>JAQPPZ010001711.1:0-5353590 GCA_028583015.1 Wollemia nobilis | reverse complement strand
GTAGTATTATAACTACTATAATGGAAATCAATAGATTGTTAACAACAATTGTGTAAAAAGAAATAACTAATCCTAAAAATCCATTGAATAGAAATTACTTTTAAAAAATGATAATGTAATAAAGAATCAAAGAAATTATTTTCTCATTATATATTCTAAAATACTAATAGAATATCCTTTTGTCAACATAGATACTTGTAATCAATAAAAACCAAAGAGAGACAACCTAATTTATGCTAAGGATAATTTTTTTTTTTGTTATATGTAGTGTTTCCACCTCCTTTCATGTATGACATAGAAAAGTATCAATGGAGAATTATGTATAAAAGCTATCAAATTAATATCAAGAATAAAAATAAGTGGAGAGTGCAAGAGTCAAAGAAAGACATGGTGCTTGGATTTTGAATAATAATGTGGTGTATAATAAAAACTTGAGATTTGTGATGGTGGTTAGAGTCAAAATTTAATAAAATTCAACCAACAAGCCCTTTTGAATATTTAAGATTATTTTACACATTTCTTGATGTGGAAAAAATATCAACATTATAAGTTGCATCAAAATATCCTAGAGTTTTTTGACATGCCATTAAAACCATAGGTTTTTGAAAGTAAAATAGATAAATCATCAACCAAAAGATAGGTTTTTGAATAATCAACCCCATAATTATAAAGGGACCCATACAAACAAGGTATACCCTATGCTAACCAACCAAAACCTACTCCTCTTACTTATAAAAGAACCTTTATAAAAAAAAAATAAGTTCTCAAATGTAGCATAACTAGACCATAGTGCTCTTGCAAAAGTGCTACAATTTACAAAAAATTAGAAGGCACCATGTGTGATAGAAATATTAGATAGAAAAATATCATCTATGCTTTCCAAATGCTACTATTTATTGGAATAATGACTAGGCAAACAAATTGTTATCTTTATCTATTGACAAAGCCTAAAGAGTAGGAATTATAAACATGTCTTAAAAATAACTCTCAAAATATATTTGGTTATAATTTGTGTATATGCATAGTAAATAATATGCACAAAAAATAAATGTGTGAAGACATCTAGTCATGCACCACATCAATCTCCATATCAGTACATAACAATTAAAAAATAACTTGTTTGTATAAAAACTTAGAGTGTAATATTTGAAACCATTCCATATGGAACATGTAGTAATGAATCACTACACCTTTTTTTTAAAGTGTAAGTTTGAGTCATGGACACGCACAAAAGAAAACCTTGATAAAAATATTCGATGATCGAAGGTTAGGTTTCAAGAGTGAGGATGTCTAAAAAGTCAAAAGTTTGTAAGTCTTGATTGGAAGACAATGAGCAAAAGTTACAACAAAGGTATGTGTGACAAAAAGTCTTGAAGATCTATTGTTAAGTGACCCAAAGCTTAAGTGGTGAAGAAAAATATAGAAGAACAAATATCAATGCCTCAAAAGTTAAACTAATGAGGTGCACATTCTTCAAGGAAGATCATCTTTTTTTGCAAAGCAATATCTCATATCTCTATGAATGGACAAAAAGAACATGCGAGCCATGGAAAAATTAGCTTAAATATCTAGAATATTAAATGATAAGATCCTTTACACCTAGGTGACAAGAACTACATATAATGGATAGATAGTAGTAAAGATGTTAGCTACTCATCCAAGGGCTTAGGACCATTTAACATTGATGACTTTGAATCCAAAATACCTCAAAGGGATAAATAATTAGATGAGACATGACTCAGTATCTAAAGTGATAGCCACCTAGAAATATTTGTATGAGTTTTGAAGGGAAAACCCTCCCTTTGTAACAGGAGTAGCAATAACTTTGTAAAAGATCGACAAGTTTGTAATTATATTCTTTTATAGGATTTCCTTTCATTTCCTTTTGTAAAAAATGTTGGCTCCTGAGCGACTTATGTGCAATTTCAAACCCCCACTTCTAGCATTATATATGTAAAATATTATTTGAAAAAATATATATATATATATATATATATATATATATATTGTGTGGGATCCTGTGTTAAATTTTTGGTATAGTCATTTATGGCCTCCTATTAACCTATTTCTATGTGTATGTATTTGTTTGTGACCTTTTCCTAATTTTGGATTTTATTAAGTATATTCATGTGTGAGGGGTCCATGTCTATTTTTGGACTAGTCACATGTTTGGTTCTCCAATGAAACTTGTCTTCTTATGCATGCATATAACTTGTAACTTTGATTTACGCTTCATTATGTTGAGGAGAGGAAGTGTTCACTATTGGAACATAACATTAAAGGCTAGTTTTGTAGGAAGATCTTAGCAGATCTTTCGGTGCATCAACCTCTTTATTTGGTTGAGTTTTTATTTTTATTTTAATATCTCACATCCATTCTTAATTTTTTGAGCACAAGTGCACCTTGAAGATCACATTCTACCAAGGAGATAGCCTTGTACAAACTCTTGAAGGCCCTCGATTGAGTCAAACCTTGTGCTCTCATCCACAACCCTATTGTATCACCCCCATGAGGTACAATTACACCACTAGAGATAATTAGAGATGAAAATAGTTTAATGATATGTTTTATGGGACCCCAATAACACATCATTGGTCCTTGAATCATAACAATTAGCAGGGCTTAGACTTGGTGAGGTTCTTTGTTTGTTCCTACTTATTGAAGTATCTCTTTACTCGCTTGGAAACTTCATTTCATAATGAACACTAGAAGAAGCTGTTGTTGAAGATACCACATCAAGATTCAAGTGAAGACCTTTGTATACCTACTTTCTAGAAGCAAGAAGCTACATTCACCTAAAAAATCCACTAAAATCCAAAGTACCCATAGGTCTAATATGGTTGTACCATCTCAAGAGTTGTCCCTTGCTTGGGGAGAAAAGAACCCACTATGACCTCCAAATCCATCAATTTTTTAGGGAGAATTTATAGTGTCACTATTGGAAATATTACTCAAATATACTAATGAAGGCCCAATATCCCCATTAGAGCACATGTAGGAAATAGTTTTCATTTACTAGGTGCACAACATCATGAAGCAATATGTGACCGTCATTTTGTTGGTGGCTTCACTAAAAGGAAAGGCTCACCAAAAATATAATGCTTTGTCTCTACATTCAATTTTTGATTAGGATTAGCTTGTTGCCTTGATCACGAGTGATTTCATAGAAGAGGAAAATAAAGTGGAACCTGAGACAAACACTCTCTTTAAGGATGCATGAAAAGGGGAGATGCAAAGTAACCGTGTGAAGAATAAAAATGAGATCTATGATATCCATAAACAATAGGAGTAGATCTCAAAGGAGGTCCTCCACATGCATCACAAAGGACACGAGTCTATAAATCATCCAAAAGTTGAAAAGTCTCATGATGAGAAAACACATTATGGGTTAGACTTCCTCTATCCTTATAGAGACCAAGTGGGATGATGGACAACTTCTACCTTGGACACCCCCATTTTTAAGAGGTCAAACAAACATGTGCAAATAACCTCTTCATCCACAAGGATGATAGGATCTCAAAAGGATAAACTAAATCATAAAATTATCTTTGGCACCTTCCTGCTTAGGGTGAGAAAGCTACAATAAAGTCCTAGTTTCATTAGGATGACAAATTTTCACCCAAGAAACTAGAGAAAAAAGAAGAAAAAAACTAGAGTTACTAGTAGGTAGGCCTTTTGACTCCATTCCCAATGGATAAATTCCATCAACTTAAAACTTATACATATGTATGATAGGTAATCTTAGTTTAATGAGATAGTGAAATTCTTGACCACCTAAAAAATTTAAAAGGTTGGCTTGATCGCTAAAAAATTCCACTTTATGTTGGATTTTTAAGCCTTACTAACATAAAATATCATAGGTGTTATCACAATATCACATATGATCCAAATATAAAATAGCCACAATAATAATGTTCTATATAATAAAAATAGGAGTATAATAATATATGAGCAAATTAATATGTATATCAAGGATTATATTAAATCAAATAACATTTATTTATATACTAAACTATAAATGTAAATAGCCTAAATCATTCATGAACTATGTATGAAGAAAACTTACAATATTAATTGCTCAAAACATATACAAGCTTTATTACTTCTCTGCTTCTTACAACTAGATAATTAGATCTTTGAATTGTATTCAATATATGTTTCCTATGGGATTTATTCAATCCACTTGTAGGATTTAATTGTATTAATTTCTCTCTGGTGCCAACTAGTTCGATAGGTTACCCATACTTTTATTTAGCTCTATTTGATTGGGTGGTTGGCAATTATTATTTGTATATCCTAGGCTCCTTCAAATCGGTAGTTTCAATTCTATTGTGATATTGTATTAGTTGGTATGCCAGATTTTATCTAGGCTGAGTGGTGGTCTATTTATTGTTTAATTTTCTTTGCTGCTATAATTTCTGCCTGGTACCTCGAGTTTGGTAGACTATTTTTTGATTGCAGTTTTTTATCACCTTTTCAGTGATTAGCTCTGCTTTGTACAAGGTTTGGAGGCCCTTTCAAAACCTCCTTCAACCACCAAATAAAAAAATGTATAGTTTCCTATGGAGCATTATCTCCATAATATATCCATACTAATGTGACTCTTCAAGTATATGATTATTTGTCTCCATATGTCAAGTCTTATGACTCTTGGATTATCAATTTGCCATTTGCATACATACAGTTGACTCTATAATATTTTCACACATCTATATGACTCTTGGACTCCTACATACACTCCTAATATATGATACTTATGCACATCCTCACATTACATATTTGCACTCTTACATACAAGATAATTGTGCATATTCTCTCTTACATGATACATGTGCATTTCCTGCACATTCACACTTACATGACATTTATACATTTCTTGCATATTCACACTTACATGACACTTGTGCATTTCCTACACATTCACTCTTACATAAAAAGGTAAAATATAACACACACTCTAAACTATATACTCAAACCTAATCTATTACATATTTACAAATTTACCATGAAGGTACCTTAGGGGCACATTAGCATGTACCAAATAATGTAAAATTCCTCAACACTTTCAGGGAAAATTTTCTTGACTATGTATCCAATGGACTAAGGCACTAGTTTTTTGGGTTCCTTATCTTTAGCAAGATAAATATTCACTAAGAAACATCAAAATTGTAGTTATTAATCACTACACATGTTTTTGAAAGTGAATATTTGAGTCACATACAAGCACAAAAGAAAACCCTGATAAAAAAGGTTTGACGATTGAAGGTTAGGTATCAAGATCAAGAAATGTCCAAAAATTTAAAATTCTGTAAGTCCCAATTGAAAGACAATGATAAAAAGTTTTGATAAAGGTACCCACAACAAAAGTCTTGAATATTTGATATCAAGTGGCCCCAAGCTCATATGGTAAAGAAAAATTCCAAAGAAGAAAACATCAATGCCTTGAAAGTCAATACAATGGGGTGCACATTCTTTAAGAAATATCATCCTTTCATACAAATGAATGTCTCGTATCTTTGTGAGAGGATAATAGAAACATAGGAGTCATGGAAGAAGTAACTCAAATATCCAAAATATTAAATGAAGAGATATTTTGCACCCAAGTGATGGAAATTTCCAAAAATAGGTAGATGGCAATAAAGATAGTTGCTGCTAATCCAAGGGCTTAGTACCATTTGAAATTCATGACTTTTAATATAAAGAACCTCAAAGAAACAAAAAATTAGACAAAATATGACTCAATATCTGAAGTGACAACCACCCAAAAATATTTGCATGAGTATTAGATGGAAAACCCTCCCTTTGTAATCTATAAATAGGAGTAGCAATAAATTTTAAAGGATAAAAAGTTTGTAATTGTATTGGTTTATAAGATTTCTGTTCACTTTTTTTTGTAAAAATAGACAACTCTTGAGCATCTTGTAGGTAATTTCAAACCCTTGCTTGCATATATATATACACATGGGAGCCTATGTCAAATTTTTGGTATAGTCATCTATGGACTTTGGTTGACCCATTTCTATGTGTATATATTTATCTATGAATTTTTTCTTGATTTTAGATTTTATTAAGTGTATGCATTTGTGAGGGGTGTGTCTATTTTCAGACTAATCACATGTTTGGCTCTCTAGCAGGACCCACCTTCTTACGCATGCATATTGTAACAACCCAAATCTAACCAACCTGAGAGACAAATTTTTTTCACAAGTATGATTCACTAAAGGTGTATCAAATAGATTCAAAAGAATCTTCATTCATATTTCAAGTTCTAGATGTTGCAACATCCCTTGAGGGGATAGGAGTGGCCAATATCCCATAAATATTTTGGGGTTCATCTTTTACACTACACATACAACTTAAAGTATACCTTCACATGGTTTTCCCATTTTCTTACCGTGGTGTAAGGATTAATCCTATCCTATTCATTTGAGAAGGGACACCAATTCCACTACTAGTCTCATTCTATCTTTACTAGTAACTAGGCATAAAGCTTCTTTAGTGTTATCCACTACACCATGTGTAAAACTATCATGCTTAATTAATCCATCCCCCTGATGGTTTAATTAAGGTGACTATCACTTGTGTGACAACCCTCATTGTAACAATCCCGGTCTACTCACCTCGTTGCACCACAAAATCTAGTCAAGCAATTTTGTAAGGTAATTTTTTTCCCTAAATTTAATGTTTGTAAATATAATAGTGCTTTCATGTTCATAGAAAATGCTTTTAGGTTCATAGCATTTTTTTCACCCAATGAGTCATAATCACATAGTTTTAAATTAGTAAAAGCATATCAAACCACTTTTGGGTTTAGGATTGCTGCAAATAGCCACCCAAGTGGACAATATTGGCCAAATATCATAAAAGGTGCCATTATGTGAAAACAACTTACCTCATTTATGTCCTCTGGTTTTGGCATGAGGATCGATCCATAATTGGGGTTATCCTTTAGGGCCCATAACACCTAAATGGTGGATACATACTTCCCCATACCTTATCATATTGAACCTTTGAATAGTCGATTAAATTGCTCTATTAACTGTATGTAAGGGGGTTAGTGTACATATGCCTAGTGTCTAGGTGTTTTTCCACTACTTGGAGTCAGCTAGAGCCATGGCAATACCTTGAATTTGGACATCATTAGTCATGCCCATTACGATTCACAAACGTATGTCCCATACCAAACGTCATAACTAAACCAGCTAAGTCAAACAAAAATGAGACTTATCACGGTACTACCCGAGCAACAACCTAGAGGTGGCATCCCATACTACCCCTCATTATCATTTTTGACCAAGTTTCTTGTTCTAACCAATTCTATCATACTACGGTTGCCCTTGAGACTCGTTGTGTGCATAACCACACCTCAACAACATTGGGTGTATAAATATATTTTTCTTCTTTATTCATCCTTCATGATGATTGATATCAATGTTTTTAACAAATTTTCTATTAGAGAAATTCAAATGTAAAATCAAGTAAACTTACCCAAATTTACCCTGTTAGCTCTATCTTTGCATTGAAGACAACTTGGTTGTTCATTACCTTCATGACACAAAATTCTCCTAATATAATTCTTCAATATTCTATAATGATGATCCTTATATTATCATCAAAATTCAATTAGGTTGGTGGTTAAACCATAAAATTACCACATTATAGCCTCACATATTACTTTTAAGGTAGCCTGTACATTGGTACTCACAAAAGTTCACCTTAGATATACCTTCTTATAGCAATCTATGCTTTCTTATATCCATCTTAAGAAATATCAAATTTAACTCACACTTTAAAAAGATGTTGGGCACAACTATTCATAACATCTACACTACATATAGGATTCTTTTAAGCATTATTCAAACCTTACATATCCTAAATTAATCATTGGTAAATTCCATAAAGCCCTTGGTTATTCTATCACTACTATAAAAATGACTTGTTTTGTAATGCAAATCCTGATAACTAGTTTTCAAGTTTTTTAAAGCTTCACTTTAATCAAAAGATTTTGTAATCTAAATGTTGTAGGAATGAAGACACTGATGAGGGTTTTCACCAAGTGCTTAGGGCTTCTTATGGCCCATTTTATAAATCCTCCTATATTAGCTTAAAAAAAGTAATTAAACCTTTTAAAATTTACCCAACCTGCCTGTTGAAGCTAATATAAATTTTAGTCAAGTAGCACAAATTGAAATAGACTTGGTTTACAGGTTGTTTCTTAACATAGCTAAATTCATAATTTCTTCCTTCATATATAAAAATTAACTTCTGGGTTCCTAAAGTAAACACAATAATTTTTTTTAACTTTATAAAATGAGCCTTCAAAAACTACAATATATTATGTTCCCATAACGAAAGGAGTAAATATTGAAACTACCTGTATAATAGTTGAAACATCATATCCAAGTTATGTATCACTCCAATGCAACACACAACTTGGTTATACGAAAACCTAGTTCAAAACTTAATGCTATTACAACATAATTCACATGCCATTGACTATATTTCCATTGCATAACTGGACATTTTACGTATAGCAAAAATTTACACTTTTCAATATTTAACTTGAACAAATAAATTCTCCTCCAATGAATTGGATAACAAATGAGAAGTCAATCCCAGGTGGAGTTTACAAACTGACAACTTCATGTACAATAGTTTTTTTTTGAAAAGCTTTCACCAAATAATATAATCAATGTCTAGCCAGTACTAGACTTCAAATCCTTCGTTCAACCATTGGACTGGGATAATCCCTCTAACAGTGGTGCAAAAGGAAAAAATTAGCTGGAGATTTGCCATGCTTGTCTCTTGCCTCATCTATTAACTTTTTTGGTGCTCAAGTCATGCTAATAGGGATCAAATGAATCTAATATAAATATGAAATGCAGCTACTGTGCATACATAATTTTTTACCAATGCAAAGCTTACACATCACAATTTCTTTAGCAAATCAAACAATACATAGAAATAAGACTTACAATCAATATCAACTTTCTTAGCATAGAAGTTTTATCACCTTGAAATACACATATAACCCATTCCATTCAACAAAACTCATTAAGTAAAACAACATCGCACTGTGTCATATCCAAGCCTCTAAATATTTTCCAATTGGACTAATCTGAATGCACAATAAGTAATTTTGGAAAGAGTGAAGTTCATTATTTTTCTAGACAACTAAACCTTTCCTCTGTAAGAGGCATGCTCATTGTACTTATTGATATCATTTTATAGTTTGTCATAGATGTAAAGACAATAGAATTTATGAGTTTTCATGGACAACCAACATCTAATGTTAAACCAGACAAGCTATATTTTTTTTATTAATGAAAGCATAAGGAATTTCGGAAAACATAATGAGAAAATTTCATATAAAATTACAACACTTAAACTTAGCCATAACATTCAGCACATTTTTTTTTTCTTTCTCTAGATTATAAGCAAATACATTTCATAATCTATGAACATAAAAAATTCAAAAATTCCAAATCACATCAAACAAATTTTCTTCAAGCAAATATTAAGAAGTGAAATATGACCTGCAATTCTAGCTTTGCACTTCAATTTTCTCCCTTTTGTAGTTGTTTTTTCCCAATTTTCTCCAAAAGCCAATCTTCCTTTTTTTTTAGAGCCAAGAAAATAATAAAAACCCCTTTAGAGGATGTGCTCTTCCCCACTTTAACCGTCCCCCCTGTCCTCTCGATTCAGAGAAGATGGAGAATGGTTAATTTACCATCATAGCCATTGCTCACATATAACTCTCTTAGCATCCGAAACAATGATTACACCACCACGTAGCAAAGTAAAAATGCAGCCAAATAATCATATGATATGTCTATATATATATATATATATATATATATATATATATATATATATTGTATGTATGTATGTATGCATGCATGCATGTATGTATGTATGTATATATATATATATATATATATATATATATATATATATATATATATATATATGTATGTATGTATGTATGCATGCATGTATGTATGTATGTATTATTTGTTTTCATTTCCTAAGAATTAATATATTTTCAATTTTATCTGACTAATTATTATTTCTATCTACTTAACCACATTTATTTTTACTATTACACTATCTCGTGTGTTTTTTTAACAATAAATAATCTCAAGTATATAAATTTCTTTTCCAACTAGTATTAAAACACCAAATTAGCTAAAAGAGATGAGCTCCCATGTCAAAGCATTTTGAAGCACTTTCATTGCCCAAGGATGTCTCTACTCAACACATAATACATACAACATACAAATCAATTTCCACCCATTTATATACCTATATGAATGCAACCTACGAGCCATGGTGTTTTCCACACCGTCATCATCTTCCACTTACCTTTTTCCCATTGACCTTCCTTCTATCCTACTCGATGAAGGAACACACTTGAATCTGCATACATAATGATAATCAACAATACCTAATTCTAATGAAAAAATCAAGTCTAAACCATCAATTAATCTATTATTCAATGGTCATGCAAGGAGGGTTGTTACATCCACCTAGATGCCTAGCAGTCAATTGGGGATTCTAATTATAGTTATGCATAAGGGGTTGGACTCGAAATGTACTTGTAAAAAAATGGTGAATCCTAAGCAAATCAAATCAATCATCTTCACACCAAAATTTGGGGCATTTGAAGCCCTAAAATGTAAGTTCACATTTAAGATAAATTTTGACCTATTAAATCACCTTATAACTTCTTAAAATAATCACCATTAGATCAGGCTCAAAATGAGCATTCCAATTAGTACAAACATGCCTATGTTTGGATATATATTGTGATGAATTGATCCTAAGAAAAATTTGGTTTCAAAAATTTTAGGTGAATGGGCCGACGTCGAGGGTCCTCATATTCACCAATTTTCAATTTTATAAATCCTAATATTTGCCCAATTTGTGAATATTTGTCACTGTGTATAACCCTGATTCCAGTGACACATAAAATAATATCTCTCATAGGTTTTCCAACAATCTATCAGGGTTCCTATGACTATTATTTAGATGTCGTCTCTTACATGGATACCTTATAATCCGTCAGGGTTCCACACCCAAATCTAGTTACAATGGGGCCTAGGCTTACCCTACCTTTGGTCTTTATTTTGGTGGTCCATTATCAAAGTGCCCATTGTAACCCTAAGGGATTGCTATGCCATAGTTCCCTTAGTTTTGATACCATCCTATAGGGTTTAGCTAAGTTGATTTCCTATGGATAAACCCACCTAAGAGAATCCTAAACCCCAAAACAAACGAAACACTAGCTACTCTCTCTCTCTCTCTCTCTCTCTCTCTCTCTCTCTCTCTCTCTCTCTCTCTCTCTCCCTCTCCCCCCCCCCCCCCCCCCCCCCCCCCCCCCCCCCCCCCCCTCTCTCTCTCTCTCTCTCTCTCTCTCTCTCTCTCTCTCTCTCTCTCTCTCTCTCTCTCTCTCTCTCTCTCTCTCTCTCTCTCTCTCTCTCTCTCTCTCTCTCTCTCTCTCTCTCTCTCTCTCTCTCTCTCTCTCTCTCTCTCTCTCTCTCTCTCTCTCTCTCTCTCTCTCTCTCTCTCTCTCTCTCTCTCTCTCTCTCTCTCTCTCTCTCTCTCTCTCTCTCTCTCTCTCTCTCTCTCTCTCTCTCTCTCTCTCTCTCTCTCTCTCTCTCTCTCTCTCTCTCTCTCTCTCTCTCTCTCTCTCTCTCTCTCTCTGGAAATCCTTTAATCCCCTTTGAAAATTTGAGAGTCAACTTTTTAAAGACATGCAACTAATACAAATGAATATTTCCAAACATAGCAAAACAAAGGCAACATTCATAATATTATGATTATTCTATAAGGTTTTTCAGCCTCCCATTACCTAATATCAATACTTCACCAAGCCCAATATAATATTTGGTATTATAGTTGAAGCTATGGGTAATATTAACATTCTAATAAAATAGGTCCAAGATGTAGACCAATTGGTTTAACCATACCCTGTAAGGGGGCAGAGGTCCAAACTTCAATTCTTGGTCCTTTTCGAACTGAACGCTTGTTTCTTTCCTGGTGCTTTCAATAGCGTAAAAGGTTTAAAATTATTGTGACATGGTGTTTATAGGTACGGACTACGCGAAGAACTATGTGGCATCTTCTGGGGTAGATAACACAAAATACTATGGTGGTCATAAAAGTTGAACAACCTACCTAGATTCGTGGTGGCTACCGATTCCACCATGTAAATTTAAAAAACATTATAATTAAATAACCTAATACCTTACACACAAAAATAAACCATTTTGGGCTCACATAGGTATTGTTGTAACTTTTTTTATTGCATAGTCATAGTTACGACACAATGTGAACCAGAGTGCACGTATATCAATGGTTGCAAAACCCTATTGTTCATTTACCAAGGATAATATAGGGCGTACAAGGTAGACAATTTCTATGTAGGGTTTTACTCAAGAGTTTTATTACCGTTTTAGTCTTCTCAATGATAGGAGTGTCCTTTGCTAATGTCATAGGTAGAGTCTGCATAGGGTGAAGACTATATGGGTCAGAGGGGTAAGCAGTCTCATTTGGGGATTATACACATAGGTTCCTGACTTGTCATTCATTGATTATGGAATATTATACTAAATAGAGACATTCAACATGGACATAACAATCTCCTTCAGGAGTACTTTTAGCAAAGCATAGCCAAATGTGATAACATTCCAAGTAAGGATACATAAAATGAAGGAAACCTGGTCAATCTAGTTCCTCTATGGTGTTTTTTGCAATGTTGGTCTTCCTATATTTCAAGCACACAAATCCAGTCTATTATTTTAAACAAACCCCACATCATTGAATTCTCTTTACAAGGCTGAAGCATCTACTTTATAATAGACACATCATACCTTATGTATTATGGAGATGTTGCTTGTGCTCTATCAAATACTTGAAACTTTCTTTGTACTTCACGTTCTTTGATGAAGCCAAACTCCTCTCCAAGAAGTCACTTTAAAATTCTTGCCATAAGGGTTTAAAAATAAAACCGATAGATGTTTTGCTCATGGAACGAACTCATCAAATACCCACAACCCATTTTATTTCATTTGGATTTAAATTTGATCATTGTAAAGTCATTTCAGTATTTGTTGTTGTTTTCTTTCTCCCTTATTTTATTTTTTAGTTTTCTAATGTTCAAAATATTAGTTTCATTCATTTTTATTAATAAATATTTTTATTAATAATACATTAGAAATACCTTTTTAAAATCCAAACACAAGGGATATTAATAAGAGAGACTTATTAATATAATTTCATAATCAAGTTAACATTGCAAAAATGACTAATAGTATGAAATAGTAATAATTCTTTACTACTAAGTATTCTTTACAAGTAACTATCAAACATTCCATGTTACTTTAAATCTATCTAAAGTAACCCAAACCACAAGAAGATTCAAGAATGATAACAAGCATTTAAATGCAAAACTAATAAATTCAAAATGCAAAGACCTGAACTAGGTCTAAATACATATATCGTGTATTAGATTATTTTGACTATTTTAACCATCAACCCTCTACCCACTCACGAAGATACCTAGCTCTACAATCACACAAATCCATAAGCAACATCATATTCTTCAATAAAATAAAAAACTAATCATCATATAGCCATTTAATATATCATTAAAATAACATATAAATCCATGTCCATCATATAAAAATATTTTTCAAGGGAGGATCATGACACATATAATTGGTAACTCTCATATGTGATTCACTATGTTGAAGAGAGGAAGTATTCACAATTAGCACATATCATTCAGACATATTTTTGCAGGAATATCTTAGCAAATATTTTGGTGGAAATATAATTAGTTTTTTATTTTTTTAAAGTTCTTAATTCTTACTATTTTTCCACAAAGTGTGCTAACCATTCAAGGGCCTTTTGTCAAGTATGACAAATTTATTTTTTAGTTATTTCATGAAAAGGGTCTTCTTTAAGATAGGTGTAAGATTTGTTTTATCCTCAATCTAATGGAATGTGTTAGTGCTCTATAATAATCAAATACTTGATTTTGAATCTCTAATTAGAGCGGGAAAGTATAGCTAAGAATGGCATTCTTAGGTTTAATGATATATGGTATATTGTTATGTCTCATTGGAAAACTTGGTTTGTTTTCAAGTGTTAGTTTGTTGTGGGTAAGAAACATAAAGGTATTATTCCACATATTTAATATTTTTCTCTCAAACATTAGGTTAAATTTTCTAAAATCCTTTTTTACAACCATTTATATGCTCAATGCTAGCTACAGTTGGGTTTTTGTATAGAATATATACAATGAAACAAATTCAAGTAGTAATTCTAGTAGCAATTTAATAATGTATAATAAATAACATCCATCAATAAAAATAAATTTAGATCCAATTCCAAAAAATTAAATATGCAAGTAACTAGATTCTAGATTGAAATTAATATAGATCCTTAGCCACTTGGGGAAGGTATAGTCTCATATGTGCAATAGATGCAAATAAGAATTGAATATGAAAGATAATTCCAACTATGACATAACTCCTATTTATAGACTAAACCAATATTAAACCTAATCTAATGCTTAAGGGATAACTATCTAAATCTATGTCTCTAGCTAAATAAAATAAAAATAGTCCACAAGGATATATTAGAGTTATTACATGGATCCTCCCCCAAAACTATTTATTGTCAAAGCTATAAAGGACTAGAAAATACTCTTAGGATTCCATGTAGCATCTTCTTCTAGAAGATCCTACCACTTGATTAGGATCTCCTTAATATGTGGTACCACAAAACATGAACTCTAGATTGCAACACTATGTTTGATTGGAGAGTGATTTTACCTTCTTCATTAACTATAGGAATCTCTATCTAGTACTACACATTCTAGCCAATAACCTCTTTGACAAAAGAAACATGAAAGATGAGATGAATGCAATATGATGGCGAAATCTCCAAATAATATGCCACTTCACCAATATGATGAACCATCTTGTAAGTCCCTTAAAATTAAGAAAACAATATTTGGATGGAGTTGTTCTTCAAGGAAATTTTTTTATAGGGCTATATTCACAATATGAGCATATCCGCCATGAAAAATTACTATTTAGAATAATGTGAATCATGTTTCTACTTCATGTGGTTATGGCCTAGATTAAATTATCTTTAAGAAGTTCAACTCATCATTATGAAAATAAATCAACTACCTAGGCTAACTTGGAGGATTCTAGAATATATTATACCACTAATGGAGGTTTCTTGCCATACAATTCCTCAAATAGGGACATATTGAGGGAAGAATGATAAGATATATTGTACCACCATTTAGCTAATGAGATCCAATAAATCTAGTGATATTATTTATCTTGAGAAAAATAATGAATGTAAATACCCAAACAAATCTTCACCTAGCCATATGACTAAAGGTGATAACAAGAGGACATATTCAACATAGTACTACTAAGATGGAATAATTCCTTCTAAAAGTTACTGATAAAGATAGGATCATGATTACTAATAGTTGACTTGGACATACCATTCAGTTTAAAAATAATAAGTAAGGAAAACCTTGTTCATCTTACGTATTGAATAGGGATGCTGCAGTATAGGCCATGGACCCCTAAGTATTATATTATAGATCTCAATTTGATCTTTAGATGCCAAGAAATAAAATGATAAAAATAAGCATAGTTGGAAAGGAAATACACTACCATAGAGATCACGATTATGTCATTACATTTATGAATACCCTCAATGAAATCCATGGATATGTGTTCCTATCAACGGTTAAAGATAGAAAAGGGTTGCAATAATCTAGAATATTTAACAATTTTTACCTTGATATGCTAACACACCTCACATTTGGCCACAAAGGTCTTAATATCTAATTTTAATCCTTTTCAATAAAAGGACTACTTCATGGACTGATATATTTTCAAGAATCTATAATATCTCACCAAAGGATATACATGCAATTCTTAGAGAACACTAGTCTTAATAATTAAGGATTAAGAAAGATAAATAACATATGCCCTAAATAGTCATGGGTTTTCCAAAATTATTATCAAATTGGATACAAACAAGGATTATGATAATTTTTTTTTTAAATATTTTATTTGAGAAAGTATGAGACTAGGTTGTACGAGAGGACAAGAGAATGGACCCTAGAGCTAACATGGGGCCCACAAGAGAAATCAACCAACAAAAACCACACATGGGTAGAACTCCACACTCACCATATCGAGAGATGCTCCCATAGGAGAGGATGGAGAATATGCCTTGGTCATGATTCACTCGTTTGAGGGGCTAAGTCATGGTTGGCCTACTTCCGCTAGGGTATTTCACCCAAAATTTTGCTTCTTGATTTGCAAAGCTCTAAGTGGGATTATGATAAAGTAAATTAGAAATTTATTTATATTATTATGATGTTTTATTTATATAAGGATTCATGTGAATGAATTTATGACTTCATTTCATGTTTCAAAAAAAATAGTTTTTGTTATTTTGATAGGCCTCTTTAAAATATTTATACATTAATAGAAAAAGGACCTATATGTTGTAATTTACAATACTTTCCAATAATACATAAAGCATAACATTCACCATAAGCATAACCAAGATAATAGAGATGTGAAATAGAAATATTAAAAAAACAAACAAGGATGGATGGGTTCCCATGGTGGGAATCCATAATACTATCTCACATAAGAATATTACACTTCACACTTATGCAATGGATTAATAGTGAATAGATTTTTATAGTAAATATATAATCTCCAAATTATAATTACAACTACATTATCCAAGGCTAACATAATTCTTAGGGTTAATTCAAGTTACTAAATTTTTATTTGAAGATTTAGTTAACCATAAAGGAGGTTTAAACAGTCCTAGAAGATGTGAATATATAACCATCCAGACGGATTAACAATCCCTTAAGATATCACAATAATAATTTTACCTCCAAGATTGCATCAAAGGCTGCCCCAATGCTTACATTATCACAACATTACCCATAGGATTTCATTAAAGATTTTATATAGGTTTACATCATCATTTGCCAAACATAGCTGACAAGATTAAATTACCATATATTCCAACAATCCCCCATAATTTGAGCTTGGGGCCAAAAGACAAGATATTAACATCTCCACTCATAATGAATGATCAATTGGGCCAAAGAGTATTATAACCACTAATCCCTTTGTATTATCTAGAAGACTATAAATTATCTAAGTAATGAGCCTTCATCATAGGGTTATACGTAAGGGGTCGGTACCAAAATGTATTTATAAAAATTTGGTGAATCAGTTTTGAAATGCAGGCAATTAGTGTCCAAACACATGTAAAAGGTTCACTATTATTAGGGGCAATGTTGGAAATTTAAACTTAAAATGGTCAAATTATTATATAATTGGGGCGAATCCATCCAAAAAAATATTTACACCCAAACATTTTTGGCTAATGGATCCTGGTCAAGGGTCCCAAATATTAGCCAATTTTAAATTTTGAAAATCCTAATTCTAGCCAATTTAGAGATAAATAGCCGCAATGCATAGCCCTGATTCATCACCATCTAATATATGAATAAGTGAGCCACCCTCTCCATCTATAAGGATATAAATATGTTTAGAATGAGCATCCTTCTGCATCTAAAATATTTTCAAAATTCCCTTAATGAATATACTATATGTCTAATATATTCCTATAATTACTTTCATTGCATTTCAAGTATGATCTAGATAAGGCTTACCCACTGAATAGGGTAAATTAATCATACTATATTCTCTTTCCAAAGATACATGAATTTTATCAATGCATCCTTGTATTTGAAGCCATAAATCCACCTTTGCTCCAAGGCATTGAAATTCCTATTAAATGATCTTCAACATGCAAAATGGTGGCCACAACTTATCCTTTGATCTCAAAATGTAAAATAATTAAATCATTAAGAAAAAGGCAAGTTTTTGAATAATCACAACCATATTAGAAGGTAACCATAGGAACAAGGTATACCCTATGCTAACCCTACAAAACCTACCCTTTTGCGTATAAAATAATCTCTATAAAACTACAACAAGTTCTTAAATGTAGCATATGTGGTCCCTAGTGTTCCTAAAAAACTATTAAATTTTACGACAAATTAGAAGACACCATGTGTCCAAAAATTGACAAATACAAAAATATCACCTATCCTTTCCAATTGCTACTATTGACTAGTCCAATGATTAGGTAAACAAATTATCTTCTTTATCTATTGACAACACATGCAGAGTAGGGGATATAGACATGTCTCAAAAATAACTATCAAAATTTTTAGGGTTATCATCTAGGTATATGCACAAAAAATAAATGTGTGGAGGCATATATTTAGGTACCACATCAGCCTCCATAGATCTACATTACATTTTAACAATATTTTTTTGTTAAAAAGTTAGACTGCAAGATATGAACCTACTTCATATGGAACCATAAGCTTTAAAATATACCAGCAAAATATTTAGGCAATTTCAAGGTATGATGATGTAAAGAAGCACATTTACGTTCATCTACCAATATAAAAAAATACACCATCATCCATTCTCTGTAAAAAAGGACATGGGACAATTACTTTAACTCTAATAATCTTCTATACCAGCCACCAATATAACTACTATGGCTACTTTGTTTATGCTCAAGGACAACATGTTATTTTATTACAATAGAAAAAGTTTTACCATTGTTCCATCACATACTTTTTTTAGTGGAAAACTATCCCTACTTTATTTAAATATCACATTTACCTAAAGAACCCATGTGTATAGCTCCAAAATAAAAAGAGAAAAAGATAGTGCAATTTGAACTCTAGACCTCTTATTTTGAAGTCGTATGCCTAACCACTATGTCCTAGTGACCATTGAATGCAAAATAATTCCTATTAATATATATTAATATGGTTGAAGTGCCATAAAAAATAATCTAAGCCCCGTCAAAAGTGAAAATTTTAATGTCTATGATAGAAAATAATTCCCAATCATCATGTCATAGTAGGAAGCTAAAACACTACACTGCCCTCGCACATTAAAAAAATACATCAAAATTCTAAACAATACTTGTTAAACATCATTTGCCTAACTGTCTACCATTTTCCCATCACGAATGGAATATTCCAATTGTAAATTTTAAAATTTGAATTTTGGAGGAAACTTATCAAAAAAATTTGTATGTAAACCAGATATCAAAATGGCAACTTCACCAAAAGTGTTAAACTAGGAACCCTCTTAAAATTTGAAAATAATCCAAAATATATGATGGTTCATAGATATCTACTATGGTTTGTCTTGTATAATATATTTTTTAGAATATAACCTATTAAGGAATACTCTCTTACCAAAGCAGCATAAAATGTTGTTGGACCAATCAAACTTGTCAAGTGGCTAAGAGGTCCTTACCATGCATTGGAGCTTTTCTCATGGCTCATCTAGCAAATAAGAGTGGTCTGAAAAATATTTAGACTCTTCTTCTTGATATTTAGAAACTATGTAGACTGCCCTCTCATCTATGTAGAACTGGTGCCAAAACAAAATTTAAATGAGAGGAGACATTAGATTTTTTTTTTATAAAAATCTATAAAAGATAACTAGGGGTTATAAAATAGCCAAAAAAAATAAATCCATCAGTTTTCATATAAATTTCTTCTTCTGCATATCATTGGAATCATTCACAAAAAATGAGTACCCAAAAAAATGGATTGAATATCAAAAGAGGGAAACATGATGAACTTGTCAATGACTATTTCTCTTGAGCCAATAAACCATCATCACACAAGAGATACATTTAATCTAATCTCCCACTAAAGTTTTTAAGGATAAATTTTTAAAAATTGCCAAACAAGATCTTTTTAAAATTTTCTTCAAAAATAATTTGTTTATGTATTTGAGTGAAGTCACTTCATATCCACTATGATACCATTTTAGAAATTTTAATACACTCCAATAATCTATGAAGTGTAGCATTGACCATAAGAATAACCAATAGAATACGAAAGAAAAATGGAAAGATCAAGAACATGAAATAGGATGCATGGGTACCTAAGGTAGGCACCCACAATAATAGCTCATATAAGATTATTACACTTCACACTGATACAATAATATTTGGATGCATGGGTACCTAAGGTAGGCACCCACAATAATAGCTCATATAAGATTATTACACTTCACACTGATACAATAATATTTGGGATATTTGTAGTGAATACCTAATCTTCAAATTACAATTACAATTATATTAACCTTTAATATTGAAGCTTAAGTCAAGTTATGTAACCTTTAATTAAAGGTTAAGTTAAGATTAGTCATCAAGATGGTTTAACCAATCCCACATGGGATGAATACATAACCATACAAGTGGATTAACTAATTCCATAAGGGATGAATATAATCATATTGATCGTAGGATTACATAAAAGCTTACTCAAAGGATTATATAATCACAATATTATTGATAGGATTTCATCAAAGGTTGTCAGTAGGCTTACATAATCATCTTTTGAACTTGGATGATAAGGTCAAATTACCATACATTCCAACACTATACCTTCATATCTTTTTG
This sequence comes from Wollemia nobilis, assembly GCA_028583015.1. Taxonomy (NCBI): domain Eukaryota; kingdom Viridiplantae; phylum Streptophyta; class Pinopsida; order Araucariales; family Araucariaceae; genus Wollemia; species Wollemia nobilis. The sequence continues at coordinate 5,332,998 of JAQPPZ010001711.1, read as the reverse complement.
TTGTGTTGGAATATACATTAGTTGAATACTTTGTTATAGTGTAAAGGTGTGGTTCTATTTTTGGGATAAATATATATTTTGATAATCATGCATATCTTAAATTATTAATGAAAACTTACCTCTATAAAATCCTATTTTCACAATAATAAATTTAAACCTAACTAGCATCAAGGGATAAGTTTGATGAGAATAAGTTACTGATATTTTCTATAAATATTTATATGAGAATAATTTAAAAGATATCATCAACTCTCTTCTAATTTACTAACTTGAATCACTTTTTCTATGAATAATAACAAAATGAGATCTAGAATTCTTTCAAACATATTCAAGATTAAATTAAAAGAATTAAAATTAAAAGTATCTCTTTTTTATAAAAATAAATAAATTTCTAGAATTCTTTTAAACATATTCAACATTAAATTAAAAGAATTAAAATTAAAAGTATCTATTTTTATAAAAAATAAATAAATTTTGAGATAAAATATTAAAACAATGTTTATTTATACTCTCTCTCACATTAAAATTAAAAGTATCAAATCTTAAAACAATGTTTATTTATACTCTCTCTCTCTCTCTCTTTATAACATAATCTTGATAATTTACTAACAATGGTATTAGAGACACATTGAGTGGAATCTGTGATAGCCACCTTGAGTGAAATAGCTGCAAGAAGAGACAATTATAAAGGTTGGAGGAGAAACTTTGTGGAGATTAGAGAATATAACAAAAGAGATGAGATAAAGGGGCAATTTAGATAGAGTGTTGGGAGTGAAGGATTGAATCAATGTAGAATATTGACAGAGAAGCTTTGACGAGGAGTTTGAAGAAGAGATAAATAAGGATGATAGTTGGAGAAACATTTGTGTGGAGTGCTAGATCGAGATTCTATAGTAGAGAAGGATTTGGTCAAAAGCCAGGATAAGAGTAGAAGTACATCCATAGCAAAAGTAAAAAAAAAATCCAAGATATAAGAGCTACATGTGTAGGTTGAAGAAGCATCAAAGAAGAAAACATCGTTGGAAAGGGAAAACATTGAATATTTGAAGAGCATAAAATAAATAAGTGCCAATGAAAGGAAATAATGGTGAAGGCCTAAAGAGCATGGAAGAAGAAAGTTCTTAACTGCAGAGCAACCTATGAGGTGCAACATTAGAGTAGCTTGTAAAGCGCATGAGCATATTACCTAAGAGATAATGATTCATGTGCATGAAAGGAAGCACCAAAGATGTTTTTAGGAGTTCACAGATAATTCAACATGCTTTGACATAACACGTTGAATCATGAGTGAAACATTTTTACCATAGATAATTATTAAGGGAGAGGTACCCTAACAAAACATCCACAAAGGATGCACCATTATTGAAGGTTCAAATTTAATCTCTAATTTATTTAGATATTTAAGTGCCCATTTATTTGGAGAAGAATTAATTGAATTTTAAGAGGGTGAATTTATTTTTTAATTATTGGGAGATGTAAAATATTGATTAATTGAATAATGTGGAGTGATAAGAAAGTAAATAATTTTGGAAATGAAATTATTGAGAGATGTAAGTTAGTTATTTGATTAGAATAAATTAAATTTGGTGAAGGGAATAATTGAAGGGGATATAAGAAGGAAAAAATAAATTCATGAAATTGAATTAATGATTGAAATTAAAAATGAAATTGGATTCATAATTGGAAGAAAGGAATTAAATTAATTGATTGGAAGAAATTAAATTTGGTTAAACACATAATTAAGGGGATATAAGAAGGAAAAATTAAATTCATGAAATTGAATTAATGATTGAAATTGGAAACCAAATTAGATTGATAATTAAAAGGAAGAAATTTAATTAATGATTGAAATTTAGAGATATAAGAAGGAAGAAATGAATTTATTTGGTGAATGAAGGAATTGAATTGAAATTAATTAATTTGAAGAGTTAAATTATTGAGTGGTTGAATCAAATAGAGATATAAGAAGTTTATCTAAAATTGAAAAGAAAATTGAAATTAAAGAGTGAAACATTGAATTAAATGAAATTGGGAATTTTGAAATTAAAATTGAAAAGGAAATTTAATTGAAGAAGGGAGTTATAAGAAGCTAAAGAAGAATAAGATTATTTGAATTGAAGAAATAAAAGAATAAAAATTGAGGAAAAATTTGAAGAAAAAAATTGAAGGAATATTTAATTGAAGGAAAATTTATGAGTAAAGAAGAAAAAAATCAAATTGAAAGTAATAATGAATTCCACATCAAAGAAAATTAAAATGAAATTTTTTATGAACAAAAATCAAGAGCAAGTTTTTGATGTGCAGTTTTTTGAAAACATTCAAGGAAAATTAAGAGATACCATCCAAGAGTAATGAAGTTCCAAAATGTCTTTAAATAACATATTTGATCATGGAACAAAGACATCATGAAAATTGCCAAACAATTATATCACACAAAACCAATCAATATGGATAAGATAAACGTATTTCATGTATAATCCAATTACAAAGAAATTTATCATAAAGGTGTGTTGTGATACTCTTAAAAAAATGACAAAGGATGTGATCTTGTTCAAAGAATGAATATGACATATGACAAAAGAAACCTAAATATAAATAAAGAATGTACACAAGGCATGTGTATTGGTTCAAAATGTGTTTGTAGAATTATTCACAATGATTTGAAATCTTCACAAGGATATGAATTGTTACATTCTACATTATATTATTGTAATGGCTTATTCATAAGTATGAAAAGCATAAGTAATAGCATAAAGGTACTGTTGGGCATTGAATTACACCAAGTTTTCACTCGATACTACGACTGTCTATCTTCCTATTTTCTATTTAGGCTTTCACCCGATAGCTGCAGCTTAGCACTCAACATTGGATGGACCAAAATAGGGGTTTCTGATCCAACCTCCAAAGCAGTCTGGTTCCTTGTCAACTTAACAGGTTGTTGACACAATTATGCTCATTTAGGGTTTGGAGTTTAGGGTAATAAAATGTTAGGGTTAGAGAGATGTAGATAACAATGGACGGATAGGTTAACAACATTGCATCATCATAAAAAGCTCTCAAAAAACCATACTAAGGATATCTATTTAGATCAACCTTTATCTCAAAATAGACCGCTTCAGATATTAAAGCATAATAGAGAAAAGTTATAACAAGCAATTTCAATGCCAAGGGAATGATAATCCAAATAACAGAATTCACTAGAACCTAGATTTCATAGAAATGTAATTGCTATTAACATAGAATAAACTCAAAGTAGATTTCAATTACTTATAACAACTAGTAATCCAAAAGAGACACAAACTAACCATCTAAGTATTCACATAAATACAACTATGAAATCTGAACTTCTGACATCAAGCATGAGAATGCGGACTTGAGGCAAAGATCAATGTATTGCTTCTTTCATTCAGTTCTTCAAGAATATTTATAGTGGTATAGGCAAACACGCTAGAGCCAAACCTTCAAAACGAGGGTTTGACCTCTATTTATAGCTTTTCATATTACAATAATCAAGAAACAATACACAAAATCTTGTTACAACAGCTCAACAAAGAGTTTAGCTGGTGTTAGCTCATTGGTTCGTCCTCCAAGAATTCCCCTGGAAGGGAGTCCACCATGACATCACGAGGTTTTTGCAACTTGCTGGTCGTTCAGTAGAACTATAGTTCAAAATATTCCAAATCATATTATTTCGTCGATCCTTCTTGGGAATTGATTGCCACCATCAATCTATAACTGTATCTGGTCTTATATTCTTGGAAACCTTTGATGCTTCATCGTCTGACTGACTATTATAGTTATGATGTAGAACCTCTTTTAAACAACCAAAACTTAGAAGACTAACCTCCACCGTCAATCTCCTTCATCACACAGTTCAGATTCAATCCGGCACAAGCTAAATGCTATTTCGCCTATGACATTGTCTTTCTTAGTAGTAGAATCTCTAATACGGATCCGAGGGATCTGAACCTTGAATCCGCTCTAAGATTTTTATCTTTCACCTCATCATTATTCAGTCATTCCGCTTTATCTTCATTTCATAAAGAAAGTACTTGTTCATTCCTTGGATAGCCATTCTGCACTTTTTTGCCACTGACATCATCATTTTCTTGAGACTTTTGTAGATTTGAAGATAGCACCAATACGAAGCTGGAAAAAAAAAGACTTTTTTGGAATCGGATATATGCAAAGAGACTATTCTGCACTTTTTTGCTACTGACATCATCATTTCCTTGAGACTTTTGTGGATTTGAATATAGCACCAATCCGAAGCGGGAAACAAAATATTTTTTCAGAATCAGATATATGCAAGGAGGCTATTTCACACTTTTTTGCTGCTGACATCATCATTTCCTTGAGAATTTTACGAATTTGAAGATAGTTCCAATCCAGAGCGGTAAATAAAAGAATTTTTTGGAATTGGATATATGCAAGGAGGCTATTCCACACTTTTCACTACTGACATCACCATATCTCAAGAACTTTTGCAGATTTTAGATCTGTCGTCATTCCGAACCCAGAATGCTGTTACCCGAAATTGCTTCAAACATTACAAAATTGAATAACTGTCGAGCAAACTCATATTATCAACCTGGTTCCAGAGCAGAATGATAAATTTATGACTTAGTCAAATTTATACAAAATTTTACTAAGTATGTGGTCATTTTGGGCCTACATTTTGGCGCCTCCCAGGTGGATTTTCTTGCAAAGCCAATCGAATCTAGAGTCTTATCCATTGGGTCTTAGGAGTCAAAATAATACTTATTTTTGAATATATGTTTTAAGGAATGATTTCCATACAAATCCTACCCTCTGAAAACTTAATTCTGCCTAGAGGGTAGAGGTTCATATCGAAACTATGCCAAAAACATCATAGAACTAATTTATTCAACTAGATATTGTGTCTATAATATCAGTATTACTACTGCCTTCAAAAAATATACATAATTCACCTCCTTTATAAGGCTTCCTTTCAAAAATACCTTCACACAAAAATGTTGCATCGTAGGCCTCATGCATTTATTGCTTATTTATGAAAAAAAAAAAAATAATGGTTCAAGCATGAGGTCCTCCTGGGCTTGTGATTGCTCAATATTACTCTTATTCTTCTACAGCCTCTTCTCTTCCTCTTCTCCAAGAGTCTGTACTCCTTGATCATCTTTACCAGAAGTGTCCCCGAACACTTGAACCATTGATTCTAATGATTAAAGAGCTTGAGCATTTGAGCTGTTGTCATTGTTGTCAACACTTCTACTTTTTCTCCTAGTTGGTATCATATTCATCATGGTGATTATGCTTTGCAGTTTGGGCAATGTTGCAAAATGTTGTGTGTATTTGAACACACCTTTTACGGAGACTTTGGAGGTATAATTTGTGGTTATTGCATATCTTATTTCTCTTGGTTCTATGTTTATGGCACATTTATTTATGTAAAGGTGATATAAGGTTGCATTTGTATTTTCTATGTGCCTTGGTGCTATATTGTAACATTCAACATTTATTTATTTCCACTATGTCATCTCCAAGTTCCTTGGAATGTGTTCCAAGACTTAGGAATGGAGGGAAAATTGATTTTAATTATTTTATAATGCATCATAAGGGTTAGGAATTATTTCCAATATTTATTGGAATTTATTTTGTGGTGCAAAAATGGAAATATGCTAATTGGGGTGTTCAACTTGTTGTGGGACCCACTTTATGACATCCGTCATAGTGGTGTAAGGAAAGAATATTTTGCTGCCCTATTTTTGTGGGATTTTGGAGATATGGGACGTGATAATTTCCAAATTAGTGTTTAGACACTTTGGAATATTCTTTTGGTTGTGTAAGAGCATCTCCACTTTGATTGGCAGCTGGTGAGTGTGTGTAGTGGTGCTGGCAACAATTTCTTTTTTGGCAAATTAGAAATTTCCTCAACTTGGGCATGATTTTTTGAGTGATTTTCTACTCATGGTTTTGGAAACCATTTATGGTTTCTCTCCATCTCATTTCTCTATAAATTCAGTGTTTGAGATGGTGGTATTATGGAGTTTTTGTTGAGAGTAACAGGGTGTTGTCGGAATGCTGCCAAAATTTCTGTAGAAGACATAAGTGTATAGATTTTAGCATGCAGGTTTGGGAACCTATTGTGGATGGAGAGAGAATCATTTTGATATTTTTATTGCAGGTTTTGGATCATATTTGATAGAAAAATCATTTTGCAGTGGTTGGGTGCACAGTTGGTTTGCAGCAGTGTTGTTGGTTTTGAGCTTGCAGGCTTGTTAGAGCTTGCTTTTATTGGAAGCATTTTTATGCTTTATTTTTCATCATCTTATTATTATTTTGATCTGATATAGGTGGGTTGCAGCCCTCCTTCTGTTGTGGTAGAGAAAATTTAGTGTATTTCATTTTGAGGCTTGTTCTATGCAGTAGTCATAGCAAGCATTTCTCTTTGGGAGGTTTTTTACCCTTGTGGTTTTCCTCCGGCATATCATGTGTTGTGGGTTGTTTCTCTTGCATATATGTTGCTGCTATACATGAGTTTATTTCTGTTTTAAATCAGATTTCAAATTGGAAATTAAAGTTTTAAATTGCACAGATTCACCCCCCCTCTCTGTGCCATTGTTATACTAACAATTGGTATCAGAGCTTGGTTGTCCTTTTAGCAGCTTAATCAGCTCGGATTGATTCCTGGTTCACAATGGCTAATAGGGATGTCAACACTGGCAAGGTGCCATACTTTTATGGGAGTGATTATGCATTTTGGAGTTACAAGATGATGGACTATTTGGGTTCTCTTGGTATTGGTGTGTATCTTTCAGTTAAGAATGGTTATGCTTTTCTTGCTACAATTCCTACAGATCTTGATGCAATCAAAGAATATGAAAACAATATGAAGGCCAAATATACTATCACAAATGCTCTTGCACCAAGTGAATTGGTGAAGGTTATGGGTTTGCAAATAGCAAAAGAAGTATGGGATAAGTTGCAAGCTATTCATGAAGGTAATGACAAAGTTAAGGAAGCTAAACTTCAAATTTTTAGAGCTCAATTTGAGAGTCTCCGAATGGATGAGAATGAGGATATTTCTGCCTACATGCTTCGTGTGAGTGAGGTGATCACTTCTCTTAGAGGTTTAGGAGAGACTATCATAGATAGTATTGTTGTGAAGAAGGTTCTTCGTTCTTTGACTTCAAAGTTTGATTCAAAGGTTTATGCAATTGAAGAAGCAAAGGACTTAAACAATCTCTCACTAGATGAACTACATGGCTCTCTTATTGCATATGAGATGAGAGTTGGTTGCAGCAAGTCTACTGAAAAGGAGAGTGCTTTCAAAGCATTCAAAAACATGAAATTGAATCCACAATCCGATGAAGAGAGATTCTCCGATGAAGAGCAAGCAAACTTTGTTCGAAAATTGAAAAGAGGAAAAGGGAAATACAATGGAAAGTTGCCATTGAAATGTTTTGAGTGTGGGCGCATTGGGAATTTTGCTTCAAAATGTCCTTACAAGGAGCACTTAGATGATGATGGTGAGAGTCACAAGAACAAGAAGGAGTACAAAAAGAAAGCTTCAAGATTTAGCAAGAGATTCTCAAGGAGAAAGGTTTTGATGACACATGAAGATAGTGATTCTTCAGATGAGAGCATAGATGATTCAGATGAAGAGGCTACTGAAGTCCTCTTTATGGCTATTGAAGACAAATCCAATTTAAATGCAAACAAAGAGGATGATGAATCTGAAATTGATTTTGAGGAAGAGCTTGCAATAGCATTGGAACAATATGAAATTGAGAGAAAGAGAAACAAAAGGATGAATGAAAAGATCAAGGAGCTAAACAAACTCAATGAAGACTTGTTGATGCAACATGAAGAGTCAAAAATATTTGCTGACCAAAATATTTCAGATTTAGAGGAGTCCAATAATGTGGCTACAAAAATGATACAAGACTTAAAAGTTCAAGTTGAAGAGTCCAAGAAAATAATAGATGATCTTAAGAATCGGGTATGTGAAAAATCTGATTTGTGTTGCAAACTAAAAGAGGAGATTGTTACTTTGAGAAAGCAACTTGAAAAGGCTAATTTGGATTTGAGCACTAATTTTAAATTTCAGAAAAGTTCTAATCAGCTTGATGAGCTTATTGGTAGTCAAAGATACACCAAAATCAAGTTTGGTTTGGGGTTTGATGAAGGTGAAAGTTCATATGTTGCCAAAGATGCAAAATCAGTTGGTGAAAGCTTGAAGAATGAGAAACCCATTGTAGAGCAACCCCAAGGAGATAAAAAGAAAGAAGAAAAGGTCTCAAATCAGACCAACAACAGAAATATGCCTTATCATACCATAAATACCAGCAATGATGAGTTTCAAAAGGTAAAACATCAAATGGGAAGAGCACCTAGAAGGAGTTTCAATTCATGGCATCAAGTTCAATACAAGTATACTCCTTCCTTTTCTGGTTATTGTTTTAAGTGCAATACTTATGGTCACAAGATGATGGATTGTAGGCTTAATGTTAGGCCTAAGAGCTTTGTTAGTCACAACTCATTTGCTCCTCTCATTGATTTTCATGTTGAGTGTTACAAGTGTAATAACTTTGGTCACATTGCTAGAGATTGCAGAACTATTTTTGTGACTAATCAAATGCAGGATAGAAGTAGCAACAAGCCTCCAAAGGTGCAAAACAAGAAATCCATGATGCATAAAGACCATTTTCCCAAGAAGTCCGTGAGGTATGAGGAAGATAAGAAATCAGAAAACAAGCCCAAGATGACATGGGTTGAGAAGGGAAAGTCAAAACAGGAAGACATTACTAAGCATGATTCATTGATTGTTCAAACCGCTTTCAAGGCACAAAGAAAGGCTACATCTTGGATCATTGATAGTGGATGCTCTAGTCACATGACTGGAGATAGAAGGCAACTTACAAGATTGCAAGATTATGATGGTGGTTCAGTAAAGTTTGGCAACAATAACAATGCAAAGATTGTGGGTAAAGGTATGGTCAACATCAACAATGGTAAAATCACTTCTCATGATGTTCTTTTTGTTGATGGCCTCAAGCATAATATTTTAAGTGTTAGCCAAATGTGTGATAGTGGCAAATATGTGATTTTTAAATCATATGGTTGTGAGATTAGATGTGCTATGAGTGGTAAAATATTGGCAAAGGCTACAAGAACTTCAGGAAATTTGTACAATCTTTGTAGTGCAAATGAGAAAACATGCTTGGTTGGACAAGTTGATGATAGTTGGTTATGGCACAAGAGGCTTGGCCATATTAACTTTGATAGCTTGGTTAAGATCAGCTCCAAGAATTCAATAAGACATCTTCCAAAGTTGACTAAGCCAAACAATAGCATATGCGCATCATGTCAACAAGGCAAGCAAACCAAATCACACTTCAAAACTAAGGAATATTCTACAACAAGGCCTTTGGAGCTTGTGCATACCGATGTGTGTGGTCCTATGAGGACTAAAGGAACTAATGGTGAGAGGTATTTCATTTTGTTTATTGATGATTATTCTAGACTAACATGGGTATCTTTCATGAAGGAGAAATCAGAGGCTTTTATTTGTTTCAAAGTGTTTAAGGCTATGGTTGAGAATGATACAGGAAAGAGGATCAAATGCTTGAGATCCGATAGAGGTGGTGAGTTCACTTCTAGTGAGTTTGATAATTTTTGTCATGAGCATGGTATTAGAAGACAACTTTCAGTAGCAAGAACACCTCAACAAAATGGGGTGGTTGAGAGAAAGAACAGAATAGTACAAGAAATGGCTAGAACAATGCTTAATGATTCACAGGTTGCAACTAGATTTTGGAAGGAAGCAGTGCATACAATAGTATACATACAAAATAGGTGCATGCTTAGAGTTCATAGCCATATGACACCCTATGAACTATGGATAGGAAAGAAAGCTTCAGTTAAGCATTTCAGAGTATTTGGGTCCAAGTGCTACATAAGGAGAGATGAGTACAATCTTGGCAAGTTTGAAGATAGAGCAGATGAGGGGATTTTCCTTGGCTACTCCACCAAAAGCAAGGCTTATAGATGCTTCAACAAGAAGCTTGGAAAAGTGGTAGAAAGTGCAAATGTGAGGGTTGATGAAGGACATGTTCCCAAAGTTGATCTTGAGGAGTCTTCACCATCACAGTTTGAACCATATGAGGAAGAAGAAGTGCAAGATGAAAACAAGCAAGTTTCAGAAGGAGAAGAACAAAGTGAAGCTACCAAGTCACCTCCAAAATACATCAAGAAGAATCATCCAATGGATCAAATCATAGGTGATCCAACACAAGGTGTGCAAACAAGGAGAAAATTGGTAAGACCAAATGAGCAAAGTCACTTTTCATTGTTATCACAAGTTGAGCCTAAATATTTTATTGAAGCTTCTAAGGATAATAGTTGGACTCATGCTATGGAAGAGGAGATTAATCAAATTGAAAAGAACAACACTTGGGAATTGGTTCCAAGACCAATGAACAAAAATGTAATAGGAGCCAAGTGGGTGTTTAGAAACAAGCTCAATGAGGATGGCAAAGTTGTTCGAAATAAGGCAAGATTAGTGTGCAAGGGGTATGCTCAAGTTGAAGGTATTGATTTTGATGAAACTTTTGCTCTTGTTGCTAGATTAGAAGCCATCCGAATGTTTCTTTCTTTTGCTGTTCATAAGAACTTTAAGGTTTATCAAATGGATGTGAAATCTGCTTTTCTTAATGGTAATTTGGAAGAGGAAGTTTATATGGAGCAACTTGAAGGATTTCAGCTTGGGGATGAGAACTATGTTTGCAGGTTAAAGAAGGCTTTGTATGGGCTCAAGAAAGCCCCAAGAGCATGGTATGCAAGGTTGGATAAGTATATTTTGCAGCAAGGCTTCCAAAAGGGTAAGGTTGATAGCAACTTGTACTTCAAAGTTGTTGATTCCCATCAACTAGTGATTGTTGTTTATGTTGATGATATTATTTTTGGTGGAAGCAAAGATGGTATGTGTCATGATTTTGCTGCTGCTATGCAAAGTGAGTTTGAGATGTCTATGATTGGAGAGTTGTCTTATTTTCTTGGTCTACAAATTTCTCAACTTGATAGAGGCATTTTCATTTCACAATCAAAATATGTCAAGGAAATATTGAAAAAGTTTAACATGGAGGATTCTCAACCTGTGAGTACACCTATGGTAACTGGATGTAAGCTAAGTAAGGATGATGAGTCTCCTCTTGTTGATCAAACACTCTATAGGTCTATGATTGGAAGTTTATTATATCTAACTGCTTCTAGGCCTGATATTTTGCAAGTTGTTTGTATGGTTGCTAGATTTCAGAGTGCACCCAAAGAAACACATGTGAAAGTTGTTAAGAGGATTTTCAGATATCTCAAGGGGACTATGGAATTTGGATTATGGTATCCAAGAGGAAAATACTTCACACTTAGAGCCTACACAGATGCAGATTGGGCAGGATGTGTTGATGATCGAAAAAGCACTAGTGGTGGTGCTTTCTATCTTGGTGACATGCTTGTTTCTTGGCATAGCAAGAAGCAAGACTCAGTATCACTCTCTACTGCTGAAGCTGAGTATATTGCTGCTGCCTCATGTTGTACTCAAGTGCTTTGGATGAAACAAATGCTTGTAGACTTGGGTATTCAGATTGGTGAGCCTATCTCTCTTCTTTGTGACAATACTAGTGCTATTAATATTTCCAAGAACCCAGTTTTGCATTCAAGGACTAAGCACATAGATATAAGGTATCATTTCTTGAAGGAGAAGGTTTCTAATGGTCTGGTTGCTTTGGATTTTGTGCCTACAAAGCAACAAGTTGCTGATATATTCACTAAGCCATTGCCTATGGAGACATTTGAGCATTTGAGACAACTCTTGGGAGTTGTTTCTTCTCCATCTCACTAGATATTTTTGTTGGTGCACATCCTCAGGGGGAGCTTCTTATGGTCTTATTTTATGCTCCTATTTCTGATATTTCATGTTCATATTTGCTGATGTATGCTTGAGGATGATGGTTGCAGAGTTTGGTGTTGTTCGGGTTGATCGGTTGTTGCCTAGTTGCTTGGCAACTTCTTGCAGTTTGGTGAGATTTTGTTGGGTATCTCTTTGCTGTTGTAGCTACTATATTTTCATGTTGAATATCAGTTCATATCAGATATATATCAGTTATTTTCACAACAGCAAGGTTTAGTATTGTTTGATGCATTCTATGGTACCTGGTTGTAGTGTTGTGCGAGCTAGTGGCACTGTATCTTGTGTAGAACTTCTTTGGGGTATCTTGTAATCTTTCCCATTGATGTTTTCATCACTACACTCTGTTATTTCATATTCACATCAGTTTCAAGTGTCTTGGTGCTTTGGTTCAGGGAGAGTTGTAATGTTTATCATGTTTTCAGATGCACTGGTTGCCCTTTGTCATTGATTGTCAAAGGGGGAGAGAGTTGGATAATCTGCTTCTTGTGCTCTTTGCTTTCAGATCTGTATGGTTGGTGTTAGGGGGAGACATTTGATGTTGTTTCAGGTGTGAGATATGTTGAAGAATGTTGCACTTCTTGGTTTGTGCTTTACAGGCTTTACAGGACCTTCTTGTTGCCTATTTCATGGTCTTGGTTGTTGTAGTTTATCTGCAGATTATTTGGTGTTGCCAACAATGCCAAAGGGGAGATTGTTGAGAATTTGAGGTGTTGTCATTGTTTTCAACACTTCTACTTTTTCTCCTAGTTGGCATCCTATTCATCATGGTGATTATGTTGTAGTTTGGGCAATGTTGCAAAATGTTGTGTGTATTTGAACACACCTTTTACGGAGACTTTGGAGGTATAATTTGTGGTTATTGCATATCTTATTTCTCTTGGTTCTATGTTTATGGCACATTTATTTATGTAAAGGTGATATAAGGTTGCATTTGTATTTTCTATGTGCCTTGGTGCTATATTGTAACATTCAACATTTATTTATTTCCACTATGTCATCTCCAAGTTCCTTGGAATGTGTTCCAAGACTTAGGAATGGAGGGAAAATTGATTTTAATTATTTTATAATGCATCATAAGGGTTAGGAATTATTTCCAATATTTATTGGAATTTATTTTGTGGTGCAAAAATGGAAATATGCTAATTGGGGTGTTCAACTTGTTGTGGGACCCACTTTATGACATCCGTCATAGTGGTGTAAGGAAAGAATATTTTGCTGCCCTATTTTTGTGGGATTTTGGAGATATGGGACGTGATAATTGCCAAATTAGTGTTTAGACACTTTGGAATATTCTTTTGGTTGTGTAAGAGCATCTCCACTTTGATTGGCGGCTGGTGAGTGTGTGTAGTGGTGCTGGCAACAATTTCTTTTTTGGCAAATTAGAAATTTCCTCAACTTGGGCGTGATTTTTTGAGTGATTTTCTACTCATGGTTTTGGAAACCATTTATGGTTTCTCTCCATCTCATTTCTCTATAAATTCAGTGTTTGAGATGGTGGTATTATGGAGTTTTTGTTGAGAGTAACAGGGTGCTGCCGGAATGCTGCCAAAATTTCTGTAGAAGACATAAGTGTATAGATTTTAGCATGCAGGTTTGGGAACCTATTGTGGATGGAGAGAGAATAATTTTGATATGTTTATTGCAGGTGTTGGATCATATTTGACAGAAAAATCATTTTGCGGTGGTTGGGTGCACGGTTGGTTTGCGGCGGTGTTGTTGGTTTTGAGCTTGCAGGCTTGTTAGAGCTTGCTTTTACTTGAAGCATTTTTATGCTTTATTTTTCATCATATTATTATTATTTTGATCTGATATAGGTGGGTTGCAGCCCTCCTTCTGTTGTGGCAGAGAAACTTTAGTGTATTTCATTTTGAGGCTTGTTCTATGCAGTAGTCATAGCAAGCATTTCTCTTTGGGAGGTTTTTTACCCTTGTGGTTTTCCTCCGGCATATCATGTGTTGTGGGTTGTTTCTCTTGCATATATGTTGCTGCTATACATGAGTTTATTTCTGTTTTAAATCAGATTTCAAATTGGAAATTAAAGTTTTAAATTGCACAGATTCACCCCCCTCTCTGTGCCATTGTTATACTAACACTTTATAAGTATTCCTTTCAAAAATACCTTCACACAAAAATGTTGCATTGTAGACCTCATGCCTTTATTGCTTATTTATGACAACTATCAGAGTAAAAACATAAATACAAAACTGATGTATAGGAATACAAAACTTATGCATATGTACAAACAAAAAAAGAATGGTTCAAGCATGAGCCCCTCCTGGGCCTGTAATTGCTCAATATTACTCTTATTCTTCTACAACCTCTTCCTCTTCATCTTCTCCAAGAGTCTGTACTCCTTGATCATCTTTACCATAAGTGTCCCCAAACACTTGAACCATTGATTCCAACGATTAAAGATCCTATTTTCAGGCTTGCTCAGAGAGATTTGATGTCTCTTTAAGCTACTTATAAATGTATTGTAGCTCTCCAATATCTTCATAATTAGTAGCATTACCTCTATTCACTAGATCTTCCATGATATCTCTCAGGTGGGTGTAACTCATAATTAGCTTAGCAGCTTGTTCTTGGGATAGTGACTCTTCTAATGAATCAATTCCAACCTCATCTTGTAAGCCATCCTTGATGCTTTGTTGGACTTCCTCCATAGATAACAAGCTATGATCCTCCTTCCAGAGTCCTTTGAAACTGACCTGAATTATTTCCTCATTCATTTCAATTATCTCTTTAATTCCCCTATCCATATTTTCAAACAACATCCAGGCTCTATGAACTTCCCTGTGCCTTTTCACCACTATATTGGAGGCTACCCTGGCTAGATTCCATTCTTTATTAGAAATTGGTTTAGCGGAATCACTGATTCTACTACCAACCAACATGTACATTTTTTCTATCGAAATCACCATAGGCTGTAACTCTCTAGTGATTTGATGTAAATCCCTTTGAATGGCAGAGAGCAATTGGCTAGAATCCTTCAGGTAGTCGATTATGAGTTAGAGACCTGAAGTATTATAGAGTAGCAACATATATTCAAGAGAAACAACCCACAACACATGATACTGAGCAGTCATCTCATTTTTAGGCTTGCGTACCTGCAAAATCAAAGACCTTGAAATCCTTTTCCTAGTGATGAGATTAACATACATACATTTTCTTGTCACAACCATCCAGCTAGAAGGCTTGGTAAGATTTTCTACCCAATAATAATTTATGCTCTAAGTCATTGCTTTCTCTTTGGATACATCAATAGACTTTGAAATATCAGTAGCCAAAGGAGATAATGGCATCAAAAAAATGAGGGCAGACTAACTTGTTGTTGGTGGGGATGGAGACACATTGACAACAACCTCTATTACAATGGTAGATTATGTGACTATTATTGCTGTTGATATAGGTAAATTCAGGGAAACAGGGACAAAATTGATAGTAGAGGGGATGGATGAACTTGGAATGCATTGTCCCATGAATGGTGGTAAAATATATGAGGGTGCAATGATGGTGGATACTAAAGTGGATGCCTCAGAAGTGTAATGTGGGTTCGAAGGAGGCTATGATATAACATAACTAACTGTTGCCTCCATAGCTACTGATGGGATGAGGGTAGGACTGTGAGGTGAAGGAGGTAAATTTGCCACATTTTATTGACCAAAAAGGGAGGTAAATACTTTTTGGGATTAATGAATAAGAGAAGGAGAAGAGGGATTAGAAACCATACCTTCACCTACATATGTAGGGTGTTCTTGCTCAACTTCTGTTTCAAGCTCTTGTTCTTTTTCAACTAGCCCTTCTATATTAAAAGCAACTACTTCTTCAAAAATTCACTCCATACTCATCTTATACCTTTTAGAAACCTCTCTCTCCTCTATTTCTTGGGCTCTCTTAGTCCTTCTATAAACTATTTGATAAGTAGCCATTTCCCTTTCAGAATTTTCCCCTTCTTCATCATCTTATTCTACTCTTGAAAGTAGAGGCTGCTCAGCTATGGGTAGTAATTCAATTGAGACTATGGGGATGATGGAAAAAGGAGGGGATATTATTTCAATTAGAGGGATATTGATAGCTATTTCTTTGGAATATTGTATTTCATTTGTCAATTTAGCACTTTCGGGAAACTTCTCTACCTACTCAGAGATAGGTTTGGAGGTTTTAGGTACTTCAACTGTGATCAAAGGAACTTCTTGCATCTCTGTCTAAATCCTCTGATGTGTAAGAGGAAGTAGTGATTCAGAAACATTTTGGGATTTTTCACTTATTAATACTATATTTCTGACATCCTTTTGTCCCCAAGTTTCAACATTCTTATTATAAATTGTTGAAAATTCCTTATCAATTTCCATTCCAAACTTTGATTTTGGAAAAAAAAATTCAATTTCAACCCTCATACGCCACCAATAAACAATATTTATCATTTTCTATGGTTCTTTCTCCTTCGGTTTTTCTCTTTCTGATACATCTTCTTCAAAATGATTGTCCTTCATATTGGCAAATTCAACCCTTACCTTTTTAATTGTATCTTTTGTAAGTCGATGAATGAGCTCATGTTCTGGAATGAAATTCACCACCTGTTCATAGAAATCCATCCATGGAGGTAACTGATTCATATTTGAGATGTTCCACTCCATAAGAGTAGTTTCATCATTCTTCCTTCCCTATTCGAAATTAACCCTAGGCCTTCTTTCAAATTTCTAGGCCTTTTCTCCATTTAGGGTTTTATTTTTTGTAGTGAAAATACCATCAGGATCATAACTCCACTTCTGTGGGATATAAAATAGACCTAATCCATCCAGGTATCGATAAATTTGTTGACTTTACCCCTTTTTAGTAATGGTGATATCACTCAAAGTGTGGTGGGAAAGCAAAGACTTCCTTTTTCTCCCTGAACCACATTTCAAGTCAATGTACTCTGCCTGCCTCAAATATTCTCCGGCAAAGAGTTTCTCCATGACAAAGTTGGGCAAAAGAAAAGGTTTACCCATGAAACCATATAATCTGATGATTGTTCCATTAGTTAACAGATACAAATCCCCTTCCTCTGCATCTTTTTTATTCCTCAGAATCTCTTTGGCTAGGGGTGGCAATATGGAGAAATTTCCGTACATTATTTTGAGGGCCGATCCAAGAAATTCCAAATTGAACTTATAGTGAGACTCACTACTTCTTAAATGGTCTGTCCAATAGTAGACTGGCATATATTCTCCTTCATCTGTCTTATCCTTGACTAGAATCCACGATATTCTATCTTTCACAGCGGTATAAAAAATCCATACCAAGCTTGAGCAATGCCTAAAGCTAGGAGTGTCAGAGCCCCTCTTCAAGCTTACTAATTATTCATGTATTCTTTGGGTGAGAAATGTTGGCCAATAAAAATAAATCACCCTTATCCCTCTCTTTGCCGCCTCCTTTTCGTACATCCTTTCATTAGAGATATAGTATGCAGCGATAATTTTCCAACCATGAACCTCTTCATCAGAGTCCAAACCCTCCATGTAGGCCAACATAGAGAACAGAATGGGGGTTACAAATTTCTTGATAGAAATGGGGACCTCAGGCAACTCTTCCTGGGGTTTGGTATTCAACTATTTATAAACCCAATTCCTAAATGACTCGTCATCATTTGCCCGTTTCTTAGTGGAATAAAACCTAGTCTGCTCAATAATTTTGAAGGGTTTTTGTGGTATTGGTGGGTCAGACCCTAAGGAAAAAAGCTCATGATAGAAATTTGTAGTGATACTAAAAAGGGTCTCGCCCTCGCAGGTTTTTACAACCTTGGCTAGCAGGTCATAGAATTTAACTATTGTAGCTATCAACTCAGGACATGGGTGAACGGAATCACAAATGTAAAAGGATAAATAAGAAAGGATGGAGCATCTACCTTCCACTAATAGAGCAACATTATTTTTGTATCTATCATTCACACTATTTATTAGTCTCGTCCTTTCAATGATGGTCATAACTATGTCCGCCATAGCCTAGACTTTATCAAGGTATGACATCGACGTCTTGTCGTCCAGAGTTTCGAATTCCAAAATGTCTTCTGAAGTCTCTATGGGTGATTTCTTAGGAGCCATATTGTAGCAGTAGGAATTTGCACACTAGAATAAGAGAGGAGAAATTCAGAACACTGTTAAGATTTCCTGTAGTCTCGTGGTTACGAAATGAATCCCGTGCCTCACATATCATCAACCATAAATGTAGTTGCTACACGATATCTTGTTGGCACACTTCACCATCCTTTCCATTATTTCTTTGGTGGCTCAAAAGTGACGTCCTATCTCCTTATTGGTCGAATTTTGAAATTGTGCTACTAGCTCATCACATCCCTTCGGCTACTCTTCGTCCCATGCGTGAGTTCATTAGAATTGAATGCACGAGCAATATTTAGCCTCCACGTGTCAAATTGAAACTTGTTGTTTGGCTTTGGCCTGATTTCGCTCCGACGTCTTAAGAACTTTTTGAGTCTACTAAGCTTACACGCATGTCGCTTTACCCTGATTCCGCTCCGGCTATCTCCAGCTTTGAGAGGTTCTCGGATTGGTGCCATTCTTGTCCTTCCTTATGCGGGATAGAAAAATATAGACCTCTCTCTCCGAAATATCTTATCCGGATTTAACCATGTGGACTTGAGGGCGGAATGCCACTCCGGGGAGTTTTGCACAACACAATGTGCGGAATGGAACATTGCCATGAATTTGGCCAACACTTAGTCATTTTTTGCAACCTTTCTTCTTCTCTCTTCTTTTTTTAGAATTTCTTTGAAAAGAACCAATTACAAAGTGCAAAAAAGAAATCAAATATAAAGTGCAAAAAAGAAATGGAAATATTTGTACAATATATACATATGTTACAATGATCTCAGCTTTTACGTGTAGTAAAGCTTGAGGTGGAAACCATTCACCGGAATTGGTTGAATGTTTCCCTCTGGATCCCTCAACTGAAATACATTAGACTCTTTAGCTTCCACTATTTTGAAAGGACCATCCCAAAAGGAATCAAAATTTTCATGCTTGCCTGGATTTGCCTTGTCAACATTCCATCTGAGAACTCAATCTCCAACTTGAAGTTTCTTGAACCTGGGCTTTTTATCAAACCATGCTTTAATGTCTGATGAATGCTTTTGAAAATGATCATATGCTTGAGTTCTGCTCTCTTCCAATTGTAGCAAGTGTGTCAACCTAGTTTTTACTGGATCCTCTTCTAATTCTTCTTCTGTACTTACAAGCTTAAGTGCTAGAATTTCTAAGTGAATTGGCAATACTGCCTCTTTTCCATATACCAGTGCGTAAGGAGAATTTTTTATGGATTTTTTGATAGTAATCATGTCTACCCATAGAGCATGGTCGAGCAATAGGTGCCAACTCCTTTTGTTACCTTCCAGAGACTTTCTCAAAATCCTTAATAGGTTCTTGTTGGTAGATTCTGCAAGTCCATTACCTTGTGGATAATAGTTTGAAGTATTTTTAAGAGTGATGCCATACTTGCTGGCAAACTCAATGTACTTAGCTCCTATAAAAGCAGGGCCATTATCACTCACCAAAGCTTCCAGAACTCCAAATATAGAAATCAAACTCTCCATAAAGTTGATCACAACTTCCTGGTCCACCTTCTTTGTAGGAATAGCCTCTACCCATCTGGTAAGATAATATGTAGCTGTCAAGATAAACTTGTGCTCTACTAAAGAATTAGGATTTATGACTCCTATGAAATCTAATCCCCATTGTTGAAAAGGCTCCTCAACTTGAATAGGCTTCAGGGGGGATGCAACATTTATGGTCTTTCCAACATACCTTTGACACTTATCACAGGCTTGGGTAACTTTAAAAGCATCATTGAACACAATAGGCCAATAATAGCCTGCTCTTATTATCTTCAAAGTTGTAGTCCTGTTGGAGCTATGACCTCCTATTGAGCCTCCATGAAATTCTTCTAGGACTCTTTTTTGTTGGTCCTCCTTCAAACATTTTAGGAGAATACCATCCAAGTTTCTTTTGAACAACCCTTCAGGTAGCAACACATATTTTAGAGCATGAATTCTATACCTCCATATTTGAGAAGGATTCAGATCAGGAGGGTAGATCCCAGTTTGGAAATACCTAGTCATTTGCTCGATCCAATCAGAATCCAGAGTGTGAACAATATCTATTTGATCCTCTTCTGTCATCTGACAAGCTGTTATTTCGGCCAATGCTGAAGCATCTATCAATCCTTGGCACAAGGCTCTTCCCCTCACCAGCTTGGTGGGGTGTATTTCCACATCATACTCCTGGATCTTAGTAATCCAACCAGCTCTTTTATCTCCCAAGTCACCTTGTAAGATAAAACTCCTTACATCCGGATGAACCACATACACCAGAGTTTTGCTCTGTACCAGATATTGTCTAAACTTTTTTAGTGACTTCATCACAGCAAACACTTGTTTTTCAATAAAATTATATTTTACTTGATAATCATGCAAATTTTGACTCCAAAATAACATAGGGTGTTCATCCCCTTGATTATATCTTTGGGTGAGTACCGAAGCATAACTTTGTTCAGCTCCATAAGCATAGAGAATAAAATCTTTGCTGAAATCAAGATTTATCAGGACTGGGGCTATGGAAATGGATTGCTTGATGACCTCAAAAGCTTGCTTCCTAACCTCAGTCCACTTGAACTCTACCTTTTTCTTGAGTAGTTCCGATATAGGCCTCACCTTTTGTGCAAAATTAGAAATGAATTTCCTGATGAAATTGATTTGACCTAGGAAAGATTACAACATCTTCTGATTAGTAGGCAAAGGAATAGCTAGAATTGCTTTAATTCTTTTCAGCTCTATAGCCATACCTTCCTTTGAGACCACATGTCCTAATAGTTTTCCCTCATGTACTACAAAGAATGACTTCTTAGGATTTAGTGAAATACCAAATTCTCTGTATTTTTGAAAAACCTATTCCAAATGAGATAGATGATCATTTTTATCATGAGAAAACATAGTCATGTCATCTAGGTAAATCAAAATAACTTTGTTTATAAGTGTACCAAAGGCATAATCCATGGCCCTCTGAAATGTAGCTCCTGCATTAGACAGACCAAAAGGCATCCTCTGATAGGTAAATGTACCCCATTTTGTAGTAAATGTTGTCTTGTATTGGTCTTGATCTTTTACCCAAATTTGGTTATATCCAGAATAACCATCCAAGAGTGAGAATATTTCTGCTCCAGCTACCACCTGTAATATCTGGTCAATCTGAGGGAGGGGATAGTGATCCTTGAGAGATGCTTGATTCAGATTTCTAAAATCTACACATAGGCGTATATCCCCATTCTTCTTTCTTATGGGTACCAAATTGGCTACCCAAGTGGAATGTTTTATTGGATATATTATCCTAGCCTTTAGCAGTTTTAAGAGTTCCTCCCTCATAATGGCTTCTATCCTTGGATTGATAGGTCTCTATTTTTGTTGGAATGGTTTAGCATCAGGTTCTAACTCAATAGTATGCTGGATAATCCTTTTGTCATACACCTTAAGGTCCTCATATGACCAAGCCACAGTGTCTTGGTATTTTAAACATAAAGCTTTAATCTCTTCTACCTCCTCAGGTGAACACTGGATCCCAATATTGAGCTTCTTTCCTATTCCAACCTCCACTTCCTTATAGATATTTTCACCAACCTTCATGGCTCCAACCTTCTTTCTATCTTCATTATCAAATAAAATTTCAAGGGTGACCAATCCCCTTGGAATATGATTGTTTCTTAGTTGGATGAAGTCTTGCTGATCTATTTCCTCCAAGTCTTCTTCTTGAATAGTTGTGAGGCATGCTTATTTTATCATAAAATCCAGAATTTGTTCATCACTTTCAAAAACCTGCCAAAATATTTGCTTATCCGGCACTACAGGTCTGAAAACCATTTTAATTCCCTTGGTCTTCCTAGTTCCAAAATCTAAAGGAGGATTGAAATTAGCTCCCTTTGTTGCCAATGCATCTGCCAGGTGATTCTCTTCTCTAGGCACAAAACTTAGGTTCAAGGCATCAAATGAATCCATTAGGTCCCATACTCTATTCCTGTAAGCCTTTAAGTAATGGTGCTTACTACTACACTTGTTCCTTACCTGATGGACTATTAGCTCAGAATCACCATATATGTTCAAAATTTTGATGCCCATGCTTTCTGCTTGCATCAATCTGAGGCACAAAGCCTCATACTCTGTAGCATTGTTGGTACATGACCATGTCAGTCTATAAGCAAAATTATTTACCCCTTTCGACTGTGATTGTAGAACCACACCAACCCCTGCACCATTTCTACATTTAGCACCATCAAAGTGCATAACCCATGTTTCATTGTTTCTTAGGGATTGATTAGAAATAGCAGGGAGTTTCTTTTCCAATTCAACTGTGATACTATATGTTCCCATACCAGTTCCAAATTGACTATAATATTCTTTGAAAGGCAACTCATCTTCAATATCTAGTTCTTCAATGTTTTCTACTAGCTCGAATTCCTCCAAAGGATTAAGATTGCACATATCTTCTTCGATTTTTTCAATATGATAAGCAACTAGTTTCTTAGGTGTTATCCTTATCCTCTTTCCTTTGAAAGGTATTACCATGCTAGAATAATCCATATACATACATCCTCCTAGCTTTGCAGTAAATTCTCTTGAGAGACACAAACCAAAATAGGGTTCTAAATCCACCACCACTATTTCCTGTACCACCGTTACCTCGAGAGCTCTGTGCAACCTCATCAGTACATCTTTGATGACCCCAACTATCTTGACAGGTGTCCCATCTAGTTGTAACACTCCAGGACAAGACCGGGTATATTCCATACCCATTTCTTCATAGACTGCCTTAGGCATAACTGTGGTTGATGCTCCTGAATCAATCATACAATTTCGGACTACCCATCCCTCCATTCTTAGGGATATATAGAAAGGGGGAGGTTTGTTCTTTAGAACAATAGGTGTCATTTCTTTATTTTTTGATGGTATACTGAGGATGGTAGTGGCTGGTCTGTTCTAGGGATTTTTGTTGAGGGAAGCTTTAAGCAGGTCAATCTGGCTCGAAATAAAAAGAGTATCATATAGGCTAGCTTTTGATGGAATCCTTTTCATTTCTTCAACAATGCTATACTCAGACTTGGTCAGGGATAGTCTTTCTAGTCCTCTATCTGGCTCACCATATCTCCTTTTATATTGTTGGGTTGCCTCTAACCTTTGTCTTTTGGTAATAGAGGGGAACCTGAGCCTTTCTTGATCTTCACCCTTGGATCTCATTCTGTCTCCTTCCATTACTCTTTCTAGATTTTTAGGGAGATTATCAGTTTTCTCCTTCCCCCTAGCTCGGGGAATAGGAAAAGTGTCACTGTCCTGAGGGGGAAGTCAGCTTTCTTTTGAGAAGGGACCTAGAATTGTCCCATATTTTGAGGGTCTACTTGTAAAGATTTGTTTCTAGACCTTGTCATAACAACAATTGGGCTTTCTTCCTCTAACTCTTTTCCAACCATGATCTGATCAGGGTGCCATAACATATTAACTCTCCCCTTATGATTCCTTTCAGCTTGATCCATGGCTTGTTGAACATGGTGTTGATACATTACACAAGACTGTGAGTCATGGGGGTCATTGCAAACTAAACACCAGATATTTGCAAGAGTGGTATCTGTGGAACACTCTAGATCCTCATATGTTGCATTCACCCTAACCCCAACACTATTACTAGGACCAGGTATTTGATATTTGTTTACATATGGGAATATTCTCTGTTGTGATCTTTCCTGATCTCTCTTTTCCATCGAATTCATTCTGTTACTCAGAGTTTTCATGGTATTTTGTATGTCCAGAATAGCAGACAATTCTTGAGAAGGTTGAGAAAGAAGGGGAGGAAAATAAGGTGTGGAGGGCACATGATTAGACTGGGGGATTGGATTCATTTGTGGATATGGAGATGGTAAAGAAGTAGGGTCCATGTAGGAGGGCTTTGTAGATTTCTCCTGGCTACTACTGGTTTCTGAGTTATAGGGCAACACGGTCTTGGCGGGAATTCTTCCTACATTGATCAGGATATTTTCAGCATGGACAACTGCATTATAAACTTGGGGGAAGGTTTCAACTCTAGATTGTTGTGTTTGCAGACCTAGCTCTGATCCCAGGGCATGAATATAATACATATAAGCCAAACAAGTAGTTGGTCTAGCAGTGGGGGAAATTCTCTTCCATGTTCTGCTAAATCTCAAATTGAAATCTGAGACAGTTTCTTGCTGGTTTTTTTGCATAGCTATAAACTGATTCAGCAGAGAAAAGGGGTCAATAGATTCATTAAAATATTCTATGAATGGCTCAGCCAATGATTACCATGAAGTGATAGAATTATATTCTAGATTTCTGAACCAATGCAATATCTTTCCACGAAAGGATAGGGCTAGAATCCTGACAATAATATTTTCTTCTTTTATGTTGTGGATTGCTGCCAGATTCAAGATATCTTGGCAGTGCTCATAGGCTATCTTTCCAAATCCATCATATGTGGGGGTTGCCTTAGACACATCCTAGGGAATGGCATCCATTTGGGCTAATCTAAGGGGCCCAGTTGAATCCCAGTTGGGGTATTTATGTAGTGGCTGATTGGGTGCCACATTGTGTGCCATATTTTTGGCTGCAGGTCTTCTTGGGGGAACTACTGGGTTTTCTTCCATAAGCTCCTCTTCTTCAACAAAATATTGATCCAAAATTCTGATAACAGCAGCCCCTCTCAGAGGTAACTCACAATGAAAGAAAGAATCAGGGTTTTTCCTTCTGAAAGACCTGGTATACATGAAAGGGTACTGGTCTACAATACTTTTTTAGGGTCTTCTGACCAGGGAGTCACCAGGTGAACTTTATTTTCTCTACTAATAAGGTCAAGACAATTCACCAAATCTTGATTCCTTCGGGTTGAGATAACAATAACTCTTTAGATGGGTTTCGTGTTCCTTGTGAACTGGTCCCACCGGGCATGCCAAAAACTATTGGGCACTGAATTGCACCAAGTTTTCACTCGATATTGTGGCTTTCTATCTTCCTATTTTCTATTTAGGCTTGCACCCGATAGCTGCAGCTCAACACTCAACATTGGATGGACCAAAATAGGGGTTTCTGATCCAACCTCCAGAGTAGGTTGGTTCCTTGTCAACTTAATAGGTTGTTGACACAATTATGCTCATTTAGGGTTTGGAGTTTAGGGTAAGAAAAGGTTAGGGTTAGAGAGATGTAGATAATAGTGGACGGATAGGTTAACAACATTGCATCACCATAAAAAGCTCCCAAAAAACCATACTAAGGATATACATTTAGATCAACCTTTATCTCAAAATAGACCGTTTCATATATTAAAGCATAACAGAGAAAAGTTATAGCAAGCAATTTCAATACCAAGGGAATGATAATCCAAATAACAAAATTCACCAGAACCCAGATTTCATAGAAATGTACTTGCCAATAACATAGAACAAACTCAAAGCAGATTTCAATTACTTATAACAGCTAGTAATCCAAAAGAGGCACAAACTAACCATCTAAGTATTCACAGAAATACAACAATGAAATCTGAACCTCTGACATCAAGCATGAGAACACGGACTTGAGGTGAAGATCAATGTATTGCTCCTTTCATTTAGTTCTTCAAGAATATTTATAGTGGTACAGGCAAACACGCTAGAGCCGACCCTTAAAAATGAGGGTTCGACCTCTACTTATAGTTTTTCATATTACAATAATCAAGAAATAATACACAAAATCTTGTTACAATAGCTCAGCAAAGAGTTTAGCTGGCATTAGCTCATTGGTTTGTCCTCCAGGAATTTCACTGGAAGGGAGTCCACCATGACAACACGGGGTCTCTGCAACTTGTTGGTCGCTCAGTAGAACTGCAGTTTAGAACATTCTAGATCATACATTTTCGTCGATCCTTCTTGGGAATAGATTGCCACCGTCGATCTGTAACTGCCTCTGGTCTGATCTTCTTGGAAACCTTTGATGCTTCATCTTTCGGTCGACTATTATAGTTCTGATGTAGAAACATCTTTTAAACAACCAAAACTTAGAAGACTAACCTCCACCATCGATCTTCTTCATCACACGGTTTAGATTCAATCCGACACAAGCTAAATGCCATTCCACTTATGACATCGTCTTTCTTAGTAGCAGAATCTCCAATCTAGATCTAGAGTATCTGAACCTTGAATCCACTCCAGGATTTTTATCTTCCACCTCATCATTATTCAGTCATTCCGCTTTATCTTCATTCCAGAAAGAAAATACTTGTTCATTCCCTAGATCGCCATTCCACACTTTTTCGCCACTAACGTCATCATTTCCTTGAGACTTTTGTGGATTTGAAGATAGCACCAATCTAGAGTGGGAAACAAAAAGACTTTTCTAGAATCGGATATATGCAAAGAGGCTATTCCACACTTTTTCACTGCTGACATCACCATCTCTCAAGAAATTTTGTGGATTTGAAGATAGCACCAATCTGGAGCGAGAAACAAAATACTTTTCCAGAATCGGATATATGCAAGGAGGTTATTCCACACTTTTTCATTGCTGACATCATCATTTCCTTGAGACTTTTGCGAATTTGAAGATAGCATCAATCCAGAGCAGGAAACAAAAGAATTTTTTGAAATCGGATATATGGAAGGAGGTTATTCCACACTTTTTCACTACTGACATCACTATATCTCAAGAAATTTTATGGATTTGAGATCTGTCGTCATTTCGGACCCGGAATGCAGTTACTCAAAATTTCTTCAAACATTGCAAAATTGAAT
Organism: Wollemia nobilis; assembly: GCA_028583015.1. Taxonomy (NCBI): domain Eukaryota; kingdom Viridiplantae; phylum Streptophyta; class Pinopsida; order Araucariales; family Araucariaceae; genus Wollemia; species Wollemia nobilis. The sequence goes on along the minus strand of JAQPPZ010001711.1, from coordinate 5,306,240 downwards.
AACTGTCGAGCAGATTCATATTATCAACTTGGTTCCAGAGCGGAATGACAACTTTATGACTTAGTCAAATTTATAAAAAGTTTTACTAAGTATGTGGTCATTTTGGACCTACAGGTACATATTCAAAATCAAAGGTTAAAGGAGTGCACCAGCTAGATCTAGAAAACCAAAACAAGAATTAGAGATTGAAGGAAAAAAACTTTTCATACCAAATAATGTAATAGGGGGGTGTCGGATGTATTGCATTATTTGGTCCAAATTGTAAATATTTACATTAGGATGTGAGTTTGATTTTGATATAAAGTATGTGTCAAGTTAGTAGATAAGATCATGTGTAATGTATTTAAGTGTGTGAGGTGTTTAGTTAGGAAGTGAAAGGTTTATGAGTGATGTGTCAAGTTTAGAAGTAGGGAATTATATGTAATCATTAGAGAATTTATCTTTATGTAATATGTGATATTTACTATACAAAAGAGAGGAATGTGAAGAGTTGGTTCTCCTATGAGTTTGAAGAGAGCAAATACCAAGTGTCCTGTAATGTGAAGAGCATCATGTATTTTAATATTGAAGATAAATCCATGTAATATGTAACTTAAATAAGATTTTCTTTATACATTGCATAAATATTATCAATAAATTTTCTCAATATGATTTATGTTCATTTGATATATGATTGATATTGATGATATTGTGATTGATTTATAATCCTGTAATTGAAACTTGTAAAAGAATCTTGATAATTTACTAATTATTCCATTATAATTTTTATATTATCTCTTTATTTTAGATTCCTTAAAATATTATAAATAATATTAATGAAAGTTAATTTAAAAAACCTTACCATCTAAATCTAAAATAAATTTAAGTAAAAATTATCTTTGTAAGGACAATAATATCTATAATCCAAACTAGGTGAATAATTTAGGATTATGAAATATTAATCATATTAAGCTACTAGATTGAAAATGAGAATATTTTGAATATTCGTCATCAAAAAAATTTCTTAGGAAATATAATAATTCATATAGTTAATTATTCTAAATATTCTATCTAAAAACTAGAAACCCTCTCCACAATGGAGAGGGTTTGCTTGGTGAAAGATCTTTTGGTTGCTTGGATTCCCAATATGACTTCACTTGTTGGATCTTCTGGTTACTGGATGCGGTTACTGTAAGATGGGTTTATCTATTTATTTTTTGGTCTTACCCCTTATCTGACACAAATATTAGGGGGAGACCTTGTGCCTTCAATGTCTTTTGGGTTTTGCTTGTGTTGGCAGCCATTGCATTTGGTGGGTTTGGTTGGCCTAGCAAAGTTGTTGGGGTATTTACTAGAGTGTGCTAGCAGGTTTCTTTATCCTTCTTGTCTTTTTTGGTCTTTCCTCACCAATCCAAAAGCTTGAGGGAGACCATGTGCCAGATTATAGTGGAGGATGAAGTGGGCTATTGACCTGTGTCTAGTGTATTTTAGTTGGCCATTCGTATGGTGGGTTTGGGTGTTTCTTTCAATAATTTCCAATAATTTTCTTTAGCCTAACTATTAGATCTTATTGTTGGTGCTCTACTTTCCCGCTTCTCTTCTTAGTGGGAGGTTTTGCTACCCAACCATTTTATGGCTAGTGGTATTTACTCACAACTGTTACAGGGTTTCTTTGGTTCTAGGCTCATTTCCCTGTTGGGTAGGATTATCCCATTTCTAGCCATATGGATTTTGTTTTATTTTTCCAACTTATGCAATGATCTTGGTAAAATATTTTTGTTGAGCGTCCCATTCTCTTTGTAGAAAGTTTGGATCCAAATATTTGTTTTAGGGGTTAATTTTTCTCGTTGGGTAAGATTAATTTAGGTTTTGGGTTCCTTGTAAAACCCTATGTTATGGTTCTTAGTCCCTTCAGTGGTCCTCTTTGAGACCTAATCCTCTCAAGGTTCTTGGTTCCTAGTAAAAACCTATGTAAAAGTTTTGGGTCCTTTCAAAACCTTGCGAGGCCATATTTTCTTCCAGCTTGGTTGCTATGTTCTTCTTATTGGATGGGAAAGTCTCATTCAGGTAGGAACTTAAAATTTTAAACTCTTGGTGCCAAGTTCCAAATTTGGCGTTTCACGTACGACAATGCCCGATTCCATAATTGAATTTTTATTCAAATTTTGTTTTGTTTTAGGTTGACCTCCAGTGCTTACTTGATATTTAAATTAGGGGTAAATTTGCTTTAGGTTGGCACCCAATGACCTCTAGATATTTTAGTTGTTTAATGGATAAATCTAAGGTTTGAGAGAGCCTTTCAAAACCCCTATTGTAAAAGGTTCAGAAACCTTTTAAAAATCCCTTATTTTATCTTATATATATATATATATATATATATATATATATATATATGTTCCATATAAAATGCAAAATAAGAGTGCATAAATATACCATAAATATAATAATATTGAATAGTACATAAATATATCTATAATTTTGGTATACCATGAATAAATTATAAATACAAGTCCTCTAAGAACTATCAAGAGAAGCAAAAGTAAGAAGAGAGCTAAGCGAGGGTTATGTATAGTGGCGAATATTCACAAATTGGGTGAATATTAGGATTTCCAAAATTAGAAATTTACGAATATGAGGATCCTTCACGTTGGCCCATTTGCCTAAAATTTTCAGTATCAATTGTTTCTTAGGGTCAATTCACCACAATATATATCCAAAAATAGACATATATGTTCTCGTTGGAAAGCTCTTTTCAAGGCTGGTCTAATGGTGGTGTTTTTATGAAGTTATAAGATGATTTAATAGGTCAAAAGTGGTTCCAAATATGACCTTACATTTTAGGGCTTCAAATATCCTAAATTTTGGTGTGAAGATGCTCGATTTGATTTGCTTAAGATTATTCATGATTCATCTTTGATTATATTAGGATTCATCATTTTTTACAAGTACATTTTGAGTCCAACCCCTTATGCGTAACCCTAGAGCTAAGTAAAAAGAGAGTTGTGAGTATTCACTAAATCTTGAGATCCCCATTAATAATGTTGGACCAACCTGTTAAAGTATAGTCAACATACACTATAAAATGCAAAAATTATTTTAAACTATTAAACTTTTACCTATAAGGAAAAATATAATACTTTTTTAAAGTATATTTAATATTTAAATTATTATTTTTTATTTGGTAAAGGAAGGGGTTTTGAGGTCCCCAAACCTATTACAATAGGCTGAGATAGGGCATGAGAATGCAATAAACTACAACACTAAATCAAAACCAGTCAAGGGGTAGGAATAACAGGCCACCTTGAACAAGGTAAAATAGGGAGGGCCCCATACAAACAACATACAGTAAATTTGGGTAGCAAAAACTAAAGGAACCAAGCCTCTCTTAGCAAAACAAAATAGAGATGGCCCCATACAACCAACATAAAATATAACCTTTTATCAACTACCAAAAGAAAATTATAACAGAGCTAGTTCATGGTTGCCATATCCATCTACTTGTTAACCACATCCCAAATCTCATTGAAAAAGGACACCACAACCTACAATGTACCTAGAAGAACATAGTGCTTTTTATCTAGAATAGATAAAAACATCACCACAATAGCAAAAAATATCACCATATCGCCAAAAGAGCATACAATGAGGAAACCATCGAGATCGAGGTCAAGAAAATTTTGACCAATATCCACACAAATATGCCCAACCAATGATAGTTAGCTAAAAAATGTTAGGGGACTTGTGAAGATCACAAATTAAGATGGCCCACCCAATCACGCATAAAACAAAACATCCGATAAAGAGTCCACAAAGTGAAATCCATTACCAAGCCTCATGCACAACCAACAGCTAATCGTGATCATCGAAAACAAGATTCAAGGTCTTGGGAGAAATTATCCAACCAGACCCTCAAGCCTTGTTGAGAAAGACCCAAGTTGGCCATATAATCCGCCACCTTATTGCCTTCTCGATAAATATGCTGAACCTTGAACTCATTTCTTGATTTCAGAATTCTAAACACCTCTGCTAGAATATTTGAAATGCTCCAGTGAGGCTTGCTAATAGAATTGGCAATATTTACTAGATTTAAATATCCTCTTCTACAATGATTTTATTATATTTAAGTGTTTATACCAATATTAGCCCTTGAAAGAGACCCCTGTTCAAAAAAAAATAGAAATATTCTTTGTGTATGCACCAATCAACTCACCCTTAAAATTTCTAATTACCCCACCAGCAGCCGTAGGGCTTGGATTTCCTTTCGAGGTACCATCAAAATTCAATTTGAGCCAACCCTTAGGATGAGGGCACCATGAGGTGGTTGAGTGTGCCAAGGTAGCAGGCATTTTAGATGACTTGTAAGAAGCTAGAAAGCCAATTTTAGCCTCCACAAGGCTTCATCCAAATAGTCCACTTTAAGATCTGAGAAATAATGAGACACATTCTCCACATCATCTCCAAGAGCTCTAGAAGAAACTCGATCTGGATCATGCCTTGAATTATTGAAAGCTCTCTGATTGCATTCCCACCAGATGCTCCAAAATAAATGTGGGAGCAAGAAAGACCAAATTTTTTCCAACTAAGGGGACTTGAAAGGAGAAGTCCATTGCAAGCACATATCAAAGATAGTGTTTGGCAAAATCCAACTGATATATGAGTGGAAATGTTTGGAAAAATCCAACTGACATCCAAGTGGAAGTGTTTGGCAAAACCCAACTGACATCTGAGAGGAAGTGTTTGGCAAAACCAAATTATACTGGTCATCATATAAGGTTAAATTTTTAAGTAAAATAGTTTCATTACTTTATCAAAATATTGAAATTTTAAAACATAAATCACAATTCAAGATTTGGTATTTAAACCTACATTGCTTTATCATGCACACATTTCATTGTAATTTTATTTTCCTAAATATTTATGTTAGAAGTATTTATATGTTAATAATTTATTTATTTTAGAGCCAAAATTCTATGATGTTGTGAATAAAAAATTATATAAATGTATGCCACATCAAAGTAAAAAATAATTATTTCAATATTATGTAATTTTGTGTTAGTATTTAAATTTTAGAACTTAATTATATATCATTGAAATTGAGACTATTTTTAATAAATTTAAATTTATATTAAAATAATATATTTTTAATTATTTTTGATAAAGCATTTAAGATACATCCATAAAATTAAAAACTTGTTTTTTAACATTAAAAATTTAAGTTATAGTCAGGGAATGATGATTGAATCTATATGTTTATACTTGGGTATAATGATTAGTTATCATGCTAAGCTAGAGGTAGTGCTGGTAGGACTAAATATAACACTTCATGAGAGCTATGAGTGAATACTTAGGTATAATGACTAGTGATCAGGCTAAAGTTAGAGGAGTGTTAAGAGGAGTAAAGATGACAGTTCAACTGGAGCTAAGAGATTAATAATTGAGGGAGACTCATTTAATATTATTAATTGCCTCAATAAAAGAGAAGCATACATAGTAACAAGTATAATAATAGGCATAGTAATAGACACACTAATATACCTAAATGTACCCAATGAATTTCAAGTGGTACATGCCAATAGAGAAGAAAATGAGATCAAGAAAATGGGGTGGCTAAGTGGCTAGCAAATTGGGAAGCTCTCAAAGAGGAAGATGGATCTTTCCTGATGGTATACATCCAGATGTTCTCCATCTAGTGGCAATGGAGGGAGGACATTTAGAAAGTCAAGCCAGGGGCTGAAAGTTCATATTATCAAGGTATCCATAGTAAATTTAAATATTTTTGGAACTGCATGTTGTGGGGTCATTTCACTATTGAGAGATTTTTTTGATGAGGGTTTCTAAGGGTTCCTTTTTTAAAGAGTTATGGACTTATCTGCAAGATCCATATTTTGGATATCTATGGGGTAGCCTAATAAAGTGTTAACATTCAGAATATATGTGGACCTTCCTATTGAGGCACACATTTTCTAGTGGACTTGTGACTTTCTAGAAGCATAATGAGACCCCAAGAGAGAAAGGTTCTATTTTTTGAAGATCTATGGATATGTGTGTGGAAGAATCCATTTTCTAAAGATATGTGAACTTGTCTACATAGGTTTCCATCTTCTTAAGCTTATGAATGTAATGAAATTCAAGTATGATGCATGTTTATGCACAAAGAATAAACTAAATATATAATGCAATAAATATACTAAGGTTTTGAGAGTTTTTATGTAATTGGAATAAAAATAATAATACATGTGGGATGTTGTAAGAAAGTATATAAATATTTGTAAAAGGGTTAGAGTCCTTTCAAAAACTTTAATTTTACCCTATTTAAAAAACAAAAATCATTTTAAATAATATTACATTTAGATATATAATTTATTCATGATATAATTATTCTAAATATAAATTTAAATTCATGTAATTTTGTTTTGAATAAAATAAACAAATTCAAATGTATTAGAATTTTATGAATTTCTTTTATATAAAAATTTATTATCATGTTAATAAAATAAATAAATAATATATTTAATATTTGCATTATAGTTCATTAATGCCATCTTATAATATGTGTGACATCAAAAGAAATAATAGACCACCTTGAGTGCTATTGATGGCTCTTGAGCGATGTTCATTGTGGCGAACAACTGCACACAAACGACGTGGTTTGGAATACTGCACAAAAATGACTAAATGGTGGACACCGGATTTTGCTAAAGGCCAGGTAATTGAAGATGCAGATTATGGATTTATAATTATTCTTATAGTAGAACAATTTGAGGATGAAAGCGGTTGCATTAGGGTTTATAGTGAAAATTTAGGATTTCCTGTAATTTCATCTTTTGAATATTGGGATGGAGGGTTTCAATAGAGATGCATGTATTAAGTAAAAAATAAATTTTGGAGAAGCAATCCATGGAGGACCACCTAAAACCAGAGGGGAACACAATCAAATATTACCAAGGAAATCATTGACAAATCCAAAGGTCGATCCAAAAAAAAAGAGATGGGTTGCATGAAAGTAACTAATGGACCCCAGTAGTGAAGTTGGAAATAACGGATGTTCAGAAAGGAATAGATGCAATTGAGATAAAAATCTCAATTTATCGATTCATGGGATTCCGAACGACTATTGCTACCTTCAAGCAATAGGCTGCCAATAACTGGAGCACTAAAGGTAGGTTCCTAATTTTTACATACACTAATGGCTACTTTCTTATTTTTTTAAAAATGAAGAAGATAGGAAGAACATTTTTCAAGGGGGCCATGGTTTTTTTGTAGGGTAGATCTCTTCATGAAGCCTTGGCGTACCAAGTTCAAAGCTGAGGAATAGATGCCATCAATTGCCCCTATTTGGGTCCGTTTATTTGGTCTTCCAATAGAATACTGACATCCAAAGATATTCGAAACAATTGGAAATTATTTAGGAGTTTACAGGATGAATTTTGATTGTACCCAACACTTAGAGAATATTATTTATGTAAGGATTTGTGTTTTGATTGATTTTGACAAACCACTTCTAGAGAAGATTACTTTACAATATGGGGAAGAAATATGGGACCAAGTAGTAGATTATGAAAATATTCCATTTAGATGCAGAATTTGTCATGAATATGGTCATCTAGCCAAGGATTGTCTACATAAGGTCCCTAACAAAGAGAAAGAGGATGGGGACTTGGCAGGGTTTCAAATCCCTAAACAAAAAAACACAAAAAAAAAATAGCAACAAAAGAGAAAATAATTATTTATCCTAACACCTTTGAAATTCTCTCCATGGATGAGAAAGGAGATGATGAGGATGATCAAATGAAAATAGTTATTATGAAGACACAGTTTGATGAAGAGAGTGGACAAGAAGGATTGCATGATGAGAAATTATTAAAAGAGCTTGCCTTGATGCTGACAAATAATAGTAAAGGGGAAAAAAGTACAATGTAGAAAACCAACCCAAGTGTAAAACAAAAGGATAGGTTCAAACTACAAACAAAACGGATCCTCATAAAGACCATAAAAATTCCAACTGGAATGAAGCAAGATACGAATAAAAGGATAAGGATGTCATAATCCTAAGGTTTATAGTCAATCTCTTTATGGCAATGTTGGAAGCTTTGGCTATTTTTCTTAGCAATTTTTGATATTTTTGGTAATTTTTTAAGCTTTTATTTTTTTCTTAGTGTTACCGTATTTTTTTTTATTTATCAATTGATCCTATGGTTTAGTTATATTTGGTTTTTTTTTTTTTTTTTGTGGTATTTTTTATTCTTTTTATTGTTTCTCTTTAGGTTTTGTTTTGTTATGTTATTTTAGGGTTTTTTTGTGTGTTTTGTGTTATATGGTTTTTTGTTTCTTTTTGTTGATTTTGTTATTGTAGTGTTTGTTATGTTGCGTTGGTGGTTTTTTTGTGTATTTCGTGTTTTGGTGTTGTTTATTTTTGTCGTTTTTTTTTTTTTAATTTTTTAATGTGTTTTTCTCTATTGTTTGTGTGTTTTTTCTGTGTGGTTTTTGTTTTTCTTTTGCTTGTGTATTTTCTTATCGACACACTTAAGAAGTATGTTTTATTTGTTTTAGTTTTTTGTGTGTTTTTGTTTGTTTGTTCTTGTTGTGTGTTGTTTCAGGGATGCTCCTTGCTCCTTGTGTGTGTTAAAGGTGGTAGGCCAGGTGCGAGCCCTAGACGTTTTTGGTAAAATAAATACCCCTGCCTCCTTGGATCTTACCCAAAAGTGACATCCTTTTGGGATTTTTTCCACAAACAAAAAAAATATTTTCATTATATTTTTTAAAATTATTAATTAAAATGTAAAACTATTTATTATAATTTTTCATATAATATTGATAAATATATTAGAAGCCATACCCAAAAGTGACATCCTTTTGGGATGTTTTCCACAAACAAAAAAATATTTTCATTATATTTTTTAAAATTATTAATTAAAATGTAAAACTATTTATTATAATTTTTCATATAATATTGACAAATATATTAGAAGCCAAGGATTTATATCAAACGGTATCAATCAACGAGAAAATAGTTCCATTAAACAGGAAACATGCTTATATTTTTCATTTTCTTATTTAATATAAGTGAAAATACATATAATAAGTTTATATTTAAATTTATTAAAAAGTCTATGGAAATAAAATAAACTTTTAAATTATATATACTATAATTAATAATTTAATTTATTATTTGTGTATTGTAAAAGAAAAAATATTTAATTTTTCTCCTAACAAAAAGGCAAAACTTTTCTTCAAATTTAGAGTGGTATAAAACTCCTTTTAATATTTCATTACAAGTGTGATATATGCCTTTAGCTATTTAGAGGTACCACTATGAAAATTTATTTTATTTATATTTAATAAGTTAGGTTTAGATTTATACTTTTTAAAAATTTACCTAATTTTTATTTAAAAGTTAGATTTAAAATTATAATTTTTTGTGTTTAAAATAAGTTATGTGTTGGTTTTATCAGGGATGCTCTTATCAATAGTATAAAAAATATTCAAAGTTTAGACCGTGGCGTAGGTGAGTGTGTGAGGGGGTGGGCATGTGTTCATTAAAAAAAAATTGTAGAACATTACATTGTTGTTAGGTTAATTACATTATACTTAATATGGTTTTTTCTCAATTATATTTTTAATCTTGTTTGTATGAAAGATAGTATTCATCTTATGTTTTTTAATCAACTCCTTGATACAAATTTTATTAAGAAATAAATTTCAGTTGGTATGTTGCCTTCAAGTACTTTAATTAAGGTAAGAAAAATATCAATACTATTATTGGCTAAAATGTTTGTTATTTAAATTTTTCTATATAACTATGTTGACTATAACAATTTATCAATTCCCTAATATATCTTTTCTTAGGAGTCTTATTCACGTCACTAATATTCTAATATGTCATTTTTATCATCACTTTTTTTATTTTTCTCTATTGGCTTATCTCCACTCCGTATCAACACTTGTGATATTTTGTTTTCTTTTTCTATATTAGTATCTCTCTACATTTCTTTTGCTTTTTTTCCCTTATTTATTTCTCTCATTTTAATTATTTCTACCAAAATATTTTCATCAACCTCTTTATTTTTCTATATGATCCATAATGAGATTTAACTATAGACTTGTATTGCTCTAAAGTATAAGAAGTGCAAGGAATAATCTCAAAAGAACTTTGTTCTTTATATTTCCTTATAAAGAAGTAAAAGTGTTCCTTTATAGTAATTAGCTTCTTTGGATACCTTAAGAATATTTTATTACTATGGATATCCTTCATTCTTATTTATTTATTATGTTTCTTTTGAAGCCTTAAAGCGAAGGGATAACCTCTACAGTACTTTTATTTTTTATTACAAGAAATAGCATAGGAAAATGAAGAAAATTTATTTGGAATAAACTTGACCTCTTTTGACTCATTTGTTTCAATTTTTTTCTCAACATATTATTTTTCACCTTTAATTACTTCTAGATTTGAACTTACACATTAATTCTTAATACCTTATATCCTTATTTGTTTCTTTTAATTTTTGATCTAAGTAGACTATGATAGATTTTTCATCTAATGTTCTATATAGGTTTTCTATTTTTTTGTGAGTGGACTATCCTTGATATAATCTACATTCTACTATAATACAATATTCTTGTTTCATTATCAAAATTTTCTCTCTTCCTTCATCATTTTTACTTTTCAATATCTTGCTATGTGTTCGGTCTTATAATATTTGTGGCATTGGAATGCAGTGTTTTCATAATCCACTTGTTGATTACATTATTTGAATTCAAATTTAATCTTAATGAATTATGAAAAAAATGAATTATCCATAGCAACACTTAATTTGTTATATAACACACTTTTACTCCTTAGTACTTGATCACTTTTAAATGAACCCCCCTTGGATATTGGCAATATCCTTTAAAATATTCTTATTTGTAAGTTGAAATGGATATCCAAAATGTTTAATCTACACTAAAAGTATTTTAATAGTTTATCTTCATGAACATTTCTCACTCCATGGTCTTGAATTCATGACATGTCTTCCCCTAAACCATGGGACATCACACATTATTTTATCCCTAATTTATGAGATAAAAAAATATGTTGAGGAAAAAAAATCCAATAGGAAGAAAAGTCATAGAGTAATTTGAATTCAATCCATACTTCCACTTGATCTAATTTTTAATCTTCAAAATTCTTGGTTAATATGCATGAAGCTTACATATTTTTTTTACATGATAGAATCAGTAGTTGCCATGAATCCGGGCAGGTTGTCCAGTTTTTATGGCTGCCATAGTATACTGCATTGTCCACCCCAAAATCCGCCACAGATCTTCGCACAGTCTGCCCCTATAACCGCCATGCCACAATCATTTTAAACCTTTTACATCACTGAAAGAACCAGGAAAGGGATAAGCGTTCAGTCCGATGAGGCCCGAGATTTGAATCTTGGACCTCCGCCCCCTTATGGGGTTTGGATGAACCAATTGGTCTACACCTCGGATCTTGAAACTTACATATTAACCCTATGTTTTAAGAACCATTATATCATGCTCATTATCTCATCCTTGATAATCACTACCACTTTAACCTTTACTACCTAGACAAAATATTCGAATATACATTATATTCACTCTTCCTCTTGCCTCTAACTTGTGAATCCATACTTCTAGATAGGGAACCCTTACTTCAAATTAATGCCTTTAGATATGGATTTACTTCCATGATAACAATATTTTCTTAATATGACTAATTTATTTTTTAATTTTTACCAAAGGTCTAGGACAAGTTAATGTGAGGCTCAATTTTTACTTCACCTTCTTCCTATTCAAACTCTCAACTACTATTTCCCAAAATCCTTAAGCAAGAAAAGTTGAGGCTTCCACCCACTACTAATTTGCACTTATATTTTAATTTTAATTTTATCGTATGTATCTTATCATAATTATAAGCCTATATTATAATAAATTATGACTATACTTTTTGCATGTGAATAACAAATTGTATATTAGCTCATCTATGATGTATAAATATGTTATTATTTAATTAAAATTTATACAATTTATATTTAAATTTGATAATGTATTTTTTTCTTTATAATTTACTATAAAACTAAAACTTAAAATGCTTGAAAGACAATATTTGAATAGCCATGGATGAATAATAATATTAATTAAAAATAATTATCATAGAAAAGCATTATTTCTATAAGAAAAAAAGAAAATCTTAGGAACACATTTTTTTATAATATTAATTATCCATAAAGGGTGCAAATACAAACCATATTTAGACATAAAAAATGATTAGGTATAGAAAATCCATCAGCTTTATTTATATAAATTTAAATTCTCTAATATGGTCCAAATCAACAAATGTATAAAAAGATCAAATATAAGACTAAATCAACAAATATATTGTCTAATATGGTCCAAGAATCCAGCATGTTGGCAATACACAGTTAGAGAAGGGTATAAGGAAAGCTTTGATAACAGCAATGAGAAAAATCTTTGGTGGTGGAGTAGAATATGGAAGGTAAAATCTCCTCTAAGTACTAGAATTTTTGCATGGTTAGATCTAGCCAAAAAAGTATTAACATGTGAAGTTTCTCAAAGGAGGTCTTGGTAAGAACCAAGTTAGTGTGTCATGTGCATAAAGGAAGAAGAAATAATGGACCATATTCTGGTTCATTACCCTCTGACAATCGAAGTGTGTAATTCAAATTTTCCTTTGACTCAAGGGAAATGACAATGACCTAATAGGAATCTTTGAGATAACATGAAATAGTGGTTGAAAGAAAAAATATTAAAGGAGTATATATGTATTCCTTTGATAGTGGGGTGGGGCTTATGGCTAGCTAGAAATGCTAGGTTGTTTAAATATAAGGAATTTTTATTGATTTAGATACAAATGCAAATTAAATCTATTTTTGAATATCTAAAATCTCACCAAAGCTAAAACTGAGCAGGCATATAGGAAAACTAATAGTGTATCCTATGAATCCATCGACCTTCTTTGATGGAGCTTTCAAGGGTAACCTAGGTAGGTGTGGGGAAGGGGAGCACTTTATTTAAATAAAAATAATAATATCACTTGTAAGGTAGGTTTAAGTGAAGGAACAAATAATATGGTAGAATGAAAAGTATTGATTCTCTTGATGAGAATAGAATTGGAGCAAGGAATTACAACTTTACAGATTTATGGATATTCAAAATTAGTGATAATTTGGGTTGTAGATCATGTCGAGATAAAAAAATTGCTCCTCATTCCTTTGTATAAGCAAGTGAAATTATTAGAACCTTCTATCATAAAAATTTCATACAAGCATATCTATAAGGAATAAAATGTAGAAGCAGGTGGTCTTTCAAAATATGGTTTCAACCATCCAACAGAGACTTGGTAGAGGGAAGCAGTGGTTAGAGGACTTGGGATTTCCTCATAATTTTCTTATAAAGGATCATATCAAAAATATATTATTAACAAAAATAGGGTTTTGAAAGGGATCTGTACCTTTATTTTTTATAAATAGAGGCTTTATAATATTGTTTGTCTTCAAAATTGAAAGTTGAGTCCTCGTCGTAAGAGTTATTTGAGAACTATGATTTATTAGGAATCTATTCTTGATTTCCACATGTTAGTCCTGTTATTAGGATTTTGTTTTTGAATTGTAAGTTTACTGTAACATATTACAGTAGGGAGGCCAATAATCCTCTCAGTTAGTATGTAGCTAAAATTATTGAGGGTACTTCATACTTGTAAAATTGTAATTTCTTTTCAAAATTAAAATAAAAAATTATATTTTTTTGAGGGAAAAAACTATAAATAGTCCTTATAGATATAAATTTTCATTAATATTTTCAAAAACAAAATCATACTATTTAACTCAATCTTGAAATAAGATTAATATGTATTGTTATATATTTTTGAAAGTAAAATAAAAAAAAATTCATCATAGATTATTGTCTTGATAAAATGGTTGTGAGTGGGAAGGATGTGAGTGGCTAGTGGGAGGGATGAAGTGGCTAGTGGGAAGGATTATGGGATCAACAATGATGGTGACAAGCATTTCATTTTTGGATCTGAGGGTTTGGTATGCCCTAATGGCCAACAATCCCTTGGTTCAGGTTTTAGTGGGTTTCATTGTCCTTTTAGCCTTGGAGACTCTTGGAGCCAGATTGTAAAGAGGTCTTATAGGAAGCCCTTGGAGGAGAAGTTCTGGTTATTCCCATAGGATGATCAAATTTTTATCTTAGAAGAGGTAGTCAAAATATTTGTGGCTAAGGGAGATTTATGCCTAGTGGGTAAGTTTTTGGGAACCTGCCTAGATATAGATGCTATTAGGGAGTGGGATCAGTCTAAATGGATATTTTGAGGTATTTTCAAAATTACATCTTTGCTAAAAGACTTTTTTCTAATTTGGATTATCTCTTTGGAGGATTTAGAGTGGATCCTTCAAAAATGCCCATGGTTCTTTGGGCATCATAGCCTATTTTTGAAGTTGTGGTCCCTAGACTTTAATGTGAATACCCAAAGAATTAATCAAGCCCTAGTGTAGGTTAGGATCCTTACACTTTCACTATATCTATGGCACAAAGCCATTTTTACTAGTATTAGCCACTGGTTGGTTCATCTGGTGGCTATAGATATACTAAACTTAGTTATATCTAGGCTCATATATGACATATAAGGATCGAGATCCTTTGAAGTCTATTGATTTGGTTTCCATGTTAAAAACATGGGCTCAAACCTTAGAATATGCAAATATCCCAGTGAAATACACTAATTTCTCTAATATTGGGTATATAAAAAAGGATTGTACTTTTAAGAAATCCAATCCTCATTGGAAATAGAAGAAAGATCCAAACATTAGGGAAGAACTTTTTGGTTCAACATCAAGAGTTAAAGTGGATGTAGAGAAGCTTTTGGAATCTAATATGTCTCTAGTAAATAAAGTAAATGGTATTTTCAAGGAGCTTAATCTTCAAAATAAGAGCCTGAATATTGTGGATGACCTAGTTGAGTATTCTTTAGGGGGTGGAGAGGAGCACTCTCAGCCTAATTCATCTCTAGTAAAGGAAGTGGAGGATATTTTAAAAGAGCTAAACCTTTAAGTGAGTATTTTTAGTAACCCTAACCCTAATGATTTTGTTATTTTTAATACTTGTAACCACATTTAACTCTAGCTAATTCTTTGAAAGGTATATATTTTTATGTCTCAAATGTGAACCTATTCGGTTAAAAAAATTTTGGTTTGACAAAAATTTAGTTAAACTAAAATTTCTCCTCTAAACCAAATTCCTCATGATTTTATGGAATCACCTCCCAAGCCCAAGAATTTTTATAAAGTATCAGGTGGATGTACAAAGATAGATCAAGAGGAAGACCTTCTCAAAACTGAGATCAAATAAAGAAAAACAACCAAATAAGTGGTAGATAAAAATTAGTCAACATTAAAGTTGATGGGTAAAAGGAACCAATCTAAACCCAAAAAAATAAGAATCATATCTTGGAATATAAGAGGGCTCAATGTGCCCTCCAAACATCATAAATACCTTAAGACCCAGATTTTATTGTTACTAGAAACCAAATTGAGTAGTTAGAATGTTGATAGGGTGAAGCAAAGTATTTGGAAATAAGCTAACTTTGTTGCTAGTGCAGTAAATGGTGCTTCATAAGGATTCCTTTGCTTATGGGATAATAACTAGGTGTAAGATAAAGTATTATTATCTACTGATAGGTTTACAATGTATTTTTCATTGCAAATCCACTATGGCAACCTAGGTTCTAACTAATGTTTATGCCCTAATTCCATTTCAGGTAGAAGATAACTCTAGAATGATCAAACCACTATGAGGAGAACCTTTCATTAGTTGGCTTAGGTCATTGTTAGGGACTTCAATACCCCTCTTCTATATTTTGATAATATGGGTGGAACCCCAAACTGGTCTAAGAGTATGTTGGATTTTGAATAGTTCATTTTAGATAATGTGTTGATTTATACTAGTCTTAGGGGGGTTAATTTCACATGAAGCAATAGGATATTAGGCAGGAAACTTATCCAAATAAGACTAAATACATTTTTGGTTTCTTAAGAATGAATATTAATTTTTGGAAATGCCTCTTTATCTTCCCTCCCTAAAACTGGATTAGACCACAATCCTTTGCTATTTGAGATTTTGTCTAGAGGAAGGAAGTTTTTTAGCCCCTTTAGATTTGAGGCTATGTGGCTTAGTAGCCCCAATATAGAGTCTTGTATCAAGTGTTGGTGGGATGCAAATTTTTTTGGCCCACTTGCTTCCCAAGTTGCTAAAATATTTGGATTTATTAAGTTCAAATTGAAAGAGTGGAATAAGCATGTTTATGGGAATATATTTTATAAGAAGACATATCTAAAACAATAAATTTTGGCCTTAGAAGTGAAAGTGATTGGAGAAGGATACTCTCTAGAGTTAAGAAACCAAGAAAAATATATCCTATCAGAATTCCACAATACCTTAGCCTCAAAGGAAACCTTTTGGAGGTAGAAATCTCAAGCTCTTTGGCTCTAGAAATACTAATTTTTTTCATGTCACTACTTTGAGGCATAGGAGCAATAATATATATATATATATATATGTATGTATGTATGTATGTTTGAGAAATAATGTTTCTATTACTAAAAATATTATGGAAATTAGGGAAGAGGTAGTTAGATATTTTAGAAATCTTATCAACATTTATGAAGTTATGGTTGTTGATGAAGCCTCCACTTTCCTTTAAAATAATTCTCAATTGGTATCGATAGAGTAATTAACATTCTTGACTAGACCCTTTTTGGAAGATAAAATTAAAAATATTATTTTTGAGATGGCAGGAGACAAAACCCCTAGGCCAGATGGTTTTCCTACCATTTTCTTCCAAAAATTTTGGCACATTGTAAAAAAATTGGTTTGTGGCGCCATTTCTAAGATCTGAAAAACCTTCTTTATGCCTAGGGATGCCAAATCTCCCTTTTTTGGCTCTTACTCTAAAATTTGTTGGAGTTAAACACCTCAAGTATTTTCATCCAATCATTTCATGTAATACCTTTTACAAAATACTTACCAAAGTTTTAGTTGTTATCCATAAAACTATTCTTACCTTTGTTATTAGTGCTAAACAAGGAGGGTTTATTTCAGGTAGAGATATTCTTGATGAAATAATAACCATTCATGAATTTCTTCACTCTATTGATAAAAGTGGATCTATGGGGATCCTATTGAAATTGGACATGAAAAAGGCCAATGATAGAGTTAATTGGTATTTCCTACTATGGGTCCTCTCTAAAATTAGATTCCATAAATATTGAATGAGGCTAATAAAATATTGTATTTCTTCTACCATGTTCTCAGTTTTAGTGAATAGAGTAGTTGCAGGTTACTTTCCTAGAAAGAGAGGCTTAAGGCAAGGGGATAATCTATCCCCTTAATTTTTTTATTATTATGATATATACCCTTAGTAGAGCTATTTATGTAGCTACCGAGACTAGTAAGATTGTTGGTATCAAACTGACCACTTCTCTTCAACTGAGCCCCATAAGCAATTCGTGGATAACATAATTCTTGCCACCCTTTCTTCTATACCTCAAGTCAAAGAAATGAAATCCCTTCTAACCAATAATGAATTGGATATATGGCAAAAAACAAAAAATTGGAAAGCAAAGTCTATTTCTTGAACACCCCAATGAGAAGGTAAGGCAAAATAGCCAAAATCCTTGGATGTGAGATTGGGTGTCTTCTGGATTCTTATTTGGGAAAGCCTCTTTTTAAAGGTAATTTGAAATCCATTTATTGGGACCCTGTGATAAAAATAATTAGGAGAAAATGTATGGGATGGAAAGGTTCCCTTCTGTGTCATGCTAGGAAAGCCCAACTAGTTAAATTTATGCTCCAAAGTTTCCCAATCTACTTTTTATCCCTGTTCAAATGCTTGACAAAGTTGGTTATTCTATTGATTAAATTAAAAAATATTTTATATGATTTGGAATAGAGGAAAACAGAAGGCTATCCTTGGTGGTGTGGGATCATGTTTGTGTTCCCAAGGAGAAGGGTGACCTAGGTCTAACAAAATTAAATAAACTGAACAAGTATTTAATTACTAAAATTAGATGGAAGCTGCTTATGAATGTCCAAATAGGGTGGCCAAAAATTCTAAAAGAAAAATACCTCAAGAATAGTAAGACCCTTATGGAAGAGGAGAACCCACCTCAAGGATCCTACCTATGGAATCAAATGCTCAAGTCCAAAGTCCTTCCAATAAGAGGTGATATCTACAAAATTGTAGATGGTAGGAAGGTTAATTTTTGGAAGGTATGATGGGTACAATAGATCCCACTAATAGATAATTATCATTTGGCAATCCTATAACCGGATCTAACTCAAAATTATGGTAAATTGGTCTCAAACTTTATTTAGAAGGATGAAAATGGAAAAATCTAGAAACCCATTCATATAGCAAACTTGGACCAAAATGGTAAACAAACTCTAGAAAATTTAAAAGCTTTGTTGGGAATGAAAAGTCTTAATAATTTTAGAGAGAAGGATTCCCTTTTATAGAAAATGCACAAACAAGGGTAGTTTACTATGAAATCGACATATTAGTTATTGGAAGGTAATGAGGAAAGCTGGTTTCCAACTTCCAAAATTTGGCTAAAAGGCCCAATTTCTAAAATCACTTTCTTTTATTCATTATGTATCCAAAACAAGATCTTGATAATTGATAACCTTTAAAAGAGAGGTATGGCCTTACCCAATAGATGCTATTTATGTGAAAAGGACTCTGAATGTGTTAAGCACCTATTTTTAGAATGCCCATTTTTGTTGGAAGTGTTGTCCTTGATTTTCCAAAAGTTTGGTATCTCTTGGGTCCTTCCAAATAATATGGTAGATCTTTACCTCCAATGGTTCTTCCCCTGTTCTAGTCCTCATTTAAAGTCTCTTTGGATGTTTAGTCTTCCCCATATCATGTGGAGTCTATGGAAAGAAAGGAATAGAAGAGCTTTTAACAATGAGAAGGACTACAATTGCATTCGAGCCAAGATATGTGCCACTATGATTGAAAATACTCAATCTAAACTTTGAAATCCCTAGAGAGTCTAAGGAAGATCTAGCCATAGTGGAAAAATGGGGTCTTCTTAGGATAGTGAAAGCTTCTATTCAGATCCTTCCCTCCATTCACACTCAAACCAGATGGAAAGCTCCATCAAATGGTTGGGCTAAGCTAAATTTTGATGATGTAGCAAGGGGTAACCCTAGAAAAGCTGGTGTAGATGGAGTTATCAGAGATAAATATGGAACCTTAATTGATATCTATGTGAAAGGTATAGGGTCTACAACCAGTCATTTTACAAAATCATGAGCTCTTTATCAAGGTGCTAATTTGATGAAAATTTTAAATATCAACAAATTTATAATAGAAGATGACTCTCTAAACATTATAAACTATGTCAAATACCTGTATTGGCCTAGCTGGAGCATAAAGGATATGTTGTTAGAGGTTAAAGAAAAAATACAAGTCTTGGATATTACCCAGGTTATTCATACTTATAGGGAAGGGAATGCTTCTATGCACTGTATGGCTATCCTCGATCTAGACCTTGAGGAAATAATATTTTGAATTTAATATTTTTCTCCCGTTCTCCTAGAGGTGATTAGGAAGGACTCTCTTATGGTTGATATTAATGGTAGAGTGGCTCTATAAGTTATTTTTTAGGTCTCTATGGTGGGAGTGATAGGACCCACAAATTTAGCTATGGTGATGGGAATGTTTGTAGTGTATTTATGAATAGGGTTTATTTTTACCCTAGCCTCTTCTTATTGTCTAGGGTGTCTATTATGTATTGTAGATATTTTTAGAGGGCTAGTTTATGCCTGGGTGCTTGGATGAACCTCAATTATTCATTTACATAGGGTTTTGGTTTGGTTTTCTACACTGTCCTTCCTATTTTTTTCCTTTTAGGTTGAAAGTTTTGTTTTAATTTAGGCTTTGGGCAGGAGAATTTATAGTTGTCTCATTGTTGGTTGTATTTTTCTTTTTTTGGGTGCCCTCTTGGTGCTTTTTTGTCCTCTAAGTACCATGTCTCATAAGTTTGAGTTTCTAGATATGGATTCTTTTATTAGGAAGTGGGTTCTTGTTTATATCAATGTTGTAGGTTTTGGTGATTGGTTAGGTTACCCACTTTTTCGCACCCCCCACAATGGCTTTATTTTTCTAACCTTCTTTTGTATTTTATCGAGTTTAAATTCAAAAGTTGTGATTTTTATCATGTTTTTGGGTAATAAGTTAGTTTTCTATGGCTAATTAAAATTGAAGATATCAAGAGGTATTCCCTGTTAGGGTTGGGGCAGAGTTTTATAAATTTTAAATTTGTAGGCCTTGGAAAGGGATTTACTCTTTTTTTTGTCTATGCAACAACTATGTAATAATCAAAGATTTGAATGACTCTATTCTAAGAATTAATAGAATGGTTAGTATGATGGTTGAAGAGGTGGTTGCCCACCTAGAATATGTTAGAAAAAAATGGTTGACATCTACCCCAAATAAGAGCTAGAATGTCTAGGTAAGAAGCCCAAAGATAGGATTTGAATTTTTCCTAGGTGTTTGGTCCCTTCTCAGAGATGGATCCTATGTTCAGTGGGTTTCTTTATCTTTATCTATTGTGTTTTCTTTAGTTCTTGCTTGTTATTTTAAGGTTGATTTTTATTTGTATCCTCTTTTGTGCTCCCCTTTGATATTTTGTGGTCCTATTAGCTCTTTGTAAAAGGTTTGGAATCTCTTTCAAAACTCCTTCTTTACCAATATTTTTTTTTTGTCTTGATAAGATAGATATCAATTCCTTATTTTGATAAAATTTTGAACTAAATAATTGCTTATTTAAACCATCATTCCTTAAGATAAAATATAATTGTGTAAGTTGATCATCATTTCATATTTATGTAAAAACTTAATTTGGATTCTTAAATATCACCTTGTAATCATTTACCATAATTTTTAATCAAAACCTTAGTTATCAAGTTCAAGTTAGTATTCGACTCTCTTGAAGTTCTAAAAAAATTTGTCATGTCTAAAAATTCGAAATAAAAATTCTATATCAAATATGTATATATGAACTTAGGTATATGCATATAACATTTTTTTAATAAAATATAAAACAAACTTTTTCCAATTTAATCCCAAATTCAATATATTAAAAATATGCATATATGAACTTAGGTATATGCACATAACATTTTTTTTAATAAGATATAAAACAAACTTTTTTCAATTTAACCCTAAATTTGATATATTATAAATGTGTATATATGAACTTAGGTATATGCACATAACATTTTTTTAATAAAATATAAAACAAAATTTTTCCATTTTAACCCCACACGAACAATATGTATTCATCCTTAAATTTTTTGGTTTACTAAATATATCTTATACACGCAATTTGGTGTTGGAGTATTGAATAAACTAACTTTATTCCTTGTGAATGTAAATTGCATAATTTACATAACTTTCCGTACAAATTACATAATTTACATAATTTTTAATGGTTTTAAATTTTAATAAAATTATATTTTTGTTTTATTTATTCTCCTTATCCTGAAAAAATGACATAAACCCTCTCAAAAAAATTCCACTGCCCGTGATAAGCCTTCATAAAATACAAAACTATATATTGACATACCAAATTGCATTTTACAAGGAAAAAAAATCGTGCAGGTCTTTATACCTTAGTGTCCACACAATTTTTTCCTACATTGAATTTAAAAGTTTGTTCTTATTCGTTAATATTTTAAACTTGACAGAACTTCATCCAAATAATTCCCCGAATTTGATAACTAAGATCAAAACCTTACAGATAATTATAAAATAAATCTTGAAGATCATAATAAGTGATCTAAAACAAATCCATGACAACAAATGCAAGTATGGAGAATCTTATTCAATGTTTTTAGTTTTTAACTTTTTGATTTTATTTTCCATCCATTACCAAAAAAATCCGAGGTGAGAATATTATCAACTCATGGTTTAAAAAATAAAATCCTTAATGTGAATCATATCATGTCTTATTTTGTTTCCCCTTATGAGCATAGATCTGCATTGCACACCTAAAATAATGGCATTAGTTTGGTAGGTGAAGCTACACGAATATAATGTTATGAAGTAGAACAAAACATTGTAGTAGAAATGTACTTTCTATTTAATCATACGTGGTTGAAATGGAATCCTTTTTAATCAAAGTTATTATAGTATATTTTCACAAACTATATAGTGATGTTACAAAAATTTGACATTACTACCAATGCGACAATCATATTTATGAAAATGAGTTAGAGGAAGAAATAGCACTAGACTGGGGATTATTGAGAGGTATAAAGAATCATATTAGTTAGCCAAGGAGAAAGGTGATATGGACTCCTTCCCTAGAGTGGGTAAAACTATTTTTTTATGGAACCTCTAAAGGTAATCTAAAGAAGGTTAAAGGGAGAGGGATACTGAGATCTAGCTTAGGGGTAGTGATCTCTTATTATGTGGTGAACTTTGGCCATGCATTAAACCATGTAGTAGAGGTGAAAGCCATGATTATAGGATTAAGGTTTACAAAAAATATGAATGTTAAAAAGCTTATAGTGGAAGGGGATTCTATGAATATCATTAACAATTTGACTACCAAACAAATCATTAGCTAGAGCATTGAAAGGATTATTCAGGATGTAGTGAATATATGATCAAGCATGGAGTCATTTGTGATCCAACACATCTATAGGGAAGGTAATCTTGATGATGATGTTATGGTAAACATGGGAGTTTAGATGGATGGGTCCAAGGTATGGAATGATATTTTCCTAGAGGCTTTGATGATCCTAACTCTAAAGAGGAAAACATTTATGATGTTGTTGAGTTAAAATTTTCAAATCCTTAAAGGAATTGATCACTATAAAAGATCTATTAACATGGGGCCAATTTTCAAGGAAACTGGACTAAGATTTAGGAGCTGAATAAAAAATGTTGTATATTGAATGAAAACTAGGCGAAAGCTTTTGAAGATCTTAGGAAAGTGGAATTGAAGTAGGAAAGAATTGGAGATTTTATTTGAAACCAATATAGAATTTGATTAAATCTCTTGAAGATTCTAAAGAAACAAGATGGATTGAATTTAAGAAATACTCAATCCTCATGGGATAGAGTTAAATAAAAATTGTTGTATTTGAGTTTGCAACAAGCTTCTTTTTAATCCAAATTTTGTAATATATATGTATTATAAAAGATTTGAGGTCCTTTCAAAACCCTTCATTTACCATAATAATAATAATAATAATAAATATATTACAACAAACTATATTATTATAGTATTTATGAAATGAAAATTAAATAAACAACTTTAAAAACAAAAATTCTATCATATAAAATTCAACTCCATAAACATCATAAAAATATATTTATTTACTTATGATTATGTAAACTCATGATAAAGAATCAATTGAAAGATCCAAACCGAATCCTATAATTATAGGAAACTGCACTTAAAAGTTATATAACTGAAACAAATTATAATTTACTCTATAGTTTAACATATCATAGTTTTACACATTAAAATTTAAAACAGACCATTATTCTTGTTTTACTCAAAAATTTGTAAACATAGTTCATAATAATATATTTTTAATATTTAAAATATTGTATGAAAGAAGATAAAACTTCTGATATTCAAAATATTGTATGAAAGAATATACTTTTATCTTATAAGCATTCTTTACTGATTTATCTTGGTGGGTAATGAATAAATACATCATCGACGTAACTAAAAATAATATATCTTTGGAAAAGCTCATATAATTACTAACACTTTTAGATCGGCTGACTCAATTCAGTTTTATCTCAAAAGAGTTGGTCAGATCTCATTACTCTTGGCCCTTAATATATCTCATTTTTAAATTAACTATCAATTTTAATTTTTTTTTATAATCTTCTTCTTAATTTTATGCTTTGCACATATAATATGAGAATGATTTGGAACAGTTTCATATGATTACCACCTTATAAACTTTATATATTTTTTTCTTCTTTGGTTACATAGGAGAGTTGGTCACAACTACACTATTTTTAGTAATTGATAGGCACGGACACCAGGCCTATTCTAGACTTATTCTGCTTCGTTATTGTTGACCCACACCAGTAGCTCCAAATTTGTACCATCGGTATGATGCACACTTAAAAGATTCAGATCAGACTACTACCTTTGCAAACAAAGTACCCCCGAGGTTTAAACTTGGGTGTCTTCATGTGTCTCACCAAACAATAACTTTCAATCCACCTAGCCTTTGGAAGCTTATAAACTTTATATATAAAACAATATTATATATATCTAGTTTTCAAAAAGAGAGCTTAACTAATAAAATGTCTTAAATTTAAAAACTACATTAAATTATATATATTATTTAAAAATAAATATAATAATAAATTTTATTTTCTCAACTGATTATAAATTTAAAATTATATATAAATTATATTTTAATTTTTCAAGTTTAAAATTATTTAAAATGACTATTTAGTTTTTCATAATGAATATTTTGAAGGGAAAAAAACTAATTTCACTTCAATGTATGATGTGAATGGAAAGGTGTTTTTCAATATAAAAAATATTATATTAAAAAATAAAATACATTTTTACAAATAAAAAAAAGAGGGGTGCATGTCACGTGGTTAACGCTATGAGCCAAAAAAGCATTCCCAGAACCCAAGCAAACAAATTACAGTTATTCAACACTCCCTTACAAAATGAAATTAACCTTGAAAGGGTGAATATACAACATAATTAGACACCCCCTAGTTCGAGTGCATGGGGTAACACTTCCAGTATAAGGAGATCTAAGCAGTTGATTTCTAAATAGGCTTCTATGAGTCCTATTAAGGTGAATGATCCTGAGGAAATATCAGTCCCAACTTTGAACAAAGTTAAATTTTTGGAAGATTTGGATTACAAGCCTCATCCAAACTCTGAGGCTGAGGTGAATATTTTGCAATCAATCCCTTGTACTCCTCTTAGGGCCTCAGCTTTAAAACTACATAATTCAATTTTTGATCTTATGAAGGTGGCTATCTCTTGTGTTGAAGCTTCCAAAGTTGTAATCAATGGAGACCATTCTAGCCCCCATGTGGACTCTGGTACTAATAATTCAGAGAGAAAAAAGGAAGGTGAGTCTTCTCTATGAGGTTTTGTTGTGCGCATGATCCTTTTTTTCCCTTGTGTGGGATCTTTTCTGGCCTTTATTTGCCATGTTGTGTTTCATTATTTTTAGTGTGTCTCCCATAGTGGTGTCTACGCTAAGGTTGGAGAGTTCCTTGGTTTTTTGTGTTGTTGGTCAATTATTACGTCTTATTTGTGTTGTCATTTTGACTCTTGGCGAATCCCTTTTTGGCCCTTGGTTTGGCATGTAAAGGTTCTAGGGCCTTTTGAAAACCCCTTCTACCTTTTTATAAAAAAAAATAATATAAATAAACATAAGATTCAAATTATAATAATTAATTATAAGCGTAAATACACATTTATACAAAATTATTTATAACATAATTGAAATTAGATTATTTATTTATCTGAAAAAAAAATTATAACACAAATGTGAGTTTCTTATCTATAAAATGGTCATTCATTCAAATACTAGAATGACTAAGATTAATTGTTGCTTTTAGATATAATATGGTCATGTTATTTGTGGATACCTCTGTAGACACCTAAATGTCTCACATTGTCATTTCTCCCATCATAATGGTTGATCAATTTGCAAAATCCATAAAATTTGGAGGTATGGTGAGTCATCCTCCACCTCACCCAAATTTCAACATCTAACCTAGGATCACCCTAACCAAGGTTAACCTTGACCCTTGCTCTACTTCAAATCCCCATGTGTTTTTAAGTTCATAAATGACTTTTGAAAACTTTTCTTTCAAATTATGGCAAGCATGGTGAGTCATCTTCCACCTCACCCAAGTCAACACAAAACTCATGATTAACCCCAGGGTTATGCATAAGGGGTTGGAATCGAAAAATAATTGCAAAAAAATGGTGAATCCTAATCAAAATCAAGATGAATCATGGTGAGTCCTAAGCAAATCAAATCGATCATTTTCACACCAAAATTTGGTGCTTTTGAAGCCCTAAAAAGTAAGGTCATGTGTGGGGTACATTTTGACCTATTAAAGCACCTTATAACTTCATAAATATACCACCATTAGATGAGGCTTAAAAAAAGCCTTCCAACGAGTACAAATATACCTATATTTGGATATATATTGTGGCAAATTGACCCTAACAAAATACTGATCTTGAAAATTTTAGGCGAATGAGCCAATGTCGAGGGTCCTCATATTCGCTAATTTCCAATTTTGAAAATCCTAATATTTTCCCAATTTATGAATATTTGCCACTGTGCATAACCCTTATTAACCCTACTATGGTTAGGATTTAGCCCTAAATCCACTCCACATCCCCATGCTCATTTATGATATGTAGGTGGGTGAACAATTCTCTCACCCAAATACACTTATGAGGCATGCCAGATCAAGGGACACCTCAAGGGATATTTCATGGGACAACTCAGGGGACATCTCATGGTACATATTATCCCCATAACCTTGGCAAACTCTAAATAAAATGTCATTTCCTCTATTTTCATCAATGCTCATTGACATACCCAAACTCTACTAAAATTAGTCTAGACTACCAAGTGCACTAAATCACCATTCAACATCACTCATCATCACTCACCATCCATCCCCATGGAGACCCACATGAATTTGTCAACATACCCCTTTGCTTTATAGGTTGTCAAACTTATAGGTTTTTGGAGGTGACTCAACATAGAACCAAAGTGACATCTACATTAACATGACCTTTATAGCACAAAGTTTAATTTTTGAAAAACACAGTCATATTTGCACATAAGGGTATGAACCAAAGCATTTGCACCTTAAGGTGTGAATATATAGAGCAGCCAAATTTTTTAGCACCATAACTCTTCCAAAGTTCACAAAACTAGGTAAGTATCTTTATTCTATCAAATTTTATTTATGGGTCCACTATCTAGGTTCAAAAGGTTGCACCCTTTGCCTTGCATTCACATCTCACTCAAAAATAAATTACCAGGTTCAAAGGTTACACCCTTTGCCTTACCATCAAAATTAATTACCAGGTTCTAAGGTTTCATCCTTTGCCTTACCATCAAGAGTCAATTTCTAGGAAGGTTGTGCCCTTTGCCTTGTCATAAAAAATCAATCACGAGGTTCTAAGGTTGTGGCCTTTGCTCCACCATCAATAATAAATTGCTAGGTTTAAAGGTTGTGCCCTTTGCCTCACCAACATAAATTATCTACTATATTCTCAAAAGGTTGTGTTCTTTTGTCAAAGGTTGTGCCCTTTACCTCTCATTCATGTTCCATTAGATTTCAAAGGTCAAAAATTCATTGATTCCATATTTTAATTTCATTCTATCATGTTGTAAAGGCCTAAAGTTCCCCTGATTTTCAATTTCCAAAAAGTACAACTCCATTCTATTATGTTTCACATTATTAAAATCCTTAGCAAATACACCATTCATTTGGTCAGGTTTTTCAAAATAAATAAATCCAATTAAAAATCTCTTAGCAAAGGCACCATTCATTTGGTCAATTTTCTCATGCTTCTAGCATAGACATTTCATTCACATGTTCCTAGCCTAGACATAGTCTAGACACTTCATTCACATTCTCATAGCCTAGCAATTTACTTTCCATGCCTAGCATATAATATGTGAAAGGAATTTTGTGTTGTCTCTACATCCCATCATGATCGCTAGAATGAACTACACAAAAAATAACTGCTTTTGTAATTTATGGAAAAAGGGTTACAAGAGTAAATCCTTTTACAAAAGTACCCTTTTGGGGCTACAAAATGGTGTCTTCCACAAGGGAAGTCCTCTTTGAATTGAATTGATCAAGCTACCATAAATGCTCTCCTTGTATTCCTCAATGTGAGTGGGATTCTTGCTTGTGAGTCACTATGAGCTATGCAGGTCTTTCAAACTTGCATAACCCTACAAAAACTTGTTATAAGGTTTGTGATTTTGTCTTGAGAAGACCCCTCATGTTTATAGACAAAATACTCCTAAATATATGCTTACACATTATGAAATTATATGAAATGATTGAAATTTGATAGAACAGAGATACTTACCTGGTTTTGTAAACTTTGGTAGTGTTTTGGTGCTTAAAAACTAGTTGCTCTATAAATTCACACCTTAAGCTACAAATTTGACTGTGTTTTTCCACAAGCTAAACTAAATATTGTAAAAGTTCTATTGGTGTAGTTATCACTTTTATTCCACATCGAGCCACCTACAAAAACCAGTAAGTTTAACAACCTACAAAGAAAAAATAGATGTTGATAAATTCATGTGGGTCTCCATGGGGATGGATGGTGAGTGATGTTGAATGGTTATTTAGTGCACTTGGTAGTGTAGACTAATTTCATTAGAGTTTGGGTGTGTAAATAAGTGTTGATCCATGAAGATAGATGAAATGGTCCTCTATTTATAAAATTTGGTAAGGTTAGGGTGGATATTGATGTGTCCTATGATATGTCCCTTAAGGTGTCCTATGAGATGTCCCCTTTGAGGTATCCCCTAAGGTATCTTATGAGATATCCCTTATGAGGTATCCCCTGAGGTGGCATGGGGTGTCATACCTCATAAATGAAATTGGGTGAGAGAAGTCCTCACCAATCCATACATAATAAATAGACATGCGTGAGACATGAAAGTTTTCATTTTTCATTGAATGCACATGGGGATGTAGAATGGAGCAAGGGTCAAATGTTACTAGAGTTATATTGATACTAGGTTAGATGTTGAATTTTAGGTGAGGTGGAAGATGACTTACCATGCCTCCCATACTTTGAAAGACAAAAATATTCAAATGTCATTTATGATGTTAAATGCACATGGGGTTTTGAAATGGAGCAAGGGTTAAAGTTAACCTTGGCTAGATTGAATAAAAATTTAGTTGAGATCAAGTGGGTGAGATGGAGGCTAGGTTATTCAAAGAGTAGTCTAGATGAGATGGTCATGAGTTAGGTTGACCATGGTTAGATT
Source organism: Wollemia nobilis (assembly GCA_028583015.1). NCBI lineage: Eukaryota > Viridiplantae > Streptophyta > Pinopsida > Araucariales > Araucariaceae > Wollemia > Wollemia nobilis. Next base: position 5,277,161 of record JAQPPZ010001711.1, on the reverse strand, counting down.
GACCATAGGTTGGGTTTGATTGTGAGGTGGATTTTGACCAAGGTTAGAGATTAACCAAGGTTAGGCTAAGATGATGGTCACATGGGGACAAAGGGTTAAGCATAGGAAAGGGATTAAGTGGCCCAAGAGGAATTATGAATATTACATAAATAGTGGTCTTGATAAATGAAGCGTTTTGAGGCTAATATATGCAAAAATTTGTAAGTTTTGCAAATTGATCAGTTGTGATGATTGGAGTAATGATAATGTGTGACATTTAGGTGTCTATATTTATCCCTTTTTATACTGCATTGTGTCAAGACACAATGTAATGCAAAAATGTATGAAACCAATTTGGTGGTTTGATTTTGAATAAGAATATGGATTGGCTAACATATGATTCATGATTGATTATGAGAGAGGGAAATTGATGATGGATGATTAATTGTAAGAGATATGAATTGATGATGGATTAGTGTGGTCAATTACAACTTTTGTAATTTTGTAATGAGTGTTTTGAGAGAGGATATGTAAGATCATCTTGCTTCATGATCAATGTAATATGCCCCAATTATGGAAGGGATGAATGTCTTTTAAACCTTACCTTTGATAATATTTTATGCTTGGATTGATTTGGTCAGTTGATCATCCATAGGTAATCTATATTCATGATTGCTTTAGTGGGCTCATTGGTGGCCGAGAGATAGTATCCACACGAGTAGACCTGTATCTACTAAAAGTCTTAATTTGTCATTGAATGCACATGGGGATGTGGAGTGGAGAAAGAGTCGATTTCTTACTAGAGTTAGGTTGACCCTAGGTTAGATGTTGAATTTTGGGTGAGCTGGAAGATGAATCACCATGCCTCCCATGCTTTGAAATATAAAAGTCTCCAAACATAATTTATGACATTAAATGCACACGGGATTTTTAAATGGAGCAAGGGTTAAAAATAACCTTGATTAGGTTGACCAAATATTTATTTGAGGTCAAGTGGATGAGGTGGAGGCTAGGCTAGTCAAAGAGTAGACTAAATGAGGTGGCCATGAGTTAGGTTGACCATGGTCAGATTGACCATAGGTTAGGTTTGATTGTGGTGGATTTTGACCAATGTTAGAGATTAACCAAGGTTAGGCTAGGATGATGGTCACATGGGGACCAAGGATTAAGCATAATAAAGGGCTTAAGTGGCCCAAGAAGGTTGATGAATAGTGTTTTGAGGCTAATATATGCAAATTTGTTAAGTTTTACAAATTGATCAAATGTGATGATGGGAGAAATGACAATGTGTGACTTTTAGGTGTCTACATTTACCTCTTTTTGTACTGTGTTATGTGAAGACATGTTGTAGTACAAAAACTTATGACACCGAATTGATGGTTTGATTTTGAATAAGAAGATGGATTGGATGACATTCAATTCATGATTTATTATGAGAGAGGAAAATTGATGATGAATGGTTAATTTCTAGAGAAGATGGATTGGTTGATCATTGATTGTGAGAGAGGTAAATTGATGATGGAGTTTTGTAGTCACCTTTTGTAATATCATGATGATTTTTTTGAGAGAGGATATGTAAGATCATATTGCTTCATGATCAATGTAATATGCATGATTGTGGAAGATATGAATGTCTTTGAAACTTTACCTTTGATAATATTTCAATCTTGGTTTGATTTGGTAAGTTTTTCAACCATAGGTAAGATATACTCATGATTGTTTTAGTGGGTTTGTTGGTGGCTTAAAGATAGTATCCACACACGAGTAAACCTATATCTATTGGCATATAACATACAAAATCTAATTGGATTGGAGTTTTGATTGAGAAGAGAAATTTTTCTTTTGTTTGCCCTAGAAAATGAGGGCTTATGATAGTCTTAGGAAAATTTCTTGGACAAACACAATTTCCAATATTGAGTGTTTAATTTTTTATCATGCACAAGGTAAATTTTGTATATTGATGTCTACCCCCTCAAGTGATGAGTTGATGGTGGAAGAAGCATAAGACATCAACAAATCACTTGGTAAGATGAAAATTTTTATGAAATAACTAAAGAAAATGGGATAAATTGATAAATATGATAGTGAAGTGTGTAGGCACCATTTATGGCCTAAAAATTATATTCACACCTTAAGGTGTGAATCAAATAATTCACACCTTACCATGCGAATTTGGTTGTGTGACCCATGTGTAGTTTTTCTATAGTTTGGGGGATCAAATGATATTAGAATTGGACAAAATGTATATCATTGAAAATATCTTTTCAATTATGATCTAATAGTGGTAATTGTAAGAAATTTGGAGATGATTTGATAGGGGAAATTTTGGTTCAAATATATTATTACTTTTTAAAGCAATGAATGCTCAATTTTAGGGCTTTGGAAGGGAACTTTTTCTTGATTGATTAGAGGGTTTATGTATGAGGGTGAAATAATGATGGTTGATGAAATTTAGGTCAATTTTGATTTTCTATAGATTTATTGGAGAAGAGGGTAGTGAAGAGACTCTAAGTAATTGGTAGCAATGATTCAATGCTTGTGTTGTAGTGGTTTGTGAAGCAAAGCACTATCAAATTTTAGAGGTAAAGCAACAAAATGGTGGGAGATGCATCACATGCTAGAATTAGAATGTGTGTAGTGGTGGTAAAAGATATCACTTGGACCATAGATTAGTTAGCAAAGGTAGTATAGAGGGATGCGATGCTAGTAGATAGATAACAGTTGTAGGAAGAGTTAAAGACAATAATGGTAGTCAGGGACAATGTCTGCATTACGAAGGATTCTAATACTAGAGAAATATGGAGCCATAGGAGATCCTAGTTGATTATTGTGGGAGTTAGAGTAGGATAGAGTGGAAATAAATAGTGTCATGGCTGATATGGTATTCCTATGGGAAACTATCAATCATTTGATGGTATAGGGTGTTGAGGTGCAAAGATTGCAATGACTACAATATGACCTAAAGGCTATGTCTACCCAAGAGAGTGTGAAGAGGTTTCAATTGGAGTTGGATTTAATGTGATGGAGCATTAAATTTATATCATATTAAGAGTTGTGATCTCTATTTTGATCCTAAACATAGTCATGATTGAGTCAGAGGAGTGTACCATTTGTGGTTTTGATGGTTCCAAAAGTAGTGGAACCCATAGTGTAATAGGAATAGGGGTCTACCTCAATATATAGTGAAGATGGAGTAGAGAAGAGGGATGAGGATCCTCCTAGAAGTCATGAGGGGAGTGGAGAGAGTCATGATGAGTAGTAAGGTTGACATACATTTTAGGGTGGACTTGTATGACACAATGTTATATTTTTGATATTTTATATGTGTATGTATGTGAGATGAGACCGATATGTGTGGTACGAAATATATTATATCCCATGGATACTTTTGACATATGATATATATAATGCAACATTGATTACATGTATGAATATTATGTGGATGTGTTGGTGTGTTGATGTAGCTTAGATATGAGTATGCTTTGATGATTTATGTTTGTGTAGATATATGAATTTATGTGGATGTATAAACATGTATGTTTGAAATGATTGAATTATAGGTATATATATGAATGTGTAAACATACTTTGAAATAAGCACAATAAGATTTAGGTAATTTTAGAGGGTGTGAATTAACCAATGACAAAAAATTGCATAAAATACCATGAAAATATGAGATAAGTGAACATGTAGTGAATGTTATGAATGTAATGGTGAGAATAGATTAGCATGTGATGCAAGTGATGGATGCAAATATAGCAAAGGATTATAAATATCAATCCTAATGAGTGAATTTAACAACTAGATGAAGAGGATGTGAATTTATAGTGAGGAGTACACTTGTATCTTTGTGAAACTAGTTGTGATACTATTTTTTAGTGGTTTTAGAGAGTTTGGATGTTAAGAAAATTTTAAAGGATTCAAACACCATAGTTTGATAAATAAAACTCATCTAGTATTCGATCAATATCCTAAAAAATTACAATTATCCTAGCTAAGCTCAAGTCGATCATGGACTAGTGTGTGTAAAGTGATGTTAAGTTATCCATTTTGAGTGAGGTTGGACTAACCAATTATAAACTTAGCTGATTAAGTTAGCTCATCCACAAACATGCAGTGGTCTGTACAAAACAAGGTCACTAATGTGACAAACATTTAACCACTTATAAGGCATGATGCACTTCTAGATAGACGTTTATAGCTCCAATTAAGATTAGCCCCATGATCTATGGACATTTGGAACTCAAGGATTCAAGATTTTTGATAGTGTTATTTTATTTTTGTTTCTTTTTGTGGTGCTCTTTTTGCATTTTTTTGTACTTTCTTCTTCTTCTTCTTATTTTTTGTAACTTGTCCTTTTGTAAATCCTTGGGTTTTAATAACACAAATGATAGAATAAGCGAGGTGACTTTTGCTAGGTGGCCAGTGTACACACAGTGTTGCCCTTCTTATGATCAAAATTTACTTAGTGTTTGATATGTGATTTGGCCATGAAAAACTCAAGTCATCCAAGGGAAGCTTTGAAGTGCTTTAAAATTTGACAACATTGGATAAAGGTTGATTGCATTAACTGAACATGGTCGAATCATAGAAATATTTCCATTACCCAGTATCCTAAAAATATGATTGGACATCACAATGGTTGTGCTAACGAGTGTGTGTAACTCTTCATTTTTTCTTTGCCATGTGGGTGTGTATGCACACAAAGGTGTGAGTATATACACGTTATTTGTAACATAAGACAAGACATGAGAGTGCAATGAAAATGATAGTGACATGATGGTATAAAATATGACTAGTTGTGCTTAAACGTATGTGACTTAACATGTCATTGATTAAAGATCACAAAGCAAGATTACCCAATGATTATGTGCACATAAAAAGGGTGACTAAAAATCATATGAATATTTATTTATTGATGTGAAGGTTTGTCAAAGTTACCAATGTTTAGCGGTATCAACATAAGAAATAAAGAAATGTAACCCATCAAAGGTATGTATCCACTCGAAGCTATTGGACATTTTGGGTCAAAGTTGTTATGTGATGTCCAAGATAAATTGTCATTGATGTCACAAGAACAAAAGGAACAATGCAAAATGTTGATGATAGATGAGCTCCATAAAATTTATTTTTAAATATTATGTGGAGCATGATTATAAAGATTTTTTTTTAAAACCAATGGTAACAAAAATAAAGTGTTTTTCTTTAAAACCAATGATGGTAAAAATAAAAGGTTTTTCTTTAAAACCAATGGTGGACAAGATATAATGTTTTTCTTAAAAACCAAGAAGACCTTTAGTTTGTTTTAAAATGCCCAAAGTTTAATTAATTATTTAATTATAATATTTAAATTCTAAAATAATTTAAATTATTATATTTAATAATTATAAGGCCAAAGTCTAAATTTGGCACCGACATTTTTGCATAAGAAGACGATGTACTCCCTCTACTGACATGGAATATTATTAGAAGGCAAATGGTATTTAAACCAACACCTTTACAAAGGTAAAATCATCCATCCTCATTTACAGAAATTAATGCTTGAGATTTGTGTGCATATTTCACAGTGACTGTTCATGCAAAGTGTGGTTTCTAACAAGCGAGGGTGAAGGAGCCTTTTGGTTCATGGGTGCTAAGGAAGTCAAAGCACGGTTGGTACTTTGTGGATCCAAGAGGAGAACGTGGCTCACACAGAGTGGAATCCACAGCCAAGACGTTCATTGGGGAGAAGTGCCATGTTTGACTCTTGTGCATGCTAAAGTGGTAAAACATTTTTAATTTTAATTTAATTTATGCATGGGCTAAAGTTAAGGATAGGATAAATAAGGTGATAGTATTGTTTTGGAATTTTAGACAAGGTTCACAAGGAAAATATTATTAAGTTTGGAGAGGTTACTTTGCTGAGATAGATTTAAGGGTAAAAGTCCTTTTACCTTAGAAAAAGGGAAAATTATTTTATTGCATTGTTTTATAAAGTAAGTTACTTAATAAATGCAATATTAAAGTAGGGAGTCATAAGTGGAAATTGGTGTATTCCTTGAAAATAATTTTTTGAAGTGAGTTGTGTTAAATCTGAATGGTTAAGATAATATTGTGATAAGTTAGGACTTTGAAGAAGTGATTAATTAAAATTGTGATGTTGGATATTATTTTAAAAATGGAGTAATAAGGTGTATTTGTGAGTTATTATATACTTTGTATTGTTATCTAACATTCTTGAGATTGGAAAAGTATTATCTGTGATTGAGACAAATTTTGAAATTACTTCTTATTCAAGCAAAAAGGTATGGGCACATTCTTCCATAGTTGAGTTGATTGGTTGTTTTCTAAACAATAAGATTTGGAGTGAAAAGCATTTGGTTAGGATTTTCTTATTGAGTTGTTGAGCTATTGTGAATGCTATGCATATTGGTTTATAAGCATTGTTGTTGAAGTGAATGGTTGAGTGAAGAACTTGAACTAGGGTTTGAAATGAACGAGTATCATTGTAATATGAGATTGGTTGATGAGTATTGTTGGAAATATTTTGAGTGAGCATTCATATGCTTGGACTAGGGTTTGTAAGCAAGGATCATTTCATTGAATAATTGGTTGAGAAGATTTGGTTGAGCCTAGTCAAGTGAATGTGTAAAGTGATTGTTAAAGTTCTATAAAACAAATTATTCTATATTCTGAATTGAGTTGAGAAAGTGATTGAGCATTGTGATGAATGTGAAGCATATTGAATCTCTAACAATTATTTTTATGTTTCTATGAGATTGGACAAGTTCTAGTGTGAACTTGTTGGGAAGATATGAGGCAAGTCTTAGAGAAGAATTGTGGATAAATTTGTGTGAGCTTTTGTGAAAGTTTACAATATATATTGAGAGCACATTTGGATAAGTTCTAGTGAGTATTTATTGAGCAGATTTAGATAAGTTCTAGAGAGGACTTGTGGATAGATTAGTGTGATCTTTTGTGGAATCTTACAAGGCATGTTTGAGATAAGTATTTGAGAAGGCTTGAGAGCAGATTTGATTGATTCATTTCTTCAAACCTTGAGTTAAGTTTTGGGGCAGATCCAGGAGAGTTGAGTTGAGATTGAGTCAAGCTTTGTGTTAAGGCTTGAGGACAAATTTGTGCTATACCGAAGGACAGTGTCTAGTGCAATATCAAAAGACTAATATTGAGGACATATTTGTGCTAGATCAAAGGACTATGTTTAGTGCAAATTTGAGAACAAAGTTTGGTATAGATTTGAGGACAGGTTTGTGCCAGATCAAAGACATATATTGAGCAGATTTATGCTAGACCAAAGGATTGTGTTTGGTACATATTTGAGATAGATATGTGAAGGTGACAGAGTATATAGTATAATAATCTCCAGTGGATAAATATCCATTAGCCAGGGTAGTGAGGATAGGTGTTTTTAGTGGATATATATCCATTATCCAGAGTAGTGGGGGTAGCAGTTTTTCTAGAAGATCACCAGCTAGAGCAAGAGGAGAAAGGAGTTCTCCAGTGGATAGAGATCCATGAACTTTATTAGGGGATTGGTGTCTCCTTTGGACAGAGGTCCATAAAAATTGTAATAGGGAAAGGATTCCCAAGAGATTGATTAAGAAAATTTTAGTAAAATATTTTCTCCGTGGAGTAGCCCACATTAGGTGAACCATGTAAAATTGGTGTCTCTATTGTGTGTGGTGATTTATGCATTATTTGATTATTGTTTTTGATATTGTTATATATATATATATTGCATAACATTTATTGGGAAAGAAAAGTAAAAAATGGTCTTATACTGTTCACCCTCCCTCTTAGTATAAGCTTGTGTTCTTAAAAAGCATGACCATACAACATTGATAGGAAATAGAAGTAAGTAGAGGTAAGGAGAAGAAAAATATAAGACCAAATAAAAGGTATGTAGTCGTTCAAAGCATGGCCATACAACATTGATCAAGGACAAAAGGAGTTAGAAATAAAGAATAAAATAATTAGAACTAAATAAAAGGTATGTAGCCACTCAAAGTGTGACCATACAACATTGACCAATAACTAGAGGAGGGAGAAGGAAGAAAATAGAAGGAATGAAAACAAAGAAATATGAAGTGCAAATAATGTCATTGATTGATAGTTTTTTTTTTTTTGTATTTTTGTTATTTTTGATGTCGAATGTACAATAATTTGAGAACCTTCATTAGTAGGATGAGATAAGAAAGTATATTTGTGCTTTGGAGTGAGATCTCTTCTAATACAAGAAAGCAAACAAGGAATAGAAAATTGCTATGTAAAGCAATGTCTATGCTAGGCATGGAAAGTAAATTGCTATACTACATCTATGTTAGGCATGGAAAGTAAATTGCTAGGCTATGTCTATGCTAGGCATGGGGAGTAAATTGCTAGGCTACGTATATGAAAGGCATAGAAAGTAAATTTCTAGGCCATGTCTATATTAGGCTAGGCTATGTCTATGCTAAGTATGGAAAGTAAACTGTTAGGCTACATCTATGCTAGGTTAGGCTATGTCTATGCTAGGCTAGTCTATATCTATGTTAGGAAAGGAAATTAAATTGCTAGGCTACATATTATTCTTATCGAGATGAGATAGATCTCGATCTATGCTCAAATATGAGGCTCTCATAAGACATCTAGTCATAGCCTCAAAAATTATATCTTGAATAGTGTATATAGGATTACGATCAAGAAACTCTTAGTATAAGTATTCACTAAAAATAAATGACATTTCTCTATTTTTATATTAGCATAAATTTTATTTCAAATATTTTAGTGTAACTTTACTTACAAGCTCTAGCATAAATTTATTTTCAGGCTTTAGCATTAACTTTACTTTTATGCTTTTGCTTTCAATTTGATTTCAAGCTCTTAGCATTAACTTTAGTTTCATGATTTTGATTTTAATTTCATTTCACACTTTAGCATAGAATTTACATGAACAAGAGTTAAACGTAGGAAAGAGATTAAGTGGTCCAAGAGGGATTATGAATAGTGCATGAATAGTGGTTTTGATAAATGAATAATATTTTTAGGCTAATATATGTAAAATTTATGGGTTTTGCTCATTGATCTACCGTGATGATGGAAGAAATGACAAAGTGAGACTTTTAGGTGTCTACATTTGCCCCATTTTGTGTTGTCTTGTTTGAAGACATAGTGTAGTACAAAAACTTAGGACACCAACTTGGTTGCTTGATTTTGCAAAAGAATAATTTGTGATGAATTATTATGGATGATTTATGATTGATTATGAGATAGGAGATGTAAGATCACCTTGCTTTATGATTAATGTAAGACAATCCAATTGTGGAAGGGATGAATGTATTTAAAAAAAATTCTTTGACAAGCTCTTAAGCTTGGTTTGATTTGGTCAACTGGTCAGCCATAGGTAATCCATACTCGTGATTTCTTTAGTGGGATTTTTGGTGGTCTAGAAATAGTATTTACACACGAGTAAACATGTATCTATTGGTGTATAGCATACAAAATTTGAATAGATTGGCATTTTGATTGAGAAGAGAAATTATAATTTTGTTTTCCCTAGCAGATGAGGGCTTATGATAGTCTTAGAAAAAATATTGGATAAATACACTTTTCAATATTGATTATTTGATTATTGATCACACACAAGGCAACTTTTGCATATTTATTTCTACCCCCTCAAGTGATGAGTTGATGGAAAAATAAGTAAATGATGGTTTTTGTCTATGCTAGGCAACCAATTTACTTTTCATAATATCTCTTGGACCACTTTAGCATAGGTTGCACCTTTTGCCTTGCCAACATAAAGCATATTATAGGTTCTCAAAAGGTTATTCCCAATTTCATCACCAAATCCAATTGATACAAACGACATTCAATTTTATCTCCTTCCATTGGCTTACCCCCTAGACACCATGGTAGTCCTCACGAGTGATTTTATGGACTTCATCACCAAAAATTACCCAATCCTTGAGAGACCCTCAGGGTAGGTTAGGATTAGATGCCCCAATTCATAGGGCTTTAAATAATTAGTAAGTAGTTATCCTTTTTGATTGAGACTACTTGAGGGTGAAATGAAAATTTGTTTTTCCTATGCAAGTCCTAGATAGTGCTACCTCTTTCGTAAGAGGTTCATGTTCCCCATTTTGGTTACATTTTAACCATGCCCATCATTAGACGCTACTCACCCATTATCACATAGTTACCTCTTGCACACCTTTGGGTGTTGTACGGAAATAAGTTATGAAATACCTTCTTATCATCCATTCACTACCCATTTTCATTCTTCTAGGTTTGTCACAATCATAAAAAATACAAAAAAATATAAAAACACAAAAACACATGCTTCTTGTTCACAATAACATTTTAGTGTGATTAGGTGACTTCTATTAAAAACCTATCATAAAATTACCAAAAATAGACTTGAACACACTTCCTAATTTACAAACGTTTATTCCTTCACAATTCAATCCATTACCTATTTGTACAGATTCACATAGTAAGGTATGGATATTTCCATTCATACCTTAAGGTGTGAATAAAATAAGTATTACATAGAGAGGTTCAAAAACCTTCAAAAACACATAGAAAAGCAAAATTTTCACCTAAACTACTCTACCAACTTCATTCCATCACTCTTCACTTAGAATCATAGTCCTCAACTGAGGTAAAATCACACAAACATGTGCATCTAGCTATGGAGGGTTCTCCTATGATCCCTTATTCCCCAATCACTTCATTAGGGAATTTATAAGAAATCACCTTCACCGATTCTAATAATTTATCTACTTCTTTGAATAGCTCATCCTCACATCACATGTTGTGTGCTAGGATTTCATCCTATGATCATTATCTAAGATGTCAATATAATCATCCTACTCCTCCTATGATCCCCCATTCAAGGACCACTTTATTCTCATATACCATCATGCTCCCTACCATACTTCTCCCCATCATGGACCATGTCATCCATATCATCCTCCCTCACCTTGATTTCCATTTCCAATTGCCCAACCTGTTGGTATTCCATAGCCTCATTGTCCTCCATTTCCACATTCTTCACCTCATCCATATGTACATTATTACCCATATTAATCAACACCTACCAAAAATAACTTTTATATAAACCCCATTCCCACGTCACTATCACCTCCTTTGATTGAAACACAACACATCTTAGAGTACCTCAACAATCTTGAGTCACACTTGAGTAACTATAGGTGTTATACACCCTATTGGAATATATTACATCATTTGGTTCTTTACTAATGTACCTTCATGGGTACATATTTAGATTAGGAATATATTAGTATATAAATAGTTTATTAGATTAATTTAATAAATGCACAAGTGTTAGAATGTGTGATGATGTAAATGTGCATGTAGTCCACATGCACATGAGTCTTAGGGTTGAGTGAGAGGCAAAGAATATATTTTTCTATATAAAAGCCTCATTATGAGTGTTTGTGAGGGAATTTTTGGAGATCATAGGTTTGAGTAGTATTAGTCACAATGTAGCTCCATTTTTGATATCATGAATAAGTTGTAAAATCCATGAGGAGCATTGTAATTTTCGTGACCTTTCTTATATGAGCATTTATAGATATTTGTATCAAGTTTTCTATATGCATGTTAATTTTCATTTATCATAATTATAATATTTCATGCTTATTTTTATACTTGTGATCACATTTTATTTAAGTTTAAGGAGAAGAGACTCAAGGAGAAGAGTCCTAGAAAATATTGGATATTGATGATCTCCATTGAATACTGAAAATTCACATTGAATAATAGGTCCTTTGAAGGCACTATTGAAGAATTTTCATATTGGAAGATTGAGCATTGAGAAGAACTAACAAAATTTCTACTAGAGATTTCAATAGCAACAAATTTAAGAGATCCTAGAAGAAGATCTTACTTCCATAGTAGAATATTGAAGAGGTCAAGGAAGGTCTCATTGAATATTTTGAAGCTATAATTTTGAAGAACTTGGAAAGGTCTCAAGGAGAAATAAAAATAAGGCTTGGTGAGCCTCATAGAAGGAGTTCCTAGAAGAACACATTGGATAAATTACTACCAAGGAAGAATCTAAGCAATTGGGAAAATTGTTGCCATCCAAAAACAAGCTCAAAGGAGAAGGTTTTACAAGAATATTGTCAAATCACAAGGTCATATGGAATAAATATCAATATTAACAAGATTTTTTGAGAAGGAGATCTACTTTGAAGTCAAAATTTTACAAGAGAAAGGATATTGAAAAACCACCAAATATAAAATATTTTGGGGCCATCATCGAAGGGTTATTGAGTGAACATCTCAGGTGTGATTTGGGGGAGGATCCTACCAAATTATTTGGGATTCAAGGATAAATTTTTAGTGAAGGTACTGACTGCTTTACAATCTGAAAGGTTTTAGATTTTATGACAGAAAAAGGTATCAATTTGAGCAGTGTTAGTGACTACTAAAGATAATATTTTAGAGGTACATTTTGAAGGAGCAATTAATCCACCAAGTTACTATATTGGGAAACATATTATTCAACTATTGAAGCTACAAAAAGGTGACCAAGTGAGCTATTTTGGACAGCCTAGAAGAGCTACAATAACCTCTACAAAAGGTAGTCATTGAGGTGAGTTGAATCATCATAATCATATACAAGGAAAAAAGGGTATGCAACAAAAAGGTAAAAAAGTTTATTGGTTGAGCTTTATATATTTGGATTTCTATTAAAGTTTTAAAACACCAATTAAAAATTTTAAAGGTTGCATCAAAAGTCTCATTTCAAAATATTCAAAAGTAGTGTGAAAGTTATAGTTTACAAGGATCAAACCTACACATAGAAGAAAATAAAAGTTAGGTATATTTCGATAGAAAGAACCATATCAACATTCTATTGTTTATTCTAATAAAAATAAGACTATAAATTTGTGTAAATCTATAGTCCAAATATATTATTGAGAATACTATATTTGAAAGAGAAAGAATAACTAAGCAAGGAATATCAATTTTATCTTAGCTAGAACAATGAGCTAAAGGTAGATTTCACAAGAGCTCTTTTGAAGAAGGAAAAGGTAGTTTACTTGTAGAATATTGTGGCAAAGGAGTAGCCACCAAAAGGTTAAGTATTACCTCCAAAAGTTGGATAAGAAAGTCAAAATATTAGGGCAATATAAAATATTGAAAGGGAGAAGAAAATCCAAGTCTAAGGTGCAATAGGTCACATTTCCAAAAGGATTATTTGGGCAAATTTGAAGAGTAATTTTTTTTGAAAGCTATCTTGGACAACACAATCAAATAGCAAAACCAACCAATTGAAGCCTATAGTTTGAGTGAGTTAAAGGCTCATCTTACAAGCATAGGGGGACAGTCATAATCTATGTATAAGAGTCATCCAAAAAGGACTCTACAAGCATGGTTAAGAGGTAGATTGGATATAAATAGAGAAACATAGGAAGGTCTCCAGATGGACATCCTACAATGTATTAAAAGAAATCCTAAGTAAGCATTAGGAAGAGGCATCCAAAGGCTCAAAACCCAGTTATATAAGGTGTCTTAAGACACCCAAAGAAGCACCAATACCACCAAGGTTATCACTTATGTGGAGCATGAAAATCAGGGCTGCAAAAGAGCCAATACAAGTGAAAGAATACAAGGATATATTAGATGTCATATTGCAAATGGTTTATCATCACAAAGGAGGAGTGATTACCATTGAAGAAAGTTGGAAAAGGATAGGTATTGACATCCAATAACACCATTCAATATAGCTTGAGTATTATACCTAAGGAGAAGATATAGACAACAAGAAATATTACCAAGGAGTGAGCATTGGAAAAGTTCCAAAAATGAAATTTATCAAGTCCAAAGCAATTGAAACGAAGACATAAATCCATCACTACACATAAATAATGGTTTCATGCACTTTTGAGGAAGAGTTCCATGTTAAAGATAAATTTTGAGTGCCCAAAATTATATCATAACATCTCATATTTGAAATTCCAGCAAAGATAAGTGAAATGAGTGCTCAACATTAATGAAAATTAAAAAAAAAATTACATTTATAGTGCTCCATATATGAATGCCCAACGTGGAGAAAGAAATTCAAAGCATTGATAACATGCAACAATCATTTAAATGGAAGGAATCAAGCACCACATGTCATAGGCATTGGGAGGAGGTGCAATAAGAACTATTTTCAAGAAGATAGAAAAGACAAGAGCCACTTGGTGCTTCCATTCCATAATACACCAATCTTAATAAGATACCCACATATGTAGCCTTTGGAAGAACAAAAGAGCATTGAAAGCAAGTAGAAATTCACTATTTCAAAGAACACGTAGAGTGATAGGAAAACCAAAAAAGGAGACATGATTACTAATCGGAGAAAGATGAGCTTTGACATGAGTTCAAGGCACATACAATGCATATAATAGTTAAGGGAAAATAGTTAGTTAACAACACATAATAATCAAGCATTCAGTTGGAAAAAGGAAGACAAACCAACCTATCTACAAGCAGGAGAAAGTGCACAAGCAATATGAAGAGTAACAAGAGTAATCAACCTTGCAAACAAAATATATTCCAAGAAACTTGCAAACTTGAATCAAGCATCATGAAGGTAAGAAATATTCGTAATCATATTGCAAGTTTGATATCAAGTGCATTATATATTCTAGATATATTATTAATAGGAGTAATAAGGCGTTAAAAGGAACCTATAGAGAAGATATTGGTTATATGAAAGAAAGAGTTAAAACTAGAAGCATATAAACTATTTCTATTGCTTCAAAACATTTGCAAACCTTAAACACAAGGAGATATAAGGAGTAGAAAAATCTAGTTTGCAAATACTTAGTATTCTTGAAACTTCTAACTTGGGAGACATAAGGTATCCTACACCAAATTCATATCATAGAAGTTTTAGAGATCTCTAATAGCATTGAATCATAGTTGAATATTATTGCTTGCATCTATACTAGTTGGAAGATCAATCTTATTAATATCATGCTTAAAGGAAGGAGACATAGACAATCCAACTACATACTTAATTGGTAGAGAAGAGTTATTCAACTTTTGAAATTGCATTTTTTAAGGGATTTCTACAAATAATTGATTGCAAGAGATAGAGGTGAATCATATTTATAGCATATATCATTACTAGGGAGATATAAGGTAGTCTACTACAAAGGATTCATCAAAATATTTCTAAAATATAAACTAAGAGAAATGTCTACCTCAAGTAATATAGTAAACAATGAAATGAACAACACTATTAGAAAGAAAAGAGCATCATAAAAAGTGGAATCAATAATTCACTTATAAATTTTTAAGGAAACTTAGATCCTACTTCAAAAAGGATACACAGTGAAGTTGTAAAATATAGCTTTCAAATAATAAAACATTATCTTCATGCTCAACTCACTGAAGCAATTGATAATGGAAATAATGATATTCAAATTCCTTTAGAATATGGAAGCATATTATATATGATAATACTTACATTCAAATGCTATAAATATGAAAATGTAGAATAGAGATGATTGATAGAATTACTTAAATTGAAAACATAAATGGATGAATAATCCCTAGTAAATATATTTCAATCCTCATGCAATATTAGTATTTCAATTTCTACTAACACCAAATTTTATCATTATTCTCTAAGTGTATGTTCAAAAGCTCCTATACAAGATACGAATAATGATGACAAGGACAAAAACAAAGTAAAATTACTCTTGCAAGAATCTGGTGATAGTACGTCCACCTATGAGAGTACTGAATCCAATAAAGAAGAAGAAGAGGAACCTATTCAAGGAGGCATACAATGCAATGTGAATTAAAAATAATACAAAGGACCAAATCAAGTTGAAGAACGTCTATCAAAGACTAAAAGTCTTCATCAACCAAATAATGTAATACATGGAGGTATTGGAATATATTGCATCATTTGGTTCTTTACTAATGTACCTTCATGGTTACATATTTATATTAGGATTATATTAGGATATAAATAGTTTATAAGCATAATTTAATTAATGCACAAGTGTTAGAATGTGTAATGATGTAAATGTGCATGCATTCCACATGCACATGAGTCTTAGGGTTGAGTGAGAGGTAAGGAATCTATATTTCTATATAAAGGCATCATTGTGAGTGTTTGTGAGGGAGTTTTCGTAGAGCATAGGTTTGAGTAGTAGTATTCAAAATGTAGCTCCATTTTTGATATCATGGAGGAGTTGTAAACTCCATGAGAGGAGGATTATAATTTTCATGAGTTTTCTTATATGAGCATTTCTAGAGCTTTGTATCAATTTTTATATCATATTTTCATGCATGTTAAGTTTCTTTTATTATAGTTATATTATTGCATGCTTATTTTTATTCTTGTGATCACATTTTATTTAAATTTAAGGATCCAAAAACTAACACACCCATCCATAATCTACTCATGAGATATCCTACAATGTCTCCACTTTAAAAAACTCCTCACCCTCAATGATAGGGTTATCAACAACCTAGGAAAGCAATAACTCCATTGCCACCTAATCAATATCTCTATCACCAACAATGTCCTTTGCATCCACCTCATAATCATACTTCTCTCTATGAATCTCTATCTTATATTTTTCAATAATTGTATGAAATTAAACACATAGCTCTACTTGAGGTTAAACTGACTGATCCAAGTCAACCAAAACCAAGAGAGTACAATGAGCATCAATTTTACATCTATCATCACCAATAAGAGTATGATTTTAAAAACTATTAGTTTTCAAGCAACTAGTCCACAATATGATGCATGAGGAGGAAATGTAATAAAATGATCCAGTTTATCTTCTAATGAGAGTATTGACACATCTCCCACTCAATTTCTTCAACTGGTGCCACTACAAACACCAACAAGAACTTTTGCATCTCCTCCTATACTCTAACCAGTTGATCATGTCAATAACCATACTTCTTACTAAGATGTTAGTCATACTAATATTTCGACTAGCAATACATAATATCTAAGGCAATATCCACCAATAATATAGCATTTATTTTACTTTATTGTAATCATCATCTATTATTTCCTTGAATATACTCTTACTACTCCTTCCTTCTTCAATTTCCATATCATCTTTCTTTCAAAAGGTCGACGTCATTATTGTATGGTCATGCTTGAGTGACTGTATACCTATGATTTCTCCTTATTATCTCCTTCCATTTATTCTTTCTCCCCCTTATTCTATTTCACAACCTACTTCTCTCCATATCTTCCTTATTTTCTTTATTCACCTTATTTTCATCATCAATCCTCCATCTTATTCACATAAATTTAGTGTTTGGGATAGTTCCTCTCCTTCCAACCCATTTCTCACACCTAGAGGAGTTCCTCTCCTTCCAACCCATTTCTCACACATGGGAGAGTTCCTCTCCTTCTAACCCATTTCTCACACCTAAGGGAGTCCCTTTCCTTATAGCTTATTATTCACAATTGAGAGAATTCCTCTCCTTTCAACCAACGTATTGTGACTAGGGGAGTTTCCCCCCCACTTCCAAATAATTTTGTAATTAGGGTATTGCATTCCATTTTCAAACTACTTCTATGACTAGGGGAGTTCACCATCTTTCCAAACATATGTATGTGTAGGTGAGTTAATCATTCTCCCACATCCAATTACACCACTTATCATCTATGCATGATGGTGTAGCTCAACACCACAATTACAAATCAATTACCCAATATTTCACAACACTATCAATCACTAGGTTCAAAATATTGAATCTTTTTATCAAAGAATACACCCTTTATATCACTTTTAGAACACCATCAATCACTAGGTTAAAAATGTTGCATCGCTTTCACAACACAATCAATTATGAGGTTTAAAATGTTATACCCTTTTCCATACTTTCACAACACAATAAATTGCTAGGTTCAAAAAGCTACATCATTTTGTCAAAGGGTTGCACCTTTTTTCTCACTTTCACAACATAATTAATTGCCAAGTTCAAAAGGTTGTGCCCTTTGCCCCACCATCACATCATCTATCAGGTTCTAAGGTTGCACCCTTTCCATCACCATCCAACATTAATTACCATGTTCTAAGGTTGTGCCATTTGCCTCACCATGACAAATCATCTACCACGTTCTCAAAATATTGTGTTCTTGTGTCAAAGGTTGCACCATTTTCCTCTCGGTCATGTTCCATTATGTTTCAAAGGCCTAAAATCCATTGATTCCAAAATTCAAATTTGTTCCATAACATTACAAAGGCCTAAAGTCCCATTGATTACCAATTTTGAAAAACACAACTCCATTTTGTTATGTTTCACAATCTTAAATTCCTTAGCAAATGTGCCATTCATTTTGTTAGATTTCCCAAAATCAACAAATCCAATTAAAAATCTCTTAGAAAAGATACCATTCATTTGGTGAATTTTTCCATGCTCCTAGCATTTACATTTCATTCACATATTCCTAGCCTAGACATGGCCTAGCAATTTATTTCCATGCCTAGAATGGACATGGCCTAGACCTTTCATTCAGATTCTCCTAGCATATCAATTTATTTTCCATGCCTAGAATTAGACATAGCATAGAAATTTCATCTTCTTGACTAGCACATACATATCCTAGCATATACATATACTTTCACATCCTCCTAGAATATACATAGCCTAGAATTTACTTTCCTTGCATAACATAGACATTTATCTTTCGATGTCCTTAGCCTAGAAAATAACTTTTCATGCCTAGCATGGACGTGGTCTAGAAATTTAGTTTCCATGCCTAGCATAGACATAGCCTAACATAGCATAGATGCATCCTATCATTTTACTTTCCATGCTCTTAGCTTAGACATTAATTTTTATTTCCCTAGATTAGAAATTTACTTTCACATGCTCTTATCATAGCAATTTCATTTCCATTTCCTTAGCCTAGCAATTTTTTTCCTTGCCTAACATAGACATAGACTAGCCTAACATAGATGTAACCTAGAAATTTACTTTCCATACCTAGCATAGACATAGCCTAGCCTAGCATAGACATAGACTAACCTATCATAGACACAACCTAGCAATTTACTTTACATGCCTAGCATAGATATAGCCTAACCTAGCATATACGTAGCCTATAAATTTACATTCCATGCCTATAATAGACATAGCCTAGCTTAGCATAGACATAGACTAACCTAGCATAGACGTAGCCTAGCAATTTAATTTCCATGCATAGCCTAAATATAGCCTAGAAATTTACTTTCCATGCCTAGCATAGATGTAGCCTAGCAATTTAATTTTCATGCCTAGCATAGACATAGCCTAGCAATTTAAGTTCTATGCCTAGCATAGACGTATAGCAATTTTCTATTCCTTGTTTACTTTCTTGTCTTAGCATAAATCTTGCTCCTAAGTACAAATATACTTTCTTATCTCATCCTACCAATTAAGATTCTCAAATTCTTGTACATTCAACATCAAAAATAACAATTAAAAAAACAAATCAAAACATTCCATCAATGATGTATTTTGCACTTCATCTTTCTCTATATTCATTCCTTATATTTTCTTCCTTCCTCCTCATCTAGTTATCAATTAATATTGTATGGTCATGCTTCGAGTGGCTACATAACTTTGATTTACTTCTAATGCTTTATTTTACTTTCTAACTCCTTTCATCCTCGATCAATGTTGTATGGTCACACTTCGAGTAGCTACATACCTTTGATTTGGTCTTATCTTTTTTTCTCCATCCTCCTTGTATTTTTTTTGTTTCTTGTCAATGTTGTATGGTCATGCTTTGATTTACTACATACATTTGATGGGTTACATTTCTTTCTTTCTTCTCTTCTATCCTCTATTGGTCCTTTTATTTTCTCTTTCTCTTGCTACTTTCCATCTATTTCATACACTCACTTCCAATGCTCTTCCATTACACTTTGCATCCATCATTCATGTTGATACCGCTAAATACTTGTAACTCTGTTGCACCTTCACCTCAATAAATAAATATTCATAGGCTTTTTAGTCACCTATTTTGTGCACATATAATTATTTGGAAATATTTCTTAGTGATATTTAATCAATAACATGTTAAGTTGTATAAGTTTCTACATAACTAGTCACAATTTAGACCATCATGTCACTATAATTGTCATTGCACTCTCATGCCTTGTATGATGCTACAAATAATGTATATATACTCAACCCTTCACGTGCACACACACCCACATAGCAAAGAAAAAAAAGAGTTAAACACACACTCATTAACAAAAATGTTGTGGTACCCAATCCTATTTTTAGGATACTATGTAATGGAAACCATTTTGTGATTTAACTATTTTTAGTTAATGCAATCAACCTTTATCCAAAGTTGTCAAATTCTAAAGCACTTTAAAGCTTCCCCTGGTTGACTTGAGTTTCTCCATGGACAAAGCACATATCAAATACTAAGTAAATTTTAAGCATAAGAAGGGAGATACCTTATGTACATTGGCCACCTAGATAAAGTCTCCTCGCTCATCCTATCATTTCCATGCTCCAAACCTAAGGATAAAAAAAAGGACAAACTATATAAAAAAATATATAATAAAGCAAAATCAAATAAAAAAAGAGCACCGCAAAAAGATACAAAAAGAAAAAATAACTATTAAAAAGCTTGAATCCTTGATGTCCTCAAGTCCATAGATCATGGGACTAATCTCCATCGGGACTACAAATGCCTATCTAATTGTGTAGCATGCCTTCAAGGTGGTGATATTTCTATCACATTAGTGACCTTATTTTGTTCAAACCACTACATGATTGTGGATGATATGGCTTAATTGTCTTAGTTTACAATTGGTTAGTCCAACCTCACTCAAAATGGATAAATGAACATCACTTTACACACACTGGTCCATGATCAACTTGAGCTTAGTCAAGATAGTCACAATTTTTGTAGGATATTGATCAACTACTATATGGGTTTGATTTTTCAAACTATGGTGTTTGAATATTTTGAAATTCTCTTAAAATCCAAACTCTTTGAAACCATAGAATGGATAGCATCACAACTAGGTTCATCAAGATACAATTGTACTCTTCACTAGCGCCTCACATCCTCTTCATATAATTGTTAACTTCACTCATTAGGATCCATATGCATAAGTCTTCACTATATTTTCATCCATCACTTTCATCGCATGCTAATATTCTCTCACCATTACATTCATAGCATTTGCTACATGTTTGCTTTCTCATATTTTTATGGTATTTTATGTGACTGCTTGTCATTGATTAATTCACACCCTCTAGGATTGCTTGAATATTATTGTACTTATTTCAAAGTATGTTTAAACATTCATATATAAATATAATTTAATCATTTTTAACATACATGTTCATACATCCACATAATTTCATACATCTACATAAACATAAATTATCAAATTATACTCATATCTATGCTATATCAACACACCAACACATTCGCACAATTTTCACACATGTAATCAATGTTGTATCATATATAAAAATTCCTCATGGGCTACAATATATATCATCCCAAACATATCGGTCTCATATCACATACATAAGCATACAATGTATCAAAAATACAAAAGTATGGCATAAAATGCCACCCTAAAAAATATGTCAATCTTACTGCTCACCGAGAGTCTCTCCACTCCTCTCATGACCACTAGGAGGATCATCAACCATCCTCTTTGTTTCATATTCACTATTATCTAGGGTAGATCACTCTACCTATTACATTGTGCCCTCTACTACTTATGGAACCATCAAAACCATGGATGGTACACTCCTCTAAATTTTTTGTGACTATGTGTGTGATCAATAGCAAGATCACTACTCTAAATATGATGAAAGGGGTATGCCCTATAACATCAATTCCAAATTCAACTGAACCTTCTTTGCACTCTCCTAGGTATACATAAACTTTAGGTTATCCCATAGTCACTATAATATCTGCACTTTGGCATCCTGTGCCCTCATATAATTAATATTTCTACCATAGGATCATCATCTAGGCCATGGCTCTCTTTCATACTGCTCTTGCCTCTTCTAACTCCTATATTAATCAACCAACCTCTCCTACATGTCCATATCTCTCTAGTATTAAAGAGTCTCTCTCCATCATCCATTTTGGGTCTTGACTCTTCTAATTTACTCTCTCCTCCAATGATATCATCATCTTGGCTATCACATCATCCCTTATAGTGTAAGCACTATACATTTATACCTATGCTACCTCTAACTTCTCTTGCAACTACTACCTATATGCCAGTGTCACATTTGTATCTACTACCATTTCTAGCTATCTTATAGTCCAAGTTATTTCTCTTACCACCACTACACACCTTCCAATACCAGCACATGATGCACCTCCTAACATTTTGTTTCTTCACCTCCAAAATTTAATAGTGTTTCACTTTGCAAACTATTACAACACAAGCATTGAATCACTACTACCAAATCCTTGGAGTCTCTTCATTCCCCTCTTCTCCATTATATTTATAAACAAACAAAATTGGCCTAATTTTCATCAATAATCATGAATTCACCCTCATACATCAACCCTCTAACAAATCAAGCCAAAGTTCCCTTCCAAAGCCCTAAAATTGAGTACTCATCACTTCAAAAAGTAAGGTTGTATTTGAACTAACTTTTTTCCTATCAATTCATCTCAAAATAACCCTAAACCACCACCATTGGATCATGCTTGAAAATAGTTTTTTGACAATATAAGTTTTATCTAAATTTGACATCATTTGGTTTCCCAAACTACAAAAAAACTATACGTAGGCCATGTAGAAAAATTCACATGGTAAGATGTAAATCTATTTTTTAGGCCATAAATGGCACCTACACATTTCCCTTGTACCACATTTATCAATGTCTCCCATTTTCTTTAGTCATTTCATAAAATTTTCATATTATAAAACAATTCATTATTTTCTTCCACTTCTTCCACCATAAAATCATTGGTTGAGGGGGTATACATAAATATACCAAATCTACCTTAGACATGATCAATAATCAAGTACTAAATCTTAGAAATTGTGTTTGTCTAAGAACTTTACCTAAGACTATCATAAGATCTCATTTTTTGGGGTAAACAAAAGCATAATTCTCTTTTCAATCAAAATTCCAATCTAATTAGATTTGGTATGCTATATGCTATTAGATGTAGGTTTACTGGTGTTTAAATACTATCTTTGGGCTACCAATGAGCCCATCAAAGCAATCACGAGTTTGTATTACCTATGGCTGACCAGCTGACCAAATCAATATAAGGTTAAAATCTTTTCAAAGGTAAAGTTTCAAAGGTATTCATCCCTTCCATAATTGGGGCATCTTACATTGATCATAAAGCAAGTTAATATTACATATCTCTCATAATCAATCATAAATCATCCAAAACCACTCATCACAAATTATTCTTCTACAAAATCAAACCACTAAGCTAATGTCATAAGTTTTTACATTGCATTGTGTATTCACATAATGCAGTACAAAAGGGGTAAATGTAGACACCTAAAATTTTCTCATTGTTATTTCTCCCATAATAACAACTCATCTATTTGCAAAACCCTAATGCAGTACAAAAGGGGTAAATGTAGACACCTAAAATTTTCTCATTGTTATTTCTCCCATAATAACAACTCATCTATTTGCAAAACCCATAAAAGTTACAAATGTTAACCTTAAAATAGTATTCATTTATCAAAAGCACTATTCATAAGCCCTCTGGGAAAACTTAAGCCCTTCCCTATGTTTAACTATGGGTCCTCATGTGAACATCATCTTGGCTTAACCTTAGTTAATTCATAACCTTGGTCAAAATTCACCTCGTGGTCAAACCCAACCTATGGTCAAACTAACTCATGGCGAGCTCACCTAGTCTACTCTTTGACTAGCCTATCCTCGACCTCATCTACTTGACCCTAATTAAATTTGTGGTCAACCTAATTAGGTTTAACTTTAACCCTTGCTCCACACATCTCCCCATGTGAATTCAACACAATAAGTTAAATTTGGATATTTTTGTATCCCAAAGGATGGGAGGTATGGTGAGTGATCCTCCACCTCACCAAAAACTCAACATATAACCTAGGATCAACCCAACCAAGGTTAACCTTGACCTTTGATCCATTTCAAATTCCCATGTGCATTTAAGTTCATAAATTACTGTTGAAGACTTGTATTTTAAAGCACGAGAGACTTGGTGAATCATCCTCCACCTCACCCAAGTGATACTACACTCATGATTAACCCTACGATGGTTAATATTTAACCCCAAATTCACTCTATATCCCCATGCTCATTTATGAATGTAGGTTGGTGAGGGATTCTCTCACCCAAATACACTTATGAGGTATACAAAATTAGGGGACACCTCACATGGGACACCTTAAGAGAAACCTGATGGGACACCTCAAGTACACCCTAACATTGGCAAACTCTATAAATAGAATATTATTTACTCCATTTCCATCAACACTTATTTACATACCTAAAATTTCCTGAAATTAGTCTAGACTACCAAGTGCACTAATTCACCATTCAACATCACTCATCATCACTCACCATCCATCCCCATGGAGACCCATATGTATTTTTCAACATCCTCTTTTGATTTGTAGTTTGTTGTTAAACTTACAAGTTTTTGGAGGCAGCTTAGCATGGAACAGAAGTGACAACTGCATTAATAGGACCTTTACAACATAAATTTTAGTTTTTGTAAAACACAATAAAATTCACAAAAAATGGTATGAATCAAAGCATTCACACCTTAAGGTGCAAATACATAGAGCAATTAGTTTTTTTAGCACCAAAACTCTGCCAAAATTCACAATACTAGGTATCTTTGTTCTATCAAATTTTAATCATTTCATACATTTTCATCATGTTTTAGGATAGATTTAAGAGTCTTTTTGTCTATAAACATGAGGGGTATGATCAAGATAGGCCCCCAATTGTTGTAATAAGTTTTTTTAGGGTTATGTAGGTTTAAAGGATCTGTATAGCTAACAGTGGCTCATGAGTAAGAAGCCCACTCACATCAAGCAATACAAGAAGAGCATTTATGGCAGCTTGATCAATTCAGTTCAAATAGGACTTCCCTTATGGATGAAACCATTTTATAGCTCTAAAAGGATATTTTTGTAAAAGTATTTACTATTGTAACCCTTTTCCTATAAATTATAAAGTAGTCATTTTTTATGTAGTTCATTCTGGCCAAAAATATGTCATTAGTAGCCTAGCATAACCTTTTGAGAATCCAAAAATTTGTCATTAGTAGTCATTTTGGTGATGAAATTGGGTGTAAACTATTGATAACCTAATAAATGATTTGTTATGGTGAGGCAAAGGGAAAAACCTTTGTGTAGAGCAGAAAAATGGTGCACCTAACAATGGGAAATGAAATGTATCTATTGCTAAGTTGATTTAAGCACTACAAAAGCGACATTAAAGTAAGCATAAAATGACAAATAGATGAAGAAAATGGGTGGTTATCCTTATATTAGTGCAATTGAAAAATATATAGTTACAAAATATCCTCTTGAGGGCTCTCAATTGATACAACTTATTACAATACTCAAAGGATCAAATCCTTTTAGAAATCCAAGGCATTCTTGTAGTGTCTTCCTCACACTCACGATTGAAGGGTAGGATTCCCATGTTGCCGCAATGTTCTATTGATATTTAGAATTGATTATTCTTCCTCTTGCATTGTGATACCTGGATATACATGCAAAGAAATCATATTTGTTAATAGCATGTGCAGATTAAAATGTAATCAAAGAGATATATGCGATAATTACCTTAAAAGTGGAAATGTATCATAAACAATTCAAAACTAATCCAAATGCTACCAAAACTTAGTATCATGCATATAATATGTTCTATAAATGATACAATAAAAATAGAAATTAAATTTCACACATATTTATGGTTGTGTCGGGGTGTGCCATTCAAGACTGCAAAATAAGAAATGCATGATAATAGGTGCAAAACAACTCAAAATTGCACCAAAAATTAACATAAGGTATAAAATATATTCTTGAATATATCTATGCAAAAACATAAGAGAAATTGTAATCCAATTTATGGCCATACTAAGGTGAGCCATTTAGGACTATCACAATTTAGAGGTTGTCCTGGGGTGGGACGACCACCAAATATGGTGGTTTTTACCATCAATTCCTCTGGTATTGGGTCTAAATTACTCCTAGGGGTATTGTCATCAAATTTTAGGATCTGATTCACTCAAATGGGTTGGTTTTGTAAATATATTGTGCACTTTGGAATCACTTGAAAATCTCCTTCACTCGATGGAGATCTCAAGGGAAAACGTATAGCAGATTGGGGATAAATCTCGATAGCACTTCCTTGAAAAATATTGCAAATACTCCCATTCAAAATTGAGTGGAATGGATGCACTTTATAGCCCAAGGAGGCCTATGGTCAAATGGGCATGCGATGTCATGCGAGGTAGGTTCTGCCATTTGTCCAAACCTTGCCATGCATTGGAGGGGGAATGAATCTCTATTTTGGACCTCCAATTTGTAAGTTGGCATCAGAGTCATGCACCCTTAGACTAGCATGCTTAAATGGGTGAGGTAAATGGTAGATTTTAGGTGCCATTTATCCTACATTTGACTTTTTGAGGTTCCAATGCCATGGCCATCCCACCTAGGGATGGTTTCTAGTGGTCGTTCTTGGGTGGGACAACCATGAACTATGGTCATCCCAAGGTGGGACGACCATGCCTACATGGCCCAAAACTTCCCAAAAGTGGGGTAGAACCTCCCAAAAGTGGTTAGGACCACTATTTAACCTCTGAGGGTTGCCCAATGGGGTCATAGGGTGTCTATTAGAATATTTCTTGGCAGTATAATCATATTGATGTAATTTTAGTTTCTACACTTTGAACCTAGAAATTAGTTTTTGATGGTAAGACAAAGGCCACAACTATTAGAACTTCACAATTAATTTTTAATGGTGAGGCAAAGGGCACAACTTTTGAACATGAAAATTGATTTTTTATTTAGATGTGAATGCAAGGTAAAGGGTGCACATTTTTGAACTTAGTAATTGATAGGGTTATGCATAAGGGGTCAGCACCAAAATGTAGTTATAAAAATTTAGGGAATTAGTTTCAAAATCCAGGCAAATAGTATCGAAACACATGTAGAATATTAACTATTATTAGGGGTAATGTTGGACATTTAAACTTAAAATGGTCAAATTATTATAAAATTGGGACGAATCAACCCCCCAAAAAAATTGCACCCAAAATTTTTTGGCTAATGGGCCTTGGTCCCAAATATTAGCCAATTCCAAATTTCAAAAATCCTAATTTTAGCCAATTGGCTATAAATAGCCATTATGCATAACCCTGGTAATTGATGATGTTATGAAATATTTGGTAATTGATTTGTGATTGTGGTGTTAATTTACACCATCATTATTATAAGAGAGGTGGTGGAATTTGATGTGGAATAAGGATTAACTCCCCTAGAAAAAATATTTTTGGAAAGACGGTGAAATACCCCAATCATAGAAGTAGTTTGAAAAGGGAACACAATACCCTAATCATAAAATTATTTGGAAGTGGGGGAGAAAATATCCCTATTCAATTGGTTAAAAGAAGAGGAATTGTCTTAGTTGTAAAAAATAGACTGGAAGGAGAGGGACTCCCTAGGTGTGAGAAATAGGTTGGAAATAGATGAACTCATCTAGGTGTGAGAAATGAGTTGGAAGGAGATAAACTACCCTAGTTGGTAAATAGAGGTGAAGAATATGGAAAATTGATGATGAAAAGAAAGTGAATGAAGAAAAGAAGGAACAAAAGGAAGAGAAGTAGGTTGTGGAATAGAAGAAAGGCGAGAAAAAAAAGATAGAAGGAGAAAATAAGGACAAATCATAGGTACATAGTCGCTCGTGTGTGATCGTAAAATAATAACATAAACCTTTTGGAAGAAATATATGAAAAGAAAATTTGAGAAGTGGAGAAGGAGTAGTTAGAGTATATTCAGGGAAAGAATGGATGATGACTGCAATAAAGCAAAATAAATGCTATATTTTTGGTAGATATCACCTTAGAGGTTGTGGATTGCTAGTCACAATATTAGTATGATTAACATCTTGGTAAGAAGTGTGGTTATTGACATGATGAATTGGTTAGAGTATAAGAGGATATGCAAAAGTACATGTTGGTGGTCGTGGTGGCACCGGTTGAAGAAATAGAGTGGAATATGTGTCAACATTCTTGTAAAAATATGGAGCATGATCGTTCTATTATATTTTCTCCCCATGCATCATATTGTAGACTAGTTGTTTGAAAATATGATAACTATTAATATCATGCCCTTGTTGGTGATGATAGAAACAAACTTGATGCTCATTTTACTTTCTTGGTTTTTTTCAACTTGGATCAGTCAGTTTGAACTCAAGTAGAGCTACGTGTTTTGATTTATACAATTGTTGAAAAATATGAGACAAAGGCTTAAATATAGAAGTTTGATTATGAGGTGGACATAGAGAACATTGTTGGTGATTGAGAGGTTGATTAGGTGGCAATAAAGCAACTACTTTCCTAGATTATAGATAACCTTGTTATTGAGGGTGAGGAGTTTGTTGAAGTGGAGGTATTGCAAGACCTCTCATGACTATATTATGGGTGGGTGTATAACACCTACAGTTCCTCAAGTACAACTCAATATTTTTGAGATGCTCTAATATGTGTTACATGTCAATCAAAGGAGGTGTTGGTGGTGTGGGAATGGGGTTGATATAGATGCTAGTTGCGGTAGGTGTTGATTGATATGGGTAAGAATATGCATATGGATGAGGTGAAGAAGGTGGAAATGGGGGACAATGAGGCTATGGAATGCCAATAGGTTGGGTGATTGGAAATAGAAATCAAGGTGAGGGAAGATGAGGTGGATGACATAGTCCCTTATGAGGAGAAGTATGGTGGGGAGTGTGATTTTGTGAAGAGGAGAAAGTGGTACTTGCATGGGGGCTCATGGGATGAGTAGGATGATTAGCTTGACACCTTAGATCATGATAGGTAATGATTAGCTATGTCAAGAAGTAGACAAATTATGAGAATGGGCAAAGGTGATTTCCTCCAAATACCCTGATGAAGTGGTTGGAAAAGGGATCATAGGAGAAGCCTCCATATCTAGATGAACTTGTTTATGTGATTTGACCTCAGTTGAAGACTATAATTCTGATTGAAGAGTGATGGAATAAAGTTGGAAGAATATTTTAGGTGAAAAGTTTACTTTTTTGTGTATTTTTTGAAGGTTTTTGTACTTGTCTATGTAATGCTTCTGTGATTCACACCTCAAGATGTGAATGAGAATATTTGTGTTGGAAATATGAGCAAGTTTTGTTGTCATTGATGTCAAGAGTCAGTTTCAGTGAGCAGCATGAGGTCAAGCATCAGTTTCCATGAGCAGTGCAAGAAAAATATTGCTTCTAGGCCTAAGGGAAAATAATATTATAATATGCTTATTATAATATTTAAGGTGGTCAAATAAGGTCTAAAAGAGCAATTGGAAGGCCCAAGAAAATAATATTATAATTTTATATTATAATATTAAAGGTCTAAAGTATAGACCTAAATAATTAAATTAATTATAATAACTTTGTTATAAATTAATTTAAATTTAATAACCCTAAGGTTAGGGTTACAAAGGGCAAGCAATCAAATTCAAGGCATCGATGTCGACTATCCTTTCCACCCATCAACGTGTTAAAAGGGAGAGCAAATTTAATATATATACCATATGCTTTGGAACAAAATATTTATCCTTTGAATGAATTAATCGAAGTGCATGCAAAATTTGTGAACTGTGTGGAAGAAGAGGAGAAGAGGACAAAGGTCTTTGCTAACGTGGTAGTCAACGAGTGCATAAAGGGAAGGAGGCTTGAAGCCTCATAGCCAACCATGGTGGTTGGGCCAATAGTAGGTGGTTGTTGCTTAGAGTGCTAACTGGTGGGAGGTCCCATGATCGAACCTTGATGATAGCATTTCTTTTGAGGTGCATGTGTTTGGTTTTTGGTGCCAAGGCAAGCTTCAAAGTGCATGAGGTACTTTTTGGTTCTAAGGTGAGCACCTAGCTCACGTGGCATGTGGGCCATGGCTAGGGCACTGTGGAAGGCACAAGTGGGAGTTCGAATCCTATCGAGGACAAAGGTACTTAAATTTTTGAATATTAATTGTTTCTAAGGTTTAAAAGGTGGCATGATTAATTTTTATTAAGGGGAGTTATAAGGTTTTAAAGGTTAATTGTTTTATTGTGATTTTGATAAAGTGAATTGAAATAGGAGTTATAAGGTTGAAAAAGGGAATTATATTTTAATTGGGATAAGCTATGATGTGTTAAAGAGATAAGGGTTTATAAAGAAAATTATTGTGATTATTTTCTTTACACAAATTGTTGGTTTGCATTTTGAAGTGTGGAGATTATAAGGTGTAAAAGAGATTTATTGCTATGTATGGTGAAATATTTTGAGGGATCAAATTGAGTGAATGATTGAGAAGATATTGCTACCTAACCTTTGAAATTGGCAAAGAATTGATTGTGATTGAGATAGGTGTTTGAAGTCAAATCTTCTTCAAACAAGAGGTAAGGGCACATTATCCTTGAGAGTGATTGTTGGATGTTGTGAATGCTAAGTTGGAGTGAAAAGGATTGTTTGATAAGCATTGTTGAGTTTGGTTTTTTGGAATGAAATTTGATACTAGAAACCTTGTTTGATAAGCATTGTTGGAAATATTGAGTAAGCTTTATATGCTTGAACTAGGGTTTGTGAAAGATCATGAGTATCATTGTTATGTGAAGTTGAGAACTATCTTGAACTAGGGTTTGTGAAATATCATGAGTATCATTGTTATGTGAGGTTTGTTTGATAAGCATTGTTGACTAAGATTTCATTGAGTGATTGGTTGAGTGGAGTTGATTGAGCTTAGTTGATTGGAAGTGTTGGAGTGATAGTTCAAGTTCTATGAAACAAATTGTTCTTTATTTTTGAATTGAGTTGAAGGAAATATTGAAAGTGATTAAGCATTGTTGTGAGTGAAACATATTGAGTCTCTAACAATTCTCTATATGTTTATGTGGTAAAAACAAGAGAGAGATTGAAAGTGATTGAGCATTGTTGTGAGTGTGAAGCATATTGAGTCTCTAACAATTCTCTATATGTTTCTGTGATATTAAACAAGATTCTGTGTGAAACTTGTTTGTGTGATTGAAGAGGTTTTCTGTGAAATATTGAGATTGAGTTGAATAAGCTTTTGTGAAAGCTTGTGAGCTGATTTGAGTAAGTCCTAGAGTGGACTTAAGGAAAAATTTGTGTGAGCTTTTGTGGAAGCTTACAATATATTGGACAAGTTCTAGTGAGGACTTGTTGAGAAATTGAGATAAGTCTTGGTGAAGACTTGTTGAGTAGATTGGACAAGTTCTAGTGAGGACTTGTTGAGTATATTTGAGATAAGTCTTGGTGAAGACTTGTTGAGCATATTGGACAAGTTCTAGTGAGGACTTGTTGAGTATATTTGAGGTAAGTCTTTGAGAAGACTTGTGAGCATATTTGATTGATTGATTTGTTCAAACCTTGAGTTAAGGTTTGGGGCAGATCTAGTAGAGTTGATTTGTGATTGAGTCAAGATTTGTGTTAAGGCTTGAGGATAGAATTTGAGGATAGATTTTGGTGTATATTTGAGGATAGGTTTATGCATAGAGATAGAGATTGAGTAAATTTGTGCTAGACCGAAGGATTGTGTTTAGTGTAGATTTGAGATAGATATTGAGATATTTGTGCTAGATCAAAGGACTATGTTTAGTGTAGATATGAGATAGATATTGAGAAAATTTGTGCTAGATCGAAGGATTATGTTTAGTGTAGATTTGAGATAGAGTTGAGAGTAAGCTTTGGAGGTGATAGAGTATGAGGATAGTAGTCTCTAGTGGATAGAGATCCATTAGCTAGGGTAGTGAGGATAAGGTCTTAGAGATGAGTCTTCAGTGAGAGAGATCCACAAGCTAGTGTAGTGGAGGTAGTAGTCTTCTAGAAGATCACCAACTAGAGTAGAGGAGAAGGAGTTCTCCTGTGGATAGAGATCCATAAACTAGTTGAGGATATTGGTGTCTCCTATGGATAGAGATCCATAAACTTGATTAGGGGATTGGTGTCTCCTTTGGATAGAGGTCCATAAACATTGTAATAGGGAAAGGATTCCCAAGAGATTGATTGAGAAAATATTAGTGAAATATTTTCTCCATGGAGTAGCCCACATTGGGTGAACCACGTTAAATTGGTGTCTCTATTGTGTGTGGTGATTTATGCATTGCTTTGATTACTATTGTTGACATTGCATTGATATATTGGATTATATATCTTGAGTAAAGAAAAGTAAAAAGTGGTCTTATACTGTTCACCCCCCTCTTAGTATAAGCTTGTGTTCTTCAATTGGTATCAGAGTGGGTTCCTTCGGAAGAGTTTAATAGCTTGAAGGAAAATCTTACAAGAACATAGATGGATTCTAAGGATGGATCTTCAGGGAATTCAGCACCATTGTTTGATGGGAACAATTATGTACTTTGGAGTATGAGAATGAAGATTCACTTGATGGCACTTGGAAATGAGGTATGGGAAGCAGTTGAGAATGGATACATACCACCAGCTACTCCACCTACAGATAAATATGGTAAGCTTCTACATCATTACAATTCAAGAGCAATGAATGGAATTTTGAAAGGTTTGCATGAAATAGAGTTTATAAAGGTTATGCACTGCAAATCAGCAAAGGAAATTTGGGATAAGTTGCAAGGTATATATGAAGGAGATAAAAATGTCAAAAGGGTAAAGTTGTAAAATTACAAGGGAATATTTGAAGACCTAAATATGAAGGATGAAGAAAACATTGTTGCATATCTACTTCGTGTAGACGAGGTTGTTAACTCCATGCAAGGACTTGGGCTTGAAGTTCAAGAATCTGATGTGTGTGATAAGATTTTAAGGTCACTTCCAAAAAGGTTTAGTGAAAATATTTCAGCTATAGAAGAATCAAAAGATATTGATATTTTGACAAGGGATGAATTACATGGCATTCTCACAGCTTTTGAGATGAGAATAAAAGAGGAACCTATTTCCCAAAAGGAAGCAACCTTCAAAGTTACTAAGAAGACAAAGGGTAAGAAGTCATATTCAAGCAATGAGTTATCCAGTGATGAAGAAGCAAATTATGGTAGAAGGAACAAGGACTCAAGAAAGTATAAAGGTACGAAATTAGTTAGATGTTTTAATTGTGGAAAATATGGTCACTATGCAACTGATTGTCCAGAGGCTGGAAATAGCAATGATGAAGAAAAATAGGATCATAAGAACAGGGAAACAGGAAAACATAGGTACCAAAAGAAAAGTAGGGATGGACAAGGCAAGCAAGGAAAGAAGTTTTTCCAAAGGCATAAGAAGAGTTTCTATGCAGACAAGGTAGGTAAGAGCTCAAGTGATAGTGATGAAAGTTCCTCAGATAATGATAAATATGAAGTACTATTTCTAGCAAAAGAAAAAGAAGTGGTTAGAAAAAGGTCACCAATGATTCTCAAGTGTTTTAGATGTGGTAACTTTGGTCATCTTGAAGATAGTTGTACAAGGAATGGATTTAGTTTCAGTGATGATGAATATGAAGATACACTTGAAGGACTAGAAGAGAATCTTCTTGGGCATTAGAGGAAGAAGGAGGTGATTCTATAGAAGATAAATCAGAAAAGTATGAAGATGATCCCAAAGGCAAACAAATAGAGGAAGAATCAGAGAAAGGAGAAGTTGATCTTGAGGGTGAGCTTATTCATGCCCTTGATGCATTAAGGGAGGTAAGAAAGCAAAACTTAAAACTCAAGCTTAAATTTCAAGAATGTGATGAAGAGAAAGGAAAGCTTATAGAGGATCTAACCAACTCAATTGCTAAGACAAGGAGGTTTAAAGAGAAGTTAGAAGCTAAGGTTTTAGAATGTGAAAGGTTAGAGCATGAGGTAGCTTCACTAAGGAAGGAAGTAAAAGAGTCTAAGGATAAGTTACACAAGTTTGGGAGAAGCTCAAAGAACTTGGATAAGATTATCAAGGTACAAAGATCTTCATCAAACAAGATAGGACTTGGTTTTGAATAGGTACAAAGAAAATAAGGAGAGGAGTCAATATCAAGCTCTGAAGAAGAAGAAGCTTTAGAAGAAGAGAGTGTAAGAGAAAGTGAGACTTCTGAGGATGAGTTGGATAATAAAAAGTTCAACAAGGAAAGGAACAATGCACAAATGAGGAACAGATGGAACATGAAGCAACATAGGGTAGAAGAGACTAAGAGACCAATGGGGTCAAGGCAAGGTAGTTTCAATGGATGATGCTTCTCATGTCATAGGTTTGGGCACAAGGCTTCACAATGCAGGACACATGGAAGATAGGAATATGGGAATTTTAGAAATAGGTATCTTTTTCAAGGGTATTGCTACTCTTGTAATCAGTTTGGTCACAAGGCAGTAAATTGCAGGGTTCATGATAGAAATGGATATGGCTTCACCAGAAGAAACTTCAAAATAGTTGCACCTCCAAGGAATAACAACATTAAGTGTTATAAGTGCAATAATTATGGGCATACAACAAAGTGGTGTAGAGCAAAAATTCTAGAGACAAGCAGGAACATGAATAGTCAGAGGAATCAGAAGGATCAGTTGAGGAAGAAAGTGGACAAAGGTAAAGATCAGTGCTTGCTGGGAGTAGAAATACTCCCACCCTAGAATTAACCACCTCAAGAGGAGGTGGGGGAGGGGCTAAGCTAAGAGTCTCATTCTTAGCCCCGAGCCCCAAAGGTGACCCTTTGCCATTGATGTCAAAGGGGGAGAGATTTGAGTTAGGGGGAGAGCATTCAGTCAGGGGGAGCAAAATAGAAAAAGGTAAAGGAAATGGTAAAAGGTAATTGGGTTGCCATCAATGACAAAGGGGGAGATTGTTGGAAATATGAGCAAGTTTTGTTGTCATTGATGTCAAGAGTCAGTTTTAGTGAGCAGCATGAGGTCAAGCATCAGTTTTCGTGAGTAGTGCAAGAAAAATATTGCTTCTAGGCCTAAGGGAAAATAATATTATAATATGCTTATTATAATATTTAAGGTGGTCAAATAAGGTCTAAAAGAGCAATTGGAAGGCCCAAGAAAATAATATTATAATTTTATATTATAATATTAAAGGTCTAAAGTATAGACCTAAATAATTAAATTAATTATAATAACTTTGTTATAAATTAATTTATAAATTAATTTAAATTTAATAACCCTAAGGTTAGGGTTACAAAGGGCAAGCAATCAAATTCAAGGTGTCGATGTCGACTATCCTTTCCACCCATCGACGTGTTAAAAGGGAGAGAAAATTTAATATATATACCATATGCTTTGGAACAAAAATTATCCTTCGAATAAATTAATCGAAGTGCATGCAAAATTTGTGAACTATGTGGAAGAAGAGGACAAAGTCTTTGCTAACATGGTAGTCAATGAGTGCATAAAGGGAAGGAGGCTTGGAGCCTCATAGCCAACCATGGTGGTTGGGCCAATGGTAGGTTTGCTTAGAGCGCTAACTAGCGGGAGGTCCCATGATCGAACCTCGATGGTAATATTTTTTTGAGGTGCATGTGTTTGGTTTTTGGTGCCAAGGCAAGTTTCAAAGTGCATGAGGTACTTTTTGGTTCTAAGGTGAGCGCCTAGCTCATGTGGCACGTGGGCCATGGCTAGGGCACTATGGAAGGTGCAAGTGGGAGTTTGAATCCCATCGAGGACAAAGGTACTTAAATTTTTGAATATTAATTGTTTCTAAGGTTTAAAAGGTGGCATGATTAATTTTTATTAAGGGGGAGTTATAAGGTTTTTAAAGGTTAATTGTTTTATTGTGATTTTGATAAAGTGAATTGAAATAGGAGTTATAAGGTTGAAAAAGGGAATTATATTTTAATTGGGATAAGCTATGATGTGTTAAAGAGATAAGGGTTTATAAAGAAAATTATTGTGATTATTTTCTTTACACAAATTGTTGGTTTGCATTTTGAAGTGTGGAGATTATAAGGTGTAAAAGAGATTTATTGCTATGTATGGTGAAATATTTTGAGGGATCAAATTGAGTGAATGATTGAGAAGATATTGCTACCTAACCTTTGAAATTGGCAAAGAATTGATTGTGATTGAGATAGGTGTTTGAAGTCAAATCTTCTTCAAACAAGAGGTAAGGGCACATTATCCTTGAGAGTGATTGTTGGATGTTGTGAATGCTAAGTTGGAGTGAAAAGGATTGTTTGATAAGCATTGTTGAGTTTGGTTTTCTAGAATGAAATTTGATACTAGAAACCTTGTTTGATAAGCATTGTTGGAAATATTGAGTAAGCTTTCATATGCTTGAACTAGGGTTTGTGAAAGATCATGAGTATCATTGTTATGTGAAGTTGTGAACTATCTTGAACTAGGGTTTGTGAAATATCATGAGTATCATTGTTATGTGAGGTTTGTTTGATAAGCATTGTTGACTAAGATTTCATTGAGTGATTGGTTGAGTGGATTTGATTGAGCTTAGTTGATTGGAAGTGTTGGAGTGATAGTTCAAGTTCTGTGAAACAAATTGTTCTTTATTTCTGAATTGAGTTGAAGGAAATATTGAAAGTGATTAAGCATTGTTGTGAGTGAAACATATTGAGTCTCTAACAATTCTCTATATGTTTCTATGGTAAAAAAAGAGAGATATTGAAAGTGATTGAGCATTGTTGTGAGTGTGAAGCATATTGAGTCTCTAACAATTCTCTATATGTTTCTGTGATATTAAAACAAGATTTTGTGAAACTTGTTTGTGTGATTGAAGAAGTTTTACATGATAATATTGAGATTGAGTTGAATAAGATTTTGTGAAAGCTTGTGAGATGAGATTTGAGTAAGTCCTAGAGTGGACTTAAGGAAAAGTTGTGTGAGCTTTTGTGGAAGCTTACAATCATATTGGACAAGTTCTAGTGAGGACTTGTTGAGAATTTGAGATAAGTCTTGGTGAAGACTTGTTGAGTAGATTGGACAAGTTCTAGTGAGGACTTGTTGAGTAGATTTGAGATAAGTCTTGGTGAAGACTTATTGAGTAGATTGGACAAGTTCTAGTGAGGACTTGTTGAGTATATTTGAGGTAAGTCTTTGAGAAGACTTGTGAGTAGAGTTGATTGATTGATTTGTTCAAACCTTGAGTTAAGGTTTGGGGTAGATCTAGCAGAGTTGATTTGTGATTGAGTCAAGCTTTGTGTTAAGGCTTGAGGATAGATTTGAGGATAGAGTTTGGTGTATATTTGAGGATAGGTTTGTGCTAGACTAGAGATAGATATTGAGCAGATTTGTGCTAGACCAAAGGACTATGTTTAGTGTAGATTTGAGATAGATATTGAGCATATTTGTGCTAGATTGAAGGACTATGTTTAGTGAGATTGAGATAGATATTGAGTAGATTTGTGCTAGACCAAAGGACTATGTTTAGTGTAGATTTGAGATAGAGTTGAGAGTAAGATTTGGAGGTGATAGAGTATAGAGGATAGTAGTCTCTAGTGGATAGAGATCCATTAGCTAGGGTAGTGAGGAGAGGTCTTTTGAGTGAGGATAAGAGTCTTCAGTGGAGAGAGATCCATAACCTAGTGTAGTGGAGGTAGTAGTCTTCTAGAAGATCACCATCCGAGTAGAGGAGAAGGAGTTCTCCTATGGATAGAGATCCATAAACTAGTTAAGGATATTGGTGTCTCCTATGGATAGAGATCCATAAACTTGATTAGGGGATTGGTGTCTCCTTTGGATAGAGGTCCATAAACATTGTAATAGGGAAAGGATTCCCAAGAGATTTATTGAGAAAATATTAGTGAAATATTTTCTCCATGGAGTAGCCCACATTGGGTGAACCATGTTAAATTGGTGTCTCTATTGTGTGTGGTGATTTGTGCATTGCTTTGATTACTGTTATTGATATTGCATTGATATATTGGATTATATAGCTTGAGTAAAGAAAAGTAAAAAGTGGTCTTATATTGTTCACCCCCCTCTCAGTATAAGCTTGTGTTCTTCAATTGGTATCAGAGTGGGTTCCTTCGGAAGAGTTTAAAAACTTGAAGGAAAATCTTACAAGAACACAGATGGATTCTAAGGATGGATCTTCAGGGAATTCAGCACCATTGTTCGATGGGAACAATTATGTACTTTGGAGTATGAGAATGAAGATTCACCTGATGGCACTTGGAAATGAGATATGGGAAGCAGTTGAGAATGGATACATACCACCAGCTACTCCACCTACAGATAAATATGGTAAGCTTCTACATCATTACAATTCAAGAGCAATGAATGGAATTTTGAAAGGTTTGCATGAAATAGAGTTTATAAAGGTTATGCACTGCAAATCAACAAAGGAAATTTGGGATAAGTTGCAAGGCATATATGAAGGAGATAAAAAGGTCAAAAGGGTAAAGTTGCAAAATTACAAGGGAATATTTGAAGACCTAAAGATGAAGGATGAGGAAAACATTGTTGCATATCTACTTCGTGTAGATGAGGTTGTTAACTCCATGCAAGGACTTGGGCTTGAAGTTCAAGAATATGATGTTTGTGATAAGATTTTAAGGTCACTCCCAAAAAGGTTTAGTGAAAATATTTCAGCTATAGAAGAATCAAAAGATATTGATATTTTGACAAGGGATGAATTACATGGCATTCTCATAGCTTTTGAGATGAGAATAAAAGAGGAACCTATTCCCCAAAAAGAAGCAGCCTTCAAAGCTACTAAGAAGACAAAGGGTAAGAAGTCAGATTCAAGCAATGAGTTATCCAGTGATGAAGAAGCAAATTATGGCAGAAGGAACAAGGACTCAAGAAAGTATAAAGGTACGAAATTAGTTAGATGTTTCAATTGTGGAAAATATGGTCACTATGCATCTGATTGTCTAGAAGCTAGAAATAGCAATGATGAAGAAAAATAGGATCATAAGAACAGGGAAACAGGAAAGCACAGGTACCAAAAGAAAAATAGGGATGGACAAGGCAAGCAAGGAAAGAAGTTCTTCCAAAGGCATAAGAAGAGTTTCTATGCAGACAAGGCAAGTAAGAGCTCAAGTGATAGTGATGAAAGTTCCTCAGATAATGATAAATATGAAGTACTATTTCTAGCAAAAGAAAAAAAAGTGGTTAGAAAAAGGTCACCAATGATTCTCAAGTGTTTTAGATGTGGTAACTTTGGTCATCTTGAAGATAGTTGTACAAGGAATGGATTCAGTTTCAGTGATGATGAATATGAAGATACACTTGAAGGACCAGAAGAGAATCTTCTTATGGCATTAGAAGAAGAAGGAGGTGATCCTATAGAAGATAAGTCAGAAAGGAATGAAGATGATCCCAAAGGCAAACAAATAGAGGAAGAATCAGAGAAAGGAGAAGTTGATCTTGAGGGTGAGCTTATTCATGCCCTTGATGCATTAAGGGAGGTAAGAAAGCAAAACTCAAAACTCAAGCTTAAATTTCAAGAATGTGATGAAGAGAAAGGAAAGCTTATAGAGGATCTAACCAACTCAATAGCTAAGACAAGAAGATTCAAAGAGAAGTTAGAAGCAAAGGTTTTAGAATGTGAAAGGTTAGAGCATGAGGTAGCTTCACTAAGGAAGGAAGTAAAAGAGTCTAAGGACAAGTTACACAGGTTTGGGAGAAGCTCAAAGAACTTGGATAAGATTATCAAGGTACAAAGATCTACATCAAACAAGACAGGTCTTGGTTTTGAACAAGTACAAAGAAAACAAGGAGAGGAGTCAATCTCAAGCTCCGAAGAAGAAGAAGCTTTAGAAGAAGAGAGTGTAAGAGAGAGTGAGACTTCTGAGGATGAGTTGGACAATAGAAAGTTCAACAAGAAAAGGAACAATGCACAAATGAGGAACAGATGGAACAGGAACCAACATAGGGTAAAAGAAACTAAGAGACCAATGGGGTCAAGGCAAGGTAGTTTCAATGGATGATGCTTCTCATGTCACAGGTTTGGGCACAAGGCTTCACAGTGTAGGACACATGGAAGATAGGAATATGGGAATTTTAGAAACAAGCATATTTTTCAAGGGTATTGCTACTCTTGTAATCAGTTTGGTCACAAGGCAGTAAATTGTAGGGTTCATGATAGGAATGGATATGGCTTCACCAGGAGAAACCCCAAGATATTTGCACCTCCAAGGAATAACAACATTAAGTGTTATAAGTGCAATAATGATGGGCATACAACAAAGTGGTGTAGAGCAAAAATTCCAGAGACAAGCAGGAACATGAATAGTCAGAGGAATCAAAAGGATCAGTTGAGGAAGAAAGTGGACAAAGGTAAAGATCAGTGCTTGCTAGGAGTAGAAATACTCCCACCCCAGAATTAACCACCTCAAGAGGAGGTGGGGGAGGGGCTAAGCTAAGAGTCTCATTCTTAGCCCCGAGCCCCAAAGGTGACCCTTTGCCATTGATGACAAAGGGGGAGAGATTTGAGTTAGGGGGAGAGCATTCAGTCAGGGAGTAGTTTCTCAGGGGAGCAAAATAGAAAAAGGTAAAGGAAATGGTAAAATGTAATTGGGTTGCCATCAATGACAAAGGGGGATATTGTTGGAAATATGAGCAAGTTTTGTTGTCATTGATGTCAAGAGTCAGTTTCAGTGAGCAGCATGAGGTCAAGCATCAGTTTTCATGAGTGGTGCAAGAAAAATATTGCTTCTAGGCCTAAGGGAAAATAATATTATAATATGCTTATTATAATATTTAAGGTGGTCAAATAAGGTCTAAAGAGCAATTGGAAGGCCCAAGAAAATAATATTATAATTTTATATTATAATATTAAAGGTCTAAAGTATAGACCTAAAATAATTAAATTAATTATAATAATTTTATTATAAATTAATTTATAATTTAATAACCCTAAGGTTAGGGTTATAAAGGGTAAGCAATCAAATTCAAGGCACCGACGTCGACTATCCTTTCCACACGTCGATGTGTAAAAGGGAGAGAAAATTTAGTATATACACCATATGCTTTGGAACAAAATATTTATCCTTCGAATGTGTTTAATTGAAGTGCATGTGAAATTGCAAATTGTGTGGAAGAAGAGGAGAAGAGGACAAAGTCCTTTGCTAACATGGTAGTCAACGAGTGCATATAGGTAAGGAGGCTTGGATCCTCATAGGCAACCATGGTGGTTTGGTGAACGACAGGAAGTTGTTTCTTAGAGTGCTAACTA
This sequence comes from Wollemia nobilis, assembly GCA_028583015.1. NCBI lineage: Eukaryota > Viridiplantae > Streptophyta > Pinopsida > Araucariales > Araucariaceae > Wollemia > Wollemia nobilis. The sequence goes on along the minus strand of JAQPPZ010001711.1, from coordinate 5,235,902 downwards.
GTAGGAAGTCCCACGATCGAACCCCGATGACAGCATTTCTTTTGAGGTGCATGTATTTGGTTTTTGGTGCCAAGGAAAGATTCAAAGTGCACGAGACACTTTTGAATTTTAAGGTGAGTGCCTAGCTCACGTGGCACGTGGGCCACGACTAGGGTATTGTGGAAGGTACATATGGGAGTTTGAATCCCATCGAGGACAAAGGTATTTAAATTTTTGAATATTAAATTTTTTTTATTTTTTTTTTTGTGTTTTGTATGTTTTGTTTTTTTTGGGGGAGTTATAAGGTTTTTTTTTTTTTTTTTTTTTTTTTTTTTTTTTTTTTTTGGTGTGGGGTTTTTTTTTATTTTTTTTGTTTTTTTTTTTTTTTTTTTTTTTTTTTTTTTTTTTTTTGATGTGTGGTTTTTTTAAGGTGTTTAAGGGTTTTTTTTTGGTATGGTGAAATATTTTGAGGGATAATTTGAGTGAATTTTTGAGAAGATATTGCTACCTAACCTTTGAAATTGGCAAAGAGTTGATTGTGATTGAGACAGGTGTTTGAAGTCAAATCTTCTTCAAACAAGAGGTAAGGGCACATTATCCTTGAGAGTGATTGTTGGATGTTGTGAATGCTAAGTTGGAGTGAAAAGGATTGTTTGATAAGCATTGTTGAGTTTGGTTTTCTGGAATGAAAGTTGATACTAGAAACCTTGTTTGATAAGCATTGTTGGAAATATTGAGTAAGCTTTCATATGCTTGACTAGGGTTTGTGAAAGAACATGAGTATCATTGTTATGTGAAGTTGTGAACTATCTTGAACTAGGGTTTGTGAAAGATCATGAGTATCATTGTTATGTGAGGTTTTTTGATAAGCATTGTTGACTAATCTTTCATTGAGTGATTGGTTGAGTGGAGTTGATTGAGCTTAGTTGATTGGAAGTGTTGGAGTGATAGTTCAAGTTCTGTGAAACAAATTGTTCTATATTCTAAATTAATTTGAAGGAAGTATTGTTTGGGAATTTCAACTTTATTTTTGTGGAAAAAAGAGAGATTGAAAGTGATTGAGCATTGTTGTGAGTGTGAAGCATATTGAGTCTCTAACAATTCTCTATATGTTTCTGTGAGATTAAACAAGATTCTGTGTGAAGCTTGTTTGTGTGATTGAAGAGGTTTTCTATGATTGAGTTGAGTTGAAGTAATTTGTTTTGTGAGGTTGTTGGAAAGTTGTGGGAATATTGTTGAGTAGATTTGAGGTAAGTCTTGGTGAAGACTTGTTGAGTATATTGGACAAGTTCTAGTGAGGACTTGTTGAGCAGATTTGAGGTAAGTCTTGGTGAAGACTTGTTGAGCATATTGGACAAGTTCTAGTGAGGACTTGTTGAGTATATTTGAGGTAAGTATTTGAGAAGACTTGTGAGTAGAGTTGATTGATTGATTTGTTCAAACCTTGAGTTAAGGTTTGGGGTAGATCTAGCAGAGTTGATTTGTGATTGAGTCAAGCTTTGTGTTAAGGCTTGAGGATAGATTTGAGGATAGAGTTTGGTGTAGATTTGAGGATAGGTTTGTGCCAGACCAGGACATAGATTGAACATATTTGTGCTATCTCGAAGGACTTGTGTTTAGTGCAGATTAGAGGATAGAGATTGAGCATATTTGTGCTAGACCAAAGGACTATGTTTAGTGCAGATTAGAGATAGATATTGAGCAGATTTGTGCTAGACCAAAGGACTGTGTTTAGTGCAGATTTGAGATAGAGATTGAGAGTAAGCTTTGGAGGTGACAGAGTATAGAGGATAGTAGTCTCCAGTGGATAGAGATCCATTAGCTAGGGTAGTGAGGATAGAGGTCTTCAGTGGAGAGAGATCCACAAGCTAGTGTAGTGGAGGTAGTAGTCTTCTAGAAGATCACCATCTAGAGTAGAGGAGAGGAGTTCTCCTATGGATAGAGATCCATAAACCAGCTAAGGAGATTGGTGTCTCCTATGGATAGAGATCCATAAACTTGATTAGGGGATTGGTGTCTCCTTTGGATAGAGGTCCATAAACATTGTAATAGGGAAAGGATTCCCAAGAGATTTATTGAGAAAATTTTAGTGAAATATTTTCTCCGTGGAGTAGCCCACATTGGGTGAACCACGTTAAATTGGTGTCTCTATTGTGTGTGGTGATTTATGCATTGCTTTGATTACTGTTGTTGATATTGCCATTGATATATTGGATAATATTGTTTGGGTAAAGAAAAGTAAAAAGTGGTCTTATATTGTTCACCCCCCTCTCAGTATAAGCTTGTGTTCTTCAATTGGTATCAGAGCGGGTTCCTTCGGAAGAGTTTAACATCTTGAAGAAAATGCTTACAAGAACACATATGGATTCTAAGAGTGGATCCTCAGATAATTTAGCACCATTGTTTGATGGGAGTGATTATGTATTTTGGAGTATGAGAATGAAGATTCACCTGATGGCACTTGGAAATGAAATATGGGAAGTAGTTGAGAATGGATACACACCACCAGCTACTCCACCTACAGATAAATATGGTAAGCTTCTACATCATTACAATTCAAGAGCAATGAATGCAATTTTGAGAGGTTTGCATGAAACAGAGTTTATAAAGGTTATGCACTGCAAATCAACAAAGGAAATTTGGGATAAGTTGCAAGGCATATATGAAGGAGATAAAAATGTCAAAAGGGTAAAGTTGCGAAATCTCAAGGGAATATTTGAAGACCTAAAGATGAAGGATGAGGAAAACATTAGTGCTTATCTACTTCGTGTAGATGAGGTTGTTAACTCCATGCAAGGACTTGGGCTTGAAGTTCAAGAATATGATGTTTGTGATAATATTTTAAGGTCACTCCCAAAAAGGTTTAGTGAAAATATTTCAGCTATAGAGGAATCAAAAGATAGTGATATTTTGACAAGGGATGAATTACATGGCATTCTTATAGCTTTTGAGATGAGAATAAAAGAGGAACCTAATCCCCAGAAAGAAGAAACCTTCAAAGCTACTAAGAAGACAAAGGGTAAGAAGTCAGATTCAAGCAATGAGTTATCCAGTGATGAAGAAGCAAATTATGGTAGAAGGAATAAGGACCCAAGAAAGTATAAAGGTACGAAATCAGTTAGATGTTTCAATTGTGGAAAGTATGGTCACTATGCATCTGATTGTCAAGAAGCTAGAAATAGCAATGATGAAGAAAAATAGGATCATAAGAACAAGGAAACAAGAAAACACAGGTACCAAAAAAAAAGTAGGGATGGACAAGGCAAGCAAGGAAAGAAGTTCTTCCAAAGACATAAGAAGAGTTTCTATGCAGACAAGGCAAGTAAGTACTCAAGTGATAGTGATGAAAGTTCCTCAAATAATGATAAATATGAAGTTCTATTTCTAGCAAAAGAAAAATAAGTGGTTAGAAAAAGGTCACCAATGATTCTCAAGTGTTTTAGATGTGGTAACTTTGGTCATCTTGAAGATAGTTGTACAAGGAATGGATTTAGTTTTAGTGATGATGAATATGAATATACACTTGAAGGACCAGAAGAGAATCTTCTTATGGCATTAGAGGAAGAAGGAGGTGATCCTATAGAAGACAAGTCAAAAAAGAATGAAGATGATCCCAAAGGCAAAAAAATAGAGGAAGAATCATAGAAAGGAGAAGTTGATCTTGAGGGTGAGCTTATTCATGCCCTTGATGCATTAAGGGAGGTAAGAAAGCAAAACTCAAAACTCAAGCTTAAATTTCAAGAATGTGATGAAGAGAAAGGAAAGCTTATAGAGGATCTAACCAACTCAATTGCTAAGACAAGAAGATTCAAAGAGAAGTTAGAAGCAAAGGTTTTAGAATGTGAAAGGTTAGAGCATGAGGTAGCTCCACTAAGGAAGGAAGTAAAAGAGTCTAAGGACAAGTTACACAAGTTTGGGAGAAGCTCAAAGAATTTGGATAATATTATCAAGGTACAAATACCTACATCAAACAAGACAGGTCTTGGTTTTGAACAAGTACAAAGAAAACAAGGAGAGGAGTCAATCTCAAGTTCCAAAGAAGAAGAAACTTTAGAAGAAGAGAGTGTAAGAGAGAGTGAGAATTCTGAGGATGAGTTGGACAATAGAAAGTTCAAAAAGGAAAGGAACAATGCACAAATAAGGAACAGATGGAATAGGAACCAACACAAGGTAAAAGAGACTAAGAGACCAATGGGGTCAAGGCAAGGTAGTTTCAATGGATGATGCTTCTCATGTCATAGGTTTGGGCACAAGGCTTCACAGTGTAGGACACATGAAAGATAGGAATATGGGAATTTTAGAAACAGATATATTTTTCAAGGGTATTGCTACTCTTGTAATCAGTTTGGTCACAAGGTAGTTAATTGCAGGGTTCATGATAGGAATAGATATGGCTTCACTAGGAGAAATTCCAAGATATTTGCACCTCCAAGGAATAACAACATTAAGTGTTATAAGTGCAATAATGATGGGCATACAACAAAGTGGTGTAGAGAAAAAATTCCAGAGACAAGCAGGAACATGAATAGTCAGAGGAATCAAAAGGAGGAAGAAAGTGGAAAAAGGTAAATATGATAGTTGGGAGTAGAAATACTCCCACCCCAGAATTAACCACCTCAAGAGGAGGTGGGGGAGGGGCTAAGCTAAGAGTCTCATTCTTAGCCCCAGGCCCAAAGGTGACCCTTTGCCATTGATGACAAAGGGGAGAGATTTGAGTTAGGGGGAGAGCATTCAGTTAGGGGGAGCAGTTTCTCAGGGGGAGCAAAATAGAAAAAGGTAAAGGAAATGGTAAAAGGTAAATGGGTTGCCATCAATGACAAAGGGGGATATTGTTGGAAATATGAGCAAGTTTTGTTGTCATTGATGTCAAGAGTCAGTTTTAGTGAGTAACATGAGGTCAAGCATCAGTTTTTGTGAGCAATGCAAGAAAAATATTACTTCTAGGCCTAAGGGAAAATAATATTATAATATGCTTATATAATATTTAAGGTGGTCAGATGAGGTCTAAAGAGCAAAAGGAAGGCCCAAGAAAATAATATTATAATTTTTTATTATAATATTAAAGGTCTAAGGTTGAGACCTAAAGATTTAAATTAATTATAAATTAATTATAAATTAATTATAATTTAAAGATTAGGATTATAATCTAATTTGATTAACTCTAACATGTTTTCCTAATACCAATGTAAGGTAATCAAATAATAGTTTAGTTGATGTTTATCCTAGCACATAAATACAATGAGAAAACTTTGGCCTATATTAACCTTCTAATAATATGCTAATAATTGATCAACAATTTGATGCCGGATTTTGAGCTCGGCGAACTGGCGGGAAAATTTTTGAGCAGGCGACAGGCGATGTTCTAGGGTTTGTGGAGCGAAGGAAAATCCAGGGCATCAGGTGGGTTGCCGTAGTGTTTTTCTGGTTACTGTGGATCTGAAGGAAAGTCTGCTGCCCCAGGAGGGCCCAATGGGGTCTCCTCCAGACCCTCTCTCTGGGAGAAAGAGCTCTTACGCTGAATTGCTAAAAGAAAATTCTTCGTCTTCCAATGACGAAGCTCAGAGAAATACTCTTCATACGCTCTTCAAGAACGCTGGCAAGAGCTCAACAACACATCGAGTTAATGGATGCCTTCCACAATCCGCCTCAAGACCCAAGATTGTCATCGAGCCAAAGATGGTCGAAGACACAATCATATACAGAGCTAACCATGATCTGATCTGTAAATTCATGGGTATCCGCCCTACCCTGAATTTCTTGCATACCTGGGTCAGACAGAACTGGGAGCCTCATGGTGAGTACTCCTTATGGTTTATTAGCAATGGGTATTTCATTGTTAGTTTTTCTTCTCTAGCCGATAGAAACAGGGCTTTTGAATCAGAAAAGAGGAACCACGGTCCGACAGGGTTATTTGTTCAACCCTGGAGAGTGGGTTTCGATCCTCGTATTGAACCCACGGCTGTCCCGGTTTGGATCCGGTTGTACGCTCTTCCAATGGAGTTTTGGGGTGAGCAGGTTCTGGAAATGATCGGTAACTCCCTCGGTAGACATCTGGGCGTCTCCAAGGACACCATAGAAGGTAACACAGCTGTCTTTGCAAGAATTTGCATGGAAATGGATATTAGCCAGCCTCTACCGACAGAGGTGGAACTTGAACTGGCAGGACTATCTTGGATCCAACAGCTAGATTATGAGGCTCTGCCCTTCAGATGCAGAGTTTGCCACAAACATGGGCATTTGGCCCGGTTTTGTCCAAATATTTTGAACACAAAAATGGAGGCCCCGCTTGGAATGCCAAATCGCCCCAGAGAGGGTAAGTCTACTCTTACCAAAGAACCATCCAATACTCCTCAGGGTAATGATGTTCAGAAATATGGCTTTGAACAGCCCAAAAGAAGGAGAAAGCAAAAGAAAAATGGTAAGGAGCAATCACAACTCAAGCCAGCCAATAGATATGAAATTTTTAAGACACTAGTGGATCAAGAGGATCAAGTCATGGAAGGAGTGGATGGGAATATTGAGGACAATAACATCCACACTCATGCTTCTCCTTCATCTCCCCCTGTCTTAGAACAGGTGATTGAGTCCACTGAGTTACCGCAGTCAGAGAATGCAAGGGCATTGATAGTGCACTCCCAAGCGCAGCCAGTAATTAAGGATGTCAGCATGGGAATTGCAGAAAAGAACAGAGAAAGGCCAGCCCTAGGGATAACTCAGGTGGAAAAGAGATCCAAAAATAGCAACTCTCAAGGAGCGGGCAGAAAATCAAATAAGGACCTGCTAGCAGTTCAAGGAGACAAGCTGATCACTGGAGGATCGGTGAGGACAATTGATTCTTACTGCTCTCAAGGTTTTCAATGATTATTCAATCTTGGAATGTTAGGGGTTTAAACAGTAGAACCCATCAATCTGTTGTTCAAAGACTCTTAGGAAAATGTAAAACAGATTTTTTGCTTATCCAGGAGACAAAAATGTCTTTAGATCTTATGTGTAAAACAGTTAATAGAATCTGGAGGGGCGCTGGTCATATGGATGTGGCTGCCCAAGGTGCCTCAGGGGGATTGTTACTCTTTGGAACCCTCTGGAATGGACTGCAATAGAACATATAGCTTGGAGGGGTGTTCTCACATCTCATTTTAGGAATAATGTCACAGTTGAACATGTTTTAATCACAAATTTTTATGGGGCTCAAAACCTTGATGGCCAGAGGCTCCAATGGAAAGTTGTACATAACATGAGGTCCTCAAGGGAAGATTTAGACTGGATTATTGCTGGGGATTTTAATGCTAAATTATCTGCTCGAGATCAGGAAGGTGGAACCCCAATTTTGGATCCAGGGGATCGGCTTCTGATTGCCCAAGTCCAGGCCTTTCACTTAGTGGATATTAAAGGCCCTGGAACCTACTTTACTTGGACTAACAAGAGGAGGGAGCCACATAGCAGGAAGGTAAAGCTAGACCATTTTCTGGTCTCAGAGGAGGCATTTGTAAAGTGGAATACTAAATTCCAGATTTTGGAGGGCCCAGCTTTCAGATCACTTTCCCATTTTGTTGGAGGGAGGGACTATGACAGGGCAACATCACAAACCTTTTAAATTTGAGAATTTTTGGTTACAAAAGGAGGATCTTCGAAAGAAAATTCCGTAGTGGTGGGAAGAAGGCCGTCTACCTTTTGGGACAGCAATGTTTAGATTCCACAAACAACTTCATTTTGTCAAAGTTCAACTGAAACAATGGAGGCAAGCTAATAAGTCAGATTTCCAGCTCCAAAGAGCTCCCTTGGTGGCCAGATGGGATGAGGTTCAAAAACACTTTAGGGAAGGAACAATTACAGAGCAGCTCAAAACCGAGGATGATGCCTTGCGTAAAGCGGTTGAGGACATTGATAACCAAGAGGAGACTTACTGGAAACAGAGAGCAAGAAACACTTGGTTATTAGAAGGTGATAGAAATACCAAATTTTTCCATCGATCAGCTTGTGCTAGGAGACAGATGAATAACATGGAAGCCCTTCAAGATGAGAATGGACACTCCTTTGATACTCTTCCTGGTATGCATTCCCATTCAATGGATTATTTTTCTAAACTTTTTAAGGAAAGTATGGAGCAAGATGTAGAGGCTCAAAATGAAGTTATTGATGTCATACCCTCTGTTATCTCTGAAGAAGAAAATCAGACCCTTCTTAGACCCATTGATAGAGATGAACTGAAGAATGTGGTCTTTGGAATGAGCACTGGCAAATCTCCAGGTCCAGATGGCTTTCCTATTGAGTTTTTTAGGCCTTTTGGGATACTTTGGAGGAGGATGTTTTGGCTGTCACAGAGGAGTCCAGAACTAATAAAAGAATGCTTAAGGCAATAAATCATACCTTCATCACTTTAATTCCAAAAGGGGAGGAGGGGGCTCATATTTCTGATTTCAGACCTATTGCCTTATGCAACGTGATTTATAAAATAATCACAAAGATAATGGCTGAACGGCTAAAACCTCTCCTTCATAACATTATCTCCTCAGAGCAAGGGGGTTTTGTAGAGGGTAGACAGATCTTGGATGGGGTGGTTCTCGCTCAGGAGGCAATCCATACAATGCAAAAATCTGGTAATAAAGGAATGTTCATTAAACTGGATATGTCAAAGGCTTATGATAGGGTGGAGTGGAGTTTCTTGTCAAAGATGATGGCAGCCTTTGGTTTCTCTCAGGACTGGATAGATTGGGTCATGAGTTGTGTTTCTACGCCTTCTTATTCTAGTTTTAATCAAGGGTCTTCCCTCGCAACCTTTTGGAGCCACACGTGGTCTTCGTCAAGGGGACCCTTGCTCTCCCTATCTTTTCCTCATTTTGGCTGAAGGATTAGGTAGACTTTTCTTGAGGAGAAGACATCAAGGCCTGCTAACAGGTATCAAGGTGGGTGAGGAAATTTTGACTCACTTACAGTTTGTGGATGATACAGGATTGGTTGGAGTGGCCAGCTTCAGGGAAGCTAGAGGAATCAGAGATACTCTTAATGTCTACCTTAGGGCTTCAAACCAAGTCATCAATGATAAAAAATCCAAAGTGGTCTTTTTCAATCTTGACCAAAGGCTACAGGACAGAGTTATAGAGATCTTGGGATTCACAAGGACTTCTCTTCCAGTGGTTTACTTGGGGGTTCCTTTGCATTTCAAAAAATTAAAAATAGATATCTGGAAGGATCTTTTGGATGGTATCAAAGATAGAATGAATCATTGGTCTCATAAATGGTTAAGCTATGGGGGTAGATTAACTTTCTTACAGTCAATTATTCAGGCCATGCCAATTTATAAATTCTCTATCCTGGCTGCCCCACATACTATATGGAAAGAGCTGGACAAAATGGCTAGAAGATTTTTATGGGAAGGAGCAAAAGGGGAGAGGAAATGGGCCTTAGTTGGTTGGGATAAAGTTACCCAGCCCAAGGAAAAAGGAGGGTTGGGACTGAGAAGCTCCAAGCTTAATAATAAAGCTTTGGCTGGAAAACTGTACTGGAGGTGGATTTCCCAACCAACCTCCTTATTCAGTAGAATCCTAACTAGTAAATATTTGGGTCATGTTCACCCCAATGAGGTGGGCCGTTTCCCTCTGGATGGTACTGGATCCTTAGTGTGGCAGGCTCTCAAGCTTGGATCTCAGGTTATTAAAGACCAATTGTTTTGGAAAGTGGGGAGAGGGGAGAAGGCACGTTTCTGGACTGATTCATGGGACCAGTACCCACCCATCATTGTTGAGTTCCCCGAATTACAACCAATTAAATCCGCCATAGAAGCCAAGGGTTGGGTCCAAATTGAAAGTTATTTCAACACTAGTCAAATGGGGGAGTATAAGTTTAAGAAGTTTAAGAGGTTGGAGGAGTGGCCAATTACAATCCCTCCGGAGCTGGCACCCATCTTGACCAAAATCTTGACAGAAAGGTTTCTCACAGGGAGAGACGAGGAGGATGAATTAGCTTGGGGCTATGGGAACCTTGGTGTATATACAGTGAAGGACGGATACGACAAGATCCTCCCAGAGCCTCCCCCACATTCATTTTCGGTTCAGGATTGGAGAAAGATTTGGCACTCCAAGGGCTGGCCGAAAGTAAACTTCTTTGCCTGGCAGTTTATGCACAATGGAATTCTCACTTTTGACAATCTCAGAAGTAGAGGAATCATCGGTCCATCTCAGTGTGTATTATGCCACAAGAACGAGGAAACAGCTGATCACCTGATGTTTGAGTGCCCTTTCACGCGTCAGATTTGGAAGCGTTGGTTCTCTCACTATAAACTCCAGGTTAATGGTGATCTGAATCGGACCAATATTTGGGAAAGATGGAAGAGGGGTAGATTTAAATCTAAAGCTCTTCGAATTGGTTGGGAGCTTGGCTTATTTTTCATCTGGTGGCAAGTGTGGTTGGAGAGAAATGCTCGTATTTTTAGAGAAACTTTCTCCTCGCTAGATGGAGTTTGGCAGGTCATCTGGAGCAAAGTCACAGAAACTGTTGCCATCTATGCTAAAGAGGAAATTCAGGTTGGTCCTAGGCCACTGGAAGAGGGAGCTGAAGAGCAAGAGAGACAGGACAGAGCTAGCTGGAAACCACCCCCAGAAGGTTGGATTAAAATCAATACTGATGGAGCTGCAAAAGGCAATCCGGGTAGTGCCAGAATTGGTGTAGTTTGTCGGGATCATGCTGGTTCAGTGCTCTATTGGGAACTGCAAGGCTTGGGAAGAGCCACAAACAATGAAGCAGAAGCCATTGCTATCAAATCTGCTTCCATCTAGGCAGTTAATCAGGGCCACAGGAGGATAATTCTCGAATCTGATTCTCAAATTCTGGTTGGCGCTCTAGACTGCATGAGGAACTTTGCTTCGAAAGCATGGAGGTTGAGGATTCTGGTCTCTCAAATCAAGGAACTATGGAGGGAATTAGATGATGTGATCCCCGTTTATGTGAGTAGAGATTTAAATAAAGTGACCGATTTCCTTGCGAAGATGGGTGCTGAGAAAGAGGTAGGGGTGCAGCTGCACAGTGACATGCCTTTGGAGGATGAAGTGATTAGGCAGGGTCTTGAAAGATCCTTGAGACAATGAGCAAAGAAAATGCTAAGGGTGGTTTTTGTCACGATATCACGACCTGTTGCACCGTCGCGGCCTTTGGAGGGAAGCTATCGCGATATCGTGACATGTTGCATCGTCGCGGCCTTTGGAGGGAAGCTGTCATGATATCGTGACATGTTGCATCATCGCGGCCTTTGGAGGGAAGCTGTCATGATATCGTGACATGTTGCACCGTCGTGGCCTTTGGAGGGAAGTTGTCATGATATCGTGACATGTTGCACCATCGCGGACTTTGGAGGGAAGTTATCGTGATATCGTGACATGTTGCACCATCGCGGCCTTTGGAAGGAAGTTGTCGTGATATCGCGACATGTTGCGCCGTCGCGGCCTTTGGTTGGAAGCTATCGCGATATCGTGACATGTTGCACCGTCGCGGCCTTTGGAGGAAAGTTGTCATGATATCGTGACATGTTTCGCCATCGCGGCCATTGGAGGAAAGTTGTCGCGATATCGCGACATGTTGCGCCATCGCGGCTACTGGAGGAAAGTTGTCGCGATTTCGTGACATGTTGCGCCATCACGGTTTTCGAAGGAAAGTTGTCACGATTTCGTGACATGTTGCGCCGTCATGGCCATGGGAGGAAAGTTGTCACGATATCATGACGTGTTGCGCCATCACGGCCAATGGAGGAAAGTTGTCACGATTTCGTGACATGTTGCTCTGTCGCGGCCGAGGAAGGATTATTGTCGCGATATCGCGACATGTTGCTCTGTCGCGGCCAAGGAAGGATAGTTGTCGCGATATCGCGACATGTCACGATTTCGTGACTTGTTGCCTCATCGCGGCCAAGGTTGGATAGTTGTCGCGAAATCGCGACATGTCACGATTTCGCGACATGTCGCTCCGTCGCGGTCAAGGATGGTTAGTTGCCGCGATATCGCGACTTGTCGCGATTTCGTGACTTGTTGACTTTTTGCGGTCAAAGGTGGTTTGTGTCGCGTTTTCGCGCCTTGTAATCTTGTGTTTTCTTTGTTCTCGGTGGGAAGGGTCTTCTCCCTTATGTAACTGATCTTTGTTTTAATACAAGTTTTTTCAAATTTTTCAAAAAGAAAATAACCCTAAGGATAGGGTTATAAAGGGCAAGCAATCAAATTCAATGTGCCGATGTTGATTATCCTTTCCACCCGTCAACGTGTAAAAGGGAGAGAAAATTTAATATATATACCATATGCTTTGGAACAAAACATTTATCCTTTGAATGTATTTTAATCAAAGTGCATGCAAAATTTGCAAACTGTGTGGAAGAAGAGGAGAAGAGGACAAAGGTCTTTGCTAACATGGTAGTCAATGAGTGCATAAAGGGAAGAAGGTTTGGAGCCTCATAGCCAACCATGGCGGTTGGGCCAATGGCAGGCAGTTGTTGCTTAGAACTCTAACTGGCGTAAAGTCCCATGATCGAACCTTGACGACAACATTTCTTTTGAGGTGCATGTGTTTGGTTTTTGTCACCAAGGCAAGTTTCAAAGTGCACGAGGTGCTTTTTGGTTTTAAGGTGAGTTCCTAGCTCATGTGGCACATGGGCCATGACTAGGGTATTGTGGAAGGCGCATGTGGAGTTCGAATCCCACCGAGGACAAAGGTACTTAAAATTTTGAATATTAATTGTTTAGAAGGTTTAAAAGGTGGCATGATTAATTTTTATTATGGGGAAGTTGTAAGGATTTTTAAGATCAACTGTTTTATTTTGGTTTTGATAAGGTGAATTAAAATAGGAGTTATAAGGCTGAAAAAGGAAATTATAATTTAATTGGGATAAGCTATGATGTGTTAAAGAGATAAGGGTTTATAAAGAAAAATTATTGTGATTATTTTTCTTTACACAAATTGTTGGTTTGCATTTTGAAGTGTGGAGATTATAAGGTGTAAAAAGGATTTATTGCTATGTATGGTGAAATATTTTGAGGGATCAAATTGAGTGAATTATTGAGAAGATATTGCTACCTAACCTTTGAAATTGGTAAAGAATTGATTGTGATTGGTACAGGTATTTGAAGTCAAATCTTCTTCAAACAAGAGGTAATGGCATATTATCCTTGAGAATGATTGTTTGATGTTGTGGATGCTAAGTTGGAGTGAAAAGGATTGTTTGATAAACATTGTTGAGTTTGGTTGTCTGGAATGAAAGTTGATACTAGAAACCTAGTTTGATAAGCATTGTTGGAAATATTGAGTAAGCTTTCATATGCTTGACTAGGGTTTGTAAAAGAACACGAGTATCATTGTTATGTGAAGTTGTGAACTATCCTGAACTAGGGTTTGTGAAAGATCATGAGTATCATTGTTATGTGAGTTTTTTTTTATAAGTATTTTTGATTAATATTTCATTGAGTGATTGGTTGAGTGGAGTTGGTTGAGCTTAGTTGATTGGAAGTGTTGGAGTGATAGTTCAAATTTTGTAAAATAAATTATTCTTTATTTTTGAATTAAGTTGAAGGAAATATTGAAAGTTATTAAGCATTGTTGTGAGTGAAAAATATTGAGTCTAACAATTCTCTATATGTTTCTATGGTAAAAATGAGAGAGAGATTGAAAGTGATTGAGCATTATTGTGAGTGTGAAGAATATTGAGTCTATAACAATTCTCTATAGTTTCTATGAGATTAAACAAGATTCTGTATGAAACGTTTTTGTGTGATTGAAGAGGTTTTCTATGAAAGATTGAGATTGAGTTGAATAAGCTTTTGTGAAAGCTAGTGGACAGATTTCAATAAGTCCTAGAGTGGACTTAAGGATAGAGTTGAGTAAGCTTTTGTGGAAGCTTACAATGCAGATTTAAGATAAGTCTTGGTGAAAATTTGTTGAGAATATTTGAGACAAGTCTTGGTGAAGACTTGTTGAGAAGATTGGACAAGTTCTAGTGAGGACTTGTTGAGAAGATTTGAGACAAGTCTTGGTGAAGACTTATTGAGTATATTGGACAAGTTCTAGTGAGGAATTGTAGAGTAGATTTGAGGTAAGTCTTTGATAAGAATTGTGAGCAGAGTTTATTAATTGAGTTATTCAAACCTTGAGTTAAGGTTTGGGGCAGATCTAGCAGAGTTGATTTGTGATTGAGTCAAGATTTATGTTAAGGCTTGAGGACAGATTTGAGGATAGAGTTTGGTGCAGATTTGAGGACATGTTTTTTCCAGATCAGGGACAGATATTTATTAGATTTGTGTTAGGCCGAAGGACTATGTTTAGTGTATATCAAAGACATAGATTGAGCATATTAGTACAAAATTGAGATAGACCTAAGAGCAAGCTTTATAGGTGACAAAGTAAAAATAAAAGTAGTCTCCAGTGGATAGATATCCATTAGCTAGGGTAGAGGGGATAGAGGTCTTCAGTGGAGAGAGATCCTTAGACCAGTGTAGTGGAGGCAGTAGTATTCTAGAATATCACTATCTAGAGCAAAGGAGAAGGAGTTCTCTTGTGGATAGAGATCCAATAACTAGCTAAAGAGATTGGTGTCTCATATGGATAGATATCCACAAACTTGATTAGGGTATTGATGACTCCTTTGGACAGAGGTTCATAAACATTGTAATAGGGAAAGGATTCCCAAGAGATTGCTTGAGAAAATATTAGTGAAATATTTTCTCCATGGAGTAGCCCACATTGGGTGAACCACATTAAATTTGTGTCTCTATTGTGTGTGGTGATTTTTGCATTGCTTTGATTACTACTGTTGACATTGTATTGATATATTGGATTATATAGCTTGAGTAAAGAAAAGTAAAAAGTGGTCTTATACTATTCACCCCCCCTCTCAATATAAGCTTGTGTTCTTCAATTTATATGTTATTGTGTGAATCTGTACGTAATAGGTAATCTATAATGAATTAAGAAGGAACATACTTTTATAGATTAAGAAGTGTGTTCAAGTCTATTTTTGTAATAGGAATCACCTAATCACACAAAAATATTATTGTGAACAACAAGCATATATTTTTGCTTTTTTGTGTGTTTTTGATGATTGTAACAAACCTAGAACATAGAAAATACGTGGTGAATGGATGCTAAGAAAGAATATCACAACATATTTTCTTATAACACCCAAAGGTATGCAAGGGATAACTATGCGAGAATGAGCAAGTAGCATCTAATGATGGGTATGGCTAAAATCTAACCAAAAGGAGGAAAATAAACCTCTTATGAGAGAGGTAGCATTTTTTAAGATTTGTATAGGCTAAATAGGCTTTCGCTTCACCCCCGAGAAGGATCAGTTAAGAATGATAGTTGCTTTCTCACTAATTATATGAAGCCCTATGAGTGAGGCCATCTAATCCTAACCTACCTTGAAGATATTTCAAGGGTAGGGGATGTTCTAGTGATGAAGCCCCATAAATCACTCATGGGGACTACTATGGTGTTTAGGAGGTAATCCAATTTAAGGAGATGAATTCCAATGTTGTTGGTCTCGGTTGGGGGTTGGTGATGAAGTCCAACCTTACCAATGTGTAAAAAGCATTAAGTGTGTGGAGTTGAGTTTTACTTTTGAAAGAATAATATAAGAAAATATTTAATTTAGGAAAGCAATGAAATGATGCTTGAAAATTTGCATAAATAAAACTTCCCTTTGAAAAAAAATTCTATGCTAGAACTTGAAACAAAATCTATGCTAAGAGATTTGAAAGTAAATGTTTCTTTTAAAGCAATAAAGCAAAGTTATGCTAAGATCTTGGAAGTAAAATGAAAGCAAAAGCATGGAAGCAAAGTTAACACTAGATATTGAAAGGAAATGTAATACTAAATCTTGAAAGGAAATTGAAAGTAAAAGTGTGAAAGTAAAGTTAATGCTAAGGATTGAATGGAAATTGAAAGCAAAAGCATGAAAGTAAAGTTAATGCTAAGAGCTTGAAAGCAAAAAATATTATAGGTTTAGAAATCAAATTCTATGCTAAAGCGTAAAAAGAAATTGAAAGCAAAAACATGAAAGTAAATTTAATTCTAAGAGCTTGAAAGAAATTTGAAAGCAAAAGCATGAAAATAAAGTCAATGCTAAAGATTGAAAATAAATTTATGCTAGAGCTTGTAAGCAAATTTATGCTAAAATATTTGAAAACAAATTTATGCTAAGAAAATAGAGAAATTCACTTTTTTTAAGCATAGAATTATACTAAGGTTCGCTTGATCACAATCCTATCTATAATAGTCAAAATAGACCTATTAAGGCTATGACTAGATGTCTTATGAGAGCCTCATATATGAGAATAGATTGGGATCAATTTTAGCTCAATAAGAACAAGGATATTTTAGGCTTCCTTTAAGCCTAATGCAAATATGTTATTCTAAGTGAACCTCCTAGAAGATAGCTAAATAACCTAAATGCAGTTTTGTAAAGTAATAAAATAAAGAAAGTACATTTTGTGAATTGAAAATCTAAAAAACACAAGTTTTATAAAATATGCCTAGAATAATTTTGGGCTTTTGTAAACCTAACGCATTTTGAAATGGGATAATGTGAAATTTTCTTAGAAAATAGGGTTTTTTCCTACTTACCGGTCATTTCTAGTTGTTATAAGGGTCTCTCATTGTTTGTAGAGTCTATCCTATGTTTCAATTAGATTCACACCTTACCCTACAAATGAAAATGTAGTTTATTTTTTTGAATAATTTTTTCTGTAAGATGTTACAAGTCTCGTTTTGTGAAGGTACCTACATAAGAAATAGACAAAAAGTAAGTTTTATGTAGAGATTGATAAACTAACAGATAAGAGATTTAATCAAAAGCAAGAAGTTACAAGATGATACCAAATTGAGTTTTGTGATAAGAAAGTAAGGGAGAAGACGATATATTTCACCTTGCAAATACCATTTTTGCCTATGAAGACGATGAGGTATGTGAGATAGCAATCTCAATAAGGAGTGTTTTGCATCCTTGACTTACCTTGTTGCTGCTATTGAATGAGCAAAAACAAATACCTTAGTTCTAAGGATCAATTCTGGATTTTTTTTGGGATTCATAGCTTGTTTTTGTGAATATGATAGATAGGATATTCACACCTTAACATGTGAATTTTACCCATAGGCTAGAGAATTGTATATGTTGGACATGAGATGTATTCCAAGGTTTTTGTAGGTTTTGTTTTGGTTTTCAATAGCAATTAGTTTTCTATCAAGCTAAACAAAAGAAAAAAACTTATGGGTGGGTCCCATCGTGATCACTAGAATGAACAACATGGAAAATGATTACTTTGTAATTGATGGAAAAAGGTTTAAAAGAGTATATCCTTTTACAAAAGTACCCTTTTGGGGCTACAAAATGGTATCTTTTGTAAGGTAAGTCCAATTTGAACTAAATAAATCAAGTTGTCATAAATGCTCTCCTTGTATTCCTCAATGTGAGTGGGCTTCTTGCTCATGAGACACTATTAGCTACATGGGTCCTTAAAACCTACATAACCCTACAAAAACTTATTAGAATGTTTAGGGACCTAAGGAAATGACATTCTATTTATATAGTTTACCAAGGTTAGGGGGGCTGAGGTGTCCCCTAAGGTATCCCTTGTGAGGTGTCTCCTACAATGTGTTCCCTGATGTGGCATACCTCATAAGTGTATTTGGGTGAGAGAATCCCTCACCCACCTACATGTCATAAATGAGATTTGGGATGTGGAGTGGAGTTAGGATTAAATTCTAAATGTAGTAGGGTTGATTGTGAGATAGTTTGACACTAGGTAAGATGTTGACTTTTGGGTGAGGTAGAGGATGACACACCATGCCTCCCATGTTTTGGGACACAAAAGTCTCTAAATGTCATTTATGGTGTTGAATGAACATGAGAAGATGTGTGGAGCTAGGGTTAAAGTTAACTTTGACTAGGTTGATCATAGGTTTACTTGGGGTAAGTAGGTGAGGTGGAGGCTAGGCTAGTCAAAGCGTAGACTAGGTGAGATGGCAATGATTTTGTTTGGCCATGGTTAGGTTGACCATAGGATGGGTTTGAGTAAGAAGTGGATTTTGACCAAGGTTAGGAATCAACCAAGGTTAAGCCAAGATGGTCACATAAGGATCCAAAGTTAAAAATAGAAAAGATCTTGAGTGGCCCAAGAGGGCTTATGAATAGTGGTTTTGATAAATGAATAGTGTTTTGAGTCTAATATATGTAAATGTTTTGGGTTTTGCAAATTGATCAACCATGATGAGGGGAGAAATGACAATGTGAGACTTTTAGGTGTATACAACCTCTTTCATAGTAGTTGTTAATAATTTTATTTCTATGTCTATCTCTTTATAACATTTTATTAAGCATGGTTGTATTTATTCCCTTTTCTATATGTTATTATAATTTATGCGTCATGCTATATTTTTAGAATGCATCCTAGGTAAATTTGAGTAAAGGTTTTGAACTTATTGCATAGGGTGTAATTAATTTTTACGTTATTGATAATTCAACACTCTTTTTATGCAATGTTAAGGAGGATATTGAAAATTCTTAGTTGTTCTTGATTATTTTTGTAGTATGTCTAGTGTCAAATTATCCTCATATAAAATTATGCTTCTCTTGGTTTAGAATAAATATAAAGGTGACTAAATCCTTGACTAATGGAGAAAAATAAAAATGGTGAGGTCATTAGGTACCTTGGGTTCCCATTTGGGATTAATAATTTGGCCTTAAATAATAGGAAATGGTTACTACTTGAATTCCAAAATATGTTGAACATTTGGGTTACACACTATCTCTCATTAGCTAGTAGGCTTCAAATTGTAGAGAAAGTCCATAAATTAAAATCCATGTTTTATGTTTGTCATGTTAGATTTCTTGGTAAGAGAAAGTACTATACTTCATTGAGTTAGTATATAAAATTTATTGGAAAAATTGGGATCGATAAAAAGTGAGAGAGGTTATACCCTAGGTTCAATGTTCTCAACCTATAAAAGGCAAAGACCTCAGATTTATTGAACCTTTGGGTTTATGAGGTTAATTTGATATCAAAAAGTTATTATTAAGTCTTTATCAATAAATGATCCTTGTAAGCAATTATTGGTGTATTGTATTCAAGGTAATCATCATTAAGGGGCATCATAATTTATTTATTTTTTAAAAGTTATTAATGCTTAGCAATTTTCTATTAAGGATCTTAACTAGACAAGTGATTTTTAAAGGTCTTGTAGATTTTTCTATTTTCTTCCTTGAGATGGGTCTTGCTTAACAATGATATGGGATTTAGATTTTATTCATCCACAATCTAGTGTAATGGCTTAGTGCTCTATAATGATTAACCACTTAATTTGGATCCGTACTTGAAGGGGAAATGTTTGAAGGAGATTCTTGATTCTATTGATTTATGGGATATTGTTACACCTTGGTATAAAACCTAGTCTATCTTGAACTCTAAGTTTGGTTTTGTTGAGTGTATGCATTAAAGGTTTGATTTCTAAGGTGTTATAGGTAAAATTATATATAATGTGTATTTACAACTATTTAATGGATCAACATTGTAGCCTATCTATCTATGATTGGTGTTGTTGAGTGGCATAAATATACTAATCTATGTATTCAAGGTTTGATTTCTAAGTTGTTATAGGTTAAATTGTCTATAACCCTTGTTTACAACTATTTAAAGGATCAATATTGCAACCTACACTCTTTTTGGACTTATGGTCTAAGAAGGTTGGTGACCAAATATTCTAGGCTTGTGCTTTACTTTCTATGCTTGTGGTACCAAAACACATAAGATTAGAATAGCAAAAACTTCATCAAAACTATAATTGCTATACTTCACAAATTATTTGAATTCTTTAAGTGTAGTTCATAACAACTACCTATATTTCATGTGATGTATGTAAAGTAACCTTCATTTTATAAATTGGTGATGGCTTTTGTACCAATGTATGTCATTGGTTTATCTTGTTTCAAGTAAACTATTTTTGTTCTAGGGTAAGTAAGGGCAGGTATTTACTAATATAATATTGTATTATATAGTTGGCATTAGATATAAAAAATCAACTATAGTATATAGTTGGCATGAGCCATAAATAGCCCAATTATACCATGTTATTATAATGGAATAAAAATAACCCAATTCCTATTTCTAAGAAATCATATTATAGTGAATGTGATAATTTTAGGGATATATATTTCTCAAAAAAACATAATGGAGATGGTTTGATGGTTTTGCATATCTTGTCTTATGTGAATTATTCTTTATGGTTGATTTTAGTATTTTGCATATTTATCAATTACTTATGTTTATAAGAAGCAAAGGTTATTAACATCATTAGAGCAGCAATTTGAACAAAGTGGAGAATTTTTTTAGGATTCAAGAGTTATAGAAATTAGTTTAAAATTTGCTAATTTTTTATATTTCATTATATATTTTTAGGAGACATATACATTTTGATATCAATCATATTTTTAAATTATTGCATGATTTATTAGTCCATTATGAGTGTTATATAATATTTAGACACTTGTGAAAATTTAAGCAATTTTGTAGAAGATATAATTATTCAAAGTTCAACTATTAGAGTTTATAAAGTGATGTATTTTAGGTATAAATTTTGTTATAATTTTTTAGAGACCATATTTTTTTTATGGAAGCATCATATTAAGAATATTCATGCATTATAATGTAGATCATTTTACAGTACTGTAAAATGTAGATTATTTTAAGCCATACTAATGGAATTATGGTTGTTTGAAGATTAACTACCAAAAATGCTCTATGGCTATGCAAAACAAAAAAATTTATATATCTCATGTTGTCTCATGAAGATACAAAAAATAAGAATATAAAGAAACATTAAAGCTTATGAGAAAATATTTACTAAGCTTGGAAAACTTGGAGCACTAAAGAAAGAGATAAAGAATAAGAATGCATATGAAAAGAAGAAAAAGTATAAATTAAAAAAGAAAATAAAATGAAGAGAAAGAAGACAATCATAAGGATAATAGTGTCTATGCTCAAGGAACCATATCTTTAGAGGTAAACATGCAATATAATGTTATAGGGAGCTTGCTTTGATAAAAAAACATTTTATTTTGATGTTGATGGATGCATTATGAAAGAAAAGGTTATTAGTTCCATAAACCCTAACATGAGTATAATTTTATTAATATTTATTTGGATCAGAGGTTGCAGGATCAAGCAATGAATATTAAGGACATATGAATTGGTGATTAGAATGTTTAGTTCTTTGAAGATTTATAGATCACTATGGGAAATATATATTTTCATGGTATTGAGACAAATGAAGTGGATATTATTCTTGGTTATTTTTTCTTAAATTCATTGAGTCATGTAAATATTAATGTGCAAAATAAGTTCATGAAGTTATGGTATAATAAAATAAAGATAACACTATAGGATATTTTTTATTGTAAGGAGAAATGGTACCAAGGAAAAAAGGTCATTGGAAATAATTAATAATCAATACAAGAAACTAAAATATATCTATAGAGAAAGTAATAGAAAAGTTCAAAGAAGAAAAATTGGAAGAGTAGAGGGACAAACAAAACAATAGGAATAAGAGACAAGAGAGTGAATAAGCATCGATTGAAGTAGATCATGTGGTTAAGGTTGTATCATATCACCATGCACATCACCATGAGAAGCAATGATCATGGAGATAGGACATAGATAAATAAAATAACTATGATGAAATTACATGGAAGCATAAAAGCTAAAAATCTAGATATGAAACTAGTTGAAATTACGAGCAAATATGGATGAAAAAGAGTGATATTTATGGTTGATAATATATTACAAATGGATATTAGAGTGACACAACAAAAGCATGGAATAAACAAAGGTTACCATCAATGAATGTTTCACTTGGATGATTGGGCAGTGACAAATTCTTACCAATGCTTTGAAGATCATACGCTTTGGTTTCATCTCATATTTTGAGGATAAAATATTCCTAAGGGGATGGAATTCTAGGATACCTAGGGTTAGGTACCTAATAATATTATATTGCATTGTATACTTGGCATGAATTTCAAAAAACCCAATTATAGTGTATAGTTAGCATGAGCCATGAATAATCCAATTGTATTATGTAATTAGCATGAGCTAAAAATAACCCAATATCTATTTCTAGGAAATTATATTAGAATAGTGGGTGGGATAATATTAGGGTTATACCTTTCCCAAAAGTTTCAGGTGATGATGATTATATAAAACAAGGAGTTGTAGTTGTGAATCATATAATCAAAGTCATCATTAGTGTTACTATATTTTCTCATTAAGCAACTCTCACTTTGGAAGATATTATGAAGTGGTTCCTTACATAAGGAGTATTATTTGTGTTGTCCTTTAAAAAATTATTTATATATATTGTCTTCTAAACTATTCATAATGGTTGATGTGTTTAATATTTGGTATATTTTTGGATACATTGATGTTTATGAGAGTAAGCGTTCTTAACATTATTTTGTGGAAATATGAAGTTCAACTCATTTGGAAAATAAAATTTGATGCATGAAGTTGAAAAATGATTATTGTAGTAGAAAGTGGTTTGAAAAATAATATATCTCCACTTTAGAATTGTAATTAAAGCTTCTCAAAATATAAGTGTTACCTTGATCACATCTATAGATCATATATTTTTTGTGGAAGTGTCATATTAAGAATATTCTTATAGTATCATGTAGATCGTTTGACAGTACTATAAAAATAATAGGTAATTTTAAGACAATTTTATGAAATTATAGTTGTCTGAAGATTATCTATCACAATTTATCTCTAGATATGCAAACCAAACAAAATTCATATCTCTCAATTTAACTTATTAAGATATAAAAAATTTATTCTAAAGAAAAATTAAATCTTTTGAAGAAAATTTTACTAAATATTAGAACACTTGGAACACTTAAGAAAGAGATAATAGATTAGAATACATATGAAGAGAAGTAAAAATCATAAAATAGAAAAGAATATAAAATAAAGATAAAGAAGATGATAATAAGGACAATAGTGTCTATGCTCAAGGAACCACATCTTTAGAGGTAAATATGCAACAAAATGTTATAAGGTTCTTACTTTGATCAAAAGATTCTATTTTGATGTTGATGGATGCATTATGAAGAAAAAGGTTATTATTTCCATAAACCCTAACACAAATATAATTTCATTAATATTTCTTTGGATAAGATGTTGTGTGTTCAAGCAATGAATATTAAGGGCATATGACTTGTGACTAGAATGTAAGTTTTTGAAGAATCAAATATCACTATGGACAATATAGATTTTTATGGTATTGATATAGATGAAGTGGATATTATTCCTGGTTATGTTTCTTAGCTTTATGATGTTATGTGAATATTTATGTGCAAAATATATTCATGAAGTTATGATACAAGAAAAGAAATACAATGCTATAGGATATTTCTTATTGTAAAGAGAAATGGTACCAAGGAAAAAAAAACATTGGAAAAAATTTAAGAATCAATAGAAGAGCCTAAAATATTATCTATATATAAAGGAAGTAATAACAAAGTCTAAAAAAAAAATTGGAATAGTAAAAAGACAAATGAAAAAATATGAACAAGAGATAAGAGCATGAACAAGAATTAAATGAAGTAGATCATATGGTTATGGTTGTAGAATATTACCACCCACATCACTATGAGGGGAAATAGTCATGGAGACATAACATAGAGTAATAGAATAAATATGATGAAATTACATAGATATAGAACTAGTTGAAATTACAAGTAAATATGGATGAAAATGAGTGATATTTATGGTTGACATAAATATTATAGTAGTGCAACCAACACATGGGAGAAATAAATTACTAATGGATATTAGAGTGACACAAAAAAATCATGGCATCAACAAAGTCTACCATAAATCAAGATTTCACTTAGATGGTTGGGCAATCACAAATTGTACAAATTGCTAGCAATGCTTTGAGGATCATACTCTTTGGTTTCATCTCATGTTTTGAGGATAAATTATTTTAAGAGGGTGGAATTTTAGGGTAACTAGTGGTAGATACCTAATAATATAATAATGTATTATATATTTGGCATGCATTTAAAAAAAACTCAATTATAGTGTAGAGTTAGCATGAGCCATAAATAACCCAATTGTATTATGGAATGAATACGGGTTAGAATGAAAGACTAAAATTTGAGGTTGAATACAAACTAAAATGAAGAATAATACATTGTTTTTATATCTCTAAAAGACCAATAAGAATGGAATTAATTGTATATTTACAAAATGAATACATCTTGAATCTTATGAACACAAAATATATCAACTTGTTAAAATATATTATTATTGGATGTTTGATCACCAATTGAATATACAATGTGATTTACCTTGGTGGGTTGCTCCAAAAAATATATATTTGTGTTACCTATCGATGTGTATTCCACAAATACTATCAAATAAATTTTATTAATATCCATTTCTAGAAATTAAAGGATGCATTTTCAGTTAAACTTATATGATCTAGTGATGGATTAGACTTGGATAGAGGTCACTAGATTTATTTTATTTTGACCCATTCTCTAATATGGCTTGATGGTATGTGCACCTATAACGCTACAACTCAACTCATATTTATGGATAAGTTTATTACTACCCATGTTTACAGAAACAATGACTTTGATATTGGAGGTTGGGATGCATATTAAGAGGATTGGTGCTTATTTAATGATCACATACTCTCCAATGGCATTCCATGTTGTTGATGATATATTTTAAAAATTTTCTTTTCCAGCATAATTTTCTAAGTCATGTTATGTTAAGAATATGAATATTGATATAGTGAAGGAATATGTGAAGCATATCCTTTCTACCATGCTTAATTTGCTTAATTTAGCACTCATCATATCAACTACAATTTCTAGTTCTCTTAAATTTAAGGGTGTCTTTGTTATTATAGCAAATTTCCTATTTATGGACTCATTATGGAATATACTCTAGCCGAGATTACTCATTAATACACTACATAGACAAAATAAAGGCTAATAAAGATGTATGAAGCTATGATACATGTGATTTATGTATCAACTAATAAAAAAACAATAACCCTTGCACAAGGTATAACCCATGGCCACTTAAAAGTAGGAATTTGATTGGAGATGCGTATATTTATGCTATCACTATTGTCATTAATAACATTGTCATCTCCAAAAGTAGCAACAAATTATGTTTCAATAAAAAAATAAAGTACTCATCCAAACTACATACAATTGTCTAAATTATTACATCCAAATAGAGCTGGAAGACTTCATTCTCTGCTCGATTAAAATATTTAACATCTGTTCTTAAAAAAATACACACACAACAATGTTAATACTTATTGGTATCTATAGCATAATAGCCATTGTAATTATCCCTAATGACAATACTCTAATAATAATAGTATTAAGAGTTTAAATTTTTAAAAAATTCTTGTCGACAGGCCATGGAAACATATTTTTAATTTTATTAACTTTTGAAAAGGATTTGGATATAAAGTAAATTTGCATGTTTAACTTGATACTTGTAGTGTTGCTTTAGGAATGAAGCATTTTAACTAGGAAGGACATGTGATTGACTTAAGTATATATATCAATTAATATTAGTGGGGTATATTCAATGGTTATAACTCTCCATTCATACCCACTAGCATGTATATATGTATCCACTGTTAATTTCAATACCCAATCATTCTCATCATATTATATATTTTTCATGTGATTCTTCACATATCTTTATATCATTATTTATATAATATAGGTATGTAAGAGGAAGCCTAAACTCAGAGAGGTTTTATTGATCTTATTTGTGTTTGATAATTTAATAAAAACACATAGGAATATTATGCTTGCTCATATATAGTTTTTTAGGTCTATAGTATTTTGTATGAAGGTTGAATTATTGGGGCAATCCAAAATCATACTCTAATAATAATGTTTAGGAAGATGTCTTGTTTGCATATCTTAAGCCACAATAGTATAATGAGGAGGCTAGGAGGAAGTATCCATTCTTATTTATGTTATTGGTTCAAAATTGCTAGTTAATAATAGTTACATGGAGGCCATGAGACTAAAGATTAAGAGAGATTTGATTATGAATTTCTTGTAGTTAGGTCTTGAATGTAATACAAAGGTTTTGAGACAATGAATTATGTAAGAGTTGACTGATCCCTTCCAACCCTATTGTTAAACCACATTGGTTGCTCTTGATTTGATGTTGTAGTTTTCATTCTTTACATATTTTATATCTAGTTTTACATTATATATATATATATATATATATATATATATATATATATATATATATATATATATATATATATATAATGTAATTTAGAGTTGGTAGTAGCGCATGCAATAATATTATTCTAAACCTCTCATTTTGTAGAAGCTAAAGCTGGTTTAGTTCAGCCCACCTGCAAGGTGGAAAATCTGATGGAAGAAGCCAAAACATGTATTCAACATATAAGTCAAGTTTCGGTAACTCATATGCTGAGGTAGGTTAATTATGTCGCTGACTTTATGGTAAATCTTGGTACATCTCATCCAAGATTTTCAATCTAGAAAAGATATTTCTCAGAGGACCTTTTACATCATATCAATAAAGAGAAAACTTTATGATTGTGAGAAGGTTGGTTAGTTTTTGAAAGTGAGGCTCCTGAGCAACATTCTTTTAGAGCATGTGAAGCTCATCAGATTTTGGGGATTTTTTTATTTCTAACTTTCCTTGCTTTTTAGACCACGTTAGGTGATGGGGGTTTAGTCTACCTTTAATGCCCCAAATTCAAATTCTCTTTGTTTCTTGTGGAGCTTATATGGGAGAGTTGTTGCACCTCACAAATCTCAATCTCTTGTTATGTGGTTTCCATGTGGTTTTTTGAGCTGACCTTTCATATGAAAATCAGTTGATGATACGTGGTGGGCCTTTAGCCTCTGTCTTGGAAGACCCATTTTCCTTCACTCTAATTCCATCCTGTTGCCAAGAGATTTTCAAAAAGACAAATCGGTGAAGGAATTTTATGCCCGAGATGGTGCTGTTGAAAGAAAGAATATTATCATTCATAATATGAAGATGATGGAGATAAAACAATGTGCTATTTGGGGCTCATTGAAAATTTTTGTCAACTACTCGAGAGGAGATTTCTAGGATGGTGGGAGAGGTTATCCAAGAGGTGGAATTTTTGGTAAAGAACTAGCTCAATTCTTTCCTCTCAATATTTTTTGGTGTTCTCTCCCTTTGTTTCCATTTATTTATGTGTTAGTAGTTGTTGTCTCTCTTGGTATCTCCTATCTTTTCGGGTGGTTTCTAGCTTTTTGTGTGGTTTTTCTAGGTGGTTCTCTAGTTGTGATGGATTTTTTTGTAAAAGGTTGAGGGATTCTTTTCAAAACCCTCTTTTCTTAGTAGTATTAAAAAAAAAATGTATTTAATACTAAAGAGTGAAAGCATATTCTAATTAATTATTTAAAACTAATCACATGTTCTTAGAAAATTGAAACTTAAAAAATAACGTATTTAAATATTAATTTTTTAACATATTTCAATTTATAATATTTTAATTGTATATAGAATTTTAGTTTTGATTAAGAAATATTGAACTTAAATATTAAATTACTTTTCTTGTTTTAGAAGATAAATGTAAAGGACAAAAAATTAAAATATTTTTTCTTTTCAATGAGTTTACATAGTAATTTACGAAGGGTCTGGATCCCTCATAATGAGTGGGGTTTGAACCTTGACCTCTCAAAGAGAGGGCAAAACCCTTACAACTATAGTAATTTTGTAGTTATAAAATTTTAGTTTTGATTAAGAAATATTGAACTTAGATATTAAAATTGATTTCTCTATTTTAGAAGATAAATGTATAGGATAATTTTTTTTTTCTTTTCAATGAATTTACATAGGTTTTTATGAGGGGTCTCAGTCCCATCATTTTGAGTGGGGTTTGAACCTTGGACCTCTCAAATGAAGCCATAGTCCTTACAACTGCAGTAATCCAAGTTATATAATTTTTGATTGAATTTACACAAATTTTTATGAGGGTTCATATCCCCTCATATTGATTGGTATTTGAACCTTGGACCTCTCAAAGAGAGGCTAAAGCCCTTACCACTATAGATAGCTTACAACAATTATATTTTTCAATGAGTTTACATAGAATTTTATGAGGGGTCTCTTTTACCTCATATTGTGTGGGGTTTTCACCTTGGATCTCTCAAAGAGAGCCCAAAGCCCTTGCCACTTCAAAAAGCTTGTAACTATAAAAAAAATCAATAAATTTACACATATTTTTATGAGGGGTCCCCGTCCCCTCATATTGAATACGATTTGAAAGAAATATATATATATATATATATTATCATGCATATCAACTTTTAAATAAATGTATGTTTGTTTAAGATCACACTTGGAGACATTTTCAGGTAGTTTCTAAAACCTACCTCCTTGGCTCTTCCTAGGGCTCTTAGACAAATCTCTTGCTTTGCTGTGGAATTCCAGGCAGATCTCCTAGTTTTCCTAGGTTTTTTGGTCCTTTCTATCGTTGCTTGGTGCCTGGAGGATCTCCAAGACTTTTTTTGCTTCCTCCTGAGGTGTTCTAGGAAAGAGGAGGCATATATCCTTTTCTTCTAGCAGATTCATAATGTGCTAAAGAGGTTCCCTGGTGTAGGAGCAAGAGACGTCCCACTAAGCAAGATACCTCCCGCTCTAGGTGGGAGGTCACCTCTTCATCTTCTTGCTCTCTCTTTAGCTCTTCCTAGGGTTATCAGGTGGATCTCTTGCTTTGCCAAGGAATTCTAAGCATATATCCTAGTTTTCTTAAGTTTTCTAGCCATCCTACCACTACTTGGTGCTTGAAGGATCTCCAAGACCTTTTTTACTTCCTCTTGAGGTTTTCCAATAAAGAGGAGGTAAACCTCCTTTTATTCTATAGGATTTGTAGTGCGCTAAGGAGGTGCTCTGATGCAGGAGTAAGAGACCTCTCACTCTGGGTGGGAGGTCACCTTTTCATGTTCTTGCTCCTTCTCTGGCTCTTCCTAGGGTTCTCAAGTAGATCTCTTACGTTGATGAGGAATTCTAGGTAGATCTCCTAGTTTTCCTAGGTTTTTTGGCCTTTCTTGCCACTTCTTGGTGCCTAGAGGGTCTCCAAGCCTTTTTCTTATTATTCTTGAGGTGTTCCAGGAAATCTTCTTGGGTGTTGCTATGTGGTCGAACAAAATGATATTTTTTGGTCATAGTGTGGGGGTTTCCATCCTTGCACAGTTTGCGGGTCTATAGAGCTCTTCCCTTATTTTTTTTCTTTGGCCATGGGATGGAGGCATGCACTTTACTGCCTGTAGAGTAAGTCTTTGTTTCTCTCCAGATCTTGGCATTGCGTCAGAGTGAGATCCAGTTCTTTCGTTTTGCTTACCGGGATGGTCATTCATTGGGTTTTTCTTGGATTAGGGGAGGCCTTATTCTCAGCTAAGTGTTTTCCATAGTTTGTGATTCATGGCTGGTAGTTTAGAGTTTTAGATGGCTTTGATATTTTTATTTTGCTTGTCAGTATGGTCTTTCTATGGTTTATGTGGGGTTGGGGGAGGCCCCGATTGTTCTCAGTTGAGAGTTTTCCATCATTCACAGTTTGTGGTTGGCATTTTGAGGTTTTTTGATGGATGCCATTATTTTTTATTTGCTTGCTAGGATGGTCACTCACTACCTTTTCTGGGCTTGGGAGGCCTCAGATTCATAGTTGAGTGTTTTTTGTGGCTGGTGTTTTGAGGCTCGTGTCTAGGGGTTTCTGCTAGATTCCTTCTCATATTTTATTGGTATTGGAGGGGACCATGTGCTTCTTTGTATTGCATAAGGGTTTCATGGTTTCTCCACTAGTGGTTGGGTTAGGATTTATTGTTGATCTAGGCATCCTCTTTCCAAGTTTTATCTTTAGCTGTGCTTCACCATTCTTCTTTGGGAGATCGCATGGAGGCTCTTGCAGATGGTCCAGTGTTGGTTTGCAGATGGCCCTGGGCTAGTTTTTGGATGACCCTATTTGGTTTTTGGGTGGTCCATTTTCTGTTGTGGTTGGTCATGATTTGTTTGTGTTTGGTCCTATGTGGTTTACGGATGGTCCTAATTATTTTGCGGATGGTATTAATTTAGTTTGCGAAAGATCTTGTTTCATTTTGTGGATGGTCCTATTTCGTATGTAGATGGTTCTGATTGATTTGCAGATGTCCTTCTAAATATGAGGTTTTTCTCTTGTGTGGGAAAACCCTTTTCAAATTGGTGTGAGGTTTTCTCCTATACTGAAAACGCTTTTCAATTTTGTGTTTACCTATGAGGTTTTCTCTGTTGTCGGCTTCTCTTCTCAGCTAGTGTGGCTTCCTCTCTTGCTCCTGCGTGGGCTTCTCTTTTTTTGTTTCAGCTTTTTTTCTCTAATAACCCATAGAGGGTCTATTTCTTCAACTAATTTTTGGTTGGGATATTTTCTTCCAACCTTATTCTTTTTGTAAAATGTTATGGGATCCTTTCAAAACTCATTTTAACAATAAAAAAAAACTTTAAAATAAATGTATTTATATAATAATATGATAACTTCAATTTTTATACAAATATTTAATTTTTCATGGCAAACCCAAAAAAATAATACTTAGACATGTTATTATGTTGGTCCGATTATGATATTTATACCTTGTAGATGGATAAATAAACCTAAAATTTATAAGGTGGTTTGTTAATTAATAGGGGTAAACTTAAAAATATATTTCTTTTAAAATATACATTTCTTTCATTGTTAATGGTTGTATTTTAAGTTCTGTGAAACATTTGCTTGGTATCTTATCCGGAAGACCCAAGTATCATGAATGAATGGATCAAAATTCCTCACCAAGAAAGACAACGACTTCATCGTGGAGGACCGTGGAACCGAGCCCTGATTCCAGTGATGCAGTACCCGATGATTGACGAGTCGTCCTCTCCGTTGTCCTCTCCGTTGTGAAGTTTCCATATGGCATTTCTAAATTACTTGAAGGACGTCAAGATAATTAATATTATAGATTATCTGTTCCAGTTGATGGAAATCTTCATTGACCGTAAGGGGAAGTCCACTTACCTGAAACATCAGGGCTTACACCTAATAATGTACAATTATATTAGTCAGAATCCAGAACAAAGGATTGTTGAAGCTGGTGGCCTTGTGGTGAATCCCAACCCTGAGCCTATCCCTAGTTCTCCCCTGGCGGTGATGTATGCTCTTGATGACCCGATCATCGACATCGAAGTTGGAACCTAGTAGAGTGGGTAGGCAGAGGCTGGTGTTGGGTTCCTCGTCGAATCCAAGTAGGCACTCATCCCGGGTGAAATATTCCAATGAAAAATGTAAAAATGTGTTATACAAATGTTTCTGCACTTGACTTTGCTTCCCCTGTCACAAATTGCAAAAGACTTTGGCTGGCCCATCTCCTGGTACGCACTTTGTCCAGCCTGTGGGCGACGTGGACCAGGTGATTGATTTGGATGGCATCATCTCTTTGGTTACATCCATGGTGCTGAGGGTAGGTAAGATCATCAATCAAATGAAGATCCAAAAGGTGGATCAATCCGGGGAGGACATCCCCAAGGACGATGATGATGAGCATTACATCCCAGAGTGATGTTCAGTTGATGGCCTCTCTGTGTTTCGGGGTTTCGAGGCTTCCCTCTTTTTAAACTGGTGACTCTTACGTTTCTTCCTATGTTTGCTTGTGGGCGTTATCCTCTTTTATTGTGTTTAGTTTCTCTGTTTAGAGGCAACCAAGGGCGGTCCTCCATTTTGGTTTGTTCTAATTAAGGTGTTTGATTCCATTCAAAATTTCCTTTATTCAACTTGTAAAAGGTTTTGAATCTCTTTCAAAATCTTTTATCAATAGAGGTAAACTTAAAAATAAATTTCATTTAAAATATATATTTATTTCATTGTTAATGGTTGTTGTTTAAGTTCTTGTGAAACATTGGCTTGGGATCTTATCCGGAAGACCCAAGTATCATGAATGAATGGATTGAAGTCGAACAAGATATATGGCTATTATAAAATGCATGTAAATATGCTAAAAATTCCATTAAAAGCTAAGATACAGAGAGTGCTGGCGTCGGAAGCATCTCTCGTCTTTTCCCCTAGCCATTATTGGGTTGTAGTGACATCTAGTATGCAGCATATTGTACATAGCTGGCAGGTAAAAGGCTTATGTGTAACATTGAAGTAGAGTTCGGAAAAGAGGATTTACGATGTGAATTAGCATACATGTATTGGGTAAAAATACAAGCAAATTGCAATTGTAATTTGTATGCTCTTCTTCCGTGGCATGTGAAGAAGCTGTCTATGGGCATCTCTATCCGAGGCATCATCACAGCCTGTCCTTAATCCAAGACACGAGTCCATAATCGATTGAGAGAAAATAAAAACAAAACATTAAAAAATTCAGCGTTTGAATCTTCCAATCATTTTCCAATTTCGTGTATAACATCGAAAAGGAGACAGGACGTGGCAGGTACGTAAATTTCACTTACCAGCCTTTCATCATCACTCATGCAAACGTTGACAAAGTGTCGGCAACCACACCCGGCGAGGGGAAGAGCTTAACCGGCCGGTCTTGTTTCTCTACACACTACGAAGATTACAATGTTAGTCGAGAAAAATTATTGATACTCAGATATAGAAAAATTACATCCAAAATGTTATAGATGGTGGCAAAAAAATTTCTTACCGATCATAACCACTTAAAACCGTGGGTCCGTTTAAATCCTCTAGCTTTACCACTAAGATCCATAAGTCCTGGTTGTCTACAAAGCTGGTGTACTGAAACCCGGCTTAGCCACAAGAACTGAATTTTAAAATATTGCAGTTGGATTCGTTTATGTGTTTAAAGATAAACCTATTCCAGTTCCAAAAATTAGGTGGATTGATAAGTGTTAGTTTGAATGGGTATTTATTGAGAAAATATTTAGGTTCAAACCTTGGTGGTGTTAATTAGCAAAGGAATTAGTTTGATCTGAATCCTTATCTGAATCCTCTTATATGAATCCTTAAGTACGCGCCAGACTAATGACCAGGATATGAATCGAAGCGTTCCGACCCCTACTTAATAGTATAAAATGACTGTGAATGTTACCTATTTTTTTGTGTTACCAAAAAAGAAAAGATAAACCCTATTCCATGGGCTTTATCTATGTATTCCATGGGCTTTATCTATGTTTATGTTTTGATTGTCGTTCAGGATGTACATATTTCTGTAAGGTAATAATAAAATGTACCAATTCATAACAAAAACTTTAATTTCTAAAGAACCCCAATCTCACTGCTGAGGAGTCACATTTCTCAGCATGTACATAAACAGATTTGACATGTATCTGTGACATGAAATTGAAGTGATAGTAGGGAGGACTTACGGCATTTCCCCTCCATGTTCAGTCTGCACCGCAGAGTCCTCCCCAGCTCAACATTGTCTTCACAATTTCCTGCCGGGCAGATATCTTATTATAAAATTCTAGTGGTGGGGATAACGATTTGAAAGTCTCTTCATGCAAGGTTGGCTTGCCGTGGGAACAGAGAGCTACCTCTCCAACCCTACGAATTATGTCCTTATCTTAGCTGGGCTCTGCCATGAATTTCAGTTTGAAAGCTAGTTTCCAACATTCCTTGTCAAAAAGGTCATCAAGGCTATCTTACAGAATCCCCATATGTCAGTTTTACATGTTATGTATTTATTGCTGACCCTTTATCTTTCTATATTTCCGTAGTACATAACGTTGACCACCGTTTTGCAAACATGATTTTCCATACTTGTATTCTTACATAACAAGGAGGCCATGATGGTAGTATACACTGTGGATAAGGTAGATTGGTACTATGTGGACAGGCTCTACTTCAAGGCATGTGATGGTTTATATAGAGAGTAGTTTGGTCCAAAATGTAGGTACGAATGATTAAATTATGTGGTATAAATAATTAAATTTATATTAATTTATTTTTAACAAAACTATTATGCATTAATTTCTTTAAAATGTGAGTTTAAACCCAATTTTTTAAAAATAATATTAAAAAATAAGTATTATGTGTAAAGAAGAGTTATTTTAAGAAGGGTTATAACCTATCATGTCCTGTTCTTAATAAAAAAGTATGTTATATATAACAATATTATAATATAATATAAATTTAGTATAGGATATCAATACATACCCCTTGTAAAAGAAGTTTTGAGGTATTGTTGACAATTTTGAAATGATAATATATATATTATTTTCTTAATTTGACTCTTTACAAGTCCTTTCAACACATTTTTCAAAAGAGACGGGATGTTTCTTGAAGTACAAATTGTAAACACCAAGAGTTAAGGGTAATCTATCCTCGATAGATTGTGAGAGACATTGAAGTTGAGTTGAGATCTATTAAAAATTGAAGTGTTCTTGAAACATTAGAGTATATGATTACTTTATCAAAATATTTTTATGTATTAATTTTGAGAGGCAGTGTATGTGAATATGATCATTGTTGACTATGTTGATATAGGTTCTTTATAAATAATTGATTCTTTGGATTAGAAGGTGATTGTTTATATGAATTTACAATTTTAAAATATATAAACTATTTTTTATAATATTGAAAATTGTTAACTTATACTTTCCATAATTTTTAGAAATGTTTAAATAACATTAGTCTTATTGTCAAAATTTATACTAAAGATCATATGAATATGATTTTTTATCTTCTTTCTTTTATAATGTAATAAGGTCCTTAATTCCTTTTAAAGGGTGTATCTTGATCTGTACTATCCTTTCATGATAAATATGTATATTTTTTCTATTTTAAAATTTAGATATTTCTTATACCTTTTTGAAACTTTAATCACACCCTTTTGTGTATTGGATTGATCATTTTTGTTATTAGGTCACACCCTTTAATTATAGGGTGATACATTTTGGTGTCTTAAATACCATCATTTTTCTCAAGTCACACTCTTTCATATATTTTCTTGCATCCTTTTGTAATTGAATCACACCTTTTTATATATTGGGATTTAACCTTTCATATCTTGAATCAACAATGGTTAAATATGTAGTGATTTAAATGAATGCCAATGGAAACTAAAAATATCTACTTAAGAAAAAAAAAATTGTGATGGACAAAATTTGACTTGACCATAAGCCAAAAAGAGTATAGGCTACAAGCCGAGTAAATTTTGATCACCAATTAGACATTGAAGCATAGGTTTAAGGGTGTCACTCTGACATTACTTGTATTAGACTAGTAGGTTTATTATATGAAATACATTAAGGAATAAATATATAAAATATATATTAATAAGAAGATTGATGAGAATATCCTATCCACCAAGGATATATCTATATCTACACACATGTACATGCATACACACATACTTATGTATATGTATATCTTATTCTTTACAATAGATTTGATTTCCAATAGAAAGCATCATTTATAACTTTAATATTTCAAAGGTAATTTTTGTAACCCACAAATGAAGGCATAACCTTTTAATCATCTTAAAGTCTCCAAAAACCAAAAGATGAACCTATATTTATAAAACAATAATCCATTTCATCCTTATAAACTAAAGATACATTTAAAAATTCCCAATATAACTTATAAAGCATCATAATCAAGAAGGGACATTTTTTTTTAAACACAAGGTCCCGACATAAACTCTTAATTTCCCTATTATTAAACTTTAACACAATCCAAAGGATCACTTTGTTTAATCCAACTCTTATTTGTTCTATTTGTATTCCAAAAGATGATGACTCTTTTAACTCGAATGAGTCACTCCTTAATTAATTCACAAATCTTTCTATATGAAGAGGCATTAGTCATCATTTACTTAAATGATAAAATGAAAGAAGTCAACATTCACCCTATAGATGGTTATCCCTACAACAAGGTCAAACAACCCAAAGCATATAATAAATCTTAATATTTTCTCAAAACCAATGTAGAGTGTTCAAATGCCCTCATATGGCATTTTTAATATGAAAATGCATTGCATTTTTATTTAAAAAGGACAAAGATAAAATTTGACTTTCTTCCGAATCCTATACTATTCCTTAGCATCCGTCAAGCTTTGAAAGGTCAATTCTTGCACAAAAATATAATTTATTTCAATTTTGTTTTTAGATTTTTAACAAAAATAAAACATCTTTGATATTGTGCAAAAATAAAACGGAGATCAAAAAGCCACATGGTCTTCTTAGAATGAGTTTAATTAAATATAGAGCCTCCTAATTTTTCGAAAAATCACTCCAACATACTCACAGGAGAAATAAGGCATGTCGAGTCATGTGCAAATCGTTTGCATCATTCACAACATAGTTTATCATAGATTGCTACTAGGAAAAGATTATTTTATGGGGTCATAGGGGTCAAATTCAAAGGTCAACATTGTGTGAATTTGATGTTTACAAGGATGCGCTATGTCTAGATAACTTATCCAATTAGTATGGAAAAGTGCACTACAAAAGATCTAATTTATGCACACAATAAATATTTGGATATTGTTTTATTTAAAGACTCATTCAAGTTTTTCTCAAGCTTAAATATTCCATATTCTAAGGGTACTAATCATTCAACTAATTAAAAGCAATGTGATTTCCAACAAGTATTTTTTAAAACCACTCAGACATTATTTCATACAGAAGGAGATGCTTATAGAGTACCTTATTTTTTTTAGAATTACTTGTTTGAAAAGAATTTAGTTTCACAATGCCAACTTAAATTCTTCCATGCTTGTGCTCTATGTAAAACTTAAAAAATTCTTTATATCTATTGTCTTCCGATGAAGCAATATCATTACCAAAAACAAAAAAAGCTAGTTCCCTTCTTCTTCCCCATAAGGGTTTAAAGAAAACCTAGAGAGGATTCGCTCAAGGAATGAACTCACAACTACCCATAATACCATTTTTTTAAGTTTGTTTTAATTTGAAATAATTGCAAGGTCATTTAATAATTGTCATTGTTTTCATTTATTCTAATGTTCAACTTGTTAGTTTCCTTCCTTCTTATTAATAGGTATTTTTATTAAAATACATTAGACATTCCTTCCATAGTCCAACACAAAGCACATTAGTAATGCAAACATGATACCAAATAAAATGTAAATGCAAAAATGATATATCAAAATGCAAAGGCATGAACTAGGGCTAAATGTGGATATCATGTGTCATGTCATTTTGACTATTTTAGCCATCATTTTTCTACCCACTTGCAAGGATACCTATTCCTACAATCACACAAATCCATTAGCATCATCATAATATTCAATAAAACAAACAACTAATCACCATATAGCCATTTATTCTATCATCTAAACAATATATAAATTCATAAGTCCATCATATGAAAAAATGTGCCAAGGGAGGGTCATGACATGTATCTCCAAGTATACTTCTCTACTAGAAGAACCTCTTTGTTTTTTGAATCCCATGTGACTCCCATTACATTAAACTCATGCTTGAGAACACTAGAAAAATATTATGGGTGAAAACCATGGTAGAAGAGGCAAAGAACATTACATGGTTTATCTATAACCACACATGGGTGTTCAACTTAATGAGGAAGCATAATGATAGGAGGAACATTCTTCACCCAAGGACCACTTGATTTACCCCTAATTCCATTGGCTTGTAGAGCCTTTTATCAACATCACCTACTTTGAAGTGGATACATGTGTCCAAGGAATCAAATACCTCACCATTTCGTGCTAAAGAGGAGGGGCAATAAATATCGAGCCAAGTGTTTAACAATTTACCATGGCCTATCTATATGAGGTAATGGATAGAACCAAAGATGCCAATCATCATTATTATAGTGGCAACCAACACAAGTTTGAAGTAATTAGCAATATTATTGAGAAGAGATCAATAAGACAACCATGTTAACCAATTCATGTTGTGTGGTGCTTCTTGAACCTCGAATTTATTTATAGTAGTAGCCTATGTGGTAATGAAGAGGTCTAGGAAGGGTTTTATACTTATGTAGAGAAGATAATAGATAACCCTAAGAAAGATTACCTTATTCCTACTATGTTAAAATTATATAAGGTTGTAGGAGGGAGTTTGTTTGCATCACCCTTTGCTAGAGAATCAAGGTCAAGCTTATGACTAGCTAATGTATTTAAAATTTTAAAGTTTAATATTTTTTAAAAATATTTTGTGGTTATCATTCTTGTAGTATAGCACCATAAATAAATACTTTGAGAATTATATTTTTCTATTATGGTGGGAGGACAATGAATGCTTCTGGGTGTAAGTGCAATGGTTTCTATTTGAGATCATACACACCAAGAAGCATAATATGTCAAGTCAAGAGTGCCTCAATGACCTTGTATTTGTGTAATACAATCTTAAATGATAATGAATCCTATGAGGCAACTCAATTGGATGAGCTAAATATTTTATCTCATTAGATTGCGAAGAGTTCGATGTATCCTGAGTTTACTATAGAGGACATTGAAGTACTTGAGGAGGAAGAAAAATATTTGAGAGATTTGGAGGAGATATACAATGATGATACTGCTCTTGAGCAACCTCTAATTTTCTCACTAGTTCAGATCCAAGGCCAACCATCAAGGGGGAAAGAGAAAAGAAAAAACAATTTAAAACTTGCTTTCATTTGAAAGTGTTGTATTTTTTATATTGTATTCGCCATTTGATTTGATTTGTTGATTCATAAATTATAATTGTACTTCTTTCCAATAAATATCTAATATAAAATCAACTTTTTAACTTTTCAATTGGTGCTTAACTTTTTGTTTTACTATTTCATAAAAAAAATTACTAATTTTTCAAGTAACATATAAAATCTCCAAAATTAAACTGTTCATAAAATATAAATTTTAAAACTATAATTAAATATATATTAAGACAAATGAGAATCATATGCAATTAAACGTAACTATATATATATATATATATATATATATATATATATATATATATATATATATAAAAGCATTTTTAATAATAAAAAATAAAGTATACATCCTAACAAAAAAAAAAAAACCACCACCTAGTGTTGGGGTCTCATGGTAACATCCGCCATGACCTAAACTTTATGGTCTCCACCTTCAAGTTTCTTTATGCCCTCATTTTTAACCTAACATACTATTTACACTATTCACAATATATATAAATATTTCCATAAGGGATAAATCTATTTTCAATCAGATTGCTGGTTTAACGCATGCTTATTTAATTAAATTATAAGGTTAAAATCTTATAAAACTTTTAAAATTTAAATTTTTAACTTTTCTTTAAAATTTCAAAATTTAACTTGAAATTTCTATGTATCTCGCAAAGTATGCATGACAGGCACTTAAGTTAAATTAAAAGCTGACAGTTTTGTAAAAGTTGTGCCTATTTGACAAGATGCTTGAAAATAAAACTCCACTAATTTGAAGTCAAAATGATCCATGTCTAAAAATCAGACTAGGCATTGGCATGCACAGACTTTAGTTCTACTTTATACGTGACGTTGAAGTGAAAGCCAGAAACAGTTTACAAGTACAGGCCTGCAGTCCTCGCCATCTGAATATTGTCAATCACAAATTGCTCTCTTGCCCTCTTGGCAGATATACTATTAATTTCTGATGGTGAGGCTGACCACCTTAAAGGCATCTGCTTGCAGGCTTGACACTACATGTAGGCAATCCAACCAATTGATGGTGTACAATGTCCTTATCCTCTCTGGGCTCTACGACTTTGAATTCATAGTCAAAATAACTCATAAAAAGATGTTTCGAAAAGTCGCTACCTATGTCAGAAGTATCTCTGACATTATCTTTCTAGTATCTTTCCAAGGGAGTAGTCTACTCATAGGAAATAATATTTTAATTATATGACGAGGCTAACCCATCCGACGAGGCTAAATTTAATTACATGATGGTCTCTGACAATTGAATCAGGACAGTTTGCCATTATTAATAGGTTGCAAGTGAAAAATCAAACTATGGTTACAGACTGACAAACAGTCACCTATCCCCTATCCGATAAGGCGAAGGTACTATAGTTAAATACACACTGAATATGGTAGTTTGCTGATACGAGGACAGGCTAAACTTCTGGAGTAATTTAATTATATGATGGTGATGGGATATATAGAGAGAGTCGTTGGATAAAACATATGCGCACTATTTTCTGTATGTGTAAAGACACGGACGAGCATTCAGGAGTTGAGAATAACATCTCATCTCACTATGCAATAAAAAATAATTTTAGAATCAGTATTAATGTATTGATAAGTGTTTGTTTGGTTAGGCATTTATCAATAAAAGATTTAAAGTTCAATTTTTGAAATGTCATTTAACATTTAGAAGAAGTAATAATCTAATCTAAATCCTCTCAATCACCTAAACTACAACCAAATTATCTTTCAAAACTTCCCCACCACAATCACTCCGCTATTCATAGCCTTCTCACTCGCCATGCATAGCCTTCCTAGGGAGTTAGGATGAGTCAGTGTTTTTAATGTCATAAAAGAATTAGGATGATTCCACCATCCATACCCGTGGAGCAATCCGACCATCTTGGTCTTCTTCTGGATTGAGGGGTACATCATGATTCCAAAATGATTAATTTGCCCCAAGTAGGCCTATGCTAACCCACTCATCTTAACTGATCCTCTAATATCGATAGTTCCAAATCAAGAGGGTATCAACCCTGAAAGATTGATGGTCTCCATTTTCATCTCATCCTAGGTCAACAACCACTACCAATTTTTGATAGTTAAAAAAGATTGTGGATGTAACCAATTTTTCTATATATAAAAAAACAATATTAACATCAACTTAATCGTTATCAAGTATATGTACAGAAAGGCAGTTGACAGTTGTTTAACTCGTTACTATATTACTTCTTTCAATAGTTTTGTTTAAAGGTTGGATTCAGTTCGTACCTATATAATTTCTCAGAAGAGTTACTCCAGTTATTGGCTACATACTAATTCATGGACATCATAAATCGCTGAGTTTACATCGATAAACAAAAGTAGTGTTATTGGGTACTTTTGTAGTTTTCAATGGAAACAACTTAGGTTTAAAAATATTTGAGATTCTGGATGTGTCGAGTGTATCTATATAATCCTGCTGGACAAAACCATTTGTCGTTAGCATCACAAGGAGCTCCCACCGCTATTTAAAAAGATTTAGGCATAAAATCAGTAAGAAAGTGGAACGAAATTTCGTAGAATATGTATAATGAATAATTGAATTTTTAAAATAAATTATAATACAAACAAATTAATTTCAGAAATTATTGTTATGTCAGACTTTTATGTTCGAGTCCCTCGAGTATCCAAACTTTTACCATTAAACGTACTTATCTAAAATTATATTAAAACTCACATATAGAAATAGGTTTTATAAAAGTATAATAAGTTTGTGCAAATTAAGTAACCAATGCATTTGAAGCTCAAATGTAGAATTGGGTACAAGTTATAATATAAAAGCCAAAGTAATGGCTACACCCACATAATTTGATGTGGTAGGCCATTAAAATCAAAGTTTAAATTGATTTATTAATATACTATATATATAAATATAATTACTCTATGGATATATTTACTCTATGGATTTTTAATAAGTGCACATTGTTATTTTGGATGCAGAACATTATGTAATGTTCAAAAGTCGTTATTTTGGATGCGGAACATTACGTCTTGTTCATAGAGAAATAGAACGTAATTTGATACAGTGCAATGACTATTGCAATGGTCTGAGAAATAGTTACCATGAAAAGTTACACATTACAATAGCATACTGCCTATTAGGAGGATGGAGGAGTTCACATGAATTCGCTAGAGAGTGAAATGTAGTAGAGGGAATTGTGCGTACGAGTTTGTGCAATTTCAAAGGTATTTTTAATATTAAGGTTTTCATAAACAAAGGTTTTTTTATTAAGTTTTATATTAGGAGCTATAAGGCTAAAATAGAAGATTTTTAGAATTATTTAAATTATTAGGAGAATGGAGTGATAAGTAGGGATAATTATAGTTGTTTTAAGTTTATTTAAGGTTATTTAAGTTATTTAGTGGAGAGATAAGGACTTCATATAGTTTAATTAATTTTTTAATTAGTTTTTCAAGTTTAAAGTTTATTTAATTTGATTTCAGTTTTTTTTTTTTTTTGAGAAAATTGATATTATTGAATTATTGTAAATATAAGTATTTGGGAGGTAAAAGGATTGGAAAATATAAATTTTTAAAATTTATTC
Organism: Wollemia nobilis; assembly: GCA_028583015.1. Classification (NCBI taxonomy): domain Eukaryota; kingdom Viridiplantae; phylum Streptophyta; class Pinopsida; order Araucariales; family Araucariaceae; genus Wollemia; species Wollemia nobilis. The sequence goes on along the minus strand of JAQPPZ010001711.1, from coordinate 5,193,675 downwards.
TTTACTTTTTAAGATTAGGGAGACATAAGATTTGCTACTTAGGTATTAAATTAGAAACCTTTAAATTATCCAAACTTAGGAGATAGAAGGTTGTCTACATCAAATAAAATAGTTCTTAATATTGATTGTATATAGTGGAAGAAATTATTAAAAATGCATTCAATGAGGATAGTGAAGGAATGATGCACAAAATTAAGTTTTATTCTTAAAATTTGATAGATAAATTTAATGGAAAGAAACAAATGACTAATGATTTAATGGGGATATTATCTTTGTTTATCAATGAATCTAATATTTACAAGATGTACCATGAAGGTACCATGGGGTATATTAGCATGTACCAGATAATATAATATTTTCCAACAATGTGCATAAGTTTCTTATATGCAAGAGTGCAAATATGTAATGTAAATATGTGCACGTATCTTAGGTTATAGTGTTTATGAAAGTGTAAGAGTCATGTAAAGGTATGAATACATTATAGAGTCTAGTGTTCATCAAGTATGCAAGTGTCAAGTAGATAATACAATATTCATGAGGTATATGGAAAGGAATAGTCGAACATCTCAAGAGTCATATTACTATGGATATATTATGTAGGTAATACTCCATAAGAAAATATCACAAACAACCATCGTTATTACTATTATATATGTAAGAGAAAAATGAGTGATAAATATTACATACATTTTGAGCAATTAATATTGTAAGTTGTATTACATGCTTTGTATATGTATTATTTAGGTTATTACATTAATATTGTTGATTATTATTTTTGTTTAGATTATAAAATAAGGATTTTTAAAGGATTCCCTCAACCATTTACATCATCTCCAAAAGGAGAAAAACACACTAGAAGCACACTAGAAAAAACCAGGCAGCAACAACCCAATAACACAATAACTACCAGCCCTAAAAGATAGAAAAATAATCAGGACACAATGGGAAAATACCAAGGTGGTAGGTCAACATAAATAAATCATGGGAAAACCACCCTCCAACTCTGATATGACTTCCCCAACAAGGTGGAATACATACTCTGAAATGCCATAATGGATTGTTGTTTATCCTCCATTAGGTGAAGTTTTTGGAAAGCGTGGAAGAAACTTTAGCATTTCAAAACACTGACAAGTTAGCCTTGGGAAGATCAACTAGCTATATTTGAATAGGACAAAGAGATATTGATTGCACTCCCTAGAAGATTCAAATATTACATACTTGGAAAAACTAGCCCACATGAATAGGAGTTACAACTTCCAAGAGTATCCAACAAGGTACATTAGAAAGAGAAAGGAGATTTTAGGAATGACACTAATTACATCCCTTTCTTGGAAACCATAGGTTCTAGCCTTGCTCAAATCTGACATAAAAGTCCCACAATAAATATCATTGCCATTCAAGCCACGTTGATCACCATAATAATTAATCATCTTCTCGAAAGACGTTAAAAGGATATTGAAAACTTCATAACCAGATCCAACATTCTCTTGGATATTCAAATTCAAATTCAACCTAATGTAATAAATATTTCTCATGCACAACATGCTAATAAAAATATGGATCGTCCTGCATCAACTGAGAACAAACATATGATAGATATTAATTCACCTTGGTATTCAAAAGGATTGAAAGCTTCGATGGAAAGGAGTCACGTCAAACCAAGAATTTAGGTTGGGTGGTCCCTAGATTTGCAAGGCAATATTTTAGCCCATTACCCTCTCTATAAATGTGCATCACTTGGAACTGATCCATCAACCTGAGTTGTCTTATCGACTCGCCCATCATATAATGAATGATCTAGGTCATATTTGTGAAAGATTCCAATATGTTGATTATATTTAATGAATCTCCTTTGACCACAATGTTTTTTGCTCCCAAGCCAATCAACAATTTGATTCCTTGATACACGGCCCTTGCCTCATCAAAGTGGGAAGAATGAATCAATATTTTTTTTGCAAAAGCCACAATTATATCACCTTTGTCATTTCTTATGACTCCACCCATATCAGTTATGCCATGATTTTCTTTTGAAGCCCTATCCAAATTTAGTTTGAGCCATCCTCTCGGAGAGGGAGACCAAAAAATAGAACTTCTTGGATTCAGGGTGGGAGGACGCATCAGAAGATGTGGCAGACCCAAACTCTCTTCCAGTTCAAGCTCCCATAGTGGAATGTTAGGTCTACTCAAATTCAACTCTGAGAACACATGGGAGACATTCTCAACTGTAAACCACAGAATTTTAAGACTAACCAAATTTAGATCTTTTTTGCAATTTTTGAACGCTCTTGTATTTCTCTCTTTCCAAACTCTCCAAAGTAGGAGCAGCAGCAAGAAATTCCAAACATATTTGAGCTTGGGAAAATAGAAGGGAAAGCTCCACTCAAGAAGAAGATATTCCATAGAATTTTGTAAGACCCTGCAAATCCCCAAATAAAAATATGAGAAAATAAATAAATTTAAAGTGAATTACTTACAGTTGAAATTACAAAACATCTCCACAATTTTATTCAATGACGTAAATTTACAAAAATAACTATTTACATTGTTGATTATCAAAAGCTTCTAAAATAACACTTTTAAACAATAACTATTTCACCTACTTTGGTAACAAATCTACAATGTTATTGGATTCCTTTAATGATAATGGTTGAGTTTTTTTCTTTTTTTCCATATTCAAAAGCATATTTATTAAATACCTTAAAAAACTATCAATCATAAATATAGGTTGATTTATCTATATAGATTCTAAGGATGCATGATTTTAGTGAAGAGTATTCTAAAATAGTTTTGATTGTTTGTTTACAATCTCTAAAAAAATTTAAGATATTAGCAAGTTATTCCCAAACCAAAATATTTATTTTTTAAAAACTGAGCATTATCCACAAATAACACTTCTATCTTCATATTATTAATCAAACTACCTTTGTAAGATCCTCTTATTTTTCTTGATTAGGTTGAGTGTGTTTGTTGATACTTTATTCATAAGTGCATATAGAAGTGATGATGAATGGCTATTCAAATGTAGGAACATGAAAATAACATATCTTTGTCAATCTTTATTTTCATACCATATTGTTCATGGCCTAGTTTTTATTATGCCTAAGATAGAAAGTCCAAAATACAAGTCCCAAAAAATAATGTGCTTAAATGCTATGGAATATGAGTACCGCATATTGCATTGTAATTTATCTATATATTTCTAGGTACTATAGCTAGGATGTGCTCATGCATAATGGGATTATTATTTTCCATAGTAAGCTCAAAATTAATCAATAAAGAAACTTGGTCTTTATTTTAAAAAGATATAAAAGTCAATTTAAAATTGTTATCCACACATGACCCTAGTGGTAAAATATTGCATATGGAGGGAAGGAATTACGATTATTTTTATGAAAATGTGTTAGGAATGAATTTTATGGGAAACTATGATGATGGAGTTTCCTTGAATGCACTTACACTAGACTTCATTAGTCAAGAAAACTTGATTGTATATAAGGATATAGTTTATCATTCCACTAGAGGCTTCTCTTGTTTATAGTTTATTTTATGTCATGTTTAATTAAAAGTAGTTACATCCCTATGGTTAGTTTTGAAACTAACCATATGTGAAATATAGGTGGACATGTATCAAGCATGATGCTACCCAATTATTCAACTTAGAAAAGCAAATAATGATAGGGTGTATATGTATCAAGTGTGACACTATCCAAGTTCCCAGCTTGGTCAATAACCCAACCTAACTATAAATTGTGTTTAATTATTTTATGGGGTTATGTTGATACTTTATATTCAAAGTTTGAAACACAAAGGAGGTAGATAAATATCAAAAACCTATTATTAGATTTATTCAAACAATACCATAGTCCCAAACATGGGCACACAATTTAGCCACATAGCTGGAAATCAAATAATGATAGGGTGTATATGTATCAAGTGTGACACTATCCAAGTTCCCAACTTGGTCAATAACCCAACCTAACTATAAATTGTGTTTAATTATTTTATGGGGTTATGTTGATACTTGAAATTCAAAGATTGAAACACAAAGGAGGTAGCTAAATATCAAAAACCTATTATTAGATTTATTCAAACAATACCATAGTCCCAAACATGGGCACACAATTTAGCCACATAGTTGGACACCTACAGTATGTATTCTCAAGGTTTCTAGATTACAATAATTTTGAACACATTGAGGATAATTTACCCTCTAAGAGTTGTACCACAAGATCAAATCCAAATATGGATTTTTAGCAACCACAATCACTAATTATGCTAAGGAAAAGTTATATAATTGACTATGATGTGTCAAGAAATTTTGGTGCCAACCTTACTTTTAACACCAATTTGATTTGAAAATAAGGTATTGTTAGGTTATGGAAATGACACAATAGTATCATGCCTTGTTTAAATAATGGTGACTATGCTCCTTGGTGCCAACCTTCTTTGATCATGATACTACTATTCTTCTAATACCAGCATAGAGTTTTTTTTCTTCAATGCCGAACCCCATATTTGATCCAATTCCAATTGATAAGACAAATCCTTTATATTAGTATCAACATCAATAATCTTAGTGTCAATGTATCATATTATTAAATTTACTCATTTTGTATGATGCCAACACTAGTGTTAGCACAAATAGTCTTAACTTTATGAAATACAAGGACATGAAGATATTTTTGTAGGTTGGGTTAATACTTTGAATGTATTTCAAAATAGGTCTTCCATTTAGAATCCATAAAGGTTTAAACACTCAAAATTATTCTTAATCCTCCCCAAAAATAATCTACTAGAGGTTAGAAGTCAATACTAGACTCTTTCCATGTCTTAAGGATATTGTACATGTTTAAATGGTTTACACATATTTATATGATGGAACTAGATGAAGGCATACCCCTAATTATTGACATCTAAGAATATAGTTGGTGTCATATACTTTAAGCTCAACACCACTATATATCATTTGTACCATAATGAGTAACTTGACCCGAGTACCCCTGTAAGATGATATCTGAATCAAGAATCAATGAGTTCACTAACATAATAAAAACATACTAGATAATTCTTTTTCATTATTTTATAGTGCAATTATAAAGTATATATAGAGTCATTCCACTTTATTTTTACAAATAAAACTTCCTCATACATAATCTATAATCATAATAATTATTCTATCCATTCAATCATATAAGATACTTTAGATTAGAAGATGTTGTAGCACCCTAAAATTGGCACGGTTAAAACCTTAGTAAAAGATAAAAGATAAAAATTTGAATTTTAACCCCAAAATCGCTCCAAAACCGCCTGTTACCCGTTTCCTCATTTTTCGTGCCATTTTTAGGATTTGTTTTGACCGTTGGACGATATCGTCGTAGATTAGACGAGATCGTCCCAGATCTGACGAAATCGTCATGGACAGAACGTCCAGACGATTTTGTCCCAAAACCAAATTTTCATAATTAGCTTCTGTTTCAACAGCCTCTCCAACTTGGGCAGAAGCGCGTATGCGTAGTTGGAGATTTCCCTGTTGGAGATCTCCCAGATTGGGATGATCCCCAACCTCCTAGCCTCCCCCTAATCCTATATAAACTAGGATTTTTCTAGTTTATCCCCTTGACTCCCCTCGATTCTGATTCCCCTGAACCCCTTAGCTGATGGATTTAGATCCTTATTCACTAGAGCATCCTCGTACTACTGTCTGTATGCTGCATTTCGCATTTTCTTGTAGGAACTCTACTATTTTTTAGTCGAAGATAGCTCGGATCATCGCAAACGATCTCGGACGATTACGGACGATTTTGTCGAGGAGCGCAGATGATCACGTACGATTGGAGGCGATCCTGACTGTAGTCCAGATTGGGGGCAATCCGAGTCCAGAGTTTGCATCTTCTTAACTTTCTTGCATTTTTCCATTATAATTCTGCATTATCTTAGGTTATTATGTTTATGCATCTTGGAGTTCACCTCATCTAGTATAAATGCATGATAAAATCAAAATAGATTGTGAAGTTGATGCTTGTCCTCTTTAATTACTATTTGGATCTGTCATTCAGACAAATTTATAGTTATTTCTATCATTTCCCTTCGCTTCTGTAGTTGCATCTTGGGTATTTTGTATCTATTTCTGTGATTGCAGGTTTTTGATGAATTCGTCAGATATTAGATGATCCTGTCTGATCTCAGATGATTACGTATGAACTGAGGTGATCTGGACTGCTACAAAACTCAGAATCCTCATCAGACATCCGAAATCAGGTATGATCTGTCCTAATTTGCCTATTCTCTGTGTTTAGCAACCATTTCTATTTTTTGTATCCATTTAAATCATTATTGGCATATAGAATAGTTTAGATTCATTTTGGCCAAACCTAGGAGTTGAATGATTGAGTATAAAAATGAACACATCAAACCCATTCCCAACCTAGGCATGGAAACTGCCACTCAAAAGTTTCCTGGTGAACCCACCATCCGTCAAAAATTCACCCTTATACTCCTCCCCCGAGAGGCGGGACCTTCAAAGGGCCTCTCAGTCCGAGGTATTGTCCCATCCTTCTCGCATCCCCCTTCTGGGCGCGGATCCTATAGCCTGAGGGTAAGGATGCAAAAAATTTGGAGCGATACATTTTGGTGAACCCGACGTGAATAACATAGGCATATTTCTGATTCAAAAATATAAAAAATCAAAAATATATATATATATGTATACAAGAAAAATAAAAACAAAATCATCATTTCAAGTTTGTATGTTTTAGATTCAATTCTAAATAGTAGATACTAAATATTACTTTTAGAAGTACTAAAGAAACCATGAGTTTTTACTCAAATCAATATGAGCCCATCAGTAATGTTGGAAGAATTCAGCCAAATACATTTGTTGATTATGACCAACCTCATCCCTATTCAACATCACCTCCATCACACTTTTCTCATTTTTCATCCTTACCCCAACAGGACAATCCCTTTTCCAATCCTCTTCATAACGATATTATCTATTCTCCCATATATCCATATTATGTCTATCAATCCACATACAATCCTCCTCCACCCTTTCAATATTCTTCTTTCAATACAACACATCCATTTCAACAAGAAAATACTTATTCTTCCAATCCTACCATGCACTCACATCATACTTCACAATCTTCCTATCATCATTCTACCCATAACAAAGAAAAGAGAGGTAAAAAACCATTAGGTCCTTTTATGACTGAACTCCTAAGGCACTTATCAAAAACCTCTCGAAAACCTTCATCACGTACATTTACAAAGCTCAATCAACCAATGGATATAATTCTCAAGCATTTACTTGATACAAATAAGATTGAACTCCCTTCCATAAGACAACTTGATACCAAATCAGATTGGTTTAAACCTGAGCTACATTGTGAATATCATAGAGTAGATGGACATATGACACAAAATTGTAAAGATTTAAGATGTGCAATTCAAGATTTGATTGATGAGGGTCTTTTTAATATAAAGGAATTACAATCTACAACTGATTATAAATCTCCAAGTAAACTATCAAACTCCTACACAACAAATACCAATAATCAATCAAGACATGGGGATCTCCCAAGAACCCCTATTCAATTATCAACAATAGGAAACCAATCAAATATTGCATGTTAATGTGTCCCATCATGATGATATTACTAATATTGTAATAGAAACTACAAATGAGCAACCTCAAGTTCAATCAACTCAATCTGATATTCAAGAGATGGATTCCTCATTTGACCAACCTTCAAAACTATCTTTGGCTCTAGAGAATGATCCAAAATGGAATGTAAGCATAGAAAGCTCATCTTTAGAATCAAAATCTCAATCTGAAATCCACTTTGATAGCCAACAACAAGTGATTAATCCTCAAGCAAAGATATCCCTTTTAGAAGTATTACAAAGTTCTCATAAGGAAACTTTGTTCAAGATACCTAGCCAACAATTTGTTCCTCATCATATTTTCTCTAAGAACATAATTAATGGTGTAAGCCCTCTTGAGGTTAACCATATTTCATTCTATGATGAGGAGATTCCTTCCTCTACTCCACAAGAAGACTCCTATCTTTACATTACAGGATCTAGTAAAGAAACACCTGTTAAAACTATCATGGTAGATAATGGCTCCTCTCTTAATTTATGCACTTATCAATTATTCCAAAAACTCAAATTAAAGGAAGAAGATCTTAATGAATCAAATGTTATTATAAAATCTTTTAACAATGAAATTCAAGAAGCTCAAGGTACTATAATTCTTCCCCTTAATATTGGATCCAAGATCCTGGATACTTTGTTTTATGTAGCATATTGCCCTTCACCTTACAACCTACTTCTCAGAAGTCCTTGGATTCATACGATGAGGGTTGTCCCTTCCACTCTTCACCAATGTTTGAAGTTTGAACTTGCAAATAAAATTGTTACCATACATAATGACCCAACACCATTTGAAGAATATTTAACGGTTGAAACATCAAGTTCTATACATTCTCTATTGTCACAATTATCTTCTATCCATCACTTTTCTTCATCCATATATGATCATCCTTGTTTACCAAATAACACCCATGCATATCTTTCACATATGCTCCCTCCATATTATCAAGACTTGGAAGATAGTGATAAGAATGAAGAACCTTCTTATCCTTCTGACATTTTATTTTGTAACATGATCAATTTTACACATATAAAAGTAAAATCTTTTGCTACATTATTCTACATTATAACAAAGCTTTTGTTATCACTACCTTTTATTCATCACCTTTTGTTCTTACCTTCACCACAACCAAATTATCCTTCAAAACCTCCTTTGATTTTGAAGCAACCTTAGACATGCTATACTCAAATAACCTTGTATAGTGTATATAGATCATCTTGTATATACCACCAATTCCATCATAAAAAAATTAAAATCAAAATATAAAAACATCAAAATCATCAAAATCTTCAAAAACATCTTTTATTTATACTTGTCAATTCTTGGAGTATTGCAGTTATATTTTCAATTATTTTGGATAAATGAGCATTTATTTGGAATCCCACACTTTCACACTCACATGAATAAATATCTTGATTTTATTTGGTATGATTATTAATCTCTCTTATATCAAAGTCCACATTGGCATTAAATAAAGTTTTGAGCATAGAGAACTGATCTTGTTATTTACTTGAACCAAGTATATCTTTTCACATTAAAATGATTTCATTGCAAATTCAATATGATGCTACATAGTAGACGTGGTTTCTTGAGCGAAAAGTTTCCCCTGCTATCCTATCATGCACATGGTCTAGAATCTTTGAGAATTGACAAAAGGACAAGCTCACCCCTACCCAGAATAAAAATCCCTTGCTCTACAGCTAATCCGAGCAAGTATCCCTAGCATAGGAAGAAAAAGAAAAGTTCAAGAAAAAGAGAAAAAGAAAAATGTTATTTTGTATCATCACAACAATGTTTCAGCATTATCTCAAATATCAAGCAAAAATACAAAAAAATAAAAAGAGCAAAAGAGAAAAGCAAAAGCAAAATGCAATAAAATCCTTTCCCTACCCCTTGAAAAGAAAAGAAGGGTGAATGAGCTTGAATCCCTGGAATTCTCAATTATTCGAAAACTGTGAGGTAAGCCCCATAACAGGTGGTTTGTGCCCAACCCGCTTGGCCTTGGGTAATTCCTAGCGTGGTGATATGTCTGTCACATTAGCGACCTTCTTTTGTATAGACCTATGTCGGCTTATGGATTAGCTAGCTCTTGATAACCTAACTTGCATAGTAGTCTAGTACGGTTATATGCATATAAATCATGGTTAACGAACATTCATTTGGTTAAGGCAAATTGCTTGTATCAAATTATCTTGCTCAAAATTGGTGAATGAACAATACAATTGCACACACATTTGTATTTGAGAGATTTTGTATCATTATGATAAATCAAGATCGGTAATGAACTCACATTTGCACATGAGGATCCCTTATAAACCTACATTTGTTTTTGAGATAATTTAAAATATTTCTGTAATTCTTTTCAAAACAATTTTATCCTCTTATTTCAGAATTTTGTTTTGTATAAAAACAATTATATACATTGTGTCACAAAATTGCAAAACGATTTCAAACAACATGTTCATCATATTATTATTTTCTGTTTATCAAAAATCAAAAATCAAAAAATCAATCATGCAATAAAACTAAAATATCTATTTTATCTTTGGATTTCGTGATGATGGTATAAGTCTATACCTATAAATTCTATGCCTAGCGCAAACCATTGTTCTAATTTTATTTTCCCATCCATTTTAAAAACACATATGGCTTACATCATTATGTTACACAATTGTGCTTCAAAACGAACGAACACTTATTCTATTTCATGTCATTATGTCAAACATTCCATCTTGCAACCATGGTATAATTTCTAAGGAATTATTCAAAAATTTATCACACTTAGGAATTTATGCCTAGCAAAAATCACTTTTAAACATATTTCATGCATAATTTTTTATGAAAAATCTGAAAACAAATCATCACCATCATCATTTTCATCATCACAACACCAAGTCTTAAGACAGTCTCTTAAGCACTCTTTTACTTTTAGCAATATTTCTATACTAGGATTAGCTTGACGACCTAGCGAGCGGCGACTCCATGAAATGGTCTATAATAACGACAATGTCCTTTGAAATTATTGTTAGAAGTCCCTTTTATTTTTCATCAAATCACACCAAAACAACCAATTGTATGCACATCGATTATTTCATTTAAATTTTATAACATGACATAACATTATAATTTATTTCTAATGACATAATTACATGAATCAACAAATCAAACATTAAAGCATCATACAACATCTACACAAGTCATATCACAAAAAAGATCATATATATATCTCAAAAAATTATATACATCATATCAAAAGGATTGGTATGCCACAATCTGTACCCGGCATACTCAATCCTCTCAAAAATAATAATAATATATTCAATCATACCATAAACAATAAAAATGAATTAGGGTTTTACCCTATTTTCTTAATTTTATTTAAAAAATCAACATTTTAATTTTTGCTTTTTCGTGTTTTTACCTCAAACGTTCGATTTGGGTAAAAACACGGAGGGGGCACCATAGTCAGCAGTTGTACGATTCGACCAAGAATCGTCGTCTAAAAAATTGAGTACATTTTTGCTTTCTCGTAAAATGGGAAAAACTCGTCTTTAACGCATTTTCTTCGAAAAATTCGCTAAAGAGGGGGCAAAATGTAGCACCCTAAAATTGGCACGGTTAAAACCTTAGTAAAAGATAAAAATTTGAATTTTAATTTAACCCCAAAAACCACCCCAAAACCGCCTGTTACCCATTTCCTCATTTTTCATGCCATTTTTAGGATTTGTTTTGACCGTTGGACGATATCATCGCAGATTAGACGAGATCGTCCCAGATCTGACGAAATCGTCATGGACAGAACGTCCAGACGATTTTGTCCCAAAATCAAATTTTCATAATTAGCTTCTGTTTCAACAGCCTCTCCAACTTGGGCAGAAGCGCGTCTACGCAGTTGGAGATTTCCTTGTTGGAGATCTCCCAGATTGGGATGATCCCCAACCTCCTAGCCTCCCCCTAATCCTATATAAACTAGGATTTTTCTAGTTTATCCCCTCGACTCCCCTTGATTCTGATTCCCCTGAACCCCTTAGCTGATGGATTTAGATCCTTATTCACTAGAGCATCCTCGTACTACTGTCTGTATGCTGCATTTTGCATTTTCTTGCAGGAACTCTACTGTTTTTCAGTCGAAGATAGCTCGGATCATCGCAAACGATCTCGGATGATTACGGACGATTTTGTCGAGGAGCATAGACGATCTCGTACGATTGGAGGCGATCCTGACTGTAGTCCAGATTGGGGGCAATCCGAGTCCAGAGTTTGCATCTTCTTAACTTTCCTGCATTTTTCCATTATAATTCTGCATTATCTTAGGTTATTATGTTTATGCATCTTGGAGTTCACCTCATCTAGTATAAATGCATGATAAAATCAAAATAGATTGTGAAGTTGATGCTTGTCCTCTTTAATTACTATTTGGATCTGTCATTCAGACAAATTTATAGTTATTTCTATCATTTCCCTTCACTTCTGTAGTTGCATCTTGGGTATTTTGTATCTATTTCTATGATTGCAGGTTTCTAATGAATTCATCTGATGAATTCGTCAGATATCAAATGATCCTGTCTGATCTCAGATGATTACGTATGAACTGAGGCGATCTGGACTGCTACAAAACTCAGAATCCTCATCAAACATCCGAAATCAGGTATGATCTATCCTAATTTGCCTATTCTCTGTGTTTAGCAACCATTTCTATTTTTTGTATCCATTTAAATCATTATTGGCATATAGAATAGTTTAGATTCATTTTGGCCAAACCTAGGAGTTGAATGATTGAGTATAAAATGAACACATCAAACCCATTCCCAACCTAGGCATGGAAACTGCCACTCAAAAGTTTCTTGGTGAACCCACCATCCATCGAAAATTCACCCTTATACTCCTCCCCCGAGAGGCGGGACCTTCAAAGGGCCTCTCAATCCGAGGTATTGTCCCATCCTTCTCGCATCCCCCTTCCGGGCGCGGATCCTATAGCCTGAGGGTAAGGATGCGAAAAATTTGGAGCGATACAGATGCATGCATTTCATTTCAATGCACACAACTATCCATTAATGTCATATGTATACAACACAAGCTACCTTAATTTCATAGTCTATCATAGTTTCATAAAGAAACAACATCATCTCAAGGTTGATATTATAGTTATACTAGTAATATAACCAATCAAGCATAATCATCATTATATTTTCAAAGCATAATCATTTCATTGATAACAACATCATTCCTAAGCACCAATTATACCCATATAGAAAGTTTTTGGTACCACTATGTTTATAGCAAGAAGGGTGGCACCAATTGCATTGAAATATTGATTGAGAAGTACCATTCATGCCTATAGTTATCTTTGATAGACCATAAATGAGACAAATATTTACCATCCTTTCTCTAAGTATCATATAAAAATAAAAATAGAATAATATAGGGCTTATGATTACCACTATATCAAGCCATAATATAGTCATCGATAGGCCACAATACAATAGCTTGAGCACATGAAAACTACATCACAAAAACATAAGAAATGATAATCATGGAGGCTTGCATTTAATCATCTTCACACTATATTGATGCCTATGGATTACTACCTCTATAGGCTATAATACATCCATATGAAGACCATAATGCATTCGAAATGATATAAAATAAAAAACATAATGTATCAGACCACAAACATGATTATCATCGTGCAGATGTAAAAATAAGCATCTATAACATGAATTTTAGGTTTAGTCTATCCATATTCATAATTTGATTTGCATATATAGATCACATCCATCTTCATAGAAGTCATACTTGCTTCTAGCATTTTTTACTCTAGGAATTACATCCCTCTATGAAGAATGCATACCTCCTTCATTTCTAGATGTAAGTACTACATCCCTCTTTAAAGAAGTGATACTTACTATGTATAAGCACACATCATGGACATTAAGCTAAAAAAAATATGCATAACCCAATTGCACTAGCATTTGAGATTCTAACAACATTATAGATTTAATCAGCCAATATGGGTCACATTCATATTCAAATACATACATACATACATACAATAAATATTATTTATTGCTAGATCCACCTAGGTATAGAATATACACCCTTGATCGAGGTCAATATTGTATGACTTAGAACTACTAAATCAATCTCTAGAGAAGGTTGGTTCAATTTATAAATCCTACTATATGAAGATAAAAAAAATAAAAGGGGACAGTGTTGAGATATAAAAATTTTAGAGATATTGATTGAATGTGGTTGGGACTTTATCTAATAATATTTATTTTAGCTGAATGATCATTAATTATTCAATACAAGCACAACCTAATAGACTACTCAATCAATTTTATGGTTAAATATAATAAGAATAAGTATTATATAATTCAATATTTATAGTACTCCAATCAAAGAAAGCCAAACAACATCAAGCCTACCAAATAACACCAATTTTTGAAGCACATCAAACAACTTTAAGCCTAAGAGAAAGACTTCAATTAAAGCATAAACACAAATGTTGAAATCATAAATTATCATAAAAATTAACATTTAATTAGGCATTCAATGATGTCTCAAGTATATTAGGACCATATACAAGTATAAAATACCTTAAAGTTCAAGTACAAGTTGACCTTCCATATTTAATATTGACAACTTAGTTTTAGTTAGAGTAAAGCTCTTACTAGGTGTGATAACACCTAATTTTAATAATTGTGGAACCAAACATTTAGTTTCAATTTTTGGTGATTTAGATAATGATATAATTTGATATTTACTAGGGGTGAATCTATATTTGTTCTAATAACATGCTTACTATCTCATTTATGAGCTATTGCTAACAATAGATCTTGAAATACCAAAGCATATTTATTAATGATTTAATTTATTTTATTTTTCTTGTACATTGTTTATGGTACAAATATTCTTTGGATTATTTCCAAAACTTCTCTATAGATATCCTATGTATCTAAAGGAAGTGAGCCATATCCATGGCTAATAAGAAGGTTACACTTCCTGCTCCATATTGGGTTGGACTAGATAGATTAGGATAATAAGGTTCATCTTTAACTGGGTTAGAAGTAGGGTTTTCATAAATGAAGAAGTGACTTTAACTATCATTATCTCTAGTCATAAGAGAATTGAGTTGGTTAGCTATTTGATGCAATATACACAAAACACTATATTTCAACTATAAATAAATGGGCTATTAGGGGATGAAGGAAACTTTAGTTTTTAATAAATTTTTATTTTGGGATACTATTAAAGAAGAAGAAGGTATTTTAAATATCTTTATCACTTATTTTATCACTATCATAATCTTGTGTATATACCTCAAAGACCTCCCAATATACCACTAAATTCTCTTGATGTACTCTTTAGCACATGAGAGTAGAATTGATAGGAGGAAGACTATCGATACATGGTAGGTACCAATAGAGGAGGGATATTAAAGCATCCCTATTACTCCCACTAGTTCACCATAATATATACTCCCTAGTTAGTGTAAGTATACATGAGACCCTAAGTTGGAAGATGGCATCCTAGGATTACTATATATATAGTTAATAAGTTTGTATTGTGGTTGCTTGATGGATCTAAAATATACCTAATAGAACTAGAAATCTAGTTATATTCTTTATAATTTTTATTAATGTATGCTAATCTATATAAACAAATTTAGTGGTCCTATTTATTTTTTTTCTAAAACTATTTGATTCTTTTGGTTGTTTATAGAAAATTCTATAGAAATTTTAATAGAAACAATGTTTTTTTGATGTTGAGTTAAAAAAAAATATAAGAGTGGTCCACAAGCATGTACACAATATATTATGAGCATATTAGGTTGTTACCTTCAAGATGGTTATTTTAATTCATTACAAATATGTATGTTTGATGTGTAAATTTTAAGAAGATAGACTAATACTCTTATAGATCCCTACCTACCTTTGTCCCTTTTATATTAAAATAAAATGGAAATAAAACCTAAAGAAATCCCAACTAATTATAGAAAAATGCATGAAAATAATTATGTGAGAATACAAAATCCTTCAGCACAAGTAATTTTTTAAATAAGTGTGAAATATAAGATGTAATGCACACACATCAAGTCTATATGCACTTTTGATTTTCTTCCAAATGCAACCCTAATTAAACTAGTTAATTATATTCATTAGCAAATTAAATTACTCTACTAAATCAAATTGAAGTTAGTCAACCTATAATAGAAGTGGACCTCTATCATAATACACATAGAAGCACAATATTTTTAATAAAATCAATGGAACAATGACACGTTTATGTAGAGTTATATGATCAAACAACAATTTAAAAAAAAAAAAAAACAAAAACACAAATAGTCTAAACTTATTAGTAGTATAAAATAAAAGAGAAATAAAGGCTAGATCAAACCTATATTTCCACTCCAATATTGTTTATTCTAATTGATGAATGCCTTGACTTTATTTCATTATTCTTTGATTGTCACTCCACTTGAGAAACCTACATACAGGCCCGCTTAAAATATGTTATATTTTTAGGGGTCTACCTTATTTACACCCATTGTTTAAGAAGAAAAAATAAATTGAAACCTTTAGAAAATACATGTGAGAATGAGATATTTTATTAGGACTATAAAATCATTATTGCACCAATAGCACTAGTGACAAAGCACTTGAAGCTTTGGTGGTATTGATTACATTTTCTAGAAGAAGATTTTTTAAGTCAAAACCTATAATCAAGGTGACTATATAGCTCCTAAACAATGAATTTAAATTTACTTTTGTAAGGAAAATATCAATATACCCTAAAAAATAACTAGCCTAATGGAAACATGATCAAAAAGAAAGAAAATAAAGCAATATTAAGAAAACGAGGAAGGATCAAGTAAGATTAAACAAATAAAGGTTACTCATAATAAAACAAAGAAAAAATAAGACTCTTGCTCAAGCACACAAATTTTTGCTCATGCTTTAGGTGCCCTAAGGGTTTAATTTATATACTTTATGGATAAGAGAAGTATTTCGTTGGAATATTAATTGATTATCATACTTGATTTGCATATTTTTTGTGTGATTGATATAGATTAATTTAATTTAGATTGATAAGATTTAGGCCATTATATTGTATAAGTATATTGGATTATCATTGATACTTGTAGCATAATGAATGCATGAGTGACAAGTTAGAACTAATTGAATTGAGATAAACTAGATTTGCATGTGTAAATAATTGAATTTGCATTATGATTTTAATTATATGTTGGTAGTCAAGATATTTTTATGATGGCTGATAAGATTAAATTTTTTATTTCATCTACCTAATTTACTGTTGAGATATTTACATAGGATTGTATCTCTAGTCATAATAGGTTTATGAAGATAGCATATCATGCTAAGAGGTAAATGATGCTAGTTAGCTACATATTTTTTTTTTTTTGGATTTAATATTGGTAATCACACTAACCTTGACAACACTATGGTTCACCTATGGCTAGTATAAAAGAAGAATGACAAGAAGCTAGCCAAGCAATAAATAGTCATGAAATTTTTTGAACAATTGAATTGGTCCATATATAAAATGTTCTATAGCACTAATGCATTTGGGACAATGCTTCTAATATAGGATACTTAAGCTATTTTTTATCAATGTAACTTGGTCCAATACTTATTATTTTGATTATTTTGGTGACTTGAAGGTTTCTTTAATTGCATTATTGGTTGAGTGATCAAAAATTGAATATCTACAACAACTTGCCTTATTACTAACCCATTAGTTGGTTACTAATTAAGAAGTGGGTATGAAGGATTATAACCTCTTTATTACTACGATATAAATATACATATGTGTGTGTATACACGTGCATGTGTGAAGATATAGATATATCCATCTTCTTATTCATTTATCTTTTACATATTGATTCCTTAATGTATTTCACATAATAAACCTGTTGGTCTTATACATGTCATAGAGACACACTTAAAATTATGCTTCAATGTCTAATTGGTGAACAAAATTTATTGGGCTTGTAGCCAAGTCAATTTTTGTCCATCACAATCTTTGTTTCCTTAAGTAAATATTTTTAGTTGCCATTGGTATTCATTTAAATCATTGCATATTTAATAATTGGTGATGCAAGATATAAAAGGGTACAACCCAAGATATAGAAAGGTGTGAGTCAATTACAAAAGGGTGCAAGAAAATATATGAAATAATGTGACTTGAGAAAAAAGGGTGGTATTTAAGATATCAATAGGTACAACCCTCTAACAAAAGGGTGTGACCTAATAACAAAAATAAGTAATCCAATATACAAAAGGATGTGATTAAAGTTTCAAAAAGGTATAAGAAATATCTAAATTTTAAAATAGACAAGAAAAATAAACATATGTATCATGACGTGATAGTATTTATCATGATACATCCTCTAAAAATGAATTAAGGACTTTATTAAATTATGAAAGAGAAATTTTAAAAAATCATATTTATTAAATAATTATTGATCTCTAGTATAAATTTTAACAATGAAACTAATGTTAAACAATTCTAGAAATTATGGGAATTATAGATCAACATCTTTCAATATTTATGAGTAATGAAAATCTAGTAAATTAGTTTACAACTCAAATTCAATGTGTCTCATAGTCTATCTAGGATAGATTACCTCTAACTCTTGGTGCTTGTAGTTTGTGCTTCAAGAAAGATCCAACCTCTCTTGGAAAATGTGTTAAAGGGACCTATACAGAGTCAAATAAGAAAATAATATATCCATTGCCATTTCAAATTTTTCAATGATGGTGGGTCAGATGGTGGGTCATCGGCTCCTTTTGTGGATGCTTATCTGGCATTTTAGAAGACCTGTGCTGAAATACCTTGCGGTGGGTGTTGAAAATTTATTAGCACCTCCCTTCTTGGTTGATCTCGTTCCTATTTAATTTTTGAGCCCTTGTTGTCTTTTCCTCTGGGATCACACTCGTTGTTCTTAATTGCTTTTATCAAACGAGGCTTCCTCATTTTCAAATTTCAAATCCTTAGAGGCACTTCCCCCCGAATGTAATCATTATAGTTCTTTTGGTTATGGACCTTATCCCCTTGGGTAATTTTTTGGAGGATATTTCGAGGTTGACAGGACAGTCACTTAGGAGGTCGGTATGATGGAATAGAACTATCTCAGTTCTTCCTTTTTCCCTTGCTCTTTTTCTCTAGTTTTTTTGATCGTTTTGGTTTCCGTGTTGTTTGGCTTTGATGGGGTGTTTCGTCCTTTGCATTTTGATGTTCGCCTTCTTAACGTGTTTTGATGTCGTGGGGTTCCTATCAAAATCCTCTTTCTTATCAGTAATATTAAAAAAAAAATCAATAATACATCAAAACTTCTTTTATAAAGGATTTGTAATGATATCCTATAATATATTTATATTATATTATATATCAATATCGTCATTCATATATATATATATATATATATATATATATATATATATATATAATATTACATTATTAATAATATTTTACATGACAGATTATAACCCTCCATAAAATAATTCTTCCTTGTATATACATACTTATTTGTAATATTATATTTTTATTTGTAATATTATATTAAATAAATAATATGTGTTTAAACTTATATTTTTTAAAATTGTCTTATGGGCATAGCCCTAATGACTTTGGCTCTTCTTCACGATGTTTAAAGTTAAAACCTTGGCGTGGGCGAGTGTGTGAAGAGGTGGGGTGGGTGTGGGGAGTGTGTGACGAGGGTGGGGGTGGGTGTGGGGGAGTGTGTGACGAGGGTGGGGGGTGTGGTGGTTGTGTGTTAAGTTTCCTATTGATAAGCATAACTCCAGGCTTTACGAGGGATCATGGTTAAGAGGAGACTGATCAACCCTATACATTGATCGTGGGGTTTCTTACACTAATCAAATCATATATATATATATATATATATAATAATTTTATTAAAAACTATTTAATAAATTTTATCTTTTTTATAACATTAGTATACAACTATTCTATAATACTTTATGAAACTAAAATTTAAATTTAAAATCAAATAAGTTTTATATAAATCCTTATTTAATGATTTGTGTTAAGTCTTTGATAGTAAATTCGTCGTTGAAGTTGAGAAAGGAAAATTAACGTTTAAATTTAATATATAAAAAGGGCTTTAGCTGCTTGCAATGCTTAACAACAAATGATTTTGTTCATTCACACTTTTGTTTCCGGCCAGGAATGTCGCTATAGAATATTGAAGAAACTTTAACCTCCTTATACCAAGCAGCATCCACCCACCGCCACTTTGACTAAAATATCATCCAGATCTTCAAAATAATTTTCAAAATCCGTTTGTCGACTGACCCATCCTTCTGTTCCGTAAACGATTCTAAAAAACCTACAACGTCTCGGAAAGGAATTTGAGGCAAGAAAAACTACTTTGAAATAGTATCTAATGTATAGGTGATATTGAAAACGGTTTTTGTGTAGACATTTGAAGAGGAACATATAAGTTCACGTTCATTCTATTTTCCCGAAGTTTCTTCGTTTGAAGAGCAGTCCTCCTTTTCAAGTTGTTTAATCCAACTCTAGATGAGATTATATCAAAAGCCATGCTGATCTGAATTTGTCATTCTTAACTTCTGAATTCCTGTCCTTGTGTTTGCATAAATTGGAAAGCGTACCTACATTTTGGACCAAACTACTCTCTATATAAACCATCACATGCCTTGAAGTAGAGCCTTATCCACAGTGTTAATACAACCATCATGGCCTCCTTGTTATGGAAAATCATGTTTGCAAAACGATGGTCAACGCTATGTACTACGGAAATATAGAAAGATAAAGCGTCAGCAATAAAAGGGACACCATCAAAAGTTGAAGTCCCTTTAGACAGAACCTCTTTAATATTACACAGTATTCCTTCTAGTCTCAAGATTCCTTATAAATATATAACATGTAAAACTGACATATGGGGATTCTGTAAGATAGCTTTGATGACCTTATTGACTAGGAATGTTGGAAACTAGCTTTCAAACTGCAATTCATGGTAAAGGCCAGCTAAGATAAGGACATAATTCGTAGGGTTCGAGAGGTAACTTGTTGTACCCACGGCAAGCCAACCTTGAAAGACGAGACTTTTCAAATCGTTATCCCCACCACTAGAATTTAAAAATAAGATATCAGCCCAGCAGGAAATTGTGAAGACAATGTTGAGATGGAAAGGACTCTGCTGTGCAGAGATAACATGGAGGGAAAATGCCGTAAGTCCTCCCTACTATTACTTCAATTTCACGTCGCAGGTACATGTCAAGTCTGTTAATGTACATGCTGAAAAGTGTGACTCAACAGTTTGAATGGGGTTCATTAGAAACTACTGTTTTTGTTATGAATTGGTACGTTCTATTATTTTATTTATTTATATATATATATTTTTTATATCTGAGGAATCGGTAACATCCTTTCATCTTTAACAATTGGGTATGGAGAAAGACATTCTCCCAGAAGATTCTACCTTCGAACACACAGGTCAAATCATTAAAGCTGTCGTTATAACCCCTGCTTCTCCTTGGTAAACACAATCCCGAGTGAAGGAGACCCCATGGCCCCGAAGGTTGGTACAGATGTCGTCAAACTGGCATTCATTCAGGATTCTACCTCCAAACACATAGGTAAACACAATCCCAAGTGAGAGAGACCCACGTGGCCCAGGGTTGGTACCCATGTTGTCAATCTGACATACACTAGAGGACTCAAGTCAGACTACTACCTTTACCTAGATTGAGCATGCCCTAAAGTTTGAACCTATCTCTCCTCTTAGTAAATGCCTAAAATCTCACCAATCGATGTACATTCTAAACAGCAAACATAAACAAAGAATAAAGCCCTGGAATAGGATTTATCTTCAGCACATAAGCGAATCCAACTGCAATATTTCAAAATTCAGTTCTTGTGACTAAGCCGGGTTTCAGTACACCAACATTGTAACCAACCAGGACTTATGGACCTTAGTGGTAAAGCGGACCCACGGTTTTAAGTGGTTATGATAGGTTACAAAATTTTTGCCACCATCTATAACATTTTTGATGTAATTTTTCTGTATCTGAGTATCAATAATTTTCGGTAGTAGTTGATGATCATGGCTGTGACAACCAATTATAAAATATTTACATGCTAAAAAATATTTTTAAAGTTTACTAATATATATTTCAATTAATATTTTTTATACATATTTATTATAGGGATTGAATTCTGATCACATCATCGATAATGTAAATAGCATCCTTACAAGTATTTGATATTTGTAAATGTAACGATTGGTTTTTCCCAGTATAATGCAAATAGTATCCTTACAAGTATTTGATATTTAATATATTTTATACATATTCATTATAGGGATTAAATTTGGATCACATCAACGATAATGCAAATAGTATCTTTAAAATATAATGCGTCTGTAGTAAATACTTTACCAACACCTATGGCCCGTAAACTTTAAAAGATTCAAACCCTTAATTTTTTAATTTTTATCTTTATTTTCTCTCAATCTATTATGGACTTATGTGTTGGATTAAGGACAGTCTGTGACGATGCCTAGGATTAGAGACCCAGTAGACACAGCAGACAGCTTGTTGACATGCCACGGAAGAAGAGCATAGAATTTGCAATTGCAATTTGCTTGTATTTTTTCCTCATACAAGTGTGCTAATTCACATCGTAAACCCTCTTGTCCGAACTCTACTTCAAAATTAGACATACGCCTTATAGCTGCCCAGCTACGTACAATATCCTGCATACTGGCTGACACTACAACCCAATAATGGCTAGGGGAAAAGACAAGGCATGCTTCCAATGCCATCACTCTCTGTATCTTGGTTTTTAGGTTTTTAAGGGAATCTTTAGCATATTCACTACATTTTATAACAGCCTTATCTCTCGTTATATATCAATCCATCATTCATTCATGATACTTGGTCTTTCGGCTTTCTTCTGGATAGAGAGCCGAAGCCAATGTTTCACAAAACTTAAAATACAACCATTAACAATGGAAAAAATATATATTTTATATGAAACTTAATTTTTAAGTTTATCTCTGTTAATTAACACACCACCTTATAATTTTTTGGTTTATTATATGGAGGGAAGCATCCTTATTTATCCATCTCCAAGCTATAAGTATCATAATCCCTTTTGACCAACGTCAATAATCTATAAGTACTCATTTTTCTTTGGGTTTACCTTTATCCATCTCCAAGCTATAAGTATCATAATCCCTTCTAACCAACACCATAATCCATAAGTATTCATTTTTCTTTGGGTTTGCCATGTTCTTGAAAAGTTAATAATTCGTATAGAAATTTAAGTTACCATGTTATTATATGTATACATTAATTTGAAAGATATATACATACTGTATTTCTTCATCCTTTATATTTATCTTCTAAAACGAGAACATAGAAAATAAATTTAATATTGAAGTTCAATATTTGTTACTCAAAACTAAATTTTTTTATACAATTAAAATATTATTATTTAAAATATATAAAAATAATTAATATTTAAATATATTATTTTTAAATTTTAATTTTCTAAGAACATATGATGAAGTTTAAATAATTTTTTAGAATATTTTCCACTTTTTAGTGTTAAATATATTTTTGTTATATATATATATATATATATGTGAATACCAATAAATATATTTTTTATATTTAAAATGTGAAACTAGATATAAAAAAATCTAAAGATTGAAAACTACAACACCAAATCAAGAGCGATCAATTGGGTTTAATAGTAGAATATTAAAATAAAGTTACAAAATTATATAAGTCGAAAAACCAAGTGATCACTCAACTCTTAAACAATCTCATCATCTAAAAAATCCGTGTATTACATCCAAAAGCTAGACTTTAATTGTGTTTAACTACAACAAATTCTTAATCAAATCTCTCTTAATCTCGAGTCTCATGACCTCCATGTAACTATTATTAACTAGTGAACCAATAACATCATTAAGAATGGGTACTTCCGCCTCATTATATTATGCTTGTGGCTTAAGATATGCAAACAAAGCATATTCCTAAATAATGTTGTTAGAGTATGGGTTTGAATTGCCCCAATAAATCTATCTTCATAAAAAATATTGTAGCTCCTACCAAACCATATATGAGCAAGCATAGCATTTCTAAATATTTTCATTAACTTATCAAACACAAATAAGCCTAAGAAAGCCTCTCTCCATTTAAGCTTTCTCTTATATACCTAAAATCTATAAATAATGATATAATGATATGTGAAGAATTACATGAAAAAATATATAATGAAAATTATTGTGTATTGAAATTAAGAGTGAATACATTTATACATGCTTGTGGGAATGAATGAAGAGTTATAACCATTGAATATACACCACTAATATACAATTAAGTCAATAGCATACTCACATTGCTTAAAATACTGCATCCCTAAGGCAACACTAAAACTATCAAGTTAAACATGCACATTTACTTTATATCCAAATAGTTTGCAATATTTGATAGAATTAAAAATATGTATCTTTCATGGCATTAAGAGAAGAATTTTTCAACTTTTTAAACTCTTAATATTATTATTCTTAGGGCTTATTACAATGGTTATTACACTAGAGATAACAATAAACATAAAGTTTATTGTAGTTTTTTTTAATAGATGTCAAATATTTTAATCAAGTAGTGAAGGAAGTCTTCTAACTCTATTTGGATGTAATCATTTAGGCATTTGTTTGCAGTTTGGATGAGTTTTTACTTTTTTATTGAAGATTAATTTATTGCTACCTTTTAGAGATGAGAATAATTTTAAGGATAATAGTGGTAGAACAAATATATGTGTATCCACTTAAATATCTACTTTTAAGTGGCAATGGTTTATGCCTTGTGCAGGGGTTGTGGTATTTTTATTAGTTGATACATAAATCATGAGTATCGTTTCTTCATTTATCTTCTTTAGAATTTATTTTATCTATGCATTATACTCATGATTAAGCTCTTCTAGAGTATATTCTATAATGAGCTCTTGAATAGGACAAAATGCTATAATAACAAAGACAACTTCAAATTTAAATACTCTACTCGATATAATATACATCATGCTAAGTTTTGGTATCATTTGGAGTAGTTTTGCATTCTCTATTGCACTTTTTGTATCCATTATTGCATGCATTTCATTGATTTTATCTTAATCCACACATGCTATTAACCAATTTTAATTTCTTGTGTGTAGGTATAGGTATTCCAATGCATGAGGAAGGAGCTAAAGATTTGAATATGGATAGCTCATCACAGCGGTAACAAAAACCCACTCTTCAATCGTGAGTGCGAGGAAGACACTGAAAGCGCGCCATAGGTTTATGAAAGGATTGGATCCTTCAACATTGTAATTGGATTGTATCAATTGAGAGCCCTCAAGGGGATATTTTGTAACCATATATTTGAAAAATTAATCAATATAAAGAGAACCCCCCATTTCTTTCAAATATTTGTCATTTATTGCTTACTTTAATGTCGCTTTTGAATGCTTGAATAGAACAATAGATGCATTTCAATTTCCCTTTGCTAGGTGCACCATTTTTTCCACTCTATAGTGGTGATCATGGTGGGACCCTTGTCCTTTTTCATTTTTGCACTTTTGAATGTTGCAGGTTCTGGTCATTCTGGACTGAAATGACCCCTAAATTCCTAATTGGAACACCCAGGGATGACCACAACAACCATCCCACCCAGGGATGGCCCCCAAATTTGCAGCCATCCCACCCTGGGATGGCCACAAAATAGGGGTTTTCAGCCCAAATTTTCCAAAAACAACATTCTAGGCTTTCAAGGTAAGTGCCTAAACCTTCACTTTGCATTAATTCTATTCAGAAAAGGGTAAATTTAAGTTTTTCATGTCTTTTCCTTGTTGATTGAAAGGTAGATTTCCCCTTTTCCTAAATTTCAAAATAACAAATAGAAGAAAAATAGGAAAAAGAATAGTTTAAGTATGCATTTGAATGGTTTGACTGCTTGTGACCTACCTAATGGTTAGGTTGTCATATAGGATAAGTATTTTGTAGGTTCTTTATTCATGCATATATTTTTGAAAGTGAAACATTCTTTGTGCATTTAGTGAACTAGCATTGAATGCTCTCTTGTTTTACTTTCTTTAAGGATAAAAGGAACCACACACACCACATCACATTTGAACATTAGTGAGTTGGAATTTCATCCCCAACCACTAATAGAGACCAACGATAGTGGGTTTCATCTCCACCCATTGGCTCACATCCTACGAACCCTATTTTTGGCCAAAGCTGGCTCCAAGAACCATCTTAGCCATGGAAAATAGCACGCACTCCTCTTCGGAGGGTGTATCACTACCCATGGTCAATATGGGTGAGGACTGGTAGGACCTGTGCTCCCTGATCGGGTATGGGCTTCATCTCCATACTTTGGTTGGTTCACGTGACCGAAATTTCATTGTCGGTTGTCGAGCTATGAGTATACAGGTGAAATCCCTTAAAAAATTGAGAATTACATCAACAATATTCAAACACGTGAAAAGAGATCTCTTTGCAAAACAACAAATCAAAAATACACCAAATAGTTTTAGGAACACATAAATATTTAAAAGAGATAAACACTTGTATTATTGTGTGTTTCTATTTTTGTGTGTTGAATCATTAAAATTTGTAAAGGAGATAATCACGTAGGGTTTAGAAAGAAGTAGTTATGGTTTGCACCCATAGCCAAGCCCACTCAAGGGCTGACGCTATGGGGAGTAGGCAAGGAGACGTAGACCATCTCTGATTTGACCCTAAGGATTTGGTTATACCTCCTTGGTGGCCTCCTACTCGCCCAAGTCCTAGAATGTCAAATAAGGAACCTAGCCTCCAAGGGACCCCCATGCGGGACACCCCTACAGGTTGTGGTCCTAATTAGGGAAATTATTTTCCAAGTATAGACACTTCACATGCCTTCTTTCAAGAATGGAAATCATGCATTGAGGCACCAACACATAGAGCAATACCATGCATTCACGTGCCTACTCGGTCTACCTCACACACCTATGTGTAGGATCAAGACTATGCACCATGGGCAGGGCTAAATGATCACAATACACCCTCAGATCACCTTGATAGGTCTCCATAGTATAAATACCAAGATGAGTATGATACTCATCACCCTAGGTGAGCAAACTCACCCTTCCCTTCCTCATTTATGAAGGAAGACCTGAGGAGAATCTTGATTATCCTCGATCACATCATTCGATGCAAGCACGATGTGCTTCTACGCTAGTAGAGTATAAAGAACATCTGTTTAGGAGTGAGCCTCAAGTAAATGTGACCTCTCTCAATCGAGGGAAGCTCATAGTGGATTTATCAGATCCTCTTGAATAGGATAGGTATCATGGCAATAGTGCTAGGTCTCATAGGCCTCACACAATTGAGCAGATAAACCAAGTTGTCAAAAGGTATGCTGATCACCAAGCTCAATTTAATCAGCTTCAGCTAGATAAACAATGCTTGGATCTCTTAGATCATTAACATCAATTAGAAAAAAAAGGATTGAATAATAGATTCAAGAGACCTTGCGCAATGGGGTTCCTACCCCAAGTACGCATAGATAGGGGGTTCATCAGAGGCAACCCACTTTTAACCAAAATAGGCTTCCTAGGCCTAATCAAATGGTGCCTCCTCGACCTCCTAGGCCTAATCGAGACTTACCTCCTAGGCCAAACATAGATCACCTTTAGTAGGCATTTGTTCCTCCTTGTAGGCCAATTCAAGAAACACCTTATGGGGCCTATGATGATTTAGAACTAGAAGAGGAATACCTAGAAGCACCTTATGGAGGTATGGTTGATGACAATCAACCACCATACCATATGCTTAAAATTCCTCACCCTCCCCATGGGGCCAAAGTAAATAAGAGGAGATTAAATCCTCTGATGCGTATAGAGCATTGCTTGAGTACATGGAAACCATAGAGAGCAAGATAACTGGGTCTAGGCAACAAAAGCCCACTTTGTACCAGCTATGCAGTCAACCACTTCATCCATCTATACCTTCCCCTCCATATCTAGAGCATTTCAAAATGCCCAAGTTGGATAGATTTAAAGGAGAGGAAGATGCACAGGAGCACGTCACTAGGTTCATGAACCAGTGCTTCAGTATCCAAGAAAATGATGCCTTACTTTTGAGAATATTTTTGATTACCCTCTCTGGCCTAGTCGTAGAGTGGTATAATCAACTTCCAAGGCATAGCATCCATACCTTTGAACAATTTGTAGATGCATTCTTGGAATGTTTCACCTTTAATACTAAGAGAAAGGTGACTTTAATAGACCTCATGGGGTTAAAGCAATATGAAGATGAGTCAATCATAGACTATGGTAATAGGTGGTGAATACTTCTTGCTAAGCTACCATACCTATTTCTAGTGTCTGAGCTGACTCGGATGTTTTCTAAGAGTTATTTAAAGCCAATATCATTATTGCTACAACTCCAATAGTATCAAACTCTTGAAGATGCTCTAGCATAGGCTAGAACCATAGAAGAAATTAAAATTCAAGAGGGAAAATCGTAAAACCTCACAAAAGGAGTGGACTAAGAACCCAAAGGGCAATCTAGCACAATCAAAGTTGGTAATAGTGAACCAAGTTGCCATCAATGTCCCAGGGCCTATGCAACCAATGCCACCTTAAAAGGTAAATTATCAGGCCCAACCTCCTCCTACAAGTTACAACAACAACACTCAAGTGAATCAAGGGTAAAATCAGCAATGTCACCCTAGGCAATAATTTACACCCTTCATGAGTCTATGGACTCCCTATTCGATCATCTATGTGTGGCCAAGGTGATTACTCTACCTGAGATCTAGCCTATAGACCCGAGTATAGGTAAAAAAAGCCTATGGGATATCATGAAGACCTATATTGTAGATATCATAGGTAGATTGGACATGACTTGCCAATGTGCTACGGTTTCAAAAACCTAGTACAAGATATGATTGAGAGGAATGACCTTCAAGTGGATAACCCTCTCATGACAAACAATCAACAAATGGGTGTTTTTAAAGACCCATTACCCACTCATGAGGTACAGGTAAATCCTACCAAATAAGTAAATGAGGTCCATATGACACCCCCTCAATAAGGGTTCATTGGGATGGTTAGCATTGTGACAAGGAATAGATGCTATCCAAGTCAAGTTGCACCACCTATAACTTCAAGTGATATTCCCTCAATGTCATAGCCTCCACCACCTCTAGTGCAAAGCCTTCCACCTCATCTAGTGGTTACAATAAAAAGTAAGCTTGCTCAAAGCTTATGAACAACATCGGCTAGAATTTCCATATATGAGCTTATTCAATAATCTCCACCTCATCGAGAAGCTCTTATGGATATTCTTAAGTCGATTGACCTATAGCCCTAAGAGTCTAACTCCTTTATCAATTTTGTGGGGCATGTTCAGTAGTGTAAAGAACCAGTGATCACATTTCATGAACATGAACTCAAATCGATAGCAAGTGATGTGGTTGATCCTCCTCTACACATCATTGCATGTGTAAATGGAACACCCTATAAGAGAGTTCTAATTGACACTGGTTCATCAAGTAACATCATCACCACTAATGCTCTCAAACATCTAGGACTTCTAGCATCCCATATTGTTGCATCCACCTATACCCTCTGAGAATTTAATGATACTATATGCTCAATAGTTGGCACTATAGTCCTACCTATCTAGGTGGGATGCAAAACTATACCAACTTTGTGTCATATCTTGGAGGGCGTAATGGCCTACAATATATTTTTGGGTAGACCTTGGATTAGGGACATGAAGTGTGTACCCTCCATAGCTCACCAATGTCTGAAGTATACTTATGAAGGGCAAGTACACATTGTCTCTACAGACCTTGAGCCCTTCAAATACTACAACTTGGTGCAACATATCCTCGAGTCGACCTTACCATCGACTCATGTGGACTTCCAACCGAATACATCTATTCGGGGTCCAATTCCCTCACCATCACCTTCCATTAATCCATTACCATATTCTTCCATACCATCATCATCATTGGCACCTTCAGAAACACCTTCATCATCATCCAATCCTCCATAGAGGAACATGTCGAAGAGGCCTATTGATGAGATCCCTCCCATCATCTCCACCATTTCTATGAAAGAGATTCCTAGTCTAGCAGATGAGGAACCATCTCATGAGGTAAGCATTGAGTCATCTCAAGCCTCACTTCCATCTCCTCCATCTTCACCATCCCAGGTCACAGTCCATTTGGCTAATACAGGTTTAGGAGAATATCTAGTGAGGAACATCACAACTATTCCAGCCATTGAGATAATACAAAATATGGGATGACCTCATCTTCCCATAGGTACCATTGTACCTCTAGGTATACCTCCCAATCAAATGAATTTCATATATGGGGGTATTGAATATGGAACAGAACCATCTCCTCAACAAGAAGAGGATGAAGAACCTTTCTCTGAGGATATCAATTACATGTCCAATCCCGACTATGCCTTGTGATATCTCCATCATTGCCATTGGCATGGCTATGGTTTGGGGTTATATGAACAAGGTACTCATGTTCCTTTCCAGCCATAATATCAATTACCATATGATAAATCTAGTTTAGGACACAACAAGCCTGTGCCTCTTGATGTCCTCATAGAGATTTTAGAATGCCTAGGTTTGAACTATAGGGATGAGCTTGCACATGATCCCTATACTAATCCTAATCATGTCCACTCTTTGGGGGATTATTTTCTCATAAATATGATAGATCAAGGGATATCTCATGATTTCACCCAATCCTTTGAAGAAGGTGAAGGTTCACATACCCTTCCATCTGATAATGAGGAAGAGGATCAAGGTCCTCCTCAGGAATGGATAATATATGATGAATCGTATTATGGTGTAGCACCTATCAACTACCCTAGTTTAGATGAGGAATATGAGCAGGTCATCCCATTGGATGATGAAGAAGAATTCTATCTATGTATGTTCCTAGTGCAACATCCCATCTAGCGATAACTTTTACCACTCGAAGAGCAAGCTCATCACCTTCCACATAGACCACCATCGGTCATTCCACCTCCACCACAACCACCCCCATGAGTCTTGCGACAACCTCTTGTCACTAGACCTAATCACCCATCCAATGGAGATCATCCATCCATCAATATGATTTCCATAGATCTTACTACACCATTGCATGATCCGAATAACCCATCAAAGCCATTGCACCTCGACCTTGAGGTAATTGACTTTGATCAAGGAGATTCTCCCCCATCTCCATCAGAGTATTGGCCTTGCGATGAAATGTTACAACCATTTCATTTTTCTCCAAGATCTACTCAAAATGTCTTTCACGCTGAGGTTGAGCATGAGTTTCCAATTGATGATGTAAACCCAGTTGATGACATTCATTTGATCCCTACTCCACACCAGTTGGAAGAGGGATCTCATATGTCAATTGAGCCAATAATTGATAGGGATATCGACATAGATCTTGAGAATCCCCAATTCATCAAGCTAGGGGAAGGCTTATCCCCTACTAAGCAAGCTGATTATACAAAACTATTAAAATAGAAGAAGAAAGCTTTTGCATGGTCTTATAAAGATATGCCAGGACTAGATCCCAATTTAGTCATGCATAATCTTACGATTGACCCAAATGCAAAACCAGTTAAGCAAAAGCTATGCAAGATGCATCCAATAGTAGCCTTAATGGTGAAAGATGAATTGCAAAAATTGTTAGATGCCAACTTCATTATATCAGTTGATTATCCACCATGGGTTTCCAATATGGTACCTATCAAGAAACTCGATGGAAGGATTCACATTTGCACTAATTTTCGAGATCTAAATAAAGTGAGTCCTAAGGATGAATTCCCTTTTCCAAACATTGATGCACTAGTGGATGCCACAGTAGGTCATGAGATGTTATCCCTAATGGATGGTTTCTCTGGATATAATCAAATTTACATTAATCTAGAAGACCAACTCAAAATGATATTCACAATGCCTTGGGGGATATTTTGTTATAAGGTCATGCCTTTCGGCCTCAAAAATGTTGGTGCTACCTACCAACGAGCTATGACTTATATCTTCCATGACTACATGCATAAAATTTTGGAATATTACATAGATGACTTATTGGCTAAGTCTTTACTTCACCATGAGCACATTGATGTATTGTACAAAGTTCTAGATCACCTCATCGAACACAATGTTAGACTAAATCCCAAGAAGTGCATCTTCGATGTCACATCTAGAAAACTCTTGGGATTCATAGTCTCTAAATGAGGCATAGAAGTTGATCCAAATAAATTCAAGGTAATCCTAGAAATGCCTCCCCCACTACTATCAAGCAACTACGTAGTCTGCAAGGAAATGTCGCATCCATCAAGTGCTTCATAGCACAATTGTCGGATAAGTGTCGACCTATGAACAAGTTGTTACACAAGGGGGTCACATTTAAGTGGGATGATGAGTGTCAAGCCACCTTTGATGAGATTAAACAATATCTGGCTTCACCACTAGTATTGGCTCCTCCTCAACTAGGAGTGTCATTCTATCTATACATCTCAGCTACTGAGCTTGCGTTGGGCACCATGTTGGCCCAAAAGAATGAATTGCACAAAGAACAGGCTACATACTATATTAGTCGCACCCTAGTCAGTTATGAAATAAATTATGCATACATTGAGAAGCTATGCTTAGCAATGGTTTTTACCACTAAAAAGCTATACCATTATATGCTCAATCATACCACGTATGTAGTATCCAAAGAGAATCCATTGTGATATATGATGAGTCGAACTTACCATAATAGTCACATGATAAAATGGATTATGTTGTTGATAGAATTTGACCTTGAATTCATCGGAAAAAAATCAATTAAAGGTTAGGTCATAGCCGATCAACTCGTAGAGGCTCCCCTTCAGGATGACCAACCTCTTAGTATAGAGCTTCTTGATGATGGAGTCTTTCAGGTGTCAGAATCACTTGATCTTGAAGAGCCTAAAGCAAAGGCTGATATAACTCTATTTTTTGATGGCTCTAAGTGTGAGCAAGGGGGTGGTATGGGAATTATATTTTTCACACCACAAGGGGCTCCAATACCCCTATCATTTAAACTTGATTTCCCATGCACCAACAATAATGTCGAGTATGAAGCTCTTCTCATAGGCCTTCAAATGACAATCACCATGAAAATAACTAAGCTCAATATTTTTGGTGATTCCTTGCTCATAGTGAATCAAGTCAAGGGAATATTCCAATGTAGATGCCCAATATTGCAAGCCTACAAAGCCCTAGTGGATAAAATTTTGGAAAAATTTGAATGGTATGATATTGAGGCACTCCCTCGTTCATCTAACCATTTTGTGGATACAATGGCCTCCTTAGGGTCTTTAATCCCATAGAACCCTTCTGATGATATCACAACCATTCAATTCAAAATGCTATCACAATCTACAACTAAGCATGAGGAGCTTCACTCCATGCCAGAAGTCCACATGATTCAAATTGAACCTTCTCATGAATGGTTCTCTCAAATTCACAATTGCTTAAATAATGCCGCTTGGGGGACTTTATTCCCTCAAACTCCTTTTGATACTAGCACAATGCTATATTTACAAGTTCTCTCCCAATCAACATTCATGAGAGATGAACTTCAAAAGGATCAAGCAATTCATGCAATTGAGGCTTCTTCAAAGCAAGATTGGTCCATCCAGCTAAAATATTACCTAAAGCTTGGTAATATCCCTTCTGGATTGTCACATGCCACCAAACATTCATTCAAGCAAAAAGTGGCAAAATATGTCTTACTTGGAGACATATTGTATCATCGAAGCTATGAGGGTATCCTCCTTCATTGCTTAGAGCATCAAGAGTTAGTTTGGGCAATCGCCCAAGCGCACGATGGTACATGTGGTGGCCATTTCAGTGGTATGGCCATCACAAAGTGCATTCTTCGCATGGGCTATTATTGGCCAACTTTAGAGCAAGATTGTTGTGCTTATGTTAAGAAGTGCATCAAGTGTCAACACCATGCTAATTTGACACATGTACCTTCTCAGGCCTTACAACCGATTCAATCAGTTTGGCCATTTTTGCAATGGGGGTTTGACTTAATCAAGAAAATCTCACCCTCTTCCTCAGGCCATCATACATTCATCATTACGACCATCAAGTATTTCACAAAATGGGTGGAAGTGATTCCCCTTACCACTATGACTGGACCTCGCATTATGGAGTTCATGTTACATAATATCATTTATCATTTTGGTATCCCATCCAAAATAATTTTAGATAATGGGCCACCTTTTAAGAATAAGGATGTGCATGCTTTAATAACTAAATATAACATCCAACATAACTTTTCTATGCCCTATTATCCACAAGCCAATGGGCAAGCTGAGGCATCAAACAAAATAGTAATTACAATCTTAAAGAAAATTGTTAAGGATAATCACAAATATTGGCATAATCAATTGCCTCTTGCCCTTTGGGCCTACCACACTAGTATTCAGACACCCACTAGGGCAACTCCATTTTCACTAGTGTATGGTGTTGAGGCTGTCATGCCTTTAGAGTTAGAAATCCCATCGTTGTGCATATCCATGCAAGAGTTCATCGATGATGACACCTATGGTAGGCTCACCTAGACCAATTAACTTTGCTTGATGAATGATGCGTTAATGCTCTTGAGCACCTACGTGTTTATCAAGAGTGGCTTAAGAGAGCCTATAACATGAAAGTCCATCCTAGAGACTTTTAGGTTGGTGACCTTGTTCTAAAAGAGAACCAACAAAATTCTAACTTGTCGCCCCATCTATGGGATAAATTTGTAGTAAATTGGTTAGGTCCTTACATTATCACTAGTCATATTGGACCTAGAACTTATCACCTAGCTTCCATTGAAGGATGTGAGGAGCCTGAACCCTTGAATATCCTTCACCTATGGCCTTTTCATGTTTAAAGCACCACACCAAAAATCTCCAAAGGTATCTATAAACCCTTTGGTCACCCTAAAATGATCCAAAGGTATCTATAAACCCTTTGGTCACCCTAAAATCCAAAAGGTATCTATAAACCCTTTGGTCACCCTAAAATGCTCCAAAGGTATCTATAAACCCTTTGGTCACCCTAAAATGCTCCAAAGGTATCTATAAACCCTTTGGTCACCCTAAAATACTCCAAAGGTATCTATAAACCCTTTGGTCACCCAAAAATCTCCAAAGGTATCTATAAACCCTTTGGTCACCCAAAAATGCTCCAAAGGTATCTATAAACCCTTTGGTCACCCAAAAATGCTCCAAAGGTATCTATAAACCTTTGGTCACCCTAAAATGCTCCAAAGGTATCTATAAACCCTTTGGTCACCCAAAAATGCTCCAAAGGTATCTATAAACCCTTTGGTCACCCAAAAACTCCAAAGGTATCTATAAACCCTTTGGTCACCCAAAAATGCTCCAAAGGTATCTATAAACCCTTTGGTCACCCAAAAAGCTCCAAAGGTATCTATAAACCCTTTGGTCACCCAAAAATCTCCAAAGGTATCTATAAACCCTTTGGTCACCCAAAAATGCTCCAAAGGTATCTATAAATCCCTTTGGTCACCCAAAAATGCTCCAAAGGTATCTATAAACCCTTTGGTCACCCAAAAAGCTCCAAAGGTATCTATAAACCCTTTGGTCACCCAAAAATCTCCAAAGGTATCTATAAACCCTTTGGTCACCCAAAAAGCTCCAAAGGTATCTATAAACCCTTTGGTCACCCAAAAATCTCCAAAGGTATCTATAAACCCTTTGGTCACCCAAAATTCTCCAAAGGTATCTATAAACCCTTTGGTCACCCAAAAATGCTCCAAAGGTATCTATAAACCCTTTGGTCACCCAAAAATCTCCAAAGGTATCTATAAACCCTTTGGTCACCCAAAAATCTCCAAAGGTATCTATAAACCCTTTGGTCACCCAAAAATCTCCAAAGGTATCTATAAACCCTTTGGTCACCCAAAAATCTCCAAAGGTATCTATAAACCCTTTGGTCACCCCAAAATACTCCAAAGGTATCTATAAACCCTTTGGTCACCCAAAAATGCTCCAAAGGTATCTATAAACCCTTTGGTCACCCAAAAATGCTCCAAAGGTATCTATAAACCCTTTTGGTCACCCAAAAATGCTCCAAAGGTATCTATAACCCCTTTGGTCACCCAAAAAGCTCCAAAGGTATCTATAAACCCTTTGGTCACCCAAAATGCTCCAAAGGTATCTATAAACCCTTTGGTCACCCAAAAAGCTCCAAAGGTACCTATAAACCCCTTTGGTCACCCAAAATCTCCAAAGGTATCTATAAACCCTTTGGTCACCCAAAATGCTCCAAAGGTATCTACAAACCCTTTGGTCACCCAAAAATCTCCAAAGGTATCTACAAACCCTTTGGTCACCCAAAAATCCCCAAAGGTATCTATAAACCCTTTGGTCACCCAAAAAGCTCCAAAGGTATCTATAAACCCTTTGGTCACCCAAAAAGCTCCAAAGGTATCTACAAACCCTTTGGTCACCCCAAAATGCTCCAAAGGTATCTATAAACCCTTTGGTCACCCAAAAAGCCCCAAAGGTATCCATAAACCCTTTGGTCACCCAAAATACCCCAATGGCATCCACTAAGCCCATTGGTCAAATGTGTATATATATATTTATCAAAATCCAAAAACATCATTAAAATATCAAAAATATAAAAATATTGCATTGCATTACATTTCATATCACTGCATTATACAATCACTTGCATTAGGCATACCCATCATTGCATTTTGTATTCTAGAGTTGATCATACATGTCTAGCACCAGGTCTGTCCACTAGCCATCCTTCAAAATCAACTTTGTCAAAATTCATTATTCACACTCATCTACATTTCAATTATCATGTTCATCTACATTTTCCACCTTTCATATGTGTGTTTATTTCCCTTCACCTAGGCCATTGGTTATAAGGCATCATTAGGGTTTTTGGTCACTCAACCTATCTCTAGTTTTCACAAAAAGGAGTGGACTACGAACCCAAAGAGTAATTCAACATAATCAAATCCTACAGTAGTGAACCACGTTGCCATAAATGTCCCAGGGCATGTGCAACCAACACCACCTCAAAAGGCAAATTATCAGGCCCAACGGGCCAACCTCCTCCTACAAGTTACAACAACAACACTCAAGCGAATCAAGGGCAAAATCAACAATGTCGCCCTAGGTGAAAATTTACACCCTTCGTTGGGTCGATGGACTCCCTATTCGATTGTCTATGTGTGGGCAAGGTGATTACTCCATCCAATATCTAGCCTATAGACCTAAGTATAGGCAAAAAAAACACTATGGGACATCGTGAAGACCTATATTGTAGATACCATAGGCAAATTGGACATGACTTACCAATGTGCTATGGTTCAAAAACCTAGTACAAGATATGATCAAGAGGAATGACCTTCAAGTAGATAACCCTCTCATGAAAAACAATAAAAAAATGGGTGTTTTTAAATATCCATTACCCACTCATGAGGTACATGCAAATCCTACCAAACAAGTAAATGAGGTCCAGGTGACACCCCCTCAACAAGGGTTCGTCGAAATGGTTAACTTTATGAAAAGGAATCGATGCTATCCAAATCAAGTTGTGACACCTACAACTTCAAGTGATATTCCCTCAACATAATAGCCTCCACCACCTCCAATGCAAAGCCTTCCACCTCGTCTAGTGGATACAATAAAAAGTAAGTTAGGTCAAAGCTTAAGAACAACATCGGCTAGAATTTCATATATGAGATTATTCAATAGTCTCCACCTCATCAAGAAGCTCTTATGGATATTCTTAAGCCGATTGACCTAAATCCCCAAGAGTCTAGCTCCTTTATCAATTTTTTGGGGCACGTAAAGCAATGTAAAGAACTAGTGATCACGTTTCATGAACACGAACTCAAACCAATAGTAAGTGATGTGGTTGATCCTCATCTACACATCATTGCATGTGTAAATGGAACACCGTATAAGAGAGTTCTAATTGACACTGGTTCATAAAGTAACATCATTACCACCAATGCTCTCAAACACCTAGGACTTCCAAGATCCCATGTTGTTGCATCCACCTACACCATTCGAGCATTTATAAATACACTATCCTCAATAGTTGGCACTATAATCCTACCTATCCTGGTGGGACGCAAAACTATACCAAATTTATTTCACAATATTGGAGGGCGCAATGGCCTATAATATATTGCTAGGTAGACCTTGAATTAGGGACATGAAGTGTGTACCCTCCATAGCTCACCATTTCCTGGGCAAGTACACATTATTTCTATAGACCTTGAGCCCTTCAAATACTGTAACTTGGTGCAACAGATCCTTGAGTTAACTTTACCATTGAATCATGTGGAATTCCAATTGAATACATCTATTTAGGGTCCAATTCTCTCACCATAACCTTCCATTATTCCATTACCATCTTCTTACATACCATCATCATCATTGGCACCTTCAAAAAAAAAATTATCATCGTCCAATACTCCATAGAGGAACATGTCAAAGAGACCTATAGATGAGATCACTCCCATCATCTCCATCATTTCCATGGAAGATATTCCTAGTATAGAAAATGAGGAACCATCTCATGAGGTAAGTTTTGAATCATCTCAAGCCTCGCTTTCATCTCCTCCATCTTCACCATCCCAGGTTATAGTCCATTTGGCTAATACAGGTTTAGGAGAATACCTAGTGAGGAACATCACAATAGTTCCAACTATTGAGGCAATATAGAATATGAGACGACCTCATATTCCCATAGGTACCATTTTACCTCTAGCTATACCTCCCAATCAAACAAATTTTGCATATGGGGTGTTGAATATGGATCATAACCATATCCTCAGGAAGAAGAGGATGAAGAATATTTCTTTGTGGACATCAATTACTTGGCTAATCCTGAATCTGCCTTGTGATATATCCATCACTTACATTGGCATGTCTATGGTTTGGGGTTATATGAACAAGGTACTCATTTTCCTTGCCAATCGTAATATCAATTACCATATGATAAATATTTTTTTGGACACAACAAGCCTATGCCTCTCAATTTCCTCATAGAGAGTTTAGAATACCTAGGTCTAAACTATAGGGATAAGCTTACATGCGATCCCTATGCTAATCCTAATCATGTCTAGTATTTGGGGGATTATTTTCTAATAAACATGGTAGATCAGGGGATATCTCATGATTTCACCCAATCCTTTGAAGAAGGTGAATGTTCACATACCCTTCCATATGATAATGAGGAAGAGGATCCAGGTACTCCTCAAGAATGGACAAAAGATGATGAATTGAATTACGATGTAGGACCCATCAACTACCCTAGTTCAGATGAGGAATATGAGAAGGTCATCCCATTAGATGATGAAGAATAATTCCATCTATGTATATTACCAGTGCAACATCCCATTTGGTGACAAATTTTTCCACTCGAAGAGCAAGCTTGTCAGCTTCCACATAGACCACCACCAGTTATTCCACCTCCATCGCAACCACCCTTGCAAGTCTTAAGACAACCTACTATCAATATACTCAATTGCTAATACAATGGATATCATCCATCTATCAATATGATTTCCATAGATCTTACTACACCACTACATGATACTAATAACCCATCAAAGCCATTGCATATCAACCTTGAGGTAATTGACTTTGATCAGGGAGATCCCCATCTCCATCAGAGTATTGGACTTATGATGAAATGTTACAACCGTTTAATTTTTATCCAAGATCTACTCAAAATTTGTTTCACACTGAGGTTGAGCATGAGTTTCCAATTGATGATGTAAACCCAGTTGATGGCATTCATTTGATCCCTACTCGACATCAGTTGTAATAGGGATCTCATATATCAATTGAGCCAACAATTGATAGGGATATTGATATAGATCATGATAATCCCCAATTCATCAAGCTAGGGGAAGGCTTATCCCCTATTGATCAAGAAAATTACACAAAACTATTAAAATATAAGAATAAAGCTTTTGTGTGGTATTATAAAGATATTCCAGGACTAGATCCAAATTTAGTCACACATAATCTTACGATTGACCCAAATGCAAAATCAGTTAAGAAAGAGCTACACAAAATGCATCCAATAATAGCCTTAATGGTGAAATATGAATTGAAAAAACTGTTAGATTCCAACTTCATTATATCATTTTATTATATACCATGGGTTTCCAATATGGTACTTATCAAGAAACCCGATGGAAGGATTTGCATTTGCACTAATTTTTTAGATTTAAATAAAGCAATTTGTAAGGATGAATTCCCTTTGCCCAACATTGACGCACTGGTGGACACCACAATAGGTCATGAGATGTTATCCCTAATGGATTTTTTCTATGGATACAATCAAATTCACATTAATCTAGAAGACCAACTCAAAACAACATTCACAATGCCTTGGAGGACATTTTGTTATAAGGTCATGCCTTTCGGCCTCAAAATGGTTGGTGCTACCTACCAGTGAGCTATGACTTATATCTTCCATGACTACATGCATAAAATTTTGGAAGATTACATAGATGAATTATTTTCTAAGTCTTTACTTCACCATGAACACATTGATGTACTGCATAAAGTTCTAGATCACCTCATCGAACACAATGTTAGACTAAATTCCAAGAAGTGTGTCTTCGGCTTCACATCTAGAAAACTCTTAGGATTCAAAGTCTCTAAATGATGCATAGAAGTTGATCCAAATAAATTCAAGGTAATCCTAGAAATGACTCCCTCCACTATTATCAAGTAACTACGTAGTCTACAAGGAAAGGTCACATCCATAAAGCACTTCATAGCACAATTATCAGATAAGTGTTGACCTATGAATAAATTTTTACACAAGGGGGTTGCATTTAAATGGGATGATGAGTGTCAAGTCGCCTTTGTTGAGATTAAAAAATATCTAGCTTCACTGCTAGTATTAGCTCCTCCCCGATCAAGAGTGTCATTATATCTATACATATCAACTATTGAGCTTGCGTTGGGCACCATGTTGGCCCAAAATAATGAATTGCACAAAGAATATGCTACATACTATATTAAATGTGCCCTGGCCAGTTATGAAATAAATTAAGCATACATTGAGAAGCTATGCTTAGTAGTGGTATTTACCACTAAAAATATATGCC
The DNA here is from genome assembly GCA_028583015.1 of Wollemia nobilis. NCBI lineage: Eukaryota > Viridiplantae > Streptophyta > Pinopsida > Araucariales > Araucariaceae > Wollemia > Wollemia nobilis. The sequence goes on along the minus strand of JAQPPZ010001711.1, from coordinate 5,152,779 downwards.
ATTATATGCTCAATCATACCACATATATAGTATCCAAAGAGAATCCATTGTGATACATGATGAGTCAAACTTACCATAATAGTCTCATGAAAAAATGGATTATGTTATTGATGGAATTTGACCTCAAATTCATCGTACAAAAATTAATTAAAGGTTAGGTCAAATCTAATCAACTTGTAGAGGCTCCCCTCCAGGATGACCAACCTCTTAGAATAGAGCTTCCCAATGATGGAGTATTTTAGGTGTCAGAATAACTTTATCCTAAAAGCCTGAAGGACACGTTGACATAACTCTATTTTTTATGTCTCTAAGTGTGATCAAGAGGGTGGCATGTGAATTGTGTTTTTCACACCGCAAGGGGGTCCAATACCCCTGTCATTCAAACTTGATTTCCTGTGCACCAATAATAATGTTGAGTATGAATCTCTTCTCATAGGCCTTCAAACGATAATTGCCATAAAAATAACCAAGCTCAACATTTTTGGTGATTCCTTGCTCATAGTGAATCAAGTCAAGGAAATATTCCAATGTAGATGCCTGATATTGCAAGCCTACAAAGCCCTTGTGGATAATTTTTTGGAAAAATTTAAACGGTATAATATTGAGGCACTCCGTCGTTCATATAACCATTTTGTGGACACAATGGCCTCCTTAGGGTCTTTAATCCCATAGAACCCTTCTGATGATATCACAATCATTCAAATCAAAATTCTATCGCAATATATAACTAAGTGTGAAGAGCTTCACTCCATGCCATAAGTCCACATGATTCAAATTGAACCTTCTCATGAATGGTTCTCTCAAATTTACAATTTCTTAAATAATACCGCTTGGGGTACTTTATTCCCCCAAAATCCTTTTGATACTATCACAATGCTATATTTACAAGTTCTCTCCCAATCAACAATTATGAGAGACAAACTTTAAAAGGATCAAGCAATTCATGCAATTGAGGCATCATCAAAGCAAGATTGGTCCATCCAACTAAAATATTACCTAAATATTGGTAGTATCCCTTATGGATTGTCATAGGTCACCAAATGTGCATTTAATAAAAAAGTAGTAAAATATGTCTTACTGTGAGATATATTGTATCGTCAAAGTTACGAGGGTATCCTCCTTTGTTGCTTAGAACCTCAAGAGTTAGTTTGGGTAATTTCCCAAGTGCACTACGATATGTGTGGTGGTAATTTTAATGGCATGACCATCACAAAGCACATTCTTTGTATGGGCTATTATTGGCCAACGTTAGAGCAATATTGCTATGCTTATGTTAAGTGTGTTAAGTGTCAATGCCATGCTAATTTGACACATGTACCTTCTCAGGCCTTACAACTGATTCAATTGGTTTAGCCATTTTTGCAATGGGGGTTTGACCTAATCAGGAAAATCTTACCCTCTTCCTCAGGTTGTCATACATTCATCATTAAGACCACTGAGTATTTCATAAAATGAGTGGAAGTGATTCACCTTACCACTAGGACTGGACCTCGCATTATGGAGTTCATGTTACATAATATCATTTGTTGTTTTGGTATCCCATACAAAATAATTTTAGATAATGGGCCACCTTTTTTAACAGCTAAATATAACATCCAACACAATTTTTCTATGCCCTATTATCCACAAGCCAATGGCAAGCTGAGGCATCAAACAAAATTGTAATTGCAATCTTAAAGAAAACCATTAAGGATAATCACAAATATTGGCATAATCAATTGCCTCTTGCCCTTTGGGCCTACCACACTAGTATTCAGACACCCATTAGGACAACTTCATTTTCTCTTGTGTATGGTGTGGACGTTGTCATTCCTTAAGAGCTAGAAATCCTGTCATTGCGCATATCCATGCAAGAGTTCATTGATGATGACACCACATGGTAGGCTCACCTAGACCAATCAACTTTGTTTGATGAATGACACATTAATTATCTTTAGCACCTACTTGTTTATCAAGAATGGATTAAGAGAGCCTATAACATAAAATTTCATCCTAGAGACTTATAGGTTGGTGACCTTGTTCTAAAAGAAAACCAACAAAATTCTAACTTGATGCCACATCTATGAGATAAATATGCAGTAAAATGGTTAGGTCCTTACATTATCACTAGTAATATTGGACCTAGAACTTATTGCATAGCTTCCATTGATGGATGTGAGGAGCCCAAACCCTTTAATATATTTCACCTGCACCCTTTTCATGTTTAAAGCACCACACCCTTACCAAAATGCTCCAAAGGTGCCTATAGACCCTTTGGTCACCCTAAAAGCTCCAAAGGTGCCTACAAAACCCTTTGGTCATCCAAGAAGCCCCAAAGGTATTTATAAACCCTTTGGTCACCCAAAAAGCCCCAAAGGTATTTATAATCCCTTTGGTCACCCAAAAATATCCAAAGGTGCCTACTAAACCTTTTGGTCACCCAAAAATATCCAAATGTGCCTACTAAACCCTTTGGTCACCCAAAAAGCTCCAAAGGCACCTAAAAAGTCCTTTGGTCACCTAAAAATCTCCAAAGGTATCTATAAACCCTTTGGTCACCCAAAAAATTACAAACGTATCTACAAAACCCTTTGGTCACCCAAAAATCTCCAAAGGTACCTATAATCCCTTTGGTCACGCAAAAAGCTCCAAAAGTGCCTATAAAACCCTTTGGTCACCCAAAAATTTCCAAAGGTACCTATAATCCCTTTGGTCATGCAAAAAGCTCCAAAGGTGCCTACAAAACCCTTTGGTCACCCAAAAATATCCAAAGGTATCTATAAACCCTTTGGTCACATAAAAAACTCCAAAGGTACCTATAAAACCTTTGGTCACCCAAAAAGCTCCAAAGGTGCCTACAAAACCCTTTGGTCACCCAAAAATCTCCAAAGGTGCCTACAAAACCCTTTGGTCACCCAAAAAGCCCCAAAGGTATCTATAAATCCTTTGGTCATCCAAAAAGCTCCAAAGGCACCTACAAAACCCTTTGGTCACCCAAAAAGCTCCAAAGGTGCCTACAAAACCCTTTGGTCAACCAAAAAGCCCCAAAGTTATCTATAAATCCTTTGGTCACCAAAAAGGCTCCAAAGGTATCTATAAATCCTTTGGTCAACCAAAATACTCCAAAGGCATCTATAAAAACCTTTGGTCATCCAAAAAGCCCCAAAGGCACCTACAAAGTCCTTTGGTCACCCAAAAAGCTCCAAAGGTATCTATAAATCCTTTGGTCACACAAAATGCCCCAAAGGTATCTACAAAACCCTTTGGTCACCCAAAAAGCTCCAAAGGTACCTATAAACCCTTTGGTCACCCAAAAAGCTCCAAAGGCACCTACAAAACCCTTTGGTCACCCAAAAATCTCCAAAGGCACTCATAAACCCTTTGGTCACCCAAAAAGCTCCAGAGGCACCTATAAACCCTTTGGTCACCCAAAAAGCTCCAAAGGTATCTATAAACTCTTTGGTCACCCCAAAATGCCCCAAAGGTATCTATAAACCCTTTGGTCACCCAAAAAGCTCCAAAGTTATCTATAAACCTTTTGGTCACCAAAAAATCTCCAAAGGCACTTACAAAACACTTTGGTCACTCAAAAATATCCAAAGGTATCTATAAATGCTTTGGTCACCCAAAAAGCTCCAAAGGCGCCTACAAAAGCCTTTGGTCACCCAAAAGCTCCAAAGGTATCTATAAATTCTTTTTTCATCCAAAAAAATTCAAAGGTACCTACAAAATCCTTTGATCACCCAAAACACCCCAAAGGTATCTATAAACCCTTTGGTCATCCAAAAAACTCCGAAGGCACCTACAAAATCCTTTGGTCACCCAAAAATCTTCGAAGGTGCCTACAAAACCCTTTGGTCACCCAAAATCCCCAAAGGTATCTATAAATCCTTTGGTCACCCAAAAATCTCCAAAGGTTCCTACAAAACTCTTTGGTCACCCAAAATGCTCCAAAGGCACCTACAAAGCCTTTTGGTCACCCAAAATGATCCAAAGGTATCTGTAAACCCTTTGGTCATCCAAAAAGCCCTAAAGATATCTGTAAATCCTTTGGTCACCCAAAATACCTCCATGGCATCCACTAATTCCTTTGGTAAAATATATACACATATATATATATATATATATATATATATATATATCAAAATCCAAAAAAAACATTAAAATATCAAAAACATAAAAATATTTCATTGCATTACATTTCATATATCTACAATATACAATTACTTGTGTAAGGCATACCCATCATTGAATTTTATATTTTAGAAATTTCTCATACATGTCTAGCACCATATCTGTACACTAGGCATCCTTCAAAGTCAATTGTATCGAAAGTCATTATTCACACTTATCTACATTTCAATTATCATGTTCATCTACAATTTCCACCTTTTATATGTGTGTTTATTTCCCTTCACGTAGGCCATTGGTTATAAGGCATCATTAGGGTTTTTGGTCACTCAGCCTATCTGTAGTTTTATTTTTCAAATTTTGTGGAAAGGTATCATGATTTGTAGAAGGTAGAGTCTTGCTTTGATCGTACCTTGTATATGTCATAATCCCAAACATTTTTTTACACTAATAAATCCAAGTTTTGCACAAGGAAATATGAAACCTACAAAGTGGTATGTGTTACCCTAAGTGAAAAGTTTATCTTGCTCATCCACCTATGTGAATGGTTCAAAAATACTGATAATTGACAAAAGGACAAGCTTCTCCTTATCCAAAATAATCAAAATCCCTTGCTTCATGCCAAATTGGAGCAAGTATCCATTAGCAAAAGAAAAAATAAAAAGTGGTTGTCACCATTACCTAAAGAAAAAAGCAAAATAAATAGTGGTTCTCACCACTACCAAAATCCCTTGCTCACCAAAACAAAAATGAGAAAATCCCTAGAGCAATTCAAAAATAAAAGAAAAAAGGGAGTACTAAACTTGAATCCATGGAATTCTTACCATTTGACACTCATAAAGTGATCGTCATTACAGGTTGGATGGCATAAATCGTGCATGGCAATGGTGATATCCTTAAGCATGATGATATATATGTAATATTAGCGACCTAATTCTATATAGATGAATGTTTGCATGCAGATGAACTAGCTTTTGGCAGCCTGTATTACCTAACGATCTAATACAACTATATACAAAACTTAGGATAATGATACTCACAGAGTGATATTCAGTACAAATGGGTTGCATCAATCTTGTTTGGCACTAGGGTAACTTTATGTGATATCATAAAAATAAACTCACATGCACACATAGGGATATTGAATATCTTGGTCATCCTAGCAGATTTATACCTTACCCAAAAGTCTTGCATAGTTACTATACAACTTTTGACTAGATCACTAGAGTGTTTGAGTGTCATGAAAATATTAAAAATATTATATAACATCTTACTTTGCCTATCATTCCATAACATTTTATCACATGTGTGTTAGTTTATATTTTCACAATTCATTACATAGTCTGATGATAACGTTAAACTGAATAGATGAATTTGGTACAATCTATGGTGCTAGCATCTAGTGTGTCAAATATTATTTATAATTCATCATACATATTAAAAAATCATACATTTTATTTTGCATATACTCATATACATATCATCAAATCACATAATATTACAATACATGCATCCATGATAAGCATCCATAAAAGCATCAATAAAGCAAACATAAGCATTGCATACATCTAATAAAGCAGTAAGGAAACACATGATGACAACATAAAAACTCATATATGTGTGTGTGTGGGGGGCTAAAAAGATACATCACAATCCAAAAATTTCCTATAGGCTACATTCAAGTGGGTCCTCAAACCTCACACTACCAAAAAGCTAAAAATAACCATAGAATCTCAAAAGCCATGGTCATGCAGGATTGCCACTATGACTCTCATCCCCACCCTTAGTCAGTGCTCATAAATATCTCCCAAAACTACTCTCCTTGGCCCTATCTTATCTCCTCATGGAGCTAGGTACCCCCATCCTAGCCGATGACTACCCTGTTGTTGGATTTTGAGTCCTAAAAGTTAAAGTTGTCATTGATGTCAAGAAATGAAGTCAACATTAATATCAAGGTTTTCATCAAGGAATAAAGTTGTCAAAATTGTTATTTGATATCCAGGAAGAAGGTCAAAGGTCAAGAGATTCAGTGGAAAGTTAAAAAGGAGATATAATATTTTTTATAAATTATTTAAATTCAATGAGAATTTAAATTTTATGAATAAATATTATTTACACCATGGAATGCAATGTGAAGGAAGCAATAATATTATAATGGTTAAAAGGATATAATATTATAATTTTTGATATTATAATATTAAAGTGATTTGGTTAAAACCCCAAAGTAAAATATTTAATATTTTACAATACCCAAATATGGGCTTGGAGTTTAAAATATTCAAAGCACTTTATCAAGGTTCTAATCTTCGCTGACATCTCATGGTAATGAAAGCTTCAAAGGCACCAACGTTTTACAAAGCATGGAGGAATTTAATATAAATACCTATGCCAAAGGGAATTGAACCTTATCCTTGCTCGATCGATTATTTTACATACGAATTGTTTAAAGATAAGAGCTCATGAAAGAGGGACTGCAAATTTCATGTTTGATTTGCTAGCGAATAGAAACAAAGTGGAATGTGTCTAATGGTTGAAGCCCAACCAGGCAACTTAGCCTAGTGGAAAGTGGACAGGTGGTAAAACATCTATTGGCAAGGGATCCAACGTTCGAAACCTAGCGGTGTGCGTTGGTAGGCATGTTGTTTGAAGGCACCAAAGTTGCATGTTTTTGCAAAGGGGTAAGAGAGTGATACATTTTGAATCATGTGGTGCTTCCTCCATATCAAATGAGTGTGTAGCTCATGCAACTTTTGGAGCTACAGCAAGGCATACGTCATGGGCTTTATTGAGGGTTTGAATCACTCCAAAGGTAAGGTAAATATTTTGCATTAAATTTTTCTTATTTGCCTAAGTTTGGAGGTATAAGGGTTGTTAGTGGAATTGTTTAGAAAGGGTGTTTGTTGGATAGTGGTGGTAGTTGAAAATTATCACTTCGAGTAAAAACGAAGTTTTGGTTTCAATTATTTTTGATAAAGTCTTAAATTACTATATTGCCATATTGAAGGATTAAGACTTTTGAGTGTTGTTTAATTTTAATAAGGGGTTTTTTGTGTTAAATAAGATTATTGTGAAGGTATTGAATATTATTTAAGTTGGAGTAATAAGGTGTAATTTTGATATCATTTTGCATTGTGTTTTGTTGAGTAAATTATTATCTTCTAACCCTTATTGAGATTGTCAAAGAAGTAATTGTGAGTGTGGCAAATTTGTGAGATCAACTCCTTGTTAGGAAAAAAGGTATGGGTAAATTATTTCTTGGTTGAGTTGAATGATTGGCTTACTAGAAAATAAATTTTGGAGTGAAAAGGATTTGATTAGGGTTTCCTTTTCGAAAAAACTTGAGTTAATGCTTAAAGGTTTTTTGGAATTAAGAGTTGTGATTAAAACCTTGTTTGATAAGCATAGTTATTGAATTCATTGGATTATGTGAAGAATTGAGTTAGGATTTTGAAAAGAACATGAGTATAATTGTTATGTGAAGAGTGTTTTATGAGTATTTTTGTTGAAGTGAGTTGTTGTGCATGTTGAGAAAGGTGCAGTGACAATATTGTCATTGTTGTCAACACAGTCAGATAGATCGATTGATGCAGTGGACAGGAGTTCAGAGGTTATTTAGAGTATGTACAGTGATGTTAAATGCTTATGAGGATGTTTATCCACCTTTTTGCATATTTTCCAAGAAGACCGAAGTGGCCCATATGCTAAAGATCAAAGAAAAAGCAAAACATCGCAAAGAGAAAAAAAAAGTGTCACGATATCGTGACATGTTGCATTTTCGCGGCCAACAGAGAAGAGAAAAAGCAAGGAAAAAAGTGTCACGATATCGTGACATGTTGCATTTTCGCGGAAAAAGAGAAGTGAAAAAACAAGGAGAAAAAAGTGTCGCGATATCGCGACATGTTGCATTTTTGTGGCCAAAAGAGAAGCAAAAAAGCAAGGAGAAAAAAGTGTCGCGATATCATGACATGTTGCATTTTCACGGCCAAAAGAGAAGCAAAAAAACAAGGAGAAAAAAGTGTCACGATATCGTGACATGTTGTATTTTCATGGGCCAAAGCAAAGTGAAAGAGTAAAGAGAAAAAAGTGTCGTGTTATCGCGACATGTTGTATTTTTGCGGACCAAAGCAAAGAGAAAGAGCAAGGAGAAAAAAGTGTCACGATGTCACGACATGTATTTTTGCGGGCCAAAGCAAAGAGAAAGAGCAAGTAGAAAAAGTGTCGCGATATCGCGACATGTTGTATTTTCGTCGTCCTATGCAAAGAGAAAGATCAAGAAGGAAAAATTGTCGCGATATCGCGATATGTAGCATTTTCGTGATCCGATGCAAAGAGAAAGAGCAAGAAGGAAAAAGTGTCGCGATATTGCGACATGTCAAATTTTTGCGACTCAAAAAGAGTAGGCAGGCAGAGAAACAAAAGTGTCACGATATCACGACATGTCACATTTTTATGACTCAAAAATGGCAGGCAGGCAGAGAAACAAAAGTGTCACGATATCGCAACATGTCGCATTTTCACGACTCAATAAGGGCCTCAAAATAGAAATGAAAAGTCTTTTTGGAAACCAAAACACATGCATGCACAAGGGAAAAGAAAATGAACAGTCATGAAGGAGAAAATGAACAGTCATCGAAGGAGAAAACAAATGCATGCACAAGGGAAAATAAAATGAACAGTCATGAAGGAGAAAATGAACAGTCATCAAAGGAGAAAACAAATGCATGCACTAGGGAAAATAAAATGAATAGTCATCGAAGGAGAAAACAAATGCATGCACAAGGGAAAAGAAAATGAACAGTCATGAAGGAGAAAACGAACAGTCATCGAAGGAGAAAACAAATGCATGCACAAGGAAAAATAAAACGAACAGTCATGAAGGAGAAAATGAACAGTCATCGAAGGAGAAAATGAACAGTCATGACCAAGAAAACGAATAGTCATGGTAGGAGAATATGGTGTCAATTATTTGCATGTGATGTGTTTGACGAAATGCCTTCTCAAAATATACAACTGGAGTTACAACTGGAGTTACAAAGAGAAAGGATGGTTATAAAAGGAGTGTTGCTTGGAGAATTTGATGAGTGGATTTTATCTTGCGAAGAGCGCGAGAGGTGTGCGAGAGGTGTGCGAGAGGCGAGCGAAGAGCACGATAGGTGAGTGATAAGGGTGTGTGTTTTGTGAATTATGGGCGATGTTGGGTAAGCAATAGACTAGTCAAGGTCTTGTAAAAGTGAAGGCATTATTATGTCAATATTTTGGTTTCAAAATTGAAGTCCAAGTTGGTGCTTGGCATCAGGGGTTGGTGCTCCTTTCTATTGGTGTAGATAAATCAGGGGTTGGTGCTCCTTTCTGTTGGTGTAGATAAATTAGGGGTTGGTGCTCCTTTCTGTTGGTGTAGATAAATCAGGGGTTGGTGCTCCTTCCAATGGGTGCTGGTAAATTGATTGTAAAGTTGGTGCTTTGTAAAGGCTGGATTTGGATGGGAGTCCAAACAGTCATTTTGAGGAGTAGCCAAATCGGTGAACCTCAGTACATCTTGTGTTGTGTGATGTTCTCTTGTTATACTTGCTTTATTTGGTTTTAAGTTTTTATTGTTTCAAATTTAAGAGTTGAAGATTTAAGTTTTAAATAGCTACACTGATTCACCCCCCTCTCAGTGTCATTTTGAGACTAACAATTGGTATCAGATCCAATTTCCCTTGTCAGGATAAATTAGCTAGGGTTGATCTTGGATTAGTATGCAATGGGTAAGAAGAATAGATCCTCCTCCAATAAGGCATCTCAGTCAGTTTCAGTTCCTGTGGAAGATAAAATTGAACTAGAAAATATAGGAGTGAATTCTAAATTATGCGATGAAAACCTTGAGGTTGAAGTAGATCTAGAAGGTGATTTGATCATTGCACTTGAAGAGTTGAATATAGAAAGGAAAAATAACAAAAGACTATCCAAGAAGTTGGAAGAATATGGGGATAATATTGAAGATCTCTTATTACAAATTCATAAAGCCAAGAAAATAGAAGAAGCCTTGAAGTCACACCTGGATGATAAAGTCGATGTATGTAGCAAACGTGAAGAGGAATCTAACAAAGTTATTAGTGATCTAAAGCTACAAAAAGAAGAGTCCAAAATGATTGAAGAAACTCTCAGGTCACAGATCAATAATAAAGAGATTGTTTGCTGCAAACAAGAATAAGAGATTGTTTTTTTGAAGAAACAACTAGAAGAGGCCAATACAAATCTCAAATTTGAGAAGAGCACAGAGTTGCTAGATAAAATGATAAGGCAACAAAGAAGCTCCATGGGTAATCTTGGTCTTGGATGTGAAGCTGAAAAACCTTCATCTTCTAAATCTGCAGAGAAGAAGAAGTCCACTGTTGAAGGATCAAAGCAAGAAAAGCTTGAAGCTGAATCTTCAAAAGGAAGAAAATCTTAAAGGAGATCTACAACAAAGCAACCACAAAAAAAGAGGTTCTATCACTCTCACTTTATTCATAATAATGCTTTTAATGGCTATTGTTTAAGATGCAATTGTTATGGTCACAAGGCAATTTATTGTGGATTGAATAAAAGATCAAAGAGTTATGCTGGTAGAAATACATCTATTTTTTCGATTGAACATCATGTGCAATGTTTCAAATGTAATGGTCATGGGCACATAGCAAGGTTTTGTCCAAGAACTTTTGTATCTAATCTAAGGCAAGATAGTAGATTTCATCAGACACAAAGAATGCAACATAGACAGGGAATAAATCATGTGCATCAAAGAAAGAAAAATAATCATCCATCAAGGATGCACAAGAGACAACCACCCAAGTAGAAATGTTTTTTCACCTTTGATGGATTATGCAGTAGAATGTTATAACTGTCATAATTTTGGGCACATTGCAAGAAATTGTCGAAGTACATTTGCATGAAATCAATTTCAGGGAAGAAAATTTCAACCAAATGGAATGAGACAAAATAGAAAATTTCCTAAAAAACATGCACAAGCTACTGAAAAGGAAAAGTCAAAACAAGAGCCCAAAATTGTAATCAAAATAGAGTGGAGAAAGAAAGAAGAAAGGAAATTGTGTCTCCTTGGACTGAAGGAGACTACTCCTCTATTGCACTAAGCAACTCCAGGTAGCACATCCTCAGGGAGAGCAATGTTAAAGTTTTATTTTAATGCTCCTATGTATTTTTTTGGTTATCTGAGGATGAAAGGCAAGTAGTCAGGGGGAGTTGTCGTATAGTTGTCAAAGTGTGTTTTAGTTCATGTAGTTGTTTGTGGAGGTATCGTGAAGGGTGGTGATTAAATTGAGAGTTGTCACCATTGGTAGTATTGCTATATGTTAGTGTTGTACTTTTGATGGTTCTTACTGCCATTGTTCAAAGTTATGGATTATAACAGTTTTGATAATTTGGTTTAGTGAAAGAATGTTGTCCTAGCTGCATATATGTGTTTTGATAAAAGTAGTGTATTTGTACTACACATTGATGTGAATATTGTTAGATCTATTATGACACTTTGGTGAAAATATTTAATTCGCATGCAAAATCAGAAAGCTCAGATGGTAGACAACTATCTTACTCGACAAGGGTTCAAGAAAGGTATGGTGGATAGTAATTTGTATGTCAAAATAGAAAATGACCATCTTATTGTTCTTTTTGTATACGTAGATGATATCATATTTGGCAGCAGCAAAGATGAGTCGTGCAGAGATTTAGCAAATAAGATGCAGAAAGAATTTGAAATGTCAATGATTAGTGAACTTTCATATTTCCTCGGGTTGCAAGTTAATCAAAATGAGAAGGGCATATTTATTTCTCAAATTAAATATGTGAAAGAGATGCTAAAAAGTTCACAATGGAGGATTGTAAGCCAGTTAGCACTCCCATGACGACAGGTTGCAAGTTGAGCAAGGATGAAAAATCTATACATGTTGATCAAACCATGTACAAATCTATGATTGGGAGCTTACTGTACTTGACAGCTAATAGACCAAATATTTTGCAGGTAGTATGCATGGTAGCATGATTTTAGGCTAGTCCCAAGGAGACTCATGTGACAACAGTGAAGAGGATTCTTCGGTATCTCAAGGGTACTATGGAGTATGGGTTATGGTATTCGAAAGGTAAGGACTTCACCCTTATTGCTTATTCAGATGCAGATTGGGTAGGATGTGTATATGATAGAAAGAGTACCAGTGGAGGTGCATTCTATCTTGGAGATAGGTTGGTCGCGTGGCACAGTAAGAAACAAGAGTCAGTCTCCTTATCCACAATAGAGGCAGAATATATTGCAGTGACAACATGTTGTACGCAGGTATTATGGATGAAACAAACCCTGAAAGTTCTTGGTATTAAATTTTGTGAGCCAATTTTAGTTAAGTGTGATAACACCAGTGCCATTAACATCTCAAAGAATCTGATTATGCATTCTCGCAAAAAACACATTGCTATCCGATATCACTTTTTGAAGGAGAAAGTTGTAGAAGGTGAGGTTAAGTTGGATTTTGTTCCAAAAATAGAGCAAGTAGTGGATATCTTCACAAAACTATTGTCGAAGGAAGTCTTTAAGTACCTTCGCAATAAATTGGGAGTGGTCACGCTTCCCAAGAATTGACTAGCTATCGGGACCACATTCTCAGGGGGAGCATTTGTGTATTTGTTTATCTTTTTGCTCATGTTTGTGATTTTTGCTAAGTGTAATAATTTTTTCCTGAGAATTTTGTGCATGGACTCAGGGGGAGTTTGCAATAGCCCTTTGATATTGTTGTCAAAGGGGGAGAAGAGTTACAGGAAATTGCACGTGTGTTGCCAACAATTCCAAAGGGGGAGATTATTGAGCAAGGTGCAGTGACAATATTGTCATTGTTGTCAACACAGTCAGATAGATCGGTTGATGCAGTGGATAGGAGTTTAGACATTATTCAGATTATGTTGCCAGCAATTCCAAAGGGGGAGATTGTTGAGCAAGGTGCAGCGACAATATTGTCATTGTTGTCAACACATCCAGATAGATCGGTTGATGTAGTTGATAGGAGTTCAGAGGTTATTTAGAGTATGTACAGTGATGTTAAATGCTTATGAGAATGTTTATCCACCTTTTTGCATATTTTCTAAGAAGACCGAAGTGGCCCATATGCTAAATATCAAAGAAAAAGCAAAACACCGCAAAGAGAAAAAAAAAGTGTCACAATATCACGACATGTTGCATTTTCATGGCCAACAAAGAAGCGAAAAAGCAAGGAGGACAAAAGTGTCGCGATATCGCGACATGTTGCATTTTCACAGCCAAAAGAGAAGCGAAAAAGTAAGGAGAAAAAAGTGTCGCGATATCGCGACATGATGCATTTTCGCGGTCAAAAGAGAAGCAAAAAAGCAAGGAGAAAAAAGTGTCGTGATATCGCGACATGTTGCATTGTTGCGGCCAAAAGAGAAGCGAAAAGGCAAGGAGAAAAAAGTGTCGCGATATCACGACATGTTGTATTTTCGCGGTCCAAAGCAAAGCGAAAGAGCAAAGAGAAAAAAATGTCACAATATCACGACATGTTGTATTTTCATGGGCCAAAGCAAAGAGAAAGAACAAGAAGGAAAAAGTGTCACGATATCGCGACATGTAGCATTTTTGCGAGCCAAAGCAAAGAGAAAGAGCAAGGAGAAAAAAGTGTCGCAATATCGCGACATGTTGTATTTTCGCGAGCCAAAGCAAAGAGAAAGAGCAAGGAGAAAAAAGTGTCGCGATATCACGACATGTTGTATTTTCATGGGCCAAAGCAAAGAGAAAGAGCAAGGAGAAAAAGTGTCGCGATATCATGATATGTTGTATTTTTGCGGTTTGATGCAAAGAGAAAGAGCAAGAAGGAAAAAGTGTCGCGATATCGTGACATGTAGCATTTTCACGATCCGATGCAAAGAGAAATAGAAAGAAGGAAAAAGTGTCGTGATATCATTTTTGTGACTCAAAAAGGGCAGGCAGGTAGAGAAACAAAAGTGTCGCGATATCGCGACATGTCACATTTTCGCGACTCAAAAAGGGTAGGCAGGTAGAGAAACAAAAGTGTCATGATATCATGACATGTCACATTTTTGCAACTCAAGAAGGGCCTCAAAATAGAAATGAAAAGCCTTTTTTGGAAACCAAAACACATGCATGCACAAGGGAAAAGAAAATGAACAGTCATGAAGGAGAAAACGAATAGTCATCAAAGGAGAAAACAAATGCATGCACAAGGGAAAAGAAAACGAACAGTCATGAAGGAGAAAACGAATAGTCATCGAAGGAGAAAACAAATGCATGCACAAGGGAAAATAAAATGAATAGTCATGAAGGAGAAAACGAACAGTCATCGAAGGAGAAAACAAATGCATGCACAAGGGAAAAGAAAACAAATAGTCATGAAGGAGAAAATGAATAGTCATCGAAGGAGAAAATGAACAGTCATGACCGAGAAAACAAACAGTCATGGTAGGAGAATATGGTGTCAATTATTTTCATGTGACGTGTTTGATGAAATGCCTTCTCAAAATATACAACTGGAGTTACAACTGGAGTTACAAAGAGAAAGGATGGTTATAAAAGGAGTGTTGCTTGGAGAATTTGATGAGTGGATTTTATCTTGCGAAGAGCGTGAGAGGTGTGTGAGAGGCGAGCGAAGAGCGTGATAGGTGAGCGAGAAGGGTGTGTGTTTTGTGAATTGTGGGTGATGTTGGGTAAGTAATAGACCAGTCAGGGTCTTGTAAAAGTGAAGGCATTATTATGTCAATCTTCTGGTTTCAAAATTGAAGTCCAAGTTGGTGCTTGGCATCAGGGTTTGGTGCTCCTTTCTATTGGTGTAGATAAATCAGGGGTTGGTGCTCCTTTTTGTTGGTGTAGATAAATCAGGGGTTGGTGCTCCTTTCTGTTGGTGCAGATAAATCAGGGGTTGGTGCTCCTTCTAGTGGGTGCTGGTAAATTGATTGTAAATTTGGTGCTTTGTAAAGGCTGGATTTGGATGGGAGTCCAAATAGTCATTTTGAGGAGTAGCCAAATTGGTGAACCTTGATACATCTTGTGTTGTGTGATGTTCTCTTGTTATACTTGCTTTATTTGGTTTTAAGTTTTCATTGTTTCAGCTTTAAGAGTTGAAGATTTAAGTTTTAAAGAGCTACACTGATTCACCCCCCCTCTCAGTGTCATTGTGAGACTAATAGTGCAAAGAAATTGAACTAGAGTTTGAAAAGAACATGAGTATCATTGTTATATGAGATTTATTATTGAGCATTATTGGAAACATTTTGTGTTGGTTTATATATGCTTGGACTAGGGTTTGTGAGAAATGGGAGTTTCATTAAGTATTTGGTTGAGTTGATTTGATTTAGCCTAGTCAAGTGGTTGTATGAAGTGATTATTCAAGTTCCATAAAACAAACTACTCTACATTCTGATTTGAGTTGTGAAAGTGATTGAGCATTGAGTATAGAACATATTGAGTCTCTAACAATTCTCTTTATGCTTCTATGATATTGAGAAAATTGTGAAAGTGATTGAGCATTGAGTATAGAATATATCGAGTCTCTAACAATTCTATTTATGCTTCTATGAGATTGAGAAAATTGATAAAGTGATTGTGCATTGAGAGTAGAACATATTGAGTCTCTAACAATTCTCTTTATGCTTCTATGAGATTGGACAAGTTCTATGTGTGGACTTGTTAAGTAGATTTGAGGTAAGTCTTTGAGAAGACTTGTGGACTGATTTTATGTGAGCTTTTGTAGAAGCTTACAATACATATTTGGTTATGTTCTAGAGAGGACTTATTGAGATGATTGGGACAAGTTCTGTGTGATCTTGTTGAATAGATTTGGACAAGTTTTGTGTGAGGTTGTTGAACAAATTTGGACAGGTTCTGAGTGGAATTATTGAGCAAATTTTGATAGGTTCTGAGTGGACCTGTTAAGCATATTTGATCAAGTTATGTGTGAGCTTGTTGAGAAGAATTGAGCATGTTCTAAGTGGACCTATTGAGCAGATTTTAGCAAGTTCTGAGTGAACATGTTGAGAAGGTTTGAGAAAGTTCTGAGTGAACTTGTTGAGTATATTTGACCAGGTTCTAAGTGGAACTTTTGAGCATATTTGAGCAAGTTCTAAGTGAACTTGTTGATCATATTTGAGCAAGTTCTAAGTGAACTTATTGAGCAGAGTTAAGAAAGTTATGAGTGGACTTGTTGAGAAGATTTGTTCTAGATCGACTGGAATGTGTTTAGTAAATATTTGAGATAGATATTTGGATGTGATAGAGCATAGAGAACAACAGTCTCTAGTGGATAGATATCCATAATCTAGAGTAGTGAGGAGAGGTCTTCTAAGTGGGGATAAGAGTCTTCAATGGATATAGATCCACAAGCCAGTGTAGTGGAGGTAGTAGTCTTCTAGAGGATCACCAGCTAGAGTAGAGGAGAAGGAGTTCTCCTATGGATAGAGATCCACAACATTGATTTAGGGGATCAACATCTCCTTTGGACAAAGGTCCATAAATATTGTAATTGGGAAGGATTACCAAGAGATTATTTGAGAAATATTTAGAAGAAATATTTTCTTCATGGAGGTAGCCATATTTGGGTGAACCACGTTAAATCTATGTCTCTATTGTGTGTGATGATTTATGCATTACTTTAATTACTACTATTGATATTTCTATATATACATTGCATAATATTAATTTGGAAAGAAAAATAAAAAGTGCTCTTATACTTTTCACCCCCACTATCAGTATAAGCTTGTGTTCTTCAATTGGTATCAGAGCGGGTGCCTTCATAAGAGTTTAACACCTTGAAGGAAAAGCTAAAAAGAACACAATGGACCCTAAGGAGGTATTCTCAACTAACTTAGCATCAGTATTTTATGGAAATGACTACATGTATTATATTATGATGATGAGGATCTACCTAATGGCACTTGGCAATGAAGTTTGGGATGCAGTGGAATTTGGATATGATCTAGAAGTTAATCCTCCTACATATAAGGAAGGTAAGCTTATACAACACTATAATTCAAAAGCAATGAATGAAATTGTGAGAGGTTTGTGTGGAACAGAGTCTATGAAATTTATGCATTGTAGAACTATAAAAGAAATATGGGATAAATTGTAAGGTATATATGAAGAAGATAAAAGTGTCAAGAAAGCAAAGATATGAAATCTCAAAGGACAATTTGAAACGTTGAGAATGAATGAAGAGGAAAATATCAGTGCTTATCTAATTTGAATTGATGATGTTGTTAATGATATGTAAGGACTTGGAATGAATATTGATGAATCAAATGTTTGTGATAAAGTCTTAAGATCTCTTCCAAATAGATTCAGTAAATAAGTTTTTTCTATAGAAATATCTTTTGATGGTGATACTTTGACAAGAGATAAGTTGCTTGGTATGCTAAAAACTTTTGAGATAAGAATAAAAGATACTTCTCCCCAGAAGGAAGTAGCATTCAAAGAAATCAAGAAAACAAAGGGTAAGAAGTCAAAATCAAGCAGTGAGTCATCCAGTGATAAAGAAGCTAATTATGGTAGAATAAATAAAGGTTCCAGAAGATCCATAGATCCAAGATCTGTTAAGTGTTTCAATTTTGGAAAGTTTAGACATTTTGCAATAGATTGTAAAGAACCAAAGAACAACAATGGTGAATAAAAACAAGATCATAGGTATAGGGAATAAAAAATATATAGGCAAGATAAGCATTAGAATAAAAGCAAGGATGGACAAATCAGACAAGGAAAGAAGTTCTTTCAATGACAAAAGAGGAGTTACTATGTAGATAATGCAAGTAAGTACTCAAGTGATAGTGATGCTAGTATTTCAGATAATTATAGAGATGAAGTTATATTTATGATTGAAGAAAAAGAACCAGTTAAGAAAACTCCAGTTATTCTCAAGTGTTTTAGATGTGGTAAATTTGGACATCTTGAAGATGATTGTACAAGGGATGGTTATAGCTTTAGTGATGATGAGTATGGGAATGCACTTGAATGACCAAATGAAAATATTCTAATGGCATTAGAATAATAAGTGAGTGATCATATAGAAGATAAGCCAAAAGAGAGTAAATATGTGGAAAAGGGTAAATAAATAGAGGATTATTCAGCAGAGAATGGTTATTATCTCAAGGGATAACTTATTTATGCCCTTGACACAATAAAAAAGGTACGGAAGCAACACTCTAAACTTAAAATTTAGTTTCAAGAATGTGATGAAGAGAGAAGATTTCTTATAGAGGATTTATAAAAATCAAAGGCTAAAGAAAAAAGGTTCAAATATAAGCTAGAAGCAAAGATCTTGGAATGTGAGAAGTTAGAACAAGAAGTGGCACTACTAAAAGAAGACTTAGAGGAATCCAAGATAAATATGAAAGTTTTTACAAAAAACTCAAAGAACTTGGATAAGTTCATAAATATACAAAAGCCTACATCAAGCAAAACATGTCTTGGATTTGAAAAGGGTCAAAAGAAATGGGAAGGAGATTCAACTTCAAGTTTTGGAGGAGAAGAAACCTTAGATGAAGATACTTTAGAATAAGATAGTGTAAAAGAAAGTGAGACATCAAAGGATGGGTTGGATAATAGTGAATTCAAAAAAAAAAAGGAACAATGCACAAATAAGATACATATGGAACAACAATCAAAATGGGAGACCAATGAGGTCAAGACAATGAAGCTTCAATGAAATATGTTTTTTATGTCACAGGTTTGGGCACATGGCTTCACAGTGTAGGACACATGAAATACAAGAATATGGGAATGGACAACCTTTCCATGGATATTTCTACTCATGTAATCAGTTTGGTCACAAGGAAATGAATTGTAGGGTTCATTACAGAAGAGGATATGACTTCACTAGGAGAAATACTATATTCCTAAGACATTTGCACTTCCAAGGAATAATAATATTAAGTGTTATAAGTGTAATAATGATGGTCATACAACAAAGTGATGTAGAGAAGACATTCCAGAGATAAGTATGAATAGGAACTTGAACATAAATAGGAACAGGAATAGGAATATGGATATGAACAGGAAAAGAATAGGAACATGGACAGGAATAGGAACATGAACATGAATGTGAATAGAAATAGGAATAGGAACATAGATGTGGATAAAAATAGGAATAGGAACATGGATGTGGACAAGAACAAAAATGATGACATGGATAGGAACATAAACACGAATAGAATCAGTCAAAGGATTTAGAAAATTCAGAAAAGAAGAGAAGAGGATAAAGGTAAAGAATAGTGCTTTCTGGGAGTAGAAATACTCTCATCCCAAAATTAACCACCTTAAAAGAAGGTGGGGAAGGGGCTAATCTAAGAGGCTCATTCTTAGCCCCGAGTCCCAAAGGTGACCCTTTTCCATTGATTTCAAAGGAAGAGAAATATTTGAGTATAGGGGAGAGATTTGATATTTGAAAGAGCATTGAACCAGGGGGAGAAGTGTCCCAGGGGAAGTAGCACAGAAGAAGTCAATTTTTTGGTAAAAATAATTTGGGTTGACATCAATGACAAAGGGGGAGATTCTTGGACATTTTGAGTCCTAAACGTTAAAGTTGTCATTGATGTCAAGAAATGAAGTCAACATTAATATCGAGGTTTTTATCAAGGAAAAAAATTGTCAAAATTGTTATTTAATATCCAGGAAGAAGGTCAAAGGTCAAGAGATTCAGTGCAAAGTTAAAAAGGAGATATAATATTTTTTATAAATTATTTAAATTCAATGAGAATTTAAATTTTATAACTAAATATTATTTACACCATGGAATGCAATGTGAAGGAAGCAATAATATTATAATGGTTAAAATGATATAATATTGTAGACACCTAAAATGCGTCATGCCGAGGGCGACTACTCATATGGACATGCTACAAAACCATATGAAGGATCTTGGATAGACTCCAAGATAGAGCAGTGGTTCTAACCACTCAATTTAGGTATTCTAGCATAAGCAGTCTGAACCGCAGCCCAGACTTGTAGTCTCCAGTCTGAACCGTGCTTGACAATTATGGTCTACAATCTAGACTGTAGCTGTGACCTGCGATCTGAACTTGAGTTTAATTAGGCCTTCCATCCGAGACAAATTGGTTGGAACGGCCAAGAGATATAGGAGGCAGTTGGAGGACAGAAGATTCCAAAGGCTTCCATACCAACTATCCTAACCAACCTTCTTGGTCTTGGCTTCTCCATAAAGCAACCCCTAGCCCTAGGTGTATGCTACAAATACCCCCTCCAATTGGGGATGATAAAAAGGGAGATAATTTGTATAGCAAAGTGCTGGCGAATTATCGAGTGAGCTAATTAATCAAGAGAGCAGCGAAGCCCTGTCAAATTGCATAATGACATTGTGCACTTGAGAGCCCCCTTTGCTATCCATCCAAACACCAATTACCCATGGATACCCTAGGTGCCTAGGAGGATCAACGAAGGCCCTTCACAAAAATTTTACCACCAAATCTGTCTGAGGACGACAAAGGCAACCCTTGAAAATCAATTCGAACAAGGAGGTCAAGCCCACTACCCCTAATTCTAAGGGCAAACACATCAAAGGTCAAACTATGGTTGTCAGTCATGGTTCACAGTGCAGACCTCCCCTCACAGCTATGATTTGCAATAGGTTAAAGATCACCTTACTCATTTTACTTTTTACCACATATATTAGTCATGTTAGTATTTTCATAGGTTTAATTGCATTTTATAGAAAATTTGATTGTAGGAATTAGGCATTTTATACATTGCATTGGGTAGGAGTATATTGGATATTTTAGATGTTTTATTGCTTCTAATTCGATATTTGTTCAATGCATAATTTAATTATTCATGTCTTGTATGTTGTAGTATAATTATTTATGTGATTAGAATAGCTTAAAGCCTTTCTTTATGCTTTCTTATTTTACTAGTTTAATGGTATTTACATGTATGTTTCTTTAAAGGGCCTCATCACGAGAGGCTATCAAACTTTGTAATCATGCACTGTTGTTTCTTGTTCATAGGGAGACAGGTGCAAAAGGGAGCCCATATCATAATCCTTCCACATCACGGAGAAGGGGGTTAGCTCTACCCCAAAACAGTTTATGAGTAATCACTAGAGCAACAAATAAGTGTGCCTACCCTGTTGAGGGCATTGGCAATTGTAACATCTGTATCGTCTTTCGAGTGACCCTGAGAGGGTATTTTTGTAACCCGAGATCCTTTCGAATATTAATATAAGAAAATTTACATTAGTTGTATTCTTTGTTCAATTTGTGCCTTTGTGTGGATCTTTGTATTTTTACGATGGTATAGATCAATACACTAGCTAGGCGTGTGTTAGGAGGGAAAACTGAAGGGGATTAATTTTATTCATGAAAATGTGTTACATAAATAGGCATAAGGCCTATATGATAAACTGACAAGTGTCAAAACAGAGGCATAGTGCACTTTAACTCTAACATTCCCCCTTAAAGTGCACTGCACTTTACTTTAACTCTAACATTCCCCCTTAAAGTGCACTATCCTAACCAAAGAAAAACCAAGGCAAGTCAACATTAGGTAACATTCCCCCTTAATTTTGACTTCTCTAAAAGATAACCTATCATCCTATTTTGGTCTAGGCTCGTGCACTGTTGCGCTTGGCTCTCAAACTATGAATAATGCTAGATCCACTGTGTATACATCTCGGTCTGTTGCCTCAGGGTCAGCCACTTCAACGGGTCTGTTGCCACTGGGTCAGCCATCTAAGTGCCTCAAGGTCATCATGGGTGCCTCAGGGTCAGCCACATCTGGGTCTGTTGCCTCTGCAGGTCATCCTCAGAGGATGTTGCCTCTTGTAGGTCACTGACTAGATTCACCATGAGTATGAAATCCCTCCTCATGGTGAAATCAATCTAGAAGGTGTCGGTCTCTGTAGAAAATGCACCTAATGAAAGGAAAAACGAGCCATATAAGAGTGTCGGTCTCTGCCGAAAATGCACTCAATACAATAAAATGAGCCATAGATCCAAATAGGAGGAGAGAAGAAGAAAAGAAGAGAATCTTCTAAAGTGTCTTTGTCTGTAGTCTTCAGAAGTAGATCCGAAAAAACCTTGGATAGAATCTAGGGTGTCTATGTCTATAGTCCCTAGTATAAGTGTCCTTATGGTGACCATGTCATCCCACCAAAATGCATGGGTAACCAACCGCTGCATTCGCCAGGTGTATAGAAAAGGTCACTAGGTACAATGATCACATATAAAATTACTTTGGGAGTGTCGGGTACAACCGAGAGTGCACTCCAAGGTGAAAAAACTTTGAGGCTAAAAGACTGAATTGAAACAGCCTCAAAATTACAATATGACACCACCATTGTGTTTGTCGTGGAAAATCGTTTCCAACGACTATAAATACCCCTATATTCCATCATCAAAGGGGCCTTCATCATAATGAAAAAACAACATGCCTCTCGAAGACAGCGACTAAAACCTCGCACTATGGCGGCATCACTCTCTGGCGGAAAAAAAAAATAGTCTCTCAATTTTCCTCATCTACGAAATGGAAAGCATTCTTTGTGCCAAGTGGCAGAGATGGAAGCAGATCTTCATGGTGCTGAAAAATGCGGGGCAGATCCAGGGGCGTTCGAGGCCTTGATAACATAGCTTATGAACGCGATTTGAAAACTCCCATACGCGCCAATCTCCAATCATGATGAAATTGACTGCATTAAGTGTTAACTAGAGTAATCAACAACGGCTACAGGGTCGCATGAACTATCAAAAATTCCACCAATTTATGTCACATCAAAACAGTCTTCGAAGCAGAGCCAAAGTAGTTGTGGCTTGCTGTCTTTAACTCTCGTCAAAACCACAATTAAAAAAATCATCAATACAATCTCTTCCTGATGCCTGCCGCAGCTGATGAAACGTCCCGCAGTGATCGTAGGGAGCATGGGAAAACTACCATTCCAATATGGAAACCACCATCACCATAAGCAACGTTCAGCAGTAATTTAAAAAAAAAACTCAGAACTTGTCTTTGTCTAAGAAGAACGCCGTTATAGCGGCATGGGCCGGGGCAGCGGTAGTTACGGAGACGTCAGCGTCAGGGACAGCACATCTTTGATGCACTCGGCAGGGTTTGATCCGAGATCAACATGAGTGCCAAGTCACGGCCTCTGCATCACAAAAAAGGCACGGTGACGACACCAGTGGTTCACTGTGTATGCCAAACTCGCAGATCCCACACGAATAATAGCCAGATATTACATGTTGCGTCAATCCCATCGTGATCAATTGAAAAATTCACATCTTCATACATTTCAGTTGCAATTATTGATCGTCTAACTGGGTTCGAAACCCCCAAAATGTAGGCCATAATCAATATTTGTGGGAATTTTACTGGAAACAAAATGCATGCTTGCCTGTGACACCCGGTGGTCACGATCTGGCAGAAATAAAATGGTCCCGTCAAATACGCCCGTAATTATAGAACATGTTCTCCTTCATTCAAAAGATAATATTTGGTCTTCTTCACGGTATTTTGAACTCGCAACATCCCATATGAAAAACTCTCGGATCCATCTTCATCTTCGTTACGCCTGGAAATTCAGAATCTGAAGAACAGGCTCTTCGATCTACTGAAAAAACTGTCAAAATCACAATGATTGGTTTCAGGTACCCGCCAGATCTCGAACGAGGGTTTTCTGGTGGCTGGCGGTGACAGATTCTTCCTGCAGTTGTATGTTTTAATACGACTGAGGACAGGTAAAAGCAGGTTCTGATCGCTGCTGTGCGATGCCGCCACGAAGTCCAGGCAAAGCTGTTGAAGATGCCTTTTCAAGATCCGTAGCCCGGTCATACGCCAGCGTCGCCTCCACCACCATCTCAAATGCCATGTTGTGCCGCTCTCTCGAATGCATCATTACCATCTATATAGCAATTTATTCTCAGCCCCTAAACAAGAAACCAGCAGCTTGTTCTTCATTTCCATTGAAGAGATTTAGTGCCTGAATCACGGATGCCCGGTCAAACCCAAGCTCCATGAGCTTTGAAATCTTCGCTTCATAATCTGATCCCTGTGTATTGTCTGCTTGTGAAGGAGCAATAGTTCGTGCAGATGTACTTGAACTTTCAGCTTCTGAACAAATGGCTTTGACAAATGATGTTCCCCCTCAAGGATTTTTAACAGAAACACCATAGTAAAAAAAATTCCCAAATTTTAATATTTTTGACCATCTGGTTTCTGATCCATCAAATGATGGAGAGCATACTCCCTCGGTAAAAAAATAAAAAAAAATAGGGAAAAAAAATCAAGGGGAGGGAGGATTTCCATGAGGGAAATCCCCCCTCAAGGGGTTTCACAGGGCAGGGAAAGCCCGCTCTGATACCAAATGTTAGGAGGGAAAACTGAAGGGGATTAATTTTATTCATGAAAATGTGTTACATAAATAGGCAGAAGGCCTATATGATAAACTGACAAGTGTCAAAATAGAGGCATAGTGCAATTTAACTCTAACATTCCCCCTTAAAGTGCACTGCACTTTACTTAAACTCTAACAGCGTGCACTCCACGGTTACGTTAGATGGTGATCACAGTGAAACCCCACAATTTTAGCCTTGAATTTTGACTATTCTTGGATTTTTATTTCCATAGGTGCTAACCATAGCTTTTAGCTGTGGTTATTTTTTGGCCCGCGTATGTAACCTACGGTCTCCACTGCAGCCCGCAGGTCAGACCTACGGTTCACAAGGGAAGAAGCAAACATCAAGGAAATCAGTGGGAAATAGAGCAGGAGCTGAGGTAGGTCCCAATTTCACCTTCTGTGTTGAATTTTTTGCTCTGCATATTTCCAAAAATCATTGAACCATTGCAAACTAGGAACAAAAATATAAGGGGTCAATGAACAAGTCCTAGTTTATTTTTTATTTTTGTTCAGTGGAAAGGCGTTGTTGGGAATAGTGGACCTTTGAGTGTAGTATGCCCCTAAATACAATGACCTTGATAAATATTGTGTGTCGTTTGCATGCTTGAGGTCCAATCAGTGACCATGTCATTGTAATTGCATCATCAAAATATCATGTAGGACATTAGCATGCATTATGTCTAAATTCGAAACGTTCCTTTTTTTTTTCATGTACATCATGTAGGAATGGTCATTATGCTCTGTGATGCATTTGTCATTTTTGCAAAATAAAAGGAACCACACACACTACATATCATTTAAACATCAGTGGTGTTGGGCTCTCACATCCAACCCGTTTGATTGAGACCAATAGTGGATGTCATTACCACTTGGTTGGCTCATTTGAAATTGTATTATCGGGACCCACTCATTGCTAAGGCCGACCCAAGAACTGTCCTATTCATGCAAAATAGCACACTCTTCTTCGAAAGGGTGTATCACTATGCACGGTGTGCTGGGTGAGGGTTGGTAGTACCTATGCTCTTTCGTTGAGTATGAATGTCATTACCATATTTAGCTTGTGCGAGTATATAGGTGAAAGCCAATTTAACTGAGTTTAAAATCCAAAAATATTTCAAAAAATGTGAGAGTTTCTAAAACTGATACAACACATCTAAAAACAACATCAAACAGTTTAGGGCTCACAATAAAAATTTAAAAGAGATAATCACCATTTGTTTACATTATTTGCATAATAAAACACATCTAGACATCAGGTACACAAATGGTGAACACACAGGGTGATCGACAAAGGTCTAGGACTGATGCTCATGATCAACCCCCAAATGGGTCATAGCAGCATGTGTCGAGTCCTCATACACATGAATGAAAGAAATGGCGTTTGGTGAGCATTAGAGACAACAAATAGACATGGGGAGATCCCATTTAGCAGACCCCCAATAGAGGAGCTTCAAGACATTATTATAGGCATAGGACTGAGCACAGAGCTTCTCAGCATGAGGATGCTCTACCCCAAAGCCATTATCAAGACCGCACTACACGCGCATCCATGAGATCAGCCGAAGAATATGTGGTGCAGAGGACCAAGTTGGTTTCCATACGTACTAGGTCCACAGGAGGTTCTAACCCTCCATCGTCAGAGTATAGATGAGTCAGAGATCCACCCATTCAGAGGCAAGAGGATAGGATCACTTTTGAGCATAGGTCCACCCATACTCCCACACGTGGCTCACCACACAATATCACCATTAACAATCAAATGTGGGAGCTAATGGAACACCACCGCATGAGCGGTGGAGCTAGACAACTAGATCGTCTAGGTAGTGTTCTTGAGCAACTAGGTTGTAAGCCTACAACTTCACCCACTCGTGCTTTGAGTGAGCATAGCGGTAGTTGTATCAAGATCACTAGAGAGCATGGAGAGGCTTCTAAGCACCCTCATGTCACACATCCACCGTCCACACATCTGTCTGATGGGTACATAACCCATAAGGTAGCTTGCATAGAGCATGCACATTGGAGGCCTCCTACGATCAAACAAATCGATAGATCACACAGACTAGTATCCGAGCAAAGACATCAGATCCTCCAAGATCAATTGGATGATGCTCGCCTAGAGAGGTATCATATTGAATATGAAAATATTTAAGCACAAAGGCTCCTATGACAGAGATTATATGAGCAGTGCATGTGCGAGGAGTGTATTCTATCTCAAAAGGAGCATATAGATTAGGAGGATTGACTAGCCAGGGCTAGCCTATACCCTCCCGAGGAGCATAGAGAGCATGTTCATAGAAGAGCTGTGTCCCTAGCCTATATGCATGAGGAGCAAAGAGACACTCGTACTCATGTTAGTGCCCAACAGAGGGAGCGACTACCATCACTCAATGATATTAGACAGAGGCAGCATGAGCATGTAGATGCAGACATATATTATCAGGTCCACCCTGAGATTTTTTGAGTTGATGAGGAGGAAGAGCCATGTCCTCCACCTCCCTCGAAGAAGACATTATCTCCTAGACCGCCTCCATGGTAGCTTAGGGAGGAGGACTTTTTGTCTTCTAAGGCATACAATATTTTGGCCGATAATGTCAAAGCAATAGAGAGGTAGGGCACGACTATACAAAAGCCAACACTAAGGAAGATACACAATGAACCTCTAGACCCCTCGGTGCCTATGCCTCCATATCCTAAGCATTTTGATATGCCCCGATTGGAAAAATTCAAGGGTGATGAGGATGCACAAGAACATGTTACGAGTTTTATAGATGCTTATTTCTAGATAGAGAGTTAGGATGCTTTGTTGTTGCGCACTTTCATTACGACACTTTCTAGCCTGGCCCGAGAGTGGTTCAACCAATTGAAGAAACACAATATTACTAGTTTTGAGTAGTTGGCTGATGCATTTCTTGAATGTTATTTATTTGGCATCAAGAAACATGCCAACATTTTTTATTTAGCTGTGCTAGCTCAGCGCGATGATGAGCCCATCGAGCAATACAAAAAGAGGTGGCATAGAATAATGGCAAAGCTACCATTCCCTATTCCTATAGCTGAACTAACCTAAATGTTTACAAAGATTTATGCCAAGCAAATCTCGCTATTGTTGCAGCTACAGTAGTACCCTACATTCGAGGAAGCTGTGGTGCAAGCTAGGGTGATTGAGGACATCAAGTTGCAAGA
The DNA here is from genome assembly GCA_028583015.1 of Wollemia nobilis. Classification (NCBI taxonomy): domain Eukaryota; kingdom Viridiplantae; phylum Streptophyta; class Pinopsida; order Araucariales; family Araucariaceae; genus Wollemia; species Wollemia nobilis. The sequence goes on along the minus strand of JAQPPZ010001711.1, from coordinate 5,125,108 downwards.
AGGTAGCTTGAAGCTCAAGACCAAGAAAGAGGGGTTTAAAAAGAGTACTACAAAACAACAGGGCAAGCAGGACCACGTGAATCAAGTAGTACTAAATCTCAGACGAGAATACAAGGGACAACAAAAGCCTAATTATCAGGCTCAACCTCCTCCTGCGCGTTATGAGACACGCAAAAACAACTATAAGGGCACAAATAAATAAGAGCGCCCACCTCACTAGTTCAACCCTTGACGGAATTGATGAATTTTATTTTTTATGAACTACGTGAGGCCAAGGCCATACAATTGCCCGAGGTCAAATTATTAGATCCGAATGTGCCAAAGTCAAAGTGGCATCAAGACGATTTGTTCTACATATTCCATAGAGCGAAAGGCCATGACATTGAGACATGTTGGTCCTTCAAACACATCATGTAGAACATGATAGAAAAACGAGAGTTGGTAATACCAGGAAACCCATAGGTTCCCGACAACAGAAACATGGGGATTTTCAAAAATCCACTACCTAATCATGAGGCGCCTCATAACAATGTCGGCTAGGTCAATCAAATGAGAATCAAACCATCTACTCAGGGGTTCATAGGTATGGTCAATGCTGTTACGAGATACGGGAGGTATGATCAACTGAATCAACCTCGTGCTCCCATTAGAATACAAGCTACATCAGATCAATGGCCAACTCAGAACATTCTAGGCCCACCAGCTAGATCAGTGGTGACCATAAAGAGTAGGTTAGTTCAGAACCTATAGATAGCTCCTGCGAAGTTGTCAATATATGAGATTATTTAGCATTCCCCTAGACACAGGGAGACTCTTATGGACATTTTGAGGTCCATTGAGGTATAGTCCCAAGATGCCCATGCATTTAAAAATTTCGTGGGACATGTACAACAGTGTCAAGAACCCACGATACAATTTTATGATCATGAAGTGAAGATGGTTCCTACTATTACGGCTAACCCACCACTGTATATTATCACGTGTGTTAACCACATGCCTTTCAAAAGGGTCTTGATCGACACTGGGTCCTTGATCAATATAATCACGACCAAGGCACTGAGCCACCTCAAGTTACCCAAGTCACACATTGTGCCTACCACCTTTACGTTGAGAGCATTTAATGATGCACTATGCTCGATGATTGGTACAATTGTTCTACCTATTCAGGTGGGATTCAAAACCATCTCTGTGATGTGTCACATGATAGATGATGCCATGCAGTACAACAGTATGCTCAAGAGGCCTTGGATTCATGAAATGTGTTGCATCCCCTCTATCTTGCATCAGTGTGTGAAATACATTCATGAGATATAAGTTCACGTAGTGTCCTCGGATGAAAAACCATTCAAGTTCATGAACCTAGAAGATTTTCTTGGGGGTTTTGTACTCCCATCGACACATTTGGATATCTAACCTATCTCGTTGGTTAAGATTCCAATAGGTAAACCAGCAACCCATGCTCAACCATCGACATCTGTGTCACATAGATCTGAGCATACGACTATAAATTCTCTAAAGCCGACTGCATCGACAATGCATTGACAAGTCAAGAATCTAAATGCAAAATTGGGTGAGAAAGTGGAAAATCATGTGCCTAGATTAGTCGCCAATGAGACTCCAACTCCTATGGATGTGGAAGAACCTCAAGACAAAGTCAAGGAGGAACCTCAGCCTGCTTCACCTGCATCTTCAATAGGGTCATCTGCACTGCAGGTGACCATTCATCTGGCCAACACAGGATTGGGTGAGTATCTTGTGCAAAATATTACTTTCGGACCTATCCTGAAAATTATACAAGATATGGGCCTATCACACACCCATCGATTTCCGTTTGGATTTGTAGTGTCGTTGGGTGAGCCACCCAACCAAACAAACTTTGTTTGTGTAGGGCTGGATCAAGCACCCACCATAATTTTCATAGATGAGGATGATGATGAGCCATTCATTATGAATAAATGCTATCTATCCAACTTGAAATATGCCATGCATATTTTTGAGTCGTATCATTGGCATGGGCGTAACCTTGGTCTTTTTGAATAAGGACGTAGAACTTTGCTCGAACCTCATTATCAGTTAGCTACTGATAGGTTTGGGTTAGGATTACAAGTACAGGGTCATGACGATTTTCTTGCTGCATCCATAGATCGCGTGTACTTGAGTTTGGAGGATGATGTGGATTTTACTCCATATCACCCCGATCCTTCCAGTTGTTGGACTCACCAGACAGTATCGTTTGTTACCATAGGGTTGCCTGATTCATACCATGATAGGCCCTTAGAGGACAACCCCGGAGACAACCTGGGTAACCAAATCTATGGTGCTACAAATGACACTGGTATGTAGGGGCATGACCCCCATGTTGTAGGTGATCTTGAGTCAGGAGATATTTGCGATGATGATGGGGAGGAGTCCACCTCTGAAATGAGTGGACCTAGTTATGATGCAAATGATGAGTCCTCAAATGATAATCAATCTAATGAGGAAATCAAGTTGACCTTTCTGTGTTCAGTTTTTATATGCCATCTACTACCTATAGAACAAGTGGAAGAGACGAAGGAGCGCTTCATAGTCGATAGTGATTATAAATATGAAAGAAAGGAGGCTTACTTAAAGGCTTGCCCAGATGATCTCCCACTATGCATAGACACAATAGAGTGGGCCATCCATGGTTGTGACCACAGTGATGTAGATGAGAGGATCGAGTCCAGGCTTGTGTATCAACAATATCTATTGCCTAGGGAATCATAGCATGTTACGGAGGAATTCCCTCCCAACACTGAGCGCTCTGAGGAAGGAGTAGCACCAATTCTAGGCTTGTGTATCCACAATATCTATTGCCTAGGGAATCATAGCATGTTACGGAGGAATTCCCTCCCAACACTGAGCGCTCTGAGGAAGGAGTAGCGCCAATTTACACAGTAGTATCATATATACGATCATTCTATCAGATTTATCTGAATAGTGATGATAGCGACCGCAGAATCAGATACATGGGACCACATCTACCTAATCGCTCCTTAGAAGATAAGGGAAGTGACGAATTGTATTTGTACAATGATGATGAGGACTCGATGGAGATGGCCTATTTGGGACCTCACCACTTACGTAATAGGCCTCCACCTAGAGGTCTCCCACTTATTACAACTATAGGTTTGTGTCAGGAGATTAATATCCATCACAGTCTAAGGGAAATAAGAGAGCTTGAAGAGAGGTATCATGAACTCTTTCCCAATCCACCTATGTACATGGAGCTCCTTGAGCCGATTGATCCCATTTTGTAGCTAGTGCATCGGGAGGATCTAGTTATATGGACATCCCATAAAGAGGATTCATTTGTGCCCGTACCATCCAAACCAAATCTTGAGTACGAAAGCTACACTTCAGGGATAGAGTTTTGTCCATGTGGTTTTAGAGATCAATTCCATTCCATCAATATGGTCTCTGTTGATTTGACCACTCCACTCTACAATCCAGCAGATCTGTCAAAACCACTGCATCTAAACATGGATGCTATCGATTGGGATCACACTGACTCGCCAGTTTGACCTGAAGATTTCTTCCCAAATGAAGAAATGTTGCAACCATTTCATTTCACACCAGGCTATGCTCAAGATGTTTGTCACATCAAGAATGCTTCCCAAGAGGAACATGTGAACCTGGCTGATGACATCCATTTGATTCCTACACCTCACCAGCTTGAGGAGGGATCACATATGTCAATAGAGAAAACCTTCGATGTGGATATCAATAAAGATCCCACCAATCCAAAGAAGGTTAGATTTGGAGAGAGTCTCACTCCGAATGAGTGTGATAACATCATCCCTCTACCGAAAGAGAGACCTGATCTCTTTGCTTGGACTTACAAAGACATGCCGGGTCTAGATCTGAAATTTGTTACTCATAACCTTTCGCTAGATCTGTCAAAGAAGTCAGTCAAGAAAAAACTTAGAAAGATACATCCAACAGTAGCCTTAATGGTAACAAACGAGTTGCAAAAACTGTTAGACATAGATTTCATCATCTCCATTGACTATCTAGAGTGGGTCTCCAATATGGTACCCGTAGGAAATCCAGATGGAAGGGTCCGTATTTGTACAAATTTTAGAGATATCAATAAGGCAACACCCAAAGATTCATTTATGTTGCCAAATATCGATGCTCTGGTAGATGCCACTACATGTCACGAAATGCTCTCCCTTATGGATGACTTTAATAGATATAACCATATTGGAATTAAACTTGAAGATCAACATAAAACCACATTCATAACTCCATGAGGGACATTTTGCTACAAAGTTATGCCATTCGGTCTTAAAAATACTGGTGCCACATATCAGCGGGCTATGACATATATCTTTCATGACTACATGCATAAAATCTTAGAAGATTATATCGATGACTTACTAGCTAATTCGTTGCTACGAGCAGAGCATGCAGAGGTCTTAAGGAATGTCTTCGATCACCTGATAGAGCACAATGTCAGGTTGAATCTAAGAAGTGCATATTTGGTGTAACTTCAAGAAAACTCTTGGGATTCATTGTTTCTAAATGAGGCATCCAAGTAGACCCAACAAAGGTCACGACTATTCTAGAGATGCGTCCTCCCACTAATATCAAAGAACTAAGAAGCCTTTAGTGCAAAGTAGCATCCATAAAGTGATTCATCGGTCAATTATCAGGTAATTTTTGACCCATGAATCGACAAGGGGGTCCCATTTGATTGGGACAAGGACTGCCAAGCAACCTTTATTGAGATTAAGCAATACCTAGCAACATCGCCAGTACTAGCTCCACCAAGGCCAGATGAGCATTTTTTGCTATATATATCAACAACTAACTTTGCATTGGGGACCATGTTGGCCCAAAAGAACATACAAGCCATATATTACATCAGTCACACCTTGGTGAGTTATGAGTTAGGATTTGCATATGTTGAAAAACTTTGTTTAGCAGTAGTGTTCGCTACCAAGAAATTATGGTATTACATGTTAAGTCATACAACATATGTTATATCAAAACATAATCCTTTGCGGTACATGATGAGCAAGACATATGATAACACACGTACTGCAAAGTGGATCATGCTATTGACAGAATTTTATTTGTAATTCATCAACCAAAATTCCATCAAGGGACAAGTCATAGCTGATCAACTGGCTGAGGCACCACTGCCCAATAGTAGACCTCTAACCATTGAGCTTCCAAATGATGTGGTCTTCGTAATATCTGAAGCTCCTGAACCTGAGGAACTAGAAAATAATGCTGATATGATATTTTTATTTGATGGTTCAAAGTGCGAGCAAGGGGGTGGTGCAAGAATAGTGTTTTTCATGCCACAAGGAGCTCCAATGCCCTTGTCATTCAAGTTAGACTTTTTGTGCACCAACAATAATGTTGAGTATGAAGCCCTACTTTTGGGCCTCCACACAACCATCGCCATGGGTATTAAAATATTGAACATTTTTGGTGATTATCTACTCATAGTTAACCAGGTTAAGGGGCTCTTCCAATGTCGATGTCCCATACTGAAAGCCTACAAAGATCTTGTTGCCACTTATCTAGCTAAAATTGAATGGTATGACATCGAGGCAATCCCTCGTTCATCAAATAGGTTCGTAGACACCATGGCATATTTGGGGTCCTTGATCCCTCAAAATCTGTCTACTAATTTTACTACCATCCATGTTAGAACACTCTCGCACCTAGTAGCGAAGCATGTAGCCTTTGATAACAAAGAATCAGTCAACATGATTGTCATGGAACCAACAACTGATTGGTTCCATAGAGCATAAGACTTTCTTAAGTAGACACCATGGGAGTCATTGAATTCTCAGAGTCCTATGGGGAGTGGTACTACCATTCACCACAAGGTTGTTTCCCAGTCTGCATTTGCAAAGCTAAATACATAGGGGGAGCAAGCCGTCTTAGTAGTCGAAGCTGAGGCTTGTCAAGGCTAGATGCTACAAATCCAAGACTTCTTAAAATGTGGTATGATCCCAGAGGCATTGTCATGTGTCCCAAGATGCACATTTAAATATAAAGTGTCTAATTATGTCTTGATAGGAGATATTTTGTATCGATACAGCTATGAAGGAGTCCTCCTTCGATGTCTTGAGCCCCAAGAGTCATCTTGGGCAATCTCAAAAGCTCACAATGGTACATGCGATGGCCATTTTAGTGGCATGGCTATCGTCAAACACATCCTTCACATGGGTTATTATTGGCCCACTATGGAGAAATATTGCAATGTGTATGTCAAGAAATGTGTTAAATGTGAACATCATGCTAATATTACGCACTTGCCATCATAGGCCTTACAGCCCATTCAGGTAGCTTAGCCATTTGCTCAATGGGGATTAGATATGATTTGCAAGATTTTCCCTCCATCATCAGGCCGACATACATTCATTATCATGGCTATTGAGTATTTTACAAAGTGGGTGGAAGCCATTCCCCTTACAATAACCACTGGAGCTCGCATCGCAAAATTTATTCTTGAGCATATCATATGTCATTTTGGGATACCATCCAAGATAATTTTGGATAATGGAACTTCTTTTAAGAATAAAACTATGTGGGCTTTAACATCTAAATACCACATTAAACATAGTTTTGCAACTCCATATTATCCACAAGCAAATGGACAAGCTGAGGCCTTAAACAATACTGTGATAGCCATCTTGAAAAAGACAGTGTAAGAACACCACAAGGATTGGCATATACAGCTGTCCCTTGCACTATGGGCTTATAGGACTAGCATTCGGATGCCCATTAGGGTAATGTTGTTTTCACTAGTATATGGTGCTGAGGACATTATGCCCTTAGAGTTGGAAATCCCAACGTTGCGTGTCACATTGAAAGAGTTCATCGATGATGACACCGCATGGCAAGCTCACATCTATCAATTGACGTTGCTTGATGAACATCATGTGAATGCCCTCGGGCATCTCTATGTTTATCAGGAGTGATTACAATGAGCTTACAATATCAAAGTCCACTAGAGACACTTTGAAGTTGGGGATCTTATGCTAAAAGAGAACCAACATAACTTGAATTTGTCGCCTAACATGCGAGACAAATTTGTGGCTAACTAGCTAGGGCCTTACATCATATCTGAAAATATTGGTCCAGGAACCTATCGCCTAACGTCGCTAGAGGGTGTGGAAGAGCTTGAGCCTCTCAATATCATCCATCTTAAGGCTTTCTATGCTTGAGAGTTTAGTAAAAGCACCAAAGGCATCTGTAAGACATTGGTCAACCCAAAAGCCCCGAGGGTTTTGTCTAAACCGCTTGGTCACCCCAAAATGACCCAAGCTCTCTAATTAAGAAGCTTGGTCAAGAAAAGACACCAAGGATTTCCAAAAAATCGTTTGGTCAACCCAAAGGTGTATCGCCCAAATTTTTTGCACCCTTACCTTCAGGCTAAAGGATCCGTGCCCGGAAGGGGGATGCGAAAAGGATGGAACAATACCTCGGATGGAGAGGCCCTTTGAAGGTCGCGCCTCTCGGGGGAGGGGTATAAAGGTGAATTTTTGACGGATGGTGGGGTTCACCAGGAAACTTTGAGTGGCAGTTTCCATGCCTAGGTTGAGAATGGGTTTGATTTGTTCATTTTATGTTCAATCATTCAGATTCCTAGGTTGGCCAAAATGAAGCTAAGCTATTCTATATGAAAATTCTGATTTATATGAAGACAACAAACATAAATGAATCCTAATGCGATTAAATACAGAGAATATGTTAAATGGAGAAGAGTACACCTGATTTCTGATGTCTGATGAAGATTCTGAAGCTTGTAGGAGTCCAGATCATCCCGGATATGATAGGATCATCTGTAATTGTATAGAATCATCCCAAATCATAGTCGATCATCTGAGATCACCCAGGATCATCAACGACCTGACGAATTCGTCAGAAACCTGCAATCAAGAAAATAGACACCAAAAACCAAAAATACTATTGCAAGAATGATGCAAAGTGATAGAAATGAGAGTGTAGATGCTTAAATAACAAATCCAGATATCAAATTAAATGAGATGCAATGTTTTGGTAACTTATTTTGAATTTTATCATGCAATTATGCTAAATGAGGTGAACTCCAAGATGCAAAATAGAAGTAAATTAATCTAATGCACTAATAAATAAAGAAATGAGGTAGAAAATGCAAACTCGGGACTCTGATTGCCCCCAAGCTGAATTGCAGTCAAGATCATCTGCAATCGTATGAGATCATCGCCGATCTTGATAGGATCATCCGAAATTGTGGTTGAATCACCTGTGACGATCCGAGCTATCTTCGACTGAAACATAGTGAAATCCTACAACAAAAACTTGAAAACATGAATATAAAATCTTGCAGGGAGTCAGGGAGAGCAGGCAGGGAATCAGGTAACCAGGGAATCAAGGGATCAGGAATCAGGGAATCAGGGGGATAAACTAGAAAAATCCTAGTTTATATAGGATTAGGGGGAGGTTAGGAGGTTGGGGATCATCCCAATCTGGGAGATCCTCAATGTGGGAATCTCCAACCGTGCAGACACGCTTCTCCCAAGTTGGAGAGGTCGTTGAAATAGAAGCTAATTATGAAAATTTGGTTTTGGGATGAAATCGTCTGGACGTTCTGTTCCAGATGAATTCATCCGATTTGGGACGATATCGTCAGATCGGTGATGATATCGTCCAATGGTCAAAACAACTTCTAAAAATGGTGCAAAAAATGAGGTGAGCGGTTAACGGGCGGTTTCGGGGTTAAAATTCAAATTTTTACTTTTTACTGATGGTTTAACTGCGCCAATTTTAGGGTGCTACATTTTGCCCCCTCTTTAGCAAATTTTCTGAAGAAAATGCGTTAAAGACGAGTTCTTTACGCTTTACGAGAAAGCAAAAATTTATTCCATTTTTTAGACGATGATTCTAGGTCGAATCGTACGATTGTTTGCTATGGTGCCCCCTCCGAGTTTTTACCCAAATCGAACGTTTGAGGTAAAAGCATGAAAAAGCAAAAATTGAAAAAATGTCATTTTAAAAATAAAAATAAGAAAAATAGGGTAAAACCCTAATTCATTTTTACTGTTCACTTTCATTGTTTCAGAGCTCTACAGGCGAAATGGTGGAAACGACACAAATTGACAAAGGTTCGATGCGAGTTGCGGGTAAGGATCTAAACCTAGTGTACTATGTTTTTAACTTGATTTACTTGATTTTTTTATTTGAATTTTAATTGTTTTTGGGCGTCGCGACCATTTTTAGGCCGTCGATGACATCGGGATGAAATCGTCCCAATTTCATCGAAATCGTCCCTATATCACCGATTTCGTCTAAGGACGAAATCGAAGAAATAGGGGCGATCCCGTCCAATAAGGGGTGATCCCCAAATTGAAGAACGGAGATGATTTCATCCTATTAAGGATGATTTTGTCTAAATTTGGTATGATATCATCCAATAATGGGCGATATAAATTTTTATGGGATGATTTTAATTTTAATTGATTTTTTAATGATTATGTACTAATGATTTTTGTTGTTTTATTGTTTATTTTGTAGAGGGGATTACTAAAGAGTCGGGAGTGGAAATATGGAGGTCTAAGAGATGACTTAGCCATGCTCGATCAGGCCGAGCGAGACAGACTGGCAGAGGTAGGACTACAGCATGTGGCAGAGATGCCACAACTTCCTATAGACATGGGGCTACTGACAGCCCTAGCAGAGAGATGGTATCCGGAGTCATCCTGCTTTTGGCTATCGATAGGGGAGATGACTCCCACTCTAGAGGATGTATGGAGGATCTTGAGGATCCCCATACATGGTCGATTCATGACCCCTTCGGCCAATCAGGGCCATGCTATGATGAGATTGTGCAGTGACCCAAGCTTCACCCTAGAGAAGGGCAGAGTGAACATCGAGGCTTTGAGGCGGATGCCTAGGGCATCTCGGTTGACCTAGGTTTTGGTAGGGGTGGTGGGTGGCCTTCTTCTATGCCACCAGAGTGGATGCAGATTACCATGGCTACTCTCAGATGTGGTCTGTGACATGAGAGACCATGGATACAGGTTTGCTTGGGGCAGCTTTGTATTGTGTCGGTTGTATAGGATCCTTTACGGGGTCGTATACAAGGGAGGTCAATGTCTGGTGCTGACATCACTCCTACAGATTTGGTGTTGGGAGCACATTGTGGTGCGAAGGCCGATAGGGCTTCCACTGATAGGAGTTGACCGGGAGAGACCCCAGGTTTTCTATTGGTGGCTCTAGAGAGGGTCACAATGGTGGATAGATCTATCGACATCCCGAAGGTTGTTGGATGACCTCACCCTAGATCGGATCACCTGGAGACCATGGAGAGAGCATCCAGGGTGGGCAGAGGATGGACAGGAGTTGGCTCACATCAGGCGAGTCATATGGTTGAGGACAGAGTGGGGAGAGGTAGAGCTCCATCGCTATGACCAAGTTTTGAGGTAGTTCGGTCTACAATAGGGGATCCCTTCTCTTAGGGATTATGAGTACTCTCGGACTATGTGGGATAACACCACACTGAGTGGGGCTCTAGACATGCAGTGGTTCTGGAGTCAGGATGCTGATGATGCCCCCATTCAGCTAGTGGATGGGGATGATGTTGGGGTAGCAGATGGGTATGATGCCTGGTATGCAGGCATCCGCCCTCCTCGGATGATGAGGGCATAGGGTCCGATGCACGCTGTAGTGCAACGGATGGAGAGGCGGTGCCAGGCTGCCATCGATGCAGTGAGGAGTCATGGAGGGAGGGATCAACGATGGCCTCCTTAGGAGAGACGTCGAAGAGTACCATAGGCTTTGGAGAGACAACAGAATCAGAGAGGAGGGAGGAGAGGAGAGAGAGACTCCCTTCTCAGTAGAGGGATAGGCCACCATCGCTCGATAGGGGCAAGGGTGTCGAGGTGGGGGAGAGCAGCGAGATGGCAGCTCTTCGGGCAGAGAATGCCCACCTACGAGCTCAGGTGTAGACTCTATAGGATGAGGCTACATGGCTCAGGGCTCGGAGTGAGAGGGCGAGCATTCTGGAGCTGGCATGGTCGGTTGCTCAGACCATGTTCTATCAGGGAGTGTACTACCAGTTGGTTCTAGAGGGCTAGAGGATACAGTTGCCAGTCGACATTGCGGAGCCGATCAGGATGGGGTCATCGAGGACATCATCATGATCGACGTCGAGGACCCACGACATAGGACGGGCTTCGATGGGACCACCTCCTCCACCTCAGGGTGGGAGAGGAGATGAGGCTGAGAGCTCGAGGTCTTCTCGAGGCTAGATGCATATTGTACATAGACTATTTTTGAGATGATTGAGTATGCCAGGGTATAGATTGTGGCATACCAATCCATTTTGATATGATGTATATACTTCTTGATATATATATGATGTTCTTTTGTGATATGACTTGTGCATATGTTTTATGATGCTTTAATATTTTAATTGTTGATTGACTATTCATGTAATTATGTCATTGAAAATATTATAATTTTATGTCATGCTATAAAATTAAATGAAATAATCTGATGTAAACAAACTGGTTGTTGTGGTGTGTTTTGATGAAAATAAAGTGACTTCTAACAATAATTTCAAAGGACATTGTCATTGTTACATGACCATTTCATGGAGTCGCCGCTCGCTAGGTCATTAAGCTAATCCCGGTATGAGAGAAATATTGCTAAAAGTAAAAGGGTGCTTAAGAGACTTTCTTAAGACTTTGTGTTGTGATGATGAAAAATGATGATAGTGATGATTTGTTTTCAGATTTCCATGAAAGTATTATGCATGAAATATTAAAAATATGATTTTTGCTAGGCATAAAATTCCTAAGTATGATAGAAATTTGAACAATTCCCTAGGAATTATACCATCGTCGCAAAAAAATGAATGTTGACATAATGAAATGAAATAGGAAAGTTTTCGTTCTTTTTAAAGCACAATTGTGTAACATAATGATTTAAGCCATATGCTTTTATGGATTAAATAAATGGGAAATAAAATTAGAATGATGGTTTGCGCTAGGCATAGAATTTTAGGTATAGACTTATACCATCATCGCGAAATCCAAAGAAGAAATTGATATAATAGTTTTATTGCATAGTTGATTTTTGATTTTGAGATAAACAAAAAATATAAAAATGAGGACTTGCACTAGGCATAAAATTCCAATTTAGGTTTAGGAACTATACCATCGTTACGAAAGTCAAAAATATAAATGTGACTTTATTGCTAGCTTTTGAACATGTTTTGCAAGAAAATTTTGGATTTTTGAAAAAAATGTATTTAATTGATTTTACGCTAAACAGATATTCTCAAGTAAAAAAAAATCAAATTATTCCAGAAGATTTGCATAAATATTTTAAATTATCTCAAAGACAAATTTGACATTTATAAGGAACCCCGTGTGCATATGTGAGTTCATTGCCGATCTTGATCTATCATAATGATACAAAATCTCTCAAACACAAATGTGTGTGCAATTGTAATGTTCATTTACCGATTTTGAGCAAGATAATTTGATACAAGTAATTTGAATTAACCAAATGAGTGTTCATTGACCATGATTTATATGCATGTAACCGTACCAGACTACTATGTAAGTCGGGTCATCAAGAGCTAGCTGATCCATGAGCGGACATAGGTCTGTACAAAAGAAGGTCGCTAATGTGACAGACATATCACCATGCTAGGAGTTACCCAAGGCCAAGCGGGTTGGGCACAAACCACCTGTTATGGGGCTTACCTCATGATTTTTGAATAATTGAGAATTCCAGGGATTCAAGCTCATTCACCCTTCTTTTCTTTCAAAAGGGGGGAAGGGATTTATTGCTTTTTGCTTTTTCTTTTCTTTTCTTTTTCTATATATTTTTTTTGTATTTTGCTTGACACTGAGATAATGCTGAAATATTGCTGAGATGGTACAAAATGATAATGCTTCTAAATAATTTTCTCTTTTTCTCATGATTTTTCTTGATTTTCTTTTTCTTTTTCTTCCTATACTAGGGATACTTGCTCGGATTGGTTGTAGAGCAAGGGATTTTTATTCTAGGCAGGGGTGAGCTTGTCCTTTTGTCAATTCTCAAAGATTCTAGACCATGTGCATGATAGGATAGCAGGGGAAACTTTTCGCTCAAGAGACCACTTCTACTATGTAGCATCATTTTGAATTTGCAATGAAATCATTTTAATGTGAAAAGGTGTACTTGGTTCAAGTAAATAACAAGATCAGTTCTCTATGCTCAAAACTTTATTTAATTCAACTGTGGACTTCGATATAAGAGAGATTAATAATCATACCAAATAAGATCAAGATATTTATTCATGTGAGTGTGAAAGTGAGGGATTCCAGATAAATGCTAATTTATCCAAAATAATTGAAAATATAAATGCAATACTTCAAGAATTGATAGGTGCAAAATAGAAGATGTTTTTGAGGATTTTGATTTTTTTATATTTTGATTTTAATTTATGATTTGAGAGAATACATAATATTACTATTTTTTGAAATTTTTATATGAATTACTAATATGAGACAATATGTATAATATATACAGTGACGAAATTACTAGATTTATGCATAATAGCGCTTAAGATGCATAATGTTCATAGGTTCTTTAAGATCTTTGCCATCTAAGGTAGCTAATATGTATGCTCCCGATCCAAATTTAGTAGTGATAATATATGGCCCAAGCCAGTTAGGCTCGAATTTGCCTTTAAGGTCTTTAGTTGCATTAGTATTTTTTTATTTTCTTTTAAGACGAGGTCACCGATCTCAAAGGATCGATTATGAACTTTCTTGAGATATGCTCGTTTGAGCTTGTTCTGGTAGGCACGAAGATGCTCCAAAGCATTAATGCACTTCTCATCTAGGAGTTCCAGCTGACTAAATCTGCCAGCATGATATTCATCTCCTACTTCAGTATCTTGAAGTAGCAGAGCCAAAGAAGGAACTTCTAATTCAAAGGGAAAAACAGCTTCAACGCCATAAACCAAAACAAAAGGTGAAGTGCCCGTGGGAGTACGAATGCTAGTTCGATAAGCCCACAAAGCAGGATATAATTGAATGTGCCAATCACGGCCAGATTTATTGACCAGTCTCTTGAGGATTTTAATTAATGTTTTATTAGATGCTTCCGCTTGGCCATTACCCTGAGGATAATAGGGAGTGGACCAACGATGTTGAATTTTATATTTTTGACATAGTTTCTTTACATATTTGTTTTTGAAACAAGTTCCATTATCCGAGATGAGATTTGCAGGAATTTCGAACCTACAAATAATTTGATTAAGAATAAACTTGGAAACTTGTGTTCCAGTGCAAGAAGCTAAGGGCATAGCTTCGACCCACTTCGTAAAATACTCGATGGCGGTTATGATGAATTTATGTCCATCAGATGACACAGGATTGATTTTTTTGATGATGTCTAAGCCCCATTTTGAAAAGGGCCAAGGAGATGAAATAGCCTACAGTTCTTGTGCAGGCGCATGGACAAGGTCAGCGTGTTTCTGGCACTTGTCACAATGGCACACGTAATCATGTGCATCATTCTCCATGGTAGGCCAAAAATATCCTATCCTAAGGAGCTTCTTAGCAATGGCGCTACCACTAAAGTGTCCCCCACAAGATCCATCGTGGGCTTCACTCAAAGCTGATCTAGACTCTTCTAGATTCAAACATCTTAATAGGATACCTTCAAAAGATCTCCTATACAATGTATTGCCAATTATTACGAAGCGACTTGCTCGTCTACGTAATAACCGATGTTGGTTTCTATTAAAACCTTCAGGGAAGGTCCCATTTTGAAGAAAATTGAGGATGTCGAGTGTACCAAAGTTCAGGAATAGTTTCGTTGATTAGAAACACGTCCAAAGGTTCCAAGCATGATTTAGTTGAAGCGGGTTCCTGGAGTCGATGAATAATGATGGTAGCATATTCATCATCTAACTCCAAGGGTAAAAGAGATGCAACTGCGGCCATAGCGTCAACCGCACGATTGCTAGTTCTAGGAATAGCTTCCAAGGTAACTTGATCAAATAAAGATATTAATTGTAATACATATGCTTTATATGGGCACAATTTATCATCTCTGGTCTGATAAACATCATTAATTTGATTTATAACAAGTTGAGAATCACCGAAAACTAATAGATTTTTAATTTTTAGTGCTAGGGCAGCTCGTAATCCAAGGATTAGAGCCTCATATTCAGCAGTGTTATTAGTACAGGCAAACGTTAATTTAAAGGATAGAGGTATGAGATGTTTCTATGGAGATATCAAAATAATACCTACACTAGCCCCACTCATACATCGGGCTCCATCAAAGTATAAGGACCATTGCTCTGAATGATCCGCCTCTAGGTTAAGGCATTCGTCAGGAAACTCAATGACGAGGGGATGGGTGGACTCTAAGGGTGCAGCAGCTAATTGATCTGCTATGATTTGACCCTTAACAGACTTCTGTCCTATAAATATGAGTTCAAACTCGCTTAGAGCAAGAACCCACTTCGTTGTGCGACCAGATAAATAAGGTCGACTCATGAGATAGCGCAAGGGATCGGATTTAGCAATAACGTATGTTTTCTGACTGAGCATATAATGGCATAGTTTCTGTGTAGAAAATATGACTGCTAGACATAACTTCTCTAATGTTGTGTAGCGGGTTTCATAACTAATTAATGTTCTTCTAATGTAATAATTAGCACGCTCTCTTTTCTCATCATCAAGTTGAGCTAACATAGCTCCTAAAGCAAAATCTGAAGCAAAAATATACAAGATAAATGGGCGATCAGGTTTAGGTGGTGAAAGTATAGGTGGGTTAAGAAGATATTGTTTGAGGAGTTCAAATGCTTCCTTACATTCATCATCCCAATGGAAAGAGACATCCTTCTTAAGAAGCTTAAGAAAGGGTCCAGTTTTATCCGCCAACTTATCGATGAAGCGACGGATAGCTTGAAGCTTACCTTGTAGACTCCGTAATTCAGATATATTTGTAGGTGCGGGCATATCAGTGATAGTCGTAATCTTGAGAGGGTCAATTTTGATGCCACGTAAAGAAACTATAACCCCCAATAATTTACCTGACTTAACTCCGAATATACATTTGGCTGGATTCAATCGGATAAGATATTCCCTTAACCGATCAAATACTTTTCTCAAGTCATCTAAATGGTCATCTTCTTCAGTAGAACGCGCTATAATGTCATCTACATAATCATGTAGTATATCATGCATCATATCATGAAAGATATAAGTCATGGCTCATTGATAGGTTGCACCTGCATTCTTCAAACCAAATGGCATCACTTTCCAATAGAAAGTCCCCCAAGGGGTAATAAAGGTTATTTTAGCCTGATCTTCAGGAGCTATCTT
Organism: Wollemia nobilis; assembly: GCA_028583015.1. Lineage (NCBI taxonomy): Eukaryota > Viridiplantae > Streptophyta > Pinopsida > Araucariales > Araucariaceae > Wollemia > Wollemia nobilis. Next base: position 5,108,738 of record JAQPPZ010001711.1, on the reverse strand, counting down.
GATCTGATTATAACCATAAAATCCATCCATTAAGGATATCATTCCACTCCCAACAGTAAAATCAATGATCTGATCCATATTGGGAAGGGGAAAATCATCTTTAGGACATGCAACATTAATATCTCTAAAGTCTGTACAAACCCTAATCTTAGTAGCTTCTTTCTTAGTTACTGGAACTACATTCGAGATCCATTCAGCATAATCAATGGCTTGTATAAAAATAACATTCAAGAGTTTTTCTAACTCCCCTTTGACTAGTAAGGCCACTTTAGGATGCATTTTTCTAAGCTTCTATTTAACAGGTTTAGCATCCGGATGCACTACTAGGTGATGCATAACTACAGAAGGGTCTAAACCTGGCATATCTTCATATGTCCAAGCAAAGACATCTTCATATTCTTTAAGAAATACAATGTATTTATCCTATTTTTCTTGACTCAATTCTGATCCAATGTTGATTATGTGAGGGTTATCCTCGGTTCCAATGTTAATTTTTATGACATTTTCTACTTCCATGTGTAGATCTCTCTCAAAATTAGGTGGGGCGGGTGAAACGCCCAATTCTTGTAATTCTTCCAAGGTTAGCTTGGATAATTCGTCTTGAGGAGTCGTGGCCTCAAGCTGGGCTATACTAGGTATAGAGCCATCAAAATAAAATCCATTATGTAATAATTCCTCAATGGAGACATCATGAAAGATATCTCCCTCCAACTCATCATCGGATTCAGCGATCATCTCAGGATAAGCTATAGATAGCATATTACATGTGAATGTCTTATTCATTAAATGCAAAGCATCACGTTCATCTAAATAATCTTGGTAACATATAAGATGGTCATCATCCTCAAATGGGAATGGCTGACCTTTACTAGAAAATAGGCCCACACCACATCGGGCGGGCCACGCTTCTACCTCAAAAGGTTCTTTCATACCATTCTGGAAAGGTCCCAAACCTTTCCCTTTATATCCCAATTTAAGCATTATAGGTTTGGCTTTAATATACTCATTAGTAAAATAACATCGAGCATATCCATCATAATGAGTTCTGATGTTTCCGGGTATTCTACCCCAGTCATATCCCTTATAAATAAAGGCACAACTCCCGACTTGGTAAATACTTCCCATAGGCTGTGGGAGGCCCAAGGTATGAGGAGATGGTGGCAAATTATTTAAAATAAGGGAATCTTGCATAGAAGCATTCGTTTCTTCTGATATAAGAATTTTAGATAGATCGGGTAAGAGCTCGTCAGTAAGAGCATAAGAGGTAGAAGGAACATTCCCTACGTCTTTCGATGCAGAAAATATGAATTTGGTGGATGTAGATGGTGTAGAGGTGTCGATAGATGGGTCTATTAAAGGTATGGAAGTTATAGGAGTAGAACAAGAGACATTGGTTGTGGGATTAGGATCTTTCTTAGGTCCTAATGTGGTTTGTTCAGAAGATGGTTGAGCTATATGTGAAGGTGCAATTGATGGAGAAGAAGTAGATGACGTTGTGGGTGTGAGTTTCACACGTTTAGATGGATAATGAGAATTAGGATGTGTGGATGATAGAGTAGGGCAAAATTGAACTCCAATAGGTTCTGCCAAAGCACACATATCAAAGGGTCTTGGATCACCATGAATGGTAACCAACTGATTCTTAAATTCGAACTTAACACATTGATGTAAAGTTGAGGGAACAGCTCGCATCACGTTGATCCAAGGATGACCCAAGAGTATATTGTACGATGCAGGACAATGTACAATAAACACAGTCGTATCCAAGGTTCTTGGACCAACCTGCAATGGAATGGTAATAACTCCACACGTTTCTTGTGTTTCATCATTGAAAGCTTTTATGATCATATCAGTTCTTTTCATTTCATCACTTCTAAACCCAAATATTTGGTAGAAGTCAAAAGTGCAGATATTTAAAGATGAACCATTATCAATCAAGACTCGTTTGACTGCTACATCTCCAATTAAGGCAGTAATATACAGGGGGTTATCTTTATGTAAACTATGTTGCGGTATGTCTCTATCCCGAAAGTCAATACAATCAACTTCATGAGTTATTATAGTATTGGCCATGGCTTCAGGTTGAATGTCTTGTGGTACCATCATCTGACTTAATGTGAGCATTAATTCATCTCTATGTGTAGGAGAAGATCTTAAAAGGTCCAAAAGAGAAATTCTAGCTGTAATATTTGATAATTGTTCATTAATATTATAAGGAGGTTTAGGTTGAACATTAGGTGAATGATTCCCTTTATTAGGAACCTTCAAAACAAATGGAGCTGATCCACCATTCTGAATTTGATCTTGTTGAGAATTTTGAGCCTGTTGTCTAGTAACAGCTCCGATGGTACCCACAATATTATTCTGTGGATGATGAATGGGTCTTGGTCTAGCATTTATAGCTAGCTCATTAGAAAGTAATCGGTGAGATGATGGTCTAGTAGTGACTCTTCTTGGAAATGGCTCTTCTGGAACCATATAACTTGTGATAGGGTGAATAGGATCTGATTCATCATTAGAACTATTCGATTGATTTGATGTGATTTCCATATCACTCTCAGTCTCGTATTCTGTATCACTAAGATCAGGTATCTGAATATTATATAGAGGCCTGGTTGTAACCATGGATAAAGTTGTGTCAAATATTTCTAGATCATGAATAGGTAAATGCCCACTAATAGTTCCTACATATCGGGCAGGAGGAGGGACATTATGATGTTCAATTTGATTAGCCACCTCCTTACCATGTTTTGGTAAGGGATGTTGAAATATGTCCAATGACTGATTGGCATTCTGATTCTGGTTTTGTGGGGTATTCTTTTGAACATTATTAGGAGGATTTTGCTTAGGTTGAAAGGCTTGCACCTCCATCTCATTGTTATCAATCAAGTCCTGTATTTTATGTTTTAATATTTTACAAGAGTTGGTAGTGTGTCCAGGTCCTCTATGGAAGTCACGAGTGTAAATCTGCTCTGTATCCGGGTATAGTTGGATCAGGTTCCCGAATATTTGGTAATTGAATCAAACCTCATTCTAATAATTATGGTAGAATAGTTGATAAAGGTTGATTTAACCTAGTAAATTCTCGAGGAGGTCTATCAGGAGGTTTCAATACAAACTTCTCCGTTGTCTTCGCAGCATTAACATTAGCAATATTTCTGCTATCGGTGACTCCATCACCCACAACTTGTTTATTCTTATATTGATTTTTGGATGTTTTCTCATCGTCTCTCTTTTTAAGCTGGCCTCTCCTAATGAGAGCATCTTCCACTCTTCGGGCTAAGTCTATAGCCTCGATCGAAGGTGGTCAAGGTAGCAGTTGATAATTCGTAAGATAGTTGCTCTTGCAAATTATTAATAAAGATGTCCAACATCTCCCTATAAGGTAACACAAAGTGCAATTTTCCTATCAACTGTCTCCACCTAGCTAGGAAATCAGCAAAGCATTCATCTTTGCCCTGTTTTAAGTTATACAAATCTTTAATGGTCACATATCTTTCGATGTAGGCACTAAATTGATGAACAAAAGACTCGACAGTTTCTTCGAAATTCCTCAAAGAATTAGTGGGTAATTGATAATACCACTCTAATGCCATTCCTCCCAAGATTTTTGGGAACATTTTTAGTAATAACAAGTCATCATGTGATATATCATGACATGCTATCCTAAACATACGAAGATGCTCTATGGGATCTTCGGTTCCTTTATATATGGGAAGAACAGGCATAGGAAAATGTTTAGGATACGACTGTGCTACGACTATAGGATCTAAAGGCTGACTACACATCTCTCGATAATTGTATGAGGGATGGTAGGGATCTATCTGGTCCATGCGGGAAACTAACTGTTTCACCACGGCTTCAAGATTGCTAGTTTGTCCACCATATTGGTTCGGTGGCACATAGGTATGGGATCTATGAGTGTATGATGGTGTGACATAAGGATTAGATGTTATATTGCTATTATGCAAAGTGTTGGTAGGAAGAGTATTATGAAGGGGATTTGTAATAGTATTATGTTGTACCTTAGATTGTTGGTAATTGGTGTTCGGTTTTGTTTTGGGTTTTTGTTGATTTGAGGTATGTTGATCAAGAGCTTGGTAAAATAGAGCAGTAAATGATGGTTTCTTTTGTGCGGGAATGACCCTAGGCTTGTTAATAGGCACTTTAGATGGTTGGGTAACCTGTTGTTGTTGCATGTTCTGGATCATAGCTACTATATCCAAATTGGATGGTCCAACTTGATCACTCTCTTGATCAATAAAGGACAAGGGATTAGTGTGTGTTTGAAATACTTCTTCTAGAGTTGCTTGAGTGTCACTAATTCGATCCTTGTCCATATGGGCTGCTCTATTAAAAACACCAATATTAGTATTAATGAACTTCCAAAATTGTTCCATGTTCTCAAAAGTGATGGCTCCTCCCGGAGACATTTTAGGGGATGAGGATCCTTCCTCTTTAATAGTTTCTTCTTGTTCATTTCCTACAACAAGCTCTTCTTCTTGTTGGTCTAGGATTTCTTCTTCCTGAACTTGGTCCTCAGGAGGGACATTTTGGTCAATTAATGGTCTTCCTAACCAATCTTCATCTTCTTCGGTTTGTTTTCCATTCCTAAGTCTAGGCATTGTGCTAAACTTAGGTTTTAGCAAATATATATATTATATATATATATATATATATGCGATAGGGTTGAGAGGTATATATTTTAACTATATACCTACTATAATATTTTAAAAGGAAATATTTTGTTTTTTTTTGTGTGATTTTATTATATTATTATTTTATGAGAATAAAAATAACAAACAACATGCTAGTTATAAGAAACAATAGTAGAAATAATCACTTAGTTTTCTATGAATAGTTTATGGATATCATTGATAGGGTCAAGTTCATCAGGAGTCATGAAATGCTCCTCTTCAAATTGGAAGTTGTTTTTCAAGAACTTGACAAAGTGTGCTATGGTAATATGATCTATTTCAGACTCTGACATGTAAAAATAAAGTTCATGGCAATACTCTCGATACAACACAGCTCTAGGAACTCTATTCCATCTCTTTCTATCCGTAAGAATGACTTCTTGATCCTCTATACGAGATAGAAATTTATGTACTACAACTGCGTTCTCAAGGTATTCCTCAAAGGTGTATAATTCAGAAGACACAAGTGCTCTTTTATCGGCTAACCACCTATGGCAAGCTCTCTGAAGTTCATGGTACAAAGTCACCTGATCAGGATCCAGGATTCTATCTAGGACAAACCTCTTAATTTGCCTAAGTTCTGCAGATCTAGATTTAATAATACCCAATCTCCTATCAAGTTCATCCCACAAAGGTTGGGCTCTATATGTTTGAGGTACTCTAAGCATAGAAGTAATCTCTATGGCCGTTAATTGATTTTCAACATTTATGGAGACTGCTCGTCTTCTATTATAATCTACCATCTAAGTATGATATGCAAATTTAATAGTTTTCTAATGATTCTAGATGTTCTTAATAATGTGTTTTTTTTTTGGATTGTTTTCAAAAGGTGTTTTAGTTTCACGTCGGGTTCACCAAAATGTATCGCCCAAATTTTTTGCACCCTTACCTTCAGGCTAAAGGATCCGTGCCCGAAATGGGGATGCGAAAAGGATGGAACAATACCTCGGACGGAGAGGCCCTTTGAAGGTCACGCCTCTCGGGGAGGGGTATAAAGGTGAATTTTTGATGGATGGTGGGGTTCACCAGGAAACTTTGAGTGGCAGTTTCCATGCCTAGGTTGAGAATGGGTTTGATTTGTTCATTTTATGTTCAATCATTTAGATTCCTAGGTTGGCCAAAATGAAGCTAAGCTATTCTATATGAAAATTCTGATTTATATGAAGACAACAAACATAAATGAATCCTAATGCGATTAAATACAGAGAATATGTTAAATGGAGAAGAGTACACCTGATTTCTGATGTCTGATGAAGATTCTGAAGCTTGTAGGAGTCCAGATCATCTCGGATATGATAGGATCATCTGTAATTGTATAGAATCATCCCAAATCATAGTCGATCATCTGAGATCACCCAGGATCATCAACGACCTGATGAATTCATCAAAAACCTGCAATCAAGAAAATAGACACCAAAAACCAAAAATACTATTGCAAGAATGATGCAAAGTGATAGAAATGAGAGTGTAGATGCTTAAATAACAAATCCAGATATCAAATTAAATGAGATGCAATGTTTTGGTAACTTATTTTGAATTTTATCATGCAATTATGCTAAATGAGGTGAACTCCAAGATGCAAAATAGAAGTAAATTAATCTAATGCACCAATAAATAAAGAAACGAGGTAGAAAATGCAAACTCAAGACTCTGATTGCCCCCAAGCTGAATTGCAATCAAGATCATCTGCAATCGTACGAGATCATCATCGATCTTGATAGGATCATCCAAAATTGTGGTTGAATCACCTACGACGATCCGAGCTATCTCCGACTAAAACACAGTGAAATCCTGCAACAAAAACTTGAAAACATGAATATAAAATCCTATAGGGAGTCAGGGAGAGCAGGAGAGAATAGGAGGGAATCAGGGGATCAAGAGGGAATCAGGGGGATAAACTAGAAAAATCCTAGTTTATATAGGATTAGGGGGAGGTTAGGAGGTTGGGGATCATCCCAATCTGGGAGATCCTCAATGTGGGAATCTCCAACCATGCAGACACGCTTCTGCCCAAGTTGGAGAGGTCGTTGAAACAGAAGCTAATTATGAAAATTTGGTTTTGGGACGAAATCGTCTGGACGTTCTGTTCCAGACGAATTCGTCCGATTTGGGATGATATCGTCAGATCGGCGACGATATCGTCCAACGGTCAAAACAACTTCTAAAAATGGCACGAAAAATGAGGTGAGCGGTTAACGAGTGGTTTCGGGGTTAAAATTCAAATTTTTACTTTTTACTGATGGTTTAACTACGCCAATTTTAGGGTGCTACAAAAGGCTTTGAGAGTTCCTATAACTTCTTGGTCATCCCAAAAGGCTCCACACCCTCTTACTGAGATTTTGGTCAACTAAAAGGTTCCAAAGGTGGCTGTAAAACCTTTGGTTAATTCAAAAGGCTCCAAGGATTTCTAAAAATCTCTTGGTCAACCCTAAATATATCCAAGGACATGTAATTGTTGTTTGGTCAAATATGAAAGCTCAAAAACGTATAAAAATCAAGAAAAATATATAAAAGTCTAAGAAAAATGGATAAAGCCTAAAATCCAAAAACATTTACATTTGAATTTTGCATTTTCATCTGCATTCACACATGCATTCACATCATCATATTGTATTTAGGATTTTGTTATCCTTTGCATTCCACAGTAAAGCATAGTGCGTTTATCAAAGTTTTACCAATAGTCACATGTTTGTATGACAATCATGCACCCTTGCATTTATCATAATTCATTGCATTCATACACAATACATGTTGTGGAGACTTATGTATGTATATTAAGTTTTTCTATCACTCAGCCATACCCAGTGGGTTATTTAGATATTGTAGAAAACTTGCTTTGCTATTATAGACAAGGTCATTAGTTGGGATAGTGCTTCAACATATCAGAATACCATCACTAAGAAAAACAATATAAAATCCTTCTAAGACGAGAGAGGATGAAAGTCGCAAAAGCAATCTTCGGCATCTAGAGAGATGGGTTTCACGACCTACTTATATTGCAAATAGTCGATTTATAAAGGTGTAATTTGGAAAAAGGACAAGAATTTCCCCTATAAATCCCAAAGTCACAAAAGTTAAATACCAAGTTACAAAGTGCAAAAAATATACAAATTTCAAGTTCAAAATATAAAGTGACATAGTGAATCAAAAGCACTATAAAAATCCCTTGCTCAAATAAAATGGTAATGCATGGACTAACAGTGATTTTTATCACTACATCTGAGCAAGTAAGAAGGGTGAGTGATGAGCATTAGAAATGCTCATATTCTGTATACATTTTCTTGATTATTATGCGGTTGTATAATAAGGATTGCATATGTTTATGAATGATTATATAATTATTTGATGAAATTATGCGTGTTATCTAATTCATGTGTTTTCAGTGTGTTTTTGTGGAATTGTAGTTGATTTAGTCAGATTTGGATCATTCGAGGTCTTTTCATGGACCTGGCACTTTGTTTCTTTCAAAATCAACGTAGAGAAGGTAGGCACCTTCCTCTTCCAGGAAGGCACCAAGCGTAAGTAGGTGCCTTCCTCTTCCAGGAAGGCACCAAGCGTAAGTAGGCACCTTCCTCTTCCAGGAAGGTGCCAAGGAAAGACAAGCACCTTCCTCTCCTAGGAAGGCACCAATAGAAGGCCAACGCCTTCCTCTTCTAGGAAGGCACCAAAGGAAAATAAGCACCTTCCTCTCATAAGGAAGGCACCGACAAGAAGGCACCACTAGAAGGCAAGCACCTTCCTCTCACAGGAAGGCACCAACAGAAGATAAGTGCCTTCCTCTTCCAGGAAGGCACCAATGGCAGTAAGGCACCTTCCACATAGAGAAGGCACCCGACATACTTAGGCACCTTCCTCATAGGGAAGGCACCCCTATTCTTCGCCCATTGACCAAACAAGCACGACGTGGACAACAGAGACTGGTGTAGTTCCAAATCTACATCATGTAGAGTTAAATTAGGGATCACACCGATGTATGAGAATGTCCTACCAATTCTAGGTGAAGCACAAACCAATCAGTGAACACGCCACCATTAGAAATGAATGCCAGTTTTAGCAGATGTCAATCACATTTACCAGACTGTCTTAGTTTAGTCTGGAATGAATCGACTGTTATAACTTCTTTGTAACAGAAGATCTATGGGTGTGCTATATAAACACATGCAGACCTCTCTGAGGATATATATAATATTTTAGTAAATGTAGAGAGATATACAAAAGAAGCATTGTAATACTTTGATAATTATAATATAGTTCTAAGAGTTTCTAAGTGCGTGTTCAGCTAGGAGGAAGCTGCTGGAGCCTGGGCCCACTCCAAGCCAGTATTTCTTCCCCTATTTTTCTTGTGTTTTTTCTAGATTAGTTTACCGCTTTTATAAGATTGTTTATCGCATTGTTATTTCTCGTATTGCAATAGGTTTATTTCCAAGAATGCATGAATATTTCCTTTCTATAGATTTAATTGTTTTTACGTAAATTATTGAGGAGTGTATGAATGATTGATGACCATTGAAACACCCCCCAATAGTAGAACTAGAGGACTCATCTCAAGTGGTATTGTAAGCAATCTTGTTCAAGACCCTTCACAAGTTTACGAAGCTCCCTAGGTTGATAAATTAAATGCATGGGCATGTGACAAAAGTAGGAAATAAGTTAACCTTGTTTGGCCCGCAACACTTTGGCACCGTTGTCGAGGAAGCGTCTCAACTAGATTATTTACAATACCTAGAAACCTTCCATCTGACCTTGTATGAGTTCTTCGAGAAGAAGAGGACCTGATGGTCGGTTTATAAAAACCAATCCACCAGAACCTGAGTCAGCCAAACATTCTAAATTTGAATTAGACTCGCTCGACCCACCACCAAAAATCCATTGGAGTGAGGATCCGCACTTTGTGCAAAGTGCCTCCTCATCCCATCAACTTGGGGAAGAACGAATCATCATAAATCCCCTATTTAATAGGACACCCTTAGAGGAATCCCTATTGTGGAAAGTTATAGAATATCGAATGATAACACCAGATAACCTTAGAGCCTTGACTCAAAAAGTCTTAAATGATCGTAAGGCCATAAATACTGCATTAGAGACCGCATTTCCTGAAAAAATGGTTGACAATGAAGAAGTCTCATCTGGATTTAGTTTCTCGATTGATGAAGGAGTAGGAGATACCAAAATGAAAAACATATCCCCTGCTCACCTTCTGACCTTCAGAGGATACCCAACTGAGGACCATGACCTATTTTTATTTAAGTTTGATGTCTTATGCAGGTCTGTGGACTACAAATCTGATACACAAAAGTTGAAACTCTTTCCTTCCACATTGGATGATGCAGCTCTACGATGGTTCATCGGTCTGGGAGACAAACACATTGCCACTTGGGATCAAATGAAGAAGCTCTTTTTAGAGCAATACCAAGATTTTAGGAGAGCAAGAGACTCTAGAGAAGAGGTCCTAAGCATGACGCAGAAAGAAGATGAGTCTCTCAAGGAATACTGGGAGAGATTCAACTTCAATCTTCAATGATCTCCTCACATGAAACTATCTGATAAGTCCCTCAAAAGCATATTTTTGAGAGGACTTACCAATGAATCACTAGAGGCTCTTAACATGATTTCTGGAGGTGATGTCTACCAGCACGCTATGGAAGACATCCAACAACTATGCTAGAACTACTCAAGAAGGAGAGGCAAGACCACTTATAGAACCATGAAAGTGACTGCTTCAGTCACGAAGATAGAAATAGGTAACATGCTGGAAGATTTAAAGAGAGAAATTCTCTCATCTCTAGCATTGTGGATGGATACACTGTTGTTAGAGAAAAATAAGCAAGAAAAATAAGTAGCATTGGCTTATTTCTATCCAAAATATAGAGGGAAGCATGCAAAGAATGCATGCCCAAAGAAAAAAGTTAGAGTATGCATAGTTTGTAGGCTGAACCATAAAACTCGATTGTGCCCGCAACTACCCAGTAATTAGGAGGATGCTGAAAGCATGAATGCCTATTTCATAGGCAATCGAAAGAGTTGGCCACAACCCCTTGTGAGGAATATGCCAACCGGAATGCCATCATATGGGGGAGGACCATACATGCCCCAAGGCCCGCCTCAACCACCTAACATGGGGTGGTGGGGGCCATCACCCTGGTCCAACGCACCCCCAATAGCATTCTCAAACCAACAACCATGGATGCCATATCCATATCCTGGGCAGTAGTGGAGAGGCCACACTACATGGAATCAGGCTCCACAGAATGTAGCACCAGCTCACCCCCAACAAAATTTACCAGTGTTGCTAGCAGTGAGACCTGTGCAGCTATCCGCACAACTAATGGCAAATCCTAATAATAGGGTGAACCAACCAACATACAACATGGAGGGTGAGATGTATCTGATGTACCATATTTATCTTAGGTCTGGTAGATAGCTAGGAGTAGGAACACCTCCACTAGTAGAAGAGGAGGAAGAGGTAGGAGAAACACCTCTTGTAGAAGAGGTGATAGAAGAAATACCTGAGAGAGCAAAGGCTCCATTTCCCAACTGGCTGCAAGAACAGAGGAAAGTAACGCAACCGAAGTTTGATATCTTGTCTAGCTTGAAGAACCTCACCATGACAATTCCATTATTTCAAGCCATCCGAGATGTTTCGATATATACCAAGGCGATAAGAGAGATGTGTCTAAGGAATCTAGGATGAAGAGCAACCTAGACTATCAATATCATGGGTAAACTAGCATATTTGATGATGGGCAAAATGTGCCATCCTAAGTATGTAGACCCGGGTAGCTTGGTGCTAACTGTAAAAATTGAGGGGCATTCCCTGTCCAATACGTTGGTCGATCTCGGAGTAGCCATCAACATAATACCTCAAGAGACCATGCAGAGGCTACAACTCACGAACCTAAAACCCACTACGATAGTGCTACAGCTGGCTAATCGATCGACCATGGCACCAAAAGGAATGTTGGAAGACATAATAGTGACAGTCAACGCATGGGAATACCCAACCAAATTTTTAGTCTTGCAATCTAAAACTAGGTTGGGCGGTTACCCGCTCATCTTGGGAAGGCCATGGCTGGAAATAGTCGACACTTACATCAGCTATTAGGATGGGCTGATGACCATCTTCAATGGATGAAATGTTAAAAGGTTGACTATTTCACCCCTAGTGCAGTCCGTCGACTCATTAGGAGAACCCATGTTGACCGAGCATGAAAATATTGAGCTATCCATGATCCAACTGGTGATGACGTTGGATGAGTTGGCAGAAGAAGACAAATATGGTGCTATTGTGGAGTTCCTCCATGGGGAGTCCTCCATATCCGCACCTGGATCGTCGTTGGCTAGTGCCCAAGATCACCATGTTCAGCAGATACACGTCGGGCCAGGAAGAACGTTGAATGTTAGTAGTGGGTTGACTCCCACATAATTGATGAAAGTAGAAGAGCTCCTGGTTAGACACCAATAGGCATTTGCATGGGATTACTCAGATATGAAGGGTATCATCCCAGATATCTATACCCATCGTATATACCTAGATGATCAAGCAACTCCAAGTAGGCAACCATAGAGAAGAATGAATCCAACAATGAAAGACATTGTCAAGGAAGAATTGCAAAAACTCTTGACTTCCGGATTCATCTATCCGATTTTTAACAGTGAGTGGGTATCACCATTAGTGGTAGTCCCTAAAAAGAATAGGAAATGGTGAATCTATGTGGACTATAGAGCATTAAACAAAGCGACCAAGAAGGACCACTTCTCGCTCCCGTTCATTGATCAAGTCTTGGATACACTCTCCGGGAGGAAGTATTTCTCCTTCCTAGATGGATTCAGTGGATACAACCAGATCTAGATAGGAGAAGAGGATCAGGATAAGACAACATTCACCTACCCATGGGGAACATTTTCCTATCGAGTATTACCTTTTAGATTATGCAATGCACCTGCCACATTTCAAAGGGCGATGCTTAGCATATTTTTAGACATTATGGGAGACACAATTGAAGTATACATGGATGAATTCACCATCTATGGAGAAACCTTTGATGAAGCAATGAAGAACTTGGAAAGAGTGCTCGAAAGAAGAAAGGAAAACAATTTGTCCCTGAGCAATGAGAAATGCTTTATGATGATGCAAGAAGGCATCATACTGGGACACCACCTCTCCATAGAAGGAATAAAGGTTGATAAAAGGAAAATTGAGGTCATCAAAGACCTACCCAACCCTAGAATGTAGAGAGAGGTGAGGAGTTTTCTTGGATCAGCCGGGTACTATTGATGATTTATCATCGAATTCATAAAAATTGCAAAACCATTGCACACTGTATTATCTAAGGATGTGGAGTTCAATTGGATGAAAGACTGCGAAGAAGCATTTTAGTTGCTTAAAGAGAAACTGATATCCGCACCAATTTTAAGAGGACCAAATTGGGCCATACCATTCCATATCTACTATGATGCATCCAACAATGCGATTGGAGCAGTCCTCGGACAAAAGGATGGCGAAGAATTTTATGCCATCTACTATGTCAACAAAAACTTTGCAGGATTCGAGCTCAACTACACGGTGACGGAGAAGGAGTTCCTTGAAGTTGTGCACACCATAAACAAATTCTACCATTATATCACTGGGTATAAGGTATTTGTCCACACGGACCACGTGGCCATCAGATACTTGATGAGCAAGCTGGCCATTGGTGGAAGAATTATCAGGTGGCTCTTGTTACTGTAGGAATTCAACATCACAATAGTCAACAAACCAGGCAAAGACAATGCCATAGAAGATTTTCTATCGAGATTGATACCGTCAGACCATACAACAGTGGAAGACCAGTTTTTGAATGAACATTTATTCACCATTAGTGAGCAAATCCCATGGTACGTAGATATAGCCAATTACTTGGCCATTGGAAGAACCTCACCTGCTCTCTCTTTCCAAGAAAAGTAGGCGGTCATAGAGAAAAGCACATCGTTCCTATGGATTTATGGCCTCCTATTCAAAATAGGACATGACCAAATTATAAGGAGATGCGTAGTAGAACAAGAGTTCTCAGAAGTACTCAAAGCATGTCATGACGAACCATGTAGAGGACACTTTGCAAGGAAACAAACTACCTACAAAATCCTACAGGCTGGGTACTTTTGGCCCACTCTGTTCAAGGATGTGGCTATGTATACCAGCAAGTGCGATGAATTCCAAAGAATGGGCAGACCAACCCATCCAGAGGAAATGCCCCTCCAGCGTCAGGCACACCTGGAACCCTTCGATAAGTGGGGCATGGACTTCGTGGGACCAATTAATCCACCTTCAATAGGGAGGAGGTTTATTTTGGTCTATACAGATTACGTCACCAAATGGGTTGAAGTTCAAGCGTTGAGAGATTCAAAAGAAAGAACACTCATCGATTTCTTATTTTCCCACATTTTTACATGATTTGGGGTCCCTAAAGAGATAACAATAGACCAAGGGCCTCAATTTACCTCCAAGTTGATCAAGGAGCTGATGGAGCAATACAAAGTTTAGCACAATAAAACTACACCCTACCATCCATAGGCAAATGGGCAAGTGGAAGTGACGAATAGAGAAATAGAGAATATCCTAACGAAGACCATGCAACAACACAAAAAATATTGGGCTACACGGTTGTTGAAGGCAGTCTAGGCATATAATACCATGTGGAAATCCACCACAGGCTTCACACCCTTCCAAATGGTCTATGGGAAGAGTGTGATGATGCCCATTGAATTTGAAATCAAGACATTGAGGACAGCTTTAGAATTGAACTTGAGCTTGGATGATGCTCAAAAAGAAAGGATTCGGCAGCTAGATCAGCTGGATGAAATCTAAATGGATGCTTTGTAGAGAACGGAAATCATACAAAAGCAAAGAAAGCGGTGGCATGATCACCACATTAAACTAAAGTAGTTCCAAGAAGGAGAATGGGTGCTATTGTATGATTCTCAATTCCAGGAAAGAAAAGGTAAATTAATGCAAATATGGATGGGACCGTATGAGGTGGTAGAGCTCATCAAGAACGAGGTAGTGCACATTAGAACAATTGACGATAGCAACACCATGTTAACGGTCAATGGCCATCGATTGCGCCCCTATAACACATCCAAAACCTTACAGGTGGAATCCAGAATATACATGGGGGAGACCCCATATTTTTAGATCCGAACAAAACTCTTAACAAGTGAAATGATGGGCATGGAGGTGCTCACCAAAATTAGTTAATTTAGTTTTTTTCTTACGGTGTGTTTTGTAGGGATGACGCCCGCATGCAAGCTACAGGAATCCTAATCTAGGGCCTAACAGGCATGGAATGCATCTAACTACCTTTATTTTTCTTTCTTTTTGTTTGCTTTTTGTAGGTGGAGGACCTGACAACACGAGGAATAGGTATCTAGGAAACTAGGCCTGATTCGGCTCAACATTCTGACACCGACACTCGTAGGTAGAAGTTGAGGTAACGTGAAGCAAGACTGAGAAGGCTTGATCACCCTTTCCCAGTCAATCGCAACATGATTTCCAAGAATAAAGTGCCTTCCTTATAAAGAAGGCACCCAACTAGAAGAAGGCACCTTCCTTATAAAGAAGGCGCCTAGCTAGAAGAAGGTGCCTTCCTTATAAGAAGGCACCTAGCCAGAAGAAGGCACCTTCCTTATGAAGAAGGCGCCCAACCAGAAGACAACACCTTCCTTATAAAGAAGGTGCCCCACCAAAAGAAGGCACCTTCCTTATAAAGAAGGTGCCCATCCAGAAGAAGGCACCTTCCTTATAAATAAGGTTCCCATCCAGAAGAAGGCACCTTCCGTATGAAGAAGGCACCTCGCCAGAAGAAGGCACCTTCCTTATAAATAAGGCACACACAAAAAAAGTAGGAGAAAAAAAATAGGCGCCTTCCACATCAGGAAGGTGCCACACTAAAAAAAAAAAAGAGCTTGAGGCACCTTCCACATCAGGAAGGCACATACAGACCGAGGCACCTTCCACCCTAGGAAGGCACAGGTATTCAGCAG
Source organism: Wollemia nobilis (assembly GCA_028583015.1). NCBI lineage: Eukaryota > Viridiplantae > Streptophyta > Pinopsida > Araucariales > Araucariaceae > Wollemia > Wollemia nobilis. Next base: position 5,093,022 of record JAQPPZ010001711.1, on the reverse strand, counting down.
TGCCTTCCACATTAGGAAGGCACCCATTCAGAAGCACCTTCCATAGTAGGAAGGTGCCATCATCAAAAAGGCACCTTCCACATTAGGAAGGTACCAAAGAGCACCTTTCGCGTAAAACCAAAACTTAAGTCTCATGGATGCCTCGATCGAAATGAAATCACCACATGAACGAGTGGCATCAGATTACCATACCCCTCCCCCATGTCACAAATCAATGAATCAACACTCTTCATGATGCATGAAACACCAAATAAGGTACGTGCATACTAACTCAAATATTTATATAATTATTCATAAATTATGCAGTATCAAAAAAATATTTCTTTCATAAAAATAATATACCCCCATGGCCAGAACCACATGCCAATGATATGGCTCGAAAGGTGTACCCTAGAATTAAATGCTAGGTTTATGCACCTTACCTATAAGAAGGCACATTCCTAAAGAAGTAAGGACAAAAAAAATTGTAGTAGTAAGGGAAGGTGCCATGGGAGGAAGGTCAAAGAATCATGCGATGAAAAAGAATGAGCCGAGTGATACGAAAGGAATCAGGGGGACGATAAAAACACAGTTCAAGGCCGAGGGATGGTTTGAATACTGTACCCTGGTCAATCAGGGCTAGGATATGGAGGCAACCAAGGAATTCACTACCTCCTTGAGGGGCGACGTAGCTCAGGTGTGAGGGGTAGAAATTTTGGTCACCCCCGAATACATCTCGCAGGTGACTGGATTACCCCTCACAGGGGAATGCATATACAAAGGTGGACTGCTGAAGCCGTACGTTGAAGTGCTACTGCCAGGAGAAAATGTGTAGATAGATAAGGAAGGGCTACCCAAAAGCATCCTTCCCATGAATCTATGAAATATATTCGAGCATGTTGCTTGATTATTTACATACACCGGGAAGTATACCCATTTGCACACTAACTATGTGTAGTTTCTAAATCACCTGGTGCATTGAATGAAGTTGAATGTGCCATTCTACCTGGAAAATGCCCTGAAGGAAGAAGAAGCTAGGTACCAAAGGGGAGCACTGTTTGCCTTGGCCCACCATGGGCTGATATTAGTATTGGTCTGCCATGCAAAAGCATAGAGGTAGGACCCCGACACAGAGGGAGATGGCAGCCAAGAAAGACAAAAGGATGCTATTGTCGAAACAGGGCAAGAAGAGGGAAGCCCTGTAGAGGAGATGGAAAGTATCGAGAAATTGGCATTGCCCGATTTCATGGAAGAAATAGGACATTCACCAGTGCTCAAATGCACAGAGGAAAGAGGGCATTCCCTAGTGCCCGAGTATGAAGAGGAAGGAGCACCACTTATTAGCAGTGAGGCTGAGTTTCGACTGCTAGAACCAGTCCCCAGGAGGAAACACCTACGGTGAATCCTCTCGATAGAAGAAGAAGAGAATGACTTGAAAGTAGACGTGGTAGCACAAACCCTCCAAGAATTGAAAAATTTGAGCCCACAAGATGTAGGGACTTTTGAGAGCAATGATCAAGTCGACGTAGCCTTGGAGGAAGTGCTAGAGTGGCAGACCAGTTGCTGGATGGCCCAAATTTTTTTGGAAGATTACCAGAATAAGCATAGAGGGGAATTGGAAGAATGACAAAGATGAATCACCCAGCTCGAGTAGCTGGTCCAGCAGTTGCGGGAGGAGAAACAACTACTCCATGATAGGGGAACAAAAAGAAGGGACACATCGACCCAAACTTACTGGGCAATAGAAGTCCCGATGAATTATCCCACATCTACAGAATGAATATTCTCTTCAAGAGAATTTTGATTGGACGCTCGATAGAGCAGCCTGGAGGCAGGGGAGAATTCCTTTATTTTTGGGAGTGAAAGGGAAAGAAGTCCCACAACACCCCCTGTTATCGACCTGAGTGATACAGAGTAGTAGAAAACAGGATCAGGGGATAAGGAAGAACTCCCTGGACCTAAGGAAGAAAGAGAAGAACCTAAGGGGTCGGCACAGGACAGATAGGGGGGAGAAGAAGCACCCCTAGGGATGGCAGCACAGGTCCCCTAGAGTGAAGAAAATGCTCCAAGGACCGTAGAGCAGGCCCCTCGGAGTGAGAGAACATCCACCAGGGAGAAAGGGAAAACCCTTATTTGAGCCACCACATTTTATGCAGAGGCCAAAGGAAAAGGGCCCTGGACAGCTCGAAAGAAGGTAAAGTTGACCTTCGCCAAGCCAAAAGAAGATGAGTGGGATATGTAGCCATTCACATAGAGGCAAAAATAGTTCGAATGACTGCTCAAAGAGATGACAATAGCCAAGGAGACCAGGAAGGCAACCTTAAGGATGTAGGGGGACTCTGGTAACTGCACCAATTCTATAGAGGATGGCCAATTCTAGGAGATTTATGGGTCATCCTAGGGATGACCCTCCAAGATAAGAAGGTATTTTGAATTATGGGGGGTATATGGCCCCGAATTGGAAGCCACTACCATTGCAAAGGAGAATGTAGGGCTTGCTCCTAAAGCAGCCCAATTGTACAAAGCCCAAGTAGTTCATCTTAGGAGGGATAATTTAGATATCTCTCTTGTAGTGGTCAGACCTCTAGATGCTAACCTATGGCAAGTTGTAGAAGTTGCATTTTAGGCAGTAGAGATGACACTGGCTAGATCACCTTCGATAGCGGCCAAGATGAGGAAAGCAAAGTCGATAGCAACACCCGTAGCCCCACATAGAAAAAGAGGGGCCACACCTCCAGATGCCAGTGCGTAGAAAAGGTAGACATGGGTCACAGATACAGTTGGATCCACCAAGAAATGACAATGATGAGGGGTCAATAGGGCTACCTATAGTTTTGATGCCATGAGGGCATGGCATATGTTAGGCATGGGGGGATGATGAGCATCAAAAATGCTCATATTCTGTATACATTTTCTTGATTATTATGCGGTTGTATAATAAGGATTACATATTTTTATGAATAATTATATAATTATTTGATGAAATTATGTGTGTTATCTAATTCATGTGTTTTCAATGTGTTCTTGTGGAATTGCAATTGATTTAGTCAAATTTGGATCGGTCAAGGTCTTTTCATGGACCTGGCACTTTGTTTCTTTCGAAATCAACATAGAGAAGGTAGGCGCCTTCCTCTTCCAGGAAGATGCCAAGTGTAAGTAGGCACCTTCCTCTTCCAGGAAGGTGCCTTCCTCTTCCAGGAAGGCACCAAGGAAATACAAGTGCCTTCCTCTCCCAGGAAGGCGCCAATAGAAGGCCAGCGCCTTCCTCTTCTAGGAAGGCACCAAAGGAAAATAAGCGCCTTCCTCTCATAAGGAAGGCACCGACAAGAAGGTGCCACTAGAAGGCAAGAGCCTTCCTCTCATAGGAAGGCACCAATAGAAGATAAGTGCCTTCCTCTTCTAGGAAGGTACCAATGACAGTAAGGTGCCTTCCACATAGATAAGGCACCTAACATACTTAGGCACCTTCCTCATAGGGAAGGCACCCCTGTTCTTCGCCCATTGACCAGACAAGCATGACATGGACAATAGAGATTGGTGCAGTTCCAACTCTACGTCATGTAGAGTTAAATTGGGGATCAGATCTACGTATGAGAACATCCTACCAATTCTAGACAAAGCACAAACTAATCAATGAACATGCCACCGTTGGAAATGAATGCTAGTTTTAGCAGACGTCGATCACATTTACCAGACTATCTTAGTTTAGTCTGGAATGAATCAACTGTTATAACTTCTTTGTAACAGAAGATCTGTGGGTGTGCTATATAAACACATGTAGACCTCTCTGAGGATATATAGAATATTTTTATAGTAAATGTAGAGAGATATACCAAAGAAGCATTGTAATACTTTGATCATTATAATACAGTTCTAAGAGTTTCTAAGTGCGTGTTCAGCTGGGAGGAAGCTGCTGGAGCCTGGGCCCACTCCAAGCCAGTATTTCTTCCCCTATTTTTCCTATGGTTTTTCTAGATTAGTTTACCACTTTTATAAGATTGTTTATTGCAATGTTATTTCTTGTATTGCAATAGGTTTATTTTCAGGAATATGTAAATATTTCCTTTTTGTAGATTTAATTGTTTTTACGTAAATTATTGAGGAGTGTATGAATGATTGACAACCATTGAAACACCCCCCAATAGTAGAACTAGAGGACTCATCTCAAGTGGTATTGTAAGAAATCTTGTTCAAGACCCTTCACAAGTTTATGAAGCTCCTTGGGTTGATAAATTAAATGCACGGGCATGTGACAAAAGTAGGAAAGAAGTTAACCTTGTTTAGCCCGCAATAGTGAGAACTTGAATCTCTGAATTTTACACCTTTTGAAATCCATAGAGTGATCCCTGATCACAACAATGGGTTGGAAGAGTCCCACCTACAATCAGATGGGTAGTTCTATTGGGTGATCGCCAAATGTAGCAATGGGTTGAAAGAGTCTCGCCTACATTTGGAGGGGTAGCCCTGATCAATTTGCAAGATGAGCTAGCTCTAGGTACCTAGGATTTTCTAGCTATATAATTCTAATCAAAGCTAAAACAAGGATGATACAATCGTATGAGGAACCTTATCTCACATATGGGTTGAAAGAGTCCCAACTGACATATAGGGTATGCTTACGATCTATTTAAAAATACTCACATGCACACACAGGGATTATGAATAGTTGGGTGTGTCACGGAAAAATCCTTGTCTAATATAAGCCTAGTATAGTTAGTATGTGATTTTTGGATAGGTTTACTAGGGTGTTTGAGTCTCAAGGAAAACCCCAAAAAGTGCTCCAATAGGAACAAGATACCACATATATTCAGACTACAAAAATACGAGTCATTCATTCATCAAAATGCATTTTACAAAGTACAATCAAATATATAAGATAGATACCACATGAAGATCAGAAATGATGTTTAGATGACCATTGATTATATAGTTCAAAATGACATAATCATTCATTAGCATTTCACTTTTCCATTTCACTGCATTTCATAAATGGGTGATTAATTGATTAAGTTCTTGTAATAAGAATTATCGATTATTTTGCATTATTGTTATACATTCTATGGTGTCATATTTTAAAAATTGATATACATAGTTTACATTCATTCCTTATGTTTTAAGTGATTAAAGTATACAGGTTCATCTCCATTAGATTATGATTTTGTACATAATGCATTACCATACATTGCATAGCATATCATAAACTACATAAAATATACGCATGCCCACAAAGCAAAAATAAATATGCGTTAAAAATAAACATCGTATCCATCTATATACATCATATGTTGCACATCTAATAATCTAGATCACTGCACATCATCATTATAAAGTAGAATAGCTATCTAATACATGAAATTCATACATCACATCATATAAACATAACATTTAAATACGCATTGCATCCATGTACATAAAATTAGAAACAATAAATACACATGTACACATAATGAGCCATGAAATATCATATCATATATGTGTGTGTCCAAACGAGTATGTAGGGAGTACAAAATGCCCACAGGCTACAACTGTGTAGGTCCTCGACCTTACACATAAAATGATACATCAAAAATATAGTCGACAGTTGCTATAAATCGGATCTAGGCTACTCCCCTTGTACTGGAGCTCTCATCGCATCCCTCTGCACTGTGCTCTAGAGCCTAATCTCCTAGTTGACCTGGCACCTATGGTGGATCCTGCTATGGATCATGCTTGCCTCAAAATACTAACGCACTTAGCACACAAGAAACTAGTAATTGTAGTAGGCTAGTCCTCTAGATGGAGGCCCCTAATGTTTGTCCTAGATCTCTAGCCCTGGCCTGCGATCTCACTGTGTGCATGCTAGAGGACCTGTGAATCCTCTCAGTCCTATGATTCCTATGACTCAAGCTCACTATGGACTACCTTGAGGTCCTAGACCTGGTACGCTGTGACTCTAATACAAAAGGATCCTCAAGAACCGATAGCTGATGCATCTCTATGTAGCTGACTAGCTAATCAATGTGAGCAAGTCGAGCTATGTGCATCTCATTGATCCTCATGACCATATCGTGTAGTTGCATTACCTTAATAGTCGTATCTTGTATAGCTATTTTACCTGCTACTAGTACCATAGGAGACCTCATGATAGCCTGAGGAGACCTCATAATAGCTCCCCTCATTGCTCATGCAAGATCTCGATCTGCCTCTACTATAGTACACTACGTCTATGCTAACTCTAGGGTAGTATACAGTCTCTGCACTTGGGCCTCTACATCGATAACTTGAGTCGTGAGCTCCTATACCTGGCCATGCACCTCATTCAGGCGTTGCTCCTTGTCAGCCACCTTTGCATCTAGAGTGGATATGGTGGTATCTCTCTCACATTGCTACATGTGAAAGTGCCCAATCTAACTTTGCAAGTCAGAAACCTATGCTAACAACTATCCCTCTACACTATCAGGAGGGACCTCACCTTCCTCTAGAGTATCCTCCTTAGGGTCAATCTTCGGTAGGTCCTCAGTGGCGGCCTCTAAACCCCAATCGCCCTTAGTACGCTGGCACACCCTACACCCCTCAAGATCTACCTCTACCTCTGCCTCAGCTGGCTCTTGACCCAAAAGCCTTATCCTATACCATCTAAATAGAGACCACCACCCGTCATAGTTAGGCATGGTCCCAACTATCTCAACCATCGACTCCTAGAAGTCATCGAGTGCATCTCCTAGAGACGGAGGAACTATCAGTAGGAGATCCCTCTCTAGAGCTAGGTGTCTATACCTTAGGGGTATATCTGGCAGGTCCTACACCATGCTGAACTATCACAATAAATGAGAGAAAAAATGATACTCTCGGACTTCTGGCTTAGGCTAGATAAGCCATATTTCTCAATGGGCCCATTGTAGCAGCTCATCTGTCTCTGACCATACAGGACAATCCATGTAGGGGTGCCAGACGACGTCCCCTGGCCCAAGTTCTACAAATATGATAATGTAATGCTGCATATCCCCAACATGAGCCATGCTGCGGATACCCTCCTCAGCACAAGGCCAACATGTGGTATAACATTGATGATCATCATCTAGGGCAGTGATGCATAGAGGTAGATCAGTAGGATGCTTTATCTAGATGTGCTGCCACCCCTAGATCTGTAGCAACAGGGTGTAGTTGATGCCCTTACGGCTTCACTCCATAATATGGTAAAGCTCCCTATAGAGCTAGCATAGTAAGGTGCTCCCCTAGGACAGCAGTAGTGGCTCCTCTGTCAAGCTCTGAAGCACCCTCCAAGTAGGGGCCAACATGTTCCAAGGAATCCTCATGCCTGAGGAGTCTGGAAGGAAAATTTGAATGATGAGATGCATAAATAGGGCCTTTCAAATAGAGAAGACATCATATCGGTACCAGTCATCGATGTGCACCCCTCCATGGTCTACATCATCCTATGTGATGATGCTCAGATCATCGAATATGGCAATAAAAACAACATCCTTTACCGTGTAGGCAGAGGAAATGACAACCTCGCCATGATAGGGATCTTGAAGATCCTGTAGACATCCTCCAGGGTGATGGTCATCTCACCGGGAGAAATGTGAAATGTGTCTGTCTGCACATTCTAGCACTGGGCCAATGTAGTAATATAGGCCTGATCTACCCTAATGGTGGGTAGATCTATGACATAACCAAACCCGACAGCTCGAAACCACGCTCAGTCATCATCCGACAAGGCCTCATGGAGAGTCCTCATCAAATTAGGCTCTCGCGCTCTAGAAGTAAACTTTTAAAAAGCAACAAAAAACAAAGAAGCATCATGTAAGCTAAATATAGCTAAGAAGAGCTAAAGAAAACTAAAAATTTCAAAAAATAATAAGCAATTGCAGCCTGCAACTGCAAATTACGGTCCCCAATTTGCAAAATTGGGGGCCACAGCTAAAACCTGCGGTTCCCATTTTTCCATCAGGGAACCGTAGCTACCAACTACAGTTTAGGAGTGGAACCCATAGCGGGTACCCTCCTAGACCACTAATGCATAAACATTAAATCCTAATCTAACCTAAACTAGTGGGGTTCATTATTGACAGTTTAATGAGGTTCAATTTACACATTAATTAAGTGTGGTTCATTTTACTAATATGGAGTGTGAGGTATTAGTTTTGAGTTACCTTACCTGCACCCTACCCCCAGCTAGTCGATGGTTGATCAGGATCTACCATCAGGGAATATGAGTGTAAATATGGTCAATTTTGATAGCATTTCGTATCAGGGAATGACTTCTCTCTCTCAGAGCTCTCAATTTGATAAATGTTATAAGAAAATAATGAAAAATTGTAAAGGGGATTTCAATTTATAGGTCCTCCTAGTCTTTACGGACTGCAGCTGACACCCGTGGTTCCAAAACTAGGGTTTTCCACCCGCAGGTCTGACCTGCTATCCCCAAAATTTGGTAGAGCAAACCGCATACCGTAACCACGATTCGCAACTAGCAATAAATGCACTAAAAACCCACTGTAGGAAGGTTTGAAAAGGTAAATTAATGACTCCCAATGGATAAAAATCAAAATAAATGATCAAAATTGCAAATTTGGTGACATTAAAAGCACCAGGATCAATCCAATAAATGCAAAATTAAACAAAAAAAATCAAACAATGAAAAACCAAATGTGCCTTGTATTCAGTGATTTATCCTATAAAATTGGTGATTGCAGTGACTTGTGATCCATGCAATCCAGCAAGATGAGTAGATCACAATAAGGACATTTGGGGAAAAATTTTCATTTCTTTTATGACATATTTCAGAAAATCATCGACAATATGATTCAACACAAGTATTCTTGAATTTGTATTATCTTGACTCTCTAAGACGACTATCATAGCTTGACTACTCCATGGGAGAAAGATTTGCAAATACTACTAAGCATTGCAATCATAAGTTGAACTAGACCTAGCCAAGGCATTAAATGTCTCAAATATAAATTTTTTTTAGGATCATTCATTATGGTCAAGCGATCTCATCGCTTTAGACATTGTCATTACCCTCATTGACTCATCGCTTGATGGGGTAGTCATAATTTCATGTCATAAAAAAATCAACAGAAGATCCCAGAGATCGTAGATCCCTTGATCTTGTCAAAATTGCATTTGTCCTTGTGAATCATTGCTAACAACTATCATAAGCTTCCCCCTATGCTTGGGGTAAATAGCAAATATAAAATTTCATTTGTAGCTCTCATCCTTCAGTTATATAGGCATAACTCCTATTGTAGCACCAAAGCTACCTAAATTTCTAATGACAAGTGCAGACTTTTCAAATGTAAGCCTTCCCACGTTGGAAGCAATGATTCTAGGATGCACATCATTTTTTTGGACCTGGAGAATCTAATGTTGATTAGACTAATGATCATGATATAACCTACGACATAATTTTAGGAGGTATATTTTTCTCAGCATTGTTCGATCTCACAACGCATCTCAAAAGGGGCATCTTTAGACACCTAAAACGCATCATACTGTATCGCTCCAAATTTTTCGCATCCTTACCCTCAGGCTATAGTATCTGCGCCCAGAAGGGGGATGCAAGAAGGATGGGACACTACCTCAAACTGAGAGGCCCTTTGAAGGTCCCGCCTCTCGGGGGAGGAATATAAGGGTGAATTTTCGATGGATGGTGGGTTCACCAGGAAAATTTTGAGTGGCAGTTTCCATGCTTAGGTTGATAGTGGGTTTGATGTGTTCATTTTTATACTCAATCATTCAACTCCTAGGTTTGGCCAAGATGAATCTAAACTATTCTATCTACTAATAATGATTTAAATAGATACACAAAATAGGAATGAGTGCTAATAACAGAGAATATGCTAATTAGAATGTGTCATACCTGATTATAGATGTTTGATGAAGATTCTGAGTTTTGTAGCAGTCCAGATCACCTTAGTTCGTACGTAATCGTCTGAGATTTCACAGGATCATCTGAAATCTGACGAATTCGTCAGAAACTTGCAATCACAAAAATAGATGCGAAATACCAAATATGCAAGTGTAGAAACAAAGGACGATGGTAGAAATAACAACAAACATTCCTAAATAATGGATTCCAATAAAAAATAAGAAAATGCAATAGATTTAATGATTGATTTTAACCTTACCATGCGATTATGCTAAATGAGGTGAACTCCAAGATGCAAAAAACATAATAATTCAAGACAGTGTAGAAATACAATATGAAAAATGCAGAGAAAGCTAAGGGAACGCAAACTCTGGACTCGGATTGCCCCCAATCTGGACTATAGTTAGGATCGCCTCTAATCGTATGAGATCATCCGTAATCATCCGAGATCATTTGCACCGATCCGAGCTATCTTCGACTAAAAAATAGTAGAGTTCCTGCAAGAAAATGCAAAAAAAAGAACATAGATAGTAGTACGAGGGAATAAGGAATTAAATCTGTCAGCTAAGGGGTTCAGGGAAATCAGAATCAAGGGGGTCAGGTAGGGTCAGGGGGGTAAACTAGAAAATCCTAGTTTATATAGGCTTAGGAAGAGGTTTAAGAGGTTGAGGATCATCCCAATCTGGGAGATCTCCAACAGGGCAATCTCCAATTGCGTAGACACGCTTCTGCCCAAGTTGGAGAGGTTGTTGAAACATAAGCTAATTATGAAAATTCGGTTTTGGGACAAAATCGTTCGGACGTTCTGTCCATGACAATTTCGTCAGATCTGGGATGATCTTGTCTAATCTGCGACGATATCGTCCAATGGTCAAAACAAATCCTAAAAATGGAACGAAAAATGAGGAAACGGGTAACAGGCGGTTTTGGAGCGGTTTTGGGGTTAAAATTCAAATTTTTATCTTTTATCTTTTACTAAGGTTTTTAATCGTGCCAATTTTAGGGTGCTACATTTTGCCCCCTCTTTAGCGAATTTTCTAAAGAAAATGCGTTAAATACAAGTTCTTCCTGTTTTATGAGAAAGCAAAAATGTACTCAATTTTTTAGACGACGATTCTTGGTCGAATCGTATGAATGCTGACTATGGTGCGCCCTTCTTTTTTTTACCCAAATCGAACATTTGAGGTAAAAACGCGGAAAGGCAAAAAATTTAAATGTTGATGATTTTTAAATAAAATTAAGAAAATAGGGTAAAACCCTAATTCATTTTTACTGTTCATATTTATTTTTCCAGAGCTCTATAGAGAGAAAAAAATGGTGGAGACAGTGCATAGAGCGACAGAGGTCCGATGCGGGCTACGGGTAAGGATCTAAGCCTAGTAGATTAGTTTTGATTTTGCTTTGTGCAATTGGTAGATTTAAATTTGGATTATTTGGGGCATCGCGGCCGTTTTTAGGCCGTCGACGACTTTCGGACAAAATCGTCCCTATTTCGTCGAAATCATCCCTAGATCATCAATTTCATCGGAGGGCAAAATCAGTGAACTAGGGGCGATCCCGTTCAACAAGGGGCGATCCCCAATTTGCAAAATCGAAGATGAATTCGTCCTATAAAGGACGATTTTGCCAAATTTAGGATGATATCATCCGATGGTGGATGATAACATATTTAACTTGATTTTAAAATGTGTTTGATTTGATTTTTAATGATTGGTTATTAATAAATTTTGTTGTTATTGTTTGTTTTGCAGAGGGGATTACTAAAGAGCCAAGAATGGAAATACGATGGACTAAGAGACGACATAGCTGCGCTTGACCAGGCAGAGCATGACCGACTAGGACAAGTCGGGATATAGCATGTGGTAGAGATGCCACAAGTACCAACTGACATGGGGCTACTGACAACCCTAGCAGAGAGATGGTATCTAAGGTCATCTTGTTTTTGGTTACCGATAGGGGAGATGACTCCCACTCTAGAGGACGTATGGAGGATCATGAGGATCCCCATACAGGGACGGTTGATGATGCCTGCGGCCAATCAGGGCTAGGCTATGATGAGGCTGACTGGAGACCCAAGCTTCGCCCTAGAGAAGGGTGGGGTTAACATCGAGTCTCTATGATAGATGCCTGGGCCATCTAGGCTGACTCAGGTTTTGGTAGGGGTGGTAGGTGGTGTACTTTTGTGCCACCAGAGCGGATGCAGACTACTGTGGCTCCTCTCAAATATAGTCTACGACATGAGAGACCATCGGTATATATTTGCATGGGGCAGTTTTGTACTCTACCGCTTGTATAGGATCCTTCACAGGGCCGTATACAAGGGAGGTCGATGTCTGGTTTTGATGGGGACCAAAAAATGCCAACTCACTCAAACCCTACTTTTCATTAAGAAATCTAAAAATTACATGCATACAGCCCGTAGGCTTTACAATAGCTAGCTCTCGGCTTAGCTTTACCCTTCTCACACTCAACGTGCATTCCCCGATCCACCGTCCCGACTAAAACAACAAACTAGGTTTTTATAGAGGCCCCGACCCTCTCACGCATCAACTCCCATGCAAATGGGTTCACCAACCCGATTAAAAACATTTACACAAAAATCGGGACACCAACCCGATTAAATTCCCGCACTCCGCACGGTCCCTGCCACTGCTGACTCGGTCAGAATACCCTGCGCGTCCATCCTTTTCATCTTTCGTGCTTCTTGGTATTTGTCCGCCATTTACTGCACCCTGGGTGCCACATGTCATTCTGGATCAAATTTTGAAAATACCACCTGTTGCGGTTTTCCCGCCACCTCTTTCTCCTTCTTCGTCGCATCTTTCTCTCTCCATCGCGATATCGTGACATGTCGCGATATCGCGACGTTCCGGCCACCCTGCACTCTCTGCCCATTTTGGTCACGATATCGCAACCTAAATGCCTCCACGCTTGCTTTTCAAATTTTTGTCGCGATATCACGACCATTTTGCTGCTCGCTCCTCTGCTGAGAACCTTGTCATGATATCACGACGTCGTCACGGTGACGTTGTGATATCGTGACTATTCTACTGCCTCACATCATCCTTCAAAAGATGTCATGATTTTGTGATGTCGTGAAATCGCGACATCGCGATTTCGCTACCATTTTGCACTTTATCCTCTTCACTGCTCCGCTGTCGCGATTTTGCGACAGTCATGATTTCACGACATTTCATGAAATCGTGACCTTTCCACTGCCTTCACCTCGCCATTGCTCTGCTATCGCGATTTCATGACATGTCATGAAATCGTGACATTTTTCCAACTGCGCCTCCTCTTCCGCTGCGACGTCACGATTTCACGACGTCGCGAAATCACGTCGCGATTTCACTACACTTTTCGGATTTTGCCTTAGAAAAAATTTTCTTGCTTTCTTCCTCTTCTTCCAGAGCCGACTCTTCAAGAGTGGCTCTCCCGCAACTTGATGCTTCTACTTCTGGCGCTATCGGATGCTCCTGCATCAGACACCCGGGGTAAGTGGAGAAGTGATCTTCACTTCTGCTTGGTTCGGTTGCTGCCTCCTGCAACACTTCCAGACTTTTCTTTGCCTCAGCAGACTGTTCCAATCCCATCCCCTAGTCCACACAACTTTTGTCTTCCACCAGACAAATTTTCTCATTGCTGCAAACTTCTTTTGCAGCCTGCCTCAACTCCTCCTCTTGCACAAAAAAATTTGTCTTCTTTCGGGTAGGTCCCGGCACTGCTGCATGCCTCTGCAGCCTTCTTCATTTTGTCCTCCTTCTTTCTCCGTCTTTCTTCCCACCTTCTTTTTTGCTCTTCTTTCTCCCACAATTTTATTGTAAGCCATTCATTTTGCAGGGCTTTTAATTGTCGTTGCAAAGCTAAGACTTCTTCCTCTGGCACCATATCCTCCTTGTTGTCCCGTCTTCTTCGAGAATGCATTTTTTTTTTTTTTCTTTTCTTACAAAGCTTTAACGATCCGGTGTAGCTGCCTCACGTCCGACGATCTGCTAACATGCCCGGGATCTGAACTCACTCTCTCTTAGAACCCTCCATAGATCCTGGCGTAACTGCCTCACGTTCGGTGATCTGTTACGCACTCAGAATCACTTGCTCTGATACCACTGATGGGGACTAAAAAATGCCAACTCACTCAAACCCTACTTTTCATTAAAAAATCTAAAAAATTACATGCATACAGCCCACAGGATTTACAATAGCTAGCTCTCGACTTAGCTTTACCCTTCTCACACTCAGCATGCATTCCCCGATCCACCGTCTCGACTAAAACAACAAACTAGGTTTTTATAGAGGCCTCGACCCTCTCACGCATCAACTCCCGCACAAATGGGTTCACCAACCCGATTAAAAACATTTACACAAAAATTGGGACACCAACCCGATTAAATTCCCGCACTCCGCACGGTCCCTGCCACTGCTGACTCGGTCAGAATACCCTACGCGTCCATCCTTTTCGTCTTTCGTGCTTCTTGGTATTTGTCCGCCATTTACTGCACCCTGGGTGCCACGTGTCATTCTGGATCAAATTTTGAAAATACCGCCTGTTGCGGTTTTTTCTGCCACCTCTTTCTCCTTTTTCGTCGCATATTTCTCTCTCCGTTGCAATATCTCTACATGTCACGATATCACGACGTTCTGGCCACCCTGCGCTCTCTGCCCATTTTGGTCACGATATCGTGACCTAAATGCCTCCACGCTTGCTTTTCAAATTTTTGTCGTGATATCGCGATGTCACGATATCGCGACCGTTTTGCCGCTCGCTCCTCTGTTGAGAAACTTGTGATATCGTGACGTTGCGATATCACAACCGTTCTGCCGCCTCGCCTCATCCTTCAAAAGATGTCATGATTTCACGACGTCACGAAATCGCGACGTCGTGATTTCACTACCATTCTGTACTTTATCCTCTTCGCTGCTCCGCTGTCGTGATTTCGTGACATGTCACGAAATCGCGACCTTTCCACTGCCTTCGCCTCGCCATTGCTCTGTTGTCGCGATTTCGTGACATGTCGTGAAATCGTGACATTTTTCCAACTGCGCCTCCTCTTCCGCTACGATGTCACGATTTCACGACGTCACGAAATCGCATCGCGATTTCGCTACACTTTTCAGATTTTGCCTTAGCAAAATTTTTCTTGCTTTCTTCCTCTTCTTCCCGAGCCGACTCTTCAGGAGTGGCTCTCCCACAACTTGATGCTTCTGCTGTTGGCACTGTCAGATTCTCCTGCATCAAGTTTTAACATCACTACTACAGGTTTGGTGCTGGGAGCACATTGCTATGTGGAGGCCGGTGGGGCTCCCATTGATAGGGGTTGATCGAGAGAGGCCTCGGGTTTACTACTTGTGGCTACAAAGAGGGTCACATCGACAGATAGATCTGCCGATGTCTCAAAGGTTCCTGGATGACCTCATCCTAGACCAGATCACTTAGAGGCCATGGCAAGAGCACCCCGGGTAGGTAGAGGATGGGCATGAGCTGGCTCACATTAGGTGAGTCTGCTAGCTGAAGATGAAGTGGGGAGAGGTAGAGCTCCACCGCTATGACCAGGTACTATGGCAGTTCGGTCTTCAATAGGGGATCCCTTCTCTTAGGGATTATGAGTACTCTCGAACTGTTCGAGGTAGTACTATGCTAAGCGGGGCTCCAGACATGCAACGATTCTAGAATCAAGATGCATATGATGCCCCCATCCAGCCAGTGGATGGTGATGACGCTGGGGTTGCAATGGGTTACAATGCCTGGTACACAGGCATCCACCCTCCTCAAATGATTAGGGTGTAGGGTCCAATGCATGCCATGGTGCGCCAGATGGGAAGGCAGCGCCAGGCTTCCATTGAGGCAGCACGAGGTTGCAGCAGGAGAGAGTAGTGGTGGTCCCCATGGGAGAGACGCCAGCGAATGGCACGGGCTTCGTAGAGGCCATAGGATATGGGGCGGAGGGAGGAGAGACTCCATTCATAGTAGGAGGAGAGACCACCATCGCCTGGTAAGGGCAAGGGTGTGGAGGTAGCGGAGAGCAGCGAGACAGTGGCTCTCTGGGCTGAGGTTGCCCACATTCGGGCTTAGGTGCAGACACTACAAGATGAGGCTACATGGCTCAGAGCTCAGGGCGAAGGAGAGAGCACTCAAGATCTGGTGTGGTCTATTGCTCAGACTGTATTTTACCAGGGTTTGTACTATCAAGGGGTCCCAAAGGGACAAAGGATATCATTGCCAGCCCCCATTGCAAAGCCGATCATGATGGGATCATCGAGGACATCCTCACGATCGACGATGAGGACCCGAGATACGGCCCGGACCTCTATGGGACCACCTCCTCCACGTCAGGGTGGGGGAGGAGATGAGGCTGAGAGCTCAAGGGCTTCTCGAGGCTAGCTACTACAGAGTGCAAATTTATATTATTATTACTTTTGAGGGGATTGAGTATGCCAGAGTTTTGATTGTGGCATACCAATCCAGATGATGTACATAGTTGATTGATGATATATATAGATTGCATTTTTGATGATATGACTTGTGTATATGTTGTATTATGATGCTTTGAGTTTTGAATTTGTTGATTCATGTAATTATGTCGTTTGGCAATAAATTATAATGTTATGTCATGCCATAAAATTGTAAATGAAATAATCTGATGTGCATAAATTGGTTGTTTTTGGTGTGATTTGATGAAAAATAAAAGGGACTTCTAACAATAATTTCAAAGGACATTGTCACTGTTATAGACCATTTCATGGAGTCGTCGCTCGCTAGGTCATCAAGCTAATCCTAGTATAGAAATATTGCTAAAAGTAAAAGAGTGCTTAAGAGATTGTCTTAAGACTTTGTGTTGTGATGATGAAAATGATGATGGTGATGATTTGTTTTCAGATTTTTCACAAAATTATGCATGAAATATATTTAAAAGGTGATTTTTGCTAGGCATAAATTCCTAAGTGTGATAAATTTTTGAATAATTCCTTAGAAATTATACCATGGTTGCAAGATGGAATGTTTTGACATAATGACATGAAATAGAATAAGTGTTCGTTCATTTTGAAGCACAATTGTGTAACATAATGATGTAAGCCATATGTGTTTTTAAAATGGATGGGAAAATAAAATTAGAACAATGGTTTGCGCTAGGCATAGAATTTATAGGTATAGACTTATACCATCATCACGAAATCCAAAGATAAAATAAATATTTTAGTTTTATTGCATGATTGATTTTTGATTTTTGATTTTTGATAAAAAAATAATAATAATATGATGAACATGTTGTTTGCAATCATTTTGCAATTTTGTGACACAATGTATATAATTGTTTTTATACAAAACAAAATTCTGAAATAAGAGGATAAAATTGTTCTAAAAAGAATTACAGAAATATTTTAAATTATCTCAAAAACAAATGTAGGTTTATAAGGGATCCTCATGTGCAAACGTGAGTTCATTACCGATCTTGATTTATCATAATGATACAAAATCTCTCAAATACAAATGTGTGTGCAATTGTATTGTTCATTCACCAATTTTGAGCAAGATAATTTGATACAAGCAATTTTCCTTAACCAAATGAATGTTCGTTAACCATGATTTATATGCATATAACCGTACCAGACTACTGTGCAAGTTAGGTTATCAAGAGCTAGCTAATCCATAAGCCGACATAGGTCTAGTACAAAAGAAGGTCGCTAATGTGACAGACATATCACCACGCTAGGAATTACCCAAGGCCAAGCGGGTTGGGCACAAACCACCTATTATGGGGCTTACCTCACAGTTTTTGAATAATTGAGAATTCCAGGGATTCAAGCTCATTCACCCTTATTTTCTTTTCAAGGGGTAGGGAAAGGATTTTATTGCATTTTGCTTTTGCTTTTCTCTTTTGCTCTTTTTTATTTTCTTTTTTTGTATTTTTGCTTGATATTTGAGATAATGCTGAAATATTGCTGTGATGATACAAAATAACATTTTTCTTTTTCTCTTTTTCTTGCACTTTTCTTTTTCTTCCTATGCTAGGGATACTTGCTCGGATTAGCTGTAGAGCAAGGGATTTTTATTCTGGGTAGGGGTGAGCTTGTCCTTTTGTCAATTCTCAAAGATTCTAGACCATGTGCATGATAGGATAGCAGGGGAAAATTTTCGCTCAAGAAACCACGTCTACTATGTAGCATCATATTGAATTTGCAATGAAATCATTTTAATGTGAAAAGATATACTTGGTTCAAGTAAATAACAAGATCAGTTCTCTATGCTCAAAACTTTATTTAATGCCAATGTGGACTTTGATATAAGAGAGATTAATAATCATACCAAATAAAATCAAGATATTTATTCATGTGAGTGTGAAAGTGTGGGATTCCAAATAAATGCTCATTTATCCAAAATAATTGAAAATATAACTGCAAACTCCAAGAATTGACGATATATATAAAAGATGTTTTTGAAGATTTTGACAATTTTGATGTTTTTGTATTTGATTTTAATTGATGATTTGCAAGAAGAAATACTATTACTGTTCTTTGAAAAATTTTGATAGAAATGGCTAAAAATGAAACAATATGCAAAATACAAGTATATACAAATGATGAAATGACCCAATGTTTTATGCATAGTAGCATTTGAGATGCATAATGTTCATAGGTTCTTTAAGTTCTTTACCATCTAAGGTAGATAATTTGTATGCTCCCGATCCAAATTTAGCAGTGATGATATATGGTCCAAGCCAGTTGGGCTCGAATTTACCTTTAAGGTCTTTAGTAGCATTAGTATTTTTTTTATTTTCTTTTAAGACAAGGTCACCGATCTCAAAGGATTGAGGATGAAATTTCTTGAGATATGCTCTCTTAAGCTTGTTTTGGTAGGCACGAAGATGCTCCAAAGCATTGATGCACTTTTCATCCAAAAGTTCTAGCTGACTAAATCTGCCAGCATGATATTCATCCCCTACTTCAGTATCTTGAAGTAGTAGAGCCAAAGAAGGAACTTCTAATTCAAATGGAAAAACAGCTTCAGCACCATAAACCAAAATGAAAGGTGAAGTTCCAGTGGGGGTGCGAACACTAGTTCGATAGGCCCACAAAGCAGGATATAATTGGATGTGCCAATCTCAACCATATTTATTGACCAGTCTTTTGAGAATTTTGATTAATGTTTTATTAGATGCTTCTGCTTGGCCATTACCCTGAGGATAATAGGGAGTGGACCAACGATGTTGAATTTTATATCTTTGACATAATTTTTTGACATCTTTATTTTTGAAACAAGTTCCATTATTTGAGATGAGATTGGCAAGAATTCCAAACCTACAAATAATTTGATTAAAGATAAATTTGGAAACTTGTGCTCCAGTACAAGAAGTTAAAGGCATAGCTTCAACCCATTTTGTGAAATACTCGTACAGCTTATGATAAATTTATGTCCATCGATATGACATAGGTTGATTTTCCCAATGATATCTAAGCCCCATATCATGAAAAGGAGCCATGGATCGATGAAAGGTAGCTCTGCAGTTCTTTAAACCAAATGGACATTCAACTTTCCGAACAGGTAGGTCCCCAAGGGGTAATAAAGGCTATTTTAGCCTGATCTTCAGGAGCTATCTTGATCTGATTATAACCGAAAAATCCATCCATTAGGGATATCATTCCACTTCCAACAGTAAAATCAATGATTTGATCCATGTTAGGAAGAGGAAAATCATCCTTAGGGCAAGCAACATTAATGTCTCTGAAGTCTGTACAAACCCTAACTTTAGTGGCTTCTTTCTTAGTTACTGGAACTACATTTGAGATCCATTCAGCATAATCAATGGCTTGTATAAAAATGACCTTCAATAGTTTTTCTAGTTCTACTTTGACTAGTAAGGCCACTTTAGGATGCATTTTTCTAAGTTTTTGTTTAACAGGTTTAGCATCTGGATGGACTACTAGATGATGCATAACTATAGAAGGGTCCAGACTTGGCATGTCTTCATATGTCCAAGCAAATACATCTTCATAGTCTTTAAGAAATGAAATGTATTTATCTTGTTTTTCTTGACTTAATTCTGATCCAATATTGATTATGTGAGGGTTATGTTCGGTTCCAATGTTAATTTTTATACCGTTTTCAACTTCCATATGTAAATATCTCTCAAAATTAGGTGGGGTGGGTGAAACACCCAATTCTTGTAATTCTTCCAAGGTTAGCTTGGATAATTCGTCTTGAGGAGTCGAGGCCTCAAGCTGGGCTATACTAGGTATAGAGCCATCAAAATAAAATTTGTTATGTAACAAGTCATCAATGGAGACATCATGGAAGATATCCCCTTCCAACTCATCGTCGGATTCGACAATCATCTCAGGGTAGGCGAGAGATAGCATATGACAGGTAAAGGGATTATTTTTTAAAAGCAAAGAATTTTGTTTATCCAGATAATCTTGATAACATGTAAGATGGTCATCCTCCTCAAATGGGAAGGGTTGACCTTTACTAGGAAATAGGCCCACACCGCATCGGGCAGGCCATGGTTCTACCTCAATAGGTTCCTTCATACCATTTTGGAAAGGTCCCAAACCTTTCCCTTTATAGCCCAATTTAAGCATTATGGGTTTAGCTTTAATATATTCATTAGCAAAATAGCATCGAGCATATCCATCACAATGTGTCTTGATGTTTCTGGGTATTCTTCCCCAATCATATCCTTTATAAATAAAAGCACAACTCCCGACTTGGTAGATACTTCCCATAGGTTGTGGGAGGCCCAAGGTACGAGGAGAGGGTGGGAGTTTATTTAAAAGGAGGGAAGTTTGCATAGTAGTGTTGGTTTCTTCTGATATAAGAATTTTAGATAAATCAGGTAAGAGCTCATCAGTGAGAGCATAAGAGGTAGAAGGAACATTTCCTTGATCTTCGGATGTGGAAAGGATGCCTGTAGTGGATGTAGATGTTATAGGGATATCGATGGATGAGTCTATCGGTATGGAAGTTATAGGGGTAAAACAAGAAGCATTGGTTGTAGTTTTGGGATCTTTTTGAGGTCCTAATGTGGTTTGTTCAAAATATGGTTGAGCTATATGTATAGGTGTAGTTGAAAGAGTAGATGAGGTTATGGGTGTGTGTTTCACACGTTTGGGTGGATGATGAGAATTAGGATGTGTGGATGACAAGGCAGGGCAAAATTGAACTCCAACTAGCTTCGCCAAAGCACACATATCAAAGGGTCTAGGATCACCATGAATGGTAACCAACTGGTTTTTAAATTTGAATTTAACACATTGATGTAAAGTGGATGGAACCGCTCGCATCGCGTTGATCCAAGGGCGACCCAAAAGTATATTGTACGATGTTGGGCAATGTACAATAAACACGGTCGTATCTAGGGTTCTAGGACCAACTTGCAAGGGTATAGTAATGACTCTACATATTTCTTGTGTCTCGTCATTGAAGGCTTTTATAATCATATCAGTTCTTTTCATTTCATCACTTCTAAAGCCAAATATTTGGTAGAAGTCAAAAGTGCATATGTTTAAAGATGAACCATTATCAATCAAGACGCGTTTAACGGCTACGTCCCCAATTAGGGCAGTAATATATAAGGGGTTATCCTTATGTAAACTATGTTGTGGTATATCTCTATCTCGAAAGTCAATACAGTCAACTTCTCGAGTTATGATAGTATTGGTCATGGCTTCAGGCTGAATATTTTGTGGTACCATCATTTGGCTTAATGTGAGCATTAATTCATCCCTATGGGTAGGAGAAGATCTTAAAAGGTCCAAAAGGGAAATTCTAGTTGTAGTATTGGATAATTGTTCATTAATATTATACGGAGGCTTAGTTTGAACATTAGGCATATGATTCCCTTTATTGGGATTTTTCAAAACAAATGGAGCTGATCCATCATTCTGAGTTTGATCCTATTGAGAGTTTTGAGCCTGTTGTCGAGTAACGACTCCGATGGTACCTACAATATTATTTTGAGGATGATGAATTGGTCTCGGTCTAGCGTTTATGGCTTGTTCATTAGAAAGGAACTGATGAGAAGAGGGTCGAGTAGTAACTCTTCTAGGAAATGGTTCTTTCAGAACCATAGAATTTGTGATGGGTTGAATAGGATCTGATTCATTTTCAGAACTATTCGATTGATTGGAGGTGATTTCCATGTCACTTTCAGTATCATATTCTACATCACTAAGATCAGGTGTTTGAGTATTATATAGGGGTCTGGACGTAACTATGGATAAAGTTGTGTCAAATATTTCTAGGATCGTGAATAGGTAATTGTCCACTAATAGTCCCCTACATATCGGGTAGGAGGGGGAACATTATGATGCTCAATTTGATTAGCCACCTCTTTACCATGCTTTGGTAAAGGATGTTGAAATATGTCCAATGATTGATTGGCATTCTGATTCTGACTTTGAGGGGTGTTCTTTTGAACATTACTAGTAGGATTTTGTTTAGGTTGAAAGGCTTGCACCTCCATCTCATTGTTATCAATTAAATCTTGTATTTTATGTTTTAATATTTTACAAGAGTTGGTAGCATGTCCAGGTCCTCTATGGAAATCACAATGCAAATCAGCTCTGTATCCGGGTATGGTTGGATCAGGTTCCTGGATAGTTGGTAATTGGATCAATCCTCGTGCTAGTAATTGCGGGAGAATGGTTGATAAAGGTTGATTTAACCTAGTAAATTCTTGAGGTGGTTTATCAGGAGGTTTCAATATGAACTTCTCTATTGTTTTTGCAGTATTAACATTGGCAATGTTTATGCTATCAGTGACTCCATCACCCACAACTTGTTTATTTTTATATTGATTTCTAGATGTTTTCTCATCATCTTTCTTTTTGAGCTGACCTCTTCTAATGAGAGCGTCTTCCACTCTTCGGGCTAAGTCTATAGCTTGATCGAAGGTGGTCAAGGTAGCAATTGATAATTCATAGGATAGTTGTTCTTGTAAATTATTGATAAAAATATCCAACATTTCTCGATAAGGTAACACAAAGTGTAATTTTCCTATCAACTGCCTCCATCGAGCTAAGAAGTCAGCAAAACACTCATCTTTGTCTTGTTTTAGGTTGTACAAATCTTTAATAGTTACATGCCTTTCAATATAGGCACTAAATTGATGCACAAAAGACTCAATGGTCTCTTCAAAATTTCTCAAAGAATGAGTGGGCAATTGATAATACCACTCCAATGCCATCCCTCCTAAGATTTTTGGGAACATTTTTAGTAATAACAAGTCATCATGTGATATATCATGACATGCTATCCTAAACATACGAAGATGCTCTATGGGATCTTCGGTTCCTTTGTATATAGGTAGGACAGGCATGGGAAAGTGTTTAGGATATGGTTGTGCTACAACTATAGGATCTAGAGGTTGACTACACATCTCTCGATAATTGTACGAGGGACGATAGGGATCTATTTTGTCCATACGAGAGGTTAACTGTTTCACCATGGCTTCCAGATTACTAGTTTGCCCACCATATTGGTTCGGTGGTACATGAGCATGGGATTTGTGAGCGTAGGAAGGCGGGACATAAGGATTAGATGCTATATTGTTGTTATGCAAATGGTTGGTAGGAAGAGTATTATGAAGAAGATTTGTTGTAGCATTATGTTGTATCCCAGATTGTTGGAAATTAACATTTGGTTTTGTTTTAGGCTTTTGTTGATTTGAGGTATATTGATCAATAGCTTGGCGAAATAGAGCAGTGAATGAAGGTTTCTTTTGGGTGGGAATAACCCTTGGCTTAGTAATAAGCACTCTAGGTAGTTGGGTAACCTGTTGTTGTCGCGTGTTTTGGATTATAGTAGCCATGTCCAAATTGGACGGTCCAACTTGATCACTCTCTTGATCAATGAAGGACAAAGGATTAGTGCGTGTGTGATATATGTCTTCTAGGGTTGCTTGAGTGTCACTAATTTGATCTTTGTCCATATGAACTGCTCTATTAAGGGTGCCCATATTATCATGGAGGAACTTCCAGAAATGTTCCATGTTCTCAAAAGTAATAGCTCCTTCTGGAGATATTTTAGGAGATGAGGATTCTTCCTCCCTAACATTTTCTCTTTGTTCATTTGCATCAACATAGTCTTCTTCTTGTTGGTCTAGAGTTCCTTCTTCCTGAATTGGGTCTTCAGGAAGGACATCTGGGTTATTTTCTGTTTTCCTTAACCAATCTTCTTCTACCTCAATTTGTTTTCCATTCCTGAGTTTAGTCATTATGTCTAAATCTTAGATTTTAGCAAATATATATATTGATATATTTGCAATAGATTTGGGAGGTATATATTTTAATTATATACCTACTATAATGCTTAAAAAATAAAATGTTTTGATTTTTTTGTTATGATTTTTTGTTTTTGTTTTTTGTTTTTAATTTTATGCTTATAAAGACAACAAATAGCACACTAAATACAAGAAATAACAATAATAAAATAATAGCTTAGTTTTCTAAAAAGAGTTTATGAATATCATTGATAGGATCAAGTTCATCAGGAGTCATAAAATGCTCTTCTTCAAATTGGAAATGGTTTTTCAGGAACTTGATAAAGTGTGCTATAGTGATATTATCTGTTTCAGATTTTGTCTTGTAAAAATAAATCTCATGGCAATACTCTCGATATAACATAGCTCTGGGGACTCTATTCCATCTTTGTCTATCCATAATAATGACCTCTTGGTCCTCTATACGAGACATAAATTTATGTACTACAACTGCATTATCAAGGTATTCCTCAAAGGTATACAACTCAAAAGACACAAGGGCTCTTTTATCTGCTAACCACCTATGGCAAGCTCTCTGAAGCTCATGATACAAAGTCACTTGATCGGGATCCAGGATTCTATCTAGGACAAACCTCTTGATTTGCCTAAGTTCGGTTGCTCTAGATGAAATGAGATTCAATCTCCTATTAAGCTTGTCCCATAAAGGTGGGACCCTATATGTTGGAGCTACTCTAAGCAAAGAATTAATCTCTATAGCTGCTAATTGGTTTTCAACATTAATGGTGACGACTCGTCTTTTGTTATAATCTACCATCTAAATATGACATGCAATCTTTGATTCTAAATGCATTTATGTTTAGGTTTTTTTTTTTGGATTGTTTTCAAAAGGTTTTTAGTTTTCACGTCGGGTTCACCAAAATGTATCGCTCCAAATTTTTCGCATCCTTACCCTCAGGCTATAGGATCTACGCCCGGAAGGGGGATGCGAGAAGTATGGGACAATACCTTGGACTGAGAGGCCCTTTGAAGGTCCCGCCTCTCGGGGGAGGAGTATAAGGGTGAATTTTCGACGGATGGTGGGTTCACCAGGAAACTTTTGAGTGGCAGTTTCCATGCCTAGGTTGATAGTGGGTTTGATGTGTTCATTTTTATACTCAATCATTCAACTCCTAGGTTTGGCCAAGATGAATCTAAACTATTCTATCTACCAATAATGATTTAAATGGATACAAAAAATAGGAATGAGTGCTAATAACAGAGAATATGCTAATTAGAATGTGTCATACCTGATTCCGGATGTTTGATGAAGATTCTGAGTTTTGTAGCAGTCCAGATCACCTCAGTTCGTACGTAATCATCTGAGATTTCACAGGATCATCTGAAATCTGACGAATTCGTCAGACAAATTCGTCAAAAACCTACAATCACAGAAATAGATGCAAAATACCAAATATGCAAGTGCAGAAGCAAAGGACAATGGTAGAAATAACAACAAACATGCCTAAATAATGGATTCCAATAACAAATAATAAAATGCAATAGATTTAATGATTGATTTTAACATTACCATGCGATTATGCTAAATGAGGTGAACTCCAAGATGCAAAAAACATAATAATTCAAGACAATGCAGAAATACAATATGAAAAATGTAGAGAAAGCTAAGGGAATGCAAACTCTGGACTCGGATTGCCCCCAATCTGGACTACAGTTAGGATTGCCTCCAATCGTACGAGATTGTCCATAATCGTCCGAGATCGTTTGCACCGATCTGAGCTATCTTTGACTAAAAAATACTAGATTTCCTGCAAGAAAATGCAAAATATAGAACACAGGCAGTAGTACGAGGGAATAAGGAATTAAATCGTCAGCTAAGGGGTTCAGGGAAATCAAAATCAAGGGGGTCAGGTAGGGTCAGGGGTGTAAACTAGAAAATCCTAGTTTATATAGGCTTAGGAATAGGTTTAAGAGGTTGGGGATCATCCCAATCTGGGAGATCTCCAACAGGGCAATCTCCAACTATGCAGACGCGCTTCTGCCCAAGTTGGAGAGGTCATTGAAACAAAAGCTAATTATGAAAATTTGGTTTTGGGACAAAATGGTCTGGACGTTCTGTCCATGACGATTTCGTCAGATCTGGGACGATCTCGTCTAATCTGCGATGATATCGTCCAATGGTCAAAACAAATCCTAAAAAAGGTGCAAAAAATGTGGAAATGGGTAACAGGCGGTTTTGGAGCGGTTTTGGGGTTAAAATTCAAATTTTTATCTTTTATATTTTACTAAGGTTTTTAACCGTGCCAATTTTAGGGTGCTACACATACTGAGGGCGACTACTCATATGGACATGCTACAAAACCATATGAAGGATCTTGGATAGACTCCAAGATAAAGTAGTGGTTCTAACTACTAAATTTAGGCATTCTAGCCTAAGCAGTCTAAATTGTAGCCCAGACCTATGGTCTCTAGTCTAAACTGTGGTTGACACCTGCGGTCTGTAGTCTAGACCATAGTTGTGACCTACGATCTGAACTGGAGTTTAGTTAGGCATTCCATCCGAGCCAAATCAGTTGGAACAACCAAGAGATATAGAAGGAGGTAGTTGGAGGATAGAATATTCCAAAGGCTTCCATCCCAACTATCCTAACCAACCTTCTTGGTCTTGGCTTCTCCATGAAGCCACCCCTAGCCCTAGGGCCATGCTACAAATACCCCCTCCAAGCAGGGATGATAAAAATGGAGATAATTTGTATAGCGAAGTGCTGGTGAATTATTGAGCGAGCTAATTGATCAAGAGAGCAGCGAAGCCCTATCAAATTGCATAATGACCTTGTGCATTTGAGAGCCCCCTTTGCTATCCATCCAAACATCAATTAGCCATGGATGCCCTAGGTGCCTAGGAGGATCAAGAAATGTAAATTCGAGTGAACAAAGGTCCTTCACAGTGATTTTATTGCCAAATCTATCAGAGGATGACAAAGGCGACCCTTTAACATCAATTTGAACAAGGAGGTCAAGCCCACTGCCCCTAATTTTGAGGGCAAACACATCATAGATTAAACCACGGTTGTTAGCTATGGTTCATAGTGCAAACCATCCCTCATAGCTATGATTTGCAATATGTTAAAGATCACCTTACTCATTTTGATTTTTATTGCATAGATTAGTCATGTTAGTCGTTTCATAGGTTTAATTGCATTTTAGAGAAACTCTAACCATAAGAATTAGGTATTTTATGCATTGCATTGGGTAGGAGTATATTGGATCTTTTAGATGTTTTATTGCTTCTAATTCGATATTTGTTCAATGCATAATTTGCTTATTCATGTCTTGTATGTTGTATAATTCTTGATGTGATTAGAATAGCTTAAAGCCTTTCTTTATGTTTTCTTGTTTTACTAGTTTAATGGTATTTACATGTATGTTTTTTTAAAGGGCCTCATCACGAGAGGCCATCAAAATTTGTAATCATGCACTGTTATTTCTTGTTCGCAGGGAGACAGGTGCAAAAGGGAGCCTATATCATAATCCTTTCACATCGCGAAGAAGGGGGTTAGCTCTACCCCAAGGCAGTTTGTGAGTAATCACCAGAGCAAAAAATAAATGTGCCTACCCTATTGATGGCATTGGAAATTGTAACATATGTATCATCTTTGGAGTGACCCTGAGAGGGCATTTTTGTAACCCAAGATCCTTTCAAATATTAATATAAAAAACTTTGCATTAGTTGGCTTCTTTTTTCAATTTGTGCATTTGTGTGGATCTTTGTGTTTTTACGATGGTATAGATCAATACACTAGCTAGGCGCATGCTCCATGGTTATGTCAAATATTATAATTATAATATTAAAGTGATTTGGTTAAAAGCCCTAAGTAAAATATTTAATATTTTACAATACCCAAATATGGGCTTGGAGTTTAAAATATTCAAATCACTTTATCAAGGTTCTAATCTTCGCCGACATATCATGGTAATGAAAGCTTCAAATGCACCAACGTTTTACAAAGCATGGAGGAATTTAATATAAATACCTATGCCAAAGGGCAATGAACCTTATCCTTTCTCAATCGATTATTTTACATACAAATTGTTTAAATAGAAGAGCTCGTGAAAGAGGGACTGCAAAATTCCTGTTTAATTTTGCAACGAATAGAAACAAAGTGGAAGGCATCGAATGGTCGAAGCCCAACCAAGTATCTTGGACTTGTGGCAAGTGGGTAGGTGGTAAAATATTTGTTGGCAAGGGATCCAACATTCGAAATGTGACAGTGTGCATTGGCAGACATGTTGGTTGAAGGTGCAAAAGGCACATGTTTTTGCAAAGGGGTAAGAGAGTGATACATTTGAAGCACGTGGTGCTTCCTAAATCTCAAATGAGCGTGTAGCTCATGCTGCTATTGGAGTTGTAGCAAGGTGTACGTCATGGGAATTATTGAGGGTTCGAATCCCTCCGAAGGCAAGGTAAATATTTTGCACCTAAGTTTGGAGTTATAAGGGTTGTTAGTGTAATTGTTTAGAAAGGGTGTTTTTTGGATAGTGGTGGTAGTTGAAAATTATCACTTGGAGTAATAACGAAGTTTTGGTTTTAATTATTTTTGATAAAGTCTTAAATTAATATATTGGCATATTGAAGGATTAAGACTTTTGAGTGTTGTTTAATTTTAATAAGGGGTTTTTTGTGTTAAAGAAGATTATTGTGAAGGTATTGAATATTATTTAAGTTGGAGTAATAAGTTGTAATTTTCATATCATTTTACATTGTGTTTTGTTGAGGAAATTATTATCTTCTAACCCTTATTTAAATTAGCAAAGAAGTAATTGTGAGTGTGGCAGATTTGTGAGATCAACTCCTTGTCAGGAAAAAAGGTATGGGTAAATTATTTCTTGGTTGAGTTGAATGATTGGCTTACTAGAAAATATATTTTGGAGTGAAAAGGATTTTATTAGGGTTTCATTTTCAAAAGCACTTGAGTTAATGCTTCAAGGTTTTTTGGAATTAAGAGTTGTGATTAAAACCTTGTTTGATAAGCATAGTTGTTGAATTCATTGGATTGTGTGAAGAATTGAGTTAGGGTTTTGAAAATAACATGAGTATCATTGTTATGTGAAGAGTATTTTATAAGCATTTTTATTGAAGTGAGTTATTGTGCAAAGAAATTGAACTAGGGTTTGAAAAGAACATGAGTATCATTGTTATGTGAGATTTATTGTTGAGAATTATTGAAAACATTTTGAGCTGGTTGATATATGCTTGGACTAGGGTTTGTGAGAAAGGGGAGTTTCATTAAGTAATTGGTTGAGTTGAGTTGGTTTAGCCTAGTCAAGTGGTTATATGAAATGATTGTTTAAGTTCCATAAAATAAAATACTCTACATTCTGATTTGAGTTGTGAAAGTGATTAAGCATTGAGTATAGAACATATTGAGTCTCTAACAATTATCTTTATGCTTCTATGAGATTGAGAAAATTGTGAAAGTGATTGAGCATTGAGTATAGAACATATTGAGTCTCTAAAAATTCTCTTTATGCTTCTATGATATTGAGAAAATTGAGAAAGTGATTGTGCATTGAGAGTAGAACATATTGAGTCTCTAATAATTCTTTTTATGCTTCTATGAGATTGGACAAGTTCTTTATGTGGACTTGTTAAGCAGATTTGAGGTAAGTCTTTGAGAAGACTTGTGGACTGATTTTGTGTGAGATTTTGTAGAAGCTTACAATACATATTTGGTTAAGTTCTAGAGAGGACTTATTGAGATGATTGGGACAAGTTCTGTGTGAGGTTCTTGAACATATTTGGACAAGTTTTGTGTGAGCTTATTGAGCAGATTTGGACAGATTTTGAGTGGACCTATTGAGCAGATTTGGACAGGTTGTGAGTGGACTTGTTGAGCATATTTGAGCAAGTTCTTTGTGAGCTTGTTGAGTAGAATTGAGTAGGTTCTAAGTGGACCTGTTGATCTGATTTGAGCAAGTTATGAGTGAAATTGTTGAGCCAATTTGAGCAAGTTATGAGTGAACTTATTGAGCAGATTTGAGTAGGTTCTAAGTGGACCTATTGAGAATATTTGAGAAAGTTATGAGTGAACTTGTTGAGAATATTTGATCCAGTTCTAAGTGAACTTATTGAGCAAAGTTAAGCAAGTTCTGAGTGGACTTATTGAGAATATTTGTGCTAGAAAAATTGGACTATGTTTAGTACATATTTAAGATAGATCTTTAGAGGTGACAGAGAAGAGATTACAATAGTCTCTAGTGGATAGAGATCCATCAGCTAGGGTAGTGAGGATAGGTCTTCTGAGTGGGGAAAAGAGTCTTCAGTGGAGAGAGATCCACAAGCCAATGTAGTGGAGGCAGTAGTCTTCTAGAGGATCACTAGCTAGAGTAGAGGAGAAGTTCTCATGTGGATAGAGATCCACAAATCTGATTTATGGGATCAACATATCCTTTGGAGAAAGGTCCATAAACATTGTAATTTGGAAGGATTCCCAAGATATTATTTGAGAAATTTTTAGAAGAAATATTTTCTCCGTGGAGGTAGCCATATTTGGGTGAACCACATTAAATCTGTGTCTCTATTGTGTGTGGTGATTTATGAATTGATTTGATTAATACTATTGATATCTTATCTATACTTTACATAATATTGATTTGGAAAGAAAAGTAAAAAGTGTTCTTATACTTTTCACCCCCTATTAGTATAAGCTTGTATTCTTCACCTGTACCACTCCTAATCTCCTAGGACCCACTAGAAGAAGAGCACATTGGTAAGTGCCCTCTAAGGTGCACTATCACATCCTCAAAATTCTATGTATATGTGGTATCATCTAGGTGATGTGGTTGGTACTCACTCAGTAAGGTTTGTAGCTATATCACCTCCTCCTATAGCCTAAACATCTTGCCACTGCTAGATTCCCCCATGGATAGAACTACCTACTCCAACCTATGATCGAAGAGTAGCTAAATGTACTACCTACCTATCATTATCTACCTATACAATCTATACTTATGCTCATAGGAGAGCCCTATCATTTGTATATTTTCTCCACTCATATCTATCCCTGATTATCTCACCCTATAGCTTAGCAATGGTAGCATCCCATGTTGCCCACTATGCTTGCACTCCCTACTCAACAAAGTTATCCTCAACATAGTTATCATGTGGATCCTCCATATCTAAGGTATCTATCCACTCATCATATAACCAATGATGCACATATCACTCACCTAAATCTGGATCCTCCTCATCTGGAGCATCATCATGCCCCTCATTTGGAGCATCCCCATGAGAATCCTCTACCGCCATAGCTATACCACCTACTAGTAACCCCTCACCCTGCCATTGGCGTGTCATCCACCTGGAGTCATACTCTACTATGGTCCCTACATCATCTAGCTCAGAGACATCCTTTGTAGGTTCTACCTCCTCTCCCACTACCTTAAATATAGACCAAGTAAGATTCCTCTCATACCCATGGTGATGGTAGATCATTTGCTCATTAGGCAACCCCTATCATAGACCAAAATACCATGTCCATCAAATTTTAGTTTATCCCATCCTAGAGAAAGAGGATCCTAGCTTTCAAGGGCCCAGGGATTAGGACAAATAATACCAAAAACCCTATTACTCTATTGAAATCCAATTTTCCTTTCAAGCGTAGTCTTCTTAAATATACCCTCCAAAGCTAGAGAGGATACATTCTCCACGGTTGATGCCAAGGCTCTAGCACAAATAGAGGTAGGATATATTTTTAAGTTTTTAAAAATTTTACTATTTGTCTCTTTCCACTCTCGCCAAAAATAATGTGACAAAAAAAAGTTCCAAAAATATTTTATCCTTGGAGAGCAAAACAAAGATGACCATTGAGTGTAAACATCAACAAGCAAAGTTAGCACCACCCAAATCAGTACTAAAAATTAAAAGTAAATTTAAAAACTTACATAGAGAAAAAATATTGAAATAATAGATGGCTTGAATGTTCCTCATTAGAACCATAGATGCAACATTTATTTGACATTGACCAACCTATTTTTTAAATATTTTCAATGGTCAAAATATTATTCTAAGTTACCAACCAAAAAAATATATTCACCTTTGATATTAGATCCTTAATCCATACTTTGAAATGTGGGACCCATGGAGGAGTCCTGATAGCCAGATGATTGTAGGTAAACTTGACTGAAAAGGATCCATTATTTTCTCCTACCCACAAGATATAATATTCTTCATTTCTCTATTTAATGACTTGAAACTTCAGCTTATTAGTAATTAGAATTCAAGATTTTAAGTTCAACATTATTGAGGATAGATTGGTCTAATAATTTCCAAATCTTCAACCCATTAACCACCTCGATAAAGTCAACCACCTTAGACCCAAAGACCAATTTGGTCCTAGGCTCCAAACACACTAGATTTAGAATTTGTGCAAGGGGTTGGTCCATTAGCCAAATATCTTTCCAAAAATAAATATTGAGTCCATCACCCAACCTCCACCTATAACCTTTGGAGAATAACACCCTTGAAATTTTCAAACTCAACCAAAAGGTTGAACTAGAAGTCAATAGAATATTAGCAAGAAAAAAAATTCTCCCGTCTCAAGTATTTGACTGACACAATTTTGACCCAACTAGATCTAGTTTGATTTACCAACTTCCATCCCTATTTTGAAACTAGAGCCTTATTCATCTATTTGATGTTACAAAGACCCAAGCCACCATCCTTTTAAGATCTGTATATTTACTTCTAACCAACTACGTAAATTTTTTTCTTCTCATCAGAACCAAACCAAAGAAATGAATTTTGAATATGTTTAATCTTTGATAAAATATTATTAAGAATTATAAATATAGATAAGAAGAAGGTTGGAATCCTTTGAAGAGTAGACTTTACTAGGGTAGCCTTTCCAAACTTGACTAAGGAGGGATCCTTTTCACTCAATAAACTTCCTTTGCAATCTTTCCACCATAGTTTTTTAAAGTGAATCTTGTATTCTACCTTTAAACAAAGGTATTCCAAGGTAAAAATATGGAAGGATAGCCACATAATAACCTAAGATGCAAGAAATTATCCTTTTCATTTCTAAGGGAGTATTCAGATTGAATATTTTTCTTTTTATATAATTTATCTTTTACCCATCTATAATTTCAAATGCCTCCAAGATTCCTTTTAGCACCCTTACTTTGGGAACTAAAGCAAGGAGGGAGGGAAGAAAATCATCCACAAATTGGATATGAGAAATAGGATCCACCCGGATTTATACCTTCCATAGAGGGTTCTAACTTGATAGCCCTACCCAAAGATTTCACCACTAAGATATAAAAATAATGGGATAAGGGGTCCCCTTGGTGAATGCCTCTCAAAATTAAAAAATAAATTACTGGGGACCTATTTATTAAGACCAAAAACCTAACAGAAGAGATACAACCATGGACAAGTTTTATCCAACTTTGACAAGAACTAGATTTTTCCAAAACCTTTAACAAAAAATCTCACGAAACCCTTTCATAAGAATTGTGCATGTCTAATTTGAGTAGGAGACCAACTCTACCACTTTTAATAGCTAAATGAAGGATTTCATGGATAACTATGATCCTATCCATAATATATCTCCCTAGCATGAATCTACTTTGGGTTGGATCAATCAATTCTAGAAGAAAAGGTTTTAATATGTTAAAAAGGGTCTTTGTCAAAATTTTATAAACAATGTTACATAAGTTGATGGGTTTAGACACACCAAAGTCCTTTGTACCAAAAATCTTGGGGATTAGAATTAAAAAAATATAATTCACTCTGAACAGGATATGATTGGTGGTTTGGACCTCCTGAAGGGCATTGACAATATAGTTCCCTACAATATGCCAATACTTCTATAAAATTAGTGGGGAACCATTAGGACCTAGATCCTTAATTACTTCCATCACAAAGATAGTATCTCTAACTTCCTCATTGCTGAAGGAAGAGACAAGGTATTGGTTCATAGCATTCATGACAAGGTTGGGAATACTGCCAAGAAACTTATTTTAGAATTCTTCATTATAAACCTCTTCCACCTCGATAAGATTTTTGAAAAAATCCATAGCATCAACTCTTATATCCTTAATGTGAGTAGCACACGATCCATCAACTTTTTGAATTTCTCTAATCCTGTTGGTGCTTCTATGCTTCAAGGATGTGATGTGAAAAACAAAAAATTATTATCTCTCTCCCTTAGCCAAAGCACCCTAGATTTTATTTCCACAAAACTTCTTTCTTGGAAATAGTGTTATGAAATTTGGCTAGCATCTCCTTTTCTCTATATCTGGTCTTTTGAGATTGATTTCCAAGTTCTATCTTAGATTCAATAGCTTTCAATTGAATTTTTAGGTCTTTCTTCTTTTGCAAAATATTATTATTCCATTATTTAAGGTCACTTTTAACAACTCTAAGCTTTACAAAAATTTTGGAAAGGTTGGAGTTGAAGATACAAAATTTACTACATCGCCTTAAGGGCATTCCATTGCAATGTAAAGCAGTTAAAAAGCATTCAAGAGGGAAAAACATATAAACTTGTAATCTATCAAATTGAAGCAAAAGCATATAATAAAATGGTGGATTTATCCTCTTATTCATTCATTATTGGCTTCAAGTGTGAGATTACAAACATCCCCTTGAGGGCTTTTAACAAATTGATACATTCAACATTACAAAGTTTCAAGGGATCTAGTCCCTTGAAATGGGCCTCAAAGCGATGTAAACTATGGTTGGTATTTGTAAATCTCGCATCCCACGATTGAGAGCTATCCTTCAACCTATTATTCTGGTCTTCTTAGCTCCTTCCTTCTATGTAGAACACCTGCACCTACACACAAGGGACTACAATGGGGTTAATAGCACCTGTTTCATAGAATGGAGATAACATAGAAAACATAGTAAAAGAGGCAAATGCTACAACCAAATGAAATGATCTACATGCATAAAAACTGATCTACAATAAGCATATGCATATTATAATATAATATAAATACAAATAAGCAAATTTGGAGGCAATATTAAAGGTGAAACTATGCTTAACTGTTGGCCATCTCCTAGGGTGAGCCAAATAGACCTGCAACATTGGGGATCACCAAACCGGCATCAAAACTCCTCCAAAATACCTCAAATTTGGAACATAGGTTCCTCTAGACATTCCTAAGGGGACTATGGAGGAATTTATCTAAAATTCCACCCTATTTTGTGGTCATCTCGGGGTGTGCCATGGGTAGACTGATGGCCATCCCCAGGTGGGACGGTCACAAAACTACCTTAGTTTTGTCACCTATGGCCTTGTAGGAATTGGTCCAAAAGTGGTATGGGGTGTTGTCGACAGATGGGGCCAAAGAATACTCTAATTTGACCAGTTTGGGTTTGGTGGTTTGAGCCTATTTTCCCCTAAAATCACCTTCGGATGAAGAGGGTTTCAAGGCCAAGGTGAGGTAGGTTTAGGTTTGCAAAGTTTGGGATATAATTTGGGTAGCACTTCGTTGCTCTATTCTCCAAATTCTCCTCCTCTTGAAATTGGGAGTTTGGAGCTCATTTTATAGCCCAAGAGGGCACTTAGGGCAAAAGGACATCTTTGCCATGCGAGGCAGGTGATGCCATGTGTCCTAATCGCATCATGGCATGATTGGGAGAAGGTTGCCCATTTGGGTGCTCCCAATCAACTATCCTACTATCCATCAGCAGGTCCCCAATCAATTTGGGGTGATTGGACACGCTAATGGTAGTCTTGGATTGCCATTTAGCATATCCTTTGACTTTTTCATTTGGTCTAGTTAGGGGCCATCCCACCCAGGGATGGTTGCTGATGGCCATCCCTGGGTGGGACGGTCACCAACTGTGGTCATCCCTGGGTGGGACGACCACCAGTAGGAGCCCCAAAACTACCCCAGACTGCTAGGAACCCTCCAAACTGAGTTTTGGAGGCTTTTGGAAACCTTTTTCTAGCCTAGAGGGGTGCCTAATAAGGCCATATGTTGTCGATAAGAGGGCATATGTAATGCACTGATAGTCTTATCTGATTTACGTGATTTAGGTGTCTACAGATGCCCCATTTTTGGGATGCACGATGTGAAACAAAGCGTTGAGAAAAAATAGATCACTAAATCATCAAATGATCAAGGTTGTTCATTAACCTAATCAACTTTGGATGCCTTCATTGTGGAAAAGCATACATTCTTGGAATCCTTTCTATTGACATAGTCGAAGGATCGATTGCAGGTATACCTTTCAGTCGTGCTGTAGTAACAGTCTTATGGGGCTTAGGGCATACTAGGTCTTGGTGCCTTGTATTCTTGTAAACCTTCACATGGGTCAATTCCCAAGGTTTCAAGGAGGTCAAGCCTATTTAATTTGCTTCTTATGCTAATTCTTTGCCCCAGCATGGGCTTGAAAATTTATCTCTAGCCAAGATTCTTTTGAATGCATGGAATTTACACTTCTGAGTGTTTAAATGTTGATTCGATTTATGACTTCATTATGATGACTACCCCCTCAAGTGATGAGTCTATGAGGGCATGAAAAATTCTAAAGCGATGAGTCACTTGACACATATGACTTAATTAGGGTAACTCTTTATTTTACCCATGGTACTATATACCTGTTCGAAGGTGATTTTTGACTATTTTGATGAATAGTTTTGGAAGCAAAAGGCCCAATATATCATTCCCGTGGGGTGGTCCATCCATGGAGGCCTTATTGGGGACTAAAATAGAGTCTTTTTATGCATCCAAAATTATTATAGGTTCAGTCTAGATCCCTCTCATTTTCTTGCCCAATCTGCCTTGTTTTTGGTGGGTTTTTGGCCCATTTTTTGATATTTTTGATGTTTTTAAGTGCAATTTTCTTATGACCATCCTAGGGGGGATGAGGGAAGTATTTTTTAATGTCCCATGGTGGGACATCCAGCCAAAAGTGTGCTCATCCCACCCAGGAGCGGTCGACTTCTTTTGGAGCTATAAAAGGCCAAAAAGGGCCATTTTAGCTCATTTGTGCAACTTGCTTGGAGAAGTTGGAGAGGAGAGGAGGTAGGAGAGATTTTTATGAAGTGGAGTACTACTAAAATATCAACCCACAACATGATCCAACCAATGTAAAGCATCGGGTGGTGGAGCCAGTGCGAAACGAGTATGGATTACATGCTTCCTCTACCCTATTTTATTGAATTTTTGCAATTTCTGCTCTAATTTCATGACTACAGCCACACCCATGATTTAAGAAACCTAGGAGGACTGAAATACATAAAATTTAACCTTAGGCATGCTTTATTTGCAAAAAATTAGGGTTAAAAATCATTTTTTTGTGTTTTTTAAGGTTTTTAGGGCATTTTTAAGGGTCAAATTGACCCTATTTTACCCTTGTTTGGGGACCGTCCCTGTGAGGGATGGTTACTGGTGGCCATACCTTGGTGGGATGGCTACCAAATTAGGGTCGTCCCTAGGTGGGACGGCCAAAAACTGGGCCAAAAAAGGCCCTTTTTATGTGTTTTTTTAGTGTTTTTATAGCAAAAATTTTGCATTTTTAGGGCCTATTTGACACCCTGATTTGCATGAGCAGATAGTTAGGAGTCGGTATAGGGTACCAAGTCTCTTTCAGGTCACTAGAGACCATTTTAATACTACATACTAGCATTGGCTTGATGCCATCGATCTGAAGCAAGTTACACGGTTAGATCCCATGGTGGGAGACCGCGCCTATCTGACTGCTTTGATAGACCTATGGGACCCTCGCACTAACACTTTCCATTTAGCTATGGGGGAGATGATAGTGACACTAGAGGATGTCTATCATATACTATGTATTCTGATAGAGGGGCACTAGATAGTATCTTCTCTGATGGAGCGATGGGAGGTCATAGTGCGGAGGTACTTCGACACGTGCTAGGAGGATGTCTTGACTGATATGATTAGTGGAGGGATTTTAGTGTCTAGATGGTACCAGGAGGGTGCACTTGGCATTAGGCACACTTTTTTGATGACCTTGATCAGCAACATGCTACTACCCAACTCTTCAAGAGCTAGGTTCCCATGGAACCTAATAGAGCTGGTCTTTACTCTAGTTGACTACATAGAGGAGGAGCCGATAGTGATGGCTTGGGGTCCTACTTTATTGGCATAGTTATACGATGAGCTATATGAGATCCACTCTCATGGGTAGAAGGGTTTGGGCTATATATTTCTACTATAGTCTTGGGCTTGGTAGCATATTATGATGGAGAGACCATGGGGACTACCATGGACCACTCGAGTAGAGCTACCGGATAGGGAGATTGGCTATGGAGAGCTATGGATGAGGTCGCATGAGTCAGGGCATAGCCAATGCTATGTTGGGGAGGTAGAGCACTATGCAGAGGCTTTTGCATGGCTCAAGGTAGTAGATATCGAGTGGAGACCCTACAGGGATTGTCCTACCTAGGATGAGGCTTCGACACATCTACACCAATTTCGATGAGGTAGGTGGTTGATAGGGTGACATGGCATAGAGTGAGAGTACTTCTCTTATGATCATGTGCTATGATAGTTTAGGCTACGCCAGGGATTGCCTAATGAGTCGATGGTCTATCATCATCATGGGGATGAGAGGACTCTAGCATGGCCTATGGTAGAGGATTTGGGAGATGAGTCAGATTCTGAGGTGGTAGTCTCAGACTCAGATGATGCAGGCACTATAGAGGAGTATGATGCATGGTGGGTCATGCGGTAGTGGTGAGGGGAGGGACCACTAGGAGGGGATGCAGCTACGAGGATAGTGGATGCCGCTAGGGGTGCTCTAGATGAGGAGGGTTTTGGTGAGTCTCTAGATGATGAGGAGGTAGACATAGGTGAGTGAGTTGTGCATCAATGTGTGTCAGTGGATAGGGTGGAGCTAATAGATGTATAGGATCCAGTTGGCTTTGATGAGGGAGACTTGGGAGATCAGGGTCTATAGGTAGAGTTAGCAACATGAGATGCTAGGATCATAGAGCTATAGAGTGATCAAGATTTACTATAGGCATAGGTGTAGAGTGCATAGGAGGATATGGAGAGGTAGGTAGTAGTGATAGCTACATTTTAGGCATAGGTCGGTAGACAGGGCCCTAGCCATGGGGAGTCCAATAGTGGTGAGCTAGCTAGGATGCAGGAGGAGATAGCACATCTCCAGGGTTTGGTAGTGACCTATCAGACTAGGTGTCGAGAGGAGTGCACCTACATGGATATGATGGAGGATGAGATAGTGCATTGTAAGGGGTACATACCAGATCGGGCATTAGCTATTGGATCACAGCATAGCTAGGGGAGCGGGATGGGACACTCATCTGCTCGGATGAGGGCTTCGAGTACTTCTCGGAGGATGGATGTATCTGGAGGTAGCAGATCATGGGGAGCAGGTCGGGGAGCTCATGATGGACTCATACTAAGAGCAGAGGAGAGAGTCGAGGTACCGGTCTTGCGTGACCATGGTCAATGGACTCTGATGGTTCTTTTTGGTTTTTTGGATTGCGAAGTCGGATGACTCACTTTTATTGTAGCCTATGGGCAGTTTATGGACTATGATGTTGCTTTCGGCTTTTACATATATGGACATATATATATATATATTTTTTTTTTTTATATATAGACTTAGCTTTGATCATTATGTCATTTGACTACTTTATGATATGAATGCAATTTTTATATTTGCTATATGATGTTATGATGGATGTCTAACATGGATGCATGTATTTATCCGATGATGTGATTTGATGATATGTAGATGTGGATGTTTCATTTTATATGCTTTTGTAAATTAAAAGGTATGCATAATATAGTCAGTGGCCATCTAAATATTATTGCTAATATTTAACCGGTATCTATCCTAGATCATGAATACCACTTAATAAACAAAAGTTTTAAATGTGTATGATTGAAAGTAATGATTTGATTAGATTTAATTTTTGTATGATGGATTTACAATGACTATTTGACGCATTATATGCTAGCACCATAGACTATACAAAATGTATCTTGATTATTTTCATGTTATTATAACACTTTATTTGATGGACATTGTAATTTTGACAAACATGTGACAACATGATGTAAAATGGAATGGATAATGTAATGTGATATGATTTTATTTGATAGTTTTAAAGAGACTCAAACACTCTAGTTACCTAATCAAAAGTCATATACTAACTATACAAGATATTTTGACAAAGTATGCACCTACTAAGATAACCAAGATAATCAATATCCTTGTGTGTGCATGTGAGTTCATTGCCATGATAACACATAAGATTACCCTAGTGCAAATGGGATTTATTCAGCCCATCGGCACTAGAGATCATTCTGCGAGTCTCATTATCTTGAGTTTTGTACTTAGTTGGATTAGACCACTATATAACCTAGGTTACAACAAGCTAGCTCATCCACATTCAAACATTGGTCTATACCTAAACAAGTTGCTTAAGTGATAGACATATCATCATGCGGGAGGCTACCACCATTGACAAGTAGGCTATCCACCAAACCTGTAATGAGGATCACCTTATGGTTCTCTGATGCTGAGAATTCTAGGGATTCAAGTTCCGGAGTCCCTACCTTTCTTTGACTTTCTCAAGGGAATTTGCTCATTTTGATTTGTTGAGCAAGGGATTTTAATAGTGGTGAGAACCACTATTTCTTTTGCTTTTCCTAGTGATAATAATCACTATTTCTTTATGCATATTTTGGAGTGATAATAATCACTATTTTCTTTGGAATATTTCTTTGAGATACTTGCCCTAGTGTAGGGCAATGTATGTTTTCAATACTGGGGAGGATAATAATCATTACTGATTTTCTTTCTTTGGGATACTTACCCCAAGTGTAGGGTAAGGGATTTTGGGTAAGGAGGAACTTGTCCTTTTTTCAATTCTCAGCATATTTGAACCATTCACATAGGGGGATGAGCAAGATAACCTTTTCACTTGAAAGTAACCTAGACTACTTCATAGTTTTCATCTTTCCTTGTGCTAGACTTGGATTTATTAATGTGAAAATTGTGTTGGGATTTTGATGTATACCAAGAATTATCTAAGTAGGATTCTACCTTCTAAAAATCATGCTAGCTTTCTACAAAATCTGAGAAGACAACTAGATATGGTTGAGTGACCGAAAACTTTAACTATGTTTATCTAACAATGGCTAAGTGATGGGAAACAAACATATAATGTAAATGGTATATGTAATATAAATAGGTGGTATAACTTGTCATATGATAACAATGAATTTTTACCAGATGCCTAATGTATAGACCTGGTGCTAGACATATATGATCAATTTGGAATGATGCATAATGCAATGATGAGTATGCCTAATGCAACTATGATTATAATGCAAGTGATGAGAAATGCAATACAATGCAATATTTTTGTATTTTGATGATTTTCATGATGATTTTTTTTGTTATTTTTGATATATGTATATATATGTACAAGTTGACCAATGGGCTTAATGAATGCCATTGGAGCTTTTTGGGTGACCAAAGGGCTTATAGATGCCTTTGGAGCATTTAGGTTTGACCTAGATAGTTGTAAACTGCCTAGGAGCATTTTAGCTTGACCTAGATGGTGATAGACCGCCTAGGGGCATTTTGGGTTGACCTAGACAATCATGGACTATCTAGGAGCATTTTAAGGTGACCAAAGGGCTTATATATGCCTTTGGAGCTTTTAGGATTGACCTAGATGATCGTAGATAGTCTAGGAGCTTTTTTATGTGACCTAGATGGTCAAAACCGCTAGGAGCCTTTAGGGTGACCTAGGTGGGCAATGACACTTAGAAAGTGTCTACGACTACCTAGGGGTATTTGGTTGTGACCAAAGGGCTTATGGATGCCTTTGGAGAATTTAAGGTTGACCTAGATGATCGTAGATAGTCTAGGAGCTTTTTTATGTGACCTAGATGGTCAAAAACTGCTAGGAGCCTTTAGGGTGACCTAGGTGAGTAACGACACTTAGAAAGTGTCTACGACTACCTAGGGGTATTTGGTTGTGACCAAAGGGCTTATGGATGCCTTTGGAGCATTTAAGGTTGACCTAGATGATCGTAGATAGTCTAGGAGCTTTTTTATGTGACCTAGATGGGTAAAGACCGCTAGGAGCCTTTAGGGTGACCTAGGTAGTGACAAGGGTTATGGATGCTTTGGAGATTTAAGGTTGACCTAGATGATTGTAGATAGTCTAGGAGATTTTTATGTGACCTAGATGGTCAAAAACCGCTAGGAGCCTTTGGGGTGACCTAGGTGGGAATGACACTTAGAAAGTGTCTATGATTACCTAGGGGTATTTGGTTGTGACAAAAGGGCTTATGGATGCCTTTGGAGAATTTAAGGTTGACCTAGATGATCGTAGATAGTCTAGGAGCTTTTTTATGTGACCTAGATGGTCAAAGACCGCTAGGAGCCTTTAGGGTGACCTAGGTAGGTAATGACACTTAGAAAGTGTCTACGACTACCTAGGGGTATTTGGTTGTGACCAAAGGGCTTATGGATGCCTTTGGAGCATTTAAGGTTGACCTAGATGATCGTAGATAGTCTAGGAGATTTTTATGTGACCTAGATGGTCAAAGACTACTAGGAGCCTTTAGGGTGACCTAGGTGGGAAATGACACTTAGAAAGTGTCTACGACTACCTAGGGGAATTTGGTTGTGACCAAAGGGCTTATGGATGCCTTTGGAGAATTTAAGGTTGACCTAGATGATCGTAGATAGTCTAGGAGCTTTTTTATGTGACCTAGATGGTCAAAAACTGCTAGGAGCCTTTAGGGTGACCTAGGTGGGTAACGACACTTAGAAAGTGTCTATGACTACCTAGGGGCATTTGGTTGTGACCAAAGG
Source organism: Wollemia nobilis (assembly GCA_028583015.1). NCBI lineage: Eukaryota > Viridiplantae > Streptophyta > Pinopsida > Araucariales > Araucariaceae > Wollemia > Wollemia nobilis. The sequence goes on along the minus strand of JAQPPZ010001711.1, from coordinate 5,050,121 downwards.
GCTTATGGATGCCTTTGGAGAATTTAAGGTTGACCTAGATGATCGTAGATAGTCTAGGAGATTTTTATGTGACCTAGATGGTCAAAAACCGCTAGGAGCCTTTAGGGTGACCTAGGTGGGCAACGACACTTAGAAAGTGTCTACGACTACCTAGGGGTATTTGGTTGTGACCAAAGGGCTTATGGATGCCTTTGGAGAATTTAAGGTTGACCTAGATGATCGTAGATAGTCTAGGAGCTTTTTTATGTGACCTAGATGGTCAAAAATCGCTAGGAGCCTTTAGGGTGACCTAGGTGGGCAACGACACTTAGAAAGTGTCTACGACTGCCTAGGGGTATTTTATTGGTGCTCTAAGCATGAAATGGTCACAAATGACTTATATTCATGGGTTCAGGCTCTTCATTTCCTTCGATGGATGCTAGGCGATAAGTTCCAGGTCCAATATGATGTGTAATGATGAATGGACCTAGCTAGTTTGTTGCAAATTTGTCTCGCAAATTGGAGGGCAAATTTGAGTTTTGTTGGTTTTCCTTTAGAACTAAATCACCTACTTGAAAGTCTCTCTGATGTACTTTCAAGTTGTAAGCTCTCTTAAGATGCTCTTGATAAACACGTAGATGCTCGAGGGCATTCACACGTCATTCATCAAGCAACGTTAACTGATCTAACCGAGCTTGCCTAGTTGTATCATCATCGATGAATTCTTGCATGGAAATGCACAATGACAAAATCTCTAACTCCAGAGGCATGATGGCTTCAGCACCATACACTAGTGAAAATGGAGTTGCCCCAGTGGGCATCCGAATACTAGTGCGATAGGCCCAAAGGGCAAGAGGTAATTGATTATGCCAATATTTATGATTTTCCTGAACGGTTTTCTTCAAGATGGCTACTACTATTTTATTTGATGCCTCTACTTGCCCATTGGCCTATGGATAATAGGGCATGGAAAAGCTATGCTTTATGTTATACTTTGTTGTTAACGCACGCACATCCTTATTTTTAAAGGGTGTTCCATTATCCGATACTATTTTGGATGGAATACCAAAATGACATATAATGTTATGTAGTATGAACTCCGCAATGCGAGGTCCAGTCGTTGTGGTAAGGGGAATTGCTTCCACCCATTTTGTGAAATATTCGGTTGCCATTATGATAAATGTGTGATGGCCCGATGAGGTAGGTGAGATTTTCCCAATTAAATCAAACCCCCATTGTGCAAATGGCCAGACCGATTGAATCGGTTGTAAGGCCTATGAAGGTACGTGTGTTAAATTTGCATGGTGTTGACACTTCATGCACTTCTTAACATAAGCACAACAATATTGCTCTAAAGTTGGCCAATAATAGCCCATGCAAAGAATGCACTTGGTGATGGCCATGCCACTAAAGTGGCCATCGCATGTACCATCGTGTGCTTGGGTGATGGCCCAAGCTGACTCCTGTGAGTCTAAGCAATGAAGGAGGATACCTTCATAACTTCAATGATACATTATGTCTCCTATTAAGACATATTTTTCCACCTTTTGTTTGAATGCTCGCTTTATGGCATGCAACAATCTAGGTGGAATATTACCTAGTTTAAGATAATATTTAATCTGGATGGCCCAATATTGCTTTGAAGAAGCCTCAATATTATGAATCATGTTATCCCTTTGATGTTTGTCTCATGTGAATGCTGATTGAGAGTGAACTTGGAGATATAGCATTGTGCTAGTATCAAAAGGATTATGAGGGAACAAAGTCCCCTAGTTAACATTATTCAAATATTGGTGTAGTTGAGAGAACCTTTCATGAGAAGGCTCAATCTGAATCATGTGAACAACTGGTATAGCCTTATGCTCTTCATGCTCAGTCATAGCTTGTGCTAGCATTTTTACTTGGATAGTTGTGATATCATCTGAAGGGTCATGCGGGATTAGCGACCCTAAGGAAGCCATTGTATCTGCAAAATGATTAGATGAATGAGGGAGTGCCTCTATATCATACCATTCAAATTTGACTAGGAGTTTGTCCACTAGGGCTTTGTAGGCTTGCAAGATGGGACATCGACACTGGAAAATCCCTTTTACCTGATTAACTATGAGCAAGGAATCACCAAAAATGTTTAACTTTGTTATTTTCATGGCGATTGTCATCTGAAGTCCTATGATGAGAGCTTCATACTCGACGTTGTTGTTGGTACAAGGAAAATCGAGTTTAAACAAAAGAGGTATGGGAGCCCCTTGCGGTGTGAAAAACATGATACCTGCACCACCACCTCGCTCACACTTGGAACCATCGAAGAATAGAGTTATGTCCACTTGTGACTCAGGCTCTGTAGAATCAGGTGATTCTAAAATTTGAAATACTCCATCATCAGGAAGTTCTATATTTAGAGGTTGATCATCCTATAGAGGAGCCTCTTCTAGTTGATCGGCTATGACCTATCCTTTGATAGATTTCTATCCAATGAACTCTAGGTCAAATTCCATCAACAACATTATCCACTTCACCGTGCGACTATTATGATATGTTCTGCTCATCATGTAGCGCAATGGATTTTCTTTAGATACAACATATGTGGTGTGATTTAACATATAATGGCATAGATTTTTGGTGGCAAAGACCACTACTAAGCATAGCTTCTCAACATATGCGTATCTAACTTCATAGCTGACCAATGTGTGGCTGATGTAATAGGTAGCCTATTCTTTGTGAAATTCATTCTTTTGGGACAACATGGTGCCCAAAGCTAACTCAGTAGCTGAGATATATAAATAGAATGACACTCCTGGTCATGGTGGAGCCAATACAAGCGATGAAGCCAAGTATTGTTTTATCTCATCAAAGGTATTTTGACATTCCTCATCCCAATGAAATGAGACCCCCTTGTGTAGCAACTTATTCATGGGTCGACACTTATCCGATAACTGCGCTATGAAGCATTTTATGGATGCGACCTTTCCTTGCAAACTGCGTAGTTGCTTAATGGTTGTTGGGGGAGGCATTTCTAATATTACCTTGACCTTGTTGGGATCTACCTCTATGCCTCTCTTGGAGACTATGAATCCCAAAAGTTTACCAGATGTGACACCGAAGACACACTTTTTGGGATTAAGTCTAACATTGTGCTCTATGAGGCGATCTAGGATCTTACACAGTACATCGAGATGTTCATGGCGTAATAAATATTTTGCCAATAAATCATCCATGTAATCTTCCAAAATCTTGTGCATGTAGTCATGGAAGATATATGTCATGGCTCGTTGGTAGGTAGCACCAACGTTCTTAAGGCCAAAAGGCATGACCTTGTAACAGAATGTCCCCCAAGGCATTGTGAACGCCATTTTGATTTGGTCTTCTAGATTAATATGAATCTGATTATATCCAAAAAATCCATCCATTAGGGATAGCATTTCATGTCCTGCTATTGCATCTACCAACGCATCGATGTTAGGTAAGGGAAATTCATCCTTAGGACTCGCTTTGTTAAGATCTCGAAAGTCGATGCAAATGTGAATCCTCCCATCAAGATTTTTGATGGGAACCATGTTTGAAACCCATGGCGGATAATCTACTGAGATGATGATATCAGCGTCCAACAACTTTTGTAATTCATCTTTCACCATTAAGGCTATTGTTGGGTGCATTTTTCTTAACTTTTGCTTAACAGGTTTGATCTTGGGGTCTAATGTAAGATTATGCATGACTATATTTGGGTCTAGTCCTGGCATATCTTTATACGACCAAGAAAAAGCTTTAATCCTTGCTTTCAATGCAGCTGTGAAATCATCTTGTTCACTTAGGGAGAGACCTTCCCCTAATTTAATGGTATGGGGATTATCGGGATCTGTACCGATATCCTTGTCAATTGTTGGCTCAATCGACATGTGAGACCCATCCTCCAACTGATGTGGGGTGGGAATTAAGTGAATGTCATCAGCTAGGTTTGCTTCTTCCATAGGAAATTTAGGGTCAACCTCAGCTTGAAAAACATCTTGAGTAGTTCTTGAAGAAAATTTAAATGGTTGTAACATTTCCTCACAAGGCCAATACTCTAAGGGTGATGGAGAAGAATCTCCTCGATCAAATTCAATTGCCTCTAAATCAAGATGCAATTGCTTGGATGGGTTATTCGGATTCACCAATGGTGTCGTTAAATCTATGGAAATCATGTTGATGGATACATGATCTCCTGCTCTAGGGCGAGTGGGTCTAGAGACCTGATGTTGTCTCATAACTCATGGGTGTGGCTCGGGTGGAAGTGGAATAACTGGCGATGGCCTATGTGGAAGAGGGTGAGCCTGCTCTTCATGAGGCAACAACTAGTGTCATATGGGTTCTTGGATAGGGAATAACATATGAAGAAAATATTCATCCTCATCATCCAAAGGGAACACATGCTCGTATTCATCATCTGAGCTATGGTAGTTAATGGGTGCGATGCCATAATCATCTTCATCATCACTCATCCATTCATGAGGAGGACCTTGGTCTTGTTCCTCACTGTCATATTGCAAGGTGTGTGAGCTCTCCCCCACTTCATGGGGTTGGGCGACATCACTGGAAAGACCTTGATCTATCATGTCTATGGGGAAATGATCTCCCAAGGAATGAACATGATTTAGATTAGCATATGGATCATGGGTGAGCTTAGCCTGATGACTTAGGCATAGGTGTTCGAGACTCTCGATGAGGACATCCAATGGTACTAGTTTATTGTTTCCCAACCTAGATCTATCATATGAAAGTTGATATTGGGGTTGACATGGAACATGGTTACCCTGCTCATACAAGCCAAGACCAAACCCATGCCAATTATAGTGGTCTAGGTATTTCAATGCATAGTCTAGATTTGACAAATAATTTACATCCTCAGAAAAGGGTTCATCATCATCTTCTTTCTGAGGAATGGGTAGAGCTCCATACTCTATACCTCCATATATGAAATTCATTTTATTAGGAGGTATACCAAGAGGTACAATGCTACCTATGGGAAGACGAGGTCTTCCCATGTCTTGCACTATCTCTAGTGATGGAACTATCATGATATTTCTCACCAAGTATTCCCCTATCCCTGTGCTAGACATCTGGACTGTGACCTAGGATGGCGAAGCTGGATGAGATGGAATGGAGGTTTGAGGTGATTCAATGTTCACCTCTGGAGGTAATTCCTCATTAATGACACAAGGAACCTCCTCCATGGATATGGTAGAAACTAATGGTGGGCTCTCATCAATAGGCCTCTTCGACGTGTTCCTCGATGGAGGGTTTGATGATGTCGAAGCTTTCTCTGAAGGTGGTGATGATGAGGATGGAGTAGATGATGATGAAGGTGGTGGAATGGGTAGACTCTGACCAGGTGTATTTAATCAGAAGTCTATGTGAGTCGAAGGTAATGTCGACTCTGGCATCTACTGCAACATGTTGCAGTATTTGAAGGGCTCTAGATCGGCAGATACTACATGTACTTGCCCTTCGTGAGTGTATTTAAGACATTGATGCATGATGGAGGGGACACACTTCATATCCCGTATCCAAGGTCTTCCAAGAAAAATGTTGTAGGCCATCTCACCCTCTAGCACATGGCACAATGTCGGTATAATATTTTGTCCCACCTGAATGGGTAAAACTATGGTACCGATAGTAGAGCATATTGTGTCATTGAAAGCGCGAAGAGTGTAAGTTGATGCCACAACATGAGATGCTAGCAATTTAAGATGCTTTAGTGCTTTAGTTGTTATGATGTTACTTGAGGACCCAGTGTCTATAAGCACTCTCTTGTATGGTATCTCATTTATACATGCAATGATGTGTAAAGGAGGATCTACCACATCGTTGGCTATTTCTTTTAGCTCATGCTCATGAAATTGTATGACTGGTTCTTTGCACTATTGCACATGTCCCACAAAATCTATGAAGGAGTTGGACTCCTACGGTTGCAACTCTATGGATTTTAAAATATCCATCAAGGCATCCCGATGTGGAGGTGATTGTTGGATCAACTCATAGATGGACAATCATGCTGATGTGGTCCTCAAGCTTTGTGCAAGCTTGCTCTTAATTGTCATTGTTGGCCTAGAAGGAAGGCCCTGTACTACAGGTGGTGTAGTTTGTGACGTAGTTGGAACATCATTTGAAGCCATAGGCTATGCAACTTGACTTGGATATCTCTTGTTCCTGGTCACAATACTCACCATCCCAACATACCCTTGAACATGGTGTTTTTGGTTCACCTCATTCATTGGTTTAGCAGGCATTGCCTGTACCTCATGAGTTGGTAAAGGGTCTTTGAAAATACCCATTTTTTGATTGGTAGGAGCTATTGGAGCATCTACTGTAAGCTCATTCCTCTCAATCATGTCTTGTACTACATGTTTAAAACCATAGCACGATTGTAAATCATGGCCACCTTGTTGATGAAACTTACAATATTGATCCTCTCGGCATCCCATAAGCTTGGGTTTACCTATTTTTGGATCGTTGGGTTTGATATCTAGTAAATTAACCATATTTGTAGCCCACAATCGATCGAAAATAGAATCCATGGATTTAGTGATGGGAGTAAATTGTCATTGAGGGTGATGTTATTTTTGTCCCTGGTTCACTGTACCATTATTGTTATAATTCGTAGGAGGAGGTTGAGCCTGATAGTTCACCTTTTGGGGAGGCATAACTTGAGGAGGCGTAGGAACATTTATGGCCACTTGATTGACCATAGCTGGCTTTGCAGGTGCTGAGCTATTCTTAGGATTCTTTGTCCACTCCTTCTTGTGAGGTTTTGTTATTTCTCCCTCTTGGATTTTGATTTCTTCTATGTTTCTAGCCTATGCTAGAGCTTCTTCCAAGGTAGGGTATTGTTGTAATTGCAATGTCAAAGAGATGGGTTTCAAGCAACTCTTTGAGAACAAATGAGTTAATTCAATCACTGGAAATAGATAGGGTAGCTTAGCCAAAAGCGTTCGCCACCTATTTCCATAGTCAGTGATCATCTCATCCTCGGTTTGTTTCATTCCTGTGAGGTCGGTTAATGTCACCTTTATTTTGGTGTTAAAGGTGAAACGTTCCAAAAATGCATCAACAAATTGTTCAAATGTGTAGATGCTATGTTTTGGAAGTTGGTTGAACCACTCAATGGCAGGACCAATGAGGGTACTCAAGAAAGTTCTTAGGAGCAATGCATCATTGTCCTGTATGTTGAAGCACAAATTTAGAAATCTAGTAACGTGCTCTTGAGCATCTTCTTCGCCCTTGAATCTATCAAATTTGGGCATTTTGAAATGCTCAGGATAGACCGAGGAAGGAATGGATGGGTGTAACGGTTGGTTCTTTAGCTGATGCAAAGTAGGCTTTTGAAGCCCATTGCCAGTTGTCTTACCTTCTATAGTTTCTAAGCATGCAAGCAAAGCTTGATACGCATCCAAGGATTTAATCTCCTCTTCCTTATTTTGAACTCGTAGAGGTGGATAAGGAATATTAAGCCTAGGTTGGGGTGGTTGATTGACATCAGCCACGCCTCCATAAGGTGCTTCTACATAATCCTCATCTTGTTCCAAATCATCGTAAGCCCCATAAGGTGTTTTAGGTATGGGCCTACAAGGAGGAACTAATGCTTGTTGAAGGTGATCTATGTTTGGCCTATCATATGCATTCTGTTTAGGCCTACGAGGTCTAGGAGGCAACATAGGATTAGGTCTAGGAGACCTATCTTTTTGGAAATTTGGTTGCCTCGGGTGAGCCTCTTGTCTACGTGTACTTGGAGTGACAGCTCCATGATGCAAAGTTTCTTGAATTTGTCATTCAAGATTTTCTTTCTCTATTTTCTGTCATTTCTCTAAGAGATCTAAGCGATGTTTATCCGACCTAAGTCGATTAAACTCAGCTTGGTGGTCAACATATCTCTGGACCAAATTATTAATTTGATCAGTTGTATTAGGTCTACGTAACTTAGCATGATTGCCTTGTTGTCTATCCTATTCAGGAGGCTCTATGAGATCAATTACGTGCTTCCCTCGATCGAGGGTAGTCACATTGACTTGAGGTTCTCTCCTAAAAAAATATTTTTGAAAGACTACTGGTGTAGAGGCACAATGTGCTTTCATTGACACATTTTCATGAGGATAATATGGATGTTCCTTAGGTCTTCCCTCGTAAACAAGGTAAGGTAAGGTAGAATAAGGTCACCTAATTTGATGAGTATCATACTCATTGTGATTTTGATACCTTGGAGTAGGGTGACTTGAAATATTGAGATGATCATTCAACCCTACTCGAGGTGTGAGCTCTTGCTCCTGTATATGATCAGGAGTAGAGGATCGAGCAAGCATGCGAATGCATGGTATTGCTCTATGTGGAGGCACCTCATTGCATGGTGACTCTTCTCGAAAGAAGGTGTTTGTAGCATATGAATTAGGGAGATACTTTCCCAAACTAGGACTATGACCTACAGGAGTACCCTACGAAGGGGTCCCCTATAAGCTAGATCCTCTAGTTGACTCTCTAGGAGTAACCATCCACTCATCAGTCGGTCTACGACTGGGAAGAGTAGCTAATTTCTAGGGAGGAATGATCCTATCCCTAGACTCAACATGAGGATATTCTATATCCTCTTCTCTATTGCCCATAGCTTCTACCCCTGAATGGGCTTGGCTATGGGTACGTACCATAGCTATATACTCTAACTACTATGTGTTTATCTTCTTTACAATTTATATGAATTTGAAACAAACAAACAATAGAGACACACAAGCATAAAAGTGATTATCTCATTTTAAATTTTTTAGATGTGAATCCTAAACTATTTTGTTGTGTTTCAATATGTGTTGCTTTGTAAAGAAAATACTTTTCTCATGTTTGATATTTCGTTGAATGATATTCTCAAAGTTTAAGTGGTTTTCACCTATATACTCGCATCTCGACAATCGGGAGTGAAATTCTGGTCACATGAACCAACCAAAGTATGGAGATGAAATCCATACCCGATCAGGGAGCATAGGTCCTGCCGATCCTCACCCAACACCTCGTGCATAGTGATACACCCCTTCGAAGAGGAATGCATGCTATTTTGCATGGTTAGGATAGATCTTGGAGTCGGTATTGGCCAATAGAACAAGGTTCATAGGATTTGAGTCAATGGATGGAGATGAAACCCATCATCATTGAACTCTATCAGTGGTTGGGAATGAAGTCCAACTCACCAATGTTTAAGTGGATCATGGTGTGTGTGTGTTCCTTTTAAAATATTTGAAAGAAAACAATAAAGCACTCAATGATTTTTGACTAAATGCATGAAAGTGCATTTTTCTTTTAGAAATATTAGTAGCATAAAAAGGAAAGCACTAAAATTAAACACCTATATGAACTTAACCCTTTTTGGGCAAGTGGCAAGTAGTCAAACTAGACAAAAAGTAGAAATTCTACTATTATTTTCCTTATTTCTTCTGATCTAATTAATGCACAATTTTGGAAAGAGGATATCTAACCTTTCTATGCATAGAGAAGATAAGAAAATGTAAAATTTAACTATTTTGAATAATAAATTTGCAAATTGATAGTGAAAAAGGGTGTAAAGATGAACCTAAAACTTGTTGTTTCTACAAATTTTTGTAGAAACCCTCTGGTTTTATGGCCATCCTAGGTAGGGACGGTCACATATTGGGGGTCGTCCCACCCAGTTCCATGGAGCTGGCCATCTCACCCAGTGCCATGGAGCAACAGAGAGGTCATTTCTGCTCAGAGCGGTCTGTACCTACAACAGAGAAAACCAAAAAAAGAGGTTCAAATTAGCATCATCCAGAGGGGGAGACTTAAAAATATTGGATACCATGATCACCACTGAAGATACAAAATTTACTACATCGCCTTAAGGGCATTCCATTGCAATGTAAAGCAGTTAAAAAGCATTCAAGAGGGAAAAGCATATAAACTTGTAATCTATGAAATTGAAGCAAAAACATATAATAAAATGGTGGATTTCTCCTCTTATTCATTCATTGTTGGCTTCAAGTGTGAGATTACAAACATCCCCTTGAGGGCTTTTAACAAATTGATACATTCAACATTACAAAGTTTGAAGGGATCTAGTCCCTTGAAATGGGCCTTAAAGCGATGTAACTATGGTGAAGTATTTGTAAATCTCGCATCCCACGATTGAGAGCTATCCTTCAACCTATTCTTCTGGTCTTCTTAGCTCCTTCCTTCTGTATAGAACACCTACACCTACACACAAGGGACTACAATGGGGTTAATAGCACCTGTTTCATAGAATGGAGATAACATAGAAAGCATAGTAAAAGAGGCAAATGCTACAACCAAATGAAATGATCTACATGCATAAAAACTGATATACAATAAGCGTGCTAGGATATACTAACACCCCCCTTTAAGTGATACTAGGACGTAGTGAAAATACAATAAAACTAAAAAACAAGTGGCATATCCATAAGTATGAGTCTCGACAACAAGGCCTGATAAGGTACTCATGTACAATATATGCATATGAAAAATCTATTGGAGAGATGAAAAAACCATCTGCCAGAATAGAAGAAGAAGAAGGAAGATGTACATGGAGGATGGAGAGAAAGGAATTTGTCTTGTTCAACCCCCCTAGGACAAATTCAATCAAGAGGCCTGCAAAGGATCCATCAGATGTCTCAAAAAAAGTAGATACTCGTCGTTGAAATGAAATCATACTCCCAGACTAGTGTTTGTGACTCATATAAAGGTTGTGAACCATGAAAAAAGGTCACTAAAGAAAACCTCTTGAAACCAAAGAGTATCACAAAATAAGAAGTGTAAAAATAGTGTGGAAAGAACCATAAGGATCGCAAGGTATGTCCAAATAGACTCCACAAGCTTTGTAGTGGTTTCCACCTATATGAACACAATGGGCTGATAACAAGGTGCTAAAAAAAGTGTACAAACAACTTACTTCAAGGGAATATGAAAAAGAAAGGGCACCAATGTTTCTCTCAAACATGTTTTTATAGTGACATCCTCATCCTACTGGAATGCATGGGTAACCAGCCACTACAATCACTAGGTAATATAAAGGAGATGACTAGATACTAGGATCACCTAAGCAAATGTCTTGGAGTGTTGGGTTCAACCGAGATTACACTCCTTGATACAAAAATATTCGAGCCATAAAAAAGTATGGAAAATAGTTCCAAAACTAAAAAATGACACCACCATTATGTTTGGCTTAGAAAATGTTTTTGATGACTATAAACAACCCTATGATAGGGTGTCAAATAGGCCTTCATTTTCAAGAAAAAACAATAACCTTTTCCTATCCCTCACAAGGGAAAATTATGGAACTTGGAAATACAACATGGTTTTTAAAAAACAATCTCTCCCAGGAAAATGGCCCTTCCTAAGTGGAAAACAACATTTAAAAATATGATGCCATTCTATCCATACAAATGAAAACACATCCATTTTTTAAAAATAAACCCCAAGTGAAGAAAAAAAAAAACACTTTTTAAGTGAAGAATTTTCTTCTCGAATGGGCCTTGTCCACCTAAAATGTTGGTGGGTCACATTATATATAAAAAGGAAACATAAATTTTTTTTTTGACCCTCACTCTGGAAAGCTTCAGATCCTCACATTGCAAAGGCTTTGCCCTAGGCTAGCTTTGCAGGACATTATTCGCCACCATCAGCTCAACATATCAAGAGTGTCAAAAAGCACATGCCATCATCAATGGTAAGTAAAGCTATCTGTGAGAAACACCATGGTGATGAGCCAATGAATACCTTCAGCCATCAATGGATGACTCAGTCCCTGTACTATAGTATCATAAATCATGGTAGTAATCTGACGCGGCATTCTCGACAGTCATCTGTGAAGTCCCTTGAAACAAAAAATAACACAAGCTTTCCACGTGGCCTTTTCCTGCATCACTTTCAACACGTCTAGGATCACATTAATTTGTTACCTGGACCAAATTGAGATTAAAAAAAAAAAAAATTTGGCTGGCAAAAGGTAGGTGACAACAAGAATTGTGAGGAGCCTCCTTTAATACAAGCATTTGGTGCATACTTAGCCTAACTGGTGATAACATATTGACAGAGGTTGTCCATTTCACCAATGGTGGTGGAATATGAAGGAACGATTTCTATTTTCCAGTCGTTGTCAGTTGCCGATGGATGGACTACATCGGGGGCCAGAGGAGAAACAGATGTCGCACATGAAGTGCGATTGTCGTCGAGCGTAGGAGGAGAAATAACTCGTGCGAGCGAAGTGCGATTGTACCCATCACTCACAGTGCAGTGCAAACTGTGTTCGTTTGGTGGGCGAAGTTCAGACTTCGCAGTGAAGTGCGTATGGCACACTTATAATGGGCGAAGTGCGGACTTCGCTGGGCATAGGAGGGAAGTCGACTGTCATTGACAAAGTTTGCATAGCACCGACAGATGAACTTTGCTGGCACACTCGGGCTACACTCAGATCTCGGGCACAGTCAGACTTCGATAGCAAAGTTGGAAAGGCTTCTGCAGACTTGGCCAACTCTGGCCTTCGACTTCTTTGTCTTTTGTGGCTGCCGCTGGGTTTTCCTGGCTTGACAAGACCCATATGAGAGGAGAGAAATGTCGGAACAGAGAACAAAAAATGTTAGCACATAAACTACTGCAAACCCTAAATATGCCACAAACAATAGCAAAGTTTATTTATATGAAACTAGGGTTATAGTATTCCTCAACCGAGGAAATAACAACATCTGCAGGCTAAGCTGTAGGATAAACTAAAAGGGGAAATGTCGAGTCTGTTGCTAAAAAATTAATCAACTGAGCCACACTGCTCACTGAATCGCTCACCCTCATTTCTCTGCTCTATTCTTCGCTTCCTCTTTTATGAACTTCTCTCACACACGCACACTTTTTTTGAAGACCCGAACTGCCTTTTATAGCCATGGGGAGAGGAGGATAAGGGTTATCCTCTGACAGGTTCGGATAAGGGTTATCCTCTGACAGGCCCTCAACTAGGGTTTTTGACTAATCACTGACTTGGCATTAACTCCTGCAGAGATTGGATCTGTCAGGTTTCAAATCTATCAGAAAGTAGGTGCGACGTCATGTCACACTTTTTTTGGTATCCCAGGCTGCGGGAGAGTAGTCCGACTTCGCCCATGTCTGGAGCGCAATCCGGTTTCGCCCAAGGTTTGGAGCATAGTTGGGCACAGGCGTGAAATCTAGGTTAATTTTTCTAACACCCTCCTTTAAACTTGATTTCACGAGCGCTTTGACTCCAAGCTGCTCTCGCAATCTACTGAAGTCTTCCTCCTTCAATGGCTTCATGAAAATATCTGCCAATTGCTCCTTGGACCTGCAGAACTGCAGTTCTACTTCACCGAATTTCACTAGCTCTCTAATGAAATGATAACGAATATCAATGTGCTTCGTCTATCCATGGAACATAGGATCCTTTGACAGTGCAATGGCCGAATTGTTATCACAAAAAATTGTTGTCGTGCCTTCCGGAGGATAGTGTAGTTCACTTAGAACTCTTCGCAGCCAAACTGCTTGGCATGCGACTGTCGTGGCAACGACATATTCTGCTTCGGCTATGGACAACACAATGATGGGTTGCTTCTTGGATGCCCATGAGACTGCCCCTAATCCGAGATGGAAAGCATATCCAAAGGTGCTCTTTCGATCATCGATACTGCCAGCCCAGTCACTGTCTGTGAAGCTGACCAGTTCCAACTGGTCTTATATGGTGTAAAATAGGCCATGGTTCCACGTCCCATTGACATAGCACAAGATCCTCTTGCCTGATTTCCAGTGTGTGTCCTTTGAAATCTCCATGAAATGGTTGATCAGACTGACTCTGAACATCAGATCTGGCCGAGTTGCAGTCAAATACATCAGACTGCCAACTAGCCTATTAAACAAGGTTGGATCTACATTCCTCCCTGTATCCAACCTGCTCAGCTTCAAACCTATAGCTACAAGTGTGATGGTAGGTTTGTTGTCCTCCATATTGAAGTGCTTCAGGACATCCTTCGCATACTTGCCCTGAGAAATGAAGATGCCATCTGCTGATTGGTCAAATTCAATGTCAAGAAAAAATTTCATTAGCCCCATGTCAGTCATTTCAAACTCAGACTTCATGGCTATTCTAAATTGTGCAAATAGGCTGCTGCTATTGCCAGTATATATCAGATCGTCTACGTATAGGTAGACGATGATGAGCTCACCTACTGCATTTGTCTTCATGTACAGGGAGTGCTCATATGGGCAATTTTGAAACCCATTCTCCTGAAAATAGCTATCAATACAGTTGTACCATGCTCGGGGTGCTTGCTTCAACCCATACAGGTCCTTTAGTTTCAAGACTTTGCCTTCTTGCCCTTGTATTTCATAATCAGGTGGTTGGTCTATGTAGACCTATTCTTCCAACACTCTATTGAGGAAGGCAGACTTGACATCCATCTGGTACACGCTCCATCCCTTCTATGCTGTCAGTGCCAGAATCATTCTGACTGTGTCAAGTCAGGCTACAGGTGCATACACCTCATGATAGTAAACTCCTAACTTCTGCTTGTAGCCTTTCACCACTAATCTGGCCTTATGCCTGTCAACTTCTTGGGTATTAAACTTCGTTTTATATACCCACTTGACCCCAATGGTCTTCTTTCGTGCTGGAAGATCTGTTAGCTACCATGTCTCATTCTTCTCAATGGCTGCTCCTCATCCATTGCATTCACCCATTTGTGATTCTGACTTGCCTCTTGAAACTCCACTGGATCACATTCAGTAAAGAGAGCAAAATCAGAATATTCTTCATCTAACTGATTATGGGTTACCTCATAAATGTCTTACAAGCTCTGATTATTTGTAGGAGTCCTCAGGTTTTGAATTTTGCTTGCAAGTGGAGGTGACTGGGATGATGAGGCTGTGTTGCTGTTGGCACCACTGTTGCTGCTTGAAGGTACAGGTGGCTGCGCACTGTCATCCTCCAAGTTTACAGGTTCAATAGTTGTTGGTTCAGGCTGACCAGTCTTTGAATTCTAGTTCCAGGCTTCATCCTCTAGGAACTTCACATCTTAGCTAATGACAAGTTTATTTTTCATAGGGTTGTACAGCCTGTATGCCTTTGTTGGTTTGCTGTACCCTGTGAAGATGCATTTTTTAGCTTTGTCATCTAGCTTTTGCATTTTCTCATCTAGAACATGTGCATATGCTATGCACCCGAAAACTCGTAAATAAGCCACACTTGGCTTCAACTTGCTCCAGGATTCCTCTGGAATTTTGTCCCTCACACTCTTGGTGGGACATCGATTCAACAGATAAACTGCACAGCTTACAGATTTTGCCTAGAACTCATGTGGCAAACTTTTTGCCTTTAGCATGCTCCGTGCCATCTCCATGATTGTTTTGTTCTTCCTCTCAGCTACGCCATTCTGTTGTGGCGTGTATCTGGTAGTGAACTACCTCCGAATTCCATGTTGCTTGTAGAAGTTGTGGAATTCATTGGAGATGTACTCTCCACCTCCATCAGTTCTGAGAGTCTTCACATAATATCCACTCTATTTCTCAACCAGAGCCTTGAACTCCTTAAACTTTCCAAATGCCTCTGACTTCAACTTGATTGGATAAATCCAAGTCTTTCGGTTGAAGTCATCAATGAAGGTCAGGAAAAACTTGTTGCTGGCAAGTGTGGTGGTCTGCATGGGACCAAAAATGTCTGAGTGCACTAGCTCCAATGGCCGTGATGCTCTCTAAGACTGTCCTACAGGGAATGCATCCCTGTGTTGCTTGCCGACCAGGCAACCTTCACAAACTTGGTTCGGTTGCTCAATAAGGGGTAAACCCTTCACCATTTGCTTCTTGTGTTGTAGATTCAGGCCACTGAAACTCAAGTGACCGAATCTAAGATGCCACAGCCAGGTAGCATCCTTATCAACTACATTTAGAGACATCAAATATTCATTCTGAATCTACAGCAAAAACATTTTGTTTTTCGTCATGGACACTGTTGCGATTTGTCCATGCACATTGTCTCTGATGGAACATACACCATATTTGAACAGTATAGTGTGCCCCTTTTGCACAAGCTGTCCAACACTTAGCAGATTGTGCTTTAATCCAGGCACATAAAAAATATCTTGAGTTGTTTTTATTTCATCGTGTCGGGTGCAGATGAGGATTTTTCCTTTCCCCATCACAGGAACTTTGCAGTTGTTCCCCATCTTGACTTCAGACTAGACTATTTCATCCAGTTGTGAGAACATATCTCTGTTCCTAGTCATATGGTTACTGCAACCACTATCAAGATACCAGATGTTTTTCTTGCTCTCCTCTTCAATACTACAAGTTAGCAACACATTTCCTCCTGCCACATTTTTGGGTTCCTCCATATAATGGGCTTGCTGCTGATTCTCATTTGCCATCTTCTTTCTACATTGTGTGGCATAATGGCCAAACTTACTGCAATAGTAGCATTAGACCTTTGACATGTCCTTCTTCTGCTGAGAGCCACCTTACTAATTTTTGCTAGTTCCTCTTCCTCCTTACTGATGAAAGTTGCAACTTGGCTCAGCTTCATGAGGGTTTGATCTCCCTCCTTGCTTGTTACTTCTCCCATGCCTGCTTCTGCCTCTTCCTCCTTGAGAACTAGAAGCACCATGG
This sequence comes from Wollemia nobilis, assembly GCA_028583015.1. NCBI lineage: Eukaryota > Viridiplantae > Streptophyta > Pinopsida > Araucariales > Araucariaceae > Wollemia > Wollemia nobilis. Next base: position 5,033,504 of record JAQPPZ010001711.1, on the reverse strand, counting down.
TGGGAGTCTTGTCTGCAGTTGTCTCGAACTGAGACCTGCGCTTTGAAGGCTTGCTCCAAAGAAGACTGAGTTGAGCGGCTCAGCCTCTGTTCATGCATCTGCAATGAACCCATGAGCTCATCTGTCGATAGGGTTGTTAGATCCCTTGAATATTTGATTGCTATCACAACCGAGTCGAACTTGGCAGGCAGACTTCTAAGAATCTTCTCAATGATTCTCTGGCTCTGCACATTTTCTCTGTTCAACCGCATCTAGTTGATAATGTTCATCATCCGGGTGAAGAAATCACTCATGGACTCGGACTTAGTCATCTGCAGATTTTCAAACTCTCTTTCGAGCATCTGCAGTTTCACCAACTTCACTTTGTTGGTGCACTGATACAAACTTGCCAGGGTTTCCCAGGCCTGCTTGGCCTTGGTGGCTGATGCAATCCGTGGGAAGATGGTCTCCTCGACTGCTTGCATGATGTAGAAGAAGGCCTTCTGGTCCTTCTTCTTGTTCTCTTTCAAGAGATCCTCATCTACTTGAGAGATGGCGGCCAGTGCTACTACATCTACCGATTTTGGGTAGCCATTCTTGACTAACTCCCATAGCTCCTGAGATCCAAACAAGATCTTCATTTGGATGCTCTAGTAATCGTAGTTCTTGCCATTAAATCATGGGATCTACAACTACAGGGAATTCTTTCCAAAATCCATCTTCTATCTCCGCGTCACGGCACAATCAGCTCTGATACCAATTTGAAGGAACGATTTCTAATTTCTAGTCACTGTCAGTCGCCGATAGACAGACTGCACCGAGGGCCAGAGGAGAAATAGATGTCACACGCGAAGTGCGATTGTCGTCGAGCACAGGAGCAGAAAAAATTCATGCGAGCGAAGTGCAATCGTCCCCGTCACTCACAGCACAGTGCAAACTGCACCCATTTGGTGGTCAAAGTTCGAACTTCGCAATGAAGTGCATATGGCGCACTTATAATGGGCAAAGTGCAGACTTCGTCAGGTGCAGGAGGGAAGTCGATTGTCGCTGGTGAAGTTTGCATAGCGTCGATAGACGAACTGCGCTAGTGCACTCGGGCTGCGCTCAGATCTCGGGCGTAGTCGAACTTCGGCAGCGAAGTTGGAAAGGCTTCTGCAGACTTGGCCAACTCTGGCCTTTGACTTCTTTGTCTTTCGCTGCTGCCTCTGGGTTTGCTCATCTTAGCAAGACCCGTATGAGAGGAGAGAAATGCCGAAATAGAGAACAACAAATGTTAGCACATAAACTATTGCAAACCCTAAAGATGCCACAAACAATAGCAAAGTTTATTTATATGAAACTAGGGTTACAGTATTCCTCAACCGAGGAAATAACATCTGCTGGCTAAGCTGCAGGATAAACTAAAAGGGGAAATGTCGAGTCTGCTACTCGGACATTAATCAGTTGAGCCACACTACTCACTGAATCGCTCGCCCTCCTTTCTCTGCTCTATTCTTCATTTCCTCTTTTACGAACTTCTCTCACACACGCACACTTTGTTTGAAGACCCGAACTGCCTTTTATAGTCGCGAGGGGAGGAGGATAAGGGTTATCTTTTGACAGGTTCATATAAGGGTTATCCTTTGATAGGCCCTCAACTAGGGTTTCTGACTAATTGTCGACTTGGCATTAACTCCTGCGGAGATTGGATCTGTCAGGTGTCAAATTTGTTAGAAAGTAGGTGCGACGTCATGTCACACTTTTTTCGAGATCCCGGACTGTGGGAGCGCAATCCGACTTCGCCCATGTTTGGAGCGTAATCTAGTTTCGCCCAAGGTTCGGAGCGCAGTTGGGCACAGGCATGAAATCTGGGTTAATTTTTCTAACAAAATCAACAAAAACCTAGCAGATAATACGAAACAAAAAAATTGCTTGTAACGGAACCGGATATCAATCTCAAATTGTGGCAGTTAATATTGAACTAGAGTGCATATTTTTTAGTCAAATTCACCACCATAATAGCTTGTAAAAAATGCTCAAAAAATTTCACCGATGATTGGCCATAACAATGAGAGACCAAAGTATCAAAAATAATGAGAACAATGCAACAACGTCTCTAACAAAATTTTTCACATCGATGAATCTCACACCAAACAGACTCTTATCTATCCATGCCATGAATAGCAGATCCAACATCACACAATAGCCCTAAAACTACTCAAAAATTGTTTTCACACTCTAGTTAATATGCATTTTCACACTACGTTGATGCGCTTGGAAAAAACTTCTAGCCATCGTTGGTGGCAGGTTTCGCATCAATGGGTCTGCTTGCCTGCGCACGCTGCCACAGGATGATCTCCACATACAAAAAGCTTGAAATTTCCATATTTGGGTGTGTTGTTCCCTGGTGGTCTCTAGGCCAAGACTGAGAGAAGTGACATCCATAATAAAAAAACTTATATGCCACCTCGTACACAAAATCTACTTGGCCTGCATCTATGTTACTGGTGACGTCGTCGCAATTCGAGCATCACTACAAGGCATCGGTGGTCTTCACTTTTTTTTCATCATCCCATTACTGCAAAACAAATTTCATGGCAATGGAAGTGAAGGAGATGGATTCCATCAGGTTTTTCATCTCTTTTGGTATAGTTCATGCCTGCTTTTTGCCTCAAACAAGCACCATATTTATGCGCCTCGCATTGCTGATGAAAATTGTACATCCAGTATCATGATCTTCTTCCTTGTTTATTATCAAATGCTTCCTATTCTGGACAAATTGCAAATCATTGATTTGGCGATTGGGCACCGTCCTTATCTATCAGTCCTGGCTGGACTCAAAGCACGATAGAAGCATCGTGAGCACATTTTCACTCCACAAAAAATCCACAAAAAATAATCTTTCATTTGATTATAACGTCTTGCTGCAACGGCTTTTACTTCCACGATCTCAGCAGAGGGTACACAAATTCCCACAATTTCATGCGCAAAATCATGACATCACGATTAATAAAACAATTTTTGAAACTTCGATCTGACAAGGCCGAAAAATGATTGCTTGGCAAATTATGTGTGCAGTAGAGTGCCTCTATCACAAAAAAATTTGAATACGCGCAGTGCACATAAAGAACTGCCACACGTCTAAAATTGACCTCTAGTAACTAGATAGCAGATTTTTTCACCTCTTCATATCTCTGGGACTTCAATACCACCGCCTTTTTAAAGGATGGCTGCACTCAACGAGAAAAAAAAACATCTCTCCACCATAGATTTTGCGAAGCGTGCAACCTTAAGTACCGCCATAGATCTAGTAGTTCCAACGACCCAAATTTTGAACAAAATATCGTCTGCCAGTAAACTAAAGCTTAACTTGCAACTAACCAGCTTATCCCAATTGTAACTGATCAATGTTTTAATACAAGTTTTTCAATAGTTTTTCAAATTTTTTTCAAAAAAAAAAAAAAAACAACTTGCAACTAACCAGCTTATACTGCACACAATATGAAAGGGAATAATAATCATTTTTTGGTTTCCCATTTTTCATTTCTCTCACTAGAAACTACTTCACGGATGGAAACAAATACAGATTTAACCTCCTAATCACTAAAAACAATTCCAAGCATTAATTTTGATAAACTTCTGGTTTTTGATCTATTTTTCAATAGAGAGCATACTCCATGGTTTTCAAAAAAAAATGGAGGAAAAAAAGAGGGGGGATTTCCATGAGGGAAATCCCCCATGAGGAAAATCTCCTCAGGCTCACAGGGTAGGGAAAGCCCACTCTAATACCATGTTAGAAAAGTAAAATACTTGATATCATTAAATGAAATGAGATTTACTTAAATAGCAAATACTTACAATCTGATCCATTAGATCATAAATAACTGAGCTAATACTTGATATCATTGAATGAAATGAGCTTTGCTTAAATATCAAGGACTTACAATCTGATCCATTAGATCATAACTAACTGAGCTAATCTCAGCCACATAAATTATCCTAGTAGCAACTTAGGATATAATTTATTATTCTAACAAACCCTTCAACTCAAAATCCAATAGCTCATTACCATTCATAAAATTTGCAAATGCTTTTCAGGATTGGGGAGTTCCCTCCATTTTTATCCAAAAAAATAGAGGGGAATTAAAATCCCTTGCTAGGCACCAAGCTTCTTGAGAAAAAATCCTTCTCATAGAACTCAAAATTTACCACAACAAGTTTCTACTAGGCCTAGATTTTGGTGCATATATGTTAGTCATAACCCACCTTTTATTACTTTCTTTGTTGCAGAAGAGAATATTAATAATACTATACCCAGGTGTTGTAGGTGAGTTGGAGAGGAGAGGGCAATCCTCCAAGGGAGGTCCCAAGTTCAAATATCCACCCTACCAAAAAGCTGAATTGGGTATCCAAAATCCAATTGATAATGTTGGTGCAGGGAGGGTCAGGTGCGGCTCCCGGGTGACTTTGACGGTGTAGAACCCCCTGTTCACGGTCTCTCAGACAAAGGTGGCCCCGCAAGGGGTTTTTCACTTTAAAAAAAATATATTAATAATACTATATTATGAAGAAATTTCAGAGCCCTCAAACTTGTTGGCATCTCAAAGATAAAGGAGTCTCCCAGAGGAAGCATTGGTTGGGCTTGCAACAAAATGGGCTTCTTTCCAAATTCTTCTTCTAATAGCTTCTATATCTTGACCATCCAACTTGGTTTCTTGCAAGAAAAAAATTAAGCAAAATTTATTTACATAGGGAAGTGACCACCCATTGTTTAGAAAGCCCATTCAAGCCCCTAACATTCCAAGAGAGGTACTTTAATCATGAGATTTAGAATTATATTTATTCTTCCCAAACACCCCATGGTTACTCTAGCAAAAAGATTCCAACTTTAGTTGTCTTCCTCATACAACCTTATCTTTTTCAATTTTAAGCAAATTTTGAGATCCTTTCGCGATATCATAATCCTTTTCTATCTTTCTCACAGACTTATTAGAGGGTTTTTCTAATTTATTATCAACACCCACATCCACATTGCCCTTCCTTTGATTTCAAGTTTTAGGAGTTGGAGAATCTTTCTCCATATAGGTATTTGGGGAGCTAATCGAAGACCCTACCTCAGGGGTCACCAACTAAATCATAGGCTCCTCAAGAGCAGAACCAATACAAATCCCATCAAAGGAATTATGAAGAAGAGCCTTAGAAACAATGGTTTAAAAAATAATATACGACTGACATACCTTAGTAACACCAAGCTTCGATGCTATGTTCTTCTCCTTAGAAACCTTCTCAATTACCACTAGGTTGGTTAGGGTTAATTCTAAGGGCTGCAAAATCTCCTTTACCAGAGCCTTTAGCTTTTAAACCTCATCCATATAGGGTTGAGCTTCTCCTTCCCTAATATTTGAGTAATTACCATCCAAATACTTTAAGGGGACTTAGCCCTAGTTTTCCTTCCAGATTCATTCCATTCCTACAGGTCTCTTTTCCTTCTCTATTTGTGCCTTGAGGAGACATTGGTTCACATGGTGATCCAAATTTTCACAACCAGAGCACTAGGTTGTCCTATTTTTATAAAAAATGGGCTAGTCCTAAGTACCCAAGAATGAGATAAGCTTGATAGAAGAGGGAAGATCCACCTTTGGATCTACCATGACACACATTCTTTTATACATCATTCTTTATTTAGCTCTAGTTATCAAATCGATAGGAATGAGATCCCCCATAGCCTTGACCACACCTCTCAACACATTTGCATGCCAAATATAGTAAAGGAGGATAGAGAGATGAACCCATAGAGGCACATAGTTAATCCTTTGCATATGAGGATTGAATTCAAGTTTCAACTTCTATAAAAACATACCTCTTTTGCCATAGAATGATGGGCATAGCCCTAGAATATGGTTTGCATATTCCATGTAGTTTAATATAATATAAAAAGGTTTTAGGCGCTACTATAATTTCCATGGATCCCAGAGGCTTCCACTTTGCTAGTGCACATATTTGAATTGAATCTAGGTTTGGCCTTAGCCCTTGGAAATTTCCCACAAGGTCACAACCACCATCACCCATGGTGAACTTAACCAGTTCACTTGGATGCTAATGGCATTTCCCATAGGGGATATATTACAAATAGGTTTTTTGAAGATCTCCCTCATACCTTTAGATATCATCACAACATGCAAAATGCCAAGGTTTGTGTTTTTAAGGGAAAACTATAGGCCATAAGAAGGGGACCCAACCTCTAGCTTATTGTCTAACATCCCATGGTTTCCCAAAGGGCCCATGAAGCCAATATCGAGACCTCCTATAGATATACCATCTGGTCGATCTAGAACTACCATATTCACATGCAATCTAGATACCACCTCCACATCTTCTAAGAGCTCCTATCACCCTTCTACAAACTCGTGTAAACTAGATTCAAAGTCTCCTACTCCTATCCTTTCCCACCCTAATCACCATCATTCAAATTCTAGCTCTCACTCCTCCGTTAAACTCTTATACCTCCAATCCATGCACCTTTGATAATTATTGTAACATTATTATTTAACCCTCCAAAGCTACCATCACCTAGCTTCAAACCCTTGAAATTCACCATTGTTATACTTAGCTATGAATTAAAAACCCTTTAGAGTCACCATAACCTAGATTCAAACCCTTTAGAGCCACCACCATCTATCTTAGCTATGAATTAAAAACCCTCCAAAGTCACTACCATCGCCTAGCTTCAAACCCTCAAAATCCACTATTTTTGGACTTAGCTACGAATTAAAAACCCTCTAGAGACATCGCTACCTAGCTTAAAACCCTTTAAAGCCACCACCACCAGAATTAACTATGAATTAAAAACCCTCAAGAGCTGCCACCACCTAGCTTCAAACCCTCTAGAACCACCACTGTTTGACTTAGTTGTGAATTAAAAACCCTCCAAAGCCACTGCCACAACTTGGATTCAAACCATCAAAAGCACTTCTTCTCCTTTGTTTTCTAATTCGAATTGCTAAAATTATCTTATTTACTCCCTGGTATGGATTAATATCTAACTATTTTGTTAAAATATATCATAATAGCTTAGTCAAAGTGGATTCTATTTCAATTATATATAATTAATTTAAAAGTATATTTCTAGTACAAAGTTTTTTTCTACTTCAAAACATTATATTTGCATAGATGTGCAATGTAAATTTATGCTCATAAAGATTAAAACAAATGTTATTAACATAGAGTATTAGAGAAATAGTTTTAACGAAGTGGAAAGTTTTTGTAGGATTATAGAGTACAAAAATTATTTTTAAAAAATTCTAAAGTTCTAAAGGAAAGAATGAAAAAATTATTATATCTTATTAGAAGCCATATCATTTTTGAAAAACTCATCTTTAGAAAATTATTGGATGAATTATTAGTCCATTACGAGTACTATGACACATTTAAAATTCTAGGCGATATTGAGGAAGATATAGTTTTTCAAAGTTCAACCATTAGAGTTGATAAAGTGATGTTTTCTAGGTGTAAATATTTTATAATTTTTTAAAGCTTATATATTATTGTAGGAGCATAATATTAAGAATATTTTTGTAGTAGTGTGTAGATCATCTCATAGTAGTATAAAAATGATAGGTCTTTTTGAGCCACATTTATGGAGTTAAGGTTTTTTAAATATTAGCTATCAAAATTTCACTTTGGCTATGCAAAAATTGATAAAAAAGGTCATATATATCAATTTGGTTGATGAAGATACAAAGAAAAAAGGATTCTAAGTAAACATTAAGTATTTTGGGGAAAATTTTACTAAATCTTGGAGCACTTTGAGCACTAAAGAATGAGAAAAAGAAGGAGAATACATATAATAATGAAGAAGAATACATTAAAAAGAAGAAGATAAAATAAAGAGAAGAGAATAATAAGGTTAAAATTTTCTATGCTGAAGGAATAACATCTTTATAGCCAAACATGTAAGAGAATTTTCTAGGGAGTTTGCATTGATCAAACAATTCTATTTTGATATTCATGGATGCATTATGAACAAAACAATTATTATTTCCACAAAACCTAACACAATTATAATTTCATAAATATTTCTTTGGCTAAGAGGTTGTAGGTTCAAGCAAACAATATTAAGGAAGTACAACTTGGTGATTAGAATGGTTTTTTTTTTTGAAGATTTAAAGATTAATATTGACATCATAGATTTTTATGGCATTGAGATGGATGAAGTGGATATTATTCTTGGTTATAATTTATTAGATTCATTTTGATATATGAATATTAATGTGCAAAATAACTTCATGAATTTATACTACAAGAAAATAAAGATAACACTATAGGATATTTATTAATGTAAGAAGAAATTATACCAAGGAAAAAATACATTGGAAAAAAATTGAACTAGTAGAAGAACCTAAATTTCAAAGGAAGAACAATTGGAAGAGTAGAAGGACAAAATAAAAAATGGAAACAAGATATAAGAGCATGAGGAAGAAATAAATAAAGTAGATAATATGTTTAATGTTGTAGCATATCACCACCCACATCACCATGAGAGGAAATAATCATGGATATAGGGCATACAACAATAGAATAATTGTAATGTAAAATAACTATGAGAGCAAACCGAGAGTGAGTGTAGTTGGAAGTGAGTGCAAGTGCTACAAGCTAGGAATGAGTGTAGCTAGAAGCAAGTGAAATTATAAGCCAACAATGAGTGTAGCTAGTGTGATCACGATCCAAGAGTGAGTGTAGTCAAAATCGAGTGTAGCTAATAGTGAGTGTGAGCACGAGCTGAGAGTGATGAGGAAGTGTGAGAAAGAAGTAGAAAGTAAAGTGTGATCTAGTTGAAGAAAATCTAGTGTTAACTAGGAGGAGGTGTAATTTAAGGAGTGTAAGCCAAGATTCAATTATGGCAAAAGAGCAATGGGTTCATCCAAAGTGCATCAATGCTTCAAACCCTTACCATGAATGTATGGGACATTGTTTCCTAAAATTTTTTGAAGTGAAGGAATATCGAGAAAAATAAGAGACAAGGACTACTAGGAGCCAAGAGAAAGTGCAAGCTAGGAGTGATTGCAATATAGGAGAGAATACAAGCTATGATTGAGTGCAAACCAAGAGGAAAGGTGAGCCAAGAGTGAGTGCAAGCCAAGAGCAAGCTCCATTAGCTCATATCAAAGGACTGCCATATTTGAATGCCCTAACAGGAAGTTACGATTTCCTAGTAGGATGTATGGAGGCCCAATTTGGAGATAAGAATAATAGTGAATACATGGCAAGTTTGATGTAGGTAGTATATGTTACACTAGAAGTGGTTATCAAGGATGAGATGATTGAGCATGATATAATGGTTCTTAAAAGTAGAGGGTTAAAATGTAAGTTCCATAGGTCATGGATATGATTTTTGGAGATTCAAAATCAGATCAAGTGGAAGTGGGGATTTGAGAATGTGATTGTCAAGCATGTGTATAGGGAATGTAATAAATCAACTAATTTCCTAGAAAATTTGGGATTGAGCCAATATGGGTTAACTATTTAAAGAGAGGATTTCCCATCGGGTATCAATGATTCAAAGAATAGAGGTTTGTTTTTTTAGTCCCCTTTGTAATTTTCTTAGGCTGGGGAGGTTTCGCTCGACATGTTACTATGCTGACACTAGGTATTTTGTTGATAGACCATCCATTTTCCCAAGTTCAATATTTCAAATCTTTTGAAATTCTTTACTTGCACCACCATCATTTTGATGGGGCCTTTATCTCATAGGTGATTTTATGATAGATGGTGTAGTGAGAAGACTCTTCTCTCAACTACTATGCTGAGTTGAGGATAGGTGGGTCCTATTTTGGAGGACCTTGATAAGGTCAACCCAAACATCAACAAACAATAATGAATAGAGATCTATAATCCAATGGGTCTTTCTTAGTTTTTTTTAATTTTTGTTTTGGTTGTTATCTATGCTTAGGTGTCCCTACATGGGTTGACTTGAATGGGTTATAGGGGTTGGTTGTAGGTTGTCTAGTCTTCCTTCTGCGTATTTGTTTCTTTTTTGTCCACCCTGGTGGTGACTACATTGGTTTCCCCTATGTGGGTTATGGATGCTATCTCTATTTAGCTTCATAACATATTTTTCCCAGGAAAGGTGTTAGTTGTTTATTTTGTATTAATTTTTGGAGATCTTTTCAAAACCCCTTCTTTCAACTAATAAAAAAAAATATGACTTTCAAAAAACCCAATTATAGTGTATAGTTATCATGAACCATAAATAACCCAATTACATTATGGAATTAGCATGGGTTAAAAAAAAATATCTATCTCTAAAAAATTATATTATAATAGTGGGTTAGATATTTGAGTTGATATCATCTAAAAAGGGATAGACAAAAGGAATTTAATATCGAAGTTCAATATTTGTTTCTTAAAACTTTTGTTTTTATAAAATTAAAATATTATTAGTTGAAATATGTAATAAAATTAATATTAAATACAATATTTTTAAGTTTAATTTTCCTAAGAATATGTGATTAGTGTTCAATACATTATTATTATATAGCTATTAAGTTTAAGTTTATATTAAGTATAGCCAAAGACTTAGATACATGTGGAAAATTTAACTCAATCACTATCTTTGGTAGGTGTGGTTAGAAAGGAATCATAGAGTCTTTAATGAGTCTATCCATGACCATGAAACTATCATTTCTAGGATCCTATCCTTTGCCAATGAGAATGCGAAATTTATCCCTTTTGATAGCCAAAAACCTCATCTGCAGGAGACCACAATTTCTCAATATTTAAGCTTAACCTTGTTAGATGAGTCTATGCCTAGGGTAGTCAACCCCAGAGCCAATTTTAAGTGGTCCCCACCTCCTACGTGTTGGTTTAAGCTTAATTTTTATGGAGCGGATAAGGACAATCCTTGCAGAGCAGGCACTAATGGCATTGGCAGATCATAATGGGAATATGATGCTTTGTTTTTTGTCTTTGTTCCCAAATATTTGGAAAATGCAAGCATCATATTCCCATTATGATATTTTGCTCTGGCAGATCATAATGGGAATACGATGCTTGCATTTTCCAAATATTTGGGAACAAAGACAAAAAAACAAAGCTGAAGCTAGAGCTATGTGGAGAGGCCTTCAAATGACTCAAGACTTATAAGGCAATTTGATCATAGAAGGAGATTCTATGCATGTTATAAATCTCATCAATAATTAGAAAACACCTCCTTGGAGGATTAAAACAATTGTTGAAGAGGCTAGGATCCTTTTCCATGGAAGACAGGATAGAAAAGCCCAACATGTCTTTCAAGAAGCTAACAAAATTGTTGATAAGCTGGCCAATTTGGGTGTTGATCATGATAGACTTTTCAAATGGGAAAATGGTGTCTCGAGTGAAGTAGAGGAGCTTATTAAACAAGAATGCCAAGAATGATAGTCACATTTACCAACAGGGAAGCCATTGTAAGTTCGAAGGCTAGGATTATTCTTGCATATTTTTTGAAATGAACTCACAATAAAAATTATCCGAGCTGTCAGTCTTCATGGATGCTGCTTGGAAATACCACAAAGACTAATGGGTATAGTCACATGTCATATGACATGGCTCCTAGTCATCTTAGAAATTTGATGTTGGTTTATAATCATAGGGTAGGAAAGAAACGATAATATAAGACTTCGAACCAGAACCACGTGGACTACCAGATAGCCACCACCATAAATCTAGCCAACAGGTTCACTTCTCCAAGGCTGATTGGCCAAGACAGGATGTGGTCCCAAAGCATGTCATATACAGAAGAAAGCAATTACCAAAGAATTATTAAGAGTAACTATCAATATAGAGCTTGTGGGAGTTTTTTCAGTACTCTGTTATGTGTGTCTGCAACTTTTTGTTTCTCCATTGTTTCAAGGAAGGGATCGGTGTCTATTTTTATTTTTGTAATTATGATGCAGGTGTGTTTTATTGGGGTATACCCAAAATGTTGTATGTGAAGTTTATTTTTGATAATAGGCTATGTGCCTTACCAAATGTAATGGCTTTTATGACATGTATATTTTACATATATAGGATCCTTAGTAAGGACATGTTCATCAACAGCCCTGGGCTGATTTTTGTAAAAGGTTTTGGGTCAACCTGTAAAACCTGGTATTAATGCTATAGTATCTTATCTACCAAAAAAAAGTATAAAAAATATTTATATATTTTTTGGTGTAAGGATACCATTAAATATATTTTATTTAAAAAATGTAAAACTTAGATATAAAATATACCATGAAGGAAATACAAAAAATACTTCCAAGTCCTTTAGTGCTTTGTCATTAGTGCTATTTCTACAACAATGCTTTTGTTATCCTAATCAAAGATCTCATTCTCACATGTATTTTCCAAAGTCTTAAATTTATTTTTTCTTTTTGAACAAGGTGTGTGAGTAAGGTAGAGCCCTAAACATCTAATCTATTTTTAAGTGGACTTGTATGTAGGTTTCACATGTGGACTAACAATCAAAAAACAAGGAAATGAAGTCAAGACATTCATCAATAAACATCAACCATATTGGAGTGAAAAAATAGATTTGATTAGCTCTTATTTGGTCCTTTATTTTCTACTACTAGTAATTTAAGACTATTTGTTTTTTTATTTTTATTTTTTATATTTTACTTAATTGTTTCATTTAGCTCTACATGAAAGTTCCATTGTACCTAGTGATTTTATTACAACTATTGTGCTTCTATTTGTATTGTACTAGAGGTCCACTTCTATTATAGGTTGACTTAATTAAATTAATTTTATTAAAACAAATAAATTAGCTAATGAATGCAAATAATTATTTTAATTAGGGTTGCATTTGCAAGGAAAACAAAAGTGCATATAGATTTTGTACATGTGCTTTGAATCTTCTATAATACCCTTACTTAAAAATGGAAAATGGAAAATGGAATAATTTTTATTTTTTATGTTATGAAAGCAAAATTGTTTGTGGCGAAGTATTTTATATTCCTACATAATTGTTTTCATGAATCTTGCTATAATTAGTTAAGAATTTTGTAGGTTTTATTTCCCTTTTAGTTAAATCTAAAAAGGACAAAGGTAGGTATGGATCTAGAAGAGACCTAGACTATCTTCTTCAAATTTACACATTAAACATGTAGATTTGGCATGAATTAAAATATCCATCTTGAAGTTAAGAATATGAGTATGCTCATAATAGCTAGTGTACATGTTTGTGGACTATTATATTTTTTGTGAACTTGACATGAACACCACATGGTCTCTATTAAAATTTCTATAATTTTTTTCTATAAACAACCTAAGCAAATAAATAGTTTTAGGAAACATTTAAATATAACTACTAAATTTGTTTATCTAGATTAGCATACATTAATAAATATTATCATGAATATAACTATATTTATTGTTCTATTAGGGATATTTTAGATCCTTTGAGCAACCACAATACAAACTCATTGAGTACATTAGATATATAGTAATCATAGGTTGTCATTGACCAACATATGGTCACATGTATACTTACACTAATTAAGGAGTATATTGTGTTGAACTAGTGGGAGTAATAAGGAGGCTTTAGTGTCCCTCCTTGATTGGCATCTATCGTGTATCATTAGTATTTCTTATATCAACTCTACTCGCATGTACCATTGAGTATATCAAGAGAAGATAGTGGTATATTGGGTGGTATTTGAGCTATATATACAAGACTATTATAGTGAGGAAATAAGTGATAAGAGTTTTTAAAATACCTTCTTCTTCTTATTCTTCTTCTTTAATAATCTCCCAAAACTAACACAAATTTATTAAATACTATAACTTTATCCTACCCCTAATAGCCCATTTATTTATAGTTAAAGTATAATATTTTGCATTAAATGTATTCCATAGAGTAACTAACCAATTCAATCCTCGTATTAATAGTTATGATTATATGTAGGGCCACTCCTTCAATTTTAAAAATCTACTTATGACCCAATTAAAGAGGAACCTTCATCTCCTTATCTATCTAGTCCACTCAATATGAAGCAGGAAGGGTAAAATTTTGATTATTAATGGATATGGCTCACTTCCTTTAGAGAATAGGAAATCCATAGATAATTTTTGGAAATAACCCAAAGAATATCTAGAGGTCACCCAAGGAGTTATTTCTTTTTGGATCGACCTTAAACTTTTATCTCAAGTTATCCACATTCTAGTCAGTTAGACCAATAATATATTTTTGTAAATATCACTTTTGATACTCTTAGTGTATTATTTCCTAGCATTGTAGATTCAATTTCCCATTCTAACATGATAACACTCAAAAGTATGATCCAAGTATCTTCTATAATTCAAGTTGTTCCATGTCTCTCTTTACATAATCTAGGGGAGCTTTTGCAAGATAATCAAAATAATCCAACATCACAAAATGTGGGGTCAAATTTCTAAAATCAAAATCAAAATTATTTGTGCAATATAAATCGAATATGAATGGCATCCAACCCTAACCCAAATCTACATCCTAATTATTCAATATTTTTTCTATAAATCCTAATCCAACATCATTTAATATAAATACTAACTCAACATGATCTTTAAAATATAATCCTTATTCAAATGTTAATCCTAATAATAGTATCAATCTATTTTTTAGTTTTATTCCACTAGCGTCTCAATGAATTACTAGTTGAATTGACTCCTTAATTTTAAGGATATTGGGGGCTTCCAGTCCAACACTAACCTTAGTGTCATTTTTCTAGGTTCCTTAATAACAACCTCAAATATATGAGTATCAATTATCATTTTTATAAATTTCTTCACAATTTATTTTTCAACCGCCATTGTAAAATGCCCAACCTCTTTATTTTCTAAATCCTAACTCCATATCTCCAGAGCTTCAAGATATAGCAACTCATCTTGAAAATCTAAAATAATATATGGCCATTATATAAGGCCCCTCATCCAATGAAAGGTATTCATATAATGAACCTTACAACCAACCCTTATACACCCTTATCAAAAGTAGGCCTTTTCTCTAAATTTGAAACTCCAATGTTTCTATTATATAATTGAGTGGAAGATCTAATTATGTTATTAATATTTTTGTACAATAATATCACATACAATAAATACTACTTGTGATAATACCTTAGATACTAAGTGTTCTATCCCTATAATGGTATTATGATATGAGTAGGAATTTCATAAAGAGCTTTAGGGACCTAGAATTTTTTTTTAAATAGTTCTCAAAATACATTGAGGACAAGCTCTCTATTAATGACCTATACCAACTAAACCAATCCAAAGATAAATGTATTGTCAACTTTCTAAGAATAAAAATAGCCTTATTCAAAATATTATAATACATACCTCCATTGGAGGATGTATTTAACAACTTTATCTCCACCATATATGAACAATTGGCTATTTATCTAGAAATATCCAATGTGTCTTCTTTCAAATATGTAATAGACATGGATAGAATGATAGGCACTACCCTTATAAAGAGAGTGTAATTGAGGAGCAAAATACAAAATAAGGAAGATAAGCCATCTTCCTCTTCAAACCAATGGCAAAAGGGGCAGTCCAAAAATAATCATGTTGTTAGTGATGGGGTCACATACTCTCATACTAAGACCAACAATGTTAATGTTGTATAAAAAATTACAAAACATTATCCTTATTAGATCAACATAACAAAATATTTTCAACCAAAATAAAATTTTCTAGATGATAAACCTCTTTCAATTGTCCTAGAACAACTTGTCAATGCGAAGATGCTAGAATTACCTCCCATCAAGCCTACTAATAATTAAATAAAAAATAATCCTAGAATCAAATTCTCAAATAATGGTAGGATCTCTGGATTGTATGAGGAACTTTACTTTGAATAAATGGAGGTTGAGGATTCTTGGCACTCAAATTAAGGAATTGTAGATGGAATTAAATGATGTGATTCCAGTTTATGTGAGTAGAGATCTAAATAAAGTGGTATAATTCCTGGCTAAGATGGGTATTGAGAAGGAGGTAGGGGTTCAGTGGTATAGTGACATAGCTACTGAGTATGATAGGATTAGATAGGCTGGTGAGCAAATCTATTATTTAGCTAATTTGGACAACAATTGTAGAAATATGGTTTAGGATTTTTATACTCCAATGTAGATCTTATATTACAATTGTAAATAGGTGAATACACATTGTAGAAATATGGTTTAGGAGATTTTGCTCCAATGCAAATCTTATTTTACTATTGTAAACATGTGCTCTCTTTGGCTAAGGATGGGAGAAGTCTCATACCAACTTGTAAATGATATTTTTTTTAATATAAGTTTTTCAAATCATTTTTCAAAAAAATAATGAAATAAAAAAATCTCATTGGTTTAAACCAAATGAGTAGTCCACACTCCATAGAGTCAATATCCTTATTACTAGTAGATTTATGAGCCTAAAAAGTATAGATAAAGATTTTTATATTTTCTAATATCCTTTACATTATCATGCTAATCAAAATCAATGAAAAACATCAAATAATATTAGCATCCATGTCATACCTTATCTAAATGAAGGAGAGGTAGGTAGCTTTAATTAATAATATTATATTAATCATGCATCACATATTTATGTTGTCACATAATCATGGTAAATAAATTATTTAATTTACCAAATCCAACTAACCATCCAATAAAAATTCTTCTAATTATTTGATCTACCAAACAACACTCAACTAGCCAGTAAGTAATTCATCATTTGGTTATTCAATCATAACCAACGGTTAAAGTAATAGGTGTATACAACCTATTACAACATATTGAGAGTGCACCTTCTTAAATATTCATCCCTTATCATATCAAAACTTGTTTTACCTATTGAGATACTTAATTAGCATATTGAGTGAATGTACAGTTTCTCAAAGTTTGAATTCCAATACCTTCGATTTGATTATTAGTTTAGTTATAAAAAATCATACCAATATATCCTTTAACAAGGAGGATATTCAACAAACCTTTCTATTAGTGGATCCACCTCTCTATATCATGGGAAAAATTAATAATAAATTCATCAAAATAATTTATGTTCATATGAATTTGAGCTAAAATTTTGTAGATTTAAATTTGTTATTTATTTTGTTTATATTAAAAATAATTTTGAGTTTTTTGTTTTTTTAATCCAATCCTTTGACAATGAGGAACTTGAGGTTAGTTAAACTATAGTATTACCCCTAAAAGTAGGGCCTAGCATATTGATCGATTTGTTCTACATTTTGATATGTCATACCATTTTATTCTTAGGACCTAGATTTATAAAATTTGGATTGTCTCATCTTCTCTATATTAATCTATAAAATATGAGTATAAAGGTCAGATCTATAATATTCCTATTGATCCAAATCCTATCAAATATTGCAAGACAAATTGAAATACAAAATAAAATTTAAACCTTTGATCTCATCTCGTAAACACAAATTCCCATTTAATATCTAAGTTAATAATATTTTAGATTCTTCTTCTAAGCCTCTAATAAAACTAAAATCATTTTACATATATAAAAATCATAATAAACAAATAAAATTATAACTATAAATAATAATGAACATAATCCAAATCTAATTGTAAATAATAATACCCGGATTCGTGGTGGCTACCGATTCCACCATGTAAATTAAAAAAAAAAAAACTATAAATAATAATAAGCAAAACTTATCCCTATTGGACCTGTCCAAAATCCTTCCATCCCTTCAAAATTTAGGATTACCACTATTAAAAAAAAGTAAAATTAATACAATAAGAAGTTGTTCCTTTATTTATGCTAGTACTAATGAAGAGAATTTAATTGTAGTAATCATTACCCAAATTATAGATAATATGCTTTTTTTTTATTTATTGAATACTTGTCCCATACAAAAATAAATCTTATTAATACAGGAAACCAAGGCAAAGTCTTATATTTGCATGATAAAGGTAATAAAGATCCATTGCAAATGAAATTCTTTTCAAGACATTTTATGATGATATTTCTTCCAATTCATGCTAAATCCTATCTTGAATGGTCTCCTTTAAACAATAAGCTTTTATTTATAAAGATCATTATGATCAATATTATTTGGCTAGTGCCATCTATCTAAATGGACTTGATTAAAATGATGAAGAAATCAATATCTTGAATCTCATTAACATCCATGAATCCAATTTATCTTCCATGCAAGGGTGAATTAACTAACCTTAGAATATCCTGAGTTAATTGTTGATAAAGCATATTGTATTTAGAAAGATGTAAATTTTGATGCTTCTCTAACCACTCAAACAAATAATTAAAATTATCTCTCTTAAAATTAATTTTACTTTAGGGTATATTTCCCTTAAATTACTAATGTAGATATATTACAAGTTTTAAACAATTATCAAAACCTTATGGATCTAGTAGTCTTAGAAATGTTGGGCATCCTATTAGACCCTCCTCAATTATAGAATGAATCATGTGCCCTAATAGAAGAAACTATAAATCAACATTTGGTCTTCTAATAATCCCCAAATCCTAAATTTATGAAAGGTCTTAACCATGGAAGAGTGTGATCAACAACCATGCTATTAAAAGAATTTGAAGATATATTTACTTTGTCATATGTCAATATACCAAGTTTAAATCCATCCTTAGTAGTTCATCATTTGGTTTTCACACCATGTGCAAAATCCATAAAATAATAACTATAGAAAATAAATCAAGTTTCTATTAGAAGTATTATATTATTTGGTATCTTGCAATATTGTTTAAAGTACCATATAAATAGGTTAGTTTAGAGTAATGTAAATATTTGAGTATCTAATGCATGTCATGTAAGTGAGAAGTTATGTAAGTGTTTGTCTTTTAGTATGCATAATAATTAGAGATTTTTTAAATGAATATGTGTAGTCAATATTTTTTTATTATGTTGAGTCAAAAATATATTTATCCCATGACAAATATTAAGATTTAAATCTCCCAGGTGTTTGTGGAGATCAAGGGCTAGTATAAGTAGAAAGGTCAAGAATTGTGAGTGTGAAGAGTTTCATATCCATGTTGTGTATATATTGAATACAAAGAACTATAATGGGAATATAGTGATAACAACCCTTGCATTACATAGTATTTGTATTGATAGTATTAAAACATTCATAAATATATAAATTTAATAATGTGATATTGAATGTATTCATTTGTGTAAATATTTTACATTGATCCTATGAAAATTAAAGTTACATTGGTAACATTGGTATCAAAGCAACTATTCTAAGTTCCACTATTGTGAGAGTAGTGTGAGAAACATCCATTATGTAAAATCATTATTGAGGAATGTTATAGTTGAAAGAATAGTCAATTTATAAATGATTATTGGATAAGAGAACCTTGGTGTGAAAGAGTCATAATTGATAAGAAAGATACAAAAGGAGAGTTTTGTTTAAGTGGCCACATTTGAAAGAGGAGTGAAGTCTCTAATTGTGAAAGAAGCCAGAAGTTGAGAAAACAATTGAAAATAATGTTGAAGGATTTAGTTGGAGAAATTGGTGAAATGAGAACTATAGAGAAAAACTATAGGAGAAAAGAACAAAAAAGTGGTTGAAGCATACATGGAAGGATTCCACAATATATTAGAGAGATGTAGAGAAATGAAGAACACAAGCTTATACTAAGAGGGGGGTGAACAATATAAGACCACTTTTTACTTTTCTTTCCAAATCAATATTATGCAATGTATAAATAACAATATCAACAACAGTAATCAAAGCAATGCAAAAATAATCACACAAAATAGAGACACCACAATTTACGTGGTTCACCCAATGTGGACTACTCCATGGAGAAAATATTTCACTAAAATTTTCTCAATCAATCTATTGGGAATTCTTTTCCTATTACAATGTTTATGGACCTCTATAAAAAGGAGATACCAATCCCCTAAATCAAGTTTGTGGATCTCTATCCACAGGAGAACTCCTTCTCCTATGCTCTAGTTGGTGATCCTTTAGAAGACTACTACCTCCACTACACTAGCTTGTGGATTTCTCTCCCCCTTAAGACTCTTGTCCCCACTCAGAAGACATGTCGTCACTACCCTATATAATGGATCTCTATCCACTGGAGACTACTATCCTCTTTTCTCTGTCACATCCAATGCTCTGTCTCAAATATACACTAAACATAGTCCTTCGATCTAGTACAACTCTGATCAATCTCTGTCTCTGTTCTGGCAAAAACTTATCATTAAATTTACACCAAATTCTGCTCTCAAATCTGCACTAAACACAATACTTTAGTCTAGCACAAATATATCCTCGATCTCTATCCTCAAGCCTTAACTCAAGGCTTGTCTCAACTCTATTGGATCTGCCCTAAATTTTAACTCAAGGTTTGAACAAATCAATCAACTCTACTCTCAAGTCTTCTCAAAGACTTCTCTCAAATCTGTCTTGTAAGCTTCCACTAAAAGCTCACACCAATCTGTCCACAAGTCCTCTATAGAACTTACTCAAATCTACTCTACAAGTCCTCTCTAAACCTTGCTCAATCTTCTCCACAAGTCCTCTCTAGAACTTACTCAATCTTCTCCACAAGTCCTCTCTAGAACTTTCTCAAATCTGCTCTACAAGTCCTCTCTAGAACTTGCTCAATCTTCTCCACAAGTCCTCTCTAGAACTTTATCAAATCTGCTCCACAAGTCCTCTCTAGAACTTGTCCAAATCTGCTTAATAAGTCCTCTCAAGAACTTATCCAAATATGTATTGTAAGATTTCACAAAATCTCACACAAAATCAATCCACAAGTCTCCTCAAATAATTGCCTCAAATCTGCTCAACAAGGCCACACATAATTTTTTCAATCTCATAGAAACATAAAGAGAATTTGTAGAGACTCAATATGTTCTATACTAATCACAATTCTCAATTACTTTCAATAACTCTCTTAGAAACATAAGGAGAATTGTTAAAGACTCAATATGCTTCAAATTCAACTCAATGCTCAATCAATTTCTCAACTCAATTCATAATATAGAATAGTTTGTTTTATGGAACTTGAACAATCACTTCACACATCCACTTGACTAGGCTCAACCAACTCTACTCAACCAATCACTCAATTAAATAATCCTTGCTCTCAAACCCTAGTCTAATCATATAAACATCAACTCAAAATGTTTCCAACAATTCTTAAAAATAAGTCTTACATAACAATGATACTCATGATCATTGCAAATCCTAGTTCAAGTTATTTACTCAATAACTCACTTCAAAAACAATGCTTATAAAACAACTCTCACATAACAATGATACTCATGTTCTCTTCAAACCCTAGTTCAAGTTATTTTCTCAACAACTCACTTCAACAACAATGCTTATAAAATAATATTCCCATAGAAATTATATTCAAACCCTAATTCAAGTTCTTCTCACAACAAATGGCTTCAACAACAATGCTCATCAAACAAGGTTTAACAATAATTCTTTATTCTAGAAATCCTTGAAGCATTAACTCAACCCACTCAATAGGAAACCCTAATCAAGTTCTTTTTACTCCAAACTTATTTTCAAGAAAACCAATCAATCAACTCAACTATGGAAGAATGTGCTCATACCATTTTCTTTATGATGAAGGGATATCATAAATATGTCACAACCACAAACACTTCTATGCCAAGCTAAAAGAGTTTAGAAGATAAATCTTTCTCACAATGTAATGTAAAAACTCAATTACACCTTATCACTCCATCTTTCAAAACAACCATAAAAATACATAAAATATTTATCCAATAACACCTTATAATATCCCAATTCAAAATAAATTCAACATCCACCAAAATTAACTCAAAACCTCTTTACTCATATTTAATGGCAAAAAGAACTTTGACAAAAATCAAATCTAATTTCCTTGTAACTCCAATAACGTAAATCACTTATCAATCAAACAACCTTTCATAAACCCTTATAACTCCAAATAAAACTTTATAGAAAACATTAGGCAAATAAAATTTTAATTAAAAATACCTTTGCCACTAGTGTGATTCGAACCCGCAATCTCTGCCTCCACGAGTGCTCTAGCCGCAGGCTTGACCACCACATGCACTAGATGCATGTTGAAATCTTAGGAGCACTTCATGATCTTTATCCTAAGTCTGGTGCTCAAAACAAGTGCATGCCAAAAGTATCTTCCCTTGGAGCTCAAGATGAACATGCAAACTAACCACCATGCGAATTGATCATGGTCACTTCCACTTCCAATGCTCTCATGAAATGTGCGCTACCAATGTAACACCCTATCTAATGGGAGTGATGCCTTCTCCTCCTCTTTTCATATTTTTCCATGGCGATAAAATACAACACGAGTTTGTCTTCTTCCTCAATGATTGCACAAATTATCTTTCTTTTTGGTCGCATAAAATTTAATCGAAGAAGGTAAGTTCTAATGTTCTTCAACATGGTATTTATACATGATTTCCCCTTTTGCCATAGACGTTGGTGCTCCATGAAGTTTGATGATGTCGACGCTTTTTAAAACCTTTTATAATTTATAAATTATTTAAATTCTAAAAGAACTTAAATTTTATAAATTATATTTATAAACCTTTGTCTCCATTGATTTGATGAATATTATTCTGTCGCCATGGTTTTAATAAAAACCTTTTAATTTTCACCATGGTTTTAACACAAACCCTTATAAAATAATATTTTGACAACTTTTCTTCAACTCTTTGCATTGTTCTTGGTGACAGTAATGGTGTACTCCATGGTATTAATGATATCTTCATGTGTTCACCTTGACATCAATGATAACTTCACACCTTGACATCAATGACAACTAAATGAGCTCAAAATGTCCAACAATCTCTCCCTTTGTCATTGATGGCAACCCAAATTATTTTTTCTGAAAATTTGACCTTTCCTTTGTTCTGCTCTCCCTGGCGCAATGCTATCTCAAATACCAAATCTCTCCCCCTTACTCAAATATCTCCCCCTTTGAAATCAATGTCAAAAGGCCACCTTTGGGGCTCGAGGTTGAGAATGCGCCTCTTAGCTTAGCCCCTCCCCCACCTCCTCTTGAGGTTGTTAATTTTAGGGTGGAAATATTTCTACTCCCAAAAAGCACTGCTCTTTACCTTTATTCTATCTTCTTCTTATCTAATCCTTCTGATTCCTCTGACTATTTCTTGCAATGTTTCTATCCGTGTCTACATTCATGTCCATGTTCTTGTTCCTTTTCCTATTATTGTTCTTGTTCATATCCATATTCCTATTCCCGTTCTTATTCATATAAATGTTCCTGTTCTTGTTCCTGCTTGATTCTGGAATGTCTGCTCTACACCACTTTGTTGTGTGACCATCATTATTACACTTATAACACTTTATGTTATTATTCCTTGTAGGTGCAAATATCTTAGGATTTCTTCTAGTTAATTCATACCCTCTTCTGTCATGAACCCTGCAATTCATTACCTTGTGACCAAACTTATTATATTAGTAGCAATACCCTTGGAAAAGATGTTTGTTCCCATATTACTATCTTTCATGTGTCCTAAATGGTGAAGCATGTGCCCAAATCTGTGACATGAAAAATATCTTCCATTGAAGTTTCTTTGTATTGACCTCATTGGTCTCCTAGTCTCTCTTGACTTATTCTAATTGTTGTTCCATATGTATCTTCTTTATGCATTGTTCATGTATTTTTTGAACTCTCTGTTGTTCAACTTATCCTTAGATGTCTCACTTCCTTTTACACTGTCTTCTTCTAAAGTATCTTCATCTAAAGTTTCTTCTCCTCCAAAACCTGACGTTGACTTTCCTTCCCATTTCTTTAGAATTTTTTCAAATCCAAGACCTATTTTACATGATGTAGGCTTTTGTATCTTGATGAACTTATCCAAGTTCCTTGAGCTATTTTTGAACCCTTTTAGCTTAACTTTGGAGTCTTCTAAATCTTCTCTCAGTAGTGCCACTTCTTGTGCTAACTTTTCACATTCTAAGTACTTTGCTTCTAACTTATCTTTGAACCTTTTTACCTTAGCCTTTGAATTTTCTAAATCCTCTATAAGCAATATTATCTCTTCATCACATTCCTGAAACTGAATTTCAAGTTTAGAGTGTTGCTTTCTTACCTTATTTACCATTTCAAGAGCATAAATAAGTTCTCCCTTGAGATCATATCCATATTTCTCTGAATATTTCTCTATTTGTTTACCTTTGTCCACATCTTTATTATCTATTGGCTTGTATTATATGGGATTACCTACTTCTTCTTCTAATTTCATTGGAAGGTTTTCATATGGTCCTTCAAGTGCATCCTCATAATCATCATCACTGAAAATATAATCATCCCTTGTACAATTATATTTAAGATGTCCAAAGTTACCACATCTAAAGTATTTGAAAATTATTGGAGTCCTTTTCTTAACTTGTTATTTTTCTTCAATCATAAAAATAACTTCATCTCTATCATTATCTGAAAAACTAGAATCACTATCACTTGAGTACTTACTTGCCTTATCCGCATAGTAGTTCCTCTTTTGACTTTGGAAGAACATTTTTCCTTGTCTGCTTTGTCCATCCTTGATTTTCTTCTGGTGCTTGTATCTTTATGATTCCCTGTTCTTGTGATCCTATTTTTTTCACCTTTTTTACTCTTAGCTTCTTGAAAATATGTTGTAAAATATACGTACTTTCCACAATTGAAACATTTAACAGATTTTAGATCTCTAGATATTCTATAATCCTTATTTCTTCTACCATAATTAGCTTCTTCATCACTGGATGACTCATTGTTTGATTTTGTATTCTTACCCTTAGTCTTCTTGATTTCTTTGAATGCTACTTATTTATGAGTATTTGGTTCCTCATTTGTTCTTATATCAAGTGTTTTAAGAATACCAAGCAACATATCTCTTATCAAAGTATCACCATCCATTGACACTTCTATAGCGGAAACCTTTTCACTAAATATTTTTGGAAGAGTTCTTAAGACTTTATCACAAACATTTTATTCATCAATATTCATTCCAAGTCCTTGCATAAACCTCATCAATTTAAAGTATATAAGTACTAATTTTTTCCTCATCCTTCATTCTTAACTCTTCAAATTGTCCTTTGAGATTTCGCATCTTTGCTTTCTTGACACATTTATCTCCTTCATATATATTTTGCAATTTATCCCACATTTATTTTGTAGTTTGACAATGCATAACTTTCATAGACTCTGTTCTATGAAAACCTCTCAAAAGTGCATTCATTGCTTTTAAATTGTAATGTTTTAGGAGCTTACCTTCCTTATATGTAGGAGGATTAATTAAGGGATCATATCCAAATTCAACTACTTCCCAAATTTCATTGTCAAGTGCCATCAGGTAGATCTTCATTCTCATACTCCAATACATAGAATCACTTCCATCCAATACTGGTGCTGAATTATCTAAGGATACATTCTTAAAATCTATTGTGTTCTTGTTAGCTTTTACGTAAATTTGTTAAACTCTTCTAAAGGAACCTACTCCGATACCAATTGAATAACACAAACTTATACCGATAGGGGGTGAACAGTATAAGACCACTTTTTACTTTTCTTTCCAAATCAATATTATGCAATGTATATATAGAAATATCAACAACAGTAATCAAAGAAATGTATAAATCATCACACACAATAGAGACACCATAATTTATGTGGTTCACCCAATGTGGGCTACTCCATGAAGAAAATATTTCACTAAAATTTTCTCAATCAATCTCTTGGGAATCCTTTCCCTATTACAATATTTATGGACCTCTGTCCAAAGGAGACACCAATCCCATAAATAAAGTTCATGGATCTCTCTACATAGGATAAATCCTTCTCCTCTACTCTATATTGTGATCCTCTAGAAGACTACTACCTCAACTACACTGGATTGTGTATCTCTTTCCATAGAAGACTCTTATCTCCACTCAAAATACCTATTCTCACTGCCCTAGCTAATGGATCTCTATCCACTAGAGACTACTATCCTCTCTACTTTATCACCTTCAAAGGTTTATCTCAAATATACACTTAACATAGTACTTCTATCTAGTACAACTCTGCTCAATCTCTATCTTTGGTCTGATACAAACTTATCCTCAAATCTACACCAAAATTTGCTCTCAAATATGCACTAAACATAGTCCTTCGGTCTAGCACATATCTGTCCTCGATCTCTATCCTCAAGCCTTAAGTCAATGCTTGTATCAACTCTACTGGATCCACCCTAAATATTAACTCAAGATTTGAACAAATAAATCAACTTTGCTCTCAAGTATTCTCAAAGACTTATCTCAAATCTATCTTGTAAGCTTCCACCAAAAACTCACACCAATTTGTCAATAAGTCCTCTCTAGAACTTGCTAAAATATGCTCTACAAGTCCTCTCTAGAACTTGCTCAATCTTCTCCATAAGTACTCTCTAGAACTTGCTCAAATATTCTCTATAAGTCATCTCTAGAACTTGTCCAAATATGCTCGATAAGTCCTCTCAAGAACTTATCCAAATGTGTATTGTAAGCTTTCACAAAAGCTCACACAAAACCAGTCCACAAGTCTCCTAAAAGACTTGCCTCAAATATGCTCAACAAGTCCACACAGAACTTGTCCAATCTCATAGAAACATAAAAATAATTGTTAGAGACTCAATATATTCTATACTAATCACAATGCTCAATTAATTTCAATCACTCTCTTAGAAACATAAGGAGAATTATTAGAGACTCAATATGCTTCAAATTCAACTCAATGCTCAATCACTTTCTTAACTCAATTCAGAATATAGAATAGTTTATTTTATGGAACTTGAACAATCACTTCACACATCCACTTGACTAGGCTCAACCAACTCTACTCAACCAATCACTCAATAAAATAATTCTTACTCTCAAACCCTAGTCCAATCATATACACATCAACTCAAAATGTTTCCAACAATGCTCAACAACAAGTCTTACATAACAATGATTCCCATGATCTTTGCAAATCCTATTTCATGTTCTTCCCTCAATAATTCACTTCAATAATAATTCTTATAAAACAACTCTCACATAACAGTGATACTCATGTTCTCTTCAAACCCTAGTTCATGTTCTTTGCTCAACAACTCACTTCAACAACAATGCTTAAAAAATAATATTTCCATAGCAATGATATTCAAACCCTAATTCATGTTATTCTCACAACAAATGGCTTCAACAACAATGCTTATCAAACAAGGTTTAACAACAATTATTTATTCCAAAAAACCTTGAAGCATTAACTCAACACACTCAATAGGAAACCCTAATCAAGTCCTTTTCACTCCAAACTTATTTTCCAAAAAACCAATAAATCAACTCAACTATGAAAGAATATGCTCATACCTTTTTCTTGATGATGAAGGGATATCATAAATATGTCACAACCACAAACACTTCTATGCCAATATCAAAGAAATTAGAAGATAAATATCTCTCACAATGTAATGTAAAAACTCAATTACACCTTATCACTCCATATTTCTAAAAAACCATCAACATACATAAAATATTTATCCAATAACACCTTATAATCTCCCAATTAAAAATAAATTCAACATCCACCAAAATTAACTGAAAATCTCTTTACTCAAATTTAATGGCAAAAAGAACTTTGAAAAAAATTATTTCTAATTTCCTTATAACTCCAATAACATAAATCACTTATCAATAAAACAAACTTTCATAAACCCTTATAACTCCAAATAACACTTTATAGAAAACATTAGGTAAATAAAATTTTAATTAAAAATACCTTTGCCACTAGTGGAATTCAAATCCATAATCTCTACCTCCATGAGCACTAGAGCTGTGGGCTTGACCACTATGTGCACTAGACGCACATTTGAAATCTTAGGAGAACTTCATGCTCTTTCTCCTAAGTCTAGTGCTCAAAATGAGTGCATGCTAAAAGTCTCTTCCCTTGGTACTCAAGATGAACATGCAAACTAACCACCATGTGAATCGATCGTGGTCACTTCCACTCCCAATGCTCTCATGAAATGCGCACAACCAATGGACCACCCTATCCAATGGGAGTGAGGCATTCTCCTCCCCTTTTTGTCTTTTTCCCTTGCGCTAAAAGGCAACACGAGTTTGTCTTCTTCCTTAGTGATTGCATAAATTATCTTTCTCTTTGGTTGCATAAAATTTAATCATAGAAGGTAAGTTCTAATGTTCTTTGGCATGGTATTTATACATGATTTCCCCTTTTTCCATAAACATCGATGCTTCATGAATTTTGATGATGTTGGAGCTTTTTAAAACCTTTTATATTATTTTTAAATTATTTAAATTCTAAAAGAATTTAAATTTTATAAATTATATTTATAAACCTTTGACTTTAATAAAAATTTAAAGCCTTCCTTGGGATAAAATTTAAACCTTTAATTTGTAATCTATTGATTTTATGAAGGCCACCATGGTTTTAACACAAACCCTTATAAACCAATATTTTGACAACTTTTATTCAACTCTTTGCATTGTTCCTGGTGACAGTAATGGTGTACTCCATGGTATTAATGATAGCTTCATGTGTTCACCTTGACATCAATGAAGACTTCACACCTTGAAATCAATGACAACTAAATGAGCTCAAAATATCCAAAAATATCCCCCTTTGTCATTGATGGCAACACAAATTATTTTTACTAAAAACTTGATCTTTCCTTTGTTCTACTTCCTAGGGACATTGCCCTCCCTGGCTCAATGCTCTCTCAAATACCAAATATATCCCCCTTACTCAAATCTCTCCCAATTTGACATCAATGGCAAAGGTTCACCTTTGAGACTCGAGGCTAAGAATGAACCTCTTAGCTTAGCCCCTCTCCCACCTCCTCTTACGGTGGTTAATTTTGGGGTGGGAGTATTTCTATTCCAAGAAAGCACTATTATTTACAATTATCCTCTCTTCTTCTTATATGATCCTTCTGATTCCTCTGACTATTTATTTCAATGTTCCTGCCCATGTCTACATTCTTATCCATGTTCCTATTCCTATTCTTATTCTTGTTCCTATTCATATCCATATTCTTGTTCTTGTTCCTATTCATATCCATGTTTTTATTCCTGTTCCTGTTTCTGCTTGATTCTAGAATGTTTGATCTACACCACTTTGTTGTGTGACCATCATTATTTCACTTATAACACTTAATGTTATTTTTCCTTGAATATGCAAATGTCTTAGGATTTCTCCTAGTGAAGTCATACCCTCTTTTGTCATGAACCTGTAATTCATTGCCTTATGACCAAAATTCTTACATGAGTAGCAATACCCATGGAAAAGCTATATGTTCCCATATTTTTGTATTTCATGTTTCCTGCACTATGAATCCATGTGCCCAAACCTATTATATGAAAAACATCTTCCATTGAAGTTTCCTTGTGTTGTGGCTGATCCACAACACACCCCAAAATTGGGGACCCACCTTTTTTGCATGCTTTCAAAAGGAATCTCAGTGACCCAGTTGCCAAAATTCAAGAAAAAGGGGCAAAAATGCACAAGTGTAGAAAGTGTCGTGAAATCGCGACATGTCACGAAATCGCGACATGTTGCGCCGTCGCGGCCAAAAATAGAAAAGTGTCGCGAAATCGTGACATGTTGCGCCGTCGCGGCCGAAAATAGAAAAGTGTCACGAAATCGCGACATGTTGCTCCGTCGCAGCTGAAAACAGAAAAGTGTCACGAAATCGCGACATGTTGCTCCGTCGCGACCGAAAGAGGAGAGAGAAAGGCAAAGGAGAAAGGCGTAGCGAAATCGTGACATGTCACAAAATCGTGGGTCAAACCAGTCAAACAGGGCAAAGCAGAAAGAATGTCGCGAAATCACGACAGGAAGCGGCAAGCGGGGCACGAAGCAGAAAGGCATCGTGAAATCGTGACAAAATCGACCGGAAGGCGTGAAGCGCAAAAGTGGTCATGAAATCGTGACAGAAAGTAGCGAAGAAGGCATGAAGTGAAAAACGTCACGAAATCGCTACAGGTTGCGGCCGAGAATGTACGGAAGTGAAAACGGTCATGAAATCGTGACAGAAAGTAGCGAAGAAGGCATGAAGTGAAAAGGTCAGAAATCGCTAGGTTGAGCAAGAGTGAAAAGCGTCGTGAAATCGTGATAGATGGCGGTGTAAGGCATGAAGTGGAAAATGGTAGCGAAATCGTGCAACTTTTGAGAAAGCATGCCCGTCAGACAAAAGCGTCACGAAATCATGATAGGTTGAAGCTCAAGCAGTACGGATGAAAAAAGCGTCGCGAAATCGTGACAGAATCGAGCGAAAGGGTCCGAGGCATAAAAATGTCATGAAATCGTGACAACATGCAGCAAAGGTGCCCCGAAGTAGAAAAGCGTCACGAAATCGCGACAAGTTGCAGCGAAGGAGTCAAGAAGTGAAAATTGTCGCGATTTCACGATGGAAAGTTGACAAAGTGTACGGAACAGAAAAGCGTCGCGATTTCGTGACATGTCGCGTTTTCACTGGGCAAGAAGGCAAGAAGGTTGTTGGTCGAAAAACGTCGTGATATCGCGACCTGTTTCATTTTCGCTGTGTTAATAGAGGAACAAGTTGCATGCATGAAAGCGTTGCGATTTCCATGGGACCGTTACAGAAGGCACAAAAAGCTTGAGACACGTGGCATACAGGTGTCAGAGTTGCAGAAGCGTTACATGCAATGAAAGATTTCGAACGTTTTGGCATCGAGCATGAAGTAAAAGCATCGAAAAGGCAAGAATTTGAAAAGACGCATTCTGGGAGGTGAAACGAAGCGACGCAGGTGAACCGAAGAGCCGTGCTAGACAATATAAAGTCGGAAGCATAGATTGGACAGGGGTGGAAATTGCTGCTAGCAGAGTTGCAGAGACAAGGGCTGCATGCCATTCTGGGCCTGCACTTGGAGCAATTTCCTTCATGTGTTCTGGATTTTCTTTTTGAACCTGGAACATTCTGTAACTGTAATTGATACATTATTTTAATACAGAAACACAGAGAGTTGGCATCTCATTGATGAGAAAGAAGGAGTCATTTTTGCATGCATGATTTAATGTTTTATCCTTCATTTCAGATTTCTAGGCTTTTAGGTGAAGTTTAATGCAAGTGTTCTTGGTTGCTTCACGCGAATGCCTAAATCTGGAATTACAATAGAAACCCTAGAAACCCGCACCTAGCTTATCTGGATTGTGCGAATTTGTAGGTTCAATAGGTTAGGTTGCATGCAAAAACCTCATTGTCTTCGGTTTTGTCAATCAAGATGACAGCACTCTGCTCGTAGTTTAGTTTCTTTCATTTTATTTGCATTTCTTCATTTTAATAATCCTTTATTATTCCTGCATTTTTCATTGTCATTCAAATAAATAATTGAAAATCTACCAGAGCCTGAAATCCAAATAGATTCATCCTTTTTGTATTAACTTACTATGAGTCCATTGTAATTCAAAATAAAATAAATCACCAGGCCCCTTGTTAACATCCACTTGTAACCCTAAGGTATTCCTAGCATTTCAATTGAAGAGCATCATTGGTGAATGAAGAACTATCACAACAGGAACCTTGGAGAAATCATTTAATTATAATTTCTTTGCAAGCAGAGGATTTTGGGACTCAGATCCTACCGGAGAGTGTGCTTTCACAATTGGGTGAAAACACCACTCAACAGATTGGCGCTAGAAGGAGGGCCCAAATCGGTTTACTTTATTTTGGTTTCATACATGAATAATATCTTTTGATTTAATTTTGAAATCATTTCTTAAAGCTCACAAACAGCTAAACTGTAGCTTTTGTTTTCTTTTGTTGCAGGTTTTTCTTTGAAATAATCGAGGGTTTCATCAGGCAGGCTGGACCCACCGCGTCGTATTGCGACCAGGTCCCAAACAACCGGAGAAACCATTTTTCATGACCTTACTGGTACTCCCAAGAATAAAACCAAGCAAGTCGTAAGCTCACCAGTCACAAAAGACCTATTTTCTCCAGGAACATCGAGTGGACCTACGCCCGTAATATCAGTTGCCACTAGTGTTCCTATTGTCGATAATATTTCTACCTGCTATTGTAGGTTTGTCTTCATCGATTTTGAGTCAAATGGCTCAAGCTCCAGCAACTCCTTGGTATGGAGCTAACAATACTCCTTTGAATATTGCTGGGGATATCCATGAAATCCCCAAGAACATTGAAATATTTCTGCCTAAATACAAACCAGATGGCCCAAGAACAGTAGAAGAACATATCCAAGCCTATAGGGATGTTTTAATTAGGCTGCAAGTTCAATATGAAGATGTGGCTTGCAGACTTTTTCCTATGAGCTTAGATCCAATAGCATATGAATGGTATATATGCTTACCAACTGGTTCAATCACTTCTTGGACACAAATGGAAAACACCTTTGTTAATCAATTTAGGTCACCCTTGGATCCCGCAACCATTTACAATCAGTTTATTACATGCAAAAGTGGCCGGGGGAACCGATCAGAATGTTTAATCAGAGATTCCAAAAGTGCTATAATAGAGCAATTAGGCATTTTGCCATCGATCCCGCAGTGGCTTTGCAGATATATTTTGGGGCGTTGGACCCCATGACAGCCATGTTTGCGAGACGCAATCCTCAAGTCACCACGCTCGCTCTAGCCTATAATGAAGCCATGACTATCGAGCAGCAAATGACACCACAAGGCTACGGGTTTACCCAGATGCCTATGATGGGACAGTATGCTCCATATGGTCAAGCTCCCTTGGCAAATCAGCTCATGGCACCACAAATGCCAAGCATGAATGCCTTCCCATATCAGCAACCGTATCCACCAGCACTCGCATATGCACCCATTCCAATCCAACCAATCACATCCATTCCACCTGTTCTCGCATTTTTGCAGAATAGTCAATCGACTATGCAAGGAACTAGCCAAGTTAATCCTCAGGCTATAGTTCCTTTTCCAAATCCAACTCCGATTCAGAGTGTCAATCCATACGGGAATCAAATTCCTCAGAACCCGACCCAAATGTTGAATCAAGACCCCATCAATTATGCGAATCCAACGGGGGTTAACAACAATGTGATTCCACCGAAGGAGATTTATTCAGAAGTCGAAGAGCTCAAGAAATTAGTTCATAAATTGAGCAATGACAGGGTTCAACAGAAGTATGAGTCCCATGCCCCTCACCCAAATCAAAATTTTAACAATAGAGGGAGGCACTGGAACACTAAGCCAAACAATGGGGGAGTTCCCGCTCCCATTGCTAATCAACTAGATACTTCTGCAGGACCGAGCCAATCCAATTCTCTTTTGAATCTTTCAGATTTGGCATGGGAAAGGGGGTGCAGGTTGCACAACACGAAAGAACACAATGAGAGGAATTGTCCTGAAATTGCTAGATACACTCATTGTCTTCAGGCACAAGTTGATGATTTGGAACTGGTATCAAATGAGGGTCCATCGCAACATCAAGATGATAATATTATGGTGATGGAAACTGTATATCATCAAGAAGGTGAAAGTGAGGAAGAAGAAGACGAAATTTTGGAACAGGAGGTGCAAGCGTTTCGAGATTTCAGAAAGGGGAATCATGGATACCATCTGAGAAGTAAATCTAAAGCCCCTAAAACCTCATCAACACCTCCAAACAATTCCATTCTTCCTCCTGATACTAAGGCGAATAATAATCCTCCTCCTCCACTCAGAAGAGAAATGTCTAATGACGTGCAGAAGACAGTCAAATTCGAAAAACCAAATTATGACATAGTGGAGGATTTAAAGAAGTCCAAATCTAGCCTTTCATTTTTGGACGCGGCTAGATTACCTGGCCAAAAGGAGGCGTTGATAAAAGCTTTGAACTCACCTGATCAAATGTGGAAGGAAAAGGGAGTTGAGTCCCATCTGATTTTGCGAAAGGAGAGAAGGGATGTCCCGCCATTCTTACTGACTCTGAGAATTGCGGGTAAGAATTTGCATAAGCTTTTTGGTGGACACAGGTGCCACGAGCAACCTCATGCCTTCAAAAATATGTAAAATGCTAGGTCTGCAACCTGTTTCATCCAAATGTACGGTCTTGCAATTGGACCGTTCAGAGGTAAATGTGGTAGGGACCTTATATGATGTCAAGATTCAATTAAATTCTGAACCCAGGGTCCAGCAGGTTGTAGACATTCTGGTGGTTAATATCCCAAGTAGGTATGGAATGTTACTTGCGAGGGATTGGATGAAAACTCTGAATGGCTATTTTTCAACAGACTGCTCACATATGTGGCTACCATGGAAAGGAATTGCAAACCAAATCAGAGTGGAAAATGAACCGAGGCTCAAAGAAATCATAACAAAATTTAACAAGCCGAATGAAGTTCAGTTTTTTGAGCCAGAACTGGGGGTTTATGCGCTTGATGTTGAGGAAGCTACTGAAGAGCCTAAAAAGGAAACATGTCATAGTGGCTCTTCTGAGGAGAATGATTGCACATGGTTGCTCAGGTTCGATGGATCAAAATCTAGACAGGGAGCAGGAGCTGGAGTCGAGCTCACTGGCCCAGGAGGTAAACCATTATTGGCTGCCTACAGATCGCAATTTCCTTGCACGAACAATGTGGCAGAATACGAAGCATTGATCTTTGGTTTACGTCTAGCATTGAGCAAACAAGTCAAATGCTTGAAGGTTTTGGGAGATTCTGAGTTGGTAGTCAAGCAAATCAAAGGACAGTATACATGTCGTGACAGAAGACTAAGCCTTTATAGAACTAGGGTTATGGACCTCATTGAGGAGTTCGATGCGTTCAATATAGCCCTTATTTCTAGGAAAGGAAATCGAATAGCAGACTCTCTTGCGACGCCGCGGGCATGTTAAACCCGGTTGATGTAAAAAGGTGTAAAAAGTTTTCCATTGAATTAGTTCCTTGTCCATCAATACCCGACAACGTCAAGAATTTCTAGGTTTTTGAAAGTGACAGACACATCTACAAATTTGTCACGAACTCGGGTATTTTTGAAAATCAGGTGATTGATGAGGAACAAAGGTGGCAAGATGAAGCAGAAAATGAAATTGAAACTGCGTATCAATCCAACAAAATTCCTAAAGACGTGGTTTCATTGGAAAAAATGTTCGACATGGGATGCAAGACTAAGAAAGGAAAAAGGGTCCCACTCCCTAAAGATGCGTGTGATCTAATTAATCTAGGGGGTGCAGACAATCCAAAGGAGGTGTACATTGCAAAGGCATGTACAGATGAAGAAAGGAGCGACATAATGCAGGCATTGAAGCATTACATAGATTGCATTGCATGGAATTACAATGAGTCTGAAGACATACAACCAAGACATTATCACACATACCATCCCTTTGAAGCCAGACTCCAAGCCTTTTAGGCAAAGACAGCGAGTTGTTAACCCGCTATTGGAGCCTTTGATCGAAAGGGAGGTTAAAATATTATTGGAAGCGAAAATCATTTTTCCTGTTAGGCACTCAACTTGGGTTGCTAACCTCGTCCCAGTAAGGAAAAAGAGTGGAGAGATTAGGCTGTGCATAGATTTTCGAAATCTTAATAAAGCCTCTCAAAAGGATAATTATCCATTGCCTTCAATTGATGAAATTCTGCAAATGGTAAATGGATCGGAAATGATGTCCTTTCTTGATGGGTATTCTGGATACAACCAAGTTCTTATACATCCAGATGACAGGATGAAAACAGCCTTCACCACCAAGTGGGGGACATTTGCATATAAGAGAATGTCGTTCGGACTGTTGAATGCTGGTGCAACTTTTCAACGCGCCATGGATTATGCATTCAAAGGGCTCATAGGCAAATGTATCATCGTGTATGTGGATGATATCCCAGTATTCTCGAAAAAGAGAGAGGACCATGTCAAAGATTTAAAGAAAGTGCTTCAAAGATGCAGAGAACATGGAATTTCCTTAAATCCCAAAAAGTGCATTTTCGGAGTTACAGAAGGAAAATTGCTTGGTCATATCATTTCAAAAGAGGGCATATCCATCGACCCGAAAAGGATACAAGCTATCCAAAACTTACCTCTCCCGGGTAGTAAAAAGGAATTGAGATCTTTCTTTGGGCAGGTTAATTTTGTGAGGAAGTTTATCTCTAGCTTTTCTGAGATAGCCAAACCTCTGAACAAGATGCTCAAGAAATATGTGGATGTAAAATGGAACGAGGAAAGTAGAGTGGCCTTCCGAACATCAAAGATGCCATTTCCAGGGCCCCTGTCCTCATAAGTCCAGACTACTCCAAGCCTTTCTATATTTATGCTTTTGCATCGGAACACTCCTTTGCGAGTGTCTTAACCCAAAAAGGCGAGGATAGTGCAGAAAAACCCATAGCATTTTTAAGTGCCCCCTGAAAGATGCTCAATTAAGGTATTCAATCCTTGATAAGCAAATGTACGCACTTTTTAAAATGGTAAAAAAATTTAGGCATTACATTGTGCACAGCAGAGTTATTGCCATCGTGCTCGACTCTACTTTTAAGACCATGTTTTTACAAAATGAACTAGGTGAGAAAAGAGGGAAATGGATTTCCACCATCCAAGAATTTGATCTCGAAATCCAACCTATGAAACTAGTTCGAGGACAAGGACTGGCGAAGGCGATCGCAAAAAATAATCCACAGATAACATGCCAATACTCGAACACAGAATACATTGCTAAGGATGACTGGTATGTTGATATTGTGCAATTTTTATTGACTGGTAAGTGTCCTTCTAATCTGAATTCAACCCAGAGAAGAGCTTTAAGGCTTAAGTCTATCAATTATCTGATGAAATCTGGTGTTCTTTACAGGAAGAATCATGAAGGGATCTACCTGAGGTGCCTGAACAAAGAAGAAGGCTGCCAGGGTGTTGCAGGAATTTCACGGGAAACATGGAACTGGTCATGGTGCGGCAAATGCTAAAGCACATCAAATCCTGAGAGCAGGATACTACTGGCCACACATTTTCAAAGATGCACATGCCCATGTACGATCTTGTCATATCTGTCAAGTGGCTGCCAATAGAGAAAGAAATGCAGCCATGCCGTTACAACCTGTAGTTGAAATGAGGCCATTTGCACAGTGGGGACTAGATTTCATTGGGGTTATTAACCCAAATTCTTCTGATTCTCATAAATTCATATTGACAGCTACAGATTACTGCACAAGGTGGACAGAAGCGATTCCTACTAAACATGCCACCACAGACGTTGTAATTAAATTCCTTGAGGACCATATTATAACAAGATTTGGAATGCCCGATGCTATTGTCAGTGA
Source organism: Wollemia nobilis (assembly GCA_028583015.1). NCBI lineage: Eukaryota > Viridiplantae > Streptophyta > Pinopsida > Araucariales > Araucariaceae > Wollemia > Wollemia nobilis. Next base: position 4,996,326 of record JAQPPZ010001711.1, on the reverse strand, counting down.
CAATGGTAAAGCGTTTATTTCTACGCAATTTGCAGATTGGGCATATGATAACAAAGTGAGCTTAAAATTTGCATCCAATTATTATCCTCAAGGAAATGGGTTGGCCGAATCTTCAAATAAAAATTTGTTGAATACCATTAAGAAGTTGCTGGAAAAGAACCCTCGGGATTGGCACAACCAATTGAAGTTTGCCCTTTGGGCAGATAGGACCAGAGTGAAAGAATCCATAGGGAATACTCCCTATCATTTGGTCTATGGGCAAGACCCGATATTTCTTGCAAATTTGAAGTTGGAGACCTTGCATTTCATACAAGAGTACTTGGGGACAGATGATCAAGTTGAAGCCAGGTTAAGTCAGTTGTTGCACCTTGATGAAAAGAGAGAAGAGGCCATGAACCACATGAATAAACACCAGGAAGTTATCAAAATATGGTTTGACAGAAGGGCCAAAGTTAAATCATTCAGAATTTCAGATTTGGTATTACTATGGGACAAAAGACATGAGGAAAAAGGGAATCATCAAAAGTTTGATTGTCTTTGGTTAGGCCCATATCAGATTTCGGAGATTCTTGGGAAGAATACCTTCAGGCTAAAAACTTTAGAAGGGAGAGATTTTATGCTACCGGTTAATGGGCAGATTTTAAAGCATTATTTTAGCCCTTAGGTTGTGAGATTTTGATATTATTCTTTCGGTTTTGGTGGGGATTTTCAGTTTTTGTTTTTATTGTTTAGGATTGTTAGTTTAGCTAGGATTTTGGTTGTGGATTTGATTTCAATTGACATGTTTTGTTTATTTTGATAAAAAAAAATATATAAATATATATATATATATATATAAATAAATAAATAAAAATATTGAGATGTCAACTTATGCTTAAGGTTAGGGGAATATGAAATATTGGAATTGTCCTGTAAAAGCTCCACAAGTAACACAAACATCTTAAGTTATATTGTTTGATTTTGTGATGCATGAAAGAGTCAGTTTTGCATGACAAATCTTTCATTTGCAATTCAAGAGATAATGCATTCATGGTACATCTCACTTTACATATACATTCCATCTTAGTTACATATGCATCTTAGGTACAAATCATTAAAGTATGTCAATCCCTCTTAGGGTTGTGTTATAACATAAATGTAAGAGGAATCCTAAGGTTGGAAACTGAGTCTTGAGATATCTAGAACCAAGCACGTCTCATACATTAAAAAGGATCTTGAGCAAAATGATCAAAACCTAACTTGGAAGAAAAGGTTGGGCGAAAGAAGTTTTTCATGTCTATCCTATTATGCAACATGATCCTTAAAACAGTGGTTTTGACCACTTCCATAGAGCTTAAAGCCTAAAATCAGAGTAGTAAGGATAGGGTTAAATCCTCATCGAACTTAGGTTGAGGATCCAATTCCCCAAAGCTTTGATTTGACCTACATGGAGTAGTAAGGATAGGGCATAAATTCTCATCTCGCTTAGGTTGAGAATCTGATTCCCCAAAGCTCCTATGTCTCATTTCATAATAAATCTTGGATTGGAAGGATCGTACTACTTGTCCTCTGCAAAGGATGGGTAGTCATCCCCAAGGTCTAAGCGACAAAATTAATATTTTCCATTTACATCTAAAGTTTGGATTGGAAGGATCGTACTACATGTCCCTAGCAAGGATGGGTAGTCATCCCCAAGGTCCAAGAAGTAAAAAATAAATTTTTCCCATCTCATATTTATATTGGATTGTAAGGATCGTACTACTTGTCCTCTGCAAAGGATGGGTAGTCATCCCCAAGGTCCAAAGAAATGAAGATAAGTTTTGGATTGTGGGGTTAGATATGCCCATGCATGGCAACATGTCTTGTCTAAAAAACAAGACCACTGATTGTCCAAAGGGTTAGACTAGCATGACCATTTCTTCCATAATTGGTTTAATTATTTTGCTCAAAGTGAGGTAATGAACTCTAAATCAGAATAGTAAGGATAGGGTTAAACTCTCATCTCGGTTGGTTGGGAGTCTGATTCCCCAAAGTTCTGATTTCACATTCACTCGCACATGGGTTCAAGATAGTAGGGACTCATAACCAACTTTGGGATACAATAAGGTAATTAATTAGTGGATCCTAAGAGGGTTTGGCAATCTTGAATGTTTGTACATGATACTAGAAGAAAGACTATGCATTTTATAAAAGCAAGATCTCCTAGCATATTCATTAGGTTACACAAATCATTCACAATCTCATATATGCATTCATGCAAAACTGACAATGGAATGTTGATCAATTTCAAACGATAGGGAAAGAAATTCATTGCACACACTGAGCTAATACTTGATGATTCTAATGATTCATGTACTTTTGATCTTTGGGCATTTGTTATATTGCTTATGTGATAACACATGTTTTCGAGTTTGTATATGTTTCAGGTTGGGTTCTCACTAAAAATGCTCAAGAGCATTTGACAGCATAGAGTCACCATTTGTTGTGGCTGATCCACAACACACCCCAAAATTGGGGACCCACCTTTTTTGCATGCTTTCAAAAGGAATCTCAATGACCCAGATGCTAAAAATGAAGAAAAAGGGGCAAAAATGCACAAGTGTAGAAAGTGTCGCGAAATCGCGACATGTCACGAAATCGCGACATGTTGCGCCATCGCGGCCGAAAATAGAAAAGTGTCACGAAATCGCGACATGTTGCTCCGTCGGCCGAAAATAGAAAAGTGTCACGAAATCGCGACATGTTGCTCCGTCGCAGCCGAAAATGAAAAGTGTCACGAAATCGTGACATGTTGCTCCATCACGACCGAAAGAGGAGAGAGAAAGGCAAATGAGAAAGGCGTAGCGAAATCGTGACATGTCACAAAATCATGGGTCAAACCAGTCAAACAGGGCAAAGCAAAAAAATGTCGCGAAATCGCGACAGGAAGCGGCAAGCGGGGCACGAAGCAGAAAGGCATCGCGAAATCATGACAAAATCGACCAGAAGGCGTGAAGCGCAAATGTGGTCGCGAAATCATGACAGAAAGTAGCGAAGAAGGCATGAAGTGAAAAACGTCACGAAATCGCTACAGGTTGCGGCCGAGAATGTACGAAAGTGAAAACGGTCATGAAATCGTGACAGAAAGTAGCGAAGAAGGCATGAAGTGAAAATCGTCACGAAATCGCTATAGGTTGCGGCCAAAGCAACGCCAAGTGAAAAGCGTCGTGAAATCGTGATAGATTGCGGGTGTAAGGCATGAAGTGGAAAATGGTAGCGAAATCGTGCAACTTTTGAGAAAGCATGCCCGTCAGACAAAAGCGTCGCGAAATCGTGACAGGTTGAAGCCCAAGCAGTACGGATGAAAAAACGTCGCGAAATCGTGACAGAATCGAGCGAAAGGGTTCGAGGCATAAAAATGTCGTGAAATCGCGACAGCATGCAGCAAAGGTGCCCGAAGTAGAAAAGCATCGCGAAATCGTGACAAGTTGCAGCGAAGGAGCAAGAAGTGAAAATTGTCGCGATTTCGTGACGAAAAGTTGAGCGAAAGTGTACGAACAAAAAAGCGTCGCGATTTCGTGACATGTCGCGTTTTGGGAGAGAAGGCAAGGGGGAAAGTCGTGATATCGCGACTTTCATTTTCGCTATGTTAACAGAGGAACAAGTTGCATGCATGAAAGCGTTGCGATTTCCATGGGACCGTTACAGAAGGCGCAGAAAGCGTGAGACACGTGGCATACAGGTGTCGGAGTTGCAGAAGCGTTACATGCAACAACAGATTTCAAACGTTTCGGCATCAAGCATGAAGTGAAAGCATCGAAAAGGCAAGAATTTGAAAAGACGCATTCTGGGAGGTGAAACGAAGCGATGCAGGTGAACCGAAGAGCCGTGCTAGACAGTATAAAGTCGGAAGCACAGATTGGACAGAGGGTTGGAAATTGCTGCTAGCAGAGTTGCAGAGACAAGGGCTGCATGCCATTCTGGGCCTGCACTTGGAGCAATTTCCTTCATGTGTTCTGGATTTTCTTTTTGAACCTGGAACATTCTGTAATTGTAATTGATACATTATTTTAATACAGAAACACGAGAGAGTTGGCATCTCATTGATGAGAAAGAAGGAGTCATTTTTGCATGCATGATTTAATGTTTTATCCTTCATTTCAGATTTCTAGGCTTTTAGGTGAAGTTTAATGCAAGTGTTCTTGGTTGCTTCACGCGAATGCCTAAATCTGGAATTACGAGAAACCCTAGAAACCCTAACGCACCTAGCTTATCCGGATTGTGCGAATTTGCAGGTTCAATAGGTTAGGTTGCATGCGAGAAACCTCATTGTCTTCGGTTTTGTCAATCAAGATGACAACACTCCGCCGTAGTTTAGTTTCTTTCATTTTATTTGCATTTCTTCATTTTTTAATCCTTTATTCTTCCTGCATTTTTCATTGTCATTCAAATAAATAATTGAAAATCTACCAGAGCCTGAAATCCAAATAGATTCATCCTTTTTGTATTAACTTACTATGAGTCCATTGTAATTCAAAATAAAATAAATCACCAGGCCCCTTGTTAACATCCACTTGTAACCCTAAGGTATTCCTAGCATTTCAATTGAAGAGCATCATTGGTGAATGAAGAACTATCACAACAGGAACCTTGGAGAAATCATTTAATCATAATTTCTTTGCAAGCAGAGGATTTTGGGACTCAGATCCTACCGGAGAGTGTGCTTTCACAATTGGGTGAAAACACCACTCAACACCTTGTCTTGGCCTCATTGGTATCCTAGTCTCTCTTGAATTACTCTGATTGTTGTTCCATCTGTATCTTCTTTGTGCATTGTTCCTGTCTTTGTTGAACTCTCTATTGTCCAACTCATCCTCATATGTCTCACTTCCTTTTAAACTGTCTTCTTCTGAAGTATCTTCATCTAAAGTTTCTTCTCCTCCAAAACTTGAGGTTGAATTTCCTTCCCATTTCTTTTGAATCTGTTCAAATCCAAGACCTATTTTTACTTGATGTAGGCTTTTGTATCTTGATGAACTTATCCAAGTTCTTTGATTTATTTTTTAATCCTTTTAGCTTAACTTTGGAGTCTTCTAAATCTTCTCTCAGTAGTGCCACTTCTTGTGTTATCTTTTCACATTCTAAGTTCCTTGCTTCTAACTTATCTTTGAACCTTTTTGCCTTAGCCTTTGAATTTTCTAAATCCTCTATAAGCAATCTTCTCTCTTCATCACATTCCCGAAACTAAATTTCAAGTTTAAAGTATTGCTTTCTTACCTTCTTTACCATTTCAAGAGAATAAATAAGTTCTCCCTTGAGATCATATCCATATTTCTCTGAATATTCCTCTATTTTTTTACCTTTGTCCACATATTTATTTTCTATTGGCTAATATTCTATGGGATCACCTACATCTTCTTCTAATGCCATTAGAATATTTTCATCTAGTCCTTCAAGTGCATCCTCGTAATCATCATCACTAAAACTATAACCATACCTTGTACAATTATCTTCAAGATGTCCAAAGTTACCACATCTAAAGTATTTGAGAATTATTGGAGTCCTTTTCTTAACTTGTTTTTTTTCTTCAATCATAAAAAAAACTTCATATCTATCATTGTTTGAAAAATATCATCACTATCACTTGAGTACTTACTTGCCTTATTCGCATAGTAGTTCCTCGTTTGCCTTTGGAAGAAATTATTTCTTTTTCTACTTTGTCCATCCTTAATTTTCTTATAGTGCCTGTATCTTTATGATTCTTTGTTCCTGTGATCCTATTTTTCTTCACCATTGTTATTCTTAGCTTCTTGACAATATGTTGCAAAATATCCATACTTTCCACAATTGAAACATTGAACAAATTTTAGATCTCTGGATCTTCTATAATCCTTATTTCTTCTACCATAATTAATTTCTTCATAACTAGATGACTCATTGTTTGATTTTGAATTCTTACCCTTAGTCTTCTTGATTGCTTTGAATGTTGCTTCTTTCTAAGGATTTGGTTCCTCCTTTGTTCTTATCTCATGTGTTGTAAGAATACCAAGCAACATATCTCTTTTCAAAGTATCACCATCCATTGACACTTCTATAGCATAAACCTTTTCACTAAATGTTTTTGGAAAAGTTATTAAGACTTTATCACAAACATCTAATTCATCAATCTTCATTCCAAGCCCTTGAATAGCATTAACAACCTCATCAATTTGAATTAGATAAGTACTAATGTTTTCCTCATCCTTCATTCTTAACTCTTCAAATTGTCCTTTGATATTTCACATATTTCCTTTCTTGAAACATTTATCTTCTTCATATATATTTTTCAATTTATCCCACATTTCTTTTGCAGTTTGACAATGCATACCTTTCATAGACCCTGTTCTATGCAAACCTCTCAAAAGTGCATTCATTTCTTCTGAATTGTAATGCTATAGGATTTTACCTTCCTTATATGTAGGAGGATTAATTAAGGTATCATATCTAAATTCAACTACTTTCCAAATTTCATTGCCAAGTGCCATCAGGTAGATCTTCATTCTCATACTCCAATACATAGAGTCACTTCCATCCAATACTGGTGCTAAATTATATGAGAACACATTATTAAAATCCATTGTGTTCTTTTTAGCTTTTCATTCAAGCTATTAAACTCTTTTGAAGGAACCTGCTCTAATACCAATTAAATAACACAAGCTTATACTAAGAGGGGGGGTGTATCGCTCCAAATTTTTCGCATCCCTACCTTCAGGCTATTGGATCCGTGCCCGAAATGAGGATGGGAAAATGATGTCGTGGTACCTCAGACTGAGAGGACTTTTTTAAGGTCCCACCTCTCAAGGGAGGTATATTTTGATGATTTTTCGATGGATGGTGGGTTCACCAGGAAACATTTAAGGGCAGTTTCCATGCCTAGGTTTGGAATGTGTTTTAATGTGTTCATTTTTAACCTTAAGCATTCATATCCTAGGTTTGGCCAAATGAATCTAGATTAATCTAAATGAAAATGCAAGTTCAATGAGTACAAAAAATAGATTTAAAGACATAAAATAGAGAATTTACCGAATGCAAATGAGGAATACCTGATCCGGATGTTTGGTGATGATTCTAATGTTTGAAGCAGTCAGGATCGTCTGAAATTCGATAGAATCGTCTGATATCTGACCAGAATCGTCTGAGATATGACATAATCGTCTGAGATCTGACGAATTCATCAGATGAATTTGTCAGATACCTGCAAGCAAAAAAATAGATACAAAATATGACGAATACTATTGTGCTAATAAGGGAAAACAACCCCAAATGACTGTATGAATACTGAATAATAGTTATGAACAGTAATTCAAACAGATTACGACATTTTAATAACAAATCATGATCTTAGTATGCAATCTAAGCTAAATGGGTGAACTCCAAATGCAAAATAACATAAAAACTGAATAAACTATCTAATTTGCAGACTAAAATAGCAGAGAGAAGGTTGAGAAACACAAACTTTAGGCACTGATTGCCTCAATATGAAATGTAGTCGAGATCGTCTCGCATCAGTATGAAATCGCCTCGAATTCGATAGGTTCACCTCCGATCTGAATAGGTTCATCGGGGACGATGGGTGCTGGCTCCGACTAAAAAATGGTGATGTACCTGCAACAAAATTGTTATGGGACCAGTGCAAATGAAAAATCAGGATGGTTTAGCGTAGATGAAGTTAAATTGCAGATAATTTCAGCCAGGGGGGTACTAAAGGGATAGCTTAAGATTAAATAGGCTTAGGGGAGTAGTTAGGAGGTTGGAGATCATCCCAATTTGGGAGATCTCCAACGGGGGAGGGTCCCAACGACGCAGACACACTTTTGCCCAGATTGGAGACCCGTTGGAATAGAAGTTAATTTTGCAAAATTAGTTTTGCGACAAGATCGTATGGACGTCCTAATCCAAACGAAATCGTCAAATCTGGGGTGATATCGTCTGATCGGTGACGATATCGTCAAATGGTCAAAACAACCTCTAAAAATGGCACAAAAAAGGGGGAAATGGATTTCCCGATGGTTAACGGGCGATTTGGGAGGTTAAATTTGAATTTTAAATTATTTACTAAGGTGAATGTAATTATTGTAATTTTACTGTGCCAATTTTAGGGTGCTACATTTTGCCCCCTCTTTAGCGAATTTTCCGAAGAAAATGCGTTAAAGATGAGTTCTTCTCGATCTACGAGAAAGAAAAAATTATTCCCATTTTTAGACGACGATTCTTGGTCGAATCGTACGATAGCTTACTATGGTGCCCCCTCCGTGTTTTTACCCAAATCGAATGTTTGAGGTAAAAATGCGGAAAAGCAAAAAATTATTTTTGAATAAAATTAAAAAAATAGGGTAAAACCCTAATTCATTTTTATTGTTCATTTTTCTGGTTTTTAGAGCTCTGAAGCAAAAATGGTGGAGACGACGCACAGATCAATAGAGGTCCGGTGCGGTCTACGGGTAAGAGTCTAGACTTAACTAGGATGCTTTAATTTAATTTGATATGCTTTGTAGGTAATTTTTAGATGATTTTTGAGCATCACGGCCGTTTTTGGGCCGTCGACATCGTCCGAACGAAATCGTCCCGATTTCGATGAAATCATCTCAATTTCGACAATTTTACCCGAGGGCAAAATCGTCGAAAGGGGGACGATTTCATCAAATTAGGGATGATTTCAAACTACAAAATCGGAGACGATTATGCTCAAATGTGGGACGATATCGTCCAATAGTGGGCAATATCATCAATTGCACAAAATTTAATTTTTAACTTGCATTATTGTTTATTGATTATTGATTAATGATTGTTTATTGTTTTGTTGTTTATGTTTGCAGAGATGATTACTAAAGAGCAGGGAGTGGAAATACGACGGGTTGAGAGATGACTTGGCCGCTCTATCATAGGAAAAGCGGGATCAGCTGGCTCAAGCCAGCTTACTGCATGTGGCAGAGATGCCACAAGTATCCATAGATATGGGGCTATTGACGGCCCTAGAAGAGAGGTGGTATTCGGGCTCTTCATGTTTTCGGCTACCTACAGGGTAGATGACTCCCACTTTGGAGGTTGTATGGAGGATTCTAAGAATCCCCATACAAGGACGGCTCATTACTCCTATGACCAATCATGGCCATGCTATGGGACAACTGTTTGGTGACCCGAGCTTCACCCTGGAGAAGGGCAGAGTTAATATCGAGGCATTACGCCAGACGCCTGGGGCATCTACACTCACACGGGTTCTAGCTAGAGTAGTGGGTGGACTTCTACTGTGCCACCAAAGCAGGTGCAGGGTGCCATGGATGCTCACGGATGTGATCTATGATATGCAAGATCACGACTATAGATTCTCTTGGGGCAGTTTTATTTTATGTCGATTGTACAGGATCCTGTATGGGGTCGTGTACAAGGGTGGCCGATGTTTGGTTATGACATCGCTACTACAGGTTTGGTGCTGGGAGCACATTGCAGTGCGGAGGCTAGTAGGGCTTCCTTTGATAGGGGTTGATGGGGAGAGGCCTCGAGTCTTCTACTGGTGGCTGTAGAGAGGGGCACAGTGACAGATAGATCTGCCTATGTCCCAGAGGCTACTAGATGATCTTGTCCTGGACTAGATCACCTGGAGGCCATGGAAGGAGCATCTAGGGTGGGCCGAGGATGGACAGGATTTGTCTCACGTTAGGCGAGTTTGTTGGCTGAGGATGGAGAGGGGAGAGGTGGAGCTCCATAGGTATGACCGAGTTTTGAGGTAGTTCGGTCTATAGCAGGGGATCCCATCTCTCAGGGATTATGAGTTTTCTTGGACTGTCCGAGATAACACTACGGTTAGCGAGGCTCCCGACATGCAGCGGTTCTGGAGCCAAGACACGGATGATGCCCCCATCCAGCCAGTGGATGGGGATGACGCAGGAGTAGCCGATGGCTATGATGCCTGGTAAGCAGGCATCCGCCCTCCTCGGATGACAAGGGCACAGGGTTCGATCCACATGGTTGTGCATTGGATAGGGATGCAGCACCAGGTGATGATGGAGGTAGCCCAGGGTCACGATGGGAGAGAGGTGAGGAGGCCATAGGCACAGGAGAGGCCACGGTAGAGAGATAGGGAGAGGAGGGAGGTGAGACCCCCATCTCCATAGAGGCCACCATCGCTCGATAAGGGCAAGGGTGTCGACACAGGAGAGAGTAGCGAGATGGCTACTCTCCAAGCGGAGAGAGATAGTCTCTAGGCCCAAGTGCAGACTCTATAGGATGAGGCTGCACGCCACCGAGCTGAGGTGTCATAGCTACGGGATGAGATTGCACACCTCAGGGCATGGGGTGGAGGGGCGAGCTCTGGGGAGTTGACATGGGCTATCACCCAACTGACATTTTACCATACATTATACTTCTAGCTGGTGCCAAAGGCGGATAGACTACCCCTGCCAGCTAAAATTGCAGATCCAATCAGGATCGGGTCGTCAAGGACCACATCTCAGTTGAGGACGAGGACTACACAGACGGCGATGGGGCAACCTCGTCCACCTCATGGTGGGGGAGGAGATGAGGCAGAGAGTTCGAGGGGCTCTCGAGGCTAGAGGGCTGCACTGACATTGTACAGACTATCATTGTTGTAGATGATTATTATTTTGTTGATAGAGGATTGAGTATGCCAAGGTACATATTGTGGCATACCGATCCAGGTTTGATGATGTATATATATTTGTGATATATATAGATGAGATATTTTTGATCATATGACTTTGTCTTATGTATTTTTATGATGCTTTTATTGTTTTGATTGATTGATTTGATAATTGGATGTAATTATGTCGTTGGGAATATAATTTGAATGTCATGTGTAATATTTTAAATGAAATAATCTGATGTAACAAATTGATTTGTAATGAAATGTAAAAATAAAAAGAGACTTCTAACAATAATTTCAAAGGACATTGTCACTATTATAGACCATTTCATGGAGTCGTTGCTCACTCGATCATCAAGCTAGTCCCATTTATAGAAATATTGTTAGAAGAACAAGAGTGCTTAAGAGACTGTCTTAAGACTTTGGTGCAATGGTGCAAATGATGATGATGATGGTTTGTTTTGCAGATTTCATAAGAAATATTGTCCATGAAATAATGTGTTAAAATGATTTTTTCTAGGCATAAATTCCTAAGTATGATAAAATTCATGGATAATTCTTTAGGAATTATACCATCATTGCAAAATTGTAGGTTGACATAATGACATGAAATAATAAAAATGGGTTTGCATTTTAAAAGCATAATTTGTGTAACATAATGATTTAAGTCATATGTTTTTATGATTTTAAATAAATGGGGAATAAAAATTGTTACAATGGTTTGCGCTAGGCATAGAATATGTAGGTATAGACTTATACCATCATCGCGAAAATCCAAAAAAGATAGTTTTATTGCATGGTTGATTTTGGATGAACAGAAAATATGAAAATGAGGACTTGCGCTAGGCATAAAATTCCAATTGTGATTTTGAAACTATACCATCGTCGCGAAAGTCAACCAGATATAAATGTATATGTTTTTGATTGTATATTTTGAAAGAAATTTTTTATTTTTGTATTATATAGTGGTCTTTGTGCTAAAGAATTGCACTTGAAAGAAGAAAATGAATCATTCCAAACAATTTGCAAAAATATATTTCAAAGTATTTTAAAGAAAAAAGTTAGATTTATAAGGAATCCCATGTGCATATGTGAGTTCATTTCCAATCTTGAATTATCATAATGATACACAAAATCTCTCAAATACAAATGTGTGTGCAATTGCATTGTTCATTTACCAATTTTGAGCAAGGTACTATGATACAAGTGATTTGAATAAACCAAATAAGTGTTCATTAACCATGATGTAGATGCATATAACCATACTAGGCTATTATGTAGGTCGGATTATCAAGAGCTAGCTAATCCATAAGCGAGACATAGGTCTGTACAAAAGAAGGTCGCTAATGTGACAGACATATCACCACGCTAGGAGTTACCCAAGGCCAAGTAGGTTGGGCACAAACCACCTGTTATGGGGCTTACCTCACAGTTTTCGAATAATTGAGAATTCCAGGGATTCAAGCTCATCAACCCTTCTTTTTTTTTTTCAAAGGGTATGGAAAGGGATTTTATTGCTTTCTTGCTCTCTTTTGAACTTTGCTTATTTTTATTTTTGTATTTCTTTTGCTTGATAATGCTTGGAACATTGCTGTAATGATATAAAAGAACATTTTTCTTTTCTCTTTTTCTTGAACTTTTCTTTTCTGTTTCTTTCCTTTTTCTTTTATAGGGATACTTGCTCGGATTAGCTGTAGAGCAAGGGATTTTTATTTTGGGTAGGGGTGAGCTTGTCCTTTTGCCAATTCTCAAATATTCTAGACCATGTGCATGATAGGATAGCAGGGGAAACTTTTCGCTCAAGAAATCACTTCTACTATGTAGCAAAACATGGAAATTACAAATATAATCATTTTATTGTGAAAAGATGTGCTTGGTTTAAGTAAATAACAAGATCAATTCTCTATGCTCAAACTTTATTTAATTGAATTTTGTGGACTTTGATATAAGAGAGATTAGTAATCATGCCAGATAAAATCAAGATATTTATTTTTGTGAGTGTGCAAGTGAGGGACTCAAATAAATGCTAATTTATCCAAAATAATTTGAAACATATAACTGCAATAATTGTAAGAAAATATAGATAAACACTTTTGAGAAAGTTTTTGAGAATGTTGACTCTCTCTTTCTTCTTTATTTTGTTTTGGTTTCAAAAGAGTCAAGCATATAGCTGTTTTTATATTTTTATTTTGATTTTTGTTTTTGAGCAAAAAATTTTAACAAGTGCCTTAAATAAATGCAATAGATAGTTTTTGAAGATTTTTGATGATTATGAATATTTTTGATGTTTTTGGATTTTTATAAATTTGAAAGAAATATAAGATAAAATTTTTGAAAACAATTATATACAAGAATGAAACGGCCAAATTTATGCATAGTAATGTTTAAGATGCAAAATATTCATGGGTTCTTTAAGTTCTTTACCATCTAAGGTAGATAATTTATATGCTCCTGATTCAAATTTAGCTGTAATAATATATGGTCCAAGCCAATTGGGCTCAAATTTACCTTTAAGTTCCTTAGTTGCATTTGTATTTTTTTTATTTTCTTTTAAAACAAGGTCGCCAATCTCGAAGGATCGATGAAGAACTTTTTTAGCATATGATCTTTTAAGCTTGTTTTGGTATGCACGGAGATGCTCCAAAGCATTGATGCATTTTTCATCTAGGAGTTCCAGCTGACTGAGTCTTCCAGCACGATATTCATCTCCTACTTCGGTATCTTGAAGTAGCAGATCCAAAGAAGGAACTTCCAATTCAAATGGAAAAACTGCTTCAGCACCATATACCAAAACAAATGGTGAAGTTCTAGTGGGGGTTCAAACACTAGTTTGGTAGGCCCACAAGGCTGGATATAATTGAATGTGCCAGTCACGACCAGTTTTATTGACTAATCTTTTGAGAATTTTGATTAAGGTTTTGTTAGATGCTTCTGCTTGACCATTACCCTGAGGATAATAGGGAGTGGACCAGCGATGTTGAATCTTATATTTTTGACATAATTTTTTAACATCTTTATTTTTGAAGCAAGTTCCATTGTCAGAGATGAGATTGGTAGGAATTCTGAACCTGCAAATGATTTAATTAAAAATAAATTTAGAAACTTGTGTGCCATTTCAGGAAGCTAAAGGCATAGCTTTGACCCACTTCGTGAAATACTTAGTGGCGGTTATGATGAACTTGTGTCCATCAGATGACACAGGATTGATTTTTCCAATAATATCCAAGCCCCATTTAGAAAAGGGCCAAGGAGAAGAAATAGCCTGCAGCTCTTGTGCAAGCGCATGGACAAGGTCAGCATGTTTTTGACACTTGTCGCAATGGCACACATACTCATGTGCATCTGTTTCCATGGTAGGCCAAAAGTATCCTATCCGAAGGAGCTTTTTAGCAATGACACTACCACTAAAGTGTCCTCCACAAGATCCATCGTGGGCTTCACTCAAGGTTGATTTAGACTCTTCTAAGTTTAAACATCGTAATAAGATACCTTCAAAAGATCTCCTATATAAAGTATTGCCAATTATTACGAATCGACTTGCTCGTCGACGTAATAATCGACGCTGGTTTCTATTAGAATTGGCGAGGAAAGTCCCATTTTGGAGAAAATCAAATATGTCTCGTATACCAAGGTTCGGGAGTAGTTTCATTGATTAGAAACACATCCAAAGGCTCTAAGCATGACTTATTTGAAGCAGGTTCTTGGAGTCGACGAATAATGATAGTGGCATATTCGTCATCTAACTCCAATGGCAGGAGAGATGCAGTTGCGGCCATAGCATTAGCTACACGGTTGTTAGTTCGAGGAATAGCTTCTAAGGTAACTTGATCAAATAAAGACATTAATTGTAAAAAATAGGCCTTATATGGGCACAGTTTATCATCTTGGGTTTGATAAACTTCATTAATTTGGTTTATAACCAGTTTGGAATCACCAAAGACTAAAAGGTATTTAATTTTTAGCACTAGGGCAGCTCGTAATCCAAGGATTAGAGCTTCATACTCAATAGTATTGTTGATGCAAGCAAATGTCAATTTGAAGGATAGAGGAATAAGATGTTTTTGCAGAGATATTAAAATAATACCAGCACCAGCCCCACTCATGCATCGGGCTCCATCAAAGTATAAGGACCATTGTTCGGTATGGTCTGCCTCTAATTGAAGGCATTCATCTGGAAACTCGATGATGAGGGGATGGGTAGACTCTAAGGGTGCAGCAACTAATTGATCTACTATGATTTGACCCTTAACAAACTTTTGTCCTATGAATGTGAGATCAAACTCACTTAGAGCAAGAACCCACTTGGTTGTGTGACCCGATAAATAAGGTCGACTCATGAGATACCTTAAGGGATCATATTTAGCAATGACATAAGTTTTTTGACTAAGCATATAATGTCGTAATTTTTGCGTAGCAAACATGACTGCTAGACATAGTTTTTCCAACGCTATGTAGCGGGTTTCATAACTGATGAAGGTTCGGCTAATATAATAATTAGCACGTTCTCGCTTTTCATCATCAAGTTGAGCTAACATAGCCCCTAAGGCAGAATCTGAAGCGAAATATATAGGAGAAATGGGCGATCGGATTTAGGTGGTGAAAGCACAGGTGGATTAAGGAGGTATTGTTTGAGAAGTTAAAAAGCTTCTCTACATTCTGCGTCCCAATTAAAAGGGACATACTTCTTAAGGAGTTTAAGAAAAGGACCAGTTTTGTCCGCCATCTTATCAATGAAGCGACGGATAGCTTGAAATTTACCTTGTAAACTTCGTAACTTAGATATATTAGTAGGTGCGGGCATATCAGTGATGGCCGCAATCTTGAGAGGGTCGATTTCAATACCACGTAAAGAAACTAAAACCCCTAATAGTTTGCCGGATTTAACTCCGAATATGCATTTTGCTGGATTTAATCGAATGAGATATTCTCGTAATCGATTAAAGACTTTCCTTAAATCATCTAAATGATTATTTTCAATAATAGAGCGAGCTATAATATCATCTACATAATCATGTAGGATATCATGCATCATATCATGAAAAATATAGGTCATAGCTCGTTGATAAGTTGCACCGACGTTCTTTAAGCCAAATGGCATCACTTTCCAGCAAAAGGTACCCCAGGGGGTAATAAATGCTATTTTAGCCTGGTCTTCAGGAGCTATCCTGATCTAATTATAACCGGAGAATCCATCCATTAAGGACATCATCCCACTTCCGATAGTAAAGTCAATGATTTGATCCATGTTTGGAAGAGGAAAGTCATCTTTAGGGCATGCAGCGTTAATATCTCTAAAATCTATGCAAACCCTAAATTTGGTAGCTTCTTTCTTGGTGACTGGAACTACGTTTGATATCCATTCAACATAATCAATAGCTTGTATAAAGATAACATTCAGGAGTTTTTCTAACTCCCCTTTGACTAGCAGAGCCACTTTGGGATGCATTTTTCTAAGTTTTTGTTTAACAAGTTTAGCATTCGAATGGACCACTAGATGATGCATGACTACAGAAGGGTCTAGACCTGGCATATCTTCATATGTCCAAGCGAAGACATCTTCATACTCTTTAAGGAATGCAATGTATTGTTCTTTTTTTTCTTGACTTAATTCTGATCCAATATTGATTATGTGAGGATTGTCCTCAGTTCCAATATTAATTTTAATGATGTTTTCTACCTCCATGTGTAGATCTCTTTCAAAATTAGGTGGGGCGGGTGAAACGCCAAATTCTTGTAATTCTTGTAAGGTTAATTTAGATAAGTCATTCTGAGGATTAGTGGCTTCAATTTGGGCTATAGTTGGTATAGAACCATCAAAATAAAATCCATTGTGTAACATTTCTTCAACAGAGACATCATGGAAGATATCTCCTTCCAACTCTTCATCGAGGTCAGCAATCATTTCAGGGTATGCGATGGATAGCATGTTGCATGAAAACGATTGATTTTTAAGAGGAAAATCAACATGCCTATCCATATAATCTTGATAACATATGAGATGATCATCATCCTCAAAAGGAAAGGGTTGACCCTTACTATGAAATAAGCCCACGCCACAGCGGGTAGGCCACGGTTCTACCTCGAAAGGTTCTTTCATGCCGTTTTGGAAAGGTCCCAAGACTTTACTTCATATCCCATTTTAAGCATCATGGGTTTAGCTTTAATATAATCATTGGTAAAATAACACCGAGCATATCCCTCATGATGAGTTTTGATATTTCGAGGGATTCTTCCCCAGTCATATCCTTTATAAATGAAGGCACAACTTTCGACTTGGTAAGTACTTCCCATAGGTTGTGGGAGGCCCAAAGTACGAGGAGATGGCGGCAAGTTATTTAAAAGGTTTGAATCTCGCATGAAAGCATTCATTTTTTTTGATATTAAGGTTGTAGATAAATTTGGTAAGATTTCATCAGAAAGGGCATAAGATGTAGAAGGCTTATTACCTATATCTTTAGATGTGGAAGGTATGATAGGTGTGTCTATAGGTTTTGAATTTATAGGGATAGAGCTTGAAGGATTGGTGGTAGACTTAAGATATTTTTGAGGTTTGAAAATGATTTGTTTAGAGGGTTGTTGATCTATATAGGAGGATGAAATTAATGGAGGGGAAATAGGTGAAGTTATGGGTGTATGTTTCACAGTTTTAGATGAAAAATAAGAACTAGGATGTGTGGATGACAAAGCAGGACAAAATTGCACTCCAACGGGTTCTGCCAAAGCACACATATCAAAAGGTCTAGGGTCACCATGAATAGTGACCAACTGATTTTTAAACTTGAATTTAACACATTGGTGTAAGGTTGATGGGACCGCTCGCATGGCGTTGATCCAAGGGTGACCCAAAAGCATATTTTACGATGTTGGGCAATGTACAATAAACATGGTTGTTTCTAGGGTTCTAGGGCCAACTTGCAATGGGAGGGTAATAACTCCACATGTTTCTTGTGTTTCGTCATTAAAAGCTTTGATAATCATATCAGTTTTCTTCATTTCATCACTTCTAAAGCCAAATCATTGGTAGAAGTCAAAGGTGCAAATGTTTAGAGATGAGCCATTATCAATCAAAACTCTTTTGATAGCTACATCTCCAATTAGAGCAGTAATGTATAAGGGATTGTCCTTATGTAAACTGTGTTGTGGGATATCTTTATCTCGGAAGTCAATACAATCAATCTCTCGAGTGATGATAGTATTGGCCATAGCTTCAGGTTGAATGTTTTGAGGTACCATCATTTGGCTCAATGTAAGCATCAACTCATCCCTATGGGTGGGAGAGGATCTTAATAAATCTAAGAGGGAAATTCTAGCCGTAGTATTGGACAATTGCTCATTAATATTGTAAGGGGGTTTAGATTGAATAGTAGGAACATGATTCCATTTATTAGGGTTTTTCAAAATGAATGGAGTCGATCCATCATTCTGGTTTGGTTCTTGTTGACAGTTTTGAGCTTGTTGTCGAGTAAAAACTTCAATGGTACCTACAATGTTATAGTGAAGACACTAAACTGGTCTCGATTGAGCGTTAATGGCTTGTTCATTAGAAAGGAATATATTAGAAGAAGGTCGAGTAGTGACTCTTCTAGGGAATGGTTCTTCTGGAACCATATCATCTGTGACGGGTTGAATAGGATCTGATTCATTTTAAAAACTATTTGATTGGTTTGAAGTAATGTCTAGTTCACTTTCACTATCTGATTCTATATCACTAGAATCAAAAGTTTGAAAATTATGTAAGGGCCTGGTCGTAACTATGGATAAGGTCATGTCAAATATTTGAGGATCCTGAACAGGTAATTGTTCGCTAATGGTTCCTACATATCGGGTAGGAGGGGGAACATTATGATGTTCAATTTGATTGGCTACCTCTTTACCATGTCGTGGTAAAGGGTGTTGAAATATGTCTAGAGTTTGAATGGCATTTTGATTTTGATTTTGGGGAATGGTCTTTTGAGTATTATTGGGAGGGTTTTGTTTAGGTTGGAAGGCTTGCACTTCCATTTCATTATTGTCAATCAAATCTTGTATTTTATGTTTCAACCTTTTATAAGCATTGGTAGAATGTCCAAGTCCTCTATGGAAATCACAGTGCAAATCAGCTCTGTATCCGGGTATAGTTGGATCAGGTTCCCGGATAGCTGGTAATTGGATCAAACCTCTTTCGAGTAATTGAGGTAAAATAGTTGATAAGGGTTGATTTAATCTAGTGAATTCTCGAGGAGGCTTATCAGGAGGTTTCAATATGAATTTTTTTGTTGTCTTCGTTGCATTGATATTAGCAACATTCCTGCTGTCAGTGACTCCATCACCGACAACTTGTTTATTTTTATATTGATTTTTGGATGTTTTCTCATCATCCTTCTTCCTAATTTGGCCTCTCCTAATGAGGGCATATTCTACTCTTCGAGCTAAATCTATAGCTTGATCGAAGGTAGTTAAGGTAGCAGTCGATAGCTCATAAGATATTTGTTCTTGTAAATTGTTGATGAAAATGTCCAACATTTCCCTATAAGGCAGCACAAAGTGCAGTTTTCCTATCAATTGCCTCCATCTAGCTAAGAAATCAGCAAAGCATTCATCCTTGTCTTGTTTTAAATTGTATAGGTCTTTAATAGTTACATGTCTCTCGATGTAGGCACTAAATTGATAGACAAATGATTCTGTTGTTTCTTCGAAGTTTCTCAAAGAATGAGTGGGCAATTGATAGTACCACTCTAATGCCATTCCACCTAAACTTTTTAGGAACATTTTTAGTAATAGCAAGTCATCATGCGATATGTCGTGACATGATATCCTAAACATGCAAAGATGCTCTATGGGATCTTCGGTTCCTTTATATATAGGCAAGACGGGCATGGGAAAATGCTTAGGGTATGGTTGAGCTACAACTATGGGATCCAAAGGTTGACTACAAATCTCTCGATAATTATACGAGGGACGATAGGGATCTATCTGGTCCATATGTGAAGCTAATTGTTTCACCATGGCTTCCAGATTACTAGTTTGCCCCCCATATTGGTTTGGTAGGGCATTGACATGAGTTTTATGGGCATATGATGGAGGAACATGCAAATTAGATGCCATGTTACTATTGTGTAAAGTATTGGTAGGAATAGTATTACGAAGGAATTTTGAAGCTGTATTATGTTGTATTCCAGATTGTTGAAAGTTTGTATTTAGCTTTGTTTTAGGTTTTTGTTTACTTGAAGCATATTGCTCAATAGTTTGGCGAAATAAAGTAGTGAAGGGAATTTTCTTTTGTGTGGGAGTGATTTTAGGTTGAATAACAGGTTCCTTAGGAGGTTGGGTAACCTGTTGTTTTGACATGTTTTGAGCCATAGTGACCATATCCGTATTGGATGGCCCAGCCTTGTCACTTTCTTGATCAATGAATGACAAGGGGTTAGTGTGTATATTACACATATATTCCATGGCTACTTGAGTGTTACTAATTTGCCCTTTATCAATATGTATTGCCACATTAAGGTCCTCAATATTATCACTGAGAAATTTCTTTAAATGCTCTGCATTGTCAAAAACAATAGTTCCATTTGGAGTTACTCTAGGGGATGAGGATCCATCCTCTTTAACACTTCCTTCTTGTTCCTTATCTTCACCTAAGTCTTCGTCTGATTGACCTAGAGTTTCTCCTTCCGGATTTGTATCTCCAAGAAGGACATTTGGGTCTTTAGTTGTATCTTGAAACCAATCTTCTCCTTCTAAAGTTTCTTTACCATTCCTAAGTTTAGGCATGGTGCTAATTTTTGATTTCAGAAATATATATATATATATATATATATATATATATATATATATATATATATATATATATATATATATATATATATATATATATATATATATATATATATATATTTGCAACAAATTAAGAGGTATATATTTATTATATACCTACTGCAATATTTGAAAAAGAAATGTTTAAGTTTTTGCTAAGTTTTTAATTTTTTAGTTTTTTTTTTTTTTTTGAAATAATATAATAAAGACAGCAAATAACACAATAAATGCAAGAAATAATACTGAAGTAATAATCTAGTTTTCTATAAACAACTTATGAATATCATTAATAGGTTCTAGTTGTTCTAGAGTCATGAAATGTTCTTCTTCAAATTGAAATTTTTCTTTTTAAAAATTTGATGAAAAGAGCTATAGTGATGTTGTCTGTTTCAGATGCTGGTTGATAAAAGTAAAGCTCATGGCAATACTCTCGATATAGCATAGCTCGCGGAACTTTATTCCATCCTTCCCTATCTGTAATAACAACCTCTTGGTCTTCTACACAACCTAGGAACTGGTGCACAATGGCTACGTTCTCGAGGTATTCCTTGAAGGTGAACAATTCTGAAGATACTAAAGCTCTCCTATAAGCTAACCATCTATGGCAGGCTCTCTGAAGTTCATGATAAAAAACTAGTTGGTGAGGATCCAGGATTCTATCTAGGACTATCCTCTTGATTTTCTTAAGTAGTGTGGACCTAGATGAGATGAGACTAAGTCTT
Organism: Wollemia nobilis; assembly: GCA_028583015.1. Taxonomy (NCBI): domain Eukaryota; kingdom Viridiplantae; phylum Streptophyta; class Pinopsida; order Araucariales; family Araucariaceae; genus Wollemia; species Wollemia nobilis. The sequence goes on along the minus strand of JAQPPZ010001711.1, from coordinate 4,975,212 downwards.
CTATCAAGTTCGTTCCACAGGAATTGATTCCTACTTGTTTCAGGCACACTAAGGATATAATTGACTTCTATGGCTGCCAATTGGTTTTCTACGTTTATAGTAACTGCTAACCTTTTCTTAGGAGCTACCATCTAAACATGATTTTAAACTTTAAGTGTTTTAAAATGCATCTAAGTTTTAGTTGTTCTATATATATATATATTTTGTTTTTGTTTTTGTTTTGTTTTCAAAAGGATATGATGCATTCACGTCGAGTTCACCAAAATGTATCGCTCCAAATTTTTTGCATTCCTACCTTCAGGCTATTGGATCCGTTCCTGGAAGGAGGATGGGAAAAGGATGTCGCGGTACCTCAAACTGAGAGGACTTTTCGAAGGTCCCGCCTCTCAAGGGAGGTATATTTTGATGATTTTTCGATGGATGGTGGGTTCACCAGGAAACATTTAAGGGCAGTTTCCACGCCTAGGTTTGGAATGTGTTTTAATGTGTTCATTTTTAACCTTAAGCATTCATATCCTAGGTTTGGCCAAATGAATCTAGATTAATCTATATGAAAATGCAAGTTCAATGAGTACAAAAAATAGATTTAAAGACATAAAACAAAGAATTTATAGAATGCAAATGAGGAATACCTGATCCGAATGTTTGGTGATGATTCTAATGTTTGAAGCAGTCAGGATCATCTAGAATTCGATAGAATCATCTGATATCTAATAGAATCATCTGAGATATGACATAATCGTCTGAGATCTGATGAATTCCTCAGACGAATTTGTCAGACCTGCAAGCAGAAAAACAGATACAAAATACGACGAATACTATTGTGCTAATAAGGGGAAACAACACCAAATGACTGTATGAATACTGAATAATAGTTATGAACAGTAATTCAAACATATTACGACATTTTAATAACAAATCATGATCATAGTATGCAATATAAGCTAAATGGGTGAACTCTAAATGCAAATTAACATAAACACTGAATAAACTATCTAATTTGCAGACTAAAATAGCAGAGAAAAGGTTGAGAAACGCAAACTTCAGGCACTGATTGCCTCAATATGAAATGCAGTCGAGATCGTCTCGCATCAGTATGAAATCGCCTCAAATTCGATAGGTTCATCTCCGATCTGAACAGGTTCGTCGGGGATGATGGGTGCTGGCTCCGGCTAAAAAATGGTGATGTACCTACAACAAAATTGTTATGGGACCAGTGCAAATGAAAAATAGGGATGGTTTAGCGTAGATGGAGTTAAATTGTAGATAATTTCAGCCAGGGGGGTGCTAAAGGGATAGCTTAGGATTAAATAGGCTTAGGGGAGTAGTTAGGAGGTTGGAGATCATCCCAATTTGGGAGATCTCCAACGGGGGAGGGTCCCAATGACGTAGACACACTTCTGCCCGGATTGGAGACCCGTTGGAATAGAAGCTAATTTTGCAAAATTAGTTTTGCGACAAGATCGTCTGGACGTCCTAATCCAGACGAAATCGTCAAATCTGGGGTGATATCGTCTGATCGGCGACGATATCGTCAAACGGTCAAAACAACCTCTAAAAATGGCACGAAAAAGGGGGAAACGGATTTTTCGATGGTTAACAAGCGGTTTGGGAGGTTAAATTTGAATTTTAAATTATTTACTAAGGTGAATGTAATTATTGTAATTTTACTGCGCCAATTTTAGGGTGCTACAGGTGGTGAATAGTATAATACCACTTTTTACTTCTCTTTCCAAATCAATATTATGCAATGTATATATAGAAATATCAACAACAATAATCAAAGTAATGCACAAATCATCACACACAATAGAGACACATAATTTATGTGGTTCACCCAATGTGGGCTAATCCATGGAGAAAATATTTCACTAAAATTTTCTCAATCAATCTCTTGGGAATCCTTCCCCTATTACAATATTTATGGACCTTTTCCAAAGGAGACACCAATCCCCTAAATCAAGTTCATGGATCTCTATCCGTACGAGAACTCCTTCTCCTTTACTTTGGCTAGTGATCCTCTAGAAGACTATTACCTCCATTGCACTAGCTTGTGGATCTCTCTACTGAAGACTCTTGTCCCAACTCAGAAGACCTGTCATCACTGCCCTAGATAATAGATCTCTATCCACTAGAGACTACTATCCTATTTGCTTTGTCACCTCCAAAGTTCTATCTTAAATCTACACTAAACACAGTCCTTCAGTCTAGTACAACTCTTCTCAATATCTATATCTGGTCTAGCATAAACGTATTCTCAAATATGCACTAAAAATAGTCCTTCGATCTAGCACAAATCTATCCTCGATATCTATCCTCAAGCCTTAACTCAAGGCTTGTCTCAAATCTTCTAGATATGCCCTAAACCTTAACTCAAGGTTTGAAAAAATTAATAAACTTTGCTCTCAAGTATTTTCAAAGACTTGTCTCAAATCTGTCTAGTAAGCTTCCATAAAAAGATCACACCAATCTATCCACAAGTCCTCTCTAGAAATTGCTCAAATCTGCTCTAAAAGTTCTCTCTAGAACTTTCTTAATCTGCTCTACAAGTCCTCTCTAGAAATTGCTCAAATATGCTCTACAAGTCCTCTCTAGAACTTGTCCAATTTTTCTCAATAATTCCCCTCAAGAACTTATCCAAATATGTATTATAAACTTTCACAAAATCTCACACAAAACTAGTCCACAAGTCTCCTCAAATACTTGCCTTAAATCTTCTCAACAAGTCCACATAGAACTTGTCCAATCTCATAGAAACATAAAGAGAATTTTTAGAGACTCAATATGTTCTATACTAATCACAATGCTTAATTACTTTCAACCACTCTCTTAGAAACATAAGGATAATTTTTAGAGACTCAATATGCTTCAAATTCAACACAATGCTCAATCACTTTCTCAACTCAATTCAGAATATAGAATAGTTTGTTTTATGGAACTTGAAAAATCACTTCACACATCCATTTGACTAGGCTCAACCAAATCTACTCAACCAATCACTCAATGAAATAATCCTTACTCTCAAACCCTAGTCCAATCATATAAACATCAAATCAAAATGTTTCCAACAATGCTCAAAAATAAGTCTTACATAATAATGATACTCATGATCTTTGCAAATCCTAGTTCAATTTATTTACTCAATAACTCACTTCAACAACAATGCTTATAAAAAAACTCTCACATAATAGTGATACTCATGTTCTCTTCAAACCCTAGTTCAAGTTATTTTCTCAACAAGTCACGTCAACAACAATGCTTATAAAATAATCTTCCCATAGAAATGATATTCAAAACCTAATTCAAGTTCTTCTTACAACAAATGGCTTCAACAAAAATGCTTATTAAACAAGGTTTAAAACCAATTCTTTATTCCAGAAAACCTTGAAGCATTAAATCAATACACTCAATAGGAAACCCTAATCAAGTCCTTTTCACTCCAAACTTATTTTCCAAAAAACCAATCAATCAACTCAACTATGGAAGAATGTGCTCATACCTTTTTCTTGATGATGAAGGGATCTCATAAATCTATCACAACCACAAACACTTTTATGCCAAGCTCAAAGAGGTTAGAAGATAAATCTTTCTCACAATGTAATGTAAAAACTCAATTACACCTTATCACTCCATATTTCAAAACAACCATCAACATACATAAAATGTTTATCCAATAACACCTTATAATATTCCAATTAAAAATAAACTCAACATCCACCAAAATTAACTCAAAACCTCTTTACTAAAATTTAATGGCAAATAGAACTTTGACAAAAATCAAATCTACTTTCCTTATAAATACTATAACATAAATCACTTATGAATCAAAAAACCTTTCATAAACCCTTATAACTCCAAATAACACTTTATAGAAAATATTAGGCAAATAAAATTTTAATTAAAAATACCTTTGCCACTAGTGGGATTCAAACCCATAATATTTGTCTCCGCAAGTGCTCTAGCCACGGGCTTGACCATCGTGTGCGCTAGACGCACGTTTGAACCCATAATATTTATATATAAGGAAAATATATTATTGACCTAATTTAAAAATTAAAAAGAAAACAAATTTATTTTAGTGAAGGGTAATTGTTTAAAGAAAAGAAGAAAATTTCAAATTTGAATTTAAAAGGATTTTTGCTCTAAAGGAAAGTAATTACATCAAATAAAAAAATATTAAAGTTAAAGATAGGCTTGAAGAAAGTACCGAGTTATATTAATATTGAAAGAAGAAATTATTATTGATTGGGAAATTATTCAAAGGACTATTGTTGAAAGAATATATATATATATATATATATATATATATATATATATATATATATATATATATATATATATATATATATATATAATTTATGAAGAAGATTATTGAGAATATTTGATCATAAACATTGCTAGTGAGAAATTTTCTAACATGGAAATTTAAAAAAGAAAGAAAACAAACATTCAATATGCATCACTAAAGGATAGTATAGTTTAAAAAAGGTTTAGTTAAAAATATCTTACAATTCATCTCTCAAGAAGCCAATTTGATGAAAAAATATGAGTCATCAAAATTACTAAGATATTTGTAATTCATTCACAAAGAATCTAAAAATGGAGATTTTTCAATACTTCAACACTGCATAAATTGTATTCTCAATGAAGCTAATGATTGTTATGAAAATTATATTATAGTACCTGTTAGTGTATGGAATATAGTATACAAGGTAATAGTTACTCTAAATGTTCTTAAGGCAAAAAGATAAGAAAATTTAAATAATTGAAGAACAAACAATTGATGAAGAATAAATGTTGTAATATAAATGACATTATCTGAAAAAAGGATCTAAGTTATGACTCAAGTAATGTAAGACCTATGACAACAAGTATATGTTGTGATACTAGTGACCTAGTTCAAAAGATAGATGTAAGTTGTGATACCATTGATTTAAGACCCATGATGACAAATGTGTGTTGTGATTCAAGTGATCTTGTATAAAAAGTAGATATAACCTATGACAATAGTAACTTGAGCAATGCTAGTGAAAACAAATAATGTGAAAAAATGTGTTGGCCATGATAAAATCTAAATTGACAAAGTACATGAAAGTAAGAATAATAGTAATAGTTTTAGATATGATAAAACACAATGTAATTAAACCATTGATAGTGATAGGGATAGTACTCTAAGTTTTTTCAATTAGTATGAAAAAAACTAAAGATATTGAATTATTAATAGGTAAGTGTGTTCAAATGTATATACTTTAACATGTATAGACATACATCATAGAAATATTGGGACCTTTAAAATTGTAAATTATGTGGAGGAAATAACCATTCTCAAAGATATTGTTATTATAAAGAAAACATAACAAAATGAAAATGAATTGTGGATGGATGAACTTGACAAAATGGAATAAGATAAAAGAAATGTTGAGTTATTTTTATAAAAGGAAAGGAAGTTTGAAAAATGATTTACCTATGAGAAAATCAAAATTAATATATTGAATAAAATGATAGGAACATAAATATTGTGACTAATATCAATTGTGTGACAAGAAAAAATAACAATGCCAAAGAAAAAACACCAATAAATGGGCCTTCTTACCAAATAATGTAATACGAGGGGGTGTTGGAAGTATTACATTATTTGGTACCTTGCAAGAATATTGCAAGTACCATGTAAATAGTTTAGTTTAGAGTCATGTAAATATTTGAGTATATAGTAGGTGTCATTTAAGTGAGGCTTTATGTAAGTGTTTGTATTTTTTTTGGTAAGTTGAAAGAATTAAATTAGAATAGGGTTTTGAAACGGGACCCCAAAACCATGGTACATAAGAAACAATGTTGCAATAATACGGTAAAACCAAAGATAAAGCTCATGACTAGGGGGCAAGTCCCTAAGAAGCAGAACATGGGTCAAAAGACACCACAACTACTAGAACATTGAACCAAAGACAAAGGAGGCCCCAAGCCCTCCTACATAGGCAATGAGTAGATAGCAAAACTAAGAAATTGCAATAGGAGAATTCCATAGCAAACAAAATTCAAAAGACCCACTTGTTTGAACATTAGTAAATATGAGAAATATTGCGGGGATCTTTACCATGATTATAAGGATCACCCACATAAAAGTAAAAATAAAATGTATAACAAATTTTGAAATAAATTTAGCATCCATGAGCTTTATCACTTCTGGCCAAGTCATCAATGTTGGGGGGAAAGTCCGCATACCAAATGGAGAGGTCTTCAATGGTGGTTCCCATGTTGGAAAGATAGTAAGCTACTTCATTGCACTCTCTACAAGTGTGATGTACCAAAAACTCTTGCCATTGTGAAATAATTCTGCATATTTCCTTGATCATAACTCTAGTTTGCCATGATGGTTCTTTACCATTTTTAATGTAGTTTATTTTATTTAAGGTATCCCCTTCAATGATAATTTTATTGTCACAACCTTGAATAAGAGAAAAAATTCTCCATAGGGCACAAGTTTTTGCAAAATTATTTATTTGAATTCCTAAGAACTCCATAAAATCCAATATGATATGTCCCCTGCAGTCTCTAAGAACTCCCCTTACACATGCTTTTCCTGGATTTCCTTTGGAAGCACCATCAAAGTTGAATTTTAGCTAGCCCTAACATGGTGGTATTCCTAGGGTTGGATATTGAGTGTAGACAAATATCATCCATAGGAATATGTAAATATGAAAACAAAGGGAGTTCAGGGGAGTTGGTAGGAATAGGAGGGCAAGGGATAAGGAAGGCATTTTCAGTGGCATAGCTTAAGATTCTATTTGAGACCGAGAAGGTGTCCCTTGAAATATTTGTAAAGGATCTATTATTTCTTTCCAGCCAGATTTACCACAAAAATGATGAAGGTAATACTTCCAAAGAAAGGCAAGTTTGGGATTATGAAAATGAGTAGACCAATGGTCAAATATTTCAAGCAGAGTGGGGGTCTTAGCCCATCTATGTGTAATTATTGGAGGTTTTTTTTTTTATGTGGATATGTAGAATCAATAAGATATTTGTTATTTTATTGAGTCAATAATATATTTCTCCTGTGATAAATATGAAGAGATAGATATCCCATGTGTTTGTGGAGATGAAGAGTTTGTGTAAGTAGAAAGGTCAATATTTATGAATATGAAGAGTCTTATATACATATTGTGTATATATTTAAGGTAAAGCATTGTAATGAAAATATAATGAGAGAAAGCCTTGCATTACATAGTATTTGCATTGTTTGTAATAAAATATTCATCAGTGATATTATTCAATAAGTGTGATATCGAATGTATGTATTTGTGTGAATATTTTATGTTGATCCTATGAAAAATATAGTTGAATTTATAACAAATTATATTTTAGTCAAATAGAAGATATAAAATATTCTAGGAGATGGTTTTATCAAAACCCTTATTTTTTATTTATTTTTGGATCTCCATTTCCTTATTGCTATGAAAATTGAAACCATAAAAAATATGCATGAATTTTCAAAAAATTAACAAGGATTATTCGAAATATGAATTCCTCATCCCTAAAATCAAAAAAATTATTTATTTTATGGATGGTTATAATATTATTTCCCCAATGAATAAATTTTTAGCATATAATCAAATTGATATCACTCCTAGTATACTATCAAAACAAGATCACTCATAAAGATCAACACAAGATAATATTTATGATCCCATGAAGAACCCTCTATAACCATGTAATTCCCTTTGGAATAAATAATGTAGGATCAACCTACTAGCAAGGGGTGAACTACATTTTTCATGACTCGATATATAATATTGATCAAGACTATATTAATGATATTCTTGGCTAGTCACTTAAATACTAAGATCATGTTGGAGGTTGTCATGACCCTCCCTTGGAAAATTTTTATTTGGACTAATTTATGTTTTGCTATGACTTTGTTTCATAGAATAAATGATTTTATCATAATTAGTGTTATGGACAATGTATGCTTTATGGAAAATATATTAAGTTGGGTGAGAACTTGTTTTAATAGACAATATTTTCCTTAATATAATTTCATTTGATACAACCATTTTAAGTAGAGATATATTTGGTTTAAAAGAGTTCCATTAGAGAAGAAATGGATGTTATATGTATCTATGCTTAAAGTATAAATATTGTTTGTTTTGTTCATTTAAAAATAAAAATAAATACTTCCTCCTCGAATTTATGAAGGAAGCTTAAAGGAGGAAGACCAATATCTTGGTCATTCAAATATTATTATAAGGGAGGGTTTTTCCTTTAAAAATATGTTATTTTTTAGCTAGCATGGAAAATGTATTTATGACAATAAATAAATATATGGCCATTTTACCTATGATGCTGGTTGTTTTAAAGGAACTAAAATGACTTGTACCTTAAGTTTAAAAAAAGAAAAAGAAATAATTTTATTAAGTGAAGACTATGATTAAGTAAAAGCTGGTATGGATAGAACACTTGGCCATGACAATATCTAGTCGTAAGCCATTGGATACCTTGTGTTATGGTTGTTGTTCGCTAATGGACTCGATATGTAGGGGAACATGCGAACAAGGGTGTAATTACACTTGCTCATCGGTGAATGCTTTGAGAAGTGGTGAGACAAAGATTGAGGGGAGGTCAAACAAAGGAGTAAGTAGAAAAGTGGGAGAAAAGAGGAAAACAAAATCTTGAAAATTGAGAGTCAAAGTGAAAAAATAGAAGACATGTGACAGGAGAGTTGTAGGTGACAAGTATTGTGGAGCTCACCATGTACCAGGTAATTCATTACTAAGGTTTCTTTGCTTATGATGTAAGCATGCTTTGATATGGTTTAAAGATATTAGTGTGATTCAGGGTGAGAGTCACTCAAGTTATGTTGTGTGTGATAAATGAAACCATCTCTAGTAAAAAAATTTTAGTTATATGTTTTTAGTTTGTAACTTTAGTTGATATTGGGAGATGCATAATGAAACCAGACTTAGCTTACATGATATAGAAATATGTGTTGTGTTAATCTCTATGACTTAACTTATATGATATCAAAATATATGTTGTGTTATTCCCTGTATCCATTGTTATTAGAGTTAATTTATGTTAAAACTAAATTCCATTAATAGGAAATGTAATGGGTACATAGGTTGGTTAATTTATCTGGATACCTTACTATGTGGTAATTTATAACTATTGTGAACCTTAGAGCACGATGCACGATGTTTGGTTAGATGATAGTTTAGTAACATTGTCTTACACCTTCTACTTATGTGTGGCGGTTATGTGTTGTCTATGAAAGCAATATAATTTTAGAATTGAAAATTGTGTCTTTTTCTAGCACCATTAAAATAAAACAAAATGGTAGATTAATTGGGTGGAGATCATCAATGTTTACCTTGACGTAACCGATAGTAGCAATGGTCAAGAGAAATAATGATGTTAGCACTAGATTAATAGGATGGGGATAGTCAGTTTGATTTTGATAAATGCTTTAGTGGTTATGAGTAGTATAGTTGCATTAAATATTGTTGGATCGTTAACAAATGAATGTGTGATAGTCAGAATAGTTGAGTAGAGAACTATGTGATTGAATGTTAAAAATGGACAATAGTATACAGTTTAAGCTTGGTGCTAATGTTGTTTATATTCAATTCCAAATATGAGGAGTGGGGAAAGACTTGTATGGATTCTTTCCTATGGATTGAAACAACTTACCTTAATGTTATTTTAGAGATGTTATGAATGCTTTATGTATGATGTGCAGTGTTCATTACTTATATTCACAAAATGAGAATATTATGGCCTTCAAAAAAATATGAAGAGCTTCTTTGTGTGATGGTAAAGGTTGATGAGTGTAAGTATGATTTCCTATCTGATGCCAGAGTAAATGTTGTTAAGAGTAGATTATGGTATTCTTAATGTTGTGGCTAGTTTATTTTTAAGGAAAGGAGTCTAGTTTTTTGGTTGATTAAAGAGATGATGATATGTACTTATGGTAATAGAACTACCATTACAATAGAGAAAATAAACCTCATTAAGTAGATTTACAAAAAATAATGGAAGTAAAACTGTAGATGGAAGCGGGCTGAGCCAATGATGATAAGTCTCCAAAAACCATCTACGATCACAAACAATTTGTTCATAAGATGGAATGCCTATGGTGAATTATAACAGACATCAACCTCGAATCCTCAAAGATGATAGCTAACTGAGGGAAGTCATGTTTTTTTTTTATTCGTTAATGGATTTATGTGATTGTTCTATTGTAGATAAATCTCTAGTTCGAGTCTTGTATTTAAAAGGAGGAAAAGAGACTTGCTCCTAGGTTTTAAATATTGTAATATGAATATATTTTGATTAATGAAGAAATATTGTATATTTATATTATTTGTTGAGTAGACTTGATTGAGAACTTCATAGCCGGCTATGGTGGTGTATGTGTATGTGAATCAGTTTACTCTAGAAAGAAACTTTATTTAATAGTTCTATGAATAATCTCCATACATTGAAGAAACTAAACTGACTTGATCAAAATGGTAGATGTAGAACTTAATTTTTAATTCCATGAAGGGAACATGGCTGGTATGAAGTCTTCCACTTGCTCTAATAGTGTATAATTTTTTTGGAAACATCACCCTAACAGATATAATACCTTCATGGTTTAACAAAATACTTGTTTATAGAACTTGTTTTATAGTGAATCAGGTAACTTATAAAAGTGATCACTATAATAGGGTGTAGAGTAGTGGTACATGGTTTCCACAAACTAAAATAAGGAAGAGGCATATTAGTGGGGTAACTAAATCATTCAAGGAAAATGAGATGGATAGTTGAATCCTTCTACATGCATAAAATATCTACATAGAAGGACCTATGTAGAATGTGGAGATAGCATACCCTTTTGACAGATTGAGAGGGAATAGCCAAAGCTAGCTCATTTGGTACCATGAGAAGGATAGCATGGATTTTAAAAAAATGCACCTAGTATTCTTACATAGTTGGATATATGTAGGATATAGATATGGGTGAGACTCATAGAATAAAATCTAAGTGGAATATTTAAAATAAAAGAGTTGGAAATTTTGGGGTAGTGACATTTGGTATTCAAGTGCTTGGGTCAATGGGATACAACTTGCCATGTGTAAGAATAGATAATGGTGTAATAGGATGTGCACCACATAAAGGTTATACCTATAAGAGTAGTGTATCTGTTAGTAGACCTCGTTTGCCTAGTTAGGATAACTAGGAATATATTTTCTTGTAGGTGAACCTATTCAAAGAAATAAATAGGAATTGACTCCTACTATCTCTCTTATGTGTGGCTAGGGACAATGCCATCCAAGAGAAGGATAGGGAGTGTTGTCCCATCATTGAGGTAGTCATAGTAAAATAATATAGAGGTCAAGACCATAGATATAGGAATAGATGCTCCTAATAATGAAAGGAGAAATATTACAACAATAGTTGCCTTGCTAATAGGATAAATGAAAGCACAAAAGAAGCTATTAGAAGCTATAGTGAATCAATATTAATAGGCTAGAAATTCTAGGATGGGATGAGAGAATGAACCCCTTACATAGGTACAATAGGCCAGGGTCCGATTAGAGGTCGAGTTGGGAAAATATATGAAACTTATAAAATATTCCAACTTCAATGGAAAGGAATATGGTGATAAAGTTGAAGCTTAGCTAAAAGAGATAGAAACCTAGGACAATATAAAGAACTATTCCACTGGTACTCAAACGTCCTATGATACTTTATATTTGCAAGGGATTGGTTTGGATTGGTGGGAAATGTATAGTGGATAACTAGGGATTGGGGTTGTAGTATATTTAAAATGGGAGAACTTTAGGGCAACATTAAAAAAATAATTCCTCACTAAACACTTCTACACATAGAAATTTGAAGAGTTCACCAAATTTAGACAAGGTACTAAGACCGTGGAGGTGTACTATCAAAAAATTGTTAAGCTACTAAAGTATGTGGCCACGTATAATGATAAAATAAAGATACATAAGTTTATACTAGGGGTATATACTATAATAGGGTATGAGGTGAACATACGGGAATCTAGTACTCTTCAAAGGGTTTACGACCTAGCCAAGAAATATGAAACTTACCTCAAGACTTACTTTGATTACGAAGGGGCATCAGAGCAAGACAAATATGCACTGAGAAAAAGAAATGGTGTAGGATTCATGAAATAGGAAAGTGAATAGGAAAACAAGAGTTACCCTAAGCATGACCAAAATAATGACTAAAAACAAGGGAATTTTAGGAAAAGGTTCAAAGGAAATAACCGTAATTCTAACAGTCACAACAACGAAGGTAACATATCACCACTATAGGATCAATATAAACTTTCATTGGTAGTAAAAATAGAAGGGAAAAACCAAAAAATTCATCCAAGATCTAAGGATGGATGTTTTGAGTGTGATGGACCACATTATGCCAAGAAGTATCCATACAAAATAGGGCATATTTTGAAATGAAAGGAACCCACCTACAAGGATTTTGCATACAAGGAACCTACACATAAGATTTATGTAGCAATATGAAGTCAAAATCTAGAAGGGCAATCCACTCCATTGCTAATAAAATGTAATATATTTGATAGAAATATTAGAATTCTAATTGATAGTGGTGCCATAGATAGCTTTGTTTTCACTAGCTTAATTAAAAATACACTAGAAAGACCAGGAATCTTGGCGCATGGGTGGAAGGTCGAGTATGGCCCATGATAGACCTATTATGTAGATCAGTGTTACCCTATGACTAAGATTATTTTACCTAGTGGTACAATTGTAGGTTGTATTTATGTAGAACCATTGCATGCTTTCGATGTAGTCCAAGGAATGTATTGGTTGTAATCACAAAAAATTGTAATCAATTTACAGGATAGATGGATTGAATACTTAGAAGATGGTAGTAAGGTACATAAGGTGTACAACCTAAAAGGGGATTCACAACCCCAAATTATTTCTACAATACAACTTAAGAAGGTAATTAAGAGAGGAGGAACACTTTATGTGGTGAAGTTAAATGAGATTAAAGATGAAAATGAGAGGTGTTTGAGAAACACCTAGTACTTCAAAAATTTAGGGATGTATTTCTTAAAAACTTACTTGGATTACCTTCAAAGCATGAATTCGACTTCACAATTGAGCTTCAAACATGAATAGAACCCATTCATAGAGCTCCTTATAGAATAAATCCAATTGAAATACAATAATTGAAGGTGTAAATTCAAGGATTGCTGGAGAATGGATTGATTAGACCAAGTGTGTCACCATGGGATGCACTAGAGTTGTTTTTCAAGAAAAAATAATGGTTCTTTATGCTTGTGTATAGATTATAGGATGCTTGATAAGGAAACTATCAAGAATAGATATCCTCTACCCAAAATCAAAGATCTCTTTGATCAGCTCAAAGATGCCACTATTTTCTCAAAGATCGATCTAAAATATAGATATCACCAATTGAGGATCTATGAAGAGGATACTCATAAGATAGCCTTCAAAAATAGATATGGACATTATGAGTTTACTGTATTACCTTTTCGACTATCAAATGCTCTATCAACATTCATGAACTTGATGAGTAGTATTTTTAGGAATATTTTGGATGATATTTTGATATACTCCTAGAATAAGATAGAGCATGACAAAGAACTTAATATCATTTTGGAGCTACTAAGGAGGAATCAACTATTTGGGAATATGTCAAAGTGTGAATTATATGTGTTTGAAGTACAATATTTAGGACACATTGTATCACTAGAAGGGATCACAATGGATCCTAAGAAAATAGAATCCATATTGAACTGGCCATTGCCCATGAATGTGATGTAAGTTCAAAGTTTCATGGGTTTAACTAGATACTACATATGTTATGTGAAGGACTACACCAAGATAATATTAGCATTTGATGTAATAAGCAATGGGATATAATAATCAAAAGATACATAATAATATAAAATAAAGTAAATATACAATATGACTGAAGTATGCTTGAATAGAAATAACATAAATAAATACAATGTAGTTATGAAGGAAATGAAAACTCCATTAATGAAGATACTGAACTACAGTGTACCCATCACCAATATATGGTGATATACACAACACTACACTCCTACCTATGACTATGTTGTAATAAGATCTATCTATCTATGTCCTCCTTATCATATCTATTTGACCATGAGGCATTTCTTATATAGAAACACAAGTTCCTTGGCCAACATTCTACCTAGTTGTGCAAGGGACAACTTGCACATATACAACTTGCACATTCACACTTGTGCATTTATTATATTGCATGAAGTAACTAGATAACTTCCCCCTAAATTAATATAATGTTCTAAGTATGTACCTTGGAAGATACATTTACATAACACAAATGATGGAATAGACTCTATTTCTAACACCCCCTATATTACATTATTTGGGTATTGAAGCATTTAGTATTCAATATGGATCTTGTTAGATTTTGATACAACATGTAATGGGAGATAGCAAACACAATATGTAGAATAATATAAAATAAAGTAAATCTATGATATGACTAAAAATAATATATATAGAAATTATGGAGATGTTTACAAAATAGCTTTGGAGGAAATGAACACTCTATGAATAGAGCTATTGCTCAAGAATGGGCATTGAGCATATCACACTCCACCATATTATATCACACGACTTTTGTCATTACTACTTCCTACTGATGTAGTACTTGCTCTCTACACCCATATATATTTTCTACACCTATGGCCCATTATATAGGAAATAGGTTCCTTGGCCAACACTCTACCTAGATGTGCAAGGGACAACTTGCACATATACATCTTACACTGTGACACTCATGCAGTTATTACATTACATGAAGTAACTAGATAAATTCCTCTTAAAGTAATCTAATGTCCTAAGTATGTACCAAGAAAAGGTACATTTACATAATCCAAATGATGTAATAGACTCTATTTCTAAACCCTCCTGTATTACATTATTTGGATATTGAAGACTTTAGTATTCAATGTGGATCGTCTTTAGTTTATGGCTTTGATTCTTCTGTATATGCTTCAATCTTTGGATGATACACAAATAGGTTGAAGTTGTAGGTTCTCTTTTCAATTTACCTTACACTGAATTACTCCTTATTTGAATTTATCTTCATCTTTTGCTGCTTTGGTCTTCATGTTATTTCCTTTGTTCTTTTTCAATTTAGAGTTCCTTGATGTTAGGAATTTTTTTATGAACAAATTTTCTCATGATTTTGCATGTCATGAGTGGATCTAAATAGGTTCTTCTTCTCTCTTTTGTACTATCTAAGATCTAATTTTCTTCCCTTGATAATTATCAACCTTGAGAACAATGTTAGTAGATCCATTTGAAATACGTTTTTGAAGATAACAATTAATTCTTTGTATTAATATTCTTTCATAGCCCTTATAGTATATGTATTTGAAATGACGGGAAAAATATGAATGATTTATTCCATAAAATTATTTGCAAGGGTGAAAACTCCAACAATTTATCTTTTTATGATCATATTGATTGCAATAGGTTCACAATAGATATGATCTAGTAGCTTTGAAGTCTATTTTAGGAACATCATGTTTGTCTATCTCTTTAATAAGATCTTCAAAATATATATTCACAATTGAAGCTATTCCATATTTTCCTTTTTGAATAAAATCTTGTTGATCAATTTTTTCTTGTCTTGTGTCTACTTTGATGTTATATTCATTGGATGAATCTCCATTTATATAGCTTTCAATTTTAGAGCTTATTTCATATTGTATTAGTTCTTCCTTTTCTTTGCCATTTTCATCATTTTAATCCATCACATTTTTTATCCATGTTGGTATCTTTCGTATTCCACTTTTAAGAGTGTTGCTTAGCATTCTAGTATTCTTTGGGATATATTAGAATACCTTATAGCTCCCTACTCAGTATGTATAAAATCTCACTAAATATAAGTTTGACTTGATAAAAATTTTATTAGTCCTTGTTTTGTAGACTGCCTTATGTCTCCCAAGTAATGTGAGTATTTACTCCTAAGAAATTTTAGGTTTTCAGGAAATGTTATATTTTATAACTTGATAATATTTGATAGAGGTTGATATTACCAAGTTTTGTAGAATACCTTATGAATCCCTAGTATGTTTTGGATAAGATATAGTGCTTCTATAAATTATAGTTCAATACTTGATTGATTTTGTAAATAAATTGTAAATGCCAAAATCAATTCCTTTTATCCCTTATTACTCCTATTGAACTAAGCACTATTCCCAAATTTTAAAGAAAAAATAATATTGGATCTTTTGTCTCCTTTTGATAGTTTGAGACAATAATATTATGAATATCCAACCTTTGAAAAAGCTATGATAAACCTCTCTTTATGAATAAACTTTTGGTAATTAGGTTTAGTGTATCTAATTTTCCAATTAATTAATTTGATGTAGTATCCCTTATGACTCCCTAATTTTGGATAAATTAGATCACAATAATATTTGCAAATAATTATTATTTATTCCATTATAAATAATTATTGCTTCTAGGATTTTAAAAAGTATTCCTTTTGATAAATTGCTTTCAATTAATTAAATTCTTTAATTACAACATTATGAATCTCGAGGAAAGTAAACATATAATAATGGGAACTAAAATTTACCTTTCACCAAGCAATATATGATGTTGTTTTTATAAGAATCTAGGGTTGCACGTTATTTACGTAGATGTATTGACACTATGATTGTACCCTCCAATGGAATCACTTGGAGCTATACACGTTCCAAAATCAGTGCAACTTGGACTCTTGCTTTGACCTCACATGGATTGAGCATTGAAGGCTATAACATATTCTTCCCATGCTGTAATTATGCATTGCATGTGCAGACAACATAGTGCAAATGCTGAGATAAGAATTTACTTGCCTTCTCCTTTGACCTCAATTGTTGATGTCCTTGATATGGAAAAGCTTCTTGTCCAAGGTGCTATGTGGCACATCCATTTCCCATCAAGCACTTGAGGAGATTTTGGTGCAAAATATATGTTCATCTTCCTTCTTGTAACATACGAGTGTTACACTCTTTTGTAAAATGTTTGATCTTCCAAGAGATAAGTGTATTCCATACACTCAATGCACCAACCTATTTTCTTAACTCCTTTCTTTAATATGAGCACTCTCTTGACTTGAGCATTAGGGTTTTATTTTCATGATAAGTGTCACATTATTCTCTGCATGAACGTCCTCCATTTCACTAGTTCAAATGAATATTTTTGGATATTATTTTAGCTTTGAAAATCCCCAACTCCTCTTTTGTTCACCTGCACTTACTTTCAGTTGGGATATGGAGCAACAATATGGAGGCTTTGAGCACCCGTTTCTACCAATTTTTGTGGTTTAAGTGACACTCCAATGGTGCTTCATTTTTATTTCTTCCTTGTTCACTTACATCCTCCTTATGTAGATGCTATTTATCTTGGTTAACGTTGTTTCTACCTTTGTTTTGCACATTGTATCTTGCAGGTTCAGCCATCTTGTATGTGAGGAGTATGAGCCCATTGATTGGATCCTTGAGCTAATATTTGATTGCTACTAGCATACAACCACTTATAGATAGTTTTTACAGCAATTTTAGTGCCTTTGGGTCACCTTAAAATTCACCCTTTCTCCCTATATAACTAGGTTAGGTTTGTGCAATATAATGTAAAATAATTTTTATATAAAATATCCTTATTACACCTTCTTTTACACTCCTCTTTTTATATCTAAATTTATGGTTTTGAGGTAGAATATTTGAGTGCAATACAAGGGGTTCTCAGGTTGTATTTTTGAATAGACACCTTCCCCTTTTAGCTTTGATTTTTTATGAATGGATCCAAGCTTGTAACCACATGATAGAAGCTTTATTTTTTTGTATTTTTTTATACTATTTTTGTGCCTTGAACTTGAGACTCACCAAGTTTTTTTGATGCTTCCTTTAATGCTCTTTTTTGGTGGTTACCTTATTCTATAATACATGGAGGATTTATATTATTTTGTGGTTTCCTCAAGCTACCCAAATTTGCAGATCTCTATGCACTAATAGTGACTCTAGACACTTTGAAAATTTTTGTTTTTATGCCCTTTTTACAAACACTAATATTTCTGAGAGCAATATAATAGTGTGAATATAATAACCTTTTAATTTACTAATAATTTCACCTTATTAATCCAATTAAATCTAAAAAATAATGCACTTAATCAATCTAATGCAACTAATAAATAATAATATGAAATGAATCTTCAAGAATTATTCTGAAATTTATTTAACAACGAGGTAATAGGAGCTAGTATTCATTTTCTTTTCCAAAGTAGATAATAGGTAGTATATAGATAGCTTGAGATTATAAAATATAGTCAACTCCTAAAGTGCAAATGAACCTTAAATAATCCTTTATTTTTTCACCTTTTCAAGAATCTAATTCAACTCTTCTTTTTGCAACTTCAATCCAGTTAAGGTGCTTAAACAAATATGATAAGTAATCCACTTAATGAATATACTTGCATCAATAGTTGCTTGCCTTTTTCTAAAAGCACTTTTCACCAATTCTATAGAGGATGTAGATATTGGTTTCTATGATAACCAAGTTGTTACCTTAGATAAGATCTTGTAGCTCTCTCTAGGATGCCTTGAACATCTTTGTCTTTACCAAAATGTGGTCTCCCTTTCATGAGCCTAGAATTTTTGGTGGCTTGTTCTCCTCTTGTAGTCTCCTCCTTTTTTCTGTATATGTGAAGATATATTTGATTATGAAGCGGTGCCTTATTACTGTGAGAGGTGATCTCCAAGTCTCTTGGATTTGGTAGGCTTCTTCTGTCTTAATATTCCTTCAAGATTATTGTCAAATTTTAACTTCAAACATAATATTCTTCTCAATATTTTGTGTGTCTTGAGGTCATCTAATATTTGACACTCCTTGCCAAATTCTTCTTCTTGGGCTTGTTTTTGGATGGCTATGATTTTCCCAAATATTTCAATATATCGAATATTGAATATCTCCAATGAGTTCTACTTGGAACTCCTTTGATAAATTCTTCAACAAGTCTCTGCAAGCCTTTTACTAGATGCTCATAGAGATATATCCAAGGCCTTTGATCCTACATCTAATTTTGGTCTTCGTTGAGACCTTATATCCAAACTTATGGTTCTAGAAGTGTTGGTTGCAAGATCTTTACCTAGATCTCTAATATTTCTACCTCTGTATTCGAGTAGGGCTCTCCTAGTCCTTCTTCATCAATGAGATCTTCTCCTCAAGTGCTAGATTGATTATGAAGAAGATAATCCTCCTAAATTTTTATAGAAAGATTTCTAAACTCACTAGATATTCCTATTCCCACAACAAAATATTAGTACTAAAATATGCTTTTGAATTAAATACTCTCTTCTGAAGTCTTCTTCAGGATCAAGGCTACTGTGACATTTTTCAGTATGAAGGCTTTTGTGGGATTTTTTAGTATCAAGGCTTATGTGGCCTTTTCAGTACCAAGGATTATGTGGAATTTTCTTCAAGTCTTCTATGGCATTTTCTTCTAGATCAAGGCTACTATGGTCTTTTCTTTTGGATTAAGACTTCTATGGTATTTTCTTCTTTATCAAGGATTCTATGGTCTTTTATTCTTGTTAAGTTTTCAATTTAGAAATTGAGCTCTTGTCTCCCAACTTCACCATAATTCTTCTCCAAAAGTATCTTTTGTAGTATTCTTCTCTTGTAATAACTAATATCTGCACTATGAAAGCAATTCAATATTTAAGTAACAAAGTTAAAATATCCTATATTTTTATTGTAGGTGTCTCAATCATCTAAGAATTAATTCTCTATGATAAAATAAATTTTAGGTCAACTTATCTAAATATTTTAGATGAGCTTCACTAGTTGATTCATAGAACTAGTGGATAAAATGCTAAGTCCTAGTCTTCACAAGTTTTTCCTTGAAACTCTATGTAAAAACTCTAGCCATATGCAATTTCAGTATTCTAGAAACTAAGATTTATTTCAGTCCTAACTTGTGGCTCCTTAATTCTACCACCAAGACTCTCCTGAGTATTTTTGACAATGACTGGTCTAATGGCATGTCAAGTTGATAAAAACTTAGGGTCAATGATAATGGTGGTTTTCCTATTGACCTACAGTAGCTTTGATACCACTATTGTATTTTTATGCAACATGTAATAGGAGATAGAAAACACAAGATTCAAAATTATATGACATAAAATAAATCTACAAGATGACTAAAAATAATATATAGAAATGATGGATATTTTTACAAAATAACTCTGGAGGAAATGAACACTCCATGCATAGAGCTACTACTCAATAATGGGTATTGAGCATATCACACTCCACTATATTACATCACACTACTACATTACACTACTCTGGTCAATACTACTTCCTACTTATGTAGTAATCACTCTCAACACTCATATATATGTTCTATACCTATGGCCATTTATATAGGAAATAGGTTCCTTGGACAACACTCTACCTAGATGTGCAAGGGACAACTGGATATATATAACTTACAATTTGACACTTGTGTAGTTATTACATTGCATGAAGTCACTATATAACTTACCCCTAAAGTAATATAATGTCCTAAGTATGTACTAAGGAAAGGTACATTTACATGATCCAAATGATGTAATATAATCTATTTGTAAAAAATATTCCTCTTCATATTGATCTTGGTACTCTTCCTATGTATTCTTGGTAACCTGTTCAAGAAAATAATTAGTGTCTTTGCAGTATGTAACATTTGCTGATAAAGCTTTCACCTCATAGGTGTCTATGGGTTCTTCTAGTTCTTCAACCTCTTTTATCCTCTCAGCCAAGTGTCCCTTATGATTTATCTTTTGATATTCCAGTTGAGGATAATTGGTTGGTCACTAAAATTGCTACTGATGAGGGTTCCTTTGATATTATCAAAATTGATTCCCACTATACATTTTATTTTAATGCTTTCAAATTTTTGGAATGTATCTGCAATAGCTGGTACTATGACCTTTCTTTTTGCATACTTGACAATACCATATTTTTTGTCCTCTTGCCGAAGAAGAAATATTTCCGCATGGATTATCTTTTTATTCCAATGCAATGCTAGTCATCTCATATTTCACAATATTTTCTTCTTCATATTCTTGAAGTATATTGACTAAGTCATCAAATAAAGCATCTTTTCTTAAAATCTGTAAAGATGTGACCAAATGTTTATAGCTCTCTGGAAGTGCTCTCATGGTTACTTGAGTGAGAATTTCATCTTTAAATTGTTTCTCCTAAGGTTAATAATTTCTCTTTGACATCTGAAGATGTTTTGGCTAAAATTATATATGGTTGAATCTCATTAGTGATAGAAAATGTAATTATCATTAAGGCCTTTAAATAATTTTTTTTGATTGGTAGAAAGGGTTTTGAAAGGTCCCTGAACCTTGTACAAGAGAGATTACAATAAATCCAAATCGACCGAGGTGGTCCAAGAAGAAAGGAATAGAATGTTGGCAAACCTCCACCCTAGGGAAGGTGTCGCGAAATCGCGACCAAAATGGTGATGTCGCGAAATCGCGACAAGAAGCGCCGTTGAAGCCGAAGGAAGAAAAGAAGTCACGAAATCGTGACAAGAATCGCCATCGGAGCCGAAGAAGGGAAGAAGTCGCGATATCGCGACATGTTGCAAAGTGTCGCGATATCGCGACAAGTTGCAGGGTTGGAGCCGGTCGAGAAGAAGAGTCACGAAATCGCGACAAGAAAAAGGAGTCACGAAATCGCTACAAGAATTGAGAACGCTGTCGAAGAGAAAAGGTGTCACGAAATCGTGACAAGAATGCAGACCGCAGCCAAAATAGAAAATGAGCCCCAAAATCGCGACGAAAGTGGAAGCCTGCTGCCAAGAATAAAAAGTGTCACGAAATCGCGACAAAAAGGAAGACCGCCGTTGGAGAGAAAAAATGTCGCGATATCGCGACAAAAATGAAAGTCCGCCGTTGGAGAGAAAAAAGGTCGCGATATCGCGACAACCTGGAAGCCCGCCGTTGGAGAGAGAAAAAGCGTCGCGAAATCGTGACAAAAATGAAGACCGCCTTTGGAGAGAAAAAATGTCGCGATATCGCGACAAGTTTGCGCAAAGGCACCCGGAGAGAAAAAGTGTCGCGATATCGCGACAAGTTTGCGCAAAGGCACCCGGAGAGAAAAAGTGTCGCGATATCGCGACAGAATGGAAGACCGCCGTTGGAGAGAAAACCCGTCGCGATATCGCGACCGAATGGAAGACCGCCGTTGGAGAGAGAAAAGGTGTCGCGATATCGCGACAAAAAGCAAGACCGCGCCTGAAGGCCAAAAGTGTCGCGATATCGCGACAAGTTTGCGAAAAAGCACCCGAAGGGAAAAGGTGTCGCGATATCGCGACAAGTTTGCGAAAAAGTACCCGAAGGGAAAAGGTGTCGCGATATCGCGACAAGTTTGCAAAAAAGCACCCGGAGAGAAAAGGTGTCGCGATATCGCGACAAGTTGGAAGACCGCGCCAGAGGGAGAGAAAAGTGTCGCGATATCACGACAAAAAGCAACCTCGTGGCCTGAGCAAAAAGGATAACGCAGCAAGCTGAGATTTTGCAACCAACTTAGAAAAATGACGCGAAAGCGCTCCAAGATGCCAAAACGCCATCGAAAAACCCGAAGACCAGTAACCCACTCACATTGTGCAAACATTGGAACTTGAAGAAACGTCCCTTAGGCCGATTGGAAAGGAATCTCTCCAGACCTGAATGTCTGTTGCGTCAACTCCCTTATTAGCAAGCCAGTCCGTAGCTTTGTTTCCTTCCCGGTATTGATGTTGAATGATTAATTCTGGATAGACACCAATTAGTGTCTTGCATTCGTCGAAGATGGAAACAAGGGCCCAGGGAGGCACAGAGGTTCCTTTGAGCCAGTTGATGCAATGCAATGAGTCTCCTTCTATGATGAGTTTATTGATAGACAAGCCTTCCAAGAGAATCAAGCTTTGGAACAAGGCCCGAGCCTCGGCCATATTGTTGGACTGAATTCCTAAGTTCTGAGCAAAGGCCAAAATTATTTCTCCTCTATGATTTCTGAGAATTCCACCTCCGCCAGCCGCTCCAGGGTTGCCTTTGGCTGCGCCATCGAAGTTGAGCTTGTGCCACCCAGAAGGAGGTAAGACCCACTTGATAATAGACCTGTCAACAGAAGTGCGGGGTGTTGCAGAAAAATTGAGAAGATTGAAATGATTTGCTAGATCCAATTCAAGTCCAGGAGGGGGAGGTTTGGACGATGAGACGAGAGAGGCATTCTCCACGTAGCAAGGGCCAAGATTTTGGCAACAACAATCTTCTTATCCTTGGCAAGGTTTTGAAAAATTCTAGCATTTCTCTCAAGCCAAATCTGCCACAGGAAAATGTGAAGGCACGCTTGCCACATGAATTTGAGTTGACTGCTTTTGAAGGGCCGGGGCCACTATTGAAAAAGGAGGGGAATGGAATGAGGGAGGGCTACGGAGATGGCGAAAGTGTTGAAAACCTGGTTGAGCACTGCAAGGGAGAAGGGACATTCCAGAAAAACATGCTCAGTAGACTCACAGGCATTTTTACACAGGATGCACCAATTGGGGATGAGAAGCCCTCTGTTTATCAGATTGTCAGTGGTGAGGATTCTATTTTGGATGGCCAACCAGCAAAAGAATTTAACCTTGGGAATGATCTTGGGAACCCAAACCAGATTAGTGGAGTCACGGCCATCACTGGGAGCTTCTTGGCTGTAGTAGGCAGATTTAACAGTGAACTACCCAGAATCTTCAAGGTTCCAAACCATGGAGTCTTCTTTGTGAGAGCTGGGGATTATGCAGCTCCTCAGTAAGTTTTGAAGCCGTCTAAGCGCCTCGGTGATAAGTCTAGGCCCATTCAAAGCCAATTGTTTCCATTCGGGTCTTGTAGTACCTGGGTTGATGAAATGACACACCTTATCTCCAAAGGTAGCTTCGGTCACCGTCTTGAGCATAGCAAGATGAGGATCTTGACTGAGAGGTTTGTCACGGATCCAAGGATCGTCCCAAAAATGAATGGCCAATCCATTTCCAAGACACCACCTTAAACCTTCCATGATGATCTTCCTTGATTTAGTGACACCATTCCAGAAATGAGATCCGCCAGGAAGGTTGTGCTCTCCAAGAAAGGGAACCTGATGAAGGTACTTAGCTTTGATGATGTCAATCCAGGTGGCTTTTTCATTGATGGTAAGTCTCCAGGACTGTTTGGCAATGAGAGCCATGTTCATCCGCTTGATGTCCCTCGAAGCCGAGACCTCCATCCTTTTTCTTGGAACAAACCTTGTCCCGGACAACAAGGGAAAATTTGTTCTTGTTTTCGTTTCCCGCCCAAAGGAATCTACGTTGAATTTGCTCAATTCTTTGGCAGATGGAAGCTGGAGCTTTGAAGATAGATAAGAAAAAAATAGGAATACTTTGCAGGCAAGCCTGGACCGGAGTGGCTTTGGTCGCTCGACTTGAGCATTGAACTTTTCCAGCCTGCAAGTTTCTTGTTGAGACGATCTAGAACAGGGTTCCACATAGCCGAGACCGATTTGCCATGGAAAAGCGGTAATCCGAGATAAGTAGTTGGAAGGCTCCCAATGATACACCCAAGGATCTCAGCAATCCTGTTTTGCCTATGGATGGGAGTATTGAGGAAGTATAGCTTGCTTTTGCGGTAATTGACTTTCTGGCCCGCCGCCTCTTCATAAGAGTCAAGGATGTTCTTAATGATTTTTGCTTCGGGGACAGAAGCCAGAGAGGAAAGAATAGTATCATCCACAAACTGCTGATGGGAAATGGCCTTGGTAGTTGAGGCAGGTTTGATCCCAGAGACGAGTCCACTGTTGCAGGTAGCAGTAAGGGTTCTTCCAAGAGTTTCAGCCAAAATGATGAAGAGGAAGGGTGACAGGGGGTCCCCTTGACGAATGCCTTTAAAACTTGGAAAGAAGCCGACAGGTGAACCATTGATAAGAACAGAGAACCAAGCAGTAGAGATACATTCTCGAACCATCTTAACCCATTCTTTGTGAAACCCAAACTTCTCAAGGACCTCAAACAGGAATTTCCATGAAACCCGATCAAAAGCCTTGTTCATGTCAAGCTTAAGGAACATACTGGGTTTTTTGTTTTTATAAGCCGAATGAGCCAACTCATGGACTGGTTATCACTCCATCAGCAATGAATCTGCCTTTGACCGAGCTGCCTTGGCACTGGTCAATGATGGATGGAAGGATGTCTTTCAGCCTGTTTGCCATGACTTTGGTGATAAGTTTGTAGATGACACTACAGAGACTTATAGGTCTGAAGTCGGAGAGGGAAGCACGCTCATTAGACTTGGGAATTAAAACAATGAAGGTGGAATTGGCTTCTCTCGACATCTTTTTGGCTCTCTGGAAGAATTTAACCGCAGCAACAACATCAGGGCCCACGACATCCCAAAAGTGTTGAAAAACCGGGGTGGAAAGCCATCAGGACCAGGAGCCTTGTCAGGTTCCATTGCAAACAGAGCATCTTTGATCTCCTCTTCAGTGTAGGATTGGAGCAGTTTCTCATTATCATCGTTAGACACCAACATTGGAATGTTCTGAAGCAGAGAACTTGTTGTGCGGGGGTGGCAGTCAACACTTGGACCTAAGATTTCCTGGAAGTGGTGCACAACTTCCTGTCTGATGGCATGGATATCAGAGACAATGGTACCATCAGCCTTGGTCAACTCTGAGATTTTATTAGAACCTCTATGGCGCAGGGTGGAAGCATGGAAAAACTTCGTGTTGGTGTCTCCTTCTTTGAGCCAGAGGCTTCTGGATTTTTGTCTCCATAAGGACTCTTCCTTAGCCAAAACATTGTGAAGGTTTGAAAGGAGGCATTTTTCTTCCATGAAAGTTTCAACCCTCTGATCCCCTTCCTGAATCAGATTTTCCACCCTTTTGAGCTCATCCAGCAGAAGCTTTTTTTCACTAAAAAGGTTGCCGAAAACCTCCCTGTTCCAGCATTTTAGCTTGAGTTTGACTGCTTTGAGTTTGAGGAACAGATTCAAGAGGGGGTTTGGACAAAGGTTTTGCTGCCACCATTGTCGAATACACCGACCTAAATCTGGATGAGTGAGCCACATATTTTCAAACCTGAAAGGGGTTTTAAAGGTTTTCTGGGGTCGAGAACAATCCATAATTATAGGGTTGTGATCAGATCCAATTTTTGGGTGGCTATGCAGCCTGGCATCACCAAAAATAGGAATGAGTTCTTTGGACAAGAGAAATCTGTCAAGCCAAATTTGGATGTGATGAATGCCCGCCCGTCTGTTGCTCCATGTATAGTTGGATCCTTGGAGCGGTAAGTCCATAAGCTCATTGAGGTTGACAAAATCGCTGAAATCTTCAATGCAACGGCTAGTGATCGGATTGCCTCCTTGCTTATCAAACAGGTGAAGGGGAGAATTGAAGTCACCACAGAGCATCCAAGGAAAGTCAGGAAAGTTGTTGCGCATTGCGGTAATGTTATCCCACAACAATCTTCTGTTGACAGGACTGTTTGGTCCATAGACATTGGTGGCAATCCATTGAAGGTTGGTGACTTTGTTAGTGAACAAAATGTTGATGGTTCTGTCAGAGACTGAAAGGACTCTCCCCTCAATAGTTGTCGGATCCCACAAACAAAGGAGACCCCCAGAGGCCCCTGAGGAGGGGCAAGAGACGAAATTGCTATTTTCCCAGATAAGTTTGCAAACTTGATTGCTGCTGTTCTCATCCAGTTTTGATTCTTGAAGAAACATGATATTTGGTTTTAGGTTTTTTCTCACCGACTTGACAGTCCTCTGTTTGGCAGATCCGTTGAGGCCTCTGACATTCCAGGAGACAAACTTCATCGATTTGACTTGGGATTTGCTTTGCGACCTCTGCCTCTCCCTTGAGACGGAGTAAGTTTAGGTCTAACCTCATCCAAATCTTGATGAATGGGTTGTTCGAAAGTAGGGCCCAAGGAGGTAGGCACAGATCCATCAGCCGCTTCAAGCTCAGCTGCTTTGGCCAGCTTTTCTGCATTGGACGGTCTTCCCCTTCTCTGTTCTTTGTTGACATCAGCTTTGGGGGCAAAAATGGGAGATTTCAGAGGGCTGGAAGATTGAAGAATGATGGTGGTGTTGGTCCCAGGAACAGGCCTATGGGGGGATGGAGAGCGGGGAGACTGGCGCAGTGCAACAGGCTCAGGGGAGAGGGTAAGAGGACGGTTTTGAGTCGAGGGAAGGGGTGGGAAGGGAAGAGGAAGGTGAGAGGGACCAGAATCTGAGGGTGAGTGCGGGGAGGTCATTGCAGCCTTACCCTTGGACAAGGGAGACTGAAACGCAGTGGGTGTGGATGAGATGATTGGATCTATGGGAGGGTCATTGGAGATGTCCTCATTAGTTGGAAGATTATTTAAAGGAGCAAAATGATTGGTACGAGAAGGCAGAGCACTTACGTTGTTGGGAGCAGATGATTTAGGGGGGCCTGCAGAACGGCCTCGGCCCCTGCCAGGAGCCTTTTTTTGAACATTGGGAATCTGGGAATCCTTCTTCCTGCCAGAATCACTGGGAATATCTTTTTTTTGGGAAGGGCATTGAGAAGCCAAGTGACCCTGGGTGTTGCACTCCAAACAAAAAGTAGGCTTGTTCTCATACTCAACTCCTTGACGCCTTCTGAAGCTTTCGACGTTGATGCCGATGCAGGTAGGCAGAACCGAATCCAGATTAGCCATGACACAGACACGGGCATAGGTCATTCTGGTTCTTGCTCTGGTGGCAGGGTCGATGGCAACTAAATCTCCAATCGGTTGGGTGATGCCTTTGAGAGCATCATTATAGAAAAACTATGGGGGAAGCCCATGGAGTTTGATCCAAATTGGGGCGATGTTGATAGACTGAGTTTCAGGGTCGAAATCTTCCCCCCATCTCCGTAGAAACAAGCTTCGACGACCAAAAAACCAAGGTCCACCAGTGAGAATGCGTTGGGTGTCGAGGGCATTGTTTAGCCTTATCATAAAGAACCCCCTAGGAAAGGCCACAAGCTCCATGCTTCCAGATAACCACCATTTGGAAAGGGCCCATTCGTGGATAGTTTCCATATCGGGTCGGGCACCGACAAATTTCCCAACCAGAGAGAGGGACTCTTGAAAGATTAGTGGCTCCATAGCCTCGCTAGGAAACGAAACTTCAGTGCCCGAAATAGAGAAAGGCAAAGGAGTTTGAAAAGAGAAAGCTCCAGTCGAGGACCTAACTTTATCCGCAAAGGACAAAGACCAAGGTCGCGTTTTGGAGGGAGAGGAGGTTGAAACCCTACCGTTACCAGACGCCATTTTTGCCACGCCGTTAGGGTCTTCACCGTGACAAAAGCTGAGTGGGCCTGCAGTAGGCCCAACACCAGCTGCAGGGCCCGAGGACAAAGTTGCCAGACCAGCAAACCCCGTCGACCCTCCATTCCCGTCATCTCCATCGCCATCGTCCACAGACGCACCCGCTCCCGTTCCCGCTCGTGACATTTCAAAAATGGCCTTTAAATAATTTTCCTCAAAATTTAGAATTTCATTTTCACTTGTGATAGGTCTCTATGTTTTCCCTTTGACAACATCCCAAAATTTTTCATACACTAAGATTGCTTTCACTTTAATTTTCCAAGATAAATAATTTGGACCCTTGAGTAGTTGAGATTCTACTAGGAAGAATTCATTTTATGCCATTTGAATCATCCTAATATCAATTTTTAGATTTTGTAGACTTCCTTATGTCTCCCTAGTTATGAGAGTATGCATATCTCATATCTTCCCAACTTGATAATGTTTGAAGGATATTATTATTATCAAGTTTTGTAGAATACCTTATGGTTCCCTTTAGATATGATATAGTGCATTTGTAAATATATACTTCAATCTTGATTGATTTTGTACAAATTTTGTAAAGGTTAAAAATCAACTTCTTAACACCTTATTACTCCTATTGAACTAAGCACATTTCAAATTTAAATAGGTTTTAATGTTGGATTTCTTTTGTCCCCTAAGAGAAATTTTGAGACAGGAATATAATAATACTCCAACTTTAATCAAAAGCTTTAATAACCCCTTTTTATATCCCTTGTTTTATTTCTAATTTCCAATAACCTAGTTTGAAGTTATAGCCCTTATGACTCCCAAATATGGAAAATTAGAAATACATTAATATTTACAGATTTTAAATGAAAAAATTCCAAGTAGCATTCCTTATTACTCCTATGTTATGCTTTGAAAATATTAGACAATTTTAATATTTAATTTCCCTACATTTTGCTTTCAAATGAAGATTGATTCCTTACAATAGTTCAACCTTATAACATAACCTTATAAATCTCTTTATACTGAAAGAAAATTAAATGGAAATTGTATATTTTATATAACTAGTGGTAGTCTGTCCTTGGGTGTTGTGAGTAATGGAAGATACTTCCACTTGCTGCTAACTTCAACACTCACTTTAATATCATTTGACCAGAATTTAATGCTTCACCGTTTCCCTTTGGATCGTTCTCCATGCAGATATTGATCCACTATCATGTAGCTACCGAGCTACTGCTATGATATAGCCTGGATGTTACCTATGTGATTTCTGCCATTGCTATCTTTCCTTCATTTTACTTTCAAATCCTTAACCACCCTTTTTAAGGAAGATGAATTTTGGTTTTTGTGACAAGTATCATAACGATTACGTATGAGCGCTTGCTACTTTGTAACACACCAAATTTCTTGTCTAATACTTTTTTGAAACTATGTAATGGAACAGTGCTCATGTGGGTGCTTGCATGAGGATTGTGGAGTATAACAAGTGGTACCTTACTTTTGAATATTACTTATAACTCCACCATGAGGATTCTTGAGCATTTATAGATAAAGATACTATGTCAAGTGGTATTCAAATTCTCTACATGAATACCTATGCTATAATGCTTACAAGGAGAGTATAACTCATTTCGTATACCTTCTCTTTAGCTTGTTTCTTGGATAGCAAGAAACCTTCTCCTTTGTAGGTTATTTGATAAAGTGATATGGAGCTTCGAATGGTGATTTTGAACATGATATTGGTGTTCAATTTGGTGGATGGTCTTCAAAAATATTGAGACTTGAATATAGCACCTTCTTTCCTTGTCTACTATGCCCTCAATGTGCTATTTTTTTTGTACTTCTTTATAGTGTAGATATCTACTAGCTTATATTATCCGTACCACATTTGTATAAGTATATTGATGCCTTCCCTACATAGATGATACCCCTTTCTATCTAGGTAAATGCAACTTGATAACTCTATTGTATGGGTTTTGATATTCAAGGTTCGTCTATTCAAAATATATTGAGAGTCAACCCTCTGAGTGGCTCTCTTTTTTGTGGATAAGGAGTGCAAACGTATGGCCTTCCTTGGCTAGATTACCTTATAGAAGTTGTTCCTTTTGAGGTACATTTAAATCTGCTCCCTTCGTGCATATTGTAGAAGTGCAATACCATATAACATTACATGTATATAAACCATCTTGTATTGCACCTTTTTATTGCACTCTTTTGTAGATTTGAAATTCTACCTTTGTAGCACATTGTTGAATGCAAATATGAGGGTTTTGAGGATGTCTATTTAGCTATAATCCTTACCCATTTTGCTTGGAAACTTTGATGATAAATCCAAGCCTTTAATGAAGTAGATATAATATTTTTTATGACAGTAAGTTTCTACCCTTTGTAACAAGAAATTAACCCTATAATGCTTTGGATTTGAGACTCACCAAGTCTCAATATATTAAGCTTCTATTTCTATTTTGGTTAGTTGTATTTTTCTGTAAGTTTTTAGAGTATTCTAACCTACTTTTTTTTGCTTCTCTTGGCCCAAATGTTTTGCAGATTTTATGCTTCAATAGTGTCTTTAGACACTTGATACAAATCAGATTTTATGCCCTTCAAAAACAAAAAACTAATTTCTTTTTGAGAGTAGTATAATAGTGCAAGTATTTTACTTTTAATGCACAAATATTACACCTTATTAATCCAATAAACTCTCAAATTAATGCACTAAAAATTTACAACAACTAATCAAGAATAACCCAAAATGAATTTTTAAGAGTTATTCAAAAATTTCACTACAATCAATATTGTAGGACTTAACTCAATATTTCCAACAATGCTTATCAAAAAAGGTTTCTAGTATCAACTTTCATTCTAGAAAACCAAACTCAACAATGCTTATAGGAACAATGATGAAAGAGAATATAGGAGAAGGTAGGAAACCAGGATCTACAGGAAAGGTTGAAGTAACCAAGGACGGTACCAACAGGAAACCTTCCCCTATAGGTACAAATGGTAGGATGCCAGTGAGCAAGGGCAATAGTGAGGATAAGGATGAGGGTTATGAGGATAAAGGAGACACAGATGATGCTCCACTAAATACAACAAAATCTTAGGATTAGTAGATCACCTTCTAGGGAGATGATCCTCTTGACACTGGGGCCCCTATCAAGGGTCCCACTGGCGATAATACCAAAGCTTTATCCTATGTTAACATCCTACATGGACGAGGAGGTCCTCTTAAGCCTCCTAGCACCACAATCATCCCTGATGGTCAAAATATTAACATCCCAGATAACATTGCAGACAACTACCTAGCCATGGAAAAATTTTCTTTGGTTGGGAAGTTTGTTGGAGGAAGGCCTGACATCGAAACCATCCACAGATGGGCCATCACCAAATGGAAAACCTTGGGAGACATGGAACTGGTCATCTTGTCCAGAGGTTTCTTCACCATCAGATTAAGCAATGATGAAGACACAAAATGCATCCTCACCGGTGACCCATGGTTTTTAGGTCACAAAATCTTGTTCCTTAGGAAATGGGACCTAGATTTCAATCCAGACACCCAGGATATAAACATTGCTCCCATTTGGGTTTGCATTCCTAACCTCCCTTTTCACTGTTGGCATGATGACATCCTCCTCTCCATTGCAAATGTTATAGGAGATCTCCTTGCCATTGACCCAATCACTAGAGCCCGCAAGCGGATGAATGTGGCTAGGATCTACGTTAATGCTAATCTAGCATCAAAAATCCCAACTTATGTCAATCTCAAACATAAGAATTTCTTCAAAAATTAGCCCTTGGAGTATGAAAACAAACCACCCTTCTGTGTGGAATGTCATACCCAAGGACACCTGAGGTCTCAATGCCCTGTCCTCAAAGCTCAGACTAATCTAGAGAAATATTAGAGAGAAGTTGAATGAGTGCCCCAAAGTGAGGCCAACACAATTCCTTATAGAGGTGGCACTCCCAAACCCCTAAAGAAAGGGTAACAACAATATCAGGCTAAGAAAAATCACCAGCAAAAGCAAAAATCAACATCAGTTCCTCACGGAGGACATCAGTCACTCAAAGGTAAGGAAATGATGAACTCAGAGCAACATCAAGTAAGTTCCCCCTTCACTACTTCCAACAGATTTAATATCTTAAATGAATCTGATAAATTTCTAGAGGGAAATGCTTTGATCTCCCCCAATCTCAAACATCCTCCTGAAGATTATCTACAAGAAGTTGCTAATACTCAAATCCCTATGTCCATCAAGCCCAGTCAACAAGAGGTAAACCCTTCTCCATTGCAGGCCCAAGAAGAACCCAAATCCCAGGTAGAAACCCTTCTTGAACCAAACATTGACCTCAGTTTCCTCAACACACCATCCAAGTCAGGACCGTCTCACAGCCCTCTAGATGAAATTGCTGCTACCTCCAATATTATGGAGGAAACATTATCACCTAGTCTAAGTCAGGCTACTAGACCTCAGAGCCCTATTTTGGAGTAGATCATCCCCTACAAACTTAGCCCTAAGCAAACCAGAAGTACTACCAAATCACCTGTTGATTTTGGTAGTGAAAAGAAAAGAGGGAGACCTTCCAAAGAGGAAATCAGGAATTCTCGAATAGCGGATGACATTGCAAATGGTATTCAGAAGACCCTTTTTCCTAATATTACCTCTCAACTCAAGGAAGAGAGTAAAAGCACCAAACCCCCTCACCCCAGTGGGAGAGGAGGCATAAAAACCCCCAAACCTTCTAAATGAATATTCTCTCATGGAATGTGAGAGGCCTCAATGGGACATCCAAACAAAGACTTGCAAAGTCTATGAGGAAAGATATCAGACCTTCCATATTCATCATGCAGGAAACAAAAATAAATGCCAACAACTCTATCTTAGTAGCCAAAGCAATATGGAAAAATGCAGGAGCAATCTCTAGTGATGCTAGAGGAACTTCTGGAGGCCTAATGTGTCTATGGGACAAGCAAAAAGTTGAAGGGTGTCTTCTTCATTCCAGTGAAATACTTTTAAGTGTCCTCTTTCATGACACCAACAACAATTCATCCTGGATTCTCACCAATGTTTATGCTCCCAACACCATTGTTGGGAGAGCTCAGCTATGGGAAACCCTGACCAGTATGAAATATTCTTTTCAAAACCTCCCTTGGATTGTGGCAGGATATTTCAACACCCCCCTTTATCCCTTAGATAAAAAGGGAGGATCTGAGACCCCAACCAAAAGTATGGAGGACTTCATTGAGTTTGTCAATACAAATAGTTTAATGGATGTAAATCTCAAAAAGGCCAAATATACATGGAGTAATAGAAGAGTTGGGGCACAACACATCCAAGTCAAATTAGATAGAGTTTTCCTCTCCCAGGAAGTTGTTTAGGTTTTTGGTGATGCGACTCTTTATCCTCTCCCCAAAATTGGATCAGACCACAATCCCCTCATTTTGGACATTGATAGACCTAACCCCTTCAAAAATCCCTTCATATTTGAAAGCATGTGGCTTCATCACCCAGATCTAAGGTAGAGAGTCTCTCATGTTTGGAAACAAGACTTTCAAGGGCGCCCTTCCTATAGACTAGCTCAGAAGCTCAAAATCCTCAAAGAAGACCTGAAAATTTGGAACAAAGAAGTTTTTGGCAATATTTTTGCCAACAAGCAATCTCTAAAGGAAAGACTTGACCAGATTGAGTCCAAAATCCAAAATGGGGAGTTAGACGTCCAAACTAGAAATGAAGAGAAACAGATCCTTGTAGAGTACCACAATGTCCTTGCTTGTGAAGAGACCTTTTGGCATCAAAAATCTAGAGCCCTTTGGCTCAAAGAAGGGGATTCTAACACAAAAAATTTCATGTGGCCACCCTTCGAAATAGAAGCAACAACCACATCAAGGAACTGACCAAAGAATATGGCAATATTACCTCTGATATCGAGGAAATCAGGAATGAAGCTAGCTCTTACTTCTCAAACTTGTTAGAGGATGATAATTCTTGCTCGAATTTAGTCCAGGATGCTTTACTTCACCACATCCCTCCTAATTCCATCCCCAATACGCTCAACTCATCCCTCATTGCCCCCTTTCAGGATGAAGAAATCAAATCTGCCCTTTTCTCTATGAATCTTGATAAAGCCCCGGGACCAGATGGCTTCCCCCTCGCTTTTTTCAAACCTTCTGGGATGTCGTTGGTCCTGATGTTTGTTTGGTTGTTAAAGAGTTTCAATCCTCCAAAAGGATCCCATGTGAGGGTATAATTCCACTTTCATTGCCCTCATCCCCAAAAACCCAATGGCCAAGTCTTTAGCTGACTATAGACCCATCAGCCTTTGCAATGTTGTTTATAAAGTTCTCACCAAAATCATGGCCACTAGAATGAAAACCATCTTGCCCTCCATCATTGACCCTTGTCAAGGAAGTTCTATTCAAGGTAGGTCAATCCTTGATGGAGTCATCTCCATTCATGAAGCCCTTCATTCAGCCTCCAAGACCAAAAATCCCACCTGTGTCCTCAAGCTTGACATGAATAAAGCTTATGATAGAGTGAACTAGAATTTCCTCTTAGCTATCCTCCACAAGTTTGGTTTCCATTCTGAATGGGTTGACCTCATCAGAAACTACATATCCTCATCATGGTTCTCTGTTCTCATCAATGGTTCTACAATAGGCTATTTCAAGAGCAACAGAGGGCTCAGGCAAGGTGATCCCATCTCTCCTATGCTATTCATTATCATAGCTGAAGCATTAGGTAGAACCATCCAGGATGCATGTAGAACTGGTCTGTTGTCAGGGATCAAGGCCTCTTCCCAGACCACTCCAGTCTCCCATCAACAATTTGTGGATGACACCATTCTGTCAACTAGCGCATCTATTCTTGAAGCAAAAGTCATCAAATACATCCTCCAGATGTATGAAGTAGCTGCTGGCCAGAAATTCAACTTCAACAAAAGCAAACTGTACTTCCTAAATACTCCCATGCAGAGACAGATCAAGATTGCAAGGATCCTAGAATGCTCTATAGCTGACCTTTCGACCACCTACCTTGGCCTCCCTCTATTCTATGGCCAACCTATAGCTTCAATGTGGCACAATGTTATAGAGCGTATTCAAAAAAGGCTCACTGGATGGAAAGGAAATATTTTGTCCCAAGCCGCTAAATGTACCCTTACTATCGATGTTCTTCAAAGCATCCATGTTTACTTCTTATCTATCTTCAGGGCCCCAGCTACAGTTTCATCAAGGATAGAGCAAATTCAAAAAAAAATTATGGACTGGAGCTAAAAATAAACAAAGAATTCATCTTGTGGCCTGGGACAAGGTGTGCAGATCAAAACATAAAGGAGGAATAGGTCTCAGAAGGATTCACTCCCTCAACACCACTTTGATTGCCAAACAAGCTTGGAGGCTGGTTTTTGGAGACAACAATGCGTGGATCTCCATCACCAAAAGAAAGTACCTCCAAAATGGTGATTTCTTTAATGAAGGCATTCCCAACAGAGGGTCAGCATTCTAGAATTCCATCATGAGCACTAGGCCCCTCATCAAGAAAGGAATAAGGTGGAAACTGGGAGATGGAGGAAATATTAATTTTTGGAATGACAAATGGATCACCCGAGAACCCCTCCTTAATGACCCCATTCTGTCCAAACTCAAACCTTTCACTGATGATAGGATAGGTCTCAAGGTCTCTAACTTTATCACTTAGAGAAGACCTCCTAATTGGATTCCCATTACTTGCCCTGCTCTTCCTATTGAATCCAACCTGTTGAATTCCCTCCTTTCTTCCACCATCATTCCCTCATCCATGTCTTCTGATCAGCTCATTTGGGAACATACTAAAAGTGGAGAATTTTTTGTCAAATCAGCCTACTCCTCCTCCTTGATAATGAGGATATTTTGCCACCCTTTGATCATGTTTGGATTAAGCATCTCATCCCTAAGGTTTCTTTCTTTTCATGGCTTTTCATCCAAGAGAAGATCCTTACCATTGATAATATCATCAAGAAAGGCATGTCCATCCCTAATAGATGCTATCTCTACCAAAATTCTTGGGAATCCACCAGCCACCTTTTCCTCCATTGCCCCTTTTCCTCATCCATTCTTGACTCCATTTTCCAATCCTTCCACATTCAGTGGGCTAAACCCTGCTCCATAGGAGACCTTTTCAACCATTGGCCTACCCCCTTTCATGATCCCTACCTCAAGTTCTTCTAGAAGATCTCCCTCCATCATTTCCTCTGGCAAATATGGCTCAAAAGAAATAACAGAGTGTTCTCCCTAAAGCCTAAGGCCCCTAAGCTCATATCTTCCAAGATCCTAGCCTTCGCTTTGGAGAATGCCTTCCTCATCTCCCCCTCTTCCACTCCTGCTTCCAAGGCTGAGTCCGATATTGGTAGGGAGCTAGGTTTATCCTTAGAGGAGTTCCACCCACCTTCATCCATTCATCTAGAGTCAGTTTGGACTCCTCCCCCTATGGGATGGGTCAAACTCAATTTTGATGGAGCTACAAAAGGTAATCCAGGGAAGGCTAGAGCAGGAGGTGTTTTGAGAAATCATCAAGGAGAATTCATCCTTGCCTTTGTTGAAGGGCTAGGAGAGTAGAAAAATCATGTTGTTGAAGCCAAAAGCATGTGGAGGGGCTTAAGCTTGGTTAAAAACCTTACCACCAATCTGATAGTTGAAGGGGATTCCCTCAATATCATCAATTATCTTAAGAACAAAAATTCCAACCCCTCTTGGAGAGTCAGGGACTATATTGAGGAAGCAAGGACTCTTGTCCTTAATATGCAGGAAGTCATCTTCCAGCATACTTTCAGGGAATCCAACAGGGTTGCTGATAAGTTAGCTAATATTGGGGTCAACATGGTTAATCTCCAGATTTGGCATAATGACATCCTCGAGGAAGTTCAGACCATTGTTAATCAAGAAAAACATCAAAGAGACCTTCCTCAGTAGGAAGTATTTCCCTAGGTCATCCATCCTTTTCCTCATGATCAACACCATCATTATTCCTTGTCGGCTTGTCTCATTTTATGTGATTATTTCCATTCTTCATAGTAAGTGGGAAGGTTTGTCCTATCGATGGAATATCATCACCCACGTGTCCTTCCACCTTTTCCACCATAACTGCTAGCAAAGCTTCTAGCTACCCCTATTCATCACCCCTGCCCGCCGTCGCCTTAAGTCCCATGTGTCTGCCAACGTCATCTTCCACTACCCCTTCTCCTTCCATCACTTCATCCCTACCGCCTTTCATCGCCCATGTCTTTATCACTGGGAAAATATTTTTGGAATGCACACTAACAATTTTGTTAGTCATTGGCACCTTTTTTCCAACTTGTGCAGGTCTCGAAAAGTGGTTTCCAATGCCAAAAATGTGATGTCTTTTGAAAATATTCATTACTTCGCTTCTTGGAAGTAGATCCGGAGGTAGAAACCTTTGGTTCATGGGCCTTTTTTCTCCAACTTCCAGACTACTCTAGATGATCGAGCAGAGATTAAAATCCACATTCCCATAATGCAGACATGGCATACTATGGAAGAGGCCACCTCAGCCAACAACCTTGTCCAGCTGGAGTCTCGAGTCCTAGATTTTATCAGTCCAAGAAAGCTATGGATCATACT
This sequence comes from Wollemia nobilis, assembly GCA_028583015.1. Lineage (NCBI taxonomy): Eukaryota > Viridiplantae > Streptophyta > Pinopsida > Araucariales > Araucariaceae > Wollemia > Wollemia nobilis. The sequence goes on along the minus strand of JAQPPZ010001711.1, from coordinate 4,937,222 downwards.
TTTTCCTTTTAGATTCTCAAGACTTCTCCCGGCTGATTTTCTTGCCTTTTGTATGTTTCCAATGCCCACTTTCTGCATTGATGACCGCTCCTGCTTGATTGGGTTGGCCTTTCCCATGTGTGAGCCTCCTTACCTCCACTTGTCTTTACCCCATCGCTCACATGCCTATCCCTTCCCTTCCCCACCTTGCTCGGCCCAATCAAATTTCAGCACTCCCCACCCATTTTGGTTCCAACCCATTCTCCTCAACCCCTTTTTAGCCATTGTCTGGTTCACCCTCGCCATCCCTTTCACGATCGCCCACCTCGATCATTGCCTATTCTCCTTTCCTTTTTTGCCTAGTCCTTCCCTTACCAGGTCCCCCCTCACCCCCACCATGTCGAGTGATTACCTTGAGTCGAGCGCCTTTGAATGTGACCCTATGGTAGAAAGGGTCCTTCAGGAGAGACACTACTTTCCTTTCCTCCACATGTTCTCTAAGGATGAACTCGAGATAACCATGGCCTTCCTCGAATCCTGGGACAATGGAGTGGTCACTGTGCGTGGGAGAAATTTTATAGTTGATGTCCATATTCTTGCCTCCATTACTGGCCAAAACCCTGAGGGTCGGTCCATCCATCATCATAAGCATAACTGGGAAGTCGAACTGGAACACTTCAAAGGCAATGAAAAAATATTTAAAAAAGCCAAAAGCCCTGGCATCTTTAGAAGTGACCTCACTTACCCCTGGAATTCTATAATGAAGCCCATTCTGGAATTTATTTGTGTTGATGACCCTGAGAAAACCCTAAAAACCTATCACCTTGCTTTTGTTAACCACTTTAGAGACATAAATCCTCTTAGTGTTCCTCTGTTCTTCCTCAATTCCATGAACCATTCCATTTCGTCTTGTAGAGATAAGAAAAATCATGATCTCCCTCGCCACCAAGGCATGTTTAAGGTCATTTACACTTACATTGTGGCCAACAGTCCTAGACCTAACCCTGTTTCTACTAGCCCTACTAAACTTAAGTCCTCTTCGAAACGCCTGTCTCTTGCTAAAAAGAAGAAAAAGGCCATTGAAGTTGTAACTAAATTAAGGGCAAGGAAGAGCATAAGTTTTGACAGTACTGAAGAACCTGTGAGGAAGTCGACAAGGATCCAAAATCTGGCTACCAAGAGTAATGTGATTGAAATCAAATATGATCATGAGGAGAACAAAAAACTCAAGGATTTCATCATTGCTTCCACCATGACAATGATGAATATGATGGTTAACTGTACCATGGACATCAAGGAGGGACTTCAAAATATTTTCTATACTGGTCAGGCTAGTCAAGAAGGTGATGGAGCAGCTGAAGCGGCCATGGCTGCTGTGAAAATTGAACCTAAGGAAGATGAACCTAAGGAAATTGGGGAAGAGAACATGAAGGAAGAAGGAAAAATCATAGCTGAGGACTGATTTCCTCGTTTCTTGGTTTACTGTGCTTACGACTACCCTGTGTGGAGCCTGTTTTTTGTTGGTTAATAGGCTTTCTCTAGTTTTTTGTCCTCCCTGCATGGATGATTTTATTTTTTTGGTTTTAGTTTCCTATTTTAAGTTTTGTCTCCTTATAATATTCAGCATGATACAACTATCTTAGCTGATTTTGTAATCATGTTCAGGGATCCTTAAAACCCGTTTTGCAATATAAATATTTTATTTACCAAAAAAAAATATTGTAGGACTTAGTATTATTTTTCTTTTTTCAAATTAGATGATATGTAGTTGATAGAAGTGATTCAAAAATATAATAAACTCCTAATAAATGTACAAATGAACCTTAAAGAGAATATTTATTTTTGTACTTTTGAAGAGTATAATCTAATTGCAACTTTAATCCAAATTGAGGTGCTTTAATAAATCTGATAAGTAATCCAATTAATAAATCTACTTGCACCAAGAAGTTGCTTACCCTTTTTTTTTTTAAATATTTTTAGCTCTTTTTTTGCTTCTATAGAGGATATAGATCTTGGTGTCTATGATCACCAAGTTTCTTCTTTGAATAGGATCTTGCAGCTCTTTGTAGAATATTTTGAACAACTCTTTCTTCCACAAATGATGGTATTGAACTTTATTTTACGAGCCTAGGATTTGGTGGCTTGTTCTCCTTTTTTATTCTCCTCCTTCTACTGTATATTTGGAGAAGTCTTTATCTCTAAAGTGGTTCTTTCTTGCTGTGAGAGGTAATCTTCAAATCTCCAAGATTTGGTGAGATTCTTCTATCTTCAACTCTTGTTAAATTCTGACTTCAAGCAGGATCTTCTTCTTCTCAAGATTTTGAATGTCTTGAGGTCTTTCACTGGATTATTCTAAAATTTGGAACTCCTTACCAAATTCTCCTTCTAATATTTGGCACTCCTTGCCAAATTCTCCTTCTCGGATTTGGCACTCCTTGCAAAATTCTCCTTCTCTTGGGCTTATTGTTGGATGGTGATAATTGTCCCAAGTCCTTCACTATCAGGGGCTTCTCCTTAGTAGTGGATTTCTCTAGTGATTTATCCTTTGATAATCTATTCAGCCATGCTCTCCTAGCCTTTTTATGGATGCTCAATGAGATCTTCCTAAGGTCTTTGATCTTGCAGCTTCTACTGGTCTTCCCTTGAGACCTCTTCAACCTTCTACTTTTGAAAGTGTTGGTGGTGTGATCTGCTCCTACATCTTTGATTCTATTACTTCTAGATTTGATCAGGAATCTCCTAGTCTTTCTTCTACTTTCAATTTTGGAAGTTCTTCATAGATATCTTCTCATGATCTCTTCAATTTTGCTTCAGATGCTGAGTTGATTCTGAAGATGATACCCTTCCTAAATTTATTTTAGGAAGTTTCCCAACTCATTGAATCTTCTTCCCATGCAACAAAGTATTATTACTAAAATATTAATATGCTTATGAATCATATATTCCTTTCAAATTCTTCTTCAATATCAAGGCTTCTATAGCCTATTTTAGTATCAAAGCTTCTACGGACTATTTCAGTATCAAGGCTTCTATGGCCTTTTCAAGACTTCTATGGCCATTTTCGTATCAAGACTTCTATGGATTCTACTTCAAGGCTTCTATGTACTTTTATACAACTATGAATTTATTCAATCTAGCAATGGAGATCCTCAGTCTCCTAACTTGACCATACCTCTTTACCAAAAGTATTATTCTGTATTTCTCTTCTCTTGCATAAGGAACTAATATCTACACTATGAGGGCACACTGACCTTCGAATAATGAAGTTGGAGTCTCCTAGATTTTTGTTGTAGGAGTACCAATCCTCTAAGAATTAACTATCTACAACAAAAGAAAATTTGTGCTACAGTTAGAAAATTCCAGATATCTTGGATCTTCACTAGCTGGTCTATCAATCCATTGGATTGGATGCTGAGTCATGATTTCATGAGTTTTTTCTATAACTCTATGGAAAGACTCCAGTCAAGTACAATCTTAGCATTTTTTGAAACTGAGATTTCTTTCAGTCCTCACTCATGAGTCAGTATTTTTTGGAACTAATTATTATATTCTATTTGCTCATTATATCAAAAGCTAACAGTGGTATTAGAGCTATAGTAAATATTTTTATGTAATAAGAAATGGGATATAATAATCACAATATGTAAAATAATATAAAATAAAGAAAATATGTAATATGACTGAAGTATGCTTTAATAGAAATTACATAAATGAATACACACAGCTATGGAGGAAATAAACACTCCATTAATGAAGTTACTGAACTACAGTGTACCCATCACCAATATATGGTGTAATACACAACAATACACTACTACATATGAGTATGTTGTAAGTAGCTATATCTACCTATGTCCCATTTATCATATCAATATGATATGAGGCCTTTCTTATATAGGAACACAAGTTCCTCGGCAAACACTCTATCCAGTTGTGCAAGGGATAACTTGCACATATATAGCTTACACATTGCCACTTGTGCATTTATTACATTACATGAAGTAACTAGATAAATTCCCTCTAAATTAATCTAATATCCTAATTATGTACCTTGGAAGATACATTTACATAATATAAATTAGGGAATAGAATCTATTTCTAACAGATAACCACTCCAATAACTAACATACAGAGGAAAGGAAAAGAGTTTGAGTGAATCAACAAATGTGAGGTAGCTCTTGATGTACTAAAAAAACTCAATATAACTTCCATATTAAAGATACCAAATCTTTGAGGTAGTTTTTCTATTTCTATATATGCATCACTAGAAGGTTTGGGAGGAGTGCTCTTACAAGAGGATGTAGTGGTAGCTTATGAATCTAGGAAACTAAAAAGATATGAGGTTAATTATGTAACCCGTGATCTAGAACTAGAAGCAATAGTTTTTTCTCTCAATATTTGGCAACATTATTTGATAGGGAGACCCTTTGAGTTGAGAATAGACCACCAGAGTTTGAAATACATATTTAATCAACCTTTGCTAAATACCAGATAGAGAAGTTGGATGGAATTTCTCACTGAATATGATTTTGATATTGAATACATAAAATAAAAGGAAAAATAAATTATTGATGTTCTCAGTAGGATAAGACATATAACTATCCTATCTCACATCCATATAGACTTGATGGAAAAGATTAAGGAAATGCAACTCCAAGATGCATTTTACAACCAAATTCAGGAGAGAATGGGAAAGAAATCCAATTAAAATAAGAATTTCAATATCAAGAAATTGTGCTTTAAGGATAGGGTAGTAATTCTTGAGGTCAATAATTTGATAAAAATGATCATGAATGAGGCACACAGATCTCTATATTTTTCTCACCTGATAGGGAGAAAAATAAGAGATAATATGAAGAAAAACTTCTACTGGCTAGGAATGAAAAAGGACATAACTGAATATGTAGGTCAGTGTCTTGAATATTAGAAAGTTTAGGTAGAATACAGGTACCTTGTAGTACTATTGTATCCTAATTATGTACCCACACAAAAATGGTAGGTGATATCTATATATTTTATTGTACGTTTGTCGAATATTCGATATCAACATGATGTAATCCTAGTTGTGGTCGACAAACTGACCAAGGTTATGTATTTTATACCCATAAACACCAAGGATGATGTCATGATTTTGGCTAATAGACTTTCCAAATAAATATTCAAACTACATGGTTTTCCAAAAGTGGTTATTTCAGATAGGGACTCGAGATTTACATTTGATTTTTGGAAATATTTACATCATGCCATTGGCACTAGGTTAAATATCAATTCTGTATATCATCTAGAGACTTATGGATATACAAAAATGTTGAACATAGTATTAGAATACATGCTTCACATGTATTGTATGGATAAAAAAACCCAATGGAAAGATTTCCTGCACTTGGTAGAGTTTTCCTACAATAATGGTTACCATTCGACCTTGGATATGGCACCATTTAAGGCTATATATGGTAGAATGTGTAGAAAACCATTATCTTGGGATAATATAGAGGATAGGGTTGTTCTTAGACCTGATATGGTCAAGGAAATGGAGTAGCAACTAAGGATGATCAAGAAAAGTCTTAAAGAAGTTGTGGATTATCAAAAACACTATGTCGATCTTAAGATATTGCCAAGAGAGTTTTTAGTGGGAGAAAAAGTGTTTCTGAGGGTGAGACCAAATAAGAGCACCATTAAGTCTATCAAATTAGACCCTCTCTTTTTTGGATCCTTTAAAATCATATAAAATATCAGTCCTATGGTATATCAGCTTACTGTACCACTCAGTATGTCAAAGATTCACGATACCTTTCACATTTTTTTGCTTAGAAAATATATAGCCAATATTGATCATGTATGGAAATTTTCTAAATTGTAGATGGTGGATCCAAAGGCTATAGAGATTTGACTAGTAAAAATTCTTGAGTTTCATTCCAATTCGATGAGGAAAGGAATCCTGGGGCAATGCAAATTTCAGTGAGACTGCTACTCTGAGATAAATGCTACTTTGGATAAAGTTGCAGATATGCAAAATTATTTTCTATTTTTATTCAAAACAATATATAATTATTACATATTTTACTATTAGAACTAGTTAAAACACAAAGGACTGTGTTGAGCCCAAGGGGGGAGGATTTCATGACCCTCCCTTGGAAGATTTTTAATTGGACTCATTTATGTTTTTCTATGAATTTGTTTCATAGAATAAATGATTTTATCATAATTAGAGTTATGGTCATTGTATGCTTTATGGAAAATATATTAAGATGGGTGAGAACTTATTTTAATAGACAATATTTTCCCTAATATAATTTCATTTGATACAACCATTTTAAGTAGAGATATCTTTGGTTTAAAAGAGTTCCATTAGAGAAGAAATGGATGTTATATGTATCTATGCTTAAAGTATAAATATTGTTTGTTTTTTCATTAAAAAAACAATAAATACTTCCTTGTAAATTTTATGAAGGAAGCTTAAAGCAGGAAGACCAATATATTGGTGATTCAAAGATTATTATAAGGGAGGTTTTTCCTTTAAAAACATGCTATTTTTCAGCTAGCATGGAAAATTTATTTATGACAATAAATAAATATATGGTCATTTTCCCTATGACAATGATTGTTTTGAAGGAACTAAAAGGACTTGTACCTCAAGTTAAAAAAAATGAAAAATAAATGGTTTTCCTAAGTGAATATTGTGGTTAAGTCAAAGTTGGCATGGGTAGAATACTTGGCCATGATAGTATCTAGTCGTAAGCCATCAGATACCTTGTGTGATGGTTGTTGTTCACCAACACACTCCAGATGGAGTGGAACATGCAAATAGGGGTGTAAATGCACTTGCTCCTTATTGAATGCTCTAGGAAGTGGTGAAATGAATATTGACAAGACATAAAATGAAGGATTAAGTGGAAACATGGGAGAAAATAGGAAAGAGAAATCTAGAAAATAAGAGTTAAAATACAAAAAAGAAAGATATATGATAGGAGAGTTGTAGATGATAAGCATTGTGGAGCTCACCATGTACCAGATAACTCGTTACTGAGGTTTATTTGATTATGATGTAAGCATACTTTAATATGGTTTAAAGATACTAGTGTGATTCAAGGTGAGAGTCACTTAAGTTATGTTGTGTGTGATAAATGAAACCATCTCTATTAAAATTCTATTAGTTATATGTTTTTAGTTTGTAACTTCTTTGTGTGATGGTAATATTATGGCCTTGAAAAAAAATGAAGAACTTCTTTGTGTTATGGTAATGGATGATGAGTGTAAGTATGATTTTCTAAATCATGCTAGAGTAAATATTGTTAAGAGTAGAGTATGGTATTCTTAATATTGTGGCTAGTTTATTTTTAAGGAAAGGAGTCTAGTTTTCTAATTGATTAAATAGATGGTGAGACGTACTTATGGTAATAGAATTACCATTACAATAGAGAAAATAAACCTCATGTAGAAGATTTATAGGAAAAAATCGAAGTAAGACTAGATATGGAAGTGGGATGGGCTAGTGGTGATAAGTCTACAAAATCCATATAAGATTGTACAGGATCTGTTCATTAGATGGAATGCCTATGGTGAATTATAATCAACATCAGTATCAAATCCTCATGGAGGATAACTAACTAAGAGAATTCGTGTTATTATTTATTCATGAATGGATTTATGTGACTATTCTATTGTAGATAAATCTCTAATTCAAGTCTTTTATTTAAAGAGAGGAAAAGAAACTTGCTCCTAGGTTTTGAATATTGTAATATGAATATATTTTAATTAATTAAGAAACATTGTATATTTATATCATTTGTTGAGTAGACTTGATTGGAAACATCATAGCTAGCTATGGCAGTGTATGTGTATCTAAATCAATTACTCTAGAAAGAAACTTTATGTAATAGTTTTGTGAAAAATTTCCACACATTAAAGAAATCGAACTGACTTGATCAACATGGTATTTATAGAACTTAATATTTAATTCCATGAAGAGAATTTGGTTGATATGAAGTATTTCACTTTATCTAATAGTGTATAACAATTTGGGAAACATAACCCTAAAAGATATAATACCTTCATGGTTTAATCGAAAGCTTGTTTATAGAATCAGTTTTATATTGAATTACATAATTTATAAAAGTGATCACTATAATAGGGTGTAGAGTAGTGGTACATGGTTTCCACAAACTGAAATAAGGAAGAGGCTTATTAGTGGGGCAACTAACTCATTCAAGGAAAATGAGACGGATAGTTGAATCCTTCTACATGCATAGAATATATATATATAAGGACCTATGCATATTGTAGAGAGAGTGTTTCTTTTTGACATATTGAGAGGTAATAGCCAAATCTAACTCATTTTGTACCATAAGAAGGATAGCATGGCTTTTTATATAAAAAATGTAGCTAGTATTCTTATATGGCCTGATATATGTAGGATATAGAGATGTGTGAGCCTTAGAGAACATAAATCTAAGTGGAAGCTTTGAAAAAAAGAGAGGAAATTTGGGTTAATGATAGAGGTCTTAAGTGCATTTTTATTATCTTAGAGAGAACTATGAATGCATATAGCCTCAAAAGTACATCTTTAGTGTGGCATTAATATTTTTTCACATGTCTCATAGAGGTATAGAAATGGATCCTAATAAAATGAACCATTGTAAATATACCACCCCATGAACATTGACCCAACTTCATAGTATTCAAGGTAAAATTCAAGTTATTCAAAGGTTACCTTCCAACATGTTGATAAATTTCAACCATATATAAAGAAATCTACAAAATTTGTACTATTTAAATGAGATGATAAATGTTGAGTCATATTTGATGTTATAAAATACATTATGTCACCTCTAGTCCTTTTCCTCCCAATCCTAGCAAACCATTGTTACTTTATATAGCTACATATAATTATTAATTTAGAGATACGTTCGCTCAACATGGTGACAAACATAAAGAAATGGTTATCTTTTGCATTAGTTAAAACTTACTTAGTTATGAGACTTACTATATCCCTCTAGAAAAATGTTTCCATGTTGTTATAATTTATTCTTAAAACATTAAATATTGTATGCTAAGTCATAATACTTTTTCTATTATATGAATAGACCACTTATAGTATCTTATATAAAAATCACATAGTTTGGGGAGAGCCACTAAGTTGGTTATTTTTATTACTAAATTTGATTATAATTTATCAATAAAAAATCTATAAGAAATCTGGTGATTGTGTTTAATTAGTAGATATACCTTTAGAAATAATCTACCCCTTAATTGTATGTTTCACTAATGAGTTTATCTTCAATATCAACTCTAAAGTGAAAAAGTAAAATATCTGACCCTATGCCTTTAAGGTGCATCATGTGTTAGCAAAGTGAGGGTAGAAATTATCCTTCTTGTTCCACAATATAAAATAATTCCTCTATCCTATAAGCTCAAATTTTCTTGTACCAATAATATAATAGACTACAAAGCCTTTATCATAGGACTTCATGTTGCTATGATCATTAATGTCACTATATATACTATCTTTGCATATTCCTAGCTAATTTACAACTAGGTCAATGGTGTCTACCAAACAAAAGGTAAGTTAATGATAAATGTTGATAAGATCATAATTGACGTCATTGCTTACTATATTAGTCTCATTTAGACATTATAGATTATATAAGATCCCTTATCCTACTATATCTTGAAGATGATCATGCTACAATCATCATAAGATAAATAAGACATCCCATAACCATAGAAAATATTTTAATTCCCTTAGAGATATTTAACCTTGAAACCATTTCATCATCCTATCCATGGTATAAGGTTATTTATAAATATCTCAAATATGGATGCTTGCAAGTAGGTTTAAATTGAAATGAATGCAAGAAAATTTAAAAAATTCTTATAGACATGTCATTATTTGGTATATTTTATATCTTCATACCTTGATGCCATCTCATTTAGATGTCTATACTATATTGAGTCGTAGAAGGTAGTGTAGGAAGCCCATGATAGGTCTTGTAGGGATATTTTAGTGGTGTTTCCATTACTAAGAAACTTCATCAAATGGATTATTATCGTCTCATTAGAGATAAGGATTCCTATGATTATATCAAGTTATGTGATGAGTGTTATAAACATGAAAACATTATCCACTCTACATCACAAATATTATACTTCATTACGTGCCCTTGGCCATTGTCTACTTATGGATTTGAAATCATTGGTAAAATCAATCATAAATAATTTTATGGATAGAAGAAAATTATCACTGTAACTAAATAATTTACCATGGCTTCATTATATACCTTTAGCATCAACCATTGGAGTCCAAGTGTCCCAGTTTATTCAAAATTAACTGATCTATTATTATGGAATCCCATTCATAATTATCTAAGTTAATGGAACCCCCTTTAAAAATGAAGATTTCCAAATATATAATGTGAAATATAATATAAAAAATTGGTCTACATCGTATTACCATCATAATAATGGAAAATCCAAAGTATCTAATAAAATCCTTGTCAAGATCCATAAGAATCTCACTAATAAGATGGAATGATATTGACATCTCCAATTCTATCCAAATCTCTAGGTCTATCATACTAATGTTAGAACTCCAATCAAAGTAACATTATATACCTTCATTAATTCAATTGTGGTGATCATATTTTTTAGAAATTAAATCTTATCCCTATGAATCATTAGGACACATGTATAGGTGACAAATATCATTATGCTTACCTTAACTAGTTGACATTGCTTGATGAAATAATTATTTATGCCTTTAATAATTTATAGCTTTACCAATAAAATATTAAATGATCCTATAAGAAAAAGTTAAGAGCTCAATCCTTTGAAGTTGATTATTTGATTCTCAAATAGAATCAAAAGTATACCAACTACAAAACTGAGTTTAATAGAAAATTCAAACCCTATTGAATAGGGCCATACATAATAATTGTTAAGTATGCATCAATAATATATAATATAGTAATGATTGGTGGTAAAATATAAGTATCCTATGAATATTATCCATCTAAAATGATATTATGCTAAAAAAATTCCATTTCATATTTTTATTCAATTATTTGGTTTTGTATGTCTTGATTACTTTATTATTGTAGGTAGGTTTTACCACCTACATCCACAATCCTTGTATGTGAAATAGATAGTGATTTTGTTCAAACCATAATGTAATTTTGGTTAGACAATAGTACAACAATTGGATTTTAGCATCTTTGAAGGTAAACAATCTAGTAGTGAATGAAGCTTCTAAGGTATATTCAACTAAAAATATCATACAAAGGTAATCTAGAAGATGATAAGAATATTTGTAGTACGTAGGCATACATGGCTAGACATATGTAAATTGGGCTAAACAGGTAGTAGAGCAAAAGGTAAATCTTTCTAGAAGTCTAGTATACAAATAAACTATACTTTAAGCATCAAATTTAAATATTGATTAAGTATAAGAGTCGCAATAATTTAAAATGCTAATGTCAGAATAAGTGTGTAGAAATTCTAGCATCTAATGCAATAAATCAAAATAATGGCTAAGTAACAAAGAAGAGTCATATGGATAATGAAGCTAATGTCAGCATAGATACACAAAAGTCCAACACATAATGAAGGTTGGATCTAAAATATGCTAAGGAATTATGTCCAGCATGTAAAGAAATAAAATTAGAAGTTTATCTAGCATTTGATAGAATATTTTGTAAAGTTTCAAAGGGAACCAAGGTTTTGAAGCAATGACATCATCATCAAAAGTATAAAAGTTTGCTAAAGACAAGATGAAATTTAGATGGAAAACTATTCTAAGCCATAGAACCCAATAATAAAATACCAAGGATCAAGAATAATATTTGGATTTTGGTACTATGCATGGGCAAGTGTGTTTGTGTGTAGAAGGTGGATATACTCTAGGAGCAAAGACATCATAAAATAGGAATAATAAACCCAACATCCAACACAAATAAAATACAAAATTTGGCTAATTATTGGCAAAGGGTCGTACCATCAAAGTAGCTTATATCATCAACAAAGATAAATGGTATGACCTAAATAAATGGCCATGGGATCAAAATATAGCCATGATATGATGGGTTTTACTTTTCACTACCACATCTTGTGAAAAAGGTTTCCAAATCTATCCTAGTCAGCAAAAATTTCCATGTGCTAGACAACAGACCAATATCATCACTATGAGAAGGCCTCAACAATTGAGGGCTCATATGACCATACATTTGTCCTTGCTCAATTAGATCAATATAATATAAAAAGAGTGGACTATAAACAAATGGTTAGAATTCAATGGCACATTATGCAAGCTTGCTTTACAAACTAAATATAGCCCACACACATTAGCAAAGTATACTTGAAGTAGTTAAGCATGACCAAACTAAAAGTGACTACCAGCTCATGCACCTATTTTGACAAGTGTGCATAATAAATATACATAATGATTCTAGGTTAATTGAATGCAAATGTAAATTTATAAATACTTGAATGTAACCCATACAAAGGTCGACTCTTTAGAATTTATAATTGTGTGATGTATAATAAATATACTATGCTCCTTTGAACAAAGATCAGATTGCTATTTGATTTAATCATTGAGCATTTTTGTTAAAGCTAAATGAATGGTTTATAATGTTACAATTATTCTACTATCTAGATTTCTTCCTATATTTGTTATTTATTAGTTCTTGGAATTCTTTGTAATACTTAATGTTTAATACTATTAAATTTTCTAAAACATTGAAAGAAAGTCAATATGTTAGGCAGTCTAGTCTAGTTCAAAGTGTGAGACTCTCATGCTTCATGTTCTTTGATGTTGCTAAATTTATTCCACTTTTAATCCTAGCTTCTAACCTTATGCATCCTAATTTCTACTTTGCAATCTCTTTTAGTTACTTTAGCTATTATCATAGGAATCGACCTACTCTAGAGGGTTACTCAGAAACTATTATGAGTCTTTTAATCTTGGTTGAGGTCTTGAGGGTACAACTCATCCACTTAGGTGAATTTTGGACTAATATTTTTTGGTATGCTCGATGGGACATATGTATCACCCTTACCCAGAGGACTCAAGATTTTGATGAGAAATCTTGACCTCATAAGCAAAAAAAGTATGTTCATCTAGTGACTTCATTTGCTTACAAATAAAAAAGATTGGCAAATCTATTCCAAATCCATTAAAAAATATTAGTTGTTACCCAAAAGAATATATAGTATTTTTATTGCTATCAGGATGAGGTAAACATGTCTGGTAAGGAATAGTGTCAAATACCTAATGTAACAGTCCTCTTAGCACAACTATTATTTGATTTATGTACAGAGGGATTAAACCTCTGATGGTAAGGAAAGTACCAAGGCATGGAAGCTATTCTTTTTTAGCAGATGGAGACATCAAATTGTGAGTAGGGAAGAAGAATTGGAGGTATAAACCATTTTGGCGTTTTGAAAATCATTTAATTCTTATTTTTATGTTCATAAAATAATAAAAGATTTAATAAATAAAAACAATAGTTAATAAAATAGAAAATTAATCGATTTTAAAATAAATTAAAAAAATCCAAATGATTCATTAGTGAGCATAATGATTATGATGGATATGTCAAATTGGATAACTACATACAAACTCTCATGATTTTTTTAAACTGTCCCCATAATCTTTGGGTGAAAATGAAGGAAGTTAGTTTGTGGGGAAAGGAGCATTTACATCTTGGAACTTACATCTCGGGATTATATGATATTTTTGTGTGTTTTGAGCACGTCTTGAGATTTGGGATTAGAAGGAAGAAGAAGAGATGGGCTATAACAAACACAAGTTTCATAGGTCAGATATCTTGCTTTCTTATTGATTGCATTCTTTTCTAAGGCTTGGTGTATGTGTTGTCAAATAGAATCGGTAATGTTAAAATGAATTGGTTATGCTATGAGTTGTAATGTGAATTGGAAATCTTTCTATTTGTTGTTAAAGTGAATAGGGAATACACCTTACTTATTTAATGTATAGCTTGTACTTCATTTTGTTATGGATGAATATTACCCTATTTCATCAGATTGTATTGACTTGGGTTGTGTGAATATCACAATTTCATTTCTTTATTAATTTGATGTCTTCAAATCTATATCTTTTGAATTGGTGCTAGCTGAAATATCTTTTGTTTGGTTGTGTGTCATGGAATGATGAGTAATTGTTTTGTTAGTGTGTATTTAACAACTTAGTAGCCAATTTTCTTGGATTAACTATCTGGTGCCTTCCGTTGATAATAGTAATGATGTGTAACATATACAATTGTTATGCTTTATCTTAATACCATGATAGAAAAATGAGTGGATTTTGTATTTATTTTAGATAATTCGGTCCATGCATTATTTATTTATTTAATTTTGATCCAAATGAGCAAGGTTGAATTTTATTCTACTGAATTAAGGCTGAGATGCGCATCATTTTTTAAATAACACATGCATGGTGGAAAATATAGTGAATGAAAAATTATTATTTGCATAAAATGTACCTTATAGAAAAAGATGATGCATTTTAGTATCCAGATATTCAATTGTATTCATATTAGCATGCATTGCATATGTGTTTGAGCCATTCTAATCCCTAATTGGTGCTACTCAAGTCTTTAGTTGTCGGATGTGATGAAAAAAGGGAAGCATTGGGATGGAGCATCAAATTCAGTAAAGTTCTCCTTACGTCAATGAAAAGCTTATTTTCAAAATTCTCTCACAAATTGAAGAACAAGTACTTGTCATTTAAATCGAACTACTATGTTGTGTGCTTGATGAACCACCTTAAATAGATATCTTTAGTTTGATGGTAACATTAGCATTTGGAAGAGAAATGCCCTCCAATATTATAGTAAACAATAGATAAAATATTTTCTATAACAATTGTGTCGTGGTATGGAATATCTCGGTTATAGAGAGTTTGAGTAGCCCCTTTCTTATTTTTGAGTGATTTAAGAATATCATATTTTAATTATACGTTCCATGCATGGTAATATTACATTTAATAGGAGCTTGAATTAAAATGCTTACATGGTGCTTTTTCCACCAAGATATAATGCAATTGCTTCATGAAGTATTTATAATTTAAAATCACTAGTGCAATATCTAAAGAAGTTCATGATTGAATATGATTGCATACCTGTAGCACCCTAAAATTGGTGCAGTAACCCTTAGAAAATAATTAAAATTACTTTAGTAATAATTCAAATTCAAATTTTAACCTCGAACTGCCTGTTAAACCGTTTTCCTTGTTTTCCATGCCATTTTTAGGATTTGTTGTGACCGTTGTACGATATTTTCCCCGATCAGATGATATCACCTCAGATCGGACGATTTCATCTAGAGCAGAATGTCCAGACGATTTCGTCCCAAAAATGATTTTTCAAAATTAGCTTCTGTTCCAACTTCTCTAACTTGGGCAGAGATGCGTCTGCACCATTAGATTATCCCCCATTGGAGATCTCCTAAATTGGGATGATCTCCAACCTCCTAACCTCCCTCTTAAGCCTATTTAAACCTTAGTACCCCCATTGATCTACCCCTGGCTGGCTGAATTCCCCTATAGTTTGATCTTTGTGTGCGTTAGAATACCCTGAATTCTTGTTTGCATTTGTGCCTTTCTAAGTTTTCTTACAGGAATTATGTTATTCTTTAGTCGGACCAAGCTCAGATCATCATATATGATCTTGTACAATCTTGGACGATCAAGCCCCAATTCGAGATGATTTCACACTCTACAGACGATTTTGACTACAATCAACATTGGGGGCAATTAGTGCCCAGAGTTTGCACTTTTCTCTTTTCGTCTGTTGTTTCATTCTGCATTTAGATCAATTTATTGTTATTTTTTGCTATTATGCATTTTGGAGTTCACCCATATAGCTTAAGTGCATGATAAGATCATAATTTGTCATTAGAATACTATAATTTACTTGAATTTCTATTTGTAATTATTGTTTTAGTATCTATATTGTCATTTTACACCGTTTTCCTCTGTTAGTATTGCTGCATTTTCTGTGTTCTGTGTCTATTTCTCTGATTGCAGGTCTCTGACCAATTCTTCTGATGAATTCGTCAGATCTCAGATGATCCTATATGATTTCAGATGATCTTGTCAGATCAAAGGCGATCTAGATTGCTTCAAAAATTAGAACCTCCATCAGACATCCGGATCAGGTATGGTTTTTTTCTAATCTAGTATATTTCTTGTATTCTCTGTTTAATTCTATTTTTGTATTCATTTAAATCTACATTTCCTAATAGAACAGTTTAGATTCATTTGGCCAAACCTAGGATTTGAATGATTAAATGTAAAATTGAACACATCAAACACATTCCCAACCTAGGTGTGGAGATTGCCACTAAACGTTTCCTAGTGAACCCCACCATCCATCGAAAAATCACCCTTATACACCTCCCTCGAGAGGCGGGACCTTCAAAGGGCCTCTCAGTCCGAGGTATTGTCCCATCCTTCTCACATCCCCCTTCCAGGCACGGATCCTATAGCCTGAAGGTAAGGGTGCAAAAAATTTGGAGCGATACATTTTGGTGAACCCGACGTGAAACTAAAACCTTTTGAAAACAAAAAACATAGATGCATTTAAAATCATTAGAAAACTACTAAGTTGCATATCATGTTTAGATGGTAGCTCCTAAGAAAAGACTAGTTGTCACTATAAATGTTGAAAACCAATTAGCAGCCATAGAAATTAATTATGTGCTTAGTGTTCCTGAAACAGATAGAAACCAACTTTTGTGGGATGAACTTAATAGGAGACTAGGTATCATTTCATCTAGATCAATACAACTTAAACAAATCAAGAGGTTTGCACTAGATAGAATCCTGGATCCTCATCAACTCATTTTTTATCATGAACTTCAGAGAGCTTGCCATAGGTGGTTAGCTTATAGGAGAGCTCTTGTGTCTTCATAATTGTTCACCTTCGAGGAATACCTTGAGAACGCAACTATTATACACCAATTCCTAGGTCGTGTAGAAGACCAAGAGGTCGTTCTTATGGATAGGGAAATGTGGAGAAGAGTTCCTAAAGTTGTGTTATATCGAGAGTATTGCCACGAAATTTATTTCTACCAACCAAAGTCTGAGATAGATAATATCACTATAGCATTTTTTGTCAAATTCTTGAAAGAAAAATTTCAATTTGAAGAAGAACATTTCATGACTCCTGAAGAACTTGAGCCCGTTAATGATATTTATAATTTGTTTATAGAAAACTAGATCATTGCTTTCATTATTATTATTTCTTGCATTTAGTGTGTTGTTTGTTATCTTTATAATATTGTTATAAAGACATAGACAAAAACAAGAAAAACAAGAAAAACAAAAAACATAACAAAACCAAAACATTTTATTTTAAATACTATAGTAGGTATATAATTAAAATATATACCTCTTAAGCTTGTTGCATATATATATATATATATATATATATATAAGTATATATATATTTTTTGAAATCTAAACTTAAGAACAACGCCTAGACTTAGGAATGGTAAACAAACTGAAGAAGAAGAAGAAGAATATTGGCTAGGAAACAAAACGAAAAACCCAAATGTCCTTCCTGAGGATTCAATTATGGAAGGAGGAACTCTAGAACAACCAAAATATGAGCTTGTTGTAGATGAACAAGAAGAAAATGTTAAAGAGGAAGGATCCTCATCCCCTAGAATGGCTCTAGACGGAACTGTTGCTTTTGATAATATAGATCATTTCTAGAAATTTCTCAGTAATAACATTGGTGCTCTTAATATGGTAGTTCATATTGATAGAGGACAAATTAGTGACACTCAAGCAACCCTAGAAGATATATATCACACATGCACTAATCCTTTGTCTTTTGTCGATCAAGAAAGTGATAAAGCTAGACCATCCAATAGAGATATGGTCATTATGATTCAGAACATGCAACAGCAACAATTTACCCAACCCCCTAAGGAGCCTGTTATTGAGCTTAAAATCATTCCCACACAAAAGAGACCTTCATTCACTGCTTTATTTTGCCAAACTATTGATCAATATGCTTCAAATTGACAAAAACCTAAAATGAAGCCAAACATCAATTTTCAACAATCTAGGATACAACATAATACAACTTCAAAACTTCTTCATAACACCCTTCCTACCAATAATTTACATAATAGCAATATAGAATCTAATATTCATGTCCCTCCATCATATGCTCACAAATCCCATATTAATGCCCTACCGAACCAATATGGTGGGAAAACCAATAATCTGGAAGCCATGGTGAAATAGTTAGCTTCCCGCATGGACCAGATAGATCCCTACCATCCCTCATTTAATTATCGAGAGATGTGTAGTCAGCCTTTGGATCCCATAGTTATAGCACAACCATACCCTAAGCACTTTACCATGCCCGTCCTGCCTATATATAAAGGAACTAAATATCCCATAGAGCATCTTCGCATGTTTAGGATAGCATGTCATGATATATCACATGATGACTTGCTATTACTAAAAATGTTCTCAAAAAGTTTAGGAGGAATGGCATTAGAGTGGTACTATCAATTGCCCACTCATTCTTTGAGGAATTTTGAAGAAACAGCTGAATATTTTGTCCATCAATTTAGTGCCTACATCGAGAGACACATGACCATTAAAGATTTATACAACTTAAAACAAGACAAAGATGAATGTTTTTCTGATTTCTTAGCTAGATGGAGGTAGTTGATAGGAAAACCGCACTTTGTGCTACCTTATAGGGAAATGTTGGTGAAGAACACAAGCTTATACTGAGAGGGGGGGTGAACAGTATAAGACCTCTTTTTACTTATTCCTTTATACTTCAAAATAGTAAAGCAATATACCCAAAGCAATATCAAAACAATGCACAATATCATCCACAAAGTGACACCAATTTTAACGTGGTTCACCCAAAAATCCTGGGCTACGTCCACAAAACTTTTCTCTAAAAGTTATCTCAAAGTTCTTTGGGAAACCTTCCCAATTACAATGTTTATGAGCCTCGGCTCAAAGGAGACACCTTCCCCCAATCTGAATTTATGAGCCTCTCGCTCAAAGGAGATACCTTCCCTCTCGCTCTGGAAATGATCCCTCGAAGATCAATCGCCTCTACCTCTTGCTAGCACGTGGAACTCCTTTCCACCGAAGACCTCCTGTCCTCAATGCTTAGCCTAAGAGACCTCTACCTTCTATGATCACGTCCACAGTAGCTCAGCTACCTATACCAAACACAGTCAGTCGGTCTAGTACAAGTCTTCCTCTGTCTGTCAGATCTGTCCAACTCTTTGAACAAATCAATCCTCTGCACACAAGCCTTCTCAAAGACTTGCCAAATCTGTCCTCATGTTCTTCTCAAAGAACCAATGCACCTCTGTCCTCAAGTTCTCTGATAGAACTCTCAAAAACTCAGCTCACAAGTCCTCTGCTAGGACCTGTCCAAATCTGCTCACAAGTCCCCACTGGAACCTGTCCAAAACCTGCTCACAAGTCCCCATCGAAACCTGTCCAAAACCTCAGCAAGCTCACCAAGAAAAACTTGCTTAGCATGAACCCACAAAGAGAATTGTTAGAGACCCAATGTGATTCATAAACCTCATAGAAGCATAAAGAGAATTGTTAGAGACTCAATATGTTCTATACTTAACTCCCAATCTCAATCTCAAATCTCATAGAAACATAAAGAGAATTGTTAGAGACCCAATATGTTCTATACTTAACTCCCAATCTCAATCTCAACTCAATCTCAAACTCAAAAGAATAAGATAGATGTAGTATGCTTTTCTCAAGAATATGAAACACAACCCAACAATTGCCAACCATGCAATATCTCATATAACAATGATACTTATATTCTTTTCACCAACAACTAGGGTTTCATCATCTCAAAGCAAGTAGCAAGACTTACTAACATAAACCCTATTGCAAAAATGCTTCCTCTTCCTCAACCAGAATTATGCATTCACCCAAAAATTCAACAATAACTTTAATGCATAAACAATCTTCAATATCCAGAAAATAAGATTCACACCAAAGAATACCTAGTAGACAACCTTTTCACTCCAAACTCAATTTCAGAAAATATACCATAAACAACATACATGGAAGAAGTTGCCCATACCTTTACTTTGATGAAGAAGGAGAACTCAAAATCTGTCACAACACTAACTCTCAATTTGCCACTAATTAGAGTTAGCAACTATACAATAATACACAATAATAAAGATCCAAAATAACACCTTATTTCTCCAACTTAGTAAAAACCACCAAAGTACAATATATATACAAAGTAAAACCTCTTTACACCTTATTACTCCACATAAACATTAAACATCAATAAAACAATGTCAAAACAAATATGATACCTTAACCTTATACCTCCCGCGCATTCACAGCCACTATCCTTTGCACACCGTGACCAAAAGAAAAATCCAATGAAGAGAATCGAACTCGGCACCTCTGCCTTCTAGCGCTTTCGCTTAAACGCCACCACCGTTGGGTCACAAGTGCCCAACGAAATACTACAGTGCTGCCCTCTCTTTTATCTTCCTTTGACGCCAAGAATCTGGAAAACGTAAACGTCTTCCACAAACCACATGCAAACTGGTGAGCGTTGTCCAAGACGTAAGTCACTGAATGCTTGCATTAGTCATCTCACAACATAGTCTAAAAAATGCAGTTCAGGAGCAATTGCCAATCCACTGCCATCAAGCAAAAAGGTAAGGATGCAGCCCAAGCTCAAATCCGAGTATGCCAAGCACGATTTCAAAGACGTCAATCGGAGATTCGAAGACACAGAGCAAGCTCAACTCGAAGACACCAAGCGTTATTCGAAAGGTAAGGAGCAAATGCAAATCGCAGAAGCCAAGTCGAACGAAATCGGGGGGAGGCGGCCGCGCAAATCAAAAAATATAGAGTAACCACAAATCGCAGATATCAATAATAATCGGAGGTGCTCACTTTAGAAAATCATCCCCACTTATATAGCCATTCTTCCTTAACTGTTTGACGTCGGCGCTCCTCCAACGATGGCAACATATCGGCGAAAGAATTCTTTTTTCTTCCGTCGCTTAAGGGTTGAAAGACCCTTTAATAATAATTAAAATAATTATTATTATTTTATTAATAATAAATTAAACTTGGACCTTTGACAAAGGTTTGAGTTAATTTAATTATTAATAATAAACATGGACCTTTGCATTAAGTTAAGCTTGGTTTTAATAAAAACCCTTAATGAGTCCAAATGGTTTTAAGAAAAACCTTTAGCCTTGTCACCATGGTTTTAATAAAAACCCTTTAACATAAAGAAGCTTCTCAAGATATTCTTGACATCACACTCTTTTGATATCAACACAAAAATGCCTTTTGACATCAATGACAACTTATACATTTGAGCAAAGGCAATGTACCCAAAGTGCCCAAAATTGCCAACAATCTCCCCCTTTGTCATTGATGGCAAACCTTTACTGAAAACACTTCTCAAGAGCCAAAACTAAAACCAATTGAAACCAACTATGCTAACAACTGAGAATCTTCCTTTGAAGTTTTGCTCCCCCTGACTTGAAGCTTTCCTCTTCACTTTGAAGCTCTCCCCCTTACTCATATCTCTCCCCCTTTGTCATCAATGGCAAAGGGCCACCTTTGGGGCTCGGGACTAAGAATTAGCCTCTTAGCTTAGTCCCTCCCCCACCTCCCGATGAGGTGATTAATTTTGGGGTGGGAGTAAAACTCCCATTAGGCACTGATCATCATCAGCGTCTATAACTTCCTTGTCGGGCCTTCTCTTGAACTCTTTGTCCATATCCCTGTTCCTGTCATTGTTCTTGTTCTTGTTCTCATCCCTATTTTTATCCATGCCTTGATCCTTGGACCTGATCATGCCACTGTTCCTGTTCTTGTATTCTAGAATTTTAGCTCTACACTGTCTGACTGTGTGACCTTCATTGTTGCACTTATAACAAGTAACAATGTTATTTCTTTTAGGCATACCTGTTCTTTGAATCCACCAGTTCTGACCAAACCTGTTCTGACCAAACCTATTCTGACCAAACCTGTTCTGACCAAACCTGTTCTGATCAAACCTGTTCTGACCAAACCTGTTCTGATCAAACCTGTTCCTGATATTTGCCTTGCAATAAACTGCCTTGTGCCCAAACTATTGACAAGAGTAGCAATACCCTTGAAAGAAATTACCACCTCTGAAACTGTCATTTACCTTCTTCACTTGAGCCATGCAATGTGAAGCTATGTGACCAAACCTGTGACAAGCAAAACATCTCGCCTTGAAACTTTCCTTTATTTGACCTCTTAGGTTCTGAAAACTTCTTCTTCTCATTCTGAATTCTGGTTTCTATTTCTGTGCATCTATCATTCAAGGACTCATGATCTGAAATACTTTCCTCATCAGAACTCTCTTCCTTTTGGAGTCTTTTACTAGACTCTCCAACTTGTTCCTTGTGATGCTTAACAAAACCAAGGCCTATTTTATCTGTTGTCTTTCTTTGACCTTTGATGAGAGACTTAACCTTTTTGGAGCTATCTTGAAACCTGTGAAGCTTATCCTTGTACCCTTTAGTTTCCTCTTTCAAAGAAGCCATTTTCTGTTCTAACTCACTATACTCAAGAACCTTAGACTCTAACTCATCCTTGAGTTCTTGTGTCTTAGCTATAGAGAAGTCAAGACTTTCTATAAGATCATCTCTCTCCATACAACATTCATCCAACTTATCCTTGAGTCTAGCATTCTTCTTTCTTTCCTTTTTCAAAGCACTAAGAGCACTAATAAGTTCACCTTTAAGATCTACTTCACCTTCCTCTATATGTTTGCTATTAGAATCATCAAAGCCTTTTTCAGATTTCTTATCACTAGAGGTGCTACCCTTTTCAAAAACCATACATGCATCTTCCTTATAGTTTTCTGAAGCATCCTCATACATACTAGAAATCAAATCATTATTTGTGCAATCATCCTCAAGGTGACCAAAATTTCCACATCTAAGACATTTCATGATAATGAATCTATGTTTTGGTTCTTCCTCTTTTCTTGATATGAACAACATCTCATTTTCATTATCACTTGAAGAACTTTCACTATCACTACTAGAACACTTACTTGCTTTGTCTAGGTAGAAACTCTTCTTGTGTTTGTGAGAATACCTCTTTCCTTGATTGTTGTGCTCATCTTTGTTTTTCCTATGATGCTTGTGCTTTTCGGAATCCTTGCTCTTACAAATCCTGTTTATCTTCATCACTTTCATCCTTGGCAATAATACAATCAGTAGCATAATGACCAAACTTTCCACAATTGAAACATCTTACGTTTTTCATATTTTTGTGCTTTCTAGAGAACTTGCCTTTCTTGTTGTAATATGCCTCTTCATCACTAGAAGACTCATCACTCTCTTGAAGTTGTTTACCTTTGGATTTCTTGGTAGCCTTGAAAGTTGCCTCCTTCTTGACATCAACCTTCACTTGAGTTCTCAACTCAAATGCTGCAAGTATACTATGGAGCTCATCCTTTTTCAACTTATCCAAATCTTTAGCTTCCTCAATAGCAAAAATATTTTCACTAAATCTATTAGGAAGAGATCTTAAAATCTTATCACAAACATCATTTTCAGCAAGCTCAAGACCTAAGTCTTTCATGGAGTTAACAACCTCATCCATACGAAGCATGTAGTCACTAATATTTTCATCATCATTCATCTTGAGTTGTTCAAACATACCTTTGAAGTGTCTCAACTTTGCCTTTCTGACATTTGTATCACCTGTATGAACCACCTTCAATTGATTCCACATTTCACTAGTTGTCTTGCAGTGAATCACTTTGGTGAGATCTACTTTCTGTAAGCCTTTCAGGATTGCATTCATTGCTTTTGAATTGCTGTGATGTAGGAGTCTTTCTTCTTTAGTATTAGGACCATGTTCAGGAATAGTGTACTCATCTTCAATTACTTCCCAAACCTCATTCCCAAGTGCCATTAGATGAACCTTCATCCTTGCACTCCAAAGACCAAAATCTGACCCATCAAGAATAGGTGTTGCATTGCCACTTGAATGATCCATTGTGTTCTTTACTAGCTTTTCCTTCAAGTTGTTAAACTTTTCGAAGGCACCCGCTCCGATACCAATTGAAGAACACAAGCTTATACTCGAGAGGGGGGGTGAACAAGTATAAGACCTCTTTTTACTTATTCCTTTATACTTCAAAATAGTAAAGCAATATACCCAAAGCAATATCAAAACAATGCACAATATCATCCACAAAGTGACACCAATTTTAACGTGGTTCACCCGAAAAGCCTAGGCTACGTCCACAAAACTTTTCTCTAAAAGTTATCTCAAAGTTCTTTGGGAAACCTTCCCAATTACAATGTTTATGAGCCTCGGCTCAAAGGAGACACCTTCCCCCAATCTGAATTTATGAGCCTCTGCTCAAAGGAGATACCTTCCCCTCTGCTCTGGAAATGATCCCTCAGAAGATCAACTGCCTCTACCTCTTGCCAACACGTGGAACTCCTTTCCATCGAAGACCTCCTGTCCTCAATGCTTAGCCTAAGAGACCTCTGCCTTCTATGATCACGTCCACAGTAGCTCAGCTACCTATACCAAACATAGTCAGTCGGTCTAGTACAAGTCTTCCTCTGTCTATCAGATCTGTCCAACTCTTTGAACAAATCAATCCTCTGCACACAAGCCTTCTCAAAGACTTGCCAAATCTGTCCTCAGGTTCTTCTCAAAGAACCAATGCACCTCTGTCCTCAAGTTCTCTGATAGAACTCTCAAAAACTCAGCTCACAAGTCCTCTGCTAGGACCTGTCCAAATCTGCTCACAAGTCCCCACTGGAACCTGTCCAAAACCTGCTCACAAGTCCCCATCGAAACCTGTCCAAAACCTCAGCAAGCTCACCAAGAAAAACTTGCTTAGCATGAACCCACAAAGAGAATTGTTAGAGACCCAATGTGATTCATAAACCTCATAGAAGCATAAAGAGAATTGTTAGAGACTCAATATGTTCTATACTTAACTCCCAATATCAATCTCAAATCTCATAGAAACATAAAGAGAATTGTTAGAGACCCAATATGTTCTATACTTAACTCCCAATCTCAATCTCAACTCAATCTCAATCTCAAAAGAATAAGATAGATGTAGTATGCTTTTCTCAAGAATATGAAACACAACCCAACAATTGCCAACCATGCAATATCTCATATAACAATGATACTTATATTCTTTTCACCAACAACTAGGGTTTCATCATCTCAAAGCAAGTAGCAAGACTTACTAACATAAACCCTATTGCAAAAATGCTTCCTCTTCCTCAACCAGAATTATGCATTCACCCAAAAATTCAACAATAACTTTAATGCATAAACAATCTTCAATATCCAGAAAATAAGATTCACACCAAAGAATACCTAGTAGACAACCTTTTCACTCCAAACTCAATTTCAGAAAATATACCATAAACAACATACATGGAAGAAGTTGCCCATACCTTTACTTTGATGAAGAAGGAGAACTCAAAATCTGTCACAACACTAACTCTCAATTTGCCACTAATTAGAGTTAGCAACTATACAATAATACACAATAATAAAGATCCAAAATAACACCTTATTTCTCCAACTTAGTAAAAACCACCAAAGTACAATATATATACAAAGTAAAACCTCTTTACACCTTATTACTCCACATAAACATTAAACATCAATAAAACAATGTCAAAACAAATATGATACCTTAACCTTATACCTCCCACGCATTCACAGCCACTATCCTTTGCACACCGTGACCAAAAGAAAAATCCAATGAAGAGAATCGAACTCGGCACCTCTGCCTTCTAGCGCTTTCGCTTAAACGCCACCATCGTTGGGTCACAAGTGCCCAATGAAATACTACAGCGCTGCCCTCTCTTTTATCTTCCTTTGATGCCAAGAATCTAGAAAACGTAAACGTCTTCCACAAACCACATGCAAACTGGTGAGCGCTGTCCAAGACGTAAGTCACTGAATGCTTGCATTAGTCATCTCACAACACAGTCTAAAAAACGTAGTTCAGGAGCAATTGCCAATCCACTACCGTCACACAAAAAGTAAGGATGCAGCCCAAGCTCAAATCCGAGTATGCCAAGCACGGTTTCAAAGACGTCAATCGGAGATTCGAAGACACAGAGCAAGCTCAACTCGAAGACACCAAGCGCTGTTCGAAAGGTAAGGAGCAAATGCAAATCGTAGACGCCAAGTGCAAATCGAACGAAATAGAGCAAGTGCAAATTGCAGATGCCAAGCGCAAATCGAAAAAAATAGAGCAAGTGCAAATCGTAGATGCCAAGCGCAAATCAAAAAATACAGAGTAACCACAAATCGTAGATATCAATAATAATCGGAGGTGCTCACTTTAGAAAATCATCCCCACTTATATAGCCATTCTTCCTTAACTGTTTGACGTCGGCGCTCCTCCAACGATGGCAACATATCGGCGAAAGAATTCTTTTTTCTTCCGTCGCTTAAGGGTTGAAAGACCCTTTAATAATAATTAAAATAATTATTATTATTTTATTAATAATAAATTAAACTTGGACCTTTGACAAAGGTTTGAGTTAATTTAATTATTAATAATAAACATGGACCTTTGCATTAAGTTAAGCTTGGTTTTAATAAAAACCCTTAATGAGTCCAAATGGTTTTAAGAAAAACCTTTAGCCTTGTCACCATGGTTTTAATAAAAACCCTTTAACATAAAGAAGCTTCTCAAGATATTCTTGACATCACACTCTTTTGATATCAACACAAAAATGCCTTTTGACATCAATGACAACTTATACATTTGAGCAAAGGCAATGTACCCAAAGTGCCCAAAATTGCCAACAATCTCCCCCTTTGTCATTGATGGCAAACCTTTACTGAAAACACTTCTCAAGAGCCAAAACTGAAACCAACTGTGCTAACAACTGAGAATCTTCCTTTGAAGTTTTGCTCCCCCTGACTTGAAGCTTTCCTCTTCACTTTGAAGCTCTCCCCCTTACTCATATCTCTCCCCCTTTGTCATCAATGGCAAAGGGCCACCTTTGGGGCTCGGGACTAAGAATTAGCCTCTTAGCTTAGTCCCTCCCCCACCTCCTGATGAGGTGATTAATTCTGGGGTGGGAGTAAAACTCCCATTAGGCACTGATCATCATCAGCGTCTATAACTTCCTTGTCGGGCCTTCTCTTGAATTCTTTGTCCATATTCCTGTTCCTGTCACTGTTCTTGTTCTTGTTCTCATCCCTATTTTTATCCATGCCTTGATCCTTGGACTTGATCATGCCACTGTTCCTATTCCTGTATTCTAGAATTTCAGCTCTACACTGTCTGACTGTGTGACCTTCATTGTTGCACTTATAACAAGTAACAATGTTATTTCTTTTAGGCATACCTGTTCTTTGAATCCACCAGTTCTGACCAAACCTATTCTGACCAAACTTGTTCTGACCAAACCTATTCTGACCAAACTTTTCGACCAAACCTATTCTGATCAAACCTGTTCTGACCAAACCTATTCGATCAAACCTGTTCTCGATATTTGCCTTGCAATAAACTCGCCTTGTGCCCAAACTCGTTGACAAGAGTAGCAATACCCTTGAAAGAAATTACCACCTCTGAAACTGTCATTTACCTTCTTCACTTGAGCCATGCAATGTGAAGCTATGTGACCAAACCTCGTGACAAGCAAAACATCTCGCCTTGAAACTTTCCTTTATTTGACCTCTTAGGTTCGAAAACTTCTTCTTCTCATTCTGAATTCTGGTTTCTATTTCTGTGCATCTATCATTCAAGGACTCATGATCTGAAATACTTTCCTCATCAGAACTCTCTTCCTTTTGGAGTCTCTTACTAGACTCTCCAACTTGTTCCTTGTGATGCTTAACAAAACCAAGGCCTGTTTTATCTGTTGTCTTTCTTTGACCTTTGATGAGAGACTTAACCTTTTTGGAGCTATCTTGAAACCCGTGAAGCTTATCCTTGTACCCTTTAGTTTCCTCTTTCAAAGAAGCCATTTTCTGTTCTAACTCACTATACTCAAGAACCTTAGACTCTAACTCATCCTTGAGTTCTTGTGTCTTAGCTATAGAGAAGTCAAGACTTTCTATAAGATCATCTCTCTCCATACAACATTCATCCAACTTATCCTTGAGTCTAGCATTCTTCTTTCTTTCCTTTTTCAAAGCACTAAGAGCACTAATAAGTTCACCTTTAAGATCTACTTCACCTTCCTCTATATGTTTGCTTTTAGAATCATCAAAGCCTTTTTCAGATTTCTTATCACTAGAGGTGCTACCCTTTTCAAAAACCATACATGCATCTTCCTTATAGTTTTCTGAAGCATCCTCATACATACTAGAAATCAAATCATTATTTGTGCAATCATCCTCAAGGTGACCAAAATTTCCACATCTAAGACATTTCATGATAATGAATCTATGTTTTGGTTCTTCCTCTTTTCCTGATATGAACAACATCTCATTTTCATTATCACTTGAAGAACTTTCACTATCACTACTAGAACACTTACTTGCTTTGTCTAGGTAGAAACTCTTCTTGTGTTTGTGAGAATACCTCTTTCCTTGATTGTTGTGCTCATCTTTGTTTTTCCTATGATGCTTGTGCTTTTCGGAATCCTTGCTCTTACAGATCCTGTTTATCATCATCACTTTCATCCTTGGCAACAGTACAGTAGTAGCATAATGACCAAACTTTCCACAATTGAAACATCTTACGTTTTTCATATTTTTGTGCTTTCTAGAGAACTTGCCTTTCTTGTTGTAATATGCCTCTTCATCACTAGAAGACTCATCACTCTCTTGAAGTTGTTTACCTTTGGATTTCTTGGTAGCCTTGAAAGCTGCCTCCTTCTTGACATCAACCTTCACTTGAGTTCTCAACTCAAATGCTGCAAGTATACTATGGAGCTCATCCTTTTTCAACTTATCCAAATCTTTAGCTTCCTCAATAGCAGAAATATTTTCACTAAATCTATTAGGAAGAGATCTTAAAATCTTATCACAAACATCATTTTCAGCAAGCTCAAGACCTAAGTCTTTCATGGAGTTAACAACCTCATCCATACGAAGCATGTAGTCACTAATATTTTCATCATCATTCATCTTGAGTTGTTCAAACATACCTTTGAAGTGTCTCAACTTGGCCTTTCTGACATTTGTATCACCTGTATGAACCACCTTCAACCGATTCCACATTTCACTAGTTGTCTTGCAGTGAATCACTTTGGTGAGATCTGCTTTCTGTAAGCCTTTCAGGATTGCATTCATTGCTTTTGAATTGTTGTGATGTAGGAGTCTTTCTTCTTTAGTATAAGGACCATGTTCAGGAATAGTGTACTCATCTTCAATCACTTCCCAAACCTCATTCCCAAGTGCCATTAGATGAACCTTCATCCTTGCACTCCAAAGACCAAAATCTGACCCATCAAGAATAGGTGTTGCATTGCCACTTGAATGATCCATTGTGTTCTTTACTAGCTTTTCCTTCAAGCTGTTAAACTTTTCGAAGGCACCCGCTCTAATACCAATTGAAGAACACAAGCTTATACTGAGAGGGGGGGGTGAACAATATAAGACCTCTTTTTACTTATTCCTTTATACTTCAAAATAGTAAAGCAATATACCCAAAGCAATATCAAAACAATGCACAATATCATCCACAAAGTGACACCAATTTTAACGTGGTTCACCCAGAAATCCTGGGCTACGTCCACAAAACTTTTCTCTAAAAGTTATCTCAAAGTTCTTTGGGAAACCTTCCCAATTACAATGTTTATGAGCCTCGGCTCAAAGGAGACACCTTCCCCCAATCTAAATTTATGAGCCTCTTCTCAAAGGAGATACCTTCCCCTCTGCTCTGGAAATGATCCCTCAGAAGATCAACTGCCTCTACCTCTTGCCAGCACGTGGAACTCCTTTCCATCGAAGACCTCCTATCCTCAATGCTTAGCCTAAGAGACCTCTACCTTCTATGATCACGTCCACAGCAGCTCAACTACCTATACCAAACACAGTCAGTCGGTCTAGTACAAGTCTTCCTCTGTCTATCAGATCTGTCCAACTCTTTGAACAAATCAATCCTCTACACACAAGCCTTCTCAAAGACTTGCCAAATCTGTCCTCAGGTTCTTCTCAAAGAACCAATGCACCTCTGTCCTCAAGTTCTCTGATAGAACTCTCAAAAACTCAGCTCACAAGTCCTCTGCTAGGACCTGTCCAAATCTGCTCACAAGTCCCCACTGGAACCTGTCCAAAACCTGCTCACAAGTCCCCATCGAAACCTGTCCAAAACCTCAGCAAGCTCACCAAGAAAAACTTGCTTAGCATGAACCCACAAAGAGAATTGTTAGAGACCCAATGTGATTCATAAACCTCATAGAAGCATAAAGAGAATTGTTAGAGACTCAATATGTTCTATACTTAACTCCCAATCTCAATCTCAAATCTCATAGAAACATAAAGAGAATTGTTAGAGACCCAATATGTTCTATACTTAACTCCCAATCTCAATCTCAACTCAATCTCAAACTCAAAAGAATAAGATAGATGTAGTATGCTTTTCTCAAGAATATGAAACACAACCCAACAATTGCCAACCATGCAATATCTCATATAACAATGATACTTATATTCTTTTCACCAACAACTAGGGTTTCATCATCTCAATGCAAGTAGCAAGACTTACTAACATAAACCCTATTGCAAAAATGCTTCCTCTTCCTCAACCAGAATTATGCATTCACCCAAAAATTCAACAATGACTTTAATGCATAAACAATCTTCAATATCCAGAAAATAAGATTCACACCAAAGAATACCTAGTAGACAACCTTTTCACTCCAAACTCAATTTCAGAAAATATACCATAAACAACATACATGGAAGAAGTTGCCCATACCTTTACTTTGATGAAGAAGGAGAACTCAAAATCTGTCACAACACTAACTCTCAATTTGCCACTAATTAGAGTTAGCAACTATACAATAATACACAATAATAAAGATCCAAAATAACACCTTATTTCTCCAACTTAGTAAAAACCACCAAAGTACAATATATATACAAAGTAAAACCTCTTTACACCTTATTACTCCACATAAACATTAAACATCAATAAAACAATGTCAAAACAAATATGATACCTTAACCTTATACCTCCCGCGCATTCACAGCCACTATCCTTTGCACACCACGACCAAAAGAAAAAATCCAATGAAGAGAATCGAACTCGGCACCTCTGCCTTCTAGCGCTTTCGCTTAAACGCCACCGTCGTTGGGTCACAAGTGCCCAACGAAATACTACAGCGCTGCCCTCTCTTTTATCTTCCTTTGACGCCAAGAATCTAGAAAACGTAAACGTCTTCCACAAACCACATGCAAACTGGTGAGCGCTGTCCAAGACGTAAGTCACTGAATGCTTGCATTATTCATCTCATAGCACAATCTAAAAAACGTAGTTCAAGAGCAATTGCCAATCCACTGTCGTCACACAAAAAGTAAGGATGCAGCCCAAGCTCAAATCCGAGTATGCCAAGCATGGTAAAGACGTCAATCGGAAGATTCAAAGACACAGAGCAAGCTCAACTCGAAGACACCAAGCACTGTTCGAAAGGTAAGAAGCAAATGCAAATCCAGAGAGAAAAAAGACCAAGTGCAAATCAAAGAAACAGAGCAAGTGCAAATCGTAGATGCCAAGCGCAAATCAAAAAATACAGAGTAACCACAAATCGCAGATATCAATAATAATCGGAGGTGCTCACTTTAGAAAATCATCCCCACTTATATAGCCATTCTTCCTTAACTGTTTGACGTCGGCGCTCCTCCAACGATGGCAACATATCGGCGAAAGAATTCTTTTTTCTTCCGTCGCTTAAGGGTTGAAAGACCCTTTAATAATAATTAAAATAATTATTATTATTTTATTAATAATAAATTAAACTTGGACCTTTGACAAAGGTTTGAGTTAATTTAATTATTAATAATAAACATGGACCTTTGCATTAAGTTAAGCTTGGTTTTAATAAAAACCCTTAATGAGTCCAAATGGTTTTAAGAAAAACCTTTAGCCTTGTCACCATGGTTTTAATAAAAACCCTTTAACATAAAGAAGCTTCTCAAGATATTCTTGACATCACACTCTTTTGATATCAACAAAAATGCCTTTTGACATCAATGACAACTTATACATTTGAGCAAAGGCAATGTACCCAAAGTGCCCAAAATTGCCAATAGTTGGACATTTTTATTAATAATTTGCAAGAACAACTATCCTATGAATTAGAAACTGCTACCTTAACCACCTTCGATCAGGCTATAGACTTAGCTCAAAGGGTGGAAGATGCTCTCATTAGAAGAGGTCAGCTCAAAAAGAAAGATGATGAGAAAACATCCAGAAATTAGTATAAAAATAAACAAGTTGTGGGTGACGGAGTCACTGATAGTAGAAACATTGCTAATGTTAATACTACAAAAAAAATGGAGAAGTTTATATTAAAACCTCTTGATAAACCACCTTGAGAGTTTACTAGATTGAATCAACCATTATCAACTATTCTACCCCAATTACTCGAAAGAGGTTTGATTCAATTACCAGCTATCCGAGAACCTAATCCAACTATACCCGGATACAGAGCTGATTTACATTGTGATTTTCATAGAGGACCTGGACATGCTACAAACTCTTGCAAAATATTAAAACATAAAATACAAGACTTGATTGATAATAATGAAATGAAGGTGCAAGCCTTTCAACCTAAACAAAATCCTCCTAATAATACTCAAAATAACATTCCCCAAAATTAGAATCAAAATGCTAATCAATCATTAGATATATTTCAACATCCTTTACCAAAACATGGTAAAGAGGTGGCCAATAAAATTAAGCATCATAATGTCCCTCCTCCTACCCGATATGTAGGAACTATTAGCAGACATTTACCTAATCATGATTTACAAAAATTTGACATAACTTTATCCATGGTTACGTCCAGACCCCTATATAATACTCAAACACCGGATCCTAGTGATGTAGAATCGGATACTGAAAGTGAAATAGACATCACCTCAAATCAATCGAATAGTTCTGAAGACGACTCAGATCCTATTCAACCTATCATAGATTCTATGGTTTTAGAAGAACCATTTCCTATAAAAGTTACTACTCGACCCTCTTCTAATCAGTTCCTGTAGGTACCATCAGAGTCATTACCAGACAATAGGCTCACAATTCTCAACAGGATCAAACTCAGAATGATGGATCAGCTCCATTTATTTTGAAAAATCCCAATAAAGAGAATCATATGTCTAATGTTCAACCAAAACCTCCTTACAATATTAATGAACAATTATCCAATACTACAACCAGAATTTCCCTTTTGGACTTGTTAAGATCTTCTTCTACCCATAGGGATGAATTAATGCTCACATTAAGCCAAATGATGGTACCTCAAAATATTCAACCTGAAGCCATGTCCAATACTATCATCACTCGAGAAGTCGATTGTATTGACTTTCGAGATAAATATATCCCACAACATAGTTTACATAAGGATAACCCCTTATATATTATTGCCCTAATAGGAGATGTAGCAGTCAAAAGGGTCTTGATTGATAATGGTTCATCTCTAAACATTTGCACTTTTGACTTCTACCAAATATTTGGGTTTAGAAGTGATGAAATGAAGAAAATTGACATGATCATAAAATCTTTCAATGACGAAACACAAGAAATGTGTGGAGTTATCACCATCCCATTGCAAGTTGGTCCGAGAACCTTAGACACGATCGTGTTTATTGTACATTGCCCCGCATCATACAATATACTCTTGGGTCATCCTTGGATCAATGCAATGCGGGCTATCCCATCAACTTTACACCAATGTGTTAAATTCAAATTTAAAAATCAGTTGGTCACTATCCATGGTGATCCTAGACCCTTTGATATGTGTGCTTTGGCAAAACCTATTGGAGTTCAATTTTTCCTTGCTCTGGCATCCACACATCCTAATTCTTATTTTTTATCCAAACGTGTGAAACACACACCCATAACTTCATCTATTTCTCCTCCATTAATTTCACCCTCATATATAGCTCAACAATATTCTAAACAAACCACACTAGAACCTCAAAAATATCTTAAATCCACAACCAATCCTTCATGTTCCATCCCTATAATTTCAAAACCTATAGACCCATTTATTAACACCTCCACATTATCTACATCTATCTCGTAGACACCAAAATAGCACCAATCTGATTATGTGACAACAAGCACTGATCGCACTAACACACACAGCCCCCAGGGCAGCCCCCAGAGGTTAAACAATGGTTCTAACCACTCACACAACAGTTTTACAAGTCAGGGATCAATTTGGCATCTTTTAGACACTCAGCTACTTATTCGTCCCACCTAGGGACGAGTGCGGATTTGTACTCGTCCTACCCAGGGACGAGTGTGGATTAGTACTCATTTCACCTAGAGATGATTACCAGCGCTCGCTTCGAGGTGGGACGAACGCCAGGTTTGACCAACAAAAAGTCAGATCTCGGCGCATGACAACTCAGAACTGCCACTTAGCTTTTCTTGCATGGCATAGGAGTGTGAGTGAGTTCTTTTGACAACTCATATCTGCCAATTGACTTTCCCTTCACTGCATGGGAATGAGAGTGAGCTTTTTAAGACAACTCAGATTTGCCACTTAGCTATCCCTTCATTGCATGGGAGTGCAAGTGAGCTTTTCTAAAACATACAAAGACATGCACAGAGGCAGTTAAGAAGCCCTTGATCAAGAAGAAGTCTTCTCTTCACAAAAAGCATTCATGCAAAGAAACACTTTTGCATGTTAATTCAAAGAGACCCCTTGGGTCTATAAAATGGTGAGCTTCCTCACCCAAAAGATATACAGAGAAGGAGCATTTTGAGCGACGAAGTGTTGCTAATTCACTTACTTGCGATTTGTGCTTTCAACATCCATAATCTCTTAATCGAAAGAGAGGTTATTGGGTGACTTTTGAAGGCACGAATCAAAGAACCAAAATCAATTTTTTTGACCACAATATCCTACCAATTTTTCGACAACACATCACATCAGGTTTCGGACCCATCCCAAGCGGATTGGTGTCGAAGCAAAGTTTCACCCGCGGGTGGTTTGCCTTCGGGCACCCCCGCTTTATTGCTTTTGGTGACTATTTCTTTTGTAGTATTTAGCTAGTTTCATGTTTATGCTTTTGTCAAGTTTTCAGTTTATTTAGACTCATTTTAACCATCGTTAGATTTATCTTTTATTTTTCATACACAGGTGCTACTGATTCTTTGTTTGTTTCTTTGAACGCAGATTTGCAGCATTAGAGGAGCAGCGAGGAATCTACCTTTACCAACGCAAGCGGCGACAATGTTTTGGTTCGCCCATCTTACATGTGGGCACGTGGAAGAAGGAATTCTGAAACAAGTTGTAAAAGACCAACATTTAACGCTCCTATCCCCTAAAAAGGAAGGAGACGCATTGTAACACAAATTTGAAAAGCATATCAATAAAAGGGCCGTTCTTTTATATTGCTTTGATATCTTGTGTTCATGTTCTTTCTTTTTACGCATTTTTCAATAACATAGGGTTTAAGCATTATTTTAGTTTCATTTACATTGCATTTTTAGTCTATCCTTTTTGTTTTTGAAATCTCATGTTTTCAATGGCAATCACGGTGGGACCTCTGTCCTCTATTTTTTTTAGGTTAAATTATTGATCTGAAATTGCTTGTTTTTTTATAGGTACCTATTTTTCAACATCAGACTGTTATTCGCTTCTGCAAGTGACGATTACAGAATTGGTATTCGTTTCACCCCGGGACGAATAAACTATTCGTCTCACCCTAGAACGATTACTGTTCTGATATTCGCCTCACCCAGGGACGAGTATAGTTCTGTGCATTTTTCAGAGCAAATCAAAAACATCTTGTTAGGCAGAGAAGAGGTAGGGGTTTTTAAAGCTTCTATCAAATTTCTGTTTTTCTGTTTTCTTGTTTTCAATTTTGTATGGCTTAGGGAAAGATTTCTTTTTCGTTTGCCTATTTCAATTTTTGCAAATTAAAATGAACCCCACACATCACGTGGTATTTTAAACACAAGGCGTTGGTCATAAAACCCCAACCCTTGAGCAAGACCAAAGGTGGATTCCATTATCACTTTGGCTTGAGATATTGCATCCATTACCTCGATCGCGACTGTTGCTAGATGTAAATCCTGACGAAAGCTGACCGAGTGTAGCTAGGGTGATTCCTAGCGCATGAGGATAAGTCTTCTATGGTAGGTGTCATAAATAGAGTGATTCCCCTTTCGTACCGCCTATGTTCCACGTATCATCTGCTCTCATGTACCTATAGTCTCCCTCACGTAAGGGTGGGTATATAGAGAGGTTGGTATATCGGTCCGGCAATGGTATATTGAAGGGGCGACCATTTTGGGAGTCATAAGAGCCTTCATAATTGCATTTAAACGTTTCACAAAAATTTTCAAAAAAAACACAAAAACAAACAACAAAACACACTAAACCAGATTTAGGGCACACTATTAATCTTTAAAAGAGATAATCATTGCTTGTGTGTGTATGCTATTTTTTGTTTAGACAAAAAAAAATCATAAAAAGAATTTTTGCATCTTTAGGTTAGCATTACCATGGTGAATACTCGTAGCCAAGCCCAATCACGGGCAGAAGCTATAGAAAATGCACCAAGAGAGACAAATCATCTCCGATATAGCCTTGAAGACTTGGCCATACCGCCTCGGTGGTAGGGTACACCAGTTAGTTCACACCATGCAGAACATGGCTCTAGAGGCCCCTCCTTGAGGGGCACTCCAACCCATATAGTCATAGAACATGGCTCTAGAGGCACCTCCTTGAGGGGCTCTCCAACTCATGCCATCAATAGATGAGACTTTAGAACCCCCTCCCTAAGGGGAACTCCTAAGCAACAAGAATCTTTTCAAGAAAATAACCAATATGTAGCACCTGGTCTAAGTACAAGGCCTCCTTTGGAAGTTCATTTTGGGTGGCCTAGTGATGAAGCACTGTGTACTGCTCTAGAACAACAAAGGGTCCAAAAGGAAGAACCATATGATTTTGTTGCTCCTAATTTACCCCCGATTAATGTCGGACACAATAGACCATATCCAGAACATCAGGTTCTCCCGACAAGGCAAGACAATTCTGCTCGCACTTTTTATGCATATCACAAAGAGAGTGAGGAGGATCACTACGTTCCTCAAGAACAGTACTCAGTGCAAAAATGATGCACATCTACACCTGCTTTATATCCAGATCGCTCATTAAGACCAGAGCTTCAAGTTAATGCTGCCAACCTCGATAGAAGGAAGCAACATATAGGGGTCTCAGAGCACCATGCTCGAAACAGATATGTAGGGGAGACATCTAGGCCTCTTAAACAAGAGACGATGGAACAAAATGACTTGGCATTTGCCCAACTAGCCGCCCACCAAGTGCAAATCACGTGGCTTAGGCAAGAACAACAAGAATTAGAACATTTGTGTCGCCTTAATCAAGAGCGCATTCAACGTCAGACAACTGAATTACTTCACAACAATGCGCTTGAGAAGGCCCCAGTCCCTCGTGCACAACAATCTAAGATGTATGTGAGGCACAACCCCTTAGTGCGAGACAGGTCTCTGCGACGTCAGCAAGCACTACCTCCAAGACCTCCTAGACCTAAGCGGGAGGCCACTCCTCGCAACCGTGATGGGCATCCTCCGTGGGCACCCATCCATGTTTACAGGCCTAGGCCAAACACTCCTCAAGAAGATTATGAGGATTATGACCAAGAAGAAGAGCGGGCTAAAATTCCCTATCAAGGCAAAAGGGATGCTACCCATTTATCCATCCAAAGGCCTCAAGTTCCCCACAACCCATAGCGGGAACAAACCAAGGAGGAGGAGATTACGTCCTCCAATGCATACAAAGTGTTGTTAGAACGCTTAGAGACTATGGAACTCAAGACTGTTGGGCCCCAAAATCCTACCTTATGCCAACTCCGTAGTCATCCGATGCATCCATCAGTGCCAGCACCTCCATACCCCGAACATTTCAAGTTGCCCCAGTTGGCACTCTTTAAAGGGGATGAAGATGCTCAAGAGCATGTGACTCGATTTTTGAGCCAATGCTTTGGTATACAAGACAATGATGCATTGCTATTGAGAACATTCATAACCACATTCACAGGATCTGCCTCGGATTGGTTTACACATCTACCGAAGCATAGCATCTACAACTTGGATCAACTAGTGGATGCGTTCCTAGAACGTTTTGCTTTCAATACAAAGAAAAAGGCATCACTCGGTGATCTAGCTAGCCTCAAACAGTATGAGGAGGAATCTATGGTGGCCTATGGGAATCGATGGAGGATGGTGCTTTCAAAGCTGTCCTACCTCCCTCCTATGTCCGACCTAACTCAAATGTTCACAAAGAGCTATTTGCGAAAGATCTCTATGCTATTGTAGCTACAAAAATACGCCACTTTAGAAGAAGCTCTGGCGCAAGCTAGAGTTATCGAAGAGATCAAGATACAGGATGGAAAAATTGCCAAGCCTAAGAAAAAAGAGTGGAATAAGAGCACCAAAATAGGGAATACGCAACAGAAACCCATCGTGGTCAATCAAGTTGCTATCAATGCCCCTACGCCTACCCAAGCAACATAGCCTCCAAAGGCTAATTATCAGGTGGTGCCTCACAATAATTATGAGAAAGATAATAAAAAGCAGGATCAAAATCAGCAGAATCACCCTAAGCGATAATTTACACCATATACTGAGTCTAGGGACTCCTTGTTTGACCGTTTGTCAGCGGCAAACTTGATTAATCTGCCAAATATTCCAACAATTGATCCTAATGCGCCAAAGCCTAAGGGCTACAGAGAGGATATTTTCTGTAGATTCCATATAAGGAAAGGGCATGACCTTAATGTCTATTGGACGTTTAAAGGTTTAGTGCAAGATCTCATTGATAATCACACATTGGTAGTGGATAACCCCATCGCACCCAACAACCAACAAATGGGTGTTTTCAAAGATCCTTTACCCACACATGATGCACAAACAAAACCTCTGCATGTCAATGAAGTGCAACAGAGTTGCCCCATGGAGGGGTATGTTGGGATGATTAGCATTGTGACAAGAAACAAGAGACACCCAGGAGTTGCCCCCGCGACAGCCACCAGGGAAGTTCCATCCACGTCACAACCTCAACCGAATCCTACACAGTTGCCCCCGCCTAGACCAGTGGCCACGATTCGAACTAGACTTACTCAAAGTCTATGGACCACATCGGCTAGGCTCTCCATTTATGAGCTTATTCAACAATCGGTGCCCCATCGAGAAGCTCTTATGGAGATATTAAAGGCAATTGAATTGCAACCCCATGAAGCGGATTCGTTCAACAATTTTGTGGGGCATGTCAAACAGTGTACTGAACCAGTCATTACCTTCAGGGAAGATGAGCTAAAAATGGTGACTGGAGATGTAGCGGATCCACCCCTGCACGTTATTGCGTGGGTCAACGGGACTCCGTACAAGCGGGTGTTGGTAGACACTGGTTCATCCAGTAACATTATTACAACCACTGCACTGAAACATTTGAAGCTGCCAGCCTCTCACATTGCACCTTCCACTTATACTCTTCGAGCATTTAATGATGCGATATGCTCGATAGTTGGCACAATTGTCCTGCCCATACAAGTGGGACAAAAGACCATTCATACGTTGTGCCACATTTTAGAAGGTGAGATGGCTTACAATATCTTGCTTGGGCGGCCTTGGATCCGGGATATGAAGTGTGTCCCTTCAATTGCTCATCAATGTTTGAAGTATACATTTGAAGGACAAGTGCACGTGGTCCCCATAGATTTGGAACCTTTTAAATATTGCAACTCAGTGCAAATCATGCCGTAGTCGACCCTCCCTTCAACACATGTGGATTTCTAGTTAAATCCATCTAAGAGGGGTCCGACTAAGCAAGAATCTCCATTACCAAATCAATAAAATTCTCAAGCGGGTTCATCTTCTTCATCCAGTCCTCCCACAATGATGCCACCTACGGTGGCCACTCCAATGGACAAAGGAAAGAAGCCCCTGGAAACGGAACCACCTCTAGTCTCCAACATCTCTACAGAAGAGATGCCTAATAGAATGGAAGTTGAGACACCTAGTTCACCCCACATGGAGTGGACTCAAGGAGAACTCCCATTCGCTTCCTCTCAATCACCAACGATTACTATTGAGATGTCTAACATAGGCATGGGGGAGTATATAGTGCGCAATGTTGTTGCAATGCCCACACTTCAGTCTATGCAAGACATGGGAAGACCTCGACTCCCCATAGGCTCTGTGGTTCCTTTAGGCTACCCACCTAATCGGACAAACTTCATTTTTGGGGGCTCGGATCATGGCGTTGAACCTTCCCGACAAGAAGAGGAAGATGAAGATCCCTTTGTGGAAGATGTCAACTATCTGGCTAACCCAGACTTCGCATTACGATATCTTAGCCAATGCAATTGGCATGGATATGGGTTAGGCAGGTATGAACAAGGAATGCGTGTTTTGTGCCAACCAAGATACCAAATGCCTTATGACAAGTCAGGAGTAGGGTTTAATCACCCTTTTCCCCTCGACATCTTGGTTGAAAACATGCAAAGCCTAGGGATAGGCAACAAGGATGGGTTGGCATCAGATCCATATGCCAATCCAAATACAACTTATACATTGGGGGATTATTTCCCATTACAAACAAATAACCTTGTTGACCTCAACAACCCTTTCCCTATGGCCAAACAAGGAGAAACCTCATGGACTCACCCACAAGGGGAAGATGGACAAGACCACGAAGGGTCTTTTGAAGATGAGTCGGAGTACGATCATTCGCATGAATATCCAATGAATGACGATCAGGAAAGCTTCTTGATGATGTTCCCATTGAATGATCCCAGTGAGCATAGGCTACCTCAACAACAACAATATCCTTTGGACATAGATGACATGTTTGAACACTTACACATAGGTCCAAGACATAGGAGGCATTTCAACCTGGCACAGTTATAGCAATTACTGCACCCGCCACTCTAGGCATATCGAGAGCATCTTCCGCTTGGAGACCCTATCAAACCATCAGTGCCTAGGGCAGACCCTGTTTGCAGGTCCACGCATAGGGCTGATCCCTTTGTGCTAGTGCCTACAGAGCCAGATCCAAAGCACCAAGAACATCTCAAATGTCAGAGTTGTCACATTTGCAGTAATGGAGATTACAATCATTTCATCAACATGGTCTCCATTGACTTGACTGCCCCCATCCATGATCTAGCCAATCCCACATGATTATTGCATCTAGACATAGAAGCTATAGATTGGGATCGTGTTGACACACCACCATCTCCATCAGAGTATTGGCCTTGCGGTGGGATGTTTCATTTCACTCCAGGACAAACTCAGGATGTCTTCCATGCTGAAGAGGAACTTGACATTCCTAATGATGATCTTAATTCAGCAAATGATATCCATCTGATCCCAATTCCACACCAGTTGGAAGATGGATCCCATATGTCGGTCGAAGCAACGACTGATGTAGACATCGGCATAGATCCAACGAATCCATGGATTCTCAAGCTGGGGGTAAGTCTTTCCCCCGAAGAGCGAGCCGATTATGTTACCCTTCTTAAGGAAAAGAAGGATGTTTTTGCATGGTCATACAAAGATATGCCGGGACTAGACCCACAACTAGTCACG
Source organism: Wollemia nobilis (assembly GCA_028583015.1). Lineage (NCBI taxonomy): Eukaryota > Viridiplantae > Streptophyta > Pinopsida > Araucariales > Araucariaceae > Wollemia > Wollemia nobilis. The sequence goes on along the minus strand of JAQPPZ010001711.1, from coordinate 4,895,421 downwards.
CACAATTTAACGCTTGATCCGACAATCAAGCTAGTCAAGCAAAAACTACGCAAGATGCACCCAAAAGTGGCCTTAATGGTAAAATATGAGTTACAAAAGTTGTTGGATGCCCAGTTTGTCATCTGTGTGGATTATCCTCCATGGTTGTCTAACATGGTTCTCGTCAAGAAGCCCGACGGGAGGATTCGCATATGCACCGATTTTCGAGATCTTAACAAAGCGAGTCCTAAGGATGATTTTCCCTTTCCAAGCATCGACGCGTTGGTAGATGCTACAGTGGGCCACGAAATGCTTTCCCTTATGGATGGTTTCTCAGGATACAATCAGATTCGTATCAATCCTGAGGACCAACTAAAAACGGCATTCACAACGCCTTGGGGGACATTTTGCTATAAGGTCATGCCTTTTGGCCTTAAAAATGTCGGAGCCACCTACCAATGTGCCATGACGTACATCTTTCATGATTACATGCACAAAACTTTGGAAGATTACATGGATGATTTGTTGGCCAAATCTCTTTTGCACCCAGATCACATCGGTGACTTGAGCAAGGTCCTTGATCGCCTCATTGAGCATAAAGTCAGACTAAACCCCAAGAAGTGCGTCTTTGGCGTCACCTCTGGAAATCTCTTGGGTTTCATAGTCTCCAAACAAGGAATTGAGGTCGACCCAAACAAAGTCAAGGCAATCCTTGAAATGCGTCCCCCAACCACCATCAAGCAGCTCAGGAGTCTATAGGGAAATGTTGCGTCGATCAAGCACTTCATAGCACAGTTATCTGACAAATGCCAACCCATGAATAAATTATTGCATAAGGGGGTCACATTTCATTGGGATGACGAGTGCCAGTCTGCCTTTGATGACATTAAATAGTACTTGGCTTTGTCACTAGTATTGGCACCACCTAGACCAGGAGTGCCATTCTATTTATACATCTCAGCCACTGAGGTGGCACTAGGTGCCATGCTATCCCAGAAAAATGAACTTCACAAAGAACAGGCTACATACTATCTTAGCCGCACCTTAGTCAGTTATGAACTTAACTATGCATACGTTGAAAAGCTCTGCTTGGCAGTGGTGTTTGCTACCAAAAAGCTACGCCACTACATGCTTAGTAATAAGACGTATGTTGTGTCTAAGGAGAATCCATTGCGATACATGATGAGTCGTACTTATCATAGTAGCCACACGGCAAAATGGATCATGTTGTTGATAGAGTTTGACATAGAGTTCATTGGACAAAAATCCATAAAAGGTCAAGTCATCGCCGATCAACTAGCTGAGGCTCCTCTTGAAGACGATCAACCTCTGACTTTTGAACTACCTGATGATGGGGTCTTCCATGTTTCAGAGTCACCAGATTTTGATGAGCCTGAGTCACAGGCTGACATAACCCTATTCTTCGATGGTTCTAAATGTGAGCAAGGGGGTGGTGCGAGAATTGTATTCTTCACTCCACAAGGTGCTCCAATGCCCTTGTCATTTAAATTAGACTTCCCGTGCACTAACAACAATGCAGAATATGAAGCCTTGCTCATAGGTCTTTAGACAGCAATCACCATGAACATTAAATGATTGAACATCTTTGGTGATTCGCTGTTAATTGTCAATCAAGTAAAGGGGATATTCCAATGTAAATGTCCAGTTTTGCAGGCCTATAAAGCCCTTGTGGACAAATTCCTGGCACAACTTGAATGGTATGACATCGAGGCACTCCCTCGATCATCAAATCATTTTGCAGATACTATGGCCTCCTTGGGGTCACTCATCCCGCAAGACCCTTCTGGTGAAATGACAACCATTCAGGTTAAAACATTATCGCAATCTGTGATGGAGCATGCAAGCTCTGATCTGACGCCAGGAATCCACATGATCCAGATTGAACCATCTTCGGATAAGTTCTCTCAAATTCGAGATTGTTTGACTCAAGCCAATTGGGGGTCCTTGTTCTCCCCGACCCCTCTTACTAGCAACACCACGTTGTTTTTACAAGTTCTTTCCTGCTCAGCTTTTGTTCGGGATGGACTTCAAGAGGGATTGGCCGTTCATACTATCGAGGTTTCTGATCAGCAAGATTGGTACACACCCATTCGGGATTACCTCAAGCTAGGTACTCTCCCACTTGGATTGACACAAGCCACGAAAAGATCATTCAAACAGAAAGCGGCAAAGCATGTCTTGTTAGGAGACATTTTGTATCATTAGAATTATGAAGGAATCCTCCTTCGTTGTTTGGACTAGCAAGAGTCCGCTTGGGCGATCACCCAAGCTCACGATGGTACATGTGGTGGCCACTTCAATGGTATGGCCATCACAAAGCACATTCTTTGCATGGGTTATTATTGGCCATCTTTAGAGCGAGATTGTTGCGCATATGTGAAGAAGTGCGTGAAGTGTCAGCACCATGCTAATTTGACACACGTACCTTCTCAGGCCTTGCATCCGATTCAATCGGTTTGGCCTTTTTCATAGTGGGGCTTTGATCTAATTGGAAAGATATCCCCTGCATCGTCTGGTCGTCACACATTCATTTTAATGGCCACAAGTACTTTACCAAATGGGTGGAAGCAATTCCACTGACCACTATGACTGGAGCCCGCATTGCAGAGTTTATTTTGCATAACATCATATGTCATTTTGGTATTCCATCCAAGATCCTGTCAGATAATGGGACACCATTCAAGAATAAAGATGTGCATGCTTTGACCACAAAGTACAAGATTCAGCACAACTTTTCAACACCCTATTATCCATAGGCAAATGGGCAAGTAGAGGCGTCAAACAAAATGCTAGTCACCATTCTCAAAAAGATAGTTGTAGACAATCATAAAGACTGGCACATTCAGATCCCACTTGCCCTATGGGCTTATCGCACCAGCATTCGAACGCCCACTAGGGCAACTCCATTTTTGTTGGTGTATGGCTTCGAGGTAGTCATGCCTTTTGAGTTGGAAATTCCTTCCCTGCGCATTTCAATGCAAGAGTTCATCGATGATGACACTGCACGATAGGCCCGGTTAGATCAACTGACGTTGCTCGATGAACGACGCGTTAATGCTCTCGAGCATTTGCGTATCTATCAAGAGCGACTTAAGAAAGCATACAACATGAAAGTCCACCTTAGGGAATTTTAGGTTGGTGACTTGGTCTTAAAAGAGAACCAACAAAATTCTAATTTGTCGTCCCATCTACGGGACAAGTTTGCGGCAAACTGGTTAGGTCCTTACATCATTGACAGTAAAATAGGACCTGGGACATACCGGCTTGCCTCTCTTGAAGGAATCAAGGAAACAGAACCCTTGAATATCATTCATTTGAGGCCATTCCACATCTAGAGAGCCATAGTCCAACAAAAATCTCCAAGGATTCTCACAATCGCTTGTTCAACCCAAAAGCTCCAAGGATTACCGTAATCGCTTGGTCAACTTAAAAGCTCCAAGGATCACCACAATCGCTTGGTCAACCCAAAAGCTCCAAGGATTACCACAATCGCTTGGTCAACCCAAAAGCTCCAAGGATTACCGCAATCGCTTGGTCAACCCAAAAGCTCCAAGGATTACCACAATCGCTTGGTCAACCCAAAAGCTCCAAGGATTACCGCAATCGCTTGGTCATCCCAAAATGTCCCAAAGGTATCTATAAACCCTTTGGTCAAGCCAAAAGCTCCAAGCGCTACCATAACTGCTTGGTCAACATAAATATTCAAAAATCAACACCCAATCAAATCACAAAACATTGCTTTCAATTCCATGCATACTCAAAAAAAAAATCAAAATCACAAAAACAATTGCATTTCAATTCCATGCATACTAAAAAAAAAAAAAAACATCAAAAATTTGCAAAATGTCAAAACACTAAAATTTGACATCCTACAGTGCACACATCAAAAGGCACAAACAATAGTGATTCTTGTCACTCCATATCCAAATCCCTTGCTCAAAAAAAAAAAACAAATAAAACAAAAATAAACAGTGATTTTATCACTATAAAGAGCAAGTATCCCAATACAATTGAAGAAAAGAAGGGAGTCGAACTTGAATCCCTGGAACTCTCAGCATTTCGATAGGTCATGAGGCAAGCTTCAGTATCGATTTGGTTGATAGCCTATTGGTCACTGGTGGTAAACCTCTCGCATGACGATATATCTGTCACATTAACTTGTGTACAGATCAATGTTTGCATGTGGATGAGCTAGCTTATGGTATCCTAGATAACATCGTAGACAAATCTGACTAAATACAATAAAGGAGTTAGTGGAGCTAATTAGGTGATCCTCAGTACAGGTTCGGTTGAAATCCCATCTGGCACAGGCGATATCTTGAAGAATAACACATAAACGAACTCAATTGCACACACAGGGATGTGAAATAACTTGGTTAAATTCAAGTCAAATTTAGACCTTGTTTAGAAGTCTTGCGAGATAAATGTACAGTCTTGGCTAGTTAGTTAAAATATCTGCATCTCAAAAAAGCTTAACTACATTTTCAAACAACCGATACATTTCATTCCGTACATCACCATCAAAAAATAGACAAAATACAAAAACAAAGTTTTCACATGCACAAGCATTCCACAAAGTTATCCCATTACTATAGCAAGTCAATCCAATCTTGTACAGTCTATGGTGCATCGACAAATCATCAATAATTCATTCCATATGCATACATCATACAAATTAGAACCATCACATTCATAATCGCATATGCATACATCAATGTAAAAACATGTACATAAAAATAAATCATGAAAAATGTATAAACACCAAAAAGAGTCATCTGTATATATATATCATAACAAAATTGCCCACGAGGCTACAATGCCCGGTCCTCGGACCCCGCCCCAATCATACAAAACTCAAAAATCCCCAAGCCTAGGGCATCGGCCACCATGATCACGCAGGATCGGTGCGATGAGAACTACCCCCGCATGGTGTGGGTCCTCTGAGATCTCTCAGGGCGGCTACTGCTCGCCCCTGCATCATGCCCACTCGCACCTCCCTCATCTCGTCGCCTATGACAAGATGATGCCGACTGCTCTATCCCACTATCTCTCATCCGATGTGACGAGCCACTCATCGAAGGCTCTGGTATTCGCCCACCAAGGTAGATAATCTTGCCCTCCATCTCCCACTAATGCTGACTCCACTTTGCTTCTCGCCTATGGTAGTACGTGATTACATCATCACATTGCCCCAACTATGTCCACGGAGATCCCTCTCCCGCGCTCATCTCCCCAAGCTCTCCATCTCACCTCTGCAACACCTCGTCAACCGTGCCACCTCAGCACGCAACCCCGCCTCTGTATCCCCCGGCACGGCCGGCTGTGTCGGCCTCTCTAGCGCATCGGCCTGCTCTAGAGCATCCTGCATCTCTGGCTGCTCCTCCTCACCAAAGTCCTCTCCTGCATCTACAACCTCCACCATGTCCACATCAGCAGGAGCTCCCCAACCCTCTCCTAGTGCCTCTGCACCCTCTCCGCCTCCCGTTGCCTCATCTCCTCCCAATGGCCCCTCACCTCGCCACTGTCGAAGCGTCCACCACTCCTGGTACTCGGTAGTCACTCCGACGTCATCCACGTTTGGAATGTCTAGTACTATATCCGACTCCTCCCCCAGTGGCTCGAGGATCGATGCAGCTAAGGTCCTCTCATCACTCCAGCATCGATAGACTATGGGTTCCCCAGGCAACCCCTGGCGTACCCCAAACTGTCGTGTCACTCAAAGGTAGTGAAAGTACTCTTGCTCTGTCCCGTGTCGTCCAATGACCCATCTCCCTCTTCGGACCCATCGAAGCCACTCATCAGCCTCTGGCCATGTGGGACAATCCCGATATGGCCTCCATACCACATCTCCTGGAGTCAATCATGCCAATGCATCTCTGTAATGGTCCACGTCTCCCACAAATCGTTGACTCTACCCCCGCTCCTCAGACCGGTACCATAGAGCACCATAACCAATATCTCTGTCCACCATGTCCGCCCGTGTAGTCCAGGGTAGCCCTCGTGGTCGCTCTACGGCTATATGCTGCCATGCCCAGCATTGCAACAAGTAACTACAGCCAATCCCCTTCCGCCTTCGGCAACGAACCTCATACAACTCATCATATAATTGAGCCAAAAGTGTTTGGCCCCATCTCATAATCATCGGCTCTGTCACCAGACAATCCACTAACTGCCACACCACCTCCAATAGGTTCCATGGGAACCTCGCTCCTGACGAGTCTGGCAGGAGCATGTTGGAAATGAGGCTCATGAGTAGTGCATGCCTCACTCCCAACATTCCCCTAGCATACCACCATCGTACCAGAATCCCACCCAATCTGACAATCCAGCTCTGCCCTCTCCAACGAGCTCATCCCATCCCCATCCTCCCCGTGTCCAAAATACCGAGTCAGTACAGCCGTCCTCTGGCCTCGTGGCATCGTCCGGATGGGAACCCCATCTATCAAAATTCGGAGAATCTGATACACGTCCTCTAAGGTGATGGTCATCTCCCCTGTCGAAATATGGAAGGTGTTCGTCCGAACATCCCATAGGCCAATCAAAGCTATAATGTACGCCCGATCCGTAATAACTACATCCAACCGAGCCACATGCTTGAGCCCTAAGGCATCAAGCCACTCCCAGTCCTTAGCACTCAACGCCTCGCGGGCATTAGAAAAAATAGTCGATACCCGATGTCGACTCTTCACCACCTGCACATCACAAAAAATAACACACATCAAAAACATGCATCAAATTACCATCACATGTACAAAAATGCATAACTATACAGTAACATCTTTCATTCACATGTACATCCATTGTAAAAAAAAAAAAAATTCATCAAGTTTTCATTTTACATTTCATCAAAAACAACAAAAATTTGACATGGTTTACCTACGGTTTTACCTAAGTTTACCATTTCAAAACAAAAAAAATTCATCAAGTTTTCATCTTACATTTCATCAAAAACAACAAAAATTTGACATGGTTTACCTACGGTTTTACCTAAGTTTACCATTTCAAAACAAAAAAATTCATCAAGTTTTCATTTTATATTTCATCAAAAACAAAAAAAATTGACATGGTTTACCTACGGTTTCGACCTAAGTTTACCATTTCAACAAAAAAATTCATCCATTTTTCATTTTTTAATTTCATCAAAAACGACAAAAATTTGACATGGTTTACCTATGGTTTTACCTAAGTTTACCATTTCAAAAAAAAAAATTCATCCAGTTTTCATTTTCCATTTCATCAAAAACAACAAAAATTTGACATGGTTTACCTACGGTTTTACCTAAGTTTACCATTTCAAACAAAAAAATCATTCAGTTTTTCATTTTTACATTCCATCAAAAACAACAAAAATTTGACATGGTTTACCTACGGTTTTGACCTAAGTTTACCATTTCAAACAAAAAAATTCATCCATTTTTCATTTTTTACATTCCATCAAAAACAAAAAATTGACATGGTTTACCTACGGTTTTGACCTAAGTTTACCATTTCAAAACAAAAAAATTCATCCAGTTTTTCCATTTTTACATTCCATCAAAATAACAAAAAAAATTGACATGGTTTACCTACGGTTTCGACCTAAGTTTACCATTTCAACAAAAAAATTCATCCAATTTTCATCTTTAAATTCCATAAAAAAACAAAAAAATTTGACATGGTTTACCTATGGTTTCGACCTAAGTTTACCATTTCAAACAAAAAAATTCATCCATTTTTCATTTTTTAATTCCATAAAAATAACAAAAAAAAAAAATAGGCATGGTTTACCTACGGTTTCGACCTAAGTTTTACCATTCACATAAAAAACAAAACATTTTTATAACCATGGTTACCCTAAGATGTTACTCTAAGTTTCATTTTGGGTTTATCCTATGGTTTTCCATCTAAGTTTCCATCGGTTTGCATCCACGTTTTATTTGGTTTCATGGTCTTTAATTCATTCACCTTTTAATTTAATTAATTAGGGTTCCATGTCTTAAACAAAAGAAAAACACAATAAAAACACATTTGCATTTTTCAAATTCAAACTCGAGGAGATAGTGCACTTACTGGTCTCGCCTCGGCTCCGTCGCTTGATGACCCGGTCTATGCACTCATGGTGGCTGGAAAATCCGGTAGCGCTTCGCGTCAAAAAATCTACCTCCTCCTCCCCAGAGCTCCAAATCGTAATCGATGAACAGTGCAAATGAGCCAAATCCGTCATTTTTGCATATTTATACTTTTTGCTTGCTGGTAATCGTCCCTTCCTGGAACGAGCGCTTTTCCCTCGGAGGCATGCTCATCCCACCCCAGGACGAGTACCATCGTGGTGTGCTCGTCTCACCTCAGGACGAGTACCATCATGGCGTTCGTCCCCCCTCGGACGAATAAAAAAAAAATAAAAAATTTAAAAATGACAAATGCCAACAAAACCACTAAAAATTGCAGGACAAAAGTGCTCTTGCACTTAACCTCTTGGCATAAGAAAACTGATGTCGGGGTCTACCTTGTCGTTATCCTACTCCCCAAGAAGGCTACCATAGCCGGACCGCTCCACGGGAAGATGGATTTTTGCCAATGTTAACCCCAAATGGCATTCCAAAATGGGTTCACACCCACCAAAAATAGGTCAAAACAATCAAGAAATTGCTCGAGCATGCATCGGCTAACATCTGAAGGCACCCTCACTTAAGTCATCTTGGGTCAAGTGACTCGTCGCTTTTCTCATGTCGGTCATTCCCTCATCGATTCGTCGCTTGAGGGGGTAGTCACACTTAGTTGCCAATCAACACTAATATACCCAATCTTGGAAATGACACGCATTCAAAGGATCATTGCAAAAGACAATCGCACCCTTGCTTGGGGCAGCAAACAAGCAATTATCACAAACCGATCATATACTTGGCATTCGTGAATCATGAACTCAAGGTTCCCACAGACAAAAGGTTGCGCCCTTTGCCTCTTCATGACTGATCAATGTCTAAGTTCAAGTAATACCTCACCGAACCAGGTTAATGCTTGATTTAAGTTCCTTAGCTCGTCAGAAGCAAGGATTCAAGAATGCGTGCCCTTTCCATACTTGGGGCATCAAGAGTTGGTTAGGTTACTAAGAAACCCTAATCATTAGTGCTTTGGTTATCTATTTTTGCTCAACACTGCACCATGTGCAGCACTTTCCAAAAAGGGGCATCTGTAGACACCAAAACAACACCAATCCAATTATGTGACAACAAACACTAATCGCACTAACACACACAGCCCCTAGGGCAGCCCCCAGAGGTTAAACAGTGGTTCTAACCACTCACACAGCAGTTTTACAAGTCAAGGATCAATTTGGCATCTTTTAGACACTCAGCTACTTATTCGTCCCACCCAGGGACGAGTGCGGATTTGTACTCGTCCTACCCAGGGACGAGTGTGGATTAGTACTCGTTTCACCCAGAGACGATTACCAGCGCTCACTTCGGGGTGGGACGAATGCCAGGTTTGACCAACAAAAAGTTAGATCTCGATGCATGACAACTCAGAACTGCCACTTAGCTTTTCTTGCATGGCATAGGAGTGCGAGTGAGTTCTTTTGACAACTCATATCTGCCAATTGACTTTCCCTTCACTACATGGGAATGAGAGTGAGCTTTTTAAGACAACTCAGATTTGCCACTTAGCTATCCCTTCATTGCATGGGAGTGCAAGTGAGCTTTTCTAAAACATACAAAGACATGCACGAGAGGCAGTTAAGAAGCCCTTGATCAAGAAGAAGTCTTCTCTTCACAAAAAAGCATTCATGCAAAGAAACACTTTTGCATGTTAATTCAAAGAGACCCCTTGGTTCTATAAAATGGTGAGCTTCCTCACCCAAAAGATATCTCAGAGAAGGAGCATTTTGAGCGACGAAGTGCTGCTAATTCACTTACTTGCGATTTGTGCTTTCAACATCCATAATCTCTTAATCGAAAGAGAGGTTATTGGGTGACTTTTGAAGGCACGAATCAAGAACCAAAACCGATTTTTTTGACCACAATATCCTACCAATTTGCCGACAACACATCACATCAGGTTTCGGACCCATCCCAAGCGGATTGGTGTCGAAGAAAAGTTTCACCCATGGGTGGTTTGCCTTCGGGCACCCCCCGCTTTATTGCTTTTGGTGACTATTTCTTTTGTAGTATTTAGCTAGTTTCATGTTTATGCTTTTGTCAAGTTTTCAGTTTATTTAGACTCATTTTAACCATCGTTAGATTTATCTTTTATTTTTCATACACAGGTGCTATTGATTCTTTGTTTGTTTCTTTGAATGCAGATTTGCAACATTAGAGGAGCAGCGAGGAATCTACCTTTACCAATGCAAGTGGCGACAACATTTTGGTTCGCCCATCTTACATGTGGGCACGCGGAAGAAGGAATTCTGAAACAAGTTGTAAAAGACCAACATTTAACGCTCCTATCCCTTAAAAAGGAAGGAGACGCATTGTAACACGAATTTGAAAAGCATATCAATAAAAGGGCCGTTCTTTTATATTGCTTTGATATCTTGTGTTCATGTTCTTTCTTTTTATGCATTTTTCAATAACATAGGGTTTAAGCGTTATTTTAGTTTTGTTTACATTGCATTTTTAGTCTATCCTTTTTGTTTCCGGAATCTCGTGTTTTCACTATCATACCTTCCACATCTAAAGATATCGGGAATGATCCTTCTACCTCTTATACTCTTTCTGATGAACTCTTACCTGATTTATCTAAAATTCTTATATAAAAAAAAACAAATGCTTCTATGCAAGATTCCATTATCTTAAGTAATTTGTCGCCTTCTCCTCGTACCTTGGGCCTCCCACAACCTATGGGAAGTATCTACCAAGTCGAGAGTTGTGCTTTTATTTATAAAGGATATGATTGGGGAAGAATACCCCAAAACATCAAGACGCATTGTGATGGATATGCTCGATGCTATTTTGCTAATGAATATATTAAAGCTAAACCCATAATGCTTAAATTGGGCTATAAAGGGAAAGGTTTGGGACCTTTCCAAAATGGTATGAAAGAACATTTCGAGGTAGAACCGTGGCCTGCCCGCTATGGTGTGGGCCTATTTCCTAGTAAAGGTCAGCCCTTTCCATTTGAGGATGATGACCATCTCATATGTTATCAAGATTATCTAGATAAACAAGATTCTTTGTATCCCAAGAATAATTCTTCTACCTACAATATGCTATCCATTGCCTATCCTGAAATGATTGCCAAATCCGACGATGAGTTGGAAGGAGATATTTTCCATGATGTCTCCGTTGAAGAGTTGTTACACAATGGTTTTTATTTTGATGGTTCTATACCTACTATAGCCCAGCTTGAGGCCACGACTCCTCAAGATGAATTATCCAAGTTAACCTTAAAGGAATTACAAGAATTGGGCGTTTCACCTGCCCCACCTAATTTTGAAAGAGATCTACACATGGAAGTAGAAAACGTCATTAAGGTTAACATTGGAACTGAGGATAATCCTCACATCATCAGTATTGGATCAGAATTAAGTCAAGAAAAACAAGAGCAATACATTGCATTCCTTAAAGAATATGAAGATGTCTTTGCTTGGAAATATGAATATATGCCAGGTTTAGACCCTTCTGTAGTCATGCATCACCTAGTAGTCCATCCGGATGCTAAACATGTTAAACAAAAACTTAGAAAAATGCATCCCAAAGTGGCCTTGCTATTCAAAGGGGAGTTAGAAAAACTCCTGAATGTTATTTTTATACAAGCTATTGATTATGTTGAATGGATATCGAATGTAGTTCTAGTCACCAAGAAAGAAGCTACCAAAGTTAGGGTTTGCACAGACTTTAGAGATATTAACGCTACATGCCCTAAATATGATTTTCCTCTTCCAAACATGGATCAAATCATTGATTTTACTGCTGGGAGTGGAATGATGTCCCAAATGGATGGATTTTCTGATTATAATCAGATCAAGATAGCTCCTGAAGATCAGGCTAAAATAACCTTTATTACCCCTTGGGGTACCTTTTGTTGAAAAGTGATGCCATTTGGTTTAAAGAATGCAGGTGCAACATATCAATGAGCCATGACTTATATCTTTCATGATATGATGCATGATATCCTACATGATTATGTATATGATATTATAGCTTGCTCTATTAATGAAGATGATCATTTAGATGATTTGAGAAAAGTATTTAATCGGTTAAGAGAATATCTTATTCGATTAAATCCAGCCAAATGTATATTCGAAGTCAAGTTCGGTAAATTATTAGGGGTTTTAGTTTCTTTACATGGTATCAAAATTGACCCTCTCAAGATTGTGGCTATCACTGATATGCCCACACCTACCAATATATCTGAGTTACAAAGTTTACAAGGTAAGCTTCAAGCCATCCGTCGCTTCATCGATAAGCTGGCGGACAAAACCAGTCCCTTTCTTAAGCTCCTTAAGAAGGATGTCCCTTTTAATTGGGACGATGAATGTAAGGAAGCTTTTGAACTTCTCAAACAATACCTCCTTAACCCATCTGTGCTTTCACCACTTAGACCTGATCGCCCATTTATCCTGTATATTTTAGCTTCAAATTTTTCTTTAGGAGCTATGTTAGATCAACTTGATGATGAGAAAACAGAACGTGCTAATTATTATATTAGCCGAAATTTAATTATTTATGAAACCCGCTACACAACATTAGAAAAACTATGTCTAGCAGTCATATTTTCTATGCAAAAATTATGCCATTATATGCTCAGTCAGAAAACATATGTCATTGCTAAATATGATCCCCTGCGGTATCTCATGAGTCGACCTTATTTATAGGGTCGTACAACAAAGTGGGTTCTTTCTCTAAGCGAGTTTGAAATCACGTTCATAGGACAGAAGTTTGTTAAGGGTCAAATCATAGCAGATCAATTAGTTGCTGCACCCTTAGAGTCTACCCATCCCCTCATCATTGAGTTTCCTAATGAATGCATTCAATTATATGCAAACCATGTTGAAAAATGGTCCTTATACTTTGATGGAGCCTGATGCATGAGCGGGGATGGTGCAGGTATTATTTTAATATCTCCACAAAAACACATTATACCTTTGTTATTTAAATTAACATTTACTTGCACCAATAATACTGCTGAATATGAAGCTCTAATCCTTGGATTACGAGCTGCCTTGGCACTAAAAATTAAACATTTGCTAGTTTTTGGTGATTCTCAACTTGTTATAAATCAAATCAATGAATTTTATCAGACCAGAGATGATAAATTACGCCCATATAAAGCATATGTTTTGTAGTTGTTGTCCTTGTTTGATAAAGTTACCTTGGAAGCTATTCCTCGAACTAGCAACTGTGCGAATGACTCTATGGTCGCAGCTGCCTCTCTTCTGCCCTTGGAGTTAGATGACGAATATGCCACCATCATTATTCGTCGACTCCAAGAACCCACTTCAAATAAGTCATGCTTAGAACCTTTGGATGTGTTTCTAATCAATGAAACTACTCCTGAACCTTGGTATACAGATATATTTTATTTTCTTCACAATGGGACTTTCCCTGCCAGTTCTAATAGGAACCAGCGTCGGTTATTACATAGATGAGCAAGTTGATTTGTAATAATTAGCAATACTTTATATAGGATATCTATTGAAGGTATCCTATTGAGATGTTTGAATCTAGAAGAATCCAAATCAGCTTTGAGTGAAGCCCACGATAGATCTTGTGGAGGACACTTCAGTGGTAGTGTCATTGCTAAAAAGCTCCTTAGGATAGGCTACTTTTGGCCTACCATGGAAACTGATGCACATGATTATGTGCACCATTGCGACAAGTGCCAGAAACATGTTGACCTTGTCCATGCCCCTGCATAAGAACTGTAGGCTATTTCATCTCCTTGGCCCTTTTCAAAATGGGGCTTAGAAATTATTAGAAAAATTAATCCTGTGTCATCTGATGGACACAAATTCATCATAACCACCACTGAGTATTTTACGAAGTGGGTTGAAGCTATGCCTTTAGCTTCCTACACTGGAACACAAGTCTCTAAATTTATTTTTAATCAAATCATTTGTAGGTTCGAAATTCCTACAAATCTCATCTCAGACAATGGAACTTGTTTAAAAAATAAATATTTTAATAAATTATGCCAAAAATATAAGATTCAACATCGCTGGTCCACTCCCTATTATCCTCAGGGTAATGGCCAAGCAGAAGCATCTAATAAAACATTAATTAAAATCCTTAAAATATTGGTTAATAAATCTGGCCATGACTAGCACATTCAATTATATCCAGCTTTGTGGGCATATCGCACTAGTGTTCGTACTCCCACAGGTACTTCACCTTTTGTTTTGGTTTATGGCACTGAAGTTGTTTTTCCCTTTGAATTAGAAGTTCCTTCTTTGGCTCTACTACTTCAAGATACCGAAGTAGGAGATGAATATCGATCTGGTAGACTCAGTCAACTGGAACTCCTAGATGAAAAGCGCATCAATGCTTTGGAGCATCTTCGTGCCTACCAAAACAAGCTTAAAAGATCATATGCTAAGAAAGTTCATCATCAATCCTTTGAGGTCGGTGACCTTGTTTTAAAAGAAAATAAAAAAAATACTAATGCAACTAAAGACCTTAAAGGTAAATTTGAACCCAACTGGCTTGGACCATATATTATCACTGCTAAATTTGAATTGGAAGCATACAAATTAGCTACCTTAGATGGCAAAAATTTAAAAGAACCTATGAATATTATGCATCTTAATCGATATTACGCATAAAATTTTGTCATTTCATCATTTGTATATATTTTGCATTTGTCTCATTTTAAAAAATGTATAAAACTGTTAAACAAAAACAAACAGCAATATTATTGACTCTTTTGAAACCAAAAATAAAAAATAAATAAAGAAGAAAATGAGAGTCAAAATTATCAAACTCCTCAAAAATATTTTTTGTATATATTTCTTCTTAAAGTATTGCAGTTATATTTTCAAATTATTTTGGATAAATTAGCATTTATTTGGAATCTCTCACTTTTGCAAACACAAAAATAAATATCTTGATTTTATCTGGCATGATTACTAATATCTCTTATATCAAAGTCCACAAAATTCAATTAAATAAAGTTTGAGCACAGAGAATTGATCTTTTTATTTACTTAAACCAAGCATATTTTTTCACAATAAAATGATTATATTTGTAATGTCCATGCTATGCTACATAGTAGAAGTGGTTTCTTGAGCGAAAATTTTCCCCTGCTATCCTATCATGCACATGGTCTAGAATCTTTGAGAATTGACAAAAGGACAAGCTTACCCCTACCCAGAATAAAAATCCCTTTTATAGCTAATCCGAGCAAGTATCCCTATAATAGGAAGCAAAAGAAAAAGAAAAATCAAGCAAAATCATGAGAAAAAAAAGCATTATTTCAGAATCATTTTATACTCTCTTAGCACTATTTCAGCATTATCTCAAATATCAAAGCAAAAGATACGAAAAAGAAAAATACAAAAAAAAAAGAGAAAAGAAAAAGAAAGCAAAGAAAGCAAAACAAGCAAAAGCAAAAGCAATAAAATCCCTTTCCCTACCCATTGAAAAGAAAAGAAGGTTTGATGAGCTTGAATCCCTGGAATTCTCAATTATTCAAAAACTATGAGGTAAGCCCCATAATAGGTGGTTTGTGCCCAACCCACTTGGCCTTGGGTAACTCCTAGTGTGGTGATATGTTTGTCACATTAGCGACCTTCTTTTGTACAGACCTATGTCTGCTTATGGATTAACTAGCTCTTGATAACCCGACTTACATAGTAGTCTGGTATGGTTATATGCATCTAAATCATGGTTAATGAACACTTATTTGGTTAATTCAAATCACTTGTATCAAATTATCTTGCTCAAAATTGGTAAATGCACAAAGCAATTGCACACACATTTGTATTTGAGAGATTTTGTGTATCATTAAATCAAGATCGGAAATGAACTCACATACGCACATGGGATTCCTTATAAATCTAACTTTTTTTTTTAAGATACTTTGAAATATTTTTGCAAATTGTCTGGAATAATTTCATTTTCTTATCTAAGAACAGTTGTTTAGTATAAAGACAACTACATGCATTATCAAAAAAATCAAAATCATTTTAAAAAAACATGCAATAAAGTTACATTTATATATAAATTTTTGAATTTCACAATGATGGTATAGTTCCAAAACCAAAATTGAAATTTTATGCCTAGCGCAAGTCCTCATCTTTATATTCTCTATTTATTTTCAAAAATTACAAATCAACCATGCAATAAAACTATTATTTTCTTCTTTGGATTTCGTGATGATGGTATAAGTTTATACCTAAATATTCTATGCCTAGCGCAAACCATTGTACTAATTTTATTTCCCATTTATTTAAAATCATAAAAACATATGACTTAAATAATTATGTTACACAATTATGCTTTAAAACAACGCACATTGTTACTATTTCATGTCATTATGTCAAACTTCAATTTTGCAATGATGGTATAATTCCTAGGGAATTATTCAAAAATTTTATCACACTTAGGAATTTATGCCTAGAAAAAATCATTTTTAAAAAAATATATATATATTTCATGCATAATATTTTCATGGAAATCTGAAAACAAATCACCATCATCATCATCATTTGCATCATCACAACAAAGTCTTAAGACAGTCTCTTAAGCACTCTTTTACTTTTAGCAATATTTCTATACCAGGATTAGCTTGACGACCTAGCGAGCGGTGACTCCATGAAATGGTCATAAATAGCGACAATGTCCTTTGAAATTATTGTTAAAAGTCCCTTTTATTTTTATCAAATTATCCCACAAACAACCAATTTGTTTACATCAAATTATTTTATTTAAATTTTAAAAGCATGACATTCAAACCATAATATTTCCAAATGACATAATTACATGAATCATCAAATCAATCACATCAAAACATTAAAGCATCATACAAACACATAAGACAAGTCATATGATAAAAAATATCTCGTCTATATATATCAAAAATATATACATCATCTCAAAACTGGATCAGTATGCCACAATCTGTACCTCAGAATACTCAATCCTCTATCAAAGATAATAAAAACTATGTATCAATCTATGGAGTACAATCTGTAGTAGCTAGCCTTGAGAACCCCTCGAGCTCTTAGCCTCATCTCCTCCCCTGCACCGAGGTGGACGAGGTGGCCCCATCGTAGTCCATGTGGTGCTATGAGTCCTAGACTCTGATCATGATGATGTCCTCGATGACCTCATCATGTCAGGCTCTGCAATGGGGGCCGACAGCGATATCCTCTGCTCATTTGGCACCATATGGTGGTATAGCGTCTGATAGAATGTGATCTGGGCAATAACCCATGCTAGGTCTCGAGTGCTCGTCCCTCTACTCCGTGCTCTAAGGCATGCGACCTCATCTTTGAGCTGTGTGGCCTCCTCTCGGTGTCATGCAGCCTCATCCTACAAGGACTGCACCTGAGCCTAGAGACAAACAGTCTCTACCTAGAGAGTAGCCATCTCGCTACTCTCTCCTACCTTGACACCCTTGCCCTTATCGAGCGATGGTGGCCTCTCTCTTCATGGAGAAGGGGGTCTCTCCTCCCTCCTCTCCCACTATCGTGGCCTCTGCTAAGCCTGTGGCCTCCTCTGCTATCTCTCGCCATGACCCTATGCTGCCTCAATGGCCGCCTGGCATCGCCTCCCCATCTGATGCACAACTACATGAATCAAACCCTTAGCCCTTGTCATCTAAGGAGGGTAGATGCCTACGAACCAGGCATCGTAGCTGTCAGCAACCCTTGTGTTGTCCCCATCCACTGGCTGAATGGGGGCATCATCTACATCCGCACTCCAAAAGCGTTGCATATATGGAGCACCACTAACTATAGTGTTATCCTGGATGGTTTGGGAAAACTCGTAGTCCCTAAGAGATGGGATCCCCTACTGTAGATCGAACTACCTCAAAACTTGATCATAGCAATGGAGCTCCACCTCTCTCCTCTCCATCCTCAGCTAGCAAGTTCACCTAACATGAGCCAGCTCCTATTTGTCCTCGGCCCACCTTGGATGATCTCTCCAAGGCCTCTAGGTGATCTGGTCGAAGACAAGGTCATCAAGTAGTCTTCAAGACATTGGCAGATCTATTCATCATTGTGACCCTCTTTGAAGCCACCAGTAGAAAACTCGGGGCCTCTCCTCATCAATCCTTGTTAGTGGGAGCCCTATCGGCCTTCGCACCATGATGTGCTCCTAGCACCAAACCTACAGTAGTGATGTCATGACTAGACATTGGCTGCCCTTGTATACGACCCCATGTAGGATCCTATACAATCGACATAGTATAAAGCTTCCCCAAGCAAACCTGTACCCTTGGTCTCTCATGTCATAGACCACATATGTTAGTAGCCATGGTAGTCTACATCCACTCTGATGGCATAGCAGCAGACCACCTACCACCCTAGCCAAAACCTGTGTTAGTCTAGATGCCCTAGGCATCTAGCATAGCGACTCGATGTTCACTCCGCCCTTCTCCAGGGTGAAGCTCGGATCTCCACACAGTCGCATCATCGCGTGGCCCTGATTGGCCACGGGAGTTATTAGCCATCCTTTTATGGGGATCCTCAAAATCCTCCATACATCCTCCAATATGGGAGTCATCTCCCCTATCAGTAACTGGAAACAAGAAAAACCTGAATACCACCTCTCTGCTAGCGCTGTCAATAGCCCCATATCTATAGAAACCTGTGGCATATCTGCCACATGCTGCAAGCCGACTTGAGCCAACTGATCTCGCTCTGCCTGAGATAGAGCAGCCAAATCATCCCTTAGCCCATCGTATTTCCATTCTCGGATCTTTAGTAATCCTCTCTGCAACATAAACAACAAAACAATAAAAATCATTAATAAAACAGTGATTAAAAATGCAAGTAAAACAAGTTCAATTTCATACAAATGATGATATCGTCCACTATTGGATGATATCGTCCAAAATTTAAGCAAATTCATCTCTGATTTCGCAAGAGGGAATCATCCCTTATTGTACGCAATCGTCCCCATATCGCCAATTTCACCCTTGGACAAAATTAGCGATATCGAGACAATTTCGACGAAATTGAGATGATTTCGTCCCAACAACATCGACGGCCCAAAAATGGCCATGATGCTCAAAAATCATTCAAAATTAATCTAAAAAGCATGAAATTCAAAATTAAAGCATTCTAAATTAATTTTGGACCCTTACCCGTAGCCCGCATCGGACCTCTGTCGATCTGTGCGCTGTCTCAACCATCTTGTTTGCAGAGCTCTAGAAACCAAGAAAATGAGCAGTAAAAATGAATTAGGGTTTTTCCCTATTTTTCTTAATTTTATTGAAAAACAATTAAAAACATTTTTAATTTTTTTTTTTGCTTTTCCGCGTTTTTACCTCAAATATTCGATTTGGGTAAAAACACGGAGGGGGCACCATAGTAAGCTGTCGTATGATTCGACCTAGAATCGTCGCCTAAAAATGGGAATAATTTTTGCTTTCTCATAGATCGAGAAGAACTCATATTTAACACATTTTCTTCAAAAAATTCGCTAAAGAGGGGGCAAAATGTAGCACCCTAAAATTGGCGCAGTAACCCTTAGCAAATAATTAAAATTACTTTAGTAATAATTCAAATTCAAATTCAAATTTTAACCTTGAATCGCCTGTTAAAACGCTTTCCTTGTTTTTTGTGCCATTTTTAGGATTTGTTGTGACCATTGGACGATATCGTCACCGATCAGACGATATCGCCTCAGATCGGATGATTTCTTCTGGAGCAGAATGTCCAGACGATTTCGTCCCAAAACTGATTTTTCAAAATTAGCTTCTGTTCCAACTTCTCTAACTCGGGCAGAGACGCGTCTGCACCGTTAGAGTCTCCCCGTTGGAGATCTCCCAAATTGGGATGATCCCCAACCTCCTAACCTCCCTCCTAAGCCTATTTAAACCTTAGGACCCCCCTTGACCTACCCCTGGCTGGCTGAATTCCCCTGTAGTTTGATCTTTGTGTGCGTTAGAATACCCTAAATTCTTGTTTGCATTTGTGCCTTTCTAAGTTTGCTTATAGGAACTCTGTTATTCTTTAGTCAGAGCAAGCTCAGATCATTGCAGATGATCTTGTACAATCTCGAACAATCACACCCCAATTCGAGACGATTTCACACTCTACAGATGATTTCGATTGCAGTCAACATTGTGGGCAATTAGTGCTTAGTGTTTGCACTTTTCTCTTTTCGTCTGCTGTTTCATTCTGTATTTAGATCAATTTATTGTTATTTTTTGCTATTCTGCATTTTGGAGTTCACCCATATAGCTTAAGTGCATGATAAGATCATAATTTGTCATTAGAATACTATAATTTACTTGAATTTCTATTCGTAATTATCATTTTAGTATCTATATTGTCATTTTACACTATTTTCCTCTGTTACTATTGCTGCATTTTCTGTGTTCTGTGTCTATTTCTATGATTGCAGGTTCTGACGAATTCGTCAGATCTTAGACGATCCTGTCTGATTTCAAACGATCCTGTCAGATCAAAGGCAATATGGATTGCTTCAAAAATCAAAACCTCCATCAGACATCCGGATCAAGTATGGCTTTTTTCTAATCTAGTATATTTCTTGTATTCTTTGTTTAATTCTGTTTCTGTATTCATTTAAATCTATATTTCCTAATAGAATAGTTTAGATTCATTTGGGTAAACCTAGGATTTGAATGATTAAATGTAAAATTGAACACATCAAACACATTCCCAACCTAGGCATGGAGACTGCCACTAAACGTTTCCTGGTGAACCCCACCATCCATCGAAAAATCACCCTTATACACCTCCCATGAGATGTGGGACCTTCAAAGGGCCTCTCAGTCTGAGGTACTGTCCCATCCTTCTCGCATCCCCCTTCGGGCATGGATCCTATAGCCTAAAGGTAAGGGTGCAAAAAATTTGGAGTGATACAATACCTTTAGCATGGTAGTTTTATTAAATTTGAATATGAGTTTTTTTTTTTTATAATTATAATAGTGTATTGAAGGGCATATACGTTCCAAGTATCTTATAAATATCATGGTGTGTATTAAAGTAAATTTTTTATATTATTAGGGAAGCTATTATTGAAATATGTAAATGCATGTTGAAATGAGATCATTAATAATGCATCACTATTGCCAAAATAGTTTTATGAAAACATTTTTCTTTGGGAAGAGTTTATAACTATTAGAGGAATATAACACTTATTTAATAAAATCAAAATATTAGACCTCCTTCCTTTGAAAATGACTGACAGGGACCTAACTCTACATTATTATCATTTAAATGAACAGAGGAATATCTAAACTGATCTATCATGTGTTATTAGATTTTCTAAATCTCTTTCGATAAAAGTAAGGAAGTAGGACAAAACCTTTAATTTATTATTATATTGTCCCATAGTTTATTCTCGCAAAGGGATATTTGAAATAGTTTCATATTTATTAAATGGGTTAGACTTTAATTGAAAGCCTTTCTAATATTCCATTGGATGAACCATTCGTGTGTTTTTAAAGACTTCTTTAAGAAAATCATAGACTATAATGAGATAACTTTGAATTATCTATTATTTTATTCTTATAATTTAAATAAAATCAATGGTTGGTTCCTCATTTACCAGCTTTCAACTATTGGTTTATGACCAGAAGACCATCATCTTTAAAATTCTGTAAATTCTGCCCAATGAAATAGCTTACTTATAAAAATTGTTACTACTCTATTTTATTTGAGAATGAAATAGTTCCATAGGATCATAGATGCAATACAGTAGCCTTCCACCAAAATTTTAGGGTTTTTTATCCTCTTTTAATCATTGGTTCAGGTCCCAAATTTGATGCATGGTCTTATACATCATCTAAAATTTTAATGACACACTTGTTAATAGTATGCTTCAACATTCAATTTAAGTATAGTTGTAAGAAGTTGATATGTTATTCGATTAAGAGTGTGTTAACAATGTAATATTTGAAAGCTTAAATATTTAAATTTAAATATAGACTTAATCATTATTTTATTTAGATATTTTTTATTACCAGTCTCGATGTGAACCATGAAAGCATTATCAATTCCTTGTTATAACTGGTGTATTGTATTATTAATATTGTGCATTTATTTCTTCTGTTATAGATAAGAACATTATATTTAATTAATATCTCCTTGAAATTGAATTCTATAGAATTTGGGTAGACCTCAATTATAATATTATGGTTCTTTCTATAGAGTTTTATAAAGTTATTTTAAAAATCCTTTTTGTAACCATATGATATTTATACCTTTTTGAATTCAAGGTAAAAGTTAATTGGAATTAAGAATTTATGATTCTCAACTCTATTTACACGACCTTTAAAAATTGAAGCAAGTTAATGGTTAGTGATTATGGACTTCTAGAAGAAACGATGATCTTAAAATAAAAAAAAATGGATTGTATGTAGATAAATGAATAAAAGGAACTACTAAAAGATATATGAAAAACTGGAAAACACTTTTTATTTTAATTGTTTTAATTGTATATGTATAATGGATAAATGGATTAACAGTGAGTATTTTATGTGGTTAAATATATTTATTTTCATTATGGGAAGGGTAATGATACATTGAAAAGAAAATATTTATAGGACTAATGATTTCATGTTCATAAGGTGAATTATGAAAAGATAGTTATTGTAGTTTTAGAATTTAAAAATAAGAAATTATTAACTTATACTTTTACTTAAACTATTGTAGTGAAAGTGCTTTTACCTAAATTACTATAGAGAAAGTGATAATCTATTAAGAAATATATTTGTATGAAGGAAAACTATTTTAAGATATTGGTTTGCATAAACTATGAACCCTTATTAGGAAGTCATAAACCTTGTAATTAATTTATCATGAAGGATGAATGGCCATGAACACCCTGTATCGGTGGTTACAGAGTGAGGTAATCTCTGTGATTCGATAATGACCACTTTATATCAAAATAGGTAATAAAAAGTGATCTTTGTTAGAACATGTAATGAGAGGTGATATGGGATGTCATATCTAGGTCATTGTATGAGTAGTATGATGATGGATTCTTATACATTTTATAAATAGGAGTGATCTAGCATGATAAAAGGAGCTAGAAAAATTCACGATAGTTGGTATAGGATAACTTATCATTATACATAACATGGCAAGTGATACCAGGTTCAGATCTAGATAAATGAATGGCCCTAGTTGACTTTAGTGAAGTGGACAATTGACTAGGTAGAAGGCATATACGCTAACTCCCTTAGACACTAAGTATAGAACAAGTTGGCCAATTTTAGGCCAAGTTTCATTATGTTAAGGGATAAAGAGGGTATGCGTCCATACTCTAGGTGTTATAAGCGCTAGATGATAAGTCCAACCATGGATCTACACTCATACTATAAATAGAGGATGAGAAGATAGACCACAAAAAGACACCTGGTATAGAATTTGATCAATATCATCCACTTAGGAGGTCATCTACAGTCATCCTAATTCCCAAAAATGGTATATTATACCTCATACTAATTAAACGTTGGGTGATCATCAAACCATTTTAACTCAAAAAAAAATAGGCCGAGTCTAGTTAGTAAAATAAGATAAAAAAATTTACCTTGTGGAACTAGTGATCTAGATTAGGTTGTAGTTGTTATCAGAGCTCTAGGTTGTGAGAACCCTATGTTATTAAATTCTAAGACCTTCTCTTGTAACCATAGTAAACCTAAAATATAAAATTAATATGGATTTTCCACTCTTGTAATGGTCAGAAAGAAATAGAGGACCTTACATATACAATCAAACAGTTTCAAGGGAATTTGGAACAATTCACATGCATGATTAGTGGAAAGGATGGAATCATAATTAATGATGAAACTTTTTGTTGAGCATGAACATGGAAACAAAGGAAACAAGGAAATACAAAAAATAATACCAAGATTCAATAAGGAAACTAAGAAGATTAAAAGAAATCAAAGAATATGGATATGAAGAGGAACTATAAGAATGATATGGAGCTTGTAAGTAAGACAAGAAGGAAAAATCACAAGAACCAAGATAGGTTGCTACATTTGGAAGAGTTACAAATACCCTTAAAATATTTGATTGAAAGGAAGAACTTGAAGAACAACTCCAAGAGATATGTGCAACACCTGGAACTTCAAACTAGGAACAACAAACTATTTTTTCAATTTAAAGAGGTAATGTTATAGTTAATAATTTTTATTAGGAAATCATGGAAAGGCCTGGGTTTTTGAGAAACTAGTGGAAAAAAAGAATATAGGTTAGTAAAAACCTAATTTGTAATCAAGTGTATAATTGATCCTAAAATACCTTACCTCACATAAAGAGAAATAGACACCTGGATATATAATTTTCTTGCATGTGGGCTAAAAGCCATATAACTCTTTTTAACTTTGAAGAAAATGGTTAGAATTTACTAATAAATTTAATCAATATATTAGGGTCGATTATAATCACAACTCTTTTAGACCACATATTTTTTATACCAGGTAGGTTAAAAGGCAGTGAAAATAAAAATAGTAATATAGGTTGACATGTGAATAAGGTATTCAAATGGATAAAACAATGTGAGAAAAACTTTAATATTTTAAGAAAGAAATTGATGACTACACCAAACCCTTAAAGAAAATTTTTGGATTATATTGATGCTTCTATTTAGGTTTTGGAAGGAATCCTAACATAGGTTGGGATATTCATCACCTAGAAATTACAAAATATTTAAAAAACATGAGGAAAGTGAGGAAAGTTATGTTACACATAACTTTGAATTAGTATCTATTGTGTTTACACTTAAAATTTGGAGATATTATTTTCTAGCAAATCCCTTTGAACTAAGTATGGATCACCAAGGTCTAAGATACGTTTTACTAAATGTAAGATAATGCAGATGAATGAAATTCCTTATGTAGGATATGGTTTTGGCATTGAATGTATCAAGGACAAGAAAATAAAGATAGTGGATTCCTTGAATGGATGAAGGTACATAGCCACTATGTTTCAGTATCATTAAAATTTAGTTGATCAAGTCAAAAGGTATCAACAATGGGATAACTACTATGGAAAGTGTCAATCATAGGATAAGCAAGAACCTAACAAGGATAGAGATAATATATTTAGGATTAAAGGATATTAATATAAAAAGAAACACTCAAAAGTAGGGTGAAAATATGAAAGAATTTAGGAAAAAACTTTTTATTAGCCAATAATGAAGAAGGCTACTAATAATTGTGACTTGGTATTAGAAATCAATTGAAGGTATAGATTGAACATTTACATCAATCCAAAAGATTTTACCCACATACCATTCTCCTCTAAAAGTGGTAAGTTATTGCCCATGGTTTATCATGGGTCTACCAAAATCAAAAGGTGGTAAATAAATTTACACCTAAAAATAGACAAGATGGATATACCTATTTGTTGCATTATTATATCATTTCTGATAGAGATATCATATTTACCGTAGAGTAAATCAAGGATTATTAACCCAATATTTTGAAGACGTAAATCATCATGTGGAAAATTGAAAGAATCAAGAGAGAATCAAATTGGATATTATAAAAGAAGATGGAAAAATGGCTTAGAACAATTGAACCAGATTCCTTAAGGAACAATGCACTTCCATAGATCATCGTGGAAATTATTTGAAGAAAGATATATCTTTCGTAAGGGTGCAAATTCAAAATTTTAAAGAAGATATACTATAAAATGGGAAGACTAATCCCATTTTCTTGTAATAATAGCCATCACGGTTTTCTAAGAATAACTCTATTTAAAAACCCTAAATAGGAAATAGTATAAAACTCCTCTATCTTGGGACAATCCGAAGGATCAAATAGTGATCGAAATGGATACTATAAGGGTGAGATCAAACTTGATTTTAGTTTTCTGAATCCTTAAAATCATAAACATAACCAATTTTATGGTCTATCATCAGACCTTGTTAAAGAACCATGATACTCTCCACACATATCAACATAAAAATATAATGATCATCCTTGTGTCTGATATATATTCAATATAGATTTTGTATTTGATATATTTTAAAAATAAAGATAATAGGCTTATTGAATTATCTAGATTTTGATGATTATGCTTATGGATCGTAGTAGGATCCAATCAATCTGTTTTATTATATTTGTGCTATTGAAAATGAAGATATTATTTTTTTCAAGTAAATATGTATATGAATGTATATGATATACTATGTGGATTTTCTTTCATGAATGTATTTTATTATTGTATGGGTATATGAATAAATATGTATGAGAAATATTGTGTGGAGTTGCATTAGAACATAGAGACTATGTTAATTTCTAGCAGGGAAGAAAGTAACAACCCTCCTAGAACAACTATTATTTGATTTATGTACATAGGGATTAATAAGTTGTACTTTGATTTTTGCTCCTAGAATGTGATTTTGCTTATGGCTTTTGTGATTGTAGGACCAGGTAAACTCCTTCGACAAGCAAATAAAGGTTGACTGTAAGAGGTAAAGTAAGAAATGTAGAGTGACGTGAAATATTACCATGGCTTATGAGTACATGGAAGCTCACATAAATTGTATTTATATAGGTTCTTTTTTCATGTTGGAATTGCATTATGTGTATATCTTGTTTATTGGATTGTGTGTTGTATATTTTGTCTCTGAATAAATGAATAACTAAACCTTCAATAGCAAGGAAAGTGCAAAGGCATGGAAAATATTATCTTTTGGCAGATGGAGACTTCAAGTTTCCAATAGGAAAGAAGACTTGGAGGTATAAACCATTTAAATGATTTGAAAATCATTTAATGTTTATTTTTATGTTAATAAAATAATAAAATATTTAATAAATAAAAATAATAGTTAATAAAATTTTAAAAAATTAATCAATTTAAAAATAAATAAATAAAATCCAAATGATTCATTAGTGAGAATAATGGTTATGATGGATATGTTGAATTGGATAACTATATGCAAACTCTCATGATTGTTTTTAACTTTCCTAATGATATTGAGCAAAAATTAAGGAAGTCAGTGGGTAGGGAAAACGTTATTTACATCTTGCACCTTGTGATTATCATGTATTTTTGTGTGTTTTGAGCACATCTTGAGAGTCTAGGATTAGAAGGAAGCAGAAGGAACGGGATTTAACAAACACAAGTTCAAGGTTAGATCTCTTGCTCTCTGGTTAATTGTATGCTTTTCTAAGACTTGGTGTATGTGCTATTAGATTGAACTGGTAATTTTAAAATAAACTGGTTATGCTATGAACTATAATATGAACTGGAAATACTACTATATGTTGTTAAAGTGAATGGGAAATACTGCTTACTTATTTAATGTATAGCTTGTACTTCATTTTGTTATGGATGAATATTACCCTTTTCCATCAAATTGTGTTGACTTGGGTTGTGTGAACATCACAATTTCATTTATTCATTAATTTGATGTCTTCAAATCTATATATTTTGAATTGGTGCTAGTTGAAAAATCTTTTGTTTGGCTATGTGTCATGTATTGATGAGTAATTGTTTTTCCTGTGTGTATTTAACAACTTAGTAGCTAATTTTCTTGGATTAACTATCTGGCACCTTTTGTTGTTAATATAATGATGTGTAACATATATAATCGTTTTGCTTTGTCTCAAGACCATGATAGGAAAACGAGTGGAGTTTGTCCTTGTTTTAGATCATTCGAATGATGCATTATTTATTTATATAATTATGAGCCAACTGAGCAGGGCTAAATGTTGTTCTGTTGAATTAATCCTGAGATGTGCATCATTTGTTAAATAACACATGCATGATGGAAACAATAGTGGATGAAAAGATTCTTGTTTGCATAAAATGTTCCTTATAGAAAAATATGATGCATTTTAGAATCTAGGTGTTCAATTGTGTTCATATTAGCATGCATTGCATATGTCTCTAAGTCCTTATAATCCCTAATTGGCGCTACTCAAGTCTTCCATGGTCAGGTTTGATGATCAAAGGGAAGCCTTCGGTCAAAGTATCCAATTCAGTAAACTTCACCTTACATCAATGAAAGGAGCTTCTTTTCAATTTCCTCTCCCAAATTGAAGAACAAGTGCTAGTGATTAAACCAGATTATTGTGTCATGTTCTTGATGAACCTTAAATAGATATCTTTAGTTTGATGGAAACATTAGCATTTGGAAGAGAAATTCCCTCCATTATTATAGTAAACAATAGATGAAATATTATCTATAATAATTGTACCATGGTATGGAACATCTCAGTTATATAGTCCCTTATTTATTTTTAACTGATTTAGGAATATCATATTTTAATTATACGTTCCATGCATGGTATTATTACATTTGATGGTATTATTACATTTAATAGGAGATTGAATTAAAATTCTTATATGGTGCTTTTTTCGTAAAGATATGATGTAATTGCTTCATGAAGTATGTGTAGTTTAAAATCACTAGTGCAATACCTGAAGACGTTCATAACTGCACACCCTTACCATGGTAGTTTTATTAAATTTGAATATGAGTCACCATTTTTTTTTGAAATTATAATAGTGTAGTGAAGGACATCTACATTCCAAGTATCTTATAAATATCATGGTGTGTATTAAAGTAAGTTCTTTATATGATTAGAGAAGCTATTACTAAAATCTGTAAATACATGTTGAAATGAGGTCATTAATAATGCATCACTATTGCTGAAATGGGTTCATGAAAAATTTTTGCTTTGGGAAGAGTTTATAATTATTAGAGGAATATATCGCTTCTTTAAGAAAATTAAAATATTAGATCTCCTTCCTTTGAAAACAACTAACAAGGACCTGACTCTACATTATTACCATTTAAATAACTAGAGGGATTATTATTCTGTTAGTCTCACAATGACAATGAGAGTGGGGTGAATCAGTGTAGCTCTTTAAAACTTAAATCTTCAACTCTTAAAGCCGAAACAATGAAAACTTGAAACCAAATAAAGCAAGTATAACAAAATAACATCACACAACACAAGATGTACCGAGATTCACCGATTTGGCTACATCCTCAAAATCACTGTCTGGACTACCATCCAAATCCAGCCTTTGCAAAGCACCAACTTTACAATCAATTTACCAGCACCCACTGGAAGGAGCACCAACCCCTGATTTATCTGCACCAACAGAAAGGAGCACCAACCCCTGATTTATCTGCACCAACAAAAAGGAGCACCAACCCCTGATTTATTTGCACCAACAGAAAGGAGCACCAACCCTTCTACCAAGCACCCACTTGATTTTGATATTGATAATAAAATGACATATATGAATCTTCTCTTCTCACAGAAAAATTGATCGTTCTCTTAGCTCGTTTTGTCAATTTCTAAACGCTTTCTGGGTATTGTGCATAACTTTGTGTATGACCTTCTCTATAAATTTTAATTAAAAATTATATCGTATGAGAAAGTTATGCCCAAAATACTAAAGTGATATTTTTCACCTTTTTCCCAAAAACACGGATTTTCACTCTTTATTTTTCTCCACACACTCTTCTCTCCACACAAAATAAAATCACACTCTTCAATAAAACACTTCTAACATAAATGCACACACTTGCATTCCTTTTCACTTTTCACTTTCTCCAAAAGTCTTTATTTAATGAAACTAATTAAAATAATATAACTCCCTTTTTTTTATATTGAGAAGGCATTTCATCAAACACGTCACATGCAAAGAATTGACACCTTACTTGTTCTCATACTTCGGAGCCACGTGACAACTCAAACCAAAAACAAAATATGATCTATTTGATGCCTTGAAGGTGTAACAACACTGAAACTGAAACTCTGGCGACTCTTCAAGGTCGGCCAACTAAAAGATTTTGCCCAAGTGGCACAAATTGACATAAAAAAGACCTGTAACGTTTTTGCAAAAATCATAACTCTCACCTCGTAACTCGGTTTTCTCTGAAATTTGAAACGTAGAATATTTACAACATTGACTATGTCCAAACAAGAAATCAATGCCTAAATCCTTACGGTTCTCCTGTACCACTTCCACAAAAACTGCTACTAACACACTTTTTCAAAAAAGAGTGTTTTTGTGACAAGTCTTGCAACGCTTGTAAAATTCGTCTTGTTTTTCTTTTTTTGTTGAAATTTGGAACACATGTTCTTGAAGATAACTACCATCTCTAGTAAAAATTTTACTACATAAATCCTTACGGTTTTTTTGTAGTGCTTCTGACAAAACCTGCACTTTTTCAGCCTATACAACCACTTGCCAAATCATCCGCCAAGATACCGGAAACACCACCGATCACTCCAAACACTGTGCTGACATCTCCAATGCTATTCTGGACTATTTCATGACATTCTGGCATGTTCCAAACTGATCCATCCCGTCCAACTGTGCCCATGGTAACTTTTGCAACTTTTTGACTATTTTGCTGCTTTGACAACTTTCTGACAATTTTTTCAACTTTTGCAAATTTGCACAAACAACCTGTAACAACTTCACCCAAACATCAAAAACATCCTCATAAGCATTTAACATCATTGTACATACTCTGAATAACCTCTGAACTCCTGTCCACTGCATCAACCTATCTATCTGACTATGTTGACAACAATGACAATATTGTTGCCGCACCTTGCTCAACAATCTCCCCCTTTGGAATTGTTGGCAACACACATGCAATTTCCTGAAAATCTTCTCCCCATTTGACAACAATACCAAAGGGCTGTTGCAAACTCCCATTGAGTCCATGCACAACATTCTCAGGCAAAAATTATTACACTTAGCAGAAATCACAAACATGAGCAAAAAGATAAACAAATACACAAATGCTCCCCCTGAGAATGTGGTCCCGATAGCTAGTCAATTATTGGGAAGTGTGACCACTCTCAATTTATTACGAAGGTACTCAAAGACTTCCTTGGGAATTTATTTTGTGAAGATATCCGCTACTTGTTTTGTTGTTGGAACAAAATACAACTTAACCTCACCTTCTGCAACTTTCTCCTTCAAAAAGTGATACCGAATAGCAATATGTTTTGTGCGAGAATGCATAAGTGGATTCTTTGAGATGTTAATGGCACTGGTGTTATAACACTTAACTGAAATTGGCTCACTACAGTTAATACCAAGATCTTTCAGGGTTTTTTCCATCCATAATACCTGCATACAACACGTTGTCGCTGCAATATATTTTGCCTCTATTATGGATAAGGAGACTGAATCTTGTTTATTACTGTGCCATGCGACCAACCTGTCTCCAAGATAGAATGCACCTCCACTGGTACTCTTTCTGTCATATACACATCCTACCCAATCTGCATCTAAATATGCAATAAGGGTGAAGTCCTTACCTTTCGAATACCATAACCCATACTCCATAGTACCCTTGAGGTACCGAAAAATCCTCTTCACTGCTGTCACATGAGTCTCCTTGGGACTAGCCTGAAATTGTGCTACAATGCATACTACCTACAAAATATCTGGTCTGGTAGCTGTCAAGTACAGTAAGATCCCAATCATAGATCTGTACATGGTTTGATCAACATGTGGAGATTTGTCATCCTTGCTCAACTTGCAACCTGTCTTCATGGGAGTTCTAATTGGCTTACAATCCTCCATTGTGAACTTTTTTAGCATCTCTTTCACATATTTAATTTGAGAAATAAATATGCCCTTCTCATTTTGATTAACTTGCAACCTGAGGAAATATGAAAGTTCACCAATCATTGACATTTCAAATTCTTTCTGCATCTTATTTGCTAAATATTTACACGACTCATCTTTGCTGCTGCCAAATATGATATCATATACGTATACAACAAGAATAATAAGATGGCCATTTTCTGTTTTGACATATAAATTACTATCCACCATACGTTTCTTGAACCCTTGTTGAGTAAGATAGTTGTCTAGCCTTGCATACCATGCTCGGGGTGCCTGTTTTAAGCCATATAATGCTTTATTCAACTTGCAAACCAAGTTGGGATCATCACCAAGTTGGAAACCATCTGGCTGCTCAATATAAACCTCTTCTTCAAGTTTCCCATTCAAAAATGCTGATTTCACATCCATTTGATAAACTTTGAAATTCTTGTAAACTGCTAAAGCTAGATTCATTCTAATTTCCTCTAGTCTAGCCACAGGTGCAAAGGTTTCCTCAAAGTCAATACCTTCAACTTGTGCATAGCCTTTACATACCAATCTTGCTTTATTCTTGACTACCTGTCCATCTTCATTCAATTTGTTTCGAAAGACCCATTTAGTACCGATTATATTTTTATTTGCAGGTCTTGGTACTAACTCCCAAGTTTTGTTTTTCTTGATCTCATCTAATTCTTCATTTATTGCCTTCATCCAACTTTCATATTTGCTTGCGTCAGCAACATTTTTGGGCTCAATGTTGGATAATAAAGAGTAGTTGCTTACTACTTTTCTTCTTGTCTAAACACCAACTGTGGGGTCTCCAATTATTTTCTCTCTAGGATGATCTTTCTGCCAACTGCCTATTTTAAATTTCTTATTTTCTTCCACTTCTGAATCATTGTTTGAATCATCTGAGTCAATTTTTTGTTTCTTTTCTATTTTCTTTTCCTCATATCCTTCAATAACCTTTTCATAAATTGGGTAGTTCTCTTCATAGCTAATTACTCGTTCCCTACCTTCATCAACTTTAACATCAACACTATCCACAATTTTCCTTAGACTCTTGTTGTAGCATTTGGAAGCTTTGCTTTTTGACGAATAGCCAAGAAAAATACCTTCATCCGCTCTATCTTCAAACTTACCAAGATTTTCTTCAGTTCTTTTGATGTAACACTTGCTACAAAAAACTTTAAAGTATCTTGTTGTTGCCTTTTTACCGAACCACAACTCATAAGGAGTTTTGCTTTCATGCGTCCTCAACATGCACATATTTTGGATGTATACCGCAGTATGGACTGCCTCTTTCCAAAATTTGTCTGCTACTTTGCTCTCAATCAACATAGTCCGTGCCATTTCCTACACTGTCCTATTCTTTCTTTCTACCACACCATTCTACTGTGGTGTCCTAGTTGCTAAAAACTGTCTCTTAATACCATATTTTTCATAGTACTCTGTAAAATCCTCTAAAATGAACTCTCCTCCTCTATCTGATCTTAAAAATTTAATCCTTTTTCCTGTTTGATTCTCAAATTGGTTTTTTAAAACCTTGAACATCTCAAAAGCTTCTAATTTATGCTTCAAAAATAGTACCCATGTCATCTTGGAATAGTTATCTATACACAACATAAAATATTTGTCACCATTTATGCTTTGCATTCTCATGGGTCCACATAAATCAGTATGTATTAGTTCTAAATGTTTTCTTGTGTAGTACTCTTTTGTTTTAAATGACACTCTAGTTTGCTTCCCATTTTGGCATGAAGCACAAATGCTATTTGATGTTTTTCCAATGGTGGGAGATGCACTACATTTTTTGAGCTGATTTTTACTAGATTGTCAAAATTTATATGACCGAGCCTCTTGTGCCACAACCAATTTTCTTATTCCTGTCCAATCAAGCAATCCCCTTATGAAGTCTCTGAGAGAGTGTACAGGTTTCCAGATGTTCTCAATCTAGTTGCTATAAAATTTCCACTATTTGCTTTTCTGAATTCACAACCCTGCTTCTTAAAAATCACTTCATGACCTCTATCACAAGTCTGACTTATGCTCAACAAGTTATGCTTCAGACCAACCACAAACAAGACTTCTTTTGACTTGATTTTTCAATCACTAATCTTAACCGAACCTTTGCCAACTATCTTAGCTCCATCATTATTTCCAAATTTTACTGAACCACCTTCATATTGCTGTAACTTCTCAAATTTCTGTTTTTCACCTGTCATATGACTGGAGCATCCACTATCAAATATCCATGGTGCAGATTTATTTTGTGCTTTAAATGTTGTTTGTACGATCAAGGATTCCTTTTCTTCTTTAGATCGCTCTTTTTATTTCCACTTTGGTTTGATTACAGTTTTGGGCTCTTGTTTTGAATTTTCTTTTTCAGTAGCTTGTGCATGTTTTTTGGGAAATTTTATATTTTGTTTCATTCCATTTGGTTGAAATTTTCTTCTCTGAAATTGATTTGATGCAAATGTACTTTGACAATTTCTTGCAATGTGCCCAAAATTATGACAGCTATAACATTCTACTGCATAATCCATCAAAGGTGAAAAAACATTTCTACTCGGTAAAATTCCTTGGTCCTACATTATACTTGCAATCTGAAATCTTATGTCCATAACCATTGCATTTAAAATAGTAACCAAAAAAGAGATGATTGAACCTGGGTGATGGTCTTTGCCATGTTGTCATAGGAGCCATAAATCTTCTTCTTCTTTGATGTGTGACATTGGTGAATCCATCATTGTCAATTCTCCTTTCGTGCCTTGCATTATTGCTTTCTTTTGCATGAGTCAATTTTTCTTGATCAACCTGTTTCTTATCTTCATTCTTTAAGGATTCTTCATTTATGGCCTTTGATCAATTTGATGATTCTCCTTTGTCAAAGCCCAAACCAAATTTGATGCCTGTAGTATTTTAGTTATTTTTGATCTTATCCAGCTTCATAGAACTTTCTTCACGTTTATGATAACAACAAATTTTACGATTCATCTCTTCTATCTGCATCCTTAAACCAACAATCTCTTCTTCTAGCTTGCTACAATAATCTATTTTCATGGTTATTTGCACTTTGAGATCTTCAGATATTTTCTTGGATTCTTCTATTTGTACTTTCAAACTGGTTATGATTTCATTTGCATCCTCAAGCTTTCTTGAATTTTTCTTATTCTTTTTTCTTTCTATCTTCAATTCATCCAGAGCTGCAATTAGTTCCTCTTCCAAATTTACTTCTACATCAATTTCTTCTTCATCACATTCCTGTTCTTTTTCTATTTTTTCTTCTTTGAGTGCCATGAAGAGATCTTCACCTGTTTTCGTTTTAGAATCCTCACCGGAGCTGTCTTCTGATGAACTGACATTCTTGGAGATGAAACTTTTCTTCTTGAAGTTACCTTTTTTGAAATTTGTTTTTTTCTTCCAGTCACTTCTTTCTTGGTGCGAACCTTCATCACTTTTGTTCTTCTCATTAAGTGGACATTTATTTGCAAAATTCCCAACGCCTCCACAATTGAAAAATTTAAACGGTAACTTTCCTTTGTATTTTTCTTTTCCTCTTTTTAGTTTTCAAACAAAGTTTGCTTCCATTTCATCTGATGTCTCTTCTTCCTTGGATTCTTGTTTTGCTTTCATATTTTTATGGGCTTTAAAAGCAACTTCTCTATTTGTGGGTTTAGATTTTCCTATTCTCATCTCATATGCAGTCAAAGAACCATGCATCTCATCCATACTAAAAGAATTTAGATCTTTAGCTTCTTCTATAACTGAAAATTTAGAATCAAATATTTGGGGAAGAGATCTTAATACCTTTTTCACGATGACAGAATATTTGATTTCCTCGTTGAGTCCTTTCTAGGTATTGTGCAAAACTTGGTCTATGACCTCCTCTCAAAATTTCAGCCAAAAATGATATAGTATGAGAAAGTTATGCCCAAAATACTAAAGTGACATTTTTCACCTTTTTCCCAAAAACACGGGTTTTCACTCTTTATTTTTCTCCACACACTCTTCTCTCCGCACAAAATAAAATCACACTCTTCAATAAAACACTTCTAACTTAAATGCACACACTTGCATTCCTTTTCACTTTTCACTTTCTCCAAAAGTATTTATTTAATGAAACTACTTAAAATAATATTACTCCCTTTTTTTATATTGAGAAGGCATTTCGTCAAACACGTCACATGCAAAGAATTGACATCTTACTCGTTCTCATACTTCGGAGCCACGTGACAACTCAAACCAAAAGAAAAATATGATCTATTCAATGCCTTGAAGGTGTAACAACACTGAAACTGAAACTCTGGCAAATCTTCAAGGTCAAAACGGCCAACTAAAGGATTTTGCCCAAGTGGCACAAATTGACATAAAAGAGACTTGTAACGTTTTTGCAAAAATCATAACTCTCACCTCGTAACTCATTTTTCTCTAAAATTTGAAACGTAGAATATTTGCAACACCTACTATCTCCAAACAAAAATTCACTACCTAAATCCTTACATTTTGCCTATACCACTTCCACAAAAACTGCTACTAACACACTTTTTCAAAAAAGAGCGTTTTTGTGATAGTCTTGCAACGCTTGTAAAATTTGTCTCGTTTCTCTGTTTTCATTGAAATTTGGAAAACATGTTCTTGAATATAATGACCACCTCCAGTTCAAATTTTTCTGCATAACTCCTTACGTTTTGTTCGTAGTGCTTCTGACAAAACCTGCACTTTTTCAGCCTGTACAACCACTTGCCAAATCATCCGCCAAGATACCGGAAACACCACCGATCACTCCAAACACTGTGCTGAAATCTCCAATGCTGTTCTGGACTATTTCATGACATTCTTGCATGTTCCAAACTGATCCATCCTGTCCAACTATGCCCGTGGTGACTTTTGCAACTTTTTGACTATTTTGTTGCTTTGACAACTTTCTGACGATTTTTTCAACTTTTGCAAATTTGCACAAACAACCTGTAACAACTTCACCCAAACATCAAAAACATCCTCATAAGCATTTAACATCACTGTACATACTCTAAATAATATTTGAACTCCTATCCACTACATCAACCGATCTATCTGACTATGTTGACAACAATGACAATACTGTCGCTGCAACTTGCTCAACATATTCAAAGTGAGCTATCATGTGTTATTCAATTTTATAAATCTCTTTTGATAAAAGTAAGTTAGCATAAAACCATAAATGTGTTATTATATCGTCATGAAGTTTATTCTTGTAGAAGCATTATTCAACTATAAAGGTTTATTTGAAATAGTTTCGTATTTATTAAATGGGTTAGACTCTAATTGAAAGTCTTTTTAAGATTTCTTTAGATGAACCATTCGTATGTTTTTAAATACTTATTTAAAAAAAAATATTAGATCATAGGATACAATGGGATAACTCTAAATTATCTATTATCGTATTCTTATAACTTGAAAAAAATCAATGGTTGGTTCTTCGTTTACCATATTTCAACTATTGGCTTATGACCTAAAGACCACCATATTTGAATTTATGTAAATTCTACCGAATGAAATAGTATACTTCTAAAAACTGCTACTACTCAGTTTTATTTGATTTACTTCATTGAATGAAATAGTTTTGTAGGATAACAAATGCAATCCAGCAATCTTCTATCAAACTTGTAGTGTTTCATATCCTTTTTTAATCATTGGTTCAGATCCCAGATTTGATACGTGGGGTTATAAGTCACATAAAATTTTAATGACATACTTGTTCATAGTATGCTTCAACATTCAATTTATGTATAGTTGTAATAAGTATATATCTTATTCAATTAAAAGAGTGTTAACAATGTAATACTGAAAAGACTTAATTATTTAGATTTAAATATTTAGATACTTTTCATTGGTAGTTTGGATGTGAACCATGAAAGCATTGTCAATCCCTTGTTATAACTGGTGAATTGTATTATTATCATTGTGCTTTCATTTCTTATATTATAGGTAAGAAAATTATATTTAATTAATATATCCTTGAATAAATTCAATTGCATGGTTAATTGACTTCTATAGGAGTTGGGTGGCCTCAATTATAATCTTATGGTTCTTTCTATAGAGTTTTATAAAAAAAAATTAAAACTCCTTTTTATAACCATATGATATTTGTCCCTTTTTGAAGTCAAGGTAAAAGTTAATTGGAATTAAGCATTCATGATTGTCAACTCTATTTGAATGATCTTTGAGAATCAAATCAAGTAAGTGGTTAGTGATTCTAAACTTATAGAAAAAATATGATGTTTTTTGTATGTAGCTAAATTAATAAAAGGAATTATTAAAATATAGATGAAAAAATGGAAAGCATTTTTATTTGCATATGTATAATGGGAAAATGGATAAATACATTAGTAGTGAGTACTTTATGTGGTTAAATATATATTATTTCATAATGGAAAGGGTAATGATACATTGCAAGGAAAATCTTTATAGAAGGACTAATGATTTCATGTTCATAAGGTGAATTATGAAAAGATAGTTATTGTATTTTTAGAATTTAAGATTAATAAATTATTAACTTATGCTTTTACTTAAACTATTGTAGTAAAAGTGCTTTTACTTAAATTATTATAGAGAAAGTGATAATATATTAAGAAATATATTTGTATGAAGGAGAACTATTTTAAGACATAGACTTGTATAAGCTATGAACCCTTATTAAGAAGCCTTAAAATTTGTAATTAATTTATTGTAAAGGATGAATAACCATAAACA
This sequence comes from Wollemia nobilis, assembly GCA_028583015.1. Taxonomy (NCBI): domain Eukaryota; kingdom Viridiplantae; phylum Streptophyta; class Pinopsida; order Araucariales; family Araucariaceae; genus Wollemia; species Wollemia nobilis. The sequence goes on along the minus strand of JAQPPZ010001711.1, from coordinate 4,857,017 downwards.
CCCAATATTGATGATTACAGAGTGAGGTAATATTTGTGATTCGAGAACAGGCACTTTTTGTCAAAACATGTCGAAAAAAGTGACCTTTGTAGAACATGTAACAAGGGGTGGTATGGGATGTCACCTCTAGGTCATTGCATGAACGGTATGGTGATGGATATTTTTGCATTTTATGAATAGGAGTGATCTACAATGATAAAAGGATCTATACCAATGCATGATAGATGGTATGGGATAACTTGTCATTATTAATAACATGGAAAGTTAGACCATGTCTAGAGTTAGAGCAATGACATAACCCTAGTTTATTCTAGTAAAGTGGACAATCGACTAGGCACTAGGCATATACACTAACCTCCTTACATGCTAAGTCTAGAATAAGCTGGCCAATTTTAGGTCAAGTTTTCTTGTCTTAAGATATGGGGAGAGTACACATCCACCCTTTAGGTGTTATGGGCCCTAAAGGATAACCCCAGCCATGGATCTAAACTTGTGCTAAAAATAGAGGATGAGAAGATAGATCACAAAAGCAACTTCTATGGGATTTGATCAGTATTTTCCATTTGGGAGGTTATCTATAGTGGTCCTAATTCCTAAAAGTGGTATATTATATCTCATACTGATTAAACTTTTGGTGATCATCAAACCATTTAACTCAAAAAAAAAATCCTTTAGGTTGAGTCTAGTTAGTAAAATTAGATATAAAAAAATTTACCTTGTGGAACTAATGAGCTAGATTGATTGTACAACCAGGTGAGTAGACTTGGGTTGTTACACTTAAATATTGAGGAGGTACATGAAATTCCTCAAGTTTCATTGAATACCTTACCCATTTATAATGGTAGTGAAAAAATTGCTTATGAATATTATTAAGAAGTAACAACTTTAGCCACCTTACACAATATTATATTTGAATATGTGATGGTTAGACTTCTCATGCTCTCACTAAGAGGTAGGGTATTGCGATGGTATCATTCCTTGGAGGATAATAGTATAATAAATTGGGCAAAACTTACCAAACCCTTGAAAGCAACTGACAATGACCCAGGAGACCCTTTCATACCACTCAATCAATTCTTCTTAATTCATAGGTTTCTCGAGGAAGATATCATTGATTTCAATATTATATCCAAGAAAACATGGAAAAGGATTCCCCAAGGGGTTAGGCCTTCACATTCTCAAGATATATATATATTACACCCATGCCCAAGGTCTATATTTGAGCATTTTAATTCAATAATCGAATGAGAAATAATTTTCATAAATATTTCAAATAGTAATAAAGGCAAACAATATGCTCATTTTGGTTGAAAAGCTACTACTCAAAGCCTTATCTGATTTATTCATACTACCCTGTGTATAATCCAACAATTTATTTGGGTTGTATTCACCAAGTTCTATTTTGGCAAGAAAATATCCCACTATTGAAACTATAGAATCTCAATTCAAGAACACATAGCTATGGTTCAACACCTAATCAATGAACTAAACACCATCAACCAACAAAATATCAATTTCATGTATGGATATCAAATGTATCCTCAAAATGATTCTTCCTCAAAAGATAAATTTATGCATATTTAGGAGGAGAATAGAGAATATCTTCAAATAGTTTGAGATCTAGGACATGAGAAAATTTATATTGATTGACTTTATGCACTCAATAAATGATAACTATTACAAAAGAAATAGTTATAAATATGGTCAACATCAACAAGCCAATAATTTTATAAACATGAAAATAGACTCAAATCATACCCTTGATGTAAATTTTCATGTTTCGTTAACATATGCTCAGAGGACAAAAGAGATTCAAAATGTCAACTAGAGAATGGAATGAGAAGAGGAAAGATCAAAATATCATGAGCCAAAATAATTTTTATTTATACAAGAGGAACACTCAAAAGAATAAAATCTATAAATATGTACAACATGATGCAGTCCAAAAACATTATGCTTGTATTGTTATAGTAAACACACTTACTAGAAATTATGTTAACTTGACTATATTGGGGAAACAATGGGAAGATATGGTGATAATATATCAAAGTATAATGCAATGCACATCATAAATAGTGCAAAACACATCAAGTAACAATCTAATAAAAGGAGACCTAAAGGAGAATATGTTGGTTTCCTAACAAGTCAATTTGGTTAAATTAGCTTTGGAAGGTTCAATAAATGGTACAATTCCATATCCAAATTCCAAAGTGGTACACAAGCAGAAATATCTTGGTATGATAAAATATGACACTCATTTATATCACTTATCTATATGTTTGTAAGGTTGGGTGTTACATAATTGCTTAGTAGATCATGAAGTTGAAGTTACTATTATACATCAAGCAATCTACAATACCATAAATTTGAAATATGCCAAGGTTCATTCTAGTGTGACTCAATTCAATAAAGGGCTAGTATGAACAATATGAATACTAATAAAAGTACCAGTGTTCCTATATAGAATGCTAGACATAGCAACAATTCAGGATACCATAGCACTAGATGTCCTCCCAACATTTAGAATGAGTTTATCTAAATTTTTTATGCAAATCTAAGATTACATGGAACAAGATAAAGCCCACATAGTTGTGTTATGCATTAAGAAATTAGTCCAAATTAATGCTAAAAATATTATATGATTCCACATTTAGAAGTATGAAGAATACAAGGCAAATCAGGTCGATCAACAAGTTGGCTAAGTTGGAGGTAGTTTATTAGGTAGATTGTAAGTAGAGGCAGATTGGCTATGAACTTTTTTTAAAAGTTTAGATCTAGAATTTTTGTCAAGCCTAAAAAATAGGCATAATATTCAAACCAACTATGATCGATTGTAGCAAATGACCTGTTATATTTCTCATAAAATGAGCACAAATATTTTGGAAATAAATTTTATATACTGGCTCTTGAAAAAAGGTGATTCTAGATTGCACTGTCGACCAAAAAACTTTATGTATATTGGAAATTTATAATTATCAAAAAATGACCTAACACAAAAACCAAAATACAAAGAAGAAATGATCAAAATGTCACTGGATAAGTAAAAATCCTCACAATGGGTCTACTATACTACTTTTCAAATAAGTTTAGGAACTGATACAAGTCTAAATTCAATATCATTGTAGAGTTCTAACAAGGTAAGCTATGAGTCCCAAGATGAATATCAAAGAGAAAATAGAAAATTTAGCACCATTTGGTTGGGTCATTGCAGATTTAGATTCAAAACCTAAAGACCAAGCATAACTAGTATGTCAAATTATGCCATAATTTTATGTGAATATGTTAGCAAGTAATTAAAATTTGCATATCATCTAGAGAATAAGATAGTTAGTCAAAGGGATAGCAAAATAAATTTTAAAATATGCATAGCATTTCACATGATTCAACCAATTATAAGATATGATGATTGAATGATGTAGAGAATATTTCTTCTCCAAAACTAGATACAATCAAGTTGAGAAAAAATAATATTGATAGTGCAATTCAAATGATGGCTTCTTTAAGAGAAAAAAAAACTATATGAAGGGGGAATCCCTTTCCTAGTAGTCAATCACTCCTAAGGGAGAATTTCGTCCTAGTGGTGTATGGTGAATGGGAATTAGTAAAATTAAGAAATTAGGAATATCCCTTGGAAAAAATTGCTTTTAAGCTTGAATACTCCTACACCTAGAGGGATGCAAAGATGCTAGAGGAAGAATATAATTAGTATTAGCCTTCCCAATGATAGCTAAAGTAGGTATGGTATCAAGGAGTATATTTATGGTTATTCTTTATAAATTACATCCACATTTTAGTAAATTCTAATAAGATAAGTCCTTAGGTTAGAACATTGCATCCACCTAAGGGTATAACAAACATATATAATTGTAGGTTGTTGTCCCTTATTCAGAGCCAAACATTCCTACATTTTCCATTATAAGGTAGTTTTCTGCCATTGGTGATCATGACATCAAAGCTTGAGCTTAAATATACATAGCAATCTGCTTGTTTTTAAGTTAGAGGATCCTAGAAGTTGTGATTTCTACTAATATATAGGAGAATAAAGAGGGGATGCTTCTTGAAGCACACTCGAACCTTTATGGTTTGGGATGTAGTAATTTTTGCTAAGTAATACATAGAAATTTTTGGTGTTGGGTCCTCTTATATGTCCTACTCCTCATATATGTACTCTAGTTGATAGTCTTTGAATAGATCAAAATATTCAAAACAAAGAGTTGACACCACATCTAAGAGATATAATTTCTATTCCACATATATATATGCCTAGAGGATTACTTTATCATAATTATAACATAGTCCCTATGGACACTAAAATCATGTAAATCTGATTAGATGACTAAGACATGTTCTAATAAACACTATATGACCCACTTAGGAAACCCTCGGAGGTTACATAGTGGTCCTAACCACTTTTGGGAGGTTCTACCCCACTTTTGAGAAGTTTTGGGCCATGTAGGCATGGTCGTACCACCCTGGCATGACGACAGTTCATGGTCGTCTTACCTAGGGATGGCCACTAGAGGTCATCCCTGGGTGGGACGACCATGGACTTGGAATCAAAAATTCAAAGGAGGGATAAATGACACCCAAAAACTACAATTTATCCCACCCATGCAAGCATGCAAGTATGAGGATGCATAAATCTCATGCCAAGTTGCAAATTGGAGGCCCAAAATGGTGATTCCTTCCCCCTCCAATGCATGGCAACCTTTGGACGAATGGTGAAACTTGTCTTGCATGGCTTTGCATGCCCATTTAACCATATGCCCTCTTGGGCTATAAAGTGGATCAACTCCACCCAATTTCAAAGAGGATTATTTGCAATATTTCACCACGAAGTGCTATTGATATTTATCCCCAACCTACTGTATGTTTTCCTTGAGATCTCCATCGATCGAAGAAGGTTGCCAAGTGATTCTAAAACATGTAATATGATTACAAAATTGACCCGTTCGAGTGAATCAGGTTCCAAAATTTGATGAAAATATCCCAAAGGAATGGTGGAAAAAACCATTATATTTGGTGGTTGTCCCACCCTAGGATAACCCTCAAATTATGACAGACCTAATTGGATGACCCTGGTATGGCCAAAAATTGGAGTATCATTTATCTATTTTTTTTGCATATATATATTCCATATTAGATTATATACCTTCTGTTAAAATTTGGTGCAATTTGAAGTTTTTTTTGCATCTTTTATCATGTTTTTTGTGTTTTACAATCCTGAATGGCTCACCCTGGGATGATCACAAATATGAGAACTATTTTCTCTATTTTTTTTATTAGATCATTTCTAGAGCACATAATATGCATGATCCTAATTTTTGGTAGCATTTGGAATAATTTTGAATCATCTATTACATATTTCCTCTTTCAAGCTCAGTGTTGCATGCACCTTCATGATTTCATCTTAATACATATATGCTATTAATGAATTTTAGTTTATTGTGTGTATATCTAGGTATCACAACTCATAAGGAAGGATCAAAAAGTCAAAACATTAATAGAACATCATGGTGGTATCAAAAGCCCACTCTCTTCAATTGTGAGTGCGAGGAAGACACTACAAGCACACCTTGGATTTCTAAAAGGATTTGATCCTTTGAATACTATAGTGAAGTGTATCAATTGATAGATCTCAAGGGGATATTTTGTAACTACATATTTGACAATTGCATTAATATGAAGACAACCACCCATTTTTTTCATATACTTGTCATTTTATGCTTGCTTGAAGTGTCACTTTCGTAGTGCTTAGATCAAGTAGAACAATAGATGCATATCATTTTACCTTGTTAGGTGCACCATTTTTATGCTCTACAGTTGTGATCATGGTGGGACCCCTATACTATTTCATTTTTGCAAGTTTTGACCTTGTTTCTATCCTTTGAATATTGCAAGTTTTGGTCATTCTGGCCTGAAATGGCCCTTGATTTCCTAATTGGAACACCCAAGGACAGCCATAGCAGCTATCCTAGGTAGGGATGGCCCCCAAATTTACAACCATCCCACCCTAGAATGGGTACAAAATAGAGGGTCTGTAATAGAAAATTCTAGAAAAAACTTCTTAGGCTTTCAAGGTAAGTACTTGGATATTTACATTGCATTTTTACTATTCAGAAAAGCTTAAATTTGGTTTTTCTTGCTCCATTTGTTTTATTGAAAGGTAGATCACACTTTTATTTAATCACAAGAATAAAAAATATAAAAAAGATAGAAAAATAACTAAGTAGAAATGCATTTGTATGGTTTGCTTGCTTGTAGCCTACCTAACGACTAGGTTGCCATATAGGATATACATTTTGTAGGTTCCATTATTCATGCAATAATTCTGAAAGTGAAATGTTCCTTTCTTAAATTTAGTGAAGTTTCATTGAGTGTTATCTTATTTTAGTTTCTTTAAGAATAAAAGGAACCACACACACCACATCATAATTTTAACACTAGTGAGTTGGATTTCATCACCAACCACTAGCAGAGACCAATGACTGTGGGTTTCATCTCCACTCATTGGCTCAAATTCTATGAACCCTATTTTGGCCAAGATCAGATCCAAGATCCATCATAACCTGTGGGATATAGCATGTATTTCTCTTCGAAGAGGTATATTGTTGACTGCAAGTGAACTGGGTGAGGATTGGTAGGACCTATACTCCCTGATCGGGTATGGGCTTCATCTCCATACTTTGGTGGGTTTATGTGATTGAAATTTCGCTATCAGTTGTTGAGATACGAGTATACAGGTGAAATAATTTTAACAAAATAGTATCATCCAACAAAATCAAAACACGTGACACAAGGTCTTCTTGCAAACAACAAATAAAAACACACAAAACAGTTTTAGGGAACACACATAAATATTTAAAAGTGATAAACACTTACATTCTTGTGTGTTGCATTATTAAAATTTGTAAAGGATATAATCACTTAGGATTTGGTAGGAAGTAGCTATGGTGTGCACTCGCATCTAAGCCCATTCAGGGGTGGATTTTGTAGAGAGTAGATAAGGAGACACAAGTCATATATGATTTAGCCCTAAGGACATGTTCATACCTCCTTGGCGGACTCCTACTTGTCCAATTCCTAGAATATCTTGTTAGAAACATCACCTACAAGGGAACCCTATGTGGGATACCCCTACAGATTTTGATCCTAATCCTGGAACATACTCCCAATATTTAGATACTTCACATGCCTTCTTTAAAAAATGACAACCACACACTAAGATGCTACTAGATAGAGCAATAACATGCATTTGCATGCCTTCTAGGTCTACCACACCCACCTATGGGCCAGAGCAAGAGTACACACACTAGAAAGGTCCAAATGATAAAACTTCACCCTTAAACTACCCTCATAGATTACATCAACCTAAGTACCAAGAGTATGATACTCATCGCTTGGGGAAAGAAAAATCAACACTTCCCTTCATCATTAATGGAGGAAGGCATGAGGAATTCCTTGATTATCCTTAGGTCCATTACACAACACAAACACGATGTGCCTCTGTGCTAGCTGAGTACAAAGATCACTTGTGTAGGCTTGAACCTCAAGTGAACGTAACTACCCTTGATCGAGGGAAGCTCATAATCAATATTTCAAACTATCCTAAATGTGATAAGCCTTAGGGTGATACTACTAGGACTCATAGACCCCACACGATAGAGTAGATAAATCAAGCAATAGCGAGATATGCTGAAAACTAAGCCTAATTCAAGCAGCTTCAATGGGATAAATAATGCTTGGACCACTTGGATCAATTAGAAAAGCAAACCAATGAGTTGTTTCAAAAGACGTTACTAGATAGGGTTCCTACCCCAAGTACCCATAGACAAGATTTCTATCAGAGGCAACCTACTTTTAATGAAGATAGGCCTCATAGGCCTAATAAAATGTTGCCTCCTAGATCTCCTAGGCCTAATCAAGATTTACCTCCCAGGCCAAACATATATCACCTTCCACAGATGGTTACCCCTCCTTGTAGTCTAGCTATGGGGCCTACATCGAGCATGAACTAGAAATGGAATATCTTGAAGTGCCTAATGGAGGTAGGTTGGATGAAATTTTACCACCATGCAATAGGCATGATGTTCCTCACACTTCCCTATAGTGTCGAAACAAATAAGAGGAGATCAAATCCTCTAATGCGTATAGAGCATTGCTAGAACACATGGAATCAATATAGAACAAGACCTTTGGATCTGGGGCTCATAATACCACTTTGCATTAGATTCATTGTTAGCCAATTCATCCATTAGTACCTTTCCCTCCCTATCCAGAGGATTTCAAGTTTCCCAAGCTAGATAAGTTTAAATAAGAGGAAGATGAATAGAAGTATGTCACCACATTTTTGAATCACTGCTTATGCATCCAAGAAAATGACACCTTACTTTTGGGAATATTTATGCTTACTCTCTCTAGCCCTACCATAGAATGGTATAATCAACTCTCAAAGTATATCATCTACAACTTTGAGCAATTGTATATCCATTCCTAGAGCACTTCACCTTCAACACCAAGTGAAAGGTGACTAATTGACCTCATAGGGTTAAAATAGTATGTTGATGAGTCAATCATAGAATATGGCAACAGGTGGTTAATACCTCTTACCAAGTTGCCATACTTACTCCCCATGTCTAAGCTAACTCAAATGTTTGCTAAGATATACCTAAATCTAATTTCCTTGTTATTGGAACTCCAATAGTATCCAACTCTTGAAGATGCTCTAGCATATGCTAGAACAATAAAAGACATTAAAATTCAAGAGGGCAAAATTATGAAACCTTGCAAGAAGGAATGGACTAAGAATCTGGTGCAACCAAATTTGGAATTAGTCAACCAAGTTGCTATCAGTATTATAGGGCCTTCATAACCAATGCCACCTTAAAATCCCAATTATCAGGCCACACCTAGAAACTACAATAAGATCAATCAAGCAAAACAAGGCCAAAACCAACAACGTCACCCTAAGAGTTAATTTATGCCAATTTTTGAGTCCATGGACTCTTTATTTGAGCACCTTATTGTAGATAAGGTGATTAATCTACTTGAAAGTTGACTTACAAATATGAATGCACCAAAGTCCCTAGGATATTGTGAAGAAATATATTACAAATACCATAGCTAGAATGGGCATGATGTGTAGATGTGCTATAGGTTTAAAAGCATAGTGCAAGAGATGATTTATAGGAATTATCTTTAGGTTGATAGCCCTATTGCACCAAAATATAAAAAAATGGGTGTTTTTAAAGACTCATTACCTATTCATGAGGAGGAGGCAAAGCCAGAACCAGAAGTGAATGAGATCCATCTAGCACCTTGTAAATAAGGGTTCATAAACCTGATTAGCATTGTGACAAGGAATAAGCTTTACCCAAGTCAAGTCGCACCTCCTATAGCTTCAAGTGATATTCCTTCAACATCACAACTTCTACCACCTCCAATGCAAAATCTTCCACCTCGAACGATGATCATAATAAAGATCAAGATTTCTCAGAGCTTGAAAATAACATTGACTAGGCTTTCCATATATGAGCTTATTCAACAGTCTCCACCTTATTGAGAAGCTCTCATGGGGATCTTGAAGTCGATTGAGCTACAACCCTAGGAGTCTAAATCCTTTAACAATTTTGTGGGGCATGTTCAAAATTTCACAGAATGAGTATTCACCTTCCATGAGCATGAAATAAATATGGTACCAAATGACATGGTGTATCCTCCCCTGCACATAATTGCATGTGTAAATGGAACACATTACAAGAGATTTTTGATTGATACTGGTTCCTCTAGCAATATCATCACCATGAAGACTATCAAACATCTAGGTCTTTTGGCATATCATATTATTGCATCCACCTATACCCTCCAAGCATTTAACGATGCTATATGCTCAATAGTTGGCACCATAGTCTTACCTATTCATGTGGGACAAAATACGATACCAACATTGTGCCACATATTAGAGGGTGAAATGACCTAAAATATCTTGTTGGGTAGACCCTGGATTAGAAACATGAAGCATGTGTTGTTCATCACTCACAAAAATTTGAAGTACAATTATGAAGGTAAAGTACATGTTGTTCCTGTGGACCTTGAACCCTTCAAATACTGTAACATGGTGCAGTAAATACCCGAGTCGACCTTTCCATCAACCCATCTAGAATTCCAATAAAATATGTCCAACCAGGGTTTAACACCTTCATCGTCACCTTCCATTAATCCATCACCATATTCTACCATACCATCCTTGTCATTGGTACCCCTAGATATGCCTTCATCATCATCAAATCCTCCATAGAGAAACATGGGGAAGAGGCCCATTGACAAGATCCCTCCAACCATCTCTACCATCTTCATAGAAGAGATTTCTAGTTTAGAAAATGAGGAACCACCTCATGAGGTAAACATTGAGTCAAATCAAGACTCATTACCATCTCATCTATCTCTGTCACCACAAGTCACAGTTCATTAGGCTACCACTGGTTTAGGAGAATACATAGTAAGGAATATCACAACTCCTTCCATTTAGATAGTGCAAAACATGGGTCAACATCGTCTTCCCATATATTCCATAATACCTCAAGGCATACCCTTGAATCAAATGAACTTCATTTATGGATGTCTTAACTATGGCATAGAACCATATCAGTAGTAGGAAGAGGATGAAGAGCCCTTTTCGAAGGACATCAATTACATGTCCAATCCTAAATTTTCCATGAGATATATCCATCTCTACAATTTAAATGGATATGGTTTGGGTTTGTACGACAAGGTAATTACATTCCTTACCAATTGCAGTATCAAATGCCATATAATAAGTCTAGTTTAGGACACAATAAGCCTATGCATCTTGATGTCCTTACTGATAGTTTAGAGTTCATGATCCTAAACTATAGGTATGATCTTGTGTGCGATCCCTACGCCAATATTTCTCATGCCCATTCTTTAGGGATTACTTCCCTACATCCATGAGAGATCAAGATATACCCTACGATTTCACCCAATCATACAAAATAGGTGAAAGTTTGCATACCCTTCCACATTATAGTGAGGAAGAAGATCAGGGTCCTCCCTATGAATGGACATCTGATGACAAGTTAAATTACAAAGTAGCATCTATCGACTCTTCTAGTCCACATGTTCAATACACACGGATTATCCTGTTCGATGATGAACATGAGGGTTATCTATGTATATTCACAACACCCCATATGGCAATAGTTTCTACTTGTATAAGAGCAAGCTTGTCCACATTTGCATCAACCTCCTCCAGTTATTCTACTTCCATCGCAACCACCTCCACAAGTCTTGCGATAACTAGATTAGACCCCATAAACCACCTAAAGGAGATCATCCATCCATCAACTTGATTTATATAGATTTTTTTGCACCCTTATGTAATTCAAATAACCCATCAAAGCCACCACACCTTGAATTGGAAGTAATCAAATTTTATCAAGGAGATTCTCCACCCTCCTTCTGAGTATTGGCCTTGCGATGAGATGTTACAATCATTTCATTTTACTCCAAGGACTACTCAAGATGTCTTTCATGCTAAGGTTGAATAAAAATTTCTAATAAATGAAATAAACCTAGCTAACGACATTCATATGATCCCTATTCCCACAAGTTGAAATATAGGTCTCATATTTCAATTGAGCCAATAATTGATAGTGATATTGGCTCAAATCTTGAGAATCCTCAATTCATCAAGTTAGGAGATGACTTATCCTTCATTGATCAAGCTGATTTCATAGCCCTTCTCAAAGAGAAGAAGGAATATTTTTCATGGTCATACAAATACATGCCAAGAATGGATCTAAATGTCATCACACATAATATTATGCTTGACCCAAATGCTAAACTAGTCAAACAGAAGTTGCATAAAATGCATCCAATAGTAGCCTTAATGGTGAAAGACAAGTTGTAAAAGTTTTTGGATTCCAAGTTTATTATATTAGTGGATTATCCATCATGGATTTCCAACATGGTTCTTGTTAAGAACCCTGATGGGAGGATCCATATTTGCATCGAATTTCATGATCTAAACAAAGTGATTCCTAAGGATGAATTCCTACTATTGAATATCGATGCCCTAGTAGATGCCACAATAGGCCATGAGATGTTATCCCTAATAGATGATTTCTCTAGATACAACCAAATTCGTATTAATCCAGAATATTAACTCAAAACAATGTTCACAATGTCTTGGGGGATATTTTTTTATAAGGTCATACCTTTTGGTCTCAAAAATTATGGAACTACCTACCAATGAGCTATGAATTACATCTTCCGTGACTACATGCAAATTTTTTTGGAAGATTACATGGATGACTTACTGGCCAAATATTTACTATGCCATGAGCACATCAATGTATTGTACAAATTTCTTGATTGCCTCATCGAACACAATGTTTGACTAAACCCCAAGAAGTGCATCTTTGATTTCATATCTAGAAAAATCTTGGGGTTCATAGTCTCTAAACGAGGCATCGAATTCAACCCAAACAAAGTCAAGGTCATCCTTCAGATGCCTCCCCCTACTACCATCAAGTAGTTGTGTATTCTATAGGGTAAGGTTACATCTATCAAGAGCTTCATAGCACAATTATTAGATAAGTGCCAACCCATGAACAAGTTGTTACACAAGGAGGTCGCATTCAATTGGGATGATGAGTGTCAATCCACCTTTGATGAAATCAAATAATATCTGGCTTCAATGCCAGTATTGGATCCTACCTGACCAAGAGTGTCATTATTTATATACATCTTAGCTACTAAGCTTGCATTGGGCATCATGTTAGCCCAAAATAATGAATTGCACAAAAAAGAGGCTACTTACTATATTAGCCACATTGTGGTTAGTTACAAAATCAAATACACATACGTTGAGGAGTTATGCTTAGCAGTGGTTTTCAACACCAAAAATCTATCCCATTAAATTCTAAATCATACAATGTATGTAGTATCCAAAGATAATCCATTGTGATATATTATGAGTCATACTTATAATAACAGTCGCACGGTGAAATGGATCATGTTGTTGATAGAATTTGACCTTGAATTCATCGGATAAAAATCAACCAAAGGTTAGTTCATTACTGATCAACTCATAGAGGCTCCTCTCCAATATGATCAACCTCTTAACATAAAGCTTCCCAATGATGGAGTCTTTCAAGTGTCAAAATCACCTGATCCTGAAGAGCCTAAATCACAGGCTGACATGACTCTATTTTTTGATGGCTCTAAGTGTGAGAAAGGTGGTGGTGTGCGAATTATGTTTTTTACACCTCAAGGGGCTCCAATACCCATATCTTTTAAAATCAATTTTTGATGCACCAATAATAATGTCGAGTATGAAGCTGTGCTCATAGACCTTCAAATGGTAATCGCTATAAAAATAACTAAGCTCAACATTTTTGGTGATTCCTTTCTCATAGTGAACAAAGTTAAGGGATTATACCAATGCAAATGTCCAATATTGCAAGCCTAAAAACCCCTTGTGGATAAAATTCTACCAAAATTTGAATGGTATGACATCGAGGCACTCCCTCGATCATATAACTATTTTGTGGATACAATGGCCTCCTTGGGATATTTAATCCCATAGAATCCTGCTAATGATATAACAATAATTCAAGTCAAAATGCTATCACAATCTGTGATTGAGAATGAGAAAATTCATTCCACGCCAAAATTTCACATGATTCAAATTGAACCTTCTCATGAATAGTTCTCACAAATTCACAATCGCCTGAATAATGCCACTTGGGGGACTTTATTCCCTCAAACTCATTTTGATAGCAGTACAACGCTATATTTACAAGTTCTTTTCCAATAAAAATTTTCTAGGGATGAAATTCAAAAGGATAAAGCAATTCATGCAATTGAGGCTTCTTCAAATCAAGATTGGTCCACTCAGATAAAATATTACCTAAAGCTTGGTAATATCCCTTATAGACTTTCACATGCCACCAAACAAACTTTTAATAAAAAAATGGTAAAGTATGTCTTACTTGGAGATATTTTGTATCGTCAGAGCTACGAGGGTATTCTCCTTCATTGCTTAGAGCATCAAGAGTTATTTTAGGTGATTTCCCAAGCACACAACGGTACATGTGGTGTCCATTTCAGTGTCATGGCCATCACAAAGCACAATATTTGCATGGGCTATTACTGGCCAAATTTAGAGCAGGATTGCTATGCTTATGTTAAGAAGTGCATAAAATGTCAACACCATGCTAATTTGATGCACACACCTTCCTATGCCTTACAACCAATTCAATCAATTTGGCATTTTTTGCAATGGCGAGTTTGATTTAATTGGGAAAATCTCATCATCTTCCTCTGGATATCACATGTTCATCATTACGACCATAGAGTATTTCACCAAATGGGTGGAAGTAATTCCCCTTACCACTACGACTGGACCTTGCATTGCGAAGTTCATGTTACATAATATCATCTATCATTTTGGTATTCCATCCAAAATCATTTCAAATAATAGGCCACCTTTTAAGAATAAGGATGTGCGTGCTTTAACAACCAAATATAACATCCAACATAGCTTCTATATGCCCTATTATCTGTAAGCCAATGAATAAGCTAAGACATTAAACAAAAAAGTGATTGCTATTTTAAAGAAAATTACTAAGGATAATTGCAAATATTGGCATATCCAATTACCCCTTGCTCTATGGGCCTACTACACTAGTATTCGGAAACCCACTACGTATAAAACCCATACTAGATTTTGGTAGCCCATACTACCTAGTGGTCTAATCGAACTATGTATAAAACCTAGGATCATGATACTCATAGGGTGATCTTAAGTACAGATGGGTTGCATTAATCCTATTTGGTAACTTTATGCATTATCATAACAATGAACTCACCTACACACACAAGGATATTGAGCATCTTGGTCATCCTAGAAGATTCATACCTTGTCAAAAAGTCTTGCATGGTTAGTATATAATTTTTGATTAGTTGACTAGAGTGTTTGAGTCTCATGAAAAACTTAAGGAAAATCTATAAAATATTACTATTCATTCCATTCCATACCATTTTATCATTTTTATCAATTTACATTTTTACAAATTCATCACATAGTCTCATTTGCAACATTACAAACTAAATCGATTAATTTTATATAGTCTATGGTGCTAGCATCTAGTGTGAAATAGTATCCATATTCCATCATACAGATCAATAAACCATCCGTTTCATTATGCATACACACATATCTATATTATCAAAAACATCATATTACAATATATGCATCCATAAAAGCATTAGTAAATCAAACATAATCATTGCATACATCCAATACAACAATAAGGAAATACAAGATGAAAATAATAACTCATATATATATGTATATGTATGGGGTAAAAAGATACATCATCATCTATAAACTACTTGTAGGCTACAATAAAGTGGGTCCTCAGACCTCACACTCCCAAAATAAAAAAAGAGCCATAGAGTCTTAATAGCCATGGTCATGCAGGACTGGTACCATGACTCTCACTCTTGCCCTCAATAGGTGCTCATCAAGAACTCCCAAATCTTCTTCCTCTAACCCTATATACTATTCTCACAAATATAGGAGCCCTCATACTTGCAAAATACTACCTTGTACCACTCCTACTCTGGTGCAATCCACTAGTTGAAGAGTGATCTGGTAAGTTCCGTCTAAGGCGTGTTATCTCATACTCTAAATCATGTGTGTATGTTGTATCCTCTCGGTGATTCACCTGATACTCACTCAACAAGGTCTGGAGTTGTGTCACCTCTTCTCATAGCCTGGATACCTCACCATTACTAGTTTATCCCTAGCCCAAGCTCCCTGAAGTAACATATGATTGAAGTATGTCTAGCTCTACCGCCTACTCTGCAATCACAGTCTCATACCCATCGTTCATTAATACCTGCCAATCAATCATTAATACCTGCCAATCAATATCGACCTATGTAGTCTATACTTGTGCCTATAGGAGAGTCCTCTCCTTTGTATAATATCTTTTCTCATGCTTCCATCTTATTAGCTTGTCTTATAGCTCTACAATGGTGGCATATTGTGCTGCCAATTATACCTCCACTCTCTACTCTAAATCATCATCATCATAGTCCACCTACTAGTCCTCCACATCCATGTGGTCTATCCACTTATCATCTATCTGGTGATGCACATGTTGCTCCCCTGATTTGGCCTCCTCATCAGGTTGCTCCCCTAATATTGGATCCTCATTAGATGGAGCCTCATCTGGAGCATCTCTGTGAGCCTCCTCTACCCTTGCAACCATATCACCCCCTAGTGGTCCATCCTCTTTCCATTATAGCATCATACACTAGGAGTCATACTTTATTTTGGTCCCATTATAATCTCCCTTAGTTATAGCCTCCATAAGATCTACCTCCTCTCCAACCACCTCCACTATTGGCCAAGACAATGTCCTCTCATCACCATGATATCGGTAGATAACTGGCTCACTAGGTAACCCTTGGTGTAGCCCAAACTACCATAGCACTTGAGAATATGGAAAGTACTCTTGCTCTATCCCATGTCGATCAACTAGCCACCTCCCTCATTGTACCCATCAAATTTATGCCTTAGCCTTGCATCATATCGTATAATATTTGTATGATCACCAAAAAATTACCTCTACCTTAAGCTATGCAAATGAATCTGCATAATGCTCAATTGAACCTACATCAGGATGGCTCTAACCCATCTTCTGATATCACTACCATAGGATACCATATCCTATCTCCCTATCTGTGAGTTATGCCCATGTCATCCAAGATAACCCTTGTGGTCAATCCATGACAATATGCTTCTATCCCAACACCTGCAATAAGAAGCGACAACCCAATCCTTTCTACCCATGGCAGCAGATCTCGTACAACTCATCATAAAAATATGCTAATAATTTAGTATCCCATGCCATAACTAAAGGTATATTTGTGGGGCACTCCACTAGTGTAAATACCAACTCTAGAAGGTTCCATGGGAACATAGCTCTTGATGAGTCCAACAATATAATATTAGTAATAAGTGTCATCAACAGGGTATGTCTTGTCTGCAAGACCTCTACATCATACCATAGATCCACTAGGATGCCTCCACTAGGCAAATATCGTAGTGCCTTCGGCCAATGCTCTCTGAAGTATCTCTTCAAAATCATATCTCTAAGATCCTGATGAGTAGATATAATCAGATGCCCCTCTATCATAATATGTAGAATCTGATAGACATCCTCTAGGGTCACTGTCATCTCCTTGGTAGGTAAGTGGAAGGTTTTGGTGCATGGGTGCCATAGATCTATAAGCATAGTTAGGAAGGCTTCATCTCCCATCATTGGCTCTAGTCATGTCACTTGCTTGAGCCCAATGGCATCAAACCATTCCTAGTACTCCTCTATCAATAGCACCTCAACTTGGAGGTAATAAAATTTAATCAGGGAGATTCCCCACCATATCATTCCAAGTATTGGCCTTATGATGAGATGTTACAGTTATTTCATTTTACTCCAAGGTCTACTCAAGATGTATTTCACACTAAGGTTGAACCAGAATTTCCAATCGATGAAATAAACCCAGCTGATGGCATTCATCTGATCCCTATTCCCCATCAGTTGGAAGAGAGGTCTCATATGTCAATTGAGCCAATAATTGATAGTGATATTGGCTCAGATCTTGAGAATCCTCAATTCATCAAGTTAGGAAATGACTTATCCTCCATTGAGTAAGCCAATTTCATAGCCCTTCTCAAAGAGAAGAAAGAAGCTTTTGTGTGGTCATACAAAGATATGCCAGGACTGGATCTAAATACCATCACACATAATATTATGCTTGACCCAAATGCCAAACCAATCATACGAAAGCTATAAAAAATGCATCTAACAGTAGCCTTAATGGTGAAATATGAGCTAAAAAAGCTATTGGATGCCAAGTTCATTATATCAGTGGATTATCCACCATGGATTTCTAACATGGTTCCCATCAAGAAGCCTGATGGGAAGATTTGTATTTGCATTGATTTTCATGATCTAAACAAAGTGAGTCCTAAGGATGAATTCCTGCTACCAAATATCGATGCCCTAGTAGATGCCACAACGGGCCACGAGATGTTATCCCTAATGGATGATTTCTCTGGATACAACCAAATTCATATTAATCCAAAAGATTAATTCAAAATGGTGTTCACAATGTCTTAGGGGATATTTTGTTATAAGTTCATGCATTTCGACCTCAAAAATGCTGGAACTACCAACCAATGAGCTATGACTTACATATTCCATGACTACATGCACAAAATTTTGGAATATTATATGGATGACTTACTGACAAAATATTTACTACGCCATGAGCATATCGATGTATTGCGCAAAGTTCTCAATCACCTCATCGAACACAATGTTAGACTAAACCCCAAGAAGTGCGTCTTTAACATCACATCTGGAAAAATCTTGGGATTCATAGTGTATCGCTCCAAAATTTTCACACCCTTACCTTCAGGCTATAGGATCCGTGTCCAGAATGGGGATGTGAAAAGGATGGCACGGTACCTTGGACTGAGAGGCCTTGCGAAGGTCCCACCTCTCGGGGGAGGTGTATTATGGTAATTTTTTGACGAATGGTGGGTTCACCAGGAAACATTTAATGGCAGTTTCCACACCTAGGTTGGGAATGTGTTTTATGTGTTTAGTTTTATCCTTAAACATTCATGTCCTAAGTTTGGCCAAAATGCATCTAAGCTATTCTATATGAAATTCAAATTTAAATGAATACAGAAGAACACATTAGGACAGAAAACAAAGAAATTAAGCAAGATTAAACAATCATACCTGATCTGGATGTCTGATGAAGATTCTAATTTTTGAAGTAGTCAGGATCGTCTGGAATTTGACAGAATCATCTGAGATCTGACAGGATCATCTAAGATCTGACGAATTCGTCAAAGACCTACAAACAGAGAAATAGGTGCAAAACACAGAAAATACAACTATGATAATAGAGGGAAACAATGTAAAATGACAATAACAATATCAAACTGAGGATTGTAAATAGAAACATGAATGCATCATACCGATTTAATGACAATTATAACTTAATTATGCATTTGATCTAGATGGGTGAACTCCAAAATGTAGAATAGCAGAAAATAATAAATGAACTAGCTAATTGCAGAATAAAACAACAGAAAAGAGTGGAGAAAACACAAACTTTGGGCACTGATTGCCCCCAATGATGATTGCAGTCGAAATCGTCTTGCATTGATACAAAATCATCTCTGATTCGATAGGATCACCTTTGATCTGAACAGGATTGTCTGCGACGATGTAAGCTTGCTTCGACTGAAAAATACTAAGGTACCTACAACAAAAATTGGATAGAACTAATGCAAATAACAATTTGGGATGTCTTAATGCGTGTGAAGTCAAGTTACAGGAATTATCAGCCAGGGGGGTGCTAAGGGGAGGGCTTAGGATTAAATAAGCTTAGGAGGGAGGTTAGGAGGTTGGAGATCATCCCTATTTGGGAGATCTCCAATGGGGAAGGGTCTCTAATGGCATAGACACACTTCTGTCCGGATTAGAGATGCCGTTGGAATAGAAGCTAATTATGAAAAATTAGTTTAGGGACAAGATCGTCTGGACATCCTAGCCCAAACGAAATCATCCGATATGAGGCGATATCGTCTGATCGATGACGATATCATCAAACGGTCAAAATAAACTATAAAAATGACACGAGAAATGAGGAAATGGATTAAGTGATGGTTTGGGAGCGGTTTTGGGGGTTAAAATTTGAATTTGAATTATTTACTAGAGTAAGTGTAATTATTAAGGTTTTATTGTGCCAATTTTAGGGTGCTACATTTTGCCCCCTCTTTAGCGAATTTTTTGAAGAAAATACGTTAAATATGAGTTCTTCTCGATCTATGAGAAAGTAAAAATTATTCCCATTTTTAGGCGATGATTCTTGGTCGAATCGTACGACAGCTTACTATGGTTCCCCCTCCGTGTTTTTACCCAAATCGAACGTTTGAGGTAAAAACGTGGAAAAGCAAAATTTTCAAACGTTTTTAATTGTGTTTTGAATAAAATTAAGAAAAATAGGGTAAAACCCTAATTCATTTTTACTGTTTATTTTTCTGGTTTTTTAGAGCTCTGCAAGCAAAATGGTGGATACAGCACACATATCGACAGAGGTCCGACGCGGGCTACGGGTAAGAGTCTAAACTTAGTTTAGAATGGTTTAAGTTGAATTTAAATGCTTTTTAGGTGAATTTTAAATAAATTTTGAGCATCACGGCCATTTTTGGGCCATCGACGTCGTCGGGACGAAATCGCCCCGATTTCGACAAAATCGTCTCAAGTTCGCCAATTTTGCCCTTAGACGAAATCGGTGAAAGGGGGACGATTTCATCAAATTAGGGACGATTTTGGCTTGTGAAATCAGAGACAATTCTGCTCAAATGAGGGACGATATCGTCCAATTCTGGACGATATCATCAGTTGTATAAAATTGAACTTATTTTACTTACATTATTAATTACTAAGTTTTTATTAATGATTTTTATTGTTTTGTTGTTTATGTTGCAGAGAGGTTTACTAAAGAGCAGAGAATGGAAATATGGTGGGTTGAGAGATGATTTGGCCACTCTATCATAGGAAGAGTGGTATTAGTTGGCACAAGCTGGCTTACAACATGTGGCAGAAATGCCACAAGTGTCTACAGACATGGGGCTGCTGAAAGCCCTGGCAGAGAGGTGGTATCTGGGTTCTTCCTATTTTCGGTTACCTACAGGGAAGATGACTCCCACATTAGAGGATATATGAAGGATTCTAAGAATCCCCATACAAGGACGGTTGATCACTCCTACGGCCAATCAGGGCCACGCTATGATGCGATTGTGTGGTGACCCAAGCTTCGCTCTGGAGAAGGGCAGAGTAAACATCAAGGCGTTGCATCAGATGCCTAGGGCATACAGTATCACATAGGTTTTGGCTGGAGTGGTGGGTGGACTTCTACTATGCCACTAGAGCGGGTGCAGGGTACCATGGGTGCTAGCATATGTGATCTATGACATGCGAGACCATGGTTACAGGTTCTCTTGGGGTAGTTTTGTTCTATGTCGGCTGTACAGGATCTTGCATGGGGTCATGTACAAGGGCGGTCGATGTCTGGTTATGACATCGCTTCTACAGGTTTGGTGTTGGGAGCACATTGTAGTGTAGAGGCCGGTAGGGCTTCCTTTGACAGGGATTGACGAGGAGAGGCCCCGAGTTTTCTACTAGTGGCTTTAGAGAGGGGCAGAGTGACGGATTGATCTATCGATGTCCCGAAGACTTCTGGATGACCTTGTCCCAGACCAGATCACCTGGAGGCCATGGCAAGAGCACCTAGGGTGGGCCGAGGATGAATAGGAGCTGGCTTGCATCAGGCGAGTCTGCTGGCTATGGATGGAGAGGGGAGAGGTGGAGCTCCATCACTATGATCAAGTTTTGCAACATTTTAGTCTATAGTAGGGGATCCCATCTCTTAGGGATTACGAGTTTTATCAGACTGTCCAGGATAACACTACGGTCAATGAGGATCTAGATATGCAACGATTCTAGAGTCAGGACATAGATGATGCCCCCATTCAGCCAGTGGATGCGGATGATGTAGGGGTAGCCGATGGCTACGATGCCTGGTACACAGGTATCCGCACTCATTAGATGACGAGGGCTTAGGGTCCAATTGGCTATGGAGGCAGCCTAGGGTCATAGCGAGAGAGAGCAGAGGAGGCCAAAGGTGCAGGAGAGGCCACGGTAGCAAGAGAGGAGGGCGGAGAGACCCCCTTATCCATAGAGAGAGAGGCCAACATCGCCCAATAAGGGCAAGGGTGTTGACACAGGGGAGAGCAGCGAGATAGTGACTCTTCGAGCAAAGACAGTCCGTCTCCAAGCATAGGTGTAGACCCTGCAGGAGGAGGCTGCATGACACTGAGCTGAGGTGACACAGCTCAAATATGAGATTGCACGCCTCAGAGCACAGGGCATAGGGGCGAGCACTGGGGAGCTGGCATGGGCTATTGCCCAAATCACTTTCTACCAGACATTATACTATCAGATGGTGCCAGAGGAGGATAGACTACCACTGTCGGCTAACATCACAGATCTGATCAGGATTGGGTTGTCAAGGACTTCATCTCGATCGATGACTAGGAATCGTAGTACTACACATACTGCGATGGGGCCACCCTGTCCACCTCAGGGCGGGGGAGGAGATGAGGCTAAGAGATCAAGGGGTTCTCGAGGCTAGAACGAAATTGTACAGATTGATATGATAGCATTTATTATTTTTGATAGAGGATTGAGTATGCCGAGGTACAGATTATGGCATACCAATCTAGTTTTGAGATGATGTATATATTGTTGATATATATATGAGATGAGATATGTTTTTGATCATATGACTTGTGTCTTATGTAATTTTATGATGCTTTTAATGTTTGGATTGATTGATTTGATTATTCATGTAATTATGTCATTGGGAATATTATGGTTTGAATGTCATGCTTGTAAAATTTAAATGAAATAATCTGATAGAACAAATTGGTTGTTTGTGATGTAATGTGATAAAAAATAAAAAGAGACTTCTAACAATAATTTCAAAGGACATTGTCGCTATTATAGACCATTTCATGGAGTCACCGCTCACTCGGTCGTCAAGCTAATCCCAATATAGAAATATTGTTAAAAAGTAAAAGAGTGCTTAAGAGACTGTCTTAAGACTTTGGTGCAATGGTGCAAATGATGATGATGGTTTGTTTTCAGATGTTCATAAAAATAGTATGCATGAAATAATGTTAAAATGATTTTTATGAGGCATAAATTCCTAAGTGATAAATTTTTTGGATAATTCCCTAGGAATTATACCATCATTGCAAAATTTGAAGGTTGACATAATGACATGAAATAGTGATAATGTGCATGCTTTTTAAAAGCATAATTTGTGTAACATAATGATTTAAGTCATATGTTTTTCATGATTTTTAAATAAATGGGGAATAAAAATTGTTACAATGGTTTGCGCTAGGCATAGAATATGTAGGTATAGACTTATACCATCATCGTGAAATCCAAAAGAAATAGTTTTATTGCATGGTTGACTTTTTGTTTTGTTTTTATAAACAGAAAATATGAAGATGAGGACTTGTGCTAGGCATAAAATTTCAATTTTGGTTTTAGAAATATACCATCATCGTGAAATTCGACAATATATATATATATATATATATATATATATATATATATATATATATATATGTGTGTGTGTGTGTGTGTGTGTGTGTGTGTGTGTGTGTGTGTGTGTGTTTTGATTGTATGGTTTGAAAGAAATTTTGATGTTTCTATTATGCATGTAGTTGTCTTTATACTAAACAACTGTACTTCAAAGAAAAAAATGAATTTATTCAAAATAATTTGCAAAAAAATATTTCAAAGTATCTTAAAGACAAAATTTTAGATTTATAAGGAATCCCATGTGCATATGTGAATTCATTTCCAATCTTGATTTATCATAATGATACACAAAATCTCTCAAATATAAAATGTGTGTGCAATTGCTATGTTTATTTACCAGTTTTGAGGAAGATAATATAATACAAGTGATTTGAATGAACCAAAGAAGTGTTCATTAACCATGATGTAGATGCATATAACCATACTAGACTACTATGTAAGTTAGATTATCAAGAGCTAGCTAATCCATAAGCAGACATAGGTCTATACAAAAGAAGGTCACTAATGTGACAGACATATCGCCATGCTAGGAGTTACCCAAGGCCAAGCAGGTTGGGCACAAACCACCTGTTATGGGGCTTACCTCATAGTTTTTGAATAATTGAGAATTCTAGGGATTCAAGCTCATCAACCCTTCTTTTCTTTTCAAAGGGTAGGGAAAGGGATTTTATTGCTTTTTTTCTTTTGCTTTCTTTTGCTTGATTTGTATTTTTTTTTTTGCTTGATAATGTTGTAATGATATAAAATAATTTTTTTCTTTTTCTCTTTTTCTTGAACTTTGCTTTTTCTTTTTGTTCTATGCTAGGGATACTTGCTGGGATTAGCTGTAGAGCAAGGTATTTTTATTCTGGGTAGGGGTTAGCTTGTGCTTTTGCCAATTCTCAAATATTCTAGACCATGTGCATGATAGGATAGCAGGGGAAACGTTTCGCTCAAGAAACCACTTCTACTATGTAGCAAAGCATGGAAATTACAAATATAATCATTTTATTGTGAAAGGATGTGCTTGGTTTAAGTAAATAACAAGATCAATTCTCTGTGCTCAAACTTTATTTAATTGAATTTTGTGAACTTTGATATAAGAGAGATTAATAATCATGCCAGATAAAATCAAGATATTTATTTTTGTGTTTGTGAAAGTGAGGGATTCCAAATAAATGCTAATTTATCCAAAATAATTTGAAACATATAACTGCAACATTTGTAAGAATATATAGATATAGATACTATTTTGAGAAGTTTTGAGAATGTTGACTCTCTCTTTCTTCTTTATGTTGTTTTGGTTTTGAAAGAGTCAAGAATATTGTTGTTTTTATTTTTTTGTTATTTGTTTTTTTGTTTTTTGTTTTTGAAAGAATTAACAAGTGCCAAATAATTTTGAAGATTTTGATGATTATGAATGTTTTTGGTGTTTTTGAAAGAAATACAAAATAGTGATTTTGAAATATTTTAAACAAATATATACAAGGATGAAATGACCAAATTTATACATAGTAACGTTTAAGATGCAAAATATTCATGGGTTCTTTAAATTCTTTACCATCTAAAGTAGATAATTTGTATGCTCCCGATTCAAATTTAGCAGTGATAATGTATGGTCCAAGCCAATTGGGCTCAAATTTACCTTTAAGGTCCTTAGTTGCATTAGTATTTTTTTGATTTTCTTTTAAAACAAGGTCGCCGATCTCAAAGGATTGATGACGAACTTTTTTAGCATATGATCTTTTAAGCTTGTTTTGGTAGGCACAGAGATGCTCCAAAGCATTGATGAATTTTTCATCTAGGAGTTCCAGCTAATTGAGTCTGCTAGCTTGATATTCATCTCCTACTTCGGTATCTTGAAGTAGTAGAGCCAAAGAAGGAACTTCTAATTCAAAGGGAAAAACGGCTTCAACGCCATAAACCAAAACAAAAGGTGAAGTTCCAGTGGGAGTTTGAACACTAGTTCGATAGGCCCACAAGGCTAGATATAATTGAATGTGCCAGTCATGGCTAGTTTTATTGACTAATATTTTGAGAATTTTGATTAAGGTTTTTTTAGATGCTTCTGCTTGACCATTACCCTGAGAATAATAGGGAGTGGACCAGCGATGTCGAATCTTATATTTTTGGCATAATTTTTTAACATCTTTATTTTTGAAACAAGTTCCATTATCAGAGATGAGATTTTAGGAATATCGAACCTACAAATGATTTGATTAAAAATAAATTTAGAGACTTGTGTGCCAGTGCAGGAAGCTAAAGGCATAGCTTCAACCCACTTCATGAAATACTCAGTGGTGGTTATGATGAATTTGTGTCCATCAGATGACATAGGATTGATTTTGCCAATAATATCTAAACCCCATTTTGAAAAGGGCCAAGGAGATGAAATAGCCTGCAGTTCTTGTGCAGGAACATGGAAAAGGTCAGCATGTTTCCAGAACTTGTCGCAATGGCACACATAATCATGTGCATCCTTTTCCATGGTAGGCCAAAAGTATCCTATCCGAAGGAGCTTTTTAGCAATGACACTACCACTGAAGTGTCCTCCACAAGATCCATCATGGGCTTCACTCAAGGCTGATTTGGATTCTTCTAAATTCAAACATCTTAATAGGATACCTTCAAAAGATCTCCTATATAAAGTATTGCCAATTATTACAAATCAACTTGCTTGTCTACGTAATAACCGATGCTAGTTTCTATTAGAATTGGCAGGGAAAGTCCCATTTTGGATAAAATCAAATATATTTGTATACCAAGGTTCAGGAGTAGTTTCGTTGATTAGAAACACATCCAAAGGTTCTAAGCATGATTTATTTGAAGCGGGTTCCTAGAGTCGATGAATAATTATAGTGGCATATTCGTCATCTAACTCCAAGGGCAGGAGAGATGCAGCTGCGGCCATAGCATCAGCTGCACGGTTGCAAGTTCGATGAATAGCTTCCAAGGTAACTTGATCAAATAGAGACATTAGTTGTAAAACATAGGCCTTATATGGGCACAGTTTATCATCTCTGGTCTGATAAACTTCATTAATTTGGTTTATAACCAGTTGAGAATCACCAAAACTAACAGATGTTTAATTTTTAGCGCCAAGGTAGCTCGTAATCCAAGGATTAGAGCTGCATATTCAGCAGTATTGTTGGTGCAAGCAAATGTTAATTTAAAGAACAAAGGAATAAGATGTTTTTGCGGGGACATTAAAATAATACCCGCACCAGCCCCACTCATGCATCAGGATCCATCAAATTATAAGGACCATTGTTCAATATGGTCTACCTCTAATTGAAGGCATTCATCAGGAAACTCAATGATGAGGGGATGGGTAGACTCTAAGGGTGCAACAGCTAATTGATATGCTATGATTTGAACCTTAACAGACTTCTATCCTATGAATGTGAGGTCAAAATCACTTAGAACAAGAACCCACTTGGCTGTGTGACCCAATAAATAAGGTCGACTCATGAGATACCTTAAGGGATCATATTTAGCAATGACATAAGTTTTCTGACTAAGCATATAATGTCATAATTTTTGCATAGCAAACACAACTACTAGACATAGTTTTTCTAATGTTGTGTACGAGTTTCATAACTGATGAAGGTTCAGCTAATATAATAATTAGCACGTTCTCTCTTCGCATCATCAAGCCGAGCTAACATAGCTCCTAAGTTAGAATCTAAAGTTGAAATATACAGGAGAAATGGGCAATCAGGTCTAGGTGGTGAAAGCACAGGTGGATTAAGGAGGTATTGCTTGAGAAGTTCAAAATCTTCTTTACATTTGTCGTCCCAATTAAAAGGGACATCCTTCTTAAGAAGTTTAAGAAAGGGACCAGTTTTGTCCGCCAGCTTATCGATGAAGTGACGGATGGCTTGAAGCTTACCTTGTAAACTTCGTAACTCAAATATATTAGTAGGTGCGGGCATATCAGTGATAGCCATAATCTTGAGAGGGCGATTTTGATACTATGTAAAGAAACTAAAACCCCTAATAGTTTACTGGACTTAACTCCAAATATGCATTTTGTTGGGTTTAATCGAATAAGATATTCTTGTAATCGATTAAAAACTTTTCTCAAATCATCTAAATGATTATCTTCATTAATAGAGCGAGCTATAATATCATCTACATAATAATGTAGGATATCATGCATCATATCATGAAAAATATAAGTCATAGCTTGTTGATAGGTTGCACCTGTGTTCTTTAAGCCAAAAGGCATCACTTTCCAACAAAAAGTACCCCAGGGGGTAATAAAGGCTATTTTAGGTTGATCTTCAGGAGCTATCCTGATCTTATTATAACCGAAGAATCCATCCATTAAGGACATCATCCCACTCCCGGTAGTAAATTCAATGATTTGATCCATGTTTGGAAGAGGAAAATCATCTTTAGGGCATGCAACGTTAATATCTCTAAAATCTATGCAAACCCTAACTTTGGTGGCTTCTTTTTGGTAACTGGAACTACATTTGAGATCCATTCAGCATAATCAATAGCTTGTATAAAAACAACATTCAAGAGTTTTTCTAACTCCCCTTTGACTAGCAGAGCCACTTTGGGATGCATTTTTCTAAGTTTTTGTTTAACAGGTTTAGCATCCGGATGGACCACTAGATGATGCATGACTACAGAAGGGTCAAGACCTGCCATATCTTCGTATGTCCAAGCGAAGACATCTTCATATTATTTAAGGAATGCAATGTATTGCTCTTGTTTTTCTTGACTTAATTCTGATCCAATATTGATTATGTGAGGATTATCCTCAGTTCCAATGTTAATTTTAATGACGTTTTCTACTTCCATGTGTAGATCTCTTTCAAATTCAGGTGGGGCAGGTGAAATGCCCAATTCTTGTAATTTTTGTAAGGTTAATTTGGATAATTCATCTTGAGGAGTAGTGGTCTCAAGTTGGGCTATAGTTGGTATAGAACCATCAAAAATCCATTGTGTAACATCTCTTCAACGGAGACATTGTGGAAGATATCTCATTCCAACTCCTCATCGGAGTCAGCAATCATTTTAGGGTAAGCTATGGATAGCATGTTACATGTAAATGGCTAATTTTTTAGAGGCAAATCATCATGCCTATCCAAATAGTCTTGATAACATATGAGTTGATCATCATCTTCAAAAGGAAAGGGTTGACCCTTACTAGGAAATAGGCCCACACCACAACGGGCAAGCCACGGTTCTACCTCGAAAGGTTCTTTCATGCCATTTTGGAAAGGTCCTAAGACTTTCCCTTTATATCCCATTTTAAGCATTATGGGTTTAGTTTTAATATATTCATTGGTAAAATAACACCGAGCATATCCTTCATGATGAGTTTTAATGTTCAGAGGGATTCTTCCCCAGTCATATCCTTTATAAATGAAGGCACAACTCCTGACTTGGTAAGTACTTCCCATAGGTTGTGGGAGGCCCAAAGTAAGAGGAGATGGCGGCAAGTTATTTAAAAGAATTGAATCTTGCATGAAAGCATTTATTTTTTTGATATTAAGATTGTGGATAAATCTGGTAAAAGTTCATCAGAAAGAGCATAAGATGTAGAAGGATCATTCCCTATATCTTTAGATGTGGAAGGTATGATAGATGTTGATAATGCGAAAGTGTTAATAGATGGGTCTATAGGTTTTGAAATTATAGGGATAGACATGAAGGATTGGTCGTAGATTGAAAATATTTTTGAGGTTCTAGAGTGGTTTGTTTAGAAGATTGTTGATTTATATATGAGGATGAAATTAATGGAGGGGAAATAGGTCAAGCTATGGGTGTGTGTTTCACAGTTTTAGATGAAAAATAAGAATTTGGATGTGTGGATGACAGAGCAGGGGCAAAATTGCACTCCAACGAGTTCTGCCAAAGCACACATATCAAAGGGTCTAGGGTCACCATGGATAGTGACCAACTAATTTTTAAATTTGAATTTAACACATTGGTGTAAAGTTGATGGGACCACTCGCATTGCATTGATCCAAGGACGACCCAAGAGTATATTGTACGATGCGAGGCAATGTACAATAAACATGGTGGTATCTAAAGTTCGAGGACCAACTTGCAATGGTATGGTAATAACTCCACACGTTTCTTGTGTTTCGTCATTGAAAGCTTTAATAATCATGTCAATTTTTTTCATTTCATCACTTCGAAAGCCAAATCGTTGGTAGAAGTCAAAAGTGCAAATGTTTAGAGATGAACCATTATCAATCAGGACTCGTTTGACAGCTACATCTCCAATTAGAGTAGTAATATATAAGGTATTATCCTTATGTAAACTATGTTGTGGGATATATTTATCCCGAAAGTCAATACAATCAACTTCTCGAGTAATGATAGTATTGGCCATGGCTTCAGGTTGAATATTTTGAGGTACCATCATTTGGATTAATGTAAGCATCAACTCATCCCTATGGGTGGGAGAAGATTTAATAAATCCAAGAGGGAAATTCTGGCTGTAGTATTGGATAATTGCTCATTAATATTGTAAGGGGGTTTAGGTTGAACATTGGAAGCATGATTCCCTTTATTGAGATTTTTCAAAATGAATGGAGCTGATCCATCATTCTGGTTTGGTTATTGTTGAGAATTTTGAGCTTGTTGTCGAGTAACAACTCCAATGGTACCTACAATGTTATATTGAGGACGTTGAACTGGTCTCGGTTGAGCGTTTATGGCTTGTTCATTTGGAAGGAATTGATTAGAAGAAGGTCAAGTAGTAACTCTTCTAGGAAATGGTTCTTCTGGAACCATAGCATCTGTGATGGGTTGAATAGGATCTGATTCATTTTCAGAACTATTCAATTGGTTTGAAGTGATGTCCATTTCACTTTTAGTATCTGATTCTATATCACTAGGATCTGGAGTTGGAATATTATGTAGGGGCATGGTCGTAACCAGGGATAAGGTTGTGTCAAATATTTGAGGATCTTGAATAGGTAATTGTCTGCTAATAGTTCCTACATATCGGGTAGGAGGAGGAACATTATGATGTTCGATTTGATTGGCCACCTCTTTACCATGTCTTGGTAAAGGGTGTTGAAATATGTCTACTAATTCATTAGCATTTTGGTTTTGATTTTGGGGAATGTTCTTTTCAGGATTATTAGGAGCATTTTGTTTAGGTTGGAAGGCTTGCACCTCCATTTCATTATTATCAATCAGATCTTGTATTTTATGTTTCAACCTTTTACAAGCATTGGTAGAGTGTCTAGGTCCTCTATGGAAATCATAGTGTAAGTCAGCTCTATATCCGGGTATAGTTGGATCAGGTTCCCGGATAGCTGGTAATTGGATCAAACCTCTTTCGAGTAATTGAGGTAAAATAGTTGATAATGGTTGATTCAATCTAGTAAATTCTCGAGGAGGTTTATCAGGTGGTTTCAATATAAATTTTTTTGTTGTTTTCATTACATTGATATTAGCAACATTTCCGCTGTCAGTGACTCCGTCACCGATAACTTGTTTGTTTTTATATTGATTTCTGGAGGTTTTCTCATCATCCTTCTTCCTAAGTTGGCCTCTCCTAATGAGGGCATCTTCTACTCTTCGATCTAAATCTATAGCCTGATCGAAGGTAGTTAAAGTAGCAATTGATAACTCATAAGATATTTGTTCTTGTAAATTATTGATAAAAATGTCCAACATTTCCCTATAAGGTAGCACAAAGTGCGGTTTTCCTGTCAACTCGCCTCCATCTAGCTAAGAAATAGGCAAAACATTCATCCTTTTCTTGTTTTAAGTTGTATAAATATTTAATGGTTACATGCCTCTCGATGTAGGCACTAAATTGATGGACAAAAGATTCAGTTGTTTCTTCAAAGTTTCTAAAAGAATGAGTGGGCAATTGATAGTACCACTCTAATGCCATTCCACCTAAAATTTTTAAGAACATTTTTAGTAATAGAAAATCATCATGTGATATATCATGACATTCTATCCTAAACATGCGAAGATGCTCTATGGGATCTTTGATTCCTTTATATATAGGCAGGATGGGCATGGGAAAATGCTTAGGATAAGGTTGTGCTACAACTATGGGATCCAAAGGTTGACTACATATCTCTCAATAATTGTACGAGGGACGGTAAGGATCTATCTGGTCCATACACGAAGCTAACTATTTCACCATGGCTTCCAAATTACTATTTTTCCCACCATATTGGTTCGGTAGGGCATTGATATGGGATTTGTGAGCATATGATGGAGGAACATGAAGATTAGATGCTATGTTGCTATTGTGTAAATTGTTGGTAGGAAAGGTGTTATGAAGGAATTTTGAAGTTGTATTATGATGTATTCCAGATTGTTGAAAATTGGTGTTTGGCTTCATTTTAGGTTTTTGTTTACTTGAAGCATATTGATCAATAGTTTCGTGAAGTAAAGCAGTGAAAGAAGTTTTCTTTTGTGTGGGAATGATTTTA
Source organism: Wollemia nobilis (assembly GCA_028583015.1). Classification (NCBI taxonomy): domain Eukaryota; kingdom Viridiplantae; phylum Streptophyta; class Pinopsida; order Araucariales; family Araucariaceae; genus Wollemia; species Wollemia nobilis. Next base: position 4,825,309 of record JAQPPZ010001711.1, on the reverse strand, counting down.
GGCTCAATAACAGGTTCCTTAGGAGGTTGGGTAACTTGTTGTTTTGGCATGTTTTGAATCATAGTGACCATATCTCTATTGGATGGTCTAGCCTTATCACTTTCTTGATCAATGAAAGACAAAGGATTAGTGCGCACATAAAACATATGTTCCATGGCTACTTGAGTGTCACTAATTTTCCCTTTATCAATACGAACTGCCATATTAAGAACACCAATGTTATTATGGAAAAATTTCCAGAAATGATCTACGTTGTCAAAAGCAATAGTTCCATCTGGAGCTACTGTAGGGGATGAGGATCCATACTCTTTAACATTTTCTTCTTGTTCATTGTCTTCACCTAGGTCATATTTTGGTTGATCTAGAGTTTCTCCTTTCGAAATTGGATTTTCAGGAAGGACATTTGGGTCTCTAGTTTTATCTTCTAACCAATCTTCTTCTTCTCCTTCAGTTTGTTTACCATTCCTAAGTTTAGGCATTGTGCTTAATTTTAGATTTCAACAAATATATATATATATATATATATGCAAAAATATTAAGAGGTATATATTAATTATATACCTACTACAATATTTAAAATGAAAGGTTTTGGTTTTTGTTATGTTTTTTAGTTTTTCTTTGTTTTTGAAATAATATTGTAAAGATAACAAATAACACAATATGCAAGAAATAATACTGAAAATAATGATCTAGTTTTCTATAAACAATTTATAAATGTCATTAATGGGCTCAAGTTCTTCAGGAGTCATGAAGTGTTCTTCTTCAAATTGAAAATTTTCTTTCAAAAATTTAATGAAAAGAGCTATAGTAATATTATCTGTCTCAGATGCTGGTTTATAGAAGTAAAGCTCGTGGCAATACTCTCGATATAACACAGCTCGAGGAACTCTATTCCATATTTCCCTATCTGTAAGAACAACCTCTTGGTCTTCTACACGACATAGGAACTGGTGTATAATGGCTGCGTTCTCGAGGTATTCCTCGAAGGTGAACAATTCTGAAGACACAAGAGCTCTCCTATAAGCTAACCATCTATGATAGGCTCTCTGAAGTTCATGATAAAAGATGAGTTGATGAGGATCTAGGATTCTATCTAGGACAAGCCTCTTTATTTATTTAAGTTTTGTTGACCTAGATGAAATGACACTAAGTCTTCTATCAAGTTCATCCCACAAAAGTTGATTTCTATCTGTTTCAGGCACACTAAGCACAAAATTGATTTCTATGGCTGCCAATTGGTTTTCAACATTTATAGTAACTGCTAATCTTTTCTTAGGAGCTACCATCTAAACATGATATGCAACTTATTAATTTTAAATGATTTGAAATGCATCTATGTTTTGGTTGTTTTATTTTTTATTTTTTTGTTTTCAAAAGGTTTTAAATGCATTCACGTCGGGTTCACCAAAATGTATCACTCCAAATTTTTCACACCCTTACCTTTAGGCTATAGGATCCATGCCCAGAAGGGGGATGTGAAAAGGATGGCACGGTACCTCGGACTGAGAGGCCTTGTGAAGGTCCCGCCTCTCGGGGGAGGTGTATTATGGTGATTTTTTGATGGATGGTGGGTTCACCAGGAAACATTTAATGGCAGTTTCCACACCTAGGTTGGGAATGTGTTTTATGTGTTCATTTTTATCCTTAAACATTCATGTCCTAGGTTTGGCCAAAATGCGTCTAAGCTATTCTATATGAAATGCAAATTTAAATGAATACAGAAGAACACATTAGGACAGAAAATAGAGAAATTAAGCAAGATTAAACAATCATACCTGATCCAGATGTCTGATGAAGATTTTGATTTTTGAAGCAGTCAGGATCGTCTAGAATTTGATAGGATCGTTTGAGATCTGACAAATTCGTCTGACGAATTCATCAGAGACCTGCAAATAGAGAAATAGGTGCAAAACATAGAAAATACAACTATGATAACAGAGGGAAACAATGTAAAATGACAATAACAATATCAAACTGAGGATTGTAAACAGAAACATGAATGCATCATACCGATTTAATAACAATTATAACTTAATTATGCATTTGATCTAGATGGGTGAACTCCAAAATGCAGAATAGCAAAAAATAATAAATGAACTAGCTAATTGCAGAATAAAATAACAAAAAATAATGGAGAAAATGCAAACTTTGGGCACTGATTGCCCCCAATGATGATTGTAGTCGAAATCATCTTGCATTCGATAGGATCGCCTCCGATCTAAACAGGATCGTCTGCGACGATGTAAGCTTGCTCCGGCTAAAAAATACTAAGGTACTTGCAACAAAAATTGGATAGAACTAATGCAAATAACAATTTGGGATTTCTTAATGCGTGTGAAGCCAAGTTACAGGAATTATCAGACAGGGGGGTGCTAATGGGAGGGCTTAGGATTAAATAAGCTTAGGAGGGAGGTTAGGAGGTTGGAGATCATCCCTATTTGGGAGATCTCCAATGGGGAAGGGTCTCTAACGGCACAGACATGCTTCTGACCAGATTAGAGATGCCGTTGGAATAGAATCTAATTGTAAAAAATCATTTTAGGGACAAGATCGTCTAGACATCCTAGCTTAGATGAAATCGTCCGATCTGAGGCGATATCGTCTGATCGGTGACAATATCGTCAAACGATCAAAACAAACTCTAAAAATGACATGAGAAACGAGGAAACGGATTAAGCAACTGTTTGGAAGCGGTTTTGGGGGTTAAAATTTGAATTTGAATTATTTACTAGAGTAAGTGTAATTATTAAGGTTTTACTGCACCAATTTTAGGGTGCTACACATAGTCTCTAAACGAGGCATCGAAGTCAATCCAAAAAAATTCAAGGCCATCCTTGAAATGCCTCCACATACTACCATCAAGAAACTACGTAGTCTATAGGTAAGGTCACATATATCAAGCGCTTCATAGAACAGTTATCAGATAAGTGCCAACCCATGAACAAATTGTTAAACAAGGGGGTCGCATTCAATTGGTATGATGAGTGTCAAGACACCTTTAATAAAATCAAATAATATCTGGCTTCACCACTAGTATTGGCTCCTCCCCAACTAGTAGTGCCATTCTATTTAAACATCTCAGCTACTGAGCTTGCATTGGGCATCATGTTAACCCAAAAGAATGAATTGCACAAAAAAGAGACTACTTACTATATTAGTCGCACTATGGTTAGTTATGAAATCAAATACGCATACATTGAGAAGCTATGATTAGAAATGGTTTTTGCCACCAAAAAGCTATGCCATTACATGCTCAATCATACAATATATGTAGTATCCAAATAGAATCCATTACAATATATGATGAGTCATACTTATCATAACAGTCACATAATGAAATGAATCATGTTGTTGACAAAATTTGACCTCAAATTATTGGATAAAAATCAATCAAATGTTAGGTCATCACCAATCAAATCGTAGATGCTCCTCTCCAAGATGATCAACCTCTTAACATAGAGATTCCCAACGATGGAGTCTTTCAAGTGTCAAAATTGCCTGATCCTGAAGAGACTGAATCATAGGTTGACATGACTCTATTTTTGATGGCTCTAAGTGTGATCAAGGGGGTGGCATGGAAATTGTGTTTTTTACACCTCAAGGGGCTTCAATAATCCTATATTTAAAACTTGATTACCCATGCATCAACAATAATGCCGAGTATGAAGCTCTACTCATAGGCCACAAAACGGTAATCACCATGAAAATAACTAAGCATAATATTTTTGGTGATTCCTTGCTCATAGTGAACTAAGTTATTGGAATATACCAATGCAAATGTCCAATCGTGTAAGCCTACAAATCCCATGTGGATAAAATTCTACCAAAATTTGAATAGTATGACATCGAGGTACTCCCTCGATCATCTAACCATTTTGTGGTTACAGTGGCCTCCTTGGGCTATTTAATCCCACATAATCCTATTGATGATATAACAACCATTCAAGTCAAAATGCTATCACAATCTAATATTGAGCGTGAGAACATTCACTCCATGCCAAAATTCCACATGATTCAAATTGAACATTCTCATCAATAGTTCTCACAAATTCATGATCGCTTGAATAATGCCACTTGGGGGACTTTATTCCTTCAAAATCATTTTGATAGTAGTACAATTCTATATTTACATGTTCTTGTAGATTAAAAATACACGCCAAACAAAAATAAATAAAATCACAATGACAAAGTACAGAATAGTTGCACAAAACAAACGATTTTTATTAATCGATGGAGTTTAAAAACTCCTTTTTGAATACAACTGGGCCTGTAACCCTTTATTTGTGATACACAGTTACAAGTTATGCTAGGGTTCTATGAAACCCTAGATGACACAAATGGTGGCGCTTTCGAAGAATGTATCTTCAATCCCAACAGAGTGAGTGGGCTTTGTTGTATCCCTTGCTTGGACCACTCCAGATTAATCAGTTGCCATCAATAAACCGGATCTACCGTCAAAAACCTGCACACATTAGCACTATCAAGAAGTTAGAAATTAATAAGAGGGCTCCACTGTGTGAGCCCTCGAAAACAATCTAAAACCCTAGAAAAATGAAATGTAGGAATTCAATAACAGATCAATAAAAGAAAAGAAGTTACTTGCTTTAAACTAATTTATACCTGTTCTCTGTTAACGCAGCTAGACCAGGCGACACCTGGAAGTAATGTGGCTGTCAAATCGGCTGCGGAAGGCGCCTTGGTGCACTCGCTGAACGCCCGCGTGCTTCTGGATTAAGGTTTTAGATGCTGGTCTGAGTCTGTGGCTATGGGTAAACGCCCGCGGGCACTTGATAAATGCCCATGGGAACTTGGTAAACACCCATGGGCACTTGGTAAAGGGGTAAATTCCCACGGGCACTTGCGGCAAGAATGGGGGATTCTGCAGAATGCTGCAGAAGAGATGGCGGCGAAAGCGGCGACGGAAGCAACGATGGATGCGATGAAAGGGTAGCAGAAGAGAGATAGAGGAGATAGCAGTAGAAGAATTAGAATCAGAGATAGCGCATAGGAGATAGGGTTTGAGCCATCAAGGTGACTCTATTTATAATCCACTCTTAGGGCACACTTTAGGGTTTTAACGACACTTTGAACGTGTGGCTAAGATTAAAGTGGATCTAAGGGTAGAGAATAAATTTAGGTTGTGAAATGGATTAATATGGATGGACGGATGAGATTAAATGAAGGATGGATGGCTCAGATTAAATCACTTAAACTATTATTTAAATATATATATTAAAATATTAAAATATTAAAAAATATATATAAATATTAATTTAAATAAATTTGGGGATGAAAAATGGCGGGAAAGGTGAAATTGGGCCAAATAATGGCGGGAAAGTGTGGATTTGGGCCAAATAATGGTGGGAAGGTGGATGACCAACACGTTGCTGACAGGAAGGTATAGATGACTTGCAAGTGGCTATATTTTGGTGTCTACAGATGCCCCTTTTTGAGCTGCTTTGTGTGAAGACACAATGCAGCACAAAAACTTAAGACACCTGAAAAGCTGGATCAGACGCAACTCTCTCTCAAGACTAAACCACAACTTTGAAGACCAAAGAATAAAAGAATATTTAAAATTTTATCAGCTTACCCCCTCAATTGGCGAGTGAGAATGGTTCTCACGAGCCAATTGGAAGAAATTTGGAAGAAAATGAACCGTTTTTGCCCCAACGATGAAAAAGGGGTTTGTGTATGAACCATCTGTTTATGTCCCAACAGAAAAGGGGTTGGTGTACAAACCGGAAAATAATATGATTGAAGACGTTATGAGTGATGTGAAAGATGAACCGTTTTCTGCCCCAACGGTTAGAAAGGGATTTTTGCCAAATTTTAAATTCCATGATCATGTAAGATGAATTCTACTATTAGGAAAGTTAAAAATTGATAACGGATGCCCCAACTCCTGTGGGTGAATCCATACTTTTGATGAAATTGCCTTGTTGGCACCATTAATATGCAGAGATGCAATATGAAAGAGTCCAGAACTTCGGGAGATGCTCCTAGTGACTGTATGGATAATTCCTCGGGTCGAAACCAATCAACCTAGGTAGCCTTAATCTCTAGCAAGGCTCAAAATAATGATGATATTGAAGATTGTCCACGTTTAAGGCCCCATGAACTAGGCCATCAATGAAAACTATTGAGCAAATTAATCTTGGTATGAGGTCACTTGAAAAGTAGGATACCCAAAATTGATTTCCAATTTTCAAACAATGAAATAATTGATGATGATAAATGGTAAGTGTCCTTATGGTGGTTTAATCCTCTTACCGAATTGCATGGATTCAAATCGCTGCAATTGCCAAGGTGATAGAATATACCACTAGATACGAGGTTTACTTTAATTTTATTTGGCAAAAATATGTATGATGAAATAAGAATGAATGAAGTTGACGATAGATCAGAAGAATTGATGAATGTGGTTAATTTTGTGAAGGTTTTGAATGTTTTTAGCCCAATTTGTAAAACAATGATTAATGATGCGCTTTTTGAGCGAAATGAAAAAATTTGTTTCCAAAACTGTTGTAACCTTCACAAAATGTTTTATTATGATAATAAGAATGGATGGATGCAATTTGATGAAATTTGGAGGAGGTAAGCTTCAATTTTGTAAGTTTTGTTCTTTTATTCAATACTGACACCAAACACCGGTATGCATTTGGAGGTGGCAGAAACACCTTTCGATGTTTGAATGCATCATGAAATGCCCCACTACATCTGAATGCACCATGAAATGCCCCACTACATTTCAGGGCACCAAAACAAGCTATTTAAACAGTTTCAACGAGAATTTTTCTCATTTGTGCGTTCGAGCTTGAGAGAAGTGCGTCTGAGGGAGTGGAATGAAGTGAAGTGAAGTGAAAGGTTGTGTGGGAGAGTGAAGCACGCGGGAGCTATGGTGGAGATGGGAGCAGATGCGCAAGTGCAGCCAGATGAGGTATTTGTTTATTTAAGCAAGTACTTTTATTTGTTTTTTTTTTTGCAGTTTTTTTTTTGGAAAAAATTTGTAACCAATTTTTGTTTTGTTTTTTTGCAGCTTAGGGTGTTAGAGGCATGACACCGATTATCCCCTATCATTCCAAGGATGAGGAGGTCATTGTCCCAGGTAGACTGGGAGATATTGGAGGCAGTAGGGCTAGCGGATGCAGCCCGGTTGGAGGTAGTTCGGGCAGATGAGGGGTACCTCTCGGCTTTGGCCGAGAGGTGGGATCCAGATCGGGGGACGTTCCAGCTCCCGACTGGAGAGATGACGGTGACGCTTGAGGATGTATATCGCATCCTCAAGGTGCCCGTGGAGGGGGTGTGGGTGGAGGTTGGACGATATAGGGCCACGAAGATGGCCAAGTTGTTTGGGGATGACTAGAGGGAGATCCGGACGAAGAGCGGGGGGATTCCTTACTTGGCCATGTATACGGCCAAGGAGTTGGTAGCGGTGGAGGCTCTGATGATGTTCGTGTTGACCAACATTGTGGCCCCGAACAGCATCGGGTGTAGGTTCCCATGGAACCTGATGGGTGTAGTGAGCGAGATGCTCACTAATAGGGTAGTGTATGCCTGGGCGCCCGCTTTATTGGTGCAGGTGTATCGGGAGTTGTATGAGGTTCATAGATGGGGCCGAAAGGGCCTTGGTTGCAGCATGGTTCTCCAGTGCTGGGGATGGGAGCACTTCAGAGTGGCCTGATCAGAGGGGTTGCCATGTGCTTACTGGGACATGAGCCAGGCTTATGGTAGGAGATGGCTAGTGGCGGAGGAGAGATAGTCGAGCCACCCCGTGAGATCGGGGCAATGGTATAGGAGTTTATGGGTAGACTTGACAGATGCCCAAGTCATTTGGAGGCCCTGGCGAGAGGCAAGGTGGATCGGGGATGGAGAGCATCTGAGACGGGTGCGACAGGCTAGATGGGTAGTGGGTCAGGGCCACAGCGAGGTGAAGTACATACAGATGTCTCGAGTGCTCTGCCAGGTCGAATTGAGACAGGATGTCCCCGGTGAGCCAGTGCGCTATCGGAGGCACAGATCAGAGGGGGATTTGCCATGTGTCAAGCCGTGGAGGGAGGAAATGATGAGGACATGGAGATCCTCAATGTGGATGATGTCTAGGTAACAGTTGAGTATGCAGCATGGATGGCCGCAAAGCCAAGGTGGGAGCCACCATTGGTGGCTGTTGGAGCTGGAGAGGATGAGGGAACTGCAGAGGTTCCCAAGAACAGGGAGGGTCCCCGCCTTCGATCTGACAGTCGAAGGCGAAATGGGAAGATGGCATGGTAGGCACCGAGGAGCGAAGATGACGAGGAGGATGATGGCGAGGGCCTAGGAGAGGCCGTAAGAGAGACTAGGGAGGTACCCCCTAGTGGGCACGAGGATGAGCAGGCTGCAGCAGCAGATAGCAGAGCGTGATGCTATGCTAGATGTTCAGGATGAGAGGATAGCTTGGCTGGAGCAACAGGTTGCAGAGAGGGATGCCCTAATAGCTATTCAGGAGGAGAGGATGGCCCAGATATAGGCGGACTTGGATGGAGCGACTAGGGAGGGTCCCCGCCTTCGATCTGACAGTCGAAGGCGAAATGGGAAGATGGCATGGTAGGCACCGAGGAGCGAAGATGACGAGGAGGATGATGGCGAGGGCCTAGGAGAGGCCGTAAGAGAGACTAGGGAGGTACCCCCTAGTGGGCACGAGGATGAGCAGGCTGCAGCAGCAGATAGCAGAGCGTGATGCTATGCTAGATGTTCAGGATGAGAGGATAGCTTGGCTGGAGCAACAGGTTGCAGAGAGGGATGCCCTAATAGCTATTCAGGAGGAGAGGATGGCCCAGATATAGGCGGACTTGGATGGAGCGACTAGGGTGCCCTAGGATGACAGGGTGACGAGACTCTAGGCAGAGCTAGCGGAGCGGGAGCGACGACATGGGATAGACATATCTAGACTTAGGTCTAGGACTCGTTATATTGAGGCTCTGGAGGACACATTGTTTAGGCATCACATTGTGTTGCCTGATCCTCCATCCTCCTCTGTCTCTAGACGTAGTGAGTCTAGGCACACCACTAGGTCTAGGGCTACTCTTTTGATGGTTAGTTTAGTGCTTAGATGCACTCTTTATGAGCCTTGGTGCTCTATTGTATATTGTAGCCTTTTGGCATTCATTGTACAGTTTGACCTTTATACATATATATATACATGGCTTTTATTTATTTGGTGTTTTACTCTCTTTTGTGTGAATGCCTATGTTTTTGTGATGCATGTTTTGATATGTTTTAATGTTTTTGATGCATATGTGATGGAATGGAATGCAAACTTATAGATGATTAATGCAAGACTAAGTATATAACATACAAATCTATGGATGATTAATGCAAGACTAAGTAAATGAAATATGCACTAAGAAGCACTCATAATTTTAGATAGTTAGATTTAGCCAACTGCTATCATAATTGTTTAATCAAGGGCACTGAACTTGGTGGCTTGTGAATGGATGACGTATGGAATGACATGAATATGGAAGAAGATATGGAGGGTGATATGGAAGTTGATATGGAAGACTATTTTACAAAGCCTCAAACATGCTAGTGGTATCAAACAAACTTACTAATACTGCCTAATTCAACTAGGACCAAATGTGTGTGCATGCGAGTTCATTAACCAAATCATAAGCATGGTAGTGACTCTAGGCAATCAAAAACCTGTGTGTGCAAATGTGTTCATTAACCTCATCTTGCATAAATTAGGTAACCCTGTTATGGAGAAGACCCCAAAGCTAGTTTGTCCATATGAGCATTTAGAGGTCTCTTTTTGAGGAGAGACATGTCGCCACGCAATGAGTATACTCCACTGCCAGTCAAGCGTCTATAGCCCTGGTGAAGGTTAACTCCATAGTCCATGTTGTTTTTGACCTTTGTAAGCTTTGGGGATGACTACCTACCCGTCTGACTGGACAAGTAGTACGATCCTTACAACTTATTTGGGATCAGTGGTGTGTGAAAAATGTTCATTTCATTAGAGATTTGGGGAATCGGATTCTCAACCGAAGTATGATGAGAATTTTACCCTATCCTTAATACTCTGTTTATATTTATATTTTGTGGTTGCTTGTGATAGTGGTAAGAACCACTGTTTTATGGACTATGTTTGCATGATAGGACATACAAGGATTACCCTGTTCACTTCGAGGCACAACCCAAGGATGGTGTTATCTCTCTTTGTCACAAGATGTTTTTAAGATGTGAAAATGTGATAGGTTCAAGACCGCTTTTGAAATCATTTCCCAATACTCAAGATTTTATTTAGTGTAATTTGTGATATGGCCCTAGAGAACTTTAACATGCATTTCGAAGTTTGCTTAAAACACTAGAAATGGCTGAGTGACTGAAAACATTTTGGCAATGTAAATATGTGCAAATGGAAAATGGATGTACGAATGACAATTCGGTTTGATGGATTTTGTGAAGGTGTCCCTGATTAAGGCAACATGACTTTTGCTTGACCAAATTTTATATCCAAAAGATAGAATGGTCTCTAACATGATATGCAACTATGGCTGAAAATGAAATGTTATGGTTTTCAATGAGATGTATGCACATGAAATGCAATATTTTTGAATGAGATGTATGCAACTAACAATGAAATGCAAATTATTTTTATTTTATTTGTTTTTTTTTTTTTTTTAAGCCATGTATATATGTACATATAAAATTCAAACTATGTGTAGAATGCTCTCAAGTGTATAACATTAAGTGGTTCGGGTTCTTCCTCTCCCTCTAAACTGGCAAGTCTATAAGTTCCATTACCCACTCTTTCAGTGACCATATATGGACCTAACCAATTAGCCACGAATTTATCTCAAAGATGCGGCAATGCATTGGTGTTTTGTTGATTCTCTTTAAGGACAAGATATCCTACTTGAAATTCTCTTAGATGAACTTTGGCATTGTAAGCACGTTTCAATCGGTCTTGATAAACTCGCAAATGCTCTAAAGCATTGATTTGTTTTTCATCTATGAGTGTGAGTTGATCAAGACGTGCTTGTCTAGCAGTATCATCATCGATAAATTCCTGCAAAGAAATTCGCAAGGAAGGGATCTCGAGCTCAAGAGGCATGATTGCTTCAGCTCCATAGACCAAAGAAAATGGCGTTGCTCCAATGGGAGTTCTGATGATTATTCTGTAAGCCCATAATGCCAAGGGGATTTGTGTATGCCAATATTTATGATTTTCTTTAACAAGTTTCTTAAGAATAGCAATTATGGTCTTATTTGAAGCTTCAGCTTGTCCATTGGCTTGTGGGTAGTAAGGAGTTGAGAAACTATGTTGGATATTATACTTTTCACAAAGAGCTCGAACATCCTTATTCTTAAAAGACTTGCATTATCAGAAATGATTTTAGAGGGAATACCAAATTGACAAATGATATGGTGAAGTATAAACTCCACAATTCTAGGACCTGTCGTACTAGTTAGAGGAATCGCTTCAACCCACTTTGTGAAGTATTTAATGGCTGTAATGATGAAAGTATGCTATCCTGAAGAGGCAGGTGAAATCTTACCAATTAAATCGAGACCCCATTGTGAGAAGGGCCAAAGGCTTTGGATGGGCTGTAAATCTTGTGATGGTATATGGGTTAAATTAGCGTGTTCTTGACACTTTTTACATTGTTTAACATGCAACAATCTTGTTCCATAGTGGGCCAATAATACCCCATACGTAAAATACGCTTCGCAATGGCCATTCCACTAAAATGACCACCACAAGTACCATCATGGGCTTCAGCAATAGCTCTATGTGTTTCACTTGCTTCTAGATAGCGGAGGAGTACTCCATCATATCCACGTTTATACAACACATCCCCCAAAAGAACAAAATGAGCTACCTTTTGCTTAAAACAGCGGCGAGCAGTTCGAGACAAATCAGGTGGAAGTGTTCCAAACTTGAGGAAGGCTACTATCTCACTAGACCAAGGCTCGTATGGATCCGAATGGATAAAGAAAACATATTTTTCATCTTTAGACTCAGCACGGACAATTGCAGACTTAGAGATTGTGGAAATGATTAGGGGCTGTACCTCTCCAAGGGAGTCCTTTGGAATCAATGATCCAAGAGAGGCCATGGCATCCGCAAATCTATTAGTCGAACGAGGCAAACTAGTGATCTCATACCAATCAAACTTAGAGAGAAACTTCATTGCTACATCACGATAAAGCTTAATGGTAGGTTCTTTGGCTTGGTATTCTCTTGTAATTTGTTTAACCACGAGTTGAGAATCCCCAAATATTCGAATACGCTTAATGCTCATAGCTATGGCTGATTGAAGACCTAAAATTAAGGCTTCATACTCTACTGTATTATTGGTGCATTGGAAGTCTAATTTGAATGATAAAGGGATGGGAATCCCTTGAGGTGTATGAAATACAACTCCAGCACCCTGACCTTTCACGCACTTAGAGCCATCAAAGAATAACGTGATGTCAACATCTTCCTCCGAAATGATGTCCTCTTCTTGTTTAGTGATAGCAAATACCAAATCATCTGGGAGCTCAATAATCAAAGGATGATCACTAGGTAGCGGAGCTTTCGCAAGTTGATCGGCTATAACTTGACCTTTAACGAATTTTTGGCTAATGAATTCAAGATCGAATTCGGTAAGCAACATTATCCATTTAGCGGTACGAGTGTTATTATAAGTGCGAGACATCATATAACGCAGAGGGTTTTCTCTAGCTATGAAATATGTTGTATGGCTAAGCATATAATGACAAAGTTTCTTAGTGGCAAAAACCACTGCTAAGCACAACTTTTCCACATAAGCATATCGGGTTTCATAGCTTACCAATGTTCGACTAATATAATAGATAGCTTGCTCACGATTTTGTTCATTCTTTTGTGCAAGCATTGTCCCTAAGGCAAAGTCCATTGCTGAGATATAAAGTTTGAAAGGGACCCCTGGACGAGGCGGAGCTAAGACTGGCGGAGATGCTAAGTACTACTTGATGTCATCAAAGGCTTTCTGACATTCATCTGTCCATGAAAATTGTACCCCCTTTTGTAGTAGGTGGCAAAATGGCCTACATTTATCAGAAAGTTGTGCAATAAAGCAACGGATTGAATTAATCTTTCCTTGTAAACTACGCAACTCCTTCAAATTAGTTGGGGGACACATTTCCATAATGGCTTTGACCTTGTTTGGGTCCACCTCAATACCTCATTTAGAGATAATAAAACCAAGGAGTTTGCCTGAGGTAACACCAAAGACACATTTCTTAGGCTTATCCGGATCATATGGATTATGGAGCGGGGTGAATAAGTCTTCGAAATTCATTGTCGAATTATGGAATAAAGGATGGGTAGAATGGAAGGGAAAACCGGTGAAGACCTCGGAAGACCTGAGATGCAAAACAACATAGTTTTTGAGTTTTTTTTTTTTTTTTTTTGTAGTTTGAGTTTTTTTTTTTTGTAGTGGTGAAAACCACTATTACACACATACATAAAGCAATAAAGTATTTTTATATATTTTGATTTTTTTTTTTTTTTTTTGGGAATTTTCTGATTTTTTTTTTTTTTTTTTTTGGTAGTGGTGAAAACCACTATTTTAGTATATACATATAATACAGGTTTGGATTATGGCTTATGGATGTGGCGGGGGTGGTTCACCTCATTCTTGTGGAATAAGCAAGCAAAATATGGCCTCTTGGAGAGGGAAAAATTGGAGATAAAACTCGTCTTTTTTAGTGAGGGGAACAATGGGCGCCGACTCTTCTTCAGATTCATCACCATTTGACATGACGTCAAATTCTTCATAGGCTTCATCTTCGGATTCGTCGGGGTGGAGGATTTCTTCTTTCGAATTAAGATTAATGCTTTGAAAAGCTCGTTCAAAAGAAGAAAGGGATGGAAGTGGTTGGTAGCCCAGACCAAAATGCTCAGTAGGTCTCTGATATGGCATATCGATGCGTTCAGTTATCCCTTGCTCGTATCGACCTAGGCCAAATTGCTACCAATTATGTCTATGGAAATAGCGAGAGGGAAAACCCTCTATCCTTTCGATATTGGCAGGGACTGGATGCTTAGGTTCTAGTATGGTGGTAGGACTAGAAGATGACTCTATTACCCCATATAAAAAATTAATGGAATTTGGCATAGAACCCATGTTATAAACCGATCCAATGGATAAATGTTGGTCATGTGGATGACCAAAATCTTTAACTGTTTGCACATTGAACAGTGTGATGTGGACATCTTGGATGGCATACTCACCAATACTTGCATCAGTGAGATGGACCTTGACTTGGGAGGGATATGGACTAGATGATGGAATAGAAGAATGTGGGATAGAAGAATTTGAAGGATTTGGTTGGGTTGATGCTTCATTGACTTGTGAAACATTAGCTGGTGATGGTTTGGAAGATGGAGGAATAATAGGTGATGTTGAAGAAGGTGTAGAAGAAGGGGGTAATGATGTGGAAAGAGATGATTGGTCATGGCCACATGTGCATGTGGTCACTGATGAAGAAGAAGGAAGATTAGGAGATGAAGAAAGTGGTGAATGAGATGGAATAGCGGAAGAGGAATATGGTTGCGATATGATGGGTAGCCCCTCAAGAATGGGAGCTTTAGAAGAAGATGGTATAGAAGAAATAGATGGGGTCAAGAAAATATGAGTGGATGGCAACACAATCTCATAAGGATTTGAGACATAGTTGCTATGTTTGAAGGGTTCCGTGTCAGCAGGTACACAATGAACTCGTCCCTCATATACATACTTCAGACATTGATGCAGTATAGAAGGGACACATCTCATCTCCCTAAGCCAAGGCCATCCAAGCAATACATTGTATGCCATGGTCCCTTCCAAGATGTGAAACAAGGTATGCAAAGTTCGGGACCCTACCTCAATGGGCCTGTGGTTCAGCCTAATTTGGTTGGTTCGCCCTTTGACCCTGGGTTACTACGTTAATAGTACCCACAAAACCTTGGTATTGTTGTACATGGTTGACTTGATTAGGAGTTACCTGAGTTACTCCCTCTGAGTTGTTGGAGCTTCCTCCCGATGTGGAAGGGGTGTTTGAAATATACCAAGATTTTGATTTTGTTGGGCTAAGGGACTATCCAATTTAATGGCTCCAATCTCAATAAGATCTTGGATCACATGTTTGAAAGCTGTACAATTATTGATATCATGCCCATTTTGCCTATGATAAGGACAAAATAGGTACTCCTTGTAATACTTTCCCCTTCTATATGGGTCTAAAGGTTTAAACTCAGGTAAAGTTAACTGATTTGTGCTATATAACTTGTTGAATATGACCGCATATGGTTCATCTAAAGGTGTGAATTGTCACTTGGGACGATTGTTTTGCCAAGGTCAAGTTTCCATGGTTGGCCCAGTATTGGGAGCTGATTGAGTAGGGGCGGGTACCGCATGATAAGCAATTGGTTGCGGTTGAATTTGCATTACTTGTTGTTGTTGGGCCATTACGGGCTAGCTCGCCACCACTTGATTAACTTGGTTAACATTTGAGGCTGTATTAGCCTGTGCTTGTTTGTTTTGGCCATAATTATTATTTCATTGTTGGCCCTTTTGTTGTCATTCTTTTCTACGGGGTTTTAAAACACCCTCTTGGACTTTAATGTCTTCTATGATACTTGCTTGGGCCAAAGCCTCTTCAAAAGTCTTGTATTGTTGTAATTGGAGTAACCAAGAGATAGGTTTTAAACAACTCTGGGTGAACATTTTGGTTAAATCCTCCATTGGTAGGGAGAATGGCAGTTTATTAATGATAGCCCTCCAACGGTTTCCAAAGTCATAAACAGTCTCATCTTCATGTTGCTTGAGCTTGTATAAGTCGGACAATGAAACTCTCTTTTGTACATTTAGGGAGAATCGTTCTAAAAACAGATTAATCAATTGCTCGTAAGCATAAATGCTATGGTGAGCTAAATGATTGTACCACTGTACAACATCTCCTCCTAATGTCTGAGGAAAAGTTCTGAGCATAAGAGCATCATTATTTTGGATTCTAAAGCAAGCATGCATGAATGAGCTCACATGTTCATGAGGATCCTTAGTTCCTCAAAATTTGTCAAACTTCGGTAATGTGAAATCAGTCGGATATGGTGGTGAAGGTACCGAAGGATGAATTGGTTGATTGATCAATGACCTTAGCGTAGGTTTCTGACTAAATGAGCCAGGAACATTAAGCATAAGGTTGTCAATCTGTTGTTGCATAGCATGGAGTCTTGGATCTTCATTAAAATTTTGACTTGTTTGATGATTATGAGGATGCAATGGAGGAGTGGAAAATTGATGAGATGGGATGAAATTGCCTGAATTAGGCGGTGTGGAATGGACAGGTTGTTGGTATGGATGATACCGAAAAGAAGGTGATTGGGGTAGATGATGAACTGGACTAGGTTGGGAGAAATGTGGGGTAGGAATGGACACCACCGAAGATTGGGGTACCCAAGTGGGGCTTGAGATAATAAAAGCTGGCTGGGTAGAAATTGGTTGGGGTGTAGGATTTACTACGACAGGTGGTTGGGCATTTTGTTGCTGTTGTTGTAAAATCAATTTGTCGAGATACTCCTTAACCTTATTAATCTCTAACCCAAGGGAGGTGGGATGATTGGATGAAGGTGGAGGGCAGGCTGCTATGGTAGTCACGAGAATCGCATAGCAGGGGCGATGAAGTTGGGAGGGCAGGCTGCCATGGTAGTCACAGGGGACTGCACAGCAGGAGCAATGAAGTTGGGAGGGCAAGCTGCCATGGTAGTCACAGGGGACTGCACAATAGGAGCAATGAAGGTGGCTGAAGTAGGCGATACTTGGGAAGGAACAGTAGACTGTGTCCTAGGTAGAGTGAAACCATAAATGGTTTGGGAAGAAGAGGGTTGAAATTGGTTATGGCTAGAAGAGTTTCCACCAACTTCATAAAGAGAATTGGTGTACACTCGGGTACATGGAGGAGAAGGTTGTCGGGAAGACGCTACATTTGTATTAAAAGGAGGACAATTGAGCATCTGGGAAGATGTTGGAGTTGAAGCCGGCTGAGCAGATACAACATTAGCCTCAAATATGGGGCTAGTGTAGACCTGAGTGAAACCAGCAGGTAAGGTTGATGCAATATCCTGCTGAAAAATAGAATCTTGCATAGGGGAATCTTGGATTGGCTCAAGGATATAGCCAGTGCCATCTCTTAAGTGAGTTTGCACTTGGGCCATATCAATGTGGACAATATGAGAGGAATTGTCTTCCTCCATGGGCATGGCCATGTGATAGACGGTAGAAGGACGTGAAAGACCTGCAGGCGAACCTGCCTGAAATTCACTAGGATAAGTGGCTATGTTGGTGGTGGGGATGTTTTGTGAATTATTCATTTGATTATTTAGATTTAAAAATTTAGATTGATTCCTTGTTAAAACCATGAAGCAATAAATCTAAACAAATTCAGAAAAGAAGAATGCAAAACTGGAATGATAAATTTACACTAAAGAAATTATCAAAAAACAGTCACAACCTAGGTTTCAACCAATGTGTCTTACCTTGCGGTTAATTAATTATTTTCTGATCTTAATCTGTAGTAAATTTTAAGTGTCCGGTTTATGAGTTTTGCATGTGATCTAATCTTGAATTATTCACAAAAAAGGTAAAAACTATGGCTAGGAAAGGACAACGAGATTCTTACTGGTGAAGAAATCCAGCAAGTTTTCTCGGGGGTGACCTATGGTGTCTGAGGCAAAAGTTTAATGGATGGATATGAATTCCACCATCACTAAACTTCAAGCAATACCTAGTGATGAAATCCAGATATTACTGTTTTAAATGCAATATGAAAATGCAATGATTTTTTTTTTTTTTTAAATGTTTTAGTTATCTAATGTGTACATACAAGGCTATAAATCAAAATTTCTAATGATCTAAGCAAGAGGCTACTGAAAACATGTCATTTCCTCTAAAAAAGTGAAGTACATCGTTTAAAACCCCTTGCCTACCAATGATATTAGATATCAAAGGAGCAACCGGAAGGTTCGTCCACTTCTCTGCCTGGAATCACCCAATGGCAAGAGTACTATTGACATCCAATCAATAGTCCTACTTAGATAATTAAAACAAATAATTCGTAGCTATTCTAATATGCAGCTAGGTATGCAAATTTTTTATTTTTTATTTTTTTAATGCAAGCAACAATCAATAATGCAATGCAAAGAAAAATGTAATTAAAAATAACTGTTCTTTTCAGATTACTTAGTTTTTGTTCATTTTAAAGTAATGATCTGAAAAAGAAACAAAATATGGCAGAAAAACCAAAAACGTAAAAAGTACAGCACTTACTTGGAAGCCTACGCTTTTCTGTAAAACTAATTTCAAACACCCATGGGAGTCTACACAGGCTGAAATGCACCTCTGCGTTTCGTATTGGACTTCCAGACGCCCCTCTGCGTCTACTGTGTTTTTTGCAAACTCAAAAACCCTAGTTCGCTGGAACAGCGAATTTTGCGATTTCTGGAACCTGCAAAATAAAACAGAAAATAGGAACAGATTAGTAAAGCAAGTATTAAAAATATGAAACCCTAGGGGGTCCCACCATGATCGCCATTTGTAGATTAAAAATACATGCCAAACAAAAATAAATAAAATCACAATGACAGAGTACAAAATAGTTGCACAAAACAAACGATTTCTATTAATCGATGGAGTTTAAAAACTCCTTTTTGAATACAACTGGGCTCGTAACCCTTTATTTGTGATACACAGTTACAAGTTATGCTAGGGTTCTCCGAAACCCTAGCTAGCACAAATGGTGGCACTTCCGAAGAATGTATCTTCAATCCCAACAGAGTGAGTGGGCTTTGTTGTATCCCTTGCTTGGACCACTCCAGCTTAATCAGCTGCCATCAATAAACCGGATCTGCCGTCAAAAACCTGCACACATTAGCACTATCAAGAAGTTAGAAATTAATAAGAGGGCTCCACTGTATGAGCCCTCGGAAACAATCTAAAACCCTAGAAAAATGAAATGCAAGAATTCAATAACAGATCAATAAAAGAAAAGAAGTTACTTGCTTTAAACTAATTTATACCTGTTCTCTGTTAACACAGCTAGACCAGGCGACACCTGGAAGTAATGTGGCTATCAAATCAGCTGCGAAAGGCACCCTGGTGCACTCGCTGAACACCCGCGTGCTTCTGGATTAAGGTTTTAGACGTCGGTCTGAGTCTGTGGCTGTGGGTAAATGCCCGCGGGCACTTGGTAAACACCCGTGGGCACTTGGTAAACGCCCGTGGGCACTTGGTAAAGGGGTAAACTCCCGCGGGCACTTGCGATAAGAATGGGGGATTCTGCAGAATGCTGCAGAAGAGATGGTGGTGAAAGCGATGACGAAAGCGGCGATGGATGCGGCGAAAGGGTAGTAGAAGAGAGATAGAGGAGATAGCAGTAGAAGAATTAGAATCAGAGATAGTGCATAGGAGATAGGGTTTGAGCCATCAAGGTGACTCTATTTATAATCCACTCTTAGGGCACACATTAGGGTTTTAACGACACTTTGAACGTGTGGCTAAGATTAAAGTGGATCTAAGGGTAGAGAATAAATTTAGGTTGTGAAATGGATTAAGATGGATGGACGGATGAGATTAAATGAAGGATGGACGGCTCAGATTAAATCACTTAAACTATTATTTAAATATATATATTAAAATATTAAAATATTAAAATATATATATAAATATTAATTTAAATAAATTTGGGGATGTAAAATGGCGGGAAAGGTGAAATTGGGCCAAATAATGGCGGGAAAGTGTGGATTTGGGCCAAATAATGGCGGGAAGGTGGATGAACGACACGTGGCTGACAGGAAGGTATAGATGACTTGCAAGTGGCTGGATTTTGGTGTCTACAGTTCTTTCCCAATCAGCATTTTTTAGGGATGAACTTCCAAAGGATCAAGCAATTCATGCAATTGAGGCTTCTTCAAATCAAGATTGGTCCACTCATATAAAATATTACCTAAATATTGGTAATATTCCTTTTGTACTATCACATGCATCCAAATGAACTTTTAAGAAAAAGTGGTAAAGTATGTCTTACTTGGAGAAATTTTGTATCATCGAAGCTACAAAGGTATTCTCCTTCATTGCTTAGAGAATCAAGAGTTAGTTTGGGTGATCGTCCAAGCACACAATGATACATGTGGTGGTCATTTATTGTGGGTTTTTTCCTTGTAGAGCTCTTGTGGGTGCTCTATTCAAGAGGTATGAAGTTGTATTTACTGATTCTACCTAAAATTTATCTTTAATATGTGTTCCTTTTATCATACATTAGACCATTTCTATAATGGAGTTATTTCTTCTCTCAGCAACACCATTTTGTTGTGGTGTATAAGCTGTTGTAAGTTGTTGCTTTATCCCATGTTCTTTCAAATATGATGAAAAATACTTGGAAGTATATTCCCCATATCAATATGAGTAGAGGGATTTGATGATACATCCAGATTCTTTTTCAACAAGTTTCTTGAATTATCGAAAGTATGAAAATGCATCCAATTTCAATTGGAGGAAGACAACCCACATATTTCAAGAGTGATCATCAAGGAACAATTGGAATTACTTCTTTCCACCATAACTGGTTGGCATAGGACCACACATATCGGTGTGCACCAACTCCAAAAGTTTCTTAGCTTTGGAAGAATTGGATTCAAAAGGTAACCGATGTTGCTTCCCTACTAATAAATATGAGCAAACTGTTAAGATAGAGGAGAAAGGAGGCAGTCCTCACACCATCTCATATTTTCTCAATTCGAGCAAATATCCTGAATTGAGATGCCCATATCTTCTATGCCAGAGAGAAGTGGCCATCTTTGTAGTTGTAGCCAAAGCAACATGAGGTGTTGAAATAGAATATAGAATGAACAAACCATGCTTGTAGGAATCGGTTGCAATATGTTTACCATTGTGGGTTATAAAACATCTCTTCTTGCCTTTCACAACTCTGAACATGAAATTTATTTTTCTATCCAATGTCTGAGGAACAAAAAACAAATTATTGGCTAATCCATGGACATAGAGGACCTTCTCAATCTGACATCTCCCATCTGGGAGAGTGACAAAAATATTTCCTTCACCCTTTACTTGATAGACTTGATCACCAGCAATGGTAACTGAATTTCCCTCTTTCTCCTCAAATGTTTCAAACTAAGATTTGTCTCCAGTCATATGTTTACTAGCATCTGAATTAATATACCGTACAACATCTATCTAGGAAGATGAAGTATGGGTCATGAACACCTTATGTGCTCTTTCAAATTCAAAATCTGAATTGGGACTAGAGGTATCTGAGTCTAAGTTGGAGTTAGCATAAGCAACATGTCCCTTAGGTTTCTTATGTTTCTTTTTATATTGTTGTTTTTATTTACCTTTATTCTTACGAGGTTGATCATTCTGTTGCTTGTTTTTGAACCAACACATGTTGGTGTCATGGTTATTCATATCACAAATCTTGCAATATTTATCCTTATGCTAATTTTGTTTCCCTTTTCCCTTGGAGGAAGAACCCTCTTTTTAAAACTAACCTGGGTTATTACTCCTTTGTTGGGTGGAAAGGGCATTATCTGGCACCTCATCTTTGTGAACTTGATTTGCCTCCTCAATATGAAGTAAATTTACCAATTACACAAAAGACACTTGTCTACCAAAAATGTTAAGGGAAGTGACCAATATCTTATAGGAGTCTGGAAATGCTCGCAAGATGATAGAGTTCAAGACATCATCATCCACTGGTTTTCCCATGGCATTCAATTTGACTTTCAGGTTTACCACTCTGCAAAAGAATAGATCAACTGTCTCTCCAGAATTCATACCAAGAGTGTGTAATTGAGTTTGAATATGTGGAATGGTGGATTGATTCTTTCCTTCATAAATAGTAATCAAATAATCCCAAACTACCTTACTAGTTTTGGCATCATAGATATGAGGTTGAACCTCATTTGTCATAGCAAGCAAGAGAAACATGAGACCTATTTTGTCATTCTTATCCCAAGCTTCTTGATCTATTTTTGTTGTTTGAGGGCATTGTGTAGTGCCAGTCAGTACATACCATAAATCTTCCACCTGAACAATGAATCTCATATTTGTCTTCCATGGAACAAAGTTAGAACCTTTCAGCAACTGAGAATCTGAGAGATATTTATGAACAATGGTCATTGTGAAGGTGGTTCCTTATATTTCCCCCCTTTGTCTTATAATTTTGCAAAAATAGAATACTATGCTCCCCCTTTTGGTTGCAAAATAAATAAGGAAGAAAAAACAACTCTTCATACTTACGCATCAAAATATGCTTCAGGGCATCAAAACCCCCTTTTGGGTGTCAACAAACCCCTATCGAGCATCAAAGAACACCTTTCGGGTGTCAAAAACCACTTTTGGGTGTCAAAAAACCTTGTTGGGTGTCAAAAACCCCTTTTGAGCATCAAAAACCCCTTTTGGGCATCAAAAAAGCCCTTCAGGGTGTCAAAATATGCTTCCCTGCATCAAAATTTGTCGTCCGCGAGACTTGAACCATGGACCATGTCCACAAAAATGAGCATCAGATACCAATTGTGTTGCCCAAGTGGTTGGGAAGAAAGTCCTAGCACTTGGTCTTTAGAGAGATGGAAGGAGATGTGTGAGAAAAAATATGGGAATTATCCCACATGCATCCTGTGGATGCACTCACACAGTTTATAAGGTGGGAGATCCACTTTTGAGAGTGACAGCCTTAAGTAGGTCACCCCTCCTCCTCTGTTCTTTTGCCACCTAGAATGGTGTGCAGTATGCCATGTCAGCCTACCACCAACCAATCAGTGTTAGTCTTTAGCCTGTTCATGTGTCGGGGAAGGGTCCACATCAGCGTCTCTTCAACATCCATGTCAACATGTCCTCAACATCTAGTTAGGTCCACATTAGTGTGCCTTCAGCATCCATGTCAGCATGTCCTCAACATCTATTCAGGTCCACCTTTGTGTGTCCTCAACGTCCATTTCAATGTGTCCTTAGTGTCTAGTCAGGTCCACCTCAGCATCGAATGGGCTCCTACCATGTGTCACCTGCTGACTTGTAACCTGTAAAGATAACAACACATCATTGTTCACCTTTTATTTGAGTCGTTGCTTCACCTGCATTCTTCACATCACAAGCCACTTGTGTTCTTTGCATCAGTCGAGCAAGGCTAGTCTGGTCTCATGTTTATCAGTCGGTCAAGACTGGTCTGATCTTGGGATTTGCCTCCACGTTAGTCACCTATCCTGCCCTGGGACCATGAAGAAATTTGGAATGAATTGAAATGTGAAGTAAGTTTAAAATTGATATGATGTAGGTTTAAATATTACAAGAGGCTGGCGGTTTGGTTGAATGAACCACCTAGTTGGTTGCCAAACAAACTAATCTAATTGGAGAGCACTAAGCTCTATTTTACCCCTTGAAAATAATTAAATAAATACATCATGATATGATAACATGGCCATCACAAAATTTATTCTTTGCATGGGCTATTACTAGCCAAATTTAGAGCGGGATTGCTACGCTTATGTTAAGAAGTGCACAAAATGTCAACACCATGTTAATTTGATGCACGTACCTTCCTAGGCCTTACAATCGATTTAATCATTTTGGCATTTTTTGCAATGGGGGTTTGATTTAATTGGGAAAATCTCACCCTCTTCCTTTGGCCATCACATGTTCATCATTATAGCCATAGATTATTTCACAAAATGGGTGGAAGAAATTCCCCTTACCACTACAACTGGACCCCGCATTGCTGAGTTCATGTTACATAATATCGTATGTCGTTTTGGTGTTCCATCCAAAATCATTTAAGATAATGGGCCACATTTTAAGAATAAGTATGTGCATGCTTTAATAGCCAAATATAACATCCAAAATAGCTTTTTTATGCCCTATTATCCGTAAGCCAGTGGATAAGGTAAGGCATCAAATATTATAGTGATTTCCATTTTAAAGAAAACTGTTAAGGATAATCACAAATATTTGCATATGCAATTACCCCTTGCTCTATGTACCTACAACGCTAGTATTTGGACACCCAGTGGGCAACCCCATTTTCACTAGTGTATGGTGTTGAGCCACTCATACCCTTAGAGATGGAAATCACATCGCTATGCATATCCATACAAGAGTTCATTGATGATGACACCGCATGGTAGAATCACCTATATCAACTAACATTGCTTGATGAATGATGTGTCAGTGCTCTTGAGCACCTATGTGTTTATCAAAAGTGGATTAAGAGAGCCTATAATATGAAATTCCATCCTAGAGACTTTCAAGTTGGTGACCTTGTTTTAAAATAGAATCAACAAAATTCTAACTTGTCACCCCATATGCGGTACAAGTTTATGACAAACTAGTTAGGTCCATACATCATCACTAGTTAGATTTGACCGAGAACTTATCACCTAGCCTTCATTAAAGGAATTGAGGAACCTAAACCCTTGAATATATTTCATCTGCAACATTTTCATGCTTAAAGTGTCACACCCCAAAAAGCCCCAAAGGTATCCATAAACTCTTTGGTCACCCCAAAATCCCCAAAGGTCTCCATAAACCCTTTTCTCACCCAAAAATCCCCAAAGGTATCCATAAAACCTTTGGTCACCCAAAAATCCCAAAATGTATCCATAAACCCTTTGGTCACTCAAAAATCCCAAAAGGTATCCATAAAATATTTGGTCACCCAAAATGCCCCAATGGCATTCAATAAGCCCATTGGTTAAATGCATATACATATATCTTAATAAAAATTCAAAAACATAATTAAAACATAAAAAATACAAAAATATTGCATTGTATCGCCTTGCATACTATTGTATTATACAATCACTTGCATTAGGCATACCCACAATTGCATTTTGCAATTTAGAGTTGCCCATACATGTCTAACACCAGGTTTGTATACTAGACATCCTTTAGAGTCAACTTTATCAAAAATCATTTAGTTGCACCCTTTTGCATTACAACTATCATTTCCATCCATTTCCATCCTTTCGTATGTATGTCTATTTTTCTTCACCTAGTCATTTGGTATAGGGTGTCTTTAGGGTTTTTGGTCACTCAGTCATCTCTGGTTTTCTTTTCAGATTTTGTAGAAATATATCTTGATTTTTATAAGGTAGTCTTGATTTGATTGTACATTGTATACATAAAAATATCAACATATTTTCATATAAAATCCAAGTCTTGCACAAGGAGAGATGAAACCTTCAAAGTAGTCCATGTTATATTAAGTAAGAAGTTTACCTTGCTCATCCCCTTGTGCGCATGGTTCAAAAATGCTAAGAATTAACAAAAGGACAAACTCCTTCCTACCCAAATCCCAAAAATAAATAGTAGTTTTCACCACTATCAAAAGAAAAAGCAAAAACAAAAATAAGTAGTGGCTATCACCACTCCCAAAATACCTTGCTCACCAAAACAAAAATGAGCAACTCCTTGGATCAAATAAAAAATAAAAGAAAAGAAGGGACTACTAAACTTGAATCCCTAGAATTCTCAACATTTAACAAACCATGAGGTGATCCTCATTACAGGTTTTATGGCATCAATCCTGTTTGGCAATGGTGGTATCCTTATGCATGATGATATGTCCATCACATTAGTATCCTGCTTGTGTACAAACCAATGTTTGCATGTGGATGAGCTAGATTTTGGTAGCTCGTACTACCTAGTGGTCTAATCAAACTACGTATAAAACCTAGGATCATGATACTCATAGGGTGATATTTAGTACAGATGGGTTGCATTAATCCTATTTGGTAACTTTATGCATTATCATAACAATGAACTCACCTGCACACACAAGAATATTGAGTATCTTGGTCATCCTAGCATATTCATACCTTATCAAAAAGTCTTGCATGGTTAGTATATAATTTTTTATTTGTTGACAAAAGTGTTTGAGTCTCATGAAAACCTCAAGGACATTCTATAAAATCTTACTATTCATTACATTCCATACCATTTTATCAATTTACATTTTCACAAATTCATCACATAGTCTCATGACAACATTACAAACTGAATCTATTAATTTTATATAGTCTATGGTGCTAGCATCTAGTGTGTCAAATAGTATCCATATTATATCATACATATCAACAAACCATCCATTTCATTATGCATAAACACATATCTATATTATCAAAAACATCATATTACCATACATGCATCCATCAAAGCATCAATAAAGCAAACATAAGCATTGCATATATCCAATATAAAAATAAGGAAATATATGATGACAATAATAAAAACTCATATATATGTATATGTATAGGGTAAAAAGATATATTATCATCCATAAATTGTTTTTAGGCTACAATAAAGTGTGTCCTCAGACCTTGCACTCCCAAAATCCAAAAAGAGCCACAGAGTCTTAACAGCCATCATCGCGTAAGATCGACATCATGAATATCACTCTTGATATTAGTAGGCACTCATAAAGAACTCCCAGATCTGTTCCCTCTGATACTATATGCTCTCCTCATAGATCTAGGAGCCATCATCCTCTTAAAATACTACCCTGTACCACTACTCCTACTTTGGTGTGATCCACTAGTTCAAGAGTGAGTTGGTAAGTGCCCTCTAAGGCGTGTTATCTCATCCTCTAAATCCTATGTGTATGTTTTTTTTCTCTTGGTAATGTACCTGATACTCACTCAACAAGGTCTAGAGTTGTGTCACCTCTTCCCATAGCCTGGCTACCTCACCATTACTAGGTGCCCCCTAGCCTAAGCTCCCTGAAGTAATCTATGATCGAAGCATGGCTAGCTCTACCACCTACTCTGCAATCATGATCTCATGCCCCTTAATTATTAATACCTATCGATCAATATCGACGTATGTAGTCTATACATGTGCCTGTAGGAGAGCCATATACTATATGTAATCCCTTCTCTCATGCCTCCCTCTAATCAGCTCGCCATACAAATTTACAATGGTGGCATCTCGTGTTGCCAATTGTACCTCCACTTCCTACTCCTCCAAATCATCCTCATCATAGTCCACCTACTAGCCCTCCACATCCAAGTGGTCCATCCACTCATCATATATCTAGTGATGCACATGTCACTCCCTTGAGTTAGCCTCCTCATTAGGTCACTCCCCCAAGCTTGGATCCTCATTAGATGGAGCCTTATCTGGAGCCTCCTTGTGAGCCTCCTCTATCCCTACAGCCATGTCACCCCCTAGTGGTCCATCCTTATGCCACTCGAGCATCATACACTAGGAGTCATACTTTTATGAGGTCTCAATATCATCTCCCTCAGTGGTAGCCTCCACAGGATCTGCCTCCTCTCCAACCGCCTCCACTATTGGCCAATCCAATGTCTTCTCATTGCCATAATATCGATAGATAACTGGCTCACTACGTAACTCTTGGCATAGCCCAAATCTCCATAGCACATGAGCATATGGAAAGAACTCTCTCCTGATCCCATGTTGACCAACTAGCCATCTCCCTCATTGTACCCATTGAAGTTGTGCCTCAGCCTTATGCCATGTCGGACAGTATCCATATGGTCACTAGAAAACTACCTCTACCTTGATTCGTGCAAATGAATATGCATAATGATCAATTGAACCTACATCAGGATGGCTCTAATCTCTCTTTTGATCCCATTGCCATAGGATACCATATCCTATATTCCTATTCATGAGTTGTTCCCATGTCATCCAGGGTAGCCCCTATGGTCAATCTATGACAATATGATTCTATCCCCACACCCGCAATAATAAAATATAGCTCAATCCTTTATACCCATGGCAGCGGATCTCATACAGCTCGCTATAAAGTTGTGATAATAATGTAGTACCACATGCCATCACTAAAGGCCTCTTTGTGGGGCACTCCACTAGTGTAAATACCAACTCTAGCAGGTTCCATGGGAACCTGGCTCCTGTTGAGTCTAGCAGTAGCATATTAGTAATAAGTTTCATCAAAAGGGTATGTCTCATCTGCAATATCTCTGTATCATACCATAGATCCACTAGGATGCCTCTGCTAGGTAAATATCACAGTGCCTCCGACTAGTCCTCTTTGAAGTATCTCTCCAAAATTGTATATCTAATATCCCGATGAGTAGATATAATTGGATGTCCCTCTATCATAATGCATAAAATCTTATAGACATCCTATAGGGTCACTGTCATCTCCTAGGTAGGTAAGTGGAAGGTTTTGGTGTGTAGGTCCCATAGATATATTAGCGCAGTTAGGTAGGATCTATCTCCCATATCTGGCTCTAGTCATGTCACTTGCTTGAGCCTAATGGCATCAATATATTCCAAATCCTCCTATATAAATAGTCCATGAGTGGTGCTAAAGAGAGTTATAAATTGATACCGACTCTTAATCACCTAGCAGGGGTAAGCTAGTTTAAGAACAAAACCATAACAAAGCAAAAATAAAGCAAAAAGACACCCAAAAAACCTAAAAGGGGTATTTTTTTAGGCCAAATAATGCCCGTCCCACCCAGAAACGACCACCAAAGTTGTGGTCATCCCACCCAAGGATGACCCCTAAACAGATCAAGGTGGTCGTCCCTCCTAGGGATGACCACAAAAATGGACTTCCCAGCCACCAAAAATAGGCATAAATGACTTAAAATGCAAAATAATGCAACCAAAATGCATAAAACACAAAAATAAAGCACAAATTCTTACAAAATACCATTTTTTAGGATCATTTACTGAAATTTAGTGTGTTTTGTGATAAAATATAAAAATAATTACACTTCCAAGTTCAATAAGGTATAGGAGCAAATTTAGTCCTTACCCATATTGTGCTAACTATGGCACTCGTCGAGTCTATAACCTGGATCATGGTTACTGTGGGATGATTTTGACAGCACTCAAATTCAAAAAATCACTCTCCTACTCCTCACCTCTCAAATTGCCAAATCAAAAATGCACAAATGAGCCCATTTTTCAAAATTTGAGCTTATATAGCCCTACAAAAGGTATGGCCATCCTAGGGTGATATGGTTAGCTAATTTGCTAACTATCCTACCTTAGTATGGCCACATACTGTGTAGCCATTCCACCTTGGGATGGCCACCAAAAAATCACATCAAAAATAGCAAAAAAAACACCAAAAATAGCTTAAAACCACCAAAAATAGGTCAAATTTGACAAACATTCACTCTAGATCAAGATTGAACCAAATTGTTCATTTATGAATGGAAAATTATCTACTTCAATATACAATAATACCACTATGGTCAAATTTCTCCATGGGAATGAGCTATTCAATTCGTTTCTTCCATGAATTATCGACAAAATCATCAAAATCCTCATAAAATAGATACATTTTACAATGGGTAAAGCTGAAGAAAACTCTAACCAAGTCATATGGATCAAGTGACTCATCGATTTTATCACTGGTCATTTGCTCATTGAATCATCACTTGAGGAGGTAGTCATAATCAAAATCAATAATTAAACACTCAATCATGCAAATTATGTTCATCCAATGAATCATTGACAAAGACAATCATACCCCTTCTTGGGGCAACAAATAAGAAAAAATTTCAAATTAAACATGAAGGAACACAGGCCTCGCCACTTCATGGCTGAAAAATATCCAAGATCAAGTAAACCTGATGCAAAATATTGTACTTGAATCAAGTTCCTTAGCTCGTCAGACGCAAGGATTCAAGAATGCATGCTCTTTCCATGATTGGTATAGGATATTGAATAACCTTAATAATTTGATATTTTAGTCATCTATTTTTGCTCAACGACTGTGTTGCACACAATGCATCCCAAAAAAGGGTATTTGTAGACACTAAAATTATGTCAATCTGATTAGATGACCAAGACATGTTCTAATTGACACCATATGGCCACCTTGGGCAACCCTCAGAGGTTACATAGTGGTACTAACCACTTTTGGAAGGTTCTAACCCACTTTTGGGAAGTTTTGGGCCATGTAGACATGGTCGTACCACCCTGGAATGACCATAGTTCAGGGTCTTCTCACCTAGGTACAACCACCAACGATCATCCCTAGGTTGAATGGCCATGGCCTTGGACCCTCAAAAATTCAAAGGAGGGACAAATAACATCCATAAACTACCATTTATTCCACCCATTAAAGCATGCAAGTATGAGGGTGCATAATTATCATGTCAAGTTACAAATAGGAGGACCAAAATGGAGATTCCTCCCCCCTCTAATGCATGCAAACCTTTGGATAAATGGTGATACTTACCTCGTATGGCCTCGCATGCCCATTTGATCATATGCCCTCTTGGGCTATAAAGTGGATCGATTCCACCCAATTTCAAAGAGGACTCTTTGTAATAGTTCACCACAAAGTGATGTCAAGATTTATCCCCAACCTACTATGCATTTTCCCTTAAGATCTCCATCAAGTGAAGGAGGTTGCCAAGTGATTCTAAAACATGCAATATATTTACAAAACTAACACATTCGAGTGAATCAGGTCCCAAAATTTGATGAAAATACCCCTAGGAGTATTTTAGACCCAATCCCAAAGGAATTGGTGGTAAAAACCACCAGATTTGGTGGACGTCCCATGCCAAAATGGCCCTCAAATTGTGATAGTCCTAAATGGCTCACCCTAGGATGGCCACAAATTAGAGTATAATTTATCTACTATTTTTGTATATATAGATTCTATATTAGATTATATGCCTTCTATTAAAAATTTGGTGCAATTTGGAGTTGTTTTGCATTTGTTATCATGTTTTTTTGTGTTTTTCAGTCCTAAATGGCTCACCTCGTGAGAACCACAAATATTAGCACTATTTTCTCTCTATTTTTTATTATAGCATTTCTAGAGCACATAATATGCATGATCCAAAGTTTTGATAGCATTTGGAATAGTTTTGAATCATCTATTAGATATTTTCTCTTTCAAGATCATTGTTGCATGCACCTTCATGATTTCATATTAATCCATACATGTTATTAAATAATTTTAGTTTCTTGAGTGCATAAGGAAGGAGCAGCAAGTCGAAATATCGATAGAACATTGTGGCGACATCAAAAGTCCACTCTCTTCAATTGTGATTGCGAGGAAGACACTACAAGAACACCTTGGATTTCTGAAAGGATTTGATCCTTTCAGTATTATAGTAAAGTGTATCAATTGAGAGCCCTCAAGGGTACATTTTGTAACCATGTATTTGACAATTGTATTAATATAAATATAACCACCCATTTCTTTCATATACTTGTCATATTATTCTTGCTTGAAGTGTCGCTTTTGTAGTGCTTGGATCAAGTAGAACAATAGATGCATCTTATTTACCCTTGTTAGGTGCATCGTTTTTCCACTCTGCAGTCCCTTGTCATGGTTATCCTTTATATTATTCATGTTCAAGTGCTTGGTAGGTATCATGCACATATTTTGATTGGGTGCACAAATATATGGTATATTTCTAAGTGGCAGTGGTTTATAGGTACATCATTGAGCAACAAATTAATCTTTAAACAAATTATCTAAGCTAATAGAAAAAATTATATCTTGAGGATTGAGCATTTTTACTTCTACCCAAATGTCCCCTCCTTAAACCCACTAATAAAACAACTAAAAAAAAATGTGTCAGCTAGGCCTTCAATCCTATTTGGTAATTTTTCAAATGAGGTTTGCTAGTTGTGGACTAAACCAATTTTTCAAAGTTTGGTTAATGCACTCATGAAATATTCATATGTACTAGGCACAAAATGAACAAGTAGATTCTTACATAATTCCTCTTAAGTAGGTGTTCTAGAGGTCTTCTCAAACCATTGAACCCACTAAATAGCT
The DNA here is from genome assembly GCA_028583015.1 of Wollemia nobilis. Lineage (NCBI taxonomy): Eukaryota > Viridiplantae > Streptophyta > Pinopsida > Araucariales > Araucariaceae > Wollemia > Wollemia nobilis. The sequence continues at coordinate 4,793,500 of JAQPPZ010001711.1, read as the reverse complement.
TCCTACTACAAATTAAAGTAAATAATGGATACCTTTTGCCAAACCAAGATGTGATTTAAGGGGAAATACTATCAACCTTGTAAATCCAACTAGTGTGTTTATCTCCATCCAAGAAAGGGAATTCCAATTTAGTTGGTCATTGATGAGGTGGCTAAAATGCAAGCATTCGAAGACCTAAAGTGTGTCCTTGTCCTATACATGAAGTTGATCCCTATCTTAAACCTGAAGCTTTTCCCTATCCTAAACCTAAATCTTATTCTTGTCTTAAATAGTTTTTTTTTAATATAGAAAACTATGAGAATGCATCCTATAACTAGTGCTTTTTAGTTCTAATCCAAAGGATCCTTGAATAAATTTTCTTAATTTGGTCTAATTTATCAAATTTGGTCAAAGCTAAGAGGTTGTCCTTAATTTTATTGAGTCCTTCATTCAACTTTTCCAAGGAGAGTTCTTGAGAATGCATAGTTGAAACCATATTGGACACAAAAAGGGATTTCTAAAAGTTCTACTAGGGTTATATATCAAATAATTACCTTGAAGAGATTATCACAATGGGATAAATACAAAAATCACTAAAAAAAACTCCAAAAAGGGGTTTCTATTGACTTGGGAAATTGAATATTATGGGACTGTTTATAGATTTATAGAATGAGGGGAGGAAAATATTTTTCTAATGTAAGAAATGAATGAATTAGGTAGAATTTACAAAAAATTATAAGATTTTTTCTTTTTTGAGAGAGGGTGGGCATGGGATACGTTGTTCTAAAAAATAATAAAAACAAATTTTTAAACAAGGTTTGAAACTCTACTTGAACTATACTATTTGACTCTAGATATTCATAGATTGGAATAAATTCATTGTGTATGATCTTGAAATCATAGCCTATACAAAACATTTTTAGCTTATATTTATTGGAAGAGCAACCTAACAAATTATATTCTCTAAGATGTTTGTAACTACTTCAAGCTAAATATATTAAGAATTGAGTAATGGACCACAAAATATGGTTTGTTAGGGTTAATATAAAGTCTTATCAACCATATTTGTTATCTAAGCATGTACTAATCTTTGGATACCATTAGCTTACCCAATCTAGGTATTTCTATTGAGAATCCAACCATAGATTTCTCTCCAAATTATAGCTCTTATATATACTCAAAAAGGAAAAATAACTACAAATAAGGTATGATATTATAAACCATTTTAACTAACAACATACTCAAATCTTACTATATGGGGGTTCCTAGGGTACTTCTCAAAATAAAAATTTTGGGTAGATTTTGGCTCAAGTACTTCCTCAATTTGAGTGGTTTAGACTTACACCCAATCTTGAAAAAGCATATTAACCAATTGCAGACATTGTGTAAGCACCATAATAAGTTTATTTTTTATATTTATGGTTATTTTTTCTACATAAATTTGTGTGATGCAAGGAAAAGCAACCATTTAAATCTACTCTAATAGCAAATGAAATAAATCTATCAATAATAATAAAATTAACATAGATAATATGCACCAAAATGGGAATGAACCACAAATTTTATTAATTGCTTGAAATATTACACTATAAAAAATGTTAATGCAAAAAGCAATTTTCCTCTCTTTCTCTCATAATACAATATATAATAAGAAACTATACAATATCTTACAAACCTTAACCCTAATCCTAAGTATACTTTGGGTCCCACTAACTAGTCAAAACACCAACTACTACTAATAGCATGACTAATTACAATAATTAAATAGTTAGGACATGAGGGTCATAACATAATCATATGTGTTTCTCTTGTAAAAACATTTTTGCATTTTTTTTATCTCTCAACAAGATATTTTACAAATTTATATTTAATAGTTGTCATCCATGGTGACTAGATGCAATTTGTAGAGTCAATATCAAGAAATTGTGATAAGTATCAATATATTTGTCCCAATATGATCTAGTAGAATGTTTAGATGGATTAAAAATATCATATATTCCTTTTAAAAGATAGACTAATCAACTAGGTGTGAGATAGATAGTAGTAAGTCTAAGGAAAGCCTATGAATATTGATTACAAGATACATACGAAAATTCTTGGTGGGAATTCATAGTTCTTGATAGATGTAGAATTTTTATATGTGTGCCCTCATACTTATAGGTAATGATGTAAACCCTTACAATATCAAATTTAATTATAAGAGGAACAATATGATTTTATGGCATATGGTTCTTCTAAAACATGTTAAAGTACATATTAATAGTTTCTTTCATGGACCAAGGTAATACAAGTATTGTAGATGTTTGCAAGGACCATTATGGAAATATAGTTTATAGTAAGTTTAGGAAGAGAAACCAATAATATTTTATATGTATTGATAATTCAAAAAATAATTTTAAAGGTAAACATAAGGTAGCTAACTAGTATTGAAGTGGATATTGATTCTAAGATTTTAGTTAACCATTTTAAAAGGTAATCCTCATCTATGCTTAAACATTAGAAATTGAAGAAATATATAAAAGCCATAAAATTATTTCTAAAAAGTTTTGATGTGTTGGAATGAAGTCATGTTATGAGTGATGAAAATTAGGTTGTTGACTTTCTTGCTAAATAAACATCTAACTAAGAAGATGTGGGACTTAAAATTTAGGAAAATAAGGGTATTATTAATTGAAACATGGAATACAAAATTTAAAATCTATTAGATTTTATTCTTATTGTATATTATTAACTCATATATTTCTTCCATTAGCATATAACATATTGGATAACTTTATTCTAACCATATTTTAATCCTCAAAGATAGTCACCTAAAAATAAAAATATTTAACATTGATTTCCATTTAATATTTTTAAATATTTAGAGTTGTAATACATGAAGAATGCATTTTTGCATTTACAATGCTAAAAATCTGAAATTTCCTTCTCAATTATGCAGCACATATATTATTATTTTTTGTTAACATTGTATAGAAGTTAATGACATAAAAATAATTGATATTTTGTTTTATTTTTTTGTAATATCATTTATCCTATAATATGCATATTTCATATAGCAACACAAATATTTTGTAGATAATAAACATAAATAATTTTGCTTCTTTACCTTATTTCTTTAAAATATATTTAAATATATGAATTAAATCAAATTCTATTAATTCCTAACATTTACCAAAAGTATTAAATGTTAACAAAAAGTTATATTAGATGTTAAATTTATGTTTTTAAATGTCATCAATATTAGGTTGAATAAGAAAAAAAAAAAGCAAAAACAAATTGTAGATATAAAAATATTTATATTGGTTGAATCATGGTTTAACCTTTCTATGTACTAGTATAAAAATTGAACAAATAATAAAATATATAGGAATAAGTAATATACAAGTTCAAATTTATCCAAATTACTTTGGGTCACTTATCTTTGAGATAGAGTGTTTGTTGATGGGTTATTAGTTTGATTTTTAAAAATTAAATTTGCTGGTTTAAAAAATTGGACTTTATTTTTATTCCTTTTGCAATTCTCAAAGATAAGTGACCCAAAGTAAAACTATTAATTATTCATTAAATTTTTTATTTGAAGTATATTAATTTGTTGCATAATACATATGGAATTTGATATTTAGAATATAAAAAGCTCTTATTGCTCGTCAATCTTTCATCTTATAACTTATTCTTTTATCAACTCAAAATATTGGTCGTCTTATAACTTATTCTTTTATCAACTCAAAATATTGGATGAAAAAAATTGATTGTTGAATTTTATTTTGTGATTGTATTGGTGGCTATAGCCCAACCTCTCTATAGTTTCGTTTATCTAGTAATATAAATGTTTGTAAACATTAAAAATAAAAATGTATGGCTTCTTTGAATAATTTTCTCTTGTTAACACTTACATAAAAAAATAAAAATACTCTTAAGGTTTCTAGAATCAAATTATTTTTATGGTTTTTTACATACATGATTTTTTTTTTAATATAATATTTTCAATATTATTTTCGATTATCTTTTTAAAAAATTAATAAATCAAAGATACATTACTCCTTCTTAAATGATGTCATAAAAGTCTTAAGATATAAATAAGCAGGTAAAGAAAAAAAATACAATAAGATATAAAACGTACTCAATATAATATTTAATATTAAATTATAAAAAAACAACAAAAATAATAAAATAAACAACTTAAACTTATTTAATGTCTTTTTAGTTTTTAAATATATTCCTATTATGTTTTTAAATAAAATTTAATCTTTTATCTTATTTGAATATATATATTTACTATATAATTTTTTATTATATACAATCATACTATATTTAATATATAATTTAACTTTTGAATTATTCTCCTTTCTTTTCATCTATCTCGCGTTTCTTTGACAGAGAATAAAAAGTAGTTGGAGGGTAAGATATGAAATTTGGTAGTTGGAGGGTAAGATATGAAATTTCCAACTAGCAACTATTACGTTGCTAGTTGCTGCTTGTTCAAGAATAATCCAACCCCTAAAAACCATATTCCCTATCGTTGCTAGTTAGACAAATCAGATCAACAGGTGGCACATGCAATACCACCATTGCAGTAAAAGTCGGACAAATAATTGACCTGAACAGACTATACATACACTAGCGATGTGACTTTGAAATGAAAGCAGTAGCACTCTCTAGTGAGCAGTTACGGACGTCCACCTCCATGTTTTTTCTGCACAGCAAAGCCCTCGCATTACGGAACCATAGCGGGCACATAGGCACCTTCAATGGTGGCCATCTTTTTTTTTTTTTTAAATGTATCTACTCTATAAGACCACAAAAAAAAATTAACCATAAGTTGAAAAACGTTGAATTGTTAACCAGCAAATTTAATTTTTAAAAATTAAACTAATCATCCATCAACAAACACTCTATCAAAAATATCAAAAATAAATTGTTACCCTTTTCATTTCTTACTTACAATTCCAAACTATTGATCACCATTTCAAGCAAGCATATAGGCACCTTCAATGGTGGCCATCTATTTTTTTAAGTATCTACTTTAGACGAAAAAAAAAAATATATAAGTAAGTTGAAAACGTTGAATTGTTAACCAACAAATCTAAATTTTTCAAAATCAAACTAATAACCCATCAACAAACATTCCACCAAATACAAATTGATAGCCTTTTCACAACCCACTTACAATTCCACTAAGAACTGTTGATCACCATTTCAATAATATCATCACAGACTATTCGCTGGACAGTTTATTTATTTATTTATTTTTCATTCATTCTTTCTTGATACATACGGTAACTTCGCTGGACCTATATATTGTTAATTTTTAAGTGAGGCTAACAATTATTAAAGTCTCTGCTTGCAAGGTTCTCTCTGCAGACCAATTGTTGGAGAATGTCGTTATCCCAATCTGGCTCTGCAATGAATTGCAGTTTCTGACATGCTTCGTCAAAAAGGCTCATAAAATATGGTCTCATAGTCTCCCACGATGTCGGCGTGATCGATGGCTCTTTATCTTTCCGTAGTAAATTACCTGCTAGATTCAATATAAGGATCTGATAGATCTAGAAACCAGAGATATGGTAGTTCGGTGATGTGTGGACAGCCCACAGTTCTAGACATAGACATGTGATGATGTAATTTGGTCCAAAATATACGTACTCTTTTCGGTTTGTGCAAAGACGAGCATTCAGCAGTTGGGGTCTTTTCGGAGCAGACAGCACCTCAATCATTTCCAGATCGTAAGGCAACAACTGTATCAAACTCTCGTCGTTTCCGATCATGTTCAATGACAGAGAAAATCCATGACTGTTGCCATAAACTATGAACATCTACCACTGGGGAATCGTTATAATATGTTTTTTTCACAATAAAATAAAGTTGCCTACTCCTTTACAAGTGCAATTGGCGATGAATCTAGGAAAACCGTCCAATTTGGGGTGGGGGACATCCTCGTAATATCACAGCAATTATAATTCTTATCTTACTTAAACTGAGGCTCCCAAAGAATTATAACACCATAGAAAAGCTGGAAAAGGAAGTTAGGTTGTTTGTTCCAGTTACAGTTGCGTAAAAGAAGCCATGGAATCCTCTTCAAGACCCCCAAAACACCAAGATATGAATGGGGAAGATGTCAAAAGAGCTTTCCACTGTTGACGCAGACAATCCATTGGAAGCCAGACCAATGCCTCCTCGTTCACTTGATCAGGCATTTCAAAGAAACACCATTACCGCATCACTATTGTCCAAAGATTTCAATAATTTTTGTTCTTCAACTTATGACGTGATGCACGTCATGTCTCACAACAGTTGGGGGTTCCTGCGAAAATGGTAAGGAACCATAGAAAGCAACAAAAAACAAAAAACAGCTACATAAAGTTGATTCTTGTAGTGAAGTATCAAATATTAGTGGCTTTCAGAACTTCCGTATTACATAATTATAAAAAATATCCATAAATTTATTTATAAAAAAAATAATAACCACTTCCAAGCCCAGAAAGCGTAATAATATTCAAGAACAGAACCTAATCAGGTCTGTTTGTATTTATGGTGTATTTTTTTTATATTATTATTATGGTAAATTATAGGGTTTTTGAAAGGTTGCGCAAGGAATTAAGTTCAGAAAATTGGAATGAACAACAAATATATTTTTAGAGTTATAAATTTTTTACAGTATATCTAGATTAAAACTGCAGTAACAAAAGATAACGAAAAAAATAACAAAAGCAATAGTGTTTTTTTTTTTAAACTATAGTCAAACCCCCTTTGCTTTGGTGAAGCATTCATACCCTTAGTGTTTCAAGAAAGCAATTTTTTTTTTTTTTTTTTTTTATTTTGGTGGGTTTTCACTTGTAATGACCCAATATTTAGCTATTTTTTTTTTTTTTTTTTTACTAAGGATAGGGATTCATAAACCCCAAAATGATATAGTTTGTGGGTGTATTATGTGTTACCACAAATAAGTTTATCTATCCTATCATTCTCTATGAGCTAAAATTATCACCTTCTTTCAGTCGAAGTAGTCGAAGGTATACGCCCATCACCATACCATACACATGTTCATTTGTGTAGGTATGCTACGCTTATTGCGAGTTACGCTATCCATCTCGTCTCCACAACTAGCTATCTTAATTCAGATGTAATATTTTAGTCTACTTAGTTTTCCTTCTCCTTAAGGGGTTTTATTTCCCTTAGGGTCTTCCTACGTACACCCTAACGGGTCTCAATCCCTTATGTCATTCTCTAAGTTCACCCTAAGATCTCAATTTCTCAAGTCACGTTTATGTTTAACCACAAAACAAGAATAATTTATTTTATCCAATCAAGAGCATACAAGAAAAGCTAAAAAATATATAAATGAAGTAAGCGATAAATGAAAAAAGAGCTTAACTAGAGAAGCATAATCAGATCATAAACATAAATTAAATTACAATTCTCAATCATTCAATGAGTTATTACATATAAGCAAGTATGGTAAATCCTCCATACTTTAAAAGAATAACATAATACATCATTTTTATCCAGGATATATTTCCATAATTCTAGTCTATTTGAGCATAGTAAATTATTGCAAAAGTAAGACAAATCGATGTATGTGATCCAACTCCCATATTTGGTACTCCATCTCTTTCCATCGATTTTTTGGGGATAGTAGGAGATCAAGGCACTAATGGTTCAGGATAAACATACCTCTAAATTAAATCAAAGTATTTACTATTTTTTTTGGAAAATTGAAACTATACAAATTAAATCAAAGTATTTCACCATCTACTACAGAGTTGATTTCATAAAAATCATAACATTCATTTTTTCCTCTCGTTACCTAATGAGAGTCTTTCAACAAATGCACCTAGATCATAGGTTCTATTTCAATTAATTATTTCCAACCTTTATTCAACAAATTAAAGTCCCACACCTTTAATCATTAAATAAACTAGGTTCCTTTATTCCCATAAATCAAGTCCTACTACTTAATTTATAAAGTAAACCATCTTTCTTTCATTTCATAAATTAAAGTCTCATATCTTTAATCTACAAAACATACAATTTTTTTATTTAATAAATCAAAGCCTCTAACTCTAATCCATAAATAAACCATTTCGTTTTATTTCATACATTAAAATTTCATACCCTTAATTTACAAAATAAAATATTTTATTTTATTTAATAAATCAAAGTCTCTTACTTTAATAAATATATAAATCATTTCCCTTTATTTCATAAATTAAAGTCTCATACCCTTAATTTACAAACCAAATTATTTTCTTTTATTTAATAAATCAAAGTATGTCACTTTAATCCATAAATAAACCATTTCTTTTTATTTCATAAATTAAAGTCACATACCTTTATTTTACAAAACAAACTATTTTATTTTATTTAATAAATTAAAGTCTCTTACTTTAATTCATAAATAAACCATTTCCCTTTATTTCGTATATTAAATCCCCATACCCTTAATTTACAAAACAAACTATTTTCTTTTCTTTAATAAATCAAAATCTCTTACTTTAATCTATAAATAAACCATTTCCCTTTATTTCATAAATTAATATCTCATGCCCTTAATGTACAAAACAAACTATTTTCTTTTATTTAATAAATCAAAGTCTCTTCTTCTTTAATTTACTTAAAACTAAAATAATTAGATAAAATATTTGACTTATTCTTCTTCAATGACCAAATCAATTTAAGAATTACTTAAAAGTTCCACTAACTTCCCAAACCAAGGATCGGGGTTTCAATTAAAGAAGAGTACATAAGAGTAAAAAGGGCATCACAAATACAATGATCGACCAACCTTACAAGATGTAGTCGATGACCAAGACGCCACAACTAGCTAGAGACGACAAAACTTGGCTATGGTCCAACTTAACACTCCTAGATATAGATCAAGGAGGAGTAAAGTACATAGGAGGGGTTCAAATTCACTTTACGATGTAGCCCAGAGTTAAGGATCATCATCGACTACCTACATACGCGTAGGAAGAGCCTTGACAAGAGCTTGGTCCAAGGTTTTACTCTAAAATATGGAGGATGATAATGTTGAGATATAACCAATGACTACCACGGAGCTAGCCTCACCACACGCCAACCTTTAGGAATGTGATCGATATCTACAAACAAGCTCATACAAAAGGCACACTTAGTTTTGGTTTTCTCTACAACATATGGATTTCTTAGTAGCCATAGTACTTTAAGCTACAACAGATGACCCAAACACGGCTTCCACCTACTCTAGAGATTACTAAACGGCTTACCGCCACCATACACAATACTTGCTAACACTAACACAGTGGCATCCAAGCCATAAATCAACCCTCAATACATCAAACACATCATGTTTTCAGAGTCTCTATAGCAGGTCACTGAGATAAGAAAAGAGATAGCAAAGAGGTTTTATTATCAAGATACAATGAATTTTGAGATTATCTAGGGTGACGCTAAGAAGATACAATTTTATTCTTAGATGTAGGGATCCCAAAAACCAAGAAGGTAATTAACGACGACCACAATAAGAGGACAACGGTCCAAACAAAGTAAGGATAAAACTATACAACTGTTGCTAACATTATGATGGTGTTCAATAAAGGATCATGTTGTGACGTCCTTCACAACAACCCCAAAATTGGGGACCCACCTTAACTTTTGTGATTTTGAGGGATTTTTGTTTATCCAATTTTGCTCACATCAAGGTCTTGGAAAATTTGCTTTCACTTTGGAATTGCTGACATATTTGCATTTTGAAGGTTTGAATGTAGTTGCAATGCTTGAAAACTGAATATTTTGATTATTTGCATATTAATTGCATTATTTCGAATCAAATAATTTGATTAAAATAATTTTCAAAGGTTTAAATGATTAATTTTCATTTAAATAATTAAATTTTATTTTAGAGTTAACTCTAAAATTAATGCAAAATTGAAATGGACATATCTTGAGGTAGAAAACTTTGTTTGATCTCATTCAAAACTTGGTAAAAATATATGGATTTTATTTTTCTAATGATACCAAACTTGAAAGATTCCAGATGTCAGTTTCACCAAAAAATAGCAGGTTATTTTAGCAATATGAGAACTTTGAAATACTTTTGAAAAAAAAAAAAAGTTATGGGAAAGTAAAGTTTTGTTTTGTTTTGATATTATGATTATTGTTTCATTATGCAGGTAATACAAGGGCAAGGATTTGAAGAAGATAGTTATAAAATCTGTTTCCAGTGAAGAAATAGAATAACTAAACTTTTCAAATTATAAATTAATCATTGAGATTCATGGAAAATGTCAGACATTTTATACAGAGAAGGAGAGGAATGATTGGAAGGAGCAAAGCTACACATTCATTGAAGGAAAATGGAGAAAGCCATTTTCAGAACAATGGAAATTATTATAAGATTTTATAAAAAAATTTAAGCATTTTGTATCTAGATTTGTGACAGACTGTATTTGGAATTAATAAAATGTTTATTACAATTTATTAATAGTTTGTATACCTTGGAAGATTGCATCAATTCATTTGATTTCATTGTGTGAATACTGGTGAACATTGGATTGGTTTTAGAATTCCGTAGATGGAAACCTGATCTGTGGATTTTGTCCGAGACATTAAGTTAATTTCTAAAGTTTAAAATATTTTATTATTTTTTTATTATTATTTCATTCTGAAAACTATATATTATAACCTAGCATAATTTTTATAAAGTGAAATTATATGGTTAGGTTATAAATTAAATTTATTATTCAAATATTACATCAATTAATATTTGAATTAATAAATTTAAGAAGGGATAAATGAATATTCTATTCCTTACCTTAATTTCATAAGCTTGAGGAACTAGGATTGATATCTCTAAAATTCAATTTGGTTTTGATTTATAATATAGTTCTATTTATTTCAGAAGTCCAAATTTCAAATCAGATATCACATTTACTCTTTTGAATATTTAATTTCATAAATATTTCAAAAGATAAATATTATAAGAAGATCTAATTTATAAACTTTATTTTATTATAAAATACAAATTTTATAGATTAGTTTCATATTAAGCGCTAATATTTTACCGTTGATAAGGTTTTGGAACCTTATAAATTGGGCAAGACATTATTTCATTTATTCACCTCTTCTGGGTTTGATTTATAATTTCATAAGGGCGTTTGAATAAATAACGACTTTATCAAATAGACATTTGGGAAATGAATTTATTATATTCCAAAGGTTTAATAAATTTATAAAATTTTATTTAATTTGATCTTTATCGAAACTAAATTGAAATTTAATACAAAATGCTAGATTCTTTTTATGCTAATTTCATTTAAAGAATTTTGAGACATTAAATTGAAGAGAGGAAATAAAATTTGGTATACTTTAACCTAAGATCATAAAACAAATTTTATTTTGTTGAATTGATATCAAAGACATACTCCACATGATGGATTCGAAATCATTTACATGATCCCAGACCCCTTGTTAACAACACTTGCGAGACCATAGAGTTTTATTCTTAGTACTTATATGAGTTTATGCATAAAAAATTGAATACAAGAACCTTGGAGATATATATATTTTTCTTTGCAAGAGAGAACTTAAAGTTCTAAGTTGTCGAGTGGTTTTATGAATTGAAAAAATCGAACCTCTACAAATTGATGCTAGGAGGGCCATGAAAGGTAAATATTTTTATTTTTAGCATGTGCAATTTGTTATAAAATTTGTTTGATGTTTTCGATTTATGTTGCATTAATGCTAATCTGTCATAAATTCAAAAATAGGTTATGATTCAATTATTTGTGAATTTTCATACATAGCCTTGCATATTCAAATTGGTTCCATGGAAGAAAATGATTTACCGTTTTATAAGCATGATGGAACGATTACGCGAGAAGAACATATTCAGGCAGATAATAATATTATAAATCATTTTTAAATTATGCAGGAAGACATTTTTTGTATAATGTTTTCATACACATTGGATGAAGTTGTTAAATATTGGTTTATCAATTTACCTACAGGTTCTACCACTTCTTGGAATCAACTTGAAATAAGGTTTCTTGAACATTTTGGAACATCGATTGATATAGATTTTTTATCAAATCAATTTGCCTCTATTTTTAAAAATCCTAATGAATCCATGAATCAGTTTAATGATAGGTTTCATGTGGCACGTGAGTCTTGGAGCAAAATGGAAATAAGAAATATTATTCATTAACCTTACGAAACTTAGAAATTACAATGCTTAAATAGGGTTGATTTAACAACCTTAGGAAATATAGGAGAAGTTAGGAAATGAAGAAAAATAGGGAGGAAAGGAGGAAGGGAAATTGATGTCGAATGCCTTGCCGCCCATGCCATCCAATCTGCCCAGTCAGCTGCCATCCAAGGAGGTAAAAAGGTAAGGTCCAAAGCTTACCATTGTAAACAATTTTTTTACCTTTTTATACTGCTTTAATTTCCAACATTCTCCCCCTTAAAGTTGAGAGGACTGACTATACAGTCTCTCAAATTTATATATTGAGCTTTAGCTATACCTTTGGTGAAGATGTCTACAATATTATCCAAAGTGTTACAATATTGAAGCTCAACTATCTGTTGTTCCACCATATCTCGAATGAAGTGATACTTCATATCGAAATGCTTTGATCTGCTATGGTGGACTGGATTGTATGCCAACTGAATGGCACTTATGTTATCACAATACAATCGAGTTGGACCACTTTGACTTTCTCCAATCTCTTCAAGAACTTTTCTCAACCATAGGGCTTGAGTACTAGCATGTGTGATGGCTATATACTCAGCCTCAATCGATGACAATGCTACAACAGTTTGTTTCTTGGAACTCCATGTAATTAGTCCTGATCCTAGACTAAAACAATTTCCTGATGTAGATTTCCTGTCATCTATATTGCTGCCCCAATCACTATCACTGAAGCCAACTAATTTCATAGAATTACATTTTTGGTAATGGATTCCAAAATCCAATGTACCTTTTACATATCTTAAGATTCTTTTAGTTGCTTGTAGATGCAGCTCAGATGGACTAGCCATAAACCTTGAAACTAGAGAAACAACATATTGAATATCGGGCCTTGTGTTGGTGAGAAACATCAGACTCCCAACCATGCTTCTGTAAGTGGTCATGTCAACCTTTGATGCTCCATCATCCTTGCTCAATTGGATCCCATGTCCAGTTGGAGTTGCAACTGATTTGCACTGCTCCATGGCAAATTTCTTGATCATGTCTCGAGCATACTTGTGTTGACATATGAAGATCCCTTTATTTGATTGATGCACTTCCATCCCTAGGAAGTATCACATTAAACCAAGATCTTTCATCTCGAACTGTTTCATCATGGAGTTTTTGAACTCCATATTCATTTTATTGTTACTACCCATAAATATTAGATCATCCACATACAAACAAACTATGAGAATGTCTACTCCATGCTTTAGGTAGTACATATTTGGTTCACTTTTGCTTCTTGTGAATCCATACTCGTTGAAATAGCCATCAATGCATGAGTACCAAGCTCTTGGTGCTTGCTTGAGGCCATAAAGTGCTTTCTTCAATTTGTAAACAAGGTTCTCCTTTCCCTGTTCTTGAAAACCTTGAGGTTGTTGAACATAAACCTCTTCTGTCAAGTATCCATTCAGAAAAGCACTTTTCACATCCATGTGTTGAACATTCCATCCTTTATGGGCTGCTAAGGAAAGAACTGATCTGATTGTTTCTTGTCGTGCAACAGGAGCAAAGGTTTCCTCATAGTCAATGCCAAATTTTTGAGTAAAACCTTTTGCTACTAGTCTCGCCTTATGCCTCTCAATGCTTCCATCAACATTGTACTTGGTCTTGTAGACCCATTTACACCCAACACATTTTTTTCCTTTGGGTAGCTTTACTAGCTCCCATGTATCATTATTGTTTATAGAGGTTATTTCCTCTTTCATGGCTTCTTGCCATACATTTTGAGTACATGCCTTCTCATAGCTAGCTGGTTCTAGCTGTGTACTAGCCAATAAAGCATAATTGACTACATCTCCCCTAGGATCATGGGAGTCATCATCTCCATACAATTGCAAATTTTCAAGTTGCTGCAAAATTGTATTCATCTCACTAGCTTGGCTTCTAGTGAATCTTCTCTGGAAATTCTGATCCAACATTTGAAAATATGGATGATGTTGTAATGTTCTTTTGCCTCTCGATGGAGAGTCTCTATCAATGTCCATCGGTGAAGAACTTACTGATCTCTGTGGAGAAGGACTTGGAGTGGCGGTTGAAGTACTTGATGTAGTACTCCTGTATGGGCTTGGAGGGGGTGGTGTGCCTTTGCTTTTCTTTGGAGACACCTGTTGTACCTATGAAGAACTTACATCTTGGGACTCATCATCAACAAAAATTCTTTGATGACCCCATTCTCCCCCTTCATCAAAAATTACATCCCTGGAGAGTATAACTTTATGAGTCTTGGGATTGTAGAGTCTATATGCCTTTGTAGACTCACAATACCCTACAAATATACAAGCTTGAATTTTTGGATCAAGCTTCTTCCTTTTCTCATCAGGAATGTGTGCATATGCTAAAGAACCAAACACTTTGAAGTGCTTTACATTAGGTTTCTTTCCGTACCACCCCTCATAAGGAGTGACACCATCTAAACTAGAAGTAGGACTTCTATTTAGAATATATACACTGGTTCTTACAACCTCTGCCCAGTACATATGAGTTAGATGCTTAGTCTGAAGCATCGATCTCACCATTTCAACTATGGTGCGGTTCTTTCTCTCGGCCACACCATTCTGTTGTGGGGTATAGGCAGTGGTGAATTGCCTTTTAATCCCACTTGCTTTACAATATTTCAAGAATACTTTTGAGGAGTATTCACCTCCTCGATCTGTCCTAAGACATTTTACATAATTCCCACTTTGATTCTCTACATTGTTTCTAAAATCTATGAAGCAATCAAAAGCTTCATCTTTATGTTTCAAAAAATAAATCCAGCACATTCTAGAGAAGTCATCTATGAAAGTGAGAAAATAAGAATAGTTTTTGAGACTCTGTGTTTGCATTGGTCCACAGATGTCTGAATGTACTAACTGAAGTGGATAGCTGGCTCTCCATGCTTGTCCTTTTGGAAACTTCGACCTTGAGTGCTTTCCCAAAGCACATCCTTCACAGACCTCCTTTTGTTCATTGATTTTGGGAAGTCCTGTCACCATAGCTTGAGAAGTTAGAAGTTTCAAGCTAGCGGAATTAAGGTGACCATATCGCAAGTGCCAAAGCACACTTGGATTTGTTATAGCTACATTTGCAATTTGAGCTCCTCCTGGCTCATCAAATTTGAGAGGGAATAACCTGTTCTTGGTCATGGGGACCTGTGTGATGACACGATTACAATTATTTTTATCAAAAATGATACATTGTCCTTCATCAAATACAAGCTTGTAATTGTTTTCCATCATTTTTCCAATGCTTAGCAGATTGTGTTGGAGCTTTGGAGTGTAATAGATGTCATGCACTTTCTTTAGTCCTTCTTTGGTTGGAACCTCCATGGCTCCAATACCCTCTACTTGCAATGTCTTATCATCCCCTAATTTGATTTGGGATTTATAAGTGGAATCTAGAGTAGCAAATAAATGTTCTTTGCCACTCATGTGGTTTGAACAACTAGTATCCAGAATCCATGTGTCATTTAGATTCTGTTCTGATTGTCCATATGAAAGAAAAATATTAGAGGTATCATCTTCTTCTCCATAATTACCATATTGACTACTGCTGCCTTGTGAAGATTTTGACCAGCAGTCACGAGCGAAGTGACCTAGCTTGCCACAGTTGAAACAAGCTGATTTTGACTTGTCACTTCCTCGCCCTTGATTTCCACTTTGTCCTTGATTTCCTCCTCGATTTTGATTTCCACCTCTTTGTTGATTGCCTCCTCTGTATGAGTTGCCTCCTCTGTTGGAATTGCCTCCTCTGTTCTGGTTGCCTCCTCTATTTTGATTGCCTCCTCTATAGTTGCCTCTGCCTCTACCTCTTTGCTTGCCTCTGCCTTGACCTCTTCCCCATCCTCTTCCATTGTTTTCATTGGAAGTGAAGGCCTTATCATCGCCTCCATAGTTGGTTGAAGGAGTTTCAGGAAACCTCTCTTCATGTGACATTAACGATCCGATTAATGCATCGAATGTTAAAAGGGAAAGATCTTTGGATTCTTCTATAATTATGGCAATATGGTTCCATTTCTGTGTAAGTGTTCGCAACACTTTTGTTACAATTATCTCAGGCTTGATTTCTTCGCCTAGTGTAACCATTTTATCCACAATTGCTTTTACTCTAACACAATAATCATCGACTTTTTCATCATCTTTCATTCAAAGATTTTCAAAATCTCTCTTCAGTGTTTGAAGCCTTACCTGCTTCACTTGATTACTACCCTGGAATCCATCACTCAATGCTTTCCATGCAGCTTGTGCAGTTGTACAAGCGACGATTCTAGGGAATATGCTTTTCTCCAATGCAGCTTGGAGATGAGAAAGAGCAGAAGAGTTGCTCTTTTTCTCTTCTTTTCATGTTTTCTTGTCTACGGCACTTAGTGTTGTCTAGTATGAGGGTTATGTGTAGCCCTCTTCTATTATGTCCCACAAACCTCTTCCTATGAGCAAGGTCTTCATATTTATAGACCAATACTCATAGTCATAACCGTTAAATTCTGGTATAGGTAAGCTATTGTGTGAGGCCATAGTTACCAAAAAACTCTCTTTATTTCATGGTTACAATAAAGTACTTTGTTGTTTGAAATAAGGAAAGAAGAAGAAGGAAGAAAGAAGAGATTACAAATTTAAGTCAAATCTGAATTGTTCTACTCTATCATTCACTGCTTATTCCTCTTGATGTGGGGATGCTATCTCTTGATTCACAAAATTATCTGCTACTTCTTCTTCGTCGTCACTTATCAATATTATTTTCGGTGATTCTGGTTCTAAGATTTCCATTGAAATATTGTAGTGTGTATACTCTGATTCTTGTGGTGCAGCTTGTATGGATTCTGATTGTTCAAATTGACTCTTGAATGAGTTGTCTTCAAAGTCTGCCTCGTACCCTGAGTCAGGATGCCTTTGATGTGCTATCACTGCATTTTGAAGTTGGCTAAACACAATGTTGAGCCCATAACCTCTTACTTTTTCATCAAACCTCTCTGCACCTTCTCTTGCTAAAATTGCACATAAGGCATGATAACAACCATTTGGTCTTATCATCAATGCCTATTTACAATTTTACAATTTGATCCTTGGTATCTTTTACAAAAAAAACTAAGCCTCTTAGGCTTATTACACAAGAGTTCTACAGTTTGTGATTCCTTGAATCAAGTAAAAAAATAAGTGTACCCTTTGATTACAATAATTGTCTCTTAGACAATATTTTCCTTTCTTTTATAATATTAAAAAAACTATATTACTATTTAATAAATTAAAAAATAATTGCCCTAAAAAAAATTTTAAAGAAGCAATTATATTTAATATATTAAATATAATATAAGTAGTTTTAATAATATAAAAAAATTAAAAGAACTTATACAAAAAAATTATGGTCTGCAGGAATCGAACCCGTGACCTCTTGGCATCAACAAATCGCACTAACCAACTCGGCCACCACTACCGATGAGAACCAAAGGGAATGAATACAATTTTATGTTGTTTCGGATCTGATTTTTAATAAAAAAATTCAAAGCTTTTTTCGTCGTTGGGTTTCGAACCCGCGACCTGTAGGAAGGCGGGCGCCTTACGGCTGGCTCCTCGAGCCAGTCGAGCTACGTGGCTCGACGGGAAGGCAAGGGAAGCTTGCCTTCCTTGTTCTTCTCATGGCCGCATCGAAAGAAATTTTTTGGGACTTTTAGTCCCACATCGACCATGCGAGAGCGTTTGAGGTGTTTAAAACCCTCAACGCTCGCATAGTCACTTGATTGCCTTCGAGAAATCAGTGACCCCCTTTTGCCTCCTTTAGCCTATCGCCTATCACCACGTTGCTTGTCGCCTCCTTCTACCACGTAACCCTTCGTCCGCCACGTTGTCGGTTCTCCTTCTGCCACGTAATCGATATCTATGTCGGTTCTGTGTCATCCGGTCTACGTCGGCCTTGCTCTCCTCTCGCCACGTGGTGCTCTCCGATTGGTTTCTCCTAGGTTGCTCCTCCTCCTCGCGTGCTCGTTGTGCGGGCCTTCTCCAGACCTCGCCTCGGTTCATGATTCATGGGCCTTCTTCGACCTCACCTCGGATCACGTGCTTGCGGGCCCCACTTGACCTCGCCTGCCTCGGTGCTCGTGTTGCTGGTTCCTCCACCTCGATCTTCGGGCCCTCTTCGGCCTCGGCTCTGATACCAGATGTGGCACGTGAGTCTTGGAGCAAAATGGAAATAAGAAATATTATTCATTAACCTTACGAAACTTAGAAATTACAATGCTTAAATAGGGTTGATTTAACAACCTTAGGGAATATAGGAGAAGTTAGGAAATGAAGAAAAATAGGGAGGAAAGGAGGAAGGGAAATTGATGTCGAATGCCTTGCCACCCATGCCATCCAATCTGCCCAGTCAACTGCCATCCAAGGAGGTAAAAAGGTAAGGTCCAAAGCTTACCGTTGTAAACAAATTTTTGACCTTTTTATATTGCTTTAATTTCCAATATTTCATAAGTTATATGCTGAAATAGAGGCACATTTTATTATTTCATAAGAAGTTGTTCAAATATATTTGGAAGCTTTAGATCCTTTTACAGTTAAGTTTTAGAAATGTGTCCTAAGGATTTATCCTTATCTAGCGGGTATGGTGGTGAAGTAGTTGTATATCAATGGCTGATTTCAAGAGGAATAGATATGGGTAGATTATCATTACATCACCCTAGGTTTTAAATCAAGTATCACCTATGAGTCATGATATGCATTTCTCAACACCATTGGATGAAATTGAATGTCCTAGTTTTTAAACCACTTTCGATATTATCCAAGAGGAAGTGAAAGTTTCAAAGCCAATATTCATTGATGAGAATTGTAGTAATCAAGTTTATTAAAATATAGAAATGCATGAGTCTTTAGATGTTGGAAGAGTTTTAGATTTAACTAGCTTTGAAACATATGAAAAAATAAAATCTTCCATAGATTTGAATGAAACAACCGAAGCTCCAGAATTGAAATATTCTAGAGGTAGTTTCATTATGACCGATCATAAAATTTTATTACTTGAGGAATAAGAATTTATTATTGAGGATAGTTTTTTCAAAAGTGAGGAAAATTAATTTGAAAAGCATTCAATTATCGAATTTAAAAAATGTGAAGATATGGTTGAATCTCATCCTTTAGATTTAGAATATAATTCTTACAACGTATGGGTTATATATGGTGAATCATTATTTTCTCACTCCTACTGATAAAAATTTTGTTTCACTTGCTATGCAAGATGTTGAAACTTCTAGTTCAAAAGAAGGTTTTGTAATTCCTATGCAATCAGAAAGTGATATGCCAATTTTAGAGATAGAACAAATTCCAATATTTGATCATTTTGAACATGAGTTTGTAGAACATTCTTTTGCAATAGAAAGGGAAGAAATGGTAAATATTTCTTATGATTCATCTATTTTAGAAGAAGAGGTAAATTATTTTCTTTCATTCTTGAATGTTGGAGATTTGAGTGAAAATTTTTAGGATTGTATTGAATACTCAAATGAAGAAACTTCATGTATGGCTAGCAAAGAATTAGAAGTTCCTATTCATCCTAAAGAAACTGTTGCTTTGTTTGATCAACAAGATTTATGATGTGGCATAGATGGACACATTATTGATTGGATGCCAAATTTTGATGCTTTTGAAAAGCAAGTTATTGATGAAGGAATACAAAATGATGGTGGTGATGATAGAGATCATGGAGAAAAAGAAAATACTATAAGGGCTCATTAAATAGTGGTAAATGAAAGTTCACAAAAGGTAGACTCTTATTCGTTGTATTTAAAAATTCAAGAATTAGGCGAATTTTTGCATAATGATTTATTGGTTCCCATTGTTGTTTATGATGATATGTCATTAGGGGTCAATGAAGCAATAGAAGGGATTCTCATTCCCACCACCAACAGGATTGTATTATCAAATGAAAAAGAAAATATGCTTGAGTTATTGAACCAAATTCATCAAAAACTAATAATTCAACCTAGGATACAAAACTATAATGATCCTTATTTTGTAAACATCCTAGATTCTTGTAAATTTTTACATGAATATGATTGTCCTATAAACATGGATGATGATGTTGCTTTAAAAATTTCAGAAGTTGCTTCATATTTGAAAGAAATCCTATATACTTTTAAAAATGAGAATTTAGGTCAAAATAAGCATAAGATCTTGTAAGATCATGTATTTTCTTGTAAGTTTAATGAATCAAATCTTAAACACATAATTGCTTATAAGTTTGAATCAAAACAGTGGGGTGTGAAAGGAAAAATGAAGGTTACATGGTTTGGCCTAATCTTCTTTTGGTTAAAATTGTGTAAATCTTGGAATGCAAATCATGAGATATATCTTTTAAGGTGTGTCTATCATGTATGGGATCTAGGGAAATGATGGTAGACATTTTGGTAGTGTCTTGTATATTATGTATATTTTTTGTATATACTATTTTGTCATGTTATGTGTTGTTGTCATATATTATTGTTGTGTTGTTGTTTTTCATTGTTATGTTTGTTTTCCCTATGTCTTGTTACATTTTGTTGTGTATTGTTAAGCTTAATGACAGGTTGAATTTGCCAGACCTTGTTGGAATTTCATGATTGAATGTTTTACAATTTGGCAAGTTTTAGGTGAGTCTTATAAGAGTAGGGTATTTTTATTTTGGATTGAATAGGATGAGATTACCTAGTTTTAAAGCTTTTGAAACTTGAAAAAGAAGAAAAGCGAGGTATTGGTTTATGTCCTCATGAATGTGAATTAAAGATAAAGCAAATATGTAAAATTGGAATTGTATTGCAAAAACTTTATATCCTTGCATACACTCACATTCTATATTTCACATTCCATAGAAAGATCATTTATAAAATTCAAAAGTTTTAATTGGTTTTATCAAAAGTCATCTTGCTTTAATCAGGGGCACTTTCACAAAGACATTTTGTATAAAATTGTAAAAGAAAAAGCTTCATGTATACACACCATTGCTTCTGAATTTCTAAATGTTTTCGGTCACTCAACCATTTATAGTAAGGTAGGCAACCGTCGAAAAACATATCATATTCTCTTAGGATCATTGCACAATATACAATAAAAGGATCTTGATATCGGGGACTGATGTTGAAATTATCTGGAACCAAGCACAATTTACACATATTAAAACATTTTGGGTAAAATGGTCAAAACCATCCTTGGAAGAAAATGTAGGGTGAAAAGGGGCATCATTGTCAGTCCTATCATGCAACATAGTCCATAAAACTCATTATTACCACAAATATTTGAAAACTCTAAACAAAATCAGAGTAGTAAGGATAGGGTCAAATCCTCATCATACTTTGGTTGAGAATAAAATTTCCCAAAGCTCTTAGTCCATTTACATCACATATTATTGACTATTGGATCGTAAGGATTCATACTACTCATCTGTCAAAAGGAAGGGTAGTCGTCCCTAAGGTTCAAGAAATCAAAAGCGAGATTAAATGTTTTTCGTAGGACTGCCCAAACTTCTGAACTCATTTTGGCCATATCTCACTCATCCGGACTCGGATTGAGCTAAAATTTTGAGGGTAGATGCCTGAAAAACCCTAGAACATCTCCACCAATTTTCATATCATTTGGAGCAACACAGATCCTAGCGCATCCCTATGTGTGAACGATATATTTGGCAAGCGGCTATGCGAGGGTTTCATCCGGGTTGAGTGCAAGCAGCTCCGGAGGTTGGTTTTTAGGGCCTTCGGGCCCTAGCGGCCAATATTTTTGTGGTTTATGCTCAATATTTTAGCAAGAAATGTTGCAGGGGATACAATATGGGTTAGAAATTTGTCTTTCAACAGATCATACTATGAACTTGAGTGACAACGACTTCCAATTTGCTGCACAAAAGAAAAGTGAAAACCATACCTTTCCACGGCGTCTAGGGCAAGGATTAAAGAGATCACGAAACAAGTTTCAAGCAGTTGATCAAAAAATGGCTCATATCTCAAGTGAATCTGGTGCTAAGGTGCACCCACAAAATAATTCTACTGTGAAAACCCTGTCAAGGGTAAGAATTTCGAAGACTCAGTCCCAAAAATGAATTTTAGGGATGCCCTTCATGGTGGACAGCCTCAGCCCAATGCTAATATCAATATTAGGGCTTCCCATAAACCTCTAAGAATGCCTAATATTGATCCCAGGAAAATGAATTCAGGATGTCTTAAAGCAGTGATGGAACTCCTATTGTTAAGCTTGATATGGGTAACATTCAGACTGGCATTGAAGATTTGGAAAAAAGAGGACTAATTTGTCGGTTCGTGGGTTTTCGTCCGAGTCTATCTGCTTTCAAAGTCTGGGCTACAAAAATCTAGAAAACTAAAGGTGAGTTACAAATCTCTATTTATCCAAATGGTTATTTTCTTGTTTTATTTTCTAATAATGAAGATAGAGAGAAAACTTTTCAAGGGGGTCCTTGGTTTTTTGGAAGGGCGAGGGCTTTTCATGAAGGCCTGGCATACTAAATTTAAAGCCGAAGAAGATATGCCTTCTATAGCTCCCGTGTGGGTTAGACTCTTTGGCCTCCCTATTGAATTTTGGAATCCTACTATTTTTTCTTCAATTGGAAACTCTTTAGGAACTTTTATGATGACTTTTGATTGTACTCAAAATTTTGAACATATTATTTATGCTCGAATTTGTGTTTTAATGGATTTTGACAAACCCCTACCTAAAAATATCACATTACAATTTGGGGAAGACACTTGGGAGCAAGTAGTGGACTATGAGAACATTCCTTTTCATTGTAGAATTTGCCATGAATATGGTCATTTGGCCAGTGCTTGCCCAAATAAAATTCTTGATCAAAAGAAAGAAGATATAAACTCAACGAGGTTTCCAAATACCTAAGAAGAAGAACACTCAGAAAAAACCAGTTATGAAGGATCAATCAAAGTCATCTGCTAATATGTTTGAAATCCTTTCCACAAATGATGTCCCAAGTGAGGAAGAGGAAATAATGGAAACTGAAATCTTAGAAACACAATTTAAATATGAAGGGAAGAACTCAGAGACAAACCAACAAATCAAAGGTTTTCAACAAAAAAAAAAGGAGAAAATTTACACAAGAAAAACAATATTTCAAATGTCAAAACTTCAAATAATGCAGGTCCCAATATAGACTCCGTTGAACCATCTAGTAAAATTTTGGTTGTGTACGAGCATTCTTCAAGGTTAGAAGCCATCTCGGATTCAATTGGAATAAGTCAAGAAACAGGGAAAAAAAATTGAAGATGGATTCTAATCAAAAAGTAGGTCGCAAGACCAATCAATATCATATGGTAAAAGAAGGTGAAAAGCTTGTAGAGGAAGGTAAGATTAATGCCCTTCCCAACTTTTTTAGCCCCGGTATTAATGAAGATCATCACTTGGAATATTAGAGGACTCAAAGGGAGTCTTTCAAAACAAAATGAAATTAGAAGAATGATTCAGATAAATCATCCACATCTTGTTTTCCTTCAAGAAACAAAGATGTCAATGGAGGATATGGACTTAATTGCCAGTAAAATTTGGCCAGCTGGAAAAGTGGTTTCCCTCGGTTCCCAAGGGACTTCGGGTGGCATTGCTTGTCTTTGGGACCCAAAAGAGGTAGTTATTCACCATATGGTTGGCAGTTGGGGTTTGTTGGCTATAGCTATTCAAAGTAGACATTCCAACCAGATTATGCTCTGCATTACTTGTTTATGCTCCGACTTCTTTGGAGGAAAAAAGAAGATAGTGGAAGGATATTACTCATATTATCTCTCATTTTCCTAAATCTTGGATCTTGATCGGAGGAGATTTCAATACCATCCTCTCTCTGGATGAGAAAATGGGGGGAAATAGAAATTTGGACAAAAGCACTGACCTCATGAGCGAATATATTGCAAACCTCCATCTTGTGGATATCCAACCGAGATAATGGCCTTATGACTTGGTCTAACAGAAGGCAAGGCTTAGCTTGTATAATGGAGAGATTGGATAGGTTTTTGCTCTCTAAAAATTTCTTAATCCATGGTCACATTCCTAAAGTGAAGACTCTTAATAATGTTGGTTCGGATCATTGGCCGATCATGGTGGAAATGTGGAAAACCAATGTGAGTTTCTCTCCTTTTCATTTTCAATTAATGTGGCTTAGAGACATTTCCTTCAGACCTCGTGTGCAACAATGGTGGAAGGAAGGTAAACCTAGGCATGGGACTAAGATGTTCTATTTTGCCAAAATATTGCAATACATTAAATCCAAAATCAAGACTTGGAACTGGAAAGAGTTTGGGGATGTTCATAAAAAAAACATGAAGTTATTGCTCATCTTGAAAATTTGAATAAGAAAATCCGTTTAGATGGCCTCACAGAGAAGAGAAGTGCAGATGAAATTAAACTCACAACTCAGTTAGAGGAATGGGAAAAAAGAGAAGAAATCTTATGGAAGCAAAAATCTAGAATTCAATGGCTCAAAGAAGGAGATCGAAACACAAATTTCTTCCACAAATCTCTTCTAGCTCGAAGATCTCACAACTTTATTTCTTCCTTAAAATCAGATTCTGGAGATGTTGTTTATACTTGGGATGGCATGAACTCTATTGTTGTTGATTACTTTTCCAATATTTTTGCTGCTACTCCTCTTGACTCAACTTCTCAACATAATGTTCTTCAAGCAATCCCTTCTCTTATCACTTCTGAGGAGAACTCTATTTTGACTACTCCTATTACTATCAATGAGCTTCAACAAGTAGTTTTTAAAATGCAAAAAGGGAAAACCCCAAGTCCTGATGGTTTTCCTATTGAGTTCTACCAAGAGTTCTGGGATATCCTTCATGTTGATTTATTAGAGGTGGTGGAAGAAGCCAGGAAAGCCAAAGAAATTTTGAAGGTTATCAATAAAACTTATATTACTCTTGTTCCAAAAGCTCAAGAGGTTGATCATATCTCAGCTTTTAGACCTATTGCTTTATGTAATGTTCTTCTCAAAATCATTACTAAAATCATGGCGGAAAGGTTGAAGCCTCTTTTGCATAAGATTATTTCCCCGAGCAAGGGGGTTATGTGGAAGGACGTCAAATAGTAGATGAGATAGTTCTTGCTCAGGAAGCCATCCATTCCATGGATATGCAAAATTCTCCTTCCATGTTCATTCGGTTAGACTTATCCAAAGCTTATGACAGAGTGGATTGGCACTTCCTTATCAAAGTTTTGAGGCAATTTGGTTTCTCTAAGGATTGGATGGATTGGATTATGGGATGTATCTCTTCAGTTTCCTACTTAGTTCTTATCAATGGTAGGCCTTCTCAGTCTTTCCCAGCTTCCAGAGGTATTAGGCAAGGTGACCCGCTATCCCCTTATTTATTCATCATTCTTGCTTAATGCTTGGGTAGGACTATAACCAAAAAGAGGGAAAACAAAACCCTTGAGGGAGTTACCATTGCTCATGGAGCTAGACCTATCTCTCATCTTCAATTTGTGGATGGCTCTACTATTTTAGTTAAAACTATAGTTAAGGAAGCTTATAATATTAAGCAAATCATTAGCTATTTTTCTAAGGCTACTCGGCAGTTGATCAATGAAGACAAATCTAAAGTTATTTTCTTTCACCGCTCTGCTAGACAGGAATCCATGGTCTTGGATAAATTAAGATATAAGAAGACCTCTCTTCCAATCACTTATTTAGGTATTCCCATAAATATTCAAAGGCAGAAAAATAAATATTGGAATTGGTTGTTGGACAAAGTCAAGAAGAAAATTGGAAAGTGGACCAACAAGTGGCTTTCTTCAGGGGGTAGAATCACCTTGGTAAAATCAGTCCTTCAAGCTATTCCTATTTATGTTTCTTCCATTTTGAATATCCCAAAGGTTGTTCTTCGAGAATTGGATCAAATCAGTCATCGTTTCCTTTGGAGTGGTACTAAGGAGAAAAGAAAATGGGCCTTGGTGAAATGGGATACTTTATGTCTTCCTAAGAGTGAAGGGGGGTTAGGATTCCGGTCTTCAATTAATAACAACAAAGCTTTAGCTGCTAAATTATATTGGAGGATGTTGCATAACCCCAATGCTCTTTGGGCCAATAATCTCCTTGCTAAATATGCTGAGAACAAAAGTCCTGAAGACCTTGTTCGCTATCAACTTCCTACCAAAGGTTCTCCCATTTTAGCGGTTCTTAAGACTGGTGAGGATTTGATAAAGAAAAAATTATTTTGGATCATTCATAATGGTCAACATGCAAATTTTTGGACAGATTCTTGGGATGGTCACAAGCCTTTGATAACTCGGTTTCCGATTGGAGGCCTTGGATGGAGGAGCTTCACCAGAGCTAATTGGATAAAGGTGGCTAATTATCGTCGGTACCATACTGGTAATTCAAAGGTTGGTAGATATTGGATCCCTATTGAGGACTGGCCTATTCAAATCCCAGAAAGGCAAAGACAAGATATCCAAGGCATCCTTCATATGAGATCCCTCTCTTGGTCCCATGAAAAAGATTGTTTTGGATGGAACAACACTACTAAGGGTGAGTATTCAGTTGCTCAAGGTTATTTGACCTTATGCCATAATAATCCCAACCATTCTTCTGACATATTTTCTCGATTGTGGGCTCAAAAGCTCTGGCCTAAGGTGAGGTTCTTTAATTGGATTTTATTGCATCGTAGGGTGCTTATTGGTGAGCAACTTATGAAGCATGGTTTTCATGGCCCTTTTAGATGTGAAATGTGTGAAGAGAATGTAGAAAATATCAACCATATTTTTATTGAGTGTACTTTAGCCTCTGAGCTATGGAGGAGAATGGCCACTTTACTTGGCTTACTGTGGTCCAATTTTTTTACTTTTGAACAACTTTGGAGGGATTGGCCTAATCAAGAGGGTGTTGATCATTTTATTAGGCAGTTAGTTTGGATGGGTTCTACCATTCTTCTTTGGAATATTTGGAATGAAAGGAACAACCAAATTTTTAATCAAGATAGGAAGGATATTCACTATATTTGGCAAAATACCATAGCCAACTTAGTTGAATCAGTCCATCAACTCCTTAATCACCCCCAAAACTCCCACCAAATATGGGATCAAGTGATGCAAATATTGAAGATTAAACCTTCTAAGGGCAACCAACTTAAAGGGAATGTGAGTATTAGTAAGATGGATAGGACTAGAAATTGGCAACCTCCTCCTAAGGATTTTGGAAAAGTCAATACTGATGGAGCCTCTAGAGGGAACCCTGGAAAAGCCGATGTGGGAGGAATTGGTAGACTTTCAGATGGCTCCCTGGTTTTTACTTTTGTTGAGAATTTGGGTATTCTTTCCAATAACCTTGTTGAGGGGTATGGTATCCTCAGAGGCCTTCAGGAGGCTACTAAGGTTGGATGGGAAAAGGTGTTAGTTGAGTCTAGCTCTCAACTTATGATTAATCTCTTGAAGACTCCTAAGAATCATAAGGTGGATTGGAGAATAAAAAGAATTATTGAGAAGATTCGGTTAATCCAGATGGGATTTTTGAAAGTTGATTACAATCATGTGGTTAGAGATCAAAACAAGAGTGTTGATGCTTTAGCTAATTGGGCTTTGGAC
The DNA here is from genome assembly GCA_028583015.1 of Wollemia nobilis. Classification (NCBI taxonomy): domain Eukaryota; kingdom Viridiplantae; phylum Streptophyta; class Pinopsida; order Araucariales; family Araucariaceae; genus Wollemia; species Wollemia nobilis. Next base: position 4,765,789 of record JAQPPZ010001711.1, on the reverse strand, counting down.
AAAGGTGATCTTACTTGTTATGGCCACCCTCCTATATGGTGGGCTTCTCAAATTAGGGAAGCTCTTCTTTCTATCATTTCTTTGGATGGCTCCAGTTCGAAGGTACCTAGTTTCTTCTTGTTTTTTTTTTTGCTTCTCTTTGGTTCATTCAGTTTTTTTTTAGTTCCCTAGCTCATTCTATTCTTTATTTTGTTTCCTCTATTGATTCTTGCCTTAATAGTCTTCTGGTCTAGATAGGTCATTGTTTTGTTCATTTTTTTTTCTTTTTTGTTTTTTGTTTTTTTTGTTTAGTTTTTTAAGGTGGGTGGGTTCTTTTGTTTTGTTTTGTTTTTGTGTTCTTTGTGTTGTTTTTTGTTGTTCTTGTGTTTTTGTTGTTTTTTTTTTAATGTTTTTTGTTATTGTTCTTGTGTTTTTTTTCGTTCTTGTTCTTGGGTTTCTCTTTGTTTGTGTTATTTCGTGTTTTTATGTGTGAGTGTTTTCTATGTATTTTTTTTTTGTTTATTGTCTGTTGTTGGTTGTTTTTATTTTATTTTTTATTTTTTTTATTTTTATTTTTTTAGGTTTTGGTTGTGTTTATTTTTCATGTTTTTTTGGGTTATGTCTTTGTAGTGTTCTGTTGTTTTTGTCTTGTTTGTGTTTTGTTATGTGGTTCTTGTGTTTTTCTATGTGGTTTGTGTTGTGGTTTCTTTTATCTTATTGTGCGTGTTTGGTTGTGCTTTTGTTTTTGACACACTCAAGGAGCATGTTTTTTATTTTATTTTATTATTTTTGTTGTTATTTACTTATTTTTAAATTGGTTTTGTGTGTTTGTTTGCTCCTTGAGTATGTCAAAGGTGGTAGGCCAGGTCCGAGTCCTGGGCATTTTTGGCAGAATGGATACCCCTGCCTCCTTGGGTCTTACCCGAAAGTGGCATCCCTTTTGGGATGTTTTCCACAAAAAAAAAAAAAAGAAATCAAAAGCCAAAAACATCAATCACTATTAGATCGTAAGGATTCATACTACTCATCCGTCAGAAGGAAGGGTAGTCATCCCTAGGATTCAAGCAATCAAAATCTAAAATTATGGACTATGGGGCTAACCTCCATCGGGGCTATAGACGCTTGACTAGCAGTTGAGTAAGCTCATGCATGGCGATATGTCTTGTTGAAAAGCGATACCTATGACTGTTTCAAACGGGTAGGCTAGCCTTGTGTTTCTTTAATAACAGGTTTAATCATTTTGGTCAAAATGAGGTAATGAACTCACTTGCACACACACTAGTTTTGGATGATAGTAAGATCATATCTAAGCTCTTGATTTGGTAAGGAACTCACAACACACACTTTTGGTCCTAAGAGGATTAGATAAGTTTTAGTGTGTTTGTTTATTGTACTAAAGTGTTTGAGTCTTTGTAAAACATGTCATTCATATTATTACATCATGTTAATACATGTTTCAGTTTACATCATATCATTTTCATATCATCTTATTTTCACAAATGTTCATTTTAGGGCCCCTGATTAAAGTATGATGACAAGCGTGGCCAAAATAAATATTTGTATTGAGAATGATCATTAATACATATCACCTGATCCCAACCACTAATATATCACATTATGCATAAATCATCTCTGATTTCAGTGATTCATATTTGTATTGGTCTATTCACATTATCTGGATGCTTATCAATGCTTGTGATTCTAATTTTCAAGTTTTGTGTGTTTTCAGAGATTGGTTTTTAGTTCGCAATGTCTAGGGACATTTACCATTAGAATCACCAATGTTGTGACGTCCTTCACAATGGCCCCAAAATTTGGGACCCACCTTAAATTTTGTGATTTCGAGGGATTTTTTTTTATCCAATTTTGCTTGCATCAAAGGTCTTGGAAAATTTGCTTTCACTTTGGAATTGCTGACATATTTTCATTTTGAAGGTTTGAATGTAGTTGCAATGCTTGAAAATTGAATATTTTGATTATTTGCATATTAATTGCATTATTTCGAATCAAATAATTTGATTAAAATCATTTTCAAAGGTTTAAATGATTAATTTTCATTTAAATAATTAAGTTTTATTTTAGGGTTAACCCTAAAATTAATGCAAAATTGAAATGGACATATCTTGAGGTAGAAAACTCTTTTTGATCTCGTTCAAAACTTGGTAAAAATATATGGATTTTCTCTTTCTAATGATACCAAAATTGCAAGATTCCAGATGTCAGTTTAACCAAAAAATAGCAGGTTAGTTTAGCAATATGAGAAATTTGAAATACTTTTGAAAAAAAAGGAAAGTTATGAGAAAGTAAAGTTTGGTTTTGTTTTGATATTATTATTATTGTTTCATTATGCAGGTAATACAAGGGCAAGGGTTTGAAGAAGATAGTTATAAAATCCTTTCCCAGTGAAGAAACGAAAAAACTAAACTTTTCAAATTATAAATAAATCATTGAGATTCATGGAAAAGGCCGGGAATTTTATACAGAGAAGGAGATGAATGATTGGAAGGAGAAAAGCTACACATTCATTGGAGGAAAATAGAGAAAGCCATTGGCAGAACAATGGAAATTATTGTAAGATTTTATAAATTGTTTTAAGCATTTTGGATCCAGATTTGTGCACAGACTGTATTTAGAATTAATAAAATGCTTATTACAATTTCTTAATAGTTTGTATACCTTAGAATATTGCATCAATTCATTTGATTTCATTGTGTGAATACTGGTGTACATTGAATTGGTTTTAGAATTCTGTAGATGGAAACCTGATCTATGGATTATTTTTGAGACATTAAGTTAATTTCTGAAGTTTAAAATTTATTATTTTTTTTTTATTATTATTTCATTCTGAAAACTATATATTATAACCTCATAATTTTTGTAAAGTGAAATTATATGGTTAGGTTATTAATTATATTTATTATTCAAATATTACATCAATTAATATTTAAATTAATAAATTTAAGAAGGGACAAATGAATATTCTATTCCTCACCTTAATTTCATAAAGTTGAGGAACTAGGATTGATATTTCTAAAATTCAATTTGGATTTGATTTATAATATAGTTCTATTTATTTCAGAAGTTCAAATTTCAAATCAGAGATCACATTTACTCTTTTGAATATTCAATTTCATAAATATTTCAAAAGATAAATATTATAAGCAATTCTAATTTAGAAATTTTATTTTATCATAGAATACAAAGTTTATAGATTACTTTCATATTAAGCCCTAAGATTTTATCATTGTCAAGGTTTTGGAACCTTATAAATTGGGCAAGACATTACTTCATTTATTCACCTCTTCTGGGTTTGATTTATAATTTCATAAGGGGGTTTGAATAAAAAACTGCTTTATCAAATAGACATTTGGGAAATGAATTTATTATAAATTTATTATATTCCAAAGGTTTATTAAATTTATTAAATTTTATTTAATTTGATCTTTATCAAAGCTAAATTGAAATTTAATACAAAATGCTAGATTCTTTTTATGCTAATTTCATTTAAAGCATTTTGAGACATTAAATTGAAGAGAGGAAATAAAATTTGGTATACTTTAACCTAAGATCATAAAATGAGTTTTATTTTATTGAATTGATATCAAATACATACTCCACATGATGGATTTGAAATCATTTACATGATCCCAGACCCCTTGTTAACAACACTTGCAAGACCCTAGAGTTTAATTCTTAGCACTTATATGAGTTTATGCATAAAAAATTGAATACAAGAACCTTGGAGATATATATATTTTTCTTTGCAATAGAGAACTTAAAGTTCTAAGTTTTTGAGTGGTTTTGTGAGTTGACAAAATCGCACCTCAACAAATTGGCACTAGGAGGGCCATGAAAGGTAAATATTTTTATTTTTAGCATGTGCAATTTGTTATAAAATTTGTTTAAATTTTTTTATTTATGTTGTATTAATGCTAATCTGTCATAAATTCGAAAATTTTCAATTTTTTGTGAATTTTCATACATAGCCTTGCATATTCAAATTGGTTCCATGGAAGAAAATGATTTACTATTTTATAAGCATGATGGCACGATTACGCCAGAAGAACATATTCAAGCATATAAAAATATTATGATTCATTTTCAAATTATGTAGGAAGACATTTTCTGTAGAATGTTTTATACACATTGGATGAAGTTGCTAAAGATTAGTTTTTCAATTTACCTTTAGGTTCTACCACTTCTTGGAATCAACTTGAAATAAGGTTTCTTGAACATTTTGGAACATCTATTGATATAGATTTGTTATCAAATAAATTTGCCTCTATTTTTAAAAAGCCTAATGAATCCATGAATCAGTTTAATGATAGGTTTCATAAGTTGTATGCTGAAATAGAGGCACATTTTATTATTTCATAAAAAGAAGTTCAAATATATTTGGAAGCTTTAGATCCTTTTATGGTTAAGTGTTTAGAAATGTTTCCTAAGGATTTATCCTTATCTAGCGTGTATGGTGGTGAAATAGTTGTAGAGCAATGGCTGATTTCAAGAGGAATAGATATGGATAGATTATCATTACATCACCCTAAGGTTTCAAATCAAGTATCACCTATGAGTCATGATATGCATTTATCGACACCATTGGACGAAATTGAATGTCCTAGTTTTTCAACCACTTTCGATATTATCCAAGAGGAAGTGAAAGTTTCAAATCCAATATTCATTTATGAGGATTGTATTAATCAATTTTATCAAAATGTAAAAATGCATGAGTCTTCAGATATTGGAGGATTTTTAGATTTAACTAGCTTTGAAACATATGACAAAATAGAATCTTCCATAGAGTTGAATGAAACAACTGAAGCTCCAGAATTGAAATATTCTAGAGGTAGTTTGATTATGACTGATCATAAAAGTTTATTACTTGAGGAAGATGAATTTATTATTGAGGACAGGTCTTTCAAAAGTGAGGAAAACTATTTTGAAAAGCATTCAATTATCAAATTTACAAAATGTGAAGATATGGTTGAATCTCATCCTTTAGCTTTAGAAGATAATTTTTATAACGGATGGGTTATGTATGGTGAATCATTGTTTTCTCACACTCCTACTGATAAAATTTTTGTTTCACTTGCTATGCAAGATGTTGAAACTTCTAGTTCAAAAGAAGGTTTCGTAATTCCTATGCAATCAGAAAGTGATATGCCAATTTTAGAGATAGAACAAATTCCAAGATTTGATAATTTTTAACATGAGTATGTAGAACATTATTTGTCAATACAAATGGAAGAAATGGTAAATATTTCTTATGATTCATCTATTTTAGATGAAGAGGTAAAATATTTTCTTTCATTCTTGAATGCTGAAGGTTTGAGTGAAAATTTTTAGGATTGTGTTGAATACTCAAATGAAGAAACTTCATGTATGGCTAGGAAAGAAATAGAAGTTCCTATTCATCCTAAAGAAACTATTACTTTGTTTGGTCAGCAAGATTTATGGTGTGGAATATATGGACACATTCTTGATTAGATTCCAAATTTTGATGCTACTAAAAAGCAGGTTATTGATGAAGGAATACAAAATGATGGTGGTGATGATAGAGATCATGGAGAAAAAGAAAAGACTATAAGGGCTCATAAAATAGTGGTAAATGAAAGCGCACAAAAGGCATTCTCTTATCCTTTTAATTCAAACATTGAATAATCAGGTGAATTTCTGCATAATCATTTATTGGCTCCCATTGTTGTTTATGATGAGATGTCATTAGGGGTATATGAAGCAATAGAAGGGATTCTCATTCCTACCACCAATAGGATTGTATTTTCAAATGAAAAAGAAGATATGCTTTAGTTATTGAACCAAATTCATCAACAGCTAACAATTCAACCTAGGATACAAAACTATAATGATCCTTATTTTGTAAACATCCTAGATTCTTGCAAATTGTTACATGAATATGATTGGCCTATACACATGGATGATGATGTTGCTTTAAAATTTTCATAAGTTGCTTCATATTTGAAATAAATCCTATATTCTTTTAAAAGTGAAAATTTAGGTCAAAATGATGAATCAAGGTTTGAAATTCCTACCTTGTTGAATAAGCATAAGATCTTGGAAGATCATGTATTTGCTTGTAAGGTTAATGAATAAAATATTAAACACATAATTGCTTATAAGTTTGAATCAAATTAGTGGGGTTTGAAATGGAAAACAAAGGTTGCATGGTTTGGCCTAATCTTATTTTGGTTAAAATTGTGTAAATATTTGAATGCAAATCATGAGATATGTCTTTTAAGGTGTGTCTATGGTGTATGGGATCCAGGGAAATGATGGTAGACATTTTGGTAGTGTCTTGTATATTATGTATATTTTTTGTATATACTATTTTATGATGTGATGTGGTGTTGTCATATGTTATTGTTGTGTTGTTGTTTGTTTTGTTGTTATATTTATTTTCCATGTCTTGTTACATTTTGTTGTGTATTGTTGACCTTAATGACAATTTCACTTTGCCAGACCTTGTTGGAATTTCATGATTGAATGTTTTTCAATTTGGCAAGTTTTAGGTGAGTCTTCTAAGAGTAGGGTATTTTTATTCTAGATTGAATACGATGAAATTACCTAGTTTTAAATATTTTGAAACTTGAAAAAGAATAAAAGTGAGGTCTTTGTTTATGTCCTCATGAATGTGAATTAAAGATAAAGCAAATATGAAAAATTGGAATTGTATTGCAAAAACTTTGTATCCTTGCATACACTCGCATTTTATAACACATTTTATAATACTCCATACATCACCCTCGCATTCCATATTTCACATCCCATAGAAATATCATTTATAAAATTCAAAAGTTTAATTGGTTTTATAAAAAGTCATGTTGCTTTAATCAGGGGCACTTTCACAAAGGTATTTTGTATAAAATTGTAAAAGACAAAGCTTCATGTTTACACACCATAGCTTTCAAATTTCTAAATGTTTTCAGTCACTCAACTATTTATAGTATGGTAGGCAACCGTAGAAAAGCATATCAAATTCTCTTAGGATAATTGCACAATATACAATAAAATGATCTTTAGATCGGGAACTGATTTTGAAATTATCTACAACCAAGCACAATTTACACATATTAAAAAATTTTGGGTAAAATGGTCAAAACCATCCTTGAAAGAAAATGTAGGGTGAAAAGGGGCATCCTTGTCAGTCTTATCATGCAACATAGTCCATAAAACTCATTATTACCACAAATATTTGAAAACTCTAAACAAAATCAGAGTAGTAAGAATAGGGTCAAATCCTCATCATACTTTGGTTGATAATCCAATTCCCCAAAGCTTTGAGTCTATTTACATCACATATCATCAACTATTGGATCGTAAGGATTCATACTACTCATCCGTTAAAAGGAAGGGTAGTCATCCCTAAGGTTCAAGAAATCAAAATCCAAACACATCAGTCACTATTGGATCGTAAGGATTCATACTAATCATCAGTTAGAAGGAAGGGTGGTCATACCCAAGATTCAAGTAATCAAAAGCCAAAATTATGGACTATGGGGTGTTGTAAATTTACGTTGAGTTGAGATCATTGGGGATCATTGTTCTCATCCATTGAAGATTACATTGCCATTCATTGTTGAGTTCATCTTTGAGCTTTACCTTGATAGATTTGTGGATGATATTTGAGTGCTACTTGAGCATGATTGATTGAGCCTTTGAGAAGGACTTTGGGATAGATTTGAGGACAGTGTTGGGACATATTTGAGGATAGTGTTGGGAAAAATTTATGGATAGTTTTAGGCAAGTTCTTGGTGAGCTTGCTAGAGCAGATTTGGGCAAGTTCTTGGTGAGATTTCTAGAGCATATTTGGGCAAGTTTTTGGTGAGCTTGCTAGAGTAAATTTGTGCAAGTTCTTGGTGAGCTTGCTAGAGTAGATTTGGATAGGTTCTATGTGAACGTTTTATTCAGCGTTGGACAGGTTCTATGTGAGCTTGTTATTCAGTTTTGGATTGTAAGGATTCATACTACTCATCCATCAGAAGGAAGGGTAGTCGTCCCCATGATTCAAGCAATCAAAAGCCAAAATTATGGACTATGGGGTTAACCTCCACTGGGGTTATAGACGCTTATTGTTAGTGGAGTATGCTCATGCTTGGCGATATATCTCATTTAAAAGAAATACCTATGATCATTTCAAACGGGTAGGCTAGCCTTGTGTTTCTTTCATAACAGGTTTAATAATTTTATTCAAAATTAGGTAATGAACTCACTTGCGCACACACTGGTTCTTGATGATAGTAAGGTCATAACTGAGCTCTTGATCTGGTAAAGAACTCACAACACACACTTTTGGTCCTATTAGCATTAAATAAGTTTTAGTGTGTTTTTTTATTGTACTAGAGTGTTTGAGTATTTGTAAAACATGTCATTCATATTATTACATCCTGTTAATACATGTTTCAGTTTACTTCATATCATTTTCATATCATTTTATTTTCACGAATGTTCATTTTAGGGCCCCTGATAAAAGTATGATGACAAGCGTGGCAAAAATAAATATTTGTATTGAGAATGATCATTAATACATATCACCTGATCCCAACCAGTAATACATCACATTATGCATAAATAATTTCTGATTTCGATGATTCATATTTGTATTAGTCTATTCACATTCTCTGGATGCTTATCAATGCTTGTGATTCTAATTTTCATGTTTTGTGTGTTTTTAGAGATTGGTTTTTAGTCCGAAATGTCCAGGGACATTTACCAGCAGAGTCGCAAATGTTGTGACGTCCTTCACAACGACCCCAAAATTAGGGACCCACCTTAAATTTTGTGATTTCAAGGGATTTTTGTTTATCCAATTTTGCTCGCATCAAGGTCTTGAAAATTTTGCTTTCACTTTGGAATTGCTGACATATTTTCATTTTGAAGGTTTGAATGTAGTTGCAATGCTTGAAAACTCAATATTTTGATTATTTGCATATTAATTGCATTATTTCAAATCAAATAATTTGATTAAAATCATTTTCAAATGTTTAAATGATTAATTTCATTTAAATAATTAAATTTTATTTTAAGGTTAACCCTAAAATTAATGCAAAATTGAAATGGACATATCTTGAGGTAGAAAAATCCGCTTGATCTTATTCAAAACTTAGTAAAAAAATATGGATTTTATCTTTCTAATGATACCATACTTACAAGATTCCAGATGTCAGTTTCACCAAAAAATAGCAGGTTAGTTTAGCAATATGAGAACTTTGAAATACTTTTGCAAAAAAAAGAAAGTTACGAGAAAGTAATGTTTGGTTTTGATTTGATATATTGATTATTGTTTCATTATGTAGGTAATACAAGGGCAATGGTTTGAAGAAGATATTTATAAAATATGTTACCCGTGAAGAAATAGAATAACTAAACTTTTCAAATTATAAATAAATCATTGAGATTCATGGAAATGGTCGGAAATTTTATACAGAGAAGGAGAGGAATGATTGGAAGGAGCAAAGCTACACATTCATTGGAGGAAAATGAAGAAAGCCATTTGCAAAACAATGGAAATTATTGTAAGATTTTATAAATTGTTTTAAGCATTTTGGATCCAGATTTTTGCACAGACTGTATTTGGAATTAATAAAATGTTTATTACAATTTCTTAATAGTTTGTATACCTTAGAAGATTGTATCAATTCCTTTGATTTCATTGTGTGAATACTGGTGAACATTGGATTGGTTTTATTATTTTTTAATTATTATTTCATTATCAAAACTATATATTATAACCTAGCATAATTTTTATAAAGTGAAATTATATGGTTAGGTTATAAACTAAATTTATTATTCAAATATTACATCAATTAATATTTGAATTAATAAATTTAAGAAGGGATAAATGAATATTCTATTCCTCACCTTAATTTAATAAGGTTGAGGAACTAGGATCGATATCTCTAAAATTCAATTTGGTTTTGATTTATAATATAGTTCTATTTATTTTAGAAGTCCAAATTTCAAATCAGAGATCACATTTACTCTTTTGAATATTTAATTTCTTAAATATTTCAAAAGATAAATATTATAAGCAAATCTAATTTATAAACTTTATTTTATCAAACAATCCAAATTTTATAGATTAGTTTCATATTAAGCCCTAAGATTTTATCATTGACCAGGTTTTGGAACCTTATAAATTGGGAAAGACATTATTTCATTTATTCACCTCTTCTGGGTTTGATTTATAATTTCATAAGGGGGTTTGAATAAATAACTACTTTATCAAATAGACATTTGGGAAATGAATTTATTATAAATTTATTATATTCCAAAGGTTTATTAAATTTATAATTTTTTTTTTACTTTGATCTTTATCAAAGCTAAATTGAAATTTAATACAAAATACTAGATTCTTTTTATGCTAATTTCGTTTAAAGCATTTTGAGACATTAAATTGAAGGGAGGAAATAAAATTTGGTATACTTTAACCTAAGATCATAAAAATAATTTTATTTTGTTGAATTTATATCAAAGACATACTCCACATGATGGATTCGAAATCATTTACATGATCCCAGGCCCCTTAACAAAACTTGCAAGAACCTAGAGTTTTATTCTTAGCACTTATATGAGTTTATGCATAAAACATTGAATACAAGAACTTTATATATATATATATATATATATATATATATATATATATAGAGAGAGAGAGAGAGAGAGAGAGAGATAGAACTTAAAGTTCTAAGTTGTCGAGTGCTTTTATGACTTGACAAAATCACACCTCAACATATCCATTTTCAAATAAAAAGGATAAACCATATGTTTGCATCTACCAAATTGTAGTCTTTCAAATATTTTCTCGCTTCCTGCATTGATCCTTTTCACTCAGAATGAACCAATCTCCTTCCTTATTTCTCCACACCTTTGCCCTTGTCTTCCATCGCTTCCCATAAGGGGTCGAGTCCTTATCCTCTACACTAGCAAAAATTCTTCATTAATTCCCATCTATCCACATTTACTCTCTGACTCATCTTTCGAGTGACCCAACATGGTAACTTATTTTTTAAATTAAAATTTCCTCAATCACAAAATCTTACCATAAATGCATCTTTCTCCAAGGCAGTGGTGAAGCTTCCTTCACGTGATCGCTTAGCTCACATTGCTCTTAAAGAGCCAAGACCACTTTTTTTTTGTGATATTATTTATAAGACCTTAAAATATTATTAATAAAGGTTTTACTTTTATTCAAATAAAATATACTTTACTTATTTGAATAAAATCCAATTATTTTCATTACAATAAATATTTCATTAACTATCAAACTGAAGTTCAATTATCATTTAAGATTAGGATTTTTTCCTTATTTATTTAAATGAAACTCAATTATCATTTAAACTAAGGTTTCTAAATGAAGTTCTATTGTATTTTAAAATAAATATTTATTATTTCAAATGAAATTCTATTTATCATTTAAAATAATATATTAATTCCAAATGAAATTCTATTATCATTTAAAATAATAAAATATATACACATATATTTATATATACTTATATATATAACATAAGATAAAGGTTATTTTTATTGAATACTAACACCATGTTATTATTTTGAAGGGTTTAAGAAAAACAAGGAGCTTTCAAAGATAACCCAATTATGCATGCTTTTCCAAACCATTGATGCAGCAAATGATGAAGTAAAATATAATAAAACATATGCAATAGATAAAGAGGGAGTATTTTCATCAACTCAATCACCTGTCTTAGCCCAAGAATTTATGATAGCTACCAAGCTATCAAATTAATACTCAAGGTGGCTAGCTAATTAATGATTATCCCTATCCGAGGATGCATGCCTATATGGGTGTATCTGTCAATGTTACCCTCTTGTTATCATAATTATCACTTTCCCTATCTTAGATACCCCATTTTTGGTGGATGATTCTACCTCTTCCACCCACGAGTGTACCTGATTTTGCACATTAATAATATGGTAGTAGTATCATATTCTTTCAAAATTTTAAACTAGAATTGCATAGTTGTTCAATTGCATTAACTAAGTATTAAAGCATCAATAATTAAAACATTGTTTCTTTGTACTAAAAATCCTGTCAAGGAGGGCCATGACATCCTACCCCCTGGGACTAAACGCCATCTTGGGTGTTTCTAGTTCAAAAATAAAATTATTACATCATATATTTTTAAATAAAAAGGGAAAATGTTTTTGCATATCCATTTTTTTCCAAGTGGTATTTATTTCAAAAAAATGGTCCCACTGGACTTTACATTTTTCAAGAATCTGATTCCACATAGACTTAGAATGAAACTCAACAATTTTTACTAGCATCATTTCAATAGCCTCTGGATTTGCCATCTGTAATTTAGAAACATCCCATACATATTCAGGGTTAGCAACATATTTTCTAAGCAAGGATATGTGGAATGTGTCATGGATATTTGATAGGTTAGGAGGTAAGGCAAGTCAATAAGCAACCAGACTGATATTTTTAGTAATCTCAAAGGGTTCCACAAACTGAGGATCCAACTTCATGGATTTGATAGCACTCTTATTTGGTTTAATTCTTAAGAACACTTTATCTCCAACCGAGTACTTTATTGGAGTTTTCTTTAGATCAACATAAAATTTTTGCCTATCAAAAAATTCTTTAGGTATTTTCCTAATTACCATTAATTGGTCTTCCATTTATCTGACCATATCTATCCAAATCACAACTCGATCTTCTAGGTCATCCCAAGGCAATATTGTTCTACACTTTCACCCATATAAGGCATCAAAATGAACCATTCCTAGAGAGGAGTTATATCCATTATTATAGGTTAACTCTACAATATGTAGGTAGTCTTATCAATGATATTTATGATCCATGCAGTATATACAGAGCATATCTTATAGTACATGGTTTACTCGTTCAGTTTGACCATATTTCTTAGGGTGGTATGTTGAACTCATATTCAACATCGTGCTCACTACACGATGGAGGGCTTTCCAAAATTTAGAAGTAAATCTAGAATCCCTATCTAAAATGATCACCTTAGGAAATACATGCAATCATAATACCTTTATAGCAAATCTATTAGCCACTACCTAAGCATCATCCTTGATGTTCCCTAGTATGAAATGTGCAACCATATTCAATCTATCAACTATCATAAGGATTACATCATGTTGATACCTGGTCTTTGGTAACCCTACTATAAAATCTATAGATATAACCTATCATTTCTACATAGGTACATCATGTAGATATAATTTTCCTATAGGATGCTTATATTTTGCGTTAACTTTTTTACATTTGAGGCATCGAGCAATAAAATTAGTGATATCCTTCTTCATTCCTACCCATAAAAAGGTTCTTTTCATATTTTCCCACATTTTGGATCCTCCAATATGAGTAGAATAAGGAGATATATGAGCTTCTTGCATTACTAGTTTTCTTAAATCACCTATTTTTGATATAATGACTCTACATTTATAGCACAGAAGATCATATTTCATATAAACTTCCTTATTAACCTCAAGGTACCTATCCATTCTAGCTCAAATTTCTTGGTAATAATCATCCCAATATTGCTCTTGTCTCACTTGATCCATCAGATCTATGTGACTTCTAGTTATGGTTGCTATGTTTTTCCTTATACTCAAGGCATCAACAAATGTATTATCTTTCCCTTTTATGTACTCAATTTCAAATTCACACTCAATGATAAACTTGACCCATATTCTCTATCTTGAATTGAGTATAGGTTGTGTAAATATATACCTTATACTTTGATGGTCAGTTTTTAATTCAAAGGGCCTTCCCATCAAGTAGTGGTGTGAGGACTTTAGAGCATGCACCACTGCAGCTAGCTCTAGATCATGTGTAGCATAATTAACTTTATGCCTCTTGAGATTACCTAAAGTATATGCTATTACTAACTCTTCTTGAGAGAGTACCCCTCATAACTCTTCTAGTGATGCATCTGTGTGTACTAAAAAATCCCCTTGAGGGTCAAGAAATTTTAGTATTGGTGCAGTAGTGTTTTATGTTTTAGTAATGCAAAGGCATATTCACACTTCTCTGACCATTTAAATTCCTTTTCCTTTTTTGAAGGTTAGTTATTGCTACAAAAATAATGGATTAATCCTTTATGTAACATCTATAATAGCATGTTAACCCCACGAAGCCTTGCACTTCTATCACATTAGTAGGGGGTAGCCAGTTTAGGATAGCCTCAATTTTCTTTGGATCCATAGCAATTCCTTCTACTAATATGATATGTCCAAGATATCTTACATCTAAAACATAGAAATTTACTTTTGGCTAGATTCCCATAGAGTTGGTTCTCTCTTAGCAACTCTAACATGATCTTGAGATGTTTATTGTGTTCTTCCTTGTTTTGAGAGTATATTAATATATCATCTAGAAATATAAGGACAAATTGGTCTAGGTATCTTTTGAACACACTATTCATTAGATTCATGAATACATCTGAGGAATTAGTTATTCCAAATGATATAACTATAAACTCATAATACCCATACCTATTTTTAAATGTTATTTTGTGAGTGTCCCCCTCATGTATTCTAAACTAATGGTAATTTTATAGGTCAATATTATTGAATATTGTGGTATCTCTTAGTTGATTGAGTAAATATTCGATACTAGGTAGGAGACATCTATTATTGATTGTAGCCTTATTAAGAATTATGTAATCAATGCATAATCTTAAGGAACCATCATTCTTTTTTACAAATAATATTGGTGCACCCCAAGGTGACACACTTGGTTTTATCAATCACTTTTCTAATAGCCCTTGTAGTTGAACCTCTAGTTCATGCATATTGATAGGATTCATCCTATATGAATATCTATGAATATGTTATGCTCCTAGCATAAGTTCAATTATGAAATCAAATTCCCACACAGGAGGGAGTCCAAGTAAATCCTCTGGGAACACATCCTTAAAATCCTGCAGAATTGGGTGCTTTCCTAGTACCTCTATTTTTTATCATCTCCTACTTCATTTAGTTTTACAACATAAACTATCCATCCTTTCTTTATGGCCTTATTCAACTGCATAGTCGATAGCATATAGGATTTGAATACCCCTTCTTGCTATGAATTCTCAATCTTTCCTTACCTTTCTTTGAATAATCGATCCATATGTGTTGGAAATTGATTAAGGATTTATGGTCCTACAACCAATACATCACTAGGATTACATCAAAGGCATGAAGTGGAGCTACATATAGATAACATTTTGTGGACCTCCATATGCTTGATCTTGCTTTTCTTGTGTAATCAATTACATAATGA
The DNA here is from genome assembly GCA_028583015.1 of Wollemia nobilis. Taxonomy (NCBI): domain Eukaryota; kingdom Viridiplantae; phylum Streptophyta; class Pinopsida; order Araucariales; family Araucariaceae; genus Wollemia; species Wollemia nobilis. The sequence continues at coordinate 4,750,530 of JAQPPZ010001711.1, read as the reverse complement.
GGACCTCCACACCGGTAGCACTCTCCCTTGGAGTGTTTTTTTCCTGAATTTTATTTTCTAATTGCCTTATTTGGGGTGACTCTATCCATTCCTCTTTCCTTGAGGTTGAGTGAGTTTTGAGGGTTGGTCCATTCATAAAATTAATCAACTCTATTTTATCGGGGCATCTAATTGTATAGTGTGGCCCTCCACATATAGAGCAACCTTCTTTGGGACCTTCAAGGTCTCCCTAAATCTATTTTGTAACTCGTTCTATTTAGGATGATTTTAGTTGTCTTTGAATTTTTCCATAGCCTAGTTTGACTATATTTTTCTTCAGTTGGGTAGGTTTGAGTTGGCTTGTCCACCCTCTTTTTTACCTTTCCACTCTAAATAACTAGTACTTTCCTTTTGGGATTTTTGGTCCTTCTTTGTCAACTCTACAAAGTAGGAATCATTCAATTGCTTTTGTTGTTTTATTTATTCTTTTTGCTAATATATTAGTTTCCCTTGTTGTTCTATTTTCTCTTATAACACTGTAGTGATGATGATGATGTTTTCTACCTCTTTTCTTAAGTCTCTCGAACCCTTATCTTGGGTCCTTCATTTAGCATTATCCTCAGGTTGTTGCCGAATAGGGGAAGGAGTATTTCCTCCTTTCATCTTGGGTGTCATCTATCCTAATGACAACCAATAAATTAGGATTATGTTATGGTTCTACCTAGAACTTAACTACTAACTCAAGCAATAATACAGAGTTCTTCTACTAACAACATAAATAATCTAATTAGGATGGTATTCCAAGGTTATGATGTAACTTTATTACCAAGTCCATACTTATCATGAATAAGGTATCATAACACTCTAATCACCCTTGGGATTATTTCCCATTATATTATAACAATTAGGATATTCTAGGTATTCTCATCTTTAGTTTAAAACTTAAGTAAACCTTCATTGAAAGACATCCAAATTCCTTTAGCACATAAGAAGCTCTATACCCTCGTACCTAGATCTCTAATACAAAATGTAATGATCCTAATTATAGCTACAAGAAAACACATGGAAAAGAAAATAATTTTTTTTTACAAAGGAGAGGTATTCATAAACCCCAAACTGACCTTTGATTATTCTAATAGTTTTTAAATCACTAAGTTTCCCGACTTTCCTAAAGAGTTCCATATTACCAAATACACTCCCACAAGTCCATATATGTATGTGTCTTATGTATTACCGCAAATAAGTTTTTATATCCATCATTCTCGATGAGCTAAACTTATCACCTTCTCTCAGTCTAAGGTATACACCCATCACCATACCATACACAATTCTATCTATGTAGGTATGCTACGTGTATTGTGAGTTAAGCTATCCATTTCATCCCCACGATGAGCTATCTTAACTTAGATGTAATATTTTATTCTACTTGGTTTTCATTCTCCCTAAGGGGTTTTATTTCCCTTAGGTCTTCCTACATACATCCTAGGATGTCTCAATCCCTTAGGTCATTCTAAGTTCACCCTAAGATCTCAATTTCTCAAGTCACTTTTATGTTTAACCACAGAATAAGAATAATTCATTTTATCTAATCAATAGCATACAAGGAAAGCTAAAAAAGACATATAAATGAAGTAAGCAATAAATGAAAGAAAGTGCTTAACTAGAGAAGAATAGAAAGATGATAAACATAAATTAAGTTACAATTTTCAATAATTCAATGATTTATTATATATAAGAAAGTATGGTAAATCCTCCATAATTTAAAATAATAACATAATACATCATTTTCATATGGGATATCTTCCCACAACTATTTGAGTATAGTAAATTATTGCAAAAGTAAGACAAACCGATGTATGTGATCCAACTGCCATCTTTGGTCCTACATTTGTTTCCATTGATATTTTAGGGATAGTAAGGGGATTAGGACACTCATGGTTCAGGATAGGCATATCTCTAAATGCATTTACTATTTTCTTTTCCAAATTGCAACTATACAAATTAAATCAAAGTATCTGATAATCTACTACATAGTTGATATCATAAAAATCACCATTTTTATTTTCCCCTCTCATTACCCAATGAGAGTCTTTCAAAAAATGCAACTAGATCACATGTTCTACTTCAATTAATTATTTCCAACCTTTATTCAACAAATTAAAGTCTCATACATTTAATCATTCAATAAACAAGGTTCCTTTATTCCCATAAATCAAGTCTTACTACTTAATTTATAAAGTAAACAATATTTCCTTAATTTCATAAATTAAAGTCCCATACCTTTAATCTACAAAACAAACTATTTTCTTTCATTTAATAAATCAAAGTCTCTTACTTTAATCCATAAATAAACCATTTCCATTTATTTCATAAATTAAAGTCTCATACCCTCAATTTACAAAACAAACTATTTTCTTTCAATTAATAAATCAAAGTCTCTTACTTTAATCCATAAATAAATTATTTCTCTTTATTTCATAATTTAAAGTCATATACCCTTAATTTACAAAACAAAATTTTTTATTTTATTTAATAAATCAAATTCTTTTACTTTAATCCGTAATAAACCATTTCTCTTTATTTCATAAATTGAAGTCCTATACCCTTAATTTACAAAATAAACTATTTTCTTTTATTTGATAATTCAAAGTCTCTTACTTTAATCTATAAATAAACCATTTTTCTTTATTTCATAAATTAAATTCCCACACCCTTAATTTACAAAATACACTATTTTTTCTTTAATAAATCAAAGTCTATTCTTCTGTAATTTACTTAAAACTAAAATAATTAAATAAAATATTTGACTTATTCTTCTTCAACGACCAACTCAATTTAAGAATTATCAAGTAATTAGAAGGTCCACTAACTTACCCAACCAAAGGGTGGGGGTTTCAATTAAATAAGAGTATAGAAGAGTATAAAGGGTGTGGCAAAGGCAATGGTTGACCAATCTTATAGTACGTGGTCGACGACCAAGATGCCATGACTAGCTAGAGATGTAAACACCCAACTATGATCCAACTTAACACTCCTAGACATGGCTCAAGGAGGATTAAAGTACATAGGAGAGGTTTAGCTTCACTTTATGACGTAGCCCTAAGTTAAGGATCATAACTAACTACCTACGTACATGCAATAAGAGCCTTAACAAGAGTTTGGTCCAAGGTTTTACTAAAAAATACAAATGATGACGGTGTTGAATTATAACTAGTGACTACCAAGAAGCTTAGCCTCACCACAGGCCAACCTTTAGGAATGCAATCGATGCCTACAAACAAGCTCATATGAGAGGTACACTTGATTTTGGTTTTCTCTACAACACACAACTTTCTCAGAAACCACAATACTTTAAGCTACCACAAATATCCCAAATACGGATTTCACCTACTCTAGAGCTTACCAAAGGGCTTACCACCACCATACACAACACTTACTAACACTAACATAGTCGCATCCAAGCCACAACTCAAACCTCAATACAACGAACACATCGTGATGTCATATTCCCTATAATAGGTCATCTATATAAGGAAAGGAATAACAAGGAGGTTTGGTTATCGAGAGCCAATGACTTTTAAGATTTTCTAGGGTGACACTAAGGAGATACAATTTTATTCTTAGATGTAAGGATCCTAAAACCAAGGAGGCCATTAACGATGACCATAGCAAGAGGACAATAATCCAAAAAAAGCAAGGATGAAATAAGACCACTGCTAACATTAGGATGACATTCAATGAAGGATCTATTTTCAAATAAAGAGGAGAAACCATATGTTTGCATCTACCAACCTATAGTCTTTCAAACGTTTGTTCGCTTCCAGTGTTGAGCTTTTCCACCTAGAATGAACCAACCTCTTTTCTTCTTTCTCCACACCTCCACCCTTGTCTTCTACTACTTCCCATAAGGGGTCGAGTCCTTATCCTTATGCTAGAAAAAAATCTCCATTACTTTCCATATGTTCACCTTTACTCTTTAACTCATATTTTGAGCTGACCAACATTATAACTTATTTTTTTAAATTAAAATTTCCTCAATCCCAAAACCTTACCATAAATGCAACTTTCTCCAAGTTGACGGTGAAGCTTCCTTCACCTGAACGCTTAGCTCACAATGCTCTTGAAGAGCCAAGCCCACTTATTTTATTTGATATTCTTTATAAGGCCTTCAAATATTATTAATAAAGGTTTTATATTTATTCAAATAAAGTATATTTTACTTATTTGAATGAAATTCAATTATTATTATTACAATAAATATTTCATTAATTATCAAAATGAACTTCAATTATCATTTAATATTAAGGTTTTTCCTTATTTATTTAAATGAAACTCAATTATCATTTAAACTAAGGTTTCTAAATGAAGTTCTATTGTCTTTTAAAATAAAACATTTATTATTTTAAATGAAATTCTATTTATCATTAAAAATAAAATATATTAATTCCAAATGAAATTCTATTATCATTTAAAATAATAAAATACACACACACACATATATTTCTATAATCATCACTTCCCCTATATTAGGTACCTCATTTCTAGTAAACGATTCTACCTCTTCCACCCATGAGTGTACTTGATTATGCACATTAATAATATATCAACAGTATCATGTTCTTTCAAAATTTTACACTAGCATTGCATAGTTGTTCAATTGAACAAACTAAGTATTAAAGCATCAATAAGTAATGCATTGTTTCTTTGTGCAACAAACCATGTAGTTTCATCCTTTTATTATCTATGGATTTTTTTACAACTCACTCCCTAATTCCTTTTTTACCAATGAACCCTAGCTAGGTATTCTCTACAATTTTTGCTTTAGTACTAACAATTCCTTCATAGGGCATTGGATTTTAGCATAAATTTCTCTTCCAATTGTTCGAGAACTTGAAACTTGTTGCTATTTTTAAAATTATTATCTATTTTTTGCTTCTTTTCCTGAACCCTTATATTCTTTTCCCAATTTCCTCCTCCAAACCTTAGTAATGGGTTTTATTGCCTCAAAATTTCACTCCTTTTGAGGGTAGTTTCTAGAAAAAATATCAACTTTATTACATACCTAAAAAGAGTAGGATAATTTGCATATTCCACCTTTTGAACCCATTCTTAATAATCTAACATGATTTTTACTGATTGAGGTAAGGGTTTACTCTGGTCTACATTAACACATATTCTAACTGCTAAAAGCCATAAATTCACTGTAGTTGAATGATCAAATGCTAGGAGAGTTCCAATAGAGCTTGTATTTTTTGCTAAAATATCTTCATGCCAAAATTCCACTAGCAAACCTAGCAAACTCACCCAAATAGAAGTAGCTTCTATGTTATTTGTTAATGGATTAAAATATGAACATTATTTCTTTAAACATAATCCTCTCCTCCAAAAAACCATGGTCCTCCCATAAAGACTAAAGATAAATAAAGTGCCCCGATAAATTAAATGTAGAAAAGCAGTATTTACAGAATCAAAAGAAGATTGTAGAAACACAAATAACACAATATTTATCCTAAAAAACCCTAACCGGGAAAAACCAACACAATATTATCTTCTTATTACATTAATTTCACCATCTCTAATACAATAATATTCACCTTATATCACACTATCTTATTTTGTATCAAACTCTAATGCAAGCATGATATAAATAACAAAAGCACAAACACAGATTTATAATTTAGGGCAAAAAATCCAGGCTGAATTCTATTGCTCGATTTGTGACCTAATAATAAATATTCCAGATATACAAAGGGAAAAACACATCTATTTTTGGCTTTGAGGGCACCCCCATTGGAATCCCTTGGTAACACAAGTACGGGGGTGTTACCCCTCCTATATCCCCCCTTAGTGGAGTGGGTCCAAATGTGGCTAAAATCAAAACCTCCAAATTACCAGAACCTTTAAAATTTAACCCCTCCTGAATAACATGAAAAATATTCAACATAATTCCAAAAAATACCCTAACCAAATATTCATTGAAAGTAAAATTAAAAAGGATAAAACCATGAGAGAGAGCTACAACTTGCAAAGAACCCTTTAGATTTCATCTAAAAAGCATCCACTTTCAAATAGAATCTAGATCTAGGTGAACATTTCGAGTAAATTTACCTACCAATGAATTCTCCCTCTCAACAATAATCTTATCTGCTAGGGCTTTTGGAACCCAAACCACAAATTTATCATTCTCCAAAACTACTAAAATCTTAAACTTCCCAAAGAAATCAAGATTTTTTCCCTCAATAATCTTCAGATGTTTCCCTTGGATCAAAATACCTTCAATGATAATTAGCAAAATTGTTTCCATCTATTTTTGCAAAAAAAACCATTCTGATTATAGTACCCTAATAATATATACTACCTACCACCAACAATATTTGAAGACATCTTCCTTAGATCTTGCTCATGTTGCTCATATCCTACTCCTCTACTTAATCTTACTTAGATCTACTAAAATCCCCCTCAGAGCTCATATCTACTCATATCTACTCAGGTCTCCCTCATCCTACTCATTTTCTTGCTCAGATACCACTCCTTTACTTAGACTACTACCCACATTCATAGTGTATTATAATACTTTTTTGTTGTTATATTTAGATATTAATCATATATTTCTTTTGACAAGATGGATGAAGGGATTTTGAAAGGAACCTCAAAAATTTTATAAAAGTGGATCAACCAACCTTTCAAAAGCAAGGAAGGGAGAGGTCAAAAGAGAAACCTAGAAAGATCCAAAGATCTAAAAAGTAGAAAAGATTCATAAAAACCAAACAAAGCAAACCCTACTTGAAACTATCAACCCACCATAGTTAAAACTAACATCTAAAAAATTTCATTACCAACTAACTCCTGTGATGGGCATGTTGGTCCTAGGACTAAAGAATATGGCCACTTGTACTTGTGCCACATCCTCTTGACCTTTGAATTTAGAGTGCGAAACCACCTCCTCTTAAAATTCAAAATATGATAGTTTTTTAAGTATGAATACCTGCAATCAATAATATTTCCCATGGGATCCCTACTAATGCAAAAAAGACCATTCTAGAAAATGGATTACCTCCTTGTGATTTCATTGTCTAATTGATTTAAACCAACTAGGAAGTATTTCCACCAAATTGTGCATCTTTCCTGAACAAGCCCAAAATTTGCTAAAAAATATGTAGATCTATTCCCTTCCCTTTAAACATGCTTAATTTGAGCAGTTTTGAGGGCTAGAATCCATCTTTGGATTTTACCTAATTTATTTGCAATCATCCAATAATGGGTTTGAACTCCTTTGATAATATTTATGATATTTAGGGAGTCCCCTTAAATAATAACCTTCATACCATTCATAGAATACATATGAGAAACCCCTTAGAACAGAGCTTGTACCTCCGCAAAGTGACTAGTCTAATGATATAATTTTTTAGTAAAGGCCAACAATATCCTCCCATCCAAGTCTATAATCCATCCCCCAGCACCATCTCCTCTCGAATTTCCTTTGGAGGTTCCATAAAGTTAAAGCTTCAACCAGCCAGGAGGAGGAGGTTCCCAAATAATTTAAGGTCTAACTGAGACTTTAGGACGAGGTTCAAAAGGGTGAGCTCTAAAACCAAGGGTTGAATTAACAACAAGATCCCTGATGAGAGTAACCTTTTCAAAAGGAAGAATAGTTACATTTTCAACAATGGTAGCTACAACACAAAGGGAAATAAACTCAACAAGGTGAGAAACATTTTAGAAGGCTCAAGAATTTATCTCCTTTCAAATATTCCACCAAACATGAGGTAAACCAAAAGATCAAAAAGCACAAAAATGTGAAGATGAAAAGGAAGAACACCATTGGATGACCAATTCAGATAACACCTTAGGAAATACCCATTCCATATCAACAGGCCTTCAAATTTGGGAGAGGAGAGACCAAGAAAATAGATAGTCAAATAATAGGTGAACAGGGGATTCGTCTATTCTTCCACACAGGTAGGATTTTTTTAGGAGGACCAAGCCCCTTTTTTGCAAATTATCCAATGTGAGACACTTACCTTGGGCCACCCACCAAAATAAAACATTAAATTTGGTAGTAATTTCCTTTAGCCAAATGTTGTGACCAATAAACTAGGGGTCAAAGGAAACATCTAAAAGATGATAGATTGACTTTACTAAAAAGTAATCATCCTTCTCAGCACCCCACACTGACCTAACTAGAAATAAAAATCCACTTTAAGATATCCATAAGGGTTTTAAAGGTCATTTCTTCAACCTAGGAAACCCCAATAAAAACAAAGGGTTTCCAACATTTTCTATCAATAACAAAAATAATGAAATCACATAACTTTAGATTGAAATCTTAGTTTGTGATTGGTTCCACTAGGTTTAGGTTTGGATATGAATCTAATGGTCTATCGGTTGCCCATGTATCTTTTCAAAATTCAATGTTCTACCCATTTTCTATCTTCCCCCATTTAAAATATTAAAGCAACTTTTAACAATACATTGCTAGAAAGCTGAGCCAAGGGACAGAGTGGGATCTATGAGGAAATTGCCATTATTGCCTAAATATTTGGCCAACTAGATTCTAAACCAATTAAAATTATATTTTTGAACCAATCTCCAACTCTATTTAGATATTAATGCTCTATTTAATGTTGTCATCCTTCTTAAAACAATACCTCCCATCTCTTTTTTGCTACACACTTCATCGCAAGAAACCAACATGAATTTCTTATTCTCATCAGAACTAGACCAAAGGAAATATTGTTGTATTTGTTCAATTTTTATAAGAATATTTCCTAGAATATTGAAGATAGAGTGAGAGGAAGTACATTGATACATTATGAAGGGTAGTCTTAACCAACATAATTTTACCTGCTTGGCTTAATAGAGCCTCTTTCTAGCCCACCAATTTTCTTTGAACTCTTTGCATGACCGAATCCCATAAATATATTTTAATACCACCTTTGAACAATGGCATTCCCAGATAAATTTTAGGAAGGGAGTCAATTTCACATACCAAGATCTCAATAATTCTCCTCTGCCTACGTGGAGGAGTATTAAGGAAAAACATTTTGTTTTTTCTCAAACTCACTCTCTATCCAGTTGCATTCTTGTAGTCCATGAGGATGTCTTTGATAGCTTTGGCTTGAAGGATGGATGTAAGGAAATATAGTAATGTGTCATCTGTGAATTGGTGATGTGAAACTGGATCTATAGAAGCTATAGGTTTGATCCCTAGAATAGTAGTATTCACCTTCAGTATTATTTCCAGAGACTCAACTAGTAAAATAAAAAGATATGATGATATAGGGTCCCCCTGACGGATTCCTTTACAACTACTAAAGTATCCTATCAGTGATCCATTAATTAATATTGAAATTTTTTTTGAGGATATACAAGCTCTAATCAATCTAATCCAACTTGGTATAAATCCAAATTTCCCTAGTACTCTAAGCAAAAATACCCATGAGACTCAATCATAGGCTTTATTCATGCCTAGCTTGAGGAGGGTTCCTGGTCTTCTACTTTTATCTACATAATAAATTAGCTCATGCACTACAATGATACCATCAAGGATTTGCCTACCCACCATAAAACCACTTTAGGGATGGTTAATAATTATTGGTAGGTAAAATTTGATTCTATTAGCCATAGTTTTAATGAGAATTCTAAAAATTGTATTACATAGGCTAATGGGCTTGAAATCAGAGAAATCTTTATCACACATTGACTTAGGAATAAGAACTATAAATTTTGAGTTTACATTAGACAAAATAAAATTTTACTCCTAAATTTCTCTCATAGCTAAACAAGTATCCCTTCCTACAAATTCCAGATTCTCTAAAAGAAAATAGGAGGAAAGCCATTTGGCCCAAGTGCTTTCAGGCCACCTATAGAAAAAAAAAATCCCTAATTTCTACATCTCTAAATAAAGCACATAGGGATTCATTCATATCTTAAAAAACTAGGGAGGGGATGTGTTGTAGAAGCCTCTCTTCATCCTAAGATCCCTATAATCTCTTGAGCATAGGATGGATTTGAAGAACTCAACCACTTCTTCACTAATTTCTACAATATCTTTTGTAATTATACCATCTAATTGCATAACTTCTCTAGTTATATTATTTCTCCTATTACTTAAGGTGCACATGTGAAATAATTTTGTGTTCCTATCATCTTCACGAAGCTAGAGAGATCTTGATTTTTGATGCCACAAAGTTTCTTCTTCAACCAGCACATTATGCAGGTCTGCTAAGATTTTTCTTTTCTTACATCTATCCCTTTCTGTAACCTCTCCTAACTCCAAGGATGATTCAATTTTCTTCAACTATTCAGCTAAATCTTTTTCCTCAAGACTACATTCCAAAAAATATACGTGTTCCAAATCTTAATATTAGCCTTAACAAACCTGAGCTTGGAAGTCATTTGAGAGATGAGAGGGCTTGAGAAACCTCGAGACCACCATTCTATGATTTTAGATTTTAATCTGTAATAATTTGCATGACCCTCCTTGGTGGAATTTTTGGCACAAAGAAACAATTTTTTAATTTATGATACTTTAATATCTAACTTTTGTAATTAAACCAACTATGTGATGTTTAGTTGATTTGAAAGAGCATGGTATTGCCGATATATTACCAAGATGTGCAGGATCAAGTATACTCGTAGGTGAAAGTAGCAAAATCATCCACCAGAAGTGGGGATACTTGAGGTTGGTGAAATTATGATTAATGCAAATTAAGGGTAACATTAATGGATAACTTCATATAGGCATGCATTTGGTTAGGGATAATCATCAAAAACTAGCCGCCTTGAGTCCAAGATTGATAGCCTAGTAGCTATCATAAATTCTAGAGGCTGAGACAGGTGACTAGGTTGATGTAAATATTCCCTCTTTATTTATTGCATATCTTTGATTGTATTTTACTTCATCACTTGTGGCATCATAGGTTTGAGGAGCGTGCATAAGTTGATTGTCTTGAAACTCCTTGTAATGCTTGGAAATGCTTGGTATGATGTTATATAGCAAGTCTTTATTTTTGAATGTTAAAAGAATTACATTTTTAAATAAAGATTAGTTTATTTTTTAATGTTAAAATAATTACATTTTTAAATAAAAATTAGTTTATTTTTTAATGTTAAAATAATTACATTTTTAAATAAAAGTTAGTTTATTTTTTAATTTTAAAAGAATTACATTTTTAAATAAAAGTTAGTTTATTTTTTAATGTTAAAATAATTACATTTTTAAATAAAATTTAGTTTATTTTTGAATGTCAAAAGAATTACATTTTTAAAAAAAAAATAGTTTATTGAATATTAAAAAGGGAATTCATTTTATAAGTTAGAGATAACTTATATATATGAAAGGGAAGAGAATCCCATATGAAAATATAATAAACCCTTTTTATTATAAGTCAATGGAATTCTTAATGAAGCATGGGGCTTCTAGAATGCGGTAGATCATGCATTTATGGAGGTTCCTTCCACCCTCTACCGACCAAAGGAAAATATCCCATCTACCGCCCTAGAGTTAGAGAGAATTGATGGCGGTAGATAGACTTTAGAAGGGGATAAGACAAGAGGAGAGGGAAGATCGAAGGGTTGGCAATTCAAGGAAGAAGAATAAAAGACTACAAATGGTGGGATAAGGAGATCTAGTGGAATAGAAAGCAAAGGATTGGACATTTGCAAGGGAGCATTAATATTTTAGGATTGTGAGTTGTAGGGTGGACGTCATAGCTTGTGTAGTTACGAGCAGCCTTGTTGTGTGGTTTAATTAAAGAACCTTATGATGCTTGTAAATTAAGTAGAAACTTAATTTAAAAGAATTAAAGAACTTATAATGTTTTATAAAGTAAGTAGAGGGAATTTAATTTGGGAGAAATAAAATAACGAATTATTAGTGAATGGTTTATTTTATGAATTAAAGGTTATGGGGCTTTGGTTTACAAAATAAAGAGAATAGGATTTATTTATAAATTAAAGGTTATGGGACTTTGATTTACTAAATAAAGTGAATGGTTTATTTTATGAATTAAAGGTTATGGGACTTTGGTTTATAAAATAAAGAGAATAGGATTTATTTATGAATTAAAGGTTATGGGACTTTGATTTACTAAATAAAGTGAATGGTTTATTTTATGAATTAAAGGTTATGGGACTTTGGTTTATAAAATAAAGAGAATAGGATTTATTTATGAATTAAAGGTTATGGGACTTTGATTTATTAAATAAAGTGGATGAATTATTTTATAGATTAAAAGTTATAGAACTTTGGTTTATAAAAGGAAAAGGAAGGGATTTACTTATGAATTGAAGTGGTAGAGCTTTAAATTATTAAGTAAATAAAATAATTTATTTTATAGATTAAAGGAATGAAACTTTGATTTATAAATATAAAGAAAATGTGATTTTATAATTTAAGTGTTAGTCTTGGCTTATAAAAATATAGGAGCCTAACTTATTTGATGATTAAGGGTATTGGACTTTAATTTTTGAATAAAGGTTGAGTATATTGATTAAAGTATGATCTATGCTCTTTCTGTAATTGTTGAAATATTCTCATTTGGTAATGAGAGGGGAAAATGAAAATAGAGATTTTATTGATTTCAACTATGCAGTAGATGGATAGTTACTTTGATAAATTTGTATAGTTGCAATTTGGCATTGGAATAAGTAAATACATTTAGAAGCATGTCTATCATGGAACCATGAGTGACCTGATCCCCACCTATCCTCAAATGATCGAAGGAAAGAGAAGGAGAATCAAAGGAGCATTTGGAACCACTGTAGCAGATTGATCTTACTTTTATTGATTTACTTATGCTCAAATAGATTAACTATGTGGGGAGATTTTCCTAATGAGATTGATGTAATGTATTATTCTTTAAAGAGTATGGAGGATTTACCATACTTGTTTTTATGTAATAATGGCTATATTGTCGAGAGATGTACCTTTGTATTATTGATTGAAATCATTTATGTTTTGTATTTGCATTACTTTAAATGTTGCTCCTTTCTTGTATCTTTTGTATGCTTTGTGACTTATGCTCTTTTCTTAGATTTAGTATCTTAGCTATTCTGATTTTCTTGCTAAACAATAGAAACATAAACATTAAGTTCTAGGGTGAACTTAGAGGGTGACCTAAGGGATTAAGACACCTTAGGGTGAACATAGTGGACCTAAGAGATTAAGACCCCTTAGGGAGATTGATAACTGAGTTTAAGGGAAGACTACATATGAGTTAAGATAGCTCATCATGGAGATGAGATGGATAGCTTAACTCGCAATACGTGTAGCATACCTACACAGATTGACTTGTGTATGGTATGGTGATGGGTGTATACCTTCGATTGACTGATGGTGATAGTTTAGCTCATCAAGAGTGATGAGAAGGATAAACTTATTTGTGGTAACACATAATACACCTGCACAGTTGGATTTGTTCTAGGGTATTTAGTGAGGTGTAGCTCTTCAAGAAACTTAGGAATTTTTCTTAACATTAGACCAATTAGGAATCAGATAGGGGTTTATGAATCCCTCTCCTTAGTAAAAAATTTATTTTCTTTTTGTGTTTTCTTGTGGTTGAATTTTGGGTCATTACATTTAGTATCAGAGCTCTAGGTACGAGGATATAGAGCTTCTTATGTGCTAAAGGGATTTGGATGTCTCCAATGAAGGCTTGCTTGAAGTATAAGCTAGAGCTGGGATGATCTATAATGCCCTATTTGCTAGAATCTAATGGGAGCTAATCCCAAGGGTGAATGGATGTTAGGGTACCTTAGTATGGGCTTTGGTATTAATGATACATCATAACCTTGGAATACTACCCTAGTTAGATTATTGATGCTTTTAGCAAGAGAAATTTGTATTATGGCTTGAATTAGTGATACAGTTTAAGGTGAAACTGTAGCCTAATATTTTCTTGGTTGTAACTAGGTTAAAAATGCCACCTAAGGCTAGAAGAGAGAGGCCTACACCTAGACAAACTCGACAAAGTAATTTGAAGAAGAAATATGAGATGAGGGTCCAACAAACCCCAATAGAGAGGTAGAAGACCTCACTACTATGGTTGCTGCTATGCAGGATCAAATGAGATAAGTGTTGGAAGCAGTTATGAATCAGAACTTGTAAGCTAGAGGCTCAAAGGTTGGCCAAGCTGATGGGTTAGTTGCAAGCTAGAGCCCTTATAGAAAAGGAAACGACTAGGGATCTAAAAAACATTTGTATCTCTAAGTTTGGTGGAGAAGGTGAAGGGGATGCGGTTGAAGCATGGCTAAGAGAATTAGAGGTTTACTTCACAGTAAAGGGTTATTCCCCAGGGACCTAAACGGTTTGGGCCATGATCAACTTAGAAGGGGCTGCTCTAGATTGGTGGGAAACCTACTATGAGAAGACTAATATTGAACCTGTTGACATTCCATGGAAATAATTCATAGTGATCTTCAAGAAAAGGTTCCTAACAGAGCATTTCTATGCACTGAAATTTGAAGAATTTGCTAGCCTACGACAAGGAACCAAGACTGTGGAAATATACTATAAGAAGTTGGTATGGTTACTTAAGTATGTGCCTACCTATGATGAGAGAATGAGGGTTCACAAGTTTATCCATGGGTTGGAATCTAGAGTAAAGCATGATGTAAACATGCACGAGCCTAAATCGTTGCAAAAGGCATATGACTTGGCAAAGAAAGTAGAGTTACACTTCTAGTTTAACTATATCGCCCTATCCGAGCAAGATCGATAAGCACCGAGGAAGAGGGATAGTCAAATATTCTTGAAATGGGAAGAGGAAGAAGATCAAAATACCAAGAACCCCTAGAATTTTGAGAAGAGAAATGATAGGAGAAAGGGAAAGTTCAAGAAAAATTTCCAAAATAAAACCAACAATGCAAAATATCACCCTTAGAAACTGCAAACTTCAACACCAGAAATTAAAGCAGGGGAGCAAAATTGAAAAAGATTCAAGGACCCAAGGATGGGCATTACTATTACAGAGGTCCACACTATGCTAATCAGTGTCCACACCAACCAGGACTAAGTTCATCCAACGCTAAAGGGAAGGAACCTGAGCATCGGATCTATGCTGCAACTAGGAAACAAAAGTTAGAGGGGCAAGCTACCCCATTGCTTGTAAAAGGTAAGGTTTTTAATAAGCAAGTAAACATTCTAATAGACAGTGGAGCCACTGATAGCTTTATTTCTTCTAGTATAGCAAGGAATATGTTGGAAAGGCCAGAATATTTAGCCCATGGATGGAAGATTGAGTATGGTTCTGGGAAAACCTACTTGGTAAACCAGTGTTACCCAATGACAAAAAATGCTTTAACTAGTGGAACCATAAAATGTTGTTTATATGTAGCTCCACTTCATGCCTTTGATGTAATCCTAGGGATGGATTGGTTACAAGCCCATAAAGCCTTGATCAATTTCCAAGATCGATGGATCGAGTATTCAGAGAAAGGTGGGGAAAGGCTAAGAATTCATAGCAAACAAGGGGTATTCAAACCCTAGATGTTGTTGGCTATACAATTGAAGAAATCCCTCAAGAGAGGAGGGATAGTGTATGTTGTAAAACTTAATGAAGTAGGTGATGATTAGAAAAGAGAAGTGCTAGGAAAGCACCCAATTTTATAGGATTTTAAGGATGTATTTCTAGAGGATTTACCTGGACTACCTCCTATAAGGGAATTTGACTTCACAATTGATCTTATGTCAGGATCAAAACCTATCCATAGATCATCGTATAGGATGAATCCTATCGAGATGCAAGAACTAAAGGTTCAATTGCAAGGGTTGTTGGAAAAGGGACTGATAAAACCAAGTGTGTCATCGTGGGGTGCATTGGTTTTATTTATAAAAAAGAAATATGTTTTTTAATATTGTGTATTGATTAGAGGATGCTAAATAAGGCTACAATCAAGAACCGATATCCTTTACCTAGGCTCAAAGATTTATTTTATCAATTTAGAGATACCATATTCACTAAGATTGATCTAATATCAAGGTATCACTAGTTAAGAATACGTGAGGAGGACACTCACAAAATGATATTGAAGACTAATGCCCCACCTGCATTCATGAATCTAGTGAACAATGTGTTTAGAAGACACATGGACCTGTTTGTCCTTGTATTCCTAGATGATATTTTAATATACTCTTGGAATAAGGAAGAGCACAATGAGCACCTCAAGATCGTGCTAGAGTTGCTAAGGGAAAATCAACTCTATGGAAATCTAACTAAAAGTGATTTCTATGTTTCAGAGGTATGATATCTTGGACATATCATATCAACAGAAGGAATTGTTGTGGATCCGAAGAAAATAGAGGTCATTCTAAATTGGCCACCCCCCAATAATGTAACTAAAGTGACAAGTTTCATGGGGTTAACGGGCTACTATAGAGGTTACATAAAGGATTACTCCAAGATTGTTGCTACAATAACTAACCTTCAGAAGAAGGAAAAGGAATTCAAGTGGTCGAAGAAGTGTGAAGCTGCTTTTGCATTGCTAAATCATAAACTCAATACCGCACCAATACTGAAGATTCCTAACCCTCAAGGGAACTTTTTCAGTAAGCACGAATGCATCATTGGAAGGATTAGGAGGAGTACTATCTCAAGAGGAGTCAGTGGTGGCATATACTTCAAGGAAGCTAAAGAAGCATGAAGTTAATTATGCTATGCATGATATAGAGCTAGTGGTAGTGGTCCACACTCTAAATGTTTGGCACCACTACTTGGTGAGCAATCCATTTGAATTAAGAACTGACCACCAAAGTTTAAGGTACATATTCATTCGGCCTATACTCAATGCAAGATAGAGGAGATGGATTAAATTCCTTGATGAACACGACTTTGAAATTTTGTACATTAAAGGGAAATAGAATAATGTTGTTGATGCTTTGAGTAGAAGGAAATACATAGCAGCCATAACCCGAAGTCAAGTGGGTCTAATGGACCAGGTAATACAGGAACAATCTAAGGATGAGTATTTCTAAGAAATGCGAACTAGAATGAATAGAGATCTATAAAATAAGCTATAATTTGGAATGATAGGTGACATTTTATGCTACAAAGGTAGAGTTATCATACCAAAGATAGGTAATATAAGGAATATAGTAATGTAAGAGGTCCATAGATCTCCTTATTTTACCCATCCTAAATGATCCAAAATGTGATAAAATATGAAAAGAAACTTCTTTTGGGTAGGAATGAAGAAGGATATCATTGATTTTATCGATCAGTAGCTCGAATGTTAGAAATTTAAGTTAGAACTCAAGAATACTACAAGAAAATTGTATCTGCATGATATATCTATGTAGAAATGGCAGGTTATATATATGGATTTTATAGTAGGTTTACCCAAAACCCGATACCAACATGATGCAATATTAGTAATAATTGATAGATTGACTAAAGTTGCATATTTCATACCCAGGAACATCAAAGATGATTCTCAGGTAGTGGATAATAGATTTACCAGAGTGGTATTTCATTTACATGTATTTTCTAAGGTGATCATTTCAAATAGGGATTCCAAGTTCATTTGAATTCTAAAAGTCCTTATATGGTGTAGTGGGTAAGAAACTTAATATGAGCTCAAGATACCATACTAAAATAGATGGCTAGAATGAATGGGTAAACCAAGTACTAGAGGACATGCTTTGCATGTACTGCATGGATCATAAGTCTCATTGGGAAGACTACTCGCATCTTGTGGAATTTTCCTACAATAATGGACATCACACCTCTCTAGGAATGGATCCTTTCGATGCCTTGTACAGGTGAAAGTGTAGGACACCATTTTCTTGGAATAACCTGGAAGATCAAGTTATGATCAGGTAAGATATGGTCTAAAAAATGGAAGATCAATTGAAGGTAATTAAGCAAATATTTAAAAAAGTTATCGATAGGAAGAAGAGTTATATTGATCTCAAGAGAACTCCAAGAGAGTACTCAATTAGGGACAAGGTGTTTTTAAGGGTTAAGCAAGTGAAGAGCACTATCAATTCCATGAAGTTGGATCTATGGTTTGTGGGACCCTTTGAAATTTCTAAAAATATCAGTCTGGTTGCATACCGACTAGCCTTACCACCTAACCTATCCAAGATCCATGACACCTTCCACATATCCTTGCTTAGAAAATATGTTTTTGAACCTAAACATGTGTGGGATATTTCTAATTTGTAGATGGAAAATCTAGAGGCTAATGAAGTAATATTAAATAATTATCCTTGAGTTTTGTTCTAAGTCTATGTGGAACCGAACACTTTAGTAGTGTAGGGTCCAGTGGGACCATTTTTCTAAAAGAAATGCCACTTGGGAAATAGTGGATGATATGCAAAAATATTTTCCTTTCTTGTTTGAAAATATATAATGTAATAATTTTATTTAATAAAACTGGAAATACCTAAGACAATGTTTAGTCCAAGGGGGATAGGATGTCATGACCCTCCTTGGTAAAATTTTTAGCACAAAGAAACAATGTATTAATTTATGATACATTAATACCTAACTTAGGCAATTAAACCAACTAAGTTATGTTTAGTTGATTTGAAAGAGCATGGTATTAATGACATATTACTAAGATGTGCAGGATTAGATACACTCATATCTCGAAGAAGCAAAATCATCGACCAGAAGTGGGGGTCCTTGAGGTTGGGGAAATTATGATTAAGACAACTTGGGGGCAGAATTTATGGATACCTTCATATAGACATGCATTCGGTTAGGGATAATCATAAAAAACTATTTGGTTTGAGCCCTAGATTGATAGCCTAGTAGCTATCATAAATTCTAGAGGCTGAGATAGGTGACTAGGTTTATGGAAAGATTCCCTCTTTGTTTGTTGCATATGTTTGATTATCTTTTACTTCATCACTTGTTGTATCATAGGTTTGATGAGTGTGTATAATTTAATTGTCTTGAAACTCCTTGTAATGCTTGGAAATGCTTGGTATAATGTTATATAGCAAGTATTTATTTTTCAATGTTAAAAAATTTACTTTTTTAAATAAAGGTTAGTTTATTTATTTTTTATTTTTATTTTTGAATTTACATGGTGGAATTGGTAGCCACCATGAGTTCGGGTAAGCTGTCTAGCTTTTTATGGCCACCAAAGTATTTTGTGTTGTCCATCTCAGGAGCCGCCACATAGATCTTCACACAGTTTGTCCCCATAACCACCATGCCACAATCATTTTAAACCTTTTACGCCATTGAAAGCACCAGAAAGGGACAAGCATTCAGTTCAGTGAGGCCCGACATTTGAACCTTGGACCTCCCCCCCCCTTATGGGGTTTGGCTGAACCAATTGGTCTACACCTCAAACCTTTGGTTAGTTTATTTTTTAATGTTAAAATAATTACATATTTAAATAACAGTTAGTTTATTTTTGAATGTTAAAAGAATTATATTTTTTAATAAAAGTTCGTTTATTTTTTAATGTTAAAAGAATTACATTTTTATATAAAAGTTAGTTTATTTTTTTAATTCTAAAAGAATTACATTTGTAAATAAAATTTAGTCTTGATTTATAAAAATATAGGAGCCTAGCTTATTTGATGATTAAGGGTATGGGACTTTAATTGTTGAATGAAGGTTGAGTAAATTGATTAAAGTAGGATCTATGCTCTGTTTGTAATTGTTGAAAGACTCTCATTGGGTAATGAGAGGGGGAAATGAAAATAGATATTTTATTGATTTCAACTATGTAGTAGATGGATAGTTAATTTGAAAACAATTGTAGTTGCAATTTGGCTTTGGAATAAGTAAATTCATTTAGAAGCATGTCTATCATGGAACTATGAGTGCCTTGATCACCTACTATTCTCAAATAATCGAGGGAATCTAAAAAGGACCAAGGAGGTTTTGTAATCAATGCATGGGTTTGATTCTACTCATAACAATTTACTTATGCTTTAATAGACTAACCATGTGGGGAGATTTCCCTGATGAAATTGATGTATTATATTATACTTGAGAGTATGAAAGATTTACCATACTTGCTTTAATGTAATAAATATTAATTGATGAAATATGTACCTTTAAATTACTATTGATTTATTCTATGTCTTGTAAATATCCTTCCATTTAATGTTGCTATCTCTTGAATGTTGATCTCTCTTTAATATTTTGTATGTTATGAATTTAGGTTTGTTAGATTTAGTATCTAGTCTTATTCTTTTTTTTCTTGTTAAAAATTATAAACTTAATTAACAAGTTCTAGGGTGAACTTCGAGTTGACCTAAGGGATTGAGACTCCCTTAAGATGAATGTAGTGGACCTAAGAGATTAAAATACCTTAGGGAGAATGATAGCTGAGTTATGAAAGACTACACATGAGTTAATATAGCTCGTTGTAGAGGTAATATGGATAGCTTAACTCATAATATGCATAGCATATCTACATAGATTGAATTGTGTATGGTATGGTGATAGGAATATATCTTTGATTGACTAAAGGTGATAAATTTAGCTCGTCAATAATGATGAGAGGGTTAAGTGTATTTACAACAACACATTGTATGCCTACATAGATGGACTTGTGTTAGGGTATCTAGTGAGGTGTACTCTTCAAGCAAATTAGGAGATTTAAACACTAGAGCAGTTATGAGTTGGACAGGGGTTTATGAATCCATTTCCTTAATTTAAAAATAAAAATAAAATAATTATTTTATTTTTGTGTTTTCTTGTAGTTGAATTTTGGGTTATTACAATGATGCAGCTGCATTCCCTCAAACCTGAAGAGTCTAGGAAAAATGTAGAATTTGAGACTTTTTTCAAACACTAGAGTATTACAATTAGAGTCCACTTTGGGGAGGGATCAAAGGGACACATCTCCAAACACTAGAATATATTCCTTGGAGACTAGCACCTTATCCATCCTAATTTGTATATTTTGATTGCCTAGGTACCTGTTACTAAAGGTATATTTTAACCCATTCAAGTCCACATCCATTAGCTTCTGATTGTTAATAAATGCAAAAAAATCCTCCATGCTCGTAGAACCAATTTTAATACCACCTTTTTTATTTGAGGGATACAAGGGGGTGTTGAAATATCCTACAAGGATCCAAGCTTCCCCTCTAAAAACTTCTCTCATAGAGCTCAATGACTCCCATAGGAGAGTCCTGTTACGGATTGTATTAGGAGCATAAATATTAGATATAATCCATATATCTTGAATCCTTACTACAAAATAGAATATTTATCACTCTATAAAAAATAAGGATGGTTGATCCATTCAGTTTCTTAGGATCCCATAAAAAAAAAAGACTCTGGAAGCTCCATTGGTAGTTTGTTGCAAAATCAACCTCCTTTCAAATTAATTTTTTAACTACCTCGGTACTAGGATTATCCATATTGGTTTTGGATAAATATAACATCAAGCCTTACCTCTTTTCTAAGTGTTGCCAAAATTCATTGCTAGGAGGGTCTATTTAGGTCTTTGATATTCTAAGATAATAACTTTATTTGTGATATTTGGGAATGTTATCCCCACTCGAATATCCAAAGGAACTACAAAATGTGTCAAGTTTTAGTTGTTTGCATTTGCTATCCTTTTTTTCTTAAACTTTAGTTAATATTGGAGCTTATCCATAATATTTGACTCTACCTCACAAATCCTCAATGTTTTTTTGGAGGGCTTCCCTACCTTACTATTAGCTTCGACATCCATCTAACCTTTCTATGTGCTTTTGGTTTTGGATCTTGAACGGGCTATTCCTAAAGAGCTCACACCTGGATGCAATGACTATTTCAACTCGAGTAGGATTGGAGACTCCTACCCAAGAGCCTCACTAAGCTTCTGAGGGTAATAGAGTTCCTTTAATATTAGATCCTGAGAGATTAGGCATTGATAGGAGTTTTGGAGGAACTTCAGAGATATGGGAGTCTCCGTCACTAAGTTTTTTGAAATAACTTGGTCAAGACTCCTACAACTAGATGGGTCCAAAGTTTGGACCATCACTTTTCTATACTCATTAACATCCACTATAAGTATTTGATCCATTATTCTTTCTTCCAGCTTAAGCTTATCTAAAATCAAATGTTTATGCTAGGTTGATCCAAAAGGGGCCAATTGAACTTGACCTATAGTGACTGGCTTTTTAGTCTAGTTCTTCCTTTGGATTCCCCCACCTAGATCCTTACAAGAACATGATCCATAAAAATGACCATATTTCTTATAGATAAAGCATTTAAGGGGTCTATTTTCATAAATAATCGGTTGGATCAAGGGACCCTACTTGGAAATCAAATCGATACTATTAGGTAAATTAGCCTTTGGGTCCACCATGATGCACATCCTAGCAAAAATCATCTTGGTATTGGCTCTAGTTATCAAGTCAATCAAAACTAGATCCCCAATAGCCCTAGAGGTACCCCGCAAGATATCTTCATACCAAAGATAAAATGGTAAATCCAAGAGTCACATCCATAGGGGAGCCAAGTTTACTCTTTGAGTCTTAGGGTTGAAGTCTAGACCCCATTTGCAAAAATACCCCTCTTACCAAAAAAAATAGGGACCATCCCCTAAGATGCACTTTGAATCATCCTCATAGTTTAATTTAGTAAGGAAGAAGGTACTAGACATTGCAACAATATCAAGTGAGCCCAAGGGTATCCATTTGAGAACAACCCACTGTCAAATGCAATCAATATCTAGTCTACCTCCTTGGAACTTGCCAACAAAATTCTATGATCCTTCCTCCATTGATACATCCAATATTTCATCTTGGACAACCAATTTATTATAGATCGAAGAAAGGTCAAACAAAGGTTTTGAAAAACAAGGACAAAAACCTCTAGTGGTAACCACAACAAAGGATGACACACGAGGGTTAAAAGGGTGGTTAAGACTTGTGGATCCACTCATAAGCACACCAAAATTGAGCACACATTTTTCTACTTTATTTTAGAGCATCCCCTCGATGATCACACCTTTCTATTGATTGTCAGACCCTCCAACTCCATGCATACCACCAACACTTCCATCATCCTATAAATTTCCAGACCCATCAGCTCCATGTTTATCATCAACACTTCCACCACCCTACAATTTGTCAAGTCCACTAGACCCCTTTAGTTCATGATTTCTTCCACCATCCTATAAATCACCTCCTTCCCCACCCTACTCTAGTGCCTTCTCATAACTCATTTCGTACCAACTTAAAAAAACCTCAAACTCTTATTTGACCTCATCCTTTGTGCTCATCTTCCCTACCCTAGTATTGCTTAACCATTTCTCAACACTACCCTAGTACTTCTCCATTATTTATCACCTTTGCTACCCTAGCACTACTCAACCATTGCACTACTCCACTATTGTTGCACTGATAATCCACTACACTTATCTACTATTTCTTACCTTCACTACCCTAGCACTACTTAGCCACTACATTGTTCTATTGTTGCTTGCATTCGTTACCCTAGCACTAGTCAACCCTAATACTTCTCCATTGTTTCTCACCTTCATTGCCCTAGAATTGCTCTGCCTTAACACTTCTCCATTGTTGCTCACCTTCGTTGCCCTAGCATTACTCAACCATTGCATTGCTCCACTATTGCTTGCCTTCACTACCCTAGCACTACTTAGCCACTGCACCTCTCCACTATTACTTACCTTCGTTGCCCTAGCACTACTCAGCCATTGCACTACTCCACTATTGGTCGCCTTCGTTGCCCTAGCACTACTCAGCCCAAGGACATTATTTTGATATTAATCATATATTGTTATTACAAAAATTAAAAATTTACATTTAGATGGGAACTATTTATTAATATTACAACCGTATAACAATAATAATATTGAATTCTTTGTAAATATTCTCTTATATCTATAATATTTTTTTATATTTTTCCAAAATAATAAAAATTATATGCATTATTTAATTTATTTTATAATCTAATGAAACATATTATTATTTATACGTATTATTTTTTAAACATTCTACTTATTAATTTAAAAATTAACAACCGATTTTTATTTTTTATAATTATTAATATTTAAATGTATAATTAAAAATATTATACTAAGATTATTATTTTTAAGTAATAAAATTTTTATAATATAAAATGATATTCTGTTTAATATTAAATATTTTAAAAAATAATTAATGAAGCTAAATAAAATTACATAAGTACTCTATCATTTTATATTTTAATAGTTTATTATATTTTATATGAAGTGTAAGTATTAACAAGTTTGCTAAAATTTAGAAAATGGATATATTGCCATGGCTTTAAATTTTGGTTAAAGATATCCATAGATACTTTTCTTTATTTATATAGTTGAAAGTGCAATCAAATTAAATAATTAAAAATATGAATACTGCTATTAAAATTTGATATTATTGTAGATATATATTTTTTTTATTGATAATAGAAGAGGTTTTAAAAGGATCCCCAAACCTATTACAAGTAGGGTTTTGAAAGGTACCTCCAAACCTTAGATCTAGCAATAAGATATCAAGAAAGACTGAGCTAGATTCCACAAATCAAACCCAAAAATCCAATGAAATAACCTCCTAGCAAATAAACCCTAGATTTTTATCAAGAAAATACAAGATATTGTCCCATGGTCAAACCACAGTGTGCTTTGAATCTAAAGCAATGTAGAAAAACAATAGAATAATAAAAATGCTACCGGTTAAAAATAAATTTACAAATAAAAACTTCCCAAACTAAAGCATTTGCCACCTAACATGAAAGGAGAACAGAGGAATCCTATCATCATAATCAACAAATATATCCAACAAAGCACATAATAGGAGAACCCCTCATGAGAATAATTGGTTTAAGAAAATAACACTAGAAATACCAGAAAACAAAATCCACAATGTAAAAACCATCTAGAAGATCTGCACAAGAAATTCTATGAAACTCGCAAATCCTGTTGGAGCCAACCAATTTTTTTAAGAACAACCGCTCTTAGGTATAAGAAAAAGGAGATAGTAAAATTCTGCACCACACCTAAGAGGGAGAAGGGTAAGATCCCAAAAAAATAAGCCTTAGAACCCTAGGATCAAACACACCACCACTATTGGAACTGGAGAAAGAGATATCTACAGACCACCAAAGCTAGAAAACTCACCAGAGACATGGGGTCAAAAGTCAAAAACCATCATAGCATAACAACCCACTTTCACCCCAACTGGTTTGGGTCAATATTTGGCCCTGTCTCCCCAAAATAGCTAGATACAACAATAAATTACCAAACCTAGAAGAAAGTGGCACAAACCAGCCATGAAACCACTACTGGTAGAGAACCCTAACAACAGAACCATCCAACCAGAGTAGCCAAGCCATGAGACCTAAAACTATCTAAGGGAACACCATCATATTTCTATAGCCAAACATTATACCAAGCTCACCCCAATGGATTTAGGTTGGTATATGGACCTTTGCTCTCCTTGGAAAGCCAAAAAAAATATGAGACTATCGAATCTAAAATAAATGCTACACAATCCAACCAAGTCCCCAAAACTAGCAAACAACCCAAGAAACGTAGCCACCCAACACACCTACCAACCATAGTGAGATACAGCCAAGGGATCAACAACCATAATTTTCCACTACATTATAATGGTTTGGGATCATTCCTATAGGTTTGGGTCAGCATTTGGCCCTCTGCCCTAGATAAGAGTGATAATGCCAAACCCATAAGAAAGTAGAACATACCAACAAGACCCTCAGTAAGCAAAACACCCTAGTCATGAACCATAGTAGAGAAACTAAGCATGACTAGCATCCAAATTGATAATGGGAGAAAGGGGATCTCCCTCTCAAATGATTTTAGAGCATCGAAGCTAGAGCAGAAGTGAAAATCTCATGAAGAAAGCCCTCATAAAGGAAACCCTCATAGGCCCTCTCTACCATGGTGAGGCTCAGGCCAAAAGAATGCCTCACAAAGGAAACCCTCATGAAATATTATTGTAGATATTATAGACCTTATGGTCTTAAATTTAAAACAAATTATATCTTTCCATGTTATATTTACAATCTATAAACTTCTTAATATCATACTAAAAAAGAATTAACAATGTATAACTTTTTATTTTTATTTTATTTTCAAGGAAATATTATAAGACTATTATTTTTCCCATTATCCTCACAAAATTATTTTAATGATCTTTGTGTTTCTTATACTTGACCATTACTAAAAAAATTGAATGATGCAAGTGCGGGGTAAAAGTACCTCTTAAATTCTAGGGTGGTGGTGTTTACTATGCTTGATGTCTATTAAAATCATTGAAGGTAAAGGTATTGGGTAAATGGATGGATATTTTATGAAGAATTTAAACTAGAAGTTAATTATTAATGATTATTTATTTTTATATAATTTTTTTTGTAGGTAAAACTAATTAAGTGCAGGATTTAAATGGGCCCCAAACCCAAGTACATAAACTGGTAGCTAAACCAATAGCATAATATGACATAGGCCTACATATTGGCTAGCAACAACCTAAAGAAAAAGGTCCAAACAATAGCAAAGTAGGCTATATGGACGTATGATGTCAGAAAAATAAAAATGTAGTACGAGCAATACCCATGCAGGGGTTGCTTAAGAGAAGTAACTATCTGAAAAATCTATAAAGAAGCTATGACAAAAACCCGTGCAGGGAAAGCTCGTAAAATATCCATAAAAACTATAATAGACATTGTGTTTCAGGGTGTAGGCAATGACTCACGATCAACAATAGCACCCTTCCACTTGAAAATATTTAAATAATTTGGAAAACCCTAGAGCTCAAGTTCCCAGTTATTATGATCTCTTCGCATCACTCACCCTTTCATTATAATTTTTGTCGCCTCAACCATCATCTTAATAGTAACTCTAAAATGGATGCTACGCATAATAACATAACCATTATTCCATGAAATGATAAAGGCTTCAGTGATATCTTGTTCACCTCCTTTGAAATTTCTTAGAAATGAAATGAGACCATGAGATTCCATAAAGGTGTGAGACAGGGGATCAATATGAAGGGTAGATGACTCAAGCAGGGCCATATTGGCAAGACTGAGGAGAAAGGAAGACCATAGAAGCTTCTTACTACCTAGGACACACAACAACAAACAAAACCAGACAATAATGGACTAACACAAACCAAGGATGTAAATATAGAAATTTTTGGTACAATAAACACCCTTTTCAAAAGCTAAGTTGGTGTGATTAGTAGACCACATAATAATTCTCCATAGGGAACCGACACCAGAAAAAATAGACATGGCATAGGATAGACTTTACACATGATAGGGCTGGGATAGTATTGGGAGTGCCAAATGATTGAAATAATGAATCTCAAAATTCACAAGACATAAAATTAAGCATCTCAAGACTTGATGCATATTGACATTGTTTGACAACATCCAATTGCACAACCTAGACCTACTCAGGGACTTGACATGCTTGGAGAAGATAACTATGAGGTAAACCCATTTATAGGTCCTATCTTGGGACATTGCATACTTCACATAAGGGAAATGGAATAACCAAATTCCAAAACTAATAGCAAGGTAGAGAGTTGCACTAATAAAAAAAATTTGCCATAAGAATTGGAACCAAAGAAACACATCATGCTAAAAAGGGTAGAGTCAGCATTGGAGAAGTTGACCTGCCAAAACCTGTGACCACAATGTTAAAACCAAATCATTACTAGTAGCATTTAAAACTTCTTGGAAAAATATTTCTTTCCAAATGGATAGATATTTATGGGTAACTCCCTAATTGGTAATAATATCTATAGGTCTATTAGATTTGTGGTACACATGGTTGATAGAGATATCATTGAAATTTTGGAATAGCTTATTAGCTTCTTGAACAATAGTTCTAGCATTCCAAGAGGACACCCTGTTGTTTTTAAGAGCATTTACAATGTTCAAAGAATCCCCTTCAATAAGAAGGTTGCCTTTATAATCCTTGAGAAGATCTAGCCCTCTCCAGAGTGCATGACCTGCAACAAAATAATTTGTTTAGTACCCCAGATACTCAAAATAAGCCATAATAACTTGACCATTGATATCTTTGACTAGGCCACCTACATAAACATCCCATAGGTTTCCTTTTGAGGCACCATTAAAATTAATTTTCATCCACTTACTTAGAGGAGACATCCAATGGGCACCCACTCTAGGATGGGGGGCTGGTAAACTAGAACTAGAGTTGCAGGGAATATTTAAAGAAGAGAACATAATAGACTCCAATCTATAATTAGGTGGTTTGGGACAAGGGAAGAGCTCAGAATTATCGACAGTTTAGGCAATAGTTTTGTTGGCTATAGATATGGTATCCTTAGAGGAGGAAGATAAAACCCTATTGTTTCTTTTAAGCCACAATTGTCATAAGATATGATGAAGTCTCACTTTCCATAAAAAATATAATCTGAGATTTTTGAATGGAGCATACCATTGGGTGAAAAGGTAACTCAATGAATTAGGAGGAACCCAAGATATATGAAAAGTGGACATTAGGCGATCCAAAGATGTCTTGGATAAAGGGCACTCCAGAAGGAGGTGATTGGTATATTTCCAGACATTCATGCACAAACATCATTTGTTTGGGATAGGCATGCCCATTTTCATAATATTATTAATCATTATAATCTTATTTTGAATGGACAACCAGCTGACATGAACAACTTTCAGAATGAGGTATTTAATCCACACTCAATCATAAGGGATATGGACCACTCAAAAATCAATAGTCAGATCATGGGCAAATTTAACAGTAACAACCCAAAATCAGTTTCTTTTCAAAAAGGAGAGTTAGGGGAATTACCCGTGGGGATGATTGTTATATTTAGGATGGTTTTAAGAACTTTTGAAGCAACAAATATTTGACCATTATTCATATTTCCAACACTTGGAATCCGATGAAATGTCAATGAAATATTCAACCTTGCTACTAATTAAAGTGTCCACGAAAGGTTGTAAGACAAAAAAATTATTGTTCTCTGAAAGCGGTTGATTAGAAATCCACTTGTTAGTCCAAAAATTAATTTTATATTTTTATATAATTTAATAATAAATATTATTTTAATTATTAAATAATATTTTTAATTTTGTTAAAATTTTCAAGTATTTTAAATTACTTTTATGGAACTAATTTTTTAAAATATAAAACAAGTTTTAGGTTAATATTTGGAAAACCAACTATAAAAATATTCATTCACATAATCAACTCTTTTATATATAGAAAAATATATACAAATAAATATATATCACAATAATTATTAAGATTTATTTAATTAAATGTATTTTTAACAATGATAAATTTCTTTTGTTGAAAATAAATTAAAATATTACCTGAATAAAATTAATTAATTTATTATTTTTTAAGATATATCATAGACATAAAAATAGATTTTTAATTTTACTTGATATTCAATTTTATTTGAAATGCATATGTATAATCAAGAAACATTTAATTAGTCTACTTTGAAAGTGGCTTAAAAAGTGCCCAAAAAAACATGTGCTAATAATGGTGAATAGTTTTTTAAATTTATTTATAAAAATAAAAGCTAATTAAGTTATTTTGAAAGGCCAAAATTAAATATATATTTAATGAAAACTAATATTTATTAAAAAATTGTTACAGAGAATTTTCAATGGTTATTTTGTTAAATAATGTTATTTAGTTATAGAAATAGAAAAGATATATATATATATTTCATAAAAAAGGGATTTGAAAGGGCTACCAAACATTTTATAGAAGGGTATTTTTCCCCAAACCTTTTACAGAAGGGTTTAATTCCCCAAAACTAAAATAACAGATATTCAATAAGCCTAGAGAGAGCTATAGTTGATATGACAATTGACAAACAAATAGGAACTGAGTGACCAACTAATAATAGTGCGTGAGACCTCATGGACACTTGAAAAAATGTCAATACACCAATCCGACCAGAATTCAATGTGAAGTTTACCCGACCGAAAAATGAACATGAGCAAAAAAGAAAATTAAAATTTGAAACTCCCACTCACGCTCTAGAATGTAAAAAGATCCCACCGAAACGAAAGCTTAAAAATTGAAAACAACCCTAGGATCAAAATATCACCTTATGCAAACTAGAGATCGGGACCCCTAAAGCAATAGGGAAATTGATCTTACAATTCAATAAGGACCCAACTAAAACATCGTGTGCTTAGGAAATAGAAATACCCATTAAACATCAAAAGCATTGGAGAATTACATAAGAATAACAAAAATACTACTAATTGAAAATAAATTTAAAGATAAAAACTAGCCCAACCAATAGCAAGCCATTAAAACAAAAGTAAATCACTCCTTCCAGCGAGGACGTAAGACCGCCATCCTACATTGGTTGGTATAAAAATTAAGATTATAAACCCATCCAAAATGAAGCATTTGTCGCCTATCAGGAAAATAAAAAAAGGGATCATGTCTACCAGATCATCACATCTGCCCAACAAAGTAGGAAACTAGATAACCCCTCAAAATAACATCCAGCTTAAGTAAAAAAATACTAAAAAATACTGACCAACAAAATCCTCAGCATAAAAAATCTATCCATGAGATCTGTACAAGAAAACTCCATACGATAACACCAACCTATCACATATAGAGACAAGAAGCAAAGTCTTGGAACCCTCCACCAAGAGGTAACCGAAAAAAACAATCATCGTGGACCACCGTGGTAGGATCCAACATAGTCATTGAGTAATTGGACAAAAAATGAACTACATGGTTTAAAGGAAAAGACCTTAAACTTTAAACTCTCCAAGGGCACTTAAATATTTAAAACTTTACCATCCCACTCAGAGACAAGTTGATGCCCAACATAACCCTCAACACAAACACCAACCAGGAAATTTGCATAAGATGTCAACACATGAAAGCACCCTCCTATCCCAAATATGAAACAAAATCTTGAAGCCCTTCACTAGGATGTACCCAGAAGCAACAACCGAATAAAAAATTGATGTTGATGCACCCAACCACTCTTGGTACTGTTGGTCCTTAATATACCTAAGTACAAAATGTTTGTGTGTCCTAGACCCAGCCAATATTGAAAGGTCGAAGGAGAGAGATGTCCTTCGATCCAATATCTAGAGAGGGTTGGTTCCCTTACTAATATAACTTGGTTTAAAGCTTAGGGTAGTAAGAAATATATGGGAAATGATAGAAAGAAATAGGAAATATGGTTATGATCCAGAAACATTAACTAGGGATAAACTAATAGCTAAAATCTAAATTAAGTGTTAATTAGCATACAATAGAAAGAAAGACATAGGAACCACTCACATTTTAAGGAGATAACCTCTAATAAGCATTTCAATAGTCATTCCCTTATCATAAATTAAATTTAGGTGCAAAATTTAAATTTATCTAATAATAGACATGAAAATAATCAGAAATGATAAGCATAAAGTAATCAAACACATCACTACTCAAGGAACCAAGAGCCGAACATCTTTCTATTGATGCAGAAAACTCAATTGTTTTTATGTAGTGTCTATCCTCCTTTGTTACATCAAAATACTTAGTATTTATAGAGGATTTAACCTCTGAAATTAAATGCAAATTAAAACAAAATGTTTGCTATTCAAATACTAGCCAGAGAAATTCTCTCCTCGGTAATAGAAATGCTCAAATCAGAGTATTCTTTAGGAAGTGATGATCCAGTTTTCATGGAATGTGCCTAGGAAATCTATAGAGATAGATGATAGGAAAAATGTTCCAGGTGTCTGTGCATTGAAACTCAGTAATACCATGCAAAAAATAGGAGCTTGGATATTAAATTCTAGAAACCATTCCATCACTTTACACCTCAGAATATTACCCTCACCAGTGGAGACACAACAAACAATAACTTTTTTTGAGAAGGAACAAAATCAGTGGAGGGCACCTCAAAAATAAATAGGATCGCACCAAAATCTAGGATGTAGCATTTAATCTTGGTATCTCTTCAGTAGGAATTAAGGAAACATTAATTTCATTTCTTCAAGAATTAAATTCCACTAGTCTTTTCTCTTTCCAAAAAGATATTAGCAACAGTGATGCCTTGAAAGAAAATGTTGCTGAAAGGAAGGGGCAAGAATTGATTTCACACAAAAAAATCTGGTATTTTTACCCATCAATATGCTTTCACTCATCTCCTGAGTAATTTTTCCCAAAAAATAGAATAGAAACAGCTTCTACAAGAAACTAGGTGAAAATGATTTTCGCCCCCTACCTAGAGTGACTTTGACTTTGATCGGTTTTTTTGGGACTTTCACTCCAAATTGGGTGAAATCAATGTTCTTCTCAAAATGGGATTAATTCATATGGTGGGTACTTTCTTTAATTGTGTTGACTTTGACTGAAGCAACCTTCACCTGAATGACGTCACTTCATCACTGGTGTTCTGAAAAACATTTTCAATTTGGATTTCATCCTGAAGAAGGGTGAAAATAATTTTTGCCCCTTCCCAAGGGCAACTTTGACTTTGACTTCACCAACCATGTGTTTCACTTGATTTTCGCCTCAGAACATCTTCGATTGGAAATTTTCCTAGAAGAAGGGCGAAAGTGATTTTTGCTCCCCTAGGGCAGAATTTGACTTTTACCTGTTTTAATCCATTATTTTTGCTCTTTTTCCACTTTGTAAAATCTTTCCTTCTTCTCACTTGGATGGAATCTTCTTAACATGGCATTTTAACCCCAAAAGAAGGGCAAAAATTATTTTCACCCCTCCTTAGGGAGAAAATGTCTTTCCCTTATATTTCACTGGAACTTTCTTTTTTAATAATAACTATTGAAGCCTTGGTATATTTTTCATTAATCCTTTTATCCTTAGATGTTTATTGTCATACATTTCTCCCTTTTATATTTTTCCCATGATTTTAATTAATTTTTATTGGTGAAACTTGTGTATTTCCAGGGAAAAAATCAACCTTCTTTTTTTAATAAAATCACTCAAGGAAAACAAAAATGTTACGTCAAAAATAGTAAAATAAAAAAACTACATCATTCATCTTATATTATTTAAATTTTTACAATTAAAATTTAGTGTGGCAAAACTGCCAACACTTTTTGCGGCTCTCGGGGTATTCAACTCGTCTGGATGCAATCGACCCTAGGCATTCATCCATTAGGCTCAACTATCACCATTGCCGGTTGCATTAGGTGGTACATTTGATTCAACAACCTTCTTTCTTTCCTCTTGTGCCTGTTTCTCCTGCTCTTCTACAATATTTTTCTGCACTGCTTCTACTTGTGATCACGCTTCTTGCTTGGGGAGACTTGTGTTGGTAACCTCATATATTGCAACTGCCTGGACCCAAGCCTCTTCATCAAGCTTCAAATGATACTGGAGCAAATCAATGACAAAGCAGAATGTCTCGACGTGGTCCAAGCTGATGTTATTAGCTCTTTGACTAAGCTCCAAAAGAGATGATTCGATCCAGGTGAGACTCTCCATACATGGCAGTACTTGCTCCTCTATGATTAGCTCCTTCTAACTATCAATCTCTAAAGTACCTTTGGTAAAAATTTTCCATGCTAGATCCAATTATTTCTTTGATAAAAGCTCCCCCTAATAATTATTTAAGCTTAGAAACCCGACATTGGCTAGAGCCTCAAAATAAACAAGTGAAGCGCAATTCTTCTGCTCAAACATAGTAGCTAGCTTTCGGCCCTTTATAGCCAAATCTAACCTAGAAAAGAAATTGTGCAACATAATCCTCGCACTTGCCCAAGCTTGATTCATCCCAATCAGTGTCTTAACTTGGAATTCAGACTGATATAACGCTTGAATTATTAGTGTCATATTCAATTTGGGTTCTAGTTACTCCTTGGCATACTCCAAGGTTTGATCACCAATTAAAATTATTATCCAAGTATCATGAATGTACAATAGAACCTTGAGCATGTCTACCACCAATGTCACACAATATTTAGTTAAAGGGTGGTGATCTTCTTTGATTTTTTCCTTGGAGAAGCCCACTGACTGTGTGGCTTTTCAGCTAGTTGTTTCTATAAAGTTTCAAGTTGGGAAGTAAATGCTTGCACTTACCTCTCTTCTCCAACCCAAGCTATCTGATATCCCTTGGCTACATTCTCCAACTCTACTAATTTTTGTTGCCAACATTCTACCTCTAATTTTGTTATTTCTAGTTGTGCCAAGTTTTTGTCTAAAGCTTCATTTAACTCAACAATATTTTTCTCAACCTCAAAAAAGTTTTTATTGTAATGCTCACCATGCTAGTAAAGAGATCTCATATCCACCTGTATATTCCCCATCTTCTTCGTAGTAGTAATTTTTGTCAATTCCTCTATAATGACTTCATAAGTGTAATCACTTGGGACCATTTCTCCTTGAGGTTTTTGGACCTGGAGGATCATATTTACGATATGAGACTCCATAGCTTCAAGATCAAAAGCTACCTTCTTCAACATATTTTTTTGAGCTTGAGCTTCTTTTCACTTACGAATTTTCAGCCACTATGATGAACTTTGGTAGGCTCAACTCATTTTTGCTACAACAAGATGCTCTGGCACAATCTCCATCTTTGGCTCTGACAGCACCTACAAGTCAATAAATGGAGCAAGGGTAAAATGAGCCTGATAAGGTTTTGTCTCAAGAAGGAAAGTAGAAATGGGAATGGTTTGTGGAATGAGAGTAGTTGAGGGAACAAAAGTGAGGAGTTCGGCTATAGTTACACTTACTCAAGTAGGAGCTTGTGTAATTATAGCCACAATAGAAATTACTGGAATGGAGGATGAAGGGAGTGAAAATGGATTGGGCCCATATGCAAAAGAACTAAAAGAAAAGGAAATAGTAGAAACAAGAATAGAAGAAGAGGGAGCATCAGTTATTGGTTATTGGGAAATGGAAATCAAAATGGAAGTGGAGGGTACCAAATGGAGATGAGGTAGAAGTGACAACTACGGAATGAGGTGCAACAATCACCGAATTCTCAAGAGAAATGGAAGATGGTAGAGAAGATGTATCTTTGAGCTCCAAAACATTTTGAGCTGATGAGGAGGGCAGTTGTGACATTGGTTCACCCTTGTCTTGTTCCTCCTCTGTCTCCTTCTCTAGATCTATAACTTCCATATGTTATCTAAGTTGTCCTACCTAAACCAAAGGAGGATATTATAAAATGTCATCTTGTGCGACTTCAGCTATAGGAGGAGGGTTCACACATGATGAAAAACTATGCATTTTCTTGGCTTATTAGAGATTTTTGGAAAAATTAGTGCTTCACACTTACTCTTCTTCTTCTACTAGGGTTGCACTTTCGGTGATGATTGTTTCTCTTCTTCCACAAGTGGCACTTCCTCAACCACATGTTGCTCCTTTCCAACCATTTTCTCTTCACTGTTCGATCTTTGAAATCTTTGAGGTATGATTTTAGTGAAAGATATTAGATGATAACTATTATAGTATTCATCATATACATCCAAAAATGCATCATCCATTGCCAGGCCATAAGCTAACCTAGTTTTCCTTTTATGGGCCCTCAGAACCCACCAGTTGGTAATATTATCCTTAGACCAAGTGGGCAACTATTTCTTCATTTTGCCAAACATGGAGGAATTTGGTGCTTGTGGAATGTAGGGTTATATTCGGTCTCCATATCATAAAAATAACGCCATGGTGGTAACATCATCATTTGCTCAATGTGTCATTCAATATCATGACCCTCTGGATTATTTCTCTACTACTTAATATTCATCAATGGGCAACAATGAAAACTTTGTGCTTTAATCAATGTTGTGAAATAATCCAAACGGTCATACTTCCACCACTAAGGTAACTCCACCATACCCATGTTATAGAGAGCTTCATTAATCTATTTATTCTGGCCAACCTGGTCTACTTCAATATCGCCAAAGTGAAATGGCATGGTGCATGTAGTCTTCTTTCCTCATCCTTCCCCATAGACATCATTGATGAAGTCATTCTAGCAGAAAAATTCCATCGCAAAAAGGCACTCGATAGTAAAATATGGAAGGAGAAACAACTTGCCAATGAAGCTAAAAAATTGTACCATGATACATTTGCATCAATAATAAAATATCTCCTTTCTCCTTAGCAATGATATCCTCCCTCATCACCCTTGGAACTCTCTCACATGTGCCAAAAATAAGTTCAAGGGCAAGGCCTAAAAACATGCAGTTAAAACAAATAAACTAGCAGCTTCCTATTTATCTCATCAACTTGCTTGACCGTTGTGAAAGAAAAATTTCGGTGCATGTGGAAGAAAAAATATCAGGCCAGAAGTGAAGTGTGCTTGAATGATACTGCTCCTTCACTCTATATTTTCTCCAACTGGGTATGCAGTGCTCGAGCCACGTAATCCGTACAATAAAAGAATATCAGGTTTGTGCTTGCTTGCATTGCTATCGAGGCATAAAATTTCACTTGTGAAATACATTGTACCAGCACCACTTACCATTTATACACTATGGAGTCGATAGGAAGACCGGACACCCACACCAACATGGAAAACATATCTAGACTTTTAAACTCTATTAGGGGATTCAAAAAAGTTAGAAACTCTCTGAACTGAGGTATCTTTATTAGATGATTTTCCATGAAATGACGCAATGTCACAGTACACTGGTACCTCTCCTATTGCTCCTTGAGATTCATATTTTTTAACATGACATCCGAGGAAGGCTTCACCCCACAAGCAAATGCCTCTCTGACTACACTGGGTGAAATGGTGAACAATTTTTCTCCCTTCATATTATGGACATCCCTTGTGGCAGGATTGTAAAATTTTGAAATTACCATCACCAACTTAGGGTAAGGATGAACATGTGTACACAGGTACCAGGAAAGCTACGCATGATAGGTAATAGTTAATGGAATTTTTGGCATAAAACCTTTCCCGACAACAACTTCCACGTCCTGGTGCAATTTTCCACACCCTTGTTTAAAATAACATAGTCTCCAATCTAAGCCAGTGCATCATAATATGGGTTAAGCTCTATATTTTCATTACACACAGATTTTTTAGTTTTTTTCCTCTTTTTACTTTCTTTGGCTTAGCAACTTTTGTTGACTTAGCAGTTTTATTTCCCATCTTCATACAATCAGCTTTTCTACTATAATATAGTAATCCTACACAAAAGTAGAAATTCAGGGCAACTGAATTCTAATATAAAAATGCTCCAAAAAAATAATCTTAATCTTTTCTTCAACTACAAGCTCTTGGTTTACCGTATTTAAAACTTTCGCTTCCAACTACCCAATTGAATGCAGGTGGCACTTTTGATGAATTCATGTGGATGTGCTTCCTTGGTTTTCTCACCTGAAATGCTTTTCCATGATGTCCTTAACTACCAATAATGTCCTCACACTATGAATCTTCCTCAAAATTCATACTCAATCACCTTTTGTCTTAGAGGACACAATCTAGGTATTTAATGAATCATATTGGGACTAATAAATGCCATGTGGGAGAGATGAGCACTTTTTAGGGTGAAAAATATTAATTTCATTGTATGATAACACCAAAAATATCTTCTGAGGGTTTCACCAGTGAAATTAGCTCAATTCCATGCATCCAACTGAATTTAATCCAAAATTAGCATGGGCCTGCAAAAAACATTAACTAGGCACACTTACTTCACTAAAAATATCCTTGGACGAAAATACCAAGACAACTGTGCTCCGAAAATGCTCTTCCACTTGCTGCTTGGCAAAATCACATGCTTTGTCGTCCTTTTAAAATAATTCATCTCCAATTTCACCCAAAAAAAGCTTATTGCTAAAAAACAAGCTTTAACTGAGAGTGCTTTGCTGAAAAAGTGAAGCAAAATTAATTTTGCCCCCTTTATCAAAAATAATCTTGCCACTTGGAGTTCTTGAAAAAGCATGTGATTTTTTAATATTTTTTGGCAGTTTCACTTCGAAATTTTTTTTGGGGAAATAAATGAGGATTTCGTACCCAAAATAGAAAACACATGACAAATCTTCTTTGTCGAGTGAAAATAAAACTTTTTATCTTTTAATTTCGCTTTGTCCTTTTGCTTTTCTCTTATCCCTCTTTTTATATTTTATCTCCTTTTTTGGCAATTAAAAAATGGAGGTGCTTTTAAAGTAAATCATGCCTTTCGACAAATTTTAAAATCTAAATTTGACTTTCCCTTTGAAATTAATTACCAAGAAATTATATTTTTTTATTTTTAATGATTCTCGCCTAGCATATGACTGAAAAGCACTTTTTTTGAAACACTTTCATCGTGAACATGTTTTACTTAGTAAAGACATGATTTCGAGGTGAAAACACTTACTCGATATAGAATTAAATTCTCTCGACAAAAACATTTCATCCATTTTTTTCTCTTTCTTTTATTTTTTATTTTTTAAATACTTTACTTAGAGTAAAATATCATAGAAAAATTATGTACATATATACATACTTTATCAAAAAAAAAACATTTATGATAGGCCTTCAAATGAAGAACATTTACTAGAATCGGTAGCACATGGCTATCTAGATATTTTAAATAAAATGGGTTGATCTGATTCACACCTAAAATCTGGAATGGGCCCTCCCATATCACTTTAAACTTGTGATGCTTATCGGGATTAGCCTTGTTTTCATTTCATTTCAGCACTAGATCACCTACCTCGAATGATTTTTCAAAAGTTTTATTTGCAAATCATTTATGTGTCATCCGGGCATGTTCCATGAAGGTATTGTATGATTTCTTCCTCTCTTCCTCCAACTGTAAAAGTTTATCCAATATCATTCTCATGGGATGAGACTCATCATCTTCACCATACAATAAGTGCTAAGATTGGAGAGCCCACAATTCAATATGAATGGGCAAGACTGCTTCTTTACCATATACCAAGGAATATAAGATATAAGAACATCTTGATAGTTTTTTTTATGGAGATGCAATTGACCCATAAAGCTTGGTTCAAGAGCAAGAGCCAATTGTGCTTGTTATTACCAAGGGTTCTCTTTAGAATTCTTAGAAAATTCTTATTTATGGACTC
Source organism: Wollemia nobilis (assembly GCA_028583015.1). Lineage (NCBI taxonomy): Eukaryota > Viridiplantae > Streptophyta > Pinopsida > Araucariales > Araucariaceae > Wollemia > Wollemia nobilis. The sequence goes on along the minus strand of JAQPPZ010001711.1, from coordinate 4,711,605 downwards.
AACCAAGCCATTCCCCTATGAATAATAGTTATATGATATCTTCAAATAAATCTCGTACTTACCCACGAATTCATTGATCCTAGCACTGATAAAGGGAGTTCCATTGTCCATAATGATCGTGTCCGGTATACCAAAACAAGTGATTAATACCTCAAGGAAAGAGATGATTGTTTTCTGATCCACCTTCTTGGTCAGGATTGCTTTTGACCATTAGGTGAAACACTCAATTGCATTCAGGATGTATTTGTGTTTGATAGAGCAATTGGAATCAATGACCCCAATAAAATCTAAGCTCCATTGCTGAAATGTGCCTCTACTTGAATTGAATGAAGGGATAATGATGTGTTCCTACTTCTACCAACATATAATTGGTATTTGTTGCAATTCTAACTAAATTTGAAAGCATTTGCAAATAGAGTAGGCCATAAATATCTTGCTTTAATGATCTTCAATGCCATTGGCTTGCCTGCATAATGGCATCCTGATAAACCAGAGTGAAACTCCTCTAGAATTCTTTGTTTCTCTTATTCTCGGACACACCTAAGAAGAACTTCATTAATATTCTTATGGAATAGTCCATTCAAAATTATCACGTACCTAAGGGCTTGAAGTCTAAATCTCCTTCTCTATGAAGCATTAAAATATGAAGGACACATTCCTGAATGGAAATATTTGACAAGGTCCTTTGTCCAATTTGTAACGATCTAAAAAGCATACACCTAACTAGTGCATCAACTGAAATCAAGTATTAAAGCAATAAAGAATGGACAATAATGAATTTAATAAGAAATTAGGCTTTCCTTTTATTAAAAATTTTCCAAATCTAGATTACATATACATCCCTCTTAGGGATATTCAATTTTAATACAATTGATACAATTTTGAAGACCCTCTAAACGAGGGGAGGTGTAATCCGCAGACTTTTCAGAAGGTACACGAACTACTTAAGGCCAAAAATAGCCTTATTCTCCTTTGGTTGGAGGTATATGCTACGTTAAATGCCTTGAAAATTATTAGGTTATGTAAACCCTGCGTTCAAGAAACAACATGAAAGAGGTTAATAACAAAGGAGGCCTCTCTTGATGAGGCTTTTGAGACAAGTGCATATATTGATGATAAATAAAGCAAGAAAGCATATAAATCTATGAAGATATGCAAGAAATCATCAAATTACTATAAAGTGTGTAAACAAAGCATGAAATCTAACTATTATGCATCCTACTTAGCCATTAGAAATTGAAAAGTATGAAAATTAATGAAATTAATCTAGATTGACAAATACAAGGAAATGGAAGCATATCTACCTCTAAATCCTAGATTTAACTGGTAAAATTTCTACTACAATATTAATCTATGCTAGACTAAGCTAATTGCATAACTGGAAATAGAAATCTACTGCTAAAACAAAGTAAATTAAATATCAAACCCTCACTTCAAGTCCAAGGCACAACTGGTACTATTAGCCATGGTTGATAGTCATGGTAGAGGTGAAAGTATTCTTGTTCTTATAATAGGGGATTGAATATTCAGTTTCCTCCATGGAATTGATGATCAAGGGTCACCTATGTGTCCCAAGATGGATTTACGGTTGAATTTGATAAGATTCATGTTTGATTGGTGTGATTCCATGATTGGTGCTTCTTAGTCCTTTGTAAGCTTCATTGATGGATTCATGCTTGTCACTCCACAATTGGGAAACATTTCGACTCTCCTCAAGGGGTTGTCAATTTACTATTCATTTTGATAGAGATTCATTACGATTCAACTCAAGATTGTTCCAAACATCTTCCCAATTTGAAGGGGGATATTATAGCCTTCCTAATATCTAATCTTGGTTTGCTTGGAAAGCCAAGATCAATATCTAGGAGGTTGGATCAATTGGGAGGAAAAATATCGAAGCTTCCCCACCCAAAACCATTTGAATCTTCATTGCCTAGACCATTGCAATCGAATTTGGCTCAGCTCATGATTCAAAATAGTTTCAATGCTAGCCACAGCTCTAAGGCATAGCTAGCTCTATTAGTTGCGAGTTTCAGCCATGGCTAAGACTGATTAGGCCAAGACTACCTAATTTGAGTGGTTAAAACTACTACTTTAGCTTGGAACTATCCAAGATCATTGATATAGTCTATTAGCATACCCATATGAGTAGTCCCCTACACATGACACTTTTTAGGTGTCTACAGATACCCATTTTGAGATGCGTTGTGATAATAAACAATGCTAAGCAAAAATAGACCTCCTAATACCATGTTGTAGGTTGAATTATGATCATTGATCTAATCAACATTAGATTCCTAGTCCTACAAAAGGACGCACATCTTAGAATCATTTCTTCCAACTGAGGGAAGGCTTGATTTGAAAAACATTTGCAAGCTCCACAAAAATTTATTAGTGTTAGTGCTACAATCGTACCGATAGGTGGAGAGCTACTAGCTTAACTGTCATATTTGCTTTTTGCCCCAATAAAGGGTAAGATTATGATAGTTGTTGGCAATGATTCGTAAGATGAACACAATTTGACAAGATCGAGTGATATCCTATTCAATTTGATTATGATTATTGATATTATGATTACCCCCTCAAGCGATGAGTCGATGAGGGTAGGGTATTGAATGAAGTGATGAGTCGCTTGATCAACATGATTGATTTAAACAATTGAAGACTTTTGCACTTTGATTACTTTGCAAGGCCTAATTCAGCCATGATTTCAATTTTTAATAATAATTGTACATCTCTATCTCATGGAGTAGTCTGACTGTATTGGCCTTCTTAGGAAATCGAGATGATAGCAATTCCAATTAGGTTTATGTTGAATCATAATGTCTGATGATCTGCTAAATTTTTTATAGAATAATTGATATAAATCCTTATTCGTGTGGAGCAGTCCAATCGCTATGGCATTCTTAGGGATTGAAGTGAAGCATATCAATTCAGCAATGACTAGTTTACCCCAAATGGCTTTATGGTAATTTACTCATATTGTAAAATTACATGGATTGTAATTCGCTACAACCACAAAGTGTATAGGGTAAATAATTGGATACGAGGTGTATTTGAATTTTTAAATTATGTAAATTGTTTGTTATTTTTGAAAAAAATTAAGGGTTTTGGCCCATTAGATATTTTTTATTTTACATTTTTAAGTTCTTCATGGTGAAATTTTGAGGGTATCTATGTTTGGATGCTACTCGTGCTTTTCAGTCATAACTATTTTTTAAAAATTTCCTAGTCATGGCTCAGACCCACGATTGGCAAACCCTAATTCTACACCCATGGTTGCCAGGAACAGTCGAGGGCCAAATTGGAAATAAAAATATCATTTTCAAATCATTATTTTCCAATTCATTGCATCTTCCAAGAGAGTTATGAGAGGTGAGATTAAGAATTTTATCCAGAATACTATTGAACTGAACACTCATACACATGGTTGACCAACTAGAGGCATCTTCCAGTGGTGGAGTCGGTGCCACGAAGGTAGCATCACAAACCTCCCTCATTTGATTACTAACTTAAAATGAACCTCATTAAAAAATGGGTTAAATGAACCATGTTAAACTACTAGTAAAGAACCTCACCTAGTTAGGATTAATTTAGGTTAGCTTAGTGGGGAGGGAATTTAATTTTTGGGGTTGCTTGGGATGGGAAGTGACCTCGAAAGGGGTGCTTCTTTTAGCCACATGTGGTAGAATCAGCTCCCAATTGGTAAATAGGGGTCCACATTTGTTATACGTGATGAGATTCAAATCCCAACGATTAGAAATTTGACAGTTGTTATTGATTGCAAATCCCATCCACGGTTGAGCAACTTTAGGAAATTTTTTCCAATTTTTTAATTTTTTTTATTTTTGAATTATTTAATTGATTTTTTTAAATCTTCTTGTGCATTTATGAATGTTTTTGTCTTTTTTAATATTTTTTGAATTTTTTTTACTTTTGAAGTACGTTTTTTGATGTTTTTGATTGATTTTATGTATTATTATTTGCCCTTTTAGCTGACTACAAGAGCGAGGGAGTCCGAGATCTTTTGCAACCTCCTCCACCATATTAGTGATGTCGATTAGGAGTGGTTCACTACTATAGGCCTTGGTTACATCATTTTATTGCCTACTATCTAGGTTGACCAAGCTTACGTAACCACTTTAGCTTGTTGTTGGGATGTGTGGACCAATATGTTCCACCTACAAATCAAAGAGATTATGGTCACCTTGGAGGATGTCTACCACATATTTCACATCCCTATCGATGGTGAGTCCATAACCTACTTTCCTACCATAACGAAGGTTGCAATATTCTTATGGATATTTGATGCTCGAAGTTACGAGGCATTGGAGGACATTGACCATGGGGTTGGGCCCATTGAGCATTGTTACAAGGCTCACATCTTCACAAAGTGGTAGGCCATCCTAATGTACCTGTGCATACATGTCCTACTCCTGAATATATTTAGAGTGAGGTTCCCTTAGAACCTCTTAGCCAAGATGCAAGACCTTCTAGGTAATACTAGAGAGTAGTCACTAATTCTCTCATGGAGTAGCACCCTCCTAGCACAACTCTATGATGAGTTGTATCGGATCACTCAATGAGGCCATATTGGGGTATCCTGCAACCTACTACTTTAGATTTGTGTATGGTAGCACATAACTATTGACCACCCTAGATGACTTCCTCGATAGATATGATACATTGTAGAGGCCTTCCAATGCTATGTTGTTTGCTGGCCTAGAAAGGTTGAGGGGTTCGGGAGCAGGTCTTGGGCAAGGGATTTGCAGTATTATCTAGATCGGTTGACTGCACTATGACCAGGATATGTGCTATAGTGATCTTACATGGAATATCATGCATTGAGGAAGGCTAATAGTTATTTGATGCAAATGAGATGAGATAGGTGGCTCGTCGGTCGTAAGCCCAACATGCATTATTTCTTCTATTTCTCACATGTCACTAGGCAGTTTGGGATCTGTCAAGACATTCCACTAGTTCCAACTATCTACCACCACCTTAATGTGGAGAAGGATTTGACTTGGCCTACTATGACTCCACTAGACAAGGAGGATGACTGGTAGGATTCAGGACTAGCAGACGTAGGGACCACTATTGACTATGATGTTTGGTGAACTACTAGAATATGGTGAGGTGGAAGACCACTAGGCCAAACTGGGGATGGAGCAGTAGGATTAGAGGTATCTGGGGCAGATGAGGTAGTAGATACTCATGGGTTATGAGTGCACCAGTGGATAGAGGTTGGATGGGATGAGGGCATAGCCATAAAGGAGTAGCCCTAGGTAGAATAGGAGGGTGAGTAGGAGTTGAATGATGAGACCTCACAACTCAGATTCCAGGTAGTTAGTTTACAACTCTATAGGTATAGCTTATAGAAGCCCATGATCAGCTCATAGAGGGAAAAAATCAGTGGTACAAATACCAAGAGGATAGGACTCATCACTTGGCATATATTGAGAGTGCCACTCTAGCTCTAGAGAAGATGACATTTGAGAAGGATCTTCTATAGTCTCGGCTAGACCTCAAGACTCAGGAGAGGAAGCTAGTGATTGCATGAGGTGAGATATCGAATCTATAGGATGCTCCTATAGCTCTAGTTGTACATGGACCTATAGTATTGGATCCATCTATGAATATTAGGTGATTTTAGGCTTTTGTAAAGACTCATATTAGGTAGTAAGCTTTAGATACGTCTCACATCGCTCTCCTAGAGGGAGAGGTCACACTCCATGGTGGTAATATTATATAGATATCTAGAGCTCTAGGAACTCAAGAGACTCGAACATGGGATATAGGGAAGTCTTCAGCTCAGCCAAGCCATAGGACTCAGGTCTGAGAGGTCCACCAGTACCATTTCTAGGAAAAATCACTAAGAGGGTGGAGGTGATGTAGAAGCCTCATAGATAGGGGGTGTAGGCCAGTCATGATTATGCATTGGATATATTGTATCATTTTGAGTGTAAGGTTTGAGGACCTACACATTTGTAGCCTACGGGAAATATTGGACACAACTATGTACTTTTTGAGACACACACACACACACACACACACACACACATATATATATATGATCTAAAATTGGATTTATGACTCATTATATATGTATATTTATTTATTTTATGTTTATGTGATGCATATGGATGCAATGATTATATGTGATGTTTATCTAATGTTATATGATGTAATGTATGGATGACATGCATGAGCTAGATAATGGATGTATGACTAGATACTGTGATCTAGATGTGTAGATGGACTACTATGATGTATGCAATGTTATATGTTAAATGCATGTTTAATTTAATTTACTTGTATGCATTTAATTTATGATGTTATGATATGATGAATGCAATGTATGTAATGCATTATTTACATGATGTAATCTAATGTAAATGAACTTGTATGCTTTAATCACTTAAAACATTAGGAATGAATGCAATATGAGTTAACAATCTAATGGATGACACCACAGAATGTATAACAAACATGAAATTTAGTTGATACATCTTATCATAAGAATTAATCAATTAGACACCCATATGTGATATGAAATGATGTATTGTTTCCCTTCATAAGCTTTTGTAATTTAAAATATATGCACAAAATAGTCGGTGGTCGTCTAAATATCATTGTTGATATCCATATGATATATAACCTATGTTATGAGTCTCCCTTAACAAATAAAATTTTATAAAAATAAGTTGATAATTGATTGATTTAAATGATTTGTTGCTATTTGGTAATTTTTGAGGGTTTCCATGATACTCAAAAACCCTAATTGACTAATCAAAATTTGTATAATGACTATACTAGACATCTGAAAGATAAAGTTTTTGCTATGAAATACCAAACTATTCATTATCCCTATGTGTACAAATGAATATATTAGATGAGACATAAGCATACCCCAATGCCAGGTGGGATTCATTTAGCCCATTGTTGTATTAGGGATATTCAAATGTCCACTTGATCCTAGGTTTGGATTTAGTTGGACTAAACCGCTAGGTAATACAATCCACCTAAATCTAGCTCATTTATGAATTTCTAGACCTACCCCAATGTCAGGTGGGATTCATTCAGCCCATTGCTATATTGGGTATCACTCCATGATTTTTGAGTATTGACCATTCTAGGGATTCAATAACCCCCTTATTTTCTTTAATTTATTGGGATACTTGCTCATATATAGTGATAAGAATCATTTTTTATTTTGTATTTTTTTTTATTTTTTTTTTTTTTAGAGCAAGGGATTGGGTTTGACTCTGGTATTTTTCTCCTTTTGATGTAAGCAAGGTATTTCTTTGGGTAGGGGGGAACTTGTCCTTTTGCCAATGACCTCTACTCTAGACCATTGTGATCGGATGTAGAGCTTACATTTAATTTTATCAATCTAAGGTAAATCAAGGTTAGATTTAAAGAGCAAGAATCATGTATAGATTGTACCATGGGGATTAATACTAAGCTTAGCTCAAGTTTCTTTTTCAGGTTTCACATGTACAAGGAAGTAATAAACATAATAAAACTGGTGCAAATATAAATGATGCAAAGTATAATAAATAACTGATGCAATGATAATTTACTTTTACTAATGAATTGATTTATTGATGCCCTTAATTATTTGCAAAATAATTTATTTATGAAATGATTTAATTTATTTATGAGGATCCTCATGCAATCTATCTTATGTTATGTAAATTAAAATGCAATTTAAGTTAAGGCTAACTAATCCTAACCTATTGTAGGGGTGAGAGCTCAGGGAATGGCTATAGGAGTGGTCCCTACCTCCTATAGGGAAGTGTAAGTCTTTCTCCCCTAGTTTTCTTTATCTCAATAACTAGATTTTATAACTAATACTAACATTATGTCTATTCTGTAAATGCAGGTAACATATAAACACAATTTACATAACAAAAATTAAACAACACATGAAATTGATACAAATTACCATTTTTGAAGAAAAAAATGCTACTTTTATTACAGGAGATTCATTTGTACATGCTGGTGCATTTCTTCAAAATTGTAAACTTAGAACAGACAATAATTTCTTGTATTTTTTCTGCAAACCTCCTTCAAGGTCTCTCCTATGTAATTTATATTGTAACTAATACAATTACAAACAATATTTCTCCACATATTTTGCCATGTGGATTTTGTGGACTTCTTGATGCGATAACTATGCATCAACCAAAATAATTTAAACCTAACATAATACATATTCCTATTTAGACTTGATAAATATTATGACTAGTACAAGTGGTATCCTACAAACAAACCTAACAAGACAATACTTATTTTTAATGATTCGCAAGATATACATTAGGACCTCATGTCCTACATTCCAGGAAAGGTCTAACAATATTGCATCTATATCTAAAACTTCTCATAATAATCTGATTACAAACTTTATTAATAAAATAACAACATTATCAACTAAAATATTCTCGTGGATATTATGAAATATTTTTCTAAGTGAAAATATTTGTTGTCTTCCAAACTTGATGTGCCATCACTAATGTGGCATGTAAGTCAATAGTCTTTATTATCCTTCAGTAACTGCTTGGTAAAATATTCTTTAGTAACTTTATTTGGTAGTTACCTTCAGTAACATGCTTTAGTAATATACTTCAGTAATATACTTTAGTAATATACTTCAGTAATATACTTCAGTAACATACTTCAGTAATATACATCTGTAACATGCTTTTGTAATAGGTCAACTACTATTGTCACCGAGCTCTGCTTTTATCCTAGGTCCTTTTATTCGTCCTTCTTCTCATACGAGGTGCACTCCAAAGCTCTGCAATCTCTTCATTTATCATATCAATCACTAAATAATTATAATAATAAAATAATTATGATACAAAAATATGTGTCAAATAACCACTCGTCACATTGCGCCTCACAAATGAGAAAGTAACAAAACATTTTGATTAAGGTGACTCAAACCACTTTGTAGTGTTCGTCCTTCCTTACCCTAATTAGGATTGTTAATGTGTTGATTATTGATGGAATTTTTATATGCTAAGTGCTATCAAAACTATACCTCATCTTCAAAAGTAAAGTAAGATTTCTACAAAGTTTTGAGAAGACCATTAGGTATGGTTGAATGACAAGAAAACCCTAGTATATTCTTCATAGCAACAGGAGGGGTTGTTTTGAGAAACACAATTACTCACAAGGGTGATGGATGATGATGATGCATAGATGTATGATTGAAATACAAACATGGTTTCATTTGTAATATTGCAAACACAACCTATCCTAATGCAAGTGTTATTAATGGAAATGTCTAAATGCAATGCAATTAAATGAAATGCATGTGCAAAATGAAATGCATGATGCAAATGTTTTTGAAGTTTTGAATGTTTTGAAATATTTTTAGATTTTATTGCTTTTTTATTTTTATGGATTTTGATATTTTCCATACTTTTAAATTTTTGAATTATTATGTGTGGAATGCCTTAATATGAAGTATGTTGAGAGTTTTAGGCTCTTCAACACCTTCAAGTGATGTCAGGCGATATGTGCCAGGTCCAATCTAATCTAAGATGATATAATAACCTAACCAGTTAGTTGTAAATTTATCTCGCAAATGAGGCAACATGTTTGAGTTATGTTGGTTCTTTTTTAGCAAAATATAACTGACTTTAAAGTCTCTCAAAAGGACTTTATTATTTTAAGCTCATTTTAAGTGTTGGACATTTTGAGTCCCTAAGTTAAAATGTTGTCATTGATGTCAAAAGGATCTATGATAGCATGCAATATGTTTTGTGAAAAGTGCAAGGAAAGTCTTTTTTGTGAAAACCAAGGCAGGCAAAGTAAAAGGTTTTATTTAAAACCATGGATGGCAGTTTTGAAATGGGTTTTTCTTAAAACCCAAGTTGGATTTTTGTTTCATAGAAAAAGGTTCCCTGGTGATGGAGATATTTAATTTTAAATATTTAGTTTAAATTTTAAATTATTTAAAATTTAATTTTTAATTTTAAAATTAAACTAAAAGTAATCTACCGATGTCGTCGAATATGAGGGAGAAGACTATAAAATGATGACTAAGGTTTATTATTCCTCATCCTTGCTCATGTGGTTAATGCAATTATTAGAAAGTAAAAAGAGCTCGTGTGAAAAACATTTAAAGGAAGAGGCAGCGAATAAGTTGAGGTGTGGTCGGGCTATTTGCACGAAAAAGAAGTGAATCTGGGGAGGATTAGACATTTTTCGCAGGACTGCCCAAACTACCGAACTCGTTTCGGCCATATCTCACTCATCCGAACTCGGATTGAGCTGAAATTTTGAGGGTAGATGCCTAAAAAACCCTAGAACGTCTCCACCAATTTTCATATCATTTGGAGCAACACAGATCCTAGCACATCCCTATGTGTGAATGATATATTTGGCAAGTGGCTATGCGAGGGTTTCATCTGGGTTGAGTGCAAGCAGCTCCAGAGGTTGGTTTTTAGGGCCTTCGGGCCCTAGAGGCCAATATTTTTGTGGTTTATGCTCAATATTTTAGTAGGAAATGTTGCAGGGGATACAATATGGGTTAGAAATTTGTCTTTCAACAGATCATACTGTGAACTTGAGTGACAACGGCTTCCAATTTGCTGCACAAAAGAAAAGTGAAAACCATACCTTTCCATGGCGTCTAGGGCAAGGATTAAAGAGACCACAAAATAAGTTTCAAGCAGTTGATCAAAAAATGGCTCATATCTCAAGTGAATCTGGTGCTAAGGTGCACCCACAAAATAATTCTACTATGAAAACCCCTATCAAGGGTAAGAATTTTGAAGACTCGGTCCCAAAAATGAATTTTAGGGATGCCCTTCATGGTGGACAGACCTCAGCCCAATGCTAATATCAATATTAGGGCTTCTCATAAACCTCTAAGAATGCCTAAGATTGATCCCAGGAAAATGAAGTCAGGATGTCTTAAAGCAGATGATGGAACTCCTATTGTTAAGCTTGATATGGGTAACATTCAGACTGGCATTGAAGATTTGGAAAAAAGAGGACTAATTTGTCGGTTCATGGGTTTTCATCCGAGTCTATCTTCTTTCAAAGTCTGGGCTGCAAAAAGCTGGAAAACTAAAGGTGAGTTACAAATCTCTATTTATCCAAATGGTTATTTTCTTGTTTTATTTGCTAATAATGAAGATAGAGAGAAAACTTTTCAAGGGGGTCCTTGGTTTTTTGGAAGGGCGGGGCTTTTCATGAAGCCCTGGCATACTAAATTTAAAGCCGAAGAAGAGATGCCTTCTATAGCTCCCGTGTGGGTTAGACTCTTTGGCCTCCCTATTGAATTTTGGAATCCTACTATTTTTTCTTCAATTGGAAACTCTTTAGGAACTTTTATGATGACTGCTGATTGTACTCAAAATTTTGAACATATTATTTATGCTCGAATTTGTGTTTTAATGGATTTTGACAAACCCCTACCTAAAAATATCACATTACAATTTGGGGAAGACACTTGGGAGCAAGTAGTGGACTATGAGAACATTCCTTTTCGTTGTAGAATTTGCCATGAATATGGTCATTTGGCCAGTGCTTGCCCAAATAAAATTCCTGATCAAAAGAAAGAAGATATAAACTCAGCAGGTTTCCAAATACCTAAGAAGAAGAACACTCAGAAAAAACCAGTAATGAAGGATCAATCAAAGTCATTTGCTAATATGTTTGAAATCCTTTCCACAAATGATGTCCCAAGTGAGGAAGAGGAAATAATGGAAACTAAAATCTTAGAAACACAATTTAAATATGAAGGAAAGAACTCAGAGACAAACCAACAAATCAAAGGTTTTCAACGAAAAAAAAAGGAGAAAATTTACACAAGAAAAACAATATTTCAAATGTCAAAACTTCAAATAATGCGAGTCCCAATATAGACTCCATTGAACCATCTAGTAAAATTTTGGTTGTGTATGAGCATTCTTCAAGGTTAGAAGCCATCTCGAGATTCAATTGGAATAAGTCAAGAAATAGGGAAAAAAAATTGAAGATGGATTCTAATCAAAAAGTAGGTCGCAAGACCAATCAATATCATATGGTAAAAGAAGGTGAAAAGCTTGTAGAGGAAGGTAAGATTAATGCCCTTCCCAACATTTTTAGCCCTGGTATTAATGAAGATCATCACTTGGAATATTAGAGGACTCAAAGGGAGTCTTTCAAAACAAAATGAAATTAGAAGAATGATTCGGATAAATCATCCACATCTTGTTTTCCTTCAAGAAACAAAGATGTCAATGGAGGATATGGACTTAATTGCCGGTAAAATTTGGCCAGCTGGAAAAGTGGTTTCCCTCAGTTCCCAAGGGACTTCGGGTGGCATTGCTTGTCTTTGGGACCCAAAAGAGGTAGTTATTCACCATATGGTTGGCAGTTGGGGTTTGTTGGCTATAGCTATTCAAAGTAGACATTCCAACCAGATTATGCTCTGCATTATTGTTTATGCCCCGACTTCTTTGGAGGAAAAAAGAAGACAGTGGAAGGATATTACTCATATTATCTCTCATTTTCCTAAAGCTTGGATCTTGATCGGAGGAGATTTCAATACCATCCTCTCTCTGGATGAGAAAAGGGGGGAAATAGAAATTTGGACAAAAGTACTGACCTCATGAGCGAATATATTGCAAACCTCCATCTTGTGGATATCCAACCGAGATAATGGCCTTATGACTTGGTCTAACAGAAGGCAAGGCTTAGCTTGTATAATGGAGAGATTGGATAGGTTTTTGCTCTCTAAAAATTTCTTAATCCATGGTCACATTCCTAAAGTGAAGACTCTTAATAATGTCTGGTTCGGATCATTGGCCGATCATGGTGGAAATGTGGAAAACCAATGTGAGTTTCTCTCCTTTTCATTTTCAATTAATGTGGCTTAGAGACATTTCCTTCAGACCTCGTGTGCAACAATGGTGGAAGGAAGGTAAACCTAGGCATGGGACTAAGATGTTCTATTTTGCCAAAATACTGCAATACATTAAATCCAAAATCAAGACTTGGAACTGGAAAGAGTTTGGGGATGTTCATAAAAAAAAACATGAAGTTATTGCTCATATTGAAAATTTGAATAAGAAAATCCATTTAGATGGCCTCACAGAGAAGAGAAGTGCAGATGAAATTAAACTCACAACTCGGTTAGAGGAATGGGAAAAAAGAGAAGAAATCTTATGGAAGCAAAAATCTAGAATTCAATGGCTCAAAGAAGGAGATCGAAACACAAATTTCTTCCACAAATATCTTCTAGCTCGAAGATCTCACAACTTTATTTCTTCCTTAAAATCAGATTCTGGAGATGTTGTTTATACTTGGGATGGCATGAACTCTATTGTTGTTGATTACTTTTCCAATATTTTTGTTGCTACTCCTCTTGACTCAGCTTCACAACAAAATGTTCTTCAAGCAATCCCTTCTCTTATCACTTCTGAGGAGAACTCTATTTTGACTTGCTCTTGTTACTATCAATGAGCTTCAACAAGTAGTTTTTAAAATGCAAAAAGGGAAAACCCCAGGTCCTGATGGTTTTCCTATTGAGTTCTACCAAGAGTTCTGGGATATCCTTCATGTTGATTTATTAGAGGTGGTGGAAGAAGCCAGGAAATCCAAAGAAATTTTGAAGGTTATCAATAAAACTTATATTACTCTTGTTCCAAAAGCTCAAGAGGTTGATCATATCTCAGCTTTTAGACCTATTGCTTTATGTAATGTTCTTCTCAAAATTATTACTAAAATCATGGCTAGAAAGGTTGAAGCCTCTTTTGCATAAGATTATTTCCCCAGAGCAAGGGGGATATGTGGAAGGACGTCAAATAGTAGATGAGATAGTTCTTGCTCAGGAAGCCATCCATTCCATGGATATGCAAAATTCTCCTTCTATGTTCATCCGGTTAGACTTATCCAAAGCTTATGACAGAGTGGATTGGCACTTCCTTATCAAAGTTTTGAGGCAATTTGGTTTCTCTAAGGATTGGATGGATTGGATTATGGGATGTATCTCTTCAGTTTCCTACTTAGTTCTTATCAATGGCAGGCCTTCTCGGTCTTTCCCAGCTTCCAGAGGTATTAGGCAAGGTGACCCGCTATCCCCTTATTTATTCATCATTCTTGTTGAATGCTTGGGTAGGACTATAACCAAAAAGAGGGAAAACAAAACCCTTGAGGGAGTTACCATTGCTCATGGAGCTAGACCTATCTCTCATCTTCAATTTGTGGATGACTCTACCCTTTTAGGTAAAGCTACAGTTAAGGAAGCTTCTAATATTAAGCAAATCATTAGCTATTTTTCTAAGGCTACTAGGCGAGTTGATCAATGAAGACAAATCTAAAGTTATTTTCTTTCACTGCTCTGCTAGACAGGAATCCATGGTCTTGGATAAATTAAGATATAAGAAGACCTCTCTTCCAATCACTTATTTAGGTATTCCCATAAATATTCAAAGGCAGAAAAATAAAGATTGGAATTGGTTGTTGGACAAAGTCAAGAAGAAAATTGGAAAGTGGACCAACAAGTGGCTTTCTTCAGGAGGTAGAATCACCTTGGTAAAATCAGTCCTTCAAGCTATTCCTATTTATGTTTCTTCCATTTTGAATATCCCAAAGGTTGTTCTTCGAGAATTGGATCAAATCGAGTCATCGTTTCCTTTGGAGTGGTACTAAGGAGAAAAGAAAATGGGCCTTGGTGAAATGGGATACTTTATGTCTTCCTAAGAGTGAAGGGGGGTTAGGATTCCGGTCTTCAATTAATAACAACAAAGCTTTAGCTGCTAAATTATATTGGAGGATGTTGCATAACCCCAATGCTCTTTGGGCCAATAATCTCCATGCTAAATATGTTGAGAACAAAAGTCTTGAAGACCTTGTTCGCTATCAACTTCCTACCAAAGGTTCTCCCATTTTAGCAGTTCTTAAGACTGGTGAGGATTTGATAAAGAAAAAATTATTTTGGATCATTCATAATGGTCAACATGCAAATTTTTGGACAGATTCTTGGGATGGTCACAAGCCTTTGATAACTCGGTTTCCCGATTGGAGGCCTTGGATGGAGGAGCTTCACCGAGCTAATTGGATAAAGGTGGCTAATTACTATCGGTACCATACTTGGTAATTCAAAGGTTGGTAGATATTGGATCCCTATTGAGGACTGGCCTATTCAAATCCCAGAAAGGCAAAGACAAGATATCCAAGGCATCCTTCATATGAGATCCCTCTCTTGGTCCCATGAAAAAGATTGTTTTGGATGGAACAACACTACTAAGGGTGAGTATTCAGTTGCTCAAGGTTATTTGACCTTATGCCATAATAATCCCAACCATTCTTCTGACATATTTTCTCAATTGTGGGCTCAAAATCTCTGGCCTAAGGTGAGGTTCTTTAATTGGCTTTTATTGCATCGTAGGGTGCTTATTGGTGAGCAACTTATGAAGCGTGGTTTTCATGGCCCTTTTAGATGTGAAATGTGTGAAGAGAATGTAGAAAATATCAACCATATTTTTATTGAGTGTACTTTAGCCTCTGAGCTATGGAGGAGAATGGCAACTTTACTTGGCTTACGGTGGTCCAATTTTTTCACTTTTGAACAGCTTTGGAGGGATTGGCCTAATCAAGAGGGTGTTGATCATTTTATTAGGCGGTTAGTTTGGATGGGTTCTACCATTCTTCTTTGGAATATTTGGAATGAAAGGAACAACCAAATTTTTAATCAAGATAGGAAGGATATTCACTATATTTGGCAAAAGACCATAGCCAACTTAGTTGAATCAGTCCATCAACTCCTTAATCACCCCCAAAACTCCCACCAAAGATGGGATCAAGTGATGCAAAGATTGAAGATTAAACCTTCTAAGGGCAACCAACTTAAAGGGAATGTGAGTATTAGTAAGATGGATAGGACTAGAAATTGGCAACCTCCTCCTAAGGATTTTGGAAAAGTCAATACTGATGGAGCCTCTAGAGGGAACCCTGGAAAAGCCTGTGTGGGAGGAATTGGTAGACTTTCAGATGGCTCCCTGGTTTTTACTTTTACTGAGAATTTGGGTATTCTTTCCAATAACCTTGCTTGAGGGGTATGGTATCCTTAGAGGCCTTCAGGAGGCTACTAAGGTTGGATGGGAAAAGGTGTTAGTTGAGTCTGACTCTCAACTTATGATTAATCTCTTGAAGACTCCTTCTAAGAATCATAAGGTGGATTGGAGAATAAAAAGAATTATTGAGAAGATTCGGTTAATCCAGATGGGATTTTTGAAAGTTGATTACAATCATGTGGTCAGAGATCAAAACAAGAGTGTTGATGCTTTAGCTAATTGGGCTTTGGACAAAGGTGATCTTACTTGTTATGGCCACCCTCCTATATGGTGGGCTTCTCAAATTAGGGAAGCTCTTCTTTCTATCATTTCTTTGGATGGCTCCACTTCGAAGGTACCTAGTTTCTTCTTGTTTTTTTTTTGTTTTGTTTCTCTTTGGTTCATTCAGTTTTTTTAGTTCCCTAGCTCATTCTATTCTTTATTTTGTTTCCTCTATTGATTCTTGCATTAATAGTCTTCTGGTCTAGATAGGTCATTGTTTTGTTCATTTTTTTTCTTTTGTCTTCTTTGTTTTTTTGTTTAGTTTTTTAAGGTGGGTGGGTTCTTTTGTTTTGTTTTGTTTTTGTGTTCTTTGTGTTGTTTTTTGTTGTTCTTGTGTTTTTGTTGTTTTGTTTTTTTTTAATGTTTTTTGTTATTGTTCTTGTGTTTTTTTCGTTCTTGTTCTTGGGTTTCTCTTTGTTTGTGTTATTTCATTTTTTTATGTGTGAGTGTTTTCTATGTTTTTTGTTTTTGTTTATTGTCTGTTGTTGGTTGTTTTTATTTTTATTTTATTTATTTTATTTTTTAGGTTTTGGTTGTGTTTATTTTTCATGTTTTTTTGGGTTATGTCTTTGTAGTGTTCTGTTGTTTTTGTCTTGTTTGTGTTTTGTTATGTGGTTCTTGTGTTTTTCTATGTGGTTTGTGTTGTGGTTTCTTTTATCTTATTGTGCGTGTTTGGTTGTGCTTTTGGTTTTGACACACTCAAGGAGCATGTTTTTTATTTTATTTTATTATTTTTGTTGTTATTTACTTTTTTTAATTTGGTTTTGTGTGTTTGTTTGCTCCTTGAGTATGTCAAAGGTGGTAGGCCAGGTCCGAGTCCTGGGCGTTTTTGGCGGAATGGATACCCCTGCCTCCTTGGGTCTTACCCGAAAGTGGCATCCCTTTTGGGATGTTTTCCACAAATAAAAAAAAAGTTGAGGTGTGGTCGAATCCAAAGACATCGTGGGCAGTGTGGCCTATTGGCAACTCGAGCAACGCAAAGGTGTTGGGAGGCAAGTGGTTGAGTGTTCGAATCATGTGCACTTCATTTTGTTTGAGAAAGGAGGAATCTATTTTGCGTTGGCTATTGCGTGGAGGATAAAGGAGAGTGAGGCACTTTTGGTCTTGTGTGGAGCACTAGCTCACGTGGTGTGCAAGCGTCTGTTAGGACGCAGGAGCCGCAGGACTCAGGTTCAAATCTTGCGAACTTCCTTTTGCTGTGTAAAAGGGAAATAGTGTGTTGGTTGTGGTTTTTCGTGTGCATGCTACCAAGGTTTATATGCTGTGTTTGATATTCCAAAATTCATGCCAAGGTATGCATTAAAGTTGTAAAAGAAAATTAAAACAAATTTTTGTTTTATTGGGTGCTAAAAGTTAGTTTAAAATATGTGCATAAATTTTATAGTAAAAGTGGTTTTTGGAGAGATAAGTAAGTAGGCATAGATTTTAATTTCTTTTAGGGTATAAGTGGTTTGAGGAGTAATAAGGATTACTACTTATTTGGCACATTGTTGAGATGTTATTTGGAGAGTGTTTTTAATTATTGAAACATTCTTGAGAAAAATATTTTGCTTGAGGGTTATTGAATATATCTTTGGTGGATGTGATTATTGAGTTGGAGTAAAAAGGTGTAAATTGAGTTATGCTTTATTTTGTGATTATTATTTGAAGTCCACTAACCCTCATTGAGATTGGAAAGGAAAGTTGTGTTG
Organism: Wollemia nobilis; assembly: GCA_028583015.1. NCBI lineage: Eukaryota > Viridiplantae > Streptophyta > Pinopsida > Araucariales > Araucariaceae > Wollemia > Wollemia nobilis. The sequence continues at coordinate 4,693,574 of JAQPPZ010001711.1, read as the reverse complement.
AGTGTGGCAGATTTTGTGGACAACTTCTTGGCATCAATAAGGTATGGGCACATTCTTCTATTGATTGTTTATGGTGGTTGATTTCTGAAATATCATTGGAGAGAAAAGGATTGATTGTGGTTTCCTTTTTGAAAGTGTTGGTTTAAATGCTTCAAGGTTTTCTGGTTTGAGTGTTGTGATTAAACCTTGTTTTATAAGCATTGTTGTTGAAGCCCATTGGTTGAGCAAAGAACTTGAACTTGAGTTAGAAAAGAACATGAGTATCATTGTTATGTGAGATTTGTGGTTGAGCATTGTTGGAAATATTTTGAGTTGAGATTGAGTTGAGAAAGAAATTGAGTTTGTGAATAGAACATATTGAGTCTCTAACAATTCTCTTTATGCTTCTATAAGATTGAGTTGAGTTGATTTGAGTTGAGATTGATTTGAGTTGAGTTGAGATTGATTTGAGTTAAGATTGGGATTTGAGTATAGAACATATTGAGTCTCTAACAATTCTCTTTATGCTTCTATGAGATTGAATTGAGATATTGATTGAGCATTGAGTTTAGAACATATTGAGTCTCTAACAATTCTCTTTATGATTCTATGAGATTGGACAAGTTCTGTGTGAGCTTGTTAAGCTGATTTGAGGTAAGTCTTTGAGAAGGCTTGTGGACTGATTTTGAGTAAGCTTTTGTGAAAGCTTGCTATGCAGATTTGAGCAAGTCCTAGAGAGGACTTATTGAGCAGATTTGAGCAGGTTCTGAGTGAACCTATTGAGCATATTTGAGCAGGTTTTGAGTGAACCTATTGAGCATATTTGAGGAGGTTATGAGTGAACCTATTGATAGAGCTTTGGAGGTGATAGAGTACAGAGGATAGAGTCTCAATGGATAGAGATCCAGCAGCCAAGACAATTGAAGATAGATCTGAGTGAGGAGTCTTCAAGTGGAGAGAGATCCACAAGTCAGAGTAGCAGAGAGACAGAGTCTTCTAGAAGATCACTAGCCAGAGCAGAAGGGGAAAGAGTTCTCCTATGGAAGAGATCCACGAACTTGAGATTAGGGGATCAACATCTCCTTTGGATAGAGGTCCATAAACATTGTAATTGGGAAGGATTCCCAAGAGATTATTTGAGAAATATTTAGAAGAAATATTTTTTGTGGACGTAGCCCACATTGGGTGAACCATGTTAAAATGATGTCTCTCATGTGTGTGATGCTTTGTGTGATGTTTAATTCTTTATTAATACTGATGTTACTATTTGGGGAAAATTTTTATATTATACTATTCACCCCCCTCTTAGTATAAGCACATGTTCTTCAATTGGTATCAGAGTCGGTCTCTCCATGAAGAGTCTAACAACTCGAAAGAATATCCTTTGGTAGCACACATGATCTCAGAAAGTGAAGAAGAGAGTGGGTTTGATATAAAAGAAGAATTCTTTGCTACTCTCAAAAAATTGGAAAGACTTAGAGAGAAAAATTCAAACTTGAAGGAACAAATTCAGGAAGATGAAGAAGCAAGAATGGAACTTATACATAACCTTACAGAAGTCAAGATTAAGGTAGAAGAAGGAAATAATATTGAGCAAGATATGATAGATCTATTGAGAGATAAGGAAATAGAATGTGGAATATTGGAAGCAAAAATTGTTCTCCTAAGGAATAAACTGGAAGGGATCAAGATACTACAAAATATAGAATATGTGAAACAAAAGGAGGAATCAAGCTTCCAAAAAGTAGAAACTTCAAACAAAGAAAAGCAAGCAAAGGAAGAGAGCAAAGAGGAACCATGGATAAGAGTTAATCACAAGAAGAGGATGACTTCTTCACAATATCCAAGATCTCCAAATAGGTTACATAATCTCTTTCATGGTCATTGTTTTTCTTGCAATAAATATGGTCATATAGCTGCACATTGTACTCATCATGCAAGATACAATAGAAATTTCAATTCCTTTGCACCTCTCATGGATGATGATGTTATATGTTACAAATGCAATAATTTTGGGCATAAGGCTAGATGGTGTAAAATGATATTTCTTGAGTCTAGAAAAACAATTCCAATGTCTAGGAAGAATGAAAAAAGGAATGATAGGGCCAGATCTATGTTAGTTCAAACAACCCTGCATGCTCAAAATAAAGAAGAACAATGGTATCTGGATAGTGGTTGCTCTAGTCACATGACAGGAGACAAAGACAAATTCATTGTTCTAAAGGAAACAAATAGAGGATCAATAAGTTTTGGTGATAATGGATCAACTAGGATTGTTGGGAGAGGTACTCTAAGTCTAGACAATGGAAAAACAAAAATAGAGAATGTTTTGTATGTCAAAGGGTTAAAGCACAATCTTCTGAGTATAAGTCAACTTTGTGATCAAGGATATATGGTTACCTTTCATCCAGATAGATGTGAGATAATGAAAACTGAAATAGGAAGAATTATTGCAATTGCAAGAAGGACTCCAAACAACTTATACATGCTCAATGAAATCAAAGGAGAAAAGTGTTTTCTATCACAAGAATATGAGAGCTGGTTATGGCATAGAATATTAGGTCATTTGAATTTTGACAACATAGTCAACATAAGCAACAAATAGGCAGTCAGATATTTACCCAAAATAAGGAGACCTCAAAATATGATTTGTGCACCTTGTCAACATGGAAAGCAAAACTAGGACAACATACAAACCAAAAGGCTATATGTCTTATCGAGCCTTTAAGTTTAATACATACTGATTTGTGTGGTCCTACTAGAACACAAAGTATTCAGGGTGAGAGTTACTTCATGTTGTTTGTAGATGATTATTCCAAAATGGTTTGGGTAACTTTCCTAAAAGAGAAGTCAGAAGCCTTCAAAAAATTTAGAGCATTCAAGGAATTGGTTGAAAATGAAATAGGCAAAAGGATTAAGTGTCTAAGATATGATAGAGGAGGAGAGTTTACTTCAGATGAGTTTGTAGAATTTTGTGAACAACATGGAATCAAGAGAGAGTACTCAGCAGCAAGAACTCCCCAAAAAAATGGAGTAGTTGAAAGGAAGAACATGACTATTGAAAACATGGCTAGAGCTATGTTAAATGAATCTAAGTTGTCAGATGGTTTTTGGAAAGAAGCAGTATCTACAACTATGTACATAATTACTAGGGCTCAATTAAGGGTAAATCATCACAAGACTCCTTATGAGCTTTGGAAAGGAAGACCTGCTACTGTAAAACATTTCAAGATTTTTGGAAGCAAATGTTACATAAGACGGGAAGATCAGAATTTGGGAAAATTTGATCCAAGATGCGATGAGGGAATTTTTCTTGGATATTCCACCAAAAGCAAGGCTTACAGATGTTACAACAAAAGAACATGCACTATGGTGGAAAGTATGAATGTAACAGTTGATGAAAAGATAGATTCCAGGGAGCCAATTCAGCAAGCAATATATCAAGAAGATGGATGTTTTCAAGAAGAATTTTGTGAGGAATCAGATAATGATGAAGAAAAAACACAAAGGCTTCTTCCTAAGACTCCTTCGAGGTATGTATAGAAACATCACCCAAAAGATCATATTATTGGAAATCCAGATGAAATACAGACAAGGAGAAGAATAATAAAACCATCTCAACAAGCAAATTTTTCTTTGCTATCTAATATTGAGCCAAAATATTTCTCTCAGACTAGTGAAGATGAATTTTGGGTTAAAGCAATGAATGAAGAATTAGATCAAATTGAGAAGAGAAAAACTTGGGAACTTGTTCCAAGACCAAAGGACAAAAATGTGATTGGCACAAAATGGGTCTTCAAAAATAAGTTGAATGAAGATGGACAAGTTGTCAAAAATAAAGCAAGGTTAGTTTGCAAAGGTTATGCACAAGTAGAAGGAATTGATTTTGATGAGACCTTTGCTCCAGTTGCAAGACTTGAAGCTATAAGGATGTTTTTAGATTTTTCAAGTTTCAAGAACTTCAAGGTATATCAAATGGATGTTAAGTCAACTTTTCTAAATGGGATTCTAGAAGAAGAGGTCTACATTGAACAACCAGAGGGATTTATACTATTAGATACACCAGATCAGGTATGCAGATTGAAAAAGGCATTGTATGGCTTAAAATAGGCTCCTAGAGCATGGTATTCAATATTGGATAGGTACCTACAGGAACAGGGATTTAGGAAAGGAATAGAAGATAGTAATTTGTATATCATAAATGAAGGAAATGATCTTCTAATAGTGGTTGTTTATGTTGATGACATAATTTTTGGGGGAAACAATGACAAAATGTGCAAAGAGTTTGCTAAGAATATGCAAAGTGAATTTGAGATGTCTATGCTTGGTGAATTATCATTCTTTCTTGGTCTTCAGATTTCACAATCAGAAAAGGGAGTGTTTCTTTCTCAAGCCAAATACATCAAGGAGATGTTAAAGAAATTCAGATTAGAAGATTGTAAACCAGTGAGTACTCCTATGGTCACAGGGTGTAAGTTAAGTAAGGATGATGAATCTCTAGAGGTAGATCAGAGACTATACAGATCTATGATTGGCAACTTATTGTATGTCACAGCTACAAGACCAGACATAGTACAATCAGTGGGATTAGTGGCAAGATTTCAGGCAGCACCTAAGGAAACACATGTGGCAATAGTAAAAAGAATTTTTAGGTATCTAAAAGGGACTATGGATTTTGGACTTTGGTATCCTAAAAGTGATAGTTTCACACTCACAACATATACAGATGTAGATTGGGCCGACAGTATTGATGATAGAAAAAGCACAAGTGGGGGAGATTTCTTTCTTGGAGAAAGACTAGTATCCTGGTTAAGTAAGAAGCAGGTTTCAGTATCACTATCCACAATAGAGGCAGAATATATTGCAGCAGTAGCTAGTTGTACACAAGTGTTATGGATGAAGAGGACTTTAGAAGACTTCAAGATAAAACATGATCAACCTATTCCTATACTATGTGATAATACCAGTGCCATATGTATCTCAAAAAATCTAGTAATGCACTCTAGGACGAAGCACATTCTAATTAAGTATCATTTTTTGAGAGAACAGGTGTCAGATAAACATGTCATATTGGAGTATGTCACTACAAAGGAACAAATAGCAGATATTTTCACTAAGCCACTCTCAAAAGACACTTTTGAGTATCTTCGAGGAAAATTGGGAGTGAGACTCCCACCCCAAAATTAACCACCTCATGAGGAGGTGAGGGAGGGGCTAAGCTAAGAGGCTCATTCTTAGCCCCGAGCCCCAAAGGTGACCCTTTGCCATTGATGACAAAGGGGGAGATATTTGTGTATATTAAGGAAAGTTTTGATATGGGGAGAGATTTGATTTTTGAGAGAGCATTGAGCCAGGGGGAAAAAGAAGGTCAGATTTTAGTAAATGAATATGGGTTGCCATCAATGACAAAGGGGGAGATTATTGGACATTTTGAGTCCCTAAGCTAAAATGTTGTCATTGATGTCAAAAGGTTATTTGATGTCAAAAGGATCTATGATGGCATGCACTATGTTTTGTGAAAAGTGCAAGGAAAGTATTTTTGTGAAAACCAAGGCAGGCAAAATAAAAGGTTTTATTTAAAACCATGGATGGCATATTTGAAATGGGTTTTTCTTAAAACCCAAGTTGGATTTTCGTTTCATCGAAAAAGGTGCCCCGGTGATGGAGATATTTAATTTTAAATATTTAGTTTAAATTTTAAATTATTTAAAATTTAAATTTAAATTTTAAAATTAAAATAAAAGTAATCCGCCGACGTCGTCGAATATGAGGGAGAAGACTATAAAAGGATGACTAAGGTTTATTATTCCTCATCCTTGCTCTTGTGGTTAATGCAATTATTAGAAAGTGAAAAGAGCTCATGTGAAAAATGTTTAAAGGCAGAGGCAGCGAATAAGTTGAGGTGTGGTCGAATCCAAAGACATCGTGGGCAATGTGGCTTGTTGGCAACTCGAGCAGTGCAAAGGTGTTGGGAGGCAAGTGGTTGAGTGTTTGAATCACGTGCACTTCATTTTTCTTGAGAAAGGAGGAATTTATTTTGCGTTGGTTGTTGCATGGAGGATAAAGGAGAGTGAGGTGCTTTTGGTCTTGTGTGGAGCGCTAGCTCACATGGTGCGCAAGCGTCTATTAGGACGCAGGAGCCGCAGGACTCAGGTTCGAATCCTACAAACTCCCTTTTGCTGTGTAAAAGGGAAATAGTGCGCTGGTTGTGGTTTTTCATGCGCATGCTGCCAAGGTTTATATGTTGTGTTTGATATTCTGAAATTCATGCCAAGGTATGCATTAAAGTTTGTAAAAGAAAATTAAAACAAATTTTTGTTTTATTGGGTGCTAAAAGTTAGTTTAAAATATGTGCATAAATTTTATAGTAAAAGTGGTTTTTGGAGAGATAAGTAAGTAGGCATAGATTTTAATTTATTTTAGGGTATAAGTGGTTTGAGGAGTAATAAGGATTACTACTTATTTGGCACATTGTTGAGATGTTATTTGGAGAGTGTTTTTAATTATTGAAACATTCTTGAGAAAAATATTTTGCTTGAGGGTTATTGAATATATCTTTGGTGGATGTGATTATTGAGTTGGAGTAAAAAGGTGTAAATTGAGTTATGCTTTATTTTGTGATTATTATTTGAAGTCCACTAACCCTCATTGAGATTGGAAAGGAAAGTTGTGTTGAGTGTGGCAGATTTTGTGGACAACTTCTTGGCATCAATAAGGTATGGGCACATTCTTCTATTGATTGTTTATGGTGGTTGATTTCTGAAATATCATTGGAGAGAAAAGGATTGATTGTGGTTTCCTTTTCAAAAGTGTTGGTTTAAATGCTTCAAGGTTTTCTGGTTTGAGTGTTGTGATTAAACCTTGTTTTATAAGCATTGTTGTTGAAGCCCATTGGTTGAGCAAAGAACTTGAACTTGAGTTAGAAAAGAACATGAGTATCATTGTTATGTGAGATTTGTGGTTGAGCATTGTTGGAAATATTTTGAGTTGAGATTGAGTTGAGAAAGAAATTGAGTTTGTGAATAGAACATATTGAGTCTCTAACAATTCTCTTTATGCTTCTATAATATTGAGCTGAGTTGATTTGAGTTGAGATTGATTTGAGTTGAGTTGATATTGATTTGAGTTAAGATTGGGATTTGAGTATAGAACATATTGAGTCTCTAACAATTCTCTTTATGCTTCTATGATATTGAATTGAGATATTGATTGAGCATTGAGTTTAGAACATATTGAGTCTCTAACAATTCTCTTTATGATTCTATGAGATTGGACAAGTTATGTGTGAGCTTGTTAAGCTGATTTGAGGTAAGTCTTTGAGAAGGCTTGTGGACTGATTTTGAGTAAGCTTTTGTGAAAGCTTGCTATGCAGATTTGAGCAAGTCCTAGAGAGGACTTATTGAGAAGATTTGAGCAGGTTCTGAGTGAACCTATTGAGCAGATTTGAGCAGGTTCTGAGTGAACCTATTGAGAAGATTTGAGGAGGTTCTGAGTGAACCTATTGATAGAGCTTTGGAGGTGATAGAGTATAAAGGATAGAGTCTAAGTGGATAGAGATCCAACAACCAAGACAATTGAAGACAGATCCGAGTGAGGAGTCTTCAAGTGGAGAGAGATCCACAAGTCAGAGCAGTAGAGAGACAGAGTCTTCTAGAAGATCACTAGCCAGAGCAGAAGGGGAAAGAGTTCTCCTATGGAAGAGATCCACGAACTTGAGATTAGGGGATCAACATATCCTTTGGATAGAGGTCCATAAACATTGTAATTGGGAAGGATTCCCAAGAGATTATTTGAGAAATATTTAGAAGAAATATTTTCTGTGGACGTAGCCCACATTGGGTGAACCACGTTAAAATGATGTCTCTCATGTGTGTGATGCTTTGTGTGATTTTTATTGCTTTATTAATACTGATGTTACTATTTTGGGAAAAGTTTTATATTATACTGTTCACCCCCCTCTCAGTATAAGCACATGTTCTTTATTAAGTGCTCTTAATAAAAATGGATATGCTCAAGGGCATTCATGAGATGTTCATAAAGAAGCATCAATTGATCAAGGTGATCTTGTTGTGCAATGTCATCATTGATGAACTCTTTCAATGTGACGTGCAGCATTATAATTTCGAACTCTAAGGGCATAATGGCCTCAATACCATATACTAGCAAAAATGGGGTTTCCCCAATGGGTGTCTGAATGATATTCATGTAAGCCCATAATGCAAGGGGCAGTTGGATGTGCCAATATTTATGGTTTTCTTGTACTATCTTTTTCAAGATGTCTACCATTGTCTTGTTTGAAGCCTCAGCTTGTTCATTTTCCTATGGATAGTATGGAGTCACAAAATGTTGTATATTGTACTTGGACATCAAAGCCCTTAAAAATTTGTTCTTGAATGATGTTCCATTATTCAATATTATTTTGGATGGTATCCCAAAATGACTAATGATATTGTGAAGTATAAACTCCGTAATACATGCTCTAGTTTTCATTGTTAAAGGGATTGCTTCCATCCACTTTGTAAAATACTCAGTAGCTATTATAATAAATGTATGCCAACCCAAATATGGGGGAGATATCTTACTAATTAGTTCAAAGCCCCACTGAGAAAATGGCCAAGCTGCTTGGTTGGGTTGTAATGCCTATGATGACAATTGCATAAGATTAGCATGATGCTAATGTTTGATGCATTTATTGACATACGTGGTGCAATACTTCTCCATAGTGGATCAATAATAACCCATTCAAAGGATGCACTTGAAAATGGCCATACCGCTAAAATGGCCATCGCATGTATCGTCATGAGCCTACAAAATTGCCCAAGCTAACTCTTGGGGCTCAAGACAACAAAGGAGAACCCCATCATAGATTTGATGATACAAGATGTCTCATAGCAAGACATAATTTGTTGCTTTCTATCTAAATGTGCACCTCATGGAACACAAAAATCCATGAGGGATTAAACCAAGCTTCAAGAAGTCATGTAATTGTGACATCCAATCCTGATAAGCTTTTGCCTTTACTGACAAGATGACTTGTTTCCCTAGAATTTTGCTATGTGCAAATGTATATTGGGACACAACCTTGTGGTGAATGGTGGTTCCATTCCCCGTAGGACCATGTGAGATCATAGACCCCTAGGACACCTTCTTGAGAAAGTCTTTGACTTTATATAACTATTCATGGCCTGGTTCTATATGAATCATGTTGACTAATTCCTTATTATTAAAAGCCTTAAGCTACATCGTGGCATACGATAGCATCTTTACATTAATGGTAGTAAAATTTGTAGACGTATTCTAAGGAATTGAAGATCCCAAATGTGCCATAGTGTCTATAAATCTGTTCGATGAGCGAGGAATTGCCTCGATGTCATACCACTCTAGTTGGGCTAGATAAGTGTCAGCAAGATCCTTGTAATATTTCAGGATAGGACACCTAAATTGAAACAATCCCTTCACTTGATTGACTATGAGAAAGGAATAACCAAAGATGTTCAGCCTTTTAATCTTCATTGTGATGGTTTTTTGGAGGCCCAAGATTAGGATTTCGTATTCAACATTGTTATTGGTACAAATAAATTCTAGCTTAAATGACAAGGGCATTGGATCACCTTGTGGCATGAAGAATATAATTCCTACACCACCCTCTTGCTCACACTTTGAACCATCGAAGAACAAAGTCATGTTAGCTTTGTTATCTGGTTCTTCAGGTTTGGGATATTATGATAATGCAAATATTGCATCATCAGGAAGATCTATGGTGAGAGGCCTACTATTCTTGAGAGGTGCCTCTACTAGATGATCAACTATAACCTGTCCCTTGATGGACTTTTGGCTGATGAATTACAAATTAGATTCTATCAATAGCATGATCCACTTTGTAGTATGTGTATTATGATATGTCTTGCTCATTATATACTGCAAAGGATTTTTTTTAGATATCACATACGTCATATAACTTAGCATGTAGTAATGCAACTTCTTCATTGCAAAGACCATTACTAAACATAGCTTCTCCACGTATGTATACCCTAGCTTAAAACTTACCAAGGTGCGATTGATGTAATATACAGCTTGTTCTTTATCTTGTGTGTTCTTTTGGGCTAACATAGTTACCAATACAAAGTCAGTAGCTGATATATATAGAAATAAATACACTTACAGTATTGGTGGAGCTAGCACTGGTGATGTTGCCAGGTATTCCTTAATTTTAGTGAAGGCCACTTGATAGTCCTTGTACCAATTGAATGGGACCCCCTTGTGTAGAAGTTGATTCATGGGTCGAATTTTTTCTTATAATTGTATGATAAATTGCTTTATGGACATTAATATGCCATGTAGGCTTCTTAAATATTTGATATTTGTGGGAGAATGCATTTCTTATATGACCTTGACCTTATTTGGGTTAAATTCGATCCCTCATTTTGAAACGATGAATCCCAAGAGCTTTAATGAAGTTACACCAAATATGAACTTCTTGGGATTCAACCTAACATTATGCTTTATCAGGCAATCAAAGACTTTCCTCAAGACCTTTGTATGCTCTAAACATAGCAATGACTTTGCCAATAATTCATTGATGTAATATTCCAAGATTTTGTGCATGTAGTCATGGAAAATGTATGTCATAGTTCATTTATATGTGGCACCAATATTTTTAATGCCGAATGGCATAACTTTATAACAAAATTTTCCCCATGGAATTGTAAATGTGGTTTTAGGCTAGTCTTTAGCTTTAATCTGAATGTGATTGTAACTAGAAAAATCATCCATAAGGGATAGCATCTCATGACCTATAGTTGCATCTACAATAGCATCTATGTTGGGCAATGGGAATGAATCCTTTGGTGTTGCCTTGTTGAGGTCTCTAAAATCCATACAGATACGAATCCTTCCATCAGGTTTTCCTATAGGTACCATGTTTGATACCCATTTTGGATAGTCAATGGAGATTATGAACTCTACATCCAATAGCTTCTACATCTCATATTTAACCATTAAAGTGAATATTGGATGCATCTTCCTAAGCTTCTACTTGACAGACCTTTTGGAGGGATCTAGAGAAATGTTATGAGTAACCATTTTCAGATCTAGTCCTAGCATATCCTTGTATGTCCAAGCAAAGAGATCAGGTATCTATTTCAGTAGAGGTATGAGGTTGGCACACTCATCATGATATAGAATCTCTCTAAACTTAACCTTCTTAGGATTAGTGGGATCATCATTCATATCCACATCAAAGGTTTCCTCTACTGACATGTGTGATCCCTTCTCAATATGGTGAGGCGTAGGAATAAAGTGGATGTCATAAACTGGGTTTAACGGTTTCACATTGAAATTACCCTTAGTGTGATAAACATCATGTTCACAACCTAGTGCAAAATGAAAAGGTTATAGCATTTATTCATTAGGGAAGAAATATTCAGGCTCTAGTGGTGAATCAACATGATCCCAATAAATAGCATCTACATTAAGATACAATGGTTTGGAGGGGTCGGCTAGATTATGAAGTGGAGTGGTCAAATCAATGGAGATCATATTGATGGAATGGATTAGATCTCTAGGACCACGTGTGTGCAATTCTATGTTATTTGTTCTATTCCTATACCCAAGATGTGGCTCTAGGGGTATGGGGATCTCCAAATCTGGTCTATGAATAGACTGGAAAGTAGGATCACTTAGCTCAAGGAGATGCATGTATGTCTGTGGATCAAGGAATAATATATGATAAATAATATCCAAATTGGGTGGTCTCCATCTGAGGTGCAGGACAAGATAGACTCTTTGATACATCTCATAAATGTCAACCAGATCATGATGATGGCATAAATAGTGAGGCTCGAGATAGGCTCACTCAGTCTCATCCTCATCATCACTATCATATATGAGTCCTTCACCATGACTGATAGGAATCGAGTGATTATAAATATGAGGACCAAGGTAGGCCTGCTCTTCATAGCCACTATCATTAATGAGGGGTCCCTCATTCTCACCAACTATCTCCATGGGCAATAGATGACATAAATGTAGAGGACCTAAGTAGGCCAACTCAGTCTTGTCCTCATATTATTTATTGCTTGAGGATTGCTCATTATCATCTGCTCCAAAATTACAATCTGATCCATCACTTTCGATAATGGACTCTGTTTGCACTTCCTCAAAAGCAACTTCTAATCCAATATCTATTGCTATATCCAAATATTGGATCTACATACCAATATTATTGGTATCTTCATGGCTTTCAATGTCCAAGTTAGCTCTTGGATTATCTCCTAGATTGACCTCTACCACAATGTTATCGTGATAGATCTCAGGTGGCTCAATAGAGATGTAGGTTACTAGCCTATTACCCCTTCATATGCAAGAAGGGTTAGGATGATAAGGATTCCAACCCACATCATCCCCCAAACTAAGGTTCAAACAATCTAAATATGTTTCTAGGAGCTCATCCTATTATCTTATGTGGTAGCCTAACCTAAACCTATCAGTTGGTAGCTGATACTATGGTTCAATGGGAACTCAGTGCCCTTGCTCGAATAAGCATAAATTATAACCATACCAATGGTAATGTTCAAAATAGCACAAGGTGAATTTAGGGTTAGACAAATAATGAACATTCACCATGAATGGTTCATCATCATCCTCATCTATGGGTGTGTGATTTGCAAGTTGATCAAGCCCTCCATAAATGAAGTTTGTTTGGTTGGGTGGCACCCCCAGTGGTACCACCATTCTCATGGGAAAGATATGGGCTTGAGGTTGGACCATATCCTATGTAGTTTCTATAAATGGCATTAAAGTCATATTTTGCATGATATATTCTGCTAATCCAAGATTAACCAAATGTACAATCACCTACAGTGCAGAAGACCCTACTAAAGAAGCAAGTGAGGTAGGCTGAAGTGCCTCCTTAACTTGATTTTAAGCATTCCCTTCGTCCATAGGACTAGAAACATTGATAATTACTACCTTGGGTTCTTGCTTTGGATCTTTTTTTACCATAACTACCTTAATATTCTTGTCATTCCTAAGTATTTTGGATGTTGTAGGCTTTGTTGAAGTTGTTATTATGTGCTTTGATAGTTGTGGTGCTACCGTGGAAGGTCCTGCACACACTCCTTTTAATTTACCTTCTATATGTTTGATTGGTAATGTCAACCATATATCCAAATGTGTTGAGGGGAGAATGAAATCTCCAGGTAAATCTACTAAGTTCACATATTTAAATGGCTCATCATCGAAGAAACCATGTGAACTTGTCCCTCATGTATATATTTAATACATTGATGTAAAATCAAGGGAACACAATGTATTTCTCTAATCCAAGGCCTCCCCAGGAGGATGTTATATTGCATGGCACCTTTTATCACATGACACATCACAAGGATGATATTCAGTCCAACCTAAATCAAAAGGACTATAGTACCTACCGTTGAGCACAGTGCATCGTTAAATGATCTCAAGGTGAAGGTAGAAGGTATGATGTGTGACTTTAGAAACTTCAAATGTGTCAATGCCTTGGTAGTAATACTATTGATTGATGACCTTGTATCAATAAAAACTTGTTTGAATGGTGTGTGATTAACACATGCAATTATATGTAGCAACGGGTCCATTGTAGCAGTGGAGACCATCTTAATCTCATGATCATTGAATTGAATCACTGGTTCACTACACTATTGCACATGTCCCACAAAGTTCATAAATGCTTTAGGGTCCTGGTATTGAACTTCAATAGACCTTAGGATGTCCATGAGTGTCTCCCTATGCTTAGGAGACTACTGAATCATTTCATAGATTGAAAACTTCATTGGAGTTATCTGCAGTCTTTGAACTAGCCTACTCTTGATTGTCACCACTGGTCTAGTTGGTGGGCATGGAACATTTTTTGCTATCATTTGAGGGGGTGCAACTTGAACTCTAATTGGATATAGAGGTGAATTTGGTCATTCATACCTCCCTTGTCTTGTGACAACATTGACCATACCGATGAATCCTTACGATGGTGGTCCACCCGAACTTGATTCACATGACCAACATTGTTCCTTAGTGGTTCATGATTCAGTAAGGGGTTCTTGAAGATACCCATATTTTTTTTGTTCGGAGCCTAAGGGTTGTCCACAATTAGCTCACCATTTTCTATCATATTATGAACTATATGTTTGAAACTATAACATCCTTCAATGTCATGTCCCTTCATCCTTTAGAAGGCACAATACCGATCATCCCTACAACCCTTTGGCTTGGGTTGATTATGGTCTATTAAATTGATCTTCAGTAATTTGAGGACCTTGGCGTTGCACAGTTGATGGAATATCGATGTCATCAAATTTGAAAAATGTATGAACTAGCAAGGTGGGTGTTTTTCTTTATTCTTACCCTTCTTGTTATTATTGCACTGATCATATCATATAGGAGGAGGTTGGGCCTGATAATTCTATTGTTACCCCTTATCCCCTTTTTGAAGGTTTAACACCATTTGGTTTACATGGTCAGACTTGGCCTACTGATTTTGATGTTGTATGTTCTTATTTTTCTATTCCTTCTTATTATGGAGCTTCAAGTTACCCTCTTGTAAATTTATGTCCTCTATTACCATGGTGTAGGCCCAAAAAGGCCACATCCTTAGAAAACATTGAAAATTTTATCTAAGGTATGAAGTTTTGATTCCACATATTTTTCAGTGCATTTTGGAGCGGATCCGCAACAAGAGTTTTCTAATCCACCCAACACTTAGTATATTTTTCACTTGGAGAAATTCCACACAATTTATAATGCATTTGGTAGTGGACTGGCGACGCGTTCCGATTCCACAAAAGTTTTGGGTGAAGATGACGTCAGCGCAAGGAGAAGTGTGGAATAGTGACTGCTTGCATTTTTTGACATCCTTCGAGCGGCTAAGTGTTGAAGAGACCAATTCCAGTGAGTGGATAGAGTATTTTGGTCTGGAATAATGATGAAGAGGTAAAAAGTCATAGAAGAGGTGTGGATCGTTGACAAAGAGCATTTTGAATAGACTTCTTTCTGGATTGGAGATAAGGATGCATTTTACACTAACTCTAGTGTGGAATGGAGGTAAAGCTATTTTACACTATGGCAAGTGTGGATTGGAGATGAAGGAAGATTTACACTTGCCCAAGTGTGGATTCTCGATTTCGTAAAATTTTAAAGCAAATATGATGTCAACATCTTTTGTAGTGTAGATTTTTGGTTGCTTCAAAGTTCCAAGAAGAAAAGGGAAGGTTGACGAGCAGATTTCATCCCACTTAATTCTTAATGCATTTCATATCGGATTGGCATTCCGCATAATCAAAGCCATGGAAGGTGATATCATCGACTTAGAAGAGTAGAATGGTGCTTTGGTTTTTCCCCACCATTGTACAGAGTATATTCCAAGATCTAATCTAGTCATGCATGGGGAAGATCAACGGTCAAGATTCTGCTAACAATTCTGAAGTATTTAAAAGCATTTTCTCACCAGATTTGAACATAGTCAGTTGGGAGATAGGAAGTCAAAGCATCAAAGGGTTTCAAGAACAAGAACTAGATGCAGTTGTAGATCGATGGTGAAGCGAGCTTCCAAGAAGAGTTGATGGATGAGATGCAGTCTCTAACGGCCTGTTCACCAACTATCACCAACCAACCAACAAGTTGTAGAGGATCTGAGCTGCCATGGCGGTCTACGTACAATGGATTTCCCAGAGGTTGAACCAGTAAGATGATGCTAGCAAGAACTCTCTACTGATCTAGAAAATATGTAATCTTTGTAATGTTCCTTATTATTCTTTCATTTACAAACTATAAATAGAGGTCGAACCCTCATTTTTTAGGGTCATCTCTAGTGCATTTGCTTGCCCTACTATAAATATTCTTGTGAGCTAATGGAAGGAGCATTACTTTGATTGTTCAACTCAAATTTGTCATCTTCATTATCTTGTGCAAGAGGTTCAAAGTCTTGGACTGCATTTCTATTAATACTTGAATGGTTAGTTCATTCTAGCTTTTGGATTACTAGTCGTAAGAGTAGTTGAAATATGTTCTTGATTAGATCTGTATTGTTAGGAAGTTTGATTTTTGTTAAATCTGATTATTGATTTATTCTGCTATTTGGATTATCAATATTGGATGTTGGAATTGCTTTCTGCAATATTTCTCTACTTATGGTTTAATGTGTGAAGGTTTCATTAATTTGGGTAATGTGTATCTGAGTAATGGGACATTGGAAATAGCTTGTGGGAGCCTTTTGTTGTAGTTGCCTATGTTGTTAGCCTATCTGACCACTATTTATTTATAACATTTCTAACCCTAAACCTTTTCTAACCCTTATCTCAAAACCCTATTGGAGCTTTAATTGAGTCAACACCATTTTAAGTTGATAAGGAACCAACCTACTCTGGAGGTTGGATTGAAGTTTACTTTGACCCATCCAATGCTTGAGTGTCGAGCTATGACTATCGGGTGCATGCCTGGATAGAAAATTGGAAGATAGATAGTTGCAGTGTCAAGTAAAGCTTGATGACATTTCGGTGCCCAATAGTTTTTGGCATGCTCGATGGGACCAGTTCACAAGGAACATGAAAACCCATCATATGAGTTATTGTTTTATCTCTACCTAGAGGAATCAAGATTTGGTGAATTGTCTTGACCTTGTTAAGTGAAGAATAGCAAATTCACCTGGTGACTCCCTAGTATTTGAACCTAAAAAATAATTACCCCTATAGACTAGTATCCTTTCATGTATACTAGGTCTTTCAAAAGAAATAACCCTGACTCATTTTTCTATTGTGAGTTACCTTATAGAGGGTCTACTATTATCAGAAGTTTGAATCAAGATTTCCTCTCAGAAGAAGAACTTCCTGAGGAAAATCTTATAGTTAATCCAACAACTCCTCTAGGAGGACCTACACCTAGAAATATGGTAGGAAATGCAGCCCAAAATCAGGGAAATGTGGCCCCAAATCAGCCATTATAGAAATACCCTAGTTGGAACACAATTGGTCCCCTTAGATTAGCCCATATGAATGCCATCCCCTAGGCTGTATCCAAGGCTATTCCCACTTATGATGGATCTAGAAAAATAGCATATGAGCACTATCAGGATATTTTGAATCTGGCAGCAATCCACAACATAAAGGAGGAGGATATTATTGTGAGGATCCTAGCCCTATCCTTTAGAGGGAAGATTTTACATTGGTTTAGGACTCTGGAAGATAACACCATTACTTCATGGCAAGCATTGGCTGAGCCTTTTGTGGAAGAATTTAATGAATCTACTGACCCTTTCTCCTTGCTCAATCAGTTTACATCCATGCAGAAATCTCAGCAAGAAACTATATCAAATTTCAATTTGAGGTTTAGTAAAACATGGAAAATAATTCCCCCTATAGCTAGACCAATTGCATGCTTGGATTATATGTATTATATCAGAGCTCTTGGATCAGATCTAGGTTTGTAGACACAACAATATGGAGTAGAAACCTTTCCCCAAGTTTATAATGTAGTAGTTCATGTTGAGAATATTCTAATTAATGTGGGAAGATTACCTCCCAAAATTGTGCTACCTTATAATTCAGAAACCACTAATGGCCAAAGCCAAGCTACAAGCTCATCTTACATGGATCCCCCTTCCTTATCATCCCCATATCCATAAATGAATCCTATCCCTCAATCGAAAGCATCATCTATTGTAGTTCCTTTCCCTCCCCTTCCTTCTCAAGCATCTCAAGAGTTTTTTGCTATTCTTGATATACAAAATACTCTAAAAACTCTGAGTAATAGAATGAATTCAATGGAAAATAGAGATCAAGAAAGGTCACAATAGAGGAGATTTCCATATGTGAACAAATATCAGAGACCTGGTCCTAGTAATAGTATTGGGGTCAGAGTGAATGCAACATATGAAGAGCCTGAGTGTTCTTCAGAGATAAGTCTGGTTAATATCTAGTGTTTGGTATGTAATGACCCTCATGATTCATAGTCTTGTGTCATGTACCAACATCATGTTCAACAAGCTATGGATCAAGCAGAAAGAAATCAAAAGGGAAGGGTAAGTATGTTATGGTAGCCTGACCAAATCATGGTTGGGAAAGAGTTGGATGAGGATGGCCCAATTGTTGTTATGACAAGGTCTGGAAAGAAAACCTTGCAAGTAGACCCACAAAATATGGGACAATTCCAAGTTCCTTCTCAGAAAAGGAATGACCCACCTCCTCAAAGTAGTGATACTTTTCCTATTCCCCAGGCTAAAGGGAAAGAGAAGATAGATAGTCTCCCCAAGAGATTCGAGAAGGAAACTGAAGGAGATCGAATGAAGTCTAAATATGAGGCTCAAGAGAGGCTTAGATTCCCTTCTATTACCAAAATATAAATAATAGAAGCCACTCAACAATATAAAAGAAAATATGGTGAGCTAGAGAGAAGGCCTAAGAGGACCACCTTGGCTAAGTCTGAATACAACATTGTAGAAGATATGAAAAGGATTCCATCAAAAGCTAGTTTATATGATACTCTTTTCATTCTTGGCCAGATAGACTTGCTTAAGGCTTCTCTCAACAAGTATCCATAGGATAGGCAGGCCACCACAATCCTTAGTATACCCCTAGAAAAGAAAGAAATATCCCCTACTATTTTAAAGAATAAACCCCCTCCTTTCTATATCTCTTTAAGGATGGAAGGTTGGGTAGTCCAAAATTGTATGATAGATTCAGGGGCCTCAACTACAGTTATGCCTAAAGTAGTCTATGAAGAGATGGGTATGGAGTATACCCGATCTTGCCCTGGAGTATTGCAATTGGATGGGACACCTATGAAAATAGTGGGAGTAATAAAGGATGTTTTAATGAGGTTACATAGAGCCCTTGAGGTGACAATAGTACAAGAAATAGTAGTGGTTGACCTAGAACCCTACTTTGGTTTATGCCTCTCAAGGGAGTTCACTGTAAAATTAGGTGGATGCATGTACATGGATTATTCCAGCATGGTCATTCCCTTCAAAGGGAAGAGGATAAGGATAACACCTAAAAATCCTGTGTCTTATCACATAGAAAAATTTGAGGAAGACATGTGCAACCTCACTCCTCTTGAAGAATTTGAAATTGTGGATAAATTTGAGGAACTAGAACTGGAAGATGAATTACCTTTTAGAGAGGATTACAATCAGTTTGGGACAGGCATGGGCACATATAGTATTTCTACAGAATCATAGAAGAAAATTCTTGCTATATCTAATCAATATCTGAGAGAGACAGAGGTATGGACTATGCACTTTGATGATGCTAGATGCAGAAATGGAGTTGGTGTTGGAGTGGTACTACAGTCCCAATCAGAAGGGACAAAGAGTTTTACCTATAGATTAACATGGTCATGTACCAATAATGCTGCAGAATATGAGGCTCTATGCCTTGGACTGATGCAAGTAGAAAACATGGGCATTAAGGTCCTAAACATATATGGTGACTCTAAGTTAATCGTCCATCAGGTAAGAGAAAGGTGCAGTAGTAAGCACCATTACCTAAAAGTATACAGAAATAGGGTATGGGATCTGATGGAATCCTTTGATGCCCTAAATATAAATTTTATTCCTAGAGAAAAGAATACTTTGGTAGACTCCTTAGCAGTAAGGGGAGCTAACTTCAACCCTTATGCAGACATTGGAGTCAAGAAAGACAAGGGAATCAAAATGATTTTTAGGCCTACTGTACTAGATAAGCAGATTTTTT
This sequence comes from Wollemia nobilis, assembly GCA_028583015.1. Lineage (NCBI taxonomy): Eukaryota > Viridiplantae > Streptophyta > Pinopsida > Araucariales > Araucariaceae > Wollemia > Wollemia nobilis. The sequence goes on along the minus strand of JAQPPZ010001711.1, from coordinate 4,673,877 downwards.
GGTAGGTCTTTGAAAATGATGAATAGATAATTGATTTTATGGTAAGAGAAGCCTGTCTCTCCACTGTCCAAGAGGAAAATCTAGAGGAAATTGATCAATAGGATGTTATTCAACTTAGGAACAATCACATACCTAGAGGGTTGGTCACCTTAGAAAGCCTATTTGATAATGAAGACAGAAAAAGGACCAGAGCCATGGAAGTCAATAAAAGATTTATAAAGAAGTTGAAGTCGGTACTGAAAAGAAGCTCAATGTTGGAATTCGATGTTCACCAGAGGAGGAAGAAGATATCAAGGCTTTATGTCTAAAGTATCTAGATATCGTAGCTTGGTCATATGAGGACCTAAAGGTTTATGACAAAAAGATTATCCAACACACTATTGAGCTAGAGCCTGATGCAAAGCCTTTTAGGTAGAAGCAAAGGCCTGTAAACCCAAGGATCGAGGCCATAATGAGAGAAGAGCTCTTAAAGTTGTTAAAGGCTAAGATCATCTATCCCATAAAACACTCCACCTGGGTAGCCAACTTGGTACCTGTAAGGAAAAAGAATGGTGATATTCACCTGTGTGTGGATTTTAGAAATCTTAATCAGACATCATTAAAGGATCACTACCCCCTTCCATAGATTGATCAGATATTACATATAGTGGTAGGGGTAGAAAGGTTCTCACTATTGGATGGTTTCTCTGGCTATAATCATATTTGGGTGAAGGATGAAGATCAGTATAAAACAACATTCACCACAAAATGGGGTACTTTTGCCTACCATAGAATGCCTTTTGGGCTGTCTAATGCAGGAGCCACATTTTAGAGAGCCATGGACTATGCCTTTGGGGAACTTATCAATAAGGTCATTCTGATTTATTTGGATGACATGACTATGTTTTCCCATAACAAGCATGATCACTTAGCACACCTTGAGCAAGTTTTTCAAAAATGTAGAGAATTTGGTATTTCCCTCAATCCTAAGAAATCATTCTTTGCAGTACATGAGGGAAAGTTGCTAGGTCATGTGGTTTCAAAAGAAGGTATGGCCATAGATCTAGATAGAATCAAATCCATTCTTGCTCTCCCATTGCCTATGAATAAGAAAGCCTTACAATATTTCTTGGGTCAAATAAACTTTGTCAGGAAATTCATTTCTAACTTTGCACAAAAAGTGAGGCCCATATCTGAGTTGCTCAAGAAAAATGCAGAGTTCAAATGGATAGAAGTCAGGAAATAAGCCTTTGAGATAATCAAGCAATCCATTGCAATAGCCCTAGTGCTAGTAAATCCAGATTTTAGTAAATATTTTATTCTTTATGCTTATGGAGCTGAAGAAAGTTATGCCTTAGTGCTCACTCAAAAGGATGATCAAGGTGAAGAGCATCCCATATTATTTTGGAGCTAGACTCTCCATGATTACCAGGTTAAGTATAATTTTATTGAGAAACAAGTATTTGTTGTGATGAAGTCATTGAAGAAGTTTAGGTAGTACTTAGTTCAAAGTAAGACCTTGGTATATGTTGTTCACCCAGATGTAAGAAGCTTTATTCTGCAAGGTGAACTAGGAGATAAGAGGGCTGGTTGGATCACCAAGATCCAAGAATATGATGTGGAGATACATCCCACCAAGTTGGTGAGAGGTAGGGCCCTATGCCAAGGTCTAATAGAGGTAGCAATATCAGTAAAAATAACAGCTTTCTAGGTAGTAGAAGATGATCATTTTGAAAGAATACAGCTAGGTGACTCTGATTGGGTCGACCAGATGATCAAATACTTTCAAACTGGCGTATGCCCCCCTGACCTTAATGCATCTCAAAGAAGAAGATACAGGTTGTAGACCTTGAAGTATGTATTACTTCTAGAAGGGCTATACAAAAGGAACCTTGATGGAGTCCTCCTTAAGTGCTTGAAAGAAGATCAACAACAAAAGGTCATTGAGGAGTTCCATGGAGGGCCATCTGGAGGACATTTCTCAGGCAGAGTCACAACTTTGAAAATCATAAGAGTAGGCTATTACTGGCCTACTATATTTGTTGATACTTTCAAAATCACTAGAGCTTGTGACAAGTGCCAGAGGCATGTGGGGAGAACAAGGATTGCATCATTCCCCCTCAGGCCAATACAGGTAGAAGAACCATTTTAGCAATGGGGGCTAGATTTCATAGGTGTCATCAATCCAAATTCTTCAGTTGAGCACAAGTATATTCTAACTACCATAGACTACCTCACCAGATGGGTAGAAGCTATCCCTACCAAGAAATCAGATCAGGAAGTTGTGATCAATTTTATGGAAAGTTTGATTTCAAGGTTTGGAGTTTTGGAAGCCTTGGTGAGTGATAATGGGCCAGCCTTTATAGGAGCCAAATATATTGAATTTTCCAGTAAGTATGGCATAACCATTAAGAATACTTCAAATTATTACCCTCAAGGGAATGGACTTGCAGAGTCTACCAACAAAAATCTGTTAAGGATTTTGAGGAGATCACTAGAAGGGAATAAAAGAAGTTGGCACCTAATGCTGGAACAAGCTTTGTGGGCAGACATGATTACCATCAAGAAGTCCATCAAGACTTCCCCCTATGCTCTGGTATATGGCAAAGAGGTAGTGCTACCTATCCATTTAGAAATTCCAGCACTCAAACTGATAAATTCAGAAGAAGAATCAGAGGAAAATCTAGTGGATACAAGGTTGACACACCTACTACAGTTGGAAGAGAAGAGAGCTCAGGCATATGAGAACTTTTAGAAGCATTCTGTGGACATCAAGGCATGGTTCGATAAAAAGGCAAGATTCAAAAAATTCTAGGTTGGAGATTCAGTCCTAAGGTGGAATGTTGAAAGAGCAAAACCAGGTCACCATCAGAAGTTTGACTCCTTCTGGGATGGCCCTTTCAAGATAGTAGAGGTCAAGGAGACCAATGTTTTCCAACTTGAAGATCTAGAAGGAAACATACAACCAATTCTGGTTAATGGTTTTCATCTCAAACTCTACTTTGATTGAAATATAAGCTCATTGTAATATATGTATATACATTGTATCATATTTCCTTTCTTTCTGCACTTTGTATCAAGTTTTGTTTTAATAGTATGTTGTGCAAAATATATAAAAAAAGAAAAAAGAAAGAGAAAATTTTGTAAAATTTGGCTAAGTGTTCCCACAGGATGCAACACTTCCTATTCCACACTCAAATACTCTATAAGTGTGAAGTGGAATATTTTTAGACTCCAATCCACATTCAAAAGAACCATCATGCTAGTGGAGTAAAGAGCGGATTCCAATCTACACCTAAATGAACTACATTTTAGTGGAATGTGATGTGTGCTATTTTTTGCACTCAAATGGACCATGATGCAGAGTGAAGAGCGGGTTCCAATCCATCGGGTTTCTAGACTTTTGAGGTATGGAATGAGGAAGGTCCTAATCCACTACAATTCAGAGTTAAGTGGTGCAGAAAAGGAAGGTGTCACTAATCCACCATTTTTAAGTCTACATTTGAGCGAGGTAGCAATTCCATATCTTATCACTTGGAAAAGGGTAAAATGTCCATAATAAATGCTAAATTTTCCTACACCTAAAAGAGAGGACAAAGTGATACTGCAAGGGTGAAGCACATTTGAATTTTGACCAATCAAAAGTTAGAACGCCACCTCTAAGCCACCAAAAGGGATAGAGTGCTAGTTGAGAAGCGTGCCAATGGGCAAGTCATGCAGTAGCCACATTAATGGTGGAAGATGTGCATGCAATATTAATTGAAAGAACAAAGCATATAATCCTATTCATTTGACAAGAGCAGCATCCACTTAGCGAAGAAAGAGTAGAATATTAGCAGAAGAATTACCTACAAATTCAATAGAGAAAATCTAAGGCATTACGAATGAATATGGCTCCAAAGAAGGCGCAAAGCTAGACAACCATGTGGACCAAACCAAATAGGAGTAGAGCTGGACAACCATGTGGACCAAACTAGATAGTTGGTATATACGATGATGAATTAAGTTAGAAGGACATTCTTGAGAAGTAATTTTGAGTTTAGACACTTTGAGGGGTGACCAAATCAGCCTCAAGGTACCATTGCCATAAAATCCTTCCTATTCTCTTATATTTGTGATTCTGTTCATCATTGCCCTGAATTGGTTTCGCCATCATTAAATTTTATGATCCTAAGAAAAGAGTGGTGAAAATGCCTGATGGCACAATACTATTCACTATTACCAAGGAGCTCTGCCTTAACTTGTTTGCCATAGAAGTGACCCCACCCTCAAAACCTAAAGGATTTGATAGAACAACTAAGCTAGGGTTTATGCTTCATTAATGGCTTCAAAAGAATAGAAAGTTTTAGAAATATGGCTTCATTTTCAATTTAGAAGAATAATAGAGGAATATGAAATTACTCGAAGCTCGATTCCCATCAATGAATTTGCTAACCCAGAGCTTTATTCTATGTTAGCCTGTATGGATGGTTTGGATTCTGATAAAATGGTGCATGGTTGGCAAATAGCCATCGCATATTGCATTTCCAATGTGAGGATGTATGAGAAAGGTTAAAAAGGGTATTAGGGTTATCTATTTTTATTGGCTAGATTTCCTTACTCAGAGAATACATGAGCAATTAGTAAGAATGAAAAGAAGCTCTGATGCACCTTGTTTTAGGTATTGCTCAAGCTTGGTCTGGATGTTCTTTGCTGCTATAAGGGATATGATGCCCTGGATTCTAATTAAAGATAAGAATAATGAAGGAGACCCCATTCCCATTTATTATTGGACTTATCATCTGACAAGTATTGAGTCTTTTTATAGATTCAATTTGGAATTCTTAGGGCCAACATTGAAAATAATGTATGGAGTTTGCCCTAGGATACCACTTCTAGCTGAGAAAATATTGAGAGCAGAGGGTGCAGAGGAAGGAGACTGGTATCTCCTAATAGAGGGCATAGTCATTAGATTGTATGGCTTCCAAGGCAAGCCTTTTCTGCTACCTCACTTTGTCACTGAGAGGCTATTTGCCTTAGAATATTTGAGGCAAGCAGAATCTATTGATTTGAACTATGGTTCTGGGAGAAAGAGGAAGTCTATGTTGACCTACCAAAATGTTAGTGATATAACTATTACAAAGAAGTGGTAGGGTGAACAAATTGACCAATACCTAGATAGGTTGGGTCTGTTCTATATTCCTCAGAGATGGAGTTATGATCCAGATGACATATTCTATAAAAGAAATATTGACTTAAATGGGGAAAAGGCCTACAAATTTGAAAAGAAATCTAGGCCCCATTTTGAACAAGGTAGAAATAACAAAGAAACTGATCTTTTGGAATGGAATGTTTCTAAAATGGATCAACTCCCCCCATGGTTGGACTTTTATGAGAAAATTATGGATTTTGACCCGGACAACAATGTAAAACATCAGTTGAAAGAGTCTACCATTAAGGATATTGAGGGAAAAATAGAAAAGAAAGAAGACTCTCAGTCTCAAGAGCCTGATGATGAAAATCTAGAGCATAAAGGGAAATGGAATGAGGCCAAAATATCAGATTGGTGGAGGATGAGAGTCGAGACTGGTAAAACAAAGTCCAAGTTTGGGATTAAAATGGATGTTGAATTTTCTAAATTGTATGACAATAATCTCCAAACTTGGAGGCCCAAAGACATAAGGAATATAGTACTCATATATGGCAAGTCACAATCTGGGCCTGATTCTCCATCCCCATAAGAAGAAGAAGAGGAACTTGATACTCCATTAACCATTGTTGAAGTCTTGAAGCCTTTTCAGCCTTCAACTGAGTAGATAGAACAATTTCCAAAAGGAGCATGGTTGATGAGTAAAATGCACTATTCTGAGGAGAGGACTATTAGTGCACCAATTATAGAAACAAAAAATAGGCCTAAGCACCTAGCCCTGGGTGCTCAACCTCTAGATATAGATATTAACTAGAAGGAAAAGGATGAGAGCTTCAGGTTTACACCTCTGAGTTTCACCATTGTAGTAATAGTGGAGTTAAATCCCATTTTTGAGTAGGTATTGCTGGAGGAAATAGTACAAGAAGGGTTGTCTGAGGAAGATATGGAAGTTGAGAAAGTTACCTATCAAGTTTTTCAAAGAAAGGCCAAAAGGGCCCCAAAAAGAGTTGAGAAGGAGATCTCAAAGAAACAAAGGTTGGATAAAGAGGATGTAATTGAGAAAATAATTGTTTCAGCTGTTGAAGAATTGATACAACAAGAACAATAGTAGATCATAGAGATAGCTCTAGAAAACCCTACTTTAGTAGGTGAAGGTATGGTCTCTAATCCCTCTTCTCCTCTTCCTCCTCTAGATTCCCCAAGGAAATCTCCTTCCCTTTCTGAATAAGAAGTTGTAATAAAGGTACCTTCCCCACCTCATAGTTCACCTCCTATTTCATCAGTTGCTATCGAGGTATAAACCAATCCATCTCCCCCAAGGTCATCACAAATTCCTTCTTCATCACCTCAAGTCCCTATTTCATTATTTGAGGTTCCACATTTATCATATGAAGTTCCAAACTCATCAACTGAAGTTCCACTCTCATCATCCCCCATAGTTTCAACTTTACCATTACCACCACCACCATCCTCTGAGAAACAAATTATTTCTAGTTCACCCCCTCACCCATCTATGAGTCTCCCTTCATTGTCCATAGGTTTACCAATTGCAACAATAGTAGTGGTCACAGATTCCACTGTGGTCATAGAGTCTACTATAAAAACTTCTGGATAGTTAGTATCAACTGTTGATTCTACTCTTTCATTCCTTGTATCTTCTTCTCCTCTTGCTACAAGTTACCCTACCCAGGCAATTCTATAGAAGGAGTAGGAAGCTACATAGAAAATCAATGATTTCTAGGTAGAAAATTTATCTAAGCCTTCTAATAGGATGGCTACCAGGAGAAGAAGCATGATTGTTGATCTGGTTTCGAGGCAAAGGACTTCTAGGATCATGGTTCCCCTGGTAAGCAAGCCTAAAACTGAGATGACAGTTCAAGATTATCGTATTGAAGAGCATACTGAAGATATTGAGAAGCTTCCTGATGAAGATGAATTGGTAATAGCCAAAGCCCACTTGGATACTTTTTATGTGAAGAATGATATATTTAAAGAAAAGGTGGGCAAGCTAGAAAAACAAATCGAAAAGCTTCAAAAAATTATCAGCAATCAGAAAGAAGTGGAGAAAGCTTTGAAAAAGGAAGCTAAGAGCTGGCAAGAAAAGTTTCAAGAAGCCAATAAGCTCAAGGAGTAGCTAGTAGAGTAGAAAAGGTTGAATGAAGAATAGGCTAAGGAGATTCAAAGTTTGAAGCAACAACTTCAGATTGAGAAAGCTAAATCTTCTAGTTTTTCCAAAGATGGATTAAAGAAAGTAAGAAAAGAACTACTCTTTGAAGTTCAAGAGAAATGCTCAGGGCTTCAGATTATTATTGATTATTTAGATGATGCCAGCCACTTACTCTAGAGCATTTAAAAGGATTTGGATAAAATCACTGGAGAACTACAACCTATGGTAATTCTAGTAGAGCAAATTTATAGGTTGGTGGATAGTAGACTCAGTGATTCTACCAAGCCAATCCCTAATAAAGAATGGAATATTGCTAGAGTTGCTACCAGGATTGTAGTGAAGAAGCATAGAGCACTTCAAAAGGCTTGGCTATTGTATGATAAAATTGAAGGGGTAATCAAGGATGTAGTGGATGTTAACAAGGAAATGATACAAATTGGTTTTAGAGGTTTGTGGATGGAAGATCATAACTTGCTATCAGTCGAAGAGATTAAGAAAAGTACTGGAGAGACCTTACAAGATGAATCTAAGATTGACTCTCTAGAAGAGCCATTGGACCAAGAGCAAGCTTCACAAATGATCATTGATTTCACTAGACTGAGAGACCTCATGGAGGATCTGATAAATAGAGGGAATGCTGCTAATTATGAAGATATTGGTGAACTCCAGTATATTTACAAGTAGCTAAAAGAGACTTCCAATCCCTCAGAGGTAACCTAGAAATAAGCCCTACAGACTTTGAAGTTAATGGTGCAATTGTTTGGTGATGATGCTAGAGAGAAAAATCAAGAGCAATCTTCTCCTAAGGAAGAAGTTGAAGCAGAAGCTAAAGAAGAAGAAGAGGCTCAACAAGAAGAAGAGCCGAATCGAACCACTACAGGCCCTGAAGGGGCACAAACTTAGCCATTTTTTTTTTGTACATATATAGTCATAAGTTTTGTATTTTTGTTTGATTCATTTTTACTCTGACATGGTCAGAAAGAAATAATAAAAGCATGAGTCTAGAGGGAGACAGAAAAACAACAGTTTTGTGTGAAGGCATTTTTATCATGAATTGTAAAAAGGGCTTTATAAGGAGAACATAGCTGTGTTTTTTGCTAGAGCAGTGAGGCAATTTTTCTAGAATGGCATAGACATTAATGCTTATGGCATATTCTCCATATGAACCATTATCCTCTAGGATGTATGAAGCATGGTCTCGATATGAACGTTTATCCTCGAAGATGACCATAAAATTTTTAGAGGGTAGTGTTCATATGGAAGTTATTCTTTAAAGCATTTTTGAAGAGAAGCATTTTTGACTCCTGATGCCCAATGGATAAGACTCTGAGTTCGATGGATTTGCAAGCAAATCCACCCAGGAGGTACCATAATGTAGGCCCAAAAGGCCACATCCTTAGAAAATATTGAAAATTTTATCTAAGGTATGAAGTTTTGATTTCGCACATTTTTCAATGCATTTTGGAGCGGATCCGCAACAAGAGTTTTCTAATCCACCCAACACTTAGTACATTTTTCACTTGGAGAAATTCTGCATAATTTATAATGCATTTGGTAGTGGATTGGTGACGTTTTCCGATTCCATAAAATTTTTGGGTGAAGATGATGTCAGTGCAAGGAGAAGTGCGGAATAGTGATCGCTTGTATTTTTTGACATCCTCCGAGTGGCTAAGTGTTGAAGAGACCAATTTCGGTGAGTTTATAGAGTATTTTGGTCTGAAATGGTGATGAAGAGGTAAAAATTCATAGAAGAGGTGTGGATTGGTGATAAAGAGTATTTTGAACTGACTTCTTCTTGGATTGGAGATAAGGATGCATTTTACACTAACTCTAGTGTGGAATGGAGGTAAAGCTATTTTACACTATGGCAAGTGTGGATTGGAGATGAGGGAAGATTTACACTTGCCCAAGTGTGGATTCCTAATTCTACAAAAGTTTTTAACAAAGATAACGTCAACAGCTTTTGTAGTGTGGATTTTTGGTTGCTTCAAAGTTCCAAGAAGAAAAGGGAAGGTTGATGAGCGGATTTCATCCCACTTAACTCTTAATGCATTTCATACCGGATTGGCATTCCACATAATCAAAGCCATGGAAGGTGACATCATCGACTTAGAAGAGCGGAATGGTGCTTTGGTTTTTCCCCACCATTGTACAGAGTATATTCCAAGATCTAATCTAGTCATGCATGGGGAAGATCAACGATCAAGATTCTGCTAATAATTCTAAAGTATTTAAAAGCATTTTCTCATCGGATTCGAACACAGTCAGTTGGGAGATAGGAAGCCAAAGTGTCAAAGGGTTTCAAGAACAAGAACTAGATGTAGTTGCAGATCGATGGTGAAGCAAGCTTCCAAGAAGAGTTGATGGACGAGATGCAGTCTCTAACGGCCTATTCGCCAACTATCACCAACCAACCAACAAGTTGCAGAGGATCTGAGCTGCCATGGCGGTCTACGTACAACGGATTTCTCGGAGGTTGAACCAGTAAGATGATGCCAACAAGAACTCTCTGTTGATCTGGAAAATATGTAATCTTTGTAATGTTCCTTATTATTCTTTCATTTACAAACTATAAATAGAGGTCGAACCCTCATTTTTTAGGGTCGGCTCTAGTGTGTTTGCTTGCCCTACTATAAATATTCTTGTGAGCTAATGGAAGGAGCATTACTTTGATTGTTCGACTCAAATTTGTCATCTTCATTATCTTGTGCAAGAGGTTCAAAGTCTTGGACTGCATTTCTGTTAATACTTGAATGGTTAGTTCATTCCAGCTTTTGGATTACTAGTCGTAAGAGTAGTTGAAATCTGTTCTTGATTAGATCTGTATTGTTAGGAAGTTTAATTTCTGTTAAATCTGACTATTGATTTATTCTGCTATTTGGATTATCAATATTGGATGTTGGAATTGCTTTCTGCAATATTTCTCTGTTTATGCTTTAATGTGTGAAGGTTTCATTGATTTGGGTAATGTGTATCTGAGTAATGGGACACTGGAAATAGCTTGTGGGAGCCTTTTGTTGTAGTTGCCTATGTTGTTAGCCTATCCGACCACTATTTCTTTATAACATTTCTAACCCTAATCTCAAAACCCTATTGGAGCTTTAATTGAGTCAACACCATTTTAAGTTGACAAGGAACCAACCTACTCTAGAGGTTGGATTGAAGTTTACTTTGACCCATCCAATGCTTGAGTGTCGAGCTGCGACTATCGGGTGCATGCCTGGACAGAAAATTGGAAGATAGACAGTTGCAGTGTCAAGTAAAGCTTGATGACATTTCGGTGCCCAACAATTTTTGGCACGCCTGGTGGGACCAGTTCACAAGGAACATGAAAACCCATCACATGAGTTATTGTTTTATCTCTACCTGGAGGAATCAAAATTTGGTGAATTATCTTGACCTTGTTAAGTGGAGAATAACAAATTCACCTGGTGACTCCCTGGTCTTTGAACCCATAAAATAATTATTCCTATAGACCAGTATCCTTTCATGTATACCAGGTCTTTCAAAAGAAATAACCCTGACTTCTTTTTCTATGGTGAGTTACCTTATAGAGGGTCTACTATTATTAGAAGCCTAAATCAATATTTCCTCTCATAAGAAGAACTTCCTAAGGAAAACCTTGCAGTTAATCCAATAGCCCCTCTAGCAAGACCTACACCTTGAAATATGGTAGGAAATGCAACCCAAAATTAGGGAAATGTGGCCCCAAATAGGCCATTATAGAAATACCTCAGTTGTAATATATATGGTTCCCTTAGATTAGCCCAGATGAATACCATTCCCCAAGTTGTATCCAAGGCCATTCGCACTTATGATGGATCTAGAAAAACAACATATGAGCAATGTCAGGATATTTTGAATCTGGAAATAATCCACAACATAAAGGTGGAGGATATTATTGTGAGGATCCTAGCCTTGTCATTTAGAGGGAAGATTTTACATTGGTTTAAGACTTTAGAATATAACACCATTACTTTGTGGCAAGCATTGGCTGAGCCTTTTGTGGAAGAATTTAATGAATCTACTAACCCTTTCTTCTTGCTCAATAATTTTACATCCATGTAGAAATATCAACAAGAAATTGTCTCAAATTTCAATTTGAGGTTTAGCAAAACATGGAAAAGAATTCCCCTTGTAGCTAGACCAGATGCATTCTTGGATTATATGTATTATATCAGAGCTCCTGGATCAAAGCTAGGTTTGTATACACAACAATATGGAGTAGAAACCTTTCCCCAAGTTTATACTGCAATAGTTCATGCTAAGAATATTCTAATTAATGTGGTAATATTACCTCCAAAAATTGTATTACCTTATAATTTAGAAATCACTAATGGCCAAATCCAATATACAAGCTCGTCTTACATGGATCCTCCTTCCTTATCATCCCCATATCCATAAATGAATCCTATACGTCAATCAAAAGTATCATCTGCTGCAGTTGCTTTCCTTCCCCTTCCTTCTAAAGAATCTCAGGATTTTTTTGCTATTCTTGATATATAATATTGAAATCACTTGGATACGGAAGCATAGGCACACCAGGTGCGGTGCAAACAAAAGCAGTTGTATTAACGAAACACTAGGTGCACGAGAAAGGGAAAGTGAAGCATGAATTAAATGAGATGTAAAGAAAAAGCAAAGGTGTAGCCTTTTTTATTAATTTTTCTTATGATCAGGTTACAATATGTCTTCCTCCCCCTTTTCAGGGGCTCAGAGCGTTCTATACAATTTTTTCACACCAACGGATGGTGCGCTTCCCTTTGGGATCTTTCATGTGCCCACATTTAAAATGGGCAGGCCAAACGTTGTCACCACTTATGTGAATACATTCTTGGTTCCTTTCTTCCCCTCTGGTGTTGAGATCCTATGTACAAAGAAACAACAAATGATTAATAACACATGCGGATGGAGGGAAACATGCAATCCCCAAGGCCTCCGATTAATGCATACATGAAATAATTAAAACAGTGATCAAAACTTATCAGAATGGAATGAAATTTAAATAGAAGCATGTAAAAACCATCAGGGACACATTTCAAAAATAAAATTTGAGAAATCTGTTGTAGATTTCTAATCGCTCCGGGGTGGGACGATTAGGACTGTCATAAAATGTCCGAAAGTGACCTCCCAAATGTCCCATCCAAAGGCCTCCAAAACACCTGAAAACTTAGGGTTAGGTAAAATGGGGAATTTTGAGATGACCCAGAATGTCGGACTTTGTAGATTCTGCCCCATCACCCTGTATCCGAAGGCACTCCCTGTATGTTAGCAAAAGCGTAAAACAATGAAAACACGACCAAAAAAGTCAGAATGCATTCAAAATTGAACAGCATGTATGAACCACCTAAAACAAGATGCAAAATAAATAGTGAGGATATATGCTATAGATTTCTAATCACTCTAGGGTGGGGCGATTAGGACTGCAACAGTGTGGGGGGCACTCAGGGGCGGAGCACCCACCGTTTGGGGCTTGGTTTTGACACCAATCCACTTGGGATGGGTCCAAAACCTCCCAGGGGGTTGTGTCAACAAATTGGGTGTAGTATTGTAGCAAATTGTTTAGGTTTTGGGTTTGGATTGCACTCCTAATGTTCACCCAATAACCTCCCTTCCAAAAGAGAGATCAAGGATGTAGGAAGCACAATGAGGGTGAGGGTATAATTCGACAGCACTCCGTTGCTCTAAATGCTCCAGCTCTGTCCTCCTATTGGGGTGAGAAGACTCACCATTTTATAGACCTAAAGGTCTACTTTGAATGTGCATGTAGGGGCACCACTTGGTCATCATGCCTTGTCAAAGGAGAGAAGATTCCTCCCTGATTAAGGGTCCAATGACTACCTCTATGACTGCTTATTTGAGCTTTGAAATGCTCACTCGCACTCCTATGCATTGAAGGTGGAGTTGAGTGGCATATGTGGGTTTCCATTTGTCAAGGTTTGAATTTTTTCCCATTAAACCTGCTATTCACCCCACCCTGGAGTGATTGCTACTAATCATATTGGGGTGGGGTAAATAGCATTCTAATAATACCAGGGTGGAACGAATAAGGAGCAGGGTGCTTGAAAGGTACCAAATTGATCCCTGACCTTCCAAAACTACTTTGGGAGTGGTTAGGACCACATTTTAACATCTAGGGGCTACCCTAGGGGCTGTGTATGCCAATTTGGTCAGTGCTTGTAGCCACATAATCAGATTGGTGTTGTTTTGGTGTCTATAGATGCCCCTTTTTGGGATGCACTATGCGTGGTGCAGTGCTAAGAAAAAATAGATAACCAAAGCACTTAATGATTAGTTTTTCTCAGTAACCTAACCAAATTTTGATGCCCCAAGTATGGAAATGGCATGCATTCTTGAATCCTTGCTTCTGAACGAGCTAAGGAGCTTAATTAGAGTGTTAACCTTTTTCAGTGAGGTGTTACTTGATCTTGGATATTGTTCAGTCATGAATAGGCAAAGAGCGCAACCTTTTGTCTATTGGAACCTTGAGTTTATGATTCTAGAATGCCAAGTGTTTGATCAGCTTGTTATTATTTCTTATTTGCTATCCCAAGCAGGAGCATGATTGTATTTATCAATGATTCTTTGAATGCATGCCATTTCCTTGATTGGGTGTGTACTTGTTGATTGGTGACTCAGTGTGACTACCCCCTAAAGCAACAAATAGATGAGGGAATTACCAAAATGAGAAAAGCGATGAGTCACTTGACCCAAGATGAATTTTTTAAGGGTGCCTTCAGTTGTTTTTCGTTGAATTCTTGTGCGGTTTCCCAACAATCGGACCTATTTTTGGTGGGTTTTAACCCTTTTTGTGACGCTTATTGGGGCTAAAATTGTCAAAAATTTGTCCTCCCGTGGAGTGGTGTAGAAATGGTAGCCTTCTTAGGGAGTAGGATATTGATAATTTGTGGCCCCGACATTGGTTTTGTATGCCAAGAATGTCAAGCGCAAAGGCGCATTTGTTCGGCAATTTTATTGGTGTTTTTTGGTGGGTTTTGACCCTTTTTATGATGCCTTTTGGGGATGAAATTGTCAAAAATACGTCCTCCCGTGGAGAGGTCCGGATATGGTAGCCTTATTAGGGAGTATGATAGCGAGTATTTGTGACCCCAACATCAGTTTTGTATGCCATGAATTACAGGCACAAAGGTGCCTTTGTTCGACATTTTTATTGTTGTTTTTGGGTGGGTTTTAACCCTTTTTGTGATGCCTTTTGGGGATGAAATTGTCAAAAATTCATCATCCTTTGGAGTGGTATAGATATGGTAACATTCTTAGGTAGTTGGATATTTATAATTAGTGACCCCAACATCAGTTTTGTATGCCAAGAATCACAAGCGCAAAGGTGCCTTTGTTCGGCAGTTTTATTGTTGTTTTTGGTGCATTTTGGATGCAATTTTGGTTGTTTTTTATTTTCTTGCTCTGTAATCATCCCAGGGTGGGACGAATACCAGTTTTGTAATCGTCCCAGGGTGATACAAGTGCTACATAGATTTATCATCCCAGGGTGGGACGATTACAAGCCTAAGAGCCTATATAAGGGCCAAAACTAGGTTTTGGGCTCATTTGCAATTGTTTTTTTTGGGCAATTTGGAGTTGTAAGGAGGAGTGCTAGTTTGTGAAGCGAGGTGCTACTGAATTTTTACGGACACCATGATTTCAAGGACTGGATCCTTGAGTTGCGGAGCCGAGGCGAGACCGGTAGGTGCTCCTTCCTTCTTCTTGTTTTTTGTTGTTTTTATATGAATTTTTAAAACTCGCATTTTATCATTGTTTTTTGTCCCCTTAAGGTTAAAACCCTAAATGAATGTTGTGGTTTTATTTTTATTTTTTTTGTTCATCATAAGGTTAAAAAAAAAAACCCTAGATTGAATTTTTTTTTTTTTCATAATAAGGTTAAACAAACCCTAGATGATTTTTTGTGTTTTAATTTTTTTTTTTTTTGTGTTCATAATAAGGTTAAAAAAACCCTAGATGATTTTTTTTGTTGTTTTGATTTTTTTGTTTGATTTTTTTGTCCACACTTAAGGTTAAAACCCTAAATGAATGTTGTGGTTTTATTTGTTTTGTTTTTTTCATCATAAGGTTAAAAATACCCTAGTTTGAATTGTTGTTGTATTTATTTGTTTTTTGTTGTTCATAATAAGGTTAAAAAACCCTAGATGATTTTTTGTGTTTTAATTTGTTTTTTTTTTTTGTGTTCATAATAAGGTTAAAAAAACCCTAGATGATTTTGTTTTATTGTATTTTTTTGTTTGTTCTTGATTGTACAGTTTAGTTGATTGATATCTACTTTGGCTGTCCAGTTCTGTACTTATGCTTTTTTGTACATTATTTGTCATCTGTATAGTTTTTTTGAATGTGTTTGTTTAAATTAAGGTTGAAACCCTAATTTGTTCTTTGTTTTTTTATTTTTTTTATGTGCACTGCTATACATTTGTTTTGTTGTCATGTTTTAATGTTTTTGTGTTCACTGCTATACATTTGTTTTGTTGTCATGTTTTAATGTTTTTGTGTTATTTTTGTTTTTCAGGTTGTGAAGAGTCGGTATTGCCAACTGACTGTGTTCTCAGATGCTTAGGATGCACTAAATATTGTGGATTAGGAGTGGCTTGATGCCCTTGGTATCAAGCAAGTGACACCATTGGATCCTGTGGTGGGGGATCAGGCATATCTGACTGCCCTGATCAATTTGTGGGATATTCGCACCAACACCTTTCATCTCCCAATAGGGAAGATGACAGTGACTCTGGAGGACGTGTATCAGATTTTGCAGATTCTGATAGATGGGCTACCCATTCGGATGACTCCTCGTGATCAATGAATAGCGGTGCTGACATGGTGCTTTGGGCATGCAGTAAAGATGGGGGTGTATGGGGCAGTGGAGAAGGTAGAGAGGGATTGCCTGATTGACGATATTTTGGTGTGATGGTGGTTTGAGAAGGGCGTGTTAGGGGTGAGGCATGCTTTGATGATGACCCTCATATCTAACATGCTGCTTCCTGACTCCTTAGATGTGAGGTTCCATTGGAACCTGTTTGAAGTGGTGTTTAGACTAGTGGAGTGTTCGATAGCAGCACCACTTATTATAAGGTGGGGTCAGACACTATTAGCATAGCTGTATGATGAGCTATACGAGGTCCACTACCGAAGGCAGAAGGGTATCAGGTGTAGCTATATGCTGTAGTGTTGGGGGTGGCAGAACATAACTATGGAGTTTCCGTAGGGGTTTCCTTGGACCACTCATGGAGAGATGGTGGATAGGGAGATTGGGTATGCTGCTCTATGGCAAAGGTCAGAGGAGTAGGGGTAGAGTCAACAATCGGCAGGTTCTGTATGGCACTATACTGATGCCTTCTCTCATATTGCTCCAAGGAAGGTGTTATGGTGGCCATACTGAGACTTTCCAGCCTGGCCTAAGGCTGGAGAGTGGCTTTGGTGGCTGCATAGGGGGATATGGTTGATCGAGCGACATGGGACAGAGTAGGAGTAATTCTCGTATGTTCGAGTGACTTGATAGTTTGGGGTGTGCTAGGGATTTCCCGGTGAGCCCTTGATCTATCGGCATCAAGGCGATGAGAGGACTCTAGCCTGGTTGACTATTGAGCCACTCGACAAGGAGTCTAATGCAGCAATTGATGTCACCAATGTGGACAATGTCAGGGTGACTATAGAGTATGACCAGTGGTGGACGATGCTACGATGGCAAGATGAGGGTCCTCTAGGAGGTCTAGATGCAACAGCAATAGGCAATGGGGTTGTGGAGGCATCGAGGGAGGGTTGGGGGAATCTGCATGATGCAGATATGGTGGAGGTAGATAACTTGACTGGGGATGGTTTAGGGGTTATAGAGCAACCGAACACACAAGACGTCCCAGAGCAGTGGGTGCTGGAGTAGAATGCCATCTTAGAGATGTCCATGCCTTAGGCAATCCCAGGGGATATGGAGGTGAGGTTTTGTACTGAGATAGCATGATTGGAGGACCTAATACAGAGATAGGATGAGGAACACAATGCCGAGAGGGATCTCCTGCGGGCTCAGTTGGCATAGCAGGATGAAGAATTGGCTGCATACCATCGGCAGGATGTGGAGTGGGATCAGTTTTAGGTGGAGTTGGAGGTCGATATTATTTGCCTTGGTGGACAGTTACCTGAGCTCACTGGAGGTGGATCTTCACATAGAACGAGAGACAGTGTGACTGAGTAGTATGCTTCCTCTCATCGTAGGTGAGTGGGTGAGGGTAGTGCTAGTGGGCATGATGCAGGGGCTGGCAGTAGCCACCTTGAGAGGTCCCATAGGACCCACACCACTGGGGGTAGTTCTAGTCACACCAATCCTACGTGATCATGGTGGTCGACTCCCTAGGCTTGGGGTTTTTAAGTTTTTGATTTTTTTTGTGAGGTCAGAGGACCGACTTATTGTAGCTTGCGGGTATTTTTGGTGATATATATACATAACTCTATTTTTTATTATACACTTGTCATGATTTATTGTTACTTTTATGCACGTGTATTTACGTTGATGTATGCATATGTTATTATGAATGCGACTATTTCTAATTATATGATGTATGCATATGGAATGGATGAAATGATTTGTTGGTAACTTGGCGGTGGCACCATAGACTGTACATGATTTTTTGGCTTTCTGTACTATGTGATTGCTTTGTGGAATGACTTTGCATGTGTGAATTTTTTGTTTTGTATTTTCTTATGGTGATGTAAGAATGGAATGTGCCACAGGTGTTCTAGAATGTAGTTAAGGTTTTTCTAAGACTCAGATGGTTTAACTAACTAGCCAAGACTATACATTTATCTCACAAGACTTTTCAACAATGTACAAATCAAACTTGAGTTTGACAGAGTTATTTCTCATCCTTGTGTGTGTGATTGAATTTGTTTATGTGGTAGTTGTCAGGATACCACCAATGCCAGATAGGCTGTCAACCAAACCTATACTAAGGATCACCTAATTAGCTCCACTAACTCCTTTGTTGTATTTAGTAAGATTAATCTTTAGTGCAATCTAGGATACCATAAGCTAGCTCATCCACATGCAAACATTGATCTGTACACAATTTAATGTGACAGATATATCATCATGCGAGAGGTTTGCCACCAGTGACCAGCAAGCTATCCACCAAACCGGTACTGAGGATCACCTCATGACCTTTCGAATGTTGAGAGTTCCATGGATTCAAGTTTGACTCCCTTATTTTCTTTACTTTTAATGGGGGACTTGCTTTCGTATGTAGTGATAAAAATCACTATTTATTTCTATTTTTTTCTTTTGAGCAAGGGATTGGAATTTTGAGTGATGAGAATCACTATTTCTTGTGCTTTTTGATGTATGCACTATGTGGGTTTTGATGTCAAACTTTGGAGTTTGTACTTTGAATTTTTGTAAATTTTTTTTGGATATTTACAACTTTTTGAGAATTTGGGATGCTTGGGGAATTGGGTAGGGAAGATTCTTGTCCTTTTGCCAACTCTCAGCATTCTTGGGGTCATTCGCATAGGGGTATGAGCGAGATAACTTTTTCAATGTATGGTATCCTAAATTGCTTTGCAGGTTTATCTTTCGTTCACACAACTTGGGAATTTTTTATGTGTTTTAACTTGTGTTGGGATGCGACATAACAAGGTGTGATCCAAGTAAAACTCTACCTTTGTAAAAATCTGTCTGAATTTGTACAGTTTTTGGCTAGAAATCTAAAGAAAACTGAATGACAAAAGCCCTAGATACATTAGAAGACAACTGATTATGATATGGTGAAAAATGTGGATGGCGTTTATTTTTGCTCGACTATTTACAAAGTGGAAAAATGCGGAAAATGATGGAATTGCTGAGTAATTACAGTCTATGGTGCATTTGACCTATATGACCAACAAATATGCAATGTATGTTTGCAATGCCTAATGCAACTTATTGTTTTTATTTATATTTGGGTTTTTAAGCGCATGCATGGAAGTGAGATGCAATTTTTTTTTTTTTTTTTTTATTTTATTGTTTTTGAAAATTCGTTATGGTTGGTTTATCCTAAGTGGGTGCGGACCAAGTGATTCTTTTGGATCCTTGGAGGTTTTGACCAAAGGGATTATAGATACCTTTGGATCAATTTGGGTGACCAAGCGGTTGTGGGAACCCTTGGGGATTTTGGTTTGACCAAAGGGTTTATAGATACCTTTGGGGCATTTTGGGGTGACCAAGCGATTGCGGGAATCCTTGGAGCTTTTGGTTTGACCAAAGGGTTTATAGATACCTTTGGGGCATTTTGGGGTGACCAAGCGATTGCGGGAATCCTTGGAGCTTTTGGGGTGACCAAAGTGATTATGGGCACCTTTGGGGCATTTTTGGGTTGACCAAGCGATTGTGAGAACCCTTGGGGCTTTTGGTTTGACCAAAGGGATTATGGGTACCTTTGGGGCATTTTTGGATTGACCAAGTGATTGTGAGAATCCTTGGGGCTTTTGGTTTGACCAAAGGGATTATGGGTACCTTTGGGGTACTTTGGGGTGACCAAGTGATTGTGGGAATCCTTGGAGCTTTTGGTTTGACCAAAGGGTTTATAGATACCTTTGGGGAATTTTTGGGTTGACCAAGTGATTGTGGGAATCCTTGGAGCTTTTGGGGTGGGCCATGGCTCTTTTAAATGTGGAATGGCCTCAAATGACTGATGTTCAAGGGTTCTAGTTCCTTGATTTCATCAAGAGAGGCTAGCCGGTATGTTCCAGGTCCTATTTTACTATCAATTACATAAGGACCTAACCAGTTTACCATGAAATTGTCCCTTAGATGGGGCGGCAAGTTAGAATTTTGTTGGTTCTCTTTTAAGACCAATTCACCAACCTGAAAGTCCCTCAGGTGAACTTTCATGTTGTATGCTTTCTTAAGTCACTCTTGATAGATACATAAATGCTCGAGAGCATTGATGCATAGCTTGTCAAGCAACGTAAGCTGGTCTAACCAAGCCCATCATGCAATGTCATCATCGATGGACTCTTGCATTGATATGCATAGGGAAGGCATTTCCAACTTGAGAGGCATGACTTCCTCGGAACCATACACCAACGAAAATGGAGTTGCCCTAGTGGGCATCCGAATGCTAGTGCGATAAGCCCACAGAGCAAGTAGGATTTGAATGTGCCAATCCTTATGACTATCTGTGACCGTATTTTTAAGGATGGCAACTAGCATTTTGTTTGACGCCTCTGCTTGTCCATTTACCTGCAAATAATAAGGTGTCACAAAATTGTGTTGGATTTTGTACTTTGTGGTCAAAGCATGCACGTCTTTGGTTTTAAATGATGTCCCATTATCCGAGATGATCTTGGATGGAATACCAAAATGACATATGATGTTATGTAGAATAAACTCTGTAATGCGGGGTCCAGTCGTAGAGGTAAACATAATTTCTTCCACCCACTTGGTGAAGTACTCTGTGGCCGTTATGATGAACATGTGATGACCTGACGACGTAGGGGAGATATTTCTTATTAGATCTAAGCCCCGTTGTAAAAATGGCCAAGCCGATTGGATCGGTTGTAAGGCCTGAGAAGGTACATGTGTCAAGTTAGCATGGTGTTGACACTTCATGCACTTCATTACATATGTGCAACAATCTCACTCTAAAGATGGCCAATAATAGCCCATGCAAAGAATGTGCTTTGTGATGGCCATACCGCTGAAGTGGCCACTACATGTACCATCATGCACTTGGGTGATCACCCAAGTGGACTCCTACTAGTCCAAGCAATGGAGGAGGATCCCTTCATAGCTCTGACGATACAAAATGTCTCCTAGCAAGACATGTTTTGCTACTTTTTGTTTGAATGATCTTTTCGTGGCATGCGATAATCCAAGTGGGAGGCTACCTAACTTGAGATAGTCTCTTATGGATGTGTACCAATCCTGCTGATTAGAAACCTTGATAGTATGAATGGCCAATTCCTCTTGAAGTTCATCCCTAGCAAAATATGAGTAGGATAGAACTTGTAAGAATAGCTTTGTGTTGCTATTAAGAGGGGTCGGGGAGAACAAGGACCCCCAGTTGGTATGATTCAGAATATCATGGATTCGAGAGAACTTATCCTGAGATGGTTCAACCTGGATCAGGTGGATTCCTAGAATTATGTCAAAGCTCACACACTCCATCATGGATTGCGATAATGTTTTGACTTGAATGGTTGTCATCTCACCAGAAGGGTCTTGCGAGATTAGTGACCCCAATGAGGCCATAGTGTTTGCAAATGGATTTGATGATCGAGGGAGTGCCTCGATGTCGTACCATTCAAGCATTGCCAAGAATTTATCCACAAGGGCTTTGTAGGCCTACAGAACTGGGCATTTACATTGGAATACCCCTTTCACTTGGTTGACAATTAACAATGAATCACCAAAGATGTTCAAGCATTTGATTTTCATGGTGATGGTTGTCTGAAGACATATGAGTAAGGCTTCGTATTCGGCATTGTTATTGGCGCACAAGAAATCAAGTTTAAATGATAGAGGCATTGGATCCCCTTACGGTGTGAAGAATATGATTCCCACACCACCCCCTTGCTCACATTTAGAACCATTGAAGAATAGGGTTATGTCAGCCTGTGACTCAGGCTCTTCAGAATCTGGAGATTCTAAGACATGGAAGACCCCATCATCGGGTAGCTCTACGGTCAGAGGTTGGTCATCTTCGATAGGAGCCTCTGCTAGTTGATCGACGATGACTTGACCTTTGATGGAATTTTTTCCAATGAATTTGATGTCAAACTCTGTCAACAACATGATCCATTTTGACGTGTGACTACTATGATAAGTACGACTCATCATGTACCACAATGGATTCTCCTTAGACACAATATATGTCGTATTGCTTGGCATGTAATGGCATAGATTTTTGGTGGCAAATACCACTGCTAAGCATAGCTTCTCGATGTATGCATAGTTAAGTTCATAACTAACTAGGGTGTGTCTAAGGTAATAATTAGCCTGTTCTTTATGTAGTTCATTTTTCTACGCTAGCATGGCACCCAATGCCACCTCAGTAGCTAAGATGTATAAATAGAATGGCACTCTTGGTCTAGGTAGTGCCAATACTGGTGGTGAAGCCAAGTATTGTTTAATGTCATCGAAGGCTGACTGAACTCATCATCCCAATGAAATGCTACCCCTTTATGCAATAATTTATTCATGGGTCGACACTTGTCAGATAGCTATGCTATGAAGCGCTTGATCGATGCGACCTTACCCTACAAGCTTCTGAGCTGCTTGATGGTGGTTGGAGGAATCATTTCAAGGATTGCCTTGAATTTATTTGGATCTACCTCGATGCCTCATTTTGAGACTATGAAACCCAAGATTTTTCCAGATGTGACGCCAAATACGCACTTCTTGGGGTTTAGCCTAACTTTGTGTTCAATGAGGTGATCAAGGATCTTGCACAAGTCATCGAGATGATCTGGGTGCAAAAGAGATTTGGCCAACAAATCATCCATATAATCTTCCAAATTTTTATGCATGTGATCATGGACGATGTATGTCATAATGCGTTGGTAGGTTACACCAGCATTTTTAAAGCCAAAGGGCATGACCTTATAACAAAATGTCCCCCAAGGCATCGTGAACATCATTTTGAGTTAATAATTAGGATTGATATGAATTTGGTTGTATCCTAAGAAACCATCCATGAGGGAAAGCATTTCATGGCCTGTTGTAGCGTCTACCAATGTGTCAATGCTAGGCAAGGGGAAATCATCCTTGCGACTCACTTTGTTTAGATCATGAAAATTGGTGCATATGCAAATCCTCCCATTCGACTTCTTGATGGGTACCATGTTGGACAACCATGGTGGGTAATCCATGCAAATGACAAACTATACATCCAACAGCTTTTGTAACTCATATTTGACCATTAAGGCCACTGTTGGGTGCATCTTACATAGTTTTTGCTTGACTAGCTTGACTATCAGATCAAGCGTTAGATTATGTGTGACTAGCTATGGGTATAGTCCTGACATGTTTTTGTAAGACCATGCAAAAACCTCCTTCTTCTCTTTGATAAGGGCAATGTAATCGGATTGCTCTTCGTGGGATAAACTTACCCCTAGCTTGATGATTTGCAGATTCCTTGGATCAAAGCCAATGTCTACATCAGTCCTCTCTTCGACTGACATTTGGGACCCATCCTCCAACTGGTTTGGAGTTGGGATCAGGTGGATATCATTTTCTGAATTTAGATCTATTTGGAATGTCGGGTTCCTCTTCAGTGTGGAAGATATTCTGAGTTGGTCCTAGGGTGAAATGAAGCATCTCATCGCAAGGCCAGTACTCTGATGGGGATGGTGGCGAGTTAACGTGATACTAGTATATTGCATCTAGGTTTAGATACAATGGTCATGCTAGATCGGCTGGATTGCAGATGGGGGTAGTTAAGTCAATGGAGATCATGTTGATGAAGTTAATTTGGTCTCCATTACCGTGCGGGTGGTGACTTAGACATCCTTGGTGATATTTTTGCTTCGGATCTGGCTCTGTGAGTATTGGAACAAATGGATCGGCCCTATGTGCGGATAGAAGGATACGGTTTTCCTTTGGCACTGATGGATCTATAGGGTATCTGAGTGGAAGGTGCTCTCTGTATGCCTGAAGTGGCGGATGCAGCACTTGGTCCAACTATGCCTGGTTCAAATGCCACCTATGCCTTGGCCCTATGTTTAGCTATTCAAACATATCGTCAATGTCTATGGGGTATTTTTGTTGTCGCATATGGTTGATATATGCCATATCAGTCTCATATTCATACTCGCTATCAGAGATCCATAGGCCTTCATTGGCTCTGACAACTATTTACAACAAGCGAGGCTCGTTCTGTTCGAGCAAGTTGATTTGGTCCCATCGAGGTTGTTTCGCTCTCTTTGGGAGGACCTTATTCTCTTGAGGTGGCAATTGCTCGATTGGAGAATTCAAGGGGAACATAACCTTGAAGTTCTCTTGATAGTCATCTATGAGCATCACTTACAAGTGATTGCTATCGAACTCAAAAGGGTCCCAAGGTGCTACCTCATACTCTGACTTGTCTTCTAAATATCCTTCTTGGCCTTGTCTATATTCCTATTGGAGGCAAGTTCTTGAACTTTCCCCTTTCTCAATCGAAGGGGAGGAGTTGTTGAGGCCCACAAGGTTGGTTGTTAGCAATGGAAGATAATCCCCTAATGTGTATGTTGTGTTAGGATTGGCATATGGATCTTGTGCCAACCCTTCCTTGTTGCCTAGCCCTAGGCCTTGCATGTTCTCTACCAAGATGTCAAGGGGAAAGGGGTGGTTGAACCCTACTCCTAATTTTTCATATAGAATTTGATATCTTTGTTGACAAATAATGCGCACCCCTTGTTCATATATGCCCAATCCATATTCGTGCCAATTACATTGGCCAAGATATTTCAAAATGAAGTTCAGGTTGGATAGATAGTTGACGTTCTCAGAAAAGGGCTCTTCGTCATATTCCTCTTGTAGGTAAGGTTCAATACCGTTGTCGAGGCCCCGATATAAAAAATTTGTCTGATTTAGTGGGTAGCCCAAAGGGACAATAGTGCCGATGGGGAAGCGAGGTATCCCCATGTCCTACATGGACTCAAGCATGGGTGTTTCTACAATTTTCCACACTAGATACTCCCCCAGGCCCATATTGGCCATCTCAATGGTGATCATTGGTGGTTGAGGGGGAGGGAATGGGAGTTCTTCCTAGGTCCACTCCATGTTGGGTGAACCAGGCATCTTGACTTCCATTCGTCTAGGCACCTCTTCGGTAGAGATGGTTGATACCAATGGTGGTATCTCTTCTAGGGGATTCTTCCCATTGTCCTTCGGTGTGGCCACCATAGGTGGTGTCATTGGTGAAGGACCAGATGATGAATATGGGCCCGATTGGTGATTTTAAGAACTTAACAATGGGGATGTGTGCAGAATTAGACCCTGTTTGGATGAATTCAATTGGAATTCCAAATGTGTCGATGGGAGGGTCAACTATGGCATCAGCTACATTGCATTACAATACTTGAAGGGCTCTAACTCTATCGGGACTACATGCACTTGCCATTTGTATTGTAATTTAGGAATTGATGGGCTATCTAAGGGACACACTTCATGTCCCTGATCCAAGACCGACCTAGCAAAATATTTAGGCCATCTCACCTTCTAGGATGTGGCACAACATAGGAATAGTCTTTTGTCCCACTTGGATGGATAGGACAATTGTGCCAACCGTCGAGCATATCACATCATTGAATGCTCGAAGAGTATAGGTGAAGGCCACAATGTGAGATGCTAGCAACTTAAGGTGTTTCAATGCCGCTGTTGTGATTATATTGCTGGACAAGGTAGTGTCCACCAACACCCTCTTAAATGGAATCCCGTTGACCCATGCAATGATGTGTAGGGGTGGATCCGCCATATCAGCAGTCACCATTTTTATTTCATCTTCTCTAAAGGTGATGACTAGTTCTGTACATAATTTTACATGTCCCACAAATTTTTTGAAAGAGTTTGCTTCATGGGGTTGTACCTCGATGGCTTTGAGTCTCTCCATTAGAGCCTCCCAATGGGATGGTGATTGTTGTATGAGCTCATAGATGGAGAGCCTAGCTAACATGGTCCTTAAACTTTGGGTAAGTCTAGTCCGAATCATGGCCACTAGTCTAGGCGGGGGAGGTTGCATAGGGTGCTATTGAGGTTGTGACGTTGATGGAACCTCTCCTGTAGCTGCAGCGAGGGCCGCTATGCTTGTGTACCTCTTATTCCATGTCACTATGCTTATCATCCCTATATACCCATGCATAGGGTAGTTTTATGTCACCTCATTGACTTGTAGGGTTTTTTCCTATGCATCATGGGTAGGAAGGGGGTCTTTGAAGACCTCCATCTGTTGGTTGCTTGGGGCTACGAGATTATCCACCACTAGAATTTTGTTGTCTATTAGATCTTGCACTAAGCTTTTGAACTTCCAACATGTGTAAAGGTCATGTCCTTTCTGCCAATGAAATCTACAATATAGGTCTTCCCTATAGCCCTTGGTTTTTGGCATGTTGGGGTCTACGGGTCGACTTTCTGGCAGGTTTATCAAGTTTGCTATGGACAAGCGGTCAAACAAGGAGTATTTAGACTCTATGAAGGGTGTGAATTTTTGCCTAGGGTGACGCTGCTAATTTTACTATTGCCTATGATTTTCCTTTTCATAGCTATCAATAAGAACTGCCTGATAATTAGCCTTTGGGGGCTGTGTCGTCTATGCAGGCTTTGGTATGTTTAAGGCAACCTGATTGACCGTAGTGGGTTTCGGTTGCGTGGACCCAGTTTTGGCATTTTTGGGCCACTCTTTCTTGTGTGGCTTGGAAATTTTGCCATCCTATATCTTGATCTCCTCAATTATTATGGCTTGCACCAGGGCTTCCTCAAGAGTGGCATATTGCTACAGCTACAATAGTATGGAGATCGACCTTAGGCAACTCTTCAAGAACATTTGGGTCAGGTTGGTCATGGGAGGGAGGTAAGGCAGCTTTGAAAGCAACATTCTCCACCAATTTCCATAAGACACCATGGTCTCCTTCTCATACTGCCTGAGGCTAGCTAGGTCGCTTAATGATGCCTTCTTCTTGGTGTTGAAGGTGAAACATTCAAGGAATGTGTCCACTAGTTGGTCTAGGTTGCTAATGCTATGCTTCGAAAACTAGGTAAACCAATATGAGGTAGGGCCTATGAACATGGTTATAAATATTCTTAGAAGCAAAGCATCGTTGTCCTGAATACCAAAGCATTGACTCAGGAATCTTGTCACGTGCTCTTGGGCATCCTCATCCCCTCTAAAAATTGCCAATTGAGGAATTTTGAAGTGTTCAGGGTATGGGGGTGTTGGCACTAAGGGATGCACAGGGTTAATGCAGAGCTAGCGTAAAGTGGGCTTTTGGGGCCTAGAAGTCTTGGTCTCCACAGAATCTAAGCACTCTAGCAATGCTTTGTATGCATCGGAGGATTTGATCTCTTCCTCCTTGGTTTGTTCCCATTGTGAATTACGGGGAACTTGAGGCCTATGGAGGGGTATCCGGATAGCGCCACCCTGCCTTGGTAGGGCATTTTAGCCCGCTCTTCTTCTTGTTTGAATTCCTCATAGGCTTCTTGAGGATTTCTTGTGCGTGACCTATAAACATCGATGGGTGCTCGAGGAGGGCACCCATCATTGGTTCTAGGAGTGGTCTCCCACTCAGGTCTAGGAGGTCTTGGAGGCAACGTATTATAAGGTCATGGAGACCTGTCTTGTACCAACGAGTTATGCCTCTCATAAAGCTCTATTCTATGTGTGTGAGGGGTTGGAATCCTCTCATGCATAGTGTTCTGGAGCAACTCATCTGTCTAACGTTGAATGC
Source organism: Wollemia nobilis (assembly GCA_028583015.1). Classification (NCBI taxonomy): domain Eukaryota; kingdom Viridiplantae; phylum Streptophyta; class Pinopsida; order Araucariales; family Araucariaceae; genus Wollemia; species Wollemia nobilis. The sequence goes on along the minus strand of JAQPPZ010001711.1, from coordinate 4,646,191 downwards.
GCTCTTTGCTAAGATGATATAGGTGCTCTAACTGTTGTTGATCTTTCTCAAGCTACGTGATTTGCACTTGGTGAGTAGTATGTTTGGAAAATGCCAAGCTGATTTGTTTCATCGTCTTAGGTATAGGAGGCATAGATGCCTCCCCTACATATCTATCTCAGTCATAGTGATACGAGATCTCTATAGGTCACTTCCCTCTATCGAGGTTAGCAACATTCACCCGAGGCTTTGGCCTCAATAGGTGATCCTGATAAATAGCAGGTGCAGAGGTGCATTGCTCCCATGATATGTATTGCTCTTGAGTAATATAGTGGTTTTCATTATGCTCCTTTTCATATATGTGAAAGGGATGGGCGGAGTTGGCTTGCCCTATCTGAAAAGCCTTGCTCTCTGGATTTGGCCTATTGTTTCTGACAGCAATGAGGGGTAGCGGAGGGATGATATAATCATGTGGCCCCTCCTTATGGAACTTATGTTGTTCTAGCACTCCATCGCATGGTGGCCACTCATAATGAGTGTCTAAGGGGGCCTTCCTATGTATGTACTCCTCTTGAAAGGGTCTGTGCTGAATGGGAGTGCCCCTCAAAGGGGTGCCTCTATAGTCTTGTTCCATTATGGTATGATGGGGACTATTTTGTGGGTTAGGCCACCAAGGTGGTATGACCAAGTCCTTGGGGCTATAATGGAGGTGACTTGTGCCCCCTTGTACACTTTTCGCAGCTTCTACCCGTGATTGGGCTTGGCTATGGGTGTACACCATGGTGGCAATTTTCTAAGGGATATGTATGCTTTTATCTTCTTTATGATTTTTTATGCTACACTAAAAAAGGGGTCACACAAACAAAGAAGTGATTATCTCATTTATAGATTAAATGTGTGCCCTAAATCTAGTTCAGTGTGTTTTGATTTTTGTTTTGAAAGCATTGTAAAGAAAATTTTGTTGTACATGCAATATGAGGGCTCTTATGTCTCCAAAAATGGCTGCCCCTTCAATATACCACTGCTAGGTTTTTATCCTAAACCTCTCAATATACCTGCCCTTATGTGAGGGAAACTATTGGTACGCGAGAGCAGAACACTACGTGGAACATAGGCAATATGGAAGGGGAATCACTCTATTTTTGACACCTACCATATAATACTTATCCTCATGCATTGGGAATCATCCCAGCTACACTTGGTCAGATTTGGTCAGGATTTATGTCTAGCAACAATCCCGATTAGGGTTATGTATGCAAAATTCAAGCCAAGGTGGTGATGAAATCCACCGTTTTTCTTGATCAAGTGTTGGGATTTTACAACCAACTCCTTGATTTTTATATTATCATGTGGTGTGTGTGGTTCTTTTTACTTGCGTAAAGAAAGAAAATATTTAAAAAACTTCTCTATTCAAGAAAATAAAGTAGAAAAATCATAGAAACAAAGAAAAAAAATTACAGAGGATGTTCAAACAACCTACCTCTTCTTTGCCTAACCCGGATGCCTCTAAATTTTTGTTTAGAAAATGCACAGAGAGCTAATAATCCTAGGATGGGATGAATAGCAGATCTATATTCATCATAGGGTGGGATGAATGCCTATTCGTCCCTAGGTGAAATGAATACCAGCTCTGTATTCGTCACAGGGTGGCACGAGCAGCAGTCCAGCGCCTGAAGGATTAACACCTATAAGCAAAAAACACAAAATTTTGATTAGAAACTTGATCCCAAAATTAGGGGATAGAGTCCCACTATGATTACCACTGAAATCACTTGGATACAGAAGCATAGGCACACTGGGTGTGATGCAAACAAAAGCAGTTGTATTAACAAAATGCTAGGTGCACGAGAAAGGGAAGGCAAAGCATGAATTAAATGAGATGTAAAGAAAAAACAAAGGTGCAAACTCTTTTATTAATTTTGCTTATGATCAGGTTACAATACGTCTCCATCCCCCTTTTCAAGGGCTTAGAGCATTCAATACTGTAGACACCAAAATCCAGCCACTTGTAAGTCATCTATACCTTCCTGCCATCCACGTGTCAGTCATCCATCCTTCCCGCCATTATTTGGCCCAAATCCACACTTTCCCACCATTATTTGGCCCAATTTCACTTTTCCCACCATTTTTTCATCCCCAAATTTATTTAAATTAATATTTATATATATATTTTAATATTTTAATATATTTTAATATATATATATATATATATAAATAAAGTTTAAGTGATTTAATCTGAGCCGTCCATCCTTCATTTAATATCATCCGTCCATCCATCTTAATCCGTTTCACAACCTAGATTTATTCTCTACCCTTGGATCCACTTTAATCTTAGCCACACATTCAAAGTGTCGTTAAAACCCTAAAGTGTGCCCTAAGAGTAGATTATAAATTGAGTCACCTTGATGGCTCAAACCCTATCTATCTCTTCGGCTAAACCTACTTATCTTCCCTATCTAAGTCTGGAGTTGGCTATTGCTGTTAATCCTGAGTCTTCTGAGTCTTATACGGCCCTAAGTCTGAACTAAACCCTTTCGCCGCATCCATCGCCGCCGCCTGGTCTCACCGCGTTAACAGGAAAAGGTTAGATTCGTCTAAAGCAAGTAATCTTTCTTTATGTATTAATCTGTTGTTGAATTTTGCATTTTGTTTATTTTTATTTCATAAATCTAGGGTTTTAGACTGTTTCTAAGGGCTCACACAATGGAGCCCTCTTATTAGTTTCTAACTCTTTGATAATTTTAATGTGTGCAAGATTCTAGTGGTAGATCCGATTTGTTGATAGCAGTGCTAAGTCGGAGTGGTCCGAGCCAAAGGGTACAACGAAGCCCACTCATTCTATTGAGGTTAAGGATACATTCTTCAGAGACACCGCCACATTGTGCCAGCTAGGTTTTCAAAGAACCCTAGCACAAATTGTAACTTTGTATCACGAAAAGGGTTACAGGCCCTGTTGTACTTAAAAGGAGTTTCTAAACTCCATTGATTAATAAAAAATCATTCATTTTGTACAATTGTTCTGCATTCCTTTATTGTGATTTCTTTATTTCTGTTTGGCGTTGTATATTTAATCTACAAATGGCGATCACGGTGGGACCCCCTAGGGTTTCATGTTTTTAATACTTGCTTTACTGATCTATTCCTGTTTTTGTTTTATTTTGCGGGTTCCAAAAATTGTGAAATTCATTGCTCCAACGAACTAGGGTTTCCGAGGAGTTTGCAGAAAATGCAGCAGACGCAGAGCGACGTCTAGAAGTCCAATCCGAAACGCAGAGGTGCGTTTCGCCTGCGCAGACTCCCTTGGGCGTTTGAAGGCAGTTTTACAGAAAAAGTGTAGGCTTCCGAGTAAGTGCGTTTTTTTTTTTTCTTTGTTAAACTGTACTTTTTACGTTATTGTTTTTTCTGTTGTATTCTGTTTCTTTTTCAGATCGTTGCTTTAAAATGAACAAAAACTAAGTAATCTAGAAAAGAACAGTTAAGCTGTATATACATTTTTTTGTTACATTTTTAGTTACATTTTTTTGCATTGCATTATTGGTTGTTGCTTGCATAAAAAAAAAAATTGCATACCTAGCTGCATATTAGAATAGCTATGAATTATCTGTTTTAGTTATCTAAGTAGGACTATTGATTGGATGTCAATAGTACTCCTACCATTGGGTGATTCCAGGCAGAGAAGTAGACGAACCTTCCGGTTGCTCCTTTGATATCTGATATCATTGGTAGGCAGGGGGTTTTAAATGGTGTACTCCACTTCTTCAGATGGAATGGCATATTTTCAGTGGCCTCTTGCTTAGATCATTAGAACTTTTTATTTATAGCTTTGTATCTATACATTAGACAACTAAAACACTTAAAATAAAATTCACTGCATTTCATATTGCATTTAAAATAGTAATATCTATATTTCATCACCAGGTATTGCTTGAAGTTTAGTGATGGTGGAATCCATCTCCATTCATTAAAATTCTACCTCAGACACCATAGGTCACCCTCGAGCAAACTTGCTGGATTTCATCACCAGTAAGAATCTCGTTGTCCTTTCCTAGCCATAGTTTTTACCTTTTTTTTTGTGAATAATTCAAGATTAGATCACATGCAAAACTCATAAACCGGACACTTAAAATTTACTACAGATTAAGATTAGAAAATAAGTAATTAACCGCAGGTAAGACACATTGGTTGAAACCTAGGTTGTGACTATTTTCCGATAATTTCTTTAGTGTAAATTTATCATTCAAGTTTTGCATTCTTCTTTTCTGAATTTGTTTAGATTTATTGCGTTATGGTCTTAACAAGGAATCAATCTAAAGTGTTAAATCTAAATAATCAAATGAATAATTCACGGAACATCCCCACCACCAACATGACCACTTATCCTAGTGAATTTCAGAGCGATTCGCTCGCGGGTCTTTCACGTCCTTCTACCGTATTTCGCATGGCCATGCCCATGGAGGAAGACAATTCCCGTCATATTACCCACATTGATATGGCCCAAGTGCAAACTCACTTAAGAGATGGCACTGGTTATGTCCTTGAGCCAATCCAAGATTCCCCTATGTAAGATTCTATTTTTCAACAGGATATTGCATCAACCATACCCGTTGGTTTCACTCAGGTCTACACTAACCCTTTTTTTGAGGCTAATGTTGTATCTGCTCAGCCGACTTCATCTCCAACATCTTCCCGGATGCTCAATTGTCCTCCTTTGGAGACAAATGTAGTGTCTTCCCGACCACTTTCTCCTCCATTTACCCCGGTGTACACCAATTCTCTCTATGAGGCTGGTGGAACCTCCTCTAGCCATGACCAATTTCAACCCTCTTCTTCCCAAACCATTTATGGTTTCACCCTACCTGGGGCACAGTCTACTATTTCTTCCTAGGTACCGCCTACTTCAGCCACCTTCATTGCCCCTGCTATGCAGTCTCCTGTGACTACCATGGCAGCCTGCCCTCCACCTTCATCCAATCATCCCACATCCCTTGGGTTAGAAATTAATAATGTTAGGGAGTACCTCGACAAGTTGCTTCAGCAACAACAGCAACAAAATTCCCAACCACCTATCGTAGTAAATCCTACACCCCAACCAATTTCTACCCAGCCAGCTTTTCTTAGCTCAGGTCCCACCTGGGTACCCCAATCTTCGGTGGTGTCCATTCCTACCCCACCTTTCTCCCAACCCAGTCTAGTTCATCATTCACCCCAATCACCTTCTTTCCCGTATCATCCATACCAACAACCTGTCCATTCCACACCGCCTAATCCAGGCAATTTCATCCCATCTCATCATTTTTCCACTCCTCCATTGCATCATCATAATCATCAAACGAATCAAAATTTTCATGAAGATTCTCGACTCCATGCTATGCAACAACAGATTGACAACCTTATGCTCAACATGCCTGGCTCATCTAGTCAGAAACCTACGCTAAGTTCGTTGATCAATCAACCAATTCATCCTTTGATACCTTCACCGCCATATCCGATTGATTTCACATTACCGAAGTTTGACAAATTTCGAGGAACTGAGGATCCTCACGAACATGTGAGCTCATTCATGCATGCCTGCTTTAGAATCCAAAATAATGACGCTCTTATGCTCAAAAATTTTCCTCAGACATTAGGAGGAGATGTTGTACAATGGTACAATCATTTACCTCACCATAGCATTTATGCTTACAAGCAATTGATTAATCTATTTTTAGAATGATTCTCCCTAAATGTACAAAGGAAAGTCTCATTGTCCGACTTATACAAGCTCAAGCAACATGACGATGAGACTCGTTTATGACTTTGGAAACTCGTTGGAGGGCTATCATTAATAAATTGCCATTCTCCCTACCAATGGAGGAGTTAACCAAAATGTTCACCCAGAGTTGTCTAAAACCTATCTCTTGGTTACTCCAATTACAACAATACAGGACTTTTGAAGAGGCTTTGGCCCAAGCAAGTATCATATAAGACATTAAATTCCAAGAGGGTGTTTTAAAACCCCGTAGAAAATAATGGCAACAAAAGGGCCAACAACGAAATAATAATTATGGCCAAAACAAACAAGCACAGGCTAGTATAGCCTCAAATGTTAACCAAGTTAATCAAGTGGTGGCGAGCTAGCCCATAATGGCTCAACAACAACAAGTAATGCAAAGTCAACCGCAACCAATTGCTTATCATGCGGTACCCACCCCTCCTCAACCAGCTCACAATACTGGGCCAACCATGGAAACTCGACCTTGGCAAACAAATCGTCCCAAGCGAAAATTCACACCTTTAGATGAACCATATGCGGTCATATTCAACAAGTTATATAGCACAAATCAGTTAAATTTACCTGAGTTTAAACCTTTAGAACCATCTAGAAGGGGGAAGTATTACAAGGAGTACCTATTTTGTCCTTATCATAGGCAAAATGGACACGATATCAATAATTGTACGACTTTCAAACATGTGATCCAAGATCTTATTGAGATTGGAGCCATTAAATTGGATAACCCCTTAGCCCAACAAAATAAAAATCTTGGTGTATTTCAAACACCCCTTCCACATCGGGAGGAAGCTCCAACAACTTCAGGGGGAGTAACTCAGGTAACTCCTCCTAATCAAGTCAACCATATACAACAATACCAAGGTTTTGTGGGTACTATTAACATAGTAACCCAGGGTCAAAGGGTGAATCAACAAAATCAGGCTGAACCACAGCCACCTGTACAAACTCCCAGTCCACCTCAGGTAACAGTGACCCAACGACGTGCTAGTACTTCTCAAAAACCGCTAAATCATTCTACTCAACTTCAACGACCCATCATGTCATTGAGTAGCCGATTAACTACCAGTTTAAAAATGTCTTCTGCCAAATTATCGATCTATGACCTCATTCAATAATCTCCCCCGCATAGAGAGGCATTAATGGAAATATTAAAGTCAATCGAGCTTCAAACTCAAGATACTAATGCCTTCAACAACTTTGTGGGGAGTATTCAAACATGCATGGAGCCCTCCATCACTTTCTATGATTTTGAAATCAAACCTTTGTCAACAAAAAGTATAGATCCTCCACTGCATATCATGGCCAAGATCGATCACAAGCCATTCAAGAGATTCTTAATTGACACCAGTTCCTGAATCAATATCATTACAACATCGGCTTTGAGTTATCTAGAGCTATCACCATCCCTTATCACCAAGTTGAATTTTACTCTTAAAGCATTCAATGATGCTTTATATTCCACGGTTGGCATAGTTATCTTGCCCATTGAGGTAGGGGCCCGAACTTTGCATACCTTGTTTCACATCTTGGAAGGGTCCATGGCATACAATGTATTGCTTGGACGGCCTTGGCTTAGGGAGATGAGATGTGTCCCTTCTATACTGCATCAATGTCTGAAGTATGTATATGAGGGACGAGTTCATTGTGTACCTGCTGACACTGAACCCTTCAAACATTGCAACTATGTCTCAAATCCTTATGAGATTGTGTTGCCATCCACTCATATTTTCTTGACCCCATCTACTTCTTCTATACCATATTCTTCTAAAGCTCCCATTCCTGAGGAGCTACCCATCATATCGCAACCATCTTCCTCTTCCGCTATTCCATCTCATTCACCACTTTCTTCATCTCCTAATCTTCCTTCTTCTTCATCAGTGACCACATGCACATGTGGCCATGACCAATCATCTCTTTCCACGTCATTACCCCCTTCTTCTACACCTTCTTCAAAATCACCTATTATTCCTCCATCTTCCCAACCATCACCAGCTGATTTTTCACAAGTCAGTGAAGCATCAACCCAACCAAATCCTTCCAATTCTTCTATCCCACATTCTTCTATTCCATCATCTAGTCCATCTCCCTCCCAAGTCAAGGTCCATCTAACTGATGCCGGTATTGGTGAGTATGCCATCCAAGATGTCCACATCACACCGTTCAATGTGCAAACAGTTAAAGATTTTGGTCGTCCACATGACCAACATTTATCCATTGGATCGGTTTATAACATGGGTTCTATGCCAAATTCCATTAATTTTGTATATGGGGGAATAGAGTCATCTTCTAGTCCTACCACCATACTAGAACCCAAGCATCCAGTCCCTGCCAATATCAAAAGGATGGAGGGTTTTCCCTCTCGCTATTTCCATAGACATAATTGGCAGCAATTTGGCCTAGGTCGATACGAGCAAGGGGTAACTGAACGCATCGATATGCCATACCAGAGACCCACTGAGCATTTTGGTATGGGCTACCAACCACTTCCATCCCTTTCTTATTTTGAACAAGCTTTTCAAAGCATTAATCTTAATTCAAAAGAAGAAATCCTCCACCCCGACGAATCCGAAGATGAAGCCTATGAAGAATTTGACGTCATGTCAAATGGTGATGAATCTGAAGAAGAGTCGGCGCCAATTGTTACCCTCACTGAACAAGACGAGTTTTATCTCCAATTGTTCCCTCTCCAAGAGGCCATATTTCACTTGCTTCTTCCACAAGAACGAGGTGAACCACCCCCTCCGCCACATCCATAAGCCATAATCCAAACCTGTATTATATGTATATACTAAAATAGTGGTTTTCACCACTACCAAAAAAAAAAAATCAGAAAATTCCCAAAAAAAAAAAAAAATCAAAATATATAAAAATACTTTATTGCTTTATGTATGTGTGTAATAGTGGTTTTCACCACTACAAAAAAAAAAAAAAACTCAAACTACAAAAAAAAAAAAAAAAAAACTGAAAAACTATGTTGTTTTGCATTTCAGGTCTTTCGAGGTCTTCACCGGTTTTCCCTTCCATTCCGCCCATCCTTTCTTCCATAATTCGACAATGAATTTTGAAGACTTATTCACACCGCTCCATAATCCATATGATCCGGATAAGCCAATCCCGATCAACCCAAACCTGATTGACATGGATCGGATTTCATCTCCTCCATCTATTTTAGAGTTCATCCTTTTCGAGGAATTGTTAAGGGCTTCCACCAACTACATTCCTCCTTCACCTCCACATTCACATTCATCTTCTAAGTCAGAGGTCTTCTAGGCAGACATAGACAAGAGCAAGGCGCAGAAGCCTGATGACATTTTAGATGACATAAATCTGATCCCTACTCCTCATCAGCTTGAGGAAGGTTCCCACATGTCTATTGAAGAAACTATCGATGTAGACCTTAGTCCAGACCAAGATGGCACCCAAATTGTGAAACTGGCTAAAATTCTATCATCAGAGGAACAAGAGCAAATTATTGCTCTACTCAAGTGGAAGAAGGAGATATTTGCATGGTCTTACAAAGACATGCCAGGCCTAGACCCGAATTTGGTTGTCCATAACCTCACCTTACAAAAAGATGCTAAACCTGTCAAACAGAAACTTAGGAAAATGCATCCTACCGTGGCCCTCATAGTTAAACTAGAGATTCAGAAACTTCTGGATGTTAAATTTTTCGTCCTGATTGATTATCTTGAGTGGCTTTCTAACATGGTACCCGTTCGCAAGCCTAACGGGGGATACGTGTTTGCACCGATTTTTGAGATCTAAATAAAGCGTGTCCTAAGGATGACTTTCCTCTTCCAAACATTGATACTCTTGTCGATACCTGTGCTGGTCATGAAATGCTTTCGTTCATGGATGGATTTTTAGGATACAACCAGATTCGAATAAACCCTGAAGATCAACACAAAACAGCATTTACCACACCTTGGGGAACTTTTTTTTACAGGGTGATGCCCTTTGGCCTTAAGAATGTAGGTGCAACCTATCAACGAGCCATGAATTATATTTTCCATGATTATATGCATAAGATTATCGAAGATTATGTGGATGATTTATTGGCAAAATCTAAAACTCGACAAGAGCATTTTGATGTATTGGAAAACGTTTTTGATAGACTTCTAGAACATAAAGTAAGGTTGAACCCTAAGAAATGTGTCTTTGGTGTTACCTCAGGCAAAATCCTAGGTTTTATTATCTCTAAACGAGGTATTGATGTGGATCCAAACAAGGTCAAAGCCATTATGGAAATGTTTCCCCCAACTAATTTGAAGGAGTTGCATAGTTTTTAAGGAAATATTAATTCAATCCGTCGCTTTATTGCACAACTTTCTGATAAATGTAGGCCATTTTGCCACCTACTACAAAAGGGGGTACAATTTTCATGGACAGATGAGTGTCAGAAAGCCTTTGATGACATCAAGCAGTACTTAGCGTCTCCGCCAGTCTTAGCTCCGCCTCATCTAGGGGTCCCTTTCAATATTTATATCTCAGCAACGGACTTTGCCTTAGGGACAGTGCTTGCACAAAAGAATGAACAAAATCATGAGCAAGATGTCTATTATATTAGTCGAACATTGGTAAGCTATGAAACCCAATATGCTTATGTGGAAAAGTTGTGCTTAGCAGTGGTTTTTGCCACTAAGAAACTTTGTCATTATATGCTTAGCCATACAACATATGCCATAGCTAGATAAAACCCTCTACGTTATATAATGTCTCGCACTTATAATAACACTCGTACCGCTAAATGGATAATGTTGCTTACCAAATTTGATCTTGAATTCATTAGCCAAAAATTTTTTAAAGGTCAAGTTATAGCCGATCAACTTGCGGAAGCTCCACTACCTAGTGATCATCCTTTGATTATTGAGCTCCCAGATGATTCGGTATTTGCTATCACTGAACAAGAATAGGACATCATTCCGAAGGAAGATGTTGACATCACGCTATTCTTTGATGGCTCTAAGTGCGCGAAAGCTCAAGGCACTGGAATTTGTTTCATACACCTCAATGGATTCCCATCCCTTTATTATTCAAACTAGACTTCCAATGCACCAATAATACAACAGAGTATGAAGCCTTAATTTTAGGTCTTCAATCAGCCATAGCTATGAGCATTAAGCGTATTCAAATATTTGGGGATTCTCAACTCGTGGTTAAACAAATTACAGGAGAATACCAAGCCAAAGAACCTACCATTAAGCTTTATCATGATGTAGCAATGAAGTTGCTCTCTAAGTTTGATTGGTATGAGATCACTAGTTTGCCTCGTTCGACTAATAGATTTGTGGATGCCATGGCCTCTCTTGGATCATTGATTCCAAAGGACTCCCTTGGAGAGGTACAACCCCTAATCATTTCCACAATCTCTAAGTCTGCAATTGTCCGTGCTGAGTCTAAGGATGAAAAAGATGTTTGCTTTATCCATTCGGATCCATATGAGCCTTGGTCTAGTGAGATAGTATCCTTCCTCAAGTTTGGAACACTCCCATCTGATTTGTCTCGAACTGCCCGTCGCTATTTTAAGCAAAAGGCAGCTCGTTTTGTTCATTTGGGGGATGTGTTGTATAAACGTGGATATGATGGAGTACTCCTCCACTGTCTAGAAGCAGGTGAAACACATAGATCTATTGCTGAAGCCCATGATGGTACTTATGGTGGTCATTTTAGTGGAATGGCCATTGCGAAGCGTATTTTATGTATGGGGTATTATTGGACCACTATGGAACAAGATTGTTGCAAATATGTTAAACAATGTAAAAAGTGTCAAGAACACGCTAATTTAACCCATATACCATCACAAGTTTTATAGCCCATCCAAAGCCTTTGGCCCTTCTCACAATGGGGTCTCGATTTAATTGGCAAGATTTCACCTGCCTCTTCGAGACAGACATACTTTCATCATTACGACCACCGAATACTTCACAAAGTGGGTTGAAGCTATTTCTCTAACCAGTACGACAGGTCCTAGAATTGTGGAGTTTATACTTCACCATATCATTTGTCATTTTGGTATTCCCTCTAAAATTATTTCTGATAACAAAAAATATTTTAAGAATAAGGATGTTCGAGCTCTTTGTGAAAAGTATAATATCCAACATAGTTTCTCAACTCCTTACTACCCACAAGCCAATGGACAAGCTGAAGCTTCCAATAAGACCATAATTGCTATTCTTAAGAAACTTGTTAAAGAAAATCATAAAGATTGGCATACACAAATCCCCTTAGCATTATGGGCTTACAGAACAAGCATCAGAACTCCCATTGGGGCAACGCCATTTTATTTGGTCTATGGAGCTGAAGCAATCATGCCTTTTGAGCTCGAGATCCCTTCCTTGCGAATTTCTTTGCAGGAATTTATCGATGATGATACTGCTAGACAAGCACGTCTTGATCAACTCACACTCATAGATGAAAAACGAATCAATGCTTTAGAGCATTTGTGAGTTTATCAAGACCGATTGAAACGTGCTTACAATGCCAAAGTTCATCTAAGATAATTTCAAGTAGGGGATCTTGTCCTTAAAGAGAATCAACAAAACACCAATGCATTGCCGCATCTTCGAGATAAATTTGCGGCTAATTGGTTAGGTCCATATATGGTCACTGAAAGAGTGGGTAATGGAACTTATAGACTTTCTAGTTTAGAGGGAGAGGAAGAACCCGAACCACTTAATGTTATACACTTGAGGGCATTCTACGCATAGTTTGAATTTTATATGTACATATATACATGGCTTGTACAACAAAAAAACAAAAAAAAAAACAAATAAAATAAAAAGAATTTGCATTTCATTGTTAGTTGCATACATCTCATTGAAAACCATAACATTTCATTTTCAGCCATAGTTGCATATCATGTTAGAGACCATTCTATCTTTTGGATATAAAATTTGGTCAAGCAAAAGTCATGTTGCCTTAATCAGGGGCACCTTCATAAAATCCATCAAACCGAATTGTCATTCATACACCCATTTTCCATTTGCACATATTTACATTGCCAAAATGTTTTCAGTCACTCAGCCATTCCTAGTGTTTTAAGCAAACTTCGAAATGCATGTCAAAGTTCTCTAGGGCCATATCACAAATTACACTCAATAAAATCTTGAGTATTGGGAAATGATTTCAAAAGCGGTCTTGAACCTATCACATTTTCACATCTTAAAAACATCTTGTGTCAAAGAGAGATAACACCATCCTTTGGTTGTGCCTTTAAGTGAAAAGGGTAATCCTCATTTGTCCTATCATGCAAACATAGTCCATAAAACAGTGGTTCTTACCACTATCACAAGCAATCACAAAATATAAATATAAACAGAGTAGTAAGGATAGGGTAAAATTCTCATCATACTTCGGTTGAGAATCCGATTCCCCAAAGCTCTAAGGAAATGAACATTTTTCACACACCACTGATCCCAAATAAGTTGTAAGGATCGTACTACTTGTCCAGTCAGACGGATAGGTAGTCATCCCAAAGGCTTACAAAGGTCTAAAACAACATGGACTATGGAGTTAACCTTCATCGGGGCTATAGACGCTTGACTGGCAGTGGAGTATACTCATTGCGTGGCGACATGTCTCTCCTCAAAAAGAGACCTCTGAATGCTCATACGGACAAACTAGCTTCGGGGTCTTCTCCATAATAGGGTTACCTAATTTATGCAAGATGATGTTAATGAACACACTTGCACACACACAGGTTTTTGATTGCCTAGAGTCACTAACATGCTTCTGATTTGGTTAATGAACTCGCATGCACACACATTTGGTCCTAGTTGAATTAGGCAGTGTTAGTAAGTTTGTTTGATACCACTAGCATGTTTGAGTCTTTGTAAAACAGTCTTCCATATCAACCTCTATATCACCCTCCATATCTTCTTCCATATTCATGTCATTCCATACGTCATCTATTCACAAGCCACCAAGTTCGGTGCCCCTGATTAAACAATTATGATAATAGTTCGCTAAATCTAACTATCTAAAAGTATGAGTGCTTCTTAGTGCATATTTCATTTACTTAGTCTTGCATTAATCATCCATAGATTTACATATCATTTACTTAGTCTTGCATTAATCATCCATAGATTTGTATGTTATATACTTAGTCTCCCATTAATCATCTATAAGTTTGCATTCCATTCCATCACATATGCATCAAAAACATTAAAACATATAAAAACATGCATCACAAAAACATAAGCATTCACACAAAAGAGAGTAAAACACCAAATAAATAAAAGCCATGTATATATATATGTATAAAGGTCAAACTATACAATGAATGCCAAAAGGCTACAATATACAATAGAGCACCAAGGCTCATAAAGAGTGCATCTAAGCACTAAACTAACCATCAAAAGAGGACCCCTGAGACCTAGTAGGAGCCCTAGACCTAGTGGTGTGCCTAGACTCACTACGCCTAGAGACAGAGGAGGATGGAGGATCAGGCAACACAATGTGATACCTAAACAATGTGTCCTCCAGAACCTCAATGTAACGAGTCCTAGACCTAAGCCTAGCTATGTCTATCCCGTATTGCTGCTCTCACTTCGCTAGCTCTGCCTGGAGTCTCGTCACCCTGTCATCTTGGGGCACCCTGGTCGCTCCATCCAAGTTCGCCTACAGCTAGGCCATCGTCTCCTCCTGAGCAAATAACAGGGCATCCCGCTCTACCACCTGCTGCTCCAGCCAAGCTATCCTCTCATCCAGGGCAGCTAGCATAGCATCGCGCTCCGCTATCTGCTGCTGCAGCTGCGCCAGCTCGTTCTCGTGCCCGCTAGGGGGTACCTCCCTAGCCTCTCCTACGGCCTCTCCTAGGCCCTCTCTGCCATACTCCCCATCATCTTCGCTCCTCGGAGCCTACTATGCCATCTTACCCCTTCGATTTCAATTGTCAGATCAAAGGTGGGGACCCTCCCTGTGCTTGGGAACCTCTGTGGTTCCCTCACCCTCTCCAGCCCCAGCCTCGGGATCTCCGGCTCTACCAGCCACCAATGGTGGCTCCCACCTTGGCTCTGCGGCCATCCATGCTGCATACTTAGCTATCACCCCAACGTCATCCATGTCGAGGATCTCCATGTCTTCATCGTCCTCTGCTGCCTCCCTCCACGGCTTGGCACATGGCAAATCCCCCTCTGATCTGTGCCTCCGATAGCACACTGGCTCACCGGGGACATCCTACCTCAATCCGACCTGGCGGAGTACTCGATACATCTGTATGTACTCCTCCTCGCTCTGGCTCTGCCCTTCTACCCATCTGGCCTATCGCACCTGTCTCAGGTGCTCTCCATCCCCGATCCACCTCGCCTCCCGCTATGGCCTCCAAATGACTCAGGCATCTGTCAAGTCTGCCCATAGTCTCCTATACCATTGCCCCGATCTCACGGGGCGGATCGGCTATCTCTCCTCCGCCACTAGCCATCTCCTGCCATAAGCCTGGCTCACGTCCAAGTGAGCCCATGGCAACCCCTCCGGTCGGGCCACTCTGAAGTGCTCCTAGCCCCAGCACTGGAGCACCACACTACAACCCAGGCCCTTTCGGCCTCGTCTTCGAACCTCATACAACTCCCGGTACACCTACACCAATAAAGTGGGTGCCCAGGCATACACCACCCTATTAGTGAGCATCTCACTCACTACACCCATCAGGTTCCATGGGAACCTGCACCCGGTGCTGTTTGGGGCCACAATGTTGGCCAACACGAACATCGTCAGAGCCTCCACCGCTCCCAACTCTTTGGTCGTATACATGGCCAAGTATGGTATACATCCTCAAGCATCACCGTCATCTCTCCAGTCGGGAGCTGGAACGTCCCCTGATCTGGATCCCACCTCTCAGCCAAAGCCGAGAGGTACCCCTCATCCGTTCGAACTACCTCCAACCGGGCTGCCTCCGCTAGCCCCACCTGCATCCAATATCTCCCGGTCTTCCCGTGACAATGACCTCCTCATCCCCGAAATGATAGGGGAGAATCGATGTCGTGCCTCTAACACCCTAAGCTGCAAAACAACAAAACAAAAATTTGTTACAAATTTTTTCGAAAAAAAAAAAAAAAAAACAAAACACATAATAAGTACTTGCTTAAATGAACAAATACCTCAGCTGGCTGCACTGGAGCATCCGCTCCCATCTACGCCATAGCTCCTGCGTGCTTCACTCTCCCACACAACCTTTCACTCCACTTCACTCCACTCCCTCAGACGCACTTCTCTTAAGCTCGAATGCACAAATGAGCGAAATTCTCACTGAAACTGTTTAAATAGCTGATTTTGGCACCCTAAAATGCAGTAGGGCATTTCATGGCGAATTCAGACGCAGTCCTGCATCTGCAGAGTGCCTAAACACCGACGGGCGTCTCTACCAACCACAAACGCAGACCGGCGTTTGGTGTCAGTATTGAATAAAGGAACAAAACTTACAAAATTGAAGCTTACCTCCTCCAAATTTCATCAAATTGCATTCATCCATTCTTCTTATCATAATAAAACATTTTGTGAAGGTTACAACAGTTTTGGACACAAATTTTGTCATTTCTCTCAAAAAGCGCATCATTCATCATTGTTTTACAAATTGAGTTAAAAATATTCAAAACCTTCACAAAATTAACCACATTCATCAATTCTTCTGATCTATCGTCAATTTCATTCATTCTTCTTTCATCATGCATATTTTTGCCAAATCAAATTAAAGTAAACCCCGTATCTAGTGGTATATTCTATCACCTTGGCGATTGCAGATGATTTGCATCCATGCAATTCGGTAAGAGGATTAAACCACCATAAGGACACTTACCATTTATCATCATCAATTATTTCACTGTTTGAAAATTGGAAGTCAATTTTGGATATTCTACTTTTCAAGTGACCTCATACCAAGATTAATTTGCTCAACAGTTGTCATTGATGGCCTAGTTCATGGGGCCTTAAACATGGACAATATTTCATATCGTCATTATTTTAAGTCTTGCTAGAGATTGTGGCTACCTAGGTTGATTGGTTCCGACTCGAGGAATTATCCATACAGTCACTAGGAGCATCTCTGAGTTCTGGACTCTTTCATGCATCTTTCATCTCTCGCATATCAATGGTGCCAACAAGGCAATTTCATCAACAGTATGGATTCACACACAGGAGTTGGGGCATTCGTTATCAATTTCTAATTTTCCTATAGTGGAATTCATCTTACAATCATGGAATTTACAGTTTGGCAAAAATCCCTTTATAACCGTTGGGGCAGAAAACGGTCCATCTTTCACATCACTCATATCGTCTTCAATCATATTCTTTTTTGGTTTGTACACCAACCCCTTTTCTGTTGGTACATAAATAGATGGTGCATGCACCAACCATTTTTTTCATCGTTGGGGCAAAAACGGTTCATTATCTTCCGAATTTCTTCCAATTGGCTTGTGAGAACCATTCTCGCTCGCCAATTGAGGGGGTAAGCTAAATTTTTTTAAATATTCTTTTATTATTTGGTCTTCAAAGTTGTGCTTTAGTCTTGAGAGAGAGTTGCGTCTGATCCAGCTTTTCAGGTGTCTTAAGTTTTTGTGCTACATTGTGTCTTCACACAAAGCAGCTCCAAAAGGGGCATCTGTAGACACCAAAATCCAACCACTTGTAAGTCATCTATACCTTCCTGCCAGCCACGTGTCAGTCATCCATCCTTCCCGCCATTATTTGGCCCAAATCCACACTTTCCCACCATTATTTGGCCCAATTTCACTTTTCCCCGCCATTTTTTCATCCCCAAATTTATTTAAATTAATATTTATATATATATTTTAATATATTTTAATATATATATAAATAAAGTTTAAGTGATTTAATCTGAGCCGTCCATCCTTCATTTAATCTCATCCGTCCATCCATCTTAATCCGTTTCACAACCTAGATTTATTCTCTACCATTGGATCCACTTTAATCTTAGCCACACGTTCAAAGTGTCGTTAAAACCCTAAAGTGTGCCCTAAGAGTAGATTATAAATTGAGTCACCTTGATGGCTCAAACCCTATCTATCTCTTTGGCTAAACCTACTTATCTTCCCTATCTAAGTCTGGAGTTGGCTATTGTTGTTAATCCTGAGTCTTCTGAGTCTTCTATGGCCCTAAGTCTGAACTAAACCCTTTCGTCGCATCCATCGCCGCCGCCTGGTCTCGTCGCGTTAACATGAAAAGGTTAGATTCGTCTAAAGCAAGTAATATTTCTTTATGTATTAATCTGCTATTGAATTCTGCATTCTATTTATTTTTATTTCATAAATCTAGGGTTTTAGACTATTTCTGAGGGCTCACACAATGGAGCCCTCTTATTAGTTTCTAACTCTTTGATAATTTTAATGTGTGCAGGATTCTAGTGGTATATCTGATTTGTTGATAGCAGCTGCTTAAGCTGGAGTGGTCCGAGCCAAAGGATACAACGAAGCCCACTCATTCTATTGAGGTTAAGGATACATTCTTCGGAGACGCCACCACATTGTGCTAGCTAGGGTTTTGGAGAACCCTAGCACAAATTGTAACTTTGTATCACAAAAAGGGTTACAGGCCCTGTTGTACTTAAAAGGAGTTTCTAAACTCCATTGATTAATAAAAAATCATTCATTTTGTACAACTGTTCTGCATTCATTTATTGTGATTTCTTTATTTCTATTTGGCGTTGTATCTTTAATCTACAGATACAATTTTATCACACCAACAGATGGTGCGCTTCCCTTCGGGATCTTTCATGTGCCCACATTTGAAATGGGTGGGCCAAACGTCATTGTCACTTTTATGAATACGTTCTTGGTTCCTTGATGCCCCTTTGGTGTCAAGATCCTATGTATAAAGAAACAAAAAATTATTAATAGCACATGCGGATGGAGGGAAACATGCAATCCCAAAGGCCTCTGGTTAATGCATACATGAAATAATTAAAACAGTGATCAAAACTTATCAGAACTGAATGGAATTTAAAAAAAAAGCATGTAAAAACCATCAGGGACACATTGCAAAAAGAACAATCAAGAAATATATTGTATATTTCTAATTGCCCTGGGGTGGGATGATTAGGACTGTCATAAAATGTTCGAAAGAGACCTCCCAAATGTCCCATCTAGAGGCCTCAAAAACACTTGAAAACTTGGGTTTAGGCAAAATGGGGCATTTTGAGATGACCTAGAAGGTCAGATTTTGTAGATTATTCCCTGATTGCCCTATATCCTAAGGCACTCCCTGTATGTTAGTAAAAGCGTAAAATAATGAAAACACTATCAAAACAAGTCAAAATGCATTAAAAATTGAACAAAATCATGTATGAATCACCTAAAACAAGATGAAAAAGAAATGGTGAGGAAATATGCTATAGATTTCTAATCACTCTGGGGTGGGGCGATTAGGACTGCAACAGTCGGGCGCCCACTATTTGAGGATTGGTTTTGACACAAATCCACTTGGGATGGGTCCAAAACCTCCCAGGGGGTTATATCGGAAAATTGGGTGTGGTATTATGGCCAATTATTCAAGTTTTGGGTCTAGATTGCGCTCCTAATGTTCACCTGATAACCTCTCTTCCAAAAGAGATATCAAGGATGTAGTAAGCACAATGAGGGTGAGGGTATAATTCAGTAGCACTCCATTGCTCCAAATTCTCCAACTCTATCATCCTCTTGGGTTGATAAGACCCACCATTTTATAGACTTGAAGGTCTACTTTGAATGTGCATGCGGGCGCCACTTGGCCATCATGCCTTATTAGGGGAGAGAATATTCCTCCCTGATTAAGGGCTCCATGACTACCTCTTTGAGCTTTGAAATGCTCACTCACACTCCCATGCATTGAAGGTGGAGTTGAGTGGCGGATCTGGGCTGCCATTTGTCAAGGTTTGACTTTTTTCCCATCAAACCTGCTATTCGCCCCACCCTGGAGTGATTGCTACTAATCATCCTGGGGTGGGGAAAATAGCATTCTAATCATCTCAGGGTGGAATGAATAAGGATAAGGGTGCTTGAAAGGTGCCAAATTGACCCCTAACCTTCCAAAACTGCTTTGGGAGTGGTTAGGACCACTTTTTAACCTCTGGGGGCTGCCCTAGGGGCTGTGTATGCCAATTTTGTCAGTGCTTGTAGCCAAATAATCAAATTGGTGTTTTTTTGGTGTCTACAAATATACTCTAAAAACTTTGAGTAATAGAATGAATTCAGTGGAAAAGAGAGATCAATAAAGGTCACAATAGAGGATATTTCCATATGTGAACAAATATCAGATACCTAGTCCTAGTAACAATACTAGGATCAGAGTGAATGTAATATATGAGGAGCCTAAGTGTTCTTAAGATATAAGTCTGGTTAATGTCTAGTGTTTGGTATGTAATGACCCTCATGATTCACAGTATTGTTTCATATACCAACATCATGTCCAACAAGCTATGGATCAAGCAGAAAGAAATCAAAAGGGAATGGTAAGTATGTTATGGCATCCTGACCAAATCATAGTTGGGAAAGAGTTGGATGAGGATGGTCCAATTGTTTTTATGACAAGGTTTGGAAAGAAAAAATTGTAAGTGGACCCATAAAAAATGAGACAATTCCAAGTTTCTTCTCAGAAAAGGAATGAATTACCTCCTCAAAGTAGTGATACTTTTCCCATTCCCCAGACCAAAGGGAAAGAGAAGATAGATAGTCTCCCCACAATATTTGAAAAGAAAACTAAGGAAGACAAAATGAAATCTAAATATGAGGCTCAAGAGAGGCTTAGATTCCCTTCTATTACCAAAAGACAAAGAATAGAAGCCACTCAAAAATACAAAATAAAATATGGTGAGCTAAAGAGAAGGCCTGAGAGGACCACCTTGGCTAAGTCTGAATACAACATTGTAGAAGAGATGAAAAGGATTCCATCGAAATCTATTTTATATGATACTCTTTTCATTCTTGTCTAGATAGACTTGTTGAAGGCTTCTCTCAACAAGTATACACAAGATAGAAAAGCCACCATAATCCTTAACATAGCCCAAGAAAAGAAAGAAATTTCCCTTGTTGTTTTAAATAATAAACCCCCTCCTTTCTATATATATTTAAGAATAGAAGGTTGGGTTGTCCAAAAATGTATGATAGAATCAGGGGTATCAACTACAATTATACCTAAAGCAGTCTGTGAAGAGATGGGTATGGAGTATACTTGATATTTCCCTAGATTACTACAATTGGATAGGACACCAATGAAAATAGTGGGAGTAATGAAGCATTTTCTAATGAGGTTATATAGAGCCCCTAAGGTGATAATAGTACAAGAAATAGTAGTGGTTTACCTATAACCCTACTTTGGTTTATGCCTCTCAAGGGATTTCAGTATAAAATTAGGTGGATGCATGTACATGGATTATTCCAGCATGGTCATTCCCTTCAAGGGTAGGAGGATAATGATAACACCTAAAAATCCAATGTCTTATTACATAGAAAAAATTAAGGAACATATGTGCAACCTCACTTCTCTTGAATAATTTAAAATTATGGATAAATTTGAGGAATTGGAACTTGAATATGAATTAACTTTTAGAGAGGTCTACAATCAATTTGGGATAGGCATGGGCACATATATTATTTCTACAGAATCAAAGAAGAAAATTCTTAGTATATCTAATTAATATCTGAGAGATACAGAGGTATGGACTATGCACTTTTGCAATGCTAGATGCAAAAATGGAGTTGGTGCTGGAGGAGTACTATAGTCCCAATCATAAGGGACAAAGAGTTTTGCCTATAGATTAACATGGTCATGTACCAATAATGCTGCAGAATATGAGGCTTTGTCCCTTGGACTAATGCAAGCATAAAACATGGGCATTAAGATCCTAAATATATATGGTGAATTTGAGTTAATTGTCCATCAGGTAATAGAAACATGCAGTAGTAAGCACCATTACCTAAAAGTATACAAAAATAAGGTATGGGATTTGATGGAATCCTTTGATGCCCTAAATATAAATTTTGTTCCCAAAGAAAAGAATACTTCAGCAAACTCCTTAGAAGCAAGGGGAGCTAACTTCAACCCTTCTATAGACATTGGATTCAATAAATACAAGGGAATAAAAATGCTTTCTAGGCCTGATGTACCAGATAAGCAAATTTTCTGGTAGGTCCTTGAAAATGATGAACAAATAATTGATTTTCTAGTAAGGGAAGCCTATCTCTCCACTATACAAGAGGAAAATCCAGAGCAAATTGATCAACAGGACGTTATTCAACTTAGGAACAATCACATACCTAGAGGATTGGTCACCTTAGAAAGTCTGTTTGATAATGAAGACAGAAAAAGGACCAGAGCCATGGAAGTCAATGAAAAAATTATAAAGAAGTTGGAGTCAGTACTAAAAAGAAGCTCAATGTTGGAACTCAATGTTCACCAGAGGAGGAAGAAGATATCAAGGCCTTATGTCTGAAGTAACTAGATATCATAGCTTGGTCATATGAGGACCTAAAGGTTTATGACAAAATTATTATCTAGCACACTATTGAGCTGGAGCTTGATGCAAAGCCTTTTAGCCAAAAGCAAAGGCATGTAAACCCAAGGATCAAGGCCATAATGAGAGAAGAGCTCTTAAAGTTTCTAAAGGCTAAGATCATCTATCCCATAAAAAACTCCACTTGGGTAGCCAACTTGGTACCTATAAGGAAACATAATGGTGTTATTTGCCTGTGTGTCGATTTTAGAAATCTTAATCAGGCATCATTAAAGGATCACTACCCCCTTCGATAGATTGACCAAATATTATAGATAGTGGTAGGGATAGAAAGGTTCTAACTATTATATGGTTTATCTGGCTATAACCATATTTGGGTGAAGGATGAAGATCAGTATAAAACAAAATTCACCATAAAATAGGGTACTTTTGCCTACCAGAGAATGCATTTTAGGTTGTTTAATGCAGGAGCCACATTTCAAAGAGCCATGGACTATGCATTTGGGTAACTTATTAATAAGGTCATTCTAATTTATTTGTATGACATGACAGTGCTTTCCCATAACAAGCATGATCACTTAGGACACCTTGAGCGAGTTTTTCAAAAATGTAGAGAATTTGGTATTTCCCTTAATCCTAAGAAATCATTCTTTGCAACACATGAGGAAAATTTACTAGGTCATGTGGTTTCAAAAGAATGTATGGACATAGATCCAAATAGAATCAAATCCATTCTTGCTCTCCCATTTCCTGTGAATAAGAAATCCTTATAATATTTCTTGGGTCCAATAAACTTTGTCAGGAAATTCATTTCTAACTTTGCACAAAAAGTTAGGGCCATATCTAAGTTGCTCAAGAAAAATTCAGAGTTTAAATGGACAAAAGTTAGGAAACAAGCCATTGAGATAATAAAGCAATCCATTGCAACATCCTCAGTGCTAGTAAATCCATATTTTAGTAAATATTTTATTCTTTACGCTTATGGAGTTGAAGAAAGTTATGCCACATTTCTCACTCAAAAGGATGATCAAGGTGAAGAGAATGCCATATTATTTTGGAGCCAGACCCTCCATGATTACCTAGTCAAGTATAATTTTATTGAGAAACAAGTATTTGATTTGATGAAGTCATTGAAGAAGTTCAGGTAGTACTTACTTCAAAGTAAAGCCTTGGTATATGTTGTTCACCCATATGTAAGAAGATTTATTCTGCAAGGTGAACTAGGAGATAAGAGGGTTGGTTGGATTACCAAGGTCCAATAATATTATTTGGAGATACATCCCACCAAGTTGGTGAGAGGAAAGGCCCTATGCCAAGGTCTAATAGAGGCAGTAATATCAGCAAAAATAATAGCTTGCTAGGCAACAGAAGATGATCAGTTTGAAGTAATATAGTCAGGTGACTCTTATTGGGTCGACCAGATGATCAAATACTTTAAAAATAATGTATATCCCCCTGACCTTAATGCATATCAAAGAATAAGATACCGAATATAGACCCTAAAGTATATATTACTACCAGAAGGACTATCTAAAAAGAACCTTGATGGAGTCCTCCTTAAGTGCTTGAAAGAAAATCAACAATAAAAGGTCATTAAAGAGTTCCATGGAGGGCCATCTGGAGGACATTTCTCAGGGAGAGTCACAAATCTTAAAACCATAAGAGTAGGATATTACTGGCCTACTATGTTTACTGACATGTTCAAAATTACTAGAGCTTGTGACAAGTTCCAGAGGCATCTAGGGAGAACAAGGATCGAATCATTCCCCTCAAACTAATATAGGTAGAAGAACCATTTTAGCAATGGGGGATATATTTCATAGGTTTCATCAATTCAAACTCTTTAGTTGAGCACAAGTATATTCTAACTACCACATACTACCTCACCAGATGGGTAGAAGCTATCCCTACAAAGAAATCATATCAGGATATTGTGATCAATTTTATGGAAAGTTTGATTTCAATGTTTGGAGGACCAAAAGCCTTGGTGAGTGATAATGGTCCAGCCTTCATAGGAGCCAAGTATATTGAATTTTCCAAAAAGTATGGCATAACAATTAAGAATACTTCAAATTATTACCCTCAAGGGAATGGACTTGCAGAGTCTACCAACAAAAATCTATTAAGGATTTTGAGGAGATCACTAGAAGGAAATAAAAGAAGTTGGCACCTAATGCTAGAACAAGCTTTGTGGGCAGACAGGATTACCATCAAGAAGTCCATCAAGATTTCTCCCTATGCTCTGGTATATGGCAAATATGTAGTGCTACCTATCCATTTAGAAATTCCAAAACTCAAACTGATAAATTTAGAAGAAGAATCAGAGTAAAATCTAGTTGATACAAGGTGGACACACCTACTACAGTTGGAAGAAAAGAGAGCTCGGATATATGAGAACTTTTAGAAACATTCTATGGACATCAAGGCATGGTTCGATAAAAAGGCAAGATTTAGAAAATTCTAGGTTGGATATTCAGTCCTAAGGTGGAATTTTTAAAGAGCAAAACTAGGTCACCATCAGAAGTTTGACTCATTCTAGCATGGCCCTTTCAAGATAGTAAAGGTCAAGGAGATCAATGTTTTCCAATTGGAATATCTATAAGGAAACATACAACCAATTCTGGTTAATGGTTTTCTTCTCAAACTCTACTTTGATTCAAATATAAGCTCATCATAGTATATGTATATACATTGTATCATATTTTTTTTCTTTCTGCAGTTTGTATCAAGTTTTTTTTTAACAGTATGTTGTGCAAAATGTATAAAAAATAGAGAAAGGAAAGAGAAAATTTGGCAAAATTTGGTTGTGTTTCCACAAGATGCAAAACCTCCTATTTCACACTCAAATACTCTATAAGTATGAAGTGGAATATTTTCGGATTCCAATCCACATTCAAAAGAACCATCACACTAGCGTAGTAAAGAGCAAACTCCAATCCACACCTAAATGAACTACATTTTAGTGGAATGCAATGTGTGCTATTTTTCCACACTCAAATGGACCACAATGCCAATGGAGTGAAGAGCGGGTTCCAATACATCAGATTTCTAGACTTTTGAGGCGCAAAATGAGGAAGGTTCTAATCCACTACAATTTAGATTTAAGTGGTGCAGAAAATAAGGTGTCTCTAATATGTCATTTTCAAGTCTACATTTGAGTGGAGCAACAATTCCACGTATTATCACTTGGGAAAGGGAAAAATATCCATAATAAATACTAAATTTTCTTGCACTTGAAATAGAGGACAAAGTGACACTGCAAGGGTGAAGCACATTTGAATTTCAACCAATCGAAAGTCAGAACGCCACCTCTAAGCCATAAAAAGGGATAGAGTGCTAGTTGAGAAGCATGCCAATGGGTAATTTGTGCAGTATCTACATTAATGGTGGAAGACGTGCATGCAACATTAATTAAAAGAAAAAAACACATAATCCTATTCATTTGATAAGAGCAACATCCACTTAGCAAAGAAAGAGTTGAACATTAGCAAAATAATTACTTGTAAATTCAACAGAGAAAATCTAAGGCATTACAAATGAAGATGTCTCCAAAGAAGGTGCTTGTAGAGGTGCAAAAAATAGGAGCAGAGCTAGACAACCATGTGGACCAAAAAAGATGGTTGGAAGATATGGTGATGACTGAAGTTAGAAGGACCTTATTGAGAAGTAATTTTGAGTTTAGACACTTTGAAGGGTGACCAAATCGGCCTCAAGGTACCATTGCCATAAAATCCTTCCTATTCTCCTATATTTGTGATTTTGTTCATCATTGCCCTGAATTGGTTTACAAGATAATTAAATATTATGATCCTGAGAAAAGAGTAGTGAGAATTATTGATGGCATAATACTATTCACTATTACCAAGGAGCTCTACCTTAATTTTTGTGTCGTAGAGGTAACCCCACCCTAAAAACCTAAATAATTTGACATAGCAGAATAGGCTAGGGTTTATACTTTGTTAATGGCTTTAGAAGAATAGAAAATTTTATAAATATGGATTCATTTCCAATTTAGGATAATAAGAGAGGATTAGGAAATTCTTGAAGTCTCAATTCCCATAAATGAATTCACTAACCCAGAGCTCTATTCAATGTTAGCCTATATGGAGGGTTTGGACTTTGATAGGATGGTGAATGATTGGCAAATAGCCATCGCATATTGCATATCCAACATGAAGATGTATGAGGAAGATGTATCTAAAAAGGGTGTTAGAGTTATCTATTTTTATTGGCCAATGTTCCTTGCTCAGAGAATGCATGAACAATTAGTGAGAATGAAAAGAAGCTCTAATACACCTAGTTTTAGGTATTGCTCAAGCCTAATCTAGATGTTCTTTGATGCTATAAGAGATAGGATGCCCTGGATTCTGGTTAAGGATAAGAACTATCAGGGAGATCCCATTCTCATTTATTATTAGACTTCTCATTTGACAAGCACTGAGTCTGTGTATAGATTCAATTTGGAATTCTTAGGGCCAACATTGAAAATAATGTATGGAGTTTGCCCTAGGATACCACTTTTGGTTGAGAAAATACTAAGAGTAGAGGGTGCAGAGGAAGGAGACTCATATATCCTAATAGAGGGCATAACCATTAGGTTGTATGGCTTCCAAGGCAAGCCTTTTATGCTACCTTACTTTGTCACTGAGAGGCTATTTGCCTTAGAATATTTGAGACAAGCAGAATCTATTGATTTGAACTATGGTTTTGGAAGAAAGAGGAAGTCTATGTTGACCTACCAAAATGTTAGTGATATAACTATTACAAAGAAGTGGCAGGGTGAACAAATTGACCAATACCTAGATAGGTTGGGTCTATTCTATATTCCTTAGAGATGAAGTTATGATCTAGATGACATATTTCGTAAAATAAATATTGACCTAAATGGGGAAAAGGCCTACAAATTTGAAAAGAAATCTAGGCCCCATTTTGAACAAGGTAGAAACAACAAAGAAACTGATCTTTTGGAATGGAATGTTGCTAAAATGGATCAAATTCCCCCATGGTTGGACTTTTATGAGCAAATTGTGGATTTTGACCCAGAAAACAATGTAAAACATCAGTTGAAAGAGTCTACCATTAAGGATATCGAGGGAAAAAAATAAAAGAAAGAAGACTCTCAATATAAAGAGCCTGATGATGAAAAGCTAGAGCATAAAGGGAAATGGAATGAGGTCAAAATATCAGATTGGTGGAGGATGAGAGTCAAGAATGGTAAAACAAAGTCTAAATTTGGGATTAAAATGGATGTTGAATTTTCTAAATTGTATGACAATAATCTCCAAACTTGGAGGCCCAAAGACATAAGGAATATAGTGCTCATATCTGGCAAGTCATAATTTAGGCCTGATTCTCCATCCCCACAAGAAGAAGAAGAGGAACCTGATACTCCATTAACTATTGTTGAAGTTCTAAAGCCTTTTCATCATTTAACTAAATAGATAGAACAATTTCCAAAAGGAGCACGATTGATGAGTAAAATGCACTATTCTGAGGAGAGGACTATCAGTGCACCTGTTATAGAAAAAAAAATAGGCCCAAGCACCTAGCCCTGGGTGCTCAACATCAAGATATAGATGTTAACTAGAAGGAAAATGATGAGAGCTTCAGGTTTACACCTCTGAGTTTCACTGCTGCAGCAATAGTGGAGTTAAATCCCATTTTTGAATATGTATTACTGGAGGAAATAGTACAAGAAGGGTTGTTTGAGGAAGACATGGAATCTGAGAAAGTTACCTATCAGGTTTTTAAAAGAAATGCCAAAAGGGCCCCAAAAAGAGTTGAGAAGGAGATCTCAAAGAAACAAAGGTTGGATAAAGAGGATGTAATTAAGAAAACAATTGTTTCAGCTGCTAAAGAATCGATACAACAAGAAAAGCAACATATCACAAAGACAGCTCCAAAAAACTCTACTTTAGTAGGTGAAGTTATGGTCTCTAATCCCTCTTCTCCTCTTCCTCCTCCAGATTCCCCAAGGAAATCTCCTTCCCTTTATGAACAAGAAGCTATAATGAAGGTACCTTCCCCACCTCATAGTTCACCTCCTATTTCATAAGTTGCTACTGAGGTACAAACCAATCCATCTCCCCCAAGGTCATCACAAATTCCTTCTTCATCACCTCAAGTCCCTGTTTCATTATCTAAGGTTCCACCTTTATCATCCAAAGTTCCAAACTCATCAGCTGAAGTTCCACTCTCATCATCCCCCATAGTTTCAACTTCACCATTACCACCACCACCATCCTCTGAGAAATAAACTATTTCTAGTTCACCCCCTCACCCATCTATGAGTCTCCCTTCATTGTCCATAGGTTTACCAATTGAAACAACAGTAGTGGTTACAAATTCCACTATGGTCACATATTCTACTATAAAAACTTTTGGACAGTTTGGATCAACTGTTGTTTCTGCTCTTTCATTCCTTGTATCTTCTTCTCCTATTGCTACAAGTTACCCTACTCAGGAAATTCTATAGAAGGAGCAGGGAGCTACACATAAAATCAATGATTTTTGGGTAGAAAAGTTATCTAAGCCTTCTAATAGGATGGCTACTAGGAGAAGAAGCATGATTGTTGATCCAATTTCAAGGTAAAGAACTTCTAGGATCATGGTTCCCCTGGTAAGCAAGCCTAAAACTAAGATGACAGTTCAATATTATCATATTGAAGAGTGTAGTGAATATATTGAGAAGTTGCCTGATGAAGATGAATTGGTAATAGCCAGAGCCCACTTGGATACTTTTTATGTGAAGAATGATATATTTAAAGAAAATGTGGGCAATCTAGAAAAACAAATTGAAAAGCTTCAAAAAACTGTCAGCAATCAGAAAGAAGTGGAGAAAGCTTTGAAAAAGGAAGCTAAGAGCTAGCAAGAAAAGTTTCAAGAAGAAAATAAGCTCAAGGAGCAGCTAGTAGAGAAGAAAATGTTGAATGAAGAATAGGCTAAGGAGATTCAAAGTTTGAAGCAGCAGCTTTAGATTGAGAAAGCTAAATCTTCTAGTTTTTCCAAATATGGATTAAATAAAGTAAGAAAAGAACTACTCTTTGAAGTTCAAGAAAAATGCTTAGGGCTTCAAATTATTAATGATTATTTAGATGATACCAGCTGCTTACTACAGAGCATTCAAAAGGATTTTGAAAAAATCACTAGAGAACTACATCCTATGGTAATTCCAGCAGAGCAGATTTATAGGTTGGTGGATAACAGACTCAGCAATTTTGTCAAGCCAATCCCTAATAAAGAATGAAACATTGCTAGAGTTGCTTCTAGGATTATAGTAAAGAAGCATAGAGCACTTCAAAAGGCTTGGCTATTGTATGAAAAAATTGAAGGGGTAATCAAGGATGTAGTGTATTTAAACAAGGAAATGATACAAATTGGTTTGAGAGGTTTGTGGATGGAAGATCATATCTTGCTATCAATCGAAGAGATTAAGAAAAGTACTGGAGAGACCTTATAGGATGAATCTAAGATTGACTCTCTAGAAGAGCCACTAGACCAAGAGCAAGCTGCACAAATGATCATTGATTTCACCAGACTGAGAGACCTCATGGAGGATCTGATAAATAGAGGGAATGCTGCTAATTATGAAGATATTGGTGAACTCCAGTATATTTACAAGTAGCTAAAAGAGACTTCCAATCCCTTAGAGGTAACCTAGAAATAGGCCCTACAAAATTTGAAGTTAATGGTGCAATTGTTTGGTGATGATGCTAGAGAGAAAAATCAAGAGCAATCTTCTCCTAAGGAAGAAGTTGAAGCAGAAGCTAAACAAGAATAAGAAGAGGCTCAACAAGAAGAAGAGTCGGATCGAACCACTATAGGCCCTGAAGGGGCACAAACTTAGCCATTTTTGCTTTGTACATATATAGTCATAAGTTTTGTATTTTTTTTATTCATTTTTAATCTGACATGGTCAGAAAGAAACAATAAAAGCATGAGTCCAAATGGAGACAGAAAAATAATAGTTTTTGTGTGAAGGTATTTTTATCATGAATTGTAAAAAGGCTTTATAAGGAGAACATAGTTGTGTTTTTTGCTAGAGTAGTGAGGTATTTTTGCTGGAATGGCATAGACATTAATGCTTATGACATATTCTCCATATGAACCATTATCCTCTAGGATGTATAAAGCATGGTCTCGATATGAACATTTATCCTTAAAGATGATCATAAAACTTTCAGAGGGTAGTGTTCATATGGAAGTTATTCTTTAAAGCATTTTTAAAGAGAAGCATTTTTTACTCCTGATGCCCAATGGATAAGACTATGAGTTTGATGGATTTGCAAGAAAATCCACCCGGGAGGTGCCATAATGTAGGCCCAAAAAGACCACATCCTTAGAAAACATTGAAAATTTTATCTAAGGTATGAAGTTTTGATTTTGCACGTTTTTCAGTGCATTTTGGAGTGGATCCGCAACAAGAGTTTTCTAATCCACCGAACACTTAGTATATTTTTCACTTGGAGAAATTTTGCACAATTTATAACACATTTGGCAAAGTATTGGTGACATGTTTCGATTTCACAAAATTTTTGGTTGAAGATGACGTCAACGCAAGGAGAAGTGCGGAATAGTGACCGCTTGCATTTTTTGACATCCTCCGAGTGACTAAGTGTTGAAGAGACCAATTTCGGTGAGTGGATAGAGTATTTTGGTCTAAAATAATGACAAAGAGGTAGAAATTCATAGAAGAGGTGCGGATCGGCGACAAAGAGCATTTTGAACAGACTTCTTTCCGGATTGGAGATAAGGATGCATTTTACACTAACTCCAGTGCGGAATGGAGGTAAAGCTATTTTACACTATGGCAAGTGTGGATTGGAGATGAGGGAATATTTACACTTACCCAAGTGTGGATTCTTGATTCTACAAAAGTTTTTAGCAAAGATGATGTCAGCAGCTTTTGTAGTGTGGATTTTTGGTTGCTTCAAAGTTCCAAGAAGAAAAGGGAAGGTTGATGAGTGGATTTCATCCCACTTAATTCTTAATGCATTTCATACTAGATTGGTGTTCCACATAATCAAATCCATGGAAGGTGATTTCATCAAATTATAAGAGAATAATGGTGCTTTTGTTTTTCCCCACCATTGCACAGAGTATATTCCAAGATCTAATCTAGTCATGCATGGGGAAGATCAACGATCGAGATTCTGCTAGAAATTTTGAAGTATTTAAAAGAATTTTCTCACTGAATTTGAACAAAGTTAGTAGGGATATAGGAAGCCAAATTTTCGAAGGGTTTCAAGAACAAGAACCATATGTAGTTGCAGATCGACGGTGAAGTAAGCTTCCAAGAAGAGCTAATGGACGAGATGCAGTCTCTAACATCTTATCCACCAACTGTCACCAACCAACCAGCAAGTTGTAGAGGATCTGAGCTGCCATGACGGTCTACGTACAATGGATTTCTTGAAGATTGAACCAGTAATATGATGCTAGCAAGAACTCTCTACTGATCTAGAAAATATGTAATATTTGTAATGTTCCTTATTATTCTTTCATTTACAAACTATAAATAGAGGTTGAACCCTCATTTTTTAGGGTTGGATCTAGTGCGTTTGCTTGCCCTACTATAAATATTCTTGTGAGCTAATGGAAGGAGCATTACTTTGATTGTTTAACTCAAATTTGTCATCTTCATTATCTTGTGCAATAGGTTCAAAGTCTTGGACTACATTTATGTTAATACTTGAATGGTTAGTTCATTCCAGATTTTGGATTACTAGTCGTAAGAGTAGTTGAAATCTATTCTTGATTAGATATGTATTGTTAGGAAGTTTGATTTCTGTTAAATCTAATTATTGATCTATTTTTCTATTTGGATTATCAATATTGGATGTTGGAATTGCTTTCTGCAATATTTCTTTTCTTATTGTTTAATGTGTGAAGGTTTCATTGATTTGGGTAATGTGTATCTAAGTAATGGGACACTGGAAATAGCTTGTGGGAGCCTTTTTTTGTAGTTGCCTATGTTGTTAGCCTATCCGACCACTATTTCTTTATAACATTTCTAACCCTAAACCTTTTCTAACCCTTATCTCAAAACCCTATTGGAGCTTTAATTGAGTCAACACCATTTTAAGTTGACAAGGAACCAACCTACTCTGGAGGTTGGATTGAAGTTTACTTTGACCCATCCAATGCTTGAGTGTCGAGCTACGACTATCGGGTGTATGCCTAGAAAAAAATTGGAAGATAGATAGTTGCAGTGTCAAGTAAATCTTGATGACATTTCAGTGCCCAACACTTGTCTTACGCTAAGGCCTCCTTGAATGTTTGATATTGTTGCATTTGTAGTAGTAATGATATGTGTTTTGTACAACTCTTTGTAAACATCCAGTTAGATCTGTGGTCGAAATAGAAAATGGCAACTTTACCATTAGTTTTCTCCATATTTTCCCATTATCCATGATCATCTCATTCTCATGTTGCATTAAAGCAACTAGATCAGATAGATTTACCTTATTATTGATACTAAAGGATAAGTTTTCAAGAAATGCATTAGACAACTATTCAAAGTTTTTTATGTTGTGCCTCTCAAGTTGGTTGAACCACTCTCGGGTAGGGCCTAAAAGGGTTGTGATGAAGGTTCTCAGCAATAGATCATCATTGCTTTCTATATGAAAGCACATATCCATAAAGCTCGTAACATGTTCCTGAGCATCCTCATCTCCTTGAAATTTCTTTAGCTTTGGTATCTTGAAGTGATCGGGATACGCTAGAATGGGTATTAAAGGGCATAAAGGCTCATTGTGGATTTTATTCAAGGTTTACTTTTGATAAGTCATCCCTTGTTTCTCTATTTCTCGAACCTTGTCTTCCAAGGCCTGATAGGCCTTCGAAGATAGAATTTCCTCTTATTTTAGAGATTGTTAATGAGCCTTTGGAGGTAAATTCTTCTTCGGTCAAGGTGGAGGACTAGGATTATCCTCCATGTCCACTAAGGAGATCTTAGGTTATTCCTATTTTTGTTCATCTCCTGCTACTTCTTCGTATTATGTATACCCATGATGTTCTAACGCTTAGTGTTGTATCATGTTTTGGGCCATGTGGTGAATACAAGTTTCAATGTTCTCAAGGTATAAATCAGGCTATAAAGCAGCTCATCTATGATTACGCTCCTTGTATTCACTATGAGGGGGTAAATTGGCATGAGCCAATTTATCCTCTCACTCAGCATGCTCCTTTTTATCGAGGATGCATTACTTCGTGTATGCATTGCTCAAAAGTACACTACCCTAGCAACCTTTTTCTTTGATTCTCCTTATTTTTGAGGTGCTTATGCTCTGTGCAGACATCTTCCAATTGATCTTCAAAGATCTATTGTTATTTTTTTGACACTAGTTTCTATGATCGATATATAATATTGGTTGTATGCGGTCTCTGGTGTATTCATTTTGTCTAAGAAGCTTTATCAGTATGACCTCTAAAAAAATTATTTTCCATGCTCTTGCTCTTATTTGTTTACATGGAATTTGTATTCTGGTGTTGTCTATGCTCTATGCCCACATAGGTCGATGGGGCAAGTATACTATGAGAATGCTTAGAGCATTCTCCTAGTTCTCTAATGGTCCTATGTGTGCTCTCACTACAAGAACTCATAGAATGAGAGTGCACAATCGAGGGTTTATACCCTAGCTACCCTAGGACTCCATCAAGACCATCCAATTGTCTAGTGCACCATAAATCATGTGGTGGTGTACCATTGACTCCAACCTTAGACATATCAAATGTGAACTTACCAAGTTTATTGTTATTTGGAGTCTGTACGGGCCTATTGTTTGAAGTAGCCCTCTCTTCCTACCATTGAATGGGTAGGTTTTCTACTTGTCTATTTTGAACTTACGAGGGCCTAGAGCCTCCATTAGCTCGAGTATAGATGGGCACAAACTTGGTTATAGCTCCTTCCTCAATGATGTACTCTTCAATGAATCAAGTGGATCCATGAGGTGTATGATCATGATATATGATTCCATGCTCGAAGGCCCCATGTTGGAATCTTCCATAATCAAATTTGTCTTGCGATGCATGTAAATTGCCTCCTCTAGGTGGGGTATTCTGGTAAAAACCCCCATGCATAGATTTATCCCCTCTAATGCTAGCCAAATGTCATTTGGGAGGGTCTTGTGATTGAGGGTTTGACACGTTGTGCTATGCATTAGGTGGATCTTTGAATTCAACCTTATTTCTACGTCAAGATAAGCCTCTCCATGTTCTAATCATGATGTGTATTATCTTGTATGTAGATTTTAAAGCAAACAAAGCAAAACAAGAATGATTATCTCTTTTAAAAAAAATTGTGAGCCCTACACTGGTTTGATGTGTTTGAAACTTTTTGAAAACTTAAACTACTCTAATCGTATTTGAAATTTTTGATGTAATGCTCATTAGTTTAAGGTTTTCATATATATGCTCGCAGCTCGACAACCAGCAATGAAAGTCATGATCATGTAAACCCCTTGAAATATGGAGATGAAATCCACACTCGGGTAGGGAGAACAGGTCCTACAGATCCTCACCTAGAACCTTGTGCACAACGATACACCCCTCTAAAGAGGAATGCATGCTATTTTGCATGGTTAGGATAGATCTTGGAGTTGGTATTGGCCAATAGTACAAGGTTCGAGGGAGTTGGGCCAATGGATGGAAATCACTGCCACCATCATTGAACCCTACTAGTGGTTGGATATGACTTCCAAATCACTAGCGTTTAAGTGTTACTTGGTGTGTGTGTGTTCATTTTATACTTTGCAAAAAAGAGAAAATGCAACACCAAGCATACAATGCTCTTTCCTATATGCCTAATGATAAAAGTATTTTAATATTTAGAAATATGCATCTAATTTATTTGAATGAGCTTTAGAGAATGTAGGTAAAATGCTCTAATTTGGCCTCTGATCAGACCACCATAGAAAAACTCTACAAATAGATATTCTCTATTAGTCATGGGATAGAACCACAGGTAACAGTGCTGGCCATGGGACAGATCTGCGGGCCAAGAATTTAGCCACGTTTGATAGGTTTAGCTAACGGATATAGTCATGGCTTTCAGACGTGATTGAAAGATAGCATCAATTTTGCATTGAAATTCATTCACTTTACTATTTCTCTAAGTTTTCTAATTACCTACAATAGTGAAAATAGAAAGCTAATTTATTATAGAGAATCAAGGTTACCTGGATTCCTCATCTGATGGAGAGACAAGCTGATTATTGTCTATTTTTTTGATCTGCTACTAGTTGCAGCGGTCAAGCACGACGAATACTATGCACTACAATTTTAAAGCATGACTAACACCTATAACAAAAAAAAAATTAAAAATCCATCAGTTCTGTAACGACCGATGTTTCCACCATGATTTCCATATGTACATCTAAAAAACATACACCTAACTAGTGCATCAATTGAAATCAAGTATTACAGCAATAAAGAATGGACAAAAATGAATTTAACAAGAAATTAGGGTTTCATTTCTTAAAAATTTGCCAAATATAGATTACATATATGTCCCTCTTAGAAATATTCAATTTTGATACAATTGATACAATTTTGAAGACCCTATAAATGAGGGGGAGGTATAATCCATAGAATTTTTAGAAGGTACATGAACTGCTTAAGGCCAAAGATAGACTTCTTCTCCTTTGGTTGGAGGTATGTGCTGCCTTGAATTCCTTGAAAATTATTAGGTCCTGTAAACCCTACATTCAAGAAACAACATGAAAGGGGTTAATAACAAAGGAGGCCTCTCTTGATGAGGCTTTTGATACAAGTGCATATATTGATGATAAATAAAGCAAGAAAGCATATAAATCTATGAAGATATGCAAGAAATCATCAAATTACTTTAAAGCATGTAAAGAAAGCATGAAATCTAACTATTATGCATCCTAATTAGCCATTAGAACTTGAAAAGCATGAAACTTAATGAAACTAGTCTAGATTGACAAATACAAGGAAATGGAAGTAAATCTACCTCTAAATCCTAGATTTAACCGGTCAAATATCTACTACAATATTAATCTATGCTAGATTAAGCTAATTGCATAACTAGAAATAGAAATCTACTGCTAAAACAAAATAAATTAAATATCAAACCCTCACCGTGAGTCTGAGGTGCAGCTGGCACTATTAGCCACGACTGATAGCTACGATTGAGGTGAAAGTATTGTTGTTATTGTAATCAAGGATTGGATCTTTAGTTTCCTCCATCGAATTTATGATCAAGGGTTGCCTTTGTGTCCCAATATAGATTGGCGATTGAATTTGATAATATTCACATTCGATTGGCTTAATTTAGTGATTGGTGCTTCTTAGTCCCTTAGAATATTCATTGATGGAATCATGCTTGTCACTCCATAATTGGACAGTATTTTGACTCTCCTCAAGGGGTTGTCAATTCATTGTCCATTTTGGTAGAGCTTCACTTCGTTTCAACTCAAGATTATTTTAGACCTCTCCCTAATTTGAAGGGGGGTATTATAGCCTTCCTAATATCTAATCTTGGATTTCTTGGGAAGCCAAGATCAAGATCCAGGAGGTTGGATCAGTTGGGAGGAAAACTCTCGAAGCTTGCCCACCCAAAACTGTTTGAATATTTTTTGCCCATACCATTGCAATTAAATTTGGCTTAGCCTAGGATTAAAAATAGTTTCACCACTAGCCACATCTTTGAGGTGCAGCTAGCTCTATTAGCTGTGGGTGTCAATCATAGCTAAGAATTATTAGGCCAATACTGCCTAAATTGAGTGGTTAAAACCACTACTTCACCTTGGAACTATCCAAGATCATTCATATGGTCTATTAGCATACCCACATGAGTAGTCCCCTACACATGACACATTTTAGGTGTCTTCACAATCACAATCACCTGTAAAATGATTAGCAAAATTATCTATTGAATATTCAAGTTGGTAAACCATGGATTCAAAAGTAGCATTTTTTGTAAGCTCCTGACACAATGCTTGACCTCAAACCAACTTGGTTGGTTGAATTTCAACATCATACTCTTGGATTATGGAAACCCAACCAACCTTCTTATCTCTAAGCTCTCCTTGAATGATGAAACTCTGGATGTTTAGATAAACAACATAAACTATTGTTTTGCTCTAAGAAACAAAATGTAAGAACTTCTTCAAGGATTTCATCACCGCATATACTTGATTTTCAATGAAATTATATTTTTCTTCATGTGGCTAGATGACTTGGCTTAATAAATCAATTAGCCTCTCATCTCCATCATCTTCCTTCTACGTAAGAACCGTTGCCTAGCTCTCTTGTTCACCAATGAAATATAGCATAAAATCTTTTGAGTAATCAAGATTCACCAAAACCAAGGCTTGAGAAATTATTTCTAATTTTTGCTTCCTCTACTCAGTCCATTTGAACTCATATTTATTTTTAACAACTGAATCATTGGATTTACCACTTGGGAAAAATCCACAATGAATTTTTGAACAAAGTTGATCTACCCAAAAAATGATTGCAAATCCTTCTTGCTGGTTAGCAACGAAAGCTTCAGGAGAGACTTAGCTCTAGATGGATCAATAGCTAAAAATTTCTCCAAAATAATGTGGTCCAAGAGATTTCCTTCTTTTACTGTGAATATGGACTTCTTTGGGTTAATTGATATTCTAAACTCCCGACACTTCTCAAATATTTGTCTCAAATGTAGACTATGCTCCTCTCTGTTATGAGAAAAGACAGTCATGTCATCCAAATAAATCACAATAACGTAATTTAACAACTCACCAAAATCTACATCCATCACTATCTAAAAATTTATGCCAGCATTTGAGAGACAAAAACGCATTTTCTGATAAGCAATTTTTCCCCATTTAATGGTGAACATATTTTTATATTGGTATTCATCCTTGACCCAAATCTGGTTATAGCCGGAGAATCTGTCCAATAGAGAGAATCTCTGAGCACCAACAACTACATGAAGAATTTGATCAATTTGCAATAGCGAATAGTGATCCTTCAAATATTTCTAGTTTAAATTTTGAAAATCCACACATAGGCGAATATCTTCATTCTTCTTTCTCACAGGGACCAAATTTTCTACCCAGGTAAGGTGTTAAATTGGGTAGATGATCTTGGCTTCGAGTATTTTTAGCAACTCTATTTTCATCAAGGTTTTAATCTTAGGATTTACTAGCCTCTATTTTTTCTAAAGGGTTTTCACTCCTTCCTACGACTCAATGGTATGCTGGATCACATCATTATTATAGCCTTTCAAATCCTGGTAGCTCCAAGCCACAATATCTAGTACTCATGACACAATTCTTTGATCTGCTCCAGCTCTTCCTGAGTG
Organism: Wollemia nobilis; assembly: GCA_028583015.1. Classification (NCBI taxonomy): domain Eukaryota; kingdom Viridiplantae; phylum Streptophyta; class Pinopsida; order Araucariales; family Araucariaceae; genus Wollemia; species Wollemia nobilis. Next base: position 4,607,689 of record JAQPPZ010001711.1, on the reverse strand, counting down.
CAATTAGTGCTAAATTTAATAAACTTCTTGGGTCCCAACTACAGTTCATTGTAATCCTTTTCATCCACTTTGATCTTATGCTTATTTGTTCTATCGTTCTGATAAAAAAGACTCTTAAGCATAATCAATCCTTTTGGGATATGATTATTTTATAGCTAGATCAAACCCTCAACTTCTTCCTCATAAAATGTTATTTCTTCCATAGTACTAGCTTCTCTTATTAAGAAATTTATAATTTATTCATCACTTTCAAAAACTTTCTAGAAGATATTTTTATCCTCAACCGAAGGTTTATAAACTAACCTCATAGTCTTGGGCTTTCTCACCACCTGCTCAACTAGAGAAAACTTAGTGCCAAGGGATTCTAGGATATCGGCATGCTTTTTTATCTCTTAAAATATTGCTTAGATGTTCAATGTTGTATAGGCTTGGAACAAGTTCCAAACTTTGTTACGGTATGCCTTTAGGTAGTGCTATTTGGAAACACACTTACTAGTTACATGATTGACAATCAATATAGATTCACAAAAAATCTATAGTTGTTTGATTTCAAGCTTCTCTATCTTTTTTAGACCTAGGTATAGTGCTTCATAATTTGTAAAGCTTCAGATCAACCGGTAAGAGTACATATTCTATATTCCAGAGGGAGAAATGAGAACAATTCCAGCTCTTACACCACTCTTACACCTTGCACCATCGAAGTACAACTTCCATAGTTGATATGGAATAGGATCTTCATTGTCAAACACCTTTGTTTTAGCTTTTTTAGGCTTAGTAATGGTGTAACAACCAATTTTAGTCTCCATCATGGTATTAAAATCAAGAATTAAAAACTCATCTTCTGTTCAAAGATCGTCCAAAAATTCTTCCATCAAATCTAATTCCTCCAATTCTTTGGTCATCAAATTGATAGAATTCATGGGTTTATATTCTTCTCAATATTCTCTATGTGATAAGTTGAAGGCTTCTCGTTATAAATTCAAATTATCCTCCCTTTTATAGGAATATCCAAATGAGAATAATCCATAGAAAGGTAGCCTCTCAACTTGGTAGTGAACTCTCATAACGGGCACATGCTAAAATACGGCTTCATATTGACCACATCCACCTCTTGGATCACAGTGATCTAAGGTATTTTATGCAGCACAATGGGGATGTATTTGATTAACCCCACTATCCTCATAGGTGTTCCATATAATTACAAAATTCCAAGGTTGCTTCTTGTATATTCCATACCCATAACGTCACAAACTACCTTTGGCATGACAATCATTGGAACGTTGGAGTCGATCATGCAATTTTGCACAATCCAACCTTCCATCTTGAGAGACAATTAGAAAGGGGGTGGTCTATTCTTTCTGGTGGCATAAGTCATCAGTGTTTGAGCTAACACTGTCTGAGTCAAATTATTCCCCTTATCTTTCATAAATTTTAGTGATTCTTGTAGCAAGTCCACTTGTCTAGGAAATTGCAGTGCATCATAGAGACTCGCCTTGGCTAGAATCCTCTTAAGATATTCAACAATGTTATATGTGGATGCAATAGACTATTTTCCTTCATTGGTAGCCTTATATCTATTCTAATACTATTAGGTAGCCTCTACCCTCTTATGCTTAGTCAAGGATAGATATTTGAGCTTTTCTCTGGCCTATTCCTTCATTTCAGCTTTTGCTTGCAAAGTTAAAGCTTTTTCTTACACTATTTCTTTCACTCGTAGAGGCAAAAGATATTTTAATAGGACAAGTGCATCTACCTTGGGCACTAGAACAACTACTTTTGCTTGCACTTTTTTTTTCATTTTGCACCTTTGAATCAGTAGGTACATTTAGGAGCTCCATCTCAGTTGGGTCCATAGTCACAGGTTTTCTTCCAGCTCTTGTGAGAAATGAAACTTTATCTTCAGAAGGGACCATAAATTATGATCGACTTCTATGATCATGTTGATTTGACCATCGTAATAACTCTCTATCAATATTTACATGTAGTTTAGGTGAACCATGCAATTTTCCTCACCATGTATATCATTGTAGTTAGAGCACCAATATGCTTTATCTAATGTACCAGCTTCTTCATTTGCCAATACAGTTGGATTTCTCTCAGATGCCTTATTGGTTGAAGTTTCTTGCTCCCTGGTGATTGGTGGAGGCTAAAATATCATAAGCTAGAAATCTCTTTCAGCATGCTTCCTATTAATAACTATGATCTCAGTGCCCATTTCTCTTATGGCTGAGTTCATTGACTACATATCTTTTAGCAACTTCTCTTGTGGATCAGGAGTTGGTAATGGAAGTGGTACATGTGGAGATGGTAGTGCTGGGAATGGAACTAGAGTGGGTAACTATGGAATGGTTGGAGTAGGTATTTGAGGGATAGAAAAATTCATCATGGTTTGAGATAAATTCAAATTCCATGAAGGTATTGAATACATGGGAGACATTGGTAAGGAATGAGAAGATGCATTGGTGTACAAATACTGCAAAAGATCAAGAAAAATAGGCATCATCATTTTTTATGGAAGCTTATCGATAGAAATCGGGTCAGCTTCAACCTTTTGGACAACATAATACAGATCAGTAAATATGTTGACATTGGACTATCATATGGCCATGCTAATGTCAGAATTAAAGAAACGAAAGTAATAGAATGCAGTTTATTTAGGAGTCGACCAGAGACCCTCATTAACTCTTTGTCAAGTTTAAGAAAACCTGATGTTGAAGTCCATGATTTCCTCATGTGGATACCTTTGAATGGTGGTAAATTGATGCAACAGAAAGAATAGATCTACTTGTTCATTGAAACCTTTGATTATTAATTCAACCAACTAGTCCCAAGTGGTAATAGTGGTAGGTTGTAACGACAGATACCAGTAAAGCAACTTACCTTTGAGAGAGATCAAAAGAAATATTACCATGATATCCTCATCTGTGATGCTATATATTATCACCAAGGTAGCCACATATTGGACATGTTCATAATCCATCTTCCTCGTACCATCGTAAGTAGGTAAAGCCTTCATTGTTGCTTGTAAAATTGGGTTCTAAGCTTGCAGATTTAGAGGTCCATAGTGGTTCCATGCTAGGAACTATCTTGGTGGCTATGGTGGCAGATTTTAATCCATTTGGACTAGATTTTTTGCTTGAGGGGGTGGAAAACTAGTGGTTATGCTAGAAAGGCTCGAAGGAATAGATAATGCACTAGCTAACTATGAATATGTTACACTTGATGGGACAGCCAGAGTGACTAACCTAGGATATTCTCCTAGAACTTGGGTGTCAAGTTCATAAAACTCAATAAGATATTTTGGATTTTTGGCCTTCGATCTTGTGATCATGAAGAACCTTTTACTCAATTCATGTTCAAAGGATTTTGGGTAAAACTAAATTGCCATATGTTCAATTATACAATACAAAGATGAACATTAAACCTCAATACTATTCAAATTGTGTCGAAGTTGTTGGCACCTATGGTGATTTTGCCAAATAAAATCAAACTAGAGATTCACCAACTCGGGCTCCCTTAAACTACAAATAAAATTGGTCCCACTGAGCATGCCAAAAAAATTTGGTCACGAATCTGCCTAAGTACAAAATCCTTGTGTACCCTAGACCCGACCAACATTGAAATGTTGAAGGAGAGAGATGTCCTTCGGGCCAATCTCCAGAGAGGGTTGGTTCCCTTACTAATCTAATTTGGTTTAAATCTTAGGGAAACAAGAAAGATATAGGGAATGATACAAAAAATAGGGAATATATCTATGAGCCAGAAATGTTAAGTGGGAATAATTTAACAACTAAAATACAAATCAAGCGTTAATTAGCATACAACAGAAAGAAAGGCATAAGAACCACACATTGTTTATAGAGATAACCTCCAAGAAGAATTTTAGTATTCATTTCCTTATTAAAATTTAAATTCATATGTAAAATTTAAATTTAGCTAATAAATAACATAAATGTAATCAGAAATGATAAGAAGAAAGTGATCAAACACAACACTACTCAAGGAACTAGAAGTCAAATGTGTTTCTATTAATGCAAAAAACTAAACGAATTTTTTTGTAGAGTGTCTATCCTCCTTCATTACATCAAAATGCTTAGTATTTATAGAGGATTTCACCTCTAAAATTAAATGTGAATTAAAAAAAAATGCTTGCTAGTCAAAGACCATCTAGAGCAATTCTCTCCTCAATAATGGCAATGCTCAAATAAAAATATTCTTCAGGAAGTGACAATCCAATTTTCATTGAATGAGTCTAGGAAATCAATAGAGATGGATGATAGGAAAAATGTTCCAGGCGTTTGTGCATTGGAACTTAGCAATATCGTGCAACAAAAAAGAGCTTGGATAGTAAATTCTAGACAACATTCCATCACTGTAAGCCTTGGAATCTTACCCTCACCAATGGAGATCCTACAAACATTAACTTTGTTTCGAGAAGGAATAAAATTAGTGGAGGGTACCTAAAAAATAAACAGGATCACACCAGAATCTGAGATGTAGCATTTAATCATGGTATCTCTTCAGTAGGAATTAAGGAACCATTTATTTCATTTCTTCAAGAATTAAATTCCACCAATATTCACTCTTTCCCGAAAGATATTAGCAATAGTGATGGCTTGAAATAAAATGTTGTCAAAATGGAGAGGCAAGAATCGACTTTGTCCAAGGAATATGGTGTTTTCACCCATCAATATGCTTTCACTCTCCTCCTGAGTAATTTCACCTGAAAAATAGAATAGAAACGACTTTTGCAAGAAACTAGGCGAAAATGATTTTCCCCCCTATTTGGGACGACTTTGACTTTGATCTGTTATTTCGGGACCTTCACTCCAAAATGGGCGAAATCAATGTTTTTCTCAAAATGGGGTAAATTCACATGGGAAACACCTTCTTTAAATTAATTTGACTTTGATTGGATCAACCTTCACCTGAATGATGTCACTTCATCACTGGCGTTTTGAAAAACATCCTCAATTTGTATTTCGCCCTAAAGAAGGGCAAAAATGATTTTCACCCCTTCCCCAAGGAGACTTTGACTTTGACTTCATCAGCCATGCGTTTCATTTTATTTTCATTCCAAAATGTCTTCGATTGGAAATTCACCTTGAATAAGGATGAAAATGATTTTCACCCCCCCAAGGGTGACTTTGACTTTGATCAGTTTTCATCCATTATTTTCACCCTTTTCCACTTTGTAAAATTTGTCCTTCTTATCACTTGGACAAAATATTCTTAACATGGAATTTTCACCCCAAAAGAGGGGCAAAAATGATATTTTTTTTCCTCCCTGGGGTGAAAACGTCTTCCCCTTATATTTCACTGACACTTTCCTTTTTAATAATAATTTTTGAAGCCTTGGTCCATTTTTCATTAATCCTTTGATCCTGAGACGTTCCTTGCCATACATTTCTCCCTTTTATATTTTTACCCATAATTTTCATTAATTTTTACTGGGGAAACTTGCTATGTATTTCCAGGGACAAAATCAACCTTCTTTATTTAATAAAATCACTCAAGGAGGGAAACAAAAATGTTACATCAAAAATAGTAAAATCAAAACAATTGCATCATTCATCTTATATTCTTTAAATTTTTACATTCAAAATTTAGTGTGGAAAAACTGCCAATAGGTACCCACGAGTAACAATAAACCATCCAACAACATCGCCAGTCATTGCAAATCCTTAAGCTGAGCCAAACACCTTCTCCCAAGCCCCCAATTGGGGTTCCAGCTACACAACCTTCCTCTCAACTAACCAACAAGTAGTTGCAGAGTTGTTTGTCATTGCCCAAACAACCTAGAAATCTAGAATGAACATAACAACAGACTAACCAACACTACCACTAACCATTGTATATCCTTTAGCTAAGCCAACCTCCTTTCCCTAGGCCCCCAATCAAGATTTCAGTTGTACAACCTTCCTCTCAACTGATCAACAAGTAACTGTAGGGTTGTTTGTCACTACCCAAAAGGTCATTTTTTGGGTTACAAGGGATAATATGAATATATTTAACATATATTCTTAAAGTGATATGGAAAATCTTTACTTTGTATATTTTTTATGCCTAAATTTGTATTTTAAGGGAAGCCCTTTTTGCTTCCTAGATTTTTGATTTACAAGATAGTGAGATGTGGGAGGTCATCAGAGGTCATCAAATCAAGGGATTCCTTAATGGATTGTGATTCTTGATTGGGCCACCTATCTAATGGTGTTGTTACACTATTGGTCACTAGGAAGTTGATGAGTGAGCCCTTTACTCTAAGCTTCTAAATTCCCATTATGGGGTTTCCCTCTTATTGGACAGTTGGCTAGGTAATAAGTTGGAAGATTGTGAAAGACCAAGATGTAGCGGTAGGCTTTGCTATAGTAGTAGATTTCTCTTCCCAAGTGGGAGATTTTATCTTTTACAATGGTATTTTGACCCTATTTTTAATTTTTGTTTGCTAGTAGGTTTAGAACCCACAAGGATTGGGGGGATCTTTCCCATTTTGCTAGAATTTTGAGGGTTTTTCTATTAGGTGTTTACCTTGGCCAAATTGGGTTTAACCTTGGGATTTTGGTGGCTACTTATTTAGATCTTGAGTTTGCTAATATAGCAAAATTCTTGCTGATCTTCCTTGTTCCTGGTTGAAATATCCTTTTTTAAGGTTACCCAGTTGTGTGGATTTAGACCTTCTTGTAGGTCTTTTGTAGGAGTTGATGGTTCCAGCTATAGGATTTATGTAGGCTTATTTTTGGAGGTAAAGTATCCATAGTCAGGGTTACCAGTTTGGGTGGGCGGATATTCAATCTATTTTTTTATTCAAATTTTAGAGCTCTTGGTTCCAGAACTCTGCTTTCAATTTTGGGTGGGAAAGTTTTAAATTTGATTTCCAACTGCAGGATGTGTGCCTACATGGAGGAGGTCAAAGTCTCCAAATTTAGGGTTCTTATTGAGCAGGAATGTCTTTAGTTTATATTTTAATTTAAATGTGAGCATTCTTGGTTCCATAACTCTACTTTCTATTTTAGGTAGGAAAGATTTAAATTTGAATTCTAGCTATAGGTTGGGTGTATGTTGTTGGAGGTTAGATTTTCTTGAAACAGGGCTCCTCTTGGGCAAGAAGATCTTTAATTTGATTTTTGATTCAAATTTGAGCACTCTTGGTTCTAGAATTTTGCTTTCCATTTTGGGTGGAAATGGATTAAATTTGAATTCTAGCTATAGGTTTTTCTTGCTGCAAGATTTCAAAGTTCCAAAATCAGGTTCTTGTTTGGACACAAAGATCAGGAAGATTACAATTTTTAATTTTGAATCAAATTTAAGTGTTCTTGGTTTAGTTTAGGAGGGAACTAATTGTTCCAATCCCTATGCTTGATTTTCTAATGATTATTTTGTTTGTCCTTTTGTTTTGTGGGACCCTATTCTTTGGATATCTTAGTTTTCTTGGACCCCCTAGATATTGATTTCTCTTGTATTTTGACATTGTTTTCCTCAGGGAAATAAAACTTGTTTGTGTTCCACTTTAGTTTTCATTGAATACTTTTGTTGTATTGTAAGAGGTTTGAAGACCCTTTCAAAACCCCTTCTACAGATATTTGAGGACCCTTTCTAAACCTCTTCTATAAAAGGTTTGGGAGCCCTTTCAAAACTCCTTGTATCCAATAAAAAGTATTTTAAGAAAATTCTAAAAATTAATTATATTTTACAAGTTAAATATTAATAGTTTAAAGTAAGTTGTCATAGTTTTAAGTGTGGTGCATATACAAACAATAATACCTAAAATTTAAATTTTAACCTTTATGCATATTATATATTTAAATATTATTTTTATTTTCAACTTAAAAAATTTAACATTATTTACAAAATATGTTACAGATTAAGAAATCCTATGGGTTCCATTATATTTTTTAGATTTTGTTAGTGAGAAACCCCTACAACCAGCTTACAAGGTTGAGTAGTCTCCTCCCAACCATAATCCCTTGTAAAGTTGAGAGTTGTGCTTATCAATATGGAATTTAACACATAGTAACAACATACCCACCCCTTCACACACTTGCCCACACTGTGGTTTGAACCTTGGAACTCCCAAAGAAGAGCCAAAGCCCGAACCGTTATGTTGTCCCCTTGGGACAAAACATTTGTTAAGGAAATTTGTTCCTCATATCCCCTAGAGGTCAATATTTTTTGTTCTACAAAGCTTGTCCTATCCGAGTGAACCCCTCATGCTAGTCGAGAGATATTTTTATATCTGATACAGGTTGTAAAGCTTGAACCCTAGACCCTTTTTAGAGGATTGGGGGAACTTGCCAGTGAGGTACCTTGTGTGGATAAAACCTTTGTTAAGGAAAACCATTATTTGTATCCCTTAGGGTCCAGGAATTTTTGTTCCACGAGGCTTGTCCCATACGGGTGAACCCCTCAAGCTAGTTGAGGGTTTTTTATATTCGGTGCAGGCGATTAGGCTTGAAACATGGACCTCTTTTAGAGGAGTGGGAAAAATTTCTAGTGAGGTACCTGGTGCAGATAAAACCTTTGTTAAGAAAAACCATTCCCCATATCCCCTAGGATCCAAGACTTTCTGTTCCTTGAGATATATCCCATCCGAGTGAACCCCTCAAGCTAGCCACAGGGGTCAAGGACTTTATGTTCCTTGAGATACATTCGATCCGAATAAACCCCTCAAGCTAGTCGTAATTTTTTTGTATTTGGTGCAGGACACTAGGCTTGGACCCTAGACCTATTTTAGAGGATTAGGGGAACTTGATAGTGAGATACCTAGTGCAGATTATGGGTTCTATTATTATTTATAAATTTTAGTGATTATCAAATATAAATATAAATATATATTGGTAAAAAACTAGATTATATTTAATTCATTAACCAGAACATTACAATATTTTGGTGTTGGCACTGTCCACCAGCTAAAAACAAAATGAGGTGGATCAGGAGTAAAGCATCCATAACTGAAAATACATAAGAATAGAAGCTAATATCAATAAAAAATACTATAGCTATATCTTGTTACAATACACCAGATATTAGCATCTTCTACTCTCTTTTTTTCCTCTTTCACTAGATCTTGGAAGGTTTCTCTGCTTAGTTTTTCTTAGTTGGATCAGTACCGTAAACTATGGGATATTTGTAGACTCATCCTTCTTAAGCACATTTAGAAGTGCAGATGCAAAAAGGTGTTTACTAGATCTTATCCTCCATGGAATATAATTTTAGCAGACTTGACCTTTGATATTTTGTTACATGTAAGACGCATTCATTCCCAAGTCTATGGACCTTCCAACACACTTGGAGATGTTATTAATAGACTTCATCAACTTTCTCATATGATTCAGAATCTTGAGAAGGTCCAAACTAAGAAAAAGGCAATTAACAATGATGAGCAGGTTCAGGTTTTATTTACTTTTTTTTCTTCTGTGAAAACTTCAAAAAATGTCATGAAAGACATGCCCAAGTAAAATTAATTTATTTTAATTTTTGAAATTCATCAAACTAATAAAAATTATACATTAAATATTTGTTTTGTATATTATTTGTGCCTTGCATTAATATTTTTAAAAAATAGATTATATATATTATTTGGTTAGTGTGAGAAACCCCTACAACCAATGCACATGACTGATCAGGCTCCTCCTCCAACCATAACACTTCCTAAAAATGAGAGCTATGCTTATCAATAGGAAATTTAACGTACAACTACCACACACTCACCCCCTCACACACTTGTCCATGCAACAGTTAAAAACATATATAACTAAGAAACATTATTTAAAATAATATATATATATATATATATATAATTTATTAAGTATTGTATGATATGGCTTGTAAATAATTTAACTTATTAAAAATAATTTAAAAGTTAATATTTTATAGATTTTAAAAAAATAAATTTGTATTAATCATTATTCCTTTGAATTTAGTATTTACATATAATATCATAATTATTTTAACTTTAAACATAAAATATATAATTTATTAATATAATATTAAAAAGTTCTCAAATGATATAAGTTGCGGCGTCATAATATTTAGTATGAGATCCGTAAGTCATATTTGAATCTTTAATGATACATGCATAATGAATATGTATGTTGTAATATCATTATATGATCATAATGCAATATTCAATCACATAAAATCATTTAAAAATATATATAGTTTTGAAAGTCTTGGATATTTTTAGTGTTAGGTGCTCATAAGCAGTAAATATGTTGTGATACTATTATATGATCATAATGCAATATATTTGAGAATAGTCTCAATCACATAAAACCATTTTAAAAAATATAATTATAAAATTCTTATCCTCGATCACATAGAACCATTTAAAAATATATAATTATAAAATACTTTAATATTTTCAGTGTTTAGGTGCTCATAAAGTAAACGATTACCACTAATTTTTAGAATATACATGTTTAGTTATTTTTATGTGATGGGTATTTTGAAATTAACTTTACAATTTATATTATAAAATATAAGCTTAGGAATTTTTGAATATGTACTAACATAAATTGGAGATAAATTATATTTTAATTAAGCACATAGTTAAATATTCATATCATCTACATGTATATGAGAGATTTTCAAATATGAATAATTTGAAAAAACACACTTAAGAATTTATTACCAATGATTACACTCGAGAGCTTTATTAATTTTGATGACATATGTATTTTAAAATTAATTAGAACTTGTATAAATCAAAATATAAACATCCAAGTTCTGAACATGCAAAAACATATATTTAAAATAAATTGTGTTTCCATTAAGCACGTGATTTCTATAGACAAAAATAAAAGTATTTATACAAAAGTATTTTATCTTTTTGCATGATGCTTAATACTTTATAATTTTGAATAAAAGGTTCAAGGTTTATATATAGAAGGGAGTAGGATTGTATATCATAATCCATGAGTGCATAAATACTTGGATAAGCACATCCTTGTTATGGTCTATGGCTTTGTAGATATTGAAATATACATTACTTACTCTCATCAATAAATAATGAAATAGATATTTAGAATGTATGTTGGAGAGATGTTTAGATATGAATGATTTGTAAACACATAAAATCGTATAATTTATTATATTAATTTTTGAAATTTTTTGTTAACTTAAAAATAATATTTATTTTATTTAAATATATATTAATAATTAAAAATATATATTCAATATATTTTGCAGTTCACTGTTAAATCGACTTACAAGCTTCTGCTTGATGATGAAGATTTTATCATCCAAAAGGACTTAGTTTGGATAAAAAATTTAATTCCAAAAATTGCAGTCTTTTCATGGCTGGTTATCCAAGGAAGAATTCTAACCATTGATAATATGATGCGTAAAGGTATTTGTATCACTAATCATTGTTATATGTGCAAGGCTAATTGGGAGACCATTTATCACATTTTCTTTGAGTGCCCTTTTTCCTTGACTGTCCTAAGTGGGGTTTTTCAGGCCTTCAATATTTTTTGGGTTAAACCATCCATCGTACTTGATTTTTTCGTCTAGTGGCCTTGCCTCTTTTCAAGCCAAAGACTTAGATACATGTGGAAAATTTGTCTCAATCACTATATTTGGTAGGTGTGGTTATAAAGGAACCATAGAGTCTTTAATGAGTCTATCCATGATCATCAAACTATCATTGCCAGGATCCTATCCTTTGCCAACAAGAATGTGAACCTTATCCCTTTTGATGGTTGTAAACCTCATCTGTAGGAGACCACGATTACTCAATATTTAAGATTAACCTTGTTAGGTGAGTCTATGCCTAGGGTAGTCAACCCCTGAGCCAATGTTAAGTGGTCCCCACATCCTATGGGTTGGTTTAAGCTTAATTTTGATGGAGTGACTAAGGATAATATTGGAAGAGTAGGCGCTGGCGGCATTGTGCGAGATCATAATGGGAATATGATGCTTACATTTTCTAAATATTTGGGAACAAGGACGAACAACGAAGTTGAAGCTAGAGCTATGTGGAGAGGCCTTCAAATGACTCAAGACTTAAAAGGCAATTTTATCGTAGAAGGAGACTCTATGCATGTTATAAATCTCCTAAATAATTGGAAAACACCTCCTTGGAGGATTAAAAAAATTGTTGAAGAGGCTAGGATCCTTTTTCAAGGAAGACAGGACAAAAAATCCCAACATGTCTTTCGAGAAGCTAACAAAGTTGCTAATAAGTTGGCCAATTTGGGTGTCAATGGTGACAGACTTTTCAAATGGGAACACGGTGTCCCGAGCGAAGTAGAGGAGCTTATTCAATAAGAATGCCAAGAATGATAGTCAAATTTACCAATAGGGAAGGCACTATAAGTTTGAAGGCTATGAGTATTTCTGCCTCTTTTTTGAAATAGACTCACAATAAAAATTATCCATGCTATCAATCTTGGTGGATGTTGCTTGGAAATACCACAAAGACTAATGGGGACAACCACATGTCAGATAACATGGCTCCTAGTCGTATTATTAATTTGAGGTTGGTTGATAATCACAGGGCAAGAAAGAAATGACAATATAAGACTTTGAACCAGAGCCACATGGACCACCAGATAGCCATCACCATAAATCTAGACAACATGTTCACTTCTCCAAGGTTGATTGGCCAAGATGGTATGTGGTCCCAAAGCATGTCATATATGGAAGAAAGCAATTACCAAATAATTATTAAGAGTAACTTTCAATACAGAGCTTGTGGGAGTTTTTTCAGTACTCTGCTATGTGTGTCTGCAACTTTTTGTTTCTCCACTATTTCAAGGAAGGGATCCGTGTCTATTTATTTTTTTTATTTTTTGGTAAGAGAATATTATAATTAACACCGGGTTTTAACTGGTTGACCCAAAACCATTTTACAAAATAGGGTCCACTGACCAACTGGACAAAGGTCAAGCCCTAAAAGTTTAAACTGACAACAAAAAGGGCCAAGACCTACTCTTCAAATAGAATACAACCAAACTAAACTATGGAAGCCTAATATTATGGCCATCAGAAAATAAAGACGCAAAATAGAACTAACAAAGACAAAAACTAATCATGCAAGCACCATGCAGAGTAGCTTGTGCCCATATAAAAATAATAGAATATGGTCAAAAAAACATCCCATAGAATGGACAGCCAAGAGGCCAAGCAGTCTTCCTTGTAGTCCTCATCTAACTTCTTATCATCCTCCTTGCCATCATCTTTATATTTTGTCTTCGACTCCTTGTGCCCCTGGAACTACTGGCTATAAAACAGAAGATTTAGAGAATCACACAAATCAACAGCTGCACTGATGAGGCCAGACAGACTCTTCAACTGGTTGATACTGTTGGAGGCTGATGAAATTGTCATCTTCTCCAAGACTATTACCAACACTTTGTTATTTCTTGCTAGGGCCTTTTTGCGACATCGAATCCAAACACACCTTGGGAAATACTTGAGGCCAAAGCGGATGTTTCCCATGCATGAATTTGTAGATAAAAAACCTATATCAGTGCCCCACCAGCTGCAAAAAACACTAGTCACATGAACAAAAAAAACAAATATGACAAAAGCCATTATAAGGTTCAAAAAAATATTTTTAAAAAATGCCCCCATTTTCTGTCATTGATCCACATGTCTGTTTATTTTTTTGTAATTATGATGCAGGTGTGTTTTCTCGGGGTATACCCAAAATGTTGTATGGGAATTTTCTTTTTGATAACAAGCTATATGCCTTACCGGATGTAATGACTTTGGCGGCATGCATATTTTACATATATAAGATCCTTAGTAAGTACATGTTCATCAACAACCTTGGGCTGATTTTTGTAAAAGGTTTTGGGTCAACCTGTAAAACCCAGTATTAATGCTATTGTATCTTATCTACCAAAAAACAATATATATATATATATATATATATATATATATATATATATATATATATATATATATACATTCAATAAAATATTTTAAAGGACCTCACTTTTGTATAATGAATAATAAGCTTAGATCGACATAAAAATAAATTACACATTCATCAATTAGAAATAGTTGTCAAAAATATATCAGATATGGTTGAACAAAATTGAAAAGAGTCTATTTCAACCTCATCTATGAAAATGGATATTGAATACATTATCAAGTAATCCTTTGGTTTATTATGCCATCATTTTTTTAATAGCTATGCAAGTAAGTTTAATCCTTATCACTAGTATCGAAATAAGTAACAATGAAATAATTAGATAAAACATGTGGTCTAGTTACTTGTTCTAAGGATTAAATAAATACTATATTCAAATTTGACCATACAACATGTGAATATATATATATATATATATATATATATATATATATATATATATATAGAAATTATAGTATAGTTTATTTGGTTGGATTTGGATTGTTCAAAGTGATTGATTTGATGATAATTATATTTTATATTAGAAAACTACATACATTTTCCTTTTAACTATATAAAATAAACTTAAAAACAAACATAAATAAATATATGGTATGTAGTATTTAATAACATAAGGGAGTAAATATTATAGAATTCGCATCATTCTCAATAATTTTTGTTTTGTTTTGCCCTTATTTTGAAATTATGTAGAGGCCCAGGTTCAAATCTCTCCCCTCACATGTTGCGGATATGTTGTATATAAAAGGTTCCTCATCAAAAAATTATGTTTTTTAGCTACAATGAAAATTAATTCACTTTAAACATGTAAAGGTTATTGAATTCTACATAAGGACTATGAGTTAAAAAGCTAATAATTAAAATATAATAATCATGTCGTTTAAGTTGTTCTCCTAAAATGATGACTTACTTTTAAATATTTTCATTTAATGATATATGCATAATTTCTAATATGGTTTGTTGTAATAATGATATGTTATTCACTTTCTTGGTCATAATTATGATTAGTTGTTTTTTAAATAATATCTTGTAATTATTTAATAATTTATTTCAAGGTATTGTTAGAATATTTTATGAGACTTTTATTAATTTCATAACATCCTTAGGATGAGGTTCCAAGTATATATTTCCAAATGGTGGATTTAATAGTTTATCTTATTTCTCATGATAAACATGTTATTGATTAAATTGGTTATTCATATTTTCTTGAGCATCTATTCAAAGTCCATAGTAAAAGTGATGTAGAGAACCAAAGATTTCTCCACTCAAAAATATTAGTTGACATGGATTTTAGTAATATATTTTATATAAATTTAGAAAATCCTAGAAAGAAAATACACTTGTGAATAATAAAAAATAATCAAAACTATATTAAGAGAACAACAATAAGAGGACGAATGAGGAAGACCCTATGCTATAATCAAGAATACAAGGTAACCCTAAGGTATAATTTTTAAGTTTTAGATTGGTATAGAGGAATCCTATTATGAGAAGGTAATATATATAAATAATTTTTAATTAGTAGATTCTTGGTAGTTCAATACACTTGGAACACTTTGGTGAATGTGAAGCAATTACTATGAAATATTAACTTAGATTTATTTTGTTGTAATAAATAAACTTGATGATGGTTTAATTTGATGCTTGAATCTTCATTCCTCCTTATTGATGCTTGAGTATGCTCATAAAAGAGGATTTATTAAATATATTTTTCTTGATTAGTAACTCTATACCATGACCTTGATGTAAATATAACAACTAAGAGGAAGAATGTTATGGTATCCCTTTATGATCCAAATAATTATAGTATAAAGTAGATTATTACTATTCTTAGTATCCTTATATAGTAATAGAAGAGATTATTATAGGTTTTTTATAGTTTAGTAGTAGGGAAATTTAGTTTAGAAGAAATATTCCATTGCTAGTATGTATTATTCATGCACTTCAATACGATTAAATAATCTAGATGACAAAATTATTTATTTTGGCAAGCTATTAAAAATTCTTTTATTTATTTTAGTAATAATATTGATGAGTAGTATGCATTGTAGCCATACCTAAGTCAAAAACTATAAAAAAAAATACATAATAAATATGTTACAGCTAGAGAAACCTAAGTATAAAATATCATTGATTTTTTTCTTTTAAATTAAGTGTATATATGGTGTTTAGGTCATACATTAGGTGTTATAAATGAAGGATTGTATGTTAGACATTAAATATTTGAATGATTTTATTATGGAAATGAAGGGTATTTAAGTACATAGGATACCTAATTTAGGCATAACAAACCCTCAAACAAACTTACAACTATCTTGTCCTATACTACATGCATGTACCTTGTGAGGGGTGGTTATACCACTTGACTTCTCACATGGTATATGATATAATAATTCCTAACATTATCCCCTTACCCTTATTACATCATAGTCAAAAACTATTTTGATTGTGACTAAACAATAATGTCTAGGGTGATTGAATTTGAAATAGAAATTCCCCCTTTACTATAGAATTTCCACTTTCAATATGAATTATTAGGTTCTACCAATAATGCACTCCAAATATATTTATTACAATATACTTATTCATTGCTTATATAATTCAATACTTGAAGTTTGCTTCTTCAATGTCTTCAAGTGAATCTTGTGTTACCATGCATCCAATGTTGCTAGTTGAATTGATTGTTTGCCAATTTTTGTCTTGCATATGATGGAATGAAAGTTGTGTATGGATTCTCTTGTTGATTTCCCTTTATATAATTTTTATTATGATCAAGTCTTGAATTCTTTCCAATTTTTCCTTTTTATCATAAGATTTGTGATATGATAAATAGGATGTGTATTTTGAATACAATCTCTAGCAATTTTGTGCAATTGTTTGTTCTTTGAATGGTCCTCTACCTTCCATAATTTTTACTTAAACCAAAATATAGCAACCTATCAATTTTTCTATGGTATAGAGTTGATAAATTAGGTATTGATAGTTGTTGTCACTATCTAACAAATGTGCCTTTATCGTGAACTATATTATCAATCTTGATGATACTACAATGTATTTTATCATCTAGTATCTCGATTACTTGTAGTGTTGGTACACTTATTGATAACAAACTTATGAGATATTGGTATTTGATGATGATGTATGAATATATTTTTCATTTTGAAAATATAAATAATATTTTTTCAACAAGATCTATTTTGCAAGCTATTCCATATATTTTTAAAGCTTTCTTTAGAATAGGTCATTCATCATACAAATTTTTTTCTCTATATTTAGAAATATGAATAAAAAATTAGTTGACTTTGAACATACTATATTTGTTCTAGGTTTTGAACTTCTTGACCTTATAGGTGTCCCATGGCTTATATTTTTAATGGTCTCCTTTATATTTAGGTAGTGTTGTCTCTTGTTGGTTCCTTGGTTTTAAATTATCAATCGGTGGAACTCTTCTTGTATGATGATTTGGATCTTCCAAATTTTTTGACTTATCATGTGTTTTGGATTATACCAAACATTGCTATTTTGTCCCAAGTGTGCTTGTGCAACAAACAAATGCTCTTATTCTATTCCTTCAACTTATTATTTTTCTTCTTTGACTTGATTTTCATCAGCTACATTACTTTGAGGTGTCTTTTCTCCAACTTTGATTTTGTTGTTCTGAAGATGACCTATCATGTTGATGGTTTATCTCTCATGAAAGAGATTCATTATTGAATATAATATGCCAAAATTCCCTCATGGTGTGTCTATTTATTCCATAATTTTTACACGTATTTTCAATGTTAAAAATATCTCGTTGAAAATTATTTCTTTGATTCTAAAATAACTAAAAATAATTTCTTTGTTGGAAGCACTATGGATGTCTCATTCATATTTTAAATGGCCACTTACCTCTTTTACTTGTAACTAGTAACTATTCTTGTTCTTCTACTATATGTGAGGCCTCTACGTTTTGAAGTAGGTTCACCAACTTCTCAAATATTGGTTTTTTCTATAAAATATTTAGTGTAGTCACAAAAACATTTTACTTTGCTAAGAGTGATCTCAAAATAATAGGATCTAACATTTCATCATATATCTATGTTCCTAGTGCTTGTAATTATGCTCACAATTCTACTATTATCCTCATAAATTATTCTAACTTTTCTCCACTCTTCATCTTCAAACAATGGAGCTAGCTCTAAAGGAACAAAAACCTAATTTTTATTCTTGGATTCAAGTATTATCTTCAACCTCTCTTATTCATCCTTGGTTGTGGTCCTATATATATTGTATGCTTAGACCTAATATTCTACTCCAAACATTATGATTAGTATTACTTTTCTATCTTCCTTGTCAAACTTTTCCTATAGTAGAATAGAAAGTGCTTCCATCTAATAATTTTCAAACTTTATGAAAGTCAAGTTGTGTAATGAGTTTGGTATTCTAGGAAGCATAATTGTTTTCCCTCAACATTTGAAAATTCAATAATAATAACTTTAGTGATCCACTAACCATAGTAAATATTTACAAAATCTGAATATTCTTCTTTTATTGAGTCTGCCTCAAAAAATTCTTTTTAAGTATATATATGCCTATACTTGGATTTCAATTGATACCTCACAATTTGTGAGAAATAACTATCTCCTTGAGTGAATGTAGAGGGTAAATACTTCTTACTCTATGGAATATTCCTTTCATAGAAAAATATATTTATTTTTTTTTAATTTTTCCTCATGTGCACTATACCTTTATCCACGTGCTACTTTGCAATTGGATTTATTAATTGTTCATGTGTTTTTTTTTTTTTAATTTTAATGACATTGGTGGTCATGTCTTAATTTAAATATAGAATATCAAATGCATAAAGTGGCCACAATTTATATTTTAATTCTAAAGAGGTTCTTGTCACTAGAATGTGTTGGTCTTCTTTTTGATGCAAATATTTATTTTTTTTATTATCTTATGTAAAGAAAATGCCCCTTTTTATATTCATTTTGTTTTAACTTGGCTATCACTACTATGTTGAATGCCTTTGCATATAACTTGAAATCATGATTGTGGGAGTGTAATTTGGTTCTTATACTTTGTTCTTAGAGAAAATATCTATATGTGGGTCTATTATTTCTTTGAGTGCCCTGAAAAAATTTTGTCGTGTGCCTTACCTTGACCACCTTAACTTTTTAAAGCATTCTTATTTTAGTACCTAAACTTTAGTAAAGTATGTGAGCTTCATCTAAATCCCTTTGCTTGATGATTGTGTTAGAAAAATATCAATATGCTTCATAGGGTAAGCAATTTTCAAAACCATAAATATTATCAATAATCAATAATCAATAATCAAACATATATCAAATGGATAATATCTCACATAAAACACACTGAAATATTTATTGCAAAAACCAAGCAATTCATAAAGTAAAGCTTCTTCAAGTTACATTTTACATGGCTTTGTATTCAATATAAAAATATATGAGACTCTTCATATTACATGACTCTTGGAATTTTCTCTCCTCAAACTCATGGAAGATCGTAACTCTTCATATTCCTCTCTTACATAGTGATTATAATATATTACATAAAGATAAAGTCTCTCATAATTACACATAACACCCTAATTCTAAACTTGACACTTCAAACTCACAACCCTCACTTGCTAACTAAACACCTCACACACTTAATTACATGACACATGCTCACACTTACTAACTTGACACATACTATATACACAAATATCAAACTCACACCCTAATATAAATATTTACAATAAGATCAAATAATGTAATACCTCCAACACCCCCATGTTATAATATTTGGAATTGACTTCAATTTCTTAGTATCTTCCTCTTATCTTCATTATTTGGCTCTTGCATTTATATAGCTTGAGATTTTGGTATCGTATTTATTTTATCTTTGACCATTTCTCTTCAGCTCTGGAAGTGACTTTGATTGCTTCTAGAATTGTTTTAAAGATATTTTTTTTAAGAATATTTTCTAGTACCATCATCAACATTCTTTTCAATCTATCACTATAATTGTTTTCTTTGCACCAACAATATTCTTGAGGATGATTATTGCCTCCACAAAATTTACAAGGAGTCAAATCCCAATATTTTTCTTCCTTGTGTCCAAATATATTGCAATGATTACATCTTTTCACAATGTGCATATTATTTCCATATTTTTTATAGAACTTTGAATCACTATTTTTATTCTTCTTTTGATGAATATAATTAGTTTCACAACATGCATATTTCATTAAAGATTTGGTCTTTAATTCTTTTCTTTTTGTATTGATATCATTTAGAATAACCATAGCCTTATATGAATTTTTTCATATACTAATAGGTATTGTAATATGATGTTCATAATGGCTATTAGCATTCTTGAGAAGACCATGTAAGCAATGTTGAAGTATTAAAGAAATTCTATATTTAGTCTTTTTGTAAATGGATTGTAGATGTTCCATTAATTCTATTGACTCATAGTTTCCAACTTTAGTAGTTCTTTGAGAAATGGATTGTAAATGATTTCTTGAAGTATTTTCTTTAACTGCACTATTTTCTATATTGCACATTGAATGCTTATTTTCCTCTTCATTTTCTTAGTCACCATGATGAGTTTCTAGTTAAAAAAAAAAATTATTTCCTTCGATGTGAAATTCCTTATTTTTTTTTTTGGAAAGTAAGAGAATATTTATAATTAACACCGGGTTTTAACTGGTTGACCCAAAACCATTTTACAAAATAGGGTCCACTGACCAACTGGACAAAGGCCAAGCCCTAAAAGTTTAAACTGACAACAAAAAGGGCCAAGACCTACTCTTCCAACAGAATACAACCAAACTAAACTATGGAAGCCTAATATTATGGCCATCAGAAAAGAAAGATGCAAAATAGAACTAACAAAGACAAAATCCACTTTGAGCCTTCCAATATAAAATTTTTCATTATCTATCACCATTGAGACTGCATGAGGAATATTTTCAGTCCACGTGATCAAATTTGTTGCTACAATGCCTTCATTTGCCAGCCTATCAGCGACCATGTTTGCTTCTCGAAAGGTATGCAAAATTATGGCCTCAGGTCGATCATGAATTAGAGCCCTTGCTTCGTGGATGTAGTCATCAAATCTCTAAGGAGCTCTCTTAGTTTTCTTTAGAAGATTTATAATAATAAGAGAATCACCTTCCACCAACAGTTTCCCTGGATAATTCTCTGCCACCTTGAGGCTCCTCCAAACTACCCTCGCTTCAGCCACATTGTTAGTTTGAGCTCCAAGATGTTCAACAAAAGCTACAAGCACCTCACCCTTGTGGTCTCTAAGTAAGCCACCAGCCCTTGCTTCACCTAGGTTGCCCCTAGATGCCCCATCAAAATTTAACTTAATCCACCCTAGGGGGGGTGGGGTCCATGTGATCATGGTTCTAGGACAAACTTGAGGATGATTGAGGCCATCAGTGAGAGGTAAGTTTAATGACTGGCCTAATGAAGCTTCAAAAGGATTTGGAGGTCTAGATGTTGCAGGCACTAAACAAGCATTCTCATTAGCATATACTAAAATTTTTGACAGGACAGAGGATGATTGAGAAACCTTATCCAAGAAGGCCCGACAATTCCTTTCCAACCATATTTGCCACAAGTAGTGATGAAGGCAGATCTTCCACATATACCTAAGACGCCTATTCAAAAAGGGAGAAGGCCACTGGACAAATAAGTCAAAAATGGACTGAGGATGGACCCAATAAATATGAAACACTTGTAACAGACCTAACAAGATTGAGACAGAAAAATTACAATACAAAAACAAATGATCAATAGACTCCCACTCAGACATACAAAGATAACACCTATTAACAACAATCACACCTCTTTTTATTAAGTTATCCATGGCGAGGATCGTATTTTGGATGGCCAGCAATGCAAAAAACTCAACCTTCGGAACAATGCTTTTGGGCCAAACTTCCAAGTGAGGGAAAGTAGGTTCATCATTATCAATAAGCATCAGATAAGCAGTCTTGACAGAAAATTCCCCATTGTCTGAAGCTTCCCATATAAGCTAGTCCTCAAGAATGCCAGAAGGGAGTAAAGACTGTCTTAATTCATTCTCCAGTATTATTGATGCCCCTGGTAGATCATTGTTCATTATTGGCTTCCAAACCCTTCTATTGTTTGACAAAGTAATAAAATCTGCAACTTTGGTACCAAAAACTTCAATTGTCCAAGCTCTAAGGGTTGAAAGGATGGGGTCTGCAGAGAGGGGATAGTCCTTTAACCATTTGTGGTCCCAAAAATCAATGTTTCTTCCATTTCCTAGTTTCCAACGTAGCCCTTTGCTTAGCAAGTTTTTAGTTTGAAGGATTGATTTCCAAAAAATTGATCCCCTGGGAGGAAAGGAATAACTTAAAAATTTAGTTTCTTGCAAATACTTTCTTCTGATTATAGTAATCCATTCTGCATTTGCATTTTTCAGAAGACGCCATGCTTGTTTGGCCAGGAGGGCCATGTTTAAATGTTGTATTCTCCTTAGCACAATACCTCCAAACTCCCTTGGTTTGCAAACCCTATCCCAGGACACCAAGTGAAAGCGCTGCTTAGATTCAGAACTAGTCCATAGGAACCTCTTCTGGATCTATACAATTTTAGTGTAGACACTTTTAGGAGCTTTAAAAACAGAGAGAAAGTAGATAGGGATGCTTTGAATGGAAAACCTGGTGAGAACTGCCTTGCCAGCTTGAGATAACAAATTCCTTATTACTTACAAATATCAAAAATATTTTAATTTCTTCTTCTTTCAATTTAAATTTCATTCACTTCTTATAATTCAACCAATCTTCAATTTTTCAATCATCAATTCCTTAATTTATTTAATTTTATTCAATCAATTCTTTTTCAATTCAACTAATCAAACTATTTTCTTTAATCGATTTCATTCACTTTTTATAACTCCCTCTAATTAAATTTCTCAACCAATCAATTTTAAATTTTAATCTCCTCCCTTCAATTTCAATTTATCAATTATTTCAATTTTCTTCATCAATTCATTTTCCATATCAAATTCTTTCTTATTATATCTCCCAATTAATCAATTAATTTATTCAATTCATTAATTCATTTCCTTCATTCATCAAATAAATGTATTCTTCATATCATTCCATGTTATTCAATTAATATTCTTATATCTCCCAATAATCAAATTAATGCACTTTCAAGTAACTATGCACCTAAATATTAAAGTAAATTAAAGGTTAAATATTTTAATTTAAATAATGATACATCCTTCATGGATGTTTTGTTAGGGTGCCTCTCCTTTCAAAATTAACTCTGGTGTAAATGTTATGTTTAAAACTCAATGTAATAAGTCATGGTGTTACATCACATCATGCTCCTCGGCTAGGAAAAAATATCTCATGCTTTCCAACTCTTGTAGATTTCTCCTCTCCTACACATGAAGTGTTTTATCGCAAGTAGTCTACTCTTGCATTTTGTGGGTCACTCTAGTGCTATACCTCATAGATCACTATATTATTTTCATATACACTTTTCACATTGCTTTTCTCTTGCTCTATGGATTTGTCCATGTTATTGCTACTAATCCTCATGCATATGTATTCTATTGCATGTCCTCATGGCTAGTTTTATCTTTCTTCTAGTGTATCGTGTATTTCAACTACCATCTTGGTGATTCTCAGACCTTAATATCTTGAACCCATCATAATCTATCTTCTCATATCTCTTCCAAATATTTTTTTTCCTCTTGCAATCATCCACTTGCCTCCTTCTATCTTCTTCTTCCTTCAATCTCCTACTATTTTCTTCCTCCAATATTTGCAATTATCTCTTCCTATAGCTATTTCACTCAAGGTGGACATCACAAAATCCACTCAATGTGGCTCCGATACCACTGCTAAAAAAATATCACTATTATTTATAAATTAAACAATTTCTAGAATCATAAATATCATCAATCATCAATAATCAAGCATATATCAAATGAACATGATATCGCATAAAACACACTAAAATTATTATTGTAAAACTCAAGCAATACATAATCAAAGCTTGTTCAAATTACATTTTACATGGATTTATCTTCAATATAAACATACATGAGACTCTTCATAGTACATGACTCTTGGTCTTTGCTCTTCTCAAACTTATGGGAGAAATTAACTCTTTATATTCCTCTCTTACATAATGAATCTCACATATTACATGAAGATAAAATCTCTCATGATTACACATAACTTCCTACTTCTAAATTTGACACTTCCAACTCATAACTCTCACTTGTTAACTAAACACCTCATATACTTAATTCTATAAGACATGCTCACACCTACTAACATGACACATACTATATACACAGATATCAAACTCAAACTCTAATATCAATATTTATAATTTGACCAAATAATATAATACCTAGAATACCCCCTGTCTTAAATTATTTGGTATGAAATTATTTAATTTCTCAGTATCTCCCTCTTGTCTTCATTCTTTGGATTTGGTGTTGATGTTGCTTGATATTTGTGTTTGTTCCATCTTTGACCATTCTACTCCAACTCTGGTAGTGACTTTGATTGCTTCTAGAATTATTTTAAAAATAATTTTCTAAAGAAATTTGTCTAGTTCCATCATATATATATTTTTCCTTATATCATTATAATTATTTTCTTTGCACCAAAAATATTATTGAGGATGATTATTACCTCCACAAAATTTACAAGGATAAAGATCCCAATATTTTTCTTCCTTGTGTCCAAATCTATTGCAATGATTACATCATTTCACAATGTGCATATTATTTCCACATTTTGTATACAACTTCGAAACACCATTTTTATTCTTATTTTAATTAATTTCATTAGTTTCACAACATGCATCTTTCATTAAAGGTTTGTTCTTCAATTCCTGTCTTTTTATCTTGATATCATTTAGAATAACTATAGCTTTGTATGTATTTTTCCATATACTAATCGGAATTGCAATATAATTTTCATAATGGCTATAAACATATGTTGAGAACACCATGTAAGAAATGTTGAAGTAATAAAGAAATTCTATCTTTTATCTTTTTTAAATGGATTGTACATGTTCCATCAGATTTGTTGACTCATAGTTTCCAACATTAGTAGTTAATGCACCTTACCAGGGCCATAAATTTTGCTTTGAGTGTCAGTTTTGTTGAGCAAGGTACAACAAAGGCATTGCAAAAGTATTGTCATTGTTGTCAACATAGACAGATTGATGCAGTTGATGCAGTTCAGAGGTCAGTCAGATCAAGTGCAGAAGTTTCAAGCAAAATAGAGGTGACCCAGATTCAGAAATTGGCAGAAAGAGACAAGGAAGAAAACTGTCGCGATATCGCGACATGTTTTCTGTCACGATTTCGTGACAAAAAGCAGGAGAGAGAAAATGCACGCCAAAATTTCGCGATGTCGCGACATGTCGAGTTTTCGCTGAGGAGAGATAAAATGTGTCGCGATTTCACGACAAAAAGCAAGAGAGAGAAAATGCACGCCAAAATGTCACGATGTTGCGACATGTCAAGTTTTCACTGAGGAGAGAGAAAATGTGTCGTGATTTCATGACATAAATGGAGGAAAGGAGCTTGCAATGAAGAGAGTAGCGATTTCCATGCATGTTAAAGTTTTGCATTTCAAAGCACAGCTGGAAATGTATGGAAACAAAGGTGTAGCGATTTCGCTACAAATCGAAAGTTAAGAAAACTGAGATGCAGCGATTTTGACACAAGTAAAAATTCACAAGAAGGTGTAGTGATTTCGCTACATGTTGAAACAAAGAGAAACTAAGGTGTAGCGATGGCGCTACATGTTGAAACAAAGGGAAACTAAGGAGTAGCGATTTCGCTACTAGTCAAAAGTGTAGAACTGAAAGATGCGACAATGATATTACAAGTCAAAATTTCATGAAAAGAGGCAAGGTGAAAACACAAGGCACAAAGATGTAAAAATTTCGCCATTGCATGAAGCATAGTGTCGTGATTTCGTGACATGTTCCATTTTCGTTGGAGTTGGCAAGGAGAGTTGTACGGAAGAGCAAAGTGTCATGATTTCGTGACATGTTCCATTTTCGTGGTTGCTGGCAAAGAAGATTGTACGAAAGCAGAGAACGTCACGATTTCGTGACATGTTCCATTTTCATGGTTTCTGGCAAAGAAGATTGTACGGAAGCAGAGAACGTCATGATTTCGTGACATGTTCCATTTTCGTAGTTGCTGGCAAAGAAGAGTGTACAAAAGCTGGAAGCGTCACGATTTCGCAACATGCTTAAGGATGACGTCAACAAATGTTGAAAGTGTCGCAATATCGTGACAAGGTGCAAGGAAAGCTACTGGAAGCCGGAAGCGTCACGATTTTGCGACATGCTTAAGGATGACATCAGCAAATGTTGAAAGTGTCGCGATATCGCGACAAGATGCAGGGAAAGCTTTCAAGAGCCAAAATGGTCGTGATTTCGTGACAGCAAGGGCATGAATGGTACGGCTACAGAAAGTGTCACGATATCGCGATAGGTAACAGTTTGGCGGGTAAAAGCCGAAAAAGCATGCATGGTGACACGTGTCAAAAAAAGCAGACAGGAAAATCATGCAGCCAGTTACGTAAAAAGTAACTGATGTCAGATCGGCAGTTACAAATTGACAGGTGTCGAACATGCACTGAAATAGTTGAATTTGCATGATTGAAAAGCATTCGAAGAATGGTATAGGCAGGATTAAAAAGCATTCTAACTGCTGTATTTGAAGTATTCGAATAGACAAATATGCAGGATTGAAGACGCATTAGAAAAGACATATTTGTAGAATTCAAAGAGTCGGATATGCAGAATAGAAACATTATTCGAATGGCCGTATTTGAAGTATTCGAACAGCCGAATATGCAGGTTCGAAAATGCATTAAAACAGTCGTATTGCAAGGAATCGAACCGCCGTATTGCAGGGTTTCGAATAGTCGTATTGCATGGATTCACCAGCTGTATTGCAGGGTTCGAATAGTCATAGTGCATGTAATCAAACAACCGTATTGCATGGATTCGAACAGTCAGAGTATGTGATTCGACTGCATGCAGGATTGAAAGGTTATAAAAGAATAGTCGTACAGAGAAGATGTTGCTGCTGTTAGAGAGAAATTGCTATAAAAGGAGGGTTGGAAAAGAGTCAAGAGAAAAATTAGCAGAGACGTGAGAGTGTGCAGAGTTGGGTTAATTGCAGACTAGTCAGGGTCGTGCATAAAGTGAAGACATTTTTATGTCATTCTAAATTGATCAGAATTGCAGTCCAAGTTGGTGCTTGGTACTAGGGGTTGGTGCTCCATCTATTGCAGCAAAAAATTAAGGGGTTGGTGCTCCTTCCAGTAGATGCTGGTAAAGTATTTGTAAAATTGGTATTTTGCATTGACTTGATTTGGATGGTAGTCCAAGCAGTATTTTTGAGGAGTAGCCACATTGGTGAACCTCGTTAAAATGTTGTGTTATGTGTGATGCTTTATTGATGCATTTAGTATCTCTTTTATCTACTATAAACTGCTGCTAGTTTTAAAATCATATGTTTTAGAAATTTTAAAGAACACACTGATTCACCCCCCCTCTCAGTGTCATTGTGATTACAACAAGTTTTGCCCTGTTATTTTTTTTAAAATGTGCAGAATTGCATGGAGAACTTTAAAAAAATATCCAATTGCATTTCAGGAAAAAAATACCTCTAGGAGGCCCAAAATTAGCTTTTAATGTAATTTTCAGTTTTCACAACTAAAAAAGTTATCATAACTATTAGTGTAGAACTAGAGTGGGGTTGCTATTTTGGGATAGTGGTTATTATTGAATAATGGATGCATGATTCTATTTTGGATGCCATTCGAGCTCTTTTTTTGGGTTACTAAAAATAGCAAGTGAGTTTCTAAAAATAGAAAGTGACTAAAAATAGTAAGGGGTAGCGTAGGCTAGGGTTTTTTTTAGGAGTATGAGTGGGAGACTCTATTGTAAGGGGGATGTGAATTCAGATAATGAAAAGAAGCATTTGCAGGTTTCTTTTTACTGGTGTATTTTGTCTAATTTCTTGTCTTGCAATTTACCCTTGGAGTCCATTGTTGGTCTCTTGCAGTGAATTTACATCACTAGTTCTTTGAAAAAGGGATTGTAAATTATTTCTTGAAGTATTTTCTTTAACTGTGCTATTTTTAATGATGCACAAAGAATGCTTATTTTCCTCTTTCTTTTCTTAGTTGCCATGTTGAGTTTCTAGTAAAAATAAAATTGTTCTTTTATTTTCTTTGATGTGAAATTCCTTATTACTCCCAAATATCAACAACCTTTAAATTTCTTCTTATTTCAATTTGAATCTCTACCTTCAATTTCAAATTATTTTACTTCTTATAATTGAATCAGTATTTAATATTTCAATCATCAATTCCTTAATTTATTTAACTTTATTTAATCAATTCTCCTTCAATTCAATCAATCAAACTCTTTTATTTAGTCAATTTCATTCACTTCTTATAACTCTCTTTAATTCAATTTCTCAATCAATCAATTTAAAATTTTAATCTCCTCCCTTCAATTTCAATTTTATAAATTCTTTCAACTTTTTCTTCATCAATTCAATTTCAATATCAAATTATTTCTTCTTATATATTCAAATTAATCAATCATTTCACAATAATTCAGTTCAATCAAATCAATTTCTTCAATTCATTAATTCATTTCCTACATTCATCAAATCAGTTTAATTCTTCAATTATTTAATCAAAATTTATTTTTCTCAATTAATTATTATTTCCTTCTTATATCTCCCACTAAAATAATTTAATAATTTATTCTTACTATCCCTTCATTTCATTCAATTAATCAACTTCTTATTCTTATATCTATCAATAATCAAATTAATGCACTTTTAAGTAAATACATGTTTGAATATCCAATTAAATTAAATATTAATTATTTTAATTTCAATAATGGCACATCCTTCATGGGCATTTTATTAGGGTTCCTCTCCTTCCAAAATTAACTCTAGTGTAAATAGTACATTCATTATTTGATGCAATAAGTCAAGGCATTACATCATGTCATGATCCTCCACTAGAAAACTTGTCTTTGGTGATTCCTTTCAACTCCTACAAGTTTATCCTCTCCTATGCATGATGTATTATCTCTCAGGTAGTCTGCTTTTGTACTCTGTGGGCCACTTTAGTGTTGTACCTTATAGATCACTATACTCTTTCCCTCTAGACTATCTAGGTTACTTTTCTCTTGCTCTATAGATTTGTCTATATAATTGTTGCTAATCCTCATGCATATGAGTTTTGTTGTATGTCTTCATGGATAGTTTCATAGTTATTTGGTCTATCATGCATTTCAATTGTTTTCTTAGTGCTTCTCAAACCTTAACATCTTGAACCAATAGTAATTTATCTTCTCATGTCTCCTCCAAATAATTTCCTTCCTCCTACAATCATTCACTTACCTCCTACTATCTTCTTCTTTCTCTAATATCATGTTATATTTTTTTTCCTCCAAACTCAACCATCTTTCTCCTCTAGTCTCTATAATTATATCTTCCTATAGATATTTCACTCAAGATGGCTATCCCAAATTCCACTCAATGTGGCTTTGATACTAGTGTTAGCAAAATATCACTATGCTTCATAGGTTAAGCAATTCCTAGAATTGTAAGTATCATAAATCATAAATAATCAATTATATATCAAACAAACAATAATATCACATAAAACACACTAAAATATTTATTGCAAAACTCAAGCAATGCATAAAGTAAATCTTCTTCAAGTTATATTTTACATGGCTTATATTTAATATAAAGATACTTGAGACTCTTCATATTACATGACTCTTGGTTTGCTCTCCTTAAACTCATAAGAGAACTTAACTCTTCATATTTATCTCTTACATAATGAATCTCACATATGACATAAATATAAAGTCTCTCATGGTTACACATAACTCTCTACTTCTAAACTTGATACTTCACACTCATAACTCTCACTTGCTAACTTAACACCTCACACACTTTATTACATATCACATACTCATACCTACTAACTTAGCACATACTATATACACAAATATTAATAAAACTCACACCTTAATCTAAATATTTACAATGGGACCAAATAATGTTATGCATCCAATAGGTTGTCCACTCATTTTTTTTATCAAAATTTGACTTTGGTAGTTATTAATTGTCATGTCTACTCTATGCTTTGATTGCCTTCTATTATTACACATAGATTGCACCATCTATTAAAATAGAGGTTGTCTTATAATTTCCTCAATACCTTTGAGATTTTGCAATATTGTTCATTGTTATTTTGATGTTTTTTCTCAATGGTTGATTTATTCTTCTTATGGATGATTACCTCTCATATCAACACTTGATTCCTTATTATGGATGACTTATCTCATCTTGGCATTTGATTTCTTGCATGACTACCTCTCATTTTATCACTTGATTTCTTCTTCTTATGGATTATGTCTCTCATCTCAGGAATCTTGTGTATATATATTTGCTTTCTTTCATATAATTCATGTTAAGTTGATTTAAAAAATGGGTTCCTCTTACATTTCATGGGTTCTTGAATGATGCAAATATTTCTTTCAACTAATTTTATCTCCTTGCTTGCTTGTTCTTGTCCTTTCTTGGATGTATGCCTTATTGCATGGATTTCATGAACATTCTCTTTTTAACCTATAATTCCAATTTTGAAATGTTTCTTCTTTCATGTACATTCTTTTCTAACTTTTTGGATTCTAGTTCTACTGGTTGTGCTTTACCATGTTTGGAGTTTGGCAAAGCCTACTTTTTCTATAAAATATTTTTTTTCCATTTGGAGGGTTGTTTCTAGAAGGTCTTGAAGGTAACCAAATCGTCTAGATAGATCTATTTTACCCTCTTTTAAAAGTTTTAGATCATTTTGAATGGGTGGAGACTCTAAAAAAGGATAGAGATCCCTCACTGCTAGGAATTGAGGAAACATGGGTAGCCATTTTTTCAACCAGAATTTGTAAAAGGAGAGTTCAATTTTATCTCTTTTTAAGAAAATTTATTTTGAAAACTTTGTTTTTCTTATTTATTTATTTTCTACACTTTACAATATTCTTTTGGAATGTATTATCTTGTGAGCTGGTTACTCACTCTTTTAAATAGTATCTATCAATCTTGATGTAAATATTAAGAAAGTTCAATGGCTTTTTAAATTTTGTATGTATTGAGATTTTTTATAGCTTCCTTTGTAAACTTTTATTGAGCTTTCAATAGCTTCCTTGCAATATTTTATGGAGCTTTCAATAGATTCCATTGTATCTTTTATGGATATTTCAATAGCTTCCTTCCTTACATTTTAATAGAAAGAACTTTCTTTCTTGCTTGCTTGAATTTATCTGGTTTTTTCCCATATGATTTATGACCTTTGGTCTTTTAGAAGGGATTGTAAATTTTTTTAAACTTGAAGGCTTTTTTCTTTTGGCAAGGATTTTCACCCTAAAACTTCTTGAATGTTCTATGGAATTTTCGTGCATGGTCACACTCTTATATAGGGTAATTTTACCCTTGAAAATTATTATCTTAAACTTAATTTTTTTCTCAAATAAAGTGCACCTTTGGCTATCTTTATGTCAAATCTAGAGGAGGATTAGAAGGAGAATTATTTATTTCTTATACCTTCTCTTATACGTTATGTTATATCTTAAGACTTTGAATAATTGTATTATGGAACTGAAGGATATTTAAGTACATAGGATAACTAATTTAGGCATAAAAAATCTCACAAACTTGCAACTATATTATCCTAAACTACATGCATGTACCTTATGATAGGTGGTTATACCACTTGACTTCTCACATGGTTTATTATATAATATTTCCTAATACTATAGTGGATACAATGGTTCCTCAGTTAAAAATATAGGTTCTATATATTGTACTATACTAGGTAGACTTTTTATGGTGTTATATAGATTATTTAGTAAATATACTCAATCAATAGGAAGTGCTTTTAGATGGTCCTATATTATGATAATGGATATAAAATAATTATAAGTGGTATCTAATGTATGGTTAAAAATGATGAGGGACATAGGAAGATCTATGTATAATATTAACTCGAGGCCTAGACATATTTGCTTCTAGGAGTAATTAAAAGTTAAGGAAATTTATTAGTGTTAGATTTCAAAGTAGTTTTATAAAATAAATAGAATCAATCATTACCCAATATTGCCTAAAAAAAATAATACACAACATAGAGAACATAAAATATAATGGGGTATGAATGGACACCAAATGGTATTCACTACAAAGAAAATAAATTACACTCCAACTAATAATAAAATGATAAATGAGAAGGAGTTTGTATACCCAAATACATGATTCCTTTATATCAAGGTTGTAAGAATGACCCTGAATAATAAAATAATATTAAAAATTACAAAAATAAATTTTACAAGGTTTACATGGGCTCAAAGGAAAAATATAACAAACACATGTGCTAATAGTTAGCCATGGGATCAAGATAAGATTAACCATCATATATTCCAACATTCCCCCTTAAGATAAATAGGGTACATGAAGAAATATCCTTGTGTTGGATCAACGTTATGCATAAGCACAAAACATCATAAATTTACTATATTTTAGATTTTTCAAAATTTTAAATTTGCTAATTTTGAAACCTTTCACTAGGGCCCATTCTCCCGAAATTTATGGGATGGAAATTGTTTTGGGGTTAATTCGCCTGTCGTTGATAATAATTATCCTATTTTTATTTTAATTTGTCGACCACTTTCACCCAATTCCATGAACACTTCACCTTCAAATTATAAATAAATTTATTTTTCCTATCCAATTCGCCACAAATACTACTCGTATAATTACTGAAGGGGTACCCTGGTACCGATAAACATACATCTAAAACACTCTAACTTGAAAATAGCTCTAAAGCAATAAAAAACCTATTGTCAATCGACATATTTATCGATTGGTTGTAGGGTATTATCAATCGAAATACATCGAACGGTTCCACAAACTTGATGAGGTTGTAGAGGAGTGTATGTTGGCATAAGCCGATTGGTTGTAAATATGTGTCAATCAACATATGCTGATCGATTGTAGAGGAGTATTAATTGACATAATTTGATTAGTTATAGAGGAGTTTCAATCAACATAAGTTGATCGTTTGTAGAGGAGTTTCAATTGGTATAAGCCAATCGATTGTAGAGAAGTGTCTATTAGCATAAGCCAATCAATTGTAGAGGAGTATCAATCAACATAAGTTTATTGGTTATAGAGGAGTGTCTATCAGCATAAGACGATTGATTGCAAAGGAGTATAAATTAACATAAGCTGATCGATTGTAGAGGAGTTTCAATCAACATCAGCTGATCGATTGTAGAGGAGTATTAATCACATAAGTCGATTGGTTGTAGATAAGTATCAATCGATATAAATCAATTAGTTGTAGAGAAGTATTTGTCGGTATAAGTTGATTAGTTGTAGAGGAGTTCCAGTCAACATAAGCTGACTGGTTATAGAGGAGTGTCTATTGACATAGGCCGATTGATTGTAGAGTAGTGTCTATCAATATAATCTTATTGGTTGTAGAGGAGTGTCAATCAACATAATTTGATCGATTATAGAGAAGTGTCAATCAGTATAAATTGATCAATTGCAAAAAAGTATCTATCAATATAAGTCGATCAATTGTAGAGGAGTGTCAATCGACATAAGATGATTGGTTTCATAGTAGTGTTTGTCAACATAAGTCGATCAGTTTTAGAGGTGTGTTAATAATTCTAAGTTGATCGGTTGCAAAGGAGTGTTAATCGACATAGGCCAATCGATTGTAGATGAGTGTCAATCAGTATATATTGACTAGTTAAAGAGGATTATCGATCTGCATAGGCTGATTAGTTGTAGAATAGAGCTAATCGATCATGACCGAGCGATTGTAGTAACATTAAAGTGACTATCAATGATAAAAATTTATGATGACTGTGATAGTAGGTAGAGTATTCTTCTTCCATAGTTTTGTTATCCAAAGCTCTTTTTATTGAATTTCATAGGCAGTCTAGATGCATTATCTGTAACTATGGTAGACAAGTATCCATGTCATGTTTTTGTGTGTTAGGAGCATTTTTCTTGTCATAGACTACTTCTTGTTTGTTAGAGGTCATTTTATAGGGCAACGTAGGTTAGTTTTAATATTCATAGATTCTTTATGGAATTACAGTTTAACCTTGGTTACTTAGAAATGCAAATTATTATTGAGGGAAGTATGTGATTTTCCTTCAATTTCATATTCATTTCCTAACATCTAAAGGTTTTTTCTTTACAGATACAATGTCATCTACAGAATATGGAAATAACAAAGGCTAATATTCTGGTAAAAGGATAATTCTAAAATATTTTACATAAATATTAAATTGTAGTGAGGCATCCACATCTACATAACATGCAGGTACAAAAACCTTTTACCATTAAATCAATATTTTTTCTCTTTTATTATTAAATATAAAGCTTTTTATTTATAGATAAATAATTGTCCACTTATTTACCTATTTTTAAATGCTTTGTAAAAGTGTATTATTTTAATTCTTTAAAATAGTGCTTTTTTACATCCAAAAATTATACAAAACACCAAACATTGAATGCAGTAAACATTGTCAATCATGATATACGTCCACTCAAAGATATTCCAATGGATGAGATGGGACCACATGATAATTTTTCTAATAATAATATTCAACAACCACTTCATGAGATGCCTAATACAGACACATCAACTAAAAAAGGAAATGATAGTACAATTAAAATGCAGACCTTTGGGGAATCTTCTAGTAAAAAATATAAACATCAAAAGATAAGTGAATGGACTATTGGAAGGGATTTTAAAAATGAATGGGTACAATTATACCCTTTTATTGAGAGATATGAGATAAAGAAAGTGTGTAGATGTGTTATTTGTAGTTGGAAGTTGGGAAAGGATTATTTGTTGCAAAATAAGAAATACACAATAGAAAAACACTGTGGGAAAGTTTACATCAAAGAAATACAAAGTGATGGAACAATTAAGAGATCTCATAGGTGGAAGGATGCATCAAAATGTGTGCATGTGATATATGCACTTGAATACAAAAAAGCAATGAAACACCAACAAACTCTCATTGAGAAGGGTGGAACAATCCAGGCCCAATTTCAAAAAATTAATAAGATTGTATTAGCCTCAAAACATTTGCAGTTTGTTGTTGTATATAGTATTCTAAAAAATATCGACCCATGTTTGATTTTGCTGATTATAAGCAACTATTTCAACTAGTCGATGTATAGAACCTTACCAGTTCCCATTGGTCAGATCAAAGTGGTTGGAAAATGGTAAAATGTCTATCATTGGTTGAGAAGGAGGACCTGAGAGAGAATGTAAAACAAACCAAATTTATTTCACTTTCCATTGATGAGGTAACGGTTGTTGACAACACATATTGGATTTGCATACATGTTTACACATTCCAAAATCATTTGAGACAACCTCATTTACTAGCACTACATAAGATGATGGAAAATTGTAATGTGGAAAATATTTATAATGTTGTTGTAACCAGTTTAAAGGATATTGTCGGAATGGATGAAAAATAAATTGCCACAAAGTTAATTTGTGTTGGAGTTGATGGTGCAACTATAATGCAAGGACAAAGGAATGGTCTTTGTGTTAGAATTCAGACATCAATTACCCCATATTTGATTCCCATTCATTGCATGGCTCATCGAATGAATCTTGCATACAAAATTGTGAGCACATTTGATAATGTAGCTAGAGTGGAAGATCTCATCCGTGAAATACACTCTTACTTTTCATGCAGTCCAAAAAGGTTTGTAGAGTTTCAATAGTTTTCTCTAGGTGTAACCGAAGGTAGAAAATTGTTAAAATATGTGGACACCAGGTGGATTTCACTTCTTTCTTCCTGTAAAAAGGGTTTTTTCAGAATATCAATCCTTGGTGGGGTTTATGTATGCACATCGTAGGGATGTTGAAAAGGCAAAATATTTGCTATTTCATATGACTGACTTGGAAACTCTTCTCACATTATGTGGTATTCTTCCATTGTTGCAAGAAATGAATTCTTTGATTAAAATCACATAGGAAAGAGCAATTTATATTGTCGATTTCATCAGGATGAGAAAACAAATATGTATGCTTATTGATAAAATTTACTTATCCGAAGAAAATTTTAAGGATCCTTTGTTTGATAGTTGGAATACGTTAGTTCAAGTCAATGATCCTAACAGCTTTTTAAAGTTCAACATCAATGATAATATTTGTATTGCTATCCATGGAAATATGATTCCTTTATATCATTATGAAAAGCGATTAGATACACTTACAGATGATGTTGAACAAGTGCCCATAACACATTGCAGATTCGATGAGGTTTTGGATAGTACTAAGAATAAATTGAAAAGAATTGCAAAAATATTAACAAGTGAAATAAGAGATCATTTTCATAGAGATGAGACACTTGAGGCCATGGCTATTGTTAATACCATCTTTTGGAATCCTTGTCTTGACCATAGTAGTAAAAGTGAGTTGTTTGTAAAATATATGGGCACTCTTATGACACATTTCTCTAAACGTGTGGAAGTAAATGGTATTCAAATCAATGGTATTCTAAACAAAGAACTTTTGAGACAACAATCAACCAATTTTGGAATAACAATGGCTAATCAAATTGCACATTTCAAAAACCCACATGAGACTGGTTCCATCATGCATTTCTAGAAAAAATTGTATCGAAGTAGTGTCTTACAAGAAACTATGAGTGAATACTTTATTTTATATGAATTATGTATGACAATGATTTTGGGATCTATTGAAGACGAAAGGGTTTTCAGTGCACTATCTTTTGTTAAATCGAAAGTTCGTAATAGGTTGGACAAAAATTTGGAAAATTGTTTGAGAATGTATGTGTCATCCTACGAGTTGGGTAAGTTTCCCTATGATAGAGCTTTGACATATTGGAAGTCCCTAGCAGACAAAATATGTCTCACTAATACTGTTGATAATGATGATAATGATTTAGCTTGCAGTGATGATGAGATTATGGAAACACAAAATTCACAAATGATTCCTAGTTCTTTTGGAGAAGTCGACAAGACTTTGTATCAACTTCCAACAATGTAAAATTTCAATGAGTTAAACAAATTCATATAATCAATGATTTTCTGAATTTGATATCATTTGTAAAATTTCAATGATTTGAAAAAATTCATATAATCATTCTATAATCAATGATTTCTCGTATTTGCTTTTTAATGTTATTGACTATCTATGTTGACAAAATTTTATGATTTATGCTTTAGCTGAAAACGAAATTTGAAACCATGCATGCATACTAATTAATGAATATATCTTTTCAGTTTTGTTTTTTTTCTTAATTATTTGTTATTAAATTAACTATCTATGTTGACAAAATTTTATGATTTATGCTTTAGCTTTGAGTAAACTAGAAATTTGAAAACCATGCATGCATACATAATTAGTAAATATTTCTTTTACAAAGTGTTGTATGTAGTCTAGAATAGTAGAAAGCACAATGCATTTAGCATAAATCTAAAGTTACAGAAACAAAAATACAATACAATAATGCTTTGTTATTGAATTAATTGTCTATGTTGACAAAATTTTATGATTTATGCTTTAGCTTTGAGTAAACTAGAAATTTGAAAACCATGCATGCATACATAATTAGTAAATATTTCTTTTACAAAGTGTTGTATGTAGTCTAGAATAGTAGAAAGCACAATGCATTTAGCATAAATCTCAAGTTACAAAAATAAAAATACAATACAATAATGCTTTGTTATTGAATTAACTGTCTATGTTGACAAAATATAATGATTTATGCTTTGAATTTGAATGTATGTATGTATCATTAGTATCATTAGTATGTATGCTTTGACTCTAGAAGGCAAAATGCAAATAGCATATTACTCTAGATATGGAAATATAAAAACAATATATCATAATACACAAAACAATACTCACTTTTATATCATAACAAGATTGACTTTGAATAAAATAAAAATTTAAACCCATGCATAGATATATCCTTCGTAAACTCACTTGAAATATAAAAACAATATAGCATAATACACAAGACAATACTCATTTTTATATCATAACAAGAATGACTTTGAATAAAATGAAAATTTAAACCCATGCATACATATATTCTTCATAAACTCAAGCATATTTGAAACCCCATAATACTCAAATGATGAAAATAACACACAAATATAAATGTAAATAATATAATAGTCAAGTAATTATAGCAAATGTCTTGTTTTCAAATGAAAACATATAATAAAATTGTCTTTTTGAAAAATCAAATTTTCCAAAGCAATAACATAACCAACTGTCTTTTGGCTTTTCATTCCTTAGATGGGGGGCTAGAGGCAGTTTCAACATATTTTTCCTTTTTTTCTCCTTCCACATTCTGCATTTCAAGGGGTCCTCCCTCGAGCTAGTTAACAATACTCCCAATTGCTCCAGAACTGACAAGGATGTTCTCTACACTTTGCAAGCCTTTGAGCAGGGTGTTTTCCTCTTTTTCAACATCTTCGGATATTGGTGCAAGAACTTCTTTACCCTTCTCCTTAAGCATAACATTAGGATCCAATCCATTTTGGATAATGATTTTCCTAAAAGTGTTGTTTTATCGAACTACTTCCTAAGCTCTTTTTTTATTGCCATAGAAGTCGTTAAGAAATCCTTCACCATCTAGAGATAGTCTTGCAGGTTTTGAACCTGCTTCTTCATATTATCAAACTTTACCTACAAAAGAAAAAATAAGTAGTCAACAGATATTTAAATTTTAAAAAAGAGAACAAAAAAAATTAGAACACATTAGTCTAACCTCGACAACATAATTTTTAGCTACAACAACAACAACCATTTTCTTATCACATTCCCATTCATTATAATAATCTTGGGCTTCAACATTTAAGTTCTCCAATATGTTCAACATAACCCTTAAAGTTTCATCTTTTTAAGATGAAGTAACCTGCATAGTTCCAAATTTATATTTTTGTAGTAGAACCTCAAGCTTTTCTAGTTTATTTTCAACTAAAATTTTTCTATTTTTGAAAAACATTTGAGTCGGGAATTTATTTTATTTATCAAAATTTTGTCCCGATACTCCCATTTTTTATTTATTTTATATCAAGAACTAGAAAATTATTAATGGTTGCTTCAACTGTTAGGAAAAACTCCAATATTTATCACCTCCAAGAGGAAGCACAATAACAAAAATATATAACACAGAAAAAGTAACACAAGTGACACAGATATTTACGTGGAAACTTGCAATGTGTAGGAAAAAGCACGGGGCAATGACAACTTCTCTTTTATTATTTTTAGAAAAATTTACATTCATGTCTTTCAACATTTTCAACAACAATACATCTTAACATGTAAGGGATCACATCCCTTTTATAGATTATAAGGAAGAATCCAAAATTTTTTGTTTCCTCTTCCAACAGAAGCCTCAAAAACTTGTTCGTTTTAGCTCCCTAGACTGTTCATCTTCTGCATTCCTATCATCTACCTAGATGTGTGCTTGGATTGACATCAGGTTGGAGGTCTACAAACCTAGACATCTGGCTGCCCAGATGTCAGGCCCAAACATCTACCAACCTAGACATTTGCTAGTCCAAACATTAGGCCCAAACATCTTCCAGCCTAGAAATCTGGCAACCGAGACATCTGGCCATCTCCTAGATGTCTGCCAGCCTAGACATTTGACAGCTAGATGTCTAGCCTAGACATCTAGTAGGTTATATGTCTAGCCTATTGCCTAGACTTTTGACCTAGATATATCAGGTCAGATGTCTAGCTAACCTGATTGATGCATACTATATTCATACCTAACATTCTCCCACTTGAAGTCAGTATTCAGAAATTCTTTTGCTCAAAAAATTTTCAACTAGTGCCAATTGCCCAATGTTGCCCTTGTTACTTTTTCAGCATGCCTATATAAGTTCTGCACCATTCAAACTTCTCTACCTTGACCAACTTTGTAAGCATATCTATAGGATTCACTTCAGTGTTGATTTTCTACAATAGGATCCTACCTTCTTCCACCACATTTTTGATAAAGTGGTACTTGACATCAATGTGTTTCATACGATCATGGAATGTTAGATTCTTCAAGAGCTGAATAGCACTCTGGCTATCACAATGCAGTGTAATTTTCTTCTGCATTACCTTGAAGTCACCCAAAAATTGCTCTAGCCAAATTACCTCTTTACTGGCATGAGTTGTTGCAATGTATTTTACTTCAGTGGTTGATAAATCCACAACAGACTGCAACTTATAAGCCCAACTTACTGCTCCACCAACAAGAGTGAAGGCATATCCTGTAGTAGATTTTCTCCCATCTCTATCTCCACCATAATCAGAATCCACAAAACTTTTAACTTGCCAATCTACCAATAAAAATTAAAAGGTAACATCTAAAGTAGCTCCTAAATATCTGAATATCCACTTCATCACATTCTAATGCTCCTTACCAAGATTTGCCATGTACGGGCTGACTACTCCCACTGCTTGGGCAATATCCATTCTGGTGCTCACCATGGCATACATGAGGCTTCCTACTGTTGATGAATACGGTACACGAGATATGCTTGTCTTCTCTACTTCTATTCTAAGAAACTGATTGGAAGACAAATTTAAGTGTGGAAGAATTGGGGTACTAACTGGTTTTGCATTCTGCATATTGAAGCGCTACAAAATATTCTCCACATATGAATTTTGACTTAACCATATATTTCTTCCTTTTCTATCCCTATGTATCTTCATCCCTAAAATTTATTTTATTGCTCCTAAATCCTTCATTTCAAATATCCTAGCCAAATGAGCCTTAAGATCAATGATTTTCTTCATGCTGGGACCTGCAACCAACATATCATCAACATACAATAGTAAAATAATAAAACTACCATCGTCAAACATCTTATAGTATGCACAATGGTCAGCTTCACTCTTGCTAAAACCTTGGCTTTTCATGAAGGTGTCAAATTTCTTGTACCACATCCATGGTGCCTGTTTAAACCCGTATAGTTATTTCTTCAGTCTGCAAACCAAATGTTCTTTTCCTCTTTTTGCATAGTCCTTAGGTTGATCCATATATATCTCCTCCTCGAGATCACCATCCAAGAAAGTAATCTTTACATAAAGCTGCTCCAATTTCAAATATTGTGTAGCTACAAGTGCAAGTAGAACTCTAATAGTAGTCATCTTCACAAATGGAGATAAAATTTCATTAAATTCAACACCTGACTTCTGCAAATAGCCCTTTGCCACAAAGCGAGCTTTATAGAATTCCAATAACATGTTGTTTTTCTTCTTCACTTTGTACACCCACTTGTTTCCAATAGTATTTATTCTAGGTGGGATATCCACAAGTTCCCAAGTTTTATTCTTTTGAAGTGCCTCGATTTCCTCCTCCATGGATTTCCTCCATTTTCCTACATTTTCATACTCTCTAGATTCCTGAAATGAACTAGGTTCACCATCATCGATTAACAAAGAAAAATAGGACTGATACACATGATAATACCTTTTCGAACACTTTTGTGGACATGTACATATTCTAACCCAATTATTTATTGGTTTTAGCTCTTGATCTTGTGACCATTGTGATTGCTCTACTTCTTATTCTACTTGTTGTTCTGCATGCTGATCAAAAACTTTAGCATGCTGATTTTCATAGTCATCTTCACTCAATTCTACTTCAACTGGTACAACATTAGGATTTTACTGTACCTCCTTCATTTGCATGGATTTTTCATCAACAATTATATCTCGGCTAATAATTACCTTGTGGGTAGTAGGATCCCATGGTCTATACCCCTTCATTATATCTCCATAGCTGAGAAAAACATATTTGCTTGACTTCGGGTCAAGATTGGACCTTTTTTATTTGGGTACATGGGCAAACGCGTCACAACCAAAAGTGCACAAATGAGAGTGATCAACTGGATTACAACACCAAACCTCCTCCATAATCTGTCCATCCAATGTAGTTGTAGGTGAACTATTAATATGATAAACAATTGTATTAACAGCCTCTGCCTAGAACTTTTTCTCCAACATGGTTGTGTTAAGCATGCTTCTTGCACGTTCCATGATTGTGATGTTCATCCGCTTAGCCTCACCATTTTTCTCTGGAGTGTAAGGTATAGTATTCTGATTCTTAATACCTTCATGCATACAAAATTTATCAAATTCCTTGGAGCAATATTCACCCCCATTATCTGACCTGAGACACAAAATTGACTTGCCCAAACTCCTTTCTACCCGTGCTTTGAACTCCTTAAATTTTTGCAAAGCTTTCTACTTCTTCTTCAAAAAGTAAGCCCACACTCTCCTAGAATAATCATCTATAAAATTCAAAAAATAGATGGCACCATTCAAGGACTAAGTGGGGACAAGTCTAAATATATCTCAATGTATAAGTTGCAGAAAATCAGAACTCTTACTAGGACTTGCAGTAAACCGAACCCTCTTATGTTTACCAAAAATATAGTGCTCACATAAGTCTAAATTGCAAGACTTAATCCCAAAAAGCATACCTCTATCATGCAAAATTTTTAGGTCTTTTTCACTCATATGGCCTAGGCGTTGATGCCATAACATTACTACATCTTGAATAGAAGTTGTTGTTACTACATGGTTTGTCACCGTATCACCACATAAACGGTATAAAGTCCCATAATATTCTCCCTTTGCTACTACAAGAGCTTCTCTAATAATATTGCAGTAGTTGTTACAGAAGGTGACAAAATACCCTAGCTTTTCCATCATTTGATTGATAGTAAATTCTTCCTCAAATCGGGCACATGTCGCACATCACATAACATCCTTTCTCTACGATCGTCCAACCTGATCCTTATATCCCCTCTTCCCACAATTTCTAAAGGATGATCATCACCCTAATAGATATTTCCACCATAGTATGGCTGATATTTGTTAAACCAATATCTGTGGGGAGACATGTGGAAGGATGCACCTGAGTTCAAAACCTAGGTACATAAAACTAATCTGATGTTACTAATACAAAAGGCTTCACATGTTGTTGTCTCTCCTAAATCTGTTGCACTAGCTTCAGTTGATGGCTGATTTTTCTTTTCACCATTCTTTAATTGCCAACAGTACTTCTTGGAGTGTCCTAACTTCCCACAATGCCATCACTTCCCTTTCTACTTATGTCCTTTAGACTTATATTTGGAATGATTTCTACCTTGTTTACTCCCCTCAAACTATTGACCTCTCACAGATAGGGCTTCATTGGTTGAGGGTTCCAGAGATGTTTTTCACCTCAACTCTTCTACCAACAAAGCGGCTAGCACATCATCAAATTTAAGATTTCCTGATGATGAATTAATGATGGTCATCATCATATGATCCCAAGTGTTCAATAGAGAACAAAGTAGGGTGATAGCCTTATTTTTATCCTCCATATTCACATTAACTAAAACTAGTTTACTAATCAGAGTATTAAACTCATTCAAATGATTTACCACGGATGAAATTTCCTTCATCCTCAAGCTATAAAACTACTTTTTCAAAAAAAACTTGTTAGTTTCTGATTTTGTTTCATAAAATTTTTCAAGCTTTTTCCAAAGGGCTTCCACGGTCTTTTCTTCAGCTACATTGAACAAGACGAAGTCCGTTAGGTAGATACAGATTGTAGAAACCACATTTTTATAAAGCATTATCCACTCCTCATCTTTCATGCTGCTTGGTTTACTCGTGATCCCTTTCATAGCTTGCGCTTGGTCATTATGAACTAGAAAATCCTCCACCTTCATCTTCCATAGAGAAAAGTTCCTACCATCAAATTTCTCAATCTTGAACTTGGTTACACCTTTTTTTATTGTTGCATTTCCCACTCGCACAAAAACTTAGCTCTGATACCAAATGTTAGAAAAAATTATAATATTTATCACCTGTAAGATGAAGCACAATAACAAAAATATAGAACACAAAAAATAGTAACACAAGTGACATAGAGATTTACGTGGAAACCTGCAATGTGCAGGAAAAACCACGAGGTAATGGCAACTTCTCTTTTATTATTTTTAGAAAAATTTACATTCATGTCTTTCAATATTTTCAAAAAAAATACATCTTAACATTCAAGGGATCACATCCCTTTTATATAGTAGAAGTAAAACTCCAAAACTATTCATTTCTTCTTGCAATAGAAGCCTCTAAAACTTGTTTGTTTCAGCTCCCAAAGAATGTTCATCTTCTGCATTCATGTCGTCTACCTAGACGTCTGCTTGGATTGACGTTAGGCTAGACATCTACCAACCTAGACATCTGGCTACCCATATTTCAAGCCCAAATATCTATCATCCTAAACATCTGGCAGCCCAGATATCAGGTCTAGAAGTCTACCAACATAAATGTTTGGTAGCCTAGACATCAAGCCCAAATGTCTACCAGCCTAGATGTATGGTAGCCCAGACATCTACCAGCCTAGACATATGGAAACCCAAACATCTGGCCTAGATGTCTAGTAGGTTAGACATCTAGCCTGTTGCCTAGACATCTTAGCCAGATGTCTAGCAGGTCAGATGTCTAGTTGACTTACTTGTTGCATACTATCTTCATATCTAACATCAAATTTATCATAAACTAATTATTATTTTTTTTAAATTACATTTTCATCCTCTAGTAGAGGATGTGATTGAGGGGTGCTAGTTTTCTTAGGAGGAGATTTGCTTGAACAATATGCTCCTTCATTTTGAGGATCTCAAAGCATATCTATTACTTAAAAAATGGTGGGTATGTTCCCTTGTAAGAAATCCTGATCAAGTGGAACATTATCTAACCCAACACTAGAAGCTTCTTGTACACCTATAAAATTACCAAAAGACATAGGTTCGAATCCTAAAAATTGCTTTGTTGCTTCTCTCTATGGTCT
This sequence comes from Wollemia nobilis, assembly GCA_028583015.1. NCBI lineage: Eukaryota > Viridiplantae > Streptophyta > Pinopsida > Araucariales > Araucariaceae > Wollemia > Wollemia nobilis. The sequence goes on along the minus strand of JAQPPZ010001711.1, from coordinate 4,562,815 downwards.
AAATGGAAGAATATGTTTTCCACCTAGGAAGCATTGACCTTGCATTTGAGGTTGGCTTGGTGGAGGAGGGGGTGACATCATGTTGATTTCCATGTAATTGTTGTATAGGAACTTAAAAAATCAAAATAAAATTTGGTTACAAAATTTGTTAAAGTATATTATAATAACTGGTTACAAAATTAGTTATAACACTTACCGACCGAATAAGAGACCTCTTGCATAGCCACAACTGCAAATGGAATGTGGTAACATTGTAAATTTGAAAACACAATATAAAATTTAGTAAAAAATAATAAAATTTGGTAACAAATTTTGTGAAGCTAGAATGTAAAACTTACTTCTCAAATATCAGACATCTTGTGCAATAACACCCATTGGTAGTGGACGTATAAGTGGAGGTTGTTGAGTATTAGGAGAACTAGATCTTATACATTTCCTTATTCTTTTTCTTAGTGGAGGTGTTCTTTCCTCCGCATGTGTTTCAAAGTCTCTTGATTCCTCTGGATTATAACCTATAAAAGTAGCATCCCACTTTGAAGAGGAAGAGGATGCCCTTTTCTATATTTTGTATAAAATGTTAAAATTATAAAAATGACAAACATATAAAAAATAAAAAATTATTAGTTTAATATTAACTAAAAATTACATGAACCTGTTGTTCTATCATGGCTACAATGGCTAGGGCTAAGTGCCAAGAAGTTGGTACTGCAGTGTTCTACAAATTATAATAAGATCCATAAAAAAAATAAGAATTAGTTATATGTGCTTATTGTTGATGAATATGAAATGTGGGTTATCACATTTTGGATATCCATTCTGATTTGATTTGAGACATAGGTGGACCAATAGAATTGTTGGTGTGTAATACAATGAACCAAATATGTCAAGGCCCACATTATAATTTATGTCAGTCTTCCTTACAGAATAAGTTTGGCTAGGAATAATTCACAACATGCCTAAAGAAAGTTATCCTGAATAGCCAGTATAGTCAAACCCCTTCTGGACTTGGTAGCTATAATTGTAAAAAAACAAATTAATAATTGTAAACCCTAGAATTTAAATTTAATTAAATATAAAATATGCAGTTATACCTTGAAAATATTTTGGCTGCACATTGAAGGTGGTCTCTAGGTAGATTCTATCATCATTAGTTTAAGTGAATTTTGATGTGATTGGCTCACAATTGGTGTGAGGCAATGTTGTCAATCTAGTGACGTCAGAGGTTGTGAAAAAAATATGATATTTTTATTGTCAATGACAACATTTACCTTGCCTAAATCAATGTTGTAACCTACAATTATCTTCTCTAGCAGTTTAATGTTAGTGTCAAAATACAACATCGAAACTAGACCCCAAAGACCATAGTCTTGGACCCATGACATGTAACTTGGTGTTGATAAAATTTTGGAAATTAGGGGGCACACAAGGTTTTTGAAATTAATTTTTGACATTGCAGGGGTGATAGGGGATGCCATTGGGATGTTTCATTGCGTACAAGGGAATATAGATTAGGAGGTAGGATGGAAGGTATTATAAAATTGACAAAAAGCATTAGAAAATGGTTCAAATGGAAGGAAAGGGTTAAAAAAATATTAAAAAAGGCAAAAAAAATGACTATTTATGCCTTTATATAAATTTTTATGAATGAAACAATTGAATAAATAATTGACACGTGGCATCTGCATGCAATCATTTAATGAATGGTTGACATGTGATACATATGCAATGTATCATCAATATAATTAATTAGTTGTGCTGCAACTGATCAGGTGTGTTGCAACCGATTAACTTGTTTGCAATCAATTAGCTCTATTGCATCCATTTGGCATTGGTGCAATCGATCAACTTAGATGCAACCTATGGGCATAGGTGCAACTGATCAACTTTGCTACAACTGATCTGTATTTTTGCAACTGATTGACATTGCTGTAACTGATAGGTATTACTACAACTAATGAATAATCAATCAATATTGTTGCATTCGATCAACATTGTTGTAATCAATCAACATTACTGCAAGCGATAAACATAGTGCAACTAATCAACATTACTGCAATCGATCAACATTACTACAACAACATTGTTGTAACTGGTTGACATTGCTCTAATAGATCAAATTTATTGCATCTAATCAGTATTTCTACAACCAGTTGGCATAGTGCAACCGATCAGCATTATTGTAATCGATCGACATTACTGTAATCAAACATCATTACTGCAACCAATTGGTACTACTAAAATTGATTGACACTACTGTAATCAATCAACATTGCTACAATCTATCAGAATTGTTGCAATCAATCATATTTTTGCAATTGATCATCATTTTCCAATTAGCATATCTACAGCCTATCGATATTTTCTAGCCATCATATCTATAGCCAATCATCTCAAACCAATCGGTATATATTTTTTGTATCGACACTATTCTATAGGTATAGCCTAATCAACATAGCTTTTCCTGTCGATAAAAAGCCATTAATTTTTCCATATAGTGCTAGAATTTGGAAACCGATATTCATAGCCCCCAACACAAAAAAATTCACCATAGTTTGAAAATATTTGGTAAAAAATGAATGCAATTCACCATTTCTCCTTGGACATGATTTGCTAGGATTTCAATAAAATTTGCCTAGATTTTATAAATATATTTGGGGACCGACCCCTTATGCATAACCCTATGTTGAATCCACCCTTAAGGGACACTATCCAACTCGAAGAAGCTCCTAAATGTACAAAAACATGACCTTGGGCATGATTGTGGTCAAGATGTTCATTGCTTGCTCTGATGAAGGCACAAAAACTTGATCTAACATACCACAACCATGAATGTATCTTGAAAATTACATTTATATATCAATGTGCTTTATATACGTATGAAACATAGGAACATGATCAAGCAAAACTCTACTTTTATTTTCATAGTAAAGAATAACGTGAAATCTCTAAGAAATGCCAATTTCTAAAATCATTAGCATCCACTTAAGATGTTTAGTTTCCCCATAGGTAGCACAATATTCAACCTTTATGGAAGATTAAGAAATGTATGATTGGTGTTTAATACACCACAAATCAAGCTAAATTCCAAGTAGAATGTAAAGCATATGGTATAATACCACTCATCTAATTCACCTACCCTATCAACATCTAAAAATCTATCAAAATAATTGGGAACCAATAGAATATTGGATGCCCATTTTATAGGTCCCTTTAATATATCTAATAATTTTCTTCATTAGTTGTCAAATGGATATCTTAGGTGTCCGGATGTACTTGGAGAAATAGGTAATAACAAATTCTATATCTAGTCTAGTGTGAGTGAGATAGACAAGTCTTCCATAATACATAGATATCTCAATATTTAAAACCTAAGGAAAATGGATATAATAAGGATTCCACTATATTATAAACCATTAAATAATATATAAAGCATACATGGTATAGGAAATAGTAATTCTAAAGCCTATCTAACCAATCTAGATTTCAAAAATTAGTGAAATATCTTCAAATATATCATCTCAAAGGTGGAACAAAGTCATGGCTTCATATCCTAAATTAGAGTAGTGGAGTTACCAATGATGATAATATTACCAATATACAACATACTCACTAATCTTGATTTTTTATGTAGATATCATGTTTATCTTGACATCACTAAAACCTAAACTAAAAAAAATGAATGGATTTTCTCATAACGATCATGAGGATCTTAATTAAGACCATATGAATATCTAGTCAAGTGATATATGAATGGAGTAGATCCTCAAGCTCAAAACTAGGTGGTTGTTGGATGTAGATTTACTCCTAAAGTTCTTGATGTACTAAAAATCTTCACATCCATCTGATGAACCTTCCATCTATAGGAGGTATCAATGGAGAGAATCATCATTATAGAGTCCATCCTAGCCATAGGTGCAAATTTCGTAGAATAGTACACTCCCTTCTATTGAGAGAAACCCTTGGTGAAAATGCATACCTTGTTCTTTTCTACCTAACAATTTAATGGATATTTTATCATATAGACCATTTACACCCCACAATATTATTTCCTTCTAGAGGAGAAACCAATTCCCAATTTTTATTATTCATCAATGTTTCACACTCTGCTACCATAACATCTTCTCACTCAATATTTCCCTTAGCCTATAAGTATGTGAGAGGATCCTATGAATGGGCTACCTTTGAAAGAAAAGCTTGGGAATGGGCCTTTTGATGTCACTCAAGGGATAGAATAGGATAAGCATCCTTTAGAAGTATATTTTCCCACCTGGATTTGGGACAATGGAAGAATCATGTGGATCATTCACTATCTGAACATAAAAAACTAAAATAAAATAATCTAACTCATCACCCCTCAATTCATTATGAAAGTCTAGAAAACTTTAAATTGATGTATCCTACTCATCCTACCATATTATAGAAGAGAAATAAATTACCTATGAAGTTGTTAATGGAGGGTTCAAACGGATAAACTAGGAACAACCACTCATCGAAGAACAACCCAATATATTTGAAGAATCTACAGAATATGGAATAGGAAGAGAATAAGAAGAATTAATAGCTACAAATTTTTTAGGGGAGTGGAATGAATACATGGAAGAACTTCATCAAAGATAGAATCTCTCTTGATTTAGACCTCATGCCTTTGAGGATCATAGAGACGATATATATTTGAGGTAATAGACTCTTGGTCCTCCTATCTAGCTAACTTTTAATAATGGCCTTAAAATTATTAAACCTTTCAAATGTTTCATCCTTAGTATGTATATTGTAGACCCACATATATTTTCAAAAATCATCAATAAAAATAAGGAAGTAGCTATTTTTGAAAGTGAATATGAACCCATGTATGATCTCTAAAGGGTGATATGGCCTCCTAGAAACTAATTTTTAAAATGTTACATAATGATGTTTTTCAAAAAATTCATCCCTCACATGCACCACTTAGAGGATATATACATGGAAGCCTAATGACCATCTGATATTTCCCCATGTATCTCAAGGAATCATAAATGATATATCCAAGCTTGTGATGCAACTTTTGACTCTCATTAGTAGCATGTGAAACCATGGTAACAAAGCTTTTATTTCCAAAAGAATTAGAAAAAAAGGTAGGTATTTCACCTAGCTTATACATTTGGTCAGTTTCATCACAATATCTAGAAGAAATAATTTGGAACCTCTTATCTATATCCTTATTCACCCATCTACTAGGCAAAAATTCTACTTTCATATTTGTATGAGTAATTTGATAAATATATAAAAAGGTTAGGATCAACATTAGGATCATGAAATACCTCATCAAATGATGAATATGCACAATAGTAATATCTCCACTTCTTATAACCTATAGTGAAGAGTCATCTCCAATAACACATTACCTTGTATATATTTGTTATAGCCTTGAAGAAGGTGCTTGTGATTCATCATATGCCTAGTAGCCCTTGATTCTATTATCCACTCATCTAAAGTGATGGATTTCAAACATGAATAATGAACTACAACATGTGCTTATGAAGTTTCTCCATAAAAATAGTCCTCATATTATGCATAGAAGAGAAAAACATTAGAAATACTTTTCCTTATGCTTCCTCTAATTTCTTAGTCTGAATTCTATAAAGTACTTCATTGTGTTATTTATTTTTTACAAGACTCACAATTAGACTTCTTGGTATTGTAGGTAGCATAGTTAGGATCATTCATCAATGACATATGATGATATGTAATCATTCTAACAAAATTAAAAAATCTACATGTAGTTGTGACCAAGAATAACAATACCAACATAAAGATCTAGAGAAATAATAATATTTAAAAAGAAGATCAAAATGATTCTATATGCAAATGTTATGGACCCAAAAAATATATATCCCTAAAATATCAAATATTGGCTCAAAAAATTTTAAAAATAAAAATAAATTTAATGCCTACAACAAATGAAAGTCTTACACATATCATTTTCTATTAAGGGGGTCTTACATTGTGGTGTTTCAATGAATCACATGATACCACTTATTTCTATATAGTTTACCCTAAAATATATGCATTATAAAGTTTGCTACTATTATGTGAGCTACTAGTCAAGTTTCATGAGAGGAAAAAATATGATTGATCAATACCATTTTTATAGGTTCCAAGTGGTGTAAGTTATACCCTATTGGACACTATATGGACTACCATATTGGCTAAACCAAATTATTCCATGTTGGCTCTTGCATCAACATCTACCAAGTATTTCCTCAATGTGTATGCTACTTCAACATCCTCCTAAGATTTTATGTGTCACCCTATGTTACCTATCTAGATTACCACATAAATTACCACATGTTGCTTCAATATTTATGCCATATAAGCATCTTCACAAGACCCCATGTGTTGTCCTATGCCACCTATATAGACTTCAACCTTAGTTACCATGTGTCACCTCATGATTGGTGCACTTGGTTCCATGTTAGCTATAAAAACTACCATGTGTTGCCTCAAGATTCATGTGTCTAGTCCATTTCAACTATACACACTAACATGGAATTTGTATGGATCTACCATTTCATCATGTTGGTGTAAGGGGATGTCATTTCATCTACCATATTATTAAGAAGTGACACATTATCTGGTTCCACATCATCCATCTTACTAATTCCATAAAAGGTATGTATCTAAGTTTTGTTGATGTCATCAATAAAATGAAAGGGGTATTTGAACTTATAACCTCCCATGGAAAAATCCTTAACACATCCTCTATAAGACACCTCTCTAAGCACTACACTTAGGAGGAAAACCATAAGGCTTAAACTTAAAATAAAACCAACTAGAAAACATCATCCCTTCCCTTGTTAGTGATGTAGGACTATGTTAGGATGATGTAGATGCATCTAATAATAGTATTTACCACTCAATGTATATAATATTTATAGAATATTATAAATTCAAAATTAAAAAATTCAATTTTTTGAGGGAAATATATTTTTTAAACAAATTTGGAAGTACCTAGAGGTAAAATGATAAAACGTGTTGAACTATGATCCATCAATAATTTTTTAAAGAATATATAAATATTGAAAAATCATTTGTATCTATTGCATTTTTCATACATAATAATTTTTTCAAATGCAACCAATCATATCCTCCTCTCATGCCTCTACAACAAAAAAGTTATTGGACCATTTTTAGAACATTTACAAGTTGATTGAAGATATTTACTAAGCACAAATTTTTCCCATGACTTTTATAATACTATGTGTCTATTTAAAAATATTTAGCCTCTTCTTTTCTTCATTTATAATGGTCAATTAGTTTATCCTTAAAATGATAGTACTATTGAACAACAAAAACTATAAGATAAAAGGAAATGAATTTAAAAAAAAAAAATTATAAAAGGCAAATGTGGTTTTTAAGAAACTTAAAATAACTAAATACTAAAATTGGGGCATCCATTTGGTTAGAAAATTTGAAAAATATGATTGAGTTCCAATGAGAGGAAAGAGGAAAATGTTAATCAATATTTATTCTAGAGCAAATCTACTCATTCTAGTTACATCCTCATGATTCAAAACCACTTGAGGTTTTTTTACTATAGAACCATTTTTATTACAAAACCCTTCTTTAGATTATACCATTAACCTTCAAAAAAATATTCTTGAATAGCTTGTAAAAATGTTATCCTCAAAATAAGCTAAATAAAGAAACTACTATCAATAATAATGAATATTTAAACCTAGATTCGATACCATGTCAAATTTTATAATAGTTTCTGGAAATGAATGTGGTCAAACATTAAATAATATTGCTTGACAAAAGAAATTCACAACATAGAGAAAATTGAATATAATAGGGTGTCCATGGATACCAAATGATCTTCATTACATGAAAAAACAATTACTCCTAAAAAAATAATATAATGATAGGTGGTAAGGGGTATTTATACCCAAATATATTATTCCTTTAGTTCAAGGTTGTGAGATTGATCCTTATAAATAAAATGATATAAAAATATATAAAAATACCTTTTACAAGGTTTACATGGTTCCAAAGGGTAAATATAAAAAATACAAGTGCAAATAGTTGGCCATGGATTCAAGATAAGGTTAACCAACATATATTCCAACAACTAGATTGCATATGATGTAGATTTCTCTTGTATATAAGTATGCATACAACTTACATGATTTCATCATTAACATTGTGTTCTATTTAAATCAACGTTATCCCTTGCTCTAAGGTTTAGAATCATGTTTACATTATTTTCACCCTTTTCAAATTATAACCTTTAGCTAGAGTCACTTTTCCCTTATATGCCTCTATTTTGAAACTTTAGTTTAATCTTGATTAGTGTCTATATGCTTCATTGATTGAAGTGATATTTCAAGAACTTTATCTTTACCTACATGTATCTATGTAGATTGCTATGGTAAACGAGTTTATATGTAATGCAAATTTTAGGATGAAAAGAAATAAAAACGTGCATTATGAAGTACAATTGGAATTAAACTAAAAAATAGTTGAAAAAACAAAAATATGAGTCTTTACATAGAGTTGGTATGACTTGATGATATAATGAATGAGCACAAGTAATATACATTATAGTGGTAAATATATTATTTAGTGTAGTTATCTCACAATGTAAGTATTCTTATATTATATGTTTTAAGTGCATATTTCAAATGTACATACATTGGTGGAGTGCAAGAAATATTTCAACAAAAATGTAATATGATTGGATGATTTTCTTGATATTGAAAAATTTAATGCTGAAAGAACTCATTGATGTGTGAAAAATATATAAATGTTTTCTTGAAAATGAATGTGGGGTAAAACAAGACCAAATCATTGGAATATTATACCTATACAAGAAACTATGATTGAATTTTTAGTTGATAGGACTTCACACTACAAATCAAACCTAGAAATTAGAAAAGCAAAAGTATATATTGTGAAAACTATTACCCATGTGTTCCATTATGATAAGTAGTACCATACAATTTTAATAGAAATATAGCATTATGAGCTATTGCAACAACAACTATGAGCAAGGTGAAATTATAATAGGATGTTTATTGGTATTTTCAATATGATTATTGTTAGCACATCTATGATTCAAAGAAGGCTTAAAGAACAAATTTTAGAAGAAAGTGGATCCAAATATAATTAGGCATTGGTTTTAGGACTCCACTAAAATAATAGAATATCAACTGATATAAAATAAAAAATTACCTTTTTAAATTCAAACAATTATGTTGACAAATCATTGGAAATTACCACTTTGATAATAATTATTTCTTGTGTCCATGCTCAAATAGTATATTGGAAGTCTAGGTTTCCCTTAGACAATGTGTAGAAAAATAAATGACTCCATGGCAAATAAAAATTGGCTATATGAGAGCATAATGCAACATGGTATATGACTTATAAAAAGATAAAGAGAGAGAGAAACATCCACTAATTAAGAGAGTAAGTGTTGCACATTATAATATCTATGAATTATATGAAGAAGATAATAATTTAGTGATACAAGAGTTAAACAAATGAGCTAAATATCATGCAATTGTCTTGCATAGAAGATGTTTTTTCTTTTTTCAAGAGGCATCTCAAAATAGTTAATTCCACTAACACACATTTATGATAATACTAACACTGATGTATTGTTCTATAAGACTATGATTTACATAAAATAATAAGTTTGCATTACACAATACAATGATAAAAAATAACATAAAATGAGTGACAAGAAGGGAAAATGTTTCATAACACTTAATTGCATCATAACACAATTGAAGGATAGTAAATTCCATACACAATAATGGCAATTAGCATTGACTCATATGCAAAATATAAAATTATATTAGTTGCAAGTAAAAATGAAAGATTATTAAATCATACATTTCACTTGAACTCCTCAAGGAGTTATGTAACCCCCCTTCAAGAGGAAGGCCTCAAGATATTTGAAAAATAATACCTAAGGAAAGTGTCAATGTTTGGACCTTACTAAATTATGCATGCAAACACTTATTTATAGCCAAATTCCCACTTGAGATCTAAGCCAATGTGTTAGACTAGATATTAATTAGCTTAATCCACCATACATGGAAATATATTATATAAAAATAAATAAAATTTAATAATAAATAAATAAATTATTCTTCTTAAAGATGATGTCATTTCCTATACTAGCTAGATTCATTCTTCTCTAGTATTGTTCCTTGTCCATTGGCCTATAGGGTCTAGTTGCACCTCAAAGAAAATCCTCTAAATTTGGGTCCTTGTGATTTAATTGTTGATTAGCTCCTAATATAATATTTTTTCCCTATGTCAAGTATAATGTGCTAATATACATTAATATTTGTTATAGACATTATATCAACAAATTCATTATCTTACTAGTAAGGCATGTGTTATTTTCTAATTGTCAACATCCCATGCAGTTGAAGTTCCAAATATGCACATTTAAACAAATATTCTAAAAAATATATAATATCATGTTTTAATATTATATATGAAATAAATAATAATATTTTATTATAATTAATAATTACTTTTTGATATTGGAGATATCTATATTTGAAATTGGGTGATCTTGTTACTGGGTCAGTTGAACATAGAAAACCCTATAAGTAACAAATACAAGTACACCACTCATATTTTTGACCTAAACAACTTCAAATAGTGAATATTACTTTGGTGGTACTAAAAAAAAGTTATCCCAAGAATATCCTAAAAAAATTTAGTTCTCTTGACTCAAATATTTCGTAGTATTCTCACTTATTTAGTAGTAAGTGTATTGAATCATCTAAAATCCTTGTAGATAATATCTATCCTTCGATATTTTGAATAATTATGAGAATTCATTCTAATTCATGGTATTTATGAACAATTATAAACAAAATGGGTCTCTTCAACCTCTCATCACTAACCTTATGCTTAACCATGGATTTCCAATCAAGGATGTACCTTTAGATTCTATGAATAGTGGTACTATCAAAATATTGAGCATGTAAATTCAAATAAACATCTGAATTTTAAAGTAGTGAAAGATATTTGACTATATTTATGGTGACTTTGTAGTTCAATATTCTTGTTCTCCTTAGAGTACCCATATATATGAATATGTATTTTTATTGAGAGCAAAGTCAAAAAGTGGATTGTCAAGTTCATTATGTAGAGATCGCTTATTAAAAAAAATGTTACCTATCATGTACAACATACCCAAAGAATATTTATAACAACTAGAGATCAATGAAACCAATTATATTAGGTCAAAATAACTATAATATTTCTAGAGATTAGGGTGTCATGTTATAATCTTGTTAAGAAATTTTTATGCTCTAATATATCCCTTACTATCTCCTATGATGACGTGATTAGAATCCCCCCATTAGAAAATTTTACAAATAAATGAAGGCTCTTATACATCATTGGGAATATTATCTTCTAAAACATGTGCAATTGCTATGAATACAGGATTAAAAACATATTTTAAAATCAATTTCTATTACAACTATTTGAATAATTACAAGTATGTAGGCTTGATTTAGTCAATTCCCTTAATGATTGTTGGAAATTATTTTTTTATTAAAGGTATTTGTGCTTGAATTTGTAGGTTTTATTTTTTCAAATACATTCAATTATAGTATCCATAGCTCCTATAAAACAATTTATCCTAGGGTGTAGCATTGTGCTACTAATTGTTCTTTCTTCTTAGGATTTTTGAGATAATTATAATCTATATTTCTAATTTCAATATTGAAATATTATTTTTCTATTCCTTTACTAGGTCAAAGAACAACTAGTTCCCTATTGAACTGTTCTCTTTCACCTCCTAAGAAATTTGGTAATATTTTAAAATTTTATCATGATGGTAATGAATGAGGTCAACTAAAGTTATTGAGAGGTAGGACATCATTATGTTCATCATCATAGTATAAAGAATAGAATATGTGTGATCACACTCTCTTTGACAAATAAAAATGGTGTTGGTATTTCTACTATGAACTTGATAAGATCATAATAAACACCCATATTATTTTTTAACCATGTTGTGCACTATAAAAATTGATTATCCATTGGGAGATTTATAGTATGTTGTATTCTCTAGACACACATTAGTGAAATCCATCACATGATAGAGTATATTAGTTAAAGTCATGATGTGCACCATTGTTTCATCATACAACCCCTAATTTGTTTCTAAATTTTATTATTATATCAAAGGATGAGCTTGGTAGAACTTGTTTATGGTGAGAAAATGGACAACATGTTGATATTAAGATAGTAGTGAGGGTCCTTGTTGATATTATACAAGTGGGAATTTATTTCCATCATTACTTATTCAAATAACATATCCTAGCTTAATAAACGAGCATCTACTCTACCTTCGCAATAGCAAGATATAATGCTAAAAAATATATATGATCAAATGCTCTAACAAGCCATAATATGTTAGGCCATAAGGCCTTCATGAAACTAATCTATAATTTTCTTTTAGTAAAACAGTGAAAATATCTTTTTGAAAACTTGGTTTGCTTGATGACTTGGTTCCACTTGGATTGTAATAAAATCACTCACTAGTCACTTATAAAACCCTCTATTTTGGCATCAAACATACACATCCATACCCAAAAATAATATTAGATATCAAGAATACAATATGGATAATATGTTAATTTTTTGATAAAATGCTAAGGATGTTTAAAATTTATTGTAAATATAACTATTTGTTGTTGTTACAAAATATTACTTAGTTCTTATTGAAAGTGTAATTTTATTCATGCCCAAGACCAACATTATATGATGTAATATTGGATAGGCTTAAGCGAATTCATTGTACAATGTATTCAATAAAAAGTAAAACTTTATATAATATAAGCCTTGTGGGCTATGGCTAACCTTGTTATGGTCAAATCCACCTTATAAACTTGTAATCAATCTTAAATCCTTTCTTGGCATGCCACATTAATGTTATGTTTATTTATATGTTTGGGATTTTGGTATTGGTATAAATACCCCCCACCAATCCTCATTTTTGTTAGCTTTTGATGCTTAATACATAAAGCAAAATAACCACAAGATCTAAAATAAATTTGCTATATAAAATATATGATAAGGGCAATATTCTAATCATATAAAACTCATAAATAACTTCTGAAAAAACTCATAAAATATTCATTACCAAATTCTCATGAAAATAGTATTTTGATATAGAATAAAGATCTCAAATACACCATACTTCCACACACTCTCACTCTACATTGTGTCACACACACACATATACACACATATAATGGAATGTGACTCTTCATATGGATTACTCTTGGCCTTCACTCTTATTTAGACTCTTCACTTTCCTACTCTAAGGACACATGTGTACTCTTACATAAAGGACACTTGTGCACATCTACACTCATCATACTTGCACACTTAACTACAAGACACTTGTATATTTCCTATAAATTATTACATTACATAAAATATTTACTCACACTCTAATCTAAGATACATTCCTAATATAAATATGTATCCAAGGTGGTACATTAGCATATACTAAATAATGTAATATACTCCAATACCCCCCGTATTACATTATTTGGTTATTGAAGACTTTAGTATTCAATATGGTATTCATACTTTCAATTCACTTTACACTGTATGCCTCCTTGATCAGGTTCCTTATCTTATTATTGTAGAAACAAAACCATAAACCTTCATAAAAACCATCCATCTCATAAATCTTCATAATAAAATAATATGCCTAAGGTTTAACTTAGGCATAATTTCCTGCACATTAATCTATTTTCTAGATTTTGTAAAATCTGGAAAATATCCCCTAGGATACCCTATCTCTCCACTTGACATGTGTCCTAACCACCACTACCCCTCCCCTTGCCACATCTCACACACCTTATTGACCCTCACCTACCCACATGCCACCACTCCAACTAAGTGGGACACTCTAAGTGACTCACTCTAACTATCCAAGATAGGTAGCTATCCAGTCCCTTCCACTTGGTAGCCCTGATTTACCACCTATACTCACCCTCCTCATATCCCAAAATATTGTAAAGGCTCCACCATTTCATCAAGTAAGGAATACTAAAAAGACATCATCACACTACCAAAAGCATGCTAGGATGATACCAGTATTCCCAAAGGTTGAGCCATAGAAGCTGAGGATCACCATCCTGAGCTCCACACCCTTCTACAACTCAATCCCAAACATAGCATTACATTTGCACAATCACACACATAGACCTATCAGTCACAAACACAACCTTATAGGTCTCAAACGTAGCACTACATTTGACCATCCCTAAACATAGACCTATGTTTGCATAGGATTAGATCAATTACTTCGAAGCACAAATTAGATAGGTAAAAACATAGCAATGTTTTTTATATCATTGTTTTCTATATTTTGCACATATTTCTTGTAGATGTAAAAATGAAACACCAATACAATATATAAAGTAACAAGCACAAGTAAATGAAACATAATTGCACAAAATAATATTTATTTTATTGAAATGGGGTATATCTTTTGATTGTAGAAATAATGTGCCCCAATGTGGGGAATTTACAATGCCCTTGATATAGTTGTTACAATGTTAGGATTTCTGAGGTCCTAATACAATGAACAGTGGTGTCTTTATTGGTCATATTTGATCCCAACTGAGTGGTGAGTGGGCTTTGGTATCCTATGTAGGGCCACTCAAGCTTCAATAGTTTACAATTAATGTGATCCTTAGACCTACACATACAACAAATAAACAAGGATTAATAATATCTATGAGGACTCCACCATGTGAGACCCTCATAAATAAAATTAAAAAAACCCTACTTGTAGAATAGAAGCCGTAAAATAGATCTAAGAATAATAAAAATGCTTGCAAATGAAATTTTACCTTGTCTTCACTGACTTATCATTTCTATCTTCGTTATCATTGCATAGGATGATTATGCAAATGTGTCCTAGTGGCACCCAAGAGCTTTAGGGCTGTAGAATTAATATGGGAAATACCTGCAGGTGCTTGGTGGTGACCAAAAATACCCAAAGACATCTAGTAGGCTCTGGTGGGCGCTATGCATACTCTGGTGAGTGCTCAGGAAGCTTTAGAGAGCATTTAGTGACTGAGGGGGAATTCATAGAACTAGATCTAGTTCATGAGGTGGATGACGATGGATGCAGAGGAGGTGAGATGAAGCGATGGAAGATGGAAGTAGTGAGGATGTTTGAGTGCTTGAGGAATTAGGGCACAAGGGCTCATGGAACTCAAGACCTCCAAAAAATGATAAGGCTCAAAAAACTTAGGGGATTCAACTATTGAGTCATCAAAATGACTCCTCTTTATAATATTCCCTTAGGCACGTTAGGGTTTCAATGACACAAAATATGTGGCTAAGATTAAAACATGATGGATGACTAGGATTAATTCATACATATATACATATATTTATTAAATATATATAAATATAATATATAAAATATTATTATTTAAATATATATTAAACAAATATATATAAATAATGGATAATATGGTAGGAAATTATGGATGGATGACAAGTGGCTAGATTTTGGTGTCTATAGATGCCCATTTTTGTACCATGTTGCGTGAAACACAATGTGGTGCAAAAATACGAGACACCTGGTTTTGGCCTGATGAAAACGCAACTTTCTCTTGTTGGAATGCAAAGATGAACTTGAAGATAAAAGAATTTTGATGGTGTAGCTTACCCCCTCAATTTGTGAATGAGTGATTGATGCATCTCATGATCCAATTGACAAATTTGTGCAAATGATTATGTGAAATGCATGGTGTAGTTGTGGATGATATGAATGATGTAAATGTGATGTCATTTTTGCCCCAATGGTAGAAGGGACTTGATGCAATTGATTGATTTTGTTTTTTCCCTAATAGATAAAATGGGTGATATATTTTTGCAAATGATTATGTGAAATTCATGGTGTAGTTTTTATGATATGAATGATATAAATGTGATGTCATTTTTACCCCAAATGTGGAAGGGGGTTGATGCAAAATGATTCAGTCTATTTTTACCCTAATAGAGAAAAGGGGTTTATGCCAAGTGTAGATGCCATGATCATGTAAGATGTATCCCGTTGTGGGAAAATCAAAGTCAAATGTGGTTGCCCCAAGTTTGGGGTGATTCCATGTTGTTGAAGAAATTGTCATATGGCGTCATTGAAATGTAAAGTGATGAAGATGTAAAATATCAAGAACTAATCACCCTCAGATCATATGATTGCTAGGAATGCATGTCCTAGTTGACTCTTGATGCATGTCATTAATAGCATCATTTAATCTTATGATTTATCAATCTGGGGTGGTTTCCAAGGCTGTCTATGATAGAAGGTTAGGGTAGAGTACAATTCAAGCATTCAAATTTCAAGCATTTATTGGGTGAAACAGATGTTGGTTTAGCCTTTTGGTGTCACACTAAACCTAGTCTACAGAATGGAAACTGAATTAACTTGCAAGAATTGAAAACTAATTCTAAGTTGCAAAAATTGAAATTTAACTACAAATGCAGGAATTAAAATTGTAGGAATTGAAAGTCTAATTTACTTTTGCAGAATTGAAATGTTGCTGAGAAGGAAAACCTAAATTACACTTGCAGAATTGAAACCTAGTTACACTTGCAGGAATTAAAATGATGCTTGGAAATAATATTTATGCTAAGAACACCTGTCAGTGCCCTGTCACAGAAGGTCATCAAGCTTCTACTACAATAACTGATAGTGAAAATTGAAAGCTACTGAAAAACTGATAGAAGTTGCCAAAACATGAAAATAAGAAAAAAATATGAAAAACAAGGGAAACATAGGTTTAAACTATTTTTCCAGCTGACACATACATTGGTTACACAAAAACTTAATGGAAAACATAAATAAAATTACACAAGCTTAAAACAAGAAAGGAAAATTTGACAAGCAATCTGTTAATTCTGCTATAGCAAAGTTATAGAAAAACATGTCATAATAGTCCTCCTTCTAGGCCTAAAAGTGGGCCCAAGCTTCCTGATCTAGAAGAAGGTGGAAAACTTTCTCTTTAACTAATTAACACTCACACTCACTCATGAATAGAAATTAACAAAAGAACTACACTTTTTATTAACTATTGCACAACATTACAATGTTGTAGGAAATTCCTGCTAATTGCTAAAGATCAATTACAGTCTATTCTAATTCTCTATTCTATTCTACTTAGCTCAACCAAATAAGGGAGATTTTATTTATAATAAAATATTACAATTTCATAATGCTCAATATCATTTGGATGTTATTTCCTAGTGATTTACCAATAATTCTGAATCTGAATAAGTCTAATTTAAGACAAAATTACTACATATTTTATTGGCCCTTGGAATGCATCTCAAGTGGTGGGAGTGCATTGGAGGAGGTTAGAAATATCTTTATACACCTATATCCACCTTAAAATATCATTTCCCTACTATTTTGGATGCTCAAATATCTTTTTGACTCAAACTGACCACTTTTCCCCTTTATTCTGGAGCATCTTCGAAATATCTGGCTGTAAAATAGCTTTATGCTCAGATGCAATAAAAATGGGTAATAAGTGGGTTTTAAGTGGATGGGACATCTCTCCTATCCCTTAGAAATTTTTTCCAACTGCTTTCCATCCATTTACATTGACAAATTCTATGACTTCCTTTATAATTGCATAATTCTGATTTTTGTATGCATTTTCCAACTGTTCCTGCTTTTCAGTATTTTTGTCTTGTTGCTGCCATTTGTACTGCGTGGGAATGCTTCCAGGTGGAGCAAGATTCATCCCTAACCTCCCTCAACTATTTCCAAGCATTTTACTCCTCTTTAATTTGACAAATTCCAAGTCATCAATAAAGTGACAACTTGCTGGTTTTTGTATGGTTGTTTTTCTGTAGTTGACAGTTTGCTGCACAGTCATAGAAACTTGGTGCCAAATTGCATTTCAAATAATTTGGAAGGTGGGAAAAGCATTCAAATATTATTGTGAGGTTATAAAAAACAACACACAACTTTTGGATTTTGAAATACATATTTTATTTGCTAATTAATCAAACTAAAATAGTGCAGAAAATGCTAAAAATTGTCAAAACAGAGTAATATGCTCCTAAAAATTTTAACCATGCAAACACTTAATATATAATGCATTTAACCATCTAAATTAACATAAAAAACATAACATAAGGTTTATGTGGCAGTTTGAAGTAACCAAAAACATGTCATTATTGAGGCAATTCCTAGCCTCATCATTTTCCCCCCAGCTTATTCTAATGCATGCCCTCATGCATTTTGTAGGGCTATCGGGATAGGAATGTAATGCATTCTGGCACTAAAAACTTATGCAAAAATAGTTTTCAGATGAATTTCTCTATTCTTTTGGATTGTGCAGGTAGATGTCCAATTTATCAACAAGTGAATCCTCATGATTTACCAAAGAAGGTCCTTTTTCCTTAAGGATCAGACTACAAACTTCTAGATGACCTCCTTTATTGCAATGAGTACTCTGCAGCTTAGCAAAGATATTGTATCTTCTCCTGTAACCTATTTAATTTTGTAGTCTTAGCTTCAACCTACTACTCCAATGGTTTCAAATTTGCAACTTGGGCTTCTAATTTTTGACATCTCAATACCCATTTTGCAATATCCTTGTTATACTTAACCAATGGAACTATTTGTGGAGGCCTAACTATTGATTGGTTCTTTGGCAGCAAATCAACTTGCACCCCAACTTCTTCCATTTGAACTCTATGCAAAACTGATGAAAAAATTTATTCAAGGGTCTGATATAGATTTGTACTTACTTGTTTTTCAGCTTCTTGAATGTGTGTGGCATCTTTATTTGATGGTGTTTGCTTTCTTGTTGTTGTGCATCATTGGATGGGTATTCAACTTGACTTCTTACCAAGAAAATTGATGCTCATCCATCGTTGTAGTGTTTCCACCTTGATGAGAGTTTTGATTTGCATCTATTTCTTATTCACCTACTCTCATTGCTAATGGTTCCTCATTTTATGCAGGATTTATCAGAACAAAATCTTGTACAGGTGTAATTACCTCTGATTGTTGTTTTTGGGGTAGGCTCTATAAATTGAGGAGGGGGCTATGGATTTTTTTGGTGCTGCTTCTTTTTATTTTGCTCTGATAACCTCGACAAAGTTTCTGCAATATCCTCTCCAGCATCAGAAGTTACAGGTTGTGCTTCACAATGTGCCACCCTTATTTTCAATATTTCTAAAAATTGTGCCTTGAACTTATGACTGATTTGGATGATGTGGTAAAACAAACAAATTTCCTTACCCTTTTTATGCATGTGCCACGTGGAACTTTGAATTTCAAAGTCTGCCATGAATTTTACATTTCAAAACTACCCATTTCTTATTCCGAAGCTTAGAAACTCATTCCAGAGTGTTTTGTATTTTCCTATCATTTTGTCAAACAGTTTCTTATTCCAAAGATGTTCTCATTCCAAAGATCTAAAATTTTCCACTATAAAACAAACAAAACTACATTTTTGTTCCAGAGCTTGGTATCATTTCGAAGCTCTGTGAAACCTCTACACATATATGCAATCAAATTTGTGCCTAATTTCATAGAGCTGCCCCTTTTACCCATTTTTATTTTTCTACCCATAAAAACCTGTAATTTTGCAGAACAATAGGGATTCCTCTTGTTTCCTCTGGATAGGTTGGATGTTTTTGGATTTGCCAAACCCTATGAATGTTTCTATGCTAACTAGTGATTTAGACACACTACATACTAAATACCTACAGTGATAAAAAATGCAAGAAACACATACCTAATTTGAACAATTATCATACACCTTGTAGATGGCTATTTCTGATGATTGTTAGCAAGCTATCTGAAAACATAAACATAACACATGTGCAGTGTGAGATTTGTACAATGGTGAAAAAAATGATGGGTGGATCAACAAGGCAATGCACACTAGAAAACCAGTTTTCATGCAAGCCAACTCAACAGTGCCTCCAAGGAGGTTTTCACTACTAAATTATTCATTTTTTTCCATTTTTTTTTCTTTTCTTTTTCTTATCTCTTTTTTTTCATTTTTTTTCACCAAAAGAGGCTTCCATTTT
Organism: Wollemia nobilis; assembly: GCA_028583015.1. NCBI lineage: Eukaryota > Viridiplantae > Streptophyta > Pinopsida > Araucariales > Araucariaceae > Wollemia > Wollemia nobilis. The sequence continues at coordinate 4,542,706 of JAQPPZ010001711.1, read as the reverse complement.
TGGTTTTCAACCCTTCTATATATTTTTTTTAGGGTCTTCAATGATATAGAATGTATCTCATGAGGCTATAATGAGAGAGAATTTCTCTCATTCTTATTTGGATAAGAACAATCCTTATTCTACAAAAACATGTCAATCTTTGTATAAAAACACCATCTTTTTCTGCTGAAGGCTACAACAATGATACACCCTTTCTTTCCATATGAGTAATAAGAACCTTCTCATGTCATCATTAACTCCTTGTTGCTGGAAATGAAGTATTGACTTCATTGTTCCTCCTCCATGCTGAAATTGATGCTTGTCCTCATGTATCCCCATTTTGTGGGACATGCTTTTTGCTACAATTTTTTTTATTTTTTCTCTTTTTTCTTTTGTCTTTTTTTTTCTTGTCTTGCTTGTGCCCATGAAGGAAGTTCACAAACAAGATTATTCTTCTTTTTACTTTTCTTGTATTTTCTTCTCTTTTTTTTCTTTTTGTCAAACTTTTTAGCATCACTCTGAATCTGACATGGAAGAGAAATTCTCTTCCATCTTGTGTACATCCAATTGTGGAATCTCCTTCAAGAAATCCTCCTTAGTTAATGGTGCATGGTATACCCGAAGGTAGTGTCCATTCACTACTAACTTTCTCCATGAATCACCAATGGGAGAAAGAAGCACTGCTCCATTTTTGAATACTTCTTCAATCAAGTATGGTTCAAGCCACCTAGTCTACAAAATCTTGTCAATATGTACTTGCAACAATTCAATTCCAATTCCCAAAGATGTTAAAAGCATTAGTAACTCAAATTCAATAGGAAAATGTGGTTTCTTATCATAAACCAGTTCATACAGTGTGAAACTGAGTATGTCTAATATATGATCAATAAATGGAAAATGGTCCTTATGTGTGAATGTATTCAGTTTTTGATAATCTCCACACACTCTCAGTTTCCTATTTTTATTTGGAATAATAACTAATGGAGGAATCCATTGGTTATCAAAAATTGGATAAATGAATCTAACCTCCAAGAGTTTCTTTATTACAGTTTGGACAATATATCTTAAGGTAGACTTTAATTGCATTTGTAGTTGTTTCAAAGGTTTAAAATTTTCAATATATATCCTATGAGTGCATACATCAAGATGAAATATTGACATACCCTTGTATTTCCATGCAAAGGGATTGAAATGTTGTTTCAAAATAACAAACAATTTTGTTTTTTGTTCATAAGTCAACCAACTAATAATGTTCAAGAATTTTCTTGGTTGTACTTCAATTTGTTTCATTCCTAGGAGGACAAAATTTACCCTTTTGTAATTGCTTACTAAGGAGTTCAATGGAAGTAAATTTTCTATGTGCAGATTTTCTAGTTTTTCTCCTTTATCCAAGGTTGATTTCTGTGTGTCTGGACTAAAGGGTTTTTGTGTATCTCCATTGAATTTTATCTCTTCAAGCTCAGGTAAGGTCTTGTTTGAGCATAGTTGGATGTTGTTGTAGTCAATAACATTTCCTATAGTATTTTTACTAGATTTAGCTACATAGACAAGGGCTACCTATCCTGTATTATTCAGATTGGCCATAGGTTGGGCTGGAGGTGGTGGTTGTTTTACCTGCCCTATTTGTTGTTGTTGGAATATCTCTTGACAAGAATTTTGAGTAGAACCAGGTAACAATTTTTGTGTTTCTATGATATTTCTGAGTTGTGGAAGTAAATGACATTCATCAGTGATATGTCCTTGTGAAAAAAGGCTACAAGTAGTTGATATAGATGTTTTGTTTGGGGGACAATATTGTATATCTGCCATGATGTCTTCCCAACACCTGGTACCAATTTTTTTATACTACCCTGATGATATGGATACAAAAAGGGTAGTACTAACATATGGCTCCTCTAATTTTTTTCAAGAGATCTTATGTTTCCTAATAATGAGGATGATGAATTTCTTTCAATTTTATCAAGAATTTCAAACATAGGCAATTTCAACCTCCTAAGTGTGAAGATCACCTCCCTGTGGTTTCTTGCTTGTTTTCTAAATGGACTGAAATACAATTTACCAAAAACTATTACCTATACTAGTCATTTATCCATATTTAACTCTGAATTTCACAACTTAGCACAATTAACAATTATTGGGTTACTTTTACCTTCTAACAACACCGTGTTCCTCAAAAATGACACCAAAATGATGCGTGTCATTAATAGCATCATTTAATATTATGATTTATCAATTCGGGGTGGTGTCCAAGGTTGTCTACGATAGAAGGTTAGGGCAAAGTACAATTCAAGCATTCAAATTTCAAGCATTTATTGGGTGAAAAAGATGTTGGTTTAGCCTTTTGGTGTCACACTAAACCTAGTATGCAGAATGGAAAATAAATTAACTTGTAGGAATTGAAAACTAATTCTAAGTTGCAAAAATTGAAAGTTAACTACAAATGCAGGAATTGAAAGTTAACTACATTGGCTGCACAAAAACACAATGGAAAACATAAATAACATCACACAAACTTAAAACAAGAAATGGAAATTTACAAGCATTCTGCTAATTCTGTTGCAACAAAATTATAGAAAAACATGTCATAATAGTCCTCCTTCTAGGCCTGAAAGTGGGCCCAAGATTCTTGATCTAGAAGAAGGTGGGAAACTTGCTCTTTAACTAATTAACACTCACACTCACTCATGAATAGAAATTAACAAAATAACTGCACTTTTTATTAACTGTTGCACAACATTACAATGTTGCAGGAAATTCTTGCTAATTGCTAAAGATCAATTACAGTCTATTCTAATTCTCTATTTTATTCTACTTAGCTCAACAAACTAAGGGAGATTTTATTTATAATAAAATATTACAATTTCATCATGCTCAATATCATTTGGATGCTATTTCCTAGTGATTTACCAATAATTTTGAATCTGAATAAGTCTAATTTAAGACAAAATTACTGCAACATATTTTATTGGCCCTTGGAATGCATCTCAAGTGGTGGGAGTGCATTGGAGGAGGTTAGAAATATCTTTATACACCTGTATCCACCTTAAAATATCATTTCCCTACTATTTTGGATGCTCAAATATATTTTTGACTCAAACTGGCCACTTTTCCCCTTTATTTCGAAGCATCTTCAGAATATCTGGTTGTAAAATAGATTTATGCTCAGATGCAATAAAAATGGGTAATAAGTGGGTTTTAAGTGGATGGGACATCTCTCCTATCCCTTAGCAATTATTTCCAACTATTGCCATCCATTTACATTGACAAATTCTATGACTTCCTTTATAATTGCATAATTCTGATTTTTGTATGCATTTTCCAACTGTTCCTGCTTTTCAATATTTTTGTCTTGTTGCTGCCATTTGTACTACATGGGAATGCTGCCAGGTGGAGCAAGAGTCATCCCTAACCTCCCTCAACTGTTTCCAAGCATTTTACTCCTCTTTAATTTGACAAATTCCAAGTCATCAATAAAGTGATAACTTGTTGGTTTTTGTATGGTTGTTTTTCTACAGTTGACAGTTTGTTGCACAGTCATAGAAACTTGGTGCCAAATTGCATTTCAAATCAGTTGGAATGCGGGAAAAGCATTCAAATATTATTGTGAGGTTATAAACAATAGCACACAACTTTTGGCTTTTGAAATACATATTTTATTTGCTAATTAATCAAACTAAAATAGTGCAGAAAATGCTGAAAACTATCAAAAAAGAGTAATATGCTCCTAAACATTTTAACCATGCAAACACTTAATATATAATGCATTTAACCATCTAAATTAACATAAAAAATATAACATAAGGTTTATGTGGCAGTTTGAAGTAACCAAAAACATGTCATTATTGAGGCAATTCCTCGCCTCATCAACTCTACGCAATTCCTGATTGTTAAGGAGAATGATGTATTGAAATTTATCCATGTTTCAGGCCCCATAGACAACACCATCAATGATAGTTGTCGAGAAAATTGGTCTTGTCATAGTTTCACTCAAAAGTTGAAGTACCAATATTTATTTTGTTTTTGAACAAGGAGATATTTGATTATGAAGTTGACCAAGTGTCCTTATGGTGATTTATTCATCTTACCAAATTGCACTACAATCACCAAGGAGATAGAACAAACCACTAGATACAAGGTTCACTTGAAATTGTATATGAACTTGGAAAATGTTCAAATGCAATGATTTATGGGTGGAAATAATATTTGAATGAAGGTGGGATGATGAGAAATGCATGTGATGATTGAAATGAGCAAATTTGTGAAATTTTGTATTGATTTGGAGTATTTTGGTAGGAACCTAGGGTTCCTAGCACATAAATTGATAAATAAATAAATAAATAACCTAAAACTAAAAGAATCGCTTTTGGATTTTCGAGAAGTCCCTTCAATGTTTTAATAAATATTTTATATAATATTTCATGGATGATCGAATTATATGCCTCTCTTCTATTATTTATATTATTCTAGGGTTATGAGTGAAGGGTCATGATTATTCATATTATAATATGATAATAATAAATGAATTAATAATATTAATGTTAGGATTAGGGTCCTAACATGCCACCCCTCCTAAAAAATAGCTTTGTCCTCAAAGCTGGAACAGAGGAAATCGCTGCAAAAATCGTCGCAGAATTTGCTGAAAAAGTCGCTTGGAAAAATGTTGCAACATGGTCGCCAAATTTGCTAAAAGTTGTCATCAAAATTGTGGCAAAATTTGTTAGCAAAAAGTTGCTCACAGAAATTACCGCCAAGGTTGCAGAAATTGGCAATAGGTAACAATAAAATCTTGATGGTAACAACGGTGAGGTTTTTGCCAGCGTGGTTCTGGTGAAGGCGAAGGACACCTTTCCCAGATACTTATTGATTGCATGGACACACATTTTACAAGCGGCAAGGCATAAGCAAATTTCTTGTGTTCAATATTTTAGTGTCTAACAGGCTTAGTCAGACACCACAATTGGGGTATTGCATAGTAGCTACGATTATCCCTTCCTTGTCCACCCACCTGCACGGCCCAAAAATTCTAAGTATGCTGACCCAAAAGGGAGACCAGCTATGATATTGGAAGGGACCGCACTTGCAAAGTAAAAAAACACTTAACCAACTTAAAGGCCTTGACATTTGGCACATGGTGGTGCGAAAGCATTTTTGACGTGCAATACAATACCAACTTAAAGATCTTCATGTTGTCTTTTTACTTAATCATCGTTGAATGTTTAAACAATGTAGACGTTGCAGGTCTCATATATAGAGATAGAGCGGATGGAAGTCATGCTCGTAAATCATCTCTATTTCATATCTATTATGTGAATATGGCCCAAGATTTCTCTTGTCCTCATTCTCTTTAGACAGCTTGTTGTGGTCAGCTGCAAACTCCACCTTGATGAATTCAATCTCTTTACTTTGCAGTCTTTTAATTTCTTCAAGGCTGGCCATCTCACTCGTAAGTGAAACATTCTCTCTCTACACAATGACTCAATCTGTTTCCTTTGTTCTTCATCTTCTTTTAATCTCTGGATCTGCTAGAACACCTAGAGCCATTGGGAGCAGCAGTAACATGGAACATGCGATCAACCGTACAATCCCCATCAAACTGTTGTTGTTGGTTGGCAGAATTGCCGGTTCAAACCATTGTTGTTGATCTTCGAATTGCTGCTCACGCTGACTGGGTTACGTGACTTCCTCCTAGTTGGTGCTCCAAATTTTAAGGCTTGATTATTTCGGCCTTCACTGTAGTCGAGTGTAATGTGGCTAATCGGAAGATTTTTTTTTTTTTTTTTAATTTTACAATTGACCATGCAATTTGAGGGTCTTCAAAATCTATTTATTTCCAGAGCTTTTACATTTAATAACTGGAAATGATGAAATTATGATGCTGCATTTTTCTACGTATCTGTATTTGTTCGGCTGTACGTAGTGCCCATGAGATGAGATGCATGTTTTTCTAAGACAATTACGATATGTTTTGAATAATTTCCATGACCACATTGTAGGTATTGAGATAAACAATGGTAGCATGAGGAATATTTGAGTTTAATTTGTAGATGAGCTGTCGCATGCATCCAGTGAAATTCGCAACAATATTATTAGTTTAAGCAATGCATTCACTATTCATGCCTCCGACGGTGGATAGCTCATAAGGGATGCAGCCAATCGGACCGACTCCACTCACAATAAACTTTCTAGCCCCGAGTTAGTATAGTCTATTAAGCTGATCCGCAAATCGAGAGATGAGGAGGTGTTGTTAGGTGTTGTTCCCTGCCCTGCAGATTATAATTATTGTGTGCAAGCTTATGTATCCAAGTGGTACTGTCACAGCAACACTGATCAACAACTTTCATACTCAAAAAGGTTCTATTCAAGCCAGGTATTTGTGGATACTTTGCTAGCAATCTCTATTATCTGTTTCCCCATAAACCAGACATGCCACTTTCATTTTTTCATTTGGGAATGAATTAAATATATTTATTGTGGGGTGATTGTTTCTTCTTCGCTTACTTAAAGGGCATGACTCTACATTTTCATTTTATGTTATTGACAGTTTATAGTTGAGATTACTGTAGATTACAGATGTTAAGACCCCAAAGTCTTACAATAAAAAGTAATCGCCTTTTAAATGTTTTAGGTCTTCTTCATGTAGTGGAGCCAACTTTAATCGAGTAACATATTTGAAGTTTTCAACAATGCTATGATTTTTTTCACTGGTCATAAACCAAATATTTTCTTTTTTAAGAAGCAAAGACTAAAAATTTAAGTAGTTTCAAAACTCGCGTGAAAGTCATAATTCTTATTATCCGTTTTGAAGGTGATTCTCGGTGCAGATGTTATTCAAATAGATAGGGCAGTTGTAACAAAAACTAAGAAACTCAGAAAAATCATCGAATATGGGCAGATGATATCATCATTTCTATTGTCGCTTAACTTTTAATGAATTTGGATTACCTATATTTAATATGATTCACAAGTTTTAGCAGTGAAGTCTTTTACTTTTAAGCATTTACCAAAATAATGTTGGACTGTTATAGTGCAGCGTTGGATGTCAGTTGTTATTGGAGGAGAGGAGGTGGCCATGGAGGTAGCCTCGAAGGAGATAGATGTGCACAGGCGGTGACATCAAGTGCTGCTGGCATTGTTGGGACGATCTCTTCCACCACAATTTTTTTTTTTTTCACAATGTTGTGCATTTCTGCATGTATTTGGCTGGTTTGTTGCTCCAATAATGATAATATGAGCATGGGCTTTTAGTCCATCCTGGGTGAGCGAAAGAGGAGGTGGCCATGGAGGCGGTCTTGTAGAAGATAGGAAATAATCTCTTAATTTAAATGAGGCGAATAGGATACTTTTTTTATGTCTCATTTCGAATTGACAAGAGTGTGCAGATCTAGAATTTGATCCTGCTTGATTAGGTAAAACGTTCCCAGTTCCACTAGAATGTGTATGGGATAAACAATATTTCTCATGGGATGATCTAAAATAATTATTTTTATGTAACCTTTTGTAGTGATGCTGGCCAGTTTCTAAAGAGAAAGCTCTTGGGTGATTTTTTGAATTTGATTTGGATTTATTTGCAGATTTTGAAAATGTTTTTGGAGCAGCACAATAATTCCATGCAAAATGTATATTGTTGTTGGAAAAAATATTTACATTTCTAGAAATATTTTCTATGGGAAAGCTATCATTCTCTTCTTCATGTGTTTTTAAAAAATATATATTTTTAAGGTTTGAAATATTTTTCTCTGTATTGGGGAGTGCAATGGGTACCACCCGAGATTCGTCGGCTATGGGTTCTTCCTCCACCTAGGATTCCATGGCTATGGGTTCTTCCTCCTCTACCAGATATTCCATGGCTAGGGTCTCCTCCTCTTGCATTTCCATTAAATATTGTATAATACGATCAGAACGTTCCATTTGTTTTTTTTGTTTTTGTTCAATCATTCTTCTAATTTCTGCAATGTCATTTTTTATTTCCTTGACCAATATGGTTGGATCCATAAGGCTCTGATACCAGATGGTAGGAACCTAGGGTTCCTAGCACATAAAATGATAAATAAATAAATAAATAAATAACCTAAAACTAAAAGAATCACTTTTGGATTGTCGGGAAGTCCCTTCAATGTTTTAATAAATGTTTTATATAATATTTCATGGATGATCGAATTATATGCCTCTCTTCTATTATTTATATTATTCTAGGGTTATGAGTGAAGGGTCATGATTATTCATATTATAATATGATAATAATAAATTAATTAATAATATTAATGTTAGGATTAGGGTCCTAACATATTTTGAAGCAATTTTGGACTATTTTGCACCTTTTGGGTGCAAATAAAATTTAGCCATCCAAATAAATTCATATTATTATAAAATTTAGTACAAGGATGTAATGGATGATTATAATGATGAAAATGGTCATTTTGTGAAAATTTGGACCGTTTTGAAGCATTTTGTAACTTGTAATGTGATTTTGTGACTTTTGGTTGTAAGCAAAAATTATGAATCCAAATCAATTTTGGTTTTCACAAAACATGATATTATGATGAAATGGATGTATGGATGCAATTTGAAATTATTTTATGGATATAAGATACCTTTGGATTTTTTTTGGTCTTTTATCAACTTTGATGGCAAACGTCGATGGGTGCCTACTGCATGTACAAACGTCCGCCAGAGTTTGTTGTTATCCAAATATAGAAAGGTATTTATATGCACTTGGAAGCACCCATGGGCATTTAAATGCACCTAAAATAGCTATATATAGACTACAAAAGGGAAAACAATTTCATTTGTGCATTTACAAATTTTTAAAACTACGTTTGAGGGAGTGGAGTGAAGTGGAGTGGAGTGAGTGAAGTGTTGTAGAAGTTATGGTGATGGAGGGAGCGAATGTAGTAGCGGGAGCAGATGTGCATTTTTACAAGGTATTTACCTTTGAAAATCTTTGTTTTTGTGCAAATATTTTTATGTTCTTTTTTTTTGAATTTGATGTTTTACCTTTATGTATTGTGCTGCAGTTGAGGATTTTGGAGGCTTGGCATTAATTTTTGTCTCTCATCCCAAGGATGAGGAAGGCAGTGTGAGAGGATTAGTGGAAGTGAATGTGAATGGTGAAGGGATTACATAATTTTCCATGTATAAGTACAAGAATTTGGATGCCCTTCATGCTTTGGTGATGTTCATGTTGGCCAACATAGTGGTCCCAAATAGCACTAGTTGTCGGTTCCCATGGAACCTTATCGGGTTGGTGTGTGACATGATCGACACACCTTGGGTATATGCATGGGCTCTTGCTTTATTGGTGTAGTTATAAAAGAAGCTATATGAGGGTTAGGAGGTGGAGGCATAAAGGGATAGGTTGTAGTTTGCTACTGTAGTTCTGGGTTGGGAGCACTTTAGTGTGGCTTGATAGATGGGTTTGCCTATGGCAAGGGATACAGAGCAACCCTATTCTATGATGTGGCTTGTGGTAGAGGAGGTACAGTTGAGTCATCCTATTTGGATGAGTTAGTGGTACCAATATCTATGGGCTAGATTTATAGTAGCTCAAGTGATATGGAGTCCATGATGAGGTGCCATGTGGATAGGTAATGGGGAGCATCTATTATGGTTGTGGTAGGCTAGGTGGGTGGTTGGGAGGCACAAAAGTGAGGTGGAGCTAATATAATTTTCATGGGTGCTATGGTAGTTTGAAATGAGATAGGGAATGTCTGAGGCACCAGTGTTGTACAAGGGTCATCAAGATGAGATGGGTCTCCCTTGTGCTGAGGCCTGGAGGATGACCTATGAGGATGACAAGAAGATGGATCTCCTTGATATAGATGATGTGAGGACTACTAAGGAGTACAATGAATGTGTATCACTCCAAATTTTTTGCATCCCTACCTTCAGGCTATAGGATCCGCACCCGGAAGGAGGATGGGAAAAGGATGGTGCAGTACCTCAGATTGAGAGGACTTTGCAAAGGTCCCGCCTCTCAAGGGAGGTGTATTTTGATAATTTTTCGATGGATGGTGGGTTCACTAGGAAACATTTAATGGCAGATTCCACGCCTAGGTTTTGGAATGTGTTTTGATGTGTTCATTTTAACCTTAAGCATTCATATCCTAGGTTTGGCCGAATGCATCTAGATTACTCTATATGAAAATGCAAGTTCAATGAATACAGAAAATAGATTTAAAAGATAGAAACAGAGAGATTACAGAATGCAAATGAAGAATACCTGATCCGGATGTCTGAAGAAGATTTTGATGTTGAAGCAGTCTGGATCATCTGAGATTCGACAGAATCATCTGCAATCATACAAGATCGTCTGAGATCTGACGAATTCGTCAGATGAATTCGTTAGAGACCTGCAAAATCAAAAATAGATGCAAAATACAAAAAATACTATAGTGCTAACAGAGGGAAATGATATAAAATGGTAGCAATGTTATCAAACTGCAACTTAAACATAGAAACAGAAATGAATTGTGCTAATTTGATGATAATTAAGATTTAATTATGCACTTAATCTAAATGGGTGAACTCCAAATGCAAGATAATATAAAACACTAAGTAGATTATCTAATTTGCAGAATAAAATGACAGAAAAAGGGTTGAGGAATGCAAACTTCAGGCACTGATTGCCTTAATATGGACTGCAGTCGAGATTGTCTCGCATCAGTACGAAATCGCCTCGAATTCGACAGGTTCGCCTCCGATTTGAACAGGTTCATTGACGACGATAGGTGCTGGCTCCGGTTGAAAAATAGTGATGTACCTGCAACAAAATTGGTATAGATATAGTGCAAATGCAATATTGGGACGCTTTAACATAGAGGGAATCAATTTGCAAAAAATTTCAGCCAGGGGTTGGGAAGGGAAAATCCTAAAGACTAAATAGGCTTAGGGGGAGTAGTTAGGAGGTTGGAGATCATCCCAATTTGGGAGATCTCCAACGGGGGAGGGTCCCAACGGTGCAGACACGCTTCTGCCCAGATTGGAGACTCGTTGGAACAGATTTCAACTTTGCAAATTCAATTTTGTGACAAGATCGTCTGGACGTCCTAGTCTAGATGAAATCGTCAAATCTGGGGCAATATCGTCTGATCGGCGACGATATCGTCAAACGGTCAAAACAACATCTAAAAATGGCACAAAAAAGGCGGAAACGGGTTTCCCGGCAGTTAACGGGCGGTTTGGGAGGTTAAATTTGAATTTTAAAATATTTACTAAGGTGAATGTAATTATTGTAATTTTACTGTGCCAATTTTAGGGTGCTACATTATGCCCCCTCTTTAGCGAATTTTCTGAAGAAAATGCGTTAAATATGAGTTCTTCTCGATCTACGAGAAAGCAAAAAAGTATTCCCATTTTTAGGCGACGATTCTTGGTCGAATCGTACGACAGCTTACTATGGTGCTCCCTCCGTGTTTTTACCCAAATCAAACGTTTGAGGTAAAAACGCGGAAAAGCAAAATTATTTTTGAATAAAATTAAGAAAAATAGGGTAAAACCCTAATTCATTTTTACTGTTCATTTTTTGGTTTTAGAGCTCTGAAAGCAAAAATGGTTGATATGATGTACATAATTTTGTGATATATATATGAGATATTTTTGATCATATGACTTGTGTCTTGTGTATTTTTATGATGCTTTTATGTTTGATTGATTAATTTGATGATTGGATTGAGGATTCATGAAATTATGTCGTTTTGAAAAATTTATAATTTTGATGTCATGCTGTAATACTTTAAATGAAATAATCTGATGTAACAAATTGATTGTTTGAAATGTGATGTAATAAAAAATAAAAAGATACTTCTAACAATAATTTCAAAGGACATTGTCGCTATTATAGACCATTTCATGGAGTCGCTGCTCACTCGGTCGTCAAGCTAGTCCCATTTATAGAAATATTGTTAAAAAGGTAAAAGAGTGCTTAAGAAACTATCTTAAGACTTTGGTGCAATAGTTCAAATGATAATGATGATGATGGTTTGTTTTCAGATTTCATAAAAAATGTTTGTGCATGAAATGGTGTTAAAATGATTTTTGCTAGGCATAAATTCCTAAGTGTGAATTTTTTTTTTTTTTTTTGGATAATTCTTTAGGAATTATACCATCATTGCAAAATTGAAGGTTGACATAATGACATGAAATAATGAAAATGTGTTTACTTTTGAAAAGCATAATTTGTGTAACATAATGAATTAATCCATATGGTTTCATGATTTTTAATAAATGGGGAATAAAAATGTTACAATGGTTTGTGCTAGGCATAGAATATGTAGGTATAGACTTATACCATCATCGCGAAAATCCAAAAAAGATAGTTTTATTGCATGGTTGATTTTTTGATGAACAGAAAATATGAAAATGAGGACTTGCGCTAGGCATAAAATTCTAATTTTGGTTTTGAAATTATACCATCGTCACGAAAGTCAACCAGATATATATGTTTTGATTGTATATTTTGAAAGAAATTTTTTTGATTTTTCTATTATATAGTTTTCTTTATGGTAAACAACTGTACTTGATTTATTCTAAACAAGTTGCAAAAATAATATTTCAAATTATTTTGAAGACAAAAGTTAGATTTATAAGGAATCCCATGTGCATATGTGAATTCATTTCCGATCTTGATTTATCATAATGATACACAAAATCTCTCAAATACAAATGTGTGTGCAATTGCATTGTTCATTTACCACTTTTGAGCAAGATACTATGATACAAGTGATTTGAAGAAACCAAATAAGTGTTCATTAACCATGATGTAGATGCATATAACCATACTAGGCTACAATGTAGGTCGGATTATCAAGAGCTAGCTAATCCATAAGCAGACATAGGTCTGTACAAAAGAATGTCGCTAATGTGACAGACATATCACCACACTAGGAGTTACCCAAGGCCAAGCAGGTTGGGCACAAACCACCTGTTATGGGGCTTACCTCACAGTTTTCGAATAATTGAGAATTCTAGGGATTCAAGCTCATCAACCCTTATTTTCTTTTCAAAGGGTAGGGAAAGGGATTTTATTGCTTTCCTGCTTTATTTTGAACTTTGCTTATTTTTATTTTGTATTTCTTTTGCTTGATAATGCTTGGAACATTGCTGTAATGATAAAAGAACATTTTTCTTTTCTCTTTTTCTTGAATTTTTCTTTTCTTTTTCTTTTTCTTTGCTAGGGATACTTGCTCAGATTAGCTGTAGAGCAAGGGATTTTTATTCTGGGTAGGGGTGAGCTTGTCCTTTTGCCAATTCTCAAAGATTCTAGACCATGTACATGATAGGATAGCAGGGGAAACTTTTCGCTCAAGAAATCAATTCTACTATGTAGCAAAACATGGAAATTACAAATATAATCATTTTATTGTGAAAATATGTGCTTGGTTTAAGTAAATAACAAGATCAATTCTCTATGCTCAAAATTTATTTAATTGAATTTTGTGGACTTTGATATAAGAGAGATTAGTAATCATGCCAGATAAAATCAAGATATTTATTGTTGTGAGTGTGCAAGTGAGGGATTCAAAATAAATGCTAATTTATCAAAAATAATGGGAAACATACAACTGCAATAATTGTAAGAAAATATAGATGAACACTTTTTGAGAAAGTTTTTGAGGATGTTGACTCTCTCTTTCTTCTTTATTTTGTTTTGGTTTCGAAAGAGTCAAGCATATAGCTGTTATTATATTTTTATCATTATTTTGATTTTTGTTTTGATTTTTTTGATTTTGAGCAGACAGAACTTAACAAGTGCTTTAAATAAATGCAATAGATAGTTTTGAAGATTTTGGATGATTATGAATTTTTTTGATGTTTTTGGATTTTTATAAATTTGAAAGAAATATAAATTTTTTTGAAAACAAATATATACAAGGATGAAGAATGACCAAATTTATGCATAGTAACGTTTAAGATGCAAAATATTCATGGGTTATTTAAGTTCTTTGCCATCTAATGTAGATAATTTGTATGCTCCTGATTCAAATTTAGCAGTAATAATATATGGTCCAAGCCAGTTGGGCTCAAATTTACCTTTAAGGTCCTTAGTTGCATTTGTATTTTTTTGATTTTGAGGATTTTGATTTTTTTTGTATTTTGATTTTAATTTATGAATTGAAATTGATGGTATATACAAGATGATCTATATACACTATACAAGGTTATTTGAGTATAGCATGTCTAAGGTTGCTTCAAAATCAAAGGAGGTTTTGAAGGATAATCTGGTTGTGTTGAAGGTAAGAACAAAAGGTGATGAATAAAAGGTAGTGATAACAAAAGCTTTGTTATAATGTAGAATAATGTAGCAAAAGATTTGACTTTTATATGTGTAAAATTGATCATGTTACAAAATAAAATATCAGAAATATAAGAAAGTTCTTCATTCTTATCACTATATTCCAAATCTTGATAAGATGGAGAAAGTATATGTGAAAAATATGCATGAGTGTTATTTGGTAAACAAGGATGATCATGTATGGATGAAGAAAAGTGATGGATAAAAGATAATTGTGACAATAAAGAATGTATAAAACTTGATGTTTCAATCGTTAAATACTCTTCAAATGGTTTTGGGTCACCCTGTATGGTAACAATTTTATTTGCAAGTTCAAATTTCAAACATTGGTGAAGAGTGGAAGGGAAAACCCTCATCGTATGAATCCAAGGACTCTGGAGAAATAGGTTGTAAGATGAAGGAGAATATCCTACATAGAATAAAATATCTAGGATCTTGGATCCAATATTGAGGGGAAACATTATAGTACCTTGAGCTTCTTGAATTTCATTGTTAAAAGATTTTATAATAACATTTGATTCATTAAGATCTTCTTCCTTTGATTTGGGTTTTTGGAATAATTGATAAGTGCATAAATTAAGAGAGGAGTCATTATCTACCATGATAGTTTTTATAGGTGTTTCTTTACTATATCCTATAATGTAAAGATAGGAATCTTCTTGTAGAGTAGAGGAAGGAATATCCTCATCATAGAATGAAATATGGTTAACCTCAAGGGGGTTTACACCATTAATTATGTTCTTAGAGAAAATATGATGAGGAACAAATTTTTGGCTAGGTATTTTGAACAAAGTTTCCTTATGAGCATTTTGTAATACTTCTAAAAGAGATATCTTTGCTTGAGGATTAATCACTTGTTGTTGGCTATCAAAGTGGATTTCAGATTGAGATTTTGATTCTAAAGATGAGCTTTCTATGTTTACATTCCATTTTGGATCATTCTCTAGAGCCAAAGATAGTTTTGAAGGTTGGTCAAATGAGGAATCCATATCTTGAATATCAGATTGAGTTGATTGAACTTGACGTTGCTCATTTGTAGTTTTTCTTACAATATTAGTAATATCATCATGATGGGACACATTAACATGCAATATTTGATTGGTTTCTTGTTGTTGATAATTGAATAGGGGTTCTTGGGAGATCTCCATGTATTGATTGATTTTTGGTATTTGTTGTGTAGGAGTTTGATTGTTTACTAAAGATTTATAGTCAGTTGTAGATTGTAATTCCTTTATATTAAAAAGAACCTTATCAATCAAATCTTGAATTGCACATCTTAAATATTTACAATTTTGTGTCATATGTCCATCTACTCTATGATATTCACAATGTAGCTCAGGTTTAAACCAATCTGTTGTTGTATCAAGTTGTCTTATGGAAGGGAGTTCAATCCTATTTGTATCAAGTAAGTACTTGAGAATTATATCCATTGGTTGATTGAGCTTAGTAAATTTACGTGATGAAGGTTTTTGAGAAGTTTTTGATAAATGCTTTAGGAATTTCATCATAAAAGGGCCTAATGGTTTCTCACCTCTACTTTCTTTATTATGGGTAGAATGATGACAGGAAGATTGCGATGTAGGAGGTGAGTACATGGTAGAATTGGAAGAATAAGTATTTTCTTGTTGAAATGGATGTGTTATATTGAAAGAAGAATATTGAAAGGGTGGAGGAGGATTGTATGTGGATTGATAGACATAATATGGGTATATGGGAGAATAGATAATATCATTATGAAGAGGATTGGTGAAGGGATTGTTTTGTTGGGTTAAGGATGAAAACTGAGAAAAGTGTGATGGAGGTGATGTTGAATAGGGATGAGGTTGGTCATAATCAACAAATGTATTTGGCTGAATTCTTCCAACATTACTAATGGGCTCATATTGATTTGAGTAAAAACTCATGGTTTCTTTAGTACTTATGAAAGTAATATTTAATATCTATCATTTAGAATTGAATCTAAAACATATAAACATGAAATGATGATTTTATTATATTTTTTTTTTGTATACATATCATTTATATATATATTTTTTTGTTTTTGTTTTCAAAAGTTTTATAATGCATTTCACATCGGGTTCACCAAAATGTATCGCTCCAAATTTTTCGCATCCCTACCTTCAGGCTATAGGATCCACGCCCGGAAGGAGGATGGGAAAAGGATGGTGCGGTACCTCGGACTGAGAGGACTTTGCGAAGGTCCCGCCTCTCAAGGGAGGTGTATTTTGATGATTTTGTGATAGATGGTGGGTTCACTAGGAAACATTTAACGGCAGCTTCCACGCCTAGGTTTTGGAATGTGTTTTGATGTGTTCGTTTTAACCTTAAGCATTCATATCCTAGGTTTGGCCGAATGCATCTAGATTACTCTATATGAAAATGCAATTTCAATGAATACAGAAAATAGATTTAAAAGATAGAAACAGAGAGATTACAAAATGCAAATGAAGAATACCTAATCCGGATGTCTGAAGAAGATTCTGGTGTTGAAGCAGTCTGGATCGTCTGAGATTCGATAGAATCATCTGCAATCAGACAAGATCATCTGAGATCTGAAGAATTCGTCAGACAAATTCGTTAGAGACCTGCAAAACCAAAAACAGATGCAAAATACAAAAAATACTACAGTGCTAACAGAGGGAAATGATATAAAATGGCAGCAATGTTATCAAACTGCAACTTAAACACGAAACATAAATGAATTGTGCTAATTTGATGATAATTAAGATTTAATTATGCACTTAATCTAAATTGGTGAACTCCAAATGCAAGATAATATAAAACACTAAATAGATTATCTAATTTGCAGAATAAAATGACAGAAAAAGGGTTGAGGAATGCAAACTTCAGGCACTGATTGCCTTAATATGGACTGTAGTCGAGATCATCTCGCATCAGTACAAAATCGCCTTGAATTCGATAGGTTCACCTCCGATCTGAACAGGTTCGTCGACGACGATAGTTGCTGGCTCTGGCTGAAAAATAGTGATGTACCTACAACAAAATTGGTATATATCTAGTGCAAATGCAATATTGGGACGCTTTAACGTAGAGGGAATCAATTTGTAGAAAATTTCAACCAGGGGTTGGGAAAGGAAAATCCTAGAGACTAAATAGGCTTAGGGGGAGTAGTTAGGAGGTTGGAGATCATCCCAATTTGGGAGATCTCCAATGGGGGGAGGGTCCCAATGGCGCAGACATGCTTCTGCCCAGATTGGAGGCCCGTTGGAACAGATTCCAACTTTACAAATTTAGTTTTGCGACAAGATCGTCTGGACGTCCTAGTCCAGACGAAATCGTCAAATCTGGGGCGATATCGTCTGATCGGCGACGATATCATCAAACGGTCAAAACAACCTCTAAAAATGGTACGAAAAAGGGGGAAATGGGTTTCCCAACGGTTAACGGGTGGTGTGGGAGGTTAAATTTGAATTTTAAATTATTTACTAAGGTGAATGTAATTATTGTAATTTTACTGCGCCAATTTTAGGGTGCTACAGAATGGTTTGTTACACAATCACCATGGGTATCGAGTCCTATAGTATATGGAGGAAATTAGGATGGGGATGAGGCAGAGGCCAAGGAGACTGATGAGGCTCCTAAGAATTATAGGTATCTTTGAGCTAGTAGTTGAAGAAGATGGTCAAGGGGTACGGTTGAGCAAGCTCCAGAGGGTGGAAGTGATGGAGGTGGTATGGAGGATAAGGAGGAGATTCTAAATGGGTTTTTTGGTCAAAGTGAGGAGGATTGGGTGAGGTTAGATTAGTTGGTGGTATACTAGGATTCTATGGTAGTGTCTTGGGATATAGAGATAGCTTGGTTGTGGGATGGGGAGATGGATTAGGATGCAAAGATAGCTCGGTTGTGAATATAGATATCTCTAGTCAAAAGGTTAGGTAGTCATTCCCAAAACTTAGAGATAAAATTCTTGGAATATGGAGTGAGTCTCCATAAGAGCTATAGATTATTGACTGGTAGTGGAGTACACTCACGCGTGGTGACACATCTCTCTTAAAGAGTTCCTTAACTGCACATGAGGAAAAGCTAGCTTCTTGGTCTTCTCCATAATATATTTCACCCAATTTACTCAAGGTGAGTTAATTAAGTCACTTGCACACACATTGGTTCTTGATTACCTCAAGTCATTACCATGCTCATGATTCGATAACTGAATTCACTACACACACATTTGGTCTTAGTGGAATTAGGTAGTATTTATTGAGGTTTTTTGATGCCACTAGTATGTTTGAGTCTCTACAAAATAATTATTTTTCCATATCAACATACATATCTTATTACATATCAACATCCATATCTTCTTCCATGTCAACATCCATGTCATTCCATGAGTCTTTCACCCCATGTAAATTGTGTTTTGGTCCTAAATAAAATTGACATGTATTTGGAGTTTTATTAAAACACTAGAAGTTGTTGAGTGACCAAAAAAACCTAGGAATTATGGATATGTGGCTTTCAAAAATGACAATTTGAATTTATGGAGTGGTTCAATGAAATGAATGATTACTTGGAGGTGCCCCTAATTAAGGCAACAAAACTATATTGGACCAATTAATATCTGAAATGAATAAATGATTCCTAATATAAAATGTGAAATGTGTGAAAATGATTGTGCGAATGCAATGAATGAAATGTGATTTTTGAAATGAAATGTCTATAAATGAAATATGTGTAATGCAATGTTTTATTAAAACACTAGAAGTGGCTGAGTGACCAAAAAATCCTAGGAATTATGGATATGTGGCTTTCAAAAATGACAATTTGACTTTATGAAGTGGTGCAATGAAATGAATGATGACTTGGAGGTGCCCCTAATTAAGGCAACAAAACTATATTGGACCAATTAATATCTGAACTGAATAAATGATTCCTAATATAAAATGTGAAATGTGTGAAAATGATGGTGCGAATGCAATGAATGAAATGTGATTTTTGAAATGAAATGTGTGTAAATGAAATATGTGTAATGCAATGTTTTTATGTAATAGCAATGTATATATACATATATAAATCACATTATTCATAGAATACCCTCAAGTGTATAACATTAAGTGGTTCAGGATCATCAACTCCCTCTAGAATAGCAAGCCTACAAGTTACATTACCCACTTTTTGACTAACAATGTATGGACCTGTTGAGTGGTGTTTTCACCCAATTGTGAAAGCACACTCTCCGGTAGGATTTGGGTTCCAAAATCCCCTCTTGCAAAGAAGTTAAACAAACAACTTCTCCAAGGTTCTTGTTATATTAGCATTTGCATATGTGCATCAAATAAAGATATTCAATTTAAATGCTAGGAACACCTTAGTGATTGCAAGTAACTGTAAACAAGGGGCACTGTTGGTTTATTTTACCATGAAACTTTAATGATTGTTCATTGAACCCTGATAAAGTAAATGTGAGTTGGCCCTCATATGACCACGATGTTATGCTTTAATTCCTTTTATCTTGATAGTTTTAAGATAGATTTTATCTTGCATTAAATCTTCAATGATGAATATGGTCTCCAAATGTAGCTTCAAAATGTCACTTTAACTTATCCCTCTTAAATGAAATCAGATTTTCATCAAGATGAACAATTAAGTGCTTTAAGGAAAAGACCTTCAATGTAGTATTCAAATTATCCCTCTTTCGTAAAATTGGAATTTTTATGAAAAAAGGGTAATTTTAGGCCCAAAATGGAAGTTTGTGAAAATGTCGTAAAACATAACCCCTTCAATGAAATTGGAATTTCCATGAAGGGAATGTCATCATAGGCTCATGAATGCAAAAAAAAATTGGAAAAATGAAATTACATGTTTAATTTCTTTGCAAGCAGAGGATTTAGAACCCAAATCCTACCGGAGAGTGTGCTTTCACAATTGGGTGAAAACACCACTCAACATATTGGCGCTAGAAGGAGGGCATGAAACGGTTTATTTCATCATGATTTTAAATGCTTAAAATTTCTTAAGATCTTTACAAAACATTTGGATTTTTCATACAGAAATAAAGTGTTTTAATTTAATTTTGAAAATTTTGGTCTTGACTAACAAAGTGTTATTTCATGCAATTACTTTTCATTTGATTCTAAGGAATACATCTCTTCTTTGATGCTAACGTGATTTTTGTTTATACATTGCAGGTTGAATATTCAACAGAGTTGGTTCTAAGATTACATTTTAAGTTCACTAATGGCAACACTTGAGGAGCAAAGGGTATCCTTAAGAAAAAAACTAGTGTCTCTAAGAGAGAGAATGGTATCAATATTAGAGGATCATTATAAGGGTTTGTCTATACCTGTGGTATCCTACCAAATTCCTACAATGTTATTGGACTTTTTATGGTGTTTTAATCAAGAGGTGCCTCTAGGATACTTACAAAAACTGCATGTCTACAAGGATACATTATGTAAATTTCAGATTTTCTATGAGGAGGTGGCTTGTAAGTTATTTGCATACATTTTGGATGATAGACCATTCTTTTGGTATTGCCAACTACCCATGGAGGTTAGGACTTCTTGGATACAATTAGAAGCAGCCTATATTTATCACTTTGGTAATCAGGTTGACTTAGAAATCCTGAAAAATCAGTTTACCTCCATATGTAAGGAGCTTAATGAATCCTTGAGTCATTTCAATGGAAGATTTCGTGAGTTGCATTCCCAAATGTGGGAAAATTTTAACACATCAGAAGAAGAAGCCATGGAAGTATACCTAGGAGCCATACACCCCACACTTGCTTCACTCATTGAGGAAAGGCTGAGTGGTTTGTCTCTAGAAAAAATCCAGGAGGTCTTAGAAGAGATAGAACGACAAGGTCTTGAAGAAGAAAAGGCACAACATGTTCATATGAGAGATTGTTATTTTGATGCCAACCTACACCAACCATCAAACATAGCACCCTCCAATCCAATGATATCTAAGGTAAATGATCAAGGGGATGAATTTGAATATCCAAATCTTACAACCACCTTAGATGTAGTCCAAGAGGAGGTGCAAATTGCTAAGACAACATCCACTAGTGAGGATCATGTAGAGATACACGATTATCTTGATGAAGGGGTTTTATATTCAACAATGTTTGATATATGTGATAATATGGAACCCACTATAGAATTGAATGAAGTGGTTGAAAGTGAAATTGGGAGAAAACCAATAAATGAATTTGAAGACATGATAGAATTTCACCACTTGTTCTTGGAAGATGCTATTGATGAGACGTGTACAATTAACAATCAAGAAATTCTTCACCCTCCAAATTGTGATAAAATTGAATCATGGGTTACTAATTTGGATTATGATGGACTTACAAATTTGAATTCAAGAAACGACCCACTTTTGGAAATAATTGAACCATCTAAGGAAGGTGAAGATGAATTTGATGAGAAATACATTGATGAATTGGAAGAGGTTGAAGAAGTAGTTGAATGTCACCACTTGATTTTGAAAGATGATTATTATGATGCTTGGAAGAAGTGGGAAGAATACACTATCTCCAAAACTACTAATGAAGCTTGTGTGCCAATTGATATACAGGACAACATAATTGCCTACTCAAAGGAAGATATTACAACTCCTGTACAATTTGAGGATGTTTTGGAAGAGGGTTTCAAATATCATCAAATTTTGGAAGATTATGATGATCCTATTGCCAAGGACAAAGAAAGAAAAGAATTTATGAATGAATCAAAAGATCATGTCACAAATACCATGGAGTTTCATCCCTCAAATTTGGAAGATAATTTTTATAATGGTTGGGGGAGATATGATAATGCATTCTTTTCTCACACTTTTATAGATGAAACTCATATTTCACTTGATTTGCAGGATGTTGAAACTTCCACCTCACATGAAGAGATACCATGGATAGTGAACAAATAATTAGAACCAAATGACAAATATATTGATCAACTGGAAGCAGCTCAAATGAAGGATCATCAAGATGAATCATGGGACATACACTTTGACCAAAAACATTTGGGTGAAAATTTGCATGACCATGTTTTGAATTTGATTGATGTTTATGATGAAATGTCATTAAAGGTAAATGAAAAACAAGGTATAATTTTTAATCACACCTTTAATAGCATGGTTTTAATGAATGGAAAAGAAGTTGATGCACTTGAATTGTTAAACCAAATTCATCAACAATTACTAATTGAATCTAGGATAAAAAATTTTAATGATCCTAATTTAGTAAATATCCTAGATGCTTGTAAATTGTTACACAAATTTGATTGGCCTACAAATTTGGAAAATGATTTGGCTTTGAAATTTGTAGAAATAGGCTACTACTTACAAAATTGCATATTTGAAAAGGATAGCCTAATTCTAAATCAAGGAAGGAATTATGAGGGTTACATTTTAAAGAATAGACATGATAAAATTGAAAATCATTTATTGTCTAATCATTCTAGTAATTTGATGCTCACCTATGGGAGTATTATTGGAACAAAATCAAATTGGTATGGTGAGCATGACAAGTGGAAATTTGTTGCATTGTTTGGTCTAGTCTTGTTTGTGTTGGATTCCCACAACATTTGGCATGCATATCATGTTATATTTTTGTTGAAATGTTCTAATCATGTTTGGGATCCAGGGAAGTGATAAGCTAAGCTTTGCATCATCTTGTATTATAATGTACATTTGTATATAAATTTTGGTTTTCGGTTTTTGGTTTGTGTTTTCAAATTTTCATTTTTGGGATTGCAGTTTGGTTTTGGATTGAATAAGTTTTAATTTAAAGATGTGTGTTTATTTGACATGTTTTGTTTGTCTAAAAAAAAAAATGATGATGAAAAAGTTGCCTTGAGATGCTAACTTATGTTCTAGATCGGGAGAATATGAAACATTGGAATTGTCTTGTAAAAGCTCCACAAGTAACACAAATAGTTTAATAATATTGTTTGATTTTGTGATGCATGAAAGAGTCGGTTTTGCATGACAAATCATTTTCATTTGCAATTCAAGAGATAATGCATTCATGTTCCATCTCACTTTGCAATACATGCCATCTTAGTTGCAAATGCATTTCAAATACAAATCATTAAAGTGTGTCAAATCCTCTTAAGGTTATGCTATCACATAAATAAGAAGAGAATCCTAAGGTTGGAAACTGAGTCTTGAGATATCTAGAACCAAGCACGTCTCATACATTAAAAAGGATCTTGAGCAAAATGATCAAAACCTAACTTGGAAGGAAAGGTTGGGCGAAATAAGTATTTCATGTCTATCCTATTTATGCAGCATGATCCTTAAAACAATGGTTTTGACCACTTCCATAGAGCTTAAAGCCTAAAATCAGAGTAGTAAGGATAGGGTTAAATTCTCATCTCGCTTAGGTTGAGGATCCAATTCCCCAAAGCTTTGATTTGACCTACATGGAGTAGTAAGGATAGGGTATAAATTCTCATCTCGGTTGGTTGAGAATCTGATTACCCAAAGCTCCTATGTCTCATTTCATAATAAATCTTGGATTGTAAGGATCGTACTACTTGTCCTCTGCAAAGGATGGGTAGTCATCCCCAAGGTCTAAGCAACAAAATTAATATTTTTCATCTAAAGTTTGGATTGTAAGGATCGTACTACTTGTCCTCTGCAAAGGATGGGTAGTCATCCCCAAGGTCCGAAGAAATGAAGATAAGTTTTGGATTTTGGGGTTAAGTATGCCCATGCATGGCAACATGTCTTGTCTAAAAAACAAGACCACTGATTGTCCAAAGGGTTAGACTAGCATGACCATTTCTTTCATAATTGGTTAAATTATTTTGCTCAAAGTGAGGTAATGAATTCTAAATCAGAATAGTAAGGATAGGGTTAAACTCTCATCTCGGTTGGTTGGGAGTCTGATTCCCCAAATTTCTGATTTCACTTTCACTTGCACATGGGTTCAAGATAGTAGGGACTCATAACCAACTTTGGGATATATAATACAGCAATTCATATAGTTGATCCTAAGAGGGTTTGGCAATCTTGAATGTTTGTGTATGATAATAGAAGAATGACTATGCCTTTTACGAAAGCAAAATCTCTTATCATATTCATTAAGGTACACAAATCATTCACCATCTCACATATGCATTCATGCAAAACTGATAATGGAGTGTGGATCAATTTCAAACGATAGGAAAAGAAATCCATTGCACACACTGAGCTAATACTTGATGATTCTAATGTTTCATGTATTTCTGATCTATTGGCATTCTTTGGATATTTGTTGACACTCGTGTTAAAGTTTTGAAGTGTGTTTTCAGGTTTTCTTTTTTGGGTTCTCATCGAAATGCTCAGGAGCATTTCCCAGCAGAGTCGCCATTTGTTGTGATTGTTTCACAACTAGCCCCAAAGCTTGGGGACCCACATTTTTTTTGATAAATTTTGGTGTGGTTTTTGTCTTTTTATTTTTTATAGGTTTATTAAAGTGTTTATAATTCAAACATTAACTTTTGGGTTAATTCATGTTTAAAAAATAAATAAACTAAAAAAAAAAAGGAATTAAAAAAAAAATAAATAAATAAAACAAAAAAAAAAGAAAAAAGAAAGGATAAATAAAAATTATATATATATATAGATATATATATATAATATCTTATTCCTTTTTGTTTTTATTATTATTTTTTTTTGTTTTTATTTTATGTTCATATATATATATATATATATATATATATATATATATAATATCTTATATTTTTCATGGTGGCCACGTATAGCTCTTAAAGCTTTTAAAGCACCTTTTATTAGCTTTAAGTAGTATGTAGTGGTAGGTTTGTTTTTTAGCTTTTTGTTTTTTTTGTTTTAGGTTTTAATTTTTAATTTTTTCATGTTAGTTTAGGTAAAGTTTAGTAGTTGTTTTTTTTAACGTGTTTTGTTTTGTTTTGCAGGGTGTTGCGTATGGAGGAAAGGAAGAGAAACGAAACGCCGTGGAGAAGGAAACGAAAGGGCCGAGAAGTGAAACGAAGAAAATGAAGAAGGCGTAGGGTTTCCATCCAAAGGAAACAAAGCATTGTTTGAAAACTTTAAATGCACATCGAGGGGACAGAAAAAAGAAAAAAAAGGAAGACGGGGAAAAACGGAGAAGGAAATGGATGGAAATGGTGGCATGGCCAAATGGGAACTTTGGGCATGGCCACATTGGTAAAGCAGGGATTTTAACTGGAATGTGAAAGCTTTTATTCAGAAATTTCAGGCCTTGTTAGCAAGAAAGAATGAGAAATTTTCTGCATGCTTAATTTTAATTGTTTTATTTTTCCCCTTTCAGATTTCAGACTTGTATGTGAAATTGATGCCATTATTTTGGGTTGTTTCATGTGAATGTTTGCAATCTAGAAATTATTTAAAACCCTAGGAACCAGCACCTAGTTTACTTTGATTGTGTTTATTTTGCAGGTCAAATAAGCTAGGTTGCATGTATGAAACTCTCACGTATTCGGTTTTGCAGGACGGGGTGCTATCAAACTGAAGGAGCTTTTGCATTGCTATGTTTTCAGCAATTATTTTGATGCAAACTTTAATTTTCTGTTTCCAAAAATTTTAATTTCAGAAATTTTTCCCTATTTTCAGACATTAAAATAAACTTTAAAAAAATTTCAAAATCTAAAAATGATTTCACCATTGCGTAGATTATAATTCAGACTTCAAATACGCACTTTGAAATTTCATTTTCGGACTTGTTTAGTATTTTTAAAAATTCATCGAAGTTGTTGTTTTGCTACAGATTTTAAAATTCCGAAAATAGAAATTTTCCATTTTAAGGTCAAATTTCGTTTTTCCAGTTTTGTTTTGCATTCATGAGCCTATGATGACATTCCCTTCATGGAAATTCCAATTTCATTGAAGGGGTTATGTTTTACGACATTTTCACAAACTTCCATTTTGGGCCTAAAATTACCCTTTTTTCATAAAAATTCTAATTTTACGAAAGAGGGATAATTTGAATACTACATTGAAGGTCTTTTCCTTAAAGCACTTAATTGTTCATCTTGATGAAAATCTGATTTCATTTAAGAGGGATAAGTTAAAGTGACATTTTGAAGCTACATTTGGAGACCATATTCATCATTGAAGATTTAATGCAAGATAAAATCTATCTTAAAACTATCAAGATAAAAGGAATTAAAGCATAACATCGTGGTCATATGAGGGCCAACTCACATTTACTTTATCAGGGTTCAATGAACAATCATTAAAGTTTCATGGTAAAATAAACCAACAGTGCCCCTTGTTTACAGTTACTTGCAATCACTAAGGTGTTCCTAGCATTTAAATTGAATCTTTCATACACAGATGCAAAATGCTCACATAACAAGAACCTTGGAGAAGTTACATGTTTAATTTATTTGCAAGCAGAGGATTTAGAACCCAAATCCTACCGGAGAGTGTGCTTTCAAAATTGGGTGAAAACACCACTCAATAAGACCTAACCAATTAGCCACGAATTTATCACGATGGTGAAACAAAGCATTGGCATTTTGTTGATTCTCTTTAAGAATAATATCTTCTACTTGGAATTCATGTAGATGAACTTTGGCATTATAAGAACTCTTAAGGAAGTCTTGATATACTCATAAATGCTCTAAAGCATTGACTCACTTCTCATCAATGAGTGTGAGTTGGTCAAGACGTGCTTGTGTAGCAGCGTCATCATCTATGAATTCCAAAAATAAAATTCATGAGGGGATTTAAAGCTCAAGAGGTAATATTTCTCTGTATCTATAGACCAATGAAAATGGTGTTGCCCCAGTAGGAATGTGGTTGCTTTTTCGAGAAGCTCATAATGCCAAAGGAATTTTTATATGTCAATATCTATGATTTTATTTAACAATTTTATTAAGAATGGAAATTAAGGTCTTATTGGTAGCCTCGACTTATCCATTTGCATGTGGGTAATAAGGAGTCGAGAAGCTATTTTGGATATTATATTTATTGCAAAGTGCTCAAACATCCTTGTTCTTGAAATACTTACCATTTTCAGAGATGATTTTTGAGGGAATACCAAAACGACAAATGATATGATGAAGTATAAACTCCACAATTCTAGGTCATATCGTACTAGTTAGATGAATTGCTTCAACCTACTTTGTGAAGCATTCAATGGTTGTGATGATGAATGTATTTTGTCTCAAGGAAGGAGAGATTTTTCCAATTAAATCAAACAACAAGTTGACAATCACTAAATATCTTGATACGTTTTATGCCAATAGCTATAGCTGCTTGAAAATCTAATATTAAGGCTTCATTCTCTACATTGTTGTTTGTGCATTGGAAGTCTAGTTTGAATTATAATGGGATAGGCACCCCCTAGGGTGTATGAAACACAACTCCAGCACCTTGACCTTTTTTACACTTAGAACCATCAAATAATAGTGTGATATCGACATCTTCCTCTAGAATGACATCTTATTCGATGATAGTGAATACTGAATCATCTGGGAGATCCATAATCAAAGGTTGATCACTAGGTAGTGTAGCTTCTGCAATTTGATTGGCTACAACCTGACCTTTAATGGATTTTTGACTTATGAACTCAAGATTTAATTCAATGAGAAGCATTATCCATTTAGTAGTGTGGGTGTTATTATAAGTGCAAGACATCATATAACACAAAGGATTTTCTCTAGCTATGACATATGTGGTGTGACTAAGCATGTAATATAGGAGTTTCTTAGTGGTAAAAACCATTGCTAAGCATAATTTTTCCATGTAAGCATATCTAGTTTCATAGCTTACCAATGTTTGACTAAAGTAATAGACAACTTGCTCTTGATTGTTTTCATTTTTTTGTGCAAGCATTGTCCCTAATGCAAAGTTCATATCTAAAATATAAATATGGAAGGAATCCCAAACGAAAAGTTAAGACTGATGGAGAAGTCAGGTATTTCTTAATGTCATTAAAGTATTTTTGACATTCATCTATCCATGAAAATGGCACCCCCTTTTGTAGCAGGTGATTGAATGGCCTGCATTTGTCAAAAATTTGTGCAAGGAAATGATGGATTGATTGAATCTTTCCTTGTAACTACGCAATTCCTTTAGGTTTGTTGGTGGAGGCATCTCCATGATGGTATTGACTTTGTTTGGGTCCACCTCATTACCTCATTTGGATATAATGAACCCTAGTATTTTTCTAGAGGTAACACCAAATATACATTTATTGGGGTTCAACCTTACATTATGCTCTAGAAGTTGGTCAAAGACTTTTTCAAATATGCCAATGTGTTCTTGTTGAGTTTTATATTTTTCCAAGAGATCATACACATAATATCAATAATATTATGCATGTAATCATGGAAAATGTATGTCATGGCACATTGATAAGTGGAACCTACATTTTTAAGGCCAAAGGGCATCACCTTGTAACAAAAAGTTCCCCAAGGTGTAGTGAATGTTGTTTTGTGTTGGTCATAAGGATTTATTCAAATTTGGTTGTATCTTGAAAAATTATCCATGAGAGAAAGCATTTCATGGCCATCACAAGTGTCAACAAGAGTACCAATGTTTAGAAGATCCTTAGGAAATGCTTTATTAAGATCTCAAAAAATTAGTGCAAACATGTATCATCCCATTAGGCTTGCGAATGGGTACCATGTTTGAGAGCCACTTAGGATAGTCAATGGATACAATGAAAACCACATATAATAGATTTTGAAGCTCTTCTTTGAACAAGAGAGAAATGGTAGGATTCATATTTCTAAGTTTTTATTTGATCGACTTAGCATTAGAGCTTAAGGTGAGATTATGGACAACCAAATTAGAGTCAAGACCAAGTATGTCCTTGTAGGACCATGTAAAAATACCCTTCTTCTTCTTGAGGAGAGCAAATAATTGCTCTTGTTCATATATGGATAAAATTTTGCCAAATTTGATAATTTGGGGATTTTTTGCTTTTGAACTAAGGTTCACATTAATAGTATCTTCAATAGACATGTGAGAACCTTCCTCAAGTTGATGGAGAGTTAGGATCAGATGAATGTCATCTATGATGTCATCAAACTCTTTTGACTCAACCATGTCTATGTCTGCCTAGAAAACCTCGGGATCTTAACGTGAAGGTGAAGGTGGGGGTGACAAAGTAATGTCGTTGGTTGAAGCCCTTAACAATTCCTTGAAAAGGACAAACTCAAAAAAGGATGGTGGTGAGGAAATCCGATCCATATTAATAAGGCTCATGTCCAATGTAATTGGATTTTCCAAATTGTATGGATTGTAGAGTGGGGTGAATAAGTCAGCATAATTCATGTTGACTTAAGGGAAAATTTGATGGTTTTCAAGGTAAATGGATGGGTAGATCCTGTTTGGTAGAACCAATGGTAGAACTTTGTTAAACCTGAACAACAAAAATCAACACAAATAAATGCAATGTACATGTAATGCAAAATATTTTTTTGTTAGTTTTTTATTTATTTATGTACATATATTACAAGCAAAATGGTTGGTGATGTGGATTAATGGAATGGAGGTGGTGGTTCACCGATTGGGTCGGCTCACTCTTGTGGAAGAAGCAAATGAATAATGGGATGATGGATGGGGAAAATTTTGAGGTAATACTCATCTTGTTCAGTGTGTGGAATTATGGGGTTTGACTCTTCTTTAGGATCATCAAAAGCTATCGATATGAGGTTGAATTATTTATAGATTTCATTGGAGTCATCGATGTGATGTATATCATAACCTAAATTTAAATTTAATATTTGGAAATATTATTCAAGAGAAGAAGTGTATGAAAGTGGACGATAGCCTAAACCTGAATGGTCATGCATTTCTCAATATGAAACATTGATAATTTCATGCATTCCCTATTTGTGTCATCCTAGGCCATGTCCTTGTCAATTAACAATGTGAAAATATCGTGATGGAAAAATTGACATATGTTGTATATTGGTAGGTGTTGATGATTTGGATTCATATGGGGTAACTAGATTGTATGATGATTCAAACCCCCCATATATAAAATTAATGTTATTTGGCATTGAACCCATGTTATATAATGCTCCTATAGATAAGGGTGGATCACTTGGGTGACTATAATCCTTAACATTTTGAGTGTTGAGCAATGTAACTATCATGTATTTGACCACATATTCATCAATACCAAGATTAGTGAGGTGGACCTCAACTTGGGATGATGTGGATGGATTGGATGTAGATGGAACTAACTCATGGTTGGCTGATGGTATCTCATAATTCATCATTTTGACTTGTGAGACATTGGCTGATGGGGATGGATATGGATTTGGTTGGGTGGATAATGATTATTTTGAAGGAGTGACTATGGAATGTGATGATGTTGATGATGTGGCTAATGTAGATTGATTTTTCCCACATGTGCATGTAGTAAATGGTGATGAATATGGGGGTATGGAAGTGGATTTTTTATGTGAAGTGGTGATGGGAAAATCCTCCATAATAGGAGCTTTAGATGAAGGTATGGATGGGGTGGTTGATGATATTGTTGATGATGTGGTTGTTGAAGTAAGTAATAGATGAGTGGAGGGTAACATGGACTCATAGGGGTTTGAGATAAAATTACAATACTTGAATGGTTCAACATCCACCGGTATGTAATGTACTTGTCCCTCATGTATGTATTTAAAGCATTGATGTAGTATAGAAGGGACACATATCATTACCTCATCCAAGATCATCTAAGGAGTACATTATATGCCATAGAACCTTCCAATATATGTAACATGGTATGCAATGTTTTACCCCCACTTCAATGGGTAAAACAACAGTGCCAATTGTAGAGCAGAGAGCATCATTAAATGCTTTTAAGGTGAAAGTGGATTTGGTAATGTGATCTGGTGGAAGCTTGAGATGTTGAAGGGTAGATGTTGTGATGATGTTTATGGAGGAGCTGGTGTTAATTAAAACTATTTTGAAAGGATTCCTATCAATTTGAGCCATAGTATGTAATGGGGGGTCCACCAATTTCGATGATATTGGTTTGATATCAAAATCATAGAAAGTGATGGAGGTTTCCATACATGTTTGGATACTTCCCACAAAATTGCTAAAGGTATTAGGATCTTGAGATTGAATTTCAATGGATATTAGAATATCCATTAATGTCTCACAATGTGGAGGAGATTTTTGAATGAGATCATATATAGATAGTTTTTTTGAAGCTATTTTAAGACTTGTGGTTAACCAACTGCTCAATAAGATGATTGGCCTTGGGGGATGATTGATGGGGTGAATGGGTGGATTTGGATGGCTTGGAATATGGATTGGTGGAAATTTGGATTGATGGTGATGAATTTGTAGATTGATACATGCTTGTGGAGGTATGGGTGGTGGAATAGGTTGCTACTATGATTTTTTTTTTATTTATGCATTGTTGTTGACCTTGGGTTACTACATGAATAACACCCAAAAAATCTTAGTACTGTTGCACATGATGAACTTTATTTGGGAGAGTCTTGGTGTTAGATCCTCTTATTATTGGTTGCACTACCTCATGATGAAGAAGTGGTGTTTGAAAGATACCAAGGTTTTGGTTTTGTTGAGCTAGGGGTTTATAAAGCTTGAAGGCCCCCAATTAAATGAGATATTGCACTCTATCTTTAAATACATGTTTATTGTTAATATCATACCCATTTTGCCTATGATAATGGCAAAACAAATGTTTATGGTAATGTTTACCACATTTGGTGAGATCATCTAGTTTAACCTTAGGTAAATCAAGTTGATTAGTGTCATATAACCTAAAAAAGATGGAAGCATAAGATTTAGCTAATGGGGTGTACTTACAAGGTTGTCAAGCAGATTGTCAATGAGGTCACTTTTATATAGCTAGCACTGTGTTTTGACTTGATTGAGATGTTGAGGGAACCGCATGATATTCAATTTGTTGTGGTTGTTGCACATTTTGTTGTTGAGCCATTACCAGTTGGCTCATCACAACTTGATTAACTTGGTTAGCTTGGTTGTCCGGATTGGCCTGGTTGGATTTTGACTGGCTAGAATAGTTACTTTTATATTACCCATTATTTTTTCATTCTTTATTTTTAGGCTTAAGCACTCCTTGGATTTTTATCTCTTCAATTATGCTGGCCTGGGTAAGAGATTCCTCAAATGATCGATATTTTTGCAATTATAATAATGAAGAGATGGGTTTTAGGCAAATCTTAGTGAATAGTTTAGTAAGTCTTTTGTTGGTAGGGAAAATGGTAATTTGGTGATAACGGCCCTTCAACGGTTGCCAAAGTCATAGATAAACTTATCATCATATTTTTTATATCATATATATCAGATAATAAGACTTTATTTCTAAAATTAAGGGAAAATATTTCAAGAAATTGGTCAACCAATTGCTCAAAATTATAAATACTATGGTGAGGTAAATTGTTATACCACTCTACAACATCTCCCCCAAATGTGTGAGGAAATATTCTAAGCATAAGAGCATCATTGTTTTAGAATTGAAAGCATGAATGGATGAATTTTCTCATGTGTTCTTTAGGGTCCTTAGTCCCTTTAAATTTATCAAACTTTAGTACTATGAAGTCTACCAGATATGGCAATGATGGTACCAAAGGATAAATTGGTTGATTTATCAGTTGACGTAAATTGAGCTTTTGGTTCATCAAACCAAGAGTATGTTGCATCAGAATATCAATATATTGTTGCATAGTTTGGATCCTAGGGTCTTCCTATGGAATGCAAAAACCCTAAATCACTTGATGATTTTGTGAAGGTGGGGTGGAAATATGTTGAGGTGTAATAATATTTTTATGATGAGGTGAAGTGGATTGAAACTGATGATAATGAGTTTGGTGAAGAAATGATGGTGAATGTTGAAATGGAGATGATGTATGAGGACTGTGATTATAATGATTATTGATGGAAATGGTATGGATATGGTTTTATGGTGGTGTGGGGATGGAAACCATAGAATATTGTGGTACCCATGATGGACAATGGGTGATAAAGGTGGGTTGAGTGGAAATAGGTTGAGTCTTAGGATTAACCACCTAAACTTGTTGTTGAGAATTCTATCACTTCTTAAGAAATTTATTAAGGTGTTCCTATGCTTCATGTATTTCCATATCTAAAGTGGAAGGCATGGATGTGAATGGAAATTATGAGGTGGGTGAATGAAAATTTGTAAAAGGAATTACAATTGTATTGGTGACATTGGATGAGGTGGATGTTGGCATCTATGAAGTAGCATTGACATGTACTTCATACAAAGGATTGACATAGGTAGATGTGTAGGATGATGGGATGGATGTGCTTGGAGCACATGATGATTAGGGGATGGACCAATGTTGGTAAGGTGTAGTTGATACCTCAAAAAGAGGATTATTGTACACCTGGGTAAGGCTTAAAGGCTGGAAGGAGATAATTTCCTACAGGAAATAAGGATCATGCCTAGGTGAGTTATGGACTGAATATAAGACATAGTTAGCAGATCTTTGAAGAGCTTCTACTTGGTCCATGTCTATACGGGTGATGTGGTAACCAAATGTAGGTGAATATGATTAAAATTTGTGGAATGACTATGTGGATGACACAGTGTGTGAGGGACCCAGAGAAAAATCTAAATGACTTACACGTATTACACTAGTGGGATTGACCATGGAAGTGGTGGAGAGGGATGATGAATTATCCATATGCAATGTGTTGTGAGATGGAAATTTGATTCAATGCTTATTTAATTTTCTAATTTCTAGTTAATACCATAAGCTAAATAAATAAAATATATGCAAT
Source organism: Wollemia nobilis (assembly GCA_028583015.1). Taxonomy (NCBI): domain Eukaryota; kingdom Viridiplantae; phylum Streptophyta; class Pinopsida; order Araucariales; family Araucariaceae; genus Wollemia; species Wollemia nobilis. The sequence goes on along the minus strand of JAQPPZ010001711.1, from coordinate 4,508,730 downwards.
GTGCAGTATAGTAATGTAAATAAAACTTCAAAAAAATTAAGTAAAACAACTCACTTCTAAGTTTCTACAACAAATGTGTCTTATCTTATATTTTTTATCTCATTTTAATGTTTTTTCCTTTTTTTGTGTGTGTGTTTTGACGTACTAATATGAATTATAATGGGTTAAATCTATGGCTTGGCTGGGCAATGAGATTATTTCTAGTGATGAAATCTAGAAAGATTGCTCAGGGGTATCCTATGGTGGCTAAAGGTAAATATTGGTGGATGGAGATGAAACCCACCATAACCAAATCTCAAGCAATGGTTGGTGATGAAATCCAACACATTACTATTTAATGTGATATGTGTTGTGTGTGATTTCTTTTACAATTTAAAGTTTTTTATGGTGTGCATACAATGTCAAAAATAACTAGTTTTCCAAGTCTAAATCATAATCCAGTAATAGAGATATCAATTTTTTCAAAAGATTCTTGTGTTGCTTTAGGGATCCTTTTCCTTGGAGCTCTCAGCCCTATCCCAAGTTTTTTGAAAGGTTTTATTTGGAGTTGTGGTTCAGAGGTTTTACTTGTGATGCTTTACGACTTGGATGTTTGGCTTCATGAGTAGCTCTTCACAGTATCTTAATGGCTTGGGACTCACCACATATTTATTCATGTGTTGCTACTCTTTGGGTTTCTAGATGTGGGATTTGTGGTGGGCTTGTAGTATTTTTTGTGGCTCAGGATGGGCCTCTATTTTACTTACTGCTATGATCTTGTTGGACTTCCTTTCTGGTTCCCTAAAGATATTTGTCAGTGGTATTGATCCTTGAGGGTTGTTGTTGTCTTTTTGTGTCTTTATGATCAGCTCTTCATAGTATTTTAATGGTTTGGGGAATTTCCATGTAATTATTCCTATGGTGCTACTCTTTGGGATTTTGGATGTGGGATTCATGGTGGGCTTTCAACATTTTTGTGGCTTGTTGAAGGACCTCTATTTTGCATGCTGCTATGATCCTATTGGACTTCTTTTTTTGCTTCCCTGAAGCTGTTCATAGGTAGTGTTGGGAATTGCCTTGGGGTTCTTGCTACATTTTTTGACCTAGTGTGGGACCTTTGCTTAATGTCTACAGCTTGTGTATCCCATGGATAATTCTATTAGAGTTCCCTAGGACCTTTCCACATATTTCTTGTGGCTTGTGATTTTGCATTATTGTTTTCTTTTTTCTCATTGGTTTTTGAGTAGTAATCCTCACTACAAGGGGATTTCATGTCTTATGGAGATCCCTAGATTATTGTTCCTCTTTCTAGGTCTAGTCAGGATGTTGTTCTCTTGCATCCCTACGTGTTTTTTTGGTGTTTTTTTTGCTTCATCCTTCTTCCTAGGGTGGGTTTTTCTTACAGTTCTAGTTTTCCAATATCTCTTGGCCAGTATTTGGTTTTTTCCTTGCTTGGGTTTGTAAATTTTTGGTTTTCTCCCTTCTAGAAGCATGTCTTCGTTTCCCACTGTTTGGAATGTTCAAACTTCTGGTTAGGTGGGAGTGTTCAAAATTTAATTTTTCTTGCTTTGTCCTTTTTCTCTTTGTGTAGGCTGTTCAAATTTGTGGTTGGGTGGGACATTCTTTTTGTCTTTTTCATGACTTTATTGAAGGCTTTCTTTAAACCTTTCCTGAAGGCTTTCCTTAGGCCTTCCTTGGGCCTTTCATTTGGCATTTCTAATGGCCTTTCCTATGGCATTTCTTATGGTCTAGTGACATGTTGTATTAAGGTTTTGGAGCCCTTTCAAAACCCCCTTTTTAAATAAATTTTAACTTATAAAAAAAACATTTATTCAAAAGAAGTAGAGTACACTACTTAAGACTGCTCTCTAAACAGAGGAGGGTTTGCCTACTCTTCTACCTTGAATCACCAAATATGGGAATACTTTTAATATCCTGATATTGTTCCTACTTAGACAAGCAAAAAGAGATATTCCTAACCCTATAATGCAAACTATTTCATGCAATTAACAATTCATATGAAAACAAAATGCAGGATTTTAAGTGCACCACACCAGAAAACAATGAAATTTTAATTGGAAATGTGAAATTTGTGATTGAATATGGATGCAAAAATTATTCTAAATGCCTATGATGCAGATTTAATTTTCTTGTTTTTAACATACATTTAATGATGTTATTTTTAGCATTTATCTGTAAAAACATAAAAATACACAAAACAAAGAGGTTAGGGTTTTGAGGTAGACTTACAGATAAGCCTACATATTTTTCTTCCTCTCTGTGAAACAAATTTGGGCACTATTGAAATGCACTAGGGCATCTTGTAAACTTTGGAGGGCACCCTTCGAGTGTCGTAGGGCATCTACGTAACTTCTACAACTTCTGCAAATCTTTAGAAACCCTGATTTTATAAAATTTGCATGATCTATTTTTCTAAAAACCTGCAAAACAAAAATAGAAAACCATAAGTTAGTGATAATATAATTTAAAATTTAGAACCCTTTATGGGTCCCACTATAATCACCATTTGTAGATGTAAAAATGAAATACCAATACAATTTATAAAGTAACAAGCACAAGTAAATGACACATAATTGCATAAAATAAATATTCTTTTATTGAAATGGGGTAGATCTCCTGATTGTAAAAATAATGTCCCAATGTGGGGTCTTTACAATACCCTTGATATAGTTTTTACAATGTTAGGTTTTTTGAGGCCCTAATCCAATGAATGGTGGTGTCTTTCTTGGTCATATTTGATCCCAACAGAGTGGTGAGTGGGATTTGGTATTTTATGCAGGGAAACTCAAGCTTCAACAACTACCAATAAATGTGATCCTCAAACCTGCACATACAAAAAATAAACAAGGATTGATAATATTTCTGAGGGCTCCACTATGTGAGACCCTCAGAAATAAAATTAAAACCCTACTTGCAGAATAGAAGTTGTAAAACAAATCTAAGAATAATAAAAATGCTTACAAATGAAATTTTACATTGTCTTTGTTGACCTGCCATTTTTTATTTATTATTATTTTAGAGGGTGATTATGCAGATGTTCCCTAATGGTACTTTAGGGTCGTAAGGCTATAGAACTAGGATGGGAAATGCCTACGGGTGCTTGGTGCTGATCAAAAATGCCCAGAGGTGCCTGGTAGGCTTTGGTAGGTGTTGGAAATTTGAGGTATTTTGTGTTGTCATTGATGTCACATGGATAATTGATGTCACATTGATAACATTGAGTTTTGGTGGCCAAAATATTTCATAAATAAGCATTTATGATGTTTTGGAAAGCATGGCTATTTACAGGGTTTTTGTGAAAACCAAGGTAGGCAAAATAAAAGGTTTTATTTAAAACCATGGATGAAAGATTTGAAATGGGTTTTTCTTAAAACCCAGATTGGTTTTTTTTTCATTGAAAAAATGTGCCCCGATGAAGGAGATAATTAATTTTAAATATTTAAGTTAAAATTTTAATCATTTAAAATTAAAATTAAAATTAATATTTTAATATTGTAGACGTCAAAAAGGAGGAGGCAAATAATATTAAGTCATAGCGAACATCAAAATAAAAATGTGGGCATATATAAATATGCCACTAAATTTTTTATTTTCTCTAAGTCCTCGACGAAGATAATACATTTGAAGTGCTAAGGGAGAAGAAGTGTCGTATTCGTTTGAAAACTAGCAAAGAGAAGAGGGAACAAAGGTTAGGGAGGTTCCTTACATATCACTATAGGAACTTGTGACCTAGAGGCAAGAGGAAGGCATGTAAGGTGTTTAAGCACCAACATATCCGAAGTTCGAATCCCATCGGGGTTGGTTTTTGCAAGGTAAAAAGGGAGAACCTTATGCGCATGTGGTTTTTGAGGGTAAGTTCGGAGGAAGCAAGAAGGAGGTCTTGTGCTCTTGGTTTTTATATTATCGGTTGGCTCACGTGGTTGTTAGCACCACGATTTTAGTGGTACAGGAGCAGCGACATGGGAAAGAATCCTACTAAGGTTAAAGGTAAGTTATTAATTTTTTCAAATATTTTATTTTTCTAAGGTTGCCCTCGGAGAGATAAGGTTTGTGGTGCATGTTGTGAAAAGGAAATATTTATAGTGATTTTCATTTTATAAGTATATCATATTATATATCATTGGAAAGCTTATCTTGAGGGATATTTGATTATTTTGTTTAGAAGGATAAATAAGGTGTACATAAAGAGATATTGTTATTTTTGTAAAAGGGTTCAAGTGAAGGTTGTTTTGTTCTTTTCAAAGTGTGTTGAGTGTGGTAGATTTTCCAAAGGGGTTTCTTCATCTTCATAAAAGGTATGGGAAAATTCTCCTATTGATTGTTTATGGTGGTTGATTTTTGAAATATCATTGGAGGGAAAATGATTGTTTGTGGTTTCCTTTTCGAAAGTGGTTGATTGAATGCTTCAAGTTTTTCTGAATCGAGAGTTGTATTTAAACCTTGTTTTATAAGCATAGTTGTTGAAGCCCATTGGTTGTGAAAGAACTTGAGTTAGAAAAATAAACATGAGTATCATTGTTATGTGAGTTTTTTAATTGAGCATTGTTGGAAACATTTGAGTTGGTTGATACATACTTGGACTAGGGTTGTGTGAGGAAGAATTGTCCCTTGTGGTGATTAGTTGAGATTGATTTTAGAACATATTGAGTCTCTAACAATTCTCTTTATGGTTCTATAATACTTGGGTTGAGTTGAGTTTATTCAAGTGATGTGTAAAGTGATTGTTCAAGTCCTATGAAAGAAACTATTCTATTATTCTGATTTGAGTTGAGTTGAGATTGATCCTAATTGAGTCTCTAACAATTCTCTTTATGCTTCTATGAATTGATTTGAGTTGAGTTGATATTAAGCCTAGAACATATTGAGTCTCTAAAAGTTCTCTTTATGCTTCTATCAGTTGATTTGAGTTATAAACATTGTGGATCATTTTTGTCATCCATTGAAGAGTACATTGCCATTCATTGTTGAGTTCATATTTGATCTTTGCCTTGATAGATTTGTGGATGAGATTTGAGTGCTACTTGAGCATGATTTATTGAGCCTTTGAGAAGGAATTTGTGGATAGTTTTGAGAAAGCTTTGTGGATATTTTTTGGTATATTTGTGGGTAGATTTATGGATAGTTTTGGGCAAGTTCTTAGTGATCTTGCTAGATCATATTTTGACAAGTTCTTAGTGAGCTTGTTGGAGCAGTTTTGGGCAAGTTCTTGGTGAGCTTGCTAGAGCAGTTTTGGATAAGTTCTATGTGAGCTTGTTATTCAGATTTGGACAAGTTCTATGTGATCTTGTTATTTAGTTTTGGACAAGTTTTGTGTGAGCTTGTTATTAAAATTTGGACAAGTTCTGTGTGAGCTTGTTATTCAGATTTGGACAAGTTATGTGTGAGCTTGTTATTAAAATTTGGACAAGTTATGTGTGAACTTGTTCTTGCCTAGCTTTGAGTAGATCAAATAAATCATTGTATTGGATATTTATGTGTGAAATATTATAAGGATATCATCTTGTGGAATACCCCACATGAGGGGAACCACGTTAAATATTGTGTCTCAATTGTGTGTGGTGACTTGTGCTCTTGCTTACTACTGCTATCTGAGTTATTAATGCACACTGCTATATTTGGTTATTGCAATTAAGGAAATTAATTGAAATTGATTTGGAAAGAAAGTAAAAAGTGGTCTTATACTGTTCACCCCCCTCTCAGTATAATCTTGTGTTCTTAAATTGGTATTAGATTGGGTTCTTTTATAAATGCTAACAACTTGAGGGCAGATTCTACAAGAACACATATGGCTTCACAAAATGAATCATCTACAAATAAGGCTCCATTTTTTTATGGTAAAAATTATGCTTTCTGGAGCATGAGGATGAAGAACTACTTGATATCACAAGGATATGAGGTATGGCAAATGGTTGAAAAAGAGTATAGGGTTGAAGGTGATCCCGAGGTAGATAAGACTATCAAGAATTTGGTTGAGATCAATGCAAGAGCAATGAATTGTATTTTGAGTGGGCTTTGTGAGATAGATTTTACAAAATTTATGGTATGTACTTCAGCTAATGAAATGTGGACCAATTTGTAGAATACTTATGAAGGATATTCCAATGTAAAGTTGGTAAAACTACAAACTCATAGAAAAATATTTGAGAAATCGAAAATGGAAGATTATGAATATATTTCAAAGTTTTTACTTCAAGTTGATGAAATCACTATCACCATGAGAGGCCTAGGTTTTGAGATGAGAGAATCAGAAGTTACTCAAAATGTTTTGAGATCACTTCCCATGAAATATGATTCTAAGGTTTCAGTAATAGAAGAGACAATGGATATCAACAAGTTAACAATGGAAGAATTGCAAGGTACTCTCACAGTTTATGAGATGAGGGTAAGTAAGCATCAGGTTCCAATAAAAGAGATTGCATTCAAGGCTTCAAAAAAATAAAAATGGAAAGTTTTAGATATGGATAGAGTTTTAGATAATGATGAGGAAGCCAAATTCATCAAAAGTAATAAGTACTAAAGGAATTTCAGGGATATAATGAAAGTTAGATGCTACAAGTGTGGTGATATTGGTCATTATGCATACAAGTGTCCACATGAAGAAAATAGTGATGATGAAAAATAGGATCACAGAAGAAAAGAATATGGAAAGCATAAGCATGACAAAGATGACAAATTCAAGAAAAACAAGTATGAGAAGAAGAAATTTTTTCGTAAGGCAAAGAAATCTTACTACATTGTAGAAGCAAGTGATAGCTCAGATCATAGTGATAGAGGCAAAGAAATTTATTTCTAGGAATAGAAGGTGAAAGAGAATAGTGCTTTGTGTGTGGTCAAAGAGATCATAGATCAGGATATTGCAATGGTTTCAGTGATAGTGAAGATGAGATGACACACCAAGGAAACAAGCATGGTCAAAAAAATCTTGAGATTTTGTTTGCTATAGAAGATTATAATGATCTCAATGACAATGAAAATAAAGAAGTCTCACTTTTGGTAATAGAAAAGGAAGAGGATGAGCCAAGTAAACAAAAATCAGAAATCAAAAGGCTAAAAGAAGAATACAAGAATCTTGAAAACAAGATTCGAACATATGTCAAAATCAAAGAACTACTTCAAACAATCAATAATCTCAGATAAGAGCTTCAAAATGCAAAAAGGATAGAAGAAAGGATGAATGAATAACTAAGGATAACCACGGAAAGACATGATACATTAGATGAAAATGTTCAAAAAGGAGTGGAAACTTATTTTAAGGTTGTATCTTACTTCCAAGAAAAGTCACACTCAAAAGGAAAGGAAGTTTTAAAATATAAAAGCAAAGAAGCACCTAAGTTTTGTGAGGAAATTTTCAAAGTTCCTATGGATCCAAATATTCGGTTTGGTTCTTTTTTTGAGATAGGTGAATCAAGTTCAAAAGGAAAATAAATTCTTGAAAAGAAAAGCAAGGAAGAAACTAAGGAAGAAGTTTTAGATACTATAAATAAGGTTCAAGGATGCAATGCACAAGTTGAAAATGATCATAAGGATAATGGTCAAGAAATATATGAAGAACCAAGGCATGAACAATGGGCTTTTCAAGGACATTGTTTTCTTGTAATGGATTTGGACACAGGGCTATACACTAGAGTCTATGGATCAAAGAAGTTTGATTTTTCTAGAAGAGGTATGGTTTTCAAGGACATTGCTTCTCATGTAACAGGATTGGTTAAAAATATTTTTAGTGCAAAGGAAATGAGCAACATGGTTTTGGTTTTAGAGCTACACAATTCAGAAGTCATAATGGTCATGAAAACAGAGCTTCACAATACAAGGTTCAGGAAAGGAATGGATATGGAAATTATTTTAAGAATGAAATCAAGACATGGACACCATCCAAAGGCTATAATATCAAGTGTTTCAATTGCAATAACTTTGGGCATATTGCAAAATGGTGTAGGACTCAATTCCAAATAGGTTCAAGGCAAGAAGGTCAAATAGGTTCAAGGCAAGAAGGTCAAACAGGTTCTAGACAAGAATATCAAGTAATTCATCAAGAGAAGGATATCAGAAAAACATGGAAGGAAGTTGATAGAGGAAATAAATAAAGTGAGATGGGAGTAAAAGTACTCCCAACCCAAAATTAATCACCTCAAGATAGAAGGGTGTGAGGGGGCTAAGCTTAAGAGTCATATCTTTTAACTCCATAGGTTTCTATTTTTCCATTGATGTCAAAGAGGGAGAGATTTGAGTAAGGGGGACAGCATTGAGTTAGGGGAGCAGCCTCCAAAGAGAGTATTGAGTTAGGGGGAGCAGCCTCCATAGAGAGTATTGAGTCAAGGGGAGTAGCTTTGATTCTCAGAGTTGGTTTTTACAGTGACTATGGGGATTTGCATTAGAGGTGCTGCCACCAATGACAAAGGGGCATATTGTTAGAAATTTGAGGTAATTTGAGATATTTTATGTTTTAATTGATGTCACATGGATCACATTGAGTTTTTGTGGCCAAAATATTTCATAAATAAGAATTTATGATATTTTGGAAAACATGGCTATTTAGGGTTTTTGTGAAAACCAAGGCAGGCAAAATAAAAGGTTTTATTTAAAACCATGGATGGCATATTTGATATGGGTTTTTCTTAAAACCCAGGTTGGCTTTTCATTTCATTGAAAAATGTGCCTCGATGAAGGAGATAATTAATTTTAAATATTAAAGTTAAAATTTTTAATCATTTAAAATTAAAATTAAAATTAATATTTTAATATTGCCGACGTCAAAAGGAGGAGGCAAATAATATTAAGTCATAGTCGACATCAAAAGAAAAATGTGGTCATATATAAATATGCCACTAAACATTTTATTTTCTCTAAGTCCTCGATGAAGATAATCTGTTTGAAGCACTAAGGGGGCAAAAGTGTCGTATTCGTTTGAAAACCAACGAAGAGAAGAGGGAACAAAGGTAAGGGAGGTTCCTTACCTATCATCGTAGGCACTTGTGGCCTAGTGGCAAGAGAAATGTGTGTAAGGTGTTTAAGCACCAGGAGATCCGAAGTTCAAATCCCGTCGGCACTGGTTTTTGCAAGGTAAAAAGGGAGAACCTTTTGCGCACATGGTTTTTGAGGGCAAGTTCGGAGGAAGCAAGAAGGAGGTCTTGCACTCTTGGTTTCTATGTGAGCGGTTGGATCACATGGTTGTTAGCACCATAGTTTGATTCGTGCAGGGGCAGCGACAGGGTATCGAATCCTGTTGAGGTTAAAGGTAAGTTATTAATTTTTCCAAATATTTTATTTTTATAAGGTTACCCTAGGAGAGATAAGGTTTGTGGTGCATGTTGTGAAAATGAAATATTTTTGGTGATTTTCCTTTTATAAGTATATCATATTATATATCGTTAGAAATATTATTTCGAGGGCTATTTGATTATTTTTTTTAGAAGGAGAAATAAGATTTACATAAAGATATATTTCTATTTTTGTAAAAAGGGTTCAAGTGAAGGTTGTTTTGTTCTTTTCAAAGTGTGTTGAGTGTGGCAGATTTTCCAAAGGGGTTTCTTCATCTTCATAAAATGTATGGGCACATTCTCCTATTGATTGTTTATGGTGGTTGATTTTTGAAATATCATTAGAGGGAAAAGGATTATTTGTGGTTTCCTTTTCAAAAGTGGTTGATTGAATGCTTCAAGGTTTTTTGAATTGAGAGTTGTGTTTAAACCTTGTTTTATAAGCATAGTTGTTGAAGCCCATTGGTTGTGAAAGAACATGAGTTAGAAAAAAAACATGAGTATCATTGTTATGTGAGATTTGTAATTGAGCATCGTTGAAAACATTTGAGTTGGTTGATACATACTTGGACTAAGGTTGTATGAGGAAGAATTTTCCCTTGTGGTGATTAGTTGAGATTGAGTTTAGAACATATTGAGTCTCTAACAATTCTCTTTATGGTTCTATAAGACTTGGGTTGAGTTTAGTTGAATAAGCCTAGTCAAGTGATGTGTGAAGTGATTGTTGAAGTCCTATGAAACAAACTATTATGTTATTTTTATTTGAGTTGAGTTGAGATTGAGCCTAGAATATATTGAGTCTCTAAAAATTCTCTTTATTCTTCTATGAGTTGAGTTGAGTTGAGTTGATATTGAGCCTAGAACATATTGAGTCTCTAACAATTCTCTTTATGCTTTTATGAGTTTATTTGAGTTGATTTGAGTTGAGATCATTGTGGATCATTGTTGTCATTCATTGAAGAGTACATTGCCATTCATTGTTGAGTTCATCTTTGAGTTTTGCCTTGATAGATTTGTGGATGAGATTTTAGTGCTACTTGAGCATGATTGATTGAGTGTTTGAGAAGGAATTTGTGGACAATTTTGAGAAAGCTTTGTGGACAGTTTTGGGGCAGATTTGTGGGTAGATTTGTGGACAGTTTTGGGATAGATTTATGGATAGATTTGGGACAATTTTGGGAAAGTTACTGGTGATATTTCTAGAGCAGATTTGGACAAGTTCTTAGTGAGCTTGCTAGAGAAATTTTGGGCAAGTTCTTGGTGAGCTTGCTAGAGCAGTTTTGGACAAGTTCTGTGTGAGCTTGTTATTCAGATTTGAACAAGTTCTGTGTGAGCTTGTTATTCATTTTTGGACAAGGTTTGTGTGAGTTTGTTATTCAGATTTGGACAAGTTATGTGTGAGCTTGTTATTTGTATTTGGACAAGTTTTGTGTGAGCTTGTTATTCAAATTTGGACAAGTTATGTGTAAACTTGTTATTGCCTATCTTTGAGCAGATCAAAGAAATCATTGTATTGGATATTTTTGTGTGAAATATTATAAGGAGATCATCTTTTGGAGTACCCCACATTTGGGGAACCACGTTAAATATTGTGTCTCAATTGTGTGTGGTGACTTATGCTCTTGCTTACTACTGCTATATGAGTTATTAATGCACACTGATATATTTGGTTATTGCAATTAAGGACATTAATTGATATTGATTTAGAAATAAAGTAAAAAGTGGTCTTATACGGTTCACCCCCCTCTTAGTATAAGCTTGTGTTCTTCAGTAGGCACTCTATAAACTTTTAAGGGTGCTCAAGAAGCACTTGGGGGCATTTAGCAACTTAGGGGAAAGTTGTAGAACTATATATGGTTCATGAGGTGGATGGAAGTAGATGCGAAGGAGGCAAGACAAAGCGATGGAGGAAGGAAGTGGTGAGGATGGTTGGGTGCTTGAGGACTTAAGGCATAAGATCTCATGGAACTCAAGACCTCTAAAAAATGGTAAGGACTCCAAAAACTCAGGGGATTCAACTGTTGAATCATCAAAATGACTCATCTTTATAATATTCCCTTAGGCACATTAGGTTTCAATGACACAAAATGTGTGGCTATTTTTAAAACATGACAAAGGGTGGAGATTAAATCTAGGTAAATGACATGGATTAATGTAGATGAATGGCTAGGATTAAAACATGATGGATGATTGGGATTAATTCATACATATATACATATATTTATTAAATATATAAATATAATATATAAAATATTATTATTTTAATATATATTAAACAAATATATATAAATAATGGATAATGTGGTGGGAAACTATGGATGGATGAAAAGTGGTTAGATTTTGGTGTCTATATTTCTCATGTTCTATAAGCATCTTTCATTTAAGGTCTTGTAGCTTTTATTTATATCAAACAGGCCTCACATAGTGGAGGCCCTTCATATGCTACTAACTCATTTCTTATTTGTAAGAATTTGTGTGTAGGTGACAAGTTTCTAGACAACTACTAAGGCAAGGATGACCCACAAGGATATACAAGCCCATCAAAAATTTTTATTGTAGCAAATAATACCATCTACACCCACTTTCAGTTGGATTGGCCAAAGGGGCTTCCCCCCTTTGTGCCCACTATAATCTAAAAAAACAAGCAAGCGATATTCTTTTGTAATCATACCCCTACAATTTGGGGCAAATCACTATTGTAAAGAGAGGATATCAAGGCTCCCAAAAGTTTAATACAAAAGCATTTTATTTCATTGCAATCACTTGTGTCAATATTTTATTTTTTGGGTGTATCTAATTTGCTTACAAAATGGTGATCATGGTGGGAACCCTAGAGGGTTCTATTTTGTTAGCCTTGTTGTTTCTTGCATTTTGATCTATGTTGGTTTGTTGTTTGTAGGTTTTTGGAAATCTATCACACAAAAATCAAAAATCACTTTGAGGGTTTTAAGGACTATTCAGGCTATTTTTGTACCTATACAAATGCATCCCTACATTTGGAAACTTGAGCAAATGTAGCCCTGCATTTGGAAAATGCAGCTCTACATTTTGAAACCTATGCAAATGTAGCCTTGCATTTGGAAAAGCTAAAAAATAGATTTTAAGGCTTCCATGTATGTGGTTTGGACCTTTTTAAGCTCAAATTTGCTTTGAAAAAGAGAATATTGCTTTTGTTTTCATTGAATTAGAAGTACACATTAGAATAGAGCAATTTTTAGTCATTCTAGAAGTCTTTTGAAAAAAAAATTGAAAGAACCCAAGAAAAGTCACATATTAGGATAAATTTCATATTGCAAAAGACATATCAACTGCATATAGGGTTAATTTTACATCTTTAAGTTCATTTTAAGCCATATTGGGATTTTTGATTTGTCATGTTTTGCTTCTAGAGCACATCCAATAATGTAGACCTATGTTTAGTCAATCCTAAATGCAGCACTACATTTATCAAATGCAAGCCTAAATTTTACCAGTCCTAAACACAACCTTGCATTTGGCTCTGTGTCTTAGAATCATTTTAAGGCCTTTTTAAAACCTTCTATAGACACTTTAACTCAAAATTTGGTTTGTGTCTACTGTTTTGAGTGTTACTATTTTTTTTTGTCTCTAATTTGTGTTTTATAGGCATTTAATCAAAATTGCATCCTAGTTTACATTTTGGTGAAATTAGGCTAAATTTGCTTTACAAAATTGCACAAAAATTTTACAAAACTCAAAATAAAACCCCACACACACTTGCACAAATCATTATTCAACACCTCTGCTTTGGCAAGAGTGATAAAAACCTCCTAAATGAGTTGGACTTCATCACTAACCATTAGTAGAGCCCTAGATAAACCATAGTTAGTATGATAGTTTCTTGGATTTCATCACCAGAGAAATTGGTTAACCTTGAGGTTAGATCAGGGTAATCAAGGTTAGATTCCCTTCATTCCTAAGGCTTAATAATTTGTGGAGTCACAGGTGTCATTATGCCTAAGCTCACATGAGGGTGAAGTGAAAGCCCATATGGGCCGGTAGTAAGGCACTAGATAGTGCAGCCTCTCTCAAGAGGTATTTTTTTCTCCTAGGTTATACTCATTGCCAAGACTTCATCTAGGAATCTTTATTAGTCATTTGTGATTTATCCTTCATCATAGGGATGGGTTCAAATACACCTTTTTATATTTTGCTTCACCACATACCCATCATAGTTTATAGGCATAGGCAACATAAAACACACCAAAACATCAAAAAAATAACTAAAAAAAATATTCAAAACTTCAAAAACTACAAAAAAATCTTCAAAAACTTTGAATTGAAAAAAAAAAAACCAAAACAAAACAAAAACAAAATTGCAAAAAAAAGAAAATAGAAAAATATTTGCTTGACTATGTGATTGTGTGTTGTTATTTGTAGCATAGTTTCACATTCACCACACACAAAACTTGCACATTCACCACCCCATCTCACCCCTAGCTAATGGTAATAATTCAAAGTCAAACCAAAGATTTAGCTAATACCCAAATCCAACCACCTACATCCATGGAGTATTCCACTTAGGTTTCCAATGCCCCATCCACTTCTATGACTAATCAAGGGGGCATATCATGGACCATGCACCTAGATCTATCCATTGGGACTTCCCATCATACACCTTTAGATATACATATAAGGTAAAGAGCCATTCATGCCTCCATCCTAGAGACCCCCCACATCAAGCCACTCATACCCTTTGACAACCACATTACCTACATAGATTATGATGCTAGCAGAACCTATTTTAATCTAGTCTTTCCATACTTACCACCTCTCATTATTCGACCTATACCTACCATTCAACAAGAACCCACCTATTCACACCCTCACCATACCAACCAAGTCATCATCAACCCTATGTTTGAGACCACATCCATACCCATGATCCAAAACCCTCTAGCATAATCCAACCAATACATTTCCATCCCATATACCCATAACATCATCTATTTTAACCCGCTCTACAAATCACAAGTCAATGCTACTTTGTAGATGCCTATATCCATTCCACCTACATAATTATCATCTATTGATCCCATGTAGCATTTCATTCCTCATTCGTTCATGATACCTTTTGTAACTTATCATTCACCAACATCCACCCATGTCATTGTCACTCATCATGCCCAAACTTTCACCCCTCAATCAACTATATAACTTGTATCTTAATTTCTATACAACAAGTTTTGTAGCATCTACATTAGTTTCTTACTGGTAACACTAATCAAAACATCCATCCCATATTGTAGCAATAATCACATGTAGTAAACTTCAATCATCCATCCATATCAAACCAAAATACTTTCTTTACTCAAGATCCATCCTGGGTGTTGTGACCATCCACTATAACCATACCCACCCATACACTTCACAATATCTATGCCACTTCATCAGTCCAATACACCATTATTCCATAATCCCCACATCAAAAATTTCCTCATCATTAACAATAATCATTCTATAATAAATACCATAAAAATATCCAACATAATCAAGTACCAACCAACACCAATCCATTAGCTAATAAAAAATCCATTTCATCAACATAATTCATCGTGCAATAAACTCACCCAACTTACACACAAAAAGCAAACCTAGGCTTTCAATCACCATTGGAAAATTCTAAATTTTAGTTTTTGCATAGCCAAATTGATAGCTTAGCCATACAAATGCCTAGAATGTTATATCATAAATCCACTCTAAGGTATCTAGTAAATCACAAAATTCATCCTTTGATACCATCACCATCTTATCCTACTAATGTTACACTACCAAAGTTAGATAAATTCAAAGGATATGAGGATCCCCAAGAGCATGTAGCCACACTCATCCATGCATGCTTTAGAATACAAAAGAATGACCCCTTAATGCTCTGAACCTTCCCTCAAACATTTGGAGGGGATGACCTAGAATGGTACAACCATTTTCCATACCATAGTATTTATACTTTTGATCAATTAGTAGACCAATTTCTATAGTGGTTCTCTCTAAATGTTAGAAATAAAACCACATTAACTGACTTATTCAACTTATGTCAATTCAAATATAAGTCAGTTTATGACTATATAAACCACTGGAGGGTAGTTATGACTAAATTGCTATTCACCCTCCCCATAGCAAAATTCACAAGAATATTCACAAATAGTTATTTGAAACCCATCGCCTTACTGTTATAATTACAATAATACTAAACATTTGAAGAATCCCTCATGAAATCCTGGATCATCAAAGAAATTAAAATCTAAGAGGGTGAGATCAAGATTAAGAAAAATGAATAGCAAAACAAGAACCAATGGGGGAATAATAAGAATTAGTACAAATCTATCTAAGTGAACCAAGTGGTCTTGATTTCACCTCAGTCATAGACTCAAAAAAATCAAGTCCAACACCAACAAACCCAAACCCAACAACAATAGCAAAAACAAGCATATCAAGTGGTACCACCCCACATCAAATACAAAATAAGGGTAATACAATAGAAAATTGTTAGCATTGATAATATAATTAGTTATCTTACAACTACACCCAATTACTCGAACCACTCTCCAACATCTTCCAATGATTGTATGAGGTATAAATTATTACACTACAAAATATCAAGGTTGAAGACCCCAATAAACCACATGATAGGAATTATAGGGAGTAGCAATACTATACCTTTTATCAATAAAAGGTTCATGGCATAAGTGATTGCTATTTTTTAAAGATATTGTGCAAGATATGATCGAAAATGGGACTATCAATATTGATAAACCTTTAGCATAGCAAAACCAAAACGTTGGTATTTATCAAACACCTCTCCCTCATCATGAGATTACTCAATAAACAATGGAGGCATCAACTACTATAGTTTTCCCTAACCAAGTCAATCATATACATATTGCTCGACAATACCAAGTTTTTGTGGTTGCTATTCACATTATCACTCAAAGTCAAAGAAATGCCAATCACACAACAATCAAATGAACAAGCACATGTGGTAATCACTCCTATGGCACCATAAACTATCGTTCCTCTATAACTGGATCACACTAACCCACCCCAAATTCATCTCCAAAACCATCCACTAAGACCAACCATCAAACTGAGGAGTCGATTGATGCATAGTTTGAAATTAGCTTTAGATAGACTATTGGTAAATGAGTTGATACAACAATATCATTTGCATTATGAAGCATTTATGGAGATCCTAAAATCCATTGAACTTTAGATACAACATCCCAATGCTTTTGAGAACTTTGTGGAAAATATTCAGACATACATGAAACCATCAATTATATTTTATGATTTTGAGATCAAAACCATACCAACTAAGATACCTAATCCTTTGCTACATATCATAGCTCATATTGAAAAAAATCCCTTAAAATGAATTTTAATCGACACCAAATCTTCTATAAACATTATCCTCACCTTAGCACTTTAACACCTTAACCTTCTACCTTCACACATTTCCAGATCCACTTTCACCTTGTGAGATTTCAATGATGCTCTATGTTCTACAATTGGAATAGTTATCCTCCCTATGTGTGGGGGGGTCAAAAAAATTCATACAATTTTTCATATCCTAGAAGGGACCATGCAATATAACATATTCCTTAAATACCCCTAGATTAGAGACATGAAAATTGTACCCTCAATTTTACATCAATGCCTAAAATATGTGAATGAGGGATAAATTCACTGTATTCTTACAGATAAAAAACCTTTCAAGTATTGCAACTTCATCTTCAATCCATATGAAACGTACAAAAGAGTGCATTTGAAATAATAATTTGATAAAAAATAGATTATTTATAAGTGCTAATTTTATTCATGATAGAAGTGCTTTTGTGTTACAAATGGGGGGGAATTCCCATTTCTTTCTTTTATAAATTTACAATAAATATGATGCTATCTTTTGGGCTCCTCAATGTCAGTGGGCTTCATTCATAATTTGTGCCACCATTAGTTGTATTTGCTATTTTTTTCCTCTATACATCCATGCTAGACCTGCAAAATGGAGTTAGTTTGTTTGGGGGCTTGCCTTAGTCAGGACCTATGGTGAAGAAGATAAATCAACTCAAAATCTATGATGAAAACTAAAATAAATTGCAAAAATTATTGTAAAAACATGAAAGGGAGTATACCTAATATATTTGGAGTGAAAAATCTCCTGTAGGGCCAACTCACAGGCTAGGAGGTGAATTGGATGTCAGATTCACAGGTCGAAGGGTGAATTCAATTGTGAGTACTTTTTGCTAGAAATATTTGTCTGAATGAGCTCCTTAGGTGCTACTATGTTGTTTGTATGGTTCAAATGTCTGAGATTTCATTTTTGGTCATATTTTTGCAGAGTTTTTGTAGGCTAACTAAAAGGGGAGAGAGGGAGATAATGAGGAATTAGATCCACTATTCATAGAAAACCCTAAGGTGTAGGGGGTGTGGTTAGGAGTACTAAACCCTAAGTTAAAGTCCTAAGGTAGTTAGGTTAGGGTTTATGAGGTGTCATTCCTATATTCCCTAAATAAATATATCATCCTCACACATGTGTGAGGAGAGATTAGGGTTAACTAGGATTAGTCAACTCTAAGGTTAAGGGTTAGGTTAGGGTTTCCTAAGAAATATCCTAACTAACTTGGTGCACACACATGTGGGAGGGAATAATTAGGACTAATTAGGATTTAGGAACCTAATTAACCTTTTTAATCCAAAAGGTGCACTTTAAGTGAAGTGAATTTAAAATTACAATTGGAATTAATTTTAATTGAGAATTTTTGGGAACTAATAGTCTCATGGGGTCCTAATTAGGTCTAGGAAGGGCTTAGGTTGACTTAGGTGATTGATAAGTGGTATTTTGATGTATGAAATATGATTATGATATGGATTGTGTAGTTTAATAGGGTTTTATACCCATAGACCAATGAAATGGGCTACATAAGTCTACAAAGGTCTACGATGGCCTACACTAATCTAGAGTGGTCTACGCTAGTCTAGAGTGGTCTATGTTGGTCTAGAATAGCCTACACAAGTCTATAATAGTCTATGCTAGTCTACAATAGATTAGAGGTATCTAGGATGGTCTATGCAAACTTTCAAGTGTACTGATGGTTCTACAAGTACGTATAAGTAGACATGTGTGGATTTTGGGTGTCTGCATTTACCTCTTTTTGTACTATATTGTGTAGAACATAGTTTAATATAAAAATGTGATGGAAGAAAGTATAATATGAAGAAGGGAAGAGAATAGGATCCAATAAAAGGTATGTAGTCATTCTAAGCATGACCATACAACATTGATTGATATTCAAGAGAAGAAGGGAAAAGAATGGGATCCAATAAAAGGTATGTAGCCACTCAAAGCATGACCATACAACATTGATCAATAGGCAAGAGAAGAAGAGAAAAAAATGGGATCCAATAAAAGGTATGTAGCCTCTTGAAGTGTGACCATACAACATTAATCAGGGATCCAAGAGAATAAGGGAAAAGAATGGAATACAATCAAAGGTATGTAGCCGCTCAAAGCATGACCATACAACATTGATCGATATCCGAGAGAAGGGAAAATAATGGGATCCAATCAAAGATATGTAGCCGCTCAAAGCATAACCATACAACATTTATCGATAGCCAAGAGAAAAAGATAAAAGAATGGGATCCAATAAAAGGTATGTAGCCACTCAAAGCGTGACCATACAACATTGATCGAGGATCCAAGGGGAGAAGAGAAGAAGAAAGGAAGAAGAAGAGGGGAAAGAAGAGAGAAAGAAAATGCAAAATGATGATGAATGCAAATGGGTGATTATGGATGCAATGCTATGATTTTTTTGATTTTGTATGATATTTTTCAATGTCATACTGGTTTCTTGCGAGAGGTGATAGAGAGTCAAAATTACAGAGAAGAAAAATAGTTTTATTTTATTCAAATGCAGCAGAGAATTACTGTTACAACAGAATATTACAGTCATAGCAGAATATTAAAGAAGTCGCAGAAGAGTTGCACCTTTACAGAATTTCTCAAATCTAAAAATACAGAAAAATATTATCGTTCCAAAAATTTTCCAGCCCTTGTGCATGCCTTTGATCTCCCTTTTAAAGGTTCTCAGGTGACGCTCCATTTCCAGCTAGTGGCCCTTCGTTTCCTCTTCCAGAACTGTTCGTTTTGCCTTCCCGCATCGCTTCGTTGTCCAGGTATTCGAAATGACTGCCTTTCTGACTCTTCGTCTTCGGCTTTCCTTTTGGGCATGAAAATATGACATGTCGCGATATCGCGACACCTTTTTGACTCTGGCTCCTTCTCTGTCCTCCTATCACGAAAACACGACATGTCACGATATCGTGACACCTTTCTATCTCGGGCTACTTCCCTGTATTTTCGTCGCAAAAACATGACATGTCACGATATCGCGACACCTTTCCTTTCTGCTGGCTCTCGGCCAAAACATGTTGCGATATCGCGACAGTTTTCCTCCATGCCAAAACATGTCGCGATATCGCGACAGTTTTCTTGCCTGTCTTCTCTCTCCTATTTTGGTCGCGATATCGCGACACTTTTTTTGTCGCGATATCGCGACAGTTTTCTTGCCTGTCTTCTCTTTCTTGATTTTGGTCGCGATATCGTGACACTTTTTTTGTCGCGATATCACGATAGTTTTCTTGCCTGTCTTCTCTCTCCTAATTTGGGTCGCGATATCGCGACACTTTTTCTATCGCGATATCGCGACATCTTTTCCTGCGTTGTCTTCTTCATCCTGTTTCGGTCGCGATATCGCGACACTTTTTATGTCACGATATCACGACATCTTTTCCTCCGTACGTTCTCTTCCCTGTTTTGGTCGCGATATTGTGACACTTTTTATGTCGCGATATCGTGACATCTTTTCCTCCGCTCTTTCTTTTTCTTCTTTTGGTCATGATATCGCGACACATTATTTATTTATTTTATTTTATTTTTATTTTTTTTTGCCAAAACACTTAGAACATTTTTGATGATGCACGATTGCTCTGTTGCCCCTGGATGCTCCTGCATCAGACACCCGGGGTTGATTTGAGAAGTGATCCTCACTTCTGAACTGTTAGAGGAAGACCCAAGCGATCAACCTCTGTTTTTGTCAGCCAAGTTGCATCTTCTGCCGGTCTGCCCTTCCACTTGACCAAATATTCAAAATACTGTATGTTTTTGGTACTTCTGCCTTCTCTAGTGTCCAGTATTTCCTCAATCTCATCTGTGTTTGGAGTAGATGCTGGAATACTCCACAATTCTACACTTGGTGTCTCGCTACTATCCCCCTCATGGTATTTCACCAAATCTAAAATATTAAACACAGGTGATATGTTAAACCCACTTGGCAATTCTACTTCATACGCATTGCCTGAATCTCGTTTTGCTAGGATTCTGCATGGTCCAAACTTCTTCATCTTTAGTTTGTTATAGGTTTTAGCAGGAAATCTTTCTTTTCTTAGATGGACCATAACTTCATCCCCCACTTCAAATTCCTTGAACTGCCACTTCTGGTCTGCCTTCGTCTTATATTGCGTATTCATTTTAGCAATATGCTTCTTCACTTCTTCATGCAGGTTCTTCAGGTGCTCTACAAAATCCTCAGCCTCGGCACTGCACTTTTCCCCTGTATCCAGCTTCCTCAACTCAGAAGCATTTCTTGGACTGCTTCCATATATTATCTGGAATGGAGATTTGTTGGTACTCTTGTTGACAGAATTGTTATATGCAAACTCTGCCTGTGGCAGAATCAGATCCCATCCTTTGGGCTTATCTCCTATCAAGCATCTCAATAGGTTACCCAAAATTCTGTTCACCACCTCTGTTTGTCCATCTGTCTATGGGTGGTATGCTGAACTGAATTTCAAATCTGTCTTCAGTTTCTTCCACAAGGTTCTCCAAAAATACCCAAAAAACTTGGTATCTCTGTCAGAAATGATGCTCTTTGGTAGACCTTGCAGTCGTACCACTTCTTTGAAAAATAAACTTGCAACATGAACTGCATCATTAGTTTTCTAACAGGGAATAAAATGTGCCATCTTTGAAAACCGGTCAACCACCACAAATATGGAATCATTTCCCCTCTATGTCCTTGGTAGGCCAAGAATGAAATCCATGCTGACATCTTCCCATGGTCTCTCTGGTACCGGTAACGGCTGGTATAATCCAGTGTTCTGTCTCACACCTTTCGCCATCTGACATACTCTACAACTCTGCACAAATTTTTGCACATCTTGCTGCAGTTGCAGCCAATAATAATTATTGCTCACAAGAACAATGGTCTTGTCCCGACCAAAGTGTCCAGCCAATCCTCCACTGTGTTTTTCTTTGACTAGATTTTCCCTCATGGAACTTCTTGGAATGCATAATTGGTTTCCTCTGAACAACATTCCATCTTGGATCATAAAATCCAACCACTTGGTTCTGTCCAAGGTCACTAGTGCCAAGCAAGCCTTCCAGGCTTCTACAAAATCGGGATCTTCAAGGTACAAACCCTTCAACTCATCAAATCCCAACACTTCCACCTTCATTTCTTTCAGCAAACTCTGCCTTCTACTCAAGGCATCTGCAACTCTGTTGGACTTTCCACTCCTGTGCTTCAACACAAAGGAATAACTCTGTAGAAACTCAACCCACTTCAAGTGCCTCTGGTTCAGTTTTCCCTGGCTATTTATATACTGTAAGGCCTGATGATCAGTATATAGCACAAACTCTTTTGGTAGCAAATAATGTCTCCACTTCTTCAGGGCCTGAACTATAGCGTAGAACTCTTGATCATACACTAAATACTTTTTCCTAGCATCATTGAGTTTCTCATTGAAGTAAGCAACAGGCTTACCTTCTTGACTCAGCACAGCTCCAATGGCACTACCACTGGCATCACAGTCTACCTGAAATACCTTATTGAAATATGGAAGTGCTAAAACAGGTTGCTCCGTTACCTTCTTCTTCAACATGTCAAAGCTCTTATCAGCTCCTAAGGTCCACTTAAAGTCTTTCTTATCCCCTCTCATTGTTTCGGTAAGGGGTGCACATATACTACTAAAATTTTTGATGAATTTCCTGTAAAAACTGGCTAGACCATGAAATGATCTCACTTCAAAAGTGCTTCTTGGAGTAGGCCATTCAATGATAGCCCTCACCTTTTTTGGGTCCATTTTCAGACCTTCAACTAAGATGACAAATCCCAGGTATACCAACTCCTTCACAAAATTGCACTTCTTCAAGTTGATCAACAACTGTTCTTCCCTCAGCTTTTCAAAAACCCTCCTGATATGCATCAGGTGCTCTTCTAGGGTTTTGTTGAATATCAAAATGTCATCCAAATAGACAATAACAAACTTGCCTAAAAACTCCTTCAACACTTCATTCATCAACCACATGAATGTGCTTGGTGCATTGGTTAGCCCAAATGGCATGACCAACCACTCATACAAACCTTCTCTGATCCGAATCTGATGGTAGCCACTCTTCAAGTCAATCTTGGTGAAGTACTTGGCTCCACTCAAATAGTCCATAATATCATCCATCCTTGGTAATGGAAATATGTATTTTATGGTGATCTTGTTGATAGCTCGGGAGTCTGTACACATCCTCCACTCCCCATCCTTCTTTGGTGCTAGTAATGCAGGTACCGCACATGGACTCAAGCTTTCTCGAATCAGTCCCTTTTTCAACAACTCATGGACTTTCCTGCTCAGCTCCTCACTTTCCACAGGAGTCATTCTGTGGGCTGCCTTGTTGGGTAAACTAGATCCAGGTACCAAATCAATATGGTGACTGATCTTCCTCATCGGTGGTAAACCCTCAGGCACATTATCTAATATGATGTCTAGAAATTCTTCTAACAGGTGTTCGGCCTCTGCTGGAACATCTGTGTACTGTTCTTTCTTAACAGTAGGGATTAATGCATAACACATTGAATTCCTCTTCAGGCCATCCAAAAACTGTCTTCCATCCACCAGGCAGATTTTGGCACTATTGCACACTTTCTCATCCACTTCTTTTAGTGGCTTCAATTTGTGACGTACTCCATCCTTCGTCAGAGAGTACGTATTTGCATGCCCATCATGCACTACATGTCTGTCAAATTGCCATGGTCTTCCCAACAACAAATGGCAAGCATCCATCGGCAAAACATCACATAGGACCTCATCTTGATAATTCCCAATGTGAAATTTGACCAAGCACTATTCACTGACAAGTGCTCTGTGGTCTTTCTGCAACCACGCAATCCGATATGGATGCGGGTGCTTCCTCTTTCCCAATTTCAACTTAGTAACCATATCTTCTAAAACTAAGTTGTCTGTGCTACCATTATCAATGATAACATTGCAGACCTTCCCTACACATTTGCACCTCGTGCGAGAATAGGCTCTTCCTCTGTTCTGGTTCTTTTTCATCATTCAACAGTGCTCTTCTCATCATCAACACTTCTCCTCCTTTTGCTTCTTCAGAGTGCTCTGACTCAGCTCCTTCATCTGCCACAGTAGCTCTGGCATGACCCTCGGGTCTCCTATCTGTCCTATCTTGGTGTTGGGGACACTCGTATGACCGATGTCCCTCTTCTCCACACTGGAAACAGGTTCCATGGAATGCTCCTCTTCCATACCCACGTCCTGGTCTACCTCTTCCTCTTTGGTAGCCATTGTTCTGATCATGCGAGGGATAGGTATTCTCCCTTTTCTATTCTTGGGGTTTGCTTGTTTCACTAGTCTTCTTCTGGTCTCTATAATTTCCTCCACCGGTTCTTCCATCATGATCTCTTCCTCTCTGTTTGCCTTCAAATATTCGGTTCAATTTCTCTTCGACCTTCAAGGCCAACTGATATGCATCTTCTATGGTGGTTATTCTGATCAGACTGAGTTCTTCCTAGATGTTCATTCTCAATCCATTTATGTATCGAGCTACTTTCTCCTTATTAGCCCCCGAATGGCCAGTTCTGATGGAGATCTTGTAGAACTCTTCTGTATATTCTTGGACAGACTTACCTGACTATCTCAAGCTCTGCATCTTCCTCAGTAGATCCAACTCGTAATATGTGGGAATAAATTGTCTCTTCAATTTCTCCACCATCTGGTCCCATCTGGCTATCTTTTCTTTTCCATTTTTATTTCTTTCGAGTTGTACTCCTTTCCACCATAAACTAGCATGGCCTTTCAATTTTGTTTTTGCAAATTTGATCCTATCAGGATCTGCAATCTCCTCATACTCAAAGTATTCCTCCATGTCGTTGATCCAGTCAATCAACTCTTTTGGGTTGAGATTCCCAAAATATGTAGAGACATCAAACTTCGGTCTCTTCCCGGCCTGAGATAGAGCTTTCAACAATCTAGCTTTAGAAGGATCCAATGCTTCTTCATCATCTGATGGACCCTCAGTTTCCCAGGCTTCATCGTCACTCTGATCTTCTCCCTTTGGTTTGACCCCTTTTTGCAACTCTTCCTACAGGGCTTGCACTTGCCTCTGTAACGCTCTAAAATCTTCATCCTACGCCACATTTCTCCCATGCCCATGATTCCTTTTTGGAGGCATACTACTCACCTCTCACAAATCTCAACTGGTCCTGGTGCAAACTGCCTCACGTTCGACGCTCTGTTTACACTACCCAGGCACTCCCATTCTCTCTTCTCAGAATCCTTCCACCTGTCCTGGTGCAAGCTACCTCACTTTCGATGGTCTGCTCACACACTCAGGAACTCCCGCTCTGATACCACTTGATAGAGAGCCAAAATTACAGAGAAGAAAAATAGTTTTATTTTATTCAAATGCAGCAGAGAATTACTGTTACAACAAAATATTACAGTCACAGCAGAATATTAAAGAAGTCGTAGAAGAGTTGCGCCTTTACAGAATTTCTCAAATATGAAAATACAAAAAAATATTATCGTTCCAAAAATTTTCCAGCCCTTGTGCATGCCTTTGATCTCCCTTTTAAAGGTTCTCAGGTGACGCTCCATTTCCAGCTGGTGGCCCTTCGTTTCCTCTTCCAAAACTGTTCGTTTCGCCTTCCCGCATCGCTTCATTGTCCAGGTATTCGAAACGACTGCCTTTCTGACTCTTCGTCTTTGGATTTCCTTTCGAGCATGAAAATATGACATGTCACGATATCACGACACCTTTTTGACTTTAGATCCTTCTCCATCCTTCTGTCGCAAAAACACGACATGTCACGATATCGTGACACCTTTCTATCTTGGGCTGCTTCCCTGTCTTTTCGTCATGAAAACATGACATGTCGCGATATCATGACACCTTTCCTTCCTACTGGCTCTCGGCCAAAACATGTCACGATATCACGACAGTTTTCTTGCCTATCTTCTCTCTCTTATTTTGGTCGCGATATCATGACACTTTTTCTGTCACGATATCGCAACAGTTTTCTTGCCTGTCTTCTCTTTCTTGATTTTGGTCGCAATATCGCGACACTTTTTTGGTCACGATATCGCGATAGTTTTCTTGCTTGTCTTCTCTCTCCTAATTTTGGTCGCGATATCATGACACTTTTTTTGTCGCGATATCGCGACATTTTTCCTGCGCTGTCTTCTTCATCCTGTTTCGGTCGTGATATCGCGACACTTTTTATGTCGTGATATCGCGACATCTTTTCCTCCGTATGTTCTCTTCCCTATTTTGGTCATGATATCGTGACACTTTTTATGTCACGATATCGCTACATATTTTCCTCCACTCTTTCTTTTTCCTCTTTTGGTCGCGATATCGTGACACATTATTTATTTATTTTATTTTATTTTATTTATTTATTTTTTTATTTTTGCCAAAACACTTAGAACATTTTTGATGATGCACGATTGCTCTGTTGCCCCTGGATGCTCCCGCATCAAGAGGCAACTTATGACTGCTTTGCTTTTGCGACCAATGTAGGATGGTCCAAAGTATGAATAGAACAAATGCCTATTCAAATTTTTGTTGTTGATTGATTGATGAGTGCAAGGTGACATGTGTCAAACCATTTGAGTTAAGGGACATTGGGTTTAGTCATACGTGTCATTCAGTATACGATAAGGATCACTTTACCTGAATATCAAAAATGACATACGTGAATGTTGCGCTAGGATTTAGCCAAATGTACCATTCAATATATGGTAAGGACTGCTTTACCTAAATGCCAGATTGACATACCCATGGAAATGCATAACTCTCGTGATCTAACAAATATCTGGTTGGGATTGAGATTATTATCATAAGATAATCTTCAACAAAAAATTTGTAGATAGATGTGATATCCATGATTTGGATGTTTGGTTGTTTGGTTGCATGCAAAGCTGACTTTTGGATATGAATACCCCCTCAAATGAGGAATCAACAATGAGGTGAATGAAATGTGGTGATGTGATGATGGATCGGTTGATAGAAGAAAAATGCATGATAGGAGTGATGAAAAATCAGATGGGCAGGAAGATGGGCAGATTTCCTAGGGTTTGGGATGAAATTTGGGTGATTTTGGGGCTTCTAGGCTCAATTCATAGGGTAGGGGGTGAATTGGATCTGGATTCATAGGCTAGGGATGAATTGGACCTAATTCATAGGTCGGGGGGTAGACCTAATTAGGGTTTTAGGTATATTTAAACCTTTTTGGAAGCATGGGGGGTCATTTTGATGATGACAAACTTGGAGAGTGAGGAGTGAGCAATGGTTGGTGATGTGGAGCTCTTGTGGTTGATCAATTTGAGTGATATAATGGTGAGGGGATGCACTAGCACTGGTTCCCAACATGGAGACCCATCGGTAAGTGCTCTTTATTTTATTTGTTTTCCAATTTTATTTCTAGAAAAGCATGAAATAGGGGGGAGGTTTTCATGTTATTTTTAAAATTTATGTAAATTTTAATTGAAATTGGAACACAAAGTGTTAAACAAGCTAAATGGGTACCCAAAAGTGTGATCACTTTTTAGGTTTGACCAATTTTTGTTGTAGTTTGACTGGGTAATGGGTAAGGTAGTCGCATAGTTTGACTTTGCATTTTTGGAGTGATGTTGTACTATTTTTGAAATGTGATTGAATTTCATCCGTAAAAGTGGGAAATGGGTATCCAATTATGTGACTGTGTTTTTGTTTTATCTTCATTTGGCATGTTATCTGAATGTGAGCCATTAGGATGTAAATTAAGAAACTTTGACTATTAAATTTTCCACTATGGGTGTATTATTTTTGAAAACCGTTGACACTTTCATCGTAGAAGGGCGAAATGGGTATTCAAAAATGTGATTTGTTTTGGTGTGTTATTGCATTTGGCGTATGTTTGAATTGTGTGCCATGATGTAGATAGGAATGAATTTAAAATTGGTTGTTGGGAGCCCGATATGCACTATTTTTTATTTTTGTTTGAACTTTCACCGTGAAGTGGCCAAATGGGTGTCCAAAAATGTGACTGTGTTTTTGATGTGTTGTGATTTGGCATGTGCACTATATTGATGAGGTTGTATTGACTTTGACATCAAATTTTGTGCGTATTTGTATACTATTTTTGAAATATGTTGACACTTTCACTATAAAAGGTCAAAATGGGTGTTCAAAAATGTATTTTGTTTTTGTATGTCTGGTGGATTGATGTGGTTTTGAATTTTGTGCCATAGTGAGTATGTGGAAATTTTAAAATTTGACTATTGGAAGCCAAATATGTACTATTTTTCACATCTGTTTGGACTTTTACCATGAAATGGTAAAATGGGTATCCAAATATGTGATTGTGTTTTTGATTTGTTGTGATATGTGGATTGTGCATGTTTTAATGTCTCGAAATGTATGATAAATTAAATGAATTAATTTGTGTGTGAAATGTGTTTAAGAAAATTGAATTTTGTTTAATTGGAGGATTGTATATTGAACTAATATGAATTTTGTTGTGCTTGTTTGTGTATGAATAGGTGAAGAAGATCGAGCCTCGACATCGTGTTCGTATGATGAAGGGTGAGTTGGATGAGTTTATGAAGAATAAGGAGGATGAGGCGTGGTTGGATGCGGTGTGGTTTAGAGGTATATGGGAATGCAAGAGCATTCATGCCAATAGGGCATATATATCTGCTTTGTGTGAGAGATGGGATGCAGATCGGAACACCTTCCATTTTTTGATGGGTGAGATGACGATCACCTTGGAGGATGTTTATAGAATATATAAGTTGCCTATTGAGGGTGTGCTAGTGAGGGCAACGATTGATGATAGTCAAGAAGTTGTGATGGAGTGGTTCTTTGGGGATAAGTGGAGAGAGGTAGATACAAAGAAGATGGATTATGAGCTTCTTTGGAATAATAAGATGTTGTCTAAGCGCCAATGTGTGGTGATGGTTATGATCTCTACTTATGCTTTACCAGATACTTTTAGGGTATTGTTTACCTGGAACATGTTGGATGTGGTGAGTGATATGGTGGAGTGAAATATTGTATTTGCATGGGCACCTACACTCTTGGCTCAGGTGTATAGGGAGTTGCACGATGTAGTGCATGTTAGGAGGAAGGGGTTGAGTTGGACTCCTTTATTATAGGTATGGGTATGGGAGCACATAGCCATTGAGTGACCATCATTATTGCCCTATAATGCTCATGTGGATGATCAGACACATTTACCCTATGCTTTGAGATGGAGGATAGATGAGGAGAAGGGTATTAAGAGGCCACATGAGGGTGATCCTCTATTTTGGAGGGTGGAGTTTGGAAAGTTGGTACCTAATGTGATTATGTGGAGGTCTTGGAGGGGTGGGGTGGTATGGGAGCATGATGATGAGTAGTTGGGTGCCATTCATCAGGGGAGGTGGTTGGTGGGATGGTATACTTGGTAGGCTAAGTTCTTTTAGTTTAGTTGAGTGATGTGATAGTTTGGATTATGATAGGATATTCTAGAGGTACCTATTGTATATTATCGATGATGGGGTGATAAGGGGTAGTAGCCTGTAGTCTTACCATGGATTGGTGAGAGGGACCCATCTATGGTGATCTTAGATGTGGATGATGTAGGGATGACACTAGAGTATGATGCCTGGTGGGTGATGTAGAGCTGGGAGCTAGGTGTTGGGGTAGTTGATCGATGGGTACCACTTGGTGGTGGGGTACCTATAGTAGGGGGAGGGTAGGTAGAGGTACTCAAGCTAGGTCATAGGATAGATCTGGTAGTGAGATAGAGGTACCTCTTTGATGATCTAGGTGATGATTGGGTGGCACCTCGAGTGCATTTGTGGAGAGAGTGGAGGAGGTTCCTGTGAGTAGTGGGGCACAGCTTATGGAGGAGGCAGTGATCATGGAGGAGGTAGGTGGGGGTATAGCTATGGGTGGTTTTGATGATACCATGGATATGGGTTTCTTTGGTGAGATGGAGGAGATTCCCATTGAGGAGTAGGAGATGTAGGATGTGAAGGAGGAGGTATTATTATTATGGGATTGAGTATGTTAGTTAGAGGGAGAGCTCTATGAGGGTGAGAGGAGTAGGGTGGTAGAGGTGACAGATTTGGAGGAGAGGATGATAGCATTGGAGGCTGTTGGTGATGCTGATCAAAAGGCCTTCAAGGCTAGGTATGCTAAGATGGTAGAGGAGATGGAGTAGCTAAGGGTAGAGGTGTAGAGGGAGTGATCTATGGTGGAGGCCTAGGATGTAGAGATTGTAGAGTTACATGCTGATATGGTGAGGTAGTAGTAGGTATGAGAGGAGGTTGAGGGAGCCTAGGTGGTAGGGGAGGTGTCAATTAATGTGGTTTCTCTGAGGGTAGAGATAGAGCAGCTATAGAGGGGTAGTGAGAGTGTAGGAGGGTTGCTGGCTATGGAGGTAGCAAAGTGGGTGGCTTGTGAGTTTGCTTTGGTGATGCATGGGATTCCTCTCCCTGATTATGACTAGGTGGTGTCATAGTCTAGGTCATAATCATGAGTATGGACATACTCTTAGTAGAGTCATTGAAGTATAGCTTTGGTGGGTCGAAGGGGCATGAGGGTTGAGGTACAAGATGTGGCATAGGGTGTAGATGTTGTTGTTGGTTTAGGGATGGTGTTGTCTCTTATAGGGGTTTAGGTATTAGGGGTAGGAGTAGAGTCTAGTAGGGCTGTAATGGCATGTGTGATAGCATAGGGAGGGCTAGCCATGAGGGGAGTGGAGAGACTCCTAGTGGTAGTTAGGTTTGATTGTCATTGTAGCCTATGGGTAGTTTTGGATGATGTATGGTGGGCATGGTCCTAGTTTGTAGCCTATGGGTATTTTTTATGGATTACATATATATACCTTTTGGTTGTGGCTATTATATATACATGTGTTTTGATTATGATTTGAATGTGTTTGAATTGTTTGGTAGCATAGTATAATTTATGAGTAAATGTATAATGCATGAATATATATGTGGTAGGGTGTAGGCATATGATTATATTGTAGTATAGGTATATTGTAGAATGATATGAAGTAGTGTAGTTTGAATACAATGCTATGTGATTTGATGTGAATGCAATAATGTATGCTAGAATTATGGTAGATGCATGTAACATAAATGTGATGATGCAATGTGAGAGGATGCATGTAGGATAAATGGAGTACTATAATGTTTGATAACTCTATGTAGCATAGATGCATAGATGCATGTATGAGAGGACTGAAATGCGCAAAGGAAGCACTTGTATCATGGCATGTACCTATGTGAATGTGATCCATTCCATAATCTCAGGGATGTAGGATGGTATAAGGTATATGTAATGGCTTTGACAAACATAGTTATAGTAATCAAATCTCAAACCAAAAACTATGCAAGTGTTGGTGATAACTCATAACTAATCTGACTGGTTCAAAGTCTATCATGGACTTATGTGTGTAAATGAGTGAGGTTCATTTATCCATTTTGAGGGAGGTAGGATTAACCCATTGTAAACATAGCCAAACTAGCTAGCTCATCCACAAGTGTACAGTGATCTATACAAAATAAGGTTGCTAATGTGATAGATATGTCACCACTTGTAAGACTATTCCATTGGTAGGTAGGCTCTTGGAGCCTATTTCTAGTGATGGAAATCATCCCATGGTGTTATGTTGAACCTAAGGACCAAAGGTGATGAAGCATAACAATTGTGATATCTGGAGGCTTTTCCTTTTGTTTTTTACCCCTCATTTATTGCTTGTATTTGTTTTGTGGTGCTCTTTTTTTCTTTTCTTTTTTTTTTTTTGTATGGGCATTGGCTTTTGTTTTCTGCCCATTTGTCTAATTTTTGCTTATGCTTATCCCTTTGTTTATCCCTAGGTCATATGTTGACCATGCAAGTGATAGGATGAGTAGGGGAAACTATTCTCTAGATGGTGATATCTACGCAAGGTGTTATCTTCCCTAGACTCAAAATTTGTTTAAGCATGTAACCTGTGTGATTGATACGTGATAGAAGTTGAACCAACCTGAAGAGAACTATAAGAAGTGTAGAAAACCTATCAGCTAGAGGTGACATTTGATTGACTGAACTAGTGAATGGTCAAAACTAAACAAGACACCTATATACACCTTAATCCTAAAAAGGGGGAATGGACATCCAAGTGGTGATGCTAACAAGTGCATATGTTATTCCTATCGAAGGTACATTTTTGGGGGAAGAATATACAAACATGAAATGAAATCATAATGAAAATACATATGGATATATGCAATGGATGTAATGTAAACGATGCAAATGGGAGAATGCAATATCTACAAGAGGAAGAGCATGAAATGTAGTGATTGTAGATTTAAAATCTTATTTACAAAGAAAGTGTATGGTGTGGTAGGAATGAAGGTAGGATGTTGTGATAATGGTTGCCCCAACGTGTGGGGTGTGTGTGTAGTAGGTGAATAATATGTGACTAGTGGGAATGCATGTGATAATGACAAAAAGAGGAAGAATTTGAAGGTGGGATTTATAAATGGAAGAAGTAAGAAGAAATAAGCATTGGTAACCAACAAGATGAGGGGATTACCAAAGGAGAGGGATGAGAAGAAAGACATTAGATTAACGTAGGTATGTAGCCACTCGAAGCATGACCATACAACTATGTGAAGAAATAAGAAGAAGAAGAAAAGGAATGAAGATGGAGGATGAAGAGGAACTACTGATGGGAAAAGTGATGAGGGTCAGGTCATGAGTGAGGAGGTGAGGTGATAATGCTTCTAGGGCTTTGGTGGTTTGTGTAGTTTGACATGTGGTGGATGTAGTGGGAGGGAGCTATCAAAGATTCACGTGGTGGTAAAGTGTGAGGGATGATGTGGCATGGAGGACTCTAGAGTCGGGTGGATGAATGAGAATGCTCAGATGATGGGATATGATCACCAAGCAACATGTTGTCTACCAAGGTTTCAAATGTATGACATGTGTCAATGTCATGGCCTGGTTGGTGATGGTATATATAGAATTGATGTTCATGGTAATTCTATGGTTTAGGATGTGATGGATCAATAGGCCTAATTTTAGGTAACACCAGGAGGCCTTGATGAAGGAGATGATGAAATATTTTAGATAATGGTGTAGAGGGGATAGGTATGGGGTAGATATAGGGCTCTATGGGAGGTGTGTGAGAAGTGGATGGAGTGAGGTTGAATGGTGGAGGAGTGGGTCGAGACTCTGATGTGGGTCAAACTCGGGGATGAGGAATGGACCTAGGGGGAGGTGAAGATGTATGGGCCATGGTGGACTGGTGAGTAGAAGTGAGGTAGTGACAATGACTCAGATGTAGCTCGAGAGCATCGAGTCGAGATAGGATGTGTTGGATATCAGGATGTGGAGGTGATGGGATTGGAGAAGGTGGAGAGCAGGACTCCAATGGATAAGGAGTGAAATATGGGTGTGAAGAGGATTTTGCATGAGAGGATGATGGGGGTGAGTGGAATGACTTTGTAGATTGTGAGGTTGGCTGAAATGGTAAGCCATGAAGTGGTGAAGGTGGCATCTGAAGGATGGGTGGTGTAGGAGATGGTTGTGGGTAATATCATGTATGGGATGGAGGTACACATGTGGAAGTGGCTTGGGAAGCATGTAGGTGAAGGGCTTGGGTGTATGGGGACATCCCACTTGGAAGTGGGGGAGGTAAGCATGAAGGACGTGTAGGATGATGTGTGTATCCTCTATTGGCAAGGTGATAAGCTCTTGAAGGATGGTGAGGGGAAGAGGATGGTGAGTAGGGGTTCCTTGTATCCTCAGGTGGAGGTGGAGGAGACCCTTGGGTGTGGACATGGGAGGTTTCCTCCTTTTTATCAAAGGAGGATAGGGAGACTTGACTGTCTCCTAAGTGAGGTGAGTAGGATGAACCTCTATGGTGGGGTGAAGGGCATCGGGGTGGAGTGTGGTGATCCAAATGGGATGAGGGTGAGGACTATCTGGTATGTATAGTGGTAGGTGGTCTGGCTAGATCGATCGGTGTGATCAAAACTAGGGGTAGTGGGGGATGATCCTGCATGGTGGTAGTCTAAGATGTTGATAGTGTGTGTGTATGATCATGTATATCTATTGATGATGTAGTGATGGATGATGTAAATCCTACAAATATAAATAGATACCAACAACATATAAATGGCATAAAAATCAAATGTACATCTATTATAATAGGAAAGTAAATATCATGTGTGTATGGTGATGTGCATAGTGAGTGATGTGTATGTAGATAGCACTATGTATGATGTGTGGTGGTGGAGACCTATGTAAGCTACGCATTGAATGTATGAAGGTGAAGAATATTAATGGGTTCAGGTTTGGTGAGACCTTCGAGATTAGCCAATCGATAGGTACCTAAACTAAATTTGTGTGTGATTATGAATGGGCCCAACTAGTTTGGGGTAAACTTGTCATGTTGGTGAGGTTGACTTGTGATTTGTTGGTTCTCTTTGAGAACTAAGTCACCAATTTGAAATTTGCATTGGTGCACCTTACTATCATAGGCATGATGAAGGTGGTCTTGATAGACTCGTGTGTGCTCGATGGTATGAATGCGGTGTTCATCGAGGAGTGTGAGTTGATCAAAGTGGGCTTGATGAGCAGTGTCATCATCAATGAATTCTTTCATAGATATTCGTAAGGATGGTATCTCAAGTTCTAGGGGTATAATGGCTTTAGCGCCATAGACCAGTGAGAAGGGGGTTGCCCTAGTGGGAGTATGAATGCTCGTATGGTAGGCCCACAAAGCTAAGGGTATTTGATTATGCCAATCATGATGAGACTCTACTACTATCTTACGAAGTATGGAGCAGATTGTTTTGTTGGTAGCCTCTGCTTGACCATTACCCTATGGGTAGTATGGGGTAGAGAAACTATGATGGATGTTGAATTTGGTGCAAAGGGCATGGATAGTTTTGTTCTTGAATGATTTCCCATTATCAGAGATGATTTGGGAGGGGATTCCAAAGTGACATATTATATGGTCTGTAATGAATACCACAATCTTAGCTCCCATGGTTTGGATGAGTGGGATGGCTTCGACCCACTTTGTAAAGTATTCTGTGGTTGTGATGATAAATTTGTGATTATTGGATGAGGTGGGTGTGATTTTTCCGATAAGGTCAAGGCCCCATTGAGAGAAAGGCCACATGGACTGAATAGGTTGAAGCACTTGAGATGGGAGATGTGTGAGATTTGCGTGTTGTTGGCACTTGACACAGTGCTTCACATACTCACAACAATCATGTTCCATCTTGGGCTAGTAGTAGCCCATGCGAAGGATACACTTTGTGATTGCCATGCCACTGAAGTGGCCACCACATGTACCATCATGGGTTTCTTGTACAACCCATTGAGATTCATGTGGTTCTAGGCAATGCAAGAGGATGCCATCATAACTATGATGATAGAGGATGTCCCCCAATAATGTATAGTGAATCTCTCTTTGTTTGAATGCTCGATGATGAGCATGTGGTAGGTCACATGGTAGGAATCCTAACTTAATATAATCCTTGATTTGTGCAAACCAAGGATCATGTGGTTCGGTATTGACTACATGAATACCACCATCATCTGTGTGAGGCGTAGGTGATATGGTAGATTGGGTGAGGGTGTGAATGGATACACATGTGGTATCTGATAGGGGGTTTTATAGGATTAATGATCCTAAGGAGGCCATTGTATCAGCAAAATGGTTTGATGATCGTGGAGCGGCTTCGATGTCGTACCACTCGAATTGGGAAAGAAGTTGTTGTGCAACCTACTTGTATTATTGAAGGACTAGACAATGACATTGCTAGATTTCTTGCACTTGGTTTACTATTAAGAGGGAATCACCTATGATGTGGAGGCATCTGATATGCATGGAGTGGGCCTATTTTAATCCTAGGATTAAGGCTTCATATTCTACATTATTGTTTGTGCAAGGGAAGTCTAATTTAAAGGAAAATGGGAGTGGTTCCCCTTCGGGTGTGAAGAAAACAATACCTGCACCCCTAGCATGAGTGCATCGAGAGCCATCAAAGAATAGAGTAAAATCAATTGATGATTCTGGCTCGACATATTCTTCTACTTCGATAATATGGAATATGGAATCATCTAGAAGCTGAATAAGGAGAGGTTGATCATCTGGTAGTGGAGCCTCTACAAGTTGGTCCATGATGACCTATCCTTTTATGGATTTTTGTGAAATGAACTCTAGGTCAAATTTAGTTAGAAGCATAATCCATTTTGTTGTGCGAGAGTTGTGGTAACTTTTGTTCATCATATATCATAGGGGATTGTCTCGAGCGATGACAAAAGTAGTGTGGTTTAACATATAGTGATGAAGTTTTTGGGTGGTAAAAACTATAGCTAGGCATAGTTTTTCCATGTACCCATATCAAATTTTGTAGCTGACTAGCGTACGATTGATATAATATATAGCTTGCTCTTTTTCGAGCACGTTCTTTTGAGCTAATAATGTGCCTAGCATGAAATCTATGGCTGAAATGTATAGCGTAAGTGGTAGCTATGGGTGTGGGGGAGACATAACTGGTGGAGAAGTGAGGTAGGCTTTGATAGAATCAAAGGCTTGTTGATAGTTGTCATCCCATTTGAAAGTGACTCCTTTCTGTAGGAGATGATTGAATGGTTTGCACTTGTCTGATAGTTGTGCTATGAATCGATGAATGGAAGTGATTTTTCCCTGGAGGCTGCATAGTTTCTTTAGGTTGGTAGGTAGGGGCATCTCGATGATGGCCTTTACTTTGTTAGGGTCTACCTCGATGCCACGTTGGGAGATAATGAACCCTAGTATTTTTCTTGAAGTAACTCCAAAGACACACTTCTTTGGGTTAAGGCACACATTATGTTCTAGTAAATGGTCAAAGATCTTTCGGAGATCATCTAAGTGTTGTGAACATTCCTTGGACTTTATGATGAGGTCATCAACATAATATTCCATGATTTTATGCATGTAATCATGAAATATGTAAGTCATTGCATGCTGGTAGGTTGCCCTAATATTTTTAAGGCCAAAGGGCATGACCTTGTAGCAAAATGTCCCCTAGGGGGTTGTGAATGAAGTTTTATGTTGATCAATAGGGTTGATTTTAATTTGGTTGTACCCAAAGAATCCATCCATAAGGGAAATCATCTCATGGCCTACTATGGAGTCGACTAGCGAGTCGATGTTAGGTAGAGGGAAGTTGTCTTTGGGACACGCTTTGTTTAAATCATGGAAGTCAGTGTAGACATGAACCTCATCGAAAGGTTTAGGCACTAGAA
This sequence comes from Wollemia nobilis, assembly GCA_028583015.1. Taxonomy (NCBI): domain Eukaryota; kingdom Viridiplantae; phylum Streptophyta; class Pinopsida; order Araucariales; family Araucariaceae; genus Wollemia; species Wollemia nobilis. Next base: position 4,471,836 of record JAQPPZ010001711.1, on the reverse strand, counting down.
CCATGTTGGAGACCCATTCAGGATAATCTATGGGTATGATAAAGTCTACATCTAAGAGCTTTTGGAGCTCAGATTTTACTAGCAATGCTACTATCGGATGCATGCATCATAGCTTCTGTTTGATAGGTTTAGCCTCTTTGTCTAATGTGAGATTGTGGACTATGAGGGTGGGATCGAGGCTTGGCATATCCTTGTAGGACCATGCAAAGACTCTGATGTACTTTCTAAGGAAAGTGGTGAATAAAATGTGCTCTTCGAGTGAAAGGCTAGTGGCTAGTTTAATAATGTGAGGGTTTTTGGGGTCATCATCGATGTCTACATCAATGGTTTCTTTGATTAGCATGTGAGAACCATCACAAAGTTGTTCTGGGATTAGAATGAGGTGGAGGTCATCGATGGCCTTAAGAATTTTATATTCATCATCTATGTAGATGTCTGTGTGATGAATGCATGGGATGTGAGGTGGTGTAGAAGGTGAAGGAGCATTAGCGGTATGTAGGACATGAGGTGAAAGTAGAAAATCTTGGGGTGATGGTATGGGTGAGATGTGTGTGAGATCAACAAAATTTGGATTTGGTATGTCATCATAAATTTGTTGTGTGTATCAAAGTGGGGAGAAGAGATCCATGTCGACCATATTAATCGATGTCATGGGGGAAGTAGGTGGTGAAGAGTCTGATGATGAAGACTCAATAACCTATGGATATCGTAGGAGGCTCAATGGAGGGCATAGGATAATAGGTGGAGAACATGGTCGAGTAGTGGATCGATGGAGTTGCTGATGTATAGGTAGAAATATGGCCAAATGTGTTGGTGATGGTGGGGGAGATGCCATGTCATGCTCTGGATCATGAGCATTTAGAGACAAGGTGGCCAATTGACTTGTTAATTTATCAACACAACATGACGATGTTGTGTCAAAAAGGAGTTTCTTGAAAGAAGTCATAGGGAACTATGATAGTTGAGTGAGGGGATGGGTTGTCTTCTAGGATATCCATATCGATATACTCTTCCAAGGTGTGTGTTGGAAGTGGGGAAGGGTGTAGGGATAGGTCCTGGAGCTCATCCTCTAGCGTGTGAATGGTGGTTGGGTGATAACCTAGGCTAGATTTGTTAGTAGGTAATTGCACATGAGGGTTAATGGGTGTATGTAACCCTTGTTCATAATGGCCTAACCCAAATCCATGCCAATGGAAATATCAAAGGTAGTGTAAGGTAAAATAGGGGTTAGCCATGTGATCTAGTGTACCATAAAAATTGGATTGTGGTGGTGGAGGGGCTATAGGTGGGAGTGAGGAATCAACTCCTGCATACACAAAGTTAGTTTGGTTGTCAGGAGGCCCTAATTGTATGATAGTTCCTATGGTCAAAACTGAGGTTGAAGGGTGGCCAAAGTCACATGTGGAATGGACTATAGGTGGATGTACATGGGCATCATGCACATTGTAGTCACCTGGGCCTAAATTTGTCATAAAAATGGAAATGTGGGATGGTGTATGTTGTGGTGAGTGGGGTGGTGAATTTAAGTTAGAATATGAGGATGTAACCTAGGAATCTCTTATGGTAGTAGTAGAAGGATGTAACAATTGATCGTCGAGGTGGGAAGCTCATTGCTCCCACTCATGGCATTCAGTTATTATGGTTGGGATAGGGTGATCCGCATGTGGGAATTGGGAAGGAGGAGGAGTGGGAGCTGATGTTGGGCTATGAGGTGAGGTGAAGGACCTAGGTCATGGGTAAAAAGGAAGGGGAGGTGTTTGAGGTGTAGGAAGAAGAGGAGGTTCCATGGAGGAAGGTGGGTGAGGTGGAGTGGTAGGTCGTGGTGTAGGTAATGAGGATGGTCTCGATGTTATGGGTGGATTTTTGGATGATGATGGTTGAGATGGTGGTGGTGGCCATAAGGAGGGTGGTGAAAATGGTATGGTAGTTAGATTGGGTACTATAGTGGTTGGTGCTAATGGTGTGGATATTGAGGTGTGTATCCTTGGTGATGATTGTGGTAATGAAGAGGATGTAGGGGATGATGTCGATGCTCCTATAGATTGGTGAGAAGAAATAGGGAATAGTTGTGTGGAGGATGATGAAGGTATGGGTGGTAGGTCTACAATGTTGTAGAATTTAAAGGGGTCCCCATCGGTAGGAACATAGTGGATAAGTCCATCATGGATGTATTTGATGCAATGGTGCAATGTAGAGGGGACACACTGCATGTCCCTGATCCATGGATGACCAAGTAGGATGTTGTACTACATTTCACCTTGAATGATGTGAAAGAGGATGGGGATAGTGTGGATACCTACTTAGATGGGTAGGATAATGGATCCTACTATAGGTCACATGGATCCATCGAATGCATGTAGGTCGAGTGATGGGGTGGCAAAGTGAGCTGGTGGGATATGTAGGTGATGTAGAGCTAATGTGGAGATGATACTGATGGAGGAACCTGTATCAATGAGGACACATTTGTATGTAATGTCATTGATGGTCACTTGGATATGGAGAGGAGGATCTGCTCCTTCTCCTATAAGTTTTATGATCTCATGATCATGAAAGTTGATGGAGGGTTGAAGGTAGTATGGAATATTTCCTACAAAGTTCATGAAGGCATTCGTGTCATGTGTCTCAAGATCGATAGAGCATATAGGATGTCATTCAATGCCTCATGATGGGGTTGAGACTATTGTAGAAGATCATATATGGATAATCGGGTGGGAGCATTATGTAGTTGGTGGGTAAGGCTACCATAGATTGTGATGATATTTTGTGGTGGTGGAGGTGTGGTGTTGGAAGTTGTAGGAGATGGTGGGGATGTAAATGGTATCGATGGGGAAATAATAGGTGGGGTTTGGCATGGGGGGTACCATTGATTTTGAGTGGTAATGTTAATCATGCCCACTATATCGTGTGAAGGGGGGTCATGTTGGACACTATTTACCTACCTAGGTGGCCCTTGGGGATTTTGTGGAGGTCTTTGGGGGTTAGTTCCCCTGTGATCAGGTAAGGGGTTTTGGAAGATCCCTAGGTTTTGATTTTGTGGTGTGAGGGGGTTTGAGACTTGGATGGTACCCCTCTCAATAAGATCTTGGACTTGACCATGGAAGGAGTGACAAGTATCGATACTATGGTTGCATTATCGGTGGTATTGATAGAAGGCTTGCTCATTATATCCTTGAGGCTTAGGTAGGTTTGGATCAAGTGGTCATATTTTGGGTAGGATGATGTGGCCTGCATCGTATAACCTCTAGAAGAGGGTTGGTAATGGTTTAGAAAGTGGTGTAAGGTTACATTGTGGAACCTGTGGATGCATGCCATGAGGTTGTTGAGGCCTAGGAGGGGGAGGTGCATTGGTTTGAAATATTTTTTATTGTGGAGGAGAGAATTGTGGGATCGGTGAGGGTGCTAAGGTAGCAACTACCACTTGGTTGGCTTGTGGTGGTCAAGGATAAGGTTGGTTAGGTGTATTTCTATTGAAATAGAAATTGGAGTTGTAGTTTGGTTTCTATCTCAACTTAATCTTGCTTGATTGGACCTTGATGTCCTCAATAACTTTGGCTTGGGTAATGGCTTCTTCAAAGGTATGACTTTGATGAAGCTGCAAAGATGTGGAGATGTGTTTGTGGCAACTCTTGGAGAAGAGTATCACTAACTCGGTAGTAGGAAGGCTATGGGTGAGGTCATGGATGATAGATCTCCACCATGAGACAAACTCGGTAATAGGTTCATTGTCATCTTGTCATAGGGCATAGACATCTAAAAATTTAGTCTTATTTTTAATGTTTATGGAAAAGTGTTCCAGGAAGGAGTTGGCCAATTGTTCAAAGGTATACAAGCTATGGCATGGGAGCATGTTGTACCAGTCTAAGGCTTGTCCCCCAAGTGAAAGGGAGAAGGTACGTAACATGAGGGGATTGCTACTATGAAGTTGGTAGCAAGTTGAGTGGTAGTTGCTCACATGTTCTCTAGGATCTTCCTTACCCTTGTATTTATCAAACTTTGGGATCTCAAAGTGATAGGGATAAGGTGGGATTGGTACTGATGGGTGGATTGGATCATTGTAGAGTTCGTCGTAGGTTGGTTTTTGTGGTTCATAGCTAGATGTGCGAAGGTTGAGCATCTTCACTTCATCTTGTAAAAGTTGAAGTTTGGGTGCTAAGGGTGTAGGGGAAGGTGTGAAGGTGGGTGGAGCCTATGAGTGTGGTGGATATTGGAGTTGTTGTTCTTCCTAGTATTAAGGAGGGAAGTATTGCAATTGGTCTTGGTGAGGTGGTTGTTGAGTGATGTATGATGTCATGACCAATGGAACACTGGGTTGTGGAATAGGCATTTTTTGAGGGTAATAGTATTGTGGTTGTGGGGTGTGTGGTTGTGGCACAGGTATCTATTGGGGCTGAGCCTACTATAATGGTTGGGTTATGGGAGGTGATGACCAAGAAGGAGGAGGTATAAAGAATGTAGGCCCTATAGATAATGGTGGAGGTATCATAACTGATGATGTGGGAGGTGGATGAGATGAAGTGTCAAAGGATGGCACCTATCTCTATCCTAATGGATGAGATGTAGGAAAACTAAACTGGGTGGAGTACCCTAGGGGAATAGGGGTATAGGTTATGGGTCTTGGTCCATAGGTGGGAAGAGGACTAGTATTTGGAGCCTAAAAAGGAGGAGGAGGGGGTAATCTAAAGGTAGATGTAGCCAAATGTGGAATGGTATATTGGGTAGCATACCCTCCCATTACCTGAGATGTAGATGGGAAGGATGAAGAGAAAGAAGGATAAGCTCCCAAAGTAGGAGCTTGGGGAGGTGGAGTGGTGAATGTGTTCACTCTAGATTGGGTGTTTGTGGTTGGTTGATGTTGTTGGTATTGCATTGGTTGCATTTGAGGAGGTGGTTGGGACAAATCCTCAAAGGCTAGGAAAAATGGGTGTTGGGAAGAAGATGGTTGCAACTCTTGGGAAGAGTGCAGGTGTGATTATGGAGGTGGTACTGTGGGTGTTTCAAGGGGGGTTGTTGTGGTGTAGATTGAAAGGATGACATATGGGTACCTAGTGTGGATGAGGAGGGGTCTAAAATCATCCCTATGGTAGGGGTAAAATATTCAACCTGAGGGTGAGTATGGTTTAGTAATGAGGAGTCATTCTCAAATAGGGATTGAGATAGGCTCTGAAAGAAAGGGTGTGTGAAGGTAGGAGATGTAGGTGGGGTCTCCTCTTCTATGGTGAATAGAGGAGGGGGGTGTCCTGGAGTAGTGTAGATCACATGGTCATAGAATATGGAAGGTGGATTAGGTGATGATGAAGGGTAAGTAAGTGGATGGTCTTCTTCGAATGAAGTGGCAAGGGCTTCACTCGAAGTGGATGTCTCACCTTGAGATATCATGTGTGTGTAATATGGATCAAATCCTATGAGTAGATCAGGTGTGCATGTGGATTTCCCCTTCATGAGTGAAGGAGGAGGGGTAGACTGACTAGAAGTGGTGCTAGAAGCCTCCTCTATATGGTGCACTTGCTCGCATGCTCGACTATGGGTAACAATAGGCATGATGGTGTATATCATGTCGTGAAGCTTTAGAACTATATAGAGTCTAGAGTTTGAGGTTTTGGATGTGATGTGTAAAGGAGGTTTGAAATAATCCTATGATGTGTGGACTCAAACTACAATTAAAAGCTATGTAGATAGCTAAAAAAAAAGTGTTGTATGGTGTGATGTGCTGAAACCAGTTTGTGATCATGCAAACAACGTGAAACTAGAATCAGTTCTAAATGCATAAAATAAAGTGTTTTATTCATTTGAGTGTGTTTTTATGTTGATACTTCCTAGATAAAATCATGGGTAGTGGAGTGAATACTCTAGAAAATTAGGAGTTTCATCGGTATAGAACCTCCTACAACACCCAAATATGCATAGAATAGAACAATATCATGATGTGTGAATGGTGACCTATATGGAAGGTATAATAAAATGATAACCTATGGGGGAGAACTCAAAGTGCTGAAATGAGCTCACTGTATCCTCTCACGAGAAGAGGTGGCACTGTCTGAGACCTACTACTAGCATACCCATGCTTTCGCTTCACCCTCGGGTGGGCTTAGTCAATAATGATAGTTATCATGTTCACAAATTATGTAAGCCTTGTGAACAAAGGCATCTAATCCTATCCCACTCTGAAGGTTACTTTTGGTGATGAAATCCAGAAGCCCAGTCTCAAAAGTGGGGGGTTTTCTAGTGATGAAGTCTATAAAACCACTCTTATGGGGTTGCTAGGTGTCTAGGGAGGTGAGATGGTGGAGGGTACAACTCCTACCACACTAGTATCTAATGATGGATTGGGGATGAAATCCAATCTCACCATTTGTTTTGAACCATGTGTGTGTGTGGGTTTGAGTTTTCTAACGATGATGTATAAAGCAAGAAATCTAACTAAATGCCTTTTTGAAATGAAATCTAGCCCTAGATGCACTTTTTGGAAGAAAAGCTAGTCCTATGTGCCTTTTTGAAAAGAAACTAGGATCTATGCTTATGAAGTAAACAAGCAAACCAAACAAAGCATGTGATTGCCAAAGAAATGAGAATTCTAAGCTAAATATAAGAAAGGAAAGTGTAATTTGCTTTTGTAAAAAGGAAATGATTCACTATCATAAGGAAATGCAAGAAGGAATTTGAAAATCTAATCTAGATACAAGAAAGAAATGGGAAAGTGATTTTTGGTACAAAAAGAGATTTGAAATTGCATTGATAAGGAAATGCAAAAAGAGATTTGAAATTCTAAACCCTAAATGCATGAAATGAAATTGGGAATTGCATTTATACAAAAAGGAATGTGAAATATGCTTTGAAAAATTGATGTGGAAAGAGATTAAAAAGCTTTAATCCTAGATGCATGAAAGGAATGGAAATTGATTGTGTTGGTGCAAAAAGAGATTTGAAATTTGCCTTAATGAAAATGTTCAAATGAAAAGTGTAAACCCTAATCCTAAATACAATTTTGGAAAAAGAAATTTGAAATGTACTTTCAAAATAAATTGATAGAATGATACAAAAAGGAAAATAAAAATCTATTTAAAGTACGATTTGAGAAAAGAAATGAGAATGTTCTTGAAATGTAAATAAAATGAACTTTCTGATTTAACGCAGGTTTTTGAACAACAATTTGGAAGATCTAACTATTGCAAGAAAGAGGGGCTTTAAGAAATGCAATTTACAAAAAGAATGACTAGAAACGAAAGCCTATTCTAATCCCTTAAGCAAAGAGGGATGTAAATCTGATTTCTATACAGAAAGATAAAGATAGAGCAACTAACCTAAATGTTCTTGACATGATAAGTGCATTGAAATGAGAGATTCACCACATGACATGATGCATTTGCTAGTGAAATTTTCATTGCAATAAAATGATAGAATAAAGAGAAAAAATGGGAATACCTGATTCCTTTTTCTCCAGATGAATTTGTATATCTTTCTATTGTTGACCTCTACAAGTTTGAGGGTTTTGGGAGTAGTTATGCTCAATTCATAGGTTAGGGGGTGAATTGGATCTAGATTCATAGGTCGGGGGGTGAATTAGATCTATGGGCCTGAAATCCCTATTCTGAGGGCCTGAGGGGGTTTTCAAGGCTTCAAGGGTCTCTATAATGCCTAGATATTGTACCTACAACAAGAATAAAATAGTAAATTGTGTTAGATTCATGATAAAACTAGTCTAGCACAATCCTTTGTGGGGGTCCCATCGGGCATGCCAGAATGAAATGTACAAAAGAATACATTTGATCTAATAATTTGCTAAAACATAGATTATTCAGAAATTTTTAATTTTATTCATGATAGAAGTGCTTTTGTGTTACAAATAGGGAGAATTCCCCTTTCTTTATTTCATAAATGTACAATAAATCTGATGCTATCTTTTGGGCTCCTCAATGTAGGTGGGCTTCATGCATAATGTGTGCCACCGGTAGTTGTATTTGCTGTTTTTTTCCTCTTTGCATCTATGCTAGACCTACAAAATGGAGTTAGTATGTTTGGGGGCTTGCCTTAGTTAGGCCCCATGGTGAAGAAGATAAATCAACTCAAAATATGTGATGAAAACTGAAATAAATTGCATAGATGATCATAAAAACATGAAATGGAGTATACCTAATATATTTGGAGTGAAAAACCTTTTGTAGGGCCAATTCGTAGGTCGAGGGGTGAATTGGATGTCAGATTCGTAGGTCGAGGGGTGAATTGAGCTGTGAGTACTTTCTACTGGAGATCCTTGTCTGGATGGGCTCCTCAGGTGCTACTATGTTGTTTGTACGGTTTAGATGTAAATTTTTTGTTTGTACATTTTTGTAGAGTTTCTGTAGGCTAACTAAAAGGGGAGAGAGGAAGATAATGAGGAATTAGGTCCACTATTTATAGAAAAACCTAAGGTGTAGGGGGTGTGGTTAGGAGTACTAAACCCTAAGGTAAAGTCCTAAGGTGGTTAGGTTAGGGTTTATGAGGTGTCATTCCTACATTCCCTAAAGAAATATCTCATCCTCACACATGTGTGAGGAGAGATTAGGGTTAACTAGGGTTAGGTGGTCCCTAGGTTAGATTTGGGGTTAGGTTAGGGTTTCCTAGGAAATATCCTAACTAACTTGGTGCACACACATGTGGGAGGGAATAATTAGGACTAATTAGGGTTTAGGAACCTAATTAACCTTTTTAATCCAAAAAGTGCACTTAAGTGAAGTGACTTTAAAATTAGAATTGGAATTAACTTTAATTAAGACTTTTTGGGAACTAATAGTCCCATGGGGTCCTAATTAGGTCTAGGAAGGGCTTAGGTTGCCTTAGGTGATTGATAAGTGGTATTTTGATGGATGAAAGGTGGTTATGATGTGGATTGTGTAGTTTAGTAGGGTTTCATGCCTATAGACCAATGAAATGGCCTACATAAGTCTACAAAGGTCTACGATGGCCTACACTAATCTAGAGTGGTCTACGTTGGTCTAGAGTGGTCTACGCTGGTCTAGAATAGCCTATGCAAGTCTACAATAGTCTACACTGGTCTACAATAGCCTAGAGGTATCTAGGATGGTCTATGCAAACCTACAAGTGTCCTGATGGATCTACAAGTACGTAGAGGTAGACATGTGCAACTTTTGGGTGTCTACAACATATACACCATATTTGCCATCCATCCATTTATCCATCACTCCCATAACCACTTAATCAGAACCATATCAAGACACCTCATCAAAAGCACCCATTTAGAAGGCTCTCCCCATAGTTGATCATGCCTCAACATCCCAAATCATCAACATGAACTATGCTTCATCCTCCACCTCATATCACTTTACCATCACACCCTATCATCTATAAAATCAACCATCACCCTCATAAAACCACATAAAAATTAGCTTGTCCACTCCAACCATCACATACTGGGGTAAGTGTCCAGGGTCCACATCATATAATCAACCACCCAATCCAATTTAGCCAACACCTAGCATCACCCCACCTTGCATTGAAACCTAACTTGTTAGCTGCATCACTCAACTAGAACCTTCACCATCTACATCATATGAGCCATTGGTCCCTCATCAAGCCTCCACATCTGCATCTACATCATCCACATCCATACCCATCTAATTTATAGCCCATATCACCAATCCAATATTGGCGAGTACATAGTTTAAAATTTTGTAATTAACCCATATAACATTGAGATTGTTAGATATTATGGTCATCCATGTGTCTCACCTTTAGCCATAGGTGTGGTACATAACATGGATTCAACTTCTAATAGGATCAATATTGTATATGAGGGAGTAGATTATTTATTTGATCTACCTCCTCTCGATGAACCCTAACAACAATTGTGTTCTAATATTGAATATCTATCCAAGTCATATTTACCAATGTGATATTTTTTATGGGTTAATTCGCAAGGATATATTTTAGGAGTACATGAACATGGTATTCATAATATCTATAGATTGCACTATCAATAGGTGTATGATTACTCTGGCCTAGGATATAGGCCACCATCCTCTACATATTCCTTCGAGGAAGCATTTAAAAAACTTACCTTAAATCTCAACAAGGAGGATGATGAGGATAGTGATGATAGTGACAATGAATATATAGATCCTAAGTTTGTGCCTCTTTTATATGAGGATTTTTCAAAAATGCAACCACAGGTTCCCATGATAAAATCTATTTCCAATGACAACTCTAAGGAATACTTTTATAAGGAATTTGACATACTCTAGATTGCCTCTGATAGCTTCGAAGAAGATTCAATCCCTATTGCACCCTTCATCGATGAATATGAGTTCTACCTCTTCATTTTCCCTATCCATCAATCCATTTTGTGTCCTCCTCCCACTTAATATATATGATGTACGATTTGACCCACTAGATCCATCTTGACCCCTTCCATGACATCATGACAATACACCAATCCTAGGTTAGTTGCTCCCTCAAGAGTTGGAATGAGAGAACCTATTCTCTATATCACAACCACAACAAGTCCTTCAAGTTAACATGATTTTTGTTGACTTATTGGCACCCCTCTATAATCCATATGATTTGGAAAAACCAATTCCTATTGACATTAGCCTTATAAACATCGAACATATCTCATCACCACCATCCATATTAGAATTCATCCTATCTGAATAATTTCTAAGAGTATCTAAGATATATATCCCTCCATGATATTAACCTTCCCCTACCTCTACGTATCATATTGAGGTAGAATATATAGTGCCAAAATCATTTGAGGATGTCTTCAATGATATTCACTTAGTTCCTACTCCCCACCAGTTCAAGGAGGGTTCAAATATGCTTATCAATGATAATTTCGATGTGAAACTTAGTACAGATGTAAATAATTTGTAAATTATTAAATTAGGAAAATTTCTATATGAAGAAGAAAAAGAGTAGCTTACAACATTGCTAGCGACAAAGAAATAAGTCTTTGCATGGTCATACAAAGAAATTTCTATACTTGAACCTAATTTGGTAGTCCACAATCTCACCTTGTGTCCTAATGCAAAGTTGGTCAAACAAAAGTTAAGGAAATTACATCCTACCATTGCCCTCATGGTCAAAGAAGAACTTCAAAAATTATTAGACGTGGGTTTCATTCAACCCATTGACTATCCTGAGTGGATTTCAAATATGGTACCTATTCATAAACCTAATGGAGGATTCACATATGCATGGATTTTTGAGATCTAAATAAAGCATGTCCTAAGGATGACTTTACATTGCCAAAAATTGATACTCTCATAGACTCTACTATGGGCCATGAAATACTTTCTTTAATGGATGTTTTTTTTAGGATATAATCAAATTTGAATCAATCATGATGACCAACACAAAACAACATTTATGACACCTTGGGGATATTTTGTTACAAGGTAATTCTATTCAAACTTAAAAGTGTAGGAGCTACATATCAGCATACTATGACATATATATATTCCATGACTACATGTATAAAATAATTGAAGATTATGTGGATGATATAATAGAAAATTTGAAAACACGTCTTGATCATATCAATGTTTTAAGTAAATTCTTTGATTGGATTCTAGATAATAAGGTGATATTAAGCCCTAAGAAATTTGTCTTTAGAGTTACATTAGGTAAGCTTATAGGTTTTATTATCTCCAATAGAGGCATAAAATTGGACCCAAATAAGGTCAAGGCCATTACAAAATACCTCCCCAAAGATATCTTAAGGAGTTACACAATTTACAAGGAAATGTTCAAGCAATTCATCACTTTATTATGCAAATCTCTGACAAATGCAGACCATTCAACCACCTACTATAAAAGGGATCACCTTCTCATGGAATAAAGAGTGTCAAGAAGATTTTGATGACATTAAACAATATCTAGCCTCACCATTGATTTTTATGCTACCTCATCTTAGAGTCCCATTTCATATTTATATCTCTACTATGGATTTTGCATTAGGCATGATGCCTATACAAACAAATGAAAATCATCAATATCAATCAATTTATTATACTAATCAAACATTGGTGAGCTATGAAACCAGATATGTATATGTGAAAAAATTGTGTCTAGTAGTGGTTTTTACCACTAAGAAACTTAGACATTACATGCTAAGTCACACCACTTATGTCATAGCTTGTGAAAACCCTATGCATAAATGATGACTCGTACATACAAAAACACCCGTATCATGAAATGGATAATACTCATAAAAAAATTATCTTGAATTTATTAGCCAAAAATTCATCAAGAATTAGGTGATAGTTAATAAGCTTGCAAAAATCGTACTTCCTAATGACAAACCTTTGTTTATCGAGTTGCCAAATGATTTAGTATTTATCATTACTAAATAAGAGGAACTCGTCATTCCTGAGGACAATGTTGACATCACCTTGTTCTTTGATGGATCAAAGTGCGAGAAAGGACAAGGTGTAGGAGTCATGTTTTATACACCACAAGGGATGCCTATCCCTTCATCATTCAAAATTGAATTTCCTTGCATGAAAAACAATGTAGAGTATGAAACCCTAATCCTAGAACTTTAGATAGATGTTGTTATGGGTGTTAATAATATTAGAATCTTTGGTGATTTCAAACTTGTAGTTATTCAAATAAAAGGAACTTACCAATGTAGATATCTAGTATTAAAATTTTATAATGTAATAACAATAAAATTGCTATCTAAGTTTGACTAGTATGAGATCCACAATCTACCACATTCAAAAAATAGATTTAAAGATGCAATTAACTCTCTAGGATAATTGATTTCAAAGACTCATACTGGAGATATCCAACCACTTGTTATTATGATAATTTCTAAACCTAAAATTTCATGGGCTGACTCTAAATATGAAAAAAATGTTTGCTTCATTCATACAGATCCATACGAGCCTTGGATTAGTCAGGTAAAGAAATTTCTCAGGTTCAATACTCTTCCAACAAATTTACCACAAACTTCCAAACACACTTTCAAACAAAAGGTAGTTTGTTACACTCTTTTAGGAGATATGTTGTATAGACATTGCTATGATAGAATATTACTCTTATGTATAGAGCCTGCAGAGGTGCAATGGGCCATATTTGAGGCCCATGATGATACTTGTAGTGGCCATTTTAGTGGAATAGCCATTGTGCATTTTGTGTATGGGTTTCTATTGGCCTACCATGGAAAGCGACTATTGCAACTATGTAAAGAAATGTCAAAAATATCAACAACATGCAAATTTAACACACGTGCCATTACAAGAATTGCAACCAATTCAAAGTATTTTGTCTTTTTCACAATGAGGCCTTGATTTGATTGGAAAAATCTTGTCTCCATCATTAGGATAACACAAATTCATCATCACTACCATAGAATACTTCACAAAGTGGATCAAGGCAATTCCTATGACCACTATGACAAGACCTAAAATTATGGAGTTCATACTCCAACATATTATCTATCATTTTGGTATTCCCTCAAAGATAATTTTTGATAATGGAAAGTCTTTTAAGAATAAGGATGTTTGAGCATTTTGTGAGAAATATCATATCCAACATAGTTTCTCGATTCCTTACTACCCACAAACAAATGGACAAGTTGAGGCCACCAATAATACTTTGATAGCCATTCTAAAGAAACTAATTAAATACAATAATAGAGATTGGTATATCCAGATAACCTTAGCATTGTGGTCATATCAAACAAGCATTTGTATACCTATAGGGGCAAATCATTTTTTATTAGTCTATTGGATTGAAAAAATTATACCTCTTGAGCTCGATATCCCCTCACTATGTATTTCATTACAAGCATTTATGGATAACAATACTTCTATACAAGAACATCTTGGCCAAATAACACTCCTTGATGAACAGTGAGTCAATGCCTTAGAGCATCTATGAGTATATCAATATTGCATCTAACATGATTATAATGCAAAATTTCATTATGAATTCCTAGGATATCTCATCCTCAAGGAGAATCAAGAAAACACTAATGCATTGTTGCACCTTCATGACAAATTTGTAGCTAATTGGTTATAGAAGAGTTTGAGGCATTGAACATCATTCATTTAAATTTGTTCTATACCTGTTGCAAACTATATATTTACATATACATGGCTAATATATATAAATAATAATAAAAATATAAATAATAAATAATAAATTTTTAATTTTACACATTGCATTTCATACATCCATTTGTGCACTCATAAATTTTGATTACAATGCATTATACATTCATACCATTTAAATTTGTACATGTCATTGGCCGTATTGGTTGTCATTCAATTAGCTTAGATAATTGGTAGTCCACTGAGTCTTGTTGCCTTAATTAGGGGCACCTTCATCCTAGTATTGGTTTCATTCCACCATCCACCATAAAAAAATAGCAAAATAGCAATAAATCCCATACCACCTTATAATTTTGGTAGTCTATGGTTTTAAGAATCTCTAGATGTTTTGAATCACTTAGAAAATCCTATTATTTTAAGTTAGGTGTTGCAGGTTGTTTCTGGTTAAATCAAGTTTCCACTTAGACCACACACATTATCTCACACATAAATATAATTGTGATGCTTTGGAATGAAAAAATCATAAGTAGTTATCACCATACAGTGAATAGTTTCCATCCTCACCCTATCATGCACATGGTCTAACCCTAAGAATAAGGAAAAGGACAAGTGCAAAAAGAAAAAGATAAAAGTCATTTTAAAAAAAATGAAATCAAATCTTGAATCCCTAGAATTTTTAGGTTATTATATTATGGGGTTAACATCCATCGGGGCTATAGATTCCTAACTGGAAAGGGAGTACACCTGACATGGTGACATATATGTCATATTAGTGACCTTATTTTGTATAGACCTATGTATGCTAACAAATGACCTATATTATAGGCATAAGTTACAATTGATTAGTCTACCCATGCTCATGATTGGCAATGAATATTCAAAGCACACATAGTTTATCCTTGAGATATTTGACTCCACTAGGACACCCTTAGTATCTTATGGATTTGTGATATTAATAGATGAGTTTTTTTGAGATCACTAGGATGTTTGAGTCTTTGGAAAACAACTCTAGATCCTTTATCCCTAAGACAAAAAAATTGATAAGCAAGCTTATATTCCATACCACCATCACATTATCACACATGTATTATAGTTCATTTCATCATCAAAATAGTATTACTATGTTGGTGTCCTTGATTAAGCAATGAAGGTAAAGTCTACTAAACAATGATCCATAACTTATTCAAATGATAATTGATGAGGTCATACCATTTAGTTCATTCACATCTATCATTAGAATATCATATGCATTCATTCATAGTACATTCATTCCATCACATGCATATATCATCATCCATACATTCATAATAAAACCATCACACACAAAGCACAATAAAAATAATACATAAAAAGCCATGTATATATAAACTACAAAGTACATACTTCACCCATAGGCTATGTGTAACAAAGCTCTGAGGCTCATAATAAAAAGCAAAATATCAAAAATAAGTACAATAAGCCCTGTTATCCAACAACACCAGGGCCTCTAGGTGATCCGAGAGGAGGCCCCAAGTCATATCCCTATGATATTGATGGATCCTAAAACTATGGCACTCTAGAACAAGAAATATCGAGCCTCAAATTGCTCCATCAACTAGATCATGATCTCATCAAAGAATATTTCCCTGATAGATGAATACCATGTGTCAATATAATCCTATAGGGACCATGCATATGTAATTTCCTATCGTAGTTGTTGCTCATGCATCACCACCTATGCCTGAGAAGTAGCAGTTGTAGTTGCTTCACCACTTACATCTAGGATAATCCCTAGCCCATCTACCTCACTCTGCAACTAAGCTATCTTGATTTCTTGAGATACCATATCAATATCTCAAGCCTCCAAAACCTATATAATATGGTCATGCTCCTCTAATAAGCTATCATGATTTACTTGAAGTATCACCCACTCCTCCTCACTGCACACCATATCCCTCTTTGGAGTCTCACCCATAACTCCAATATCCACACTCATCACCATCATCTCCACCATCACATTTTCACATTCCTCCGTAGTTTTATCCTCGACAACCTAGGTAGTCTTAGTTCCACCACTCAATCGATGATGTCTCTATCATCATGGTGGATCCTATACCACCCTCACATATCCTTCACCCCCATGACCATCATCCATGGCCTAAATCAATGTCCATGGTATTTGCACAACAAAACAAGCATCATACTTAGCTATCATTCCAATGACATCCATGTCTAGGATGTCTAATGCCTCATCATACTCATCCTCCATTGTCCAATCATCAAAATAAACCAAGCTAATATCGTCACCACGATGCCTGTATATCACTAGAGCATTCAAAACCCTCTATGGTAACCCAAACTATAAAAAAAAACATGAGAGAATTAGATCAATTATCTCTCACTATCATGGCATCTGATCACCCATTTAGCCCATTTAGTCTATCATAGCTACTCCCTATCCTCAACCCATCTACCAGTCCCTTGTCATGACCTCTAAATCACATCATCAACTATTAGTACCACCCACACGTCCCTATAGTCCTATGAACTATAGCTATATTAGCTTGGTCTAGATCCTTATCTACTCACCATCTTAGTGCATAAGGGCATGAGCTATCCCACTAACAAGGCAAACCCATAAGGTGACACACATTGAAATAATTCCAATCCTAGATTTGAAGTAGTAGGCTATAGCCTAATCCCTTTTGCTCTCACCTCTTCACCTCATATATCTCAATATAAGTTTGAGCTAATAAGGTAGGCACCCAATCATAAACTTGAGGCTCAATAATCATGTTATAAACCAATCGAATCTGGTTCCAAGGGAACCTGGATCCTGTGATGTTTGGTAATAACATATTATATATAATGAAAATCACATATGTGGGTAATGTCTTCAAATCTCCCCTATATAATATATCAAGATACTATATTCTACCCTTGCTAACATCCACACCCTACCATCCATCACCAAAAATGCATCTCAACTCAGTATCCTTGTCCCATTTGACTTGGATATGCAGTCCCTCCATAGGTACACAAAAGATGCAATAAATATCCTCAAGCATAATCATCATCTCCCCTATTGGGAGCTAAAAATTCCCCCTATATATATCCCACCTCTCTGCCAACATTGATAGGTACCCCGCATCCACCTTAACAACCTCCACTCATGCAGCTCTAGCCAACCCACCCTCTCTAGCCACTTCCACTCATCATCAGTAAAAACCTTCCTCACTCAGGGTAAAATAATATAATATTGGTTTTGAGCCACTAACATCTTCAACTACACCAATAAACAAATAAAAACACATTAGTACATCATCCATTTCATCTAAAAAAAAAAATTTGTCCACCCCTTTCTATTGCAAAAAAAATAAAAATAAAAGCAAAAAACATCTAAAATAAAAGAGGGTTGTAGGATCCTACCTTGGTAATGCACTCTCCCACTCCAGCTACAACACCATCTCCCTCCATCACAAACAAAAGCTCCTTCAATCTCCTATTTCTCACACGTAAACTTAAACCTCTCAACTATGAGAATGAAGGAAAAAAGAACTTCCAAGCCTATTTATAGCCTAATAATATACTCACAAACATAGCCCTGCATTTGGTACCCATCTACAAACATAAAGCTACATTTGTAAAAGCTCAAATACAATCTTACATTTGTAAAACCTCAAATGTAGCCCTACGTTTGGCCCCAAAAATCTCCAAAATGTCCCAAAATTTCTCAAAAATATTCGAAAGAGCTACAAAATTTCATAAAATGATCAAATAAAGTCATCCATGCATTAATAAAATCATCCCACATCATCTTGTCCCAAATTGATCAATTTTGTACATCAATTTTAGAGTCACATTGTAGCACCCCAAAATTGGCATAGTTAAACCTTAGTAAAAAGATAAAAATTTGAATTTTAATCCCAAAACTACCTGTTACCCGCTCCCCTTGTTTTCTGCACCATTTTTAGGATTTGTTTTAACCGTTGGACGATATCGTTGACGAACAGAAAAAATCATCCCAGATCTGACAAATTCATCTGGAACAGAACGCCCAGATGATTTCATCCTAAAACTAATTTTCATAATTAGCTTCTGTTTCAACAGCTTCTCTAACTACGTCAGAAAGCATGTTTGCGCTGTTAGAGTCTCCCCCATTGGAGATCTCCCAAATTGGGATGATCTCCAACCTCCTAACCTCCCCCTAATCCTATATAAACTAGGATTTTCTTAGTTTATCCCCCTAGCTAACTGATTTCCTTGCAAATTTAACTTTTTGTGCATTAGAACACCTTCACACCTTCGTTTGCATTGTGTATTTCAAGTTTTCTTGCAGGAATTTTACTATTTTTTTAGCCGAAGCAAGCTCAGATCGTTGCTAATGATTCTAGATGATTTCGAATGATCTTGTCATAGATTGGAGGTGATCTCGACTGTAGTCCATATTGGGGGCAATCAGAGCCCAGATTTTGCATTCTTTTATCTTCTCTCTTTATTTCCTTATGCATTAAATTAGCTTATTCTATTTCTGCATTCTAGAGTTCACCTCATTTAGCATAGATGCATGATAAAGTTAAAATAAATTATTGAATTAATGCATTGCATTTAATTGTTATATGGATCTATCATTTAGGTAGGTTTACTATTATTTCTATCTTTTCCCCTTGCTTTTGCAATTGCATTTTTGGTCTTTGGTATCTATTTCTATGATTGTAGGTTTTTGATGAATTCGTCAGATCGACGATGATCTCGTCTGATCTCAGATGATCGACTATGATCTGAGATGATTCTATGCAATTGCAGATGATTATGTAATATTTGAGATGATCTAGACTTCTACAAACCTCATAATCTTCATCAAACATCCAAAATCAGGTACATTCTGTCTTATTTAGCACACTTTCTATGTTTAGCACTTGTTCATGTTTTTTGTATCCATATAAATCAGCATTGGCATATAGAATAGCTTAGATTCATCTTGGAAAAACCTAGGATATGAATTATTAAAGTACAAAATGAACACATCAAATCCATTTTCAACCTAGGCGTGGAAACTGCCACTCAAAAGTTTCCTGGTGAACCCACCATCCATCAAAAATTCACCCTTATAACCCTCCCCCAAGAGGCGGGACCTTCAAAGGGCCTCTCAGTATGAGGTATTGTCCCATCCTTCTCACATCTCCCTTTCAGGCATGGATCCTATAGCCTTAAGGTAAGGATGCAAAAAATTTGGAGCGATACACACATGCATCTAAGATAGTTTGCTCAAGGCTATCATCAAACCCTTTCTACGGGTCGCAAAAGCAAAAAAATTCATAAATTTGAAATTGGTATACACTATGCCATTTATAAATAGTTCAAACATTCACCCATCAATATCTAGTTCATCTACCACAACAAAGTAGCACAAATTTATTTCAAAAAGCAAAAATTCAACAACGCATGCCCACTCCAAACTTGGGGCAGTCAACATTGATTTTCATTTGCAATATTTGCATCCATCAAATCACATCACTCCACCATCATTCTATCAAGTGGCTTATAGGTTTTCATCTATTTTATATTTCACCCATTTTTTGTTTGAGAGGGTAAGCCAAAATCAAAATGTATAAGATTCATCTGATCCTTGTGCCAAGGCAACAAAATTAGTTCCTCCATCCAAAAGAAAGCTAGGCGTCTCTTGTTTTTGCACTGTATTGTATTTTGCACAACATGGTATAAAAAGGGGTATCTATAGAAACCAAACCCTAACCTTTCACAAGACCCATCCATCCCACAAATATGCATAGTAAAATAATATACCTAAGGTTTAACTTGGGCATAATTTCCTGCACATTAATCTATTTTCTAAATTTTATAAAATCTAGAAAATATCCCCTAGGGTACCTTGTATCTCCACTTTACATTTATCCTAACCACAACTATCCCTTACCTTGCCACATCTTGCACACCTCACTTCACCCACACCTACCCACATGCCATCACTCCACCTAAGTGGGGCACTCTAAGTGACTCACTCTAACTACCTAGGATAGGTGGCTGCCTAGTCCCTTCTACTTGGGAGCCTTGGCTTGTTGCCTATACTTACCCCCCATATCTTCAAAAAATCTATAAAGGCTCCATCATTTGATCAAGTAAGGATAACTGAAAATGCATCATCACACTACCAAAATCATACTAGGAGGACACTAGCATTCGTAGAGGTTGATCCATTGAAGCTGGGGATCACCATCCCAAGCTCCAAATACTTCTACAACTTAGTCCTAAATGTAACACTATGTTTGCACAATTACAAATGTAGCCTCATGGATTTCAAATGTAGCACTACATTTGACCATCCCCAAATGTCGCCCTATGTTTTCACAAGAGCAGATCAGTCACTTCCAAACATAGATCAAATAAGTAAAAACATATCAAGGTCTTTTATATCATTATTTTATATCTTCTACATATATTTATCACTCTCTAAAAGAATTTTTCATTCAAGGTTTTCTATATTTCATTTATATCAAATGGGTCTCACATAGTGGAGGCCCTTCATATGCTACTAAATCCATTATTAGTTGCAAGTATTTTTGTGTAGGTAATAGGTTTCTAGACAACTATTGAGGAAAAGATGGCCCACAAGAATATTCGAGCCCATCCAAAAATATAATTTTAGCAAATAAGACCATCTACACCCACTTTCAGTTGTATCAGCCAAAGGGGCTTCCCCCTTTGTGCCCATTGTACTATGAAAAAACAAGCAAGTGATATTATTTTGTAATCATACCCCTGCAATTTGGGGTAAATCACTATTGTAAATAGAGGAGATCAAGGCTCCCAAAAGTTTAATACAAAAGCATTTTATTTCATTGCAATTACTTGTTTCAATATTTCATTGTTTGGGTGTATCTAATTTGCTTACACTTGCTTATCTTCATCATTGGTGTCAATATTTGTGCTTTCATGAGCTATCATGTTGTCATTAGATTCTTGCAAAAATATTTTCTCTTTGCCTTTGTCCTTCACATCATAAGTCTTATTTAGTACAAAACCTTCTGAACATTCACTTAAAGCATCATGATAAAACCTTGAATTAGATGAACTTGAAGAATCAATATTGCATGAAGAATGAAATACTTTTTCCAAAAAGGATTCTTCTACTTTTGCTTTCTTCTTAAAAGATTCAATCAATTCCTTTTGTTTCAAGTTCTTCTCTTTGTGATATTTAAGTGCACAAAGGATGGTAGATGAGATTCAACATTAGAAGATGGTTTGGAGGCTATGGTATTAGCACCTAGGGTGGGTATAGGATAGAATGAATCTAAATTTAATATAATAGATCTAATGTGTGATCATAGATAAATATGAGAAAGAGCTACATCTATATGATCAAGTGTAGATATGGTTTGGTTAACTATAGTAGAAACAATAGATGGGATACTACTAGTATAGGTAGTTGGTGAGGAATCTAGTATGAGTAGGTATGTGGTCTAACCCTACTAGTTTTTTAGGAGGACAAGGATGACCCTCCCTTCATAAAGCCTTGGGTATATGATGTTAGAGTAGCTCAATGGTACTAACCCTAGTATCAAGTGATAATGTGAATGAGAATTTATCCAATAGTACCTATTTAAAGATGATAGGTCATGGGTATCAACATGCAATGAGCTTACCACTAGGAATTTAATCAAATAAAATAGAGTTGTAGGGAGGGTAGCCATGAAAAATGAGGATGGATGTGAGGATTATCAACTTTATGGGATTATCAACTTTATGGTTATTAGGGTGGACTATCCAATGGTATTATTCCTAGGTAGATAGGGAGACAAGATTTTTGCTATGGAGATAGAGGTGGGTCCTAGCAAGATGATAGGGAAGATAGATACTATGATGGAGAGGGATGTCCTACAAGCTAAGGTGGTAATTCTACATGCATATGTGGATGGGATCCTAGTAGAGAGGAAATCAATCTTAAAGGACCAATTCTAGAGGCTAATGAAGTAAAGTAGGACCTTTGACCAGGTGAAAGTTGAGTGAGACAAGCAAGTATACAAACAAGACTATCTTATAGTAGAGTAAAACATACCTAGGGTAGAGGTTAACTAGATTTGAGAGGATGTGTCCAAGCTAGACTGATATAGGTAGTAAGCCAATATGTAGGGCATTATAGTTGTGACTAGTAGGTCATATGATTAGGCTATCATGGTATTGTAAGATTAGCTAGCATGGATATGGGATTAGGCCCAGGCATCAAGAGAGGGAATTATGTACTAGTGGTTTCTATGCCATTGGATAATACCTAAGGGATAGATCTAAACATCACCACCATCCTACCTATCATAGATTAGGTGTTGCATAAGGACATGGACAATGACCATTTTGTAGTTTATGGACATGCCACCACTATGATCACCACAAATGGAAGGAGTAGGTGAGTCTAGCTCACAATATTAGAGGAAGGATGACATGCGAATTTTAGATTATGGCATACTTATTAGGGGAGGGACAAAGAGGATGGGTGAGTGCTAATTTTGAGATTGTGATACACTGACATATCAAACATGATGTACCTTATGATAATGACTATGATAAAAATTTGATTATGTTTATGATGAATTATGCTTGATTGCTTGATTATATTTGTTATTATGTTAATTAGGCATGATTCAAGAATGTTGAATAAATAGAGAAGAAGAAATTATAAAATGATCAAAATATTTGTAGATTGGCCTAGAAGGAGAAGAGGAAGTTCTAGTCAATGTTACCATGATCAACATAGGTTGCATGGGACCAATGTGACCAAGACCAATATAGTACTAAGAAGATAATATAAAGGTTAAGATATAAATTTAT
This sequence comes from Wollemia nobilis, assembly GCA_028583015.1. NCBI lineage: Eukaryota > Viridiplantae > Streptophyta > Pinopsida > Araucariales > Araucariaceae > Wollemia > Wollemia nobilis. The sequence continues at coordinate 4,448,962 of JAQPPZ010001711.1, read as the reverse complement.
ATAAGTAATATTTACATATATATAGTCGATGATAAGGCCTATATGTAGATATATTAGCTATGTATAATGGTCCAATGCTAGTTAAGGTGTAAGATGATCAATATCCAATTAAGGCATATATGAGAAGCATCCAAGGCTAGTTAAGGCCTAATATGGTCAATAGCCAATTAAGGCATATATGAGAAGCATCCAATTAAGGTATATATGAAAAAAATTAGCAATGACTAGTTAATATCTATATGTACACCTATATATATAATATAGTAATTATGTACAATGGATAGTGGCTAGTGAAGGTCTAAGATGGTCAGTAGCTAGTTAAGGCCTATATGAGGAGCAACTAGTAAAGGTCTAATATGGGCAAAATGAGAAGTGGGTAGTTAAGGTCTAAATTAACCTATGCTATTTACAAGGTACTTATACTATATGTACAAGATATATATAATATGTGTACAACATATATATAAGAATTAGTGAGGGTAGATGTAAACAATGATGACTATAGAGTGAAGAGCGATGAACGAAGAAAAATGAAAAGTGAAATAACATGCAAAATGAGTTCCAACAATTGGAATTCATAAAATTAATTAAATATATATGTTTAGATACATAAATTAATCATGGGATTTAACGAGTTATAATTTTCTAGAATGCATCAAAGAATGATGAAAAAATTAAAGGTGAAGGTGATCATGCAATGAGGTAAACAAGAGATGTTAAAGGATAACCAACAACCTAGTAGTTTGTGGTTATATATGAATGCTAACAATCTAGCATATCAGTCTCATTCCCTTGTTAGCTTAAATATATGATAATAATTAATATATAGCTATAGAAACATCATGGTGATCATGCAAAGGTGAAAACAAGAGATGAAGGTAAGATATCCAACAACCTAAAATTACATGATAATATACAAATGTTAAGAGGTAAGCATATCCTACCATCATGATATTGTTAGGATCATGAATATGAGATAAAAAAGATATTAAAGAATAAATAAGGCTTTCCATTTAGCATCTTGACAACCAAGAGACTCTCGTAGGATAACTAGTGGCCTAACAAACACCGTAAAATGATATTTGTTAGGTATCTAGCCTATATTGCATGTGATCCTTGATAGCCAAAAGGATAAAAAGTATTTTTAGAGAGGAAAGGACAAAGGGGAATCAATTGATTACCCATTAATTCTATCATGGTGTATTTTTTTTATTGATCAATATAACAAGTAAAGTGTTCGATAAATAAAATCTTGGTGAACTATGATAACTTATGAACGATGATCATAGATGTATAAGAAAAAGAAAATAGAATGATCAAAGAAACAAAAATATGATGAGAGGTTTGGTAACCATTTTGAGGAGGTGAATATTAATTGAGATGAGATAAGAAGGTTGTTGGGTAGAAGATCAAGGATGAGGAGGAACACTGAGCTAATCAATAGATGATTAGAAAGCATAGGAATTTAGCAACATATCACTTTATTGTTTTTGTGAGCCAATGGTTTAATGTTAAATATCTATGCTTCCAATGGTCTATGAATAAACTGGGTAAGGGTTTCTAAATATTTATGAAGGGATGAAAGAGGAATCTAGATGCATACTACCAAGGGTTAATCATGTAGAAGAAATGATGGAAAATAAATGATGGTGTATCAAATGATGCAATGGACTTGAGGCTGATAAATAAATTACTAATATTAACATGATGAATCACATATGTGTAGAAAATGAAATAGTTACCTGTGATCCACCACTGATCAAGAAAATAAAAGAAGAGAGAAATAAAATTTTGAATGAGATGATAGCGGAGGTGATTCCCAACCACATCACAACAAAATAGGAGAGGTTCCATATTATGCCTAAATACAAGCATAGTCCTAAATGCACTCATGCTTATCAATAAATGTAATAGGACATCAACCTTGATTGATTGGAAGATGCTAAGGAGAAATAGAAAATAAGAAAGAACATTAGTGTATATCCCTTGACCTGCTAAAATAGAAATATATAAAGTTGCAAGGTCAAGGGATATAAAAGCAAAGAAAGAGGATGTGGTAATTTCTAGAGCAATGGGGTGATGAATCCTAGTATCATTATTCCATGATAGACATAAATGCAATAACATGTATATACATAAACCAAATAACAATGAGTTGTGGTCCACCACCCTACATGACAAGATATCAAGTAGGATTGAAAGCTAATGGTAATAGAAAAATGAGGTGAAAAATAGATGTGTTGGGCTAATTTTGGATACTTACCCAAGTGTTCAATACCAATAGGAGTCAGTGGATCTACTAGCCATAAAAAATCTAGTGCTATAGGGATGAAAAATGCATATCCTAACTAGGATCATCATTTGACATCAATATAGAATCCATAGTTTCTGGTATGGAAAGTGGGTAAGACAAAGGTTCATACTAAGGTGGAAGCAAGAATGGTGCTTCACATCTAGTGGCACCCTAGAAATATGAGAGAATTTTTTCCCTAGCAAGTGCATTGGTGATTGTTGATAAGAAGAGTTATTTCATGTTGTATTATGAGGGATTGAAGAGATGTAAATCCTAATAGAGCACTAAATATAACAAAGAAATAAATTATCATAATATGTGATAATAAAATAATGAGGTTGTGGTCATAAATAACATATGAAGGTAAATATTACCAATTTTAAAGAGATTGTGTTTGTGCATAAAAATGGAGGTATGATCCATTATTTCAACATGTTATTTATGATCATAGTTCCACATGTTTAGAGAGGATAAGATAAATATAAAGAGGTTAAAATGGTTTAATAAAATTAAGGGAGAGTTTGTAAGTTGAGAAATTCAATTAAAAATTTATGTGCAAAACAATAAAATAAATAAGTCCCACTAGCGTAGGATTACCCATATATGCATGTAAATGGGGTAATCATAGCATCCTGGTGGGTAAATAGAAAATCAAGTCAACTCCTTAGGGTTAGTAATTCATTAAGCACTAGTGACCTAGTGAAAGTGAAATGTATATGAGCCACTTGACTAGTTGTCAACATTACCTTATTGTGAAATCCCTATATGACCAAGAAAACCATGTGTATATGAAAATTAAACATGCATATGTCAAGAAGACATGCAATACATGTCAAGAAAATATGCAAAGGAAATATACCAATAAATCTATGCAAGAGATGTCAAATAGTCATGCAATATGATCAAGAAATCAATGCAAGTTGGGACAAAATGGATCTTTTGGAATCTAGTAGAAGAAGTAGGGGACTTGAAATAAGATGAACACGAACTAGTTCTTTAAAAATTATAGAAACTTAAAGAAGAAGCGAAGACATTGAGAAGAAAATGATATTATTATTTGTGATTTTTGGCTAAAAATCGTATTATCAAGACTTCAACCCCTTCAAAAAATTCCAAAAGATGCAAAGAAGGCCATGATGCAAGCGAGCAATTACACAATCATGCATAGTATCTCTTAAGGTGCATAATATTCATTGGTTCTTTAATATATTTTTCATCTAGATTGTCTAGATAATATGTTCCCAAGCCAAATTTAGTTGTAATGACAAAGGGGCCTAACCAATTAGGCTCAAACTTACCTTTCAAATTAGTTTGAGCATTGGTATTATTTTGATTTTCTTTAAGGACAAGGTCCCCTACTTTAAAAGAATGATCATGTACCTTATTTTTTTTTGGTAGGTTAAATTAAAGTAGGTTTTTATCAAGGGACCCAAAACCTGATTACAACAAGTCATTGGAATTTAAGAAAGGCCACAAGAAATGTTGTAGGAAAGCCCAAGGATGGACCTAAGGACAAGATTTAGTAAACCATTCAAGACATGCCTAAGGATAGCCTTTAGGAAAGGCTTAAGGAAAACCTTCAGGAAGGACTCAAAAATTCATGCCCGAGGTAGGAAAAAAGAAAGTCCCGCCCAACCACAAGTTGAAAAGCCCACCCAGTAGGAAAAATAAAAAAGCAATAAAATATAACATTGGAGAAATCTTGCCTAGTTATAAATTTGAACAACTCATTAGGTAGGAAAATAAGAATCCTTTTCAAATTTGCAAAAAAATATCCTACATAGGGGAAAGACTAGAAATCGGGTAGAGAACACCAAAAAACCAGAAGAACAAAGTCAAATACCCCTTGAACAGTAGGAAGGGATATGAAAAACACCAAAAAATATAGGTAAAATCTATTCAAAAATAGTAGTAAAGGAAACAATAGTGCAGTTTCACAAGCCATAAGAAAGAGGTGGAAAAATCCTAGGCAAATCCAACACAAGGATCCATGGGATAACAAGTTGCAGACATTGAGCACCAGACCAACAAATAGTAGTAGGAACCCCAAGTCAACCCCCAATACTACCAGTAAATAACTTCAGGGAACCAGAAAGGATGTCAAGTAGGATCACAGTATCATTTAAAATAGAGGTCCTCCTCAAGCCACGAAAAATGTTGAAATCCCACCACAAATCCCTCATCTAGAATCCCAAAGGGCAACACCATAAGAATAAACACATGGAAAAAGTCATTAAAATACTATTAATATCTTCTCATGAAGCCACATTAAGACAACAAGAACCCCCAAGGACCAACACCACCAAAAAGTAGCTTCAAGGAACTAGAAAGGAAGTCCAATGGGATCACAATAGTAAGAAGAATATTGGCCCATCCCAAGCCATGAAAAATACTGCAAGCCCATCATGAATCCCACATCTAAAAACCCAAAGAGCAACACCATAAGAAAATACATGTTGCCAATACCAAGCCATTAAAATACTATGAAGAGCTGCTCATGAAGTGAAATACCCAAGCCATGGAGCACAACACCAGTAAAACCTCTGAACCAAAACTCTCAAAAGAACTGTGCAAAAAGCAAAAAACTTGGGATAGAGCTGAAAACTCCAAGGAAAATGATCTCTTAAGCAACACAAAAATCCCAAGGGAGGTCCCAAGGAAGATCCTAGGGATGTTCCAGAACAAGAACACACAAAATGACCCTTTATAAAGGCATGAATCAGGGAATACAATGAACAATGACCATCCACTGCAAGAATGCCATCTACAACACCAATCAGCAAATAAGGAAGGGCCAAGGAAGTGCCAGGGAACTGGGACAGGGCTTGGTGGAAATCAGGGAAGTGGAACATGACTTCCCAAGGAAGTCTCCTGCAATTCCTCCTCGCTCATGGACCTTCTTTATGTACGAATTATTAATCCTATTTTTATAGGATAAAATATATTCTAAGGCATTAATTTGATTTTCATTGAACAACTTTAATTGATTTAAATAATCAAGGCAATATTCATTACAAACTCAAGCATCTTGCAATAAGACGCAAATGGAAGGAATTTCAAGCTCAAATATAAAGACACCTTCAGCTCCATAAACTAGGACATATGGGGTTACCCTTATGGGAGTATGCATGCTAGTAGGATAAGCCCATAAAGTAAGGTAAATTTAAAGGTGCTAATAGCAACCAATCTTACTAACTAGCTTCTTAAGTATTTTGATTATGGTTTTATTAAATTCTTTTCTTGGTTGTTTTCCTTAGGATAATAGGAATTTGAATGCTTATGTTAAATTTTATATTTAGCACAAATTTTACTAACATATTTATTTTTAAAATGTATTCCATTATTGAAAATAATGATATATGGAATTCCATACCAACAAAGGAATTGGCTAAGGAGGAACATAGAAACTTGAGCTCCAGTGACAGTGGATAGTGGCATGTCTTCTACCTTATTAGAAAAATATTTTTTGGCTATGATAATGAATTTATGACCATCCAAATATATAGAATTAATCTTCTCAATGGTTTTTAGGCCCCACATAGAAAAGGGCCAAGGGGAAGAAATGGCTTGAATATTTTGCAAAGTTGCATGAATAATATTTCCATGACATCGACACTTATCACAATATCAAATATAGTCACATGCATCTTTCTCCATGGAAGGCCAATAATATCCTATTCTAAGGATATTCTTACAAATAGAACTATCACTAAAATGACCACCACATGATCCTTCATGGTCTTGAAAAAGGACTTGTTTAGCTTTATTAAGAGTTTGGCATCATAAAAGATCATCATAAAAAGATAATCGATATAAAATATCACCAATGATCACAAATTTACAAGCTCTTTTATGCAACAAATTTTTATTATTGTATTCTAAGTGTTTAGGCCTCATGCCATATTTGAGAAAGGAAATATATCCTTGTACCAAGGCTTTTATAAAGAATAAGATTCAATGGTCAAGACATCTAAAGGCAACTGACTAGAGCTAGGTTTTGTAGGTTCTCAAAGCTAGTGGATAATAATAGTAGCATGATCATCCTCTAAATATAATGGGTTAAGGGATAATATTCTATATGTAGCTATTAAATTTACAATCATGTCAATATTGGGTAAGGTAAAATGATCTTTAGGGTATACCTAATTAATATCTAAAAATTTGATGCATATTCTATCCATGCCTTCTTTCTTGGATATAGGTACTATATTGGAAATCCACTTAGAATAATTGATGGCTTTAATAAAACTAAAATCAAGAAGCTTTTGGATTTCTTATATAAGCAACAAGGTAGTTTTAGGGTGAATATTTCAATTTTTTTTCTTAATATATTTGGTGTTTGGTCATACCACCAAATTATGCACAACTAAAGAGGTGTCTAGCCTAGGTATATTAATGTGACCAAGCAAAGTTATCTTGAATTTATTTTAAAATATTAGTCAATTTTTTTTGTTATTTAATAGTGAGAGCTTATCCATTTAAGAATTTTAGGATTATATGTATTTCCAATATTAATATCTATAGTTTCTTCAATAATAATATGTGACTCATATTCATATTGAGATGATATGGGTATAACCCCTAATAGTTCAAGGTTATTTGGAGTTAAAGACATTTGATATTCATTTTTTTAACAAATTCAATGTGGGCTACACTTGGGATAAATCCATCAAATAAGAAGTTATTTTTAAGGATATAGTTTTGAGACATCATAAAATATATCTCCCTCAACATATTTGCCTTGGGTTGTGATTAATTCAGAATGAACTATTGTGATTAAATTAATGTCATAAAATATTGTTGAAGATGGAAAGGGAGGTTCTTCATCTTGATCACTCCAATCCAATCCATTTTTATTAATGAATTCTTCATAAGTTATAGTTTGATCATCATCCATATCTATGGGTAAAGGTTGATTTTTATTAGGGATATAGCCAATTCCACATATTTCAGGCTATATTTCAACCTCTAAAGGTTCTTTAATTCCTTGTCCTTGAGGACCTAGACCCTTTCCTTGGTATCCTATATTAGTAAGAATTTGTTTAGGTATAGAATATTCCTTAGATAACATGTTGCAAATGGTTTTTCAATGGGTAATGGGTTTCTACCACTAATATTTTCTTTGTAGGAGGTTACCACATAAGTAAACATGCACATAGCAATATGCACTACTTTACCTTTCTTATGAGATAACCATAAGGTTCTAGGTGAAGGTGGTAGCATAGATAAATCTATAAAAGGATCTTGATTAATTTAATTAGTTTGAGTGTTTATATTTGGAGGATTATTTATTTGAGGTTGATCATCAATAGTTAAAATTTTAATTTTATTTGTTACTTGTGAAGAAGAAATTTATGGAGTAGAAGAAGACGAATATTAATTTAAATATACAAATGAATAGAAATTTATCCCAGCTTGGTCTACCTCAACCATAGTATAATATTGAAAATATTGGGTATCACCATGGATATGAATAAGTTTATTTTGATATTCATATTTAAGACATTGATGAAGAGTTGATGGGATGACCCTCATGGCATGAATCCAAGGGCATCCAAGAAGAATATTGAAGGAATTTGGACAAGATATGACATAGAAAAGAGTATTAAGAATTCTTGGTCCAACTTTAAGAGGTAAGGTTATGGACCCATAAGAATCTTGGGCTCCATTATTAAATAATCTTATGATTATATCAAAGTCTTAAATATCTTCTTCTCTGGTTCCAGATATGAGGAGCATCATACTGTTCAATGAATCCTTACAAATACATAATTTATGAAAATACAATAAAATTTCTATTTATTTTAAAGAACAACATGATTTTAATAACTAATTATAGTAAGAGTATAATCAAAGGACTCAAAAATGCCATACAACCATATCATATATGACACCTCATATATCCTGGTAAACCCTTGTGGGAAAAACCTAGCCCTAAAATATCCAATTTCTATTTATTATTGATGATTCTAAAACAATCATTCTAGAAATATCTCGATTCCTTTTTTCCAATTCATTGTGATAATTATGAGCACATAAGGACCCCATAAATTGTATGCCCTATATCGTGAATTGATCTATTAATTCACATTTCTCAATACATTATGCAACTCCATAATTCCCTCAAATTGACTCCACATTCAACCTCCTAAAGATAACTTCTTTCTTTGACCCAACGCAACCGAACATCTTCCCTTCATGAGTCTATTGTAATCCAAGGATATGAGGAACCTTATCCTACTCACTCCAAGTGTCCAAAGGAACATACTATCTACTGATGCATTCCTCCACTCAAATAACCAAATGAACTATATTATTCACTCATATAGGTCTCATTAAATTATTTAGGATGAAAAGGTACTATTCATTAATGGATTTTTAGTCTGTTCTTTCACTATAATGAGATATAATATCCACTATTACATCTCAAGTCCATTCTACTAAAAGAACCATAATATCCATTATATGTTTTCCAAATTTTCTCTCCTAAAATGAAACATAATAACCACTACTATATTTCAAGTCCATCCTATCAAAATGAAACATAATATCCATTACTATATTTCAATTCCATAATATTAAAATGAAACATAATATCCACTATTATATTTCAAATCCATTCTATTAAAATGAAACATAATATCCACTACTATATTTCAATTCCATTCCACTAAAATGAAACATAATATCCACTACTATATTTTGAATCCATTCCATTAAAATGAAACATAATATCCACTACTATATTTCAAATCTATTCCATTAAAATGAAACATAATATCCACTACTATATTTCAAATCCATTCCATTAAATTGAAACATAATATCCACTACTATATTTCAAATCCATTTCATTAAAATGAAACATATATCCACTACTATAATTTGAATCCATTCTACTAAAATGAAACATAATATCCACTACTATATTTTGAATCCATTTCATATAATATCCACTACTATATTTCAAATCCATTCCATTAAAATAAAACATAATATCCACTACTATATTTTAAATCCATTCCACTAAAATGAAACATAATATCCACTACTATATTTCAAATCCATTCCACTAAAATGAAACATAATATCCACTATTATATTTCAAATTCACTCCACTAAAATGAAACATAATATCCACTACTATATTTCAAATCCATTCCATTAAAATAAAACATAATATCCACTGCTATATTTCAAATCCATTCCACTAAAATGAAACATAATATCCACTGCTATATATCAAATCCATTCCATTAAAATGAAACATAATATCCACTACTATATATCAAATTCATTCCACTAAAATGAAACACAATATCCACTACTATATTTCAAATTCATTCTATCAAAATGAAATATAATATCCACTATTATATTTCATGTCCAACCCTTATTTAAAATGAAATACAATATTCATTATTGTATTTCAAGCTCATTTATTATTTAATGAGATGCAATGTCTTAATTAAAATGGAGAACCATAATTTGAGTTTCTACTAACTCCATAGGAACCCCAAAGGAAGGTTCATATTCTCTAAATAATCATTACAATTTAATTTATCCCCAAATGACATATTGTCCTATTAATCAAATTTAGATGCCCATATTTCAAATCAAAAAAAGGTAGAAGGTAATTGTCCAAATGGGGGTTAGTAGAAGTCAGTGTCAATCAATTGGTGCTAGATGCTACATGTGCCACAAATGCATGTTGTCTCCATATGGATGGCCCCACATTATTGACTCCCCAACCTTGATGCCACACATCCTACACTATCCCTAGGGCACATGGCATCCTACTTAACATATATAGTGCACATACTAGTCACAATGCATATGTTGGATATAGTACACATATTGATCTTAGGGATCTCGTATTAAACACAATGTACACATAATAAACCTAGTATGCATATAGTAGATATAGGGTATGTATTATAATCTTGGTGTGCTCAAATTTAACACCATGCCCACACACACACATACATACATACATATATATATATATATATACACACACTATAGATTTTGAATTATAAGCATCGATTGCGCAATGTAAATTGAGTGTGCTCACATATTGCTGTAGTGGGTTAAAATTGACCCACATTAATCAATCCTAAGTTAAAAACATTAGAAAAATCAAATTAAATTGTCCTCTAACTTGCTACCTAAATTTTTGTGCCTATTGCAATTTTAATTTTAACCGTTGTATGAGATCGTACAATTCTATACGATATCAGACAATTTTGTACGAGATCGGATCACCCGATCTTGTCAAAAATTGAAAATTGCCCTATTTAGCAAGGTGACAAAACTGGTTGCAACTTCTTTATCCTTACTTGGCCAACTATACGACGATTATGGGATCTGCTCGAATGATCTCATCCATAATAGGGGAAGTTGTAACCTTCATTTTTAGCCCAACATCTCAACTAATCCCATCCTATTTAATCTAGGTTCCTCGTCCTTGATTCCCCCTAGAAAATTTGCAAACCTTTGCTCTATTACTTCATACCTTTGTTGTGTTTTTACAGATTGGATTTATTCATCGGCTTGAAATGTACGAGATCGTACTGCCCAATATCTGGATAGGACTGATCGATATCAGAGAAAACTGTCTGATCTTGTCTGCATCAACAATTTTTACTTCTAAGCTACTTGGGGGCATCCAGACCTCACTATATGCATTTTCTCCTCCTATTTCTCATGTCTTAGATCAGATTCATTATTTGTTAGATCATTTAAAATCCATTGCCATTGATACATTAGATCTTCCACTCATACTTTATCACTTTTTCATGAATATCCATGTGTCTAGTTTAGATTTGTATTCATTCATTCAATCATTATAATTTTAGGTTTATCATTTGATCTAATCCACCTTAACAAATGCACATTATTTTGTAATTTGCTATCTTCTACGTCAAATTTTTGAACTACAGGTTTCTATTCTGATCAGCTCAACCAATCATTGATTAGGTCGACCGATCACCAGATTGTACCACCTGATCTCTCCTTATTTTAATTGATCATGTCTGAAGCAAGCATAAAATTTGTAGAAATCAACCATCTAAATCTAGTTCATATTTTCAAATTCCTTTTAAAGCATTTCATTAATATTTATTTTCTACCATTCAATGGTTGCATGCGAATTCAAATCGTATATAGGTTAGTATACTTGCATATTGTCCAAAATAGGTGTATGTGAGACTACCTAAAAGTAATACATCAAACAAACTCCAAAACCTAGGTGTGGAAACTACCATAAAATGTTTCCTGGTGAACCCACCCAATTCATAAAAAAATCACCAAAGAGGGCATGACTTCAAGTGCCTCTCCTCTGAGGTGTAGACCTACTATTATCACATTCCCATTTAAGGCACAGATCCATTAGCCTGGAGGAAAGGAGTGTGAGAATTTTAGAGCTATATTCTTTGGTGAACCTGATGTGAATAACATAGGCATATTTTTTATTTGTAAAACACAAAAAAGTATAAAAATCTATAAAAACAAAACAAAAACCAAAAATATCATTAGTCAAATTTGCACGTTCTAGATTTATTTCATAGATGTTAGACTTCAACATAGGAAGAGTCGTAAGCATAAATATTAGAACATTATTATCTACATAGGAAATATCTCTAGTAGTGGAAAATTCTAGTATTTTATCTCAAGAACAGTGGACTAAACTCTAGAAAATATTAGACATTATAAAAGCCAACGAACCAAGACTTAGCCAAATTTAAATATTTGACATAGCTAGAATCCTGCAGCCTGATAACACTTCTTGGTACTTTGATATTCAAAGGGCATGTGAGAGGTGGTTAACAGACAAAAGAGCAAGTGTTTCTTCAACTGTTTATACCTTTGATGATTACATTGAAAATGCCATAACAGTACATAGTTTTCTAGCACACATAGAAGATCGAGAAATAGTCTTGGGAAACAAGAGAAGATTTCACAAAACTCCTATGGCAGTCCGTTATCATGAGTATTGTCACAAACTATACTTTTATATGCAAAAGTCTGAAATTGATAGTATCACCATAGCCCATTTTTTCAAGATTTTAAAAGCCAATTTTTAATTTGAGGAATAACATTATGTCACCTGAAGAGCTTTAACCTATCAAAGATATCTATAGACTCTTTCAGGAAGATTAAGTATAATATTTAGAACATTATAATTGTATTTTTTGCTTTATTTTCAAAAACATAGAAAACCAAAAATAAAATATATTTACATATTTATATAGGTATATATATAACATATATAACCCAAGAACTTGAGCATATATATAGCGTATATATATTTGTAAGACAAAAACATCTTAAAAACAAAATACCTATAATTTTAAGAAGTGGTAAGTAATTAGAATCTGATTACATGGAGGAACAAGATCAAGAAAACCTTGATGATAGAGTTCAAATAGAAGATGATAGAATTTCAGAACAAGGTGAAGAAGATAATAAATAATATGAAATAGATGATCCAACTAAACCTTATATGGATGATGAAGGTAATGTCAGTTTTAAATTTGTCCAACACTTTGTTGGGTTTCTAAAAGAAAACATAGATGTCATTAATCATGTGATACAAACATAAGGTCAGCTTCCTACGGGAGATTATTCAATAAAGGCTACTTTCTTACTACATGCAAATACATTAATTTACATAAATAGAACAGATCAAGATCAAGCTGGTACATCCCAAAATATAAATCAAAATTTAAATAAAAACATAGAAAAGTCACCACTAGTGACAAATTTAAATTATAAACAAAAAAAACATTCTTATTCTTCTCAAGCTCATAATCAACAAATAGGTACATCACAAAGAGCTAAGAAAATTCAAAATACAAATCATCATCAACAGAAATTTCAACAAAATACAATCCCATATAAGCTCCATAACATTGTTCCCACAAACACTTTACACAATAGTACTTCAATTGGAAATCCTTATGTGACAACACAACCCTATTATCAAATACATAACAACATGGTACAAAAAAATCAATTTGGTGGACAACCATAGGGACTTGAATCCATGGTTAAATAATTAGATTCACGTCTATATCATATGTATCCCTACCATACCTCATACAGTTATAGAGACATGTTTAGTCAACCTTAGATCCTATTGTGGTTGCCCAACCTTACCCAAAATATTTCCATATGCATGTTCTACCGATATATAAAAGAAACGAAGATCCTATTGAGAATATTTACATGTTTAGGATAGCATGTAATGATATTTCGTATGAAGAATTGTTGTTACTAAAAATATTCCCTAAAAGTCTCGGAGGCATGGCTTTATAATGGTAATATCAACTACCAACAAATTATTTTAAAAACTTTGAAGAGACGACAGAAATGTTTGTTCATAAACTTAGTGCATACAAATAAATACACATCACAGTTAAGGATTTATACAACTTGAAACAAGGGAAATATGAGAGCTTTGTAGAATTCCTAGCCAAATGGAGGCAACTTCTAGGAAAATTACATTTTGCTTTAACTCATCGAGAAATTTTGGAAATATTCATTGGAAATTTACAAGAACAATTATCCTATGAACTTGCTATAGCTACAATGACCTCTTTTGATCAAGCCATAGACTTATCAAGAAGGGTAGAAGATTCCCTTATCAGAAGAGGCCAATTTAATAAAAACGATGAAGATAAAACTTCCAAAAACCAATATAAGAATAAACAAGTAGTAGATGATAGAGTCACTGATAGTAGAAATACCTCAAACATAAATACTACATAAGTTGTAAAGATTTTTTTTTTTAAATTCCTAATAAACCTCCAAGAGAATTCACAAAATTAAATCAACCCTTAACCATGATTTTTCCACAATTATTAGAACAAGGTTTAATACGGTTTCCAGAGATATGACAATTGGATACCACTGTAGCTGGATATAGGGCTAATCTACATTGTAATTTTCATCAAGTGGACGAACATTCAACTAATTCTTGTAAGCGGTTGAAACATATGATACAAGATTTGATTGATAAAGGTAAAATGGAAGTACAACAATTTATCGTAAATAATAATACCCAAAAACAACCAACTCAAAATGTAAATCAAAACCTAGATATTTTTCAACATCCTTTACCCAAACATGGTAAATATGTTGTAAATCAATTATAACATCATAATATTCCTCCTCCAACTCGATATGTAGGAACCATTAGTAATTTTTTGCCACAACAATATTTACAAACCTCCTATGTACCTACTCTATCTGTAGTCACAACTAGACCAATACAATATTTTTAATCTTCATATTTATAAGATACAAGAAGTGACATAGAAAACATAGAAAGTGAACTGGACATCACCTCAAATAATTCCAATAGTTCTGAAGATGATTCAGATTGAATTCTTTCCATCATATATTTATTAGTTCCAGAAGAACCATTCCCTAGGAGAATTACCACTCATCCTTCATCCCAACAAATACTTTCAATTGAACAAACAGTAAATGCTAGACTCCACTTTGGTCACTTACAAAAAAATAACATTGTGGGTATTATTAGAGCCATCACTAGACAACAAGCCCAAAATCAAAAATTTCAATCACAAACTCAAACAATTGATCAAGACATAGGGATATTACAAAATCCCTTACCCAATCATCAACAATAGGAAAATAATCAATTGTTATATCATAATGTGCCTCATCACAATGATATTATTAGTTTAGTAGTAGAGACTAAAAAAAAAGCAAGTTCTTACCCAACTAAATCATCTTGACAAGTAGAAGATAAATTCTTCATCCAACCAACCTTAAAGACCTATCTTAGTTTTGAATAATAATCCAAAAGAAGATACAAGCATAGAAAACCCATCTTTAGTGTTGAAATCTCAACCTAAAGTCTCCCTCAACATTCAACAACAATGGGACAATCATCCACATAAGATATCTCTATTGCAACTTTTACGAACCTCTCCTATTCATAGGGAATATTTATTCTTTATTTTATCTTTCTTTATCGTCACTACAACAAGTTCTCTATTCTTTTCCTTTTTATCTTCATTTCCACCTTTTGTCTATCACCTTTTATCCTTAATTCTCTCTTCCATTATTGTTATCACATCAAGTTCTCTATTATTTTCCTATTTATTATCATAATCATATTCTTTCAATCACTTTTCTTCATCTACATATACTTATCATTCTTCATCACAAAAATCTCAACTATCAACCAATCAGCTTCAATCACCTACACCACAACCAAATTGTTCTTCAAAACCTCCTTTGATTTTGAAGCCACCTTAGACATGCTATACTCAAATCACCTTGTATAATGTATATAGATCATCTTGTGTATATCACCAATTCCATCATAAAAAAAAAAAACAAAAGTCAAATCACAAAACAACCAAAAAATAAAACAATGTATTTTTCCAAACATTTTAAATTGTTATTATCATTTTGTATTATTATTTTTTATTTTCCAAAAATTCAAGTTATATTTTACTTTATTTCAAATAAACTCAAAATTTTTCTTGAACCACTCACTTAATTCACATATTTATGAAATTTTTATTTTGTCACTTTTATTATAAATCTCTATTGTATTAAAAAGCACTATTACTTCACTAAATAAAATTTTGAGTTTTGGTAATTGACCTTGCTACTTCTTGAACCAAGAACACATTCTCACATCTTAAAAATGATTTGTTTCAAATTCAAAAAATATACTACATTGTAGTCTTAGTTCCTTAAGAAAAAAATTTCCCTTGCTATCCTATTATGTGCATGGTCTAGAATATTGAGAATTGGAAAAAGAACAAGCTCCCCCCTACCCGAATAAAATCCCTTGCTCATTGTCTAATCTGAGTAAGTATCCCTAAAAAAAAATCAAACAAAATAAAAGCCAAGAAAAAAGAAAATAAAAAGTAGTTTCACTACAAAAAGCAATAAAATCCCCTTGTTCAAAAATGGACAAGAATCCCTACTCCAAAATCAAAATAAAAGAAGGGGGTAATGAGCTTGAATCCCTGGAATTCCTTAGTTATTCAAAAGCCATGAGGTGAGCCCTATAACTTGTGGTTTGTACCCAAACCTCTTGGCCTTGGGTAAGCCTTTCGCGTGGTGATATGTTTGTCACATTAGCGAACTGCTTTTGTATAGACCAATGTCTGCTTGTGGATTAGCTAACTTTTGGTAACTTGACTTACATAGTATTTAAGTACAAATGCATGCACAAAATCATGGTTAATGAACATTTAACTTGCACACACATTGGTTCATAAAATTTTGATTGTATCATTACCTTACTCAAAATTGGTAAATTAATTTCACAAGCACACACATTTAATCCTTGAGATATTTTGTATCATTATTGCAAATCAATATGGATAATGAACTCGCACATCACACACTGGTTCTTGATAAATTTGACTTTGTCTTAGAAATAATTTAAAATATTTATCTGAAATTTGTCAGACCACATTAGTTTATCATTATTCATATTAATTCATCACATAGATATCTCAAAAATTTCAAAATCTTCAAAAACACTTATTCCAAGAACTTGCATTTCCCAAAATCATTTATCATGTATCACATTTTTTATTTCACAATGATGGTATAATTCCTAGTAATTATTTTTCCCAAAAAATTTATACTAGGAATTTTATGCGTAGCGCAAGTCATCCTTCCCAATTTTTAGGTTTAAATTATTTGATATTTATCAATCTTCTTAAATGTGTGATACGATGATTTGCTTCATATCAATTTGTATTTTAAGAAAAAACAATCTCATATTATCATGCATTGCATTTTTGACTTCGTGATGATGGTATAATTCCTAGTAACTATTGTCCTCAAATTTTCATACTAGGAATTCTATGCCTACCACAATTCATTCTTCCCAAAATTTTCATACTTAAATCACTTTATTTTCTTACAAATTTTTATCAAAATATTTTATTAAAAATCAAATTTTCTTAAAAACAAAATCAACATCTTCCTTAATCATCATAAGCCTCAAGATCACTCTTGAGCCCCACAAAATATTTTCTATTATTAGCAATATAAAACTCCCTCATAACAGGATTCACTTTGTGACCTAGTGAGCATTTGATCTCCACCAACGGTCATATAACAACACAACATCCTTTGAGGTTCATTGTTAATCCTTTGATTATATCATCATAAAAACATATCCTCTTCAAAAATATAATTTTTCTAAAATCAAACCATTTTTATTTTATGTTAAGCATGATCAAAATATTTAAAATAGAAAGCATGATTATAAGAAATTTAAAAATCATAAAAAAATACAATAAAAATGCAATCAAATCATACAAAGTCACATAAGACAAGAATATCAATATATATATATATATATATATTGAAAGTCTATATACAAAATAGAGTCAAACTGGTATGCCACAATATCCAACATCGACATACTCAGTCACTAAAATATAGAGAAAAAATGGTCTCCTAGATCACCTCCTATCCCCTCAAACCTCTAGAGCTTTAGGCATCATTATATCTGCTAGGGGGTGGTGGTGGTCAAAACTATATCACCTTAGTAGTCACCCTAGAAGCAGTCGCTTTATATGTAGAGCGATACAATGACCCTAAGCGAATAGGACCCACAATATCAGTAGGCATGGGAACTCTCTGCTCTACATGTACCACCATGAAGTACATAGTCTGATGGAAGGTCATCTACTAAACTATCCACAACAACTCATCTCCTGATCAAATCCTTTGTGATTGACCTAACTAGGAAGATGTCGTAGCTTTAGATCCCTGAGCCACTTGTACCCAAACTTGTGCTAACTCCACATCTAGAGACTCAATCTTAGTATTGTAAGAGGAATTCTCCTCTATCAGACTAGTGAGTTCCACCTGTAGAGCAGGCATCTCACTGCTCTCCCCAACCTCCTCTATCATGATGCCCTTCTTAGGTAATTCAAGTCCCCTCTCCTATTGAGGATATGCTTTCCTCTCCTCCCTGGTACCCTTGGATATCTCACCGGTCCTAGATACCCTCTCCCACCTCAGAAAACACTAATGATCACCCCTAGTGTGAGGTCCCTGATGCAGGAGCATCTAGTGGAACTTGATGCAGAAGCATCCAGTGGTAGGAGGGCCACTTCTAAAAAGTCGGCTAAGGAGGGAAGACGTCGCGATTTCGTGACGTGTCATGAAATCACGACAAAAGAAGAAGCAGAAGGCAAAGAGAAAAATTTGTTGTGATATCATGACGAAAAAAGTGTCATGATATCACAACACAAAGTGGATAGAGGAGCCAACATAGAAAACTATCATGATATTGCGACAGAAGATGTGTTGCGATATCATGACGCAAGTGGAGGACATATCCAGTGAGGAGAAGTTGACACGATATTGTGACAACAAATGTGTCATGATATCGTGACACAAGTGGAGCCAAGAAGTCTGCAAGGAGAAGCTATCACGACAGGAAATGTGTCATGATATCATGACACAAGTGAAGCGAAGGAGTGAGTGAGTGGAAGCTATCGCAATATCGCGACAGAAAATGTGTCGCAATATCGTGACACAAAATGGAGAAAGGAGCAAGGATGCCAAGGATGTCGTGATTTCGTGACCCAATCAGGCAAGAGGAGGCTGAAAGCAAAGATGTGATTTCATGACATGTTGTGGTTTCACGACCCAAAAGCAGAAGGAGAGTACAAAAGGCAAAGATGTCACGATTTCACGACATGTCACGATTTCGCGACCTGAGGAAGAAAGAGGAAGTCGAAAGCGAAGATGTCATAATTTTGTGACCCGAAAGCAAGATGAAGAGTGGAAGAGGAAGATGTCACGATTTTGTGACATGTCATAGTTTTGTGACCCATAGAAGAGAGAGAAGGTGCAGAGGAGAAGATGTCACGATTTCGTGACATGTCATAGTTTCACGACCCACCAAGGAGAGAGAAAGCTAGGAAGAAGAAGTGTCATGATTTTACGACATGTCATAGTTTCACGACTCGCCAAGGAGAGAGAAATCCAGGAAGAAGAAGTGTCATAGTTTTGCGACCAGAAGGCGAAGAAGGAGCCAATGGGGAAAGATGTCATGATTTCATGACATGTCACATTTTTCGCGACCAAAGGGCAAGCGAAGGATCCCAAGGAGGAAGATGTCACGATTTTGTGACAGGTCACAATTTCGTGACCAGAAGGCGAAGAAGGAGCCAAGGAAGAAAGATGTCACGATTTCATGACATGTCGCATTTTCACGACCAGAGGGCAAGCGAAGAAGCCAAGGGAGGAAGATGTCACGATTTTGTGACATGTTGCATTTTTGTGACCAAAAGGTGAAGAACAAGCCAAGGGAGGAAGATGTCACGATTTCACAACATGTCGCATTTTCACGACCAGGAGGCGAAGAAGGAGCCAACGGAGGAAAATGTCACGATTTCATGACATGTCACATTTTTGCGACCCAAAGAAGCTGAGGGAATTGCAGAGAGTGAGAGAAAACCAAGTCAAGCGCTGGTTATTGTAAAGCGTACGGGTTATTATTGTAGAGTAATTCCAAGTTAATGAATGCAAATTTGGGATTTCTGAGCATGCAATTTTCTATTCGAGATGTAGAATTAAGGAATTGCAGAGAGTGAGAGAAAACCAAGCTGAGCGCTAGTTATTGTAAAGCTTGCGGGCTGTTACTGTAGAGTAATTCCAAGTTAATGAATGCAAATTTGGGATTTTTGAGCATGCAATTTTTTGTTTGAGATGCAGAATTAGGGAATTGCAGAGTGAGAGAAAACAAAGCCGAGCGCTGGTTATTGTAAAGCCTACAGGCTATTACTGTAGAGTAATTCCAAGTTAATGAATGCAAATTTGGGATTTCTAAGTGTGCAATTTTTTGTTCTGCATCAGTGGTATCAAATCTAGAAGATTCTAAGCATGCAAGAAGATCACCGGCCATGAGGTAGTTTGCGCCAGGATCGGGGGTGAAGGGTTCTGAGAAAGGAGAGATAGTTAAGGGTTCTGATAGAGTGAGCGGATCACCGAGAGTGAGGCAGCTACGCCAGGACTGGTTAAGCTTGTGAGAAAAGAAAAAAGAATGCCTCCACAAAGAATTCATGGCGATGAGAGAGATATGGTGCCAGAGGAAGAATTCATGGCTTTGCAGAGGCAAATGAAATCCTTGCAAGAGGAGCTACTCAGAAGAAATTTGCAGAGGCAAGTGAAATCCCTGCAAGAGGAGCTGTGTAGAAAGCGTAAGAATAAACCGAGAAGTAGAGACCAGGGTGAAAGAACTGGTGAAAGAGAAGATGGAGTGCTTCAGAAGTTGAAGCCATTGAAGGCTGCAGACAAAGAGGTGTGCAGCAGTAGTAGAATCTATCTAGACGAAGACAAAAGTTGTTCTGGCCAGGAGATAGGGTTGGAATAGGCTGTAGAGGTAGATGAAGGTCTGGAGATGTTGCAGAAGGCGACAACCAGACAACGTAGAAGTGAAGATCACTTCTCCACCAACCTTGGGTGTCTGATGTAGGAGCATCCAGTGGCACCTGATGTAGAAGCATCTAGTGGCAAGAGGGCCACTTCTAAAAAGTTGGCTAAGGAGGGAAGACGTCATGATTTTACAATGTGTCACAAAATCATGATAGAAGAAGAAGCAGAAGGCAAGGAGGAAAATCTGTTGTGATATCATGATGAAAAAAGTGTCGTGATATCATGACACAAAGTGGAGAGAGGAGCCAGCATAGAAAACTATAGCGATATCATGATAGAATATGTGTCACGATATCGCGACACAAGCAGAGGACGTAGCCAGCAGGGAGAAGCTGTCGTGATATCATGACAGCAAATGTGTCACATTATCGCGACACAAGTGGAGCTGAGAAGTCTACAAGGAGAAGTTGTCGTGATATCGTGAAAAGAAATGTGTCACGATATTACGGCATAAGTGAAGTGAAGGAGTGAGTGAGTGGAAGCTGTCGCGATATCATAATAGAAAATGTGTCGCGATATCGTGACACAAAATGGAGAAAGGAGCAAGGGTGCCAAGGATGTCACGATTTTGTGACCCAATCAGGCAAGAGGAGGCTGCAAGCAAAGATGTCACGATTTCACGACATGTCACAGTTTCGTGACCCAAAAGCAAAAGGAGAGTACAAAAGACAAAGATGTTGCGATTTCATGACATGTCATGGTTTCACGACCTGAGTAAGAAAGAGGAAGCCAAAAGTGAAGATGTCACGATTTTGCGACCCGAAGGCAGGATGAAGAGTGAAAGAGGAAGATGTCATGATTTCATGACATGTCATAATTTCGTGACTCGTAGAAGAGAGATAAGGCACGAGAGAAGAAGATGTCATGATTTTGCAACATGTCACGGTTTCACAACCCACCAAGGAGAGAGAAATCTAGGAAAAATAAGTGTCATGATTTTGTGACAAGTCGTAGTTTCATGACCAGAAGACGAAGAAGGAGCCAATGGGGAAAGATGTCACGATTTTGTGACATGTCACATTTTCGTGACCAGAGAGCAAGCGAAGGAGCCCAAGGAGGAAGATGTCACAATTTCGTGACAGGTCATAATTTTGCGACCAGAAGGTGAAGAAGGAGCCAAGGAAGAAAGATGTCGTGATTTTGTGACATGTCACATTTTTGCGACCAGAGGGCAAGCGAAGAAGCCAAGGGAGGAAGATGTCACGATTTCACGACATGTCACATTTTTATGACCAGAAGGCGAAGAAGAAGCCAAGGGAGGAAGATGTCGTGATTTCATGACATGTCGCATTTTCGTGACCAAGAGGCGAAGAAGGAGCCAATAGAGGAAAATGTCACGATTTCGTGACATGTCGCATTTTCATGACCCGAAGAAGCCGAGGGAATTATAGAGAGTGAGAGAAAACCAAGCCGAGCACTGGTTATTATAAAGCATGCGGGCTGTTACTGTAGAGTAATTCCAAGTTAATGAATGCAAATTTGGGATTTCTGAGCATGCAATTTTCTATTCAGGATGCAAAATTAGGGAATTGCAGAGAGTGAGAGAAAACCAAGCCGAGTGTTGGTTATTGTAAAGCCTGTGGGCTATTACTGTAGAGTAATTCCAAGTTAATGAATGCAAATTTGGAATTTTTGAGCATGCAATTTTTTGTTCAGGATGCAAAATTAGGGAATTGCAGAGAGTGAGAGAAAACCAAGCCGAGCGCTGGTTATTGTAAATCCTGTGGGCTATTACTGTAGAGTTATTCCAAGTTAATGAATGCAAATTTGGGATTTTTGAGTGTGCAATTTTTTGTTCTGTGTCAGTTCCTTTCTCCTAGAGGGTACTTGTGTCCTCTATTGCTACTGCTGGATAGTTGGGCATCATTGTTGCCAGACCTGATCAAATACCTTCTCTACTATAGTCCTCCACCTGGTAATCCTCATAGGTTAGATCCTAGAATACCACTCTTTGTATTTTTCTATCATCCCAATGCCATATCCATAAACTGTAGCGACCACCTCATCATCTGGCTTAGGATCCATAAACTATGCTATTTTGGGAGCACCACTCACTATGGTAGCATCTTGAGTCACCCTAGAAAAATAGACATCCCTAGTCCTAGGAATGTCCTACTACAACCTAAACTATCGCATAACTCGGTCGATGCAGTGTAGCTCCACATTGCCCTGGTCCATCTATAACCAAATAACTTGCCTCACATGAGCTAGCTCATAAACATACTTTGGATGATCTCTGTAACACCTCCATGTGATGTTGTCTACTCTCAAATTGTCCATCAGCCTCCTAGTTGTGCCAAGATTAATTTGACTCCTAAGATCTCTACGTGGACACAAATAAAAAGCCCTAGGCCTCTCTATAGCCACCCCTACCAATAGAAACCTTGTTGGCCTCCACATAGCTGTATTCTCCCATGACTAAACCTTTAGAAAGGAAGTAAGTGGTAATACTGCACCACCCTTGTATACGACCCTAAAAAGAGTCTTATAAAAATGGTATAACATAAGGGGCCCCCATGCAAACCATATCCCTTGCTCCCTCATGTATTCCACAACCTCTGCTAGATTCCATGGTAAATGGCAGCCATTGAAGTGACTCAAAAGCAATCCCCCAACAATCCCATTGAGAAAAACTATCAGTCGAGAAACCCCATCTCTATGACTCAAGAGATCAATCCCAATGCCTTCCTTCACCTGTAAGTATCTAGAGTGCTTGCTTCTGATTACCAAAAGCAGTGATGAACATGCCTCTGATAGGTACTCTAATAATCCTCTATATGTCCTCCAATGTAGGAGTCATCTCCCTTGTAGGTAGCCGAAAGCAAGAACCTAGGTACCACCGCTCAGCCAAAGCGGTCAGCAGTCGCATGTCTACTAGAACTTGTGGTATTTTTGCCACATGTATTAAATCTGTAGCATCTAGAATCCCCCTCTCTATTAGTGAAAGGGCATTCAGGTCAGCCTAAAACCTGCTATACCTCCACTCTCAATTCTTTAGAGGTTTCCTCTGTTAACCAAAAAAATAGATAAAAAATAAAAAATTTGATCAATAACTTATCAAATAAACAAATTTGTTTTATATCGAGTGATTTTGTCTGATATCAGTCTATTTTGTACGATATTAGTTAGACTGATATGTACAAAATGAGATCGATATTATCAAAATAAGACCTATTTTGATGATATCGAATAAGCCGATATCATCAAAATTAGGCTAATTTTTCAAAAATCAGTCTGATCTTGTAGACATAGCCATGCGATAGCAACCGTACCCTAGAAATATGAAATTCAACCAAATTAAAAGCAAAAATCCAAAAATTATAAATGAAATATAGTCTAAAATATTTACCCGTATCTGGTCAGCTCTCGTTCGCACCAAATCGGCTTGATGTGTGTAGACACTAAAATTATGTAAATTGGATAAGATTGCCAATGTGCCACTTGTGCCACTCTTATCGACATCATATGGCCCTATTGGGAAACCCTCTAGGGTAAAATAAGGGTCCATAGAACTTTTGAGAAGGTTTCCATTAGTTTTGGGAGGTTTTGGTTCATATCTTTGTGACCGTCCCACCTTGGGACAATCACAGATGGTGACCGTCCCACCTAGGTATGGCCACTCATAACCATCCCTAGGTGGGATAGTCCCTAAAAATACCCTTCAAAATTCAAAAGGGTGGAGAAATGGCAATCAATTACTACCATATTATTCACCCAATCATCAAAAATTGATTTGGAGACTATCATAGAGACTAGAAACTCTAAATTAGAGGCCCCAAATGGGTAACCTCTTCCACCATTGCATGGCAAAGGTTTCGACAAGTGGATAAATTTGCCTTGCATGCTAGAACTTACCCCTTTTCCACAAATGCCCTAATTGGGATACAAATTGATGTGTTCTCACCCCAATTTCAAGGGAGAAGAGTTGAAGCATAGACCACAAAGTGCTGCCCAATTCTACCCTCACTTTTATTATCACATTTTCCCTCATATTTCCTTGAAACCATCTTCATTCGAAGGTGCTTTTAGGGGTATTCTAAATACTCTAAATCCATTCCAAAACCAGTTAAATTGGAGAGTAATTTGACCACATTTACTAAAACAACATTTAGGAGAGTTTCAGACCAGATCCCGTTGGAATTGGTGGTAAATTCCACTCATATTGGTAATTGTCCCACCCTGGGATGGTTAGCAGTGGGTAGTTGCACCTGTTAGGGAGGGTTATAAAATAATAATAAATTTTGGCCCAATTCCACCATATATCAAATAGATATGTCTATATTAGTCTTGCATTCAATTTTGGTGAGATTTGGAGTTGTTTTGATGGGTCAATTTGGAGTTTTATGATTGCATGTCTAGTTGTTCCTATCAGGGACGGTCACTATTTCTACTAACAATTTCCCTTAAATTCATGCTCAGATCTTTCCAAAACCATCTAAATAGTAGCATAGTAGATTTTTAGGTCATTTGGAGTTGTTTAGATTTATTACAAATAAGTTTTATTATTTCTAGATGCATGCTTTCTATGTTTTCCTAGCTTTAAATCTATAAACGTGTATGCTTTTAATATGTTTCAATATTTTGTGTGTAGGTGCATATATTCTAGACATGAGGGAGGAGCTAAGAGGCATAGAAGGATAGGCCCAAGACTAGCTCTCGAGTGTGAGTTGTGAGAAGAACATTGGAACATGCCATCAAGCTTTTGAAAGGATTAGATCCTTGGTATTTTGAGTATGAAATGTATCAAAGAAAAGCCCTCAAAGGGGGATGTATTGTAACCATTGGAATCATTGAATAAATAAATATAAGGAGAAATATACCCTCTTTTATTGCACATTATTCTTCATTTTAGTAGATTACATATTGTGCATCTTTCCCTTTGAACACTTACTTTAACATGCTTTTACGTTTCAATAAAGAACCCTTAAGGCATGTCGTTATTTTTTCTTCTTCAGTGGCGATCATGATGATTGAAATTATTTATTATCCCCTTTTGAATGTGTTAAATTTGACCTCCTTTTTCTATTTTGTAGGTTGTAGGTTTGACTATTCTGAGCAGAAACGACCCCTTTTCTGCTAGTTGAACCTGCCAGGGATGGCCAGCTACGTGACACAGCCTAGGACGGCCCCCAAATTGGTAACCATCCCACCCTAGGATGGTTACAAAACTAGAGGTTTTCTACAAAAAATTGCAAAAACAAAAAGTTAGGTCATAAATTACACCTTTCCCAACCTTCAATTTGCATTTATATTGTTCAAATTAGCTTAAATTTCAAGTTTTCTTGTTCTCTTTGTGCATGTGAAAGTTAGACATCATACTTATAAATTTTGCATTAATCAAATCAAGAAAAATAGGAAAATGAATAGTATTTTGTATGCTTTTTGTTTGGTTTACCTGCTTGCAACTTACCAAAAGGGTTAAGTTCATATAGGTTGTCAATTTTGTAGCTTCCTTTTATGCATACTAATGATTCCGAATATAAAAAATACTTTCATGCATTTAGTGAACCATCATTGAATGTTGTATTATTTTATTTCAATCATTTAAAAAGGAACACATACACATCATGATCTTCTTTAACACTGGTGAGTTGGACTTCATTCCCAACCACTAATAGAGTTCAATGACGATGGGTTTCATCTCCATCCATTGACTCAAATCCCATGTGCCCTATTTTATTGGCCAATACCGACTCCAAGATCTGTCCTAACCATTCAAAATAGCACACATTCCTATTTGAAGGGGTGTATCACTGTGCACGAGGTGATGGGTGAGGATCGGTAGGACCTATGCTCCCTGATTGGGTATGGATTTCATCATCATACTTTGGTTGGTTTACGTGATCGAACTTTCATTGTTGATTGTCAAGCTATGAGTATATAGGTGAAAACCTTTAAACATTTGAGAATTACATCAACATTCAAAGCACATGAGAAATTCTTTACAAAAGCAACACATCTTGAAACACAAAAAATAGTTTAGGAATTCACATTTAAATATTTAAAAGAGATAATCATTTGTATTATTGTGTGTTTCTATTGATTGTGTATTTGAATCTATAAAACTTAAAAGAGATAATCATGTTGTGTACTTTAGGTGTTTCTTTATTGTTCGGGTAATCAACATAAGATCCTCAATCTGGGGGTCAAATATAATTTATGATTCTGCATCCAATGGATCAAAAATCATGCAAATCAGAGCTATAAAAAAAATTGTGTTGGTTTTATGATTACTCTATTTTTAAAGTCGAAAATAGAGAAAAACTACACTAAAATGGTCATAAAACGGTCTAGACAACTCCAAAAGATGCCAAATTTATTTTGTTGTCTTAATTAGCTCCTTCTACATCTGTCACAAAAATTTTGAGTCCTAAATATTCATGGTTCAAAAATTCCCAAAAAATCCCAAAAGTGGGCATTCCCCCATGGGTCCTAGTTGGCCAAATATTCAAAAAATACAAATTTTTGACCCAAAAGTCAAATTTTGGAGATCTAGCCCATTGTGATCAGCTCTTTGAACTAATAATTTTTATATATAACATTTATAACATTTTTTGGAAGTCAAATTTTTCTTTAGTGTGGGTTCCTTCAAGGGTTACCTAGTCAATGCCTTATGACAACTATGAATAATCGAGATCAATCACGAGCCAGTGAAGCAAAAAACTATAGGATAGGCCCTGAGAATCATCATTATAGGTATGAGGATCTTAGGATTCCTACACGATGCCCTAAAAGCCATCGTGAGGTCAACCCCTCATTTAGAGGACCTGATACACCTAGGGTAGGGTTGAATGATCATCTTAAGCTTTCAAATCACCCTTCCCCAAGGTACCAAAACCTAGACGAGTATGATACTCATCATAGTGGGTGAGTCAATTCTACCCTACCATGCCTCACTTATGAAGTAATACCTGAGGAAGATCCTAACTACCCTTAATCACATTATTCCATGCAAGCACGAGGTACCTCTACCCAAAGGACACCAATGGGTTATTCATGTGATCAAGTGGACTATTCAGTTAGCCAACATCGACTCCAAGACCAAACCAAATATAACCAGCCTACGAAGAGGCCTAGTAGGGAATTCTACACTCCCTCTTCACCACCTAGAACTCCCATCCAACAAGTGGTAGTAAGACAGAGTAGGCCTATGCAAATTTTGCATACGTCATCAACCAACATGACCATGGGAGAGTTAATACAAAGATCCCCCAAGCATTGGGAAACTCTCATGAAGGTTTTAGATTCCATCAAGGTACAACCTCATGAATATAATGCTTTCACCAACTTTGTGGGATACATACAAATGCACAAAGATCCTGTTATATCCTTTCAAAATTAGGATATCAAACCTAGGTCTACCAATTTACCAGACTCTCATTTGCACATCATTGTGTGCATCAATAGGATTCCCTATAAGCGAGTGTTAGTTTACATAGGTTCCACAATAAATATTATTATCACAACTACACTAAAACATCTCAATATCCCATCTTCGCACATTGTAAAGTCCACATTCACCTTGAAAGCATTTAATGATGCTTTGTCCTCCACTATGGGTATGATAATCCTACCTATTCAAGTTGGACAAAAGACTACACCTACATTATTCTATATATTGGAAGGTGAAAGAATATAAAATATATTCTTAGGAGTACCTTGGATAAGAGACATGGAGTGCATCCCCTCCATTGTACATCTATACCTAAAATACATTCATGAAGGTCAAGTCCATGTGGTTGATGCTGACCCAGACCCCTTCAAGTATTATAACAAGGATGATCATCCACATGAATCTACTCATCCATCCACACCTTTGGATACTAAACCCAATGACCTTATCCAGAGTCCAAATTCAACCCCATGGTTAGTCGTAAAGCTACCTTCACCACCATCGCTAGTACCATCCTCTATTTCTTCAAACGAGAGAGAGTCAAAAAGGCTAATTGCAAAATATCTCTTAGCAATTTTTGACACATTAGAAGAAGACCTTTCCAGTCCTACCAAAAAGGAGGAACCCAGAGTGGATATGGATGAATCAAATCATATCATACCATCTTCATCCACCATGCTTGAGGACATAGTTCACTTGACCAATCTTGAACTCGATAAATGCATAGTACCTAATGTTAAATTCATTCATATCATCGAGTTGATCAAGGATCTAGGTCATCCTACTACTGCATCAACACCCATTGATAGTATTTTTGATGCACCCCCTAAGCATGGGGACCAAGTATATCACCTTGGATAAGTTGATGATGCATTTGTGATTGGTCCAAGTGCTAATGCATCTTATCATGAGTTTGTGAGAATGATCAATGTGATGAAAGAGAACCAAAGTCCTCTAAATTCATCTAGACCACTTGTGAATCCATCCAACATTTCATCCATACCATAAGAGATATCATATATGGATTCGATCACAACTACTCCATCTCATTCAAAATCTCAAAAAATCAAGATCAGGTGTACCCACTACACCAAATTAGAGGTATTCCAACTACCACAATTGAACACTCTGATGTGGAACAAGATAATGAGCTAAATAAAGAACAACAACATGTGGATATACTCACTATCCACAATCATAATGAACCATCCATATATGCTTAGAAAATTTTGGATAGGCTAGCCAATGTTGAGTTACAAGTGAGTCACCAACACAATGATTTACAATAGATCTTAAATCAACTCTCATGTATTGAGTTATGGTTGAGTCATCCAAAATATCAACCCCCTGATTTTTAGGACAAACCTCCTCCTGTGCAATCCAATATTAAGTCTCAACATAAGTAGGTGCAAAGGCAACAACACCATCAACCTCACATATATATGTCATTGCCTGAATCTTTGGTGTCACTCTTTAATTGATTATTTGAGACCAAGGCTATCACATTTCTAGATATTCACCCTTTGGATCACAATAGGCACAAACCAACGTGGTATCAAGAGAGCCAACACTATCCTTATCATTAATTAAATGGTCATAACATTAAGTCATGTATCACATTCAATAGTAGGGTATAGGATATGCTTGATAAGAATGATATTTAAATCAATAATCAATAGATTGACATATGTCAGGGCCTATTACCTATATATGGGAGTCAAGAAGAGAAACCTAAACAAGTGACTAAGATGCATACAACCCTATAACCTCATAAAATTTGGAAACCTCATTCACCTCATTTAGAACATCAACATTGCACCTAGAATCCATTATCTAAGCCCATGTCAACCATCCTTCACAACCTACAAAAAGCAAAGATTATCATCTTGCCAAACATACCCCCGATCAATCCAAATAAGTCCAGATCTAAACACTACATAAAGTATCATTCTTGCCTCTATCATCAAATGAAAGGGCATGATATTAGCAATTGTCATAATTTTAGACATGTGGTCCAAGATCTTATTGATAGGGAAGTTATATCCACAAGTGGGTCACTCATTT
Organism: Wollemia nobilis; assembly: GCA_028583015.1. Lineage (NCBI taxonomy): Eukaryota > Viridiplantae > Streptophyta > Pinopsida > Araucariales > Araucariaceae > Wollemia > Wollemia nobilis. The sequence goes on along the minus strand of JAQPPZ010001711.1, from coordinate 4,418,750 downwards.
TACCCCATCAAGACAATGGTATTACCCATAATCCCTTGCCACAATAAGGGGAGTTAGTCTCTATCACTCCTCCTAGCCAAGCCAATAACATTGCATCAAACATAGTACATACTAGGGGTATCCAAGGTATCACACCTTCCCACTAATCACATCATAAGAAATAAATCAAATTGATGATCCTGAAAGTATCGCACCTTCCTCACTTCCTTTAAATCAGCACAAATTCTAGGGGTACCAAGGCATCATACCTTCCTCCTAGAATCACAAAGTAATCAAAGTTAAAAAAATCCCCACAGGTGTCTATAAGCCCTTTGGTCACCATAAAATACCCCTAGGTGGTCTATGATCATCTAGGTCAAACTAAAATGCTCCTAGGCAATCTATGATTATCTAGGTCAATCCAAAAAGCCCCAAAGATATCTATAAGCCCTTTGGTAACCATAAAATGCTCCTAGGTGGTCTATTATCATCTAGGTCAAACTAAAAATCTCCTAGGTAGTCTAAGATTGTCTAGGTCAACCCAAAAATCCCCAAAGGCATCTATAAGACCTTTGGTCACCATAAAATGCCCCTAGGTGGTCTATGACCATCTAGGTTAAAAATGCCCCTAGGCGGTCTATTATTGTTTAGGTCAAACTAAAATGCTCCTAGGTAGTCTACGATTGTCCAGTTCAACCCAAAAAGCTCCAAAGACATCTATAAGCCCTTTGGACATCATCAAATGCCCCTAGGTGATCTATGACCATCTTGGTAAACCTAAAATATCCCTAGGCGGTCTATGACCATCTAGGTCAAACTAAAATACTCTTAGGTAGTCTATGATTATCTAGGGTAACCCAAAAAGCCCCAAAGGTGTCTATAAGCCCTTTGGTCACCATTAAACACCCCTAGGCGGTCTATGACCATCTAGGTCAACCTAAAATATCCCTAGGTGGTCTATGACCATCTAGGTCAAACTAAAATGCTCCTAGGAAATCTATGATTGTCTAGGTCAATCCAAAAATCCCCAAAGGTATCTATAAGCCCTTTGGTCACCATCAAACACCCTTAGGCAATCTATGACCATTTAGGTCAACCTAAAACACCCCTAGGTGGTCTATGACCATCTAGGTCAAACTAAAATGCTCCTAGGTAGTCTACGATTATCTAGGTCAACCCAAAAAGCCCCAAAGGTGTCTATAAGCCCTTTGGTCACCATAAAATATCCCTAGGTGGTCTATGACCATCTAGGTCAACCTAAAATACACCTAGGTGGTATATGACCATCTAGGTCAACCCAAAAAGCCCCAAAGGCGTCTATAAGCCCTTTGGTCACCCTAAAAACCTCCTAGGCCTTCTATGACTGTCTAGGTCACACCAAAATACCCCAAAGGCATCTATAAGACCTTTGGTCACCCAAAAATCCCCAATGGAATTCATTAAATCCATTGGTCAACCTTTATATATATTCATCAAAAATACAAAAACATCATCATAATCTCAAAAATACAAAAATATTGCATTGCATTGCATTTTTCATCATTTTGCATTTCAAACATCAATTGCATTAGGCATATACACCATTGCATTTTGCATTATTAGAAGTGGCTCATACATGTTTAGCACCAGGTCTGTACACTAGGCATCTGTCAAACTTAAAGTTGTCAAAAGTCAGTTGTACCACCTGTTCACATTACATGTACCATTTACATTTACACTCCACATTATATGTCTGTTTTCCATCACTTAGCCATTGTTTGTAAGACATAGTTAAGGTTTTTTGGCCACTCAGCCATATCTAATTTTCTTTTCAGATTTTGTAAAAAGCTATCATGATTTTTTATAAGGTAGAATCTTGCTTAGATTATGCCTTGTATACATAAAAATCATGACACATTCTCACATTAATAAATACAATTCTAGAACAAGGAAGTATGAAAACTATAAAGTGGTCTAGATTACTTTAAGCAAAAAAGGTTATCCCACTCATCCCCTTGTGTGAATGGTTCAAAGATGCTGAGAATTGACAAAAGGACAAGTTCCTCCTTACCCAAAATCCCTTGCCTCACACTGGGGTAAGTATCCAAAAGAGAAAAATAAATAGTGATTATTATGACGTCAAAATATACAAAAACAAACAGTGATTATTATCACTTCAGAAAAAGCAAAAAGAAACAATGGTTCTCACCACTACCAAAATCCCTTGCTCAACAAACAAAAATGAGCAACTCCCTTGAAAAATTTAAAGTTAAAATAAAAGAAGGGAGTCTTGAACCTGAATCCATGGAATTATCAATATTAGAGAACCATAAGGTGATCCTCATTACAGGTTTGGTAGATAGCCTACCTGAAAATGGTGATATCCTAACGCATGATGATATGTCTATCACATAAGCAACTTGCTTGTGCCTAGACCAATGTTTGCATGTGGATGAGCTAGTTTTTTGTAACCTAGATTACCTAGTGGTCTAATCTAACTAAGTCAAAAACTTTGGATAATGAGACTCATAGGGTGATCTCTAGTACATATGGGATGCATCAATCCCGTTTGGCACTAGGGTAACTTTACGTGTTATCATAGTAATGAAATCACATGCACACACAGGGATGTTGATTACCTTGGTTATCTTAGAAAATGTATACTTTGTCAAAAAGTCTTGCATAATTATTATACAACTTTTGATTAGGTAACTAGAGTGTTTAAGTCTCCTAAAAACTACCAAACATATCATATCATATTACATTATTCATTCCATTTTACATTATGTTGTCACATGTTTGTCAAGTTACAAAAGCCATTACATCGTTTCATAACAACATAAAATAATACAGATACATTTTGTACAGTCTATGGTGCTAGCATATAATGTGTTAAATAGTTATCATAAATCCATCATACAAAATTAAATCAAATCATCCATTTCATTATACATTTACATTGCATCTCATATCATTTCATAGTCACATCATAGGAAAAATACATGTATACATGTTAGGCATTCATCAAAAGCATCATAAAGCATATAAGCATATCATAGCATACATATCATAAAGTAGTAAAATGTTACATGATGATCAAATCAAACTCATATATATATCCATATGTAAGAATTCAAAAGCTACATCATAATTCAAAAATTTCCCATGAGCTACAATCAAATGGGTCCTCAGACCTCACAATCCAAAAATAAAAAAATCAGAAACAACTAAAATAATCAAAAACAAGGTCTAAAACCCACCAAAAATATGACAAAATGGTCTAAAATTAGTAGGGATTAATATTTAACCAAAAATATTTATGGATACTTTAAAAGTATTTATTATATTCCCCAAGAAGGACTTTATGGCTGGACCACTCCATGGGAATGAATTTTTTAGCCTTTTGCTTCTAGAAATGTTCATCAAAACAATCAAAAATCCCCTCCAAACAGGTATATAGTACCATGGGTAAAATAGAGAGTTATCCCAATTCAGTCATATGTATCAATCGACTCATCACTTTATCATTATTCATGCCCTCATAGAATCGTTGCTTGAGGGGGTAGTCATAATAATGATTTCATAAATTAAATTAACATTAAAACACTCAAAAGTGTAAGTTTCATACATTCAAAATAATATTTGTTAAAGATAAATCTTCAAGCCCATTTTGGGGCAAACAATTAGCATAAGCAACAAAATAGGTCTTGACCTCCTTGAAGCCTTGGGAATTGACCCATGTAAAGGCTTACAAGAACACAAGGCACCAAGACCTAGTATACCCTAAGACCCTAAAACTATCATTACAGTGCGATTGAAAGGTATACCCAATTAATCCTTCGACTATGTCAAAAGCAAGTATTTCAAGAATGTAGGCTCTTTCCACAATAGAGGCATCTAAATTTTGTTAGGTTAATGAATAATCTCAATCATTTAATGATTTAGTCATCTATTTTTGCTCAGTGCTTTGTTGCACATAGCGCATCCCAAAAAGGGGTATCTATAGACACTAAAATCATGTAAATCAGATAATACTACCAATGCGCCACTTACACCACTCTTATCGACATCATATGTTCCCATTGGGTAACCCTCTAGGGTAACATAAGGCTTCGTAGCACTTTTAGGAAGGTTTCCATCAATTGTGGGAGGTTTTGGGTCATATATTTGTGATCGTCCCACACTGGGATGGTCATAGATGGTGACCGGACCACCCAAGTATGGCCACTCATATCCATACCTGGGTGGGATGGTCCCTAAATAAACCCTACAAAAGTCAAATGGGTGGATAAATGACAATCAATTACTACCATATTCTTAACCCAATCATCAAAAATTGATTTGGAGACTATCATAGAGACCATAAACTCCAAATTAGAGGCCCCAAATGGGCAACCTCTTCCACCATTATATGGAAAAGGTTTCGACAAGTGGTGGTACTTGCATTGCATGCCAGAACTTACCCCTTTGCCCCAAATTCCCTAATTGGGCTATAAATTGAGGTGTGCTCACCCCAATTTCAAGGGAGAAAATTTGAAGCATAGACCACAAAGTGTTGCCCAATTCTACACTCACTTTTACTATCACATTTGCCCTCATATTTCCTTGAAACCCTCTTCTTTCAAATGTGCTTTTAGGTGCATCCCAAATACACTAAATCCATTCCAAAACTAGTCAAATTGCAGAGTAATTTGACCACATTTATCAACACAACATTTAGGAGAGTTTCAGACCAGATCCCATTGGAATTTGTGGTAAATTCCACTCAGATTAGTAACTGTCCCACCCTAGGACGGTTAGCAGTGGGTAGTTTCACCTATTAGGAACAATTATAAAACAACAAGGAATTATGTCCCAATTCCACCATAGATCAAATAGATATGTCTAGATTAGTCTTGCATTCAATTTTGGTGAGATTTAGAGTTGTTTTGATGGGTCAATTTGGATTTTTATGATTGCAGGTCTAGTTGTTCTTGTCAAGGATGGTCACTATTTCTGCTAACAATTTCCCTTCAATTCATGCTCATATATTTCCAAAACCATCTAAATAGTAGCATAGTATATTTGTAGGTCATTTGGAGTTGTTTATATTTATTACAAATAAGTTTCATTATTTCTAGATGCATGCTTTCTATGTTTTCCTAGCTTTCAATCTATAAATGCATATGCTTTGAATATGTTTCAATCTCTTGTGTGTAGGTGCAGATATGCTAGACATGAGGGAGGAGCTAAGAGGTGTAGAAGGATAGGCCCAGTACTAGTTGTGATAAGAACATTGGAACACGCCATTAAGATTTTGAAAGGATTAGATCCTTGGTATTTTGAGTATGAAATGTATCAAAGAAAAGCCATCAAAGGGAGTATTATAACCGTTGAAATCATTAAATAAATAAATATAAGGAGAAATATGCCATCTTTTATTGCACATTATTCTTCATTTTAGTAGATTACATATTGTGCATATTTCCCTTTCAACACTTACTTTAACACGCTTTTACATTTCAATAAAGAACGTTTAAGGTGTGCCATTATTTTTGCTTCTTCAGTGTGGAAATTCTACTATTTTCCTCAGACCTCAATTTAGAATAACTACAAAGTAGAAATGAATTAGGTTTTACCCTAATTTTCTAATTTTATTAAAATTTATCCTAAAAATGCAACTTTCAAGTTTTTCACCAAACTTGGAATTTGGTGTAAAAACTCGAAGGGGGTATCATACCTAAAACAGTTTGACAATAAAACTTGGAATCATAAAAAAAAATGACAATAAAATTTTTGCTTTATCGTAATGCATGCCATCTTATATTTAACGCATTTTTTTTAAAAATGCGCTAAAGAGGGGACAAAATGTGGTGGGTTAAAATTGACCCACATTAATCAATGCTAAGCTAAAAAAATTATAAAAATCAAATTAAATTGTCCTCTAACTTGTTGCCTCAATTTTCATACATGTTGCTAGTTTGTTTTTAATCATTGTATGAGATCATACGATTTTGTATGAGATCAAATTATTTTGTACAATATTGGATCACCCGATCTCATCCAAAACTAAAAATTACCCTGTTTAGCAAGGTGACAAAATTGGCTGCAACTTCTTTGTCCTTACCTAGACAACTGCATGATGGTTATGGGATCAGCTCGAACAATCTCATCTAGAATAGGGGAAGTTGTAACCTTATTCATTTTTAGCCCAACCTCTCAACTAATCCCATTCTATTTAATCCAGGCTCCTCATCCTAGATTCCCCCTAGAAAATTTGCACACCTTTGCTCTATTACTTTGTGCCTTTGCTATGTTTTTGTAGGTTGAATTTGTGCATCAACTAGATATGTACAGGATTGTACCACCCAATCTCTATATAGAACCGATCGATCTCAAAGAAAACTATCTGATCTTATCTACATCAACATTTTTTGCTGCTAAGCTACATGGGGGCATCCAGACCTCACTATTTGCATTTTATCTCCCTGTTTCTCATGTCGTAGATCAAATTCATTATTTTTTGGATCATTTAAAATCCATTGCCATTGATATATTAGATCTTAAACTCCTACTTTATCATTTTTCATGAATATCCATGTGTCCAGTTTAGATTTGTATTCATTCATTCAATCATTATCATTTTAGGTTTATCATTTGATCTAATCCACCTTAACAAATGCACATTATTTTGTAAATTTGTTATCTTCTATGTCAAATTGTTGAACTATAGGTTTCTACTTTGATCAGCTTGATCGATCACTGATTGGTTTGACCTATCACCATATCGTACCACCCGATCTCTCCCTATTTTGATCGATCATGTCTGCAACAAGCATAAAAGTTATAGAAATCAGTCATCCAGATCTGGGTCAGATTTTCAAATTTCTTTTCAAGCATTGCATTAATATTTATTTCTTATTTTCTATTTTTCACTAGTTGCATGTGAATTCAAATCACATATAGGTTAGTATAGTTGCATATTGGCCAAACTAGGTGTGTGTGTGAGACTAAATAAAAAGAATACATTAAACAAAATCCAAAACCTAGGCATGGAAACTGCCATAAAATGCTTCCTGGTGAACCAACCCAATTCATAAAAAAATAACCAAATAGGGCACAACTTCAAGTGCCTCTCCTATGAGGTGTAGACCTACTATTATCCCATTCCCCTTTGAGGCATGGATCCATTATCCTAGAGGAAAGGAGTGCGAGAATTTTAGAGATACAATTGCACACATGAATAATATATATTAAAAATTATAAGCATGGTGTACATAATATAAATTGGATGTGCTCATAAGGAACACATTACACACATTTTTAACATATATTTTAGCTTACAATAATTGTGTGCACCTTAAAAACTATGTACTCATAATGAACACATTCAACATGGATTTCAACTTATGAAAGAGTAGAGACCACAAGCGGAGTTCACAACAGGCAGAGCAAAAAGTTTAGCCAACCTAGCATGGTCGAATGAGGCATCAAATAGACTTTGATGAATTTTATAGTGATCTAAAATAAGCTAAGGGAGAGGCCAAATTTAGGTTGGGTGCTTCAGCATAATTCATACAATATCAACCCAGTCAGATCAAAACTATATTGGGAACACCCCTTTGATTCTTAAGAGCATACATGATTCTAAAAATATTATTACATAGCCAAAGAAAGAGTTTCTAGATCCAACTTGGTGTGAGTTCAACTACAAGAATTTATATCCTTCTCCTCTACAACTTCCTTCCTTTGTTCATATTCAAAATATCCCAACCAACACGTCTCAAAAAATGACAATGTGTGTCTCCTCTTTATTTTTCTTATTTTTCTTCCCTATTCCATCAAGTGCACAAAATCCCAAAAACATGGAGAGCCATCAAGTCTCCTTTTACTAAGTCAGCAAGGGGGCATCCTTGACATTAATGCCAACCTCCTTGCTCAATCCATATGATAAGTTCCAATTAACTCCCTTACCTTAAATAGTTATTTTTCAATAGTATTCTGAATCCTTGCTCCAATTGGAATGTCAAAGGAGATTCACACGCATAAAAATTATACATTAAATCACACATGATCCTACCACATTAAATGAAAGCCAATAGTTTTGTCAATTCCTTACTAAACTATTTTAAAAGCAATAATAAAGTAGCATTAAACTATCAGCTTAATATTATGATGGCTAGTCATTAAAACCATCTTATGGATCAAAAATGTTCAACACTTTATTTCCTAATCAAATAAATAAGTAATATCCAAGCTAGTATTGGATTGTTATTTTAATAATCTAATGATTAATCATCTCAATCAAACCACTATACCCATATGCCAATATTAAATGTTTTATTTTATAATCAATTTAAAAATCAATAACCAAGATAATATCATATTTTTAGATTATAACATCCACCTATAAGTATGATTAGTCCACAAAGACTAGCAGTATCATAATTATGAAATAAACTAAATGCTACAACATTTTCCTGCACAATCATAATACCAACAATGTCAAACATCAAAACAAGTCCAATTATATTGTCTTCTCATCAAGGGTATTGTCAAGGTAGGTCATGACATACTACCTCCCTTGAACTAAACATGGTCCTCTATGTTTTCTTGCATTACAAATTACTATCATTCAAATAAATAAGTAAAATATATTTTCATGTCCTCCACCTTTTCCGAAGTGGCATTTATTTCCAAATATTGGTCCCATTGGACCTTACACTGATCTAGGATACACTTCCTCATCTATTTGGAGTAAAAATCTAAGATATTTATGGGCCTCACTTCAATGAACTCAAGGTCTACCATTTACAATTTAGAGAAATCCTAAACATGATCAAGGTTACCAATGTATTTTCTAAGTAGGGATACATGGAAAGTGTCATGGATTTTTGATAGGTTAGGTGGCAAAGCAAGTCTACACGCTACTAAATAGATCCTTTGAGTGATATCAAATGGCCCAAAAAAACAAGGATCTAGGTTTACGGACTTAATAGCACTCTTCATGGTCTAACCCTCAAGAACACTCTATCTCCCATAGACAACTCTCTTGGTGATTTTTTAAAATTGGCATAACTTTTTTGATGGTTGAAAACTTCCTTAATCCATAGTCTGATCATACTAAGTTGTTTTTCATTTCTCTAACCATGTCTAGCCCAAGCACAACCCGATACTCTGGCTTATCCCAAGATAAATATGTTCTACACATTCTGCCATACAAAGCTTAAAATGGGGCCATACCCAAGGATGAATGGTGGCCATTGTTGTAAGTAAATTTTGCAAGGTTTAAATAGTCCTCCCATAGATACTTCTCATCCATACAATACATATGAAGCATGTATTCCAAGACTTAGTTCACCCTCTTTATTTTCCCATCATTTTTTGGATGGTGTGTAGAACTAATGATTACTTTTGTGCCTATGGCACAATGTAGAGCTTACCAAAACTCAAATGTAAACCTATAATTCCTATCTAAAATAATCATTTTAGGGAATCCATGTAGCCTAAATATTTCCTTGGTAAATCTATTAGCCATAATAAATGTATCATCCTTGGTATTACTAGGTATAAAATGTGCAACCTTAGTCAATCTATTGACTACAACAAGGATTATGTCATGTTGATACCTAGTTTTTGGTAATCCTACAATGAAATCCATCAATATAACCTACCATTTATACATGGGTATATCATGTGGATACAATATTTCTACAGGGTGTCTATGCTCAACCTTTACTTTTTGGTAGTAAAGGCATTGAGCAATAAAATCAGTGATATCCCTCTTCATTCCCAACCAATAAAAGTTCTTCTTCATGTTTTCTCTTATATTTAATCTCTCTAGGTAATCAAAGTAAGGAGATATATGCACCTCTTCCATGATTATTCTCCTTAGATCACCTATTTTGGTATCATTACCCTATCCTTGAAGTATAAGAGACCATCCTTAATGCCAAAATTATTACCTTCAAGAATTCTCTCCATTTTTTCCTGAATTTGACTATAATACTCATCCTAAGATTGCATATTCCTTACTTGATCCATCAGGTCCACTTGGCTTTAGGTTAAAGTAGCAATGTGACTTCTCCTGCTGAGGGTATCAACAACCTTATTTTCTTTTCCCTTAATGTATTCAATCCCAAAGTCATACTTAATGAGGAACTCCATCCATATTAACTATATTGTGTTAAGCAAAGGTTAGATAAATATATATCTTAGACTCTAATGGGTGGATCTCAACTTGAAGGATATCCCCCTAGGTAAAGTTATCATATCTTAAGAGTGTGTACAACCGCTATTATCTCTAGATCATGCATAGCATAATTAACTACATGCTTCTTAATTTTACTCAACCCATATGTTATGACTACCTCATCCTATGAGAGCACTCCTCCTAACCCTTCCAATAATGCATTTGTACATACTAAGAAGTTACCCCAAGGATCTAGGATCATTAATAATGGTATCATGGTAAGTTTCTACTTAAGATACTCAAAAGAATCCTCACACTTGTTTGTCCACTTGAATTCATTTCCTTTTATCTAAAGGTTAGTTATTCATAGGCTATCTTGAAATAATCCTTCACATAACACTTTTAATAACTAGTCATACCCATGAAGCTCTGTACTTTAGTCATATTTGTGCACATTGGCCAATTTAGGATAGACTCGATCTTCTTTGGATCTATTGTGATCTCTTCTACCAAAATTATGTATCCTAGATATTGTAATTATAACACATATATGTTACTATCTTAACAGTTCTACCATGATTCTCAGATGCATATCATGCTCCTTTTTATCCTAGGAATAAATCAGAATATCATCCAAAAATATAAGAACAAACTAGTCTAGATACCTTTTGAACACACTGTTCATTAAGTTCATGAATGTTGTTGGCACATTTATCATCCCAAATGGCAAGATTGTAAATTTGTAGTGTCCATATCTGGTTTTGAATGTCATCTTGTGGGTATCTTCTTCATATATTCTCAATTGGTGATATTAAAATTTCAAATCAATCTTGGAGAATATGGTGGCATCCTTTAGTTGATCAAAAATATATTCAATCCTAGGTAAGGGATATCTATTTTTGATGGTTTCCCTACTAAGAATTCTATAATATATGCATATATGCAAAGAACCACCCATATTGATATACAAAACATGTGCACCTCATGGTAACACACTAGATTTTTCCTTTTCCAAAAGTCCTTGTAGTTGTACCTTCAATTCTTGCATATCAATGGGGTTCATTCTATAAGGAGTCCTATGAATAGATTTTTTTCTAGGTTTTAGCTCAATATTGAAATCAAATTCATGCTTAGGAGGAAGTCCAAATAAGTCCTTAGGAAACACATCCCTAAATTTCTACAACACTGGGTGTTTCCCAAACACTTCTTCCATATTTTTATTTTTGATTATGTTAATCTTTACAATGTAAACCATTACTTCTTTCGTATTGGCCTTATTTAGTTGCATCATAGAAAGAATCTGAGGTTGAAATATCCCTTGTTCATTATGGATTCTTAATTTTTCCCTATCATTTTTTGAATATTCTATCCATCTTTCTTGTAAATCGATTATGGCTCTATAAGCTTTTAGCCAATCCATCCATAAAATTACATCAAAAGCATGTAGAAGCACCACATAAAGACATCCTATCATCGAGCCACTAGGTAGGGTAATTTTTGTATTAGGATAAGACTAATCCAAAGAGTAGGTTTTTCTAGAACCATACTCGACATTCCACCCTTGTTCCAAAAATCCTAGCCTTTTCGGTATATCCCTAACTAAACTAGATGAAATAAAGCTATCATTAGCTCCACTATCTATCAAAATATTTACTCTTATACCAAAAATTGTAACCTTTAGGAGCAAATGTGTGGCTCATCCTTCCAATTTTAGCTACTTGTTGCTACATAAATATTATGAGCGGTTTCCTTTCCTTTAGTGCTAGGTCCTACTTTATACAGACAATGATTGGAGTAATGTGGGCCTCCAAAATTGTAACATCCACCCTTGGTGATTGGGTTCATTCCCTATTTATAACCTTTTGTTCCTTCTACGATTGTAGGATTTGGTTGCCTTTAGGGTTATGGCTTGTTATTATTGTTGTTGTTGTTGTTATTAGTATTTTTGTTCCTCCTTTGGAAATTTTTCTTAAATTTCCCTTGCTTTTTGAAAATCCTCTTATCATACCTTGGGGAGCTTCTATTTATTTAGTTTTATTCTCTTTTCAATTTCATGAATCCCACACTATTTATTTTCTTGAATGCTTGTTGATCTTGCTTAGATGAAACCACATAGTTAAAATAAGGCTTTATATGAGATTCTATTTTCCTAGCCATATCATAGGCCTTTTGTAGGGTTTTAGGCTCATGCATATTCACTTCATACCCAATACTAGGGTCTACCCCTAAGATGAATTTGTGGATTTTCATCTTATCATCATAGGCAGGTATATATTTCAACAACTTTACAAATTTTTTAGAGTAAGCCTCAACCATTTTGTTTCCCTGTTGAAGGTTGGCAAATTCCTCAAACTTCTTTGTATAGAAATGCCCCGTAAGGAACCTTTCCTTGAAAGTTACAATAAATTCCTCTCACTTTAATTCAACTACCTCAATCTCTCATTGTTCTTGGTAAGTTTCCCACCAATCTAGCCCAAATCCCTATAGGTGCAAAGTGGCCAATGATGTCTTTGTTCCAATAGGGTAATACTTTTATAGCAAAGTAAATTTCTAACTCCTTCATCTAGGCCTTAGCTGCATCACCTTCTTCTTCTCCATTAAACTTGGAGGTGCATACATTCTTCAATTCTCTATCTATTTATACCTCTATTATAGCTCTGGCCTCTCGTTCCCCAGTAGAAAGATCATTTTCTTGCCTAACCTCTGAGTTCCTAACCTATAAATCCTAGTTCATTATGGCCTCTAACATTTGTTTCTATTGTTCCATATATTCTTGAATTAGAGAGACTATCATAGTGAGGTTTTTCATATATTTGCTAGAATTATCCAAACCTTCATCTCAAGCCCTAGCCTCAATATTATTCTATTAGGTTTACCTATTTGGTGGGGTAGACCTCCCTTTTATCATTCTTGGTGCCATTATCTTGGTCACACAAAAGAGAGCAAGTTTAAGTTAAGTCACAATCCATCCCTTGAATTATACCACTAACTACTAGCTAGATACGTCATTCACATGACTAACTATAAAGTTGGATACCAATAGTTATCCTTACTCCATGTAAGGTATAAATATTATTAGAGGTTTATGCCCTCTAAAAACTCTTTATCACCTAGTCTATCTATACCTAGGTCTTATCTAGGGAAGCTTATAGTCCTACGACCATGGGCTCTAATACCAAATGTAACAACCCAAACATTTGACCCACATGAGAGAGAGAAAGTTTTTTTTAATACACTCCTTAGGGATTTACATATCCCTATGCTCCATAAACCTTATCTATGAATTTACCCACAAAATTAGTGTCCTATGACCAAGTTTTCTATCTCATCTTTATGATAAGACAATTTATCCCTTTAATCTGTCAAAGGGTACAACCATCTATCCATCCTCTATATGTTCTTCTATGTAGGTGCACTAAGTATAATACAAGTAAGCTATCCATATCATTCCCATGATGAGCTAGCTTATCCCTTTTAGTCTATCAAAAGTGTATTCCCATCTCTACATCATACACAAATTCATCTATGTAGGTGCACTAAGCGTATTAGGTTTAGGTTATCCATATCATCTCTGTGATGGGCTAGCCTTTTCATCCTCCACTCTCATAATAGATAGGTCATAGATTCTAAACCTATATGTTATCTTCTTGTGACCACCTAGGTTTGGGTCTTAGAGGGACTATAAGAAACAATGTCCTTGGAGGGTTACATCCCCAAAGAGATCCCATAATCCTTTGATTATCCTTTTTTTACTCTTTCTCTTTATCTCACTCTAGGATCCAAATCCATGTGCAATAATTAGTAGGTATCATCCTTACATATCTAAGATTCATCATTAGGGCTATTCAAACCATAAATTATATATATTATTTCTTACACACAACTAGTGAATATTTTCCTTTATTTTAATACACCATTCACAATTTTTATGAGTAGCATCATATTGTTCAATGAATCCTTACCAGTTATCTAATGCATAATCTATGAGAATACAATGAAATTCTCTTTTTTTTAAAACAACAACATGATTTCAATAACTACTTCTAGTAAGAGCACGATCAAAGGACTAAGACATACCTTACAACCATATCACATATTACACCTCATATCCTAGGAAACCCTTGTGGGAAAAATCCAACCTTAAAATATTCTTTTTCCATTTATTATTTATGGGTCCAAAGACATTTTTCTAGGAATATCTTGATTCCCTTTTTCCAACTCATTAATACAATTATGAGAACTTAAAGACCCCATAATTCTTATACCCCATACTATGAATTGATCCATTAAATTAAAATTTCTTAGTACATGAGGAAACCCCATAATTTCCTCAAATTGACTCCATGTTCATCCTATTAAATATAACTTCTTCCTTTGACCCAAATAAAAGGAACATCTTCCCTTCATGATTATATTCTAACTATACATCAACTATAAAACTGCACACACAACAACTAATTAGAGAGGTCCCCATAATCCCATCAAAAAAATTCTCATGTTAACTTACCAAGGAGATGAGTAACTTTATCCTACTCACTCCAAGTGTCCAAAGGAACATACTATCTACTTATGTGTTCCTCCACTCAAATAACCAAATGAACTATATTATTCACTCATATAGGTCTCATTAGATTATTCATATGAAAAGCTACTATCCACCAATGGATTTATGGTCCATTCTTTTACTAGAATGAAATGTAATATCCACTATTACATCTTAAGTCCATCCCAATAAAAGATCCATATTATCCATTACATTTTTTTCAATTATACTCTACTAAAATGAAACATAATAACCACTACTATATTTCAAGTCCATCCTATAAAAATAAAACATAATATCCACTACTATATTTCAAGTCCATCCTATTAAAATGAAACATAATATCCACTACGATATTTCAAATCCATTCTATTAAAATAAAAAATAATATCCGTTGTTATATTTCAAGTCCATTCAACTATAATGAAACATAATATCCACTTGTAGACATGAAAAATTGAACCATTTTTCATAGTTTTTATCTTAGAAATTAAGGTAATATTTGAGCTCATTTTTTCCCTAACCCCCTTCAAATTTCCCAAAACCTACACCATTGGATTAGGCTCGAAAAGATATTTCCAAAAATATATGTCATAACATATATTGACTTGATTTTTGTACCAATAAAATGGAAATTTATTTATTTCCCCCAATTTTTGACAAAATTGGGCAATATTGACGAAATCAGACTTTTTTGATAAAATTGGAACATCTGTTTTTTTCTGAATCCCACGTGCGCATAATTTGGGTACACTGTTGGGATTCTTGAACTAATTTGGGTGAATCCAAATTTTTGACGAAATCAAAAATTCTTATTTCATCCAGATCAGACAAAAACCTAAAATTGGCCCAACTGATGAGCCTATTTTCACCTCCCTCCCTGATCCTACGACCTGCATAAGGACTTTAATCCCTCAGACCTCCCCAAAAAAAGGGATGGTGAATAATATATAGGAATATTAGTTAGAGAAGGATAATTTAGAGCTTTTGATGGAGGTTTGTATCGCTCCAAATTTTTTGCATCCTTACCTTCAGGCTATAGGATCCGCGCCCGAAAGGTGGATGCGAGAAGGATGGGACAATACCTTGAACTGAGAGGCCCTTTGAAGGTCACGCCTCTTAGGGAGGGTTAATAAGGATGAATTTTTGATGGATGGTGGGTTCACCAGGAAACTTTTGAGTGGCAGTTTCCATGCCTAGGTTGAGAATGGGTTTGATGTGTTCATTTTGTACTTTAATCATTCATATCCTAGGTTTGGCCAAGATGAATCTAAGCTATTCTATATTCCAATGTTGATTTATATGGATACAGAAAAAATGAACAAGTGCTAAACACAGAAAGTGTACTAAATAAGACAGAATGTGCCTAGTTCCAGATGTCTGATGAAGATTCTGAGGTTTGTAGAAGTCCAGATTGTGTCAAATCTTACATAATCATCTACAATTGCATAGAATCATCTCAGATCACAATTGGTCATCTAATATCAGATGAGATCATCATCAATCTGACGAATTCGTCAAACAATTTTTTTAGAAACCTACAATCACAGAAACAGATACCAAAAACCAAAAATACAACTGCAAAAGCAAGGGGAAATGGTAGAAATAATAGTAAACTTGACTAAATGATAAATCTAGATAACAATTAAAGGAAATGCATTAATTTAATAATTTAGTTTAACTTTATCATGCATCTATGCTAAATGAGGTGAACTCCAGGATGCAGAAATAGAATAAACTAAGTTAATTCATAAATAAATGAAGAGAGAAGATAAATAAATGCAAACTCTGGGCTTTGATTACCCCCAATATGGATTGCAGTCGATATCACCTCAAATCGTACGAGATCATCACCGATCAATGACAGGATCGTCCGAAATCGTCTGGAATCACCTATGATGATCCAAGCTTGCTTCGACTGAAAAATAGTAAAATTCCTGCAAGAAAACTTGAAATACACAATGCAAACGAAGGTGGGAGGGTGTTCTAATGCACGAAAAGTTAAATTTGCAGGGAAATCAGTCAGCCAGGGGGATAAACTGAGAAAATCCCAATTTATATAGGATTAGGGAGAGGTTAGGAGGTTGGATATCATCCTAATTTGGGAGATCTCCAATGGGGGAGACTCTAACTGTGCAGACATGCTTTCTAACCAAGTTACAAAAGCTATTGAAACAGAAGCTAATTATGAAAATTAGTTTTGGGAAAAAATCATCTAGACGTTCTATTCTAAATGAATTCATCAGATCTAGGATGATTTCGTCTAATCCTTGACGATATTGTCCAATGGTCAAAACAAATCCTAAAAATGGCACAAAAAACAAGGGGAGTGGGTAACGGGCGGTTTCGGGGTTAAAATTCAAATTTTTATCTTTTTACTAAGGTTTAACTACGCCAATTTTAGGGTGCTACATTTTGCCCCCTCTTTAGCAAATTTTTCAAAGAAAATGCGTTAAATATGAGTTCTTCCCATTTTACGAGAAAGCAAAAAAATTACTCCATTTTTTAGACAATGATTCTAGGTCGAATCGTACGACTGTTTACTATGGTGCCCCCTCTGTGTTTTTACCCAAATCGAACATTTGAGGTAAAAGCATAGAAAAAAAAATTAAAAATGTTGTTGTTTTTAAATAAAATTAAGAAAAATAGGGTAAAACCCTAATTCACTTTTACTGTTCATTTTTCACTGTTTTTAGAGATCTATAGACAAAATGGTTGAAACAGCGCACAGATCGACAGAGATCCAGTGCGAGCTACAGGTAAGGATCTAAACCTAATGAATTATGTTTGAAATTTGATTTGTGTAATTTTTGATTAAAATTTTGAATTTTTTGGGGCATCTTGGCCATTTTTATGCCATCAACGACATCGAGATGAAATCATCCCCATTTTGTTGAAATCGTCCCTAGATCGTCGATTTCTTCTGAGGGCGAAATCGATGAAATAGGGGCGATCCCGTCCAACAAGGGGCAATAACCAAGTTGATAAATCAAAGATGATTTTGTCCTACAAAGGATGATTTTACCCAATTTAGG
Organism: Wollemia nobilis; assembly: GCA_028583015.1. NCBI lineage: Eukaryota > Viridiplantae > Streptophyta > Pinopsida > Araucariales > Araucariaceae > Wollemia > Wollemia nobilis. Next base: position 4,401,043 of record JAQPPZ010001711.1, on the reverse strand, counting down.
ACGATATCATCCAATGGTGGATGATATCATAATTTTTTTGAAATTAAGCTTGTTTGAATTGCATTAAATTGATTTTAATAATTGTTTTATTAATGAATTTTGTTGTTTTATTGTTTATTTTGCAAAGGGGATTACCAAAGATTCAGGAATGGAAATACGAGGGGTTGAGGGATGATGTGGCCATGCTCGACCAGGTAGAGTGATACTGACTAGCAGAGGTCAGACTACAACATGTGGCAGAGATGCCACAAATATCGACAGACATGGGGCTACTGATAGCCCTAGCAGAGAGATGGTATCCAGGGTCATCCTGCTTTTGATTATCGATAGGAGAGATGGCTCCCACACTAGAGGACGTATGGAGGATCTTGAGGATCTCCATACAAGGATGGTTTATGACTCCTATGACCAATCAAGGCCAGGCTATGATGAGGCTGTGTGGAGACCCGATCTTCACCCTGGAGAAGGGCGGAGTGAACATCGAGTCTCTGAGGCAGATGCCTAGGGCATCTAGGTTGACTCAAGTTTTGGTAGGGGTAGTGGGTGGCCTACTGCTATGCCACCAGAGAGGGTGTAGATTACCCTGTCTCTTTAATATGTGTTCTACAACATGAGAGACCATGGGTATAGATTTGCATGGGGTAGTTTTGTACTGTGCCGCTTGTATAGGATCTTGCATGGGGTCGTATACAAGGGAGGCCGATGTCTAGTTTTGACATCACTACTATAGGTATGGTGCTGGGAGCACATCATGGTGTAGAGGCTAATACGACTCCCACTAATAGGGGTTGACTGGGAGAGACCATGGGTTTTCTATTGGTGGCTCCATAGAGGGTCACAACGGTGGATAGATCTGCCGATGTCTTGGAGGTTGCTAGATGACCTCATCCCAGACCAGATCACCTGGAGGCCATGGAGAGAGCATCCAAGGTTGGGAGAGGATGGATAGGAGTTGGCTCACATCAGACGAGTCTACTAGCTAAGGATGAAGCAGGGAGAGGTAGAGCTCCATCGCTATGACCAAGTTTTACGACAGTTCGATCTATAGCAGGGGATCCCATATCTCAGGGACTACGAGTACTCCCGAATTGTTCCTATAAGAGAAATTAATAATCATACAAAATAAAATCAAGATATTTATTCATGTGAGTGTGAAAGTGCGGGATTCCAAATAAATGCTAATTTATCCAAAATAACTGAAAATATAATTGCAATACTTCAAGAATTGACAAGTACAAAAATAAAAGATGTTTTTGAAGATTTTGATGATTTTGAAGTTTTTATATTTTGATTTTAATTTATGAATTGAAAGAATAAATACTATTACTGTTTTTGAAATTTTTATATGGATGACTAAAATGAAACAATATGCAAAATAACAATATATACAATGATGAAATGACCAAATTTTATGCATAATAGCATTTAAGATGCATAATGTTCATAGGTTCTTTAAGATCTTTACCATCTAAGGTAGCTAATCGGTATGCTCCCGATCCAAATTTAGCAGTGATGATATATGGTCCAAGCCAGTTGGGCTCGAATTTACCTTTAAGATCTTTAGTTGCATTAGTATTTTTTTGATTTTCTTTTAAGACAAGGTCATCGATCTCAAAGGATCGATGATGAAATTTCTTGAGGTATGCTCGCTTGAGCTTGTTTTGGTAGGCACAAAGATGCTCCAAAGCATTGATGCGCTTCTCATCTAGGAGTTCCAGCTGACTAAATCTGCTAGCACAATATTCATCTCCTACTTCAGTATCTTGAAGTAGTAGAGCCAAAGAAGGAACTTCTAATTCAAAGGGAAAAACTACTTCAGCACCATAAACCAAAACAAAAGGTGAAGTGCCCGTGGGAGTGCGAACGCTAGTTCGATAAGCCCACAAAGCAGGATATAATTGAATGTGCCAATCTCGGCCAGATTTATTGACCAGTATTTTGAGGATTTTGATTAATGTTTTATTAGATGCTTCTACTTGGCCATTACCCTGAGGATAATAGGGAGTGGACCAACGATGTTGAATTTTATATTTTTGACATAATTTCTTGACATCTTTATTTTTGAAAAAAGTTCCATTATCTGAGATGAGATTTGTAGGAATTCCGAACCTACAAATAATTTGATTAAAAATAAATTTGGAAACTTGGGTTCTAGTGCAAGAAGCTAAGGGCATAGCTTCAACCCACTTCATGAAATACTCGATGGCGGTTATGATGAATTTGTGTCCATCAGATGACACAAGGTTGATTTTTCCAATGATGTCTAAGCCCCATTTTGAAAAGGGCCAAGGAGATGAAATAGCCTGCAGTTCTTGTGCAGGCGCATGGACAAGTTCAGCATGTTTCTAGCACTTGTCGCAATGGCGCACATAATCATGTGCATCATTCTCCATGGTAGGCCAAAAATATCCTATCCTAAGGAGCTTCTTAGCAATGGCGCTACCACTAAAGTGTCCCCCACAAGATCCATCGTGGGCTTCACTCAAAGCTGATCTAGATTCTTCTAGATTCAAACATCTCAATAGGATGCCTTCAAAAGATCTCCTATACAAGGTATTGCCAATAATTATGAAGTGACTTGCTCGTCTACGTAATAACCGGTGCTGGTTGCTATTACAACCTTCAGGGAAGGTCCCATTTTGAAGAAAATTAAATATATCAGTGTACCAAGGTTCAGGAGTAGTTTCGTTGATTAGAAACACATCCAAAGGTTCTAAGCATGATTTGTTTGAAGAGGGTTCCTGGAGTCGACGAATAATGATGGTAGCATATTCGTCATCTAACTCCAAGGGCAAAAGAGATGCAGTTGCAGCCATAGTGTTAGTCGCACGATTGCTAGTTCGAGGAATAGCTTCCAAGGTAACTTGATCAAATAAAGATAATAATTGTAAGACATATGCTTTATATGGATGTAATTTATCATCTCTAGTTTGATAAACATCATTGATTTGATTTATGACAAGTTGAGAATCATCGAAAACTAATAGATTTTTAATTTTTAGTGCCAAGGTAGCTTGTAATCCAAGGATTAGAGCCTCATATTCAGTAGTGTTATTAGTACAAGCAAATGTTAATTTAAAGGATAGAGGTATAATATGTTTCTATGGAGATATTAAAATAATACCTGCACCAGCCCCACTCATGCATCGGGCTCCGTCAAAGTATAGGGACCATTGCTCTGGATGGTCTGCCTCTAATTTAAGGCATTCATCAGGAAACTCAATGATGAGGGGATGGGTAGACTCTAAGGGTGCAACAACTAATTGATCTACTATGATTTGACCCTTAACAGACTTCTATCCTATAAACGTGAGTTCAAACTCGCTTAGCACAAGAACCCACTTTGTTGTGCGACTAGATAAGTACGGTCGACTCATGAGATACCGCAAAGGATCGAATTTAGCAATAACATACGTTTTTTGACTGAGCATATAATGGCATAGTTTCTATGTAGAAAATATGACTGCTAGACATAACTTCTCTAATTTTGTGTAGCGGGTTTCATAACTGATTAAGGTTCTGCTGATGTAATAATTAGCACGTTCTTTCTTCTCATCATCAAGTTGAGCTAACATAGCTCCTAAGGCAAAATCTGAAGCAAAAATATACAAGATAAATGGGCGATCAGATCTAGGTGGTGAAAGCATAGGTGGGTTAAGGAGATATTGTTTGAGGAGTTCAAATACTTCTTGACATTCGTCGTCCCAATGAAAAGAGACATCTTTCTTAAGAAGCTTAAGAAAGGGTCCTGTTTTGTCCACCAACTTATCAATAAAGTGATGAATAGCTTGAAGCTTACCTTGTAGACTTCGTAATTCAGATATATTTGTGGGTGCGGGCATATCAGTGATAGCCCCGATCTTGAGAGGGTCAATTTCAATGCCACGTAAAGAAACTATAACCCCCAATAATTTACCGGACTTAACTCCAAATATACATTTGGCTGGATTCAATCGGATAAGATATTCCCTTAACCGATCAAATACTTTTCTCAAGTCATCTAAATGATCATCTTCTTTGATGGAACGAGCTATAATATCATCTACATAATCATGTAGAATATCATGCATCATATCATGAAAGATATAAGTCATGGCTCGTTGATATGTTGCACCAAAATTCTTCAAACCGAATGGCATCACTTTCCAACAAAAGGTCCCCCAAGGGGTAATAAAGGTTATTTTAGCCTGATCTTCAAGAGCTATCTTGATCTGATTATAACAGGAAAATCCATCCATTAAGGATATCATTCCACTCCCAGCAGTAAAATCAATGATCTGATCCATGTTGGGAAGAGGAAAATCATCTTTAGGGCATGCAACATTAATATATCTAAAGTCTGTGCAAACCCTAACTTTGGTAGCTTCTTTCTTAGTTACTGGAACTACATTCGAGATCCATTCAGCATAATCAATGGCTTGTATAAAAATAACCTTCAGGAGTTTTTCTAATTCCCCTTTGACTAGTAAGGCCACTTTAGGATGCATTTTTCTAAGTTTTTGTTTAACAGGTTTAGCATCCGGATGGACTACTAGGTGATGCATAACTACGAAAGGGTCTAATCCTGGCATATCTTCATATGTCCAAGCAAAGACATCTTCATATTCTTTAAGAAATGCAATGTATTTATCCTATTTTTCTTGACTCAATTTTGATCCAATGTTGATTATGTGAGGTTATCTCGGTTCCAATGTTAATTTTTATGACATTTTCTACTTCCATGTGTAGATCTCTCCAAAATTAGGTGGGGGGTGAACCCAATTCTTGTAATTCTCCAAGGTTAGCTTGGATAATTCATCTTGAGGAGCGTGCCTCAGCTGGGCTATACTAGGTATAGAGCCATCAAAATAAAATCATTATTTAATATTCCTCAATGGAGACATCATGGAAGATTCTCCCCTCTCGTTGTTTGTGTCCTTGGTCTATTGTATCGCTCCAAATTTTTTGCACCCTTACCTTCAGGCTATAGGATCCGTGCCCGGAAGGAGGATGGGAAAAGGATGTCATGGTACCTCGGATTGAGAGGACTTGCGAAGGTCCCGCCTCTCAAGGGAGGTGTATTTTGGTGATTTTTCGATGGATGGTGGGTTCACCAGGAAACATTTAATGGCAGTTTCCACGCCTAGGTTTGGAATGTGTTTTTATGTGTTCATTTTTAGCCTTAAGCATTCATATCCTAGGTTTGGCCAAATGAATCTAAATTAATCTATATGAAAATGCAGATTTAATGAATACAAAAAAGCAGAATAGGACAAAAAAATAGAGAAATTACAGAATTTTAAAGAAGAATACCTGATCCGGATGTCTGATGGAGATTCTGATGTTTGGAGCAGTCAGGATCGCCTCTAATTTGACATGATCATCTGAGATCAGACAAGATCATCTGAGATCTGACGAATTCGTTAGAGACCTACAAACAGAAAAAACAGATGCAAAATACAGAGAATGCAACTATGATGACGAGAGGGAAACAACACAAAATAACAATATGAATACTAAACAATAGTTATGAATAGAAATTCAAACAAATTATGATATTCTAATGACAAATTATGATCTTATCATGCAACTTAAGCTATATGGGTGAACTCCAAATGCAAAATAGTAAGAAATAAGGATAAAACTAACTAAAATGCAGAATAAAACAGCAAAAGGAATAAGAGAAAGCGCAAACTCTGGGCACTGATTGCCCCCAATGCGGATTGCAGTCGAAATCATCTGGAAGCAATGAAATCATCTCGAATTGTGACAGGATCGTCCGAGATTTGAACGAGATCGTCTGCGACGATCTGAGCTTGCTCCGACTGAAAATCAATGAGGTCCCTACAAGAAAACTTCAAAATAACAAATGCAAAATGATGCTCTAGGTATTCTAATGCACGCAAAATCAAGTTACGAGAGAATTCAGCCAAGGGGTTGGGAAGGGAAGGTCCTAAGGATTAAATAGGCTTAGGGGAGTAGTTAGGAGGTTGGAGATCATCCCTATTTGGGAGATCTCCAATGGGGAAGGGTCCCTAACGGCGCAGACACGCTTCTGCCCGGATTAGAGACCCGTTGGAACAGAAGCTAATTGTGCAAAATCAGTTTAGCGACAAGATCGTCCGGACGTCCTAGCCCAGACGAAATCGTCAGATCTGGGGCGATATCGTCTGATCGGCGACGATATCGTCAAACGGTCAAAACAACCTCTAAAAATGGCACGAAAAAGGGGAAACGGATTACCCGGCGGTTAACGGGCGGTTTGGGAGGTTAAAATTTGAATTTAAATTATTTACTAGGATGAATGTAATTACTAGAATTTCACTGCGCCAATTTTAGGGTGCTACATTTTGCCCCCTCTTTAGCGAATTTTCCGAAGAAAATGCGTTAAAGATGAGTTCTTCTCGATCTACGAGAAAGCAAAAATTATTCCCATTTTTAGGCGACGATTCTTGGTCGAATCGTACGACAGCTTACTATGGTGCCCCCTCCGTGTTTTTACCCAAATCGAACGTTTGAGGTAAAAACGCAGAAAAGCAAAATTATTTTTGAATAAAATTAAGAAAAATAGGGTAAAACCCTAATTCATTTTTACTGTTCATTTTTACTGGTTTTAGAGCTCTGGAAGCAAAAATGGTGGAGACGACGCACAGATCAACAGAGGTCCGACGCGGTCTACGGGTAAGAGTCTAGACTTAGCTTAGAATGCTTTAATTTGATTTTACATGCTTTTTAGGTAAATTTTAGATCAATTTTTGAGCATCGCGGCCATTTTTGGGCCGTCGACGTCGTCGGGACGAAATCGTCCCGATTTCGATGAAATCGTCTCAATTTCGCCAATTTCGTCCAAGGGCGAAATCGACGAAAGGGGGACGATTTCATCAAATTAGGGACGATTTCGGCTTGCGAAATCGGAGACGATTATGCTCAAATTTGGGACGATATCGTCCAATAGTGGACGATATCATCAATTGCATAAAATTGAACTTATTTTACTTGCATTTTTAATTACTTGAATTGTTTATTAATGATTGTTTGTTGTTTTGTTGTTTATGTTGCAGAGAGGTTTGCTAAAAAGCAGGGAATGGAAGTATGGAGGTTTGAGAGATGACTTGGCCGCTCTTACATAGGCAGAGTAGGATCAGCTGGCACAGGCCGGCTTACAACATGTGGCAGAGATGCCACAAGTGTCTACAGATATGGGGCTACTGACAGCCCTAGCAGAGAGATGGTATCCGGGTTCTTCATGTTTTGGCTACCTATAGGGGAGATGACTCCCACTCTGGAGGATGTATGGAGGATTCTGAGAATCCCCATACAAGGACGGTTGATCACTCCTACGGCCAATCAGGGCCATGCTATGGGACGATTGTGTGGTGACCCGAGCTTCACCCTGGAGAAGGGCGAAGTTAACATCGAGGCACTGCGTCAGATGCCTGGGGCATCTAGACTCACACGGGTTCTAGCTGGAGTAGTTGGTGGACTTTTTTTGTGCCACCAGAGCGGGTGCAGGGTGCCATGGATGCTCGCAGATGTGATCTACGACATGCGGGACCATGGCTACAGGTTCTCTTGGGGCAGTTTTGTGCTATGCCGATTGTACAGGATCCTATATGGGGTCGTGTACAAGGGCGGCCGATGTCTGGTGATGACATCGCTCCTACGAGTTTGGTGCTGGGAGCACATTGCAGTGCGGAGGCCGGTAGGGCTTCCTCTGATAGGGATTGATGGGGAGAGGCCCCGAGTTTTCTACTGGTGGCTCCGGAGAGGGTCACAATGGCGGATCGACCTTTCGATGTCCCGGAGACTATTAGATGACCTAGTCCCAGACCAGATCACCTAGAGGCCATGGAGGGAGCATCCAGGGTGGGCCGAGGATGGACAGGAGCTAGCTCACGTTAGGCGAGTGTGCTGGCTACGGATGGAGAGGGGAGAGGTGGAGCTCCATCGCTATGACCGAGTTTTGCGATAGTTCGGTCTACAGCAGGGGATCCCATCTCTCAAGGATTATGAGTTTTCTCGGACTATCCGGGATAACACTACAGTGAGCGGGGCTCCAGACATGCAGCGCTTCTGGAGCCGGGACTCGGATGATGCCCCCATTCAGCCAGTGGATGGGGATGACGCAAGGGTAGCCGATGGCTATGATGCCTAGTATGCAGGCATCCGCCCTCCTCGGATGATGAGGGCTCAGGGTCCGATACACGTAGTTGTGCGTCGGATAGGGAGGCGATGCCAGGCGGCTATGGAGGCGGCCCAGGGTCACGGCGAGAGAGAGCTGAGGAGGCCACATGCACAGGAGAGGCCACGGTAGAGGGAGAGGAGGGAGGCGAGACCCCCTTCTCCATAGAGAGAGGCCACCATCGCCCGATAAGGGCAAGGGTGTTGACACAGGGGAGAGTAGCGAGATAGCTACTCTTTGAGCGGAGAGAGATCATCTCCGGGCATAGGTGCAGACATTGCAGGACGAGGCTGCATGCCATCGAGCTGAGGTTACCCAGCTCAGAGACGAGATTGCATGCCTCAGGGCATGGGGCGGAGGAGCGAGCACAGGGAGCTGACATGGGCTATTGCCCAAATTACTTTCTACCAGGCTTTGTACTATCAGCTGGTGCCAGAGGAGGATAGACTACCCCTGCCAGCTAACATCGCAGAGCCGATCAGGATTGGGTCATCTAGGACTTCGTCTCGATCGAGGACTAGGACTCACAGTACTACTCATACTGCGATGGGGCCACCTCGTCCACCTTAGGGCGGGGAGGAGATGAGGCTGAGAGCTCGAGGGGCTCTCGAGGCTAGAGGACTGCATTACACTGTACAGATTGATATGTAGGTTTATTATTTTTTGATAGAGGATTGAGTATGCCGAGGTACAGATTGTGGCATACCGATCCAGTTTTGATGATGTATATATACTTTTGATATATATATGAGATGATATAGTTTTGATCATATGACTTGTGTTATGTGTATGTTTATGATGCTTTTATGTTTGATTGATTGATTTGATAATTGGATTGAGGATTCATGAAATTATGTCGTTTTGAAAATTTATAATTTTGATGTCATGCGGTAATATTTTAAATGAAATAATCTGATGTAACAAATTGGTTGTTTGTAATGTGATGTGGTAAAAAATAAAAAGAGACTTCTAACAATAATTTCAAAGGACATTGTCGCTATTATAGACCATTTCATGGAGTCGTCTGCTCACTCGGTCGTCAAGCTAATCCCAGTATAGAAATATTGTTAAAAGTAAAAGAGTGCTTAAGAGACTGTCTTAAGACTTTGGTGCAATGGTGCAAATGATGATGATGATGGTTTGTTTTTCAGATTTTCATAAAAATAGTATGCATGAAATAATGTTAAAATGATTTTTGCTAGGCATAAATTCCTAAGTGTGATAAATTTTTTGGATAATTCCTTAGGAATTATACCATCTTTGCAAAATTTGAAGGTTGACATAATGACATGAAATAATGAAAATGTGCATGCTTTTTAAAAGCATAATTTGTGTAACATAATGATTTAAGTCATATGGTTTTCATGATTTTTAAATAAATGGGGAATAAAAATTGTTACAATGGTTTGCGCTAGGCATAGAATATGTAGGTATAGACTTATACCATCATCGCGAAAATCAAAGAAAAAATAGATAGTTTTATTGCATGGTTGATTTTTTAATAAACAGAAAATATGAAGATGAGGACTTGCGCTAGGCATAAAATTCCAATTTTGGTTTTGGAACTATACCATCGTCGCGAAAGTCAACAAGATATATATGTTTTGATTGTATATTTTTGAAAGAAATTTTGATTTTTCTATTATATAGTTGTCTTTATGCTAAACAACTGTACTTGAATTATTCCAAACAAGTTGCAAAAATAATATTTCAAAGTATTTTGAAGACAAAAGTTAGATTTATAAGGAATCCCATGTGCATATGTGAATTCATTTCCGATCTTGATTTATCATAATGATACACAAAATCTCTCAAATACAAATGTGTGTGCAATTGCTTTGTGCATTTACGAGTTTTGAGCAAGATAATATGATACAAGTGATTTGAAGAAACCAAATAAGTGTTCATTAACCATGATGTAGATGCATATAACCATACTAGACTACTATGTAGGTCGGATTATCAAGAGCTAGCTAATCCATAAGCAGACATAGGTCTGTACAAAAGAAGGTCGCTAATGTGACGGACATATCACCACGCTAGGAGTTACCCAAGGCCAAGCAGGTTGGGCACAAACCACCTGTTATGGGGCTTACCTCACAGTTTTTGAATAATTGAGAATTCCAAGGATTCAAGCTCATCAACCCTTCTTTTCTTTTCAAAGGGTAGGGAAAGGGATTTTATTGCTTTCTTGCTTTCTGCTTTCTTTTGCTTTTCTTTTGAACTTTGCTTCTTTTTCTTTTTGTATTTTTTTGCTTGATTTTTGAGATAGTGCTTGAAATATTCTTGTAATGATATAAAATAACATTTTTCTTTTCTCTTTTTTTTCTTGAACTTTTCTTTTCTTCTTCTTTGCTAGGGATACTTGCTCGGATTAGCTGTAGAGCAAGGGATTTTTATTCTGGGTAGGGGTGAGCTTGTCCTTTTGCCAATTCTCAAAGATTCTAGACCATGTGCATGATAGGATAGCGGGGAAACTTTTCGCTCAAGAAATCACTTCTACTATGTAGCAAAACATGGAAATTACAAATATAATCATTTTATTGTGAAAAGATGTGCTTGGTTTAAGTAAATAACAAGATCAATTCTCTATGCTCAAACTTTATTTAATTGAATTTTGTGGACTTTGATATAAGAGAGATTAGTAATCATGCCAGATAAAATCAAGATATTTATTTTTGTGAGTGTGCAAGTGAGGGATTCCAAATAAATGCTAATTTATCAAAAATAATTTGAAACATATAACTACAACATTTGTAAGAAAATATATATAAATACTTTTTGAGAAGTTTTGAGAATATTGACTCTCTCTTTCTTCTTTATATTGTTTTGGTTTCGAAAGAGTCAAGCATATTGTTGTTTTTATATTTTTATCATTATTTTGTTTTTTTGGTTTTATTTTTGTTTTTGAACAAAAAATTTAACAAGTGCCATAAATAAATGCAACAAATAGTTTTGAAGATTTTGATGATTATGAATGTTTTTGGTGTTTTTGAATTTATAAATTTGAAAGAAATACAAGATAGTGATTTTGAACAAATATATACATGGATGAAATGACCAAATTTATACATAGTAACGTTTAAGATGCAAAATATTCATGGGTTCTTTAAGTTCTTTACCATCTAAGGTAGATAATTTGTATGCTCCTGATTCGAATTTAGCAGTAATAATGTATGGTCCAAGCCAGTTGGGCTCAAATTTGCCTTTAAGGTCCTTAGTTGCATTTGTATTTTTTTGATTTTCTTTTAAAACAAGGTCGCCGATCTCAAAGGATCGATGACGCACTTTTTAGCATATGATCTTTTAAGCTTGTTTTGGTAGGCACGGAGATGCTCCAAAGCATTGATGCATTTTTCATCTAGGAGTTCCAGTTGGTGAGTCTGCCAGCTCGATATTCATCTCCTACTTCGGTATCTTGAAGTAGTAGAGCCAAAGAAGGAACTTCTAATTCAAAGGGAAAAACTGCTTTAGCACCATAAACCAAAACAAATGGTGAAGTTCCCATGGGGGTTCGAACACTAGTTCGATAGGCCCACAAGGTTGGATATAATTGAATGTGCCAGTCCACGGCCGGTTTATTGACCAATATTTTGAGGATTTTGATTAAGGTTTTGTTAGATGCTTACGCTTGACCATTACCCTGAGGATAATAGGGAGTGGACCGGCGATGTTGAATCTTATATTTTTGGCATAATTTTTTAACATCTTTATTTTTGAAACAAGTTCCATTGTTAGAGATGAGATTTGCAGGAATTCCGAACCTACAAATGATTTGATTAAAAATAAATTTAGAGACTTGTGTGCCGGTGCGGGAAGCTAAAGGCATAGCTTCAACCCACTTCGTGAAATACTCAGTGGCGGTTATGATGAACTTGTGTCCATCAGATGACACAGGATTGATTTTGCCAATAATATCTAAGCCCCATTTTGAAAAGGGCCAAGGAGATGAAATAGCCTGCAGCTCTTGTGCAGGCGCATGGACAAGGTCAGCATGTTTTTGGCACTTGTCGCAATGGCGCACATACTCATGTGCATCCGTTTCCATGGTAGGCCAAAAGTATCCTATCCGAAGGAGCTTTTTAGCAATGACACTACCACTAAAGTGTCCTCCACAAGATCCATCGTGGGCTTCACTCAAGGCTGATTTAGACTCTTCTAAGTTTAAACATCTTAATAGGATACCTTCAAAAGATCTCCTATATAAAGTATTGCCAATTATTACAAATCGACTTGCTCGTCTACGTAATAACCGATGTTGGTTTCTATTAGAATTGGCAAGGAAAGTCCCATTTTGGAGAAAATCAAATATGTCCGTATACCAAGGTTCAGGAGTAGTTTCATTGATTAGAAACACATCCAAAGGTTCTAAGCATGATTTATTTGAAGCGGGTTCCTGGAGTCGACGAATAATGATAGTGGCATATTCGTCATCTAACTCCAAGGGCAGGAGAGATATAGTTGCGGCCATAGCATCAGCTGCACGGTTGCTAGTTCGAGGAATAGCTTCCAAGGTAACTTGATCAAATAGAGACATTAATTGTAAAACATAGGCCTTATATGGGCACAGTTTATCATCTCTGGTCTGATAAACTTCATTAATTTGGTTTATAACCAGTTGAGAATCACCAAAAACTAAAAGATGTTTAATTTTTAGCGCCAAGGCAGCTCGTAATCCAAGGATTAGAGCTTCATACTCAGCAGTATTGTTGGTGCAAGCAAATGTCAATTTGAAGGACAGAGGAATAAGATGTTTTTGTGGGGATATTAAAATAATACCCGCACTAGACCCCACTCATGCATCGGGCTCCATCAAAGTATAAGGACCATTGTTCGATATGGTCTGCCTCTAATTGAAGGCATTCATCCGAAAACTCGATGATGAGGGGATGGGTAGACTCTAAGGGTGCAGCAGCTAATTGATCTGCTATGATTTGACCCTTAACAGACTTTTGTCCTATGAATGTGAGATCAAACTCGCTTAGAGCAAGAACCCACTTGGTTGTGCGACCCGATAAATAAGGTCGACTCATGAGATACCTTAAGGGATCGTATTTGGCAATGACATAAGTTTTTTGACTAAGCATATAATGTCATAATTTTTGCGTAGCAAACATGACTGCTAGACATAGTTTTTCTAATGCTGTGTAGCGGGTTTCATAACTGATGAAGGTTCGGCTAATATAATAATTAGCACGTTCTCTCTTTTCATCATCAAGCTGAGCTAACATAGCTCCTAAGGCAGAATCTGAAGCTGAAATATATAGGAGGAATGGGCGATCAGGTTTAGGTGGTGAAAGCACGGGTGGATTAAGGAGGTATTGTTTGAGAAGTTCAAAAGCTTCTCTACATTCGTTGTCCCAATTAAAAGGGACATCCTTCTTAAGGAGTTTAAGAAAGGGACCGGTTTTGTCCACCAGCTTATCGATGAAGCGACGGATAGCTTGAAGCTTACCTTGTAAACTTCGTAACTCAGATATATTAGTAGGTGCGGGCATATCAGTGATAGCCACAATCTTGAGAGGGTCGATTTCGATACCACGTAAAGAAACTAAAACCCCTAATAGTTTGTCGGACTTAACTCCGAATATGCATTTTGTTGGATTTAATCGAATAAGATATTCTCGTAATCGATTAAAAACTTTTCTCAAATCATCTAAATGATTATCTTCAATAATAGAGCGAGCTATAATATCATCTACATAATCATGTAGGATATCATGCATCATATCATGAAAAATATAGGTCATAGCTCGTTGATAAGTTGCACCTGCGTTCTTTAAGCCAAATGGCATCACTTTCCAACAAAAGGTACCCCAGGGGGTAATAAAGGTTGTTTTAGCCTGATCTTCAGGAGCTATCCTGATCTGATTATAACCGGAGAATCCATCCATTAAGGACATCATCCCACTCCCGGCAGTAAATTCAATGATTTGATCCATGTTTGGAAGAGGAAAGTCATCTTTAGGGCATGCAGCGTTAATATCTCTAAAATCTGTGCAAACCCTAACTTTGGTAGCTTCTTTCTTGGTGACTGGAACTACATTTGAGATCCATTCAGCATAATCAATAGCTTGTATAAAGACAACATTCAGGAGTTTTTCTAACTCCCCTTTGACTAGCAGAGCCACTTTGGGATGCATTTTTCTAAGTTTTTGTTTAACGGGTTTAGCATCCGGATGGACCACTAGATGATGCATGACTACAGAAGGGTCTAGACCCGGCATATCTTCATATGTCCAAGCGAAGACATCTTCATACTCTTTAAGGAATGCAATGTATTGTTCTTGTTTTTCTTGACTTAATTCTGATCCAATATTGATTATGTGAGGATTATCCTCGGTTCCAATATTAATTTTAATGACGTTTTCTACCTCCATGTGTAGATCTCTTTCAAAATTAGGTGGGGCGGGTGAAACGCCCAATTCTTGTAATTCTTGTAAGGTTAATTTGGATAATTCATCTTGAGGATTAGTGGCCTCAAGTTGGGCTATAGTTGGTATAGAACCATCAAAATAAAATCCATTGTGTAACATCTCTTCAACAGAGACATCATGGAAGATATCTCCTTCCAACTCTTCATCGGGGTCAGCAATCATTTCAGGGTAAGCTATGGATAGCATGTTACATGAAAATGACTGATTTTTAAGAGGCAAATCATCACACCTATCCAAATAATCTTGATAACATATGAGATGATCATCATCTTCAAAAGGAAAGGGTTGACCCTTACTAGGAAATAGGCCCACACCACAGCGGGGAGGCCACGGTTCTACCTCGAAAGGTTCTTTCATGCCATTTTGGAAAGGTCCCAAGCCTTTCCCTTTATATCCCATTTTAAGCATCATGGGTTTAGCTTTAATATAATCATTGGTAAAATAACACCGAGCGTATCCCTCATGATGAGTTTTGATATTTCGAGGGATTCTTCCCCAGGTCATATCCTTTATAAATGAAGGCACAACTCCCGACTTGGTAAGTACTTCCCATAGGTTGTGGGAGGCCCAAAGTACGAGGAGATGGCGGCAAGTTATTTAAAAGAATTGAATCTCGCATGAAAGCATTTGTCTTTTCTGATATTAAGGTTGTGGATAAATCTGGTAAAAGTTCATCGGAAAGGGCATAAGATGTAGAAGGATTATTCCCTATATCTTGAGATGTGGAAGGTATGATAGTTGTTTCTATAGGTTTTGAATTTATAGGGATAGAACTTGAAGGATTGGTTGTAGATTTAAGATCTTTTTGAGGTTCTAGAGTGATTTGTTTAGAAGATTGTTGATCTATATAGGAGGATGAAATTAATGGAGGGAAATAGGTGAAGTTATGGGTGTGTGTTTCACAGTTTTAGATGAAAAATAAGAACTAGGATGTGTGGATGACAGAGCGGGGCAAAATTGCACTCCAACGGGTTCTGCCAAAGCACACATATCAAAGGGTCTAGGGTCACCATGGATAGTGACCAACTGATTTTTAAATTCGAATTTAACACATTGGTGTAAAGTTGATGGGACCGCTCGCATCGCATTGATCCAAGGGCGACCCAAAAGTATATTGTACGATGTTGGGCAATGTACAATAAACACGGTTGTTTCTAGGGTTCTAGGACCAACTTGCAATGGGAGGGTAATAACTCCACATGTTTCTTGTGTTTCGTCATTGAAAGCTTTGATAATCATATCCAGTTTTCTTCATTTCATCACTTCTAAAGCCAAATCTTTGGTAGAAGTCAAAAGTGCAAATGTTTAGAGATGAGCCATTATCAATCAAGACTCGTTTGACAGCTACATCTCCAATTAGAGCAGTAATGTATAAGGGATTATCCTTATGTAAACTATGTTGTGGGATATCTTTATCTCGAAAGTCAATACAATCAACCTCTCGAGTGATGATAGTATTGGCCATAGCTTCAGGTTGGATGTTTTGAGGTACCATCATTTGGCTTAATGTAAGCATCAACTCATCCCTATGGGTGGGAGAAGATCTTAATAAATCCAAAAGGGAAATTATGGCTGTAGTATTGGATAATTGCTCATTAATATTGTAAGGGGGTTTAGGTTGAACATTAGGAGCATGATTCCCTTTATTGGGATTTTTCAAAATGAATGGAGCTGATCCATCATTCTGATTTGATTCTTGTTGAGAATTTTGAGCTCTGTTGTCGGGTAACGACTCCAATGGTACCTACAATGTTATATTGAGGATGTTGAACTGGTCTCGGTCTAGCATTTATGGCTTGTTCATTAGGGAGGAATTGATTAGAAGAAGGTCGAGTAGTAACTCTTCTAGGAAATGGTTCTTCTGGAACCATAGCATCTGTGATGGGTTGAATAGGATCTGATTCATTTTCAGAACTATTCGATTGGTTTGAAGTAATGTCTAGTTCACTTTCACTATCTGATTCTATATCACTAGAATTCGAAGTTTGAAAATTATGTAAGGGCCTGGTCGTAACCGGGGATAAGGTTGTGTCAAATATTTGAGGATCCTGAATAGGTAATTGTCCGCTAATGGTTCCTACATATCGGGTAGGAGGGGGAACATTATGATGTTCGATTTGATTGGCTACCTCTTTACCATGTCTTGGTAAAGGGTGTTGAAATATGTCTAATGTTTGATTAGCATTTTGATTTTGATTTTGGGGAATGGTCTTTTGAGTATTATTAGGAGGGTTTTGTTTAGGTTGGAAGGCTTGCACTTCCATTTCATTATTATCAATCAAATCTTGTATTTTATGTTTCAACCTTTTACAAGCATTGGTAGAGTGTCCGGGTCCTCTATGGAAATCACGGTGTAAGTCGGCTCTGTATCCGGGTATAGTTGGATCAGGTTCCCGGATAGGTGGTAATTGGATCAAACCTCTTTCGAGTAATTGAGGTAAAATAGTTGATAAGGGTTGATTTAATCTAGTAAATTCTCGAGGAGGCTTATCAGGAGGTTTCAATATAAATTTTTTTGTTGTCTTCGTTGCATTGATATTAGCAACATTTATGCTATCGGTGACTCCATCACCGACAACTTGTTTGTTTTTATATTGATTTTTGGATGTTTTCTCATCATCCTTCTTCCTAAGTTGGCCTCTCCTAATGAGGGCATCTTCTACTCTTCGAGCTAAATCTATAGCTTGATCGAAGGTAGTTAAAGTAGCGATTGATAGCTCATAAGATATTTGTTCTTGTAAATTATTGATAAAAATGTCCAACATTTCCCTATAAGGTAGCACAAAGTGCAGTTTTCCTATCAATTGCCTCCATCTAGCTAAGAAATCGGCAAAACATTCATCTTTGTCTTGTTTTAAGTTGTATAGATCTTTAATGGTTACATGCCTCTCGATGTAGGCACTAAATTGATGGACAAATGATTCAATTGTTTCTTCAAAGTTTCTCAAAGAATGAGTGGGCAATTGATAGTACCACTCTAATGCCATTCCACCTAAACTTTTCGGGAACATTTTTAGTAATAGCAAGTCATCATGTGATATATCATGACATGCTATCCTAAACATGCGAAGATGCTCTATGGGATCTTCGGTTCCTTTATATATAGGCAAGATAGGCATGGGAAAATGCTTAGGGTATGGTTGAGCTACAACTATGGGATCCAAAGGTTGACTACAGATCTCTCGATAATTGTACGAGGGACGGTAGGGATCTATCTGGTCCATACGTGAAGCTAACTGTTTCACCATGGCTTCCAGATTACTAGTTTGCCCCCCATATTGGTTTGGTAGGGCATTGACATGGGTTTTATGGGCATATGATGGAGGGACATGAAGATTAGATGCCATGTTACTATTGTGTAAATTGTTGGTAGGAAAAGTGTTATGAAGGAATTTTGAAGTTGTATTATGATGTATTCCAGATTGTTGAAAATTGGTGTTTGGCTTCGTTTTAGGTTTTTGTTTACTTGAAGCATATTGCTCAATAGTTTGGCGAAATAAAGTAGTGAAGGAAGGTTTCTTTTGTGTGGGAATGATTTTAGGTTGAATAACAGGTTCCTTAGGAGGTTGGGTAACTTTGTTGTTTTGACATGTTTTGAATCATAGTGACCATGTCTGTATTGGATGGCCTAGACCTTGTCACTTTCTTGATCAATGAAAGACAAGGGATTAGTGCGCACATCATACATATATTCCATGGCTGCTTGAGTGTCACTAATTTGCCCTTTATCAATACAAACTGACTGCCACATTAAGGGCGTCAATGTTATCATCAAGAAATTTCTTGAAATGATCTATGTTGTCAAAAGCAATAGTTCCATCTGGAGCTACTCTAGGGGATGAGGATCCATCCTCTTTAACACTTCCTTCTTGTTCATTATCTTCACCTAGGTCATGTTCTGATTGATCTAGAGTTTTTCCTTCCGAAATTGGATCTTCGGGAAGGACATTTGGGTCTCTAGTTGCATCTTGTAACCAATCTTCTTCTTCTCCTAAAGTTTCTTTACCATTCCTAAGTTTAGGCATGGTGCTTTAATTTTGATTTCAGCAAATATATATATATATATATATATATATATATATATATATATATATATATATATATGCAACAAGATTAAGAGGTATATATTAATTATATACCTACTACAATATTTGAAATGAAATGTTTAAGTTTTTGCTATGTTTTTTAGTTTTTTAATTTTTGTTTGTTTTTCTTTGTTTTTGAAATAATATTGTAAAGACAACAAATAACACAAATAAATGCAAGAAATAAGACTGAAAGTAATAATCTAGTTTTCTATAAACAATTTATAAATATCATTAATAGGCTCTAGTTCTTCAGGAGTCATGAAGTGTTCTTCTTCAAATTGAAAGTTTTCTTTTAAAAATTTAATGAAAAGAGCTATAGTGATATTATCTGTCTCAGATCTTGGTTGATAGAAGTAAAGCTCATGGCAATACTCTCGATATAACACAGCTCGAGGAACTCTATTCCATATTTCCCTATCTGTAAGAACAACCTCTTGGTCTTCTACACGACCTAGGAACTGGTGTACAATGGCTGCGTTCTCGAGGTATTCCTCGAAGGTGAATAATTCTGAAGATACAAGAGCTCTCCTATAAGCTAACCATCTATGGCAGGCTCTCTGAAGTTCATGATAAAAGACTAGTTGATGAGGATCCAGGATTCTATCTAGGACTAGCCTCTTGATTTGTTTAAGTTCTGTTGACCTAGATGAAATGACACTAAGTCTTCTATCAAGTTCGTCCCACAAGAGTTGATTTCTATCTATTTCAGGCACACTAAGTACATAATTGACTTCTATGGCTGCCAATTGGTTTTCTACATTTATAGTAACTGCTAATATTTTCTTAGGAGCTACCATCTAAACATGATATTAAACTTAAATGATTTAAAATGCATCTATGTTTTAGTTGTTCTATTTTTTTTTTGTTTTTGTTTTCAAAAGGTTTATAATGCATTCACGTCGGGTTCACCAAAATGTATCGCTCCAAATTTTTCGCACCCTTACCTTCAGGCTATAGGATCCGTGCCCGGAAGGAGGATGGGAAAAGGATGTCGTGGTACCTCGGATCGAGAGGACTTGCGAAGGTCCCGCCTCTCAAGGGAGGTGTATTTTGATGATTTTTTGATGGATGGTGGGTTCACCAGGAAACATTTAATGGCAGTTTCCACGCCTAGGTTTGGAATGTGTTTTTATGTGTTCATTTTTAGCCTTAAGCATTCATATCCTAGGTTTGGCCAAATGAATCTAAATTAATCTATATGAAAGTGCAGATTTAATGAATACAAAAAATAAAATTAAGAACTAAAAAATAGAGAAATTATAGAATATTAAAAGAAGAATACCTGATCCGGATGTCTGATGGAGATTCTGATGTTTGAAGCAGTCAGGATCGCCTCTGATTTGACATGATCATCTGAGATCAGACAAGATCGTCTGAGATCTGACAAATTCATCAGATGAATTCTTCAGAGACCTACAAACAGAAAAAATAGATGCAAAATACAGAGAATGTGACTATGATGACAGAGGGAAACAACACAAAATGACAATATGAATACTAAACAATAGTTATGAATAGAAATTCAAACAAATTATGATATTCTAATGAGAAATTATGATCTTATCATGCAACTTAAGCTATATGGGTGAACTCCAAATGCAAAATAGTAAGAAATAAGGATAAAACTAACTAAAATGCAGAATAAAACAGCAAAAGGTATAAGAGAAAGCGCAAACTCTAGGCATTGATTGCCCCCAATGCAGATTGCAGTCGAAATCATCTGGAAGTAATGAAATCATCTCGAATTGTGACAGGATCATCCGAGATTTGAACGAGATCGTCTGCGATGATCTGAGCTTGCTCCGACTGAAAATCAATGAGGTCCCTACAAGAAAACTTCAAAATAACAAATGCAAAATGATGCTCTAGGTATTCTAATGCACGCAAAATCAAGTTACAGGGAAATTCAGCCAGGGGTTGGGAAGGGAAGGTCCTAAGGATTAAATAGGCTTAGGGGAGTAGTTAGGAGGTTGGAGATCATCCCTATTTGGGAGATCTCCAATGGGGGAGGGTCTCTAATGGCGTAGACACGCTTCTTCCTGGATTAGAGACCCGTTGGAATAGAAGCTAATTGTGCAAAATCAGTTTTGCGACAAGATCGTCTGGACGTCCTAGCCCAGACGAAATCGTCAGATCTGGGGCGATATCGTCTGATCGGCGACGATATCGTCAAACGGTCAAAACAACCTCTAAAAATGGCACGAAAAAGGGGAAACGGATTACCCGACGGTTAACGGGCGGTTTGGGAGGTTAAAATTTGAATTTAAATTATTTACTAGGATGAATGTAATTATTAGAATTTCACTATGCCAATTTTAGGGTGCTACAGCTATAGATAGCATATTACATGTAAATGGCTTATTCATTAAATGCAAGGCATCATGTTTATCCAAATAATCTTGGTAACATATGAGATGGTCATCATCCTCAAATGGGAAGGGCTGACCTTTACTAGGAAATAGGCCCACACCACATCGGGCAGGCCATGGTTCTACCTCAAAAGGTTCTTTCATACCATTCTAGAAAGGTCCCAAACCTTTCCCTTTATATCCCAATTTAAGCATTATGGGCTTAGCTTTAATATACTCATTAGCAAAATAGCATCGAGCATATCCATCATAATGTGTCTTGATGTTTCTAGGTATTCTTCCCCCAGTCATATCCCTTATAAATAAAAGCACAACTCCCGACTTGGTAAATACTTCCCATAGGTTGTGGGAGGCCCAAGGTACGAGGAGAGGGTGGAAAATTATTTAAAATAAGGGAATCTTGCATAGCAGCATTTGTTTTTTTTGATATAAGAATTTTAGATAAATCGGGTAAGAGCTCATCAGTAAGAGCATAAGAGGTAGAAGGAACATTTCCTACATCTTCGGATGTGGAAAGTATGCCTGTAGTGGATGTAGATGTTATAGAGATGTCGATGGATGAGTCTATAGGTATGGAAGTTATAGGAGTAAAACAAGAAGCATTGGTTGTAGTTTTAGGATCTTTTCGAGGTCCTAATGTGGTTTGTTTAGAAGATGGTTGAGCTATATGTAGAGGTGTAGTTGATGGGGAAAAAGTAGATGATGTTATGGGTGTGTGTTTCACACATTTATATGGATGATGAGAATTAGGATGTGTGGATGACAGAGTAGGGTAAAATTGAACTCCAACAGGTTCTGCCAAAGCACACATATCAAAGGGTCTAGGATCACCATGAATGGTAACCAACTAATTTTTAAATTTGAATTTAACACATTGATGTAAAGTTGATGGAACAACTCACATCACGTTGATCCAAGGGCGACCCAAGAGTATATTGTATGATGCAAGGCAATGTACAATAAACACGATCATGTCTAAGGTTCTCGGACCAACTTGCAAGGGGATAGTAATAACTCCACACGTTTCTTGTGTTTCATCATTGAAGGCTTTTATAATCATATCAGTTCTTTTCATTTCATCACTTCTAAACCCAAATATTTGGTAGAAGTCAAAAGTGCATATGTTTAAAGATGAACCATTATCAATCAAGACTCGTTTAACTGCTACATCTCCAATTAGGGCAGTAATATATAAGGGGTTATCCTTATGTAAACTATGTTGTGGTATATCTCTATCTCGGAAGTCAATACAATCGACTTCTCGAGTTATGATAGTATTGGCCATGGCTTCAGGTTGAATATTTTGTGGTACCATCATTTGGCTTAATGTGAGCATTAATTCATCCCTATGGGTAGGAGAAGATCTTAAAAGGTCCAAAAGGGAAATTCTAGCTGTAGTATTTGATAATTGTTCATTAATATTATAAGGAGGTTTAGGTTGAACATTAGGCACATGATTCCCTTTATTAGGATTTTTCAAAACAAATGGAGCTGATCCATCGTTCCGAGTTTGATCCTTTTGAGAGTTTTGAACTTGTTGTCTAGTAACGACTCCGATGGTACCTACAATATTATTTTGCGGATGATGAATGGGTCTTGGTCTAGCGTTTATGGCTTGTTCATTAGAAAGTAATTGGTGAGAAGATGGTCTAGTAGTGACTCTTCTAGGAAATGGTTCTTCTGGAACCATAGAACTTGTGATAGGTTGAATAGGATCTGATTCATCTTCAGAACTATTCGATTGATTTGAGGTGATTTCCATGTCACTTTCAGTCTCATATTCTACATCACTAAGATCAGGTGTCTAAATATTATATAGAGGTCTGGTCGTAACCATGGATAAAGTTGTGTCAAATATTTCCAGATCATGAGTAGGTAAATGCCCACTAATAGTTCCTACATATCGGGTAGGAGGGGGAACATTATGATGCTCAATTTGATTAGCCACCTCTTTACCATGCTTTGGTAAAGGATGTTGAAATATGTCCAATGATTGATTGGCATTCTGATTCTAATTTTGGGGGATGTTCTTTTGAGCATTATTAGGAGGATTTTGTTTAGGTTGAAAGGCTTGCACCTCCATCTCATTGTTATCAATTAAGTCTTGTATTTTATGTTTTAATATTTTACAAGAGTTGGTAGCGTGTCCAGGTCCTCTATGGAAATCACAATGTAAATCAGCTTTGTATTCGGGTATAGTTGGATCAGGTTCCCGGATATTTGGTAATTGGATCAAACCTCATGCTAATAATTGCGGGAGAATGGTTGATAAAGGTTGATTTAACCTAGTAAATTCTTGAGGTGGTTTATCAGGAGGTTTCAATATAAACTTCTCTATTGTTTTCGTAGTATTAACATTAGCAATATTTCTACTATCAGTGACTCCATCACCCACAACTTGTTTATTTTTATATTGATTTCTGGATGTTTTCTCATCATCTTTCTTTTTAAGCTGACCTCTCCTAATGAGAGCATCTTCCACTCTTCGAGCTAAGTCTATAGATTGATCGAAGGTGGTCAAGGTAGATAGGATAGTTGTTCTTGTAAATTATTGATAAAGATATCCAACATTTCCCGATAAGGTAACACAAAGTGTAATTTTCCTATCAACTGCCTCCATCGAGCTAAGAAATCAGCAAAACATTCATCTTTGTCTTGTTTTAGGTTGTACAAATCTTTAATGGTTACATGCCTTTCAATATAGGCACTAAATTTATGCACAAAAGACTCGGCTGTCTCTTCGAAATTTCTCAAAGAATGAGTGGGTAATTGATAATACCACTCCAATGCCATCCCTCCTAAACTTTTTGGGAACATTTTTAGTAATAACAAGTCATCATGTGATATATCATGACATGCTATCCTAAACATACGAAGATGCTCTATGGGATCTTCGGTTCCTTTGTATATAGGTAGGACAGGCATAGGAAAGTGTTTAGGATATGGTTGTGCTACAACTATAGGATCTAGAGGCTGACTACACATCTCTCGATAATTGTACGAGGGATGGTAGGGATCTATCTGGTCCATGCGGGAGACTAACTGTTTCACCATGGCTTCCAGATTACTAGTTTGTCCACCATATTGGTTTGGTGGTACATGAGTATGGGATTTGTGAGCGTATGATGGCATGACATAAGGATTAGATGCTATATTGCTATTATGCAAATGGTTGGTAGGAAGAGTATTATGAAGAAGATTTGTTGTAGCATTATGTTGTATCCCAGATTGTTGGAAATTGGTATTTGGTTTTGTTTTAGGATTTTTTTGATTTGAGGTATATTGATCAATAGCTTGGAGAAATAGAGTAGTGAATGAAGGTTTCTTTTGTGTGGGAATAACCCTAGGCTTGGTAATAGGCACTCTAGGTGGTTGGGTAACCTGTTGTTGTTGCATGTTCTGGATTATAGCGGCCATATCCAAATTGGATGGTCCAGCTTGATCACTCTCTTGATCAACGAAGGACAAGGGATTAGTGCATGTGTGATATATGTCTTCTAGGGTTGCTTGAGTGTCACTAATTTGATCTTTGTCCATATGGACTGCTCTATTAAGAGTGCCAATATTAGTATTGAGGAACTTCCAGAAATGTTCAATGTTCTCAAAAGTAATAGCTCCTCTCGGAGATATTTTAGGGGATGAGGATCCTTCCTCTCTAACAGTTTCTCTTTGTTCATTTCCTTCAACAAACTCTTCTTCTTGTTGGTCTAGGGTTCCTTCTTCCTGAATTGGGTCTTCAGGAAGGACATATGGTTTATTTACTGGTCTTCCTAACCAATCTTCTTCTACTTCAGTCTGTTTTCCATTCCTGAGTCTAGTCATTATGTCTAAATTTAGATTTTAGCAAATATATATTTATGTATATATTTGCAACAAATTTGGGAGGTATATATTTTAATTATATACCTACTATAATACTTAAAAGAAATGATTTTGATTTTTTGTTATGATTTTGTTTTGTTTTTTTATTTTTTATAAAGACAACAAACAACATACTAAATGCAAGAAATAATAATAATAATAAAATAATGGCTTAGTTTTCTATAAATAGTTTATGGATATCATTGATAGGATCAAGTTCATCAGGAGTCATGAAATGCTCCTCTTCAAATTGGAAATGGTTTTTCAAGAATTTGACAAAGTGTGCTATGGTGATATTATCTGTCTCAGACTTTGACCTGTAGAAATAAATTTCATGGCAATACTCTTGATATAACACAGCTCTAGGAACTCTATTCCATCTCTTTCTATCTATAAGAATGACCTCTTGATCCTCTATACGAGATAGAAATTTATGTACTACAACTACATTATCGAGGTATTCCTCAAAGGTATACAATTCAGAAGACACAAGGGCTCTTTTATCTGCTAACCACCTATGGCAAGCTCTCTGAAGTTCATGGTACAAAGTCACCTGATCAGGATCCAGGATTCTATCTAGGACAAACCTCTTAATTTGCCTAAGTTCGGTTGATCTAGATCCAATGATACCCAATCTCCTATCAAGTTCGTCCCACAAAGGTTGAACCCTATTTGTTTGAGGTACTCTAAGCATAGAAGTAATCTCTATAGCTGCTAATTGATTTTCAACATTAATGGTGACAGCTCATCTTTTATTATAATCTACCATCTAAATATGATATGCAATCTTAATTTTTTGTCTGATGATTCTAAATGCATTTATTTTTTTGTTTATTTTTTGATTGTTTTCAAAAGGTTTTAGTTTTCACATCGGGTTCACCAAAATGTATCGCTCCAAATTTTTTGCATCCTTACCTTCAGGCTATAGGATCCATGCCCGAAAGGGGGATGCGAGAAGGATGGGACAATACCTCGGACTGAGAGGCCCTTTGAAGGTCCCGCCTCTCGGGGAGGGGGTATAAGGGTGAATTTTTGATGGATGGTGGGTTCACCAGGAAACTTTTTGAGTGGCATTTTCCACACCTAGGTTGAAAATGGGTTTGATGTGTTCATTTTGTACTTTAATCATTCATATCCTAGGTTTGGCCAAGATGAATCTAAACTATTCTATATGCCAATGCTGATTTATATGAATACAAAAAACATGAATGAGTGCTAAACACAAAAATTATGCTAAATAAGATAGAATGTACCTGATTTCGGATGTCTGATGAAGATTCTGAGGTTTGTAGAAGTCCAGATCATCTCAAATCTTACATAATCATCTACAATTACATAGAATCATCTCAGATCACAGTCGATCATCTGAGATCAGATGAGATCATCGTCGATCTGACGAATTCGTCAGAAACCTACAATCACAGAAACATATACCAAAAACCAAAAATACAACTGCAAAAGCAAGGGGAAATGATAGAAATAACTAGTAAACTTGCCTAAATGATAGATCCAGATAGCAATTAAAGGGAAATGCATCAATTTAACAATTTATTTTGACTTTATCATGCATCTATGCTAAATGAGGTGAACTCCAGGATGCAGAAATAGAATAAACTAAATTAATGCATAAAGAAATGAAGAGAGAAGATAAAGAAATGCAAACTCTAGGCTCTGATTGCCCCCAATATGGACTACAATCGAGATCACCTCCAATCGTACGAGATCATCATCGATCTCCCGACAGGATCATCCAAAATCGTTCCGGAATCGTCAGTGATGATCCGAGCTTGCTCCGACTGAAAAACAGTAAAATTCTTGCAAGAAAACTTGCAAAATACACAATGCAAACAATGGTGGGAAGGTGCTCTAATGCATGAAGAAGTCTAAAGTTTCAGGGAAATCAGTCAGTATCGAGGGGATAAACTGAGAAAATCCTAGTTTATATAGGATTAGGGAGAGGTTAGGAGGTTGGAGATCATCCCAATTTGGGAGATCTCCAATGGAGGAGACTCTAACTGCGTAGACACGCTTTCTGCCCAAGTTAGAGAAGCTATTGAAACAGAAGCTAATTATGAAAATTCAATTTTGGGACGAAATCGTCTGGACGTTCTGTTCCAGACGAATTCGTCAGATCTGGGACGATTTCGTCTGATCGTCGACGATATCGTCCAACGGTCAAAACAAATCCTAAAAATGGCATGAAAAACAAGGGGAGCGGGTAACGGGCGGTTTCGGGGTTAAAATTCAAATTTTTATCTTTTTACTAAGGTTTAACTACGCCAATTTTAGGGTGCTACAAGGTTACATCGAGGATTCCAGTCTTCAGATCACCATTCACAGAGCTTTTAGCCATGGTGCAACCCATTGTAAGATCAAATTTAGTTTATGATTGACATTCATTTGGTTTTCACATTGCTTAGAACAAAGTCGGATCTTATGATTTTGTCATGAAAAACTTGATTTTTGACTAGTACTTGCAGAACTAGCCATTGGATATTATTGAAAAGTCCAATTTCATACATTGGAAAGTCTGATTTCATACCTGAGGTCTGATTTATACCAATTTACATTAGGGGAAAATTTTTGATTTGTAAGACTATCAATTTGATTTACATATGCATTCTATTCCTTTTAATCTATAATTACTTCATTGTAGTTTATTATTTTTGTCATTTAATGCATTTAAATACATATATTTTGCTTTAGATCCTTAGATCCATTTATTTTCATATGATTTTCTAAATGAATCAAGGGGATCTGACTATCACAGGCCTTGATATGATGTGACCTAAGTAGATCCCTCACCCTTAATTTCAAATTTTAGTGTTTCTTTGTAAAATTGTAGGTTTTGTACAAAATTGTATGATCCGATTTTGTCTAAAAAATTAGACATCCGATTTCAGACTACAAACATCCAATTTCATCTTTTAAGCATCGATTTATTCTCCAAGCAAGCATCTAGATAAGGTAAGGATCTTAACTTATTACTTGTACTTCAAATTTATACTTTTCTGTCCTATAAGCATATGCATCAAATGAAAAAACACAAAAGACCAAAAACATAGACTCTATCGCATTCCTTTTCATATTATCTAAAAACATAAAAAGACAAAAAGAAAACATGTTAGCATAGATCTTTATTACTAGATTTATACAAAACCCTTGCATCTTAGTTAAACTTTACAATGCTTTCTAGCTAGATTTGTATACTTTGTTTTCATCTGAAATTGAATTGCATATAGCTAGGTAGAAATTGCATTTGGCCAAACCCTAGGTGTATGCTTTCAAAACAAGGAATCAAATCAAACTACTACCTCACCTAGGCATGGAAACCGCCATAGAAAGTGTTTCCTGGTGAACCCTCACCCCATTCATTGAAAAACACCAAAGAGAGCACAACTCAAGCGCTTCTCATCCGAGATGCAGATCCTTCATTTTCCCTCCCTCTTTTAGGCACAGATCCATTAGCTTAGGAGAAAGGGGTGCAAAAATTTTGGGCCTAAATTCTTTGGTGAACTTGACGTGAACCACACCATCATTATGATTTTATGGATTTTATTTGTTTTCAAAATAAATAAATAAATAAATAATAATAAATAAATAAAATAAAAAACAAAACAAAATGAATATCACTTTTAGAAATGGTGAAGAGATCATGGGTCTTGCAAATAACCCAATTCAATATGAACCTACTTATGTTACTACTCCAATCACCAATGTTAGGGGAATTCCATCAGCTGGATTGGTTAATTATGGCCAACCTCATTCACAACTTCCTTCATATTCAACATTACCCTTATCACAACCTCATATTATTTCATCTCCTCCCTCTCAACCAATCCCTTCACGATTTCCCTTTCCACAATATTTCCCATCAGAATGTCCTCCACAATCACTACCATATTCTTCTCTACAAACCACTTATTCACCTCAACCTCTTCATAATAATGGTATTATTCCCACCACACATTCATGTCAAGCTTTTCAATCCACATATAATTCTTCTTCACCATTATTGCAATCACAACCATTTCAACATTCTTCTTTCAACATGACACATTCATTTCAACAAGGAAATACTTCTTCTTCCAATCCTACCATGCACTCACATCATACTTCACAATCTGCCTATCATCATTCTACTCACAATCAAGAAGAAAGAGGTAATGAACCATTTATTGCTAAATTCCTAAGAGAAATGATCAAAGTTCATCAAAAACCTTCACCACGTAAATTTACTAAGCTCAATCAACCAATGGCCATAATCCTCAAGCACTTACTCGATACAAATAGGATTGAGTTACCTCCTATAAGGCAACCTGATACCACAGCAAATTGGTATAAGCTTGAGCTACATTGTGAATATCATAGAGTGGATGGACATATGACACAAACATGCAAAAAGTTGAAATATGCAATTCAAGACTTGATTGATGCAGGTATTTTTGCTATAGAAGAGTTACAATCTACTAATGGTTATAAATCTCTAGTAAACAATCAACCTCCTACACAACAAGTACCCATAACCAATCAAGACATGGGGATCTCCCAAAAACCCCTATTCAATCATCAACAATAGGAAACCAATCAAATCTTACATCCTAATGTGTCCCATCACAATGATATCACTAATATTGTAATAGAAACTACAAGTGAGCAACCTCAAGCTCAATCAACTCAATTTGATAAACAAGAGATGAGTTCCTCATTCGACCAACCTTCAAAACTCTCTTTGGCTCTAGAGAATGATCCAAAATGGAATGTGAGCATAGAAATCCCACCTTTAGCATCAAAATATCAATTTGAAATCCACCTTGATAGCCAAAAACAGTCAGCTAATCCTCAAGCGGAGATATCCCTTTTAGAAGTATTACAGAGTTCTCATGCTCATAGGGAAAATTTGTTCAAAATACTTAGCCAATAGTTTGTTCCTCGTGATATTTTCCCTAAGGACACAATTAATGTCGCAAGCTCTTTTGAGATTGATCACATTTCATTTTATGATGATGAGATTCCTTCTCCAAACGTGCGAGAAGATTCATCCCTTTACATCACAGGATTTATTAGAGAAACACTTATCAAAAATATTTTGATAGATAGTGGTTCCTCACTTAACCTATGCACTTATCAATTCTTTCAAGAACTGGGATTAAAGAAGGAAGACCTCACCGAACCTGACATCATCATAAAGGCTTTCAATGATGAGTCCCAAGAAACTTGGGGCACTATAGTCCTTCCCCTTGAGATAGGACCTGAGATCTTAAATACCTTGTTCTATGTGGTGTCTTGTCCTATGACTTATAATCTATTGCTTGGATGCCCTTGGATTCATGATATGAGGGTTGTCCCTTCCACTCTTCATCAGTGCTTGAAGTTCAAGTTCAAGAATCAAATTATCACTATTCATGGTGACTTGCAAGTATCCTTACCTCATGCAATGGTGGAGCTACCTAATTCTCCATCCTATTTTGCTCTATCATCACCATCATCACCTATTATCCATCATCATCTTTTATCTACACTGGATCATCCTTCATCACCATGTAGTACCCATTCAAATCCACTTAATTCACCTTCCGTAATTAACTCATTATTAATCACACCTCATTCTCCTAGGGATCATCAAGACTTGGAGAGGATTGAAGAAGATCGGGACTTAGAAAAAATTGAGGAAGATGAGGAACCCCCTTATCCATCTAATATTTTGTTTTGTAATATGATAAGTTATACACATTTTGATAGTCAATTTTATGCATCTCAAGAGAGTCCTACTCCATTATCTTATAAAAATCTAGCAAAATTAGGGATTTCTCCTCCCTATGTTAAGAAAAATGGTTTTGTTCGAGAATGCATAGATTTTCGTGCAAAGGCTATTGAAGAAAAAGCTATAAAGGAACTTCCTTGTTCAAAAGCTCCTTTGATTTTGAATCCACCTTAGACATGCTATGTGCAAATCACCTTGTATAGTGTATATAGATCATCTTGTATATACCACCAATTCCATCATCAAAAAAAAAATAAAAATAAAAATACAAAAAGTCAAATAAAAAATCAAAATAAAATAAAAAAATAAAAATAAACAATCAAATCAAATCAAACAAAAGTTATACATAGGTATTGCATTCTCATCTAGTTTGCATTTCAATCATTACATTTCCATCATTGTATTCACTCATACCATTTTATATCCCTTGAACTTGGGAAATTTTTCATTGCTTATATCTCCCCAAGGTGAGGGATATAGTTCTTGTTTTGCTTCATTGGCCTTGATTCATGCATTTTAATATACAACCCTATTGAGTAGTACTTGCTTTAGCAATATCATTCTCATCATCCCAACACCCCATAGTGGATAGCTTCATGGTCATGAGCGAGGGGCAGCCTCCATTCGACCATTTGCAAGCACACATCCTAGCGGGTATATCTCTTCTATTCTTGGCTATTAGCAAGTGCTACACTCATAGCGCGTTCAACACATCTTATCATTTTCTTTGGCCTTTTGGAGTTTTGTTATCATTCACCTATGCATGTCATTTAGGTTTACATATAGCTTATCTGGCACAACTATCATCTCCACATTGCATTACATAAACCATAAATCATATCTCATTTAGTCGCTTTTATCCTATATTTCTCAAATAAAGTTTTGGTCCAATTGCATACGCCATATGGTCACATCCAGTTACTATCCTACTTAAATATTAGACCGATGTTATCAAAATTCATAGTCAATTTTGGTTTATTTCAGAAGAATTAAAAATTTATCTTGAACCACTCACCAAATACACATTTTAATAAAATCTTGATTCTTAATATTGATTATAAATCTCTCTTGAACCAAAAACACTACTGCTTCACTAAATAAATTTTGAAGTTTTGGGAATTGATCTTGCCACTTTTTGAACCAAGAATACACTTACACATATTAAAAATGATTTTGCACAAGGAAATATGATACTACATAGTAGTCCTAGCTCCTTAAGTGAAAGGTTTCCCTTGCTATCCTATTATGTGCATGGTCTAGAATATTGAGAATTGGCAAAAGGACAAGCTCCTCCCTACCCAAATAAAATCCCTTGCTCTTTGTCTAATCTAAGCAAGTATCCCTTGAAAAAAAGAAGATAAAAAAGAGTAAAAGCAAAAATACCTTTTACTACAAAGCAATAAAATCCCCTTGTTCAAAACAAAAATGAACAAGAATCCCTACTCAAAGAAATCAAAAGAAAATAAGGGGGTAATGAGCTTGAATCCTTGGAATTCCTCAGTTATTTGAACACCATGGGGTGATCCCCATTACAACAATGGGCTGGCATGAATCCCACTTGGAAATGGTGGTAGTCTTATGTGTGGTGACATGTCTATCACATTAGCGACCTTCTTTTGTATAGACCAATGTCAGCTTGTGGATTAGCTAGCTTTTGGTAGCTTGTATTACATAGTAGTTAAGTCTAACTGAATGCATACAATCATGGTAAATGAATTCATCATTTTGCACACACATTGGTTCTTAAAGTTGGTTTGCATCATTACCTTACTCAAAATTGGTAAATGAACTTCATAAGCACACATATTTGATCCTTGAGAGATTTTGTATCATAATTAAGGTCAAGATGGAAAATGAATACACAAATCACACATTGGTTCTTGATAAATTTGACTTCATCTTAGAAATGACCAAAATTCTCCTTGAAGGTTGATTAGCAAAATGTCATTATTTCATCATGGATTTGTATGACTGTTAGCATACGCAATTGGTCCTAAAAAATAGTTAATCTTGCATTTTCATACCTATCACTTAGCATAAATGCTTCCATTTTACTATATTGCATGATTGCTTATCATTTATAAAAACTTGCATTTGATCATACATAATCACTTTCTCATATAACTGCATATCGACTTCGCGATGATGGCATGAGACAACCCTAATAAAATCTTTCTATTTACTTCACACTAGGAATCTTATGCCTAGCGCAAGTCCTCTACCCATTTTTCATGCTTAGTCACCTTCATCTTACTCTCTTTAAGATTAACTTAAAATTAATCTTAAAAGTCATAAAATACTTTTCATCAAACTTATCACTTTTAAATCAACAAAATTTCAAAATTATTTTGTTGATCACAACCCTTTGATGTTAGCAATATGGTAAAATCTCATACAGGATCCGCTTCATGACCAACATGAGGGGCAACCTCCATAGATGATCATATACAAGCATACATCCTAGAGATATATTGTTAGATGATCAAAATCAATAGGGTTCATTTATAAAATACTTTTCTTCTACAAAACAATCCAATCACATTACATTACAAAATATCAATTACATCAAATCACACTTCACTTTCCTACAATGGTATCTTGATTAAGCATGATAAAAAGTACATTAAAAATCAAAACATGACCATAAGCATGATTATGTAGATCATCAAAAACAAAAAAAATATTTTACATTATGCATAACACATAAAAACAAAAGCCAAACAAAAACAAAAATAATAGTATGGTATGCAATCATCATATATTTATATCATTCAAAACATGCATCAAAATCAACATGCATTACCATCTAGATCATTTACAACATACATCAAGAAGCAAAAATTTGTACACACAAAGCAATTTACCACTTATCTAGATCCTCTCAGCTACTCCATCATTATCTCTTTGTCAGTCATTTCGAGTTCCATTAGGAATGTGGCATTCCTCATGAAACTCGAGGGGGCATCCTAGCTAGTAAATTAGTAATCATTTTTCTAAAACATCAATTCCACATGAACCATTCATTCTAAACCATCTACTCCTTTTTGCCCATGTCAATCATTATCACTTCTACTCAAGATGTCTACACCTTTCTTTGATGCATTTATTATGTTTCATTATAATGAAATGGATTTGAAAAATAGTAGTGGATATTATTTTTATTTTAATGGAATGGATTCAAAATATAGTAGTGGATATTATGTTTCATTTTAAAGGAATGGATTTGAAATATAGTAGTGGATACTATGTTTCATTCTAATGGAATAGAATTGAAATATAGTGGTGGATATTATGTTTTATTTTAATGGAGTGGATTTGAAATATAGTAGTGGATATTATGTTTCATTTTAATGGAATATATTTGAACTATAGTAGTGGATATTATATTCCATTTTAATGGAATGGATTTAAAATATAATGAAAAATCAGCCAAACAGTCGATGGAAAAGTTGACTCTTTAACGAGGGTCAGGAGAATTCAATGTCAATCAATTGGTGCTAGATGTTACATGCACCATGAATGTATGTCAATTCCATGTGGATGACCCCACATTGTTGACTCTCCAACCTTGATGCCAAGCATCCTGCACTATCCCCAGAGCATAGGGCATCCTACTTCACATATATAGTGCACAAACTAGGCATAGTGCATATATTGGATATAGTGCACATATTGATCTCAAGGGGCTCACGTTAAATGCAATGTACACATATTAGACCCAATATGCATAGAGTAGATATAGTGTACATATTATAATCTTGGTATTTTCACATTGAACAACATGCACACACACACACATATATATTACATATTTTAACTTATAAGCACTGTATGCACAATATAAACTAGATGTGCTCATAAGAAACACATTACACACATTTTAACATAGATTTTAGCTTACAAGAAATATGTGCACCATATAAATTGAGTGTACTTATAATTTATATATTCAGCACAAATTTCAACTTATGAAAGAGGAGAGATCACAAGTAGGATTCACAACAGGTAAAGAGGAAAGTTTAACCAGCCTAGCATGGCTGAATCAGGCATCAAATAGATTTTGATAAATTTTATAGAGGTCTAAGATGAGCCAAGGGAGGGACCAAATTTAGGTCAGGTGCTTCAACATAAATCATACAAGGTCAACTCAATCAGATCGAAATTAGATTAGGAACACCCATTTGATTCCTAAAAGCATACATAATTCTAAAAACATTATAACAAAGCCAAATAAAGAGTTTCTAGATCCAAATTGGTGGGATTTCAACTCTAAGAATCGAGCTCCTTCTCCTCTACAATTTATTTTCTTAATTTATTTTTAAAATCTCCCAACCAACATTTCCTAGCTAACAACAATGTGTATCCCCTATTTCTTGTTCTTATTTTACTTTACCTTATTTTTCTCCCTTATTCCATCAAGTGTGCAAAAACCCAAAAACATGGAGATCCATCGAGGATCCTTTTTTCAAGTTGGCAAGGGGGCATCCTTGCCATTAAGGCTAGCCTCCTTGCTCAGTCCAACTGACAAGTGGCTATTAAATCCCTTACTTTAAATAGCTATTTTTCAAAAGTATTCTGAATCCTTGCTCCAATTGGAAAGTCAAAGGAGATTCACACATATATAAAATATATATTAAATCACTCATGATCCTACCACATTAAATGAAAGCCATCACATGCATAAATCAAATATTGGTCAATTCCTTGCTAAACAATTTTAAAAGCAATAATAAAGTAACATTAAATTATTAGATTAATATTAAGATGGCTAGTCATTAAAACTATCTTATGCATAAAAAATATTCAACACTTCCTTTTCTAATCAAATTAATAAGTAATATCCAAGCTAATATTGGATTGTTAGTTTAATAATTTAATGGTTAATCATATTAATCAAACCACAATACCCATAGAACAATATTAAACATTTTCTTTGGTAAATAATTTAAAATGCAATAACCAAGATAATGTCAAATTGTTAGCTTATAATGTCCACCTGCAAGCATGATTAGTACACAAATATAACCAATATCATAATCATGAAATAAACTAAATGCTACAACATTTCCCTGCACAATCATAGTACCAATAATTTCGAACATCAAAACAATAAGTCCAATTATATTGTCTTCTCATCAAGTGTAATATTAGGGTGGGTCATGACATACTACCCCCCTTGGACTAAACACAATCCTCTATGTTTTCCTACAAATCAAATTACTATCATTCAAATAAATAAGAAAAATGTTTTTGCATGTCCTCCACTTTTTTCCAAGTGGCATTTCTTTCTAAATATTGGTCCTATTGGACCTTACACTGATCTAGGGTTTGCTTCCTCATTTTTTTGGAGTGAAACTCTAGGATATTTATGGGCCTCACTTCAATAACCTCTATGTCTACCATCTGGAATTTAGAGAATTACTGAACATGATCAGGGTTAGTAATATATTTTCTAAGTAGGAATACATGGAAAGTATCATGGATCCTAAATAGGTTAAGCAACAAAGTGATTCTATATGCTACTAGACCGATCCTTTCAATGATCTCAAATGGTCCAACAAAATGAGGTTCCAATTTTGTGGACTTAATAGCACTCTTCATGGGTCTAACCCTCAAGAACACTTTGTCTCCCATAGAGAACTCTCTTGGTGATATTTTTATATTGACATAACATTTTTTATAGTTAGTAATTTACTTAAGCCTCGGTCTAATAATCCTAAGTTGTTTTTACATTTCTCTAACCATGTCTTGCCTAAACACAACCTGATACTCTAGATTATCCTAATAAAAATATGTTCTACACCTCCTACCATACAAAGCTTCAAACGGGGCCATCCCAAGGATTAATGGTGGCCATTATTGTAGGTAAATTCTACAAGGTGTAAATAGTCCTCCTATCAATACTTTTGAACCATATGATACATGTGAAGCATATCTTACAAGACCTAGTTCACCCTCTCTATTAACCCATCAATTTTTGGATGGTATGCAAAACTAAGATTTAGTTTTGTGCCTATGACATGATCTAGAGCTTGTAAAAACTCGAATGTAAAACTAGAATCCCTATATATAATAATCATTTTAGGGAATTCATGCAGCCTAAATTTTTTGTTGGTAAATCTATTTGCCATAATTACTGTGTCATCCTTGGTATTCCTTGGTATAAAATGTGTAACCTTAATTAGTTTATCGACTAAAACATGGATTGTGTCATCTTGGTACCTACCTTTTAGAAATCCTATAATAATCCATCGATATAACCTACCACTTTTGCATGGGTATATCATGTAGATACAACAGTACTATAGGGTGTTTATGCTTATCCTTTACTTTCTAGCACTCAAGACACTGAGTAACAAATCAGTGATATCCCTCTTCATTCCCAACCAATAAAAGATCTTCATATTTTCTCTCATATTTGCTCCCCCTAGATGAGCAGAGTAAGGATATCTATGCACCTCTTGCATGATAATTATCCTTAGATCACCTATTTTGGGTATCACTACCCTATCCTTGAAGTATAAAATATCATCCTTAAATTCAATATCCTTACTTTCTTTAGGATTTATCTCCATTTTGGCTTGAATTTAACCGTAATAATCATTCAAAGATTACATCTTCCTGACTTGATCCATTACGACCACATGACTTTGGGTTAAAGTAGTAAATTACCTTCTCCTACTGAGGGCATAATCAACCTAATTTTCTTTTCCCTTAATGTATTCAATCCCAAAGTTTTACTCGACGATGAACTCCATCCATATTCTCTATCTTATGTTGAGTAGAAGTTGGGTAAGTATATATTTCAAACTCTGATGGTTAGTTATCAACTCAAAGGATCTTCCCACTAGGTAATGTCACTATATATTAAGATTTTGTACAACCACTACTAGCTCTAGATCATGCATAACATAATTAACCTCATGCTTCTTAAGATTCCTTGACCCATATGCTATGACTTCCACATCATATGAAAGCACTCCTCCTAACCCTTCCAATGATGCATCTGTACATACTGATAAGTTACCCCAAGGATCTAGGATCTTTAATATGGGTGCTGTAATAATTTTATGCTTAAGAAACTCAAAATTAGCCTCACACTTTTCTATCCACTTGAATTCCTTCCCTTTTCTTTGAAGGTTAGTTATTGCATAGGCTATCTTGGAATAATCCTTCACATAACACCTATAATAACCAATATTACCCATGAAGCTCCATAATCCAATCACATTTGTGGGCATTGGCCAATTCAAGATAACCTCAATATTCTTTGGATCTACTATGGTCCCTTTTGCCAAAAT
This sequence comes from Wollemia nobilis, assembly GCA_028583015.1. Lineage (NCBI taxonomy): Eukaryota > Viridiplantae > Streptophyta > Pinopsida > Araucariales > Araucariaceae > Wollemia > Wollemia nobilis. The sequence continues at coordinate 4,363,062 of JAQPPZ010001711.1, read as the reverse complement.
TATGTGCTCTAGATATTATACTTTTGATACATAGAAGTCACTCTTACATTCTTGTAAATTTGATTCTTCCTTAGTAGTTCTAGCATGATTCTAATATTTCTATCATGCTCCTTCCTATCCTAGGAATAAATTAGAAATATAATCCAAAAATATAAGAACAAACTAATATATATGTCTTCTAAACACACTATTCATTAGTGTCCATATCAGCCCAAATATCGAGACTATAAATTCATAGTGTCCATATTTGGTTTTAAATGTTGTCTTATGAGTATCTTCTTCACGGATTCTTAGTTGGTGATATCTAGATTTCAAATAAATCTTGGAGAATATGTGGCATCTTAGTTAATAAAAAATATCTTCAATCCTAGGTAGGGGATATCTATTTTTTATGGTTTCCTTATTAATAATTATGTAATCTATGCATATATGCAAGGAACCATCCTTCTTCTTTATAAACAACACAAGTACACCCCATGGAAACACATTAGGTTTGATCATTCTATTTTCCAACAACCATTGTAGTTGTACCTTCAATTCCTACATCTCAATGGGATTCATTCTATAAGGAGTCCTATGAATATGTTCCATTCCAAGTTTTATCTCAATAGTGAAATTGAATTCACACTTTGGAGGAAGTCCAGGTAAGTTCTCAAGAAACACATCCGTAAATTCTTTCAAAACTAGGTATCTTTCATACACTTCTTCCCTCTTTTAATTTTTGATTTAGTTAATTTTTACAACATAAACCATTCATCCTTTCCTAATGGCCTTATTTAGTTGCATTTTAGAAAGAATTTGGAGTTGAAATATCCATTTCTCATTGTGTATTCTTAATGTTTCCCTATCATTTTTTGAATATTCTATCCACTTTTATTGGAAATCAATTATGGCTCTATGAGCTTGTAGCCAATCCATTCCTAAGATTAAATCAAAAGCATGTAGTGGTGTCACATAAATATATCATATGGTCAAGCCACTAGGTAGGGTAATTTTAGTCTTATAATAACACCAATCCATAGGGTAGGTTTATCTAGAACCATAATTGAATTTCAACCCTTGTGCCAAACATCTTGGCCTTTATGATATATCCCTAACTAAACTAGATGAAATAAAGCTATCAATAGCTCCACTATATATCAAAATATTTAATTCTACACCAAAAATATTACCCTTTATGAGCAAATAAGTGGATTTCCATTCCAATTTATAGGTTAATAAGTGCAAAAAATGAAACATCTTATGTGTTTGTATTGAAATGCATTTAAATATCTAAGCAAGCATTCAAAGGGAAAAGGTGCAAAAGATGTAACTATGTAAATATTGCAAAAGAGGGATTATTTGAAGTAAATAGGGGGTGTTTCTCCTTGTATTTATAAATCCATCAATGAATAAGGTTACAATACATCCCCTTTGAGGGCTTCATATCTTGATACATTTCAAATTACAATTTATAAAGGGATCAAATCCCTCCAAGAGCTTAATGGCGTGTTTCAATGTTCTTCTCGCAACCCACACTTGAGAGCTAATATTGGGCTTCTTGTAATATACCTCTTAGCTCCTCCCTCATGCCTAGAATACCTGCACCTACACACAAGAGATTGAAAATAGTTAATAGCATATGCGTTTAGTGATTAAAAACTAGGAAAACCATAGAAAGTATGCATCTAGAAAGAATAAAACTTATTTGCGATAAATCAAAACAACTCCAAATGACTTGAAAATATAGTATGATGTTATTAAGATGATTTTGGGAAGATCTGAGCATAAATTAAAAGGAAATTATGATCAAAAACTATGGCCATCCCTAGCAGGGACAACTAAACCTGCAATCACAAAAACCTAAATTGACCCATCAAAACTACTCAAAACTTAACCAAAATTTAATGCAAGGCTATTATAATGATTTAGAAATGATCTATGGTGGAATTGCATCAAAATTGTAAGCCATTTCATGGCCATCCCTAGCAGGTGCAACTAGGACTATTATCCATCCCCGGGTGGGACGGTCACAAAACTAGGTGGTTTTTACCACCAATTTCAAGGGGATCTGGTTTAGAACCCTCCTAAATGTCTTGTCAGCAAATTTGGTCAAATTACTCTCCAATTTGATAGGTTTTGGAATGGATTTGGTGTATTTTGGGATGCCCCTAAAAGCACCTTCGAATGAAGAGGATTTCAAGGAAAATACTTGGGAAATGTGAGGGCAAATGTGAGGACAAATGTGAGCAGCACTTCATGAGCAATGCTTGAATTCATCTCCTTTGAAATTGGGTGAGAGCACCTCAATTTATAGCCCAAATAGGGAAAATGTGCAAAAGGGGCAAGTTCTGGCATGCAAGGCAAGTGCTGCCACTTGTCCATTCCCTTGCCATGCATAGGAGGGAAGAGGTTGCCCATTTGGGGCCTCCAATTTGCAGGTCCTGATGTCTATGATAGCCTCCAAATAAATTTTGGATGATTGGGTGGGGAATATGGTAGGAATTTATTACCATTTCTCCACCCCTTTGAATTTTGGAGGGTCTGGACCATGGCCATCCCACCCAGGGATGGTCACAACTGTGACCATCCCTAGGTGGGACGGTCATGGGTACATGGCCCAAAACTTCCCAAAACTAAGGGAAACCTTCCCAAAAGTGTATGGGAGCCCTAATTAACCCTTGAGGGTTTCCCAATGGGGCCATATGATGTCGATAAGAGTGGCGCATAGCAGTCTTATCCGATTTACATGATTTTAGTGTCTATAGATGCCCCTTTTTGAGATGCGCTATGTGCAATAGAGCGCTGAGAAAAAATAGATGACTAAATCATTAAATGATTGAGGTTATTCATTAACCTAACCAAATTTAGATGCCTCCATTGTGGAAAGAGCATACATTCTTGGAATCCTTGCTTTTGACATAGTCGAAGGATTAATTTTTGGGTATACCTTTTAGTCGCACTATAGTGACAATTTTAGGGGCTTAGGGTATACTAGGTCTTGGTGCCTTGTTTTCTTGTAAGCCTTTTCAAGGGTCAATTCCTAAGGCTTCAAGGAGGTCAAGCCTTTTTTTTTGCATATGCTGATTGTTTGCCCCAACATGGGCTTGCAAATTTGTCTTTGGCAATGATTCTTTTGAATGTATGAAAATTGCACTTTTGAGTGTTTAAGTGTTGATTTGATTTATGAAATATTTGTTATGACTACCCCCTCAAGTGATGATTCTATGAGGGCATGACCAATGATAAAGTGATGAGTCACTTGACATATATGACTTAATTGGGGTAACCATCCATTTTACCCATTACAAACCCTATCAATTCTGCTAGGATTTTGATCATTTTAATGATGATTTATGGAAGCAAGAGCCTAAATACTTCATTCCCATGGAGTGGTCCAGCCATAATAGCCTTCTTGGGGAGTGAAATAAATAATTTTTAGAGCATCCATAAATACTTTGGATTTAATCTTGATCCCTTGTTAATTTGAACCATTTTGGACCTATTTTTGGTGGGTTTTTGGCCCTATTTTTGATCTTTTTAGCTATTTTTATAGGGTTTTTTGGTGGCCATCCCTGGGTGGGATGGCTGCACTATTCATGGCCATCCCTAGGTGGGATGGTCAGCCAAATAGCTGACCATCCCACCTAGGAGCAACCATGGTCTTTTTGCATCTATATAAGCCCAAAATGAGGCAAATGAGCTCATTTGTGCATGTTTGACTTAGGAATTTGAGAGGTGAGGAGTAGGAGTGTGATTTTTTGAAGTGGAGTACTACCAAAACATCTAACCATCACCATGAGCCAGCCATAGGGCTCATCGAGCGGTGGAGCCGGTGCGAGATGGGTATGGGCCTGCATTTTCTCCTTCTCTTTATTTAATGTGAAATCATAATTTCTTATGCTTTTTCCATAAAATACACTAAATAATGGTTAAGGAACCATAATAATAGTATAATTTAGGAATACCATATTTTATTTGTAGCTTATATGCATTAATTTTTTATTTTTATGTTATTTTCTTGCATTTTTAGGGTTATTTTAGGGGTCAAATTGACCCAATTTTAGCCATTTTTGGGGGTCATCCTTGGGTGGGATGACCATTGGTGGCCATCCCTGGGTGGGATGGCTACCAAATTGGGGGCCATCCCTGGGTGGGACGGTCACAAACTAGGGCAAAAAGGGCCCCTTTTTTGTCATTTTTTGGTATTTTTGGACTTTTTTAATGCATTTTTAGTGCATTTTTGACACCTAGTTAGTTCTATCAGGTGGTGAAGAGTCGGTATCGAGTTTCAACTCTCTTTCAGGTCGCTAGGGACCTTTTGATAGAGGAGTATTAGAAATGGCTTGATGCCATTGGCCTTAAGCATGTGACACGGTTAGAGCCTATGGTGGGCGACCACGCTTACTTGACTGCTTTGATAGACCTTTGGGATCCTCACACCAACACCTTCCATCTACCTATCAGGGAGATGATGATGACTTTAGAGGATGTCTATCAGATATTACATATTTTTATAGAGGGGTACCCTATCGTATCCACTCATAGAGATCGATGAGATGTAGTGCTGTAGAGGTACTTTAGGGGATGCTGGGAGGAGGTAGTGAGTGACCTACTTAGTGGAGGGATATTAGTAGAGTCTTGGTTTGGGGCGGATGTATTGGGTGTTAGACATTCCTTATTGATGACTTTGATCTCCAACATGTTGCTTCTAGACTCATCAGGAGCTAGGTTCCCCTGGAACCTTATAGAGTTGGTTTTTACACTTGTGGAGTGCACTGAGGAGGAGCCTATAGTGATGGCTTGGGGTCCTACATTATTGGCATAGCTATATGATGAGCTATATGAGATCCACTCTCATGGGTAGAAGGGATTGGATTGCAGTTTTCTACTATAGGTTTGGGGATGGTAGCATATTGTAGTGGATCGACTGTGGGGATTACCTTGGATGACTTGAGCATAACTTACTGATAGGGATATAGGCTATGGGATACTATGGTAGAGGGCTTAGGAGATAGGTTAGAGCCATCACTTTGTAGGTGATGTTGAGCACTATGTAGAGTCCTTTGCATGACTCAGGGTAGAGGAGATTACCTAGAGATCTTATAGAGATTGTCTAGTATGGGCTGAGATGCTACATAGTTACACTATGTGAGGTGAGCTAGATGGCTAGTTGGGTGACATGGGACTGAGTGAGAGTACTTCCCTTATGCTCGAGTCCTATGATAGTTTAGGCTATGCTAGGGGTTGCCTAGTGATTTGATGATCTACCATCATCGTAGGGCTGAGAGGACTCTTAGTTGGCCTATAGTGGAGGCTTTGGGAGAGGAGTCAGATCCTGTAGTAGACATATCTAAGGTAGATGATGTTAGGATTATAGAGGAGTATGACTCTTGGTGGGTGACATGATAGTGGTGAGGAGAGGGGCCACTAGGAGGGGCTGCAGCTACTATGGTAGAGGAGGCACCTGGGGATGCTCTAGAGGAGGAGGTTTAGGATGACTCTCCAGATGATGAGGAGGTAGGCATAGGCGAGTGACATGTATGTCATCGTGTAGCGGATGAGTGGATAGATCTCCTAGACTTAGGGGGTCTATAGGGTGACTTGGGTGAGGCTAACTTTGAGGATCAATGGAGATGTAGGTATAGCTGGAAGCTTGAGATGCTATGATTATTGAGCTGTGGGGTGAGCTTATCAGAGGTCAGTAGGAGAGAGAGAGACTTTAGGCTGATATGGAGAGGTAGGCAGCATTGATAGCTATGCTTTAGGCATAGGTTGGAGCATGGAGCCCTAGCCATGAGGGGTCTAGTAGTGGTGAGATAGCTAGGCTATGGGAGGAGGTGGCACAACTTCAGTCCTTAGTGGTGACCTACCAGACTCATTGCTAATAGGATCGAGCTTATACTAATGATTTGGAGGATGAGATAGTGCACCTTAGGGGGTGCATACCAGACCACTCATCTGCTAGTGGATCACACCAGAGTTAGAGGAGTGGTACAGGATAGTCTTCTGCATGGATGGGGCCTCCTAGCTCTACACAGAGGTCAGATAGGGTAGGTGGTAGCAGATCTAGGAGTTCATGGTGGACTTCGACTGAGGGTAGGGGTGAGAGTCATAGCACCGGTCCTGCGTGACCATGGTTTTTGAGACTCTGATGGCTCTTTTTGATATTTTGGGATTTATGAGGTCTGAGGACCCACTTTATTGTAGCCTATGGGTAGTTTATGGATGATGATGTAGCTTTTGATTTCATATATATATATATATATATGAGTTTTTATGTTATCATCATGTGATGTTTTATTGCTTTATGAGATGTATGCAATGCTTATATGTATGCTTTATGATGTTATGATGGATGTTTAACATGGATGCATGTATTTTTCCTATGATGTGATTTGATGATATGGCTATTTGTAAATGCACAATGAAATGGATGATTTGATTTAATTTGTATGATGGATTTATGATGACTATTTGACACATTATATGCTAGCACCATAGATTGTACAAAATTTATCTCATTATATGTAATGGCTTGTGAAAATGTACACTAACAAACATGTGATGGCATGATATGAAATGGAATGAATAGTATAATGTTTTATGATATGTTTGGGATTTTTAGGAGACTCAAACACTCTAGTTACCTAATCAAAAGTTGTATAGTAACCATGCAAGACTTTTAACAAGGTATAAATCTTCTAAGATAACCAAGATAGTCAATATCCTTGTGTGTGCATGTGAGTTCATTACTATGATAATGCATAAAGTTACCCTAGTGCCAAACAAGATTGATTCAACCCATCTGTACTAGAGATCACCCTACGAGTCTCATTATCTTGAGTTTTGTACTTAGTTGGATTAGACCACTAGGCAATATAGGCTACCAAAATCTAGCTCATCCACATGTAAACATTGGTCTATACAAAAGCAAGTTGCTTATGTGATAGACATATCATCATGCGTAAGGATACCACCATTGCCAAGCGGGCTTGATGCCACCCAACCTATAATGAGGATCACCTTATGGTTCTCTAATGCTAAGAATTCCAGGGATTCAAGTTCAAAACTCCCTTATTTTCTTTTAAATTTGAATTTTTCAAGGGAGTTGCTCATTTTTGTTATGGTGAGCAAGGGATTTTGGTAGTGGTGAGAACCACTATTTATTTTACTTTTTCTAATGGTAAAAACCATTATTTCTTTTGCATATTGTGAAGTGATAATAATCACTATTTATTTTTTCTTTTGGATACTTACCCCAATTTGGTGTGAGGCAAGGGATTTTGATTTTTTGGGTAAGGAGGAACTTGTCCTTTTGTCAATTCTCAACATCTTTGAACCATTCACATAGGGGGATGAGCGAGATAAACTTTTCACTTAAGGGTAACCTAGACCACTTTGTAGGTTTCATATTTCCTTGTGCTAAACTTGGATTTATTAATGTGAAAATGTGTTGGGATTTTGATGTATACAAGGTATAATCTAAGTAGGATTCTACCTTCTAAAAATCATGATAGCTTTCTACAAAATCTGAAAAGAAAACTAGATATGGTTGAGTGACCAAAAACCTTAACTATGTCTTATAAACAATGGCTAAGTGATGGGAAATAGACATACAATATGGAGTGTAAATGTAAATGATATATGTAATGTAAATAGGTGGTAACATTGACATATGATAATAGTGAATTTGATATATGCCTAGTATACAGACTTGGTGCTAGACATGTATGATCAATTTCTAACAATGCATAATGCAATGGTGTATATACCTAATGCAATTGATGTTGAAATGCAAATGATGTGAAGTGCAATGAAGCAATATTTTTGTGTTTTTGAGATTTTAATGATGTTTTTGTATTTTTGATATATATGTAGGTTGACCAATGGGCTTAATGAATGCCATTGGGGCTTTTTGGGTGACCAAAGGGCTTATAGATACCTTTGGGGCATTTTGGGGTGACCTAGATGGTCGTAGACCACCTAGGAGTATTTTAGGGTGACCAAAGGGCTTATAGATGCCTTTGGAGCATTTTGGGGTGACCTAGATGGTCATAGACTACCTAGGAGTTTTTAGGGTGACCAAAGGGCTTATAGATGCCTTTGGGGCATTTTGGGTTGACCTAGATGGTCGTAGACCACCTAGGAGATTTTTGGGTGACCAAAGGGCTTATAGATACCTTTGGGGCATTTTGGGTTGACCTAGATGGTCATAGACCACCTAGGAGCATTTTAGGGTGACCAAAGGGCTTATAGATGCCTTTGGGGCATTTTGGGGTGACCTAGATGGTTGTAGACTACCTAGGAGTATTTTAGGGTGACCAAAGAGCTTATAGATGCCTTTGGAGTATTTTGGGGTGACCTAGATGGTCGTAGACCACCTAGGATATTTTAGGGTGACCAAAGGGCTTATAGATACCTTTGGAGTATTTTGGGTTGACCTAGATGGTCGTAGACCACCTAGGAGTGTTTTAGGGTGACCAAAGGGCTTATAGATGCCTTTGGGGTATTTTGGGTTGACCTAGATGGTTGTAGATCACCTAGGAGTATTTTAGGTTGACCTAGATGGTTGTAGACTACCTAGGGGTATTTTAGGGTGACCAAAGGGCTTATAGATACCTTTGGGGTATTTTGGGTTGACCTAGATGGTCGTAGACCACCTAGGAGAATTTTAGGGTGACCAAAGGGCTTATAGATACCTTTGGGTATTTTGGGTTGACCTAGATGGTCGTAGACCACCTAGGGGTGTTTTAGGGTGACTAAAGGTCTTATAGATGTCTTTGGGGTATTTTGGGTTGACCTAGATGGTCGTAGATTATCTAGGGGTGTTTTAGGGTGACCAAATGGATTATAGATACCTTGGGGATTTTAGGTTGACCTAGATGGTCATAGACCACCTAGGGGATTTTTAGGTTGACCTAGATGGTCGTAGACCACCTAGGGGCATTTTAGGTTGACCTAGATGGTCGTAGACCACCTAGGGGTATTTTAGGTTGGGCATGGTGCTCTAAGCATGGAAAGGCTGCAAGTGACTGATATTCAATGGTTCAGGCTCTTCACTTCCTTCAATAGATGCTAAGTGATAAGTTCTAGGTCCAATATGACTAGTAATGATGTATGGACCTAACCAATTTGTCATGAATTTATCCTGCATATGGGGTGGTAAATTTGAGTTTTGTTGGTTCTCTTTCAGAACTAAATCACCAACCTAAAAGTCTCTAGGGTGGACTTTCATGTTGTAAGCTCTCTTGAGGTGCTCTTGATAAACACGTAGATGCTCGAGAGCATTGACACATCGCTCATCAAGCAGAGTGAGTTGATCTAGATGAGCTTGCCATGCAGTATCATCATCGATGAACTCTTATGGAGATATGCATAGTGATGGTATTTCTAACTCTAAAGGCATGATAGCCTCAGCACCATACACTAGTGAAAATGGAGTTGCCCTAGTGGGAGTCTGAATACTAGTGTGATAGGCCCAAAGGGCAAGAGGTAATTGATTATGCCAATCCTTATGATTTTCCTTAATAATTTTCTTTAAGATTGCAACTACTATTTTATTAGATGCCTCTGCTTTCCCATTAGCTTGTGGATAATAGGGCGTAGAAAAGTTGTGTTGTATATTATATTTTATTGTTAAAGCATGCACATCCTTATTCTTAAAGGGTGTCCCATTATCTAAAATTATCTTGGATGGAATACCAAAATGACATATGATGTTATGCAATATGAACTCCGCAATGCGAGGTCCAGTCATCGTGGTAAGGGGAATTGCTTCCACCCATTTTGTGAAGTACTCAGTAGCCATTATGATAAATGTGTGATGGCCTGAGGAGGTAGGTGAGATTTTCCCAATTAAATCAAACCCCCATTGTGCAAATGGCCAAACCGATTGAATCGGTTGTAAGGCCTGTGAAGGTACGTGTGTCAAATTTGCATGATGTTGACATTTTACGCACTTCTTCACATAAGCACAATAATATTTCTCTAAAGTTGGCCAATAATAGCCCATGTGAAGAATGCACTTTGTGATGGCCATGCCACTGAAATGACCACCACATGTACCATCGTGTGCTTGGGAAATGGCCCAAGCTGACTCTTGAGAGTCTAAGCAATGAAGGAGGATACCCTCATAGCTTCGATGATACATTATATCTCCTAGTAAGACATACTTTGCCACCTTTTTCTTAAATTCTCATTTTGTAGCATGCGACAATCTAGAAGGAATACTTCCTAGTTTTAAATAATATTTTATTTGGGTAGCCCAATATTGTTTTAAAGAAGCCTCAATTGTATGAACTATGCAATCCTTTTGATGTTCCTCTCGTGCAAATGTTGATTGAGAGTGAACTTGTAGATATAGCATTGTGCTAGTATCAAAAGGATTCTTAGGGAACAAAGTCCCCCAAGTGACATTATTCAAATAATTATGTATTTGAGAGAACCTTTCATGTGAAGGTTCAATCTGAATCATGTGGACTTCAGGCATGGAGTTAAGCTCATTGCACTTCATCGTAGATTGTGATAGCATTTTCACTTGAATAGTCATGATATCATCAGATGGGTTCTATGAGGATTAATGACCCTAAGGAGGCCATTGTATCTACAAAATGGTTAGATGAATGAGGGAGTGCCTCAATATCATACCATTCAAACTTTTCTAGAAGTTTATCCACTAGGGCTTTGTAGGCTTGCAAGACTAGGCACCTACACTAGAATATTCCTTTGACCTGATTAACTATGAGCAAGGAATCATCAAAAATGTTTAGCTTTGTTATTTTCATGGTGATTGCCATTTGAAGGCCTATGAGAAGGGCTTCATACTTGGCATTGTTATTGGTGCATAAGAAATCAAGTTTAAATGAAAGGGGTATTGGAGCCCCTTGCGGTGTGAAAAACATGATTCCTATACCACCCCCTTGCTCACACTTAGAACCATCAAAAAATAGAGTTATGTCAGCTTGTGACTCAGGCTCTTCAAGATCTGGTGATTCTGAGACATGAAAAACTCCATCATCGAGAAGCTCTATAGTGAGAGGCTGGTCATCCTAGAGAGGAGCCTCTACTAGTTGATCGGCTATGACTTGACCTTTAATTGATTTCTATCCAATGAACTCTAGGTCAAATTCCATCAACAACATGATCCATTTTGCCATGCGACTACTATGGTAAGTTTGACTCATCATGTAGTGCAATGGATTCTCTTTTGAAACTACATACATGGTATGATTGAGCATGTAATGGTATAGATTTTTAGTGGTAAAGACCACTGCTAAGCATAGCTTCTCAACGTATGTAACTATTGGAAATATGAGCAAGTTTTGTTGTCATTGATGTCAAGAGTCAGTTTCAGTGAGCAGGACAAAAGGAAGGATGTCAAGAGTCAGTTGAAGTGCAAGAGAAAGATTGCTTCTAGACCTAAGGAAAATAATATTATAATATCTCTTATTATAATATTCAAGGTGGTCATATGAGGTCTAAAGAGCAATAGGAAGGCCCAAGAAAAATAATATTATAATATTTTATTATAATATTAAAGGTCTAAGGTTAAGACCTAAAGATTTAAATTAATTATAATAATTTCATTATAAATTAATTTATAACTTTAATTAAATTTAAATTTATTAAATTAATTATAAATTAATTATAATAATTTAATTATAAATTAGTTTATGATTTAATTTAAATAACCCTAAAGGTTAGGGTTATAAGGGCACAAAGTTTTAATTAATTTGAATTAAAATCGAATTTAAAAATGTCATCGACATTTTGAGCACATGGCATATTGCATATAAGAAGGGGCAAGTTTTATTTCAAATAATTATCCATGCGATCCATCGAATGCTATAGAAAATCGTGCGCAAGGTAAAGAGGCAGAATCATGTGTGTTTTAAAAGGTTTAAAGAGGTAGAACAAGGGACAAGTAAGTGGGGAGCCCACTTCACATTGCAAGGCATTGGGTAGCACGGTTGGTAGCTAGGGGCTGCGCTAAGACGTTCGCAGGTGCAAGGTTAGGGGTTCGATTCTCGTGGTCTTCATTTTTGCAAGCGGAGAAGGTTTTGGTCTGCATCATCGGAGAGGAACAAAGGGAAGGTGCGTGCCTTTCCCTTTGCATGGAGGCACGTAGCCCACTTGGTGGGTGCGCATTGTGCAAAGGCGCTTGGAAGGAGGGGTTTGCATGTTCGAAACCCATCGAGGCCTTTTTGGTGGTTTGACTAAGGTATGCACTCACATTGCTAAGGTTTGATTGTTGCATCCAAAAATTGCAAAGGTGGAAATTAATTTTTAATTTCTTAAAGTTTTATTAATTGGAAATTGCATATTTAAAAGGGTTTATAGAGTTATACAAGGGAGATAAAAGGGTATGCAAAGTTTTATTTTTGTGTTTGATTTTTGAGTGGTTAAAGTTTATAAAAGGAGAAATAAGGTGTGCCAAGGGTGTTAGATATTTTTGTTGAAATAAAGTTATATTATAAAAATTGTTTTGAAAGGAGAGATAAGGCATAGTTGATTTTTGATATTTTGACTTGGTGAAATATTTTTGAAAGAAAATATTAAGGATAGATTTTTGCTATCTAACCCTTGAGATTGGCAAAGAGAGTGATTGTGATTGAGACAGGTTTTGAGGTCAAAACTTCATCAAACAAAAGGTATGGGCATATCTTCCTTGTGAGTGAAATATTGTTGGATGTTGTGAATGCTAAGTTGGAGTGAAAAGGATTGTTTGATAAGCATTGTTGAGTTTGGTTTTGAGATATCAAATGTTGATTGATGTGGGTTTTTGGAATGAAAGTTGATACTAGAAACCTTGTTTGATAAGCATTGTTGGAAATATTGAAGTAAGCTTTCATATGCTTGAACTAGGGTTTGTGAAAGATCATGAGTATCATTGTTATGTGAAGTTGAGAACTATCTTGAACTAGGGTTTGTGAAATATCATGAGTATCATTGTTATGTGAGGTTTGTTTGATAAGCATTGTTGACTAAGCTTTCATTGAGTGATTGGTTGAGTGGAGTTGATTGGGCTTAGTTGATTGGAAGTGTTGGAGTGATAGTTCAAGTTCTGTGAAACAAATTGTTCCTTACTAATTTGAGAAATATTGAAAGTGATTGAGTGTGAAACATATTGAGTCTCTAACCATTCTCCATATGTTTCTGTGGTAAAGTAAGAGATATTGAAAGTGATTGAGCATTGTTGTGAGTGTGAAGCATATTGAGTCTCTAACCATTCTCTATATGTTTCTGTGAGATTAAACAAGATTATGTGTGAAGCTTGTTTGTGTGATTGAAGAGGTTTTCTATGATAGATTGAGTTGAGTTGAATAAGCTTTTGTGGAAGCTGTAAATGCATATTTGAGGTAAGTCTTAGTGTGGACTTAGTTGAGAGATTTGAGGTAAGTCTTGGTGAAGACTTGTTGAGTAGATTGGACAAGTTCTAGTGAGGACTTGTTGAGAGATTTGAGGTAAGTCTTGGTGAAGACTTGTTGAGTAGATTGGACAAGTTCTAGTGAGGACTTGTTGAGTAGATTTGAGGTAAGTCTTAGAGAAGACTTGAGAGTAGATTTGATTGATTGATTTGTTCAAACCTTGAGTTAAGGTTTGGGGTAGATCTAGTAGAGTTGATTTGTGATTGGATCAAGCTTTGTGTTAAGGCTTGAGGATATATTTGAGGATAGAGTTTGGTGTAGATTTGAGGATAGGTTTGTGCTAAAGATAGATATTGAGTAGATTTGTGCTAGATCGAAGGACTATGTTTAGTGCAGATTTGAGGATAGATATTGAGTAGATTTGTGCTAGATGAAGGACTATGTTTAGTGCGATTGAGATAGAAGATTGTGCTAGATCGAAAGGACTGTGTTTAGTGTAGATTTGAGATAGAGTGAGAGTAAGATTTGGAGGTGATAGAGTAGAGGATAGTAGTCTCTAGTGGATAGAGATCCATTAGCTAGGGCAATGAGGATAGATATATTCTGAGTGAGGATAGAGTCTTCAGTGGAGAGAGATCCACAAGCTAGTGTAGTGGAGGTAGTAGTCTTCTAGAGGATCACCAACTAGAGTAGAGGAGGAGTTCTCCTATGGATAGAGATCCATGAACTAGTTGAGGGGATTGGTGTCTCCTGTGGATAGAGATATCCATGAACTTGATTAGGGGATTGGTGTCTCCTTTGGATAGAGGTCCATAAACATTGTAATAGGGAAAGGATTCCCAAGAGATTTATTGAGAAAATTTTAGTGAAATATTTTCTCCATGGAGTAGCCCACATTGGGTGAACCACGTTAAATTGGTGTCTCTATTGTGTGTGGTGATTTATGCATTGCTTTGATTACTATTATTGATATTGCCATTGATATATTGCATAATATTGTTTGGGAAAGAAAAGTAAAAAGTGGTCTTATACTGTTCACCCCCCTCTCAGTATAAGCTTGTGTTCTTCAATTGGTATCAGAGCGAGTTCCTTCGGAAGAGCTTAATAACTTGAAGGAAAATATTACAAGAACATAGATGGATTCTCAGAATGGATCATCAGGGAATTCAACACCATTGTTCGATGGGAACAATTATGCACTATGGAGCACAAGGATGAAGTTTCATCTAATGGCACTTGGAAATGAAATATGGGAAGTAGTTGAGAATGGATACATACCACCAACAACTCCACCTACAGATAAATATGGTAAGCTTCTACATCATTACAATTCAAAGGCAATGAATGGAATTTTGAGAGGTTTGCATGAAATAAAGTTTATAAAGGTTATGCATTGCACATCAACAAAGGAAATTTGGGATAAGTTGAAAGGCATATATGAAGGAGATAAAAATGTCAAAAGGGTAAAGTTGCAAAATTTCAAGAGAGCATTTGAAGACCTAAAGATGAAGGATGAGGAAAACATTGTGACATATCTACTTCATGTGGATGAGGTTGTTAACTCCATGCAAGGACTTGGGCTTAAGGTTGAGGAACTAGATGTTTGTGATAAGATTTTAAGGTCACTTCCAAAAAGGTTTAGTGAAAATATTTCAGCTATAGAAGAGGTAAAAGATATTGAAATTTTGACAAGGGATGAATTACATGGAATTCTCATAGCTTTTGAGATGAGAATAAAAGAGGAACCTATTCCCCAGAAGGAAGCAACCTTCAAAGTTACTAAGAAGACAAAGGGTAAGAAGTCAGATTCAAGCAATGAGTCATCCAGTGATGAAGAAGCAAATTATGGCAGAAGGAACAAGGACTCAAGAAAATATAAAGGTACAAAATCAGTTAGATGTTTCAATTATGGAAAATATGGTCACTATGCATCTGATTGTCCAGAGGCTAGAAATAGCAATGATGAAGAAAAATAGGATCATAAGAACAGGGAAACAGGAAAACACAGGTACCAAAAGAAAAGTAGGGATGGACAAGGCAAGCAAGGAAAGAAGTTCTTCCAAAGGCATAAGAAGAGTTTTTATGCAGACAAGGTAGGTAAGAGTTCAAGTGATAGTGATGAAAGTTCCTCAAATAATGATGAAGATGAAGTTCTATTTCTAGCAAAAGAAAAATAAGTGGTTAGAAAAAGGTCACCAATGATTCTCAAGTGTTTTAGATGTGGTAACTTTGGTCATCTTGAAGATAGTTGTACAAGGAATGGATTCAGTTTTAGTGATGATGAATATGAAGATACACTTGAAGGACTAGAAGAAAGTCTTCTTATGGCAATAGAAGAAGAAGGAAATACTTCTAGTGGAAGTAAATCAGAAAGGAATGAAGATGATCCCAAAGGCAAACAAATAGAGGAAGAATCAAAAAAAGGAGAAGTTGATCTTGAGGGTGAGCTTATTCATGCCCTTGATGCATTAAGGGAGGTAAGAAAGCAAAACTCAAAACTCAAGCTTAAATTTCAAGAATGTGATGAAGAGAAAGGAAAGCTTATAGAGGATCTAACCAACTCAATAGCTAAGACAAGGAGATTCAAAGAGAAGTTAGAAGCAAAGGTTTTAGAATGTGAAAGGTTAGAGCATGAGGTAGCTTCACTAAGGAAGGAAGTAAAAGAGTCTAAGGACAAGTTACACAGGTTTGGGAGAAGCTCAAAGAAATTGGATAAGATTATCAAGACACAAAAACCTACATCAAACAAGACAGGTCTTGGTTTTGAATAGGTACAAAGAAAACAAGGAGAGGAGTCAATCTCAAGCTCCGAAGAAGAAGAAGCTTCAGAAGAAGAGAGTGTAAGAGAGAGTGAGACTTCTGAGGATGAGTTGGACAATAGAAAGTTCAACAAGGAAAGGAACAATGCACAAATGAGGAACAGATGGAACAAGAACCAACACAGGGTAAAAGAGACTAAGAGACCAATGGGGTCAAGGCAAGGTAGTTTCAATGGATGATGCTTCTCATGTCATAGGTTTGGGCACAAGGCTACACAGTGTAGGACACATGAAAGATAGGAATATGGGAATTTCAGAAATAGATAACTTTTTCAAGGGTATTGCTACTCTTGTAATCAGTTTGGTCACAAGGCAGTGAATTGCAGGGTTCATGATAGGAATGGATATGGCTTCACCAGGAGAAACCCCAAGATATTTGCACCTTTAAGGAATAACAACATTAAGTGTTATAAGTGCAATAATGATGGACATACAACAAAGTGGTGTAGAGCAAAAATTCTAGAGACAAGCAGGAACATGAATAGTCAGAGGAATCAGAAGGATCAGTTGAGGAAGAAAGTGGACAAAGGTAAAGATCAGTGCATGCTGGGAGTAGAAATACTCCCACCCTAGAATTAACCACCTCAAGAGGAGGTGGGGGAGGGGCTAAGCTAAGAGTTTCATTCTTAGCCCCAAGCCCCAAAGGTGGCCCTTTGCCATTGATGACAAAGGGGGAGAGATTTGAGTTAGGGGGAGAGCATTCAATCGGGGGAGTTTCTCAAGGGGAGCAGAATAGAAAGAGGTAAAGGAAATGATAAAAGGAAAATGGGTTGCCATCAATGACAAAGGGGGATATTGTTGGAAATATGAGCAGGTTTTGTTGTCATTGATGTCAAGAGTCAGTTTCAATGAGCAGGACAAAAGGAAGGATGTCAAGAGTCAGTTTTAGTAAGTAGTGCAAGAGAAAGATTGCTTCTAGGCCTAAGGAAAATAATATTATAATATCTCTTATTATAATATTCAAGGTGGTCAGATGAGGTCTAAAGAGCAATAGGAAGGCCCAAGAAAAATAATATTATAATATTTTATTATAATATTAAAGGTCTAAGGTTAAGACCTAAAGATTTAAATTAATTATAATAATTTCATTATAAATTAATTTATAATTTAATTTGATTAACTCTAAGAGTTATTAAATTAATTATAATAATTTAATTATAAATTAGTTTATGATTTAATTTAAATAACCCTAAAGGTTAGGGTTATAAGGGCACAAAGTTTTAATTAATTCGAATTAAAATCAAATTTAAAAAGATCATCGATATTTTGAGCACATGGCATATTGCATATAAGAAGGGGCAAGTTTTATTTCAAATAATTATCCATGCGATCCATCGAATGCTATAGAAAATCATGCACAAGGTAAAGAGAAAGAATCATGTGTGTTTTAAAAGGTTTAAAGAGGTAGAACAAGGGACAAGTAAGTGGGGAGCCCACTTCACATTGCAAGGTGTTGGGTAGCATGGTTGGTAGCCAGGGGTTGCGCTAAGACGTTCGTAGGTGCAAGGTTAGGGGTTCGATTCTCGTGGTCTTCATTTTTGCAAGCGGAGAAGGTTTTGGTCTGCATCATCGGAGAGGAACAAAGGGAAGGTGTGTGCCTTTCCCTTTGCGTGGAGGCACGTAGCCCACTTGGTGGGTGCGCACTATGCAAAGGCGCTTGGAAGGAGGGGTTTGCATGTTCGAAACCCATCGAGGCCTTTTTGGTGGATTGACTAAGGTATGCGCTCACATTGCTAAGGTTTAAATGTTGCATCCAAAAATTGCAAAGGTGGAAATTAATTTTTAATTTCTTAAAGTTTTATTAATTGGAAATTGCATATTTAAAAAGGGTTTATGAGTTATACAAGGGAGATAAAAGGGTATGCAAAGTTTTATTTTTGTGTTTGATTTTTGAGTGGTTAAAGTTTATAAAAGGAGTAATAAGGTGTGCCAAGGGTGTTAGATATTTTTGTTGAAATAAAGTTATATTATAAAAATTGTTTTGAAAGGAGAAATAAGGCATAGTTGATTTTTGATATTTTGACTTGGTGAAATATTTTTGAAAGAAAATATTAAGGACATATTTTTGCTATCTAACCCTTGAGATTGGCAAAGAGAGTGATTGTGATTGAGACAGGTTTTGAGGTCAAAACTTCATCAAACAAAAGGTATGGGCATATCTTCCTTGTGAGTGAAATATTGTTGGATGTTGTGAATGCTAAGTTGGAGTGAAAAGGATTGTTTGATAAGCATTGTTGAGTTTGGTTTTGAGATATGATAGATGGGTTTTGGAATGAAAGTTGATACTAGAAACCTTGTTTGATAAGCATTGTTGGAAATATTGAAGTAAGCTTTCATATGCTTGAACTAGGGTTTGTGAAAGATCATGAGTATCATTGTTATGTGAAGTTGAGAACTATCTTGAACTAGGGTTTGTGAAATATCATGAGTATCATTGTTATGTGAGGTTTGTTTGATAAGCATTGTTGACTAAGCTTTCATTGAGTGATTGGTTGAGTGGAGTTGATTGGGCTTAGTTGATTGGAAGTGTTGGAGTGATAGTTCAAGTTCTGTGAAACAAATTGTTCCTTACTAATTTGAGAAATATTGAAAGTGATTGAGTGTGAAACATATTGAGTCTCTAACCATTCTCTATATGTTTCTATGGTGAAGTAAGAGATATTGAAAGTGATTGAGCATTGTTGTGAGTGTGAAGCATATTGAGTCTCTAACCATTCTCTATATGTTTTTGTAGATTAAACAAGATTATGTGTGAAGCTTGTTTGTGTGATTGAAGAGGTTTTCTATGATAGATTGAGTTGAGTTGAGTAAGCTTTTGTGGAAGCTTACAATACATATTTGAGGTAAGTCTTGGTGAAGACTTGTTGAGTAGATTTGAGGTAAGTCTTGGTGAAGACTTGTTGAGTAGATTGGACAAGTTCTAGTGAGGACTTGTTGAGTAGATTTGAGGTAAGTCTTGGTGAAGACTTGTTGAGTAGATTGGACAAGTTCTAGTGAGGACTTGTTGAGTATATTTGAGGTAAGTCTTAGAGAAGACTTGAGAGCAGATTTGATTGATTGATTTGTTCAAACCTTGAGTTAAGGTTTGGGGTAGATCTAGTAGAGTTGATTTGTGATTGGATCAAGCTTTGTGTTAAGGCTTGAGGATAGATTTGAGGATATAGTTTGGTGTAGATTTGAGGATAGGTTTGTGGAAGGAAAATTGAGTAGATTTGTGCTATACAAGGACTATGTTTAGTGAGATTGAGATAGATATTGAGCATAATTTGTGCTAGATTGAAGGACTATGTTTAGTGTATATTTGAGGATAGATATTGAGCAGATTTGTGCTAGACTGAAGGACTATGTTTAGTGTATATTTGAGGATAGATATTGAGAAGATTTGTGCTAGATCGAAGGACTGTGTTTAGTGCAGATTTGAGATAGAGTTGAGAGCAAGCTTTGGAGGTGATAGAGTAGAGGATAGTAGTCTCTAGTGGATAGAGATCCATTAGCTAGGGTAGTGAGGATAGAGATCTTCTGAGTGAGGATAAAGTCTTCAGTGGAGAGATATCCACAAGCTAGTGTAGTGGAGGTAGTAGTCTTCTAGAGGATCACCAACCAGAGTAGAGGAGAAGGAGTTCTCCTATGGATAGAGATCCACGAACCTATTGAGGGGATTGGTGTCTCCTATGGATAGTGTTCCATGAACTTGATTAGGGGATTGGTGTCTCCTTTGGATAGAGGTCTATTGGTCCGGCTTTCATGCACACCCCGGGAAAGGATGAAGCAAGGAAAGCTCCGGAGACACCCACGGGACGGATCCCACTCATCTTTAGGATCTAGCTGGTTATCCAAGGTGCGAGTTACAGAGTTGGGTCGAATGGCAATTCACTCTTTTCCACTTCTGGAATAGATTTCAATATGGACTACTCTGTTACCTTACAGGGGGTTCTTGAACTTGTTCAGTAGTTGCAAAAGTTGTTGACAATCAGATTTAACTTGAATTCTAGATCTAGCTCTCATGGGTCAACAGATTTAAATAAAAGACAAATAAAGAAAA
The DNA here is from genome assembly GCA_028583015.1 of Wollemia nobilis. Classification (NCBI taxonomy): domain Eukaryota; kingdom Viridiplantae; phylum Streptophyta; class Pinopsida; order Araucariales; family Araucariaceae; genus Wollemia; species Wollemia nobilis. Next base: position 4,342,852 of record JAQPPZ010001711.1, on the reverse strand, counting down.
TAAAAATGGATCATTCACCGAAAGCAAAGAGAGGGTAGGGTAAGGCAGAAAAGAGAAGCTTATCAAACATTAAACTGTAAAACCCTAAACTATCAATCTTATCTATGCTATCAGCTTCACAAGAGAACAAATCAAAGAAGAAAGTGTCCAGTCAGTCTAAGATCACTTTCAACTAAGAGCACAAGGCAGAGTGAATCAGATCTAGCAAAAAATTATAAATCCAAGGGCAGCTGGTTAAAATTGGTATCTTTCACCGGCAGCCTAGCTCGCACAGTGAAGACAGAGCAATTAGAACAAACTTACACCTGAAATCTGTAATTTCCCCTAGCAGACAATAGAACAACTGAAGCCTAACAGCATATTTAAACTTGATAACTCAGATTTACAACATATATCTAATAAAATTTAAATGGAACGGATAACAAAAGAAGATACACTTATCACACTCTGCAAAAGATTAGGCTCCTGGCCATGCTATCACGTAAAAGCTAAAGCACATCAACTCCAAGTCCAGAAACAAAGGATTTCACAAAATTAGCAAGAAATTGCTTATAAGCCTTTATTTCTAAGTCTCCGCCTCCTGCGATTACATTTAGAATCTGTATTTATAGACTCAAGACAGACCCCTGATCTTTTCAAAATATCTTCTTCAAACCCTAAATCTTATCGCACTTAAACCCTAGGACCCGGGTTTTACAATAAAAATCCATCTTAAGACCAAAGTCCGGATAGAACTTAACCCTTCGGCAAATCTGTGCAGTCAACTGCCATAAATGGAGAAGATAAAATCAAATGCAACTTGCATTCATCCGCAACTGCAAATAAATGCCTCCATTAATTCTGCTGGTGAGCCGGATGAGTCACCACTTCTTCATCAATTTGATCTCCGCAAATCCATCTCTGAGTTGAAATGGTCTCCATGCTATCAATTCTGCAATAAATCTCCATTAAATGCATTTATTGGCTTCTTTTCCTCTAGCATGGCGGTCCTTGACTAAATCCGCACTTTATCTTCGCCTTTATGGTCTTTCCCGGTTGTCCCGTAAGTGCCAGGTGGAATCCTGCATGAAAGACAAAAAGATTATATTAGCACTTTAATAAACATTAGATCCAAGCTTAAAACATTTAAATCAGATTAAAACCACAAAATAAGCTTGCATGTCGGCTTCTGCATGTCTGCCTCACGCTTTGACACGTGTCGCTACCCCAGGATGCCTTCTGTTTCCCGTCGGAATGCACTTTCAGGTCAACTTATGACTTTCTCTCTCCTACCGCGATTCTGCGACATGTCACGATTTCGCGACATGTCACGAAATCGCGACCCTGCCAGCGCATCGGCAACTTCCTCCCTCGTCGGCCACGAAAACGTGACATGTCACGATTTCATGACATGTCGCGAAATCGCGACCCTCCTGGCCTCCGTACGCTTCCTGATTTTCAGCCGCGATTCTAGAACACGTCGCGATATCGCGACAGTTCCCTTACCTGCATGCGTTGACCGCGTTGACCACGATTTTGGAACATGTTTGCGACTTAGCCGATTTTTCATTCTGCAGCCCACTTTCTCTCTCCTACCGCGAAAATGCGACATGTCGCAAAATCGCGCCCTCCGTACAGCTTGCTTCTCTCTCCAAAAAACTGTCGCGATTTCGCGACATGTCGCGAAATCGCGACCTTTCTGGCACTTAGCCGCATTTTGACTTACCTGTCGCGATATCGCGACATTTTCGAAAATGGAAGTGTCGCGATATCGCGACACTACCAAAAATGGAAAGTTTGATTTTTCAAGTGAATTATGCAACTGTTTTCTGGATTTTCTCGATACTGGTGCAAGATTTTGCTTGTGCATGAATGATTCTAGCATGTAAAAAGTGAATTCTTGGATAACACAGACTAGAATGCAAGAAAAAGCACAACTTTAAAAAGGAGGCAAGCAAATTTGGATTTAAAACCCGAAAAGATCAAGAGGGTCCTCGCTGCAAAAAATGAAAGTTCAGAATTTTCTAAGGATGGAATCTCATTTTTCAGTGGGGGTGTGTTGCTTATCAACAAATGGCGATATCTACGGGTAAAATAGTAGCACTATTTTAGAACCCAAGACTCTGGTTTCAAAACAAAAAGACCATGCATCATGCCTTGCCACAGACATTCTTCACAATAAATTGACTGTTAATTGCAAGCTGTTAAAATTTTCCAAGGACATACTAGGCTGGATTACTTCAAGGAAGATTTCTGATGTGCAATTTCAAAGGGTATAAAACTTTCTTCAAGGATGACTGAATTGAATGATAACTTTGGACTGATCAACTTTTCTAGATTGTAAAAGGGGAAACCAAGTAGAGCTCTGTTTACTAGTTTAGCCTTTTACAGCCTAGACAGAGTTACCCTTTAGATTTACACGACCCAATTTACAACTGCAGGGCAGAATCTATAACTTAGAAGAAAATATTTTTGGAAGTATTGGCTGCCTCTTTTAATTATTCAACTTTTTTTTCTTTTTTTTTCTTTTTTTCTTATCTCTCTCTCTCTTTTGAAATATATCACTATCTGGAAGACCTTAGAGAAATTACAATTTTCTTTCATCATTTGATCAATCTGGAACTGTTTCAGTCTAGGCATTGATAGCCTCTGGTGATACCCAAATAATTGCATGACATAGTCCCCTCTCATAACCAGCTTTTCTTGGATTCCCCGGGAGTTCCTCCAACTAAACAGCATAGCAGTTTTTCTATTATTAAAACAACTGTGGCAAGTAAGACACAAGATCCAATCATCTCTCTACCTTTGTCCTGAATAACAAAATAATTCTACAGTTCAGTGCAAGCAGACTATCTCTATTAGAATGGTGAACAGCATGGGCATTGGATGGAAACTGGATTGATCAGCTTAGAATAAACAATTTTAGTAGGCTGACTTTTCATTGATTGCTCAAGCAAAGGTTAAAGGACAGAATATCAAAAGCTGAAGGACTTTGTACAAGCTTCCAAGGACAGGCACAGGCTTTAAAGCAAAATAGAATAAAAACTGCACAGCTGTACAGACAAAGGAATAAAACAAACTGCAAGGCTATTTACAAAGGATGCAAAGCACAACTGTACAGGCAGCAAAATTAAGCTAAAACAAAAGCAAAGCAATTAAAACTGCCTAGACCTGAAAATAACTTAAAGCAACTGAAATAAATTAAACTGCAACTGTACAGACAACAAAGAAAAAGAACTGCAAGGAAGAAAAGACTGTACAGACTTAAATAAAAGCAAGGATTAACTAAAAACACAGCAACTAAAAACTGACAAAGGGAAACTGCAACAGCACTGAAATAAACTTAAAGCAACTGAAATAAACTAAAATGCAACTGTACAGACATATTAAAAAAATAAAAAATAAAAAATAAAACTGCACTGAGAACAAGGATTAATCTAACAAACAAACCTGTACAGACAGCACACAATTAAAACTAAAAAGAAGCAACTAAAGCAACTATACAGAGCTATTAAAAGAACTAAACTAGAACAAAATAAAACTTACGGAGCTATTTACAATATGTACACATGTTACAACTTCTTCATAGTTCACTCAAATGATACATTGGATGGAACAACAGAGAAATAATGTTTCAAGTACTGGCCATTAACAGGGAGGTCCGGAAAATTACCATCCAGGTCTTGCAAGCGGAAAGCATTGTTACCCAATATTTCAGCAATTTGGTAGGGGCCTATCCACAGTGGCTGCAACTTTGTGTGCTTACCCTTCTTCTCATGGGCCTTGTCCCACGAAGCACTAAGTCTGCCAACCTGAAAGCCTTCACCTTGGCTCTCTTGTCAAACCACCGCTTGACAGTTTCTTGGTGTCTGCTGAAGTGCTCCAGGGCTTGGAGTCTTTCATCCTGCAAGTTAGTGAGGTCTAAAACACGGGCTTCAGCATCATCATGATCTTCAAAATAATCTAAGGCAAACTGATAGGTAGGCAACTTCAAGGAAATGGGGACAATTGGCCGAGTACCATACAACAAAACAAAAGGAGAGGTCTTAAGAGCCACTTTGTGTGTTATCCGGTCAGCCCACAGTGCATATTTCAACAATGTATGCCACTGCCTGGGTTTGTCTGCTGCAGACTTTTTGATGGCATTCATTAAGTTCTTGTTTGTTGACTCAGCCACTCCATTGCCTTGGGGGTAGTAGTTGGATGAGAATCGATAACTATCCCCATCCGGTATGCCCAATCTGCAAACTCCAATGATTGGAAGGCTCGGCCCATTATCACGCGACCAAATTCAGGGGAACCCCAAATCTAGTTATGACATTTGATTCAAGAAAATCAATAACTTCCTGGGCTGTACTTCTTGTGGTGGCTGTTGCTTCAACCCACCTTGTGCAATAGTCAGTAGCTGTCAGAACATATTTATGCCCTGCTGAGGAATTTGGGTTAATGACTCCCACAAAATCAAGTCCCCACTGCATGAAAGGTTTGTTTACCACAACTGGTTGCAATGGCAGAGCTCGGTTTGCCTCTTTGGCTGCAAATGTCTGGCACTGATGGCAGGTTTCGACATGTTGATGTGCATCCTTAAAAAGTGTAGGCCAGTAATAGCCTGCTCTTAATATCTTATGTGCAGTGGCAGATCCTGATGAATGCCCTGCCCCTAGTTTTTCATGAAAACTAGCCATGACTTCACTGACTTCATTGGGAGAAATGCACCTTAGGAAGATGCCAGCATAATTCTCCCCGTACGAGTATCCGCCTTGAGGAGATAGTGAGCAGCTTTTAACTTTAATGCTCTCCTTTGAGTTCTGTTCAAATGGGATGGGCAAACTCCAAACTGTAGCAGATGAATGATATCCCCATACCAATCATCAGATTCAGAGTTTAATTGATTAACTTCCTGCTGTAGAGGTATTTCAGCAATGTGTCTGGACAAGCCAAGTCCTCTGATCAGTTTAGCAGGCCTAATCTCCAAGTCATACTCTTGCAACCTGGTAACCCAATTGCCCCTCAGTTCACCCAACTCACTCTGACTTAGAAGGTACTTCACAGCTGGGTCTGGCACTATGGCATGAGTTTTGCTTCTGAGTATATAATGTCTGAACTGTTTCACTGCCCTTACCAAAGCATAAGCCTGTTTGTCTAATCTGGAATATTTCAGTTCAGCTCCCTTCAAATTAGTGCTCTTGAAAGCAATTGGATGTTCTCCTGTATCTCTCCGTTGAGTCAGCACTGCAGCAAGTGTATGTTCAGAAGAGAAAGTGTACAGATAGAAATCTGCACTGAAATCTGGGCTTACTAAGACTGGTGCTTGTTTAATGGCTGTCTTGATTTCTTGAAAAGCATTCTTAGCTTCAGTGGTCCAGGCAATCTGGGCAGTTTGCTTTAACATATCATTCATTGGTTTAACTATCTCTGCAAAGCTTGAGATAAAATTTCTGACAAAGTTAATCTTTCTAAAGAATGATCTCAACTCTTTCTTGGAGTTGGGAAATGGTATGCCGGATATGGCCTCAACTCTCCTCGGATCCATAGAAATGCCATCCTTTGTGACCAAATGCCCAAGCAGTTTGCCTTCTGTTACACCAAATATGCATTTCTTTGGATTCAAAGAGATGCCAAACTCTCTGCATTTGTTAAACACAGACTCTAAATGCTTGACATGGTCAAATCTGGATTTGGAAAAGACTGTTAGATCATCCATGTAAACTACAATACATTTGCCCATAAGCCCCTTGAAGGCATGGTCCATTGCTCTCTGAAATGTTGCCCCTGCATTTATTAAACCAAATGGCATCCTCTTGTAAGCAAAAGTACCCCACTTAGTTGTAAAAGCAGTCTTCATTCTATCCTCCTTTTCAACTAGAATCTGATTATAGCCTGAGAAGCCATCCAGAAAAGACATCATCTCTCGAGCCATTAACAATCTGCAGTACTTCATCCATAGAAGGCAGGGGATAATTGTCCTTTTCAGATGCTTTGTTCAGATTCCTAAAATCCACACAAAGGCGGATCTCCCCATTTTTCTTCCTAACTGGCACCAGATTTGCCACCCAAGTAGAATGCCTGATAGGAAAAATAATTGCTGCACTCAAGAGCTTCTCCACTTCTTTCTGAATAAGGGGTTCTAACAGAGCATTAACATGCCTCTGTTTTTGTCTGAAAGGCTTGCAAGATTCTTTCAAAGGTATGATGTGGGTGTAAACTTTTGGATCAAATACCTTTAAATCCTTGTATGACCAGGCCATTACATCCTTGGACTTGTGCAGGAAATCAATCATATTTCTCTTTATCTCTGGATCACAGTCCTTTGCCAACTTGATGTTCCTTGGATCCTCTTCAGTTCCTACATTCAAATTTTCAGTCTCATTGTCTGTGGTGCCCACATAATCCTCAAAATTCACCCTTTGCCTGATCTTGTCAACATCGAATAGCCTCTCCAGCTCTACCATTCCCTTTGGGATTCTGTTGTCCTTCAATCTCATGATTCCCCTGTCATCATCCAACTGTTCCATCAGGGTGTCCCTTTGGCCCTCATCAATTATAGCATTCTCAAAGGTATTGGTACTCTGTAAGAAGTGTACAATCTACTGATCATCTGAGAAAACTTGAAAGCTATCTATATTGTTTGGAACTGAAGGACGGGGGACTAACTCAATTGAAAACTTATCCCACTTAAAATCTTCCAATGGCTTTAAACTTGCAGCTGAAGATGCCAAGACATCTGCATGTGAATTTTGTTCCCTGGGTATATGTGTTAAGTTAAATGCATCAAAGCCTTCTACCAGGTCCCAAGCTCTGTGCTTGTACCCTTTCAGATAAGAGGCTTTACACTGAAACTTACCCCTGACCTGGCTTGCCACTAATTCTGAATCAGTGAAAACTTGAATGTTCTTCACATTTTTATCCAATGCAAATTTTAAACCTAAAATCAGAGCTTCATACTCTGCTAAATTATTAGTACATGGGAACTGCAGGCGGTAAGACATAAAAAATGTCTGACTTTGAGGCCCTTTGAGGACTGCCCCTGTTCCAGAACCCTGCTTACATCTGGCTCCATCCACATGAAGTGTCCAAACTTCATTAGTATGTACAGGATGAGCTTTGTTAAATTTATCATTGTGCCCAGTTGTTAAATTGTAGACACCAATGTCTACCTCTCGCAATATTGACAGTCTCATTAGCTGCATTGTACTCTGTAATGGTGTGCTTGTACCTTGGTTCTCTGTCAACCCGCAATTGATTAGCCACACCCTTCCATGGCAACCACATGTGTGAAAATTCTGTTGCCAGATATCCATTCGAGAGACTTAGACCAATCCCTACTCAACAACATTCCATACCCCACTGGGATATCCACAACTTGGATTTCGATCTTATGTTGAGCCCTTGGCTCAGATGCCAATTGAATGTGAATGTTTTGCAGCTCTCCCACAACCTTAACTTCTGACTTGTCCAATTGGACAACTCTCCTCTCAGACTTCATTGGGGTCAGCCCCAACTGCTGACAAATTGCCAGTGGCATGACATTAGCAGATGCACCCTGAATCCACCAAACAATTATGTAAGTTCTTCCCAAAAATTCTGACAGTCAGTAAAAATGGGGGAACTTCAGTCTTTTCCTTGTACATGGCCAGATTGGCATTGGCTATTTTCTTCCCTTTATCCACAGGTTTAGCAGCAGGGCCAGAGTATGTCTTTATCAGATTATCTCTCTGCTCTGAAATCTGTGCCAACTCATGCAGAGTAATGTTGGCCTTAATCTTTTTCATGTCTTCCACTATGTTATATCCTTTGTTAAGTGGAGGAACAGCAACATCTGGTACTCTTTGAGCTCCTCCCTTTGGTGGAGGTGGATTATTGCTTGGAGAGGGGTCAGGAGGAATATTGTGAGAATTATCAGGAGGAGTTGATGTGGTATTTGGCTCAGGATTCCTGTTCCTCAGGTTGTAGCTATCTCTTCTATACTTTTGGAAAGCCTGTACTTCATCTATAGGCATTTCAACTACATTCTCAGATTCATCCGAGAAAGAAAAGGAATCCAAGACCATAGCTGCACTGTGTCCAGATGAACTTGGGCCCTCAGCAGTTCTTTGATTTTCGGGGAGATCAAATCTCCTGACAAGGCTTCAAATGCATTGCAAAATTCCACACAATCTAACTCCCCATGCCGAGAAGTGGCATGAATTCTGCACCGATTGGGCGGGGCTAAGTCACAAATGTTCACATCATGAGCTTTACCCTTGTAATCTTTATTAGGTTCATATGGGGGCCTGTTAAATCTGTTTGGTTGATATGAATATCTGTTGGGATTGTCTCCAGTAGAAGTTTGCCTTTTAAAGCTCAAAAAATCATTGGCCAGCTTCTGAACAATCTTTGAAACTTCTTCAATCCTAGCATTGTCAGCCTCTTTTATCGGGTTCTATACATTCTCAACAGGTGCAGCAGCTAATGGTGCTGCTGATGGTAAAGTCTGACAAACTGGCAGCATCATCTGATGTGGGATAGGATTGAGTACAGGAGCAGCTTGAGTGATCAGAGGAGTCTGTTGAATATTTAAAGGCTGGGGTCCCAACTGTCTTTCCAGAATCAAAGCTTCTTTGTAAGCTTCTGTCAAGTTGGTAACAGTGGCATCCCTCTTCAAGAAGACAGAGGTCATGGGATCTAAAGAATTTCTAAAGATCTCTAGTGCCAGGTCAGCATTCGGTACATAATAGCCAGTGAGTCTACCATAAGCTTTCTTGAATCTGACATTATAGGATCTAATAGACTCATTCAGTTCTCTTTTGATGCTAGAAAACTGCTGATATAAAATACTGGGGTCTATCACTTCCCCGAACTGTGACACAAAGACTTTTTCTAAGTCACTCCAACTGGTGATGGAATCATTGGTAAGATTTAGAAACCAATCATAGGCTCCCTCCTGGAGAGTGAACGGGAAGAGTCTGCAGGAAACATCCTCATGTTGTACATTTAATAACTTCAGTGCATTCTTGAATGCAATTAAGTGTTCCTCTGCAGTTCTTGTCCCATCATGTTTATACCTAGGGAGGTATCTTTCTGGATTTCTGGGCAAGTCATGGGCTATACCCGGAATGTTCAAAGTCGTGGGGCCCAACCAATTTGCCATAGCTAATGGATTAACGAGGATATTCCGAGCTCCGGTTGGAGTGACTATCAATGGTGATAAAACTGTCTCGTGATAGAGATGTGGCTCTTCCGTGGCTACTTCTTCTCGGAGTTTCTAATTCGGGGACAAGGAGCTCTCCGGCTCCGGGGTGGGACCTTGTTACCCTGTATGTAGAATCCAGTTTTCACAGGTACTGACAAACTCTGCAGTTCTGAACAGGTTCTGTATTTTAGCAAGTTGAAATACTGTACTGACAACTGCACTGACAATTTAAAAACTGCACTGACAATTTAAAAAACTGCACTGACAATTTAGAAAACTGTACTGACAATTTACAAAACTGCACTGACAATTTAGAAAACTGCCCGGAGTTCACTGTGGGTCCTTCAAAATGTTGCTGTTATGCCCTTACAATACTTGAACTGAGTTCAGGCCCTCCTTCTAGCGCCAATTAGATGTTGGTCCGGCTTTCATGCACACCCCGGAAAGGATGAAGCAAGGAAGCCCCGGAGACACCCACGGGACGGATCCCACTCATCTTTAGGATCTAGTCTGGTTATCCAAGGTGCGAGTTACAGAGTTGGGTCGAATGGCAATTCACTCTTTTCCACTTCTGGAATAGATTTCAATATGGACTGCTCCGTTACCTTACAGGGGGTTCCTGAACTTGTTCAGTAGTTGCAAAAGTTGTTGACAATCAGATTTAACTTGAATTCTAGATCTAGCTCTCATGGGTCAGCAGATTTAAATAAAAGACAAACAAAGAAAATAAAAATGGATCATTCACCGAAAGCAAAGAGAGGGTAGGGTAAGGCAGAAAAGAGAAGCTTATCAAACATCAACTGTAAAACCCTAAACTATCAATCTTATCTATGCTATCAGCTTCACAACAGAACAAATCAAAGAAGAAAGTGTCCAGTCAGTCTAAGATCACTTTCAACTAAGAGCACAAGGCAGAGTGAAACGGATCTAGCAAAAAATTATAAATCCAAGGGCAGCTGGTTAAAACTGGTATCTTTCACCGGCAGCCTAGCTCGCACAGTGAAGACAGAGCAATTAGAACAAACTTACACCTGAAATCTGTAATTTCCCCTAGCAGACAAAAGAACAACTGAAGCCTAACAGCATATTTAAACTTGATAACTCAGATTTACAGCATATATCTAATAAACTTTAAATGGAACGGATAACAAAAGAAAATACACTTATCACACTCTGCAAAAGATTAGGCTCCTGGCCATGCTATCACAGAAAAGCTAAAGCACATCAACTCCAAGTCCAGAAACAAAGGATTTCACAAAATTTGCAAGAAATTGCTTATAAGCCTTTATTTCTAAGTCTCCGCCTCCCGCGATTACATTTAGAATCTGTATTTATAGACTCAGGACAGACCCTGATCTTTTCAAAATATCTTCTTCAAACCCTAAATCTTATCGCACTTAAACCCTAGGACCCGGGTTTTACAATAAAAATCCATCTTAAGACCAAAGTCCGGATAGAACTTAACCCTTCGGCAAATCTGTGCAGTCAACTGCCATAAATGGAGAAGATAAAATCAAATGCAACTTGCATTCATCTGCACTGCAAATAAATGCCTCCATTAATTCTCGTTGGTGAGCCGGATGAGTCACCACTTCTTCATCAATTTGATCTCCGCAAATCCATCTCTGAGTTGAAATGGTCTCCATGCTATCAATTCTGCAATAAATCTCCATTAAATGCATTTACTGGCTTCTTTTCCTCTAGCATGGCGGTCCTTGACTAAATCCGCACTTTATCTTCGCCTTTATGGTCTTTCCCGGTTGTCCCGCAAGTGCCAGGTGGAATCCTGCATGAAAGACAAAAAGATTATATTAGCACTTTAATAAACATTAGATCCAAGCTTAAAACATTTAAATCAGATTAAAACCGCAAAATAAGCTTGCATGTCGGCTTCTGCATGTCTGCCTCACGCTTTGACACGTGTCGCTACCCCAGGATGCCTTCTGTTTCCCGTCGGAATGCACTTTCAGGTCAACTTATGACTTTCTCTCTCCTACCGCGATTCTGCGACATGTCGCGATTTCGCGACATGTCGCGAAATCGTGACCCTGCCAGCGCATCGGCAACTTCCTCCCTCGTCGGCCACGAAAACGCGACATGTCACGAAATCGCGACCCTTCCTGGCCTCCGTACGCTTCTTGATTTTCAGCCGCGATTCTAGAACACGTCGCGATATCGCGACAGTTCCCTTACCTGCATGCGTTGACCGCGTTGACCGCGATTTTGGAACATGTTTGCGACTTAGCCGATTTTTCATTCTGCAGCCCACTTTCTCTCTCCTATCGCGAAAATGCGACATGTCGCGATTTCGCGACATGTCGCAAAATCGCGCCCTCCGTACAGCTTGCTTCTCTCTCCAAAAACGCGTCGCGATTTCGCGACATGTCGCGAAATCGCGACCTTTCTGGCACTTAGCCGCATTTTGACTTACCTGTCGCGATATCGCGACATTTTGAAAATGGAAGTGTCGCGATATCGCGACACTACCAAAAATGGAAAGTTTGATTTTTCAGTGAATTATGCAACTGTTTTCTGGATTTTCTCGGTCCTGGTGCAAGATTTTGCTTGTGCATGAATGATTCTAGCATGTAAAAAGTGAATTCTTGGATAACACAGCTAGAATGCAAGAAAAAGCACAACTTTAAAAAGGAGGCAAGCAAATTTGGATTTAAAACCTGAAAAGATCAAGAGGGTCCCTGCTGCAAAAAATGAAAGTTCAGAATTTTCTAAGGATGGAATCTCATTTTTCAGTGGGGGTGTGTTGCTTATCAACAAGGTCCATAAAAATTATAATAGGAAAAGGATTCCCAAGATATTTGCTAAGAAAATTTTAGTAAAATATTTTCTTCATGGAGTTGCCCACATTAGGTGAACCACGTTAAATTGGTGTCTCTATTGTGTGTGATGATTTGTGCATTACTTTGATTACTACTATTGATATTACCATTGATTTATTACATAATATTGTTTAGGAAAGAAAAGTAAAAAGTGGTCTTATACTATTCACCCCCCTCTCAGTATAAGCTTGTGTTCTTCAATTGGTATCAGAGCGGGTTCCTTCGGAAGAGCATAACAACTTGAAGGAAAATATTACAAGAACACATGGATTCTTAGAAGGGATCATTAGAGAATTCAACACCATGGTTTGATGGGAACAATTATCCACTATGGATCATAAGGATGAATTTTCCTCTAATGGCACTTGGAAATGAAATATGGGAACCAGTTGAGAATGGATACATACCACCAGAAAATCCACCTACAAATAAATATGGTAAGCTTCCACATCATTACAATTCAAAGGCAATGAATGGAATTTTAAGAGTTTTACATGAAATAAAGTTTATTAAGGTTATGCATTGCACATCAACAAAGGAAATTTGGGATAATTTGCAAGGCATATATGAAGGAGATAAAAATGTCAAAAGGGTAAAGTTGTAAAATTTCAATATAGCATTTGAATATCTAAATATGAAGGATGAGGATAACATTGTGGCATATCTACTTCATGTGGATGAGGTTGTTAAATCCATGCAAGGACTTGGGATTAAGGTTGAGGAACCATATGTTTGTGATAATATTTTAAGGTTACTTCCAAAAAGGTTTAGTGAAAATATTTCAGCTATAAAAGAGGCAAAAGATATTGAAATTTTGACAAGGTATGAATTACATGGCATTCTCACAACTTTTGAGATGATAATAAAAGAGGAACCTATTACCCAAAAGGAAGTAACCTTCAAATTTACTAATAATACAAAGGGTAAGAAGTCAAATTCAAGTAGTGAGTCATCTAGTGATGAAGAAGTAAATTGTGGTAGAAGTAACAAGGACTCAAGAAAATATAAAGGTATAAAATCAGTTAGATGTTTCAATTGTGGAAAATATGGTCACTATGCATCTAATTGTTCAAAGGCTGGAAATAGCAATGATGAAGAAAAATAGGATCATAAGAACAAAAAAATAGGAAAACATAGGTACCAAAAGAAAATCAGGGATGGATAAGGTAAGCAAGGAAATAAATTTTTCCAAAGGCATAAGAAGAGTTTCTATGTAGACAAGGTAGGCAAGAGCTCGAGTAATAGTGATGAAAGTTCCTCAGATAATGATAAATATGAAGCTCTATTTATAGCAGAAGAAAAAGTAGTTAGAAATAGGTTACCATTTATTCTCAAGTGTTTTAGATGTGGTGACTTTGGCCATCTTGAAGATAGATTTACAAGGAATGGATTCAGTTTCAGTGATGATGAATATGAAGATACACTTGAAGCACCATAAGCAAGTTTACTTTTGGCAATAAAATAAGGAGGTAATATTATTGAATACAAATTAGAAAGGAATGAATATGATCCCAAAGGCAAACAAATAGAGGAAGAATAAGAAAAAGGATAATTTTATTTTGAGGGTGAGCTTATTCATACCCTTGATGAATTAAGGGAGGTAAGAAAGCAAAAATCAAAACTCAAGCTTAAATTTCAAGAATGTGATGAAGAGAAAGGAAATCTTATAGAGGATCTAACCAACTCAATAGCTAAGACAAGGAGATTCAAAGATAAGTTAGAAGCAAAGGTTTTAGAATGTGAAAGATTAGATCATGAGGTAGCTTCACCAAGGAAGGAAGTAAAATAGTCTAAGGACAAGTTACATAGTTTTGGGATAAGCTCAAAAAAATTGGATAAGATTATCAAGACAATAGGTACAAAGAAAACAAGGATATGAGTCAATCTCAAGATCTGAAGAAGAAGAAGCTTTAGAAGAAGAGAGTGTAATAGAGAGTGAGACCTATGAGGATGATTTGGACAATAGAAAGTTCAACAAGGAAAGGAAAAATGCATAAATGAGGAATAGATGGAACAAGAACTAGCACAGGGTAAAAGAAAATAAAATATCAATGGGTTCAAGGCAAGGTAGTTTCAATGAATGATGCTTCTTATATCACAGGCTTGGGCACAAGGCTACATAGTGTAGGACACATGAAATAAAAGAATATGGAAATTTTAGAAACAAACAACTTTTTAAAGGGTATTGCTACTCTTGTAATCAGTTTGATCACAAGGCAGTGAATTCTAGGGTTCATGACAGGAATGGATATGGCTTCACCAGGAGAAACCTCAAGAAATTTGTACCTTTAAGGAATAATAAAATTAATTGTTATAAGTGCAATAATGATGGACATACAACAAAGTGGTGTAGAGAAAACATTCTAGAGACAAGCAGGAACAGGAATAGTCAAAGGAATCAGAAGGATCGATTGAGGAAAAAGTGGACAAAGGTAAAGATCAGTGCTTACTGGGAGTAGAAATACTTCCACCCCAGAATTAACCACCTCAAGAGGAGGCAGGGTAGGGGCTAAGCTAAGAATTGCATTCTTATCCCGAAGTCCCAAATGTGACCTTTTGTCATTGATGACAAAGGGGGAGATATTTGAGTTAGGGGGAGAGCATTCAGTTAGGGGGAGAGCATTCAGTTAGGGGGAGCAAAACAGAAAGAGATAAAGGAAATGATAAAAGGAAAATGGGTTTACATCAATGAAAAAGGGGGATCTTGTTGTAAATATGATTATGTTTTGTTTTCATTGGTGTCAAGAGTTAGTTTTAGTGAGCAGGACAAAAGGAAGGATGGCAAGAATTAGTTTCAGTAAGGAGTGCAAGAGAAATATTGCTTCTAGACCTAAGGAAAATAATATTATAATATCTCTTATTATAATATTCAAGGTGGTCAAATGAGGTCTAAAGAGCAATAGGAAGGCCCAAGAAAAATAATATTATAATATTAAAGGTCTAAGGTCAAGACCTAGAGATTTAAATTAATTATAATAATTTAATTATAAATTAGTTTATGATTTAATTTAAATAACCCTAAGGGTTAGGGTTATAAGGACACCCAATTTTAATTAATTCAAATTAAAATAGAATTTAAAAAGATCACCAACATATTGAGCACATGGTATATTGCATATAAGAAGGGGCAAGTTTTATTTCAAATAATTATCCATGCGATCCATCGAAGTCTATAGAAAATCATGCGCAAGGTAAAGAGGTAGAATCGCGTGTGTTTTAAAAGGTCTAAAGAGGTAGAACAAGGGATAAATAAGTGGGGAGACAACTTCAAATTGCAAGGTGTTGGGTAGCACTGTTGGCATCTAGGGATTAAGCTAAGTTATTCGCAGGTGTAAGATCAAAGGTTTGATTCTTGTGGTCTTTATTTTTGCAAGTGGGGAAGGTTTTGGTTTGCACCGTCAGAGAGGAACAAAGGGAAGGCACATGCCTTTCCCTTTGTGTGGAGGCACGTAGCCTACTTTGTGAGCATGCACTGTGCAAAGGCACTTGGAAGGAATTTTTTGCGCGTTTGAAACCCACTGAGGCCTTTTTGGTGGATTGACTAAGGTATGCACTCACATTGCTAAGGTTTAAATGTTGCATCCAAAAATTGCAAAGGTGGAAATTAATTTTTAATTTCCTAAGGTTTTATTAATTGGAAATTGCATATTTAAAAAGGGTTTGTGAGTTATACAAGGGAGATAAAAGGGTATGCAAAGTTTTATTTTTGTGTTTGATTTTTGAGTGGTTAAAGTTTATAAAAGGAGAAATAAGGTGTGCCAAGGTTGTTAGATATTTTTGTTGAAATAAAGTTATATTATAAAAATTGTTTTAAAAGGAGAAATAAGGCATGGTTGATTTTTGATATTTTTACTTGGTGAAATATTTTTGAAATAAAATATTAAGGACATTTTTTTGCTATCTAACACTTGAGATTGGCAAAGAGTGATTGTGATTGAGATAGGTTTTGAAGTCAAAACTTCATCAAACAAAAGGTATGGGCATATCTTCCTTGTGATTAAAATATTGTTAGATGTTATGAATGCTAAGTTGGAGTGAAAAGGATTGTTTGATAAGCATTTTTGAGTTTGGCTATGAGATATCAAATGTTGATTATTGTGGGTTTTACCATTTTTTGGAATGAAAGTTGAAACTAGAAACCTTGTTTGATAAGCATTGTTGGAAATATTGAAGCAAGATTTCATATTATTGAACTAGGGTTTGTGAAAGATCATGAGTGTCATTGTTGTGTGGAGTTGAGAACTATATTGAACTAGGGTTTGTGAAATATCATGAGTATCATTGTTATGTGAGGCTAGTTTGATAAGCATTGTTGACTAAGATTTTTGTTGTACCCCATTGTCACAACTTAGTTTTCACCCCATTGTTTTTGAAAAATTTCATTGAATTGATGTCTAGGTGAGCTTAGGGTGCAAGGCCCAATTTTTGATGATTCCAAAAAATTAAGGCTTGGGTTTAATCTAAATTTTTGGCTTGCAAAAGTGTTGAGATTTGTATCTTGAAGGCCGGGGTCTAGTGGCAATGGTTTGGATTGAGCATTTTTGAAGATTGTCAAAGGCTTAATTAATTGAATTTCATTTCAAGACCGCTCCAATTTCATCACTTTTGCCCTGCATTTGGATGTAAATTGATATGGCCATAACTTGAGCTAGAAGACTCCATTTGAGCTAATCCAAAAATTGGGGGAAAGAGCTTGATCCAATATTCACAATGGAACTAAATTTTGAGAATATCATATGGAGCACATAAAGTTCTTAAGGGTCACATGAGTTCTTGCGCCCTAATTTATGTCAAACTTTGAAGGGGTATATCTCATGAACAGGAGGAATTTTTTAATGATATTAACTTATTTGAGTACCCATTTGGCCTTTTAGATACTTGTAAAGTTTCATCAAATTTTGAGAACTTTAATTTTTGCCCTAATTTTGAGTGCATGAAATCTTGAGGGGCGCGCGAGTTCATGCACCCCATGTTAAGTTTGTGTGCCCCATTTTATTATGGAGTATACAAGTATATTTAAGAGCACACAAGTATCTTGAAGGGCACACGAGTTCGTGTGCCCCATTTTAAAGTTGTGCACCCCATTTTCGCGCATGCGCACATTTACGTCCAAATTTGAAGGGATATATCTCATAAACGGGAGGAATTTTTTGATGATCTCAACTGATTTGAGTACCCATTTGGCCTATTTAGACACTTGCAAAGTTTCATCAAATTCTAAGAACTTTAATTTTTGCCCTAATTTTGGAGCATGCAAAATCTCAAGGGGTGCATGAGTTTGTGTGCCCCATGTTAATTATGGATCGCACAAGTATCTTGAAGAGTGCACAAAGATATTGAAGGGCACATGAGTTTGTGCACCCTATTTTCATGCGTGCACACATTTATGTCCAACTTTGGAGGGTTATATCTCATGAATGGGAGGAATTTTTTGATTATTTCAACTGATTTGAGTACCCATTTGGCCCATTTAGACACCTATAAAGTTTTATTGAATTCTAAGAACTTTAATTTTTACCCTAATTTTGAGCATGTGAAATCTTGAGGGCGTGCAAGTTCGTGCATCCCATGTTAATTTAGTGCACCCCATTTTACTATGGATCACAAAAGGATCTATGAGAGCGCACCAAGGTCTTGAAGGGTGCATGAGTTCGTGCACCCCATTTTAAAGTTGTGCGCCCCATTTTCACGCGTGCACATTTATGTCCAACTTTGAAGGGCTATATCTCATGAACCAGGAGGAATTTTTTGATGATCTCAACTGATTTGAGTACCCATTTGGCCCATTTAGACACCTGCAAATTTTATCAAATTTTGAGAACTTTAATTTTTCCCTAATTTTGGAGCATGACATCTAAGGGGTGTGCGAGCTCGTGCACCACATGTTAATTTTGTGCACCTCATTTTATTTTTCATGCACCCCATTTTAAGTTGTGCATCCCATATTTTAACAAAGAAGCAGGTGGATGGATCGTCTTGTAGAGGCTTCCAACAAAAATTGAACACGTGTATTGAAATAAAGCAAATATATTTTTATATACATGGTACTATTGATGGCATCTGTGAGTGCAGGACAATTACGAAAGGATAAATAAAGTTTTTCATGATCAAAAGGAGAATGAATAAGAAGTTGGGCCTAGTTCACCCAAAATGCATGCACCAGAATATGCACAGCTGCCAGCCCAGGGCAGTATAGGAAATGATACACAGTCTTAGCCGCCACTTGCATAGACAGAGAGACGTGGGCTACATGCCCATTTTTTATTACAACCTAATTTTGGAGGAAGCAAGATTGCTGGAGGAGAGAGTTACAACCCCACTCAAGCAACCAGCACTATATAAAGGAGACCGTTACCGCAATATTTTTTATCAAACCTCTGAGAGAGAAAAGCCCAAGTATAAGCCTTGTCTAGTGTTTTAGTCATATTTTCCTTGTGTCTCTTCTTTGTCTTATCGCCCTTTCTCTTGCCATTACCAGGATTGAGGAGCGTTGTTCATCGAGATCATTTCCTGTGGAACATGCTAGAGTTGGAGACTCTTACATCACTACAATCAGGACGGAGAGGAGTAACCCCTTGTTATGAATATTCAAATTGGGGGTTTATTGTAATGAAATGGCATATAAGGATCAAGCACTCTGTTGATATCTTTTATGTAACATATTTTATATTAATGAAAATCTTGACTCTTCCCTTGGAATATTCTATGTGAATACTTTGTGTTAGCTTGTTTATGTATTATTGTAATCAAAATATGTGAATGATGCCTTCTTTCACTAGTTTAATCATTTTATTTACATTACATCATTTGAATGGATTAAAATGAACTAGTTCTCTCTTTCTTTTTTCTATGGTCATAAGTATAAATCTGCTATGACTACCTAATGGATAAGGCACCTGGTCTTGGTATAGGTTTAATATTAGTAGGTTTGGTCACTAAAAATTATCAAAGCAAATATAAAAATATTTTGTCTGGCATAGTGGGCATGTTTCACATAAAAGCATTAATAGATGAACCCACCGTTGGGGTTTCCTTACCCAACCTAGTTTTTCTAGAGCTTTCCAGGTAATCTATTCCTAGGTTAAAGAGGTGGATCATCCAGAATCCATAGTGTTGGTTGTGATCTTTAGAGTTTCCCTGTGATGTGACAAATCTTCTAAGGGTAAGCGAGAAAACTCCACAATAATTTTTGGCACCGTTGTCGGGGACTAACCTTACACTAAATATCTTTTGTCAAAGTCTTCCACTTGGAATACTATTTTTCCTTTTGATATCTTGTGGAGTTATTGGGCTAAGCAATCTTGGCCAGAGTGCACTCCTATATTCATTACTTTGCACTTTGTGTTGGCGACTCTGGAGAACCCATCATCAAGAAGGAGCTGATCTGGCGGCCATAAGAAGCAACAAAAAGGAACTCTACCCCAAACTTCTAGATCCATAGGTACTTTTCCATCTATGTAAGATTAGAAAGGAACTTTCACTCTCTGTTCCTTTAGATAAGCATCATAACAACAGTACTAGTTTTGTTTCTAAAAGTCCCCATCTATCAAGTATTATTTTGTCTATTGTACCTCCTATGCCAAGGGGCCCAGTTACAAAAATGGCCAATCATCTTTTAAACAATTGGCATACAAATAGATACAGGCCTTTTATCTTACCCCTGATCTTAAATCCATTACCCCCTAAGGCCCACAAATACATACCCAAATTCTTGGGGGATAACACTGTAACTGGGGAAGACCACATTCAAGATTTTTTGTATGCCATGGATAGATTGGAAGTCGAAGAAGAAGATGTGGCTCTTAGGCTATTTTGGTAGACCCTAGAGAAAGATGCTTTAGATTGGTTCAATAGTCTTCCCCCACATTGCATATTGGGTTTCCAAGAAATGGAAGAAGCCTTTTTAGAAAGGTATGGTGAGGAGAGAAATATACGTTCACTCATAACTGAATTGGCTACAATGAAAAAATAGAAAAATGAATCGGTTAATGACTTCAACAAAAGATTCATCAAGGTTAAGGATAAAATTTTTGATAAGTTAGCTCTCGATGATCAACGATCCATTTGCTTTTATAAAAATGCTTTCTCTGCAGAATTTAATCATGAACTAGGGAAAGAGCAAGTAAACACTATTGATGAGTGCATGAATAAGGCTATTCATGTAGAAAGGAACATGATCGATAGTAAATTCCCTTTCTATTGCCCTGCTTGTAGTTCACCTCATAAGCCTTCTAGTTGTGCCATCTATTTAGCTTCACACCCTAGCCTGAACCTCAAGGATCGACCTAGTAAAGCAGTCAGGACCAATTCAGATTGCAAGGATAATCACACTAAATCTAAAGGAGATATTGAGGTCTATCGAGAACAGAGAACTTTAATATCCAAAAGAGAGCAACTTCATCCTGAAACCTCTAATGTCATACTTGATGAAGCCAAATGGGAACCACTTATTGTAGCAGTGGATATTTTTCAAGAAAGCCATGCCATGGACTTTGAGAGTACAATAGATGAGATGAATGTTCCTAATATGGGTGAGATGAGAGAACAACACTCAGATGCAGAGGCACTATCAGACAAAATAGTGTAGACTGAAGAAGAAGAAATTGATAAGGGGGCAACAATTAATAATGATGAGTCTAAAAATGGGGGTCTTTTTAAGTCCAATGCGGAAGAGAACCACAAAATAGAATGGATTGATCACAAACCATGGGTTGAAGGAGATATCAACGTCTGCCTTATCAGTAATGAGCAAAGGACTTTGTTTCCCAGAAAAGAACATCATCATCAAGCTCCTGATGATAGTTTTGATGAAAGCCAACAAGATCAATCTATAATAGTAGAAATTCCAAAAAGCCTTCAAATTGATGATTTCGACATATTAGAAATACCAGAACAACATTCAGAGGAAGAGGCATTGACCAACAAAACTGTGGAGGTTGAAGATGAAAAAGTAGATGAAAGGCCAATGATTGAGGATGATTTATCCAAAGATGTAGTTCTCCTTGTGAAGCCCAATGCAGAGGTAGACCCTGAAATAGAACTGACTAATCACAAGCCTAAAAGTACAGTTAAGTCTAAAAAATATATTGGTCAGAGAATCATAGCACAAAAGGAAGATGAATTTTCTAGGTCTTCTAAGCTTATTAATCAGTCAAAAATGAGGCCCCTCCATGTTTTCCAAAGATATATGTTGAATTCAATGAATGACTACTCTGTCTGCAATCGCCCGCCTGATAATAGAACTTCATGTAAAATCATAGTTGATCTGTTGAGTCTTTCTTCTGCAAAGAACTATCTCCCTGTTTCTAGTGTGAAATCAGTCAGATTGAAACAGGCCAAATCAGATGAAATCGATAAATTCATAGTACTCATTGGTCTAGGAAATGATGTTGGTCCCTTTGCTGACTTCTCCATCATGTTCAGTGACAAAGCCCCAGTCCTAGGTAATATTGCATCTGTTACCTCATTTCAGAGTGAAATCCCCAATGCCCAACCCATCATCAGGAACCCCACAAGAATTGGCCAGTCTAACAGAAGATACATCATAAAAAGGACAAGGATAAAAAGAATGCATAAAGTTCGACTGCAGTCTATTTTTCTCTGGAGTCATCAAGAATTGAGAGTGTATCCTAGGCCATCCAGACAAAAATGAAAGGAATTTGAACTCACTCTACATCCTGAGGTCATTAAGCTCTTTTTGCAAAATGAAGCGTTACCCCCCATCTTGTTCTAGGTTTCACAAAAATTATCCCAAAAAAGTTGATTGCCATTGCAAATATTCCAATGAGATAATTTCCCTTTTGTTTGATCACCATCAGTATCCAACAGTGATTATGATTTTGTCTCCTTAAAATTTTTTGTTGCACACTACAATTTTGATAGACTTGTTCTAATCAGTCAAAGAAAGAAGACCTAGAGTGAGGGCAGATGACACTGAGATCTTGTGGGCCAGGTTTTAGGCAATGGTCCAACAAGTCCAAAGCTAAAATAGATTAGGAGGAAGGTGCGGTGCATTATGCTGAAGCTTCACATCTCCCACATATTTTAAGGATATTCCAAGATCAAGAAGAATGAAGTCATCATTGATAGGATGCCTTGAGCTAAAAATACATACACTCTACTTCCTTAGCCTTACATATTTCTAACCCAATGTGAGCTTTGTAATTCATCATAATCCTTCTCAAAAAGAAGAAAATATATAAATAATGCAAAGCAGCTATATGTTGGGGTATCCGGATAACCTCTACCGGGGCTATAGATGCCTGGCTGGCAGTAGAGCAGGTCTGGAGGAAATCGAGGTCATCTCCACCAGGGCTATAGATGCCTAGCTGGTAGTGGAGCAATGTCAAGGTGAATATCTATCAGAGTGAAATACTTAATAGGCTCATCTCCTGCCGATATGGTGAATTTTTGACTGATCAAGGGATAAGAATGAATGCACAAAACACACACAAGCCTAGGCATGATGACACAACAACTTCCAAATAAATCTGCCTCAACTCTATCTTAAGACATTGCTGATAGATCTATTGCCCCATAAGTCAAAGTTCATCTATTTTTAAACTGGGTCATCAGATTTTACTGATCAGAACCAAGGTCCATCCTTTAGTATTTTTTTCTTTGTTTTCCTTTTCGGCTTTTAGTCTAAATTTTTGTGGTCTCTTGATTGTCAACCGAAGATTCTGGAGTTCTCAGGAGCATTCATGTGCCATTCATACTACCTGTCCCAGTCAGAGCCGATGTTGTACCCCATTGTTACAACTTAGTTTTCACCCCATTGTTTTTGAAAAATTTCATTGAATTGATGTCTAGGTGAGCTTAGGGTGCAAGGCCCAATTTTTGATGATTCTAGAAAATTAAGGCTTGGGTTTAATCTAAATTTTTGGCTTGCAAAAGTGTTGAGATTTGTATCTTGAAGATCCGAGGTCTAGTGGCAATGGTTTGGATTGAGCATTTTTGAAGATTGTCAAAGGCTTAATTAATTGAATTTCATTTCAGGACTGCTCCAATTTCATCACTTTTGCCCTGCATTTGGATGTAAATTGATATGGCCATAACTTGAGCTAGAAGACTCCATTTGAGCTAATCCAAAAACTAGGGGAAAGAGCTTGATCCAATCTTCACAATGGAACTAAATTTTGAGAATATCATATGGAGCGCACAAAGTTCTTAAGGGTCACATGAGTTCGTGTGCCCTAATTTATGTCAAACTTTGAAGGAGTATATCTCACAAACCAAGAGGAATTTTTGATGATCTCAACTGATTTGAGTACCCATTTGGCCCATTTAGACACCTGCAAAATTTTATCAAATTTTGAGAACTTTAATTTTTGCCCTAATTTTGGAGCGCACAAAATCCCGAGGGGCACATGAGTTCGTGCGCCCCATTTTAGCGTTGTGCACCCCATTTTCACGTGCATGCACATTTATGTCCAACTTTGAAGGGCTATATCTCATGAACCGGGAGGAATTTTTTGATGATCTCAACTGATTTGAGTACCCATTTGGCCTGTTTAGACACTTGCAAAGTTTTGTTGAATTCTGAGAACTTTAATTTTTGCCCTAATTTTGGAGCGCGTGAAATCTCGAGGGGCACGCGAGTTCGTGCGCCCCATGTTAAGTTCATGCACCCCATTTTCTTATGGAGCATGCAAGTATCTTGAAGAGTGCACAAAGGTCTTGAAGGGCACATGAGTTCGTGCACCCCATTTTAAAGTTATGCGCCCCATTGACGCAGCACATTTATGTCCAACTTTGAAGGGCTATATCTCACGAACGGGGAGGAATTTTTTGATGATTTCAACTGATTTGAGTACCCATTTGGCCCATTTAGACCCCTGAGAAAGTTTCATCAAATTTTGAGAACTTTAATTTTTACCCTAATTTTGGAGCACGCAAAATCCTGAGGGGTGTGTGAGTTCGTGCGCCCCATGTTAAGTTCGTGCACCCCATTTTCCTATGGATCACACAAGGATCTTGAAGAGTGCACAAATGTCTTGAAGGGCGCATGAGTTTGTGCACCCCATTTTAAAGTTGTGCGCCCCATTTTCACGTGCACACACATTTACGTCCAACTTTGGAGGGCAATATCTCATGAACCGAGAGGAATTTTTCGATGATTTCAACTGATTTGGGTACCCATTTGGCCTGTTTAGACCCTTGCAAAGTTTCATCGAGAACTTTAATTTTTGCCTTAATTTTTAGTGCACAACATCCTGAGGGACGTGCAAGCTCATGCGTCCTATGTTAAGTTCATGCACCCTATTTTCTTTTTTGTGCACCCCATTTTTAAGTTGTGTGCCCCATATTTTAACAAAGAAGCAGGTGGATAGTTGGTCGTGTAGAGGCTTCCAACAAAAATGAAACACATGTATTGAAATAAAGCAAATATACTTTTATATACATGGTACTGCTGATGGCATCTATGAGTGCAGGACAGTTACGAAAGGATAAAGAAAGGTTGGCAGGATCAAAAGGAGAATGAACAAGAAGTGGGGTCTAGTTCGCCCGAAATGCACGCATCAGAAGATGCACAGTCGTCAGCCCAGGGTGGTACAAAAAATGATACACAATCTCAACCACCACCTACATAGATAGAGATACATGGGCTACGTGCCCATTTTTATTACACCCTACTTTTGGAGTAAGTGATATTGGGCTAGCTAGAGGAGACAATTACAACCCTACTCGAGCAATCATCCTTATATAATGGAGATCGTTACCGTAACTTTTTTTATCGAACCTCTGAGAGAGAAAATCCAGGTATAAGCCTTGTCAAGCATTTAGTCATATTTCCCTTGTGTTTTCTATCTTTGTACCTTATCACCCTTTCTCTTGTCATTCACTAGGGACTATTTGAGGAGTATTATTCACTGTGATTATTTCCTATGGAACACGCCAGAGTCGAGAGCTCTTACTTCACTACAATCAGGACAGAGAGAATTTTTCCTTTTTTTTTAATATTCAAATTAGGGGCCTATCATAATGAAATGACATGAGAGGATCAAGCACTCTGCTGATATTTTTATGTAACATCTTTTATATTAATGAAAATCTTGACTCTTCCCTTGGCATCTTCTATGTGAATGCTTTGTGTTAGCTTGTTCATGTATTACTGTAATCAGAATCTGTGAATAATGCCTTCCATCACTAGTTTAATCATTTTATTCACATTACATCATTTGAATGGATTAAGACAAACTAGTTCTTCCTTTTATTTTTTTGCTATGGTCATATGATATAAACCTGCTACGACTCTCCAATGGATAAGGCACTGGTTTGGTAAAGCTGTATTATTAATATGTTCGGTCACTAAAAATTATCAAAGAAAATATAAAAACATTTTGTCTAGCATAGTGGGTGTTTAATAAAAGTATTAAGAGAAGAACCCACCATTGGGGTTTCCTTACCCAACCTAGTCTGTCTAGAGCCCTCAAGTTATCTATTCCTAGGTTGAAGAGGTGGATCATCCAGAATCCACAGTGCTGGTTGTGATCTTTGGAGTTTTTTGTGACGTGATAAATTTGCTAAGGGTAAGTGAAAAAACTCCATAACACTTTCATTAAGTGATTGGTTGAGTGGATTTGATTGTAAGTGTTGGAGTGATAGTTCAAGTTCTGTGAAACAAATTTTTCCTTACTAATTTGAGAAAGATTGAAAGTGATTGAGTGTGAAACATATTGAGTCTCTAACCATTCTCCATATGTTTTTGTGGTGAAGTAAGAAATATTGAAAGTGATTAAGCATTGTTGTGAGTGTGAAGCATATTGAGTCTCTAACCATTCTCTATATATTTTTGTAAGATTAAATAAGATTCTATGTGAAACTTGTTTATGTGATTGAAGAGGTTTTCTATGATAGATTGAGTTAAGTTGAGTCAGCTTTTATGGAATCTTACAATGCAAATTTGAGGTAAGTCTTAGTGAGGACTTGTTGAGCAAACTTGAGGTAAGTCTTGGTGAAGACTTATTAAGTAGATTGGACAAGTTCTAGTGAGGACTTGTTGAGCTGATTTGAGGTAAGTTTTGGTGAAAACTTGTTGAGCAGATTGGATAAGTTCTAGTGAGGACTTGTTGAGCATATTTGAGGCAAGTCTTAGAGAAGACTTAAGAGCAGAGTTGATTGATTGATTTGTTCAAACCTTGAGTTAAGGTTTGGGATAGATCTAGCAAATTTGATTTATGATTAGATCAAGCTTTGTGTTAAGGTGTGAATATAGATTTGAGGATAGATTTTGGTGTAGATTTAAGGATAAGTTTGTGCCAGACCAGAGATAGAGATGGAGTAATTTTGTGCTAGACCAAAGGACTATGTTTAGTACTTTGAGAACAGATATTGAGTAGGTTTGTGGTAGACCAAAGGACTATATTTAGTACATATTTGAGGATAGAGATTGAGAATATTTGTGCTAGACCAAAGGAATGTGTTTAGTGAAGATCAGAGACAGAGATAGAGAAAATTTGTGCTAGACCAAAGGACTATGTTTAGTGTAGATTTGAGACAGAGCTGAAAGCAAGCTTCGGAGGTGATAGAGAAGAGGAAATTAGTCTCCAGTGGATAGATATCCATTAGCCAAGGTAGAGAGGACATATATCTTCTTAGTGAGGAT
Organism: Wollemia nobilis; assembly: GCA_028583015.1. Taxonomy (NCBI): domain Eukaryota; kingdom Viridiplantae; phylum Streptophyta; class Pinopsida; order Araucariales; family Araucariaceae; genus Wollemia; species Wollemia nobilis. Next base: position 4,316,256 of record JAQPPZ010001711.1, on the reverse strand, counting down.
AGATTATTTAGTGGAGAGAGATCCACAAGCCAGTGTAGTGGAGGTAGTAGTCTTCTAGAGGATCACCAACCAGAGTAGAGGAGAAGGAGTTTTCATGTGGATAGAGATCCATGAAACAGCTGAGGAGATTAGCATATCTTATGGATAGTGTTCCATGAACTTGATTAGGGGATTGGTGTCTCCTTTGGATAGAGGTCCATAAACATTGTAATATGGAAAGGATTTCCAAGATATTTTTTGAGAAAATTTTAGTGAAATATTTTCTAAGTGGAGTAGCCCACATTGGGTGAACCACGTTAAATTTGTGTCTCTATTGTGTGTGGTGATTTGTGCATTACTTTGATTATTGTTTTTGATATTGTCATTAATATATTGCATAATATTTTTTGGGAAAGAAAAGTAAAAAGTGGTCTTATACTGTTCACCCCCCTCTCAGTATAAGCTTGTGTTCTTCACATACTTTACCTCATAGATGACCAGGGTGCAGCTAATATAATATGTAGCATGTTCTTTATGTAATTCATTATTTTGGGCCAACATGGTGCCAAATGCAAGCTTAGTAGCTAAGATGTAAATATAGAATGACACTCCTAGTCGTAGAGGATCTAATACTAGTGGCAAAGATAGATATTTCTTGATCTCATCAAAGGCATCTTGACATTCTTCATCCCAATGAAATGCAACCTCCTTGTGTAGTAACTTGTTCATAGGTCGGCACTTATCCGATAATTGTGCTATGAAGTGATTTATGGATGTGGCATTTCATTGTGAGATACACAACTACTTGATAGTTGTGGGGGGATGTATTTCTAAAATTGTGTTGATCTTGTTTGGGTCTACTTCTATGCCTTGCTTTGATACTATGAATCCCAATATTTTACCAGATGTGACATCGAATACACACTTCTTGGGATTTAGCCTAACATTATGCTCAATGAGGCAATCTAAAACCTTCATTAATACATTTATGTGCTCATGGTGTAATAGATATTTGTCCAATAAGTCATCCATGTAATCTTCCAAATTATTATGCATGTAGTCATGGAAGATATACGTCATGGCTCGTTGGTAGGTTGCTCTAGCATTCTTAAGGCCAAAAGGCATGACATTATAAGAGAATGTGCCCCAAGTCATTGTGAATGCCATTTTGATCTGGTCTTTTGGATTAATACAAATTTGATTATATCCAAATAAACCATCCATAAGGGATAACATTTTGTGTCCTACTATAGCATCTACCAACGCATCAATGTTTGGTAAGGGAAACTCATCCTTAGGACTCACTTTGTTGAGATCTCTAAAATCAGTGTAAATGCAAATTCTCCCTTCAGGTTTCTTGACTGGTACCATGTTTGAAATCCATGGTGGATAATCTACTGATATAATAAATTTGGCATCCAACAGTTTTTGCAATTCATCTTTGACCATCAATTTGATTGTTGTATGCATCTTACGCAACTTTTTCTTAACTAGTTTAACATTTGGGTCCAATGTAAGATTATGCATGACCATATTAGGATCTAGTCCTGGCATATCTTTATAATTCCAAGAAAAATATTCTATATTTTCTATAAAAAAATTTATATAATCAGCTTTTTCATTAGGGGATAGACCTTCCCCTAATTTGATGTTATGAGGATTATCGAGATCTGTATTGATATCCTTGTCAACTATTGGTTCAATTGACATATGTGACCCATATTCCAACTGATGTGGAATAGGGATTAAGTGGATGTCATCAGCTAGGTTTACACCCTCAATTGGCATTTCTTGCCTGACCTTAGTGTGACAGACATTCTGAGTAGTCCCTAGAGAAAAATAAAATAGTTGTAACATTTACTTGCAAGACCAAAACTCTGATTGATATGAGGGAGAATCTCCTCTATTGAAGTCAATTGCCTCAACATCGAGGTGCAATTACTTTGGTGGATTATTCGGATCTCTTAATGGTGCACTTAAATATATGTAAATCATGTTGATGGATATATGATCTTCCTTCCATGGGTAAGCGGGTCTAGAGATATGATGTTGTCTCTTAGCTCGTGGGGGTGGTTCTAGTGGAAATTTAATGAATAGCAGTGGGATGGGGGAAGCGACAATATTGCTCATCAAGAGATAAAAATTTTCACTAGATGGAATGCTATACACAGAACATGCAAAGATAGAACTCTTCTTCATCATATAGAGGGACAAGTCTCTCAAATTCCTCATCATAACTAGGGTAATTAATGGGAAATATGCCATAACCTAGCTCATCATTTGATGTCCATTCGTGAGGAGGACCTTGATCTTCTTCCTCATTGTCATATTGAAGGGTATACGAGCTCTCTCCCAATTCATGAGGTTGAGTGACATTGCTAGATAACCCTTGATCTGCCATGTTTATGGGAAAATAATCTCCCAATGAATGGACATGATGTGGATTGGCATAGGGATCATGTGCAAGCTCATCCCTGTAATTTAGACACCAGCATTCTAGACCTTATGTGAGGACATCTAAGGGTACTGGCTTATTATGTCCCAACCTAGATTTATCATATGGTAGTTGATATTGGGGTTGACATGGAACATGAGTACCTTGCTCATACAACCCTATTCCATAATCATACCAGTGACAACGATGAATATATCGCATGGTAAAATCAGGATTTGACATATACTTTATATCCTTAGAGAAGGGTTCATCATCTTTCTCTTGTTAAGGGACTGGAAATGTTCCATACTCGATACCTCCATATACAAAATTCATTTGGTTGGGCGGTATACCTAGAGTTACAATGCTACCTATGGGAATATGAGGTCTACCCATATCTTGCATTGTCTCTATGGATGGACCTGTTGTGACATTTCTAACTATGTACTCTCCTATCCCTATACTAGACATCTTGATGGTAACCTGGGATGGTGAGGGTGAATGAGGTAGAAGTGAGGCTTGATATGACTTAATTTGAACCTCTTGAGATGGTTCCTCATATTGTATACAAGGACTCTCTTCCATATATATGGTGGAGATGATAGGAGGGATCTCATCGATTGGCCTCTTAGATATGTTCCTCTATATAGGATCTGACGATGACAAAGGTGTCTCTAAAGTTACCAATGATGAGGATGGCATGGACAATTATGGTAATGGTTTAATGGAAGGCAATGGATATGGGAGTGGATCTTGAATGGATTTATTTAGTCAGAAGTCCACATGAGTCGATGGCAGGGTCGACTCAGGCATTTGTTGCACCATGTTACAATACTTAAAGGGCTCTAAATATATAGAGACTACATGCACCTACCCTTCATAAATATATTTGAGATATTTATGAGCAATGGATGGGACACACTTCATGTACCAAATCTAAGGTCTACCTAGCAATATGTTATAGGCCATCACACCCTCCAAAACATGACACAATTTCAATTTAGTTTTGCATCCCACCTAGATGGGTAGTGATGAGTCCTGGAAATGCCTCAATCATAACATGTTTTGAACACTAAAATTGCCTATAAAATCTTATGTTTAATCTAATATGCTAGTTAAGTTGATTCAATATGCTATGTATTAACTATTTGCATGATGAATGTATTTGAAGTACTATATTCTAATTTTTACAGCTTTTTGTATAAGTTTTATGTGTTTTGTTGTGACTTGCTAAAATGAGATATGCTTAGATTAATAGCAACACTTCACTAATCATGTTTTGATATGTCTCAAACATTAATTTTACCTAAATCTGGCAACAGTTCAAGGAAACCATTCATCGTGCAAAGATAAACTGGGTTTTCCCATGTAAATTCTAGCCAGTTGCCAATGAATGGCAAGGCATGGAATTCACATGTGGAAAGATATGAAGACCATTGGGATCTGATCCTGAGAAGTAACCCACATGAGAAATGTAGAGGAAATCATTTAAGGAGCCCACATTTGTTCATTCTGAAGTCTCTTCGAAATGAAAAAATATCTTTGAAATGAGAAAACATAGTGTCTTCGAAATGAGTGGATCTTCGAAATGAGAACTATAGTGTCTTCAGAATGAGTGGATCTTCGAAATGAGAATTGTAGTGTCTTTAGAATGAGTGGATCTTCAGAATGAGAAATTGTAGTATCTTCGGAATGAGCCACTTATCTTTGGAATGAAGAGAGAATGTGCTTTTTGACTTATTGACCGAATTTTGACACTGGAAAAAGGGAAATAAATATTGAAAAGGATAAAAGGAAATATCTTAGATATGACATTGCCATCCTTGCTGACCAAAGTCACAATTTGTGGAAATATCAAAAGATGATCTTCTTCTAGGATAAAAACCAGCAATTGTTGCAGCATAATAGGATTAGATCTTTTCAGCTTATTAGTAAATATTAGGACATCTATAAATAGGGCTCCCGTTCAGGTTGATCTAGTAGAGTAGAGGAGTAAGAGATAGAAAGAATAAAGTAATAGAAAGTGAGAGGAATTAGTAATAGGTGATAGTCAGAAAGTGACTGTTACAGTCCTGTAATAGTTTTTAGTAGCATTATTGTAATCATGTTTTTGAATCAATAAAAGTATATTGTTTCTATTTTATATTGTCTGTAAATGAGTGAGATTAAGATCTAAAGAGAGGGAAATTCATACCTTCTTCTGGACAAAGAGGCTGGCCACTTCTAGACCTAGGAGGAGGACTAACAGAAGGTTTTTATTCTAATTTTGCTACAGCATAATGATTTGAAGAACTTGTCCTTTCATTCCTTTGTAAAAAACTAATGATATTTGCAATCTTAGTTTATTTTATGTTTTGTGATTAATGATTTGGTTGTAATCCTCACTTTCAGCAAAGCTTTCAATTTAGTGTAGACTTTCATTCCCAAAATTTACTGTTTTCTATAATTTCTTGCATTTTATGTTTTGTTGTCAACTCCTGCACAGAAGATTGACAACCTTCTGTTACAGAGCCTTGATAGTTTTCATTTCCATGTTAGAATTAGATTTTCATTACTGCAAAGGTAATTAGATTTTCCTTCTACAATTAGAATCAGACTTTCAATTCTGCAACTATTATTTCTACAACATAATTAGGTCTCATTCTGCAATTGTAATTAGGACTTCATTTCTGTAGTTAATGATTAGTTTTAAATTCTGCAACTTAGATTAAGGTTTAATTCATGCAATTTAGATATAGGAATGTCCTAAAACCCCCACATAATTGGTTTCACCAATGAAACCTGTTGGTCTAGATTGACCTAAGTTATAGCCCTGTTTGCCCCTTCTTTCGTAGATAGCCTTGTACACAGCCCTGGATTGACAAATTTATTGAGAATTAATGATGTGTATAATGACAATGCATCATTTTAGCGTTGTGTCAGGGATACATGTTGCTAGAAGGTAACAACAGTCCAAAAGCTATTAGTTAGACTGAACTATGAAAATTTAGGATAAACTCTGAATAGAACAGCTGGTTAAAATAACAACTATTGACATATAATTTATGCCATTTAGAGTGAACATGAATGAGTAAGTCTAGGGATGAAAAAGGTAGAATTACCCAAAAGGTTCCCTGGCTTGTTCCATCAAGGAGATTTTCATGCCTAAGGGGTGAATCACCTGTGTTTGAATTACCAAAAATATTGAAATAAAAATCACTAGTCTCACCATAATTAGAACATTCTGAGAAAGGAAAATCACTAGTTTCACCATCACTAGAACATCCTGAGAAATAAGAATCGTCAGACTCATTATCAATAGAGGGTCTTGGACCTGAGAAAGAAATTTGAATAAGTTTAACTAAGAAACTAGAAACTATGGCAGAGGGAGGCAATGGCCAACATGGCTATGTCCATGATGAAGGAGATGATCAGGATATTACTCAAACTTCCAAAATATTTGAATATCTTATCCATTTGAATCCAAAACAAAACTCTCCCATGAAGACTATTTCACCTTCAGTACTTCCAACCTTTCAAGGTGTTGTATCTGAATATCTTGATCAATTTTTGTTTGAATTCAAGGTAGTGTGTCAAACCTATGATTATGTAAATGACAATAAAAAACTTAAGGTTTTTCCCTCAACACTCAAGGACTCAGCATTACGCTGGTTCATGATTTTAGAGCCAAATTCCATCCAAACTTGGGATCAAATGGAAAATGGAGTATTGTCATGTACGGAACAAGAAAGATGAGTTATTCAGGATTAAACATGAAGATGATGAAACATTAGAAGACTATCTTGATAGGTTATCCTTTGTTCAAAGGAGATGTGGACTTGTAGAACTAGAGTTATACAAAACCATTTTTTTGAGAGGATTGCAAGATAAATCCAGAGATGTATTGGATTTGATGGGAAGAGGAGATGTAAATACTCTCAGTAATGAGGAAATTATAGATCTTTGTAGGAATTACTCTCGCAATAAGCAAGGAAGAAAGAAAAAAAATACAAATGGCACTGATGTGAAGGAACTAATAGAAGAACTTGAAAATTTTAAAACTGATATTCTAGTGCAATTAAACACAACTTTGGGGGAAATGTCTGCAAAAGCAAAAAACACAAAACCTTTGGCAATTTATTGCCCAAGATGTAGAAATAAACATGCTTTGTAGGAATTTCCTTTGAATAAAACATCTATCTCAGCCATTTGTAGTATTTTTTCAAAAATGCATTCAACTGATCAATGCCACTTGCTACCACAACTCAAAACTGTGTTAGAAAATTAGACTGAGGAACTCAACTATATTAGACCAAAACAAGGGGGAAATTTCTCTCAATACCAAAATCCCCCTTGTTTTCCTACAAATTGGGGGCATAATCCTAGTACTATGCCTTGGGGACAATCAGAACCACCCCAACATCCTTAGAATTATCCTTAATGGACAAATTCCCAAGAATGGCCACAAACAAATTGGAGTAATTCAGCCTGGAATCAGAATCAAAACAACCCATATTGGAATCAAAGCAACCCATCATGGAGTCAAAAAAATCCACCCTAGAATCAAAATTAGACTAATCCACATTGGATGCAAAATCAACCACAGTGGAATCAACAATACCAGTCCTATCCAAGATAGCAAAGAAATCAAGGTCAGAATCAACATTTGCTGCATGCACCTACTCAAAACATTCAAGACAAACAAAACCAACCATAACAAACACAACAGGTGAAACAACCTCAACTTCTAGCTCAATCAGTCACTAATCCAAATAGCATGAGACAGGCATCCCATGTCCATGTGGCTAAAGTTGAAGAAAATATTGAAATCAATGTTATTGATTGTAGTAACATCCAACTTCATTCAGGAAAAGTTGTACCTGAACCCATTTCCAATAAAAAAAAAGAAAATGAAAAACAAGAACCCTCAGAACCAATTATAGTGGAACCAACAATAGAGAAAGAAGAAGAAAAAATAGAACCACAGGCAGAACAATTACCTTCATTAAGGATAATTCCATATCCTAAAAGATTCAATACAACAACAAAAAATTCTGAATCAGACCTAGTAAAGGAACTTAAAAAGTTAACCATATCATTGCCCTTATTGCAATCCATTAAGGATATACCAGTGATTAAAAGTACTATCCGATATTTGTGCATTAGAAGAGCAAGAAGGAAAAATAAGGCATTTCCTAAGACTATTCAGATTGAGGGAAAGATAGCTAATCTCTTATATAGGAAACTATTACCTCCAAAGTATAGTGACCCAGGAAGTCCAGTTATCATAGTTACTATAGGTTTAGTACAAATATCAAATGTCCTAGTAGATCTAGGAGCTACAATAAATGTCATGACCAAGGATATAATGAAACAATTATAGCTCAAGCATCTCAGCCCCACATTTATAGTTTTATAAATGGTTGATAGGTCAGTTGCAAAACTTGAAGGTATCATTGAATATGTTCCTATATAAGTTTCATCTTGGGAATTCCCTGCAGATTTTTTGGTTTTACAACCAATAAATTCAACACATGGATATCCCATCATTTTAGGAAGACCTTGGCTTGCAACTACAACAGCCTTCATAGACTGCAGATTTAGAAAAATGACTATTTTAAATGGTATTGATCTAAAACAGATATTTTTGTATCCTCCTGCAAGACCCTCCAGCAATTTCTCAGGTCAGTTATGGTTTCCTAATTCGGATGAAGAATCAGAGGAGATTATTTCCACACTAGCCATATTGGTAGTAAGGGAACACACATAAGACCTCCATGACACAAAAAACTCAGAAAATGAAACTATCCTAATGAATGTTCTACATGAAAAAGGGTTAGAAGAAGAAGCAATAAATATCCATCAATTATTAAGGAATGAGGAGAACCAGAATTTTGAAGGTGAACCATCTGAACTATCACAGGAAAACTCTGTTTCACTACCATATGGGTGGCACCATCACTTGATTTTTCCTTCTCACTATTCCATACAGGATAAGCTTCCATTAGAGAATAATGAAATATAAGTTTCTTACTTTCCCCCATATCAGTAGTGTCCTCTTAACTCCCTAATCACCAGGTATGAAGAAGTGAGTTTAGTCCTTCCAAATACAAAACAAATAGAAGTCCAGCCAGGAAAATTTTTAAACATTTACAATTGGATTACTAGGGAAGAGGAAGACAAATTGATAGTTGTCTTGCAGAAGCATGTTCATGCTTTTGCTTGGAACTATAAAGATATGTCGGAGTTCACCCCGATATATGTACCCACAAAATTTATACCTGAAGAAGTCAAGCCGGTAAGACAACTCCAGAGAAGACCGAATCCCGACCTAAGGGATATTATAAAGGAAGAAATTGAAAAACTTCTGGAGGTAGGATTCATTTACCCAATTTTTGATAGCCAGTGGGTCTCTCCATTGGTTATAGTTCCTAAGAAAAATGAAAAAATGAGAATATGTGTAGACTACAGAGAGATGAATAAAGTGACATACAAAGATCATTTTCCATTACCTTTCATAGATCAGGTGTTAGATACCCTTGCTAGAAAAAGATAATTTTTTTTTCTTGATGGATTTAGTGGATATAATCAAATTCAGATTGCACCTGAAGATCAAGATAAAACAACCTTTACCTGTCCATGGGGAACATTTGCCTATAGGGTTTTACCTTTTGGTTTGTGTAATGCCCTAGCAACATTTCAACGAGCAGTTTTAGCAATCTTTTTTGATCTAACTACCAATAGTGTTGAGATATACATGGATGATTTCATAGTGTGTGGATAGACTTTTGACTTTACATTGGAAAACCTTGACAAAGTTTTAGGTTGCTGTGAAACATACCAGTTATCCTTGAATCCAGAAAAATGTTTTATGATGATGAAGGAAGGAATAGTTCTTGGTAATCACATCTCTCCTCGGGGAATCCAAGTTGATCCAAAGAAGGTGGAAATTATCAAGAATCTTCTTCCTCCAAAAACTCAGACTAATGTCAGAAGCTTCCTAGGACATATTGGTTTTTACTGCAGGTTTATTCCCAACTTTAGCACTTAGCACAATAGCCAATCCCATGTTTGCCCTATTGACTAAAGACTCTTAATTTTCCTGGACTGCAAGATTTTAGGAATCATTTGAAGCTCTAAAAGAAAAATTAGTAACTCTACCTATGTTAAGAGGCCCTAATTAGACATTACCATTTCACATACAGACTGATGTTTCCAATACTGCAATTGGAGCAGCATTAGGACAAATTGACAATGGTGAACACTATGCCATCTACTACATTAGCAAGAATTTGACAGGATCTAAGAAAAATTATACCACAACTGAAAAAGAATTCTTAACAGTCATTTATGCCATCAATAAATTTAGGCATTATATCACAGGTTATCAAATATTTATTCCCATAGATCACACAACCATTAAATATTTGATGAATAAACCTATGGTAAGTGCAAAAATTATTCGCTGGTTACTGTTGCTACAAGAATTTGATATCACTATAATCAACAAACCAGGAAAAACTAATGTTGTAGCAGATTTCTTGTCTAGACTACAGAACACAGATGAAGGGGAATTAGTTGAAGACACCTTTCTTGATGAAAAACTATTTGCTATATCAGTCCAATCACCTTGGTTTGCAGATATAGCCAATTACTTGGTCACAGGGAAAGTTCCTCCACATTTCACTTCAAAATAGAAGAAAAAATTAATCAGACAGAGTTCTTTTGAATGGATCAAGGGTATACTCTTTAAGTGCAGTCCTGACCATGTGTTATGTAGGTGCATCCGAAAGGATGATGTGTATGATATCCTTAGGGCTTGTCATGATGAACCCTTAAGTGGACACTACTCTTTAAAAATCATAATTAGAAAATTCTTAGGGACAGGATATTATTGGCCATCTCTTCATAAAGATGTGAAAATGTACATCAGGCATTGTGATGCATGCCAAAGAATGGGGAAACCCACTCATACAAATGAAATTCCACTACAACCTCAATTGGTTTTAGAGCCATTTGAGAGGTGGGGGCTTGATTTTGTAGGGCCTATTGATCCACCTTCTAAAGGAAAGGTGCATATTCTAGTATGCACTGATTACTTGACAAAGTGGGTAGAGGTGTGTGCTTTCAAACATGCTCGTGAAGAGAAGGTCACTGATTTCTTGTATACTCAGATTTTTTAGATATTTGGAGCTCTTCGGTCTATCACCATATACCAAGGACCCCAATTTGCATCCAAAGTCATTGAGGTATTTACATAATTATATGAAATCAAACATAGAAAATCATCACCTTATCACCCACAAGTAAATGGCCAGGTTGAGGTAACAAATAGGGAACTAGAACGAATTTTAACAAAAATAGTAGCTTTTCATAGGAAGAATTGGCTAGATAAATTACCTAAAGCAGTATGGGCTTAAATACTACTTGGAAATACACTACTGGATTCACACCTTATGAACTAGTCTTTGGCAAAAATCCCCTCTTACCTATTGAATTTGAGCTACTAACTCTGCACACAACATTAGAAATTGGAATTGAATTGTCACAGGTACAGACAGACAGGATTCTACAGCTGAATGCATTGGATGAACTTAGGTTGGATGCTTTGCACCAAATTGAAGTAATTCAAGAGCAAAGAAAATTGTGGCATGACAGTCACATTTAGCAGAGGAAACTTCAACAAGGATATTAGGCTTTACTTTTTGATTCTCGCTATGAAGACTTCCTTGGAAAGTTGAGAACTATATGGCTTGGACCTTACCGGATTGAGGAGGTATTTGACAATGGAGTAGTTCATTTATCTCCTATTGATGGGTCACAAAGAAATTTGGTAGTGAATGGACATCGCCTCAGGGTGTACCATACACCTCTGACTAAAGAGGAATTCTTGCAATAGCTTGATAGTTTGGATACACAACAGGTGGAAGAAATTTCCTCTTCCACTTCAAAACAATCAGCATGATCATGGATTTCAAGAAAAAATAGAAAAATACAAAAAAAAAATCAGAAAAAGCAGAAAACAAAAATATGAATAAATTTTGATTATGAATTCCTTCATGGGCATGATTTCAGGGAAATCATGAAATTCCTTCATGGGCATAGTTAGAATCAAGAAAAAAAAAAAGAGAAAAGGAGAGGTAAAAAAGAAAAAAGAAAAATGAATAACTCAGCAGTGAAAACTTTTTTCAAGGCACTACTGGGTTGGTATGCATGAAAACCAGTTTTCTGGCATGCATAACATTGAAAATTTATGAACTGTCATTGTACAAATTCACCAACTGCACTTGTTTTGAAATGTTGCAAAAATTCTCAGTAGAACATCAACAGAAGCAGTCATATTTCAAAAACTTGCATTAAATTTTTTTAATCGGTATATATTTCTTACATTTCTTCATTGTAAATGATTGATATATAGTATATAACAATTAACCATTAGCATAAAAGATATCCATAAGAGTTGGCATACTTAAAACATGTTTTGAGAATGGGAATATTGATTTTTACCTAATCTTCAGAACAAAAATGCCAAAAATAGTACCTGCTATATTCTTCAGACTAATTGTTGTGCTATCTTCGGATTGAAATTGTCTTCGAAATGATAGCAGATTGTCACACTTCATCTTCGGAATGACGTCTTCGGAATGAAGCTTTGTCTTTGGAATGAAGCTTTGTCTTCAGAATGAAGCCTTGTATTTGAAATGAAGCAGGATTTGTCTTCGAAATGAAGCAGGATTTGTCTTCGAAATGAAGTAGAATTTGTCTTCAGAATGCAGTAGGATTTGTCTTCAAAATGAAGACCTATCTTCGGAATGAAGTCATAATCTTTGAAATGAAGTTATAATCTTTAGAATGAAGTCATCATCTTCGGAATGAAGTTATGATATTCGAAATGAGGATTTGTCTTTGGAATGAAGACTCGTCTTCGGAATGAAGTCATAATATTTAGAATGAAGTTTTATTTGTGCAAAAAAATTATAATCTTTGAAAAGAACATTCAATGTAATATCTCCACGTGGCATCCAGAGAAGGAAAGAAATACAATCAAGTGAAAATTCTTTTGATGCATACGATAAAGGAAAACGTGTCAGTCAGCATATGGTTTGTTTTTGCACCCATTGGAAAATACCAGAATCACAGAGGATGTGACAAACCATATGCCACCAATTTTTGATGCTAATAAACATGCATGTGAGGATTTATAGGAAAAATAGAAAAACTAAAAGTGAATAAGGTGGATCTGATGGCAAGGACATTTGTGTAATCGTTGATGGACATGTGTTCAAAGCAAAAAGTAGAAACGTGTGCCACTCTTCTTTTCGAAGACGTATTTGCTAATGCAAAATTATTACAAAGTATAGTGCTTAGAGATTATGGTTCATTTCGAAGAACAAAAATAGAGAAAACCCTGCATAACACAGAAACCCTACAAAATTGCAAACGCCAAAAATCAGAGATCCAGTAGAGGAATAGTGGTAGAAGAGAGTAGTTTGTGACGAACCAAGACAAGAAAATGGGATGAAAGACAAGAATGGAACCGGCAGACACCATCCATCTCCGAGAAAATCTAGAAGTGGTGCAAATTTTTGAAGATGGAGGGCTTATGTCATTTTTGGATAAATTTAATGGGTCCTCTGAAGACTTGGCTGGAATGTTCACCCACATGTTTAGAAACAACTGAGCACATGTTAACAACATGACTATTGAGGTAACCCCTAAAGTTTTAAGTCAAATTATTAAGCTGCCATTAGAAGGTCTTCCAATTTCTAGGTCTGGCAAAAATACATTGGTAAACACAGTCAATATATTTCTAAAATAAAATGATAGGGCACCTAAGTATTTAACACATAATAACACATGCAAGGGGGTAAAAAGGGCTAGCCTATAGGAACCCTAGGATGAATTAGCCACATGGGTAATCAAATTTCTAACTTGTGAAGGGCAATATGTACTATTGTCAGGGCATCACATAAAAATTCTAAATCATCTCAGACATGGTAGGCAACAACCAGATTTTAGGGTAAATATTCCCCTATACTTGCACCAAGAATTAAAAAACATGGTAAAAAGATATTAGGAAGGAAAAGGAAGTCTTCACCACCATGGTCTTATCAAACTAGTTTGCCAACACCATTTTAGAGGAAACCCTAGGAGTTTTTAGAGGTTTTACTCCACCTTAAATGATGTAATTTTTGGAGATGAAGGTGAAGAGGAAGAAACAGATACTATTGATGTTGCTACAGAAGAAGAAATAGCTGCTACAAAAAATGTTGTAGAAGATGTTACAGAGGAAACTACAGAAGGTTCTACAGAAGTTGTTGCAGAAATAGAAACACACCCAACAGTAGTAGCATAACACCTTGCTCTAGAACCTTCAACTTCACAATCAAAAAGACAAAAGAGAAGAGGATCTAAAAATGGAAGCAAAATAGAAATATAGAAAAAGGTTTGTTTTTTTGATGTTGCAACTGATTTGTCAAAAAAGAGAAATGAAGCACCTAGCCCAATAGGGGAAGAAACAACAAGGGAAATAGAGGCATCTGAAACTGACCCCATGACCCCTGCTATCACTAGAAAACAAAGAAAAAAGAAGAATTTTGCATATGGAACTCGAATGTCTACAAGACTCCACTTGAGGGAAATGATGGACCAGGTCATAGAATAAGAATATGGACAAAGCAGTCCAGATGTCACAGAGATACAACTAGCCTCTGAAAACTTCCCAGAATTCCCTGAATAGATAATTAAGGAAGAGGCTGGGCAGGATAATATGGAGGTGGCTATAGTTCAACAAGCCACAAAAATAGTAGATGCAATTATAGATAGCTTCATATAGCCTACTGAACAAGAACAAATAGATTTTGTAGAGGAGGAACCAGTTATTGAGCATCCTGCTATAGCTGACCTGTCTGCATCTGATTCTAAAGAAAAAATAGAAGAGAAAAATATCACAAAGTAGCTGAGAGCAACAAGGAGTGTTTCCAAGACACAGACCACATGGATTTCAGAGAAAGAAAACATCATTGATATGTAGGAAAGAAGAATTGCAGAGTTACAGCAGGAAGTGGTAGAACTGAGAGAGAAGCTATCATAGTTTGAAAAACAGCCAACTCTATCCAATGATGAAGATGATTTGGTTCAACTGCTTGTGGATTTATCTAGGGCAGATGACTCTGCTGAGGTAGACATAGGAGATCATTCTGAAGAAGCACCATTTTATTTTGAAGATGTGCCTTCTCATTCAAAAGCACCCTTTCATTTTGAAGATGCTTCAGAATTGGAAAATAGCATAGCAAAAAACATTGGAGATGAGTCACCAGCACAGGAATAGTCAAAGTGGTAGCATGAAATAGATCAAGTACTCCTATTGATGTCCTTGTATTTCAAAATGTTACACCATCAGTAGAAGTAGCGAATAAGGGGGTGCAAGTAGAATTACTATCTGATGACAACCCAATAGAAATAGAACATAAGGGGGTGCAAGTAGAGTTATTGATAGATGAACAGCTAGTGGAAGTGGCAGAAAAAGGGGTTCAGATAGATCTGCTACCTAGAATTCCACCTGTAGTCAGACCACCTATTACTATGTCTTTAGAACAATACAATGCAGACATAGCCAGCTGGATGATTAGGTATGAGAATCTTGTCACTAAAACTGAAAAGTTCAAAGTAGAAGCAAAATAGCTAGAAGCCAAGGAAACATAAATTCAGGCACTAAAAGAAAAAGTGTCTGATTTATGTCAAATTGCTGAATTTTTAGTCCAATTCAGATGACCAGCCAGATTCTAGTCTTATTTTGAAGGAGAAATACCTCAGATGGCAGGTCATGAGGATTAGTTCAAATCTTTCATATAAATTGGACACCACTACAGATTTCCTGGAAGCATACTTTGACAGCCCTTTTGAGTAGAAAAATCTCTTGTGTGAGCTATTTTTACACAGTTTCTTTATTCTGAAAGAAGTAGTGTTTCATCCACAAATCTACATTGGAGATGTTCAATTGAGGGCATTCATGTCTACCTTACAAAATCAGTTTTATTGGGACCAAGAAAAGAAGCAGAATAAGGAGATTGAAACAAGAGCTAAATTGTTAGTCAGAGTATTTCAGTAAAATCAGCCTATTATCACAAGACAACACTTCACCATGATGAACAGGGATGATGTGAAGAGAATGTACTTGATAGACTTAAGGGACTGTGTGAAAAAATTCCATAATTTTTGTAATGACAATTTCTTTCCAGCATTATCAGTTTGTAGAAATAAATGGGCTGAACTTCCCATGTCTTTGCAGAAAAGAGAACCCATTTCCCCCATCAATTTAGAATGGTCCAGAAGAAGGGCAGAAGGGGTAATACAGTTGATTGAACTCATGCAACATAATTGGATAGGTCTCAGATTTAGGCATCCTACCATCATCACTCCAGTCTCATTCTACTTTGAAGATGATGCCCAACCTGATGAACAATTTGAATAATGGCTCAGGGACCTTTAGAAGAATAGGGTATTTTATATAGGCAAGAAGTTGTTCTATAGGTCATGGAATTTGACCATGGACATATGTGATTCCATAGCCCAATGGAATGCATGAGGACATTCATCAATATAAGTTGGGGGGAAATGATGAGGCCTGGAAATGCCTCAATCATAACATGTTTTGAACACTAAAATTGCCTATAAAATCTTATTTTTAATCTAATATGCTAGTTAAGTTGATTAAATATGTTGTGTATTAACTATTTGCATGATAAATGTATTTGAAGTACTATATTCTGATTTTTACAGCTTTTTGTATAAGTTTTATGTGTTTTGTTGTGACTTGCTAGAATGATATATGCTTAGATTAATAGCAACACTTCACTAATCATGTTTTGATATGTCTCAAGAATTCATTTTACCTAAATCTAGCAACAGTTCAAGGAAACTATTACTTGTGCGACAAAAGCGGGTTTTCCCATGTAAATTCCAGCCAGCTGCCAATGAATGGCAAGGCATGGAATTCACATGTGGAAAGAGATGAAGACCATTGGGATCTAATCCTGAGAAGTAACTGTTGAAACTTTTTGTCACATTATACAAGGGGTAGAAAAATAGTAGAATTTCATATAATATTTCCTTGTTGAAAGTTATTATTTTATTTTAAGTTACAGCAATTTTGACTCTCCTTATCGCCCCTTTTAGAAAATGAAGAAGAAAGAGCTTCACGACAAAATAGGCCAAGGAAAATAACTTCGCCAAAGACAAAGAGGGAGAATGTGGAAGAGCTTCGAGCCCGAAGCACTTCAAATCACCACTTCGGGCAAAAACCTTGCGAAGTAATTTCGTCGAAGAAATTACAAAGATAACGCTTCGCACCCGAAACATTTTCGGCAGCCGCTTCAGGCAGAAGTCTTGTGAAGCAGCATCCAAATGACTTCGTTGAAGGAGGAGATCATAATCCAAAGTAGCCAAGATAAGGAAACTACTTCGGGCCCAAAGTATTTACAACACCTACTTTGGCCATTTTTCACCCGAAGCAGTGGGTCCCGAAGCAAAATGACGATGTGTCAAAAACAAAAAAGTGCTTCGAAAGGATATTCCCCAAACTACAGTTTTGAGAGAGAATTAGGCCGAAACATTTTCCAGCTGAAGCAGTTTCACCATAAAAGGACAAAGAGCCCCATTTCAAATATGGAATCCGCTCGGCACTCAACATCCCCGAAGTAGTTTTGCGAAGTGCTATTTTGCGAAGACCGAATTGAGGAGAAGTCACTTTAGCCCAAGACTTTGGTGAGGCAGAGAAGTAGTGAAATTATTTTCAGGCCCATGTTCCATGGTAGGCAACTTCCCAAGGTGATCAAGAGCCTCTTATAAATGCCCCCTTTCTTGCCCGATAAGTCTGCTGCCCATTCCTGAAAAATGAAAGGGATGTTACAGTCCTCGAAGTAAAACCCGACAGGCGTTACGATCACTCAAGCACAACATCTAAAATCCGGGGACACTCGGGTGGCACATTAAATGAATGTTTCCATGGTTGACCAGGTCACAGTTGCTAGTTTTGGTAGCCGATTTGAGAGATCATCCGCAGCAACAATGAGGCATCGATTTCTCAGGGCCAGAGGGTGTACTTCGTCATCTTTTTAATAATGACTCAGAGGGCTGGGTACTCTATAAAAACCCAGGCATGTAATGTAAAAAGGGGGGGAACTTTCTGCTAGAAAGCTGTTGTAACTTGATGTCCTACATCTAATACTAAAGATTTTTGTACTTCATTTCTCTATTTTATGCTGCCTTCTGTGCTTAATTCTTTTGTCTATCTGCACTCATATACTGAGACTCTGAATCCTGAATCCAGTGTGCGATTGTGGACTGTACCCTAAAATTTTCCCTAAAGGATACATAGGAGAGGAAAAACGTCATATAAGCTTTCTTTTATGCTACCTGGTGGGTTGTGGTTTTTGTTATTCCCTTGTCTTAATCGTTGTTACTCTGAACCCTAAATTCTAGCGAGAGAGAAAGGAGAACCCTGTGAACTCATCTAGAGGATACATAAGAAAGCTGGTATTACATTTCTTTCATCTATTCTTGGTGTTCTTTACTGCTATTCAAGTTATTAGTGAGTGATCGTGCTTCCTGTTCTCTCCCACCTTAAATCATCATCTTATAACCCTTACTATTTTTATTTCTTTCTCTAACCCTTACCCCTTTTTATTTCTTTTCCTAACCCTTACTCTGTCTATTTCTTTCCTACACTCTTGTCTCAAACCCCAAAATTAGATTAGTATAGGAGCCGACCTTTCTTCGAAGATTGGCATGAGGGGCATCTCTTCCCCTCGACCTTTCAATGTTGGTCGCAGGTCCAGGGCACACAAACCCACCGAAAGTCCTTTCCTGTGCGGATTTGATGACCAACAGTTTTTGGCATGCCCAGTGGGACTCAAGGTCCCATATTTGTAAAAATTACTAGCTCGTCTTCATCAGAGCCAGTAGTTCTAACAAGTTCTGGGTGAGATCTGGTCAGTCTCATCTTTTGAGTAGTAGTGAGAATCGATGCTCTCGTTACTAAAAGACTCTTAGCATATGGCGACTCTGTTTTACCCGAGAATCTCTAAAGTCATGAAGACCAGTACCTAAGCCTGGTTTTTATAACCAGGACTCCCTGTGCCTTAAGAAGGTCTAATTTCGGTGAATCTCTAGCTTGTCTTCATCTGATAAAATCACCTGATGACTCAGTTGAGCTGAAAATCTAGATTTTCTGGTCGTAGGTGCATTTCAAATTTGAAAGAAGATATCCCAAATGAATCAAGGTTCGGTGAGTAGCCTTGACCTCATAAGCAAAGAAAGAATGTTCACCTAACAATTCCAACTCAGCGATGACAACTGCGATTTCTACAAGCTGCTGCTATAATGGCAGGGGTAGATTTTCCTAGCTAGGATGACCGAGGCCCCTTGAATCTTCAAAGCTACCACAAGATTTTCAAGATTGCCTTGAAGGCATTGACTACATATGATGGCACCATAGGAATGGCCCGAGAACACCTTGAAGTTGTTGCTACTTTAGTGTTCCTCTATGACATAATCCATGAAGACGTCGTGGTTAGACTTTTGGCCCTGTCTCTGGAAGGAAGAGCGCTGCAGTGGTATAGACCGCTCGGACCTAAAAGAATCTACTCATGGGATGACTTTGTGGGAGCATTGTTCAAAACATTTTATGGCTCTTAGGACCCCTTCCAGCTTTTGACGTACCTCTCCACCATCAAGAGAGCACCTTTGGAGAGCGTCACAAACTTCAATGTCTAATTCATCAAAAGTTGGAAGAGAATTCCAAGGGAGTTCCAACCGACATCTGCCCAAGCCCACCTCTATTATGTTTGGGATTTTAACCTAGATATAGGCCTCCTCTTACTGTGATCTGGTGAGCAAAGATTCCCTCAGATATTTGAGGAAGTAGTATGCGCAGAATAGTTTTTATCGAGAAAGTGGCAATGGGGAGAAGCCCCATCACTTTCTTCGATAGTCATTGCTCCCGTCTATCGAATGCAGTATTCTTCATGGCAGAATCCTAATACTGAGCAGAAGCCTAAGATGTAGTCATGTGGAGCTCGAGAGGTAGATCCCATCCAATTCCAACCATGGCAATTTGTGATCTTTGGCCCGACGATGAACAATACAATTGCTTGCGATCTCCATCAGAGGACTGGCTAGGAAGGGGAGCAAGCTCAAGTGGTAGAGCTTGAGAACAAAGAGAGCGCATCTTGGCACTCTTTTTGTATCCCAAAACATAGCATGCAAGTGATCGATTAGGACTCAACAAGCATGTTCTATCGAGAACCTGAGCCTGAAGAGATCCTAGGAGTTTGCTCTTTGTCAAAAAAGCCCTGTTATAGCATCAAGGAGATGGAAGAACTTGTACCCAGTCCACAGTTATTGGACTCTTCGATATTCTGGTTCTAGCCATCACTAAAACCAATACCCCAAGAAGGTCCTCACCTGGCGAACTACTTCACCACATCCTGCATCAGCAGTGCGGGTGCTGGCAGGAGCGACAAACTATTGTATTGCTTTCTATTCATAGCATGGAGAACTTCGGGGAGGAGTCATCCGGACTTCAAGAATCAATTGAAGTTTAATCTGATCTGGCCCGGACATTGCATATTCATTGGATAAATATCTAAAGCTGAGTTTGTGGTTGCGGCATGCCTATTATGCCGCAAACCTGTGTGAATATTGTAAAAAGTCCCGCTATTAAATAAAATGCTGCTCAGAAACCCAGGTTGAGTTTTACCTCGGTAGCTCAAAAAAAAAAACTCCTTTGGGAACTTGGCTTGCGAAGTGGTTCGTAGCGAAGTACGATTGGCCGAGCAAGGTTTTGACTAAGGTATGAAATATGTACGCCTAAGAAGAGTCCAAGCGAGCTACTTTTAAAAGGGGGAAAACAAGCTTCGCGAGCAGCCTCGCACAGGAGGAATCACTTCAAGCCCAAAGCATATAAGATTAACTGGTGCAAAAGGTTCATCGTAAAGTATGTCAGCTCCGATTTTGGCTTCGCTGACCCAAAGATGCACAAGGCAAAAGCATTTATTGCTCACCTAGAGGAGCGTGCCGACAGTCACCTTCAAAAGCTTCCAAAATAGGCAAGTTAAATGAAAAGGCATCGGGTACATCCTCAGGGGATTCGATTGAGAGAAAAGTCCACCCCCAGGTACCAGGTGGTGGACGGCTACATTCCCAAAGCAGCCATAATCATCACAGTGCATGGCCCTATGTACTATGCCATCGTATGGCCAATCCAATGAATCGATGATCTCTCAGGTGAGAAGTGCAGGATTAATTGTGGCACATGCCATAAATGTGGGTAGTTGTCTTTGACGGTTATGTAATGCAAACTCCAAGTAGCCAAAGGGTTACTCACTCAATGACTCATACAGACCCTACTGCAAACCTTTAAACTTTTCCACTTCGCACTCTAAAGCTTCGACGCTATTTTTCTCCATACTGCAAACTCCATTGCCCTAAGCATCAATGATGGAAAGTTCCAAGGAGAAGGGAAAAGGGCTAGAAGTAGTAGCCCCAGAGAAACCAAAGGTAAAATGCCATGGAAAAAGGCTAAAGCCAAGGCCCGTTGATTCGAGCCTCTACCTAGATAAGCATGTCATGGAAGAAAAGGGGGATTCTGAGGACGAGCAGCCTCTAGAACCACCAGTCGACAGGTGGGAAAGAATCAGGGATACAGAGCTGTCGAAGAGCGTAGCTGAGATTGGAAACACCATTGAGCTCATGATAAGCAGGCTCCCAACAAAGAGCATACGAGCTGCAACTTACTACTCCTAGATATACTGGTATCTGACACCCCCACTCACCATTGCCCTGAGTTGATCAATGCCATCATGCAGAATTACCAGCCCACCACCAGACAGGTGTTAGAAACATCTGTCCAGAAGCTATTTTCAATTTTGAAAGAATATGTACAGGCAGCTTTTGCGCCACAGCAGGGTCCACCCGAAGGATGTATGGTTCGCAACATTGTTTTGATTGAACAAATGGAGAGGTTCACATCTGTTGGCTACATGATAAAATTTTTGTAGCAAATCCTCAAAAGCGGGCTCCTTTTGGGAAAATTGCCCCAAATGCCCCTTCCCTTGGGGACCTTTAAAAATGTCGACCTCTTCTCCATCATTGCATGGGTGGCAGGCCTATCTACTAACGCTTTTGTATATCCATGGCAGGTGTCCATGGCCGAGTGCATTTCTAGAGGAGAGTTCAATGCCCTCGATACTTTGAAACCTAGCACTGACCTAGTATTTGTCGACTAGGCAGAATGGGTGGCCAGGGGCTTACACGCGTAACTCACCAGCATGAAGAATGTTGGGATCAGCCAGCACTTCGGGCCTTGATACTTTCTTGTTTGGATATTTTTCTTTCATGTTCATAATAGTTTTCCTCATATTGCCATTACGGCAAGTGGCAAGGATGGAAGTCCTTTGCCATTATATCAGTGGACTCCCCTATCATTGATATCGGAGTCCTACTACCCCTTTAATCAACAATTCTTGGGACCCGCCATGTGTATGTTAACAAGGTCCTCCCCAAGAGTTCCCCTTGGCTTTAGAAACATAGTGGTCCAAAAGAAGAGGGGAGACATTTTTTGACTAACATAGGGGTTGGTGATTCACATCTTCGGCTTCATAGGGAAACCCTTCTTATTGCCATTTTACCCCTCCGAGTATCAATTTGCATTGGAAGTCATGAGGAAGAACGATGTGACTAATGCTATCTATGACAAGGGTCAAAAATGGGCCCACACTTGTGACTTCCCTCTCAGGATAGGAGTTATCGAAGTGTTCGCCCTGAATCAGAATGTCTTCTTGGAAGAAAAGCTTGCCAAGTTTGGCCTGCTCCAAATTCCCCAACAATGGCTTTATGATCCTTTGGGAGTGATGAGGGACCACATACGGGTCAGGAGCTTCCATGTTTACCCCTATCCTAAAATTATGAAACAAAGAAATAATCCTTGGGGAAAGGATATGGAGTGGCATTTGGAGAGGATGGAATCCTTGCCTCCCTAGCACGAATTCTACCCAATGGAGGTCACCTATGACCCAGATCAGCATTCACTCTCGAGCCCCAATTCCACCTTCTGGAAGAAAGCGAAAGATGACTTGAAGGAGGGAGTAAAGAATTGGGACGTGGCTCAGCTGAGAGAGTGGTGGATAATGAGGGTCCACCGATAGAAAATGAACTCTTATGGGTTCTTTGCAATAGACAAAGACTTCTCCAAAATTTACAAAGCCAACACTGGAAAGTGGAAGCCTTTGTCCTTCATCGCCCTCATCCCTCCAACTACCCTAGGTTCGGGCGAAAGCCCAAAAAGAGATGATACTACTTCGGGGAGGGGAAGGGAGGAGAAGGCCCAAGCTACACATCAAAGATCACCTCAGATACCTATAGGAGGCCACGACTCAAGCTTCGAAGAGTTAGAACAACCGCTGGTGAGAACCAAAAGAAAGAGGCTAGAACAAGGCCCACTACCCCTGAACTATCCAAAGTGACCCCGCACAGGATTTGCAAGCCTCTCCACTGGGCGACCGATATCAGGCCCATCCAAAGCAAGTGTCGAGGTCGCAGCACTGTCGAGTGTTGAAACCACCCCGGGTGTCAATGTCATTGATGTGGGGAGAATTCCCCAGATAGAAGGGGCCCTCGAGGCAGAAATCATGGGAGTTAGGATTGTCCAGGCTAAGAAAGAGCAAGATGCGGCTGCACTAGAAGTCACCACTACCACAATGCCAGGAGGGCACGTAGGTACACATTCTCCACCCTTTGCCCTAGTCTCACACATTTTTGCCACAACCCCAGCTGAGGGTTCTCACTAGTCTCCTCTACATAGACCATCACCCCTTCACACATCACCTATTACTGGTACGGTCTCATCCCACGATTATAACGGAGGTAAGACCATTGACCCTAATTCGCCCTTCCACACCTCCATCCCCCTGATCATTAGCAGAGGTAGGGGTCCCACTTCGATGTTGAGTCCCACTGTCCAACCCCTTGTCTCATGTGAGGTAGCCCCGGTTGCTGAAATTCCCACTATGCCTATCGTCGAGCCTTCTCATGAGGCATCCCCTGCACATTATTTATATTTGTTTACTCCCTTGGCTGGAGATCTAGCCTTATCCAAATCAGAGGTGTCCTTAATTAAGGACCACCCCTTTGCCGAGAAGTTATTCCAAGCATGGAAAAATACTAAGCAAATACTAATGGAGGCAAGGAAAAGAAGAGGGCGCTCGATGGCATCAGTTGAAAAATGCACCATTTTTTATTTAGAGGCCAAAAAGGTGCATAAAATCAAGAATGTCCTCAAGGTACAAAAGCCTCTGGATGAAATGACTCCAGCGGACTACGATTATCAAGAGACACCTAAGGACCTGGAACACCTGAATGTTGACAATGAATTGGCCTCTATGCATGTCCGAATTGAGACTTTTCGGGCGCATGCAACCATTGCTAACCAATGCAGGTTTGAAACCGAGGCTACCAATGTCAAGTTAGAGGAAAACCTGGCAAAGATTCGCTCTAAATTAGCAGAAGCTGAGGAGCAATGTAAATTTATGAAGAAGGAGACGCTCAACCTAAAGCAGCAAGTTCAATAGCTCTAGTCTACAGCCAAGAGCCAAGCACAAAAATAGACCGAGAGTGATTTGAAGGCCAGAGATCTTGAAGACAAAATCGCACAGATGCAGCTCTACTGTATGTGAAAGAGGATCTAACACTGTTTTACAGGGCCAAAATTAAGGAGATTCGCGTGCACTTGCTAAAAAATTTCCGGCCTCAGTGCGCCAGTGCTTTTTGAATTTTGACGTATGTCACCAAAGCACAGCAGGCTATTGTCGAGGGAGGGCCAGTCATCGACAAGGTCACGCAGAAATCCAAGATCCGACTTAAGCTAGCATTCGATGTCCAAAATTCTAGATATCAAGACTTGCAGATCACTGCAATGTCTCAAACGGCTAGAGATTGGTCGACGGCATGGGCTACTATTCGTGCTTTCTTTTCCAAGGTAAGAAAAGCGCAGAAGGCAAGGAATCTCCAGGATATGTTTGATAATGAGCAGCATGAAACAATGTGCCACTTTCAAGATTTTTCTTCCCTGGGTTTCCCGAGTTTCACAAATGATGATGGAAACCTTCTAAGCAAGGATGACCTCAAGACAGTCTAGCTATAATTCACGAATGATGTCTCAAAGATCGATGGCTGGGAAGAATAAATTATAGAAGGGTAGGTGACGGATTTCATCTTGAGATATTGTAAGATCATGGCTTGCCTCGAGGACCTGTTCACCAGGGCCAAGAATGCTGACGTTGGGCAAATCAATCGATTTTGCAACTTGGTCAAAGCGTTGTAAGATCAAGATCCATTTCGAAAGGGCGCCTGGTATCATGTCTGAAGAACGATGAAGCACATCCATGACTACCTCAAACCATCACCACAGCTAGAGGCTGCACCAGAGGAAGAAGAATAAGAAGAAGAAGAGGAACAAGAATAGGTACAAACCACAGAAGTAGGGTCTGGGGAAAACCAGTAACTCTGCAGCCCAATGGATCAGGACTAAAGGGTTCTTTTGCTAAGACGAACTCGTCACCCCGTGAGCCGCAAAGAATGTTGACACTTTTTGTCACATTATACAAGGGGTAGAAAAATAGTAGAATTTCGTATAATATTTCCTTGTTGAAATTTTTTCTTTTATTTTAAGTTACAACAATTTTGACTCTCCTTATCACCCCTTTTATAAAATGAAGAAGAAAGAGCTTCATGACCAAACAGGCCAAGGAAAATAACTTCGTCAAAGAGAAAGAGGGAGAATGTGGAAGAGCTTTGGGTCTGAAGCACTTCAAATCACCACTTTGGGCGAAAACCTTGCGAAGTAATTTTTCCAAAGAAAATACAAAGATAATGCTTCACACCCAAAAAAATTTTGGCAGCTGCTTCGGGTGGAAGTCTTGTGAAGCAACATCCAAACGATTTTGCCAAAGGAGGAGAGCATAATCCAAAGTAGCCAAGATAAGGAAACTACTTCAGGCCCAAAGTATTTTCGACACCTACTTTGGCCAGTTTTCACCCGAAGTAGTGGGTCCCGAAGCAAAATGATGATGTGTCGAAAATAGAAAAGTGCTTCGAGAGGATATTCCCCGAACCACAGTTTTGAGAGAGAATCGGGCCAAAACATTTTCCAGCCGAAGCAGTTTCACCAACAAAGGACAAAGAGCCCCATTTCAAATATGGAATCCGCTCGGCACTCAACATCCCCGAAGTAGTTTTGTGAAGCGCTATTTTGCGAAGACCGAATTGAGGAGAAGTCACTTTGGCCCAAGACTTTGGCGAGGCGGAGAAGTAGCGAAATGCTTTTCGGGCCCACGTTCCAAGGTGGGTAGCTTCCCAAGGTGATCAAGAGCCCCTTATAAATGCCCCCTTTCTTGCCTAATAAGTCCGTTGCCCATTCTTGGCAAATGAAAGGGACATTACAGTCCTCAAAGTAAAACTTGATGGGCATTACGATCACTCAAGCACAACATCTAGAAGCTGAGGACACTCGGGTGGCACATTAAATGAATTTTTTCATGGTTGACCCGGTCACAGTTGCCAGTTTTGGTAGCCGATTTGAGAGATCATCCGCAGCAGCAGCGAGGCACCGATTTCTCAAGGCCAGAGGGTGTACTTTGCCATATTTTTAATAATGACTCAGAGGGCCGAGTCCTCTATAAAAACCCAGGCATGTAATGTAAAAAGGGGGGGAACTTTTTGCTAGAAAGCTATTGTAACTTGATGTCTTGCATCTAATACTAAAGATTTTTGTACTCCATTTCTCTCTTTTATGTTGCCTTCTGTGCTTAATTCTTTTGTCTATCTGCACTCATATACTAAGACTCTGAATCCTAAATCCGATGTGCGATTGGGGACTGTACCCTAAAATTCACCCTGAAGGATACATAGGAGAGGAAAAACGTCGTATAAGCTTTATTTTATGCTGCCTGGTGGGTCATGGTTTTTGTTATTCCCTTGTCTTAATCGTTGTTACTCTGAACCCTGAATTCCAGTGAGAGAGAAAGGAGAACCCTGTGAACTCGTCCAGAGGATACATAGGAAAGCGAGTATCACGTTTATTTCATCTATTCTTGGTGTTCTTTTCTGCTATTCGAGTTATTAGTGAGTGATCATGCTTCCTGTTCTCTCCCACCTTAAATCATCATCTTCTAACCCTTACTCTTTTTATTTATTTCTCTAACCCTTACCCCTTTTTATTTCTTTTCCTAACCCTTGCTCTGTCTATTTCTTTCCTACACTATTTTCTCAAACCCCAAAAGTAGATTAGTATAGGATTCAGCCTTTCTTCGGATATTGGCATGAGGGGCATCTCTTCCCCTCGGCCTTTCAATGTTGGTCATAGGTCTAGGGCGCGCAAACCCATAGAAAGTCCTTTCTTGTGCAGATTTGATAACCAACAGTAACCCACATGATAAATGCAAAGGAAATCATTTAAGGAGCCCGCATTTGTTCATTCTAAAGTCTCTTTGGAATGAACAGATATCTTTGGAATGAGAAAACATAGTGTCTTTAGAATGAGCGGATCTTCGAAATGAGAACTGTAGTGTCTTTGAAATGAGCGAATCTTCATAATGAGAACTGTAGTGTCTTCGAAATGAGTGGATATTCGGAATGAGAACTGTAGTGTCTTTGGAATGAGCGGATCTTCAGAATGAGAAATTGCAGTATCTTTGAAATGAGCCACTTATCTTCAGAATGACGACAGAAAAGGAAATTGCAGTATCTTTGACTTATTGATCGAATTCTGATGCTGGAAAAAGGGAAATAAAGATTGAAAATGATAAAAGGAAATATCTCAGATTTGACTTTGCCATCCTTGTCGACCAAAGTCACCATTTTTGGAAATATCAAAAGATGATCTTCTTCTAGGATAAAAACCAGGAATTGCTATAGCATAATAGGATTAGATATTTTTAGCTTGTTAGTAAATCTTAGGACATCTATAAATAGGGCTCCCATTCAGGTTGAGCTAGTAGAGTAGAGGAGTAAGAGATAGAAAGAAGAAAGTAATAGAAAGTGAGAGGAATCAGTAATAGGTGATAGTCAGAAAGTGATTGTTACAGTCTTGTAATAGTTTTCAGTAGCATTATTGTAATCATGTTTCTGAATCAATAAAAGTATATTGTTTCTATTTTATATTGTCTGTAAATGAGTGAGATTAGGATCTAAAGAGAGGGAAATTCATACCTTCTTCTGGACAAAGATGTTGGCCACTTCCAGACCTAGGAGGAGGACTAACAGCAGGTTTTTATTCTAATTTTGCTACAGCAGAATGAGTTGAAGAACTTGTCCTTTCATTCCTTTGTAAACAACTAATGATATTTGCAATCTTAGTTTATTTTATGTTTTGTGATTAATGATTTGGTTGTAATCCTCACTTTCAGAAAAGCTTTCAATTTAGTGTAGACTTTCATTCCCAGAATTTACTATTTTTTGTAATTTCTTGCATTTTATGTTTTGCTGTCAACTCTTGCACAGAAGATTGACAACCTTCTATTACAGAGCCTTGATAGTTTTCATTTCCATGTTAGAATTAGATTTTCATTACTGCAAAGGTAATTAGATTTTCCTTCTGTAATTAGAATCATACTTTCAATTCTGCAACTGTTATTTTTGCAACATAATTAGGTCTCATTCTGTAATTTTAATTAGGACTTCATTTCTATAGTTAATGATTAATTTTCAATTTTGCAACTTAGATTAAGGTTTAATTCATGCAATTTAGAGATAGGAATGTCCTAAAACCCCCACATAATCAGTTTCACCAATAAAACCTGTTGCTCTAGATTGACCTAAGTTATAGCCATGTTTGCCCCTTCTTCCATAGATAGCCTTGTACATAGCCCTGGATTGACAAATTCATTGAGAATTAATGATGTGTATAATGACAACGCATCAGGTAGGACTATAGTACTGAATGCAAAGAAAATTGTATCATTGAATGCTCAAAGGGTGTAAGTGGATGCTACAACATGAGATGTTGGAATATTCGGGTATTTTATGACTCTAGTGGTTATTATATTTCTATATGAACTGATGTCTATGAGAACTCTTTTATATGGTATATCATTCACACATGCAATGATATGCAAAGGAGGGTCAACCAAATCACTTGCTATAGGTTTGAGTTCGTGCTCATGGAATGTGATCACTGGTTCTTTACATTGTTGCACATGCCCTACAAAATCAAAGGATTTATAATCTTGGGGATGCAACTCTATTGACTTGAGAATGTCCATTAGAGTATATCTATGTGGAGGAGATTGTTGTATTAGCTCATAAATGGACAATTGAGCTGAATTTGTCCTCAAAATTTGTGTAAGCTTGCTCTTTATTATTAGTATTGGTCTAGGTGGAAGGCTCTATACTGGAGGTGGGGAAGGTTGTGATGTATATGGAAAATCACTTGAAGTTGTAGGTGGTGCAACTTGACTTGGGTAGCATCTATTCCTAGTCATAATACTTATCATCCTGACATACCCCTACAAAGGAGGAGTTTTCATGACCTCATTCATTGTTTTTGTAGGAGCAACATGTACCTCATGGGTAGGTAGAGGGTCTTTTAAAACCCCCATATATTGATTATTTGGGGTGAGAGGAGTATCCACTTGGAGCTCGTTCCTCTCTATCATGTCTTGCACTACATTTTTTGAAAGTGTAGCATGTAGGAAATTCATGGTCATTCTATCGATGAAATCGATAAAATTGGTCTTCTCGACATCCTATAGGCTTTAGTTTTCCTATATTTGGGTCTATGGATTTGATTTCTAGTAAATTAATCAACTTTACTACCCAAAAATGGTTGAATATGGATTCCATTGGCTCAACAAAGGGTTTAAACTATCACCTAGGGAAACGTTGCTGATTTTGACCATGATTTGCTTGAGTATTATTATTATAGCTCGTAGGAGGAGTTTGGGCCTGATAGTTTACCTTTTGAGGAGGCATCATTTGTGCAAACCTAGGGATATTAATGGCCACTTTATTGATCACTACCAAATTTTATGGTGTTATATTGCTCTTTGTATTCTTTGTCCACTCCTTGCGAGGTTTAGCTATCTCCCCCTCTTGGATTTTTATCTCTTCTATGGTTCTAGCTTGCGCTAGAGCATCCTAAAGAGTGGGACATTTCTAGAGTTGCAACAATAAAGATATCGGTTTCAAGAAACTCTTTGAAAACATATGAATTAACTTGAACACTAGAAATAGATAGGGTATCTTAGCTAGAAGCGTTCACCACCTGTTTCCATAGTCAGTGATAGACTCATCGTCATATTGTATTAACCCCTTAAGGTCAGTTAATGTCACCTTCCTCTTGGTATTGAAGGTGAAACGTTCCAAGAATGTGTCTAAAAAATGTTCAAATATATAGATGCTATGCCTTGAAAGTTGGTTAAACCACTCAATGGTGGGGCCAGATTGGGTCATCAAAAATATTCTTAGGAGTAATGCATCATTCTCCTGTATGTTGAAGCACTGATTCATGAATTTTGTAACATGCTCTTGAGCATCTTCTTAGCCTTTAAACTTGTCCAACTTGGGCATTTTAAAATGCTTAGGATATGTTGGGGAAGGTATGGATGGATGCAATGGTTGATTGCACAACTGGCACAAGGTGGGTTTTTGAAGCCCATTTCCCACTGTTTTACCCTCTATAGTTTCTAAGCATTCAAGTAATGCTTGATACGCATCAGAGGATTTAATCTCCTCTTATTTTTTTGAAACCATGGAGGGGCATAGGGAATTTTAATCATAGGTTGAGATGGTTTATTTTCATCAACCATATCTCCAAAAAGTGCTTCTAATTAATCCTTGTTTTGTTCCAAATCGTCATAGGCCCCATAAGGTGTTTCAGGAATGGGTCTACAAGGAGGAACAAAAGCCTACTGAAGGTGATCTATATTAGGCATATTATGCATATTATTTTTATGCCTAGGAGGTCTAGGATACCTATTCTATTGGAAATTAGGTTGTATCTGGTGAGCCTCCTATCTATGCGTTCTTGGAGTAGGAACTCCATTATGCAAAGTTTCTTGAATCTACTATTCAAGTCTTTATATTTATAGTAGTTGTCAATGCTCTAGGAGATCTAAGTATCGTTTATCAAACCTAAGTTGATTAAACCTAGCTTGATGATCAACATACTTCTTGACTACCCGATTTATCTAATCAACTGTATTAGGCCTATGTTCCCTAGCACTATTGCCTTGGTATATATCTTGTTTAGGGGGGTTTGTGAGGTCTATTATGGTTTTCCCTCGATTGATGGAAGCTATGTTTACTTGAGGCTCACCCCTAAAAATATATTCTTGATAATTTGTTGGTGTAGAGGCACATCATGCTTGTAGGGATAAATGCAAGTGAGGATAATATAAATCCTCCTAAGGCCTTCCTTCATAAATGAGGAAAGATAGGGTAGAATTAGCTCACCCATGGCAACAAGTATCATACTCGTCATGATTTTGGTACCTTGGGGAAGGGTGGTTTGAAAGCATAAGATGATCATCTAACCCTACCCTAGGTGAGAAGTCTTGATCTTGCACACCAGTGCAAGGAGTAGATCAAGCAGGCATGTGAATGTGTGGTATTGCTCTATTGGGAGGCACCTCATTGCATGGTTTCTCTTCTTGAAAGAAGGCATTTATAGTATTCATATTAGTGAGATGATTTCCCAAATTGGGGCTATGACCTATGGGGGTACCCCATGTAGGAGTCCCTTGTAGGCTAGGTCCCCTCTTTCACACTCTAGGACTAACCATCCACTCATCTATCATTCGGTGACTGGGTAGAGTAGTTGACTACCAAGGAGGAATAACCGTGTCCTTGGGGTCACAAAAAAGACTTTCTATGTCTTCTTGCCTACTCCATATAATATCCACCCTCAAATGGGCTTGGCTATGGGTATATACCATAGCTAGTTACTCTAAAACCTCTATGTGATTATCTCCTTTACAATTTTTATGGATTCAAACACAATACACAATAAATAGAAACATGCAAGAATACAAATGATTATCTCTTTTAATAATTATGTATTCCTAAATTGTTTGATGTGTTTCAAATTTGTTGCTTTTGTAAAGAATTTCTTTCACATATTTTGAATGTTGATGTAATTTTCAATATACTCACAGCTCAACAACTGGTAATGAAATTCTGATCACGTGAACCAACCAAAGTATGGAGATGAAATCCATACATGATCAGGGAGAATAGGTCATGTTGATCCTCACCTAGCATCCTATGTGTAGTGATACACCCCTCCAAAGAGGAATGTGGGCTATTTTGCACAATTAGGGCATATCTTGGAGTTGGTATTGGCCAAAAATATAGGTTATGTGGAAGTTGAGCCAACGTATGGAGATAAAACCCACCATTGTTGAACTCTATCAGTGGTTGGGGATGAATTCCAACTCACTAACGTTAAATAAAAGTGTGGTGTGTGTGGTTCCTTTTAAAATAATTGAAATAAAACAATGAATCACTCAATGATGATTCACTAAATGCATAAAATTGTGTTTTACTTTCAGAATCATAAGCATATATGTAAAAGGAAATACAAAATTTTGAAATAATATGAAAACCTAACCTTAGGTAGGTCTCACGTAGGCAAACCAAAAAAATGCATTTTAAAAAGTTACTCTTTTTCCTATTTTTCTTCAATTTTATTAATGTGAAACATAAATATGAAATCTAACCTTAACATGCACACATAAGACAAAAAAAATTGAAATTCAGGATTTTTGGAACAACCTAAATACAAATTGTAGGTTTAGAAGGTTACCTTTTATGCTTTGAAAGTTTCTATTTTTGGCAATTTCTGCTAAAATCCCTGGTTTTGTGGTCGTCCCTGGGTGGGATGGTTGCAAATATAGGGGATTTCCCTAGCAAGGATGGTTACAGTGGCCATCCCTAGAAGTTCCAACCAGGGTTTTGGGGGTCGTTTCTGCTCAAAACAATCAGAAACTACAATCTGCAAAACACAAAAAGGAGGTCAAAAAGTGAAAACATAAAAGGTAACAAGGGACACACGGTCCCACCGTGATCACCACTGAATAAGTGTGAACAATGGCATGCATTTTGTGTTTGTATTGAAATGCATTTAAATATCTAAGAAAGCATTGAAAGAGAAAAGTTGAAAAATATGTAACTATGTAAATTGTAGGTCCAAGGTAAGTCCAAAAATGATTAATTGAACATTAGCTTAGGAAATAGGTGTTACAAAATATATATAACAATCTAATTAACTAATCTAGTCTATCTCGCTAACCAACACGGTAGGAGAGACGTGTAGCTAACTACTAACCTAGGTGGAGAGTTCTAACTATAACACTAACCTAAATATCTAACATAGGATATTTAGGTACTTACCTAGTTTAACCATGAGGAAAATATCTCATGGTAATTACATAATTACATAGAAAAGTAAATGTAATAACCCCACGTAGTGTAATGCAATACACTACCTTATTTTACCCTAACATCCCCCCTTTATTACATTACTTTGATATACAAAGTTTGCTCCAAAATAGTTGAAATTTGACACGTCCAAGTGCCTTTGTAAAAATTTCTGCAACCTGTTCGTCGGTGGGAATGTGTTGGAGCTGAATTATGTGTTTAGGAACTTCATCACGAATGAAATGACAATCTGTATCAATATGCTTAGTTCATTCATGATGTACTGGATTCTTGACCAAGTTCAAAACACCTGAGTTGTCACAAAACATGTGAATGGGAAGTTTCTTTGGTAGGCCCATGGTAGCCAAGATGCGACTTAGCCATATCGCTTCACACACAGCTCCACGTGTAGTGCAATATTCTGCCTTAGTTGAAGATAAAGCAACCACCTATTGCTTTTTACTATGCCATGAGATAGGACCAGATCCAAGATGAAAAACATAGCCTGAGGTTGATTTTCTGTCATCTATGGATCCAACATAATCAGAGTCAGTGTAACTCTATAAGAAGAATGAGTTATTCTTCTTATACTCTAGACCATAATCGACACTACCCTGAATGTAGTGTAAGACTCTCTTAGCTGCTTTCCAATGGGAGACCTTTGGTTCTTGCATGAACCATGAGAGATAGTTTACAACATAAGTAATATCTGGTCTAGTATTAGTCAGATAGATGAGGCTTCCAATCATCTGTCTATAAAGTGTTCCATCTACCTATGGTGAGTCTTCATATCGTGATAACTGTAGCCCTGATTCCATCGGTGTTGCTTTGGGTTTACAATCAGTCATACGATATTTTTCTACTAAAGTCTTAGCATACTTTGTCTGAGTCACCCTTAGATGATTCTTTTTTTGTTCTATCTCAAGGCCAAGACAGTAGTGGAGAAGTCCTAGGTCTGTCATATCAAATGACTCTTTCAAGTCATCTTTCATGGCTTTAATCAAGTTCTCTGAATTTCCAGTGATGATCAGATCATCTACATATAACACAAGAATCACTATCTCAGAACCTGTGTTCTTGATATAGAGATTTGCGTCAGATGGACTTCTCTTAAATCCATGTTGCAGTAGGTGACTATCCATTTTTATGTACCATGCTCTTGGGGCTTGTTTTAGCCCGTATAATGATTTGACCAATTTGCAAACATGTTGCTCATGGCCTACCTCTGCAAATCCAGGAGGTTGAGTCATGTATACTTCTTATTTTAAGTCACCATTAAGAAAGGCACTTTTTACATCCATCTGATGTAATTTCCATCCGAACTATGCTACCATAGCACAAAGTACTCGAATGGTGGTCATCCTTGTTGTAGGAGCAAAGGTTTCCTCATAGTCAAGTCCTTCCTTTTGAGCATAGCCCTTTGCCACAAGATGGGCTTTATGCTTATCTATAGTGCCATCTGCCTTATATTTTATTTTGTAAACCCATTTGCAACCTATGGGTTTCTTTCCTTTAGGCAAATCCACTAGCTTCCATGTTTTATTCTTTATGAGGGAGTTATATTCTGCATCCATAGCTGCCTTCCACTGAGGTAGTCTAAGTGCTTCATCAACTGTAGAAGGTTCATTCTCATCACATGCTGATAAGTAAACCCTCTCCTCATCTATTTCCATCTCATCTTCCCTTGGTAACTCTCTATCAACTGAAAGATCTTGAAAATCTGCACAAAGATCATCAACTGAAGTGGATGCTTCATTCTTTTCTTTTTGTGTCATGCTTCTTGTCTTTGGACGATTGAGAGTAAGATCAGGTGGGGAAGTGAGTTTAGAGTCAGTCACTATGCTTGTATACCATTTGGGTGGCTTTTTATGTTGTGTAGAAGGAAGTTGATGTTCCTCCTCATCATCAAGGTATACTGATGTAGTGTTGGATGTGAAAGCTTCATCAAACACTACATCTCTACTTACATGTATCTTCTTGGTAAATGGGTCTATCAACCGATAGCCTTTTGAAAATTCATCATATCCAAGAAATATACAAGGTAGGGATTTCTCATCTAATTTCTTTCTTTTCTCCTTAGGTATATGCATAAATGCCTTACACCCAAATACCCTTAGATGAGTTATGGAGGGTTTCCTACCACTCCATGATTCTCGAGGAGTCATACCTTCAAGAGCCCTTGTGGGAGCCCTATTCAGAAGATATACTACAGTTTGAATAGCTTCAGCCGTAAGTTTGCTCAAGGTTGGCCCCCTTAAGCATACATCGAACCATTTCCATTATGGACCGATTTCTTCTCTCAACAACCCCATTGGATTGAGGAGTGTAGGTTGTTGTTAACTGTCTCTTTATCCCATGTGTCTGTAAAAATGAGGAAAATTCTTTTGATGTGTATTCCCCCCTCGATCTGAATGGAGGGTCTTAATAAAGCATCCTGATTCCTTCTCAACAAGAGTTTTGAACTGTTGAAAATAGGAAAATGCTTCAGACTTCAATTGCAAGAAGAAGACCCACATCTTTCATGAGTGATCATCGACAAACAATTGAAAATACCATTTTCCTCCACAACTTGTAGACATGGGACCACACAAATCTGTGTGAACCAACTCCAAAGGTACCTTAGCTCGAAAAGAGCTAGGTTCAAAAGGTACTCTATGTTGCTTTCCTACAAGCAATCAAAGCACACTGGCAAGGTAGATGAAAGAGTAGGGAGTCCTTTCACCATTTGATATTTACTCAACTCTAGTAAATATCCTGAACTCAAATGCCCAAATCTCTTATGCCAAAGAGAAGTGGCCTCCTTTGTGGTTACTGCCATTGCAGTATGGGTAGAGGAAATTGCATCTAAGACAAACAAACCATGTTTGTATGAACCTATTGCTATCTATTTTCCCTTTTTAGTGATAAAGCAACGTTTCTTTTCTTTGTCCACTGTAAAATTGACATTCATGTTATTGTCCAGGATTTGTGGAACTGACAAGAGATTATTTTTCAATCCTGGAACATAAAGAACTTTTTGAATATTACATTCTCCACCTGGAAGGGAGACAAAAACACTTCCTTATCCTCAAACTTGATAGGTCTGATCATCAGCAATGGTGACCGGTCTACCTTCTCGAGCCTCAAATGTTGCAAACCAAGATTTATCGCCAATCATATGTTTACTAGCACCTGAATCTATGTACCACATAGAGTCCCTGTGGGAGGAATCTATATGGGTCATGAGCACTTTGTGTGCTCTCTCAGAATCTGAACTAGAATCTTTAGCTGCAATGTGTCCCTTTTGTTGTTTGTTCTTGTTCTTAGGTTTGCCTTGGCCCTTTTTGTTTCCTTGTTCATTGGGCGATTTGTTCTTAAACCAACATATTTTGGTTTCATGAGTGTCTTTGTCACAAATTTTACAATACTGCTTCTTCTTCGGAATCTCTTTGGCTTTACCCTTTTCTTGATTAGAAGAAGAACCTTTCTGTTGATTCCACTTTTTCTTACCACCTTGTCTTTTTGAGAAAAGAGCATTGTTAGATGCCTCATCTCTTTGGAGTTGATTAGCTTCTTCTATTTGAAGCATGTTTACCAACTCGACAAAAGTTACTGTCCTGCCAGAAACTTGTAGTGAGGTGATCAACGTTCGGTAGGAATCAGGAAGAGCTCTCAAAATGATTGAGTTCAAGACTTGGTCTTCCAGTTTCTCTCCTAAGGATTGTAGTTTTGTTTTCAATTCTGCGACTCTGTAGAGGAATAGCTCTACTGTTTCTCCTGATTTCATATGTAGAGTATGAAGCTGTGTTTGAAGGTTAAGAATCGTTGATTGATTCTTTCCCTCAAATATGGTACTTAAGGCATCCCATGCTGCCTTACCAGTTGTAGCTTCACTGATATGAGGTTGGATATCATCAGTAATAGCAAGCAAGATCATTAAGGATAGTTTTTTATCCTTTTTATCAAAGTCTCTTTGATCTTGTCCAGGTGATTGAGGTCTAGTGACACTTCCATCCACTATTGACCACAAATCCTCTACGGTTAAGATAGCTTTCATCTTAGTCTTCCAAGCTGAATAATTTGAACCTTTGAGTAGTTGGCTCTCAGTGAGATACTTGTGTATCATGGCCATGGTTTAGGTTGCAAATTTGATAGGACTAAGATGGTGATATCTTGCACTATACCCTCAAAAGAGTATATGGAAGTTGTTTTCAATTTGCCTCTATAAGATATTTAATGGCACCTGCCTTAACACCCTTACCAAGGGATGAAAAGTTGGAGGAATTTTAAGCCAAACAAAATAGAGCAAATGAAACAGGGGTAGGTTTGTAAAACTTTTGATTTTGCCCTCTAGGATATTTAATGGCACCTGCTTTAACACCCTTTAAAGAAGGATGAAAAATTTGAGGTTATTAAGCCAAACAAAGAGAGTGAATCAAGGTGATTTGAAGTTTTGACCTTTTGATGGGGAGTAAAAAATGACTTGTTTTAACCTATGCAAAGTTTAGCATGGTTTTGGAGTGAAGTTTGGGTTTTGTGAAATGCTGCTTTTAATGTTATATTTGAATTTTTAATTGCACAAAAAAACATGAGTGTTTAGTGCAATAATCAAAACATGAGAGCAACCCAAATTTGTATCACTCTAGGTGTCGGATGCAACCGAAAATGCACCTAGTACAAGCAATTTTTAAGAGAAGGTGTCGAGTAAAATCGAAAATGCACCTTTCTTACTCTGAAATATCCCCCCTTTTTCGTTACAATTTTGCAAACTATAGAATAAAAAAAAATGAATTCTATCCCCCCTTAATGTTTACAAAATGTAGAATTTAGAGCACTCCTTTCAAGACAAGTCGACACACGACCCGCTTTTGAAAGGCTCCCAGAACTAGTCGACACACGACTTAGTTTTTATGGATCCAAGGTTACAAAGTCTTCTCAATTTTGCAGAAAAAAAATAGATGTGCAATTTTATGTATTATGTCTCCTTGGAGAAAACAAATGCACTCTTTGTACTTTTGATCTTTACAAAAAAAAATTCAGGCTCCTTGTTTTCTAATTTGCAAAAAAAAATCAGTGTGATCCTTTCTTTGTATGCTAAATGAACAAGGTTTGAGAAGAGTTGTCTAATTTGCAACAAAAAAAAAATGTGCTTTTGCTATGTCTTATATCTCCATTTTGTGAGAAAACATTAGCACCTTTCAATATCAAAGTTGCAAAAATATTTCTTTAATTTTTTTTTTAATTTGCAATAGTTTAAGAAAAGTTTTTAATAAATCATTTTAATTAATAATGAAAAACTAAAAAATATATCTTTGAAATAAAGCAATTTAAGTACTTAAACAAAAATTGATTTTCAAAAAAAATATTTTGAAGTTTAAAATATTAAAAAAAATAATTTAATAAAAAAAACTTTAATTAAAAAAATGCAGAAATAAAAAAAAATGAAAAATACCTTGGTAGCGTCGAAGGCCAAAATAATGGCCTTTTGTTCCCGATGGGAGTCGAACCCTGGACTCCCTACCGTGTGCCTTAGCTTGACCCGATCAACCGGTTGGGCTACTGCGCCCGATGGGAACGAAGGCATAGGATGTGCCTGTTATACCCGCAACGACGAAATTTAAAAAAAAAAAATTAGGAGATTTATCCCACATGCATCCCATAGTGGGATGTTGTGGGGTTGATAAGGGGAAAGTCCCCCCTTATCCGTCGATTGCCTTTGGGAAATCGACTACCGTCACCTACCCTTTTGGTCACCGCCACGTGGCACCAGGGGTAGGCCAGTCTCCGTCGTGTCTCCGTCGAGTCAGCCTTGTGGCGATGTGCCACGTGTCGAGTCTCATCCAGTGGCTATCCGCCACTTGTTCGGTCCATGTCCACTAGTGGTTGTCCACCATGTGTCCGCTAGTGGCTGTCCACCACGTGTCCTATCGAGTCAGCACCTCGAGGTGCATGCCTGGGTCCAGTCTTTGGTGATCCAGTCCATGTGTCCCTCGGGATGCGTGTTGGGCCAGGCTACGTCGGTCTAGTCCATGTGTCCCTCGAGATGCATGTCGAGGCCAGGCTGCATTTGTCTAGTCCATGTGTCGATCAGGGATTGGAGGGCCACCTACCCTCTCAGATCTTGAAGTCCGGGTCAGTCTGCGGGGAGAGGGAGGGTGCTCCTGCCCTCTCGGCTCTCCCGTGATTGGGCCACGTGGCCTATGGGCCTCTACAAGCCTAAGGGCTATTGCAAGAGCTAAGGTTGAATGGCCCTAACTCATTGACCATGGCTAGTCTAGGGAGTCATGTGTCCTCGGCTCAGCTTACATGCCAAGTCGACGAATGAATCCACGGGCCCTCTAGCAGCGTCGTCTGTGACAGCCAAGTCTACGGGCCAGCTGGCGATGTCGACTACGATGGCCAGATCGGTGGGCCTACAGGCTGCATCGACTACGATGGCTAGTGCTATGGGCCTGCGGGCTGCAATGGCCAGATCTGTGGCCTAACATGCGGGCCCAGGTCTACGGGCCTTCTCGATGACCACGTTGAGTGCCTCAGCTGCTCCGTGGGAGTTTGCAATGATTGGAAATGAGCGAGAGCTCGTAGGCGAATGATACCAATGTAGGTCCAAGGTAAGTCCAAAAATGATTAATTGAACATTAGCTTAGGAAATAGGTGTTACAAAATATATATAACAATCTAATTAACTAATCTAGTCTATCTCGCTAACCAACACGGTAGGAGAGACGTGTAGCTAACTACTAACCTAGGTGGAGAGTTCTAACTATAACACTAACCTAAATATCTAACATAGGATATTTAGGTACTTACCTAGTTTAACCATGAGGAAAATATCTCATGGTAATTACATAATTACATAGAAAAGTAAATGTAATAACCCCACGTAGTGTAATGCAATACACTACCTTATTTTACCCTAACATAAATATTGTAAAAGAGGAATTATTTGAAGTAAAGAGGGGGGTGTTTCTCCTTGTATTTATAAATCCATCAATAATAATATTACAATACATCCCCTTTGAGGGCTTCATATCTTCATACATTTCAAATTATAATTTATAAAGGGATCAAATCCCTCCAGGTGCTTAATAGCATGTTTCAATGTTCTTCTCGCAACCCACACTTGAGATATAATATTGGGCTTCTTTTAATATACCTCTTAGCTCCTCCCTCATGCTTAGAATACCTGCACCTACACATAAGAGATTGAAAATTGTTAATAGCATATGTGTTTAGTGATTAAAAACTAGAAAAACATAGAAAGTATGCATCTAGAAAGAATAAAACTTATTTGCAATAAATCAAAACAACTCCAAATGAATTGCAAATATAGTATGATGTTATTAATATGATTTGGGAATATTTGAGTGTGAATTGAAAGAAAATTATGATCAGAAACCATGGCCATCCCTGGAAGGGACAACTAAACCTGCAATCATAAAAACCTAAATTGACCTATCAAAACTACTCAAAACTAAATATAAATTTAATGCAAGGCTATTATAATGATTTAGAACTGATCCATGGTTTAATTGCATCAAAATTGCAATCCATTCCATGACCGTCCCTAGCAGGTGCAACTACGACTATTGTTCATCCCCGGGTGGGACGATCACAAAACTAGGTGGTTTTTACCACCAATTTTAGAGGGGTCTTGTTTAGAATCTTTCTAAATGTCTTGTTACAAAATTTGGTCAAATTACTCTCAAATTTGATAGTTTTTGGAATGGATTTGGTGTATTTTGGGATGCCTCTAAAAGCACCTTCGAATGAAGAAGATTTCAAGGAAAATACTTGGAAAATGTGATGGCAAATGTGAGGAAAAATGTGAGCAACACTTTGTGAGCAATGCTTCAATTTGTCTCCTTTGAAATTGGGTGATATCACCTCAATTTATAGCCAAATTAGGGAAATTATGCAAAAGGGGTAAGTTTTGGCATGCAGGGAAAGTGCTGCCACTTGTCCATTCTCTTTCCATGCATAGGAGGGAAGAGGTTGCCCATTTGGGGCCTCCAATTTGCAAGTTCTGATGTCCATGACATCCTCCAAATTAATTTTGGATGATTGGGTAGTGATTATCATTTCTCTACCCCTTTAACTTTTGGAGGGTTTGGACCATGGTCATCCCACCTAGGGATGGTTGACCATTGTCATCCTTTGGGTGGGACGGTCATAAACTATGACCATCCCTAGGTGGGACAATCATGGTTACATGGCCCAAAAATTCCCAAACCTAAGGGGAACCTTCCCAAAAGTGTATGGGAGCCCTAATTAACCCTTGAGGGTTTCCCAATGGGGCCATATGATGTCGATAAGAGTGGTGCATAGTAGTCTTATCTGATTTACATGATTTTAGTGTCTACAGATACCCCTTTTTGAGACACATTGTGTGCAACAGAGCGTTGAGAAAAAATAGATGACTAAATCATTAAATTATTGAGGTTATTCATTAACCTAACCAAATTTATATGCCTCTGTTGTGGAAAGAGCATACATTCTTTGAATCCTTGCTTTTGACATAGTTGAAGGATTAATTTTTGGGTATACCTTTCAACCGCACTATAGTGATAGTTTTAGGGGCTTAGGGTATACTCGGTATTGGTGCCTTGTTTTCTTGTAAGACTTTTCAAGGGTCAATTACTAAGGCTTAAAGGAGTTCAAGCCTTTATTTTTTTGCATTTGCTAATTGTTTTCCCTAGCATGGGCTTGCAAATTTGTCTTTGGTAATGATTATTTTGAATGTATGAAAATTGCACTTTTGAGTGTTTAAGTGTTGATTTGATTATGAAATATTTGTTATGACTACCCCCTCAAGTGATGAGTCAGTGAGGGAATGACCTATTAAAGTGATGAGTTTCTTGATGTATATGAATTAATTGGGGTAACGAGCCCCACCGTGATCACCACTGAAGAAGCACGAAAAATGGTATGCCTTAGGTGTTTGTATTGAAATGCAATTAATGTTCTAAACAAGCATTCAAATGGAAAAGGTGCAAAAGATGTAACTATGTAAATATTGTTGGACATTTTGAGTCCCTAAGCTAAAATTTTGTCATTGATGTCAAAAGGTTATTTGATTTCAAAAGGATCTATGATGGCATGCACTATGTTTTGTGAAAAGTGCAAGGAAAGTCTTTTTGTGAAAACCAAGGTAGGCAAAATAAAAGGTTTTATTTAAAACCATGGATGGCATATTTGAAATGGGTTTTTATTAAAACCCAAGTTGGCTTTTTGTTTCATCGAAAAAGGTGCCTCGGTGATGGAGATATTTAATTTTAAATATTTAAATTTTAAATTTTAAATAATTTAAAATTTAAAATTTAAATATTTAAAATTAAATATCTCCATCACCGAGGCACATTTTTTGATGAAACAAAAAGCCAACTTGGGTTTTAATAAAAACCCATTTCAAATATTATTTAAAATTTAAATTTAAATTTTAAAATTAAAATAAAAGTAATCTGCTGACGTCATCGAATATGAGTGAGAAGACTATAAAAGGATGACTAAGGTTTTGTTATTCCTCATCCTTGCTCTTATGGTTAATGCGATTATTAGAAAGTGAAAAGATCTCATGTCAAAAAAGTTTAAAGGCATAGGCAGTGAATAAGTTGAGGTGTGGTTGATTCCAAGATGTCATGGGTAGTGTGGCATATTGGCAACTCGAGTAGCGCAAAGGCATTAAGAGGCAAGTAGTCAAGTGTTCGAATCACGTGCACTTCATTTTGTTTGAGAAAGGAGAAATATGTTTTGCATTGTTTTTTGCATGGAGGATAAAAGAGAGTGATATGCCTTTGGTCTTGTGTGGAGTGCTAGCTCATGTGGTGCGCAAGCACCATTAGGACTTAGGAGCCGCAAGACTCATGTTTGAATCCTGTAAACTCCCTTTTGTTGTGTAAAAGTGAAATAGTTTGTTGGTTGTGGTTTTTTGTGCACATGTTGCCAAGGTTTATATGTTGTGTTTGATATTATGAAATTCATGCCAAGGTATGCATTAAAGTTGTAAAAGAAAATTAAAACAATTTTTTTTTTATTGGGTGCCAGAAGTTAGTTTAAAATTTGTGCATAAATTTTATAGTAAAAGTGGTTTTTGGAGAGATAAGTAGGTAGGCATAGATTTTAATTTCTTTAGGGTATAAGTGGTTTGAGGATTAATAAGGATTATTACTTATTTGGCACATTTTTGAGATGTTATTTGTAGAGTGTTTTTAATTATTGAAACATTCTTGAGAAAAATATTTTGCTCGAGGGTTATTGAATATATCTCTGGTGGATGTGATTATTGAGTTGGAATAAAAAGGTGTAAATTGAGTTATGCTTTATTTTATGATTATTATTTTAAGTCCACTAAACCTCATTGAAATTGGAAAGGAAAGTTGTGTTGAGTGTGTCATATTTTGTTTACAACTTCTTGGCATCAATAAGGGATGGGCACATTCTTCTATTGATTTTTTATGGTGGTTGATTTCTGAAATATAATTGGAGAGAAAAGGATTGATTGTGATTTCTTTTTTGAAATTTTTGGTTTAACTGCTTCAATTTTTTTTGGTTTTGAGTGTTGTGATTAAACATTGTTTTATAAGCATTGTTGTTGAAGCCCATTGGCTGAGCAAAGAACTTGAACTTGAGTTAGAAAAGAACATGAGTATCATTGTTATATGAAATTTGTGGTTGAGAATTGTTGGAAAAATTTTGAGTTGATTGATTCATGCTTGGACTAGGGTTTGTGAGAAAGAGTTGTTCCTTGTGGTGATTGGTTGAGTAGAGTTGTTTGAGCCTAGTCAAGTGAATGTGTGAAGTGGTTGTTCAAGTTCCATAAAAAAAACTATTCTATATTCTGATTTGAGTTGAGATTGAGTTGAGAAAGAAATTGAGTTTGTGAATAGAACATATTAAGTCTCTAAAAATTCTTTTTATGCTTCTATAAGAAAGATCTGAGTTGATTTGAGTTGAGAAAGAAATTGAGTTTTTGAAGAGAACATATTGAGTCTCTAATAATTCTCTTTATGCTTCTATAATATTGAGTTGAGTTGAGATTGATTTAAGTTGAGATTTATTTGAGTTGATATTGATTTGATTTGAGATTGGGATTTGAGTATAGAACATATTGAGTCTCTAACAATTCTCTTTATGCTTCTATGAGATTTAATTGAGATATTGATTGAGCATTGAATTTAGAACATATTGAGTCTCTAACAATTCTCTTTATGATTCTATGAGATTGGACAAGTTCTGTGTGAGCTTGTTAAGATAATTTAAGGTAAGTATTTGAGAAGGTTTGTGGACTGATTTTGAGTAATATTTTTTAGGCGTAGTCGTTATACACATCATTAATTATCAATGAAATTTTCAATCCAGTGCAGTGTACAATGCTATCTGCAGAAGAAGGGGTGAACAGGGTTATAACTTAGGTCAATTTAGAGCAATAGGTCTTATTGGTGAAACCAATTATGTGGGGGATTTAGGACATTTCTATCTCTAAACTGCATGAATTAAACCTTAATCTAAGTTGCATAAATGGAAACTAATCATTAACTGCAAAAATGAAATCCTAATTACAATTGCAGAATGAGACCTAATTATGTTGCAGAAATAACAGTTGCAGAATTAGAAGTCTGATTATAATTGCAGAAAGGAAATCTATTTACTTTTACAGTAATGGAAACCTATTTATAATATGGAAATGAAACCCTGTCAAGGCTCTGTAACATAAGGTTGTCAATCTTCTATGCAGGGGTTGACAACAACACAAAATGCAAGAAATTATAAAAAACAGTAAATTCTAGAATTGATAGTCTGCAATAAATTGAAAGTTTTGCTGAAAGTGAGGATTACAACCAAACCATTAATAACAAAACATAAAATAATCTAATATTGCAAATATCATTAGTTGTTTACAAAGGAATGAAATGACAAGTTCTACAACTCATTCTACTACAACAAAATTAGAATAAAAACCTGTTGTTAGTCCTCCTCGTAGGTCT
Organism: Wollemia nobilis; assembly: GCA_028583015.1. Taxonomy (NCBI): domain Eukaryota; kingdom Viridiplantae; phylum Streptophyta; class Pinopsida; order Araucariales; family Araucariaceae; genus Wollemia; species Wollemia nobilis. The sequence continues at coordinate 4,271,427 of JAQPPZ010001711.1, read as the reverse complement.
GGAAGTGGCTAGCATCCTTGTCTAGAAGAAGGTATGAGTCTCTTTCTCTCTAGATCTTACTCACACTCATTTACAAGCAATATGAAATAGAAATAGTACACTTTATTGATTCAAGCACATGATTACAATAATTCTGCTAAAAACCTATTATAGGACTGTAACAGTCACTTTTTTGGTTATTGCCTATTTTCTACTTTTTGCTTTCTCTATCTTCTATCTCCACTCTCTCTACTACTACTAGCTCAACCTGAATGAGAGCCATATTTATATATTTCCTAAGATCTACTAACAAGCTGAGAATATCTCAAAATATCTAATCCTATTATGCTACAACAATTCCTAGTTTTATCCTAGAAGAAGATCAAACTTGATCTTTCCATAAATGGTGGCTTTGGTCGGAAAGGACGGCAAAGGCAGATCTGAGATATTTTCCCTTACCCTTTTCAATCTTTATTTCCATTTTTCCAGTGTCAAAAATCGGTCAACAATTCAAAAATCACATTCTGTTTTCATTTCGAAGATAAGTGGCTCATTCCGAAGATACTACAATTCTCATTTCAAAGATCCGCTCATTTCGAAGACACTATGTTTTCTCATTCTGAAGATATCTATTCATTTCGAAGAGACTTCAAAATGAACAAATGTGTGCTCCTTAAATGATTTCCTCTACATTTCTCAAGTGGGTTATCTCTTAGGATCCATTCCAATGATCTTCATCTCTTTCCATATGTGAATTCCATGCCTTGCCATTCATTGGCAACTGGCTAGAATTTACATGGGAAAAACCAGTTTTTGCTGCACAGTAACAGTTTGCTTGCACTGTTGCCATATTTAGGTAAAATAAATGCTTGAGACATCAAAACATGATTAGTGAAATGTTGCTATCAATCTAAGCATATCTCATTTAGCAAGTCATAACAAAACAACATAAAACTCATGCAAAAAGCTGTAAAAATCAAAATATAGTATTTTAGATACATTCATCATGCAAATAGTTAATACACAACATATTGAATTAACTTAACTAGCATATTAGATTAAACATAAGATTTTATAGGCAATTTCAGTGTTCAAAACATGTTATGATTGAGGCATTTCTAGGCCTCATCATTTTCCCCCCAACTTATATTGATGCATGTCCTCATGCATTCTGTTGGTCTATGGAATCACATATGTCCATGGTCAAATTCCATGACCTGTAGAACAACTTCTTACCTATATAAAATCTCTTATTCTTCTGAAGGTCCCTGAGCCATTCTTCAAACCGTTCATCAGGTTGGGCATCTTCTTCAAAGTAGAATAGAACTGGAGTGATGATGGTTGGAGGCCTAAATCTAAGACCTATCAAATTATGTTGCATGATTTCAATCAACTGTATTACTCATTCTACCCTTCTTCTGGACCATTCTAAGTTTATGTGGGAAATGGGTTCTCTTTTTTGCAAAGACATGGAAAGTTCAGCCCATCTATTTCTACAGACTGATAATGCTGGCATAAAATTGTCATTACAAAAATTGTGGAATCTGGTCACACAATCCCTCAAATTTGTCAAGTACATTCTTTTTACATCATCCTTGTTCATCATGCTGAAGTGATGTCTAGTGATAATTAGGTGATTTGGATGAATTACTCTGACTAACAATTCAGCTCTTCTTTCAATCTCTTTATTCTGCCTTTTCTCCTGGTCCCAATAAAACTGATTCTGCAAGGTGGACATAAATGCCCTCAATTGAACATATACAATGTAGATTTGAGGATGAAATTTTACTTCTTCTGGAATAAAGAATCTATGTAAAAATAGTTCACACAGGAGATTTTTTTTCTCAATAGGGCTGTCAAAGTATGCCTCCAGGAAATCTGTAGTGGTGTCCAATTTATATGGAAGACCTGAACTAATCCTCATGACCTTCCATCTAAGGTATTTCTCCTTTAGAATAAGACTGTAAAATCTGGCTGGTCGTCTGAATTGGACTAAAAATTCAGCAATTTGACATAAATCAGACACCTTTTATTTCAATGTCTGAATCTCTGTTTCCTTGGCCTTTAGCTATTTTCCTTCTAATTTGAATTTTTTAGTCTTAGTGGTAAGCTTCTCATATCTAATCACCCAACTGGATATGTCTGCATTGTATTGTTCTAGGGACATAGTATTAGGTGGTCTGATTATAGGTGGAACTCTAGGTAGCAGATCTACCTAAACCCCTTTTTCTGCCACTTCTAGTGGTTGATCATCTGTCAATAATTCTACTTGTACCCCATTTTTTGATATTTCGATTAGGTTGTCATTAGACAGTAATTCCACTTGCACCCCCTTATCTGCTACGTCTACTGATGGTGTAATAGTTTGAAATACAGGGACATCAATAGAAGTACTTACTTGATCTATTTCATGCTGCTGCTTAGACTATTCCTGTGCTGGTGACTCATATCCAATGTTTTCTACTATACTTTTTGCCAAGTCTGAAACATCTTCAGAATGAAAGGGTGCTTCTGAATGAGAATGCACATCTTCAGAATGAAAGGGTGCTTCTGAATGAGAATGCACATCTTCAGAATGAAAGGGTGCTTCTTCAGAATGAGCACCTATGTCTACCTCAATAGAGTCATCTGCCCTAGATAAATCTACAAGCAATTGAGCCAAATCATCCTCATCAATGGATACAATTGGCTATTTTTTAGACTGTGACAACCTTTCTCTCAACTCTACCACTTCTTGTTGTAACTCTACAAATTTTCTTTCCTGCATCTCAATGATGTTTTCTCTCTTTGTAATCCATATATTTTGTATTTTGACAACACTCCTTGCTGCTATCAGCTGCTCTATGATGTCTTCCTCCTCTATTTTAGCTTCAGAATCTGATGCAGACAAGTCAGCTGTAGTTGGCTGCTCAAAAAATCTCTTCCTCTGCAACATCTGTCTACTCTTATTCAGGAGGCTCTATGAAATTTTCTATAATTGCATCTACCAGTTCTATGGCCTGTTGAACTGTAGCCACCACCAAATTATCCTGCCTAGCCTCTTCCTCAATTATTTATTCAGGGAATCTAGAAATTTTTTAGGGGTTGGTTGTATTTCTGTGACATCTTGACTGCTTTGTCCACCTTCTTCTTCTATGACCTATTCTGTCATTTCCCTCAAGTGGAGTCTTGTAGACCTCCTAGTTATAGATGCAAACTTCTTTTTTCTCTATTTTTTGGTGACAGCAGGGGTTGTGGGGTCAGTTTTAGATGCTTCGGTTTCCCTTGTTGTTTCTTCCCCTGTTAGGCTAGGTGCTTCACTTCCCTGTTCTGATAAATTAGTTACAACTTCAAAAAAATGGACCTTCTATTTTTTGCTCTGCTACCAGTTCCAAACCCTCTTTTCTTTTGCTTCTTGGCTCATGAAGTTGAAGGTTCTGTAGCAAGGTCTGCTGCTATTGTTGGGTGTGTTTCTTTTTCTACAATAGCTTCTGTAGCAATTTCTGTTTCATCTTCTGCAACATCTTCTGCAACAATTGTTTCTTCTTCTGCAACAACATCAGCAGTATCTGTTTCTTCCTCTTCATCCTCATCTCCAAAAATTACATCATTTAAGGTAGAGTAAAACCTCTCAAAGCTCCTAGGGTTTCCTCTAAAATGGTGCTGGCAAACTAGTTTGATGATACCATGGTGGCGAAGACTCCCTTTTCCTTCCTAATATCTTTTTGCCATGTTTTTCAATTCCTAGTGCAGGTATAGGGGAATATTTACCCTAACGTCTGGTTGTTGCCTACCATGTCTGAGATGGTTTAAAATTTTTATATGATGCCCTGACAACAGTACATACTACCCTTCACAGGTTAAAAATTTAATTACCCATGTGGCCACTTCATCCCAGGGTTCCTATAGGCTGGCCCTTTTTACCCCCTTGCATGTGTTATTATGTGTTAAATATTCTGGTGCCCTATTGTTTTCTTACATAAATTGATTAACTATATTTACCAATGTATTTTTGCCAGACCTAGAAATTGAAAGACCTTCTAATGGCAGTTCTGTAATTTGACTCAAAACTTTAGGGGTTATCTCAATGGTCATGTCATTAATGTGTGCCCGATTGTTTCTGAATGTGTGGGTGAACATTTCGGCCAAATATTCAGAGGACCCATTAAACTTATCTAAAAATGGCATAAGCCCTCCATATTCAAAAATCTATAGCACTTCTAGATTTTCTCGAAGGTGGGTGGTATCCACTGGTTCCATTCTCATTTTTTGCCCCATTTTTTTGTCTTGGTACGTTACAAACTGCTCACTTTTGCTACTATTATTTTGTTGGATCTCTGGTTTTTGGTGTTTGCAAATTTGGAGGGTTTGGTTCCAAGTTTTCAATTGCCCTATTTTTGTTCTTCAGAATGAATCGTAATATGAGCATTGTACCTCGTAGCCATTTTGTGCTAGCAAATATGTCTTCAAAAAGAAGAGTGGCACATGTTTCTATTTTTTCTTTGAACACATATCCATCAATGATTGTGTAGATGTCCTCACCGTCAGATCCACCTTACTCATTTTTTAGTTTTTCTGTTTTGCCTGCGGACTCCCACGTGCATGTTTATTAGCATCAAAACAAATGGTGGCATACTGTTGGTCACGTCCTCCGTGATTCTGGTATTTTCAAAATGGGTGCAAAAACAAACCACATCCTAACTGATACGTGTTCATTTATCATATGCTATCAAAATAATTTTTACTTGATCGTATTTCTTTTCTTCCTTGGATGCCACATGGAGATATTATATTGAATGCTCTTTCCGAAGATTATGATCTATTGCAAAAACAAAACTTAATTTCAAATATTATGACTTCATTCTAAAGACAAGTCTTCATTTCAAAGATCATGCTTCTTTGCGATGTCAAATCCTCATTCTGAAGATAAATCTTCTTTTCGAAGACAAATCCTTTTTTTGAAGATAAATCCTCATTCCGAAGACAAATCCTCTTTTCGAAGATCAGGCTGCATTGCGAAGGCAAATAATTCCGAAGACAGAACTTCATTCCAAAGACAATTCCTACTGCATTCTGAAGACAAATCCTACTTCATTCTAAAGACAAAGCTTCATTCCGAAGATGAAGCTTCATTTCGAAGATGATGCTTCATTGTGAAGACAAATCGTCATTCCGAAGACAAAGCTTCATTTCGAAGACAAATTGTCATTCTAAAGGCAAAGCTTCATTTCGAAGACAAATTGTCATTTCGAAGACAAAGTGCAACATTCATTCTATTATCATTCCAAAGACAATTTCAATCCGAAGACAATACAACAATTAGTCTGAAGAAGATAGCAGACACTATTTTTGGCATTCTTGTTTCGAAGATTAGGCAGAAATCAATATTCCCATTCTCAAAACATGTTTTAAGTATGCCAACACTTATGGATACCTTTTATGCTAATGGTTAATTGTTATATACTATATACCAATCATTTACAATGAAGAAATGTAAGAAATATATACCTAATTAAAACAAGTTAATGCAAGTTTTTGAAAGATGACTGCTTCTATTGATGTTCTGCTGAGATTTTCTACAATATTTCAAAACAAGTGCAGTTGGTGAATTTTTACAATGATGGTTCAAAAATTTTCAAGGTTATGCATGCCAAAAAATTGGTTTTCATGCATACCAACCCAGTAGTGCCTTAGAAAAGGTTTTCACTGCTGAGTTATTCATTTTTCTCTCTTCTTTTTTTTTATTGTTTTTTTTTTATTTTTTTTATTTTACCTCTCCTTTTTTTTTTTCTTGATTCTGACTATGCCCATGAAGGAATTCATGATTTCCCTAAAATCATGCCCATGAAGGAATTCATAATCAAAATTTATTCATATTTTTGTTTTCTACTTTTTTTGTATTTTTCTATTTTTTTCTTGAAATCCATGATCATGGTGATTGTTTTGAAGTGGAAGAGGAAATTTCTTCCACCTATTGCGTATCCAAACTGTCAAGCTACTACAAGAATTTCTCTTTAGTCGGAGGTGTATGGTACACCCTGAGGCGATGTCCATTCACTACCAACTTTCTCTGTGACCCATCAATAGAAGATAAACGAGCTGCTCCATTGTCAAATACCTCTTCAATCTAATAAGGTCCAAGCCATCTAGTTCTTAGATTTTCGGGGAAGTCCTCATAGTGAGAATCAAACAGTAAAGCCCAATCTCCTTGTTGAAGTTTCCTCTACTGAAAGTGACTGTCATGCCACAATTTCTTCTGCTCCTAAATTACTTTAGTTTGGTGCAGAGCATCCAACCTAAGTTCATCCAATGCATTCAGCTACAAAATCATGTTATGTGCCTGTGACAATTCAATTCCAATTTCCAATGATGTGCGCGGTGTTAGTAGCTCAAATTCAATAGGTAAGAGGGGATTTTTACCAAAGACTAGTTCATAAGGTGTGAATCCGATAGTGGATTTCCAAGTAGTATTGTAAGACCACACTGCTTCAGGTAATTTATCTAACCATTTTCTCCTATGAAAAGCTACTATTTTTTTTAAGATTCGTTCTAGTTCCCTGTTTGTTACCTCAACCTGGCCATTTTCTTATGGGTGATAAGGTGATGATTTTCTATGTTTGATTTCATATAATTTTGTAAATGCCTCAATGAATTTAGATGCAAATTGGAGTCCTTGGTCTGTGGTGATAGACCAGGGAGCTCCAAACCTCTAAAAAATCTGAGTATACAAGAAATCAATGACCTTCTCTTCACGAGCATGTTTGAAAGCATGCACCTCTACCCACTTTGTCAAGTAATCAGTGCATACTAGAATAAGCACCTTTCCTTGAGAAGGTGGATCAATAGGTCCTATAAAGTCAAGACCCCACCTCTCAAATGGCTCTAAAACCAATTGAGGCTGCAGTGGCATTTCATTTGTATGAGTGCGTTTCCCCATTCTTTGGCATGCATCACAATGCTTGATGTACTTTTTCACATCCTTGTGAAGAGATGGCCAATAATACCCTATCCCTAAAATTTTTCTAATTGTGCTTTTTATAGAGTAGTGTCCACCTGAGGGTTCATCATGATAAGCCCTAAGAATATCATATACCTCATCCTTTCGGATGCACCTACGTAACACATGGTCTGGACTACACATAAAAAGTATACCCTTAATCCATTCAAAAGAACTCTATTTGATCAATTGTTTTTTTATTTTGAAGTGAAATGTGGAGGAACTTTCCCTGTGACCAAGTAGTTGGCTATATCTACAAACCAAGGTGATTTGACTGATATAGCAAATAATTTTTCATCAGGAAATGTGTCTTCAACTAATTCCCCTTCATTTGTGTTTTGTAATCTAGACAAGAAATCTGCTACAACATTAGCCTTTCCTAGTTTGTTGATTATAGTGATATCAAATTCTTATAGCAATAGTAACCAACGAATAATTCTTGCACTTACCATAGGCTTATTCATCAAATACTTAATGGCTGTGTGATATGTGTGAATAAATATTTGATAACCTGTGATGTAATGCTTGAATTTGTTGATGGCATAAATTACTGCCAAGAATTATTTCTTAGTTGTGGTATAATTTTTCTTAGCTCCTATCAAATTCTTGCTAATGTAGTAGATGGCATAGTTTTCACCATTGTCAATTTGTCCCAATGTTGCTCCAATTGTTGTATTTGAGGCATCAATCTGTATGTGAAATGGTAATGTCCAATTAGGTCCTCTTAACACAGGTGGAGTTACTAATTTCTCTTTCATAGCTTCAAATGATTCTTGACACCTTGCAGTCCAGGAAAATTTAGAATCTTTAGTCAATAGGGCAAACATGGGATTGGCTATTGTGCTAAAGCTAGGAATAAACCTGTGGTAAAAACCAATGTGTCCTAGGAAGCTTCTAACATTAGTATGAGTTTTAGGAGGAAGAAGATTCTTGATAATTTCCACTTTCTTTGGATCAACCTGGATTCCTTGAGGAGATATGTGATGACCAAGAACTATTCCATCCTCCATCATCATAAAGCATTTTTCTGGATTCAAGGATAACTTATATGTTTCACAGTGAGTTAAAACTTTGTCAAGGTTTTCTAATGTAAAGTCAAAAGTCTGTCCACATACTGTGAAATCATCCATGTATATCTCAACACTGTTGGTAGTCATATCAAAAAAAAATGCTAAAACTGCTTGCTAAAATGTTGTTGGGGCATTACACAAACCAAAAGGTAAAACCCTATAGGCAAATGTTCCCCATGGACAGGTAAAGGTTGTTTTCTCTTGATCTTCAAGTGCAACCTAAATTTGATTATATCCACTAAATCCATCAAGAAAACAAAAGTATTTCTTTCCAAAGAAGGGTATCTAACACCTGATCTATGAAAGGTAATGGAAAATGGTCTTTGTATGTCACTTTATTCAGCTCTCTATAGTATACACATACTCTCATTTTTCCATTTTTCTTAGGAACTATAACCAATGGAGAGACCCACTAGCTATGAAAAATTGGGTAAATTAATCCTACCTCCAGAAGTTTTTCAATTTCTTCCTTTACAATATCCCTTAGGGTAGGATTCAGTATTCTCTAGGGTTTTCTTACTAGCTTGAATTATTTAGTATAAATTCAGTGGGTGCATATATCAGGGTGAACTCCTGACATATCTTTATAGTCCCAAGCAAAAGCATGAACATGTTTCTGCAGGACAGCTATCAATTTTTTGTCCTCTTCCCTAGTAAGCCAGCTGTAAATGTTCAAAAATTTGCCTGGTTAGACTTCTATTTTTTTTGTATTTGGAAGGACTGAATTCACTTCTTCATACCTAGTGATTAGGGAGTTAAGAGGACACTGCTGAGATGGAAGGAAATAAGAAGTTTTTGTTTCATTACTTCCTGATGGAAGCATATCCTATATGGAACAGTGAGAAGGAAAAATTAGGTGATGGTGCCACCCATGTGGTAGTGAAACAGAGTTTTCCTGTGATAGTACAGATGGTTCACCTTCAAAATTTTGGTTCTCCTCATTCCTTAAAAACTAATGGATATTTACTACTTCCTCTTCTAACCCTTGTTCATGCAGAACATTCATTAGGATAGTTTCATTTTCTAAGTTTTCTATGTCATGGAGGTCTTTTGTGTGTTCCCTTACTACCAAGGTGGCTACTGTGGAAATAACCTCCTCTGATTCTACATATGAATCAGGAAACCATAACTGACCTAAAAAATTGTCGAAGGATTTTGCAGGAGGATATAGAGAGATCTGTTTTAGATCAATACCATTTGAAATAGTCATTTTTCCAGATTTGTAGTCTATGAAGGCTGCTACAGTTGCAAGCCAAGGTCTTCCCAAAATGATGGGATATCCATGTGTTGAATTTATTGGTAGTAAGACCAAAAAATCTGCAGGGAATTCCCAAGAAGAAACTTCTATAGGAACATCTTCAATGATACCTTTAGGTTTTGCAACTGACCTATCAACCATTTCTAAAACTGTAAATGTGGGGCTGAGATGTTTGAGCTGTAATTGTTTCATTATATCCTTGGTCATGAAATTTATTGCAGCTCCTAGATCTACTAAGACATTTTATATTGGTACTAAACCTATAGTAACTATGATAACTAGACTTCTTGGGTTACTATACTTTGGAGGTACTAGTTTTATAGATAAGAGATCAACTATCTTTCCTTCAACCTGAACAGTCTTGGGAAATGCCTTTTTTTTTCTTCCTGCTCTTCTAATTCACAAATATTGGATAGTAATTTTAATCACTGGTATATCCTTAATGTCTTGCAATAAGGTCAATGATATAGTTAACTTTTTAAGTTCCTTGACCAGGTCTAATTCAGAATTTTCTGCTGTGGTATTGAATCTTTTAGGATATGGAATTATCCTTGATGAAGGTAATTGTTTTGCCTATGGTTCTATTTTTTTCTTCTTTCTCTATTGTTGGTTCAACTATAACTGGTTCCAAAGGTTCTTGCTCTTCATTTTCCTTGCTTTTATTAGAAATAGGTTTAGGTACAACTTTTCCTGAACGAAGTTGGATATTACTACAATCAATAACATTTATTTCAACATTTTCTTCATCTTCAACCACATAGACATGGGGTGCATGTCTCATGCTATTTGGATTAGTGACTGATTGAGCTAGAAATTGAGGTTGTTTCACCTATTGTGTGTGCTATGGTTGGTTCTATTTTTCTTGAAAATTTTGATTAGATGCAACCAACAAATGCTAATTTTGACCTTGATTTCTTTGCTGCCTTGGATAGGACTGGTATTGCTGACTCCAATGTGGATTAGTATGATTTTGATTCTAGGATGGGTTGTTTTTATTCCATGATAGGTTGTTTTGATTCCATGATGGTTTTTTCTAATTCCATGATGGGTTATTCTGATTCTAATTCCAGGCTAAATTACTCCAATTTGTTTGTGGCCATTCTTGGGAATTTGTCCATTGAGGATAATTCCAAGGAAGTTGGGGTGGTTTTGATTGTCCCTAAGGCATAGTCCAGGGATTATGCCCCCAATTTGTAGGAAAATGAGGAGGATTTTGGTTTTGAGAGAAATTTCCTCCTTGTTTTTGTCCAACATAGTTGAGTTCCTCAGTTTGATTTTCTAACACAGTTTTGAGTTGTGGTAGCAGGTTGCATTTATCAGTTGAATGCTTCTTTGAACAGATACTACAAATGGCTGAGATAGATGTTTTATTCAAAGGACATTCCTGCAAAGCATGTTTATTTCTACATCTTGGGCAATAAATTGCCAAAGGTTCTGTGGTTTTTGCTTTTGTAGAAATTTCCCCCAAAGTTGTGTTTAATTGCACTAGAATATCAGTTTTAAAATTTGCAAGTTCCTCTATTAATTCCTTCACATCAGTGCCATTTGTAACCTTTTTCCTTCTTCCTTTCTTATTACGAGAGTAATTTCTATAGAGACCCATAATTTCCTCATTACTAAGAGTATTTACATCCCCTTTTCCCATCAAATCCAATATGTCTCTGGATTCATCTTGTAATCCTCTCAAAAATATGGTTTTGCATAACTCTGGTTCTACAAGTCCACATATCCTTTAAACAAAGGAGAACCTATCAAGATAGTCTTCTAATATTTCATCATATTTATTTTTAATCCTGAATACCTCATCTTTCCTGTTCCTTACACAGCAATACTCATGATATTTGTCTAAAATCATAGTTTCCATTTGATCCCAAGTTCGAATGGAATTTGGCTCTAAGCTCATGAACCAGTGTAATGCTGAGTCCTTGAGTGTTGAGGGAAAAACCTTAAGTTTCTAATTGTCATTTACATAGTCATAGGTTTGACACACTACCTTGAATTCAAACAAAAATTGATCAAGATCTTCAGATACAACACCTCGAAAGGTTAGAAGTACTGAAGGTGAAATGGTTTTCATGAGAGAGTTTTGTGTTGGATTCAAATGAATAGGATATTCAAATGTTCTGGAAGGTTGATGAATATCCTGATCATATTCTTCATTATGGACATAGCCATGTTGGCCATCTCTATCTAGATTGCCTCCCTCTGCCATATTTTCTAGTTTCTTAGTTAAACTTATCCAAATTTCTCTCTCAAGAGGTCCAAAATCCTCTATTGATAATGAGTCTGATGATTCTTATTTCTTAGGATGTTCTAATGATGATGAGACTGGTGATTTTTCTTTCTTAGAATGTTCTAATGATGGTGATATTGGTGATTTTTCTTTCAATATTTTTGGTAATTCAAACACAGGTGATTCACCCCTTAGGCATGAATATATCCTTAATGGAACAAGCCAAGGATACTTTTGGGTAATTCTACCTTTTTCATCCCTAGACTTACTCATTTATGTTTACTCTTAAATGACATAAATTATAGGTCAATAGTTGTTACTTTAACCAGTTGTTCTATTCAAATTTTATCCTAAATATTCATAGCTCAGTCTAATTAATAGCTATTGGACTATTGTCACCTTCTAGCAACACAATTCCCCAACAACGATGCCAAAATTATGTGTAGTCATTATACACATCATTAATTCTCAATGAATTTGTCAATCTAGGGCAGTGTACAAGGCTATCTACGAAAGAAGGGGTGAACAAGGTTATAACTTAGGTCAATTTAGAGCAATAGGTCTTATTGGTGAAACCGATTGTCTGGGGGATTTAGGACATTCCTATCTCCAAATTGCATGAATTAATCATTAATCTAAGTTGTAGAAATAGAAACTAATCATTAACTATAAAAATAAAATCCTAATTACAATTGTAGAATGAGACCTAATTATGTTGTAGAAATAACAGTTGCAAAATTAAAAGTTTGATTATAATTACAGAAAGGAAATCTATTTACTTTTGCAGCAATGGAAACCTATTTATAACATGGAAATGAAACCCTGTCAAGGCTCTTTAATAGAAATTTGTCAATATTCTGTGCAGGGGTTGACAAAGAACACAAAATGCTAGAAATTACAAAAAATAGTAAATTCTGGAATTGACAGATCGTAATAAATTGAAAGCTTTGTTGAAAGTGGGGATTACAACCAAACCATTAATCACAAAACATAAAATAAGCTAAGATTGTAAATATCATTAGTTGTTTACAAAGGAATGAAATGACAAGTTCTACAACTCATTCTGCTGTAGCAAAATCAGAATAAAAACCTGTTGTTAGTCCTCTTCCTAGGTCTAGAAGTGGCCAGCCTCCTTGTCTAGAAGAAGGTATGAGTCTCTTTCTCTCTAGATCTTACTCATACTCATTTACAAACAATATGAAATAGAAATAGTACACTATTGATTCAAGCAGATGATTACAATAATTCTATTGAAAACCTGTTACAGGACTGTAACAGTCACTTTTCTAGTTATTGCCTATTTTCTACTTTCTGCTTTCTCTATCTTTTATCTCCACTCTCTCTGCTACTACTAGATCAACCTGAATGGAAGCCATATTTATAGATGTCCTAAGATCTACTAACAATCTGAGAATATCTCAAAAGATCTAATCCTATTATGCTGCAACAATTCTTGGTTTTATCCTAGAAGAAGATCACACTTGATCTTTCCATAAATGGTGGCTTTGGTCGACAAGGACGGCAAAGGCATATCTAAGATATTTTCCCTTACCCTTTTCAATATTTATTTCCATTTTTCCAATGTTAAAAATTGGTCAGCAATTCAAAAAGCACATTTTGTTTTCATTTCGAAGATAAGTGGCTCATTTCGAAGATACTGCAATTCTCATTCTAAAGATCCGCTCATTCCAAAGACACTATGTTTTCTCATTCTGAAGTTATCTGTTCATTTAGAAGAGACTTCGAAATGAACAAATGTGTGCTCCTTAAATATTTTCCTCTGCATTTATCAGGTGGGTTATCTCTCAGGATTAGATTCTAATGATCTTCATCTCTTTCCATATGTGAATTCCATGCCTTGCCATTCATTGGCAGCTAGCTAGAATTTACATGGGAAAAACTAGTTTTTGCTGCACAGTAACAGTTTGCTTGCACTGTTGCCAGATTTAGGTAAAATAAATGCTTGAGATATATCAAAACATGATTAGTGAAATGCTATTATCAATCTAAGCATGTCTCATTTAGCAAGTCATAACAAAATAACATAAAACTCATGCAAAAAGCTGTAAAAATTAGAATATAGTATTTCAGATACATTCATCATGCAAATAGTTAATACACAACATATTGAATTAACTTAACTAGAATATTAGATTAATCATAAGAGTTTATAGGCAATTTCAGTGTTCAAAACATGTTATGATTGAGGCATTTCCAGGCCTCATCACTTTTGTGAAAGCTTGCTATGTAGATTTGAGCAAGTCCTAGAGAGGACTTATTGAGCAAATTTGAGCAGGTTCTAAGTGAGCCTATTGAGCAGATTTGAGCAAGTTCTGAGTGAGCCTATTGATAAGATTTTAGTAGGTTCTAAGTGAGCCTATTGAGCATATTTGATGAGGTTCTAAATGAACCCATTGATAGAGATTTGGAGGTGATAGAGTATAGAGGACATAGTCTCGATGGATAGAGATCCAACAACCAGGACAATTGAAGATAGATCTGAGTGAGGAGTCTTCAATTGGAGAGAGATCCACAAGTCAAAGTAGTAGAGAGAGAGATTCTTCTAGAATATCACTAGCCAGAGTAGAATGGGAAAGAGTTCTCCTATGGAAGAGATACATGAACTTGAGGTTAGGGTATCAGCATCTCCTTTGGATAGAGGTCCATAAATATTGTAATTGGGAAGGATTCCCATAGAGATTGAGAAATTTTTAGTAAAATATTTTCTCCGTGGAGTAGCCCACATTGGGTGAACCATGTAAATTGTTGTGTCTCTATTGTGGATGGTGTTTTGTGCATTCCGTTGATTAATACTATTGATACTACCATCTATACACTACATAATATTTAATTGAAAGTTGAATTGAAGGAAAAAGTAAAAAGTGGTCTTATATTGTTCACCCCCCTCTCAGTATAAGCTTGTGTTCTTCAAATATTGCAAAAAAGGGATTATTTGAAATAAAGAAGGGGTTTTTATCCTTGTATTTATAAATCCATGAATGAATAAGGTTACAATACATCCCCTTTGAGTCTTTCATATCTTGATACATTTCAAATTACAATTTACAAAAGGATCAAATCCCTTAAATATCTTAATGGTGTGTTTCAATGTTCTTCTCGCAACCCAAACTTGAGAGCTAATATTGGTATTCTTGTAATCTACCTATTAGCTTCTCCCTCATGCCTATATTACTTGTACCTACACACGAGATTAAAAATAGTTAATATCATATGAGTTTAGTGAATAAAAACTAGGAAAACCATGGAAAGAATACATCTAGGAAGAATAAAACTTTTTTACGGTAAATAAAAACAACTCAAAATGAATTGAAAATATACTATGATATTATTAAGATGATTTTGGGAATATTTGAGCATGAATTGAAATGAAATTATGGTCAAAAACCATGTCTATCCCTAGCAAGGACAACTAAACCTACAATCACAAAAATCTAAATTGACCTATCAAAACTACTCAAAACTTGACCAAAAATGAATGCAAGGTTATTCTAATGATTTAGAAATTATCTACGATGGAATTTTATCACAATTTTTAGCCATTCCATGGTTGTACCTAGTAGGTAAACTAAGGCTTTTGTTTGTCCTTGGGTGGGATGGTCACAAAACTGGATGGTTTTTACCACCAATTTCAAGGGGATCTAGTTTAGAACCCTCCTAAATATCTTGTCAACAAATTTGGTCAAATTACTCTTCAATTTGATAGCTTTTTGTAATGGATTTTGCATATTTTGGGATGCCCTTGAAAGCATATTTAAATGAAAAAGTATTTCAAGGAAAATACTTGGGTAAATGTGAGGGCAAATGTGAAGATAATTGTGAGCAACACTTCATGAGAAATGCTTCAATTTATCTATTTTGAAATTGGGTGAGAGCACCTCAATTTATATCCCAATTAGAGAAAATGTGAAAAGGAGTAAGTTCTGGCATGCAGGGCAATTGCTGCCACTTGTCCATTCCCTTGCCATGCATAGGAGGGAAGAGGTTACCCATTTGGGGCCTCCAATTTGTAGGTTCTAATGTCCATGATAGCCTCCAAATCAATTTTGGATGATTGGGTGAGGAATATGGCAGGAATTTATTTTCATTTCTTTGCCTCTTTGAATTTTGGAAGGTTTGTCCCATGACTCTCCCACCCAAGGACGATTGACCATGGCCATCCCTGGGTGGTATGGTCACAAACTGTGACTGTCCTTGGGTGGTATGTTCATGGGTACATGGCCCAAAACTTCCCAAAACTGAGGGGAACCTTCCTAAAAGTGTATGGGAGCCCTAATTAAACCTTGAGGGTTTCCCAATGGGGACATATTATGTTGATAAGAGTGGAGCATAGTAGTATGATCTGATTTACATGATTTTATTGTCTACAATAGGTATATGTTACTACACAAATCTTATGAGTGGGTTCCTTTTATTATTTCTAGGTCCTACTTTATACAGACAATGATTGGAGTAATGTGGGCCTCCACAATCGTAACATCTACCCTTAGGACCTGGGTGTGTTCCATCTAAAGTAGGGAAAAATGGTGCACCTAATGATGAGCAAAAATATATGTATCTATCCTTTATAGCTTATGAGCATCAAACGGAAGCATGCATGTGAAATGGAAGCAAAACCAAACAACAAGGTATGAAATGAAACAAGTATCCTTCTTATTAATTTGGTGGATCAGATCCAAGGTTACATAATAGTCCCCTTGAGGGCTCAAAGGTGATACAATTGTTACAAATTTTGGGTGCCCAAGGATCAAATCCTTCAAGAAATTTGGGTGCACATCCAGTGTCTTTCCTCGTACCCACAATCGAGGTGGGCGGGCCAATGCCGTCACTGCTTGTATATCTAATATTTGATGTCTGATATTCCTTCCCAATGCCTTCTAGGAACCTGCACCTGCACACAAGGAAGCAAAAAGGGTCAAATAGCAAGTGTGTGTGAAGGAAAACATGCAATCCCCACAGGCACAAAAGGGCATATATATTAAAAATATATCAAATCAACTCAGAATGACTTGAAACTTTATGGGGATGTTAAATAGGAGGTTTTGAAGGGATATCACCAAAAATATATCTGAAATTGCATCCGTAGACCCCTCGATTTTGCGCCGCCCATCTACAACCTACGAAGACCAAGACAAGCAATTCCCGCCCCTAAACATGTCCAAAACACATGAAATTTGGAAAGAATGCATAAATAAACATTTTAAGACAACCCATGTGGTTATATTTTCAAAATGAGGCGCAGATCCACCTGCATGCAACTAGGGTGCCCGGATGGGCCCTACGAACCTGCAAAAACTTAAAAATGCGATATCTCGGCCAATTTAACTCCAAATTGCATGAAATTTGAACTACAGCATCCTATGATAGTCTAGAATAATACTAAAAAAATAGTAAAGAAATTGTGCAAGGATTTGTCCTCATCCCAGGGGGACGGTGGTGACTGCAACTAATTGGAGGGCACCCTGGGAGGGGATACCCACCAATTCTGCACACCTTTTGCTACCAATCCCACTGGGGAATGGTCCTAAATACTATAAAGGGTATTTTCATCGAATTTGGTGAAGAAATTCACCCGGATGGTAAAGTTATGCCCAAAAGACCCTCTTGAAGTCACCCGGTAACCTCCATCGCTAAGAAGAGATTTCGAGGGCAAGAGAGCACAATAAAGTGAGGGGAAATCTCGATAGCACTCCATTGCATATCCTAGAACTCCTCTCTATGTTTTTGTGTGGATATTGAATCCATTTTATAGCCCAAAGGGGCTTATGTGCAAAAAGGCATGCAAGGGCATGCATGGCAGGAGGTGCCATTTTTCAAAAAGGAGGCATGCATTGGATGGGGAAGAGAATATCCCCTTTTAGCCTCCATTATGAAGCATGTCATAAGGATTCAGTGCCCTCTAACCCGCATGCTTCAATTGGCAGGGTAAATGGCAGTTTTTGGGTGCCATTTGTCCCAGATTTGACTTTTTCTTGGTCAAACTTGCTCACCGTCCCACCCTGGGATGATGGCTCACCACCATCCCAGGGTGGGATGATGGGAATCTGCCACCATCCCAGGGTGGGACGATGGTGAATTTTGGGCCAAAACCTCCCAAAATTGGGCCAAAAGCCTCCAAAACCTCTTTCGGAGTGGCTAGAACCACTGTGAGCCTTCTAAGGGCTGCCCAAGGGGCCATATGATGTCAATTTGATCATTGTTTGTGGATGCTTAATCGGGTTAACCATATTTTAGTGTCTACAGATGCCCCTTTTTGAGATGCATTGTGTGCAGCACAACGCTGAGCAAAAATAGATGACTAAAATGTTGAATGATTAAGGTTACTTGATAACCTAACCAACTTTAGATGCCCCAATCATGGAAAGGGCGTGCGTTCTTGAGTCCTTGTTTCTGACTCGCTAAATGAGCTTGCCTAAGCTTAAAAATTGTCTCATCATGAAGGGACAGGGCCCATGAATTCATGATGCTAGTAATTTCAAGCGTTATGATGTGATATTGTGTGCTTGTTTGCTGCCCCAAGCAGGGGCATGATTGTCTTTCTCAAAGATTCGTTGAACGACCGCAATTTGCATAATTGAGTGTGTGCTTGCTGATTTGGATTGAGTATGACTACCCCCTCAAGTGATGAGTCGATGAGGGAATGACCAATGAGAAAAGTGATGAGTCACTTGACCCAATTGACTTGTGTTATGCTTACCTTCAGTTTTGTCCTATGAAAAATAGGGCAATTTTGGAGAGGATTTTGGTGACTTTGTTGAGTTTTCTTGGAGGAAAGGAGCTAAAAATTGTATGCCCGAGGGGTGGTCCAGCCACAATGGCCTTATTAGGGCATGATTTAACAAATTTTCCATCTCTCCTAGGATCCTCATGATTGCATTTTGATTCATGTGAAATTTGGACCCAATTTGAGCTATTTTGGTGCAGTTTTGGACCTATTTTGGGTCATTTTGGGTTGTTTTGGCCTATTTTTGCTACCACCATCCTAGGGTGGGATGAGGGCATGTTATACCACCATCCTATGGTGGTAAAGTTGGCCAAATGTGTGCTCATCCCACCCTGGGATGGTGGTGACCCCTGTATCTCTATATAAACCCAAAATATGAGGGCTAGGCTCATTTGTGCATGCTTCTTTTTGTAGTTTTGAGAGGTGAGGAGTAGGAGAGTGATTCTGAGTAGTGGAGCACTATCAAATTCATCCCATAGTCACCATGAGCTAGTGGGTAGACTCAGCCAGTGGAGGAGCCGGTGCGAGACGGGTATGCCAAGTCTTTCTTATTGCATTTTCCTAATGTTAGGAGTTGATTTTTTTGCTTTTATGGCATGTTTTTGGTTTGGAAGCATATCACACTATATTGTAGGTAATTATACCTAATTTATGAGATATGTACCAAATTTTGTGTTTTATCCATGTTTTTGTGCAATTAGATTGCATTTTATGGGTCCAATTTTGCCTTGTTTTTGCTATTTTTGATGGCTTGAAAGGCCTTTTTGAGCCCAATTTGTTGGAGTCATCCCTAGGTGGGATGGCTAGTGTGGGATGATCATGGGCCATCCCTTGGTGGGATGGTATTAGGGTTGGGGGCCATCCCTGGGGGAATGGCCACAACCGGCCTCAAAGAGGGGCCATTTTGAGTCTTTTCTTTTGAATGTTTTTGGGGCCATTTGAGGCCATTTTGGAGTTGTATTATTGAGTTGCTTATCCCTGTCAGGTGGTGAGGAGTCGATATCGAGTACCTAATCTCTTTGATTCCATGAGGGATGCCTTGACCATAGAGGACTAGGAATGGTTGGATGCCATCGGCCTCAAGCAGGTGACACGGTTAGAGCCTATGATAGGAGACCATGCATATTTGACTACCTTGATTGATCTGTGGGATCCATGCACCAATACCTTCCACCTACCCATGGGGGAGATGATGGTGATGCTTGAGGATATCTATCAGATTCTTTAGATTTTGATAGAAGGGTGGCCGATTCGTATGACGCCATGAGACTAGAGACGTGCAGTGCTCGAGAGGTACTTCAGTTATGATCTAGAGATGGTAGAGCTAGACTACTTGAAGGGGGGTATGCTGGTAGGATTATGGCATGAGGTGAAGGTATTGGGGGTGAGGCATACACTACTTATGATGCTCATCTCCAATATGTTATTACCTGACTCTTTTGGAGTGAGGTTCCCATGGAACCTGGTGGAGATAGTGTTTGCGTTGGTGAGGTGCACTATGGCAGAGCCACTAGTGATGGCATGGGGTACTACACTACTGGCACAACTCTACGATGAGCTGTACGAGATCTGCTATCATCATTGAAAGGGTGTGGGGTGTAGCTTTTTTTGTAGTGTTGGGGATGGTAGCACATAGCTATGGGGTGACCACATGGGCTACCATGGATGACTCGGGCATAGCTAGCAGACAGGGAGATAGGATATGGCATCCTATGGTAGAGGGCTCAGGAGAGGGGATAGAGTCAATGATTCATAGGTGATGTGGGTCACTATGCAGATCTATTCTCATGACTCAGGGTAGGCTAGGTGTTCTGGAGGCCATACAGAGATTGCCCAGAGTGGGTAGATGCTATTGTATAACTTTGTAGGGTAGGATGGCTTGTTGGATGACATGGCATGGAGTGGGAGTACTTCCCTTTTTCTTGGGTGATGTGATAGTTTGGGCTACACCAGGGGGTGCCCAGTGAGTCCGGTGCCTTATCGATATCATGGGGATGAGAGGACATTGGCATGGCTAGTAGTAGAGGTAGTGGCATGGGATACGGATCCTGTAGTAGACATTCTAGATGTGGATGATGTCGGGACTACAATGGAGTATGACGCTTGGTGGGTGATAGGCCAGTGGCATGGAGAGGGGCCACTAGGGAGGGGTGCAGCTAGGGAGGCACATCAGGAGGTTTTTGATGAGGACCAGGGTGAGGTAGGTGATTGGTAGGGACACATGGTAGGGGAGCAGGTGGTTCTCCTAGACTTAGGAGATCGAGGTGACTTTGGGGATGATGCTATCGAGGATGAGGAGGTGCAGGCACCATCGATGGCACATGGTGATATAGAGGTAGAGCTACGAGATGAGCTACTCAGGGTTAGGTAGGAGAGAGATCTCCTATGGACATAGGTGCATGATGTACAGGTAGAGCTAGCAGCACAACGAGCCGAGGTATAGGTGGCTCAGGCTAAGATAGCATCTCTTCGGGCATAGTTGCGATCTCGGAGCCCTACATGGGAGGATTCCAGTAGTGGGGAGGTGACTAGGCTATAGGTAGAGGTGACACGACTCCATTCTATGGTGGAGACTTACCAGGCATGGTGTCGATGGGGGTAGGCCTATGTGGATGAGCTGGAGATAGAGGTAGTGCACCTTGGAGGGCATCTACGGGATGATGCAGCTATCGATGGGTCATACCAGAGTCACCATAGTAGGACAGGGTAGTCCTCCTCTAGGCTGGAGGCACTAGGGTCTAGGTGGAGAGCTAATAGGGTAGGTGGTAGCAGGTATGGGAGTTCATAGAGGACTCCGACTGTAGGTGGGAGTGCGAGTCGTAGTACCGGTCTTGCGTGACCATGGTAGTGGCTCGCATGACTCTTTTTGTGTTTTTGGATGTTTTAGCAGTGTGAAGTCTGAGGACTCCTTTTATTGTAGCCTACGGGCAACATGATGTATCTTTTTGTCTTATACATATACACATATATATATGAGATTTTTATGTGGTTTATCATCATGTGTTTATTGTTTTATGAAATGTATGCAAATGTATGCAATTTGATTTATGAGATGATGATGGATGTCTACCCTGTATGCATATTTTGTAATGTGATTTGATTTGATTTTGTACATGCATGGATGTATGGTGAGATGGATGATTTATTGATTTAGAGGATGAAATGTGTAGACTATATGACATATTATGCTAGCACCATAGACGATGTATATTGCACCAACTCATATGTAATGTTGTCATGAGACTTATATAATGGATTTGTGAATAGTGTAACTGAAATGGATGAGGTGAAGTAATATGAATGACATGATGTTTAGAGAATGCCCATGAGGTTTTCATGAGACTCAAACACTCTAGTCAACTGATCAAAAGTTGTATACTAACCATGCAGGACTTTTTGACAAGGTATGAATCTGCTAGGATGACCAAGGTACTTCATATCCCTGTGTGTGCAAGTGAGTTCATTCCTGTGAGATGCATAAGGATACCGCTAGTGCCAAGCAGGCTCTCAACCAAACCTATACTGAGGATCACCCAATGAATGCCACCATCCTAGGTTTCGTACTAAGTATGACTAGACCACTAGGCAATCTAGGTTACCAAAGCTAGCTCATCCACATGCAAACATTGGTCTACACATATGCCCAAAAGCTAATATGGTAGACATATCATCATGCAGGAGGCTACCACCATTGACGGATAGGCTATCCACCAAACCCGTAATGAGGATCACCTGATGGTTTTCCAAATGCTGAGAGTTCTAGGGATTCAAGTTCGACTCCCTACTTTCTTCAATTTTATTGGGATACTTGCTCTCATATAGAGTGATAAGAATCACTGTTTATTTTTCTCTTTTTAGTGATAATAATCACTATTTATTTTGAGTTTTTTTCTTTTTCTCTTGAGCAAGGGATTTGAATTTTGAGTGATGGGGATCACTGTTTCTTGTGCTTTTTGATGTGTGCACTTTTTGATTTTTGTATTTTTGTACTTTGAATTTTTGCTTTGTGGGGGTTTGCAAATTTAGACTATTGCAAATATGTGAAAATGTGGGATTTTGATGACAAAAAAGGGGGAAAACCACTTATTGTTGTGGGGGGAATTGGGTAGGGGAGAACTTGTCCTTTTGCCAACTCTCAACATTCTTGAACCATTCACATAGGGGGATGAGCAGGATGACCTTTTCACTTAAGGTAACCTAGACCACTTCATGGATTTCATCTTTCTTTGTGCAAAACTTGGATTGTTAATGATTAATTGTGTTTGGGATATGATGTACACAAGGCATAATCTAAGCAAGATTCTACCTCCTAAAAATCATGCTAGCCTTCTACAAAATCTGAGTAGAGACTGGATATGGCTGAGTGATCGAAAACCCTACTGACATTCTAAAACAAATGGCTAAGTGAAGGGAATAGACACGACTATGGAAATGTAGGAAATGTAGATGGAAATGATAAGTAACTATGGAATGAGGTGAGTGATGACCTTGACAACATTGATTTTGAATTATGACTAGTGTACAATCTTAGTGCTAGACATGTATGATCAATTCTAAAAAATGCAATGTGATAATGAAGAATATGCCTAACGAAAGTGATAATAAAATGCAATGGGATGCAACTTGATGTGAGTGCAATATTTTTGTATTTTTATGCTTTAATGATGTTTTTGAGTTTTTGATTGATATGTATACACATGTGACCAATGGGCTTATTTGGGGGCCATTGGGGCATTTGGGGGGACCAAAGGGCTTATGGATGCCTTTGGGGCTTTTTGGTTGACCTAGATGGTTTTAAACCATCTAGGAGCATTTAGGTTGACCAAGCGGGATATAGGAACCCTTGGAGCATTTTTGAGGTGACCTAGATGGTCTTGTGGCTACCTAGGAGCTTTGGTTGACCTAGATGGTTGTGGATAGTCTAGGGATTTTAGGTTGACCAAGCGGGTTGTAGACACCCTTGGAGCATTTTTGTTTGACCTAAATGGTTACTGATCGCCTAGGAGCATTTTAGGTGACCTAGATGGTCAATGACACTCAAAAAGTGTTATGGACTACCTAGAGGTATTTGGTTGTGACCAAAGGGCTTATGGATGCCTTTGGGGCTTTTAGGGTTGACCTAGATGATCGTAGATAGTCTAGGAGCATTTTTATTTGACCTAGATGGTGAAGAACCGCTAGGAGCCTTTTGGGTGACCTAGATGGTTAGTGACACTTAAAAAGTGTCTACGACTACCTAGGGGTATTTGGTTGTGACCAAAGGGCTTATGGATGCCTTTGGGGCTTTTAGGGTTGACCTAGATGATCGTAGATAGTCTAGGAGCATTTTTATTTGACCTAGATGGTGAAGAAACTGCTAGGAGCCTTTTGGGTGACCTAGATGGTCAATGACACTTAAAAGTGTCTACGACTACCTAGGGGTATTTGGTTGTGACCAAAGGGCTTATGGATGCCTTTGGGGCTTTTAGGGTTGACCTAGATGATCGTAGATAGTCTAGGAGCATTTTTATTTGACCTAGATGGTGAAAAACTGCTAGGAGCCTTTTGGGTGACCTAGATGGTTAATGACACTTAAAAAGTGTCTATGATTACCTAGGGGTATTTGGTTGTGACCAAAGGGCTTATGGATGCCTTTGGGGATTTTAGGGTTGACCTAGATGATCGTAGATAGTCTAGGAGCATTTTTATTTGACCTAGATGGTGAAAAACTACTAGGAGCCTTTTGGGTGACCTAGATGGTTAGTGACACTTAAAAAGTGTCTATGATGCCTAGGGGTATTTGGTTGTGACCAAAGGGCTTATGGATGCCTTTGGGGCTTTTAGGGTTGACCTAGATGATCATAGATAGTCTAGGAGCATTTTTATTTGACCTAGATGGTGAAAAACTAGGAGCCTTTTGGGTGACCTAGATGGTCAGTGACACTTAAAAAGTGTCTATGACTACCTAGGGGTATTTGGTTGTGACCAAAGGGCTTATGGATGCCTTTGGGGATTTTAGGGTTGACCTAGATGATCGTAGATAGTCTAGGAGCATTTTTATTTGACCTAGATGGTGAAGAACTGCTAGGAGCCTTTTGGGTGACCTAGATGGTCAATGACACTTAAAAAGTGTCTACGACTACCTAGGGGCATTTGGTTGTGACCAAAGGGCTTATGGATGCCTTTGGGGATTTTAGGGTTGACCTAGATGATCGTAGATAGTCTAGGAGCATTTTTATTTGACCTAGATGGTGAAAAACTGCTAGGAGCCTTTTGGGTGACCTAGATGGTCAATGACACTTAAAAAGTGTCTACGACTACCTAGGGGTATTTGGTTGTGACCAAAGGGCTTATGGATGCCTTTGGGGATTTTAGGGTTGACCTAGATGATCGTAGATAGTCTAGGAGCATTTTTATTTGACCTAGATGGTGAAAACCTGCTAGGAGCCTTTTGGTGGTGCTCTCTAAGCATGAAACGGCTACAAGTGAAGGATGTTCAAGGGTTCAGGATCCTCGACACCTTCAAGGGAGGCTAGGTGATAAGTTTTGGGCCTGATTTGACTAGTGATGACAAAGGGACCTAACTAGTTTGCCATAAATTTGTCCCGTAGGTGGGGCGGCAAGCTAGAGTTCTGTTGGTTCTCTTTTAGGATGAGATCACCAACCTGAAAGTCTCTAAGATGGACTTTCATATTGTAGGCTCTTTTGAGCCACTCTTGATACACACGTAGATGCTCAAGAGCATTAATGCGATGTTCATCCAACAATGTAAGTTGATCTAGGTGAGCTTGTCACAGTATCATCATCGATAAACTCTTGCATGGATATGCGTAGTGATGGGATTTCTAGCTCTAGAGGCATGACTGCCTCAGCGCCATACACTAGTGAAAATGGGGTTGCCCTAGTGGGCGTCCGAATGCTAGTGCGGTAAGCCCATAGGGCAAGCGGCATTTGCGTGTGCCAATCGGTATGATTCTCTTTGACTATTTTCTTCAATATGGCAATTAATGTCTTGTTTGATGCTTCTGCTTGCCCATTTTCTTGTGGATAATAGGGTGTTGAAAAGTTGTGTTGGATATTATATTTTGTTATCAAAGCATACACATATTTATTCTTGAATGATGTCCCATTATCTGAAATGATCTTGGATGGAATACCAAAATGACAAATGATATTATGCAATATGAACTCCGCTATGCGGGGTCCTATCATAGTGGTAAGGGGGATTGCTTCCACCCACTTTGTAAAATACTCGGTAGCCGTAATGATAAATGTGTGATGGCCCGAGGATGCAGGGGAGATTTTCCCAATTAAATCCAATCCCCATTGTGAAAATGGCCAAGCCGATTGGATCGGTTGTAAGGCCTGAGAAGGTACATGTGTCAAGTTAGCATGGTGTTGACATTTCATGCACTTCCTCACATATGCGCAACAATCTCGCTCTAAAGTTGGCCAATAATAGCCCATGCGAAGAATGCGCTTTGCGATGGCCATGCCACTAAAATGGCCACCACAAGTACCATCGTGTGCTTGGGCCATTGCCCAAGTCGATTCTTGATACTCTAAGCAACGAAGGAGGATTCCTTCATAGCTCCGATGGTATAGGATGTCTCCTAACAAGACAAATTTTGTTGCCTTCCATTTAAATGTCCTTTTGGTAGCGTGCGATAATCTAGGAGGGAGATTACCAAGCTTTAGGTACTCTCTAATTTGTGTGGACTAGTCCTATTGTGTGGAAGCCTCGATTGCATGAATTGCCTATCCCTCATGAAGTTCATCTCGAGAAAATGTTGATTGGGAAAGAACTTGTAAGAATAGCACTGTGTTGCTATCAAAAGGGGTTTGGGGGAACAAAGTCCCCCAAGCGGCATGATTCAAGCACTCATGAATGTGCGAGAATCTCTCTTGATGAGGTTCTATTTGAATCAAGTGGACTTCTGGCATGGCTTGAGTGCTCTCATGCTCAACCACTGATTGCGATAGCATCTTGACTTGAATGGTTGTCATCTCGTCTATGGGGTCTTGCGGGATCAAGGACCCTAAGGAGGCCATTGTATCCACAAAATTATTAGATGATCGAGGGAGTGCCTCGATGTCATACCATTCAAACTTTTCCAGGAGTTTATCCACAAGGGCTTTGTAGGCTTGCAAAACTGGGCACTTGCACTGGTAAATTCCCTTGACCTGGTTCACTATAAGCAAGGAGTCACCAAAGATATTGAGTTTGTTTATTTTCATGGTGATAGCCATTTGAAGACCTATGAGCAAGGCTTCATACTCGACATTGTTATTGGTACACGAGAAATCGAGTTTAAATGATAGGGGTATGGGAGCCCCATGCAGTGTGAAAAACATGATCCCTATGCCACCCCCTTGCTCGCATTTGGAGCCATCAAAGAAAAGAGTCATATCTGCCTGTGACTCAGGCTCATCAGAATCAGGCGATTCTGATATTTGGAAGACTCCATCATCGGGAAGCTCCATGCTAAGAGGTTGATCATCCTAGAGAGGAGCCTCTACAAGTTGATCAACAATGACCTAGCCCTTGATTGACTTTTGTCCAATGAATTCTAGGTCAAATTCTATCAACAACATGATCCATTTCTCCATGTGACTACTATGATAAGTATGACTCATCATGTATCACAATGGATTCTCTTTAGATACAACATACGTAGTGTGGTTGAGCATATAGTGTCGTAGCTTCTTGGTAGCAAAAACCATCGCTAGACATAACTTTTCAATGTATGCATACTTGATCTCATAGCTCACCAGGGTGCGACTGAGATAGTATGTGGCCTGTTCCTTGTGCAATTCATTATTTTGGGCTAACATGGCACCCAATGCAGTCTCAGTAGCTGAGATATATAATCGAAATGACACCCCTGGTCTAGGTGGAGCTAACATTGGTGGCAAAGCTAGGTATTGTTTAATTGCATCAAAGGCATCCTGACACTCATCATCCTAGTGGAATGCGACCCCCTTGTGCAAGAGTTTGTTCATGGGTCGACACTTGTCCGACAATTGTGCTATGAAGCATTTGATGGATGCAATCCTCCCCTACAAGCTACGAAGCTGCTTGATGGTAGTCGGGGAGGCATTTCAAGGATTGCCTTGACCTTGTTAGGGTCCACTTCGATGCCTCATTTGGAAACTATAAATCCCAAGAGCTTTCCAGATGTGATGCCAAAGATGCACTTCTTGGGGTTCAGTCTCACATTATGTTCAATAAGGTGATCGAGGACTTTGCACAAGACATCTAGGTGCTCATGACGTAATAAATATTTAGCTAATAAGTCATCCATGTAATCTTCCAAAATCTTGTGCATGTAGTCATGGAAGATATATGTCATGGCACGTTGGTAGGTGGCACCAATATTTTTAAGGCCAAAGGGCATGACCTTGTAACAAAATGTTCCCTAGGGCATTGTGAATGCCATTTTGAGCTGGTCTTCAGGGTTGATATGAATCTGATTATACCCAGAGAAGCCATCCATAAGGGAGAGCATTTCATGGCCTACGATGGCATCTACTAGGGCATCGATGCTTGGCAAAGGAAAATCATCCTTAGGACTCACTTTGTTTAGGTCTCAAAAATCAGTGCAAATGTGAATCCTCCCATCAAGCTTCTTGATGGGGACCATGTTGGACAACCATGGTGGATAGTCTATAGAAATGATAAACTTGGCATCCAACAGTTTTTGTAGCTCATATTTGACCATCAAGGCCACTTTTGGGTGCATCTTTCTCAACTTTTGCTTGATAGGCTTGGCTTTGGGGTCAAGCGTTAGATTGTGGGTGACCAGATTGGGATCTAGTCCCGACATGTCTTTGTAAGACCATGCAAAAGTTGCCTTCTTCTTTGTGAGAAGGGCTATGTAATCGGCTTGCTCTTTGGGGGATAGGCTTTCCCCTAGCTTGATACATTGTAGGTTTTTAGGATCTGAGATGATATCTTTGTCAACCGTAGGCTCGATTGACATATGCGACCCCTCTTCCAATTGGTGGGGAGTAGGGATCAAATGGATGTCATCATCTAGATTTAAATCCTCGATGGGAACCTTGGGTTCCTCCTCAGCATGGAAGACATCATGAGTTGGCCCAATGGAGAAGTGAAACAACCCACCGCAAGTCCAATACTCAGAAGGTGATGGGGGTGAATCAACGTGATCCCAATCAATAGCATCTAGATCTAGATGGCATGGCTTGGAAGGATCAGCTAGGTTGTGAAGTGGTGTGGTCAAATAAATGGAGATCATATTTATGGAATGTGTCTACTCTCTAGGACCATGGGCATGTGACTATATATTGATATCATCTCCCACCCCCAGATGTGGTTCTGGGGGAATGGGGATCACCGGATCCTATCTAGGAATAGACTGTAGGATGGGATCATTAGGCTCAAGGAGCTCCATGTGTGTGGGTGGGTCAGGGAAGACCTCATGGTGAATCTAGCCTAAATTGATAGGCCTTGCCCTTAAGCATGGGCCAACATGCAACTGATGATAGACTTCTTCTATGTCGATGGGCTCATGATGATGATGCAAGTAATGAGGACCAAGGTATGCCCTCTCTGTTTCATCCTCATAGTCACTATCGTATATGGGAATCTCATTGTTGCCTCTTGGGATCGGGTGATCAGGTAAGTGTGGTCCCATATATGCTCATTCCTCATAATTATTGTCATGGATGAGGACTTCTTCATTCTCACCTCGTAGTGCCTCAGGCTCACGAGGATCCAACTGCTCAAGTAAATTAATTGCGCCCTCCCTGGGAGGTCTAGCTTCCTGTGGGTGAACCGGCTCTTCAGGAGGAAGGAGCTACCACCAAATAGGATCAGGGAAAGGGAACATATGTAGGAGGCCTTCCTATTGGTCATTAATGGGAACAATTTGTGAATGATCACTATCCGACTCAAAAGGGTCATATGGTGCCACCTCGTAACCCGACTCATCATCTGAGGTCCATTCATATGAGGTGCCTTGATCTGATTCATCACAAACATGGGGACAACTTCATGAACCTTCCCCTCTCTCAAAATGTGGAAGGATGTCACTGAGGATTGTGGGGTTCCCATATGGTAGTGGGAAGTAGTCCCCTAGGGAGTAGACTGTATTGGGATTGGCATAAGGGTCTTGAGCCAACCTATCCCTATAGCCTATATTTAAGCGATCTAGGCCATCCATGAGGACATCTAGAGGCAAGGGATTGTTGTGTCCCACTCCCAACTTGTCATAGGGCATTTGATATTATGGTTGATAAGGGATTCTTGTGCCCTGCTCATATAGGCCTAACCCATAACCATGCCAGTTGCATAGGTCAAGGTACTTTAGGGTGAAGTTAGGGTTAGACAAGTAGTTAATGTCTTCTCCAAAAGGCTCCTCATCCTCCTCCTATTGTTGGTAAGGTTTGATGCCATAGTCAAGGCCCCCATAGACAAAATTTATTTGATTAGGGGGAATACCAAGAGGTATGATAGTGCCTATGGGAAGATGAGGTCTACCCATGTCTTGCACCGA
The DNA here is from genome assembly GCA_028583015.1 of Wollemia nobilis. Taxonomy (NCBI): domain Eukaryota; kingdom Viridiplantae; phylum Streptophyta; class Pinopsida; order Araucariales; family Araucariaceae; genus Wollemia; species Wollemia nobilis. The sequence goes on along the minus strand of JAQPPZ010001711.1, from coordinate 4,241,671 downwards.
CTCTATAGTAGGAGTAGTGGTGACATTCCTAACCATGTATTCTCCCAATCTGGTAGAAGCTAGGTGCACTATAACCTGGGGCTACGGATAGAAGAGGGATGAGAGTGAGACTTGATCTGGCTCATCATTTGCCTCATGTGGTGTCTCTTCATCATCTGGGCTAGGTATCTCCTCTGTAGAGATAGTGGATATGGTCAGTTGGACCTCATCAATGGGCTACTTCTCTGGGTTCCTAGGCAAAGGATCCACTGGTGTACTAGGCATCCGAGGTGGAGCCGATGATGAGGATGGCATGGTATTCGGTAGTGGTGGGGTCGAACCTCGGTTGGATTTATTCGGCTAAAAATCTAGATGCGTTGATGGCAAGGTCAACTCGGGTAACTATTGCACCATGTTGCAGTACTTGAAGGGCTCTAGGTCTATGGGGATGACATGAACTTGCCCTTCATGAGTGTACTTGAGGCACTGGTGAGCGATGGAGGGGACACACTTCATGTCCCTGATCCATGGTCTTCCTAACAAGATATTGTATGCCATCTCACCCTCCAAGATGTGGCACATTGTAGGGATGATATTTTCTCCTACTTGAATAGGTAGGATGATTGTACCAACCATTGAGCATATGGCATCATTGAATGCTCGAAGGGTGTAGGTAGATGTAACAATGTGGGATGTTGGGAGCTTCAGGTGCTTGAGAGCTATTGTAGTTATGATGTTGCTTGAAGACCCAGTGTCTATCAACACTCTCTTGTAAGGTGTTCCATTCACACATGCGACGATGTGCAAAGGGGGATCCACCATATCATGCGGAACCAGTTTAAGTTCATCTTCTCGAAAGGTAATCACCGGTTCCATGCATTGCCGCACATGCCCCACAAAGTTGTTGAAGGAGTTAGACTCCTGGGGCTGAAGCTCAATTGCCTTAAGGATCTCCATCAAGGCTTCTCTATGAGGTTGTGATTGTTGGATGAGCTCATAGATGGAGAGTCGGGTAGATGTTGTTCTTAAGCTCTGAGCGAGCTTACTCTTAATGGTGACTATAGGCTTAGGTGGGAGGCTCAGCTCGGGAGGTGGTATAGGCTACGATGTCGAAGGGACATCATTCTGAGCCATAGGTGGTGCGGCTGGACTTGGATACCACCTATTTCTTATCACAATACTGACCATGCCAACATACCCTTGCTTAGGAGGGGCATGGTGAACCTCATTCACCTGGGGCACTGGTTTGGCCTGCTCCACATGGGCAGGCAAGGGGTCCTTGAAGACCTCCATCTATTGGTTGTTTGGTGTGATAGGGTTGTCTACCTGGAGGGCATTCCTATCAATTAGGTCTTGCACCAAGTGTTTGAATTTATAGCACATTTGCACATCATGCCCATTTTGCCTATGAAACTTGCAATATAGGTCTTCTCTGTATCCTTTGGGCTTCGATGCATTTGGGTCGATAGGTCGACTCTCAGGTAGATGGATCACATTGGCCGCTAAGAGGTGATCAAACAATGAGTCCATAGATTCTGCAATGGGCATGAATTGTCGCTTGGGGTGATGCTATTGATTTTTCCCTTGACCATTCTGGTTATCCTTGGCATAGTTCCCAGGAGTGGCCTGATAATTAGGCTTTTGAGGTGGCACGACTTGCGCTGGCCCCAGGACACTAATTGCAACCTGATTTACTACTACTAACTTTGGTTGCATTGGGGTGTTTTTAGCATTCTTGTTCCATTCCTTCTTGCGAGGCTTTGCAATCTCACCCTCTTGAATCTTGATTTCTTCAATGATCCTAGCCTATGCTAAGGCATCTTCAAGAGTAGGGTATTGTTGTAACTGCAACAACAAGGAGATTGGATTCAAGCAACTTTTGGAGAACATCTGAGTCAACTCCGACATGGGGAGAAGATAAGGTAGCTTGGTGAGTAGGGTTCACCATCTATTGCCATAATTTGTTATTGACTCATCATCATACTATTTCAACCTAGCTACATCGGCCAACGTTGCCTTCCTCTTGGTATTGAAGGCAAAGCACTCTAGGAAAGCATCCACAAGTTGGTCCAGATTGTGGATGCTATGCTTAGGGAGTTGGTAAAACCACTCGGAGGTGGGGCCAATGAGGGTAGTCACAAATGTCCTCAAAAGCAAAGCATCATCATCATGAATGCCAAAGCATTGACCTAAGAACCTAGTGACATGTTCTTATGCATCCTCTTCTCCCTTGAAGGTGGCCAATTGAGGCAACTTAAATTGTTCTGGATAGGGAGGCATAGGTATTGAAGGATGGATGGGTTGACTATGCAACTGGCGCATAGTGGGATTTTGAGATCCCAACCTAGAGGTCTTGTTCTCAACTGACTCCAGGCATTCTAGCAATGCTTTATACGGGCTTGAGGACTTAATCTCCTCATCCTTGTTCACATCTTGCGATGGAGGTCTAGGGTCCTCCAACCTATTGTGGGGTGGTGGTAAATCACCCCCTACCTTGGTAAGGCATCTCCACATACTCTATTTCTGGCTCATGCTCAGTATAGGCCTCGTAAGGCATCTCTCGAGCCGGTCTATAAATGGGGGTATCCACCCATGGTGGGTGCCCTATGTTTGGCCTAGGAGGCATCTCCCGATCTGGCCTAGGAGGTCATGGAGGCAACATTGGATAAGGTCTTGGGGACCTATCTCGAATGAGCATGGGTTGCCTCGGATGGACTTCCTACCTATGTGTCTTAGGGGTAGGGACCCTCTCTCGTAAAGTCTTCTAGAATAGCTCGTTGGTCTATCATTCAATCCTTTCTTTCTCAAGCTGGTGCAAGTGGTCTAATTGCTCTTTGTCTCATCGAAGCTACTTGAACTGAGCTTGGCATTCTGTATATCTTGTGACCACTTGCCTAATTTGATCTATAGTGTGAGGCCTAGGGGGCCTAGGAATCTCACCCTAGGGCCGACCTCATTCAAGATACTCTATGGTCTCCATAGGGCGCTTGCCTCTCTCAAGGTTCACCACATTGACTCGAGGTTCGGGCTGGAACATATGTTCATTATACTCAGCTGGCATAGAGGCACATCGGGCATGCACAAAATATTGTTCTTGAGGAAAATCTAGGATCTCCTCATGTCTTCCCTCCTGGATGAGGAAAGGTAGGGCATAATTGGCTCACCCCAACCGACGAGTGTCATTCCCATCGAGTTGCATGAGCTGTTGTATCCTATCAAGGTGATATGGAGGTAAAGTCATATCGACTTGCTCCGGCCAATGTGTGAAGTCATACTCCTACCTATGCTTAGGCATGTCAGCCCTGATGGGTACATGGATGCGTGGCACCACTCTATCTATTAGCACCTCGATGCATAGTTGCCTTTCACCAAGGAAGGCCTATGAAATATCTACATACCGGGAACACTCTCCCAAGTAATGCTCATCATCCCTCGGGGTGTCTCATAGAGGATCCCTTCGGATATGAGGCTCATGCCCTACTGTCTTGGGGCTAGGTGGAGTAGAAGCTCACTAGGGAGGTATAACCAAGTCCCTAGGGCTATATCAGAGATGATTCATGTCTCCTAATCCACTCTCTACAGCTTCCACCCATGTTTGGGCTTGGCTACGGGTGCGCACCATCGCGCTCCTCTATCAATACCCCAAGTGATTATCTTCTTTACAAATTTTTAATGAAACAACAAATAGAAAAGGAAACACCCAATAGACAGATGATTATCTCTTTTAAGTTTTAGATGTGAGTCCCTAAACTATTTTGTGTGTTTCAGATGTGTTGTTTGTAAATAATGACCTTGTGTCACGTATTTGAAATATTGTTGGATGATGTACTCAAATGTTTAATTGGATTTCACCTATATACTCATAGCTCGTCAACTTGGCTATGAACTCTAGGTTGTATTATCCCACCTATAATGTGTGGTGATGAGGTCCACACATGACCAGGGAGCACAGGTCCTACCAGTTCCTCACCCAGTTCACCCGTAGTCTGTGATACACCTCTTCGAAGGGTGATGCATGCTATAACCCATGGGCTATGATGGATCTTGGAACTGGCCTTGGCAAGATGGATCGGGTTCATGGGATTTGAGCCAAGTGGATGGATATGAAACCCACCATCACTTGCGCTCTACCAATGGTTGGGGATGAAGTCCAACTCGTTAGCATTTTAAGTGGATCGTGGTGTGTGTGGTTCTTTTTAATCCCAAGAAAGTAAGCAAAGAAGCATTCGATGATCATTCACTAAATGCATGCAAATAAGTGCATTTTACTTTCATAAATTTAGGATAAAGAACCTACAAATGTAACTTATGAATGCAAATCCTAAATGCTAACTTACCCATTGGGTAAGCCACAAGCAATCAAGCCACAAAGATGCATTGCTACTTCAAATTTATTTCAATTTTTCTTCTTCCTTTTGTTGCTTTATGTTATAAGAAAAGTAAAAATATGAATTTTAACCTTTCTATGCAAACAAATGATGCAAGAAAAACCAATTTTTATATTCTCTAAAAATGCAGTAGAAAAACAGAGGGTTTAGGCACTCACCTTATCAATTTTGAGACCTCCAAATTCTAGATTTTTGAGCAAAAATTTCTCTGGTTCTTCAATGCTCTAGGGTGGGATGATTAGAAGCCCTACCACCATCCTAGGGTGGGATGGTGAAGCCACCATCCTAGGGTGATCCAGATAAAGGTTTTGCCACCGTTCCAGGGTGGGGAGGGGAGCACCTACAACACAAAAAGGGCAAAAATGGCAAAAATGGAGTCAAATTTTCACCCAAAGCACAAGGGACAAGGGTCCCACCATGATCACCACTGAATTAGGGAAAAATGGTGCACCTAATTATGAGAAAAAATATATGTATCTATCCTCTATAGCTTATGAGCATCAAACAGAAGCATGCATGTGAAATGGAAGCAAAAACCAAACAATAAGATATGAAATGAAACAAGTATCCTTCTTATTAATTTGGTGGATCAGATCCAAGGTTACATAGAATTCCCCTTGAGGGCTCAAATGTGATACAATTTTTACAAATTTTGGGTGCCCAAGGATCAAATCCTTCAAGAAATCCGGGTGCACATCCAGTGTCTTTCCTCGTACCCACAATCGAGGTGGGCGGGCAAATGCCACTGCTGCTTGTATCTCTAATATTTTATGTCTGATATTCCTTCCCAATGCCTTCTAGGAACCTGCACCTACACACAAGGAAGCAAAAAGGGTCAAATAGCAAGTGTGTGTGAAGGAAAACATGCAATCCCCATAGGCACAAAAGGGCATATATATTAAAAATATATCAAATCAACTCAGAATGACTTGAAACTTTATGGGGATGTTAAATAGGAGGTTTTTAAGGGATATCACCAAAAAATAGATCTGAAATTGCATCCGTAGACCCCTCAATTTTGCACCGCTCGTCTACAACCTACGAAGACCAAGACAAGCAATTCCCACCCCTAAACATGTCCAAAACATATGAAATTTGGATAGAATGCATAAATAAACATTTTAAGACAACCCATGTGGTTATATTTTCAAAATGAGGTGCAGATCCACCTGCATGCAACTGGGGTTCCCGGATGGGCCCTACGAACCTACAAAAACTTAAAAATGTGATATCTCGGCCAATTTAACTCCAAATTGCATGAAATTTGAACTATAGCATCCTATGATAGTCTAGAATAATACTAAAAAAATAGTAAAGAAATTGTGCAAGGATTTGTCCTCATCTCAAGGGGGACGGTGGTGACTACAACTAATTGGAGGGCACCCTAGGGGGGATACCCACCAATTCTGCACACCTTTTGCTACCAATCCCACTGGGGAATGATCCTAAACACTCTAAGGGGTATTTTCATCGAATTTTGGTGAAGAAATTCACCCGGATGGAAAAGTTATGCCCAAAGGACCCTCTTGAAGTCACCCGGTAACCTCCTTCGCTAAGAAGAGATTTCGAGGGCAAGAGAGCACAATAAAGTGAGGGGAAATCTCGGAAGAACTCCATTGCATATCCTAGAACTCCTCTCTATGTTTTTGTGTGGATATTGAATCCATTTTATAGCCCAAAGGGGCTTATGTGCAAAAAGGCATGCAAGGGCATGCATGGCAGGAGGTGCCATTTGTCAAAAAGGAGGCATGCATTGGATGGGGAAGAGAATCTCCCCTTTTAGCCTCCATTATGAAGCATGTCATAAGGATTCAGTGCCCTCTGACCCGCATGCTTCAATTGGTGGGGTAAATGGCAGTTTTTGGGTGCCATTTGTCCCAGATTTGACTTTTTCTGGGTCAAACTTGCTCACCGTCCCACCCTGGGATGATGGCTCACCACCATCCTAGGGTGGGATGATGGGAATCTGCCACCATCCCAAGGTGGGACGATGGTGAATTTTGGGCCAAAACCTCCCAAAATTGGGCCAGAAGCCTCCAAAACCTCTTCCGGAGTGGCTAGAACCACTGTGAGCCTTCTAAGGGCTGCCCAAGGGGCCATATGATGTCAATTTGATCATTGTTTGTGGATGCTTAATCGGGTTAACCATATTTTAGTGTCTACACCCTCATTTTTGACCTCCCATTCTTTCTACTAATGCAGGGTTGGGCTATCTTTGGGGTTGTGGCTTGTCATTAATATTGTTGTTCTTGTTATTATTAGTGTTGTTGTTCCTCCTTTGGAAAAGTTTCTAAAATTTTTCTTGCTTTTCAATATTCCTCTTATAATGCCTTGGGGAGATTCTTTTTGTTTGATTATGTTCTCTTTCCTATTTCATGAATCCTACGCTATTTATTTTCTTGAGTTCTTGAAGATCTTGCTTAGATGAACCCACATAGTTAAAATAAAGCTTTAGATGAGATTTTGCTTTCCTAGCCAGATTATAGCCCTTTTGTAGGGTTTTAGGCTTATGCATTTTCACTTCATGCCCAATCCTAGGGTCTACCCTAAAGATGAATTTGTGGATCTTCATATTCTCATCATAGGCTGGTACATATTTAAAAAAATTTACAATTTTTTGAGAGTAAGCCTCAACCATTTTGTTTCCCTGCTAAATTTTTGTAAATTCCTCAAACTTATTTGTATAGAAATGCTCTGTAAGGAACCTTTCCTTGAAAGCTACAACAAAGCACTCCCACTTCAAGTCAACTGCCTCGATCCCTCATTCTACTCAGTAACTTTGCCACCAATCTAGCCCAATTACCTATAGGTGCAAAGTGGCTCGTGATGTCTAGATTCCAATAGAGTAATTTATTCATAGTAAATTAAAATTCTCTCTCAGCTAGGCTTCAACTGCATCACCTTCTTCTCCATTAAACTTGGAGGTGTATACATTCTTCAAATATCTATCTAGTTCTACCTCCAGGAGAGCTCTAGAATCTCATTCCCTAGTAGCAAAATCATTTTCCTACATAACCTTTGAGTTCCTAACCTACAATTCCTAGTTCATTATGGCCTCCAATAGTTATTTTTATTGTTCCATATATTCTCAAATTAGAGTGACTGTTGTAGTGAGGTTTTCCACCTCTCTACTAGAATTTCTTGAAACTTCATCTTGGGTCCTATCCTCAACATTATTCTACTTGGTTTACCAATTTGGTGGGGTATACCCCCCTATTATCATTCTTGGTGCCATTATCCTAGTCACACAAAAGAGAGAAAGTTTAAGTTAGGTCACAATTCCTTCCTTGAATTGTACCACTAACTACTAGCTAGATACATCATTCACATGACTAACTATAGAGTTGGATACCAATAGTTACCCTTACTCCATGTAATATATAAATATTACTAGAGGTATATGCCCTCTAAAAACCTTTATCACTGAGTCTATATATGTCTAGGTCTTATGTAGGGAAGCATATAGTCCTACGCCCATAGGCTCTGATACCAAATGTAAAAATCCAAAAAATTTGATCTACTCGAGATATAGAGAGAATTTTCTTTTTTATATACACCCATTAGGGATGTACGTATCCCTACCTTGCATAAACCTTCTCTATGAAGTTACCCATAGACTTAGTATCCTATGATCAAGTTGTTCATCTCATATTCATGACAATCCAACTTATCCCTTTTATCTATCAAAGGGTATGTCCATATCTACACCCTATATAAGTCTATCTATGTAGGTGCACTAAGCATAGTACAAGTAAGCTATCAATATCATTCCCATGATGATCTAGCTTATCCTTTTTAGTCTATCAATAAGGTATGTCCATATCTACATCATACATAAGTTTATCTATATAGGTGCACTAAGCGTATTAGGTTTAGGTTATCCATATCATCTCCACAATGAGCTAGCCTTTTCATCATCCACTCTTGTAATATATAGGTCACATATTCTAACCCTAGATGTTATCTTCTAGTGACCACCTAGGTTTGGGTGTTTGTGGGATTATTAATAACAAGGTCCTTGGAGGGTTTCATCCCCAAATACATCCCATAAGTCTTTGATTATACTTTGTTTATTCTTTATTTTTGTCTCACTCTATGCTCCAAATCCATGTGCAATAATTAGTGTCATCATTACATATCTAAGATTCATAGTTAGGGCTATTCAAACCATAAATTGTAAATATTATTTCTTATACAAAACTAGTGAATATTTTCCTTTGTTTTAATACACCATTCATAATTTTCATGAATATCATCATACTATCAATCAATCCTTACCAACTATCTAATGCATAGTCTATGAAAATACAATAAAATTACCACTTATTATAAATATCAACATGATTTCAATAACTACTTCTAGTAGAAGCATGATTAAAGGACTAAGACATATCGTACAACCATATCACATATGACACCTCATATATCCTAGGAAATCCTTGTGAAAAAAACCCAACCTTAAAATATCATTTTTCCATTTACTATCAATGAGTTAAAAACAATCATTCTAGGAATCTCTTGAATATTTTTTTTCAACTTATTATTACAATTATGAGCACATAAGGAACCCATAAGTTTTATGCCCTGTACTATGAATTGATCCATTAATTCACATTTCTCAATATATGAGGGAACCCCATAATTCCTTCGAATGGACATTCATCCTCCCAAAGATAACTTCTTCCTTTGATCCAACTTAAGGGAATATCTTCCCTTCATGAGTCTATTGTAATCATACATCAACTATCAAAATGCATACACAACAATTCATTAGAGAGGGCCCCATAATCCCCTCAAATGAATTCTTATGCAAACTTACCAAGGAAATGAGGAACCTTCTCGTACTCACTCCAAGTGTCAAGAGGAACATACCATCTATTGATGTTTTCCTCCACTCAAATAACCAAATGAACTATATTATTGACTCATATAGGTCTCACTAGATTTAATCATATGAAAAGGTACTATCCACCAATGGATTTCTAGTCCATTCTTTTACTAGAATGAGATATAATTTCCACCATTACATCTCAAGTCCATCCCACTAAAATATCCATATTATCCATTATATATTTTTTGATTCTACTCTACTAAAATGAAACATAATAACCACTACTATATTTCAAGTCCAACCTATCAAAATAAAACATAATATCCACTACTATATTTTAAGTCCATCCTATTAAAATGAAGCATAATATCCACTACCATATTTCAAATCCGTTCTATTAAAATAAAACATAATATCTACTGTTGTATTTCATGTTCATTCCACTAAAATGAAACATAATATCCACTATTATATTTTGAATCCATTCTATTAAAATGAAACATAATATCCACTACTATAATTCAAATTCATTCCATTAAAATGAAACATAATATCCACTACTGTATTTCAAATCCATTCCATGAAAATGAAACATAATATCCACTACTATATTTCAAATCTATTCCATTAAAAAGAAACATAATATCCACTACTATATTTTGAATCCATTCCACTAGAATGAAACATAATATCCACTACTATATTTTGAATCCCTTCCACTAAAATGAAACATAATATCCAATACTATATTTTGAATCCATTCCACTAAAATGAAACATAATATCCACTACTATATTTCGAATCCATTCCATTAAAATGAAACATAATATCCACTACTATATTTTGAATCCATTTCATTAAAATGAAACATAATATACGCTACTATATTTTAAATCCATTCCACTAAAATGAAACATAATATCCACTACTATATTTCAAGTCCATTCTACTAAAATAAAACATAATATCCATTACTATATTTCAAATTCATTCTATTGAAATGAAATATAATATCCACTATTATATATCATGTCCAACCCTTAATTAAAATTAAATACAATATTCACTATTGTATTTCAAACCCATTCAGTATTTAATGATAACAATATCTACTGCTATATTACGATTCCATTTAATAATTAAAACAAAGAACCATATCTTGGCTTCCTACTAACCCTAGAGGAAGGTTTGTATTATCTAAATAATCATTACAATATAATTTATCCCCAAAAGACATATTGTCATCTTATCCTTAGTAAATTTTAGATGCTCATATTTCAAACTAAAAAAAAAGGTGGAAGGCAATTGGCCAAACAACCGATGGGGAATTTTAATCTTTAATGGGGTTCAGGAGAAGTCAATGCATATCAATTGGTGCTAGATGTTATGTGTACCATGAACGTAATATAGTGCTATGTGGATGGCCCCACTTTATTGACTCCCTAATATTGATGCCAAACATCATGCATTGTCCCCAGGTTATAGGGCATCCTACTTCACATATACCATGCACATATTGGTCACAGTGCATATGTTGGATATAGTCCACATATTGATCTTAATGGGCTCGTGTTAAATGCAATGTACATATAATAGACCCAGTATGCATATAGTAGACATAGTGTACATATTAATAGTTTGGTGTGCTCACATAAAACACCATGCGTGAACACACACATATATTATAATCATAGTGTGCACAATATAAAATAGAAGTGTTCATAAGAAACACATTACACAATTTTTTAACATATATTTTAGCTTACAAGAACTATGTGTACCATATAAACTAAGTGTACTCATAATGAACACATTCAACACAAATTTCAACTTATGAAAGAGTAGATACAATAAGTGGGGTTCACAATAGATAGAGAGAAAAGTGTATCTAGCTTATCATGGTTGAATAAGGTATCAAACAGATTTTGACAGATTCTATAAAGGTCTAAGATGATTCAAGGGAGATGCCAAGGGAGGGGCAAAATTTAGCCTAGGTGCTTCAGCATAAATCATATAAATTCAACCCTATTAAATCAAAACTAGATTGGGAACACCCCTCTGATTCCTAAGAGAATACGTTATTCTAAAAATATTATTACAAATTCATATAAAGAGTTTCTATATCTAACCTGGTGTGTGTTCAACTCCAAGAACTGAGCTCCTTGTCCTCTTTCTTGTGTCCTCTCCAACCAGCATGTTCTAGCCAAAAACAAGGGGTGTCCTTTATTTCTTTTTCTTATTTTCCTTTATCTTATTTTTTTCTCCTCTTCCATCAAGTGTACAAAAACCCAAAAACATAGAAATCCATAAGGGCTCATTTTTCCAAGTTGGCAAGGGGGAATCCTTGCTCAGTATAGCTAATAAGTGGCTATTAAATTCCTTACCTTAAATAGCTATTTTTCAACAGTATTCTAAATTATTGCTCCAATTTAAAAGTCAGGATATTCACACAGATTAAGAAAATATTAAATCACACATGACCCTACCACATTAAATGAAAGCCATCACATGCAAAAATCAAATATTGGTCAATTTCTTGCTAAACAATTTTAAAAGCAATAATAAAGTAACATTAAACTATCAACTTAATATTATGATGGCTAGTCATTAAAACCATCTTATGCATCAACAATGTTCAACACTTTCTTTTCTAATCAAATTAATAAGTAATATCCAAGCTAATATTGGATTGTTAGTTTAATAATATAATGGTTAATCATCTTAATCAAACCACTATACCCATAGTAAAATATTAAATTTTTTATTTGGTAATAAATTTAAAAGGCAATAACCAAGCTAATATCAAATTTTTATCTTATAACATCCACCTACAAGCATGATTAGTCCGCAAAGACTAGCAGTATCATAATCATGAAACAAAATAAATGCTACAACATTTCCCTGCACAATCATAGTATAAACAATGTTGAACATCAAAACAATAAGTCCAATTATATTGTCTTATAATCAAGGGTACTATCAGGGTGGATCATGACATACTACCTGCTTGGACTAAATACAATCCTCTATGTTTTCCTTGATCACAAATTACTATCATTCAAATAAATAAGAAAAAAGTATTTACATGTCCTCCATTTTTTTCCATGTAGTATTTATTTCTGAATATTGGTCCCATTGGACCTTACACTGATCTACGATTCACATCCTCATTTATTTGAAGTGAAACTCTAGGATATTTACATGCCTTATTTCAAATACCTTAGGCTCTACCATATGTAATTTAGATAAATCCCAAACATTATCAAGGTTAGCAATGTATTTCCTAAGTAGAGATACAAGGAAAGTGGCATGGATATTTGATAGGTTAGGTAGCAAAGTGAATCTATACACTATTGGATAGATCCTTTCAATGATATCAAATGGTCCAACAAAATGAGAATCCATCTTTGTGGACTTAATAGGACTCTTAATGGGTCTCACCCTCAAGAACACTCTATCTCCCATAAAGAACTCTCTTGGCGATATTTTTAAATCGACATAACCTTTTTGATGTTTGATGACTTCCTTAAGCCTCAATATGATCATCATAAGTTGTTCTTCCATTTTTCTAACTATGTCTAGCCCAAGTACAACTTGATCCTCTAGATTATCCCAATACAAAAGTCTTCTACACCTCCTACCATACAAAGCTTCAAACGGGGCCATACCCAAGGTTGAATGGTGGCCATTATTGTAAGAAAATTTCATAAGGTATAAATAGTCCTCCCATAAAGACTTTTTATCCATACAATAAATGCGAAGCATGTCTTCCAATACTTGGTTCACCCTCTCTATTTTCCCATTGATTTTTGGATGGTATGCAAAACTAATGTTTAGTTTTATGTCTATAACATGATGTAGAGCTTGCTAAAACTTGGATGTAAACCTGCAATCCCTATATAAAATAATCATTTTAGGGAATTCATGTAGCCTAAATATTTCATTGGTAAATTTATTATCCATAATCAGTGCATCATCCTTAGTATTCCCTGGTATAAAATGCACAACCTTATTCAATTACAACAAGGATTGCATCATGTTGGTACCTAGTTTTTGGTAATCCTACAATGAAATCCATAAATATAACCTACCACTTCTACATGGGTATATCATTTGGATACAACACTCCTATAGGGTGTCTATGCTCAGCCTTAACTTTATAGCACTCAATACACTAAGCAACTGTAAATAGTAAAATCATGCATCTAATTGTTTGTAAGTATGTAACAAATTTAAAGTAAGAGATAAAGTAACTATTGCAAGATAAATAAATGATTTGCAAATAAGATGATCTTTATTAATCACAATGAGTTATGGTTACAATATTTCCCTCTTAGGTAATCCCTCAACTTTATATAATCATTACAAAGTTTGTAGCTCCTCAAAAGGGATAGATGCATTGCAAATATTTTCACTCTTCCAACTAATTTTCTTATGAGTTTCCTCCTTATTTGATGTAAAGAAATATGATGATACTAAGAATCTTATTGATGCTTTGAATCTTGAATGAGTCTATCACCTGCACACAAAGAAACTACAAAACACATCAATAGCACATGATGCCTCTCAAGATGAGGCTAGTTTCAAAGTAAATGCAAATAAGGAAAGAAATGCCTAAAGATAATATGAAACACATGAAATATTGTAAATGAATGCAAAGGTGCTTATGAAACTAGAAATAAACCATGGAAATGTAGTAAATATGGCTAATATAGACTAGATAAAACAAAATACATGCCATAAATAGAAAATATAATACTAAAACAATGAAACTAGCATGTCAAACCTTGGTCGCTATCGCTCAGAATATGGCTCTGCTAGCCATTGTCGAAGTCAATAGCTAAGCCTGTGGGCTGCTATTGAAAATAGTGGCCACAGGTAAGGTTTTTTCTCTTGAAATCCTAGATTTTTGATGCTTGATTTCCTTGAAAAAATGATGGTCAAGGGTCACCTATGTCTTAGAACATGTAATAGGTGGCGGATTTTCTCAAATTCATGGTTAATTGGCTGAGAATTGTAATATTGCTCCTCAAGCCTTTGGAAGCTCCATTGAAATAGCAACAATTATCATTCCATAATTGTACAACACTTTGACACTCCTTAAGGGATACAAAATTTCTCTCCAATCTGACAAGCTTCTCAACAGTAAATTTGAGATACATATGTCTCTTTGGGAGGCCTTTAAATAGACTTTCCCAAGTCCTCATATTGGATTCTCAAGGAAGCCAAGATAAAGAATCAGTAGGTCTAGAGCAGTTAGGAAGAACCCTTTGAAAGCTTCACAACTCAAACCATCCAAGAACTATTACAATTTGGTTAGTTGCAACTGATTTTGCTAAACTCAGGGAGCCTGAGTTGGTTACAGGGCTAGCCACTCTCACTCAGTGTGGCTAGTATTCTAACAACTATCGATTGGTGTAACCAGTTTATAGCCACTCTGATCATCAACTACTAGGATCACATTCACTAATTCCAATAGAGGCTAAGGCTTCTTAGGAATAGGATGCCCTAAATGAGTGGTTAGAACCATTGTTGAGTCTTGGAAATGTCCAATATCATTCATATGGTTTGCAAAGGTGCCCATATGAGTAGTCTCCTAAACATGATGTGTTTTAGGTGTCTACAGATGCCTCTTTTGGGATGCATTATGGAAAACATGACACTGAGCAAAAATATACCACCTAAATCCATATTATAGGTTAATTGATGCTCATTGATCTAGTCAACATTAGATTCCCCAATCATGCAAAGGGTGTGCATCTCAGAATCATTACTTACAATGGCATGGAAGGATTAAATTGGTGTTTTATGTCTCTAGTCATAATCGGGTAGCATACAATCTACAATAGGTTCGATAGACGAAACAATAAAGGCTTTGCTCATTATATTTGTTTTTTTTCCTTGCAAATGGGGTAAGCTTAAGATAGTTGATTCATAAGATAAACGCAATTCACATGATCGAATGTTCAATTTTTTTTTTTTTTTTGTGGAAAACATCCCAAAAGGGATGCCACTTTCAGGTAAGACCCAAGGAGGCAGGGGTATCCATTCCACAAAAAATGCCCAGGACTCGGACTTGGCCTACCACCTTTGACATACTCAAGGAGCAAACAAACACACAAAACCAATTTAAAAATAAGTAAATAACAACAAAAATAATAAAATAAAATAAAAAACATGCTCCTTGAGTGTGTCAAAAACAAAAGCACAACCAAACACACACAATAAGATAAAAGAAACCACAACACAAACCACATAGAAAAACACAAGAAACACATAACAAAACACAAACAAGACAAAAACAACAGAACACTACAAAGACATAACCCAAAAAAAAATGAAAAATAAACACAACCAAAACCTAAAAAATTAAAAAATTAAACAAAAATAAAAATAAAAAACAACCAACAACAGAAAATAAAAAAAAACAAAAAATATAGAAAACACTCACCCATAAAAACACGAAATAACACAAACAAAGAGAAACCCAAGAACAAGAACAAAAAAAACACAAGAACAATAACAAAAAACATAAAAAATAAAACAAAACAACAAAAACACAAGAACAACAAAAAACAACACAAAGAACACAAAAACAAAACAAAATAAAAAAACCCACCCACCTTAAAAAACTAAACAAAAAAAACAAAAAGGAAAAAAGAAATAAAAAATGAACAAAACAAAGACCTATCTAGACCAAAAAGACTATTAAGGCAAGAATCAACAGAGGAAACAAAATAAAGAATAGAATGAGCTAGGGAACTAAAAAAAACTGAATGAACCAAAGAGAAGCAAAAAAAAAACAAGAAGAAACTAGGTACCTTGAAGTCGGAGCCATCCAAAGAAATGATAGAAAGAAGAGCTTCCCTAATTTGAGAAGCCCACCATATAGGAGGGTGGCCATAACAAGTAAGATCACCTTTGTCCAAAGCCCAATTAGCTAAAGCATCAACACTCTTGTTTTGATCTCTGACCACATGATTGTAATCAACTTTCAAAAATCCCATCTGGATTAATCTGAATCTTCTCAATAATTCTTTTTATTCTCCAATCCACCTTATGATTCTTAGAAGGATTCTTCAAGAGATTAATCATAAGTTGAGAGTCAGACTCAACTAACACCTTTTCCCATCCAACCTTAGTAGCCTCCTGAAGACCTCTGAGGATACCATACCCCTCAACAAGGTTATTGGAAAGAATACCCAAATTCTCAGCAAAAGTAAAAACCAGGGAGCCATCCGAAAGTCTACCAATTCCTCCCACACTGGCTTTTCCAGGGTTCCCTCTAGAGGCTCCATCAGTATTGACTTTTCCAAAATCCTTAGGAGGAGGTTGCCAATTTCTATTCCTATCCATTTTACTAATACTCACATTCCCTTTAAGTTGGTTGCCCTTAGAAGGTTTAATATTCAATATTTGCATCACTTGATCCCATATTTGGTGGGAGTTTTGGGGGTGATTAAGGAGATGATGGACTGATTCAACTAAGTTGGCTATGGTCTTTTGCCAAATATAGTGAATATCCTTCCTATCTTGATTAAAAATTTGGTTATTCCTTTCATTCCAAATATTCCAAAGAAGAATGGTAGAACCCATCCAAACTAACTGCCTAATAAAATGATCAACACCCTCTTGATTAGGCCAATCCCTCCAAAGCTGTTCAAAAGTAAAAAAATGGACCACTTGTAAGCCAAGTAAAGTGGCCATTCTCCTCCATAGCTCAGAGGCTAATGTACACTCAATAAAAATATGGTTGATATTTTATAC
Source organism: Wollemia nobilis (assembly GCA_028583015.1). NCBI lineage: Eukaryota > Viridiplantae > Streptophyta > Pinopsida > Araucariales > Araucariaceae > Wollemia > Wollemia nobilis. The sequence goes on along the minus strand of JAQPPZ010001711.1, from coordinate 4,224,706 downwards.
ACTCTCTTCACACATTTCACATCTAAAAGGGCCATGAAAACCACGCTTCATAAGTTGCTCACCAGTAAGCACCCTACGATGCAATAAAAGCCAATTAAAGAACCTCACCTTAGGCTAGAGCTTTTGAGCCCACAATTGAGAAAATATGTCAGAAGAATGGTTGGGATTATTATGGCATAAGGTCAAATAACCTTGAGCAACTGAATACTCACCCTTAGTAGTGTTGTTCCATCCAAAACAATATTTTTCATGGGACCAAGAGAGGGATCTCATATGAAGGATGCCTTGGATATCTTGTCTTTGCCTTTCTGGGATTTGAATAGGCCAGTCCTCAATAGGGATCCAATATCTACCAACCTTTGAATTACCAGTATGGTACCGATAGTAATTAGCCACCTTTATCCAATTAGCTCGGTGAAGCTCCTCCATCCAAGGCCTCCAATCGGGAAGCCGAGTTATCAAAGGCTTGTGACCATCCCAAGAATCTGTCCAAAAATTTGCATGTTGACCATTATGAATGATCCAAAATAATTTTTTCTTTATCAAATCCTCACCAGTCTTAAGAACTGCTAAAATGGGAGAACCTTTGGTAGGAAGTTGATAGCGAACAAGGTCTTCGGGACTTTTGTTCTCAGCATATTTAACATGGAGATTATTGGCCCAAAGAGCATTGGGGTTATGCAACATCCTCCAATATAATTTAGTAGCTAAATATTTGTTGTTATTAATTGAAGACTGTAAACCCCTTCACTCTTAGGAAGACATAAAGTATCCCATTTCACCAAGGCCCATTTTCTTTTCTCCTTAGTACCACTCCAAAGGAAACGATGACTGATTTGATCCAATTCTCGAAGAACAGCCTTTGGGATATTCAAAACGGAAGAAACATAAATAGGAATAGCTTGAAGGACTGATTTTACCAAGGTGATTCTACCCCCATAAGAAAGCCACTTGTTGGTCCACTTTCCAATTTTCTTCTTGACTTTGTCCAACAACCAATTCCAATATTTATTTTTCTGCCTTTGAATATTTATGGGAATACCTAAATAAGTGATTGGAAGAGAGGTCTTCTTATATCTTAGCTTATCCAAGACCATGGATTCTTGTCTAGCAGAGCAGTGAAAGAAAATAACTTTAGATTTGTCTTCATTGATCAACTGCCCAATAGCCTTAGAAAAATAGCTAATGATTTGCTTAATATTAGAAGCTTCCTTAACTGTAGCTTTACCTAAAATAGTAGAGTCATCCACAAATTGAAGATGAGAGATAGGTCTAGCTCCATGAGCAATGGTAACTCCCTCAAGGGTTTTTTTTCCCTCTTTTTGGTTATAGTCCTACCCAAGCATTCAACAAGAATGATGAATAAATAAGGGGATAGCGGGTCACCTTGCCTAATACCTCTGGAAGTTGGGAAAGACTGAGAAGGCCTGCCATTGATAAGAACTAAGTAGGAAACTGAAGAGATACATCCCATAATCCAATCCATCCAATCCTTAGAGAAACCAAATTGCCTCAAAACTTTGATAAGGAAGTGCCAATCCACTCTGTCATAAGCTTTGGATAAGTCTAACCGAATGAACATGGAAGGAGAATTTTGCATATCCATGGAATGGATGGCTTCCTGAGCAAGAACTATCTCATCTACTATTTGACGTCCTTCCACATAACCCCCTTGCTCTGGGGAAATAATCTTATGCAAAAGAGGCTTCAACCTTTTTGCCATGATTTTAGTAATGATTTTGAGAAGAACATTACATAAAGCAATAGGTCTAAAAGCTGAGATATGATCAACCTCTTGAGCTTTTGGAACAAGAGTAATATAAGTTTTATTGATAACCTTCAAAATTTCTTTGGCTTTCCTGGCTTCTTCCACCACCTCTAATAAATCAACATGAAGGATATCCCAAAACTCTTGGTAGAACTCAATAGGAAAACCATCGGGACCTGGGGTTTTCCCTTTTTGCATTTTAAAAACTACTTGTTGAAGCTCATTGATAGTAACATGAGCAGTCAAAATAGAGTTCTCCTCAGAAGTGATAAGAGAAGGGATTGCTTGAAGAACATTATATTGGGAGGCTGAGTCAAGGGGAGTAGCAACAAAAATATTGGAAAAGTAATCAACAACAATAGAGTTCATGCCATCCCAAGTATAAACAACATCTCCAGAATCTGATTTTAAGGAAGAAATAAAGTTGTGAGATCTTCGAGCTAGAAGATATTTGTGGAAGAAATTTGTGTTTCGATCTCCTTCTTTGAGCCATTGAATTCTAGATTTTTGCTTCCATAAGATTTCTTCTCTTTTTTCCCATTCCTCAAGCTGAGTTGTGAGTTTAATTTCATCTGCACTTCTCTTCTCTGTGAGGCCATCTAAACGGATTTTCTTATTCAAATTTTCAAGATGAGCAATAACTTCATGTTTTTTTTATGAACATCCCCAAACTCTTTCCAGTTCCAAGTCTTGATTTTGGATTTAATGTATTGCAGTATTTTGGCAAAATAGAACATCTTAGTCCCATGCCTAGGTTTACCTTCCTTCCACCATTGTTGCACATGAGGTCTAAAGGAAATGTCTCTAAGCCACATTAATTGAAAATGAAAAGGAGAGAAACTCACATTGGTTTTCCACATTTCCACCATGATTGGCCAATGATCCGAACCAACATTATTAAGAGTCTTCACTTTAGGAATGTGACCATGGATTAAGAAATTTTTAGAGAGCAAAAACCTATCCAATCTCTCCATTATACAAGCTAAGCCTTGCCTTCTATTAGACCAAGTCATAAGGCCATTATCCGGTTGGATATCCACAAGATGGAGGTTTGCAATATATTCGCTCATGAGGTCGGTGCTTTTGTCCAAATTTCTATTTCCCCCCTTTTCTCATCCAGAGAGAGGATGGTATTGAAATCTCCTCCGATCAAGATCCAAGCTTTAGGAAAATGAGAGATAATATGAGTAATATCCTTCCACTGTCTTCTTTTTTCCTCCAAAGAAGTCGGAGCATAAACAGTAATGTAGAGCATAATCTGGTTGGAATGTCTACTTTGAATAGCTATAGCCAACAAACCCCAACTGCCAACCATATGGTGAATAACTACCTCTTTTGGATCCCAAAGACAAGCAATGCCACCCGAAGTCCCTTGGGAACTGAGGGAAACCACTTTTCCAGCTGGCCAAATTTTATTGGCAATTAAGTCCATATCCTCCATTGACATCTTTGTTTCTTGAAGGAAAACAAGATGTGGATGATTTACCTGAATCATTCTTCTAATTTCATTTTGTTTTGAAAGACTCCCTTTGAGTCCTCTAATATTCCAAGTGATGATCTTCATTAATACCAGGGCTAAAAAATTTGGGAAGGGCATTAATCTTACCTTCCTCTACAAGCTTTTCACCTTCTTTTACCATATGATATTGATTGGTCTTGCGACCTACTTTTTGATTAGAATCCATCTTCAATTTTTTTTTCCCTGTTTCTTGACTTATTCCAATTGAATCTGAGATGGCTTCTAACCTTGAAGAATGCTCATACATAGCCAAAATTTTACTAGATGGTTCAACGGGGTCTATATTGGGACCTGCATTATTTGAAGTTTTGACATTTGAAATATTGTTTTTCTTGTGTAAATTTTCTCCTTTTTTTTTTGTTGAAAACCTTTGATTTGTTGGTTTGTCTCTGAGTTCTTCCCTTCATATTTAAATTGTGTTTCTAAGATTTCAGTTTCCATTATTTCCTCTTCCTCACTTGGGACATCATTTGTGGAAAGGATTTCAAACATATTAGCAGATGACTTTGATTGATCCTTCATAACTGGTTTTTTTTTAGTGTTCTTCTTCTTAGGTATTTGGAAACCTACTAAGTTTATATCTTCTTTCTTTTGATCAGGAATTTTATTTGGGCAAGCACTGGCCAAATGACCATATTCATGGCAAATTCTACAATGAAAAGGAATGTTCTCATAGTCCACTACTTGCTCCCAAGTGTCTTCCCCAAATTGTAATGTGATCTTTTTAGGTAGGGGTTTGTCAAAATCCATTAAAACACAAATCCGAGCATAAATAATATGTTCAAAATTTTGAGTACAATCAACGGTCATCATAAAAGTTCCTAAAGAGTTTCCAATTGAAGAAAAAATAGTAGGATTCCAAAATTCAATAGGGAGGCCAAAGAGTCTAACCCACACGGGAGCAATAGAAGGCATCTCTTCTTCGGCTTTAAATTTAGTATGCCAGGGCTTCATGAAAAGCCTTGCCCTTCCAAAAAACCAAGGACCCCCTTGAAAATTTTTCTCTCTATCTTCATTATTAGCAAATAAAACAAGAAAATAACCATTTGGATAAATAGATATTTGTAACTCACCTTTAGTTTTCTAGATTTTTGCAGCCCAGACTTTGAAAGCAAATAGACTCGGACGAAAACCCATGAACCGACAAATTAGTCCTCTTTTTTCCAAATCTTCAATGCCAGTCTGAATGTTACCCATATCAAGCTTAACAATAGGAGTTCCATCAGTCTGCTTTAAGACATCCCGACTCCATTTTCCTGGGATCAATCTTAGGCATTCTTAGAGGTTTATGGGAAGCCCTAATATTGATATTAGCATTGGGTTGAGGCTATCCACCATGAAGGGCATCCCTAAAATTCATTTTTGGGACTGAGTCTTCAAAATTCTTACCCTTGATAGGGGTTTTCATAGTAGAATTATTTTGTGGGTGCACCTTAGCACCAGATTCACTTGAGATATGAGCCATTTTTTGATCAACTGCTTGAAACTTGTTTCGTGATCTCTTTAATCCTTGCCCTAGACATCGTGGAAAGGTATGGTTTTCACTTTTCTTTTGTGCAGCAAATTGGAAGTCATTGTCACTCAAGTTCATAGTATGATCTGTTGAAAGACAAATTTCTAACCCATCTTGTATCCCCTGCAACATTTCCTGCTAAAATATTGAGAATAAACCACAAAAATATTGGCCGCTAGGGCCCGAAGGCCCTAAAAACCAACCTCTGGAGCTGCTTGCACTCAACCCAGATGAAACCCTCGCATAGTCACTTGCCAAATATGTCGTTCACACATAGGGATGTGCTAGGATCTGTGTTGCTCCAAATGATATGAAAATTGGTGGAGATGTTCTAGGGTTTTTTAGGCATCTACCCTCAAAATTTTAGCTCAATCCGAGCCCGGATGAGTGAGATATGGCCGAAACGAGTTTGGCAGTTTGGGCAGTCCTGTGAAAAACATCTCTCAACCAAACCTGAGTGTTCAATTTTTAATTTTTATTATGAATGTTGTTATTATGACAATCCCCTCAAGTGATGATTCAATGAGGAAAGAACGAGTTATAAAAGCGATGAGTCACTTGACCAAGATGATTAAATTGGATAGTTCAAGATGATTGCATTTTTTGTATGATAGGTCCTATTACAACTATGATTTCAACCATTAATAGTAATTGTACATCTCTATCCCATGGATTATTCCAACCACAATGGCCTTTTTAGGAAATCAAGATGATAGCAATTCCATTTAATCTTTTGGTGAATCACTATGTTCGATAATTTGTAAAAATTTCATGGAAGAATTAAAATGAACGCCTCATTCCCATGGAGCAGTTTGATTGCAATGACCTTCTTGGTGATTGAAGTGAAGATATTTCAATTCAACGATGAATAATTTGTGTCAAATAACCTTATTGTAATTTACTCATCTTGTCAGATTGTATGGAGTGCAAGTCACTACAACCACCAAGTGTATAGGGTAAATAACTTGATACGAGACACATTTTAATTTTAATTTTTTGTAATTTATGAGATTTTAAAACTTTTGGACTGGTATATATGCATTAATGGCCCTTTTGAGGCTCCTCATGGTGAGAAATTAGGAGCATTTATTACTACTTCTTAACTGCTATACAAATCTATGACTATTTTTTGCTTCCTTAGCCATTGTCGATGTTAGCAGTTGGGGTTGCCCTAATCTTCACCTGCTATTGATGTTAGTGGTTGGGACAAACATGGAAAATATAAAAGTAAAATTAGGGTTTTTATTATTCATTATTTCTAGCTGGCTTGAGTGAACAATGAGCTCTAACAGAGAGAAGGAGAAACTTGATATGAAATTCTTCCAAAATTACTATTCACCACTATGGTGGATCAGTCTAAGGCCTCTACTAGTGGTGGAGTTAGAGCTCCTAAGATAGGCTCTTCATCTCTCTCTAGTGAATTATGCATTAATAAAATAAACCTCACTAAGTAATGAGTTTAAATGAACTTCACTATACTATGGGGGATTAACCTCACCTTAGTTAGATTGAGCATTAGGATAGCTTATATGGATGGGATTTTAATTATTTGGACATTTATTGGGTGGTAAATGACCTCACATGGGATATTTCCCATAGCCACTATCAGTGATGGTGGCTCCCAATATGTCAAATGGGCACCGTTGTCATCGTGGGTGGCTAGGTTCAATCCCTAATGGTTAGAAAATTGACTTTTGGCACTATTTTCTATCGATATCAGCAGCGGCCATGGTGGCTTTTGTCCATGCAAGCGACTAAGAAACCTTAAAAAAAATTAAAAATTTTGATTTTTGCTATTTTTTTTATGAAAATTTAAAGTTTCTTATTCTTTTTTTAGATTGCACAATTAGACCTTGACAGCACAAGTGTGAGAGCCTAATTTATTTCTTGATTTGCTGCCCAATTTATATTATGGGTATTTGGAATGGTTTGGGGTGTTGGGCCTTAGCTATGTCATTCTATTATCGATGATTATGTTTGACCAAACCTACATCATAGCCCTAGACTATCGATGGGATGCTAGGACTAACACTTTCCATCTCCCTACTGGTGAGATGACCGTGACACTTGAGGATGTCTACCATATTTTTAGGATTCCCATAGATGGACATGCTATCACCTCGTCGATGACTACAAAAAATATGACAATATTTTAGAGGGTTTTTAGAGATAGAGCTATTGAGGCACTATGCGATATTGAGTATGGTGGGATGCTAGTGACTTATTGGTTTAGGGAGGATGTCTTCTCATGATACTAGGTCATGCTTATGCACTATATCTGTAATGTGATATTACCAGATACTTTAGGTGCAAGGTTCCCTTGGAACCTCTTGGTGATGGTACAAGACTTGTGTCACATCCCACCTTGGAGGACTATTTTTAAGATGTTATTTGTGTAAAGATAGCTAGTTTTAATTCTTAGAATAGTTGCATTGTATTTATCAAAATAAAATGATGTTGTGTTGCTTTATTGTAGGAACATTTATTCTCATAGGTGGAAGATTGCCCACCAAGATATGAGAAGGGAAATGATGACTATGACAAGTCAACAAGTAAAGCTCATATTACTATCATCACTAGATACCTCCATGATGGCAGTGTTACTTGAGTATTACTCTAAAAGTCCCACCCAATCAAAGGAAAAATGGTGATGGGGGATATTGAGCACATGCATCGAGTGCTTGTATGCCTTTTGTGTGATTTCACAATTGATTTGCATGAGTTTGGTTAATTGAATTTTACTTGAAAATGCACATTAAATAATATTTTGCATTTTACAAATTACTCTAAAAATATATATTGAAAAGAATATCATGCAATTTATTATGATTTAGTGAAATATTAATTTGAGCAATTTCTAAAGAAAAATATTTATTTTTTTGAGCATGCTTATTTTATCTAGTTGATCCTATTTTAGAAATAAATTAGGTAGTTTGTTTTTTATGAACTTGTTCAATTTTGATTGGATTAAAACATGAAAAAAACTACCTTGTAGAGTTAAATAATCAATATTTCCTACACATGGCTACTTTGGGAAGGTTGAAATGGTGGATAAGATTCTTCTCTTATCTCTATGGATTCCCTTTCCATTAAAATAATATATATTAAAGGAAGCTTTAACTCGGGGTGAGAAAAAGAAGATTATATATATATAAACATCTTTCTTGTATAAGAAGAGAAAAAGCTATAAATTGCCATTGGGATTGAGAAAAAAGGTATGTGATGATATGTGAGAATATTAGGCTAGAGGAGAAAGAAGAGGGAAGTGCAACGGAAGCATTCAACTACTGGAGAATTCTAGTTTGGGTCTGTCCACTATAATCTATATTAATTCTTGTTCAGTATAAAGTGAAATAAAATCTTATGTGCTTGTATATTTTATTTGGTTGATTTTCAACTCATCGGACAATGCATTAGATAGTTATATATTTTAAACTAAAAGTCCTTTTTATTTTCTTTAAATAATGTGCATAAGTAGATGGACCTCAATTTTGGACACTTGTATGATGGTTTCTTACTCTTAATAAAATTATTTAGAGTGGCTTAGTATGCAGACCCCTTTTATGTGTTGATAATATTATCAATCTACCAATGTTGTGCATTTTAGATACCCACCCAGTGATAAAACCTTTGAAGGGCTTATTATATGGATATTTTATTAATACTTGAGAACATCTTAAACCTATAGATGCTTACACTTGAAAATTACATATCTTCAAAGAGACTTTTCCTCTATTCACGAGATAATTTTTGGATTCCACTAAATACCTCTACAAAAGATTATATCTAAGCCCACTTAATCTAGAAATCTATGTCCAATTTTTGGTATCTTGTGTGTAGCTTCAATATGTGATGTCATTTAATTAATAGCTCTATAGGATGATCTACTCCTTCTGTTTAACTATGACTACTAGTGGCCATCCTCAGTTCAACTATGTCTATGCTAGATTTTCATTCCACTTTAACCCCTCTTCTTTTGGTTGTATCTATGTCAAAATCACCATCGTTTGTATACATAATTCCCATCCCTATGATCTGATTAAATCACTAAATTAAAGCCCTTGCACCTATTAATTTATTTTCCAATGGCATGTGGTGTATGTATTTCATAATGAGGAGGATATCTAGTTAGGCTATGAGAGTTAGCTCTTACTTTTTGAAGACACCCAATGACTTGTTTGGATCCTCATTCTAACTCATACCATTGTTGGTCAGCTATCATGTTTGTTATGATGTACACCCTTATCAAATGAATTAAGCCTTAAAAATTTTGAGTGATGTCGCAATTCCCACACAACTTGTAAACCTCATTGATTACATATTTTTTCTCGGTTCCAGTGCACAGTTGAGTTGCCTATGATCATCTTCGCTGCCTATTGAAGTGGCCAAACAATTAAACTAAAACCTTGACTGTCTATCAATGTCTCTTCATTGACGCATGGTGATTAGTGTGAAGAGTTTAAATCCTCATTGGGTTTAGAGTGCATATAGTATAGCAATGTTCAATTACTTTATGGTGTGATATAATATTTTAGAGATTTAATACTAAAAGACCTATGAATAGGATTAATATAATCTTATTATAAGTTGAGAAACATTACCTGTAGGGATTCAAGTTCAATGTATTAAAATATGGGTGTGTGTGATATACATTATGTTCAAACAGATTGTATCAACAAGAATTTATAATGATCCTATATTTGTTTATGAAGACTTATAACATGTTTTAAATTAGTTTGGAATGGCTTTTGTTGATTCATTAAATTCCAATAAATATGATCCATGAAGATAAAGCAAATTATATAATTCTTTTTGTGTATACAATAGTTTGTCTTCATAGCATTGATTGATTTTGTATAGTAAAGAAACCCAATAATATTGGTTATTTTAAATTAGAACTTTTATATCATTTGAAGGATAAAATTTATGATCAAATGGAAATGTGTATTTCACTATATGTATTTTTGTAACTAAATGGAAACCACTAGAAGTTTTGAAAATACCTTCTAGTTCTTGGAAGGATTGGATTGGTGTCCATTCCTTGGGAAGAGGTATGGGACTCTTCCCTATGTTTGGTGATAAACCAAACAAATGATGGTTGGGATTATGAATTAATCCTTATTTATGAAAATATTAAATATGGATGAATTATTTATTCATGATTGGTGATTTCTTTGTATGTGATATACATTTGGCAAAGATGTGATGCATGATTGCATTCAAATTTGATAAGCATGGATTACTTGTAATGCATTTGGTATACTTTTCATCTGAGTTTTCATGATCCCTTATGATGTGTTGTCATTAAGCACATCATTAATTCTCAATGAAATTGTCAATCCAGGGTAGTGTACAAGGCTATCTGTGAAAGGAGTGAATAGGGCTATAATTTAAGGTCAATTGGGAGCAACAAGTCTTATTGGTGGAATTGATTGTGTGGGGGTTTTTAGGTATCTTCTACCTCAAAATTGCATAAATTGAACTTTAATATAATTTAAATAATGAAGACTAATTGCTGATTACAGAAATGAAATCTTAGTTACAGTTGCAAGAATGAAATCTGATTAGATTATAGAATTAAAACCCTAGTTATAGTTACAGAATTGGAAACCTAATTACAGTTGCAAAATGAAAGTCTATTTACTCTTGCAATAATGAAAACTAAAATTAAGTCCTATCAATACTCTATAATAGAAGGTTTTCAATCTTCTGTGCAAGGGTTGACAACAAAAACAATAATGTAGGAAAATTGCAAAAAACTGTAAACTCTGGAAATGGAAATTGCAGTAAATTGGAAAAATTTTAGAAAGCAAAAAGACTAATCAGATCTATTGCTAATAACATCACAAAAATATCTAGAATAGAAAATAAATTATTAATACTGAAATGGATTTTAACTACTACAAAATAATGAAATTGACAAGTTTCACAGTTTATTCTACTGCAACAAAATTAGAACAAAATTTGTCTATTAGTACTCCTCTTAGGTCTGGAAGTGGCCAGCCTCTTTTTTCAAAAGAAGGTATGAGTTCCTCTCTCTATAAATATTGCTCAAACTAAAACATAATAGAATGAATATAAAAACTTGTACTTTATTGATTCAGAACATGATTACAAATCTGTTGCTAAAACCTATTACAAAACTATAACAGTCTTAGTTTTCTAGCTTATTTTCTATCTATATTTTCTCTACTACTATTTCTACTGTTATTATTATTAGCTCAACCTGGATGGGAGCTATATTTTATAGATGCCTAAAATCTAATTACAATAGAAAATATACTCTATAAATCAATTCTTGTTATTCTACAGTATTCCCTGGGTTTATCCTAGAAGAGGATCTTTTTCATAAATTGTGGCTTTGGATGGCAAGGACGATAAAGTTAGATGGGAGATATTTTCATTTAACCCTCTTAGCCTTATTTCCCTTTTCCCACCATCAAAAATTAGTCAATAGGTCAAAAAGTGCATTCTGTTCTCAATCTAGAGCTAAGTGGCTCAATCAGAAGATATTCGCTCAATCCGAAGAGACTGTATTTCTCAATCCGAAGATCTTCAAAATGACCAACTATGTACTTTTCAATTTATTTCAGATGCATTTATTAGGTGGATTAGTCCTTAGGATCATATTGCAATAGCCTTCATTCCTCTTCATGTGTAAATTCCATGCCTTGCCATTCATTGGTAGTTGGCTGGAATTTACATAGGAAAACCCGTTTCTACTGCACAGTAACAATTATTTGCACTATTTGCTAAATTCAAAGAAATTAATGCTTGAGAAAAATAAAAATAAGAATAGTAAAGTGTTTCTATCAGCCTAAGCATATCCCTTATGTAACAGGTCATGGCAAAGTGACATAAAACTACACAAAAACTGTAAAAATCAGCATATAATATTCCAAACACATCAACATGCAAACAATTAATACACAACCTATAGATCAACTCAACTAGTATATAAAGTAAATCATAGAGTTTTAGGCAAGTTTTAGTTGTTCAAAACATGCTATGATGGAGGCATTTACAGGCCTCATCACCTTCACTATCATCTCATCCAACCATGAAGAACTCAAGACTTTTTAGAGAAGATCCAGAAAACACTTTTTGAAGACTATTGCAATGTTCATCATGTATAAGCTTGTATTGAGATAGTTCCAATGTAATTATGCAGGTTTGAAATAATTTAAGTAAAATCAGCCATGATTTGTAATATTTTATGTATTTGATTACTAGTTTTGTAAATTAGATATAAAGTATTCATATTGTAATATTCACCTCTAACAAATATTAAGTGATATATGTTTTGGATATTGATCAAGCAATGTAAATTATTTTATTAGTATATTTTGTCAAATGTATGATGTTTAATGAATATTTATAATTTCTATCTCTTATTGATTACAATAGTGTAGAGGAAAACTTATGGATGACCTACACAACAATATGAGATAGAACAATACCATTAATCTAAGATAATTAGAAGCAAACCAAGCACTCAATACATTTGGAAAGATGACAATCAATCACCAAACCATCTACACCTTGTAAATGAGTAATTTTTATAATGATGCTTAAGACAATTATCCCAAGTCATACATAAGTTTTCATGAGGAATAATAGATTAATGATTTCTCCTATTTACTAGTCTTCATTGATAGTATGGAGAAGAGGAGGAACAAATCCCTTTGGTGAGGGATAGTTCTCCTAAATAATGGTATTACCATTGAGATGTCCTTATGCCATTTGGTGATGACATGTTGGACATAGCCATTGTATTATCCTCATAACCACTTGGTGATGGTATGATGGAATTGTAGGAGTTGGTGCTCCTATTTGTGAATGGCTTTGAATGAATTGTAGAAGTTGGTGCTTCTACTTAAATGTGACTTTGAATTAATCTATTGTGGCTCAGATTGCTTACTTCTCATTTGGGGTATTCTCATCTTAGATCATTATTATATTCTTAACTCATTGAAAGGTGGTCAAAGATGAAAATATGTACAAAAAAAATAGTGGATGAGTAAGTATCAAATGGTTTTGTTATAGTTGGTATTAGAGCCCAGGCTAACTAGTGGATTCTAGCTAGATCTAGGTTAGAAAAAGATTTGGGGCATGAAACAAAACAACTCAAACATAAGTTCTATAACTCTAAATGATGCACACTTGGTAAGGACAAAGTCATTATGTGAGATTATTGATGTCTGAGTTCCTATACCTGATGAATAAATCCAAAATCATTCAAAAGTAGAAGAGCTAAGTGAACCCTCCTTCTATGGGTTTTAAGCGGTGTACCTTAGAATATTTTGGGAAAATTACTCAACATCTATATCTTTTGATTTACTTACTCCTTATTCTCAAGTGTGTATGAACAACAACAGATTTAGTGGACTAAATTAGGGAATGAAATTAGTAGTAATATATTACTTGAGAAAGTATGATGAAATCTAGTTGTATAGAATTTCAACTACAAAAACCAAGTTTGAGAGGTAAGAGGAAAGGAACCTTGTAAAAAGCTAGTCTTGATAATCCTAAAGCCAAATAGATAAGAGAAATTTATAGGAATTTAGAAAAAGAAAGGTAAAGGATGTATAGTGAACGAAAATAATTTTAACCAATGCTAATTTTAGCAATGCAAATGAAGAAAACTATTAGAAAAGGAGGATTGGTTTATGTAGTTAAATTCAAGGAAAAAGAGAAAATTCCAAAGGAATAAATTATTGGATATTTTCCTCTATTGCAGGAATTTCAAGATGTTTTTGTTGATGAGATACCTGGATTACCACCTAAACATGAATTTGATTTTACCATAGAATTAATTCCAAGTACTGAGCCTATCCATAGAGCTCCTTATAGAATGAACCCCATCAAGATGCAGGAATTGAAAGTGCAACTTCAAGAGTTGCTAGAAAAAGGGTTGATAAAACCAAGTGTATCACCTTGGGGAGCACATGTTTTATTTGTGAAGAAGAAATATGGTTCATTAAGGCTATGCATAGATTATAGAATGCTAAACAAGGCAACTATCAAGAATAGATATCCATTTCCAAGGATAGAAGATTTATTTGATCAACTAAAATATGCCACCATTTTTACAAAGATTGATCTAAAATATGGATATCATCAACTGAGAATCTGAGAAGAAGACACACATAAACCACATTCAAGACTAGATATGGTCACTATGAATTTACAGTCCTACCATTTGGATTGACTAATGCACTAACAACTTTCATGAATTTGATGAATAGTGTATTTAAAAAGTAGTTGGATCAATTTGTGTTGATATTCTTGGATGACATTTTGATATATTCTCATAATAGAGAGGAACATGATAAGCACTTGAGGATAGTGCTAGAAATTTTAAGGAAGAACCAAATCTATAGGAACTTATCTAAATGTGAATTCTATGTTCTACAAGTGCATTGCTTGGGGCATATTATATCAGTGGATGGAATCACTATTGATCCAAAGAAAATATAAGCTATTTTGAATTGACCACCTCAAAAAAATGTGACATAAGTAAGAAGCTTCATGGGTTTGTCAGGATATTATAGGAGGTTTGCTAAAGACTACTCTAAGATTTCTTATCCAATAACCAACCTTCAGAAGAAAGGGAAGGAGTTTAAATGGACAAAAAAGTGTGAAGAAGCATTTAATTTGCTTAAATAGAAACTAACCTCAGCTCTTATTCTAAAGATTCTGGATTCCATAGGAAATTTTATAGTTTACACCGATGCCTCTTTGGAAGGGTTAGGAGGAGTCCTATCCCAATATGGTTCTGTAGTAGCATATGAGGCTAGGAAACTCAAAAATCATGAAGTTAAATATTCTACTTATGATTTAGAACTTTTTATAGTTGTGCATGCCTTGAAATTTTTTTGACATTATCTGGTTGGTAGACCATTTGAGTTAAGAACTGATCACCAGAGTTTGAAGTATATCTTCACTCAACCATTGTTGAATGCTAGACAATGAAGGTGGATAGAGTTCTTAGAAGAATATGATTTTGGTATTGAGTATATCAAAGGAAAAGAAAATAAATTCATTTATGCTTGAGTAGGAGGAAGCACATAGCTGCATTAACTCGTAGTCATGTGGATTTAATGGAGTAAGTCAGAAAGATGTAGTGTCAGGATATTGAATGTAGTAAAATTTAGGTTAAGATAGAGCAAAACTAGAATGAAAACCAATATTATAGCATGAAATATGGACTTTTATGCTTTAGAGATCGATTAGTCATACCTAAAATGGGTGATTTTAGGATATTTATCATGCATGAAGATAATAATGCTCCTTATTCCACTCATCCTAGAGGAGCCAAGATTAGGGAAAATATGAAAAAGACCTTTTACTAGTCTAGAATGAACAAAGATATCACCTATTTTATGGCACAATGTTTATAGTATCAAAAGGTGAAATTTGAACATCAACATCCAACAATAAAATTATTTTCACATGCTTTACCCACTCACAAATGGAAAGTAATATCAATGGATTTTGTTGTCAGTTTACCTAATACAAAATATCATCATGATGCAATTTTTTTCATAGTAGATAAAATCATTAAGATTTCACATTTCATACCAGGATGTACTATAGATGATGTTGTAGTTGTTTCTAATAAATTTGCAAGAGAAATTTTTAGGTTGTATGGATTTTCGGAGATGATTATCTCTGATAGGGATTCTAGGTCTACTTTTGAGATCTTGCAGGATCTCCATCGTGCAATTGGTACAAATTTGAATATCAGATCTGCATATCATCCTGAAAGGGATGGACAAAATGAAAGGGTTAATCAAGTTCTGGAAGATATGTTATGTATGTATTGCATGGACCAGAAGTCTTGTTGGGAAGACTATTTGTATCTAGTTGAGTTTTCTTATAATAATAACTATCATTCTTCCTTGAACATGACCCCTTTCGAATCTTTGTATGGTAGATGGTGCAAAACTCCATTATCATGGGATAATCCCGAGGATCAGGTTGTCATTGGATCAAAAATGGTTAAAATAATGGAAGAGTAGCTAGGACTAATCCAACAAAGGCTCAAGGAAGCCATGGATAGACAAAAGAGTTATGCAAATTTGAAAAGAACACCTAGAGAATTCATCGTAGGTGACAAAGTGTTTCTAAGGATAAAACCTAAGAAGAGTGCCATTAGATCAACAAAATTGGATCCTAGATTTTTTTGTCCATTTGACATTGTGGAGAATATAAGTCGTGTAGCCTATCGGCTTGACTTATCACCTAACCTATCAAAGATCCATAATAACTTTCATTTATACCTACTTAGGAGATATATTTATGATCCTGATCATGTGTTAGATGTTTCTAATTTACATATGGTAGATCTGATAACCTTTTAAGTGAGACTTGTGAAGATCTTGTTATTTTGTTCCAATACTATGATGAAGCATAATATTGATCAGTGCAAGGTCCAGTGGAACCAGTATTCTAAAAATAATTCCACTTGGAAAAAAGTGGAAGATATGAAAAGACACTTTCCTTATTTATTTTATGATGCTATGTAATAATACAAGTTGAACTATGGACCACTTATGCAAAGTGGAAATTATACTGAAAACTAAGTTTTATTGATTGTTATGTAATAATTGTAGGAAAACATAGAGGATTGTGTTTAATCTAAATGGGCGAGTATGTCACATACCACCTTGGAGGATTATTTTTAAGATGCTATTTGTGTAATGATAGTTGGTTTCAATACTTAGAATATTTGAATTGTATTTGTCAAAAGAAAATGATGTTGCATTGCTTGATTGTAGGAACATTTATTCTCATAGGTGGAAGATTTACCACCAAGAGATGAGAAGAGAAATTATGACTATGACAACTCAACAAGTAAATTTCATAGTTCTATATTCACTAGACACCTCCCTGATGGTGGTGTTACTTGAGTATTACTCTAAAAGTCACACCCAATCAAAGGAAAAATGGTGATGGGGGAACTAAGCAGATGCATCAAGTGCTTGTATGCATTTTGTGTGATTTCACAATTGATTTGCATGATTTTGGTTAATTTAATTTTACTTGAAAATACACATTAACTAATATTTTACATTTTACAAATAACTTTTCATGCAATTTATTATGATTTAGTGAAATATTAATTTGAGCAATTTCTAAAGAAAAAGATTTATTTTGTTGAACATGCTTATTTGATCTAGTTGATCCTATTTTAGAAGGAAATTAGGTAGTTTGTTTTTTTATGAACTTGTTCAATTTTGATTGGATTAAAAAATAAAAAAAAAAACTACCTTGTAGAATTAAATAATCAATATTTCCTATACATGGCTACTTTGGGAAGGTTGAAATGGTGGATAAGATTCTTCTCTTATCTCTATGGATTCCCTTTCCATTAAAATAATATATATTAAAGGAAGCTTTAACTTGGGGTGAGAAAAAGAAGATAATATATATATATATATATATATATATATATATATTTAGAAACATCTTTCTTGTCTAAGAAGAAAGAAAGCTATAAATTGCCATTGAGGTTGAGAAAAAGGGCATGTTATGATATGTGAGAAGATTAGGCTAGAGGAGAAAGAAGAGGGAAGCACAATGAAAGCATTCAACTGCTAGAGAATTCCAGGTTGGGTCTGTCCACTATAATCTATCTTAATGCTTGTTCAGTATAAAGCAAAATAAAATCTTATGTGCTTGTATATTTTATTTGGTTGATTTTCAACTCATTGGACTATGCATTAGATAGTTATAGATTTTAAACTAAAATTCCTTTTGATTTTATTTAAATAATGTGCATAAGTAGATGGACCTCAAATTTGGACACTTGTATGATGTTTTCTTACTCTTAATAAAAGTATTTAGAGTGGCTTAGTATGCAGAACTGTTTTATGTGTTGATAAAATTATCAATATACCAATGTTGTGCATTTTAGATACCCACCCAGTGACGGAACCTTTGAAGGGCTTATTATATGGAGATTTTATTAATCCTTGAGAACATATTAAACCTATAGATGTCTACACCTAAAAGATACCTATCGTCGGAGAGATGTTTCCTCTATTCGTGAGATAATTGTTGGATTCCACTAAATACCTCTGTAATAGATTATATCTAAGTCCACTTAGTCCAAAAATATACGTCCAATTTTTGGTATCCTGTGCATAGCTACAAGCTTTGACATCATTTAATTAATAGCTCTATAGTATGATATGCTTCTTCTATTTAACTGTGACTAATGGTGGCCATCCTCAGTTCAACTATGTCTATACTAGATTTTCGTTCCACTTTAACCCCTCTTATTTTGACTATATTCATTTTAGAATTGCCGCTATTTGTATACATAACATCCATCTCTATGATCTTATTAAATCACTAAGTTAAATCCCTAGAACCTATTAATGTATTTTTTGATGGCATGTGGTGTATGTATTTCATAATGAGGAGGATATCTAGTTAGGCTATGAGAGTTAGCTCTTACTGTTCAAAGACACCCAACGACTTGTTTGGATCCTCAATCTAACTCATACCATCATTGGTCAGATGTCATTTTTGCTATGATGCACACCCTTATCAAATTAATTAAGCCTTAAACATTTTGAGAGATGTCGTAATTCCCACACAACTTGTAAATCTCATTAATTACATATTTTTTCCCAGTTCCAGTGTGCAGTTGAGTCACCTACAATCGTCTTCGCTACCTATTAAAGTGGTAAAACAATTAAACTAAAACCTTGAATGTCTATCAATGTATCTTAATTTATGTGTGGTGATTAGTGTGAAGAGTTTAAATCCTCATTGGGTTTAGAGTGCATATAGTATAGCAATGTTCAATTACTTTATGGTGTGATATAATATTTTAGAGATTTAATACTAAAAGACCTATGAATAGGATTAATATAATATTATTATACATTATGAAGACACATATAATGACCTATTCATTATATGTGTTATTATAATGAATAGGATTATATCAATAGGAATTTATAATGATCATATATTTGTTTATGAAGACTTATAACATGTTTTAAATTAGTTTGGAATGGCTTTTGTTGATTCATTAAATTCCAATAAATATGATCCATGAAGATAAAGCAAATTATATAATTCTTTTTGTGTATACAATAGTTTGTCTTCATAGCATTGATTTATTTTGTATAGTAAAGAAACCCAATAATATTGGTTATTTTAAATTAGAACTTTTATATCATTTGAAGGATAAAATTTATGATCAAGTGGAAATATGTATTTCACTATATGTATTTTTGTAACTAAATGGAAACCACTAGAAGTTTGGAAACATGCCTTCTAGTTCTTGGAAGGATTGGATTGGTGTCCATTCCTTGGGAAGAGGTATGGGACTCTTCCCTATGTTTGGTGATAAACCAAATAAATGATGGATGGGATTATGAATTAATCCTTATTTATGAAAATATTAAATATGGATGAATTATTTATTCATGATTGGTGATTTATTTGTATGTGATATACATTTGGCAAAGATGTGATGCATGATTGCATTCAAATTTGATAAGCATGGCTTGCTTGTAATGCATTTGGTATAATTTGCATCTGATTTATCCTGATCCCTTCACTATCATCTTAGCCAACCATGAAGAACTCGAGACTTTTCAAAGAAGAGTCGGACAACACTTTTTGAAGACTATTACAATGTTTATCATGTATAAGCTTGTATTGAGATAGTTCCAATGTAATTATGCAGGATTGAAACAATTTATGTAAAATCAGCCATGATTTGTAATATTTTATGTATTTGATAACTGTTGGATATTTTGAGTTCCTAAGGTAAGAGTTGTCATTGATGTCAAAAGGATATATGTAAGATAACACTATGTTTGTGTAGAAGAAAAGGTTTTGATCAAAGGTTCAAGAAGAGATGCATGGAATTTGGTTCTAAAAGGAGATTCAAGGGAAGCTTTGCAAAAGGTTTTTATTTAAAACCATGGATGGCAGATTTGAAATGGATTTTTCTTAAAACCCAAGTTGTCTTTTTGTTTCATCAAAAAATGTGCCCCGATGATGAAGAAATTTAATTTCAAAGGTTTTATTTAAAACCATGGATGGGATATTTGAAATGGATTTTTCTTAAAACCCAAGTTGGCTTTTGTTTCATCGAAAAATGTGCCCAAGTGATGGAGATTTAATTTCAAATATTTGGTTTAAATTTTAATTTAAAATTAAAATAAAAAGAATATCCATCGACATCATAAAGGAAGGTTCAAAAGTGTCGACGTTTCCAAGCTAAGGGAAGGCACATATATATGCCATTAAATGTTTGAAGATTAATCATCTTTTCTCTTGTTGTTAATGCGATTGTTGGAAAGCGAATAGAGCTCGTGCAAAAAAAGGTTTTAGTTGTGGAATAAATGAATAAATTGAATGGTGTGCAAAACCCAAGTCACCTTGGGCAGTGTGGCCTATTGGAAACTTGAACAAGGCAAAGCTATTTGGTAGCATGAGGTCGTGCGTTCAATTTTGGCAAGGTTCGTTCATTGTGCTTTGTGGTGGAAGCGCCAAGGGTGCACAGTTTATTTGAGGCACGTGGACCTGTAGCAAATGAAGGGAATTCAAACCCCTTTTGCATTGCAAATGAGTGGGTAGCTCGTTTGGCTACTTTAGCCATGGATAAGGCACTCATGATGAGGGCAGGTCGAGGGGTCGAAACCCATTAAAGAGTTATGCAAATTTTTGATTAAAATTTAACTAATGCTCTAAAGTTTGGAGTGATAAGGGTTAGGAAATATTTTATTTTTGTAAAACTTTGTTGTGTTTAAAAGGTTAAATAATTATTTTATTGGTGAAAACCATAGATGATTATTTGAGCCTTATGATATTGATTTGAATTTTTGAGAGCATTATTTTAGGAGAAATAAGGGTTTTGAATGAAGTAGAATTTGTGGAAATTGAATAATGGATTATTGATTATTATTTTTAGAGGGTTTTTCTCTAGGACTTTGGTGGATGTGATTATTGAGTTGGAGTAAAAAGGTGTAAATTGAGTTATAATTTATCTTGTGATTATTATTTGAAGTCCACTAACCCTTATTAATATTGGAAAGGAAATTTTTGTTAAGTGTGGCAGACTTTGTGAACAACTTATTGGCATAAAAAATGTATGGGCACATTCTCCTATTGATTGTTATGGTGGTTGATTTATGAAATATCATTGGAGTGAAAAGGATTGATTATGGTTTCCTATTCAAAAATCGTTGGTTTAATGCTTCAAGGTTTTTTGGTTTGAGAGTTGTGATTAAAACCTTGTTTTATAAGCATTGTTGTTGAAGTGGGCTATTGTGCAAAGAACTTGAACTTGAGATGAAAAGAACATGAGTATCATTGTTATGTAAGAGTTGTTGTTGAGTGTTATTGAAGACATTTTGAGTTGGTTGATTCATGCTTGGACTAGGGTTTGTGAGAAAGAGTTGTTCCTTGTGGTGATTGGTTGAGTAGAGTTGTTTGAGCCTAGTCAAGTGATTGTGTGAAGTGGTTGTTCAAGTTCCATAAAACAAACTATTATATATTATGATTTGAGTTGAGTTGAGAAAGAAATTGGATTTTAGTATAGAACATATTTAGTCTCTAACAATTCTCTTTGTGCTTCTATGAGATTTCTTAGTTGAGATTGATTTGAGTTGAGATTGGTATTTGAGTATAGAACATATTGAGTCTCTAACAATTCTCTTTATGCTTCTATGAGATTGTTGAGTTGAGATTGGGATTTGAGTATAGAACATATTGAATCTCTAACAATTCTCCTTATGCTTATATGATATTGAGTTGAGATTTTGTTGAGCCGATTTGAGGTAAGTCTTTGAGAAGGCTTGTGGACTAATTTTGATTAAGCTTTTGTGAAGGCTTGCTATGCAGATTTGAGCAAGTCCTACAAAGGACTTATTGAGAAGATTTGGATAAGTTCTGAGTGAGCTTGTTGAGCATATTTGGACAAGTTATGAGTGAGCTTGTTGTGTAGATTTGAAAAAGTCCTAGAGAGGACTTATTGAGAAAATTTGCAAAAGTTTTGAATGAGTTTGTTGAGCAGATTTGGACAAGTTCTAGGTGAGCTTGTTGAGAAAATTTGAGCAGGTTCTGAGTGATATTGTTGTGTAGTTTTGAGCAAGTCCTATAGAGGACTTATTGATAATATGTGGACAAGTTTTGATTGAGCTTGTTGAGCAGATTTGGACAAGTTCTGAGTGATCTTGTTGATCAAATTTGAGCAGGTCCTGAGTGAGCCTATTGAGCAGATTTGAGTAGGTTATGAGTGAGCCTATTGAGAAAATTTGAATAGGTTCTGAGTGAACCTATTGAAAGATATTTGGAGGTGATAGAGTATAGATGACAGAGTCTCAGTGGATAGAGATCCAATAACCAAGACAATTGAAGAGAGATTTGAGTTAGGAGTCTTCAAGTGGGGAGAGATCCACAAGTCAGTATAGCAAAGAGATAAAGTCTTCTAGAAGATCACTAGCCAGCACATAATGGGAAAGATTTCTCCTATGGAAGAGATCCATGAACTTGAGATTTAGAGGATCATCATCTCCTTTGGATAGAGGTCCATAAACATTGTAATTAGGAAGGATTCCCAAGAGATCAATTGAGAAAGTTTTAGCAAAATATTTTCTCTGTGGAGTAGCCCGCATTGGGTGAACCACGTAAATTGTTGTGTCACTTTTATGGATGGTGTTTTGTGCATTTATTTGATTATTGCTATTGTTAGTGCTATCTATAAATTGAATAATATTGAATTGAAAATAAAAGTAAAAAGTGGTCTTATATTGTTCACACCCCCTCTCAGTATAAGCTTGTGTTCTTCAATAAATAGCTTTGTAAATTAGAGATAAAGTCTTCATATTGTAATATTCACCTCTAACAAATGTTAAGTGATATATATTTTG
This sequence comes from Wollemia nobilis, assembly GCA_028583015.1. Classification (NCBI taxonomy): domain Eukaryota; kingdom Viridiplantae; phylum Streptophyta; class Pinopsida; order Araucariales; family Araucariaceae; genus Wollemia; species Wollemia nobilis. The sequence goes on along the minus strand of JAQPPZ010001711.1, from coordinate 4,202,000 downwards.
GAAAATGATCAAGTAATGGAAATTATTTGATTAGTATATTTTGTCAAATGTATGATGTTTAATGAATGTTTATAATTTCTATCTCTTATTGATTACAATAGTGTAGAGGGAAACTTATGGATGACCTACACAACAATATGAGATAGAAAAATACCATTAATCTAAGATAATTAGAAGTAAACCAAGTGTTCAATACATTTGGGAAGATGACAATAAATCACCAAACCATCTACACCTTGTAAATGAGTAATTTTTATAATGATGCTTAAGACAATTATCCCAAGTCATACATAAGTTTTCATGAGGAATAATAGATTAATGATTTCTCCTATTTACTAGTCTTCATTGATAGTATGGAGAAGAGGAGGAACGAATCCCTTTGGTGAGGGATAGTTCTCCTAAATAATGGTATTACCATTGAGATGTCCTTATGCCATTTGGTGATGACATGTTGGACATAGCCATTGTATTATCCTCATAACCACTTGGTGATGGTATGATGGAATTGTAGGAGTTAGTGTTCCTATTTGTGAATGGCTTTGAATGAATTGTAGAAGTTGGTGCTTATACTTAAACATGAATTTGAATTAATATATTGTGGCTCGGATTGCTTACTTCTCATTTGGGGTATTCTCATCTTAGATCATTATTATATTCTTAACTCATTGAAAGGTGGTCAAAGATGAAAATATGTACAAAAAAAATTAGTGGATGAGTAAGTAACAATTGGGGTTGTTACAACTTGCGAGATAGTAGTACACCACTGATTATGGCATGGGGGAGTGTGCTACTAGACCATATTTATGATGAGCTATACCAAATTACACAATGTGGGTGAGTTGGAGTTTGTGTAGCTTGCTCCTACAAATCTAGGGGTGGGAGCACATTAGGATAGATAGGTCTTATGGATTACCCCTAGGGATTATAGTAGTAGCAGTGATGGCATATTTCTATGGTGCTTGATAGCCATGGGAGTCAAAGATGCATCGAAGCATATCTCATGCTAGGGATCTTGATCACTATATGAGGTCATTGATAGGGTTACAGGTGAGCCAAATCATATGGAGATCTATCTGGATTTTCTAGCTTGGAAGGAGGCAGACAGGTACTTAGCTCAAATGAGGTATGATATATGGGTCATTGGGTGCAAATCAGGGGTGAGAGAGTTCTATTTCTCTTGAGTGACTAGGTAGTTTGAAATCAGGTAGGATGTGCTAGAAGAGCCAGTACCCTACCACCACCTGAAGGTGAAGATATAGCTTACATGGCCTTAGGTTATAAATCTAGTAGAGGAGGTAGATGCCCTGATAGGCATCACAAGTGTAGTAGATCCTGGGATGATAGAGGCCTATGATACTTGGTGGATCTCTAGTCTATGGCAATGTGGCTAGAGTTTAGATCGATCTAGGGATGGGGCCACTACTGAGATTACATTTGATGACCCACATGGGCAACAAGTGCATTGTAGGATAGAGGGTGAGTGGTTCTAGGCTACAGTGTAGGTGGATGAGCCTCATGATGAGGAGGATGGAGATGAGGATGACCCAGATAATAAGGTGTCTTAGCTATGGGTTCAAGTATATAGTCTATAGGCACAACTGTATATGATGTAGAGATATATCATGGAGTGAGATACATCTCTCGCTATAGTACAAAAATAGTTGAGTGCAGGGTAGAGGCAGTGGCAATGATATACAGAGGAGAGGACCACTCTACAAATATAGGTGGATTCAACTAAGATCACTATAGATCATGTTACACCACAAAGGGATCTTCTATAGGTATAGTTGGATGCTAAGACTGCTAAGAGATATGCTCTTAGGATATAGCTAGGGGTTACCTCTATTTCTCAAGCTACAACATCCACTCCAGTCACTTAGATATTGGTAGGTGTAGATGTAGATGCAAAGGTTAGGTGACTACGGGGTCTTCTAGAGAAAATTTTTTCTGATATGGTAGCATATGTTGAGTATGTTTTATCTCTAGAGGATCAGAATGGGATATTGTATGATATGCTTTTAGAGTGATCTATTGTAGGTGGCTCCCATAAAAGCAGGTAGAGTGAGTCTATGCAATCCTCAGTATAGCCCAGTCATAGGTCAAGGGTACGATCAGAGAGATCATAGGGTACTAGCTCTAAATAAACTCATAGATATGGGGCTAAGAGTGGAGGTGACCTAGGGGGTGCATGCCCCATTTGATACATCATGTTGAATTGTACCATTTTTGAATGTAAGGTCTGAGAACCTAGACTATTGTAGCTTGTAATTATTTTGTCCATGTGATGAAATTATGAATGTAATGCTTAGATGATGTTTTGATTATGCTATATGGATGTGATTTACTGATGACATGCACTAGCTAGGTGATAGATGTATGAGTAGATATTTTGATCTAGATGTGTAGATATAAGAATCATTTTTATGAAGACCAAGCTATTCATTATCCATGTGTTTGCAAATTAATATATTAGATGAGACATAAGACTACCTCATTGTTAGACGAGATTCATTCAGCCCATTGCTATAATGAGGATAACCATATGTTCATTATAATCCTAAGTTTAATTTTGGATGCAGTTCAATAAGACTACTAAGTAAGTACAAACCACCTAAAGCTAGATCATTTGTAAATTGCTTATAACTACCCCATTGTCAGGTAGGATTAATTCAGCCCATTTCTGTAATGGGGATCACTCAATGACTTTGAATACTGACCACTTTAGGGATTCAATATTTTCACCCCCTTATTTTCTTCAAATTTATTGGGATACTTGCTCATGTTTGGTGATGAAAATCACTATTTAATTTGCATTTTTTTTTTAAATTTTAGCAAGGGATTTGTTTTTTTTCTTTTGCTTTGATTTGGGAATTTACTTATTTTGTATGAAATCAAGGGATTTATTTGGTTAGGGAGGATCTTGTACTTTTACCAATGATCAACATACTAGACCATGCACATTACAAAATGAGCAAGTACAAACTTTCCACTTAAGGTGACTAGGACCACTCTATAGTGTTCACCTTTTCTTTGTTCAAACTAGGATTTTTAATGTCTAAAAAGTGATGGGATTTTGATATATGCAAGATACTATAAAAACTAGACCTCATATCCAAAAGCAAAGATAGCTTTCTAAAAAATTTATAATATTACTAGGTATGGCTGAATTATCAAAAAACCCTAGTATTACCTTATAGAAACATGAAGGGTTGTGTTGAAAAACACAATTACTCACAAGGGTGATGGATGATGATGATGTAAAGATGCATTATTAAGATACACATGTGGTTTCATTTGTAATATTGTAAATAAAACCTATCATAATGCAAGTGCAATGGAGAAAAATACCTAATGCAATGCAATTAAATGAATACATATGTAAAATGAAAATGCAATACCAAATGTAAATGTTTTTATATTTTTTATGTTTTGCAATGTTTTTGAATTTTATTATTGAATAACACAGGCTTATACTGAGAGGGGTGTGAACAATATAAGATCAACTTTTACTTTTCTTTCCCAGGCAATATTATCTAATATTATCAATGGCAATATCAATAGCAGTAATCAAAACAATGCACAAATTATCAAACACAAGAGAGACACCAATTTAACATGGTTCGACCAATGTGGGCTACTCCACAAAGAAAATATTTCTACTAAACTTTCTCTCAACAAATATTATTGGGAATCAATTCTCTATTATAATGTTTATGGACATCTGTCCAAAGAAGACACCAATCCCCTAAGCTCTTATTTTTGGATCTCTCTCCATAGGAGAATTCTTTCCCCTTTTCTCTGGTTCATGGAACTTGATCGAGGAGAACTCTATCTCCTCAATTGGTTTGTGAATCTCTCTCCATAAAATAACTCTATCTCCCCAATAGGTTCACATATCACTCTCCATAGGAGAACTCTTTTCCCTTACTCTGGTTCATGGATCTCTATCCATAGGAGAACTTTATCCCATCTGCTATGGTTGGTGATCTTCTATAAGACTTCTATCCCCATTGCTTTGGCTTGTGTATATCTTTCCATAGGATACCTTTGTCCCCATTGCACTGGTTGATATATAGCTATCCATTATAGATTGTTATCCTCTTTGTTCTGTCACCTCCAAAGATTACTCTCAAATTTATCTTAAATCTGCACCAAACTCTATCCCAAGTCTAGCATAAATATGATCTAACTCTGCTCACAAATCTGCACTAACCTCTATCTCAAATATATCCCTAGGCCTTAACACAAAGCTTGATCAAATAAGCAATCAACTCTGCTTAGATTTTCCCCAAGCCTTAACACAAATCTTGAACAAATCATCAATCAAATTTTCTTATATCTTCCCCAAGACTTAACACAGAGCTTGAACAAATGATCAATCAACTTTGCTTAGATCTGCCCTAGGCCTTAACACAAATCTTGAAAAAATCAAACCTGCTCTAAATGCTATCTCAAGTCTTGATAATACTTTCTCAAATTTGCCTTCAAGTCTTCACAAAGACTTGCTCAAATCTACCTTCAATCCTTATCCAAATACTTGCTCAAATATGCCTTCAAGCCCTTTCAATAACTTGCTCAAATATGCTCTCAAACCTTCTCAAAAACTTGCTCAATTCTACTCTCAAGCCTTCTCAAAAAACTTGTTCAAATATTCTCTAGAACATGCTCAAACCTGCTCTACCACATGCTCAAAATAGCTCACAAGATATGCTCAATCAATATCAAATCTTGCTGTTAGGAGAACACTCTTAACATATTTTATTTATCACTAATTTACTTATATTATCATATTGGAAAGGCATGTTATTTCCTCGTCTTTTCATTTTGTATTTATTAAACATCGAGATGATGAGGAAAGACATCATCTAAATATTAAACTACATCAATTGATTTAGTAACATCAATAATTCTATTTGTGATTCATTATTAACTGCGATTTCTTTCCTTCTTTTGCATTATCATTGTTATTCCATAGCTCATGTCATAACATCTGGTACAGAGCTAAGTTACACCCAGGCACCTTATCAAAGAAATTATTTTTCTCCAGGACACCAAGCTTGGGCTATTTTATTTCACTGCCCTCTGGTGAACAATCGATTTGAATGACTCAATATACCCTTTGATGGTCTTCATTTTTCCCTAAAACAAACAAAATACTAAGCTTTATTTCACTGGAGACTTTGTGTTCACAAATTTGTGTAAGGGCATCAGACACTAGTAAGGACCTCCATTATGCATTAATGACTTTGCATTAACAACTCTGCATTAATGACTCTGCGTTAACGACTCTATGTAAGCGTATCATACATCGATGAGGAGACTCTATGTTACTGACTCTATATTCTGCATCACCAGTGAGGACCATACTTGCAGTATATATAAAAAACAATCCATATGAGTAGCTAAAATATCGATGTAAAATCATCCTGCAACATTTTTGATGACGTCTGTTCATGCTGAGGGAAAAAAATTAAAATTTATAAGTATTTTCTAAGGTTCATAGATATTCTAGCCATCGAACGAGGGTTTTTCAACATCGAAAAGTAAGACATCAAAAATATTTTTTTAAATAATTATCCATCACTGTAGGAGGGAGCCTTGTGGTGTTTATAACCATGAAGGCACCTTAATTTGATTGCCTACCGTACTAGGCATAAACCATCATGTGTAGGTAGGCTCTAGTATATACACTTGGCATAGTTGGAATAGTTCGAGTTGTGTGCCATTGACCACTGACTTCCTACTTAGCCACCCCGCTCTGATCATCGCCACAACTCTGCCCAACTATCGCTCAGCCACCACCCTAGCTCCGCTCACACTCCGTCTAGTTGCTACTTCACATCCACTTAGCCACAACCTTAGCCCCACCTTGTATTGCTCTGCCTCCACTCAACCCAACCAATATAGTTGAAAAAAAAATTTGACACCCATAAAATCAAATTGTCAAATTTTTTTTCAAATTTTGCAAAAAAATTCAATTTTTTGCAAAAAAAAAAAGTTATTGGCAAAAATATTCTGATGCAAAACTAATTTTGAAACCTAAAGACCTTTTTTAAAGCACAAACCATGCCCTAAATGGTCGATGGAAGGTGATCTCAAGATACGACGAAGGATATTGTGAAAGAAGTCTCAAAAGAAGTGGCAAAGGATATTGCGAAGGAGGTCTCGAAAGAGGTTTCAAAGGAAATGAAAGACATGATGCAAGGAATGGCATTTTGGAAGGATAATTTAGAGGATAAGATCACTGCCAAAATAGCAGACCTAACCATGAGCATCAACAACTCGAATACAGAGATATCCACTAAGTTGGATGCTACAACCCATTCCATGGACTTAGTACAACAAAATTTGATGCTAATGCAAAGCGAACAACAAAAAACTATGCCATCGCAATAGACATTAATAGGGGGACCACATACATCAATCCTTCCTCGTACCACAAAGCTAGATTTCCCAAAATTTGATGGAGGCAACCCCACAAATTGGATATATAGGGTAGATCAATATTTCACCTTATATCAAATTCTAGAGATTCAGAAAGTTCGTATCGCATCATTTCACTTAGAAAAAATTGCTACACAATGGTACCAATGGTATGAAAAAATGAAAGGTCCTCCCACATGGACCGAATTCACAAAAAACCTAATGTTGCGATTTGGCCCTACTAAATTTGAATATTTCACAGGAGCCCTCACCAAACTTCACCAAACATCCATCGTAAGGGAATACCAAGCGCAATTTGAGAAATTGGTGAACCTTACATCAGGACTAGATGCATCATTCTTCCAAAGTTGCTTCATTAGTGGCCTAAAAGAAGATATTCGAATGGAGGTACAAATACAAAACCCTATCGATATGATGCATGTCGTGGCATTAGCACAGATGATAGAAGAGAAGAACAATAACCAAAGGTGAATAGGAAGAGTTTTCACAGGAAAGCCACCAAACACCTACACCAGCCAAAAACTGAATAAAGTCATGCCAATCAAATGAATTAGTCAGGAGGAAATGAAAGAAAGACGAGAAAAGGGCCTATGTTTCCATTACAACAAAAAATTTACACCCAACCACAAATGCATTTCACCAAAATTATATATTTTGGACACAATTGATTGCACCCCCAAGGAAGAGGATGACATCAAAGTTGAAGTAATAATGGATGTTGCAGAAGAAAATCAAGAGGATAAAACATAAATATCCTTTAACGCACTAGCAGGGTATTCGGCTCCACAAACGATGAAGGTAAAAGGGTATTTTAAGAAACAAAACCCTATTGTGCTCTTAGACTCTGGTAGCACTCACAATTTTATAGACCCTAGTTTGGCCAAACAAGCTAATTGCTTTATATACCCCTACAATAACTTCGAAGTCATGATTGGTAATGGCGGAAAAATTGCATGCAAAGGGAAATGCAGGAATATCAAACTCACTATGGGAGAGTATAACATGAAAGCAGATATGTATGTACTACCATTAGGAGGATGTGACATTGTTTTGGGAGTACAATGGCTACAAACGCTCGACAAAATTCAATGGGACTTTGAAGAATTATGGATGCAATTTATACAAAACAACCAAACTTACACAATTCAAGGTTTAAAAATGGGTCCCACACAAATCGTAAGTTCCCATAGAATGGAAAATATTCTTCGCAAAGGAGGAAGAGGTATGGTTTCCCAACTATTTTCCTTGCAAAACACCAATGAAGAGCAACCAGAGGCACCAGAATTAATAAAAATCCTGGAGAAACATGATAAAATATTTAAAGAACCAGAGGGATTACCTCCACAGCGAAGCCATGATCATGCTATCCAATTACTTTCGGGACACCAACCTCCGAATATTAGACCTTACCGATATCCATACTTACAAAATATGGAAATAGAAAAATTAGTACAAGACCTACTAAGGGCAGGGGTCATTCGACCTAGTAGAAGTCCCTACTCTTTGCCAGTCATACTAGTAAGAAAAAAGGATGGATCATGGCGCCTATGTGTGGATTTTCATGCACCCTCAACAAAATAATGATTAAAGACAAATTTCCTATTCCAATCATTGATGAACTACTCGATGAACTTAATGGAGCCGCATATTTTTCTAAACTCGATTTACGATCCGGTTACCACCAAATTCGAGTTAAGGAAAGCGATATACCCAAAACCGCTTTTCGCACCCACGAGGGACATTATGAATTTTTGGTGATGCCCTTTGGCCTCACCAACACTCCATCCACATTTCAAAGCCTTATGAACAAGGTATTTTTCCCTTCCTTCAAAAATTTATTTTAGTTTTCTTTGATGATATTTTGATTTACAACAAGACATGGGAAGAGCACTTAACACATATAGAGCAAGCACTCAAGATCTTGGAAGAAAATCAATTATACGCAAAGAGATCAAAATGTTCCTTTGGCCAGCAAGAAATTGAATACCTCGGACATATTGTCTCCAAGGAAGGCGTTAAAGTAGATCCTCGTAAAATTGAAGATGTGGAAAATTGGTCGATTCCAAAAACACTAAAAGGGTTGCATGGGTTCTTAGGATTAATGGGCTATTATCATAAATTTGTCAAGGATTATGGAAAAATAGTAGCACCCTTAATGGCACTACTTAAGAAGAATGCCTTCTTATGGTCTCCACAAGCTAATGAAGCATTCATGACCTTAAAAAATGCCATGTGTACCACTCCTGTCCTAGCCATGCCAGATTTTTCCCAACCTTTTATTATTGAAAGTGACGCTTCAGGAGTAGGAATGGGAGCTATGCTCATGCAAAATGAAAGACCCTTAGCCTTCACTAGTAAGGCATTTTCAAAAAAGAATTTAGCACGTTCCACGTATGAAAAAGAAATGTTAGCTATTGTCCATGCTATCCAACATTGGAGACCATACCTTATTGGAAAATATTTCATTATCCGCATCGATCACCACAACCTAAAATACCTTCTAGAACAACGGATAACCACCCCAGAACAACAAAAGTGGGTGACAAAACTATTAGGCTATGATTATGAAATCATATACAAAAAAGGGAAAGATAACATGGTGGTCGATGCACTTTCTCGAAAGTTTGAAGAAACTTCCCAATTACATGCTCTTTCCTACCCTATCCCTACATGGATTGAACAAGTCAAGGAAGAATGGTATGCAGACCCTACTATACATACCATAATTCAACAGCTCCAACAAAACCCCATGAGCAAACCCCACTACTCTTGGTAAGGTAACATACTCCGTTACAAAGAACGTCTGGTCCTCTCACCCACATCTGCTTATCGTCCAAAGCTTCTACATGAGTTACACACTACACCTACTGTAGGACACTCTAGATTTCTAAAAACCTACAAACAAGTGACTAAATCATTTTATTGGAGAGGGATGAAAAATGATATCAAGAGATTCATCAATGAATGTGAAACGTGCCAAAGAAATAAAGGTGAAATAGTGGCAACACCAGGCCTTCTTCAACCTCTTCCCATACCAACAAAGACATGGGAAGATATTTCAATGGATTTCATTGAAGGCCTTCCTAAGTCCATAGGAAAAATGACTATCCTAGTTGTGGTAGATCGTTTATCTAAATACGCCCATTTTTTTCCAGTAGCTCACCCCTATACCGCTAGTACTATTGCCCAAATATTCCTTGACAATATCTTCAAATTACATGGCATGCCTTCTACTATAGTTAGTGATCGTGATCCCACTTTCACTAGTAATTTTTGGAAAGAATTATTTAAACTCCAAGGTACTCAACTTCGGATGAGTTTCGCTTACCACCCCCAAATGGATGGTCAAACAAAAGTTGTCAATAAATGCTTAGAAACCTATCTTCGATGCTTTATTTCCACAAAACCCCTTCACTAGGTTAAATGGCTTCCACTAGCTGAATGGTGGTATAATACCACATATCACACAACCATTAAAATGACCCCTTTCAAAGCATTATATGGTCAATCACCCCCATCTCTAACCTCTTATCTTCTAGGAAGTACAAAAGTGCCAGTAGTAGAGATGGAGCTTGTTACTCGAGATAATATCATTCGCACTCTGAAAGACAATTTACACATCGCTCAACACCGCATGAAACAACAAGCGGACCAACATCGAACTGAAAGGGTTTTCCAAGAAGGGGATATGGTATTTCTTCGCCTTCAACCATATCGTCAAACTTCTTTAAAAATCAAAGGGTCTCAAAAATTAGCACCAAAATTTTATGGCCCTTATAAGATTCTATAGCATATTGGACCAGTTGCATATAAGCTTGAATTACCAGAATCTTCCAAAATCCATCATGTATTCCATGTTTCTTGTCTTAAAGTCGTAGTAGGCACTCACATCACTACACAAACTCAACTCCCAAATTTTTTTGATAATGGGGCTCTCATGATTGAACCAGAAGCTATCCTAGACCGTCGTATGCGCCAACTCCGTAATCGCACCATCACCGAGGTATTGATTCAATGGAAAGGTCTACCTCTAGAAGATGCTACGTGGGAGACACTCCACCATATTCAACAACAATTTCCACAATTCCAGATTTGAGGACAAAGCTCCTTCAAAGGAGGGTGGCATGTTAGGACACCACTCCTAACATATTTTATTAATCACTAATTTACTTATATTATCATATTGGAAAGGCATGTCCTTTCCTCATTGTCTTTTCATTTTGTATTTATTAAACATTGAGATGATGAGGAAAGACATCATCGAATTATTGAATTAAATCAATTGACTGAGTAACCTCATCAATTTTATCTGCGATTCATTATTAACTGCGATTCTTTCCTTCCCTTTGCATTATCATCGTTATTCCATAGCTCGTGTCATAACACTTCCACACAATGCTATAAAATATTTTATCTAATATTCAAAGTAATTCCTTTAACTTGAAGCAGTTTAGACATACTCTATCCAGAATTTTTTTAACCTCTGGAACATATAGAGAATAATATGCACTTGCAAATGGCTAAATATGTTATACTCAATCATTAAGTCTATTGCTTCCACATGTCTTACTTTTATTGTTCTTTTAAAGATATATCTAGTCTAGCACATGCCACATATCTTTCTGAATTGCATATTCACTTTCAATATCACTCAAAACCAATGCTCAAAAGTTTCATATAATATTTCAACCAATTAAGCACAACTTGCTTCTAAACCCTAAAAAAATATTTTCATACTTCTTCCAACAAGGAGCACAATGTAGGTCTCAAACCCTAACTCAAATAATTCATAATCTCTATCTCAAATGTTCTCAAAACATTTAATAATGAAGCACATAAAAATCACTCAAATATTTCCAACAATGCTTATCAAACAATCCTTTTCACTCCACCTTATGTTTCACAACATTCATTCCAACAAAAACTTCAAACAAAGGATGATGTGCCCATACCTCTTTTCTTTTATGGAGATATGTCTTCAAAATTTGTCTTACCAATAATCAATTCCTTTTGTGCCACTTCAAGGGTAGATAGCAATAGTCTATCTTAAAACCTCCATATGAATATTACTTCAACAAGATGCTCAAAGAATTCTGAAAATAATATTCTAGGACTCTTCTTTAGTTCTCATTGACAATGCATTAAAGCTCACAAAACTCTCTCAACAATTTTCCTTTCATAAAGAAAAAGTTACAATTAAATAAATACCTTTTACACCTTTTATCTCCACTCTTTCAAAACAAATTTTTCACTCCACTTTAATGTCCAAGAACAAATAATTACATTTATAAATAAACCATTTACAAACTTATTCCTCCAAGATTAGAAAATAAAATAAATGACATTTAAACCCTTTAACTATAATGCCAAAAATATTTCTCCTTATATCTCCTATGTTCCAAACTATAAGCCAAATATCATCCACCAAATATTAACTATAGTCAACACTTCAACAACATAGCGCATACCTTATACATTAATTAATCATGGCACATACCTTTTAAAAAAGTATATCCTCGTTGTCATGGATGGGAATCGACCCTTCGACCTCAACCTTCCAAGTGCAACGCTCGATCGCTTTCGCTAGCCAAGTGGTTGAGACTAAATCTTAAGTCTCAACATCTTATAATTGCTACCTCCGATGAATCAAAACAAAAACTATTCAACTAGTGCTAGGGGGAATCAAACCGCAAACCTTCCCTCTGCCATAAAATTACGTAGGACCTGCTTTACACTTGGGCTACCAGTCCTCGCTAAACCAAGACATCCACAACCTTGTCCTTATCCCTGTCACTTTCTCGACAAATGATTTTTTAACATGTTTTGATGTCATCCACTATCGAATTTATCGCATGCACATTAGCTTCAGATGATTAAATTGGATTTAAATTATTTTCTTCTCCATTTTATATGCTTCCAAGGTAATTGCATGACGTCAGTAGAAAACATAAGTACCTCCAATTTAAATTTGATTTTTGGCACCATTTGCCAAATGCAAATTTACTTATTTATTTAATATAATATTTAAATTTAGGTTAAATATTATATTTTTTAATTTTTGTATTAAATAATACTTTTGCATGGGGTCTTCGTCAAATATTATTTTTCCATTTTTAATAAGGCATTTTGTCTTAATTATTATAATATTAAAATATTATAATATCTTCTCTTTTCTCTTTAAAACCATGGGCGAAACCTTTTGTCTTCCACATTTTAACCAACGTCTTTGGCTTATAATATAAAAGATTATAACCAATTCTTTTACCACTTTGCCTTGCACCAAATACTTGACATCAATTTCAACCTTATTACTCAATATTTCCAACAATATCCCCCTTTCTCATTGATGGCAACCCCCCTTTTTTTAAACATCCCTTTTTCCTTTTTCCAATTATTCTCCCCTTAGAAACTGCTCCCCCTAACCAAGTGCTCTCCCTATTTCTAAAATATCTCCCCCTTTGACATCAATGGCAAAGGGAGTCATTTGGGGCTAAATATAAGACTCTTAGCTCAACCCCCTCCCCACCTCCTTTCCTTGAGGTGGTTAATTTTGGGGTGGGAGTATTTCTACTCCCAGCATACAAAGCTCTCTTCCTTTGTCAACCTTCTTTCTCAACATACCCTTTTGATTATTTTGAGTATCCCTATTCTTGCTTGTCCATGTAATCTCAAGAAACTTTGTTTTGCACCACTTGGCCTTATGCCCAACATCATAGTTGAGAAAATCTGCAAAAAAATCTCGATTTTACCAATTTTTTTCCGATTCATAGGCTAGCTGAGTTTTTCCTGATTTTTCTGATTTTTTCTCGAAAAATTTGGATATGAATGAAAAAAGCTTTTTTTCAATGAAAAATTACATTTTTCTTCAAATTTTTAATAAAAAATGCCGATTTTTTCCCTGATTTTTTGTCGATTTTGATTCTTTACCGATTTTTAAACTAGTCAATTTACTACCCGATTTTGATTTTATCAACTATGCCCAACATTATTACACTTATAAAACTTAATTTTGTGGTTCCTATAAGATGCAAATATATTTAAGTTCCTCCTGGTGAAGCCATACCTATTCTTGTCATGAACCCTACAATGAATTGCTTTATGACCAAATTGATTACAAGAGTAGCAATACCCTTGAAATAAATATCCATCTTTGAAGTTTCTCTTAGTAATACCATACTCCTTTCCATGATTCCTACAATGCATAGCCTTGTGACCAAACTTGTTACATGAAAAAAAATGTCCTTTGAAGAAATATTGCCTTGAACCCACTGGTCTCTTAGTCCTTTCATCCCTGTGATATTCCCTGTTTCTTGTTTGTGCATTATTTCCTTTCTTGGTAAAGTTTCTATTTTTCAACTTATTCTCATAATTTTCAATTTCTCCTTCACTCTCTTCCTCTAAAATGTCTTCCTCTTTTGAGCTTGAACTTGAACCTTCTTGTTGTCCTTGTACTTCTTAAAAACCAAGTCCTATTTTGATAGATGAAGGTCTTTGTGTATTGATAATCTTATCCAAAGTCTTTGAAAATTTTCCAAACCTGTGTAGCTTGTTCTTAGACTCTTCCATTTCCTTACATAAAGAAAATATCTCTTGTTCTAATCTCTCACATTCTAAGACTTTTGCTTGTATATTTTCTTTAAAATCTTCTTGTCTTAGCTATTGACTTTGTCATATATTGTATAAGCTTTCCTTTCTCTTCATCACATTCTTGAAATTGAGCCTTGAATCTTGAAATATGCTTTCTAACATTTTCAATTATTTTAAAGCGGAAATAAGTTCTTCTAGATCTACTAAGCCGTCCTATTCATTCTCTGAATATTTCTCTACTTCTTGGTCTTCTAGAGCATCTTCATACTTTTCAGATTTATCTTCAACAGGAGCACTTTATTCCTCTTCTATTGCCAAAAAGAAATTTCTTCTTCTTCACTATCTAAGGATCTTTCATCATTATCACTTGAAACCTTGCCTATCTTTTTATCATAGAAAATATTCTTATGCCTTTGAAAAAACTTATTTTCATGCTTGTTTTGTCCATACAAATTTTTCTCTTCATACCTGGATTTTCCTGCTTCCTTTTTCTTATGATCTTGTTTCTCTTAATTGCTACTGCTTCTAGATTCTGGATAGTTAGATGCATAGTGACCATATTTACCATAATTGAAACACTTTACTATTTTCATACCTTTTTACTTTCTTGAATCCTTCTTGTTTCTTCTACCATGGTTAGCTTCTTCATCACTACTTGACACATCACTTGATTCTGGTTTTTTATATTTTATCTTCTTTGCTACTTTGAAGGCTACCTCTTCCTTGGGAATAGGATCCTTTACTATTATCATCTCATAGGCTATGATAGTTCCATGTAACTCATCCATAGTCAAATTTTAAATATATCTTATTTCTTCTATGGTTGAAAAATTTCCATCATACCCCATAGGAAGTGACCTTAAAACCTTTTGAGCAAAATCGAAGTCTTCAATTTTAAATTCATGTCCTTACATGGTGTTAAAAACCTTATCCACATGAAGTAAGTATGCATCAATGTCTTCCTATTATTTCATCTTCAAGTCTTCAATTTTTTTCTTGTGATTTTGCAATTTCACCGTCATGATCTTTTTATCTCCCTCATATGTTTGCTTCAATTTTTCCCAACTATCTTTTGCTAATTTGCAATGCATAAATTTTACAAAATCTGCTTCACGTAAACCACTTAAGACTACATTCATAGCTTTGGTAATATTCACATGCAATAGCTTACCTTATTTATCTATGGGAGGATTAGCTATAGGTGTGAATCGATCATCAACTGCTTGCCATGTCTCATATCCTTGTACCATAAAGTAAGTCTTCATTTTTATGCTCTATAAATAATAATTGTTCTAATTGAACAATGACACCTTATTTGCTAAATATCCACTCTGAGATACCATCTGTGTTCTTGTACACTCTTCCTTCAAGTTGTTAGACTCTTCTAAAGGAACCCACTATGATACAAATTGAAGAACACAGGCTTATACTAAGAGGGGGTGAATAGTATAAGATCAAATTTTACTTTTATTTTCCAAACAATATTATCAATGGCAATATCAATAGCAATAATCAAAGCAATGCATAAATCATCACACACAAGAGAGACACCAATTTAACGTGGTTCACCCAATGTGAGCTACTCCATGAAGAAAATTTTCTACTAAATTTTCTCAACAAATATTCTTGGGAATAAATTCCCTATTATAATGTTTATGGACATCTATCCAAAGGAGACACCAATCCCGTAAGATATGATTTGTGTATCTCTCTCCATAGGAGAACTCTTTCTCCTTTTCTCTAGTTCGTGGAACTTGATCTTGGATAAATCTATCTCCTCAACTAGTTTGTGGATATTTCTCTACAAAATAATTCTATCTCCATAAATGGTTCATGGATCACTCTCCATAGGAGAACTCTTTCCCCTTACTATGGTTCATGGATCTCTATCCACAGGAGAACTCTATCCCCTATGCTCTAGCTGGTGATCTTGTAGAAGACTTCTACCCCACTAATATGGCTTGTGGATCTCTCTCCACAGGAGACCTCTATCCCCACTACACTAGATGATATATCTCTATCCACTAGATACTACTATCCTCTTTGCTCTATCACCTCCAAATATTTCTCTCAAATATATCTCAAATTTGCACCAAACTCTATCCCAAGTCTAGCACAAATATACTCTAACTCTACTCATAAATCTGCACTAACCTGTATCTCAAATCTATCCCTAAGCCTTAACACAAAGCTTGATCAAATTAATAATAAACTCTACTTAGATCTACCCCAAGCCTTAAAACAAATATTGAACAAATCCTCAATTAACTTTGCTTAGATCTACCCCAAGCCTTAACATAGAGCTTGAACAAATCATCAATCAACTCTACTTATATTTACCCCAAGAATTAACACTAAGTTTGAACAAATCAAACATGCTCTAAATTTTGTTTCAAGTCTTTTAAATACTTGCTCAAATCTGCCTTCAAGTATTCACAAAGACGTGATCAAATATTCCTTCAAGCCTTCCCCAAATACTTGCTCAAATCTGCTCTCAAGCCTTCTCAAAAACTTGCTCAATTCTGCTCTCAAGCCTTCTAAAAAGACTTCCTCAAATCTTCTCTAGCACATGCAAAACCTGCTCTACCACATGATGAAAACAAATCACAAGATATGTTGAATCAATCTCAAATCTTGCACACAATGCTATCAAATGCTTTGTCTAGTCCTCAAAGTAATTCCTTTAACTTGAAGCAGTTTAGACATACTCTATCCAGAATTCGTTTAACCTCTAGAACATATAGATAATAATATGCACTTGTAAATAGCTCAATATGTTCTACTCAATCATTAAGTATGTTGCTTCCACATGTCTTACTTTTATTTCTCTTTTAAAGATAGATCTAGTCTATCACATGATACATATCTTCCTGAATTGCATATTCACTTTCAATATCACTCAAAACCAATGCTCAAAAGTTTCACACAATATTTAAACCAATGAAGAAAAAATTGCTCACAAACCCTAAACAAATATTTTCACACTTCTTCCAACAAGGAGCACAATGTAGGTATCAAACCCTAACTAAAATAATTCATAATATCTATCTCAAATGTTCTCAAAATATTTAACAATGAAGCTCATATATCTCACTCATATATTTCTAAAAATTCTTATAAAACAATCCTTTTCACTCCACCTTATGTTTCATGAAATTAATTCCAAAAAACACTTCAAACAAAGGATTATGTGCCCATACCTCTTTGCTTTGATGGAGATATGTCTTCAAAACTTGTCTTACCAACAATCAATTCCTTTTGTGCCACTTCAAGGTTAGATAGCAACAACCTATATCAAAACCTTCACATGAATATTCCTTCAACAAGATGCTCAAATAATTCTGAAAATAATATTCTAGGACTCTTCTTTAGTTCTCATGGACAATGCATTAAATCTCACAAAACTCTCTCAACAATTTTCCTTTCATAAAGCAAAAGTTACAATTAAATAAAATACCATTTACACCTTTTATCTCCACTCTTTCAAAATAAAATTTCACTCCACTTTAATGTCCAAGAACAAAGAATTACATTTATAAATAAACCATTTACAAACTTATTCCTCCAATATTAGAAAATAAAATAAATTATATTTAAACCCTTTAACTATAATGCCAAAAAAAATTATCCTTATATCTCCTATGTTCCAAACTATAAGCCAAATATCATCCGCCAAATATTAACTATAGTCAACACTTCAACAACATAGCACATACCTTATACATTAATTAATCATGGTGCATACCTTTTAAAAAATTATATCCTCGATGTTGTAGATAGGAATCAACCCTCCAAACTTAGCCTTCCAAGCGTAGTGCTTGACCGCTTATGCTAGCCAAGTAGTTGAGACTAAGCCTTTAGCCTCAACATCTTATACTTGCTACCTCCAACCAACCAAAACAAAAAATATTCAACCAGCACTAGGGGGAATATAATCTTGAACCTTTCCTCTACTAGAAAATTACACATGACCCACCTGCCACTTGGGCTACCAACCCTCGCTAAACCAAGACATTTTCTGCTTTGTCCTTATTCCTGTCGCTTGCTCAACAAATTATTTTTTAACACGTTTCGCTGTCCTCCACTATCAAATTTTTCATATGCACATTAGATTTGGATGATTAAATTAGATTTAAATTATTTGCTTCTCCCTTTTATATGCTTCCAAGGTAATTGCATGACGTCAACAAAAAACATAAGTGCCTCCAATTTAAATTTGATTTTTGGCACCATTTTCCAAATTAAAATTTAATTATTTATTTAATATGATATATTTTTTATTTTTTTTTAAGCGAAAAACCCCTTGCGGGGCTGCCTTGGTCTAAGAGACCATGAACAGGGGGTTCTACACCGTCAAAGTCACCCGAGAGTCACACCCAACCCTGCCCGCACCAACATTATCAATTGGATTTTGGATACCCAATTCAGCTTTTTGGTAGGGTGGAGATTTGAACCTAGGACCTCCCTTGGAGGATTGCCCTCTCCTATCCAACTCACCTACAACACCTGGGTTAATATGATATTTAACTTTAGGTTAAATATTATATTATTTAATTTTAGTATTAAATAATACTTTTGCATGGGGGCCTTTGTCAAATCTTATTTTTCTCTTTTTAATAAGCCCTTTTGGCTTAATTATTATAATATTAAAATATTATAATATCTTCTCTTTTCTCTTTAAAACCATGGGTGAAACCTTTTGTCTTCCACCTTTTAACCAACCTCTTTGGCTTATAATATAAAATATTATAACCAATTATTTTACGACTTTGCTTGTACCAAAATGGACTTTGCCTTGTACCAAACACCTAACATCAATGATAACCTTATTACTCAAAATTTCCAATAATTGCTTTTTGATTTGTTTGGATTTTTGATGTTTTAAATTTTTTTTGTTATTTTGAGTGCTTTATGTATGAAACACCTTTAGGTGAAGAATTTTGAGATGTTCAGGCTCTTCAACACCTTATAGCGATGCTAGGTGATAATTCCCTGGTTCTATCTTATCTAAAATCATAAATGGACCTAACCAGTTGGCCACAAATTTTTCTCACAAATGCGGTGGTAGATTTGAGTTTTGTTGGTTTTCTTTTAGCACAAGATCCCCAACTTTAAAGTCTCTCAGATGGAATTTATTATTGTAAGATCATTTTAGTCGATCTTGGTAAACTTGAAGATGCTCAATAACATTCACTCGATGTTCATCAAGAAGCTTCAACTTATCTGGGTGAGCTTGTTATGCAGTGTCATCTTCGATGAACTATTTCAATGCAATGTGCAATGTTGGAATTTCCAATTCTAAGGGTATGATGGCCTCGACACCATATACTAGTGAGAATGGTGTTTCCCCAATGGGCATTTGTATACTAGTCCTATAAGCCCATAATTCAATAGGTAGCTGAATATTCCAATATTTATGATTTTCTTGAACAATCTTCTTTAAGATAGCTACCACTATTTTATTCAAGGCCTCTGCTTGCCCATTAGCATGTGAATAGTATGGAGTTACAAAATTGTGTTGAATATTATATGTGGAAATTAAAGCCCTTATAATTTTATTTTTAAATGAAGTTCCATTATTTGAGATCATTTTAGATGGTATCCTAAAATGACGTATTATATTATGTAGTATAAATTCTGCAATACATGCTCCTATCATTGTAGTTAAAGAGATTACCTCCACCCACTTGGTGAAATAATAAGTGGCTATTATGATAAATGTGTGTCAGTCCAAATATGAGAGAGAGATATTACTAATTAGATCCAAATCCCACTAATAAAATGGCCAAGCCGCTTGGATAGGTTGTAAGGCCTATGATCGCATGTAATATTAGCATGGTACTGGTATTTAACACATTTCCTGATATACATTGTGTAATCCTTCTCCATGGTAGACCAATAGTAACCCATTTGAAGGATGCACTTGATTATGGCCATGCCACTAAAATAGCCACTACATGTACTTTCATGAGCTTGTGAAATCGCCCAATCTGATACTTGGTACTAAAGACAACAAAGGAGAATTCCATCATAGCTACAATGATACAGGATGTTTTCTAACAAGACATATCTAGTCACTTTTTGTTTGAATAATATTTTTGTGGCATGCGATAATCCCTGAAGGATTACTCCAAGCTTAAGAAAATCATGTAATTTTCATAACCAATATTGATAAGCAATGACTTCAACTGATTGGACGACGTGTTCCCATTGCAATTTGACTTGCACAAATGCATATTGAGAAATAACCTTATGGATAATAGTGGTACAATTCTGTGCACTACCATGCAAGATCAAAGACCCCCAGGGCACCTTCTTCATAAAGTCTCTAGCTCTATAGAACCACTCATGATTTGGTTCTATATGAATCATGTGGATTGATTCATTATTTTCTTGACCCTCATATCATATCATAGATTGCAATAGCATTTTTACCTTTATGGTAGTGAAGTCAGTAGATGAATTCTAAGGGATTAAGGATCCCAACTATGCCATAGTATCAGCAAATATATTGGACATTTGAGGGATTGTCTCAATGTTGCACCACTCTAGTTGGGCTAAGTAAGTGTCCACAATTTCCTTATATGCTTTCAATATGGGACACCTGCATTGATAAATTCCCTTAAATTGATTAACTATGAGAAGGGATTCACCAAAGATATTTAGCTTTCTGATATTCATGGTGAGCATTATTTAGAGATCCAATATTAGGTCCTCATACTCAACGTTGTTATTGGTTCAAGTAAATTTGAGTTTAAATGACAAGGGCATTGGAGCACCTTATGGCATGAAAAACACAATCCTTGCACCAAAACCTTGCTCACACTTTGAACCATCAAAGAACAAATATATCAACTTTATTATTCAGTTCTTTCAGTTTGGATGACTCCAACAATGTAAATGTTGCATCATCAAGAAGTTTTATGACAAGAGGCGTATGATCCTGAAGAGGTGCCTCTACTATTTGATCAGCTGTGACTTGTCCTTTGATTGAATTTTGACTAATGAATTCTAGGTAAAATTTTATCAATAGCATGATCCACTTTACAGTATGTGTGTTATGATATGTCATGATCATCATGTACTACAAAGAATTTTATTTTTATATAACGTACATTATATAACTCAGCATATAGTGCTACAACTTCTTAGTTGCAAAGACCACTACTAAGCACAAATTTTCTATGTATGTAAATTGTACCTCATAAATAACTAGGGTTCAATTGATGTAGTATATCACCTGCTCTTTATCTTGCATGTTCTTCTAGTCTAGCATGGTTCCCAGTGCAAAGTTGGTGGTGGATATATACAACAAAAATGGGACGTATAGTCTAGGTGGAGCTAATACTGGCAATGATGCCAGATATTTCTTTATTTCAATGAAGGTAATTTGGTAGTCTTCATCCCAGTTAAATGGGACCCCCTTGTATAGTAGTTGATTCATGGGTTGACATTTATCCGATAAATGCATGATGAAGAACTTTATGGATGCTACCTTGCCCTGTAGGCTTCTTAATTTTTTTATATTTGTGAGAGGGTCCATTTCTAATATAGCCTTTACCCTCATAGGATCTACCTCGATACCTCATTTATAAATGATGAATCCCAAGATTTTACCTGAAGTTACGCCAAAGACACATTTCTTGGGATATAACCTGACATTATGCTCTATCAAGTGATCGAAGACTTTCCTAAGGACCTCAACATGCTCTTCACATAGTAATGACTTTACCATTAATTCATCAATATAATATTCCAAAATTTTGTGCATATAGTCATGAAAGATCTATGTCATAACCCGTTGATATGTGGCACTAGCATTTTTAAGGCTAAATGACATAACCTTATAGTAAAATATTCCCCATGGAGTGGTGAAAGCAGTTTTATGTTGATCTTCAAGTTAAATATGAATTTGGTTGTAACCAAATAAACCATCCATGAGTGAGAGCATTTCATGACCTACAGTTGCATCTACAAGAGCATCGATATTAGGCAACAAAAATGAACTTGGGTGTTGCCTTATTGAGGCCCCTGAAATATGTGTAGATATAAATTCTTCCATTAGGTTTTTCTATGGGTACCATGTTTGATAACCATTTTGGATAGTCAATGGGAATAATGAACTCTACATCCAACAACTTTTGTAGTTCATATTTAACCATCAAAGTGACGGTTGGATGCATTTTCCTAAGTTTTTCTTGATCAGTTTCTTGGTAGGGTCTAGTGAAGAGTTATGAACAACCAAATTTGGATCTAAACCTGGCATGTCCTTATAGGTCTAAGCAAACAGATGAGGTCTCTCTTTCAATAGAGGTATGAGGCTAGCTTGTTCCACAACATATAAGCTTTCTCTAGACTTAACTTTCTTTGGATTGGTGGAATAGTTGTTGATATCCACTTCAAAAGTTTCCTCTATTGACATATGTGATCCCTCCTCAATATTATGAGGTGTAGGGATAAAATGGATGTCATCTACTAAATTTAAAGGTTCCATCAAATTAGGATCAACCTCAGCATGATAGAAATAATGTGCATAGCTTGGCACAAAATGGAATGGTTGGAGCATTTCTTCATTAGAGAAGAAATCTTCAGGCTCTAGGGGTGAATTGATGGAGTCAAAATAAATGACCTCATGATTAAGGTATAAATTGTTTTAAGGATTTGAGGTATTATGGATTGGAGTGGTCAGATAAATGAGGATCATGTTGATGGATGGAAAGAAATCTCCAGGACCACATGAATCAAACTCACTACTTCTAAATTTCTCCCCATATTTAAGATGTGGCTCAAGAGGTATGGGGATGATCGGGTTTCCTCTAGAAATAGCCAAGACAATTGGATCCTCTAGGGGAAATAACTGTCTCACATTTGGAGTACCAATGAAGACCATGTTATAAATTTCTTCCAAATTCATTGATCACCTCAAAATTTGAGGAAGTCCTAGAAAAACTATGTGATATGTTTCTTCCAAATCCATAGGTGATATAATATGACATAAAATCTAAGGCCCTAGGTAAGCCAACTTGATCTCGTCCTCATATGCACCATCATCTGAGAAGTAACTACTCTCATATTCTTTAGAGTTGTGCCCTGATTCATCTTCTTCATAATTGAATTTTGAATCATACTCTCCATTTATGCTAGACCTCTGAGGTTCAATGCCAACATCATTAGCATACTCATTATTCGTAATAACCCATTCAATCCCTCAAATGCTTTCTGAGTTAGCCTCCATAGAAATATTCTAATGATAGACTAATTGTGGTTCTATAGTAACCATGGTCATATGCCAATTATCCCTTTGAGAATGTAAAGGGTTAGGGTGATAGGGATTCCAATTAATGTCCTTCCCAAGGCTTAGATTTAGACAATCCAATGATATGGTCAATAGTTCATCTAGTCCTCGAATGTAATATCCAAGGCCAAACCTATCAATCGACAATTGGTACTATGGTTGATACAGAGTTTTGTGCCCTTGCTCAAATAAACCTAGCCCGTGACCATACAAATGGTAACATTCAAAATACCTAAGGGTAAATTTTAGGTTGGATAGATAATGAACATTAAGAGTAAATTGTTCATCATCTTCATCCTCCATGGGCAAGCGATATTTGACTTGATCGAAGCCCCCATAAATGAAATTAATCTGATTTGGTGGCACCCCTAGTGGTACCATCATTCCAATAGGAAAATGAGGGGCTTGCAGCCTCTCCATGTCTTGTGCAGACTCTATAATAGGTGTGAAAGTTACATTCTGCATAAGATATTCAGCTAACCCATGGTTAACTAAGTGGATTGTCACCTATGGTACAGATGATGAGGTTGATGATACAGGTGAGGTAGGTTGAGGTACCTTCTTGACTATATTGTGAAAATTTTTCTCTTCCATAATATTTGGTATTTCCATGATTGCTATATTTGAGATCACCTTAGGTTCCTTTTCACCTAAAATTACCTTTAACTTCTGATCATCCTTTATTTTTGATGATGTTATAGGATTTTTAGAAGCAACTGTTGTCCTAGGGGTTGGTGGTGGTGTCGACGTAGAAGGATCTACATGCACTAACTTTGATTTACTCATTGGATTTCTGATGGGATATGTAGGTCGAATATCCAAGTGAGTATATGGAAGGATGAAATATCTTGGTAAGTCAACCTAATTCACATATTTAAATGGCTCTTCATCTTATGGAACCACATGTACTTATCCCTCTATTGGAAATTTTTAGTTTATTGTTGTCATTTATGTAGGGTTATGCATAGCGGTGAATATTCGTAAATTGGGAAAATATTAGGATTTTCAAAATTTGAAATTGGTGAATATGAAGACCCTCAATGTTGGCCCATTTGCCTAAAATTTTTAGGACCAATTTTTTCTTAGGGTCAATTCACCACAATATATATCCAAACATAGTCATATTTGTACTTTTTGGAAAGCTCTTTTTGAGCCTGATCTAATGGTGGTGTGTTTTTGAGGTTATAAGGTCATTTAATAGGTAAAAATTGGCCCCAAATATAAATTTACATTTTAGGGCTTCAAATACCCCAAAATTTGGTGTGAAGATGATTGATTTGATTTTCTTAGGATTCACCATGATTCACCTTGATTTCTATTAGGATTCACCATTTTTTTACAAGTACATTTTGAGTCCAACCCCTTATGCATAACCCTATATTGATGTCAAATTTTTGAGGTCATAGATTGATGACATTGGTTGTCATTGATAAATTGGCATGGTAAAAAGATAAGGTTTATAATTTGGTTAAAAAACAAGACAAAGGTCATTCATAGTGCAAGGAAATTGACAAAAATAAAGGGTTATAATATTTATATTTTAAGCCCAAGAGGTTTGGGATAAAACTCCATGTGATTAGTTAAAAGGTTGAAGCCCCTGGTTTAATAACCCCAAAGGAAGCAAGTGTCTAAGGCTCAAAAAGGAAATAATATTATAATATTTTAATATTAGAATATTAAAGTTACAAGGTTAAAGCCTAAGGTTCAATTATAAAATAATTATAATATTTTATATTATAAATTATTTTAAACCCAAGGTGGGTTTTGGCACCAACTTTGAAAAGAATTTTTAAATTCTTGAACAACATCAACATCCAAAGCATGGTGGTAAATCCATATTAATATGGATGTTTTTTTAGCCCTAAGGTT
Source organism: Wollemia nobilis (assembly GCA_028583015.1). Lineage (NCBI taxonomy): Eukaryota > Viridiplantae > Streptophyta > Pinopsida > Araucariales > Araucariaceae > Wollemia > Wollemia nobilis. Next base: position 4,176,805 of record JAQPPZ010001711.1, on the reverse strand, counting down.
GGGAGTTCGATGCACGTTTCAAGCGAGTAATGCAAGTTTCATATGTGTGCATCATGAGAAGAATAAGACATTTCTTTTTAAAAAGTAAGAAGGGCTTTGGACATGGATAATAATAAAATCGTGTGATCTTATCTCCAGCCAGGCAGTTGGACTAGTGGTAGACTAGACAGTGTTAAGGTGCAAGGCATACAACAGGTCGTGATTTCAATTTCAAGCAGTGATAATATTGAAAATATTTTTTATGGCAAGGAAGTGTGCATGGAGGTCAAAGTGTGAATCATGCACTAGTGTTTTCATGTAGGCGATTAGCCTAGCAATAGCCCAAGTAGCATGAGTGTGCTGGCAGGTAGGAGGTGTTGTGGTCGAATCTCACCCATGACAATTTTGGTAAGAAAATATTTAATTTTTATTAATGCCTAAGGTTGAGTTGTTAGGCGCTTAATGTGTGATTTATTATTTGAGAACCATTGGACTTAGGGAGTTATAAGGGATTTTTTTTTATTTCTTTCCATTGTTTAGAAGAAAAATATAACGAAGAGTGTATTTTTCTGAAGTGTTATTTTGTGGAGTAATAAGGAAATTATTGGTAAATATTTTTGGGTGTGGTTGTTGATATTTTAAGTGGGATATAAAAGGTGTAAAATGTACCTTTATTGTTTATAATATTTTATTAAATTTGAAGGACTTGGTTCATGATTTAATGTTTTAATTTGAGAAACCAAAAGAGGTATAGAGCATTGGTTTAGAACAAATTGTGCACACATTTTGAGAAGGTTTTCTAACACTTAAAGAGGTGTTGTGCTAACCCTTTTATAGTTGCAAAATATATTGTGTGTAAGATAGATTTTTGAAGACATATCTCCATAAGAGAAAGCTAAGAGGTATGGGCATATCATTCCTTGTTTAAAGTGTTTGTTGAAGTGAATATTTTAAACATAAGATGGAGTGAAAAGGATTGTTTGATAAGCATTGTTGAAAATATTTGAGTTAGGGTTTGAGACCTACATTGTGTTCTTTATTGGAAGAAGTTTGAAAACACTTGTTTAGAGTTTGTGAGCAAATTTTGCTTCATTGATTGAATGAGTGTGTGAAGCTTTTTGGTATTGGTTTTGAGTGATATTGAAAGTGAATGTACAAACATTAGAAATCAGATTTGTGAAATCAAGTGTGTGCATCAGGGATATAGGTGTCATGTTCTAGACTTGATCTACCTTTAAAAGAGCAATAAATGTGAGACATGTGAAAGTGATAGACTTAATGATTGAGTAGAATATATTGAGCTATTTGCAAGTGCATATCATTCTCTATATGTTACAAAGGTTAAATGAATTCTGAGTAGAATATATCTATTTGAAGAAAGCATTTCTGAAAAAAATATAAGCTTTGTTTGTGTGCAAGGTTTGGAAATATTTAAAGCAGGTTTTGTGAGCAGCATTAAGGGAAGATTTGAGCAAGTCTTTTGAGAAGACTTGAAGGTAGATTTGAGCAAGTATTTTGAGAATACTTGAAGGTAGATTTGAGTAAGTCTTTGAGAAGGCTTGAGGATAGATTTGAGCAAGTCTTGTGAAAACTTGAAAAAACATTGAGAGCAAGTGTGATTACTGATTTGTTCAAGCTTTATGTTCAAGCTTGAGGTAGATTTGAGATAGAGCTTGGTCTAGATTTATGAGTAGATTTTTGCTAGATCTAAGACCGAATTTGGTGTAGATTTATGAGAAACTTTAGAGGAGATTTGTGACAAATTTTGGTGTAGATTTATGAGCAGAGTTAGAGCATATTTGTGCCACATTTGAGACAGTTTTGGTGTAGATTTATGAGAAAAGTTAGAGTAGATTTGTGCTAGACCTGAGATAGAGTTTGGTACAAATGTATAAGCAGAGTTAGAGTATATTTGAGATAGAATTTGGTGCAAATTTATGAGTAGAGTTAGAGTATATTAATGCTAGATCTGAGATAGAGTTTGGTGCAGATTTGTGAGTAGAGTTAGAGCAAATTTGTGCTAGAATTGGGATAAATTTTGGTGCAGATTGAGACAAAGTTGAGAGTAGGATTTGGAGGTGATAGAGCCAAGAGAATAGAATTCTCCAGTGGATAGAGATCCATCAGCTAGTGTAGTGGGGACAGAGGTATCCTATGGAGAGAGATCCACAAGCCAGAGTAGTGGGGATAGAAGTCTTCTAGAAGATCACCAACCAAAGTAGAGGGGATAGATTTCTCCCGTGGAAAGAGATCCATGAACTAGAGCAAGGGGATAGAGTTATCCTATGGAGAAATATCCATGAACCATATAAAAGGGAAAGAGTTCTCCTATGGAGAGATATCCACGAACCAGAGCAAGGGGAAAGAGTTATCTTATGGAGTGAGATCTGTGAACCAGCTAGGGAGATATATTTATTCTATGGAGAGAGATATACAAACCATTTGATGATATAGGGTTCTCCTGGATCAAGTTCCACAAACCAAATAAAATGGAAAAGAGTTCTCTTATGGAGAGAGATCCACAAATCAGAGCATAGGGGATTGGTGTCTCCTTTGAATAGAGGTCCATAAAAATTGTAATAAGGAATTGATTCCCAAGAGACTTGTTGAGAAAATTTAGAGGAAATATTTTCTCCATCGAGTAGCCCACATTGGGTGAACCACATTAAATTTGTGTCTCTTATGTGTGATGATTTGTGCATTGCTTTTATTATTGCTATTGATATTACCATTGATAATACTGGATAATATTGTTTGGGAAAGAAAAGTAAAATTTTATCTTATAATTTTCACCCCCCTCTCAGTATAAGATTGTGTTCTTCACCCTCATACACATACTTGATGCATTGGTATAAAATTGAGGGGACACAATGCATGTCCTATATCCATGGATTACCTAGGAGGATTTTATACTACATAGCACCTTCTAGAACATGGCATATCACTAGGATGGTTTTTAGCCCAACTTAAATAGGAAGGACTATTGTGCCTACTATCAAGCACAACATATTATTGAATGCTTGTAGCATAAAATTTGAGGCTACAATATGTGACTTAGGGAGCTTTAGGTGTCCTAAGGCTTTAGTGGTTATTATATTTATTGATAATCCTATATCAATCAATACCTGCTTGAAGGGAGTGTGGTTAACACATGAAATAATATGTATCTTGTGGGTCCACTATGGTAGTGGATACCATTTTGATTTCATGATCATAAAATCTGATCATGGCTCCTGACACTACTGCACATGCCCCACGAAGTTAGTAAAAGCTTTAGGATTCTTGAGTTGAAGTTCTATGGTTCTCAAGATTTCCATTAATATGTCCTTATGCCTAGGAGATTTTTGTATGAACTCATATATTGATAGCTTTGTCGAGGTTGTCTACAGACTCTGGGTGAGTCTATTTTTTATCGTTACCATCAATCTTGTTGGTGGTCCTAGAAATGGGTTTTGAATTGACCTCTACTAAGGCATAGCTTGGATATTAATGGGAACTCTATGTGGATTCTATTGATTTTACCTCCTATTCTTGGTGACAAAATTAACCATACATACAAATCCTTGCATAGGTGGATCTATCCACACTTGGTTGACTTGTCTAGCATGGTTCCTTGGTGGTTCATTATTTGGCAAGGGATCTTTGAATATTCTCATATTTTGGTTGTCAGGCACCAAGGGGTTGTCGATTTGTAGTTTATCCTTATCGATCATTTTTTATACCACATGTTTAAACCCATGGTACACTTTAATGTTGTGGTTCTTTTGCTGATGATATGGGTAATAGTGATCTTCTATAAACCCCTTGGGCTTTGGGTGGTTATTATCAGCAACTACACTTCAGGAAATTGAAGTGTCTTAGCCTCACATAATTGATTAAAATTTGATTCCAAAGTCTCCAAAAATGGCATAAATTGGCAAGGTGGGCAACATTGCTTATCTTTTCCTTGATTCTTGTTGCACTAATTATAATATGCAAGGGGTGGTTGTTTATGATAATTTTGTTGTTGTTGGATTTTATCCCCCTTTGGAAGATTTAACACGACTTGATTAACATGAACAAGTTTGACTTGATGATGTTGATTTCTCATGTTCTTGTTGTTCCAATATTTTTTAGTTCAGATATTTAAGTCTCCTTACAATTTAATATCTTCAATTAATTTGGCTTATGTCAAAGCCTCTTTAAATTTCATATATTGTTGTAGTTGCAACATTAGCAATATATGTTTTGTGCAACTTTTTGCAAACATTCGAGTGAGCTCTATGGTGGGAATGGAAAATGGTAATTTCACCATTAATTTTCTCCATATGTTCCCATAATCTATGATGAGCTCATCATTGTATTATCGTAAAGCATCTAGATAAGATAGATTAGTCTTTTTATCAATGCCAAATGAGAAGCATTTAAGAAAAGCATTTGCCAGCTACTCAAAATTGGTGATGCTATGCCTTCATAGCTGGTTATACCATTCCAGGGCTAGGCCTGAAAGGGTGATCATAAAAGTCCTTAACAACAAGGTATCATTATTTTAGATTTGAAAGCATAGATTCATGAAATTGTTCATGTGCTCTTGCATGTCATCGTCACCTCAGAATTTGTTAAACTTTGGCATCTCAAAGTGATTAGGATATGCTAGAATTGTAACCAAGGGACACAGAGGCTAATTATGAATCTTACTTAGAGTAGGCTTTTGGTAAGTTGTTCCCTATTTCTCAAGAGATTTAATTTTCTTAGCAAGGACTTTGTATGCTTGAGAAGATATGATTTCTTCTTCTCTAAGTGACCTCTGGTGTGCATGCGGTGGTAAATTCCTTTGAGATTGAGATGGATGATTGTGATCATCATCCACATCTACTAAAGATGGTTTAGGATACATTTGATCTTGGTCATATCTCTCTAACTCCTCATATTAACTCTTCTTAAGTTGATTTAGAATTTGACATTGTTATTTTCTTGAAGTGTGATGGGAAGTATGATAATCATGGTGTTTTACTTACCTAGGGCATAGCTCTGGGTGTGATATAGCACATATTGTGTTATGCTACTCTCTTTATTCAATAGTGGGAGGTAGGTTAGTCCGAGATAACCTATGCTATCTCTCTTATTTATCCTTTTGATCGAGGATGTGTTTCTCTTGTAAGTGATGCTCATACAAAAATTTACTAAGAAATATTTTTCATTGTGTGTCTTCATGTTCCAACTACTCATGCTCCACATGTAAATCCTCTAATTAGTCTTGGAGTATTTATTGCCTTTGGTCTGAGGGTTCTATGTGGGAGGCTCAATTTTATTTTTTTGTGTGTTGGATGGAGCATCAATTTCTGTCTCAATTATGGATTGAAGGTAGTGGCCCTATGTTTTGACCATAACTTGTGAATTACCTCTTATATAAGTTTTAAGACAAACAAAGTATACAAGGTGATTATCTTGTTTAAGTTTTCTTTGTGTTTTCTAAAACTTATTTTGTACATTTTGATTTATTGTGAATACAATCTAACTCTTATTGTGTTTACAATAGTTGATGTAACTCTTAGATTATTTAAGGTTTTTACCTATACACTTGCAGTGATAAACCTGATAATGACATCCAAGATGTCTACCCATTGAAATATGGAGATGAAATCCATACCCAATTAGGGAGCATAGGTACTACTGATTCACCCAGTACACCATGGTCAGTGATACACCCATCCTAAGAGGAATGCATGCAATTTTCCATGGATAGAATAGTTCTTGAATCAACCTTGGCCACAGACATGTCCTGATGATACAATGTTAGACAAGCCAATTAAGTAGTAATGACTTCCATTGTTGGTCTTGATCAGTGGGTTGGATGTGAGATCCCAACACCTCCAATGTTTATACTTGGATTGTGGTGTGATTGGTTCATTTTAATTTACATAAAATAAATATGCATCACCAATCATTCAATGACATTTTTACTATATGCATGACAAAAGATACATTTTATTTTTAGAAATAAATGCATATAAATGATCTTTTCAATTCATAGAATGCAAAATGCAGCTAAAATGACACAAAATTTGATTAGACTCCAATAAAATAGAACTACAAATATTTTTTATAGTAGCCACCTCTATGATTAGTGGGCCACATTCATAGTTGTTGTACATAGGTGCAGCTAAAATCCTAGCCATTATCTTCTAGGGTAGCTAACAATAGCGGTCGTTGTTCCTAGTAGTAGCTAGCAACATATACAAGTTATAAAATTTACCTTTACAATTTCACTATGTGGTTTAATTATTATTGAATTTATGCTTCAAACACATAGAGAATAGGTAAAAACTAGAAAACATAAAGAGGACTACTTACTTGTAGATCCTCATCCGATGAAGAAACAAGATACAAAATATTTTTACCACTTTTATCCTAGTTTATGTTGATCAGGGTGGCTATGATGCTAGCTGCTGCTACTATTGATAGTTGAGACTTCTAGCCACTATCACTCATAGTGGTTGTACCTAAAATAAGAAAAATGGAAAAAAATGAGTTAAGAACCGATAAAATGGTTCGGTCCGATCATGATAACCACTTGTAAATAAACAAAAGCATGCATCTAATTGTTTGTAAGCATATAAAAAATTGAAATCAAGAGATAAAGTAACTAGTGCAAGATAAATAAATGATTTATAAATAATATGCTCTTTATTAATCATAATGAGTTACTGTTACAATATTTTCGTCGTAGTTAATCCCTCAACATGATACAATCATTACAAAGTTTGTGGCTCCTCAAAAGGGAGATATGCATTGCAAATATTTTCACTCTTCCAACTAATTTTCTTATGAGAGGGCTTATGAGTTGCGTACTTCTTTGATTTCAAGAGATATGATGATATTAAGAATCTTGATGATGGTTTAAATCTTGAATGAGTCTATCACCTGCACACAAAGAAACTACAAAACACATCAATAGCACATGATGCCTCTCAAGATGAGGCTAGTTTCAAATTAAATGCAAATAAGGAAAGAAATACCTAAATATAAGATGAAACACATGAAATATTGTAAATGAATGCAAATGTGCTTATGAAACTAGAGATAAACCATGGAAATGCAGTAAAGATGGCTGATCTAGACTAGATAAAACAAAATACATGCAAGAAATAGTAAATCTAAGACTAAAACAAGGAAAATAGCATGTCAAATCCTGGTCACTATCGCTCATAGCAGCTGGCTCTACTAGCCACTATATAAGTTGGTGGCTAAGCCTACAGGCCACTTTTAAAAATAGTGGTCATGGGTAAGGTTTTATGCTCTTGAAATCTTGTCCTGTTGATGCTTGATTTCCTTGAAAATTTTATGGTCAAGGGTTGCTTGTGTCTCTAAAAACATAATTGGTGGTATTTTATCTCGAATTCATAGTTAATTGGTTTATAATTACAAGCTTTCTCCTCAAGCCTTTGGAAGATCCATTGAAATATAAATAGTTATCATTCCATAATTAGACAACACTTTGAAACTCCTCAAGGGATACAAAACCACTCTCCAATCTGATAGGGCTTCATTGTAGTAAATTTAGGATACATATGTCTCTTTGGGAGGCCTTTAAATAGACATTCCCAAATCCTCATATTGGATTCTCAAGGAAGCCAAGATCAAGAATCGGTTGGCCTGGAGAAATTAGGAAGAACCCTTTAAAAGCTTTTCAACTCAAACCACCCAAGAACCATTGCAATTTGGTTAGTTGCAACTGATTTTTCTTGACTCGGGGAGTTTGAGTTGGTTACAGGGCTAGCCACTCTCACTCAACATGGCTAGGATTCTATCCATTATCGACAACCATGGCTAGCTCGTAGCCACTTTGATCATCAACAGTTGGAATCACAACTACTAATGCCATCAGTGACTAAGGTTTCTTAGGACTAGGATGCCCTAAATAAGTGGTTAGAACCACTGTTGAGTATTGGAAAGGTCCAATATTATTCATATAGTCTGCAAAGATGCCCATATGAGTAGTCTTTTAAACATGACTTATTTTAGGTATCTACAGATGCACATTTTGTGATGATTTGTGGGAAAACATGATGCTGAGAAAAAATAGATAGCCTAGAGCCATATTATAGGTTGATTGATGTTCATTGATTTGGTCAACATTAAATTCCCCAATCATGCAAAGGATGCACATCTCAAAATTATTACTTTCAATGGCATGAAAGGCTTAGCTTGAGTAAAGCTTTGGCTGTGATCTGCAAGAAATTAGTACATATTGTTCGAATGACAATGACTAAAAAATAGATTGCCAAAAATTTAGTTCATTATGTATTATTTTTCCCTAGCATAAGGGTAAGCTTATGATATCTATTAACAATGATTCATAATATGAATGCAATTCACATGATTAAGTGTTTAATTGTTGATTTTGATTATGAATTCTTGATTATGACTACCCCCTCAAGTGACGAGTCAATTAGGAAAATGAAAACAACAAAATTCATGATATCCCTCTTCATTCCTTATCAATAAAAGGTTTTCTTCATGTTTTCTCTCATATTTGATCCCCTTGGGTGAGCAGAGTAAGGAGATCTATGCACCTCTTTCATGATCAGATCACCTATTTTGGGTATCATTACCCTATCCTTGAAGCATAAGATACCATCCTTAATACCAAAATCCTTACTTTATTTAATATTTCTCTCTATTTTAGCTCGAATTTAACTGTAATACTCATCTTGAGATTGCACCTTCATGACTTGATCCATTAGGTCCACATGGCTTTGGGTTAAAGCAGTAATGTGCCCTCTCCTACAGAGGGCATAAAAAACCTTGTTTTATTTTCCCTTAATGTATTCAATCCCAAATTTATACTCAATTAGAAACTCCATCCATATTCTCTATCTTACATTGAGCAAAGGTTGGGTAAATATATATCTCAGACTCTAATGGTCATTTCTCAACTTGAATGGTCTTACCACTAGGTAATATTATAAGATATTAAGAGAATTCACAACCGCTACTAGCTCTAGATCATGCGTAGTATAATTAACCTCATGCTTCTTAAGATTCTTCAACCCATATGCTACAACTACCTCATCTTATGAAAGAACTCCTCCTAACCCTTTCCATAATGCATTCGTACATACTAATAAGTAACCCTAAGGATCTAGGATCTTTAATATGGGTGTCATGGTAAGTTTCTACTTAAGAAACTCAAAAGCAACCTCACACTTGTCTATCCACTTGAATTCCTTCTCTTTTCTCTAAAGGTTAGTTATTGCATAGGCTATCTTGGAATAATCCTTCACATAGCACCTATAATAACCAGTCATGCCCATGAAGCTTTATACTTTAGTTACATTTATGGGAGTTGACCAATTTAGGATAGCCTTGATCATCTTTGGATTTACTACAATCTCCTTTACCAAAATTATATGCCCTATATAGTATACTTTTTACACATAGAAGTCACTCTTAGATAGATTCACATAAAGTTGATTCTTCCTTAGCAATTCTAGCACGATTCTAATATGCCTATCATGTTCCTTCCTATCTCAGTAATAAATTAGAATATCATCCAAAATATAAGAATGAACTGGTCTAGATGCCTTCCAAATACATTATTTATTATGTTCATGAATGCTACTGGATGCTCATCAACCCAAATAGCAAGATTATAAATTTATAGTGTCCATATTTAGTTTTGAATGTTGTATTGTGGGTGTCTTCTTCACAAATTCTCTATTGGTGATATCTACATTTCAAATCAATATTGGATAATATGGTGTCATCCTTTAGTTGATCAAAAATATTTATAATCATAGGTAGGAGATATATTTTTTTATGGTTGCCTTATTAAGCATTCTATAATCTATGCATAGATGCAAAAAAACATTCTTCTTCTTGACAAACAACACAGGTGCATCTCATGGTGACACATTAGGTTTGATCATTCCATTTTCAAACAACCCTTGTAGTTATACCTTCAATTCCTACATCTCAATGGGATTAATTCTATAAGGAGTCCTATGAATAGGTTTCATTCTAGGTTTTAGCTCAATAGTGAAATTGAATTCATGCTTAGGAGGAAGTCTAGGTAAGTCCTTAGGAAACACATCCCTAAATTCTTGCAACACTAGGTGTTTCCAAAACACTTCTTCCTTAATTTCCTTTTTGATGTCATTAAGCTTTACAATGCAAACCATTCCTTATTTTTTAATGACCTTCTTTAGTTACATTGCAGAAAGAATCAAGGGTTGAAATATCCCTTGCTCGTTGTGGATTCTTAATCTTTCCCTATCATTTTTTGAATATTCTATCTACCTTTCTTAGAAATTAATTATGTTTCTATGAGCTTTTAGCCAATCCATCCCCAATATTAAATCAAAGGTATGTAACGACACCACATAAAGACATCTTATGGTCGAGCCACTAGGTAGGGCAATTTTAGTATTATGAAACATTGATCCATAAAGTAGATTTTTCCAAAACCATACTCAAAATTCCACCCTTGTGCAAAAAATATTGGCCTTTCTAGTATATCCCTAACTAAACTAAAGAAATAAAGCTATCAATAGATCCACTATCTATCAAAATATTTAATTCTATACCAAAAATATTACCCTTTAGGAGTAAAGGAATGGCTTGCCCTTCCAAGTTCTGGCCACCTATTGCTATGTAAATATTATAAGTGGTTTCCTTTACTTTAGTTTTAGGTCCTACTTTATGCGAACAATGATTAGAGTAATGTGGGTCTCCCAATTATAAAACCCTTGGGGCCTGGATGAGTTCTCTATTTTTGATATCTTGTTCTTTCTACTGGTGTAGGGTTGGGTTGCCTATGGGGTTGTGATTATTATTATTATTATTATTTTTGTTGTTATTAGTGTTGTGTTCCTCCTTAGGAATTTTTCATTAAATTTACCTTGCTTTTCAATATTCCTTTTATCATGCCTTGGGGAGATTTTGTTTTTTTTGTTTTGTTATTTTTCCCAATTCATTAATCTCACACTATTTCTTCTCTTGAGTGCTTGTTGATATTGCTTGGATGAATCCACATAGTTAAAATAGGGATTTATATGATATTATGCTTTCCTAGCCAAATCATAGGACTTTTGTTGGGTTTTAGGCTCATGCATGTTCATTTCATGCCCCATCCTAGGGTCTACCACTAAGATAAATTTGTGGATCTTGATATTCTCATCATAGGCGAGTAAATTTTTAACTTTATAATTTTTTTATAGTAAGCCTCAACCATTTTGTTTCCTTTCTAAAGGTTGGTAAATTCCTCAAACTTATTTGTATAGAAATGCTCTATAAGGAACATTTACTTGAAAGCTACAACAAATTCCTACCACTTAAAGTCAATTGCCTCAATCCATCACTCTTCTTGATAAGTTTCCTACCAATCCAACCCAAATCCCTATAGGTGTAAACTAGGCCATGATGTTTAGGTTAGACTAGAGTAATTTTTTCATAGTTAAGTAATTTTTTAACTTCCTCAACTAGGCCTTGGTTGCATTACCTTCTTCTTCTCCATTAAAATTTTAGGTGCATACATTCTTCAACTCTATAGCCAATTTCACCTCCAGCAGAGCTCTATCCTCTTGTTCCAAAATAGCAAGGATCGTTTGCCTACCTAACCTTTGAGTTCCTAACCTATGAGTCCTGGTTCACTATATCCTTCAATAGTTGTTATTGTTCCCTTTATTCTCAAATTAGAGTGACTACCCTAGTGAGGTTTTCCACATCTTTTCTAGAATTTTCCAAACCTTTGTCTTAGGACCTAACCTCAATATTATTCTACCAAGTCTGCCTATTTGGTGGGGTATACCTCCCTCTTCTCATTCTTGGTGCCATTATCCTGGTCACACAAAAGAGAGCAAGTTTAAGCTAGGTCAGAATTCCTCCCTCAAATTATACCACTAACTAATAGCTAGATATACCATTCACATGACTAATTATAGTGTTGGATACCAAAAATTACCCTTACTCCATGTAAGGTATAAATATTACTATAGGTATATACCCTCTAAAAACCTTTATCACCTAGTATATATATGCTTAGATATTATCTATGGAAGCATATAGTCCTACGATAATAGGCTATGATACCAGATGTAACAACCCAAAAATATGACCTACTCGAGAGAGATTTTTTATATAGACCCATTAGGTATTTACATATCCCTACCTCCATAAACCTTCTCTATGAAGTTTCCCATAGACTTAGTTTCCTATGATCAAGTTGTTCATATCATCTCTACGATAAGCCAACTTATCCCTTTAATCCATCAAAGGGTATGCCCATATCTACACCCTATATAAGTCCATATATGTAGGTGCACCAAGCATAATACAAGTAAGCTATCCATATCATCATTATGATGAGCTAGCTTATCCTTTTTATTCTATCAAAAGGGTATGCCCATCTCCACATCATACATAATTTTACCTATGTAGGTGCACTAAACATATTAGGTTTAGGCTATTCATATCATCTCCATAAAGATCTAGTCTTTTCATCATCCACTCTCATAATAGATAGGTCACATATTATAACCCTAGATATTATCTTCTTATGACCACCTAGGTTTAGATCTTAGTGGGATTATTAGTAACAAGGCCCTTTGAGGGTTTCATCCCCAAAGAGATCATATAATACTTTGATTATCCTTTGTTTACTCTTTCTCTTTGTCTCACTCTATACTCATAATCCATATAATTAATAGGTTTTATCCTTACATATCTAATATTCATTATTAGGGATATTCAAACCATAAATTGTATATATTTTCTTATACACAACTAGTGAATCTTTTCCTTTATTTTAATACACCATTCATATTTTTTATGAGTAGAATCATACTATTCAATGAATCCTTACCAACCATCTAATGCATAATCTATGAGAAAACAATGATATTTCCATTTATTTTAAAGAGCAACATGATTTCAATAACTACTTCCAATAATAACATGATGAAAGGACTAAGATATACCATACAACCATATCACATATGAAACCTCATATATATTGGGAAACCCTTGTGGAAAAAACCCAAACTTAAAATATCCTTTTTCCATTTATTATTGATGAGTCCAAAACAATCATTCTAGGAATCTCTTGATTTCTTTCTTCAACTCATTATTACAATTATGAGCACATAAGGACCTCATAATACTTATTCCCCATTACATGAATTTATTGATTAATTCACATTTCTCAATACATAAGGGAACTTCATAATTCACTCAAATGGACTCCATGTTCATCCTTCTAAAGATAACTTCTTTTCTTTATCCAACTCAAGTGAACATATTCCCTTCACGAGTATATTGTAATCATACATCAACTATAGAACTATATAGATAACAACTCATTAGAGAGGGCCCCATAATACCCTCAAACTAATTCTCATGTGAACTTACCAAGAATATGGATAACCTATTCCTACTCACTCCAAGTGTCCAAAGAACATACTATCTACTCATGCATTCCTCCACTCAAATAACTAAATGAATTATATTATTCACTCATATAGGTCTCACTAAATTATTCATATGAAAAGGTATCATCCACCTATGTATATCTAGTCCATTATTTTACTAGATTGAGATATAATATCCACTATTACATCTCAAGTCCTGTTGGTGCAAAATCTACCTTTGGTTACGTTTGTTCCCAAGACTTTGCCAACATTGAAAGACTAGGTTAAAACAGAGTTTTATCTGGCTCAATATCCAGAGGAGTCTGGTTACTTTCTTATTTTAGGAAAATGGAGAGAGAGGTAAATGCATAAAGAGAGGGAAATATAGCTATTGCTAGAAGCATTTAAGGGTACAGATTAGACAACAACAAAGCATATTTAACAACACTTTTCAGAGAAGCATCTATTTAAACCATCAAATAGAATAACTAATACTCCGATGTAAATCTACTCAAGCATAAGATTAATGGAATAGTTAATTTCAGAGTTAACAAATCTTCACCATAGAAATTTAGAATAAGAATTAGAGCAAGTAATATTCAATCTAACTTTAATCAGTAATCAACAATCCATACATACTTGACAGTACACCAGTGGACCAGAAACCAGAATGGATGATATTTTATTAGCTTTCAAAAGTCTGTACATTTCCTTGTAAACATCGAAGAGCTGATATTTTTTAGGTCACTCATCCCGTATATAATAGTTTTACATAACAAAAAAACTGAAAGTTGTTACAACAATATGCTCCTAGGCTCATTCTGGTAAAGAAGCTGTGAGGAGAGTATGGAGTCTTCAACTGGAAACGGTTAAGATCTTCTTGTTATAGAAATACTCCTTTATCTTCATAGATGCATCGTGGTCTAGTAGTATTTTATTCAAAAATATTGCATCATGATCTTCAAAATATCATGCCATCACAAATTTTGGTCTTTATTGAGCCCCTTGCTCTCAAAATATTGTGTTGTCACAACTATTTGCCTCAGCTCCATCTTGATTTTCAAAATGTCATGCCATCATGAATTTTGGTCTTTACTTGGCCCTTTTATCTCAAAATGTCATGTTTTCATGACTATTTACCTTATCTTTGTCTTGATCTTCAAAATGTTGCACCATCGTGACTTTTGATATTTTCTTGGACCCTTGGTCTTGAAATGTCGCGCTTTCATGACTATTTTTCTTATCTCCACCTTGATCTTGAAAATATTGTGCCATCACAACTTTTGGTCTTTGATGGACCCCTTGGTATCAAAATATCATGTTGTCATGACTATTTTATTTATCTCCACCTTGATATTCAAAATGTCATGCCATCATGACTTTTGGTCTTTGTTTGGCCCTTTTGTCTCAAAATTTTATATTGTCGTGACTATTTACCTTATCTCCACCTTGATCTTCAAAATGTCATGCCATCGCAACTTTTGGTATTTTCTTGGCCCTTTTGTCTCAAAATATTGTGTTGTCATGACTATTTACCTTATCTCTACCTTGATCTTCAAAATGTCATGCCATCACAAATTTTGGTCTTTTCTTGGTATTTTTTTCCTCAAAATGTCACGTTGTCATGACTATTTGCCTTATCTTTGACTTGATATTCAAAATGTCACTCCATCATGGCTTTTGGTCTTTGCTTGGTCCTTTTTTCTCAAAATATCGTGTTGTTGTGACTATTTACCTTATTTTCACCTTGATCTTCAAAATGTCATGCCATCATGATTTTTGGTCTTTACTGGGCCTCTTGGTCTCAAAATATCACATTGTCGTGACTATTTGTCTTAACTCCACCTTTTGTCTTCAAAATGTCACACTATCGCGACTATTTTATATACTTAATGAAATCTTGAGAAGACTTACTCCGTACTCCCCTGGATGTGATTATTTTGACCAACATTATTGGTGCCTCCTAGGGTAATTCTGCTAGTGGAATGTTAGAATCTAGAGCCTTTATCCATTGGGAAATGGAGTAAAAATAAAACTAAGAAAAATAAGGGGAATAAAGGGGAATGATGCCAAGAAAAAAGATACTTTTTGCTATGTGCATTCATTCCTCTGGAGTGTCTTCTTTAGTGGATTTCTCTATTTCATCCTAGTCTAGAGTTGTTGCTTTGTTCGATGAGTCTTTCTTAGCTTTATCTTGCTTGTATTTTTCTTGAATGACTTCATTATATGTGGTGCAAGCATTTCTCCAAGTCTCTTCATCTGTATCTAAAGTCTCTTTGAAGGTTAAGTGCAGATATTCCAACTCTTCAACCTTTTCATATGATAATATTTTGACTTCATGTATAGTTCATGTAGGTAGGAGTTGATCTGGGTAATGTCTTGAGCCATACTGAATATTTATTCCTACTGAACTGGCTCTTCCTAGTTATCAATATCTGACTCATCTTCCACAAAATTTTCCATGTGGTCTTCAATTCATCTTCCACTAGGAAATTTGAATCTTTGTCCCAAAATCTAGGCATTCCATAGTTTTTTGCTATGCTCACATGTTTCAAAATTGCCTTAGCTTCTATCTTGAGCTCCTGCATAAGCTTAGCACTTTTAGTTACTAGCTTGTATCTTTTAATTTTTTTTTGGTGGTTAGCTTTGCCTGGGATCATTTTTTGTCTCACACTCTATATCCAAGTATTTCTTGTATGCTTTTGGCTAAGACTTGAATTTGTGTAGTTGTTGATAACCTTGCTTTCAGGAGGTTGATTGATGTCTCAAATTCATCTTCCACTCGGCCCAACATTTCTTTAATATTAACCAGGTATGACAGTGTAGGCCTTGCCTCATGATCATATTTTGGATGCTTCTAATCATTTATTTCCTGATCATCCTTACCTTTTATTTAGATAGCTTGTTGGTCTTGTCAATACTATCTAAAAGTTGCTTCTTGAGGTCTTCAACTTGTTGGTTCAATAGTTGTATATGTTTTTTAGCCTTCTTAGCTTTCTCCTTATATGGGGATGTTTCATTGAAAATCAGCTCCCACTTTTCACTTCATTCTTCAAAGCCTTCTCAATTGTCTTTTGTTGATTTAAGGCTTCTTCTAAATGCTTTCTTGCTTGCTCAGCTCTAAGGTACTTTTATTTGTAATATTCAGTGTTTAGATATATGGTTTACATGTGGGCTTGGGCCTTTCTCCATTCGTCCTCCATTGGTAGTTGAGGGATGTCTTCTATATTTATCTCAACTTGATAGTCTTCCAGGATCATTTCTACCTCTGGCTTCTAGATGAGTGATGTCATTTTTATCGTGGAACACTACATGCTAATGGGATCTAGTGTTTTCCCTTCCCTGGTGTGAGCTATATCTTTAGAACTCTAAGCATTGCATAATTTCAACTAGGTAGTAGTGTTTAAGGTTGTCTTTTTTAGATTTCTTAACTTGGCCATGGTAGGATTATTTTTAGAAGAAGAGGTAAAAATGGCTTGGAAGTTCAGGAGGTTGGTGGAATAAGGAAAGCAAATAGAGGCTATAGAAGCATCCAAATTTTATTATTTAGTGGGGTAATTTGTGGGGATAGCCAAGGATACTTTTGGATAATTTTGGGCTGATGGTGGCAATGGCAGAGGCTAGTGAGTGGAAGGAGGAGAGGCATCGCCCTAGCCTATAGAATGGGAGGGGGAATTTCTCTAGGAGTGAGAAGAAGAAGAAGTAGAGAGATTTATAGGAGACATACCTGATATTTTTGGTGGGTTGGTGTCTCCAATTTTTGGCATATTCTCAGGAGCTTCTATATTAATTTTTGCTATTTGCTTCAAGCTTGAATCACCAGTATTAGTTATATATTTTTATGGGGTCTGCTCTTTGCTATGGGCCTCTTCTGTAGGGGTAGTTTTTTATTGTATCATCCAATTCTTGGTTATCTATTTCCTAGTGTTCAAAAGTCTGCTTATAGGCTTCCCCAATTTCTTCTTGATCTCCTATTTTCTATTGATCCCCTATTTCCTACTGATCCCCTATTTACTCCTAATCCCCTACTTCCTTAGAGTCTCCTATTTCTTCAGAGTGGGGCTCTTATTATTTTCTTCTCTTTCATCCTTTTTACTTCATTTATTCAACTTTTCACTTTCTTGATTCTTCTTTTCATTTCCTATGTATGAGAAGAGCATCATAATCAGACTTTATGTTTGATGTGGAAGGGAAAATGAATTTTTGAGACACCTTTTTGGGAGCTTTCGGTTGCTCGGTGGCAATATATTTTCCTTTTCCTTTGCCGAAATCTACCTTTTCTACAATGTGCTTAGTGGGGATACCATTTATGCCCAGATGTATTTTTTCTATGAGAATGTCAGACCATATGGTGTGGTGATTGTAATACCTTTCTGAAAAATCCTTATGGATCTTTGTTCCATATCTAGTATATGTTTGTATATGACACCTCATCTACCACCATGATAAGATTTTGGCATGATTCCAATATTCCTCTTTTTTCTTCATCCTCTCAATAACATTTTCATCAAGCTTATGGTTTGGATTCACGTCAAGTCTCTAGTCTGTTAGGTGCTCATAGAAATCATGCCATAAAGGTAATGGCTACATCTACTAAAAGTACCATTCTAATGGTTGATCTTCCTCATTTTTCCTACCCTATATATCGATTTACCTTTCTGATGCATGAAATTTTTTAAAGAGAGTTTGATTGAGTACGACCTGCTTTTGAGTAAATTTATCTATAGGGTCATACTTCCACTTTTGTGGTAACTCAATCAACTTAAAATTTTTTAGAGTTTGAAAGACTCGCTTGTGGTCCCCTTTCTTTGACACTGATACACCTACAAACTGGAATGGCATGGGGCATGTGCATGTTTTACGTACACCTGTGTCAAATTTGTAGTTGACATACTCAGTTTACTTCATGTATTCTAGAGTGAAAAATTTCTTAGTGATGTAATAAGGTAGCAAAAAGGGCTTCCCTGTGAACCCATATAGTCTAACGACCATTGCCTAGGTTATAATAAACCAATCCCCTTATTCTGTGTGGATGTGCTACAAAGTATCCTGCATACTTTGGGGAATTCGTGCCATGGTGCCATACATAATTTTTTATGTGGGACCCAAGAATTCCATATTGAAATGGTAATATGATTTTGATTTTCAAAGGAGCGGTGTCCACTCATATACAGGCAGGTTGTTTCCATCTTGGTCCTTTTTTGTAGTAGAGATAAAATTTAAATTATTTACCTAAAATAAAAAGAAAAGTTAAACCAGGTTAGAAAAAAACTTTAAAGCATCAAGGAGGTATCTCTAAATATTGAAGAGGTCTACATGCAGATGTTGGGCCAAGTATGTTGGCCAGTTGAAGAAGAGTGGCACTGTTTTCTAGTCCATGCGTGCAGTGTCATAAAATTTGAGGTTTGATATGCAGTGTGCCATAGAAACCTACCATTCGTAGACCTGTGAATTAGTTTCTAACCCTACCACCATGGCCATCATGGAAAAAATATCCTTTTTATTGAATTTGGACAGGGAATTGGGAACCTTGGCATGGTTCCCTCTAGAGGAAAATATTTCAAATACTCTTGCAAAAATAATTTAATATTGAGGGTTTTGCTATAAAAATTCATTGAATTGATGGGAACGAAAGGGATAGGGTTTACTATAGTCCTTCTACAACAACTAAAGGTGACCCTAATTGAATCAGCATTGAGAGTAATTATGACCCCACCCTTGTAATATTTTACAATTTTGTGCTTTACATCATAGAACTCTGCCATAGCTCTGATTAATTCAGGGCAGGGGTGAACCTGGTTGTAGACGTACCAAGATATTAGGGCATAGTAATAAAATGTTCTTGGACACAATGACATGACATTCTTGGTGACCCTGGCCACTACGTCCTTCCAAATCCTTTCTAGGTCTTTCCATGTTACCCTAGTGTCAATGATGTGAATATTTGGGTCCACAAAACTGCTTTCACTCTTAGTTGACTTATGTTTCCCTTTGGTAGTTGGTCGAGAGGTCGTCATTGTTTCCTACTATGATTTGGGCATATAATAATCCTGGAACATGCTTAGCAAAGCTTTAATTTTTTTTTGAGAAATTAGGGAGCACGATGAGCAAAAGGAAAATAATACAGAGGATAAAGAAGCGATGAAAAATATTTTGTTGTATAAGTGGACATGCATGTGCGTGCCAATGTGACATGCAATAACTATGGTTGGTGGTGCACACCCCACTACTAATTTTGAATGTTACCAAATTATTTGGTTCATGTACCACTTTCAAGAAACCAAATACTATGCATTACCATTTTACTCAGGCCAAGGACATCGCTTTGTTGCTATCTTGGGCCAATAAATTAGTGTTACCTCTACTTTGGTACAATAAGCTGGTACGATAGTACCTTAAAAAATAAGGTTTTAAATGTTTGAGAAAAATAATTTTCTCACCAAAAGGTATGGTTGTTTTGAGGTGTCCATCGGTCGCTGAAATATCATGAAATCATGACAATTTGCATTGAGGTGGCCTTTGGGGACCAAAATGTCATGCCATCATGACAAATTTCCTTGGAGAGGACATCGATCGTTGAAATTTTATGAAATTATGAAAATTTGCATTGAGGTGGCCTTTGGGCACCAAAATATCACACCATCGCAAAAAATTTTCTTGGAGAGGCCATCAGTCACCAAAATATCATGAAATTGCAACAATTTGCATTGAGGTGGCCTTTGGGCACTGAAATATCATGCCACCATGAAAATTTTCCTTTGGAAGTGGCCCTTTGGGAGAAAACAAAACATATTTAGATAAAATACATACAAAGTAGAGGAAACCTTTTACTTATAGTACAACTTCAGGTGGAAGTCGTTAACAGGGATGGGTTGAACCTGACCCTATTTTTTTCTCAACTAGAATGAGTTTTGTTGTTTTTATTCCATAACTTTTAATGGGCCTTCCTAGAACACGTTGAATTTTTGATGGTTTTTGGGTTTCGCCTTCTTTTCATTTCACCTTAGGACAAAGTCTACCACCTTGAAATTTCTTAGAGTGGCCTTATTGTCGAACCATTTCTTCATGGTGATCATATGTTTTTGATAGTGGTTGTATGTGTTTTCCTTCTATTCTTCTAACTGCAAGAGTTGGATCAACCTGTTCTCCATTGCTTCTGCCTCCTTTGTGTTAGTTTGATTGAGCAATTTTAAAGCTAGCATTTCTATGTGTATTGGAAGAATTACTTCTTTATCATAGACCAAAGAGTAAGGAGATGTGTTGATAGATGTTATATAAGACCATAATGCTTGGTTTATCAGAGAGTTCCAACTTCTCTTATTGCCTTTCAAAATCTACTTCAATATTTTGAGCAAGTTTTTATTCATTGATTTAGCTAATCCATTTCCCTACAGGTAATAGTTCAAGGATGTTTTCAATTAAATACTATATTTGCATGTAAATGTAATCATATTGGTGCCTATAAAATACATGCCATTGTATGTGACCAATGCGTCTGGGATGTCGAATCTTCTGATCAAAATTTCCACAAATTTCATCACAACTTCCTGATCTACATTTTTAGTGGGTATTGCTTTGGACCACTTAGTGAAATAGCTATCAAGATGTATTTATACCCATTGAATGATTTGGGATCTATTATTCCAATTAAATTTAATCCCAATTGTTGAAAAGGTTCTTCAACCTGAATGAATTTTAGAGGCATATGAGAGTTTCTATTTCTGCCAATGTATCTCTGGTACTTCTCATAGTTTCTTGTTACTCTAAAAGTGTCTATGAATATGGTTGGCCAATAAAATACAATCCTAATGATATTTAAATTAGTGGTCCTTATTGAGTAGTTTCCTCTTTATGGGCCTCCGTGGAATTGCTCCAAGATTTATTTATGATAGTCCTTTATGCACAAAAGTAATACTCCATCCAAATTTTTTCTATACAACCCTTCAGGTAGCAGATTGTAATTCAAGATTGGATCATGTATCATATTCTCTATGAATCATTCAAACCTAATAGAAACTTTCTAGTTTGGAAGTACCTTATTAATTCATCAGCCCATTCAAGCTACTCTAAGGGTTGATCATTGTTTGAGGCTGCTTCTTGAGCTTGGAAAGCTATGTATTCTGATGAGGCTTGCCTAGAAAGTTCTTGTCATGGTGCTCTGCCTCTTACCATCTTGGTTGGATGTATTTCAACATCATATTCTTGTATCTTTGATACCCAAATAGCTTTTTTATCACCAAGTTCCCCTTGTATGATGAAATTTCTAACATCGGGGTGGACCACATAAACTATAGTACTGCTCTATGAAAGGAAATGTTTGAACTTATTCAAAGACTTCATTATTGTATAAATTTATTTTTCTATGAAGTTATACTTCTCTTCATATTCTTGCATAGTCTGTCTTAGAAAAGCAATAGGCCTTTCTTCATTTTTAGGCACTTTCTAAGTGAGTATTGCGGTGTAGCTCTATTTTTCACCTACAACATATAAGATGAAACCCCTGGAGTAGTCTGGGTTTACCAAGATAGGGACTTGGGCTATTTACTCCTTAATTTTTTGGAAAGCCTATTTCCTTGAGTATGTCCACTTAAAATTAGCATCCTTCTTTATCAACTTGGTCATGGGTTTGATAATTTGCACAAAATTGGCTATGAATTTATGCACAAAGTTAATTTTGTTGAAGAAGGACTATAAGCCCTTTTTGTTAGGAGGTATATGGAGTTATCGTAGTGCTTTTACCCTGTTAGGGTCTATAGTTAGCTCGGTCTTAATAAAAACATGGCCGAGTAAGAGTCCTTCTACATCAAATATGGATTTCTTTGGGTTTAGAGAGATGCCAAACTCTCTATATTTTTTGAACACACTCCTAAGATGTCTGATGTGATCCTCCTTTCAATGGGAGAACACTATCATATCATCTAGATATATCACTATTATATTGTTGACAATTTCTCCAAAAGCCACGTCCATTTCTCTTTGAAAGGTTACCCCAACGTTAGATAATTTTAAGGGAATCCTCTGATAGGAAAATGTCCTCCACTTGGTTTTGAATGTAGTCTTGAATTTATATTTGTACTTAAACCATACCTAATTTTACCCAGAGAATCCATCCAGGAGCAAGAACCTTTCTACTCCTACTATTGTGTGTAGTATTCGGTCGATCTGTGGGAGGGGGTAGTGGTATTTCGATGAAGCCTTATTCAAGTTATGGAATTCGATGCACAGTATGATTGTAGCACCCTAAAATTGGTGCAATTAAACCATCAATAAAAAATAAAAATTTGAATTTTAACCCCAAAATTGCCCGTTAACCGCTCACCTCATTTTTTGCATCATTTTTAGAAGTTGTTTTGACCATTGGACGATATCATTGTCAATCTAACAATATCATCCCAAATCATACGAATTCATCTGGAAGAGAATGTCTAGACGATTTTGTCCCAAAACCAAATTTTCATAATTAGATTTTGTTTCAATGACCTCTCCAACTTGGGTAGAAGCGTGTCTACATGGTTGGATATTCCCACATTGAGGATCTCCTAGATTGGGATGATCCCTAACCTCCTAACCTCCCCCTAATCCTATATAAACTAGGATTTTTCCAGTTTATCCCCCTGGCTGATCCTCTAATTTCCCTGATTCCCTGATTTCCCTGGATCCCTCTAACTCCCTGATCTCCCATCACTTGCACTTGTGTTTTCAAGTTTTTGTTATAGGATTTCATTATGTTTTAGTTAGAGATAGCTCAGATCATCACAGAAGATTCAACCATAATTTCGAATGATCCTATCAAGATTGGCGATGATCTTGTATGATTGTAGACAATCTTGACTGCAATTTAGCTTGGGGGCAATCAGAGTCCCGAGTTTGCATTTTCTACCTTGTTTATTTATTTATTGGTGCATTATATTAATTTACTTTATTTTGCATCTTGGAGTTCACATCGTTTAGCATAATTGCATGATAAAATTCAAAATAAGTCACCAAATCTCATTTAATTTGATAGTTGGATTTGTTGTTCAAACATCTACACTCTCATTTCTATCATTTTGCATCATTCTTGCGATAGTATTTTTTTGTATTTGGTGTCTGTTCTCTTAATTATAGGTTTCTGACAAATTCATCTGATGAATTCGTCAGGTCGCTGATGATCCTAGGTGATCTCAGAAAATCTCCTATGATTTGGGATGATTCTATATAATTACAGATGATCTTGTCATATCCGAGATGATTTGGACTCCTACAAGCTTTAGAATCTTCATCAAACATCAGAAATCAGGTGTACACTTCTCCATTTAACATATTCTCTACATTTAATCGCATTAAGATTCATTTATGTTTGTTGTATTCATATAAATCAGAATTGTCATATAGAATAGCTTAGCTTCATTTTGGCCAACCTAGGAATCTGAATGATTGAACATAAAACGAATAAATCAAACCCATTCTCATCCTAGGCATGGAAACTACCACTCAAAGTTTCCTGGTGAACCCCACCATTCATCAAAAATTCACCTTTATACCCCTCCCCCGAGAGTCGCAACCTTCAAAGGGCCTCTCCATCCGAGGTATTGTTCCATCCTTTTCGCATTCCCCTTTTGAGCACAAATCCTTCAACCTGAAGGTAAAGGTGCAAAAAATTAGGGCGATACATTTTGGTAAAATTGACATGAAACTAAAACACCTTTTGAAAACAATCCAAAAAAAAAAAACACATTATTAAGAACATCTAGAATCATTAGAAAACTGTTAAATTTGCATATCATACTTAGATGGTAGATTATAATAGAAGACGAGCAGTCTCCATAAATGTTGAAAATCAATTAACAGCCATAGAGATTACTTATGTGCTTAGAGTACCTCAAACATATAGAGCCCAACCTTTGTGGGATGAACTTGATAGGAGATTGGGTATTATTGGATCTAGATCTGCATAACTTAGGCAAATTAAGAGGTTTATTCTAGATAGAATCTTGGATTCTAATCAGGTGACTTTGTACCATGAACTTCAGAGAGCTTGCCATAGGTGGTTAGCCGATAAAAGAGCACTTGTGTCTTCTGAATTATACACCTTTAAGGAATACCTTGAGAACGCAGTTGTAGTACATAAATTTCTATCTTGTATAGAGGATCAATAAGTCGTTCTTACGGATAGAAAGAGATGGAATAGAGTTCCTAGAGATGTTTTGTATCGAGAGTATTGTCACAAACTTTATTTTTACATGTCAAAGTCTGAAATAGATCATATTACCATAGCACACTTTGTCAAGTTCTTGAAAAACAACTTCCAATTTGAAGAGGAGCATTTCATGACTCTTGATGAACTTGAACCTATCAATGATATCCATAAACTATTCATAGAAAACTAAGTGATTCTTTCTACTATTGTTTCTTATAACTAGCATGTTGTTTGTTATTTTTATTCTCGTAAAATAATAATATAATAAAATCACACAAAAAAAAAAAAATTCCTTTTAAGTATTATAGTAGGTATATAGTTAAAATATATACCTCTCAACCCTATCGCATATATATATATATATATATATATATATATATATATATATATATATATATATATATATATATATATATATATATATATATATATTTTTTTTTTTTTTTTTTTCTAAAACCTAAGTTTAGCACAATGCCTAGACTTAGGAATGGAAAACAAACCGAAGAAGATGAAGATTGGTTAGGAAGACCATTAATTGACCAAAATGTCCCTCCTAAGGACCAAGTTCAGGAAGAAGAAATCCTAGACCAGCAAGAAGAAGAGCTTGCTGTAGGAAATGAACAAGAAGAAACTATTAGAGAGGAAGGATCCTCATCCCCTAAAATGTCTTTGGGAGGAGCCATCACTGTTTAGAACATGGAACAATTCTGGAAGTTCATTAACACTAATATTGGTGTTTTTAATAGAGCAGCCCATATGGACAAGGATTGAATTAGTGACACTCAAGCAACTCTAGAAGAAGTATTTCAAACACACACTAATCCCTTTTCCTTTATTAAACAAGAGAGTGATCAATCTAGACCATCCAATTTGGATATAGTAGCTACAATTCAGAAAATGCAATAACAACAGGTTACCCAACCACCTAAAGTGCCTATTAACAAGCCTAGGATCATTCCCACACAAAATAAACCATCATTTACTGCTCTATTTCACCAAGCTCTTGATCAATATACCTCGAATCAACAAACACCCAAAATAAAACCGAACACCAATTACCAACAACCTAAGGTACAACATAATACTATTAAAAATCCCCTTCATAATACTCTTCCT
The DNA here is from genome assembly GCA_028583015.1 of Wollemia nobilis. Taxonomy (NCBI): domain Eukaryota; kingdom Viridiplantae; phylum Streptophyta; class Pinopsida; order Araucariales; family Araucariaceae; genus Wollemia; species Wollemia nobilis. The sequence goes on along the minus strand of JAQPPZ010001711.1, from coordinate 4,151,143 downwards.
ACCAAAACTTTGCATAATAGCAATATAAAATCTAATCCTTGTGTCACACCATCATATGCTCATAGATCCCATACCTATGTGCCACCGAACCAATATGGTGGACAAACTAGCAACCTAGAAGCCGTGGTGAAACAGTTAGTTTCCCGCATGGACCAGATAGATCCCTATCGTCCCTCGCATAATTATCAAGAGATGTGTAGTCATCCTTTAGATCCTATAGTCATAGCATAGCTGTATACTAAACATTTTCCTATGCCTATTCTTCCCATATATAAAGGAACCGAAGATCCCATAGAGCATCTTCGTATGTTTAGGATAGTATGTCATGATATATCACATGATGACTTGTTATTACTAAAAATGTTCCCAAAAAGCTTGGGAGGAATGGCATTAGAGTGTTATTATCAATTACCCACTAATTCTTTGAGGAATTTCAAAGAAACTATTGAGTATTTTGTTCATAAATTTAGTGCCTACATCGAAAGAGATGTGACCATTAAAGATTTGTATAACTTAAAACAGGGAAAATATGAATGCTTTGCTGATTTCCTAGCTAGGTGGAGATAGTTGATAGGAAAATTACACTTTGTGTTACCTTATAGGGAGATGTTGGACATCTTTATTAATAATTTGCAAGAGTAACTATCATACGAATTATCAACTGCTACCTTGACCACCTTCGATCAGGCTAGAGAACTAGCTCGAAGAGTGGAATATGCTCTCATTAGGAGAGGCCAGCTTAAAAAGAGAGATGATGAGAAACAATCCAAAAATCAATATAAGAATAAACAAGTTGTGGGTGATGGAATCACTGATAGCAAAAATATTTCTAATGTTAATGCTACGAAGACAGCGAAGAAGTTTGTACTAAAACTTCCTGATAAACCTCCTTGAGAATTTACTAGGTTAAACCAACCTTTATCAACTATTCTATCGTAATTATTAGAATGAGGTTTAATTCAATTACCAAATATTCGAGAACATGATCCAACTATACCCATATACAAAGTAGATTTACACTGTGACTTCCATAGAGGACCTGGACACACTACCAACTCTTGTAAAATATTAAAACATAAAATACAGGACTTGATTGATAACAATGAGATGGAGGTGTAAGCCTTTCAACCTAAGAAAAATCCTCCAAATAATGTTCAAAATAATACCCCACAAATCTAGAATCAGAATGCCAATCAATCATTGGACATATTTCAACATCCCCTACCAAAACATGGTAAGGAGGTGGCTAATCAAATTGAACATCATAATGTCCCTCCTCCTGCCCGATATGTAGGAACTATTAGTGGGCATTTACCTATTCATGATATGGAAATATTTGACATAACTTTATCCATGGTTACAACCAAGCCTCTATATAATATTCAGATACTTGATCTTAGTGATACAGAATACGAGACTAAGAGTGATATGGAAATCACATCAAATCAATGGAATAGTTCTAATGATGAATCAGATCCTATTCACCCTATCATAAGTTATATGGTTCTAGAAGAGCCATTTCCAAGAAGAGTCACTACTATAACCTCCTCTCATCAATTACTTTATAATGAGCTAGCTATAAAAGCTAGAACAAGACCCATTCATCATCCACATAATACAATTGTGGGTACCATCAGAGTTGTTACTAGACAACAGGCTAAAAATTCTCAACAAGATCAAATTCAGAATGGTGGATCAGCTCCATTTGTTTTGAAGGTTCCTAATAAAGGGAATCATTCACCTAATGTGCAACCTAAACCTATTTATAATATTAATGAACAATTGTCAAATATTACAACAGGAATTTCACTCTTGGACCTTTTAATATCTTCTCCTACACATAGAGATGAATTAATGCTCACATTAAGTCAGATGATGGTACCACAAGACATTCAACCTGAAGCCATGGCCGATACTATAATAACTCATGAAGTTGATTGTATTGACTTCCGGGATAGAGACATACCGCAACATAGTTTACATAAATATAACCCCTTGTATATTACTGCCTTAATTGGAGATGTAGCAGTCAAACGAGTTTTGATTGATAATGGTTCAACTTTAAATATCTGCACTTTTGAATTCTACCAAATATTTAGGTTTAGAAGTGATGAAATGAAAAGAATTGATATGATCATAAAAGCTTTTAATGACAAAACACAAGAAACGTGTGGATTTATTACCATTCCATTGCAAGTTGGTCCAAGAACATTGGATACAACTGTGTTTATTGTACATTGCCCTACATCGTATAATATAATCTTGGGTCATCCTTGGATCAATTCGATGTGAGCTATTCCCTAAAATTTACATTAATGTGTTAAGTTCAAATTTAAGAATCAGTTGATTACCATTCACGGTGATCCAAGACCCTTTGATATGTGTGCTTTGGCAGAACCTATTGGAGTTCATTTTTGCCCTGCTCTATCATCCACACATCCTAATTCCCATTATCCATCTAAACATGTGAAACTCACACCCACAACATCATCTACTTATTCTCCAGCAGTTGCACCTTCACATATGACTTAACCATCCTCTAAAAAAACTGCATTAGGACGTAAGAAAGATCCTAATCCCACAACCAATGTCTCTTGTTCTACTCCTATAAATTCCATACCTTTCATAGACACATCTATCGACATCTCTACACCATCTACATCCACCAAATTCATATTTTCCACATCGAAAGATGTAGGGAATGTTCCTTCTATCTCTTATGCTCTTACTGACGAGCTCTTACCCGATCTATCTAAAATTCTTATATCAGAAGAAATGAATGATTCTATGCAAGATTCCCTTATTTTAAATAATTTGCCACCATCTCCTCGTACCTTGGGCATCCCACAGCCTATGGGAAGTATTTACCAATTCGAGAGCTATGCCTTTATTTATAAGGGATATGACTAGGGTAGAATACCCAAAAAAATCATAACTCATTATGATGGATAAGCTCGATGTTATTTTACTAATGAGTATATTAAAGCCAAACCTATAATTGCTTAAATTGGGATATAAAGGGAAAGGCTTGGGACCTTTCCATAATGGTATGAAATAACCTTTTGAGGTAGAAGCATGGCGCACCCGATGTGGTGTGGGCATATTTTCTAGTAAGGGTCAGCCATTCCCATATGAGGGTGATGACCATATTATATGTTACCAAGATTATTTAGATGGACGTAATGCTTTGCATTTAAAAAATGAGACATTCACGTGTAATATGCTATCTATAGCTTATCCTGAGATGATCTCTAAATCCAACGATGATTTGGAGGGAGATATCTTTCATGATGTCTTCGTTGAAGAATTATTACATAATGGATTTTATTTTGATGGATCTATACCTAGTATAGCCTAGCTTGAGGCCACGACTCCTCAAGACGAATTATCCAAGCTAACCTTGGAAGAATTACAAGAATTGGGAATTTCACCCACCCCACATAATTTTGAGAGAGATCTACACATGGAAGTAGAAAATGTCATAAAAATTAACATTGTAACCAACGATAACCCTCACATAATCAACATTGGATCAAAATTGAGTCAAGAAAAATAGGATAAATACATTGCATTTATTAAAGAATATGAAGATGTCTTTTCTTGGACATATGAAGATATGTCGGGTTTAGACCCTTCTGTGGTTATGCATCACCTAGTAGTGCATCCGGATGCTAAACCTGTTAAGCAAAATCTTAGAAAAATGCATCCTAAAGTGGCCTTACTAGTCAAAGGGGAGTTAGAAAAACTCCTGGATGTTATTTTTATACAAGCCATTGATTATGCTGAATGGATCTCGAATGTAGTGCCAGTAACTAAGAAAGAAGCTACTAAGATTAGGGTTTATACAGACTTTAGAGATATTAATGATGCATGCCCTAAAGACGATTTTCCCCTTCGTAATATGGATTAGATCATTGATTTTATTGTTGGGAGTGGAATGATATCCTTAATGGATGGATTTTCTGGTTATAATCAGATTAGGATAGCTCCTAAAGATCAGGCTAAAACAACCTTTATTACCCCTTGGGGGACTTTCTATTGGAAAGTGATGCCATTCAATTTGAATAATGCAGGTGCAACATATCAACGAGCCATGACTTATATATTTTTGAATAAGATGACCATTTAGATGACTTGAGAAAAGTATTTGATCGGTTAAGGAAATATCTTATCCGATTGAATCCAGCCAAATGTATATTCATAGTTAAGTCAGGTAAATTATTGGGGTTTATAGTTTATTTACATGGTATCAAAATTGACCCTCTCAAGATTACGACTATCACTGATATACCCGCACCTACAAATATATCTGAATTACGAATTCTACAAGGTAAGCTTCAATCTATCCGTCGCTTCATTGATAAGTTGGCAGATAAAATTGGACCCTTTCTTAAGCTTCTTAAGAAGGATGTCTCTTTCCATTGGGACGACGAATGTAAGGAAGCATTTGAACTCCTCAAACAATATCTTCTTAATCCACCTATACTTTCACCACCTAAAACTGATCGCCCATTTATCTTGTATATTTTTGCTTTAGGAGCTATGTTGGCTCAACTTGATGATGAGAAAAGAGAGCGTGCTAATTATTACATTAGCAGAACATTAATTAGTTATGAAAACCGCTACACAACATTAGAGAAGTTATGTCTAGCAGTCATATTTTCTACATAGAAACTACGCCATTATATGCTCAGTCAAAAAACATACGTTATTGCTAAATTCGATCCCTTGCGGTATCTCATGAGTCGACCTTATTTATCTGGTCGCACAGCGAAGTGGGTTCTTGCTCTAAGCGATTTTGAACTCATGTTTATAGGATAGAAGTCTGTTAAGGGTCAAATCATAGCAAATCAATTAGTTTCTACACCCTTAGAGTCCACCCATCCCCTCATCATTGAGTTTCCTAAAAAATGCCTTAACCTAGACGCGGATCATTCTGAGCAATGGTCCCTATACTTTGACGGAGCCCGATGCATGAGTGGGGCTAGTGCAGGTATTATTTTGATATCTCCATAGAAACATATCATACCTCTATCCTTTAAATTAATGTTTGATTGTACTAATAACACTACTGAATATGAGGCTCTAATCCTTGGATTACGAGCTACCCTAGCACTAAAAATTAAAAATCTATTAGTTTTCGATGATTCTCAACATTGTTATAAATAAAATTAATGATGTTTATCAGACCAGAGATGATAAATTGTGTCCATATAAAGCATATGTATTACAATTAATATCTTTATTTGATCAAGTTACCTTGGAAGCTATTCCTAGAACTAGCAATCGTGTGGATGATGCTATGGCCACAACTGCATCTCTTTTACCCTTGGAGTTAGATGATGAATATGCTGCCATCACTATTCATCGACTCCAGGAACCCGCTTCAACTAAATCATGTCTGGAACCTTTGGATGTGTTTCTAATCAACGAAACTATTCCTAAACTTTGGTACACTGACATCCTCAATTTTCTTCAAAATGGGACCTTCCCTGAAGGTTTTAATAGAAACTAGTGTCGGTTATTATGTAGATGAGCAAGTCACTTCATAATAATTGGCAATGCGTTATATAGGAGATCTTTTTATGGTATCCTATTAAGATGTTTGAAATCTAGAAGAGTCTAGATCAGCTTTGAGTGAAGCCCATGATGGATCTTGTGGGGGACACTTTAGTGGTAGCGCCATTTCTAATAAGCTCATTAGGATAGGATATTTTTGGCCTACCATGGAGAATGATGCACATGATTACGTGCACCATTACAACAAGTGCCAGAAACACGCTGACATTTTCCATGCGCCTACACAAGAACTACAGGTTATTTCTTCTCCTTGGCCTTTTTTAAAATGGGACTTAGACACCATCGAAAAAATCATTCTTGTGTCATCTGATGGACACAAATTCATCATAACTACCACTAAGTATTTTAAAAAGTGGGTCGAAGCTATGCCCTTGGCATATTGTACTGGAACGCAAGTTTCCAAGTTTATTCTTAATCAAATTATTTGTAGATTCAGAATTCTTGTAAATCTCATCTCATATAATGGAACTTGTTTCAAAAACAAATATGTCAAGAAACTATGTCAAAAATATAAAATTCAACATCATTGGTCCACTCCCTATTATACTCAGGGTAATGGCCAAGCAGAAGCATCTAATAAAACACTAATTAAAATTCTCAAGATACTGGTCAATAAATCTGGTTGTGATTGGCACATTCAATTATATCTTTCTTTGTGGGCTTATCGAACTAGCATTCATACTCCCACGGGCACTTCACCTTTTATTTTGGTTTATGGTGTTGAAGTCGTTTTTCCCTTTGAATTAGAAGTTCCTTCTTTGGCTTTGCTACTTCAAGATACTGAAGTAGGAGATGAATATCATGCTAGCAGATTTAGTCAGCTAGAACTCCTCAATGATAAGCACATTAACGCTTTAGAGCATCTTCGTTCCTACTAGAACAAGCTCAAACAAGCATATCTCAAGAAAGTTCATAATCGATCCTTTGAGATCGGTGACCTCGTCTTAAAAGAAAATTAAAAAAATACTAATGCAACTAAAGACCTTAAAGGCAAATTCGAGCCTAATTGGCTTGGGCCATATATTATCATTGCTAAATTTGGATCGGGAGCATACAGATTAGCTACCTTATATGGTAAAGATCTTAAAGAACCTATGAACATTATGCATCTTAAGCGCTACTATGCATAAATTTGGTAATCTTGTCACTGTATATATTATACATATTGTCTCATATTAGTAATTCATATAAAAATTTCAAAAAATAGTAATATTATGTATTCTCTCAATTCATAAATTAAAATCAAAATATAAAAAAATTAAAATCATCAAAATCCTCAAAAACATTTTCTATTTTTGCACCTGTCAATTCTTGAAGTATTGCAGTTATATGTTCAGTTATTTTGATAAATTAGAATTTATTTGGAATCCCTCACTTTCACACTCACATGAATAAATATCTTGATCTTATTTGGTATGATTATTAATCTCTCTTATATCAAAGTCCATAGTTGAATTAAATAAAGTGTTGAGCATAGAGAACTGATCCTGTTATTTACTTGAACCAAGTACACCTTTTTCACATTAAAATAATTTCATTGCAAATTCAAAATGATGCTACATAGTAGAAGTGGTCTCTTGAGTGAAACTTTTCCCTGCTATCCTATCATGCACATGGTCTAGAATCTTTGAGAATTGACAAAAGGACAAGCTCACCCTTGCCCAGAATAAAAATCCCTTGATCTATAGCCAATCCGAGCAAGTATCCCTAGTATAGGAAGAAAAAAAAAAGAAAAAAAAAGCAAGAAAAATTATGAGAAAAAAAAATTACTCAGAAGCATTATCATTTTGTACCATCTTAGCAATATTTCAGCATTATCTCAGTGTCAAGCAAATACAAAAAAAAAATTATAAAAGGAAAAGAAAAGAAAAAGCAAAAAGCAATAAATCCCTCCCCCACCCTTTGAAAGAAAAGAAGGGTGAATGAGCTTGAATCCCTGGAATTCTCAATTATTCAAAAATCATGAGGTAAGCCCCATAACAGGTGGTTTGTGCCCAACCCACTTGGCCTTGGGTAACTCCTAGCGTGGTGATATGTCTGTCACATTAGTGACCTTCTTTTGTACAGACCTATGTCCGCTCATGGATCAGCTAGCTCTTGATGACCCGACTTACATAGTAGTATGGTATGATTACATGCATATAAATCATGGTCAACGAACACTCATTTGGTTAATTCAAATTACTTGTATCAAATTATCTTGTTCAAAATCGGTAAATGAACAATACAATTGCAAACACATTTATGTTTGAGAGATTTTGTATCATTATGATAGATCAAGATCGACAATGAACTCACATATGCACACAAGGTTCCTTATAAATGTCAAATTTGTCTTTGAGATAATTTAAAATTATTTATGCAAATCTTCTGGAATAATTTGATTTTTTTTACTTGAGAATATATGTTCAGCATAAAATCAATTAAATACATTTTTTTCAAAAATCTAAAATTTTCTTGCAAAACATGTTCAAAAGCTAGCAATAAAGTCACATTTATATTTTCGACTTTCGTGACGATGGTATAGTTCCAAAACCTAAATTGGAATTTTATGCCTAATGCAAGTCCTCATTTTTATATTTTTTGTTTATCTCAAAATCAAAAATCAACTATGCAATAAAACTATTATAATCAATTTCTTCTTTGGATTTCATGATGATGGTATAAGTCTATACCTAAAATTCTATGCCTAGCGCAAACCATTGTTCTAATATTATTTCCCATTTATTTAGTCCATAAAAGCATATGGCTTAAATCATTATGTTACACAATTGTGCTTTAAAAAGAACGAAAACTTTTCTATTTCATTTCATTACGTCAACATTCATTTTTGCGATGATGGTATAATTCCTAGGGAATTGTTCAAATTTCTATCATACTTAGGAATTTTATGCCTAGAAAAAATCATATTTTTAATATTTCATGCATAATACTTTCATGAAAATCTGAAAACAAATCATCACTATCATCATTTTTCATCATCACAAAGTCTTAAGAAAGTCTCTTAAGCACCCTTTTACTTTTAGCAATATTTCTCTCATACTAGGATTAGCTTAATGACATAGCGAGCGGTGACTCCATGAAATGGTCATGTAACAGTGACAATGTCCTTTTAAATTATTGTTAGAATTCATTTTATTTTCATCAAAACACACCACAACAACCAGTTTGTTTACATTAGATTATTTCATTTAATTTTATCACATGACATAAAATTATAATATTTTCAATGATATAATTACATGAATAGTCAATCAACAATTAAAATATTAAAGCATCATAAAACATATGCACAAGTCATATCACAAAAATAACATCATATATATATATATATATATATATATATATATATATATATATATATATATATATATATATATATATACAAAAAGCATATACATCATATCAAACGGATTGGTATGCCACAATCTATATCCTGGCATACTCAATCCTCTCAAAAATAGTCTATGTACAATGTGCGTCTAGCATCGAGAAGCCCTCGAGCTCTCAGCTTCATCTCCTTTCCCGCCCTGAGGTGGATGACGTGGTCCCATAGAAGCCCATCTTGTGTTATGGGTCCTCAATGTTGATCATGATGATGTCCTTGATGACCCCATATTGATCGGCTTCGTAATTTTGACTGGCAATTGTATCCTCTAGCCATTTGGAACCAGCTGGTAGTACACTCCTAGATAGAACATGGTCTGAGCAACTAACTATGCTAGATCCAGAATGCTCGCCCCTTTGCTCTAAGCCCTGATCCGTGTAGCCTCATCCTACAGAGTCTACACCTGAGCTCATAGGTGGGCATTCTTCGCTTGGAGAGCTACCATCTCACTACTCTCCCCCACCTTGACACCCTTACCCCTATCGAGCAAGGGTGGCCTATACCTCTTTTGAAAAGGGAGTCTCTCTCTCCTCTCCCCCCTCCTTTTTGACTGCTACTGTCTCTGCAAAGCCTGTGGTGTTCTTCGATGTCTCTCCTAAGGAAGTCATCGCTAATCCCTCCCTCCGTGACTCCTCACTGCATCGATGGCAGCCTAGTGCCACCTCTCCATCCGTTGCACTACAACGTGCATCGAACCTTATGCCCTCATCATTTGAGGAGGGTGGATGCCTACATACTAGGCATCATACTTGTCTACTACCCCTGCACCATCCCCATCCATTGGTTGAATGGGGGCATCATCAGCATCCTGACTCTAGAACCGCTGCATGTTTGGAGCCTTGCTCAGTGTGGTGTTATCCTTCATAGTTCAGGATTACTCATAATCCCTAAGAAAAGGTATCCCTTGTTGTAGACCGAACTACCTCACAACTTGGTCGTAGCGATGGAGCTCTACCTATCCCTGCTCTATCCTCAACCATATGACTCGCCTGATGCGAGCCAAATCCTATCCATCCTCTACCTACCCTAGATGCTCTCTCCATCGTCTCTAGGTGATTCGATCTATGGTGAGGTCATCCAGCAACCTCCGAGATGTCGATAGATCTATCTGTCGCTATGAACCTCTTTGGAGCCACCAATAGAAAACCTGGGGTCTCTCCTGGTCAAATATTGTCATTGGAAGCCCTATCGGCCTTCGCACCATAATGTGCTCCCAAAACCAAACCTGTAGGAGCGATGTCAGCACTAGACATCGACCTCCCTTGTATACGACCCCGTAAAGGATCCTATACAACCGACACAATACATAGCTACCCCAAGAAAACCTGTATCCGTGGTCTCTCATGTCTTAGACCACATCATAGAGTAGCCATGGTAATTTGCATCCGCTCTGGTGGCATAGAAGAAGGCCACCCACCACCCTACCAAAGCTCGGGTCAACCGATATGCCCTAGGCATCTACCTCAAAGCCTCGATGTTCACTTCGCCCTTCTCCAAGGTGAAGCTTGGGTCACTGCATAATATCATCATGGCGTGGCCTTGATTGGCCGAAGGCATCATGAATCGACCATGTATGGGGATCCTCAAGATCCTCCATACATCCTCTAGAGTGGAAGTCATCTCCCTTATCGATAATGGAAAGCAAGACGACTTTGGATACCATCTCTCTGCTAGGGCTGTCAGTAGCCCCATGTCTATAGGAAGTTGTGGCATCTCTGCCACATGCTGCAGTACTACCTCTACCAGTCTGTCTCGCTCGACCTGATCGAGTGTGGGTAAGTCATCCCTGAGACCTTCATATTTCCACTCCCAACTCTTTAGTAATCCCCTCTACAAAATAAACAATAAAAACAACAAAAATCATTAGTACATAATCATTAAAAAATCAATTAAAATTAAAATTAAAATCATCCCATAAAAATCTAGACAAAATCATTCTTAATAGGACAAAATCATCTCCGTTCTTCAATTTGGGGATCGACCCTTATTGGAAAGGATCGCCCCTATTTCTTCAATTTCGTCCTTAGATGAAATCGACGATATAGGGATGATTTCAACGAAATTGGGATGATTTCGTTTGGATGTTGTCGATGGCCTAAAAACAGCCGCGATGCCCAAAAATAATTAAAATTCAAATAAAAAATCAATAAAATCAAGTTAAAAACATAGTACACTAAGTTTAGATCCTTACCCGCAACTCACACTGGACCTCTATCGATCTGTGCATTGTTTCCACCATTTCGCCTGTAGAGCTCTGAAACAATGAAAGTGAACAGTAAAAATGAATTAGGGTTTTACCCTATTTTTCTTATTTTTATTTTAAAATCACATTTTTTAAATTTTTTGCTTTTTTGCGCTTTTACCTCAAACATTCGATTTAGATAAAAAATCGGAGGCACCATAGTAAACAGTCGTACGATTCGACCTAGAATCATCGTCTAAAAAATGGAATAAATATTTGCTTTCTCATAAAGTGTAAAGAACTCGTCTTTAACGCATTTTTTTTAGAAAATTCACTAAAGAGGGGGCAAAATGTAGCACCCTAAAATTGGCATAGTTAAACCATTAGTAAAAAGTAAAAATTTGAATTTTAACCCTGAAACCGCTCGTTAACCGCTCACCTCATTTTTCATGCCATTTTTAGAAGTTGTTTTGATCGTTGGATGATATCGTCGCCGATCTGACGATATCGTCCAAAAATTGAACGAATTCATCTGGAAGAGAACGTCCAAACGATTTCATCCAAAAACCAAATTTTCATAATTAGCTTTTATTTCAATGACCTCTCCAACTTGGGCAGAAGTGTGTCTGTGCAATTGGAGATTCCCACATTGAGGATCTCCTAGATTGGGATGATCCCCAACCTCCTAACCTCCCCCTAATCCTATATAAACTATGATTTTTCTAGTTTATCCCCTTGGCTGATCCCCTAATTTCCCTGATTGCCTACTTTCCTTGGTTCCCTCTGACTCCCTGATCTCCCATCATTCGCACTTGTGTTTTCAAGTTTTTGTTGTAGGATTTCATTATGCTTTAGTCGAAGATAGCTCGGATCGTCGCAGATGATTCAACCACAATTTTGGACGATCCTGTCAATATTGGTGATGATATTGTATGATTGCAGATGATCTTGACTGCAATTCATCTTGGGGGCAATCTGAGTCCCGATTTTGCATTTTCTACCTCGTTTCTTTATTTATTGGTGCATTAGATTAATTTACTTCTGTTTTATATCTTGGATTTCACCTCATTTAGCGTAATTGCATGATAAAATTCAAAATAAGTTACCAAAATATTGTATCTCATTTAATTTGATAGCAGGATTTGTTATTCAAACATCTACACTCTCATTTCTATCATTTTGCATCATTCTTGCAATAGTATTTTTTTGTCTATGGTGTTTGTTTTCTTAATTGCAGGTTTCTGATGAATTCGTTAGGTCACTGATGATCCTAGGTGATCTTGGATGATCTCCTACGATTTGGGATGATTTTTTACAATTACAGATGATCCTATCATATCCGAGATGATCTAGACTCCTACAAGCTTCAAAATATTCATCAAACATCAGAAATCAGGTGTAATCTTCTCCATTTAACATATTCTCTACATTTAATCGCATTAGGATTCATTTATGTTTGTTGTCTTCATATAAATTAGAATTGTCATATAGAATAGCTTAGCTTCATTTTTGCCAACCTAATAATCTGAATGATTGAACATAAAATGAATAAATCAAACCCATTCTCAACCTACGTGTGGAAACTACCACTCAAAGTTTCATGGTGAACCCCACCATCCGTAGAAAATTCACCTTTATACCCCTCCCCTGAGAGACGCGACCTTCAAAGGGCCTCTCTGTCCGAGGTATTATTCCATCCTTTTTGCATCCCCCTTCCGGGCACGGATCCTTTAGCCTGAAGGTAAGGGTGCAAAAATTTTGGGTGATACAATGATATCTCCATTATTTTTTCTAACCAAGACAAGGTTGGTTACCCAAGTCAAATGTTGATCAGGTAAACGATATTAGCTTCAAGCAATTTTAGTAGTTCTTGCTTAATCAAAGCCTTGATATTAGGATTCACTGATCATTGCTTTTATCGAAATGGATTTGCACCTTCTTCAATTTCAATTGTATACTATATTATCTCTTTGGAGTAGACCTTAAGATCACCATAAGTCTAGGCTATGATGTTTGGGAATTTTTTACATAATCCCTTGATTTGTTCTAGTTCTTCTTTTATAGTGTTTAATCCCACTTTTATGGATTTATCAGGTCCCATTTGAGCTTCTTTGTATCTATGCTTATCAACTTTCATTTTATGGCTAGTTGACCTAGCATTTGTTATCAAATAAGCTTTCAAGGGTGATCAACCCTTTTGGGATGTGGTTGTTTTTTAACTGGATCGTACATGTATCTTCTTCATCTTTAGAACATTTTGTCACTTGAGCAGTTCATTTCATGAACAAGGAAGTCCACTATCTATTCATAATTTTTGAATACCTACCAGAAAGTATCTTTGTCTGGTATGAAAGACTTGTAATTAGCCTAACTATTTTGGAATTTTGAATGATGTTGCTGATAGGGCAACATTTTTCCCCTATCAAAGCCGACAGATCTACGAGTGTTGTTTTCCCTTGGGATTGCTTTGAGATTTAAATATTCAAAATATTCTAGAAATTCCCAAACCTTATTCCTATAATCCTTAAGGTAATACTGCCTACTTACACATTTCTTAGTAACCTGATTTACTATCAATTTAGAGTCTCCAAAGATTTGCAGCTCTTTGATACCCATATTTTTAGCTTTCTTAAGGTCTAAGCAGAGTGCTTCATATTCTGCTACATTATTGGTGCAAATATATGTTAATCAATAAGAAATACTTTTTCTTCACCTATTTTAGAGATTAAAATAATACATGCTCCTGCTCCTACTCCATTTTTGCACCTAGCACCATAAAAAAAGAGTTTCCATAGTTGACTAGTAGGTTGATCTACCCAAGGGAGAGGAATAGGGTCACTCTTCTCAAGATTTAAAATTGTGTATTTCCCCATATTTGTTTCAATCATGGCATTTAATTCTTGGAGATATAACTGATATTCTTCCTACAATAAATTTAGAGATTCTTCCATTAAGTTCAAATATCCTAGTTCCTTTGTCATCATATTCACAGTGGTGGCGTGTTTACCTTCCTCTTAAATTTTTCAATATGAAAAGTCAAAGGTTTCTCATTAAATATTTTTACTCTTTTTCCCTTGAATGGGATTTCTACGTGTGATAAATCTAATGATAAATATCCTCCTATTTTAGTAGTGAACTACCTGGAGAGACACATACCAAAATAGGGCTCTAGATCCACTACTACTACATATTGTATAACTGTGAATTGAGGTAGCATGTGAAGAAGGATTAGAATATCTTTAATTACCCCTACATTTTTTATAGGGATTTCGTCCAATTGCAAGACACTAGGAATTATCCTTGTATATTCCATTCCCATGATGTCACATACTTCCTTAGGCATCACAGTGGTTGTAGCTCCAGAATCTATCATACAGTTCTGAACTACCCATCCTTCCATCTGAAGGGACAAATAGAAGGGAGGAGGTTTATTTTTTCTTGAGGTGGATGTTAGGATAGCTTGTGCAAAATCTAACTAATATGGGGTTCTACTCTTTTTTTTCATAGATCTTAAGGATTCCTTCAACAAGTCGATCTACCCTGAAAGCTACAAAACTTCGTACATAGTTGCTTTGGAGGGATTTTTCTTCATTTCCTCAACTATGTTGAATGGGAGGGGTTTGAAACTTTTATCTTTTACACTTGTATCATACTTGTTCCTGTATCCTTGATTAGCATCTATTATTTGACACTTATTCAATGAGGGCTACCTCAGTTTATCTCTAGCTTATTTTTGCATCTCTACTTCTTTCTACTGAGGCACTTCTTTACAAGTTTTTGCTCCTTTCTGACCCAAATTATGGGAAGCTTTCTTATAGGGGAATATTTTATCAATAGGGTCTCTTATAGGTGAAGGTACCTTCAAAGGTTTAAACTCTTGGGGATCAACCTGTAGGGGTTTATTTCCTGATCTGGTTAGGACAACTACTTGTTCAATAAAAGGCATCATGAAATTTTGATTCTCTTCTCTGATCATATTAACTTGACCCTTGAGGGTTCTATTGAACTTCTAAACATAATGTTGGTGAATCATACAAGAAGTTTCATTGTGTGGATCATTACATATGGAACACCAAAAGTTTTACTCTGTTGAAGTGTCAGCGGGTTAACTATCTTCATTGGTATTTACCATGTTAGACTTATCATAGCTTCTACCACTCGTGGAGGCTTTATATTTTGTTACTTGCAAAAACCTCCTAGGTTGGAAATTTCTCTCTACTTCCCTCCTTTACATTGATGTCATCTTATTCATCAGAGTTTTCAAAGATGCTTGTAAATAATGTAAAACTGCAATTTGAGGGTCTATAGTCGACAAAAATGTCACTATAGGTAGTTTAGGAATGGTAGGAAGCATTAGAGGAGTAGAAGGAGCTTGTACTACTGGGATGTTGGGCTACCCAGTCCACTTAGGGAGACTTGTATTATAAGCTAGAGCAAGAGTTGGGAAAGTAGTATTTAATGCTTGTTGTAGGTTAGGAAAAATAGGCATTATCATATTTACAAGGAACCTTCCAATAGCGATTATATATATTTCTACTTTCTAGGCTTCTTGGTAAATATTTGGGAAGGTAAATACTTGGTACTTCTTGATGGTCATACTTATATATGAGTTGAAATCTCTCAGATAATAATACATCAAATGTTCATTTGTTGGCCTCAACCTATCAGTTACCCTCTACCAAGTTCAACTGAATCTAATGTTAAAGTCGACAATCTCCTCTTGTGGGTGTTTTTGGATGACACTAATTTGATTCAGTAGGGAGAATGGATCAACATGTTTGTTGAATTATTCCACTATTTTACCAGCGAGTTGGGCCCAAGTAGATATAGTTTTGTTGTCAAGGGCTTTGTACCAATAGAGCATTTTTTCTTTCAAGGAAATAACTAGTAGTATTATCATAACATCTTCCTCAAAATTTTTATGTATCAAGGCGAGTGTTGCTACATATGGTAGTGTTCATAGGCCATATTTCTAGTATCGTCATACTAGGGTAATGCTTTCATGGCCACTACTGGAATAAGGTGCTGAGCTTCCAGGTTTAGGGGGGCTGTATGATTCCATAAAGGATAGGGCAAAATTGGTTTATTTGTAGCCATTGTAATTATAGTTCTATCGGATATTACAGGTATATGGGTAGTTGGAATTAAAGTTTCTCTAGTAGCAGTACTGGGGAAAGATACAGGGGAAATATTTGTGTATCCTGTATTTGCGATATATGAATTTTTTCTAGCAACTAAAATAGGATTAGCTTTGAGGTTACCAAGGTGTAGTTTAAAGAATTTGATGGGTTCTTCTAAAATTTTCACCTTAGATCTGGTTATCATAAAAGATGGTATTTTAATCATAAAATAGGTAAAGGATTTCTTAGGGTTCCTTTATTGGGTGGATTCGCTAGGTGATTCATAAAAAATAAATAGGGCAAAGGTAATAACCAGAACTTTGATCTGTATACTACATGGGATTGTGTCCCACCGGGCATGCCAAAAATTATTGGTGCGAAATATACCTTTGGTTATGTTTGTGCCCAAGACTTTACCAATATTTATATACCAAGTTAAAATATAGTTTTATCTGGTTCAATCTCCAGAGGAGGCTGGTTCCTTGCTTCTTTTAGGAAAAGGGAGAGAGAGGTAAATGCGTAAAGAGAGGGAAATATAGCTATTGCTAGAAGTGTTTAAGGGTACATATTAGACAACAACAAAGCAACCTTAACAACACTTTTTAGAGAAGCATCTATTTAAACCATAAAATAGAACCACTAATCCTTCAATGTAAATCCACTCAAGCATAAGATTAATGGAATAGTTAATTTTAGATTTAATAGAACTTCACCGCAGAAATTCAGAATAAGAATTAGAGCAAGTAATATTAAATCTAAATTTAATAAGCCATCAATGATCCATACATACTTGAAAGTACACCAGTGGGCTAGAAACTAGAATGGATGATCTTTTATTAGCTTTCATAAGTCTGTACATTGTCTTGTAAACATCTAAGAGTCAACCTTTTATTTAGGTTACTCATCCTATATAATAGTTTTACATAACTAGAAAAACTGAAAGTTGTGATAACAATATAACCATAGGCTCATTATGGTAAAGAGGCAGTGAGGAGAGTATGGAGTCTTCAACTGTAAATGGTTAAGATCTTCTTATTATAGAAATATTCCTTTATCTTCGTAGAGGCATAATGGTCCACCTATATTTTATTCAAAAATATCGCTTCATGATCTTCAAAATGTCATGCCATCATGACTTTTGGTCTTTGCTAGGCCCCTTGGTCTCAAAATATTACACTATCATGACTATTTGCCTTACCTCTTCCTTGATCTAAAAAATGGCATGCCATCATGACTTTTGGTCTTTGCTTGGTCGTTTTGTCTCAAAATGTTGCGTTGTCACAACTATTTTCCTTATCTTTGCCTTGATCTTCAAAATGTCATGCCATCATCACTTTTGGTCTTTTCTTGGCCCTTTGGTCTCAAAATATCATGTTATCATGACTATTTGCCTTATATCTACCTTGATCTTCAAAATATCACACCATCATCACTTTTTGTCTTTTTTGGCCCCTTGGTTTCAAAATGTCATGTTGTCGTGACTATTTTCCTTATCTTTGCCTTGATCTTCAAAATGTCATGCCATCATGACTTTTGGTCTTTGCTTGGCCCTTTTGTCTCAAAATGTCATGTTGTCACAACTATTTGCCTTATATCCACCTTGATCTTAAAAATGTCACACCATCATGACTTTTAGTCTTTGGTTGGTCCTTTATCTCAAAATGTCACGTTGTCATGACTATTTGCCTTATCTCTACCTTGATCTTCAAAATGTTGCGCCATCACTACTTTTGGTCTTTTCTTGGCCCTTTTGTCTCAAAATGTCATGCTACCAGGACTATTTTCCTTATATCCATCTTGATATTCAAAATGTCACACCATCGTGACTTTTGGTCTTTGATTGGCCTTTTGTCTCAAATTGTCACGTTGTTACGACTATTTTATATTGGAAATTTTGAGTAGTTGTGTTGTCATTGAAGTCAAGAGTTAGTTTCAGTGATATCAAAAGTCAGTGCAAGGGATTGAAAAAATGAGGGTTAAAATATTTATATTTTAAGCCCAAAATATTTGGTTTAAAGCTTCACATGATTGATCAAAAGGTTGGCTAAATACCCTAAAGGAAGGAGATACCTAGGCCCAAAGGAAATAATATTATAATATTTATTATTATAATATTAAAGGTGTTAAGATAAGGCCTAAGGTTAAAAAAGGAAAACACCTAGGCCCAAAGGAAATAATATTATAATATTTATTATTATAATATTAAGTATTAAAAAAAACCTAAGGTTACTTGTAAATTAATTATAATATTTATATTATAATTAATTTATAATATAAATTAATTAAAACCCTAAGTAAGGGTTGGGCGCAAAACATTAAGTTTAAATGTTTTTCCCACCGACGTTTGAGCAAGGAAGGAGTATGGTATTTATACCATAAGGTTTAATGGCATAAGGCAAGTCTCCGATATTGCGCATGTGAAAGGTTAAAAATTATTGATGCAATTTTCATGAGCAACGAAAGACAAAGCTTTTTATTTTTAAAAGCTAAAGGTGGACTATGGATGAATAAAGGGAGAAGAGTGCACATCCCTATTACCAACCACATGGTTGGGCTAGTGGCAAGGCTTGGCAGCATAAGGCATTGGTAGAATAGAGGTCCCACATTTGATTCCCTACGACAGCAGAGGGAATTTTTTTTGTTTCAAATGATTTTGGTGCCTGCAGAGGATACAAAGGGTAGTGAGTGCATCTTGGTGTTCATGTGGGTGAATAGTCCAAGTGGAAGCCTATCCATGGCTAAGGCAATAGGCAGGAAGTGAATGCGAGTTTGATTCACATGGAGTGCATGTTAGTGTTTTGAGGTGCATGAAATTTTGTTTTATTAAAGTGGCTAAGGTATGATCAAAATTTTTATTTTTGCTATATGTTGGATTAGAAATTGGAGATTATAAGGTGTTTGCAAGGAATTTTATTGGTGTAATTTGATATGTATATTGGGTTAATAATTGGATATTATAAGGTGTATTCAAAGGACTTTATTATTGTAATTTGAAATTTATTTTGAGTTAGAATATTAAAGTGTTTGGAAGGTTGAAGTCTGGACTGAAATATTCTATGTTGAGTTGGATTTAAAAGGAGCTATATGGATATTGTCATTTTTATTGAGTGAGTGAATGATCTATTGATTGGAGTTATTTTTAAGGAGTAATAAGGTGTATTTGTGTCTTGACATTTCATTGTATTTCTTGTATGGTAAAATATTTGTTGACGTAAAATATCCTTGTGGATATTTTTAGATAGACTCTTGCTATCTAACCTAGAATTGGCAAAAGGATTTGGTGGTGAGTAAAATAGGTTTTGAAGACATATCTCCATAAAAAAAAAAGGTATGGGCACATCATATTTTTATTGAAGTGTTGTTGGATTGAATGTTGTGAAATATAAGGTGGAGTGAAAAGGATTGTTTGATAGTATTTTTGGAAATATTTAAGTGATTTTTTATAGGCATGATTGGTGAATGTTTAGAGAACATTGGAGATAGAGATTGAAGATTATTTGAGTTAGGGTTTGAGACCCACATTTTGCTCTTTGTTTTAAGAAGTATTAAAACACTTGTTTAGGATTTGTGAGCAAGTTATGTTTCATTTATTGAATGATTGAGTGAAATTTCTTGAGCATTGGTTTTGAGTAATATTGAAAGTGAATGTGCAAAAATTAGAAATAATATTTGTGAAAGTGACAGACTTAATGATTGAGTAGAACATATTGAGTTTTTAATAGAGTACATCATTCTCTATATGTTCCAAAGGTTAAACAAATTTTGAATAGAATGTGTCTAAATTGCTTCAAATTAAAGGAATTACTTTGAATATTAAACAAAGCAATTGATAGCATTGTGTGCAAGATTTGAGATTGGTTGAGCATATCCTGTTAGTTTTTTTGAGGATGTGTTAGAGTAGATTTGAGTAAGCTTTTGTTAAAGCTTAAGGAAAACTTTGATTAAGCTTTTGTTAAATATTAAGTACAACTTTGAGTAAGATTTTGTGAAATCTTAAGGACAACTTTGGGTAAGCTTTTGTGAAATATTAAGGACAGAGTTGTGTAAGCTTTTGTGAAAGACTTAAAGATAGTGTTGAGCAAGATTTTGTGAAATATTATAGGAATATTTGAGGAAATTCTTGGTGAAGACTTGAGAGTCTATTGATCAAGTTCTTGAGAGGACTTGAGGGCAGATTCACGGTAAGTCTTGGTGAAGACTTGAGAGCAGATTGTGCAAGTTCTTGAGAGGACTTAAGGGTATATTTGAGGTAAGTATTTTTGAATACTTGAGAGTAGAGTTGATTTATTGACTTGTTCAAGCTTTGTGTTAAGGCTTGGAGTAAATATAAGCAGATTTGAGTTGTGATTGGATCAAGCTTTGTGTTAAGGCTTGAGGACCAATTTGAGGATAGAGTTTGTGTAGATTTGAGATCATATATATGCTAGACCTGAGACAGAGTTAGAACATATTTATACTAGAACAAGGATAGTGTTTCGTGTAGATATGAGACAAAGTTGAGAGTAAGCTTTGGAGGTGACAAAGCAGAGGATAGTAGTCTCTAGTAGATAGATATCCATTATCCAAAGTAGTGAGGATAGAGGTCTTCTGAGTGAGGATAGAGGTCTTATGTGGAGAGAGATCCAAAAGCCAGTGCAGTGGGGGTAGTAGTCTTTGAGAATATCACCAACCAAAGAAAAGGAGAAAGAGTTCTCCTATGGATAGAGTTCCATGAACCAGAGCAAGAGGAAATAGTTCTCTTATGGAGTGTGATCCATGAAGTAGTTGGGAAGATAGAGTTCTTCTGTAGAGAGAGATCCATGAACCAGTTGAGGAGAAAGAGTTATCCTGGGTCAATTTCCATGAACTAAAGAAAAGGGGAAATGTTTCTCCTATGGAGAGAGATACACAAATCAGAGCATTAGGGGATTGGTGTCTCCTTTGTATAGAGGTCCATAAACATTGTAATAGGGAGGTGATTCCAAAGAGATTTTTTGAGAAACTTTTAGTGAAATATTTTCTCCGTGGAGTAGCCCACATTCGATGAACCACATTAAATTGGTGTCTCTATTGTGTGTGATGATTTGTCAATTGCTTTGATTACTACTATTGATATTTCCATTGATTATGTTTGATAATATTATTTGAGAAAGAAAAGTAAATAATATGGAATGAACACTCAAGAGCAAGATGCAAGAATGAGCATGATGAAAACTAATTTGCATTCACACCAAAAACATATTTATAGGCATGTCTACCTTTACAAAGTGACATTTAATGCACCAATCCATGTGCATATTAAATGATGTTCAAAATGATCCATGTGAATAGGGATAATATTGAATATTAATCCCTATCATTCCTCCCCACCCTAGAAGCATTGGCCTCCAATGCATCTAAAATAGAGGAAAAATCTTGAGCTAATTGTGTTGAAGTGATCCACTTAACCTAGTGAGGAATCTCTCTGCATCGTGCAACCAAAAATGAAGTGGATGAGATCTGGTGTTGAAAAAATGATCCTCTTCCAATGGAAGTTGGAAATTTAGAACAACATTGGAAGGACTAATGGTCGGTTGACTCTCTAGAGTGGACTCAAAATATGGACGGAGTAGATCTACATTAACAACATCATGAATACCCAGGTGTGTTGGAAGGTCCAACCTGAATGTATTATCAGACAACTATTGAATTATTGTGTAAGGCCCATAGTAGAGAGGTTTGATATTGCTATGTGCCTTATGTGGAAATCTCTTATGATCAAGGTACAACCAAACTTGATCACCTATTCGAAAGGAGTGTGGAACATGGTGGTGATCCATAGTCTATTTTTGCTACTTCTATGTCTGTTGGAGAATGTGTACAACCTTGAAATATAGTTTTTGTAGATGCAAGATGAAGGACTATGCTTTATATTATTCTTTCTGCATGTGGACAGTGATTGGATATGGAAGAGCTAAGGGTAACTCATATGGAGTGATAGGTTGAAACCCTAGATAGACCTCAAAAGGACTATGACCAGTGGATGTATGGACTACTCTATTATATGTATGCTCAATATGAGTTATACTGAGATCCCACTTGGCTGGTGATGCATGGTGGTAGACTCGAAGACTCTGGACAAGTGTATGATTGACGACTTTTATTTGACCATAATACTAAGGATGGAATGTTGTGGAAAAATTAAGGAACACACCGAATAGTTTCTACAAAGGCCTCAAAAAATGACTGATAAAATGAGAATCATGATAAGATACAATACTTTTGGGAAGACCAAAATATCACCAGATGACATCAAAGAATAGTTTGACTAAGTCTATAGCAGAACTTGTTTTTTGTCATGGAATGAACTTAGCCATTTTAATGAAACGATCGACTATGACAAAGACACAATCATGTTGATAGAAATTCATGGGAAAAACATTAAAAAAATCCATAAATATACTTTCCCAAGGATGGGAGGAAATTGGTAAAGGCATACGGATACCAAGCCTATAGTTGGATGACATACTAACTATATGGGACACATTGTCTTAAATATTTGAGAACATATCGCTACATGTGTGGCCAATAGAAGAATCATTACAGATGGTGAAGGGTCTTATGTTTGCTGAAATAACTGGCATAGAGTGTGGAATGAACCTCTCTTATAAGGGATGGTCTACTTTGATTAGGAACAAAAATTTTATCTAGACGATAAAGTAACCCCTCCTTGAGATGGAAATCTTGAAAGGGACTTAAATTGAAGGAGGATGGATGCTATAATTTTTGATAAACTATGGCAAAATTAGGATCAGTAGGATACTCTATAGGCCAATATTGTAAGGCTAAATGAGAGTGTTATGGATTTTCCACAACCACCCCAAAATTCTTGGGGACCCACTTGTCATATTTTGATATGAAAGGTTTTTGGTTTTCTTTGGTTTGTAAGAATAGGGATGTTGACCATTTTGTTTTAATTATTTTAATTACTTTGGTTATTTGATATTTAATGATTAATTAATCTAGGCATTAATGCTTAGATTAATTAAAATCCATTTTTATGAATAGGAGTTTAATGTTCTTCATACTATCTAAGGTGATGGAATGTGTTTAACAAAGCAAGGCCTGAACTAAAACAAAAAGAGGATACAAAAGGTACAAAGAAATTGAGATAGAAGCCAATATGCTATTATATACCTAATATAATTGCATTAACTATATAATAGTAATATTTTTAAGATTATGTTATAAGGTTTGAAAATGTTATCATTATAATAATATTATTATGATTATATTATAATGTTATTATTATAATAATATTATTATATTGTATTATAATAATATGATTATAATGTACTTTATAAAAGACATGATACTAATATTTATGATAAGGTAAAGTTTAATGTTTTTTTGTTTGATTGCATATAAGGCGATGGTGGTTATTCGAAAACATTCAAAGACATGAGTGGCTAGTCCAAGAACATTCAACGCTATGGCAGCGAAGCTTCATGGAGCAATGTCGACAAAGAAGAGGCAGTCCAAGATGGAGTTAGGGTTTCAGAAGAACAACATGAAAGGCACTGGAGTTTTCAATTAAATGTCCGAGAGGTAGAGGTATGCCATCAAATAAGGAAGGAAGAAGCATTATTAGGGAAACCTATGATGCTAATTTATGGAGTTAAAGGTCAACCTCGAAGAGCATGGAATATTTTAGTGTTGCATCTATTTTATTACGCTATGGTAGTGTGAGTGTGAGAGTATGTAGTTTAACAACACCATGGCTACATAGGTTTGGCAGCACCATGATGTCGATGGTAGTGTCGATGGTTGCATAGGTTTGGCAACACCATGACATCGATGGCAGCATCGATGGCTACGTAGGTTTGGCAGCACCATGATGATGATGGCAGTGCTATGGCTGTGTAGTCTTGGAAGTGCCATGGTTGCGTAGGTTTGGAAGTGCCATGACGTTGATGGCAGTGCTATGTCTGTGTAGTCTTGGTAGCACCATGGATATGTTGTTGACAGCGCTATGGCTACGTAAGTTGGACAGTGCCATGGTTGCATAGGCAGTGTGATGGTTTTATTTGGTTATGTGGAAACCAAAGTGCCCAGGATGGGGGAATTCCATCCTAATCCTTGGGCACATTAGTATGTCTTAGGATAAATACCATCTAGTCTCGATCTCAAAAAGTGACAATGAAAGTTTCGCTGAATAATATTGGCCTGTATTATTTTAGTTAATGTGAATGTGCTTTGATCATGTTCAATGTTTTAAAGGAGGTCTAAAATCATAGGGGTTATAAGGTATAGTTAATGCTTTTATAATTTTTTTAATGGATTTAAAGGGGTATTCTTGGGTAGAATGCTTATAAGAGCAAGGGGAGATATAAGGAGTCATGCAGGGTTATGTTTTTTAAAAATAAATAATGTTTAGAAGTGTTATGTTTATTAAATCACAGAAAATGATGATGGGTTATTTTCTTATATCCATTCATTATTTTGGTTGTGAGAGAAGATGAAGTGAAAGGACTTCTCAACATTATTTATACCTTGCTATCCTATATTTTTCAAGGGGGGCTGGAAATGATGTAACATTCCAAGAAAGAAATAAATAAAGAGCATTTTTTATATTTTGAGAGGGTAGAAAACTTTTGTGAGAAAAATCAAAAGGAAAATTTTTATCATAAAACTAATGTTTTTAGTGTCTTATCATTTTTGCATTTTAGTGACTTCTAGCCATTGTCTTATGCCATGAAATAGGTTGTAATAGGCAAAGGTCAATATTATGCAATTTCTTTATGTTTCCTTTGAGTCTCACACTTGATTTAATGGTATTGTTCTTATGTTGTAGGTCCATTGATTCAGGTTGTTTTATGATTACCTCATAACTTAGGATTTTGTAGGGAGGAGCTTGCTAAACTAATTCAGAATTTGACTTTTTTAGCTAACCAAATTTACATGTTTATTTCATTTATTGTTCTCAAAGTTTATTTTATTTCAAGCATTCAAGCATTCCATTCTGGTCCATACATAATTTTAGTTTCTTTCATTTATATTCTGGTCCTTTTCCAAAATTTCTTCTAATTTCCTATTAGTTTCATTTTTTCTTGTCCATTTCTAGAATTGTTAAGCTTTCAAGTTATTTCCATTCTGGTCATTTTCTAGAATTTTTGCACCTCCAAGTTTCATTAATCTAAATATTTTAGATAAAACACATGGTTTAGGAGGGATACTAACCTACTATTTCACATTAAACTAAGATAAGAAATGAAAGCTAACTTTTCTAACTTTGCTAACATGCTAACTTCTACTAACCACTATTAGGGTACTGGCATAAACATAAGGAAGATAAAATGAACCCAACTATCTAAAATTTACTTCATATTAAAGGCACGGGTATTAAAATGAGGTGGAAAATTCCACATTTTTCATTTGAAACCTTTTAAATGAAGATAAAATACTCTACTAATAGGGATTCAGGGTAGCACCAATTTAAAAAAAAACCTAAAAAGAATTGCTTTTATTTTTAGTTAGATCTTTCAAATCACTAAGCATTGTTTAGAATGAGTAAAGGCCCCTTGTTTATGGTCACATGCATTATTGAATAATTTTTGGCACTATTGTAATCTTTTAGATATTTTAATAGAACCTTGGAGAAGTTGAATGTTTGTCATTTGGTTTCTTTTCAAGAGAGAGTTTTCTATTCAATACTTTGCATGTGGTGATATTTTGAAATTGGGCAAAATATACACTCAACATATTTGGCACTAGAAGGAGGGCATTATTTTATGCTTTGTGATTTATTTTTTTGATAATGCTAACATGGTCAGTTTTGGTTCAACAGTATTGTGTTTGCAGGTGCAACATTTTACTCTTGACTAGTTTGTGAGAAGCCTTAATAGAATAGATTTGAGTTTTACCAAGCTAGACCCACCTAGATGCATTGCTACTAGGTATAAAACCATTGAGAAAACCATTTTTTAAAGTCTTTCTCCCAAAACTAGGAAACCAAGGTACAAAATCTAGGAGATTAAAATCTCGTTCGATCTTTGTGATACATTAGGTTTAGAGATGCTTTGCCAAGATTTGGAAAGGCTAGCTCTCAATTTGAATACCTTCAGTGGATGTGCACCCATTAGTTCCACCACAAGAGCTAAATAAAGTGTACCCATCTCCATCATCCAGAGTGCATCAACTACTTTAGTAGGGTCATTAACTTTAATTAATATGGCCCAACAACAGTAGCAACAACAACTAGATCCCTTTTTTGGTACCCAAAGTTCTCCATTAAGTATACCTGGGGATGTCCATTACATACCTAGGCACCTTGAGAGGTCTATCCCTAAGTTTTTCCATTATGTTCACATTTCATCTAAAGAGCACATTCAAATTTACAAGGACCATATGATTAGGTAGGGAGTCAATCATGAATACGTCGCTTGTCGACTCTTCCCTAATAGCTTTGACCAAATGGCTCATGAATGGTACATGAATCTTCCTGCAGGGTCCATTACATCTTGGGCCCAATTGAAATATACCTTTGTTAATCAATTTAGGTCATTGCTAGATCCTACCATCATGTATAACCAATTAGTGTCATGCAAGAGGCATCCTAATGAACCTATCAGAACATTTAATGCCAAATTCAAAAATATTTACATAAATGTGACTCGTCACTTTGCAATAGATGTTGTTCTAGCATTGCAATTATACCTCGCAGCCTTAGATCTGATGAAAACCATGTTTACCAGGATAAATTCTCAAGTTACAATGCTAGCCTTAGCCTATGCTGAAGCCATGACTATTGAGAAACAAATGACACTGCAAGGTGGCACTATGCCTCAATTTCCCATGTTAGGCCAATATGGCCTTTACAATAAATTTTCCATGATGAATCAAGCTGTGACACTTCAAATGCCCATGATGAATGCTTTGCCATATCATCAGTCATACCCATTCGCTCCCATGCTTCCATATTTTCCAACATACCCTAGTGCTGCCATTCCACCCACTCCAAAAACAATGGCTGCTAATCAGATAACCTTGCTAATATTTGAGGTGAGTAGTACTCAAGCCTCAAATGCATATCCCATGGTTGCACATCTTCATGCCAAGGGTCCATGGTGGACCCAAAACACCCAGAGTCAAACCTTAGTGTCTAATCTAGAGGTTTCTAATGTCAAAAATGTCAGTGGATCTATGGCTGTCATGCCCCAGCCATAAGGACCCAATTCCAAGCTGGAAGAGCTCAAGAGAATGACCATAAAATAGGGTAATTACATCATTTGGTTATAGAAACAAGTTACCCAAAATCACATGCCCAATCGAAACCATGACCATAGGAGAACATGACCATACAATACACAACCTGATAATGGGCACGTACCCAATTTGATAGCCAATCAGGCTGATGTGTTAGGAGATTGTGATGATTCAGAGTCATGTGATGAGGAAATGCATCACTATTGCCATAGAAAGTCAGATTCTTTGGTGTCTGAAGTCATTCATTATTTAGAAAATGATGAGATGGAGGAAGATATGAATGTATTAGGAGAGGAATAGGATGAAGCTTTGGAAGCCTAGGCTGCTAAAAATTTTGGGAAAGCTAATCACAAGTATTTTACTAAGAGTTCTAAGGATCCCAAAAGCTCATCTACTCCCCCAAACAACCCTTTATTTCCTCTTGATACAAAAGGTGATGTGAATCCACCACCTCTATTTTTGGAAGCACCTAGGACAATGCCAAAAGTGTCAAATCTTGGAACATCCACATATGACTTGGAAGAAGCTATGAAAAGGACCAAGGCCAATATCTCAATGTATGAGGTCTCTCTATTGTTGGGGTAGGATAAAATCATGGGGAAGAGATTAAATTCCTCGAGTAAAATTCATGAGGTTAAATCTGTAGAACCCCAACTTGCTATGATGAAAGAGAAACCAGAGGTACCTAATTTTCTCATAACTATTAGGATCACAGGCAAGAATTTACACAAATTTTTGATTGATTCTGGTGCCTCGGCTAACATCATGTCTCTTGAGATAAGCCAAAATCTAGGACTTAAGCCTATTCATTTGAATAGCAAAATGGTCCAATTAGACAGATCTATGGTGGATGTAATAGGTGTTGTAAAAGATGTCCTAGTTTAGATCAACTCAGAGCCTAGGGTCCAACATTACACGAATATCCTTGTGCTAAATATTGCTACCAAGTATGGCATGGTGTTGGGCAGGGATTGGAGTAGAAATCTCAATGGTTATGTGGTGACTGATTCCTCCCATATGTGGTTGCCATGGAGAGCATTTGCAAACCAAATTTGAGTAGACAAAGAGCTTGAAATTAGGGAAATGATTATAGAATATAATAAACCCAATGAGATTCAGTTTACTGAAACAAAATTAGGGGTTTACAATTTTGACATAGAGGACATAGCAAAAGGGTCCCAAAACGATAATATTTACCATTGTACTTTGGAAGAAAATAAGAGGGTGTGGACCCTAAAGTTTGAAGGGTCAAAATAAAAACAAGGTACGGGAGCTAGGGTAGAGCTCACATGTCCTAGTAGTAAGCCTTTGCTTACTGCATACAGATTACAGTTCCTGGTCACCAATAATGTGGTAGAGTATGAAGCCCTAATTTTTGGACTTTAGTTGGCCCTAAGAGAAAAGGTAAAATACCTTAAGGCATCGGGAGACTCAGAGTTAGTAGTCAAATAGGTCAAGGATCAATATACCTGTAGATGCAAGAGGTTGAACCTCTATAAAACCAGAGTGAGGGAATTAATTAATGAGTTTGATGCTTTCAATGTTTCCCTCATCTCAATAAAAAATAATAAAATGGCTGATTCGTTAGCCATAGCAGACAACATGCTTTCACCTGCCGACCATAAAAAATATAAAAAAATTTCCATTGAGTTAGTGCCTTGCCCCTCCATACCAGACAATGTCACGAACTTACAGGTCTTTGATAGTGATAGACACATTTTTAGTTTATCACTAATTCTGGTATATTTGAAAATTGGGTTATAGACGAAGAAGAGAGGAGACAAGTAGAAGTACGAAAAACCAGAGTATGGAACGAGAAGTCAAGTTATAGGGCCTCTCTAGAATTTTTTTTGATATTGGATATCAAAAGAAAAAAGAAAGAAAAATACCATCCCCCAATGAATCATGCAATTCAGTCAATTTGGGGAGTGCAGTAGATCCACGTGAAGTGTTCATTGCAAAGGCATGCACACAACGAGAGAAGGAATCGATTGCTTAGGTTTTAGGAGAATACATTTATTTCATAGCTTGGAGCTATGAAGAGCTAAAAACTTATGACCTGAATATAATCATGCATACTATTACTTTGAAGCATGATTCCAAGCCTTTTAGATAGAGGCAAAGAACGGTTAACCCAATCCTAGAGCCCCTAATAGAGAAGGAAGTGAAGAGGTTTTTGGAAGCCAAAATCATCTTCCCTATTAGGCATTCCACATGGGTGGCTAATATTATCCCTATTAGGAAGAAGAGTGGAGAGATTTGGTTGTGCATAGATTTTAGAAATCTGAACAAAGCTTGCTGAAAAGATAATTACCCATTACCCACAATTGACGAGATACTCTAAAAGGTAAATGGGTCTGAAATGATGTCATTATTGGATGGATACTTGCGATATAATCAAATTATCATACATCCAAATGACAGGATGAAGATGGCCTTCACCAAGAAGTGGGGAACATTTGCCTAGCGGAGGATGTCGTTTGGTTTGTTGAACGTTGGAGCCACTTTCCAAAGAGCCATGGATTTTGCATTCAAGGGGCTCATTGGTAAGTGCATTATTTTTTATGTGGATTATATTATTGCCTTATCTAAGAAGAGGGAAGATCATGTTAGATACTTGAGGAAAGTGATCCAAAGGTGCAGGGAACATGGAATTTCCCTAAATCCAAAAAAGTGCATCTTTGGGGTAACAAAGTGTAAGCTATTAGGACATGTCATTTTGAAATATGGGATTGCTATAGAACCAAATCGGATAGCTACTATCTGGGATATTCCTCCCCAAAGCAAAAAGGAGCTTAGGTCCTGTTGGAACAAAATATGCCTTGGGTTGTTTAGTTGCGCCTTAGATTTTGTCAACATTGAAAAGACGATAAGGTTTGAGACTTTTCACCTGATCTCCAAAGAAGGCTGGTTTCTTGAAGTTTTTTATGGGAATGGGGAAGGAAGTAATACTGAAAGAGAGGGAAATATAGCCAAAGCTAGATCTAATATATGGTATATATTAGACAACAACGAAGACAGATTTACTTCTATCCAAAGCATTTAAACACATTTCCATGTAGAAATTATATAATTTTAGATATGATTTCTAATATTTTGTTTAACATGCATATATATTAGATTATCATTCCAAAAATATGATTTATGTATTGTGAAAGTTAAGATATAAGAACAAAATCAATTTACAATTCAATATTGTAAGCAGAAATAAAGAACATTAATACATACACTTGCACGATATGAACCAGAAGCCAATGGGAGATGTGATTTTATTGCTTGTATTCGAAGTACATGCATTCAGTCTTGTAAAATTCCAAGAGCCGACCCTTTTTTTGGAGTCGCTTACCCCTGTATATACCCTAAAAGAGTATCTTTTTCTAAGTACATCTTACTATTTTACAAGAAATCATCTACAATTTCTAATAATACACAAGTCTTCTATGAATTAGATATCTTCTCTGTAGATTAGATTCTAGACGATCCTGTCACATTTTCAATCATCTGGCAAGCCTACTCTATCCTATATTTCTGATAATCATGTCAGAAATCACTTCTTGGTGTCAGTGCATGCCTTTGATTGCCAAAAATACATTTTATTCCTTTACAGCTGGCATGTCACAAAATCACGACATTCTTTCCTTGCTTTGCTCTTTTGCCGCTTCTAGCCACAAAAATGAGACATGTTACAAAATCACGATTTTCATCTCTTTTTTTGCTCTTCTGCCACTTCTAGCCATGAAAATGAGACATGTCATGAAATCATGATATTCATCTCTTACTTTGCTCTTTTGCTACCTCCCACCGCAAAAATGAGATATGTCACGAAATCGCGATGTCCGTCTCTTGCTTTGCTCTTTTGCCGCTTCCAGCCACAAAAATGAGACATGTCATGAAATTGTGACATTCGTCTCTTACTTTGCTCTTCTACAGCTTCCAGCCGTGAAAATGAGACATGTCATGAAATCACAACATTCGTCTCTTCCTTGCTCTTTCTCTTTACTTTTGCCCACAAAAAGGCAACATGTCACGATATCGCGACACTTCTGCCTCTTTGTTATCTTTTTTTGCTCTTAGCCATGAAAATGCAACATGTCACGATATCATGACACTTTTGCCTCCTTGCTCCCTTTTGTTGCTCTTAACCATGAAAATGCAACATGTTGCGATATCGTGACACTTTTTTCTTCTTGCTCTTTCTCTTTGCTTTTGCTCACAAAAATGCAACATGTCGCGATATCGCGACACTTTTACCTCCTTGCGGCATTTTTTTTTTCTTTGATCTTTAGCATATGGGCCGCTTCGGTCTTCTTGGAAAATATGCAAAAAGGTTCATCAGCTATTTTTCTGTAGTTAGTTACTTTTTGACTAACATTCTTGGTGCCTTCCGGGGGAATTTTTTTCTTGCAAAAATTTTGAACCAGGCCTTCATCCATTGGGAAACGGAGTCAACAACGCAGTTGTAAAAAGAATCTTTCAGAGAAAGACAAAGAAAACATGAAAATGCACTTAGATAAAAAGTGAACATTACCTCGTCAAAACTCCCTCTATACCTTAGTATCTCTATTAAAAAAAAATGTCGGCTTCTGATTGGCTGCGACTGAAATTTTTTGTTATGGCCAAAAAATGGTAATATTTACAAATATTGTCTGAATATACTTATATTATACCGTACATATAATTCCTTTTCTACTTTCTCAACAAAAATATAACTTTAGGTGAAATGCATTCACCGTGATAGGAAGAACCAATCCATCTTGATCTTTCAACTCGAAAGCATTGAACTATTTCTCTTAAACAATTTCAAATGGTCCCTCCCAGAAAGCATCGAATTTATCATGGTTACCTGGCTTAGCTTTCTTTACATTCCATTTCAAAACCAAGTCTCCCACACTAAATTTTCTAGCAGTTGTCTTTTTGTTGAACCATCCTTCATTATCTGCCATATGCTTCTAATTGTGATTGTATGATTGCTCTCTTTGTTATTCTAACTGTAAGAGCTGCATTGCTCCTACAACTGTGTAGAATTTGGTCAATCTGAGGTAGCGGGTAATGATCTTTGAGTGATGCTCTATTCAAATTTCTGAAATCTACACACAATATGATATCTCCATTTTTCTTCCTAACTAGTACCAAGTTTGCCACCCAGGTGGAGTGTTTAATAGGGTATACTATTTTAGCTTGAAGGAGTTTTAGCAGTTCTTATTTCATCAAAGATTCTATCTTCGGATTCACTAGTCTTTGCTTTTGCCTAAAAGGCTTAGCTCCTTCTTCTGATTCTATGGTATGTTGAATAACATCTTTATTGTACACTTTCAGATCACTATACACCCAAGCTATGATGTCAGGGAATTTTTTACACAATTCTCTGATCTGGTTCACTTCCTCTTCTGTACAACTGATTCCAACCTTAATCATTTTGCCTAGATCCAACTCTACATCTTTGTATCTTCATTTATCGACCTTGATTTTTTGACCAACTGCTCTATCATTGTTATCAAATAGGCTTTCAATGATGATGAGACCCTTAGGAATATGATTGTGTTTTAACTGAATAATATCCTCTTCCTCTTCATCCTGTAGATCCCAGTTGGCTGAGCAATTCATTTCATGGATTAAAAAATCCAGTATTTGTTCATCATTTTCAAAAACTTGCCAAAAAATATTTTTATCAGGCACTGAAGACCTGTATATAAGTCTAACAGTTTTAGACTTCTGAATAACATAACTTACTGGACAAAAATTAGCTCCCACTAAAGCTAACAAATCTATGTGGGTATTCTATTCTCTAGGGATAAAATTATATTTAGGGCCTCAAAGGCCTCTAAGATATCCCACACTTTGTTCCTGTAAGCCTTCAAATAATGTTGTTTACTTATACATTTTTTGGTGACTTGATTCAAAATAAGTTCTGAATCTCCATAGATGAGTAACTGTTTGATTCCCAATTTCTCAGCCCTTGTTAACCCTAAGCACAGGGCCTCATATTCTACTATGTTATTAGAGCAACTCCAAGTCAACCTGTAATAGAAAACCTTTTCCTCTCCGGTGGGAGAAATCAAAACTATTTTGGCACCATCTCCATTCTTGCACCTAGCCCCATCAAAGAAAAGCTTTCATAATTGATTCACAGAACCATCCTTTTCTAGGGAGGATATCAATTTTCTTTTTGGTTTCTCAATAGAATAGTTTCTTATTTCTATTTCTATCATGGCATTAAAATTTTGTAGAGAAAACTCATCCTCAGCTTGGAGCTCTTCTAATGTTTCTTCCATTAGATCTTCTTCTATTGTTTCTTCAGTCATCATATTTACATGGTCAGTTTCACCAATATTTTCTACATGAAACGTAGATGGCTTCTCATTAAAAATCTTGACCCTTCTACCTTTGAAAGGTATCTCCAAATGAGAATAATCTAAGGATAAATATCCTCCTATATTTGCTTGTGAACTCTCTGGATAGACACATACCAAAATAGGGCTCCAAGTCTACGACTACTACCTCTTGTATGACTATCATTTGAGGCATTTTATGCAGTCGTATGGGAATATCCTTTATCACTCCTATAGTTTTTACTGGAGTACCATCTAACTATAGGATGTCTGCACTGCTCCTAGTGTACTCCATTCCCATAATATCACATACTACTTTGGGTATCACAGTGTTAGCAGTGCCTGAATCTATCATGCAGTTGTGGACAACCCATCCTTCCATTTGAAGGGACAAATAAAAGGGTGGTGGCATGTTCTTACTAGTGGCAAACGTTAAGTTTGTTAGAACCATTTTTGAAGATGATGCAGTCCCACCTTCATTTTCCATTGTTCTTAGGGATTCCTATAGGAGATCGATTTTACCTGGGATTTGAAGAGCATCATACATACTTGCCTTAGAAGGAGTCTTTTTTATTTCCTCTACTATACTAAATGTAGGTGAATCAACTATTCTTTCTCTTTCTTTGGCAAAAGTTTCATATTTATTTTTGTATCCCTGGGTAGCTTCAGTTCTTTGGATTTTTTTTAGTGAGGGGAATCTCAACCTTTCCCTAGCCTATTCTTGGGTTTCATTTTCCCCCCAAGGAATAAATTCTTTGTGTGTTTCTTGCCCTTGAATTTTGGCTAGAAATTGATATTTTCTTTCCTGAGGGAGACTTCCCTTAGGAGTTTCTTTGGGAACTTCCTTGGGAGCAGGGGAAACATTCAATGGCTGAAGCTCTTTAGGGTCTACTTGCTCTTACCTGATCTTGTCAAAACTTAAACCTGTTCTACTATAGGAATCATGAAGTTGTGGTCCTTCTCTCTAATTATATTTACATGGCCTTTTATTTTTTATTTACTCTTTTCAACTGCTATACTTTGTACATAATGCTGGTGTATCATACACGAACTTTCTCCATGTGGATCATTACATGTAGTATACCAAAAGTTAAAATCAATGGGAGGCTCCTCGGCCTCCGTCTTCTCATTTGTATATACTGTGCTCGGTCTCTCTTGTCCCATATTGCTTGATTATGCTGCATCTCTTGTTACCTGAGGGAACCTCCTTGGAAAAAAATTCCTTTTAACCTCTCTCTTTTTAATTGATGTTATATCATTTGCTAGATTTTTCATGGTATCTAGGATAAGAGTAAGCTGATTATCGGGGACTTGTTGAGGAGGTGGTGTAGGTAATGCAGGTATAGCAGAAATAGGAGGTAATGCCAAAGGAATTTGAGGCATTGGTATTGTAGGTACAGAGGATGATCCATTCCATATTGGAAGATTTGTGAACTTCGATTTAGCAGAGCTAGGAGAAGCAGCATGAGTAGCCTGGGGAATATTAGGAAAAATGGGCATTATTGCTTTGGGTGGATACCTTCCAATGGCTATGATAACTCTCTATGCTATATAAGCTTGTTGATAAATGGTAGGGAATGTGAATATTATTGATTGTCGTATTATCATACTAATATCTAAATCAAAGGATCTTAGATAGTAATATATTTCTTACTCTTATATTGGTTTCAATCCTTGAGGAACCCTTTCCTAGGTCTGACTAAAATGGATATTGAAGTATACAATTTCTTCTTTAGGATGTTTCCTTATGATCGTGAACTAGTTCAATAAGGAAAACGGATCTGCATGTTGATTGAATTCATCCACCAACTTTCTAGCAAGCTCTGCCCAGGTGGTAATTGATTGAGGAGGGAGCGCACGATACCAATAGAGCATTTTACCCTTCAGAGAGATAACTAGCAATCTGATCATCACATCCTCCTATGTGATGTTATAGGTTGTAGCCATTGCTGCTACATCTAAGCAATGTTCATATGTTGTTTTTCTTGTTCCATCATATGAAGGCAATGCCTTCAATGCTATGCTAGGAATTTGATTTTGGGCTGCTAAATTTAGTGGACTAGTATGGTTCCATATAAGATAAGATGGTGGTGGAGGAGTGGCCACTATAATTGTTATATTCATCTGAACTATTGGGGTTGTAGTAACAGCTGGAGATGAACCAATGATAGAATATGGCAAAACAGAGGGTATAATGGCACTATTATTGGTAGCAGGTGGATTTGATCTTGCAGATAAAACTAGATTCACTCTTAAGCTACCAAGATGTAACTCAAGGAACTCAATGGGCTCTTCTAAGTTTTTTGATTTGGATCTGGTTATCATATAAACATATACTAGCTTTAACCATGTTTAAAAAGATAAGGTATTTTCTGGGTCTATACCTTCGGACGAAGTCACCAGGTGATTGGGTTTTTGATTCTAAATATTAGAGGAAAAACACCAAACCTTGTAAAAATAATGTGGGATTTAGGGTCCCACTGGGCGTGCCAAAAACTATTGGAACAAAATTTGCCTTGGGTTGTTTAGTTGCGCCTTAGATTTTGTCAACATTGAAAAGACGAGAAGGTTTGAGACTTTTCTCCTAATCTCCAGAGAATGCTGGTTCCTTGAAGTTTTTTATGGGAAAAGAAGAAGGAAGTAATACTAAAATAGAGGGAAATATAGCCGAAGCTAGATCTAATATATGGTGCATATTAGACAACAACGAAGACATATTTACTTACTTCTATCCAAAGCATTTAAACACATTTCCATGTAGAAATTATATAATTTCAGATATGATTTCTAATATTTTGTTTAACATGTGTATATATTAGATTCTCATTCTAGCAATATGATTTATGTATTGCGAAAGTTCAGATATAAGAACAAAATCAATTTACAATTCAATATTGTAAGCAAAAATAAAGAACATTAATACATACACTTGCACGATATGAACCAGAAGCCAATGGGAGATGTGATTTTATTATTTGTATTCGAAGTACATGCATTCAATCTTGTAAACATCCAAGAGCCAATCCTTTTTTTGGAGTCACTCACCCCTATATCTAACCTAGAATAGTATATTTTTCTAAGTACATCTTACTATTTTACAAGCAATCATCTGCAGTTTCTAATAATACACAAGTCTTCTATGAATTAGATATTTTCTCTGTAGATTAGATTCTAGACGATCGTGACACATTTTCAATCATCTGGCAAGCCTGCTCTATCCTAGATTTCTGATAATCATGTCAGAAATCACTTCTTGGTGTCATTGCATGCCTTTGATTGCCAAAAATACATTTTATTCCTTTACAGCTAGCGTGTCACAAAATCACGACATTCTTTCCTTGCTCTTTCTCTTTGCTTTTGCCCGTGAAAAGGCAACATGTCATGATATCGTGACACTTTTGCCTCTTTGTTCTTTTTTGTTGCTCTTAGCCATGAAAATGCAACATGTCGTGATATCATGACACTTTTGCCTCCTTGCTATTTCTCTTTGCTTTTGCCCATGAAAATGCAACATGTCGCGATATCGCGACACTTTTTCCTCCTTGCTCTTTCTCTTTGCTTTTGCTCGCAAAAATGCAACATGTCGCGATATCGTGACACTTTTACCTCCTTGCGGTATTTTGCTTTTTCTTTGATCTTTAGCATATGGGCCACTTCGGTATTCTTGGAAAATATGCAAAAATGTGCATCAGCTGTTTTTCTGTAGTTAGTCACTTTTTGACTAACAGGTCCTTTTTCGGTAAGATTAAATTTGTGAGAAAATTCATTTCAGGTTTTTCTGAAATCGCCAAGCCCCTAAATGACATGCTGAAAAAATATGTTTAGATTAAGTGGGCCAATGAGAATAGGGATGCCTTCACAAGCATCAAGGATGCTATTTACAAAGCCCCTATTCTCATTAGTCCAGACTATGCTAAACTATTTTATATTTACACATTTGCTTCAGATCATTATTTTTCAAGTGTGTTAACTCAAAAAAGTGAAGACAACATTGAAAATCCTATAGCCTTTCTAAGTTCTCCTTTGAAGGATGTGAAACTGAGGTATTATGTCCTAGACAAGCAAATGTATGCCTTGTTTAAAACTATAAAAAATTCAGGCATTACATTATGCATAGTAAATTTTTGCTATTGTTCCTGACCCGGTAGTAAATTCCATGTTCTTACAGAGTGAGCTAGGTGAAAGAAGGGGGAAATGGCTTTCCACCCTTCAAGAATTTTACGTAGAGATAAAACCCATGAAGATAGTGTGTGGACAAGTTTTGGTCAAGTCTATCACATAAATTGACCCTTTAATAATGTGCCAAAACTATGAGGTTAATGATATCACTACAAAGGAATGGTACGTAGATATTGTATATTTTTTATTGCATGGTAAGTGCCCTTCTCATTTGAATTCCACTCAGCACATGGTACTGCATTTAAAATCAGCTAGATTTTTGATTAAATCTAGTGTGTTGTACAAGAATAATCACGAAGGAATTTTCCTTCATTGCATTACTCAAGAGGAAGCAACCCAAGTACTCAAAGAATTCCATGGTAAGTATGGAACTGGACATGGGTTAGTAAATGTGATAGCACACCAAATTCATAGAGCTGGGTATTATTGGCCCCACTTTTTTAAAGATGCACATGCATATGTAAGAACATGTCATATATGCCAAGTGGTAATCAACAGAGAGCGGAATTCAGGAATGTCATTGTAGTCAGTGGTAGAGATGAGACCATTTTCACAATGGATATTAGACTTTTTTGGGGTGATAAATCCTAACTCGTATAATTCCCATAAGTTCATCCTCACTACTACTGATTATTGCACAAGGTGGATAGAGGCTATACCTACTAAGAATGCCACCTCCAAGGTTGTGATTATATTTCTAGAGGAAAACATAGTCACTCATTTTGGAATGCCTAACTCCATAGTAAGTGACAACGGTTCTACCTTTTCCTATTTAGAATTTGCAAATTGGGTGTACGACAATAAGGTGAGTCTAAAATTCTCTTCCAATTATTACCCTCAAGGCAATGGTTTGGCAGAATCATCAAATAAAAATTTATTATGCATAATCAAAAAATTACTTGAAAAGAACCCTAGAGATTGGCATAGTAAGTTAAAATTTTCCCTTTGCATAGATAGGACCAGAAGCAAGGAGTCAATTGGGACATCTCATTATCACTTAGTCTATGGGCAAGACCCTATTTTTCCTACTAATCTAAAATTGTAAAATTTATATTTTATAAAATACTATGTTGGTACTGATGATAAACTTGAAACTAGATTAACCCAATTAATGCATATTGATGAGAAAAGAGAGGAAGCCATGCTTCATTTTAGCAAACATCAAGACATAATCAAAAGGTGGTTTGATAAACGATCCAAAATTAAGGTCTTTAAAGTTTTAGATTTAGTTTTGTTGTGGGATAAAAGGCATGAAAAAAAAGGAGAACATGAAAATTTTGATTTCTTGTGGCTAGGACCCTATCTAATATCCGAAGTCCTAGGTGAAAATAGTTTCAGATTAAAAACCTTGGATTGAAAAAATTTGGCCTTACCCATCAATGGCCTTCATTTAACGTATTATTTTTAGGCCTAAGGGTAGAGTCATTGTATTATATGTACACTAATTAGCTTGCTTAATTGTTTGTCTTATCAATTTTATTTCCTATTTATTTGATCTTGTTTCTTTGATTTCATAAGTCTTTAGTATGTCAAAGTGATCCATTTTTGGATTTGATTGTAGGAGTAAGATGTCAGCCTATGTGTATACGAATGTCAACCAAGACTAAAAGGATGTGAAAAATTGGAATCATATGGCAAAAGGCTTGAACATGTGAAATATTATTTGCAACTCATGAAGCATGAAGTCGTTGATCTTGCATATCATCCACCCATGTCTCAAAGGCACATTCTTATTACATAAATATCATATGCTAAACCCAAACACTAAAAGTGATGTCCAATTATCTTGGGATAAAAGGCACAAAGAACACTAAGAAGATCTTAGGTTTGGAAGCTATTGTCGAAGTTGTTGTAGGTATATCACATTTATGTCCATGTCCAACATCTTGGGTAAAATAATATGAAACCATACTTGGATGGAGATGTGAGGCGAAAATATAATTCTGGTCTATCCCACCCTACACATATTCCATAAAACAATGGTTTTTACCACTTTTGCAATACTTGAAAGCCCAAAATTAGAGTATTAAGGATAAGGTAAAATTATCATCATGCTTAGGTTGAGAATCCAATTCCCAAAGCTTTGATTTTACCTCCATCAGACCATGGATCATTGGGTTGTAAGGATCATACTACATGTCCCTCAGAAGGATGGGTAGTCATCCCAAGATTCAAGAAATTCAAAGTAAAATGTTCACCACTCTGTTTCCATCACACCATTGACTATTGGATTGTAAGGATTGTACTACGTGTACCTTAGAATGATGGGTAGTCATCCCAAGATTCAAGAAGTCAAGAGCAAAATCATGGACTATGGAGTTAACCTCCATCGGGGCTATAGACACTTGACTGACAATAGAGTACACTCATTCCTGGTGACATAACTCCCTTAAGGTTGAGATTTATGGCCGCCATGAGGATAGATTAGTCTGATGACCTCATCCATAACCGGTTTAATTATTTTTGTCAAATATGAGAGTAGTAAAGGATAGGGCTATATTCTCATCACATATTGGTTGAGAATCCAATTCCCCAAAGCTCTAAGGTAAACTTGCACACACTAGTCCTTGATGATGACGACTCATAACCAAGCCCTATATCTAGTCAATTAATTCATCACACACACAGTTGATCCTAAGATGGTTAGATGTTTTTGAGGTGTTTGCTCAAGCCACCATAGAATGTGCTACTCATGCTATAAAAATTTTTACCCTCAAAGATTTCCATATCCATTGCCATAATTCTAGTTAGGTAAAATTGATGATGCAATGTGGAAAAGTTACAAAAAAAATAAGGTGTGGAGTGTTACACACACCCAGAGCTAATATTGCATGATTCTAATATTTTACTATTCTTATAAGTCTATTGACATTATTCATGCATTTGATGATGCTTGCTACTTTTTGGTTTGGAGTGTGTTTTTGTTGGCATTTTTGCCACATTTTTTTTGTTGTTGTTTCATGCAAAATAATGCACAAATTGTAGAGATACTCACTCCTCTGTTTGTCCCTCCAAGCACCTCAAAAGGGATAATTAGTAAAAAACAAAAATCTCTACAAGTTTTGTGCCAAAGCAAAGTAAGTGAAAAATGTCGCGATATCGCGACATGTCGCATTTTCGTGACCTGTTGCGGTTTCGCGGCGTCCGATGCAGAAAAAAGCTAAGCACAAAAAATGTCACGATATCGCGACATGTCACATTTTCGCGACTTGTTGCGGTGAGGGAGCAGTAAAGGCAAAGTTGTCACGACATCGCGACATGTCGCATTTTCGTGACATGTCGCATTTTTGTGGCAAACAGTGGCAAGAAAGCAAAGTGATAGGCGGATGTCACGATTTCGCGCAATACAACAGCAAAGGGGAGCGCCAAGGAAAAATGTCATGATTTCGCGACATGTCACGATATCGTGACCTGTCATGTTTTCACGATAGGAAAGCGAGGAAGGAGCAAGATGGTACGAAATGTCACGATTTCGTGACATGTCGAATTTTCACAATGGAGGTGGCAATGAAGGAGAAGACAGAAAATTGTCATGATTTCGTGACATGTCATTGTGACATTTGTGGGGAGAAAGCAAAAAAAGTACAAGGGAGAAAATTGTCACGATTTCGAAATGTCATTTTGTGACTTGTCACGTTTTCATGGGGAGAAAGCGAAAAGGACAGCGCCAAGTACGAAATGTCATGATTTCGTGACTTGTCACATTTTTGCGACTTGGAGCAGCGAAGGAACAAAATGAAGGCAGATTGTCATGATTTCGTGACATGTCACGATTTCGTGACTTGTCATGGAAGTGCATGAAGAGAAAGCCAAGCGAGAGGAGGATGTCACGATTTGATGACATGTCGTTTTCATGATAAAGGAAAAGGTAAAGAGAGAAGATGTCACGATTTCGTGACATGTCATTTTTATGGTAGCAACAGGAGAAAGCAGTGAGGGAAAAATGTCACGATTTCGTGACATGTCGCATTTTTGTGACAGAAGCGACAACAAAGGCCCAATAAAGTTCTGTCCACATTTTTCTTCATATTGCATAGGAGAACGTAAGGAGAAGATGAGGATCGAACAAAGTAATGTTTTAAAAGCTCTCCAACTGATTTTGAGATCGAGGTCAAAGAGGCTCCAAGATTAAATGTTTTGTTGTTTACCTATGTGTGCAAGATGGGAGAACGTGTTAAATCATGCAGTTTTTGATGCCACCAAAATTAAAGATGCCTCCGGTATTAAAAGCTCTTGTTCGTGATCTCCTAACACTTCAAGCATGCCCCGAGAATAGTCATTTAATGAAGAAATCTGGTCCCTTGTTTTCGTTCGATTTTCAAACTTGATCCATAAAAGCAGGGAATGTGATTTCTCCGAGGCAGATTTAGGGGGATTGTTTCTCTTTTCAAGTGCATATTTTGTGGATCTCCTCTTCAAAATCTGTTTTATGTTTTAAATGTTGTGATTCGAAAGGGAGAGGGAAGGCCTCTATAAATACTAATGTACATCTCAAGAAAAGGGGAGGACCTTTTTGCAAAAATTGAAGCAGAAATCCTAAATGCATTTTGCTCTGTTCTTAGAGTCTTTTGAGTTGGTGATCCAAACTGATGTTCATGTGATGCTTTCTATGTAATTCACTTCTGCTTAGTCAAGTGCTAAAATATAAGTTGAATTCTGCTGTTCTGAATTTGGCTATGTTTTCATTTGAACATTTGAAGTATAATTGAAGGCAAACTTATGGTCAATGTTTGATCCAATTTTTGTATGTGCATTCTAAGAATCAGTTGTTGCTTATCTTCAGGA
Source organism: Wollemia nobilis (assembly GCA_028583015.1). Lineage (NCBI taxonomy): Eukaryota > Viridiplantae > Streptophyta > Pinopsida > Araucariales > Araucariaceae > Wollemia > Wollemia nobilis. Next base: position 4,108,357 of record JAQPPZ010001711.1, on the reverse strand, counting down.
TTTAGTTTGAGGTTATTTGCTATCTGAGGTTGTTCTCCCTATCAACTATCGGCTTCAGCCATATTTCCATCTCTTTCTGTTATTTCTAACCCTGAACCTTGAAATCAGTTTAGATTAGTTTGGGAGCCAACCCTCTCTGGAGATTGGCCCGGGAGACTTCTCTTTCTCTCGGCCTTTCAATGTTGGTCGGGTCTAGGGCACATTTTATATGACTAGGCGGATTCGTGACCAACAGTTTTTGGCATGCCCGGTGGGACTCACAAGTCCCATATTTTGACACCTGGAGGAATCAAGATTTTGATGAACTGTCTTGACCTCAAAGCGGAGATTGTAAGTTCATCTGGTGACTCTGTTGAGGGCGACTGTATAGTACCTAGAAATCTCCAATCGTGAAGCTGGTGAAAATATTTGCTTCATGATCATGAGATCAAGAGCCAAAGAATCAGAAGACCCAGTCGAATTCTTCGAGATCGATGTTCAAAACTGGAGGGAGCGCTCAAGATTGGTAAGTCCTGTGAACCCATCATTTGCTATCTCTTCGTAGGTGGCGGGTCAGTTTGTGCCATCTCCGACTCCTCCCAGTACTGCTACGAGCTTGCTAGTACATCCAAATCCTGTAGTGCAAATGGCTGGTCAACAACCTCCTCCATGTCAATTTCTTGCTTGGAACCATTCGGGAGCGTTGGACCTGCCTTTTCAAAATCCAGTTCCTGCTACAGCATTAAAGGCTTTGCCTACATACGATGGGACTGGAAAGACCATGTATGAGCATGTGTCAGATGTGGCATCCTTGGCTACAATTCATAATATCATAGATGAAGATGTCATGATAAAATTGCTCGTGTTGTCACTCCGTGGTAAGTTATTGTGCTGGTATAGATCCTTGTCTCCCAACTCCATAAATTCATGGGATCAATTAGCAGAGATGCTAATCAAAGGGTTCAATGAGCAAGCGGACCCATTTTCTTTGTTGCATCAATTTACTAATATCAAGAGGCATCCTCAAGAGGAGATAGTGGATTTCAATGTTAGGTTTGCCCGAACTTGGCAGAGAGTTCTTGATGGTCTCCGCCCTACTAATGACCAAGCGACATTTTACTATCTTAGGGCTTTCCACTCAGATATTAGTATGAACATTAGGATGTCCAATGTTCAAACCTTTCCTGCACTATATTCCCAGGCACAGAAGGCTGAGGCCGATCTGATTGCCATTGGGAAATTGCCTCCGAAAATGACTATGCCCATTTTTCTCGAGCTTCCACAATACCAGCTTACAGGTGCAGCCTCCACATCTTACACTGCTCCATCCATGTACCCTTCATCTTCATGGAATCCTCCCACAACTTTGGTACCTATGATTCCCATTCCATAGTTAACCTCTCCAGTTCCAACTCTTGCATTACCTTCTCCACCAGTTCCATTACCTCTACCGGCACCGCCTGTGTCCTCAAGCCCAGATCCTCAATTGGTTGTTTTGCAAGAAATTCAGTCGGCCATGAGAGCCCTCACTAACAAGATGACATCTATGGAGTGGAGAGAGGCGGAAAGGAACTTTCAGCCATGAAGATTTATTTCGACGGTAACTAGAGAGCAAGTTGCTCCTAGCAAGGTTATAGAGAAAGTACCTGAGAGGAACTCAGCGATCTTGGTAAGTGAAGAGGCTGGCCCCTCTGAAGTTTCACATGAGCCATCTTACTGGTGTTCTTCATGCAATGACCCACATGATGAGTCCACTTGCATGGTCCACCAAAATTATTTACAAGTTCTTACGGGGAGCCGTATAAACATGATTCGAGAGGTGGATCATAATTTCGTGATGTCTCCTGAGGAATACATGGCAGTCTTGACATGCAGTGGCAAGAAACCAATGGTGGTAGATCCGGCTAAGATGGAGCCATTGAAAGTGCCTCCTGCACAAGCAACAAAGCAACAAATACCTGCAAAGACTCATGATCCTCCAGCCCCACAACAAGACCCACCTATTTTGTCGAAGGATTTGCTTCCACCACAAGCAAAAGAGAGGTTGCAAGCTAAGGCTTCTACCTCCCAACCACAAGCGAAAATGAAGGAACAAGCTAGAGAGACATTGCGGTATCCATCATTGACTAAATGATAGCGAGTGGAGGCCACCCAACAATATAGAAGCAGATTTGAATCTGCTAGTGGAGGGAGAGAGCCGATTTTGATGGAGTACAACATCGTCGAAGAACTCAAAAGGATACCAGCCAAGGTAAGTCTGTATGACACCTTGCAGCTGCCTAGACAGGTGAATCTCTTACAGGAATCCCTGAAGACCACACAAAGTAAGGGGAAGGCTCCAGCCCAGGTAGTTATGGCTCAAACTCTGACCTCTTCAGTCATCGAAAAAAATAGACCACCACCTTTTTATCTTTCATTGAGAATGGAGGGACATGTGGTGCATAATTGCCTCATTGACTCGGGAGCAGCTACTACTGTCATGCCTAAGGCAGTATGTGATGTCATAGGCATGGAATATACAAGGACTAGCATGGGAGTTTTGCAGCTAGATGGTACCTCGAGTAAAGATGGTGGGCGTAATTAAGGATGTTCCTATCTCCCCGCACGCCATGCCTCAGATTACTGTGATCCAGGAGATCATAGTAGTGGACCTAGAGCCATGTTTTGGTATGTGTCTCTCCCGAGAGTTCACGGCTAAACTCGGGGGTTACCTTTCTTTGGATTTTACTCATTTGGAGGTGATCCATAAAGGTAAAAAGGTGAAAATTTTCAATGAGAAGCCTTCCACATTTCATGTGGAGAGAATAGATGAAATGGACAGGTTAGCAAATTCGGTGCACATGATGTCTGAAGAATTTGGTGAGCTTGACTTAATGGAAGAAGCTTTGGAAGAGCTCCACCCGAGAAAATGAATTTTCCATGGCCAATTTCAATGCCATGATGGAAACTAACTTGGGGTGTTACTCCATTTTTAAGCCTGAAAAGGCTCAAGAAAAGAATGATGAAAGTCAAGACCAGCTCTGGAAGCTCTATTTCGATGGAGCACGATGTAGAAATGGCGCTGGAGCTAGGATTGTTCTAGTATTACCTTCTAGGATTCAATGATCCTATTCATATCGTTTGACCTGGAGCTGCACAAATAATGCAACAGAATATGAGGCTTTATGCCTAGGCCTCAAGAAGGCTGAGAAACTTGGAGCACGACAGTTGCAAATCTTTGGTGACTCCGAGCTGATTGTCAATCAGGTGACCAATAAGTGTGTGTCCAAGCACCACTATCTCAAGAACTATCGCAACAAGGTCTGGGACCTATTCGAATCATTCTCTGCTCTCAACATGCATTTCATTCCACGAGAACAAAATAGACATGCTGACCTGCTGGCTTCCTTGGGAGCAAATTTTTCACCAATCGAGCAGGTGGTGAGAAGGCCAAAAATAGTGAGAATGGTGTATAGGCCCTCTGTCCCAGGACAAGGACACCTTTTGGCAAGTCTTCGATAGCGATGAGCAAATTGTTAACTTTTTGGTTCAAGAAGCTGCCACCATCAAGGGAAGGACCTTGGAGCATGAAGAAACTGAAGGCCTGATTCAGTTGCGGAATAACCACATTCCTAAAGGCCTCATTACTCTAGAAAGCTTGTTTGATCAGAATGATCGGTCCAAGAAGCATCGGATCGAGGTCGACGAGAAAGAATACATGGAGCTTCAGTTGGAGGCTGATAAGGTCATCAAAATTGGGACTGATTCTACTCCCACTGAATTGCAAGAGATCAGACAATTGTGTCAAGAGTTTTCTGACATCGTGGCCTAGAGCTACGAGGATCTGAGGGGATATGATAAAGAGATCATTCAGCACACTATCGAGCTGGAAGAAGGAGTCAAACCCTTCAGGCAGAAGCAGAGACCGGTGAACCCAAATATTGAAGCCCTCATGAAGGCCGAACTTGCGAAGATGTTGCAGGCCAAGATTATATATCCGATTAAGCACTCGACTTGGGTTGCTAATTTGGTTCTGGTCCATAAGAAAAATGGAGATATACGGCTATGTGTGGATTTTCAAAACTTGAACCGAGCATCCTTGAAGGATCACTACCCATTGCCTCGCATTGATCAGATCCTTCACGTTGTTGCTGGGGCTCAATGCTTTTCATTGCTAGATGGATTCTCTGGATACAATCAAATTTGGGTCAGGGATGAGGATCAGCACAAAACCGCGTTCACAACCAAGTGGGGTACCTTTGCCTATCAGCGCATGCCCTTCGGATTGTCCAATGCTGGGGCTACGTTTCAAAGGGCCATGGACATCGCATTTGGGGAGCTTTTAAATAAGATCATTGTCATCTATCTCGATGATATGACTATATTTTTGCACAAACGAGAAGAACACTGTTCTCATTTGAGGGAGATATTTGAGAAATGTCGAGAGTTTGGCATTTCCATCAACCCAAAGAAGTCCATTTTCGTAGTAAAGGAAGGTAAGCTCTTGGGACATGTCATCTCAAAGAATGGTTTGGCAATTGATCCATCGAGAGTTGAAGCTTTGAAGAAACTATCGCTCCCTGCCAATAAGAAAGAGTTGCAATCTTTCTTCGAGAAAATCAATTTTGTCAAAAAATTTATTTTTGACTTTGCTCGAGTAGTCAAGCCCATGACTGAGCTATTAAAGAAAGATGCGGAGTTCAAGTGGACAACTCAGAGGAAAGACGCATTTTAGGAGATTAAAGATAGAATTGCACAAGCCCTTGTGTTGATCAATCCGGATTATTCTAAGGACTTCATTCTATACGTAGTTGGAGAGGATGAAAGCTATGCTGCAGTGCTTACACATAAAGGAGATGATGGGGATGAAAGACCCATTGCTTTCCTTAGCTAGGTTATCTTACCCCATGAGGAGAGATACAATTTCATTGAGAAGCAGGTCTATGCTATCATGAAGTCTCTCAAAAAGTTCAAGCACTTCGTATCTCGGAGCAAGACGATCGTCTACGTCATCCACCCCGATGTAAGGAACTTCATCATTCAGGGCGAGATGGGCGATAAGCGTGCCGGTTGGGTCACCAAAATTCAAGAGTTCGATGTTGAGATCCATCCAACCAAGTTGGTGCGGGGTAAGGCCTTATGCCAGCAATTAGCAAAAACTGCGGCCTCTGAGATAGTTGATCATCAAGTGAACGACCCTGCTAAAGAAAGGAATCTAGTGAACATCTTTGCACAAGGCCAAGATTGGGCAGATGACCTTGTTGAGTATTTTTCAATGGGTAGATGTCCCCCACAATTAAATGCTTCACAATGGAGAAGGTTTCACCTACAAGCTCTTAGGTATGTATTGTTGCCCGAGGGATTGTTCTTCAAAAACATTGATGGAGTTCTCCTAAGGTGCGTTAAGGAACCCGAGAAAGCTAGACTCCTGGAGGAGTTTCATTCTGGCATGTCGGGAGGACATTACGCTGGTAGGCCTATGGCCTTAAAGATTATTCGGGCTGGTTACTATTGGCCAACTTTGTTCATGGATACTTTCAAGATTGCTCAAGCTTGCGACAAATGCCAAAGGTATACGGGATGGATCAAAAATGCACCATTGCCCCTACATCCAATTCAAGTAGAAGCACCTTTTCAGCAGTGGGGGCTGGACTTTATTGGGATCATTGATCCAAACTCTTCAGCCGGACACAAGTACATCTTGATGGCTACTGATTATTTTACAAGATGGTCTGAGGCCATTCCAACCAAGGCTACAAATCAGGATGTGGTAATCACTTTCATTGAAGGACTGATCACGCGTTTTGGCATTCCTGACGCCATTATCATAGACAACGAAACTCCATTCATTGGAGCCAAGCTAGGAGAATTTGCAAACAAGTATGGTATTTTTTTGAAGACATCCTCTAATTATTACCCTCAGGGGAATGGCTTGGTGGAATCTACAAACAAGAACTTGCTACGAATTTTAAAGAGATCCTTGGGGGATAATAAGAGATCTTGGCACCTTTTGCTGAATCAGGCCTTATGGGCAGATAGAATTTTGATCAAGAAGTCTATCAAGACTTCACCATACGCCCTGGTATATGGGAAAGAGGCAAGATTGCCTATTCATTTAGAACTGCCTGCCTTGCAACAATTGAAGGAATTCCCGGATGATGAAGAAAATATGGATCCTATGAACATACGATTGGCTCAGTTGTTGCAGTTGGAAGAGCAACGTTCTTTGGCCTATGATGAGTTTGCTAAGCATTCACAAGTGGTTTCAAAATGGTTTCACAAAGGTTCTACTGACCGCACATTCAAAGTGGGTGATTTAGTCTTAAAGTGGAATGAAAAGAAGGCCAAGCCAGGGATGCACAAGAAATTTGATGCTCTGTGGGAGGGTCCATTCCAGATTGCCAGTACAGGTGCAACAAATTCATTTTATCTTGAGGACTTGGAAGGTAATTCACTTCCTATCTCAGTGAACGACTTTCATTTGAAAGCCTACATTTCATGATGTGAAAACACAGTGTTACCTTGTACATAAAAAAAAAAAAAAAAAAGAAAAAAAAAATCGTCAACTTCGGCTCCTTTTGCACACGAGCCCGCAGGTATGTCTATTTCTCTCTCTTTTTCTTTTCCTTCCCAGCAGGTAGTGGCTTCCATCTACTTCTTTCTTCCACTTCCTTATTTTCATTCCCTTCCTCTCCCACTCCTTCTTCCACTGTACATAATCAAGCCACTACTGTTGTTTCTACTCCCCTCTCTGATGTTCCCATTTCTTCACTTCCCCTTTCTTCCAATCCTTTGTCTTTTGAGCACTTCTCCATAGTTCCTACCACTTTCTCCATCCCATCTACTTCCATTTCATTATCTATTTTCATGGAATCCCAACAACTGGTAGCACAGTAGCACCCTCTTCAGTTGTTGTATCTACCGCTTCTACTCCTCCATCTTCCACCATTCCATCATTCACCATTCCCGTTCCACGACCTGCACATCTTCCGGTCATCACCCCATTCATTCCCATTTTTGCAACCTAGGTGCTTCTCACCACTGCCATGGAGACCCTTTCACAGCACTTGGTGATTACCCAGCTCAACCGAGCTAGGCAAAATGCAGTAGTTAAAGGAATAAAGGAAGTTCTGCTATTCCACAAATTTTTGTTGAAAGTCCTATTTTAAGTGTCGAGCGCCAGCAAGAGCTTGTTGCAGCAGCCCATAGAAATGTCCAACATCAACTAGCACTCACTTCTTCTGCTCCTCCAGCTTCTTGACTCTGTTGCCCAATGAATAAAGGCCTAGGGTTCGTGCATACAACAGAACTGTATACCCCGAGAGCCGCCAAGAATGTTGGCATTTTTGCCACATTTTTTTGTTGCTGTTCATGCAAAATAATGCACAAATTGTAGAGATACTCACTCCTCTGTTTGTCCCTCCAAGCACCTCAAAAGGGATAATTAGTAAAAAACAAAAATCTCTACAAGTTTTGTGCTAAAGCAAAGTAAGTGAAAAATGTCACGATATCGCGACATGTCGCATTTTCGTGACTTGTTCCAATTTTGTGGCATCCGATGCAAAAAAGCTAAGCATAAAAAATGTCACGATATCGCGACATGTCGCATTTTTGCGACTTGTTGCGATGAGGGAGAAGTAAAGGCAAAGTTGTCGCGACATCGCGACATGTCACATTTTTGTGACATGTCGCATTTTCATGGCAGATAGTGGCAAGAGAGCAAAGTGATAGGCGGATGTCATGATTTCGCACAATACAGCAGCAAAGGGGAGCGCCAAGGAAAAATGTCACGATTTCATGACATGTCACGATATCGCGACGTCACGTGGAAAGCGAGGAAGGAGCAAGATAGTACGAAATGTCAAGATTTCGCGACATGCAAATTTTTGCAATGGAGGTGGCAATGAAGGAGAAGACAGAAAATGTCACGATTTGAGGAGAAAGTAAAAAAGGAGAAAATGATTATGCGAAAGCGAAAAGAGGAATGTCATGATTTCATGACTTGTCACATTTGCGACTGGAGGGAAGGAACAAAGAAGGAGATTGTCATGATTTCGTGACATGTCAATTTTGGGAGAAGGAAAGCCAAGCGAGAGGAGGATGTCACGATTTCGTGACATGTCATTTTCGTGACTAAAGGTGATGGAAGAGTAAAGCAAGAGAAGATTGTCACGATTTCATGACATGTCATGTTTTCATGACTAGTAGCAACAGGAGAAAGCAGTGAAGAGAAAATGTCATGATTTCATGACATGTCGCATTTTCATGACAGAAGCGACAACAAAGGCCCAATAAAGTTCTGTCCACATTTTTCTTCATATTGCATAGGAGAACGTAAGGAGAAGGAGAAAATGAGGATCGAACAAAGTAATGTTTTAAAAGCTCTCCAACTGATTTTGAGATCGAGGTCAAAGAGGCTCCAAGATTAAATGTTTTGCTATTTACCTATGTGCGCAAGATGGGAGAACGTGTTAAATCATGCAGTTTTTGATGCCACCAAAATTAAAGATGCCTCCGGTATTAAAAGCTCTTGTTCGTGATCTCCTAACACTTCAAGCATGCCCCGAGAATAGTCATTTAATGAAGAAATGTGGTCCCTTGTTTCCGTTCGATTTTCAAACTTGATCCATAAAAGCAGGGAATGTGATTTCTCCGAGGCAGATTTAGGGGGATTGTTTCTCTTTTCAAGTGCATATTTTGTGGATCTCCTCTTCAAAATCTATTTTATGTTTTAAATGTTGTGATTCGAAAGGGAGAGGGAAGACCTCTATAAATACTAATGTACATCTCAAGAAAAGAGGGAGGACCTTTTTGCAAAAATTGAAGCAGAAATCCTAAATGCATTTTGCTCTGTTCTTAGAGTCTTTTGAGTTGGTGATCCAAACTGATGTTCATGTGATGCTTTCTATGTAATTCACTTCTGCTTAGTCAAGTGCTAAAATATAAGTTGAATTCTGTTGTTCTGAATTTGGCTATGTTTTCATTTGAACATTTGAAGTATAATTGAAGGCAAACTTATGGTCAATGTTTGATCCAATTTTTGTATGTGTATTCTAAGAATCAGTTTCTGCTTATCTTCGGGATTTAGTTTGAGGTTATTTGCTATCTGAGGTTGTTCTCCCTATCAACTGTCGGCTTCAGCCATATTTCCATCTCTTTCTATTATTTCTAACCCTAAACCTTGAAATCAGTTTAGATTAGTTTGGGAGCCAGCCCTCTCTGGAGATTGGCCCGGGAGACTTCTCTTTCTCTCGGCCATTTCAATGTTGGCCGGGTCTAGGGCGCATTTTATATGACTAGGCAGATTCGTGACCAACAGTTTTCAAATTTTCTTTTTGGGTTCTCACTGAAATGCTCAAGAGCATTTCCCAGCAGAGTCACCATTTGTTGTGGAGTTTCCACAACCACCCCAAAATTCTTAGGGGCCCACTTGTCATATTTTGATATGAAAGGTTTTTTGTTTTCTTTGGTTTGTAAGAATAGGGATGTTTGACTATTTTGTTTTAATGATTTTAATTTATTTGGTTATTTGATATTTAATGATTAATTAATCTAGGCATTAATGCTTAGATTAATTAAAATCCATTTTGATGAATAGGAGTTTAATGTTCTTCATACTATCTAAGGTGATGGAACATGTTCAACAAAGCAAGGCCTGACCTAAAACAAAAAGAGGATACAATAGGTACAAAGAAATTGAGATAGAAGCCAATATGCTAATATCTACCTAATATAATTGCATTAACTATATAATAGTAATATTTTTAAGATTATGTTATAAGGTTCTAAAATGTTATCATTGTAATAATATTATTATGATTATATTATAATGTTATTATTATAATAATATTTTTGTGATTATATTCTTCTAAAATGTTATTATTATAATAATATTATTATATTGTATATAATAATATTATTATAATTTACTTTATAAAAGACGTGATAATAATATTTACAATAAGGTAAAGTTTAACATCATTTCATTTGATTGTAGATAAGGTGATGGTGGCTATTCAAAAACATTCGAAGACATGAGTGGCTAGTCCAAGAACGTTTAGTGCTATGGCAGCGAATCTTCATGGAGCAATGCCGATAAAGAAGAGGTGGTCCAAGATGGTGTTAGGGTTTCAGAAGAAGAACATGAAAGGCATCGGAGTTGTCAATGAAATGACCGAGAGGTAGAGGTATGCCATCAAACAAGGAAGGAAGAAGCATTATTAGGGCAACCTATGATGCCAATTGACAGAGTTAAATGCCGACCTTGAAGAGCATGGAAGGTTTTAGTGTTGCATATATTTCATTACGCTATGGCAACCTGAGTGTGAGAGTAGGGAATTTAACAACGCCATGCCTATGTAGGTTTGGTAGCACCATGACATTGATAGCAGTGTTGATGGCTGTGTAGTTTTGGCAGTACCATGATGTCGATGGTAACATCGATGGCTGCATAGGTTTGACAGTGCCACAATGATTATGGCAGCACTATGGTTGTGTAGTATTGGTAGCACCATGGCTATGTAGGTTTGGTAGCACCATGATGTCGATGGTAGCACTATGGCTACGTCATAGGCAGCACTATGGCTACGTAAGTTGGACAGTGCTATGGTTGCATAGGCAGTGTGATGGTTTTGTTTGATTACATATAAACCAAAGTGCCAAGGATGAGGGAATGTCATCCCAATCCTTGGGCACATTGGTATGTCTTAGGAGAAATACCATTAGGTCTGGGCCTCAAAAAGTGACAACGAAAGTTTCGTTGAATAATATTGGCCTGTATTATTTTAGTTAATGTGAATGTGGTTTGATCATGTTCAATGTTTTAAAGGAGGTCTAAATTTGTAGGGGTTATAAGGTATAGTTAATGCTTTTATCATTCGTTTGATGGATGTAAATAGGTATTCTTGCGAAGAATGCTTATAATAGAAAGGGGAGATATAAGCAGTCATGCAGGGTTATGTTTTTGTTAGTTTTTTAAAAATAAATAACGTTTAGAAGTTTTATGTTTATTAAATCATAGAAAATGATGAAGGATTATTTTCTTATATCCATTCATTATTTTGGTTGTGAGAGAAGATGAAGTGAAAGGACTTCTAAGCATTATTTATACCTTGCTATCATACATTTTTCAAGAGGGGCTGGAAATGATGTAACATTCCGAGAAAGCAATAAAGAAAGAGCATTTTTTAGATTTTGAGAGGGTAGCAAACTTCTGTGAGAAAAATCAAAAGGAGGGTTTTTATCATAAAACTAATGTTTTTAGTGTCTTATCATTTCTGCATTTTAGTGACTTCTAGCCATTGTCTTATGCCATGAAATGGGTTGCAATAGGTGAAGGTCAAGATTATGCAGTTTCTTTATGTTTCCTTTGAGTCTCGCACTTGATTTAATGGTATTGTGCTTATGTAGCAGGTCCATTGATTCAGGTTATTTTATGATTACCTCATAACTTGGGATTTTGTAGGGAGGAGATCGCTAAACTAATTTAGAATTTAACTTTTTCAGCTAACCAAATTTACATGTTTATTTCATTTATTGTTCTTAGAGTTTATTTTATTTCAAGCATTCAAGCATTCCATTCTTGTCCATCCATAATTTTAGTTTCTTTCATTTCTATTCTAGTCCTTTTTGAGAATTTCTATGAATTTCCTTCTAGTTTTATTTTTTTTGGTCCATTTCTAGAATTGTTAAGCTTTCAAGTTATTTCCATTCTGGTCATTTTCCAGAATTTATGCACCTCCAAGTTTCATTAATCTAAATATTTCAGATACAACACATGGTTTAGGAGGGATACTAACCTACTATTTCACATTAAACTAAGATAAGAAATGAAATATAACTTTTCTAACTTTGCTAACATTGCTAACATGCTAACTTCTACTAACCACTATTAGGGTAGTGGCATCAACATAAGGAAGATAAAATGAACCCAACTATCTAAAATTTATTTCATATTAAAGGCACGAGCATTAAAATGAGGTGGAAAATTCCACATTTTGTCATTTGAAACATTTTAAATGAAGATATAATACTCTACTAACAAGGATTCAGGGTAGCACCAATTTAAAAAAATCCTAAAAATAACTGCTTTTATTTTTAGTTAGATCTTTCAAATCACTAGGCATTTTTTAGAACCAGTAAAGGCCCCTTGTTTATGGTCACATGCATTATTGAATTATTTTTGGCACTATTGTAATCTTTTAGATATTTTACCATAACCTTGGAGAAGTTAAATATTTATCATTTGGTTTCTTTTCAAGAGAGATTTTTCTATTCAATACTCTGCATGTGGTGGTATTTTGCAATTGGGCAAAATATACACTCAATAGAGAGGTAGTGATAATGGTTAAAGATTTTATTTATGGAGGATGGCTCAAAAAATTGGTAATAGAATTTTGACTTCCCTTCTTGTATTTGATGATTAAATAAAATTATTATAGATAAGAGACCCTTCATTTGGCTCATCAATCATTGTGATTTCTAGTTTAATAGGGAAACCTTGGTAAGAGTCTATGCATTCAGAGTAGATCTGCCATCTAGAAGATAGTAAAAAGGTTGTGTCCCATATGTGGTAGATCGATCACTTATTGTTTTGGTTTCCAAACACATCCTTAAGATACATTTTGGCCTTGGCTAAAGGTAGTTTTTTTTTTTATGATTGAGTTGCTTCTTGGGTGTTCACACAATAAAACCCATAGATTTGATCTCCTCGCCTTACATGATTTGGTGGGATTGATGAATTTTTGCTATCGCTTATTCCTCTCCTTCTCCAATGTAGCATCAATGCAAGCTCTGATCTTCCTCTTAGTGTAGCTCCACTATGATTCTTTCTCCTTGGTGATGTAGCAGCTCATTTCGATGGTTGTGTCTCTCCCTACATCCAAATATTCTTCAATGAATGCACTATTTCTATATCTCTAGCCCACTTATGGAAACTTACATGTTTCAATAGCTTCTACCCTCATCGAAGATAGTCTACCAGTTATAGACATGGATTTGCACTCGGTTTCCCACACACGGTTCACAACTAGTGACCAAGAAATGCGATAGAAACATTACTACATACTCAACTGGTGGTTTCAGGTGATGTCTAAAGAACACTGATGTTTCTACAATTTTTGTACCTCCAAACTATATACCATCACTATGTTCTACTATCCTTGTTTATCTACATCCCCTCAACTATTGCAAACTTTGCTTAGGATTTTTGATGATTCTCAATGACCATAAACATTGCTACAATATTTTGCACCTCTCGATTGTATTCTGCCATAGAGGGTGATGTCATAGGAACCCTGGCTGGTTGAAGGTCGATGATTAGAGAGACCCCAACAAGATTTTTTGAATAAGGATTGCTCCTTCCAAGTCAAGACCTACTAGTGGTATTCTTGTTCCCCCTGTGAACCAACTTGGCCTAGGGGAAGAGGATACTTGCCAATCTAGTGCTCAGATCTGATACCACTAATATGGAATGAACACTCAAAAATAATACACAAGAATTATCATGATGAAAAATTATTTGCATTCACACCAAAAACATATTTATAGGCATGGATGCCTTTACAAAGTGACATTTAATGCACCAATATGTGTGCATATTAAATGCTATTCAAAACCATCCATGTGAATATCGATAATATTGAATATTAATCCCTATCAATAAAAGTTGATCTTATACTGGTCACCCCCCTCTTAATATAATCTTGTGTTCTTCAATTGGTATCATAGTGGGTTTCTTCAGAAGACTTTAACAGCTTGAAGGAAAAGTATACAGGAACACAAATGACATCTTAGAGTGGATCTTCAAAAAATAAGGAACCATTGTTCAATGGGAACAATTATGCATTTTGGAGTGTAATAATGAATATTTGCCTAATGGTACAAGGAAATGAGACATGGCAAGCAATTGAGGATGGGTACACAACACCAGATACTTCTCCTACAAATAAATATGGTAAGATCTTACACCTATATAATTCAAAGGTAATGAATGTAATATTAAGTTGTTTATGTGAAGCATATTTTGCAAAAGTTATGCATTACACATCAGCAAAAGAGATTTGAGAAAAGTTTAAGAAAACATATGAGGGAGACAAAAATGTCAAGATGGAGATATTGTAAAATCACTTACTTTGTGTGGATGAGGCTATTAAATCTATGCAAGAACTTGGGTTTAAAGTTGAAGAATCAGATGTTTGTCAAAAGGTTTAAGGTCACTTCCTATGAGGTATAGTGAAAAGGATTTAGTCATATAAGAAACAAGACATATTGAAACCTTGACTAGGGATGAGTTACATGGAACTCTCATAGCTTTTGATATGAGAATAGGAAATTATCCTATCCCAAAGAAAGAAGCAACCTTCAAAGTAGCAAAGAAGACAAAGTATAAGAAGTCAAATTCAAGTGATGATTCATCCAGTGATGAAGAAGCAAACTATGGTATAAGGAACAAGGACTTAAGAAAGCACAAAAGTATGAAAATAGTTAAGTGTTTCAATTGTAGTAAATATGGTCACTATGCATCTAAATATCTAGAAGTTGGCAGTAGAAGTGGTGAAGAGAAACAATATCATAAGAACAAGGAAGCAAGAAAATCTAGGTATCAAAAGAAAAATAGATATAGAAAAAATAAGCATGAAAATAAGTTTTTCCAGAGGCATAAAAAGAGTTTCTATGAAGATAATACAAGCATGATTTCAAGTTATAGTTATGAAAGATCCTTAAGTAATGAAGAAGAAATTCTCTTCTTAGAAATAGAGGAAGAAGGAAGTGTCTCTATTGAAGATAAATCTAAAATATATGAAGATGCTCTTAAAGACAAAAAGGCAGAGAAAGAATCATAAAATGAAGGAGTATTTTATATAGAAGGTGAACTTATTTCTACTCGTAATGAATTAAGCAAAGTTAGAAAATAGAATTCAAGACTCAAGGTTCAATTTCAAGAATGTGATGAAGAGAAAGGAAATATTATACAAGACATGACAAAATCAATATCTAAGACAAGGAGATTTAAATAAAATTTAGAGGTAAAAGTCTTAGAATGTGAAATATTAGAGCATGAAGTAAATTCACTAAGAAAGGAAGTGAAAGAGTCTAAAGACAAGCTACACAGGTTTGGGAAAAGCTCAAAAACCTTCATCAAATAATATAGGAATCGGTTTTGAAGAATGACAAAGAGAACAAGGATACCTCTTTCTTCCCCAAAAGGGGATTCAACAATATTCAATTCGTCGTCTCCTATATCCTAAGCACCTTAGTGCTTGGAAGCCCACTGCATGGGCTACGAATTCCCACATGAAGGAAGGTAGAACCCCTTCCTCTTATGCCTCCACTTGCCGTCTATTTCTCATGAAACTTGCACATCCTTTCCTTGCTTTGGATGCAATGCAATTCGTAAGGCTAACAATTCTAAAGATCACAATAATTATCAAATGCATGGTAAGGTTTGGTATGGTGGGAGTTCCCCCCTTATATACACATTTTTAATTTCTCCTCACGTCGGTGACACTTTATTCGAAATCAAATTTTGAATATTAAATTTGATAACCCACCTTAGGGTTATTTAACCTTAGCTTAAATTAATTTATAATTAATAATTAATTTAAATAACTTTATAAGTTAAGTAAATTAAATAATAAATTAATTTATAATTAATTTTAAACTTCCTTTGCATAATATTATAAAATAATATTATAATATTATTTATTTGGACTTTTTCTTGCACTTTGGACCTCATCTGACTTCCTTGAAATGGATCTTGAAATTGAAACCGAAACGTATGATGCCAACTAAAACTTCCAGGCTAGTGCTAAAAGTTAGAAATCAATGACAACTCACTCTTGATATCAATGACAACTTATCACTCAAAATTTCCAACAATATCCTCCTTTTTCATTGATGGCAACCCAAATTCTTTTTACCAAATCTTTATCTTTTTCCTGTTCTACTCCCCTTGGGAAACTACTCCCTAACTCAATGCTTTCTTCTTAAACCAGATATCTCCTCCTTACTCAAATCTATCCCCCTTTGAAATCAATGGAAAAGGGTCACCTTTGGGGATTGGGGCTAAGAATGAGTCTCTTATCTTAGCCCCTCCCCCACCTCCTCTTGAGGTGGTTAATTCTGGGGTGGGAGTATTTCTACTCCTATCAAGCACTGGTCTTTACCTTTATCCTCTTTCCTTATCATTTGATCCTTCTAATTTCTTTGACTATTCTTGTTCTTGTTCTTGTTCATGTCCACATTCCTATTCCTTTTTATATCCATATCTATATTATTGTTCATGTTCTTATCCATATTCCTGTTCTTGTTCCTGTCAATGTCCATATTCCTATTTCTGTTCCTGTTCATGCTTGATTCTGGAATGCTCTACACCATTTTTTTGTATGTCCATCATTATTGCACTTATAACACTTAATGTTATTATTCCTTGGAGGTTCAAATATCTTAGTATTTCTCCTAGTGAATCCATATCCTTTTCTGTCATGAACCCTACAATCCATTTTCTCATGACCAAATTGATTACATGAGTAGCAATACCCATGGAAAAGCTGCATGTTTTTGAAATTCCCATTTTCTTGTCTTTCATGTGTCCTACACTGTGAAGCCATGTATCCAAACATGTGACATGAGAAACACCTTCCATTGAAATTTCTTTGTCTTGACCTCATTGGTCTCTTAGTATCTCTTAACCTATTTTGATTGTTGTTCCATCTGTTTCTTCTTTGTGCATTGTTCCTTGTTGAACTTTCTGTTATCCAACTCATCCTAAGATGTCTCACTTTCTATTACATTGTCTTCTTCTAAAGTTTCTTCTTCTTTATAAATTGAGGTTGAATATTCTTCTTGTTTCTTTTGAGCCTGTTCAAAACCAAGACCTATTTTGTTTGTTGACCTTCTTTGTACTTTGATCATCTTATCCACAACCTTTGAGCTCTTTCCAAAATTGTGTAGCTTATCGTCAGATTTTTCTAAATATTTCCTTTGTAGAGCTACTTCTTGTTATAACATTTCACATTATAATACCTTTGCTTCTAACATATCCTTGAACTTATTTGTCTTAGCCATTGACTTTCTTATATCCTATATAAGCATTCTTCTCTCTTCATCACATTATTGAAACTAAAATTCTAGTTTAGAGTTTTGCTTTCTTACCTTCTTTACTATGTCAAGAGCATAAATAAGTTCTACCTTAATATCATACCATTCTTTATATTGTAACTCCTCTATTTTTTTGCCTTTGTCTAAATATTCATTTTCTTTTGACTTGTCTTCTATAGGATAACCTTCTTCTTCTTCTTCTTCTAATGCCATTAGAATATTTTATTTCGGTCCTTCAAGTGCATCATCACTGAAACTATAACCATTCCTTGTACAACTATCTTCAAGATATCTAAAGTTACCACATCTAAAACACTTGAGAATTATTGGTGACCTTTTCTTGACTTCTTCTTTTTCTTCAATCATAAATAGTATTTCATCTCTATCATTATCTAAAAAACTAGCATCACTATCACTTGAGCACTTACTTGCGTTATCTGCATAGTAGCTCCTCTTTTGTCTTTGAAATAACTTCTTTCCTTGTATGCTTTGTTCATCCTTACCTTTCTTTTGGTACCTATATTTTTTTTATTGCCTGTTCCTATGATCCTTTTTTCCTTCATCATTGTTATTCTTAGCTTCTTGTCATTCAGTTGCATAGTGACCATACTTTCCATAATTGAAACATCTAACAAATTTTGTATCTTTAAATCTTCTCGAATCCTTATTTCTTCTGCCATAATTTGCTTCTTCATCATTGGATGACTCATTGCTTGAATATAAATTTTTACCCTTTGTATTCTTAATTTATTTGAAGGTTGCTTCCTTCTGGGGATTAGGTTATTTTTTTATTAACTCAAAAGTTGTAAGAATACCAAGAAACATATCTCTTGTCAAATAATCACCATACTTTACTTCTTCTATAGCTGAAATATTTTCACTAAACCTTATTGGAAGAGACCTTAAGATCTTATCACAAACATCTGATTCATCCACATTAAGTCCAAGTCTTTACATAACATTAACAACCTCATCTACCTGAAGTATATGAGAACTAATGTCTTCCTCATTCTTAATTCTTAAATATTCAAATTATCCTTTGAGATTTCGTATCTTTACCTTTTTGACACTTTTATCTCCTTCATATATTATTTGTAACTTATCCCAAATTCTTTTTGCATATTTACAATGCATAAATTTTATTGATTCTATTCTATGCAAACCTCTTATAAGTGCATTCATTGATTTTGAATTGTAATGTTGTAGAATCTTACCTTCCTTATCTGTAGGTGGATCAACTGGTGGTATGTATCCATTTTCAATTGCTTTCCAAATTTCATTGCCAAGTGCCATCAGGTGAACCTTCATTCTCATAATCCAATATATATAGTCACTTCCATCAAATATTGGTGTTGAATTATCTAAGGACAAATTCTTGGAATCCATTGTGTTCTTGAAATATTTTCCTTCAATTTGTTAAAATCTTCCTAAGGAACCCACTCTAATACTAATTGAAGAACACAAGCTTATACTAAGAGGGGGGGTGAACGGTATAATACCACTTTTTACATTTCTTTCCCAATTAATATTATGCAATGTATATATAGCAATATCAATAATAGTAATCAAAGCAATGCACAAATCACCACACACAATAGAGACACCAAATTTATGTGGTTCACCCAATGTGGGCTACTCCACAGAGAAAATATTTCATTAAAATTTTCTCAATCAATATCTTGGGAAACCTTTATCTATTAAAATGTTTATGGATCTCTATCCAAAGGAGACACAAATCCCCTAATAAAGTTCATGGATATCTATACACAAGAGAACTCCTTTATCCTAAGATGTGACTAGTGATATTCTATAAGAACATCTAAGCCCACTACTTTGGCTAATGGATATCTATCCACTGAAGACACCTATCCTCACTTCCATAGCTAATGGATCTCTATCCACTAGATATTTTCATCCTCTATACTCTATCACCTTAAAAGCTTTGTCTCAAATTTGCACTAAACATAGTCTTTCGATCTAGTACAAATCTATCCTCAATATCTATCCTATGATCTGCACTAAACACCATCCTTCGGTCTAGAACAACTTTGTCCTCAATCTCTATCCTCTGATATGCACTAAACACAGTCCTTCGGTCTAGCACAAATATGTCCTCTGATATGCACTAAGCACAGTCCTTCAGTCTAGCACAAATCTATCCTCAATATATGTCCTCAAGCCTTAACTCAAAGCTTAACAAAATCATAAATCAACTTTGTTGGATCTGCCCCAAATCTTAACTCAAGGTTTGAACAAATCAATCAATCAACTCTACTCATAATCCTTCTCAAATACTTATCTCAAATATGCTCAACAAGTCCTCACTAGAACTTGTCCAAATATGCTCAATAATTCCTCACTAGAACTTATCCAATTTTGCTCTCAATTTGTATTGTAATCTTCCACAAAATCTCACACAAATTTGTCCACAAGTCTTCTCAAAGACTTACCTCAAATCTTCTCAACAAGTCCACACTATAACTTGTCCAAATATCATAGAAAAATAAAGAGAATTGTTAGAGACTCAATATGCTTCACATTAATCACAATGCTTTATCACTTTCAATCACTCCCTTAGAAACATATGGAGAATTTTTAGAGACTCAATATGCTTCACATTCACCTCAATACTCAATCACTTTCAATCACTCTCTTATAAACATATATAGAATTTTTAGAGACTCAATATGCTTCACATTCACGTCAATACTCAGTCACTTTCAATCACTCTCTTAGAAACATATAGAGAATTGTTAGAGACTCAATATGCTTCACATTCACCTCAATAATCAATCACTTTCAAGCACTATCTTATCACAAAAAGATATAGAGAATTTTTAGAGACTCAATATGTTTCACACTCATCAATACTTAACCTCGTTTTCAAATCAATTTAGAATATAGAATAATTTATTTCATAGAACTTGAATAATCACTTCACACATTAACTTGACTAGGCTCAACCAAATCTACTCAACCAATCACTCAATGACATGATCCTTGCTCACAAACCCTAGTCCAAGCATATGAATACTCACTCAAATATGTCCAACAATGCTTTATCAATCA
Source organism: Wollemia nobilis (assembly GCA_028583015.1). Classification (NCBI taxonomy): domain Eukaryota; kingdom Viridiplantae; phylum Streptophyta; class Pinopsida; order Araucariales; family Araucariaceae; genus Wollemia; species Wollemia nobilis. The sequence continues at coordinate 4,088,230 of JAQPPZ010001711.1, read as the reverse complement.
ATCACACATAACAATGATACTCATGTTCTTTCCAAACCCTAGTTCAAGTTCTTCACTCAAAAACTCACTTCAAAAACAATAATTTTAATACAATTTTCACATAACAATGATACTCATGTTCTTTGCAAACCCTAGTTCAAGTTCTTCACTCAACAACTCACTTCAACAAAAATGCTTATCAAACAATTTTTCATCAACAACTCTTGATTCTAGAAAACATTGAAGCATTAATTCAAAACATTCTAAAAAATGCAAACCAAACAATCATAATTTTCAACAATCAATCACTAGGAATAATATGCCCTTAACTTTTGTTGGATGTAGAAATGCCTTTAGAAAACCTGTCTTAATCACAATTTATTCTTTCCAATTCCAATGGTTAAACACAACAATATCACTTCAACACTTTCCAAAAATATTCCTTGGACATAAAACAATCACAACTCAATTTATGCCTTATTGCTCCCTTTTAAAATTAACACTCATCATAACATACATAAAAATAATTTCCTTGATACATCTTATAAACTCAAAATTAAAAAGATATCCAACACCATAAAAATATCAACCAAACACCTTACAATATTTTCAAAACATTTGAGCAAACAACATTAAAAATTTAATTTTACAAAAACCCTTATAACTCCTTTAGCAACCTTAGAACAAATTTAAATATGCAAAAATTAATTTTTAAATGCCCAAACTATATTCTCGAAATTTTCAACAACCAATTTACAAGCATACCTCTTTCTTCCCCAAAAGGGGATTCAACAATATTCAATTCATCATCTCCTCTATCCTAAGCACCTTAGTTCTTGGGAGCCCACCGCATGGGCTACGAATGCCCACATGAAGGAAGGTAGAACCCCTTCCTCTTATGCCTCCACTCACCATCTATTTCTCATGAAACTTGCACACCCTTTCCTTTCTTTGGATGCAGTGCAATTCGTAAGGCTCACAATTCTAAAGCTCACAATAATTATCAAATGCATGGTAAGGTTTGGTAGGGTGGGAGTTCCCCCCTTATATACACGTTTTTAATTTCTCCTCATGTCGGTGGTGCTTTATTCAAAATTGAATTTTGAATATTAAATTTGATAACCCACCTTAGGATTATTTAACCTTAGCTTAAATTAATTTATAATTAATTTAAATAACTTTATAAGTTAAGTAAATTAATTTATAATTAATTTGAAATTTCCTTTGCATAATATTATAAAATAATATTATAATATTATTTATTTGGGATTTTGCTTGTACTTTGGACCTCATCTGACTTCCTTGAACCAGATCTTGGAACTGAAACCGAAATAGATGTTGCCAACTGAAATTGCCACTAGCTGGTGCTAAAATTTTGACATCAATGATGACTCACTCTTGACAGCAATGACAACTTATCACTCAAAATTTCCAACACATTGATGTCAAAGGGGGAGAGATTTGAGTTATGGGAAGAGCATTCAGTTAGGGGAAGCAAAATTGGAAAAAGGAAAAAGGAATGGTTAAGGAAAAATGTTTGCCATCAATGATAAAGGGGGAGATTGTTAAAAATTTTGAGTAGTTGTGTTGTCATTGATGTCAAGAGTCGATGTCAATGATGTCAAAAGTTAGTGCAAGGGATTGAAAAAAGGAGGGTTAAAATATTTATATTTTAAGCCCAAGGGATTTGGTTTAAAACTTCACATGATTGGTCAAAAGGTTGTCTAAATACCCTAAAGATAGGATATACCTAGGCTCAAATGAAATAATATTATACTATTTATTATTAAAAGAAAATCCTAAGGTTACTTGTAAATTAATTATAATATTTCTATTATAATTAATTTATAATATAAATTAATTAAAACCCTAAGTAAGGGTTGGGCACAAAACATTAAGTTTAAATATTTTTCCCACTAACATTCGAGCAAGGAAGGAGTATGGTATTTATACCATAAGGTTTAATGGCATAAGGTAAGTCTTCGATATTGTGCATGCAAAAGGTTAAAAATTATTGATGCAATTTTTGTGAGCAACGAAAGATGAAGCACATCCCTATTACCAACCACATGGTTGGGCTAGTGGCAAGGCTTGGTAGCGTAAGGCATTGGTAGAACATAGGTCCCATGTTCGATTCCCAATGGTAGTAGAGGGAAGTGTTTTTTATTTCAAATGATTTTGGTGCTTGCGGAGGATACAAAGGGTAGTGAGCACATCTTGGTGTTCATGTGGGCACGCAACCCAAGTAGCAGCCTAGTCATGGCTAAGGTGCTAGGTAGGTGGTGAACACAAGTTCGATTAGAGTGGAGTGCATGTTAGTGTTTTGAGGCATGCAAAAATTTTGTTTGATTAAAGTGCCTAAGGTATGATCAAAACTTTTATTTTTGCTATATGTTGGATTAAGAATTGGAGATTATAAGGTGTGTGCAAGGAATTTTATTGGTGTAATTTGATATGTGTGTTGGGTTAATAATTGGATATTATAAGGTGTATTCAAAGGAATTTATTATTGTAATTTGAAATTTATTTTGAGTTAGAATATTAAAGTGTTTGGAAGGTTGAAATTTGGATTGAAATATTCTATGTTGAGTTGGAGTTAAAAGGAGCTATAGGGATATTGTCATTTTTCTTGAGTGAGTGAATGATCTATTGATTGGAGTTATTTTTAAAGGAGTAATAAGGTGTATTTGTGTCTTGACATTTTATTGTATTCTTGTATGGTGAAATATTTGTTGAGGTAAAATATCCTTGTGGATATTTTGAGATATATTATTGCTATCTAACCTAGAATTGGCAAAAGGATTTGGTGAGTAAAATAGGTTTTGAAGACATATCTCCATCTAAATAAAATGTATGGGCACATAATATTTTGATTGAAGTGTTGTTGGATTGAATGTTGTGAAATATAAGGTGGAGTGAAAAGGATTGTATAAGAGTATTGTTGGAAATATTTAAGTTTTTATATGCATGCTTGGTGAATTTTTAGAGAACATTGGAGATAGATATTGAAGATTATTTGAGTTAGGGTTTGAGACCCACATTGTGCTCTTTGTTTGAAGAAGTATGAAAATACTTGTTTAGGGTTTGTGAGAAAGTTGTGTTTCATTGATTGAATGATTGAATGAATATGTTATACTCAATCATTAAGTCTATGGAAGCGACAGACTTAATGATTGAGTATAACATATTGAGTTTTTGATAGAGTACATAATTATCTATATGTTCCATAGGTTAAAGGAATTCTGAATAGAATATGTCTAAACTGCTTCAAGTTAAAGGAATTAATTTTAAGATTAGACAAAGCAATTGGTAGCATTGTGTGCAAGATTTGAGATTGATTAAGCATATTTTGTGAGTTTTTTTTAGCATGTGTTTGACCAAATTTGAGTGTTACAGCTTAAGGAAAGCTTTGAGTAATATTTTGTTAAATATTAAGGATAAATTTGAGTAATATTTTATGAAATATTAAGGACAAATTTGTGTAAGCTTTTATGAAATCTTAAGGATAGTGTTGAGCAAGATTTTGTGAAAGCTTGTAGGAAGATTTGAGGTAAGTCTTAGTGAAGACTTGAGAGAATATTGAGCAAGTTCTTGAGAGGACTTGAGGGCAGATTTGAGGTAAGTCTTTGTGAAGACTTGAGAGTATATTGAGCAAGTTCTTGAGAGGACTTGAGGGCATATTTGAGGTAAGTCTTTGTGAATACTTGAGAGTAGAGTTGATTGATTAATTTGTTCAAGCTTTATGTTAAGGCTTGGGGAAAATCTAAGAAGAGTTGATTTGTTATTGGATCAAGATTTGTGTTAAGGCTTGAGGACAAATTTAAGGAAAGATTTTAGTGCATATTTGAGAGCATATTTGTGCTAGACCTGAGACAGAGTTAGATAATATTTGTACTAGATCAAGGATAGTGTTTGGTGTAGATCTGAGATAGATTTGAGAGAAATATTTGGATGTGACATAGCAAAGGATAGTAGTCTCTAGTGGATAGAGATTCACTAGCTAAGACAGTGAGGATAGAGGTCTTCTGAGTGAGGATATATGTCTTCTATGGAGAGATATCCACAAGGTAGTGCAGTGGGGGTAGTATTCTTTGAGAAGCTCACCAACTAGAGTAGAGGAGAAAGAGTTCTCCTATGGATAGAGTTCCATAAACCAGAGCAAGGGTAAAGAGTTTTCCTATGCATTATGATCCAAAAAGCAGATGGGAATATAGAGTTATTATGTGGAGAGACATCCATGAACCAGTTGAGGAGAAGAGTTTTCTTGGGTCAAGTTCCATAAACCAGAGAAAATGGGAAAGGTTTCTCCTATGGAGAGAGATCCACAAATTAAAGAATTAGGGGATTGGTGTCTCCTTTGGACAGAGGTCCATAAATATTGTAATAGGGAGGTGATTCCCAAGATATTTGTTGAGAAAATTTTAGTGAAATATTTTCTTCGTGGAGTATCCCACATTGGGTGAACTACGTTAAAGTGGTGTCTCTATTGTGTGTGATGATTTGTGTATTACTTTGATTACTACTATTGATATTACCATTGATAATATTGGATAATATTATTTGGGAAATAAAAGTAAAATTTTATCTTATATTGTTCACCCCCCCTCTTAGTATAATCTTGTGTTCTTCATTTATCTTATCTCCGCCTTGATCTTCAAAAGGTCACGCCAACGTGACTTTTGGTCTTTACTGGGCCCCTTGGTCTCAAAATATCGCGTTGTTACAACTATTTTCCTTAGACCCACCTTTTATCTTCAAAATGTTGTGTTGTCGTGACTATTTTCTATACTTAGTGAAATATTACGAAGATTTACACCTTACTCCCTTGGATGTCGTCATTTTGACCAACAAATCCATACCACTAAAAGATCCATATTATCCATTATATGTTTTTATGATTCTACTCTACTAAAATTAAACATAATAACCACTACTATATTTCAAGTCCACCCTATCAAAATAAAACATAATATACACTACTATATTTTAGGTCCATATTAATAAAATGAAACATAATATCGACTAGTATATTTAAAATTCATTCTATTAAAATGAAACATAATATCCACTACTATATTTCAAGTTCATTCCACTAACATGAAACATAATATCCACTACTATATTTTGAATCCATTCCATTAAAATCAAACATAATATCCACTACTGTAATTCAAATCCATTCCATTAAAATCAAACATAATATCCACTACTATATTTCAAATCCATTCCATTAAAATCAAACATAATATCCACTACTATATTTCAAATCCATTCCACTAAAACGAAACATAATATCCACTACTATATTTCTAATCCATTCCATTAAAATGAAACATAATATCCACTACTATATTTCAAATCCATTCCACTAAAATGAAACATAAGATCCACTACTATATTTCAAATTCATTCTATTAAATTGAAACATAATATCCACTATTATGTTTCATGTCCAACCCTTAATTAAAATGAAATACAATATTCACTATTGTATTTCAAGCCCATTCATTATTTAATGAGATACAATATCTACTACTATATTGTGAGTCCATTTATTAATTAAAATGGAGAACCATATCTTGACTTTCCTACTAACCCCAAAGGAAGGTTTGTATTATCTAAATAATCATTACAATCTAATTTATCCCCAAAATATATATTGTCCTCTTATCCTTAATCAAATTTAGATGCCCATATTTTGAATGAAAAAAGGTATAAGGCAATCGACAAAACGACTAATGGGGATGTTGACTCTTTAAAAGGGGTTAAGAGAAGTCAACACCAATCAATTGGTGCTAGAAATTATGCATTCCATGAAAATATATCGTTGCCATGTAAATGGCCCCATATTGTTAAATCCCCAACCTTAACACCATGCATCCTGCATTATACCCACAGGGCATCCTACTTCACATGTACAATGCACATATTGGTCATTATGCATATGTTTTTTTTTGTTTTTTTTTAATTTACATAGTGGAATTGATAGCCATCATGGATCCACGCAGGCTATCTGGCTTTTATGGCTGTCATAGTATTTTGTGCTATCCATATTAGAAGTTGCCACATAGTTCTTCATGTAGTATGTCCCTATAACCACCATGTCATAGTGCATATGTTGGATATAGTGCACATATAGGTCTTAGGGGGCTCGTGTTAAATGTAATGTACACATAATAGACCTAGTATGCATATAGTAGACATAGTGTACATATTATAAGCTTGGTGTACTCACATTGAACACTATGCACACATATATATACTATATATTTTGACTTATAATGAACATATTTCACACATGAATAATATATATTTTAACTTATCAGCATAATGTGCACAATATATATTAGATGTGTTCATAAGGAACACATTACACATATTTTTAACATAGATTTTAGCTTACAAGAGTTGTGTGCACCATATAAATTGATCGTACTCATAATGAACATATTCAACATAGATTTCAACTTATGAAAGAGTAGAGACCACAAGAGGGGTTCACAATAGACAGAGAGGAAATTTTAGCTAGCCCAGATGGCCAAACAAGGCATCAAATAAAATTTGACAAATTTTATAGAGGTCTAAGATGAGCCAAGGGAGGGGTCAAATTTAGGTCAATTTCTTAAGTATAAATCATACAAGGTCAACCCAGTCATATTAAAACTAGATTTGGAACACTCCTCTGATTCCTAAGAGCATACATGATTCTAAAAATATTATTACAAAGTCAAAGAAAGAGTTTCTAGATCCAACCTAGGGTGAGTTCAACTCCAAAAACTGAGCTCCTTCTCCTCTACAACTTATTTTCTTTTTTTGTATTCAAAATCTCCCAACTAACATCTCCTAGACAACAACAATGCATTTCCTTTATTTATTGTTATTATTTCCCTTTATATTATTTTTCTTTCCTCTTCCATCAAGTGCACAAAATCCCAAAAACATGGAAAGCCATCAGGGCCCATTTTTCCAAGTTGGTAAGGGGGTGTCCTTGTATTTAAGGTTAGCCTCCTTGCTTAGTCTAGCTAACAAGAGGCTATTAAATCTCTTACCTTAAATAGCTGTTTTTCAACAGTATTCTGAATCCTAGCTCCAATTGGAAATTCAAAGGAGATTCACACACATTAAAAAATATATTACATAACTCATTATTCTACCACATTAAATGAAATCCATCACATGCATAAATCAAATATTGATCAATTCCTTTCTAAACAACTTTAAAAGCAAAAATAAAGCAACATTAAACTATTAGCTTAATATTATGATAGCTAGTCATTAAAACCATCTTATGCATCAACAATGTTCAATACTTTCTTTTCTAATAAAATTATTAAGTAATATCCAATATAATATTGGATTTTTAGTTTAATAATATAATGGTTAATCATATTAATCAAACCACTATACCTATAGGACAATATTAAATTTTTTCTTTGCTAATCAATTTAAAAAGCAATAACCAAGCTAATATCAAATTGTTAGCTTATAACATCCACCTACAAGCATGATTAATCCACAAAGACTAGTAGTATCATAGTCATTAAATAAACTAAATGCCACCACATTTTTCTACATAATCATAGTACCAAAAATGTCGAACATAAAAATAATAAGTCCAATTATATTATCTTCTCATCAAGAGTACTATCAAGGTAGGTCATAAAACTTGTGACTCTTGGCTTCTCTATTTGACACTTGCATACACATGACTCTATATTGTATGTACACCTAGACATAACACTTCACTTAGCACACTCTAATGTAAAAACACGTGTGCACACTTACATATAAGACACCTATGCACATAGACTCACATTACACTTGCACACTTACTCACATGACACTTGTGCATTTCTTGTACATTATTACATTACATAAAATATTACTCACACTCTAAACTAAGACTCAACCTTAATCTAATATTTACAAGTTGTACCATGAAGGTACCATGGGGATACATTAGTATGTACCAAATAATTTAATATACTCCAACACCCCCTGTATTACATTATTTAGTAATTGAAGACTTTAGTATTCAATCATGGTCTTCGTAATTCAAGTGACCTTGCAATGGACTTGATATTTGTCTTGATATTCATCTAGTTCTTCTTCTTGCTTGACTTCATATTTGAATTCAGCTATTTTTCAGTCTTTGTAGTTTCAAAATTACAAGTCTCTTAAACTTTCTCATTATCATTAGATTATTCCATAAGAATATTTCCTTTGCATTTGTGCTTAGAATCATATGATCCTTTTTCCTGTATAGAGACTTCTAAGCACTCTCTTAAAGAATCACAATAGGTTCCTAAGTTATATGAACTTGGAATATCAATATTGCATGAATAATATTTTTTTGTTCTAGAAATAATTCATCTACTTTTGCTTTCTTCTTGAGAGATTCAATCAACTCCTTTTGTTTCACATTTTCTTCTTTATGAAACTTGAGTATAAGTAATTCCATATACATTATGCTACCAATATCTAAAGGTATCATAATACTATATTTTCCATCATCAATTGCTTCAAAAATTCTTGCATGTAAATAGTATTCAAATGTTTCAAAATTTTCTCCTATGGCTTCACTATAGATTAATTTTGAAACTATATCTATCTTTCCTTTAGATTTTTCAATCAAATTCTTGATCCTAAATTTTATGACATCTACTTTTTATTTCTGTATCATGGACTCCAAATTTACAAATTTTGATTCCTTTTAAGTAGCCATTCTTATGGCTCCCTAATACTAAAAACTAAAAAATAAGACTTTTGTAAATTTGATTTTCATAAGCTTGAAGTTGAATTACTTTTGACTTCCAAAATAATTAATTTACAAAAAAACAATAATCTTCTATTTTCAAAAAACTAATACAGCAAACCAAATTCAAATTTATCTAATTATTAAAAAACTATTAAAAAAAGTCCAAGGTGTGGACCAATTGGTTTGACCAAACCCCGTAAGGGGGACGGAGGTCCAAGGTTCTAATCTCGGGCCTTGTCAAATTGAATGCTTGTCCATTTCCTAGTGCTATAAGTAGCGTAAAAGGTTTAAAATGATTGTGGTATGGTGGTTATAGGGGCGAACTACACGAAGACTTGTGTGGCAACTTTCAGGGTGGACAACATACAATATTGTGGTGGCCATAAAATCCGGACAACGTACCCATATTCATGGTAGCTATCAATTCCACCATGTAATTTAAAAATTAAAAAACTATTAAAAACTTTATAATTCCAATCTTATATTACCATCCTACTCATCCCTTCATTAACTTAATAAAATAATTAATTATAATAATTATTATCACTAATTATATTTATTCAACCTTAATAAAATACATTAATAACCTTATCACATAATAAATCAAACTTTCATGAAACCTAAAAAATTGCTTATTGCTCCAAAAAATAAAATTTGAAAAACCTAAATTTAATTTTACCTCTTGATGGTGCTCACACCTATTCTACCTACTTTATTGTAATACTTTGAATTGTTCTCAAAACTCATGGAACAATATTTAGTTAACTTGCTTGAGTGTTATGTACCTATTTTTTAGATATTTCACTTCAGGTGGGTAGACATGAAATGTTAGGGTTTATTAATTTTCTAAATTTAATTGCATCGAGAATGTTACATCTCGATGTGGCATCATAGATTTTATACAATAAATGTTTCTCATTGGTGCTTCTATATTTCTCCCTGAGTAATCCATAAGCATTACATTTCCTTCTCTACCAATGATGTGTCTTCAATATTTAGATTTTACTTACCAATGTTTGCTCTAATCATTCACTCTACTTTTGGCATTGGGTAGAGATGTTTGCTTAGCTCTTGGTATTACTATTGTGTTTCCTCTTCATGATTTTTCTTAGCTATTGGAGATTTATTGTTGTGTTTCCTATTTTAGTGTTCACGTAGTTCTTGGATATTGTTCTCTTTTAACTGTGTTTCCTCTTCCAATGTTCACTTTTATTAGATGTGGATAAACCTGCATTGCACTAAATTATAACATAGCTATTTCATATTTATGCATTGTATGTCACTAACTCAACCTTGTGTATTGTTGCTTATGCTTTATTTAATATGTTGATCACTCATTTTTATAGGTTAGATGATGATTATATTCATGATAAATCCTCATTTGGTGGTGGTTTCTCTATGGTATTCCTCACTTAATAGCTTGAAACCTTTTTCTCAAATAACACACTCTTTACTTTTGAAGCAAATTGAATAGTTTCGCTCTAGTCTAAGTTGAATAGATTCACCATAGAACTTCTATCCTTGGGTGTATTTTCTAAGCTCAAATATTGAGATTCTACTCTTTTTTATTTTAATGGTTGCTTACTTATTGTGGTTTTATTGGCTATAATATAGAGCATTTTATTAATCTCTTAAATCAAATTTTTATTCTTTTAATAGTTTCTCAGGTATTCTTCCTTCTAAATATTGAACCTTCTTCAATAGAATTTCTTTCTTTATTGAATTTCTTCTATTAGATGGCTGATCTTATCAAGCCTCTATGTTAAGGTCAATAACCTAAATATTTTTATAGATTACCTCTATTCCAAATAGTATTTCAAAATAGTTAACCTCAATCATTTGTTGCTCTTCTATCTTTGTCAAGGTCTATATGACCCAAGTCTTCAATATCTCTAAATACTATGTTTTTTAAGGGGCTTGATTTTGTTCAGACTGTAATTCTTTGTACCAAATTATTTTAGAAGCCCATAAATACCTATAAATACATACTTGTTTCCTCCCATAATTCATTTCATTAGAAAAATGCCTTTTTCATGAATGAACTCAACAAATTTCTGTTTAGAGAAAGCTCCAGGGATGGATTTGTTTTTGTTAAAAATATTTTTTTAATAGACTCAGAGCTAGGGGATATCAAATTAATTTTCTCGTATTTGTTTTAGAAAGTTAAATTTGGTGATAGGCCTTCACTTTTAGCTTGATTTTTGGAGCGAGTAGCACGTCGCCATGGAACTAAAATAAAAACAATTCCTCTTATTTTGAAGTTGGACAACAACAATTTTGTTAGAGATCTTTGAATCAGAAGGGATATTATTTATCCAATATTTGAAAAATGGATAAAATATAGAGAGCTCAAGCACATTGCTCGAGGCATCATTTGTTGGAGGAACCAAAAACCTCTTCGATCTTATCTTTGTTAAAATAAAATTGTTTGAGGGACTCTTTTCGACCTTGTATTTTTGTATTTTTTAATGTGTTTCTTCTCTTTTGTGGGTGGGTGTTTTTTTGGGGGGTTGAGATTGGGAATTCTCTTATTTTTACCGTATTGGTCTATAAACCTACAATTTGTAATAATTATTTGATAGTTTTATCCCACATGCATTACTTTTTAGCTCCCCCCTAGAGTTAGGTCTTTATAAAGAGAGGTTGTACCTCTTTGAAACTCACTCTGTTGATGAGACCTGTAGGTCAAAACGCATTCAGATTTTTGTAGATGTATCACTTCTTTTTTATGGAACAAAAATTCAATCAAATATTTTTTGTTCCTTTCTTAACTCGTCTATTTCTTTAAGTTTATCATCCCTCATTTTTTTCTTTTATTTTCTAATATATTTTTATTGTCGATAATATGCTTTCCACTTGCACGTAATGTGATATGGTGAACAAGAAATATTGCAACACTAGTACTATGCTATTTACTTGTACATATGTGATCTAGTGAATCAAAAAATACTTTACATTTTTAAAGCACTACTTCACCATGTTTTTTTTCATTAATTAAGTCAAGATATCACTTCAAGACCTAAAATTTCCTTTATCAAGGTCTCACTTCAAGACCTAAAATCTTCTTGAAACTTTCAATTAACCTCTTCTTGATGGAAGTTGACTATAAGATAGATATATTAGTCCTTGATATATCTTTCTTCTTTTCTACTTTCTTCTTATACTTATAATATGAAATTCTTATCTATATATTGTATGAAGCTTCTCACACTTTTGACAATTACTCTCTACTACAAATATCTTAGGTCACACCTAAGAACTCAAATAGTATTAAGGTGGCTCTAATTTCCCTGATTCCTCATGAATCATTCAATTTCCTTTTTATTTGATAGAAATTAATGTCAAGGATTATATATGTCCCTAAAATTCTTCTTATGTCAAGGGTTATCTATTTCCCTATAATGATCAACTATCTTAAAGTTGATTCACCCTCCAATAGATGAGTCCTTGTCTTCACTAGATATTCTTTAGTTATGGAAAGACTCTATAGCTGAGTCTTGGACTTCACTACTTATTCCTACAACTGTGGAAAGACTCTAGTATTTCTACTTACTTTGATATTATAATAGATTCTAGGTTTATCTCCCTTTAAAGTAGATAGACTCAACCAATTTTATCAAACTAGAAAAAATTGAGTTTGTATGTAGTTAAATAAATTCAATCTATGAAAGAAACTACTCTCAACTTTGATACCATTGATGTCTTTCAAAGCCTTAATATTAATATATAACTTAGAAGATAAATTCCATAAGATCAAATATAAGATAGCCACAAACTGGTAAGATCAATATAATGATGTAAGTATAATAATATTGAAACTAAAAGAAAACATATTGCATTTAATTGATAATTTGTAGAAGTTTTACAATATGAATTGATATCATTCTTTTACAATCTACCCTAAGGGCTACAAAAGAGGGACTCCATAAAGAGGGACCCTGGCATAGAATATATTTGTGGCATCATAGGTATATTCCTTTAGATCCTCAAAATATGGTGGTCTTATGAAGCATACCATAGTTAGGTACATTGATATTCAAATCCTACATAACCCTACAAAAATATGTTAGATTGTTCAGAGGTCTATCTCAATTAGGCCTCATATAAAAACAGACATAGTGACCCAAAAATCTAATAGAAATGCATCAATAAAGTATGGAGCTAAGCTAAAAATGATAGGGGAGAAAGGAGTTACTTGGGAGGATGGCCTGACAACCTCATAATGGAAAACATATAGGTCTATACATTTTTTAGATGATCATATGGGTCCATATGTTTTCTAGTTTTTTTTAGAATATTTTGTATTACATTAACTATGTTAACAACATTATGTTAGAGCATAAATGAGTTGTACGTAGGGTTCTTTATTCAGTTTATAAACCACCCAGCTTGGTTCAAACTGCCTCAACGGAATATATGTAACCTTATATATCTTCCATGAATATCAAGAGCAACCTAATGATTCAGTTTTCAATATGGCATCAGAGCTTATTTTTGTTTCTTGGGCAAAGTGATATGTTTTTTGGGTAAGGTGGTGATCAACCATTCCATAAACTTGCATGACCTACAACTTTCGTAGGCAGCACACTCCAAGCTTCGTAGCGATTCTTCCCTGGCCATAACCACAAGCAGCTCATTCCTGAAGCATCAACGCCACATTTGTTTTTTTTTCAATCAGATTTTTCATGCATAAGAAACGACGTGAGGGAAGCAAGGGAAGGTGGAGACGAAAGCAATATCGCCCGGGCCTCGCTGTCCATAGAACCAGTCGTCACCAGCATAGCCAACGCATCCTCAAAAATGTCCATCGACTCCCATGATTTGTCGGTCGCTGTCGGTGCATCAGCAGTAAACACAGACACTACCACGGTTGCTGCATTTGTGAAGGCAATCCTGCTCATGACCATGAAGGCCTGCGCATGCTGAGAACTACAACAATGGGAAGTATATAACAAAAAAAAAAAAAAAATTTTGATTTATGCTATATTAGGGTTATATCTTTAAAAAATCATTGATTACCTGCCACTTGGAGTCTTCAAAGGCTGGGAAGACGGTTTTTTTTTCAAACGCTACCTCATAGAAAGCTTAATGAGTAGGCATCATCATTTTTTCTCTCAACGCGCTGCCTAGAGCAGTCGGCTCACGAGATTCTTTGTGTGTACGAGGTCCATAGTTCGAATCCCATCGAAAAAAAAAAAAAAAGTTTTTTTTTAACCGAAGCCCCGCATTTTTTTTACACCTCGGCCAAGAATTGATGGCTCGGACAAAATTTGATGCCCCGAGGGCCATATGACGGTCGAGGAGGGCTTTTTGATGCCCCGAGGATCCTGTTGATGCCTCGAGGGCCCAGTGATGCCTGAATAGGGCATTTTGACGCCCCGAGGGTCCTGTTGACGCCCCAAGGGCCCAGTGATGCCTGAATAGGGCATTTTGCCAAGAAGGTTTGGTGACACAATTTTTTTTTTGGTTGTTGTCATTGTTTTTTCAGACATGTAAATTGCTTATTCTCTTTTCAAAAGCAATTGTTAAAAGGCATATTGGGAAACTTTGGAGATATAATAGAGGGGGGAATTCAATTTTTAAAATTCTCAGAAAAAGACATAGAGAGCAACTCAAAGGTGCATTTTCGATTTTACTCGACACCTTCTTTTGAAAATTTGGGTGCATTTTCGGTTGAACCCGACACCTATGTGAGAAGCACTTTGTGAGCATCCATGTTTGATTATTGCATTTTTTTTTTCTGCAATTAAAAATCATCTACATCAAAGCATCCACTACTTCTCTCAGCACATGTTGCACAGGTTCTCCAAAGCATTTATCTCTTTGCACAAGGATCTTCATAGATCATCTACTTGTTCTCTCACCGACACTAATTTTCTCTTAGTTTTGTTTTTTGACTTAATTACCTCCAAATGATTATTCTTCTTCCGAAGATTCTCAGGCAGGTGTCATTAACATCTCTTTGAGTGAATTTTTTACCCCCATTGCTATTGTGTTTAGGCATAAATCCTGATGAAATTTTTGGACTCCAAAGTGTTTAGGGGAAGTTACGCCCCATGCATGCAGATTCATGACTTTATAAGGTAGGTGTCATCAACAAAGCAATCCTTTTTAGTACTACCTATGTTCCACGTATAGTTCTGATCTTAATAATACCTATAGTCTCCCTCACATCAGGGTGGGTATTGTTTTGTTTCAGTTCAGGTATAACTAGCCTGGCCATAGTATATCAAAAAGGGGACCATTTGGCACTATAAGGAACCCTAAACAATGGCTACAGTGCACAAGTATCTTTCAGATGCTCAATTGCTCAAAGGCACCAATTTTGTGCCATGGAAGCATAAAATGAAAGCCATTCTTCAAGTAGAAAATTTATGGGATGTAGTCAATGGCACTACCTCACGTCCCACCACAATAGGGACAGATCAAGATACATTTGATGATCAAGACAGGAAAGGCCTTATGTTTTTGTTACTTTCCATAACCGATGAGGTCCAACCTCATATTTGTGATGCCACAACCAGTAAAGATGCTTGGGTAGCATTGATTACTGTGTATGAAGGAAAGAATAATTCCACTATCCTTCACCTACAAACCCAACTTCACAATCTCAATATGAATTCAGGGGAAACTGTTGAACTTTTTCTCTGCAAAGTGGCTGAATTGAAAGCTAAACTCAATACTATGGGCAAACCCATAGCTGATGATCTTTTGACATCTGTTATTTTGAGGGCACTCCCAACATCTTACAAAATTTTTATCACTTCACTCAATGTTTCTGGCAAAACATTAACTTTTGTTGAATTGGTTAATTTGCTTCAAACTGAAGAAGCCAATCAAGTACAGAAAGATGAGGAACCTACCACTGCTCTTTCCACCCATAAAAAGGGTCAAAATCAAGGACAGTTGCAGAAGGGAGGGTCTTCTTCCAAAGGCAAAGGAAAGCCCAATCTCTAGAGAGATAAATATTGCAAGATCTATGATATGAACAATCATGATACCAACAAGTGTTGGTTCAAAAAAAAAAAATAGAATGATCCCTCACAAAAGAAGAAAGGCCAGGGGAAGCAAAAATATCCCCAGCATCGCAAACAACAAAAGGTTCATGAGCTTATGCAGATTCCCATTCAGATTCTTCTAATTCATCTTCAGATAATGACTTAGAAAGAGCACACAAGGTGCTCATGACCCATACTACCTCTTCCAAATCAGATGTTGTATGGTATATTGATTCTGGAGCAAGCAAACATATGACTGGGGACAAGTCTTGGTTTCAAACTTTTCAAGCAAGAGAAGGCAAACCTGTCACTATTGCAGACAATCAGGTCTATCAAGTACAAGGTGAAGGGGATGTTACGGTAACTCTCCCTGATGGTGACTATGACATAGAGAAATTTTTCTATGTTCTTGGCCTTACCAATAATATATTATCTGTTCCACAGATGCTAGATAGAAATATGGATGTTGTTTTTCAAGTTGAAAATGGAAAAAAGAGATGTTTCATCAGTCACCAAGGTAAAAACATTGCCACTGGATCCTACAAACATGGATTATTCATCTTGGATATAGTTTCTACATCCCATACTGCCCTCATTACCACTACAACAGAAGCTACTTCCTTATGGCATAAAAGATACGGGCACCTCAGTTCCGGGTATTTACTTGAATTAAGCAAATATGACATGATCAAAGGGCTTCCTCAGCTTTCACCAGTTCTCCAAGTATGCTCAGATTTTCTAGCAGGGAAACAACATCGAGTTCCATTTGATACAAGTTCTTCTCACTCTAAGAAACCCATGGAGTTAATCCATGCAGATATGTGTGGTCCTTTCCCAACCAGTCATGGTGGAAAGAGGTGTTTTCAGCTATTTGTTGATGACTACTCCCACAAAATATGGGTCTCCTTCCTTGCACTCAAGTCAGAAGCTCTTCTCTACTTTCGTCAGTTCAAGAGACAATTTGAGAAGGAAATAGGTTGTTCCATCAAAAATCTTCGCTCAGATCGAGGGGGGGAATACACTTCCAAGGATTTTTTAGCATTTTTTGAAAAACATGGGATCAAGAGACAACTTGCTACAACATATACATCGTAGCAAAATGGAGTTGCAGAAAGGAAAAATCGCTCCATAGTATAAATGAGTCGGTGTATGTTAAAAGGATCAAACTTAGAAAAACAATACTGGGCAGAAGCAGTAAACACAACATCTTACTTACTAAATAGAGCACCTACAAGGGCTCTACAAGGAAAAACTCCACAAGAATCCTGGAGTGGTAATAAACCCTCAATTTCTCATCTAAAAGTTTTTGGATGCCAAGCTTTCATGCATATTCCTAAAAAAAAAGAAGGAAACTAGATGAGAAAACTCAAAAATGTATATTTCTTGGTTATGATGAGTATTCAAAAGGATATCGGTTGATTGATCCTATAACCAAGAAAACACATATCAGCAGAGATGTAGTATTTGATGAAACTTTCACATCAAATAACACATTTGTATACCTTAAGGAAGATGAACCTAAGAAAGAAGCAACACCTCCTCAAAAGAAGGTTCCTAAATGGTATACTAGTACATTACAGGATTCAAAACTGACATCACTTCCAGATCTAACTCTAGATTGACCCTCTACTAGCAGTATGACTCAACACAAAAGAGCAGATGATGCAACATTAGTAATAGATGTTGATGACCTTTGTCAAAATTTTGATGATTTATCTGTGAGTATAGAAGAAGATGAGGATATAGATATGGAAGATGAAAAATTCTATCTGAAAATACTAGATGAAAAAGAACCCACATCAGTATCAGATGCACTCAGCAAAGATCAATGGAAAACTGCTATGGATGCATAACATACATCTCTAATGAAAAATCAAACTTGGAAGTTAGTGAATTTGCCTTCAAGAAAGAAACCCATTGGTTGCAAATGGGTATTCAAGATCAAATATAAGGCAAATGGTGCAATAGTTAAACATAAAGCCTAACTTGTTGCAAAGGGCTATGCACAAAGAGAAGGCATAGACTATGAAGAGACATTTGCTCCTACTACTAAAATGACCACTATTCGAGTTATGTGTGCAATGGCAGCTCAATTTGGTTGGCAACTACATCATATGGATGTAAAGAGTGCTTTCTTAAATGGTGACCTGCACGAAGAAGTCTACACGACTCAACCTAAAGATTTTGTAGTTGAAGGGCAAGAACAAAAAGTTTGTAAGCTGATCAAATCTCTATATGGACTTAAACAAGCTCCTCGAGCTTGGTATATCAAAATTGATAGTCACCTAGTGCAACATGGGTTTAGAAGAAGTCCTGCAAATCCTAATATATATATCAAGAACAATGGTTCTAACATAGTAATTATGATATTCCCACAATGACACTGAGAGGGGGGTGAATCAGTGTAGCTAAAAATCTGATCTGCAATACTTAAAACTGAAGCAAAGAGAACTAGAAAATAGATAAAGCAATAATCACAGGAGAGAACACCATAACACACAATGTAACGAGGTTCACCAATTTGGCTACTCCTCAAGAATGACTGCTTGGACTATGGTCCAAATCCAGCCTTTGCAAAACACCAATTTTACAATCTATTTACCAGCACCCACTGGAAGGAGCACCAACCCCTAATTTATCTGCACCTACAGAAAGGAGCACCAACCCCTATCCAAGCACCAACTTGGATCATATTTTTGAAAGTTAAAACAATGACATACAAATGCCTTCACTTTTTCAAGACCTTGACTGGTCTCCAATTTATCAAAAACATAGTAAATACTCACTGCTCAGCTTTTCACTCTCTTACAGCACTCTTCTCACCCTCTTTCGGAAGCACTTTCACACATTCAGCAGCAAGATAACTTCTCCACGCAGACCTGCTTTTATAATAGATTAATCTCTATTTTTAACTTCCATATTTGCACATGCAACCCGTAACTGTTTCTTAAATATTCTCTTCTGCCACTTGTCAACTGTAACTGCATTTTTTTCTATAACTCCTTTCGAATATATATAAAGGGCATTTCGTCGAACACATCACATGCACCAAATACCTTTACTATGACTGTTCGTCTTCTTGGCCATGACTGTTCGAGTTCTTTTCTATGCATGCATGCATTTTCTGATTCTACTTATGCGACTGTTAGAATTCTTTTTCTATTCGTGCATGCCTTTTTTTTGTCAATTTTGCCTATGCGACTGTTCGTATTCTTTTTCTAACCGTGCATGCCTTTTTTAATTCTACGTATGCGACTATTTTTCAAAAAAGCTGCATGATTTCTAACTGTCACTGCACTTGTAACTGTTGCATAGACTCCATTTAACTCTTCTTAATTTGGCTCCCTGCTTTTCCTCTACCACTGCCCCTTTAACTGTAGTTTTGTTCTAGTTAACTGTCTGTTAACATGTTGTAGTGACCTGTTGCGAAATCGTGACACTTCTATCTCTTTTTGCCCTTCTCACCTTTCACCCACAAAAATATAGCATGTCATAAAATCATGACATTCTCGACCTCCTTGTTCTCTTCTTCGCTTGCAACTACAAAAACCAGACATGTCACAAAATCGCGACACATTCGCCCTCTCGCTACTCTTCTTGGCTTGCTCTAGCAAAAATGGAACATGTCACAAAATCGTGACATATTTCTCTACCTTGTGCCTTTTCTGCCTTTCGCCTACAAAAATGGAACATGTCACGAAATCGTGACATCTTCGCTGCCTTGTGCCTTTTCTGTCTTTGGCCCGTGAAAATGGAACATGTCGCAAAATCGTGACACTTTCACTGCCTTGTGCCTTTTTTGTCTTTGACTAGCGAAAACACAACATGTCACGAAATCGTGACACCTTTCTCTATTAGACTCTCTCTCTTGCATTATGTCGTGAAATCATGACACTTTTTCTCCTTGGCGCTTTTCTTCCCGTCGAGTCGTGAAAACCCGACATGTCACGAAATCGTGACACTTTTTCTCCTTGGCGCTTCTTCTTGCAACTTGTCACGAAATCGTGACACTTTTTCTCCTTAGCGCTTCTTCTTGCAACTTGTCGTGAAATCGTGACACTTTTTCTCCTTAGCACTTCTTCTTGCAACTTGTCATGAAATCACGACACTTTTTCTCCTTAGCGCTTCTTCTTGCAACTTGTCACGAAATCGCGACACTTTTTCTCCTTAGCGCTTCTTCTTGCAACTTGTCACGAAATCGCGACACTTTTTCTCCTTAGCGCTTCTTCTTGCAACTTGTTGTGAAATCGCGACACCTTTTCTCCTTAGCACTTCTTCTTGCAACTTGTCATAAAATCGTGACACTTTTTCTCCTTAGCGCTTCTCCAAACATGTCATGAAATTGCGATAGTTTTTCTACTTGCTTTCTTTTCTACCAACATGTCACGAAATTGCGACAGCTTTCCTTGTGCTTTCTAAACATGTCGCAAAATCACGACAACTTTCTTTGCACCTTCTAAACATGTTGCAAAATTGTGACAACTTTCTTACTTGCCTTCTTTGCTTCCAACATGTCACAAAATTGCGACAGTTTTTCCACTTGGCTTCTTTGCCTGCAACATGTCGCGAAATCATGACAGTTTTGCTTGCGCATTCTCTCTCCTCGTCCATGTCACGAAGTTGCAACAATTTTACTTGCACCTTCTCTCTCCTTCGATATGTCACAAAATCATGATGTTTTTATTTCTGCCTTTTAACTTCTCAACCTATCACAATATCGTGACAGAAAACATGTCGCGATATCGTGACAGTTTTCTTACTTATCTTTTTTTTTATTTTTTGAATCTGGGTCACTTTTGTTTTCTTGGAATTTCACTGTACATGATCTTACTAACCTCTAAAATCCTGTCCACTGCTTCAACTGCATCAACTAATCGATCTGTCTGTGTTGACAATAATGACAATACTTTTGCTGCACCTTGCTCAACAATCTCCCCCTTTGGAATTGTTGGCAACACTCATGCACTCTCCTGTAATTCTTCTCCCCCTTTGACAATAATACCAAAGGGCTGCTGCAAACTCCCCCTGAGTCTATGCACAACATTCTTAGATGCACATTGTTATAGTTAGCAAAAATCATGAATATGAGCAAAAATATAAACATAGGCATAAATACTCCCCCTGAGAATGTGATCCCAAATGATAGTCAGTTATTTGGAAATGTGACTACTCCCAACTTACTTCGAAGGTACTCAAAAACTTCCTTGGGAAATGGTTTTGTGAATATATCTACTACTTGCTCTGTAGTTGGAACAAAATCCAATTTGACCTCACCTTCTACAACTTTATCCTTCAAGAAGTGATACCGGATTGCAATATGTTTGGTTCGAGAATGCATAACCGGATTCTTTGATATGTTTATGGCACTGGTGTTATCACATTTAACTAAAATTGGCTCTTTGAAGTGAATACCAAGATATTTTAGTGTTTGTCTCATCCATAATATCTATGTACAGCATGTTGTTGTTGCAATGTATTCTGTCTCTGCTATGGATAGAGATATTGATTCTTGTTTCTTGTTGTGCCATGCTACCAGCTTGTCTCCAAGATAAAATGCTCCTCCACTGGTACTCTTTATGTCATCAATACATCCTGCCCAATTTGCATCAGAATATGTGATCATAGTGAAGTCCTTACCTTTTTGTTACCACAACCCATACTCCATAGTACCCTTGAGGTACCTAAAAATCCTCTTTACAGCTATCACATGAGTCTCTTTGGGACTAGCCTGAAATCTTGCTACCATGCATACTACCTGTAATATATCTGGTCTAGTGGCTGTCAAATACAGCAGGCTTCCAATCATAGACCTATACATGGTTTGATCTACATCTGGAGATTTGTCATCCTTGCTTAACTTGTAACCTGTTGTCATAGGAGTGCTAACAGGTTTACTATCCTCGATTATGAACTTTTTCAGTATTTCTTTCACATATTTAACTTGAGAGATAAAAATGCCCTTTTCACTTTGATTGACTTGCAGTCCGAGGAAATAAAAAAGTTCACCAATCATTGACATCTCAAATTCAGTCTTCATTTTATTTGCTATGTCTCTACAAGATTTATCATGACTGCTGCCAAAAATGATATCATCTACATAAAAAACAAGGACAATAAGATTGTCATTTTCTGTTTTAACATACAGATTGTTGTCCACCAAACCTTTCTTGAACCCTTATTTAATAAGATAGTTATCTAGCCTTGCATACCATGCTCTGGGTGCTTGTTTCAGACCATACAACGCTTTCTTTAACCTGCAAACAAAATCAGGATTGTCACCAAGTTGAAAGTCATCTGGCTGTTCAATGTAAACCTCTTCTTCTAGATTTCCATTCAGAAATGCTGATTTTACATCCATTTGATATACTTTGAAGTTTTTATGGACTACTAAAGCCAAAAACATTATGATTGCTTCTAGTCTGGCAACTGGTGCAAATGTTTCCTCAAAATCAATGCCTTCAACCTGAGCGTAGCCTTTACAGACCAATCTTGCCTTATTTCTGACAACCTGCCCGTCTTCGTTTAATTTATTTCAAAAAATCCATTTAGTACCAATTATGTTTTTATTTGCTGGCCATGGTACTAATTCCTAGGTTTTGTTTTTCTCAATTTTATATAGTTCTTCATTAATTGCCTTCATCCAACTTTCATCTGTGCTGGCTTCAACAATATTTTTGGGTTCAATGTTGGATAATAAAGAGTAGTTCCTTATTACTGCTCTTCTTGTCTGAATACCAACAGTTGGGTCCCCAATAATCTGTTATTTGGGATGATTTTTTTGCTAGCTGCCTGTTTTGAATTTCTGTTCTCTTCTTCTTCTGAGTCAATTCTTAAATCAGCTGAGTCAATTTTTTGATTTTCTTTTGTTCTTATTTCTTCATCTCCTTCAATGACTTCTTCATAAATGGGGTAGTTTTCTTGATACGTAGCTTATCTTTCTCTACCTTCATCAACTTTAACATCAGCACTCTCAATAATTTTCTTTAGCCACTTGTTGTAACATGTGTAGGCTTTGCTTTTAGTTGAGTAACCGAGAAAAATACCTTCGTCAGCTCTATCTTCGAACTTACCAAGATTATCTTTAGTTTGTTTGATATAACACTTGCTGCCAAACACTTTGAAGTATCTTGTTGTTGCTTTCTTGTTGAACCACAGTTCATATGATGTTTTTCTTTCATGTGTTCTTAGCATGCACCTGTTTTGAATGTAAACTGTAGTATGTACTGCCTCTTTCTAGAATCTGTCGACTATTTTTTTCTCAACCAACATTGTTCGTGCCATTTCTTACACAGTCCTGTTCTTCCTTTCAACAACACCATTCTACTGAGGTGTCCTTGCTGCTGAAAACTATCTTCTAATCCCATATTTTTGATAGTATTCTGCAAACTCCTCTGAGATAAACTCTCCTCCTCTGTCTGATCTTAGGCATTTAATTCTTTTTCCAATCTGATTCTCAACCTACTTTTTAAAAATATTGAACATCTCAAAGGCATCTAATTTAAGCTTTAAAAACAGTACCCATGTCATTCTGGAGTAGTTATCTATGAACAACATAAAGTATTTGTCACCATTTATGCTTTGTGTTCTCATGGGTCCACATAAATCGGTATGTATCAGCTCTAACGGTTTGCTGGTGAAATATTCCTTTACTTTAAATGTGGATATGGTTTGCTTCCCTTTTTGGCATGAAGCACAGATGCTATTTACCAGTTTGCCAATGGTGGGTATATCTCTTACTGCTCTTTTTGAACTTATTTTTACCAGATTATCAAAGCTAATATGACCTAGCCTTGTGCCTTTTCTGCCTTTTGCCAATGAAAACGGAACATGTCATGAAATCATGACATCTTCACTGCCTTGTGCCTTTTCTATATTTGGCCCATGAAAACGGAACATGTCGCGAAATCATGACACTTTCACTGCCTTGTGCCTTTTCTGTCTTTGGCTAGTGAAAAAACAACATGTCATGAAATCGCAACACCTTTCTCTATCAGACTCTCTCCTACATTATGTCGCGAAATCGTGACACTTTTTCTCCTTGGTGCTTTTCTTCTCGTCGAGTCATGAAAACCTGACATGTTGCGAAATCATGACACTTTTTCTCCTTGGCACTTCTTCTTGCAACTTGTCACGAAATCGTGACACTTTTTCTCCTTAGCGCTTCTTTTTGCAACTTGTCGTAAAATCGTGACACTTTTTCTCCTTAGCACTTCTTCTTGCAACTTGTCACGAAATCATGACACTTTTTCTCCTTAGCGCTTCTTCTTGCAACTTGTCGTGAAATCACAACACTTTTTCTCCTTAGCGCTTCTTCTTGCAACTTGTCGCAAAATCGTGACATTTTTTCTCCTTAGCGCTTCTTCTTGCAACTTGTCACAAAATTGTGACACTTTTTCACCTTAGTGCTTCTTCTCCGAACATGGCATGAAATCGCGACAATTTTTCTACTTGCTTTCTTTTCTGCCAACATGTCATGAAATCGCAACAGCTTTCCTTGTGCTTTCTAAACATGTCGTGAAATCATGACAGCTTTCTTTGCACCTTCTAAACATGTCACAAAATCATGACAACTTTCTTACTTGCCTTCTTTGCTTCCAACATGTCGTGAAATCGTGATAGTTTTTCCACTTGGCTTCTTTTCCTGCAACATGTCACAAAATCATGATAGTTTTGCTTGCACCTTCTCTCTCCTCGTCCATGTCTTGAAATAATGACAATTTTACTTATGCCTTCTCTCTCCTCCGATATGTCACGAAATCATGACATTTTTCTTTTTGCCTTCTAACTTCTCAACCTGTTGCGATAGAAAACATGTCGTGATATCACGATAGTTTTCTTACTTGTCTTTTTCTTTGATTTTTTGAATCTGGGTCACTTATGTTTTCTTGGAATTTCACTATACATGATCTGACTGACCTATGAACTCCTGTCCATTGCTTCAACTACATCAACTGATCTATATGTTTGTGTTGACAACAATGACAATACTTTTGCTGCACCTTGCTCAACAATCTCCCCCTTTGGAATTGTTGGCAACACTCATGCACTCTCCTGTAATTCTTCTCCCCATTTGACAATAATATCAAAGGGCTGCTGCAGACTCCCCCTGAGTCTGAACAACATTCTCAGATACACATTGTTATAGTTAGAAAAAATCATGAATATGATCAAAACTATAAACATAGGCATAAATACTCCCCCTGAGAATGTGATCCCAAATGATAGTCAGTTCTTTGGAAATGTGACTACTCCAAAATTACTCTAAAGGTACTCAAAAACTTCCTTGGGCAATGGTTTTGTGAATATATCTGCTACTTGCTCTGTAGTTGGAACAAAATCCAATTTGACCTCACCTTCTACAACTTTATCCTTCAAGAAGTGATACCGGATTGCAATATGTTTGGTTCGAGAATGCATAACCAAATTCTTTGATATGTTTATAGCACTGGTGTTATCACATTTAACTGAAATTGGCTCTTTGAAGTGAATACCAAGATCTTTCAGTGTTTGTCTCATCCATAATATCTGTGTACAACATGTTGTTGCTGCAATGTATTCTGCCTCTGTTGTGGATAGAGAGACTGATTCTTGTTTCTTGTTGTGCCATGCTACCAGACCTATCTCCAAGATAAAATGCTCCTCCACTGGTACTCTTTCTGTCATCAATACATCCTGCCCAATCTGCATCATAATATGCAATTAGAGTGAAGTCCTTACCTTTTGGGTACCACAACCCATACTCCATAGTACCCTTTAGGTACCTAAAAATCCTCTTTATAGCTATCACATGAGTCTCTTTGGGACTAGCCTAAAATCTTGCTACCATGCATACTGCCTGTAATA
This sequence comes from Wollemia nobilis, assembly GCA_028583015.1. Taxonomy (NCBI): domain Eukaryota; kingdom Viridiplantae; phylum Streptophyta; class Pinopsida; order Araucariales; family Araucariaceae; genus Wollemia; species Wollemia nobilis. The sequence goes on along the minus strand of JAQPPZ010001711.1, from coordinate 4,062,652 downwards.
TATCTGGTCTAGTGGCTATCAAATACAACAGGCTTCCAATCATAGACCTATACATGGTTTGATCTACATCTGGAGATTTGTCATCCTTGCTCAACTTGCAACCTGTTGTCATTGGAGTGCTAACAGGTTTACTATCCTCCATTGTGAATTTTTTTAGCATTTCTTTCACATATTTAACTTGAGAGATAAAAATGCCCATTTCACTTTGATTGACTTGCAGTCCGAGGAAATAAGAAAGTTCACCAATCATTGACATCTCAAATTCAGTATTCATTTTATTTTCTATGTCTCTATAAGATTTATCATGACTTCTGCCAAAAATGATATCATCTACATAAAAAACAAGGACAATAAGATTGCCATTTTTTGTTTTAAAATATAGATTGCTGTCCACCAAACCTTTCTTGAACCCTTGTTTAATAAGATAGTTATCCAGCCTTGCATACCATGCTTTGGGTGCCTGTTTCAGACCATACAATGCTTTCTTTAACCTGCAAACAAAATCAAGATTGTCACCGAGTTGAAAGCCATCTGTCTATTCAATGTAAACCTCTTCTTCCAGATTTCCATTCAAAAATGCTGATTTTACGTCCATTTGATATACTTTGAAGTTTTTATGGATTGCTAAAGCCAAAAACATTCTGATTGCTTCTAGTCTGGCAACTGGTGCAAATGTTTCCTCAAAATCAATGCCTTCAACTTGAGCATAGCCTTTACAGACCAATCTTGCCTTATTTCTAACAACCTGCCCATCTTCATTTAATTTATTTCAAAAAATCCATTTAGTACCAATTATATTTTTATTTGCTAGCCATGGTACTAATTCCTAGGTTTTGTTTTTCTCAATCTGATCTAGTTCTTCATTAATTGCCTTCATCCAACTTTCATCTATGCTGGCTTTAGCAATATTTTTGGGTTCAATGCTAGATAATAAAGAGTAGTTCCTTATTACTGCTCTTCTTGTCTAAATACCAATAGTTGGGTCCCCAATAATATGTTCTTTGGGATGATTTTTTTGCCAGCTGCCTGTTTTGAATTTCTTGTTCTCTTCTTCTGAGTCAATTCTTAAATCAACTGAGTCAATTTTTTGATTTTCTTCTGTTCTTATTTATTCATCTCCTTCAATGACTTCTTCATAAATGGGGTAGTTTTCTTGATACATAGCATCTCTTTCTCTACCTTCATCAACTTTAACATTAGCACTCTTAATAATTTTCTTTAGCCGCTTGTTGTAACATGTGTAGGCTTTGCTTTTAGTTGAGTAACCAAGAAAAATACCTTCGTTAGCTCTATCTTCGAACTTACCAAGATTATCTTTAGTTCGTTTGATATAACACTTACTGCCAAACACTTTGAAGTATCTTGTTGTTGCTTTCCTACCGAACCACAGTTCATACGGTGTTTTGCTTTCATGTGTTCTTAGCATGCACCTGTTTTGAATGTAAACTATAGTATGTACTGCCTCTTTCCAGAATCTGTCGGCTATTTTGTTCTCAACCAACATTGTCCGTGCCATTTCTTGCACAGTCCTATTCTTCCTTTCAACAACACCATTCTGCTGAGGTGTCCTTGCTGCTGAAAACTGTCTTCTAATCCCATATTTTTGATAGTATTCTGAAAACTCCTCTAAGATAAACTCTCCTCCTCTGTCTGATCTTAGGCATTTAATTATTTTTCCAATCTGATTCTCAACCTGATTTTTAAAAATCTTGAACATCTCAAAGGCATCTGATTTAAGCTTTAAAAATAGTACCCATGTCATTCTGGAGTAGTCATCTATGAACAACATAAAGTATTTGTCACCATTTATGCTTTGTGTTCTCATGGGTCCACATAAATTAGTATGTATCAGCTCTAACGGTTTATTGGTGAAATATTCCTTTGCTTTAAATGTGGATCTGGTTTGCTTCCCTTTTTGGCATGAAGCACAGATGCTATTTACCAGTTTGCCAATGGTGGATATATCTCTTACTGCTCTTTTTGAACTTATTTTTACTAGATTATCAAAGCTAATATGACCTAGCCTCTTGTTCCACAGCCAGTTTTCATCTTCCTGTCCAATAAAGCATGATCCTTTTTGAAGTTTTTGAGAGAGTGTATAGATTTCTATAAGTCCTCGATCCAGTAGCTATCAGCTTCCCATTGTGTGCTTTTCTGACTTCATAACCTTGATTTTTAAAAATGACTTCATGACCTCTGTCACAGATTTGACTTACGCTCAGTAAGTTGTTCTTCAAACCAACTACAAATAGAACTTCTTTGGAATTGATCTTTCTATCACTTATTTTGACTGATCCTTTGCCAACTATTTTGGCTCCATCATTATTTCCAAACTTTACAGAGCCCCCTTCATATTTCTACTTTTTTTCAAATTTTTGTTTATATCATGTCATGTGACTGGAGCATCCACTGTCCAATATCCATGGTGCTGATTTGTTCTATGCTTTGAATGTTGTCTAGACAATCAATGATTCTTTTTCTTCTTTGAGTTGCTCTTTTTCTTTCCATTCTGGTTTGATTGTTGTTTTGATCACTTGTTTAGACTTTTCTTTGTCAGTGGCCTGTGCATGTTTATCTGGGAATTTTTTGTTTTGTCTTAAACTTGTTTGGTTGAGTTCTTCTTCCCTGATATTTATTTTCTGCATATGTGCTTCTACAGTTTCTTGCAATGTGTCCAAAGTTATGACAGTTATAGCATTCTACTGCATAATCTATCAAGGGTGAAAATACATTTCTACTGGAAAAAATTTCTTTGTCCTATATTATAAATGCAGTCTGAAATCTTATGACCATAAGTATTGCATTTAAAATAATAACCAGAAACAGAATGATTGAACTTGGGAGTTGGTCTTTGCCAATTTGTAGTAGGAGCCACAAATTTTCTTCTCCTTTGATGTATGACTTTTGTGAATCCCTCATTGTCAATAGTCTTCTCGTGCCTGCCATTGTTGCTTTATTTTGCAAGATTCATTTTTCTTTGGTCAACCTTGATTTTATCCTCTTTCTTTACTGGTTCTATAGTTATGGCCTTTGATCCACTTGATGATTCTCCTTCGACAAACCCCAAGCCAAACTTGATGCCTATAGTCCTTTGACTATTTATAATCTTTTCAAGCTTTGTAGAACTTCCTTCAAGTTTGTGATAGCAACTTAATTTTTGATTCTTTTCTTCAAGCCGCATTCTTAAGACAACAATCTCTTCTTCCAGTTTGCAGCACTCATCTATTTTCATGGTTAATTGAACTTTGAGTTCTTCAGACATTTTCTTAAATTCTTTTGTTTGTACTTTCAAACTGCTTATTATGTCATTCGCATCCTCTAGCTTTCTTGAGACCTTATTATTCTTTTTCCTTTCTGTCTTCAACTCTTTAAGTGCAGCAACCAACTCTCCTTCCAGATAAACTTCAGCCTCATCCTTACTTTTTGTATCACCTTCCTATTTTTCTTCTGTTTTTGCTTCTTCAAATGCCATGAACAGAGCTTCACCTATTTCTTCTTCAGAATCTTCACCTGAGCTATCTTCAGGAGAGCTGACATTTTTGGATATGAAACTTTTATTTTTGAAATTGCTTTTCCTAAAGTTTGGTTTCTTCTTCCAGTCACTTCTTTCTTGGTGTGACCCTTCATCACTTTTGGTTTTCTCATTCATTGGACACTTAGCTGCAAAGTGACCGACCCCTCCATAATTGAAACACTTAAATGGTAACTTACCTCTATATTTTCCTTTTCCCTTTGTAAGTTTCTGAAAAAATTTGGCTTCCATTTCATCCGATGTCTCTTCATCCTCAGATTCTTGTTCAGTTTTTGTATTCTTGTGTGCTTTAAAAGTAGCTTCTCTGTCTATGGTCTTAGTTTGTCCTATTCTCATTTCATATGCCATCAAAAATCCATGCATCTCATCCATGCTAAAGTTGTTTAGATCTTTAGCCTCTTCTATTGTAGAAACTTTAGAATTAAATATTTTGTGAAGAGTTCTAAGTACATTTTTCATGACAACCGCATCTTCGATATCTTCGCCGAGTCCTCTGATTGCATTAATGACTCCATTGACTCTTATCATATAGGCCTCTATGTTCTCATCATCATTCATTTGTAATGCTTCGAACTGAGCTTGATGAGTTTGTAGTTTGGCTTCCTTGATCTTGTTGTCTCCTTCATGAATGCTCTTCAGTTTGTCCCATATGTCTTTTGCCGATTTACAGCTCATGACCCTTATTAGTTCACTGTATACTAGCCCACACATTATGGCATTCTTTGCTTTGGAGTTATTCTCAGGCAATTTTTTACCAGCAGTATCTATTGGAGGAGTAGCGGGTGCTGTGTATCCACTTTCTACTGACTCCCAAATTTCGTATCCTAATGCACTCAAATATGTCTGCATCCAGAGTCTCTAGAATGAGTAATTAGTTCCATTGAATAAAGGAGCTTTGTTTGATGAAAATCCTTCACTACCTGCCATTGTGTTCCTTCCAAGATCACCTTAGCCGATTAAGCTTGTTCAGGAACCTTGCTCTGATACCAATTGATATTCTCACAATGACACTGAGAGGGGGGGTGAATCAGTGTAGCTAAAAATCTTATCTACAATACTTAAAACTAAAGCAAAGAGAACTAGAAAAGAGACAAAGCAATAATCATAGGAGAGCACACCACAACACACAATGTAACGAGGTTCACCAATTTGGCTACTCCTCAAGAATGACTACTTGGACTACGATCCAAATCCAGACTTTGCAAAACACCAATTTTACAATCTATTTACCAGCACCCACTGGAAGGAGCACCAACCCCTAATTTATCTACACCTACAGAAAGAAGCACCAACCCCTATCCAAGCACCAACTTGGATCATAATTTTGAAAGTTAAAACAATGACATACAAATGCCTTCACCTTTTCAAGACCCTGACTAGTCTCCAATTTATCAAAAACACAGTAAATACTCACTGCTCAGCTTGTCACTCTCTTACAACACTCTTCTCACCCTCTTTCGATAGCACTTTCACACATTCAGCAGCAACCTGACTTCTCCATGCAGACCTACTTTTATAACAGATTAATCTCTATTTTTAACTTCCATATTTGTGCATGCAACCCGTAACTGTTTCTTAAATATTCTATTCTGCCACTTGTCAACTGTGACTACCTTTTTTTCTGTAACTCCTTTTGAATATATATAAAGAGAATTTTTTCGAACACATCACATGCACCAAATACCTTTACTATGATTGTTCGTCTTCTTGGCCATGACTGTTCGAGTTCTTTTCTATGCGTGCATGCATTTTTTTATTCTACTTATGCGACTGTTAGAATTATTTTTCTATTCGTGCATGCCTTTTTTTTTCAATTCTGCCTATGCGACTGTTTGTATTCTTTTTCTAACCGTGCATGCATTTTTTAATTCTACGTATATGACTATTTTTCAAAAAAGCTGCATGATTTCTAACTGTCACTACACTTGTAACTGTTGCACAAACTCCAGTTAACTCTTCTTAATTTGGCTCCCTGCTTTTCCTCTACCACTGCCCCTTTAACTGTAGTTCTATTCCAGTTAATTGTTTGTTATCATGCTGTAGCGACCTGTCATAAAATCGTGACACTTTTATCTCTTTCTACTCTTCTCGCCTTTCACCCATGAAAATATAGCATGTCACAAAATCGTGACATTCTCGACCTCCTTGTTCTCTTCTTCGCTTGCAACTACGAAAACCAGACATGTCACAAAATCGTGACACATTCGCCCTCTCGCTACTCTTCTTGGCTTGCTCTAGCGAAAACAGAACATGTCGCAAAATCGTGACATCTTTCTCTACCTTGTGCCTTTTCTACCTTCCACCCGTGAAAATGGAACATGTCGTGAAATCGTGACATCTTCGCTACCTTGTGCCTTTTCTATCTTTGGCCCGCGAAAACGGAACATGTCATGAAATCGCGACACTTTCGCTGCCTTGTGCCTTTTCTGTCTTTGGCCAGTGAAAACATAATATGTCACGAAATCGTGACACCTTTCTCTATCAGACTCTCTCTCCTGCATTATGTTGCAAAATCGTGACACTTTTTCTCCTTGGCGCTTTTCTTCCCGTCGAGTTGCGAAAACCCGACATGTCACGAAATCGTGACACTTTTTCTCCTTGGCGCTTCTTCTTGCAACTTGTCACGAAATCATGACACTTTTTCTCCTTAGCGCTTCTTCTTGCAACTTGTCATGAAATCGTGACACTTTTTCTCCTTAGCACTTCTTCTTGCAACTTGTCGCGAAATCGCGACACTTTTTCTCCTTAGCGCTTCTTCTTGCAACTTGTCACGAAATCGTGACACTTTTTCTCCTTAGCGCTTCTTCTTGCAACTTGTCACGAAATCGTGACACTTTTTCTCCTTAGTGCTTCTTCTTGCAACTTGTCGTGAAATCATGACACTTTTTCTCCTTAGCGCTTCTTCTCCAAACATGTCACAAAATCGTGACAGTTTTTCTACTTGCTTTCTTTTCTACCAACATGTCGCGAAATCATGACAACTTTCCTTGTGCTTTCTAAACATGTCATGAAATCATGACAACTTTCTTTGCACCTTCTAAACATGTCACGAAATCGTGACAACTTTCTTACTTGCCTTCTTTGCTTCCAACATGTCATGAAATCATGACAGTTTTTCCACTTGGCTTCTTTGCCTGCAACATGTTGCAAAATTGTGACAGTTTTGCTTGCACCTTCTCTCTCCTCGTCCATGTCGCGAAATCATGACAATTTTACTTGCACCTTCTCTCTCCTTTGATATGTCACGAAATTGTGATGTTTTTCTTTCTTCCTTCTAACTTCTCAACCTATCATGATATCGCGATAGAAAACATGTCGCGATATCGCGACAGTTTTCTTACTTGTCTTTTTCTTTGATTTTTTGAATCTGGGTCACTTTTGTTTTCTTGGAATTTCACTGTACATGATCTGACTGACCTCTGAACTCCTGTCCACTACTTCAAATGCATCAACTAATCTATCTATTTGTGCTGACAACAATGACAATACTTTTGCTGCACCTTGCTCAATAAATTCTAGTACTATAAGTGGACAATCTGATCATAACAGGCAGTTCAGAGAGTATTATCAAAAAAGTAAAGAAATATCTCAATACCTCTTTTGAAATGATAGATCTTGGACTTATCCACTATTGTCTTGGTCTAGAGGTAATTCAATACAAGCATTGCATACAAGTTACTCAAAAGAAATATGCCAAGACCCTGATTGATAAGTATCGGATGATTGACTGCAAGCCCAAAGCCACACCAATGGAAGTAGGACTTAAGTTATCCTGATTTGATGAATCTCCTAAAATAGATAGTACTATCTATCGTCAGCTGATTGGGAGTCTCATCTATCTCACAAACACCAGGCCAGATCTTAGTTTTTTTATGGGTTATCTTTCACGATTCATGCAAGATCCTAAAGTTAGCCACTAAAAAGCAGCAAAGAGAGTTCTTCACTATGTTCGTGGTACAACATATATCGACCTGGAATACAAAAAAAACAACAAGTTCTATCTTCAAGGGTACACAGACTCTGATTATGCTAGATCCATAGACGATTGAAAATCAACTATAGGTTACATTTTTCACCTTGGATCTGGTCCTGTCTCTTGGCATAGCAAGAAGCAACATGTTGTTGCTATTTCTTCTACTGAGGCAGAATATCGAGCAGCTAGTGGAGCAGTCTATGAGATGATATGGTTACATCGCATCCTCACAAATATGGGCCTTCCAAAGAAACTTCCTTTACATTTATTCTGCAACAATCAAGGTGTTATGAATCTTGTCAAGAATCCTATCCTTCATGATTGCACCAAACACATTGACACTAGGTGTCATTTCATTCGATATGAGGTTCCAAAGCATCATATCCAGCTCCACTACATTCCCACAAATGAGCAAATAGCAGAAATCTTCACCAAAGTGCTTGCTCGAGTCAAATTTGAATTGTTCCGCAATTCTATGTGTAGTCAACATTAATGTAATAAGGGGGGATGTTAGAATATTTTGTATTACATTAACTATGTTAACAACATTATGTTAGAGCATAAAGGAGTTGTACGTAGGGTTCTTTATTTAGTTTATAAACCACCCAGCTTGGTTCAAACTACCTCAACGAAATATATGTAACCTTATATATCTTCCATGAATATCAAGAGCAACCTAATGATTCAGTTTTCAATGGTTTTTAACTTGGATTGGTCTTCCCTTTGGACATAGTGTCCACCAGTGGATTTTATCATTGATCTTAAAATCACCAGTGCCTCTTATACCCTTGTAATCATAGAAACCTACAAATAAATATTAGTGGGAGAAGTGTTACCTATTCAAAAATTGTTGGTATGATTCAGGTTGTGATTTTGTAGTATAACGATACTTAGGATCTCCTCCTAAAACCACAGGCGACATGGTTTATTTATAGCATTCCTTAAGATGAAAAGTGGGATGTTTCATGGTAGGAGAAAAGGGAAAAGAGATAAGTGCTCCTTAAATGTTGTAGGTGGGTGTGTAAGGTCTTTTCCTTAAATCATTGTACATGTTGAGTGATAATTTTACCCAATTGCAAAACTATACTCATAGTCAGGATTATGCTAGGATATCCTCTCTTGCATGGAAATACTTTGTGATTTCCTCAAGGTTCCTTTTAATGTGTTAAACTTACTTTTTATGCTTAGTAAAATGTGAAATATTAAAATTAATTGGATATCTTAGTGTTGCATATACCTATTAACAAAGGGTCTATTTTGGTCTTGATTTGATTTGCTTTGATTTTTTTTGTTCATAAAATTTGTAAAACGTGACATTATTGCTCAACTATCTACTTTGAAATAACAATCTCTAAATGGTGATTTACTCAATTTTATCTCATTTTTTAAAGTATTGCTATGAGCACCTAACCAAGCTATGACTCTTGTAGCTCCTACCATTGGAATTACAAGTGGGGACACAAACGGGATGATGGGTAGGGATGAGTAACTACTAGGTGGAATAACAATCATCTGACTCTTGGACCTTATGATTATCTTAGTAGGAGAAATTCTATGGAAAATGGTCTCTTCTTAAGCCTTAGATCTTATGATAATGACTTTCAGTTCCATCCTTAACAATGACAACAACAAGTGTTCATTAACAATGCATCAATTACACCATAACAATAAGAAATATTCTCAATTTGTAAAAGGTTAGCATCAATGCATCATCAATTAAATAATTTTCCAATCAATAAATGTGACAAAAAATTTTGTAAATCAAATCAATTACCCTCAATTAAGCCCTCTTTCTAGCACCAATTTTTTTGAGTGATAAGTTTACCCAATTGCAAAACTATACTCATAGTCAGGATTTTGCTTGGATATCCTCTCTTGCAAGGAAATATTTGTAATTTCCCCAAGGTTCCTTTTAATGTGTTAAACTTCATTACGATGCTTAGTAAAATGTGAAATGTTAAAATTAATTGGATATCTTAGTGTTGCATATAACTATTAACAAGGGGTTTGTTTTGATATTGATTTGATTTGCTTTATTTTTTTTGTTGTTCATAAAATTTATAAAATGTGACATTATTGCTCAACTATATACTTTGAAATAACAATCTTTGAATGGTGATTTATTCAATTTTATCTCAAATTGTTAATCCAAATTTTGTCTTCTTTTGTTAACGAATTTTATCTTCTTTTGTTAACCAAGTTTTATCTTCTTTTGTTAACAAATTTTATCTTGGATTGTTAACCAATTTTATCTTGGATTGTTAATACTTGCTTGAAACTAAAAATAAAAGTGACTAAAATCTAACTTTGCAATGTAGAAGCTTTAAAATATCACCTTAATTATTCATTTTAATGAAAAGTTGGATTTTATTGAAATTTTTATTTTCATAAAATGAAATTAATTTGATTGCTTAAAAAAATGTGCAAAGTTTAAAATTTTGAATTTCCTTTAAAAATGTGAATTTGTGTAGAATTTGAAATTTTGAATTTCCCTTAAAAATGTGATTTTGTTAAAAATGAGAATTGAAAATGTAATTTTGAAATTGCCATGCTTCCTTTTGGGGTTTTAAATTTTATTTATTTGATGAAGTTAAAAAAATGTAAAAGGGCTAGGGTTAGAAAATAAAATAAAGTAAATGAACAAGTTACCGCAACTTTTAAAATTTCAAACCGAACCTGCATACACAAATATCTTGCACTAAACTAGTATTAGTTTGACCCATATTCATGCAGTCCAAAATTAATGTGGTGCAATATTCTAAGGGAAAATGGCACAATATATTAAAAAAATAGATAAGTTTACCATCCACATGCATAAAAATCACTAAAATTTCCAATATATTGCCAAAAGAAATATTTTAAAATAAATACACTTGTAGCATACTGTGTTTCAATGGCTTCCAATGTTGAAACTTGGTGCAGTCCAACAACTTGGGAGGAGAAGTTTCTTCCACAAACTTTGATTTCCAATGTGCAATCCCTACCAACAATTCTTTGATCCTTTTATTTACCTTTCAATGGCTATTTAAAATTTTTGATAAGAAAGGTCCGAGGTGTAGACCAATTGGTTCATCCAAACCCCATAAGGGGGGTGGAGGTCCAAGGTTCAAATATCGGGCCTCGTCAAACTGAACGCTTGTCCCTTTCCTGGTGCTTTCAGCGGTGTAAAAGGTTTAAAATGATTATGGCATGGTGGTTATAGGGGCGGACTGCATGAAGATATGTGTAGTAGATTCTATGGCGGACAACGCAGAATACTGTGGTGGCCATAAAAAGTTGGACAACCTACCCGGATTCATGGCAGCTACCGATTCCACCATGTAAATTTAAAAAAAAATCTAATAAGAAAACTCTTCGTTTCTTTTCCCACTCATTCGATTTCACAATGCCCATAATCGATGCGTCCATTTTTTGTCGTGCTCCTATAATAGGTGTAATGACATTTTGTACTAATATTAGCATATTCCATCATGATTTTACATTATCTTTGAGATTTTTTTTATTCATCATCCAAAAGTTTATATTCTTTGTTTTCAATAAACTTCATTTGGCAATGTTGCACTTGCAATAACTTCTCTACGATTCCAATAGACCTCTATCAAGGACCAAATTTTCTTGACTTCATACCCAATTTTCATGCCCAAGCTTAGTAGTGGTACAAATGAAACTAGTTTCAACCAAACTTGTGCTACTTGTGTGGCTTCCTCAAAATATGAGTTTTAAAATATAGAACCACGGTGTTGGTTGGGATAATATTGTAATAAGATAAATCAATAGTCATTTTTGTTTCATGACCATATTTCATAGATAGAAGCATCTTCCAGCTTCATGTTTCTCCTTCCCATAATGATAAATGCTTTTGTGAACAAAACGAAGCTTTCCAAATCCTTCAGTTCACAGTATGTTTTGGAACAATAAGTGGAGCTCAATTAAAGAATAATACCAAGTATTTCTCCCTCCTAAAAGTTACAATGTGACACTTGCATATATTTTTGTTTCACCTTTGTAAATAATTTTGCTTTCATAAACCTTCAACTAATAAATATTAGCCCCTACTTATTATCTTTACCGCGCTCATCAAAATATGGTAGAACATGTGCATCATAGTAGAACATCTCTTCTTCCACGTCTTTTAAATGGATAATTTTTTGTTCATTCACTTCATAAAAATTTTGTCAAATATCATTGTCCCAACAAAGGTGTCTTCTACTCAACGTTGGTAGAATGCTCCATATATTAAATCATGTAGTGTTCAATGTGATCCTTATCTACATATTGCCATAAATTAGAGTGTTGATATCATTATTCCCATTCCCAATGTTGGGTGTCCAAGCTATTTGGTAGTTTTCCTCACAAAGTATTTATCTGATCATCCTCCTACTATTCCTATCCACTCCATCAATGTCATGTTATTCATATTTTGTTGGCCTTTAACATTGTTGCAACATATCCATGAATTCCCTCATATCTTGCTTACACACTAATTTCGAGAGAACTTCTCACTATACGTCTAAGGTTTCCCTATCAATAGTCGTTATCCACTCTACCATGGCCATTGTTTATCTTAACATTATTCTCAATTCCCTTAGTAAAATTTTAGCTAGCATCTTCCTAACTTCTCTACCACATGTTTCCCCACAACTCATTCCAGATCGCCCACCTTGACCTTGAATTACGGAGTGTCAGGTGAACACAAAAAAGAGTACAATACAAGGTGGATATTGTGACTCACAGTTGACACCACTTCAAAATAGGTCAACATATTCTCCAACTTCTTCAAGGAGGAATTGCTCATGCTGATGATGCGAACCCTACCAATGTTAAGAAGCTTCTCCATAACCTTCCACATGGTGCGCATATCTAGGAAATAATGTTCTTAAAGTTTTTGTTCCAAGAATTTTTAGTGTATCCTCACATTTTTAAACGTTATATCCACGCTATCCATTTTTAAGCAATTTGACATCTACTTTGGCTTCTTTTTTTTAGTACCACAGGTTTCTAGTGAAAGCATAAAATATTCTTTATAAACACAAAATTTTGGCAATAGAATTGACTCAGCTATAGGTCATAGAGGCACCTTGCTTTGTGCTACTTGGTAATGTCTCAAATTCTAGGCCCATTTACCTTGCTCACACATTTCATATGCTAGTCCAAATGGCGTTATTTCTTGAACATTAGGCCACCTGGTCTAGCCTACCTTCTATCGTGCTTCGTGTTGCCTCAAACATCGTATCTACAATAATTTTTTTATAACCTATCAAAAAAATAGGAAAAACTAATCCTTCATAAATTAACTAGAAAATATCAAATATGGACAAAAGAAAATATTCAACATAAATTTACGTTCAAAATTCCTTCATAAGTTTATATTATATTCTCCTTTTTTATTTTTTATTTGTATCAATATTATTTTATTTTGTACCACTTGAGTGGGCCCAATAGTAAGGGTTTTAGAACAACCCCATGGATGCTTAAAAACTACTTTACCTTTGCAAATTTGAGTAGGCCTGATGGTGATTAAATGGAGACTAGCCAACAAAACATTGAAAATAAAAAATTAAAAGGAAACATTTTTCCAAACTCCAAACCTTAGAATCCGCATTGTAAAATTTATTGGTAGGGACTTCTCAATTAATCACTCAAAGCAAACCAAAATTTCATTTTAATCTCAAAAATTTAGGTGGATCCTTAAATTTTGGGTAACTTGTACAATGACCACAACACACAACTACCCCTCGAGTACCCCTTGTCTCACTTCAAACTGTCAGGCCACTTCTGAGTATTGGATGTATCATGCTCTCTTCTATGTCACCTAATTAGCCATTGACTATGTTGTACTCATCTCAAGTGCATAGTGTCCTTAGCCCATGTTGGACCTATTGGAAATTTGAGTTATTTTATGTTTTAATTGATGTTACATGATTCATTGATGTCATATGGATCACATTGAGTTTTTATGGGTAGATGATATTTTGAAAAGCATGGATAAATTCAGGGTTTTTGTGAAAACCAAGATAGGCAAAATAAAAGGTTTTATTTAAAACCATGGATGGCAAATTTGAAATGGGTTTTTCTTAAAACCCAAGTTGGCCTTTTGTTTTGTTGAAAAAGGTGCCCCGATGATGGAGATATTTAATTTTAAATATTTAGTTTAAATTTTAATTATTTAAAATTTTAATTTTAATTTTAAAATTAAAATTAAAATTAGCGCCAACGTCTAAAGAAAGAGGGAAAATCAATAATGCACCGACGTCATCAAAAATAAGGAGAAGACTATGTAAATGGGGATCCTAAGGTTCATTTGGAATTAATCCTTGCTTGTGTTAATTGTTGGTTAAGCATCCAAAGAGAGCTCGTGCAAAAATTATTTTGAAAAGGGAGACAATGAATAAATCCAAGGGTGGTCAAAATCCCAAGACATTATGGGCAGAGTGACGCATTAGAAATTGGATTTTTATTAAGGTGTGTGGTAGCGCTTTACGTGAAGGTTCAAATCTCCTTGAATGTATTCAAAGGCATTGGAAGGAAAGCGCTTGAAGCACTTTTGGTTTGTGTTGAAGGGATGAAGGACATAAGGCACGTCATGCCTTTTCCTTTTGAATGAGTGGCTATCTCGTGTGGCAACCTTAGATGTGGCTAAGGTGATCGCAGTGTGTGCAAGTTAGGGGTTTGAATCCCCTTAAGGAGGTAATTATGTTTTGCTCTAATTAATTTAGTTGATGCCATAGGATAGGAGTTATAAGGTTGTTAAGGAAAAATTAAAGTTTTTAATTAAAATTTATTTTTATAAGCGTTGTGATTATTATTTCAGAGGTGGATGAGTTGTTGATTTATTTTGATATTCATGAAATTGAAAATTAAGATTTAGGAGAAATAAGGAGTTGTTATAAAATATTTTTGAGAGCCTTATTGATTATTATTTTTGATAAGGGTTTTTAATAAAAAGGACTTTGGTGGATGTGTTTATTAAGTTGGAGTAAAAAGGTGTAAATTGTGTTATTCTTATATTGTGATTATTATTTGAAGTCCACTAACCCTTATTGATATTGGAAAGGAAAGTTGTGTTTAGTGTGGCAGATTTTGTGGACAACTTCTTGGCATAAAAAAGGTATGGGCACATTCTCCTATTGATTATTTATGGTGGTTGATTTCTGAAATATCATTGGAGTGAAAAGGATTGATTGTGGTTTCCTTTTCGAAAGTGGTTGGTTGAATGCTTCAAGGTTTTATGGCTAAGAGTTGTGTTTAAACTTTGTTTTATAAGCATAGTCATTGAAGCCCATTGGTTGTGAAAGAACTTGAAAAAAACATGAGTATCATTGTTATGTGAGATTTGTGGCTGAGCATTGCTGGAAACATTTGAGTTGGTTGATACATTCTTGGAATAGGGTGTTTGTGAGAAAGAGCAGTCCCTTGTGGTGATTGGTTGAGTTGAGTTGATTGAGCCTAGTCAAGTGATTGTGTGAGGTGATTGGTCAAGTTCCATGAAATAAACTATTCCATAATTATGATTTGAGTTGAGAGTGAGATTAGAACATATTTATTCTCTAACAATTCTCTTTATGCTTTTATGAGTTGACTTGAGTTGATTTGAGATTGATTTGAGTTGAGTTGAGTTGAGAGTGATATTAGAACATATTGAGTCTCTAAAAATTCTCTTTATGCTTCTATGAGTTTACTTGAGTTGAGTTGAGTTGAATATTGAGCTTAGAACATATTGAGTCTCTAACAATTTTCTTTATGCTGTTGTGAGTTGATTTGAGTTGAATTGAGTTGAGATCATTGTGGATCATTTTTGCCATCGATTGAAGAGTACATTACCATTAATGTTTGAGTTCATATTTGAGCTTTGCCTTGATATATTTGTGGATGATATTTGAGTGCTACTTGAGCATGATTTATTGAGCCTTTTAGAAGGCCTTTGTGGACAATTTTGGGACAGCTTTGTGGACAGCTTTGTTGACATTTTTGAGACAAATTTGTGGACAGATTTGAGCAATTTCTTGGTGAGCTTTCTAGAGAATATTTGAGCAAGTTCTTGATGAGCTTGCTAGAGCATATTTGAGCAAGTGCTTGGTGAGCTTGCTAGAGTAGATTTTAGCAAGTTCTTGGTGAGCTTGCTAGAGTAGATTTGGGTAAGTTCTTGGTGAGCTTGATAGAGAAGATTTGAACAAGTTCTTGATAAGCTTGTTGGAGCATATTTGGGCAAGTTCTTGGTGAGCTTGCTAGAGAATATTTGAACAAGTTCTCGATGATATTGTTGGAGCATATTTTGGCAAGTTTTTGATGAGCTTGCTAGAGTAGATTTGAATAAGTTCTTGATAAGCTTGTTAGAGCATATTTGGGTATGTTCTTGGTGAGCTTGCTAGATCATATTTGGGCAAGTTCTTGGTGAGCTTGCTAGAGCAGTTTTGGACAAGTTCTGTGTGAGCTTGTTATTTAGATTTGGACAAGTTATGTGTGAGCTTGTTATTTAGTTTTGGACAAGTTCTGTGTGAGCTTGTTATTTATATTTGGACAAGTTTTGTGTGAACTTGTTATTTCCTAGCTTTGAGTAGATCAAAGAAATCATTGTATTGGATAAGGATCCTTATTTCTGTGTGAAATATTATAAGGAGATTATCTGGTGGAATACCCCATATTGGGGGAACCACGTTAAATCATGTGTCTCAGTTGTGTGTGGTGACTTGTGCTCTTGCTTACTACTGCTATTTGAGTTATTAATGCACACTACAAATTTGGTTATTACATTTAAGGACATTAATTGATATTGATTTGGAAAGAAAGTAAAAAGTGGTATTATACTGTTCACCCCCCCTATTAATATAAACTTGTGTTCTTCAATTGGCATCAGAGCAGGTTCCTTTGAAAAGGCTAACAACTTGAGGGCATATTCTATAAGAACATAGATGGCTTCATAGAATGGATCATCTACAAATAAGGCTCCATTATTTTATGGTAACAATTATGCTTTTTGGAGTATGAGGATGAAGAACTACTTGATATCACAAGGATATGAGGTATGACAAATGGTTGAAAAAGAGTATAGGGTTGAAGGTGATCCTGAGGAATATAAGACTATCAAGAAATTGGTTGAGATCAATGCAAGAGCAATAAATTGTATTTTGAGTGGGCTTCATGAGATAAATTTTGCAAAGTTCATGGTGTGAAATTCAACTAATGAAATGTGGACCAAGTTGCAAAATACTTATGAAGGATATTCCAAGGTAAAGTTGGTAAAACTACAAACTCAGAAAAATATTTGAGGAACTGAAAATGGAAGATTCTAAAGATATTGCAAAGTTTTTACTTCGAGTTGATGAGATTACTAACACCATGAGAGGACTAGGTTTTGAGATGAAAGAATCAAAAGTTACTCAAAAGGTTTTGAGATCACTTCCCATGAAATATGATGCTAAGGTTTTAGCAATAGAAGAAAAAATGGATATCAAAAAGCTAACAATGGAAGAATTGCAAGGAACTCTTACAACTTATGAGATGAGGGTAAGTAAGCATCAGGTTCCAATAAAAGAGATTGCATTCAAGGCTTCAAAGAAAGATAAAGATAAATTTATAGAGATAGATAGAGTTTTAGATAATTATGAGGAAGCTAAATTCATCAAAAGGAATAAGAACTCAGTGAATTTTAGGGATATAAGAAAATTTAGTTGCTTCAAGTATGGTGATCTTGGTCACTACGCATATAGGTGTCCACATGAAGAAAATGGTGATGATGAAAAATAAGGTCAAATAAGAAAAGAATATGGAAATAATAAGCATGACAAAGATGAAAAATACAAGCAAAACAGGTATGAGAAGAAGAAATTTTTTTGTAAGGCAAAGAAATCTTACTACATTGTAGAAGCAAGTGATAGCTCAGATCACAGTGATAGAGACAAGTCACATTATGAAAAGGAAGAACATATATTCCTAGGAATAGAAGGTGAAAGAGAACAGTGCTTTGTGTGTGGTCAAACAGATCACAGATCAGGATATTGCAATGGTTTCAATGATAGTGAAGATGAGATGACATATCATGGAAACAAGCATGGTCAAAGAAATCTTGAGAGTTTGTTTTCTATAGAAGATTATAATGATATTAATGACAGTGAAGATGAAGAAGGTTTTTTCTATGGAATAAGAGAAATAGAAGAAGAACATTCACTCCAAATAGAAGAAGTTAAGCAAGAGGATAATGTCTCAGTTGATCTAAAGAAATACTTCAATGTTATCCATGAGCAACTACAAGAGGTTAAAGATAATCTAAAAGAATTGAAATGTTCCTTACTTGAGAAATTTTATCCATCACATGACTCAAAAGGTCAAGATATTTTCACTAAGAAGGAAACATGTGTTTCAAAGGCTATAGATATGGATGCCAAGTTGCTACTTGACACAAATAAATAAAAAGAAGAGGAAGATTCCAAAGCACCAAAGGTCTCATATTTCAGGTTTGGGGAATCACACTCAAAAGGAAAGGAAGTTCTAAAATATGAAAGGAAGGAAGCACCTAATATTTGTGAGGAAAATTCCAAATTTCCTATGGATCCAAATATTCATTTTGGATCTTGTTTTTAGATAGGTGAATCAAGTTCAAAAGAAAAAGAAATTATTGAAGAGGAAATCAAGGAAGAAACTAAAGAAGAGGTTTTAGATGCTACAAAGAAGGTTCAAGGATGCAATGCAATAGTTGAAAATTATCATAAAGATAATGGTCAAGAAAGATATGAGGAACCAAGGCATGAACAAAGGGCTTTTCAAGGACATTGTTTTTCTTGTAATGGATTTGGACACAGGGCTATACACTACAGGATCCATGGATCAAAGAAGTTTGATTTTGCTAGAAGAAACTTCAAAGAAAGAAGGCATGGTTTTCAGGGAAATTGCTTCTCATGTAAAAACATTGGTCATAGAGCTTTTCAGTGCAAAGGAAATGAGAAACATGGTTTTTTTTTTAGAGCTTCACAATTTAGAAGTCATGGAAGTAATAGTCATGAAAATAGAGCTTCACAATACAGGGTTCAGGAAAGGAATGGATATGGAAATTATTTCAAGAAAGAATTCAGGACATGGGCACCATCCAAAGGCTACAATATCAAGTGTTTTAATTGCAATAACTTTGGGTATATTGCAAAATGGTGCAAGACACAATTCCAAATAGGTTCAAGGTAAGAAGGTCAAATAGGTTCAAGGCAAAAAGGTAAAATAGGTTCAAGGAAAGAAGGTCAAACAGGTTCTATACAAGAAGATCAAGTAATTCATCAAGAGAAGGATATCAAAAAAACATGAAATGAAGTTTATAGAGGAAATAAACAATGTGATATGGGAGTAAATGTACTCCCACCCTAAAATTAATCACCTCAAAAGAGAAGGTGATGAGGGTGATATACTTAAGAGTCATATATTTTAGCCCCATAGGTGTCCCTTTTACCATTGATGTCAAAGAGAGAGATATTTGAGTAAGGGGGAGAGCATTGAGTTAGGGGGAGCAACCTCCATAAAAGATTATTGAGTCAGGGGGAGCAACTTTGATTCTCAGAAATGGTTTTTGTAGTGATTGTGGTTTTTGCATTAGAGGTGTTGAAATCAATGACAAAGGGGGAGATTTTTTACAATTTGAGTTATTTTATGTTTTCATTGATGTCACATGAATCATTGATGTCATATGGATCACATTGAGTTTTTATGGGCAGATGATATTTTGGAAAGCATGGATAAATTCAGGGTTTTTGTGAAAACCAAGACAGGAAAAATAAAAGGTTTTATTTAAAACCATGGATGGCAAATTTGAAATGGTTTTTTCTTAAAACCCAGGTTGGCCTTTCGTTTAATCGAAAAATGTGCCTCGGTGATGGAGATATTTAATTTTAAATATTTAGTTTAAATTTTAATTATTTAAAATTTAAATTTTAATTATTTAAAATTTAAATTTTAATTTTAAAATTAAAATTAAAGTTAGCGTCGACGTCTAAAGAAAGAGGGAAAATCAATAATGCACTGATGTCATCGAAAATGAGGAGAAGACTATATAAAGGGGGATCCTAAGGTTCATTTGGAATTAATCCTTGATTGTGTTAATTGTTGGCTAAGCATCCGAAGAGAGCTCATGCGAAAATCATTTTGAAAAGGGAGACAATGAATAAATCCAAGGGTGGTCGAAAGCCCAAGACATTATGGGCAGAGTGGCGCATTGGTGATTGGCATTTTTTTAAGGTGTGTGTCAGTGCTTTACATCAAGGTTAAAATATCCTTGACTGCATTCGAAGGTATTGGAAGGAAAGCGCTCAAAGCACTTTTGGTTTGCATGGATGGGAGGAAGGACTTAAGGCACGTTGTGTCTTTTCCTTTCGAACGAGAGGCTAGCTCATGTGGCAACCTTAGCCGTGGCTAAGGCACTCATGGTGTGTGCAAGTTGGGGGTTCGAATCCCCTTGAGGAGGTAATTACGTTTTGTTCTAACTAATTTCTTCGATGCCTTAGGATAGGAGTTATAAGGTGGTTAAGTAATAATTAAATTTTTTAATTAAAATTTATCTTTATAAAGGCTGTGATTATTATTTCAGAGGTGGATGAGTTGTTGATTTATTTTGATATTCATGAAATTGAAAATTAAGATTTAGGAGAAATAAGGAGTTGTTATAAAATATTTTTGAGAAGCTTATTGATTATTATTTTTTATAAAGGTTTTTATTAAAAAGGACTATGGTGTATGTGTTTATTAAGTTGGAGTAAAAAGGTATCAATTGAGTTATGCTTATCTTGTGATTATTATTTGAAGTCCACTAACCCTTATTGAGATTGGAAAGGAAATATGTGTTTAGTGTGGCAGATTTTGTAGATAACTTCTTGGCATCAAAAAGATATGGACACATTCTCCTATTTATTTTTTATGGTGGTTGATTTTTGAAATATCATTGGAGTGAAAATGATTGATTGTGGTTTCCTTTTCAAAAGTGGTTGGTTGAATGCTTCAAGGTTTTCTAGTTGAGAGTTGCATTTAAAAAATTATTTTATAAGCATAGTAATTGAATCCCATTGGTTGTAAAAGAACTTGAAAAAAACATGAGTATCATTGCTATGTGAGATTTATGGTTAAGCATTGTTGGAAATATTTGATTTGGTTGATACATTCTTGGACTAGAGTATTTGTGAGAAAGAGTAGTCCCTTGTGGTGATTGGTTGAGTTGAGTTGATTGATCCTAGTCAAGTGATTGTGTGAGGTGATTGGTCAAGTTCCATGAAACAAATTATTCCATAATTCTTATTTGAGTTGAGAGTGATATTAGAACATATCGAGTCTCTAACAATTCTCTTTATGCTTCTATGAGTTGACTTGAGTTGAGTTGATATTGATTTGAGTTGAGTTGAGTTGAGAGTGAGATTAGAACAAATTGAGTTTAACAATTCTCTTTATTCTTCTATGATTTTACTTGTTTTGATTTGAGTTGAGTTGAGTTGAATATTGAGCTTAGAACATATTGAGTCTCTTACAATTCTATTTATGCTTCTATGAGTTGAGTTGAGTTGAGATCATTGTGGATCATTGTTGTCATCCATTGAAGAGTACATTACCATTAATTTTTGAGTTCATATTTGAGCTTTGCCTTGATATATTTATGGATGATATTTGAGTGCTACTTGAGCATGACTTATTGAGCCTTTGAGAAGGCCTTTGTGGACAGTTTTGGGACAGATTTGTGGATAGATTTGAGCAATTTCTTAGTGAGCTTGCTAGAGCATATTTTATCAAGTTCCTGATGAGCTTGTTAGAGCATATTTGGGCAAGTTCCTAGTGAGCTTGCTAGAGGATATTTGGACAACTTCATGGTGAGCTTGCTAGAGCAGTTTTGGACAATTTCTATGTGAGTTTGTTATTTATATTTGGACAAGTTCTATGTGAGCTTGTTATTCAATTTTGGACAAGTTCTGTGTGAGCTTGTTATTTATATTTAGACAAGTTTTATGTGAAATTTTTATTGCCTAGATTTGAGCAGATAAAATAAATCATTGTATTGGATAAGGATCCTTAATTCTATGTGAAATATTATAAGGAGATTATCTGGTGGAATACCCCACATTGGGGGAACCACATTAAATTTTGTCTCAATTATGTGTGGTGACTTGTGCTCTTGCTTACTACTGCTATATGAGTTATTAATGCACACTACTATATTTGGTTATTGCAATTAAGGAGATTAATTGATATTTATTTGGAAAGAAAGTACAAATCGGTCTTATATTGTTCATCCCCCCCTCTCAGTATAAGCTTTTGTTCTTCAGGACCTCCCCTCCATGGCCTTCATATAACATCCCCTAACTATATTCTAGTCCATTCATATATATAGTATGATAGAATACCCTAATATGGGTGAATCCTACCCTAATCTTGATCATGGTCCCATCACATAGCATAGGGGATATCCTAGTCCATATCCCTGTGTGCATCCTAGGTCAACCCATATGATATCTCCACTTAAAAGTGCTCCCATCCCCAAATATATATAATAAAGCTGCACCCTAAGCCTAATAGGCCCTATTGGTGGATCTTGTACAACTCATTGTATAACTATGCTAATAGAGGGGATCCTCATTCCATGATCCTATGGTCCTCTACAAAGTCCATCACTAGGCCTAGTAGGTTCCATGGGAACCTCATACTTGATGAGTTAGGGAGAATGAAATTAGACATCAGTGACATCAACAATACCTATTTAGTGATCAACAAGCCTATCTCAAAATTGGTGTTCACTCTCACACCCTCACTCTCCATGTCATAGTCAATATACCACCAATGCTCCTAGTTGACTCTTCATAGCATGGACTCTCACTCATTGGTTACCATAATTACTATATGCTCTTCCTCTATCAAGACTTATAAAATGTAGTATATGTCCTTTAATGTGATGGTGATCTCACTGGTCAGTAGGTTGAAGGTGTTGGTCTAGCTATCCTACCTATCTATTAGGGTTGTTAGATAGGACTGATCTATGTGCATTTAATCTAATGATTTGTGTGTTGTAACCTAAGGATATTAAGCCACCCCCAATCATCCTATGACAAAGTGTACATGTCTTTTTGGACATGCACATAAAATGATGTCAGGTTCCCACAAGCTACCTTCATGTAAATAATAAAAAAATCAATCAATCAAAAATATCTTGGCTAGAGATGATCACAATCTAACCTATCTTGGAAAGAGACAGTCCCAAAATCATAATCATCTCAATTCAATATGGTCCCATGCAATCATCTCAAGTTGAGATGACCACCATTGAATATAAATAAAAAGACACATGCAAAAAATAAAGAGAAGGGAGGTAAAGAAGTAAGAATAAGAGCTAGGATCTACCCATTATCCACCCCATATTTTTAGTTCCTAGTGTTATGTTTTGATGTTGTATGCAATGGGATTTAGTAAATACAAGATGTAGAAATAATATAAAATAAAGTAAATCTATGATATGACTGAAATATGCTATAAATAGAAATGACAAAAATTAATACAATGTAGCTATGGAGGAAATGAACACTCCATGAATAATGTTGTTGGACTACATTTTCACCCATATCCAATATGGGTGACTTTATCTAAGCTAGCTCTATAATGTTGTAAGTTATGCTCTATGTGATGCTCTATGATCAATGATAATAAGGCCATTATATAGGAAGATAGGTTCCTTGGCAAACACTTTATCTAGTTGTGTAAGGGATAACTTGTACATGTACAACTTGCACATTGACAATTGTGCATTTATTACATTGCATGAAAAAACTAGGTAACTTCCCCTAAAGTAATTGAGTGTCCTAAGTATGTACCTTGGTAGGTATATTTACATGACCCAAATAATGCAATATAATCTATTTATAACACCTCCTGTATTACATTATTTATGTATTGAAGACTTTAGTCTTTAATGTGGATCTTCTTCCATTGAATGATCTTTGGCTTGTTCAGGTCCATATTCCTTGTCTTCTATCCAACCACCTTTATTGTAGCATTTATGAGTATCTTCATTTGGTTCTTATTGTTGATGGTTGAGTAGAGCATAGTGCAATTGTCTTCTCATCTTCTTGATTCTTCTATGGTTTTCTTTTTGGTATACTAGTCCTTCATTTTCTTTAACCTATTCCTTTGAAAAAATGTTAGTATCATTTTGAAACATCACAATATCTTGTGAATTTCCATTAAATCTAGGATATATGTATCTCCATGGATTGATCCTATTGCCTTTATTTCACCTTGATTCATGATGAAACATGTATTGTCTCCATCCATATATCCAAAGTTGATCATATAGTTTTCTTCTACTAATTTTCTCATAGAGATGAGATTGAATTTTAATCCTAGAACAAATAGTACTTTTTGTAGTAGAAGATTTGGAAATGATATGTTGGGTGTTACACATCCATATCCATGTATGGGAAAATTTTGGCTATCTAAAATTCTTATTCTGTAGCCTTTAGAACCTTCAAGATAGTAAAACCATTGTATATTTTCTGTCATATTATGATTGGCTCCTGATTCAATGTACCACATGTTTTAATGTTTTATAGATTGGTTGAAGCAATTCACATTCATTGTATGTCATCCCTTTTCCCATTTGAATAAGTAAAATTGAAGAAATGAGATAGGACATAGAACCTTGAAATATATAAGCTTTATTTTGATAAACCCTTTATTGATCCTTAGGTTTGTAGGCTTCCTTATGTCTCCGTAGTAATGAGAGTGTATACACCTAGTGGAATTTTAGATTTTTTAAATAGCTTATATTTTTCCAATGGATTTGCAACTTGATAATTTATGATAAATGTTGATATTACCAAGTTTTGTAGAATCCCTTATGACTCCCTAGGGATATAATATAGTGCTTTTGAAAAAATAGTTTAATTTTTGGTTGATTTTTTAAAGTGTTGTAAATATAAAAAATCAATTTTTATTATCCC
This sequence comes from Wollemia nobilis, assembly GCA_028583015.1. Lineage (NCBI taxonomy): Eukaryota > Viridiplantae > Streptophyta > Pinopsida > Araucariales > Araucariaceae > Wollemia > Wollemia nobilis. Next base: position 4,038,204 of record JAQPPZ010001711.1, on the reverse strand, counting down.
TTATTGCTCCTATTGAACTAAGCACTTTTCCAATTTGAAGAGGTTTTAATGTTGGATTTATTTTGTCCCCTTTTTTATGTGTTTGAGAAAAGTATATAAATTTCCAACCTTAGCATAAAGCTTTTAATGACCTTTTTAAATATCCCTTTAGGATTTTTATTGTAGTGTATCTAATTTCTAATAAGTCAATTTGATGTAGTAACCCTTAGAACTCCAAAATTTTGGAAAAATAGACCACAATAATATTTACAAATATTTTATAAATAAATTCAATAGAAATCATTATTGCTCCTATGTTAATATTGAAAATATTATATTGATATGATATATTACTCCCTTTTAAGATATATCTTTCAATGTAGTTGTATTCCTCTACGTTTAACCTTATAACTCCCAAGGAAGTGAAATCATATTATAGTGGGAATAAATATTAGCTTATATCATTCAATAGTTGACGTTGTATTCATTATGCATGGGTTACAATATAGATGTTGATTCTATGGCTCTTCCTCTAATTATTTTTTTTGACCCTTAGTGGGTTTAGACATTCCAAATGTTGTGTCATTAATATCTATCTTTGACCTTCTCTATCCAGATAATTTAAGGCTCTTTCACACATTGTTTCCATGTTGATGCTATACCCTGTGTTCATAGACCCTGAATGTAAATGACCCTCTAAATACCTTTGTTGTTGATGCTCTTAAATTAGATGAGGATCTTCGTTTGAGTGCCATGTGGCATGTATATTTCTTCGTGAGTTCTTGAGGGATATAATATGCTTGAGAACACTTATTGCCTTCTTCATGTAATGTATAGGTGTTACATTCCTTTAATGAAGTGCTCAGATTTCCTTTAGATAAGTGTTTCTTGGATGTTCATTGCACCAACCTATAGCTTGTAACTCCCTTCCTGATGAAGATGAGCGCTCAAGTGAGGAGTGTTAGGGTCTTGTCTCAAGTGATAAATGTCACTTCCTCCTTGTGCATGGGCATATTATATAACAATCCTTCAACGTATCCTTCTTGGAGATTCTTTAAACCCTGTAATATATGTAGCTCCTTTTTCTATCTATTGCACTTGCTTATAGATTGTTTCAGGCTGAGTTGAGGAGCAACGATCTGGAGGCTTGAGCACTGATTTTCTACTTTGATGATGTAGATATTGGAACACTCCAATGGTGCTTTTATATTCCTCTTTTATCACTTTTTATACGTCCTCCATGTATATAGCATTGCTCTTGATTATAACATTATTTTTTCCCTTTGATATTTTGTCTTGTCTCTTGCAGGTTCGATCATCCAATATGAGGGAGTAAGGACCTTTGTAGTGACTCCTTTGATGTTCTTGGAAGGACGTTAGTGAACGATCACCTTCAGCTGGTTTTTCTAGCAGATGTTGTGCCATTAAGAGACCTTAAAATATACCTCATTTTTATATATAAACTAGATTAGGATAGTGCAATGCAATGCAACATATTCATGTATAAAATAGCTCTTATTGCACCTCTTTTCAAGTTTTATTTTCTGGTTTTTTGGCAGAATTTTGAATGCAATATGAGGGGTTTCGAGGTTGTCTCTTTGATTAGATACATTCCCATTTTTGCTTGGATATTTTATAAATAAAAAAATCTTCTAACCACTTGATATAATCTCTCTTTTTATTGTATTTTTATGCACTATTTCAATTGTATAAAACTTATTGTGCTTTGAACTTGAGACTCACCAAGTCTCGTTCAAGGCTTCCTTTGCTGCTCTTTTGGTGGTTAATTTATTATCCAATGCTTGGAGGATTGATCTAATTTTTTGGCTTCATCATTACACTCAAATTTGTAGATCTTTGTGCACTAATAGTGTCTTTAAAAATTTTAAAATTTTCTATTTTTATGCCTTTCTCAAGAACACAAATAATAATATTTTTAGAGCAATAGCATAGTTCAAATAAAGTTAATAAACTTTAACTTATAATACACTAAAAATTTCAGCTTATCACTCCAATTATCTCTCAAAACTAATGTACTTAATCAATTTATTGCAACTAATCAAGAATAACCTAAAATGAATCTTCAAGAATTATTCTATAATTTCCTTATAAGCAAAGGTAGTAGGAGCTAGTCTTCTTTTGCATTCCAAAGTAGATGATAGGTAGTTGATAGATAGATGAAAATATAAAATCTAATCAACTTCTAAAGTGCAAATGAACCTTAAATAAACCTTTCTATTTTTGCACTTTTGAAGACTATAATTCAATTCTCATTTTTGCAACTTTAATTCAAATTAAGGTGCTTAAAAAAATCTAATAAGTAATCCAATTAATGAATCTACTTGCACCAATAGTTTCATATATTTTTTTGAAATATCTTTTTGTTGCTTCTATAGAGGATGTAGACCTTGGTATCTAGGATCACCAAGTTGATACCTTGAGTAAGATGTTGCAGATCTTTGTAGGGTGCCCTAAAAAACTTCATCTTCACCAAAATATGGTCTCAAACATTCTTTCATGAGCCTAGGATTTTGGTGGCTTGTTCGCATATTGTAGTCTCCTCATTTTGCTATATATTTGAAGAGATCTTCATTTATAAAGTGGTACCTTCTTGCTATAAGAGGTAATCTCTAGATCTCCTGGATTTGGTAGGCTTATTCTATCTAAATCTTCCTTCAAGCTTCTTATCAAATTATAACTTCAAATAGGATCTTCTTATCAAGATTCTAAGTGTCTTGAGGTCTTCACTAGATTCTTCTTCTAGGATTTGGCACTCCTTGCAAAATTCTTCTCCTCTTGGGCTTATTTTCATATGGTGACAATTATCCCAAGTCCTTCACTATCAAGGGCTTCTCCTTGGTAGTGGATTTATACAATGAGTTCTTCTTTGATGATTTCTTCAGTAAGGCTCTCTAAGCCTTTTAATGGATTCTTATTGAGACCTCCCCAAGGTTTTTAATATTGTAGATTTTATGGTCTTCTTTGATATATTTTCTTCAAACTTTTGCTCCTAGAAGTGTTGGTGGTGAGATCTTCCTCTAGATATTTACTTATGCTGCTTCTATATTTGAACAAGACTCTCACAGTCCTTCTTCTTCTAATACTGGAAGCTATTCAATGAGATATTCTAATGATCTCTTTACATTTAGGTGCTGGACTAATTTTGAAGAAGATACTCTTCCTAGATTTATTGTAGGAAGTTTTCCCAACTCACTAAATCTCCTTTCCCTATAAAAAAGTATTAGTACCGAAATATTAATCTTCTTCTAAATCAAATACTCTCTGTAGACCAAAAATGGCCACATACTTAGAAAAAATTGACTAAGTGATAATGTTGTTGTTTCGATCCAGAATCAGGTTGATGGTATGAGTCCACTAGGAAATATCTCCACTTGAAGGTTTGAGCATATTTCAGGAAATTCCATTTCGGGTTTAGAATAATGATGGGTTTCAAATCTGCAAAATTTTGTAAGATATCATGACATCAGCAATAAAAAGTGTGGATTTGGTTCTTGTCGTATGTCCTATTTTGAAAAGTCTTTTTGCTTCTCGCTTCGGAAGAGCCTTCTTGCTTTTCGCTCTAGATTGATAAAAGTTCCAAAATCCATAAAAGTTTGTAAGATATGATGACGTCATTGGAAGAAATATGTGGATTCATGATCCGAGAAATGAACAAGGATTCTCTTCTCAAAATGAAGATAAAGCGAAAGGGAAAAATAATCTAAGTGTTTGACTCTAGGCACAGATTTGCATTATCTCTAAATTTCATAAAATTCATGAGGATATGATGATGTCAATGATGAAAATATGCAGATTAACAAATAAAAATTGAAAGATAAAATATCCTAGAGCAGATTTAGGGTTTTTATGCTGCGGATTCAAATTGAAGATTATGATGCTGAGGAAAAGAGCAAGATGACTTTCAGCTCACGTCAGAATTAATCTAAGTCATCCAAAAGGGAGAATCAATGGTGGAGGTTGACCTATCATATTTTTTTTGTTCAAAATATTTTTGCATCAGAACTATGATGTGCAGCTGGAATATGGAACGTCAAAGACTTTCAAGAAAAGCTAACCAGAAGCAATTACAGATCGACGATGTCAAGTTGTTCTCAATAAATATCAATGGGATGCATGATCTGGAAGATTTTGAACTTCAGTTCTTCTGGTTGACCATCAAGTTGTAGATATCCTGAATGGCCATGTCGGATGTTCTTCTAGTATATTTCCCAAAGTTTGAATAAACCAGCTAAAACCATCTAATCTTTTGTTGAACTGTTATAACAAGATTGAATGTATTGTTTCTTGAATATTATAATATGAAAACTATAAAGAGAGATTGAACCCTCAATTTAAGGGGTCGGCTATAGCGTGTTTTCATATGCTACTATAAATATTTTTGAAGTACTGAATGTAAGGAGCAATACATTGATCTTCGTATCAAGTTTGTGTTTCTGTGTTGGATGTTAGAGGTTCGAATTTCATAGTTGTATTTTTGTAAATGCTATATATGGTTAGTTTGTGTCGATCATGGATTACTAGATGTTATGAGTAATTGAAATCTATTGTGAAGTTTATTCTTTGTTATTAGAAGGTGCATTTATGTAAAATATGGGTTGTGGTGAATTCTGCTATTTGGATTATCATTTTTTGGATATTGAAATTGCTTACTATAACATTTCTCTGTTATGATTTAAATATCTGAAACGAGTTATCTTGGGATAAAATTTGATCTGGATGTATATCTTTAATATGGTATTTTGGAAACTTTTTATGGTAATGCAATGTGTTTAACCTATGCATCCATTGATATCTACATTTCTCTAACCTTACCCTTTTCTAACCCTAAACTCCAAGCCCTAATTGAGCATAATTGTGTCAACAATCTGTTAAGTTGACAAGAAACCAGCCTACTCTGGAGGTTGGATCTAAAATCCCTATTTTAGTCAATATAATGTTGAGTGCTGAGCTACAGCTATCAGATGTAATCCTAAGTAGAAATTAGGAAGATAGACAACTGCAATATCAAGAAAACATGATGTAATTCATTGCCCAATAGTTTTCGACATGCTCGGTGGGATAGTTTGCAAGGAACACGAAACCCATCTTAAGATTTATTGTTATCTCTACCTAAAGAAATCAAGATTCGATGAATTTTCTTGAACTTGTTAGTAGAGAAAATAAAGTTCACCTAGCGACTCCCTGGTCAGAAGACCCTAAAAATTATTGTAGATCAGTGCCCTTTCATGTATACTAGGTCCTTCAAGAGGAACAACCCTAATTCTTTCTTTCACTATGAGTTACCCTTGAGAGGGTCTACTATTATCAGAAGTTTAGATCAAGATTTTATTGAAGAAGAAGATCTTCTAGAAAAAAACCTAGTAATTCCCCCAAGAAGACCTATAGCCAAAAACATGGCACATAATGTGGCCCCAAAAATGCCACTACAGAAGTACCCAAATTGGGACTCAACTAGGCCCCTTATTTTAGCCCAAATGGATGTCATTCCTCAAGTTGTATCTAAGGCAAAACCCACATATGATGGATTTGGAAAGACAACTTACAAGCACTACCAAGATATCTTGAATCTGGTAGCAATCCATAATATAAAAGAGGAAAATATTATTGTAAGGATTCTAGCCTTGTCATTTCGTGGAAAGATATTACACTAGTTCAGAACCTTGGAAGATAAGTCTATTTATTCATGACAGTCATTGGTTGAGCCATTCATAGAATAATTTAATGAATTTGTTGATCATTTTTCCCTGTTAAATTAGTTTACAGCTATGCAAAAAACACAGCAAAAAACCATCTCTAATTTTAATTTGAGATTTAGTAGAACTTGGAAGATAATTCCCCCTAAATCTAGACCAGCTACTTGTTTTGCTTATATGTATTACTATCATTCCCTAGAATCAAAGCTAGGCTTGTAGACTCAACAATATGGAATTGAAACATTTCCCCAAGTCTATAATGATGTCGTCCATGCTAAAAATATCCTGATCAATGTAGGAAGAATTCCCGCCAAGACCATGTTGCCTTACAATTCTAAAAATAGTGGGAGCCATGAGCAATATACAAAAGCCCATCACATGGATCCTCCCTTTGTACCATATTCATTTCCTAAGATGAATCATATTCTTGGATCTAAAGCTATTTCCTCCACACCTTCTTTCCCCCCTCTTCCTTCCCAACCTTCTCAAGAATTGTTTGCTATCCTGGACATACAAAATACCATGAAAGATCTTAGTAACATAAATGAATTCAATGGAGAAGAGAGATCAATAAAGGTCACAATAGAGGATATTTCCATATGTGAACAAATATCAAAGGCCTGGTACTAGCAATAGTGTCGAGATTAGAGTGAATGCAGAATATGAGGATCTGGAATGTTCTGTAGATTCCACCCTTGCAAATTTTTGGTGTTTAGTATACAATGATCCCCATGATTCATAGTCTTGTGTGATGTATCAACACCATGTTCAACAAGCTATGGATCAAGATGAAATAAATCATAAGGGAAGAGTTAATATGTTATGGAACCCTGATCAGATCATGGTTGGAAAAGACTTAGAGGAAGAAGGCCCAATTGATGTTATGACGAGGTCCAAAAACAAAGCTTTACAAGTAGAGCCTTAGAAAATGGGACAGTTCTAAGTCCCTTTCCAGAAGAAAGCTAATTTCCCCCCTCAAAATAATGATATTTTTCCCATTCACTGATCTAAGGGAAATGAGAAGACCGACAATTTCCCTAGGATTCCAGAAAGAGTAATGAAAGGAGATAGGATGAAATCCAAGAATGAAGAGCAATAAAGGCATAGGTTCCCCTCTATTACTAAAATACAAAGGTTAGAGGTAACCCAATAATACAAAATAAGGTATGGTGAGCCAGAAAGAGAATGGGAAAGACTATCCCTAACCAAGTCTAAGTATAACATTATGGAAGAGATGAAAAATATTCCATCAAAAGCTAGATTGTATGATACCCTTTTCATTCCAGGACAAATTGACTTACTTAAATCTTCCCTCAGTAAAAGTCCCCAGAGAAAATTCGCTACCACCATCCTTAGTATACCCTTAGAAAATAAATAAATGACACTTGTTGTCCTAAAGAAAAAACCTCCCCTATTTTATATATCCTTAATAATGGAGGGATGGGTAGTCCGAAATTGCATGATTGATTTAGGAGCATCAACCACGGTTATGCCTAAAGTGGTCTATGAAGATATGGGGATGGAATATACCCGGTCTTGTTCGGGAGTATTGCAACTAGATGGGACACCTGTAAATATGATTGGAGTTATTAAATATGTACTGATGAGGTTGCACAGAGCCCCTGAGGTGACAATAGTGCAATAAATAGTGGTGGTGGATTTATAACCCTATTTTGGATTATGTCTCTCAAGAGAATTTACTGCAAATCTTGGAGGATGTATGTATATGGATTATTCTAGCATGGTAATATCTTTCAAGGGAAAAGAGGATAAGGATAACTCCTGAGAAACCAGTTGCTTATCATATTGAGAAATTTTAAGAAGTCATGTGTAACATTAATCCTGTGGAGGAATTTGAACTAGTAGAAAACATTGAAGAACTAGATATTGAAGATGAGTTGCCTTTGAAAGAGGATTACAGTCAATTTGTAATTGGTATGGGTACATACAACATCACAAATAAATTGGAAAAGAAACTCCTGGCTATTTCTAATAAATCCCTAAGAAATAATGAAACATGGGTTATGCACTTTGATGGTGCTAAATGCAGAAATGGTGTAGGGGTTGGTGTAGTTCTGCAATCATAGTCAGAAGGGGTGAAGAATTTTTCTTATAGACTGACATGGTCATGCACCAATAACACTGTAGAATATGAGGCTTTGTGCCTTGGATTAATGTAAGTTGAAAGCATGGGCATCAAGATTTTGAACATATATGGTGATTCTGAGTTAATAGTACATCAAGTAAGAAATAAGTGTAGCAATAAGCATCATTACTTAAAAGCTTACTGGAATAGAGTTTGGGACCTAATGGATTCATTTTATGCCCTGAACCTAAATTTTGTGCCTAGATAAGAGAATCACCTGGTAGATGCATTGGCAACTAAGAGACCTAATTTCAATTCTCCTATAGATTTTGGAACTAAGAAGACCAAGGGGATTAAAATATTTTTTAGGCCTATAGTATCGGATAAGCAAATATTCTGGTAGGTTTTCAAGAGTGATGAATAGATTCTAGACTTTATGATAAAAGAAGCATGCTTCACGACTCTTCAAGAAGAATACTTGGAGGAGATAGACCAGCAGGACTTCATCCAGCTGAGAAACAATCACATCCCAAAGGGGTTGGTTACCCTTGAAAGTTTATTTTATAATGAAGATAGAAATAAAGTGGGATTTATGAAGGTTGGTGAAAATATCTATAAAGAAATAGAAGTCAAAATCAAAAAGAAGTTAAATATTGGGGTCCAATGTTCTGCTGAGGAAGCAGAAGATATTAAAGCTTTATGTTTAAAATACCAAGATATGGTAGCTTGGTAATATGAGGACCTTAAGGTTTATGAAAAAAGTATTATTCAGCATACTATTGAGTTAGATCCTAATACTAAACCATTCTGACAAAAATAGAGGCCTGTCAATCCAAGGATAGAAATCATTACAAGAGAAGAACTTTTGAAGCTATTAAATGCTAGGATAATATATCCGATAAAACACTCTACTTGGGTAGCTAATTTGGTACCTGTAAGAAAGAAGAATGGGGACATACACCTATGTGCAGATTTTAGAAATTTGAATCAAGCTTCCCTTAAGGATCACTATCCCCTTCCTAAGATTGATCAAATTTTACAAGTAGTAGCTAAAGCAGAGAGGTTTTATCTACTGGATGGTTATTCTGGACATAACCAGATCTGGGTAAAAGATCAAGATCAATATAAGACATTATTTACTACAAAGTTGAGAACATTTTCCTATCAGAGGATGCCTTTTGGGCTATCTAATGTAGGAGCTACATTTTAGAGGGCCATGGATTATGCCTTCGGTACACTTATGTGGAAATACGACCTACCAATATGGTAAGATGCAGAGCCTTGTGCCAAGGACTGATAGATATTTTAGCTCTGGAAGGAGTAACAAATTGTCATATGATAGAAGAAGATCAAATAGAGATTGTTCACACTCTGGATTCTAATTGGATCGAACAAATGACCAGGTATTTTCAAACTAGTGTATGCCCACATGATCTGAATTCTTCTCAAAGTAGGAGGTATAGACTTCATGTTTTGAAATATGCATTATTACCAGAAGGGTTATTCAAAATAAACTTGGATGGTGTTATCCTAAAATGTTTGAGGGAGGACCAACAAAAGAGAATCCTAGAAGAATTTCATGGAGTATCATCTTGTGGTCATGGCTCAGGAAGAGTTGTAGCTTTGAAAATAATAAGAGCAGGCTATTATTGGCCTATTGTCTTTAAGGATGCTTTCAAATTTACTTAGGATTGTGATAAATATCAAAGGTATGTTGGAAGAACTAGAAATACCGCATCTCCTCTAAAGCCTATTCAAGTTGAAGAACCTTTCCAGCAATGGGGATTGGATTTCATAGGAGTTATAAACCCTAACTCTTCATTAGAACATAAGTTCTTCTTAATAGCTATTGATTATCTAAACAAATGGGTAGATGTTATTCCTACAAAAAGGGCAGATCAAGATATTGTGATCAACTTTATGGAGAGTTTAATTTCCATATTTGGAATCCCAGAAGCTTTGGTGAGTGATAATGGTCCTGCATTTATAGGGACCAAGTATATTGAGTTTTCTAGTAAGTATGGCATCACTCTAAAAAATACTTCAAATTATTATTCTCAAGGTAATGGACTTGCAGAATCTACTAAAAAGAACCTGTTGAGGATTTTGAGAAAGTCCATGGAAGGTAAAAAGAGGATTTGGCATCTACTGCTTGACCATGCTTTATGGGTAGACATGATTACCATTAAGAAATCTATAAAATTCCCCTTATGCACTGGTATACAAAAAATAAGTAGTATTGCCAATCCACTTGGAGATCCCAACACTTAATTTGTTAGTTTATAAGAGGAATAATTAAAAGGAGATATTGTAAAAACTATATTGACACACTTGTAGCAACTGGAGGAAAGCTAGACTCAAGCATATGATAATTTTTAGAAGCACTCATCATATATTAAAGCATGGTTTGATAAAAATGCCAGGTTCAAAAAACTTCACGTCAAAGACTCGGTTCTCATGTGGAATGTGGACAGAGCAAAGCTAGGCAAACATGAGAAATTTGATTTCTTTTGGGATGGTCCTTTTGAAATAGTGGAAGCTAAAAAATATAATGTATTCCAGCTGAAGGATCTAGAAGGGAACATTCAACCAATTCCAATGAATGGTTTCTGTTGGTCCGACTTTTATACACACCCTGTGAAGAATGAGCATGAAACTCTGATAACACTTATACGGGATAAATCCCACTCACTTTAGGATCTTGCTGGTTATCCAAGGTGTGAGTTACAGAGTTGGGTCGAATGTCTATTCACTCTTTTCCGCTTCTGGAATAGTTTTCAATATGGACTGTCTGTTACCTTACAACGGGTTCTTGAACTTGTTCAGTAATGTTTAGAAGTTGTCACTTGTTGACAATCAGATTTAAAATTAGTTCTTTGATCTAGCTCTTATGGGTCAGCAGATTTAAATAAAAGACAAATTTAAAAGAAAATAAAAATGGATCATTTCACGGTAAAACAAAGAGGGTAGGGTAGGGCAGAAAGAGAAGTTTATCAAACTTAGCTGTAAAACAAAACTACCAATTTTATTTATACTATCAGCTTCACAACAGAACAAATCAAAGAAGAAAGTGTCCAGCTTTCTAAGATCACTTTCTACTAAGAGCATAAGGCAGAGATGGAACAGATCTGAAAGAAAATCATAAACAGAAGGGAAGTCCGTTAAAATTGGTATTTCTCACTAGCGAGATAGCTCACACAAGTGAGGACAGAGCAATTAGAACAAACTTGAACCTTAAATTGATGATTTTCCCTAGCATACAATAGAACAAATGAAGCCCAACAACATATTTAATATTGATAACACAGATTTACAGACATATATTTAATAAACTTTAAAGAAACGGATAACAAAAGAAGATGAACTTATCACAATCTGAAAAAGATTAGGCTCCTGGCCATGCTATCACAGAAAACAAAAGCACATCAACTCCAAGTCCAGAAATAAAGTATTTAACAAGATTTGCAAGAAATTGCTTCAATAGCCTTTTATTTCTAAGTCTCCGCCTCTCGCGATTACATTTAGAAGAAGTATTTATAGACTCAGGACAGACCCTGATCTTTTCAGAAATATCTTCTTCTCAAACCCTAAATCTTATCATCTTAAACCCTAGTACCCGGGTTTTACAATATAAAGCCATTTAAAATAAAGTCTTGATAAAACTTAACCATTCTGCAAATCAGTGCAATCACTTGCCATAAATGGAGAAGACAGAATTCGAATGCCACTTGCATTCACCCGCAACTGTGAGTAAATGCCTTCATTAATGCCCTCGGGTAATTTGGATGAGTCACCACTTCTCTGACATTTCATCTCCGCAGAGCCATCCCTGAGTTGAAAATGTCTGCAAGCCATTAATTCTGCCATAAATTTTCATTAAATGCATCCATCGGCAAATTTCGGTAACTGAGTGTAGATATTTTCATTTTTCGGCCAATTCCCGACATACTCCATTAAATGGGCAGCTGCTTAGTCACCGTAAAGTCTCTTTGCGGCCAGATCTGTAAAATTTGGATGAAACAACAATTCCTGACATCTCTCATTTCAATATGGCTGTCTTCGATTAATTTGCACTTAACTTTGTCTTTATGGCCATTTCTCCGTTATCATGTAAGTGCCAGATGGCTTCCTGCATGAAAGACAAACAAGGATTAGCATTTTAAAATTATTAAATCAAAACCTTAAATATTAAAATGAAACCCTAAAGTTCATTTGCATGTCGGCTCTAATTATCTGATACGTGGCTTGCTTTGTTTTGACACGTGTCACAAAAATCGTGACACGTGTCCATTTCCAGCTGTTTTCCACTTTCGGGCCTTTTCTGTCTAAGCCGTGAAAATGCGACATGTCACGATTTCGTGACATGTCGCGAAATCGTGACCTTTCCTCTTCCTTCTCCTCGCGAACGTGACATGTCACGATTTCGTGACATGTCACGAAATCGCGAACTCTTCGCACTTGCAACTTTCTTTTCCTGGCATCGCGACATGTCACGAAATCGCGACGTCACGATTTCGCCTCCTTCCTCTGCCTTCTCTCCATGTCGCGATTTCGTGACATTCCTCTTCTTTTGCCCTTGCTTGTCCGATTTCGCGTTGGAAATCGCGACGTCACGATTTCGCGACACTTCCTTCCTTCCTTCTCCTTTGTGTCGCGATTTCGTGACACCTTGCCTTCCTTTTCTCTTTGCGCATCGCAAATACGTGTCGCGATTTTGCGACACCTTTGCGACTTCGGCCCTTTTCTCTCCAAAACGTCGTGATTTCGCGACCTTTCCATGCCTTGGACTTTTCTCTCGTCGTGATTTCGCGACAGTCGCGATTTCACCGTTTTATGCCTTAGCTTTTTTCTTCTTGCCAAATGCGACATGTCACGATTTCGCGACATGTCAGAATCGCGCCCTTTCCCCTTGCTTCTTCCAAATATGTCGTGATTTCGCTACATTTCATGCCTTCCTCCTGTCGCGATTTCGCGACATTTCAAAATGGACGTGTCACGATTTCGTGACCTTCAAAATGGAAGTGTCACGATTTCGCGACGTTTCGTACGATTTGGCTTTCTCTCTCCAAACCTGTCGCGATTTCGTGACATTTCCAAAATGGAAAGTGTCACGATATCGCGACATTTCCAAAATGGAAGTGTCGCGATTTCGCTACGTTTTTGCGACTTGGCCGATTTTTTGAAACCCTTTGCGATTTCGTGACATTTCCAAAAATGGAAGTGTCGCGATTTCGCTACTTTGCCAAAAATGGAAAGTTTTGGCCTCTAATGAATTTATCTATCTGGAATCTGCATTTTTTCATACCGGTGAAAGATTTTCTTTAATCAACAATGATTCTAACATTTGAAAAATGAATTCTAAAATAAAACAAAGCCAGATGCAAGTAAAAGCACAACTTGAAGAGAAGGAGACAAGCAAAATTTGGAATTAAAACCTTAAAAACATCAAGAGGGTCCTTACTGCAAAAATGAAAGCTCAAAATTTTCAAAGGGTGGAAATTCATTTTTCAGTGGGGGTGTGTTGCTTCTCAACAAATGGCGATATCTCATGGGTAAAATAGTAGCATTATTTTAGAACCCAGGACTCTAGTTTCAAAACAACATAGACCATGTATCTTGCCTTGCCACAGATATTCTTCAAAATAAATTAACTACTAACTGATAGTTGTCAAAATTTCCCAAGGACATACTAGGCTGAATCATTTAAGGAAGATTTCTGATGTGCAATTACAAGCGTATAAAACTTTCTTCAAGAATGACTGGGCCTTCGAATGTTGAACTCTGGATTGATCAGCTTTTTCTAGATTGTAAAAAGGGGAAACCGAGTAGAGCTCTGTTTACTAGTTTAGCCTTTTACAGCCCCGACAGAGTTACCCTTTAGATTTACACGACCCAAATTCACAACTGTAAGGTAGAATCTACAACTTGGTAGAAGAAAACATCTTTTGAAGTCTTGGTCGCCTCTTTGATTACATAACCTTTTTTTTTTTCTTTTTTATTTTTTTTTATATATATATTGGAAATAATAGAGTGCCAATTCTATGCTGTCTTGCTCAACTCTCACCTTCTCTCTCTCTTTTGAAATATATCAACATTTGAAAAGCCTTAGAAAGAATAACAATTTTCTTTTAATATTTCATCAATCTGAAACTGCTTCAGCCTGGGCACTGATAGCCTCTGTGGATACTCAAATAATTACATGAATCATAGTCCCCTCTTATGACCAACTTTTCTTGGATTCCCTAGGAGTTTCTCCAACCAAACAGCATAGCAGTTTCTTTATAATTAAAATAACTGTGGCAAGCAAGACACAAAATCCAATCATCCTTCCACTGTTGTTCTGAATAACAAAATAGTTCCACTGTTCAGTTTAAATAGACTATCTCACAATTATGATAATGAACACTGGATTCTGGACTCAGAATAAAAACAATTTTTTAGAAGGCTGACTTTTTTATTGATGCTCAGGCAAAGGTTAAAGAACAGAAATTTTAAAATAAAATAAACTGTACAGACTTCCAAGGATAAACACAGACCCTTAAAAAAAAATAAAATAAAACTTAACTGCATAGACTTTAAAATAAAACAAAATTAAAAAAAAAAATAAAGTACAGACAAAGGAAATAAATATAAAAGAAATAAAATACAAACTTAAAATAGATAAAATAAATTAAGATAAATAAAATAAAACAAATACTAAAAAAAATAAAATAAAAACGTACGATTAAATAAAACTAAAAATAAAAATAAAACTAAAAACTGTATACATTAGAATAAAACTAAAATAAACAACTGCAGAGTTATTTACAATGTATACACATGTTACAACTTCTTTGTGACTCATTCAAATGATATATTGGACGGAACAGCCGAGAAATAATGCTTTAAGTATTGACCATTAACAGGGAGGTCCAAAAAATTACCATCAAGGTCTTGTAAATGAAATGCATTATTACCCAAAATCTCAACAATCTGGTACGGGCCTATCCACAGTGGCTGCAACTTTGTATGCTTACCCTTCTTTTCATGGGCCTTGTCCCATAGAAGCACCAGGTCTGCCAGTATGAAAGCTTTCACTTTGGCCCTCTTGTCAAACCAACGCTTGACGGTTTCTTGGTGCCGACTAAAGTGTTCCAGGGCTTGGAGTCTTTCATCCCGCAAATTAGTTAGATCCAAAACACGAGCCTCTGCATCCGCTTGATCCTCAAAATAGTCTAAGACAAATTGGTAAGTAGGTAATTTCAGAGAGATGGGAACAATTGGTTGGGTACCATACAACAAAGCAAAAGGGGAAGTCTTAAGAGCCACTTTATATTTTATCCGGTCAGCCCAAAGTGCATATTTCAATAATGTATGCCACTTCCTGGGTTTGTCTGTTGCAGATTTCTTAATGGCATTCATTAAATTCTTATTTGTGGACTCAACCAACCCATTGCCTTGGGGATAATAGTTGGATGAAAATCTGATAACTATCCCCATCCGGTATGCCCATTCTCGCAAACTCCAATGATTGGAAGGCTGGTCCATTATCACACACCAAATTCAGAGGAACCCCAAACCTGGTTATGACATTTGACTCTAGAAATTCGATCACTTCATGATCTGTACTTCTTGTGGTGGCTGCTGCTTCGACCCATCTTGTGCAGTAATCAGTAGTCGTTAGAACATACTTATGCCCTGCTCAAGAATTTGGATTAATCACTCCCACAAAATCAAGTCCCCATTGCATAAAAGGTTTATTTATTACAACAAAGCTGCAATGGTAGAGCCCGGTTGGCCTCTTTGGCTACAAAAGTTTGGCACTGATGGCAAGTTCTCACATGCTGATGGGCATCTTTAAATAATGTAGGCCAATAATAGCCTGCTCTCAATATTTTATGCGTAGTAGCAGATCCTGATGAATGCCCTGCCCCTAACTTTTCATGAAAATTGGACATGACTTCATTGACTTCACTCCGAGAAATGCATCTTAAGAAAATGCCAGCATAATTTTCTCTCGTACAAATTACCTGCTTTGAGGAGATAATGAGCAGCTTTCAGTTTTAATGCTCTCCTTTGGGTTCTATTCAAGTGAGACGGGCAAACTCCAAATTGCAGTAGATGAATAATATCTCCATACCAGACATCAATTTTAGAATTTAACTGATTAACTTCTTCCCGTACAGGTATTTCGGCAATGTGTCGGGACAAACCAAGTCCTCTGATCAATTTTGTAGGCCTAATTTCTAAGTCATATTCTTGCAGCCTTGTAACCCAATTACCTCTTAGTTCACCCAACTCATTCTGACTTAGTAGGTATTTAACAGCTGGGTCCGGAACTATAGCATGAACTCTGCTTCTTAGTATGTAGTGCCTGAACTGCTTAACTGCTCTCACCAAGGCATAAGCTTGTTTGTCTAAATGAGAATATTTCAGCTCAGCCCCCTTTAAATTGGTACTCTTGAAAGCAATTGGATGTTCTCCGGTTTCTCTCCGTTGGGTCAGAACTGCAGCAAGTGTGTGTTCAGAAGAAAAGGTGTACAGATAAAAATCTGCACTGAAATCTGGGCTTACCAGAACTGGTGCTTGTTTGATGGCGGTCTTGATTTCTTGGAACGCTGTTTTAGCTTCTGTGGTCCAGAAAATCTGAGCAGTTTGCTTTAGCATGTCATTCAGTGGCTTGACTATCTCTGCAAAACCGGAGATGAACTTCCTGACAAAGTTAATTTTTCCAAAGAAGGACCTCAACTCTTTCTTGGAGTTGGGAAATGGTATGCCGGATATGGCTTCAACTCTATCCGGATCCATGGAAATGCCATCTTTTGTGACCAAGTGCCCAAGGAGCTTTCCTTCCGTTACACCAAAAATGCACTTCTTCGGATTCAAAGAAATGTCGAACTCCCTGCATTTGTTAAACACAGACTCCAAGTGTTTTACATGGTCAAACCGAGATTTAGAGAAGACTCGTTAAATCATCCATGTAAACAACAATACATTTACCCATAAGGCCCTTGAAGGCATGATCCATTGCTCGTTGAAATGTAGCTCCGACATTTATTAATCCAAATGGCATCCTCTTGTAAGCAAAAGTTCCCCACTTAGTTGTGAAAGCAGTTTTCATTCTGTCTTCCTTCTCAACCAATATCTGATTATACCCTGAGAAACCGTCCAGGAAAGACATCATCTCCGAACCATTGACAATCTGTAACACCTCATCCATAGAAGGCAGAGGATAATTATCTTTCTCAGATGCCTTGTTCAAATTTCTAAAATCCACACACAAAGCGGATCTCTCCATTTTTCTTTCTGACTGGCACCAAATTGGCCACCCAAGTAGAATGCCTGATGGGAAAAATAATGGCGGCACTCAATAGTTTTTCTACCTCTTTCTGGATGAGGGGCTCTAACAGAGCGTTGACATGCCTCTATTTTTGCCGAAAAGGTTTGCAAAATTCTTTTAAAGGTATAATATGAGTGTAAACTTTCGGATCAAATACCTTTAAGTCTTTGTATGACCAGGCCATAACATCCTTGGACCCGTGAAGAAAATCAATCATATTCCCTTTTATTTTTGGATCACAGTTCTTAGCCAACTTGATGTGCCTGGGATCTTCTTCAGTCCCCACGTTCAGGTTCTCAGTCTCACTGTCTTTTGCACCCATAGAATCCTCAGAATTCACCTTTTGCCTGATTTGGTCAACATCAAAGAGCCGCTCTAGTTCCACCATCCCTTTTGGAATTCTGTTGTCTTTCAACCTTATTATTCCCCTGTCATCATCTAACTGCTCCAACAGAGTGTCCCTTTGGCCCTCATCGATTATAGCATTTTCAAATGTATTAGTACTCGCAAAAAGTTTACAATCTGTTGATCATCGGAGAAAACCTGAAAATTATCTATATTATTTGGGACTCGAAGGACAAGGGACTAACTCAATTGAAAACTTGTTCCATTTAAATTCTTCCAAGTGGTTTTAAACTTGCGGTCGAAGAAGCCAAGACATCTCGCACGTGAATTCTGCTCTCTGGGTATGTGTGTCGGATTAAAAGCATCAAAATCTTCTACAAGATCCCAAGCCCGATGTTTGTATCCTTTTAAATAAGATGCTTTACACTCGGAATTTACCTTTGACTTGATTAGCCACCAATTCTGAATCCGTAAAAACTTGAATATTTCTTACACTTTTGTCCAAAGCAAATTTCAAACCTAATACCGGAGCTTCATACTCGCTAAATTATTTGTACAAGGGAACCGTAGGCGATAAGACATAAAATATGTCCGACTTTCAGTGCCCTTTAAGGACCGCCCTCGTGCCGTAACCCCGTTTAGACTTAGCCCCATCCACATGAAGCGTCCAGACTTCATTACTATGAACAGGATGGGCTTTATTAAACTTCTCATTTTGTCCCGTTGTTAAATTGTAAACTCCAATATCTACCTCCGCAATATTTACAGTCTCATTCTCTGCATTGTACTCAGTAATTGTATGCTTGTACCTGGGTTCTCTTTCAACCCGTAATTGATTTGCCACTCCCTTCCACGGCAACCACATGTGTGAAAAGTCTGTTGCCAAGTATCCGTTCAGAGATCTCGACCAATCCTCGCTCAAAAGCATCCCGTACCCCACGGGGATATCCACAACCTCGAATTTCAATTTTATGTTGAGCCCTTGGCTCGGATGCTAATTGGATATGAATATTTTGAAGTTCTCCCACTACTTTAACCTTCGATTTGTCTAATTGGACAACTCTCCTTTCGTACTTCATTGGGGTCAGACCCAACTGCCGACAAATGGCCAAAGGCATAACATTAGCAGATGCACCCGAATCTACCAAACAATTGTGTAAGTTCTTCCCAAAAATACGAACAGTCAGTAGAAAAGGGGGAACCTCAGTTTTCTCTTTGTACATGGCTACATTCGCATTTGCCATTTTCTTCCCCTTGTCCAAAGATTTTGTAGTATGCCCAGAGTATGTTTTTATCAGGTTGTCTCTCTGTTCTGAAATCTGGGCCAACTCATGAAGAGTAATGTTGGCCTTGATCTTTTTCATATCCTCCACTATGTTATATCCCTTATTAAGTGGAGGGACAAAAGCATCTGGTCCTCTCAGATTTCCTCCCTTGGGTGGAGATGGATTATTACTTGGAGATGGATCTGGAGGAACATTGTGAGAGTTGTCCGGAGGGGTTGATGTAGTGTTAGGCTCCGGATTTCTGTTTCTCAGGTTGTAGTTATCCCTCCTGTACTGTTGGAAAGCCTGCACCTCATCCATAGGCATTTCAACTACATTCTTAGATTCATCCGGGAAAGTGAAAGAATCCAAGACCATAGCTGCACTGTGGTTGGATGAACTTGGGCCATCCGCATTTCTTTGATTTTTAGGAGAAATCAAATCCCTAGACAAAGCTTCAAATGCATTACAAAATTCCAAACAATCCAACTCCCCATGCTAAGAAGTAGCATGTATTCTGCACCAGTTAGGCAGAGCTAAATCGCAAATATTCACATCATGACCTTTACCTTTGTAATCTTTATTAGGTTCATATGGGGGCCGGTTGAATCTGTTCGGTTGATATGAATACCTGTTTGAGTTGTCCCCAGTAGAAACTTGCCTTTTAAAACTCAAAAAATCATTGGCCAACTTCTGAACTATTTTTGAGACTTCTTCAACTCTTGCATTGTCAGCCTCTTTGCCTGGGTTCTGTACATTCTCAACAGGTGCTACAGCCAATGGATTTGCTGATGGTAGAGTCTGACAAACTGGCAACATCATCTGATGTGGTATGGGATTGAACACAGGGGGAGCTTGTGTAACCAAAGGAATTTTCTGAGCATTTAAAGGTTGGGGTCCCAACTGTCTTTCCAGAATCAAAGCTTCTTTATAAGCCTCTGTTAAATTAGTAACAGAGGGATCTCTTTTCAAGAAAACTGAAGTCATTGGATCTAGAGAATTTCTAAAGATCTCTAATGCCAGGTCTGCATTCGGTACATAATAGCCAGTAAGTCTACCATAAGCTTTCTAGAATCTAACATTATAAGATCTGATAGATTCACTTAATTCTCTTTTGATACCAGAAAACTGCTGATATAATATACTAGGATCTATCACTTCACCGAACTGTGACACAAAAACCTTTTCTAAGTCATTCCAACTGGTGATAGAATCATTAGTAAGATTTAGAAACTAGTCATAAGCTCCCTCCTGGAGAGTGAACGGGAACAATCTGCAAGCAACATCTTCATGCTGTACATTTAATAATTTTAAAGCATTCTTGAAAGCTACCAGATGTTCTTCTGTTGTCCTTGTCCCATCATGTTTATATCTGGGAAGATATCTTTCCGGATTTCTGGGCAGGTCATGGGCTATACCCGAAATATTTAAAGCAGTGGAACCCAACCAATTTGCCATTACTACTTGATTGACGGTGATATTCTGAGTTGTAGTTGGAGTAACTACCAGCGGTGATAAAACTGTTTGAGATAGAGACTTGGCCCTTCTGAGGCTACTTCTTCTCGGAGTTTCTAATTCAGGCACAAGGAGCTCTCCAGCTCTGGGGTGGGACCTTGTTACCCTGTATGTAGAATCCAACTTTTCACAAGCACTTACAACCTTACAATCCTTAATGAGTACTGAACTTGAGGTCTTCTTTTCTGGCAATTTTAAATATTGTACTGACAATTTACAATACTGACCGGAGTTCAGTGGGCCCTCCTTCTAGCGCCATTTTTAAATGTTGGTCCGACTTTTATACACACCCTATGAAGAATGAGCATGAAACTCTGATAACACTTATACGGGATAAATCCCACTCACTTTAGGATCTTGCTGGTTATCCAAGGTGTGAGTTACATAGTTGGGTCGAATGTCTATTCACTCTTTTCCGCTTCTGGAATAGTTTTCAATATGGACTCGTCTCGTTACCTTACAACGGGTTCTGAACTTGTTCAAGAATGTTTAGAAGTTGTCACTTGTTGACAATCAGATTTAAAATTAATTCTTTGATCTAGCTCTTATGGGTCAACAGATTTAAATAAAAGACAAATTTAAAAGAAAATAAAAATGGATCATTTCACGGTAAAACAAAGAGGGTAGGGTAAGGCAGAAAGAGAAGTTTATCAAACTTAGCTGTAAAACAAAACTACCAATTTTATTTATACTATCAGATTCACAATAGAACAAATCAAAGAAGAAAGTGTCCAACTTTTTAAGATCACTTTCTACTAAGAGCATAAGGCAGAGATGGAACAGATCTGAAAGAAAATCATAAACAGAAGGGAAGTCCGTTAAAATTGGTATTTCTCACCAAGAGCATAGCTCACACAGTGAGGACAGAGCAATTAGAACAAACTTGAACCTTAAATCCATGATTTTCCCTAGCATACAATAGAACAAATGAAGCCCAACAGCATATTTAATCTTGATAACACAGATTTACAGCATATATTTAATAAACTTTAAAGAAACGGATAACAAAAGAAGATGAACTTATCACAATCTACAAAAGATTAGGCTCCTGGCCATGCTATCACAGAAAACAAAAGCACATCAACTCCAAGTCCATAAATAAAGTATTTAACAAGATTTGCAAGAAATTGCTTCAATAGCCTTTTATTTCTAAGTCTCCGCCTCCTGCGATTACATTTAGAAGAAGTATTTATAGACTCAGGATAGACCCTGATCTTTTCAGAAATATCTTCTTCTCAAACCCTAAATCTTATCATCTTAAACCCTAGTACCCGGGTTTTACAATATAAAGCCATTTAAAATAAAGTCTTGATAAAACTTAACCATTCTGCAACTCAATGCAGTCACTTGCCATAAATGGAGAAGATAGAATTTGAATGCCACTTGCATTCACCCGCAACTGTGAGTAAATGCCCTCATTAATTCCCTCGGGTAATTTGGATGAGTCACCACTTCTCTGACATTTCATCTCCGCAGAGCCATCCCTGAGTTGAAAATGTCTGCAAGCCATTAATTCTGCCATAAATTTTCATTAAATGCATCCATCGACAAATTTCGGTAACTGAGTGTAGATATTTTCATTTTTCGGCCAATTCCCGACATACTCCATTAAATGGGCAGCTGCTTAGTCACCGTAAAGTCTCTTTGCGGCCAGATCTATAAAATTTGGATGAAACAACAATTCTCGGCATCTCTCATTTCAATATGGCTGTCTTCGATTAATTTGCACTTAACTTTGTCTTTATGGCCATTTCTCCGTTATCATGTAAGTGCCAGATGGCTTCCTGTATGAAAGACAAACAAGGATTAGCATTTTAAAATTATTAAATCAAAACCTTAAATATTAAAATGAAACCCTAAAGTTTATTTGCATGTCGGCTCTAATTATCTGATACGTGGCTTGCTTTGTTTTGACACGTGTCACAAAAATCGTGACACGTGTCCATTTCCAGCTGTTTTCCACTTTCGGGCTCTTTGTCGTCTAAGCCGCGAAAATGCGACATGTCACGATTTCGTGACATGTCACGAAATCGTGACCTCTTCCCTCGTCCACTTTCTCCTTATGCGAAACGTGACATGTCACGATATTCGCGAACTTCTACACTCGCACTTCTTTCATGTGCACGATTTCGCGACGTCGCGAAATCGCGACCCTTCCTCTTTCTCTCCCATGTCGCGATTTCGCGACATGGTCCCTTCCTTCTTTCCCTTTCCCTTTTCTTGTGTCTCGATTTCGCGACGTCGCAATCGTGACGTCGTGATTTCGGAAACCCTTCCTTCCTTCCTTGTGCATTTCGCCCTCCCTTTTCTTCGCGATTTCGCGACGTCGTGAAATCGTGAGGTCACGATTTCGCGACACCTTTTACTTGGCCCTTTTCTCTCCGTCTCGATTTCGTGACGTCGCATCGACGTCCGATTTCCGACCTTTCATGCCTTGTTTTCTCTCAGCGGATTTCGCGACGTATTTCAATTTTTGCCTTAGCATTTTTTCTTCCCAAATGCGACATGTCACGATTTGATGACATGTCGAAATCGTGCCCTTTCATCCATTCATTCTTCCAAAATGCGTGATTTTGCATTTTCATGCCTTCTCCGTCGCGATTTCGCGACATTCAAAATGAAAGTGTCATGATTTCGTGACCCTTCAAAATGGAAGTGTCGTGATTTCGCGACGTTTCGTACGTTCTGGATTTCTCTCTCCAAACGTCGCGATTTCGCGACATTTCCAAAAATGGAAAGTGTCGCGATATCGCGACATTTCCAAAAATGGAAGTGTCGCGATTTCGCTACGTTTTTGCGACTTGGCCGATTTTCTTGAAACCCGTCGCGATTTCGCGACATTTCCAAAAATGGAAGTGTCACGATTTCGCTGACTTTGCCAAAAATGGAAAGTTTTGGCCTTCAATGAATTCATCTATCTCGGAATCTCGCATTTTTTCATATCAGTGAAAGATTTTCTTTATCCATGAATGATTCTAACATGTGAAAAATGAATTCTGGAATAAATCAAAGCCAGATGCAAATAAAAGCACAACTTGAAAAAGGAGGCAAGAAAATTTGGAATTAAAACCTGAAAAACATCAAGAGGGTCCCAACTGCAAAAATGAAAGTTCAAAATTTTCAAAGGGTGGAAATTCATTTTTCAGTGGGGGTGTGTTGCTTCTCAACAGTTTCCACCTCAGGGTTTACTATTTGTAAGTTGTTATCTCATTGTAACATATGTACATAAATATTTCCCTTTATTTTTACACTTTGTTCTTGTTTTTACACTTCTTAAATTGGTCATTTTTTCAAAAAGGTACTCCAAAAAAAATAAAAAAATAAAAAAATTGTTTAAAAAAAATGACTAAGTGTTGAGAGGGGCATGCTAAGGTTCTATTCCGTAGACGGTACCACCCAAGGTTCTCCGAAATGACGTTTTGCCTTTGAATCCGCATGATTGGATCTAGATGGAAAATTCCATAGGATGATCCACTAGGAGAAATATGAGAATGGTAATAATCCAAAAATCCCTCAAAGCTTGGAATAGGCCAGAGCCGAATCAATTCAAAATCAAATGGCAAGTTCTAAAATGACACATGGAGACTAAATATTTCTCACACATTTAATCCTAATGAACTCATGCATGAAACAAAGAGTAGCCAGAGGGATGTGATGGGCTGGTAGCACAATTTCAAAATTCGACCAATGAAGAGGTACAACGCCACCTTTGCACCACCAAATTGAATGATGAAATGGATTGGTAAGTGTGCCCACAAAGATATCACATAATAGCTACATTAATGACAAAAGATACGTGGGTTCCAGAAAGGGGAAGTAATGAAAAGAATTTTCCAAATTCACTTTGAGGTCCCTTGCTTCTACATAAAAGTAAAAGAAGTACAACCATACTTGGAAGAATTCACTACAAAAATTTGGGAAAACGAAGCTTGCTACTATAATAATGGCATTCAAAAAATCATCCATTGAATCAATGAGGACAATGACAAGATTGCAGGTGTATGTACATCGCACTAGTCGAATCGCAGACACAGTGATGGCTAGAGTGGAAAGGACCTGGCTCAGGATAAATTTTGAATTCCCATATTTTGAAGGAAAGCCAATGTAGTGGCAAGGTATGATAGCCATAAAATCATTTTTGTTCTCTTACATTTATGATTATGTACATCACTATCCCAAACTAGTATCTACTATGATTCAGTTCTATGACCCAGAAAATAGGATAGTTATAACCCATGAGGGCACTCCCCTATTTTCTATTACAAGGGAGATATGTTATGAATTATTTTCCACAGGGGTAGGTCCACCATAAAAAACCAGAAAATTTAGTGTAGCAGAGCTATATAGGGCTCACAATAACATGATGGCTATAGAAGAAAAAAGAAAGGCACTAGAAAGGTGGCTTCGACTTAATTTCATAAGGATAAGGAACAAAGCTGAGATGCCTGAGGTCCCGATTCATATTGATGAAATTGCATACCTAGAGTTATTTTCTATGTTAGCCTTGATGGAGGGTTTGGACTCTGACAAAATGGTGCACGGTTGGCAAATCACCGTTGCATATTGTATGTCTGATGAAAAGATGTATAAAAAGGAGGCAAAAAAGAGGGGCATAAGAGTAATTTACTTTGACTGGCCACATTTTCATGCTAAAAATATTCATGATTAGATGGTAGACATGAAGAGAGGTGTTGGTACTCCTAGCTTCAGACACTGCTCAAGTCTGGTATGGATGTTTTATGCAGCTTTCAGGAACAAAATGTCATGGATTATAGCTAAGGATAATATTGATGATGGGGAACCATTTGCACTCTATTATTGGATAGATATTTTGAAAATTAGTAGGTCCCATTACAGGTTCAATTTAAAATTTTTGGAACCTGCCCTCAAAATAATGTACAATGAGTGCCCTAGGTTACCTGCTTTGACTAAGCAGATTCTGAGGAGAGAATATGCTGAGGAGGGAGATTGGTATTTGTTGACAGAGGGTATAGTAATCAGGTTGTATGGTTTCTTAGGTAAACCCTTTCTTTTACCTCACTTTGTTATAGAAAGACTATTTGCCCTAGAGTATCTGAGACATGTGGTATACATTGACACGAGCTTTGGTTCTACAAGAAATAAGAAGTCTCTAATTACTTACCACCCTAAAAATAGTATTCTTGTAGCCGAATGGCAGGGCCAACTAATTGAGCGGTATCTTGATAGATTAGGTCTGCTTTATATTCCTCAAAGGTGGAGTTATGATCCCGATGATATTTTTACCATAAGGAATAAAGCCCTCAATGGAGATAAAGCCTATAAATTTGAAAAAATGCCTAGGGCTATTTTTGAATAGGGGGGGAATAATGATGAAACTTATCTTGTGGAGTGGAATGTTTCAAATATGGGTCAATTGCCTCCATGGTTGGATTTCTATGAACAGGACCAGACATCAGCTTATCGAAGATATTATTGATAGAGTGATAATTGAATCTATTAATTTAAAATACCTCCTTATGGAGAAGATATATTACATAGAGGAAAAATAGTAGAAAAAGGACCTTGTAAGGTGGAGAAGATTACAGATTGGTAGCGTATGAGGATTGAAAGTGGAAAAACTTTTCCCAAATCAAAGTTTGGAATGAATATGGATAAGGAATTTTTTGGGATTTATAATAAAAATTTTGAAACCTGGAAGCCAAAATATGTCAAGAAAATAGTTTTGATAAGTGAAAGGCCTTAGAAAGATTCTGAATCATTACCTTCTCTAATGCGATAGAGGATTTTGGCAAAAATGCTAGAGGTTCCTTCGATCGCTACTGAAATACCAAATATTTATGAACCCCTCTTTGAGCAAGTGGAAAAGCTTCCTGAGAATGCTAAATTAATAAATGAGACCATGTTCTGAGGAAGTAGTAGTTAATATCCCATTAATTGAAGTAATATCCCCATTTTCTTTTGTTGTCCCTAGAGCTTCGTATGAGTTACGACCCATAGTTGAGAAGTCTTTACATTCAAGGGTAGAACAGGGAAACAAAGGAGGGGAATATTCTGAAGGAGAAAGTGCCACTTATCAAATAGTGTATAGAAGGACTAAGAGGGCCCTAGAAACAAAGGAGAAATAAATCTCTAAGAAGCAAGAAAAAAAGGTCTAAAAGGAATGAATGGAGAAGTGCTTGTTGTTACTACAAAAGGGTTGGTTGACCAAGAATAACAACCGGTAATAGAAGTTGAATAGGAAAACCCTACATCTACAAGCAAAGGTACAATTTCTAAACTCTCTTCTCCTTCTCATATTCATGAATCCCTGGAAGGATTTCCCTCCTTTTTTGTTCAAGATGCAGTAAAGTTACCTCCTCCACCTTTCAATTCTTCTCCCAATCCATCAATAACCTTAGAGGTACCAGTCAGTTCTACATTGTCACAACCTCCTCCAAACCCACTCTCAACCTCTCAGGTCTCCACTCCCATGTTTGCCATTGTTACATCTTCATCTCTTTCATTATCATCATCAAAGGGACAATGCGTTCCAAATTCATCCATTCCATCCACTATTAATTTGGTCTCTATTTCGCTTAATTTACCTATATTAACAACAACAATAGTCACTGAGTCCATTGTTGTAAGAGAAGTTGTGATTAGAATGTCTTCATCACTACCAACAAAGGGACAGTCCGTCCTTATGTTTTTTATGCCATTATCTACTTTGGCGGCTAATTTTTTAAGGTCTATTGCTAAACCCCAAGAGTAGGAGAATGTTCAAAACATAAGTGATTACTGGGTAGAAAATATTATCAAGCCTTATAGACGGATGGCTATGACCAGTAAAAGTATGTATGTCAATCCTATCACCAGGAAAAGGATTTCAAAGTCCTTAATTCCATAAGAAAGCAATATTGAGAATGAGATGACTACTCAAGATTATAGAGCAGAAGAAATTATAGAAGATATTGATAAACTACATGCTGAAGATGAATTGGGGATGGCCAAGGCCCACTTAGAAACTTTTTGTGTGAAGACAGATATAGCCAAATACAAGGTGAATAAATTAGAACAATAGATTGAAAGGCTTAAAAATAATTTCAATTATAAAAAGGAAGTGGAAAAGGCTTTAAGAGAAGAGGTGAAGGATTGGCAAGAAAAAAATCAAGAAGCTAGTAAGTTGAAAGATCATTTAGAAGAATAGAAGAGACTACATAAAGAGCAGGCCAGAGAAATTCAAAATCTAAAACATCAGCTTCAGGTTGAGAAGGCCAAAACCTCAAGGTTTTCCAAGGACGATTTGAAAATAATAAAGTAGGAGTTGCTTTCTGAAGTCCAAGATAAATGTTCTAGTCTTCAACTTATAATCGACTACTTGAAAGATGCCAAACAACTACTATTCACCATTTAGGTAGATACAAATCAAATATTAAGGGAATTATAGTCTATGGTGACTCTGGTAGAACAAATAAACTAGTTGGTTAGTAGTAGGTTTGACGACACTGCTAAAAAAATTTCTAATAAAGAGTGGAATCTAGCCAAGATAGCTTCAAATATAGTGTTGAAAAGGCACAAAGTAGCACAAAAAGTTTGGTTGTTATGTAATAGGATGGATAGAAGAGTCAAAGAGATCATTGACATAAATAAGGAGATGATTCATCTTGGTTTCAAAGTACTCTAGAAGGCAGATCATAGCTTGTTATCTATAGAAGGAGTTCAGAAGAGCATCAAAGATATTTTTTAGGATGAAGCTGAGATTGATTCATTACCAGAACCATTATTACAAGAACAAGCTACCAAATTGATTGTGGACTATACCCATTTTAGAGATTTGATGGAATATTTGGTGATTAAGGGGAAGGCTGCTAATTATAAGGATGTTGGAGAGCTACAATATGTTTACAAGCAACTTAAATAAATGTCAACCCCTTTCGAGGAAGTTTGGAGACATGCCCTCCAATATTTAGAATCAATGATTAAATTTTTGGGGAACACCTTTAGTGGAGATAATCAGAATGTACAAACTCTGGAGGAAGAAGAAGAAGGATATGAAGATAAAGAAGGTGTGGAAGAGTAAGGATAATATTGAGCACTCACATGCCCAGGAGAGCCTCACACTCAAGTCATTTCAATTTCCATTTGTACAAATACATCATTTTTTTTGTATGTCTATTTTTACTCTCACAGTTGTCAAAAATAAGCAATAAAGATATGAAGCCTACAGAGCAACAATTTTTGTGTGAAGATATTCTTTAAAATAAAGCCTTATAAAGGAAGAATAGTTGTATATAGCTTACAAAGGTAGTGATAATACTAATATTATAGACATAGTATTTGGTTAAAAAGGAAGGTTTGATGATGTTATTGGTATGGTTTCTATGTGACCCTCTACCCACTAGACAGAATTTGTGTTTTTAGAGGGTAGGGTTTGCATGGAAATAATTCTTTAAAACATAATCTCAAAGATAATTCTTTTTTTGACTCCTGAAGCCCAATGGATAAGACTCTGGATTCAATTAGTTTTGTGAGAAAATCCACTCAGGAGGTTCCAGAATGTAGACCAAAAATGGCCATATACTTAGAAAATTTTGACTAAGTGATAATGTTGTTATTCCACTCCGAAATCAGGTTGATGGTATGAGTCTGCTAGGAAATATCTCCACTTGAAGGTTTGAGCATATTTTGGGAAATTCCATTTCGGGTCCAGAATAATGATGGGTTTCAAATCTGCAAAATTTTGTGAGAGATTGTGATGTCAACAATAAAAAGTGTATATTTGGTTCTTGTCATATGTTTGATTCCATAAAATATTTTTGCTTCTTGCTCTAGAATAGCCTTCTTGCTTTTCACTCTGGATTGATGAAAGTTCCAAAATATGCAAAATTTTGTAAGAGATGATGACATTAGTGGAAGAAATATGTAGATTCATGATCTGAGAAACGAACAAGGATTCTCTTCCCAAAATGAATATAAAGTGGAAGGGGAAAATAATCTAAGTGTTTGACTCCAGGCCCAAATTTGCATTATCTCTAAATTCCACAAAATTCATGAGGAGATGATGACGTTAGCGATGAAAATATGTAGATTAAAAAAGACAAAATAGAAGATAAAAGAGCCCAGAGTGGATTCAAGGTTTTGATGCTACGGATCCGAATTGAAGATTTTTATGCTGAGGAAAAGAGCAGGATGGTTTTCAGCTCACGTCGGACTTAATCTAAGTCATCCAAAAGGGAGAATCAACGGTGGAGGTTGACCTATCATATTTTTTTTGTTTGAAATATTTTTGCATCAGAACTATAACATGCAGCTGGAAGATGGAATGTCAAATACTTTCAATAAAATCTAACCAAAAGCAGTTACAGATCGACGATGTCAAGTTGTTCTCAAGAAATATTGACGAGACGTGTGATATGGAAGATTCTAAAATTCAGTTCTTCTGGTCGACCATCAAGTTGCAGAGATCTTGAACAACCATGTCGAATGTTCTTCCAACAGATTTCCTAGAGTTTGAATGAACCAGCTAATGCCAGTTAATCTTTTGTTGATCTATTGTAACAAGATTGAATTTATTGTTTCTTGAATATTATAATATGAAAACTATAAAGAGAGATCGAACCCTCGATTTAAAGGGTCGGCTCTAGCATGTTTACCTGTGCTACTATAAATATTTTTGAAGGACTAAATGCAAGGAGTAATACATTGATCTTCACCTCAAGGCTGTGTTTCTATGCTGGATGTTAGAGGTTTGGATTTCATAGTTGTATTTTTATAAATGCTTAGATGGTTAGTTTGTGTCGATCATGGATTACTAGCTGTTATGAGTAATTGAAATCTATTGTGAAGTTTATTATTTGTTATTAGAAGGTGCATTTCTATAAAATTTGGGTTGTGGTGAATTCTGCTATTTGGATTATCATTTCTTGGATATTGAAATTGCTTACTGTAACATTTCTCTATTATGCTTTAAATATCTGAAATGAGTTATCTTGGGATAAAAGTTGATCTGGATGTATATCTTTAATATGGTTTTTTGGAAGATTTTTATGGTAATGCAATGTTGTTAACCTATTTGTCCACTGATATCTACATTTCTCTAACCTTACCCTTTTCTAACCCTAAACTCCAAGCCCTAATTGAGCATAATTGTGTCAACAATCTGCTAAGTTGACAAGGAATGTTGTAGAACTTTATTATTATTAAACATGAACCATTCACCAATATGCAAAAATATCAAATCATTCATCCACAATACATTATCCACAATAACAATCCACAAATGAGAGAGAGATATATAATACCCTTAAGGTAGGGCAACACCAATAATAATCCTTAAGGAAGGAATAACTCCACAAGATCTCCCAAGATGAGAGGCCACTTCATGGGCACGACGATTACATAATATTCTTCTTCAATGATATGAATCCTTACAATGACAAATATCTCTTCTTTATATATCCATATTCTTATTCTACTTTGGAGAGCCTACTACTAATATTATATTATATTAAAATATAATATAATATTATAATACAATCAACCTTGGGTTATGTGTGGCCCATGCCAACCCTTATACAATATAATAATATATCCCCAAATATCTATTCCTAGGTACCCTACCATGCCACCCTCCTTACAAATGTTTCGTCCTCGAAAAATATGAAGAAACCTGATAGTATGAATTGCTAAGCAATGTTAGCAATTGGTACCAATCCATCCAAGTGAAACTCGATGATGCTGGTATGCCATTTTGTTACTTGAGTATCCAAATCTGCTTCGTTGGCTCCATGCTTCTGCTGCTGTATTTTGATAACTTGAATGATGGGTCCACTTGTTCCTTGATGCTGATGAACCATGCTGAAAACCATGATCACTATGCTTTCTTTGCCAAACACTGCCATAGTTGGTGCCCTGTTGATTACATGTAGAACCATAATGTTGTTGCCTTGAACCATGCCTCCAATATTGTTTCCGCTCATGGTGGTGTGGATGGCGATATGGTGCAACCTTTACTTGATGTTCTACCTTCTTTGACTTTTCAACCTTTGGCTTCATTGTTATAAATTCTTCTACACCTTGTTCTTTCATGTTATCTTTGTTTGGTGTGTCCTTGTGCTCTTCTATCAAATATTCCTTAGACTCTGTTGCTGCTATCGCCTTTGTGGATTCTATTTCTTGTTCTTCAATTTGTTCTTCTACAACCACTTCTTGATTTTCCTTGTATCCTTGCTTCTCAAGCTGAGAAATATCCTGCAATGTTATTTCCACTGAATTAGTTACTGCTACTTCTTTCATGGAATCTGTTGCTACTATCGCCTTCTTGGATTTTGTGTCATGTTCTTCAATTTGTTCTTCTACAACCGCTTCTTGATTTTCCTTGTATCCTTGCTCCTCAAGCTGAGACATATCCTGCAATGTTATCTTCTTTTTTCTGTACCATAACTTCATAAACTTCTTTTGCACATTAATGTTAACAGTACCCAAAGAATCTAACCAAGGATAACCAAGAACAATATCCTCATCATCAATCTCAATAGCGTAGAAATCTGAATGTAAAACATATTTATCCATGGTGATCTTCAAATCTTTAAAAATCTAAACATTCTCACCCTCTAGCTGTATGTCCTTAATTTTTGTTGCTTGAACTTGCAATTTCTTAGCTAAAGCAATATTAATAAAATTATATCTGCTACCAGAGTCAATGGAAATAATAACCTATTCCTTTTGAATGCTTCCATGAACCTGCAAAATAGACTTTTTAGATTTAAACAAATTCCTTTGTCCATTTTCTAATTTATCTTCCACCACAGGTATGGTTTCCTCTGTCTGCATACTAACATCTTTTTTATCTTCCTTGAACTTTTCCTCTTTCATATTGAGTAATTTTATTTCTTTTTCATAGTCGTCGATCAAATCCCTTAGGTGATCTACATAATATGGGTCCCATTTACTCAAGAATGCATGCTCTATTTCATCCCAAGTGTATTCATTATTCCTTTCTTTACGAAACTTATCCAACCAAAACAAAGCTTCCCCTTGAAGACATATACCAAGCAAGGATTTCCCCCATGAGACATTACAACATCGAGATCTAAAATTTTTCCACCATTCTCGAGCATCAATATCATCTTCTTCAGAAAAACGTTGGATTTCCATTGTTCATGCCCTAATGCAACTAGGGTTTTTTGATAATAAATATCATGCCCTAATGCAAACTAGGGTTTTATGGAAAAAAAAATATATATATCTTCCCACCAAGTTGAAGCTAAAAATCCCAAAGACAACTACATCTGCAATTTTTCTTCCAAACAAAATAAAGTGCAACTGATTTGCTTACCCGAACTAAACAAATTGTCTTTTGAAAAATTCGCGACTTGAAAATTCGTCACCTTCCTTGTTCCAGATGGCTGAATTCAAAAGGTCGTATCTCCCTCAATACTACTCAGATTCCTTCATATGACCACTCATTTTAAATCTCTTCAAATTTTGCACCAACGGATCCAAGAATCGCCTGAATCGGATACAATCTCGCAGAGATATGGCTTCTGAAAGATGAGACGTTTTTCCACAAAAAATCTGTGAAATTCGTCACTATCCTTGTTCTGGATACTAACTTCAAAAGGTTGTATCTCCCTCAATACTGCTTAGATTCCATCATATGACCACTCATTTTAAAGCTTTTCAAATTCTACACAATCTAATCCAAGAATCGCCTGAATCGGATAAACTTGCGCAGAGATATGGCTCCTGAAATATGAGACATTTTTTTTCCAAAAAAAAATTGCCCTAATTCTAGGGTTTCACACAAAAATCCCCACTTTTCCAAAATCGTTGCTCTGATACCACTTGTTGCAGAAATTTATTATTATTAAACATGAACCATTCACCAATATGTAGAAATATCAAATCATTCATCCACAATACATTATCCACAATAACAATCCACAAATGAGAGAGAGATAGATAATACCCTTAAGGTAGGGCAACACCAATAATAATCCTTAAGGAAGGAATAACTCCACAAGATCTCCCAAGATGAGAGGCCACTTTGTGGGCACGACGATTACATAATATTCTTCTTCAATGATATGAATCCTTACAATGACAAATATCTCTTCTTTATATATCCATATTCTTATTCTACTTTGGAGAGCCTACTACTAATATTATATTATATTAAAATATAATATAATATTATAATACAATCAACCTTGGGTTATGTGTGGCCCATGCCAACCCTTATACAATATAATAATATATCCCCAAATATCTATTCCTAGGTACCCTACCAAGGAACCAACCTACTCTAGAGGTTGGATCTAAAACCCCTATTTTAGTCCATCCAATGTTGAGTGCTGAGCTATAGCTATCGGGTGCAAACCTAAGTAGAAATTAGGAAGGTAGACAGTCGCAGTATCAAGAAAACTTGGTGCAATTTAGTGCCTAACACTCACTTTTTGGAGTCTTCTTCAAGATCAATGCTTCTATGGCCTTATTTCTGTATCAAGTCTTCTATGGCATTTTTTAGGATCAAGGCTTCCATGGTATTTTTCTTCAATATCAAGGCTTTTATGGCCTTTTTCAGGATCAAGGCTTTTGTGGCTTTTTTCTTATAGATTTAGGCTTCTATGGTATTTTTTTCTAGATCAAGGATTATATGGCCTTTTATTCTTGATCAAGGATACTATAGACTTTTCTTCTTGTGTGAAGTTCTGAATTTATTAATGGAGATCTCCTATCTCCTAACATCACCACAAATCTTCTCCAGAAGTCTTCTTCCATAGTATTATTTTCTTGGAAAAGGAACTAATATTTGCACTATGAAGATATGTTGACCTTCAGGCAACGAAGTTGAAGTCTCCTAGATTTCTATTGTAGAAGGAATATTAATATTTTTAGAATTAGATTTTTACAATAAAATAAACTTTGGGCAATAGTTAAGAAATTCTAGATATCTTGAATTATCTTCACTAGTTGATTTTTCAATCTAGTAGATTGAATGTTGAGTCCTAGTATTCACAGGTTTTTATACAACTCTATGGAAAGACTCTAGCCAAATGCAATCTCAGTATTTCTAAAATTGATGTTTATTTTAGTCCTCACTTGCGGCTCTCCCTGATTCTACCACCTAGACTCTTTTGAGAGTTTTGATAGTGACTGGTCCAAAGGTGCGTCAAGTTGACAAAAAACATAGGCTCATTGATAATGATGGTTTTCTTATGGTTAGATCTATCATATCTCTTATACCACTATTATATTTTGATTTTGTATGCAATGAGAGATAACAATCACAAGATATAGAAATAATATGAAATAGAGTAAATCTACGAGATGACTAAAATATACTATAAATAAAAATAACAAAAATGAATACAATGTAGCTATGGAGGAAATAAACATTCCATGAATAATGCTATCAGACTACATTGCACCATCTCCAATATGGACAAATATATCTAAGCTATGCTCTACGATGTTGTAAGTGATGCCCTATGTGGTTCTCTATGATCTATGACAATAAGGCCTTATATAGGAAGATAGGTTTCTTGGCCAACACTCTATCTAGTTGTGCAAGGGACAACTTGCACATGTACAACTTACACATTGACACTTGTGCATTTATTACATTGCATGAAGAAACTAGGTAATTTCCCCATAAAGTAATCTAATTTCCTAAGTATGTACCTTGGTAGGTACATTTACATGACCCAAAATATGTAATATAATATATTTCTAACACCTAGTACTATTGTATTTTTACCCATCCCACCCACTCATTTCTTGTTCAAATTTTCATTTTAAATAAAAACAAAAAGTTAAGGTTTTGTTGGCATTTTTGCCACATTGATTCTCATTGATGAATGCATTAATGTATCGTTGGGGATCTGACCTTTGATTGATGCAGCTTGGGCGAAAAAAGGAGAAAAATTGAGCAAGAAATGGCTAAGTCTGAAAATTGCAGCGACGTGCTGACATGTCGCAGAATCGCGGTCAACGCAGTCAACGCAGGCAGGTTGGCGGAACCGTCACGATATCGCGACGTGTTCCGAAATCGCGGGTCGGCGGGCAGAAAAAGCACTAAGTCTGAAAATTGCAGCGATTCGCTGACATGTCAACGAATCGCGACCCGGGCAGCGTCGAAGGCAAAAAGTGAAAACTTGCAGCGCGTCGCTGACATGTCAGCGAATCGCGACCGAAAATGGCGATTGATGCGGAGAGAAGGAACATGTAGCGAAATCGCGACATGTTCCGGTTTCGCGGGGCAGAGCGCAGGGAGGAGCCAACGGCGGAAACATGTAGCGAAATCGCTACATGTTCCATTTTCGCGGGTCAACGGTGGTCAAAGCGTACTGAATGATAAGACGTCGCGATTTCGCGACCCGTCGCGATTTCGCGACCCGTCGCGATTTCGCGACCTGCGCAGTTTTCCCGCCAAGTGCAATATGAACGGCCGAAAGGGTTTTTTCGATTTTCGAGGATTTAATGCTAACCCGAATTAAATATTTTGCGGATTTCCGATGCGGTTAAAGTCGAAGAAGCGCCCAGGTCACCAAAATTAAAGGATTTATTGGTTCAAAGTATTGGTTCGTGGATTATTTTAACGGCTTCATGCACATGTTTGAAAAATCGAATTTAATGAAGGGCCGCGAACATTAATGGTATTTAATTTTTATTTCCTCGAGGCCGCTATTAAGGGGTCGTGTTCCTGATTTTCAAGATATTATTGTAGATCACGAGGAAGTTGGTTTTACGTTTTTAATGCTGCAAAGAGGACGGACCTCTATAAAAACCAATGTAATTTTCATTTGCAAAGGTTGGAAAAACTTGCTGCTAGAAACTGAAGTGCATTTGCAGGAATAAAGGATTGGCTTTTATTTTTCAAGCGTTTGCATTAGTGATTTCCTTTCTGTTTATGTTGCATTTCTAATAGCATTTGTATGTCTTAATGGCTGTTGCATTTAAATTCTGCATATTGGATTTATGCACTTCCGTGAGAGTATGATTCCTGGAATGTGATTTTGGAGGGTTTCTCTGCGTACATCGTGCGAAAGTTAGGTTGATAACTTTTATTGCTTGCTGTTACTGCACTTTAAATTTCCTGCTGTTATTTTTCGATCCCATCACTTTGGCCTGTGGCCATATTTCCCATTTCTTTCTGCAACCTTTTAAATCTCTTTCCAGCAACCCTATCTTAAACCCATTTTTAGAGTAGTGAAGGGAACCAGCCCACTCTGGAGATTGGTCTGGGAGCCATTTCTTGCTTCCAGCCTTTCAATGTTGGCCGGGTCTAGGGCGCAATTGTAAAAATCCTTTCCTGTGGCAGATTCGTGACCAACAGTTTTTGGCACGCCCGGTGGGACAGATTGTTTCTGTCTCCAAGAATTCATAATCGGTGGGATACGCATAATTTTCCAAAGTGATAACCCCACCGGTGCCAACAGTTTTGGCACGTTTTAACACCCGGAGGTCTCAAGATTTGATGAGCTGTCTTGGCCTCACGACGGAGATTTGTAAGTTCATCTGGCGACTTTGCTGAGTTGAAGATCTGTTCGTGGATGCCTATTGTTTTTAAAAAAAAAAAAAAAGAATTCAAAGAATGTTTTTTCTGGCGACTCTGACTTAATGGCGATGGCCGTGATTCCGCAGACCACTGCCACAAAGGCAAGGGTTTTTTCTAGATGGGATGATCCTGGCCCTCTGAATCTGCAAGTTCGGCATGAAATTCCCGAAGGTGCCCTGAAGAACCTGGCAAAATATGACGGTACCGAAGGCATGGCTCTGACACATGTTGAAGATATTGCTATTCTGTCCATGATCCATGTCATAGAACACGAGGATGTTATGATCCGACTTCTGGTTCAGTCTTTGGAAGGAAGAGCATTGCAATGGTACAGACTGCTCAAACGTCAAAGCATCAGCTCATGGGATGATCTCGCGGGAGCACTGATCAAAAGATTTGATGAAGATCCTCTCTACAGTTCTTTGGATCTCTACCAATTTTTCATGTACATCAAGAGAGCACCTCAAGAGAGCATCACGGACTTCAATGTCCGATTCTTGAGAAGTCGCGAGAGAATTCCGGAGAAGATCCGTCCATCACCCACCCGGGCCCACCTCTTTTATGTTCGCGCTTTTAACTCTGACATTGGTCTCTTTTTGCTACGATCGGGTGAACAACGCTTCCCACAAATCTTTGAGGAAGCAGTGCGAGCAGAACAGATGTTGCACTTATCAGGAAAGTTACCGTGGGGGGAAACTCCATTACCTTCTCCGATGGTTGCTGCTCCTGTTTACCCTGCACATTCATGCCAGCTCCCTTATACTGTACAGAAACCTGAGATGTCGTTGTGTGGAGCTCAAGGGACAGATCTCATCCAAAGCCAAGGATTGGCAATGAACAATATGGTTGCTTGCAGTTTTCATAAGGAGATGGATCCAGAGGATATAAGCAAAGAAGAAGAACAGGAGCACCAAGAAGGCATAGTCTGTGCATGACATGCAAGCATTTAGTCGGAACTCGTTAAATATGTCGGATCAACGGGTAGAGTCCGAAGAGATCTGAAGAAGGAACTGTTGTTGGACAATTCCGTGATCGGATCCGGGAGTTGGAGGAACCTGTTTTCAGTCCACAGTCAGAGAACTTTTCAAGATGGTGGGGTTTCTTTTCCGCATTATTTGTCAGTTGTGTAGGTCTTGGCATGTATGATAACTTGCCAGTATCAGCACCATGGAGAACTTCAGGAAGGAGCCAGCCCAATTTCAAGGACCGACTTAAGTATGATCAGATCTGGTCGGGACATTGCAGATTTACCGGATAACATTCTGAGATTGGGTGTCTGGTGGCGACATGCCAATCATGTCGTGACTTATTGTATATAGTATTTTGAAAAAACACAAAAAAAATAGAAAAAGAAGAGAAAAAAAAAAAAAAAAAAGTGGTATTGTTTTTATTTGTTCATCTCGGTTCTTGTTGCCTGCGAGCCGTAGATGCTTGTTTTTTTTTCCTTTGTTTTTCTCCTCCCAACAGTTTGGTGGCTTTCTAGCACTTTCTTCTTTTCCCTTCCCCATTTCCTCTCTTTCCTTTCTTCATCTTCTTCCTTCTGTTTCTTCTGCATTAAAACAAAATGAG
Source organism: Wollemia nobilis (assembly GCA_028583015.1). NCBI lineage: Eukaryota > Viridiplantae > Streptophyta > Pinopsida > Araucariales > Araucariaceae > Wollemia > Wollemia nobilis. The sequence goes on along the minus strand of JAQPPZ010001711.1, from coordinate 3,999,890 downwards.
CCACAGCTGTTGTTTCTTTTCCCTTTTCTGTTTTTCCCCGTTCCTTCTTATCGCTTTCTTCTAAGTTCTGTCATTTTACGCATTTATTTACAGTTCAGTTCATTCTCATTCCACAGCATTCATATTTCCATTTCCATTCCATCCGTTCATTCACTTTCATTCCATCCATTGTAGATGGTAGTACAACAACATTCTGCTATTGTGTCTACCACATTGCTTTGTCAATCTATCATTTCATTATTGTCATCACTCCATTGCAGTCACCGCTTGCGCAATCGCAAGAGCTCACTCCACTATCGCATTCCATTTGTCGCATTTCATAACCGATCATATGCGAGTTCTTTCGGTTTCAGCTTTTTCAGCGAGAAGATGATTGCAGCGATCCCCCGACATGTTTTGCGGCAGCTTGTTTACGGTTCAATATGACTCGTGCCCAATGGACTAAGGCTCGGATTCTTGCATACGATGAGTCTGTATACCCAGCGAGCCGCCAAGAATGTTGGCATTTTTGCCACATTGATTCTCATTGATGAATGCATTAATGTATCGTTGGGGATCTGACCTTTGATTGATGCAGCTTGGGCGAAAAAAGGAGAAAAATTGAGCAAGAAATGGCTAAGTCTGAAAATTGCAGCGACGCGCTGACATGTCGCAGAATCGCGGTCAACGCAGTCAACGCGAGCAGGTTGGCGGAACCGTCGCGATATCGCGACGTGTTCCGAAATCGCGGGTCGGCGGGCAGAAAAAGCACTAAGTCTGAAAATTGCAGCGATTCGCTGACATGTCAGCGAATCGCGACCCGGGCAGCGTCGAAGGCAAAAAGTGAAAACTTGCAGCGCGTCGCTGACATGTCAGCGAATCGCGACCGAAAATGGCGATTGATGCGGAGAGAAGGAACATGTAGCGAAATCGCGACATGTTCCGGTTTCGCGGGGCAGAGCGCAGGGAGGAGCCAACGGCGGAAACATGTAGCGAAATCGCTACATGTTCCATTTTCGCGGGTCAACGGTGGTCAAAGCGTACTGAATGATAAGACGTCGCGATTTCGCGACCCGTCGCGATTTCGCGACCCGTCGCATTTTCGCGACCTGCGCAGTTTTCCCGCCAAGTGCAATATGAACGGCCGAAAGGGTTTTTTCGATTTTCGAGGATTTAATGCTAACCCGAATTAAATATTTTGCGGATTTCCGATGCGGTTAAAGTCGAAGAAGCGCCCAGGTCACCAAAATTAAAGGATTTATTGGTTCAAAGTATTGGTTCGTGGATTATTTTAACGGCTTCATGCACATGTTTGAAAAATCGAATTTAATGAAGGGCCGCGAACATTAATGGTATTTAATTTTTATTTCCTCGAGGCCGCTATTAAGGGGTCGTGTTCCTGATTTTCAAGATATTATTGTAGATCACGAGGAAGTTGGTTTTACGTTTTTAATGCTGCAAAGAGGACGGACCTCTATAAAAACCAATGTAATTTTCATTTGCAAAGGTTGGAAAAACTTGCTGCTAGAAACTGAAGTGCATTTGCAGGAATAAAGGATTGGCTTTTATTTTTCAAGCGTTTGCATTAGTGATTTCCTTTCTGTTTATGTTGCATTTCTAATAGCATTTGTATGTCTTAATGGCTGTTGCATTTAAATTCTGCATATTGGATTTATGCACTTCCGTGAGAGTATGATTCCTGGAATGTGATTTTGGAGGGTTTCTCTGCGTACATCGTGCGAAAGTTAGGTTGATAACTTTTATTGCTTGCTGTTCTTGCACTTTAAATTTCTTGCTTGTTATTTTTCGATCCCATCACTTTGGCCTGTGGCCATATTTCCCATTTCTTTCTGCAACCTTTTAAATCTCTTTCCAGCAACCCTATCTTAAACCCATTTTTAGAGTAGTGAAGGGAACCAGCCCACTCTGGAGATTGGTCTGGGAGCCATTTCTTGCTTCCAGCCTTTCAATGTTGGCCGGGTCTAGGGCGCAATTGTAAAAATCCTTTCCTGTGGCAGATTCGTGACCAACAGGTTTATACCCTTACATTTCTCGCACCCCCTCCACCACTCATAGACTCACCCATTGGATCTATGGTGTCAATTGCCTCATCCAATGGTAGTTTTTCATTGCATTAAATTACTCTCCTCCTCATTGCCTCACGTCTCTCTCATCTTGCATGGTGAAAATGACCATTTCTTCACAAAATATACATTTTATAATTTTTGGTAGGTAAGACCATTTGGGACAGTTCCATTTAAAAAAAGCAATTTTAAGGAACTGTCTTAATTCGAGACGATCCTAAAAATTTAACATATTTTTCACTAACTTGGTGGCCATACCACCTTTTATCAAGAGCTTTGTCGCGATCATCATTTTACCTCACCTCCACCAACTCATCGCTTGAGGGGGTAGACAACATAGGAAAAATTTCATCTAAAATCAAGTCAATAATCAAACACTTGAAAGTGAAAATTATGTTTGTCCAAGAATATTTTCCAAAAACTATCATACACCCTCCTTGTTGGGGCAAAAGCAAAAATCTCATTAAAAAAAATACCTGGTATACCTTAAGTCTAAAGCCTATAGACTAATAACATCTACCTACGGTTGAAAGGTTTATTGAGATCAAATCAAATCCATAATTTTTTGGAAGTAATGATTCAACGACATGTGTCCTTTCCATAATTGGGGCATCCCGTGTTGAATTTTTTTAGACTATCCTGCATTACTCCCCTTCCATTAATTAACATTGTTCATCATTGGTTCAACCATTTTAGATCATTTATTTTTGCTCTGCATTATGCTTACACATAAAGCATTCCAAAAAAGGGTATTTATAGACACCTAAAATGCATTATCTTAAGGAGACTTCCAAAAATCCTCCTTTCTAACCCACCCAATCCACTTCAAGCAACCTCAAGGCTAGTTACATAGATTTCTAGTAGTAGGAAACTTTATCCATAAGAGTCATAACCATATTGACTCAATACAATCTCATATTAGCCATTGTATTAACTCAATATAATCATGTAATATTGAAAATAAAAAATAATAGGAAATCAAACTGCTTGTCAGTGTCAAACCTAACTTTGCATTTGTGCTAATAAACTTGCAGGTAGTAATTTCACTTGCCACATGTAGTCATCTACTGGCATCTAATCAGGTTGCCCTTGATTGCCACATTTCTCATTTATGTCTAGCTATGAGGCCTATAAAATGGCACTCCCCCCTCTACTTTTTAGATTTGCAAAATTCAAATTTACTTACCACGATGTGCTACCAAAATTAATCCACTAATATTTCTTTTAGTAAAATTGATGTTGTAGGTTCACCATTCAAGATTTGAAGTTGCGCTTTTCTCCCTTGCATGATCACTCATGTTGCTTCATTGATATCTCACACCCGCTCACTTTCCTTCATGCTCACAAACCTACCTTTGAAAACATAACACATTGCCTAGAATACCTTTAGGACCTAGTCATATGGAAACATAGACCCACAACAACAACTGTCTCACCTCGAGACGATCCATAGATGAAACCATTTTGACCTAAGATGGTCATAGTTAGGTGACATGTTTTAAAGTTTTAATTACATATTAGCCTAGATATTGCATGTTTATGGCATGCTAGATTGATATTTACATTCCATGAATCATTTTCCCATTTCTTTTTATTAATCATAACTCGATTTGATACGTGTCCCACTTTTGGTGGACCTCACATATGCTATTGATTCATTATCATTTTCTTTGTGTGTAGATTATAGGATTTGAGGATAGTGAAAGGCTTCAGATCTCATATTATGCAATGGTCACAGAAAAACCTACTTTCCAAGTGATATGATGGCATGTGAATATTAATATTGCACCTATTTGGTTGAGAAAGAAAAGGGGAATTGCACCCTTATTTGTAATATTGTATCATTGGTGAAATCCTCTCAAAGGGGATTCTTTTGTAACACATTGAAATATCAATACAAGCATATAAAATTTATTGATTCAACATTGTGTTTCATTCTATTTTATGGTGCAAATTTTCATACTTTAGAAAGGAGGGAGGAATATCAATCAGAGATTGAGGTGATTGATTTTTTATGGGGAACTCACATTCTAAATTCATAGGGTAATCCTACCGGTCATTCATAAATGTGATGTCAAAGTGGTAAAATTCTTGTAGCAATAGATTTTTAGCTTCACCATGATGTATTAAACCTGATTTTTCATTTGGTTGTAGGAAATAAGGGGCGATGAGAGTGTGTCATCCATGTTCATGGAGACCTAGACCATACCCATGCCAATTGTGCTACCAAAAATAACATAAGGTGAAGGACATTAAAAAGGTGGTCAATGATTGCATAGAACTGAGGCTCAGTTTCAAGAGGTTCTATTACTTTTAAGGTGGTATCAATGTCTCCATATATAAAGTTTGTTTGATTTATAGGGATCCCCATTGGAATGACAACATCGATGGTCAAAGGTACATTTTGTGGTTGACCAAAATCATGCACCGTTTGAATTCTAGGTGGTGAGATACGAGTGTTATGAACCATGTATTCTCCTAGTACTATGCTTGTCACTAGTATTGTGACATGTGGTGTCTCAAGATAATTTTGTGATGTTAATGATATAAAATTTGTTGAAGGTGAGTAAAGAAGATATGGATGCTTGCAACTCAGGTTAAATGTTGGTGGGTGGAGAGGAGATGAGTGGTGGTAGAGTGCTTACTCTAGAAGGATGAGAAGTGGAGGTATTATAAGGCAAGGGATGAGGTAGAATATGAGTTGCATAAGAAGAGGGTGGGGGAATATTTATCTATTTTTAGGTATTTGAGCACTAGGGAGGATGAGAATGGGTAACTAGTGGGTTAGTTGGAGGTGGATATATTATTATTGTTGCTACTACTTGGTGGTGACTGGAGGTGTGATGGGTGTTGTTTAAATGTGGATAGATGGAAGGATAGTAGTTGGCAATAATGTAACCAAAATTAAGTACTTAAATGGATCATCATTATCTTGGATGCGATGTACCTATCCCTCATGTAAGTACTTAAGGAAATGATGGATTATGTATGGAACACATTGCATACCATGAATCTAAGGTCTCCCTAGGAGTAGATTGTATTGCATTTCTTCTTCAATCATATGATAGAGATTGGGTATGATTTTTATACCTACCTTGATAGGTAGGACTATCATACCCAATAATTGGCACATAGTACCATTAAAGGACAACAAGTCCATGGTAGGAGTGGCATGATGTTCAAAAGGAATCTTGAGGTGATCAAGAGCTAGTGTGGTGATAATGTTGATGGAAGACCCTGTGTTGATTAAGACACACTTATAAGTTATGTTATCCACATCCACTATAATGTGTATGGGAGGATATAACCTTGGTCCTATGATGGTTGTTATCTCATGATCATAGAACACAATGGAAGGTTGCATGCTAGTGCACACATTTCTTATAAAATTTATGAAAGTATTGCTATCATCAGTTTGAAGGTTAGTGGACCTCAATATGTCATTTAAAGCCTCATTATAAGGCTGATACTATTGTAAGAGGTCATATATGGATAGTTTAGCAAGTTCTATATGTATCTAGTGAGTAAAATTACTTCTAATAATTACAATAGATCTTAATTATGGAGGACATTAGACTAGGGGAATGTAGAATATGAGGATGTAGGAACTTGTGTTGGTTTTTGAGTGGGTCAAGAGGTATATCTATTATTCCTTGTGATAATATTTATCATCCCTATGAACCCATGATATTAAGGTGTGTGATTGACTTGATTAACTTGGTGATATTGTGGTTGCAAAGTTGAGGCTAAAACCAACATGTGTCATGGTAGGGAATTCAAAAATACATCCAAGTTTTGCTTGGAGGGAGCCAAGGAATTATCAACCCAAATGGCTCTTCTATCGATTAGATATTGGATAAGATGTTGGAATTGCTAACAATGGTTAATATCATGCCCCTTGCAGTGATGATAGTCATAGTAGGCATATTCATTATAGCCTCTTGGTTTTGGTATGTTAGGATTGTTTGGTCAAACTTTAGGTAAGGTGAGATGATCAACATAATATAATATTTAGAAGATGTTGATCATAGGTTTAGTCAAAGGGGTCCACATGTGGGATGAATGATTAGAAATATGTTGGGAATTTCATGGGTGAGGTGACGGAGATGTAAGAAATGTGTTCCCTAGGTGTGGGTGACCTATTTCTACAAAGGGGTATTTATGATGGATGGTGTAACTACTATTTTTCTTACAAAATTGGGTCTAGGTAGGCTTAGGATGCCCTTGACTAGTATTGGCTTAGAAGTGTATTCAAGCTTCTTATGGGGCTTAATCTTCCCCTTTTGTATTTTAACATCTTTGATAAGTTTTACATGAATGGTATCTTCCTTGAAGGAGTTGTTTTGTTGCATCTGTAAATTATCGAATATGGCCTTAATACAACTTCTAGAAAATACCTTAAGTAGCTTTACTTGAGAGATGGAGAAAGGTAGTGTAGCTCTAAAATTTTCATACTCCTTTCCTTCAGGATAATGGATCCACACCTCAAAAGGGAATGGAAAAATTATAGGTCTACACCTCATAGGAGAGACACTTGAGGTCATGCTCTCTTTGGTGATTTTTTGACGAATTGGGTGGGTTCACTAGGAAACATTTGTATAGCAGTTTTCACACCTAGGTTGGGAGTTTGTTTGATGTTTTCTTTTTATTTTGCTCAAAATCACCTATTTGGCCAAATGCAACTAATATACACTAAATGCAATTTTTATTTCAATGAATATAGTATATAACATACTATAGAAAGTAAATATATGCAATGCTTGTTTATGGAAGAATTTTGATGGTCTTACTCAACCTGGATATCTGATGTAGAGTCTGTTTGCTTGTTTTAGGTGAGATCAGACTCATTATAGCAATATCAAATGTATGATCAATGATCGTATGCATTGATATGATATATTTATATTCTATCAATGATCGACATGTTCGATCAGAGTAGAAACCTACATTTTCATAGATAGAAGGCAAAATAGAAACTTGCAATATGCTAGGGACTTTGTTAAGCATGGATTAGGTCATGTAAATCTTATTGAATTTCTATATTAAAGAACATAATATAAATATGGATTATGATATGCAAATGATGATTGAATTCAAGGATGGTGAACTCCAATAATGATAACAACAATTTCTATACTACATGCAATGATAAATGATAAATATGATGCTAGAAATATAGATCTGAGACTAAAGAATACAAACTAAATGTTGAAGTTTCCCCCAAGAAATCTACAAATAATATTGGATGCAGCAGGGCAATATCAGATGCTAACCAAGTGAGATCAGATGTTCGATATCAGATCATACCCATAGGTGCACAATGATCGTACTTTCGAACCTACAAATAAATTTATGAAAATCACATAAAATAAATAATGTGAAAGTGATAACTAAGCAGCTATAAGTCATAATTCATCCAGGAAGTCATGGTGAATTCAGGGGGGAATGCCTTATTAAATAGGCTATGTAAGTTGGAGGGGTTGGGCCAAAAATAGAATAGGTTGCAACCTCTTCCAATATGGGGTGTTTGGCAGATCCGATCCCGTAACTGCCACATAGTTAGGCAAATAGAGACAAAAAGCATTGCAACAATTTTGTCATTTTTATATTCTAGGATTTTTCTATTTTTGGACAAGATCAGACATCCGATCTCGTACATTAAATGACTATCAAGGATCAGAAATCTGATCTCATCAAAAATATAGTCGATCTCACCAGGAGGGTGTAAAAATCAAGGCAAAAGGGTAGGAAGTTGTTTTAATTAATTTTTTGAGTGTTTTTGTCTTAATGTGAATTAATATGAGTTAATTTTAGGGTGTTACATTTTGCCCCCTCTTTAGCACATTTTTAAAAAAAATACGTTAAAGAAAATAATGGCATGCTTTATGAGAAAGCAAAAATTTATTGCAAAATTTTTTGATGTTTAAAATTTTATTGTAAGCTACATTAGGTGTGATACCCCCTTCAATTTTTTATTTTGAATTTAGGGTAAAATAAAATAGAAAAATAGGAAGAAAACCTAATTCATTTTTTTTTTTCTAGTTTTTGAGCTCCGAGGAGAGAATTATGGCAGAAGCTATCCATCGCGCAGATGACGTTCAAGCAGGGCCCAAGAGAATAAGAGTAAGTATCTTACACCTCCTGAGCTTAGGAATTTTACGTTTTTGCATTTAATTTTGGTTAAATTTGGATTTTTAGGGCACGACTACCATCGTGCAACCGTGATAGCAAGATCGAATCGATCTGACAATGTCGGATTGATATTGACAATATCGAATTTTCTAATATTATCAAAATAAGATCTTGGTCAATATCAGACTAATTTCAATGATATCATAGAGTAAAATATCATTGAAATAAATATGATATTGAAAAATTGAGTACGATATTGTAAATTTAGTTTTGATCTCTAATTTTTAATTTCAGTCACTAAATTATTTGTTACTTTGTTTTTTTAACAGAAACCAGCATTGAAGAACAGGGAGTGGAGATATGCCAGTATCCAAGAAGACTTGGGTGCTCTCTCTGATGATGAAATAACCACTCTGGATGTAGTGGTACTTAAACATGTGGTAGAGATGCCACAAATTCCATTCGATTCAGACATTGTTGACAGCACTAGCAGAGATATGGTATCTGAAATCATCTTGCTTTTGACTATCGATAGGGGAGATGACCCCCACATTAGAGGAAGTTTATAGTATAATTAGGGTGCCTATCAGAGGTATGTATATATATTCATCTAAAACAAAGGCCATATGATGTAGAGATTAATTGGAGACCGAAGATTTGTGCTCAAGAAGGGTGGAATCAGCATTGAGAGGCTTGGACAGATAGATGTAGTCTCTCGATTGACAACTCTTTTGAGTGGTATAGTGGTAGGTCTTACCACTTACCATGGAATTTGGTAGAGGTTATATGTGACATGTGGTATTAGAGGGTATGATTTTCTTGGGGTTCGTACATTCTCTGTAGGATATACAAGACACTATATAGGGTGGTCTACAAAGGGAGTAAGGCATTGGTACTTACCTCCTTTATATAGGTATGGTTATGGGATCACCTGGTTATTAGGATACCTGTAGGACTACATTTGACATGGGCATAGGATGTGATACCTAGGGTAGAGGATGAAAGATCCAAGGTATTCTATTAGAATTTACATAGAGGGTGCCATGGGTGGGTTAGCCTCGATGTAGCAAGGTGATTATTTCATCAAAGAATGTAGCTCTAAAATTTTTGCACTCCTTTAATTAATGCTAATGGATCTACACCTTAAATGGGAATGGGATAGGTCTACACCTAATAGGAGATGCACTTGAGGTCATGCCATCTTTGGTGATTTTTTGACAATTTGGATGGGTTCACCAGGAAACATTTGTATGGTAGTTTACACACCTAGGTTGGGAGTTTATTTAATGTTTTCTTTTTATTTTTATCACAATCACCTAGTTTGACCAAATGAAACTAATATACACTAAATGCAATTTTGATTTCAATTAATATAGCAGACAATAGATTACAAAAAGTAAATAGATGCAGTGCTTGCTTATGGAAGAATTTTGATGGTCTTACTCAACCCGGATGTCTGATGTAGAGTATATTTGGTTGTTGCAGGTGATATTGGACTCATTATAGGGATATTGGATGTTTTATCAATGATCGTATCCACAAATATGATATCGTCAGATTCGATCAATTATTCATAGGTCTGATCAAAGCAGAAACCTGTAATTTCATAGATAGAAGGCAAAACAAAAACTTACAATATGCTAGGAACTTTGTTAATAATGGATTAGGTCATGTAAATATTATTGAATTTATATATTAAAGAACACAATATAAATATGGATTATGATATGCAAATGATGATTGAATGCAAGGATGGTGAACTCCAAGAATGATAACAATAATTTCTATACTACATACAATTATAAATGATAAATATAATGCTATAAATGTAGATCTGAGACTAAAGAATGCAAACTGAATCCTGGAGTTTCCCCCAATTAACCTATAAATAAGATCATATCTAGTAGGGCAATATCAGATGCTAACTGAGCGATATCGGATGTTCAATATCGGATCATACCCATAGGTGCACAATTATCGTACTTCTAAAATTACAAACAAATTTATGAAAAGCAAAGAAAATAAAGAATGTGAAAGCGATAACTAAGCAGCTGGAAATTAGAATTCAACCAAAAATTTAGGGGGGAATTTATGGGGGAATGCCTAATTAAATAGGCTAGGTAAGTTAGAGGGGTTGGACAAAAAACAAAATAGGTTGCAACATCTTCCAATCTAGGGGTGATTGGTAAATTCGATCCGATAATCACCACAAATTTAGGCAGATACAAATAAAAAATGTTGAAACAATTTTATCATTTTTCTATTTTGGGATTTTTCTATTTTTGTATGAGATCAAACATCTGATATTGTACATTAAATGACTATCAAGGATAAGACATATGATCTTGTCAAAATATAGTCGATCTCACCAGGAGGGCATGAAAATCGAGGTAAAAGGGTATAAAGTTGTTTTACTTGATTTTTTGAGTGCTTTTGTCTTAATGTGAATTAATATGAGTCAATTTTAGGGTGTTATAGGTAGATAATTAGTGACTACTAATCATCACACCACATATTCATTAATGGTATCATCCTCAAACTGCCATATACTCTATAAGTTTGGTAGGGATGTTTTGTTCTTGATTTTAAGTACAAAATGTTTCAAATACAACATTTTTTAGTTGTTTATATGTATACAAACTATGCCATGGTAAGTTACCATACCAATTTAAGGCTACTTCCCCAAGGGACTTCAAGAATATTTTTAGCATCAAAGCATCAGTCATTGATGTGATAACAAGAAAATTGGTAATTTCTCAAATGCTCTTGAGGGTCCTCTTTACCTCTAAATATTTCAAATTTAAGATCAAACTTGGAGGGGTATGAAGGCATATAAATAGAAGGATGCATGGGTTTTGAGCATAATTTTCTATAAGTGAATTTGTTATACCTAAAGCTAGTCAAGAATATTTACAATTATGTTATTTGGTCTTGTATAAGTTGTATCATATGTGGTATCACTATCATTGTCAAATTTGAACTAAATGAGGTGTCTATCAAGGAATATTTAGGGTGATTATGGTTGGGCATGTGGTAACTGGAAGGTGTAATTAGAGTTTGTATGACTTTATTTTGATTGAATCAAGTGTTCAAGTTTTGTTTTTGTGTGTGGTTGACCATAGGAACATTTCTTGATAATATAATGGATCAATCCCTTCATAATATTGTGTTTGTGTAGGCACCTAAATTTGTGTGTGTTGTGGAGGTGTTTATGTATACCAATAATTTTCAAACCTTTATTGATTATTCATGTGATTAAATGATGTTTGAGTAGGAACCTATTGAAGGGGTATATCATTATAACCTTATTGAGGTAACCTTTGAATGACCACTTATTATGGAGGTACTTGTGTGTGGACATGTTGATGTGGTAACCCTTGTACATGTACTTGGTTAGAGTGCATTTATTGCTATTGGGGTATCTATGTGTAACCCTATTAAATGGGTACCTGAGTGTGTACTTACTATTTTTGGTTATTTATGTATACCCTTGTTGATTGGGCACTTGAGTGTGCACCTAATTTTGTTGGGGTACTTGTGTGTACCCTTGTTGGTTAGGAACTTGAGTGTGCACCTAATATTGTTGGGGTACTTGTGTGTACCCTTGTTGGTTAGGTACTTGGATGTGCACTTGATGTTGTTGGGGTACTTACGTATATCCTTGTTGGTTGGGCACTTGAGTGTGCACTTGAGATTTTTGGGTCATTTGAGTATATCCTTATTGATTTGGCACATGATTGTGTGCTTGCTACTATTGGGGTATTTTTATATATTGTTGTTTATTTGGCACTTGATTGTGTGTTGGTGGTTGTTGGTATATTTGAGTATATCCTTATTGATTGGGCACCTAATTGTGTGCCTATTACTATTGGGGTATTTGTGCATACCCTTGTTGAGTGGCTGTTTGATTAGGCACTTGTTTTTGTTGTGATATTTGTGCATACACTTGTTGAGTGGCTATTCTATTAGGCATTTGTTGTTGTTGGGATATCTAAGCATATCCTTATTGATTTGGGCACTTAATTTTGTATCTATTGTTGTTGGGATATTTGTGCATACCCTTCTTGAGTGGCCATTTGATTAAGCACTTACTATTTTTGGGATATATAAGCATATCATTATTTATTAGGAACTTAATTGTGTGCTTTTTTTTGTTGGGGTATTTGTGTATATCCTTATTGATTGGGAACCTAATTGTGTACCTATTGTTGTTTGTGTATTTGGGCATATCCTTATTGATTGGGCACCTATTGTTGTTGGGGTATTTGTGCATACCCTTGTTGAATGGTTATTTGATTAGGAACTTGATATTATTGGGATATTTGATCATATCCTTGTTGATTAGGCACTTGTTGGTGTTGGGACATATAAATGTACCCTAGTTATTGGTCAATTAAAGAGTGGGTGGATGGTTCAAGATACATCATGGTAGTATGAGTGTATGTCCATGATGGTGGGGTGGTGAAGAATCCTATAATGGCATGTTGGATAGGGGGTTGATGTAAGGGGATTTGTTTAAGAGTAAAATATGTGAATATACTGAGTTGAGTTTATGATTAAATCCAAGGGAGGGTGATTTCAGCTATCATTGGTGATTGACAAGGGAAATGAGTTTGATATTTTTGTTGATGATATGGTGGTTGTTGATATGTAAATACTAGGATTTTTGTAGGGGAATACTAGTGGATGGGGAAACAAAAGTTGGATTATAGAAAGAGGAGGCTTCCTGCGATCTAGTCAATGGTGAAATGGAGAAGAGGAAAGTGGAGAATCTAGGTGTGGCACCAGTTAGATCATAATGTAAGTATATTAATGATGACATGATGTAGATTGATTGTAGTGGTAAACTAGTACTAAAATTTGGCACCTCGATTTGGGATATGACTAGTGGTTTGGTTTAAAGGTAATTTTAGTGGAAGAGTTTGATTTTGAGGAATGTTTAGAGGACACAATGAAGTTTATGGTAAACCAAATTTCTCCTATTGGGGTGGTTTGGATGAATTTTTATGGGGAGGGAAGGATTTTTACCCTTGATGTTCAAACAATGGATTCACACATGCATTGTTCAAGACTACACACTCTTGAATATGCACTTTGCTTCTTGTGTGGACCATTTTGGGTGGAAATTAGAACATGCATAGGTTTTGTTAGAGGAAATCCAAAACATTTAGCTTCATAACCTATGTTAGGTCTCATTTTCTCAATATAAATTAGTTTTGTGGAAAATATATTATTTGTACATTTTTTGTATGGTCATATGGATCCATATGATTTCCTAGGAAAAAGTGTACTTGTTCATAAATTTTCTTAAAAACTAGTATTTTTATGCAGAGAAAGTCATCAAATTGGTTTTGAAAATCTCTAGGACCATTTTGAAATTTTTTGGGATTGTTTTGGGAACTTTTAAGACCATTTTGGATATGTTTTCGATAATATTATAACAACACGATTGACTAAATTTCATACATAGTAAGCAATAAATAAATGTGTGTAATTGATGTTGGATTTTATGCTTGATCATTGTGTTTTGTAGTTTTGTGTGTTTTGATGTTGGAAGACCACTACAAACACAAGGTGTGTGAATGAAAACTAAATGGGTATGTTAATTTACACCCTTCCCACTATACCTAAAGGTACGCAAGGAGTGGTAATACAAAATGGGTGAAAGGCTTCCTATGATGTGGAAGAACTTGAGGCAACTAGAAGGGGGATACAAAATTCCTCTTATGAAAGAGGTAGCAATATCTAAGAGCTACTACCAGCCTATCCAATATTTTGCTTCACCCTCGGATGGTTTTAGTAAAAAATGATAGCTGCACAGACACTGATACTATGAAGCCCTATGAGTAGGGGCATATATCCTAATCCTACCCTGAGGTAATCTCAAGAGTAGGTGATTTTCTAGTGATAATGTCTATAAAACCACTCATAGGGGTAACTATGGTTTCTAGTATGGCAAGTCAATGCTTGCTAATAGGAGTCAATGTCGTCGATCTCTATTTGGTTGTTGGTGATGAAATCCAATGTCAACCAATATTTTGATCTTCGTGCATGTGTGATTTTTTTTTGTGTTTTTATTCCTTTTAGAAATTTTAAATGCTAAAATGAAACTATGCTAAAGCAAAAAGAGATGAAGACAACATTTTCAAATGCACTATTTGTTAGCATTTTTCATATTTTAGCATATTGTTATTACATTATTATTGGGTGTATCTGTTTATTTGAACGTCCCATTATTAATAGTGTGTTGCAGTTGATTAGTTTCTGATTCCCTGGACTAATCCTGGCACCATTTTGTATTATTTAAGCATCATGTGTTTAATGAATATTTTGTTGTTTTACTCTGACATGGTATTCGAGCTATTGCAAAAAAAAATTTGCAGATGCTTGCTGGGACGTGCGACTGTGAATTATTTTTGGCTGGAAACATTTTTTTTGGCTGGACTACATAGTTTTTTTGCTGGAAACACAGCAATTTTTTTTTGCTGTTTATTTTTTTTGGAAACGCTTTGCAAGTTTTTCTGAATAGCATTTTTTTTTTTAATTTTTTTTTTTGGGGGCTAATTGAGGATCGCGCAGCACACCCCACGCGATCCCCAACGTCACACGCAATCGCACGGCCCCCCACCCCCCAACATCGCATGCAATCAAGCAACATTTTTCCCAGCCCCCCCCACATGTCGCGCATCCACGACATGTTTTTTTTCCCATCCCCACCCCCCCACCACACGCGTGATGTGTGGGTTTTTTTTTCCCAGCCCCTCTCCCCCCCATCCCAACACGTCGTGCATATGTGCAACATTGGGAGAACCCCCATCCCCCACCAACATGTCGCACATTTGCGTGATGTTGGGAGGCCCCCCCTCCCCCACCAACCATGTCACACTTTTGCACGATGTTGGGAGGCCCCCCTTCCCCCCTACCATGTCGCGCATCCGCAAAACATTGGGAGGGCTCCCCTACCCTTCCTCGAGGTCGTGCTGTAGGCGTGACACATGTGACTATCACTACATATGTGACAGTCGAGGTCGCACGCTGCATGCGCAACCAAGCTGCAACAGCAGATGCTGTAGGCCACCAGTAGCAGAGGTCATAGCCGCGGCCTCGCTAGTCACTGCCAGCAAAGGTGGTAGCCACAGCAACAGTCATGGCCACCTGTTGTTGCTAGGAATGAAGAGGAGGTAGCACGCCCACCGAGAGCAGCAGGGCTGTTGGGACCCTCCTCAAATACGAGGGGGCCCCTGATCCTGTCGGATCAGCCCGCTAGTCCACCTGGTGGTGGACTATGCGGTAAGGCTCTGGGAGCCTGCAGGTCACGGGTTCCAATCCCACCGACCCCCCTTCAAAAAAGGTAAAAAAAATTTCCACATTTTTTTTTTAATTATTTTTCCTAAAGTTAAACTTTAATTTTTAATTTTAATTTATTTTCTATAGTTTAACCTTTATAAATTAAAATTAAATTTTTTAATTTTATTTTAATTTTTTTAAAGGTTTTTTAAAAACTATATAAATTAAAATTAATATTTTTTTTAACTTTAAGGTTATACAATAATTTTCAAAATCATTTGTGGGGAAATTTTTTTTTAAGATAAAAAGAAGGGGGGTATTTTTTTCAAAAATCAAAGGGGGAAAGTGAGTAATTTTTGA
This sequence comes from Wollemia nobilis, assembly GCA_028583015.1. Lineage (NCBI taxonomy): Eukaryota > Viridiplantae > Streptophyta > Pinopsida > Araucariales > Araucariaceae > Wollemia > Wollemia nobilis. The sequence continues at coordinate 3,984,048 of JAQPPZ010001711.1, read as the reverse complement.
AAAAGCAAATTTGGCATTATTGTAAAGGTGCATTTTTGGCTGCACCCAACACCTAGTGGGTCATTCCTGTGGGCACTTTTTTTTTGTTGTATGTTGCATATTTGATTTCTTGCACTATAACATTAAAAGTTAAAATCAAATTCACTCTCTAAGTCCTCGTAATAATTAAAACCCATCCATGCAATTTATTGCACTGTAGCATTCGGTATTTGTGATACCTTTGGCTAGCACTTACAAGTAAAGCTGTCGTGATTGCGCTACTGTATCCGTCGCCTAATATAGCTGCAAAAATGATGTCTGAGCTTGTTCTCTATAAATCGTCGAGGAGAGATAAGTTTGCCATTTTGCATTTTTTTTACTCCATCCATTACCCTAATAGTTCTTATGTTTAGGTGTAAATCCTGACGAGAGTTCTGAAATCCAAAGTGTTTAGGGGAAGTTATGCCCCACGCATGCGGATTGTAGACTTTCTATGGTAGGTGCCATCAACAAGACTATTCCATTTCAGTACTGCTTATGTACCACATATCGTATGATCTCTAAAAATTACCTATAGTTTCCCTCACGTAAGGGCGGGTGATTTTTTATTGATCTTTCTAAATACCTATAGTTTCCCTCACGTAAGGGCAAGTATTTAGTATGGTATAACAACCTAGAAAAAGCTATATCGAAATGAGGATCAATTGGTGTTATAAGGAACCTTCATCATGTCTACAAAACTAATGACTAATTCTCATCAGTTGTTGAAAGGTCCTAATTACATGTTGGCAATTTTGGGTACCTTGAGTACATTGCCTTTGCTCAAGTATAGTTGTTGTCATTGATGTCAAATGAGCTCTTGGTAGTTGTTGTCTTTGATGTCAAGGAGTTCTTGGAGCAATTTGTTCTTATGTCTAAGTATGTGTTTTGATGAAGGTTTCAGCTGGTCAGTAAGTCTCCAATAAAATCAGAGTAGCCTAGTTGCAAAAGATCAAGAAAAATATAAGTTAGAAAAAGTTTGCAGGCGACTGGAAAAATTGTCGTGATTTCATGACATGTTTTAGGAGAGAGAAAGTTTTGGCAAAACTGTCACGATTTCACGACATGCTGGAAGGCAGAGACAAAGCAGGCAAAACTATCACGATTTCGTGACATGTTTGAGGAGAGAGAAAGTTTAGGCAAAACTGTCATGATTTTGCGACAAGTTGAGGTGGTAGAGTTGAGTTGCAGGAAGTGTCACGATTTTGTGACAAGTTGAGTTGGCAAAGTTGAGTTGCAGGAAGTGTAGCGATTTTGCGACAAGTTTCAATGAAGTTGTACAAATGTAGAAAGTGTCATGATTTCGTGATAGGTTGAGTTGGCAGCTTGCAGGTGGCAAAAGCGTCATGATTTTGTGACATGTTCTAGTTTTGCGAGCAATTGGAAAAAAAGTGCTTAAGGCAGCGAAAGCGTCACAATTTCGTGACATGTTCTAGTTTTGCGAGCAGTTGGCAGAAAAGTGCTTAGGGCAGTGAAAGCATCACAATTTCATGACATGTTCCAGTTTCACGAGCAGTTGGCAGAAAATAGCTTAAGGCAGCGGAAGCGTCACGATTTTGCGACATGTTCCAGTTTCATGAGCAGTTGGCAAAAAAGTGCTTAAGGCAGCAAAAGCGTCATGATTTTGTGACATGTTCCAGTTTCACAAGCAGTTGGCAGAAAAGAGCTTAAGGCAGCAAAAGCATCACGATTTCATGACATGTTCCATTTTTGCTAGTGCAAACCGAGGAAAGGTTGAAGAAGCAAGAAGTGTCATGATTTCATGACAGAGTTGCTAATGACATCAGCAAAAGCAGATGTGTCATGATTTTGTGACAAGAGCAGAGAGGAAGGCCTTGTAGACTAAAGCATCATGATTTTGTGACAAGAATCATGATGACATCAGCAAAGTCAGGGAGTGTCACGATTTTGTGACAACAAGCTAAAGTAAGGTGTAAGGCAGACTGCAGTGTCATGATTTCACATCAACAAGCTAGTGAAAGTGTACGACAGGCTGTAGTGTCGTGATTTCATGACAACAAACCAAAGAAGGTGCACAATAGGTAGTAGTGTCATGATTTCACGATAGCAAGTAATACAAGGTGTATGGCAGACAAAGGCGTAGCGATATCATGACATGTTTGAGTTTTGTGCTAGAAAAGCTACAAAACAACAGAGGTGGTTGAAGCCGACGGAGTTAACCTTTGTTGACGAAGTGTAAGGTTGTGCAATCGATGATTGTTTTAAGGATATATAGCCGACTAAGATCATGAATTTAATCATGAATTATTGCTATAAAAGGAGGACTATTTTTGAGTTTCAGGTGTTGAAATTATGTGTCGAATTTGCGTAAGTGAAGTCTGCTATGCGCAAAGAGCAGTCGTATCGAATCGATCGAAGTGTGCATTCGAAGTGCGAATTTCGTAGAAGCAGAGTGGAGGAAGAAGTTCGATCGAGGAGAAGTAGACGGTGCGAAGAGGGTGTTGTAGTGGCTGCACATAGGCGCATAAGTTGCTGTGCGATTGAGTGCTACAGTATTTACAAATACTGTGTAAAGAAAGTAGAGTGTGCGAAGACTGCACTGTGGTGGATGTGCAATGAAGCAGAAGCTAAGTTGAGAAGTAGTGCTATTGCATTTTGTGAAGATTGCACTATTGTGTTTGCACAAAAGTTGAGAAGATAGTTCTGCTATAAATTTGAGAAGACTATGCTGTTATAGTTGCACAGACAGTGAAAATTTGTTTTCAACCAAGTGCAGAAAAGAATAGAGGAAGAGGACAATTGTGCCAGACCAAAGGACTATGTTTGGTGTAGATAAGAGGACCAGCTTTGCAGTGACAGAGTTGAGGATAGAGATCTCCAGCCAGAGCAGGGAAGACAGGTGTCTTCTATGGATAAAGTTCCACTTGCTAAGGGCAAAGGAGATAGAGGTCTTCTAGAGGATCACCAGCAAAGCAGAATTAGGGGAAGGTGTCTCCTTTGAGCTGAGGCTCATAAACATTGTAATCGGGAAGGATTCCCAGATAACTTTGATACAAATTTTAGAAGAAAAGTTTTATCCGTGGAGTATCCCACCTTGGGTGAACCACATAAATTGCTATGTCTCTTTGTGGATTGCATTTTGTGCATTGTTTTACTGCTGTTATTACTGCTATCTTATTTTGCATGTTAATGGTTTGAAAGTTGTATTGATAGATAAAGTTAAAAGTGGTCTTATACTGTTCACCACCCCCTCTCAGTATAAGCTTGTGTTCTTCATTTGGTATCAGAGCCAGTGCCTTTGGAAATTTTAACAGCTTGAAGGAAAAATTTGCAAAGAACACAATGGACTACTCAAGTGGCAATGCAACACCTATTCTTGACGGATCAAATTTTGGCTTGTGGAGTGCAAGAATGAAAGTCTATCTAATGGCAATTGGTAATGAGGTATGGGAAGTTATTGAAGATGGGTACACCATTCCTACAAATGGTCCTTACACTAAAGAAGATAGGCTTCTACATCACAGCAACTCAAAAGCCATGAATGAAATTCTAAAGGGTTTACAAAAGGCAGATCTCACCAAAGTTATTCACTACAAGACAGCTAGTGAAATGTGGAAACAATTGCAGGTTGTTCATACATGTGATGCAAATGTTTGAAAGGCCAAGTTGAGACATTTTAAAGGTATGTTTGAACAACTCAAGATGAATGATGATGAAAATATTAATGACTACATGCTCTGTATGGATGAAGTTGTTAATTCTATGAAAGACTTAGGTCTTGAACTTGCTGAAAATGATGTGTGATAAGATTTTAAGATCCCTTCCTAATAGATTTAGTGAAAAGATTTTTGCTATTGAGGAAGCTAAATATTTAGATAAATTGAAAAAGGATGAGCTCCATAGTATTCTTGTAGCATTTGAGTTGAGAACTCAAGTGAAAGTTGATGTAAAAAAAGAGGCAGCTTTCAAATCTACCAAGAAATCAAAGGGCAAATAGATTCAAGAAAGTGATGAGTCTTCTAGTGAGGAAGAGGCATATTACAGCAAGAAAGGCAAGTTTTCCAGAAAGCACAAAAGCAAGAAAAATATAAGATGTTTCAATTGTGGGAAATTTGGTCATTATGCTACTGACTGTCTTGTTTCCAAAAATGAAAGTGATGAAGATATACAGGATGTTAAGAGCAAGGATTCTAAAAAGTACGGGTATCACAAGAAAAGCAAAGATGAGTATAGCAATCATAGAAAGAGGCATTCTCACAAGAATAAGAAGAGCTTCTACTTAGACAAAGTAAGTAAGTGTTCTAGCAGTGATAGTGAAAGTTCTTCTAGTGATGATGAAAATGAGATGTTCATTTCAGAAAAAGAGGAAGAATCGAAACATAAATTCATTATCATGAAATGTTTTAGATGTGGAAATTTTGGGCACCTTGAGGATGATTGCAAAAATAATGATTTGGCTGCTAGTATGTATGAGGATGCTTTAGAAAACTACAATGAAGATGCATGTATGGTTTTTGAAAAAGGTAGCACCTCTAGTGATAAGAAATCTAAAAAAGGCCATGATAATTCAAAGTGCCATCAAATAGAGGATCTTGAATGTGAACTCAATAATGCTCTTAGTGTTTTGAAAAAAGAAAGAAAGAAGAATGATAGACTCAAGATTAAATTAGATGAATGTTGTATGGAGAGAGATGAACTTATAGAAAATATTGAATTCTCTATGGCTAAGTCACAAGAACTCAGGAATGAGTTGGATTCTAAAATTCTGGAGTATAGTGAGTTAGAATAGGAAATGGCTTATTTGAAAGAAAAAAATAAAGAGTACAAGGATAAGCTCTACAGATTTTAGGATAGCTCCAAAAAGGTTAAATTTCTCATCAAAGAACAAAGAAAACCAACAGATAAAATAGGTCTCGATGAACAGGTTGGGGAATCTAGCAAGATATTTCAAAAGAAAGAGAGTTCTGTTGAAGAAAGTATTTCAGATCATGAGTCCGTAAGTGATAGATACGCACAAATATAAAATGATATTTAGATTGAGAAGAAGAAGTTTTCGGGACCCATGAAGTCGAATAAAAGAAAATTTCATGGCACATGTTTTGCGTGTCACAGATTTGGTCACATGGCTGTACATTGCATGACTCAAGTGAAGAAAGTAAATAACAGTTTTAGGAGACATAATTTATTTCAAGGGTATTGCTACTCTTGTCAATAATTCAGGCACAAGGCAATTTTCTGCAAGGCAAATAACAAGAACTGGGTTAGTCAGAACAGGCGGATTCAAAGAACAGCCATGCCTAAAAGAAATAATATTGTTACTTGCTATAAGTGCAACAATGAAGGTCACCTAGCTAGACAGTGTAGAGTTGATATTTTGAGATACAGGAACAGAAACAACAGTATGAACAAGTCCAAGGATCAAAGCATGGATAAGAACAAGAATGACAACAGAAACAGGAAAAGTGATATGAATAGGTTCAAGGATCAAGGTATGGAGAAAAACAAGAATGATGAAAGGAACAGGAACAACAGTATGAACAGGTCCGAGGATCAAAATAGTAACAAGAAAAACAATGTGGAAAAAGAATTCAAGAGAAGTCCTGGCAAAGAAATAGTAGACATTAATGATGATGAGTGTCTAATGGGAGTTTCACTCCCAACCCTGTTTTAAATCACCTTAATAGAAGGTGGGGGAGGGACTAAGCTAAGAAACTCATTCTTAGTACCAACCCCCAAAGGTGACCCTTTTCCATTGATGACAAAGGGGGAGAGATTTGAGTAAGGGGGAGAGATATGTGTAAGGGGAAGTGCTTCAAGTGAAGAGAAGAGCTTCAAGTTAGGGGGAGCAAAAAATTCAAATATAGATTCTCAGTTGTTGGATCAGTTGGTTTAGTTTTGGCTCTTGAGATATGTTTTTAGTTAAGGGTTGCCATCAATGACAAAGGGGGAGATTGTTGGTAATTTTGGGTACCTTGAGTACATTGCCTTTGCTCAAGTATAGTTGTTGTCATTGATGTCAAAGGAGCTCTTGGTAGTTGTTGTCTTTGATGTCAAGGAGTTCTTGGAGCAATTTGTTTTTATGTCTAAGTATGTGTTTTGATGAAGGTTTCAGCTGGTCAGTAAGTCTCCAAGAAAATCAGAGTAGCCCAATTGCAAAAGATCAAGAAAAAGGTAATTTAGAAAAATTTTGCAGGCGACTGGAAAAACTATCACGATTTTGTGACATGTTTTAGGAGAGAGAAAGTTTTGGCAAAACTGTCACAATTTTGTGACATGCTAGAAGGCAGAGATGAAGCAGGCAAAACTATCGCAATTTCGTGACATGTTTGAGGAGAGAGAAAGTTCAGGCAAAACTGTCACGATTTCATGACAAGTTGAGGTGGCAAAGTTGAGTTGCAGGAAGTGTCGCGATTTCGTGACAAGTTGAGTTGGCAGAGTTGAGTTGCAGGAAGTGTAGCGATTTCACGACAAGTTTCAATGAAGTTGTACGGATGCAAAAAGTGTCATGATTTCATGATAGGTTGAGTTGGTAGCTTGCAGGTGGCGAAAGCATCACGATTTCGTGACATGTTCCAGTTTCGCGAGCAATTGGCAAAAAAGTGCTTAAGGCAGCGAAAGCGTCACGATTTCATGACATGTTCTAGTTTTGCAAGCAATTGGCAGAAAAGTGCTTAAGGCAACGAAAGCGTCGCGATTTCGTGACATGTTCCAGTTTCGCGAGTAGTTGGCAGAAAAGTGCTTAAGGCAACGAAAGCATCGCGATTTCGCGACATGTTCTAGTTTTGCGAGCAATTGGCAGAAAAGAGCTTAAGGCAAGGAAAGCATCACGATTTCTTGACATGTTCTAGTTTAGTGAGCAGTTGGCAAAAAAGTGCTTAAGGCAGCGAAAGCATCACGATTTTGTGACATGTTCTATTTTTGCTAGTGCAAACCGAGGAAAGGTTGAAGAAGTAAGAAGTGTCATATTTTCATGACAGAGTTGCTGATGACGTTAGCAAAAGCAGATGTGTCACGATTTCATGACAAGAGCAGAGAGGAAGGCCTTGCAGACTAAAGCATCGCAATTTCATGACAAGAATCATGATGACATCAGCAAAGTCAGGGAGTGTCATGATTTCGTGACAACAGGCTAAAGCAAGGTGTAAGGCAGACTGTAGTGTCGCGATTTCATGTCAACAAGCTAGTGAAAGTGTATGGTAGGCTGTAGTGTCATGATTTTGCGACAACAAACCAAAGAATGTGCACGACATGCAGTAGTGTCACAATTTCGTAATAACAAGTAATACAAGGTGTACGGTAGACAAAGGCATAGTGATATCATGACATGTTTGAGTTTCACACTAGAAAAGCTACAAAACAACAGAGGCGGTTGAAGTCAACGAAGTTAACCTTTGTCGATGAAGTGTAAGGTTGTGCAGCCGACGATTGTTTTAAGGATATACAGCCAACTAAGATCATGAATTTAATCATGAATTATTGTTATAAAAGGAGGACTGTTTTCAAGTTTTAGGTGTTGAAATTGTGTGTCAAATTTGTGCAAATGAATTTTGCTGTGCACAAAGAGCAGTCATATCGAATCGATCGAAATGTGCGTTCGAAGTGTGACTTTTGTAGAAGTAGAGTGGAGGAAGAAGTTCGATCGAGGAGAAGCAGACGGTGTGAAGAGGGTGTTGTAGTGGCTACACATAGGTGCATAAGTTGTTGTGTGATCGAGTGCTACAGTATTTACACAAACTGTGTAAAGAAAGCAGAGTGTGCGAAGATTGTGCTGTGGTGGATGTGCAACGGAGTAGAAGCTAAGTTGAGAAGATTGTGCTGCTACATTTTGCAAAGATTACACTACTGTGTTTGCGTAGAAGTTGAGAAGATAGTGCTGCTATAAATTTGAGAAGACTGTGCTGCTGTAGTTGCACAGATAGTGAAAAGTTGTTTTCAACCAAGTGCAAAAAATAACATAGGAAGAGGACAATTGTGCCAAACCGAAGGACTATATTTGGTGCAGATAAGAGGACCAGCTTTGCAGTGACAAATTTGAGGACATATATCTCCAGCCAGAGCAGGGAATACAGGTGTCTTCTGTAGATGGAGTTCCACTGGCTAAGGGCAAAGGAGATAGAGGTCTTCTAGAGGATCACTAGTAAAGAAAAATTAGGGGAAGGTGTCTCCTTTGAGCTGAGGCTCATAAACATTGTAATCAAGAAGGATTCCCATAGAACATTGATACAACTTTTAGAAGAAAAGTTTTATCCGTGGAGTAGCCCACCTTGGGTGAACCACATAAATTATTGTCTCTTTGTGGATTGCATTTTGTGCATTGTTTTACTGTTGTTATTACTGCTATGTTATTCTGCATGTAAATTTTTTAAAAGCTATATTGATAGATAAAGTTAAAAGTGGTCTTATACTGTTCACCCCCCCTTTCAGTATAAGCTTGTGTTCTTCATTACACACCATGGAAAAATAATATGAAGGCTATCCTAGCAATGGATGACTTATGGGATGTTGTATCTAGAGCAAAAACCAGACCTTCATCTGCTACTGGTGCTACAGATCCATCTACTGCTCAAAGATACTTTGATAAGCTAGACAGCAAAGCAAAAGTGCTCATCTTTCTTGTTGTGTCTAATGAAGTCCAACCCCATATTGCTAACTGTGCAACTAGTAAAGCAGCATGGGATGCCCTTAATACTATATATGAGGGAAATAATTATTCCACCATTCTATTTCTTCAATCTCAATTACACAGTCTAAGCATGAAGCAGGGTGAGACAGTTGAGTTCTTTCTTTGCAGAGTTTTTGAATTGAAAGCAAAGTTGAATTCTTTGGGAGAACCAGTTGAATACAAGCTCCTTACTTCAGTTGTATTGAGAGATTTACCTTATTCTTATTAGGTGTTTATCACTTCCATTCAGGTATCACAACAAAAAGTTACTTTTGTAGAATTGGTTAATATGCTTCAAGAGGAGGCATGCCAACTACAACAAGATGATTCTTCTAACACTGCTCTCTACATCAATAGGAAAGGGTAGAACCAGAAGAAGGGTAATTTTTAGAAGGGAGGGAATTCACAAAAGGATTCAAAAGGGAAACAAACTCAACAACCTCAACAGAAAAAGAGATATTGCAAGATCTATGACAAAGAAGGTCATGATACAAATAGATGTTGGCATAAGAATAAGCAATCAAAATAGAAAGGCTAGAACAAACCACAAAAGAACAAACAACAAGTGAATGTTGCTATTGAAGAATCTGACACGAATTCTGAGAGATCCCACAAAGTTCTCATGACTACCATAGTGTCCAAGCAGATGGATCCTATATGGTATGTTGATTCTAGAGCCAGTAAGCACATGACTGGTGACAAATCATGGTTTGAGTCTTTTGAGGCCAAAGAGGGAAAACCTGTCACTATTGCTGATGATAAAACCTACAAGGTTTAGGGAGAAGGCACTATTTTAGTCACTCTTCCTAATGGCAAGTGTCAGATTGAGAAAGTTCTCTATGTTCTAGGATTGGCAAACAACTTGTTGTCAGTCACACAAATTTTGGAGAAAGATATGGTTGTGAACTTTAGTGTTTAGGGAGGCAAGAAGTGTTGTTCTATTACTAGGAGGGGTAAGAACATTGCAACCACTTCATATAAGCATGGCTTATTTGCCTTAGATACTATCTCTACTGCACATGTTGCCATGAAAGTCTCTATAAAGGAGGAAACTTCCCTATGGCACAAGAGATATGGACATTTGAGTTTTGGTTACTTACTTGAGTTAAGTAAGTATGAGATGGTAAAGGGTCTTCCTTCCATTTCTACCACTTTACCAGTTTGCTCTGACTGCTTGGCAGGAAAGTAGCATAGAGTGCCTTTTGAAAAGAGCTCTACAAGAGCAAAGAAACCTCTGGAGTTGGTTCATATCTATCTGTGTGGTCCCTTCACTCCCAAAAGTTGTGGGGGTAAGAGGTATTTTTAGTTATTTATGGATGATTACTCATGAAATATGTGGGTATTCTTTCTTCAACTAAAATCTGAAGCATTTGGCTTCTTTCAGCAATTCAAGAAATCTGTTGAGAAGGAGTCAAGGACTTCTATAAAGACCCTCCGCTCAGATCAAGGGGGGGAGTTCACCTCTAAAGAATTTTTTGCATTCTTGAAATAAAATGGGATCACAAGATAGTTAACTACTGCTTATACTCCTTAGCAAAATGGAGTTGCTGAAAGGAGGAATAGTTCCATCATGGAAATGGTTCGTTACATGCTCACAGGAGCTAGACTTGAGAAACTATATTAGGCATAAGCTGTCACCACAATAGTATATCTATTGAATAGGTCACCCACAAAGGCCCTACAAGGAATGACTCCACAGGAAGCATGGAGTGGTAGGAAACCCTCCATTTCTCATCTACGCATTTTTGGATGTAAAGCTTTCATGCACATACCAAAAGAGAAAAGGAAGAAGCTAGATGAGAAGACATTGAAGTGTATTCTTCTTGGCTATGATGAACACTCTAAGGGTTATAGTTTGATTGATCCCTTGACCAAGAAGATCCAAATTAGTAGAGATGTAGTTTTTGATGAGGCTTTCACATCAGTAAACACATCAGATGTATACCTAGACCTTGTGGAAACTCAGGTTGTTAAATCTCCTTCATCAAAGGTTGGAGGTTCTTCTGGATCTTCTTCAACACCTAAGAAGAAGAATCCAAAGTGGTATACAAATACAATCAAAGACTCTAAATTATCTACTCCACCAGATTTGTCTTTGGATAGGCCTTGTACTTGCAGCATGGCTTGACAAGAGAAATCTGCAACAGAGAATACTGGGGTTGATGATCTGTGTCAATCTTTTGAAGAAATTTTTGTAGATCCAGTGAGAGATACAGAAGATATGGATATTGATAGTGATAAGGTGTTTATGTCTTCCATAGACGATCTTGAACCTACATCAGTACAAGTTGCTCTCGGTGAGCCTCAGTGGAAGGCTGCTATGGATGCAGAGTATAAGTCTTTGATGAAAAACAAAACTTGGAAGCTTGTCGATCTGCCGCATGGAAAGAAACCCATTGGCTACAAATGGGTGTATAAAGTCAAGTACAAAGTATATGGGACAATTGATAAGCATAAGGCCCATATTTTTGCAAAGGGATATGCTCAAAAGGAAGGCATTGAATACAAGGAAACTTTTGCACCTACTACTTGAATGACAACAATTCAAGTTATTTGTGCTATGGCAGCATAGTTTGGGTGGAAATTTCATCAGATGGATGTCAAAAGTGCCTTTCTGAATGGTGATATCCAAGAAGAAGTCTATATGACTCAGCCAGAAGGATTTACAGTGGAAGGCCAACAACAAAAAGTTTTCAAATTGGTCAAATCCTTATATGGCATAAAACAAGCTCCTCGAGCTTGGTATATAAAAATGGAAAATCACCTCCTGCAACATGGTTTTAAGAGATGTATGTCAGATGCAAACCTCTATTTCAAGAAACAAGGTTCTAAGATAGTGTTGCTTGTACTCTATGGTAATGATCTGCTCATTACAGGGAGTTCAGAAACTATGATATCTACTATCAAAAGAGACTTGTGTCAATATTTTGAGATGTTAGATCATGGACTTCTCCATTACTATCTTGGTCTAGAATTCAGCCAAAAGGAGCACTCCATCAAAGTGTCTCAGAAAAAATATGCCAAGACATTGTTGGAAAAATATCGCATGACTGATTGCAAGCCAATGGCAACTCCGATGGAGACTAGACTTCAGTTATCATGATATGATGATTCACCTTAGGTAGATGGTACTCTCTATCGACAGTTGATTGGGAGTCTCATATATCTAACCAATACTAGGCCAGATCTCATATTTGCTATCAACTATCTTTCGAGGTTCATGTAGGAGCCTAAGACCACTCATTGGAAAGCAACAAAACATGTTCTTCACTATGTTCATGGCACAATGGAATATGGCCTAGAATACAAGAGGAACAACAAATTCTTCTTGCAAGGATACATGGACTTTGACTATGCCGGATCATTTGATGATCGCAAGTCAACTTCAGGATATATTTTTCATCTAGGATCCAGTCCTATCTCTTGGCACATCAAGAAGCAATAGGTGGTTGCTATTTCATCAACAAAGGCAGAGTATCACACCACACGTGAAGCTATGTGAGAATTGATATGCTTTCATTGCATTCTGACAAGTATGGGTCATCCATAAAAATCTCCAATACACTTGTTTTGTGACAATCAAGGTGTTCTGAACCTAGTCAAGAATCCAGTCCATCATGAAAGAACAAAACACATTGACACACAATTTCATTTCATTCGATATGAAGTTTTGAAGCACCAAATTTAGCTTTAGCACATTCCCACCGATGCTCAAGTTGCAGACATTTTCACTAAGGCACTTGCACGTGTCAAATTTGAATTGTTTCACAGCTCTCTTTGTATTGCAAAATGATGAAATCAGGGGGGATGTTAATATAGCTAGTAGTTCTATCATTACCAAAATAATGTAATAAGGGGGGATGTTAACATATTTCATATTTTAGCATATAGTTATTACATTATTATTGGGTGTATCTATTTATTTGAACGTCCCATTATTAATAGTGTGTTGCAGTTGATTAGTTCCTGATTCCCTGGACTAATCTTGGCACCATTTTGTATTATTTAAGCATCATATGTTTAATGAATATTTTGTTGTTTTACTCTGACACTATTTGAAAGAAAATTCCCTTTTGAAATAAATCTATACTAATTGTGAAAATAACCACTCATTTTTTGTGTGTTTTGGAAGCAAGTTGACCTATCGAGTTAGGTGCTTTTTGAAAGGAAAATATACAAAATATTTTTTTTTTATAAAGACATTGTGCATTTTTCAAATGACCTATCGAGCTAGGTGCATTTTGAAAAGACAAAAATTAAAATAAGTGTCTTGTAAAGCAATTGTGCAATTTTGGAAAGTGACCTATTGATCTATGTGCTTTTTGTAAAGAAAATTTAAACTATTGTGTAGTTTTTCAAAATAGGTAGAAACAAAGACAAAGTGATGATATTTTAAGTTTATATGTGTCTACCTATTATTTATAGCTTCTTTAGGCCTTCTAGGATCTAACAAGGCTTGTAACATGTGGTAAAGGAAGTTGTATGGGTCCATATGTTTTCTAGTTGGTCGTATGGGTTCATACAATTTTTGGTCATATGGATCCATATGATTTACTGCAAAAGTGTTTTTTGGGTCGTTCTGGACCTATCTCGGGTCTGAGTGATAGAATTTGATAGTTTTGTATTGGTACATATGATTTTAGAAGTAGAATATTAGGGCCCCTTCAAAAATCAAACTACATATATTTTTGGCAAAAAAAGTTGCAACATAATTGATTTCAAAAAATTATAGTTAAACCCAAAAGCAATACGACCACGTAAACCCATCAAGGTGAATCATGAAGTTGTGTGGAGGAGGATTGAGATGTGTTTTAGGGTTTTGGGAGACTCCATGCTAGTTTTGTAGCACCTGCAACTATATTAAGACCACAAAAGTTGTTAGTTCTCTATCAAACCAACATAATCAAATAAAACCATGTTCACCAAAATAAAACTAAAAGAAAACATGTCACATTTCATTGATAATTTTTAAAAGTGTTACAATATGAACTGTGTAGACATCAAAACAGCACCAATCTGATTATGTGACACAAACACTGATCACATTAACACACACAGCCCCCAGGGTAAGCCCCAGAGGTTAAACAGTGGTTCTAACCACTTACACAGCGAGTTTTGCAAGTCAAAAATCAATTTGGCACCTTTTAGACACTTTATTTCTTATTCGTCCCACCCAAAGACGAGTGTGAATTTGTACTCGTCCTACCCGGGGACGAGTATGGATTTATACTCGTTTCACCCAGGGACGATTATTAGCGCTCGCTCCGGGTGGGACGAATGCCAGGTTTGACCAGCAAAAAGTCAGACCTCAGCGCATGACAACTCAGAACTGCCACTTAGCTTTCCTTGCATGGCATAGGAGTGCGAGTGAGTTCTTTTGACAACTCATATCTGCCAATTGACTCTCCCTTCATTGCATGGGAATGAGAGTGAGCTTTTTAAGACAACTCAGATTTGCCACTTAGCTATCCCTTCATTGCATGGGAGTGCAAGTGAGCTTTTCTAAAACACACAAAGACATGCACAAAGACAGTTAAGAAGCCCTTGATCAAGAAGAAGTCTTTCTTTCAGGAAAAGAACATTCATGCAAAGAAACACTTTTGCATGTTAATTCAAAGAGACCCCTTGGGTCTATAAAATGGTGAGTTTCCTCACCCAAAAGAGATACCGAGCTGGAGCATTTTGAGCGACGAAGTGCTGCTAATTCATTTACTTGCGATTTGTGTTTTCAACATCCATAATCTCTTAATCGAAAGAGAGGTTATTGGGTGACTTTTGAAGGCACGAATCAAGAACCAACACCCATTCTTTTGACCACAATATCCTACCAATTTGTCGACAACACATCACATCAGGTTTCGGACCCATCCTAAGCGGATTGGTGTCGAAGCAAAGTTTCACCCGCGGGTGGTTTGCCTTCGGGCACCCCTCCCGCTTTATTTCTTTTGTAGTTTTTAGCTAGTTTCATGTTTATGCTTTTGTCAAGTTTTCAGTTCATTTAGATTCATTTTAGCCATAGTTAGATTTATCTTTTATTTTTCATACACAGGTGCTACTGATTCTTTGTTTGTTTCTTTGAACGCAGATTTGCAGCATTGGAGGAGCAACGAGGAATCGACCTTTACCAACGCAAGCGGCGACAACGTTTTGGTTCGCCCATCTTATATGTGGGCACGCGGAAGAAGGAATTCTGAAACAAGTTGTAGAGATCAATATCTAACGCTCCTATCCCCTAAAAAGGAAGGAGACGCATTGTAACACGAATTGAAAAGAATATCAATAAAAAAGGGCCATAGTTTATATTGCTTTTATATCTTGTGTTCATTCATTTGTGTTCTTTCCTTTTAATACAATTTTGTTTAGTATTTCCTTTTTGTTTTCGGAATCTCGTGTTTTCAATGGCGATCACGGTGGGACCTCTGTCCTCTATTTTTTTTAGGTTAAATTACTGATCTAAAATTGCTTGTTTTTTTTACAGGTACCTATTTTTCAACATCGGACTGTTATTCGTCTCTGCAAGTGACGATTACAGAATTGGTATTCGTTTCACCCCGGGACGAATAAACTATTCGTTCCACCCTGTGACGATTACGGTTATGTTATTCGCCTCACCCGGGGACGAGTATAGATCTGTGCATTTTTTAGAGCAAATAAGAAACATCCGATTAGGCAGAGAAGAGGTAGGGGTTTTTACGACTTCTGTCAAATTTCTGTTTTTCTATTTTTTGGTTTTCGGTTTTGTATGGCTTAGGGAAAGATTTCTTTTTCGTTTGCCTGTTTCAATTTTGCAAAATTAAAATGAACCCCACACATCACGTGGTATTTTAAACCAAGGCGTTGGTCGTAAAACCCCAACCCTTGAGCAAGACCAAAGGTGGATTCCATTATCACTTTGGCTTGAGATATTGCATCCATTACCTCGATCGCGACTGTTGCTAGACGTAAATCCTGACGAAAGCTGACCGAGTGTAGCTTGGGGTGATTCCCAGCACGCGAGGATAAGTCTTCTATGGTAGGTGTCATAAACGGAGCGATTCCCCTTCCGTACCGCCTATGTTCCACGTATCATCTGCTCTCACGTACCTATAGTCTCCCTCACGTAAGGGCGGGTATATAGAGAGGTTGGTATATCGGTCCGACAATGGTATATTGAAGGGGCGACCATTTTGGGAGTCATAAGAGCCTTCATAATTGCATTTAAACGTTTCACAAAATTTTCAAAAAAACAAAACAAAACAAACAACAAAAACACACTAAACCAGATTTAGGGCACACTATTAATCTTTAAAAGAGATAATCATTGCTTGTGTGTGTATGCGTTATTTTCGCTAGTTTAGACAAAAAAAATCAAAAAAATCATAAACAAAGATAAAAATCTACGCATTTTGTCACTCGCTCCAAAAGCTCCAAGGATTCCCGCAATCGCTTGGTCACCCCAAAATGCCCCAAAGGTGTCCATGAACCCTTTGGTCAACCCAAAAGCACCCCGAAGGTGCCCATAAGTGATGCAGGAGCATCCAACAAAATATGGGAAATTTTATATTTTTCTCTAAATTTTAGTGCATCTTGTCGGGGCCATAACTTCTCAACCGTAGCTCCGATTGACTTGAAATTTTACAGGGAGTTAGTTGGGAGAGTTTTAAACAAATATAACTCCCTTGAATTCTATTTGCCCAGAAAAGTCAGTTTTCGGGGCCAAATTCCATCATCTAGTGCCCCGAAATTAGGTTTTAAAATTGCGTGCCCAATTTTTTACGCTTTTTGAGCTGTTCGAAGGTCAATATCTCCTAATGTATTTAGAGTTAGGACTTGAAACTTCATTTTTGTCTTATCTATGGTAAGAGGGATGCGCACGCCAATTTTGGGCCCCATCTGACTTATTTCAATTTTTAGGGTTTTTAGTGAGACATCACAATGGTGTTCACCCGTAGCCAAGCCCACTCATGGGCAGACGCTACGACGAATGTCCAAAGAGGCACGAGTCGCATCCGTTATAGTCCCCAGGATTTGGTCATACCACCTTGGTGACCTAACACACAAGGCAGTCCCCTACACACCTTAACGAAAAGGGACTATAGGGGCACCTCTTCTAGGGGCACTCCTGTTCAGCATAGCACCCAGCACGCACCCTCCCATGAGGGGTACATCCATAGGAGAGCTCCCTTAGATGCTTGCTATGAGTGGTCACCACGCGATGAAGCGCTAGGTCAACATAGGGTTCGACGGGAGGAACCACATGATTACACTATCCCTCCTTCACCCCCTCTAGTTGTCAGGACTACAAGGACAAATCCAGAGCACAAGGCTCCTCAAGCGGGGCGAGCCAACTCCGCCCGTTCCTCTTTCACTTACGAAAGAGAGCACGAGGAAAACCCTTACCTTCCTCAAGAACAATATACATCGCAGGAGCAACATGCCTCCGCAATTGCTAGCTATCAGGATCACCTACTGAGGCCAAAGCCTCGGGGAATGCCGCTACCCCCAACAGAGGGAGGCGGCCTATAGAGATCTCGGATCACCATGACCGGGATAGATATCTAGGAGAGGCATCTAGGCCTTCTAGACATGAGACGGTAGGACCAACTATCTTAGAATCTTCCAAGCATATTGCACGTCGGATGCAACTCACGCTACTTGAGCTAGAACAACAACAGTTAGAGCAACAATATCTTTTAAATCAAGAGTGCCTTCAAGGCCAAGAGGATGAGTTGTTACAACACACTATGCAGGTGAAGACTCCAACCCCTCACACGCATAAGACAGAACATTATGAGAGACACAACTGGGTGCAAGACAGGTCTCTACGACCTTATCAAACGTTGCCCTCGATGCCTCCTAGACTTGAGCGGGAGGCCAATCCTAAGACCAATGACGGGCGCCTTCTTCAGGCACCCACCCAGGTTCATGGGCCACCCCTAAAAATTCTTCCAAGAAGCCTCTAAGGAACCTGAGCGTGAAGAAGAGCGGGATGAAATGCCCTACCAAGGCATGGGGGTGCTATTCGGTCACCCCTCCCAAGGCCCCAAGTTCCCCATAACTTGCAACGAGAACAAATCAAAGAGGAGGAGCTCAAATCCCCCGATACAAGCAATGCACTGCCAAAGCACTTAGAGTCGGTAGAGACCAAGATTTTGGGGCCCCAAAAGCCCAACTTATATGAAACTCCTCTCAAAGAGGATCAACCCCTAGTTGTAGAGCTACCTGATGACGAGGTCTTCCATATCTCAAAATCACCAGATTCTGATGAGCCTGACTCTCTCGCCAAAGACGAGTCAGCATATGCAATAGCACCATGGGACCCGTTCATGTCCGACAACACTAATTCATAGGTGGTCCCCATGGATGAGCATCACAAAAGTCTCTTAACATTATTCCCTTTGGAGGCTCCCATCGAGCCCGTGCCATTGCAAGAAAATCAGGTCCCCCCGCAAAGCACGGAACAACCCCATCAGGACCATGTCAATCTGCTCGAGCCGAACGAGCCTAGCATGTCACAGATAGTTGTCGGGGCCAACGAGGGCCTTTGGATCATCGACAATGATTACGAAGATGAAACTGAGATGGAATATCTCAATCATGCACGATGACACAATCACCCTGTAACCCATGACGAACTAATGGCCCAACTAGGCATAAGACTAGGGCATGAGTGGCGCATAGACCCGACCCACTGGCATCACATGTTGATTCCGCTCCTTTGGGAAGATCGCGAGCCACTTCCACCCAGAGATATCATAGCACCATCAGTGCCGAAGGCAGACCCTGTCCTCCTATCCGTGCATAAGGCCGATCCATTCGTGCCAATTCCTACAGAGCCAGATCCGGTGCACACAGATCATCAAGCTGGGGGTACCTCTATTCCCTGAAGAGCCAGTGGGTTACACCAAATGCTCCAAAGGTGTCCATAAACCCTTTGGTCAAACCAAAAGCTCCAAGGATTATCACAATCGCTTGGTCATCCCAAAAGCTCCAAGGATTATCGTAATCTCTTGGTCATCCCAAAAAGCTCCAAGGATTATCGCAATCGCTTGGTCATCCCAAAAAGCTCCAAGGATTATCGCAATCTCTTGGTCATCCCAAAAAGCTCCAAGGATTATCGCAATCTCTTGGTCATCCCAAAAAGCTCCAAGGATTATCATAATCTCTTGGTCATCCCAAAAAGCTCCAAAGGATTATGTAATCTCTTGGTCAACCCCAAAGACTCCAAGGATTCTCATAATCTCTTGGTCAGCCCTAAATGCCCCAAAGGTATTTATAAACCCTTTGGTCAACACCAAAAGCTCCAAGCATTACCATAATTGCTTGGTCAAAATACATATTCAAAAATCAACAAAAATAACACAAAAAAATCATCATCACAAAAACAATTGCATTTCAATTCCATGCATTCTAAAAAAAAATCAATCATCACAAAAACAATTGCATTTCAATTTCATGCATTCTCATAAAAATCAAAATCACAAAAACAATTGCATTCCAATTCCATGCATTCTCATAAAAATCAAAATACAAAAATATAGGTTGCATTAAGCATTGCATCCATACATTGCATACTTCGATAGGTCATACAAGTCACAAGCACCATAGACAGTCATTATTTGGCAATTCCATCATTTCCACATCAACTCCATTTTCATACACGCATACATCCAGCATATCACCCTTTTATTTTAGCATCGTCAGTTGTCGCCTAATGTATATAGGGTTTTCGTCATTCAGATGTCTTTAAATTTCTAGCCAAAACTGTACATAGTTAAACAGATTTTACACGGGAAAGTTTTACTTGGACCACGCCTTGTTACGTAGCATCCCAACACAAATTAACACACATAAAAAAATTCCTAAGTTGTGTGAACGAAAGATGAAACCTGCACCGTAATCCCGGTTACCATAAGCGAAACGGCTATCTTGCTTATCCCCCTATGCAAATGACCCTAGGAATGCTGAGAGTTGGCAAAAGGACAAGCATCCTCCCTACCCAATTCCCCATGAATCCCAAGTTCTCAAAAGTTGCAAAAACATCAAAAATTTGCAAAACGTCAAAACACTAAAATTTGACATCCTACAGTGCACACATCAAAAGGCACAAACAATAGTGATTCTCATCACTCCATATTCAAATCCCTTGCTCAAAAAAAAAAAAAAAAAAAAAATAATATCACAAAAATAAACAAGTGATTTTATCACTATAAAGGAGCAAGTATCCCAATACAATTGAAGAAAAGAAGGGAGTCGAACTTGAATCCCTGGAACTCTCGACGATTTCGACAGGTCATGAGGCAAGCTTCAGTACCGGTTTGGTTGATAGCCTATCGGTCACTGGCGGTAAACCTCCCGCATGACGATATATCTGTCACATTAACTTGTGTGCAGATCAATGTTTGCATGTGGATGAGCTAGCTTATGGTATCCTAGATAGCATCGCAGATTAATCTGACTAAATACAATAAAGGAGTTAGTGGAGCTAATTAGGTGATCCTCAATACAGGTTCGGTTGAAAGCCCATCTGGCACTGGCGGTATCCTGATGAATAACACATAAACAAACTCAATTGCACACACAAGGATGTGAAATAACTTGGTTACATTCAAGTCGGATTTAGACCTTGTTTAAGAAGTCTTGCGAGATAAATGTACAGTCTTGGCTAGTTAGTTAAAATATCTGAATCTCAGAAAAGCTTAACTACATTTTAAAACAACTGGTACATTTCATTCCGTACATCACCATCAAAATATATGCAAAATACAAAAACACACAGTTATCACATGCAAAGTCATTCCACAAAGTCATCCCATTAGTATAGCAAGTCAGTCAAATCTTGTACAGTCTATGGTGCATCGACACATCATCAACAACTCATTTCATTCATTCCATATCTATACATCATACAAATTAGAAACATCACATTCATAATCACCTCTGCATACATCAAACACATACATAAAAAACACGCCACAAAAAAAAAAAAAAAAAAACAAACACAACAAAACAACCAAAATATAAAAATGACAAATGCCAACAAAACCACTAAAAATTGTCGGACAAAAGTGCTCTTGCACTTAACCTCCTGGCATAAGAAAACTGATGTCGGGGTCTACCTTGTCGCTATCCTACTCCCCAAGAAGGCTACCATAGCCGGACCGCTCCACGGGAAGACGGATTTTTGCCAATGTTAACCCCAAATGGCATCCCAAAATGGGTTCACACCCACCAAAAATAGGTCCAAAATGTTTGGCAACCGCTTTCGCATTAAACGAAAAACATCTGAAGGCACCCTCACTTAAGTCATCTTGGGTCAAGCGACTCGTCGCTTTTCTCATGTCGGTCATTCCCTCATCGATTCGTCGCTTGAGGGGGTAGTCACACTTAAGTCACCAATCAACAAACATACACCCAATCACGGCAATAGCATGCATTCAAAGAATCATTGACAAAGACAATCACGCTCCTGCTTGGGGCAGCAAACAAGCAATTATCACAAACTGATTAAACACTTGGCATTCCCGAAGCATGAACACAAGGTTCCCCCGTGGATAAAAGGTTGCGCCCTTTGCCTATTCATGACTGATCAATGTCCAAGCTCAAGTCACACCTCACCAAAACAGGTTAATACTTGAAATCAAATTCCTTAGCTCGTCAGAAGCAAGGATTCAAGAATGCATGCCCTTTTCATACTTGGGGCATCAAGAGTTGGTTAGGTTACTGAGAAACCCTAATCATTAGTGCTTTGGTTATCTATTTTTGCTCGGCGCTGTGCCTTGCACAACGCTTCCCAAAAAGGGGCATCTGTAGACACCAAAACAGCACCAATCCGATTATGTGACTACAAACACTGATCACATTAACACACACAGCCCCCAGGGTAGCCCCCAGAGGTTAAACAGTGGTTCTAACCACTTACACAACAATTTTGCAAGTCAAAAATCAATTTGGCACCTTTTAGACACTTTATTTCTTATTCGTCCCACCCAGGGACGAGTGCGAATTTGTACTCGTCCTACCCAGGGACGAGTATGGATTTATACTCGTTTCACCCAGGGACGATTATTAGCGCTCGCTTCTGGGTGGGACGAACGCCAGGTTTGACCAGCAAAAAGTCAGACCTCGGCGCATGACAACTCAGAACTGCCACTTAGCTTTCCTTGCATGGCATAGGAGTGCGAGTGAGTTCTTTTGACAACTCATATCTGCCAATTGACTCTCCCTTCACTTGCATGGGAATGAGAGTGAGCTTTTTAAGACAACTCGGATTTGCCACTTAGCTATCCCTTCATTGCATGGGAGTGCAAGTGAGCTTTTCTAAAACATACAAAGACATGCACAGAGGCAGTTAAGAAGCCCTTGATCAAGAAGAAGTCTTCTCTTCACACAAAAAAGCATTCATGCAAAGAAACACTTTTGCATGTTAATTCAAAGAGACCCCTTGGGTCTATAAAATGGTGAGTTTCCTCACCCAAAAGAGATACCGAGCAGGAGCATTTTGAGCGACGAAGTGTTGCTAATTCATTTACTTGCGATTTGTGTTTTCAACATCCATAATCTCTTAATCGAAAGAGAGGTTATTGGGTGACTTTTGAAGGCACGAATCAAGAACCAACCCCATTCTTTTGACCACAATATTCTACCAATTTGCCGACAACACATCACATCAGGTTTCGGACCCATCCTAAGCGGATTGGTGTCGAAGCAAAGTTTCACCCACGGGTGGTTTGCCTTCGGGCACCCCTCCCGCTTTATTTCTTTTATAGTATTTTAGCTAGTTTCATGTTTATGCTTTTGTCAAGTTTTCATTTCATTTAGATTCATTTTAACCATAGTTAGATTTATCTTTTATTTTTCATACACAGGTGCTACTGATTCTTTGTTTGTTTCTTTGAACGCAGATTTGCAGCATTGGAGGAGCAGCGAGGAATCGACCTTTACCAACGCAAGCGGCGACAACGTTTTGGTTCGCCCATCTTATATGTGGGCACGCGGAAGAAGGAATTCTGAAACAAGTTGTAAAGAGCAATATCTAACGCTCCTATCCCCTAAAAAGGAAGGAGACGCATTGTAACACGAATTGAAAAGAATATCAATAAAAAAAAGGGCCATAGTTTATATTGCTTTTATATCTTGTGTTCATTCATTTGTGTTCTTTCCTTTTAATACAATTTTGTTTAGTATTTCCTTTTTGTTTCCGGAATCTCGTGTTTTCAAACTGATATCATTATTTTACAATCTACCCTAAAGGCTATAAAAGAGGGACTTTATAAGGAGGAAACCTAGCATTTAACATCTTTACAACACCATAGGTGTATTCCTTTAGATCCTAAAAATATGGTGGGCTTATGAAGCATGCCACCATTAGGTACACTGATCCTCAAATCCTATGTAAACCTCAAAAAATATATTAGATTGATCGAAGGCCTATCTCAATCATTCCTCCTATAAACACAAATAGTGACCCAAAAATCAAATAGAAATGCATCACATAAGTATGGAAATGAGCTAAAAATGATAGAGGAGAAATGGGTTACCTAGGAGGCTAGCCCAACAACCTCATAATGGAAAAAATATGGGTTCATACATTTTTTTTGGTGATCATATGGGTCTATATATTTTCCAATTTTTGACTTGTATTGGTCTTCCCTTTAGCCATAAGATCCACCAGTGGACTTTGAAATTGATTCAAAAATCATCGATGCCTATTCTACCCTTGTAATAATAGAAACTTACAAAGACAACTTGGTGGTAGGAGTGTTAGCTATTAAAATATTCTTGGGAATAAATTAGGGTAAAATTTGGTAGCATAATGGTACTTATAATCTCCTCATGAAACCATAGGTAACATGGTTTATTTATAGCCTTCCTGGGGAAGAAATGGGGGATGTGAAATGGTAGGAGAAAAAGGGAAGAGAAGTGCTTAAATATGGTAGGTGAGTGGGTAAGGCCTTCCTCCTATGTGTATCAAGTGGGGCATGGGTTTACCATGCTCATTTAACACCTAGGGAAGATAAAAGGGCCTAGGGAAGTGAAAAACCCCTTTTTGATTAATTTTCATTAAATTCTATAAATAAGGTAGAAGGGGTGGATGTTACGAGAAGGGATGGGTGTTTAGGGAAGTGTGTAGAGGGGTGTGAGTGGGGTATGATTTGGAATCCACCTAGGGTTTATAATAACCTAGGGATTAGGTTAGTTTTACCTAGGTTTTAGGTTAACTTTTACCTAGTGTTTAGGGTAATCAAATTGATTTTCAAGTGTTACATTATTTGTTCATCATTTGTTGATGCACGAGTTCAAATATTACCTTTTTAGGTGTCTGCAAAAATGATAAAAGTAATATGTATATCAAGTCTTATAATATATCAACTAAATTTCATTTATAAGTAGCAATATGAATGTAAATAGCATGATTTATACATATAAAAAGCATGTAGCAACTTACAATTTTAGTTGCTCAAAATGTATGCAAACTTTGTTACTCCTCTTTATCTTACAAATATAGCAATTGAATCTCTACACTTGAATACTGAATTATTTATGTTTCTTGAATTATTCTATGCTTCTCTATAGACTACTATATAGCCATATAATAATGACTCTTTGTATACTTGACTATTCTTTTCCATATGCCAAGTCTCAAGACTCTTGGCTTCTCTACTTGACACTTGCATACACATGAATCTATCTTGTATGTACACCTAGACATGACTTCACTTAGCACACTCTAATCTAAAGACATTTGTGCACATAGAATCACATTACACTTGCACACTAACTCACATCACACATGCATTTCCTATATATTATTATATTACATAAAATATCAGTCACACTCTAAAGTAAGACACAACCCTAACATAATATTTACAAGTTATACCCTGAAGGTACCATAGGGGTATATTAGCATGTACCAAATAATTTAATATACTTCAACACCCCCATGTATTACATTATTTGATTATTGAAGACTTTAGTATTTAATCATGGTCTTCGTTATTCAAGTGTCACGAATAACACAAGATTATACTAAGATGGGGGGTGAACAATATAAGATAAAAATTTTATCTTTTATTTCCAAAGCAATAACTTCAAGTAATAATAATGCAATAATGAAATAATGGACAAAGAACCACACACATGAGAGACAAATATTTTATGTGAAAATACCCTCTTGGGATAAAACCACAACAAAATATTCCCTATAAATTTCTTCAATAAATTTCGTGGACACCAACCCACAAGAGACACAAATCCCCTATACAATTTTACGGACACAAATCTATAGGAGATACCAATCCCCTATACAATTTTTTGGACACCAATACATAGGAGACACCAATCCCCTTAATCTATTTTATGGACACCAATACACAGGAGAAACCAATCCCCTTTCTCAATTTTGTGGACACCAATCCATAGTAGACACCAATCCCCTTGCTCTAGTTCATGGACACCAATCCACAAGAGACACCAATCCCCTTGCTCAAGATCTTGGACACCAATCCATAGGAGACATCAATCCCCTTGCTCTATTTTTTGGAAACCAATCCACAAGAGACACCAATCCCCTTGTCCAAGTTCATGGACACCAATCATAGGAGACACCAATACCCTTACTCAATTTCATGGAAACCAATCCAAAGGAGATACCAATCTCCTTGCTCAAGTTCACGAACACAAATGAAGAACACAAGCTTATACTGAGAGGGTGGGGGTGAACATTATAAGACCACTTTTTACTTTTTCTTCCAAATCATTATTATGTTGTGTAAAGATAGCAGTATCAATAACAATAATCAAAGCAATGCATAAAAACCATACACAACAGAGACACCATAATTTACGTGGTTCACCCAATGTGGGCTACTCCACGGAGAAAATATTTTACTAAAACTTTCTCAATCAATATTTTTGGGAATCACTCCAAATTACAATTTTTATGGATCTCTATCCAAAGGAGATGCTAATCCCCTAATCTCAAGTTCATGGATCTCTTCCATAGGAGAACTCCTTCCCCTTCTGCTCTAGCTTTGTGATCTTCTAGAAGAATCTATCTCTCTACTGCACTAACTGGTGGACCTCTCTCCACTTGAAGACTCCTCATTCAAATCTATCTTCAACTGTGCTAGCTACTAGATCTCTATCCATTGATACTCTATCCTCTATACTCTATCACCTTCAAAGCTCTTTCAATGGGCTCACTAAGAACCTGCTTAATAGGCTCACACAAAAATTTCTTAACAAGCTCAAATAGAACTTGTCAAATATACTCAAGCAAGCTTACCAAGAACTTTCTAAAATATAAATAACAAGCTCACACAAAACTTGTCCAAAATTGAATAACAAGCTCACATAGAACCTATCCAATGCTGAATAACAAGCTCACATAGAACTTGTCCAAATATGCTCTAGCAAGCTCACCAAGAACTTGCCCAAATATGCTCTAGCAAGCTCACCAAGAACTTGCCCAAATATGCTCTAGCAAGCTCACCAAGAACTTGCCCAAACACTATCCTCAAATCTGTCCCAACACTGTCCTCAAATCTATCCCAAAGGCCTTCTCAAAGGCTCAATCAATCATGCTCAAGTAGTACTCAAAATTAACTCAACAATGAATGGCAATCTCAACTCAAATTAACTTCATAGAAGCATAAAGAGAATTGTTAGAGACTCAATATGTTCTAATCTCACTCTCAACCCAAATCAATCTCAACTCAACTCATAGAAGCATAAAGAGAATTTTTAGAGACTCGATATGTTATAAACTCAATATCAACCCAAATTAATCTCAAATCAACTCAAATCAACTCATAGAAGCATAAATAGAATTTTTAGAGACTCAATATGTTCTAATATCACTCTCAACTCAAATCAACCTCAACTCAATTCAAGTCTTATAGAACCATAAAGAGAATTGTTAGAGACTCAATATGTTCTAACCTTAATCTCAACTCAACATAGAATTATGGAATATTTTGTTTCATAGAACTTGAACAATCACTTCACACATCACTTGGCTAGGCTCAATCAACTCAACTCAACCAATCATCACAAGGAATAACTCTTTCTTACACAACCCTAGTCCAAGTATGTATCAACCAACTCAAATGTTTCCAACAATGCTCAACCACAAATCTCACATAACAATGATACTCATGTTCTTTTCTAACTCAATTTATTTCAAAACCAATGGGCTTCAACCACTATGCTTATAACACAAGGTTTAAACACAACTCTCAATTCAGAAAACCTTGAAGCATTCAACCAACCACTTTCAAAAAGGAAACCACAAACAATCCTTTTCCCTCCAATGATATTTCAGAAATCAACCACCATAAACAATCAATAGGAGAATGTGCCCATACCTTTTATGAATATGAAAAAACCTCTTTGTAAATCTACCACAATCACAATTTTTTTTGCCAATATTCACAAGGGTTAGTAGATCATAAAATAATCAACATTACTCCACTTTTCAATAATCATCACCAAGGCCTTTAATTGCACAAATTCCTTATCTCTCCTAAAACCACTTGTACCATAAAATAAAATAAATCAAAACATTGCATAACCTTTTCACTCCCAAAACCACTTATACCATAAAATAAAATAAATCACAATATTGCATGCCTTGTCACCTCATGAAATAATTAATCCTCTTGAAAAAATAACAAGGCAAACTTCACTTTTGGAAACCCTTTGCAAAATCAAAAATATACCTTTACACACACCTTATTTATACTTCTAAATAAGTTAGTCAAATAGCCCTCAAAATAAAATTTCCAATGATATATAATATGCCCCCTTTCCGAAATAAATTGAAACCTTTACATATATATATATATATATATATATATATATATATATATATATATATATATATATATATATATATATATATGCCACCCTCCATTAATTGCACATAGGTCGGCCCTCCATTAATTTAAACTTAAACTTTAAACTTTAATATCTTCATCACCGAAGGTCCTTTTTCAATGAAACAAAATTCCACCTTGGATTTTAAGAAAATATCTTTCCACATAATCCCACCATGGTTTTAAATAAAACCTTTTATTTTGCCTGCCTTGGTTTTCATAAAAATCCTGTAAATAGCCATGCTTTCCAAAATATCATAAATGCTTATTTATGAAATATTTTGACCACCAAAAATAAATGTGATCCATGTGACATCAATGATCCATGTGACATCAATGACAATATAAAATGCCTTAAATTAACTCAAATTTCCAACAATCTCCCCCTTTATCATTGGTGGCAACATCTCTAATGCAAACACTACAATCACTGCAAAATTCATCTCTAAGAATCAAAGCTACTCCCCCTAAATCAATACTCTATATGGAGGCTACTCCCCCTAACTCAATGCTCTCTTTGGAGGCTTCTCCCCTAACTCAATGCTCTCTTTGGAGGTTGCTCCCCCTAACTCAAATATCTCCCCCTTTGACATCAATGGAAAAAGGGACACTTATGGGTCTAAAATATATGACTCTTACGCTTAGCGCCCATCACCACCTTCTCTATTGAGGTGATTAATTTTGGGGTGGGAGTATTTTTACTCACATATTTCCTCTATCAAATTTCATCCTGATGAATTACTTGATCTTCTTGTCTTGAACCTGTTTGGAATTCTTGCCTTGAACCTATTTGACCTTCTTTACTTGAACCTATTTGGAATTGAGTCCTACACCATGTTGCAATATGCCCGAAGTTATTGAAATTAAAACACTTGATATTGTAGCCTTTTTTTGGTGCCCATGTATTGAAATTATTCTTAAAATAATTTCCAAATCCATTCCTTTCCTGAACCCTATATTGTGAAGCTTTGTTTTCATGACCATTATAACCATGACTTTTGAATTGTGTAGCTCTAAAACCAAAACCATGTTTCTCATTTACTTTTCACTAAAAATATCTATGACTAATCCTATTGCATGTGAAGCAATGTCCCTAAAAACCATACGTTCTTCCCAAATATATGAAATTTACTACACCACCTTAAGGGCATTCATTGCAATGTATAACAGTTATAGAAGCATTCAAAGGGAAATAACACATAAACTTATAATCTATCAAAGTGAAGAAAATATATAACCAAATGGTGGATTTATCCTTCTATTTAATCAATGTATAAATTCAAATATGATATTACAAATATCCCCTCGAGGGCTTTTACAAATTGATACAAATTCCATTACAATGTTCAAGGGATCTAGTCCCTTGAAAGAGGCCTCAAAATGGTGTAAACTATGGTTTGTCTTTGTAAATATCACATCCCATGATTGAGATATATCCTTAAACCTATTATTATGGTATTCTTAGCTCCTTCCTCCTATGTAGAACTACCTGGACCTACACACAAGGGCTTAAAATGGGGTTAGTAGCACCTATTTCATAGAATGAAGATAGCATAGAAAACATAGTAAAAGGTGTGAATGCTACAACCAAACGAGATGATCTACATGCATAAAAACTGATCTACACTGAGCATATATATATATTAAGATGATATAAGTAAAAATAAATGGATTTGAAAGCAAGTTATAAGGTGAAACTATGCTGAAATGTTGGTCACTCCGGGGTGAGCCATGTAGACCTGCAACATTGGGGACTCCAAATCCCAAACCAAAACTCCTCCAAATGACCTCAAATTTGGACCAGAGGTTCATCTAGACATCCTAAGGAGGTCTATGGAGGAATTTATCCAAAATTATCTACTATTTTGAGACCATCCCTATGAGTGCCATGGGCTGACTACTAGCCGTCCCCAAGTGGGACAGTTACAAAATTGGCTTAGTTTTGTCACCTATGGCCTTGGAAATTGGTCCAAAATAGGGTGAGGGTGTTGTTGATAGATGGGACCAAGTTGTCCTTCAATTTGGCCAGTTTTGGATTGGTAAATTGGGTCCTATTGCCCCTGAAAGTACCTTCAAAGTGAAGAGGGTTTCAAGGCTAGGGAAAGGGCGAGTTTTGGTTTGCAAATGGGTTGGTAGAAAGTAGGGATAGATTTGGGCAGCACTTCATTGCTCAAATGCTACTTCTCTCCTCTCTTTGAAATGGAGGTTTGGGCCTCCTTTTATAGCCCAAAATGGCATCTAGGGCCAAATGGCATCTTTTCCATGCGAGGCAAGTGATGCCATTTGTCCTAATTGCATCATTGATTGGGGAGGGGAAGGTTACCCCTTTGGGGCTCCCAATCTACTACCCTACAGTCCATTAGTAGGTCCCCAATCAATCTAGGGTGATTGGATGCACTAATGGTAGTCTTGGATTGCCATTTAGTGCGTCCTTTGAATTTTTCAAAGGTCCAGTTAGGGGCCATCCCACCCAGGGATGGTTGTTGATGGTCATCCCTGGGTGGGATGGTCACTAACTGTGGCCATCCCTAGGTGGGACGGTCACCAGTAGGGGTCCCAAAACTGCCCCAGACTGCTAGGAACCCTCCAAACTAAGTTTTGGAGGGTTTTGGAAGCCTTTTTCTAGCCTATAGGGGTGCCTAATAAGGCCATATGTTGTCGATAAGAGGGCATATGTAATGCACTGATAGTCTTATCTGATTTACGTGATTTAGGTGTCTACAAATACCCCATTTTTGGGATGCGTGATGTGAAACAAAGCATTGAGAAAAAATATATCACTAAATCATCAAATGATCAAGGTTTTTCATTAACCTAATCAAATCTAGATGCCTTCATTGTGGAAAAGCATACATTCTTGGAATCCTTTCTATTGACATAGTCAAAGGATTGATTGCATGTATACCTTTTAGTCATGCTGTAATGATAGTCTTATGGGGCTTAGGGCATACTAGGTCTTGGTGCCTTGTATTCTTGTAAACCTTTACATGGGTCAATTCCCAAGGTTTCAAGGAGGTCAATCCTATTTAATTTGCTTCTTATGTTGATTCTTTGCCCTAGCATGGGCTTGAAAATTTATCTTTAGCCAAGATTCTTTTGAATGCATGGAATTTTACACTTCTGAGTGTTTAAATGTTGATTCAATTTTTGACTTCATTATGATGACTACCCCCTCAAGTGATGATTCTATGAGGGCATGAAAAATTCTAAAGTGATGATTCACTTGAAACATATGACTTAATTGGGGCAACTCTCTATTTTGCCCATGGTACTCTATACCTGTTCGGAGGTGATTTTTGATTGTTTTTATGAATAGTTTTGGAGGTAAAAGGCACAATATCTCATTCATGTGGAGTAGTATATCCATGGAGGCCTTATTGGGGACTAAAATATATTCTTTTAATGCATCCAAAAGTATTTTAGGTTTAGTCTTGATCCCTCTCATTTTCTTGCCCAATCTGCCTTGTTTTTGGTGGGTTTTTGGCCCATTTTTTGATATTTTTGATATTTTTGATGTTTTTAAGTGCAATTTTCTTATGACCATCCTAGGGGGGGATGAGGGAAGTATTTTTTAATTTCCCATAGTGGGAAAGCCAGCCAAAAGTGTGCTCGTCCCACCCAGGAGTGGTCGGCTTCTTTTGGAGCTATAAAAGGCCAAAAAGGGCCATTTTAGCTCATTTGTGCAACTTGCTTGGAGAATTTGGAGAGGATAGGAGGTAGGAGAGATTTTTATGAAGTGGAGAACTACTAAAATATCAACCCACAACATGATCCAACCATCGGACGCATCGGGTGGTGGAGCCAATGCGAAACGGGTATGGATTACATGCTTCCTCTGCCCTATTTTATTGAATTTTTGCAATTTCTGCTCTAATTTCATGACTACAGCCACACCCATGATTTAAAAAACTTAGGAGTACTGAAATACATAAAATTTAACCTTAGGAATGCTTTATTTTCAAAAAATTAGGGTTAAAAATCATTTTTTTTGTGTTTTTTAGGGTTTTTAGGGCATTTTTAAGGGTCAAATTGACCCTATTTTACCCCTATTTGGGGACCGTCCCTATGAGGGATGGTTACTAGTGGTCATAACTTGGTGGGATGGCTACCAAATTAGGGGCCATCCCTAGGTGGGACGGCCAAAAACTGGGCCAGAAAATGCCTTTTTGTATGTGTTTTTTTAGTGTTTTTATAGCAAAAATTTGCATTTTTAGGGCCTATTTGACACCCTAATTTGCATGAGCAGATAGTTAGGAGTCGGTACAGGGTATCAAGTCTATTTCAGGTCACTAGAGACCATTTGAGTTCTATATACTAGCATTGTCTCGATGCCATTAGTCTGAAGCAAGTTACGCGGTTAGATCCCATCGTGGGAGACCGCGCCTATCTGACTGCTCTGATAGACCTATGGGACCCTCACACTAATACTTTCCATTTAGCTATAGGGGAGATGATAGTGACACTAGAGGATTTCTATTGGATACTATGTATTTTGATAGAGGGGTGCTATATAGTATCTTCTTTGATGGAGCGATGGGAGGTCATAGTGTAGAGGTACTTCGATGCATGCTGGGAGGATGTCCTGACTGACATGGTTAGTGGAGGGATTCTAGTGTCTAGATGGTACTAGGAGGGTGCACTTGGCATTAGGCACACTTTTTTGATGACCTTGATCAGCAACATGCTACTACCTAACTCTTTAGGAGCTAGGTTCCCATGGAACCTAATAGAGCTAGTTTTTACTCTAGTTGACTACATAGAGGAGGAGCCGATAGTGATGGCTTGGGGTCCTGCTTTATTGGCACAGTTATATGGTGAGCTATATGAGATCCACTCTCATGGATGGAAGGGTTTAGGCTATAGCTTTCTACTATATTCTTGGGCTTGGTAGCATATTGCAATGGAGAGACCATGAGGACTACCATGGACCACTTGAGCAGAGCTACCGGATAGGGAGATTGGCTATGGAGTGCTATGGATGAGGTCGCATGAGTCAGGGTATAGCTGATACTATGCTAGGGAGGTAGAGCACTATGCAGAGGCTTTTGCATGGATTAGGGTAGTGGATATCGATTGGAGACCCTACATGTATTTTCTTACCTAGGATGAGGCTTTAACACATCTACGTCGAGTTCGGCGAGGTAGGTGGTTGATAGGGTGACATGGCACAGAGTGAGAGTACTTCTCTTATGATCATGTGCTATGATAGTTTAGGCTACACTAGGGATTTCCTGGTGAGTCGATGGTCTATCATCATCGTAGGGATGAGAGGACTCTAGCATGGCCTATGGTAGAGGAGTTGGGAGATGAGTCAAATTCTGAGGTGATAGTTACAGACTCAGATGATGTGGGAACTACAGAGGAGTATGACGCATGGTGGGTCATGTGGTAGTGGCAAGGGGAGGGACCACTAGGAGGGGATGCAGCTACGAGGATAGTAGATGCTACTAGGGGTGCTCCAAATGAGGAGGGTTTTGGTGAGTCTCCAGATGATGAGGAGGTGGACACAGGTGAGTGAGTTGTGCGTCAGTGTGTGTTAGTGGATAGGGTGGAGCTGATAGATGTACAGGATCCAGTTGGCTTTGATGAGGGAGACTTGGGAGATCAGGGTCTATAATCAGAGTTAGTAGCATGAGATGCTAGGATCATAGAGCTATAGAGTGATCGGGATTTACTACAGGCATAGGTGCAGAGTGCACAGGAGGATATGGAGAGGCAGGCAGTAGTGATAGCTACATTTTAGGCATAGGTCGGTAGATAGGGCCCTAGCCATGGGGAGTCCAGTAGTGGTGAGCTAGCCAAGATGCAGGAGGAGATAACACATCTCTAGGGTTTGGTAGTGACCTATCAGACTAGGTGTCAAGAGGAGTGCACCTACATGGATATGATGGAGGATGAGATAGTGCATTGTAAGGGGTGCATACCAGATCGGGCATTAGCTATTGGATCATAGCATAGCCAAGGGAGCGGGATGGGACACTTGTCTACTAGGATGAGGACTTCGAGTACTTCTCATAGTATGGATATATCTAGAGGTAGCAGATCATGGGGAAGCAGGTTGAGGAGCTCATGATGGACTCATACTAAGAGTAGAGGAGAGATTCGAGGTACCGGTCCTAAGTGACCATGGTCAGCGGACTCTGATGGTTCTTTTTGGTTTTCTTTTGGATTGCGAATTTGGATGACTCACTTTTATTGTAGCCTATGGGTATTTTATGGACTATGATGTTGCTTTCGAATTTTATATATATGGACATATATATATGACTTAGCTTTTGATCATTATGTCATTTTACTGCTTTATGATATGAATGCAATTTTTATATTTGCTATATGATGTTATGATGGATGTCTAACATGGATGCATGTATTTATCCGATGATGTGATTTGATGATATGTAGATGTGGATGCTTCATTTTATATGCTTTTGTAAATTAAAAGGTATGCATAAAATAGTCAGTGGTCATTTAAATATTATTGCTAATATTTAACCAGTATCTATCCTAGATCATGAATATCACTTAATAAACAAAAGTTTTAAATGTGTATGATTGAAAGTAATGATTTGATTAGATTTAATTTTTGTATGATGTATTTACAATGACTATTGGATGCATTATATGCTAGCACCATAGACTATACAAAATGTATCTTGTTTATTTTCATGTTATTATAACACTTTATTTGATGGACATTGTAATTTTGACAAACATGTGACAACATGATGTAAAATGGAATGGATAATGTGATGTGATATGATTTTATTTGATAGTTTTTAAGAGACTCAAACACTCTAGTTACCTAATCAAAATTCATATACTAACTATACAATATCTTTTGACAAAATATGCACCTACTAAGATAACCAAGATAATCAATATCCCTGTGTGTGCACGTGAGTTCATTACCATGATAACACATAAGATTACCCTAGTGCAAATGGGATTCATTCAGCCCATCGACACTAGAGATCATTTTGCAAGTCTCATTATCTTGAGTTTCATACTTAGTTGGATTAGACCACTATATAACCTAGGTTACAACAAGCTAGCTCATCCACATTCAAACATTGGTCTATACCTAAACAAGTTGCTTAAGTGATAGACATATCATCATGCGGGAGGCTACCGCCATTGAAAAGTAGGCTATCCACCAAACCTATAATGAGGATCACCTTATGGTTCTCTGATGCTAAGAATTCCAAGGATTCAAGTTCTAGAGTCCCTACCTTTCTTTGACTTTCTCAAGGGAATTTTGCTCATTTTGATTTGTTGAGCAAGGGATTTTAATAGTGGTGAGAACCACTGTTTATTTCTTTGCTTTTCCTAGTGATAATAATCATTGTTTCTTTATGCATATTTGGGAGTGATAATAATCACTATTTTCTTTGGAATATTTCTTTGAGATACTTTCCCTAGTGTAGGGCAATGTATGTTTTCAATACTAGGGGGGATAATAATAATTACT
The DNA here is from genome assembly GCA_028583015.1 of Wollemia nobilis. Taxonomy (NCBI): domain Eukaryota; kingdom Viridiplantae; phylum Streptophyta; class Pinopsida; order Araucariales; family Araucariaceae; genus Wollemia; species Wollemia nobilis. The sequence continues at coordinate 3,949,079 of JAQPPZ010001711.1, read as the reverse complement.
GATTTTCTTTCTTTGGGATACTTACCCCAGTGTAGGGTAAGGGATTTTGGGTAAGGAGGAACTTGTCCTTTTGTCAATTCTTAGCATCTTTGAACCATTCGCATAGGGGGATGAGCAAGATAACCTTTTTTCTTGAAAGTAACCTAGACTACTTCATAGTTTTCATCTTTCCTTGTGCTAGACTTGGATTTATTAATGTGAAAATTGTGTTGGGATTTTGATGTATACCAAGCATTATCTAAGTAGGATTCTACCTTCTAAAAATCATGCTAGCTTTCTACAAAATTTAAGAAGACAACTAGATATGGCTGAGTGACCAAAAACTTTAACTATGTTTTACTAACAATGGCTAAGTGATGGAAAACAGACATATAATGTAAATGGTATATGTAATATAAAAAAGTGGTATAACTTGTCATATGATAACAATGAATTTTTACCAGATGCCTAATGTACATACCTAGTGCTAGACATATATGATCAATTTGGAATGATGCATAATGCAATGATGAGTATGCCTAATGCAACTATGATTATAATGCAAGTGATGAGAAATGCAATACAATGCAATATTTTTGTATTTTGATGATTTTCATGATTTTTAATATTTTTGAGATATGTATATATATGTACAAGTTGACCAATGGGCTTAATGAATGCCATTGGGGATTTTTGGATGACCAAAGGGCTTATAGATGCCTTTGGAGCATTTAGGTTTGACCTAGATAGTTGTAAACTGCCTAGGAGCATTTTAAGGTGACCAAAGGGCTTATAGATGCCTTTGGAGCTTTTAGGATTGACCTAGATGATCGTAGATAGTCTAGGAGCTTTTTAAGGTGACCAAAGGGCTTATAGATGCCTTTGGAGCTTTTAGGGTTGACCTAGACGATCGTAGATAGTCTAGGAGCTTTTTATGTGACCTAGGCTTATAGATTGCTAGGAGCTTTTAGGGTGACCTAGGGGGCAACGACACTTAGAAAGTGTCTACGACTACCTAGGGGTATTTGGTTGTGACCAAAGGGCTTATGGATGCCTTTGGAGCATTTAAGGTTGACCTAGATGATCGTAGATAGTCTAGGGGCTTTTTTATGTGACCTAGCCGGTCAAAAACCGCTAGGAGCCTTTAGGGTGACCTAGGTGGGCAACGACACTTAGAAAGTGTCTACGACTACCTAGGGGCATTTGGTTGTGACCAAAGGGCTTATGGATACCTTTGGAGAATTTAAGGTTGACCTAGATGATCATAGATAGTCTAGGGGTTTTTTATGTGACCTAGCCGATCAAAAACCACTAGGAGCCTTTAGGGTGACCTAGGTAGGAAACGACACTTAGAAAGTGTCTACGACTGCCTAGGGGTATTTGGTTGTGACCAAAGGGCTTATGGATGCCTTAAAAGAATTTAAGGTTGACCTAGATAATAGATAGTCTAGGGTTTTTTTGGCCTAGGAAGGCCTTTAGGGTGACCTAGGTTTTTGGGGATGGATTTTGGAGCATTAAGGTTGACCTAGATGATTGTATATAGTCTAGGATCCTTTTTATGTGAGCTAGTTGGTCAAAAACCGCTAGGAGCCTTTAGGGTGACCTAGGCAAACGACACTTAGAAAGTGTCTACGACTACCTAGGGGTATTTGGTTGTGACCAAAGAGCTTATGGATACCTTTGGATCATTTAAGGTTGACCTAGATGATCATAGATAGTCTAGGGTATTTTTTATGTGACCTAGCCGATCAAAAACCGCTAGGAGCCTTTAGGGTGACCTAGGCGGGCAATGACACTTAGAAAGTGTCTACAACTACCTAGGGGTATTTGGTTGTGACCAAAGGGCTTATGGATGCCTTTGGAGCATTTAAGGTTGACCTAGATTATCATAGATAGTCTAGGAGATTTTTTATGTGACCTAGCCGATCAAAAACTGCTAGGAGCCTTTAGGGTGACCTAGGCGGGCAACGACACTTAGAAATTGTCTACGACTACCTAGGGGTATTTAGTTGTGACAAAAGAGCTTATAGATGCATTTGGAGTATTTAAGTTGACCTAGATGATTGTAGATAGTCTAGGAGCCTTTTTATGTGACCTATCCAGTCAAAAACTACTAGGAGCCTTTAGGGTGACCTAGGCGGGTAACGACACTTAGAAAGTGTCTACGACTGCCTAGGGGTATTTTATTGGTGCTCTAAGCATGAAATGGTCACAAATGACTTATATTCATGGGTTCAGGCTCTTCATTTCCTTCTATGGATGCTAGGCGATAAGTTCTAGGTCCAATCTGATGTGTAATGATGAATGGACCTAGCCAGTTTGCTACAAATTTGTCTTGCAAATTGGAGGGCAAATTTGAGTTTTTCTGGTTTTCCTTTAGAACTAAATCACCTACTTGAAATTCTCTTTGATGTACTTTCAAGTTGTAAGCTCTCTTAATATGCTCTTGATAAACACGTAGATGCTCGAGGGCATTCACACGTCGTTCATCAAGCAACGTTAACTGATCTAACCGAGCTTGCCTAGTTGTATCATCGTCAATGAATTCTTGCATGGAAATGTGCAGTGACAAAATCTCTAACTCCAGAGGCATGATGGCTTCAGCACCATACACTAGTGAAAATGGAGTTGCTCCAGTGGGCGTCCAAATACTAGTGCGATAGGCCCAAAGGGTAAGAGGTAATTGATTATGCCAATCTTTATGATTTTCTTGAATGATTTTCTTCAATATGGCGACTACTATTTTATTTTATGCCTCTGCTTGCCCATTGGCCTATGGATAATAGGGCATGGAAAAGCTATGCTTTATGTTATACTTTGTTGTTAATGCATGCACATCCTTATTTTTAAAGGGTGTTCCATTATCCGATACTATTTTGGATGGAATACCAAAACGACATATAATGTTATGTAGTATGAACTCCGCAATGCAAGGTCCAGTCATTGTGGTAAGGGGAATTGCTTCCACCCATTTTGTGAAATATTCGGTTGCCGTTATGATAAATGTGTGATGGCTCGATGAGGCAGGTGAGATTTTCCCAATTAAATAAAACCCCCATTGTGCAAATGGCTAGACCGATTGAATCGATTGTAAGGCCTATGAAGGTACGTGTGTTAAATTTACATGGTGTTGACACTTCATGCACTTCTTAACATAAGCACAACAATCTTGCTCTAAAGTTGGCCAATAATAGCCCATGCGAAGAATGCGCTTGGTGATGGCCATGCCGCTAAAGTGGCCACCGCATGTACCATCGTGTGCTTGGGTGATGGTCCAAGCTGACTCCTGTGAGTCTAAGTAGCGAAGGAGAATACCTTCATAACTCCGATGATACATTATGTCTCCTATTAAGACATATTTTGCCACCTTTTTCTTGAATGCTCACTTTGCGACGTGTGACAATCCAGGTGGAATATTACCCAGTTTAAGATAATATTTAATTTGGATGGCCCAATATTGCTTTGAAGAAGCCTCAATATTATGAATCGTGCTATCCCTTTGATGTTTGTCTCATGTGAATGCTGATTGAGAGTGAACTTGGAGATATAGCGTTGTGCTAGTATCAAAAGGATTATGAGGGAACAAAGTCCCCTAGTTAACATTATTCAAATATTGGTGTAGTTGAGAGAACCTTTCATGAGAAGGCTCAATATGAATCATGTGAAAAACTGGTATAGCCTTATGCTCTTCATGCTCAGTTGCAGCTTGCACTAGCATTTTTACTTGGATAGTTGTGATATCATCTGAAGGGTCATGCGGGATTAGCGACCCTAAGGAAGCCATTGTATTCGCAAAATGATTAGATGAACGAGGGAGTGCCTCTATATCATACCATTCAAATTTGACCAGGAGTTTGTCCACTAGGGCTTTGTAGGCTTGCAAGATGGGACATCAACACTAGAAAATCCCTTTTACCTGATTAACTATGAGCAAGGAATCGCCAAAAATATTTAGCTTTGTTATTTTCATGGTGATTGTCATCTGAAGTCCTATGATGAGAGCTTCATACTTGGCATTGTTGTTGGTACAAGGAAAATTGAGTTTAAACAAAAGAGGTATGGGAGCCCCTTATGGTGTGAAAAACATGATACCTGCACCACCACCTCACTCGCACTTGGAACCATCGAAGAATAGAGTTATGTCCGCCTGTGACTCAGGCTCTACAAAATCAGGTGATTCTAAAATTTGAAATACTCCATCATCGAGAAGTTCTATATTTAGAGGCTGATCATCCTATAGAGGAGCCTCTTCTAGTTGATCTGCTATGACCTATCCTTTGATATATTTCTATCCAATGAACTCTAGGTCAAATTCCATCAACAACATTATCCACTTTGTCGTGCGACTATTATGATATGTTTTGCTCATCATGTAGCACAATGGATTTTATTTAGATACAACATATGTGGTGTGATTTAACATATAATGGCATAGCTTTTTAGTGGAAAAGACCATTGCTAAGCATAGCTTCTCAACATATGTGTATCTAACTTCATAGCTGACCAATGTGTGGCTGATGTAATAGGTAGCCTATTCTTTGTGAAATTCATTCTTTTGGGACAACATGGTACCCAAAGCTAACTCAGTAGCTGAGATATATAAATAGAATGACACTCCTAGTCGTGGTGGAGCTAATACAGGTGGTGAAGCCAAGTATTTTTTATCTCATCAAAGGCATTTTGACATTCTTCATCCCAATGAAATGAGACCCCCTTGTGTAGCAACTTATTCATGGGTCGACACTTATCCGATAACTGTGCTATGAAGCATTTTATGGATGTGACCTTTCCTTACAAACTACATAGTTGCTTAATAGTTGTTGGGGGAGGCATTTCTAATATTACCTTGACCTTGTTGGGATCTACCTCTATGCCTCTCTTGGAGACTATGAATCCCAAAATTTTACCATATGTGACACCAAAGACACACTTTTTGGGATTAAGTCTAACATTGTGCTCTATGAGGTGATCTAGGATCTTACATAGTACATTGAGATGTTCATGGCATAATAAATATTTTACCAATAAATCATCCATGTAATCTTCCAAAATCTTGTGCATGTAGTCATGGAAGATATATGTCATGGCTCGTTGGTAGGTAGCACCAGCGTTCTTAAGGCCAAAAGGCATGACCTTGTAACAGAATGTCCCCCAAGGTGTTGTGAACACCGTTTTGATTTGGTCTTCTGGATTAATACGAATCTGATTATATCCAGAAAATCCATCCATTAGGGATAGCATTTCATGTCCTGTTGTTGCATCTACCAACGCGTCAATGTTAGGTAAGGGAAATTCATCCTTAGGACTCACTTTGTTAAGATCTCGAAAGTTGGTGCAAATGCGAATCCTCCCATCAGGATTTTTTATAGGAACCATGTTTGAAACCCATGGTGGATAATCTACTAAGATGATGATATCAGCATCCAACAACTTTTGTAATTCATATTTCACCATTAAGGCTATTATTGGGTGCATTTTTTTCGTAACTTTTGCTTAACATGTTTGATCTTGGGGTCTAATGTAATATTATGCATGAATATATTTGGGTCTAGTCTTGGCATATCTTTATACAACCAAGAAAAATCTTTAATCCTTGCTTTCAATGCAATTGTGAAATCATCTTGCTCACTTAGGGAGAGGCCTTCCCCTAATTTAATGGTATGGGGATTATCAGGATCTGTATCGATATCCTTCTCAATTGTTGATGATCCAAGTAATGAATGTGATTCAGATTAGTATATGGATTGCGAGTGAGTTTAGCCTGATGACTTAGGCATAGGTGCTCAAGACTCTCAGTGAGGACATCCAATGGTATCAGTTTATTGTTTCCCAACCCGGATCTATCATACAAAATTTGATATTGGGGTTGACATGGAACACGGTTACCCTGCTCATACAGGCCAAGACCAAACCCATGCCAATTACAATGATTTAGATATTTCAATGCATATTCTGGATTTGATAAATAATTTACATCCTCAGAAAAGGGTTGATCATCATCTTCTATCTGAGGAATGGGTAGAGCTCCATATTCTATACCTCCATATATGAAATTTGTTTTATTAGGAGGTATACCAAGATGTACAATGCTACCTATGGTAATACGAGGTCTTCCCATGTCTTGCACTGTCTCCACTAATGGAACTATCATGATATTTCTCACCAAGTATTCTCCTAACCCTGTGCTAGACATCTGGACTATGACCTGGGATGGCGAAGCTAGATGAGATGGAATGGAGGTTTGAGGTGATTCAATGTTCACCTTCGGAGGTAATTCCTCATTAATGACACAAGGAACCTCCTCTGTGGATATGGTAGAAACTAATGGTGGGCTCTCATCAATAGGCCTCTTCGATGTGTTCCTCGATGGAGGGTTTGACAATGTCGAAGCCTTATCTGAAGGTGGTGATGATGAGGATGGAGTAGATGATGATGAAGGTGGTGGAATGGGTAGACTCTGATCATGTGTATTTAATAAAAATTCTACATGAGTCGAAGGTAATGTCGACTTTGGCATCTATTGCAACATGTTGCAATATTTGAAGGGCTCTAGATCGATAGATACTACATGTACTTGCCCTTCATGAGTGTATTTAAGACATTGATGCACGATGGAGGGGACACACTTCATATCCCGTATCCAAGTTCTTCCAAGAAAAATTTTGTAGGCCATCTCACCCTCTAGCACATGGCACAATGTCGATATAATATTTTGCCCCACCTGAATGGGTAAAACTATGGTACCAATAGTAGAGCATATTGTGTCATTGAAAGTACGAAGAGTGTAAGTGCACGCCACGAGATGAGGGGAAGGCAATTTGATTTTTTTTAGTGTGTTATGATGTTACTTGAGGAACCGGTCTATAAGCACTCTCTTGTATGGTATCTCATTTCTGCATGTGTAAAGGAGGGTCTACCACATCACTGGCTATTTCTTTTAGCTCATGCTCATGAAATTGTATGACTGGTTCTTTGCACTATTGCACATGTCCCACAAAATCTATGAAAGAGTTGGACTCCTACGGTTGCAACTCTATGGATTTTAAAATATCCATCAAGGCATCCCAATGTGGAGGTGATTTTTGGATCAACTCATAGATGGAAAATCATGTTGATGTGGTCCTCAAGCTTTGTGCAAGCTTGCTCTTAATTTTCATTGTTGGCCTAGAAGGAAGGCCTTGTACTATAGGTGGTGTAGTTTGTGACGTAGTTGGAACATCATTTGAAGTCGTAGGCTATGCAAATTTACTTGGATATCTCTTGTTCTTGGTCACAATACTCACCATTCCAACATACCCTTGAAAAAGGTGTTTTTGATTCACCTCATTCATCGGTTTAGTAGGCACTGCCTGTACCTCATGAGTTGGTAAAGGGTATTTGAAAATACCCATTTTTTGATTGGTAGGAGCTATTGGAGCATCTATTGTAAGCTCATTCCTCTCAATCATGTCTTGTACTACATGTTTAAAACCATAGCATGATTGTAAATCATGGCCACCTTGCTGATGAAACTTACAATACTAATCCTCTCGACATCCCATAAGCTTGGGTTTACCTATTTTTGGATCGTTGGGTTTGATATCTAGTAAATTAACCATATTTGTAGCCCATAATCAATCAAAAAGAGAATCCATGGATTCAATGATGGGAGTAAATTATCGTTAAGGGTGACGCTATTTTTGTCCCTGGTTCACTGTACCATTATTTTTATAATTCGTAGGAGGAGGTTGAGCCTGATAGTTCACCTTTTGGGGAGGCATAACTTGAGGAGGCGTAGGGACATTTATGGCCACTTGATTGATCGTAGCTAGCTTTGTAGGTGTCGAGCTATTCTTAGGATTATTTTTTCAACTCCTTCTTGTGAGGTTTTGTTATTTCTCCCTCTTGGATTTTGATTTCTTCTATGTTTCTAGCCTGTGCTAGAGCTTCTTCCAAGGTAGGGTATTGCTGTAATTGCAATGTCAAAGAGATGGGTTTCAAGAAACTCTTTGAGAACAAATGAGTTAATTCAGTCACTAGAAATAGATAGGGTAGCTTAGCCAAAAGCATTCACCACCTATTTCCATAGTTAGTGATCGTCTCATCCTCGATTTGTTTCATTCTTGTGAGGTCGGTTAATGTCACCTTTATTTTGGTGTTAAAGGCAAAATGTTCCAAAAATGCATCAGCAAATTGTTCAAATGTGTAGATGCTATGTTTTGGAAGTTGGTTGAACCACTCAATGGCAAGACCAATGAGGGTACTCAAGAAATTTCTTAAGAGTAATGCATCATTTTCTTGTATGTTGAAGCACAGATTTAGAAATCTAGTAATGTGCTCTTGAGCATCTTCTTCACCCTTGAATCTATCAAATTTGGGTATTTTGAAATGCTCAGGATAGACTAGGGAAGGAATGGATGGGTGTAATGGTTGGTTCTTTAGCTAAAAAAAAGTAGGCTTTTAGAACCCATTGCCAGTTGTCCTACCTTCTATAGTTTCTAAGCGTGCAAGAAAATCTTGATACACATCCAAGGATTTAATCTCCTCTTCCTTGTTTTGAACTCGTAGAGGTGGACGAGGAATATTAATCCTAGGTTGGGGTGGTTGATTGACATTAGCCATGCCTCCATAAGGTGCTTCTACATAATCCTCATCTTGTTCCAAATCATCGTAAGCTCCATAAGGCATTTCAGGTATGGGCCTACAAGGTGGAACTAACTCTTGTTGAAGGTGATCTATGTTTGGCCTATCATATGTATTCTATTAAGGCCTACGAGGTCTAGGAGGTAACATAGGATTAGGTCTAGGAGACCTATCTTGTTGAAAATTTGGTTGCCTTAGGTGAGCCTCTTGTCTACACGTACTTGGAGTGATAGCTCCATGATGCAAAGTTTCTTGAATTTGTCATTCAAGTTTTTATTTCTCTATTTGTTGTCGTTGCTCTAAGAGATCTAAGTGATGTTTATCTGACCTAAGTCGATTAAAATCAACTTGATGGTCAGCATATCTCTAGACCAAATTATTAATTTGATCAGTTGTATTAGGTCTACATAACTTAGCATGATTTCCTTGTTGTCTATCCTATTCAGGAGGCTCTGTGAGATCAATTACGTGCTTCCCTAGATCGAGGGCAGTCACATTGACTTGAGGCTCTCTCCTAGACAAATATTTTTGAAATACTACGGGTGCATAGGCACAATGTGCTTTCATTGAAATATTTTCATGAGGATAATCTGGATGTTTCTCAGATCTTCCCTCATAAACAAGGTAAGGTAAGGTACAGAATAAGGTCACCTAATTTGATGAGTATCATACTCATTGTGATTTTGATACCTTGGAGTAGGGTGACTTGAAATCTTGAGATGATCATTCAACCCTACTCGAGGTGTGAGCTCTTTCTCCTGTATATGATCAGGAGTAGAGTATCGAGCAGGCACACGAATGCATGGTATTGCTCTATCTGGAGCGCCTCATTGCATGGTGACTCTTCTCGAAAGAAGGTGTTTGTAGCATATGAATTAGGGAGATACTTTCCCAAACTAGGACTATGACCTATAGGAGTACCCTGTGAAGGGGTCCCCTATAAGCTAGATCCTCTAGTTGACTCTCTAGGAGTAACCATCCACTCGTCAATTAGTCTACGACTAGGATGAGTAGCTGATTTCTAGGGAGGAATGATCCTATCCCTAGAATCAACACGAGGAAGTTCTATATCCTCTTCTCTATTGCCCATAGCTTATACCCTTGAATGGGCTTGGCTATGGGTACGTACCATAAATCTATACGCTAACTACTATGTGTTTATCTCCTTTACAATTTATATGAATTTGAAACAAACAAACAATAGAGACACACAAGCATAAAAGTGATTATCTTGTTTTAAAATTTTTTAGATGTGAATCCTAAACTATTTTTTGTGTTTCAATATGTGTTGATTTGTAAAGAAAATACTTTTCTCGTGTTTGATATAGTTGAATGATATTCTCAAAGTTTAAAGGATTTCACCTATATACTCACACAAGTCAAATATGGGGATGAAATCCATATCTAACGAGGTAGCATAGGTACTACCAACCCTCACCCAACATTGCATGTGCAATGATACACCCCTTCTAAGAGGAATGCATGCTATTTTGCATGATTAGGATAGATCTTGGGTCAGCCTTGGCCATGGATGGGTCTCGATAATACTTCTCATGAGCCAATCGAGTGGTAATTACATCCACTGTTGGTCTCGATCAATGGGTTGGATGTGAAAGCCCAACTCCATTGATGTTAAAATAAAAACTTGGTGTGTGGGGTTCCTTTTAAAATATTGAAAGAAAACAAAGTAGCACCCAATGATTTTCAACTAAATGCATGAATGTGCGTTTTACTTTCAGAATTGTCAATAGCATAAAAGGAAACCAAAAATGCACACCTATATGAACTTAACCCATTTTTAGGCAAGTGACAAGCAGTCAAACCAAACAAATGCAGTGAATTCTACTATATTTTCTTCTATTTTTCTAATCTAATTAATGCATGATTTAGGAAAGAGAAATTCTAACCTTTCTATGCAAAGAATAAGCAAGAAAAACATGAAATTTTACAATTTTAAGCAGTAAAAAGTCAAATTTATGATGCAGAAAGGTGTAAAATGAACCTGTAAAGTTGTTGTTTCTAAAATTTTTTGTAGAAACCCTCTAGTTTTATGGCTGTCCCAGTCAGGTATGGTCACATACTGGGGGCAATCCCACCCAGTTCCATGGAGCTGGTCGTCTCACCTAGTGCCATGGAGTAGTAAACAGGTCGTTTCTTCTCAGAACGGTCAACATCTACAACAGAGAAAACCATAAAAAGAGGTCCAAATTAGCACCATTGAAAGGGAATATTGAAAAACATCAAATACCATGATCACCATTGAATATATGAAATTTACTACACCGCCTTAAGGGCATTCATTGCAATGTATAACCGTTATAAAGCATTCAAAGGGAAATAACACATGAACTTATAATCTATCAAAGTGAAGAAAATATATAACCAAATGGTGGATTTATCCTTCTATTTAATCATTGTATAGCTTCAAATATGAGATTACAAATATCCCCTCAAGGTATTTTACAAATTGATACAAATTCCATTACAATTTTCAAGGGATCTAGTCCCTTGAAAGAGGCCTCAAAACGGTGTAAACTATGGTTTGTCTCTGTAAATATCACATACCATGATTGAGAGCTATCCTTAAACCTATTATTATGGTCATTAGATCCTTCCTCCTATGTAGAACTACCTGGACCTACACACAAGGGCTTAAACTGGGGTTAGTAGCACTTGTCTCATAAGATGAAGATGGCATAGAAAACATAGTAAAATGTGTGAATGCTACAACCAAACGAGATGATCTACATGCATAAAAACTGATCTACGCTGAGCATACATATATATTAAAATTATCTAAGCAGAAATAAATGGATTTGAAAGCAATTTATAAGGTGAAACTATGCTAAACTGTTGGTCACTCCGGGGTGAGCCATGGAGACCTGCAACATTGGGGACTCCAAATCCTGAACCAAAACTCCTCCAAATAACCTCAAATTTGGACCAGAGGTTCATCTAGACATCATAAGGAGGTCTATGGAGGAATTTATCCAAAATTATCTATTTTTTTGAAATCATCCCTATGAGTGCCATGGGATGACTGCTATCCATCCCCAAGTGGGACGATTACAAAATTGTCTTAGTTTTATCACCTATGGCCTTGTAAATTGGTCCAAAATAGGGTGAGGATGTTGTCGACATATGGGACCAAGTTGTCCTTTAATTTGTCTAGTTTTGGATTGGTGAATCGGGTCTTATTGCCCCTAAAAGTGCCTTCGAAGTGAAGAGGATTTTGAGGTAGGGAAAGGGTAATTTTTGGTTTGCAAATGGGTTGGTAGGAAGTAGGGATGGATTTGGGCAGCACTTCATTGCTCAAATTCTCTGCTCTCCTCTCTTGAAATGGAGGTTTGGGCCTCATTTTATAGCCCAAAATGGCATCTAGGGCCAAATGGCATCTTTTCCATGCAAGACAAGTGATGCCATTTGTCCTAATTGCATCATTGATTGGGGAGGGGAAGGTTACCCCTTTAGGGCTCCCAATATACTACCCTATAGTCCATTAGCAAGTCCCCAATAAATATGGGGTGATTGGATGTGCTAATGGTAGTCTTGGATTGCCATTTAGCATGTCCATTGACTTTTTCAAAGGTCCATCTAGGGGCCATCCCACCCAGGGATAGTTGTTGATGGTTAACCCTAGGTGGGACGGTCACCAATTGTGGCTATCCCTGGGTAGGACAATCACTAGTAGGGGCCTCAAACTGCCCCAGACTGCTAGGAACCCTCCAAAATAAGTTTTGGAGGGTTATGGAAGCCTTTTTCTAGCCTAGAGGGGTGCCTAATAAATCCATATGTTGTTGATAAGAGGGCATATGTAATGTGCTGATAGTCTTATCTGATTTATGTGATTTAGGAGTCTACACTTCCTTTGAAGTTTCTTATAGCAAAATCAAACTTCTTTGATCCATGGATTCTGCAATGTATAGCCCTGTGTCCAAATCCATTACAAGAAAAACAATATCCTTGAAAATCCCTTTTTTCATGCCTTGGTTCCTCATACCTTTCTTGACCATTATCCTTATGATCATCTTCAAGTTGTGCATTGCATTATTGAACCTTCTTTGTATCATCTAAAACCTCTTCCTTAGTTTCTTCCTTGCCTTTCTCTTCAAGAATTTCTCTTCCCTTTGAAATTGATTCACCTATCTCAAAACAAGAACCAAACTGAATATTTGGAGCCATAGGAATTTTGGAACTTTCCTCACAAATCTTAGGTGCTTCCTTGCTTTCATATTTTAAAACTTCCTTTAATTTTGAATGTGATTTCCCAAACTTGAAATATGGTATCTTTGGTGCTTTGAAACCTTTCCAAAAATTGTACAACTTATCCTTGGAGTCTTTCACTTCCAACCTTAAGGAAACAACTTCATGTTCTAATATTTCACATTCTTGCTTCCTTACCTTTAATTGTTCAAGCATATATTCTTCAATTTTATTTGCCTCTTCAACTGTGATTTTAAGATCAATGAGATCTTGTAGGATATTTACCTTTATCTTCTCATCCTCTTGTGCTTAAGCCTTTAGTCTTGAGTTTTCTCTTTTCATTTATTCAAAAGCTTGTTCTAACACTTTATTTTCTTCATGATCATAATTGTGCCTATTTTTCTCTTCATGATAAATTCTTACTTGAGATTCCTACTTTTGAAAAGGATTGAAAATCCAACTAAGTGTTCTATTATTTACAATTCAATTTATAGGCTCTAATGGCCCAAAATACATAACCAAACCCATCAAATCATGGATTTGATCCAATATGCTTAACCATAAGCTACAAAAGTGCAAAGGAGAATGCACGTAACTTTCTAAGCTAGGAGAAAGGAATAATGCTAACTATAAGATCCTTTTTAGCTATCTTGAAGTACACACTTCCTACTTTGAGTTCACACTTCCTAACTAACACTCCTAAATGACAACTAGAAGATAACTAGTGCCCACAAGTGCATGTGAGAAAGAGACTCACTTACAATATTAATTTGCAAGAAATAAACTATGCAAAACTAACTAGAAATTACTAGAGGGGTCATATGAGTGATCAAACATCAATCCTCATCATGCCTCCCCACAATAGAAGCATTGGACTCCAATGCTTTTAGAAGAGTAGGAAAGTCACGGGACATCTGATGAAAAGAAATCCAACGAGCCTGATGCGGTAGCTGTCCTCGTCGAGCCACAAGATATGAGGTGGTAGACCCTTGGCGAGTCTGTCGAATCTTTGTGTCATAGATCTGATCAGAATCCAATGGTAACTGAGAATCAGGAACCACGTCCACAGGATGACTGATAGCTGGTGCTGTCTCCAATGTAGAGTCAAAATACAACTTCAAAAGATCTACATTGATGATGTCATGAATTCCCAAGTGTGCGGGAAGATCAAGGTGGAAAGCATTCTTGGACACCTATTGAAGAATAGTATAAGGCCCATAGCGAATCGGTTTGATTTTACTATGAGTCTTATCAAAAAAACGTCGCTTGTCAAGATGCAACCAAACTTTGTCACCAACCTAAAATGGATGAGGAATTCGATGTCGATCCATGGCCTTTTTTTGCTGCTGCTGTGTCTTTTGCAAAATCTCAACCACCTTTGATTGCAGATTGTGCAAATGCTGAATAAATGAGTGTGCTTTGTCTTGCTCCTTCTGAAGATGTGAAGTGACAGGAGAAGGCAAAGACAAAGGTAACTCATAAGGTGCCAAGGGCTGAAATCCCATACAAACCTCAAAGGGTGAATGACCTATAGAAGAATGTAGGGCCCTATTGTAGGCATGTTCAATATGAGTGAGACTCAAGTCCCACTTTTTTGGTGAAGCGTGATGATAGATTCATAAACTTTGCACAAGGGTACGGTTTACCACTTCAGTCTGCCCATCTGACTGCGGATGATAGGCGGTGGAAAAGTTAAGGGAAACTCCCAAAATTTTCCACAAAGAATGCCAAAAGTGACCCACAAAGCATGAATCACGATCCGATATAATGTTGGTAGGTAGACCAAAGGAACGCCAAATTTTGTCAAAGAAAAATTGGGCTAAGTCTGCTGCAGAACTTGTCTTGCGGCATGGAATAAACTTAGCCATTTTACTGAATCTGTCAACCACCACGAACACACAATCATGTTGTCGCACTTTCATAGGAAAACCACTAACCAAATCCATGGAAATGCTTTCCCAAGGATGGGAAGGAATGGGCAAAGGCATGCCTAAGCCAAACTTTCTGTTAGCTGGTTTTGAGCGACAACAAAGCACACCTTTGTTTGAGAAATCTCAACACATCCCTCTGCATTTTAGGCCAATAGAAAAATATTTGCAAGTGATGAAGTGTTTTGTGCTTCCCAAAGTGACCACCATAAAGTGTAGAATGAGCTTCCTTAAGAAGTGACACTCTAGGCTCACAAGGAACACAAACCTTGTCCAATTTGTAAAGAAGTCCTTCTTTGATGTAGAAATCTTGGAAAGGACGCAAATTGGAAGAAGAAGGCTTACTCACTTGCTCAAATATTTTCCCAAAATCAGGATCCTGTGAATACTGATTAGGCCAAGTCTGAAATCCCAAGTGTGAAGTGGACATAATTGTTAAGGCAAGAGCGGCAGGAGGCCTACTCAAACAATCAACAACAATATTACTCTTCCCCTTTTTGTACTTGATCACCAAGTGAAATTGTTGGAGGTAAGAGGCCCACTTCATATGTCTTGATTCTTCAATTTTACTTTGAGATTGTAAAAACTTGAGAGGCATATGATCAGTGTGTACTACTATATATTTTCCCAAAATATAATGTCTCCAGTACTTGATAGCTTGAACTAATGCATACAACTCCTTGTCATATGTAGAATAGTTCAACTTAGCAATAGAAAAAGTTTCTGAATGATAAGCAACTGGATGACCATTCTGTTTTAGCACAGCTCCTAAGGCAACTTTAGAGGCATCCGTTTCAATCTCAAAAGGTTGAGAGAGGTCGGGTAAAGTTAACACGGGTGCTGTACAAAGTTTCTTTTTGAGTTTCTCAAAGGCAACTTCTTGGCTTTTCTCCCAATGAAATGGAACTTTAGACTTAGTGAGATAATGCAATGGAGCTGTAAGGGTGGAATATTGAGGAATGAACTTGCGATAAAAATTTGCAAGTCCTAGGAAACTCCTTAACTCAGTGAGAGTTGTAGGAGGGGACCACTTAAGTAAAACATCAACTTTTGTGGGATCTACCTGAATTCCACTTTCACTAATCACATAACCAAGGTAAGAAACTGAAGTATTGCCAAAAGAACACTTGGAAGAATTGGCATATAATTGATTCTTCGCAAGAAGATCAAGTGTATGATGGATATGCCTAAGGTGTTCCTCCCAAGTCTTTGAGAATATCAATATATCATCAAGATATATTATTACAAATTTGTCAAGTACATCACGAAATACATCATTCATCAACCTCATGAAGGTTGCAGGAGCATTAGTAAGACCGAAGGGCATGACCAACCATTCAAAAAGGCCCATCTTCGTCTTAAAAGTTGTCTTCCATGTATCCTCAGCTTGGATACGCACTTGATGATATCCACTTTTGAGATCTATTTTTGAAAAGAACTTAGCTCCTTGAAGCTGATCTAATAAATCATCAATGCGTGGTAATGGATATCTATTCTTTACAAAAAATTTGTTCAAAGCATGAAAATCAATGCACAATCTCCAAGTGCCATCTTTTTTAAGAACCAACAAAATAGGTGAGGCACAAGCAGAAGTACTTTCCTTAATGAAACCCTTAGACAACAAATCTTCTATTTGCCTTTTTATTTCTTCATTTTGCAAAATAGATTGTCTATACATGGGTGCATTAGGTAGTGAAGAACCAGGAATGATTTCAATCGTTGTGATTAATTGTGCGAATTGGAGGAAGAGACTTTGGCTCCTGAAATATGTGTGAATAACTTTGCAATATTTTATCCATTGAAGAGTGTTGCTTTGGAATGGATGTGGATGTAGAAGTGTTTTGAGAGCGAATGAAAATTAGAGCAACATCACCACCTTTTTTAATTACTCTTTTTGTTTGCTTGGAACTTAGAATGATGTTAGGAGTGTTGGTGCTTTTAATGAGAAAGACCTTACCATATTTTTGAAGTGTGTAGGTTCTTTTGAAAGCATCATAAACAGCTCTCCTATCATACTGAAAAGGTTGTCCAAGCAAAATCCCACAACAATCCATAGGAGTCACATCACAAGTGACTTGATCTATGAAATGTGGGCCAAGTGCAAATTTTAATGTGCAAGTGTGAGTGATTTATGAGCCTCTTCCACTATCCTTCCAACCCAAAGAATAAGGTTGAGGATGAGGCTCCATAGGTAACTTCAAATGCTCGACAATGGACCTCGCAATTAGATTTTTTTGCGAGCCATTATCCACTATACAATCTGTTGCAAAATTATGGAGCAAATGAGCTCGAGTGATGAACAAAGCATCACGAGCGCCCTCTGATGAACTTACATTTACCAAGGTAACCTCATTGAGCTTACCTCGTAATTCCGTGTATACTCTACTCTCTCCTACTGACTCAAGGGGACCTTTAGAAGCATCCTCCTCTTGAGTAGTAATGACTAAACTTTTCTTCTTAAGCTTGAAACAATCAGCTTTTTCATGACCCTTTTTCTTACAATAGTTACAAAAATTTTTAGAAGAAGAAGAAGGTTTAGAAGAAGAAGAAGAAGAAGAAGGAGTAGAAGCGGAAGGAGAAGGAGAAGAAGGAGATGGAGAAGAAACATTCTTCTTTTGAGCAAAATTCTTCTTTTGTGAGAAAGAATTATTCCCTTTTGATGAGTTTGCAACCACTTGAGGAGCAGGTGCACGGAATGCCTGCGAGTGCGCTTTGAACTTGTCCTCCGCAAGTTGCACCTGGTTGAAAACTGAATCCAATGTTTCCATAGAAACAAACATAATTTCTCTATACAAGTGCTCTAACAAGCCACTTTGAAATTTGAGAATCAAAGCTGGAACATCATCCTCCACATTCACAAGTATCATGTACCTGTTGAACTAAAAAATATATTCTTGTACAGTCATATTAGTTCCTTGCCTAAACCGAAACCACCTAATTACCAAATCCTTAGAATAATTGGAAGGATAAAAATTGGTTTTCAGACAGTCTACAAGTTCATCCCAAGTAGTGAGTTCATCATGACCTCTTTTTCTTTCTACAAGGACTTTAGCTAAACCAGAAAGTTTTAGCTTAGCATAAGGAACCACATCTTCATCTGAAAGCTGAGAGTAAGAAAACCAAGAACTCATGTCAAGAATCCAACTATTCAAGACATCAGGGTTCCTGGATCCATCATAAAATGGAACTTCACAACGAACTCTCAGGCGAGAATCATGAGCAGAAGTTGAAGCATTATGTACAGAAATGTCATTTACCTTCATTGCAAGGTTACCAAGAACTTCTGCCATGGTAGTATCATTAGCTTTATCTGCTAAAGCATTTACAACATGGGCAAGTTCTGCCACTGGGAGCCCCAAGTCAAAACCCTGTCAACCGGGTATAAGCCGAGGAGTAAAAAGGGAGAAAGCACTAAATCAAGGAAAAATTGGAAATTTTCCTTGTTACAATATTGTGCCCCTGAATTTTGAAAATTACTCCTAAGGCTCAAAATGTAAAATTTTAACTAACCTAAGGTTACAATTTATAATTTATTAATTTAAAAATAACTTAATTAAAAATTAAATTTTAATTAATCAAAGATTAATTAATTTAATTAAGTTATTAAAAATTAAATTAATAAAAATAAAATTTACATGCAACCTTAGAATAGTAAAATTTAAAAATTACAATAAAATACCCTTGATTTTGCTGCCTGAACTGAAACTGCACTGCACTTTACCCTGCATGAAATTTTTGCAATCTCCAGTTGCACGTTTCTCGAGGTAAAATTTTTTTGGCCAGTTGTAGTTGCACAGTTCTCGAGGCGCTCAAAATGCCAGTTTAGAATACCTGCAATTTTTTTTTTTAATTTGTAAACACCTCCAGGTATACGTCAGGCACGTCGTGCCCTAACGCTAGCTCGACCTCTGTGTGATGATGCAGGCCGCCTGACAGTGTAGTCAGGCCGAAATTCCTGACTACAAGGCTGTTAGGTGCTGTCAAGTCGAAACGCCTGACGCAGACCCTATCGCCGAAGCGGCGCGTGCCCTTTAGCGTGCGTGCCGACTTCTGGCGCTGTCGGCTGACAGCAGGGTCAGGCCCAAAGTGCCTGACGGCACTATTGTCACACCGACGAAACATCGAGCGAGGCACGGCACTATCGTTGTCGATATGATAGCAATGTCAGGCCACAACGCCTAATGGAACTACTATCAGATCTAACAGTAGCATCAGGAAGCTAGCCTAATGCCAAGGCGGTACACCTGCCTAGCACTATCAGTGGACAGTGATGGCCGAGTCATTGTCGCTCCTGATAGCGATGGCCACCGTCGTTGTCGCTGTCATGTTAGACAGCGAATGTCGATAGGCGACGGAAAACAACCATGTCGTGTGCTACCGAAGAGGCACCGGTGCTGCCAAATGCAGCCGAAGCTTGCTGCAGCCCTTCGGCTCCAAAAAAAAAAAAAATATTTTTACAATATATATTTTTTAAATTAATATATTAAAAAAATAATATATTAATTAAAAAATTTAAGTTTTTCTAATAAAAACAATGAATTTTTTATTTTGAAAATCAACCAGGAGGGTTAATTCAAAAGCATTGAAAAACTTAAACTGTTACAAATATTACCAAGATCCCTTCAGTAGCTCTCCTTTCAAGATCCGGTCGACACACGACCAGCGTTTGAAAGGCAACCAGACCCAAGTCGACACACGACCTGGTATAGAACTCCTCCAGCTTCAAGACTCCTCGATGGCAGGAACAAATGGCTCCCTAATACGCATTTCTCCGTAGGAGTAGTCCAAACCTGCCAAGGGATTTTTGTAAGAAAGGAATCGGGGTAAACTTCTCCTATACTCCTTGAGCATACGGAGAAAGTTGGAACGAGGATTTTGACGCCTAAGGAACTTCCTTCTACGTATGGTTTTCAAGCTCCCCTTGAGCTTGAACCGAGTCCTCAATGAGAAAATATTTCTCATAAAAAAATTATCTCCTATCCTCTCACCTCACAAGCCCTAGTGCAAACATGAACTAGGCTCTGATACCAATGAAAAGGATTGAAAATCCAACTAAGTGTTCTATTATTTACAATTCAATTTATAGGCTCTAATGGCCCAAAATACATAACCAAACCCATCAAATCATGGATTTGATCCAATATGCTTAACCATAAGCTACAAAAGTGCAAAGGAGAATGCACGTAACTTTCTAAGCTAGGAGAAAGGAATAATGCTAACTATAAGATCCTTTTTAGCTATCTTGAAGTACACACTTCCTACTTTGAGTTCACACTTCCTAACTAACACTCCTAAATGACAACTAGAAGATAACTAGTGCCCACAAGTGCATGTGAGAAAGAGACTCACTTACAATATTAATTTGCAAGAAATAAACTATGCAAAACTAACTAGAAATTACTAGAGGGGTCATATGAGTGATCAAACATCAATCCTCATCAACTTTTGATCTTCAATAGGAGCTTCTTATTTTTTACTATCTGAGAGACTTTCATTATTACTGCTAGAAGCACTAATTGCTTCTTCCATATACAAACTCTTCTTGTCATGCCTGCCTTGTTCATATATGTTTTACTTTTTTTTAATTCTTGCATTCATCTTCACTATTTTGATTGTGTCTGTCTTCCTTGAGTTTCATTTCATATTCACTATCACTAAAGGCATTACAGTAACCTAAGACATGATCAAATTTAACACAAGTAGAATATTATTCTTTTGAAACCTTGAATGCTACCTTTTGAGAAATAATATTTTTGAAAATCCAGTGAAGTTCCATTTCCTCTCTATTGCTGCTACACCCATTTTGTGGACAATAAAATGCCATGTGACCAAGCTTAACACACTCAAGACATCTTACTAATTTTTCTTCTTCCCTTCTTAGATATTCAATATCGGATTCATTTTTCTTCTTAGATATCATGGTTCGTATTTTACCTTTCTTTGCCATGTGTGTTCTCATAGAATATTCCCTCAATATGTTAGCCTTTCTGAAGGAACCCACTCTAATACCAATTGAAGAACACAAACTTATACTGAGATGGGGGTGAACAGTATAAGACCACTTTTTACTTTTTCTTCTAAATAAATATTATTTTGTGAAGATATGAAATTTACTACACCGCCTTAAGGGCACTTTATTGCAATGTGTAACAGTTATCAAGCATTCAAAGGGAAATGAGCATAAACTTACAATCTATCAAAATGAAGCACATATGAAACCAAATGGTGGATTTATCCTTCTATTTAATCAATCATAGATTCAATATATGAGATTACAATCATCCCCTTGAGGGCTTTTACAAATTGATACATTCAACATTACAACAACCAAGGGATCTAGTCCCTTGAAAAGGGCCTCAAAACGGTGTAAACTATGGTGTTATAGTTTTATTTGGTGTAAATATCGCATCCCACATTGAGATATATCCTTCAACCTATTCTTCTAGTCTTCTTAGCTCCTTCCTTATGCATAAAATACCTGCACCTACACACAAGGGAGTGAAAATGGGGTTAGTAGCACCTGTTTCATAGAATATAGAAAGCCTTGAAAACATAACAAAAGAGGCATATGCTACAACCATAAAAAGTGATCTACATATATAAAAACTGATCTAAATTAAGAATAAACATATTATAAGATGATATCAATGTAAATAGACATATTTGGAAGCAATATCAAAGGTGAAACAGTGCAAAAATAGTAACCATTCTTGGGTGAGCCATGGAAACCTGCAACATTGGGGATCACAAATATTGCATCAAAGCTTGTCCAAATTACCTCAAATTTGGACCATAGGCATATCTAAGCATTCCTAAGGGGTCTATGGAGGAATTTAAATAAAATTCCAACCTGTTTTATCCTCATCCCTAGTTGTGCCATGGACAGACTACTCCTCGTCCCTGGGTGGGCGGTAACAATATTGGCTTAGTTTTGTCACCTATGCCTAGGTAAAATGGTCTAAAACTTGGGTAGGGGTGTTGTCGATAGATGGGGCCAAAGAATACTCCAATTTGGCTAGTTTGAAATCAGTGGATCGAGTCTATTGCCCCTGAAATCACCTTCGAATGAAGAGGGTTTCAAGGCTAGGAAAAGGGTGAGTTTTGGTTTGACTTTGGTTTGCAAAGGGGTGAGGATAAAATTAGGCAGCACTTCATTGCTAAAATGCTCAATCTCTCCTCCTTAAAAATGAAGGTTTTGACCTCCTTTTATAGCCCAAAATGGCATCTAGGGCAAAGGGGCAAGTCTTTCCATGCGAGGCAAGTGCCGCCATGTGTCCTAATATTGCATTTGATTGATGATGGGAAGGTTGCCCATTTGGGGCTCCCAATATACTGTCCCTAAGTCTATTTGTAGGTCCCCAATCAATTTGGGGTGATTGGATGCACTAATGGTAGTATTTTATTGCCACAGCATCCTTTAACTTTTTAGAGGGCCTATGTAGGGGTCATCCCACCCAGGGATGAGGGTAGTTGGGTCTTGTCGGATGAGGGTAGATGGCCATCCCTAGGTGGGATGGTCACCAACTATGGCCGTCCCTAGGTGGGACGATCACAAACAAGAGCCTCAAAACTACCCTAGACTGCTAGAAACCCTCCAAACTGAGTTTGGGAGCCTTTTGGATACCCTTTGCTAGCCTAGAGGGGTGCCCAATGGGGCCATATGTTGTCAATAAGAGGGCATATGTAATGTACTGATAGTATTATCCGATTTACATGATTTAGGTGTCTACAGATGCCCCATTTTTTAGATGCATGATGTGAAACAAAGCGTTGAGAAAAAATAGATCACTAAATCATTGAATGATCAAGGTTGTTCACTAACCTAATCAACTTTGGATGCCTTCATTGTGGAAAAAATATACATTCTTAGAATCCTTTCTATTGACATAGTCAAAGGATCAATTTTTGGTATACCTTTTAGTCATGTTGTAGTAATAGTCTTATGGGGCTTAGGGTATACTAGGTCTTGGTGCCTTGTATTCTTGTAAACCTTTACATGGGTCAATTCCCGAGGTTTCAAGGAGGTCAAGCCTATTTTTTTGTTTCTTATGCTGATTATTTGCCCTAGCATGGGCTTGAAAATTTATCTTTAGCCAAGATTCTTTTGAATGCATGGAATTTACACTTATGAGTATTTAAATGTTGATTCG
Source organism: Wollemia nobilis (assembly GCA_028583015.1). Taxonomy (NCBI): domain Eukaryota; kingdom Viridiplantae; phylum Streptophyta; class Pinopsida; order Araucariales; family Araucariaceae; genus Wollemia; species Wollemia nobilis. The sequence goes on along the minus strand of JAQPPZ010001711.1, from coordinate 3,926,197 downwards.
ATTTTTGAATTTATCATTATGACTACCCCCTCAAGTGATGAGTCGATGAGGGCATGATAAATGCTAAAGCGATGAGTCACTTGACACATATGACTGAATTGGGGTAACTCTCAGTTTTTTCCATGGTATTATATACCTGTTTGGAGGTGATTTTTGACTGTTTTGATGAATAGTTTTGGAGGCAAAAGGCGAAATATCTCATTATTGTGGAGTGGTCCAGCCATGGAGGCCTTCTTGGGGACTAAAATAAAAAATTTTTATGCATCCAAAATTATTATAGGTTTAGTATTGATCCCTCTCATTTTCTTGCCCATTATACCTTGTTTTTTGTGGGTTTTTGGCCCATTTTTTTATGTTTTTGAGTTGTTTTTTGTTTTATTGAGGTTTATTATTATTATTTTAGTGATCTAGTCAATGCTAGATGCCCCAATCATGGAAAGGGTATGCATATTAGAATAATTACCTTTGAAAAGTTAAGGAACTTTATTTTGGTAGTCTTTGGGATACTATCAAACAAGCTTAAGTCTAATCCTAGCCTTGGTGGCAATTAGGAGATAAGCTTAAGGAGACATGTTTAAGTCAAATCCTAGCCTTGACGGCAATTAGGAGATAAGCTTAAGTCAAATCCTAGCCTAGACGACAATTAGAAGACAAGCTTAAGTCAAATCCTAGCCTAGACGATAATTAGGAGATAAGCTTAAGTCAAATCCTAGCCTAGATGGCCATTAGGAGACAAGCTACTCTATTTTATTGAATCTACTTTTGATATTTTGCTTATTTTCCCCATGCAAGGAGGGTGCATGATTGTCTTTGGCAATGATTCATGCATGAACACACTTAGCAATAATTGAGTTATCAATTGTTGACTTGAATTATACATGTTGTTTATTATGACCAATGGGCTTACTGGATGTCGTTGGGGCATGTTGGGTGACCAAAGGGATTATGGATACCTTTGGGTCTTTTGGAGGTTGATTTTTAATTTTTTGATTATTTATTAGGGGAGGTATGATACCAATAATGCCCTAGTTGATGTTGAAAAATGTTTTTGTGGTTTCTAATTGTGCAATTTTGGAACATTATATGCATTATATGTTATGATTTTATGGATGCATTAATGAATGTAATGCTTATTGATGATGTGAATATGCTATATGTATGCAATGTATTAATGACATGCACTGGATAGATGATAAATGTATGAGTAGATGTTATGATCTATATGTGTAGATGCTCTACTATGTATGCATGTATTTATCCTATGATGTGCTAATGTAATGATATGAGATGCAATGTAAATGCATAATGAAATGGATGATTTGATTTAATTTTGTATGATGGATTTATGATGACTATTTGACACATTATATGCTAGCACCATAGACTGTACAAAATGTATCTTTATTATTTTCATGTTGTTATAACACTTTATATGATGGATTGTGGAATTGTGACAAATAAATATTAATTGAATGATGTAATGTAATATTTGTACATGATATGATATAATTGATAGTTTTGAAGAGACTCAAACACTCTAGTTATCTAATAAAAATTCATATACTACCTTATGCATGATCTTTTGACAAAGTATGAACCTACCAAGATAACCAAGATAATCAACATCCCTGTGTGTGCATGTGAGTTCATTACTATGATAACGCATAAGATTGCCCTAGTGCAAATGGGATTCACTCAACCCGTCAACATTAGAGGTCATTCTACGAGTCTCATTATCTTGAGTTTTGTACTTAGTTAGATTAGACCACTATATAACCTAGGTTACAACAAGCTAGCTCATCCACATTCAAACATTGGTCTATACCTAAGCGAGATGCTTAAGTGATAGACATATCATCATGCGGGAGGCTACCACCATTGACAAGTAGGCTATCCACCAAACCTGTAATGAGGATCACCTTATGGTTCTCTAATGCTGAGAATTCTAGGGATTCAAGTTCTAGAGTCCCTACCTTTATTTGACTTTCTCAAGGGAATTGCTCATTTTGATTTGTTGAGCAAGGGATTTTAGTAGTGGTGAGAACCACTATTTCTTTATTTGCTTTTCCTAGTGATAATAATCATTGTTTCTTTATGCATATTTGGGAGTGATAATAATCACTATTTTCTTTGGAATATTTCTTTGAGATACTTGTCCCAGTGTAGGGCAATGTATGTTTTTAATACTGGGGGGATTAATGTCATTATTGATTTTCTTTTTTTTGGGATACTTACCCCAATGTAGGGTAAGGGATTTTGGGTAAGGAGGAACTTGTCCTTTTATCAATTCTTAGCATATTTGAACCATTCGCACAGGGGGATGAGCAAGAAAACCTTTTCGCTTAAAGTAACCTAGACTACTTCATAGTTTTCATCTTTCCTTGTGCTAGACTTGGATTTATTAATGTGAAAATTGTGTTGGGATTTTGATGTATACCAAGCATTATCTAAGTGGGATTCTACCTTCTAAAAATCATGCTAGATTTCTATAAAATTTGAGAAGACAACTAGATATGGCTAAGTGACCAAAAACTTTAACTATGTTTTACTAACAATGGCTAAGTGACGGGAAACAAACATATAATGTAAAGTGTAAATGTAATATAAATAGGTGGTATAACTGACATATGATAACAATGAATTTTTACCAGATGCCTAATGTACAAACCTAGTGCTAGACATATATGATCAATTTGGAATGATGCATAATGCAATGATGAGTATGCCTAATGCGACTATGATTATAATGCAAGTGATGAGAAATGCAATACAATGCAATATTTTTGTATTTTGATGATTTTCATGAATTTTATTTTTTTGTTATTTTTGAGATATGTATATATGTATAGGTTGACCAATGGGCTTAATGAATGCCATTGGGGCTTTTTGGGTGACCAAAGGGCTTATAGATGCCTTTGGAGCATTTATATTTGACCTAGATAGTTGTAAACTGCCTAGGAGCATTTTAAGGTGACCAAAGGGCTTATAGATGCCTTTGGAGCTTTTAGCATTGACCTAGATGATCGTAGATAGTCTAGGACCTTTTTAAGGTGACCAAGGGCTTATAGATACCTTTGGAGATTTTAAGGTTGACCTAGATGATCGTAGATAGTCTAGGAGCTTTTTTATTTGACCTAGATGGTCAAAGACCATTAGGAGCATTTAGGGTGACCTAGGCGGGAAATGACACTTAGAAAGTGTCTATGACTACCTAGGGGTATTTGGTTGTGACCAAAGGGCTTATGGATGCCTTTGGAGCTTTTAAGGTTGACCTAGATGATCGTAGATAGTCTAGGCAATTTTTTTATTTGACCTAGATAGTCAAAGACCGCTAGGAGCCTTTAGGGTGACCTAGGTGGGAAATGACACTTAGAAAGTGTCTACGACTACCTAGGGGTATTTGGTTGTGACCAAAGGGCTTATAGATGCCTTTGGAGCATTTAAGGGTGACCTAGATGATCGTAGATAGTCTAGGAGCATTTTTATTTGACCTAGATGGTCAAAGACCGCTAGGAGCATTTTGGGTGACCTAGATGGGTGATGACACTTAGAAAGTGTCTACGACTACCTAGGGGCATTTGGAAGTGACCAAAAGGTTCATAGACACCTTTGGATGGACCCCCTACCTATAGACCCCCTATCTATATATTTTGATATTCCTATTTCTCTGTGACAACACTGATCATTCCCAAAAAATCTTGGGAAGGTAGGTTGATGTGCCCTTGGTTAGGTTGTTCAACTTGATTGACAGGTTCTAAGTTTACTTCATGTGCAGGCAAGGGGTCTTGGAGGACTCTTATCTGAAGTTCCTACCTCTCGATCATATCCTGTATTAAATATCTAAAGGGATGACATGTCTGGATGTCATGGCCTCTTTGTCGATGGTACACACAATATAGATTTACCCTGTGTGCCTTTGATCTACGCTTATTAGGTTTCAAAGGATGGATCTCAGGAAGCTTGATCTTTTGTGCTTCATACAATCGATTGAAGATCGATGCTAAGGGCTCTAACAAATGAGTATATTATTATGGTGGCTGATGCGTATGAATTTTGGCCAATGGAGGTTGAGCCTGGTAATTAGGCTACACTGGTAATTGTGGTGGTGGAGCCTAGTTTGAGGATTCAGGGATACTCAAAACCACTTGATTGATTGGGGCTACATTTTGTTGCATGTTACCACCTTTAATATTCTTGTTTGGCCATTCCCCCTTGTGGAGTTGAACATCACCTTCTTGGGCCTTGATGTCTTCAATGATCTTAGCCTGTTCTAAGGCCTCGTCGAATGTTTGATACCATTGTAATTGTAAGAGAAGTGAGATCTGCTTTGAACAACTTCTGGTAAACATTCAAATGAGTTCCATTGTGGGTAGGGTGAAAGGTAGTTTTAGCATCACCTTCCTCCATCGATTACCATACTCTATGACTGGCTCATCATCAAGTTGACAAAGGCTAGATAAGTTAGTCAAGTTTGTTGTCTTCTTAGCACTAGAGGCAAAACATCCCAAAAATGCATCAGCCAATTGCTCAAAGGTGTTTATGCTATGATGTGGTAGATGATTATACCATTCCAAAGCATCCCCAGTTAATGTTGTAATGAAGATTCTCAACATCAAGGGGTCATTATCTTGAAGGTGAGAGCACATATGGATGAAGCTTGTCATGTGGTCTTGTGCATCATCATCATCTTTAAAATTTTCAAGTTTAGGCATCTTGAAATTTGATGGGTATGTCAATGATGACACTAATGGATGCAAAGGTTGATTGCTAAGCTACTTTAGTGTAGGTTTTTGATAAACCAAACTTTGATGTTGTTTTTTGAATGAATTTATCCGATCAGCTAGCGCTTTGTATGGCCCTGATGAAATGATATGATCAACCTGTTGTCGCCCTTGTTTAGACAATGGAGGTCACTTTTGATGTTGAGGTGGACGATAAGTATACTCATTAGGTACCTCATCATAATTGGATTCAGGGTAAGCATATACTTGATCCTAATGTTCCCATTGGGACTCTTCATATGATTCTTCCTCATCTTGATCTTGGTATTGTTGAGGAGTATGAGGTTTTGGATTATAACCAGATAATGTCCTTTGATGTTGAACACAATTTTGGCACGGTTGAAGGGGAAGATTTTGAGATTGTATTGGGCGCCTTGCGTGTTGTTGCATCCTATAGGTGCTAGGTGTAAGCACCACTTCATGTAATGCATTTTGTAATTGCTCTTTTTGTATCTTTTTTTGTTCTTGTATCTTTCATTGATACAACCTTTGTAGGTGTGCTCGTTGTGAGTCCACATGTTGTTGATTTAATCGTTGTTGATCCAAGTGGAGTTGATCCATATGTTGTTGTTGGTTAAGTTGATGAGTGTAACCTTGTTGATCAGTTGTATGGGGGCTATGTTCCCTCGTATTGGAAATACGAATGGATTTATCATGTCTTTTCCCCCTAATAGGATCTATTATTTGTTTTCTATTCTCCTTAAAGGTTGCATTGACCTGAGAATCTACTTTATGAATTAGCTTTGGGTCTTCTTCCTCATCTATGAGGAAAGACTCATATTCAGGGTTAGATGTATGCTCTATATACTCAGGTTGCACAGAAGCATGATGTATGAACTTTGAGTGCTCTCTGTGAGGAGTATGGGGGCAACTTGCTCTATCAGATGGAGTGGTTTGCTCATCCAAGCTAGGCCATGGTGTACTCTCATGTTCATATTTCGATTGATGTATAGAGCAAGCTGGGGTGTGAATCTATGATATTGACCTACAAGGCCCCTCAATGGATGGATTATTTGCTATATAAAATTCCATCAAGGTATCCAAATCAGGAAGTTTTCCTAGAGGACCTATGGGTGCTTCCCTAGTTGGGATATCTTGAAGGTTTGCCCCCTAGGGATGGTATTGTTGTTATGATAAAACCTGGGATGCCATTCAGGGATGGGCATGTCCTCTAGACTTATTTGGAGATATTCACTCATTATGGAGCTTGAGTCTCCATCTAAATTGGAGGTCTTGTTTTTAGCCACATTTGGACCAAACCCATAAAAGGGGGGTCCCCCAACCATTTTTAGAAAATTTTGACTTTTCAGAAAAAGGTCATAAGTGTTATATATCAAAATGATCAGTGCAATGAGCTGATCACAATGGGATAGGTCTCCAAAAACTGATTTTTGGATCAAAATTTTGTATTTTTGGAATATTTGGCCAACCAGGGGAAATGCTCACTTTTGGGATTTTTTGGGAATTTTTGAACCATAAAGAGTTAGGACTCAAAATTTCTAGGAGAGGTGCAGAAGGAGCTTGTTGAGTGGTGTTTTAACCCGATTGTGAAAATACACTCTCCTGTAGGATCCGAGTCCTAAATCCTCTGCTTGCAAAGAAAAACGATTTCTCCAAGGTTCTTATTATGCTAATTATTGATTATCAATGATGCTATTTAAAATGAAATGCTAAGAACACCTTAGGGTTTGCAAGTGGATGTTAACAAGGGGCACTGTGGTTTAAAGTGCAATGGACTCTAAAATGAATAAAATCTATTTTAATCTTTAATTCTGATGGATTTTTAGTGATTTATTCAAACACGGTAATTAAACTGCTGAAAATAAAATATGGGTTTGAAAAGCAAAGCAAAATAAATAAAAACGTAAAATAAATTACAAGTGAAAAGTTGTCATTAATCGGATGAAACCGAAGATACTGAGGCTTTCTACATGCAACCTAACCTAATGAACCTGCACATCCACACAATACAAATAGGCCAGGCGAGTCTCAAGGGTTTCTGTGGTAATTTCGGAAAAGTGAGAACAACCAAGAGATCTTGCATTAACTTCACCTAAAAACCTAAGAAATCGGAGAGGGAAAGATAGACATTAAATCATGCATGCAGAAGTAACTCCTTCTTTCTCATCCAAAAGATGCCAACTCTCGTGTATTTTGTATTAAAGAATATTTCGATTACATTCAAAAATGGTCCAGTGTAAAAGAAAATCCCGGAACAAAAAGAAGGAAATTGCCCAAGTACGGGCCCAAAATAGCACAAAGCTCTCGTCTCGCAACTCCGTATTCGGCAATTTCCAACCCCTTCTTTGATTTGCAATCCGGTCTTATAATGTTTGAACGGCTCTTCGATCCTCTCTCGTCGCTTCATTTCACCTTCGCCACATGACCCCTCAAATTCTTGCTTTTTCTCGCTTTGATTCATGCTCAAATTTTAAAACGCTTCGAAATTCATCTCCCGCATGTAACGCCTCGCAAGTTTGACACTGTGCGCCACGTGTCCTACTTTTCCTGCATCCTGTGTAACGCTTACTGTGAAAAAAAAATGACAAAACTGCAAGTCTGCCTGTTCATCTTCTTAGCCGCGATATGGCGACATGTCGTGAAATCGCGACATGTCACAAAATCATGACATGTCGCGATATCGCTACATGCTTCCCGGCCGTATGCCTTTAGCAGCTCCCCGTAGCGATGTCATGACCGTTTTTCATTTGTCTACCTCCGGCAACTTCTCGTAGCGATATCATTACCCTTTTAACATTTTGAGCCCTCCTCTTCGAATGGTAGCGATATCGCTACCACTTTCTAACTTTGAGCCCTTTTAAAAATGTGGTAGCGATATAGCTACCACCTTGGCCTTGCAGCATCCCTTTGAAATGTGGTAGCGATTCTCTACCACTTTCGTTTCAAGCCTTCTCCTTGTGACATGGTAGCGATTCGCTACCATTTTTGTTTCAAGCCCTCTCTCACTAAACTTGTAGCGCTATCACTACCCTCTGACTTTGAGACTGGCCTTTATGAAATTTGTAGCGAAATCGCTACCGTTTTGAACTTTGAGTCTTCTTTTCGCAAGGCGTAGCGAAATCGCTACCGTTTCTCTGTCGGGCCTGATTTTCATTTCTGTCGCGATTTCGTGACATCTTCCTTGCACCGTACAACTTTGCCAAAATGCGTCATGAAATCGTGACACCTTTCTGTTGCCACCTCGTCGTGATTTCGTGACATCTTTTCTGTTTTGTTGTCGTTGACCGCGTTGACCGTGATTTTTCGACACGTAACGATTTCGCTATCATTTTCCGGCTTCAATCACGATTTCACGACATGTCACGATTTCGTGACATGTCGCGATTTCGCTACCTGTCGTGATTTCGTGACCCCTTTCTACACTTGGGCATTTTTTCTCTTTTCTTCAATTTTAGCATCTGGGTCACCGAGATTCTTCTCTGCAAGCCTACAAAAAGGTGGGTCCCCAATTTTGGGGTGTGTTGTGGATCAACCACAACAGAGCTAAATAAGACACCAAAATAAATTTGGAAAGTTTTGGAGTTGTCTAGACCATTTTATGGCTATTTTAGTGTAGTTTTTCTTGATTTTCGGAGCCGAAAATAGAGTAAACATAAAACCAAAATAACTTTTTTGTTATAACTTTGATTTGCACAATTATTGAACCATTGGATGCAAAAAAAAAAAATTATTATTATTATTAGGGTTTGATCCCAAGATCAAGGATCTTGGGTGGATTACTCGAACAATAAAGAAATACCTAAAGTAGGCAACATGATTATTTCTTTTAAGTTTTATAGATTTAAATACACAATCAATAGAAACACACAAGAATACACATGATTATCTCTTTTAAAGATTTAAATGTGAATACCTAAACTTTTTTGATGTGTTTCTTTGTAAAGAAAATCCTTTTTCATGTGTTTGATATTTCGTTGGATGATATTCTCAAATTTTAAAGGATTTCAGCTATATACTCGCACAAGTCAAATATGGGGATAAAATTCATATCAAAAGAGGTAGTATAAGTACTACCAACCCTCACCCAGCACCTTGTGCACAATGATACACCTCTCTGAAGAGGAATGTGTGCTATTTTGCATGGTTAGAACAAATATTGGGTTAGCCTTGGCCACGGATGGGTCCCGATAGTACTCTTTCTCACAAGCCAATCGAGTGGTAATTACATCCACTATTGGTCTTGATCAATGGGTTGGATATGAGAGCCCAACTCCATTGATGTTAAAATAGAACTTGGTGTGTGGGGTTCCTTTTAAAAGTTGAAATAAAACAAATTAGCACTCAATTATTATTTACTAAATGCATGAAGGTGCATTTTTATTTCAAAATATTAGTAGCATATAAAGGAAACCAAAAATGCAAAGTCTATATGACCTTAACCTTCATGGGCAAGGTTCAATCAAGAAAACTAGACAAAAAGCAGTGACTTATACTATTCTTTTCTTCTATTTTCTTTGAGCTAATTAGTGCAAGATTTTGTAAAGAAAGAATCTAACCTTTATATGCAAATAATAAGCAAGAAAAACATGAAATTTAGTCATTTTTAAGTAGTAAAAAGTCAAAATTTTAGTGCAGAAAGTTGTAAAATGGAATCTAAAAGTTGTTTCTGTAAATTTTTGTAGAAAAATTATGGTTTTATGGCCATCCTAGTCAAGTATGGTCATATATTTGAGGCCATACCAACCAGTTCCATGAAGCTAGCCATCTCACCCGGTGCCATGGAGTAGTAGAGAGGTCATTTCTGGTCAGAGAGGTCAGAACCTGCAACAGAGGAAAAAAAAAAGAGAGGTCAAAATTAGCATCATCCAGAGTGGATATGGAAAAACATCATATACCATGATTTCCACTGAAGATATGAAATTTACTACACCACCTTAAGGGCACTTTATTGCAATGTGTAATAGTTATCAAGCATTCAAAGGGAAATGAGCATAAACTTGCAATCTATCAAAATGAAGCACATATGAAACCAAATGGTGGATTTATCCTTCTATTTAATCAATCATAGCTTCAATATATGAGATTACAATCATCCCCTTGAGGTATTTTACAAATTGATACATTCAACATTACAACAACCAAGGGATCTAGTCCCTTGAAAAGGGCCTCAAAACGGTGTAAACTATGGTGTTATAGTTTGATTTGGTGTAAATCTCACATCCCACATTGAGAGATATCCTTAAACCTATTATTCTAGTCTTCTTAGCTCCTTACTTATGCATAAAATACCTGTACCTACACACAAGGGAGTGAAAATGGGGTTAGTAGCACATGTTTCATAGAATATAGAAAGCCTTTAAAACATAACAAAAGAGGCATATGCTACAACCATAAAAAGTGATCTAAATATATAAAAACTAATCTACAGTAAGCATACACATATTATAATATGATATCAGTGCAAATAGATAGTTTTGGAAGCAAGATCAAAGGTGAAATAGTGCAAAAATAGTGATCATTCCTAGGTGAGCCATGGAAACCTCTAACATTGGGGATCACAAATATTACATCAAAACTTGTCCAAATTACCTTAAATTTGGACCATAGGCATATCTAAGCATTACTAAGGGATATATGGATGAATTTACCTAAAATTACAACCTATTTGGCCTCATACTTGGGTGTGCCATGGACAGACTGCTCCTCGCCCCTAGGTGGGGTGGTAACAAAATTGGCTTAGTTTTGTCACCTATGCCTAGGGAAAATGGTCTAAAACTTGGGTAGGGATGTTTTCTATAGATGGGTCCAAGGAATACTCCAATTTGGCCAGTTTGGAATTAGTGTATCGAGTCTATTGCCCCTAAAATCACCTTCATATGAAGAGGATTTCAAGGCTAGGAAAAGGGTGATTTTTGGTTTGATTTTGGTTTGCAAAGGAGTGAGGATAAAATTAGGTAGCACTTTGTTGCTAAAATGCTCAATATCTCCTCCTTTTATAGCCCAAAAGGACATCTAGGGAAAAGGGGCAAGTCTTTCCATGTGAGGCAGTTGCCGCCATTTGTCCTAATATTGCATTTGATTTATGATGGGAAGGTTGACAATTTGGGGCTTCCAATATACTATCCCTAAGTCTATTTGTAGGTCCTAAATCAATTTGGGATGATTGTACATGCTAATGGTAGTCTTTTATTGATACAAAGTGCATCCTTTGATTTTTTAGAGGGTCTATTTAGGGGTCATCCCACCTAAGGATGAGGGTAGATGGCCATCCCTAGGTGGGAAGGTCACCAACTATGGCCATCCTTGGGTGGGATGGTCATAAACAATAGATTCAAAACTTCCCCATACTGCTAGAAACCCACCTTTTGGAGACCCTTTGCTAGCCTAGAGGGGTTCCTAATGGGGTCATATGTTGTCGATAAGAGGGAATATGTAATGAACTGATAGTATTATCTAATTTATGCTATTTAGGTGTCTACATGTTGTGTAAATATAGTAGTATCAATAGCAATAGAGACACTACAATTTACATGGTTCACCCAATGTGAGCTACTTCACGAAGAAAATCTTTTACTAAAACTTTCTCAATCAATATCTTTGGGAATCACTCCCAATTATAATGTTTATGGATATCTATCTAATGGAGATGTTAATACCCTCATATCAAGTTTGTGGATATCTTCCACATGAGAATTCTTTCCCCTTATGCTTTGGCTATGTGATCTTCTAGAAGACTATATCTCTCTACTGCACTAACTGGTGGACCTCTCTCTACTTGAAGACTCCTCACTCAGATCTATCTTCAACTATACTGGTTGTTGGATCTCTATCCATTGAGACTCTGTACTATGTACTCTATCACCTCCAAAGATCTATTAATAGGTTCACTAAGAACCTGCTCAATAGTCTCACACAGAACCTGCTTAACAAGATCACACAAAACTTGTCAAATATGCTGAAGAAATCTCACCAACAACTTTCCCAAATATAAATAACAAGCTCACACAGAACTTATCCAAAATTGAATAACAAGCTCACACAAAACCTATCCAATGTTGAATAACAAGCTCACACAGAACTTGTCCAAATCTGCTCCAGCAAGCCCACCAAGAACTTGGCCAAATATTCTCTAGCAAGCTCACCAATAACTTGCCCAAATATTCTCTAGCAAGATCAACAAGAACTTGCCCAAAAACTGTCATCAAATTTGTCCCAACACTATCCTCAAATCTATCCCAAAAGCCTTCTCAAAGGCTCAATCAATCATGCTCAAGTAGTACTCAAAATAAACTCAACAATGAATGGCAATCTCAACTCAAATTAAATTCATAGAAGCATAAAGAGAATTGTTAGAGACTCAATATGTTCTAATCTCACTCTCAACCCAAATCAATCTCAAATCAACTCATAGAAGCATAAAGAGAATTTTTAGAGACTCAATATGTTCTAAACTCACTCTCAACCCAAATCAATATCAAATCAACTCAAATAAACTCATAGAAGCATAAAGAGAATTGTTAGAGACTCAATATTCTAATCTCACTCTCAAATCAAATCAACCTCAACTCAATTCAATTCTAATAGAATCATAATGAGAATTGTTAGAGACTCAATATATTCTAACCTTAATCTCAACTCAACATAGAATTATGGAATAGTTTGTTTTGTAGAACTTGAAAAATCACTTCACACATCACTTGACTAGGCTCAATCAACTCAACTCAACCAATCATAATAAGAAAAAACTCTTTCTCACACAACCCTAGTCCAAGTATGTATCAACCAAATCAAATGTTTCCAAAAATGCTCAACCACAAATCTCACATAACAATGATACTCATGTTATTTCTAACTCAAGTTCTTTTACAACCAATGGGCTTCAACTACTATGCTTATAACACAAGGTTTAAACACAACTCTCAATTCAAAAAATCTTGAATCTTTCAACCAACCACTTTCGAAAAGGAAACCACAAACAATCCTTTTCCCTCTAATAATATTTCAAAAATCAACCACCATAAAAAATCAATAGGATAATGTGCCCATACATTTTATAAAGATGAAAACACCTCTTTGTAAATCTGCCACAATCACAAAATTCTTTTGCCAATCTTCACAAGGGTTAGTAGATCACAAAATAATCAACATTACTCCACTTTTCAATAATCATCATGAAGGCCTTTAATTGCACAACTTCCTTATCTCTCCTAAAACCACTTGTACCATAAAATAAAATAAATAAAAAAATTGCATAATATTTTCACTCCCAAAACCACTTATACCATAAAATAAAATAAATCACAATATTGCATACCTTGTCACCTCATGAAAGAATTAACCCTCTTGAAAAAAAGAACAAGGTAAACTTCACTTTTGGAACACTTTTGCAAAATAAGAAATATATATTTACACACACCTTATTTCTCCTTCTAAATAAGTTAGTAAAATAGCCTTGGAAATAAGGTTTTCGACGATATATAATATGCCCCCTTTCCGAAATAAATTGAAACCTTTACATATATATATATGCCACCCTCCATTAATTGCACATAGGTCAGCCCTCCATTAATTTAAATTTAAAATTTAAACGTTAATATCTTCATAATCGAAGGTCCTTTTTCAATGAAACAAAATTCCACCTAGGATTTTAAGAAAATCCCTTTCCACATAAGCCCACCATGGTTTTAAATAAAACCTTTTATTTTTCCTGCCTTGGTTTTTATAAAAACCCTGTAAATAGCCATGCTTTCCAAAATATCATAAATGCTTATTTATGAAATATTTTGGTTGCAAAAACCAAATGTGATCCATGTGATATCAATGATCCATGTGACATTAATGAAAACATAAAATACCTCAAATTAACTCAAATTTCCAACAATCTCCCCCTTTGTCATTGATGGCAACACCTCTAATGCAAACACTACAATAACTACAAAAGCCATCTCTGAGAATCAAAGCTGCTCCCCTTGACTAAATACTATCTATGGAGGATAATCTACCTAACTCAATGCTCTCTTTGGATGTTGCTCCCCCTAACTCAATGCTCTCTTTGGAGGCTCCTCCACCTAACTCAAATATCTCCCCATTTGACATCAATGGCAAAAGGGACACCTATGGGGCTAAAAGATATGACTCTTAAGCTTAGTACCCTCACCACCTTCTATATTGAGGTGATTAATTTTGGGGTGGCAATATTTTTACTCCTATATTTCCTCTATCAACTTCCATCCAAGTATTTCTGATATCCTTATCTTGATTAATTACTTGATATTCTTGTCTTGAACCTGTTTGTAATTCTTGCCTTGAACCTGTTTGACCTTATTGCCTTGAACCTATTTGGAATTGAGTCCTACACCATATTGTAATATGCTCGAAGTTATTTCAATTAAAACACTTGATATTGTAGCCTTTGGTTGGTGCCCATGTCCTAAAATTATTCTTAAAATAATTTCCATATCCATTCCTTTCCTGAACCCTATATTGTGAAGCTCTGTTTTCATGACCATTATAACCATGAATTCTGAATTGTGTAGCTCTAAAACCAAAACCATGTTGCTCATCTCCTTTGCAATGAAAATATCTATGACCAATCCTATTTCATGAGAAGCAATTTCCTTGAAAACCATACCTTCTTCCCTTGAAGTTTCTACTAGAAATATCAAACTTCTTTGATCCATGGATTCTGCAATGTATAGCCCTATGTCCAAATCGATTACAAGAAAAATAATATCCTTGAAAATCCCTTTGTTCATGCCTTGGTTCCTCATACATTTCTTAACAATTATCCTTATTATCATCTTCAAATTGTGCATTGCATTCTTGAACCTTCTTTGTAGCATCTAAAACCTCTTCCTTAGTTTCTTCCTTGCCTCTATCTTCAAGAATTTTTCTTCCCTTTGAACTTGATTCACCTATATCAAAACAAGAACCAAACTGAATATTTGGAGCCATAGGAACTTTGGAAATTTCCTCACAAATCTTAGGTGCTTCCTTGCTTTCATCTTTTAGAACTTCCTTTTCTTTTGAGTGTGATTCCCCAAACCTGAAATAAGGGACCTTTGGTGCTTTGAAACCTTTCCAAAACTTGTGCAACTTATCATTGGAGTATTTCACTTCCAACCTTAAGGAAACAACTTCATGTTCTAATATTTCACATTCTTGCTTCCTTACCTTTAATTGCTCAAGTATATATTCTTCAATTTTCTTTGCCTCTTCAACCGTGATTTTTAGATGAATGAGATCTTGTAGGAGCTTTGTATTTATCTTCTCATCCTCTTGTGCTTGAGCCTTTAGTCTTGAGTTTTATCTTTTCATTTCTTCAAAAGCTTGTTCTCAAACTTTCTTTTCTTCATGATCATAATTGTGTCTATTTTTCTCTTCATGATAAATTCTTACTTGAGATTCCTACTTTTGATATTCAGTAGAAGCTTCTTATTTTCATTGACTGAGAGACTTTCATTATTGATTCTAGAAGCACTAATTGCTTCTTCCATATACAATATATTTTTGTCATGCTTGCCTTGTTCATACATGCTTTCCTTTTATTTTTTATTCTTCCATTCATTGTCACTATTTTTATTGTGCCTATCTTCCTTGAGTTCCATTTCATCTTAACTATCACTAAAGCCATTGCAGTAACCTGAGACATGATCGAGTTGACCACAAGTAGAATATTCTTCTTTTGAAACCTTGAGTGCTACCTTTTGAGAAATAATATCTTTGAAAATACAGTCAAGTTCCATTTCCTCTCTATTTTTGTTATACCCATTTTGTGGACAGTAAAATACCATGTGACCAAGCTTACCACACTCAAGACATCTTACTAATTTTTCTTCTTCTCTTCTTAGAGCTTCAAGATCAGATTAATTTTTATTCTTAGATCTCATGGTTCTTATTTTGCCTTTCTTTGCCATGTGTGTTCTTGTAGAATCTTCCCTCAAGTTGTTAGCCTTTTTGAAGGAACCCAATCTGATACTAGTTGAAGAATTGAAGCTTATACTAAGAGGGGGGGTGAATAGTATAAGACCACTTTTTACTTTTTCTTCCAAATTAATATTATTTTGTGTAAATATAGCAGTATCAATAGCAGTAATCAAAGCAATGCACAAAAACCATACATAATAGAGACACCACAATTTACGTGGTTCACCCAATGTGGGCTACTCCACGGAGAAAATATTTTACTAAAACTTTCTCAATAAATATCTTTGGGAATCACTCCCAATTACAATGTTTATGGATCTCTGTCCAAAGGATATGTTAATCCCCTAATCTCAATTTTGTGGATCTCTTCCATAGGAGAACTCTTTCCCCTTCTGCTCTGGCTATGTGATCTTCTACAATAATTTGTCTCTCTGTTGCACTAACTGGTGGACCTCTCTCCACTTGAAGACTCCTCACTCAGAAATGTCTTCAACTATGTTGGCTACTGTATCCCTATCCACTGAGACTCTATCATTTATAATCTATTACCTCCAAAGCTCTGTCAATAGGCTCACTAAGAACCTGCTCAAATATGAATAACAAGCCCACAAGAACTTGTATAAATATGAATAACAAGCCCACATAGAACTTGTCCAAAACTGAATAACAAGCTCACATAGAACCTATCTAATATTGAATAACAAGCTCACCAAGAACTTGTCCAAATATGCTCTAGCAAGCTAACCAAGAACTTGCCCAAATTTTCTCTAGCAAGCTCACCTAGAACTTGCCTAAATCTGCTCTAGCAAGCTTACCAAGATATTTCCCAAACACTATCCTCAAATATATCCCAACACTATCCTAAAGGCCTTATCAAAGGCTCAATCAATCATGCTCAAGTAGTACTCAAAATAAAATCAACAATGAATGGCAACATCAACTCAAATTAACTTCATAGAAGCATAAATATAATTTTTAGAGACTCAATATGTTCTAATCTCACTCTCAAACCAAATCAATCTCAACTCAACTCATAGAAGCATAAAGAGAATTGTTAGAGACTAAATATGTTCTAAACTCAATATCAACCTAAATCAATCTTAACTCAACTCAAACCAACTCATAGAAGCATAAAGAGAATTGTTAGAGACTCAATATGTTCTAATATCACTCTCAACTCAAATCAACCTCAACTCAATTCAAGTCTTATAGAACCATAAAGATAATTGTTAGTGACTCAATATGTTCTAACCTTAATCTCAACTCAACATAGAAGGATGGAATAGTTTATTTCATAGAACTTGAACAATCACTTCACACATCAATTACCTAGGCTCAATCAACACAACTCAACCAATCATCACAAGGAACAACTCTTTCTCACACAACCCTAGTCCAAGTATGTATCAACCAACTCAAATGTTTCCAACAATGCTCAACCACAAATCTCACATAACAATGATACTCATGTTCTTTTCTAACTCAAGTTCTTTCACAACCAATGGGCTTCAACCACTATGCTTATAAAACAAGGTTTAAACACAACTCTCAATTCAGAAAACCTTGAAGCATTCAACCAACCACTTTCGAAAATGAAACCACAAACAATCCTTTTCCCTCCAATGATATTTCAAAAATCAACCACCATAAACAATCAATAGGATAATGTGCCCATACATTTTATGAAGATGAAAAATCCTCTTTGTAAATCTGCCTCAATCACAAAATTCTTTTGCCAATATTCACAAGGGTTAGTAGATCACAAAATAATTAACATTACTCCACTTTTCAATAATCATCACGAAGGCCTTTAATTGCACAACTTCCTTATCTCTCCCAAAACCACTTGTACCATAAAATAAAATAAATCAAAATATTGCATAACCTTTTCACTCCCAAAACCACTTATACCATAAAATAAAATAAATCACAATATTGCATACCTTGTCACCTCATGAAAGAATTAATCCTCTTGAAAAAAATAACAAGGTAAACTTCACTTTTGGAACCCCTTTGCAAAATCAGAAATATCTCTTTACACACACCTTATTTCCCCTTCTAAATAAGTTAGTCAAATAGCCCTGGAAATAATAATTTTGATGATATATAATATACCCCCTTTCCAAAATAAATTGAAACCTTTACTTTTTTTTTTTTTTTTTTTTTTTTTTTTTTTTTATATATATATATGCCACCCTCCATTAATTGCACATAGGTCGGCCCTCCATTAATTTAAACTTAAACTTTAAAATTTAATATCTCCATCATCGGAGGTCCTTTTTCAATGAAACAAAATTCCACCTTGGCTTTTAAGAAGAGCCCTTTCCACATAAGCCCACCATGGTTTTAAATAAAACCTTTTATTTTTCCTACCTTGGTTTTCATAAAAACCCTGTAAATAGCCATGCTTTCTAAAATATCGTAAATGCTTATTTAAAAAATATTTTTGCCACAAAAACTAAATGTGATCCATGTGACATCAATGATCCATGTGAAATCAATGACAACATAAAATACATCAAATTAACTCAAATTTTCAACAATATCCCCCTTTGTCATTGATGGCAACACCTCTAATTCAAACACTACAATCACTGCAAAAGCCATCTCTGAGAATAAAAAATGCTCTTCCTAACTTAATACTCTCTATGGAGGCTACTCCCCTAACTCAATGCTCTCTTTAAAGGCTACTACCCCTAACTCAATGCTCTCTTTGGAGGCTGCTACCCCTAACTCCAATCTCTCTCCCTTTGACATCAATGGCAAAAGGGACACCTATGGGGCTAAAATATATGACTCTTAAGCTTAGTCCCCTCACCACCTTCTCTATTGGTGTGATTAATTTTGGTGTGGGAGTATTTTTACTACCATATTTCCTCTATAAAATTCCATCCAAGTATTTCTAATATCCTTCTCTTGATGAATTACTTGATATTCTTGTCTTGAACATGTTTGGAATTCTTGCCTTGAACCTGTTTGACCTTCTTGCCTTGAACCTGTTTGGAATTGAGTCCTACACCATATTGCAATATGCCCAAAGTTATTGAAATTAAAACAATTGATATTTTAGCCTTTGGTTGGTGCCCATGTCCCGAAATTATTCTTAAAATAATTTCCATATCCATTCCATTCCTAAACCCTGTATTGTGAAGCTCTGTTTTCATGACCATTATAACCATGACTTCTGAATTGTGTAGTTCTAAAACAAAAACCATTTTGCTCATTTCCTTTGCACTAAAAATCTCTATGACCAATCCTATTGCATGAGAAGTAATGTCCCTAAAAACCATACCTTCTTCCCTTGAAGTTTATTCTAGCAAAATAAAACTTCTTTGATCCATGGATTCTGTAATGTATAGCCTTGTGTCTAAATCCATTACAATAAAAACAATATCCTTGAAAAGCCTTTTGTTCATGCCTTGGTTCCTCTTACCTTTCTTGATAATTATACTAAGAGGGGGGGTGAAAAGTATAAGACCATTTTTTACTTTTTCTTCCAAATTAATATTATTTTGTGTAAAGATAGTAGTATCAATAGCAATAATCAAAGCAATGCACAAAAACCATACATAATAGAGACACCACAATTTATGTGGTTCACCTAATGTGGGCTACTCCACGGAGAAAATATTTTACTAAAACTTTCTCAATCAATTTCTTTGGGAATCACTCCCAATTACAATGTTTATGGATCTCTATCCAAAGGAGATGCTAATACTCTAATATCAAGTTTATGGATATCTTCCATAGGAGAACCCTTTCCCCTTATTCTTTGGCTATGTGATCTTCTAGAATAATCTATCTCTCTATTGCACTAACTGGTGGACCTCTCTCCACTTGAAGACTCCTCACTCAGATCTGTCTTCAACTATACTAGTTGCTGGATCTCTATCCATTGAGACTATGTCCTCTGTACTCTATCACCTCCAAAGATCTATCAATAGGCTCACTAAGAACCTTATCAATAGGCTCACATAGAACCTACTTAACAAGCTCACACAAAACTTGTCAAATCTTCTCAAGCAATCTCACCAAGAACTTGCCCAAATCTGAATAACAAGCTCACACAAAACTTGTCCAAAATTGAATAACAAGCTCACATAGAACCTATCCAATGTTGAATAACAAGCTCACATATAACTTGTCTAAATTTGCTCTAGCAAGCTCACCAATAACTTGCCCAAATTTGCTCTAGCAAGCTCACCAAAAACTTTCCCAAACACTGTCCTCAAATCTATCCCACCACTGTCCTCAAATATATTCCAAATGCCTTCTCAAAGGCTCAATAAATCATGCTCAAGTAGTACTCAAAATGAACTCAACAATGAATGTAAATCTCAACTCAAATTAAATTCATAGAAGCATAAAGAGAATTGTTAAAGACTCAATATGTTCTAATATCACTCTCAACCCAAATCAATCTCAAATCAGATCATAAAAGCATAAAGAGAATTGTTAGAGACTCAATATGTTCTAAACTCACTCTCAACCCAAATAAATCTCAACTCAACTCAAATAAACTCATAGAAGCATAAAGATAATTGTTAGAGACTCAATATGTTCTAATCTCACTCTCAACTCAAATCAACTTCAACTCAATTCAAGTCTTATAGAACCATAAAGAGAATGTTTAGAGACTCAATATGTTCTAACCTTAATCTCAACTCAACATAGAATGATGGAATAGTTTATTTCATAGAAATTGAACAATAACTTCACACATCACTTGACTAGGCTCAATCAACTCAACTCAACCAATCATCACAAGGAAAAACTCTTTCTCACACAACCCTAGTCCAAGTATGTATCAACCAACTCAAATTTCCAAAAATGCTCAACCACAAATCTTACATAACAATGATACTCATGTTATTTGCTAACTCAAGATATTTCACAACCAATGGGCTTCAACCACTATGCTTATAACACAAGTTTTAAACACAACTCTCAATTCATAAAACCTTGAAGCATTCAACCAACCACTTTCAAAAAGGAAACCACAAACAATCCTTTTCCCTCTAATGATATTTTAGAAATAAACCACCATAAAAAATCAATAGGAGAATGTGCCCATACCTTTTTTGAAGATGAAAAAACCTCTTTGTAAATCTGCCACAATAACAAAATTCTTTTGCCAATCTTCACAAGGGTTAGTAGATCACAAAATAATCAACATTACTCCACTTTTCAATAATCATCACCAAGGCCTTTAATTGCACAACTTCCTTATCTCTCCTAAAACCACTTGTACCATAAAATAAAATAAATTAAAACATTGCATAACCTTTTCACTCCCAAAACCACTTATACCATAAAATAAAATAAATCACAATATTGCATACCTTGTCACCTCATGAAAGAATTAATCCTCTTGAAAAAAAGAACAAGGCAAACTTCACTTTTGGAACCCCTTTGTAAAATCAGAAATATCTCTTTACACACACCTTATTTCTTCTTATAAATAAGTTAGTCAAATAGACCTTGAAATAAGCTTTTCGACGATATATAATATGCCCCATTTCCAAAATAAATTGAAACCTTTACATATATATATATGCCACCCTCCATTAATTGCACATAGGTCGGCCCTCCATTAATTTAAACTTAAAATTTAAACTTTAATATCTTCATCACCGGAGGTCCTTTTTCAATGAAACAAAATTCCACCTTGGATTTTAAGAAAAGCCCTTTCCACATAAGCCCACCATGGTTTTAAATAAAACCTTTTATTTTGCCTACCTTGGTTTTCATAAAAACATAAAATACCTCAAATTAACTTAAATTTCCAACAAACAATTCCACAAGAGACACAAATTCCCTTGCTCAATTTTGCTCCAAATTCTTCTTACAAAAATTGCTTAGATTTGATCCAAAACCTGCTTACAAAACCTGCTCAAATCTTCTCCAAAACCTGCTTATAAAACCTGCTCAAATCTGCTCCAAAACCTGCTTACAAAACCTACTCAAATCTGCTCCAAAACCTGCTTACAAAACCTGCTCAAATCTACTCCAAAAACTGAACACAAATCTATTTATAAATATTATCTATAATCCTTGCACATTTACTCCCAAATTCAATCATAACCAATGCACAAATTTTTTTACAAAACTTGATCAATAATGACATCAAGTTCTTCACCTTTGCTTTCCTCAACTAAAATAAATTCATACATATTATACCTAGAATTCTTTTATCTTCATGAACATATAGATAATGATATGTTCTAATGTAGTAAGATTCAAATGGCCAATATGTTCTTCACATTTTAAGTCTATTTCTTCCACATATCTCATATATATTACATTTTAAAGGTAGCTCAAGTCTAGCATTGGATAACTTACTTGTGTGCTAACTTGGAGATGCTCATACCTTGCTCTTCTTCCACTATCATGTGTACCTTTCCTTCTTATTGAGATGACTGAATTGTCCTTCCTTGTTAATTGAATGCTTGGGTGAATATGTGCACTTAATCCACTTACTCTATTCTTTGAAACCTTGACTTGTTCCAAATTTGTGCCCTCCAAATCTATCTCAATAATGATGATCTTCCTCTTGCATGTGCTTTTCAAATTTGGTCAATAATTCTCTTTTTGCCTTCTTGATTTAAATATCAAATCAACCACTTTAAACCCTTATCACTTCTTCAATTACATACAAAAAATATTAAAAATAACTCCTTATATATTTCTTTTAAAACTTACAATATAAATATTTATTCTAACATCTCCCTTTATTAAATTGCAAAAATGAAATCACAACATTACACCTTATATCTCCCCTTTCATAATTTTCAAAAATCAAATTACAATACAACACGTTATATTTCCCTTTTTATAATTTGCAAAAATCAAATCATAATATTACACCTTATATCTCCCATTTTATTATTTGCAAAAATTAAATCACAATACTACACCTTATATATCCCCTTTTATCAAATTTAATAAAATAAAAATTTAATAAATACCTTGCACAACCATAGATGAGATTTTATTCCCAGACCTTTAGAAGCACAGTGGCGTAACATGGGCTCATGACCAGCTATGCTAATACAACACATGAAACCAAAAAGGTTCTAGTGAATATTTAATTCCTTCATTGCTCTATCTTCAACTCTTCACCAAAATAGGCATCAAAGAGATTCGACCCCTTAACCTTCTACAATGTAGCACCCTAGCTTGAGCTAAGCAACCAACTAGGCTAAACCCTCGGTTGGGATAGAAGTGGTACAAACAGATAGTTAAAGTCTTCTTTCAATCATTGCTAAACTTGTGCTCCTCTCCTCCCTCCTTCGGCTCACTGCCTCTTTTTTCTCGATAGATATTCTTTGAGTTCCATGCCAAATACAAAGTGAATTTAAGGGCTTATATTTATATGCTTTTTCCATTCACACCCAATGAATTTGGCCCAATATATAAATATTTAAATTTTCAAACTCTCTTGCATGGTGCACCCAAGGAGGTCACCCAATATTTAAATATTTAAACTATATTTAAATCCTTTTATTTAAATATAAATCTCCTACTTTAATATTTAAATATTAAAGCACACTTGAAGATATATGTCTTGCACTTAATTATAACTCATCATTTCAACCTTGAAGATATTTCTACCTTTGACATCAACATTTCATCCTTAAATATATTTTTGCCTTTGACATCAATGACAACTCAATATTTCTAACAATCTCCCCATTTGTCATTGATGGCAACCCTATAATGAAACTAACCTTTACTGAACAGGATTACAAGCTTCTCCACCTAACTAGATGCTCCCCCTTACTAAAATTCCCCCCTTTGACATCAATTGCAAATGCTCCTTAGGGATGTAAGATAAGACACTTGACAATGCCCCCTACTCCCTGCTCTTACTAAGACATTCAATTATGAGATGGGATTGAAACTCCGAAATTACTATGCTCATCTTCTTGTTCTATTTTCTTTCTCCAAACTTTGGAGGTCATATTCTTTTTATCAAAACTATTTTCCTTCTTGCTTGACTTCAAAATTTTAGGGAACACTATTCTACACCATTTAGATGTATGCCCAAAATTATTACATTTGTACCATATGATTTTGTAGTCCATGAGAGGTGCAAATGAATTGAAATTTCTCTTGGTGTAGCTAAAATCATTCATAGCATGGACCCTGTAATTTACAGCTTTATGACCAAAATTGTTACATGAGAAACAATGACCATGGAAGAAATATTGAAACCTATCTGATTGCCTTGGAGGATATTGTCGAATGGTTCTCTCATTGTTGTTTCTATGATGGACTTTGTTCCTTTATGATGCTATGTTTTCTTCCTCATTTATGCTTCCACTTCTCAAAACATCAACATAGGTATTAGGTTCCTCTTTAATCATTTTCTTTGATGCCTTTGTTCCTTTTGAGC
Source organism: Wollemia nobilis (assembly GCA_028583015.1). NCBI lineage: Eukaryota > Viridiplantae > Streptophyta > Pinopsida > Araucariales > Araucariaceae > Wollemia > Wollemia nobilis. Next base: position 3,902,131 of record JAQPPZ010001711.1, on the reverse strand, counting down.
TTGATTCCCCCTTTTGTTTATTTTGACCTTCTTCAAACCCAAGTCTAGAATTTAAAACTAAATATTTATGAGCTTTGATAATATTACTATGATTTTTTAGTTTTTCTAAAATCCATTTAGCATATCATTATATTTTCCACTTCCTTCCTTAGAGATACAACCTCATGTTCTATTTTTTCACATTCCAACTCTTTTGCCTTTAATTACTTGAAACCTATACATATATATATGCCCCATTTCAAAAATAAATTGAAACCTTTACATGTATATATATATGCCACCCTCCATTAATTTAAACTTAAACTTTAAACTTTAATATGTTCATCACCAAAGGTCATTTTTCAATGAAACAAAATTCCACCTTGGATTTTAAGAAAAGCCCTTTCAACATAAGCCCACCATGGTTTTAAATAAAACCTTTTATTTTTCCTACCTTGGTTTTCATAAAAACATAAAATACCTCAAATTAACTTAAATTTCCAACAACAAATCCACAAGAGACACAAATTACCTTGCTCAAGTTTTCTCCAAATACTTCTTACAAAACCTACTCAAATTTGCTCCAAAACCTACTTACAAAACTTGCTCAAATTTGCTCCAAAACTTGCTTACAAAACCTGCTCAAATTTGCTCCAAAACCTACTTACAAAACCTGCTCAAATCTGCTCCAAAACCTGCTTACAAAACCTGCTCCAAAACCTGAACTCAAATCTATTTACAAATATGATCTATAACCCTTGCACATTTACTCCCAAATTCAATCATAACCAATGCACAAATCTGCTTACAAAACTTGATCAATAATGGCATCAAGTTCTTCACCTTTGCTTTCCTCAACTAAAAGCAATTCAGACATATTCTACCCAGAATTCTTTTATCTTCATGAACATATAGAGAATGATATGCACTAATGTAGTAAGCTTCAAATGGCCAATATGTTCTTCACATTCATTAAGTCTATCGCTTCCACATATCTCACATTTATTACATTTTAAAGGTAGCTCAAGTCTAGCATTGGATAACTTACTTGTGTGTTGACTTGGAGATGCTCATACCTTGCTCTTCTTCCACTATCATGTGTACCTTTCCTTCTTCTTGAAATGACTGAATTGTCCTTCCTTGTTAATTGAATGCTTGGGTGAATATGTGCACTTAATATTCTTTGACACCTTGACTTGTTCCAAATATGTGCCCTCCAAATCTACCTCAATAATGATGATCTTCCTCTTGCATGTGCTTTTCAAATCTGGTCAATAATTCTCTTTTTCCCTTCTTGATTTAAATATCAAATCAACCACTTTAAACCCTTATCACTTCTTTCAAAAACATACACAATAAAGCTTAAAAATAACTCCTTATATCTCCCTTTTAAAACTTACAATATAAAGCTTTATTCTAACATCTCCCTTTATTTAAATTGCAAAAATGAAATCACAACATTACACCTTATATCTCCCCTTTTATAATTTGCAAAAATCAAATCACAACATTACACCTTATATTTCCCCTTTTATAATTTGCAAAAATCAAATCACAATATTACACCTTATATCTCCCCTTTTATCATTTGCAAAAATCAAATCACAATACTATGACCATTTTTAATAATAAAATAAAATTTTATAAATACCTTGCATAATCATGGATGGGATTTGATCCCTTGACCTCTAGAAGCATAGCGCCCTAACATGGGCTCTTGACCAGCTATGCTAATACAACACATGAAACCAAAAGGTGCTAGTGAATATTTAATTCCTTCATTGCTCTATCTTCAACTCTTCAACAAAATGGCGTCAAAGAGATTTGACCCCTTAACCTTCTACAACGCAGCACCCTAGCTCGAGCTAGGCTACCAACTGGTCTAACCACTTGGTTGGGATAGAAGTGGCATGAACATATATTTAAAGTCTTCTTTCTATCTGCTAAACTTGTGCTCCTCTCCTCCCTCCTTCTGCTCGTTGCCTCTTTTTGCTCGATAGATATTCTTTGAATTCCATGCCTAGTCCAAAGTGAATTAAGGGCTTTTATTTATATGCTTTTTCCATTCCCACCCAAGGAAATCGACCCAATATTTAAAAATTTAAATTTTAATTCTTTTGCATGGTGCGCTTAAGGAGGTTGCCCAATATTTAAATATTTAAACTATATTTAAATCCTTTGATTTAAATATAAACCTCCTACTTTAATATTTAAATATTAAAGCACCCTTGAAGATATCTGCCTTGCACTTAATGATAACTCATCATTTCAACCTTGAAGATATTTTTGCCTTTGACATCAACATTTCATCCTTGAAGATATTTCTGCCTTTGACATCAATGACAACTCAATATTTCTAACAATCTCCCCCTTTGTCATTGATGGCAACCCTACAATGAAACTGACCTTTACTGAATAGGATCACAAGTTGCTCCCCCTAACTAGCTGCTCCCCCTTACTAAAATTCTCCCCCTTTGACATCAATGGCAAAGGCTCCTTGGGGCTGTAAGATAAGACACTTGACAATGCCCCCTACTCCCTGCTCTTACTGAGACAATCAATTATGATATGGGAGTGAAACTCCCAAATTACTATGCTCCTCTTCTTGTTCTATTTTCTTTCTCCAAACTTTGGAGGTCATATTCTTTTGATCATAACTATTCTCCTTCTTGCTTGACTTCGGAAGTTTAGGGAACACTGTTCTACACCATCTAGTTGTATGCCCAAAATTATTACATTTGTAACATATGATGTTGTAGTCCATGAGAGGTGCAAATGAATTGAAATTTCTCTTGGTGAAGCCAAAATCATTCATAGCATGGACCCTGCAATTTACAACTTTATGACCAAAATGGTTACATGAGAAACAATGACCATGGAAGAAATATTGAAACCTATCTGATTGCCTTGGAGGATATTATCGCATGGTTCTCTCATTGTTGTTTCTGTGATGGACTTTGTTCCTTGATGATGCTTTGTTTTCTTCCTCCTTGATGCTTCCACTTCTCAACACATCAACATAGGTCTTAGGTTCCTCTTTAATCATTTTCTTTGATGCCTCTGTTCCTTTTGAGCTTGATTCCCCCTTTTGTTTCTTTTGACCTTCTTCAAACCCAAGTCTAGTATTTATAACTAAATATTTATGTGCTTTGATAATATCACCTATGATTTTTGAGCTTTTCTCAAACCCATGTAGCTTATCATTAGATTTTTCCACTTCCTTCCTTAGAGAGACAACCTCATGTTCCAATTTTTCACATTCCAACTCTTTTGCCTTTAATTACTCAGCCATACCTTCTTCAATTTGCTTTACCTCTTCAACTTTAACTTTTAGGTCAATGAGTTCTTGTGATAACTTTACCTTTGTCTTCTCATCCTCTTGTACTTGAGCCTTCAATATTGAGTTCTTCTTTCTAACCCTCTTCAACTCTTCAAGAGCAACAATAAGTTCCTCTTCTATGTCAACCATGGCTTCTTCTTCATTTTTTGAATATTTCTCTTCTTCTTGGTCTTTGACAATAGGAGTATCTTCTTTCTCTTCTATGGCCAAAAATAGGATTTCTTCTCTTTCACTATTTGAGAGACTTTCATCACTACTTCTGGAAGAATTGCTTGCTTCTTCAACATAAAAACTTTTCTTGTGTCTTTGAAAGATCTTCTTCTCATGCTTGTTTTGACCATACCTATTTTTCTTTTCATGATAAAATTTTCTTTCTTTATTTTTCTTATATTCCTTTTCTTCTTCACTGCTACTACTTCTAGCTTGTGGGAAATTAGATGCATAGTGACCAAGGTTACCATAATTAAAACATTTCATAGAATGCATACCTTTATGTTTTCTTGGACCCTTCTTATTCCTTCACACAAAGTTAGCTTCTTCTCCATTGCTTGATTCTTCACTTGATTCTAGTTCCTTATTCTTTGTCTTCTTTGAAGCTTTAAATGTTGCTTCCCATTTGGATGTTTGATATTTTTTAGTCCTCATCTCATAGGTTATGAGAATTCCATGTAGCTCATCCATGCTTAAGGTTTTAAGATCCTTCATCTCTTCTATTGTTGAAACCTTTGCATCAAACCTCATGGGAAGTGACCTTAAGATTTTTTGAATAATATTAGAGTCTTCAATATTTTCTCCAAGTCCATGAATGGTGTTGACAACCTCATCAACTCAGAGTAGATACTTGGCAATATCTTCCTCATATTTCATCTTCAAGTCTTCAAACTTCCTCCTATGGGTTTGAAGTTTTGCCATTTTAACCTTGTCATCTCCTTCATATGTTCTTTGTAACTTATCCCATATTTCTTTTGTTGAAGTGCATTGCATGACTTTCACAAACTCTGATTCACATAACCCACTTAATATTGCATTCATTGCCCTAGAATTATTTTCAAATAGTTTCTTGCCATCTCTATCTATGGGAGGAGTTGTAGGTGGTGTGAACCCATCCTCAATGGATTGCCATATATCATAGCCATGTGCCATAAAATAAGTTCACATCCTTATGCTCTAGAAAGCATAGTTAGTCCCATCAAATAATGGTGCCCTATTTGATGAAAAACCTTCTTGGCTAGCCATGTGTGTTCTTGTAAGATCTTCCTTCAAGTTGTTAGGCTTTCATGAAGGAACCTACTCTGATACCAATTGAAGAACACAAGCTTATACTGAGAGGGGGGGTGAACAATATAAGATAAAAATTTTCTCTTTTCTTTCCAAAGTAATAACTTCAAGTAATATTAATGCAATAATGAAACAATGCACAAATCACCACACATATGAGAGACAAATATTTTACGTGGAAACACCCTCTTGGGAGAAAACCATGAAAAAATATTGCTTATAAATTTCTTCAATAAATTTTATGGGCACCAACCCACAAGAGACACCAATCCCCTATTACAAGTTTATGGACACCAATCCATATGAGACACCAATCCCCTATACAATTTCATGGACACCAATCCATAGGAGACACCAATCCCCTTGCTCTAGTTTATGGACACCAATCCACAGGAGACACCAATCCCCTTGCTCTAGTTCATGGACACCAATCCATAGGAGACACCAATCCCCTTGCTCAAGTTTATGGACACCAATCCATAGGAGACACCAATCCCCTTGCTCAAGTTCATGGACACCAATCCATAGGAGACACCAATCCCCTTGCTCAAGTTTATGGACACCAATCCATAGGAGACACCAATCCCCTTGCTCAAGTTCATGGACACCAATCCATATGAGACACCAATCCCCTTGCTCAAGTTCATGGACACCAATCCATAGGAGACACCAATCCCCTTGCTCAAGTTCATGGACACCAATCCATAGGAGACACCAATCCCATTGCTCTATTTTATGGACACCAATACCCTTGCTCAAATTTTCTCAAAAACTTGCTTACAAAACCTACTCAAATATGCTCCAAAACCTACTTACAAAACCTACTCAAATCTGCTCCAAAACCTGCTTACAAAACCTGCTCAAATCTACTTCAAAATCTACTTACAAAACTTGCTCAAATTTACTCTAAAACTTGATCACAAATCTACTCAAATCTGATCTATAACCCTTGCACATTTACTCCCAAATTCAATCATAACCAATGCACAAATCTGTTTATAAAACTTGATCAATAATGGCATCAAGTTCTTCACCTTTGCTTTCCTCAACTAAAAGCAATTCAGACATATTCTACCCATAATTATTTTATCTTCATGAACATATAGAGAATGATATGCACTAATGTAGTAAGCTTCAAATGGTCAATATGTTCTTCACATTCATTAAGTCTATCACTTCCACATATCTCACATTTATTACATTTTAAAGGTAGCTCAAGTCTAGTATTGGATAACTTACTTGTGTGTTGACTTGGAGATGCTCATACCTTGCTCTTCTTCCACTATCATGTGTACCTTTCCTTCTTCTTGAAATGATTGAATTGTCCTTCCTTGTTAATTGAATGCTTGGGTGAATATGTGCACTTAATATTCTTTGACACCTTGACTTGTTCCAAATATGTGCCCTCCAAATCTGCCTCAATAATGATGATCTTCCTCTTGCATGTGCTTTTCAAATCTGGTCAATAATTCTCTTTTTCCCTTCTTGATTTAAATATCAAATCAACCACTTTAAACCCTTATCACTTCTTTCAAAAACATACACAATAAAGCTTAAAAATAACTCCTTATATCTCCCTTTTAAAACTTACAATATAAAGCTTTATTCTAACAACATCTCCCTTTATTAAATTGCAAAAATGAAATCACAACATTACACCTTATATCTCCCCTTTTATAATTTGTAAAAATCAAATCACAACATTACACCTTATATCTCCCCTTTTATAATTTAAAAATCAAATCACAATATTACACCTTATATCTCCCCTTTTATCATTTGCAAAAATCAAATCACAATACTACACCTTATATCTCCCTTTTTATCAAATTTAATAAAATAAAATTTATAAATACCTTGCACAATCATGGATGGGATTCGATCCCTTGACCTCTAGAAGTGTAGCACCCTAACATGGGCTCTTGACCAGCTGCACTAATGCAACACGTGAAACCAAAAGGTGCTAGTGAATATTTAATTCCTTCATTGCTCTATCTTCAACTCTTCAACAAAATGGGTATTGAAGAGATTCGACCCCTTAACCTTCTACAACATAGCACCCTAGCTCGAGCTAGGCTACCGACTGGTCTAACCACTCAGTTGGGATAGAAGTGGCACGAACATATAGTTAAAGTCTTCTTTCTTATCACTACCAAACTTGCGCTCCTCTCCTCCCTCCTTTTGCTCGTTGCCTCTTTCCACTCGATAGATATTCTTCGAATTCCATGCCTAGTCCAAAGTGAATTAAGGGCTTTTATTTATATGCTTTTTCCATTCGCACCCAAGGAAGTCGGCCCATCAATTTGAAAATTTAAATTTTAATTCTTTTGCATGGTGCGCTCAAGGAGGTTGCCCAATATTTAAATATTTAAACTATATTTAAATCCTTTGATTTAAATATAAACCTCCTACTTTAATATTTAAATATTATTTAAATATTAAAGCACCCTTGAAGATATCTGCCTTGCACTTAATGATAACTCATCATTTCAACCTTGAAGATATTTCTGCCTTTGACATCAACATTTCATCCTTGAAGATATTTATGCCTTTGACATCAATGACAACTCAATATTTCTAACATGTCTTTGCAATGAATTTGACCTTTGTTTTGATATTAATCTAGTTCTTCTTCATGCTTGACTTCATATTTTAATTCAACTTCATATTTTTTAGTATTTTTTATTGGCAATTTGAGTTATTTTTATGTTGTCATTGATGTCACATGAATCATTGATGTCATATGGATCACATTGAGTTTTGATGGGCAAATGATATCTTGGAAAGCATGGATGAAATCAGGGTTTTTGTGAAAACCAAGGTAGGCAAAACATAAGGTTTTATTTAAAACCATGGATGGCAGATTTGAAATGGGTCTTTCTTAAAACCCAATTTGGTCTGTCGTTTCATCGAAAAAGGTGCCCCGATGAAGGAGATATTTAATTTTAAATATTTAGTTTAAATTTTAATTATTTAAAATTTAAATTTAAATTTTAAAATTAAAATTAAAGTTAGCATCGACATCTAAAGAAAGAGGTAAAATCAATAATGCATCGATGTCATCGAAAATGAGGAGAAGACTATATAAAGGGGGATCCTAAGGTTCATTTGAAATTTATCCTTGCTCGTGTTAATCTTTGGCTAAGCATCCGAAGAGAGCTCATGAGAAAATCATTTTGAAAAGGGAGACAACGAATAAATCCAAGGTTGGTCGAAAGCCCAAAAATTGTGGGCAGAGTAGCGCATTGGCAATTGGCTTTTTGTTAAAGTGTGTGACAACGCTTTACGTAAATGTTTGAATCTCCTTGACTTCATTCGAAGGCATTGGAAGGAAAGCACTCAAAGCACTTTTGGTTTGCGTGGAAGGGAGGAAGGACTTGAGGCATGTTGTGCCTTTTTATTTCAAATGAGCAGCTAGCTCATTTAGCAGCCTTAGCCGCAGCTAAAGCACTCGAAGTGTGTGCAAGTTGGGGTTTTGAATCCCCTTAAGGAGGTAATTACGTTTTGCTCTAATTAATTTCGTTGATGCCCTAGGATAGGAGTTATAAGGTGGTTAAGGAATAATTAAAGTTTTTAATTAAACTTTATTTTTATAAAGGCTATGATTATTATTTCAGAGGTGGATGAGTTGTTTATTTATTTTGATATTCATGAAATTAAAAATTAATATTTAGGAGAAATAAGGAGTTGTTATAAAATATTTTTGAGAGCCTTATTTATTATTATTTTTGATAAGGGTTTTATTAAAAAGGACTTTGGTGGATGTGTTTATTAAGTTGGATTAAAAAGGTGTAAATTGAGTTATGCTTATCTTGTGATTATTATTTGAAGTCCACTAACCCTTATTGAGATTGGAAAGGAAAGTTGTATTTAGTGTGGCAGATTTTGTGGACAACTTCTTGGCATCAAAAAGGTATGGGCACATTCTCCTATTGATTGTTTATGGTGGTTGATTTTTGAAATATCATTGGAGTGAAAAGGATTGATTATGGTTTCCTTTTTGAAAGTGGTTGGTTAAATGCTTCAAGGTTTTATGGTTTAAGAGTTGTGTTTAAACCTTGTTTTATAAGCATAGTTGTTGAAGCCCATTGGTTGTGAAAGAACTTGAAAAGAACATGAGTATCATTGTTATGTGAGATTTATGGTTGAGCATTATCGGAAACATTTGAGTTGGTTGATACATGCTTGGACTAGGGCTTTTGTGAGAAAGAGTAGTCCCTTGTGGTGATTGGTTGAGTTGAGTTGTTTGAGCCTAGTCAAGTAATTGTGTGAGGTGATTGGTCAAGTTCCATGAAATAAACTATTCCATAATTCTTATTTGAGTTGATAGTGATATTAGAACATATTGGGTCTCTAACAATTCTCTTTATGCTTCTATGAGTTGACTTGAGTTGAGTTGAGATTGAATTGAGTTGACTTGAGTTGAATATTGAGCTTAGAAGATATTGAGTCTCTAAAAATTCTATTTATTCTTCTATGAGTCAATTTGAAATGTGTTGATTTGAGATCATTATGGATCATTGTTGTCATCCATTGAAGAGTACATTGCCATTCATTGTTGAGTTCATCTTTGAGCTTTGCCTTGATAGATTTGTGGATGAGATTTGAGTGCTACTTGAGCATGATTGATTGAGTCTTTGAGAAGGCCTTTGTGGATAGTTTTGGGATAGCCTTTGTGGACAGTTTTGGGACAGCTTTGTGGATAGTTTTGGGACAAATTTGTGGACAGTTTTGGGACAACTTTGTGGACAGCTTTGTGGACAGTTTTGGGACATATTTTTGGATATATTTGAGCAATTTCTTGGTGACCTTGCTAGAGCATATTTGGGAAATTTCTTTGTGAGCTTGCTAGAGCAGATTTGAACAAGTTCTTGGTGAGATTGTTGGAGCATATTTTGGGAAAGTTCTTGGTGAGCTTGCTAGAGTAGATTTGGACAAGTTCTTGGTGAGTTTGTTGGAGCAGAATTGGACAAGTTCTGTGTGAGCTTGTTATTCAATTTTAGACAAGTTCTATGTGATATTTTTATTCAGTTTTAGACAAGTTCTATGTGAGTTTGTTATTTATATTTGAACAAGTTTTGTGTGAACTTGTTATTCAAATTTGGACAAGCTCTGTGTGAGCTTGTTATTTAGGTTTGGACAAGTTTTATGTGAACTTGTTATTTCCTAGCTTTGAGTAGATCAAAGAAATCATTGTATTGGATAAGGATCCTTATTTATATGTGAAATATTATAAGGAGATTATCTGGTGGAGTACCCCAAATTGGGGGAACCATGTTAAATCTTGTGTCTCAATTGTGTGTGGTGACTTGTGCTCTTGCTTACTACTGCTATCTAAGTTATTAATGCACACTGCTATATTTAGTTATTGCAATTAAGGACATTAATTGATATTGATTTGGAAATAAAGTAAAAATTAGTCTTATACTGTTCACCCCCCCTCTCAGTATAATCTTGTGTTCTTCATTTGTAGTTTCAAAATTACAAGTCTCTCAAACTTTCTCATTGTCATCAGATTCTTGCATAAGAATATTTTCTTTGCCTTTATCCTTAGAATCATATGACCCTTTTTATTGTATAGAGACTTCTGAGAACTCACTTAAATTCACTAATTATATTTATTCAACCTTCATAAAATACTATAATGACCTTATAACTCCTTTATAAATCAAACTTTCATGAAACCTAAAAAACTAATTATAACTCAAAAAATAAAATTTGAAAAGCCTAAATTTAATTTTACCTCGACTATGCTCACATCTATTCTCCCTATTTAATTGTAATACCTTGAATGCTTCTTCAAACTCATGCAAACAATATTTAATTAAATTTATTAAGTGCTACATGCCTACGGTTTGGATGTTTCACTTTTGATGGAAAGAGATGAAATGTTAGGGTTTATTGACATTCTAAACTTGATTGCATCAAGAACATTACATCTCCAAGTGGTATTGTAGATGTTATGCAAGGAATTTTTCTCGTTGGTGCTTCTATATTTCTCCATGAGTAATTTGCAAGTGTTACATTTATTTCTCTGCCAATGATGTGTCTTAAATGATTAGATTTTTCTTACCAACATTTATTCTACTCATTCACTCTACTTTTGGTGTTTCATAGAGATGTTTTTCTTAGCTCTTGGTATTACTATTGCATTTCCTCTTCCTACATTTAATTGGCTCTTGGTATTTATTTTTATGTTTTCTCTTATGTTGTTCACTTGGTTCTTGGAGTTTATTCTCTTTCCACTATGTTTCCTATTCCAATGTTTTATTGGCTCCAATGTGGATAAACCTATGTTGCACTAAATTCCAACATGACTATTCCACCTTATGCACTATATCTCACTCATCCAACCTTGTGTATCGTTTTTTCTAATTTCTTTAAAAAATTTATTACTCCTTTTTGTAGGTTAGATGATAATTATCTTCATGCTAACCCCTTATTTGGTAGTGTTTGCTCTATATTATCCTCATTGAATTTCTTGAAACCTTTTGCTTGAATTACACACCCTTTAACATTTAGGTTTGAATTTTAGACCAATTGGTTACCCTAAACCATGTAAGGGAGCAAAGGTCCAAGGTTCAAATATTAGGTCTCACTGGATTGAATGCTTGTCCCTTTCCTAGTGCTTTCAATGGTGTAAAATATTTAAAATGATCATGGCATGATGTTTATAGGTGTGGAATACATGGATATCTATGTGGTAGCTTCTTGGGTGGACAATGTATAGTACTATGGTGGCCATAAAAATCTAGATAGCCTATTTGGATTTGTGGCAGCTACCGATTCCACCATATATATATAAAAAAATACATTGAAGTAAACTGAATAGTTCTGCTCTAATGTAAGTTGAATAGCTTCACCCTAGAACCCCTATCCTTGGGTATATTTTCTAAGCTTGACCATTTAGCTTCTACTATTTTTTTCTTCTAATGGATGCTTGCTCACTTTGGATGCACTAACTATAATACACAACCTTTTATTAATCTCTTAAATCAAATTTCTTCTTCTCTTAATAGTTGTTGTGGTTTTCTTACTTCTAAATTTTGAACCTTATTCAATAGAATTTATTTTTTCATGAATTTCTTCTATTAGATGGTTGCTCTTATCAAGCCTCTATGTCAAGGTTAATAACTTGAAACTTTTTGAATCTTTTTCTATGCCAAGGTCTATCTTCAAGTACTCAATATTTTCATAGACCATTTCTATTATAAATAGTATTTTAGAATAGGTAACCTCAATATTTTGTTGCTCTTCTATCTCTATCAAGGTCTATATGACCTGAGTCTTCAATATCTCTAAAATTCCTTAAGTCAAGGTCTCACTTCAAGACCTAAAATATTCTTTTAACTTTCAATTAACCTCTACTTTATGAAAGATAAATATAAGATAGATACATTAGTCCTTGATATATCCTTATTTTTTGATTTATTATTACACTTAGAAGATGAAAGCCTTCTCTATCTATTGTAGAAATATTCTCACATTTTTGATGATCAATCTATACTAAAAATGCCTTAGGTCACACCTAAGAACTCATATAATGTCAATGTGACTCAAATTTCCATTATACCTCAATAAAAATCAAGATGACTTGATTGTATCAAATACTTCAACTTCCTTCTAAGTTGATAGAAATCAATGTTAAAAATTATCCGTCCCTAAAATCCTTATGATGTCAAGGGTTGGCAATTTTCCTGTAATGATAAACTATCTTAAATTTGATTCACCCTCCAATAGATGAATCCTTCTCTTCACTAGTTATTCTTTAGCTATGGAAAGACTCTATAGTTGAGTCCTTGTCTTCACTAGTTTTTCCTACAACCATGGAAATACTCTAGCCTTTCTACTTACTTTGATCTTACAATAGAGTCTAGGTCTATCTCCCTTTAAAGTAGATAGACTTAACCAATTTTATCAAACTAGACAAAATTGAGTTTGCATGTAGCTAAATAAAATCAACCTATGCAAGAAACTACTCTCAGTAGCTATGATATCATTTATGGCTTTCAAAGCCTTAATATTAATATAGAACTCATACAATAAATTCCACAAGATCAAATATAACATAGCCATAAACCAATAATATCAAGATAAAAATGTAATTAGAATAGTATGAGAAAACTAATATGTACATCAAGGCTTATAAAATATCAACTAACATTTATTAATAAGCAACAATATAAATGTAAATAGCCTGAGTCATACATGTACAAAGTATGTAGCACAACTTACAATATTAGCTGCTCAAAATATATGTGAACATTATTACTCCTCTTTGTCTTACAAATATAGCACTTGAATCTCTACACTTAATGATTGAATCATTGATGATTCTTTATTGATTCTATGCTTCTATATAGACTACTATATAGCCATAGTAGAATGACTCTTTGTATACTTGACTATTCCTTTCCATATGCTAATTCTCATGACTCTTAGCTTCTCTACTTGACACTTGCATACACATGACTCTATCTTGTATGCACACTTAGATATGACTCTTCACTTAGCACACTCTAATATAAATACACTTGTGCACAATTACATATAATACACTTGTGCACATAGTCTAACATTACACTTGCACACTTACTCACATCACACTTGTGTATTTCCTCACATACACACTTACATAACACTTGTGCGTTTCTTGTACACTATTACATTACATAAAATATCACTCACACTTTAAACTAAGACTCAACCCTAATATAATATTTACAAGTTGTAACATAAAGGTACCATCAAGGTACATTAGCATGTACCATATAATGTAATATACTTCAATAGATGGCATATATCAGGTAAAGCAAGTAAAAGAATAAAGTCTATCAATTTTCTTAAATTGATGGAGGTCATCAATAGAAAAACTAGAATATAAACCTCTTCCAAATAACCTTATTATTTTTTCTAACAAGAACCTTAATGAATACCTTTTCCATCCTTTGTAAATGACCATTGTACCTTTTTTCAAATATGCCATTAAATTTACTAAGTAGTTGGAATTTGATCTTGTTAGAGGAGGACAATTAAAGTTTAAAAAGGAAGAAGAAATATCTGCTTCTAACCAAAAATGATGGTATAATAATAAACACACCATAGGATATGGAGTCACTAACTCTAAGCCATATAAGAACAATGGAGGTATTGTGGTAGCCCTTCAAAAAATTATTTTGAACAAACAAGAAAGACCTATAAGGTAGTATGTTAGGTTAAATTTACATCTTTCCATCATCCTAGAATAACTTTTAGATGTAAAAATGATCAAGATCCTACTATAAACCTCTAAATCATGAGGAGGGAAACCAACTAGGACTTAATGCCACAAAATAATGTGCTTATCATGACTACAACAAACACTTGACCAATAGATGCAAAAGTTGTAGGGCCCTCATTCAAGATCTTATCAATTAAGGATATGTCTCCTTTAGTGAATATAAACTGTTTGCATCTTCCAATCAAGATTTAGGCATCTAAAAAAATATTTTACCCAATCATTATCAAAAGACCACTAATAATATTTAGTATAAAAATATCCTACCACCTTATAAAAATATCATTGAAATGATCTAGATAGTTACTATACAACAACACAAGGATCAATTACTAAATCCACTTGCTAACTATCCTTGAGCTATGCAATCTAAACAAGATCATCCTCTTGATAAACTAACTTTGGTTTTAAAAACCCAAGATAAAGGAAAGAAAAATTTTAACCTTCAACAACTTAAAGACATAACTACCAAGATTTATATACTTGAATTGTTAAAAAAATCTCCTATTCATAGAGAAAGTATCTTCAATATTTTAAATAAATAGGCAGTTCCTTGAAACCTCAATCTGGATGACTTAACCCATGTAGTACGAATTTTTGCCATCAATCACATAATCATTTCCTTATAAAAATAATATTCCCGACTCTCATTAATTCTTGTGGAATTCCTATTTTATATCACTTATGAAATTGGTGATAGTTTCATTAAAATGGTGTTGATCAACAACGTGTCTACCCTTAATTTTGTAACCATAAATTCCTCAACAAGATCAAATTAAACAAATAGGACTAGGAAAAATATAATGTTATCAAGGAATACAAAAATGAATAATGATGAGTTATGGTAACATTGGTCCTTACTATAAATGTAGAACACCACATACTCAACACCTTGGCTGATGAGGACATCATTTAGTCCTAGGTTTAGTTTAATTCCTAAGCTTATTATTTTATTATTTTCTAGCTAGGCATATTATTATTTTTTTTATTTTTGAAAAATAATTTGAAAAAACTTGTATTAAAACAAATATCATTTACAAGTTAGGATGATACTTCTACCAACCTTAGCCAAAGAGAACACATGTTTACAACAATAAAAGAAGATTTACATTGGAGCCAAATATCTTAAACCATATTTCTACAATGGTTTTTCACCTTTTTACAAATATAAAAGAAGATCTACATTGGAGCACAAATATCCTAAACCATATTTATGGAATGGTTGTCCAAATTAGCTAAACATTGGATTTGCTCACCAACCTGCCTAATCATCTCATCCTCAATAGCCATATCACTATGCCATTGAACCCCTACCTCCTTCTCAGCGCCCATCTTAGCCAAGAATTCTACCACTTTATTCAGATATCTACTCATATAAATTGGAATCACATCATCTAATTATCTCCATAATTTCTTAATTTGAGTGACAAGAATCCTCAACCTCCATGTCTTCAAAGCAAAGTTCCTCATGCAATCTAGAGCTCCAACCATTATTTGAGAATATAATTCTAGGATTATCCTCCTATAACCTTGTTTTACTACCCAAATAGAAGTAAATTTGATAGCTAAGGCTTCCACTTCATTGTTTGTGGCTCTTTCCAAGCCTTGCAGTTCCCAATAGAGCATTGTTTCAACATGATTTCGGTAAACCACTCCAATTCTAGCTCTACCCGAATTGCCTTTTGTAGCTCCATTAGTATTAATTTTAATCCAACCTTTTGGGGGTGGTTTTCAATTAGCTGTCCTTCATATCTTGCATTTCAACTCGCTTCTACATTTCCCCTATAACAACTCGAGTTTCCTCTTTAGCATACACTGCTACAATTTCTGTGACTTTGCCTCAAATGACCTGCCAAACTCCATCTAAATAAGAAAAGGTTTCTCTAAAACAATTTCCATTTCTATCCAACCACACTTGCCACCAAATGAAGTTTAATCCAAGATCCCAACCAATACAAAGATCTTTAGATTTAAATCTAACCCTATTCCATCTTTCCCAAATATTAATCTGATTGAAATCACCATTAACTCAATTTTTTTAATATAAAAACCATCTCTCCCAGATATAGTGTATGAATGGGCACCTAAACATCAATTTATCAATTGTTTCCTCACTCTTGTAGCATAAAACATATTGATATGGACCAATTATTCCCCTATATCTGAGATTATCAAAAGTAAGAATTCTATTATGCATGAACTACCAGACAAAAAGGTTTACTTTTAGCCAACCCTTATACTGCCAAATATTTCTCCAATCCTCAACCTAATATGTATGAGGAGGCGACTTTGGAAGGATCTTATCAAATCCATACTTCATTGTGTAGACACCAAGGCTTCCATAGACCCAAGCTAATTCATCCTCCTCATATCTACCTATGAGAAATATTTTTGCCAAGATTTTAGTCATGATGGGTGTCAAATCCAGAGGGATTGAAATTGGTCACTCATCCAACTTCTTAAACTGCATAAGCTTATAATCCCCCAGCTGACTAGTGTTGAAACAAATTTTAATTTGGATCCAATCCATGGTTTCCATGGATATTATTAGTGGTTGCAATTTAGGAAATTCAACAATGATAGGTGGGTATTAATACCATGAATCTATCCAAAATTGTGCCTTCTCCCCTCTTCCCACTTTCCAATATAATCCATCTTTTACTACCTACATCATAACTTAAGAGTATGCCACACTAAATTTACATTACCATCGAAATGGAAATGAACCATCTCATTTAGGTTTAACTATCCCAAATATTTACTATTTAAGATTCTACTTAATAAATAAGTTGGTTGGGAAATCCACCTCCAATAAGGCTTTTTAGCCAAAGCTTTATTATTTAACTTTGATCTTCTTAGTCCCAAACATCCTTTTACCTTGGGTTGGGTTAATTTATCCCAACCTACTAAGTCCCATTTCCTCTCTCCTTTTACTCCTTCCCATAAAAATTTTATAGCCATATTGTCCAACTCTTTCCATATGGTATGTGGGGTAGCAAGGATAGAAAATTTATAAATTGGCATGGCCTAAATTATTGACTATAAAAAGGTTAATCTACCCTCATAGCTTAACCATTTGTGAGACCAATGATTAATTATTTCCTTGATATAGTCCAAAATATTCCTCCAGATATCTATTTTTAGTTTTTTAAAATGCAAAGGGACCCCCAAGTATACCACTAGGAGAGAAGTCCTTGTGAATCCCAAGATCTCTAAAATTCTATCTTGAAGCATTTAATCAAGATTGAAAAAGACCACTTTGGATTTTTTATCATTGATGACTTGGTTTGTAGCCCTAAGGTAGACATTAAGTGTATCTCTAATCATTCTTGCTTCCTTGAAGCTAGCCACTCCCACAAATCATGTGTCATCTACAAATTGTAGGTGATTCAAAACTTTCTCACCCACATTGATACCTGTTAGCAAATTGATGAGGCCTGGAAATGCCTCAATCATAACATGTTTTGAACACTAAAATTGCCTACAAACTCTTATGTTTAATCCGATATGATAGTTAAGTTGATTCAATATGTTGTGTATTAACTATTTGCATGATAAATATATCTAAAATACTATATTCTGATTTTTACATCTTTTTGCATAAGTTTTATGTTATTTTGTTATGACTTGCTAAATGATATATGCTTAGGTTGATAGCAGCATTTCATTAATAATTTTTTGATATGTCTCAAACATTTATTTTACCTAAATATGGCAATAGTGCAAGCAAAATGTTATTGTGCAAGCAAAATGTTACTGTGATGCAAAAATATCTTCCATCTAACTTTGTCGTCCTTGCCCACCAAAGCCATCATTTATGGAAAGATCAAGTTTGATCTTCTTCTAGGATAAAACCAGGAATTGTTGTAGCATAATAGGATTAGATATTTTGAGATATTCTTAGTTTGTCAGTAGATATTAGGACATCTATAAATATGGCTCCCATTTAGGTTGAGCTAGTAGAATATAGAGAAAGCAAAGAGTAGAGAAATATAGGAGAAAATAGGCAATAATCAAAAAGTGACTGTTACAGTCCTATAATAGGTTTTTAGCAAAATTATTGTAATCATGTTCTTGAATCAATAAAGTGTACTATTTCTATTTCATATTTCTTGTAAATGAGTGTGAGTAAGATCTAAAGAGAGAGAGACTCATACCTTCTTCTAGACAAGGAGGCTGGCCACTTCCAGACCTTGAGGAGGACTAACAGCAGGTTTTTATTCTGATTTTGCTACAGCAAAATGAGTTGTAGAACTTGTCATTTCATTTCTTTGTAAACAACTAATAGTATTTTCAATCTTAGCTTATTTTATGTTTTGTGATTAATGGTTTGGTTGTAATATTCACTTTCAGCAAAGCTTTCAATTTATTGCAGACTGTCATTTCCAGAATTTACTATTTTCTATAATTTCTTGCATTTTGTGTTTTGTTGTCAACCCCTGCATAGAATATTGACAACCTTCTATTAGAGAGCCTTGGCAGGGTTTCATTTCCATGCTATAGTTAGGTTTCAATTGCTACAAAAGTAAATAGATTTCCTTTCTGCAATTATAATCAGATTTATAATTCTACAACTATTATTTTTGAAACATAATTACGTCTCATTCTGCAATTGTAATTAGGATTTCATTTCTACAGTTAATGATTAGTTTCCATTTTTGCAAACTAGATTAAGGTTTAATTTATGCAACTTAGATATAGGAATGTACTAAATCCCCCACATAATTAGTTTCACCAATAAGACTTATTGCTCCATATTGACCTAAGTTATAACCTTGTTCACCTCTTCTTCCACAGATAGCATTGTACACTACCCTCGATTGAAAAATTCATTGAAAATTAATGATGTGTATAACGACTACGCATCATTTTGGCACCGTTTCTGAGGAATTATGTTTCTAGAAGGTGACAATAGTACAATAGCTATTAATTAGATTGAGCTGTGAAGATTCAGGATAAAATATGAATAGAACAGTTGGTTAAAGTAACAACTATTGACCTATAATTTATGTCATTTAAGAGTAAACATGAATGAGTAAGTCTAGGGATGAAAAAGGTAGAATTACCCAAAAGGATCCCTGGATTGTTCCATTAAGGAGATCTTCACACCTAAGGGGTGAATCACCTGTGTTTGAACTACCATAAATATTGAAAGAAAAATCATCAGTCTCACCATCATTAGAACATCCTAAGAAAGAAGAATCATTAGACTCATCATCAATAGAGGATCTTGGACCTCTTCAGAGAGAAATTTGGATAGGTTTAATTGTTCCCAAGGAACAAGAAACTATGGCAGAGGGAGGCAATCTAGATAAAGATGGACAACATGGCTATGTCCATAATGAAGGAGATTATCAGGATATGCCCCAACCTTCCAGAACATTTGATTATCCTATCCTTTTGAATCCAACACAAAACTCTCCCATGAAAACCATTTCACCTTCAGTACTTCCAACCTTTCGAGGTGTTGTATCTAAAGATCCTGATCAATTTTTGTTTGAGTTCAAAGTAGTGTGTCAAACCTATGATTATGTAAATGACAATCAAAAACTTAAGATTTTTCCCTCAACACTCAAGGACTCATCATTACATTGGTTCATGAGCTTAGAGCTAAATTCCATCTAAACTTGGTATCAAATGGAAACTGTGTTTTTAGACAAATATCAGGAGTATTTTCGTGTAAGGAACATGAAAGATGAGTTATTCAGGATTAAATAGGAATATGATGAAACATTAGAAGACTATCTTGATAGGTTCTCCTTTGTTCAAAGGAGATGTGGACTTGTAGAACCAAAGTTATGTAAAACCATATTTTTAAGAGGATTACAAGATGAATCCAGAGAAGTATTGGATTTGATGGGAAAAGGGGATGTAAATACTCTCAGTAATGAGGAAATTATGGATCTCTATAGGAATTACTCTCACAATAAGCAGGGAATAAGAAAAAAGAGTACAAATGGCACTGATGTGAAGGACCTAATAGAGGAACTTGCAAATTTTAAAACTGATACTCTAGTGCAATTAAACACAACTTTGGGGGAAATGTCTGCAAAAGAAAAAACCATAGAACCTTTGGCAATTTATTGCCCAATATGTAGAAATAAACATGATTTGTAGGAATGTCCTTTGAATAAAACATCTATCTCAGCCATTTGTAGTATTTGTTCAAAGAAGCATTCAATTGATAAATGCCACCTGCTACCACAACTCAAAACTATGTTAGAAAATCAGACTGAGGAACTCAACTATGTTGGACCAAAACAAGGGGGAAATTTCTCTCAATACCAAAATATCCCTCATTTTCCTAAAAATTTGGGGCATAATCCCTAGACTATGCCTTGGGGACAATCAGAACCACCTCAACATCCTTGGAATTATCCTCAATGGACAAATTCCCAAGAATGACCACAAACAAATTGGAGTAATTCAGCCTGGAATTAGAATCAGAATAACCCATCATGGAATCAAAACAACCCATCCTAGAATCAAAATCAGAATAATCCACATTGGAAGCAAAATCAACCATAGTGGAATCAGCAATACCAGTCCTATCCAAGGCATCAAAGAAATAAAGGTCAAACTCAGCATTTTCTACCTGCACCTAATCAAAGTTTTCAAGAAAAATAGAACCAACCACAACAAACACAATAGGTGAAACAACCTCAACTTCCAGCTCAATTAGTCACTAATCCAAACAACATGATACAGGCATCCCCTATCTATGTGGTTGAAGCTGAAGAAAATGTTGAAATAAATGTTCTTGATTGTAGTAACATCCAACTTCATTCAGGAAAAGTTATACCTGAACCTGCTTCAATTAAAATCAAGGAAAATGAAGAGCAAGAACCTTTGGAACTAGTTAAACCAACAATACAGAAAGAAGAAGAAAAAAATAGACCCACAGGAAGAACAATTACCTTCATCAAGGATAATTCCATATCCTGAAAGATTCAATACCACAGCAGAAAATTCTGAGTCAGACCTGGTCAAGGAACTTAGAAATTTAATTATATCATTGCCCTTATTGCAAGCCATTAAGGATATACCAGTGATTAAAAGTACTATCCAAGATTTATGCATTAGAAGAGCAGGAAGAAAAAATAAAGCATTTCCTAAGACTGTTTAGGTTGAAGGAAATATAGCTGATATCTTATCTAGAAAACTAGTACCTCCAAAGTATAGTGACCCAAGAATTCCAGTTATCACAGTTACCATAGGTTCAATACCAATATCAAATGTCTTAGTAGATCTAGGAGCTGCAATAAATGTCATGAACAAGGATATAATGAAACAATTATAGCTCAAACATCTCAGCCCTACATTTACAGTTTTAGAAATGGCTGATAGGTCAGTTGTAAAACCTGAAGGTATCATTGTAGATGTCCCCATAGAAGTTTATTCTTAGGAATTCCCTACAGATTTTTTGGTTTTACAGCCAAGAAATTTAGCACATGGATATCCCATTATTTTGGGAAGACCTTGGCTTGCAACTACAGCAGCGTTCATAGACTACGGATCTAAAAAAATGACTATTTCAAATGGTATTGATCTAAAAAAGATCTCTCTATGTCCTCATACAATTTTTTAGGTCAGTTATGGTTTCCTAATTTATATGAAGAATCAGAGGAGGTTATTTCCACACTAGCCACCTTGGTAGTAAGGGAACACACAGAAGACCTCCATGACACAGAAAATTTAGAAAATGAAAATAACCTAATGAATGTTCTGCATGAACAAAGGTTAGAAGAGGAAGCATTAAATATCAATCAGTTGTTAAGGAATGAGGAGAACCAAAATTTTGAAGGTGAACCATCTGTAATATCATAGGAAAACTCTATTTCACTACCACATGGGTGGCACCATCACCTAATTTTTCCTTCTCACTGTTCCATACAGGATATGATTCCATCAAGAAGTAATGAAACATAAAATATTACAGAGGCTATTACAGAGGAATAAACACACCCAGCAGCAGCAACAGAACACCTTGCTCCAGAACCTTCAACCTCACGAGCTAAGAAACAAAAGAAAAGAGGGTCTAAAACTGGCAATAGAATAGAAAAATAGAATAAGGTCCATTTTTTTGAAGTTGTTACTAATTTTTTAGAACAAGGAAGTGAAGCACCTAGCCCAATAGGGGAAGAAACAACAAGGGAAACAAAATCATCTAAAACTATCCCCACAACCCCTGTTGTCACCAGAAAAGAAAGAAAAAAGAAGAAGTTTGCATCTGGAACTAGGATGTCTACAAGACTCCACTTGAGGGAAATTGCAGAACATGTCATAGAAGAAGAAGGTGGACAAAGCATTCCAGATGTCACAAAAATACAACCAGCCCCTAAAAACTTTCTAGAATTCCTTGAACAGATAATTGAGGAAGAGGTTGGACAGGATAGCTTGGAGGTGGCTATAGTTCAACAGGCCACATAAATGATAGATACAATTATAGACAATTTCATAGAGCCTCCTAAACAAGAGCAGAAAACTATTGTAGAGGAAGAGATGGCTGTTGAGCAGCCAACTGCAGCTAATTTGTCTACATCACCAGATTCCAAAATTTTTGTAATGACAATTTTGTGTCAGCATTATCAGTTTATAGAAACAGATGGGCTAAAATTTCCATGTCTTTACGAAAAAGAGAACCCATATCCCCCATAAAATTAGAATGGTATAGAATAAGGGTAGAAGGAGTGATACAATTGATTGAAATCATGCAACATCATTAGATAGGTCTCAGATTTAGGCCTCCAACCATCATCACTCCAGTTCCATTCTACTTTGAAGAAGATGCCCAACTCTATGAACAGTTTGAATAATGACTTAGGAACCTTCAGGAGAATAGGGGATATTATATAGGCAAGCAATTGTTCTATAGGTCATGGAATTTTAACATGGACATGTGATTCCATAGCCCAACAGAATGCATGAGGACATGCATTAATATAAGTTGGGGGGAAAATGATGAGGCCTAGAAATGCTTCAATAATAACATGTTTTGAACACTAAAATTGCCTACAAACTCTTATGTTTAATATGATATGCTAGTTAAGTTGATTCAATATGCTGTGTATTAATTATTTGCATGATAAATGTATCTAAAATACTATATTCTAATTTTTACATCTTTTTGCATAAGTTTTATGTTATTTTGTTATGGCTTACTAAATGAGATATGCTTAGGTTAATAGCAGCATTTCACTAATAATTTTTTGATATGTCTCAAACATTTATTTTACCTAAATATAGCAATAGTGCAAGCAAACTGTTACTATGCAGCAAAAACTGGTTTTTCCCATGTAAATTCTAGCCAGCTGCCAATGAATGGCAAGGCATGGAATTCACATATGGAAAGAGATGAAGATCATTGGAATCTGATCCAGAGAGATAACCCACCTAAAAAATGTAGAGAAAATAATTTAAATAGCACACATTTGTTCATTCTAAAGTCTCTTCGAAATGAACAAATATCTTCAAAATGATAAAACACAGTGTCTTCAAAATGAGCGGATCTTCATAATGAGAATTGCAGTCTCTTCGGAATGAGCCACTTATCTTTGGAATGAAAAAAAAATGTGCTTTTTGAATTGTTGACTGATTTCTAACCCTAGAAAAAGAGAAATAAATATTGAAAAGGGTAAGGAAAAATATCTCCCATCTAACTTTTTCGTCCTTGCCGACCAAAGCCACCATTTATGGAAAGATCAAGTTTGATCTTCTTCTAGGATAAAACCAGGAATTGTTGCAGTATAATAGGATTAGATATTTTGAGATATTATTAGTTTGTTAGTAGATATTAGGACATCTATAAATATGACTCCCATTTAGGTTGAGCTAGTAGAATATAGAGAAAGCAGAGAGTAGAGAAATATAGGAGAAAATAGGCAATAATCAGAAAGTGACTGTTATAGTCCTGTAACAGGTTTTCAATAGAATTATTGTAATCATGTTCTTGAATCAATAAAGTGTATTATTTCTATTTCATATTGATTTTAAATGAGTGTGAGTAAGATCTAGAGATATAGAGAAATAGACTCATACCTTCTTCTGGATAAGGAGGCTAGCCACTTCCAGACCTAGAGGAGGACTAACAGCAGGTTTTTATTTTGATTTTGCTACAACAGAATGAGTTGTAGAACTTGTCATTTCATTTCTTTGTAAACAACTAATAGTATTTGCAATATTAGCTTATTTTATGTTTTGTGATTAATGGTTTGGTTGTAATATTAACTTTCAGCAAAGATTTCAATTTATTGTAGACTGTCATTTCTAGAATTTACTATTTTTTGTAATTTCTTGCATTTTGTGTTTTGTTGTCAACCCCTACACAGAATATTGACAACCTTCTATTACAGAGCCTTGACAAGGTTTCATTTCCATTCTATAATTAGGTTTCCATTTCTACAAAAGTAAATAGATTTCCTTTCTGTAATTATAATCAGACTTCTAATTCTACAACTGTTATTTCTACAACATAATTAGGTCTCATTCTCCAATTGTAATTAGGATTTCATTTCTGTAGTTAATGATTAGTTTCCATTTCTACAAACTAGATTAAGGTTTAATTTATGCAACTTAGATATAGGAATGTCCTAAATACCCTACACAATCGGTTTCACCAATAAGACCTGTTGCTCCAGATTGACCTAAGTTATAACCCTGTTCACCCCTTCTTTCGTAGATAGCCTTGTACACTACCCTGGATTGACAAATTCATTAAGAATTAATGATGTGTATAATGACTACGCTTTTTGTCTTCTCCTCAAGATGAGTCTATCCAAGCCTTCAACCAATATGAAAAAATTAGGGGAAACAAGGATCTCCTTGAGGATGTCCTCGAGTAGCTCCAAATGATTATGAGGGAGGACCCTTTATTAACACTGAGTATGTCGAAGTAGAAACACAACTCATGACCTATTCTATCCAATACTAAGAGAAAACAAAGTTTGTCATCATATTTGACAAGAATATCCACTCCACTCTATAATAAGCCTTTGAAATATCTAATTTTATGAACATTCCTCTATTACCAGATGTTTGCATTGAATGGATTTCCTCCTGAGCTAGAACAACATCATCCAATATTTGCCTACCCTCTACAAAACCCCCTTGATCCAAGGAGATAATGCTATGTAGAAGAGGTTTTAGCTACTTAGACATTACCTTTGTGATTATTTTATATATGACATTGCATAAGGCAATAGGTCTATAATATAAAATATGCACCCCCTCCTCCCCTTTTGGAATTAAGACAATGAAAGTATGATTTAATGCTTTAAGCATTATTTTACTACCTTTGGACTCCTCTATACCAACCATTACATCCTCCTCCAATTTATCCCAGAAGGCCTGAAAAAACTCAATTGGAAAGCCATCTGGACCTGATGTTTTTTCGGTGCTCATTCCAAAGACTACATTATTCAGTTCTTCTCTATCAATGGGTTTTAGTAGGGCCTAATTTTCTTCTTCAAATATAATAGAGGGTATGACAGCAAGAACTTATTTTTGAGCCTCTTCATCTTGCACCATACTTTCCTTAAATAGTTAAAAAAAAATCCATTGAATGGAAATGCATACCTAGAATTGTATCAAAGGAGTGTCCGTTCTCATATTTAAGAGCTTCCATGTTGATCATCTATTTCCTAGCATAGGAATCCTGGTGGAAAAATTTGGTATTTTTATCACCTTCTAATAACCAAGTGGTTCTTGCTATTTGTTTCAATAGGTCTCCTCTTGGTTATCAATATCCTCAACTGCTTTACGCAATGCATAATCCTCTTATTTGAGTTGCTTTGTAATTGTTCCTTACCTAAAGTGTTTTTAACCTCATCCCATCTGGCCACCAATGGAGCTCTTTGGACCTGGAAGTCTATCTTGTTAGCTTACCTCCATTGTTTTAGTTGATATTTAACATAATAAATTTGTTTGTGGAATCTAAACATTGTTGTCTCATATGTTGGGTGGCCTTATTTCCACCACTATGGAAATTTCTTTCGAAGTTTCTCTTTTTGTAACCAAAATTTTTCAAATTTAAATGTTTTGTGATGCTGCACTATCTTGATCCGCCTTCCAAAAAAATGAGAAAGTGATCTAAAATTAGACCCTCCAAAATCTGAAATTTTATATTCCATTTTACAAATGCCTCCTCTGAAACCAAAGAATGGTCTAACTTCACCTTCCTGCTATGTGGTTCCCTCCTCTTATTAGTCTAAATATAGCTGGTTCCAGGGCATTTAATATCCACCAAGTGTAATGCTTGGGCTTGGGCAATCATAAGTTGATCCCTTGGGTCTAAAATTGGGGTTCCCCATTATTAATCTCTAGAGGATAATTTAGCATTAAAATCCCCAACAATAATCCAATCTATCTCTTCCCTTAAGACTTATGTTATGCATAACTTTCCACTGATGCATCTGACCATCTAAGTTCTGAGCCCCATAAAAAATTATGATTAAAACATGTTCAATTATGAAATTGTTCCTAAAATGTGATGTGATAACACCTATCCAAGCTATATTTTCTATTGCATTCCATTCAAGAGAGTTCTAAAAAGTAACTATCCTCCCTGAGGCCCCTTGGGTAGCCACTTCCATATGACTAGAACCCATCCAAAGTCTATTTACTATTTTACACATAATATCCAATCACATTTTTGTCTTCGAACAAAAAATTTATGGGTTCTACTGTTTAAACCCCTAACATTCCATGATTGTATAATTATTGTTGGCAATTTTGGGTACCTTGGGTACATTGCCTTTGCTCAAGTGTATAAGTTGTCATTGATGTCAAGAAGCTTTTGAAGGAATTTGATTTGATGTAAAATAATTTGTTTTGATGAAGGTTATGGCTTGACAGGTTCGAAAGAAAGCAAGTTAGAAAAGTGTCGCGATATCGCGACATGTCGCATTTTCGTGACTTAAGTAGGAGAGAGAAAGCAAGTTAGAAAAGTGTCGCGATATCGCGACATGTCGTAGTTTCACGACTCAAAGAGGAGAGAGAATGTTCGAGTCAGAAATGTCACGATTTCGTGACATATTGCAAGGAAGGTTGAACGGACGAAAAAGTGTCACGATTTCGTGACATGTTGCAAGAGAGAGAGTCCGAAAGAAAAAGTGTCACGATTTCGCGACATAATGCAGGAGAGAGAGTCCAAAAGAAAAAGTGTCGCGATTTCACGACATAATGCAGGAGAGAGAGTCCAGGAGAAAAAGTGTCGCGATATCGCGACATGTCGGGTTTTCATGACCCGAAGAAAAGAAAAGCGCTAAGGAGAAAAAGTGTCACGATTTCGTGACAAGTCAGAAGACAAAGTGGAAGCAAGATAAAGTGTCACGATTTCGTGACATGCTGTAGATGAGAATGTTCGAAGTGAGAACTGTCATGATTTCGTGACATATAGCAAAGGGAAGAGTCTAAAATGAGAAGCGTCACGATTTCGTGATAGGTTGCAAAGAAGACGTACGAAAGCTGAAAGCGTCACGATTTTGCGACATGTTCCATTTTTGCTAGTGCAAGTAGAAAAGAGTGCAAGGAAGAGAAAGTGTCACGATTTCGTGACAGATTGAGATGGCAACGTTCGGTTGGAGAAAGTGTCATGATTTCATGACAGAAATAGAATGCAGGTCTTCTATAGGAGAAGTGTCACGATTTCACGACAAAAGCAAAGTTGATGCTGACTAAGTCAGAAGTGTCACGATATCGCGACAAGAGCTTAGTTGAAGTCGACAAAGGCTAAAATGTCATGATATCATGACAAAAGCCAAAAGAAAGTGTACGGTTGCAAAAGTGTCACGATATCGTGACATGTTGTAGTTTCATGGCAGAAGCTACAGAAGAGTTGCAGAGGTAGTGAAGCCGACAAAGTTAAATTTGGGCCGATGAAGATTAGGGTTTGCAGACGACATAGTTTAGGGTTTGCAGTCGACGTAGTTTAGGGTTGTGCAGCCGACTAAGATCAAGGTTTTGATCTTGAAAGTGTTAGTATAAAAGGAGGGTTGTTTGGAGAGTTGAGAGTGAATTGATAGATAGTCGAATGTGCGTCGAAGTGTGCGAGATGCAGCCAAAAGAGCGCAAGAGCGTAGAAGTGGTGAGATGATGTCGAAGCGTGCAGAGTGAGCGCAACAGGCAAAGATGAACGAGGACATTTGTGCTAGACCGAAGGACTGTGTTTAGTGCAAATTTGAGGACCAGCTTTGGAGGTGATAGAGTTGAGGACAGAGGTCTCCAGCTAGAGCAGGGAGGACAGGTGTCTTCTATGGATAGAGTTCCATTTGCTAAGGGCAACGGAGGCAGAGGTTTTCTAGAGGATCACCAGCCAGAGCAGAGCTAGGGGATCGGTGTCTCCTGTGGGTTGGTGCCCATGAACTCGAGATTAGGGGATTGGTGTCTCCTTTGGGTTGGTGCCCATAAACATTGTAATCGGGAAAGGTATTCCCAGAATTTGGATTGATAAAATTTAGTGAAAGATTTTATCTGTGGATGTAGCCCAACCATTTTGGGTGAACCACGTTAAAAATGGGTCTTCAATGTGTGATGCTTTCTGTCTTGATTAATGTTGTGTTGATGCCACTGCTATCTAAAGTTAAAATTATTAATTGGTTAAGTCTTATACTGTTCACCCCCCTCTCAGTATAAGCTTGTGTTCTTCAATTGGTATCAGAGCGGGTTTCTCCAGAAAGAGCCTAACAGCTTGGAGAAGGATCTATCAGAGGAACATACAGATTCAGAAAGAGATGAAGAGGTTGGGTTCGATCTCAAAGGTGAATTCTTCTTGGCTTTAAAAAGGCTTGAGAAATTCAGGGAAGAAAATTTTGTTCTCAAGCATCAATGTCAGGAAGAAGAGATTGCAAGATCAAAATTGTCTCAAAGAGTTATAGACTTCAAAATTCTAGCTGAAGAAGGAAAGAAGGTTGAACGAGGTTCTGACAGAGGCTTTAAAAGGAAAGGAAGCTGATTGCGAGAAACTAGAAGAAGAGGTTATGTCTCTTAGAGTGAAGTTGGAACAATTGGCTCTCAGACAGAATACTCCGTATGAAAAGCAAAAGAAGGATGGTATCACTATTCATGAAATAGGGTCTTCGAGCAAGACCAATCTTCATCTTGAAGAGCGGTGGATTCCAGTTGGTCACAAGAAGAACAATCATCCAAGGCATCAAAATAGGTTACATAATACTTTCCATGGCTATTGTTTTTCCTGCAAGAATTTTGGTCACAAAGCTATGCATTGCAATAAATCCTTGAATAGCCATAGTAAGGAAAATGTTAACTCTTTTGCACCTCTTATGAATAAAAATTTCATGTGTTACAAGTGCAAGAATTTTGGGCATATAGCAAGGATGTGCAGTTTGGATAGATCTAGCCTTGAGTTCACTAAAAAGAAAAATGAGATCAAATCTAAGTCAATGATAGTTCAAACTGCTTTTCATGCTCAAGACAAAGTAGAAAAATGGTATCTTGATAGTGGTTGTTCAAAACATATGACTGGTGAAAAGGAAAAGTTTTTGGTCTTAAAACAAACAAACCGAGGAACAGTCAGTTTTGGAGATAATAGGTCAGCTAAAATCTGTGGTAAAGGGACTCTTAGTTTGGATGGGAAATCCAAAACAGAAAATGTGCTTTATGTAGAAGGCCTAAGACATAATCTTCTAAGTGTGAGTCAACTTTGTGATCAAGGGCACATAGTATCTTTCTTTTCGGATAGATGTGAGATAAGTAAAGAAAAAAATGGAAAACTCATTGCGAGTGCTACAAGGACTCCAAACAATCTTTACATGTTGAGTGAGATAAAAAGGGAAAAGTGTTTTCTAACTCAAGAAGATGAGAGTTGGCTATGGCATAAAATATTGGGGCATTTGAGCTTTGATAATCTTGTCAATATTAGTAACAGGGAAGCGAGTTAGAGACTTGCCCAAAATAAAAAGGCCCCATAATATCATTTGCGGTCCCTGTCAACATGGAAAACAGACCAGAACCAGTTTCAAATCAAAAGGGTATACTTCTTCAAAACCATTGGATCTTATTCATACTGATTTATGTGGCCCCACCAGAACTCGGAGCATTCGGGGAGAAAGCTACTTCATGTTGTTTATAGATGATTATTCTAGAATGACTTGGGTTACTTTTCTCAAAGAAAAATCTGAAGCTTTTGAAAAATTTAAAGCTTTCAAAGAAATGATTGAAAATGAGACTGACAAGAGAATCAAATGCTTAAGATCGGACGAGAGGAGGAGAGTTCACTTCAAATGAATTTGTGGAATACTGTGAGCAACAAGGAATCAAAAGAGAATATTCAGCAACAAGAACTCCTCAACAAAATGGAGTAGTTGAAAGGAAAAATAGAACTATTGAAAATATGGCTAGAGCTATGTTAAATGAGTCAAAACTCTCAGATGGCTTTTGGAAAGAGGCAGTCGATATAGCAGTCTACATTATCACCAGGGCCCAACTTAGAGTCAATCATCATAAAACTCCTTATGAGTTATGGAAAGGAAGACCAGCTACAGTAAAATACTTCAAAGTGTTTGGGAGTAAGTGCTTCATCAGAAGGGAAGATCAGAATTTGGGTAA
Organism: Wollemia nobilis; assembly: GCA_028583015.1. Taxonomy (NCBI): domain Eukaryota; kingdom Viridiplantae; phylum Streptophyta; class Pinopsida; order Araucariales; family Araucariaceae; genus Wollemia; species Wollemia nobilis. Next base: position 3,871,694 of record JAQPPZ010001711.1, on the reverse strand, counting down.
GTTTGATCCTAGGTGTGATGAGGGAATCTTTCTTGGATATTCCAGCAGAAGCAAGGCCTACAGATGCTTCAACAAAAGAACGCATACAGTCGTAGAGAGCATAAATGTAACAGTTGATGAAAAGACAGGGATAAGAGAACCAAGTCAAGGAACTCGGTGATGAAATTTGTCAAGAAGAATTCGAGAGAGGTTTCGAGATGAAGAAGAGGAAAGATATCAAGCTGCTTCCCAAAACTCCTTCACGATATGTTCAGAAACATCATCCCAAAGATTTGATCATTGGTGATCCAAACAGTAGGAAAACAAGAAGAAGAGTCATTCCTTCACACGATTCTACAAATGTTTCATTATTATCTCAGATTGAGCCAAAATATTTCAGTGAAGCATGTGCGAGATAAATTTTGGGTAAAAGCAATGGATGAAGAGCTAAATCAAATAGAGAAAAGTGAAACTTGGGATTTGGTTCCAAGACCTAAGGACAAGAATGTCATTGGCACAAAATGGATATTCAGAAATAAACTCAATGAGGATGGAAAGATTGTCGAAACAAAGCTAGGTTAGTCTGCAAAGGTTATGCTCAAGTAGAAGGTGTTGATTTCGAAGAGACGTTCGCTCCTGTTGCTCGTCTTGAAGCTATCAGAATGTTTTTGGCCCTTTCAAGCTTCAAATCATTCAAGGTATATCAAATGGATGTAAAGTCAGCTTTTCTAAATGGGGTGTTGGTAGAAGAAGTCTACATAGAACAGCCGGAAGGAGTGTCTCTATCGAAACAGTCGGACTATGTGTGTAAACTAAAAAGGCCTTGTATGGGTTAAAGCAAGCACCAAGGGCTTGGTACTCAAGACTTGACAGTTATCTTCATGAGCAAGGCTTCGGGAAAGGCGTGGCGAGATAGCAATTTGTATATTAAGAATGAAGATGATGATATGTTGATTATGGTTGTCTATGTTGATGATATTATTTTTGGGGAAAATAATACTCAGATGTGCAAAGTTTTTGCTAACACCATGCAGAAGGAATTTGAGATGTCCATGATTGGAGAGCTGTCATTCTTTTTAGGTCTTCGGATTGCTCAATCAAAAGACAGTGTATTTCTCTCTCAAGGAAAGTATATCAAAGAAATGTTGAAGAAATTTGGGATGATGGACAGCAAACCAGTATGTACTCCAATGATTACAGGGTGCAAGATGAGTAAAGACGATGAATCTCCAGTGACAGATCAGAGGTTGTACAGATCAATGATTGGCAGTTTATTATATGTTACGGCTACCAGACCAGATATCATGCAGGCAGTTGGGTTAGTAGCAAGATTTCAGGCAGCTCCAAAAGATTCTCATGTTACAGCAGTTAAGAGGATATTCAGATATCTGAAGGGCACTATGGACTTTGGGCTTTGGTATCCCAAAGGTGATGATTTCACCCTCATGGCCTATACAGATGCAGATTGGGCAGGCGATGCGATGACAGGAAGAGCACTAGTGGTGGAGCATTCTTTCTGGGAAAGAGTTTGGTTTCTTGGCTAAGTAAGAAACAACCTTCGGTTTCCTTATCTACAACGAGAGGCTGAATATATAGCAGCAGTGGCTGGGTGTACACGGGTTTTATGGATGAAAACCACCTTGGAGGATTTCAAAGTCAAGCATGAACAACCCATCTCCATATTTTGTGATAATACGAGTGCCATAAGTATTTCCAAAAATCCGGTAATGCACTCAAGGACAAAGCATATTTCCATCAAGTATCACTTTCTAAGGGAGAAAGTGCAAGACAAGCAAGTCAAGCTAGAGTATGTGCCTACTAAAGAGCAGATTGCGAGATATCTTCACCAAACCTCTTCCAAGAGATACGTTTGAGTATCTAAGGGAGAAATTGGGAGTTGTACTCCCACCCCAGAATTAATCACCTCATCAGGAGGTGGGGGAGGGACCAAGCTAAGAGGCTCATTCTTAGTCCCGAGCCCCAAAGGTGACCCTTTGCCATTGATGACAAAGGGGGAGAGATATGAGTAAGGGGGAGAGCTTCAAGTGAAGAGGAAAGCTTCAAGTCAGGGGAGCAAAACTTCAAAGGAAGATTCTCGGTTGTGGGCACGGTTTCTCGGTTGTTAGCACAGTTGGTTTCAGTTTTGGCTCTTGAGACGTGTTTTCGATAAAGGTTTGCCATCAATGACAAAGGGGGAGATTGTTGGCAATTTTGGGTACCTTGGGTACATTGCCTTTGCTCAAGTGTATAAGTTGTCATTGATGTCAAGAAGCTTTTGAAGGAATTTGATTTGATGTAAAATAATTTGTTTTGATGAAGGTTACGGCTTGACAGGTTCGAAAGAAAGCAAGTTAGAAAAGTGTCGCGATATCGCGACATGTCGCATTTTCGCGACTTAAGAGGAGAGAAAGCAAGTTAGAAAAGTGTCGCGATATCGCGACATGTCACAGTTTCGCGACTCAAAGAGGAGAGAGAATGTTCGAGTCAGAAATGTCACGATTTCGTGACATATTGCAAGGAAGGTTGAACGGACGAAAAAGTGTCACGATTTCGCGACATGTTGCAAGAGAGAGAGTCCGAAAGAAAAAATGTCACGATTTCACGACATAATGCAGGAGAGAGTCAAAGAAAAGTTCAGATTTAACATAATGCAGGAGAGAGAGTCCGGGAGAAAAAGTGTCACGATATCGCGACATGTCGGGTTTTCGTGACCCGAAGAAAAGAAAAGCGCTAAGGAGAAAAAGTGTCACGATTTGACAAGTCAGAAGACAAAGTGGAAGCAAGATAAAGTGTCATGATTTCGCGACATGCTACAGAACTTGAAGTGAGAACTGTCATGATTTCGTGACATACAACAAAGGGAAGAGTCTAAAATGAGAAGCGTCATGATTTTGTGACAGGTTGCAAAGAAGATGTACGAAAGCTGAAAGCGTCATGATTTTGTGACATGTTCAATTTTTGCTAGTGAAAGCAGACAAGAGTGCAAGGAAGAGAAAGTGTCACGATTTCATGACAGATTGAGATGGCAGAGTTCGGTTGGAGAAAGTGTCATGATTTCATGACAGAAATAGAATGCAGGTCTTCTATAGGAGAAGTGTCATGATTTTACGACAAAAGCAAAGTTGATGCTGACTAAGTCAGAAGTGTCACGATATCGCGACAAGAGCTTAGTTGAAGTCGACAAAGGCTAAAATGTCACGATATCACGACAAAAGCCAAAAGAAAGTGTACGGTTGCAAAGGTGTCACGATATCGCGACATGTTGTAGTTTCGTAGTAGAAGCTACAGAAGAGTTGCAGAGGCAGTTGAAGCCGACAAAGTTAAATGTGGGCCGACGATGATTAGGGTTTGCAGTCGACGTAGTTTAGGGTTTGCAACCGACGTAGTTTAGGGTTGTGCAGCCGACTAAGATCAAGGTTTTGATCTTGAAAGTGTTAGTATAAAAGGAGGGTTGTTTGGAGAGTTGAGTGTGAATTGATAGATAGTCGAATGTGCGTCGAAGTGTGCGAGATGCAGCCGAAAGAGCGCAAGAGCGCAGAAGTGGCGAGATGATGTCGAAGCGTGCAGAGTGAGCGCAACAGGCAAAGACGAACGAGGACATTTGTGCTAGACCGAAGGACTGTGTTTAGTGCAAATTCGAGGACCAGCTTTGGAGGTGATAGAGTTGAGGACAGAGGTCTCCAGCCAGAGCAGGGAGGACAGGTGTCTTCTATGGATAGAGTTCCATTTGCTAAGGGCAGCGGAGGCAGAGGTTTTCTAGAGGATCACCGGCCAGAGCAGAGCTAGGGGATCGGTGTCTCCTGTGGGTTGGTGCCCACGAACTCGAGATTAGGGGATTGGTGTCTCCTTTGGGTTGGTGCCCATAAACATTGTAATCGGGAAAGGTATTCCCGGAATTTGGATTGATAAAATTTAGTGAAAGATTTTATCCGTGGATGTAGCCCAACCATTTTGGGTGAACCACGTTAAAAATGGGTCTTCAATGTGTGATGCTTTCTGTCTTGATCAATGTTGTGTTGATGCCACTGCTATCTAAAATTAAAATTATTAATTGCTTAAGTCTTATACTGTTCACCCCCCCTCTCAGTATAAGCTTGTTTTCTTCAATTATTGGTTACCTTGAGAGCAGTAAAAATATATTGGCCTCACCAATACTCTAGTGATCATTTTGTCTCCTTGAACTGCTATCAATTCCTTATTTGATTTTCTACCCACTCCTTTAGAGCTACTATTTTTTTTTATCTCTTTTCCACCTGATTTATCCCTAGAGTTGGCCTTTCTCTATTCTTTTTTTCTATGCCCATGATGACATCCTTAATTATCGGTTGCTCTTGGTTATGCACTATCAATTCCCTTGCACTCTCTAATTATGGTAACTCATTGCACTCAATTACCTACTCTATGATGGGAGGAGATGAAAGAGGGGCTTGAACATGTTTGTTATTATTTTCATTATTCCCATCCACTCCTTCCATGAATTGTTCTTCTTATTGGTACATTAGTGTATTAAATATCTCATACCTATTAGAGGGCTTGAGTTGGGTTTGTTCTTTACCATATTTTTTCTTTTGCCTTCTCCTTATTTTGGGCTATTCAAAACCATATCCCTATGCTTCTTTACCTTGAGAAATATTGGTAGTTTCTTTATTGATTGTTGAATTACCCTCCTTAAGAAGATTTGATATTCCCATAGTAGCCTCCATTTTTATGTTCATATTATTTGGGCAAGATTAGACCAAATAAACATATTTGTGGTAAAATTTGTTTCTGAAGGGCAATGCCTCATAATCCAATTGTTGAATCTAAGATAGTCCTGCAAGTTTGAGTTCCACCTCTACCAAAAAGGCTAGCTAAGATCCATTTCCACACATAATTTTGCATAAACAACTATGTTTCCTTCCATTGTGTCTTTGGAAACACCCAAATATATTCCAAGGGAATTACTAATAATTTCTAATACCTACTCACTCTGAAACTCCATTGGAAGTGCATACAAATGGATCAAAATTGGGATAGTAGTGGGTTCTATTCAAGGATTAAATCCCACTCTCCAAGGTTGAACAAATAATATTGCTAGACCATGATTCCTCTTTTCTAATTTGAAATCCCTATTTCTATTGGAAAGTGAATAAAAAATAACAATAAAATATCCATTAATAATAAACCACAAAGAATACTCACCAAAAGGCTCCTAGTTTTGTTGGACCCAAGAATGCAAAAAAAATAGGGTAGGGTGAATACCCATGAATTTACAGATCAAATCATGATTGGCTCTATATAAAATTGTTTCTTCGATCATACTTTTCTCAATGAAAATCTTTGGCCTTGATTATAACAGTGGCAAACATCCATTAACTTGTTGAGATGTTGATCTATTTCATTTGTTGTGCTTCTTCAGTCTCTAATGGAGATTTATCCTTTAACAAATCTACAAAATAACTATATATCTCTAAAATATGATCTGGAGGTGTCCCCATTTGTCCCTCTTATGATAGCAATCTTGTCTTCAGATACTAGTAATCAAAAATCTCTTCAACTACCCAACTGATGCCTTAGTTTCTCTTCCAAAGCTCCCTAGCTAGGCATATTATTAGATAGATATATTTGATATATTTTTTTTCCCCTTTGTACCTATATGAAGCTTCCATTAGCTCATGTTGTATTGGTTTTTAGTCTTAGGTAGCATTTTTTAGCTTATGTTGTTAGATATTGTTAGTAATATATTGGCATTTTGATCATTAGATGTTATCTTGTTGTTATCCTCCTTATTTAGAATTTTTGTTGAAATAACAACTCATGTAAGAATTTGTGCTATATTTTTTTTCTTATTTGAGCACATCATTTTTAATAAAATGATAGCTCACCATTTAATTTTTAGTTCCTCATAATTGGTATCAAAGCCTAAGATCATGCTTGTGGGAGATTGGCTCTTAGTTTGCATAGGAAGCTTTAGTTTATTAGGATTATGTGCATAAATTCCTAGTAAAATATCACAAAATTCCTAATTTTAGGTCCCAAATAGACCCTTTTTCATATTTTTATAGTGGAAACCACAGTCCCATGCAAAAATAATCTAAATTTAGGTCTTCAAAGATCTAGTTTTGTCAAATTTTGGTTTTGATAAGGGTTTTCTAACGTTAGTAAAAAAATATTAATATTAATATTTCATATTTTACTTCCTGGAGCACACTCTTCCCAAATCCTATGCATTTTTGTCTTCTCTATTGATGGACTGCTTGACTGGAAATCATCAACCTAAGCCCAACCACTAATGAATGACCAAAAACAACCAACCACTAGCAGCTAACCACTGATGACCTGATAGCTCAATATTCCCATTAGTACCAACTTCTTGGCAATGGAATCAACTATTCCATTGTCCATGTGTCACCCCATTTTATTCCTCTCAATGACTTCTCAACACCTTCTATTGATCACCTCAATTGCCTACCTTGTCACCACTATGATGCCACTCTCCTCAACTGGTGTTGTTCTTGATGACCACCATCCCCATCATCAAGATGAATATGGTTGTTTGTCAGCCGAAACATAATTTTTCCAAGTGATTTTGGCTATTGTTGATTATATTTTGATGAATTTTGACTATTTTTTATCAAATTTTGATGACTGAAATTGGTTATCCAATGAGATTTTATGCTTGCATTGGAAAAATTTGTGGAAATAATACCACATGCACACCATGAAGGCTCCTAAATCACTTTAAAAATGCTTTCCCTATAGAAATAAAATAACCAGATTGGTGGTTGGTGTTATCACATGCATGTGTTGATTGGCCTATTGCATATTTAGTTAGCAACCTTTGATTGGTGGCTTTTTTTCCATGTTTAACCAGTTCATTTTTTTGTGGTTGGTCCACATGGTGATTGGAGGCTCTCCTTTTTTTATTTATTTATTTTGTGCAAGATAATAATCCCACATCCATCACATGGGAGATTTTTGCACAATTCAAAAGAGCCTTCATGTTAGAAGGTTGATAGCTAGCCCTTGGGGATAGCAAAATCATCCATAATGGATGTTTAGCATGTTGATTGGTTCTCTTGGTAATGTGGCATTTACCTTGTTGATCGTGATTTCCATTGAATTTACAGTGTTGAGTTATAATAGTTGTTGACCTTATCATTTATGTCATTGACTTGTTAGGCAAAACCATATTTTTAATTAATTAATTTTGGTTTCTAAAAAACTATATATAATTTTTTGCCTCTCTAACTTTGTAAATCTATTGAACTACTTGGAAGAGGTAAAAAAAAAAAAATCTTGGACATGGGCTTCTAATTATGAAAAAGATAATTTTTTTTAATTTGCAAAATTGTAAGCCTTAAAGATCTTGCTTTGATTTTTTAAAGGTAACTACTTGATAGGATCACAATTGTATTTCTTTTTTGTCCTTAAGTATCCCTTTCCTTTAAATTCAATTTTGTATTAGCCTAGAAGGGGCTAAATATAATTATCTCTTTGACTTTATTTTTGTAAGTGCGTGACATTAGTGCTCTTCTTTAAAGCTCATTTCTATATTATCCTAGGAAAGGTTAAAATTTTTTAAAGTTTTGGCTTATACTCGATCTCAAATAGAATCATATTTAGTAGACCAAATGGATACTTTAGCCACAATAGTTAGTATATTATCCCATAAAGTCCAAGTTATTACATTCCAAAGTGTTCTTGAAGTTAAAGTCTACAACAATGATCTACAATTTAAATCAAAATGAGATTTCAAAACTTATAATGGATCTAGGAATCCTGATGTCCTAAATAGCTAGATAATGGATATGGAGAATTGGTTCTCCTATACTTAGGATCCTGATGATGAACAAGTGTATTTTACTAAAATCATGTTATCAAGGTCAACAAAGCTCATGATTATGGATAAACAAGAAGACAAGTATCCCATTACCATATGGAAAGAGTTGGTCCAAGATTTGAAGGGTATGTTTTACCCTTCAAATTATGAAAAGGAGCTAAATGTCAATTGGAACATGTTAATTCAAACTCATAATATACCTATTTAAGATTATGTCTTCTAGTTCAATAGGTTAAGAATTTTGCTTCATGTAAAATATCTTGTAGAAGCCCTCATCATCAAGTTTACTGGTGGACTCCTTGAATATTTGTACTAGGAGTTGAAATATACTCCCTTAGTTACTTTAGATATAGCTTTCAATCATGCACAATTGGCAGAAGAGAACTTATAGTTCATTCAAAGGTAGCTTCTCGACCTTTGAATCAATAGCATCCACCTAAGATGAATACACCTTCTTCCTTTTCTTCTTATTCTTCCTCATCCTCCTCTCCTACTTCTTTTAATGATAATAAATTTTGTATTCATTGTAAATGAAAAGGAAATCTAGAATTTGAGTGATTTCAAAAGAGGAAGAACCTCATTGTGAAATCTTAAAGGAGGAACCACACGATGGTCCATTTAATATAATAGTTGAACAAAGAGAATATAGTGAGTTGAAAGGTAAATTGGATAATGTTACCCTAATGCATCATAAAGGTGGCCTTGATAATTTATTTGTCACGAAATCCCACCTAATTCATAAATTTTCTATGAATTGTATTATTGAAAATGGATCATAAACCAATTTTATTGCACAATCCATAGTCCATATGCTAAAAAAACCTATAAAACCACATCCCCATATATAGTCACTTAGATGGAAGGATACTGATTCTACCTCCTATATCATAGAAAATTGCATTGTATCCTTTGCTTTTGACACACATTTTGTGGATTGAGTCACCTACAATGTGACTTCAATGGATTATTGTGATCTCATTCTTGGCCAACCCTATTAATATGATAAAAGGACTTTATATGATGCATATAACCAAACCTACACTTTGCATCATGTGAATAATACATTTCTTATTCATAGCCTTCCACATTCCACACTTTTCTTTACTCACATCAGCCACAAAATATAGAATTAATATTTAATAGTTCGTAGGACACACACTTGCTTCTACAAAACTACCTTCTCACAAGGTGGTTATTTCTTCTTCATCATCTATATCTCTTCCTGTTTCTCCTTCTACTCCTCTAGCTACCATTATTGTTGCCCCACATACTACACCACTTCTTGGTATTGAGAGACCCTCTTCTTTGCAACCTCCTTTAGTTAAAGAGGTTCCTATTTTAAATTAGACTTCACAGACTCCATAGTAGCATATTGGTCCTCATCGTGTTTCTTCATAGATTGGCAATAGATTTGTGATCAAATATTGTATTTTAGCATCGACATCTTGAAGCATCTTTGACCTAGTTTATACTGACAATGATGTGGTATCTTAGCTTCTAATTTGTCCTATCAGTGGGATATAATTTTAGCATTTGATATCTCAACCTCCCTCTTCTATTATAAAATATTTGGATTCTAATGCTTCTTTAGTGGGAATGTATGATGAGGGCATCATTTAGTCCTAGGTTTAGTTTAAATCCTAGGCTTATTATTTTATTATTTTCTAGCTTGGTATGTTATTAGCTAGATATATCTGGCATATTTTTTTTCCCTTTGTACCCATGTGAAGCTTCCATTAGCTCATTTTGGATTGGTTTTTAGGCGTAGGTGGCATTTGTTAGTTTATGTTGTTAGATATTGGTAGAAATATGTTAACATTTTTGTTGTTAGATGTTATATTTTTATTATTGTCCTTATTTAGCATGTTTGTTGGAGGAAAAACTCATGTATGCATTTTTTCTACATTTTGGTGCTTATTTAAGCACATCATTTTCAATAAATTGATAGCTTACAATTCTAAAATTTGGTTCCTCATCATTGGTCCATGTTCTAACTTTTGATTTAAACTATAATATTATTTTAGTATGACCTTGGATTCATGCTATGCAAGTAGTCCCATCTATGTGTCATCAATATTTAAAGTTTGATTATCAAGGTCAATTTTACACTATCTTGATAGATCTTGATCTTTTTACCTGTTGTCAATCCATAAAAAGGGATAACCCAAACATACACTTCTATCCATATTTTAAGTACCACATAAAACATCAATAAAAAACTATAGAATATCTAGACCTCACTTTAGGCAGCAATAATTGTCAATCAAGCACTAGTAATCATACTAATAACTCAAAAGAATACATTAAGGAAACATAAAATTGAACCTTAAAATGAGCTCTGAACATTGGAGCTATCTAAACTACCTACATCACCTCAAACCTCATGAATACCTTCTCAAAATTAAATTATAGTACAAATGTATAGTTGTACCTTTATTTATGTTGAGATGGCCAAAAAAGAAGTTATTCATGGAGACAACCTATATCCAAGTGAACATCATTCTGTTTATTGCTATATATACAATTTATAAAATATTCCTAAGTAGATCCTATGCAACATTGGGTATCATGGGAAGGTTTTAGGAAGGTTTGATCAAGGTATTAATGATACTTTAGAACCTAAACCATGGATAGAGAGATGGGTATTATCATATAAATCTCATTGCAATAACTACAAATCTTGCTCATCATACTTTGACAATGATGATGAAAATTATTTTCTTGAACATTATCAAAAATATTTCAATGACCACCAAACTAAAATTAAAGGATGAAGAAAGCTATGAGTAATAATTTATTGGAATAAATACCATAGACATTCTCCATCGTAAAATTTATAAAGATGAAAATCCCTCATAACCATAACCTTATACCTACATCATTGTGTTATCCCAAATAATATATGAGTCTCACTTAATCACCAATAATTGTGAGGTGGATGTCCTTTACAATAATGCTTCTAAGAATATTTCTACTCAAGATAAATCCTTTCATAAGGATTACTCATCCCAATAGATATTATCAATACTTCATAATTATCCAATCTAGATTTAACAACTTTGAGCCTAACCAATCTTGAAAGCCTAGGGGTACTTCCTACACCTCCAAAATTTGAATATGATTCATATATCCTCATTGAAGAAATAATCAATATTAATATCAAGACTCAAGACCAACCCAAAATAATAAAAATAGGAAAGTCATTGGCCTTTGAAGAGTGTGAGGCATATACAAACCTCTTAACTAAATATTGGGATATCTTTGCATGGTTTTATGCATATATACCGAGGTTATATTATTCTCTTATTATGCATCATCTAGATGCTCAATAATATGTGAAACCTATAAAACATAAAAATGCACCCTAAAGTAGAATTACTTATTAAATGGAAGATTCAAAAAATTCTAGTCAAATTCATTAAAGCCATTGACTACTCTAATTAAATAGCTAACACAGTTCTTGTTTCCAAGAAGGAGGACACCATTCATGTTTAGAAGACTTTAAGGACATTCATAAAGCATGCCCAAAATAAAAAATTTCTCTCCTCTATATAAACATGAATTTTTATTTCTTTGCCAAGTCTAAGATGTCCCTTATGGATGGATTCTTGGGATATAATCAGATTAGGATAGCACCCAAAGATCAATTCAAAATAACTTTCACTACCCCTTGGGGAATATTTTTTTGGCAAGTTATTTCTTTTGACTTAAAGAATGCTAGGGTAATGTACCAATGTTACTAACTCATCTTGATAATATAAATAATAATTTCCATTAGATATCCTCATACATCAATACACAATTCGGTATCAAGATCAAGTTCTCCCACGGAGGGTTGTTACATACTCCCCCCTTGGACTAAACATAGTTAGTTTTGTTTCCTACAATAAGCCAATATATATTTTAATTCAAATAAATATGGGAATTATTGTCTCATTTAATTTGCATCTTCTTAGGTAGCATAGGTTTTAGAGTTCTAGTCCCATTGGACCTTGCATTGGTCTAGGGTTCAATTCCTTATCACCTTGGAATGAAACCCTAAATTCTTTACTGGTCTCACCTCAATGATTGTGGGATCTGCCATCTAAAATCTAGAAACATCCTAGACATGGTTAGGATCAACAACATATTTTCTAAGTAGGGATATTTATGGAAAGTATCATGGATATTTTCTAGGTTGGGCAGCAAGGTAGGCCTATATGCTATTGGACTTATCTTATCAATTTTTACATAAGGCCCAACATAGTGAGGATACAACTTAGTTGACTTGATGGAAATTTTCATGGATCTTACCCTTAAGAAAACTCTATCTTTTACAAAGAATTATTTGGATGATCTTTTCATATCAGCATAGCTATTTTGGTAATAAATCACTTCCTTGATCTTAAATCAAATCACTATGAGTTGATCCTCCATGTATTTGATAATATCCAGTCTAATAACCACTTGATCCTTCAAATTATACCATGATAGAGGTGTTCTACATATCTTGTCATACAAGGTTTCAAATGGGGTCATTCCCAAAGATGCATAGTAACTATTGTTGTATGAAAATTCCACAAGATGCAAAAAATCCTCTCATTTGGTCTTTTAGTCCATGTAGTACATACGAATCATGTCCTCTAAAACTTGGATTACCCTCTCAGTTTGACCATATATTTCTAGATGATGTGTAGAATTTATATTCAACTTAGTTCCCACTACATGGTGAAGAGACTACCAAATTTGGAGGTGGACCTAGAATCTGTGTGTGATATGATCACCTTAGGAAACCCATGTAACCTAAATTTTTTTTAGAAAAATTATTTTCCATTATAATTGGACCATCCTTGATGTTCCCCAGTATGAAGTGTGCAACCTTGATCAACTTATCAACCACTACTAATATTTCATCATGCTAGTACCTAGTCTTAGGTAAACCCATAGTAAAATCCATGGATATTACCTACCATATCTTTGTAGGTATACCATGTGGGTATAATTTTCCTATTGTGTGTTGATGTTTTACCTTAAATTTCTAGCATTATAAACATATCACAATGAAACTAGTGATATCCTACTTCATTCCTACCCAATAGAAGGTATTTTTACAAGGTTATGCATAGCGGTGAATTTTCACCATTGGGGAAAAAATTGGCATTTTTAAAAATTCAAATTTGTGAATTTGGGGGACCCAGACATCGACCATTTAGCCATAAATTTTTGGGACTAAAAATGTTTAGGTTTTGGTTCACCGTGCGTTGATAATAGTATCATGGTTATTTTTAGAAACTCACCAGCAATCCCACCTAAATAGAGTATCCTTTTCACCATAAAATTTTAAATTTTCTAAATTATCCCACCCAACTCGACAAGTATACCTTTAAATATAATTAACAACCTAGGGATAATTTTTCATTTTTGGACCTTTTTATACACTTGATGGATATACTGACCCAATTTCTACAACCATTCAAAACCATTTTAGAAAAATTTTGTAACCATTTTTACAATAGGCTAGAACCAACCATTTTTGAAATCATCCATAACCATTTATACAATTGTTTGATACCCTTTCTACAATAGGCCAGACCCAACTATTTTTGAAATTTTTCAAAATCATTTCTACAAACATATTGAACCATTTCTACAATAGGCCAGAACAAACCATCTCTGCAATCATTCAGATCTAGTTATTCACATAACAAGAACCTATTTTACCCCAGACTAGACCCTATTCTGCACCTGATCAAAATTGTTTTGCATTCGATCGAAATCTATTATAATTTTGACCTAACCTATTCTACATCAGTTTGAACCCTATTCAACACTAGTCTAGACCCTATTATACACTAGTCTAGAACCTATTCTACACCAGTCTAGACCCTATTGATACCAGGTTCTCTATCACTACTATGTTTGCCATATTTTTTTGTATTTTTCCATGTTTTGCATGTTGTCCCCTATTTTCTCTCTTTCTGTTAAAACTCTTTGATTCTTTGTTTCTATTTAGATCTACTTTTCTATTATAATATTATGAATAATGCTTTGGTTCTTTAAATGCATTGTGATAATTTGTTTCTATGAAGACATTGTGATTCTCTATTTCTAGTCCATTTTGTACCATAATCTGATAGTTTTCGATATGTATCTTTAATTATTTTTCAATCCTATTCTACACCATACCAATATCTGAGCCTTGTTCTACATCTATATGGTCATTGCTCTGTTCCCATTTTTTTCTCTATTTTACCTTGTTTTGCATGTTTTCTCCTATTTTCTCTATTTTTAGTAAAACTCTTTGATTCTGTGTTTCTATTCATATCTATTTTTTTGTTATAAGATTATACATGGGTAAATGCTTTGGTTCTCTAAAGATATAGTAATGCTCTATTTCTTCAAAGATATTGTGATTCTCTATTTTCTAGTCCATTTTGTACTATAATATGATATTTTTTGACATACGTATTTCCAATTATTTTTTGCATAGACAAGTTTTTTCTATAATTGATTTCAATTTGTATGTTAATTACTTTTGTGCTTTTATTAGTTACAAGTTCTATCACTAGAATTCAGACTAGTGGTATAAACTAATAAAGTCACAATAAAGTATGGCAATAAATAAGTATGTATTTTCTACCAACAAACCATCTGTTCATTCTATTTACAATATTATCTTGAGGCCTAACAGAAGTATGACCTCTTCAATATTTTATTACTTTTCTAAATTAAAAAAAAATCCTTACAAGCAAAATGTCACCTACTGACAATGAAAATAAGGGGGCTAAATATTTTGCTAAAAAGAGTGTCCTCAAATATTTTAGCTAAATATCAAAATACAACGAGCCAACAACATCCATGCAAATTCAAGGTACTGATGATTTTGAATTTTGAATAGTTAGTTGTATATTCTATAATTAATTTAAATACTACTTTCTTCCTCAAACAATTACTTCTTAATATGTGCTTGACGATATGAATATTTTTTTCTATTTTTATGTTTCTTTTGTAACTTTGTTTAATCCAAGAATGATAAAAAATATTATGGTATGCTACTATATAGAATACCCTATCAACCCTGATATATCTTGAATTTAAGATATTATTGCAATTAAGGACATTAATTGATATTGGTTTGGAAAGAAAGTAAAAAGTGGGTGCTATACTGTTCACCCCACCTCTTAGTATAATATTGTGTTCTTCAATTGGTATCAGAGTGGGTTCCTTTGAAAAGGCTAACAGCTTGAGGGTAGATTCTATAAGAACATAGATGGCTTCACCAAAAGGATCATCTACAAATAAGGAACCACTGTTTAATGATAACAATTATGCTTTTTGGAGCATGAAAATGAAGAACTTCTTGATATCACAAGGATATGAGGTATGGTAGATGGTTGAAAAATAGGGTAAGGTTGAAGGTGATCTTGAGGTAGATAAGACTATCATAAAATTGGTTGAGATCAATTCAAGGGCAATAAATTGTATTTTGAGAGGGCTACATGAGATAAATTTTGCAAAGGTCATGGTATGTAATTCAGCTAATAAAATTTGGACCAAGTTGTGGAATACTTATGAAGGATATTCCAAGGTAATATTGTCAAAACTACAAACTCATAGAAAAATATTTGAGGAATTGAAAATGGAATATTCTAAAGATATTTCAAAGTTTTTACTTTGAGTTGATGAGATTACTAACACCATTAGAGGCCTAGGATTTGAGATGAAATAATCAGAAGTTACTCAAAATATTTTGATATCACTTCCCATGAAGTATGATGCAAAGGTTTCAGCAATAGAAGAAACAATGGATATCAACAAGCTAACAATGTAAGAACTACAAGGAACTCTCACAACTTATGATATGAGGGTGAGTAAGCATCAGGTTTCAATAAAATATATTGTATTCAAGGCTTCATAGAAATATAAAGGGAAGTTTCTAGAGATAGATAGAGATCCAGTTAATTATGAGGAAGCTAACTTCATCAAAAGGAATAAGGACTCAAGGAATTTTAGGGATATGAGGAAAGTCAAATGCTACAAGTGTGGTGATCTTGGTCACTATGCATACAAGTTTCCACATGAAGAAAACAATGATGATGAAAAATAGGGTCATAGAAGAAAATAAGATGGAAAGCATAAGCATGACAAAGATGACAGATACAAGCAAAATAGGTATGAGAAGAAGAAATTTTTTTGTAAGGTAAATAAATATTACTACATTGTAGAAGCAAGTGATAGCTCAAATCACAATGATAAAGACAAGTCATATGATAAAAAGGAAGAACGTCTATTCTTTGGAATAGAAGGTGAAATAGAATAGTGCTTTGTGTATGGTCAAAGAGATCACAGATCAGGATATTGCAATGGATTCAGTGATAGTGAAGATGAGATGACACATCAAGGAAACATGCATGGTCAAAAAAATTATGAGAGTTTGTTTTCTATAGAAGATGATAATGATATTAGTAACAATGAAGACAAATAAGTCTCATTTTTGGTAATAAAAAAGGAAGAGGATGAGCCAAGAAAAAAAATTAGGAGTCAAAAGGCTAAAAGAAGAATACAAAAATATTGAAAAAAAGATTCGAACAGATGTCAAAATCAGAGAACTACTTTAGACAATCAGTAATCTTAGAGAAGAGATTCAAAATGAAAAAAGAATATAATAAAGGATGAATGAAGAACTAAGGGTAATAATGATAAGACATGACACATTAGATGAAAAGGTTCAAAAAGGAGTGCATACTTATTTTAAGGCTATATCTCACTTCCAAAAAGAGTCACACTCAAAAGGAAAGGAAGTTCTTAAAGATGAAAGCAAGGAAGCACCTAAGTTTTATAAAGAAAGTTCCAAAGTTCCTATGGCTTCAAATATTTAGTTTGGATCTTATTTTGAGATAGGTGAATCAAATTCAAAATAAAAAGAAATTCTTGAAGAATAAAGCAAGGAAGAAACTAAGGAAAAGGATTTAGATACAACAAAGAAGGTTCAAGGATGCAATGCACAAGTTGAAAATGATCATAAGTAAAATGGTCAAGAAAGGTATGAGGAACTAAGGCATGAACAAAGGGCTTTTCAAGGGCATTGTCTTTATTGTAATGAATTTGGACACAGGGCTATACACTGTAGGGTCCATGGATCAAAGAAGTTTTATTTTGCTAGAAGAAACTTCAAAGGAATAAGGTATGGTTTTTAGGGACATTGCTTCTTATGCAATAGGATTGGTCATAGAGCTTCTCAGTGCAAAGAAAATGAGCAAAATGGTTTTGGTTTTAGAGCTACACAATTCAGAAGTCATGGTCATAATGGTCATGAAAATAGAGCTTCATAATACAAGGTTCAAGAATGGAATGGATATGGAAATTATTTCAAGGAAAAATTCAGGATTTGGGCACCATCCAAAGGCTACAATATCAAGTTTTTTAAGTGCAATAACTTTGGACATATTGCAAAATGGTGTAGGACTCAATTCTAAACATGTTCAAGGCAAGAAGGTCAAATAGGTTCTAGACAAGAAGATCAAGTAATTCATCAAGAGAAGGATATCAAGAAAACATGGGAGGAACTTGATAGAGGAAAGAAATAATGTAATATGAGATTAAAAGTACTCCCACTCCAAAATTAATCACCTCAAGAGAGAAGGTGGTGAGGGGGCTAAGCTTAAGAGTCATATATTTTAGCCTCGTAGGTGTCCATTTTTGCCATTGATGTCAAAGGGGGAGATATTTGAGTAACAAGGAGAGATTTGAGTTAGGGGGAGAATCCTCCAAAGAGAGCATTGAGTTAGGGGGAGCAACCTCCAAAGCGAGCATTGAGTTAGGGAGAGCATCTTTGATTTTGAGAAATGGTTTTTGTAGTGACTGTGGTGATTTGCATTAGAGGTGTTGCCATCAATGACAAAGGGGGAGAATGTTGGAAATTTGAGGTATTTTATGTTGTTATTGATGTCACATGGATCATTGATGTCACATGGATCACATTGAGTTTTTGTGGCCAAAGTATTTCATAAATAAACATTTATGATATTTTGGAAATCATGGATATATACAGGGTTTTTGTGAAAACCAAAGTAGGCAAATTAAAAGGTTTTATTTAAAACCATGGATGGGAGATTTGAAATGGGTTTTTCTTAAAACTCAAGTTGGCTTTTTTTTTTGTTGAAAAATGTGCCCTGGTGATGGAGATATTTAATTTTAAATTTTAATTATTTAAAATTTAAATTTAAAATTAAAAGTTAATTTATAGCGCCGACGTCAAAATAAAGGATGAGGCACATAATATTAAAGTTTAATTTATAGTTCCAATGTCAAAAGAAAGGAGGAAGGCATATATAAATATACCACCTATTTTTTTGATTGAATTTCTATGTCCTCGATAATGGTGATGTGTTTGAATTGCTAAGGAAGTGAAAGGTGCCAGCATGTTAAAGAGTGTGCAAAGGGTGTTCATTTGAAGAGGGAGCAAATGTGTCATAGCTCGTTCGAATCCCATAGAAAAAGGAGGTAATAAAAGTAATGGAGGTCCCTTACCAAGCATCTTAGGTGATTGTGGCCTAGTGGAAAGAGGAAGGCATGTAAGGTGTTGAAGTGCCAGCAGATCTAAATTTCAAATCCTGTCGATGCTAGTTTTAGAAAGTGAAAGGGAAGACTCTTTTGGTGCATGTGGTGTTTGAGGACACACTCGAAGGAAACAAATGGAAGGTTTGTGCTCACTATTCTATGTGAGCGGTTGGCTCACGTGGTTATTGGCACCATGGTTAGAGTGGTGCAGGGGCAGTGACCGGGGATCAAATCTCACTGAGGATAAATGCAAGTTAATAATTTTTCCTAATATTTTATTTTTCTAAGGTTGCCCTAGAGAGATAAGGGTTGTGATGCATGTTCATAAAAAGAGAGATTTCTGGTGATTTTATTTTTAGAATTATATCATATTATATATCATTGGAAATATTATTTTGAGGGCTATTTGATTAACTTACTTAGAGGGAGAAATAAGGTGTATGTAAAGAGATATTTCTATTTTTGTAAAAGGGTTCAAAAGTGAAGGTTGTTTTGTTATTTTTCAAAAGTTTTTAATTATTTATAAGGGGACATGATGCATTTTGTTGAGTAGGAGTGATAAGGTGTTATTTGGATATTTTTGTTGTGATATTAATCATGATCTCTAACCTTTGTTGAAAGTTGAAAAAGAAGTTTGTTGAGTGTGGAAAATTTCTAAAGAGGTTTATTCATCTTCATAAAAGGTATGGGCACATTCTCCTATTGATTGATTATGGTGGTTGATTTCTGAAATATCATTGGAGTGAAAAGGATTGATTGTGGTTTCCTTTTCGAAAGTGGTTGGTTGAATGCTTCAAGGTTTTATAGTTTGAGAGTTGTGGTTAAACCTTATTTTATAAGCATAGTTTTTGAATCCCATTGGTTATGAAAATAACTTGAAAAGAACATGAGTATCATTGTTATGTGAGATTTATGGTTGAGAATTGTTGGAAATATTTGAGTTGGTTGATACATGCTTGGACTAGGGTTTGTGAGAAAGATTTGTCCCTTGTGATGAATGGTTGAGTTGAGTTGATTGTGCCTAGTCAAGTGATTGTGAGAAGTCATTTTTCAAATTCCATAAAAGAAAATATTCTATATTTTGATTTGAGTTGAGTTTAAGTTGAGAAATAAATTGAGATTAGAACATATTGAGTCTCTAACAATTCTCCTTATGCTTCTACGAGATTGCCTTGAGTTAAGCAGATTTGGACAAGTTATGTGTGAGCTTGTTGAGTAGATTTGGAAAAGATATGTGTGAGTTTGTTGATCAGATCAGTGTGTTTCCTAAATGAGCAAATCAGTAGATTACCTACCTGAGCAGATAAGTGGATTGCCTACATGAGCATATCAGTGGATTGCCTACCTAAACAGATCAGTGTGTTGCCTAGCTAAGCAGATTAGTGGATTTCCTACCTGAGTAGATCAGTGTGTTTCCTAGCTGAGCAGATCAGTGGATTGCCTACCTGTGTAGATCAGTGTGTTGCCTAGCTAAGGATATTAGTGTGTTACCTACCTGAGCAAATCAGTGTGCTTCCTAGCTAAGTAGATCAGTGGATTTCCTACCTAAGAAAATCAGTGTATTGCCTAGCTTTGAGCAGATCAAAGTAATCATTGTATTGGATAAGGATCCTTATTTTTGTGTGAAATATTATAAGGAGATTATCTTGTGGAGTACCCCACATTGAGGGAACCATGTTAAATCTTATGTCTCAATTGTGTGTGGTGACTTGTGCTCTTGCTTACTATTTCTATCTGAGTTATTAATGCACACTATTATATTTTGTTATTGCAATTAAGGACATTAATTGATATTGGTTTGGAAAGAACATAAAAAGTGGGCGTTATATTGTTCACCCCCCTCTCAGTATAAGCTTGTGTTCTTCAGGTGTTTGCAAATCTTTTCCAAAGTACTGATATGCTTTTTGCAAATGTTTCCATGGGATGCATGGTAATGTATTTGATGCTTGTAATGGTTTTTGTAAGATACTTTACAAGATAATTTAATGATAATTGTTATTTACTAAATATGATGTTGATGTTTGTAATGCAACGACGCTAAGATATTTGCAAAATAATTCTTTGTGTTTTTCTTTTGCTTTTGCTATTTGAAAGAAAAAAATACTTTAAACTAAGGAAGGACTTGATATTGTTGAATTTCTTAACACATGAGAGAGGGTAATAAGAACATATAAGTTTGTTACCTAACACATACGCAAATATTTTGTGTAAAAGAGAAATTAGACTTAATACACATTGCCACCTCTGAAGTGTTGAAATATTCAAGGATTTTATTATTAAAACAAATATTTTAGACTAAGGACAATGCTCCAATATGGACAATCCAAGAGAAGAAGAAATCCTTATCCTTTACCCGATGTGTGTACAAAGAAATGTATATGCAAAGAGCATGGTAAAAATAAATCCCCTTATCTAAGAGGTCCATGTGAAAATATTTCCCTAAGTCTGAAGGATCTTGTTTGTATGAATGAATAGACGACATCCATACTAGCTCATGGTTCATTAGAAGGTGGAGGGATTTGATAATTGATTGCTTGATATAGTCATAAATGATTATGCGTATGTGATGTGTTTATTAGTAAATACTAATGTTTCTGAAGTATCCATTAGTCAGTCTGGATGATTTAGTTTTGAAGAAAATAAAAAATGATAGTTCATCATTATTTACCAATATGGAAGAAGAAATGATAGTTCATCAACATTTTGTTGATCCAATGATTTATTAGGTAAATAGTCAATGGAGAGAATGTGATTTGTAGATGTTCTGCTATTATAGAGGGTCAAGCGCATATGAGGACAACTTGATCTAGTATCTACTAGAGTGTACAAATAGTTGCATGATCACAAGGTATTGGATCCATGTAGCCTCATAGTCTAATAGATCCATTTGAACAATAGTCTATGAGAGACTTGATTTATTCTTGATAGAATGCCAATGACATGAACCAGGAGGCTATGAGGATAATATTGACCCAATACTTGGTAATATATACAAATTATTGTAGGTGTACAAGATATTGGATTAGTAGTCTTCAATAATAACATGGACTATCAAAGGTAATCATTGAGATTTATGAATATGTGATAGCAAGTTGACATAGTAAGTCAAAGAGGAGGTAATGGTAACATTGATCGATTGCCTATTGAGATTCACAAGGGATTGCAAACCTATGCATCATTAGATCAAGGGAACCATACAATCCCTATGACCTATTGGAGAGGTCATGTGTGAGAATTTGATTTATTTTTTATTACATACTAAAAATGGTATGTTGAATGGGGAAGAGTACCCATAATCATTTGTTCCCATATAAAGTTGACAAGTAATTGTTAATCCACAAGGGAATGGATGATTAGGGAACTCTTGGCCCATGCGACCAACCAAATGAGTAAGTAGGTGATAATATATTAGGTATGATTTTGTGAACTCGATAGATAGGCCAATAAAGGAAGAAAATCCCATTTCAACCAATAACTAGTAAAATTCACAAATGATTATGAACTTATGAGATATTGGTTGAATGTAATTTCTCGTCCCTGGATGATCTATCAAAATGAGTTATATGTGAAGAATGTGATGAGTAAATATCATGACACATTCAATAGACCAATATTAAAGTTATTTTATACAATACATTATTTTGCAATAAGGTTGCAAAATTCATAAATGCATTATAGAAGAGAAAAATGTGTCCTTGAGGAGTCTATTGAATAATCATGAGTATTGATCAAAAAATACTCTTTTGTTGAAAAATGTTGTAGATATATATTTCTAATAATAATATTGTAAAGTGTTGTTGATATTAGTGATGTAACTGTGTATGAAATAGAGGAAAGTGGGTTGCGTATGTTGCTTATTTTGAAGAGAGATAGGAAGTATGATAGGTTAGAAGAAAGAAAGTATAATAAATTTTTGTTTATTTTTGGATGCCCCAAGGTTGGGATAGAAAAAAAGGAAGGGGTTGGGTCATCATGTGTAGTGAACCCAATAGAGAAATATTGATTATAATGCTAGAATAATAAAAATGAATCACTTTTATTAATGAATCATTGTTGTATTGTATGAGGAACCCAACAATTAATTAATAATTATATTCTTCGATGTCTCAACTATACCAAATGAAATGCCTATTTCTACGAGTGTGAAGGTGTGATCAAAGGTCACAACCTTTGTGAAAGAGAGAGTGATTAAATAATTAACTAATAATGTGATTATTATGGTGGTTAGGAGTAGAATCCTAACATGCCACCTTCCTTAAAAAGAGCTTTGTCCTCAAAGCTCAAAGTAAGGAGCTTCATTTCTTGTTTTCCTAGTTGAATTTGTGCAAGTTCTTGTACTATTTTAATGTCACTTTTTCGAAGGCAAGGATATATTAAAGGTCAAAGCATTAGTGGGGGTTTCTAGAAAGAATAGTAGAATATTCCTTAGGAGAATTGTGATGATGGTAGGCTTCCGCTTTAGCTGATTCTTCCTATGTAGAATTAAGGGAAAATAAAGGTGCACTCACTCTTTTGCTTCCTTTCTGAATCAGGTTGCCTATACAATGATAACTCACTATTGGAGATGAACATGTGTGTAGTTCTTTGAGAGTGTATGTCTTGCCTTCATTTTTTACTGCATGGATGTCTACCTCATATTTTTGTGGTGCATCAAGCACTTCTTGCACATCGACCTCATTTCCTTCATTGTTATGATCAGGTGCTTTGGTCATGTCGTGCACATCTTCCTCACCTTCTTCCTCTATGGAGTGACATGGATCAACTATATTCAATAAATACAATGTTTGTGTAGCACAACAATGAAGGGGCCCAAATTGCTCATCACAAGTATAGTAGAGGTCATTCACTTGTCGCTCCTCCATTTCTTGTAGGCTAAGGTACTTAACTAGCAAGGGTTTGTGTTTTGGAATAGTGTGCATGAATGTTGATTTATCAATAGGTTGCTCCCCATGTTGACGTTGAACATTGAATGTATCATCGGCTAACAAGGCTAATCCAATGGCTTCCTGTAGGGTGCGAGGAGTGTACATCATGATATTCACTCTAATTTCTTCTTTCAATCCATTGATGAACCCAATTATGAGGATTGATTCGTCCAACCCTGTGATGAGATTGGTGATATCCTAGAACTGAATTTTATATACACTCACTGATGTGATTTGACGTAAGTGGGCAAGATTTGTTGAGCAAGGTGCAGCAAAATCATTTGAGAAAGTATTGTCATTATTGTCAACACAGACAGATTGATGTAGTTGATGTAGTTCAGAGGTCAGTCAGATCAAGTGCAAAAAGTTTCAAGCAAAACAAAGGTGACCCAGATTCAAAAATTGGCAGAAAGAGACAAGGAAGAAAACTGTCGCGATATCACGACATGTTTTCTGTCGTGATTTCGTGACAAAAAGGAGGGGAGAGAAAATGCAAGCCAAAATGTCGCGATGTCGTGACATGTCGAGTTTTTGCTGCTGTTAGAGAGAAGTTGTTGCAAAAAGAGAAATATTGCTGTGAAAAGAGGGTTTGAATAAGAAAATTAGCAGAGCCGTGAGAGTGTGCAGAGTTGGATTAATTGCAGACCAGTCGGGGTTGTGCATGAAGTGAAGACACTTTTATGTCATTCTAATTGATCATAATTGTAGTCCAAGTTGGTGCTTGGTACTAGGGGTTGGTGCTCCATCTGTTGCAGCAGAAAATTATAGGGGTTGGTGCTCCTAGTGGATGCTGGTAAAGAAGTTGTAAAATTGAAATTTTGCAAAGACTGGATTTGGATTGAATTCCAAGTAGTTAATTTTTGAGGAGTAGCCAAATTGGTGAACCTCGTTATATTGTGTGTTGTGGTGTGCTCTCATTTTGTTCTTCTAGTTTTATAAGTTTTCTATGCTTCAGTATTTGAATGCTGCTATTTTGAAGTTAAATAACTACACTGATTCACCCCCCCTCTCAGTGTCATTGTTTGAACATCAATTGGTATCAAAGCCAGGTTCCTTGTACAAGCTTAATCAGCTAAGGAGATCTTGGAAGAAACAATGGCAGGCGATGAAGGATTTTCATCCAACAAAGCTCCCTTATTTGATGGAACAAATTACACCTTCTGGAAACTCAGAATGCAAACATATCTGCGTGCATTGGTATATGATATTTGGGATTCTGTAGATAGTGGATACACAACACCCACTACTCCTCCAACGAGATCTGCTTGAGAAAAAGAAATTTGAGAACAACTCCAAAGCTAAGAATGCCATAATGTGTGGGCTTGTTGACGAGTGAAGCGATAAGAGTCATGAGTTGTAAATCAGCAAAAGAAATGTGGGATAAATCGAAGAGCATCCATGAAGGAGAGAGTAAGATTAAGGAAGCAAAATTTCAAACTCATCGAGCACAGTTCGAAGCACTGCAAATGAATGAAGATGAAAACATAAAGACTTATATGCTGAGAGTCAACAAAATTATTAATGCAATCAGAGGACTTGGTGAAGAAATTGATGATGCAGTTGTTGTGAAAAAGGTTCTCAGAACACTTCACAAAATATTTAACTCCAAATTCTCTGCAATAGAAGAGGCAAAAGATCTAAACAACTTCAGCATGGATGAGTTGCATGGTTCCCTGACAGCATATGAAATGAGAATAGGACAAACCAAGTCTACAGACAGAGAAGCAGATTTTAAAGCACACAAAAATGTAATAGCTAAACATGAATCTGAGGATGAAGGAACACTGGATGAAACAGAAGCCAATTTTGTTTGGAAACTCACAAAAGGAAAAGGAAAATATAGAGGGAAGCTACCTTTTAAATGCTTCAATTATGGAGGAGTCGGTCATTTTGCAGCCAAATTTCCAATGCAGGAGAGAACCAAAAATGGTGAAGGTTCACACCAAGAAAAAGGTGACTCGGAAGAAGAAACAAAATTTCAGAAAGAACAACTTCAAGAAGAAAAGCTTCATAACCAAGAATGTCAGCAGTTCTGAAGAAAGCACAGATGAGGAGTATGAAGAAGAAGGAGGCGAAGCTCTGTTCATGGCACTTGAAGAAGAAAGAATAGAGAAAAATTAGGAAGGTGATGAAAATTCCAAGGATGAAGCTGAAGTGTATTTGGAAGGAGAATTGGTTGCTGCACTTGAAGAGATGAGTGCAGAAAGGAATAAGAATAAGAAATTTTCAAAGAAATTAGAGAATGCCACAGACATAATAAACAATCCGAAAATACGAGACGGAGGAATTCAAGAGAATGTCCGAAGTTCTTGATGAACAATTAAGCGTAAAGATAGTTGAATGCAGCAAGCTAGAGGAAGACATTGTTAAGTTAAGGATGGAGTTAGAGGAGATGAATAGAAAATTAAGCTGTTTTCATAAGTTTGAAGAAAGTACTGTAAAGCTGGATAAAATGTTAAATAACCAAATGCCTTCTGGCATAAAATTTGGTTTAGGCTTTGATGAAGGAGAATCTTCAAAGGATTCAAAGAACTTGAATATAGAACTCATAAATAAAGAAGAAAATATCAAGGTTGAACCAGAAAAACCAAATCTTGCAAAAGAAAACAATAATGCCAGATTCAAGAAGAATACTGACAAAGATGGATTCACAAAAGCCACAAATCCAAGGAGGAGAAGAGTCATGGCTCCTACTTCAAACTGGAAAAGACCGGCACCCAGGTTTAATCATGCATTTTTCGGTTATTGTTTTAAATGCAATGCTTATGGCCATAAGATTTAAGATTGCAGGCATAATGTATCTCAAAGGAATTTTACTAGTAGAAATGTTTTTTCTCCTTTAATGAATTATGCAGTTGAATGTTATAATTGTCATAATTTTGGACATATTGCTAGAAAGCTGAGAAGCACTTTTGCATCAAATAATTATCAGGGTAGAAAATCTCAGCCAAGTGGGTTGAAACAAAACCATAAGTTTCTTGAAAAACAGACACATGCTAATGAAAGGACAAAGGCAAAACAAGTAGCAAAATATGCTATCAAACCATAATGGAAAGAAAAGGAATCTTTGATTGTCCAGACTGCTTTTAAAGCTCAGAACAAATTAGCACCTTGGATACTTGACAGTGGTTGTTCCAGTCACATGACAGGTGACAAGCAAAAGTTTGAGAATTTACAGAATTATGAAGGTGGTTCTCTGAAATTTGGAAATAATGATGGAGCAAAGATTGTTGGAAAGGGATCATTCAAGATCAGTGATGGCAATACAAAATCAAAATAAGTCTTGTTTGTAATTGGCCTGAAGCATAACTTGCTAAGTGTAAGTCAAATATGTGACAAAGGCCATGATGTAATCTTCAAGAAGGAGGGTTGTGAAATAAGAAAGACAAAAAATGGAAAGTTAATAGCCACTAGACTGAGAACTTCTGGAAATCTGTATACACTTTCAGAAACTGTAGAAGGAACATGCTTGATTGGACGAGGAAGATGAAAAGCGGCTATGGCACAAGAGGCTTGGGCATATTAGTTTTGACAATCGGCAAAAATCAGTTCAAAAAGAGCAGTTAGAGATATACCAAACATTGGCAAACCTGTAAATAGCATTTGTGAGTCATGCCAAAAGGGAAAACAAACCAGAGCCACTTTCAAAGCAAAATAATACTTCACTAGCAAGCCATTAGAACTAATTCACACTGATCTATGTGGACCCATGAGAACTAAAAGCATAAATGGACACAAATATTTTATGTTGTGTATAGATGACTACTCAAGAATGACATGGGTACTATTTATGAAACTCAAGTCAAAAGCCTTTGAGATGTTTAAAACCTTCAAAAATCTTGTTGAGAATCAATCGGGAAAAAGAATTAAATGCCTAAGATCGGACGAGGGAGGAGAGTTTATCTCCGAAGAATTTGCATAATCTTGTCAAAAACATGGGATAAGAAGATAGTTTTCAGCGAGCTAGGACACCTCAGCGAGAATGGTGTTGTAGAAAGGAAGAATAGAACAGTTCAGGAAATGGCAAGGACAATGCTGGAAAAAAACAAAATAGCTGACAGATTTTGGAAAGAGGCAGTTCATACTACAGTTTACATTCAAAACAAGTGCATGCTGAGACCACATGAAAGCAAAACACCTTATGAGTTGTGGTTTGGCAGAAAGGCAACATCAAGACATTTCAAAGTATTTGGTAGCAAGTGCTACATAAAACGTACTGAAGATAACCTCGATAAATTTGAAGATAGAGCTGATGAAGTTATCTTTCTTGGTTACTCAACAAAAAGTAAGGCATACACATGTTACAACAAGAGGTTGAAGAAAATTGTTGAAAGTGCTGATGTGAAAGTTGATGAAGGTAGAGAACAAGAAACTACTTATCAAGAAAACTACCCTATGTATGAAGAAGTCATTGAAGGTGATGATGAAAAAGAAATAGAGAAGAATCAAAAAATTGATCCAGATGGTGTAAAAACTGAATCTGAAGAAGAAGAAAATAGGAAATTTAAAACCAGTAATCGGCGAGAAAAATCATCCAAGTGAACAGATTATTGGGGATCCCACAGATGGTATTCATACAAGAAGAACAACAGTGAGGAACTATTCTCTGTTATCTAGTATTAAACCTAAAAATGTTGCTGAAGTAAGCACTGATGAAAGTTGGATGAAGGCAATAAATGAAGAACTAGATCAAATAGAGAAAAACAATACCGGGAATTAGTACCTAGACCAACAAATAAAAACATAATTGGCACTAAATGGGTTTTTAGAAATAAATTGAATGAAGATGGGCAGGTTGTCAGAAATAAGGCAAGATTGGTATGTAAAGGCTATGCTCAGGTTGAAGGCATTGATTTTGAAGAAACTTTTGCACCAGTAGCCAGACTAGAGGCAATCAGAATGTTTCTGGCATTAGCAGTTCATAATAACTTCAAAGTATATCAAATGGATGTAAAATCAGCATTTTTGAATGGAAAAGCTGGAAGAAGAGGTTTACATTGAACAACCGAGATGGATTCCAACTTGGTGACAATCCAGATTTTGTTTGGAGGTTAAAGAAAGCTTTATATGGATTAAAACGAGGCACCCGGAGCATGGTATGCAAGGTCTGGATAATTATCTAATTAAACAAGGGTTTAAGAAAGGTTTGGTGGATAGCAACTTATATGTCAAAACAAAGAAGGGTCATCTTATTGTTCTTGTTTTTTATGTAGATGACATAATATTTGGCAGCAACATGGATGAATACTGTAAAGACATATCAATTAAAATGAAAAAAAGAATTTGAGATGTCAATGATTGGTGAACTTTCTTATTTCTTAGGACTGCAGGTCAATCAAAATGAAAAAGGCATTTTTATTTCTCAAGTTAAATATGTAAAAGAAATGCTGAAAAAGTTCACAATGGAAGACAGTAAACCGGTCAGCACTCCCATGACAATAGGCTGCAAGTTGAGCAAGGATGATAAATCTCCAGATGTGGATCAAACAATGTACAGGTCTATGATTGGAAGCCTGTTGTATTTAACAGCTACTAGACCAGATATACTACAGGCAGTATGCATGGTTGCTAGATTTCAGGCAAGTCCCAAAGAAACTCATGTCACAATTGTAAAAAGGATCTTCGAGGTACCTCAAAGGTACCATGGATTATGGGTTGTGGTACCCAAAAGGCAAAGACTTCACTTTGATTGCATATTCGATGCAGATTGGGCGAGGGTGCATTGATGACCGAAAGAGTACAAGTGGAGGAGTATTTTATCTTGGAGACAGGCTAGTAGCATGGCACAGCAAGAAACAAGAATCAGTCTCTCTATCCACTGCAGAGGCAGAATACATTACAGCCACAACTTGTTGTACACAGATATTATGGATGAGACAAACTTTGAAAGATCTTGGTATCCACTTCAAAGAGCCAATATATATAAAATGTGATAACACTAGTGCTATCAACATATCCAAGAATCCAGTTATGCATTCAAGAACCAAACACATTGCAATCCAATATCATTTTTTGAAGGATAAAGTTGCAGAAGGAGAAGTCAAGTTGTATTTTGCTCCAACTACAGAGCAAGTAGCTGATATATTCACAAAACCATTTCCCAAGGATGTTTTTGAGTACCTTAGGAATAATTTGGGAGTGGTCACAATTCCCAAGAACTGACTATCATTAGGGATCACATTCTCAATGGGTGCATGCATGCCTATACTTATAGTTTTGCTTATGTTTATGATTTTTGCTAACTATAACAATATTTTCCTGAGAATGGTGTACAGAGACTCAGGGGGAGTCTGCAGTAGCCCTTTGGTATTATTGGCAAAGGGGGAGAAGAAGTTGAGCAAGGTTGTTGTGTGTTGCCAACAATTCCAAAGGGGGAGATTGTTGAGAAAGGTGCAGCAAAAGCATTTGAGAAAGTATTGTCATTGTTTTCAACACAGACAGATTGATGCAGTTGATGCAGTTCAGAGGTCAGTCAGATCAAGTGCAAAAAGTTTCAAGCAAAACAGAGGTGACCCAGATTCAAAAATTGGCAGAAAGAGACAAGGAAGAAAACTGTCGCGATATCGCGACATGTTTTCTGTCGCGATTTCTTGACAAAAAGTAGGAGAGAGAAAATGCAAGCCAAAATGTCGTGATGTCGCGACATGTCGAGTTTTTGCTGTTGTTAGAGAGAAGTTGTTGCAAAAAGAGAAATATTGCTGTGAAAAGAGGGTTTGAATAAGAAAATTAGCAGAGCCGTGAGAGTGTGCAGAGTTGGATTAATTGCAGACCAGTCGGGGTTGTGCATGAAGTGAAGACACTTTTATGTCATTCTAATTGATCAGAATTGTAGTCCAAGTTGGTGCTTGGTACTAGGGGTTGGTGCTCCATCCATTGCGGCGAGAAAATTATAGGGGTTGGTGCTCCTTCCAGGTGGATGCTTGGTAAAGAAGTTGTAAAATTGAAATTTTGCAAAGAGCTGGATTTGGATTGAAGTCCAAGCGGTTAATTTTTGAGGAGTAGCCAAATTGGTGAACCTCGTTATATTGTGTGTTGTGGTGTGCTCTCATTTTGTTCTTCTGGTTTTATAAGTTTTTTGTGCTTCAGTATTTGAATGCTGTTGTTTTGAAGTTAAATAACTACACTGATTCACCCCCCCCTCTTAGTGTCATTGTGTGAACATCAATATTAAGTAGCAAAATTAGGTTAGGGTCATGAGATATTCTTCCATAGGCCATTTGCATAGTCGTTTGGCAAAAAGGTGTCGCAAAAAGTGTTGAAAGTCATCAAAAAATTTCTTGAAAAATTATCGTAAAAAATTGCATAAAAATCATCCTTCGGGCATTGCGGTCAGGTTTTGGAGATTTTATAACCTTCGTAAGTGGAAGAATTAGTGAGAATTTTCAATGCCTTGACAAATTTTAGCAAGAATTTGCAATAGTAACAAGTCTTAGCAAAATTTATATTAGGGGCAATTTTGGCAATGTTTAGCAAAAATTGTGTAATATTTTAGCAAAATTTCAAGATTAACAGTTTTTCACAACTATGCAAAATTTGGTGTCAACTTTTTTTTTTTTTTGTGGCGGCTCTCCACAGTAAGGTTGGGTGGAGAAAAATGACACAAGGCACAAGGTCGGGTGGAGGCACAGGTAGGAGGAAATGATAGTCAAGGCACAGGCACGAGGCATGATGCGTAGGCGATCGACATGATAGACGAGGCCAGACACAAGGGACGAGAGGGGAACAAGGTGGTAGTGGTTGAATGAGCAGGAGGTGGCTAGACACAAAGGACAAGAGGGGAACAATAGATAGGATGTGGGACTGAAAAAACACGACAACAGGTAGGATTGGTAGAGCACGATAGTAGGCAGGAAATACGAGGAGTAGGCAGATTGACAGAGCACAAAACATGACAACAAGTGAGACTATGGTGCTGATAGAGCACAACAGCAGATGGGGCTGATAGAGCACAATAGCAGGCAGGAGCAAGCAGACTGATAGAGTACGAGCATGATAGTAGGTGATCGAGGTGCAAGGTGGCAGGCAGGAACACAAGGAGTGGACGGTATGAATTTTGAGGAAGGACTGGCAGCGGTTGGTTTGTGCGAGGTACGAGGAAGGCATGACCAAAGTCACATTCTTCCTTGTGCACTTTGGTGTTTATAAAGTGCTACAAAGTTTTAGCACAGCTAATGTGGGACTTTTAGTCCCTAATTTTTTTTTTTTTTTCTTTCTTTTCGTTTTGGACGTTGAAACCCCTGACACTTCCTGTAATTTATTTAATTTTTGATGTCGACGTTTATAAGACCTGGTTATAATGTAATATTTATTTTTTTTCACCAAAATTCACTTCATGACACCATCGATGAATATTTCAAGCGTATGGAAACTTCTCTACTTCGATTTTATTTTCCACGATCCACAGGAAGTGAGAGTGATAAACAGAATGAACTGGGCTGGAATATGCGATGGGGAAAAAAAAATGATGGTGAATTGGCTCCTTGATCTAGCTCTGATCTAGATGTAGTGAACCCAATAGAGAAATATTGATTATAATGCTAGAATAATAAAAAGGAATCACTTTTATTAAGGAATCGTTGTTGTATTGTATGGGAAACCCAACAATTAATTAATAATTATATTCTTTGATGTCTCAACTATACCAAATGAAATGCCTATTTCTATGAGTGTGAAGGTGTGATCAAAGGTCACAACCTTTGTGAAAGAGAGAATGATTAAATAATTAACTAATAATGTTATTAGTATGGTGGTTAGGAGTAGAATCCTAACATCATGGTTGTGTATGATCACGTCATACATCACTTAACCCAAGAGGGAGAAGAAGAGAAGAAGTATGATAGTAACAACGTAGGATGTAGAAGAAATATTTTTAGGACAAGATTTATGGACTAAGAGAGTTTACTCAACATATGGTTAGCCTAGGTAGATGCAATGCAAATGTATTTGTAAAAAGGATTAGCCTTTGCATCATAGTAAACCCTTCTGACTCAATGTTATTGTAGAAACCTAAAACACGTCATGCCGAGGGTGACTACTCATATGGACATACTACAAGACCATATGGAGGATCTTGGATAGAATCCAAGATAGAGAAGTGGTTCTAACCACTCAATTTAGGCATTTTGGCCTAATCAATCTGAACCACGACCCAGACTTGCGGTCTCCAATATAAACCATAGTTGACACTTGTGGTCTATAGTTTGGACCGCAAATGTGACCTATGGTCTTAACTAAAGTTTAGTTAGGCCTTCCATTCGAGCCAAATTGGTTGGAACATCCAAAAGATCTAGAAGAAGGCAATTTAAGGATGAAATATTCTAGAGGCTTCCATCCTAATTGTCCTAACAACCCTTATTGGTCTTGGCTTCTCCATGAAGCCACCTCTAGCCCTAGGGGCATGCTATAAATACCCCCTCCAAATGGGAATAAAAAGAGAAGCAATCACTAGATATTTGAGCAGTGAAGCCCTGGTGAATTATACACTCAAATTGAGTATGCTAAGAGATAGAGCTATTACACTTAATCCTCGATCCTTTTGCCACCATTCATGATGAATTGCATTATGGATGCCTTAGGTGCCTAGGAGGATCAAGAAATGCAAATCCAAGCAAATGAAGGCCCTTCACATCGAATTTACTACCAAATCAATTTGATCACAATGAAGGCAACCCTTGAACATCAATTTGGATAAGGAGATCAAGCCCACTGCCCTTGATTTTGAGGGTAAACCTATCTGAGGTCAAACTACGACCGTCAGCCATGGTTCATAGTGCAGACCACTCACCAGAGCTGTGATTTACAACAAGTGATAGATCACCTTATTCTTTTCATTTTTTTCTAGTTAAATAGGTTAGATTAATCATTTCTTAGGTTTAATTGTAGTTTAGAAGAATTATGACCGTAAAAATTAGTTTAGAATAGATAGTTCATGCTTTGCATTAATTAGGATATTTGTGGATATTTTATGCACCTCTATGCTTCTATTTTGTTATCTGATCCATGCATTATTTGTCTAATGATCTCCTTTATGCTATATTACAAATATTGATTCAATTAGCATAGTTTAAAGGTTTTTTTTTATGTTTTCTTGATTATTAGTTTAAATGGCATTATCATGTATGTTTCCTTAAAGGGCCTCATTATGAGAGGTTATCTATCTTTTTGATCATGTGCTATTGTTTCTTGATCATAGGAAGACAGGTACAAGAGGAGTCCATATCATAATCCTTGCACATCATGAAGAAGGGGTTCAACTCCACCACAAGGCAGTTTGCGACTAATCAATGGGAAATATTAATGCACCTACCCTATTGAGGGCATTGGAAATTGTATAAACTGTATCATCATTCAAGTGACCCTAAGAGGGGCATATGTGTAACAGAGATTTATTTATAATAAATATAAGAAATATCATCTTTTTGAATTTATGCAATGTGTCAACCTTTTACGCTTTTGTGATGATTATAGACTAATACAGTAGATAGGTGCATGCTTTTTGCTTATGTCAGAAGGTGATCACGGTGGAACTCCACATTTGTAGACCCTGAGTGCTGACTTTTTCGAGTTTGCTTATCTTAGGTGCTAACCATAGCTAACAGCTACAGTTATTTGTTGGCTTGCAGCTTTCACCCATGGTTTACACTACAACCCATAGACTAGAGCTGTAGTTTACAGCAGAAGGAGTAGACAACAGAGAAACCACTTGGCATCAGATCTAGAGCTAAGGTAGGCTCTGTTTTTATTCTCTGTTCTATATTTTCTACTATGTATTTTTACAATGAGCTTTAAATCGATTGCAAATTAGGTACACTAAAAAAAATGGTGAATGAATAGTCCTATTTTGCTTTCGCATTCCTTCTATTAGAAAGGTGCTACTAGGGACAACGAACCTCTGATTGTAGTCTGCCCTAGAATACAATAACCTTGATAAAAATTAAGTGGTCGTTTGCATGCTTGAGGCCCAATTAGAGGCCAGGTCATCATAATCACATTGTCATAACATCATGTAGGACATAGCATGCATAACTTTTTGAATTTGAAATGTTCCTTTTCTTTTTATGCATATCATGTAGGAATTATCATATGAATACTCTTTTATGCATTTGTCTTTATGCAAACTAAACTGAACCACACACACCATGTTTCATTTAAACATCAGTGACGTTGTGCTCTCACATCCAACCCATTTTATGGAGACCAATAGTGGATTTCATTATCATTTGGTTGGCTCATTTGAAATTGTATTATCGATACCCACTCGTTGCCAAGGCTGACCCAAGAACTATACTATCCGTGCAAAATAGCACGCACTCATATTTGAAAGAGTGTATCATTGTGCATGGTGTACTGGGTGAGGGTTGGTAGTACCTATGCTACCTCATTGAGTATGGAATTCATTCCCATATTTGGCTTGTGCGATTATATAGGTGAAAGCCAATTAAACTGAGAATAAAATACAACAATTTTGCAAAACATGCGAGAGTTTCTCATACTGATACAACACATTTTGAAACAACATCAAACATTTTAGGGCACATTTAAAATTTAAAATATAATATAAGCATCATTGTATACCTTATTTGATAATAACAGATACATCTAGACATTAGGTACACTATGGTGGATACATGGGGTGGTCGAAAAATGCACAAGCCTAAAGCCAATGACCAAGCCCAAACTGATTCACAAATACATGTGTCTAGTCCTCAATCACATGAGCAAACTTAATGACATTTGGTGAGCATTAGAGGAGACAACTCGACATGAGAGGATCCCATTGAGCATACCCCTAATAGACTAGCATCAGTGCATTCTGTTAGACGTAGATTAGAGCATAGAGCTTCTAAGCCTGAGGGTGCTCCACTCGAAAGCCATTACCGAGATCGTAGTGCACATGCATCCATCGGATCGACTGAAGAGTATGTCATATAAGGGACCATATTGGTACCCATTCACACTAAGTATATAGGGTGTATTATACCCCCATATTTTGAGTATATAAGGAATAGAAATCCACCCATTCAGGGTCAAGTATACGGGCTCCTTGCTGAGTGCAAGTCTACCCATACTCCCATGCATACTATAGCATGCAAGATCACCATCAATATGTCAAAGGTGGGATCTAATAGAACACCTCCCCATGAGAGGCGGAGGTCTAGACATTTAGATGGTCTAGGTAGTGTGTTAGAGTAGCTAGGCTACAAGCCTTCGACTCTGCCCACTCATGCTCTGAGTGAGCATAGTGGTAGCACCATTAGAACTACTAGAGAGCATGGAGAGGCTTCTAAGTGCCCTCATATCTTGAGTCCACCATCCACACATGGTGGAACGTAGTACAAGACATAGCAGGAGGTTGATGCCATCTTCAAAAATAGAGGCAAAGGCACAACACATTAGTTCGATGGGTACAAAACCCATAAGTTCGCTCGTACAAAGCAAGCTTACCAAAGGCCTTCGATGGTTGACCAGGTTGAAAGATCATATCAACTGGCCTCTGAAAAGAAACACCAACTCCTCCAAGATCAATTGGAGGATGCTCGCCTAGAGAGGAAACACATTGAAGATGAATATATTCAAGCACAGAGGCTCACTAGACAGAGATTGTAAGAGCAGCGCTTGAGAAAGGAGCACATCCTCGTCTAAAAGGAGCATGTAGAGCAATAATATAGGTTGTCTAGGGCCAGCCTATATTCTTAGGCTGAGTGTAGAGAGAAGGTGTACAAGAAGGCTTTTTCGCAAGCTAACATGTACCACGAGTGCGTAAGTGTTCACACTCATATCACTACCTATAAAAGAGAGTGACCGCCCTCAATCGATAATCAAAGGCAACAACATTATGAGGAACAATAGGGGAACAAATGCAACAAAGAATATTCTAAGAGTTCCCGATCTGAGGAGGAGGAAGAGTAATGCCCTTCACCTTGATAGAAGAGGAGTGTACCTCTCAAATCGCCTCCGCACCGACTTAGGAAGGAGGACTTTTTGTCTTCTAAGGATTACAAATCTTTGGCCGAGAAATTCAAAGTAATTGAGAAACAAGGCATGGCTATCCAAAATCCAACATTGAGGAAAATTCATAATGAACCTTTAGATCCCTCGGTGCCTACACCCCCATACCCTAAGCATTTTGAGATGCCTAGGTTAGAAAAATTCAAGGGTGATGAAGAGGTGCAAGAACATGTCATGAGCTTTCTTGATGCTTGCTTTCAGATAGAAAATAATGATGCACTGTTATTGTGTACGTTTATCATGACACTTTATGTGCCATCTCGGGAATGTTTTAATCAGCTAAAGAAACATAGCATAACAAATTTTGAGCAATTAGTTGATGCCTTTCTTGAATGTTATTCCTTCAACGTTAAGAAATAGGCCAACCTTTTTTATTTGGCTATGCTAGCTTAGCATGAAGATGAGCCAATAGAACGGTACGAGAAGAGGTGGAGGAGATTAATGGTAAAGTTTTCATTCTTTATCCTTGCCATAGAATTAACCTGAATGTTTACAAAGAGTTATGCCAAGTACATATCGCTATTTTTGCAGCTGCATCAGTATGCTACATTCGAAGAAGCTTTGGTGCAAGCCAAGGTAATTGAGGACATCAAGTTGTAGGAGGGCAAATTGAAGCTCAATACCAGGAAATAGGGATATAGGAAGAGTACCTCAAAGCAACAGGGCAAGTAGCCCAGGTGGTACTAAATATCCAAAATGAGGATAAGGGGAAAAATAAACAGAATTATCAATCCCATCCTCCTACGCAATACGACCAGCACAGGAATAAATACAAGGGCAAGAACAAAGAGCAACGCTCGCCTTGCATATTCATGCCATTGATGAAATAATTGACATCAATTTTTCATCAGCTATGTGAGGCCAAGGAAATAATATTACCCGAAGTCAATATGGTTGATCCTAATCAACCCAAGACCAAATATTATTAGGAAGATCTATTTTGCATATTTCATAGAGCAAAAGGCCATGACATCGAGGTATGCTAGTCTTTCAAACACATTGTGTAAAATATGATAGAAATGGGAGAGCTTGTGGTATCAGGCAATCCCCAGGTGCTGGACAACCAAAACATGGGGATTTTTAAAAATTTGTTACCAAACCATGAGGCACCCCGTAACCACACTTGCCACATCAATAAAGTGCGAGTTGAACCACCTACCCATGGGTTCATCAGCATGGTCAATGTTGTTACCAGACATAGGAGGTACGAATGGTTGAATCAACCTTGTCCTCCCATTCAAATACAAGCCACACCCTAGTAGCAACAAACATAAAATATTCTAGGCCCACCAATGAGACCGGT
Organism: Wollemia nobilis; assembly: GCA_028583015.1. Lineage (NCBI taxonomy): Eukaryota > Viridiplantae > Streptophyta > Pinopsida > Araucariales > Araucariaceae > Wollemia > Wollemia nobilis. Next base: position 3,834,118 of record JAQPPZ010001711.1, on the reverse strand, counting down.
GGTGACCATTAGGAGCAGGTTGGTTCAAAACCTATAGATGACTCCAAAGTTGTCAATATTTGAGCTTATACAATAGTCCCCAGGCATAGGGAGACTCTTATGGACATTCTAAGGTCCATTGAGGTATAGTACTAGAATGCATAGACATTCACAAACTTCGTGGGGTATGTACAATAGTTCTAGTAACCAATGATCAAATTCTACGATCATAAAGTGAAAATGGTTTCTGCAAGTGTGGCTGACCCGCCACTACATATCATTGCATGTGTTAACCATGTGTCATTCAAAAGGGTCTTGATTGATACTGGTTTATTAATCAATATAATCACAACTAAGGCACTACACCATTTGAAATTTCCTAAATCACTCATCGTACCAACCACCTTTACATTGAGAGCATTTAACGATGCACTATGCTCTACAATTGGCACAATTGTCCTACTTATTTAGGGCACCTTGCAGTATAACATCCTACTAGGGAGGCCTTGGATTCACAAAATGCATTGTGTTCCCTTGATATTGCATTAGTGTATCAAGTATATACACAAGGTACAAGTTCACATGGTTTCATTAGATGAAGAATCATTCAAGTTCATGAACTTAGTAGATTTACTAGGAGGTTTCGTACTCCCATCAACGCACTTGGACATACGACCCACATCGTCGATAAGGATTCCAAGAGGTAAACAGGTGGTGTATGTTCAACCATCAGTATTTGTATCAAACAGATTTGAACATACCATTGAAACTTCTCTAAGATCGAGTGCATCAACAATGCGTCGAGACAACAAGAAATTAAAGGTGAAATTTGGTAGGAAAGAAGCAAAGAACATGCTCGAACCAGTCATCACTGAGGCTACCATTACCATGGAGGTGGAGGAAGCCCAGGATAAATTCAATGAGGTACCTTAGCCTACTTCTCTTGCATTGTTAGCAGGATCATTCACACCACGGGTGACTGTTCACCTAGCCAGTACAAGTCTAGGTGAATATCTTATGCAAAATGTGACCTTTGGTCCTATTTTAGAGACTGCACAAGACATGGGCTAACCGATAGCCCATAGATACCCTATTGGATCTGTAGTATCATTAGGTGAGCCACCCAACCAAACAAACTTCATCTATGTCAGGTTGGATCAAGTTCCAATGTGAGCACCCATGGAGATGGATGATGAGGAACAATTCACAGTGAACGTTCGATACTTGTCCAACCCATAGTACGCCATGCATATTTTTGAGCTCTATAATTAGCATGGATACGACATTGGTATTTTTGAACAAGGACGAAGAACCCCTATTGAACTACGTTATTAGTTGGTAACTGATAGGTTTGGATTGGGATTGCATATTTAGGGACATGCTGATTTACTCGTTGCATCATTGGATCATTTATACCTGAGTCTGGGGGACGACATGGATTTTAATCCATATCATCCTAACATGTCTAGCCTTCAGGGTAACAACCCAATGGTGTTAGTCATCACCATTGAGAGACCATAGCTTGAACATGAAGAGTTCTCATAACAAAATCCTAGAGGCAACCTAGGTCATCGAAACTATATCACAATCGACGATACTGGCATGCAGGGGCACAACCCCACCATTCTAGGCAATCTCGAGTCAGGATATCTTTGTAGTGAACATGGAGAGGAGTCCACCTCTAAAATAAGTGGACCAAGTTATGATGCAAACGACGAGTCCTCAAATAATGATCAATCTGAAGAGGAAATTGACTGAGCCTTTGTGGTTCTGGTATTTCTATGCCATTTGCTGCCTACATAGCAATTAGATGAGATACAAGAGCATTTCATGGTTGATAGTGATTATGAAGATAAGGTAGAGATGACCTACTTAAGGCTTCCTCTAGCTAATCTCCCAATATTTGTGGACATGATAGAGTGTTCTGCTCATAGTAGTGACCATAGCGATGACGTTGAGAGGACTGATCCGAGGCTAGTATATCTGCTACATCTATTGTCTACGAAGTCATAGTATGTTATAAAAGAAGTGACTCTTAACACTGATCACTCTGAAGAGGAAGTAGAGCCAGTTTTTGTGTTGGTGTTGTATCTACGATCATTTTATCCAGTTTATCCAGATAGTGATGATAGCGACCATAGAATCAGGTACATGGGACCACATCTGGCAGATCACCCCTTGCATATGGGGTGAAGTGAAGGATTATATCTGTACAGTGATGATGAGGATTCATTGGAGATGGCCTATTAGGGGCCTCATCACCTATGTAATCAGAATCCACCTTGGGGTCTACCACCTATTACAACTACAGGTTTGCATTGAGAGATTAATCTCCAACGCTGCCTCAGGGAAAGAATAAATCTAGAAGAGGAATATCAAAGACTCTTTCCCCATTCACCTACTTATGCTGAGCTACTTGAGTCAAGAGATCCCATTTTGTAGTTAGTGCACAGAGAGGATCTAGTTGTCCGGGCATCCCACAAGGAGGACCCGTTCATCCCTGTACCATCCGAGCTAGATCTTGGGTACAAAAGCTACACAGATGATGTAGAGTTCAATCCGTGTGGTCCTGGAGATCAATTCCATTCCATCAACATGGTCTCCATTTATTTGACCACTTTGCTCTACAATCTAGTATATCCATCCAAACCATTACATCTGAACATGGATGTTATCGATTGGGATCACATTGATTCACTAGTAGAGCCTAAAGACTTCTTCTTGAATGAAGAGATGCTGCCACCATTTCATTTTGGACTAGGCTATGCTTATGATCCCTATCATGCTAAACATGCTTCCAATGAAGAACATATAAATCCAGTTGATGACATTCATTTGATACCTATGCCTCATCATCTTGAGGATGGATCCCATATGTCAGTAGAGGAAACCTTCGAAGTGGATATCGGTAACGACCCCACCAATCCAATGAGCACGCTAGCATCATCCCTCTGCTGAAATAGAGACCTAAACTTTTTTCTTGGACATACAAAGATATGTCAGGTCTAGACCCGAATTTGGTTACTCATAACCTTTTGCTAGACCCTTCCAATAAGCCCATCAAGAAAAATATTAGAAATATGAATCCAATAGTAGCCTTAAAGGAGAAAGACGAATTGCAAAAATTGTTGGATGTAGAATTTGTCATCTTTAGCGACTATCCAGAATGGGTATCCAATATGGTGCCTATAGGAAAACTAGATGGAAGGATTTGTATTTGTATGAATTTTAGATATCTCAACAAGCCAACACCCAAAGATTCATTTTTTTTTCCCAATATCGATGCTCTAGTAGAATCTACTACCAGTCACAAAATACTCTCCTTAATGGATTATTTTTTTGGTTACAATCAAATTCAAAATAATCTTGAAGACCAGCACAAAACCGCATTTATAATGCCATGGGGAACATGTTGCTACAAAGTTATGCCATTTGGTCTCAAAAACACTGGTGCCACATACTAGCGGGCCATGACATACATTTTTCATGACTATATGCACAAAATTTTGGAAGATTATATTGATGATTTGCTAGCCAAGTCATTGCTACGAGAAGAGCATGCAAAGGTCTTAATAAAAGTATTTGATCGCCTGATAGAGCACAACATCAAACTGAATCCTAAGAAGTGTGTATTTGGCATAAATTCTAGAAAATTACTAGGGTTCATTATCTCTAAGAGAGGCATCAAAGTAGACCTAGTGAAGGTCAAGGCCATTTTGGAAATGTGTCCTCCCATAAATATTAAGGAATTAAGAAGCCTTCATGGCAAGGTAGCCTCGATAAATCGATTTATTGCCCAACTATCGGATAAATGTTGACCCATGAATTGACTGCTACATAAGGGTGTCCCATTCAACTGGTACAAGGACTGCAAGGCAGCCTTCACTGAGATAAAGTAATACCTAGTGACGTCACCATTGTTAGCTCCATCAAGGCCAGAAGAGCCTTTTCTGCTATATATATCAGCAACAAACTTTACGTTAGGGACCATGTTGGCCCAAAAGAACGTACAAGGAAAAGAGCAAGCTATATATTACATTAGCTAAACCTTGGTGAGTTACGAGCTAGGATATGCATATGTAGAAAAACTATGTTTAGCAATAGTGTTTGCTACCAAGAAATTGTGACACTACATGTTAAGTCACACGACATATGTGATATAAAAACAAAATCCTTTGCATTATATGATGATCAAGACATATCATAATACACGTACTGCAAAGTGGATCATGTTATTGATAGAATTTTATCTAGAATTCATAAACCAGAAGTCCATTAAGGGACGGGTCATAGAATATCAGTTAGTTGAGGCACCACTGTTCAACAGTAGGCCTCTAACAATCAAGCTTTTGGATGATGTAGTGTTTGTAGTATCTGAAGCTCCTAAACCTAAAGAACCAAAGAATAATGCTGATATGACTCTGTTATTTGATGGTTTTAAGTGCAAGGAAGGATCTGGCACAGGGATAGTGTTTTTCACGCTGCAAGAATTTCTAATGCCCTTGTCATTCAAAATAGACTTCCCATGCACCAACAATAACGCTGAATATGAAGCCCTAATTTTGGGCCTCCATATAGTCATCACCATGAATATCAAGAGACTAAACATCTTTGATGATTCCCTGCTCATAATTAACCAAGTGAAGGGACTATTTTAGTGTTGATGTCCGATACTGAAAGCCTACAAAGATCTTGTTGCCACATATCTAGCTAAACTAGAATGGTATGACATTGAGGCAGTCAATTGTTTGTAAAATAGGTTTGCAAACACCATGGCATATTTGGGATCCTTGATCCCTCAGAATCTGTCTACCGGCTTCACTACCATTCATGTCAAGACGCCAACATAATTAGTGTGGAACCAAAAGCTGATTGGTTCTGCAAAGCTGAAGACTTTCTCAAGAAAGCACCCTAGGGGTCTTTAACCTCATAGAGTCCTACAAGGAGTGGCACCACCATTCACCACTAGGTTTTTTCCTAGTCTGCATTTACAAAAGTAAATGCACAGGGGATACAGGTCGTATTAGCAGTCAAAGTTGAGGCTCCTCAGAATTGGATGTCATAGATCCAAGACTTCCTAAGACTTGGTTTTGTCTTGGAGGGACTATCGCATGCCGTAAGATGCATATTTAAAAAAAAAAGTGACTAAATATGTCTTGGTAGGAGCTATTTTGTATCACCAAAGTTACGATGGAGTCCTCCTTCGTTGTCTTGAGCCCCAATAATTATCTTGGGCAATTTTAGAAGCTCATGATGGTATGTGTGGTGGCCATTTCAGTGGCATAGCCATCATCAAGCACATCCTTCGAATGGGTTATTATTGTCCCACTACGGAGAAGGATTGCAATGTATATGTTAGGAAATACATCAAATGTTAGCATCATGCTAAACTTATGCACCTACCATCATAGGCCTTACAGACCATCCAAGCGGCTTGGCCATTTGCTCAGTGGGGGTTTGATCTAATTGGCAAGATCTCTCCTCCATCATTAGGCCGACATACATTCATTATTATGGCTACTAAGTATTTTACAAAGTGGGTGGAAGCCATTCCCTTAACAATGACCATTGGAGCTCGCATAGCAAATTTCATAATGGATCATATCATAAGTTATTTCAAGATACCATCCAAAATAATTTTGGATAATGGAACTTCTTTTAAGAACAAAACTATGTGAGCTTTAACATCTAAGTACCGCATCAAACATAGTTTTGTAACTCCATACTATCTGTAGGTAAATGGGCAATATGAGGCCTCAAACAAGACTGTGGTAGCCATCTTGAAAAAGATAGTGCAGGAACACCACAAGGATTGGTATATATAACTACCCCTTGCATTATGGGCTTATAGGACTAGCATTTGGACTCCCACTAGGGTGACTCCATTTTCACTAGTATATGGTACTGAGGCCATTATGCCCTTGGAGTTAGAAATTCCAACGTTGCAGGTCACATTGAAAGAGTTCATCAATGACAACACCGCATAGTAATCTTGAATAGACCAATTAAAACTACTAGATGAATATTGCGTGAATACCCTAGAGCATCTCTGCATCTATCAGGAGTGATTAAAACAAGCTTAAAATATAAAATTCCACCAGAGAGACTTTGAATTTGAGTATCTTGTGTTGAAAGAAAATCAACAGAACTCAAATTTGTCACCCTATATGTGAGAAAAATTTGTGACTAATTGGCTAGAACCCTATATCATATCTGAAAAGATTGGTCTGGGTACCTATTTCCTGACATCGCTAGTGGGTTTTGAAGAGCTTGAATCTCTCAACATCATCCATATTAAGGCATTTTATTCTTAGAGAGTGTAGCAGAAAAAGCTCCAAAGGCATCTATAAGCCCTTTGGTCAGTCAAAAAGGTACCAAGGATTTCTAAAAATTGTGTGGTCAACCCAAAGGCTCTGAGGGTTGCTTAAAGCCACTCGGTCATCCCAAAAAGGCACAAAGGATTTCTAAAAATTGCTTGGTCAACCCAAAGGCTTCAAGGGTTACTTAAATCCACTCGATCATCCTAAAAAGGCACTAAGTATTTCTAAGAATCACTTGGTCAACCCAAAGGCTTCGAGAGTTCCTATAGCTTCTCGGTCATCCTAAAAGGATCCACACTCTCTTGTTGAGATTTTGGTCAACTAAAAGGTTCCAAAGGTGTCTATAAGCCCTTTTGTCAATCCAAGAAGCTCCAAGGATTTCTAAAAATAACTTGGTCAACCCCAAAAAGATCCAAAGGCATATACTCATCATTTGGTCAAATATGAAAGCTCAAAAATTTATAAAAATTTGAAAATATATAAAATTCCAAAAAAATTGATAAAGCATAAAATTCAAAAATATTTGCTTTTGCAGTTTGCATTTTCATACATGCATTCACATCATCATATTGCATTTAGGCATTTATCATTTTTTGCATTCCATAGTAAAGTGTAATATGTCTATCAAAATATTACAAACGGTCGTATGTGTGTGTTTCAATCATGCACCCTTGCATTTATCATAATTCATTCCATTCATACACGATACCTGTTGCGGATAATTATGTATGTATATTAAGTTTTCCAGTCATTCAAACATACCTAATGGTTTCTTCAGATATTGTAGAAAGCTTACTTTATTGTTATAGATGAGGTCATTAGTTGGGATGGTGCTTCAACATATTAGGATCCCGTAACTAAGCAAAACAATATAAAATCCTGCTAAGACAAGAGATGATGAAAGCTGCGAAAGTAGTCTTAGGTATCTAGAGAGATGGGTTTCACGACCTGCTTATCTTGCAAATAGGTCGGTCTAGAGTGGTAAAATTTGGTAAAAGGACAAGAATTTCCCCTATAAATCCCAAAGTTACAAAGTTTAAATCCCAAGTTACAAAGTACAAAATTCAAATCAAATGTAAAGTGACATAGTGAATCAAAAGCACTATAAAAATCCCTTGCTCAAAGAAAACAGTAACACATGGACTAACAGTGATTTTTATCACTACATATGAGCAAGTAAGAAGGGTGAGAACTTGAATCCCTGGATTGTCCACCTTTTGAAAGCCATAGAGTGATCCTCGATCACAGCAATGGGTTGGAAGAGTCTCGCTTACAATTAGAGGGGTAGTTCTATTGGGTTATCCCCAAATGTAGTAATGGGTTGAAAGAGTCTCGCTTGCATTTGGAGGGATAGCCCTGATCAATTTGCAAGATGAGCTAGCTCTAGGTACCTAGGATTGTCTAGTTGTATAAGTCTAATCAAAGTTGAAACAAGGATGGTACAATCTTATGAGGAACCTTATCTCACATATGGGTTGAAAGAGTCCTGACTGACATATGGGTATGCTTATGGTCTATCTGAAAATACTCACATGCACACACAGGGATAATGAATAGTTGGGTCTATCACAACAAAAGCCTGGTACAATAAAAGCCTTGTACAATTAGTATGTGATTTTTGGAGAAGTCTACTAGGGTTTTTGAGCCTCATGGAAAACCTCAAAAAAAATTCTCTAATAGCAATAAAACACCAAATATCATCAGATATAAAAAATGTAAGTCATTCATTTATCAGAATGTATTTTACAAAGCACAATTAAACATATAGGATAGATACTGTATGAATATCAAAAATGATGTTTAGACGGCCACTGACTATATAGTACAACAAATAAAAATATACATAATGGCATATTCATTCATTAGCATTATGCAAATCCATTGCACTGCATTTCATATATGGGTGATTAATTGATTAAGTTCTTGTAATGAGAATTATCAATTATTTTGCATGATTGTCATACATTTTGGGGTGTCGTATTTGAAAACTGATATACATAGTTTACATTCATTCTTTATGTTTTAAGTGATTAAAGCATATAGGTTAATTCCCATTATATTATGATTATGTACATAATGCATTACCATACATTGCATAACATACCATAACTTCATAAAAATGAACGCATGCCCACAAAGCAAGAACAAATATGCATTCAAAATAAATATTGCATCCATTTGCATACATCATAAATAGCACATCTAAACATATAGATCACTGCATAACATCATCATCATAAATCAAATAGCTAGCTAGTGCATGTCATCCATACATCGCATCATATAAATATAGCATCAACATAAGCATTGCATATATGTGCATCAAATAAACATAAAATCAAAAATAAATTAAAAGTACATATTAATGATCCATAAATGATCAAGTCGTATATATATGTGTCCAACAGAGTACATAGGGGAGTGCATAAAAATAACCATAGGCTACAAAGTGTATAGGTCCTCGAACTTACACCCAAAATAAATGTGGCATATAAAAAATGTAGTCTACATCTAGCAAAACCCAGATCTAGTCTGCTCCCCCTATACCGAAGCTCTCACTGCCTCCCTCAGTACTATGCTCTGGAGCCTGCTCTCCTATCTGCTCTAGCACTCATGGTGGGTCCTGCTATGGATCCTGCTTGTCTCCAAATTCTAAGGTACCTAGAACATGAGAAACTGGTAACTAGAGTAGGCTAGTCCTCTAACCGGTGGCCCCTGAAGTCTACCCTGCATCTCTAGGCTTGGCATGTGATGTCCACCATGTGAGCTAGAGGACATATGCATCATCTTAGTCTTATGAGTCCTATGACTTGATCTCACCATGACTATCCAGAGGTCCAAGACCTGGTCTGCTAAGACTCTAAAGTGAAAGGATCCTTAGGAACCTGTAGCCCATGCATCTCAATGTAGTCGGCTAGCTGATAAACATGAGTGAGTTGGGCTGCATGCATCTCATTGGTCCTCATGACCATGCTGCACAGTCACTCTACCTCAGCCATTGAATCTTGAACACCTACTAGAGCTATCGATGGTGCTTTTGGAGACCCCATAGTAACCTGAGGAGGTAGCATAGCCCCCATTGATACCCTAAAGAGATCTCTATCTACCTTTGTTGCAATCCGATGTGCCTGGGCTAACTCTAGTGTAGTCTACAGTCTCTGAACCTGGGTCTCTATATCTATGGCCCGTGTAGTAATATCATGTATCTAACCCTGTACCTCAGTTAGGAACCTATCCTTGTCAGCTACTCTCACCTCCAAAGTGGCGATAGTAGTATCTCAGTCTAGCTTCTATGTATGGAATCATCTGAGATGACTCTACAAGTCAACCACCTGAGCTAAGAGCAGACCCTCTAAATTGTTAGGAGGTAACTAACCCTCCTCTAGAGCCTCCTCATCTGGGTCAATCTTGAGAGCCTCCTCGACAACAACCTCTATACCCCAATCACCCTTTGTTCGTTGGCACGCCCTACACCCATTGGGATCCACCTCTACCTCTACATGATCTGGATCTCAATCTAGAGGCCCTATGCCATACCATCTAAACATGGACCACCACCTGTCATACTATGGATTGGTCCCAATAGTCTCAAATTTAGTCTCTTGGTAGTCATCAGCAGCATCTCCTAGAGGTTTAGGAAATGATCCACTGTAGATCGTGCTCCATGCCAAAGTGTCTATATGTAAGTGGGATATCTAGAATATCCTATATGAGCCCAAACTACAACAATAATTGAGAGTAGAATGGGTACTCTTGAATCTCGACCTTACGGATTATTAGCCATCTATCATGGTGTGCTTGTCTTAGCCACTGGCCCTCCTCTGGCCATGTTGGGTAATCCATATAGGGCCTCCACTAAACATCATTCTATCCAAGTGTTGTGAATTGAGTGATGTAATGCTGGACATCACCAGCATGGATCTGATTATGGGTACCCTCTTCCTTATGAGGCCAACATATAGCATAACACTGACGCTTGTCAACAATAGAAGTGATGCATAGTGGAATATCTACAGGACGCTCGATCCGTATGTGTTTCCACCCCCAAATCTATAATAGAATACTACAACCGAGGCCCTTATGGCTATGCTTAGTAATCTGATATAGCTCCCTATAGAGCTAACATAGCAGGGTACTCCCCCATGATATAAGTATGGGCTCCTCTGTAGAACTCTAAAGAACCCTCTAGGTAGTGGATAAGAGGTTCCAAGGAATCCTTGCGCCCGGGGAGTTTGGAAGGAAAATATGCACTATGAGGTGCATGAAGAGGGTTTCCCATGTAGAGAAAACATCCTCATGATACCACTCACCCATGTGCACCCCTCTATGGTCAATTGCATCCTAATCATCCTCACTCTAGTCATCGAAGATAGAATAAAAAAGAACCTCCTTTACCCTGGAGGTAGAGGATATGATGGCCTCGTCATCAATAGGGATCCTTAAGATCCTATAGACATCCTCCAAAGTAATAGTCATTTCACATATAGGTAGGTGAAATGTGTTGGTACATGCATTCTAGCATCAAGCCAATGTAGTTAGGTAGGCTTGATCTACCCTAATAGTGGGTAGATCCATGACATAGACAAACCCGATAGCTCAAAACCAATATCGATCATCATTAGACAGAGCCTCACAGAGAGTCTTGAGAATTTTAGGCTCCTCGAATCTAGAAGTCAACCTCTAAAATAATAAGCATAATGTAAAACAAAATCTAGCTAACCAGAGCTAAAAACAATGCTAAAAATGATAAAAACATATACAAAAAAAAAATGTAACTGAAACCTGCGGTCCCTAATTTGCCAATTGGGAACCACAGCTGAAACCTGTGGTCCCCAATTTTCCAAATTGGAATCGCAGCTACTAGCTATGGTTTAGGAGAGGCACCCATTTTGGGTACCCTCCTAGTCTACTAATTCATAAAATTAAACTCCTAAGCTAACATAGACTAGTGGGGTTCATTACCAGTAGTTTAGTGAGGTTCATTACCCACATTACTTAATATGGTTCATTTTATTGGTATTGAGTGCAAGGTCTTAGTTTTGAGTTACCTTACCCACACCCTGGCCTCGGCCAGTAGATGAATGTTCAAGATCCACCATCGAGGTAGATGAGTGTAATTATGGTAGAGTGTGGTAGCATTTTAGATCAAGGAATGTTCTCTCACTCTCAGAGCTCTCAAATTGCTAGTGCTTGCCAAAAAATAATAAAAAATTTCAAATGGAAATTCAATTTATAGGTTCTCCTAGTCTCAAAAAACCGTAGCTGACACCTGTGATTCTGAAACTAGGGTTTTCTACCTGCAGGTTTGACCCACGGTTCCCAAAACTTGAAAAATTAAATCACAAACTATACCCACAGTCCGTAGCTAGCATTAAATGCACTCAAAACCCACCATGGGAAGGTATAAAAGAGCAAATTAATGACTCCCATTGGATAAAACTTCAAAATCAATGATTAAAATTGCCAATTTTGTGATGTTAAAAGCACTAGGATCCATCAAAATGCAAAATTAAAATAAAAAAAAATCAAATAATTAACAACCAAATATGCCTCGTATTTAGTGATTTATCCTATACACTTGGCGGTTGTAGCAAGTTGTGATCCATGCAATCCGGCAAGATGAGTAAATCACCATAAGGACATTTGGGGTAAAATTGTCATTTCTTTTATGACATCTTTCAGAAAATCATCAATAACTATGATTCAACACAAGTCTAATTGTATTTATATCATTTTGATTCCTTAAGATGACTATTGTAGCTTGACTGCTCCATGGGATAGAAATGTGCAAATACTACTAAGAGTTGCAATCATAAGCTAAACTAGGCCTAGCCAAGGCATTAAAAGGCTCAAATATTAATTTTTTTAGGATCATTCATTATGGTCAAGCGATTTCATCGCTTCATACATTGTCATTACCCTCATTGACTCATCACTTGAGGGGGTAGTCATAATTTCATAATCATAATCAAAGTCAGCAAAAGATCCCTAAGATCGTAGATCCCTTGATCTTGTCAAAATTGCGTTCATTCTTGCGAATCATTGTCAACAACTATCATAAGCTTCCCCCTTTGCTTGGGGAAAATAGCAAAAATGATAATTAGTTTGTAACTCTCATCCTTTGTATTTATGGGTTAGAAGATACCCATACTTGGCATTGATGTTGTTCGAACATATGCTGATGAGTGCAGACTTGTCAAAATGTAAACCTTTCACGAATTGGAAGCAATTATTCTAAGATGCGCATCCTTTTGTTGGACCTGGGGCATCTAATGTTGATCCAACTAATGATCATCATAGCACCTTAGGCATCATTTTAGGATGTATATTTTTGCTCAGCACTATTCAATATCACAACGCATCTCAAAAGGGGCATCTATAGACACCTAAAATACATCATGCCAAGGGCGACTACTCATATGGACATGCTACAAGACCATATGGAGGATCTTAGATAGACTCCAAGATAGAGCAATGGTTCTAACCACTCAATTTAGGCATTTTTGCCTAATCAATCTGAACCATAGCCTAGACCTACGATCTCTAGTCTAAATCATGGTTGACACCTGTGGTCTGTAGTCTGGAATGTAACTGTGATCTACAATCTTAACTGAAGTTCAGTTAGGCCTTCCATCCAAACCAATTTGGTTTTAATAGCCAAAATATCTAGAGGAAGATAGTTGAAGGATGAAATATTCCAGATGCTTCCATCCCAACTGTCCTAACAACCCTTCTTGGTCTTCGCTTCTCCATGAAGCCACCCCTAGCCCTAGGGGCATGCTATAAATACCCCCTCTAAATGGAAAGAAAAAGAGAAGCAAGCATTGGAGATTTGAGCAACGAAGCCCTGGAAAATTGTACACTCAAACTGAGTATACTAAGAGATAGAGCTATTGCACTTAATCCCTGACCCTTATGCCACCATTCATGATGAATTGCATTATGGATGTCCTAGGTACCTAGAAGGATCAAGCAATGCAAATTTGGGTAAACGAAGGCCCTTCACATAAAATTGACCACCAAATCAGTCTGAGGACAATGAAGGTGACCCTTGAACATCAATTTGGACAAGGAGATCAAGCCTACTATCCTTTATTTTGAGGGTAAACCTATCAGAGTTCAAACCATGGATGTCAGTCATGGTTCACAGTGTAGACCGCTCACCAGAGCTACGGTTTGCAACAAGTGATAGATCACCTTACTATTTTCATTTTTGTCCAGTTAAATAGGTTAGATTAATTATTTCTTAGGTTTAATTGTAGTTTAAAAGAATTATGACCATAGGAATTAGCTTAGAATAGATATTTCATGCTTTGCATTAATTAGGATATTTGTGGATCTTTTATGCACCTTTATGCTTCTATTTTGTTATCTGATCCATGCATTATTTGTGTAACAATCTCCTTTATTCTATATTACAAATATTTATTCAATTATCATAGTTTAAAGGTTTTCTTTATGTTTTTTTTATTATTATTTTAAATGGTATTATCATGTATGTTTCCTTAAAAGACCTCATTATGAGAGGCTATATTTTTGATTGTGTGTTGTTGTTTCTTGATCGTAGGAAGACAGGTACAAGAGGAGTCCATATCATAATCCTTCCACATCACGAAGAAGTGGGTCAACTCCACCCCAAGGTAGTTTGCAACTAATCAAGGAGCAATATCAATGCTCCTACCCTATTGAGGGCATTGGCAATTGTATAAATTGTATCATCATTCAAGTTAACCTAAGAGGGGCATATGTGTAATATAGATTTATTCATAATCAATATAAGAAATATCATCTTGTTGAATTTATGCAATCTGTCAACATTTTATGCTTTTGTGATGATTATAGACTAATACAGTAGATAGGTGCATGTTTTTTGCTTATGTCGGGTATGATCAAGCAAGCCAAGAAAACATGCAAGGGGTGAAGTGTATATGATGATATGATGATTCTTGACGTGTATTCAATCAAATGAAGAAGCAAATGACTCAATGTGTTTTATGCATAATATCATTAATATGAATGATGTTGATTGGTTATTTATGTTCTTGGTCATATAATATGGCTAGGTGGTAGGATCCTGATTCTAATTTAGATGTGATAATGAAATGTCAGTACCAATTAGGTTCAAAATTTCATTTTAGGTCAACATCAGCGTTAGTGTTCTTTTGATTTTATTTGAGGACTAAATCCCCAATTTCAAAGGATCTAGGATGCACATTATTATTTTAGGTGTGTCAAAGCCTATTATGGTATGTTCTAAGATGTTTTAGAGAATTGATGTATTTTTCTTCTAAAATCTCTAGTTGTTGTAAGCAACTTGAACAATATTCATCTCCTAACAAAGAATCTTGTAATAAGACTCTTAGAGAGGGTATTTCAATTTTGAAAGGTAATATTTGCTTTGATGCCATAAACTAAAGCATATGGTGTTGCCCCTATGGGAGTAGACACACTTGTGTGATATACCCATAAGGCAAGATAAAGTTGTAAGTGCCAGTCTTAGCCATTTTTTTTGACTAAATTCTTGAGGATTTTGATTAATGTTTTTTTGGAGGATTCACTTTTCCATTTCCTTGTGGGTAGTAAGGTGTAGACCATTTTTTATGAATCTTATATTTGGTGCACATTTTGAAAACCTCTTTATTTTTAAATGGGTTGCCATTGTTTGCAATTATGGTATAAGGGATACCATATTAGATGATGATTTGATTTAGAATGAATTTTAATACTTGAATTCCGTTTGTGGATGATAGAGGTATTGCCTCAACCCATTTAGTGAAATATTTTGTAGCTATTATAATAAAATTATGTCCATCAGATGATTGAGGGTTGATCTTATCTATGATATCCAATCCCCAAGAGGAGAAAGGCCAAGGTGATGTGATAGGTTGAATTTCTTGAGAAGGGATGTGAAAAAGGTTGTCATGTCACTGATACTTGTGTAGACACCTAAAACACGTCATGTTTAGGAGACTACTCATATGGGCATCTTTGCAGACCATATGAATGACCTTGGACCCTCCCAAGGCTAAGTAGTGGTTCTAACCACTCATTTTAGGCATCCTAGGCCTATTCAGCCTTAGCCATAGGTGACATCCGTAGCTAAGATCTCAACCACGATTGACAACCATGGCTAGGATCCTAGCCATGCTGAGCAACCACGACTAGCCCTGTAACTATCTCAGCCTCCCGAGCTAAGCCAAATTGGTTGTTACAACTACATTTGCAACCAATTCAAGTGGTTTTGAGCGAGGAAGCTTCTGGATGTTTCCTCCCAACTACCCTAGCCTGGCATTTCTTGATCTTGGCTTCCTTGAGAAGCCAAGATTGGGATTGGGGAGTCTATTTATAGACCCCTCAAAGAGGCCAAAAGGATCCCAATTTTATTGTAGCGAAGCCCTACCAAACTGGAGAGTCAATTGCAACCTTTGAAGAGTAAGGAGATGCTACCAAATTCTAGTTTGACACCTAGCTTTGCAACAATGGAGCTTCCAAAGGATTGAGAAGCAAACCTTACCATTCCACACCAATCCAACATGAATCCAAGCAATTTCAACCACCAATATATGTCTGGACATGAGGGTGACCCTTGATCATCAATTTCTTGGAGGATTTGAGCATTTCCAGCCCTAGTTTCAAGAGAAAGAAGAGTTTTCCCATAGCCATGATTATCATTCGTGGCTAATAGAGTCGACTACTTTGAGCACCCATGGCTAGGGTTTGATGCCCTCTTTCCTCCATTTTAGCCATAGATTTCCATTTTTTATTATGCAATTAGGTTAATCTAGCATAGATTAGTCTTATAGCAGACATTTCCATGGTTAATTAGCAATATTATAGGTAGCTTTACCTTAATTTGTGTCACATTTTCTTTATTTCATAAATCTCCATAGATTAGCTTCTTTCATGCTTTATCCTTCAAATTTCATGCAAGATTAGCTAGATTTACATGTTTCAAGTCATGCTTTGCACTGATTTGATAATTTCATAAGCATATTTACACATATTTGATGCTTCTTTCAAGTATTTTCTTCATTTCTTGCATTTCTTGGATAATAGCCTCATCATGAGAGGCTTCATATGCATTTGATGTGTTTTGTTATTTCTTGTACGTAGGTGATAGATCCTTCAAGGCTTCAAAGCACTCTCAAAGATCAATTCCTCTTGACAATGGAGAAGGAGGCATCCTAGTAAGCCCTCATGCAAAGTTGGTGGAGATCTAAGGAGCCCTTAGAATATATCACCCCCGTTTAGGGGCTTTCATACCATTGTAAACAATGTATCATTTGGTATCCCTAAGAGGGACGTATATGTAACCTGGATATCATCATTATTAATGCAAAGGAGGCTTACTTTTCTTGTAAATTTGGTTCATCTATGTTATTTACTTTCAATTTGATCATTATGTTGCAATAGTTGTAGATATATGCTCTTTAGACCATTCTACAATGGCGATCATGATGGAAACCCCCGCAAATTTTGTTGTTATTTGCTGATTTTTCTCTATTTTGTATGTGCAGGTATTGGCCATGTTTGAAAGCCATGGTGCATAGTCTCAGCCATGGTTAACAACAACATCTAGCATTCCAACTGCGGTTAACAGTAGTGGCTAGTAGAGAGTAGAGGAAAGATAGTAAGTAGCCTATCTCTTCATCGAATGAGGGATTCCAGGTAAGTATCCTCTTCTGTGTTTTATTATTTTCTATGTTTTCCTATCCAGTAGGCTCTAATTAGATCACCTAGCCAAAATTTTAAATATAACACTTGAAAATTTTATTTTTTTCTATTAACCACGACTGACAATAGTAGCTAGCTCCGTTAGCTATTGTTGTCAATAACAGCTAAGTTTTTAGGCTACATTTATGTCCAACGGTCGAGTTTGTTGCCTACTGTATAGAACAGTAGCTAGAATTTAAACTATGTGGTAGGGTTTTGCATGCTTGGGGCCTATCCAAAGGCCATTTTCATGTAATTTTGCATTGCATTTTCTTAAAATAGCATTTAGCATTGCATCCTTTTAAAAATAAAATATCATTTCCTAGGCATGTAGGAAATGATCATGAGTGCTTTGTGATGCATTTTTATTTTTATGCAAAATTAAAATAAACCCACACACACCATGTTTCACTTAAACATCAATGGCATTGGGCTCTCACATCCAACCCGTTGATCGAGACCAATAGTGGATGTCATTACCACTTGGTTGGCTCATTTGAAATTGTACTATCGAGACCCGACCATGGCCAAGGCTGATTCAAGAACTATCCTATCCATGCAAAATAGCATGCACTCCTCTTTAGAGGGGTGTATCATTGATCATGGTGTGTTGGGTGAGAATCGGTAGTACCTATGCTCCTTGACTAGGTATGGGCTTCATCTCCATACTTTGGTGGGTTTACATGACCGAAATTTCATTATCGGTTGTCGAGCTGTGAGTATATAGGTGAAAACCCTTAAACTATCTAAGAATATCATCAACAAAATTGCAAACACGATGAGATTTAGTTTATATACTCAATGAACCAAAACACACTAAAAAATTTTAGGACTCACAAAGAATATTTAAAAGAGATAAACATCCTTGTATACTTTGTATTTTCTAAAACTTACATAAGAGATAAATCCACATCATGGTCAACACACGGAGAGGTCGACCTCGACACACAACCGAGGTGGAAGCCAAAGCTCCAAAGCACACACAAAATAATGAGTTGGAACCTCCCACATAGAATATTTCTGAATGACATTTGGCTAGTATCAGAGGTGATAATTTGACATGTGGGGGTTCTCTTCAGAATACCCTAGTTAGAGGATGTAACACACACTCCTCACATGATAGAACTGAGGGTGGCTCAAGGCCCCCATCATCACATGGTAGACATAGAGAAGATCCACCCAATCAGGGGTAAGAAGATAGGGCTACATCAGAATGTAGACCCCTAAGGACTCCAAACCCTAATGAACCTGGAAGGTTCACAATAGATCTTGCCACAATTGGAGTCAATGGTACACCTCCAAATGAACCTTGGAGGACTAGTCAGCTCAATGGACTAGACCAAGTTCTAGGGAGACTAGGGTATAGGACCTCTAATGTTCACTCTCTCTTCAGAGATCTCATGTAGTGAGGACATACAGAGGTATACCAATGAGCTAGGAGAATGCTCAAAGTACTCTCATAGCATGCGTGCCCCATCTATGCATGCGAGCATAGAGCATGAACTACAACACAACACAAATGTCATCTACATAGATAAAGGCAAGAGTGTGGTAGATAAATCTATTGGGGCTCATACTAATAAAGCCCCTCGTATAGAGCTACAAAGCCAGAGGCCTCACATTATCGATCTTGTAGATCATTCACATAGGCTAGCTTTAGAGTAGAGACAACACATATTCCAAGACCAATTGGAAGATGTGCATGCAGAGCATGAGCACCTCGAGCATGAGGATTCTCAACATCAAAGGTTTCTTAGGTAATGTTTATATGAGTAGCATATGAGAGAACAATACATCCTTGATCAAAAGGAGCATGAAGAGAGAGAGGATAGACTAGCTCAAGCTAATCTACCTCCTCGAAGTGAGTATAGGGAGTGCAACCAAAGATGTGCTACATCATAGCTAAAATTGTTCCCTAAACAAGTTGAAAATCATACTCATCATATGACCCAAAACATGCAATAGTACCAAGCACTAGAACAACATGGGTGTACCTAGTATGAAGAATCAGAAGGAGATGAGCAAGATCAATAGTATCTTGAGATCTCCTTAGTAGATGTGGATGATGAGCCTAATCCTCCACCTCAGCCTAAAAAGAATCTACCTTTGATAGCTCCATAGAGACCCCTTAGGGAAGAGGAAATTTTATCCTCGCAAGCATACAAAGCCTTGGCTGAAAAGGTAAGAGCTATTGAGAAACAAGGGATGACTTATCAAAAGCCTACCTTGAACAAAATTCATAATGCACCTCTATGCCCTTTAGTTCCTAGCCCAACGTATCTCGATCATTTTGAGATGCCTAAGCTGGATAAATTCTAGGGTGATGAAGATGCACAAGAGCATGTGACGAGCTTCATGAACATGTGCTTCTAGATCCAAAGTAATGATGCCTTGTTACTGAGAACTTTCATAATGACCCTTTCAAGCCCAGCCCTGGAATGGTTTAATCAATTGAAAAGGCACAGCATTACCAGCTTTGAACAGCTGGAAAATGCATTTCTTGAACGCTTTTCTTTTGGTATCAAGAAGAAAACCAATTTGTTCAACTTGGCTGCTTTAAAGCAATATGATGATGAGCCAGTCATGGAATTTGGTAATAGATGGAGGAAGCTAATGGCTAAGCTACCATTCTCCATCCCCACTACTGAATTGATATGAATGTTTACCAAGAGTTATGCAAAACACATCTCATTGTTATTACAACTGTAGCAATACCAAACATTCGAAGAGGCTTTGGTGCAAGCCAAGGTCATAGAGGATATCAAGTTACAAGAAGGTGACTTGAAACTTTGGATGAAAAAGGAGTGGAATAACAAGAACACAAAGAACTAGAATCACCAGGCCAAGCCTACGCATGTGAATCAAGTTGTGTTAAATCTTCAGAAAGGGGATAAGGGCCAACAACCACAAAACTATCAAGCTCAACCTCCCCCTATGCAATATAATCAATGCAACAACAAAAAGTAGGGCAAGAACAAAGAACAACACCCTCCTCACCAATTTATGCCACTGTCTGAGACTATGGCATCGATATTCAATCAATTGTGTGAGGCCAAGGCCATAACATTGCTCAAAGTTAAATTACTCGATCCTAATCACCCTAAATCGAAAGGATTTAGGGAAGATCAATACTACCCATACCATAGACAAAGGGGGTATGATATTGAAGGGTGCCATAACTTCAAGCATCTGGTATAGAATATGATTGATAGGAATGAGTTGATCATTGATAATCCTCTAGCTTTGGATACAAATTGAATATGGGAATATTCAAAAATCCCTTACCAAATCATGAGCCACCGAGGAATAATGTCGAACAAGTTAATCAAGTATGGATTGAACCACCTACGCAAGGATTTATCAGCATGGTGAATATTGTCACCAGAAATAGGAGGTACAATCAGACTAGATCCTCCTCCTGCACCAGTTCAAATTCAAGTTGCACCCCCACAAAGGCCAGCGTAAAATCCCTTGCTAGGCCCACCAACTAGACCGATGGTGATAATAAGGAATAGACTTATTCAAAGTCTACAGATGACCTCAAAAAATTTATCGATTTATGAGATAATACAATAGTCTCCTAGGCATAAGGAGATGCTAATGGATATCTTAAGGTCCATAGAAGTACAATCCCAAGATCCAAAAGCTTTCACTAATTTTGTGGGACATGTGCAGTAGTGCCAAGAGCCTGTGATCCAATTCTATGATCATGAAATCAAGATAGTCTCTACTACTATAGCGGACCCATCACTTCATATCATCATGTGTGTAAACCACACACCCTTCAAGTGGGTGTTGATCGATACAAGATCATCGATCAACATAATTACCATGAAGGCCTTGGGACATTTAAAATTACCTAAATCGCATATTGTACCCTCAACTTTCACACTACGAGCATTCAATGATGCATTATGCTCGATAGTAGGTACTATAATCCTACCTATCTAGGTTGGATTGAAGACCATCCCTATGATGTATCACGTGCTTGAAGGTGTGATGCAATACAATATTCTCTTAGGCAGGTCATGGATAAGAGAAATGCAATGCATCCCTTTGATCTTGCATCAATGTATCAAATATGTGCACGAGGGACAAGTGCATGTGGTTCCTTCAGATGAGGAGCCATTTAAGTATGTCAATCAAGTGGATTTGCTAGGAGATTTCATCCTCCCATCTATGCATCTGGATATTAGACCTACATCACCTATCAGGCATCCAATGGGAAAATCAAAGGAAGTGTGCATCGGTCCTTCAACATCGGCACCATGACCAACTTCACATACAACAGCTACTTCTGTGAAGCCTACGACATCAACAATGCTTAGGAATGATCAGAAGCTAAAGGTAGTATTGGGTGAAAAAGAGTCTAAAGAAATCCCCAATATAGCAACTACCGAGATCCCAAATCCCATGGAGGAGGGAAACTCACAAAATAAAGTCGAGGAGGTACCTCAACCTGCCTCACCTATGTCTTCAACTGGATCATCTGCACCATAGGTGATAATTCATTTAGTCAATCTCGGGTTAGTAGAATACCTGGTGCAGAATGTAACTTTTATGCCAATCATAGAATCTACATAGGATATGGGTAGGCCTCAAGCCCATCGCTTTCTTATTGGGATGGTGGTACCACTAGGGGTGCCACCTAATCAGACTAACTTCATCTATGGAGGTTTAGATCAACTTGCAGATCATTCACCTATAGAAGAAGATGATGATGAACCATTTGCAGTAAACATTCATTATCTATCTAACCCAGAGTTCACCCTTCACTATTTTGATCATTACCATTGGCATGGTTATGGTTTAGGTCTATTTGAACAAGGGCGATGAACTCCATATGAACCATGCTATCAGCTATCGAATTGATAGGTTCAGATTGGGTTATGACATAAGAGGTTAGGATGAGCTTCTAGCTATATCTCTAGATCACCTAAACCTAAGCATGGGGGTGGATGTTGATTGGAACCCCTATCATCCTAACCCTTCATATTCTCAAAGGGGTAATTGGTCGATGACCATGGTTACCATAGAACCACCTTTGGTCTATCATGATAACATTTCGGTGGAGGCTAGTCTAGATATTCCAAGAATTGATTGGGTAGTTATAAACCATGAATATATCAATGATATCGGCATTGAACCCCAAACTTTTGGTACAATAATAGTAGATCTTGAATCAGAAGCTACTTTGAGGAAGGAGATTCAGAATCCATCTCTAAGAGAGGTGGACCAAAAAATAATTCTAGAGAAGATGATGGTGAACATTCCTCAAAGGATGAGGAATATGAGGATGAAATAGAGTTGGCCTACCTTGGGCCTCGCCATTTGCATCATCTTAGGGAACCTGTCGACATGGAACCCATTTATCGTGAGGTGTTCCTAGGTCCTCCCATTCAAATAAGGCCAATAAATCTAGAAGAGATATACCACAAGGCATTTCTTGGTTCAAATTTAAGGTAATTGCTTCCCCCTGAGGATCCAATTGTTATGTCTATTCCCAAAGTAGACCTGGTAATCCCCATTATGCTTGAGCCACATCTAGAGCAGGGGGAAAAATCTAGAGATAGTGAGTTGCATCTACATGGTCCTGGAGATTTCTTCCATTCCATCAACATGATCTCCATTGATTTGACCACTCCACTCCATAATCCATCTGACCCTTTGAAACCTTTGTACCTCAATCTTGAGGCCATTGATTTTGATCACACCAATTCACCTTTAGAGCCTGAAGATTTCTTCTCTAATGAAGAAATGTTGCAACCATTTCATTTTGCACCAGGTTATGCATATGATGTTTATCATGTTGAGGATAATCCCGATTCAGTGGAACCTTTAAACCCAGTAGATGACATCCATTTGATCCCTATGCCTCACCATCTTGAGGAGGGGTCACATATGTCAATAGAGGAAACCTTCAAAGTGGATATCAGTGATGATCCCACCAATCCAAGGAAGGTTAAATTTGGAGAAAGCTTATCTCCTGAGGAGTGCACCAACCTCATTCCTCTATTGAAAGAGAGACCTGATCTCTTTGCTTGGACATACAAGGACATGTCGGGTCTGGATCCAAAATTGGTTACTCATAACCTTTCGTTGGACCCCACCAAGAAGCCAATAAAGCAAAAACTCAGGAAGATGCATCCAACCATCGCTTTGATGGTTAAATATGAATTACAAAAACTATTGGATGTAGAATTTATCATTTCCATCGACTATCTAGAATGGGTATCAAACATGGTACCCATAGGAAAACTTGATGGAAGAATTTGTATTTGTACGGATTTTAGAGACCTCAATAAGGCAACACCCAAGGATTCATTTCCGTTGCCTAATATCGATGCTCTGGTAGATGCAACTACAGGTCATGAAATGCTTTCCCTCATGGATGGTTTTTTTGGTTACAATAAAATTCGGATTAAACCTGAAGACCAGCATAAAACCACTTTCACCACGCCATGGGGAACATTTTGCTACAAAGTTATGCCATTCGGTCTTAAAAATGTTGGTGCCACATATCAGTGGGCTATGACATATATCTTTCATGACTACATGCATAAGATCTTAGAAGATTATATCGATGACTTATTGGCCAAGTCATTGCTACGTGCAGAGCATGTCGAGGTTCTCAGAAAAGTCTTCGATCACCTGATAGAGCACAATGTTAGGTTGAATCCCAAGAAATGCGTCTTTGGCGTAACTTCAGGTAAACTCTTGGGATTCATCATTTCTAAATGAGGGATCGAAGTTGACCCAGTGAAGGTCAAGGCCATTTTAGAAATGTGTCCTCCCATGAATATCAAGGAATTGAGAAGCCTACAGGGCAAAGTAGCATCCATAAAGTGATTCATCGCACAATTATCGGATAAATATCGACCCATGAATCGACTGCTACACAAGGGGGTCCCATTTAATTGGGATGAGGACTATCAAAAGGCCTTCACTGAGATCAAGCAATATCTGGCAATGCCACCAGTACTAGCTCCACCTAGACCAGATGTGCCATTCTTGCTATATATATCTACCATCGACTTTGCATTGGGAACCATGTTAGCCCAAAAGAATGTGCAAGGTAAAGAATAGGCAATATATTACATCAGCCAAACTCTAGTCAGCTACGAGCTATGATATGCATATGTGGAAAAACTATGCTTAGCAATAGTCTTTGCAATGAAGAAGTTGCACCACTACATGTTGAGCCATACGACATATGTAGTATCAAAACAAAATCCTTTGTAGTATATGATGAGCAAAACATATCATAATACATGTACTGCAAAGTGGATCATGCTATTGATGGAATTTGACCTAGAATTCATAAGTCAAAAGTCTATCAAGGGATAAGTCATAGTAGATCAACTGGCAGAGGCTCCTCTTCAGGATCATAGACCTCTTGTCATAGAGCTTCTCGATGATGCAGTATTTGCATTATCAAAGTCGCCTAAACTCGAAGAACCTAATAATCAAGCAGATATGTCTTTGTTCTTTGATGGTTCCAAATGTGAGCAAGGGGGTGGTGTAGGAATTATGTTTTTCATGCCACAAGGTGCTCCAATACCCTTGTCATTTAAACTCAATTTCCCTTGCACAAATAACAATATTGAATATGAGGCCTTAATCTTAGGTCTCCAAACAATGCTCACCATGAAGATCAAAAAGCTAAATATCTTTGGTGACTCCTTGCTCATTTTTAATCAAGTTAAGGGGATCTATCAGTGTAGATGTCCCATTTTGAAGGTATATAAAGAGCTTGTGGACACATATCTAGCCCAACTAGAATGGTATGACATTGAGGCAATCCCTCAAACATCCAATATATTTGTAGACACCATGGCATATTTGGGATCCTTAATCCCTCAGAATCTATCTGCTGACTTCACTACCATTCAAGTGAAAATGCTATCGCAATCCATGATATGATGTGAGGCATAAAACAATCAAGAATCAGTCCACATGATTCAAATAGAACCAACCCATGAATGGTTCTACAAAGCTAGAGACTTTCTGAAAAAGGTGCCTTGGGGATCCTTGCTTTCGTAGGGTCCTACAGAGAATGGTACCACCATTCTCCATAAGGTTGTTTTCCAATAAGCTTTTGTACAAGTTGAACTACAATGGGAACATGTCATTCAGTCAGTTGAAGTTGTTGCCTATCAATATTGGATGTCATAATTACATGATTTCCTTAAGCTTGGTATAATCCCACAGGGATTATCGCATGCCACAAAATGAGCATTTAAATAGAAAGTGACTAGATATGTCTTGCTAGGAGACATCTTGTATCATCGTAGCTATGATGGAATTCTCCTTCATTGCCTTGAGCCCCAAGAATCAACTTGGGCAATCTCACAAGCTCATGATGGTACATGTGGTGGCCATTTCAGCGGCATGGCCATCATCAAGTGCATCCTTTGAATGGGCTATTATTGGCCCACTATGGAGAAGGATTGCACAATGTATGTCAAGAAATGCATCAAATGTCAACATCATGCTAATATTATGCACTTGCCATCATAGGCCTTACAACCCATCCAAGTGGCTTGGCCATTTGCTCAGTGGGGTTTTGATCTAATTGGTAAGATCTCTCCCCCGTCGTCGAGCTGACACACATTTATTATAATGGCCACTGAGTACTTTACCAAATGGGTGGAAGCAATCCCTTTAACAACAATGATAGGAGCACGTATTATGGAGTTCATACTCCATAATATCATATGTCATTTTGGGATCCCATCCAAGATCATATCGAATAATGGAACGTCATTCAAAAACAAAACTGTAAGGGCTTTAACGTCCAAGTATAATATACAACACAGTTTTGCGACTCCATACTATCCACAAGCAAATGGGCAAGTAGAAGCTTCTAACAAGATAGTGGTAGCAATATTAAAGAAGACTGTTCAAGAAAACCACAAAGATTGGCATATCTAGCTGCCCCTTGCATTATGGGCTTATAGAACTGTTGAGTGGTAATTTTTCCCAATTGCAAAACCACACTTACCCTTCGGATTTTGATAACAAAACCCTCTCTTGCAAATAAGTTAAAAACAAAGACAACTTCTCCAAGGTTTTGCTATATAATTATTGCACATGTGTATTAGTAATCTTGTAAAAAATTATTAAATGAGTGCTAGGAATACCTTAGTGGTTTGCAAGTAACTGTTAACAAGGGGCATGTGTTGGTTTATTTTATCTTGCTATGCTAGTAACTATTCATGAAACTTAAAAGAAAAGGAAAATGTGATTGACCCTCATATGACCACGATGTAAAGCCTTAGTTCCCTTTATCTTGGACTATTTTAGATAGATTTTATCTTCCTTTGATTAATCCGATTTTAGACAAGTTTTATCATGCTTAAACCTTGCTTTGAACAATGAAATAGAATATTAAAATATATCTCTAAATTTGAAACTTAAATTATGATAAGGTTCACTTGATGTTGCTTTGAACATGAAAATTCTAATAGCCTTTAATATAATAAATAAATTACCCCTCTTTGATGAAATTAATTTTCATAAAGAGACGTTAATTTATTGCTTTAAAACAATGACCTTAAAATGTCATTATAAATTATCCCTATTTAATGAAATCATAATTTTCATAAAGAAGAAATAATTTAATGTTTTCAAAACAATAGCCTCTGATATAATAATAAATTACCTCTCTTTAATAAAATCAGAAATTCATAAAGCAAAGGCAATTTATTGCTCTAAAAATGATAGCTTATGGTATACCATTAAAATTTACCCCCCTTTAATGAAATTGAAATTTTAATAAAGGGAAATTCATTTATGTCTACAAATAAAAATGTAAAACTGAAAAAAATCTGATTTGCCTTTAAAATGTGAAAAAATTAAAATTTAGAAATTATAAAAATCCTCATAAAATAGCAATTTTCAACAATTTTTATAAAATCGTAATGGCTTCGGAATGAGTTCGAATTTGTTTCGTATGAAATATTGTAGCTCATTCTTCACACCCATGTATTTATTATTGTCATTTTATTTTATTTTTTATTTATTTTTAATCATTGAAGTTTAAAAAAAAACGCAAAAGAAAAGTTAGAAAAATAAAATAAAATCTTTTCTCTTTGGCCGCGATGTTACAACTTGTCGTGATATCGTGACACTTTTTCTCTCTGGTCGCGATGTTGCATCATGTTGCGATATCGCGACACCTTTTCCTTCTTTGGCCGTGGCAATGCAACATATCACGATATCACGACATATTTTTTCCTTTTGCCGAGACGATGCAACTTGTCACGATTTCGTGACACTTTTTCTCCTCTGGCCACAATGCTGCAACTTGTCGTGATATTGCGACACTTTTTTTCCTCTGGCCACGATGACGCAACATGTCACGATATCGCAACACTTTTTCTCTTGGGCCACGATGATGCAACATTTCGCGATATCGTGACACATTTTCCTTCTTTGGTCACGGTAATGCAACATGTCGCGATATCACAAAATTTTTTATCTTTTTGCCAAGATGATGCATCACGTCACGATTTCGCGACATTTTTTCTCCTTAGGCTGCGATGATACATCATGTCGTGATATCACAACACTTTTTCTCTTCTGGCCACGACATTGCAACATGTCGCGATATCGTGACACTTTTCCTCCTTTGTCCACGACAATACAACATGTCGCAATATCGCGACACCTTTTCTCTTATAGCTGCGATGGTGCAGCATGTCGCGATATCGCGACACTTTTTCTCTTGTGGTCGTGACAATGCAACATGTCGCGATATCGTGACATATTTTCTTCTTTGGTCTCGACGATACAACTTGTCGTGATATTGTGACACCTTTCCTCCTCTGGCTACAACGACGCAACTTGTCGTGATATCATGACACTTCTTCTATTCTGGCAGCGACGTTGCAACATGTCACGATTTCACGACACTTTCTCTCCTTCAGCCGCGATGCTGCATCTTGTCGTGATATCACAACATATTTTCCTCCCTTGGTCATGACGGCACAACATGTCACGATATCGTGACACCTTTTCCTCCTTGCTCTTTCTCTATGCTTGGGACCGCGAAAATGCAACATGTCACGATATCGCGACACCTTTCTTCTTGTGGTGTTTGGATTTTTCTCTGATCTTTAGCTCTTGGTCCTCTTCGATCGGTTTGGATAACATGTAAAAAATACTTGTACAAGGTTTAGGGACCTTTCAACACCCTTTCAACCAATAAAATAAAAATAAAAAAAAATCTGGAAATGGAAATAAAATGCAAAAAAACTATAAAATGAACTAATAGCAATTTCATGCTACCCTATCATGCAAAACCCAAGATATGAGAGTTTTTGAATGTAACCCAACCTAACCAGAACTGCATTTGCACATCCTAAAATAAGTTAGATGCAAGCTTCTAAGGAATAAAATGACTCCTCTGTTTCTAGATATTCAACAATGCAACCATGAAATGCATTAAACATTACCTATAAATCTAAAAACTGAGAAAAAGAAAAATGGACATTAAACACAAAAATATTTAGAAATGATTCTCCTCTTATTTTGCTCAAAAGGTGTAGAAATCTTGCAATATTTGCATCAAAATACCAAAATATTTATGTTCTACATCTCCATTCCAGCAATATATATGGCCTTCCCAAAATAATCCAACCCTATCTCTCGAGTTTCAATCTACTTTTAAAATTTTTAATATTGTCCCTTCATTTCATTTCTTTCGGTATGCAACCCGTCATTTTGTTTTCTCTTCCTTTGATTTTCCAACATTGAGAAAAAGAAAAATGGATATTAAACACAAAAAAATTCAAAAATGATTCTCTTATTTTGCTCAAAAAGGTGTAGAAATCTTGCAATATTTGCATCAAAAAATCAAAATATTTTTGTTTTACATCTTTATTCCAGTAGCATATCTGGCCTTCCCAAAAGAATCCAGCCCTATTTCCCGAGTTTCAATATTCTTTTAACATTTTCAATATTGTCCCTTCGTTTCATTTCTTTGGGTATGCAGCCCATCATTTCGTTTTCTCTTCCTCTGATTTTCGAATGTCTCTGCCCCTACGTCTATTCTCTCTTCGCTTGGTTTCTGTAACAGAAAATACATTGATTAAACTTCGCATGCCTTAATCCTATATTCGTACACGCCTTTTTTAAATATCAAGAACCACCATATTCCAATAAATTTACATGAACTACTACTTGCACCAAAAGACAAATGTAAATTAGCTTTTAAACTTAACAAAACTAAAAACTTAAAAATAAAAAATACATAAACTACAACCATAACTAACAATTCTAAAACTTTAAAACTAAATACTTTAAAGCTAAAAACCATCTGACCACCATGAAAATATTATATATATATATATAATCTTTTCTTTCTTTGTTTATTATTTTTTAACATTTTCTTTTATTTTGATTTATTAGATTATATATATATATAATCTATTCTTTATTCTTTATTTTTTATTTATTTTTTTAGTGAAAAACCCCTTGCGGGGCCGCCTTGGTCTGAGAGACCATGAACAGGGGGTTCTACACTGTCAAAGTCACCCGGAGTCACACCCGACCCTGCCTGCACCAACATTATCAATTGGATTTTGGGTACCCAATTCAACTTTTTGGTAGGGTGGAGATTCGAACCTGGGACCTCCCTTGGAGGATTGCCCTCTCCTCTCCAACTCACCTACAACACCTGGGTTATTCTTTCTTTTTTATTATTTTTTACTTTTCTTTCTTTTATTTTTATTTATTTATTTTTATAATATATATATATATATATATATATATATATATATATTATTTTGAATGTTTTATTTTCATAATTATAATAAACATACATACATATATATTTATTAGAATTATATTTTTTTTATAAAGCAATCAAATACCTAATTTAAAAAAAATACTTATTGAAAATCATAATAAAGGAAAACTTTAAAACTAATCAAAATATAAAAAAAAAACCTATTAACCTAAAACACTAGCAAAACTAGTAAAAAAAGAAAACATTAGCCAATGCTAAACCGTGGAATCTATCAAAATTAGCACTTAAAATTCCTCAAAAACCAAAATTTTAAGGTGGGTCCCCAAATTTGGGGCTAGTTGTGGAATGACCACAACAAATGGCGACTCTGTTGGGAAATGCTCCTAAGCATTTTGGGTGAAGAACCCAAATCTAAAATGAGAACATCAAATATTAGCAAAATAAAATTATTCAATGATGTCCCGATAAGGTAGGGGTAAACAACTTCAAATAAAAACAATTAATCCATCTGCATTTGCTTAGTGTGTAAAACAATGACTCATTTTTGCACCTCTAAAAACTTTTCGAATTCCCTCATCTGGTTTGCATTTAGGCTATGAAGCACGACTCATAAAGAAAAAATTTACAAACAGAACCCCACTGCCAGCCAGGCATCTTTAGCCCCGGTAGGGTTTATCTAACTCACCCTTGTGTTTGTTTAATATTTTGCAAAGCCTTTTTATAATCAAGATGTGTCTAGATACAACCCTACTATCGATAAAGTGTCTATAGCCCCAATAGAGTTTATCTAGACTTTGTGACTGATTTGATCAAACTTTTCAATGCTCATTTTCCTCTTTTATTATTATTATTATTATTATTATTATTATTATTATTATTATTATTATTATTATTATTATTATTTTATAACTTTGAAAATATTCATGCATCACTAGGGTTAGGAAGCCTATAAGTAGAGCATGTTGAATTTTTGCCTTAATTTGCAAATCGAGATAACTTCATCCTTTAGGACTTCTAGAAATACCCTTTAATGTGTGAGTTACATATGGAGCTTTAGCGAGATATTTCATTGTTCTACTCTCCACCATTTTAGTCCCAACATCTGAGCCTAATCACAAAATAACTTTTCCTCCTTTTCTTAGGTTCACCTACTTTCATATTAGGTAATCCAACCTACTTAGCAAAGGAACACAAAAATGGGCAAGAGACCATAAGTTAGTGACCATGAAACATCACCTCAAAACAATGGAACAACCCAAAATGCACAACTAAAACATAAACCAAATCCTAACCTAATGCAAACTAACAAGCAAGCAACAAATCCACACTTAGAAACAAAACACAAACCACAAAGCTAAACAAAAATATGAAAACCAAAACTATATACAAATGTACAATATGGTACATGATGGTGCAACGCTTGAACTCTCTCTTCCCTTGATCCCAAATATGACTAGCACATTTCAAAAGACATATAACATGATATGCAAGCCAAGTTTTACAAAAATCCAATGAAAACCAAATTAAGCCAAACAATACAATAATCTTCATCTTGCCTCTCTCATCCCACCAATTTGATTTAGTTCTATTAACAATCCTAGAGGTGAGCTTCACATCATTAAATTGATTAGACAATAACATATTTTCAATTCCTCCTGGTCTATTCCTTAAGATGTCAATTTCACCATTCAATTCATGATTTAGAAATAAGCTTTCCTTTTTAAATATGAGATCTTGCAAACAAGAGCCTATTTCTAAAAACTTTAAAGCCAATTCATTTTTCATATTTGTAGGCCAATCAAATTTATGTAACCACTTGCAAGCATCTAGGATATCTATTAAATGAGAATCATCATAAGTTTTTATCCTAGATTCAATTATTAATTGTTGATGAACTTGATTCAACAATTTAATCACATCAACTTCATTCAACAAAGCAATATCATTAGTGGTGTGAGGAATAATTAATTCAAATTCTTTATCAACCACAAATGGCATTTCATCATTGATAACATTTTAATCCAACAAATAATCAGGCAAACCATTACCTGAATTTTGAATGGTAGAACACAAAGGGTGAGATTTTACCTTTTGCATATTTTCATTTGACAAACCTTTGTGATAATTTGTAATCTTTCCCTTTTCTTCATGACTTTCATCATCATCAAACACCTATTCAAAAATACCAAAGTTAGGCACCCAATCAAACATACGCCCATATTTTTCAAAAAAAGAACCTAGCTTCTCAAGATATGTGTCACATAACACCTTTTTATGATCAATGGCTTGAGTTGTTTCAAATAAAGTAATATTTTCAATTGGTGTTGAGCAAGAAGGATTGTCATTTTTGTCAACATAGGCAGTCAGATCCAAGGATGTAGTGGATAACAGACTTGAAATGGGTTTTTCTTAAAACCCAAGTTGGCTCTTCGTTTTGTTGAAAAAGATGCCCCGGTGTTGAAGATATTTAATTTTAAATATTTAGTTTAAATTTTTATTTTATTAAAAATTTAAATTAGAATATTAAATTAAATTAAAAAGGGCCGACGTGTTACTATTTCGCTGCAATAAGCTACAGGAAGGTAACGAAGGTGGAGAAGAGTTTGAGGCCGACAAAGTTAAATCTGGGCTGACGGATTTTAGGGTTTGGCAACTGAAAAATTCTAAGGTTTCTCAGTCAACGTTCTTCTAGGGTTTGCCTCTAAAATTTCTTCTATAAAATCAAGGGTTCTTCGAGTTTAAAAGGAGCAGTATGATGTGATATATGTGTATGAAGTTCGGGTGCAGCAGTGTGAGTGGTGTGAAGAGAAGATAAGAACACGACTTCTGCATACCGCGTTCTTAGGTGGAGATTTGTCTTCTTTACTTAACTTATAGCCTGTTGTCATGGGAGTACTTACTGGCTTACTATATTTAACTGCAACCAGACCTGATATTTTGCAAGCAGTGTGCATGGTAGCCAGATTTCAGGCCAGTCCCAAAGAGACTCATGTAACAATGAGTTAAAAGGATTTTTCGGTATCTCAAAGGCACCATGGAGTATGGATTGTGGTATCCAAGAGGCAAATATTTCACTCTTATATCATATTCAGATGCATATTGGGCTGGATGTGTTGATGACAGGAAGAGTACCAGTGGAGGAGCATTCTATTTGGGGGACAGATTGGTTGCATGGCACAGTAAGAAGCAAGAGTCAGTGTCTTTATCTACATCCGAGGCAGAGTATATTGCAGTAGCAACATGTTGCACACAAGTTTTGTGGATGAAACAGACCTTGAAAGATCTTGGTATTAATTTTAGTGAACCAATATCAGTAAAGTGTGACAACACCAGTGCAATCAACATTTCTAAGAATCCAGTAATGCACTCACGGACAAAGCATATTGCTATAAGGTATCATTTCTTGAAAGACAAAGTTGTAGAAGGAGAAGTCAGATTGGACTATGTCCCAACTACAGAACAGGTAGCAGACATTTTTACAAAACCTTTGCCCAAGGAAGTATTTGAGTATCTTCGAAGCAAATTAGGAGTAGCCACACTTCCTAAGAAGTGACTAGCTACAGGGATCACCTTCTCAGGGGGAGCACTTGAGTGTTTTAGGATGGACTCAGGGGGAGTCAAATTGTGCTTGAGAAGTGTGAGGATGGACTCAGGGGGAGTCAAACTGTGCTTGAGAAGATTGAGGATGGACACAGGGAGAGTCTGCAGCAGCCCTTTGGTATTATTGACAAAGGGGGAGAAGAGTTACAAAAATGTATACAGGTGTTGCCAACAATTCCAAAGGGGGAGATTGTTGAGAAAGAAGGATTGTCATTGTTGTCAACACAGGCAGTCAGATCCAAGGATGTAGTGGATAACAGACATGAAATGGGTTTTTCTTAAAACCCAAGTTGGCTCTTCATTTTGTTGAAAAAGATGCCCCGGTGTTGAAGATATTTAATTTTAAATATTTAGTTTAAATTTTTATTTTATTAAAAATTTAAATTAGAATATTAAATTAAATTAAAAAGGGCCGACGTGTTACTATTTCGCGGAAATAAGCTACAGGAAGGTAACGAAGGTGGAGAAGAGTTTGAGGCCGACAAAGTTAAATCTGGGCCAACGGATTTTAGGGTTTGGCAGCTGACAAATTCTAGGGTTTCTTAGTCAACGTTCTTCTAGGGTTTGCCTCTAAAATTTCTTCTATAAAAGCAAGGGTTCTTCGAGTTTAAAAGTAGCAGTGTGATGTGATATATGTGTATGAAGTTCGGGTGCAGCAATGTGAGTGGTGCGAAGAGAAGATAAGAACGCGGTATGCAGAAGTCGTGTTTTGAGTGTGAAATGACAGTGTGCTGGCTGTAGAAGTGATATTTCTGTGAAGTTGTAGCAGAGAACGCGAAGAGATATAGAGGAGTGGTTGAAAAAGTGCGAATCATTTTTCATAGCAGTAGTCAAATGCCGACAAGCAGCAGATCGCAGAAAAATAACAGATCATGATAATTGAGGTGAAAGTTTACATTCTGCAATTTTTATTATTATCTTCAAGTTGTAGCTTGAAAAAGGGGTTGGTGCCTCTTTCCAGTTGGTGCTGGAAAAATTGGAGTTGGTGCTCCATTCTGTTGTAGCAGATAAAACTTAGGGGTTGGTGCCTCTTACTAGTTGGTGCTGGTGAATGATTATGTAAATTTGGAGCTTTGCATTTGATTGGATTTGGATGGTAGTCCAAGCAGTCCTTTTTGAGGAGTAGCCACATCGGTGAACCTCGTTAAAATGTCGTGTTATGTGTGATGCTCTTAGTACTTTTATTATTTCTATTTTAATCTGCTACTGTTTATTTAAAAGTCTAAATTGCTTTTAAGTTTTTAAAGAACACACTGATTCACCCCCCCTCTCAGTGTCATTGTGATTATAACAATTGGATCATCAATGATATCAAACCCAAACCATTCAGGTTTTGAAATTTCCTCATTTTGAGATGGCATATACATTGTGGAGCCAAAATGTGGATCAATATTTTTAATTGCATGCCCCTCAAAGAGGACCAACTCAATTGGTTCCCCTTCTTTATCCATGGTAGTAGAATCATTATCATTTTTCAATATTTGATGAGATTCCAACCCTTCTTCCAAAAATTTTCTTGGATTGTGCAAGACTTGTAATATCCTCATGTGAGAAAGCAATTGTATTATCTTGCATATCAATTGACACAAGGTTTGGAGTGAGCATATTCTTCCCATTTATTCCAAGAATCATAGTAATCATCTTCCAAAATCAAGTTATGATGCTCAACTACTTCTTTGTCATATTCTGATTCATCAATATGTTTTTCATCAAATTAATTTTCACCTTCCTTAGATGGTTCAATTATTTCCAAAAGTGGGTTATTTCTTGTATTCAAATTTGTAAGGCTATCATAATCCACATTGGTAACCCATGATTCAATTTTATCACAATTTGGAAGGTGTGGATTTTCTTGGCCATCAGTTTCAACAATATCATCCAAAGTATCTTCCGAGAAGAAGTGAAATTTTGTTATGTCTTTGAACTAATTTATTGATTCCATTTCAAACTCACTTTCAACCACTTTTTATGGCTTAGGGGTTTCTGTAATGGGATCAATTTTTACATTCTTCTATTTATGATCATCCAAATACTCCTTTTTGAATAATTATTCTAAATCCTTTCTTTCCCAAATGAAATGGTGATCTTTTGGTTCCAACTCCTTGTTACCCATCCATAGTATTTCTTCTCCAAAATATTCAAGCTCTTCAAGAAATTCTGAGTAGGCATTTACTTCAATGTAAGTCATATCTAGACCTCCTCTATCATCCGAAGGAGCATAAAGTGAAATATAATTGAGATTCGTATCATGAACTTGATTCCTAGAATGATTTGGAAGAATACTTTGATGCACTTGTTTTTGTAATGGAACCATTTATCTACTTAACTTCTCAACCAACTTATTTCACTCTTTTATTTCCAATACAAGCTCCTTGTGTTGGGTGGTATAAGTAGTAGGATTAGTTGGATTGATATCAATAGGAAAAGCTTGAACACTTGTTGCAATGGCTCCATGAGTGACCAAATGGTTCTCTAACCGTAATGGAGTGGTTGGATGGATAGATGTATTTGTGTAAGTGCATGTGGGAGGATAAGTGGGTATTGTAGGATAAAATTGATTGTAGGGCAATGCATTTACCATATGATTTTATTGTGCCCATGCTTGATTTATCATCGGGGCTTGATTGTAATCCCCTAGTTGTACTACCATAGGCGATTGCTCCATCCCAAAACCTCACAGCCTTAATTTTTGATCTATAGTCATAGCTTCCATGTAGGACGAGGTAAGGGTAGTGACCAAAGGATTTGTCCTAGTGAATATGGCAAGCAAGGGATCCAATGCCCCAAAGTATATTTGAAGAAAAGCACTTTCCACAATATTAAAGGGAAAAATTAATCTTGCGTATAGCTTTCGAAATCTCATGTTGAATTCTCTCAATGGCTCATTAGGTTCCCTCCTACAAGAAGCAAATTGATAATAAATCATGGTAGGATCTATGGGCAACCTAAAATGATTGATAAAAGCAGTTTATAATTGGGCCCAAAATGTAATAGAACCCGCGGGTAGATTGATGTACCAATCATATGTCGTATCATCTAGGCTCCAAGGAAACAATCTACAAGCCACATCCTCATGTTCGATATTTCATCTAACTAGGATATCTACATAGGACTGAATGTGCTCCTCAGCTAATATTGTGCCATTGTGTTTAAACTTGGGAAAAAGTTTCTTTATGTTCTTGGGTAAGTCATGAGCATCTCCACTAATGTTCAAAGGATTACCATGCACCCCATACCACTTTCTAGCATTTGTAGCCATTTGATTAAGTTGTGATGTGATTAACAATGACAACAACAAATGATTGTTAGCAACGCCTCACAATAAGAACTATTCCCAAAATATGGTTAGCATCAACCAAAATATATGCATCAATTAAACCATGAAATTGAAGAACATTCTCAAATTTGCAAAAATGTTAGTATTAACACATCATCAAATAGATAATGTTAGAATCAATAAAAGTAATCATATGAAAATAAAATCGCGTTAGTCAAGACCAATGTCTTTAAATAACTCTTTCAAGTAATATGAAAAATTTAGCATCTAAATAGCATTAAAATAAACCAATTTAGACCCTCCTATCTCCCAAAGTGTAGAGTGCTAAAGGAGGCCAAAGATGCTAGTCAAATAAACTTGAAACATTTAGCAATTTAGAGCTCTCAAGGTTACACCAAAATCATATTATTCATTGCGTGAATAAGTCAAAGCATTTAAACAACAATGAACAATTTAGCATAAATAAAATAACACCAATTCAACCCTCTTTCTAGAACCAAAATGTTGAGTGGTAATTTTTCCCAATTGCAAAACCACACTCACCCTTAGGATTTTGATAGCAAAACCCTCTCTTGCAAAGAAGTTAAAAACAAAGACAACTTCTCCAAGGTTCTGCTATATAAGAATTGTACATGTGTATTAGTAATCTTGTAAAAGTGTATTAAATGAGTGCTATGAATACCTTAGTGGTTTGCAAGTAACTGTTAACAAGGGGCATGTGTTGGTTTATTTTATCTTGCTATGCTATTAACTATTCATGAAACTTAAAAAAAAAAAAAATGTGATTGGCCCTCATAGGACCACGATGTAAAGCCTTAGTTCTCTTTATCTTGGAGTTTTTAGGTAGATTTATCTTCCTTTGATTAAGCCAATTTTAGACAAGTTTTATCTTGCTTAAACCTTTCTTTGAACAATGAAATAGAAGATTAAAATCTATCTCTAAATTTGAAACTTAAATGATGAAAAGGTTCACTTGATGTTGCTTTGAACTTGAAAATGCCAATAGCCTTTAATATAATAAATATATTACCTCTCCTTGATGAAATTAATTTTCATAAAGAGACATCAATTTATTGCTTTAAAACAATGACCTTAAAATATCATTATAAATTATCCCTCTTTAATGAAATCATAATTTTCATAAAGAAGAAATAATTTAATGTTTTCAAAACAATAGCCTTTGATATAATAATAAATTACCTCTCTTTAATGAAATCAAAATTTTCATAAAGAAAAGACAATTTATTGCTCTAAAAATGATAGCTTATGGAATGCCATTAAAATTTACCCCCTTTAATGAAATTGAAATTTTCATAAAGGGAAGTTCATTTATGCTTGCAAATAAAAATGTAAAACTGAAAAAATATGATTTGCCTTTAAAATGTGAAAAAATAAAATTTTGAAATTATAAAAATCCTCATAAAATAGCAATTTTCAATAATTTTTATAAAATCGAAATGGCTTCGGAATGAGTTCGAATTTATTTCGTATGAAATATTGTAGCTCATTATTCACACCTATGTATTTATTTTTGTCATTTTACTTATTTTTTTCGATTTTTATTTTAATCAGTGAAGTTTAAAAAAAAATCTGCAAAAGAAAAGTTAGTAAAATAAAATAAAATATGGAAATGGAAATAAAATGCATAAAATCCATAAAAGGAACTAATAACAGTTTCATTCTACCCTATCATGGAAAACCCGAGATATGAGAGTTTTCGAATGTAACCCAACCTAACCGAAACTGTATTTGCACATCCTGAAATAAGTTAGATAAGCTTCTAAAGAATAAAATGACTCCTCTATTTCTAGATATTCAACAATGCAACCATGAAATGCATTAAACATTACCTATAAATCTAAAAACTGAGAAAAAGAAAAATGGACATTAAATACAAAAATATTCAGAAATGATTCTCCTCTTATTTTGCTCAAAATGTGTAGAAATCCTGCAATATTTGCATCAAAATACCAAAATATTTATGTTCTACATCTCCATTCCAGCAATATATATGGCCTTCCCAAAAGAATC
Source organism: Wollemia nobilis (assembly GCA_028583015.1). Classification (NCBI taxonomy): domain Eukaryota; kingdom Viridiplantae; phylum Streptophyta; class Pinopsida; order Araucariales; family Araucariaceae; genus Wollemia; species Wollemia nobilis. The sequence goes on along the minus strand of JAQPPZ010001711.1, from coordinate 3,795,444 downwards.
CAACCCTATCTCTCGAGTTTCAATCTACTTTTAAAATTTTTAATATTGTCCCTTCATTTCATTTCTTTCGGTATGCAACCCGTCATTTTGTTTTCTCTTCCTTTGATTTGCCAACATCTCTACCCCTACACCTATTCTCTCTTCGCTTGGTTTATGTTTCGTCCTCCATAACACGTCTATTTTCCAACATAATGTTTACTTTACTCTTTTGTTTTAATCATTGCATTTGAAATAGTATTGTATTCTATTTGTAACAACAAATACATTCATTAAACTTCACATGCCTTAATCCTATCTTCGTACGTGCCTTTTTAAATATCAAGGACCACCATATTCCAATAAAGTCACGTGGACTACCTGCACCAAAAGACAAATGTAAATTAGCTTTTAAACTTAACAAAACTAAAAACCTAAAAAAAAATTAAAAAATACATAAACTACAACCATAACTAACAATTCTAAAACTTTAAAGCTAAAAACCATCTAACCGCCATGAAAAGATTATATATATATATATATATATCAAAATAAAATAAAAAGTAAAAAAATAATAAACAAAGAAAGAAAATATTATATTACATTATATATATATATATATATATATATATATATATATATATATATATATTTTGAATGTTTTATTTTCATAATTATAATAAACATATATATACATATATTTATTAGAATTATAATTTTTTTTATAAAGCAATCAAATAACTAATTTAAAAAATTTACTCATTGAAAATCATAATAAAGGAAAACTTTAAAACTAATCAACATAAACAAAACCTATTAACCTAAAACACTAGCAAAACTAGTAAAACAAGAAAACATTAGCCAATGCTAAACCGTGAAATCTATCAAAATTTGCAATTTAAACCACTTAAAACCAAAATTTTAAAGTGGGTTCACAAATTTGGGGCTAGTTGTGGAATGACCACAACAAGAACTAGTATACGAATGCCCACTAGGGAAACCCTGTTTTCACTAGTATATGGTGCTAAGGCCATTATGCCCTTGGAATTGGAAATTCCAACCTTGCACATCGCATTGAAAGAGTTCATCGATGACGACACTACGCGACAAGTTTGCCTTGACCAATTTATGCTTCTTGATGAACATTATGTGAATGCCCTTGAGCATATCTGAGTTTATCAGGAATTCCTAAAACGAGCTTACAATAGTAAATTCCACCTAAGAGACTTTAAATTTGGGGATCGTGTGCTAAAATAAAATAAACAGAACTCAAACCTACCACCGCATGTACAAGATAAATTTGCAGCCAACTGGTTAGTTCCAGTTATCATCTTAGAGAATATAGGACCTGGAACATATCGCCTAACATTGCTTTAAGGTTTTGAAGAGCCTGAATCTCTCAACATTCTTCATCTTAAGGTATTCCACACATAAAAATAAAAATTCAAAAAAAATTAAAAAATCAAAATAACAAAAAAATTTAAAACACAAAAATCCAAACAAATAAAAAAGAAATAAATCCAAAAAACACTGCAAAACATCAAAAATACAAAAACATTTACGTTATGCATTTTCATTTTGCACATGAATTCATTTAATTGCATTGCATTAGGCATGTCCATCCATTGCACTTGCATTAGGATAGGTTGTGTTTATAATATTACAAATGACACCATGTTTGTATCTTAATCATGCATTTATTTATCATCATCATCATCCATCACCCTTGTGAGTAATTGTGTTTTTGAAGACAACCCTTACTATTGCTATGAGGTATATACTTGGGTTTTTTGGTAATTCAACCATATCTAGTGATCTTCTCATATTTTGTAGAAAGCTATCTTTGCTTTTGGAGATGAGGTCTAGTTTTGATAGCACCTAGCATATGTCAAAATCTCATCACAAATTAAACACATTAACAGTTCTAATTAGGACAAGGAATGATAAAAACTACAAAGTGGTTCTAGTCACCTTAAGCGAAAGGTTTTTACTTGCTCATCTTGTGATGTGTATGGTCTAGAGTATTTATCAATGACAAAAGGACAAGCTACCCCCTACCAAATAAATCCCTTGCTTTCATACAAAACAAGTAAAATTTCCAAATCAAAGCAAATCCCTTGCTAAAAAAAATGCAAAACACAGTGATTTTTATCACTAAGCATGAGAAAGTATCCCAATAAATGTGAAGAAAAGAAGGGGGTGAAATGTTGAATCACTGGAATGTTAAATACTCAAATTCATTGAGTGATACCCAATACAACATAAGGTTGAATGAATTTTGCCTAGCATTGGGGTAGTTCTAAGAAATTTACAAATGAACTAGCTTTAAGTGGCGTGTATTACCTAGTGGTCTAGTCCAATTGCATCTAAACTTAGGATCAAGGTGAACATTTGGGTGATCCTCATTACAATAATGGACTGAATGAATCCCGCCTGGCAATGAGGTGGTCTTATGTATCATCTAATATATTCATTTGCATACACAAGGATAATGAATATTTTGGTCTTCATAACAAAAAAAATTGTCTTTCAGGAGTCCTGTATAGTCAGTATACAACTTTTGATTAATCAACTAGGGTGTTTGAGTCTCATGGAAAACCTCAAAAATCCCTTATAGCAACAAGTCACATCAATAAATCAATCATCAACTTCTTTTTATGAGGTTTTGTTTATTAAAGGGTGTTCATAACATAGGATAGATACCAGATGGATATCAACAATGATATTTAGACGGTGTGCATATATTTTAATTTACAAAATCTCATGAGGGAAAACCATACATCTTTCATCATCTCATCTCACATATGGATGTTTAAATTATTAATTCTTATGATAAGATTTACCATTTATATTCATGATTTTTAAAAATTCTATGGTGTCATCCATTAGTTTGTAAAACACAAATTAGATTCATTTCTTATACTTTAAGTGATTAAAGCATACAGGTTCATTGGCATTAGTTCATCATCATGTAATTAATGCATTCCATTACACATCATGTATCATATCACATAAGTTAAGTGCATAAACAATTGAAATAAATTAAAAATACATTTAATTATAAGCAGTGCATCCATATATGTACTCATTATCATAGGGCATACATACATATAGATCATAGCATCTAACCATACATCTATCATCTAGCTAGTGCATGTCATTAGTATATCACATCCATATAAGCATAAATCAATACATCACATAAGCATTGCATCCATGTGCATCTCATAAACATAAAACAATAAATTAACACATATAATGAACCATAATCAACTAGAATATCATATATATATATGTGTGTGTGTGTGTGTGTCAAATGTATACAAGAGGTATAAAATACCCGTAGGCTACAATAGTGTAGGTCCTCAGACCTTACACTAAAAAATGATATAGTGCCATCAAGATACAATCATGACTAGCTTGTGCCACCTAAGGCACCTCCCCCCTCTCTACCCTCTCTATGAGGCTACCTGGAGCTAGTGCCCACTAACCTCTCTGATCGAGCACCTGTCATATGACTGGGTTGCATCGATGACTTCCCAAACTCACTCTGCTTGCTCCACTCTGAGCCACCTACTATATATCTATATGGAAGTGTGCCCCCACATAGCCTAACCTGAGCCTATAAAGTAATGATATACATAGTATTGGTTGTGCATTGAGCTATATCATCTGCAATGATACCCCATAGATGCCTAATATCTATATTTACATCTAACCCTATCGGTATCAGAGTAACTAGGGTATATGGTCTAGCCTGAGAAGTAGAAGGGATCCCAATAGTCACCCAGGAGTGCATCTCGCTCTATAGTCTAGAGATCCAAGTGTGCTTGTACAAGATCCTACTGTGTGGTGATCTTCTCAATATCTATGGTGGCTATGTCAACCTGTACCTAGAGAGCTACCCTCTCCTCTTGATAGCCCTACTATTGAGTCTAACTTATTGTAAGTTGCACCTATAATTCACTCATTTGGACCTATAGGATGGAAATAGATGTATCCCTCTCCAAAATCTTCCTTTCAGTCATCTGTAGCTATGCTTGCATGCCATGTATCTAGACTTGTAGCTGTGATACCTCATCATCAGGGTCCTCCTCGCTATCTATCTCATCTTGTGCCTCCTCCTTTGGAGTAGCTTGCTATACCCACTTACTCTATATTCTCTGCCAAACTCGTCATCCATATGGGTCATCAGACACTGCCTCTACAACCTCACCATCCTTGGATCTGCCAAGGGGATCACCACAATGCCATAGCCTAGTTTTCCACCAGGCATTGTAATCTAGAGTCATCCCAGCATCTGCAGCCCCTATATCCTCAATCGCATCATATTTATTTATCAAAGCTATCACCTAAGGCCAGGATAGTTGTATATTCTGTTGAGCAAGGTGCAGCAACAGTATTGTCATTGTTGTCAACACAATCAGATAGATCTGTTGATGCAGTGGACAGGAAGTTCAAAAGCTATTCAGATGCAGAAGACAGGAGTTCAAAGGTTATTCATAGTATGTACAGTGATTTTCCAAGAAGACCGAAGTGGCCCATATGCAAAAGATCAAAGAAAAAAGACAAGTAAGAAAAGTGTCGCGATATCGCGACATATACAACAGGCAAGAAAAACTGTCACGATTTCGCGACATGTTGGAAGAGAGAGAAAAAGTAGGAAAAACTATCGCGATTTCACGACATGTTGGAAGAGAGAAAAAGTAGAAAAAACTGTCACGATTTCGTGACATGTTGGAAGAGAGAGAAAAGAGGAAAAATTGTCATGATTTCGTGACATGTTGGAAGAGAAAAAGGCAAGTGGAAAAACTGTCACGATTTCGTGACATGTTGGAAGAGAAAGAGAAAGCAGGAAAAAGTGTCACGATTTTGTGACAAGTTCGAAGAAAGAGAACAAGTAAGAAAAGTGTCACGATTTCGTGACATGTCACATTTTCGCGACTAAAATAGGAGAGAGAAAGTAAGTTGGAAAAGTGTCACGATTTCGTGACATGTCGCATTTTCGTGACTAAAATAGGAGAGAGAAAGTAAGTTGGAAAAGTGTCACGATTTTACGACATGTCGCATTTTGTGACTAAAATAGGAGAGAGAAAGTAAGTTGGAAAAGTGTCACGATTTCGTGACATGTCGCATTTTTGTGACTAAAATAGGAGAGAGAAAGTAAGTTTGAAAAGTGTCACGATATCGCGACATGTCGCATTTTCGTGACAAAAGAAAGAGAGGAAGCGTAGAAGCAGAAATGTCAGATTTCGTGACAAAAGAGAGAAGAAGACTTGAAAGAGAAGTGTCACGATTTTGTGACAAAAGCAAAGAAGTAAAGTAGGAAAGAAAGTGTCATGATTTCATGACAAAAGCTAAGTTGAAGACTACGGAGGTAGAAGTGTCACGATATCGTGACAAAAGCAAAGTCGAAGTCTATGGAAGAGAAGTGTCATGATATCATGACAAAAGCAAAGACGAAGTATACGGAGGCAAAAATGTCGTGATATCGTGACAAAAGAAAAGATGAAGTCTACAGAGGCAGAAATGTCATGATATCATGACAAAAGAATAGAGAAAGCGTACGGAGGTGAAAGTGTCACGATATCGCGACATGTATTTTCATGGCAACAACAACAAAAGAAGCTACAGAGGCAGAAATGTCATGATTTCATGATAGGTCATAAATGCGCAAGTCAAGAAGGAGAACTCGACTAAAATGAGAAGTATGACAGTGGACCGACATCACTACGACATTTACAAGGGCAGTTATAGAGTGATTTCATACTGCTAAAATATGAAGAGTGATCAAAAGTCAGTATGGCGGTTATAGGGTCTGTCCAGAATGAAATCATCAAGCGATGGATAAACCGAACATCTTCTTGAGTTGAAGCCGATGAAGACCGATGACAACCGACTAAAATTAGGGTTTACAGTTGTTATGAAAGCCGACTAAGATTAGGATTTATAGCCGACTAAGATTAGGGTTTTCATCATAAAAAATATTGTTATAAAAGGAGGGTTGTTTGGAGAATTGAAGGTGAGTTGAATGTGTGTGAAATACGGTCATTGTGCATAGAGAGCAAGTCGTGTCGAATCATGCTAAGTGCAAAATTTGCAAAGAGAGTAGAGTGCACAAAAGGGAGAAGATGATCGTGAAGTTTGACTGTAATGAAGCAGAGTGTGCAAAGTGATTGCATAGAGAGAAGAGTGTGTAGAGAGTGAAAAGGTTGAAGTTTGACTAGGTGCTGTTGTGATTGCATAGAGAAAGTAGAGTGCATAGAGAATACAAAGGTGAAGAAGACTAGTCAGGGTCTTGCAAAAGCAAAGGTATCTTACTGACAAACTTCTAGTTTCAAATTGAAGTCCAAGTTGGTGCTTGGCATCAGGGGTTGGTGCTCCTTCTAGTTGGTGTTGGTAAATCAGGGGTTGGTGCTCCTTTCTATTGGTGTAGATAAATCAGGGGTTGGTGCTCCTTCTAGTTGGTGCTGGTAAATTAGGGGTTGGTGCTCCTTTCTATTAGTGTAGATAAATCAGGGGTTGGTGCTCCTTCCAGTGGGTGCTGGTAAATTGATTGTAAAGTTGGTGCTTTGCAAAGGCTGGATTTGGATGGTAGTCCAAGCAGTCAATTTTTGAGGAGTAGCCACATTGGTGAACCTCGTTAAATCTTGTGTTGTGTGATGCTCTTTTGTTATACTTGTTGTATCTAGTAATAAGTTTTAATTGTTACGGTATTAAGAGTTATAAATTCAAGTTTAAAGAGCTACACTGATTCACCCCCCTCTCAGTGTCATTGTAAGACTAACAATTGGTATCGAGCTAAGTTCCTGTACAAGCTTAACCGGCTAGGGTGATCTTGGAAGTAACACAATGGCAGGTGGTGAAGCTCTTTTCATGGCATTTGAAGAAGTAAAATCAGAAAAGGAAGGAGTGAACTCTGAAGTATGTGGTGAAAACCCTGAGGCTGAAGTAGATCTAGAAGGTGAGTTGATCTCTGCACTTGAAGAGTGGAAAATAGAGAAGAAAAAGAATAAGAAAATTTCAAAAAAGCTTGAGGATGCAAATGAAATCATAACTAGTTTGAAAGTATAGATAGAAGAATACAAGAAAATATCTAAAGATCTTGAAGTACAAATTACCATGAAAATAGATTATTGCTGCAAACTAGAAGAAGAGAATGTTGGTTTATGGATGTAGATAGAAGAGATGAATCACAAAATTAGTTGCTATCACAAATGCGAAGAAAGTTCTATGAAGCTGGATAAGATTATAAATGACCAAAGGCCTGTAGGCATCAAATTTGGTCTGGGTTTCGTCGAAGGAGAATCATCAAATGGATCAAAGGCCAGAAATGTAGAATCCATAAAGAATGAAGATAAGAAATAGGTTGATCAAGGAAAAATGTCTCATGCAAAAGAAAGCAATAATGCCAGGCATGAAAGGAGAATTGACAATGATGGATTCACCAATGTCACACATCAAAGAAGAAGAAGACCTATGGCTCCTACGACAACATGGCAAAGACCATCACCCAGGTTCAATTATCCCTTTTCTGGTTTCTATTTTAAATGCAATGGCTATGGACATAAAATCTCAGACTGCAAATATAATGTAAGACCAAGGAATTTCACCAGTAGAAATGCTTTTTCTCCTTTGATGAATTATACAGTAGAATGTTATAACTGTCATAATTTTGGGCACATTGCAAGAAACTGTAGAAGTACATTTGCATCAAATCAGTTTCAGGGAAGAAAATTTCAACCAAATAGGATGAGACAAAATAGAAAACTTCTCAAAAAACATGCACAAGCTATTGATAAGGGAAAGGCAAAACAAGAGCCCAAAACTACTATCAAAATGGAGTGGAAAGAAAAAGAGCGACTTAAGGAAGAAAAGGAATCCTTAATCGTACAAACAACATTTAAAGCACAGAATAAATATGTACCATGGATACTTGATAGTGGATGCTCCAGTCATATGACAGGTGACAAACAAAAATTTGAGAAGTTACAGAAATATGAAGGTGGTTCAGTAAAGTTTGGAAATAATGATGGAGCTAAGATAGTTGGCAAAGGTTCAGTTAAAATTAGTGACAGAAAAATTAAGTCGAAGAAGTCTTGTTTGTGGATGGTTTGAAACATAACTTGTTGAGCGTAAGTCAGATTTGTGATAAAGGTCATGAAGTAGTTTTTAAGAAGCAGGGTTGTGAAGTCAGAAAAACAAATAGTGGAAAATTGATAGCAACTGGATCAAGGACATCTGGCAACCTGTACATGCTCTCAGAGACTTCAAAAGGAGCTTGTTTTATTGGACAGGAAGAAGAAAATTGGTTGTGGCACAAGAGACTCGGTCATATCAGTTTTGATAATCTAGTAAAAATCAACTCAAAAAGGGCAGTGAGAGATATTCCCACCATCAACAAACCTGCAAACAACATTTGTGCTTCATGCCAAAAGGGGAAGCAAACTAGAGTCACATTCAAAACAAAAGAGTACTACACAAGCAAACCTTTGGAACTAATACACACTGATTTATGTGGACCCATGAGAACACAAAGCATAAATGGTGACAAATATTTTATGTTGTGCATTGATGACTATTCCAGAATGACATGGATATTTTTCTTGAAGCATAAATCAGAAGCTTTTGAAATGTTCAAGACTTTCAAAAACCAAGTTGAGAATGAAACAGGAAAGAGGATCAAATGTTTAAGATCAGATAGAGGAGGAGAATTCATTTCAGAGGAGTTTACAGAGTACTATGAAAAATACGGTATTAGGAGACAGTTTTTAGCAGCCAGGACACCTCAGCAGAATGGAGTGGTAGAAAGAAAGAACAGGACAGTGCAGGAAATGGCACGGACTATGTTGGCTGAAAGTAGAGTAGCAGATAGATTTTGGAAAGAAGCAGTCCATACTGTAGTGTATATCCAAAATAGGTACATGCTGAGAACACATGAAAGCAAAACTCCTTATGAGTTGTGGTTCGGTAAAAGGGCAACAACAAAATACCTCAAAGTTTTTGGCAGCAAGTGCTACATCAAAAGAACTGAAGATAATCTTGGTAAGTTTGAAGATAGAGCGGATGAAGGTATTTTTGTTGGTTATTCATCAAAAAGCAAAGCTTACAAATGCTACAACAAGAGGCTAAAGAAAATTGTGGACAGTGCCGATGTTAAATTTGATGAAGGTAGAGAACGAGTAATTAGCTATGAAAAGAACTACCCAATTTATGAAGAGGTTATTGAAGGAGATGAGGAAAACGAAACGGAAAAGATACAAAAAATTGACTCAGATGATTTAAGTTGTGATTCAGAAGTGGAAGAAAATAAGAAATTCAAAATAGATAGCTGGCAGAAAAATCATCCTAGAGAGCAAATAATTGGAGACCCCAAAGTTGGTGTTCAGACAAGAAGAAGAGTAGTAAGTAACTACTCTCTATTATCCAGCATTGAGCCCAAAAATGTTGCTGACGCAAGCAAAGATGAAAGTTGGATGAAGGCAATAAATGAAGAATTAGATCAGATCGAGAAAAATGAAACTTGGGAGTTAGTACCTAGACCTGCAAATAAAAATATAATCGGGACTAAATGGATTTTTCGAAACAAATTGAATGAAGACGGACAGGTAGTCAGAAATAAAGCAAGATTGGTATGTAAGGGTTATGCACAAGTTGAAGGCATTGACTTTGAGGAAACTTTTGCACCAGTAGCTAGACTAGAGGCAATTAGAATGTTTCTGGCTTTAGCAGTCTACAAGAATTTCAAAGTTTATCAAATGGATGTGAAATCAGCGTTTTTGAATGGGAAACTTGAAGAAGAGGTTTATATTGAGCAACCGAGATGGTTTCCAACTTGGTGATGATCCCAACTTGGTTTGCAAGTTGAAGAAAGCATTATATGGCTTAAAACAGGCACCCCAAGCATGGTATGCAAGGCTAGACAACTATCTCACTCAACAAGGGTTTAAGAAAGGTATGGTGGATAGTAATTTGTATGTCAAAACAAAAAATGGGCATCTTATTGTTCTTGTTGTATACGTAGATGATATCATATTTGGCAACAGCAAAGATGAGTCGTGTAAAGATTTAGCAAATAAGATGCAGAAAGAATTTGAAATGTCAATGATTGGTGAACTTTCGTATTTCCTCGGGTTGCAAGTTAATCAAAATAAGAAGGGCATATTTATTTCTCAAGTTAAATATGTGAAAGAGATGTTAAAAAAGTTCACAATGGAGGATTGTAAGCCAGTTAGCACTCCCATGATGACAGGTTGCAAGTTGAGCAAGGATGACAAATCTCCACCTGTTGATCAAACCATGTAGAGATCTATGATTGGGAGCTTACTGTACCTGACAGCTACCAGACCAGATATTTTGCAGGCAGTATGCATGGTAGCACGATTTCAGGCTAATCCCAAGGAGACTCATGTGACAAGCAGTGAAGAGGATTCTTCGGTACCTCAAGGGTACTATGGAGTATGGGTTATGGTATCCGAAAGGTAAAGACTTCACCCTTATTTCGTATTCAGATGCAGATTGGGCAGGAGGTGTCGATGACAGAAAGAGTACCAGTGGAGGTGCATTCTATCTTGGAGACAGATTGGTCGCATGGCACAGTAAGAAACAAGAGTCAGTTTCTTTATCGACAGTAGAGGCAGAATATATTGCAGCGACAACATGTTGTACGTAGGTATTGTGGATGAAACAAACCCTGAAAGATCTTGGTATTAGCTTCAGTGAGCCAATATCAGTTAAGTGTGATAACACCAGTGCCATTAACATCTCCAAGAATCCGGTTATGCATTCACGCACAAAACACATTGCTATCGGGTATCACTTTTTGAAGGAGAAAGTTGCGAAAGGTGAGGTTAAGTTGGATTTTGTTCCAACTACGAAGCAAGTAGCAGATATCTTCACAAAACCATTGCCCAAGGAAGTTTTTGAGTACCTTCGCAATAAATTGGGAGTGGTCACACTTCCCAAGAATTGACTAGCTACAGGGATCACATTCTCTGGGGGAGCATTTAAGTATTTGATTATCTTTTTGCTCATGTTCATGATTTTTGCTAAGTGTAATAAATTTTGCCTGAGAATGTTGTGCATGGACTCGGGGGAGTCTACGGTAGCCCTTTGGTATTATTGTCAAAGGGGGAGAAGAGTTACAGGAAATTGCACATGTGTTGCCAACAATTCCAAAGGGGGAGATTGTTGAGCAAGGTGCAACAACAATATTGTCATTGTTGTCAACACAGTCAGATAGATCTGTTGATGCAGTGGATAGGAAGTTCAAAAGCTATTCAGATGCAGAAGATAGGAGTTCAAAGGTTATTCAGAGTATGTACAGTGATTTTCCAAGAAGACCGAAGTGGCCCATATGCAAAAGATCAAAGAAAAAAGACAAGTAAGAAAAGTGTCACGATATCGCGACATATACAATAGGCAAGAAAAACTGTCATGATTTCATGACATGTTGGAAGAGAGAGAAAAAATAGGAAAATTATCATGATTTCATGACATGTTGGAAGAGAGAGAAAAAGCAGGAAAAACTGTCATGATTTCGTGACATGTTGGAAGAGAGAGAAAAAGTAGGAAAAACTATTGCGATTTCGTGACATGTTGGAAGAGAAAAAGGCAAGTGGAAAAACTATCATGATTTCGTGACATGTTGGAAGAGAAAGAGAAAGTAGGAAAAAGTGTCACGATTTCGTGACAAGTTCGAAGAAAGAGAACAAGTAAGAAAAGTGTCATGATTTCGTGACATGTCGCATTTTCGTGACTAAAATAGGAGAGAGAAAGTAAGTTGGAAAAGTGTCACGATTTCGCGACATGTCGCATTTTCACGACTAAAATAGGAGAGAGAAGTAAGTTGGAAAAGTGTCACGATTTCGTGACATGTCGCATTTTCGCGACTAAAATAGGAGAGAGAAAGTAAGTTGGAAAAGTGTCACGATTTCGTGACATGTCGCATTTTTGTGACTAAAATAGGAGAGAGAAAGTAAGTTTGAAAAGTGTCACGATATCGTGACATGTCGCATTTTGTGACAAAAGAAAGAGAGGAAGCGTATGAAAGAGAATGTACGATTTTGTGACAAAAGTAGAAGTAGAAAGTGTCATGATTTTGTGACAAAAGCAAAGAAGTAAAGTATGGAAGTAGAAGTGTCATGATTTCATGACAAAAGCTAAGTTGAAGACTATGAAGGTAGAAGTGTCACGATATCATGACAAAAGCAAAGTCGAAGTCTATGGAAGCAGAAGTGTCGCGATATCGTGACAAAAGCAAAGATGAAGTATACGGAGGCGAAAATGTCATGATATCATGACAAAAGAAAATATGAAGTCTACGAAGGCAAAAATGTCATGATATCATGACAAAATAATAGAGAAAGCGTACGGAGGCAAAAGTGTCACGATATCGTGACATGTATTTTCATGGCAACAACAACAAAAGAAGCTATAGAGGCAGAAATGTCATGATTTCATGATAGGTCGTAAATGCGCAAGTCAAGAAGGAGAACCCGACTGAAATGAGAAGTATGACAGTGGACCGACATCACTACGGCATTTACAGGGGCAGTTACAGAGTGATTTCATACTGCTAAAATATGAAGAGTGATCAAAAGTCAGTATGGCGGTTACAGGGTCTATCCAGAATGAAATCATCAAGCGATGGATAAACCGAACATCTTCTTGAGTTGAAGTCGACGAAGACCGATGACAACCGACTAAAATTAGGGTTTACAGTTGTTATGAAAGCCGACTAAGATTAGGATTTACAACCGACTAAGATTAGGGTTTTCATCATAAAAAATATTGTTATAAAAGGAGGGTTGTTTGGAGAATTGAGGTGTAGTTGAATGTGTGTGAAATACGGTCATTGTGCGTAGAGAGCAAGTCGTGTCGGATCGTGCTAAGTGCAAAATTTGCAAAGAGAGCAAAGTGCACAAAAGGGAGAAGATGATCATGAAGTTTGACTGTAATGAAGCAGAGTGTGCGAAGTGATTGCGTAGAGAGAGCAGAGTGCATAGAGAGTAAAAAGGTTGAAGTTTGACCAGGTGTTATTGTGATTATGTAGAGAAAGTAGAGTGCGTAGAGAATGCAAAGGTGAAGAAGACTAGTCAGGGTCTTGCAAAAGCAAAGGTATCTTACTGACAAACTTCTAGTTTCAAATTGAAGTCCAAGTTGGTGCTTGGCATCAGGGGTTGGTGCTCCTTCCAGTTGGTGCTGGTAAATCAGGGGTTGGTGCTCCTTTCTATTGGTGCAGATAAATCAGGGGTTGGTGCTCCTTCCAGTTGGTGTTGGTAAATCAGGGGTTGGTGCTCCTTTCTATTAGTGCAGATAAATCAGGGGTTGGTGCTCCTTCCAGTGGGTGTTGGTAAATTGATTGTAAAGTTGGTGCTTTGCAAAGTCTGGATTTGGATGGTAGTCTAAGCAGTCAATTTTTGAGGAGTAGCCACATTGGTGAACCTCGTTGCAAGGGAACTCCTATGAGTTCTCTCAATTTCAACTATAATTATTCTGTTAATCAATTAACCCGATAGATAAACAAACAATACAATGATGCAATTGCTCAGATAATCAAATGGAATAATGAAGTAAATGGTTCGCCACTTAAGGTGGGCACACCCTCGTCGTAAAGGCAAATATGCGAAGATCGCAAATGAAGTATAAAAAGGATAATAATAGATGATAATTTATTTACTCTACACTTGGATAAATAATGATTAAATGTAATACTTCATAATATAGCCGACGCTATATTATTTTAGGTATGTAACATGACTCCCCTCCTCGAAAAGCTTTGTCCTCAAAGCTGGAAATGATTGGAAAATACTTTTAGATTCCTAGGTTGCATCTTCATCTGGTAGGCCCTGCCATTTGATGAGAAATTCTTGGATGTGACGAGAGCTCCGTATGCATGTTCTACTTTGTAGAATTGCTTCTGGCTGGAGATATATACGCCCTTCTGCATCTAGTATTGGTAATTCTGACTGAGATTTCACTTTTTGGCCGATCACCTTGGCATGGTCATGGGATATTTGGGGAGGTAGTCCCTTTGGTTCTTGGAAGACCTCTGCGTAATGTGCTACGATGTCCCATAAATCTGGAGCAAAAATACCCGAAGTTGCTCGAGATTGCTTTTTCAAACAATTAATTTGATCTATGAATCCGTATCCAACATTTTTTAATGTTTTCTCCATACTATGAGAGCTCACCATCTGTGATGGAGGAGTAGTAATACATTGTAAGTGAATGACCCATCCGTTTTCCTTCCATTCCACAAATAATTTTTTGAAATTGAAGCTAACCGTGTCTAGTGTTTCCAACCATTCAACTCCCAAAATAACATCAGAGTTCCCTAAATTCATTACGAAAAGAGATCCAACCCAGGTATAAGTTCCCATTTTAATGGAGACTTGAGATGTTCTCCCAACACATTGAGCATTCACCCCATTGGCTACTAGAACCTAGAATTTGTCTTTATTGGAAGAGTTAATGAATAAATTCATAGCTTTTGTTGTTTTGATGTCTATAAAATTGTGGGTACTACCTGAATCAATTAGCACATTTACCTTTTTCTATCGAATAAATCCTGGTACCTTGATTGTATGGTGGGCTGTTAACCCCATGAGGGCCTACACAAAAATAGCCATTGTATCCTCTTCCTTCTCTTCGAAAACAAGCGATAGTTCTTCTTGAATAGGTTCTTCCTAGTGGTATGCTTCTTCCTCTTCTCCTTCATATTGAGCGCATTCAATATGAAAGTTTTGTTTTTGTGCACATGCTTGTTCTCTGGGATGGTGATTGCGACATTTATAGTAGAAGTATCTTGATGGTTGATCATTTCTGTGAAAATATTTGTTGCCATACGAAGGATGACTATAAGTTTCATGTTGTGTATACAACTGAATTCTCTTCTCAGCTAGCTTGGCTAATCTTATGCAATCGTTCAACGAGGTTGGATTTTGAATGTCCACCTCCAATCTATATTTTATTTCAAACCATTGCAAAAAGCTCCTACCACTGTGTCTGGACTAAGGTGTAATGCATACGGTAGTAAACTGGTGAATTCGAAGATGAACTCACTAACTGATATTTCTTGTTTAAGAGATAACATGCTTACTGTGTATGATGATGTAGCTCCTTCATCAAATCTTTCTAAAAAATAGGTAGGGAAATTATTCCAGCAAATAGTAGCTCATTTCTCATGTTTAAGCCATACGAACCATTGGTAAGCCTTAGTGCCTAATTTTGATGCAATGAAAGGGACTTTATCAAAATCCTTAATTTGGTATAAGTCAAGAATGCCTTCCAATTTGGCTATCCAACCACGAGGATCATGACCCTCAAAAGTGGGCATATCCATGCGTGGAAAATTATTAGGGCCTCTCGATTGGTGATAACCCATATCCCTATCCTGATCTTGGTTATATCGCGGTCTATGATAGCGATTCCTATAATTAGTCGGATTGCCTCTTTGTTGCTCCCAATCTTCCTCCTGGTCGTCATTTTCTTCCTGCCTTTGTTCATGGGAGTGATTTTGGGGATTAGTATTGGGATTAGGTTGGTTTTGTGCACTCAATAGTTTAGTTAGGGTGTCATTAATTTGGCACATACCATCTAGTAATTTTTGAAGAGCTTCATCAGTGTTAATGGCAGAGTTGCCTGATTCTCCTTGTGTGACGTTGTTGTGAGTTGGGGAAAGGTTAGTAGCCATGGGGTCTACCAGTGGATGATGCGGATTATAACTATCAATTTTGAAAGGAGAAGGAGAATTTTTTGTACCTGGGCTTCGATGAGGTCTTCTTGTGTTGTTATTAGTCATCTCCGAGCTTGATAGTCGACCGTCAGGTCCTTTGATCCAACTTTTACTCATGCACTGTTCAAAATTTCCTGCTTAGTAATCCTTGAGCTTTGATTTCTGTGACAATTTGGTTGAATTTGGAAAAAAAATTTGTGTTTCGCTTCAACTGTTGCTCCAAATGTGATGCGGATTTGAATTTGGGATCCTCCTTGATAGCAAATTTTGATAGCTTTTAGTGACAACTTTTGACAGCGAGTTGTGGAATACTAAAACCGGACTGGGACTGACACAACGCATGCAGACCAGACAATGAAGAAGGACTGAACACTCGACACAATAGGACAATGAAGAAGGAGCGAAATATGAAAATTGGACTAGGATTGACACGACGCACGTAGACCGGATAACAAAGAAGGACCGAACACTCGACACGATAAGACAATGAAGAAGGACCGAACACTCGACATGACATGCAAGCAGACCGAACAACGATGACAAAAGTTGACACGATGTAATACAAAGTACAGAATCAATGACTTGGAACCAGAAGACACAACAGAGACAACGTAGCAAGGACATGACAACTAACGAATGGATGACGCGACCCTAAGGGTTTACTCACGACACACGAGACATGAAAGTGACAGATGGACACAGCGAGACACAACACGACATGCGAGACATGAAAGCGATAGGTGGACAACACGTGAGACACAACACGACATGTGAGACACGAAAGTGATAGGTGGACAACATGCGAGACACAACACGACTTAATCGAATATGCATGACGAAGGAAGGCAACCATGTGACCGAAGTCACACCTCTATGGTTGTGACTTCTTCATTATAAACCACTGATATGCCCCCCGCACCGAGTATGTGGGATAATTGCCCATGAACAAATAATAAAAAAAAAATTATTGCGTAGTACCTTTAGTTGTGTGGTTAATAATTGATGTTTTCGACAACGCTGATTGGTCCACGGCGCTCGATGAAGCCTATGGTTATTTCTCGCTGTTCTGACTATGTTTTCATGTCGTGTGGATTTCCACTATGCCAGATAGCGATCTCGAAGGTGTGTGTCCATGGGAAGGGTTTCCAAGGCAACACTTGATGTCTTTTACTGTAGTTGCTTTATAATCGCCAGTCGAGAGAGAGCGCGATATGGGAGACGCCGAAGGTAGTGCGCAAGGTGTAGTGATTGGCCATCGTGAGTTTAGATTGTTGTATGTAATTTTTGCTCGTTGGGGATGGCCAGATAAATCACAGTAATCCTAAATTTACAATCGGTGATAATGCCCGACAACGCGTTTGATTATGATATTGCCTACGCTTGGTTGAGTCGAACAGTAGGAGGATACTGGCTTCCCGCATTAACCAGTAAACCGACTGCGATCTGTTATGTTGTTGCAAAGTGGGATGGGCGGAAGAATTTTATGTCTTATGTACTCAGAATCGGTGTCTCTGATACCACTTGCAAGGGAACTCCTACGAGTTCTCTCAATTTCAACTATAATTATTCTGTTAATCAATTAACCCGACAGATAAACAAACAATACAATGATGCAATTGCTCAGATAATCAAATGGAATAATGAAGTAAATGGTTCGCCACTTAAGGTGGGCACACCCTCGTCGTAAAGGCAAATATGCAAAGATCACAAATGAAGTATAAAAAGGATAATAATAGATGATAATTTATTTACTCTACACTTGGATAAATAATGATTAAATGTAATACTTCATAATATAGACGATGCTATATTATTTTAGGTATGTAACACTCATTAAATCTTATGTTGTGTGATGCTCTTTTATTATAATTGCTATATCTAGTAATATGTTTTAATTGTTGCGGTATTAAGAGCTGTAAATTCAAGTTTAAAGAGCTACACTGATTCAACCCCTCCCTCTCAGTGTCTTTGTAAGACTAACATATTCACCTTAAGGTGGTGGTAGAGGATTGTCTCCTTTGTGATATCCTACTATATTACAAATTGTCTAGTGACCTAGGAGAAATTAAAGAACTCCTGTACATTGATCTTGCACCCAATGACCCAATGATCACATCTGGATCATCGTAAATAGTGGTCAATCTCCTACCATGCTAGGCAATCTAAGTAAGGGTACCATACAATATAACTAGCATGTAGCCATGTCAATCATTCTGCATAGTGTTGTAAATCTCTTGCATGAGACTTGCTCATGTATGTCTTTACCTCTCGAGGCCAGTAAGCTTCGTAGCACTCAACAATGGGTGCTACCATAGTAATCACTAGATATAGTCCTCCTGGATGGTCAATCCAAATGTACTCCCATGCCCATATCTATAGTAGAAGACTACATCCTACTCCTGTTAACCCCCACTATATAATGTGGTAGAGCTCATCATAGAGATGGGAAAGGAGAGCACTCCCCCATGATAAGATGAGTTGTTGGTTTATGGTGCTCTTGATTAGATCCTATAATGTGGCCAAGAGATTCTATGAGAATCTCACTCTAAATGTATCTGGTAGGACAAAATTGCAAATGATGTGTATAAGCACGACCTAAATCCATGAAAATAAATCTACCCTATACCAACGCTCTATTGGTACCCTAACATGCTCAATGTCCATGAGTACCTCATTGCTCCTGGCATCTAAAACCCTCTAGAAGATGGTGGTATTTGTTGTGGTAGCTAAAGAAGTGATGGTCTATCCATTGATGGGAATCTTGAATATGTGGTGCATGTCCTCCAGTGTAACCATCATCTCCCTAGTTGAAATATGAAAGGTATTAGTCCACGCATCCCACCGATGGGCTAAGGCAGTCATGTATGCTTTATTTTCCCTGATGGTGATCAATTTTAAGATGTAGTCGAGGACCATAGCCCTAAACCAATCTAGGTATACCTTTCTCATTTGGGATAGTAGTGTGTATAGCAAGTTAGGATCCTACACCCGGGAAATCAAGGTCTAAAGGGATGGTAACACAATGCATAATAAGTCAAAAAATTAAAAAAAAAATCAAGTAAAATACAAAAAACTTATAATTTTTTCCTAAATTTCTTTAACTATTGTTAACAACCATAGCTGCTATCACAACCACAATTATCATCTACAACTAGTACCAATGGTCAATTTCTTACCATTGGGGTTTGAACCTAGTCGTGGCTAACAACCATGGCCCCAAATTGGAAAATTGGGAGCCATGGATGTTACCCACAACTATGGGAATGATACCTTTAGAGGTCATTTCCCACCCCAAACTGAATCTAAATTAAAACCCAACCTAGGCTAGAGATAATCCTAAACTAAGGTGAGGTTAATTGCCAGCAAGTTTAATGAGGTTCATTTAATGCCATTTCTTAGTGAGGTTCCTTTTAAATTATGCAAATCAAATGAGAGAGATCGAGATGCTACCTTCAAAGCACTAGTTTCACTACTAGTGGAAGCCTCAGGTTGGTCTACCATGATATCAAGTAATAGTTTTGCAAGTGTTCCATATCAAAATTTCTCTTTCTCCTCTTAGAGCTCTCACTATCAGGAGTTGGTAGCAAAAAATAATGAAAAATAAAAAACCCTAAATTTTAGTTTATATTTTGCACTTGACCCTCAGCCATGGATGTCAACCGCGAGTGCAGGTTAGGATCACCTCGATCACGGTTGTCAGATGCGACTAGCAAAACTACTAAAACTAGTTGTTTCTGACAACCACGACTAGCAAGAAGTAATAAATGCTCCAAAATTCCAATCATGCAGAGCTTAAAAATGTATAATAAAAATATTCACCGATCCAGAAACCTCAAAAATTGCAAAAATAACAAAAAAATTATATAAATCAAAATTCAAATGTGCCTCGTATCCAGTTATTTATTCTATACACTTGGTGGTTGTAGCGATTCACACTCCATGAAATACGACAAGATGAGTAAATTACCATAAGGCCATTTGGGGTAAAGTAGTCTTTTTTGACTTGAAATGTCTTCACCTCAATCTCGAAGAAGGCCATGGCATTCAGACTGCCCCATGGGAATGAGGTGTTCATTTCATTTATTCTATGAAATTTTTAGCAAATCATCGAACATAGTGATTCACCATAGAATTTTTATCATATTGATTTCCTAAGAAGTCCATTGTGACTGGACTACTCTATGGGATAGAGATGTAAAATTACTATTAATGGTTGAAATCATGGCTGTAATAAGCCTTACCATATAACAACATGCAAAAGTCTTAAATCATCTAAATTATTCATCTTGGTCAAGCGATTTGTCACTTTAATTAATTTTTCTTAACTCATTGATTCATCACTTCAGGGGGTAGTCATTATATCAACAAAATCATAATCAAAATCAATGAAGGATCACTCGATCATGTAAATTGTGTTTGTCTTATGAATCATTACTAAAAAATATCATAAGCTTACCATTTTGCTATAGAAAAAGTAAATATGCTAGTTTAAAGCCTTTTAGCGATCTACCTATCGGATCAATTGTAGCAGCCCTAATGCTACCCGATCACAGTTGGACACAAAAGCTTTAACAATTTAATATTTCCATTATGTTGGAAGAAATGATTTAAATATGTGCATCCTTTGCAAGACTGGCACATCTAATGTTGATCAAATCAGTGATCATCAATCAAACTACAACATGGCTTTAGGTGATCTATTTTTTCTCAACGTCATGTTCTCCCACAATACATCCTAAAAGGGGCATCTATAAACACCTAAAACATGTCATGTTTAGGAGACTAATCATATGGGAATCTTTGTAGACCATATGAATGACCTTGGACCCTCCCAAGGCTAAGCAGTGGTTTTAACCACTCATTTTAGGCATCCTAGGCCTATTTAGCCTTTAGTTGTAGGTGACATTCATAGCTAAGATCTCAACCATGGGTGACAACCATGGCTAGGATCCTAGCCATGCTGAGCAACCACAGCTAGCCTTGTAACTATCTTGGCATCCTAAGCTAAGACAAATTGGTTGTTACAACTACATTTGCAACCAATTCAGGCAGTTTTAAGTGAGGAAGCTTTTAGATATTTCCTCCCAACTGCCCAAGCCTAGCATTTCTTGATCTTGGATCCCTTGAGAAGCCAATATTGGGATTGGGGATTCTATTTATAGACCCCTCAAAGTGGCCAATAGGATCCTAATTTGATTGTAGTGAAGATTTTTCAAACTAGAAAACCAATTGCACCTTGTGAAGAGTAAGGAGATGCTACCAAAATCTAGTTTGACAACCACCTTTGCAACAATGGCGCTTCCAAAGGCTTGAGAAGAAAACCTCACAATTCCACATCAATCCAATGTAAATCCAAGAAATTTCAACTGCCAATATATGTTTTTACATGAGGGCGACCCTTGATCATCAATTCCTTGGAGTATTTGAGCATTTCCATCCCTGGTTTCAAGAGAAAGAAGAATTTTCTCGTAGTTGGGGTTGTTAGTCGTGGCTAACAGAGCTGGCTACTCTAAGCACCCACAACTAGGGTTTGATTCCCTTTACTCCATTTTAGCCATAGATTTCATTTTTAGATTATGCAACTAGGTTAATCTAGTTTAGATTAGTCTTATTTCATGCATTTATATGATTAATTAGCAATATTATAGGTAATCTGTATCGCTCCAAATTTTTTGCATCCTTACCTTCAGGCTATAGGATCCGCGCCCGAAAGGGGAATGCGAGAAGGATGGGACAATACCTCGAACTGAGAGGCCCTTTGAAGGTCGCGCCTCTCGGGGGAGGGGTATAAGGGTGAATTTTCGATGGATGGTGGGTTCACCAGGAAACTTTGAGTGGTAGTTTCCATGCCTAGGTTGAGAATGGGTTTGATGTGTTCATTTTTATATTCAGTCATTCAATTCCTAGGTTTGGCCAAGATGAATCTAAGCTATTCTATATGCCAATGCTGATTTATATGGATACAAAAAACATGAATAAGTGCTAAACATAGAAAGTGTGCTAAATAAGACAGAATGTACCTGATTCCGGATGTCTGATGAAGATTCTGAGGTTTGTAGAAGTCCAGATCATCTCAAATCTTACATAATCATCTGCAATTGCATAGAATCATCTCAGATCATAGTCGGTCATCTGAGATCAGACGCGATCATCGTCGACCTGATGAATTCATCAGACAAATTCGTCAGAAACCTGCAATCACAGAAATAGATACCAAAGACCAAAAATGCAACTGCAAAAGCAAGGGGGAATGATAGAAATGATAGTAAACTTGCCTAAATGATAAATCCAGATAACAATTAAAGGAAATGCATTAATTTAATAATTTATTTTAACTTTATCATGCATCTATGCTAAATGAGGTGAACTCTAGAATGCAGAAATAGAATAAACTAAGTTAATGCATAAGGAAATAAAGAGAGAAGATAAAAGAATGCAAACTCCGGGCTCTGATTGCCCCCAATATGGACTACAGTCGAGATCACCTCCAATCGTACGAGATCATCGCCGATCTATGATAGGATCATCCGAAATCGTCTAGAATCGCCAACGACGATCCGAGCTTGCTCCAGCTAAAAAACAGTAAAATTCTTGCAAGAAAACTTGAAATACACAGTGCAAACGAAGGTGTGAAGGTGTTCTAATGCACGAAAAGTTAAAGTTGCAGAGAAATCAGTCAGCCAGGGGGATAAACTAAGAAAATCCCAGTTTATATAGGATTAGGGGGAGGTTAGGAGGTTGGAGATCATCCCAATTTGGGAGATCTCCAATGGGGGAGACTCTAACCGCGTAGACACGCTTTCTGCCCAAGTTAGAGAAGCTGTTGAAACAGAAGCTAATTATGAAAATCAGTTTTGGGATGAAATCGTCTGGACGTTCTGTTCCAGATGAATTCATCAGATCTGGGATGATCTCGTCTGATCGTCGACGATATCGTCCAACGGTTAAAACAAATCCTAAAAATGGCACGAAAAACAAGGGGAGCGGGTAACGGGCGGTTTTGGGGTTAAAATTCAAATTTTTATCTTTTTACTAAGGTTTAACTGTGCCAATTTTAGGGTGCTACATTTTGCCCCCTCTTTAGCGAATTTTTTGAAGAAAATGCGTTAAAGACGAGTTCTTCCCATTTTATGAGAAAGCAAAAATTTACTCAATTCTTTAGATGACGATTCTAGGTCGAATCGTACGACTGCTTACTATGGTGCCCCCTCCGTGTTTTTACCCAAATCGAACGTTTGAGGTAAAAGCACGAAAAAGCAAAATTAAAAATGTTGTTGGTTTTTAAAATAAAATTAAGAAAAATAGGGAAAAACCCTAATTCATTTTTTACTATTCATTTTTCACTATTTTTAGAGCTCTGTAGACAAAATGGTTGAAACAACGCACAGATCGACAGAGGTCCGACGCGGGCTACGGGTAAGAATCTAAACCTAGTGAATTATATTTTAATTTGATTTGTGTAATTTTTGATTGAAATTTTGATTATTTTGGGGCATCGCGGCCATTTTTAGGCCGTCGACGACGTCGGGATGAAATCGTCCCAATTTCATCGAAATCGTCCCTAGATCATCGATTTCGTCTGGGGGTGAAATCGACGAAATAGGGGCGATCCCGTCCAACAAGGGGCGATCCCCAAGTTGAGAAATCGGAGATGATTTCATCCTACTAAGGATGATTTGACTTAATTTAGGATGATATCATCCAATGGTGGACGATATCATCATTTTTATGAAATTAAGTTTGTTTGAATTGCATTTAATTGATTGTAATAATTGTTTTATTAATGAATTTTGTTGTTTTATTATTTATTTTGTAGAGGGGATTACTAAAGAGTCAAGAATGGAAATACGGGGGTTGAGGGATGACGTGGCCATGCTCAATCAGGTGGAGCGAGACCGACTGGCATAGGTCGGACTACAACATGTGGCAGAGATGCCACAAATATCGACAGACATGGGGCTACTGATAGCCCTAGCAGAGAGATGGTATCCAGGGTCATCCTGCTTTCGGTTATCGATAGGGGAGATGGCTCCCACACTAGAGGATGTATGGAGGATCTTGAGGATCCCCATATAGGGATGGTTTATGACTCCTACGGCCAATCAGGGCCAAGCTATGATGAGGCTGTGCAGAGACCCGAGCTTCACCCTGGAGAAGGGCAGAGTGAACATCGAGTCTCTAAGGTAGATGCCTGGGGCATCTAGGTTGACTCAGGTTTTGGTAGGGATAGTGGGTGGCCTACTATTGTGCCACCAGAGCGGGTGCAGATTACCATGGCTCTTGTCAGATGTGGTCTGTGACATGAGAGACCATGGGTATAGATTTGCATGGGGCAGCTTTGTACTATGTCGCTTGTATAGGATCCTGCATGGGGTCGTATACAAGGGAGGCCGATGTCTGGTTTTGACATCGCTACTATAGGTTTGGTGCTTGGGAGCACATCACGGTGCGGAGGCCGGTAGGACTCCCACTGATAGGGGTTGACCGGGAGAGACCCCGGGTTTTCTATTGGTGGCTACAGAGAGGGTCACAGTGGTGGATAGATCTGTCGATGTCACGAAGGTTGCTAGATGACCTCATCCCAGACTAGATCACCTAGAGGCCATGGAGAGAGCACCCAGGGTGGGGAGAGGATGGACAGGAGCTAGCTCACATCAGGCGAGTCTATTGGCTGAGGATGGAGCGAGGAGAGGTAGAGCTCCATCGCTACGACCGAGTTTTGTGATAGTTCGGTCTATAGCAGGGGATCCCTTCTCTCAGGGACTATGAGTACTCCTGGACTATTCGGGATAGTACTACACTAAGCGGGGCTCTGGATATGCAACGATTCTGGAGCCAGGACATGGATGATGCCCCCATCCAGCCAGTGGATGGGGATGATGCTGGGGTTGCGGATGGATATGATGCCTGGTATGCAGGCATCCACCCTCCTCGGATGATGAGGGCATAGGGTCCGATGCACGCGGTTGTGCGATGGATGGGGAGGTAGCACCAGGCTTCCATTGAGGTAGCGCGGGGTCACGGAGGGAGAGAGCAACGATGGTCTCTATAGGAGAGATGCCAGAGGATGCCACAGGCTCCATAGAGACTACAACGGATAGGGAGGAGGGAGGAGGGATTCCCTTCTCAGTAGGGGAGAGGCCACCATCGCTCGATAAGGGCAAGGGTGTCGAGGTGGGGGAGAGCAACGAGATGATGGCTCTCTAGGCTGAGGTTGCCCACCTCCGGGCTCAGGTGCAGACACTATAGGATGAGGCTACATGGCTCAGGGCTCGGAGCGGAGGGGCGAGCATGCAGGAGTTGGCATGGTCTATGGCTCAGACCATGTTCTATCAGGGAGTATACTTCCAGCTGGTTCCAGAGGGCCAGAGGTTATAGCTGCCAGTCGGCATTGTGGAGCCGATCAGGGTGGGATCATCGAGGACATCCTCATGATCGATGACGAGGACCCGAGACACAGCTCGAACCTCTATGGGACCACCTCCTCCACGTCAGGGTGGGGGAGGAGATGAGGCTGAGAGCTCGAGGGCTTCTCGAGACTAGCCACTCACTGCACAGAGATTGTATATATTATTATTATTATTTTTGAGAGGATTGAGTATGCCAGGGTATAGATTGTGGCATACCAATCCAGTTTTGATATGATGTACATAATTTGTTGATATATATATATATGGTCTTTTTGATGATATGACTTGTGTATATGTTGTATGATGCTTTAATTTTGGATTTGTTTGGTTGTTGATTAATGATTCATGTAATTATGTCATTTGAAATAAATTATAATTTTATGTCATGCCATAAAATTTAAATGAAATAATCTGATGTAAACAAATTGGTTGTTTTGGTGTGATTTGATGAAAATAAAGGGACTTCTAACAATAATTGCAAAGGACATTGTCGCTATTATAGACCATTTCATGGAGTCACCGCTCACTAGGTCATCAAGCTAATCCCAGTATAGAAATATTGCTAAAAGTAAAAGAGTGCTTAAGAGACTGTCTTAAGACTTTGTGTTGTGATGATGAAAATGATGATGGTGATGATTTGTTTTCAGATTGCCATGAAAATATTATGCATGAAATATTAAAAATATGATTTTTTCTAGGCATAAAATTCCTAAGTGTGATAAAGTTTTGAATAATTCCTTAGGAATTATACCATGGTTGCAAAATGGAATGTTGACATAATGAAATGAAATAGAAAAATGTGTTCGTTCTTTTTAAAGCACAATTGTGTGACATAATGATGTAAGCCATATGTTTTATAAATTATAATGAATGGGAAATAAAATTAGAACAATGGTTTGCGCTAGGCATAGAATTATAGGTATAGACTTATACCATCATCGCGACATCCAAGAAAAAATAATTTTATTGCATAATTGATTTTTGATTTTTGAGATAAACAAAAAAAATATAAACGTGACTTTATTTACTAGATTGTTTAATATGTTGTTTGAAAGAATTTTTGGATTTTTGAAAACAATGTATGTAATTGTTTTTATACTAAACAGATGTTCTTAAATAAGAAGATGAAATTATTCCAAAAAGAGGTGCAGAAATATTTTAAATTATCTCAAAGACAAAATGTAGATTTATAAGGAACCCCATGTGCAGATGTGAGTTCATTGCCGATCTTGATTTATCATAATGATACAAAAATCTCTCAAATACAAATGTGTGTGCAATTGTATTGTTCATTCACCAATTTTGAGCAAGATAATTTGATACAAGTAATTTGAATTAACCAAATAAGTGTTCGTTGACCATGATTTATATGCATGTAACCATACCAGACTACTATGTAAGTCGGGTCATCAAGAGCTAGCTGATCCATAAGCAGACATAGGTCTATACAAAAGAAGGTCGCTAATGTGACAGACATATCACCATGCTAGGGATTACCCAAGGCCAAGCGGGTTGGGCACAAACCACCTGTTATGGGGCTTACCTCACAGTTTTCGAATAATTGAGAATTCCAGGGATTCAAGCTCATTCACCCTTCTTTTCTTTTCAAAGGGTAGGGAAAGGGATTTTATTGCTTTTTGCTTTTGCTTTTTCTTTTTCCTTTCTTTTTTTTTTTTTTTGTATTTTTGCTTGGAACGGAGATAATGCTGAAATATTGTTGTGATGGTACAAAATAATATTTTTCTTTTTCTCATTTTCTTTGACTTTTCTTTTTCTTTTTCTTCCTATACTAGGGATACTTGCTCGGATTGGCTGTAGAGCAAGGGATTTTTATTCTGGGCAGGGGTGAGCTTGTCCTTTTGTCAATTCTCAAAGATTCTAGACCATGTGCATGATAGGATAGCAGGGGAAACTTTTCGCTCAAGAAACCACTTCTACTATGTAGCATCATATTGAATTTGCAATGAAATCATTTTAATGTGAAGAGATATACTTGGTTCAAGTAAATAACAAGATCAATTCTCTATGCTCAAAACTTTATTTAATTCAACTGTGAACTTTGATATAAGAGAGATTAATAATCATACAAAATAAAATCAAGATATTTATTCATGTGAGTTGAAAGTGCGGGATTCCAAATAAATACTAATTTATCCAAAATAATTGAAAATATAACTGCAATACTTCAAGAATTGACAGGTACAAAAATAAAAGATGTTTTTGAAGATTTTGATGATTTTGAAGTTTTTATATTTTGATTTTAATTTATGAATGGAAAGAATAAATACTATTACTATTTTTGAAATTTTTATATGGATGACTAAAATGAAACAATATGCAAAATAACAATATATACAATGATGAAATGACCAGATTTTATGCATAATAGCGTTTAAGATGCATAATGTTCATAGGTTCTTTAAGATCTTTACCATCTAAGGTAGCTAATCGGTATGCTCCCGATCCAAATTTAGCAGTGATGATATACGGTCCAAGCCAGTTGGGCTCGAATTTACCTTTAAGATCTTTAGTTGCATTAGTATTTTTTTGATTTTCTTTTAAGACAAGGTCACCGATCTCAAAGGATCGATGATGAACTTTCTTGAGGTATGCTCGCTTGAGCTTGTTTTGGTAGGCTCGAAGATGTTCCAAAGCATTGATGCGCTTCTCATCTAGGAGTTCCAGTTGACTAAGTCTGCCAGCACGATATTCATCTCCTACTTCAGTATCTTGAAGTAGTAGAGCCAAAGAAGGAACTTCTAATTCAAAGGGAAAAACTGCTTCAATGCCATAAACCAAAACAAAAGGTGAAGTGCCCGTGGGAGTGCGAACACTAGTTCGATAAGCCCACAAAGCAGGATATAATTGGATGTGCCAATCTCGGCCAGATTTATTGACCAAGTATTTTGAGGATTTTGATTAATGTTTTATTAGATGCTTCTGCTTGGCCATTACCCCGAGGATAATAGGGAGTGGACCAACGATGTTGAATTTTATATTTTTGACATAATTTTTTGACATCTTTATTTTTGAAACAAGTTCCATTATCTGAGATGAGATTTGCAGGAATTCTGAACCTACAAATAATTTGATTAAAAATAAACTTGGAAACTTGGGTTCCAGTGCAAGAAGCTAAGGGCATAGCTTCAACCCACTTCGTGAAATACTCGATGGCGGTTATGATGAATTTGTGTCCATCAGATGACACAGGGTTGATTTTTCCAATGATGTCTAAGCCCCATTTTGAAAAGGGCCAAGGAGATGAAATAGCTTGTAGTTCTTGTGCAGGTGCATGGACAAGGTCAGCATGTTTCTGGCACTTGTCGCAATGGCGCACGTAATCATGTGCATCATTCTCCATGGTAGGCCAAAAATATCCTATCCTAAGGAGCTTCTTAGCAATGGCGCTACCACTAAAGTGTCCCCCACAAGATCCATCATGGGCTTCACTCAAAGCTGATCTAGATTCTTCTAGATTCAAACATCTCAATAAGATGCCTTCAAAAGATCTCCTATACAATGTATTGCCAATAATTACGAAGCGACTTGCTCGTCTACGTAATAACCGATGCTGGTTGCTATTACAACCTTCAGGGAAGGTCCCATTTTGAAGAAAATTAAATATATCAGTGTACCAAGGTTCAGGAGTAGTTTCATTGATTAGAAACACATCCAAAGGTTCTAAGCATGATTTATTTGAAGCGGGTTCTTGGAGTCGATGAATAATGATGGTAGCATATTCATCATCTAACTCCAAGGGCAAAAGAGATGCAGTTGCAGCCATAGCATTAGTCGCACGGTTGCTAGTTCGAGGAATAGCTTCCAAGGTAACTTGACCAAATAAAGATATTAATTGTAAGACATATGCTTTATATGGATGCAATTTATCATCTCTGGTCTGATAAACATCATTGATTTGATTTATGACAAGTTGAGAATCATCGAAAACTAATAGATTTTTAATTTTTAGTGCCAAGGCAGCTCGTAATCCAAGGATTAGAGCCTCATACTCAGTAGTGTTATTAGTACAAGCAAACGTTAATTTGAAGGACAGAGGTATAAGATGTTTCTACGGAGATATTAAAATAATACCTGCACCAGCCCCACTCATGCATCGGGCTCCGTCAAAGTATAGGGACCATTGCTCTGGATGGTCTGCCTCTAATTTAAGGCATTCATCGAGAAACTCAATGATGAGGGGATGGGTAGACTCTAAGGGTGCAACAACTAATTGATCTACTATGATTTGACCCTTAACAGACTTCTGTCCTATAAACATGAGTTCAAACTCACTTAGCACAAGAACCCACTTTGTTGTGTGACTAGATAAGTACGGTCGACTCATGAGATACCGCAAAGGATCGGATTTAGCAATAACATACGTTTTCTGACTGAGCATATAATGGCATAATTTTTATGTAGAAAATATGACTGCTAGACATAACTTCTCTAATGTTGTGTAGCGGGTTTCATAACTGATTAAGGTTCTACTGATATAATAATTAGCACGTTCTTTCTTCTCATCATCAAGTTGAGCTAACATAGCTCCTAAGGCAAAATATGAAGCAAAAATATACAAGATAAATGGGCGATCAGATCTAGGTGGTGAAAGCACAGGTGGGTTAAGGAGATATTGTTTGAGGAGTTCAAATGCTTCCTGACATTCGTCGTCCCAATGAAAAGAGACATCTTTCTTAAGAAGCTTAAGAAAGGGTCCTGTTTTGTCCGCCAACTTATCGATAAAGCGACGAATAGCTTGAAGCTTACCTTGTAGACTCCGTAATTCAGATATATTTGTGGGTGCGGGCATATCAGTGATAGCCATGATCTTGAGAGGGTCAATTTCAATGCCACGTAAAGAAACTATAACCCCCAATAATTTACCGGACTTAACTCCGAATATACATTTGGCTGGATTTAGTCGGATAAGATATTCCCTTAACCGATCAAATACTTTTCTCAAGTCATCTAAATGATCATCTTCTTTGATGGAACGAGCTATAATATCATCTACATAATCATGTAGAATATCATGCATCATATCATGAAAGATATAAGTCATGGCTCGTTGATATGTTGCACCTGCATTCTTCAAACCGAATGGCATCACTTTCCAACAAAAGGTCCCCCAAGGGGTAATAAAGGTTATTTTAGCTTGATCTTCAGGAGCTATCCTGATCTGATTATAACCAGAAAATCCATCCATTAAGGATATCATTCCACTCCCAGCAGTAAAATCAATGATCTGATCCATGTTGGGAAGAGGAAAATCATCTTTAGGGCATGCAACATTAATATCTCTAAAGTCTGTGCAAACCCTAACTTTAGTAGCTTCTTTCTTAGTTACTGGAACTACATTCGAGATCCATTCAGCATAATCAATGGCTTGTATAAAAATAACCTTCAGGAGTTTTTCTAATTCCCCTTTGACTAGTAAGGCCACTTTAGGATGCATTTTTCTAAGTTTCTGTTTAACAGGTTTAGCATCCGGATGGACTACTAGGTGATGCATAACTACAGAAGGGTCTAATCCTGGCATATCTTCATATGTCCAAGCAAAGATATCTTCATATTCCTTAAGAAATGCAATGTATTTATCCTATTTTTCTTGACTCAATTCTGATCCAATGTTGATTATGTGAGGATTATCTTTGGTTCCAATGTTAATTTTTATGACGTTTTCTACTTCCATGTGTAGATCTCTCTCAAAATTAGGTGGGGCGGGTGAAACGCCCAATTCTTGTAATTCTTCCAAGGTTATCTTGGATAATTCATCTTGAGGAGTCGTGGCCTCAAGCTGGGCTATACTAGGTATAGATCCATCAAAATAAAATTCATGATGTAATAGTTCCTCAATGGAGACATCATGGAAGATGTCTCCCTCCAACTCATCGTCGGATTCGATGATCATCTCAGGGTAGGCTATAGATAGCATATTACATGTAAATGGCTTATTCATTAAACGCAAGGCATCACGTTTATCCAAATAATCTTGGTAACATATGAGATGGTTATCATCCTCAAATGGGAAGGGCTGACCTTTACTAGGAAATAGGCCCACACCACATCGGGCGGGCCATGGTTCTACCTCAAAAGGTTCTTTCATACCATTCTGGAAAGGTCCCAAACCTTTCCCTTTATATCCCAATTTAAGCATTATAGGCTTAGCTTTAATATACTCATTAGTAAAATAACATCGAGCATATCCATCATAATGTGTCTTAATGTTTCTAGGTATTCTTCCCCAGTCATATCCCTTATAAATAAAAGCGCAACTCCCGACTTGGTAAATACTTCCCATAGGTTGTGGGAGGCCCAAGGTATGAGGAGAGGGCGACAAATTATTTAAGATAAGGGAATCTTGCATAGCAGCATTCGTTTGCTCTGATATAAGAATTTTAGATAAATCGGGTAAGAGCTCGTCAGTAAGAGCATAAGAAGTAGAAGGAACATTTCCCATATCTTCTGATGTAGAAACTATGCCTTTGGTGGATGTAGATGGTGTAGAGATGTCGATGGATGATTCTATAGGTATAGGAGTAAAACAAGAAGCATTGGTTGTGGGTTTAGGATCTTTTTGAGGTCCTAATGTAGTTTGTTTAGAGGATGGTTGAACTATATGTAGAGGTGGAGTTGATGGAGAAAAAGTAGATGATGTTATGGGTGTGTGTTTCACACGTTTAGATGGATGATGAGAATTAGGATGTGTGGATGATAAAGCAGGGCAAAATTGAACGCCAACAGGTTCTGCCAAAGCACACATATCAAAGGGTCTGGGATCACCATGAATGGTAACCAACTGATTTTTAAATTCGAATTTAACACATTGATGTAAAGTTGAGGGAACGGCTCACATCACGTTGATCCAAGGGTGACCCAAGAGTATATTGTACGATGTCGGGCAATGTACAATAAACACGGTCATGTCTAAGGTTCTTGGACCAACTTGCAATGGGATAGTAATAACTCCACACGTTTCTTGTGTTTCGTCATTGAAGGCTTTTATGATCATATCAGTTCTTTTCATTTCATCACTTCTAAACCCAAATCTTTGGTAGAAGTCAAAAGTACAAATGTTTAAAGATGAACCATTATCAATCAAGACTCGTTTAACTGCTACATCTCCAATTAGGGCAGTAATATATAAGGGGTTATCCTTATGTAAACTATGTTGCGGTATATCTCTATCCCAAAAGTCAATACAATCGACTTCTCGAGTTATGATAGTATTGGCCATGGCTTCGGGTTGAATATTTTGTGGTACCATCATTTGGCTTAATGTGAGCATTAATTCATCCCTATGTGTAGGAGAAGATCTTAAAAGGTCCAAAAGGGAAATTCTAGCTGTAGTATTTGATAATTGTTCATTAATATTATAAGGAGGTTTAGGTTGAACATTAGGCGCATGATTCCCTTTATTAGGAACTTTCAAAACAAATGGAGCTGATCCATCATTCTGAGTTTGATCTTGTTGAGAATTTTGAGCCTGTTGTCTAGTAACAGCTCCGATGGTACCTACAATATTATTTTGCGGATGATGAATGGGTCTTGGTCTAGCATTTATGGCTTGTTCATTAGAAAGTAATTGGTGAGACGATGGTCGAGTAGTGACTCTTCTTGGAAATGGTTCTTCTGGAACCATAGAACTTGTGATAGGTTGAATAGGATCTGATTCATCTTCAGAGCTATTCGATTGATTTGAGGTGATTTCCATGTCACTTTCAGTCTCATATTCTACATCACTAAGATCAGGTGTCTGAATGTTATATAGAGGTTTGGTCGTAACCATGGATAAAGTTGTGTCAAACATTTCCAAATCATGAGCAGGTAAATGCCCACTAATAGTTCCTACATATCGGGTAGGAGGGGGAACATTATGATGTTCAATTTGATTAGCCACTTCTTTACCATGCTTTGGTAAAGGATGTTGAAATATATCCAATGATTGATTGGCATTCTGATTCTGATTTTGGGGGATGTTCTTTTGAGCATTATTGGGAGGATTTTGTTTAGGTTGAAAGGCTTGCACCTCCATCTCATTGTTATCAATTAAGTCTTGTATTTTGTGTTTTAATATTTTACAAGAGTTGGTAGCGTGTCCAGGTCCTCTATGGAAATCACAGTGTAAATCAGCTCTGTATCCGGGTATAGTTGGATCAGGTTCCCAGATATTTGGTAATTGGATCAAACCTCGTGCTAATAATTGTGGTAAAATGGTTGATAGAGGTTGATTTAACCTAGTAAATTCTTGAGGTGGTTTATCAGGAGGTTTCAGTATAAACTTCTCCGTTGTTTTCATAGTATTAACATTAGCAATGTTTCTGCTATCAGTGACTCCATCACCCACAACTTGTTTATTCTTATATTGATTTCTGGATGTTTTCTCATCATCTTTCTTTTTAAGCTGACCTCTCCTAATGAGAGCATCTTCCACTCTTCGAGCTAAGTCTATAGCTTGATCGAAGGTGGTCAAGGTAGCAGTTGATAACTCATAGGATAGTTGTTCTTGTAAATTATTGATAAAGATATCCAACATTTCCCGATAAGGTAACACAAAGTGTAATTTTCCTATCAACTGCCTCCACCGAGCTAGGAAATCAGCAAAACATTCATCTTTGTCTTGTTTTAAGTTGTACAAATCTTTAATGGTTACATGCCTTTCGATGTAGGCACTAAATTGATGAACAAAAGACTCGGCTGTTTCTTCGAAATTCCTCAAAGAATGAGTGGGTAGTTGATAATACCACTCTAATGCCATCCCTCCTAAACTTTTTGGGAACATTTTTAGTAATAACAAGTCATCATGTGATATATCATGACATGCTATCCTAAACATACGAAGATGCTCTATGGGATCTTCGGTTCCTTTGTATATAGGTAGGACAGGCATAGGAAAGTGTTTAGGATATGGTTGTGCTACAACTATAGGATCTAGAGGCTGACTACACATCTCTCGATAATTGTATGAGGGACGGTAGGGATCTATCTGGTCCATGCGGGAGACTAACTGTTTCACCATGGCTTCCAGATTACTAGTTTGTCCACCATATTGGTTCGGTGGTATGTGAGCGTATGATGGCGTGACGTAAGGATTAGATGCTATATTGTTATTATGCAAATGGTTGGTAGGGAGAGTATTATGAAGAAGATTTGTAGTAACACTATGTTGTATCCCAGATTGTTCTAAATTGGTGTTTGGTTTTGTTTTGGGCTTTTGTTGATTTGAGGTATGTTGATCAATAGCTTGGCAAAATAGAGCAGTGAATGAAGGTTTCTTTTGTGTGGGAATAACTCTAGGCTTGGTAACAGGCACTCTAGGTGGTTGGGTAACCTGTCGTTGTTGCATGTTCTGGATTATAGCGGCCATATCCAAATTGGATGGTCCAGCTTGATCACTTTCTTGATCAACGAAGGACAAGGGATTAGTGCGTGTGTGATATATTTCTTCTAGGGTTGCTTGAGTGTCACTAATTTGATCCTTGTCCATATGGACTGCTCTATTAAGAGCGCCAATATTAGTATTGAGGAACTTCCAGAAATGTTCCATGTTCTCAAAAGTAATAGCTCCTTCCGGAGACACTTTAGGGGATGAGGATCCTTCCTCTCTAACAGTTTCTTTTTGTTCATTTCCTACAACAAACTCTTCTTCTTGTTGGTCTAAGGTTCCTTCTTCCTGAATTGGGTCTTCAGGAAGGACATCTGGTTTATTTAATGGTCTTCCTAACCAATCTTCTTCTACTTCAGTCTGTTTTCCATTCCTAAGTCTAGTCATTATGCTTAAACTTAGATTTTAGCAAATATATATATATATATATATATATATATATATATATATATATATATATATATATATATATATATATATGCGACAAGTTTGGGAGGTATATATTTTAATTATATACCTACTATAATACTTAAAAGAAAACGTTTTAATTTTTTTGTTATATTTTTGTTTTGTTTTTTGTTTTTTTATGATAATATTATAAAGACAACAAACAACATACTAAATGCAAGAAATAATAATAATAAAAGAATGGCTTAGTTTTCTATAAATAGTTTATGGATATCATTAATAGGATCAAGTTCATCAGGAGTCATGAAATGCTCCTCTTCAAATTGGAAATGGTTTTTCAAAAATTTGACAAAGTGTGCTATGGTGATATTATCTGTCTCAGACTCTGACCTGTAGAAATAAAGTTCATGGCAATACTCTCGATATAACACAGCTCTAGGAACTCTATTCCATCTCTTTCTATCCGTAAGAATGACCTCTTGATCCTCTATACGAGATAGAAATTTATGTACTACAACTGCATTGTCGAGGTATTCCTCAAAGGTGTACAACTCGAAAGACACAAGTGCTCTTTTATCTGCTAACCACCTATGGCAAGCTCTCTGAAGTTCATGATATAAGGTTACTTGATCAGGATCCAGGATTCTATCTAGGACAAACCTCTTAATTTGCCTAAGTTCTGTCGACCTAGATTCAATGATACCCAATCTCCTATCAAGTTCGTCCCACAAAGGTTGGACCCTATTTGTTTGAGGTACTCTAAGCATAGAAGTAATCTCTATGGCTGCTAATTGATTTTCAACATTAATGGTGACAACTCGTCTTTTATTATGATCTACCATCTAAATATGATATGCAATCTTTAATTGTTTGTCTGATGATTCTAAATGCATTTATTTTTTATTTTTGGATTGTTTTCAAAAGGTTTTAGTTTTCACGTCGGGTTCACCAAAATGTATCGCTCCAAATTTTTTGCATCCTTACCTTCAGGCTATAGGATCCGTGCCCGAAAGGGGAATGCGAGAAGGATGGGACAATACCTCGGACTGAGAGGCCCTTTGAAGGTCGCGCCTCTCGGGGGAGGGGTATAAGGGTGAATTTTTGATGGATGGTGGGTTCACCAGGAAACTTTGAGTGGCAGTTTCCATGCCTAGGTTGAGAATGGGTTTGATGTGTTCATTTTTATATTCAGTCATTCAATTCCTAGGTTTGGCCAAGATGAATCTAAGCTATTCTATATGCCAATGCTGATTTATATGGATACAAAAAACATGAATAAGTGCTAAACATAGAAAGTGTGCTAAATAAGATAGAATGTACCTGATTCCGGATGTCTGATGAAGATTCTGAGGTTTGTAGAAGTCTAGATCATCTCAAATATTACATAATCATCTGCAATTGCATAGAATCATCTCAGATCATAGTCGATCATCTGAGATCAGACGAGATCGTCATCAACCTGACGAATTCGTCAAAAACCTGCAATCACAGAAACAGATACCAAAGACCAAAAATGCAACTACAAAAGCAAGGGGGAATGATAGAAATGATAGTAAACTTGCCTAAATGATAAATCTAGATAAAAATTAAAGGAAATGCATTAATTTAATAATTTATTTTAACTTTATCATGCATCTATGCTAAATGAGGTGAACTCCAGAATGCAGAAATAGAATAAACTAAGTTAATGCGTAAGGAAATAAAGAGAGAAGATAAAAGAATGCAAACTCTAGGCTCTGATTGCCCCCAATATGGACTACAGTCGAGATCACCTCCAATCGTACGAGATCATCGCCGATCTACGATAGGATCATCCAAAATCATCTGGAATCGCCAGCGACGATCCGAGCTTGCTCCAGCTGAAAAATAGTAAAATTCTTGCAAGAAAACTTGAAATACACAGTGCAAACGAAGGTGTGAAGGTGTTCTAATGCACGAAAAGTTAAAGTTGCAGAGAAATCAGTCATCCAGGGGGATAAACTAAGAAAATCCCAGTTTATATAGGATTAGGGGGAGGTTAGGAGGTTGGAGATCATCCCAATTTGGGAGATCTCCAATGGGGGAGACTCTAACCGCGCAGACACGCTTTCTGCCCAAGTTAGAGAAGTTGTTGAAATAGAAGCTAATTATGAAAATCAGTTTTGGGACGAAATCGTCTGGACGTTCTGTTCCAGACGAATTCGTCAGATCTGGGACGATCTCGTCTGATCGTCGACGATATCGTCCAACGGTCAAAACAAATCCTAAAAATGGCATGGAAAACAAGGGGAGCGGGTAACGGGCGATTTTGGGGTTAAAATTCAAATTTTTATCTTTTTACTAAGGTTTAACTATGCCAATTTTAGGGTGCTATAGTAACTTTACCTTAATTTGTGTCACATTTGCTTGATTTCATAAATCTCCATAGAATAGCTTCTATTCATACTTTATACTTCAAATCACATGCTAGATTAGTTATCTTTATGCATTTTAAGACATGTTTTGTATTGATTTGATAATATCATAGGTATATTTACACATATTTATGCTTCTTTCAAGCATTTGCTCTATTTATTACTGTTCTTGGATAATAGCCTCATCATGAGAGGCTTCATATGCATTTGACATGTTTTGTTGTTTCTTGTACGCAGGTGATAGGTACTTCAAGGCTTCAAAGCACTTTAAAATATCAAATTCCTCTTGAAAATGGAGGAGGAATCCTAGTAAGCCCTCAAGTAGAGTTGGTGGAGATCTAAGGAGCCCTTAGAATATATCACCCCCATTTAGGGGCTTTCATACCATTGTAAACAATGTATCATTTGGTATCCCTAAGAGGGACATAAATGTAACCGGATATCATCATTATTAATGCAAAGGAGGCTTACTTTTCTTGTAAATTTGGTTCATCTATGTTCTTTACTTTCAATTTGATCATTGTGTTGCAATATTTATTGATATATGCTCTTTAGACCATTCTACAACTTGTCACATTTATTGACATAGTTGTGGGTATTTTTTTCCATGGAGGGCCAATAATAGCCCATTCTAAGGAGCTTAGCTATGGCTAGTTCATTAAAATGGCCACCACCTAATCCATCATAGGCTTCTTTTATGAGAGTTTGAGCTTCGTCCACATTTATGCATATGAGGAGTATACCTTCAAAGGAGCATCAATATAGAATACCTCTAGTGATGACATGTTTGCAATATTTTAGTGTAAATTTTTTGCATTTTTGAAAGTTGAATCCTTTAGAGAATTTTTGTTCCTTGAGGAAATTGAAGATGTTTTTATACCAAGGATCTTGAGGTATACATATTTTGATGTTACATATATCGAGGGGTTGTAGGAATGATTCAAGTTGAGAAGGCTTGTTAATAGATCTTATGATAACAATAGCTTCTTCATATTTCAATTTTAGGGTATGAGAGATACAACTATTGCCATAGCATCAGTGTGGATATTGCTAGAACATGATATGGCTTCTATAGTTATTTTATCAAAGTGAGTTTTTAACATGTCTACAATATCGATAATAACTTTAAAAAGGCTTTTAAGTTATAGCAGAGCTAGGGTTTCAGAAGTTTGGAGGTGCTTCAGAGGAGATCTGAGGAATCAAACTGGGGTTTCAGAAGGTGAGGTAGAGGGTCTGTCAATAGTAAGGATCACGGCCAAGAATGGGGGACATAGGTACTTCGGTACCAAATCCTCCAAACGAAGGAATTTCATTTCGGGATAAGCTATGTGGAACCCAAGATAGTTTCAACGATTGTCAAACACAAGCAAAGAAAATCATAAACACCATGGGGAAGCGACAAAAGGAGGATTCTCTGCATGGGAGGGTGAATGGATGTCTACCACAAGCAAAAGAAATACCAATATTGGAAATAGGCGAGGATTTGGGTAGCTGAGGATATTGTTTATAAGTCAAAACACAACCTGATAGGTAAATTTGTGGGTTTCAAACCATCTGTGCACTTCCTCCACACATGGATAAGGAAACAATGGCATCTGGAAGGAGAATACGAAATTCTAACTCTCGCAAATGGGTATTTTTCTGTGGAGTTCACATCGGTGGCAGATCGACAAAAAGTATTTGAGGGAGGACCATATCATCATGGACCAGCGGGACTATTCTTGCAGCCATGGAAGATGGGATTTGACCCGAGGGTGGAACCGACAGACGAGTACCAATATGGGTAAGATTATTTGCCCTTCCCCTTGAATTTTGGAAAGAGGAGATACTTGAGGCAATAGGCAACTTATTAGGGCATTATCAAGGTAGATCAAGAGAAACAGTTTTAGGAGGATCGGCAATGTTTGCTAGGGTTTGTGTAGAAATGGACCTCAGCAAACCTCTTCCAACGGGAGATAGACCTAAAAATAGGGGATTTTGTCTGGCGCCAACAACTGGATTATGAGGCTATTCCATTCAGATGTCGGGTGTGCCACGCTCCTGGACATCTAGCTAGAATGTGCCCAACAGTTAAGGATCATCAATCTGAACAAGAGGGGACAAAAGAAAATTTTAACATGGCAGGTCAATCTCTTCAGAAAAAAGGAAATCAAAAGGAAGGGAAAGGCCCAATAGATTCTGAGGGTTTTCAAAAAGTAATGAGAAGGCCAAACAAAAAAAATCAGCACAGTAACCAGAGACAAGGAGAAAGAGTTGTAAGAACAACCAATAGATATGAGATATTCAAACAACTGGGAAACTTGGAAACCGAAGGAGATTTTCAAATGGAAGGGTTAGAGGAGGATACTCAGCAAGTCACAACGAGTTGATC
Source organism: Wollemia nobilis (assembly GCA_028583015.1). Classification (NCBI taxonomy): domain Eukaryota; kingdom Viridiplantae; phylum Streptophyta; class Pinopsida; order Araucariales; family Araucariaceae; genus Wollemia; species Wollemia nobilis. The sequence goes on along the minus strand of JAQPPZ010001711.1, from coordinate 3,755,762 downwards.
GGGAACAATATTCCAATCTAGTGTTAGGGAACAAGCAAGGAGCAAGACCGAGACACAACCTCTCTCATGGAAGAGGAGATTCAACCCACAAGAGAGACCATAGGAGGGGAAATAGAGCAGAGGATGTTTTTGACACGGGAAATAGAGATGAAAGAAGGAAATAAGAACAAAGAAAGCCCTACTCTAGGAATTCATCAAGTGGAGAAGAAACAAAAACCAAACCAATCTGCAGGGAGGAAGTCAAACAAGGAAAAGATGGAGGAACGGGGAAGAGATTTGAGCCAGAACGGAAAGGTAAAATCGATGGCTGATTTTTTCTCTCCTAATTCTCAATGATATTAATCACTTGGAATGTGAGGGGTTTAGGCAGTCGCCCCAGACAAAAGGCAATCAAAAATATTATCATAGATATGAGTCCAGATATAATTTTGTTACAGGAAACCAAAATGCAAGGAGAAGACTTACAAAAAATAAATAGGAGGATATGGCAAAAAGGAGAGATCCTTACTCAATCGTCACAACGGAAATCGAGGTGGATGGCCACTATGTGGAATCACCAAGCTGTTCCTAGAGATAGGGGGGCCTCTACGAGAGGGGTGTTGATGGTCCGGTTACAAAATAGGGAAGCTGGAAAAATTTGGACTATAGTGAATTTTTATGGAGCACAAACGAGTTAGATTACGAGAGGAATCAATGGGTAGCCATCCGGACTTTCAGAGACAACTACCCGGAGGACCAATGGACTATGGGAGAAGACTTCAATGCAAAGCTTAGAATAGAGGAACAACAAGGAGGCGAGCCATGCTTGAGGAAAAGGACGAGGTTTTTTTCAGCAATAACATGTCAAATGAATCTAATAGATATCCCAAGCTGTGGATAGCTCCATGACTTGGACTAACAGAAGAAAGGAAGGTGAGATGGTCAAATCTTGCTTGGATCGTTTCTTCATGGGGGAGGAATTATATTTGCATACCAAGCATCAAGCAAGGGTCATGGATAGGCTTTCTTCAGATCATTTTCCAGTAAGTTTAACCATAGAAGAAGATAATCATAAAGTTGTGGGAACTTTTAAATTTGAGCTATGGTGGCTGAAAGATGAGGAGCTAGGGGACCGTATAAAGGAATGGTGGAAATCAGGGAAACCAAGATTTGGGACAGCCCAATTCAAACTCCACAAACAACTAAAATATGTAAGGACCCAACTAAAGGAGTGGAGTAAACGAGAAGAAGGAAATAACTAGAATCCAAAAGAATGAAATCAAGGATCAAAAGGAGAAGATTGCTCAAGAGATAAGACAAGGAACTATCACAGAAGAACTGTTACAACGTGAGGCAGAAATTATTAGAAAAGAGGAAGCTTTGGAGGAACAAGAAGAAATCTATTGGAGGCAAAGAGCCAGAATCACATGGTTAAAGGAGGGGGACCAAAATACAACTTTCTTCCATAAGACGACAACGACCAGGAGACAACAAAATAGAATTATGGGTCTTACAGATATGATGGGTCGGGTAAAAACCGGTGGAAGTGAAATGAAAAGTATAGCAAATCGGTACTTCCATACACTTTTTAGCGATAATGAAAATTTGAATGCAATATGGCGGGAGAAGATACTAGAGGCAATTCCACAATTAGTTAAACACTGAACACAATAAATTATTAATGGAGGAAATTTCTTTGGAAGAAACCTCGTGAGATCATACAAAAAATGCAAACGGGAAAGACTCCGGGACCGAGACGGATTCCCCATTGAATTTTATCAAAATTTTTGGGAAATTGTGGGCCAAGCAGTGGTGGAGGCATTGGAGGAAATCAGACAGAGTAAGCAAATGTTAAAAGCCTTGAATCATACTTTTATCACTTTGGTTCCTAAGGGCCCATCTAGTGAGATAATTGATAATTATAGGCCTATTTCACTATGTAATGTAGTATACAAGATATTAACAAAGCTTATGGCGAGAAAGGTTGAAACAGTTTTTACCAAATCTGATTTCAAGTGAGCAAGGTGGTTTTGTTGAAGGCGGACAAATTCTAGATGGAATAGTAGTGGCCCGGGAGGTGATACACACAATGTCAAAACAAAAGGACCCAGGTATGTTTATTAAATTAGATCTTTCTAAAGCCTATGACGAGTAGACTGGTCCTTTATGCAAAATATTTTAGAAAAAATGGGCTTTGCGAGAGGGGTGGAGAGATTGGGTAAGAGACTGTACACAAACTACATCATTCTCGGTTCGGTAAATGGCGGTCCCTCTCCCATGTTCACGAGCGGGAAGGGGGCTGAGGCAAGGGGACCCTCTCTCCCCTTACCTTTTTATCCTTTATGCGAGAGGGTCTCGGGAGGCTGTTAAAAAAGGGAGACAAGAGGGGAGGTTAAAGGGCTTGAAAATAAGTTCTCAAATTGAGATAAATCACCTCCGAGTTTGTGGATGATACTTGCTCTTATTAGTCAAGCCAATCTCATAGTAGCAAGAAACATAAAAGAAGTTTTAGATGGGTATACTCAAGCTACTGGGCAAACTTTTAATGAAAAAAAATCTCAAATTGTTTTTTTTAATACAACGAAGAGGGTGAGAGATAAAATTATACAATTGTTGAAATTCATGGAAACTCCTTTACCCATACAGTATTTAGGAGTACCTTTATCTGCAAAGAAAACAAAAAGTAAAGAGTGGAAAGGGTTGATGGATAGACTTCAAGCTAAGCTGAGCAACTGGACTCATAAATGGCTAAGCTTAGGAGGAAGGCTGACAATGATTAAAGTTGTGCTACAAGCTCTTCCAGTTTATAAATTTTCTGTACTTCAGGCTCCAAAGAGAATTCTAAAAGATATTGACAAACACACAAGAAAGTTTTTGTGGTCAGGTGCAAGGGAAGAACAAAAAATAGCACTAGTGGGTTGGGAGAAGATATGCCAACCAAAAAAACAAGGAGGATTGGGGATAAGATCAGCATTCCAGAGCAGCAAGGTACTAGCTGGGAAGCTATATTGGAGATGGATTACAGCTACTGGGGGTTTATGGAGTAGACTCTTACAAGCTAAATATTACCCTGGAGTGGATGAGAAAAACATTCCAAGATACAAAGTGGAAGGAGAGGGATCTACCATATGGAGGACAATGTTAGTAGGCCAAGAGTTAATAAAGCCATACCTATATTGGTGGTTAGGGGATGGAAAGGATGCTTTATTTTGGGAGGATTCATGGAATCAATCACAACCAATTATTCGGACATTCCCGAGAGATGGAGAGATGGAAATCGAGCTCCAAAAAGCGAGGGTGGTGGAAAGCCTCTTACTATATGAAATCATGGAATCAACATGTGCCAGATTTACTACGATGGAAACATCCCCAAGAATGGCCGGTGAGGGGTACGAGAGGAACTAATGGAAAAAGCTGTGGAGACATCTTCAAAGACACCCAATTCGGGATGGTTCTAAGAGGGATATACTTGGATGGGGAGGAAGTAAGTTGGGAATTTATAAGGCAAAGGAGGGATACAAGGTAGTTTGTGGATACGAGATTACCCCATCACCCTTTCCATGGACATTTGTCTGGCAAAAGGAAGGATGGCCAAAAATTAACATTTTCTCATGGTTGATTAACCACAAAAAGTGCTTGACTTTTGATAATTTGATAAAAAGAGGTTTCTTTGGGCCCTCTAAATGTGTTTTGTGTGGAAAGGCAGAGGAGACCTTGAATCACCTCTTTTTTGGGTGTTCTTTTGCTAAAGACATATGGATCAATTGGTGGAGGCAAATGAGACAACATTGGGAAGTTTTTGAGAGCCGGGAAAGCTTTTATGAGAAATGGAAACGGTGTAGCTTTAAGACTAAAACAATGAAAATTGCATGGAAACTAGGACCTAGCTTCATATGGTGGCGATTATGGCTAGAACGAAATGCACGCATATTTAGATCGAGCACGAGAACAAGGGAGCAAGTATGGGAGAGTATTATGAGCAAGGTAACGAAACACTATTTATCGGATTACGGGAGGAAACAAATATAAAAATGGAGGAAGTGATTATTCTACGGAGCCTTGGAATAAGCTGTAACGAGAGAAACAACTTAAGGATGGGTACACAAGTGTGATCCCCTTGAATAACATAGAGTGGAGGCCACCTCCTAAAGAGTGGGTGAAGGCAAACACAGATGGGGCTTCTACTAAAAATCCTGGGAAAGCTGGTTTTGGTATTATCATGCGAAATTGGAAAGGAGAACAGGTGTATTGGAGAGCAGAAGGCATGGGGGAGGCAACTAATAATGAAGCGGAAGGACAGGCGATCTTGTCAACATCAGTGATAGCTGCAAATCTACAGTTACATAAGTTGTGGATAGAGACAGACTCTCAGGTATGGGCTGGAATATTAGATCCGATAAGGCCCTTTCAGGTGCTAGGAATTGGAGAGAGAAGGAAGGTGGAAGCGAGTCCAGAAGATCTGGCAAGTTTTTCAAGATGTTTTTATTACACATATAAAGCGAGATGGAAATAGGGTGGCTAACTATTTAGCAAAATGGGGAAAAGATCTGGAGAAAGGGCAATATGTGGACTCTCGGATGGAAAATCGGATAAGCTTGTGCCAAAGAATCCAAGGGATGCGAGGAGGTGATACAAGCGAGATAGTAGAACAAGAAGAGTAGACGAGTGAGTCTAATGAATCTATCACGGTTAGGCCACAGAGCAACACAACATGAAGATAAATGGATAGTTTACAGAATTCGGATAAATTGGATAAGACTGGAATTCAGCTATGGTAGTGCTGAGGGTATGGATATCTGCATTATGTAAGGTAATGTTTTATGGGTAATTTTTGAGCTTGGAGGGATTGGAGGAGGATTTTCTGTCTCCCTTGATGCCTGTCCAGTTCATTTTACCTTGTAATACAGACTTCTATAAATATAACATATTTTTCATTTTTTTCAAAAAAAACATGTCTACAATATCTTTGTATGGCTTTAGCTTCTCATATTTGGTCTGATAGGTGCCATTCACTTGGTTGATTACCATTTGTGAATCACCTTATACTATTATGTTCTTGATATTTAGTTTTCTTGCAACCCTAAGACCTAGGATAAGTGCCTTGTATTATACTGTATTGTTGATGCATGAGAAGTGAATTTTAAAGTATAGTGGGATAAGTTGTTGTGGGGTGATTAAGATAATTCTTGTACCTGCATATTTTGTGCATATAACTTCATCAAAGTATATAACCCAAGTTTTGAGCTCTTGGGCTTCTATTGATGAGACCATTTCATTAGGATAGGTGATATTGATAGGATGTTCTGACTCTAAAGGAGTTGTGGCAATTTGATCAAATATTACTTGCCCCTTTAGTGATTTTTGATTTACAAACTCTATCTCAAATTTACTGAGAGCTATGGACCACTTTGGAGTTCTACCAAATAGGTAAGGTTTTGACATGAGGTAGCACAATGGATCTACCTAGCCAATACGTAAATATTTTGACTAGGCATATAATGTCTTAGTTTGAGATACACAAAGAAAACTTCTAGGAAAATATTCTCTAAAAGTGTGTAGCAAGTTTTGTAGTTTACTAAAGTTATACTAATGTTGTATATTACCCTTTCTCGGTGTTGTTCATTGGATTGTACTAGAAAATCTCCTAGGGCATGTTTAGTACCAACTTTGTACAACAACAAGGGTTGATATAAATTTTGTGGCACCAATATGGGTGGTGTGAAAATATAAGTTTTTAGGGTTTTTAAGGCTTCTTGACATCCTTTATCCCATTCAAACTTAGCTCCTTTATTCAATAATTTGGAGAAAGGTTGACACTTATCTACAAGTTGCGATATGAACCTATGGATAGCCTATAATTTTCCTTGGAGACTTCGTAATATAGTCACATTTTTAAGTAGTGGCATATTTTTTTATGGCCACAATTTTAGAGGGATCAATTTCAATCCCATGATGAGATATGATGAATCCAAGTATTTTCCCTTATTTTACCTTGAAGATACATTTTAGGGATTTTATTCGGACTTTATAACCTCGTAGTCTTTGTAAGATACATCTAAGGTCTCGAGTATGATTTTTTCTTTCTTGAGATCATCCTATGATGTCATCCATATAATTTTCTACTATTTTGTACATGAGGTCATGAAATATATATATCATAGCCCTCTGATACATTGCTCCTACATTCTTAAGGCCAAAAGGTATGAACTAATAGCAAAATATTCCCCATGGGGTAGTAAAAACTGTTTTGGATTGATATTCCACTACAATCTTAATATGATTGTAGCCTAAGAATTCATCCATTAAGGATAGCATTTCAGATCCTGTAGTGAAGTCGACTATCATGTCTATGTTTGGTAAAGAGAAATTCTCCTTTGAACAAGAATTTTTTATATCCCTAAAGTCGATGAAAATTCAAATGGATCCTTCCTTCATGGAAATGGGAACAATATTGCATATCCAATTCAAATAATCTATAGCATTTATGAAGTTGATGTCTAATAGCTTTTGTAATTTATATTTTACTAAAAGAGTGATTATTAGATATATATTTATTAATTTCTATTTGACAAGCTTTGTGTTAGGACACACTACTAGATAATGTACTACTAATGAGGGATCAATCCCTGACATATCATTGTATCCCCAAGCAAAGACATCAGAGAAATCCCTTAGTAGATTTGTGTATTTTATTTGTTCTTCTTGGATCAAGAATGTCCCTAGTTTGATTAGACAAGGATTTTGTTCTATTCTAATGTTAATATCTATGGTCTTTTTGATTAAGGCTTGTGATTCATCCTCGAAGAGAAGAGGGCCATCTATAATCCATAGATCCTTGAGTTCTTGTAGATCTATAGATGTTTGTTCCAAATCAAGACATTGGGCTAATTTTAGATTGAAGATCTAATCAAGAGATTCTTCTATATGGAAATTATTCAAAGACTCTTCAATATTTTCTTTGGTTGTAATTACTTCTATATGTACTAACTATAGCATATTAATGCTTCTAAATCATATATTTTTATAGGGTTTTTGGTTAAGAAGTGACCATAGTTCTACTTCATCCTCCTCACCCCATTGAGATCCTTGTATTGATTTGGAGTCATCATCCTTGTCATATTATCTTAATATATGATAAGATTAATTTTTGTTGAGGATGAATCCAATCCCACATCATGCTAGCCAAGGTTCATCTTCTAGCAGTTCCTTTATACCTTTTTCATAGTGACCTAGATCCTTATATTGATAACCCATATTAACAAGCATTTGTTTAAATATAGGAAATGAAGGTGACATGTAACATGTAGTGTAGGTTCATTTGCTTGACATGAAGTTACCTCCTTGGATATTATCCTTGAGGGTTGTTCCCCATGAATGAAGGTACAAGACCCTATTTGTACTTTAAGTCCTTTTCTACTAGGCATGCCTATGTCACAAGGGGAAAGGAACATGCTTGCTGGTTCTATGAATGGGTCTAGATTTTGATAAATAAGGTTGACTTACTCATTGTAAAAATATGGTTGAGGAATATCTTCTAAGTTTATGATATGTTCCTCTAATATTTCTTTTCCTTGGTTTTCTTTTGGTTGATTGCTTGACTTAGCCAATTGTATGGAAGGGTAGAGATTGACCTCTTGTAAGTAAATAGAGTTGCACAAGGTGAAAGCTTTTGGATCTCTAGGAACATGGATGACCCTTCCTTGATATTTGTATTTGAGACATTGATGTAAGGTAGAGGGCACGACTCTCATAGCATGTATCCAAGGTCTCACAAGGAGCATATACATGGCATGATATGACATATAAAAGGGTATTTAGGATACGAGGTCCTAATTTTATGGGTAACGTGATGGTGCCTATCACTTTTTTTCTTCATTATTGAAGGCTCTAATGATGAGGTTTCATCTTTGCAAGTCACTTTTTGTTAAGTCAAAATTTTGTAAAAAATTTGACATTGCAAATGTTCAAGGCTGATCCATTGTCTAATAGGACTCTCTTGATACATTTATTATCTATTTGAGTTATGATGTAAAGGGAGAATCTATCGATATGGTTTTGAGAGAAGTATATTCCTCATGAAATGCTAAGATAGTGTTGTTTACTCTAGTTAGCCCAACCATGTTGGTGATGTCATTTGGAGATATGTCTTGAGGGACTTCTTGTTCACTTAAAAGTTTCAACAATATTTTCCTATGAATGGGTGATGTTTTTAGCAATTCTAGGAGGGAGATATTTGTAGGTATCTCCTCCAATTATTGATGGAGATCAAATGTATGCAAGGTCTTTTGAGAAGGTGTAATCACCAAAGGTGGCTTATTAGAAACATTGATTTTTTCCTTTGGAATAATCAATAGAGGTTAATCTCAATATTGATTCTTTGGTTGTTTCTTAGTTATGGCATGGGAATAACTTGATAAATGAATGGCACCTACAAAATTAGTTGATTTTTTTATCGTACGTTGGTAGGGGATATTGAAATATTCCCATGCCTTTTTTGGGGTTTTAAGATTTATTAATCGCTATAGTTACTTCCTCAGTGAGGTATTGGATAATTTTCTTTAGAGTTCTACACTTGTTGGTAGTATGTCCTATTCGATGAAAGTCATAATATTCGTCTTGTCTACACCAAAAATATTCTCCTTTTGATAAGTCCCAAGGTCTAATAGGTAGGAGTTCTATTAGTTTGGATTTGAGGGGTATTTTTAGCATGGCCATTTGACTATCTCATATTTGTATATTGCCTTTGAGGTTTGTCCTCTTTTTGGATAACCAACTTTTGAGGAGCATTTTGAGTAGTGTTTATGTTGTTGTTTTGTTGAGAGTCAGTTACACCATCTCCTACAACATGTTTATTTTTGTATTACCCCTTGTAATATGGGTTTTTATCTTCTTTCTTGTTATAGTTGATTTATGCTAACTTTATGAGGATGGATTCTACTATTTTAGCCATGTCGATGTCTTCTTTGAAAGAGGTTACGTTCGTTATTTCTAAAGGATACAAAAAAAATTCATGAAGGTTTCATATGAAGATATGAAAGAGTTCCTTATAAGGGAGAATGTACTGAAGTTTTCCTACTAGACCTATCCATTTGGCCAAGAAGTCTAAAAATTTATCATTCTTGGATTGTTTAAGTTGGTAAAGGTCATCTATGGTAGCCTTATCTTCTATGTAGATCAAAAATTGTTTAATGAAATCTTCCATAAGTTCTTTGAACTTCTTGAGTGAAATGATGAGGTATTTGAAAATACCATTCTAAGGCTAAACCACTAAGGATTTTAGGGAATAACCTAAGGAGAAGTTTCTCATAATGGTTTATGTCACTACAATCTATTTGAAATAGCCTTATATGGTTGGTGGGGTTTTTTACTTTCTATTGTACATTTGAAACTTTGGGGTTTCAAAATTCTTTGGAAAAGGGTGATTGTTGGAATATCGAACATTATTCCTAAACTCCTAAGTTCTAAGTCCTAGTATTTATTAAATTAATTAGCATATTACATTTATAGCTTTAATGGTCAATGTTTGACCAAAGACCAAGTTTAGAATATTGTTAGCTATTGTTTAGGTAACCACTTAGAACTCATAGGATTTGGTTTTATTTTTAGGTTGATTAGTTAGTCTTATTATGGCTTCTAAATCCTATATATCTTTGTAATCACTCATTCAATAATAGAAAAATTTAATAATTGATTCTCATTTGGTATCAGAGCATCCCAGGTTTTCTCAGATGGATCAAAACCTATGGAGAGTGGCATGAAGAGATCTGAAGCATGCACTTTGTTAGAGAAACTCAAGTGGCCAGCACTCAGCAGAGTTGCAAGGAGTCGGGCATTGTGTTTGATCAGAGAAGAGTGACATCAAGAGGCTTTGTCACTAGAGTGAGCTAAGAAGAGCTCGAGTAAATAATTCATATCTCACGCATCCTGAGGTATTTTTTGATGAAATTTTGAGGGTTTTTAGATAATCACGTCAAGAGGATGCAGTAAAAATTTCAGGTAATTTGGAGCTCATTTGCTGATTTTATTAGCATTTTGAGTTTTGCAATAAAATGGTTGTATAAGGTGGAAGAAAGGGTATTTGCTTCTAAAATTTTGGGAGAAATTTTATTTAGATAAAATCATCATTCAAACAAAATTTTAGGTCGTTTGGATCTGTATTGATCGATTTGTGTGAATATTGATTTTTTCTTCAAAAAATCCTAGATCCAAAATTGTGATAAAAAGGGAAAAAGTAAATGATCACATATTTTTCACCTTTGCGAATTTTCTTCTAAAATTTAGAGGGTTTTCATATTATTGTCTCAGGAATACAAAGTTTAATTTTCAGAAATTTTTGGAGCTGTATGGATTGATTTATGTGAAAAACATTGAGGTTGTCTCAAAAAACACTCTAAGATCTAGAAAGGGCGAAAGTAAATTGATCACATATTTCTCATTCGTGTGAATTTGCTTCTAAAATTTAGTGGGTTTTCAGATACGTATATCAGAAGTCTATAGTAAAAATTTTGTTCAATTAGTATTGGCTGATTTATGATAAATTTGGTGCTTGAGATTTTGGTAAATAAAAAAAAACATGTATTGTTGCAATCAGAGGAAGGAGGTGACTGTGCAGTAAAAGAAGATCTGTTGCTGCTCTTTATTGCAAAAAATATTGTATTAGAATCTATCTACATTATTCCAAAGTTTTTTTGATTGGCATCAATGGCTGCCAATAACAACCTGCCCATTCCTGAATTTAATGGGTTGGATTATGAGTATTGGTCTATCAAGATGAAGATATTACTCATAGGCAAAGGTTTGTGGGACATTGTAGAGAGTGGATATGAGGAGCCACCATGTTGGAGCAGCCTAGAAGAAGTAGAGAGAAGGCAAAATAAGGAGGAACAACACACCAATTGTATGACACTCATGACATTGAGAAGAGGTATAACACAAAATGTTTTTCCTCTTATTAAGCATTGTAGATCAACATTTGATGTTTGGAAAATGTTGAAAGAAAGTTTTGATAATGTTGAGAATGAGTTAAGTGAAAATATAGAAGATTGTGAAGGAGATGTTTTTGAAAATGCTTTTGAAGACAATCTAAGAGATTGTGAATTTGATTGTGTGAATGATAATCTACAAGATTATGAATTCACTTGTGATGATTTTGTGAAAAAGAGAGATCAACCCTTGTTTTTTGAAGATGTTTCTTTGCAGAAAGAAGAGACTTATAAAGTCTATGAGGAAAATTTGAGAAGAAGAGGTATTTATGCTTCCAAAGGAAGAGGAGGCAAGAGAGGTTTTGCTTCTTGTAGAAGCTTTGTGAGTTATGCAGATGAAGAGGAGTGCATAGTTGTTCCAGAGGTTGTTTGTGAAGCACTTGATGAGTGCATTGTTGAGATTGAGGGGGAGATTGAATCTCCAAGTACTGTTGTTCCAGATTTGTGCTTCATGGAGGAGGCACCTATAGTTTTTGAAAATGTTGATCTTACCCATATTGATGAGGTTCATAATGTTTGTGATCTTCTCATGAATAAGAATGATTGTATTGTTACTACTAATGCAAATCAGTTTGTTATTGGAGATTTTGATGGAGTTACAGGTTGTGAAGAGTCTCTACAAGGAGACGAGGCCTATGTTGGAGATTTTGCCTATGTTGGAGTTTCTCCAAAGGGGGAGATAAGTGCAAAATCTGAGCATAAAGACCACTCAAAAGTGGAAGAAGACTTTGAAGATGAAGGAAGAGAAACACTCACATTGGAGTGTTCCTTGCTTGAAGACCACCAAGGTGAAATGTATGATGAAGAATGTCTCATGGAGAAGACAAATGAAGAGTGTATTATGGAGAATGCACCTAAAATTCTCATGGATGAGAATAATGAAGAAAATGGGCTCAACCAAGATTGTTGGCATGATGATGGAAAAGCAATGTTCATGGAAGACCATTGGCTTGAAGACCATTCACTTGGAATGGATGTGTGCTCTCTTGAAAGAGCAAATGAAGATCTCCTACAAGGAGAAGATAAAATTGTTAGAGTTCCTCTAAAGGGGAGAAGAATAAGTGATAAATAGAGATACTTCTTGTTCATCAGCCCAAGAAGTTTGTGTGAAGAGAGATTTTGTGAATCTCAAAGAAGAAAATGATTTGTGTGAAGAAAATAGCACAAATGATTATCTCATTTGGGAGGTGGAAAGTGAGAGAGCAAATGAGATAGAAACAGAAAATGAAAATGAGATTGCTGATTTTCTTGTTGTAATGGCAAAGGAAACATCACTCATGAATGAAGATCACTCACTTGGAGTGTCTACATTGAAGGAAAAGAGTTGTCTTGAAAAGGCAACAATGTATGATTGTTTGAATGAATGGTGTTTCAACACACCAACATGGATTGAACAAAGGAGGAGAACTCTTAGTGAAGAGTTGATGGTTGATTTTGAAGCAACATACAGTGAAAGAGATATGCCACAAAATAGCTTTATGGGGAGCACCAAATCTAATCACATTGGAGGTAATATTTTTGTGATTAATGATTTGTTTTTTGTGAACAGGTATTTGAAGAAAGGAGGAGAATGTCTTAAAAAGGTATTATTGAGAGATGATTGTCTTGTAGAGACATAATTGGATGAAGTTATTTCATTTGCAAAGGACATGGATAGCATGGTGATGAAAACCATGGATATGTGTTGGTTGTGGCATATCATTGTGAGAAATGGTATTTTGTGTTTAAAATTCCTTGGAAGAAGGAATCATGTAAAGCCATAGTAAAGAGTGAAACATTGTGTGAGGAGCAACAATTTGTTGTTGCATTTGTAACTAGCTATTGCATAGCTATATTTTGTTTGAAGATCTGTGTAGAGGTATGTGAAATTGTAATATGGCAAAACCATCTACATAATATGATGCATTGTACATACTCAGGAGGAGTATTAGGAGCTGAAATATGGTTTGAAGACCATAGAATGAATGATGAAAGAAATGTGCTAGATTGGTTAGTGAGAACCAATACTTGTGGCATTATGGGAATGCCATCATTTGAAGGAGATTTTGATGAAGGGGGAGTAGCTCATCAAAATGAGGCACTCGATTACTTGCAGGAAGAAGAAACAACTAAAATGGAGGAGATCCCACACCAAAAGTGGAAGGAGTGCCCAAGACAAAATTTTACAATTTTTGATTTCTTGTTACAAAACTGGAGGAGACAAAAAGATTGAGTTTCTTCCAATGTTGTGATGCTGATGAACTTCTGGAAGAAGTCCCATCAACATCAAGGGGGAGAATGTTGGAATATCTAGCATTATTCCTAAAGTCCTAAGTTCTAAGTCCTAGTATTTATTAAATTGATTAGCATTTTACATTTTTAGCTTGTATAGTCAATGTTTGACCAAAGACCAAGTTTAGCATATTGTTAGCTATTGTTTAGGTAACCACTTAGAACTCATAGGATTTGGTTTTATTTTTAGGTTGATTAGTTAGTCTCATTATGGCTTCTAAAGCCTATATATCTTTGTAATCGCTCATTCAATAATAGAACAATTTAATAATTGGTTCTTAGTGATTAATAATTTTAGGATCCAAGGGTTCATTATAGAATTTTTTAAACAAGTATTTTAGTTTAAAAGTGCCTTGAAGGGAGGCAATTTGATGCTCAAGTTCTTCAAACTTGGCATATCTCTTTCTAAGTCTAAAATTTTAGTGTTGATATCTTGGATATCATTTTATCGTGGATTTACTGGTAATGTTATTAGTGGTTGCATTTTTGGTTGAGGAAAAGTTTACATCATAAAAGGTATGTTCATGAAATTTGAAGAATTTTGACTTGACGTTATGGTAGGAGGGACTTGACTAAATCCCATGTCATGAGTAAAAAATAATTTGTAGTGTCGATTGTGTAGTACCCTAAAAATGACTCACAATAATTAAACCTAAGTCAAAAACATTTAAAAAATAAAATTAAACCATCCCTAACTTTTTACCTCGATTTTTGTGCCCATTGTAAGTTTGTTTTAACCATTGTATGAGATCGTATGATTTTAGTACGAGATAAAAGGATTTTATACAAAATGGGATCACTCAATTTCATTCGAAACTAAAAATTGCCTGCTTTCGCAAAGTGACAAAAATAGTTGCAACCTCTTTGTCCTTAACTAGCCAACTGCATGGTGGTTGTGGGATCAGCTCAAATGATTTTATCCATAATAGGGGAGGTTGTAACCTTCTTCATTTTTAGCCCAACCTCTCAGCTAATTCCCTTTTATTTAATCTAGGCTCCTCACCTTGGATTCCTTCTGTAACATTCATGCAACTTCACTCTATTATTCTTCCATTTTACTATGTTTTTGTAGGTTCAACTTGTGCATCGATTAGATTTGTGCGATATCGTACCGTCCGATCGCGATATCGTATTACCCGATTTGAGACAAGAATTACCCGATTTGGTCTACATCACATATTTTTGTTGTTTATCTGCTTGGGGCTATCTAAACCTCATTGTTTGCATTCTCTTTCCTCATTTTCTTCTACTTACAATCATATTTAATGCTCGTTACATCATTTTAAATTTATTACCATTGATACTTTAGTTTTTTACATTCATATTTCATCAATTTTCATAAATATTCATGTACTTATCATATATTCACATCCAGTCATTCATCTATTATCTGTTTAAGTTCATAATTGTTTGCAATTCATTCCAATAGATGCATTTTTTTTGTAAAACTATTTTTTGTTGTATCAAAATTATCAAACTGTAGCTCTCTGCCTTGATCGGGTATATTCCTGCATAATCGAATCACCCGATCATCAGATCATATCGTTTGATATCGTCTAATTTTGATCAATACTGAATACAAGTCAAATTTTTAAATCTCTTTTTAAGAATTGCATAATTCTTTTAAGTTCTACTTTTTGTTGTTTGTTGTCTGCATATTAACTAAAATCACATATAGGTTAATCTAGTTGCATATTGTCCAAATACTAGGTTATTTTGAGAATTGCTAAAAGGAACACATAAAAACAAACTCCAAAACCTAGGCGTGGAAACTACCATAAAATATTTCCTGGTGAAACCTAAAGAATTCATCAAAAAATAACCAAAGAAGACATGAACTCAAGTGTCTCTCTTCAAGGTGTAGACCTATCATTCTCCCATTCCCCTTCAAGGTGTGGATCCATTATCCTGAAGGAAAGGAGTGTGTGAATTTTAGACCTACATTCTTTGGTGAACCCAACATGAAAAACATAGCCATATTTATGATTTATAAAACACAAAAAAACATAAAATTTACAAAAATATAAAAAAATAAAAACCAAAAATATCATTAATCAAAATTTGCACACTTTAAGTCCATTTCATAGATGTTATATTTCAACATAAGAAGAACTGTAACCATATACGTTACCCAAAAATTAAAAGCATATATATATATATATATATACATATATCATTGAAAGATAAAAAAATCTTAAAAGCAAAATGCCTAGAATTTTAAGAAGTGGAAAACAAATAGAATTTGATGAGCCAGATCAAGAAAACCTTGAGGATAGGATAATTATTGAATATGATGTATCTTCAGAAAAAGATGAATATAATGGATAAGATGAATTAGAAGAGCCTAAATTAGATCAAGAAGGAAATTTTAGTTTCAAGTCTATTGAACAGTTTACCAAATTTATAAAGAGCAACATAGAAGATTTCAATCAAGTAGTACAAATGGATAATTCAAGAAATGGTGCTATGGAAGAAGCCTTAGAATATGCTTTTTGGATGCATACAAATCCACTATCATACATGAATTCAATATACCAAGATAATTATTTTTAAATATATGGGGAGAGGGAAGAAAGTAGAGAGGGGAGGGCTTTGGTCCCTCCCCTGCTCCCCCTCCCATGGCTCCTGGTTCCTGCCCAATCCCTGGCTCAACCCAGGTCATCCCTCCCGAGGAGTGGTTGTTTGCAGATTATCTCCTAGGGGGAGATCCTTCTCCACTATCTGCGCCCCTCCCGACCGGCTAGGGTTTCCTTGGTTGTTTTTTTTGGACTGGTGCTTCCCAGGGATCCCTGTTTGGTTGGGGATCCCTTCCCTTTTTCCCTCAGGCTTCCCCCTGGGGTTTTTTGTAGGTTTTTCGCGTGGATCTGGTCCCCTGCGTTTCTCGATATGATGGAGGTGATGGTTTAGGGTTTGGACAGCTTCCCCCTTTTTCTTGTGAATCCTCGGTGGGCTCTGTGCTTGGACGAGAATCTTGGTCCCTGCTGCTGGGATCCTCTTCTGTTTTCCCGAGGTGGGTTCCTTGTGGTGCAACTCTCTGGTCACTTCCTGATGGGCTGGATCCTCTCTGTGCTGGCTATCGGCTTTCTGCAGGATGGCTCTCGCTGAACTGAATTTTTTCTCGGTGGGCGGGATGGTTTCTCCACAGGGTGGGATCCGCCAAATCCGTCGATTTTCCCGCGAGGCGGGATCCTTTATTTTCTGTTGGTTTCTCGGATGGCGGGATTTCCCTGTTGCTTCCCGCTAGGTGGGACTGTTTGTGGTGGTTTTGACTGCTTCCCGCAAGGTGAGATTTTATTGTAACGATTTTTCTTTGCTTCCTGCTTGGCGGGATCTTCTCAATGGTTGTTTTTGGCTACTCCTCGCTGGGCGGGATCTCCAAAACTACTTTCTTTCTTATTTGTTTGTTTCCCGCTAAGGGGGATTGTTTCATGCTTACTGTTACCGCTGGGCGGGATTTCTGTTTTGGTGTCCAGTTTCAAGGGATTGATGCCCTAGGTCCATTGCTTATGTAATCAGGTTTTGGGATCCTTGTTAAAACCCGCTATAAATACAAACACTTACCAAAAAAAAAAATATACCAAGATAATGATCAAGCAGGACCGTCTAATCAAAATATAATAGCCTTAAATAAAAATACTCAAAAACCAATGGCACAATCATCCAAAATTGTTGTTAGTAACACCAAAAAAAATCCTAAAAAACAAAAGCAACCATTCACATATATTTATCTAAAGCTCTTAATAAAAAATGTCAAATCAACAAAAAGCTAAACAAATGCAAAATACCAATCATCAACAGAAAGTTCAACAAAATCAGCTTCATAATACTTTGCACAACAATATTTCAATTGGAAATCCTTACACAATAATACCAACTTATCAAAGACACAACAACATAGTGCAAAAAAATCAATTTGGTGGACAACCATAGGGCCTTGAATATAGTTAAACAATTAGCTTCAAGACTAGATCAAATAGATCCCTACCATCCCTTGTATAGTTATATAGATATGTGTAGCCAACCCTTGGATCCTATTGTGGTTGCCCAACCATACCCAAAACATTTCCCTATGCCTATTCTTCTGATATATAAAGGAACCAAAGATCCTATTGAGCATATTCATATGTTTAGGATAGCTTGTCATGATGTTTCACATGATGACTTGCTATTGCTAAAAATGTTCCCTAAAAGTCTCGAAGGCATGGCTTTGGAATGGTACTATCAATTACCCAATAATTCACTAAGAAAATTTGAAGAGACAACATAAATGTTTGTCCACCAATTTAGTGCCTACATAGAGAGGCATGTGACCATTAAGGATTTATACAATTTGAAAAAAGGTAAAGATGAGAGTTTTGATGAATTCTTGACTAACTAGAGACAACTCTTAGGTAAACTACATTTTGCATTACCTCATCATGAAATTTTGGACATATTTATTGGTAATTTAAAAGAACAACTATCTTATGAGCTTTCTTCTACTACAGTAACCTCATTTGATCAAGCCATTGATCTAGCTAGGAGGTTAGAATATGCCCTGATTAGAAGAGGATAATTTAAGAAGAAATATGAGGACACAAATTCTAAAAACCAATATAAGAATAAACAAGTAGTAGGTGATGGAGTTACTGATAGCAGAAACACCTCAATTGTTAACCTTGCTAAAACTGTAAAAAAAATTGTATTGAAAATTCTTGATAAGCCACCAATAGAATTCACAAGATTAAATCAAACCTTTAATTATGATTTTACCTCAATTATTGGAACAAGGCTTGATATAGTTACCTGAGGTAAGACAACCAAATACCACTGCAATTGGATATAGGGTTGATTTACATTGTAATTTTCACCAAGTAGATGGATATTCTACCAATTATTGTAAAATGTTTAAGCATATTCTACAATATTTGATTGATAAAGGTAATATGGAAGTACAAAAATTCCCTACAAATAATAATACTAAAAATAATACCCAAAAACAAACAAATAAAAATGTAAATCAAAACTTAGATATTTTTCAACATTCTTTACCCAAGCATGGTAAAGAGGCAGTAAATCAAGTAGAACATCATAATGTTCCTCATCCAACTTGGTATATGGGAACCATTAGAAAAATTTTGCCATAAAATTATTTTCAAACCTCCTATGTGCCTACTTTATCCACAATTACAACTAGGCCAATTATATATACAAGAAGTGACCCAAAAAGTGACACAGAAAGTGACATAGAAAGTGAAACAAGAAGTGAAATAGAAAGTGACAGAAAGTGAAAAAAAATGAAATAGAAATTGAAATATACATCACCTCAAATAATTCAAATAATTATGAATATGAGTCAGATCAAATTCTTCCCATCACATATTTATTGGTGCCTGAATAACCATTTCCTACAAGAATGACCATTCGACCTTCATCTCAATAAACACTTTCAATTGAAAAAAAAATGACTGCTAGACTTCATTTTGGTCAAAAAATAATAATATTGTGGGTCCTATTGGATCCATCACTAGGCAACAAGATCAAAATCAAAATTCTCAATCACAAAATCAAACAACTGATCAAGACATAGCGATCTTACAAAATCCCTTACCCAATCATCAACAACAAGAAAATAATCAATTGTCATATCATAATGTGCCTCATCACAATAATATTACTATTTTAGTAGTAGAGACTACAACAAAGCAAGTTCTTGCCCAACTAAACCATCTTGAAAAGTAGGAGATAAATTCTTCATTCAACCAACCTTCAAGACCTCTCTTGGTTCTAAAGAATAATAAAAAAGAAGATACAAGCATAGAAAACCCATATTTAGCATTGACATCTCAACCTAAAGTCTCCTTCAATATTCAACCACAATCAGACAATATTCCAACTAAGATATCCTTTTTGAAACTTTTTCAAACCTCTCCCATTCATAGGAAATTTGTATTCTCTATTCTCTCTTTATTTATCATCACTACATTAAGTTCTCTATTATCTTCCTCTTTATCACCATTGAAACCTTTTGTTCATTACCTTTTGTTCTTCATTCTCTATTTATTTATCATTATCACATCAAGTTCTCTATTCTTTTCCTCTTCATCACTTTTTATTCATCACCTTTCTTCATCTATATCTGATCATCATCCTCCATCACAACAATATCAAACATCAACAAATCAACTTCAATCACCTTCACCACAACTAAGTGATCCTTCAAAATTTCCTTTGATTTTGAATCCACCTTAGACATGTTATGCATAAATCACCTTGTATAGTGTATATACAACATTTTTGTATATATCATCAAAATCACAAAAAAAAAATCAAAATATCATGAAAATTTCCAAAAATATTTCAAATTGTTAAACTCTCATTTTTTGCATCAGTGTGTGTTGTTTTCCAAGATTCAAGTTATATTTTATTTTATTTCAGATAAAATCAAAAGTTATCTTGAAACATGCACTTAATTTACAAATTTAATAATTTTGATTTCATTGCTTTGATTATAAATCTCTCTTGTATCGAAAAACACTATTACTTCATTAAATAAATTTTGAGTTTTGGAAAATGATCTTGCTACTTCTTGAACCAAGAACACATTCTCACATCTTAAAAATGATTTGTTATAAATTTGAAAATAACACTACATGGTAGTCTTAGTTCCTTAAGCAAAAAGTTTTCCTTGCTATCCTATTATGCGCATGGTCTAGAATACTGAGAATTGACAAAAGGACAAGCTCGCCCCTACCCGAATAAAATCCCTTGCTCTACATCTAATCTGGGCAAATATCCTAAAAAAGAAAAGAAAAGAGAAAAATAAAAAGAAAATAAAATAGAAAAAGAAAAAGAAAATAAAATAGAAAAATAAAAAGAAAAATAAAAATAAAAAGAAAATAAAAAGAGAAATAAAAAGAAAAGAAAATAAAAAGCAATAAAATCCCCTTGTTCAAAAATGGACAAGAATCCCTACTCCAAAAATCAGAAGAAAAGAAGGGGGTAGTGAGCTTGAATCCTTGGAATTCCTCAATTATTTGAAAACCATGAGGTAAGCCCCATAACAGGTGGTTTATGCCCAACCCGCTTGACCTTGGGTAATCCCTTTCGCATGGTGACATGTATGTCACATTAGCGACCTTATTTTGTATAGACCAACGTTCGCTTGTGGATTAGCTAGTTTTTGGTAACTTGACTTACATAGTAGTTCGGTACAACGACATGCAAAAAATCATGGTTAATAAACATTTCACTTGCACACACATTGGTTCATAAAAGTTTGCTTGTATCATTAGCTCACTCAAAATCGGTAAATCAATTTCACAAGCACACACATTTGATCCTTGAGAGATTTTTTATCATTATGACAAATCAAGATGAATAATGAACTCACACATCACACATTAGTTCTTGATAAATTTGACTTTGTCTTGGAAATAATTTAAAATATTTCTTTGAAATTTGTTAGAAAATATTAGTTTATAACTATTCACATTAATCCATATCACTTCATTTTTTGTAATTACCCACAATATATATATATATATATATATATATATATATATATATATATATATATATATATATATATATATATATATATATATATATATATATATATATATATATATATATATTATATATATATATATATATATATATATATATATTGTCTTCAAAATTTTCCAACATGTGACACAATGATTTATTTTCAAAATACAACTTGCATTTTCAAAATCATATATAATCATGCATTGCATTTTTACTTCGCGATGATGGTATAATTCCTAGTAACTAATTTACTCAAATTTCACACTAGGAATTTTATGCCTAGTGCAAGTCATCCTTCCCAATTTTTCATGCTTAAATCACTATATATCACTCACAAATCAAATTTTTATCAACCTATTTTTCTCAAAATCTTCTTTTAAAATCAACATCTCCTTTAATTATCAGAAGCCTCAAGGTTACTCTTGAGCCCACAATATTTTTGGTATTAGCAATACAAAACTTCCTCACAATAGGATCCACTTCATGACCTAGCGAGCATTGATCTCCACCAATGGTCATATAACAACACAATATCCTTTGAGGTTCATTGTTAATCCATCTATTTTATCACCACACAAAAACATCCTCTGTCTTTCAAAAACACTATACAAAATCATTGTATTTTATGTTAAGCATGATCAAAAAAGTTTTAAAATAAAAGCATGATTATAAGATATTATGTAACACAACCATCATAAGCAAGTGCAATAAATCAAATCATTCAATGATGCATAGACAAAATAAAGATCAATATATATATATATATATATATATATATATATATATATATCTCAATATATAAGTACAAAATTAAGTAAACTGGTATGCCACGATCTCCAAAATTGGTATACTCAGTCACTAGACGGTATTACCTAAAATAAAGTAGTAAAATGAAAATAAGTTAGGTTTTACCCTAATTCTTGATTATTCACTTTTACCCTAAAATTCAAAAATTTCGAGTTTTCTACTAAACATAGAATTTGGCACAAAAAATCAAAGGGGGTATCATATCTAAAATAGTTTAACAATAAAACTTGAAATCAATAACAAAATTTGCAATAATTTTTTGCTTTCTCGTAAAGTGTGTCATCTTATATTTAACACATTTTTTTTCAAAAATGCACTAAAGAGGGGATAAAATGTAGTACCCTAAAAATGACTCACATTAATTAAACCTAAGTCAAAAACATTTGAAAAATCAAATTAAACTACCCCTAACTTGTTACCTCGATTTTCATGCCCATTGCAAGTTTGTTTTAACCATTGTACGAGATCGTATGATTTTAGTACGAGATCGGAGGATTTTATACGAAATCGGATCACCCGATTTTGTCCAAAACTAAAAATTACCTACTTTAGCAAAGCAACAAAAATAGTTGCAACCTCTTTGTCCTTACCTGGGCAACTACACGGTGGTTGTGGGATCAGCTCAAACGATTTTGTCCAGAATAGGGGAGGTTGTAACCTTCTTCATTTTTAGCCCAACCTCTCAGCTAATTCCCTTTTATTTAATCTAGGATCCTCGCCTTGGATTCCCCTTGGAACATTCATGCAACTTCACTCTGTTATTCTTCTATTTTGCTATGTTTTTTTTGGTTCAACTTGTGCATTAGTTATATTTATGCGATATCATATCATTCGATTGCGATATCGTATTACCCGATTTTAGACAAGAATTATCCGATTTGGTATACATCACATATTTTTGCTGTTTAGCTACTTGGGGGCATCCAGACCTCACTGTTTGCATTCTATTTCCTCATTTTCTTCTGTTTACAATCATATTCAACACTCGTTAGATCATTTTAAATTCATTACCATTGATACTTTAGCTTTTACATTCATATTTCATCACTTTTTCATGAATATTCATGTATTTATCATAGATTCACATCCAGTCATTCATTTGTTGTCCTTTTAAGTTCATCATTGTTTGCAATTCATTTCAATAGATGCATGTTTTTTTGTAAAACTATTGTTTGTTGTATCAAAATTATCAAACTACAACTCTCTACCCTGATTGGGTAGATTCCTGCATAATCGGATCACCCGATCATCAGATCGTATCATTCGATCTCGTCTAATTTTGACTGATCCTGTCTACAACAAAGAATTAGAAACTACATCAAACTTTCAAATATAGTTCAGAGTTTTAAATCTCTTTTTAAGCATTGCATAATTCATTTAAGTTTTGTTTTCTATTGTTTGTTGTCTGCATATGAACTAAAATTGCATATAGGTTAATATAGTTGCATATTGGCCAAATACTAGGTGATTGTGAGATTTGCTAAAAGGAACACATAAAAACAAACTCCAAAACCTAGGTATGGAAACTGCATTAAAATGTTTCCTGGTGAACCCTAAACAATTCGTCAAAAAATCACCAAAGAAGATATGAAGTCAAGTGTCTCTCTTTGAGGTGTAGATCTATCATTCTCCCATTTCCCTTTGAGGCACGAATCCATTATCCTGAAGGAAAGGAGTGTATGAATTTTAGACCTATTGATTGTATCATTAGTTGATAATGGGTTTTCTATATCAGGAATCCTCATAGATGTGGTTGGAGGTGTAGTTGAATCAATAGGTTGAGCCATAGCCACATTGAGACTTACCAAGTTATTTTTAGTTTCATTGATTTGAGAAGCGGTTGATTATTCATTAGAGTATCTAATGTTTTGAGCATTGTGGTGGATTC
Source organism: Wollemia nobilis (assembly GCA_028583015.1). Classification (NCBI taxonomy): domain Eukaryota; kingdom Viridiplantae; phylum Streptophyta; class Pinopsida; order Araucariales; family Araucariaceae; genus Wollemia; species Wollemia nobilis. The sequence continues at coordinate 3,732,305 of JAQPPZ010001711.1, read as the reverse complement.
TACTTCCACTTGTTTCCTATGTTTATATTTAAGAACATATAAGATGATATCCTTGTTTCTTTTGATGTATTATTTGACATGATCTAACGTTTGAAAATAAATTTGTTCAATAATTAGTTCTTTTTCCCTAGTTCTTTTTTGTGACCAAGGGTTTACCTCTCATTCATGAGAGGATTCTTCATGAGAAGTAGCAAGTATACCCTTATTTCAAGTATTGTAAGGATGTTGAGACATGGATTCAAGACTTAGCTTCGAAAGGGGGTTAATTTATTGGATTTTTGTTTCTAGAGTACTTATAGCAAATAAGAGAAGATTTTTGAGATCCTTATGTCACCCAGATAAGTGACCCTCCTTATGAATCCCACTAATCCACCATGATGTACTTGTGAAAGAATATTTCTCCCCTAAGGTTTGTACTTCAATTTACTCAAGGGGCTTTTATCTATCCCCTAGTAGGATTAGCAATTGGTTATGTTCTTGTTATCTTTATTTAATGTGATGTAAGCTAAGCAAACAAATTAGATGATCTTGTTTAAGTTTAACAAAATTTTATCTTAGTTAAGGCAAAAGGAGTGTTCATGTCGGGTTCACCAATTTATGTAGGCAGTGGGAAAACCTTGTGTTCTTTTCCCTTTAAGTCTAAATGTCAAGTGTGTGCATGGGAGACTCATTAGAATCTTTGCTTCTCCACTTGAGGATATATTTCTAAAGGAGACATCGAGGATACAAAGATCCTCAACACAACTAGACTCCTACTCAATGTACTTCTCTATGGTTGTGTAATTTGATGTAATGCTTGCATTGTTGAAGTTTTTAGGAGTTTAACTGAAACAAGCACCTAAGATTTTTGGATCTCTATTTATCCAACTCTTTACCGATCCTTAATTGTTATTTAAACCTAAATTATCAAGGATCTAAATACAATGCTTAAATTTAAATCACACAAATGCATGCAAAAAAGAGCTAATCTATATGCAATTCAAGTTTTGAATGATCTATACTAGAGAGATTTTGATTTCAATGTAAAACAAGGAGGAATTCAATAAAAAAATCTAGCCTAATGCAACTATATTCTTTTTGTTTCTTTACCTGCATAATTGAAAATTATAGAAAAGCTAAAATTCAACCTAGGGTTCCTTAATTTATTGTTTTAGAGATGTTTTGTAAATAAATTAAGGCATTTTGTAAAGAAATTGCAGTATTTTGTAAACAATTAGGGTTTTCTAGCTAAGGTTCCTTAATTTGCCAAATGAAATGTGATTTTAGCTACAAAACAATCAACAAACAAAAATAAAACATAGATAAAGGGAAATTGCAAGCCTAGGGAAGGGCCAAGTGGTCGTATTACCTATCCTAGAGTTTGTCTACCAAATTCACGATTGAAAAAGTACCAAATTTACCACTAAGGTGGCAAATTTGGTAAATCTGCACAAAAACACTACAAAAATATATATTTTTCTAATTTGGAGATCTATCTGAGTGTAGTGAGGTGGAAAACTATCTTCCCTAGTTGATCATACCCCCTTTTTATGAAAAATTGAGTTTTCTTACCTCCTAGGGTGGAATTTGGCTTGTTGCCAAATTCACCACTAGGTCTACCAAATTTGCCACTAGTGAATTTGGTTCAATGTATTTTGGTTGTCAAATTTACCACTAATACTTTAGAGTGGTAAATTTGGTCATGAGATGGATTTTTAAGAGTTTTAAAGGTTGATTTTGATGGATTTTAACTGAGTTTGAAGTTAAAATTGAAGGGGAGAGATTCTAGTATGTTTTGCAAGGTCTGTGATTGAGGAAATTAGAGAATTGATCTACAAAAATAGAAAATTTAAGGACTAAAATTTTAAATGTATGTAAAGGGGATGAAAGTGCAGAGTATGACTAAAATTTGGATTTTACAGGGGTGCAAGAGGGAAGGAAAAGTGTATAGTGCTTGTTAGGAATATTCTAAAAATAATAATCTGACTCCTATTAGAGCAAATTAGTGTTTAATTGAAGAGATCAAGTGGAAATGCCAAGATATGCAATACTACTTACAACATATAAGCAATTGCAGTAATGAATGAATGACTGAAATTAGAGTTTAAATTGAAAATTTAAGGGAGTATAATGTATGCTATGATGATGAAGAGGATATAGAATAGCTAATTTAACCTTTAGAAAAAAGCAAACTAGCATTTATGAAGGAAATTCAATGAAAATGTAAGAATGCTAATTAAAAACTAGCAAAGCCCATATTATGAAAGAAAAAAGGAAAGAAGGTTTATACTTGAAGGAAGCCTCTAGGACAAACTTGTATTCTTAACACCTTGCCTTGAGGAGAAGGGAGGAGAGAAAGACTTATATATGCAATGTAAAATTACATGTAGTGCATGGAAGGAAATGGTAAGAAATTGAATAAAACTAGATTAAATGCTTGTAGATGAAAGAAATATGAAAGTAAATGAGCATGGATGAATAAAATAGGTTAGTATTCAACATACATATAAACTAAAATACTGTAAATGAAAGTGCAACAAGAAAATATGATAAGAGATATGTTAGAAAATGCCAAAATACCCTGCAAAATAGAGAGTTATGTGCAAAGTATGATGATGAAATGAATGCAAACTAAAATAAGCATATAAAGAGTTATTAAAAATGATAAAGTAACAATGTTAGAGCCTAGAAAAAAAATGTGAGCTCAATATAATGATAAGTATGTAAAATTAAATGGAGCAATAACAAGTAAATAGAGTTAGTCAACTTGCAAAAGCTTAAAATTAGGAAGCTAAAATAATATGGATAGCAAGAAAATAAAGGAGAGAACTAATGCTAGATTTCACCTAGCTATGGCCTCTCCCTTGCATGAAGATCTTACCACCAAGCTCCCTTGCCTTGCCTAGTTGCCCTCCACAAATGCTTGCTAAATGACTCCTCAACACTTGAAATGCTTGAAGGGAGATCTAAGAATTATAAAAATGAGAATGCTAAGAAGAAATAGAGAGCTTAGAAACTTTGGTAGAGCTTTGCTACAACAAAAATTGATGGAGAATGCTTGCCCCATGGCCTCCTTAAATAGGATTTGGAGAAGGATTAGCGGGGAAATGGATAAGAAAATTTTAAAATTGCTGCATATGATGCATTTTTGGAGCATGTGAAATCAATGGTAGAGGTTTAGGGGAGGTTAATTCGTGCCTCTTTGGTTCATATGGAATATTTTGGCAATTTTTACCAAATTTGGCACTATCGACCAAATTTGCCACTGGCTAATTTGATGACCCAGGTGGCAAATTTTGTAAGGAACCCAAATATGATTTTGTGAGTTTTAAATTAGAAAATTAACTATATTTTTCATTAGCCAAATTTTCCACTAGTGATTTTGGTAGTGGTGAATTTGGTTAAAATTGATTTTGGGTGCCAAGGGTTGATTTTTGCACTTCACCAAATTCACCACTCAACTTGCCAAATTTACCACTGGAAAATTTGGTCAAGGTGGAAAATTTGGTAAAGGTAAAAAGAGATGCCTAAGATGATGGGGAATGATAAAATTTGAGTTTTATGAAGTTTACAACTAATTTTAGGATTTTTTGAAGTGTTTGCAAATATTTTTGTGAAGTTGTTACTAGCCTTGAGAAATTGTGACTAATGTGTCAAAATTGGGTGTCTACAACTCGTTATAGAACTAGAGAATGAAAGTACTTAGAAATATAGAAAACATAATTTTTATAGCATTCATTCAACCAAAAAATAACAAAAATGATAAATGGTTTATACATACATGTTTTGCAAACATTTGAACTATAGGCCAAACAACAATTAAATGTTCTATTTCTCAAAGGCACAATATGTTTTCATACATTGCAAATTGTAAAAACTCAAGAGCCAAACCCTAGAACCTATTACATTCTACTATATATAGATTTTATAGTCTATTATATACTATTTCTTGTTGCTTTGAGAGTGTATGTTTTTGTGTCAAATTTCCTATCAACTTGCACACATGCTTGACAACACACTTGTTATAACCAACTCATGATGGCCTACTGATGTAGCTTGATTAGGATTCATCTAAAGGAGATATTATTGTGTTTGTATTTTATTCTTAGTATCTTCTAAAATTTTTGTTATGCATCTTATTCTTCTATTATCATCCATTTGCACGAGCATTAGTGAGTGGTCTAGTTTTTAGGATTGTCTGACAATATGCCTCAACTATTTTACATGTTATGAAAGTGACCAACAATTCCTTGGATTTTTTTGGACATCTAAAGATCTACTTGTTGACCTTATATAGTGTGTCTAATTTTAATTCAATATTGATGTTGAGTATCTTCTTATAGCTACTAAATGATGGAATTTGATTCCCCTATCGCTATTTGACTGCTAAGTGTTGGAGATTTGATACCCTTCTACTACAACTAGAGGCATAAGATTTTTGGCACTTCACATACTTGGCAAATTTTATATTTTGCATATGCCCTATAATGCGATAGAGATTCGATACTTGTGCACACACTATGGGGTACAAAATTTTTTGTAGTCTCAACACTTAGCCAAAATTGCTTCTTTAGCATCTGCTAGACGATAGGGACTTGGTACTGACTCGTTACTATTTGAGGTACAAAATCTCTGATGGTCTCAAAACTTAGTCAATTTTCTTCCCTTTGATACAAACCAGGTAATGGTATTTTGGTACACATTTGGCATTGTTAGGGGTACAAAATACTTAACGCCTTCTACACTTGGTCATTTTTAGCTCTATTTTGTTTTCTACTAAGTGATGAGGTTTTTGGTATCCATCCACTTCCTTATGAGGTACAAAAAGTTTAATGAGCCTCATACTTAGATAAAATTGTATTTTGTTACTTGCTATCAGGTGATGAGGTTTTGGTACTCATTCAATACCTTATGAGGTACCAAAAGTACGATGCTCTCAATAATTAGTCAATTTTATACTTTTGCTACTAACTACCAGATGATAGGGTTTTGGTACCTATCCACTATCTTTGGTGGTATAAAAGGTTTGATGAGCCTCATACTTATCCAAAATTGACTTTAACTACTACTTCTAGGCAATGAGTTTTTGGTACCTATCCACTACCTTGTGAGGTATACAAAATCTAGCTAGATTCATACTTATTTGATTTTGCATTTTACATCTAAAAAATAAATGGATATGGGTAATTACAAAAAATTACCCACATTCTTGGTGACTCATAGGAGATTTTAAATTATGGAAATAAATAACTTAAGTAGCCTATCCTAGCTATCCAAGGCTAAAATATCTGCTAATCAATAAGGACAAGGAAGAAATACTACATTCAGTACTTGTTGCATGAGAAAGAAAATGGTATGACTCTATGAAACAATAACAATGATGAGGGGATGTATGCATTAGAAAAAATAAACTTGCAAAAAAATGAGATAAAATATTAAGATGAAGGTGATGGATGAGGTTAAGGATATAAATATATCCTTATACATAATATTTTTATACATGGATGGCGAAGAAAATGGAATCTATAAATAATTTATGGATGAATAAACAAAAATGATGGAAAGAAAAGAGGGAGATATGGTGCAAGGGCATACATATATGGGGAACCCCCACAAAAATGTATTTATATGATCAAAATTCACTACAACTAATAGTTTCTTTAGGTCTAGGCAAGGTGCCTTAGGAAATCATCAATTTTATACTTTATTTTTTTTATGCAATTAAGTAGGAATTTATTTTCTTTGTTGCCTACAATCACACGAACCTTCATTTTTCTCTTCAAGCTCATTATCAACACTAAGGAGCACTTATTTGTATTTTAAAAATAGGTGTGGCCTTATATAGAACCAAGCACTAATCTTCACTTGTTCTATCTAACAACTATATCATGATTGTAATTCAAGCACCCCTATTCAAGCAATTTTGATCTCATATGAATTTAATGCTCATATGACATATTTGATATCTCCTATAAAACTAAATATTTTATAGATTTGGCATTCTATACTTTGCTTTCATCATGCCTCTAGAAAAAGTGTGTTGTGACATCTCTCTGGTTTCATTTTTCAGTTTTTGCTCATGCCACTTTCAATTATTACACCCTTTTCTATCTTATCCATTGGGCTACAATGTCATAAAAACAACTATTAAAAACTATACATTACAACTATACAAGTACAAAAATATAGAAATGCAAAACTATTATATACATAATTTTACTGTACATCCCACTTTTCTAGGGGGTTGACTAGCTTATTTAGTTGTTGAGACCCCCATTCCAAATTTGCTCCTAATGATTCATCATGTTGTGCAATTGACTAAGCTGGTAGATTTGTAGGGATCTATAATATTTAACACATCTTACTCCATGTCTTTGAGGAAGGTACTAGAATCCCTTTGAGCCCATATAAGATATTTTGTAGTCTATAATAATACCCATAAGGAGGATTGTTGTATCTTCTAGCCATTCCCTTTGACTTGGTTAGAAGGTGAGAAAGTTTGTGACATATAGCAAAACCTACTCCATTACTAGTGGTTTTGTTAATGACTCAATTTCACTTTCATCTTGGAGTTAATGATCCAATAACTTGTCAATTTACTCTTCTACATAAAATTATCTTTTATCATCCCAAAATACTGGCAAACTAAGTGCCTTGATCTCCTTAGCAACCATACTCATCTCATCATTTTTTTTTGGCACATAGCATTTCCTTTCCCTCAAATATTTAATTTAGTTCCATTGTAAACCTAATGAGATCCAAGTCTGCATTTTTCTATATATTTTTTAGACTACTTCTCCACCTAAGGGCACTTTTATGTATTTCTTAGCATTCGCCTGACTATTTGTGCTTATAATATTTTTCTCAATAGGTCTTTCCTATTTTTTCCAAACTCTTGCTTTACCTCCATAGAAACCTTGGTTGTTTTCTTTATTTTCTCTATGAAAGAGTAAAATATTATAGGGTAACCCTTTTAATTTTTCTAAAAATTATATTTTGATCTACTTGAGCCAATATTTTGATATATATTGGTCATGAGGTTTCTCTTTTTCTTACTATAGTTCTACTTGAGTAGTAGCCAACACCTCCACTTACTATTGTAGTTTTGATTTTAGCTCTAAGAGTACTGCATCTTGCTACTGCATATAGCTTTTAGTCACTTGTAGCTCTTCCTCTAGGCTCTTAATTTTTTTTATCTTTCTACTACATTTCTTCCTTAGAATGGTTATCATAAATTATTTTCTTCAGCTCTCAAATTTCATTCTTAAGAGCATCATGCTCTATATTTTATCTTCAATTATAGGGCTTCAATATTATTTTTAGTAGCTTTAAGTTTTTTTTCTGATACATTACCCTATATAAATAGTATTTCCACTTTAGTTTGGAGGGCTTGAAGTGTCTCTATTTTTGAAAGTTTAGAGATACCTTGACTATGCATCTCTATCTAGTAGTTTTATAGCCTCATTTTTGTAGCTACTTTCTTATCCTTTGGGTAGGCAATAACTTTTATCTCTTTTTATATAATAGGATCTATTGTATCATAGGTCAAGGTGACTACTTTATTTACCTTTTCCTATTTTTGTTGCTTTTCTATCCATTTATTCTTGTTGTTCTCCACATTTTGGATTATGGAGAATAACTTCAAAAGTGGATCTATATAGGTGAGGGGAAGAAAAAGGGTAGCTAGGTATTGGAGTTAAAGGATATGATGATAACATGCTATTTTTTACAAGGGTAAGGTTTTCTTGCATTCTTTATTTCTTATGGATTGTATGGAGGGGTAGAATGCAAGGGAAATGTTGGTGTTTTCAGAAAGGGTGATGAGGAGTGAAATAATTATGGAGGCTATATTATAGCTGGGATAATTTCTAGAAAAGAGGAGGTTTGAAGGAATGAGGGGATGGGTTTAGGATATATACCTTGTCCTTGTGCTTCTTTCTTTAGCTCCAGGTGGAACTAGCTCCTTTACCTTTGACTACTTCAATTGCCACATATGTTTTCTACACTTTTTCCCTCAAAAATTGCCTATTTGACTTAATTCTCTTTGTTCCTGAATCCCTAGATTTTGGGAGATTCCTCTAGTTTTTTTCTTATATAGCCCTTTTTTGAGAATATCTAGAATAAGTTGTTGAATGAGGTCTATCGAACCTCCTTCCTTTTGCATGACTAGCCAACTAAAGTAATTTGGCTTCTATAGCATATTCTTAAATCATCATCTTAGCTTCAGCTATAGGTTTTGGACTTGCAAAAATGTCTTCTAGATGTTGTCCCCTTTAAGTTTGAGACTCTTCCATACTAGCTTCTTATTTGAAATTATTATATGTTACCAAAGCAGGTTTCAGGGGTTGAGTAGCTTTCTCTATTTCTTTAGATTCTTATGTTTCTACTTCTTTACCCTCTTCTTCTAATACCCTAATTATTTTTACCTCTAGAAATATCTATTTTTTGTTCTTTTCCTTCTAACTGATATAATTATTGTCAAAATCATCAATGAAATCATAGTCAACATCACTTGGGAAATACTTCTAGTGTTTGTCCCACTCATAGCATGAGGTCCATAATTCCTTTAATTTATGCTCCTCCCAAACTAATTCATCCTTGATTCTACTTATAAGCTCAATACTTATCCATTGATTTGTATTCCACTTAGGGTCGAATATGTGTGTATACTCATAGCATGTTCTCCTTGGTGGTCACTATTGCATTTCTTTTATATTGAAATATATTTGTTGATTGTCGATGAGATTCCTAAATTTTTTTATATGAATAGCTGGTACATGTTCAAATGGTGGAACTTTGTTATTCAAGGTTGTCAAATTGGCTTTGAAAATACCTTTAAAATCATAATACCATCTATGAGGTACAATTGGTAGCCCTAGGGAACCAATATTTTTATCCAAAACCTTATATACCCCTTCTTTATCATTACCACATCCTTAAATTTAATGGGGGATGAAAAATGACCATCTTCTTAGCCCTAGATCCAAAATGTATTTCCACATGATCAGTATAGATCTAAAATTTTTGCACTCCTTTACTTAAGGCTAATGGATATGTACATCTAAGGGGGATGGAAAAATGATGGGTCTACACCTTAGAGGAGAAGCACTTGATGGCGTGCCCTCTTTGGTGATTGTCGATGAATTTGGTGGGTTCAACAGGAAATATTTGTATGGCAGTTTCCATGCCTAGGTTGGGAGTTGTTTGATGAGTTCATTTTAATTCACTCATATTCACCTAGTTTTTCCAAATGCAACTAAACTAATACTATATGCAATTCTATTTTAAATGAAGATAATGTAGAGCATAATATAGAAAATATAGTAGATGTAATTCTAAAATAAAAGATATATCAAGACTTAATTGACCTAGATATTTGATTTAGAGTCTTTCTACCTGATATAGATGATATCAGACATTGCAGGATGATATCGAACACTCAATATGGTATCGACTGATACGATATGGTATCGGGGATCCGATACAGTCAGAAACCTACAACTACACAAATTGATGCAAAAATATAATTTCAAAGTATAACAGGTATTTGATTAGGCATATATTAGATTAGGTGAAATGCATTATTCAAATAAATCAATATGAACATATGCTATTATTACAAATAATAATACAAATACACTGAAATATTGATAAACATATGATAAAATGATAGAATTTGTATTTGAATAATATAAGAAATAACATGTGAGGTACTCTAGATGCAAATAAAATTGAGAGAAATACAAACGGTGGTTGGAAGATGCCCCCAAGTGATCTGCATATGATATTGGATGCGTTCTGATGAAATCGGGCTAGTTCTGACAAAATCAGATGATCGATAACATACCATTCTAGCCAATGAGAAATTCAGGATCTTCAAACCTACAACAAAACCAACAAAGAGTGAGTGTGCAATAGGATTATGGAGCAAAAATGGGTTGGGGAGTTAGGAGAGACCCAGGAAAAGTGACTGGATTAAATAGACATAGGTTTTTTGGGGGAGTTATGCTAAAAAACAAAAGAAGTTATTCTTTCCCTTATTTTGGAATATATCAGTTGACCCGATATCGTAACGTCTACACCGTTATTTAGGTATAAATAAAATGTGTTACAAAAATTTGTATCTTTTTGTTGTTCAAGGCAATTTTTGGTTTTGGACAAAATGGGATGAGCCGATTTTGAATAGAGAAGATCTGATATCGTCTCGGACGACCGATATCATTCAGATAGAACCAATATCATTAGGAAGTTAAAAATAAACTTAATATGGGAGTGAAAATCGAGGTAGGAGGTTGGGAAGCAGTTTTAATGAATTTTTTGAATGTTTTGAGCTTAGGGTAAATTGACATGGGTCAATTTAAGCCTATTACATTTTGCCCCTACTTTAGCGTATTTTTGAAAAAAATGCATCAAATAAAAGATGATACATTTTACGAGAAAGCAAAAATTTATTGCAAAATTTGTTGAAATTTTATTTGTAAAGTTGTATTAGGTATGATAACCTCTTTGATATTTTGCGTCAAATTCTATGTTTGGTGGGAAACTTGAAAAATTTGAAATTTAGGGGAAAAGTGAATAAAATGAAAAATTAGGGTAAAACCTAATTCTTTTCATTTTGCTACTGTTGAAACTTTTATCTAGAGAAAAATGGTCGAGGTCATTCACTAAGCTGATGAAGTGTGAACGAGGGTAGGGAGGATACGAGTAAGGATTGTGAACCTCTTTAGCTTAAGAATTTATTATTTTTAGGATTTATTTTTGTAATTTTTGGATTTTTAGGGTATGGTTCTTGTTTCACAGCTGTGTTGACGATATCAAACCTATTTTAGCAATATTAGCTTGATTTTGATGATATTTGTAGTTTTGATATCACTAAAATGGGTCCAATTTTGGCAATATCAACCAAATATTAGCAATATCAAAGAATACAATATCATCAAAATAGGGTCGATATTGAACAAAATCGTTCGATATTGCAATATTAAGTCTGATAATGGTTATTAATTACTAATTTAATTTTTGTTGATACAGATAAGTTTTGAATAATAGGGAGTGGAGATACGATGGTCTCCAAGGATATTTGAGTGCCCTCACAGATGCAGAGAGAGGCACTCTAGAGGCTACTAGTTTGAGATATGTGGTCGAGATGCCACAAATACTTATAGATTTGAGTTTGTTGATGCTATTGTCTGAGTGATGGTATCTAAGGTCTTCATATTTCCTGTTATCGATAGGGGATATGGCCTTGACACTAGAGGATGTATGGAGGATATTGAGGGTGTCCATCAGGGGCATGTTTATTGTTGTTTCAGGTAATCAAGGTCAGGTGATGTAGTGATTATCAAGAGATTCAAGTTTCTTGATTGAGAAGGGTGGAGTTAGCATTGAGAGGCTCAACTAGAAAGATGGGGTCTATCGATTGATAGTGCTTCTTAGAAATGTGGTGGTAGGATTGTTATTGTGCCATCATAGTGGTTACCATCTACCATGGTTTTTGGTAGAGGTTGTAGTTGACATGAGATATCAAGGTCAACAATTTGCATAGGGTCCTTACATTCTATGTTTTTTGTATAGGACTCTATTCAAGGTTGTATATAGAGGAGGTGTAGCATTGGTACTTACTTCTTTACTACATGTATGGTGTTGGGATCACATAGCAGTGAGGAGACCTATAGGGCTACCACTAAATGGAGTTATGATAGAGGCCTAGAGTGTTTTATTGCTGATTGCAAAGAAGACACTTGAGGTGGGTTAGCCTCGACACAGCTAGGAGATTTATGGATGAGATGACTACAGGTAGTATCTAGTGGAGTCCTTGAATAGGGCTTCCAGGGTGGGGAGAGGAAGGATTTGAGTTGGCTCACATGAGGTGATTGATCTAGATCTAGATGGAGTAGGATGAGATGGAGCAAAACATACCTGAGACTAGGGAATTCACATTTTCAAGGGTGACATGAGACACCATGATAGTGAGTGGTGCTTTGGAATTGACTCACTTTATGGATCCTCTGTGATATGATGATGTAGTGGCCATAGTAAAGGGTTATGATACTAGAGTGACTATGATATATTCATAGTGGTATGCTAGCATTCATCCTATGCATATTAATAGGCTGAGGGGCATAGTTCATCAGGCAGTTGAGTTGGTTATTTGATAGCAATGCTCTATTAGCCAACAATAGTAGAGGACACAAGTAGCCCCTATAAGAGAGGGACCTCACACTAGGGGAGGGCTCCAAATCTAGAGGATGACTAGATTAGATAGGGCATTTGGGATAGAGGAGATATCTAGGAGGGTATGGGAGGAGAGGAGAGCACGTCCTCAATAGGATATGAGGCCTGATTTTCTTGGAAAGGGCATGGACATAGAGGCAGGAGAGAGCAATGATATGGTAGCTCTATGGGTAGAGAATGCAGGTCTGAGAAATCAAATTACAATTCAAAATACCAAGATCTTGAACTTAGAGATGGAACTCGCATAGGCACGGGCCCAGGTGGCTCAAGGATCTAGGGTTTCTATTATTACATCTTCCTAATCATTTGAGTTAGGGAGGGAGCGGATCATAGGGTGAGGCATCTCAGGTTGCCCAACGAGTAACTTTTTATTAGGCATTGTACTTTCAAATAGTGCCTAAGGATCAAAGAGTTCCAATGCCTAAGGATTTTATGGTTCCAAGCTGCTCGAGATTAGTGTCTCATGCTACATATAATATGGCTTTAAAGGTGCCACAGTTTTGACCACTACGACCCCTTGGTAGGGACGATGATGCTGAGAGCTCTAGGGGCTCAAGGGGAATATAGGGGTGATAGACTAAGATAGATTTTGTGGTATATCCCTTAGTGACTAAGTATACCAATTTTGGATATTGTGGTATACCAGTTGACTTTATTTTGTACTTATATTTTGAGATATATATATATATATATATATATATATATATATATTGATCCTTTTTGTTTATGCGACATTGGATGATTTATTGCATTTGCTTATGATGGTTGTCTTGTAATTATGCTTTGATTTTTGAATATTTTTTATCATGCTTAACTTGAAAGGAAATGATTTTGCAAAGCATTTTTGGAAGAAAAAAGATGTTTTTGTGAAGTGATAAAGCATTTTTATCATATAACAACACATCCTTTTGAGGTTCATTACTAATCCATCAATTTTATCACTTCACAAAAACATCTTTTGTCTTCCAAAAATGCTTTGCAAAATCATTTCCTTTCAAGTTAAGCATGATAAAAAATATTCAAAAATCAAAGCATAATTACAAATATTATGTAACACAACCATCATAAGTGAATGCAATAAATCATCCAATGTCGCATAAACAAAAAGTACCAATATATATATATATATATATATATATATATATATATATATATATATATATATATATATATATATATTGGTACTTTTTGTTTATGCGACATTGGATGATTTATTGCATTCACTTATAATGGTTGTGCTACATAATATTTGTAATTATGCTTTGATTTTTGAATATTTTTTAACATGCTTAACTTGAAAGGAAATGATTTTGCAAAGCATTTTTGGAAGACAAAAGATGTTTTTGTGAAGTGATAAAATTGATGGATTAGTAATGAATCTCAAAAGGATGTGTTGTTATATGACCATTCATGGAGATCAATGCTCATTAGATCATGAAGTGTATCCTGTTGTGAGGAAGTTTTGTATTGCTAATACCAAAAATAATTGTGGGCTTCAAGAGTAACCTTGAGACTTGTGATGATGAAAGAGGGATGGCGATTCCTTTAAGAGAAATCGATTTTGGGAAAATAAGTTGAGATATTGTATTTATGAGAGTGATTTAAGCATGAAAATTTAGGAAGGATGACTTGCGCTAGGCATAAAATACCTAGTATGAATTTTTAAGTGAGAGTTATTACTAGGAATTATACCATCATTGCGAAGTCAAAATGCAAATGCATGATAGATGATTATGTGTGATTCAAATTGCAATTTTTATTTGAAAATAAATCATTATGTTGCATGTTGAAAATTTTGAAGACAATATATACTGTAATTGCTAAAATGAACTGATTTGTGGGTATTAATGCAAATGGTTACAAAAACTGATGTTTTCTAGCAAATTTCAAAGAAATATTTTAAATTATTTCAAGGATAAAGTCAAATTTATTAAGAACTAGTGTGTGATGTGTGATTTCATTATCCATATTGATTCACATAATTATACAAAATCTCTCAAGGATCAAACGTGTGTGCTTTGTAAATTTGATTTATCAATTTTGAGTGAGGTAATGATACAAGCCAACTTTTATGAACCAATGTGTGTGCAAGTGAAATATTTGTTAACCATGATTTTATGCTTGCAATTGTATTGAACTACTATGTAAGTCAAGTCACAAAAATCTAGCTAATCCATAATTTGACATTGGTCTATACAAAATAAGGTTGCTAATGTGACAGACATGTCACCACACATAAGGATACCACCATTTCCAAGTTGGATTGATGCCACCTAACCTGTAATGAGGATCACCCCATGGTGTTTGAATAACTGAGGAATTCTAGGGATTCAAGGTCATTGCCCCCTTATTTTATTTTGATTTATTTGAGTAGGGATTATTGTTCATTTTATTTGTGAACAAGAGGATTATATTGCTTTTGTGGTAAGACTACTTTCTCTTTTCTTTTATTTCGTTCCTCTTTTTCTTTGCTTTATTTTCTCTTTTTCTTTGCTTTTTCTTGCTTTTTCTTTTTCTTTTTTGGGATACTTGATCAGATTAGACAAGGAGCAAGGGTTTTTATCCTGGTAGGGTGGAGCTTGTCCTTTTGCTAATTCTCAGTATTCTACACCATGCGCATAATAGGATAGCAAGGGAAAATTTTTGCTTAAGGAGCTAATACTACTATGTAGTATAATTTTTTGAATTTGCAAAAATCATTTTAAGATCTGAAAATGTGTTCTTGGTTCAAAAAGTAGCAAGACCATTTCCAAAAACTCAAAATTTTATTTAATGAAGTAATAGTGATTTTGGTTCAAGAGAGATTTATAATAAAAATGACAAAATCAAGGTTTAGTAGAAATGTGAATTAGGTGAGTGGTTCAAGATAACTTTTGAGTTTATCCAAAAGAAAATAAAATATAACTTGAATTTTGAAAAATAACAATTAATGATGCAAAATGATGACTTAACAACAATTTGACATATTTTTAAATTTTTTTTCTTTATATATATATATATATATATATATATATATATATATGTATGTATGTATGTATGTATGTATATTTATTGTTTTGTGATTTGATGAATAAAATATATGATAATTAGAAATTGAAAGATAAAATATATAAAGAAGTTATTTACAATTACATACAGTGATTGAAATTTTATTTTTATGCATAATATCTCTTTAGATACATTATGTTCATTGGTTCTTTGAGATATTTTCCGTCTAAAGTAACCAAGTGATATGCACCAGATCCAAATTTTTTAGTGATGATGAATGGTCCAAGGCAATTAGGTTTAAATTTACCTTTAAGGTCTTTTCTAGCATTAGTATTTTTTTTATTTTCTTTAAGAACTAGATTACCGATCTCAAAATACCGATTATGAACTTTCTTTGAATATGATATTTTGAGTTTATCTTGATAAAAAAAAAGATGTTCTAAGGCATTAATGCACTTTTCATATAGAAGTTCCAATTGACTTATTCTACCAATATGATATTCATCTCCTACTTCAACATCTTGAAGTAGAAGAGCTAAAGAAGAAACTTCTAACTCGAATTGGAAGATGACTTCAGCACCATAAACCAAGACAAAATTGGAAGAACCTGTAGGAGTGTGAACACTGGTTTGATAAGCCCACAAGGTAAAATATAATTTATTATGACAATCATAGCCTAATTTATTAACCAATCATTTTAAATCTTGATCAAAGTTTTATTGGATGCTTTAGCTTGACCATTTCCTTGTGGATAATATGGAGTGGACCATCGATGCTGAATTTTATATTTTTGACAAAGTTTCTTAATGTCTTTGTTCTTGAAACATGTTCCATTATCAAAAATAAGTGTTTATGGAATCCCAAATCTACAAATAATTTTATTAAAAAATAATTTAGATACTTAGGTTCCTATGCAAGAATCTAGCGATATAGCTTCTACCCATTTTGTAAAATATTTGGTTGCTATTATGATGAATTTGTGGTCATCTGAAAAGATGGGATTGATTTTACCAATGATATCTATGTCCCATTTGGAAAAGGGCCAAGGATAAGATATGGCTTGAAGTTCTTGAGCAAGAGCATGAACAAGGTCTGCATGTCATTGATACTTGTCACAATGGTGCACGTTATCATTGGTATAATTTTCCATGGAAGGCCAAAAGTACCCCATTTTTAAGAGTTTTTTAGAAATAGAACTTCCACTAAAATGACCTCCACAAGATCCATCATGGGCTTCACTCAGAAACTTCTTAGACTCATCTAAATTGAGACATCTTAAAATAATACCTTCAAAAGATCTTTTACATAAAGTATTTCCAATAATCACAAGTGAACAAATCACTTACGTAACAACCTACGTTGGTTTCTATCTAATCCTTATTGAAAAGTTCCCTTTTGAAGAAAATTAAAAATGTTTTTATACCATGGTTTTGGAGTTATCTCATTGATTAAAAATACATCTAGAGGTTCCAAACAAGGTTTAGATGAGGCTGGATCTTGAAGTTGGTGAATGATGATCATAGCATATTCTTCATCCAATTCTAAATGCAACAGAGAAGTGGCAGCTGCCATGGCATCTACAACGCAATTGCTAGTATGAGGGATAGCCTCAAGAGTTACTTTATCAAACAAAGAGATAAGTTTTAAAACATAATATTTATAGGGATGAAGTTTATCATCTCGTGTTTGATACACATTATTGATTTGATTTATCACGAGTTGGGAATCTCCAAAGACTAATAATATTTTAACTTTTAGAGCTAAAACTACTCGTAACCCAAGGATTATGGCTTCATATTCTATAGTATTATTTATGTAAGAAAATTGAAGTTTTAATGATAAAGGAATAACTTGCTTTTGTGGAGATATTAATATGATGCTTACACCTTCACCATTCATAGATCTAGCTCCATCAAAATATATGTACCAAGATTCATAATTATCTTCTTCTAAATTAAGACATTCATCAGGAAATTCGATGTTTAAAGGGTGAGTAGACTCAAGAGGGGCAGCAACAAGCTGACCAACTATGAATTGGCCTTTGATAGATTTTTGACCAAAAAATGTGAGGTCAAACTCACTTAGAGCAAGAAATAATTTAGTTGTGCATCCTGATAAGTAAGTTCTACTCATCAAATATCTCAATGAATCGGATTTAGCAATGACAAATATATTTTGGCTAAGCATATAATGGCATAAATTTTGTGTAGAAAACATGACCATAAAGAAAAAATTTTCTATGGGTGTGCAACGAGTTTCATAGCTTATTAGTGTTCTAATTATGTAATAGGTGGCTCATTCTTTCTTATCATCATCAAGTTGAGCCAACATTACTCTTAATGAAAGCTCAGAAGTAGAAATATATAAGATAAAAGGGCATTCTGGTCTAAGTGGAATGAGTACCAAAGGGGTAAGGAGATATTGATTAAGATATTAGAATACTTCTTGGTATTCATTGTCCCATTGAAAAGAGGTATTTTTCTTAAGTAGCTTAAGAAAAGGTTGAGTTTTGTCTGCCAATTTATCGATGAACCGATAGATGGATTGAAGTTTGCCTTGAAAACTCATTAATTATATTAGATTTTTAGGTGGTGGCATATCGATGATAGCCTTAATTTTTATGGGTTCTATCTCTATGCCATGCATAGAAATGATAAATCCTAATAATTTACCAGATTTAACTCCAAATATGTATTTTTTTGGATTTAGGCAAATTTTATATTATCTAAGTCTATAAAATACTCATTGTAGATTAAAGATATGATCTTCTTCTTTAATTGAGAAATCTATGATGTCATAAACATAGTCATGTATAATTTCATACATCATGTCATAAAATATATATGTCGTAGCCCATTGATAAGTAGCACCTACATTATTTAAACCGAAGGGCATTACTTTCCAATAGAAAGTTCCCTAGGGTGTAACAAAAGTGGTTTTAGATTGGTCTTTAGGAGCTATTCGAATTTGGTTATATCCTAAAAATCAATCCATAAGGGATAGCATTCCACTTCCAGCTGTAAAATCAATAATTTGATCCATGTTCAGGAGAGGAAAATCATCTTTAGGACATGCATCATTGATATCTCTAAAATTAGTACATACTCTAATTTTAGTAGCTTCTTTCTTGGTTACTAGAACGACGTTAGATATCCAACCCGCTTAATCGATAGCTTGAACAAAGTCAACATCCAGAAGTTTTTACAATTCATCTTTAACTAATAATGCTATTTTAGGATGCATTTTTCTATGTTTTTATTTTACAGGTTTTGTATCTAGTCGCACCACTAAATGATGCATGACTACCGAAGAGTCTAATATGGGTATATCTACATATGTCCAGGCGGAGACATCAGAGTATTTTATGAGGAATGCAGTATGTTGATGTAGACACCAAATTACAACCATTAATCCTCCATCCCACCACCCACTTGCCCACCATAAACCTTTCCTACTATCCATTTAGCCACTTTTAGTCCTTCCTACCTTCAAAAGGCCCACTTTAGCCCTTTCCCGCCATTTCCTAACCCAATTGGGCTTATTTTAATATTATTTTATATTATATTATAATATATTTATTATAAAATATGTATTTATAAACCCAATTAACCATAGTCATTCGATCCAATCTAATATCCATCATCCATATTCATTAATCCATGCCACATCTAAAGTGTAATCTCAGCCTTAGGATATTATTTAATCTTAGCCACATGATTAAAAGTGTAAGGCTAGAACCCTAAGAAAACCCTAGGTTGTATTATAAGTAAGGGCATTTGCAAATGCTCAAACCTGAGAATGTCACCCCACATTAGGTTATTGAAGAAGCCCTTGTGAAGCAGAAGGATATAGAGCCCTGAATATCCAAAACCCTAGCTTGCCATAGGACTTACATCATTACAGCCATTTTGATGGGGAGCCAAATCGCTCATGCAAAATCTATGTTCTCATTCAACAATCCAAAAAAATATTACAATGATGGCAGCAGTATGCCACATAAATTTGTTTATCCCGAAAGATAGTTCTATTACAACATCTTTCGTCCTGGAAGAAAAATAGCCTAAATAGGTCCAAAATGGCCCTCTTGCCTTTACGTCTGCAACTCTGTCTCCACAATTTTTTGACCCTTCTGCATGCCTTCACTTCCCCTTTTTAAAATCTCTGGCATGACTCTCCGCTTCCCTTTTCTGACCCTTCGTTACATTTTTTGTGCGTCTTCGTTGTCTTTGGCTTTCGAAACGTCTTCCTTTCTGACTCTTGATTTTATTCTTCTTTCATTGCACCTTGGTGCCACATGCTTGTCCAGTGCTGCCATTGTAGACTCTGTCCACCTGTCAACCCATGATGACATTCGGTATACCCATCGCTTGACAATTTCTTCTGTAATGGCCCCTGTAACCGCCTGCCTTTTCTTTCCTTTTGTTTGCTCGCAAAAACGTGACATGTCACGATATTGCGACACTTTCTTTTTCAGCCTTCTTGTCCCTTTTCAAGTCGCAAAAATGTGACATGTCATGATATCGTGCCACTTTTTCTTTTTCGGCCTTCCTGCCCTTTACAAGTCACGAAAATGCGACATGTCACGATATCGCAACACTTTTGCTTTTCGGCCTTCCTGCCCTTTGCGAGTCACAAAAATGTGACATGTTGCGATATCATGAAACTTTTGCTTTTCGGCCTTCCTATCCCTTGCGAGTCACAAAAATGAGACATGTTGCGATATCGCAACACTTTTTCTCTCCTGTGCATCTTCTCGCCTTTTGGCCACAATAATACGACATGTCGCGATATCACGACACTTTTCTCTCCTACACCTTCCCTCGCATTTTGGTCGGGAAAATGCGACATGTCATGATATCGTGAAACTTTTCTCTCCTGCGCCTTCCCTCGCCTTTTGGTCACGAAAATGCGACATGTCACTATATCATGATAGTTTTTCTCCTTTGCACTTTCTTTCGTCCTTTGGTTGCAAAAATGTGACATGTCGTGATATCGTGAAACTTTTTCTCCTTTGCGCTTTCTTTCATCCTTTGGCCACAAAAATGCGACATGTTGCGATATCGAGACATCTTTCCTTTCTAACTCCTCACTTTTCGGGTTGCGAAATCATGACATGTCACGATATCGCGACAGTTTCCTTCCTTGCTTTCTTTCTGCTCCATCGGTCGTGATTTCGTGACATGTCGCAAAATCATGACATTTTATTCTCTAGCCCTTTCGGTCTTCTTTCGATCGTGATTTCGTGACATGTCACAAAATTGTGACATTTTTGCTCTGTGTCTTCTCTCTCCTTCCTGAGTCGCAAAAATGTGACATGTCGCGATATCGCGACACTTTTCAATGTCTCGATATCGCGACATTAAGGCTAACACTTAGAATTTTTTTTGTTGATGCAAGATTGCTCTACTACCACCGGATGCTCCTACATCAAAAAACCGGGGTGGATTGAGAAGTGTACTTCACTTCTGTACTGTTGGAGGAAGACCAAGGCGGTCGACCTCTATTTTTGACAACCAAGTTGCATCTTCGATAGGCCTGCCCTTCCACTTGACCAGATATTCATAATACTACCTATTCCTAGTACTTATTCATGCTCGAGTGTCTAGTATTTCCTTGATCTCGCCTGTTGCTGGAGTAGACATTGGAATACTCTACAATTTTGCACTTAGTGTCTCGCTACTACCTCCTTCATGATATTCTACCGAATCTGCGATGTTGAAAATAGGTGATATGTTAAGGTCACTGGGAAATTCCACTTCATATGCATTGCCTGAATCCCATTTTCCTAGAATTTGACATGGTCCAAACTTCTTCATCTTCAGCTTGTTATAGGTTTTAGCAGGAAATCTTTCTTTTCTCAGATGGACCATGACCTCATCTCCCACAACGAATTCCTTGAACCGTCGCTTCTAGTCTGCCCTTGTCTTATATTGGTTATTCATGTTAGTAATGTGCTTCTTCACTTCTTCATGCACGCTCTTCAAATGCTCTGCAAAGTCCTTAGCCTCGGCACTACACCTTTCCCCTGTATCCATATTCCTCAACTCGAAAGCATTCCTTGGACTGCTTCTATACACTATTTGGAATGGAGATTTTTTAGTACTCCTATTGATAGAATTGTTATATGCAAATTATTCCTATGGCAAAACCAAATCCCATCCCGTGGGCTTATCTCCTATCAAGCATCTCAATAGATTTCCCAGACTTCTATTCACCACCTCTGTTTGGCCATCATTCTATGGGTGGTATGCAGAACTGAATTTCAAATTTGTCTTCAGTTTCTTCCACAAAGTCCTCTAGAAATACCCCACAAACTTGGTATCTCTATCAAAAATGATACTCTTTGGTAGACCATGAAGTCATACCACCTCTTTGAAAAATAAATCTGCAATGTGAACTACGTCACTAGTTTTCTAGTAGGGAATAAAATGTGCCATCTTGGAAAACCTGTCAACCACTGCAAATATGGAGTCATTTCCCCGTTGTGTCATTGGTAGACCAAGAACGAAATCCATGCTGACATCCTCCCATGGTCTCTTTGGTACAAGTAATGTCTGATATAATCTAATGTTCTGGTTCACACCTTTCACCCTCTGGCATACTCTAAAGCTTTGCACAAACTTCTTCACATCTTGTTGCATTTGCGGCCAATAGTAGTTCTCACTAACTAGGGCAATGGTTATATCCCAATAAAAATGTCCAGCCAACCCTCCACTATGTTTCTCCTTGACCAGATTTTCTCTCATGGAACTCCTTGGAATGCACAATTGACTTCCTCTAAACAACATTCCATCTTGGATCAAAAAATCCAACCACTTGGTCTTGTCCAAAGTGATAGGTGCCAAGCAAGCCTTCCAGGTTTCTACAAAATCAGGATCTTCAGGGTACAAACCCTTCAGTTCATCAAATCCTACCACTTCCACTTTCATTTTTGTCAACAAACACTGCCTTCTACTTAAGGCATCTACAACTTTGTTTGACCTTCCACTCCTGTGCTTCAACACAAATGTATAACTCTATAGAAACTCAACCCACTTCAGGTGCCTCTGATTTAGCTTCCCTTGGCTATTAATATACTGTAAGTCCTGATGTTCAGTAAATAGAACAAACTCTTTTGGCAATAGGTAATGTCACCACTTCTTTAGAGCCTGAACCATAGCATAAAACTCTTGATCATAAATTGAATACTTCTTCCTAGCATCATTGAGTTTCTCACTAAAGTAAGCAATAGATTTACCTTCTTGACTCAAAACAGCTCCTATGGCACTACCACTAGCATCACAATCTACTTGAAATACCTTATTAAAATCTGGAAGTGCCAAAACAGGTTGCTCTGTAACCTTCTTCTTCAACATATCAAAGCTCTTATCTGCTCCTAAGGTCCACTTAAATTCTTTCTTATCCCCTCTCATTGTTTCTATAAGGGGTGCACAAATACTGCTGAAATTCCTAATGAATTTCTCGTAAAAACTTGCTAGACCATGAAATGATCTTACCTCAGTCGTGCTTCTCGAGTAGGCCATTCAATGATAGCTCTCACTTTTTTTGGGTCCATTTTTAGACCTTCGACTGAGACGACAAATTCTAGGTACACTAACTCCTTCACAAAATTACACTTCTTCAGATTAATTAACAATTGCTCCTCCCGTAGCTTCTCAAAAACTCTTCTGATATGCATCAGATGCTCGTCCAGGGTTCTGCTAAATATTAAAATATCATCCAAATAGAAAATGATGAATTTGCCTAAAAATTCTTTCAATACCTCATTCATCAGTCGCATGAATATGCTTGGTGCATTAGTTAGCCCAAATGGCATGACCAACCATTCATACAAACCCTCTCTAGTCTTGAAGGTTGTCTTCCACTCATCTCCTTCTCTGACATGAATATGATGATAAACACTCTTCAGATCAATCTTTGTGAAGTACTTGGCTCCACTCAAATAGTCCATAATGTCATCCATCCTTGGCAATGGAAATATGTACTTTATGGTGATCTTGTTAATTTCTTGAGAGTCTGTACACATTCTCCACTCTCCCTATTTCTTTGGTGCTAGTACTACAGGTACTGCACATGGACTCAAGCTCTCCCAAATCAGTCCCTTCTCCAACAACTCTTGGACTTGCTTTTTCAGCTCTTCAATTTATATAGGAGTCATTCTATGTGCTACCTTATTGGGTAAACTAGATCCTGGTACCAAATCTATATGGTGACTGATCTTCCTCACTGGTGGTAAACCCTCAGGTACATTATCAGATACAATGTTTGGAAATTATTCTAATAGTCCTAAGACTTCCATAGGGGTATCCTTACATTATTCCTTCCTAACTCTAGGAATTAATGCATAGCACATATGCTCATGCTTTAAACCATCCAAAAATCTTCCCCCTTCAATTAAACAGATTCTAACATTGCTACATACCTTTTTGCCCATTTCCTTCAAGGGGTTCAGCTTATGGCGCACTCCATTCTTTGTCATCGAGTAAGTGTTGGCATGACCATCATGCACTGCACACCGATCAAACGACCATGGCCTTCCCAACAACAAATGACAAGCATCCATAGGCAAGATGTCACACAAGACCTCATCACAGTAATTCCCAATATGAAATTTTACTGAGCATTGCTCACTGACCAAAGCCCTATGGTCCTTATATAACCACACAATCTGATATGGATGTGGGTGGCTTCTCCTCTTTAACTATAAGTTAGTAATCATTTCTTCTGAGACCAAGTTATTAGTATTACCATTATCTATAACGATATTATAGAACTTACCCGAACTTCTACACCTTGTGTGAAACAGGCTTCTCCTCTAGTCTGGTTCTTTCTCCTCATTCAATAGGGTCCTCCTGGTGACCATAACTTCTCCTCCCTCTACCTCCTTAGAATTTTCTAATTCAGCACTTTCATCTACCACAGTAGCTCTGATAGGACCCTCAGGTCTCTTATTCGTCCTTTCTCAATGTTGTGGACACTCGTATGCTCGATGTCCTTCTTCACCATAGTGGAAATAGGTTCTATGAAATCCTCACCTTCCAAATCCATGTCCAGATCTACCTCTCCCTCTTGGGAAACCATTGTTCTTATTATAGGGTTGGTAGATGTTCCCCTATTTCTGGTCTTGGGTATTACTGGTTTCACCAGCCTTCATTTGATCCTTATATTTTTCTCCACTGGTCCTTCCACCAGTTATTCCACCATGACCTCTTCCTCTTTGCTTACCCTCAAACCATCTATTCAGCTTCTCTTCAACTTTAAGGGAAAATTGGTAAGCATCCTCAATGGTGCTCATCCTAACCAGACTCAATTCTTCTTGAATACTGGTTCTCAACCCATTGATGTAATGGGCCACATTCTCCCTATTATCCTCTGAATGGCCAGTTCTGATTGAGATATGGAAAAACTCCTCTATGTATTCTTTGACAAACTTGTTTGACTGTCTCAAACTCTGTATTTTTCTCAACAGGTCCAATTCATAATCCACAGGAATAAACTATCTCTTCAATTTCTCCACCATTCAATCCCATCTGGTTATCTTTTCATTTCCACTTCTATTCCTTTCTAGTTGCACTTCTTTCCACCATATGCAAGCATGGCCTTTCAACTTCATTTTTGCAAACTTGATTTTATCTGGATCTACAACCTCCTCATACTCAAAATACTCCTCCATATCATTGATCCAATCAATCAACTCTTATGGATTGAGATTCCCAGAATACGTGGAGACATCAAACTTTGTCTTCTTCCCAATCTGAGATATGGTATTAACCAATCTGGCTTCCACAAGATTCATTGCTTCTTTTTCTTCTGAGGGATTATCAATCTCCTAAGCTTCATCTTCACTATGATCTTCTCTTCTTGGTTCAATCCCTCTTCACAACTCCTCTTGCAAGGCTTGCACTTGCCTCTGTAAAGCTCTAAAATCTTCTTCAGGTACCACATTTCTCCCACCACCATGATTTCTTCATGGAGGCATTCTTCCTCACTCTCTTCTCACAACCCTTCCATAGATCCTGGTGCAAACTGCCTCACTTTCGACGATCTACTCACACACTCAGGAACTCCTGCTCTAATACCACTTGATGGGGAGCAAAATCGCTCATGCCAAATCGATGTTCTCATTCAAAAATTTAGAAAAATATTACAATGATGGCAGTAGTATGCAACATAAATTTGTTTATCCTAAAGATAGTTCTATTACAACATCTTCTGTCCTGGAAGAAAAATAACCTAAAAAGGTCTAGAATGGCCCTCTTGCCTTTACGTCTACAACTTTGTCTCCACAGTTTTCTAAACCTTCTGCATGCCTTTGCTTCCCCTTTTTAAAATCTCTGGCATGACTCTTTGCTTCCCTTTTCTGACCCTTCATTTCATTTTCTGTGCCTCTTCATTGTCTTTGGCTTCAAAAATGTCTTCCTTTCTAACTCTTGATCTTCGTCTGCTTTCATTGCACCTTGGTGCCATGTGCTTGTCCAATGCTGCCATTGTAGACTCTGTCCACCTGTCAACCCATGATGATGTTTGGTATACCCATCGCTCGAAAATTTCTTCTGTAATGGCCCCTATAACTACCTGCATTTTCTTTCCTTTTTTTTGGTCACGAAAACATGACATGTCGCGATATCAAGACATTTTTGCTTTACTACCTTCTTATCCCTTTTCGAGTCACGAAAATGTGACATGTCGCGATATCGCGACACTTTTGCTTTTCTGGCCTTCTTGCCCTTTGCGAGTCACAAAAATGCGACATGTCATGATATCATGACACTTTTGCTTTTCGGCATTCCTACCATTTACAAGTCACAAAAATGCGACATGTCGTGATATCGTGACACTTTTGCTTTTCGGCCTTCCTGCCCCTTGCAAGTCACAAAAATGTGACATGTCACGATATCACGACACTTTTTCTCTCCTGCGCCTCTTCTCGCCTTTTGGCCACGATAATGTGACATGTCATGATATCATGACACTTTTCTCTCCTGTGCCTTCCCTCGCCTTTTGGTCACAAAAATGCGACATGTCGCGATATCGCGACACTTTTCTCTCCTGTGCCTTCCCTCACCTTTTGGTCGCGAAAATGCGACATGTCACGATATCGCGATAGTTTTTCTCCTTTGTGCTTTCTTTCGTCCTTTGGTCATAAAAATGCTACATGTCATGATATCGTGACACTTTTTCTCCTTTGCGCTTTCTTTCATCCTTTGGTCATGAAAATGAGACATGTCATGATATTGCGACACATTTCCTTTCTGAATCCTCCTCGCCTTTCTGAAATCGTGACATGTCATGATATTGTGACAACTTTTCTCTCTGCTTACTTTCTCTATTTTGGGTCACGAAATCGTGATATGTCATGATATCGTGACAGTTTCTTTCCTTTCTTTATTTCTGGTTCGTCGGTCGTGATTCCGCAACATCATGTGAAATTGCAACATTTTCTTCTCTGGCCCTTCCGGTCTTCTTTCGATCACGATTTCATGACATGTCATGAAATCATGACATTTTTTCTCTACGTCTTCTCTCTCCTTCCTGAGTCACGAAAATGCAACATGTCACGATATCGTGACACTTTTCAATGTCACGATATCGTGACATTAAGGCTAACACCTAGAATTTTTTTTTGTTGATGCAAGATTGCTCTGCTACCACCGAATGCTCCTACATCACATTTCCACATCCATCCCCATTCGTTGTCACAATCCACCATCCATTCTCCATCACCATCATAGTCCTCTTCCATCTATCACATTTCTTACATCCCCATGATCTAATTTTGTAGATTTACCCTATCCTATAGGTACTCACCAGAGTTTGCCAAGCTCATTGTAGAGCCTGCCAAGCGCACACCAAAGTCTGCCATATCCCCCAGGTGCACGCTAGAGCCTACCTTATCCTATAGGTGCATTCTAAAGCCTATGAATATTGTTGCAGATCTTTCTAGGTGTTCACCAGATATTGCCATATCTTACAAGTGTACACTAGAGCCTGCGAAGCTTGCACCATAGCTTGCCAAGTGCCCGCCAGAGCCTGCCATCATCATTAAATGCCCTAAAAACATGTTATACCACATCTGCTACTACTTCTAGGCATCACACCAACGGATCTGCAATGAAGCAACATCAATATAACAAGGTAAATCACTATTTGTGTCATTATATATATATATATATATTATTGTCTTATTCTGTTCATATTTCATTGCCATTACTAGGGTTTGTAAGTGGTGATTTCTTAGGGCTCACACTATGGAGCCCTCATTTATTATTACTAATTCTCCTAGTTTATTTGTGTGTAGGATTTGATAATACATCAAAAGAATTGAGAATACTACTGAAGATAGAGTGGCCCAAACACACGGATACCTAAAGCCCACTCATTCTATTGGGAGCGAAGCACGTTGAAGACACTTTTTTTATTGTAGCTAGGGTTTTGGAGAACCCTAGCAACTTGTATTCATTGTATCACAATATTTCTGTCAAGGTAGAATTAATTGTACAAAGGAGTTTTTCAGCTCCCCCCGTTATTTAATAAAAATATTTCTTGTGCAATTACTCTTGTCTTATCATATTTGTTTACTTTCTATTGTTATTTAGTGTTGTGCTTTTAGCTCTACAAATGGCGATCATGGTGGGACCCCACAAGGGTTTCATTATTTAAATTGATTTACTTTGCTAACTTGATTTTATTTATGGTTGTTGCAGGGATTTTTAGAAGCGCAAAAGTCATAGATCTCATTGCTAGGGTTTCTACAACATTCTACTGCACTTTTCAAAGTTTACGTAGATGCTCTATCATGCCTACGTAGGTGCCCTACTGTGCCTACACAGGCACTCTACTATGCCTACGCAGGCACCCTCCTATGTCTGGCCATGATTTGGAGCAGAGCTAAGGCTTCCAAGTAAGTCCCATAACCCACTTTTTAGCATTTCGTAATTTACGTATTCTATATTTTTTTGTAGTTTTTCGCTGTTTTTGGGTTATAAAAGGAACTTAACACTAAGTAATCTGGGAAATAATCCTTAGCATATTACATTTAGGGTTTGTGTGCATTTAATTACACAAAATTCATTTCTTGTTCTAAAATTGTAGATCTAGGTGATTGTTTGCATTTTGAGTGCATATGAAATAGAAAAGCATCCTAGATTTTGCATTTAAGAGTTAAAGATCACTTAAATTTTGCATATCTAAATAGGAACAACACCTTGACACATAAAGTAATCCTACCCTAGGTTGGCCCCTTTGGCAGAGAGGTGGACGAACCCTCCGGTTGCTCTTGTGATTTTAATCACTTGTAGGCAGGGGGTTTTAAGGGTGTACTCTACGCTCTTTAGGTGAAATTTGCATCTTTGTGTTGGCTTCTGATTTAGATTAGTAAAGTTAGTAATCTTTAATATTGTTTGCACACCATAGAGAATAAGAGATCTAATAAAATTAATCACACACACTTGCATGATTCACTTTTTAACAGTAGTGGTTGGATTTCATCACCAACCATTGCTTGAGATTTGGTGATGGTGGTAGTGATTTCCATCCACCAATATCTGCCCTAGAAACCATAGGATTACCCCCGAGCAAACTTGTTGGAGGTCATTACCAACAAGAATCTCGTTGCCCCAACCAGCCATAGTTTTTTTACCTTTGTTTTCTTTAAACAAGATTAAGTTACATCAAAACACACAAGCCAACAATTCTAAAAAATAATCTCACATTAACGAAAGAAAATAATTAATGAACAAGGTAAGCCACACATGGTAAAACCTAGGATTGATTGTTTTCTTTTACTTTAAATTTTGTAAGAGTTTTTAGTTTGTGTAATTTTGATAAGCTTTAAATTTTTGGTTTAAATACTTTATGGTACTAACGAGACAACAAAATAAAGTAATAAACCAAAATTGTTTAATGGAAAACATTTCCCATCCTCCCGCTACTTCGGTAGCCAACCTATCCAGTATGGTTCAGACTACTTCATCTGGATCATCATATCCATCCCTACCTCAAGTAGGATCCCTTCCACACAATGTGGAAATAGCCACCACCCACATAGACATGGAAAAAGTGAGGGCCATCTACAAGTCTTCCAACTATGTCTTAGAACCCCTTAGCCAAGAGGGTTTTGAAGAACCCGAATTGGCTACCTCCTACCTCACCCAAGGACATCATAATTCTGTTTATGAATATGGTATGCCTTCTTCCACGAGCCAATCACAACAAAATCCAAGTGTTCTTAACACTTACCCCACATCCACCTATTCCAACCCCTTGTATGAGGAGTATGTCAATGTTGCCTCACAAGTACCCAACCCCCAAGTTGTCACATCAAATGCAACTTGCTCCATGCCCATGTCTTCCCATCCTTCTTCATCAACCCAAGTAACCAACCCAAATCCAACTTGGATACCCCAATATTTGAGGTGTCCATTTCCATGCCTCCATCAACCCATTCCATTCCTATGAGTCCACCCATCCATAGCCCCCATACATCATATCCTTTTCTTCATTCACAATCATTTCCTCACCAACCCCATCATCATCAAATTCATTCCATGACCCCCAATTCATCACATCTCCAACAACACATTCAATTTCATCCATTCATTAATCCATTCACCACATCCCAAGTCACTCAACAAGCCAACCAAGGCTTACAATCAGATTGTCAACACACTAAAATTCTACAACAAATCTTAACTCGACTCATCAACATTGAGTTACAGTTGAGTCATCTTCAACAACCACAATAGTTGACACATCCATGTTCACAACCCACATCTCAGGTTTTTACACTTGTACCACAAATTCAAAGTCCAACACAATCGGACACAAGCACCAAGCACCCCAAAAAGCCTCATCACAACTACACAAGACTTTCAGAATCTTATGCAACCATTTTTCAAAGGCTTTATGAAGCACAAGAGATTGTACTTCCAAAAATAAAATCAAGTGATCCTAACAAGCAATATGCAAAGAATTATAAGAAGCACTTGTATTGTCCTTATCATCAACAAGCGGGCCATGACATCAAAAACTATAAAGTATTCAAAAATGTTGTCCAAGACCTTATTGATCTCAAAGTCTTCACCCCAAATGGTCCAACTAACTCATCTGATCAAGACATCGGTACCAACTCAATCACCAAGGACAGTGGGGACTCTCAGGATATCACATCCTCCTAGTCATCCACATCATTTCAATTTTCAAAAAGCCCCAAAGGTTCCTAATCCCTTTGGTCACATTCAATTTTCAAAAAGCCCCAAAGGTCCTAACCCCTTTGGTCACATTCAATTTTCAAAAAGCCCCAAAGGTCTTAACCCCTTTGGTCACATTCAATTTTCAAAAAGCCCCAAAGGTCTTAATCCCTTTGGTCACATTCAATTTTCAAAAATCTCCAAAGGCTCTTAATCCCTTTGGTCACATTCAATTTTAAAAAAGCCCCAAAGGCACTCAATCCCTTTGGTCACATCAAATTCCAAAATCAAAAAGCCCCAAAGGTACTCAATCCCTTTGGTCACATCCCCACCCGGTCCCTTTGGTCACATCAAAATTCAAAATCAAAAAGCTCCAAAGGTACTCAATCCCTTTGGTCACATTCCAATTTCAAAAAGTTCCAAAGGCTCCTAATCCCTTTGGTCACATTCAATTTCAAAAAGCCCCAAAGGCACTCAATCCCTTTGGTCACATCAAATTTCAATTTCAAAAATCCCCAAAGGCATTTAAGCCCTTTGGTCATAAGCTTCCCAAGCTAGGGGGAGTAGAAAAACCTGAGCCAATGAACATCATACACTTGAAAGTATTCCATGCTTACTGTGATTACTATATATGTATATATACATGGCTTTAAAAAAAAAAAAACAAATCATTCACATAGGCATTCCCACATTGCATACATTCCATTTGCATTTACATTTAGGCATTTGACATGCATTTTCATTTTTGCATTCATGCATTGTTTCATTCGCATACATTAAATCATACATATTCCATTGCATTGTACAATTTCCATTTGCATATCAACACTCCATTTCATTAGGCATATACATTTGCATCCATCCCATCCCATGTTCAAAGATCATTTATAGTAATGATGATATGGCCACAAACAAAAAGTTAAGTTATACAAATTGGGGGTACCTAGTTTGAAGAAATCATGCAACCCTCACAAAAGTCATATGTCAACCACATCATGTGTCAAAAATCATAAGGCCTAGATTTTCAATCACTCAACCATTACTAGTGTAGCAAGCAACCTCCAAATGGATGTCCGATTTTCTTTAGGACCAAAAACACACTTTACACACTAAGAAAGTCTTGAGCATTGTCGATTGATTCTGAATACAATCCTGAACCAACCACATTTCCTCACATCTTAAGAACATTTTGAGTTAAGGAGGGTTAGTACCATACTTGGGTAGCACCTTGAGGCAAAAAGGAGATATCCCTCACTTGTCCCATCATGCAACATAGTCCAAAAAAAATAGTGGTTTTCACCACTACCAACATTGCTCCAAACATAAACATAAAAACATAGAGTAGTAAGGATAGGGTCAAAATTCTCATCACACTTCGGTTGAGAATCCGATTCCCCAAAGCTCTATACAAAGTTAACAAGTTCAATTCCCCCACCCTTGATCACTAAAGTCGTAAGGATTCATACTACACATCCCTGAGAAGGATGGGTAGTCATCCCCAAGGCCTAAAATATCAATCCCATTGGACTATGGAGTGAATCTCCACCGGGGCTATAGATGCTTGATTGGTAGTGGAGTAAGCTCATGCGAGGCGACATGTCTCTCTCACAAAAAAGAGAGACCTCTGACCGCACATAAGGATAGGCTAGCCTCGGGGTCATCTCCATAACAGGTCATGCCTAATTTACTCATAATGGGTTAATGAACTTCACATGCACACACATTGGTTCTTGATTGGATAGGGTCATTGTCATACTCAAGATTTGGTAATTGAACTTCACTCGCACACACATTTGGTCCTAAAGAAAGTTAGACAACCTTAGTGAGTTTGGTTGAGGACACTAGTATGTTTGAGTCTTTGAAAATCTTGCAGTACTCATTCCATATCAACATCCATATCTTTTTCCATATCAACATCCATATCTTCTTTCATGTCAACATCCATGTCTTCCATAGTCAAGTTGCATAACACCACCAAATTTGGTACCCCCGATGGCTAAACAATGGACAACAAAAATGGCCAAGAAAAATTCTGAACTATAAAAGATCATACGAACAACATGCATTCCTATCATATAAGTTTGCATTCATTTGCCATTAGCTTGCATTAATCAGCCATATAAGCATTTGCCATTGCATTTATATTCACCATGTAGCTTGCCTTAGTCATCCATATAAACATTTCGCATGCACATCATATTTAGCTTACATTAATATAAGCATGTCACTACATTAATCATCCATAAAACATGCATAAAATATTCTTAAAATAGGCATTGCATTCACACAAAAATACAACACAAAAATCAAAGCCATGTATATATATATATCTAACTCGCATATGCAAAGATCACTAGAAAGTTCAAACAACATCATAGCTAGGGGGTGCTCAAGGTTTCACACCTTTCCCCTAATCAAACATCATCATAGCTAGGGGGTGCTCAAGGTTTCACACCTTTCCCCTAATCAAACATCAACACAACTTGGGGGTGTTCAAGGTTTCACACCTTTCCCCTAATCAAACATCATCACAACTAGGGGGTGCTCAAGGTTTCACACCTTTCCCCCAATCAAGCAAACAAGATCACAAATCAAGGGTGCTCAAGGTTTCACACCTTTCCCTAATCAAAAATATCACAACTAGGGGGTCAAGGTTTCACACCTTTCCTCCAATAAAACAAATATCATCACAACTTGGGGTTGCTCAAGGTTTCACACCTTTACCCCAATAAAACAAACATCAACACAACTTGGGGGTGTTTAAGGTTTCACACCTTTCCCCTAATCCAACATCATCACAACTTGGGGGTGTTCAAGGTTTCACACCTTCCCCACCAATGCAATAAACAAGTCAATCATGCAATCACATCACATCATCAACAAGTCAATTGCCAGGTTCAAAAGACTGCGTTCTTTTGTCAAAGGTTGCGCCCTTTACCTAGCATTACATCATCATCATCATCATTGCTAGGTTCAAAATATTATGTTCTTTTGTCAAAGGTTGCACCCTTTACCTTGCACTTATCACATTTAAAAAAACCCTTTTATCTATTAGGGAAAAAACAGATACATTCATCACATGCTCACATTTCAAAATCCCCTTCATTTGTTAGGGAAAAATAATATATAAAAACCCCTTCATATGTTAGGGCAAAAATAGATACATCCATCAAAAACCCCTTCATCTGTTGGGGCAAAAATATAATACATCAATTACAACTTCACATTTACTCAGTTTCCTAGCCTTACCCATCGGCTAAAAACATGGAGCTTCCTCGCCTTACCCGTCGGCCAAAAACACGGAGATTCATTCAACATTTTTCATCATCATTAATGTCCTTGTTTGTGGGGCTAGAAACATAGACAAAATCATAATGTCCTTGTTCATGGGGCTAGAAACATGGATAAAATCATAACTTATCATCATTAATGTCCTGGTTGTGGGGCTAGAAACACGAACAAATTCATTCAACATCATCCATTAATTTATCATTATGCAACATTCACAAATGAACCTTGTATCTAGTGATTTATCCTACTTAACCTAGCGGTTGCAGTGACTGGTTATCCATGCATTCCGGTAGGATGGATAGATTACCATAAGGACACTTACATCATCACAAACCCCTTTATCTGTTAGGGCAAAAATAGATACATTCATCAAATTTCCACATTTCAAAAACTCCTTCATCTATTGGGACAAAAATAGATCACACTTACATTTAACATCATCTATTCATTTATCATTATGCAACATTCATAAGTAAACCTTGTATTTAGTGGTTTACCTTTTTGTGGTGTTTGGCTTTTCCTTTTGGGTTTTATGAATGTTTTCTGTCTTATTGGATGGATAGGAGATTACCATAAGGACACTTACATCATCATAAACCCTTTATCTATTAGGGCAAAAATAGATAAATTCATCAAATTTCCATATTTCAAAAACTCCATCTGTTGGGACAAAACAGATCACACTTACATTTAACATCATCTATTCATTTATCATTATGTGACATTCATAAGTAAACCTTGTATTTAGTGGTTTATCCTAGAAACCTAGTGGTTGCAGCAACTGGTTATCCATACGATAGGATGGGTAGATTACCATAAGGACACTTACCTCATCAAAAACCCTTCATCTATTGGGGCAAAAATAGATAACATTCACTTATCATCATTAATGTCCTTGTTTGTGGGGCTAGAAACACAGACAACAAAATCATAATGTCCTTGTTCATGGGGCTAGAAACATGGACAAAATCATAACTCATCATCCATTAATTTATCATTATGCAACATTCACAAGTGAACCTCATATTTAGTAGTTTATCCTAGAAACTTGGCGGTTGCAGTGACTGGTTATCCATGCAATCCGGTAGGATGGATAGATCACCATAAGGACACTTTCATCATCGAAAACCCCTTTATCCGTTAGAGCAAAAATAGATACATTCATCACGTTTACACATTTCAAAACCCCTTCATCTATTAGGGCAAAAATAGATACACTCATCACATCTTCCAAATTGCAAACTCCCCTCATCTGTTGGGGCAAAAATAGATCACATTCACATTCAACATCATCCATTCACAGGTGAACTCTACATTGAGCGAGATATCCACATTGCTTCATCCAACATTCTTCCATCACCATATTTCATCAATCATAAAATTTTTCAAACTTCAAGTAGCATGCAAGTGAACCTTGTATCTAGTGGGTTATTCTACAAACTCGATGATTGCAACGATGGGAATCCATGCAATTCGGTAAGATGAATAGCCTACAATAAGGACACTTGACCATGATCATCATCAATTATCTCATTGTCCAAGATCACAATCACATTGGGCACTTCACATTTTGGAGTGAAACCTTGCCAAGAACAATTTGCACAATTGTTGTCATTGATGGCCTAGTTCGTGAGGCTTAACACATGAACAAAAACTCAAATTTCATCATTTTTCTTCAAAAACCTAATGATAGGAACTAGCTAGGATGATTAGTTCCAATTGTAAGAATAGTCACTAACAGGCTATCCACGGTTCTTTTTTCTTTTTATCTGCATCATCATACTTGCATATCAATGGCATCAGAGAGCACACTATTCAACAACATCGAATCACCCCCAAATTTGGGGCAACCACAATTTGATCTTGATCCTCCCACAATGGGATACATCTTACATGATCATGACATCTACACTTGACAAAACCCCCTTTCAACCATTGGGGCAAAAATGGTATCGCATTTGACATCACCATTTATCCACAAGCATCATGGTACTTCACACCAACCCCTTTTTCATCATTGGGGAAAAACGGTCTCACATTTTACATCATTCATATCATCTACAATCACATCGCATGTTACATCATTCATGCATCACTTGCACATCTATCATCACTTGCACAAATTCATTTTCAATTGGCTCGTGAGAATCTTCTCATTCACCAATTGAGGGGGTAAGCTACAAAAACTCTAAAATTCTTTTGCCTTCAATGCTAGTACTCCAATCCAACAGAGAGAAGTTGCTTCTGTGCCCATAGCCCAAGCAGGTGTCTCATGTTTTTGCACCATATTGTGTTTCACGCAACATGGTACAAAAAGGGGCATCTGTAGACACCAAATTACAGCCATTAATCCTCCATCCTAACCATCCCACCACCCACTTGTCCACCATACACCTTTTCCACCATCCATTTAGCCACTTTTAGTCCTTTCCACCTTCAAAGGCCCACTTTAGCCTTTCCCACCATTTCCTAACCCAATTGGGCTTATTTTAATATTATTTTATATTTAATATAATATTTTATATTATATTATAATATATTTATTATAAAATATGTATTTATAAACCCAATTAACCACAGTCATTCGATCCAATCTAATCTCCACCGTCCATATTCATTAATCCATGCCACATCTAAAATGTAATCTCAGCCTTAGGATCTGATTTAATCTTAGCCACATGATTAAAAGTGTAAGGCTAAAACCCTAAGAAAACCCTAGGTTGGATTATAAGTAAGGGCATTTGCAAATGCTCAAACCCTAGAATGCTCTTGCCCCGTATGAGATTATTGAAGAAGCCCTTGTGAAGCAGAAGGTTATAGAGCCCTGAAGATCCAAAACCCTAGCTTGCCTTAGGACTTCTATCATTCCAGCCACATCCACCTGCCATTTCCCATCACTGTCACAATCCACCAGCCATTTCCTATCGTCACCATTATTCCTCATCTTGCACATTCCTCGCATCCCCGTGATTTGCTTCTATAGATTTACCCTAACCCGTAGGTGCTCATCAAATATTTTCAAGATCTTTGTAGAGCCTGCCAAGTGCACACCATAGCCTGCCATATTTTGTAGGTGTTTACCAAAGCTTTCCAAGCTCACAATAGAGCCTACCAAGTGCACACCATAGCCTGCCATATCCCATAGGCACACACCAAAGCCTGCCATATCCTGCAAGCACATGCCAGAGCCTGATATATCCTGCAGGTGCACACTAGAGCCTTCCAAGCTTGTGTTAGAAGCTTGTGACGTGCCCTCCAGAGCCTACCATCATCACCAAATCCACTGCCAACATATTTGCAACAACAAAACAATATACATCATCAACACAACAAAGTAAGTCTATCTATGTATTTTATTTCATGTTACTTGACTTTTGCATATGCTATTGTTCTAGATCTAGGGTTTTTAGTATCATTTTATAAGGGTTCATATAGTGGAACCCTCATTTTGTTTTACTTATTACTTTGATTATTGTATGTGGAGATTTTTGTGACATCATCAAAGGAGTTGAATATTTGTTGAAGCTAGAGTGGCTCGAACACACGAATACCTCAAAAGCCCACTCACTTGTTGGAAGCAAGACACACCATTGGAAGACACTTCATTATTGTAGCTAGGGTTTTAGAGAACCCTAGTATCTTGTACATATTTGTATCAAATACTCACTGAGTACAGATTGTATCAAAAGGAGTTTATTAGCTCCCCCCGTCTTTTAAATAAAATTATCTATTTGTGCAATCTTGTGTTTCTTTGGGTTATTTGCTTTCTTTATTGTATTTTTGTTGTTGATGATGTCATAAAAACCTGCACATACAACAATCAAAGAAATCAGTAAAACAAAATGAGGGTTCCACTGTGTGAACCCTCAAAAAATGATATTGAAAACCCTAGATCTAGAACAATAGCATATGCAAAAGTCAAGTAACATGAAATAAAATACATAAATAGACTTACTTTGATGTGTTGATGATGAATATTATTTTGTTGTCGCAAATATGATGGCAATGGATTTGGTGATGACGACAGGCTATAGCAGGTACTTCGTAATATTTTGATGCAAGCTTGGAAGGCTCTAGTGTGCACCTATGGGATATGGTAGGCTCTGGCGTGTGCCTACGAGATATGGCAAGCTCTAGCATGCACCTGCAGGATATGGTAGGCTATGGTGTGAGCTTGGTAGGCTCTGCGATAAGCTTGGAAAGCTTTGGTAAGTGCCTACGGGATATGGTAGGCTATGGTGTGCACTTGGAAGGCTCTACAATGAGCTTGGCAAGCTCTGGTGAGCGTCTATGAGTTAGGATAAATCTGCAGAAGCAAATCATGGGCATGCAAGGAATGTGATAGATGGAAAATAATGGCATCAATAGGAAATGGCTGGTGGATTGCGACTGTGATGGGTAATGGTAGGTGGATGTGGATGGAATGATATAATTCCTAAGTCAAGCTAGGGTTTTGGATCTTCAAGGCTCTATAACCTTTTGCTTCACAAAGGCTTATTCGATAATCTCATCCAAGGCGAGAGCATTCTAGGGTTTGAGCATTTGCAAATGCCCTTACTTATAATCCAACCTAGGGTTTTCTTAGGGTTTTAGCCTTACACTTTTAATCATGTGGCTAAGATTAAATTAGATCCTAAGGCTGAGATTACACTTTAGATGTGGCATGGATTAATGAAGATGGATGGTGGAGATTAGATTGGATCGGACGGTTGTGGTTAATTGGGTTTATAAATACATATTTTATAATAAATATATTATAATATAATATAAAATATTATATTAAATATAAAACAATATAATAATATAAAAATAAAATAAGCCCAATTGGGTTAGGAAATGATGGGAAAGGGTTAAAGTGGGACTTTTGAAGGCGAGAAGGACTAAAAGTGGCTAAATGGAAGGTGGGAAAGGTGTATGGTGGGCAAGTGGGTGGTGGGATGGTTAGGATGGAGGATTAATGGCTATAATTTGGTGTATACAGTTGACTTTGTCTTTCTTCACTTAATTCAGCTCCAATTTTAACTAAATGAGGGTTGGTTTCGGTCCCAATGTTGACTTGTAGAACATCTTCTACTACAATATTCAAATCTCTTTCAAAATTAGGAGTAGGTGAGACACCCATTTCTTGGAGTTCCTCCAAAGTTAACTTAGCTAATTCATCTTTTGGGGTAGTTGTTTGAATGTGGGCTATACATGGTATAGACCCGTAAAAGAAAAATCAATTCCTCAAAAATTCTTCAAGAGAAATATTGTGAAAACATCTCCTTCTAAACATTCATTTGGAGAAGCAATAACTTCAGGATATGCTATTGATAGCAGGTTACAAGAATGTATTTTCTTATTTTTCTTTAAATATTTTTGATGTTTCAAGTACTCTTTGTATGTCACAAGATTGTCATTAG
The DNA here is from genome assembly GCA_028583015.1 of Wollemia nobilis. NCBI lineage: Eukaryota > Viridiplantae > Streptophyta > Pinopsida > Araucariales > Araucariaceae > Wollemia > Wollemia nobilis. The sequence continues at coordinate 3,693,223 of JAQPPZ010001711.1, read as the reverse complement.
CATCAAAAGGGAAGGGTTGAGTTTTTGTAGGGATATAGCCAATACCACATTAGGCAGGCCATTCCTTTATTTCTAAAGGTTCATATATACCATTTTTAAGGTGACCTAGACCTTTACCTTTGTAACCCATGTTACACATTATCTATTTTGACTTCACATATCCATGAGAGAAATAGCACCAAGAAAAACCATCTTGATCAAATGTAAAGCTTATTTGGATATTAATTTTTCTAGGGTCATACCCTATAGAGATAAAGGTGCAAATCCCTACATGATAGATGTTTCCTTGCCTTTGTGGCAAGCCCATCATTTGAGGAGATGATGGTAATTGGGACAAGATGATAGAGTCTTGTGTAGAAAAATTAGTATGCTCTATGGTTGCTAATATTGCAGATAAATCTAGTAAAACTTCATCTAAAAGAAAATACAAAGTAGAAGGATTATCTATTTTAGTTGTAGTACAAGGTGATATGGGTTTAGTTTGTGAGGGATGATTTTTAAGAGGGGTAGGATTTATTGAAGATACAATACGATAGAATGGGATGTCGATTGGTTCTGCCATCACACACATATCAAAGGGTCTAGGGTCACCATGGATAGTGACCAATTGATTTTTAAATTCAAATTTGACACATTGATATAAAGTAGAAGGGATTGCTCTCATTGCTTTAATCAAAGTCAACCTAGGAGAATGTTATATGATGCAAGGCAAGATAAAAAAAACACGATCGTGTCTAATATTCTTGGACCAACTTGCAATGGGATTGACAACACTCCACAAGTTTCTTGGGTTTCATCATTAAAGGTTTTGATGATCATTTTACTTTTCCTTAAATATTTAGCTCTAAATCTAAATCTTTGAAAGAAATCATATGTGCATATATTTAGTGATGAACCATTATCAATCATGATTTTTTTGACACCCACATTCCCAATCAAGGTCGTAATATATAAAGGATTATTACTATACATATTTTAATGAGGAATGTCTTTATCGTGAAACTCTACATAATTTGTACTGTGGGAAACTACAACATTGACCACAATAGTAGGTTCTATATCTTGAGGTACCATAATTTTGCTTAAGGTATCCATTAATTCTTCTCTATGTATAGATGAAGTTCTTATGATATCTAGGAGATAAATTTTGGCTGTAATATTAGCTAATTTTTCATTAATATCATAAGGAAATTTTGTTGTGATTTTGATAGATTATTTCCTTTATGGGGGATTTTAACACAAATGGAGGTCTTTCGTTATCAGTTTTTTGAGTTTGCGATTAGGAATTTTGATTCTAAACTTGTTGCCTAGTGACGAATCCAATAGTACCTACAATGTTATTGGTTTGTAAGTGACCCAAATGAGATTTGGCAGTCATTACCTATTCAATTGGAGGTATTTGTTGAGAGGAAGAACATGTAGTCATTCTTCTAGGAAATGTCTCTTTTGGAACCAATAAGTCTATGATAGGAAGGATTGGTTCTGAATCATTTTTGGAATTATTTGAATTATTAGAAATAATTTCCATTTCACTTTTCGTTTCACTTTTTGAATTACTTCTTGTATCTTCTAAAGATAAAAATTGAAAATATTGAATTGGCCTAATTGTGATTGCAGATTGAGTAGGCACATAAAATTTTGTGGATTTTTATATGGTAAGAAATTATTTATGGTTCATAGGTATCGAGTTGGGGGAGGGATATTCTTGTGGTCCAATTGATTCATAGGTTTTTTTACCATGGTTGGGTAAAGGATTTTAAAAAATATCTAAATTCTGATTAGCATTCTATGTTTGTTGATTTTGAGCATTGTTTGGAGAATTATTTTTTGGAGGGTGTTTTTCTACTTCCATTGCACCTTTATCAATTATATCTTGTATCAAATATTTTAAAATTTTACAAGATTTTGTTGAATGTTCATCCACTTGATGAAAATTGCAATGTAAATCATATCTATATCTAGGTAAAGTGGTGTCTTGTTATTGTATTTCTGGAAATCGTATCAAATATTCTTCCAATAATTGGGGTAGAATCAAGGTTAAATGTTGGTTCAATCTTGTGAATTCTCATGGAGTTTTATTAGGAACCTTCAATACAAATTTCTTTATGGCTTTGATAGTATTGATATTTGGAGTGTTTCTACTATCAGTAACTCCATCACCAACCACTTGTTTGTTTTTATATTGGTTTTTGGAATATTTATCTTCATCCTTCTTTTTGAATTTTCCTCTTCTAATAAGATCTTCTTCTACCCTTATTGCTAAGTCTATAGCTTGATAAAAAGAAGTTACTATAGTAGTGGCGATTTCATAAGATAACTACTCTTGTAAGTTACCGATGAATATTTATAACATTTCTTTGTGTGGTAAAGCAAAGTGTAATTTCCCTAGAAATTGTCTCTATTTAGCCAGGAATTTCATAAAACTTTCATATTTTCCTTGTTTTAAATTATATAAGTCTTTAATGGTAACATGCCTTTCTATGTAAGCACCAAATTAGATGAACAAACATTTTTTTAGTTTCTTCAAAATTTATCAAGGAATTGGTTGGTAATTGATTATACCATTCTAAAGCTATACCTCTGAGGCTTTTAGGAAACATCTTTAGTAACAACAAATCATCATATAAAATATCATGATAAGCTATCATAAATATACGAAGATGTTCAATATGATCTTCGATCCCTTTATATATCACAAGAACTCGTATGGGAAAATGTTTAGGATACCATGGTTGGGTAAAGGATTTTGAAAAATGTCTAAAGTTTGAATAGCATTTTGTGTTTGTTTTTTTTTAGCATTTTTTGGAGGATTATTATTTGGAGGGAATTTTTCTACTTCTGTGGAACCTTTATCAATTATATCTTGTATCACATGTTTTAATCTTTTGTAAGATTTGGTTGAATGTCCATCCACTTGATGAAAATTTTAATGTAAATCAGCTCTATATCTAGGTAAAGTGGTATCTGGTTGTCATATTTCTAGCAATCATATCAGATCTTCTTCCAATAATTGGGGTAGAATCAAGGTTAAAGGTTTGTTCAATATTGTGAATTCTTGTGAAGGTTTATCAGGAACTTTCAATACAAATTGATTTATGGATTCAGTAGTATTGATATTTGGAGTGTTTCTACTGTCATTAATTCTATCACCAACCACTTGTTTGTTCTTATATTTGTTTTTGGAAGATTTATCTTCATCCTTCTTCTTTAATTATCCTCTTCTAATAAGGGCTTCTTCTACCCTTCTTGCTAGGTCTATATCTTGATTGAAAGAAGTTACTATAGCAGTGGCAAGTTCATAAGATAATTGTTCTTGTAAGTTACCAATGAATATTTCTAACATTTCTATGTGTGGTAAAGAAAAGTGTAGTTTCCCTAGAATTTGTCTCCATATAGCTAGGAATTTAGCAAAACTTTCATCTTTTCCTTGTTTTAGATTATATAAGTATTTAATGGTAACATGTCTTTCTATGTAACAACCAAATTTATGAACAAACATTTGTACACTTTATTCAAAAAATTTCAAGGAATTGGTTGGTAATTGATAATACCATTCTAGGGCCATGCCTCTGCGGCTTTTAGAAAACATCTTTAATAATAGAAAATCATCATATGAAATATCATGACAAGTTGTCCTAAACATATGAATATATTCAATAGGATCTTCGATCCTTTTATATATCGAAAGAACTAGCATGGGGAAATTTTTAGGATAAGGTTGGGCAAAAACAATGGGATGCAATGGTTGACTACACATCTCCCTATAATTATATGTGGGATGATAAGGATCTATTTGATCTAAGAGTGAAGCTAATTGTTTAACTATAGCTTCAATTCCTTGTGGTTACCCACTAAATTGGTTTTGTGTTATCATATTGTTGTGCATTTGATGATATGGTTGTATCGCCATATGAGGATTTCCAGTAGAAACACTATTATGTAGAGTATTTGTAGGAAGAGTATTGTGAAGTTTATACGGGATCACATTTTACTAAATTTTTTGTTGATAATGCTTATAATTTTGTATTTTTTTAGCCTTTTGTGATGTGGATGCTTGTTGATTAAGAGCTTGAGAGAAAAGGGAAGAAAACTGTTGTTTTTTTTGGAGGTAGTTTTGGCATTCGCAACAATAGATTGCGTTGTTGGTTTTTGAGCATTTAGATTTGTGTTTTGATTGATGTTTTAATATGGATCATATTGATCATCATCTTGCTCTATTCTACTCATGTAGTTCAATGGATTTGTGTGCATTTAGAAAGTATATTCTATAGCTGCCTCCATTGAATAATCTACTTTGGGGAGTAAATATGTTGTCTTTAACACTTGATTGATATCATCTATATTACTTTTTAGAATTTCAGTAAAGTTTTGGACGAACTAACATTGCCTTGAGGGTCTATTGTAGGTTTGGTAGGATATTATTCTTCTTCCCCTTCTCTATTGTCATCCTCATATTGTTCCATGAGTCTATCATATTCAATATGTATCCTATCATCAAGATTTTCTTAATCTGGCTCTTTTGTGGAGCCAAATTCTATTTTTTTACCATTTCTCAGGATTCTAGGCATTTTGCCTTTGGATTTTTTTTTCAATGGTATATATATATTATTTTTTGTTGTTTTTTTTTTTTTTGAAGAGAAAGTAAAAATAAGAATTATAATATTCTAGATAATAAGCTTAGTCTTCTTGAAAGATTTTATGAATGTCATTGATAGGATCAAGTTCTTCAAGAGTCATATAATATTCTTCAAATTGAAAGTTTGTTTTTAGGAATTTGACAAAGTGAGCTATAGTAATGCTATCAATTTCAGAATCTTGAGAATAAAACCACATTTCATGACAATATTCATGAAAATGGACTGCTCTAGGAGTTCTCTAATATCTTCTCTTTTTTTCTAAAACTATCTCTTGATCTTCTATGTGTGCAAGAAATCGGTGTACAAATATAAAATTTTCAAGATAATCCTCAAAAGTGTAGATAGATGAAGATATGCTTGCTCTCTTATCATCTAACCACCTCTCACATGATATTTGTATATCAAAGTAATGATAATAGTGATCGGGTCACAAAATTCTAGCTATGTTGAATCTCTTGATTTGACTAAGTCTTTGTGTGTTGGCTTTAATGATGTCAAGTCTTCTCTAAATTTCAGCCCACTCTTCTTGAGATAGGATAGAAGAGTGTTCAACCACTAAAGATATTTCTTGTGTAGATAATAGTGTTCTAATGTCTATAATTGCGGATCTTCGTATATTGGAATCTACCATCTAAGAAATAAATCTAAAACATACAAAAGTTTAAATGATGATTTTTTTTAATCAGAATGATGCCTATGTAGTTCATGTTAGGTTCACCAAAAAATGTAGATCTAAAATATTTGCACTCCTTTCCTTTAGGCTAATGGATCTATGCATCGAATGGGAATTATAAAATGATGGGTCTACACCTTGAAGTAGAAGCACTTGATGGCATGCCCTCTTTGGTGATTATTGATGAATTGAGTGGGTTCACCAGGAAACATTTGTATGGCAGTTTCCATGCCTATGTTAGGAGTTGCTTGATGAGTTTGTTTTAATTCACTCACATTCACCTAGTTTGGACAAATGCAACTAAACTAATACTATATGCAATTCTATTTTAAATGAAGATAATGCAGAGCAGAGTATAGAAAATATAGTAGATGCAATACTAAAATAAAAGAGATTTCAAGACTTACTTGACTCAAATGTTTTATTTGGAGTCTTTCTACCTAATTTAGATGATATCAGACGTTGTAGGGTGATATAGAACACCCGATATGGTATCGAGAATCTGATACAGTTAGAAACTTGCAACTACACAAATTGATGCAAAAATATGATTTTAAAGTATAACAAGTATTTGATTAAGCATGGATTATGTTGGAAATTTTGAGTAAGTTGTGTTGTCATTGATGTCAAAAGGTTTAATGTCAAAAGGTTTGATGTCAAAAGGTTTAATGTCAAAAGGTTGATGTCAGAGAGCACTTTGTATGGCAAGAATATTCTTCTATGGTTGATATGGTTAAAATTGATCAAGGCATAATTCATCCCAAAAGCAAGTAAATTGGTCAAAAAGAAAAAGCCATGGTTTAAAAAGAAAGAAAAATATTATTATAATATTTTTCAATATTATAATAAAAGGAAAGACAAATATTATTATAATATTTTTCAATATTTAATGATTGGGTCCAAGAAATCATTAATAAAACAAATATCCCTTACAAGGTCCATTGAGTAAGTTATAAAGGTTGGAAAAGGTTTTAATTTATTTAAATTAAAATATTTTAACCTAAGGTTAAAATTTTAATTTAAATATTTATGGTGCCAAAGTTTCAAATCAAATTTGAATTCAAAAGCAAGAGAGGGCCGACATGTTTCAAACCAAAAGAAAGAGTATTTAAAGGAAATGATTTTTCATTTTTCAAAGGTTCATAATTCGTATGCCTAAGTAATGAGATAATTCATGCACATCGCTCGTAAGGGTCAGAGACCAAGCATAAGTCAAGCAAATTATTCGAGGAGGATTTTTTTGAACATCATGGAGAGTGCAAAGATAATTCCAAAGTGTATCGTTGTTATGTGGCTAAGGTACTTGCAAAGGGTTGGTCATGGTTTCAAATCCCATGCAGTTGTTTTTTGTGAAGGAGGAAAGTGCTTTTAATTTTTAGTGAAGCTTGTAAGAAGAAGACGTTGTATAGGATAGAGTGTCCTTTGGTTCTCATGTGGGCGTGTAGCCTAGGTAGCAGCCTAGCCTTGGGCTAGGGAATTATGGTGGCTAAGGTCATGGGTTCGAGCTTGGGTGCTAGTCATTGAGACTTGTGCAATATTTTTGGTAGGCATAATATTAAAGGTATGTTTTTTAATTAATGTGCTTCTATGGTCTTGGAATACATGATTTGACTTTGAGGATTTGAAAATGTGAAAGGAAAATAAGTGAAATTGATTAGGGAGTCATAAGGGGTGTTAATTAAATATTTTATTTTGGGTGCTTAGTAATTAAATCAACTATTGGATATTATAAGGTCTAAACAAAGGAACTTTATTCTGATGTGTGTTTAATATAATCTTGAAAGAGAAGGAGATTATAAGGTGTAAACAAGAAAATTTATTTTTGATATATGTTGGATATTATTTTGAAAGTTAAGGAGTGATAAGGTATATTTGTGATTTGAAATTTTATTGTATTTCTTATATGGTGAAATATTTTTTGAGGTAAATATTCTTGTGGAGATTTTTAGATAGATTGTTGCTATCTAACCTAGAATTGGCAAAAAGGATTTGGTTGTGAGTAAAACATGTTTTGAAGACATATCTCCATCAAAGCAAAGAGGTATGGGCACATCATATTTTTTTTGATATGTTGGAATGAATATTGTAAAATATAAGATGGAGTGAAAAGGATTGGTTGATAAGAATTGTTGGAAATATTTGAGTGAATTCTTATATGCTTCATTGGTGAATGTTTAGAGAACATCTGAGATAGATATTGAGGATTATTTGAGTTAGGATTTGAGACCCACATTGTGCTCTTTGTTTGAAGAAGTTTGAAAACACTTATTTAGGGTTTGTAAGAAAGTTGTGTTTCATTGATTGATATTTAGTGAAAATTCTTGAGAATTAAATTTGAGTGATATTGAAAGTGAATGTGCAAACATTAGAAATCAAATTTATGAAAGTGATAGACTTAATGATTGAGTAGAACATATTGATTTTTGATAGAGTACATCATTCTCTATATGTTCCAAAGGTTAAACGAATTCTAGATAAAATATGTCTAAACTACTTCAAGTTAAAGGAATTACCTTGAATATTAGACAAAGCATTTGATAGCATTGTGTGCAAGATTTGAGATTGATTGAGCATATTTTGTGAGTTGTTTTGAGTATGTATTAAGACAACTTTGAGAAAGTCTTGGTGAAGACTTGAGAGAAATTTGAGCAATTTATTGAGAGGACTTGAAGGCATATTTGAGGTAAGTCTTGGTGAAGACTTGAGAGTAGTTTGAGCAAGTTCTTGAGAGGACTTGAAGGTATATTTGAGGTAAGTCTTGGTGAAGACTTGAGAGCAAATTGAAAAAGTTCTTGAGAGGACTTGAAGGCAGATTTTAGGTAATTCTTGGCAGTGAATTGAGAATATATTGAGCAAGTTCTTAGGAGGACTTGAAGGTAGATTTTAGGTAAGTCTTATTGAAGACTTAAGAGCAGATTGAGCAAGTTATTGAGAGGACTTGAAGGTATATTTGAAGCAAGTATTTGTGAAGACTTGAGAGTAGAGTTGATTTGTTGATTTGTTCAAGCTTTGTGTTAAGGCTTGGGGAAAATATAAGCAGAGTTGATTTGTGATTGGATCAAGCTTTGTATTAAGGCTTGAGGATAGATTTGAGGATAGAGTTTGGTATATATTTGTGAGAAAATTTGTGCTAGATTTGAGATATATTTAGATCATATTTGTACTACACTTGGGATAGAGTTTGGTACAAATCTGAGATAGAGTTGAGAGCAAGCTTTGAAGGTGATAGAGTAGAGAACATGAGTCTCTAGTGGATAGAGATCCATTAGCTAGGGCAGTGAGGATAGAGGTCTTGTGTGGAGAGAGATCCACAAGCCAGACTAGTGGGGACAGAAGTCTTCTATAATATCATCAACTAGAGTAGAGGGGAAAAGTGTTCTCATGTGGATATATATCCACAAACCAGAGCAAGAGGAAATAGTTCTCCTATGGATAGAGATCCATGAACCAGAGCAAGGGAAAATAGTTTTCCTATGGATAGATATCCATGAAATAGAGCAAGGGAAAAGAGTTCTACTATGGATAGAGATACACAAACCAGAGCAAGGGGAAAGAGTTATCTTTTGGATTTTGATCTATGAACCATATGGGAATATAGAGTTCTTATATGGAGAGAGATCCATGAACTAGTTGAGGAGATAGAGGTATCCTTGATCAAGTTCTTTGAACCAGAGAAAGGGGAAAGAGTTCTCCTTTGGAGAGAGATCCACAAATTAGAGCATAGGGGATTGGTGTCTCCTTTAGACAAAGTTCCATAAACATTGTAATAGGGAATTGATTCCCAAGAAGATTTGTTGAGAAAATTTAGTAGAAATATTTTCTCCGTGGAGTAGCCCACATTGGGTGAACCACATTAAATTGGTGTCTCTATTGTGTGTGATGATTTGTGCATTACTTTTATTACTATTATTAATATTGCCATTGATAATATTGGATAATATTTTTTGGGAAAGAAAAATAAAAGTTAGTATTATACTGTTCACCCCCCTCTCAATATAAGCTTGTATTCTTCATATTGGATTAGGTGAAATGCATCATTTTTATACACTCAGAGAAATCAATATGAAATTATGCTATAATTGTAAATAATAATACAAGTGCACTATAATATTGATAAACATATGATAAAATGATAGAATTTGTATTTGAATAATATAAAAAACAACATGTGAGGTACTCTAGATACAAATAAAATTGAGAGAAATGCAAATAGTGGTCGGAAGATACCCCCAAGTGGACTGCATATGATATCGAACATGTTCTGACAAAATCAGGCTAGTTCTAACGAAATTGGATGACCAATAATGTACTGTACTAGCCAATGCATAATTTTAAATCCTCAAACCTGTAATAAAACCAACAAAGAGTGAGTGTGCAATAGGAGTATGGAGCGAAAATGGGTCGGGGAGTCAAGGGAGATCTAGGAAAAGTGCCTAGATTAAATAGGCATAGGTGGTTTTGGGGAGTTATGCTAAAAACAATGGAAGTTGTGCTTTCTCTTATTTTGGACGATATCGGCTGACCCGATATTGTAACATTCGTATCATTATTTAGGTACAGACAAAAGGTATTACAACAATTTTTGTCTTTTTGTTGTTCTAGGTAATTTATGATTTTGGACAAAATCGGACAAGCTAATTTCAAACAGAGAAGATCCTATATCGTACCAGATGATCGATATCGTTTAGATAGAACCAATATTGTCAAGAAGTTAAAAACAAACTTGATACACGTATGAAAATCAAGGCAAAAGGTTGGGAAGCGATTTTAATGAATTTTTTGAATGCTTTGAACTTAGGGTAAATTGACATGGGTCAATTTTTAGCCTATTACAATAAGCTTATCTAAAAAATTCTAGGATAAATATAAAGTTTGTAATATAATAAGGAAGCAAATATGTGGTGCATGTAACACCATATAGTCTGATGATTGTACATTCTTTCAAAAAGAAGTAATCACCCAATTGTTGCTTCTTTCCTCTTAGTTTTTCTAGGGATTTCAAGTCAAGGCACAAACAACTCTGTCATAACCCACATTGGAAAAGCTTGTTATATAATATGGATTATGCATCAATGAATGATGTTTAATGCTTAGTTTTGATGTTTTTGAAGGATATTTTCTTATGTTTAGGTGTCTATTTTATATAAGGACATGGTACTGTTGATGCTTTTATGATTGTAGAACCAAATACTCTCATTGGTGGACAAGGGAATTGGCCATAAGGAATAAGATGTATTAAAATGGAAGTGATGATGATGACATGTTTATTAAACAACTTAGGGTAACATGGATAAATACCCTTCATTTAGATGCATCACATTTTTTCTTGTGACTCGTGTTCACACCATTGGACCAAGAAATTGATTGCAATGAGTCGATGATAGCTTAGTCTATCTTAAAAGAGACCATTCACTAAAGGATAAAACAATGGTGTGAAACATTGAGGAAATGCATTTCCATTGTTTGTGGAAAATAGAGTCAACATTCATTAAGTTGACAAGGTATACCAACCTTCTCTGGAGGTCAAATAAAAGTAATTTTATTCTTCCAATGTTTAGTTTGGATTGTGATTAGTGGGTGCTCGCCTTCAGATTCACAAATATAATGATCATAGTTCTAGCTTTTGCTAGATGACAAACTGGACTACAATAATTTTTGGAAATAATATAGGCCAAAAATGGCTACATCGATACTTAGCCAAAATTTTATAAAATTTAACTAAGTATGAAGAAGGGACGTGAAAGTTCTAAAAATCACCTAAAATAAAATAGCACTAAAATCAACCTGAAAGTAATAAGTCTAATGAATAGCACTTCTCAGCGCTCTTTGTATCTATCGTGTCAAATTGGAGGATGTCAAAAAATAGAAAAGAACTAAGAGAAGGGTGAAAACAAGAAAGTGTTAAAAGGAGGCCAAATTAAAGAAGAAAATTAGGCCACACTTCTTAATGTAGAGCAGAAAAAATGGTGCACCTAGCAATGGAAATTGAACTGCATCTAATGTTCTAATCAAGAATTCAAAAACGACAAATAATGTAAACCATAAATGACAAATGTTTGAAAGGAATGGGGGGTTCTCTTTGTATTGATTAATTTTCAAAATAGAAGGTTACAAAATTTCCCCTTGAAAGCTCTCAACTGTATACAATTCAAATTACAATGTTGAAGGATCCAATCCTTTCACAAACTTATGGTGTGCTTTCAATGTTCTTCTCGCACTCACGATTGAAGAGCATGCTTGTGCTACCACTGCTTTGAGCTATATATCATTAGCTCCTTAGCTCCTTCCTTATATGTTAGAATACCTATACCTACACACAAGAAATTGAAATGGGTTAATAGCATGTGCATATTATGATAAAATCAAAGAAATACATGCAATATTAAATGTAAAAAGTACAATCGATAGGGATAAAATAATCCAAATGATTCCAAAACTTAACATGATGTATATTAACTACTTTTTTAATGATCTATGTAGAAATTTAAGTGAGATTATGAGCAGAATCTATGGTCATCCTTGGGTGAGCCATATAGGACTGTAATCACAAAAACCCTAATTAATGATTCAAAATTGCTCTAAACTTCACCAAAATAAAGTATGATGCATATATATTTCTATATAAATGATATACACTAAAATTGATACAAAATTGTGGGCCAATTTATGGTCATCCTAGGGTGAGCTATTTAGGACTATTAATCGTCCCAGGGAGGATGACCACAAAATAGGGTGGTTTTTACCACCAATTCTAGTGGGATCTAGTCTAGAATCCTCCTAGGGGTGTTGTCATCAAATTTGATAAATTAACTCATAGGAATGGATAGGTTTTGGAGAGGATATGTGTATTTGGGGATGCCTTGAAAATACCTTCGATTGATGAGGTTTCCAAGGGCAAATATGAGGGCAAAAGGTGAGATGAAATATTGACAACACTTCATGGTAAATACTTGCAAAGGTCTCTCTTTGAAATTGAGTGAAAACACTCCAATTTATAGCCCAAGAGGGCAAAGGGTGAAGAACATAGGCTTATACTAAGAGGGGGTGAACAATATAAGATCAAATTTTACTTTTCTTTCCCAAATAATATTATCCAATATTATCAATGGTAATATTAATAACAATAATTAAATCAATGCATAAATCATCACATTGTGAAACTTCGAACTAGAAATGCATTGTATTGAACTGGTTTAAATAAGAGTTACACAGCCGGGAATAGCACCGGCGGAACGGCTGAACAAGAACTGTTACGCAGTTGTAACAGAGCAACAACAAAGCTAAATATGAAATACAATATTGTTAAGTACGCTAACATCCCCCTTTATTACATTATTTGGGTAATGTAATAACTAATAGCTATACTAAACTACTAACATCCCCTTACATTATTTTGCAATACAAAGTGAGCTACGAAACAATTCAAATTTGACACGTCCAAGTGCCTTAGTGAAAATGTCTCGCAACTTGAGCATCGGTGGGAATGTGCGAAGCTGAATTCGGTGCTTTGGAACTTCATCTCGAATGAAATGACATTGTGTATCAATGTGCTTTGTTCTTTCATGATGGACTGGATTCTTGACGAGGTTCGAAACACCCTGATTGTCGCAAAACAAGCGTATTGGAGATTTTGATGGATGGCCCATACTTGTCAGAATGCGACGTAACCATATCACTTCGCACACAGCTTCACGTGCGGCATGATATTCTGCCTCTGTTGATGAAATAGCAACCACCTGTTGCTTCTTGCTGTGCCAAGAGACAGGACCGGATCCCAGATGAAAAATGTATCCATAAGTTGACTTGCGATCATCAAATGATCCGGCATAGTCGGAGTCCGTGTATCCTTGCAAGAAGAATTTGTTGTTCCTCTTGTATTCTAGGCCATATTCCATAGTACCACGGACATAGTGAAGAACACGTTTTGTCGCTTTCCAATGAGTGGTCTTAGGCTCCCGCATGAACCTCGAAAGATAGTTGACAAAGAAATACGAGATCCGGCCTAGTATTGGTCGGATATATGAGACTCCCAATCAACTGTCGATAGAGAGTACCATCTACCTGAGGTGAGTCATCATATCGTGATAACTAAAGTCCATTCTCCATTGGAGTTGCCATTGGTTTGCAGTCAGTCATGCGATATTTATCCAAAAATGTCTTGGCATACTTTTTCTGAGACACTTTGATGGAGTGCTCCTTCTGGCTGAATTCCGGACCAAGACAAGTAATGGAGAAGTCCGAGATCCGTCATCTCAAAATATTTGCACAAGTTTCTTTTGACAAGAGAGATCATAGTTTCTGAACTCCCCGTAATGAGCAGATCATCCACATAGAGTACAAGCAACACTATCTCGTAACCCCGTTTCTTGAAATAGAGGTTTGCATCCGACGGACATCTCTTAAATCCATGCCGCATAAGGTGATTGTCCATTTTTATATACCAAGCTCGAGGAGCTTGTTTCGGACCATACAAGGATTTGACCAATTGGCAAACTTTCTTGCTGTTGGCCTTCCACTTCAAATCCTTCAGGCTGAGTCATATAGACTTCTTCTTGGAGATCACCATTTAGAAAGGCACTTTTGACATCCATCTGGTGAACTTTCCACCCATATTGTGCTGCCATAGCACACATAACCCGAATTGTGGTCATCCGAGCAGTAGGTGCAAAAGTTTCCTCATAGTCGATGCCTTCCTTTTGAGCATAGCCCTTTGCAACAAGACGGGCCTTATGCTTATCAATTGTTCCATCCGCCTTGTACTTGACTTTGTATACCCATTTGCAGCCAATAGGTTTCTTTCCATGTGGCAGATCAACAAGCTTCCAAGTTTTATTTTTCATCAGAGACTCATACTCGGTATCCATAGCGGCCTTCCACTGAGGCTCACCGAGAGCATCTTGCACTGATGCAGGTTCAAGACTATCTATGGTAGACATGAATGCCCCGTCATCATCAATATCCATATCCTCAACTTCTGTACTTGGAGTCACGGAAAGTTCCTCAAAATATTGACAAAGATCATCAACCTCACCAGCTTTCTCGGCTTCTCTTTCCTTTTGAGCCATACTGCGTGTACGAGGTCTATCCAAATTCAAATTGGGAGGAGTGGATAAATTTGCGTCTCTGATTGTATTTGTACACCATTTAGGATTCTTCTTCGGTGGAGTTGAAGAAGATGTAGAAGGACCTCCTGTCTGTGTTGACGAAGGAATCTTCTCTTCCTTAGGTTCCACAATATCTTGGTGTACTTTAGATGTGCTCTGTGATGTGAAAGCTTCATCAAAGACAACATCTCTGCTGATATGAATTTTCTTGGTCAAAGGATCTATCAACCGATATCCTTTAGAGTGCTCATAATAACCAAGAAAAATACATCTCAGTGTTTTCTCATCTAGCTTCTTCCTTTTCTCTTTCGGTATGTGCATGAAAGCTTGACACCCAAAAATACGTAGATGAGATATGGAGGGTTTTCGACCACTCCATGCTTCCTGTGGAGTCATTCCTTTTAGGGCCTTTGTGGGTGCCCTATTCAACAGATACACTGTAGTGGTGACAGCTTCTGCCCAATATTGTTGCCCAAGAGTAGCTCCTGTGAGCATACAACGAACCATTTCCATGATAGAACGGTTCCTTCTCTCAACAACTCCATTTTGCTGAGGAGTATAGGCAGTTGTTAACTGTCTCTTGATCCCATGCTTATCTAGGAATGCAAAAAATTCATTAGAGGTAAACTCTCCCCCTCGATCTGAGCGAAGAGTTTTAATAGAAGCCCCTGACTCCTTCTCAACGGATTTCTTGAACTGCTGGAAGAATGCGAAAGCTTCAGATTTCAGTTGGAGAAAGAAAACCCACATCTTTCGTGAGTAGTCATCTACGAATAACTGAAAGTACCTCTTCCCTCCAACACTGTTGGGTGTGAAAGGACCGCATAGATCGGTGTGAATTAACTCCAGAGGTTTTCGTGCTCTTGTAGAGCTCTTCTCAAATGGTACTCTATGCTGCTTTCCTGCTAAGCAGTCAGAGCACACTGGCAATGTGGCGTAAAGGGAAGGAAGACCCTTTACCATCTCATACTTGCCGAGCTCAAGTAAGTAGCCGTAACTAAGATGCCCATATCTCTTGTGCCATAGGGAAGTTGCCTCCTTGGTAGAGACAATCATGGCAACATGTGGAGTAGAGATAGCATCTAGTGCAAATAAGCCGTGCTTATATGAAGCTGTTGCAATCTGCTTACCCTTCCTGGTAATGGTACAACACTTCTTTCCATTCTCAACACGAAAGTTGACAACCATATTTCTGTCCAGGATTTGTGTCACTGACAACAAATTGTTAGCCAATCCCGAAACATAGAGGACTTTGTCAATCTGACACTTGCCATCAGGAAGAGTGACTGAAACTGTACCCTCTCCCTGAACCCTGTAGGTTTTATCATCAGCAATGGTGACAGGTTTGCCCTCCTTGGCCACAAATGATTCAAACCACGATCTGTCGCCAGTCATATGTTTGCTAGCTCCAGAATCGACATACCAAATAGGATCCCTCTGTGTGGAATCTGTGGTAGTCATGAGCACCTTGTGTGCCCATTCAAAATCTGAGTCAGATTCTTCAACAACAACATTCACCCGGGGTTGCTTGTTTTTATTTTGTGGTTTGTTTTGGCCTTTTTGCTTGTTCTTATGCCAACACTCGTTGGTGTCATGGTTGTCTTTCTCACGGATCTTGCACCACCTCTTCTTCTCGTTGAGGTTGTTTGCCTTTTCCTTTCGTATCCTGTTGAGAATTTCCTCCTTTCTGAAAGTTGCCTCCTTTTTGCCCATTACCTTTCTTCCTAGAACCCCGCCTCGTTGGTGTATAGGGCCGTATTGGAAGAATCATCCTTGTGAAGTTGGCGTGCCTCCCGTTGTTGAAGCAGATTGACCAACTCGATGTAGGTAATTTGTCGTTGAGACACCCGGATGGAGGTTATCAACATATCAAATGAAGAAGGTAAAGCTCTCATCACAAGTGAAATGAGAAGCTTTTCATCCACGATATCTCCCAGAGAACTCAATTTCTCTTTCAACTCGTACACTCGCACGTAAAGAGTTCAACTGTTTCACCCCGCCTCAAACTCAGAGTTATGAAGTTGTTGTTGAAGATGAAGAATGGTGGATTCATTCTTCCCCTCATAGATGGTTCTAAGGGCATCCCATGCCTCTTTACCACTTGCTTTGTCGACTATATGAGGTTGCACTTCATCTGAAATAGCAAACAAAATGAGCACCTTTGCTCTACTGTCTTTCTTGTCAAAAGCTATCTGATCTGTAGAAGGACCTGTGGATCCTGCTGTTGGTGAAGGCCTAGTTGCTACTCCAAGAATAATATCCCACAAATCTTCCATTTGGAGAATAGCCTTCATCTTATGTTTCCATGGTGTATAATTTGGACCTTTCAATAACTGATGCGGATCAGTCATCAACTTTGCAACAGTGGCCATAGTGAAGGTTCCTTATATCACCAATTGGTCCCCCTTTCGATATACCTTTTGCTAGGCCAATATACCGTACAAAATACCCGCCCTTACGTGAGGGAAACTATAGGTATTTAGAAAGATCAACAAAAATCACCCGCCCTTACGTGAGGGAGACTATAGGTGAGTTTTAGAGATCATACGATACGTGGAACATAAGCGGTACTGAAAGGGAATCGCCTTGTTGATGGCACCTACCATAGAAGATTCTTCTCATGCGTGGGGCGTAACTTCCCTAAACACTATGAAGAATACTTCGTCAGGATTTACGCCTAAACACAAGTGCGATAAAGGGTAGTGGATGGAGTAAAAAAATGCAAAAATGGCGTACTTATTCCTCCCCGACGATTTATAGAGAACAAGCTCAGACGTCGTTATAGCAGCTATATTAGGCGGCGGATACAGGAGCCAAATCACGACAGCTTTACCTGTAAGTGCTGGCCAGAGGTATCGCAAATATCGAACGCTGCAGAGGCAAATAAATTGCACAGATGGGTTTTTATTTATTCCGGGGACTTAGGGAGTGTTTTGATTTTAATTTTAATGAAGTAGTGCATAGAAATGAAAATGCATCATACATCAAAAAAATGCCCTCAGAATGAAACCCACAAGGTGTCGGTCACAGCCGAAAATGCACCTTTTACAATTTGCCAAATTGCTATTTTTCGAAAAATTACTCACTATCCCCCTTTGATTTTTGAAAAAATATCCCCCCTTAAAAGGCTTTCTTTAACAAAGCATTTTTAATAATTATTATAAATTTAAAATTAAAATAAATAATTTTAATTTATATAGTTTTAAAACTTATAAAAAATAAATTAAAATTAAAATTTTAATTTATAAAGTTAAAAAACTATTAAAAAAATTAAAATTAAAAATTTTAATTAAAAATTAATAATTAAAAAAAATAACTTTGAAAAAAATATACCTTGGGGGGGGTCGGCGGGATTTGAACCCCCGACCTGCAGGCTCCCTGAGCCTTACCGCACGGCTCACGACCACGTGAGCCAGCGGGCTGATCCGAGAGGATCAGTGGACCTCCTCCCTTATCAACCCGAATGCTCCTCCTCCTCGGCCTCTGCGGCTGCCGACACTCTGCTTCCCGGCGCTCCTCTCTGCGGCTGCCTCCGCAGCAAAAAAAAAAAACACCGCTTGCCCAGTCGCGGCTGATTTTTTTTCTCCGCAGACCAACGTTTTTTTTTTTTTTTTTTTTTTTTTTTAACGTTGGACACGGGCGGGGGGGAGCTCTTTTTTTTTTTTTTTTCAAAATGGGGAGGGTGGAGGGGGGATGGGCCGTGCGCTGTGCGCAAATGGGTGCAGCGGGGGGGGTTTATACCCCCTTCAATTCCCGCGTTAGCGGGAATTTAAAATTCCCACGCGGGGTTGGGTGGGTGCCACCTCCCGCCTGCGTGTGGCGCTTATGCGCATCCTCCAACGTGCAGGGGGGGTGTGGTTTGGGGGGGCTGCCTCCTCCCACCTGTGCGCCGGTGTCATCGCGTGGGACGCGTACGCCCGACGTCGCGTCGGCGTCTGCGCAGCGCTGTACGCTGGCAGCGTCAGCATCAGCGTCTATTGTGTATGCCGGACGTCGCGTCGGTGAGCGTTGGCGTCTTTCGCCACCACTGCATCCTCCTCGTAGCGCTATTCGCACGGACAGCCAGGGTGGGGCCTCCTGCGCAGGGGCGCGACGTGTAGTGGGCTTCCTCCACGCGGGGGTTGCGCCTCCTGCGCAATCCTCCCTGTGCGTTCCAGCGAACGAGCAGGAAAAAAAAACTTAAAAAAAAATTTCCGCAAGGCTTCGAACAAAATCGCGTTAAAAAAAAAAAGCCCAGCAAAATTCCCGTCCGCCTCCACCTTTTGGCTCTGATGCCATGTGAAACTTCGAACTAGAAATGCATTGTATTGAACTGGTTTAAATAAGAGTTACACAGCCGGGAATAGCACCGACGGAACGGCTGAACAAGAACTGTTACGCAGTTGTAACAGAGCAACAGCAAAGCTAAATATGAAATACAATATTGTTAAGTACGCTAACACACATAAGAGAGACACCAATTTAACATGGTTCACCCAATGTGGACTACTCCATGAAGAAAATTTTTCTTCTAAATTTTCTCAACAAATATCTTGGGAATCAATTCCTTATTACAATGTCTATGGACCTCTATCCAAAGGAGACACCAATCCCTTATGCTCTGATTTGTGAATATATCTCCACAAGAGAAATCTATACCCTATGCTATGATTTATGAATCTCTCTCCATAGGAGTCTATCCCCTTTATATAGTTCATGGATATCTCTCCATAGGAGAACTCTTTCCCCTTTGCTCTTGTTCATGGAACTTGATCTAGGAGAACTCTATCTTCTTAATTGGTTCATGGATCTCTCTCTACAGAAGAACTCTATCTCCCTAGTCGGTTCATGGATCTTGCTCCATAAGATAAATATTTCCTCTTGCTCTGGTTTCGATATATCTATCCATAGGAGAACTCTATCCCCTCTACTCTAGCTGGTGAACTTATAGAACACTTATACCTAAAAGGAATGATAATCATATCATTCCAAGCCGCAAGGATCTCAAGTGTTAACAGAAACACCACATTCAACTAAAACAAGAATCTAAAAGCAAATTGATAGCATAATATTAAAAATATATATACAAACAAGAAAGCAACAATATCATATATTAGATCTGAAAATGGAGCATCGAGTACAATGAAGGTGCCTTGCTTATATAGGCAAGGATGATCAACCATAGTCGTAGGATCAAGCTAAGGAAAAATATCCACCATACAAAAATAATATGTGATATGGTCCATAGATATGTAACCGCTATGGGAGAAAGAATATCAACCCTCCAAATTTCACCCCTAGGAATAGTCAAACCTAAAAATATCCCCATAATATCTAAGAAATAAATATGTAACATCTCATAATATCTAAATAAGATAAATGAAATATCCACACATAATTGGGTGGGGAAAATACATGGAATAACTAAATAAAAAGGAAATAAATAACCTAGGTGAACATGAGCTAAGGTAAACAACCTACTCTAACAACCCCCCTCAAGTGAAGCTAGGGGCCAAAAAGAAAAGTGGCATATCCATAGTATGAGTCCCGACAACAAGGTCTGATCAAGTACTCATGTACAATATATCCATGAAGAAATATTGAACTAGAAGAAGTAAAAACCACATGGGAAAAGATCATCCTACTATAAAGAGAGATAAATAAGAAGGAATATGTCCTCAAGAACACCCCCCAAGGACAAATTTTGAAACCCCAAGCATGCCACGCAACTCAAGGTAGCAAGGTGATGCAAAAGGCTTAGTGAAGATGTCGACAACCTGCTGCTGAGTTGGAATGTACTCCAAGCAAAGAACTCCATCCTGAATGTGCTGACAAATTAAGTGCATGTGAATATCAATATGCTTGGTCTACTAGTGCTCAACAGGATTGTGAGAAAATTGAATTATACTTTGGTTGTCACACCAAATTACTATTGTTGAATCTTGTGGGAATCCAAACTTTGTCAATAACTATCGTAGCCAAAGAACCTCCTGAATCGATGTGACTACTACCCTATACTCTACCTCTATATATGAAAGTGCAATAGCTTGTTGCTTCTTGCATGTCCAAGAAATCAGAGAAGAGCCAAGACAAAAAATGTAGCCATAAGTGGAATGCCTATCATAAATAGAACCTGCCCAATCTAAATCAGTATATCCAACCGAGTAGAACCTCGAGTGTAGTGCAATACAAAGTGTGAAGTACCCTGTAGATATCTCAAAATCCTATTTGTATCCTTCCAGTGATTGCTATGAGGGGCATGTGCAAACTGAGACACAATTCCAACTGCAAAAAGAAATACCGGGGCGAGTATGGGTCAAGTAGCCTATACAAGGTAGGATCACAAAGAGGAGTGGTGCATTTGGAAGTAAGAGAGACCCCATAATGGAAAGGAGAGGGACATGGCTTGCAATTAGCCATACCAAAATGCTGAAGAAGATCATGGGTATACTTTTGCTGAATCAAATGAATCCTTGAATCTGATTGAGAAATTTTCAAACCAAGAAAAAAGTGCAAAAGACCAAGATCTATCATATCAAATTGTGTTGAAAGAGCCCTTTGAATAGTCTGGATGTGGGAAGAAGAGCTACCAGTGATAAGCAAATCATCAACATACAAGACAAGTATAACTATATCCTATCCAACATTTTGTATAGACACTGTAGGATATGAGTGGCAATGAACAAAACCAATAGATAGAAGAAAAGAGTCCATATTCTCATACCAAGCTCAAGGGGCTTGTTTGAGACCATAGAGATATTGTCGTAGTCTAAAAACAAGATAAGAGTCAGGAACAAACCCATCAAGTTGCTCCATGTAGATTTCCTCTTGCAAATCTCCATGCAAGAAGGCACTCTTCACATCCATATGGTACACTGGCCAACCCTGTTATGTAGCAATAGAAAGTACAAGGCACACAAAATCCATCTTGGCAAAGGGTGCAAAAGCCTCAGAGTAATCAATACCTTTGACTTGCAAGAAACCCTTTGCTACAAGACGACCCTTATACTTATCAATGGACCCATCAGCTGCATATTTATTTTGGTATACCCACTTACTATCGGGAACTTAACAATTTGATTATTCCAATGAATGAATAAATAATACACTGTAGGCTCTAATTAGCCCGTAATAAGTGGATCTCATGAACAACAATGAGCCCTAAATAAACTACGCTAACAATAAGCCTAACAATAAAATAATGTAATAAAAGCTAATAGGAATATACGCTAACATCCCCCCTTATTACATTATTTGGGTAATGTAATAACTACTAGCTACACTATCATCCCCCCATACAACATATTTGGGTAAAGTATATAACTGCCCCAATACAGTGAAGAAGAAGAAGAAGAAGTGAAATGAAAAAATGGTGGCTCGTGCTTTGTCTTCGGCTCTGGCTCTGGCTCATGGCTCTGGCTCTGGCTCTAAGCATACCTCTGGAATTGGACCTTTGGGTCTATCTCGGGATCTGCTTGTGAATCTACCTCTGGATATGCCTATAGATCTGCCTCTGGAACTTTGTCTTTGGGTCTGTCTTTAGGTCTGTCTCTAGGTCATTATCTCTGGGACTGCCACTAGGTCTATCACTGGATTTGCCTCGAGGTCTAACATAGTTTTTACCTTTTCATTATAAGTCATACAATATTTCTTTCATCATGGTCCATTGTGTGAAATCTATCCATCCACAATCTATATGAGCCTTGTTGGCCATTTTCATTTTGTACCAACAACTGGAAGAAGAGTGATTCGTACATCCACATGAATCACAAGGATGTAATTTCCAACACTTAGCTACAACATGTCCTATATTTCTACAGTGACTGCAACAATGCTTTTTACGAGTTGTAGGAGATTTAGGTTTTACAAACATAGAATTACTGGTACTTGCATGTTCAAGTATAGCCAAGGCCTTCATGCTTTGCCCTGACACTTAGCATTATTGGAGATTTAATGCCTTGTTCCTGTTTACCTAATCTCTCACCATTGAATCCCATTTTCTTCATCATTTTGGAACCAAATCCTTTGGTGTGTTTTTCAAAACACCCAATTTCATCATCTTCATCAATGCTTTTAAAAATATTGCATTTTTCGCTATTGATGATATTATGGAGCTCATTTTGAGGAGGTTCAGTTTTTAAGTCACTAGTGTCACAAGAAAAATCTGCTACTGAAATGAGATCACCTGTGCTACAACTGATATCTACCATAGAAGGTATGAGGTCACTTATACTACAACAAGCATGTGCCACAATGGGTTGATGGTCACTCATGTCACAACAAGCATTCACCACAATGGGCTGGAGGTCACTTGTGTCACAACAAGAGTTCTCCTTTAGGACCTCACTTTCCTTATTTATTTCCAATTTACATTGGGCATGGTCAAGTGCAACAAATACCAGGTATATGCCCCTTAGAAAACCAATAGGAACTTGAGCACCATTTATCTGAAGGTCTATACAAGACTCAAAATCATCGAGGAGAGCTACTAGACCATTGTTTAGTGTAAGGAATGTGCCTTCCTCATAAAAATCCAACCCATCCATCTCTGGTGGAAAGTATGGGTCTTTAACTGATTTAGCAACATCAGTTTTTAGGGCTATATTTTTCTTTGATTTACCCATTCTTAAGGTGTTGGTCTCTTTCGAAAATGCACCTTTTACAATAAAATTTTGCAAAATAATTTGACTAAGGTGTCGGTCACTACCAAAAATGCACCCTTATAAGTCTTCCTCCCTTGGTTTTGCAAAATTATATCTCTCCCATTTGCAAGATAGGATATGGCGGAGAGAAAAAAAACTTTATCCCCCCTTAGTGCAAAAAAAGCAACTAGAAAGCCTCAAAAGGATTTTACAAAGAGTGTTTTTGAAGGCAAATCCTAAACAATTTCATCACAAAAAAATCCCCCCCGCAAGGATAAATACTTTCAAACAAAATAAATTTGCTATTTATGAAGCCTTGAGAAAGAGAGATGAGTAGGATGACTGTTGTGGGGCTTATTTCCTTTTGCAAACAAAAATTCCCTTTGTAATTGATTTTTATTATTGCAATTTTTTTTTAAGCAATTAAATTAATAATAATTTATCATAAGCTTTGAAAAATCAAATAATTTATAATAAAGCTTAAAAAAATAAATTATTAAGTAAATAATTGAAAAAAATAATAATAATTTTTTAAATAACAAAAAAATCAAAGTAAAAACATACTTTCAGCTTCTGTCGGTAGGATTGGATCCCCCGACCACCTAGCAGCAAGTGTCTTAGCGATGGACGGACTACCATCCCGGCTGCCACTTCCAGTGGTAATCAAAGAGTTACGCCTGAGCTGCTATCAATGGGCGACGCTACCACCACCTCATGATGCTGCCACCTCTGAGCAGTTCTTCGAACTCTCGCGACAATACATCTCTTTGGTTGGTGTCTGTAAACGTATACCAAACCTATTGCTAAAAATGATACTTATGTGAATTGATTTTTCAAGCACCCCATCCGACGTAGATCCTCATAAGCATCCCCAAGACTGCAAACCATTTGTAAAAATTGTCATAAAATTGGCTTGCATGGATACTTTCGCTTATACCACTAGTTGTCTATCTCGCATCTCCGGTGAGTGCAATAGTGAATCATTGTCGCAAACAACTTCTTTCTCACAGATCGAAGGGCGTCAATCTCTCACTTAACAGTCTGTAGAAATCTACTAAGTTCAAAAAATTTTGGTCAAAACAGGCCAACATAGATGGGTGTTGAGGTTCACCAGCTATCTCTCTTAGAGCAGAGCGACACCGAGGTAGCAATAGGTGATCTTCTACCTTTGTAGTGTAGTAAAAATAGTAAACACACCGTCTAAACCGCTTCATAATTCTCCAAAAATAAAAAATAAGTATGCGATTTCGATGCTCATTGCTAATGCTAGAAAGGTGAACAAATTATTATTTAACCCATTAATTGATCTGCCTTCATCATCTGTAAATTACATAGATATGGCTGACGACGCTCCTTCACTATTGATGCTATCTATTCCCAAAAAAAAACAACCTTCATCGTGCGTGCTTAAAAAATTCTTTTGTCTGGCATCCAATCATTTCTCTGCTTAGGGCATAGCAGTAGTGCCACCCCAATTTATCTGTGGATCACTGGTATCTATGATGAGAAGACCGTAGCAGATGATATGACTTTTGGGCATGCAGCTGCAGTTCGATGAAACGTCCAGTCTTCGATGGGCTTGCTAAACATCGATTATGGGAACCTCTCAGATCTACAAAAATTGATGGGTTGGCTGGTTGTTTTGTATGCCAAGTTCTCCTAAACCACTGTTACGCTCACATACAGGATCTGGTCTCCACTGTTTGGACTATGGAAGCTTGAAATGAAAACGACACCTATATCCCACATGCACTGTGTGGAAAAATTATAGGGGTTTATATACAATAACCCTTAGGAGAAGAGTTGTCTACCTTCGGGTAGGCAATGCACAACCCACCGCCTACGTTCATCACCACTTGGCTGTTACCAAATTTTGCTCGGTCCAGTCATGTCCCCTCCTATCATGTGTGTTTCACTCCTAGCCATCTTTCTGAGTCAGCATCGGTCCAGTTAGCTGCCACGCATCATTCCAGGTGTCGGTCTGACCTTGGGAAATGTGTTGAGTTAGAACCAATCTGGATCGACCTCAGGATCTGTGTCCAATCAATCGCAATCATCAGATCTCAAGATCTATGCCCGATCAAGCCAGTCCAGCCACCCTCATTCTGAGTGCAGGTCTAGTTTCGATACCTTGGGATGCATGCCCGAGCAGGTCTAGCCCTACCTCAAGAAATGTACCCACGTCTATGCTTGCCTCCTCTCAGTTCTCAAAAAAAATGTTCCCGAGTAGGTCTCGAGCAGGTCTTGCTCGATACCATGTCAGGGAACTTAACAATTTGATTATTCCAATGAACGAATAAATAATACACTGTAGGCTCTAATTAGCCCGTAATAAGTGGATCTCGTGAACAACAATGAGCCCTAAATAAACTATGCTAACAATAAGCCTAACAATAAAATAATGTAATAAAAGCTAATAGGAATATACGCTAACACTTACACCTAACTGACTTTCTTCCCTCAGGAAGATAAACCAAATCCCAAGCATGATTCTTCATCAAAGAAGAATACTCATCTGTCATTGCATCATCCCACTCTTGTATCCCATGAGCCTATGAGAAATACTGTGGATCCCTAGAAACTGCCTGACATAAAAGTCCAAAACTTGTAGAATGTGCATGATGATGTCTAGTTGGTGGAAGATATTGTATGAAGGGTGCTGCCTCAAAAATTATGGTATGAGCCCACCTAGGTATAGTGACAATATTAGGAGGAAAAAAATTCTTATCTGAATCTATATCCATGACCTCCTCAACTACCTCCTAAATTTTCCCATCAAATAAGGGATTCTCAAGATGAAGTGAAGAATCATCAATGGATGGAAGTAAAGAAGAAGAATCATGAGAAGAGAAGCACTCAGCAAACTGAACATGAGTTCTAAAAAGAACTTCATGAGTATCAGGATCTAAAAGTTGATAAGCTCTCATGTCTTCGCAATACCCAACAAAGATCAAGGGCTTGCTCTTCTTATATAAGGCATTCCTTTGATTCTTTGGAACAAAGTCCCAAGCATGGCTTCCAAAAACTATGAAAAATGAGACATCGGGCCTAGTCCCATACCAAGCCTCCTCTGGATTCAAATGCTTAAGTGCTCTATGTGGTGTGTGATTCTAAATGTAGTTCGCACAATTAACTGCTTATGCCCAATATATAGGAGGTAAATCCTTGGAATGCATCATGCAGTTAGCCATCTCCTTCAAAGTTTGGTTCTTCCTTTCTGCTAAGCCATTTTGTTATGGAGTATGAGGAATAGAATGTTGGTGAACAATACCATGTGCTACCAAAAAATCAAAAAACTCTCTATTGAAGTACTCCCCTCCATTATCAGTGCAAAGCTTCTTTATGCAACTAGAAGATTGATTCTCAACAAAAGCCTTAAACACCTTGAAGTGTGAAAATACATCACTCTTGTACTTGAGAAAATAAAACCAAGTACACCTTGAGAAATCATCACTAAGTGTAAGTGCATACTTAGCTCCTTTGAAAGAAGGAGTAGAAAAAACCATCAAGTCACTATGCACAAGCTCAAGTGGTGAAGATGCTCTTTTTGACTTACCCTTAGGAAATGGATCTTGGTGTTGTTTCCCTAATGTACATCCAATGAAAAATCCATCAAGACAAGAAACTCTAGGTAAACCATCAACCATACCATGAGTGCTCAACTCCTTCAAATATTTGTAATTAAGATGTCCAAATCTCTCATGCCAAAGCTTACTCTTAGAATCTGCATGAGCAACCAAGCATGTCCCTACAAAAGAAGTGTCATCAAAACCCTCATAATATCTTTAAAAATATTTCTTAACACATACAAATTCTACATAGAATTCATTTAACCTCTGGAACATATGGAGAATGATATGCACTTGCCAATAGCTCAATATGTTCTACTCAATCATTAAGTCTGTCACTTTCACATGTCTTACATTTATTACTCTTGAAAGGTAGGTCTAGTCTAGCACATGAAACCTAACTTCTTGATGCACACACTTGCTTCACAAATATGATTTCTATTGCTTGCACATTCACTTTCAATATCACTCAAAACCAATGCCCAGAGGCTTCACACATTCATGCAAATAATGAAGACAATTTACTCATAAACCCTAACATAAGTGTTTCCAATTTATTTCAACAAATATGCACAATGTAGGTCTCAAAACCTAACTCAAATATTTTCAAATTCTTTCAACAAATATGCACAATTTAGGTCTCAAAACCTAATTCAAATATTTTCAACAATGCTTATCAACCAACCATTTTGTCTCCACCTTATGTTATAGAAACATTTACTCAACCAAACATCTTAACCAAGGAATGATGTGCCCATACTTTTTATTTTGCTCTGATGGAGATATGTCTTCAAAACCTGTCTCACAGACAACTCATTTTTCTATTGCCACTTCAAGGATTATATTACAAGATACTTTCTCAAAACCTCCACATAAATTTTCTTCTCAAAAAGATATGCTCAACGAAATCTGAAATTTATGTTTAATCACTCTTTCCTTATTCTCAAAATATAGGGCATTAATAATTCAAATACCTTCAAACTCGCTTTCACCATGAAAGCATTACAATAAAATATCAAACCATTGTAACACCTTATTAATCATATTCTTTCATGCAAAATACATTTTCCATTTATTCACTTTGGAAAAATTAAACTATATAAAACACTCAAACTTTATTGAATTACACCCTTATAACTCTGTAAGTGTAAATTCAAACTTTATAAACTTAGACCTTATGAATACCAAAGTTAAACATCATATGCATACCTTATAAAAAAAATTACCCAAGTGCTATCGTTGCTACTCAAACCCTCGACCTTGCTAGCCCTTGCACCCTACCACAAGGGTGAACACCATGTGGGCTAGCCACCCACACAAGTACAAAGAAGCACATTGAAGAGATATACAAAAATTTATTCCAAAAAATAATGCAAAAATACATAACTTAGAAGAAATGACACCACACAATGCACATATGACACACGAGATTTACCCTGGTTCACCCGATGTGGGCTACTCCAGCAAAAACAAGAGCCTCTTCTCCCTGATATTATTATTTTTCTTTCTTGCCTGAAAATGAGACATTACAATCAAATATAAAGGAAACTCTCACAACCCTAAACCACTATGTTTTATTAGAATACAATGGGTATAATACCATGGGCTAAACCACCCACACCCACCAACCATGGGAATCTCGACAATCGCTCCGCCAATCACTCCAAAAAAAGGGAGATTTTTTTTTTCAGACGTTGCCAAAAACTGCCTTCAACAGATGCCTTCAGCGTGGCCGGTAGCCCCCCCTCGGACCACACCAACACCCCTGGGGAGGGCTTCACCCTCCTTGTGAGGAGCTTCACTCCTACCCTCTCGTGTCTACCATACAGTATTTCCTTGACAAAGGATGAAACACATCCAACATTCTCCAACTTGTTGAATACTTTGCCAAACCCATTTCAACTGTACAAAATCTAATTTTTTTGTGCTAACTGCCTTGGTTAAAGCATCTGCAATATTTTACTTTGTATACACTTTCTCTATCAACACTTTCTTATGTTCAATCATGTCCTTGCTGAAATAAAACTTTGTATCAATGTGCTTCATTTCGAAATGGTAAGCAAGGTTCTTTGCTAGAAATATAGCACTCTGACTGTCACAATTTATCTTCATAGCTCCTTGAAAGAACCTAGTTTTAGCACATAGTATTTGTAGCCATATTGCTTCCTTACTGCCATCGGTGGCTTCCATGTACTCAGCTTCAGTGGTTGAAATAACAACAATAGTTTATCTTTTGCTCATCCAACTAACAACTCCTCCAAACAAATTGAATACATAAGCACTAGTAGATCTTCTATTGTCCAGATCTCCAGCCCAATCTGCATCAAAAACCCTTATATATCCAAGGATATATCTTCTTTACCTATACCCTCATAATAGATTGAAAAATCATAAGTACCATGCACATATCTAAAAACCCTTTTCACAGCAGTCCAATGCTCTTTACCAGGTTTGGACATATATCTGCTCAAAACTCCCACTGCATGGGCAATGTTTGGTCTAGTACAGACCATGGCATACATTAAACTACCTACAATATTTGCATAAGGAACATGGGACATTTCTTCTACCTCTTCTTCTATTTTTGGACATTGTTCAACAAATAATTTTCCCCCCAAAGGAATAGGTACCTTCACTAGTTTGCAATCCTACATATTGAATCTCTTTAATACTGTCTCAACATATTTTTTCTGATCCAGCCATAGCTTTCTGTTAGAATGATCTCTGTTTATTTTCATGCCCAAAATAAAATTTGTAGGGCCAAGATCTTTCATATCAAACTATGATGCTAACTGAGACTTCACTTCCCTGATCATTTTCTTACTATTTCCAATTAGTAACATGTCATCAACATACAAAACTATAATGACAAGTACATTACCAATTTTCTTTGAATATACACAATGATCAACATTGCTACGAACAAAATCAATTCCTAAGACATAAATATCAAATTTCTGATACCACATTCTAGGTGACTGTTTCAGTCCATACAGAGATTTATTTAACTTACATACAAGATCCTCCTTTCCTGTAATAGTGAAACCTTCAGGTTGTCTCATATAGATTTCTTCCTCAAAATATCCATGTAGGAATGTAGTCTTTACACCCATTTACTCTAATTTAAGATCAAAAGCAGTAGCAACAGATAACAAAAATCTAATTGAGGTTAGTTTTGCAACAGGAGAAAATAATTCATCATAATCAATTCCCTCTACCTGAGAATAACCTTTAGCCACCAAGCAAGCTTTGTATTTCTCCACTTTACCTTCAGCATTCTACTTCTTCTTGAAAATCTATTTACAACATATTAATTTTCTTCCACCAGGTAATTTCACTAAATCCCATGTTCTGTTATTTTTTAGGGCCATCATTTCCTCATCCATGGCCTCTTCCCAAAGGTTTACCTCTTCAAAATTTATAGCTTCTCTAATAGTTCTAGGATCTTCATCAGTAACAAATAATACAAAAGTAGGAAATGTAGATGGACTATACCTTTTAGGTTGCCTTCTTTCCCATGTTGATATCCTTACCACAGGTGTATGAACCTCTTGTTCATCCTCATACAAATCCTCATCGAGATCCTCATCTGTCTACTCCTCTACCAGATCCTCTTCTATGTGATATTCTTCCATGAGATCAAATTGGACCTTTTCAGGTTCTTCTGTTACTTCCTTCCTGTGATCACTTTTAGTTTCCCTAAACACCACATATCTATTGTACAACATTCTTTTAGTATTTAGATTCTAAAGTTTATATCTTTTAACACCATCTTTATAACCAATTAAGATACATTTAATAGCCTTATTATCAAGCTTACTTATTTTCTCCTTTGGAATGTGAATGTATGCATCACAACAAAAAACTCTAAGATGTGAGAGAGAGGGTTTCTTACCAAACCATGCTTCAAATGGAGTTTGATCTAGCAATACTGATGTAGGAGATCAATTTCACAAGTAGCATGCCACACTCACTGTCTCAACGCAGAATTCCTATGTCAAACCTGCATCACTGAGCATACTCCTAGCCTTTTCCATCAGAGATTTGTTCAATATCTCTACAACTCCATTTTTTTGACGTTATACAGAGTAGTCTTATGTCTTGCAATACCACACTACTTACAAAAATTCTTAAATTTATTTGAAAAATACTCTTCTCCATTATCAAACCTCAACACCTTAATTATTTTATCAGTATGATTTTCAAAAAGTGCTTTAAATTCTCTAAATTTATAAAACACTTCATATTTACTCTTAAGAAAATAAATCCATGCATATATTGAAAAGTCATCAACAAAAGAAGCATAATACCATGATTTTCCAAGTGATGGTATAAGGACATGACCGAATATATAACTATGAATCAGATCTAATATCCCTGTTGCTATAGCAGCACCATATGGTAAACTCACACGATTATGCTTTCCATAAATGTAGTGTTCATAAAAATCAAAAACCATTTAGTAATCAAGAATACCATGAACCATACCTTTTATGTGTAAGGTACGCAATCCCTTTTCTCCAATATGTCCCATTCTATGATGCCAGAGTGTTGAGATTTTATCTAATTCAACCTCAAAAATAGTTGAGCTATTGCACTCATTTTTCATAGTTCTTCCCAATAGCTTGTACAAAGTTCCAATACAAACTCCTCTTGCTAAAACCATTGATCCTAAAACCATTTTACATGAATATTTGTTGAAACTAACATTTACTGCTGCATCAGCCATTTTGCTTATAGAAATTAAATTTCTAACAAGGCCTGGAATATGCATCACACCTAGAAGAGTCTTAACCCTACCATACTACAATAGTATTTTTACCCTTCCATGACTAATTATATTAAGTGGTGAATCATATCCCAAAAGTACCTCCCCTCCATCATATCTTTCATATTCACTGGACCACCCCCTATGAGGAGTCATATGAAAAGAGGCACCAGTATCGATCAACCAATCATTTTTATCTGATCGTGTGGAGCAGGATGCTAGATATACATCCTCTCCTTAATTAGTATATTTATGTGTCTCTATGAAAGTGGATTCATCAGACCTCTTTCTAGAATCATTATTATTTGATCTGTAGTCCTTCTTCATGTGACCAGACTTGCCACACTTCCAACACTTTCTCTCAAACTTTCCACGAGACTTGGATCTACCTCTAGACTTAGATCTATCATCGTATCTTGTTTTATCCTTTTCCTTGGCACACCCTCTCACTATTAGGGCTTCCTTTGAAGTGCCCTCCATGGCTTTTCTCCTCATATCCTCTAATATTAGAGATGCCATAATATCTTCAAACTTCAATGTAGATGAAGTTGTACTACCAATTGCTACAACTAGGTTATCCCATGAATCTGGTAAAGAGCATAGCAAGGTAATACATTTATCTTCCTCACTTACCTTAATATCAATAGATGTAAGCTGACTTACCACTGTATTGAATGAATTCAGATGATCTGCAACTGAATCTCCATTCATATTGATATTGTATAGTTTCTTTCGGAGGAACAATTTGTTCACCAGGGACTTAGATTGATACAAAGCCCCTAATTTCTCCCAGATATCCTTTGTAGTAGCTTCTCTAGAAACATTGATTAGGACTGAATCTACAAGACACAATCGAATCAAACTCCTTGCTTTTCGATTCATATTTTTCCAATCTTCATCGGATGTTCTTGCAGGTTTTATTTGTTCAAAAATAACAGTCCACTGATCTCTGTCCATGAGCAGATCCTCCATATTCAACTTCCATAGCTCAAATTTTTTTCCATAAAATTTCTCGATCTCTATCCTTGAATGATTTCCTGTCATTTTCCTTCAAGATCCTTCTACGAAAAAACTCACACTCTCAAATAGGTTTTCTCTCCCTCCTAGAAACCCTAGAAATCTTTCAAATGAAATGTAACCCTAGCAATAAAGGCATCTCCCTATGGCTAACAACTTGGCTCTGATACCAAATGAATATATCTATAGAAACTTATTCCAAAAATAATACAGAATAAATAACTTAGAAGAAATGACACCACGCAATGTACATATGACACACGAGATTTACCCTAGTTCACCCAATGTGGGCTACTCCGACAAAAAAAAGAGCCACTCCTTAATATATATATATTTTTTTCTTGCCCAAAAATGGGACATTACAATAAAATATAAAGGAAAATATCACAACCCTAAACCACTATGTGGTATTAGAATACAATGGGTACAATACCATGGGCTAAACCACCCACACCCACCAACAACCCACCAACCGTGGGAATCTTGGCAATCGCTCCGCCAATCACCCTCTTTGCACATAGACTAAAACTTGGGCCTTCAAACCTTCTTCAAACCTTTTATACATTTTCTTAGAAATCATGGTCCCAAATGCTTTGGAGAGAACCTTTCCTTGCTTGCATAGCACATTAACCTTTGATATCAATGACTGTGTACTTTTGACATCAATGACAACCAAAGTACTCAAATTTCCAATAATATCCCCCTTTGTCATTGATGGTAACCCTTTCTAAAAATTTCTTTTTCTGTCACTGAATTCCAAATCTGTTTGTTGGACATTTTGAGTCCCTAAGTCAAAGTTGTCATTGATGTCACCGGATGAAGTCATCATTAATGTCAAGGAATTCGGCAAGAAATAAAGTCATCAAAGTTGTCATTGATATCCAGGAAGAAGCTTCAATAGTGCAAAAGTTAAAGGCAAAAGGGCTCCATAATATTTTAATATTATATGGGAGCATAAGTTAAAAGGTTTTTTATAAAAACCAAAGGAGGCCTATTGCAAAGTTAAAAGGAGGTCTAATATTTATAAAATATTTAAATTCAAAAGGAATTTAAATTTTATAAATAAATATCATTAATACCAAGTTGTGCAATTAGAGAAGGCCCTAATAAAACCAAAGGTTTTATTAAATTAATTTATAATATTTAAACTTAAATAAATTTAAATCATTTATAAATTAATTCAAGCGCCGACGTCGAATAAAGTTGGAGGAGCGCCGATGTGTTTGCATAAATGTGGAAAGGCTATATATACCATGCCTTAAAGGCATTCAAAATTATCCTTGCTTCGAAATGTGATTGCATGCGAACTGTGAAAGAGGAAGCTCATGAGAAAACAATGATTTTGTATTTCCTTGTGGCAGCGATTGGGAATAATTTGAAAGCGACAAAAATTTTGGAGCCAGTTAGGTAGCGTGGCCTAGTGGCAAGGAGGCATTGGCTAAAATGTTGAGGCGTCGAGTGGCCTGCGTTCGAAACATGGTGACAATGTTTGCATTGTGTTGAAGCACCAAGGGAAGGCGCACATTTTTATCTTTGGTGGAGAAAGGAAGGTTCATAGAGCACGTGGTGCTCTCCCCTTCCCAAGCGAGCGCTTAGCTCACACGACGGTTGGAGCCATGGCTAAGGCGTTGGTCATGGGCTGCGTTGAGGGTTCGAATCCCTCCAAAGGCAAGGTAATTAAATTTTGATTATTTTTAATATTGCCTAAAGTTTGGAGTTAAAAGGGTTGCTAGTTGGAAATTTGTGTTTGTTGGAAATTGTTTTTGGAGTTATAAGGAGTTTGATTTTATTTTTAATAAAGTCTTAAATTGTTATATTTGCATATTGGAGGAGTAAGACTTTAAGAGTGTTGATTTTATTTTTAAAGGGATTTTTGCCAAAAATATTATTATGAAGGTGTTGGATATTATTTTAAAGTTGGAGTGATAAGGTGTATTTTGTTTGATATCTTTTTGTATTGTGATTCATTGAGAAAATTATTATCTTCTAACCCTTGTTGAGATTGGCAAAGAAGTGATTGTGAGTGTGGCATATTTGTGTGGTTTACTCCTTGTCAAGCAAAAGGTATGGGCAAATTCTTCCATAGTTGAGTTGATTGAATGGTTTTATGAAAATAAGTTTGGAGTGAAAAGGACTTGATTAGGGTTTCCTTTTCGAGAGTGTTTGAGTTAATGCTTCAAGGTTTTCTGGAATAAAGAGTTGTTGTTAAAACCTTGTTTGATAAGCATTGTTGTTGAAGCCATTGGTTGTGTGAAGAATTTGAGTTAGAGTTTTGAAAAGAACATGAGTATCATTGTTATGTGAAGATTGTTTTATGAGCATTGTTGTTGAAGTAAGTTGTTGTGCAAAGAACTTGAACTAGGGTTTGAAAAGAACATGAGTATCATTGTTATGTGAGATTTGTTGTTGAACATTGTTGGAAACATTTTGAGTTGGTGGTTATATGCTTGGACTAGGGTTTGTGAGAAAGGGGTGTTTCATTGAGTGATTGGTTGAGTAGAGTTGGTTGAGCCTAGTCAAGTGGTTGTATGAAGTGATTGTTCAAGTTCCATAAAATAAACTATTCTATATTATGATTTGAGTTGAGAAAGTGATTGAGCATTGAGTATAGAACATATTGAGTCTCTAACAATTCTCTTTATGTTTCTATGAGATTTGGATAAGTTCTATGTGGACTTATTGAGCAGATTTGAATAAGTTTTGTGTGGACTTATTGAACAAATTTTGATAAGTTCTGAGTGGACTTATTGAGCATATTTGAGCAAGTTCTAAGTGGACTTGTTGAGAATATTTGAGCAAGTTCTGAGTGGACTTGTTGAGCATATTTGAGCAAGTTATGAGTGGACTTGTTGAGTATATTTGAGCAAGTTCTAAGTGGACTTGTTGAGTATATTTGAGCAAGTTCTGAGTGGACTTGTTGAGTAGATTTGAGCAAGTTCTGAGTGGACTTGTTGAGCAGATTTGAGCAAGTTCTAAGTGGACTTGTTGAGTAGAATTGAGCAAGTTCTGAGTGGACTTGTTGAGCATAGTTTGGTGTATATTTGAGGATAAGTTTGTGTCAGACTAGAGATAGATATTGAGTAGATTTGTGCTAGATCGAAGGACTATGTTTAGTGTAGATTTGAGATAGAGCTTTGGAGGTGATATAGCATAGAGGATAGTAGTCTCTAGTGGATAGAGATCCATCATCCAGGGTAGTGAGGATAGGTCTTCTGAGTGGGGATAAGAGTCTTCAGTGGAGAGAGATCCACAAGCCAGTGTAGTGGAGGTAGTAGTCTTCTAGAGGATCACCAGCCAAAGTAGAGGAGGAGTTCTCCTATGGATAGAGATCCATGAACTTGATTTAGGGGATTGATATCTCCTTTGGAAAGAGGTCCATAAACATTGTAATAGGGAAGGATTCCCAAGAGATTGATTGAGAAAATTTTAGTAAAATATTTTCTCCGTGGAGTAGCCCACATTGGGTGAACCATGTAAATTGTGGTGTCTCTATTGTGTATGGTGTTTTGTGCATTGCTTTGATTACTGTTGTTGATATTGCTATCTATACATTGCATAATATTGATTGGGAAAGAAAAGTAAAAAGTGGTCTTATACTGTTCACCCCCTCTTAGTATAAGCTTGTGTTCTTCAATTGGTATCAAAGTGGGTTCCTTCATAAGAGTTTAATAGCTTGAAGGAAAAGCTAACAAGAACACAATGGATCCTAAGGAGGTGTCCTCAAATAATTCAGCACCAGTATTTGATGGAAGTGACTATATGTATTGGAGTATGATGATGAAGATCTACCTAATGGCACTTGGAAATGAAGTTTGGGAAGTAGTGGAATTTGGATATGATCCCTTAATCAATCCTCCTACAGATAAGGAAGGTAAGCTTCTACAACACTATAATTCAAAAGCAATGAATGCACTTGTGAGAGATTTGCGTAGAACATAATCTATGAAGGTTATGCATTGTAAAACTGCAAAAGAGATGTGGGATAAATTGCAAGGTATATATGAAGGAGATAAAAGTGTCAAGAAAGCAAAGATACGAAATCTCAAAGGACAATTTGAAACATTAAGAATGAATGATGAGGAAAATATCAGTGCTTATCTAATTCGAATTGATGAGGTTGTTAATGATATGCAAGGACTTGGAATGAAGATTGATGAATCAGATGTTTGTGATAAAGTCTTAAGAACTCTTCCAAAAAGATTCAGTGAATAGGTTTCTGCTATAGAAGTGTCAATGGATGGTGATACTTTGACAAGAGATAAGTTGCTTGGTATGCTCACAACTTTTGAGATAAGAACAAAAGATCCTATTCCCCAGAAGGAAGCAACATTCAAAGCAATCAAGAAGACAAAGGGTAAGAAGTCAGAATCAAGCAATGAGTCATCTAGTGATGAAGAAGCTAATTATGATAGAAGAGATAAAGATTCTAGAAGATCCAGAGATCTAAGATCAGTTAAGTGTTTCAATTGTGGGAAGTATGGACATTTTGCAACAGATTGTCAAGAACCAAAGAACAACAATGGTGAAGAAAAACAGGATCACAGGAACAGGGAATCAGAAAGATATAGGCATCAAAAGAAAAGCAAGGATAGACAAAGCGGACAAGGAAAGAAGTTCTTTCAAAGATAGAAGAGGAGCTACTATGTGGATAATGCAAGTAAGTACTCAAGTGATAGTGATGCTAGTTTTTCAGACAATGATAGAGATGAAGTCCTATTTATGATTGAAGAAAAAGAGCAAGTTAAGAAAAAGACTCCAGTTATTCTCAAGTGTTTTAGATGTGGTAACTTTGGACATCTTGAAGATGATTGTACAAGGGATGGTTATAGTTTCAGTGATGATGAATATGAGAATGCACTTGAAGGACCAGATGAAAATATTCTAATGGCTTTAGAAGAAGAAGTAAGTGATCCTATAGAAGACAAGCCAAAAGAAAATAGATATGTGGACAAAGGTAAACAAATAGAGGAATATTCAGAAAAGGATGGTTATGATCTAAAGGGAGAACTTATCTATGCCCTTGACATGGTAAAGAAGGTAAGGAAGCAACACTCTAAACTTGAAATTCAGTTTCAAGAATGTGATGAAGAGAGAAGATTGCTCATAGAGGATTTAGAAAAATCAAAGGCTAAGGCAAAGAGGTTCAAAGATAAGTTAGAAGCAAAGATCTTGGAATGTGAGAAGTTAGCACAAGAAGTGGCACTACTAAAATAAGATTTAGAGGACTCCAAGATCAAGATGAAAGGGTTTAAAAATAGCTCAAAGAACTTGGATAAGTTCATCAAGACACAAAAGACTACATCAAGCAAGACAGGTCTCGGATTTGAACAGAATCAAAAGAAATGGGAAGGAGAGTCAACTTCAAGTTTTGGAGGAGAAGAAACTTCAGATAAAGATACTTCAGAAGAAGACAATGTAAAATAAAGTCAGACATCAGAGGATGAGTTGGACAATAGAGAGTTCAACAAAGATAGGAACAATGCACAAAGAAGATATAGATGGAACAACAATCAAAATAGGAGACCAATGAGGTCAAGACAAGGAAACTTCAATGGAAGATGCTTTTCATGTCACAGGTTTGGGCACATGGCTTCACAGTGCAGAACACATGAAAGACAGGAATATGGGAACAAACAACTTTTCCATGGGTATTGCTACTCATGTAATCAGTTTGGTCACAAGGCAATGAATTGCAGGGTTCATGACAGAAGAGGATATGGCTTCACTAGGAGAAATCCTAAGACATTTGCACCTCCAAGGAATAATAACATTAAGTGTTATAAGTGCAATAATGATGGTCACACAACAAAGTGGTGTAGAGCAGACATTCCAGAAATAGGTATGAACATGAACAGGAATAGGAACATGAACATGGATATGAACAGGAACAGGAATATGAACAAGAACAGGAACATGGATATGAACAAGAATAGGAACATGAATGTAGATATGGAGAAAAAATCAAAGGAATCATAAGGATTAGATAAGAAGGAAAGAGGATAAAGGTAAAGAACAATGCTTTCTAGGAGTAGAAATACTCCCACCCCAGAATTAACCACCTCAAAAGGAGGTGGGGGAGGGGCTAAGCTAAGAGGCTCATTCTTAGCCCCGAGCCCCAAAGGTGACCCTTTGCCATTGATGTCAAAGGGGGAGAGATTTGAGTAATGGGGAGAGATTTTGATATTTGAGAGAGCATTGAGCCAGGGGGAGTAGAACAAAGGAAAGGTCAAGTTTTTGGTAAAAATAATTTGGGTTGCCATCAATGACAAAGGGGGAGATTGTTGGACATTTTGAGTCCCTAAGTCAAAGTTGTCATTGATGTCACCGGATGAAGTCATCATTAATGTCAAGGAATTCGGCAAGAAATAAAGTCATCAAAGTTGTCACTGATATCCAGGAAGAAGCTTCAACAGTGCAGAAGTTAAAGGCAAAAGGGCTCCATAATATTTTAATATTATATGGGAGCATAAGTTAAAAGGTTTTTTATAAAAACCAAAGGAGGCCTATTGCAAAGTTAAAAGGAGGTCTAATATTTATAAAATATTTAAATTCAAAAGGAATTTAAATTTTATAAATAAATATCATTAATACCAAGTTGTGCAATTAGAGAAGGCCCTAATAAAACCAAAGGTTTTATTAAATTAATTTATAATATTTAAATTTAAATAAATTTAAATCATTTATAAATTAATTCGAGCGTCGACGTCGAATAAAGTTGGAGGAGCACCGACGTGTTTGCATAAAGGTGGAAAGGCTATATATACCATGCCTTAAAGGCATTCAAAATTATCCTTGCTTCGAAACGTGATTGCATGCGAACTGTGAAAGAGGAAGCTCGTGAGAAAACAATGATTTCGTATTTCCTTGTGGCAGCGATTGGGAATAATTTGAAAGCGATGAAAAGTTTGGAGCCAGCTAGGTAGCGTGGCCTAGTGGCAAGGAGGCATTGGCTAAAATGTTGAGGCGTCGAGTGGCTTGCATTCAAAATGCGATGGCAGTGTTTGCATTGTGTTGAAGCGCCAAGGGAAGGCACATGTTTTTATCTTTGGTGGAGAAAGGAAGGTTCATAGAGCACGTGGTGCTCTCCCCTTCCCAAGCGAGCGCTTAGCTCACATGGTGGTTGGAGCCATGGCTAAGGCGTTGGTCATGGGCTGCGTTGAGGGTTCGAATCCCTCCAAAGGTAAGGTAATTAAATTTTGATTATTTTTAATAT
This sequence comes from Wollemia nobilis, assembly GCA_028583015.1. Classification (NCBI taxonomy): domain Eukaryota; kingdom Viridiplantae; phylum Streptophyta; class Pinopsida; order Araucariales; family Araucariaceae; genus Wollemia; species Wollemia nobilis. The sequence goes on along the minus strand of JAQPPZ010001711.1, from coordinate 3,653,621 downwards.
TGCCTAAAGTTTGGAGTTAAAAGGGTTGCTAGTTGGAAATTTGTGTTTGTTGGAAATTGTTTTTGGAGTTATAAGGAGTTTGATTTTATTTTTAATAAAGTCTTAAATTGTTATATTTGCATATTGGAGGAGTAAGACTTTAAGAGTGTTGATTTTATTTTTAAAGGGATTTTTGCCAAAAATATTATTATGAAGGTGTTGGATATTATTTTAAAGTTGGAGTGATAAGGTGTATTTTGTTTGATATCTTTTTGTATTGTGATTCATTGAGAAAATTATTATCTTCTAACCCTTGTTGAGATTGGCAAAGAAGTGATTGTGAGTGTGGCAGATTTGTGTGGTTTACTCCTTGTCAAGCAAAAGGTATGGGCAAATTCTTCCATAGTTGAGTTGATTGAATGGTTTTCTGAAAATAAGTTTGGAGTGAAAATGACTTGATTAGGGTTTCCTTTTTGAGAGTGTTTGAGTTAATGCTTCAAGGTTTTTTGGAATAAAGAGTTGTTGTTAAAACCTTGTTTGATAAGCATTGTTGTTGAAGCCATTGGTTGTGTGAAGAATTTGAGTTAGAGTTTTGAAAAGAACATGAGTATCATTGTTATGTGAAGATTGTTTTATGAGCATTGTTGTTGAAGTAAGTTGTTGTGCAAAGAACTTGAACTAGGGTTTGAAAAGAACATGAGTATCATTGTTATGTGAGATTTGTTGTTGAACATTGTTGGAAACATTTTGAGTTGGTGGTTATATGCTTGGACTAGGGTTTGTGAGAAAGGGGTGTTTCATTGAGTGATTGGTTGAGTAGAGTTGGTTGAGCCTAGTCAAGTGGTTGTATGAAGTGATTGTTCAAGTTCCATAAAACAAACTATTCTATATTCTGATTTGAGTTGAGAAAGTGATTGAGCATTGAGTATAGAACATATTGAGTCTCTAAAAATTCTCTTTATGTTTCTATGAGATTGGACAAGTTCTATGTGGACTTGTTGAGCAGATTTGAGGCAAGTCTTTGTGTGGACTTATTGAGCAGATTTTGAGTAAGTTCTAAGTGGAAGCTTGTTGAGCATATTTGAGCAAGTTCTGAGTGGACTTGTTGAGCATATTTGAGCAAGTTCTAAGTGGACTTGTTGAGCAGATTTGAGCAAGTTCTGAGTGGACTTGTTGAGCATATTTGAGCAAGTTCTGAGTGGACTTGTTGAGCAGATTTGAGCAAGTTTTGAGTGGACTTGTTGAGCATATTTGAGCAAGTTTTGAGTGGACTTGTTGAGCAGATTTGAGCAAGTTCTGAGTGGACTTGTTGAGCAGATTTGAGCAAGTTCTGAGTGGACTTGTTGAGCATATTTGAGCAAGTTCTGAGTGGACTTGTTGAGCATATTTGAGCAAGTTCTGAGTGGACTTGTTGAGCATATTTGAGCAAGTTTTGAGTGGACTTGTTGAGAATAATTGAGCAAGTTCTGAGTGGACTTGTGGAGTAGAGTTTGGTGCAAATTTGAGGATAAGTTTGTGCTAGACCAGAGATAGATATTGAGCAGATTTGTGCTAGACCGAAGGACTATGTTTAGTGCAGATTTGAGATAGATATTTGGAGGTGACAGAGCAGAGAGGATAGTAGTCTCCAGTGGATAGAGATCCATCAGCCAGGGTAGTGAGGATAGGTCTTCTGAGTGGGGACAAGAGTCTTCAGTGGAGAGAGATCCACAAGCCAGTGCAGTGGAGGCAGTAGTCTTCTAGAGGATCACCAACCAAAGTAGAGGAGAAGGAGTTCTCCTGTGGATAGAGATCCATGAACTTGATTTAGGGGATTGGTATCTCCTTTGGACAGAGGTCCATAAACATTGTAATAGGGAAGGATTCCCAAGAGATTGATTGAGAAAATTTTAGTAAAATATTTTCTCCGTGGAGTAGCCCACATTGGGTGAACCACGTAAATTGTGGTGTCTCTATTGTGTATGGTGTTTTGTGCATTGCTTTGATTACTGTTGTTGATATTTCTATCTATACATTGCATAATATTGATTGGGAAAGAAAAGTAAAAAGTGGTCTTATATTGTTCACCCCCCTCTCAGTATAAGCTTGTGTTCTTCATCGCTCCCCATGAGAAATTGTTCCTCTTTACTGAATGCTCTCCCAATTACTCAAATCTCTACCCCTTTGACATCAATGGAAAAGGGACTCCTTTGGGGCTAAATATAAGGCTCTTAGCTTAGCTCTTTCCCACATCCTCTCCTTTAGGTTATTAATTTTGGGGTGGTATTATCTCTACTCCCAGCATACAATGCTCTTTTTATTTTTCAACCTTCTTTTTCAACATTTTTGTAGCCATACCTTTTTGATCCTTTTGAGTGTCTTTGTTCTTGCTTGTCTCTGGAAGTTCTGGAAACTATGTGCTACACCACTTGGCCTTATGCCCAATATTATTATACTTGTAACACTTAATGTTGTAGTTCTTAGAAGGTGCAAATATCTTGAAGTTCCTCTTGGTGAAGCCATAATAATTTCTATCATGAACTTTGTAGTGGATTGCTTTATGACCAGATCGATTACAAGAGTATAAATACCCTTGAAAGAGATATCCATATTTGAATTTCCTCTTAGTAAAATCATACTCCTTTCCATGAATCCTGCAATGCACAGTCTTGTGACCAAACCGATTACATGAAAAACAATGTCCTTTGAAGAAATATTTTATTGAACCCTCTGGTCTCTTAGTCCTTTCTTTTTCTTCTCTATGAAGATCCCTATTTCTTTTTTATGCATTGTTTCCTTTCTTAGTGAAGCTTCTATTCTTCAACTTATCTTCATAAGTTTTAATTTCTTCTTCACTCTCTTCCTTTGAAACTACTTCCTCTTTTGAGCTTGAGCTTGACCATTCTTTTTGTTTCCCTTGTCCTTATTCAAAATCAAGTCCTGTTTTGATAGATGAGGATATTTGTGCATTGATAATCTTATCCAAAAATTTTGAAATTTTCCCAAGCTTGTGTAGCTTTTCCATAGAATATTTCACTACCATCCTTAGTGAAACTACCTCATGTTCTAATATTTCACATTCTAACTCCTTTACCTCTAACTTTTCACTCATGACCTATTTAATTTTCTTTGCCTTAGCTTTTGAGTTTGTCAGATCTTGTAGAAGATTTTCTTTTACTTCCTCACATTCTTGAACTTGAGTCTTTAGTTTGGAATTCTTATTTCTAACCTTTTTCAATTATCTAAGAGCAACAACAAGTTTTGCTTCTAGATCTACTATGCCTTCTTCTTCATTTTTTGAATCTTTCTCTACTTATTGGTCTCCAAGAGCATCTTCATACTATTCGAAATTATCTTCAACAAGAGCATTTTCTTACTCTTCTAATTCCAAAATAGGATCTCTTCTTCTTCATTATTTGAGAGTATTTCATCACTGTCACTTGAAGCCTTGCTTCCGTTGTTAACATAGAAACTCTTATTGTACTTTTGAAAGAACTTCTTTTCATGCTTACCTTGACTATACTTGTTTTTATTTTCATACCTGGATTTTACTCCTTCATTTTTATTATGATCTTATTTCTCTTCACTACTATTACTTCCAAATTCTACGCAATTAGATGCATAGTGACAAAAATTACCACAGTTAAAACATTTCACTATTTTCATACCTTTGTGCTTTCTTGAGTCCTTGTTTCTTCCACCATAGTTAGCTTCTTCATCACTGCTTGATTCACCACTTGATTCTAGTTTCTTATATTTTGTATTCTTTTATTCTTTGAAAATACCTCTTTATTGGAGTTGGGATACTTTACTATTCTCATCTCATAAGCTATGAGAATTCCATGTAACTCATCCATAGTAAATTTTTCAATATCTCTCATCTCTTCTATACCTGAAACATTTCCATCATACCTCATAGGAAGTGACCTTAAAACCTTTTGAGCAACACTAGAGTCTTCAATTTCAAATCCAAGTCCACACATGGTATTAACAACCTCATCCACATGAAGCAATTATGTAGCAATATCTTCCTCATCTTCCATCTTCAAATCTTCAAACCTTTTCTTGTGATTTTACAACTTTGCCAACTTGACCTTTTTATCTCCTTCATATATTTGCTTCAATTTATTCCATATCTCTTTTGCTAATTTGCAATGCATAAATTTCACAAATTCTTCTTCACGTAATATACTTAAGATTTTATTCATAGCCTTGGCATTATTTACATGCAACATATTACCATCTTTATCTATGGGAGGAGTAGTTGTAGGTGTGAACCTATCCTCAACGGATTGTCATGTCTCATATCATTGTGCCATCAAGTAAGTCTTAATTCTTATGCTCCAAAAAGCATAATTGTTCCCATAAAAAAAGGTGTCTTATTTTACGAAGATCCATTTTGAGATGCCATTTGCATTCCTCTACTTTCTTCCTTCAAGCTATTAGAATTTTTCGAAGGAACCCGCTATGATACCAATTGAAGAACATAGGATTATACTGAGAGGGGGGTGAAAATTATAAGATCAACTTTTACTTTTCTTTCCCAAATAATATTATCCAATATTATCAATGGAAATATCAATAGAAATAATCAAAGCAATGCATAAATCATCAAACACAAGAAAAACACAAATTTAATATTGTTCACCCAATGTGGGCTACCCCACAGAGAAAATATTTCTTCTAAATTTTCTCAACAAATATCTTGGGAATAAATTCCCTATTACAATGTTTATGAAGACACCAATCCCTTATGCTCTAATTTATGGGTCTCTCTCCATAGGAGAACACTATCCCCTATGATCTGATTTGTGGATATTTCTCCATAAGATAACTCTATACCCCTTCTCTATTTTGTGGATCTCTCTTCATAGGAGAACCCTTTCCCCTTTGCTATGGTTTGTGGAACTTGTTCCAGGAGAAATCTATCTCCTCAATTGGTTCATGGATCTCTATCCACTTAAGAACTCTATCTCCCTAGCTGGTTCATGGATATTATTACACAAGAGAACTATTTCCCCTTGCTCTAGTTTGTGGATCTCTATCCATAGGATAAATCTATCCTCTTTGTTATGGTTGGTTAAATTCTAGAAGACTTCTACCCCCACTGCTTTGGATTGTGGATCTCCATCCACAAGAGACCTCTATCCCACTACACTGGATGATGGACCTCTATCCACTGGAGACCTCTGTCCTTTCTGCTTTATCACATCCAAAGCCTAATCTCAATTCTATCTCAAATTTGCATCAAACTTTGTCCTAAGTTTAGCACAAATCTGCTCTAACTCTACTTAAAAATCTACACCAAATTCTATCCCAAGTCTAGCATAAATATGATCTAAATTTGCTCATAAATCTACACAAAAATCTATCTCAAGTCTAGTACAAATCTACTCTAACTCTTCTCATAAATATGCTCTCAATTATATCTCAAATTGGCCCTAAGACTTAACACAAAGCTTGAACAAATCAAAAATCAAACCTAATCTCAATGTTGTTTCAAGTCTTCAAAAGACTTCCTCAAATCTACCTTCAAGTCTTCTCAAAAAACTTGCTCAAGTATGCCTTCAAGCCTTCTCAAAAGACTTGCTCAAATATGGCTTCAAGCCTTCTCAAAAGACATGCTCAAATCTACCTTTAATGCTGCTCACAAAACCTGCTCAAATAACTCCAAATATTACAAACAAAACTCAACTTAAATTTCTTTCAAAAATATTTCTTCACATAGAGAAATTCTACTTAGAATTCATTTAACATCTGGAACATATAGAGAATGATATGCACTTGCTAATAGCTCAATATGTTCTACTCGATCATTAATTATGTTGCTTTTACATGTCTCACATTTATTACTCTTTAAAGGTAGGTCTAGTCTAGCACATGACACCTAACTTCTTGATGCACACACTTGCTTCACAAATCTGATTTCTAATGCTTGCAAATTCACTTTCAATATCACTCAAAACCAATGCCCAAAAGCTTCACACATTCATTCAAACAATGAAGCACAATCTACTCACAAACCCTAACACAAGTGTTTCTAATTTATTTCAACAAATATGCACAATGTAGATCTCAAATTCTAACTCAAATATTTTCAATTTATTTCAAAAAAGATGCACAATGTAGGTCTCAAACCCTAACTCAAATATTTTCAACAATGCTTATCAAACAACCCTTTTATATCCACCTTATGTTCCAGAAACATTTACTCAACCAAACATCTTAACTAAGGAATGATGTGCCCATACCTTTTATTTTGCTCTAATGGATATATGTCTACAAAACCTGTCTCACAGACAACTAATTTTTCTAGTGCCACTTCAAGGGTTAGATTGAAAGATACTTTCTCAAAACCTCCACATAAATTTTCTTCTCAAAAATATATGCTCAATAAAATCTAAAATTTATGTTTAATCACTCTTCCCTTGTTCTCAAAACATAAGGCATTAATACTTCAAAAACGTTCAAAATCACTTTCACCATGCAAGCATTACAATAAAATGTCAAACCATTATAACACCTTATTACTCCTATTATTTCATGTAAAGCACATTTTCCATTCATTCACTTTGGAAAAATTAAACTATATAAAACACTCTCAAACTTTATTGAATTACACCCTTATAACTCCCTAAGTGTAAATTCAAACTTTATAACCTTAACCCTTATGACTCCCAAAGTTAAGCATCATATGCATACCTTTTAAAAAAAATTACCAAGCGCTATTGCTGCTACTTGAACCAACGACCTCGCTAGCCTTCGCACCCTACCACAAGGGCAGAAACCATGTGGGCTAGCCATCCACACAATTCCAAAGGAGCACGTGATCCTACTTCTCCACTAACACCGATGCAAAAACCTCAACCAAGGAAAAATAACCCTGCATGATTCAAACACCGAACCTATCACCTTCCATGCATTCTGCAAGATAAGCTTACCAACTAAGCTATCCATCCACTTCATATGGAATCGAGTGCCCTCTGTCTTAACACCATGCTACCCTTGAAATTTGCAAATGCTTTATCTACCTCCACCGCATACCAAATGAAATGAACAAGGAGATATATTTTGGGGATAAAATTAACTTTGGCATCGCAAAATTTTTACCCTTTTATACACGTTTTGCCCTTTGACTTATGATGTCAGCTCAACTTTGAAACATGCCTCCATTTGAATTTTGGCACCTTATAATAATTTGAATTTTACTTTATTTTTATTTAATATTTAACCGTAGTGTTAAATATTAATTATTTATATTATTTAATCTTGGTGTTAAATAATATATTAACTTCATCCTTTACCAACTTAACTCCTTTCTGAAAGCTTTATCCACGACACTTTCAAAAATTCTTTTTAAACGACCTTTTTTGGCCAAGATATTATAATATTAAAATATTATAATATTGTCCTCTTTGAGCCTTAGACACTTGCTTTCTTTGCACATAGACTTAAACTTGGTCCTTCAAACCTTCTTCAAACCTTTTATACTTAGAACTCATGGTCCCAAATTCTTTGGAGAGAAACTTGTCTTGCTTTCATAGCACATTAACCTTTGACATCAATGACTATGTACTTTTGACATCAATGAAAACCAAAGTACTCAACTTTCCAACAAAGGGGGCAAAGGGGAAAGTTGGGGCATGCAAGGTAGGTGCCACCACTTTTCAACACCTTTGCCATGCATAGGGTGAAGGAGACCTCAAATTTGTAGTCCCTAATGGCCTAGAGAGTCTCCCAATATATCATAAGTCATTGGGTAGGATAAATTGCAGAAATTGATTATCATTTATCCCATAATTGAATTTTTGGGGGGTCTGGCCCATGGTCATCCCACCTAGGGATGGTTTCTTGTGGTCGTCCCAGGGTGGGACGACCATGAACTGTGGTCATCCTGGGGTAGGACAACCATGGATACATAGCCCAAAATTTCCCAAAAGTGGGGTAAACCTTCCCAAAAATGGTTAGGATCCCTAATTAACCCCCAATGATTGCCCAATGGGGCCATATGGTGTCGATAAGAGTGGCACATTCGTAGTCTTATCCGATTTACATAATTTTTGTGTCTATAGATGCCTCTTTTTGAGATGCATTGTGTGAAATAGAGTGCAAAGAAAAAATAGATGACTAAATCATAAAATGATTAAGTTTATTCAATAACCTAACCAAATTTAGATGCCTCCATTGTGGAAAGAGCATACATTCTTGGAATCCTTGCTTTTGACATAATTGAAGGATTGATTTTGGTATACCTTTCAACCGCACTGTAATGATAGTTTTAGGGGCTCTAGGGTATACTTGGTCTTGGTTCCTTATTTTGCCTATATTGGGATACATGTTATGAGGCTTAAAGTATACCAAGAATTTATTTTTTTGATTTTGCTAAATTATTTACCCCAACATAGGCTTTAAATTTATCATTAACAATGATTCTTTTGAATGTATGCAAGTTGCACTTTTGAGTGTTTGAGTGTTGATTTTGATTGTGAATTCATTATTATGACTACCCCATCAAGTGATGAGTAGATGAGGGCATGAAAAGTAATGAAATCAATGAGTCACTTGAACCATTACCTTCAGTTTAATCCATTATAAGGTTTATCAATTTGGCAAGGATCTTGATGGTTTTTTTTATATTTCATGGTAGAATAGAACTGAATACCTCATTCTCATAGAGTGGTCCAACCATAGTGGTCTTCTTGGGGATTAAGTTAAATACTTTTCCATTCATCCATGAACAATTTATGTGCAATCTTGATCCTTTGTGAAATTCATCAATTTTGACCTATTTTTGGTGGTTTTTAGGCCATTTTCTTTGCTTTTTTTTGAGCTATTTTTGTGGGATTTTTTTTGTTCATCCTAGGGTGGGATGGCCGCATAGTCTGTTTTCATCCTAGGGTGGTACAATCGGTCAATTTACTGGCCATCCCACTTTAGGATTACCATGCTCATTGTAGTGCTTTTTAAGCCCAAAATTGGGCAAATGAGCTCATTTTCACACTTCTAACTTGGCAAACTGAGAGGTGAGGAGTAGGAGGTTGATTTTTTGAAGTGGATAACTATTGAGAGTACCCCACAATCACCATGATCCAACCTCAGGACTCAATGAGTGATGGAGCCGATGCGAGATGGGTAAGGGCTAAACTTTGCTCCTATTCTTTATTGAATTTGGAAATGTGATTCTTTGCATATTTTCCAAAAAAACACACTAAATGTCAGCTAATAAATCTTAGTAGTACTAAAATATAGGAATTTATGCTTTATTTGTGGTTTGTATGCAATTTTATACCATTTTTTGTGTTTTTATATTAATTTATGCCTATTTTTATGGCCAAAATGACCATTTTTTACCATTTTTGAGGTTCTTCCCTGGGTAGGATGGTTGCTAATTTGGGGGCCATCCCTGTGTGGGATGACCATAAATTTGGAGAAAAAAGGTCCAATTTTTGAGCTATTTTTTCCATTTTTGGGTAATTTTATTACATTTTTATTGCATTTTTGTTAAGCTTGCTTGCCTCTATCAGGTGGTCAAGAGTTAGTGTCAAGTTTTTACTCTTTTTTAGACTACCGGGGACTTATTAGTAGAGGATGACTGGAAATGGCTCGATGCCATTGATCTTAAGAAAGTGACACAGTTAGAGCTAATGTATGGAGACAGAGCCTACTTGACAATGTTGATAGATCTATGGGACCCTCGTACCAACACCTTTCACTTACCTACTAGAGAGATGACAGTGATGTTAGAGGATGTCTACTAGATTTTATGCATTCTGATAGAGGGGCATTCGATCGTATCTACTCATAAAGATATGAGAGAGATAGTTTTGCAAAGATACTTTGCAGGGGAATGGCTAGAGGCACTACAATAATTGCCTAATAGGGAAATCCTAGTGGAGTTATGGTATGAGGTAGAGGTACTGACTAGGAGACATGCCTTACTAATAACATTAATCTCAACATGTTGCTACTAGATTCATCAAGTTCTAGATTCCCCTGGAACCTTTTAGAGTTAGTATTTTCAGTAGTGGAGTGCACCATAGAGAGGCAACTAGTGATGGCTTAGGGCACTAATTTTTTGGTGTAGCTTTATTATGAGATGTATAATATCTACTCTCATGGGTGGAAGGGCTTGAGATGTAGTTTCCTAATGTAGGTGTAGGAATGGTAGCATATTTCTATGGATCAACCATGAGGACTACCTTGGATGATCCAAGAACAACTTATGGATAGGAAGATTGACTATGGGATTATATGGTAGTAAGACTAGGAGATGGGTTAGATTCAACCCTATGCAAGTGTGACTGATCATTATGCACAGTCATTTGCACGACTCAAGGAAGAGGAGGTGACATGGAGACCCTATAGGGATTGTCCAACATGGCCTGAGGCTGAGGCACAACTTTTCTAGGTGAGGTGAGGAATATGGTTAGTTATGTGACATGGGACCGAATGGGAGTACTTCCCATATGCTCACATGCTATGGTAGTTTGGGCTATGCTAGGGGCTACCTAGTGAGCCAGTGATCTATCGATTCCATGGGGATGAGAGGACACTTACTTGGCCTATAATTGAGATAGTTGGAGAAGAGGTAGATCTTGTAGAGGATGTATTTGAGCTAGATGATACAGGGACTACAATAGAGTATGACTCTTGATGGGTGATATGCCAGTGGTGATGAAAGGGACCTCTAGAAGGTGGTACCTCTACAGTGATAGGGTAGGCTTACGAGGATGCTCCATATGAGGGATAGGATGAGGATCCAAAAAATAAGGAGCTAGACCTAGGTGAGCAACATGTGCATCATTGGATAGAGGATGAGTGGACATATCTTATTGATGTAGGGGATCCATAGGATGACTATGATGAGGATATATTTTATGAGCAGGTATTATAGGTACAATTAGTAGCATGAGATGCTACTATTTCTAAGCTACAGGGTGAGTTGATCAAGGGTATATGGGAGCACGTAGAGGAGAGAGATCCCCTATAGGCATAGGTGTAGAGTGCATAGGCTAATATTAATAGGCATACAGTAGAGTTAGCTACTCTTCAAGAATAGGTTAGGGTAGGAAGCCCTCGCCATGGGGGATCTAGCAGTGGTGAGACAACTAGGCTATAGGAGGAGGTGACACAGCTTCAAAACTTATTGAGCAAGTCCTAGACATGATTTCAAGATGATAATGCATACACACAAGACTTATAGGATGAGATAATGTACCTTAGAGGTCACTTACTAGCTCACTCTACTGCTAGTGGATCCCAATAAAGTAGGGTGAGTGGTACAGTAAAGTCATCGACTAGGATGGGGGTGCCTAGCTCTATGAGGAGAGCATATAGATCCCACCCATGAGATGGTTACTCATATGCTAGACTAGGAATATCTTTCATGGAAATGGTGGAAATGATGGGAGGGATCTCATCAATCAATCTCTTTGACATGTTCCTCTATGAAAAATTGGATGATGATAAAGGTATTTATGAAGATACCAATGATAATGATGGTATTTAAGAAGATGGTAATGGAGTAATGGAAGGTTATGGTGAGGTAATTGGACCTTGAATGGATGTATTCGGTTTAAATTCTACATGAGTCAATTAAAAGGTTGACTCGGGGATTTGTTGCACTAAGTTACAGTATTTGAAGATCTCAAGGTATGCAGAGATGATATGCACTTGCCCTTCATAAGTATAATTCAGATATTGGTGTGCTATAGAGGGTATAAACTTCATGACTCTAATCCAAGGTCTACCCAGTAGTATGTTGTAGGCCATTATGCCCTCCAAGATGTGACACAAAACTAGTATAGTTTTACACCCAATCTGGATGGGTGGGAATATAGTGCTAACTATTGAGCATATCATATCATTAAATTCTCAAAGGGTGTAGGTGGATGCAAAAACATGAGATGTTGGAAGTCCTAGATGTTTGAGATAATTGGTGGTAATAATGTTACTTGATGAACCAGTGTCAATTAAAACTCTCTTCTAGGATCATTCCCACACACAATTATGTGTAGAGGAGGATCCACTACATCACTTGCTATAGGTTTGAGTTTGTGCTCATGAAACATGATCACCGGTTCCTTAAACTACTAAACATGCCCCACAAAATTGATAAAGGAGTTAGAATCCTAGGGCTATAGCTCAATCAACTTAATATTATCTATAAGAGCTTCTCTATGAGGTAGAGATTTTTTAATAAGCTTGTATATGGAAATTCTAGCCGATTTTGTTTGTAAGATTTGTGTAAGCTTACTTTCTATTGTAACCACTAGATGAGGTGGAAGGCTTTTTACTCGAGGTGGTAGAGGCTATGACATTGAGGGAATATAACTTGAAGCTGTAGGTGGTGCAACTTGACTTGGGTAGCGTTGATTCCTGGTGATAATGCTAACCATCCTGATGAACCCTTGTTGAGGGGATTTCACCTTGAACTCATTCATTTATTTGGTAGGAGCTACCTATACCTTATGAGTGGGTAGTGGGTCTTTAAAAAAACCCATTTATTGATTTCTTGTAGCAAGAGGATTATCCACTTGAAGTTCGTTCCTCTCGATCATATCTTGTACTAGATTTTTGAAACTGTAGCATGTTGGCAAGTCATGTCCAATTTGCCTATGATATCTATAGTATAGGTTTCCTCAATGTCCCATAGGATTTTTTTTGCCTATACTTGGGTCTATAGGCTGGATTTCTAGTATAGAAATCACTTTGGTCACCCACATACGATAAAATAGGGAATCCATTAATTCAGCAAAGGATGTATACTATCACCTAATGCGATGTTGCTGATTTTACCCCTGATTTGCTTTGGTGTTATTGTTGTAACTTGTAGGAGGAGGTTGGGTTTGATAATTTTACTTTTGAGACAACATTTTTTGTGTAGGCCTTGGTATATTGATGGAAACTTGGTTGATTGTCATTATCTTTGATTGTGTCAGATTGCCCTTTGGATTTTTAGTCCACTCCTTGTGAGATTTTGATATTTCCCCCTATTGAATTTTAATTTATTATATGGTTCTATCCTGCACTAGAGCATATTCAAGAGTGGGATACTACTGGAGTTGTAGTAATAATTATATTGGTTTTAGATAACTCTTTGAAAACATCTGAGTCAAATTGGACACTGGTAATAAGAAAGGTAGCTTAGCTAGTAGTTTTCACCACCTATTACCATAGTCTGTGATGGACTCATCTCCATATTGCTACTCCTATTAACAAAATGTCCCACTGTGATCACCACTGTAGAGCAAAAAAATGGTGCACCTAGCAATGGAAATTGAGTTGCATCTAATGTTCTAATCAAGCATTCAAAAGCGACAAATAATGTAAACCATAAATGACAAATGTTTGAAAGGAATGGGGGGTTCTATTTGTATTGATTAATTTTCCAAATAGAAGGTTACAAAATGTCCCCTTAAGGGCTCTCAACTTGATACAATTCAAATTACAATGTTGAAGGATCCAATCCTTTCACAAACTTATGGCATGCTTTCAATGTTCTTCTCGCACTCACGATTGAAGAGCGGGATTGTGCTACCGCTACTTTGAGCTATCTATATTCAACTCCTTATCTCCTTCCTTATGCATTAGAATACATGTACCTACACACAAGAAATTGAAATGGGTTAATAGCATGTGCGGATTATGATAAAATCAAAGGAATGCATGCAATATTGAATGTAAAAAGTACAATCGATAGGGCTAAACTACTCCAAATGATTCCAAAACTTAACATGATGTATATTAACTAATTTTTTAATTATCTATGCAAAAATTGAAGTGAGATTATAAGAAGAATTTGTGGCCATCCTTGGGTGATCCAGATAGGACTGTAATCACAAAAACCCTAATTAATAATTCAAAATTGCTCCAAAATTCACCAAAATCAAGTATGATGCACATATATTGATATAGAAATGATCTACACTAAAATTAATTCAAAATTTTGGGCCAATTCATGGCCATCCTAGGGTGATCCATTTAGGATTGTTAACCATCCCAAGTGGGGACGACCACAAAATAGGGTGGTTTTTGCCACCAATTCCAATGGGATCTGGTCTATAATCCTCCTGGGGGTGTTGTCATAAAATTTGGTAAATTAAATCATAGGAATGGATAGATTTTGGAGAGGATGTACGTATTTGGGAATTCCTTGAAAACACCTTCGACTGATAAGGTTTCCAAGGGAAAATACTAGGGCATACTAGGGCAAAAGATGAGAGGGAATCTCGGTAGCACTTCATGGTAAATACTTGCAAAGGTCTCTATCTGCAATTGAGTGAAAACACTCCAATTTATATCCCAAGATGGCAAAGGGGGCAAAGGGGTAATTTAGGGCATGCAAGGAACATGCTACCACTTGTCAACATCTTTGCCATGCATAGGGTGAAGGAGGCCTCCAATTTGGGCCTCCAAATTATAGTTCCTAATGGCCTAGATAGTCTCCCAATATATCATAAGTCATTGGGATGGACAAATAGTAGAAATTGATTGTCATTTATCCCACCCTTGAATTTTTGGGGGGCATGTACCATGGTCATCCCACCTAGGGATGGTTGCTTGTGGTCATCCCAGTATGGGATGACCATGAACTGTGGCCATTATATGGTAGGATGACAATGGCTACATGGCCCAAAACTTACCAAAAGTGGGATAAGCCTTCCCAAAAGTCATTAGAACCCCTAATTAACCCTTGAGGATTTCCCAATTGGGTCATATGGTGTCGATAAGAGTGGCACTTCATAGTCTTATCTAATTTACATGATTTTAGTGTCTACTCTTAAATTCCTTTGTATTGAGCACATAGAAGAAAAGCACTAAAAAGAGCCTGAATCTGATAAGCATCGAGATCAATCTAAAAGTGAGAATTTTGGCAAGGTCATACTTCTTAAATTCCTTTGTATTGATCGTACAAAAGAAAAGTGCTAAAAAGAACCCAAATCTAAGAAGTGCTAAAAATAAATTAAAACAAAGAAGTTTTGCAAGTTGCGCTTCTTGATCATATTTGCATTAGCCACACAAACGGGAAGGTGCTGGAAAAATAGATGAAAGGGAGAAGTTCCAGAAAAGAGTCTCATGCAAGAAGAGTGGAATATCGTACTTTCTTGTCCACTCTGAATGCATAGTGTAAATAAAAAAAGGTGTAATAAGGGCCCATACTCCAAGAAGTTGATGAAAATAAGGGTCATGATTCTCTTCCACAACACAAATGATAAGCAGTGCTACAACCATCCTATTAAGATATATCTACGATAGTTATTAAACCTTCACCTACCCTAAATATTTTTGGTGAACTTCTGCGCACATGATTCAAAGAACAAGGGAAAACTAAAACCGACCGCATAGAAGCTAAATCAAAGCGGTTGCAGTCCATAACCTTTACGAACCTCCTAATGAACCAGATTCAGTTGTAATATTGATAGGTAAAGTTGGATTTCAAGAACCACCTATGATAAATATTAGCTCAACTAGAAGATCATTGTAATAAGATAAAAAAATGTGTATGTTGTCAGGCATCATGAACGACAAAGTGGTTAAGAAGATCAAGAGAAAATAAAATTCCTTGTAATGCTTAAGAGTAAAATATGATTGTAAAACCTATAAATAAAGGCAACAACCTCCTTCCAAATGGTTGGCTTTGGAGTGTTTTCTTGCACCACTGTGTAAATTTTTGCAAAATGATGAATGAAGCATTACAAGGGATGTTTATCTCAAATTTGTGTCTGTGTTGAATGGTGGACTTAATTCTTAGAAGTTATCTCATCTTGTTACTATGGTTAGTCTATTCTATTAATTTGAAAAGCTAACTTAGAGTAGATCAAGATAATTTTTTGCATACATGTTTTTTTGAGAATTCTATTTTTTTTAAATTAGGGCATTGATCTTATTTTGTTAAATTGGATAATCAATGTTTCTAGATGCTTGGAATAATTCTATGAACATGCAAAATCCATTTAATAGTGTAACCGCATAATTTCTAAATGTTGTTAATCCCCTAAGCTATTTGTTAGATATACTGTGTGGGTGTCTATTTTGTTAGCTTCACTGTCCATATTATATCCATACATTTCTAACCCTACCATTTCTATCCCTAAGATTTCAATATTTGAGTTAAACAGAGTCAACATTCATTAAGTTGACAAGATATACCTACCTTCTCTAGAGGTCGAATCAAAATAATTTGATTCTTCCAATGTTTATTTTGGGCTATGATTAGCGGGTACTCACCTTCAGATTCAAAAATATAATGATCACAATTCTAGCATTGGCTAGATGACAAACTAGACTATTACACTACTCAATGTGCTTTTGAATATAAAATGGGTATAAAATTGCATCTTTTTTGCAAGTGGGGTTCTCCAATCAGTTCAAATTTTTGTATCTATTGGGAAAGGGTACAAGCAACAAGATCATTGACTACAAGCATGGTACTTTCACCCTCTCTATATGAGTTCAAGAAAATATCCACCCCTGGTGTCTTGAATGGCTATAGTCCTACTTTTTATAGGTCTCAAAATGGGTACTGTATGAATGATAGGGTAATAAAAATGATCGGTAGGGTAACAACAATAGATGATACTGTGGGTGAAAATGCCAGATATCTTGAAGATGATTTTACTACTTAAAGTAGGAGTTTCTGAGCCTATAAAGCCTCTCAAAATATTTGAGGGAATTTTCTTTCCCCTTATTGATATAGTAGGAGGCTTATATCTGAGATGAAAACTTGAATATAATACAAGTAATCATGGGTAGGGGATGAATGATATTCATAGGGGATCCTCTCCTAGATACTTCTAAATTAAATGTTGAAATTCATTATGGTTTAAAAAGGTACCCTCTTGATGAATGTAAGGTGCATCAAGAGTTGGAAGGAATCCATGGATCCATCAAATTTGTCAATAAGAGCTCCCACCAAATTTATCCAAGAGAGGGTTTTTTGCTCCAAGTTACGGTACCACCATAATACCCTCCCTTAAAAAAACAAGACCAGAAGCTTGATCATAACATCTTCATGTGCTATACCATGGAGGAGCACCATTGCAGCAAAATATTCAAGGTGTTCTTGAGCAGTCCCTAAGGTACCATTGTATTTGTTTAGGGCTTCCAGGGAACCTTTGAGGATCTCATGCCAACATTGGAGGTCTAAGAGACTAGTATCATTCCATTGTGGATAGCGTAGGTTGGTCATTAAGGTACTATCCTTCAAAGATCTCAGTTCATGCATTTAAGTCAGATTTTCTAGATGAACATACTATCATCGCTTGCAAGGTTAGGGTTGCTCATAAAAACCTAGATCCTTCGAGAGATGGAAAATATCAGCATAAAAAGGTAACTGATCTCATGATCTGGAGCTGGGTAAACTAGAGAATCACCAGAATCTGATTTCCTTAAACACGAAAACTCATAGAGTTCCCCAATAGAGTCACCAAAAATTATTGGTCTAAAAACTGACACCAAATGAGTGGGAGGCATACTCAAAGGTTCCTGACATTCATTGAATGGTTTTCCAACCTTGGAGAGGTAGATTCGATTGATCTCTGGAGAGATATAGCTCCTGAGGTTCCAAATACCTACGTCGCAAAAGGTAAAAAGAGGAAAATGGATTGAGAAAGAAAATAAATAAGACTGTATCCAAAACTGGGAAAAATGTAGCCACATCAAGACACGCTCATCCAACATCATTACTACAGATAACAATAAACCACCTAACAAATTATCTCACCCTACTTATCATTTCTCCTTTGACTCAAAGTGAAAGGGTGAATTCCAAAACAAATGGGAGAGTGCATGAAATCCAGGTAGCATAATTAGAGCGCTCCCACCCAATTGGATTTAGTAGAAATAAACCCCAACACCTAGTGGTGATTGCAAATTCTAGAACCACCCAGTCAAACCCAAAAATGTACGTAGCAGAATTAAGCAGATCAACTCAGACAACCATCAGAGAAATAAACATTCACACAAAGGTAGAAAGAGAATGAGAGACAAATTGAGAGACCAAATAGTGAGTTACTATTATTTATGAGCAACAAAGGATTACATATGAATTGTAAAATGTATAGAGCTACCCTTTGCAATGCCAAATATTCTGTTATTTATAGAATACTTTACAAAGCATTAATGACGCTCGATGGAAAATATCAAACTAGAACAACTGTAAGATTTGCTGACACTCAAATTTAGGAGGAATGGTGGTTGTTCAAAAAGCGTTGTTTGCTTCTATAGATATATGGGCATTTTATTATTCTTATAACCTCTTAAATTTTGATCTACCATATCCATTCATGTTGCATATAGGTCAGATATTATTTATCTCTAAGTTTTTTCAATTTCAAATCCTCCTCCTTTGCACCCATTGATAGTAGGCAACAGACAGTTGATATCATTAATGCTTACCCCTAGGAACCTTCTTCCATCCTATTGTATGGTGATATATTTTGTACAGACCTTTGGTAAAACATCTCTTTACACCAACCTTCCAGTATTTCACTCATTATATTCTAGCATGGATGGAAGATTGGGCTTTGGTACTTTAATGTTGTCTTCCCAAAGTTCCATCCAACTGAGCAAACAAGGAATTGGGACTTGCAATTTCCTTTCCTTGGTTTGATTTTTCCACCTAGATAACTTGAGGTCCTAATTCTCCATCCAAGGGCGAACGGGGTTTTGGGATCTTCTTTTGAGAACTCCCTTACCTATTTTATGATCTATTCATTAAAATCTACCTTACCATTAATGCCTCAAAATCGACCGACTCTTTAAAATCATCCTGCAAAATGGGTGAGAAGAAATAAAATTTCACCCACAGTTATTTTATTTATTATAAGCCTTGATATACATATTAATTTTCTCATATTATTCTACTCATACATTATCTTAACCTTATTATATTATGGCTATTTTATATTGGATCCTATGATATATAACCTATGATATTTTTTGGTATTATTAAGGCTTAAAAATCTATCATTAATACTATAGACCAAAGGATGGGGTATTTCTCTAGTATGTATATGGAAATTGGTGTGATTTTTCCATAAGGCAAGATATAGCTACAAATACAAATAATGGCCAATTTTTTTGTCCAATGTTTTAAAGGTTTTGATCAAAATTTTGTTTGAGGCTTTGGCTTGTCCATTGGCCTAAGGATAATAGAGAATTGACCATTTGTGATAGATATTGTATTTTAAAAATGTCCAATGTTTTAAAGGTTTTGATCAAAATTTTGTTTGAGGCTTTGGCTTGTCCATTGGCCTAAGGATAATAGAGAATTGACCATTTGTGATAGATATTGTATTTTAAACTAATATTTTAGATATTATTATATTTAAAAAGGCATCTTATTATCTGAGATTAGGATAGTGGGAATGACATAGTGGTAGAGGATTTGATTAGGATAAATTTGGATATTTACACTTCGATAATCAAGGATTGGGGCATGTCTTCATTCCATTTAGTTCAATAGCTATAATTATGAACTTATGTCCATCTAAAAAGAGTTATTAATATTTCAAATGATATTTGTGACCAAAGTAGATAAATTCCAAGGGGAAGTTATTTTTTGAAGAACTTTTTTTTTTTTTAATTTTGAAAAAACTTGTATTAAAACAAAGATCAATTACAATTTGGGAAGAAAATTTTTCTAGCTGAAATCAGAGAGAACACATGCTTACAATAGTAAAAGAAGATTTGCAATGGAGCCAAATCTCTTGAACCATTTACTAGCTAACAGGGGGATTGGATTGGTATGTTGATGCAACTTGTTGCGATATTGCGACACTCTTACCCTCTTCTCCTTTGGCCATGAAAATGCAACATGTCGCGAAATCGCGACACTTTTCTCCTTTGGCCATGAAAATGCAACATGTCACGATATCGCGACACTTTTCTCCTTTGGCCGCGAAAATGCAACATGTCACGATATCATGAAACTTTTCTCCTTTGGCCGTAAAAATGCAACATGTCATGATATTGCGAAAATTTTTCCTCTTCTGTCTGTGACATTGCAACATGTCACGATATCGTGAAACTTTTTCTTCCTTTGACCACGACGAAGCAACATGTCGCGATATCATGACACTTTTTCTCCTTGGGCAGCGGCGTTGCAACATGTCACGAACTCGTGACACCTTTTCCTCCTTTGGTCGCGACGAAGCAACATGTCGCAATATCACGACACTTTTTCTCTCTTGGCCGCAATGTTGCAACATGTCACGATATCGTGACACTTTTTCTTTCTCAGCCGTGACAAAGCAACATGTCATGATATCGTGACACTTTTTCTCTTTCTGTCGTGACGAAGCAACATGTCGCGATATCATGACACTTTTTCTCTCTTGATCACAATGTTGCAACATGTCACGAAATTGTGACACTTTTTCTCTTTCGACCGCGACGAAGCCACATGTCACGATATCGTGACATTTTCTCCTTTGGCCGCGATGAAGCAACATGTCGCGATATCGTGACACTTTTTCTCCTTTGTCCACGACGATGAAACATGTCACGATATCGTGACACTTTTCTCTCTTGGCCACGATGATGAAACATGTCACGATATCCCGATAATTTTTCTCTCTTGGTCACGACGATGCAACATGTCGTGATATCACGACACCTTTCTCCTTTGGCCGCGACGATGCAACATGTCGTGATATCACGACACCTTTCTCCTTTGGCCGCGACGATGCAACATGTCATGATATCGCAACACCTTTCCTCCCTTGGCCGCGATGATGCAACATGTCATGAAATCATGACATCTTTCCTCCATTGACCGTGACGAAGCAACATGTCATGAAATCATGACATCTTTCCTCCCTTGGCCGTGATGAAGCAACATGTCATGATATCGCAACACCTTTCCTCCCTTGGCCGCGACGAAGCAACATGTCAGGATATCGTGACACCTGTCCTCCCTTGGCTACGATGAAGCAACATGTCATGATATCATGAAACCTTTCCTCCCATGTCCACGACGAAGCAACATGTCATGATATCATGACACCTTTCCTCCAGTGACTGCGATGGTGCAACATGTCATGAAATCGTGACACCTTTCCTCCCTTAGCCGCGACAAAGAAACATGTCGTGAAATTACAACACCTTTCCTCCCTTGGCCACGATGAAGCAACATGTCATGAATCACGACACTCTTCCACCCTTTTCTTTTTCTTTGATCATTAGCTCAGGGACCTTTCAACACCCTACCTAATCACCTCATCCTCAATAACCATGTCATTGTGCAATTGAACCCCTACCTCCTTCTTAGCACCCATCTTAGCCAGGAAGTCGACTGCTTTGTTTAAATCTCTACTCACGTAAACTGGAATCACATCATCTAATTCCTTCCATAATTCCTTAATTTGAGTGACAAGAATCCTCAACCTCCATTCTTTCAAGGCAAAGTCCCTCATGCAATCTAGAGCTCCAACCATTATTTGAGAATCTAATTCAAGTATTATCCTCCTGTGGCCCTGTTTAAATTCCCAAATAGAAGCAGATTTGATAGCTATGGCTTCTGCTTAATTGTTTATAGCTCTTCACAAGCCTTGCAGTTCCTAATAGAGCACTATTCCAACATGATTTCGAAAAATCACTCCAATTCTGGCTCTACCTGGGTTGCCTTTTGCAACTCCATCGGTATTAATTTTAATCCAACCTTCTAGGGGTGGTTTCCAACTAGCTCTGTCCTGTCTCTCTTGCACTTCAACTCCCTCTTCCATTGCCCCAATAACAACCTAAGTTTCCTCTTTAGCATAGACGACCACAGTTTCTGTGACTTTGCTCCAAATGACCTGCCAAACTCCATCTAATGAAGCAAAAGTTTCTCTAAAAATTCTATCATTTCTCTCCAACCACACTTGCCACCAAATAAATTTTAATCCAATCTCCCAACCAATATGAAGAGCTTTAGATTTAAATCTACCCCTCTTCCATCTTTCCTAGATATTAATCCAATTCAAGTCACCATTAACTTGAATTTTAAAATATGAAAACCATCTCTTCCAAATCTGGTGTGAGAAAGGGCACTCAAACATCAAGTGATCAGCTGTTTCCTCGCTCTTGTAGCATAAGACACATTGATAAGGACCGACGATTCCTTTAAATTTGAGATTATCAAAAGTGAGAATTCCATTGTGCATGAATTGCCAGGAAAAAAAGTTTACTTTCAGCCAACCTTTGGAGTGCCAAATCTTTCTCCAATCCTCAACCTGATAAGTATGAGGGGGAGGCTCTGGAAGGATCTTGTCATATTCGTCCTTCACTATGTATACACCAAGGCTCCCATAGCCCCAAGCTAATTCATCCTCCTCATATCTACCTATGAGAAATATTTTTGTCAAGATTTTAGTCATGATGGGTGCCAAATCCGGAGGGATTGAAATTGGCCACTCATCCAACTTCTTAAACTGCTTAAACTTATACTCCCCTAGCTAAATAGTGGTGAAATAAATTTCAATTTGGACCCATCCCTTGGTTTCAATGGTTGCTTTTATTGGTTGCAATTCAGGAAATTCAAAAATGATAGGTGGGTATTGATCCCATGAATCTATCCAAAATCGTGCCTTCTCCCCTCTCCCCACTTTCCAAAATAATCGATCTTTTACTACCTGAGATCCTAACTTGAGAGCCTACCACACTAAGGATCTAGTACCATCCAAAGGGAAATGGCCCACCTCATTTGGGTTAACATGTCCCACATATTTACTAGTTAGGATTCTACTAAATAAGGAAGTTGGTTGGGAAATCCACCTCTAGTAAAGCTTTCCAGCCAAAGCTTTATTATTTATCTTGGATCTTCTCAGACCCAAACCTCCTTTTACCTTGGGCTGGGTTACTTTGTCCCAACCTACTAAGGTCCATTTCCTCTCTCCTTTTACTCCTTCCCATAAAAATTTTCTAGCCATATTGTCCAACTCTTTCCATATAGTATGTGGGGAAGCCAGGATAGAGAATTTATAAATTGGCATGGCCTGAATGACTGACTATAAAAAATTTAATCTACCCCCATAGCTTAACCATTTATGAGACCAATGATTAATTCTATTCTTGATACAATCCAAAAGATTCCTCCAGATATCTATTTTTAGTTTTCTAAAGTGCAAAGGGACCCCCAAGTAAACCACTGGGAGAGAGTCCTTGTGAATCCCAAGATCTCTAAAACTTTGTCCTGAAGCCTTTGATCAAGATTGAAAAAGACCACTTTGGATTTTTTATCATTGATGACTTAGTTTGTAGCCCTAAGATAGACACTAAGAGTATATCTGATCATTCTTGCTTCCCTGAAGCTGGCCACTCCCACCAATCTAGTATCATCCACAAACTGTAGGTGAGTCAAAACTTCCTCACCCACCTTGATACCTATTAGCAAACCTTGTTGTCTTCTCCTCAAGAAAAGTCTACCTAGTCCTTCAACCAATATGAGAAAAAGATAGGGAGAGCAAGAATCCCCTTGATGAAGGCCTCGAGTGCCTCCAAATGGTTGTGAGGGAAGACCCTTGATTAACACTGAGTATGTCGGAGTAGAGACACAACTCATGACCTATTCTATCCAATCCTGAGAGAAACCAAAGACTACCATCATCTTTGCCAAGAAGCTCCACTCCACCCTATCATAAGCCTTTGACATATCTAATTTTATGAACATTTATTTAGTACCAGATGTTTGCATTGAATGGATTGCCTCCTGAGCTAGAACCACCCCATCCAGGATCTACCTACCCTCTACAAAACCCCATTGCTTTGAGGAGATAATGTTATGTAAAAGATGTTTTAGCCACTTAGCCATTACCTTTGTGATTATTTTATATATCACATTGCATAAGGCAATAGGTCTATAATATGAAATATGTACCCCCTCTTCCCCTTTTGGAATTAAGGTAATGAAAGTATGATTTAATGCTTTAAGCATTCTTTTACTACCTCTGGACTCCTCTATAACAACCATTACATCCTCCTCCAAGTTATCCCAAAAGGCCTAAAAAACTTAATTGGAAAGCCATCTGGACCTAGAGTTTTTTCGATGCTCATTCCAAAGACCACATTCTTCAGTTCCTCTCTATCAATGGGTTTAAGAAGGGTCTGATTTTCTTCTTCAGAGATAACGAAAGGTATGACAACAATAACGTCATTTTGAGCCTCTTCATCTTGCACCATACTTTCCTTAAAAAGTTTAGAAAAATAATCCATTGAATGGGAATGCATACCTAGAAGTGTATCAAAGGAGTGTCCGTTCTCATCTTGAAGGGCTTCCATGTTATTCATCTGTCTCCTAGCACAAGCAGTCCGATGGAAAAATTTGGTATTTCTATCACCTTCTAATAACCAAGTGGTTCTTGCTCTCTGTTTCCAGAAGGTCTCCTCTTGGTTGTCAATGTCCTCAAAAGCTTTACATAAGGCATCATCATCGGCTTTGAGCTGCTCAGTAATTGTTCCTTACCTAAAGTGTTTTTGAACCTCATCCCATCTGGCCACCAAAGGAGCTCTTTGGACTTGGAAGTCTGTCTTGTTAGCTTGCCTCCAATGTTTCAGTTGAGCTTTGACATAATTGAAGTTGTTTGTGGAATCTAAACATTACTGTCCCATATGCTGGGTGGCCTTCTTCCCACCACTGTGGAATTTTATTTTGAAGTTCCTCTTTTTGTAACCAAAAATTCTCAAATTTAAATGGTTTGTGATGTTGCCCTGTCTTAGTCCCTCCTTCCAACAAAATGGGAAAGTGATCTAAAATTGGACCCTCCAAAATATGAAATTTTGTATTCTATTTTACAAATGCTTCCTTTGAAACCAAAAAATGGTCTAACTTTACCTTCTTGTTATGTGGCTTCCTCCTCTTATTAGTCTAAGTATAGTTGGTTCTAGGGCATTTAATATCCACTAAGTGTAAAGCCTAGACTTGGGCAATCATAAGTCGATCCCCTGGGTCCAAAATTGGGGTTCCCCCTTCTTGATATCTAGAGGATAATTTAGCATTAAAATCCCCAACAATAATCCAGTCTAAATCTTCCCTTGAGATTCTCATGTTATGCACAACTTTCCATTGAAGCCTCTGACCATCAAGGTTTTGAGCCCCATAAAAATTTGTGATTAAAACATGTTCAATTGTGACATTATTCCTAAAATGTGATGTGAGAACACCCCTCCAAGCTAGATTTTCTATTGCAGTCCATTCAAGAGAGTTCCAAAGAGTAAAAATCCCCCCTGAGGCACCTTGGGCAGCCACTTCCATATGACCAGCACCCCTCTAATTTTTTTTAACTATTTTACACAAGATCTAACGACAGTTTTGTCTCCTAAATAAGCAAAAAATCTATTTTACATTTTTCTAAGAGTCTTCGAACAGTAGATTGATGGGTTCTACTGTTTAAACCCCTAACATTCTATGATTGTATAATCATTGGTTACCTTGAGAGCAGTAATAATCTATTGGCCTCACCGATCCTCCAATGATCAGTTTGTCTCCTTGAACTGCTAGCAATTCCTTATTTGATTTTCTACCCACTCCTTGAGAGTTGCTATTTTTTGATCTCTTTTCCACCTGATTTATCCCTAAAGTTGGCCTTTCTCTATTCTTTTTTGCTATTCCCATGCTGACATCCTTAATTATTGCTTGCTCTTGGTTATGCACTATCAATGCCCCCACACTCTCTGATTACGGTAACTCACTGTGGTCAATTACCTGCTCTATGACAGGGGGAAATGAAAGAGGAGCTTGAATGTGGATGTTATTATTTTTACTATTACCATCCACTCCTTCCATGAATTGTTCCTCTTGGTCCACTAGTGTCTTAAATATCTCATACCTATTTGCGGGCTTGAGTTGGGTTTGCTCTTTACCATCTTTTTTATTTTGCTTTCTCCTTCTTTTGGGCTATTCAAAACCATCTCTCTAAGATTATTTACCCTGAGAAGTATTGGTTGGTTCTTTTTTTATTTTTGACTTACCCTCCTTAGGAAGATTTGATATTCCTAGAGGAGCCTCCATTTTTGTGTTCATATTATTTGGGAAAAATCGGTCCAAATGCCTGTATTTGTGGCAAACTCTACATCTAAAGGGCAAAGCCTCATAATCTATCTGTTGAATCCAAGATAGTCCTACAAGTTCAAGTTCCACCTCTACTGGTAGAGGCTGGCTAAGATCCATTTACACACATATTCTTACGTAAACAACTGTATTCCCTTCTATTGTGTCTTTGGAGACACCCAAATTTCTTCCAAGGGAATTACCGATCATCTCCAAAACCTGCTCACTCCAAAACTCCATTGGAAGTGCATACAAATGGATCCAAACCAGGACAACAGTGGGTTCAATTCGAGGATCGAATCCCACTCTCCAGGGTTGAACAAATAATCCTGCCAGACCATGATTCCTCTTTTCTAATTTGAAAGCCCTATTTCTATTAGCCAGGGAAGAAAAACTAATAATAAAATACCCATTTCTAATAAACCATAAAGAGTACTCACCATGAGGCTCCCAGTTTTATCGGACCCAGGAGTGCAAAAAATTTAGGGTAGGGCAAATACCCATGAATTTATAGATCAAATCGTGATTGGCTCTGTATAAGACTATTTCTTTGACCATCCTTGGCTCAATGACAATCTTGGGCCTTGATTCGGACTGTGGCAGGCATCCATTAACTCGATGAGTTGTAGATCTATTTCCAGCAACCATAAAGAGCATTTTAAATGCAGTTCTTTGAGCTTCATCAGTCTTGAATGGAGATTTATCTTTTAACAAATATGCATAAGAGTTATTTCTCCCTAGGAGAGGATCCGAAGAAGTCCCCATTGGACCCTCCTAGGGCAGCAATCTTGCCTTCAGATCCACAGTAACCAAAAATCTCTTCGAAAACCCAACTGATGCCCTAGATTTTCCCTAGCTCCAGAAACCCTAGTTCATCGCTTCCCGCCTGTTCGCTTCAAAAAAGTTTCCATTCACATTGATCATTTTTTGAATAACTTAAGAGGGAATATGGATTAGGTTATTTTGCTTCTAAAACTTTTCATATTTCTTGACATAGTCATAAGAATCCTTCTCCATGGATGGTCAATAGTAGAGCATACATAATATTTTCATAGTGATGGTGATATTTCTAAAGTGGTTGTTGCATGAGCTTTTTTGATAACTATTTGAGATTCATTAGAAGCTAGACATCAAATAAGGATGCTATCAAAGGAATGATAATATAGAATATTTCCAATGATGACAAAAAAATAATTACATTGTTCAAAAAAATATATTTATTATGTTTTAGTCTTGATTAGAAGGACTATAGAGAGTAACTTCCATATTGCATTCATTTTAACTAGCTATCACTTTAACATGGATTTGAGTCAAAGGTTGATATTGACAAAGTGTGCAAATCAACAAGGGTTAGCACCAAGGAGGGATTAATGTTATTTTTTGTATTTCTTATACCAATGTGATCCCTATAAAGAAATGATGTCATCATGGGATTATCAAAAGAAACGATTAACTTTCTCATCACTTTCAAATGATAGTGACGTAGGAAGAGTTTTTCTCTTACTACGAATATAGCCTATCCCATAATGACCTAGCTAGGCTTTGACCTCTAATGGTTATTTGATACCTTTTTCATGGAAGCCTAGACCTTTCTTTCATATCCTATGTTGACAAATATTTCTTTGGGTATGGGATATGAGATGGACATATAGCATGAAGTATACTATCATTCAATTGAGAAAGCATTAGTATCATGAATTTTTTCATCATGGGTAGTGCCAAAAAAAATAAAGGAACAACTTCCTATTTTTATCGTTGCACCCTTTCTAGCAGGTAAACCTATATTTCAAGAAGAATGGAAGAGACTGACTAGGTCCAAGAATTTATCATTATTTTGATTATTACTATTAGAATTATCTTGATAATTATGTTTTATTTGATTTTAATCATTACCATTTATATAAATGGTAGGAAAGTATGAGCTTCCCATTTGATTATTAGTTGAATCTTATTGGTCATTTAAAGTGAATGACCTTAATTCATTATCAATGGGTGTATAGGAAGAAACAATATGTAAAGAGGGATGGAGGGATGGATAAATATTTTTCGTAGATTACTTTGCCTTGATTTCTTGGTAGTATGTAAAATGCTCAAGATTAGAAAGGACATGAATTTTCCTTCCCTAAAATTCATATTTAAAACATTGATGTAATGTAGAAGGAATAGCCCACATCACGTGGATACAAGGTTGTCCAATAATATTGTTATAAGATAGATCACAAACCATAACATAAAGGAAAGTATTTAGAATTCATGTCCAAAATTTGAGAGGAAAGGTTATTACACCACTCACCTCATGTTTTTCATTTCCAAAGTTCCTTATAATGAGATAAAATTTTCTTAGATCTTGATGGGTTAGTATGAAATGGGTAAGTAATTTTAGATTACAGATGTTGAGTCCCAAACCATTGTCAATGAGGAATTGTTTAATGATATTATCACCTATAAAAGTGGAAATATAAAGGTATAATTCCCTATCCATGGAAAATGAAGGAATATCACTTTCATGAAATGATATGATTTCATTATTTACACTAATAGACCCCACAAACTTGGTGACATCATCAAGGAAAAGGTCTTGAGGGAATTCTTGCTCACTTAAAAAGTTTAAGAAGAATTTTCCTATGGGATGGAGAGGTTTCTAGAAGATTGATAAGGGATATCCAAGCAAGTGTGCTTCACATTGGTGATGTAGATTGAAAGCACATTGGTTATCATTTAAGTATTGAAGGACCAAATATGGCTTATTAGCGGTAGAGTTTGTATCTCTAGGGTGGAGAACCAAGGGGGTTCATGTAGGTTGATCTAAATTATTATTCTTATGAAGTTGTTGGGTTACAACATAGGTAGAAGATAAATTTCCATATCTTGAATATTATTAGATGATATTTGGTTCTGATTAGGCAAGGGATTTTGAAAACATTCAAGGTCCTATTGAGGTACATTACATTATTTGGTACATGATAATGTACCCCCATGGTACCTTCATGGTACAATTATAAATATGTAATAGATTAGAAATGAGTCTATAGTTTAGAGTTTGATTTATATTTTCCTTTTTATGTAAATGTCAATATGTAGGAAATGCACATGTGTCATGTAAGAGTGCAATGCATAGTAAATACACAAGTGTCATGTAAGTTAGAGTGCAAGTGTAGGTTGAGAGAATATGCATAAGTGTCATGTATGAAAGTGTATTAATATATAATGTGAGTATGTGCACAAGTATCCTAGATTAGGAGTCCATGTAGAAGTGTAAGAATCATATAGATGTGTGCAAATATTGTAGAGTCAAGTGTCCATATAGTATGCAAGTGGTAATATGATAAACCAAGAGTCATGAAAATTGTCATAATAGTCAAGTACTTGAAAAGTCACATTACTGTGGCTATATTATGGAGATAATGCTCCATGTTAAAGCAATTAAATAATTTAAGAATCCAAGTGAGATTACAAGGAGAGAAGGAATAAAGTTTGTATATAGATTTTTGAGCAATTAATATTGTAAGTTTTCTTCATGCATTGTTCATAAATGATTTGGATCATTTGCATTCATATTTCAATATATAAATAAACATCATTTGATTTATTATATAGGCCTTGATATACATATTAATTTGCACATTTATTATTATACTCTCATTACAAGATTATTTTGACCTTTAATATTATGGCCATTTTATATTAGGACCTATGATATTTTGTGATACTAAGGCTTAAAAAGCCAACATATCTTGATTGGAAGAAGATTGGGTATTAGATTCACCAATGAAAATTTGGCCACCCTCTAAAATATATTGGATGATATCATGCAAGGTGTTTCACCTATTGATCTTATGTCCATTGATACAGTGGAAGTCATAAAATTTATTGTGACAATACCAATAGGGTAGTTCTTTAATGGTATCTATGTATTTAATTTTTTGGATTTCTATTATTGTTTCCTCAAGAAGTTGGATTAGAATGGGATAATTTTATTATAATTTGGTGAAATTACAATTTGGATTTTGTTTTTTTTGTTAGGACAAATTTTGGGATGTTGTTGCTGCTATATTTACATTGTTAGTTTGATGGGAATCTATGACCTCATCACTCGCCACTTGCTTATTATTATAATTTCCTTTATGGCTAGAGGAAGATGAATTTTCCACTTCATTCTTAATTTTAATTTATCCTTTTCATAGAAGGGCAACCTCCACATGTTTAGCCAAATCAATTGCTTCTTCAAAAGAGGAAATGTTAGTTGTCTCCAAGGGATATGCCAATTGGTCATGAAAGTTGCATATGAAAATGTATAGGAGTTATTTTTGGGGGGGATATATTAAAGTATTCCTAGTAGGGCTTGTAATTTAACTAGAAAAGTAGCAAAGAGCTCATCCTTAGCTTGCTTAAGGTGGTACAAGTTACCAATGGTGATTTTCTTTTAAATGTACCTTGAAATTTTTTGAACAAAAATTTCTACAAGATTCCTAAAGTTTTTGAGGAAATGACATTGTATTTTGTAATAAAACTGTAGGGAAGGAACACTAAGGATATTGGGAATACGTTTAAGGATAAAAATTTACTCATAGGAAATATCACTACAAGCAGACCAAAAGAGTCTAAGATGATAGATTGGGTCTTCCTTTCCTTTGTACATATAAAATTTGAGGGTTTAAAATTTGGGAGGAAAATATTGACCACCTATAAGAGGGTCTAATATTTGAGTACATAAGTCCTCACAAGAGCACTTATGACTCGATGAAGATCCTTGGAGAGAGGTCATTCATTGTTCAATTTTGCTTTTGTTTAGGGTTTATATTTTAGTATTTAGACAAAGGTGCATTTGAAGGTAATTGAGGTAAGATCAAAGGGGATCACAAATTAAAATATGAATAGGTTTGGGGCACTTAAGGGAGTGATGCTAAAGATGGTTTCATATAGCTCATATCTAAACTACTTGATAGAAATGTATAGGTGGAGGTATAACTTGAGGTGAGAGGCATAGTATTTTGAGAAGGGAATTAGGAAAGAAGTTAGAGGTAGGCACAATCATGGGAATTTATTGCATTATAGATTGACTTATATTAGGTTATAGTATATCTATAAGATACATGGGTATGTGGTATTCCAAATATGACGAGATATTTTGATACCTACCACATATAGCAGAAACCATAGGAGAAGTGGTAGACTCTAAAAAGTTAGAGATAAATGCATTAAGGCTAGAAGTGTTTACTTGATTAATTTTTCATTTATTTGATTAACATTAGTGTTTGATAGGTTGTTTAGTTGGTCATTATTTTCATTTGAAGTATTAGAAGGTATGGAATTAGAATTGAGAAATTGAGGGTGATTCAAGACATCCTCCCCTATGGAAATATTTTGATTTTCATTATCATCCCCTAAAGACATCCATAGAGATATATCTATGTTATCATATAAAAAATCTTAGATGATCAAGTGAATTAAAAGACACCCTTTATAATATTTTCTAATTATGAGGAGTATGATCTTCATCCCCATTAACATTTGCATTTGCAAAAGGGTTATCTTCTTCATGGTCATTTCTAAAAGGAGGAATATAGGGAGATCCTTGGCATCCCCTAATTTAGGTATTATAAGGATGTTCATCCATAGGGTATGGTTAGAAAAAAGGATTTGATTTATTAATTTAAAGAGTTGATTAAGAAGAAGAATAAGAAAATATATTTTTTTATCTTCTTATATCTCCTTTGCTCAATATACCAATCTAATTGATATAGCTTAATGCACTTTCTTATGTACTAAAACCTTTCAAGATACCCATCCTTTTGATATATCTATTAGTACAATGAATCTAATCCTCTCTATATGTGTACTCATACATGAGAGAGACCTTAAGATACATGAAGGAGGGATGGTACATGGAATTAACCTCCTAGGTATGTGATCCAAGATAGGTACATGAGAGGTAATATAATATCCTCATAAATTCTACTAATCCACCACAATATACTCTTTAGGATGGTTAAAGTATGCATGAGATCCTATGTGTGAGGCTAACATCCTAGGCTCACTATATACCCAATATAGTATAAAAATTCATATAATGGTTGTTCAAAAGGTCATGTACAACCCATAGTAGAACTAGTAGTTGATTATGTTATTGTTAATCTTTACTAATTTTTTTTAATCTATAAAAACAAAGATTATGTGGTCTTGATTAAAAGTGTAAGTGATTCTTAACCTTTATTAATCTAAGGCCAGTTCAAGGGATCTTAGAAATCCACAATGGTATTTTATGATAGACTCATAAAATGTAAGATCAATAAAAGTGCTTGTCTTACATCAATATATGTAAGGTACAAGGTGTATGGAATATGAGGTCTAAAACTATGTTTTATGGATACATTAATGAATACCTATGTTTTGGGTCAACTAGAATCCTTTATTTAACCATACAAGTAGCCTAATCTTGACAAAGGAAAATGCAATATGTAGGATATGCAAGAGTATTGAAAGTATGACGTAATATTATCAAAGTAAATGTATAAGGAAGAGTAATGCAGAAGTATAGGAATACAAAAAATGAAGGTAAATATAAACTAAGCTAGATGGGATTTTACATTTTGATAATGTAGAAATTAAAACAGAATGACCACTTTGGTAGGAAGCAAAAGAAAACACAAAACAAAACTATCCCAAATACCTCTAAATGTGATTTTGTTTCTTTCCTATGACAAAACAATGATTATTTAATATACCGTATAAGATAAGTATAAAAACTTTTAACAAATAAAAGTTCAGATGAAAATCATATTTCTTCTTAATTATAATAGCAAATAACCTATATAATTTGAATATTAAGCACAAGAAACGTAACACCTAGCATCTACTATGATTGTAGAGCATGGTGATTCATGGTTTAGTTGCTCACCGTACTGCTAAAGGACAACGAAAACCTACAAAATAAATAGATACAAAAAAGACAACAATGATGGTCAACATAGAGGGGTCTTCCAAACTTAAGGAAGGATATGAAGCTTCCTTGATTGGCAGACCAAATTTCTATTTTTTTAAGAGAATGTAAAGAATCAAAGATATAGTAGTATGTAAACATAAGTACCTATTATGTACTCTAGAAAATATTTTTGTCTTTAAGAGAAGAATAGACAATTAGAAGGTATGAGTTTGCTAAGATATGCTATAAAGCATGAAAAATATTTGTAAAATAAAATATCTTTGTGTAATAGAAATATCGTAAATAGACAACATAAATAATCTATTTTGCAGTTGCAAGGCTATAGTAACTAGTGAAGGGTTAATTGGAAATATCCAAAGCTAAATAAGCAAAAAGTAAAGGATAATAATCGATGAGGATGAAATGTTAGTAAAGTAAGTTTATGAGATATAACCAACCATAACTGAGAAGGGACATGATAGGTAGAGTCTTGCACTAGAGGTTGCACCACATCTTATGTTAGCATAAAGCCTACTCTCTACTGGCAAGAATTTCCAAACAACAAGACTAGGAGATGCTCCATGCACAAGAAAGCATAGAAGCATAAAAGGTTGAATAGAAAGACAAGATTTAAGCAAACAATGCTTTAAGTCATAGAATATTTGAAATTTTGGAAGTATTTTGTTATCATAATTCATGATGCATTATGCTCTCTTCACCATAGTGGTATTTATAGATGAGTGTAGGCCAACATAGGGGAGAATTGTCAAGTCAGGTGTCATCATGCTAGACCTTTATCTAGTCAACAAATGACATGATGTCATATTAGGCAGTGCTTGGTATGATAAGCTAATGGAAGTAAACCAAGGTAGGGTGAGGTCGAATTTGAGGTGTGCCTCAAAACAACCTTCAAGGGTAATGATAGAATGACACTAGGATAGGTGTCATTTGGTTTAACCAATAAATAAAGAAACATAATATGTTTGGTCTAAGCAATGGTTGAGGGGTAAGCTTGAACTAGCCAATAAGTGCATTCATTGGTAAATACGATGCGGTCATCTTGTTGTTAGAATTTGAATTATTTGATTGCATTTGCTATAGAAATTTTGTGATAAAGTAGTGAAAGATATGTTGGATGTGTACTCTATCAACTTAGCCTATCAAGCTAGCCAACACAATCATGCAAGACAAAACATGTCTGACTAGGAGTGTGTTGGGTGCATGTTAAGTATGCATCATGGTACGTTTCAAGGTAGAAGCCAACACATGGAAGATTTAGATAGGGAGGTTAGTTGACCATGATTCATGGGAGGGATCACAAAGTATTTGCAATGTTTAGTCATTGTAGACGAGGAGTGGTCTTTAATATTCTACCATTATAGAGAGGAGTTTGCAATACCATATCAATGCATTGAGGAGTTTGCAATGATTTGTCATTGTGGACAAGGATCCACAATGCTTTATCATTTCAAAGGGGTCCACACCACTTTATCAATGCAGACAAAAAAAAAATGCATGAAGAAACAAAGTGACTATAACAAAAGTATAAATATGTTTATACTCGTTAGACAACTTTTTTTGAGCGTGTTCTTCCATAAGTATTTATTCTTTGTTTTTTAAAAATTTTAAAAAAATTAATGTTCAAGTATGATATTAGTGAATGAACATACTATCATACCTAAAATTAGGTGTATGCATGTTATATATGGTTTAAATTAATAATTGCTATATTTTTGTTAAGAGGAAAATATTAAACATAAAAGGGACAAATCACATTCAATAGAGTAGTCCATCACTATGTTTATCGTTGCCAATTATAAAATATGTCACATCATTGGATATTTGTTTATATGGGTTGAAATTGGTTACATTAAAGTATGAAATTCATAGAAGTGCAGTATATAAAGATGATAACAAATAAATAGGCATGCGGCACAAAGCATAAGAAAATTCAATACAGAGAAGAATAGATATTAACGTGGGAAAAAAATCTATTAAATAATAATATTATATATATAAAAGATGTAACAGTGTGAATACCGAATAAAATTACGGATATACTAAATGGTGTCCTTTTATGACGTTTAAAATCACTTAACATTGGATATTAGAAAGTGTGTACTGTTTTAGGTCATTAAAAAAGTGTTATTGTATACAATTATATTTTTCCACTGAGAAATGTCTCCATTCCTGCTAATTAACCAGAACAACCCAGTTTTAAATAAGCACCCCAAACTTGATTGCTTCTCATCGTCTTTTTCACTACTTACACGCCTGATATGGGTCTCCATTCCAATAGATATTGGTAATGTCAATTCTGTATTTTTATATTTTCCAAGCATGAAAGTCATGTGGATATCTTTTATTTCAATCAATTATATGCACTTCCATCAATTGTTTTTTTATTTCAATTTACATGGTGGAATAGGTAGCCGCCACGGCAGGCTGTCCAACTTTTTATGAACGTCACATTATTCTGCGCTTTCCGCCCCCAGAAGCCGTCACACAGATCTTCGCGCAATTCACCCCTATAACCACCGTGCCACAATCATTTTAAACATTTTATGCCGCCCCATGTGAGGTTTGGATGAACCAATTAATCTACACCTCGAGATTTGAACCTTGGACCTCCGCCCCTTGTAAAGTTTGGATGAACCAATTAATCTACACCTCAGACCTGAATTTCCATTCCCTGCACTCTTTTGACATAAATATTTAACTGCTTTATCACTATTAGTAACGTGTGGTTCCCATTGTTAATTTAATCCACCAAACGTATCCAACGTGTATAAGCGGTGTTTTTTTCGTTTAACAATTTTCTCGAACATATACTGCACTGTCGCTGATTCACATGGGCCCTTCTAAAGGCTTATTGCACAGAAAATAAGATAAGATGGGCCCTTATAAAGGCCTATTGCACAGAAAAGAAAATACTATTAACTTTTGAACTGCTAACGTTGAAATATGAGCAAATTACATGCTCACAGGCATAAAGCCTTATTATTGATGGATAGATACTTATACCATCTTTTTTCTTTTTTCCAATGTTTCTCACTTATAAACAGTGGATACTTAAGTATATACACAGGACTTGTGAACAGTGCATACTTAAGTATATACACGGAATATACAACCAGACACAAGACAAGAGACTGCTTATTCCAATGGAGTTTGTCTGCGATTGTAATCTTATCAATTGTTCTTTTTATAAAGGATCTTTTTTCCTTCCCTGACATCAT
The DNA here is from genome assembly GCA_028583015.1 of Wollemia nobilis. Taxonomy (NCBI): domain Eukaryota; kingdom Viridiplantae; phylum Streptophyta; class Pinopsida; order Araucariales; family Araucariaceae; genus Wollemia; species Wollemia nobilis. The sequence continues at coordinate 3,617,473 of JAQPPZ010001711.1, read as the reverse complement.
GCATGTGGTAAGGGTATGGCCTGCTGTCTTTTAGCTTTCCCTACTTTATCAAAGAAATTCTTCCTTCATGCAAAATAATCAGAACCAAGAGAAACTATTAAATTGGGTCCCTCTAAAAGTAGCCAAGGTAGGGTCCAAATGCCCTTATTCTCTCTAAGTATTGATATGAACTATATGTGGGTGGGTGGCTAGTCAATTGTATTATGATGCCAACATCCATTGCCTATTTCCACATCTGTTTTAATGTCTAGATCGTTCCTTTTTTTCCTCCACAATGTTTATATAAAAAAATAGGGTATCTAGTATGAATTTGTCACTACCTGGTATCATTTTTTTCTCATAATTCATGTAACAAGGGCTTTGAGCATTGATTGATTTGTCCTTCTAACGTGCAATAGCCATCAACTTTATATATGAAATTGATTTTGTGTTCGCTGGTTTAATAACTTTAGCTCCACAATTGTATGTTATTTATTGTGGATTGAGCTTTTGACGTTGGACTTCAACTTTATCACCATGGGTATTTGAGATACTCTATAGCATATCTTAATTCCATGATGCATCTTTTTGACGATAGCTTTTGGACGATGGATCCAAGGCTTCGCATATTGTTCCATTGGTTTATTTTGTGAGTTGTAGGGCCAGGAGAACATCATCATCAACTTAGGATACTGGCAAGAAACCAAACTTTATTATTCTATAGAATGCTCAAGTAGCTTCTTAGCCTCATGAAGAAGTAGGAATACAACAGGCTAAAAAAGAAGGAAACTAAACTACTACCATTGTGTAAAGTCTCTATCAAAAAAGTTTTCAATTTTCTTCTTCAATGTTTATCTTTAGGCGTTGAGACAGTATAAAGGTTTGGTACATATAATGAGTTTGAAACGAATGATGTTTAATGGAAAGTGCCTATTAATTCCAGTAAAATGACTATCTATATGTCTTACGGAGCGAATACTTTTGATTGATGGGGCTGTTTCATGCAATTCATATAGTAATCCATTATACTTGTTTTTTAAGTATTAGTTCAAGTGGTTTCTAAGAAATAAATATTATATAAACATATTGGTAAAATACTTTGATTTTATTTAATTAGTTTATAAATATTTATATTTAAAATTATAATGTTAAATTTTTTTTATTAAAAAATAATAATATTTATAAAATAATATATATAATCATTAGTAATAATGCAATAAGGATCATTAACTTGATGAAATTATAATAGAATATAGTTTTAAAGCATGTAATTTTTCAAATACATTACTTAGATACTTAGTAAATGAAGAGAGATAATACTCATAGAAAAGGAAACATAAAATATGATGAGGCATTGCAAAGAACGAACAATGAATGATTCTCCCACTATTATGTTGTTCTTTTTATTATTGGGTAAATGAGACATCTATGACTAGCTCTTGCTTTAGATTGATAAAACTAAAACAAAAAATATTATTAGCTCAAAATAAATAATTTCATTTAGAAAATAAAAAATTATTTATTTTCTATGTGAAATTATTTATATTATTAGCGAGAGCTATTTATAGATGTTGAAAATCAAATTAATAAAATGGTTGATTAAGCATATGTTAGTAGTGTTAGTGGAATTATTGCAAATACATCATCTATTTGGTTTTTAATGAATTCTTTAACTTTGATAAGATAATAAGTAGACTTTTGGAAGAAAAAATTAGTCGAAATTGATTAGACATTTTTCGTAGGACTGCCCAAACTATCGAACTCGTTTTGGCCATATCTCACTCATCCGGACTTGGATTGAGCTGAAATTTTGAGGGTAGATGCCTGAAAAACCCTAGAACGTCTCCACAAATTTCCACATCATTTGGAGCAATACAGATCCTAGCGCATCCCTATGTGTGAATGAGATATTTGGCAAATGGCTATGCAAGGGTTTCATCTAGGTTGAGTGTAAACAGCTCCAGAGGTTGGTTTTTAGGGCCTTCGGGTCCTAGCGGTAAATATTTGTGTGGTTTATGCTCAACATTTTAGCAGGAAATGTTGCAGGGGATACAAGATGGGTTAGAAATTTATCTTTCAACAGATCATACTGTGAAATTGAGTGACAACGGCTTCCAATTTGTTGCACAAAAGAAAAGTGATAACCATACCTTTCCACGGCATTTAGGGCAAGGATTAAAGAGATCACAAAACAAGTTTCAAGCAGTTGATCCAAAAATTACTCATATATCAAGTGAATCTGGTGCTAAGGTGCACCCACAAAATAATTCTACTATGAAAACCCCTGTCAAGGGTAAGAATTTCGAAGACTCAGTCCCAAAAATAAATTTTAGGGATACCCTTTGTGGTGGACAGCCTCAGCCCAATGCTAATATCAATATTAGGGCTTCCCATAAACCTCTAAGAATGCCTAATATTGATCCTAGGAAAATGGAGTTAGGATGTCTTAAAGCAGCTGATGGAACTCCTATTGTTAATCTTGATATGGGTAACATTCAGACTGGTATTGAAGATTTGGAAAAAAAAGGACTAATTTGTCGGTTCATGGGTTTTCGTTCGAGTCTATCTGCTTTCAAATTCTGGGTTGCAAAAAGCTAGAAAACTAAAGGTGAGTTACAAATCTCTATTTATCCAAATGGTTATTTTCTTGTTTTATTTGCTAATAATGAAGATAAAGAGAAAACTTTTCAATGGGGTCCTTGGTTTTTTGGAAGGGTAGGGTTTTTCATGAAGCCCTGGCATACTAAATTTAAATTCGAAGAAGAGATGTGTTCTATAGCTCCTGTGTGGGTTAGAATCTTTGGCCTCCCTATTGAATTTTGGAATCCTACTATTTTTTCTTCAATTGGAAACTCTTTAGGAACTTTTATGATGACTGTTGATTGTACTCAAAATTTTGAACATATTATTTATGCTCGGATTTGTGTTTTAATGGATTTTTACAAACCCCTACCTAAAAATATCACATTACAATTTGGGGAAGACACTTGGGAGCAAGTAGTGGACTATGAGAACATTCTTTTTCGTTGTAGAATTTGCCATGAATATGGTCATTTGGCCAATGCTTGCCCAAATAAAATTACTGATCAAAAGAAAGAATATATAAACTCAGCAGGTTTCCAAATACCTAGAAGAAAAACACTAAAAAAAACTAGTTATGAAAGATCAATCAAAGTCATCTGCTAATATGTTTGAAATTCTTTCCACAAATGATGTCCCAAGTGAGGAAGAGGAAATAATGGAAACTGAAATCTTAGAAACATAATTTAAATATGAATGGAAGAACTCAGAGACAAACCAACAAATCAAAGGTTTTCAACAGAAAAAAAAGGAGAAAATTTACACAAGAAAAACAATATTTCAAATGTCAAAACTTCAAATAATGTAGGTTCCAATATAGACTCTGTTGAACCATCTAGTAAAATTTTGCTTTTGTACGAGCATTCTTCAAGGTTAGAAGCCATATCAGATTCAATTGGAATAAGTCAAGAAACAGGGAAAAAAATTGAAGATGGATTCTAATAAAAAAGTAGGTCGCAAGACCAATCAATATCATATGGTAAAATAAGGTGAAAAGCTTGTAGAGGAAGGTAATATTAATGCCCTTCCCAAATTTTTTAGCCTTGGTATTAATGAAGATCATCACTTGGAATATTAGAGGACTCAAAGGGAGTCTTCAAAACAAAATGAAATTAGAAGAATGATTCAGATAAATCATCCACATCTTGTTTTCCTTCAAGAAACAAAGATGTCAATGGAGGATATTGACTTAATTACCAATAAAATTTAGCCAGCTGGAAAAGTGGTTTACCTCAATTCCCAAGGGACTTCGGGTGGCATTGCTTGTCTTTAGGACCCAAAAGAGGTAGTTATTCACCATATGATTGGCAGTTGGGGTTTGTTGGCTATAGCTATTCAAAGTAGACATTCCAACCAGATTATGCTCTGCATTACTATTTATTCTCCGACTTCTTTAGAGGAAAAAAGAAGACAGTGGAAGGATATTACTCATATTATCTCTCATTTTCCTAAATCTTGCATCTTGATCAAAGGAGATTTCAATACCTCCTCTCTCTGGATGAGAAAAGGGGGGAAATAGAAATTTAGACAAAAGCACTAACCTCATGAGCAAATATATTGCAAACCTCCATCTTGTGGATATCCAACCAGATAATGGCCTTATGACTTGGTCTAACAGAAGGTAAGGCTTAGCTTGTATAATGGAGAGATTGGATAGGTTTTTGCTCTCTAAAAATTTCTTAATCCATGGTCACATTCCTAAAGTGAAGACTCTTAATAATGTTGGTTCGGATCATTGGCCAATCATGGTGGAAATGTGGAAAACCAATGTGAGTTTCTCTCCTTTTCGTTTTCAATTAATGTGGCTTAGAGAAATTTCCTTCAGACCTCATGTGCAACAATGGTGGAAGAAAGGTAAACCTAGGCATGGGACTAAGATGTTTTGTTTTGCCAAAAGACTGCAATACATTAAATCCAAAATCAAGACTTGGAACTGGAAAGAGTTTGGGGATGTTCATAAAAAAAAACATGAAGTTATTGCTCATCTTGAAAATTTGAATAAGAAAATTCGTTTAGATGGCCTCACAGATAAGAGAAGTGTAGATGAAATTAAACTCACAACTCAGTTAGAGGAATGGGAAAAAGAGAAGAAATCTTATGGAAGCAAAAATCTAGAATTCAATGGCTCAAAGAAGGAGATCGAAACACAAATTTCTTCCACAAATATCTTCTAGCTCGAAGATCTCACAACTTTATTTCTTCCTTAAAATCGGATTCTGGAGATGTTGTTTATACTTGGGATGGCATGAAATCTATTGTTATTGATTACTTTTCCAATATTTTTTCTGCTACTCCTCTTGACTCAGCTTCACAACAAAATGTTCTTCAAGCAATCCCTTCTCTTATCCTTTCTGAGGAGAACTCTATTTTGACTTGTTGTGGCTGCTCCAAAATGTACCCCAAAATTGGGGACCCACATTTTTTGCATGTTTTCCAAGAAGACCGAAGTGGACCATATGCTAAAGATCAAAGAAAAAGTAAAACACCGCAAGGAGGAAAAAGTGTCTCAATATCGTGACATGTTGCATTTTCATGGTCCAAAGCAAAGAGAGAGAGCAAGGAGGAAAAAGTGTCGTGATATCGTGACATGTTGCATTTTCATGGCCAAGAGCAAGAGAAGAAATAAAAGTGTCGTGATATTGCGACATGTTGCATTTTCATGACCAAACGAGAAAAGAAGGAACAAGAAAGAAAATTGTCGCGATATCGCGACATGTTGCATTTTCGTGGGCAAGAGCAAGAGAAGAAAGAAAATTGTTGTGATATCGTGACATGTTGCATTTTTGCAACCAAACGAGAAAAGAAATAACAAGGAAAAGTGTCACGGTATCGCGACATGTTGCATTTTCGTGGCCAAGAGAAAGAGAAGAAAGAAAAGTGTCGCGATATCATGATATGTTGCATTTTCGTGGCCAAGAGCAAGAGAAGAAATAAAAGTTTCACGATATCACGACATGTTGCATTGTCACGACCAAAAGGAGAAAAGTGTCACGATATCACGACATGTTGCATTGTCGCGGCCAAAAGAGAAAAAGTTTCACGATATCGCGACATGTTGCATTGTCGCGACCAAAAGAAGAAAAGTGTCACGATATCGCGACATGTTGCATTGTCACGGCCAAAGGAGAAAAAGTGTCACGATATCGCGATATGTTGCATTGTCGTGGCCAAAAGAGAAAAAGTGTCACGATATCGCGACATGTTGCATTGTCGCGACCAAAAGAAGAAAAGTGTCGCGATATCGCGACATGTTGCATTGTCGTGGCTAAAAGAGAAAAAGTGTCACGATATCATGACATGTTGCATTGTCACGACCAAAAGAGAAAAAGTGTCGCGATATCGTGACATGTTGTATTTTCATGATTCAAAAGGGGTAGGCAAGCAGATAAACAATAAGTGTCACGATATTGCAACATGTTCGATTTTCGCCAAGGCAATAGAGCAGTTGACAGTGTGTCTGATAATAGTGATGTGGACATAAGGACAAAATCCAATGAATAAGAAAAAACATTACATAAGGAATCTTTAATGATTTGAAATCATTTAAGATGGCCATTACACACGGAAGGAAACGGATGCAAGCCCATGTGGAGAAAAGGAAACTTTCTTTCGAAATCAAACGAAAAGTGAAGCCAAACCATGGAAATGAAACGAAGGGCCACAAAATAGAAACGAAAAGTTTTTTTTGGAAATCAAAACACATGCATGCACAAGGGAAGGTGAAAACGAACAGTCATGGAGGGAGAAACAAATTTTTTTTCAAAATTTTTAAATACGCCATTAAAGAAGTGGAGAAGGGCTAGAAATTGTAGAAAAAAAACAAAGACTATCTTTCAGAAAAAAGGAGTTCTTTTTTGGCAAGAGCAACTCTTGTGTGTGAAATCAAAAGGAGATTGAAACTAAGACTGCTACTATTTTTGTAAATCTTTCCTTTGCATTATTGCTTCTTGTATCTATTCATTTACGCCATAAAGTTGGATACGATAGGTGAATGATGGAATGATGCAATTATTTGTTTTCTTAGAGTCTTGCATCTGATCTAATTTGACTGTGTTTATGTTGCGGTGTCCGTTAGGTCAGGTTGTTTTAGAATTTCATCTCATAACTTGGGGTTTTGCATGGAGGAGATTGCTAACCAAATTAATTTCCTGTTTTGCTTTTCCAGCTAACTTTGTAAATAATGTTTATGTTTTAGTTTTTTGATATTTAGATTAGTCCTACTTTAAAATCTATTATTCTGATTCGGATCCATTCCAGAATTTTTGCATTTGTTTTCATTCTTGCATCTCCAAACACCTTCATCTAATTTTTAGATAAAATATGGGTTTAGGAGGGCTACTAATTCCAAATGCACACTAAATCAGATCAAGTGAATGAATCCTAACTTTCTAACTCACTAATTATTGCTAACTTTACTAACACCAAATGCTAACATAGGGATAGTGAAACACTTTTAAATAAAGATAAAATGAACCCGCTAACTCTAAAAATGAACCTCATGTTAAAGGCACGGAGCTTAAAATGAAGTGGCTTATACCACACACTTTCTCATTTGGAATATTTTTAAGCTGAAGATAAAAGAGATTACTAACTGGGTTTCGGGTAGATCACTTTAATCTCAAGAACATTAAAAGAAGCTATCTTTGCCATTTGGTTGATTTAATGGATTATGATTGCAAAGTACTTGTTAGAATCATTAAAGGCACTTTGTTAACTGTTATTTGCATGGTTTAAGTTATTCTAGTATACATTCATTTATTTGCTTTCGTCTTGATTGATTATATGCATATGAATGTTTTTTCACAAGAACCTTGGAGAAATAAATAATGCTACTTAATTTCTTTGCAAGAGAGAGTTTCATGTTTGAGACTCTAGTTGTGGTGATCATTTTGCTATAGGGCAAAATATTCACTCAACATTGTGGCGCTAGAAGGAGGGCCTTCTTTATTGCTTTGTGATTGTGATCTGTTCTAACGATTAATGTGGGTAGTTTTGTTTCCACCTATTGTGCTTACAGGTATAACATTTATTTGTTTCATTTTGCAAGTGAGTTGAAAGAAGTCTTTTAGAGTTCTAGAGTTTTCAAGCTGGCCCAACCTGAGTACATAGCTATTAGGTCCAAAACCACAGGGGAAACTATTTTGCAAAGCCTTTCTCCCACTGCTAGGAAGCCGAGAAACAAAACATTAGAGATCAAAATACCACCCGGTGTACTTGAGTTAGGAGCGTCTTTAGACTCAAGTACGTCTAGTGGGCCTGAGCCCACAATTTCAAATGTGACAGCTATACCAAGTGTGTATGTCCCCATCATTACAAGTGTCGCCATTATTCCTATAGGGTCGATACCTTTGAATAACATGGCCCAAAAACAACAACAACAACAACAGCCACCTGCCCTTTGGTATGGTATGCAAAGTTATCCCTTGGATATCCCTGGGGTAGTCCATGACTTGCCTAGAAATATTGAAATGGGATTGCCTAAATTCGTGCATGATGGTCCCATAAAAGTCGAAGAACATGTCCAAATTTACAAGGATTACATGTTTAGACAAGGAGTTACACATGAAGATATTGCTTGTTGAATTTTCCTTGCTAGTCTAGACAGTACGACCAATGAATGGTACATGAATCTTCTCGTAGGGTCCATTACTTCATGGGCCCAATTAGAAGTTGCCTTTATTAGCCAATTTTGAATGTTTTTAGATCCTTCCATAATTTATAATTTATTCGTATCATGCAAAAGGTTACCCAATGAGCCCATAAAAACATTCAATTAGAGGTTCCAAAAACTATATACAAATTTAACTCGCCACTTTACAGTAGATCCTGTGGTGGCCCTGCAACTGTACTTTGGAGCTTTAGATCCATTAACATCCTTGTTGACTAGAAGGAATCCTCAGGTTACGATGATTTTGTTAGCTTATGCAGAGACCATGACCCTTGAACAACAAATGAATTTACCCAGAGTAGGGTTGTCTCAATTGACTGAGATGGGACAATACAGTCCATACAGTCAATTCTCCATGATGAATCAATTAATGGCACCACAAGTTCCAACAATGAATAATTTCCAACAACCATCTCAAGTCGCATCATTTCCCACTTATCCTAATGCCTCTGTTTCAACATAGGCATTGATTCCAAATAACCCGACGACCTTGCCTGGGTTCAGTATGAGCAATAACTTGTTGACCATACCTAGGTTCACTTCGATTAGTATGCCAAGCCCAACGACTTATCCAATAATTACTCCTATTCAAAGTGTGAATCTAGGATGGAACCAAAGTGCCCAGACCCAAGCCATTGTACCCGTTCCAGAGGTGGCTAATGCAGCAAATACATCTAGGCCCAAAATTACAGTGCCCCAACCACATGGGCCTGAATCCATGATAGAAGACATGAAGGAAACATTGGCCAAAGTTTTGGTTACTATGGGAAATGTTAATAAAAAGGTTGACCAAGTCATGGGTCATAACCGACCTCATAACCATAGAGGAAAAGGAACATAAAACACACATCCTAATAATGGACGAGTACCCAATATCGTAGCCAATCAAGTAGATGTCTCAAAATATTTTGGAGAGTCAGGATATTGTGATAATGATTGCTTGCACTGTTGCCATGGAAAGCAGGAGTCTATTGTAGCACCCTAAAATTGGTGCAGTGAAATTGTAATAATTACATTTACTATAGTAAATAATTTAAATTCAAATTTTAACCTCCCAAACCGCCCATTAATCGTCGGGTAATCCGTTTCCCCATTTTTCGTGCCATTTTTAGAGGTTGTTTTGACCGTTTGACGATATCATCGCCGATCAGACGATATCGCCCCAGATCTGACGATTTCGTCTAGGCTAGGACGTTCAGACGATCTTGTCTTAAAACTAATTTTGCACAATTAGCTTTTGTTCCAACGGGTCTCTAATCCAGACAGAAGCGTGTCTACGCCGTTAGGGACCCTCCCCCATTGGAGATCTCCCAAATAGGGATGATCTCCAACCTCCTAACCTCCCTCCTAAGCCTATTTAATCCTAAGCCCTCCCCTTAGCACCCCCCTGGCTGATAATTCCTATAACTCAACTTCATACATGTTAAAACATCCCAAATTTCTATTTTGCATTAGTTCTCTACAATTTTGTTGCAGGTACCTTACTGTTTTCAGTCGGAGCAAGCTTACATCGTCGTCGACGAACCTGTTCAGATCGGAGGTGATCCTGTCGAATCAGAGATGATTTCATACAAATGCGAGACGATTTCAACTGCAGTCAACATTGAGGCAATCAGTGCCTAAAGTTTGCATTTCTCCATCTTTTCTCTATTGTTTTTATTCTGCAATTAGCTAGTTTATTCAGTATTTTATGCTATTCTGCATTTTGGAGTTCACCCATCTAGATTAAATGCATAATTAAATCATAATTATTATCTAATTAGCATAATTCATTCCTATTTTTGTTTTTAAGTTTCAGTTTAATATTGTTGCTATCATTTTACACTATTTCCCTCTGTTAGGATAGTTGCATTTTTTGTATTTTGCACCTATTTCTCTGTTTGCAGGTCTCTGACGAATTCGTCTAACGAATTCGTCAGATCTCAGATGATCTTGTCTGATCTCAGACGATCCTATCAAATCAGAGGCGATCCTGACTGCTTCAAGAATCAGAATCTTCATCAGACATCCGGATCAGGTATTTTCCTTTAACATTCATTAATTTCTCTATTTTTCTGTCTTAATCCTATTTTTTGTATTCATTTAATCTGCATCTTCATATAGAATAGCTTAGACGCATTTTGGCCAAACCTAGGATTTGAATGCTTAAGGCTAAAACGAACACATAAAACACATTCCCAACCTAGGCGTGGAAACTGCCATTAAATGTTTCCTGGTGAACCCACCATCCGTCGAAAAATCACCAATATACACCTCCCTTGAGAGGCGGGACCTTCGCAAGGCCTCTCAGTCCGAGGTACTGCGACATCCTTTTCACATCCCCCTTCCGGGCATGGATCCTATAGCCTGAAGGTAAGGGTGTGAAAAATTTGGAGCGATACATTTTGGTGAACCCGACGTGAATGCATTTAAAACCTTTTGAAAACAAAAACAAATATATATATATATATATATATATATATATATATATATATATATATATATATATATATATATGTATACAAGAAAAACAAAAACAAAATCATCATTTCATGTTTATATGTTTTAGATTCAATTCTAAATAATAGATGCTAAATATTACTTTTAGAAGTACTAAAGAAACCATGAGTTTTTACTCAAATTCATATGAGCCCATCAGTAATGTTGGAAGAATTCAGCCAAATACATTTGTTGATTATGACCAACCTCATCCCTATTCAACATCACCTCCATCACACTTTTCTCATTTTTCATCCATAACCCAACAAAACAATCCCTTTGCCAATCCTCTTCATAACGATATTATCTATTCTCCCATATATCCATATTATGTCTATCAATCCACATATAATCCTCCACCACCTTTTCAATACTCTTCTTTCAATACAAAACATCCATTTCAACAAGAAAATACTTATTCTTCCAATTCTACCATGCACTCACCTCATACTTCGCAATCTTCCTATCATCATTCTACCCATAATAAAGAAAGTAGAGGTGAGAAACCATTAGGTCCTTTTATGATGAAATTCCTAAGGCATTTATCAAAAACCTCTCGAAAACCTTCATCACGTAAATTTACTAAGCTCAATCAACCAATGGATATAATTCTCAAGTATTTACTTGACACAAATAGGATTGAACTCCCTTCCATAAGACAACTTGATACCACAGAAGATTGGTTTAAACCTGAGCTACATTGTGAATATCATAGAGTAGATGGACATATGACACAAAATTGTAAAGATTTAAGATGTGCAATTCAAGATTTGATTGATAAAGGTCTTTTTAATATAAAGGAATTACAATCTACAACTGATTATAAATCTCCAGTAAACAATCAAACTCCTACACAACAAATACCAATAATCAATCAAGACATGGGGATCTCCCAAGAACCCCTATTCAATTATCAACAACAAGAAACCAATCAAATATTGCATGTTAATGTGTCCCATCATGATGATATTACTAATATTGTAACAAAAACTACAAATGAGCAACCTCAAGTTCAATCAACTCAATCTAATATTCAAGATATGGATTCCTCATTTGACCAACCTTCAAAACTATCTTTGGCTCTAGAGAATGATCCAAAATGGAATGTAAGCATAGAAAGCTCATCTTTAAAATCAAAATCTCAATCTGAAATCCACTTTGATAGCCAACAACAAGTGATTAATCCTCAAGCAAAGATATCCCTTTTAGAAGTATTACAAAGTTCTCATAAGGAAACTTTGTTCAAGATACCTAGCCAACAATTTGTTCCTCATCATATTTTCTCTAAGAACATAATTAATGGTGTAAACCCTCTTGAGGTTAACCATATTTCATTCTATGATGAGGAGATTCCTTCCTCTACTCCACAAGAAGACTATTATCTTTACATTACAGGATCTAGTAAAGAAACACTTGTTAAAACTATCATGGTAGATAATGGCTCCTCTCTTAATTTATGCACTTATCAATTATTCCAAAAACTCAAATCAAAGGAAGAAGATATTAATGAATCAAATGTTATTATAAAATCTTTTAACAATGAAATTCAAGAAGCTCAAGGTACTATAATTATTCCCCTTAATATTGGATCCAAGATCCTGGATACTTTATTCTATGTAGGATATTGCCCTTCACCTTACAACCTACTTCTTAGAAGTCCTTGGATTCATACGATGAGGGTTTTCCCTTCCACTCTTCACCAATGTTTGAAGTTTGAACTTGCAAATAAAAATGTTACCATACATGGTGACCCAACACCATTTGAAGAATATTTAATGGTTGAAACATCAAGTTCTATACATTCTCTATTGTCACAATTATCTTCTATCCATCACTTTTCTTCATCCATATATGATCATCCTTGTTTACCAAATAACATCCATGCATATCTTTCACATATACTTTCTCCATCTTATCAAGACTTGGAATATAATAATAAGAATGAAGAACTTTCTTATCCTTCTTATATTTTATTTTGTAACATGATCAATTTTCCACATATAAAAGTCAAATCTTTTGCTACATTATTCTACATTATAACAAAGCTTTTGTTATCACTACCTTTTATTCATCACCTTTTGTTCTTACCTTCACCTCAACCAGATTATCCTTCAAAACCTCCTTTGATTTTGAAGCAACCTTAGACATGCTATACTCAAATAACCTTGTATAGTGTATATAGATCATCTTGTATATACCACCAATTTCAGTTCATAAATTAAAATCAAAATACAAAAAAAATCAAAATCCTCAAAATCTTCAAAAAAAATACTAATGCAACTAAAGACCTTAAAGGTAAATTTGAGCCCAACTGGCTTGGACCATACATTACCATCTGCTAAATTTGAATCAGGAGCATACAAATTATCTACCTTAGATGGTAAAGAACTTAAAGAACCCATGAATATTTTGCATCTTAAACGTTACTATGTATAAATTTGGTCATTTCATCCTTGTATATATTAGTTTAAAATTTTCAAAATCACTATCTTGTATTTCTTTCAATTTATAAATTCAAAAACACCAAAAACATTCATAATCATCAAAATCTTCAAAACTATTTGTTGCATTTATTTATGGCACTTGTTAATTTTTTGTTCAAAAAAAAAAAAATAATGATAAAAATATAAAAACAGCAATATTCTTGACTCTTTCGAAACCAAAACAATATAAAGAAGAAAGAGAGAGTCAACATTCTCAAAACTTCTCAAAAATCATTTATATATATTTTCTTACAATTATTGCAGTTATATGTTTCAAATTATTTTGGATAAATTAGCATTTATTTGGAATCTCTCACTTGCACACTCAAAAAAAAAAAAAAAAAAATAAATATCTTGATTTTATCTGGCATGATTACTAATCTCTCTTATATCAAAGTCCACAAAATTCAATTAAATAAAGTTTGAGCATAGAGAATTGATCTTGTTATTTACTTAAACCAAGCACATCTTTTCACAATAAAATGATTATATTTGTAATTTCCATGCTTTGCTACATAGTAGAAGTGGTTTCTTGAGCGAAAAGTTTCCCTTGCTATCCTATCATGCACATGGTCTAGAATCTTTGAGAATTGGCAAAAGGACAAGCTCACCCCTACCCAGAATAAAAATCCCTTGCTCTACAACTAATCTGAGCAAGTATCCCTAGTATAGAACAAAAAGCAAAGTTCAAGAAAAAGAGAAAAAGAAACAAAATGTTATTTTATATCATTACAACAATATTTCAAGCATTATCTTAATTATCAAGCAAAAATACAAAAAGAAAAAAGAAAGCAAAAGCAAAAGCAATAAAATCCCTTTCCCTACCCTTTGAAAAGAAAAGAAGGGTTGATGAGCTTGAATCCCTGGAATTCTCAATTATTCAAAAACTGTGAGGTAAGCCCCATAACAGGTGGTTTGTGCCCAACCTGCTTGGCCTTGGGTAACTCCTAGCATGGCGATATGTCCGTCACATTAGCGACCTTCTTTTGTACTGGACCTATGTCTACTTATGGATTAGCTAGCTCTTGATAATCCGACCTACATAGTAGTCTAGTATGGTTATATGCATCTACATCATGGTTAATGAACACTTATTTGGTTTCTTCAAATCACTTGTATCATATTATCTTGCTCAAAACTGGTAAATGAACATAGCAATTGCACACACATTTTATATTTGAGAGATTTTGTGTATCATTATGATAAATAAAGATTGGAAATGAATTCACCTATGCACGTGGGGATTCCTTATAAATCTAAATTTTGTCTTTAAAATACTTTGAAATATATTTTTGCAAATTGTTTGAAATAATTTATTTTCTTCTTTAAAAGTACAGTTGTTTCGACAACTATATGCATAATAGAAAAATCAAAATTTTCTTTCAAAACCATACAATCAAAAACACACACACACACACACACCATATATATATATATATATATATATATATATATATATATATATATTTTATCGACTTTCGCGACGATGGTATAGTTCCAAAACCAAAATTGGAATTTTATGCCTAGCGCAAGTCCTCATCTTCATATTTTTTGTTTATTAAAAATCAACCATGCAATAAAACAATCTATTTTTCTTGATTTTCGCGATGATGGTATAAGTCTATACCTACATATTCTATGCCTAGCGCAAACCATTGTAACAATTTTTATTCCCCATTTATTTAAAAATCATAAAAACCATATGACTTAAATCATTATGTTATACAATTATGTTTTTAAAAAAAAACAAACACATTTTCATTATTTCATGTCATTATGTCAAACTTCAAATTTGCAACGATGGTATAATTCCTAATGAATTATCCAAAAAATTTATCACACTTAGGAATTTATGCCTAGCAAAAATCATTTTAACATTATTTCATGCATACTATTTTCATGAAAATCTGAAAAACAAACCATCATCATCATCATTTGCACCATTGCACCAAAGTCTTAAGACAGTCTCTTAAGCACTCTTTTACTTTTAACAATATTTCTATACTGGGATTAGCTTGACGACCGAGTGAGCAGCGACTCCATGAAATGGTCTATAATAGCGACAATGTCCTTTGAAATTATTGTTAGAAGTCTCTTTTTATTTTTTATCACATTACATCACAAACAACCAATTTGTTACATCAGATTATTTCATTTAAAATATTACAGCATGACATCAAAATTATAAATTTTCAAAACGACATAATTTCATAAATCCTCAATCCAATCATCAAATTAATCAATCAAACATAAAAGCATCATAAAAATACATAACACAAGTCATATGATCAAAAACATATCTCATCTCATATATATATCAACAGTATATATACATCATATCAAAATTGGATTGGTATGCCACAATCTGTACCTCGGCATACTCAATCCTCTATCAAAAAAATAATAAATGCTATCATATCAATCTGTACAATGTAGTGCAGTAGTCTAGCCTCGAGAACCCCTCGAGCTCTCAGCCTCATCTCCTCCCCCACCTTGAGGTGGACGAGGTGGCCCCATCACAGTATGTGTAGTACTGCGAGTCCTAGTCATCGATCGGGACGAAGTCCTCGATGACCCGATCTCGATCGGATCTACGATGTTAGCTGGCAGGGGTAGTCTATCCTCCTCTAGCACCAGCTGATAGTATAATGTCTGATAGAAAGTAATTTGGGCAATAGCCCATGTCAGCTCCCTAGTGCTCGCCCCTCCGCCCCGTGCCCTGAGGCGTGCAATCTCGTCTCTGAGCTGTGTAACCTCAGCTCGGTGTCATGCAGCCTCCTCCTATAGGGTCTGCACCTATGCCTGGATATGGATCATCTCTGCTTAGAGAGTCACTATCTCGCTACTCTCCCCTGTGTCGACACCCTTGCCCTTGTCGGGCGATGGTGGCCTCTCTCTCTATGGAGAAGGGGGTCTCTCCGCCCTCCTCTCTCGCTGTCGTGGCCTCTCCTATGCCTGTGGCCTCCTCTGCTCTCTCCCATCGTGACCCTGGGCCGCCTCCATAGCTGCCTGGTGCCACCTCCCTATTCGATGCACAACTGCGTGTATCGAACCCTGAGCCCTCGTCATCCGAGGAGGGCGGATGCCTGCGTACCAGGCATCATAGCCATCTGCTAACCCCTGCATCATCCCCATCCACTGGCTGAATGGGGGCATCGTTCGAGTCCTGACTCCAGAAGTGCTGCATGTCTGGAGCCCCGCTAACCGTGGTGTTATCCCGGACAGTCCGGGAAAACTCGTAATCCCTGAGAGATGGGATCCCCTATTGTAGACCGAACTATCGCAAAACTCGGTCGTAGCGGTGGAGCTCCACCTCTCCCCCCTCCATCCACAACCAGCAAACTCACCTAATGCGAGCCAGCTCCTATCCATCCTCGGCCCACCCTGGATGCTCCCTCTAAGGCCTCCAGGTGATCTGATCTGGGACAAGGTCATCCAGCAGTCTCCGAGACATCGGTAGATCAATCCACCGCTATGACCCTCTTCGGAGCCACCAGTAGAAAACTCGGGGCCTCTCCCCGTCAATCCCTGTCATAGGAAGCCCTACCGGCCTCCGCACTGTAATGTGCTCCCAGCACCAAACCTGTAGGAGCGATGTCATAACTAGACATCGGTCGCCCTTGTACACGACCCCATGCAGGATCCTGTACAACCGACATAGAACATAGCTGCCCCAAGAAAACCTGTAACCATGGTCCCGCATGTCGTAGATCACATCTGCTAGCATCCATGGTACCCTGCATCCACTCTGGTGGCATAGCAGAAGTCCACCAACCACTCCGGCTAAAACCTATGTGAGTCTAGATGCCCCAGGCATCTGACGTAGTGCCTCGATGTTAACTTTGCCCTTCTCCAGGGTGAAGCTCGGGTCACCACACAATCGCCCCATAGCATGGCCCTGATTGGCCGCAGGAGTGATCAACCGTCCTTGTATGGGGATCCTCAGAATCCTCCATACATCCTCTAGTGTGGGAGTCATCTCCCCTGTCGGTAGCCAAAAATAGGAAGAACCCGGATACCACCTCTCTGCTAGGGCTGTCAGTAGCCCCATGTCTGTAGACACTTGTGGCATCTCTGCCACATGCTGTAAGCCGGCCTGTGCCAGCTGATCCCGCTCTACCTGTGTTAGAGCGGCCAAGTCATCTCTCAAACCTCCATACTTCCATTCCCTGCTCTTTAGCAAACCTCTCTGCAACATAAAACAACAAAACAATAAAAATCATTAATAACAATTCAAGTAATTAATAATGCAAGTTAAAAACAAGTTCAATTTAATCAAATGATGATATCGTCCACTATTGGACGATATCATCCCAAATTTGAGCATATTCGTCTCCGATTTTGCAAGCCGAAATCGTCCTTAATTTGATGAAATCGTCCCCCTTTCGCCGATTTCGCCCTTAGACGAAATTGGCGAACTTGAGACGATTTCGTCAAAATCGGGACGATTTCGTCCCGACGATGTCGACGGCCCAAAAATGGCCGTGATGCTCAAAATTCATTTAAAATTCACCTAAAAAGCATGTAAATTCAAATTAAATCATTCTAAACTAAGTTTAGACTCTTACCCGTAGCTCGCGTCGGACCTCTGTTGATCTGTGCGTCGTCTCCACCATTTTTTTCTTGTAGAGCTCTAAAACCAAAAAAATGAACAATAAAAATGAATTAGGGTTTTACCCTATTTTTTTTAATTTTATTCAAAACATAATTAAAAACATTTTTTTAATTTTTGCTTTTCTACGTTTTTACCTCAAACGTTCGATTTGGGTAAAAACACGGAGGGGGCACCATAGTAAGATGTCGTACGATTCGACCAAGAATCGTCACCTAAAAATGGGAATAATTTTTGCTTTCTCGTAGATCGAGAAGAACTCATCTTTAACGCATTTTCTTCGGAAAATTCGCTAAAGAGGGGGCAAAATGTAGCACCCTAAAATTGGCGCAGTGAAATTGTAATAATTACATTTACTATAGTAAATAATTTAAATTCAAATTTTAACCTCCCAAACCGCCCGTTAACCACTGGGTAATCCATTTCCCCCTTTTTCGTGCCATTTTTAGAGGTTGTTTTGACCGTTTGACGATATCGTCGTCGATCAGACGATATCGCCCCAGATCTGACGATTTCTTCTGGGCTAGGACGTCCAGACGATCTTGTCCCAAAACTGATTTTGCATAATTAGCTTCTGTTCCAACGGGTCTCTAATCCGGGCAGAAGCATGTCTGCGTCGTTAGGGACCCTCCCCCATTGGAGATCTCCCAAATAGGGATGATCTCCAACCTCCTAACCTCCCTCCTAAGCCTATTTAATCCTAAGCCCTCCCCTTAGCACCCCCCTAGCTGATAATTCTTGTAACTCAACTTCATACACGTTAAAACATCCTAAGTTTCTATTTTGCATTAGTTCTCTACAATTTTGTTGCAGGTACCTTACTTTTTTTCAGCTAGAGCAAGCTTACATCGTTGTCGACAAACCTGTTCAGATCGGAGGCAATCTTGTCGAATCAGAGACGATTTCGTACAAATGCGAGATGATTTCGACTGCAGTCAACATTGAGGCAATCAGTGCCTAAAGTTTGCATTTCTCTATCTTTTCTCTACTATTTTTATTCTGTAATTAGCTAGTTTATTCAGTATTTTATGCTATTCTGCATTTTGGAGTTCACCCATCTAGATTAAATGCATAATTAAATCATAATTATTATCTAATTAGCATAATTCATTCCTGTTTCTATTTTTAAGTTTTAGTTTGATATTATTGTTGTCATTTTACACTGTTTCCCTCTATTAGGATAGTTGCATTTTCTGTATTTTGCACCTATTTCTCTATTTGCAGGTCTCTGATGAATTCGTCTGACGAATTCGTCAGATCTCAGATGATCTTGTCTGATCTCAGACGATCCTGTCAAATCAGAGGCGATCCTGACTGCTTCAAGAATCAGAATCTTCATCAGACATCCGGATCAGGTATTTTTCTTTTAACATTCTATAATTTCTCTATTTTTCTGTCTTAATACTATTTTTTGTATTCATTTAATCTGCATCTTCATATAGAATAGCTTAGACGCATTTTGGCAAAACCTAGGATTTGAATGCTTAAGGCTAAAACGAACACATAAAACACATTCCCAACCTAGGCGTGGAAACTGCCATTAAATGTTTCTTGGTGAACCCACCATCCGTCAAAAAATCACCAATATACACCTCCCTTGAGAGGCGGGACCTTCGCAAGGCCTCTCAGTCCGAGGTACCGCGACATCCTTTTCACATCCCCCTTCCGGGCACGGATCCTATAGCCTGAAGGTAAGGGTGTGAAAAATTTGGAGCGATACATCTATATTGACTGAAGTTATATATTCCCAAGAAAGTGAAAAAGAGGAGGATGTGGAGTTTTTTGGAAAATAAGATGAAGAAAATTTGGAAGTTCATGCCAATAAACATTTTGGGAAAGGAAATCACAAGTATTACACAAGGAGTTCTAAGGATCCCAAAACTTCCTCCACCCCTCCAAACAACCCATTACTTCCCCCTGATTTTAAAGGATATGTTAATCCACCTCCTCCATCAATGGCAGAGAAGTCTAAGTTGGTGCAAAACATGTCAAATTTGGAAAAACCCACTTATGACTTGATAGAAGACATGAAGAAAACTAAGGCCAATGTCTCAATGTATGATATGTCCCAACTTTTAGGCCAAGAAGTAAGTCCACCAAAATTTTTGGATCCACCTACCCAAGTTCATGAAGCTAAGGGTGTTGAATCCCAATTGGTTTTGAAAATGGAAAAGTGAGACGTGCCCCCATTTCTTATAACCATTAGAATTGCTGGTAGAAATCTACACAATTGTCTAATAGATTCAAGGGCCTCTGCTAGCATTATGTCCCTAGAAATCTATCAAAAATTGGGACTTACACCAAAACCTTCTAAAATCAAGGTGTTGCAATTGGATAGATCGGCCATGGAGGCAGTGGGAGAATTAAGGGATACTCTTATTCAGGTCAACTCAAAACCTAGGGTTCAACATCACATAGATATATTGGTACTAAACATTCCTATCAAATATGGCATGGTGTTGGGAAGACATTGGAGCAAGAACTTAAACGAATACATTGTAACAGACTCTTCACATATGTGGTTGCCTTGGAGAGGAGTGGCCAACCAAAATCGAATTGATAGTGAACCTAGGCTTAAGGAAATGATAACAGAATACAACAAACCTAATGAGATTCAATACAATGAAACTGAATTGGGAGCCTATTGGTCACGAATCCGCCTAGTCATATAAAATACGCCCTAGACCCGGCCAACATTGAAATGCCGAGAGAAATAGAAGCCTCCCGGGCCAATCTCCAGAGAGGGCTGGCTCCCAAACTAATCTAAATTGGTTTCAAGGTAAGGGTTTAGAAATAATAGAAAGAGATGGAAATATGGCCGAAGCCGATAGTTGATAGGGAGAACAACCTCAGATAGCAAATAACCAAAACTAAATCTCAAAGATAAGCAACAACTGATTCTTAAAATGCACATACAAAAATTGGATCAAATATTGACTATAAGCTTGCCTTCAATTATACTTCAAATGTTCAAATGAAAACATAGCCAAATTTAGAATAGCAGAATTCAACTTATATTAACACTGGACTAAGCAGAAGTGAATCACATAGAAAGCATCACATGGACATCAGTTTGGATCACCAACTCCAAAAAACTCTAAGAACAAAGCAAAATGCACTTAGGATTTTTGCTTCAATTTTTGCAAAAAGGTCCTCCTCCTTTTCTTGAGATATACATTAGTATTTATAGAGGCCTTCCCTCTCCCTTTCGCATCGCAACATTTAAAATATAAAACATATTTTGAAGAGGAGACCCACGAAATGGGCACTTGAAAAGAGAAACAATCCCCCTGAATCTGCCTCGGAGAAATCATATTCCCTATTTTTATGGATCAAATTTGAAAATCGAACGGAAACAAGGGACCATATTTCTTCATTAAATGACTATTCTCGAGGCATGCTTGAAGTTGTTAGGAGATCACGAATAGGATCTTTTAATACTAGAGGCATCTTTAATTTTGGTGGCTTCGAGAACAAACTATTTTAACACGTTCTCCCATCTTGCGCACATAGGTAAACAACAAAACATTTAATCTTGGAGCCTCTTTGACCTTGATCTCAAAATCAGTTGGAGAGCTTTTAAAACATTACTTTGTTTGATCCTTATCTTCTCCTCACGTTCTCCTATGCAATATGAAGAAAAATGCGGACATAACTTTATTGGGCCTTTGTTGTTGCTTCTATCGCGAAAATGTGACAGGTCGCGAAAATGTGACATGTCGCGAAAATGCGACATGTCGTAAAATCATGATATTTTCAACTTATTGCTTTCTCTATTGCCACTAATCATGAAAATACATGTCACAAAATCATGAAATTTTCCCTCACTTTGCCCTTTTGTTACTTTTAGTCGTGAAAATATGACAAGTCACGAAATCACGACATGTCACGAAATCACGACATTCCATACTATCTTGCTCCTTCCGTGCTTTCTCCTTGTGAAATCATGACATGTCATGAAATCATGACATTCTCCTTTGTTTTGGCCTTCTTGTCATTCACTTCTGCAAAATCGTGACATGTCACGAAAATGTGACATGTCGCGAAATCGTGACAATTTTCCTTGGCACTCCCCTTGGCTGTTGTATGTCGCAAAATCGTGACATCTTCCTATCACTTTGCTTTCTTGCCACTGCAAGTCGTGAAAATACGACATGTCGCGATATCGTGACATCTTTGCCTTTACTGCTTTCTCACCGCAACAAGTCGTGAAAATGTGACATGTCACGATGTCGCGACAACTTTGTCATTACTGCTTCCTTTGCTGTTTTCTAGCGTGAAAACGTGATAGGTCACGAAAATGCGACATGTCGTGATATCGTGACATTTTCTATGCTTAGCTATTTTTTGCATCGGATGCCGCAAAAACATGACAGGTCGTGATATCATGACATGTCGCGATATCGCGACATTTTTCACTTACTTTGCCTTAACACAAAACTTGTAGAGATTTTTGTATTTTACTACTTATCCCTTTCGAGGTGCTTGGAGGGACAAACAGAGGAGTGAGTATCTCTACAATTTGTGCATTCTTTTGCATGAACAACAACAACAAAAACAATGTGGCAAAAATGCCAACATTCTTGGCGGCTCTCGGGGTATACAGTTCCATTGTATGCACAAACCCCAGGCCTTTATCCATTGGGCAACAGAGTCAAGAAGTTGGAGGAGCAGAAGAAGTGAGTGTTGGTTGATGTTGGACGTTTCTGCAGGCTGCTGCAACAAGCTCTTGCTGGCGCTCGACACTTAAAATAGGACCTTCAACAAAAATTTGTGGAATAGCATAACTTCCCTTATTCCTTTAACTACTACATTTTGCCTAGCTCGATTGAGCTGGGTAATCACCAGGTGTTGTGCAAGGATCTCCATGGCAGTGGTGAGAAGCACCTGGGTTGCAAAAATGGGAATGAATGGGGTGATGACCTTCAGATGTGTAGGACGTGGAACGGGAATGGTGAATGATGGATTTGTGGAAGATGGAGGAGTAGAAGCGGTAGATACAACAACTGAAGAGGGTGCTACTGTGCTACCAGCTACTGGGATTCCATGAAAATAGATAATGAAATGGAAGTGGATGGGATGGAGAAAGTGGTGGGAACTATGGAGAAGTGCTCAAAATACAAGGGATTGGAAGAAAGGGGAAGAAGAAACGGGAACATCAGAGAGGGGAACAGAAACAACAGTAGTGGCTTGATTATTTACAGTGGAAGAAGGAGTGGGAGAGGAAGGGAATGAAAATAAGGAAGTGGAAGAAAGAAGTAGATGGAAGCCACTACATGTTGGGAAGGAAAATAAAAAGAGAGAGAAATAAACATACCTGCGGGCTCGTGTGCAAAAGGAGCCGAAGTTGATGAATTTTTTTTTTTCCTTTTTTTTTTTTTTATGTACAAGGTAACACTGTGTTTTCACATTATGAAATTGGCCATGGAAAATTCATTTTCTTCATTATGAAATTGGCGTTGAAATTGGCCATGGAAAATTCATTTTCTAGGTGGAGCTCTTCCAAAACTTCTTCCATTAAGTCAAGCTCGCCAAATTCTTCAGACATCATGTGCACCGAATTTTCTAACCTGTCCATTTCATCTATTCTCTCCACATGAAATGTGGAAGGCTTCTCATTGAAAATCTTCACCTTTTTACCTTTATGGATCACCTCCAAATGAGTAAAATCCAAAGAAAGGTAACCCTCAAGTTTAGCCATGAACTCTCGGGAGAGACACATACCAAAACATGGCTCTAGATCCACTACTATGATCTCCTGGATCACAGTAATCTAAGGCATGGCGTGCAAGGAGATAGGAACATCCTTAATTACGCCCACCATATTTACTGAGGTACCATCTAGCTGCAAAACTCTCATGCTAGTCCTTGTATATTCCATGCCTATGACATCACATACTGCCTTAGGCATGATAGTAGTAGTTGCTCCTGAGTCAATGAGGCAATTATGCACCACATGTCCCTCCATTCTCAATGAAAGATAAAAAGGTGGTGGTCTATTTTTTTCGATGACTAAAGAGGTCATATTTTGAGCCATAACTACCTAGGCTGGAGCCTTCCCCTTACTTTGTGTGGTCTTCAGGGATTCCTGTAAGAGATTTACCTGTCCAGGTAGCTGCAAGGTGTCATACAGACTTACTTTAGCTGGTATCCTTTTGAGTTCTTTGACGATGTTGTACTCCATCGAAATCGGCTCTCTCCCCCCACTAGTAGATTCAAATATGCTTCTATATTGTTGGGTGGCCTCCACTCACTGTCGTTTAGTCAATGATGGATACCGCAACGTCTCTCTAGCTTGTTCCTTTGTTTTTGCTTGCGGCTGGGAGGTAGAAGCCTTAGCTTGCAACCTCTCTTTTGCTTGTGGTGGAAGCGGATCCTTCGAAAAAATAGGTGGGTCTTGTTGTGGGGCTGGAGGATCATGAGTCTTTGTAGGTATTTGTTGCTTTTTTGCTTGTGCAGGAGGCACTTTCAATGGCTCCATCTTAGCCGGATCTACCATCATTGGTTTCTTGCCGTTGCATGTCAAGACTGCCATGTATTCCTCAGGAGACATCATAGAATTATGATCCACCTCCACCTCTCGAATCATGTTTATACGGCTCCCCATAAGAACTTGTAAATAATTTTGGTGGACCATGCAAGTGGACTCATCATGTGGGTCATTGCATGAAGAACACCAGTATGATGGCTCATGTGAAACTTCAGAAGGGCCAGCCTCTTCACTTACCAGGATCATTGAGTTCCTCTCATGTACTTTCTCTATAACCTTGCTAGGAGCAACTTGCTCTCTAGTTACCGTCGAAACAAATCTTCGTGGCTGATAGTTCCTCTTCGCCTCTCTCCGCTCCATAGATGTCATCTTGTTAGTGAGGGCTCTCATGGCCGACTAAATTTCTTGCAAAATGGCCAATTGAGGATCTGGGCTTGAGGACACAGGCGGTGTCGATAGAGGTAATGGAACTGGTGGAGAAGGTAATGCAGGAGTTGGAAGTGGAGAGGTTATCTATGGAATGGGAATCATAGGTACCGAAGTTGTGGGAGGATTCCATGAAGATGAAGGGTACATGGATGGAGCAGTGTAAGATGTGGAGGTTGCACCTGTATGTTGGTATTGCGAAAGCTCGAGAAAAATGGGCATAGTCATTTTTGGAGGCAATTTCCCAATGGCAATCAGATCGGCCTCAGCATTCTATGCCTAGGAATATAGTGCAGGAAAGGTTTGAACGTTGGACATCCTAATGTTCATACTAATATCCGAGTGGAAAGCCCTAAGAAAGTAAAATGTCGCTTGGTCATTAGTAGGGCGAAGACCATCAGGAACTCTCTACCAAGTTCGGGCAAACCTAACATTGAAATCCACTATCTCCTCTTGAGGATGCCTCTTGATATTAGTAAATTGATGCAACAAAGAAAATGGGTCTACTTGCTCATTGAACCCTTGGATTAGCATCTCTACTAATTGATCCCATGAATTTATGGAGTTGGGAGACAAGGATCTATACCAGCACAATAACTTACCTCGAAGTGACAGCATGAGCAATTTGATCATGACATCTTCGTCTATGATATTATGAATTGTAGCCAAGGATGCCACATCTGAAACATGCTCATACATGGTCTTTCCAGTCCCATCGTATGTAGGCAAAGCCTTTAATGCTGCAATAGGAACTAGATTTTGAAAAGGCAGGTCCAATGCTCCCAAATGGTTCCAAGCAGGAATTCTACATGGAGGAGGTTGTTGACCAGCCATTTGCACTACAGGATTTGGATCTACTAGCAAGCTCGTAGCAATACTGGGAGGAGTCAGAGATGGCACAAACTGACCTGCCACCTGCGAAGAAATAGCAAATGATGGGTTCACAGGACTTACCAATCTTGAGCACTCCCTCCAGTTTTGAACATCGATCTCAAAGAATTCGACTGGGTCTTCTGATTCTTTGGCACTTGATCTCATGATCATGAAGCAAATATTTTCACCAACTTCACGATTGGATATTTCTAGGTACTATACAGTCGTCCTCAACGAGTCACCAGATGAACTTACAATCTTCGCTTTGAGGTCAAGACAGTTCATCAAAATCTTGATTCCTCTGGGTGTCAAAATATGGGACTTGTGAGTCCCACCGGGCATGCCAAAAATTGTTGGTCACGAATCCGCCTAGTCATATAAAATGCGCCCTAGACCCGACCAACATTGAAAGGCCGAGAGAAAGAGAAGTCTCCCGGGCCAATCTCCAGAGAGGGTTGGCTCCCAAACTAATCTAAACTGGTTTCAAGATAAGGGTTTAGAAATAACAGAAAGAGATGGAAATATGGCCGAAGTCGATAGTTGATAGGGAGAACAACCTCAGATAGCAAATAACCAAAACTAAATCCCGAAGATAAGCAACAACTGATTCTTAGAATGCACATACAAAAATTGGATCAAATATTGACTATAAGCTTGCCTTCAATTATACTTCAAATGTTCAAATGAAAACATAGCCAAATTTAGAACAACAGAATTCAACTTATATTTTAACACTGGACTAAACAGAAGTGAATCACATAGAAAGCATCACATGAACAACAGTTTGGATCACCAACTCAAAATATTCTAAGAACAGAGCAAAATGCACTTAGGATTTCTGCTTCAATTTTTGCAAAAAGGTCCTCCTCCTTTTCTTGAGATATACATTAGTATTTATAGAGGCCTTCCCTCTCCCTTTCGCATCACAGCATTTAAAACATAAAATAGATTTTGAAGAGGAGATCCACAAAATATGCACTTGAAAAGAGAAACAATCCCCTTGAATCTGCGAGAAATCACATTCCCTGCTTTTATGGATCAAATTTGAAAATCAAACGAAAACAAGGGACCATATTTCTTCATTAAATGACTATTCTCGGGGCATGCTTGAAGTTGTTAGGAGATCACGAACAAGAGCTTTTAATATCGGAGGCATCTTTAATTTTGGTGGCTTCGAGAACAAACTGATTCAACACGTTCTCCCATCTTGTGCACATAGGTAAACAGCAAAACATTTAATCTTGGAGCCTCTTTGACCTTGATCTCAAAATCAGTTGGAGAGCTTTTAAAACATTACTATGTTTGATCCTTATCTTCTCCTCACGTTCTCCTATGCAATATGAAGAAAAATGCGGACATAACTTTATTGGGCCTTTGTTGTTGCTTCTGTCGTGAAAATGTGACAAGTTGCAAAAATGTGACATGTCGCGAAATCGCGACATTTTCAACTTACTGCTTTCTCTGTTGCCACCAATTGTGAAAATGAGACATGCCACGAAATCATGACATTTTCCCTCGCTTTGCCCTTCTGTTACTTTTAATCGCAAAAATATGACAAGTCACGAAATCATGACATTTCGTACTATCTTGAACCCTCCATGACTTCTCCTCATGAAATCATGACATGTCATGAAATCGTGACATTCTCCTTTGTTTTTGCCTTCTTGTCATTCACTTCCACGAAATCGTGACAAGTCGCAAAAATGTGACGTCGCAAAATCATGACAATTTTCCTTGGCGCTCCCCTTGGCTGTTGTATGTCATGAAATCATGATATCTTCCTATCACTTTGCTTTATTGCCACTACAAATAATGAAAATACGACATGTCGCAATATCGTGACATCTTTGCCTTTACTGCTTTCTCACCGCAACAAGTCATAAAATACGACATGTCGCGATGTCGTGACAACTTTGTCGTTACTGCTTCCTTTGCTGTTTTCTAGCGCGAAAATGTGATAGGTCATGAAAATGTGACATGTCATGATATCATGACATTTTCAATTCTTAGTTGTTTTCTGCATCGGACTCCACAAAAACATGACAGGTCGAGATAGCGCGACATGTTGCGATATCGCGACATTTTTTACTTACTTTACCTTAACAAAAAACTTGTAGAGATTTTAGTTTTTTACTACTTATCCCTTTAGAGGTGCTTGGAGGGACAAATAGAGGAGTGAGTATCTCTATAATTTGTGCATTTTTTGCATGAACAATGACAACAAAAACAATGTGGCAAAAATGCCAACAGAGCCTATTCCTTGGACGTAGAAATTCCTAAGAATTCTCAAAATGGAAGTATTGGATGCAATGGTTTTGAAGAAAACCATAAGGTTTGGAATTTAAGATTTGATGGATCCAATTCAAAACAAGGGGTGGGAGTTGGTATTGAACTTTCATGTCTAGACAGAAAACCTATGTTGGCTGCATATAGATTACAGTTCCCAGCCACCAACAATGTGGTAGAATATGAGGCCTTGATTTTCGGACTTCAATTGGCCCTTCCGAATAAAATCAAATGTATCAAGGTCTTAGGTGATATGTATAATATGCATGTAATAACAAGCGGCTCAACCTTTACCAAACTAGAGTTAGAGATTTAATAAACAAATTTGATGCTTTTAACATATCTCTAATCTCTAGAAAAGGCAAACGTTTGGCAGATTCTTTAGCCGTAGCTGCTAGCATGCTTAAACCAGTGGATCACAAGAAGTGCAAGAAATTTTCCATAGAATTAGTCCCTTTCCCCTCAATACCTGATAACGTCATGAATTTCCAAGTCTTTGATAGTGACAGACATATATTCAATTTTGTCGCTAATTCTAGTATCTTTGAAAATCATGTTATTGATGAAGACGAGAGGGGGAAAGAAGAGGTAGGATTGAAAATGGATGCTATTGGAAAATGGAATGAGATTCCAAATGGGATGGCCTCATTAGAGAAAATTTTTGATATTGGATACCAACCGAAAGGAGGGAGAAAAGTTCCACCTCCCAAAGAGGCTTGTGACTCAGTCAATATTGGAAGCGCAGAAAACCCTTATGAAATACTCATTGCAAAGGCATGTACCGAACATGAAAAGAATTCCATTGCCAATACATTGAAGGATTAAATAGATTTCATAGCTTGGAGCTATAAGGAGTTGAGGACTTATGATCCGAATATTATAATGCATACGATCCCTTTGAAACTAGACTCCAAACCCTTTAGGAAAAGACAGAGGCCAGTCAATCCGTTA
Source organism: Wollemia nobilis (assembly GCA_028583015.1). NCBI lineage: Eukaryota > Viridiplantae > Streptophyta > Pinopsida > Araucariales > Araucariaceae > Wollemia > Wollemia nobilis. The sequence continues at coordinate 3,588,647 of JAQPPZ010001711.1, read as the reverse complement.
CTAGAGCCCTTGATAGAAAAGGAGGTAAAGCGACTATTAGAAGCTAAAATCATCTTTCCTGTTAGGCATTCCACATGGGTTGCTAACTTTGTCCCTGTGAGAAAAAAAAGTGGAGAGATAAGGCTATGTATTGATTTTAGAAATCTGAATAAGGCCTCACAAAAGGAAAATTACCCTTTACCTACCATTGACGAAATCCTTCAAAAGGTAAATGGGTCAAAAATGATGTCATTCCTAGATGGCTATTCAGGATACAATAAATTCCTCATCCATCCTAATGATAGGATGAAAACCACCTTCACCACAAAATGGGGCACATTTACATATAGGAGAATGCCTTTTGGATTATTGATTGCAGGTGCCACATTCCAACGAGCCATGGACTTTGCCTTTAAGGGGCTCATCGGTAAGTGCATTATTGTCTATGTAGATGATATTCCCGTATTTTCTAAGAATAGGGAGAACCATGTCAAGGATCTAAGGAAAGTTCTCCAAAGGTGTAGGGAACATGGCATTTCACTCAACCCAAAGAAGTGCATTTTCGGGGTAACGGAAGGAAAATTATTGGGACATGTAATATCCAAATATGGAATTTCCATTGATCTGAAAGAATAGATGCCATACAACAGATTCATTTTCCCAATAGCAAAAGAGAATTGAGATCATTTTTTGGGAAGATTAATTTTGTTAGAAAATTTATTTCAGGTTTTTCAGAAATTGCAAAACCCTTGAACGATATGTTGAAGAAAGAGGTCCAAATCAAATGGACAAATGAAAACAGGGATGCTTTCCAAAGAATCAAGGATGCGATTTCTAGAGCCCCGGTTTTAGTGAGTCCTGACTATGCAAAGCCTTTCTACATTTACACATTTGCTTCAGACCATTCCTTTGCGAGTGTTCTAACTCAGAAGAGTGAATGCAACATTGAAAAACCCATTGCCTTCCTTAGTACTCCTCTCAAAGATGCGAAATTGAGATATTCCATCTTGGACAAGCAAATGTATGCCCTATTTAAGATTGTAAAAAAAATCAGACATTATATAGTCCATAGTAGGGTGTTTTCTATAGTCCCATATCCTACAGTTAAAGTCATGTTTATACATAATGAACTGGGTGAAATGCGAGGTAAGTGGATCTCAACTCTTCAAGAATTTGATCTTGAAATTCAACCTATGAAGATAGTGCGGGGACAAGGGTTGGTTAAGGCCATAGCATAAAATGATCCCTTAGTTTCATGTTAGAATTATGAAATAGCAGATATAACTGAAGATGAGTGGTACATAGATGTGTATTTTTTACTAAATGGTAAGTGTCCACCACATTTAAATTCTACTCAATGAAGAGCCTTGCATCTAAAATCTGCTAATTTTCTAATCAGATCCGGTGCATTATACAAGAAAAACCACGAAGGAATTTACCTTCGTTGCGTTGATCAAAAAGAGGCAACACAAATACTCAAGGAATTCCACGGTAAGTATGGGACAGGACATGGGTCTACTAATGCCACAGCCCATCAAATCCTTAGAGCTAGTTATTATTTGCCTCGATTGTTCAAAGATACTCATGCTCATGTGAGGTCATGTCATACTTGTCAAATTGTAGAAAATAGAGAAAGGGGTGCTTCTATGCCATTACAATATATAATTGAGTCTAGACCTTTTGCACAATGGGGTTTGGATTTTGTTGGGATCATCAGTCCCAATTCATCCGATTCCCATAAATACATTCTCATGGCTAAAGATTATTGCACAAGGTGGACGGAAGCTATTCCCACTAAAAATGCCACTTCAGAAGTTGTTATTAAATTCTTAGAGGATAACATTGTCACTCGATTCGAAATGCCTAAATCCATTGTAAGTGACAACGGTTCTGCTTTCTCCTCTCTAGAATTTGCAAATTGGGCATTTGAAAACATGGTGAGTTTGAAGTTCTCTTCAAATTATTATCCACAAGGTAATGGATTGGCTGAGTCTTCTAATAAGAACTTGTTATGTGTCATTAAAAAGTTGCTTGAAAGAAATCTTAGAGATTGGCATAACAAACTTAAGTTGGCTCTTTGGGCTGATAGAATCAGAATCAAGGAATCATTAGGAACATCTCCTTACCACTTAGTTTATGGACAAGATCCTATTTTTCCCACAAATCTTAAGTTACAAACATTACATTTCATGAAATATTACCTTGGAACTGATGATAAACTTGAAACTAGACTAACACAATTGATGCATTTGGATGAAAAGAGGGATGAGGCTATGCTTCACTTTAGTAAACACCAAGATGTAGTAAAAAGGTGGTTTGATAAAAATTCTAGAGTCAAAACAATTAAATTTTTCGATTTAGTGTTGTCGTGGGATAAGAGACATGAGAGGAAAGGAGATCATGATAAATTTGATTACTTATGGTTGGGTCCTTACCAAATTTCAGAAGTCCTAGGTGAAATCAGATTTAGATTAAAAACCCTGGATGAAAATGATTTGGCTTTACCCATCAATGGGCTGCATTTAAAGCACTATTTCCAGGCTTGAAATGGCAAGGCCTTGTATTATATGTAAATATGTCATGCTTTGTTTTTGCATGTGCAGATTTGATTTTCTTAGGTGTGTGTTAGGTTTTTTGCCTTCAACCTTTATTTTAGCATGAAGATATTATTTTGAACGAGGTTTTGGAGGCATTTTGATTGCATTGTTCTTTTCTTAGCTTAGTGTGTTGGTCATGGGACCAGTTTTGGGCTTGATAAAAAAAAAGGGGGGGATAGAAAAGTGGTTAGTTTGTATCCTTATCAATGTTCTAAAACTAGAAGTATATGAAACAATAGAATTGTATTACAGAAAGCTCCACGAGCACTGCAAACACATTAAAGAATATCGTTTGAAATTTGGGATACATGAAAGTTGTCAATTTTGCAAGATAGGGTGAAGCATTTTTGTATAATCCATCTTACCCATTTGTGTTTAGGATGCATTGCATAATAGCCTCGAGTCTCATTCCATTCCATATTTCAAAAGCAACCACCAAAAGCATGTCAGGCCCTCTTGGGATCATTACACAATAAACATTAAGTAAGGTCTTGGGGTTGGAAACTGATGCCGCATTGTCTTGAATTAGACATGTTCTGCACATATAAAGAACATCTTGGGCAAAATGGTTGAAACCTTACTTGGAAGAAAAGTGAGGCAAAAAGGATTTTTCTTGTCTGTCCCATCATGCAAAACATAGTCCATGAAACAGTGGTTTTCACCACTCCACCTCCATAACATCACTTGGATTGAAAGGATCGTACTATGTGTCCCTCATAAGGATGAGTAGTCATCCCTAAGATTCAAGGAAGCCATTACCACTCCACCTCCATAACATCACTTGGATTGAAAGGATCGTACTACGTGTCCCTCATAAGGATGAGTAGTCATCCCTAAGATTCAAGGAAGCCATTACCACTCCACCTCCATAACATCACTTGGATTGAAAGGATCATACTACGTGTCCCTCATAAGGATGAGTAGTCATCCCTAAGATTCAAGGAATCCATTACCACTCCACCTCCATAACATCACTTGGATTGAAAGGATCGTACTACATGTCCCTTGCAAGGATGAGTAGTCATCCCTAAGATTCAAGGAATCCATCATTACTCCACCTCCATCACATCATTTGAGTTGGAAGGATCATACTACGTGTCCCTCACAAGGATGGGTAGTCATCCCTAAAATTCAAGAAATCCAAAGCCTGGACTATGGGGCTGATCTCCATCGAGGCTATAGACGCCTGACTGGAAGTGGAGTAGGCTCATGCGTGGCGACATGTCTCATTTAAAAGCAAGACCTCTGACCGCTCACACGGACAGACTAGCCTGGTAGTTATCCATAATAGGTTTAATAATTTTGCTTAAGATGAGGTAATGAACTCAAATCAAAGTAGTAAGGATAGGGTTAAATTCTCATCACGCTTAGGTTGAGAATCTGATTTCCCAAAGCTCTAATTTCACTTACACATGCACATTGATTCAATATGGCAATGGCGCATAACCAACCTTGAGATTGGGTATATGAACTCAATTCATGCATGTTTGGTCCTAAGAGGGTTTGATAGTTTTAATGTTTGTGCTCGTGCTACTAAAAGTTAAGAGTCTTGGTAAAGTAGGTCAGCCATAGTTCATTATGTTGGCAATACATTCGATCTTGCATAGACCCTCCACGATTCATTATATGCATTCATGTGAAATTGGCAATAGAATGGGGAACTATTTCAAATGATAAAGAATGAATCACTATGCACACATTGAGCGGATGCTGAATAATTCTAATGTTTCATGTATTTCTGGTTTATTTACATTCTTTGGATATTTTCTAATGCTTGCAGTTGAGTTGTAGGTTTTCAGGTTGGGTTTCTCACCGAAATGCTCAGGAGCATTTCCCAGTAGAGTCACCATTTGTTGTGGCTGCTCCACAACGTACCCCAAAATTGGGGACCCACCTTTTTTGCATGTTTTCCAAGAAGACCAAAGTGGCCCATATGCTAAAGATCAAAGAAAAAGCAAAACACCGCAAGGAGGAAAAAGTGTCGCGATATCATGACATGTTGCATTTTCGTGGCCAAGAGCAAGAGAAGAAAGAAAAGTGTCGCGATATCGCGACATGTTGCATTTTTGCAACCAAACAAGAAAAGAAAGAACAAGAAATAAAAGTGTCGTGATATCGTGACATGTTGCATTTTCGTGGCCAAGAGCAAGAGAAGAAAGAAAAGTGTCACGATATCGCGACATGTTGCATTTTCACGACAAAACGAGAAAAGAAAGAACAAGAAAGAAAAGTGTCGCGATATCGTGACATGTTGCATTTTTGTGGCCAAGAGCAAGAGAAGAAAGAAAAGTGTTACGATATCATGACATGTTGCATTTTCGTGGCCAAGAGCAAGAGAAGAAATAAAAGTGTCGCGATATCATGACATGTTGCATTGTCGTGGCCAAAAGAAGAAAAGTGTCACGATATCGCGACATGTTGCATTATCGCGGCCAAAAGAGAAAAAGTGTCGCAATATCGCGACATGTTGCATTGTCACGGCCAAAAGAAGAAAAGTGTCACGATATCGCGACATGTTGCATTGTCGCGGCCAAAAGAAGAAAATGTGTCACGATATTGCGACATGTTGCATTGTCACGGCCAAAAGAGAAAAAGTGTCGCGATATCGCGACATGTTGCATTGTCGCGGCCAAAAGAAGAAAAGTTTCACGATATCGCGACATGTTGCATTGTCACGGCCAAAAGAGAAAAAGTGTCGCGATATCGCGACATGTTGCATTGTCACGGCCAAAAGAGAAAAAGTGTCACGATATCGCGACATGTTGCATTGTCACGGCCAAAAGAGAAAAAGTGTCGTGATATCGTGACATGTTGTATTTTCATGATTCAAAAGGGGCAGGCAAGCAGAGAAACAAGAAGTGTCATGATATTGCGACATGTCCGATTTTTGCCAAGGCAATAGAGTAGTTGACAGTGTGTCTGATAATAGTGACGTGGACATAAGGACAAAATCCAATGAATAAGACAAAACGTTACATAAGGAATCTTTAATGATTTGAAATCATTTAAGATGGTCATTACACATAGAAGGAAATGGATGCAAGCCCATGTGGAGAAAAGGAAACGTTCTTTCGAAATCAAATGAAAAGTGAAGCCAAACCATGGAAATGAAACGAAGGGCCACAGAATAGAAACGAAAAGTTTTTTTTGGAAATCAAAACACATGCATGCACAAGGGAAGGTGAAAATGAACAGTCATGGAGGGAGAAACAAATTTTTTTTCAAAAGTTTTAAATATGCCATTAAAGAAGTGGAGAAGGGCTGGAAATTGTAGAAAAAAACAAAGACTATCTTTTGGAATAAAGGAGTTCTTTTTTTGGCAAGAGCAACTCTTGTGTGTGAAATCAAAAGGAGATTGAAACTAAGACTATTGCTATTTCTGTAAATATTTCCTTTGCATTATTGCTTCTTGTATCTATTCGTTTATGCCATAAAGTGGGTTACGATAGGTGAATGATGGAATGATGCAATTATTTGTTTCCTTAGAGTCTTGCATCTGATCTAATTTGACTGTGTTTATGTTGCAGGTCTGTTAGGTCAGGTTGTTTTAGAATTTCATCTCATAACTTGGGGTTTTGCAGGGAGGAGATTGCTAACCAAATTAATGTCCTATTTTGCTTTTCTAGCTAAATTTTGTAAATAATGTTTATATTTTAGTTTTTCGATATTTAGATTAGTCTTGCTTTAAAATCTACTGTTTTGATTCGGGTCCATTCCAGAATTTCTACATTTGTTTTCATTCTTGCATCTCCAAACACCTTCATCTAATTTTTAGATAAAATATGGGTTTAGGAGGGCTACTAATTCCAAATGCACACTAAATCAGATCAAGTGAATGAATCCTAACTTTCTAACTTACTAATTATTGCTAACTTTACTAACACCAAATGCTAACATAGGGATAGTGGAACACTTTTAAATAAAGATAAAACGAACCCGCTAACTCTAAAAATGAACCTCATGTTAAAGGCACGGAGCTTAAAATGAAGTGGCTTATACCACACACTTTCTCATTTGGAATATTTTTAAGCTGAAGATAAAAGATGTTACTAACTGGGTTTCGGGTAGATCACTTTAATCTCAAGAACATTAAAAGAAGCTATCTTCACCATTTGGTTGATTTAATGGATTATGATTGCAAAGTACTTGTTCGAATCATTAAAGGCCCCTTGTTAACTGTTATTTGCATGGTTTAAGTTATTATGGTATACATTCATTTATTTTCTTTAGTCTTGATTGATTATATGCATATGAATGTTTTTTCACAAGAACCTTGGAGAAATGAATAATGCTACTTAATTTCTTTGCAAGAGAGAGTTTCCTATTTGATACTCTAGTTGTGGTGATCATTTTGCTATAGGGCAAAATATTCACTCAACATGACTGCTCCTGTTACTATCAATGAGCTTCAACAAGTAGTTTTTAAAATGCAAAAATGGAAAACCCCAGGTCCTGATGGTTTTCCCATTGAGTTCTACCAAGAGTTCTAGGATATCCTTCATGTTGATTTATTAGAGGTGGTGGAAGAAGCCAGGAAAGCCAAAGAAATTTTTAAGTTTATCAATAAAACTTATATTACTCTTGTTCCAAAAGCTCAAGAGGTTGATCATATCTCAGCTTTTAGACCTATTGCTTTATGTAACGTTCTTCTCAAAATCATTACTAAAATCATGGCAGAAAGGTTGAAGCCTCTTTTGCATAAGATTATTTCCCCAGAGCAAGGGGGTTATGTGGAAGGACGTCAAATAGTAGATGAGATAGTTCTTGCTCAGGAAGCCATCCATTCCATGGATATGCAAAATTCTCCTTCCATGTTCATTCAATTAGACTTATCCAAAGCTTATGATAGAGTGGATTGGCACTTCCTTATCAAATTTTTGAGGCAATTTGGTTTTTCTAAGGATTGGATGGATTGGATTATGGTATGTATCTCTTAAGTTTCCTACTTAGTTCTTATCAATTACAGGCCTTCTCAGTATTTCCTAGCTTCTAGAGGTATTAGGCAAGGTGACCCGCTATCCCCTTATTTATTCATCATTCTTGTTGAATTCTTGGGTAGGACTATATCCAAAAAGAGGGAAAACAAAACCCTTGATGGAGTTACCATTTCTCATGGAGATAGACCTATCTCCCATATTCAATTTGTGGATGACTCTACTCTTTTTGGTAAAGCTACAGTTAAGGAAGCTTTTAATATTAAGCAAATCATTAGTTGTTTTTCTAAGGCTACTGGGCAGTTGATCAATGAAGACAAATCTAAAGTTATTTTCTTTCACCGCTTCTGCTAGACAGGAATCCATGGTCTTGGATAAATTAAGATATAATAAGACCTCTCTTCCAATCACTTATTTAGGTATTCCCATAAATATTCAAAGGCAAAAAAATAAATATTGGAATTGATTGTTGGACAAAGTCAAGAAGAAAATTGGAAAGTGGACCAACAAGTGGCTTTCTTCCGGGGTAGAATCACCTTGGTAAAATCAGTCCTTCAAGCTATTCTTATTTATGTTTCTTCCATTTTGAATATCCCAAAGGCTATTCTTCGAGAATTGGATCAAATCAGTCGTCGTTTCCTTTGGAGTGGTACTAAGGAGAAAATAAAATGGGCCTTGGTGAAATGGGATACTTTGTCTTCCTACGATTGAAAGGGGGTTAGGATTCCGGTATTCAATTAATAACAACAAAGCTTTAGCTAATAAATTATATTGGAGGATGTTGCATAACCCCAATGCTCTTTGGACCAGTAATCTTTGTGCTAAATATGTTGAGAACAAAATTCCTGAAGACTTTGTTCGCTATCAACTTCCTACCAAAGGTTCTCCCATTTTAGCAGTTCTTAACACTGGTGAGGATTTGATAAAGAAAACATTATTTTGGATCATTCATAATGGTCAACATGCAAATTTTTGGACATATTCTTGGGATGGTCACAAGCCTTTGATAACTTAGTTTCCCGATTGGAGGCCTTGGATGGAGGAGCTTCACCGAGCTAATTGGATAAAGGTGGCTAATTACTATCGATACCATACTGGTAATTCAAATGTTGTTAGATATTGGATCCCTATTGAGGACTGGTCTATTCAAATCCCAGAAAGGCAAAAACAAAATATCCAAGGCATCCTTCATATGAGATCGCTCTCTTGGTCCCATGAAAAGGATTGTTTTGGATGGAACAACACTACTAAGGGTGAGTATTCAGTTGCTCAAGGTTATTTGACCATATGCCATAATAATCCCAACCATTCTTCTGACATATTTTCTCGATTGTGGGTTCAAAAGCTCTGGCCTAAGGTGAGGTTCTTTAATTGGCTTTTATTACATTGTAGGGTGCTTACTGGTGAGAAAATTATGAAGCATGGTTTTCATGGCCCTTTTAGATGTGAAATGTGTGAAGAGAATGTATAAAATATCAACCATATTTTTATTGAGTGTACATTAGCCTCTGAGCTATAGAGGAGAATGGGCACTTTACTTGTCTTACAGTGGTCCAATTTTTTTACTTTTGAATAGCTTTGGATGGATTGGCCTAATCAATAGGGTGTTGATCATTTTATTAGGCAGTTATTTTGGATGGGTTCTACCATTCTTCTTTGGAATATTTGGAATGAAAGGAACAACTGCATTTTTAATCAATATAGGAAGGATACTCACTATATTTGGCAAAATGCCATAGACAACTTAGTTGAATCAGTCCATCAACTCCTTAATCACCCTTAAAACTCCCACCAAATATGGGATCAAGTGATGCAAAGATTGAATATTAAATCTTCTAAGGGCAACCAACTTAAAGGGAATGTGAGTATTAGTAATATGGATAGGACTAGAAATTGGTAACCTCCTCCTAAGGATTTTGGAAAAGTCAATACTGATGGAGCCTCTAGAGGGAACCCTGGAAAAGCCAGTGTGGGAGGAATTGGTAGACTTTCATATGGCTCCCTGGTTTTTACTTTTGCTGATAATTTGGGTATTCTTTCCAATAACCTTGCTGAGGGGTATGGTATCCTCAGAGGCCTTCAAAAGGCTACTAAGGTTGGATTGGAAAAGGTGTTAGTTGAGTCTGACTCTCAACTTATGATTAATCTCTTGAAGACTCCTTCTAAGAATGATAAGGTGGATTGGAGAATAAAAAGAATTATTAAGAAGATTTAGTTAATCCAGATGGGATTTTTGAAAGTTGATTACAATCATGTGGTCAGAGATAAAAACAAGAGTGTTGATGCTTTAGCTAATTGGGATTTGGACAAAGGTGATCTTACTTGTTATGGCCACCCTCCTATATGGTGGGCTTCTCAAATTAGGTAAGCTCTTCTTTCTATCATTTCTTTGGATGGCTCCAGTTCTGAAGGTACCTAGTTTCTTCTTGTTTTTTTTTTGCTTCTTTTGGTTCATTCAGTTTTTTTTAGTTCCCTAGCTCATTCTATTCTTTATTTTGTTTCCTCTGTTGATTCTTGCCTTAATAGTCTTCTGGTCTAGATAGGTCTTTGTTTTGTTCAATTTTTTTTTCTTTTTTCTTTTTTGTTTTGTTTTATTTTTTTAAGGTGGTTGGGTTTTTTTTTTTTTTTTTTTTTTTTTTTTTTATGTTTTTTGTTATTGTTCTTGTGTTTTTTTCGTTCTTGTTCTTGGGTTTCTCTTTGTTTGTGTTATTTCATGTTTTTATGTGTGAGTTTTTTCTATGTTTTTTTTTTTGTTTATTCTCTATTGTTGTTTGTTTTTTATTTTTTATTTTTATTTTATTTTTTTAATTTTTTTAGGTTTTGGTTGTGTTTATTTTTCATGTTTTTTTTGGGTTATGTTTTTGTAGTGTTCTGTTATTTTTGTCTTGTTTGTGTTTTGTTATGTGGTTCTTGTGCTTTTCTATGTGGTTTTTGTTGTGGTTTCTTTTATCTTATTGTGCGTGTTTGGTTGTGCTTTTGTTTTTGACACACTCAAGGAGCATGTTTTTTATTTTATTTTATTATTTTTGTTGTTATTTACTTATTTTTAAATTTGGTTTTGTGTGTTTGTTTGCTCCTTGAGTATGTCAAAGCTGGTAGGCTAGGTCCGAGTCTTGGGCGTTTTTTGCAGAATAGATACCCCTACCTCCTTGGGTCTTACCTGAAACTGGCATCCCTTTTGGGATGTTTTCCACAAATAAAAATAGGATAATAAGTAGAAAGGATTATGATAAGAATGGATAATTATTTCCATGTGGATAATGTAGTGGTGCTACTATCAAATAAATTGAATGATGTTGTACATATATTTTTCATAGATAGAATTATAATAGAGTACATCATTGAGAGTTCTAATTGGCAATAAATAGGGTAGTCATATTGTATCAAAATTATGGCAAGTACATATTTTAAAGAGTCTCAAAATTTTGAGTCATTTAAGGCATAGCAATAATTGCCATTTAATAAAAATACCTCTTTAAATATTTATCCTATTGTTGTTAGAGAAGGGTCTATCAAAGTGTAAACCATTGATTCATTATTTGGTTAAATGGGTAGCAAACATATGAGAACTTGAGAATAGATTGATTGTATAAGTTTGATTAGCCTAACAAATTTTAAGTTTATCTAAATTTATAGGGATGGCTCATTCTTGTATGATATATATCTTAGTCAGATCTAGATGTATGCATTCATGATGAATGGTCTATTTGATATAATTTATCTTTATGAAATGAAAATTATACTTCGGTAGCTTTTTTAGCTTAAAGCTCATGTAAGTGTAAAGTGTTTAGAATTTGGTGCACATATTCTATGTCTTCCTCCTAGATTTTACTAAAAATGAGGATTCATGTAATCAATCCATAAATAATACTCTATCATATATTAGGTGCATGAATGTCATTCATATTAGTCAAGTTGAAAACCATAACCAATAATATAAACAATCCATATCTTTACTTGAAATTTGTCTTTAAAATATCTAAAATATTAACAATTACATAACAAATATATGACTTCAAATTAATTTTGGTGAAAGATTAGGCTTCTTAGAGATAGTATAGAATACCATCAACATGAGGCAATGGATATTAGTTCTTCATCTATATTTTATTCAAGTTTTAATAATTGATCTATATGCATGATGACATATCCTTATTTAGTTGTAATATGATGGATATATTACATAGATAAGATCTAATTCAACTATTATCTTGTCTATTAGTTCTTGGAAATGTATCCAAAATTTGTTATTCTTCCAAAAAAAATCATGATATAAATAAGTGTTAAGAAGAGGTGATATTAAAACTAGATCAATTTTATGGTTGAAAAAATAATAAAGTAGAAATTCTTGTGAATATTGAAACATATTAGAATAGAAGTAGAACAACACATCCATTCATTGCAATTTTAATGGATTTATTGACTTTAAAGATACAATAGAAAACTATTTGTTTATATTTTAATTCTTTGAGATCCATCTTGCAATAGGTTTGTTTACTCAATGTTTTGAGATAATATATGTGTCTCATCATCAGGATTGATAAAATCATGTAAGGTTGCATTTAAGCATTATTTTAATATTCTATAAATATACTTTTTTCAAAAAAATGCTAGTCTTTTGGATGGATTTTGAGAAGAAAAACAATTGTACGTAAGGAAATAATTTCTTATCTAGTGCATGACCACAAAATAAATTATATTTGATCTAGAAGAGAAATTATAATATGTGATATCACATTCCTTTAATAAAAACTAATTTTGATTGAGGGTAGGCTTGATAGGTTATATTGTAGTCAAAGACATAAGGCCTTTTGAGCAATACTTCACAATTATTAAGTGGTCATACATCATAGGTAATGGTTTCATACATAGATGTTATGCTAAAGTGAAAGTGCATTGGTGCTAAACCTTGACTCCTTTTCTTAAATTAATCTAATTGAAGAAGTAAGGATGAGAGTGCACTAAATTTTGGAATATCAACCATATGACTATGTCATGAACAATGATGTGTTTCTATTTATATAATCAATGGTGATATGTAGAGGATTTTTATTGACCTAACAAGAATCTTTAAACAAGTATTATATTATTTAGAAGCATCAATAGTTATTAGCGCTCCAATTCTATAAGAAATAGTTCCTAGGCATTTTGTGTTTTCCTCACTATCATTTTGTTACTGGTGCCCAATTGCTCATTTTGGATTGAATTTTTAGTGACCTTTACTAAGCCCTTTGACCATCATCATTGCAATTGCACCATATATTTCCCACCATTTTCCTTTGTCTTACATGTTAGAGGAGTCTTTGGATTTTATTGCATAATCCCCTTTAGTAGTTTTTCATAGGGACCTTTAGAACCAATAATTTTGATTTAGGTGCCCAATGCAACTTTCATATTGTAACACATTGGTTCATAGGTAAAGTATGATTATTCCTCAAAAAATAGTTAGTACGATTCAACCTGGATAATGAAAGAATTGATATTGATCTAGTATGGAATAGTTTTTGGGAGGAAGAAGATCTAGAAGGAATATCAATTCTATTGGAAGATACATATTATTAGACTACATAATAAGATAGATATAGAGAGAAAATTTTATTTTCAAGGGTGTGTATCATGAGAGCATTGGGAAAAAAAGGCCTTGACCAAGTTGAGTTACTTTCAAAATGGGGAGAGTGGAACCAACCAATCATATATACAATATGCAATTGACCTCTTCTATTATAAAGTGTGTAGAAGAATAGGTAATTTAAAAAAAGACTATGTGAATAATAAAAATAAAAGACATGGAAGAATTATAGGGAAGAACTAGAGGAGGAAGGAAGTTGATATGGAAAGTATGGAAAAATATGTAATACTAACAAGCATAAAAGCTTAAGAGAAGAATACAATATAGATATAAAACACACTAAATAATAAGAGAATCAGAATGATGTAGAACATTTAGAACTAGTTTAGGAGTAAGAAATCATTGAAAAGAAATATAATAAAGATGATAGATCCAAGGAAGAGATAAAGCATTTCATAGAATAAGGGAATAAGGAAGATGTATAGGATTGAGAATTAGTTCAGAAAAATATATAAAAAAAAAATTAAGTTATAAAATAAACAAGTTTTTGGGAACATATTTAGAGAAAAATAAGATCTTAAACAAGAAAAATCATAGTTTGAAGAATAAAATTGTCAAAGGGGAGTGTACGCAATATTGTATTAAAGGGAGAAAGAGTTGCAATTAAAATTTAACAATATACTAACAAAAGAAGATGCTTATTGGAAGTAGAAATCTAAAAGTAACTAGCTAAATGAAGGGGATAAGAACACACTTTTTTTTCATATATCCATAATGAAGAATAGAAACTTAGCAACGATTAAGGATATACAAAAAGAAGATGCTTATTGGAAGTAGAAATTTAAAAATAACTAGCTAAAGGAAGGGGATAAGAACACACTATTTTTTCATATATCCATAATGAAGAATAGAAACTTAGAAACGATTAGGGATATATAAATGGAGGATGGTTAACTCATGATAAGATTAATTAGATACAACATGAGGTTATAAGATACTTCAAAAGAATGTTGGAAATTTGAGTAATTTTATGTTGTCATTGATGTCACATGGATCACATTGAGTTTTGGTGGCCAAAGCATTTCATAAATAAGAATTTATGATATTTTGGAGAGCATGGATATATACAAGGTTGAAAACCAAGGCAGGAAAAATAAAAGGTTTTATTTAAAACCATGGATGGCATATTTGAAATGGGTTTTTCTTAAAACCTAGGTTGACTTTTTGTTTCATCGAAAAAGGTGTCTCGATGATGGAGATATTTAATTTTAAATATTTAAGTTTAAATTTAAAATTATTTAAAATTAAAATTTAATTTATAGCACCGACGTCAAAGAAAGGAAAAGGCATAAAACTAATATTTAAATTATAGCGTCGACGTCAAAGGAAAGGAGGAGGACATATATATATATATATATATATATATGCCCAAAGTTTCGATTTATTTTTCTAAGGCCTTGATCTCATTTTTGTATTCGAATGGAAAAAGAGCCTGTGCATCGTGTCGAAGTGTGTGTGAAAAGGGTTTTAAAAGGCTTATGGTTTTCGTGTTCGTTGAAGAGACTATTGTGGAATAAATCCAAATGTATAGGCCTCCTTGGCCTAGTGGTTCATGTGTTATGTGTGAAGCACGAGGTCCTACGTTTGATTCTTTCCAGAGGTGTTTTGTTGTGTTGAAACACGTGAAGCATGTTTTGTTTTTGAAGGGTGCAGATATTCGCGGCATAAGATTTTGTTGTGTGTTCCTTTTGAGAATGTGAGGGTGTGTGGTGCAATGGTAGGTTGGATTTGGTTAAGGCTCTGAGCAAGAAAGGTCACGAGATCGAATCCTGTCAGGGACAAAGGCAAGTTAATAATTTTTAAATAAAATTTATTTTTCTAAAGTTGCCCTAGGAGGAATAAGGGTTATGATTCATTTTTAAAAAGAGAGATTTCTGGTGATTTATTTTTTAGAAGTATATCATATTATATATCGTTGGAAAGCTTATTGCGAGGGCTATTTTATTAACTTGCTTAGAGGGAGAAATAAGGTGTGTGTAAAGAGATATTTCTTATTTTATAAAGAGGTTCAAAAGTGAAGGTTGCTTTGTCCTTTTTCAAAAGAGATCAATTCATTTATGAAGTGACATGGTGTATGTTATTGAGTAGGAGTAATAAGGTATTATTTGGATGTTATTGTTGTGTTATTAATAAATATCTCTAACCCTTGTTGTTAGGAACCTACTATTAAAATAAAGCACACTCACATAAAATACTGTAAAATAACTCGCATACATCAAATAACTCAATATCACTATGCAAAAATCAATTACATAAATGAAAAAATCTCACAGTAACACTGAATCATGGGCCTCTTCGAGGGGGCAACCTCCTTAAATATTTCATTAGCTTGCAAAAGTATGATCTTGTACATGGATTCATATCTTTTTAAAAGAAAACTACATGCAACCATACCTAAATGCTCAAGAGGTGGCTTACATGCAAAATCCCACTTGAGCTAGAATCTCTCACCAAATGGTGGTTACAATCTTGATAAAAATGGTTACATGAAATGGTACCACTTGGTGAGGCATCTTACTACATCGGTTACAATCTTTATAAAAATGGTTACATGAGATGGTACCACTTGGCGAGGTACCTTTATTGCCACCTACATTACTAAGTATTGCATAATAACATTAAAATAGGATCCCCATGTTGGAAGTGGGTTATTACATAGGTAAATGAGAATTACAACATGGTGTTAGGATAGGATCCTAACATGTCCTTTCCATTTGAAAAACTTTATCCTCAAAGCTGAAATTAAGGAAACTAGTGTTGGAGTTGATGAAGAGACTCCCATGTAGCATCTTCTGGTTGGAGCCCACGCCACTGGACAAGGACTTCTGTGATGGTAGGATTGTAGAGAGTGCAGGTGCAATCTAGAAAATATTATAGTTTGAGTAAGATGGACCCTTTCTCATCCAATTTTGGTAATGCTGATTGAACCTGTACCTGTGTGCTCATAACTTTATTGAGATATGAAACATGGAAAACATGATGGAGCTTAGAGGTGGGTGAAAGAGCCAATTTATAAGCAGTGGAACCAATTGTTGGCAATTTTGGGTACCTTGGGTACATTGCCTTTGCTCTAAGTGTAGATGTTGTCATTGATGTCAAGAAGGTCTTGAAGCAATTTGGTTTGATGTCAAAGAATGTGTTTTGATGAAGGTTTCAGTTTGGAAAGTGAGTTTCCAAGAAGATCAAAGTAGCCCAGTTGCAAAAGATCAAAAAAAAACAAGTAAGAAAAAATATGCAGGTGGCTGGAAAAACTGTCACGATTTCGCGACATGCTTCAGGAGAGAGAAAGTACTGGCAAAACTGTCATGATTTCATGACATGTTTGAGGAGAGAGAAAGTTCTAGCAAAAATTTCACGATTTCGTGACATGCTAGAAGACAGAGACAAAGCTGGCAAAACTGTCACGATTTTGTGACATGTTGGCAGAGAAAGAGAGCAAGTTGTAAAGTGTCACGATTTTACGACATGTCGCATTTTTGCGAATCAGAAAGCGCAGGAAGGTAGAGAAGGAAAAGTGTCACGATTTCGTGACACATTGCCAAGAAATTTTTACGGACAAAAAGGTGTCACGATTTCGTGACATAATGCAGAAAAGAGAGTCTACAGTGTGAACTGTCACGATTTTGTGACAAGATCGAAGAGAGAGAAAGTTATTCAAGAACTGTCACGATTTCATGACATGATGCAAAGTTCCAAGTGAGGACTATCATGTTTTCACGACATGCTACAGAGGTCAAGTTGAGGACTATCGCGATTTCATGACATGCTAAAAAGCTCGAAGTGATAATTGTCATGATTTCATTACATGCAGCAAAGGGAAGAGTCTGAAAGGAGAAGCATCACAATTTTGTGATAGGCTGAAAGAAAAGCGTACGGATGGTGAAAGAGTCATGATTTCATGACAGAAACTGGAAGCAAGTCTTCTATAGGATAAGTGTCACGATTTTGCGACAGAAGTAGAAAGAAATACTATGAAGACAAAAGCATCGCGATTTCATGACATGTTCCAGTTTTGAAGGCGTAGGGCAGAAAGAAGCTCAAGGCAGCAGAAGTGTCACGATTTTGTGACAAAAGTAGAGAGGAAGGCCATGAAGACAAAAGTGTCATGTTTTCATGACAGGAGTAAATATGACGTCAGCAAAAGATAGAAGTGTCACAATTTCACGACAAGGACGCAGTCAAGGCAGACAAAGGCAAAAAGTGTCACAATTTCATGACAGTAGGCAAAAGAAGGTGTTCGGAAGGCAAAGGTGTCGCGATATCATGACATGTTGTAGTTTCGCGATAGAAGCTATAGGTGAGTTTTAGAGGCGGTTGAAGGACAGAGTTAATTTTGAGCTGACAAAGTTAAATCTGGGCCGACATAATTTAGGGCATGCAGCCGATGGAGTTAGGGTTTTGCAACCGACGTAGTTTGAGGATTACAGCCAACTAAGTTTGAGAGAGTTTTGATCATGAAATTTTTCTCTATAAAAGGAGGGTTGTTTCGAGATTGATGGCATTGAGGGTGTGCATTGAAATTGCACATGTTAATTCCACAATGCATAGAGACCTAGTCAAATCGATGAGTGTGAAGTGTGCAAGATGCAGCCATAACAGCGTAAATAGTGTAGAAGTGGTGAGTTGATGCGCACTATGAGAAGTCTGATCATTGAGTGTTGAATGTTGTTGTGTTTGCACAGATGTGCAAAGGTCGATGTTCGATCGAGTGTAGCTGTAATTGCTCAATAAGAGCAAAAGACTGTGTTTTACAGAATAGAGGAAGAGGACATTTGTGCTAGATCGAAGGACTGTGTTTAGTGCAAATTCAAGGACCAAATTTGAGGTGATAGAGTTGAGGACAGAGGTCTCCAGCTAGAGCAAGGAAGACAGGTGTCTTCTGTGGATAGAGTTCCACTTGCTAAGGGCGTGAAGATGCGAGAGGTCTTCTAGAGGATCACCAGCCAGAGCAGAGATAGGGGAAGGTATCTCCTTTGAGCAGAGGCTCATAAACATTGTAATTGGGAAGGTTTCCCAAAGAATTTGAAATAAAATTTTAGATAAAAGTCTTATGGATGTAGCCCAGTCATTCTGGGTGAACCACGTTAAAAATGAGTCTTCTATGT
Source organism: Wollemia nobilis (assembly GCA_028583015.1). NCBI lineage: Eukaryota > Viridiplantae > Streptophyta > Pinopsida > Araucariales > Araucariaceae > Wollemia > Wollemia nobilis. The sequence continues at coordinate 3,570,403 of JAQPPZ010001711.1, read as the reverse complement.
GTGATGCTTTCTGTCTTGTTTAATATTGTGTTGATGCCACTGCTATCTGAATTTAAAATTATTAAATGGTTAAGTCTTATACTATTCACCCCCCCTCTCAATATAAGTTCATGTTCTTCAATTGGTATCAGAGCAGGTCACTCCAGAAAGAGCCTAACAACTTGGAGAAGGATCTATCAGAGGAACATATAAAATCAGAAAGAAATGAAGAGATTGAGTTCGATCTCAAAAGTGAATTTTTCTTGGCCTTGAGAAAGCTTGAGAATCTTAGGGAAGAGAATTCTGTTCTCAAGCATAAATGTCAGGAAGAAGAGATAGCAAGATCAGAATTGTTTCAAAGTGTTATAGATTTCAAAATTCTAGCTGAAGAAGAGAAGAAGGTTGAACAGGTTCTAACAGAGGCTCTAAAAGGAAAGGAAGCTGATTGTGAGAAACTAGAAGAAGACATTATGTCTCTTAGAGTGAAGTTGGAACAGTTGACTCTCAAACTAAATATTTCATGTGAAAAGAAGGATGGTATCACCATTCATGAAACAGGGTCTTCGAGAAAGATCAATCTTCATCCTGAAGAGCAGTGGATCCAGTTGATCGCAAGAAGAACAATCATCCAAGGCATCAAAATAGGTTACATAATACCTTCCATGGCTATTGTTTTTCCTGTAATAAATTTGGTCACATAGCTATGCATTGCAATAAATCTCTGAATAGCCATAGTAAGGAAAATGTTAACTCATTTGCACCTCTTATGAATAAAAATATCATGTGTTACAAGTGCAAAAATTTTGGGCATATAGCAAGGATGTGCAGTTTGAATAGATTTAGCTTTGAGTTCACTAAAAAGAGGAATAAGATCAAATATAAGTCAATGATAGTTCAAACTGCTTTTCATGCTCAAGACAAAGTATAAAAATGGTATCTTGATAGTGGTTGTTCAAAACATATGACTGGTGAAAAATAAAAGTTCTTGGTTTTCAAAGAAACAAACAGAGGAACAGTCAGTTTTGGAGATAACAGGTCCGCAAAAATTTGTGGTAAAGGGACTCTCAGTTTGGATGGGAAATCCAAAACAGAGAATGTGCTTTATGTAGAAGGCCTCAGACATAATATTCTTAGTGTGAGTCAACTTTGTGATCAAGGGCACATAGTATCTTTCTTTTCAGATAGATGTGAGATAAGTAAAGAAAACAATGGAAAACTCATTGCTAGTGCTACAAGGACTCCAAACAATCTTTACATGCTAAGTGAGATAAAAAGGGAAAAGTGTTTTATAACTCAAGAAGATGAGAGTTGGTTATGGCATAAAATATTGGGACATTTGAGTTTTGATAATCTTATCAGTATTAGTAACAAGGAAGCAGTCAGAGACTTGCCTAAAATAAAAAGGCCCCATAACATCATTTGCGGTCCTTGTCAACATGGTAAATAGACCAGAACCAGTTTCAAATCAAAAGGTTATACTTCTTCCAAACCATTGGATCTTATTCATACTGATTTGTGTGGCCCCACCAGAACTCAGAGCATTCAGGGAGATAGCTACTTCATGTTGTTTATAGATGATTATTCTAGAATGACTTGGGTTACTTTTCTCAAAGAAAAATTTGAAGCTTTTAAAAAATTTAAAGCTTTTAAAGAAATGATTGAAAATGAAACTGACAAGAGAATCAAATGCTTAATATCAGATAGAGGAGGAGAGTTCACTTCAAATGAATTTATGGAATACTATGAGCAACACGAAATCCAAAGAGAATATTCAGCAGTAAGAACTCCTCAACAAAATGGAGTAGTTGAAAGGAAAAATAGAACTGTTGAAAATATGGCTAGAGCAATGTTAAATGAGTCAAAACTTTCATATGGATTTTGGAGAGAAGCAGTAAGTACAGTAGTCTACATCATCACCAGGGCTCAACTCAGAGTCAATCATCATAAAACTCCCTATGAGTTGTGGAAAGGAATACCAGCTACAGTAAAATACTTCAAAGTGTTCGAAAGTAAATGTTTCATCAGAAGAGAAGATCTGAATTTGGGTAAGTTTGATCCTAGGTGTGATGAGGGAATTTTTCTTGGATATTCTAGCAAAAGCAAGGCCTACAGATGCTTCAACAAAAGAACTCATACAGTTGTAGATAGCATGAATGTAACAGTAGATGAAAAGACGGATAAAAGAACCAGTCAAAGAACTCAGTGATGAAATCTGTCAAGAAGAATTCAGAGAGGTGTCAGATGAAGAAGAGGAAAGACAACAACTACTTCCCAAAACTCCTTCACGGTATGTTCAAAAACATCATCCCAAATATTTGATCATTGGTGATCCAAATAGCAAGCAAACAAGAAGAAGAGTCATTCCTTCACATGATTCTGCGAATGTTTCATTGTTATCTCAAATTGAGCCAAAAAATTTTAGTGAAGCATGTACAGATGAGTCTTGGGTAAAAGCAATGGATGAAGAACTAAATCAAATAGAGAAAATTGAAACCTGGGATTTGGTTCCAAGACCTAAGGACAAGAATTTCATTGGCACAAAATGGATATTTAGAAATAAACTCAATGAGGATGGAAATATTGTTAGAAACAAAGCTAGGTTAGTCTGTAAAGGGTATGCTCAAGTAGAAGGTGTTGATTTCGAAGAGACGTTTGCGCCTATTGCTCGTCTTGAAGCTATCAGAATTTTTTTGGCCCTTTCAAGCTTCAAATATTTCAAGGTATACCAAATGGATGTAAATTCGGCTTTTCTAAATAGGGTGTTGGTAGAAGAAGTCTACATAGAACAGCCAGAAGGAGTTTCTCTCACAGAACAGTCAGACTATGTGTGTAAGCTGAAAAAGGCCTTATATGGATTAAAGCAAGCTCCAAGGGTTTGGTACTCAAGACTTGACAATTATCTTCATGAGCAAGGCTTCAGGAAAGGCGTGGCCGATAGCAACTTGTATATTAAGAATGAAGATGATAATATGTTGATTATAGTTGTCTATGTTGATGATATTATTTTTGGGGGAAATAATACTCAGATGTGCAAAGTTTTTGCTAATACCATGCAAAAATAATTCGAGATGTCTATGATTGGAGAGTTGTCATTCTTTTTAGGGCTTAAGATTGTGCAATCAAAAGATGGTATATTTCTCTCTCAGGAAAAGTATATCAAATAAATGTTGAAGAAATTTGGGATGATGGACAGCAAACCCATGTGTACTCCTATGATTACAGGGTGCAATCTGAGTAAATATTATGAATCTCCAGTGGTAGATCAGAAGTTGTACAGATCTATGATTGGCAGTTTACTATACATTACAGCTAGCAGATCAGATATCATGCAGGCTGTTGGATTAGTTGCAATATTTTAGGCAGCTCCAAAAGAATCTCATGTTATAGCAGTCAAGAGGATATTCAAATATTTGAAGGGTACTATGGACTTTGGGCTTTGGTATCCCAAAGGTGATGATTTCACCCTCACAGCCTATACAGATGCAGATTGGGCAGGCAGTATTGATGATAGGAAAAGCACTAGTGGTGGAGCATTCTTTCTCGGGAAAGATTCTGGTTTCTTGGCTAAGTAAGAAACAACCTTCAGTTTCCTTATCTATAGCAGAAGCTGAATACATGGCAGCAGTGGCTGGGTGCACACAAGTTTTATGGATGAAAACCACCTTGGAGGATTTCAAAGTCAAGCATGAACAACCCATATCCATTCTCTGTGATAATACAAGTGCCATAAGTATTTCTAAAAATCTGATAATGCACTCAAGGACGAAGCACATTTCCATAAAATATCATTTTCTAAGGGAGAAAGTGCAAGAGAAGCAGGTCAAGCTAGAGTATGTGCCTACTAAAGAGTAGATTGTAGATATCTTCACCAAACCTCTTCCAAGAGATACATTTGAGTATCTAAGGGAGAAATTGGGAGTTGTACTCTCACCTCAGAATTAATCACCTCATCATGAGGTGGGTGAGGGACCAAGCCAAGAGGCTCTTTCTTAGTCCTGAGTCCCAAAGGTGGCCCTTTGCCATTGATGACAAAGGGGGAGAGATATGAGTAATGGGGAGAGCTTCATAATGAAGAAGAGAGCTTCAAGTCAGGGGGAGAAAAAACTTCTAAGGCAGATTCTCAGCTTTTGGATTAGTTGGTTTCATTTTTGGCTCTTGACTAGTGTTTTCAGTTAAGGTTTGCCATCAATGACAAAGGGGGAGATTGTTGGCAATTTTGGGTACCTTGGGTACATTGCCTTTGCTCTAAGTGTAGATGTTGTCATTAATGTCAAGAAGGTCTTGAAGCAATTTGGTTTGATGTCAAATACTGTGTTTTGATGAAGGTTTCAGTTTGAAAAGTGAGTTTCCAAGAAGATCAGAATAGCCCAGTTGCAAAAGATCAAGAAAAAGACAAGTAAGAAAAAATATGAAGGCGGCTGGAAAAACTATCGTGATTTCGCGACATGTTTCAGGAGAGAGAAAGTACTGGCAAAACTGTCATGATTTCACATGTTTGAGGAGAGATAAAGTTCTAGCAAAAATTTTGCAATCTCGTGACATGCTAGAAGACAGAGACAAAGCTGGCAAAACTGTAGCGATTTTGTGACATGTTGGCAGAGAAAGAGAGCAAGTTGGAAAGTGTCACGATTTTGCGACATGTCGCATTTTTGTGACTCGAAAAGTGCAGGAAGGCAAAGAAGGAAAAGTGTCATGATTTCATGACACATTGCCAGGAAATTTGTACGGACAAAAAGGTGTTGTGATTTCATGACATAATGCAAAAAAGAGAGTCTGCAGTGTGAACTGTCGTGATTTTGCGACAAGATCGAAGAGAGAGAAATTTATTCAGTAACTGTCATGATTTCGTGACATGATGCAAAGTTCCAAGTGAGTACTGTCACATTTTTGTGACATGCTTCAGAGGTCAAGTTGAGGATTGTCACGATTTCGCAACATGCTAAAAAGCTCAAAGTGAGAACTGTCATGATTTTGTGGAGTGACGAGGCACGAGGAATAACAAGGCATTGGTGATAATGCAAATCTTGGCCATCCCAATTGTAGACTTGGGATGAATTCATATTAGCTTGAAGTGAAGCCATCAAATCTTGCAGGTCTGCATCTTAAAGTACCTCCTATCATAAGGAATTTATCCATTTGGGGATAGGTGCGGAGATAGCACATATCATACTAAGGGCCTCAAATTGGTGAGAGAGAGCATCAACCACAAGATTTTATTTTCCCTTGTTATAGGTGATATCATAATCATAACCCATGAGTTTAGAAACCCATTTTTGTTGTTCTAAGAAATATTTGAGACTCTAATGGTCTATTTTAATGGAGAAATGGTGCCTAATGAGATATGGTCTCCAATGGGTGACAACATGTAAGATGGCCAACATCTCCTTGGCATATGTAGATTTTCCCAAATTACGCTTAGAGAGTGCCTTACTAGTGAAGGCCAAGGGTCTCCCTTCTTGCATTAATACTGCCCCAATGCCACGACCATAAGCATCACTTTTAATGACAAATGGTTTAGAGAAATCTAGCATGGCTAGAATAGGTGTGGTGGTCATGGCATGCTTTAATTCAATAAAGGCTTGATCAATGGGTCCTATCCAAGTGAAAGAGTACTTCTTTAACATATATGTGAGGGGAGCTGCTATCTTCCCATAATTACGAATAAATTTCCTGTAATAACCTGTAAGTCCTAAGAATCCTCGAAGTCCTTTGAGAGTGCAGGGTTTTGCCCAGTCCTGAACTGGCTGAATATTCTTAGGGTCAACCTTGACACCATATTTGGAAACAATGTGTCCTAAATACTCCACTTCAGTCATACCAAAGGAGCACTTAGACAGCTTAGCAAAAAGTTGATGTTGGACCAATAACTGTAATGTCTGATCCACATGGGTAAGGTGTTCTTCCCACAAGCGGCTATAAACCAAAATATCATCAAAGAAAACTAGGATGAACTTTCACATGAGGGGACGAAAGATGTTGTTCATAAGGATTTGAAATGTGGATGGTGCATTTGTCAAACCAAATGGCATTACCAAGAACTCATAGTGACCTTCATGAGTACGAAAAGCATTTTTTGGAATATCCTTGTCCTTGAGCCTGATTTGATGGTACCCCAAACGAAGGTCCAACTTAGAGAAGTACATAGCTCCATGTAATTCATCCAACAATTCATCCACTACTAGAATGGGAAATTTATCCTTTATGGTGATCTTATTGAGCTCATGGTATTCTATGCACAATCGCCATGAGCCATATTTCTTATAAACTAGCAAAACTAGAGAATAATAGGGACTGGTATTGGGTCGGATGACACCTGCCTTGAGAAATTCTTGTACCATCTTCTCAATTTCTAACTTGATATCATGAGGATACTGGTACGATCTAATGTTCGATGGTGCACTCAGAAGTAGTGGAATAGCATGGTCATGAGAGTGATGAGGTCGTAGTGTAGTTGGTTCTAAAAAGATGCCATTGTGCTTGGTTACAACAAGTTGCAAATCTACTGGAATTGGATCTACTATAGAAGTGGGTGGCTAAATTGAAAATATTTGTGCAATGATCCCACGGGACTACTTTTTAAACAATTTCTCCATGCGATTGGAACTAATAATTTGTGTAGGGCCACCCAGGTGTTGTAGGTGAGTTGGAGAGGAGAGGGCAATCCTCCAAGGGAGGTCCTAGGTTCAAATCTCCACCCTACCAAAAAACTGAATTGGGTATCCAAAATCCAATTGATAATGTTGGTGCGGGCAGGGTCGGGTGCGACCCCCGGGTGACTTTGACAATGTAGAACCCCTGTTCGTGGTCTCTCAGACCAAGGTGGCTCTGGAATGGGTTTTTCACTTATAAAATATATATATATATATATATATAATTTGTGTAGGGCCAACCTTGATACCCTTGAGGGTATATTTTTGTCCATTTTGTGAAAATTGTAGCCATAGTTCTACAAGGTTGTAGGAGAAAGTGACAAAGGTGCTCATCCATTGGTATCCTAACACAACGTCACATCCTCCCAATTGGAGGGCAAACATATCTTGCTTGAGTTCATAATCCCCTATCTGAATTTTGACATTTCTACATTTACCTTTACAAGGTAAGGTGCCTCCATTGGCAACCATGACTTCAAAATAATTGCATGAGTGTATATAGCAGTTGGTCCATTTAGCCACATGAGGATCAATAAAGTTGTGCATACTGCTTGAATCAATAAGAATTGTGGGATGTTGACCTTTGAAATAACCCATAACTTTCATGGTTTATGGGGTGGTAATCCCGGCAAGAGCATGGACTAAAATTTCTGCTGGTGTGTTTGATGGTTCCTCTTTCTGTGGAGTTGGTGCCTCAATTGTATCACTCTCCTCATCACTACGTCATTGTTTTTTGGTTCCTCCACATCTATTAAAAATAATCTCTTATTTGCACATCTATGCCCCTTCGTAAACTTTTCATCATAATTATAACATAACCCTTTGGTGTGACGCACATCCATTTCCTCTGTAGTCAGCTGCTTGGGAGCAGGAGGTTTATTATCAGTATTTTTTGGACCTAAGGAGGGAAAGAAGGTCAGTTATGCAAAAATCATGATGTCCTCCTTTGAGCTAAGAGTTGAGATTCGGCCAATCAGGCTAAACTGATAGCCTCCATCATGGTGTGGAGTTTGAACATCTTGAATTTAGCCTGGAGATCATATCGTAACCCACTAACAAAACAACTCATAAAAAATCCCTCATTCAAACCCTTAGTTTTATTGGCCAATTTCTCAAATTGGGTCAGGTAATCATGAACTAAGGTGGTTTGTTTCAGCTTTGTCAGTGCACCTGTAAAGTCATCATAATCATTAGGGCCAAATTGGGTGAGTAGTTGGGACTCAAAGTCCTCCTAAGAGAGATCAGGGTTAGCAACTCACAACCATTGGAACCAATGTAAGGCCTTAGATTCTAGGTTGAAGGAAGCCATCTAAACTCGATGATAGACAGGGACATTATGGAGTTGGAAGAATTGATCAACCCGACATAACCACCCATCGACATCCTTTCCACTGAACTTAGGGAAGTCTAATTTAGGCATTCTGAAGGTTGGATCCTGATCATAGTGATTGTAATCTAGTGTTTGTCAACCTCATTTAGAGTTTTCAGCATGGTGTTCAGTTTTGGTAGTCATTTAATTTGGTCTCCATCTTTGTGAGTTATTCTTCTAAATGAATTCTAGTGTTATCTTGATCCAGTCAAAGCTTTCGAATCTTTGTGCCTATGTTCTTATTTGTAGAGGTCAATTCAGCAATAGATTTTTGTAGGTCGGCCAATAATGTGCCCAAGTCTAAATCCTGTTATTGTTGTCCTCGAGTGTCGCTTGCCATTGTGGTCCCTCCTGTGATGTGTTACTAAAAATAGACTTTAGATTTTCAAGAGTTACTATTTTTAGTAAGGGTCTAAAATTTAATTTGGGAAATGAGTTGCAACACTGATTTTAGGATAGGCTCCACTCTGGTGGTTGTTTGATCTAAGCGCTCAATGAGGAGATATATTGAATTTCTTGACTTTTTGTGATCTCCTGTTGGTTGCAAGTCGATTTCAAGGTAATTTCTTCCACTTGTACTTAAAATTTCGTCAATGAATCCTTGAGGGTCTTTTGTGTGGAATAAAAAGTAGATTCTATTCCCCAAAAAATTGTATCAATTTTATGGATCGATGAAAAGTTATGGCCTTAGCAAGGAAAATCAAAATTTGCTATTTTTAGAAATTTGGTGCAAAATTTTACCAGGAGCTGCCAAGGACAATTTTATCTGGAATAGAGTGTAGAATTTTTTGCTAAATTTTTGAGTCAATCTGAGCTCTGTGTGAAGAGATATCCCTGCTAGATTTTTTTTCTGTGTTGGTGTTTTCGATTTCTGATTTGGAGTTACAGTTCAAAATTTGGGACCTGGTATCAATTGTTTCAAACCTGTATACTGCACCCTAACCACCGTTTCACTCACTATTCTTTGTTCCTATCACTTGTACTAGGGTTACTAACATAGTTTTTGCTTCTGACCTTAGGAAATTTTTTGACACTAACAACTCTATTTTTGACACTAAAAGTCTACAATTATGGACTGGTACAAAGGACTGTTACTGTCAACCTGACTACCACTGTTACTATCCTGACTGTTACTATCACTGTCCTGACTATTAAAATTTTGACTATAGGATGGTTCAAACACTTGCATAAATTTGTCTTGAATGTTGGTGCATGCAAGTTGTTTTTTGTGATAGGGAAAGCCTTCTCCGTATGCTCACTTTTGGGGTTGGTGAAAGTAGGTTAGCAGAACAAGGATGGGTTGATTTGCAGAGGAATGATACTTTATTTTTGTTTTATTTTATTGAACTAGGGTATGCTAAGTAAGGGAGTATGTAATACCCATAGGACCTATGTTATACCGTAATGACAAACAATAGTGCTCGGACCAATATTTTAGGCCACTACTCAAGGAGGATTCCACACATACCCTTGAGCACACTATCTGCCTCTCTAACAGTACGGGAGGGTAATCATCCAGGATGCTATGTCCCATGGACTATGGATAATACAAGGCTGAAAATCTTCCTAATGGATAAAATCTTGTTTAAACTTAGATTGTCTCCCGATATACCCAAAGATATGTGGGAGCTCAATTTTGTGTGAGAGTGTTGTTTGAGGCCTAGGTATTAGAGCCTAATCGTCCCTCACTTCACTAGATGCTTTATGGGCTATCTAGCTTAGCCAATAACGACAACTCCTTCACTATATTTTAAAATCCCCGACACAGGATTTCTAACCTACACAACTACTGTATTTTTTTTTGGTCTTTTCTTATTTTTTGAGAAAAAAAATGATTGTATTTTTTGGATTTTTTTTATAAAGGAAAAACAGAAATAAAAAAAACACAGGAAAATTATACCTAACAAGCGGAATGACTGGCAAGAATCATCTTAGTTACAATAGAACTCTGATACCAATTGTTAGGAATCTACTATTAAAATAAAGCACACTCACACAAAATACTAAAAAATAACTCACATACATCAAATAACTCAATATCACTATGCAAAAATCAATTACAAAAATAAAATAATCTCGCAGTAACACTGAATCACAGGCCTCTTTGAGGGGGCAACATCCTTCAATATTTCATTAGCTTGCAAAAGGATGATCTCGTACATGGCTTCATATATTTTTAAAGGAAAACTACATGCAACCCTACCTAAATGCTCAAGAGGTGGCTTACATGCAAAATGCCACTCGAGCTAGAATCTCCCACCAAATGGCGATTACAATCTTGATAAAAATGGTTACATGAAATGGTACTACTTGGCGAGGTATCTTACTACATCGATTACAATATTGATAAAAATGGTTACATGAGATGATACCTCTTGGTGAGGTACCTTTATTGCCACCTACATTACTAAGTATTACATAATAACATTAAAATAGGATCCCCATGTTGGAAGTGGGTTATTACATAGGTAAATGAGATTTACAACATGGTGTTAGGATAGGATCCTAACACTTGTTGAAAGTTGAAAAAGAAAGTGTATTGAGTGAGACATATTTTATGGATAACCAAAAGGCTTCTTCATCTTCATAAAAGGTATGGGCACATTCTCCTATTTATTGTTTATGGTGGTTTATTTCTGAAATATCATTGGAGAGAAAAGGATTAATTGTGGTTTCCTTTTTTAAAGTAATTTGTTGAATGTCTCAAGGTTTTCTGGGTTGAGAGTTGCTATTAAACCTTGGTTTATAAGCATTGTTGTTGAAGCCATTAGTAGTGTGAAAAACCTGAGATAAGGTTTGAGAAGAACATGAGTATCATTGTTATGTGAAGAATGTTTTATTAGCATTGTTGTTGAATCCCATTGTTTATTCAAAGAGCTTGAACTTTAAATGACATGAGTATCATTGTTATGCGAGATTTTTGGTTGAGCATTGTTGGAAATATTTGATTTGGTTGATACATGCTTGGACTAGGATTTGTAAGAAAGAGTTTTTCCTTGTGGTAGTTGGTTGAGAAGAGTTGTTTGATCATAGTCAAGTGATTGTGTGAAGTGGTTGTTCAAGTTCAATGAAATAAAATATTCTATATTCTTGATTTGAGTTGAGATTGAGATTTGAGGAACATATTGAATCTCTAACAATTCTCTTTATGTTTCTATAAGATTGATTTCAGTTGAGATTGGATTTGAGTATAGAACATATTGAGCCTCTAATAATTCTTTTTATGCTTCTATGAGATTGAATTATTGGGTAAGTTCTTGGTGAGCTTTCTAGTGCATATTAGGGCAAGTTCTTGGTGAGCTTGCTAGTGCAGATTTGGGCAAGTTCTTGGTGAGCTTGCTAGTGTAGATTTGGGCAAGTTCTTGGTGAGCTTGCTAGTGCAGATTTGGGCAAGTTCTTGGTGAGCTTGCTTGAGAATATTTGGACAAGTTTTGTGTGAATTTATTGAGCATATTTGAACAAGTTCTATGTGATCTTGTTGAGAAAATTGGACAAGTTCTGTGTGAGCTTGTTGATCAGATTTGGACAAGTTCTGTGTGAGATTTTTGAGCAGATTTGGACAAGTTTTATGTGAGCTTGTTGAGCAGTTTCTCAGTGAGCCTATTGAGCAAGTTCTAAGTGAGCTTATTGATAAAGCTTTTGAGGTGATAGATTACAGAGGATAAAGTCTCAGTGGATAGAGATCCAGAAGCCAGTATAATTGAATATAAATTTGAGTTAGGAGTCTTCAAGTAGAGAGAGATCCACCAGTCAGTGCAGCAAAGATATAGAGTCTTCTAGAAGATCACTAGCCAAAGTAGAAGAGGAAAGAGTTCTCCTATAGAAGATATCCACGAACTTGAGATTATGAGATCAACATCTCCTTTGGACAGAGATCTATAAACATTGTAATTGGGAAGGATTCCCAAATAAATTGATTGAGAAATTTTTAGTAAAATATTTTCTCCATGGAGTAGCCCACATTGGGTGAACCATGTAAACTATGGTGTCTCTATTGTATATGGTTTTTTGTACATTTCTTGATTACTACTATTGATACTACTATATATACACTGCATAATATTAAATTGAAAAGAAAAGTAAAAAGTGGTATTATATTGTTCACCCCCCTCTCAGTATAATCATGTGTTCTTCAATTGGTATCAGAGTGGGTTCCTTCAAAAAGGCTAACAACTTGAGGATAGATTCTACAATAACACAAATGGCTTCACAGAATGGATCATCTACAAATAAGGCTCCACAACAACAATTATGCTTTCTAGAGCATGAGAAGGAATAACTACTTGATATCCCAAGGATATGAGGTATGGCAGATTTTTGCAAAAGAGTATAAGGTTGAAAGTGATCCCGAGGCAAATAAGACTCAAAAAATTGGTTGAGATCAATGCAAGGGCAATGAATTGTATTCTGAGTGGGCTACATGAGAAAGATTTTGCAAAGGTCATGGTATGTAATTCAACAAATGAAATGTGGACCAAGTTGCGGGATGCCTATGAAGGAGATTCCAAGGTAAAGTTTGCAAAACTACAAACTCATAGAAAAATATTTGAGGAATTGAAAATGGAAGATTCTGAAGATATTGCACAATTTTTACTTTGAGTTGATGAGATTGCTAACACCATGAGAGGTCTAGGATTTGAGATGAAATAATTAGATGTTACTCAAAATATTTTGAGATCACTTCCCATGAAGTATGATGTAAAGGTTTCAGCAATAGAAGAAACAATGGATATCAACAAGCTAACAATGGAAGAACTACAAGGAACTCTTACAGCTTATGAGATGAGGATAAGTAAATATCAGGTTCCAATAAAAGAAATTGCATTCAAGGCCTTAGATAAAAAGAAATGGAAAGTTCCAGAGACAGATATAGATATTCAAATAATTATGAGGAAGCTTACTTAATCAAAAGTAAAAAGGACTTAAGAAATTACAGGGATATGAAGAAAGTCAGATGCTACAAGTGTAGTGATTTTGGTCACTATGCATACAAGTGTCCACATGAAGAAAAAAGTGATGATGAAAAACAGGGTCACAGAAGAAAAGAATATGGAAAGCATAAGCATGACAAAGATGATAGATATATGAAATGCAAGTATGAGAAGAAGAAAAGTTTTCATAAGATAAAGAAAATGTTCTACATTGTAGAAGCAAGTGATAGCTCAGATCACAATGATAGAGACAAGTCATATGATTAAAAGTAAGAACATCTATTCCTAAGAATAGAAGGTGAAAGAGAACAGCACTTTGTGTGTGGTCAAAGAGATCACAGATCAGGATATTGCAATGGCTTCAGTGATAGTGAAGATGAGATGACACATAAAGTAAATAAGTATGGTCAAAGAAATATTGAGAGTTTGTTTGCTATAGAATATTATAATGATCTTAGTGACAGTGAAAATTAAGAAGGGTTTCTATATGGGATAAAATAAACAGAAGAAATCTCACTTTTGGTAATATAAAAAGAAGAGGATGTGCCAAGAAAACAAAAAATAGAAGTAAAAAGGCTAAAAGAAGAAATTAGGAATCTTGAAAACAAGATTCAAATAGATGTAAAAATCATAGTAGAACAACCTCATACAATCAGTGATCTAAGATATGAGCTTCAAAATGCAAAAATGATAAAGGAAAGGATGAATGAAGAATTAAGGACAATAATGAAAAGACATGACACATTAAATGAAAAGGTTGAAAAAGGAGTGAAAACTTATTTTAAATCTGTATCTTATTTCCAAGAAAAGTCATACTCAAAAGGAAAGGAAGTTCTAAAAGATGAAAGCAAGGAAGCACCTAAGATTTATGAAGAAAATTCCAAAGTTTCTATGGCTCCAAATATAGTTTGGATCTTGTTTTGAGATAGGTGAATCAAGTTCAAAAGGAAAAGATATTCTTAAAGAGGAAAGCAAGGAAGAAATTAAGGAAGAGGATTTAGATACTACAAAGAAGGTTCAAGGATACAATTCACAAGTCAAATATGATTACAAGGATAATTATCAAGAAAGGTATGAGAAACCAAGGCATGGACAAAGGGCTTTTCAAGGACATTGTTTTTATTGTAATGGATTTGGACACAGGGCTATACACTACAGGATCCATGGATCAAAGAAGTTTGATTTTGCTAGAAGAAACTTCAAAGGAAGAAGGTATGGTTTTTAGGGGCATTGCTTCTTATGCAATAGGATTGGTCATAGAGCTTCTCAGTGCAAAGAAAATGAGAAACATGGTTTTGTTTTTAGAGCTACACAAATCAGAAGTCATGGTCATAATGGCCATGAAAACAGAACTTTATAATACAGGGTTCAATAAAGGAATAGATATGGAAATTATTTCAAGAAAGAATTCAGGATATGGGCACCATCCAAAGGCTACAATATCAAGTGTTTTAATTGCAATAACTTTGGACATATTACAAAATGGTGTAGGACTCAATTCCAAACAAGTTCAAGACAATAAGGTCAAGCAGTTTCAAGGCAAGAAGGTCAAACAGGTTCAAGACAAGAAGATCAAGTAATTCATCAAGAGAAGGATATCAAAAAATATGGAAGGAAGTTGACAAAGGAAAGAAACAATGTAATACAAGAGTAAATGTACTCCCACTCCAAAATTAATCACCTCAATAGAGAAGGTGGTGAGGGGGCTAAGCTTAAGAGTCATATATTTTAGCCCCATAGGTTTCCCTTTTGCCATTGATGTCAAAGGGGGAGAGCATTGAGTTAGGGGGAGCAACCTCCAAATATAGCATTGAGTTAGGAGGAGCAGCCTCCAAAAATAGCATTGAGCTAGGGGGAGCAACCTCCATAGAGAGTATTGAGTCAGGGGAAGCAGCTTTCATTCTCAAAGATGGTTTTTGCAGTGATTATGGTGATTTGCAATAGAGGTGTTGCCATCAATGACAAAGGGGGAGATTTTTGGAAATTTGAGTGATTTTATGTTGTCATTGATGTCACATGGATCATTGATATCACATGGATCACATTGAGTTTTGGTGGCCAAAGCATTTCATAAATAAGCATTTATGATATTTTGGAGGGCATTGATATATACAGGGTTTTTGTGAAAACCAAGGTAAAAAAAATAAAAGGTTTTATTTAAAACCATGGATGGTATATTTGAAATGGGTTTTTCCTAAAACCCAGGTTGGATTTTCATTTCATCAAAAAAGGTGCCCTGCTGATGTAGATATTTAAATTTTAAATATTTAAGTTTAAATTTTAAATTATTTAAAATTTAAATTTAAAATTAAAATTAAAATTAAAATTTAATTTATAGCGTCGACGTCGAAGAAAGGAAAAGGCATAAAACTAATTTAAATTATAGCACCAAAATAAAAGGAAAGGAGGAGGACATATATATATGCCCAAAGTCTCGATTTATTTTGCTAAGGTCTCAATCTCATTTTTCTATTCAAATGGAAAAAGAGTTTGCGCATTGTGTGTCGAACTGTGTGTGAAAAGGGTTTTAAAAGGCTTACGATTTTCATGTTAGTTTAAGAGTCTATTGTGGAGTAAATCCAAATGTATAGGCCTCCTTGGCCTAGTGGTTCATGTGTTGTGTGTGAAGCAAGAGGTCCTACCTTCGATTCTTGCCAGAGGTGTTTTGCTGTGTTGAAATGTGTGAAGTGCATTTTGTTTTCAAAGGGCGCAGATATTCACGGCATAAGGTTTTGTTGTGTGGTTATTTTGAGCATGTGAAGGCATGTGACCCAATGATAGGTTGTATGTGTTTAAGGTACTGAGCAAGGAAGGTCATGATATCGAATCCTGTTAGGGACAGAGGTAAGTTAATAATTTTTAAATATATTTTATTTTTCTAAATTTGCCCTAGGAGGAATAAGGGTTATGATGCATGTTTAGAAAGAGATATTTTTGGTGATTTATTTTTTAGAAGTATATCATATTATATATCGTTGGAAATATTATTCCGAGGGCTATTTTATTAACTTTCTTAGAGGGAGAAATAAGGTGTGTGTAAAGAGATATTTCTTATTTTGTAAAGAGGTTCAAAAGTGAAGGTTGCTTTGTCCTTTTTCAAAAGAGATCAATTCATTTATGAAGTGACATGATGTATGTTATTCAGTAGAAGTAATAAGGTATTATTTGGATGTTATTATTGTGTTATTAATCAAGATCTCTAACCCTTGTTGAAAGTTGAAAAAGAAAGTGTGTTGAGTGAAACAGATTTTGTGGACAACCAAAAGTCTTCTTCATCTTCATAAAAGGTATGGGAACATTCTCCTATTGATTTTTTATGGTGGTTGATTTCTGAAATATCATTGGAGATAAAAGGATTAATTGTGCTTTCATTTTTTAAAGTAGTTGGTTGAATGTCTCAAGGTTTTCTGGGTTGAGATTTGTTATTAAACCTTATTTTATAAGCATTGTTGTTGAAGCCATTAGTAGTGTGAAAAACTTGAGATAAGGTTTGAGAAGAACATGAGTATCATTGTTATGTGAAGAATGTTTTATTAGCATTTTTGTTGAAGCCCATTGTTTATGCAAAGAACTTGAAATTGAAAAGAACATGAGTATCATTGTTATGTGAGATTTGTGGTTGAGCATTATTGGAAACATTTGAGTTGGTTGATACATGCTTGGACTAGGGTTTGTAAGAAAGAGTTGTTCTTTGTGGTAGCTGGTTGAGAAGATTTGTTTGAGCCTATTCAAGTGATTGTGTGAAATGGTTGTTCAAGTTCCATGAAACAAACTATTCTATATTCTTGATTTGATTTGAGATTGAGATTTAAGGATAGAACATATTGAGTCTCTAAAAATTCTCTTTATGATTCTATAAGATTGATTTGAGTTGATATTGGATTTGAGTATAGAACATATTGAGTCTCTAACAATTCTATTTATACTTCTATGAGATTGAATTATTGGGCAAGTTCTTGGTGAGCTTGCTAGTGCATATTAGGGCAAGTTCTTAGTGATATCACTAGTGCATATTTGGAAAAGTTTTTGGTGAGTTTGCTATTGCAAATTTGGGCAAGTTCTTGGTGAGCTTGCTTGAGTATATTTGGAAATTTTTTGTGTGAGCTTGTTGGGCATATTTGAACAAGTTCTGTGTGAGCTTGTTGAGAAAATTGGAAAAGCTCTGTCTGAGCTTGTTGAGCAGATTTGGACAAGTTCTGTGTGAGATTGTTGAGTAGATTTGGACAAGTTCTGTGTGAGCTTGTTGAGCAAGTTCTTAGTGAGCCTATTGAGCAGGTTCTCAGTGAGCCTATTGAGAGATATTTGGAGGTGATATAGTACAAAGGATTGAGTCTCAATGGATAAAGATCCAGTAGCCAGCACAATTGAAGACAGATCAGAGTGAGGAGTTTTCAAGTGGAGAGATATTCATAGTCAATGCAGTAGAGAGACAGAGTCTTCTAGAAGATCACTAGCCAGAGCAGAAGGGGAAATAGTTCTCCTATGGAAGATATCCATGAACTTGATATTAGGGGATCAGCATCTCCTTTGGAAATAGATCCATAAACATTGTAATTGGGAAGGATTCCCAAAGAAATTGATTGAGAAAGTTTTAGTAAAAAAAATTCTCCGTGGAATAGCCCACATTGGGTGAACCATGTAAACTATGGTGTCTTTATTGTGTATGGTGTTTTATGCATTGCTTGATTACTACTATTGATATTGTTGTCTATACACTGCATAATATTGAATTGAAAAGAAAAGTAAAAAGTCATCTTATACTGTTCACCCCCCCTCTCAGTATAAGCTTGTGTTCTTCAAATAATTTGTACATAGGAGAAAGAAGAATATATATAATCCATTGAGAAAATATGATATTATATTCCAATAATTATTATAAATGAGAATAATAAGGGGCTTTTGAAATAAGTAAAGGAATAAGTAAAAAAGTCAGTATTCTCATTAGGAAGATAAAATACTCCAAGACCAAATGAATTCTGAATTGAATTTTATCAAATATTTTTGAGTATAGTAAAAGAGGAAATAGTAGCTACAGTGCAAGAATATTTGAGCTTAGGTAAAATTATTAAGGAATACAACAATACATTTATGGTTTTAATCCCAAAAAACAAGGAATAAAAGGTTTTAAACATTATAGACCAATCAACTTACATAATTCCATCAATAAAATCATCACAAATGTGATACATTAAGTTTGAAAAAACTCATCCCAAATATAATATAAAAACAATAAGGGGGATATATCTAAGGAAGATAAATTCTATATGGAATAATCACAATCCATGACTTACTACAATTAATAGTAGGAAGTGGTAAGAAAGGAATCATATTAAAGTTGGACAAAGCATATGATAGATTATCATGGAAGTTCATAGATAAAGTTTTGTGCAAATTTGGATTCAATAGAAGGCAAACAGTTTGGGTGAGAAATTTCATTTTCTCCCATAAATACTCTATTATAATAAATGCTAGTCTAGTCGAATATTTTAGAAGTGAAAAATTATTAAGGCAAGGGGATCCTATATCCCTATGCTTATTTATTATAATGGTGGAGGTATTGGTAATATGTATTAAGGTAGACTAGAATTAAGAAGATATTATAAGCCTAAGACCCTAGGGAAAATTACGCATCAACAATTTTTGGATGACACAATTCTACTAGGGTTAGCAACTATGATGGGAGAAAAAAGGTATAAAGAGAATATTAGAATCATATTAGCAAGCATCACAATAAAAGATAAACCTAGAGAATATTAAGTATTGATTACTCGATCTTCGTAGGTATAGAATATGAACCCTAGGCTAAGGTCAAGATTGGATGACTCAAAATTTCTTCTAATCAAACTTTAGATAAGGTTAGTTATTATTATAAATACTATAGTATAGAAAAACTAAAGATAAAAAAGAGATAGGGTTGAGAGAAGAGCAAGAATATAGAGAAAGAGTGAATGCAATCAATGCTCAACTAATAGTATTGGTTATTCAATGCAAGCAAAGCCTAACAAACTATTCAATTAAGCTATGGAGAAATTATAGTAAGCATAAATATTACAACATTCAACATTCCAAGAACTTTAATAAAAAAATCCAAACAACTTTAAGCCTAAAATATAATACTTAAAATACTAAAGCATACCAAACAACTTCAAGCCTAACAAAAAGACTTTGATTAAAGCATAAATAAAAATGTTGAAAGTGTATACTATCATAGAAATTAATAATTCTTTATACTTCAATTTAGGTACATCAAATACATCTTTAATGCATTAGAATAGCGTAAATATATAGCCTATTATAGGCAAACACTAAAACATCCAACACTTTACAATAAGAGGCATTCCCCTATTTATAGCCTTTGCTAAGCAAAACTGTGACTAACAAATATATAAAATTATGAATAAAATTGATTGCAAATGATCTTTAGGATGGGGTAGAACCACTTAGTATTTTTAGCATGTTCTATTATAGGCTTCAAGTAGTTATGATTGCAAGATCTGTAATTTATTTTACTAGGATTATTGTTGCTTTTAGACTCTAACAACTACCATGTGATCTAACTGCTTTTTTCTGATATGCCAAGCACCTTTCATGTTGATACATTCTAGTCCATGATGTTATTGCTATCTTTGTTGGATTTTGGGATACTTTTATTTATTGGTGTAGGCTTTTCAAACATTTTGCATGCTAGCATTATATTTTTTTATTGATAAGCTTTGGTCTAGGATGTTGCTTTCTTAGACTCACACTCCAAGCAACTCTTTGTAGGCTTTTGCATAGTGTAAGATATTTTCATGTGTATTGCTATGTTAGGAACCTACTATTAAAAATAAAAACTCTCACACAAATACTAAAAATAAACATATAAACTCACAACACACTTGGAAATAACATGCACAAAATGAAAATAAATTGCAGTAAAAGAACAATCTCACAATAACAGTAAATTACAAGCTTCTTCGAGGGGGCAACCTCCTTCAATACATCATTCAATTATGCAAAAATATACATACAATACTACCTCTTATAGAATTCATCTAGCACCTAACTCCCAATGTTGGCTTACATGCAAAATGTCACCTAGGCTAGAATATCCTACCACAATTAGTTACATTCTTGAAAAAATGGTTACATAGAAGGGCACTATTAGGCATAGGTGCTTCTTAATCCAAAACTATAATAAAACATTATAAAATATTAACATGGGTACTATCCACATTCCAAAAGGACTATTACATCAAGTGTTAGTATGGGGTCCTAACATGCCCTTCCCCTTTAAAAATATTTAAACTAAAAGCTAAAGGTGAGGAAACTGGTGTTGGATTTGGTGAAGAGGTTTGCATGTCGTGTCTTCTGGTTGAAA
Source organism: Wollemia nobilis (assembly GCA_028583015.1). Taxonomy (NCBI): domain Eukaryota; kingdom Viridiplantae; phylum Streptophyta; class Pinopsida; order Araucariales; family Araucariaceae; genus Wollemia; species Wollemia nobilis. The sequence continues at coordinate 3,550,114 of JAQPPZ010001711.1, read as the reverse complement.
TTTGCACCACTAGACCAAGACATCTATGATAACCCATCGACAAAGGGTACATGATATTCGATCAAGAATGATGTACCTATAGACACCCAAAATTCGTACATGTCTACCTCTACATACTTGTAGACCTATCCAGACACTTGTAGGTTTGCATAGACCATCCTAGACCCCTATAGGCTATTGTAGACTAGTGTAGACCATTTTAGACCACTACAAACTATTCTAGACTAGCGTAGACCACTCTAGATCAACGTAGATTATCATAGACCTTCGTAGATCTATGTAGACCATTTCACTGGTCTATATGCATGAAACCCTATTAAACTACATAATTCATGACCCAACTACCTTCTATTTATCAAGAGGCCAGCTATCAGTTCCCTAAAACAACCTAAGCCATTTTTCCATACTTTATTAGGACCCCATAGGACTTTTAATTTCCAAAAACTCTTAATTAGGTTAATTGAACTTCTAATTTGAAATTCACTTTACTTAGGTGCACTTTATGAATTAAAAAAGGTTAATTAGGATTCTAAACCCAAATTAGACCTAATTTTTCCCTCACACATGTATGCACAAAATTAGTTAAGATATTTCCTAGGAAACCCTAACTCAACCCTCATCTAACCTAGGGATCAACTAACCCTAGTTAATCATAATCCTTGCTCACACATGTGTGAGGATAGGATATTTCTCTTAGGGCATATGAGAGGATGACTAGACATACCACCTCACAAACCCTAACCTGACCACAATAGGACTTAACCCTAGGGTTTAGTACACCTAACCACACCCCCTACACCTTGGTTTCTTCTATAAATAGAGGACCAAATCCTTCATTAAGAGCTCTCTCCCCTTTTATCTAACATACAAAAAATCTATAGAAATCCAGACATAAGTACAATCTGACATATCTACACTGTGCAGACAACATAACACCATGTCAGGAGCCCATCCAGACAAGAATCTCCAATAGAAAGCACCTACAACTCAATTCACCCCTGCCCCACAAATCTAGCTTCCAATTCGCTCCCTGACCTGCGAGTTGGACCTACGGTAGGTTTTTATCAGTAAATATGTTAGGTATGCTTTATTTTATGTTTTCATGATGTTCTATGCAGTTTTTATCATATTTTAGCATAATTTTACTTTGTGTATTTATTGTCTTTTATCAATATGGGGCTTGACTATGGCAAGCCCCCAAACACACTAACCCTCTTTTTTAGGTCACAAAAAAGGTGAAAAAGGAGAAGCATCAACATAAACACTACCACTGCCCCACATATGCATGAAGTCCACCTACATTGAAAAATCTCAAAAGGATCTATTAGATATTTGATATTCATAAAAAGGAAATGGGAAAATCCTCTTTTTAACCCATAGACTCATTTTAATGAATACAGAAAAATATTATGAATATTTGCATTTTTTGTATTATGTTTTTTTCAAATGGAAAATTTTATATGTTTCATTCTGATATGCCCGGTGGGACCCCCACAAAGAGTTATTCTAGAATATTTTGTATTGCAAATCTAACACAATTTTATGTTTCTATTTTATTGCATGTAGCATATCCAGAAACCACAAAGACCCATAAGATCCTGAAAACCCCCTCAAGTCATCAGAACAGGAGTTTTAGGCTCCTAGATCTGATTCATCCCCCATCCTACGAATCCAGATCCAATTCACCCCTTGACCTACAAATTCAGCATAACTGCTCCAAAAACCCTGAAAATTGTAGAGGTCAACAGTAGAAAGACAAAATAATCCATCTGGAACAAAAGGAATCAGGTATTTCCCTTAAACCTCTCTATTTATTATTTGTTTTTGCAAGAAAAATTTCACTAGTAAATGCATCATGTCATTCAGTGAATTTCTTGTTTTAATACATTTATCATACTGAGAATATTTATTTCAGTTGCTCTATATTTCTTTTTTTGTGTGTAAATAAGATTTACATTCCTCTTTGCTTAAAATATAAAATTAGGCTTTAGTTTCTTCTCATTCTTTTTGTGAATCGCAATTTTTAAATCCTTTTTCTTGAAATAGCTAGATCTTTCAAATTTATTTCTAAAAACCTACATTAAATCAAAAAGTTTAGTTCATTTACCTTTTCAAAAACATTTTCATTTCCTTTCTCAAATCGTATTTTAAATAGATTTGTCTTTCCCATTTTTGTGTCATTCAATCAATCTCTTTTAAAAATGCATTGCAAATTTCCCTTTTGAAAATTACATTTAGGATTAGGGTTTTCAAGTTTTCTTTTGTGTTTTATCAAAGCATTTCCAAATATCTTTTTGCACCAAAAAAATCAGTTTTCCATTCCTTTCATGCACCTAGGATTAATATTTTCAAATTTCTTTTTGCATTTTTTTCGCAAAGCATTTTTACATTCCTTTTTGTACAAAATCAATTTCTAATTCCATTTCATGCACCTAGGATTAAGATTTTCAAATTTATTTTTGCATTTTTTTCGCAAAGCATTTTTACCTTCCTTTTGGTACAAAATCAATTTCTAATTCCATTTCATGCATTTAGGGTTTATATTTTCAAATCTCTTTTTGCATCTCTTGCCAAAGCATTCTCAAATCTATTTTTGTACCAAACATCACTTTCCCATTTCTTTCTTGCATCTAGATTAGAATTTCAAATTTATTTTAGCATTTCCTTATCATAACAAGTCATTTCCCTTTCAAAAAAGCAAATTTCACACTACTTTCTTATATTTAGCTTAGACTTCCCATTTCTTTGACAATCACATGCTTCACTTGGGTTTCTAGTTTACTTCATAAGCATGGATCCTAGCTTCTTTTCAAAAAGGCACATAGGACTAGCTTTGTTTTCAAAATGCATTTTAAATCTAGATTTTGCTTCTATAAAGTGCATCTAAGGTTAGATTTTTATTTAAAAAAGCTATTTAGTTAGATTTCTTATTTTTTTATATCATCGTTAGACAGCATAAACCCACACATGCATGTGGTTTAAAAAAAATGGTGAGATTGGACTTCATCTTCAATCCATCATTAGAGACTGGTGAGATAGGAGTCTTACCCTCCACCATCTCACCCCGTCAAAAACCTAACAACCCCAAAGGAGTGGTTTTCTAGACTTCATCACCGAAAAACCCTCCACTTTTGAGATTGATCTTCTGGAATTCATCACTAGAAGTAACCTTTAGAGTGTGACACGATTAGACGCATTTGTTCACAAGGCTAACATAATTAGTGAACACATTAACTATCATTATTGAATAATCCTACCTGAGGGTGAAGTGAAAGCATGGGTATGCTGGTAGCAGGTCTCAAACAATACCACCTCTTCTCGTGAGAGGATACAGTGTACTCATTTCAGTACTTTGAGTTCTCCCCCCATAGGTTATCATTTTACTGCACCTTCCATATAGATCACCATTTGCATGTCATGATATTATTCTATTTTGTGTACCTTTGGGTGTTGCAAGAGGTTTTGTATCAATGACACTCCTAATTTTCTATATTATTCACCCCACTACCTATGATATTATCTAGGAAGTATATTTTCAACATCAAAACACACTCAAACTAACAAAATACTTTATTTTCTGTATTTAGAACTAACTCTAGTTTCACGTTGATATCATGATCATAAACTGGTTTCAGCACATTTCATCATTCAACACTTTATTTTTAAGCTATCTATAGTCTATCACTACTTTTATTTTGTCTTATTTAAAATTTGAGTCCAAACTTCACAAGGTTGCTTCAAAATCCCTTTATACATCACACCCATAACCTCAGGCTTTAGTTTTTGTGCAGTTTTACATCTTCACATCATGATATACGCCATCATGCTTGTTGTTACCTGTAGTCAAGTGTGTGAGCAAGTGCACCATATAGAGGAGGCTTCTAGCACCACTTCTAATTAGTCTAACTCTCCTCCTTCACTCATGAAGGGAAAATCCACATGCACTCTATATCTACTCATAGGGTTTGATCCACATTACACACACGATGTCTCAAGGTGAGACATCCACTTCAAGTGAAGCCCTTGCCACTTCATTCAAATAAGTTCATCCACTCATTTATCCTTCATCATCACCTAATCCACCTTCTAAATTTTGTGATCATGTTATCTATATATCTCCAAGACACCCTGCTTCTTTCTTCACCATTGATGAGGAGACCCTACCTACTTTTTCTACCTTTGCACACCCCTTCTTTCAGAGTCTATCTCAATCCCACTTTTATAATGACTCCTCTTTATTAAACTATAATCACCCTGAGGTTGCATCTTTTGCCCCTACTTTAGGGATGATTTTAGACCTCTCCTCTTCCACACCAGGCACCTAGACGCCATCATTTCAAACTACACCACAACAACCCCCTTGCAATAGTAGCAAAGGACCACTTCCACCATCATACCCACACTCTTCCCAAGAGTTAAAACCATCATATTCTTAATAACTATTTTTCTCATACTTTGAGTACATGTCATAGTTTACTCCTCAAATGCAATCGATGCAATACCAACAATATCAACCAATCACCCACACCCAATCTAAAGTGAACACATTCATAACTCCAACTTACCAAGATCCTAATTTATAAGCTTCTCCTCCTTTATCCTCATCCTTCCTACATACATCTAAGATATCTATAATGTATGCTACCCAATATTCTATTTCACCTTCATCTACATCTACCTTTAGATTACCCCCTTCTCCTCCTTTTTAGGTCCCAACCACTGGTCCTCTTCCCACCTATCGACCAAGACCTGCAGCCTATACCCCTACTCCCCTAGGATACTCCATGTATTTTAGTTTTTACACATCCTATCCCTCAATATAGAAGTAGGTACCATCCTTTGATACCTCATCTTGCCCACCTCTCACACTATTAGTCCCTATATCTCCATAACTATCTACTAGGCATACATTCTTTATACCTCCTCCTTCTTGGTCGTCACATCCTACGACCCAACCATTATCATAGGATCATCTCCAATAAATAACAATCACAATACTATTACCCTCAATAAATACCCGTTCCACAACCTAGTGTTCCATTGGCTATGACACCATATGTTGCTCAGCAACCACCTCACCAAGATCAATTGCAATACTTTTCCTCTCCATACTGGGAATAACAACAACTCCAATATCCATCACACTCTCAGGCTCCACCCACCTTAGCATCATCCTCCACACCTCATAGCTAACCAAAGTTCTATTGAATATACTTGGTTTCATAGCTAACCAAATTTCTATTGAGTGTATTTGATTTCATAGATTTTCTAAGGGAGTGTACTTGGTTTCATAGCTAACCAAAGTTCTATTGAGTGTACTTGGTTTCATAGTTTTTCTAAGGGAGTGTACTTGGTTTCATAGCTAACAAAAGTACTATTGATATAGTAGACAGCTCGTTCTTTATTTTTATCATCATTTTGGGCCAACATCACTCCTAAAGCATGAGTAGTGGTTGCTATGTAAAGCATCAAATGCCTACCGGGCATATGAGGAAATAAAATGGGTGGGAAAGTGAGATACTATTTGAGATCATCAATAGCTTTCTAACACTTAGAATCGCATTGGAAGACCACATATTTCTTAAGAATATTAATAAAGGGTTGACACTTATCATCTAATTGGACAATGAACTAACGGATATACTAAATATTATATTGCAAACTATGTAGTTTGATCAGGGTGCAGGGAGGAGGTATATCAGTGAGGGTTGTTATATTAGTGGTACCCAATTCAATACCTCACCTAGACACTATGAAGCCTAACAACTTGCCAGGTGTGACTCCAAACACACACTTAGCAGGTTTAAGATGAACTTTGTATTACCAAAGCCTTTAAAATATTCATCTTAAATCACATACATGATCCTTTCATTCCATGGAGTGAGCTAGAAGATCGTCCATATAGTACTATAGAATATCATGCATCATGTCATGGAAAATATAAGTCATGGTCCACTGATAGGTAGCTCCTAAATTCTTCAAACCAAAATGCATGACCTTCTATGCAAAATTTTACCCATGGAGTAGTAAATATTGTCTTAGCCTGATCCTCGATGGTAATCATAATATGATTATAGCCTGAGAAACCATCCATAAGTGAAAGCATTCCATATTTGGTAGTGAAATCTACAATATGATCTATGTTGGGCAAGGGAAAATTGTCCTTGGGACATGATAAATTAATGTCCTAAAATTCAATACATATTTTGATTGTCCCTTCCTTCTTAGATATAGGAACAATATTAGAGATCCAATCAGAATAATTGATAGTTTTTATAAAATTGACATCAAGGATTTTTTGGATCTCTTCCTTGACTGAGAGGATGACCTTAGGATGCATCTTCCTAATTTTTTTCTTAACAGGCTTAGCACTAGGTTTAACTACCAAATGATGCATTACAAGGGAGGGATCAAGCCTTGGCATGTCAGCATATGACCAAGCAAAAATATCTAAATATTCTCTTAATAATTTGGTCAATTGATCCTACTCATCCATGGATAAGGCTTTACCTAGCTTAAATATTCTAGGGGCTTCCTTAGAACCTACGTTCACATATATGGTCTCCTCAATAAATATGGACAAGTCATCCTCAAGAGGAGACGGGACAAGAATCACTCTTAAGTGCTCAAGGTCCTCGAGAGACATAGAACCAAAGTCCACTTGAGATTTAGAATATTCAACCTACATAGCACAAGGGGTAGTCCCATAAAAGTAGATGTCATTCTAAGGTGGATCCTCATCTTTGGCATACTAGATTTTGGGCACCGAATTGACATCAAGTTTTACTTAACACTGCAACTGTCTATCTTACAATTTTTTGTCCAAGCATGCACCCGATAGTCGTAGCTCAGCACTCAAGCATTGCATAGACCAAAGACAACTTCAATCCAACCTCTAGAGTAGGTTATTTCCTTGTCAACTTAAAATTATGTTGACTCAATTTAAGCTCAAATAGGATTTTGATAAAAGGGTTAGAAATGTTATGAAAAATAGTGGCCAGATAGGCTAACAACATATGCAACTACAGAAAATGGCTCCCACAAGCTATTTTTAGTGTCCCATCACTCAATATCAACATTACCTAATTTAATGAAACCTTCACACATTAAAGCATAAATAGAGATATATTACAGAAAGAAATTCCAACATCCAATATTGATAATCCAAATAGCATAATAGACCAATAGTTAGATTTTATAGAAATAAACTTCCTAACAATATAGATCTAATCAATAATAGATTTCAACTACTCTCACAACTGGTAATCTAAAAGTTGGAATGAACTAACCATTCAAGTATTAATAGAAATGCAATTCAAAACTTCAAACCTCTTGCACAAGATAATGAAGATGACAAATTTGTGTCAAAAAATCAGATTAATGCTCCTTCCACTAGCTCATAAGAATATTTACAGCAAGGCAAGCAAACGCACTAGAGCTAACCCTAAAAAATACAAGTTCAACCTCTATTTATAGGTTGTAAATGAAATATTATTAAGGAACAATACAAATATTTATTATTTACAACTCAGTAGAGAGTCATTGCTGGCATTTTCTTATTGGTTTGACCTCCAAAAAATCCATTACAAGTAGACCGCCATGGCAGCTCACAGCCTCTATAACTTGTTGGTTGGTTGGTGATAGTTGGCATCCAGGTCGTTAGAGACCGCATCTGCTCTGTTAACTCTTCTTGGAAGCTCACATCATCATCAATATATAACTACCTCTGGTTCTTGTTCTTGAAACCCTTCGATGCTTCGGCTTCCTATCTCCCAACTGACTGTATTTGAATCTGGTAAGAAAATACTTCTAAATACTTTAGAATTTTTAGTATAATCTCGACCGTTGATCTTCCCCTTGCACGACTTTGATTAGATCTTGGAATATACTTTGTACAATGGCAAAAAAAACCAAAGCACCATTCCACTCTTTTCCATCAATGATGTCACCTTCCATGGCTTTGATTATGTGCAACACCAATCTAGTGTGAAATGCATTAAGAGTTAAACAGGATGAAATCCGCTCGTGAACCTTCCTCTTTCTCCTTTGACTTTGAAGCAACCAAAAATTCACACTACAAAAGATGTTAATGTCATATTTGCTTTATACATCTACGGAATACCAATTCACACTCAAGAAAGTGTAAATATCCTTTGTCACCAATCCACACTTGCCATAGTGTAAAATAGCTTTACCTCCATTCCACATTGGAGTTAGTGTAAAATGCATCCTTGTTGCCAATCTGGGAAGAAGTCAGTTCAAAACACTTTTTATCGCCAATCCATAGTTCTTCTATGATTTTCCACCTCTTCATCACCATTCCGGACCAAAATACTCTATAAACTCACCGGAATTGGTCTCATCAACACTTAAGCGCTCAGAGGATGTCAACAAATACAAGCGGTTGCTATTTTGCACTTTTCCTTGTGCTGATATCATCTTCAGCGAAAAATTTTGTGGAATCGAAACATGTCACTAGTCCGCTATCAAATGCATTATAAACTTTGTAGAATTGCTCCAAGTGAAAAATGTACTAAGTGTTGGGCGGATTAGAAAACTCTTGTTGTGGATCCGTTCCAAAATACACTAAAAAGTGTGCAGAATAGAACATTCATACCTTAGAATAAATTTGCAATGTTTTCTAAGGATGTCACCATTTTGGGCCTACATTCTGGTGCCTCCCGAGTGTATTTTCTCACAAAGCCATCTAACTCAGAGTCTTATCTATTGGGTATCAGGAGTCAAAAATCTTATCTTCAAAAACTGCTTTAAATAATAACTATTATATGAACACTACCCTCTAAAAACTAAACATCTTAGTGGATAAATGTTCATATCAAAACTATGATTCATGCATATTAGAGGATAATTTTTCATATGGATACTATGCCATAAGCATCAATGTTTGTGTCATTCCGACAAAATTGGTCCACTGCTCCATCAAAAATATAGTTGTGTTATCCTTATAAATCCCTCCTACAATACATGATAAAAATACTTTCACATAAAACTTATTGTTCTCTATCTCTATGGACTCATACTTTTATTGTTTCTTTATGACTGTCACAGTAAAAATGAATAAAAAAAATATATATAAAACTTATGACTATATATGTAAAAAACAAAATTTTCTAAGATTGTGTCCCTGTAGGGTCCGCAGCATCTCTATTCGGCTCTTCTTCTTGCTGAGCCTCTTCTTCAACTTCCTCTTCAGCTTCTTCCTCAGCTTCTTCCTCAGATTCTTCCTCAGCTTCTTTCTCAGGAGAAGATTGCTCTTGATTTTTCTCTCTAGCATCATCACCAAACAATTGTACCATTAATTTCAAAGTATGTAGGGCTTGTTTCTAGGTTTCTTCTGATGGATTGGAAGTATCTGTTAGCTACTTGTAAATATACTAGAGTTCACCAATGTCTTCATAATAAGCAACACTTCCTCTATTTACCAAGTCTTCCATGAGGTCTCTAAGCTTGGTAAAATCAATGATCATTTGTGAAGCCCGCTCTTGGTTAATGGATTCCTCTAGAGCATCAATTTTAGATTCATCTTGTAAGTTATCTCTAGTACTTTTCATGATTGCTTAAAATGAAAGCAAGTTGTGATCTTCCATCCATAACCCTCTAAAACCAATTTGTATCATTTCTTTGTTAACATCCACTACATCCTTGATTACTCCTTCAATTTTTTCATACAATAGCCAAGCCTTTTGAAGTACTTTATGCTTCTTCACTACAATCCTGGCAGCAACTCTAGCAATGTTCCATTATTTATTAGGGATTGGCTTTATATAATCACTGAGTCCACTATCCACCAGCCTATAAATTTGTTCTGCTAGGATTACCATAGGTTGTATCTCTCCAATGATTTTATCTAAATATTTTTGGATACTCTAGAGTAAGCAGATGACATCATCTAAATAATCAATAATAAGTTGAAGCCCTGAGCATTTTTCTTGAACTTCAGAGAGCAGTTATTTTCTTACTTTCTTGAGCCTAGCCTTGGAAAAACCGAAATATTTAGCCTTTTCAATTTGGAGCTACTACCTCAGACTTTTTATCTCCTTAGCCTATTCTTCATTCAGCTTTTTTTGCTCTCCTAGATGCTCCTTGAGCTTATTAGCTTCTTAAAACTTCTCTTTCCAGCTTTTAGCTTCCTTTTTTAGAGCTTTCTCCACTTATTTCTAATTGCCAATAGTTTTTTGAAGCTTTTCAATTTGATTTTCCAAATTACCCACCTTTTATTTAAATATATCATTCTTCACATAAAAGTATCTAAGTGGGCTTTGGCTATTACCAATTCATATTCATCAGGTAGCTTTTCAATATCTTTAGTATGTTCTTCTATACGATAATATTAAATTGTCATCTCAGTTTTAGGCTTGCTCACCAGGGGAATAATGGCCCTATAAGTCCTTTGCCTTGAAATGGGATCAACAAACATGGTTCTTCTCCTTGTGGCCATCCTATTGGAAGGCTTAGACAACTTTTCTACCCAGAAATCATTGATTTTCTGTGTAGCTTCTTGCTCTTTTTGTAGAATTGCCTAGGTAGGGTAACTCATAGAAAGAGGATAAGAAGCCACCAAGAATGTATGGGTAGAATAAACAGTTAATACTAGTGGAGCAGAAGTATTTACAGTAGAATTTGTGACCACACTAGATTCTGTGACCACTATCATTGTTGTAATTAGTAAACTCAAGGAAAATGAAGGGAGACTCATAGATGGATGAGGGGGTGAACTTGAAGTAGCTTGCTTCTCAGATGATGGTGGTGGTGATGAAGTTAAAACTATGGGAGGTTATGAGAGGGGAATCTCAGTTGATGAATGTGGAACTTCGAATGATGAAGGTAGAATCTCAGATGATGAAACAGGGACTTGGGGTGATGAAGAAGGAATTTGTGATGACCTTGGGGGAGATGGATTGGTTTGTACCTCAGTAGTAACTGATGAAATAGGAGGTGAACTATGAGGTGGAGAAGGTACCTTCGTTACAACTTCTTGTTCAAAAATGGAGGGAGATTTCCTTAGGGAATATGGAGGAGGAAGAGGAGAAGAGGGATTATAGACCATACCTTCGCCTACTGATGTAGGGTTTTTTGGATCCATCTCTATTATCTATTAATGTTCTTGTTGTATTGATTCTTTAGCAGTTGGTTCAACTATTTTTTCAACTACATCCTCTTTATCTAGCCTTTGTTTCTCTAATATCTCCTTCTCAACTCTTTTTGGGGCCCTTTTGGCATTTATTTGAAAAACATAATAGGTAACTTTCTTAATTTCCATCTCTTCCTTAGAAAACCCTTTCTATAATGTTTCCTCCAATAATACTTGCTTAGAAATGGGATTCAATTCCACGGTCGTTGCAGTGGTGAAACTCAAAGGTGTAAACCTAAAGCTCTCATCCTTTTATTTTTAGTTTATATCTATATCTGGAGGCTGAGCACCCAGGGCTAGGTTCTTAGGCCTATTTTTTGTCTCTATAATTGGTGCACTAACAATCCTCTCATCAGAATAGTGCATTTTACTCATCAACCGTACCCCCTTTGGAAATTGTTCTATCTTCTCAGTTGAAGGCTGAAAAGGCTTCAGGACTTCGATAGTGGTTAATGAAGTATCAGGTTCCTCTTTCTCTGAATATAGGGATGGAGAATCAGGACCAAATTGTGACTTACCATATATGAGTACTATATTCCTTGTATCTTTGGATCTTCAAGTTTAGAGATTATTATCATACTTTTTAGAGAATTCGACATCCATTTTAATCCCAAACTTGGACTTTATTTTACCAATATCGACTCTCATCCTCCACCAATATGATATCTTAGCCTCATTCCATTTCCCTTTATGCTCTATATTTTAATCATCAAGTTCTTGAGACTAAGAGTCTTCTTTATTTTCTATTTTTTCCTCAATATCCTTAATGGTGGACTCTTTCAACTGATGTTTCACATTATTTTTTGGGTCAAAATCCACAATTTGCTCATAAAAGTCCAACCATGGAGGGATTTGATCCATTTTAGAAATATTCCACTCTAAAATATCAGTCTCTTTGTTATTTTTGCCTTGTTCAAAATGGGGTCTAGACCTCTTTTCAGATTTGTAGGCCTTTTCTCCATTTAAGGCTATATTTCTTTTATAGAATATGTCATATGGATCATATCTCCATCTCTGAGGGATATAGAATAGACCCAACCTATCTAGGTATTGGTCAATTTTCTCACCCTACCATTTATTTGTAATAGTTATGTCACTAACATTTCGGTAGGTCAACATAGACTTCCTCTTTCTCCCAGAGCCATAGTTCAAATCAATATATTTTGCTTGTCTCAAATATTCTAAGGCAAATAGCCTCTCTGTTACAAAATGAGGTAGCAAAAAAGGCTTACCTTAGAAGCCATAAAGTTTAATGACCATACCCTCTGTTAGGAGATATCAGTTTCCTTCCTCTGCATCCTCTACTTTGAATATTTTCTCAGCCAACAGTGGAATCCTAGAGTAAACTCCATATATTATTTTCAATGTTGACCCTAAGAATTCCAAATTGAATCTATAAAAAGACTCAGTACTTCTGAGATGCTTAGTCTAATAATAAACTGGCATGGGTTCTCCTTCATTGGTCTTTTCCTTGATTGGAATCCAGGGCATCATATATCTTACAACAACAAAAAACAACTAGACCAAACTTGAACAATGTCAAAAACAAAGTGCATCAGAGGTCCTTTTCAATGCTACTAACTACTAATGTATTCTATGGATAAGGAAAGTTGGCCAGTCAAAATAGATAACCTTAATACCCTTTTCAGCTGCACCTTCCCCATACATCCTCTCATTAGAAATATAATATGCAATAGCTATTTGCCAACCCTGCACCATTTTATCAGAATCTAGACCATCCATACAGGCCAACATGTAGTAAAGCTCTAGGTTTTCAAAGTGTTCAATGGAAATTGGGACCTAAGGTAATAATTTTCTAGGCTTAATTCCCTTGAATTGCTTATATACCCACTTTCTTAAAGGTTCACCATCATTAGCTCTCTTCTCCAGGGAGTAATACTCGGCCTGGATAATTGTTTTAAACTTCTTTAATTTTACATGTGGTTCTGCTTCTATGGAAAAAAACTTATTACAGTTTGCAATTGTGATTCTAAATAGGGTCTTGCCTTTAGCTGTATTTTCTCTATAGAATTTGCAGGCAATTCTTCTGCTATCATTTTGCTCTTCTCTACTCTGTGAACACTAATATTGTCAAATGAACCAAATTTTATGATTTTCTCTTTTAATTAATGTTGCATGCATCTCTTCTACCATTAATACGACTACTATGTGACTTACCCTTTGGCACACTTCTCTGTTAGTCTCACAATGACACTGAGAGGGGGGTGAATCAGTGTAGCTATTTAAATTCAAATCTACAACTCTTAATAATGAAACAATGAATATTTAAGTCAGATAAAGCAAGTATCACAAGAGAGCATTCCACAACACACGATGTAACGAGGTTCACCAATTTGGCTACTCCTCAAAATTGACTGCTTGGATTAACGTCCAAATCCAGCCTTTGCAAAATATCAATTTTACAATCACTTTACTAGCACCAACTGGAAGGAGCACCAACCCCTGATTTATCTGCACCCACAGAAAGGAGCACCAACCCCTGATTTATCTGCACCCATAGAAAGGAGCACCAACCCCTAATTCCAAGCACCTACTTGGACTGCAAATTTTAAGCTATAAGACTGACATAAAAATGCCTTCACTTATTCAAGACCCTGACTGGTCTATTGCTTACCCAACCTCTCTCACTATTCACCAGACTGCCACACCCACTAAAAGCTCTGCTTACTGCACTTTTATGGCTCTCACGGCTCTGCTCAACTCTTTCTTATGGCACTCTTCAACCCTCTTCTTGCAACACTTTTTCTCTATTTTCAGCAGCACTTAACTCTCCACGTAGACCTCCTTTTATAACAATCCTTTCGCTTTGTAACTCTAGTTATAACTCCTTTCATTTCTCATACGCCACTCGTCAATTGTAACTGTTTCTTTCATATTCTCATCTGCCACTTGTCAAGTGTAACGCCTTTTATATGTAACTCCTTTTGTATATATATAGAGAGGGCATTACGTTAAATACGTTACATGCAACGAATTGACACATATACCTTTACCATGACTATTCGTCTTCTTTTTTGTGCATGCATGCGTTTTCACTATCACTGCACCTGTAACTGACGTACTGACTTCAGTTAACTCTTCTTATTTTATCTACATGAATTTCTTCTACAACTGCACCTGTAATTGCCGTATAACTCTAGTTAACTATCACATATCTTATTTCAGCTGGGTTCTCTTCTTTGCTCGTGCCAAAGTGACCTGTCACGAAATCGTGACACTTCTGCCTCTTTGTCCTCTTCTCGGCCTTGCACCCGCGAAAACACATGTCACGATATCGTGACACTTTCGCCTCCGTACTCTTCTTCTTTACTTTTGTCGCGATATCGTGACACTTTTGCCTTCTTACTTTCTCTCTCCTCCTTAAGTCGCGAAAATGCGACATGTCACGATATCGCGACACTTTCTCTCCTTTGCTCTTTCTCTTGCCTTCGGTTCGTGAAAACCCGACATGTCGCGATATCGCGACACTTTTTCTCCTGGACTCTCTCTCTTGCCTTCGGGTCGCGAAAACCCGACATGTCACGATATCGTGACACTTTTTCTCCTTAGCTCTTTCTCTTGCCTTCGGGTTATGAAAACCGACATGTCGCGATATCGTGACACTTTTTCTCCTTAGCTCTTTCTCTTCCTTGGAAAAACATGTCATGATATCGTGACACTTTTTCTCTCGGACTCTCTCTCTTGCAACATGTCATGAAATCGCGACACTTTTTCTCTCGGACTCTCTCTCCTGCAACATGTCACGAAATCGTGACACTTTTTCTCTCGGACTCTTTCTCCTGCAACATGTCATGAAATCGTGACACTTTTTCTTCCGTACAACCTTCCTTGCAATATGTCACGAAATCGTGACACTTTTTCGTCCGTACAACCTTCCTTGCAATATGTCACGAAATCGTGACACTTTTTCGTCCGTACAACCTTCCTTGCAATATGTCACGAAATCGTGACACATTTTCGTCCGTACAACCTTCCTTGCAATATGTCATGAAATCGTGACACTTTTCATCCGTACAACCTTCCTTGCAATATGTCATGAAATAATTTTCCAACATGTCGAAAATGTGACACTTTTTCTTTCTTCTTTCTCTTTCCAACATGTCATGAAATGTGACAGTTTTTTTTTTCAACTTGTAAATGATTTCTTTTTTTTTTTCCAACATGTCATGAAATCGATGATAGTTTTCTTTCTTCTTCTTCTCTTCCAACATGTCTGAAATGCGATAGTTTTTCTTTCTTCTTTTCTTCCAACATGTTGCGAAATCATGATAGTTTTCTTTCTTCTTCTCTCTCTTCCAACATGTCATGATATCATGATAGTTTTTCTTTCTTCTTCTCTCTCTTCCAACATGTCACGAAATCGCGACAGTTTTTCTTTCTTCTTCTCTCTCTTCTAACATGTCGCGAAATCACGACAGTTTTTCTTGCCTGCTGTATATGTCGCGATATCGCGACACTTTTCTTACTTGTCTTTTTCTTTGATCTTTTGCAACTAGGGCACTTCGGTCTTCTTGGAAACTCACTGTACATACTCTGAATGACCTTTGAACTCCTATCCACTGCATCAACCGATCTGTCTGACTGTGTTGACAACAATGACAATACTGTTTCTGCATCTTGCTCAACAATCTCCCCCTTTGGAATTGTTGGCAACACACATGCAATTTCCTGTAATTCTTCTCCCCCTTTGACAATAATACCAAAGGGCTGCTGCAGACTCCCCCTGAGTCCATGCACATCATTCTCAGGCACACGTTATGACAGTTAGCAAAAATTACAAATATGAGCAAAAAGATAATCAAATATATAAATGCTCCCCCTGAGAATGTGGTTTCGATAGCTAGTCAGTTCTTGGGAAGCATAACCACTCCCAATTTATTGCGAAGGTACTCAAAAATTTCTTTGGGCAGCGGTTTTGTGAAGATATCCGCTACTTGCTCTGTAGTTGGAACAAAATCCAACTTTACCTCACCTTCCGCAACTTTCTCCTTCAAAAAGTGATATCGGATAGCAATATGTTTTGTGCGAGAATGCATAACCGAATTCTTTGAGATGTTAATGGCACTGGTGTTATCACACTTAACTAAAATTGGCTCACTAAAGTTAATGCCAAGATCTTTCAGGGTTTGTTTCATCCATAAGACCTGCGTACAACTCGTAGTTGCTGCAATATACTCTGCCTCTATTGTGGATAAAGAAACTGACTCTTGTTTCTTACTGTGCCATGCAACCAACCTGTCTCCAAGATAAAATGCCCCTCCATTGGTACTCTTTCTGTCATCGACACATCCTGCCCAATCTGCATCTGAATACGCAATAAGGGTGAAGTCCTTACCTTTCGGATACCATAACCCATACTCCATAGTACCCTTCAGATATCGAAGAATCCTTTTGATCGCTGTCACATGAGTCTCCTTGGGACTCGCCTGAAATCGTGCTACCATGCAAACTGCCCGCAAGATATCTTGTCCGGTGGCTATCAAATACGATGAGGCTCCCAATCATAGATCTGTACATGGTTTGATCAACATCCGGAGATTTGTCATCCTTGCTCAACTTGCAACCTGTCGTCATGGGAGTGCTAACAGGCTTACAATCCTCCATTGTGAACTTTTTTAGCATCTCTTTCACATATTTGACTTGAGAAATGAATATGCCCTTCTTATTTTGATTAACTTGCAGACCGAGAAAATACGAAAGTTCACCAATCATCGACATTTCAAATTCTTTCTGCATCTTAATTGCTAAATCTTTACACGAATCATCATTGCTGCTGCCAAAGATGATATCATCTACATATACAACAAGGACAATGAGATGGCCATTTGCTATTTTGACATACAAATTGCTATCCACCATACCTTTTTTAAACCCTTGTTGAGTAAGATAGTTGTCTAATCTTGCATACCATGCTCTGGGTGCCTGTTTCAAGCCATACAATGCTTTCTTCAACTTGCAGATGAAATTGGGATTATCACCGAGTTGGAAACCATCTGGTTGTTCAATATAGACCTCTTCTTCAAGTTGTCCATTCAGAAATGCTGATTTCACGTCCATTTGATAAACTTTGAAATTCTTATGAACTGCTAAAGCCAGAAACATTCTTATTGCCTCTAGTCTGGCCACTGGTGCAAAGGTTTCCTCAAAGTCAATACCTTCAACTTGTGCATAGCCTTTACAGACCAATCTTGCTTTATTCCTGACTACCTGTCCATCTTCATTCAATTTGTTTCGAAAAATCCATTTAGTACCGATTATATTTTTATTTGCAGGTCTTGGTACTAACTCCCAGGTTTTGTTTTTCTCGATCTGATCTAATTCTTCATTTATTGCTGTCATCCAACTTTCATCTTTGCTTGCTTCAACAACATTTTTGGGCTCAATGCTGGATAATAGAGAGTAGTTACTTACTACTCTTCTCCTTGTCTGAACACCAACTGTGGGATCTCCAATTATTTGCTCTGTAGGATGATTTTTTTGCTAGCTGCTCTGTTTTGAATTTCTTGTTTTCTTCCTCTTCTGAATCACTACTTAACTCATCTGAGTCAATTTTCTGTTTCTTTTCGGTTTCCTTTTCATCATCTCCTTCAATAACTTCTTCATATATTGGGTAGTTTTCTTTATAGCTTCTTTCTTGTTCCCTACCTTCATCAACTTTAACATCGGCACTCTCCACAATTTTCTTTAGCCTCTTGTTGTAGCAAGTGTAGGCTTTGCTTTTTGTCGAATAGCCTAGGAAAATACCTTCATCAGCTCTATCTTCAAATTTTCCAAGATTATCTTCAGTTCTTTTGATATAACACTTGCTTCCAAAAACTTTAAAGTATCTTGTTGTTGCCTTTTTACCGAACCATAGTTCATACGGAGTTTTGCTTTCATGCGTCCTCAACATGCACCTATTTTGGATGTAAACCGTAGTGTGGACTGCCTCTTTCCAAAATCTGTCTGCTATTTTGCTCTCAGTCAGCATAGTCCGTGCCATTTCCTGCACTGTCCTGTTCTTTCTTTCTACCACTCCATTCTGTTGAGGTGTCCTTGCTACTGAAAACTGTCTCCTAATCCCATGTTCTTCACAGTACTTTGCAAACTCTTCTGAAATGAACTCTCCTCCTCTATCTGATCTTAAGCATTTAATTCTTTTTCTTGTTTGATTCTCAACTTGTTTTTTGAAAATCTTGAACATTTCAAAGGCATCTGATTTAAGCTTCAAAAATAGTACCCATGTCATCCTGGAATAGTCATCTATGCACAACATAAAGTATTTGTCACCATTTATGCTTTGTGTTCTCATGGGTCCACATAAATGAGTATGTATTAGTTCTAAAGGTTTGCTTGTGAAGTATTCTTTTGTTTTAAATGTGGCTCTAGTTTGCTTCCCCTTTTGGCATGAAGCACAAATGCTATTTAAAGGTTTACCAATGGTGGGAATATCTCTCACTGCCCTTTTTGAGCTGATCTTTATTAGATTGTCAAAGCTAATATGACCGAGCCTCTTGTGCCACAGCCAATTTTCTTCTGCCTGTCCAATCAAGCATGCTCTTTCTAAAGTCTCTGAGAGAGTATACAGGTTTCCAGATGTCCTTGATCCAGTTGCTATCAACTTTCCACAATTTGTTGTTCTGACTTCACAACCCTGCTTCTTGAAAATTACTTCATGACCTCTGTCACAAATCTGGCTTACGCTTAATAAGTTATGCTTCAGACCAATCACAAACAGGACTTCTTCCGACTTGATTTTTCCATCACTGATCTTAATTGATCCTTTGCCAACTATCTTAGCTCCATCATTATTTCCAAATTTTATAGAACCACCTTCATATTTCTGTAACTTTTCAAATTTTTGTTTATCCCCTGTCATATGACTGGAGCATCCACTATCCAGTATCCATGGTGCAGATTTGTTCTGTGCTTTAAATGTTGTCTGTACAATCAAGGATTCCTTTTCTTCCTTGGGTTGCTCCTTTTGTTTCCACTCTGGTTTGATTGCAGGTTTGGTCACTTGTTTTGACTTTTCTTTGTCAGTGGCCTGTACCTATTTTTTGAGAAATTTTCTATTTTGTTTCCAACCATTTGGTTGAAATTTTCTTCCCTGATGTTTATTTGCTGCAAATGTGCTTCGACAATTTCTTGCAATGTGCCCAAAATTATGACAGCTTATAACATTCTACCGCATAATCCATCAATGGTGAAAAAACATTTCTACTGGAAAAGTTCCTTTGTGCTACTTTGTACTTGCATTCAAAAATCTTATGTCCATAACCATTGCATTTAAAACAATAACCAGAAAAGGAATGAGTGAACCTGGGTGATGGTCTTTGCCATTTTGTAGTAGGCGCCATAAATCTTCTTCTCCTTTGATGAGTGACTTTGGTGAATCCATCATTGTCAATACTCTTCTCGTGCCTGGCATTATTGCTTTCTTTAGAATGTTTCATTTTTTCTTGATCAACCCTGATCTTGTCTTCATTCTTTATGGGTTCTATAGTTATGGCCTTTGATCCATTCGATGATTCTGCTTCGACGAAGCCTAACCCAAATTTGATGCCTGTAGGCCTTTGGTTATTTATAATCTTATCCAACTTCATAGAACTTCCTTCAAGTTTGTGATAGCAAGTCATTTTTTGATTCATCTCTTCTAGTTGCATCCTTAAACCAACAATCTCTTCTTCTAGCTTGTTGCACTCATCTATTTTCATGGTTAATTGTACTTCGATATCTTCAGATATTTTCTTAAATTTGTCTATCTGTACTTTCAAGCTGGTTATGATTTCATTGGCATCCTCAAGCTTTCTTGAAGTTTTCTTATTCTTTTTCCTTTCTATACTCAGCTCTTGAAGTGCAACGACCAACTCACCTTCCAGATCTACTTCAGCCTCAGCCTCAAATTTTTCATCACCTTCCTATTTTTCTTCTGATTTTTCTTCTTCGAATGCCATGAAAAGAGCTTCACCTGTTTCTTCTTCAGAATCCTCATCAGGGCTATCTTCTGAAGGACTGACATTCTTGGATATGAAACTTTTCTTCTTGAAGTTGCCTTTTCTAAAATTTGGTTTCTTCTTCCAGTCACTTCTTTCTTGATGTGAACCTTCATCACTTTTGTTTTTCTCATTAAGTGGACATTTAGCTGCAAAGTGTCCAACGCCTCCATAGTTGAAACACTTAAATGGTAGCTTTCCTCTATATTTTCCTTTTCCCCTTATTAATTTCCGAACAAAGTTCGCTTTCGTTTCATCTGAAGTTTCTTCTTCCTCGGATTCTTGCTTTACTTTTATATTTTTATGTGCTTTAAAAGCAGCTTCTCTGTCTGTGGGTTTAGTTTTTCCTATTCTCATTTCATATGCAGTCAAAGAACCATGCATCTCATCCATGCTAAAGGTGTTTAGATCTTTAGCTTCTTCTATTGCTGAAACTTTAGCATCAAATCTTTGGGGAAGAGATCTTAGTACCTTTTTCACGACGACATCTTCCATTTCCTCGTCGAGTCCTCTAATCGCATTAATGATTCCATTAACTCTAAGCATGTATGCCTCTATGTTTTCATCGTCATTCATTTTTAATGCTTCGAACTGAGCTCGATGCGTTTGTAGCTTGGCCTCCTTGATCTTGTCGTCTCCTTCATGAATGCTCCTTAGTTTGTCCCACATGTCTTTTGTCATTTTGCAACTCATAATCTTTATCAGTTCGTTGTCCACTAAACCGCACATGATAGCATTTTTGGCTTTAGAGTTATTCTCAAACAATTTCTTACCGGCAGCATCGGTTGGAGGAGTGGTGGGTATTGTGTATCCACTGTCTACTGACTCCCAAATGTCGAATCCCAAAGCACACAGATATGTCTGCATCCTGAGTTTCCAAAATGAGTAATTTGTTCCATCAAACAATGGTGCTTTGTTTGAAGAGAATCCTTCACCACCTGCCATTTTGACTAATCCAAGATCAACCCTAGCTGATTTAGCCTGATAAGGGAAACTGGCTCTGATACCAATTGTTAGTCTCACAATGACACTAAGAGGGGGGGTGAATCAGTGTAGCTATTTAAATTCAAATCTACAACTCTTAATAATGAAACAATGAATATTTAAGTCAGATAAAGCAAGTATCACAAGAGAGCATTCCACAACACACGATGTAACGAGGTTCACCAATTTGGCTACTCCTCAAAACTGACTGCTTGGATTAACGTCCAAATCTAGCCTTTGCAAAATATCAATTTTACAATCACTTTACCAGCACCAACTGGAAGGAGCACCAACCCCTGATTTATCTGCACCCATAGAAAGGAGCACCAACCCCTGATTTATCTGCACCCATAGAAAGGAGCACCAACCCCTAATTCCAAGCACCTACTTGGACTACAAATTTTAAGCTATAAGACTGACATAAAAATGCCTTCACTTATTCAAGACCCTGACTGGTCTATTGCTTACCCAACCTCTCTCACTATTCACCAGACTGCCACACCCACTAAAAGCTCTGCTTACTGCACTTTTACGGCTCTCACGGCTCTGCTCAACTCTTTCTTATGGCACTCTTCAACCCTCTTCTTGCAGCACTTTTTCTCTATTTTCAGCAACACTTAACTCTCCACGTA
Organism: Wollemia nobilis; assembly: GCA_028583015.1. Taxonomy (NCBI): domain Eukaryota; kingdom Viridiplantae; phylum Streptophyta; class Pinopsida; order Araucariales; family Araucariaceae; genus Wollemia; species Wollemia nobilis. Next base: position 3,528,350 of record JAQPPZ010001711.1, on the reverse strand, counting down.
GACCTCCTTTTATAACAATCCTTTCGCTTTGTAACTCTAGTTATAACTCCTTTCATTTCTCATATGCCACTCGTCAATTGTAACTGTTTCTTTCATATTCTCATCTGCCACTTGTCAAGTGTAACGCCTTTTATATGTAACTCCTTTTGTATATATATAGAGAGGGCATTACGTTAAATACGTTACATGCAACGAATTGACACATATACCTTTACCATGACTGTTCGTCTTCTTTTCTGTGCATGCATGCGTTTTCACTATCACTGCACCTGTAACTGACGTACTGACTTCAGTTAACTCTTCTTATTTTATCTGCATGAATTTCTTCTACAACTGCACCTTTAGCTGCCGTATAACTCTAGTTAACTGTCACATATCTTATTTTAGCTGGGTTCTCTTCTTTGCTCATGCCAAAGTGACCTATCATGAAATCATGACACTTCTGCCTCTTTGTCCTCTTCTCGGACTTGCACCCATGAAAACACATGTCGCGATATCATGACACTTTCACCTTCATACTCTTCTTCTTTACTTTTGTCATGATATCGCGACACTTCTGCCTTCTTACTTTCTCTCTCCTCCTTAAGTCATGAAAATGTGACATGTCACGATATCGTGACACTTTCTCTCCTTTGCTCTTTCTCTTGCCTTCGGTTCGTGAAAACCCGACATGTCACGATATCGCGACACTTTTTCTCCTTAGACTCTCTCTCTTGCCTTCGGGTCACGAAAACCCGACATGTCACGATATCTTGACACTTTTTCTCTCGGACTCTCTCTCCTGTAACATGTCATGAAATCGTGACACTTTTTCTCTCGGACTCTTTCTCCTGCAACATGTCACGAAATCGCGACACTTTTTCTCTTGGACTCTCTCTCCTGCAACATGTCACGAAATCGTGACACTTTTTCTTTCGTACAACCTTCCTTGCAATATGTCATGAAATCGTGACACTTTTTCGTCCGTACAACCTTCCTTGCAATATGTCACAAAATCGCGACACTTTTTCGTCCGTACAACCTTCCTTGCAATATGTCGTGAAATCGCGACACTTTTTCGTCCGTACAACCTTCCTTGCAATATGTCACGAAATCGCGACACTTTTTCATCCGTACAACCTTCCTTGCAATATGTCACGAAATCGTGACACTTTTTCTTTCTTCTTCTCTCTCTTCCAACATGTCACGAAATCGTGACACTTTTTCTTTCTTCTTCTCTCTCTTCCAACATGTCACGAAATCATGACAGTTTTTCTTTCTTCTTCTCTCTTCCAACATGTCATGAAATCGTGATAGTTTTTCTTTCTTCTTCTCTCTCTTCCAACATGTCACGAAATCATGACAGTTTTTCTTTCTTCTTCTCTCTCTTCCAACATGTCACGAAATCACGACAGTTTTTCTTTCTTCTCTCTCTTCCAACATGTCACGATATCGCGACAGTTTTTCTTTCTTCTCTCTTCCAACATGTCACGATATCGTGACAGTTTTTCTTTCTTCTTCTCTCTCTTCCAACATGTCATGAAATCACGACAGTTTTTCTTTCTTCTTCTCTCTCTTCTAACATGTCACGAAATCGCGACAGTTTTTCTTGCCTGCTGTATATGTCGCGATATCGCGACACTTTTCTTACTTGTCTTTTTCTTTGATCTTTTGCAACTAGGGCACTTCGGTCTTCTTGGAAACTCATTGTACATACTCTGAATGACCTTTGAACTCCTGTCCACTGCATCAACCGATCTGTCTGACTGTGTTGACAACAATGACAATACTATTTTTGCATCTTGCTCAACATTCTCAACTAGCACTCTTTCCATTTTGGCAGCTTAGAGGCGGTGTTCCGACTTCTGATTGGTTAAAATTCAAACATGCTTCCACCTTGTGGTGTTACTTTATCCTTTTCTTTTGAGCATGGGAAAATACTTATTTATTATGGATATTTTGCCCTTTTTCCAAGTGTTACGATGTGAAATTATTGTACCACTCAAAAAGCAGACCTAAAATCAGTGAATTGGTGACACTTCTTCTATTTTGCAACACTTAACTCTGAATTACAATGGATTAGGACCTTTCTAATTACACACCTTATAAGTCTAGGAAGCTGGTGGATTGGGATCCACTCATTACTCTACTGGCATTGTGGCCATCCGAGTGCATAAAATAGAGCATGTTACATTTCACTGCCAATGTAGTGTATTTGAGTGTGTAATAGGAATTGCTGCATCCTATGGGAACACTTAGCCAAATTTTTGCAAAATTTTATCTTTATCTTTTTTTTTTTTTTGTACAACATGCTATTAAAATAAAACTTGATACAAAGTGCAAAAATAAAGGAAATATGATACAATGTATGTACATATATTACAATGAGATTATATTTCAATAAAAGTAGAGTTTAAGATGAAAACCATTCACAGGAATTGGTTGTATGTTTACCTCTAGGTCTTCAAGTTGGAAAATATTGGTCTCCTTGACTTCTACTATATTGAAAGGGACATCCCAAAATGATTCAACCTTCTGATGATATCTTGGTTTTGCTCTTTCAACATTCCACTTGAGAACTGAATCTCCAACTTGGAATTTTTTGAACCTTACCTTTTTATCGAACCATGCCTTGATGTCCACAGAATGCTTCTAAAATTTCTCATAGGCCTAAGTTCTCTTCTCTTCCAATTGCAATAGGTGTGTTAGCCTTGTATCTACTAGATTCTCCTCTAATTCTTCTTCTAAATTTATCAATTTGAGTGCTAGAATTCCTAAATGGATAGGTAACACTGCATCTTTGCCATATACCAGAGCATAGGGTGAAGTCTTGATGGATTTCTTGATGGTAATCATGTCTACCCACAAAGCTTATTCTAGCAGTAGGTGCCAATTTCTTTTATTCCATTTCAGTGATCTCCTCAAAATTCTTAACAAATTTTTATTGGTAACTCTGCAAGTCCATTCCCTTGAGGGTAATAATATGAAGTATTCTTAATTTTTATGCCATACTTGATGGAAAATTGAATATATTTGGCTCTTATAAAGGCTGCCCCATTATCACTCACCAAGGTGATGAGTAGTCGTTATACCATCATTAAATCTCAAAGATCTTATCAATCCGGGGTGGTGTCCAAGGCTATTTACGATAGAAAGTTCAAACAGAGTTGCATTTCAGCTCATTTGGGAGCAGCAGGTCTTTATTGGTAGGATTGATTGTGTGGGGGATTTGTGTCACTTCTATCCCTAGATTGCATAAATTAAACCTTAATCTATTTGCAAGAATGAAAAACTAATTGTTGTCTATAGAAATAAAGTCCTAATTACAATTGCTAAATTGAGACTTAATTGATTTGCAGAAGGAAAATCCTAATTACAGTTGCTAAATGAGAAACCTATTTAATTTTGCAATGATGAGATAAAACAAGTAATCAACTTCTATCAATACTCTTAAACAGAAGGTCGTCAATCTTCTATGCAGTGTTTGAAAGCAAAAACAAGAATGCAGGAAATTATAGAAAACTTGTAAATTGCTGGAAATGTAAATTGCAGGGAATTGGAAAATTACTGAAAAATAAAGAAACTGATTATATCTATTGCTGATTACATCACAAATGTAAAATAGATGGATAAAAACTAAAACAAAAATCAAATACCACAAAATGCTGAAATTGACAAGTTCCACTACTTATTCTCATGCAAAGCAAAATCAGGATCGAAACCTGTCTGTTAGTCCTTCTCCTAGATCTGAAAGTGGCCGGCCTCCTTTTCTAGAAGAAGGTATAATTTCTTCTCTAAGTCTTACTCACACTCAGACATAACAAAATAAATGAAATGAAAACTGCACTTTTATTGCTTCAAAAACATAATTACAATTCTGCTAAAATCATTACATGATCTGCAATCTGCTACAGTGTCTATTATCTCTAATATGTCTAATCTCTAATCTAATATTTCTAATATCTAATATTCTTCCTAATAGCTCAACCTGTACGGGAGCTATCTTTTATAGATGCCTAAAATCTAATTACAAACATAAAATATGCTGTCCTGATATCCTGCGAATTTCCTCGTGTTTATCCTAGAAGAAGATCAAATTTGATCTTTTCCATAAATGGTGGCTTTGGACGGCAAGGACGGCAAAGTTATATGGGAGATATTTTCCCTTAACTTTCTCAACCTTATTATCCCCTTTTCCACCGCCAAAAGTCAGTCAACAAGTCAAAAAGTACATTATGTTTTCATTTCGAAGATAAGTGGCTCATTCCGAAGATACTGCAATTCTCATTCCGAAGATCCGCTCATTCCGAAGATACTGCAATTCTCATTCCGAAGATCCGCTCATTCCAAAGATACTGCAATTCTCATTCTGAAGATCCGCTCATTTCGAAGATACTACAATTCTCATTTCGAAGATCCGCTCATTCCGAAGACACTGTGTTTTCTCATTCCGAAGATATCTGTTCATTCCGAAGACACTGTGTTCATTTCAAAGATCTTTAGAATGACCAACTATGTTGACTCCAAATGGTTTTGGCTGCATTTCTCAGGTGTATTAGACCTCAGGATCAGATTGCAATAGTCTTCATTCTTCCTTGGATGTGAATTCCATGCCTTGCCATTCATTGGTAGCTTGCTGGAATTTATATGGAAAAACCAGTTTTCTGTTGCACAGTAATAAGTCTTTGTACTATTTGCTGAATTTAGAGAAACTAATGCTTAATGATCATCAAAATAAGACTACTGAAATGCTGCTGTCAACCTAAGCATGAAAATATAACATAAAACTATACAAGAACTGTTAAAAATCAGAATATAATGTCCTTAACACCGCAATCATGCAAACAGTTAATACAGAGCATATTAAATCAACTTAACTAGCATATAAGATAATTCACAAGAGTTTTAGGCAGTTTTAACTATTTAAAACATGCTATAAATGAGGCTTATCCAGGCCTCATCATCCCCCCCAACTTATATTAATGCATGCCCTCATGCATTGCAGGGGGCTATGGAGTCACAAATGTCCATACTCATATTCCATGTTTCATAGAACAATTTAGTGCCTGTGTAATTTCTCATGAAGATTTCTGAGTCATTCTTCAAACTGATCATCTGGTTGGGAATCCTCTTCAAAATAGGAGGGAACTAGAGTAATGATGGTTGGAGGCCTAAATTTGAGACCTACCCAATAATGTTGCATAAAGGTATTTTTCTGGATTGAGAATTCCACTTTCTGCTATAATTCTCTAATTTTATTTTCATGTTTTTCAATAACATTTTTTCTTTCCTCAATCCATCTCATTTGTATTTTTATAACACTCTTGGCTGCTCTCAGTTGTTTTGTGATGTCCACCTCCTCTTCTTCATTTGACTCAGAACCTAATACCGATAAATCAACTACAGCTTTGTTGCTCAACAATGATCTCATCCTCTCCTTTAGACCCCTACTCCCGTACAGGAGGTTCCATGAAATTATCTATAATTACATCCAAATTATCAGTGGCTTGTTGCACTTCTATGAAATTAGGGCTATCCCGTCTGGTCTTCTCTTCAATAATTTGTCTTTTCTCTTTTTGTTGGAGTCTTGCAGACCTCCTAGTCCTTAATGTATATTTTCTCTTCTTGCCCTATTTTCTTGTGGTAACAGGGGCTGTAGGGATAGCTTCAAGCTCTTCACTAGGAACTTCACTCTTCTATTCTGATAGATAAATAACATCTTTAGAAAAATGAACCCTCTTCTATTTTATTTTTCTGCTATCAGTTTTAGCCCTGACAAAATTACATACTACCCTTCACAGGTTGAAAAGTCTGGTAACCCATGTGGTTACGTTATTCCAGGGTTCTTGTAGGTTGGCCTTTTTTCATTTTTCACTTCATTTCTCTATTCTGATGCTGAGAAGGCTGCTCTCTTCTACTGCTATAGTCATCCGCTAGGTCACTGATTTCTAGTTTCTACAGAATTACAGGGTTTGCTCTTGTTCTTCTTCAGAAAGAACTTTTAATTTTTTTACTTTTCCTTGTAATCATTAGAAAATATGTCTTCAAAAAGAAAATATGGCACACTTCCTTATTCTGTGCTCTGAACACCTGGCCATCAATCATTGGACATCCTTGCCATCAAATTTTCTTTACTATTTTTAGCTCATCCATTCTGCATGCAAATTTTCCCACATGAGTGGTTATTAGCAATGAATGGTGGTGGCATGTTTGTTGGTTATTTTCCTTGTGATTCTCATACTTCCTTGATGGTGCAAAATATGAGATGAATCTAACCAGCAAAGATGACATGTGTCAATGATCACATGGAGTAAAACAATTCTGCTGACTATGTCTTTTTCTCCCTCCTTGGATGCCACATGGAAATAGACTGTTAAATCTTCATTCTAAAGATTATGTTTCATTCTAAAGACTAAGCTGGGCATTTAATTTGAAGATAACCTCATTCTGAAGATAAACCTTCATTCTGAAGACACACCTTCATTCTGAAGACAAACCTTCATTCCAAAGACACACCTTCATTCTGAAGACAAACCTTCATTCTGAAGACACACCTTCATTCTGAAGACAAAGCTTCATTCTGAAGATACCACGGTTATTTGAAGATACAACAGTCATTCTAAAGACATAGCAGAAACCAACATTTTTCTCTTTCTCCAAGCATGTTTTGTTTATGCCAACTCTTATGAACACTTTTATACTAATGGTTAATTGTCATATACTATATATCAAATATTTACAATGAGAAAAGTGCAAGAAACATATATACCTGGTTAAAACAAGTTAATGCAAGTTTTGAAAGATGACTGCTTCTGTTGATATTCTATTGAGGCTTCCCGCAACACTTCAAAAACAAGTGCCAGTTGGTGAATTTGTACAATGATGACTCAGAACTTTCAAGGTTATGCATGCCAAAAACTGGTTTTCATGCATACCAACTCAGCAGCGCCTTAGAAAAGGTTTTCATATAAATGTAGGCCTTAGAAAAGGTTTTCACCGCTGAGCTATTCATTTTTCTCTTTTTTTTTTCTTTAACCTCTCCTTTTCTCTCTCTTTTTTTTTCTGTCTTTTGATTCTGATTGTGCCCGTGAAGGAATTCATGACTTCCCTAAATCATGCCCATGAAGGAATTCACAACCAGAATTTATTCATCTTTTTGTTTTCTATTTTTTTCTAATTTTTTTTTCTTTTTATTTTTAAGATTCAAAGATATGATTATTTGGAATCTTCATCAGAAGAAGAAGCCTCTTCTGTCAAATGTAACTGTGTGAGATACCGAGCAAATTCCACTTTTGTTAGTGGTTTATGGTACAACTGTAAAAGATGTCCATTCACCACTAATATCCTCCTTACATCATCAACTAAAGAAAGTTGAACAACTTCATTCTCAGACTCCCCTGGTTCATCCTTGCTGCTCTTAATGTGATCATCATGCCACATTTTCCATTTTTGTTGAGTGAACTCTATTTGGTGAAGTGCTTCCAACCAAAGTTCATCAAATGCATTCAACTGCAAAATTTGTTTTTTTTGTACCTGCAACAACTCAATGCCAACTGCTAAAGATGCATAAAATGTTAGTAAAGCATTAGGATGTTGCACCAATATATCAAACAAATTTGCTCCCTGGTTTTTAGTCAACCAACTATTGTTGTTCAAAGGTTGTTTTGGCTGTGTTTCAGTTTGTTTTGTACCATGCTTATTTGAATTGGTTCTTGGAGAAACATTTTTATTTACACCAATGGAGGCCAAAACTAAAGTATTCTTTTCATTTTCCTTATGTGTTCTAAGAAACCGTGGGCTTTCTGTACAATCATACTTAGGTGTAATAAGTTTACCTGAAAGCAAGTTAACTAATTTTCCACCTTTTTGTATGGTTTTAGGATATACTTTCTTCTTTTTTCTTGGTTTTCTAAAACACATTTCTTGAACAATCCTATTAATGATTGGTACAACTTGAGGTAAAGGGATTGTAATAGTTAAATGTTCTAATTCCTTTATCAAATCTGATTGTGAAGATGTTACTTTTGATATCTCAGACTGTTCAAAATATGATACTTTATTTGATGAGGTATCTTGTTCTTCTTGATGTTGTTTTAGTGTGGATTTGTTTTCATGTTCATTCTTTTTAACTTCACTTTCTACACCGATAAGTGGAATAGGTTCAAGTTGTGGTTCACCCGAACACAACCGAGTTTTAACACACTCACTAACATTTATTAGGGTTGTATTTTCTGATTCAACCACAGAGACAGGGGTTACCTATTTAACATGATTTGGACTGACCACAAAGTTGAGTTGAAAATAGAGGTTGTTTTAATTTTTGTTGTTGTTGTCCATGATAGAAATTATGGATATGATTAGGCAACAAATTTGATTTTTGTTTTTGACAATGTTGCTGCCCTTTGTACCGATTTTGATGTTGTACCCATTGATATCCCCTGTAATTTTGGTCTGCAACCATGGTGGATGTTGTTGATTCCATTGTTGTTGCATCCATCCATGTTGAGACCATGCTTGGGAGTATGCCCATGGTGGTTGACTCCAACATTGTTGAAGTGGACCTGAAGCAGACCATGGCATATACCAAGGATTATTTCCCCAATGTGCAGGAAATTGAGAAGCATTCTGATATGGAAATTTATGAAAATTATTCCCTTGTCCTTGTCCTACAAAATTGATTTTTTTCATAGGTTGAGACTATTTTTCAAAGACACTTTTAAGTTCTGGCAATAAACTACACTGATCTGTGGGGTGTCCTAATTGACAAATGCTACATGTAGCAGGTATAAATATTTTGTTCAAAGGACAATCATGAAGAGAGTGTTGCTTTTTACATTCTGAACAATAGATGGCTGAAGATTCAATAGATTCATTTTTTTCATCTAATGTTCTATCATGTACTAAAATATCAGCCTCTTTCATGCATTCTTTCAAATCATGTTTTTCATTACCAATTCTGTGTTTTCTATGCCTTGAATGAGAGTAATTTTTACAGAGTTTAATAATTTCCTGAAATTTAAGTGCATTTGTATCTCCTCTTCCCAAGATATCCAATGCATCCCTAGATTCATCTTGTAGTCCCCTTAAGAATATGACTTTGCAAATTTCAGTTTCAACACTTCCACATCTCTTATGAACAAAAGAAAATCTGTCTATATAATCTTCTAAGATTTCATTTTCCTCTTGTTTCATTGTAAGAATTTCATCATTTTGATTCTTGACTTGACAATATTCTTGGTATCTCTCCAAGAATATGTTTTCCATCTCATCCCAAGTTCTAATTGAGTCAGGTGCTAAGGTGATAAACCATCGTAGAGCTAACTCTTTAAGAGTGGAAGGAAATAGTTTGAGCTTTTGATTGTCATTAGTGTAATCATGAGCTTGACATACAATTTTAAACTCAAACAAAAACATATCAGGATCTTCGGATGTAATTCCCTTGAAAGTTGGTAATACTACAGGTGAAATGACCTTCATGGGAGCATTTTGATTAAGATCTAGTTGGATGGGATTTTGAAAAGTTCTGCAGGTGCACTAGTTGCACTAGGGTGGAGCACATTGTTGGCTCTACCTTGATTCTCTTGTGAGCCTTCCATTGTAGGTTCCCAAAAACAATTATAAATCTTGTCAAATTTTCCTGATTGTATGGATTTGTCAAGAGAAAATGGTGTTGAACTACTTAATTTTCCTCCTTGTAATGATTTCTCAAAGGATCTTGCAAGGTCTGGAAGTGGATGATTGGGATTCTTTGAAAATTCCAACATTTTTGGAAATAAAAAATTTAGACATTTTTGACATAATTTCAACCTCTTGTGAAATTTTTCTTCTTGTGGTTTCTTGCTTATTTCCTAAATGGACTGAAATACAATTTACCAATAACAATTACTTATACTACTCATTACATTCAGATTTTACTCTAAAATTCACAACTTAGCATATTTAATAATTATTGGACTGCTTTTCACCTTCTAACAACACCGTGTTCCCCGAAACGGTGCCAAAATGATGAGTAGTCGTTATACCATCATTAAATCTCAAAGATCTTATCAATCCGGGGTGGTGTCCAAGGCTATTTACGATAGAAAGTTCAAACAGAGTTGCATTTCAGCTCATTTGGGAGCAAGCAGGTCTTTATTGGTAGGATTGATTGTGTGGGGGATTTGTGTCACTTCTATCCCTAAATTGCATAAATTTAACCTTAATCTATTTGCAAGAATGAAAAACTAATTGCTGTCTACAGAAATAAAGTCCTAATTACAATTGCTAAATTGAGACTTAATTGATTTGCATAAGGAAAATCCTAATTACAGTTGCTAAATGAGAAACCTATTTACTTTTGCAATGATGAGATAAAACAAGTAATCAACTTCTATCAATACTCTAAATAGAAGGTCGTCAATCTTCTCGTGCAGTGTTTGACAGACAAAAACAAGAATGCAGGAAATTATAGAAAACTTGTAAATTGCTGGAAATGTAAATTGCAGGGAATTGGAAAATTACTAAAAAATAAAGAAACTGATTATATCTATTGCTGATTACATCACAAATGTAAAATAGATGGATAAAAACTAAAACAAAAATCAAATACCACAAAATGCTGAAATTGACAAGTTCCACTACTTATTCCGCAATAGCAAAATCAGGACTGAAAACCTGTCTGTTAGTCCTTCTCCTAGATCTGAAAGTGGCCGGCCTCCTTTTCTAGAAGAAGGTATAATTTCTTCTCTAAGTCTTACTCACACTCGTACATAACAAAATAAATGAAAACTGCACTTTTATTACTTCAAAAACATAATTACAATTCTGCTGAAATGCTACATGATCTCGCAACTGCTACATGTCTATTATCTCTAATATGTCTAATCTCTAATCTAATATTTCTAATATCTAATATTCTTCCTAATAGCTCAACCTTTATGGGAGCTATCTTTTATAGATGCCTAAAATCTAATTACAAACATAAAATATGTTGTCCTGATATCCTGCAGAATTTCCTGCGTTTATCCTAGAAGAAGATCAAACTTGATCTTTTCCATAAATGGTGGCTTTGGATGGCAAGGACGGCAAAATTAGATGGGAGATATTTTCCCTTAACTTTCTCAACCTTATTATCCCCTTTTCCACCGCCAAAAGTCAGTCAACAAGTCAAAAAGTACATTATGTTTTCATTCCGAAGATAAGTGGCTCATTCCGAAGATACTGCAATTCTCATTCCGAAGATCCGCTCATTTCGAAGATACTGCAATTCTCATTCCGAAGATCCGCTCATTCCGAAGATACTGCAATTCTCATTCCGAAGATCCGCTCATTCCGAAGATACTGCAATTCTCATTCCGAAGACACTGTGTTTTCTCATTTCGAAGATATCTGTTCATTTCGAAGACACTGTGTTCATTCCGAAGATCTTTAGAATGACCAACTATGTTGACTCCAAATGGTTTTGGCTGCATTTCTCAGTGTATTAGACCTCAGGATCAGATTGCAATAGTCTTCATTCTTCCTTGGATGTGAATTCCATGCCTTGCCATTCATTGGTAGCTTGCTGGAATTTATATGGAAAAACCAGTTTTCTCACGCACAGTAATAAGTCTTTGTACTATTTGCTGAATTTAGAGAAACTAATGCTTAATGATCATCAAAATAAGACTACTGAAATGTTGCTGTCAACCTAAGCATGAAAATATAACATAAAACTATACAAGAACTGTTAAAAATCAGAATATAATGTCCTTAACACTGCAATCATGCAAACAGTTAATACAGAGCATATTAAATCAACTTAACTAGCATATAAGATAATTCACAAGAGTTTTAGGCAGTTTTAACTATTTAAAACATGCTATAAATGAGGCTTATCCAGGCCTCATCACAAGGCTTCTAGAACTCCAAACCTTAAAATTAAACTTTTAATAAAATTGATCACAACTTCCTGATTTTATTTCTTGGTAGGGATAGCTTCTACCCATCTGGTGAGGTAGTCAGTGGTAGTTAGAATATGCTTATGCTCAGCTAAAGAATTTAGATTGATGAAACCTATGAAATCTAGCCCCCATTGCTAAAAAGGTTCCTCTACTTGTATTGGTATGAGGAGGAATGAAGTAATTCTTGTTCTCCCTACATGCCTTTGATATTTGTCACAAGCTCTAGTGACTTTGAAGGTGTTAGCAAATATGGTAAGCCAATAATATCTTGCTCTTATGATATTCAAAGTTGTAAATCTACCAAAGAAATGTACTCCAGATGGTCCTCCATGGAACTCTACTGCCAATGTAGTGTATTTGAGTGTGGAATAGGAACTGCTGCATCCTATGGGAACACTTAGCCAATTTTTTGCAAAAATTTCTCTTTCTCTTTTCTCTTTTTTTTTTATATTTTGTACAACATGCTATTAAAACAAAACTTGATACAAAGTGCAGAAAGAAAGGAAATATGATACAATGTATATACATATATTACAATGAGCTTATATTTCAATCAAAGTAGAGTTTAAGATGAAAACCATTCACCGGAATTGGTTGTATGTTTCCCTCTAGGTCTTCAAGTTGGAAAACATTGGTCTCCTTGACTTCTACTATCTTGAAAGGGCCATCCCAGAAGGAGTCAAACTTTATGGTTGTGTTGCCTAGTTTTGCCTCTTTCACACATTCCCACCTAAGAACTAAATCTCCAACCTAGAATTTTTTGAACCTTACCTTTTTATCGAACCATGCCTTGATGTCCACAGAATGCTTCTAAAAGTTCTCATAGGCCTGAGTTCTCTTCTCTTCCAATTGCAGTAGGTGTGTCAGCCTTGTATCCACTGGATTCTCCTCTAATTCTTCTTCTGAATTTATTAGTTTGAGTGTTGGAATTTCCAAATGGATAGGTAACACTACCTCCTTGCCATATACCAAAGCATAGGGGGAAGTCTTGATGGACTTCTTGATAGTAATCATGTCTACCCACAAAGCTTGTTCCAGTAGTAGGTGCCAACTTCTTTTATTCCCTTCCAGTGATCTCAAAATTCTTAACATATTTTTATTGGTAGACTCTGCAAGTCCATTTCCTTGAGGGTAATAATTTGAAGTATTCTTAATGGTTATGCCATACTTACTGGAAAATTCAATATATTTGGCTCCTATAAAGGCTGGCCCATTATCACTCACCAAGGCTTCTGGAACTCCAAACCTTGAAATCAAACTTTCCATAAAATTGATCACAACTTCCTGATTTGATTTCTTGGTAGGGATAGCTTCTACCCATCTAGTGAGGTAGTCAGTGGTAGTTAGAATATACTTGTGCTCAGTTGATGAATTTGGGTTGATGACCCCTATAAAGTCTAGCCCCCATTGCTAAAATGGTTCTTCAACTTGTATTGGCCTAAGAGGGAATGATGCAATCCTTGTTCTCCCTACATGTCATTGGAACTTGTCATAGGATCTGGTGATTTTGAAGGTATCAACAAATATAGTAGGCCAATAATATCCTGCTCTTATGATCTTCAAAGTTGTGACTCTACCTAAGAAATGTCCTCCATATGGCCCTCCATGAAACTCCTCAATGACCTTTTGTTGTTGATCATCTTTTAAGCACTTAAGGAGGACTCCATCCAGGTTTCTTTTGTATAGCCCTTCTGGTAGCAAGACATACTTCAAATATTGAAGTCTGTATATTCTCCTATATGAAGCATTAAGATCAGGAGGGCATACTCCAGTTTGAAAATATTTGGTCATCTGGTCTACCCAGTCAGAATCATCTGGTTGTACTCCTTCAATCTGATCCTCATCTGCTACCTGGCAAGCTGTTATTTCTGCTAATGTTGTTGCCTCTGTTAGACCTTGGCATAGGGCCCTACCTCTTACCAACTTGGTGGGGTGTATCTCCACATCATATTCCTAGATTTTAGTGATCCAACCAGCTCTCTTATCTCCTAGTTCACCTTGCAAAATAAAACTTCTTACATCCGGGTGAACAACATATACCAGGGTCTTACTTTGAACCAAATACTGCCTAAACTTCTTCAATGACTTCATCACAACAAATACTTGTTTCTCAATAAAATTATACTTAACCTGGTAATCATGGAGAGTCTGGCTCCAAAAGAATATGGGATGCTCTTCACCTTGATCATCCTTTTGAGTGAGTATTGAGGCATAACTCTCTTCAGCTCCATAAGCATAAAGGATAAAATCCTTACTGAAATCTAGGTTTACTAGTACTGGGGCTATTGCAATGGACTGCTTGATTATCTCAAAATCTTGTTTCCTCACCTCAGTCCATTTGAACTCGGTATTTTTCTTGAGCAGTTCAGATATGGGCCTCACCTTCTGTGCAAAGTTAGAAATGAATTTCCTAACAAAATTTATTTGACCCAAAAAATACTGCAAGGCTTTCTTGTTTATAGGAAATGGGAGAGCAAGAATGGATTTGATTCTGTCTGGATCTATGGCCATACCTTCTTTTGAAACCACATGACCCAACAACTTTCCCTCATGTACTACAAAGAATGATTTCTTAGGATTGAGGGAAATACCAAATTCTTTGTATTTTTGAAAAACTTGCTCAAGGTGTGCTAAGTGATCATGCTTGTTATGGGAAAACACTGTCATGTCATCCAAATAAATCAGAATGACCTTATTAATAAGTTCCCCAAAGGCATAGTCCATGGCTCTCTGAAATGTAGCTCCCGCATTGGATAGCCCAAAGGGCATTCTCTGGTAGGCAAATGTGCCCCATTTTGTGGTGAATGTTGTCTTATACTGGTCTTCATTCTTCACCCAAATCTGATTGTATCCAGAGAAGCCATCCAATAGTGAGAACCTTTCTTCCCCTGCCACTATCTATAATATTTGATCAATCTATGGAAGGGGGTAGTGATCCTTAAGAGATGCTTGGTTAAGATTTTTGAAATCTACACACAAGCGAATATCGCCATTCTTTTTTCTCACAGGTACCAAGTTGGCTACCCAGGTTGAATGTTTTATTGGATAGATGATCTTAGCCTTTAACAACTTTAAGAGCTCTTCTCTCATAATGGCTTCGATCCTTGGGTTTACTGGCCTTTGCTTCTGCCTAAAAGGCTTGGCATCAGGCTCTAGCTCAATAGTGTGTTGGATAATCCTTTTGTCATATACCTTGAGGTCTTCATATGACCAAGCTACGATATCTGGGTACTTTAGGCATAAAGCCTTGATATCCTCTTCTTCCTCTGGTGAACATCGAATTCCAACATTGAGCTTCTTTTCAGTATCGACTTCAACTTCTTTATAAATTTTTTCATTGACTTCCATGGCTCTGGTCCTTTTTCTATCTTCATTATCAAACAGGCTTTCTAAGGTGACCAACCCTCTAGGTATGTGATTGTTCCTAAGTTGAATAACATCTTATTGATCAATTTCCTCTAGATTTTCTTCTTGGATAGTGGAGAGATAGGCTTCTCTTACCAGAAAATCAATTATCTATTCATCATTTTCAAAGACCTACCAAAAAATCTACTTATTTGGCACAATAGGCCTAAAAATCATTTTGATTCCCTTGTCTTTCTTGACTCCAATGTCTACAGAAGGGTTGAAGTTAGCTCCCCTTGCTGCTAAGGAGTCTGCCAAAGTATTCTTTTCTCTGGGAATAAAATTTATATTTAGGGCATCAAAGGATTCCATCAGATCCCATACCCTATTTTTGTATACTTTTAGGTAATGGTGCTTACTACTGCACCTTTCTCTTACCTGATGGATGATTAACTTAGAGTCGCCATATATGTTTAGGACCTTAATGCCCATGTTTTCTTCTTGCATCAGTTCGAGGCACAGAGCCTCATATTCTGCAACATTATTGGTACATGACCATGTTAATTTGTAGGTAAAACTCTTTGTCCCTTCTGATTGGGACTGTAGTACCACTCCAGCACCAACTCCATTTCTGCATCTAGCACCGTCAAAGTGCATTATCCATACCTCTGTCTCCCTTAGATACTGATTAGATATAGCAAGAATTTTCCTCTCTGATTCTACAGAAATACTATATGTGCCCATGCCTGTCCCAAACTAACTGTAATCCTCTCTAAAAGGTAATTCATCTTCCAGTTCCAGTTCCTCAAATTTATCCACAATTTCAAATTCTTCAAGGGGAGTGAGGTTGCACATGTCTTCTTCAATTTTTTCTATGTGATAAGACACAGGCTTTTCAGGTGTTATCCTTATCCTCTTCCCTTTGAAGGGAATGACCATGCTGGAATAATCCATGTACATGCATCCACCTAATTTTGTAGTGAACTCCCTTGAGAGGCATAAACCAAAGTAGGGTTCTAGGTCAACCACTACTATTTCTTGTACTATTGTCACCTCAGGGGCTCTATGTAACCTCATTAAAACATCCTTTATTACTCCCACTATTTTTATAGGTGTTCCATCCAATTGCAGTACTCCAGGGCAAGATCGGGTATACTCCATACCCATCTCTTCACAGACTACTTTAGGCATAATTGTAGTTGAGGCTCCTGAATCTATCATACAATTTCGGACTACCCAACCTTCCATCCTCAATGAAATATAGAAAGGAGGGGGTTTATTCTTCAAAATAGTAGGGGACATTTCTTTCTTTTCTGAGGGCATACTAAGGATTGTGGTGGCCTGTTTATCCTATGGATACTTGTTGAGAGAAGCCTTAAGCAAGTCTATCTGGCCAGGAATGAAAAGAGTATCATACAAACTAGCTTTTGAGGGTATCCTCTTCATCTCCTCCATAATGTTGTATTCAGACTTAGCCAAGGTGGTTCTCTCAGGCCTTCTTTCTAGCTCACCATATTTTCTTTTATATTGTTGAGTGGCTTCTATTCTTTATCTTTTGGTAATAGAAGGGAATCTAAGCCTCTCTTGAGCCTCATCCTTAGACTTCATTCTGTCTCCCTCGGTTTCCTTTTCCAATATTTTGGGGAGGTTTTCTATCTTCTCCTTCCCTTTAGCCTAGGGAATGGGAAAAGTATCACTGCTTTGAGGAGGTGGGTCATTCCTTTTCTAAGAAGGAACTTGGAATTGTCCCATTTTTTGTGGGTCCACTTGCAAGGTTTTCTTTCCAGATCTTGTCATAACAACAATTGGGCCATCTTCATCCAACTCTTTTCCAACCATGATTTGGTCAGGCTGCCATAACATATTTACTCTTCCCTTTTGATTTCTCTCAGCTTGATCCATAGCTTGTTGAACATGATGTTGGTACATAACACAAGACTATGAATCATGGGGGTCATTACACACCAAACACCAGATATTAACCAGACTTGTTTCTAAAGAACACTCAGGCTCTTCATATGCTGCATTTACTCTGACCCCAGTATTGTTACTAGGACCAGGTCTCTGATCTTTGTTCACATATGGGAATCTCCTCTATTGTGACCTTTCCTGATATCTCTTTTCCATTGAATTCATTCTATTACTCAGAGTTTTTAGAGTATTTTGTATATCAAGAATGACATAAAACTCTTGAGGAGTCTGAGAAGGAAGGGGAGGGAAAGGGACAGCAGTAGAAGGTGCTTTTGGCTGAGGAATGGGATTCATTTGTGGATATGGGGATGATAAGGAAATGGGGTCCATATAAGATGAAGTAGTAGCTTGGCTTTGGCCATTAGTGGTTTCTGAATTATAAGGTAGCACAGCTTTGGGAGGTAACCTCCCCACATTAATTAGAATATTCTCAGCATGGACTACTGCATTATAAACTTGGGGGAAGGTTTCTACTCCATATTGTTGTGTCTACAAGCCTAGATCTGATCCAAGAGCTCTGATATAATACATATAAGCCAAGCATGCAGCTGGTCTAGCTACAGGGGGAATTCTTTTCCATGTTCTGCTAAACCTCAAATTGAAATCTGATACAGTCTCTTGCTGAGATTTTTGCATGGACGTAAACTGATTGAGCAAGGAGAAAGGGTCAATAGATTCATTAAATTCTTCCACAAAAGGCTCATCCAATGCTTGCCATGAAGTAATGGTGTTATCTTCCAGAGTCCTAAACCAATGTAAAATATTCCCTCTGAAGGACAGGGCTAGGATCCTCACAATAATATCCTCCTCCTTTATGTTGTGGATTGCTTCCAGATTCAAAATATCTTGATAGTGCTCATATGTTATTTTTCTAGATCCATCATAAGTGGGAATGGCCTTGGATACATCCTAGGGAATGGCATTCATATGGGCTAATCTAAGGGGACCAGTTGTGTTCCAGTTGGGGTATTTCTGTAATGGCTGATTTGGGGGTACATTTCCTTGATTAGGGGCTACATTTCCTACCATATTTCCAGGTGTAGGTCCTCCTATAGGAGTTGTTGAATTAACTACAGGGTTTTCCTTAGGAAGTTCTTCTTCTAAGAGGAAATATTGATTCAAACTTCTGATAATAGTAGACCCTCTGTAAGGTAACTCACAATAGAAAAAGGAGTCAGGGTTATTTCTTTTGAAAGACCTGGTATACATGAAAGGATACTGGTCTACAGGGGTAATTCTTTTTTGGGTTCAAATACCAGGGAGTCGCCAGGTGAATTTGCTATTCTCCGCTTAGCAAGGTCAAGACAATTCACCAAATCTTGATTCCTTCAGGTAGAGATAAAACAATAACTCATATGATGGGTTTTCATGTTCCTTGTGAACTGGTCCCACCGAGCATGCCAAAAACTATTGGGCACCGAATTGACATCAAGTTTTACTTAACACTGCAACTATCTATCTTCCAATTTTTTGTCCAGGCATGCACCCGATAGTCGCAGCTCGACACTCAAGCATTGGATGGACCAAAGACAACTTCAATCCAACCTCCAGAGTAGGTTGGTTCCTTGTCAACTTAAAATGGTGTTGACTCAATTAAAGCTCAAATAGGGTTTTGAGAAAAGGGTTAGAAAAGGTTTAGGGTTAGAAATGTTATGAAAAATAGTGGCTGGATAGGCTAACAACATAGGCAACTACAACAAATGGCTCCCACAAGC
Source organism: Wollemia nobilis (assembly GCA_028583015.1). Taxonomy (NCBI): domain Eukaryota; kingdom Viridiplantae; phylum Streptophyta; class Pinopsida; order Araucariales; family Araucariaceae; genus Wollemia; species Wollemia nobilis. The sequence goes on along the minus strand of JAQPPZ010001711.1, from coordinate 3,509,419 downwards.
TATTTCCAGTGTCCCATCACTCAAGATCAACATTACCCAAATTAATGAAACCTTCACACATTAAAGCATAAACAGAGATATATTGTAGAAAGCAATTCCAACATCCAATATTGATAATCCAAATAGCAGAATAGACCAATAGTTAGATTTTATAGAAATAAACTTCCTAACAATACAGATCTAATCAAGAACAGATTTCAACTACTCTCACAACTAGTAATCCAAAAGTTGGAATGAACTAACCATTCAAGTATTAACAGAAATGCAGCTCAAGACTTCGAACCTCTTGCACAAGATAATGAAGATGACAAATTTGAGTTGAAAAATCAGAGTAATGCTCCTTCCATTAGCTCACAAGAATATTTATAGTAGGGCAAGAAAATGCACTAGAGCCAACCCTAAAAAATGTGGGTTCGGCCTCTATTTATAGTTTGTAAATGAAATATTATTAAGGAACATTACAAATATTTGTTATTTATAGCTCAGTAGAGAGTCCTTGCTAGCATTTTCTTACTGGTTTGGCCTCTAAGAAATCCACTGCAAGTAGACCACCATGGCATCTCAGAGCCTCTACAACTTGTTGGTTGGTTGGTGATAGTTGGTGTCCAGGTCGTTAGAGACCGCATCTGCTCTGTAAACTCTTCTTGGAAGCTCGCATCACCATTGATCTACAACTACCTCTAGTTCTTGTTCTTGAAACCCTTCGATGCTTTAGCTTCTTGTCTCCCAACTGACTATGTTTGAATCCAGTGAGAAAATGCTTCTAAATACTTCAAAATTGTCAGCAGAATCTTGACCATTGATCTTCCCCATGCATGGCTTCGATTAGATCTTGGAATATACTCTGTACAATGGCAGGGAAAAACCAAAGCACCATTCCACTCTTTTAAATTCAATGACATCACCTTCCATGGCTTTGATTATGCGGAATGCCAATCCAACATGAAATGCATTAAGAGTTAAGCGGGATGAAATCCACTCATCAACCTTCCTCTTTCTTCTTTGACTTTGAAACAATCAAAAATCTGCACTATAAAATATGTTGACGTCATATTTACTTTATAAATCTATGGAATGCCAATCCACACTCAAGCAAGTGTAAATCTCCTTTGTCACCAATCCACACTTGCCATAGTGTAAAATAGCTTTACCTCCATTTTGCATTGGAGTTAGTGTAAAATGCATCCTTGTCGCCAATCCAGGAAGAAGTCAGTTCAAAACACTCTTTGTCACCAATCCACACTTCTTCTATGATTTTCTGCCTCTTCGTCACCATTCTAGACCAAAATACTCTATAAACTCATCGAAATTGGTCTCATCAACACTTAGCCGCTTGGAGCATGTCAAAAAATACAAGCGGTCACCATTCCACACTTTTCCTTGCACTGACGTCATCTTCACCCAAAACTTTTGTGAAATTGGAACACATCACCAGTCCACTGCCAAATGCATTATAAACTGTGTGGAATTGCTCCAAGTGAAAAATGTACTAAGTGTTGGGTGGATTAGAAAACTCTTGTTGTGGATCCGCTCCAAAATACACTAAAAAGTGTGCGAAATAGAACTTTCATACCTTAGAATAAATTTGCAATGTTTTCTAAGGATGTGGCCATTTTGGGCCTACACTACTTAGGAATTATGACCAACAAAGAAGAAGAGGGTGGTCCTTCATCCTCAACCCTCCACTCTAAACTTTGATGAGATTTATCTAAGAGAGATTCTTGACAAGAAAAGTTGACTTGATCTTGTGATGAGATATTAATTGGTAATATCTTATTCAATTTTTTAGGTTGCTTGGTTTTGTTAAATGAGGAATATGATGAATAAAATTGAGTTAGATCATCAGGTGAGCAAAATTCAAATGTATGAGGATTGCCCAAGATAGAAATAGGTTGATTTTCAAACTCAAATTTCACACATTGATGAAAGGTAGAAGGGACGACCTCCATTGCATGGATTCAAGGACATCCAAGAAGAAGATTAAAATATTTAGGACAAGATACCACATAAAATAATGTATCTAAATTTTTGGGTCCAACCTTGGGGGGAAGTGATATGGTACCATAAGCTTCTTGGAACTCATTGTTAAAAGTTTTAATGATATCATTGGATTTAGTTATATATTTCTATTTTAATCCAAACTTTTGAAAGAAAAGATATGCTCATAAATTAAAGGAAGAACCATTATCAATCATAACTCTTTTAATAAATGTATCCCCAATAAATGTAGTGATGCAAAGAGAAGAATCTTTTTGCAAGTCTAATAAAGAAATATCAGCATCCGATAATGTGAGATAATGTATCTTAAGAGATATTACAATATTGGTCATATCACTAGGAGGGATATTTGGAGGGATAGACTATTGCCTTAGAAAATTTATTAAGGTTTCTCCATGAGTAGAATAATTTTGTAATAGTTCCAAAAGAGAGATATTTACTGATAAATTGATTTCCTACTGAGATCTTTGAATATGTTGATCTTGTACTGATTTTTCTGAAGTAGAACTTATCATACCAACCATGTTATTTTCATAAATGTGTGGTACACTTCTATAAGATACTTGATTAGTTTTCTGTCTAATTACGTTATGATTAATAGATGGTTTTTGTTATAAATTTTCCAAATCAAGGCATTCTGCATCAGTCAAATCTTGAACCACATATTTTAACTTTTTACAAGAAGTTGTCCAGTGTCCTTCCACTCTATGATATGCACAATGTTAACCTACCTTATACCAATGAGCTATATTATTTTTTTGTCTTATGGGAGGTAACTCAATTGCATTGGCTTCTAAAAGTTATTTTAAAATTGCTTCCATAGACATATTAAGCCTTAAAAAATTCCTTTGTGGAGGTTTCTGAAGTACTACCTTTTGTAAGTTGTTATAACATTATTAACAGGCATAATATCCATTCTATTATCACCTCCTATATGTTTATTCTTATGATGAGACTTAGCAGGTTTCTCTTCTTTGACTTAGAGTTGGCCTCTTTTGATAAGGGCTTTGTTCCACTTTTCTTGCTAGATAAATTGCTTGATCAAAATATGTAATAGTACTAGTCTCTAATGCATAAGATAATTATTCTTGTAAATTACCAGTAAATATCTCAAGCACATCCCTTGGAGGTAATTTATATCTTAAACATCCAACCAGCCAACAACTCCGATTTTTTTTTTCTTTGTTTTAAATTATAGACATCTTTCATTGTTATTTCCTTTTCAATATAAGCACCAAATTGTTGAACAAATAATTCTGTTGTTTCTTCAAATTTATTCAAGGAATAGTTGGGTAACCTATAATACCACTCTAATTCTATACCACAAAGACTCTTAGGAAATGTTTTAAGTAACAACATATCATCATAAATGAGATCATGGCAAGTTGTTCTAAATCTTCCTAAATGCTCAATCAGATCATATGCCCCCTTATAAATAGGAAAAACTGGCATAGAAAAGTGCTTAGGATAAGGCCTAGCAGAAAAAATAGGATCCAATAGCTGATTACACATTTCCTTATAACTGTAAGTAAAACATGAAGCCTAAATCATCTCAAATTTTGAAACCAACTGCTTTACCATATTTGTCAAATTCTGCACTTCTAGATTATTGTTATGTACTATCCTCATATTTCTTAACACAATGTGTGAAATATATAGACCAATCAATATAAGCATAACACAATGTCGGTGTGTGAATGTGCTAGAAGAAATAAAAGGAAAAATTTAGGAGAAAAGTCAAGAGGGATGTGTATAACACAATGTGGGTGTGTGTGTATACCCCTAGCTTGAATTTTTAGCTAGTGAAAATTCAAGAGGGAGAAAATGTATAAATAAATAATAGAAGAATGTATATCCTTATCTGAACAAAGAAAATAGAGGATAAATAAGAAGAACATGCAAAGTACAAGGATATACCAAAAGAGGGTTGTATTCCTTAACTTTGGATAAATATGATGATCATTGTAAAACTTTCAAATTCAAGGGACGCAACAAGAGATAAGAGAAGAAAATGGCAAAGGAAGAAGAGAAGAAGGGATGAAAAAATGCATAGATCCTAGGTTGGGGCTTTTCTAGGCATCAAAACCCTAGTGAAAAGTGCAATGCATGTGAGCTATGATCTAACTAGGTATCATCACATGCCATTATTGTGAATCCCCAAAAGCTATATGAACAAGTAGTCATGAGCAAGAAGCAATGCAATTATGACAAGTAGAAATGCAAGAGAAACAGAATGCTAGGCAATCATGCAAAGTATGATAGGCAGTCATGCAATATGAGCAGCAAACAGATGTAATATGATCTAAACTAGATATAAAATATAGATAATATATTAAGCATAATATATTTTTAAATTCATTATATTCATAGGTTATTAATTTATTTACCATCCAAAGAGGTCAACTAATAGGCACCTGAGCCAAACTTGGTTGTTATAACAAAGGGTCTTAACCAATTGGGCTGAAACTTACCTCAAATATCAGCATGAGAATTGATGTTCTTCTAGTTTTCCTTGAGGACTAGATCCCCAACCTCAAAAGAATGATTGTGAACTTTCTTATAATAATATCATCAGATTCTATCCTAATAGGCTCTCAAATTATCTAAGTTGTGAATGCAATTTTCATCCAGTAGTTCTAATTGGTGCAAGAGGTCTGCATGATACTCATCGTTGACCATGAAATATTGTAATAAGATGCACAATGAAGTAACCTCAAGATCAAAAGAAGACACTACCTCAACCCCATATACCAAGACATATGGTGAGGCCCCTGTGGGAGTACACACACTAGTACGATAGGCCCACAAGGCAGGATAATGTTGGATATGCCAATCACGACCAGTCATACTAACTAATTTTATAAAGATCTTGATCAAGGACTTATTGGATGCTTTGGCTTGCCTAGGATAATAAGGAGTTGACCACCTATTCTAAATATTGTACTTAGTACAAATGTTACAAATATATTTCTTATTGAAAGGAGTGTTGTTTTCAGAAACAATCACAAAAGGAATCCTAAACCTACAAAGAATCTGGTTGAAGATGAACTTAGAAATTTGAGTTCTAGTAACCTTAGCCAAGGGTATGGCTTCAACCCATTTAGTGAAATACTTGGTCACAGTAATGACAAACTTGTGACCATCCTATGATATTGGGTAAGCTTTTCTGATAATTTCCAATATCCACATGGAGAATGGCCAAGGGGAAGAGATAACCTGAAGGTCCATAGAAGGAGCATGGATGAGATGATCATGGTGTTGACACTTTTTGTAGCATCAAATATAGTTACATGCATCTTTATCCATGGAAGGCCAATAATACCCCATTTGAAGGAGATTTTTGGCAATAGAATTACCACTGAAATGGCCTCCACATGAACCTTCATGAGCATCACTAAGCGTAAGTTGATTTTTATCAAAGTTAAGACATATTAAGAGGATACCTTCAAAATAACATTGATACAAGGTGTTGTCGATTATGACAAATCGACATGCTCTTTTACACAAAAGCTTACGTTGGTTGTGATCTAAACCATAAAGCATCAAACCATCCTTAAGGAAATTAAAGATGTCGTTATACCACGACTCATATGGGGAAGCTCTGATGGTCAAATAATCTAACGGGACAAGACAAGAACCAAGTAATGTAGGTTCCCAAAGTTATCTAATGATAATCGATGCTTGATCATCTTTTAACTCTAGAGGGAACAAGGATGCAATAGTAGCCATGGCATCCACATGGAAGTTTGAGGATCTAGGGATAGACTCTATGGTTACATGATCAAACAAGGACAAAAACTTAGTAACAATCAACTTGTAAAGTTTAAGTTTGGCATCCTGAGTCTGATAAATATTTTTAATCTGATTCACCACAAGTTTAGATTCATGAAAGATCGAAATAACTCTAACCTGTAAAGCTAAAGCTACCCTAAAACCAAGGATCAAAGTTTCATATTTATTAGTGTTATTCATGCAAGAGAAATGAAGCTTAAAGGACAAGAAGATGAGTTGCCTTTGTGGGGTGACTAGAATAACTCTAGCACCAACATCCCTCATGCATTGGGCTCCATCAAAAAACAAATTCCAAGACTTAAACTCTTCAATTTCAACATTGAAGCACTCATCAAGAAACTCAACCACTATAGGATGGGTAGCTTCGAGGGGAGCAGAAGCTAACTGGTCAGCAATTACCTGACCCTTAATAGCCTTATGACCTATGAAAGTCAAGTCAAACTCACTAAGGGCTAGCACCCATTTAGCAACTCAACTTGAAATATAGGGCTTATACATCAAGTAGTGCAAAGGATCAAGCATTGCAACAACCAATATCTTATGGCTGAGCATGTAGTGTCTTAACTTTTGAGAAGTAAACACTATGATAAGGTAAAGTTTTTCTAAGGGAGTGTACTTGGTTTCATAGCTAACCAAAGTTCTATTGATATAGTAGATAGCTCATTCATTATTTTTATCATCATATTCGGCTAGCATGTCTCCTAAAGCATGAGAAGTGGCTACTCTATAAAGCATAAAATGCCTACCAGGCATAGGTGGAATTAAAATGGGTGGGAAAGTGAGATACTATTTGAGATCATCAAAAGCTTTATGACACTCGAAATACCACTAGAAGACCACATATTTCTTAATAATATTAATAAAGGTCACTTATTGACTAATTGGGAATGAACTGATGGATAAACCGGAGCTTATCTTGCATACTACGTAGTTCGGTCAGGGTGCAGGGAGGAGGCATATCAATGATGGTCATTATCTTAGTGGGGTGTTGTGGCTGCTCCACAACTAGCCCCAAGAATTGGGTACCCACCTTTTTAAAATTTTGAAGTTTTGTTTGTTCTTGAGCATATTTTTGCATAGGTCCTTACCCATGTGCTTGCATTAGTTTCCAAAACTCATCATGGGTAGTGTCTCCTTTACGTGGGTTTTCAAGGTTTAGTCATTAGGGTTGGTTTGATAATTTTGAGTTGAGAAATTCCTTTCTGGTGTTGGAAGTCTTAAATGGTTAACTTAATTTTTCTATGTTATTTCCTTTTCAATAATTAACCATTTAAGGATGTCTCCTTAAATAAAGTGAAAATCAAATAAAGGTAAATAAAAACATTATTATAATTATATAAGTTTTATATATATAATTATAATACTAAACTCAAAACAAATAATAAATACGATAAAATGATGCCAAGGATAGGCGACATGGTCTCTTCTTCGAGTTAAACTCGAGCATGGAGCATTCAAAATGAGATTGTGACATGATGAAGGTGGGTGTTTTGACGTGGAGTAGCAAACGACCAACACGCAAGGTATTCATCGTTGGCGGATGGCAGTATTTATAGAACAAAATCATTCGGGGTTCGTCGTTATCTTCTGTCAAAAAATTGATAACCCAGATGCACAGATGAAGCCTACGAAGATACAAGTTTCAGTGATACACATTTCGAGGATTGTGCAGTAGGGACAGAAAAGGAATATCGACAGTTACGTAGCATACACGAGCAAGGAAGCGCACTGAGTAGCCATCGGGTTTGAAGGTGAAGCTGGAGTTTAAAATTCTGATGAAGATGATCGTGTTGTTTTCACATTTTGGTTACACTAGGATGTTGCCATGTTGAAAATGTGGACCTCACAGAGTAAATGTGAAAGGGTATGTGGACTACAGCATGGAAACAAATTAAATTTTTGCATTGCAAGTTTCTATTCTTCCACCGCAGGTTCAACGTTGAGTGGATACTGGTGCAATTAGTATAGAATGTGTGCAGTGTTAGGTAAGGAATAACGCCAGAAAATATGAAATGCATTGTCTAAAAGAGATGCAGGTAGAGTTACGTGGTCTGTCGGAGCAATGGTAGTGACAGTATCACAAACAGCAACCAGAATTAGTGTACGATCATCATCGTGGCAACGTACAGTGAACAACGACAGAAAGGATTATAAAACAATCAATGAATGGGCATCGAATATTATACATTGATGAGATCGTCGACAGAACGGACAAAGGATAGTGGCTTCGATGATTCATGAGACGAAGTTCGATGGATGTCCTGGGGTAATAATTGAGCAAAAAAGTCTGCTGTCATGTGCTGTCAAAGTGCAGTCATGACGAACAAGTCTTCAGTGATAACGTGGCTATGGATGCAGACGTATGTGGAGTGCATCATCCAAGGCAGAATTGGCAGTGCACAGGGAGTGAGCTTCATCAATTCAAAGAGTGGAGAGTTAACCGCGACTCCAATCAAATGAACATGAAACACCTATGGGGCCAAATCCATTGGGTGTGCACTGTGCGGATAAGGGCTTCGATGATGGTACTCGTTTAGCAGGTAATTCACAAAAGTACGACATGAAGTCTGCGAGAGATAAGCAAAGTTAGATGGTAGCCATGGCAGGTTGAGGTAGACAACTTGATGGGCAGATAGTCATTTCGGAGCATCGTGACTAAACTTGGCAAGGATATCATAAAGAGTACATCATAATTTATTGGAGCGCAAACTTCGACTTGAACCTTTGTGTATCGACCCAAATTTTTTGTGCCCTTACCTTCAAGCTAAAGGATCCGTGCCCGAAAGGGGGATGCGAGAAGGATGGAACAATACCTCGGACTGAGAGGCCCTTTGAAGGTCGCGCCTCTCGGGGGAGGGGTATAAAGGTGAATTTTTGATGGATGGTGGGGTTCACCAGGAAACTTTGAGTGGCAGCTTCCACGCCTAGGTTGAGAATGGGTTTGATGTGTTCATTTTGTACTTTAATCATTCATATCCCTAGGTTGGCCAGAATGAATCTAAGCTATTCTATATGAAATGCCGATTTATATGAATACAGAAAGCATGAATGAATCCTAAATACCAGGAATATACTTAAATAAGAAAGAATGCACCTGATTCTGGATGTCTGATGAAGATTCTGAAGCTTGTAGGAGTTCAGATCATCCCGAATATGATAGGATCATCTACAATTGAATAGAATCATCTCAGATCATAGTCGATCATCTGAAATCAGATAAGATCATCATCGATCTGACGAATTCATCAGACGAATCCATCAGAAGCCTGCAATCATAGAAATAGACACCAAAAACCAAAAATGCTACTGCAAGAATAATGCAAAATAATGGAAATGATAGTATGAATGCTTAATTGATAAATCTAGATAGCAGATTTAAAGGAAATACATTGTTTTAATAACTTATTTTAACTTTATCATGCATTTATGCTAGATGAGGTGAACTCCAGGATGCAGAATGAAAATAAATCAAGTTAATGCATAGTAAAATAAAGAAGAAAGATGAGAAATGCAAACTCAGGGCTCTGGTTGCCCCCAATCTGAACTGCTATCGAGATCACCTCCAATCGTACGAGATCATCGTCGATCTGTGACAAGATCATCTGAAATCATCTGGAATCGCCTACGATGATCCGAGCTTCCTCCAGCTGAAGCACAGTGAAAACCTGCAATGAAAAACTTGAAAATACAAATGCAAATGATGGGGGCGAGGATGTTCTAATACAACAAAACTAGAATTGCAGAGGAATGATCAGCCATGGGTATAAACTGGGAAAATCCCAAGTTTATATAGGATTAGGGGGAGGTTAAGAGGTTGGGGATCATCCCAATCTGGGAGATCCTCAATGGAGGAATCTCCAACTGCGTAGACACGCTTCTGCCCAAGTTGGAGAGGTTGTTGAAATAGAATCTAATTATGAAAATTTAGTTTTGGGATGAAATCGTCTGGACGTTCTGTTCTAGATGAATTCGTCCGATCTGGGATGATTTCGTCTGATCGACGACGATATCGTCCAATGGTCAAAACAACTCCTAAAAATGGCATGAAAAATGGGGTGAGCGGTTAACGGGCGGTTTCGGGGTTAAAATTCAAATTTTATCTTTTTACTAAGGGTTTAACTACGCCAATTTTAGGGTGCTACATTTTGCCCCCTCTTTAGCAAATTTTTTGAAGAAAATGCGTTAAAGACGAGTTCTTCCCACTTTACGAGAAAGCAAAAATTTACTCAATTTTTTAGACGATGATTCTAGGTCGAATCGTACAACTGCTTACTATGGTGCCCCCTCCGAGTTTTTACCCAAATCGAACGTTTGAGGTAAAAGCGCGAAAAAGCAAAATTAAAAAAAAAGTTGTTGTTTTTAAATAAAATTAAGAAAAATAGGGTAAAACCCTAATTCATTTTTACTGTTCATTTTGGCTGTTTTAGAGCTCTACAGGCAAAATGGTGGAAACAACGCACAGATCGACAGAGGTCCGACGCGGGTTGCGGGTAAGGATCTAAACTTGGTGAATTATGTTTTTAATTTTGATTTGTGTGGTTTTTAATTGAAATTTTGACTATTTTTGGGGCATCACGGCCATTTTTAGGCCGTCGACGACGTCGGGATGAAATCGTCCCAATTTCATCGAAATCGTCCCTAGATCGCCGATTTCGTCTAGGGGCGAAATCGGTGAAATAGGGGCGATCCCCAAGTTGAGAAATCGGAGATGATTTCATCCTACAAAGGATGATTTGACTCAATTTAGGATGATATCGTCCAATAGTGGACGATATCATCATTTTTTTTATAAGATGAAATTGATTTTAATGATTATCTATTAATGATTTTTATTGTTTGATTGTTTATTTTGTAGAGGGGATTACTAAAAAGTCAGGAATGGAAATACGGGGGGCTAAGAGATGATGTAGCCACACTCGATCAGGCAGAGCGAGGCCGACTATCAGAGGTTGGGCTACAACATGTGGCAGAGATGCCACAAATATCGACAGACATGGGGCTACTGACAGCCCTAGCAGAGAGGTGGTATCCGGGGTCATCCTACTTTCGGTTATCGATAGGGGAGATGGCTCCCACTCTAGAGGATGTATGGAGGATCTTGAGGATCCCCATACAGGGATGATTGATGACTCCTGTGGCCAATCAGGGCCATGCCATGATGCGACTGTGCGGAGATCCTAGCTTCACCCTGGAGAAGGGCGGAGTGAACATCGAGACATTGCGGCAGATGCCTGGGGCATCTCGATTGACTCAAGTTTTGGTAGGGGTAGTGGGTGGCTTACTGCTATGCCACCAGAGTGGATGCAGGTTACCATGGCTACTCTCGGATGTGGTCTACGATATGAGAGACCATGACTATAGATTTTCTTGGGGCAGCTTTGTACTATGCCGCTTGTATAGGATCCTATACGGGGTCGTATACAAGGGAGGTCGATGTCTGGTTTTGACATCGCTGCTACAGGTTTGGTGTTGGGAGCACATTGCGATGCGAAGGCCGATAGGGCTTCCACTGATAGGGGTTGACCGAGAGAGACCCTAGGTTTTCTATTGGTGGCTCTAGAGAGGGTCACAATGGCGGATAGATCTGCCGATGTCCCGAAGGTTGCTAGATGACCTCATCCCTGACCAGATCACCTGGAGGCCATGGAGAGAGCACCCAGGGTGGGGAGAGGATGGACAAGAGTTGGCTCACATCAGGTGAGTCTTCTAGCTGAGGATGGAGTGGGGAGAGGTAGAGCTCCACCGCTATGACCAAGTTTTGTGATAGTTCGGTCTACAATAGGGGATCCCTTCTCTCAGGGATTACGAGTACTCTCGGACTATCTGGGATAGTACTACACTGAGCGGGGCTCTAGATATGCAACGATTCTAGAGTCAAGATGTGGATGATGCCCCCATTCAGCTAGTGGATGGGGATGATGCTAGGGTGACAGATGGATATGATGCCTGGTACGTAGGCATCCACCCTCCTCGGATGATGAGGGCATAGGGTCCGATGCACGCTATTGTGCGATGGATGGGGAGGCGAAGCCAGGCTGCTATTGATGCAGCGAGGGGTCACGGAGGGAGGGAGCAACGATGGTCTCCTCAGGAGAGACGTCGAAGAGCGCCACAGTCTTCGGAGAGACCACAACAGGTAGAGAGGAGAGAGGAGGTACTCCCTTCTCAGTAGAGGGATAGGCCCGCATCGCCCGATAAGGGCAAGGGTATCGAGGTGGGGGAGAGCAACGAGATGGCGGCTCTTCGGGCTGAGAATGCCCACCTTCGGGCTCAAGTGCAGACACTACAGGATGAGGCTACATGACTCAGGGCTCGAAGCGAAGGGGCGAGCACTCAGGATCTGGCATGGTCTATTGCTCAGACCACATTCTATCAAGGATTGTACTATCATGTGGTTCCAGAGAACTAGAGGATACCACTGCTAGCCCCTATTGCAGAGCCGATCATGATGGGATCATCGAGGACATCCTCACGATCGACTACGAGGACCCATGATACAGCATGGACCTCGATGGGACCACCTCCTCCATGCCAGGGTGGGAGAGGAGATGAGGCTGAGAGCTCGAGGGCTTCTCGAGACTAGCTGCTCTTTGGTTGGACTGTATATTTTTGAGAGGATTGAGTATGCTAGGGTATAGATTGTGGCATACCAATCCAGTTGTGATATGATGTACATATATTTTGATATATATATATATGATTTTTTGTGATATGACTTGTCCATATGTTTTATGATGCTTTAATTTTGGAATTGTTGATTGATTATTCATGTAATTATGTCATTGGAAATAGTATAATTTTATGTCATGCCATAAAATTTAAATGAAATAATCTGATGTAAACAAATTGGTTGTTGTGGTGTGATTTGATGAAAAATAAAAGGGACTTCTAACAATAATTTCAAAGGACATTGTCGTTGTTATAGACCATTTCATGGAGTCGCCGCTCGCTAGGTCGTCAAGCTAATCCCAGTATAGAAATATTGCTAAAAGTAAAAGAGTGCTTAAGAGACTGTCTTAAGACTTTGTGTTGTGATGATGAAAAATGATGATGGTGATGATTTGTTTTCAGATTTTCATAAAAATATTATGCATGAAATATTAAAAATATGATTTTTTGCTAGGCATAAAATTCCTAAGTGTGATAAAATTTTGAACAATTCCTTAGGAATTATACCATGGTTGCAAAATTGAATGTTGACATAATGAAATGAAATAGAAAAATGTGTTCATTCTTTTTAAAGCACAATTGTGTAACATAATGATATAAGCCATATGTTTTTATGAATTAAATAAATGGGAAATAAAATTAGAACAATGGTTTGCGCTAGGCATAGAATTATAGGTATAGACTTATACCATCATCGCGAAATCCAAAAATATTTTTATTGCATAATTGGTTTTTGATTTTGAGATAAACAGAAAATATATAAGATGAGGACTTGCGCTAAGCATAAAATTCCAATTTAGGTTTTTAGGAACTATACCATCGTTGCGGAAGTCGAAAGTATTATATAAATGTGACTTTATTTACTAGATTTTTGAAGATGTTGTGAAAGAAAATTTTGGATTTTGGAAAGAAATGTATTTAATTGTTTTTATGCTAAGCAAATGTTCTCAAATAAGAAGATGAAATTATTCTAAAATATTTGCATAAATATCTTAAATTATCTCAAAGACAAAATGTAGATTTATAAGGAACCCTCATGTGCAAATGTGAGTTCATTGCCGATCTTGATTTATCATAATGATACAAAATCTCTCAAATACAAATGTGTGTGCAATTGTATTGTTCATTTACCAATTTTGAGCAAGATAATTTGATACAAGTAATTTGAATTAACCAAATAAGTGTTCGTTGACCATGATTTATATGCATGTAACCGTACCAGACTACTATGTAAGTCGGGTCATCAAGAGCTAGCTGATCCATAAGCAGACATAGGTCTGTACAAAAGAAGGTCGCTAATGTGACAGACATATCACCACGCTAGGAATTACCCAAGGCCAAGTGGGTTGGGCACAAACCACCTGTTATGGGGCTTACCTCACAGTTTTCGAATAATTGAGAATTCCAGGGATTCAAGCTCATTCACCCTTCTTTTCTTTTCAAGGGGTAGGGAAAGGGATTTATTGCATTTTGCTTTTTCTTTTTCTTTTTCTCTTTTTTTTTTTTGTATTTTTGCTTGGAATATTGTTGCGATGGTACAAAATGATATTTTTCTTTTTCTCATTTTCTTTGACTTTTCTTTTTCTTCCTATACTAGGGATACTTGCTCGGATTGGCTGTAGAGCAAGGGATTTTATTCTGGGCAGGGGTGAGCTTGTCCTTTTGTCAATTCTCAAAGATTCTAGACCATGTGCATGATAGGATAGCAGGGGAAACTTTTCGCTCAAGAAACCACTTCTACTATGTAGCATCATATTGAATTTGCAATGAAATCATTTTAATGTGAAGAGATATACTTGGTTCAAGTAAATAACAAGATCAATTCTCTATGCTCAAAACTTTATTTAATTCAACTGTGGACTTTGATATAAGAGAGATTAATAATCATACCAAATAAAATCAAGATATTTATTCATGTGAGTGTGAAAGTGCGGGATTCCAAATAAATGCTAATTTATCCAAAATAATTGAAAATATGACTGCAATACTTCAAGAATTAACAGGTGTGAAAATAAAAGATGTTTTTGAAGATTTTGATGATTTTGATTTTGTTATGTTTTTTATTTTAATTTATGAATTGAAAGAATAAATAATATTATTGTTTTTGAAATTTTTATATGGATGACTAAAATGAAATAATATGCAAAATAACAATATATACAATGATGAAATGACCAGATTTTATGCATAATAGCGTTTAAGATGCATAATGTTCATAGGTTCTTTAAGATCTTTACCATCTAAGGTAGCTAATCTGTATGCTCCCGAGCCAAATTTAGCAGTGATGATATATGGCCCAAGCCAGTTAGGTTCAAATTTACCTTTAAGGTCTTTAGTTGCATTAGTATTTTTTTTATTTTCTTTCAAGACAAGGTCACCGATCTCAAAGGATCGATGATGAACTTTCTTGAGGTATGCTCGTTTAAGCTTGTTCTGGTAGGCTCGAAGATGCTCCAAAGCATTGATGCGCTTCTCATCTAGGAGTTCCAGCTGACTAAATCTGCCAGCATGATATTCATCTCCTACTTCAGTATCTTGAAGTAGCAGAGCCAAAGAAGGAACTTCTAATTCAAAGGGAAAAACTGCTTCAGTGCCATAAACCAAAACAAAAGGTGAAGTGCCCGTGGGGGTACGAACGCTAGTTCGATAAGCCCACAAAGCAGGATATAGTTGAATGTGCCAATCTCGGCCAGATTTATTGACCAGTATTTTGAGGATTTTAATTAATGTTTTATTAGATGCTTCTGCTTGGCCATTACCCTGAGGATAATAGGGAGTGGACCAACGATGTTGAATTTTATATTTTTGACATAATTTCTTGACATATTTATTTTTGAAACAAGTTCCATTATCCGAGATGAGATTTGCAAGAATTTCGAACCTACAAATAATTTGATTAAAAATAAATTTGGAAACTTGGGTTCCAGTGCAAGAAGCTAAGGGCATAGCTTCAACCCACTTCATGAAATACTCGATGGCGGTTATGATGAATTTGTGTCCATCAGATGACACAGGGTTGATTTTTCCAATGATGTCTAAGCCCCATTTTGAAAAGGGCCAAGGAGATGAAATAGCTTGTAGCTCTTGTGCAAGCGCATGGACAAGGTCAGCATGTTTCTGGCACTTGTCACAATGGCGCACATAATCATGTGCATCATTCTCCATGGTAGGCCAAAAATATCCTATCCTAAGGAGCTTCTTAGCAATGGCGCTACCACTAAAGTGTCCCCCACAAGATCCATCGTGGGCTTCACTCAAAGCTGATCTAGCTTCTTCTAGATTCAAACATCTCAATAGGATACCTTCAAAAGATCTCCTATATAATGTATTGCCAATTATGATGAAGCGACTTGCTCGTCTACGCAATAACCGGTGTTGTTTCTGTTAAAACCTTCAGGGAAGGTCCCATGTTGAAGAAAATTGAAGATATCAGTGTACCAAAGTTTAGGAGTAGTTTCGTTGATTAGAAACACATCCAAAGGTTCTAAGCATGATTTATTTGAAGCGGGTTCTTGGAGTCGATGAATAATGATGGTAGCATATTCGTCCTCTAACTCCAAGGGTAAAAGAGATGCAGCTACAGCCATAGCATCAGCGCACGATTGCTAGTTCGAGGAATAGCTTCCAAGGTAACTTGATCAAATAAAGATATTAATTGTAATACATATGCTTTATATGGATGCAATTTATCATCTTTGGTCTGATAAACATCATTAATTTGATTTATAACAAGTTGAGAATCATCGAAAACCAATAGATTTTTAATTTTTAGTGCCAAGGCAGCTCGTAAGCCAAGGATTAGAGCCTCATATTCAGCAGTGTTATTAGTACAAGCAAACGTTAATTTAAAGGATAGAGGTATAAGATGTTTCTATGGAGATATTAAAATAATACCTGCACCAGCCCCACTCATGCATCGGGCTCCATCAAAGTATAAGGACCATTGCTCTGGATGGTCTACCTCTAGTTTAAGGCATTCATTAGGAAACTCAATGATGAGGGGATGGGTAGACTCTAAGGGTGCAACAACTAATTGATCTGCTATGATTTGACCCTTAACAGACTTTTGTCCTATGAACATGAGTTCAAACTCGCTTAGGGCAAGAACCCACTTTGTTGTGCGACCAGATAAATAAGGTCGACTCATGAGATACCGCAAAGGATCAGATTTAGCAATAACATAGGTTTTCTGACTGAGCATATAATGGCATAATTTTTGTGTAGAAAATATGACTGCTAGACATAATTTTTCTAATGTTGTGTAGCGGGTTTCATAACTAATTAATGTTCTACTGATATAATAATTAGCACGTTCTTTCTTCTCATCATCAAGTTGAGCTAACATAGCTCCTAAGGCAAAATCTGAAGCAAAAATATACAAGATAAATGGGCGATCAGGTCTAGGTGGCGAAAGCATAGGTGGGTTAAGAAGATATTGTTTGAGGAGTTCAAATGCTTGCTGACATTCATAGTCCCAATGGAAAAAGACATCCTTCTTAAGAAGCTTAAGAAAGGGTCCGGTTTTATCCGCCAACTTATCGATGAAGCGACGGATAGCTTGAAGCTTACCTTGTAAACTTCGTAATTCTGATATATTTGTGGGTGCGGGCATATCAGTGATAGCCACAATCTTGAGAGGATCAATTTCGATGCCACGTAAAGAAACTATAACCCCCAATAATTTATCGGACTTAACTCCGAATATACATTTAGTTGGATTCAATCGGATAAGATATTCCCTTAACCGATTAAATACTTTTCTCAAATCATCTAAATGGTCATCTTCGTCAGTAGAACGAGCTATAATGTCATCTACATAATCATGTAGTATATCATGCATCATATCATGAAAGATATAAGTCATGGCTCGTTGATAGGTTGCACCTGCATTCTTCAAACCGAATGGCATCACTTTCCAACAAAACGTCCCCCAAGGGGTAATAAAGGTTGTTTTAGCCTGATCTTCAGGAGCTATCCTGATCTGATTATAACCAGAAAATCCATCCATTAAGGATATCATTCCACTCCCATAGTAAAATCAATGATCTGATCCATATTGGGAAGAGGAAAATCATCTTTAGGGCATGCAACATTAATATCTCTAAAGTCTGTGCAAACCCTAACCTTAGTAGCTTCTTTCTTAGTTACTGGAACTACATTCGAGATCCATTCAGCATAATCAATGGCTTGTATAAAAATGACATTTAAGAGTTTTTCTAACTCCCCTTTGACTAGTAAGGCCACTTTAGGATGCATTTTTCTAAGTTTCTGTTTAATAGGTTTAGCATCCGGATGGACTACTAGGTGATGCATAACTACAGAAGGGTCTAATCCTGGCATATCTTCATATGTCCAAGCAAAGACATCCTCATATTCTTTAAGAAATGCAATATATTTATCCTATTTTTCTTGACTTAATTCTGATCCAATGTTGATTAGGTGAGGATTATCCTCAGTTCCAATGTTAATTTTTATGACATTCTCTACTTCCATGTGTAGATTTTTCTCAAAATTAGGTGGGGCGGGTGAAACGCCCAATTCTTGTAATTCTTCCAAGGTTAGCTTGGATAATTCATCTTGAGGAGTCGTGGCCTCAAGCTGGGCTATACTAGGTATAGAGCCATCAAAATAAAATTCATGATGTAACAATTCCTCAATGGAGACATCATGGAAGATATCTCCCTCCAACTCATCGTCGGATTCGGCGATCATCTCAGGGTAGGCTATAGATAGCATATTACATGTAAATGGCTTATTCATTAAATGCAAAGCATCACGTTGATCTAAATAATCTTGGTAACATATGAGATGGTCATCATCCTCAAATGGGAAAGGCTGACCCTTACTAGGAAATAGGCCCACACCACATCGGGCAGGCCATGGTTCTACCTCAAAAGGTTCTTTCATACCATTTTGGAAAGGTCCCAAACCTTTCCCTTTATATCCCAATTTAAGCATTATAGATTTGGCTTTAATATACTCATTAGTAAAATAACATCGAGCATATCCATCATAATGAGTCTTGATGTTTCTGGGTATTCTACCCCAGTCATATCCCTTATAAATAAAAGCGCAGCTCCCGACTTGGTAAATACTTCCCATAGGTTGTGGGAGACCCAAGGTATGAGGAGATGGTGGCAAATTATTTAAAATAAGGGAATCTTGCATAGCAGCATTCGTTTTCTCTGATATAAGAATTTTAGATAAATCGGGTAAGAGCTCGTCAGTAAGAGCATAAGAGGTAGAAGGAACATTTCCTACATCTTCTGATGCGGAAACTATGCCTTTGGTGGATGTAGATGTTGTAGAGATGTCGATGGATGATTCTATTATAGGTATAAAAGTTATAGGAGTAGAGCAAGAAGCCTTGGTTGTGGGATTAGGATCTTTC
This sequence comes from Wollemia nobilis, assembly GCA_028583015.1. Taxonomy (NCBI): domain Eukaryota; kingdom Viridiplantae; phylum Streptophyta; class Pinopsida; order Araucariales; family Araucariaceae; genus Wollemia; species Wollemia nobilis. The sequence continues at coordinate 3,490,569 of JAQPPZ010001711.1, read as the reverse complement.
TGAGGTCCTAATGTGGTTTGTTTAGAGGATGGTTGAGCTGTATGTAGAGGTGGAACTAATGGAGAAGAAGTAGATGGCATTATGGGTGTGTGTTTCACACGTTTAGATGGATAATGAGAATTAGGATGTGTGGATGATAAAGCAGGGCAAAATTGAACTCCAACAGGTTCTGCCAAAGCACACATATCAAAGGGTCTAGGATCACCATGAATGGTAACCAACTGATTCTTAAATTCGAATTTAACACATTGATGTAAAGTTGAGGGAACGGCTCGCATTGCATTGATCCAAGGGTGACCCAAGAGTATATTGTACGATGCAGGGCAATGTACAATAAACACAGTCGTATCCAAGGTTCTCGGACCAACCTGCAATGGGATGGTAATAACTCCACACGTTTCTTGTGTTTCATCATTGAAGGCTTTTATGATCATATCAGTTCTTTTCATTTCATCACTTCTAAACCCAAATATTTGGTAGAAGTCAAAAGTGCAGATGTTTAAAGATGAACCATTATCAATCAAGACTCGTTTAACTCGCTACATCTCCAATTAAGGCAGTAATATATAAGGGGTTATCCTTATGTAAACTATGTTGAGGTATGTCTCTATCCCGAAAGTCAATACAATCAACTTCACGAGTTATTATAGTATTAGCCATGGCTTCAGGTTGAATGTCTTGTGGTACCATCATCCGGCTTAATGTGAGCATTAATTCATCTCTATGTGTAGGAGAAGATCTTAAAAGGTCCAAAAGAGAAATTCTAGCTGTAATATTTGATAGTTGCTCATTAATATTATAAGGAGGTTTAGGTTGAACATTAGGTGCCTGATTCCCTTTATTAGGAACTTTCAAAACAAATGGAGTTGATCCATCATTCTGCATTTGATCTTGTTGAGAGTTTTGAGCTTGTTGTCTAGTAACAGCTTCGATGGTACCCACAATATTATTCTGCGGATGATGAATGGGCCTTGGTCTAGCATTTATGGCTTGCTCATTAGAAAGTAATTGGTGAGACGATGGTCTAGTAGTGACTCTTCTTGGAAATGGTTCTTCTGGAACCATATGACTTGTGATAGGGAGAATAGGATCTGATTCATCTTCAGAGCTATTCAATTGATTTGATGTGATTTCCATATCACTCTCAGTCTCATATTCTGTATCACTGAGATCAGGTGTCCGAATATTATGTAGAGGCCTAGTTGTAACCACGGATAAAGTTGTGTCAAATATTTCCGGCTCATGAGCAGGTAAATGCCCACTAATAGTCCCTACATATCGGGTAGGAGGGGGAACATTATGATGTTCAATTTGATTAGCCACTTCCTTGCCATGCTTTGGTAAAGGATGTTGAAATATGTCCAATGACTGATTGGAATTCTGATTCTGGTTTTGAGGAATGTTCTTTTGAGTATTATTAGGAGGATTTTGCTTAGGTTGAAAGGCTTGTACCTCCATCTCATTGTTATCAATCAGGTCCTGTATTTTATGTTTTAATATTTTACAAGAGTTGGTAGTGTGTCCAGGTCCTCTATGGAAGTCACAGTGTAAATCAGCTCTGTATCCGGGTATAGTTGGATCAGGTTCCTGGATAGTTGGTAATTGAATCAAACCTCGTTCTAATAATTGTGGTAGAATGGTTGATAAAGGTTGATTTAATCTAGTAAATTCTCGAGGAGGTTTATCAAGAGGTTTCAGTATAAACTTCTCTGTTGTCTTCGCAGCATTAATAGTAGCAATATTTCTACTATCAGTGACTCCATCACCCACAACTTGTTTATTTTTATATTGATTTCTGGATGTTTTCTCATCATCTTTCTTTTTAAGCTGACCTCTCCTAATAAGAGCATCTTCCACTCGTCTGGCTAAGTCTATAGCCTGATCGAAGGTGGTCAAGGTAGCAGTTGATAATTCGTAGGATAGTTGGTCTTGTAAATTATTAATAAAGATGTCCAACATCTCCCTATAAGGTAATACAAAGTGCAATTTTCCTATCAATTGTCTCCACCTAGCTAGGAAATCGGCAAAACATTCATCTTTGTCTTGCTTTAAGTTGTACAAGTCTTTAATGGTCACATGCCTTTCGATGTAGGCACTAAATTGATGCACAAAAGACTCAACAGTTTCTTCAAAATTCCTCAAAGAATTAGTGGGTAATTGATAATACCACTCTAATGCCATTCCTCCTAAACTTTTTGGGAACATTTTTAGCAATAATAAGTCATCATGCGATATATCATGACATGCTATCCTAAACATACGAAGATGCTCTATGGGATCTTCGGTTCCTTTATATATGGGCAAGACAGGCATAGGAAAATGTTTAGGATATGGTTGTGCTACAACTATAGGATCTAAAGGTTGACTACACATCTCTCGATAATTGTACGAGGGATGGTAGGGATCTATCTGATCCATGCGGGAAACTAACTGTTTCACCATGGTTTCAAGATTACTAGTTTGTCCACCATATTGGTTTGGTGGGACATAGGTATGGGATTTATGAGTGTATGACGGTGTGACATAAGGATTAGATGCTATATTGCTATTATGCAAAGCATTGGTAGGAAGAGTATTATGAAGAGGATTTGTAGTAGTATTATGTTGTATCCCAGATTGTTGGTAATTGGTGTTTGGTTTTGTTTTGGGTTTTTGCTGATTTGAGGTATATTGCTCAATAGCTTGGCGAAATAGAGCAGTAAATGAGGGTTTCTTTTGTGCGGGAATGACCCTAGGCTTGCTAACAGGCACTTTAGATGGTTGGGTAACCTGTTGTTGTTGCATGTTCTGGATTATAGCTGCCATATCCAAATTGGATGGTCCAGCTTGATCACTCTCTTGATCGATAAAGGACAAGGGATTAGTGCGTGTGTGAAATACGTCTTCTAGAGTTGCTTGAGTGTCACTAATTCGATCCTTGTCCATATGGACTGCTCTATTAAGAACACCAATATTAGTATTAATGAACTTCCAGAATTGATCCATGTTTTCAAACGTGACAGCTCCTCCCGGAGACATCTTAGGGGATGAGGATCCTTCCTCTCTATTAGTTTCTTCTTGTTCATTTCCTACAACAAGGTCTTCTTCTTGCTGATCTAGGGTTCCTTCTTCCAGAATTTGATCTTCAGGAAGGACATCTGGGTTATTTAATGGTTTTCCTAACCAATCTTCTTCTTCTTCAGTCTGTTTCCCATTCCTAAGTCTAGGCATTGTGCTTAAACTTAGATTTCAGCAAATATATATATTTATATATATATGTGATAGGTTTGAGAGGTATATATTTTAATTATATACCTACTATAATACTTAAAAGGGAAATGTTTTGATTTTTTGTTTTGTTTTTATTTTTGTTTTTATTGTTTTTGTGTTTTATAATATTATTATAAAGATAACAAATAGCATTCTAGTTACAAGAAATAACAATAATAAGATAAATGACTTAGTTTTCTATAAATAGTTTATGGATATCATTGATGGGATCAAGTTCATCAAGAGTCATGAAATGCTCCTCTTCAAATTGGAAATGGTTTTTCAAAAATTTGACAAAGTGTGCTATAGTAATATGATCTGTCTCGGATTCTGACCTGTAGAAATAAATTTCATGGCAATATTCTCGATATAACACAGCTCTAGGAACTCTATTCCATATTTTTCTATCCGTAAGAATGACTTCTTGATCCTCTATACGAGATAGAAACTTATGTACTACAACTGCATTCTCAAGGTATTCTTCAAAGGTGTACAATTCAGAAGACACAAGTGCTCTTTTATCTGCTAACCACCTATGGCAAGCTCTCTAAAGTTCATGATATAAGGTTACCTGATCAGGATCCAGGATTCTATCTAGGACAAACCTCTTAATTTGCCTAAGTTCTGTAGATCTGGATTCAATGATACCCAATCTCCTATCAAGTTCGTCCCACAAAGGTTGAACCCTATTTGTTTGAGGTACTCTAAGTACAGAAGTAATCTCTATGGCCGTTAATTGATTTTCAACATTTATGGTGACAACTCGTCTTTTATTATAATCTACCATCTAAATATGATATACAACTTTAATTGTTTGTCTGATGATTCTAGATGTTACTTAATAATAATATTTTTTTTGGGTTGTTTTCAAAAGGTTTTTAGTTTCACGTCGGGTTCACCAAAATGTATCGACCCAAATTTTTTGTGCCCTTACCTTCAGGCTAAAGGATCCATGCCCGGAAGGGGGATGCGAGAAGGATGGAACAATACCTCGGACTGAGAGGCCCTTTGAAGGTCGCGCCTCTCGGGGGAGGGGTATAAAGGTGAATTTTTGATGGATGGTGGGGTTCACCAGGAAACTTTGAGTGGCAGTTTCCATGCCTAGGTTGAGAATGGGTTTGATGTGTTCATTTTGTACTTTAATCATTCATATCCCTAGGTTGGCCAGAATGAATCTAAGCTATTCTATATGAAATGCCGATTTATATGAATACAAAAAGCATGAATGAATCCTAAATACCAGGGATATACTTAAATAAGAAAGAATGCACCTGATTTCGGATGTCTGATGAAGATTCTGAAGCTTGTAGGAGTTCAGATCATCCCGAATATGATAGGATCATCTGCAATTGAACAGAATCATCTCAGATCATAGTCGATCATCTGAAATCAGACAAGATCATCGTCGATCTGACGAATTCGTCAGACGAATCCGTCAGAAGCCTGCAATCACAGAAACAGACACCAAAAACCAAAAATGCTACTGCAAGAATAATGCAAAATAATGGAAATGATAGTATGAATGCTTAATTGATAAATCTAGATAGCAGATTTAAAGGAAATACATTGTTTTAATAACTTATTTTAACTTTATCATGCATTTATGCTAGATGAGGTGAACTCCAGGATGCAGAATGAAAATAAATCAAGTTAATGCATAGTAAAATAAAGAAGAAAGATGAGAAATGCAAACTCAGGGCTCTGGTTGCCCCCAATCTGGACTGCTATCGAGATCACCTCCAATCGTACGAGATCATCGTCGATCTACGACAAGATCATCTGAAATCATCTGGAATCGCCTACGACGATCCGAGCTTCCTCCAGCTGAAGCACAGTGAAAACCTGCAATGAAAAACTTGAAAATACAAATGCAAATGATGGGGGCGAGGATGTTCTAATACAACAAAACTAGAATTGCAGGGGAATGATCAGCCAGGGGTATAAACTGGGAAAATCCCAAGTTTATATAGGATTAGGGGGAGGTTAAGAGGTTGGGGATCATCCCAATCTGGGAGATCCTCAGTGGAGGAATCTCCAACTATGCAGACACGCTTCTGCCCAAGTTGGAGAGGCTGTTGAAACAGAATCTAATTATGAAAATTTGGTTTTGGGACGAAATCGTCTGGACGTTCTGTTCCAGAACGAATTCGTCCGATCTGGGACGATTTCGTCTGATCGGCGATGATATCGTCCAACGGTCAAAACAACTCCTAAAAATGGCATGAAAAATGGGGTGAGCGGTTAACGGGCGGTTTCGGGGTTAAAATTCAAATTTTATCTTTTTACTAAGGGTTTAACTGCGCCAATTTTAGGGTGCTACACTTTGGGCGAAAACGATAATGGATAACAAATACGGAGGAATGCAGGTTGGTTGGTTAGATGATAGCAGTTAACATGACAATGGAAGTGTCGCGTGATAGGGAGGATAGAGTTGCGTAGTTTTGTTTGCAAGGACGACATGGACGTAGTTGCAGATGGATTCCCAGGTTAGGTGCAGCATGTATACACAGCGAGCCAAGCAAGCTATGGTAGGTAGTGTTGAAGATCAAAAATTTCCATCAGAGGCCTGAAATTAAAATTTTCATGGCAGCATGGAACGGTTTTCATCTTTACTAGTGGCAAAAAACAAACAACAGTGTAATGGATATAGCACTCGTTATTAGATAAAACATGTTGGCAATGAAAGGAATGATCGACAGTCGGCATTAAGGATGAAGAGTAGTCATGTTTTACTTTAATACACTGTGATGTGGCAAGTGTTAAGAGTGAACTCATGGGGTGATGGGTGATGGTGACATCAACATAGATGTAGTCATTCGGCAATGACAAGCAATGGCTAAACTTGGAAATGCAAAGTATTTAAGACCGAAAGCACCAGCAAGGATGTAATATTAGACAACTACGTAGACCCCATTTTGGTTGAAAATTGATGATAGAATTGGAGTTTGAAATGTCATAATACGTCAGCCATGTATGATTAATATTAATGTATGAATGATGATAGAAACACATCCAGTGGAGAACATCATGGGCAGATGCAAATTTATCGGGTGGAAGAATGGAAGATCCACCTATGGCAAAGAATGACGAGGTGTATCACCGTATGTGGTGATGATTTAATGTTTTATTTGGCTCATGGTTTTAATAAGGTTTTAAAGGTAAATGGACATGGTAAGTGTTATTTAATTATAATATTTACAAATACGTTGGAGTATAAGAAACATACGCATGGAAAGAAGTTTCAACGCTTTATGGGAAATCGTTAAGAAATTTAAAAGGAGTAATACGATGAAGATAGATTTTCCTCATTATTTTCATTGAAGTCATTGGAGTGTTTATAAAATGTGTCAGGGGAAAGTTGGACAATTACATTCATGGAAATCATAATGTTAAAACTTTGAAAGGGACCAACATGCACAAGGGATGAAAACAAAGACAAAAATAGAAATATGAAAATGAAGGGTTTTGATTAAAAATAGAGGATTTCGACTCAGGAAATAGGAGAGGAAATGAAAGGTTTTGGGGTCTTTCTTGAGTTTTAAATACCGGATTGAAATATGGTAGGGGGGTTTGGACCTTTTGGAGGCTAGATGCTGCTGGAATGTAACAGAAATACTTTTAATGCAAATACTTCTTTCAGAAATTTCAGGCTTTGTTAGCAAGAAAGGATGAGACGATTTTTGCATGCATAAATTTAATTGTCTATCTTTTACTTTTTTGGATTTCAGACTTACAGATGAATTTTTATGCAATTATGTTTTGGTTACTTCGAGTGAATGTCTAAAATCTGAAAATTTATTAAAACCCTAGGAGTTAGCACTTAGTTTATTTCGGCTATGCAGATTTGTGGGCCGAATAAGCTAGGTTGCATGTATGAACTTCTCATATATCTGGTTTTACAGGATGGGGTGCTATCAAACTGAGGAGGCTTTGCATTTCTGCGTTTTCAGCATTTGATTTCATGCAGATTTTTATTTTTTCAGTTTTCAAACTTTTATTTTCAGATTTTTTTTAATTTTCAGGCATTAAAATAAATATTAAAAAAATTCAAAATCTAAAAATAATTGCATGGCTGCGTAGAATGATACTTCATAGTTCCATTACGCACTTAGAATTTTTTTATTTAGAGTCATTTCATATTTTTAAAAATTCATCAAAGTTGCTATTTTAATGCAGATTTTAAAAATTTGAAATTTCAAAATTTTTATTTTTGGGCCAAATTTCATTTTTTCAGTTTTATATTTCATTCATGAGCCTATGATGACATTTCCTTCATGAAAATTTCAATTTCATTGAAGGGGTTATGTTTTATGGCATTTCACAAATTACCATTTTTGGAGCAATAAATGCACCTTTTCTTCATGAAAATTCTGATTTCATTGAAGGGGGTAATTTTACATGTTATATTAAAAGGTTGTTTTAAAGCATTAAATTATTTTTCTTTATGAAAATTATTTCATAAAAGAGGGATAATTAAATGACATTTTAAAGTCCTTATTTTAAGGCCATAAATTATTGTCTCTTTGTGAAAATTTCAATTTCACCAAAGAGGGATAGTTTATTAATCACATCAAAAGCTATCTTTATCTTCATGATAAGAAGCTATATTCAAGGAGCCTATTCATCATTTCGGATTTATATTCATAGATAGATTTGATCTTTACTTTCACATTTAAAGTAGGATTTAATGCAAGATAAAACTTGATTAAAATCCACTTAATAAGGGAAGATAAAATCTACCTTAAAATCCTCAAGATAAAAGGAATTAAGGTACTACATCGTGGTCATATGAGGGCCAACTCACATTTACTTTATTTTTGGTTTCATGAACAATCATTAAAGTAGCATGGTAAAATAAACCAACACATGCCCCTTGTTTACAGTTACTTGCAATCACTAAGGTGTTCCAAGCATTAAATTGATACATCTTTATTTGAGATTACTAATACACATATGCAAATGCTAATATAGCGGAGACCTTGGAGAAGTTGTTTTGTTTAACTTCTTTGCAAGAGGGGATTTTGGGATCAAAATCCTAAGGGAGAGTGTAATTTCACAATTGGGTAAAATTAACACTCAACATTTTGGCGCTAGAAGGAGGGCCTGAATTGGTTTACTTTATTTTATTTATGCTAAGCAATTCATGCATTGGTTTTCATTGATCTAACACTTTTGGATTGTTCATACATGAATAATGTGATTTGGTGTAACTTTGAGAGTTTTAATTGCTAAATATTTCAAGTTCATTTCATTAGCATCTTTGGTAATCTTTTAGCACTCAACACTTTGGGAGCTAGGAGGATTTGAATTGATTTATTTTATTGCTATTTAGATGCTAAATTGTTCATGTTACTTGAAAGATTTATCTAAAGACATTGGTCTTGACTAATGAGATTTTGTTGATCACTTTCATTGATTCTAACATTCTCTATTTGATGATGTGTTAATACTAACCTTTTGGCAAATTTGAGAATGTTCTTTCATGTCATGTTTTAATTGATGCATATCTTTTGGATGATGCTAACATGATGATCTTTGTGGTTTATTCATTTGAAAATTGTTAGTCATTTTATGCTTCATTGCAAGATATTTTGTATTTGACTAACAAATTTGGTTCTAAAGTTATTCTTTGAGTTTCACTAATGGCAACATTAGAGGAGCAAATCATATCCATAAGAGAAGAAATGGTGTCTATGCTAGGAAAGTATTATGAGTGTTTTCCTATGTTTGGAACACCCCATCAGATTCCTGAAATATTTTTGGGGTTTCTACGACTCTTTAATCAAGAGGTGACATCAGGATATCTACAGAAGATGACTTATCTAGAGAAGTTGCATGAGTACAAGAACGTTTTATTTCAATTCCAAATTTTTTATGAGGCGATTGCTTGTAGGTTCTTCTCATACATTTTGGATAATAGATCATTCTTATGGTATGGCAAGTTACCCATGGAGGTTAGGACTTCTTGGATCCAACTAGAAGCAGCCTATCTTTATCATTTTGGTAATCAAGTTGACTTAGATATGTTGCAAAATCAATTTACCTCCATTCGTAATGAGCCTAATGAATCCTTGAGTCAATTTAATGGGAGATTTCGTGAGTTGTACTCTCAAATGTGGGAAAATTTTAACACTATGGAAGAGGAAGCTATTCAAGTATACATGGGAGCCATACACCCTAGACTTGCTACATCTTTAAGGAAAAATTTGGATGACCCATCTTTAGAGATAATCTATGAGATCTTGGAAAAGGTAGAACAATGATGTGATTCAGAAATGGAAGTGGAGGCACAACATGTTCCCATGAGAGATTGTTCTTCTGGAGTTATTGATGCCAACCTACACCAACCATCTAAGATAGCACCCTCCACTCCAATGATACCTAAGGTGAATGATCAAGGGGATGAATTTGAGTGTCCAAATATTACAACCACCTTAGATATTACCCAAGAGGAGGTGCAAGTTACCAAGCCAACATCCACTAATGAAGAGTATGTAGAGATGGGTTCATTTCTAGAAATGCATGAGTATTTAGATAATGGTGTCCTAAATTCAACTATATTTGAGATATGTGATAGGACAGAACCTACCATAGAATTGAATGAAGTGGTTGAAAGTGAAATTGGAAGAAAATCAACAAATGAATTTGAAGATATGATAGAATTTCACCACTTGTTCTTGGAAGACACTCTTGATGAGATGCTTGAAACTAATGATCAAGAAATTCTTCACCCTCCAAATTGTGATGAAATTGAATCATGGGTTACCAATTTGGACTATGATAGCCTTACAAATTTGAATTCAAGAAATAACCCACTTTTGGAAATAATTGAACCATCTAAGGAAGGTGAAGGTGAATTTGATGAGAAGCACGTTGATGAATTGGAAGATGTTGAAGAAATAGTTGAGCATCACCACTTGATTTTGGAAGATGATTATTATGATTCTTGGATGAAGTGGGATGAATACACTCACTTTAAACCTTCTAATGAACCCTTTGTGTCAATTGATATGCAGGATAACACAATCGCCTTCTCATAGGAAGATATTACAACTCCTGCACAATTTGAGAATGTTTTGGAAGAAGGGTTGGAATCTCATCAAATTTTGGAAGATGATAATGATCCTACTACCAAGGACAAAGAAGAAAAATAATTGATGGATGAATCAAAAGATCATGTCACAGATACCATAGAGTTTCATCCCACGAATTTGGAAGATAATTTTTACAATGGTTGGGGGAGATATGAAGATGTGTTATTTTCTCACACCCCTATTGATGAAACTTCTATTCCACTTTGTATGCAGGATGTTGAAACTTCTACTTCATATGAAGATCCCACATTCGCAAGATTTGAGAAAGTTACAAAATTTGATCATGTTGAACATAAATTCATTGAAAATTTGGATACAAATTCACATGATTATTTTGAGGATTCACATGAAGAGATGCCATGGGTAGTGAACAAAGAATTGGAACTAAATGACCAAGAGGTTGATCTATTGGAAGCAACTCAAATGATTGATCATGAAGATGGGTTACTTGACATACACTTTGACCAACAAGATTTGAGGGTTGAAAAGGATGGACATGTTTTCAATTGGGTGCCATATTTTGGTATGTTTGATGAATAGGTAATCAATGAAGAAATTGCAAATCCTCACCAAGTTTTGGTAAATAAAAATGTGCAAAAGGTAGAATCTAACCTTTTGTGTCCAAGCATCCAAGCTTCAGGTGAAAATTTGTATGACCATTTATTGAATTTGAATGATGTTTATGATGAAATGCCATTGAAGGTGAATGAAGAACAAGGATTGATTTCTAATCACACCTTTAATAAGATTGATTTGATGAATAAAGAAAAGGTTGATGCACTTGAATTGTTAAATCAAATTCATCAACAATTAATAATGGAATCTAGGATAAAAACTTTTAATGATTCTAATTTAACAAATGTCCTAGATGCTTGCAAATTTTTGCATAAATTTGATTGGCCTAAAAATGTGAATAATGAATTGGCTTCTAAATTTTTAGAAATAGGCTCTTGTTTACAAAATTTCATATTTGAAAAAGATAGCCTAATTCTAAATCATGAATTGAGTTTTGAAATTGACGTTTTAAAGAATAGACAAGATAAAATTGAAGATCAAGTATTGTCTAATCAATTTAATGATTTGAATCTCACCTATGGGATTATTAATGGAACTAAATCTAATTGGTGGGGTGAGCGAGGCAAGTTGAAGTTTGTTGCATTGTTTGGTTTAATCTTATTTTTTTTGGATTCCTACAACATTTGGCATGCGTATCATGTTATTTGTCTTTTGAAATGCTCTAATCATGTTTGGGATCCAGGGAAGTGATAGTTCAAATGTTGCATCATTTTGTACCATATTGTACATTTGTATATAGATTTTGGTTTTTGTGTTCGATTTTGGGTTTGGATTTTGTTTTGATGTTTGCAAGTTTGATTTGTGTGTTTTGTATTCATTCGCTTCCAAATTTTGGTTTTTTTCTAGTATTTTAGAGTGAGATGTCAGCTCTTATCCTCATGAATGTTAACTAAGATAAGGAGAATATGAAACATCAGAATTGTATTGCAGAAGGCTCCACGAGTACCACAAACACATTAAAGAATATCATTTGAAACTTGGGATGCATGAAGTTGTCAGTTTTGCAAATTAGGGTGAAATATTTTGTATACTCCATCTCATTCATCCGTATTTCATGGTACATTTCACATTGCATAAACATTGCATCTCACTTGCATCTACATTTCAAAGACAATCACCAAAAAACATGTCAAATTCTCTTAGGATCATTGCATAATATACACTAAGAAGATCTTGAGATTGGGAACTGATGCCGAAACTGTCTTGAACCAAACACAATTTGCACATATTAAAAACATCTTGGGTAAAATGGTCAAAACCATCCTTGGAAGAAAATGTGAGGTGAAAAGAGTCATTCTTGTCGGTCCTATCATGCAACATAGTCCATAAAATAGTGGTTTTCACCACTTCCACAATACTTGAAACTCAAAATCGTAGTAGTAAGGATAGGGTCAAATTCTCATCATACTTAGGTTGAGAATCCGATTCCCCAAAGCTCTGATTTTTGCCTCCATCACACCATTGACTATTGGATTGTAAGGATCGTACTACATGTCCCCTCGGAAGGATGGGTAGTCATCCCTAAGATTCAAGAAATCAAAAGTAAAATACTCATCATTCCATTTCCATCACATCATTGACTATTGGATTGTAATAATCGTACTACGTGTCCCTCAAAAATATGAAGTTGTTAGTACACCATCATTAATATTAAAGTATACTCCACTACTAATATTTTTTCAAGCACACCATGGTTTTCCAATCACCAAGGCTACCTTTAAAATCAATGATAAATAAAACAACTCAATAATTCTAACAATCTCCCCCTTTGTCATTGATGGTAACCCTACAAAGAATCTGTCATTTACTGCAACATGATCACAAACTGCTCCCCCTGACTAGCTTCTGCCCCTTACTAAAAAATCTCCCCCTTTGACATCAATGGAAAAGACTCCATGTGACTGTAATATAAGGCACTTGACAATGCCCCCTTCCTCCTTGCTCTTACTTGGGACTTAAATTATGATATGGGAGTAAAACTCCCAAATTACTATGTTCCTCTTCTTGTTTTATTTTCTTTCTCCAAGCTTTGGAGGTCATACACTTTTGAACATTTTGACCATTCTCCTTTTTTCTTGACTTTGAAAATTCAAGGAAACACTGTTCTACACCATTTAGCTCTATGACCAAAATTGTTGCAATTATAACAAATGATGTTGTAGTCCATGAAAGGTGTAAATTAATTGAAATTTCTTTTGCAATTTATAGCTTTATGACCAAATTTGTGACATGAAAAACAATGACCTTGGAAGGAATATTAAAACCTGTCTAATTGCCTTGGAGGATATTATTGCATGGTTCTCTCATTGCTTTTTCTGTGATGGTCCCTGTTCCTTGATGGTGCTTTATTTTCTTCCTCATTGATGCTTCCACTTCTCAACACATTATCATAGGTATTAAGCTCTTCTTCAATTACTTTCTTTGATACTTCTATTTATTTTGATCTTGACTCTCCCTTTTGTTTCTCTTGACCTTCTTCAAAACCAAGTCCAATCTTTATAAATGGAGATCTCTGTAATTTGATAATATCATCCAAGATTTTTGAGATTTTCCTAAACTGATATATCTTATCATTAAATTTTTGAAGTCCCTTTCAAAGAGATACAACTTCATGTTCTATTCTTTCACATTCCAAATATTTTACCTTTAACTGCTCATCCATACCTTCTTCAATTCATTTTGCATCTTCAAATTTCACCTTCAAGTTGGTTAGATCTTGTATAAGCTTTTGTTTTGTTTCCTTATCCTCTTGTACTTGGGCCTTCAATATTGAGTTCTTATTTCTAACCCTCTTCAATTATTTAAGAGCAATAACAAGTTCCTCTTCTATATCAACCATGGCTTCCTCTTCATTTTCTAAATTTTTCTCTTCTTCTTGGTCTTCAACAATAGGATCATCTTATTTCTCTTCTATGGCCAAAAATAGGATTTCTTCTCTTTCACTTTTCATCACTACTGCTAGAGGAATTGCTTGCTTCCTCAACATAGAAAATATTCTTGTCTTTAAAAGATCTTTTTCTCATGCTTGTTTTGACCATACCTATTTTTCTTTTCAAATTCTCTTTCTTTATTTTTCTTATATTCCTTTTATTCTTTATTGCTACTACTTCTAGCTTGTGGACAATTAGATGCATAGTGACCAAGGTTACCACAGTTAAAATATTTCATAGTATGCATACCTTTGTGTTTTCTTAGACCCTTCTTATTCCTTCGTACAAAGTTAACTTCTTCTCTGTTGCTTGATTCTTCACTTGATTTTGGTTCCTTATTATTTGTCTTCTTTGAAGCTTTAAATGTTGCTTCCCATTTGGATGTTTGATCTTTTTCAGTCCTCATATCATAGGTTGTGATAATTCCATGTAGCTCGTCCATGCTTAAGGTTTTAAGATCCTTCATCTCTTCTATTACTGAAACCTTTGCATCAAACCTCATGGGAAGTGACCTTAAGATTTTTTGAACAATCTTAGAGTCTTCAATACTTTCTCCAAGTCCACGAATGGTATTTACAACCTCATTAACTTGGAGTAGATACTTTGCAATATCTTCTTCATATTTCATTTTTCAAGTCTTCAAACTTTCTCCTGTGGGTTTGAAGTTTTGCCATTTTCACCTTGTCGTCTCTTTCATATGGTCTTTGTAACTTTTCCAATATTTCTTTTATTGAAGTGCATTGCATGACTTTCACAAAATTTGATTCACATAGTCCACTTAAGATTGCATTCATTGCCTTGGCATTATTTTCATATGTTTTCTTACCATTTACATCTGTGGGAGGAGTTGTAGGTGGTGTGAACCCATTCTCAACGGATTGCCATATATCATATCCATGTGCCATCAAATAAGTTTGCATCCTCACACTCCAAAAAGTATAGTTAGTCCCATCAAACAATGGAACCCTATTTGATGAAAATCCTCCTTGATGTGCCTTGTGTATTCCTTTAATATCTTCCTTCAAGATGTTAGGCTTTCACAAAGTAACCCATTCTGATACCAATTGAAGAACACAAGGTTATACTGAGAGGGAGGAGTAAATAGTATAAGATAAAACTTTTCTCTTTTCTTTCCCAAGCAATAACTTCAAATAATATCAATGCATTAATAAAACATTGCACAAATTACCACACACATAAGAGATAAATATTTAATGTGGAAACACCCTCTCAAGAGAAAACCATGGCAATAATATTGCATATAAATTTCTTCAATAAATTTCATGGGATCCAACCCATAGGAGATACCAATCCCCTATTACAATGTTTGTGGACACCAATCCACAGGAGACACCTATCCCCTCTCACAAGTTCATGGGCACCTACCCACAAGAGACACCTATCCCCTCTCAAGTTCGTGGACACCAATCCCCTCTGCTGGTTGATGGACACCAATCCATAGGATACACCAATCCCCTCTGCTCTAGTTTGTGGACACAAATCCATATGAGACACAAATATTATCTACTTTGGTTCATGGACACCAATCCATAGGATACACCAATCTCCTCTAATCTAGTTTATGGACACCAATCCATAGGAGAAACCAATCTCCTTTGCTTTGGTTTTTGGATACCAATCCACATGAGAAACCAATCTCCTCTACTATGGTTTGTGGATACCAATCCACAGGAGACACCAATCCCCTCTACTCAAGTCTACTCCAAAGCCTACTCTCAAATATTCTCCAAAACTTACTCTCAAATTTGCTCCAAAATTTACTCTCAAATTTGCTCAAATCTACTCCAAAACCTACTCACAACACTACTCAATTATGCTCCAAAACCTTCTCACAACACTGCTCAAATATTCTCCCAAAGTTTCTCAAACCTACTCCTAAATATACTCAAACCTACTCCCAAATATACTCTCCAACACTGCATAAATCTTATCTTAATCTTGTGTGTTGAATTGGAGATGCTAATACCTTTATTTTCTTCCTCGTGTAAATAGTTGAAAAGTTCTTCCTTTCAATTTGATGCTTGGTTGAAGATGTGCATTAATCCCTTGACTCTATCCTTGCACTATGTAGCATAGGGGTGTAGTATTCCCGATGGGGAGGTGATTCTCAGAGGCTTAGAATGATCAACTTACTATTCTTGTTCAAATACCCAAATCGTACAATCGTATAGTCTTCACAACAATTGATATGCGATCGCAAAATAGCTTGTACAGACTCAAATCGTACAATTGTACGATCCCAAATCATACAGTGTCAGTGCTTGTATGATTTGACACTCAGTCAATCCTTCATATTTGGTTTTGCAAGCTGTCGTACACAGTTTTGTAACTAATTTGTTCAATTTGCCAATATTGCCAAATCGGGTAAGTTTCCTTCAATCGCCTAACTACCAAATCGGGTAAAGTTCTTTTGTACGATTTGTAACACGTATGGTGTACGATTTGTATGAAATGAAAGTTCAAAAAGGTGCCAAATTGGATACTCTTCCTTACCAATCTCTCTCATACAAGTTTTGGGAAGTTTTGGAATGTCAATTACTCCATCTTTACCAACATGCAAGTTCTATCTTTAGGGTTTGAGAAAGTTCTTCACAATGGCAATCTCTAGAAATCATACAATAGCTTCCAAGACATATTTCCTGATGCAATATTCCTCATAGATCACTTCCAAGGCTCACACCAGTGGTGATTCAATTCCATTATTCATACTAGTGCATTAACATCATCCATAGACATAGAAAAGTAACATGCAACAATCAGATACTACAAAACACTAATCCATCATTCCAGAATCATACAATACATGAGAGAATACTATGCAATGTGATTCTTCATTCATTACTCTTCAATGGAACATTACAATCACTAATAACTTCCACAAGGATACACAATAAACTAGTAATTCCACACAATGATCAGATATATGCATTCAATAATCAGACTAATCAGACTTACAAAATTGAAAGGGGGCCTTATATAACATCTCCCAGGCCATTCCAAGTGGTTCTTGAGGCAATTCATTATTCACAACTGCCCATGTATAACAAAAATCTTAATTACACCCTTTTACTAAGTCTAATTACATTTATTATCAAATTCATTCACAATTACAACTCAAATTGCATTTCATCTACATTTCCTTGTACATTTTACCTCCAGTTTGTACTTTTTCTTCCTCCTTGTACATTTTACTCCTACTTGTACATTTTCCAAAACTATCAAAATTGTCAAAACTAGGCAAATCCTCTTTGTCACTTCTTCTTGGAGGTGGATTTGTTGCCTACATCTGCCCTCCCCTTTACTTTGGTCGGTGTCCTCATCGACTCATCTTTCTATTTCATTTGGGCCTCATATTCTTTGACTAAGGCTTCACTATCTTCCAGTTGAGCATGAAGAATTACGCGTTGATTCTACAACTTGGCTACGTAGTTGCCCATTTCTACTGCTTTCATACCATGTTGGTTGGTTGTCTCCTCGGTAGTCTTCAAGAGTTCCCTTAATTGTTGTTCATGCTCAGTAGCACTCTTCTTAAGCTTCTCCTATAAATGTGCTTCTGTTCGAGCTACTACTTCTAACTCTTCATTCTTATCTATAATGGTCTTCATATGGTGATTAATATCAACCTCCAAAGCACGAATAATCTCCTCCTTAACATTCAATTGTGTTTGCTTCTCTAGGATCATATCATTATATCACTTATTATCCTTTGTAAGCTCTTCTATCTTCTTATCCTTCACTACCAATTGCTCATATTTCATAGCCAACTATATTTTTAGTTGTTCATCCTTCACCTACAATTATTCTTCTTTTGTTATTAATTGAGCTTCCAACTCCTTGATCCTTTCTTCTACCATTTGTGAGACCTATCACTTCTCCTCTTCTAGCAAACTAATTTTGGCCTCAAAACTAGCCTTGTTATTTAGTAGTTCTTCCAATTTCTTTAACTTTTCTTCTATCGTAACCTTACTCTTATTCAATTCTTCCTCCATTGCAACCATTTCCTTTCGAGTGGCCTCTATCTCTTCTTTCTGAGCTTCCTTGAGTTGATAGATCTACTCCAATCCTATGCTCAACCACTCTATCCAATGTGTTAGGAAGTTCAACTTCCTCAGAGTGATAGCCAAGCCTAAGTTTACCCTCTTATGTTCCAACTCCATTGTATTCAAGGGACAAGTCAGATAATTGGCTTTATCTAGGTACAACCTCGGATGCTACCTGTAGTTGGTTCTCACTCCATCTGGTAAGTCATCTCTTCCTAACATCATTGTTACCTCTTCCCTGGGTAACCTCCATGGGTGTTGTACATGGATATCAACAATTCTCCTTGTACGATCCTCACTACTCACCCATTCTGTTATCTTTTCCAATTCGATAAACACTTGTTCCTCCCATAGCTTCAATTCTCCTATGCATCCAATACAAAACTATAGTTTGGTGCTGGCCATGGCATTGCCCATCTGAGAGAAGAAATGGTCCACCTGATCCTCTACCATTTTTGTATCCTTCTCAGTTTCAATCTTTGGGAATTGTGGTACTTCCAGGAGGTAGTTTTTTTGCATCCTCCGTAGTTCTTCCTGTGTAGGAGTTTGTTCTTCCTCTTCTTCCAAGTGGTGACCAGAGCTTCCCCCAAGCTCCATTAGTGCTTTCTCTATGTTTATCTTTTCCTATGGTGGAGTCTATCCCGTAGTTCTCTCAACCTCCATATCATCTTCAATATCAACAACCTTAGGATGAGATTGTTGTTTCCCTGTAGGTTCTTGGACCTCCTTTTGCTGTTTAGGTAAGTCCACCTATTGTTCTTCTATCACCTACTTTTCTTCCTGATTCTACTAGACTTCCATTGTTGTGACCTCTTCAACAATAGTATTTTCCTGTTCTTGTGATGCATTCGTATCTTCTTGTGCATCACTCTATTCAGTTTGATTAGTGCCTCCTCCCATCATGAATCTAAAGTGGGGCTTCTTTTTCTCTCTTGACTCTTCTTCTAAGGCTTCCACTACCACCTTGGCTTTCTCCCTTACTTCCTGTGTAGTGGATACCACTTCTTGTACTATTTGCCTCACTTTTGTATCATCCAAAATTTTAGAAGAGTCCAAAATTTTGAGATCGGTAGACTGGAAAATATATGGGGACTCTACCATCTCCTCTACATCTACCCAATTCCAATTGTGTAAATCCAGCTTCTTCGAGTCTGACTATCCTTCCTCTTGCTGATTCTCCTGTATAGGCTCGGCTTGTTTTTCTAGAATAAGATTGTTTGCCATTCTCTCCCATTGTCTTCTTGTTCTTATCCATACTAGGCTGGATTGCCTCCCCATAATTTCCTCCCTTTCCTGAACTGATGACTGCTCCTACTACCATTGTTGAAGTGCTTGTTGTTCCAGTTTAGGTTGCAACTTCCTAGGTATTTTCCTTCGATGGTGTACCTCCTCATCCGAAGGAGTATCCTCATGCACTATAGTGGCCTACTTCTTAGGTGCTTTCTTTTCCCGAGACTTATCTGGAGTCTCCTTCTGAATTGGCACTGACTTTACCCACCACAGAATGGTTGGCTTACTTGCATCAATATTCCTAGGCTCTATCAAGCCCAAAAAATGAATTCCTATCTGTGTAACAACGTTCAATAACAATCCAATGGCATGGAAAGTCATCCCAAAATTCTTTGGCCTTTTTGTCAGTACGTCATGCATTTTTCTCTCCAGATAGGTACCCCAATCATACTGAATTCCTTTGGTGATACCTTCCATGTATTGAGCCATCCATATTGGCATCTTTGTGGCTCATGTTTCTCCTAATAGTCGAGCCATTACAATATTCATGGTGCATGGCCAATCCTTTCCTATCAACTGGCTCTATTTAATCCCTCGAGTTCCTACACCCGAGATCTTTGCTTCGATCGATGATTTCACATTGGTGAGTGAAGTGATGATGCGATGTGTCTCAATCAGATCAAGCAACTTCTTGACTACCTCAGTGTCATATTTTGGCAATCCAAATGTTCTTCTGAATGCCTCTACTATGAACTCTACCTTCATCGACCATTTACCCACATTAACATAGGCAAGTCTGCTTGTAGGATCGTATGCCTGAACAATCTACAATAGATAGTTATAAAAGAAGGTCTTCTGGTGTGGTGGCACCTATGCTATCACAGCTACACCAACCTTCTCAAATTCTCTTCTCCATGGGTGGTTCTTATTTTCTTCTTTGCTCCACCACTTTCGGCATGTATCTCCTCCATGTTGTATAAATGATATCCTCGTTATATCAACCTAGTCCTCCTCGGATTCACTGCTCAGATCCTCCTCTAGATCTGGGTAATGGACTTCACTACATAGTTCCCTCCTCGAGGCTCTTTCCTATGCCATTTCCTCCTCTCGAAACCTTGATGGTGTCCTTCTTTGATCAACCCTCCAATACCTCTACTCTCTCCATGGCTTGTATCCTCCTCTCCTCCAAGGACGATTACCATACCAATCATGAGACTAAAACTATCACCCTTGGTGTTGCTACGGATGTGACTCCCTCTCGTGCAGAGGTCCTGGTGACCGTTCCACTCTGTTGGCTGCAATTCTTCTTAACCGGTATCCAAACTCTTCGATCAAAATCATTTTCCTACCATTCCTCTAGTTAGATTTACTTTCTAGACATCAACCATCATGCAACTTAAAGTCCTCTAAAAACTATACAATGCTACTATAAATCGTATAGTACACCCTCCAAACCATTCATGTACATTTTTGTTCGTACAACCACCTCCAAATCGTACAATCTCTCAAACTGCTTCAAACTATTCAACAAACTACAAATCATACATTGGCTACACCAAAATGTATAAGGGCCATACCAATCTATACAACATCCCTGTCCACCTATTCTCCTTTGTCGGATCCATACGATTTCATATGATTTGCTCAAAAAGGCTTAAATCGACCTTTGAACTACTTGAAATCGCATAAGTTCTTCCTAAAATCATACAATCTATCCTCCAAATCATACAACACATCTTTTAAAACCCTTATTCACCTAAAACTTATGTTTTTCACTCCCTTTCCATGATTTATCATCGACCCAGTTGCCGAAATATCTCGATCTATCTTTCTAGTGCAATTCTAGAGCAAATCTACAATTTTTCCTTTACTTGGCACAATTTCTCCCAAAAAAAATTTTCTTGGCTATGTTGTAGGGTTGTACGATCATCTCCCCTTTTCCTTCTACCTTCTACAATTTTTTTTGCCACTTTTTCTCTGATTAGGGCTTGTAATCTCCTTTTTCTTGCAATTTCTTCACTCTGGCTCCAATCTGCAATTTCCTTGAACCCTAGGTGGATGTTTTTCACAATTTGGTTCTTTCTTTGATGCCTTCTACTACAAACCCTCGCTTCCCTTCAGCTGAAATTTAAAATTTGCTTTTAATGGAGTCAAAACCCTTGCTTTTCTCTTTCGATTTGATTTTATTTGAATGTAAAAAGTCTCCCTAGTGCAAATTTAAAATGGGTCATGCAATTTGTAGTTCTACTAATGAATTTCAATGCCCATGCAGAAGATTTTATCTAGTTGCATGCTTTTCACCTTCGCTCTCCTCAAAATTTTAAATTTACCCTTGTACGGTTTGTAAAAATACTTCAAGCATCCTCTATTTAAATTGTTGCGAAACCCTAACCGTTCAATTTTTAAAATTGTGCCACTTTACCTTCTTTGCATGCATTTTTGTCTTCTTTTGCCTGGATGATCGACAACTCACTACTTTTTACATGTGATTTCATATTTTTCCCATATTTCTCGATAACTCATCATTCCACGCATGCGAACATTAATTGCGGTGGTTGCAAATCATACATCTGTACGATCAAATCATACATTGTACGATCTAAATCATACAATAGGCTCCCTTGTATGATTTTTCCTGTACTTTTCTATTTTTGCTTGTACGATTTCAAACTTGTGCTTTTTCCACTTCTAACTGACTTGTACGATCTGTCACTTAGAGAAATTTTCCATTTTTTCTCTTGAAGAGGCCATCATTTCCGGTTTTCAACCAACTTCCTTCTTAATTGCATCTCAAGGGATTTTCACAACTAAGGAATTTTATTTTTTTTTTTTTCATTTCCTAATACTATTTACACTTACCATCATGGGAATCGCATAGTGACATTCACTTGCATGGTCCCATATGATTCTTCTCTTGGAGGTTCGACCATGACATTATGAGTGATTGTATCATCTAGCACCACTTGCTCTCTAGGGTGATTCATCTCGACTTGTGATGTTACTGAATTCCCTAGCCTTCCACTACCATGTGTGCAATTTGGAATTGTACAATTGCAAGTTGGAGTATCTTCTCTTGGTGTCTCTTCCTCTTGTCGTACAGGTGATGGATCCCTTGGTAGTGGTGCTCTGACTATTCTACTATCATTTGAGTGACTTCTCTGCCTATCTCCTCGGATCAATTCTATCTCTAGACTTGGTGATCGAATCCTTTGTTGTCCATGGTTTCTTTCATCTACAAAATGCACTCTTCCTCTACCAGCAAGGCCTCTACCTTGCAAGTGCCTTCCACATCCTACTCCCCTTGACATCGAACCTCTCTGAACAATTGGTGGTTCCTCCCTTCCTTGGAGTAATCCTCTACCTCCTTCCACTCTTCGAGGTCCTCATCATATTAGTGGTGGTCATCCCAATGGATACCACCCTATAGGGTTTGGTAAGATTCCTCTTATCCTTGGTATACCTTGTAGATTCCTTGTCCAGTTCAAACATGCTAAAGGTGTGTCTCTCGGCCATCTAGGAGTAGGGGGTCAGAACCTTCCTCGTCCTCTTCCTCCTCTTGGTGTAACATCACCTTGACTTCTTTCATTCCATGGTCGAATACCTCCTCCCCTTCCTAGCTGAAGCCTTAGGGGTCCTTGTCGATTCCTTCCTCTCGTTGCTTGATTATCAGGAGTTATATCTACCAATTCAATATTGGCTAGTGGACTTCTACTTCATCTTACGCTTGGTGATAATTGTCGTAGTGCTCTGATTCTATGATCTGCACGTATTAAGTGACATCTCCATCTTCTTTCCTCAAAGCATCTTTATGGAGATGAGGTTGCTAGGATCTCCTTGTATGCATCAAAAAATCCCATCTCATAACTTGAGTCATTCTGATTATCCTCTCTTTTCTCCGACCAATCTACTAGTAAGTTTATCAATCTCTCCAATCTCCTTACTTCTCTCCTTTGTCTTCTTAGTTGTCGATAGGCTATTGTATAAGCTTGAGGATCAAGGTTGGCTTGAGGCTCCTGAGGTCTTCTAAGTTGTCGATGTGTTGTCGTATAGGCTAGAGGATCAAGGTTATCTTGAGGCTCTTGGGGTCTTCCTAGGCAGTCATCATCACCACTACTCTCTGTGCTAGGTTCCCTTACCATCCAAGGCATTCCTTCATCACTAGATTCACTTGAATCTACTCGTGTGTTACCTTGTGGTTCAGGTGATGTGGTTGCTTCCTCAATGTCTCACCAAAGTATTTTTGCATCTTCATTTGTCATTGATGGATCAATTGGTGCTACTTGTGATCTTCTTCCTTCACTTGTGCTTGCACCATCATTTCTTATACCACTTCTTTGAGTTATCCCCTCATTATCCTCAGCTTCCCCTTCTAGTTCCTATAGCCTAGCTACTCTTTGCTCATCCAACCTTCGTATTGTACCATCCAATTCTTGGATGATTTTCTCCCTCAACCTTGCATTATGACCTTGCAATATCTGATATTCCTCCTATAGTTGTTGGGTCTGTAGTCTCATTATTTGTTGTAATAGCCCTATCTGAGCTAATGGAGTAAGTCCAACCAATTCTTCATCAATGGTCTCATTCCCATTCTCCTCTGGAACTTCCATTTCAAAAGTGTCCACTCTATCTTCATATCATACTGTTAACCGTATCCTTCTTCATCCTTCTACTTGTTGGGGTAGTTCTCTACGTTCCACCCGAGGATACATCATGTTTCGATTTACTTGGGGTGCTTCTTCTTGCCTTCCCCTATTTTTGGGTAACAGTACTATCTCCTGATATCCTCTTTCATTTGGAGGAATCCACTCTTCATCTTCCTCTATTACTCGTTCGGTCCCATCTGCAAATCTGACATGCACCCACAATCTTCTTCTTTCTTTGGGTTGAGGTACCAACTCCTATTGTTCTATAGTTGGCCGTGTCTCCTCCCCTTCTACAAATAAGCGTGTGAGTCCCATGTCAGGCTCTTCCTATGATGGACCTTGCTCGTCTTGAGTTCTCCATTGAGCTCCTGCTCATCTTCTTCGTTCAATCTCTTTCGAAGTAATGAATAAGCACTGTACTTTGTAGGGCTTCAACTTTGAGCCATTTATAGTGTCGGGTACCTCAGTCCCATTCAAGTTTTGCAACTTGACTGCTCCATTATTCATTACTTCCACCACTTTGTAGGGACCAAGCCATAAATTCTTCAACTTACCAGGCTTGATTTCTCACTTCCCATTAAACTTTAGAACTAAGTCACCCGGACTAAGTTCTAGCTTCCTCAGGTGTTTGTCATGCCATAGTTTCCTTCTTTTTTGGGCTACCTCAATTGCCCATTGTGCCATGACTCTTCTTTCATCCAACTTAATCAGTGTTATCAGTCACTCCTCCAAACTTTCCTGATCACCCAAGCGATGCTCCACTACAACTCTCAGACTTGGTATCAAGAATTCGACTGGCACCACTACCTCTTGTCCATACATCAACTGGAAAGGTGTATGCTCTATTGTTGGTTTAAAATTTGTTTTGTATACCCACAAAATAGATGGTAACCTTTCCTCCCAATCTTCTCCTTCTATTCCATAGGTTTTGTACAAAGTAGATACCAGGACTTTATTTGTTGCTTCCACCTACCCATTGGCTCTGGGGTAATACAGACTAGACAATGAATGTAAAATCCTAAATTCGGTTGTCAGCATCTTAATGATCTCATTTACAAAGTGTCCTCCTCGATCACTTGTTATTTGTAACGGAATGCCAAATCTTGTAATTACCTACTCATACAAGAATCTTGTTGTACTTTTATCTGAGTTATCAGGTAGCGCTCTCGCTTCGACCCACTTTGTCAAGTACTCTGTTGCTACCACAATGTACCTGCACTTCCTTCTTTGAGAGGTTTTCAATGGTCCGACGAAGTCCAATCCCCATATTTCAAATAGTTCCTAGGGTTGTGATGGATGCAATGGCATAAAGTCTCTCTTTATTGGCTTCCTATCCTTTGACAAGTATCGCATGCTTTTACGTATTCTTTTGCATCGTTATACAGTGTGGGCCACCATAATCCTGCTAGTAATATTTTCCTAGCAGTGGCATCTAGTCCCATGTGCCCTCCTGCTAAGCCTTCATGAGCTTCTTTCAATGCCACTTTAACTTCTTCCTCCATCATGCATCTTCGTAAGATACCATCAATTCCCATATTATACAACAATCCCGCTATCAACTAGAAGGGTGCTGACTTCATAATTACTTTCTTCTTCTCGATTGTCATCATCTCTTGTGGCAACTCTCCTATGGATAGATACTGGCCAATCAACTTGTACCACGATGGAACAACATTGATGGCGAATAACTATGCATCAGGGAATTCATCCGGAATCCCTATTCCTGCAGGCTCTCTTGATCGTATCCAAGACAACTGGTCTACAATTACATGCTTCTTACCAGGTCTCACTACCACTCAAAATACGAACTCTTGTAGGGTGATGAGCCACCTGCTGACCCATCCTTGTATCACCGGTTTTTTTATCAAGTACAACAGAGCTTGGTGATCTACATAAAAAGCGAAGGGATTCACCAGTAAGTAATGCCTAAACTTTTGAACTACATATACCATTCCCAAGGCTTCTCTTTCTATTGTACTATAGTTTCTCTCCACCCTTGACAATAGGTGACTAGCAAAGAAAATAGGTTGATCCAGCCTGAACTGTCCTTCTTGTGCTAAAGCACATCCAATTGCAAAATTTGAAGCATCAATGTGGACATGGAATTCCTTATCCCAATTTGGAAACACCAAAATCAGGCTACTGACAAGCTTGGCCTTCAACTCCTCAAAGGCTCCTTGGTGCTCCTCCATTCCATCTGAAAGGAATATTTTCTTTGTCAATGAATCCAATGGATAAGACACATGTGCATAATTCCTGATAAACCTTTGATAATACCTCATCGATCCAAGGAAGGTTTTAAGTGAACTCACATCATATGGTTCTTCCATGTGCAATATCACATGGATCTTATTAGGATCTATTTTTAACCCTCACTACACACTATGATGATGTACTCCAAATCTATCTTCAACAATAATGATGCACCTCAAATATATCTCAACAAAGATGACGCACTTCAATTTATCTCAAAATGATACACTCTAAATATATCTTATAATTTTATTTTTTGTTTTAATTTCAAATCAAACACTCTTATCACTCCAATAATAAAACTTACAAAATATATCTTTTATTAAAAATTGACTCCTTATATATCCAACTTTTAAATACAACAATATTTGCTTCAAAATATAAAACTCAAAACAACAAATCCTTTTCTAACTCATTCCATTGTAATGCATCTAATAATACCTTGTATTCCATTTTCAAAACTGATTTCTTATCTCTTCACACTCTTATAAAATTAAATAATAATTTGTACCTCTTATGGCATGCGCAAAACAACCTTTCAAGAGCAAGCAATCATGTGATGATGGGACTTTATAGAGATGTATCTTTTCTGCTTCACATTTTCTTTGTAACACTCCATATCACAAAACCGTCAACAACCACACAACACACAATGCGCTCTTTGACTTTCGTTTATATCTTTCATGTTTTCCTAGGTATTCATTCAGTTGACGTGAATGTTTGTGGCGTCGTTTGTTCACTCACAAGATGAATTGAAGTTTTCCTACGGTGAACTCTAATCTATAATTTCTCTTATGCTCTCATTGTGTCATCATGGAAAGCATATCAGTTCTACGTTATTGTGTAGTCATCATTTACACTAGCAAACCTAGGTCTTCTCTCTTCATTGTGCAATCAGGAAAAATAATTGTTCTTTTGCCAAATGTTCTTGGATAAACTAACAAAAATCATAATAAAATGTTATCCTCACCAATGGATATATTTGTTAAAATTTTAGTAATTTTGAAATATTTTATGTAAAAAAATCACCATACCATTGTGCTTAACGCAATTGCTTTAAACAATGTCCTTTCTCTTATTTGATTTGGATCTCGATTCTTATTGTTTCAAAAACATCTTTTTACCACAATCTACCTCAATGCCTTTTACAATGCTCTTTTATTTCTACTGTAAGCTACCAAGTTGTCTTGCACAACATTATCATCCACAATAGTTATGTTCTCTATGTCTTTGTCTCACGAGCTCCCACATGAGCTACGTTTGATGTGCCTTTGACTCACAAGCTCCCACATGAGCTATGTTTATTGTGCCTTTGTTCTCACAACCTCCAATTGCAAATCTTCTATTGCTGCCCTTTTGTTCTCACAAGCTCCAATTTGCAAATCTTCTATCACCGTCCCTTTATTCTCACAATATTTGATTGCAAATCTTTGTTCGTTGTGCCCTTATTTTTTATTTGTTGGTCATAAGTCTTCTGCAACGATGCTCATTATTTTGTTTCGTTGGTCACATATCTTCTATATCAGTGCTCTTCTTTGGTTTTGTTGGTTGCAAATCTTCTATATCAGTGTTCTTATTTGGTTTTATTGGCTACAAGTCTTCTATATATGCTCTCTCCTTTAGTTTCATAGGGCACGAGTCTTCTATATCCACGCTCTCCTTTAGTTTTACTGGCCAAAAGTCTTCTAAATTTTGTGATCAATATTTTTTTATTCAAACCTCATTAAAATAAGTTATGGCCTCTTATATATATGCAAACATTTCACTTTCCTTTTGGCACCCAAAGTCACCCCTCTTACTTTTAAATAATATTATGCAAACATTTCACTTTCCTTTTGACACTCAAAATTCAGCCTTCTTGCTTTTCAATAATATTTAACTTTTTTATTTAAATATAACAAACCTTTATAATACTTAATATTTAAATTATTTAATTAACTATTAAATCATACACCATCTTTAACAATAAAGTATACTCCACTACTAATATTTTCTCAAGCACACCATGGTTTTGCAGTCACCAAGTCTACCTTTGACATCAATGACAACTCAAACAACTCAAAAATTCTAACATTAACATTGTTGGTTTACCCGTTATTCGTTACCCCATCACCAACTACATGCTTTTTCTTATATTGGGTTTTTGTGGTCTTTTTTTCTTCTTTTCTTAACTTTATTTGATCTCTTCAAATGAGAGCCTTCTCTACTCTTCTTGCTAAATCTATTGCTTGTTCAAAATAGGTAACAGTTGCTATTTTCAACTCATATGATATCTATTCTTGTAAATTTCCAATAAATATCTCTAACATGTCTCGAGGAGGTAAGGTGTATCTTAAAAATCCAACTAAACTTCTCCATCAAGATAAAAATTTTGAGAAAATTTCATCCTTACCTTGTTTTAAAAGGTACAAATCTTGAATGGTTACTCCTTTCTCCATATAAGCTCCAAATTGTTGAACAAATAACTCAGTTATTTCTTCAAAGTTTCTCAAATAATTATGGGGTAGTTGATAATACCATTTCAATGCCATACCACCAAGGATTTTAGGAAATATTTTTAGCAACAACATATCATCATATATAATATCATTCATGTTATTCTAAACATCCTTAAATATTATATTGGGTCCTCTATTACCTTATAGATAGGTAATATTGACATTGGAAAATGCTTGGGATAAGGTCTAGTAGTGACCATAGGATCCAGGGGTTTATTGCACATTTCCTTATAGTTGTAAGTGAAATTTGAAGCTTGAAGTGCATCCATTATTAATGCTAATTTTTTTCACTATACTTGTTAAACTTTGCATGTCGGTATTGTTGTCCAATACCCCTATATTCCCTAAGGGCAGGTTATAGGTAGGCTATTGAAAGGAAACTTGGTTAATGTTGGAGGTATTAACATTGTTATGGTATGGGTTGTGATATGGGATGCTTTTGTGTAGCATCTTACTATGGAATGAAATTTGGATTTGGTAGAACAGAAGAAGAAATGTTATGAGGAAGTTGAACATTACTTTAGGGAATGCCACTAGTTGGAGGGGGTTGTGAGATTCCCCCAACATTGGTGGTTGTAGTAGCATATGTCAATTTATTAAATGGATTAAAATTATAATAATATTCAAATAGAGGATTGATGCAAATATTTTGAGGAGATTTGATTTGAGGATAAGACATTCTAACTTCTTCAAAATGGGTGTCTCTATCCATGGCTTCATTCAAGGCTTATTTGTTTTTCTTGAAGAAATTCATTAAATGATTATATGATTTGAAGGTGATTTTTTTGTTAGACCCTTCAATAGGATCAAATTCATCACCAGTATCTATGTCCTCTTCTTCATCTAGATTGGGATTCTCCCTATCAACCTAATCATCCTCATGGTATAGAGGATTCTCTTTTGGCTCTATCATCTTTCACTTATTCCTAAGATTTAGGTCCTTAGGATTTAAGATAAAGAGGAAGGAATAAAATCTAACACAAAACACAAAGTATGCAACAAAATTTATTAAGTTTTTATTTAGTTTTCTAATTTATGCAAACAGATTTAAATGGTCTTGCTTATAGTTTAAAACCAAAACAAAAGGAGACAAAGGGAAAAGGCTTCCTAGATTGGCCACTAAGGATGTTTTTCATGTTGGGTTCACCAAAGATGTAGAGGGGGAAAAATTTCCCACCACATATGATTCTCGACAGATCCACTAGGAGCTAAGGTGATCATGGAGATTTTGTGTTTCCTCTATAATCAATGGCTTGGGAGATCAAAGGGTTCACTCAAAATGGTTTTAGGACTCACTTCAAGTCCAAGAATGAAATTTTTTATGTGTTTATTGAGAAAGCACCTAAGTTTAGTCTAGACTAAATTCTAAGCTAGAAATAATTAAAGATCAACAATGCAAGCCAAACAACGATGTAGGAAAATAAGGAGCTATTTCTTGAATGATTCTTTGGTTAAATAAGGACTATCCCTAATCTTATGAGAAAGTAATCTTTTGTAATTTTCAAGAAAGAGACCAAGAGAATGCACAAACAATATTAGCCTAGATGTAAACTATATACTTTTTATTTCAATGCCTAGACATGAAATCAAAATATCTTATTTTATTTTGTTTTAAATATGTAAATGAATAGAAATGGACATAGGCACATAACAAATAACCTAATATATATATTCGAGCACTTACTTGATCTAGTGATTGATCCTAGCCAAATTTGTGCCCCTTAATCAACGACCACAAATTTGGTCAGACCTGCAAAACAACTTCAAAACCTTGGAAAAATGGATCAGTGTTTAGGGGTCTACTTAGACCGCTATGTGACTAAGCTTAGAGACACAATAGTCAAGCCCCCTTGGTCATTTTATTTGACTGTTCAAAAATTTAAAAAATTATTGACCTTTGAGAATAAGTAAAACAAGATATAGCAATATGAAATAGTGAAAGCAAAGTGTGAATAGAATGGATGCAATGAAAAACAAGTTTGCAAATGATGGCCTAGGGTTTTGGGAGCAAACATTTGCCCCCAAGCTACTGTGACCAAATTTATGCCTTGTAATTAGTGAGCATAAATTCAAAACCAATGAAAATATGGCAAAACCAATGGTTTCATTGAATTTGCACCTCATAAGAGTGGGTGTGAATTCACACAAGAGTGCTTAAGAGCTCATTTAAGAAATACAAAATGCAAACTGACACTAATAAATAATGATCTAAGAGCTAATAAATACACAAAGAAAACCTGATAATCTTGTAGGAGGAGGAGTAAAGGTAGCAACCAAAGTGGAAGACCTTTTATCCTTATAACACAAATTATGTGATCAATCTATCACCAAAGCTTCTCTATTTGCTCATCCACAACAATGAATCATAAAGGACACCAAAAGGATATAGAGCATTAGCATCAAATCTTGAAAACATCAATTAATAGCAGATAGATATAAGGTTATCTTCTT
This sequence comes from Wollemia nobilis, assembly GCA_028583015.1. Classification (NCBI taxonomy): domain Eukaryota; kingdom Viridiplantae; phylum Streptophyta; class Pinopsida; order Araucariales; family Araucariaceae; genus Wollemia; species Wollemia nobilis. The sequence goes on along the minus strand of JAQPPZ010001711.1, from coordinate 3,459,584 downwards.
AGATGAAAAAGGGAGTTCAGTCCTTCTATTTATAGGATTTTTGGAAGGGTTTAGATAGGAAAATAAAAAATAACCTTGGCCAAGATCTGATGCCATAAAGGTCAGCCAAAAACTTGGGCTTTTCAAGAGAAAAAAACCTAAAATGGCTAAATTCATGCCCCATTTTGGGACAGTTGTGAATTCAGTAAGGCTATGAGAAAAGGCAAAGAAAATGATGGAAAAAAGCCCAAATTTTCACTTAGCAACTTTGAGGGGCTTCTTAGGGATTCTAAGGGAAAAATGACTCATTTTGATGGGTCAATTTTTCATGTCTACAATATCATCCTATTGGAAATTTGAGTGATTTTATGTTGTCATTGATGTCACATGGATCATTGATGTCACATGGATCACATTGAGTTTTGGTGGCCAAAGCATTTCATAAATAAGCATTTATGATATTTTGGAGAGCATGGATATATACAGGGTTTTTGTGAAAACCAAGGCAGGCAAAATAAAAGGTTTTATTTAAAACCATGGATGGCAGATTTGAAATGGGTTTTTCTTAAAACCCAGGTTGGCTTTTCGTTTCATCGAAAAAGGTGCCCCGGTGATGGAGATATTTAATTTTAAATATTTAAGTTTAAATTTTAAATTATTTAAAATTTAAATTTAAATTTAATTTATAGCATCGACGTCAAAGAAAGGAAAAGGCATAAAACTAATATTTAAATTATAGCACCGACATCAAAGGAAAGGAGGAGGACATATATATATATATATATATGCCCAAAGTTTTGATTTATTTCTCTAAGCGCTCGATTTGATATTTGGATTCGAATGGTAAAAGAGCCTGCGCATCGTGTGTCGAAGTGTGTGTGAAAAGGGTTTTAAAAGGCTTACGATTTTCGCGTTCATTGAAGAGACTATTATGGAGTAAAGCCAAATGTATAGGCCTCCTTGGCCTAGTGGTTCATGCACTGTGTGTGAAGCAGGAGGTCCTACGTTCGATTCTTGTCGGAGGTGTTTTGTTGTGTTGAAACGCGTGAAGTGCGTTTTATTTTTGAAGGGCATAGATATTCACGGCATAAGGTTTTGTTGTGTGCTCCTTTTGAGCACGTGAGGGCGTGTGGCCCAATGGCAGGTTGGTTGTGGTTAAGGCACTGAGCAAGGAAGGTCACGAGATCGAATCTCGTCAGGGACAGAGGCAAGTTAATAATTTTTAGATATATTTTATTTTTCTAAAGTTGCCCTAGGAGGAATAAGGGTTATGATGCATGTTTAAAAAAGGAGAGATTTCTGGTGATTTATTTTTTGAAAGTATATCATATTATATATCGTTGGAAAGCTTATTCCGAGGGCTATTTGATTAACTTGCTTAGAGGGAGAAATAAGGTGTGTGTAAAGAGATATTTCTGATTTTGTAAAGAGGTTCAAAAGTGAAGGTTGCTTTGTTCTTTTTCAAAAGAGATTAATTCATTTATGAAGTGACATGGTGTATGTTATTGAGTAGGAGTAATAAGGTGTTATTTGGATGTTATTGTTGTGTTATTAATCAAGATCTCTAACCCTTGTTGAAAGTTGAAAAAGAAAGTGTGTTGAGTGAGACAGATTTTGTGGACAACCAAAAGGCTTCTTCATCTTCATAAAAGGTATGGGCACATTCTCCTATTGATTGTTTATGGTGGTTGATTTCTGAAATATCATTGGAGAGAAAAGGATTAATTGTGGTTTCCTTTTTGAAAGTAGTTGGTTGAATGCTTCAAGGTTTTCTGGGTTGAGAGTTGCTATTAAACCTTGTTTTATAAGCATTGTTGTTGAAGCCATTAGTAGTGTGAAAAACCTGAGATAGGGTTTGAGAAGAACATGAGTATCATTGTTATGTGAAGAATGTTTTATTAGCATTGTTGTTGAAGCCCATTGGTTATGCAAAGAACTTGAACTTGAAAAGAACATGAGTATCATTGTTATGTGAGATTTGTGGTTGAGCATTGTTGGAAATATTTGAGTTGGTTGATACATGCTTGGACTAGGGTTTGTAAGAAAGAGTTGTTCCTTGTGGTAGTTGGTTGAGAAGAGTTGTTTGAGCCTAGTCAAGTGATTGTGTGAAGTGGTTGTTCAAGTTCCATGAAACAAACTATTCTATATTCTGGATTTGAGTTGAGATTGAGATTTGAGGATAGAACATATTGAGTCTCTAACAATTCTCTTTATGCTTCTATAATATTGATTTGAGTTGAGATTGAGATTTGAGTATAGAACATATTGAGTCTCTAACAATTCTCTTTATGCTTCTATGAGATTGAATTATTGAGCAAGTTCTTGGTGAGCTTGCTAGTGCATATTTGGGCAAGTTCTTGGTGAGCTTGCTAGTGCAGATTTGGGCAAGTTCTTGGTGAGCTTGCTAGTGCATATTTGGGCAAGTTCTTGGTGAGCTTGCTAGTGCATATTTGGGCAAGTTCTTGGTGAGCTTGCTAGAGCAGATTTGGACAAGTTCTGTGTGAGCTTGTTGAGCATATTTGGACAAGTTCTGTGTGAGCTTGTTGAGCAGATTTGGACAAGTTCTGTGTGAGCTTGTTGAGCAGATTTGGACAAGTTCTATGTGAGCTTGTTGAGCAAGTTCTGAGTGAGCCTATTGAGCAGGTTCTGAGTGAGCCTATTGATAGAGCTTTGGAGGTGATAGAGTATAGAGGATAGAGTCTCAGTGGATAGAGATCCAACAACCAACATAATTGAAGATAGATCTGAGTGAGGAGTCTTCAAGTGGAGAGAGATCCACCAGTCAGTGCAGTAGAGAGACAAAGTCTTCTAGAAGATCACTAGCTAGAGCAGAAGGGGAAAGAGTTCTCCTATGGAAGAGATCCATGAACTTGAGATTAGGGGATCAACATCTCCTTTGGATAGAGATCCATAAACATTGTAATTGGGAAGGATTCCCAAAGAGATTGATTGAGAAAGTTTTAGTAAAATATTTTCTCCATGGAGTAGCCCACATTGGGTGAACCACGTAAACTGTGGTGTCTCTATTGTGTATGGTGTTTTGTGCATTGCTTGATTACTACTATTGATACTGCTATCTATACACTACATAATATTGAATTGAAAAGAAAAGTAAAAAGTGGTCTTATATTGTTCACCCCCCTCTCAGTATAAGCTTGTGTTCTTCAATTGGTATCAGAGTGGGTTCCTTCGAAAAGGCTAACAACTTGAGGGTAGATTCTACAAGAACATAGATGGCTTCATAGAATGGATCATCTACAAATAAGGCTCCACTATTTGACGGTAACAATTATGCTTTCTAGAGCATGAGAATGAAGAACTACTTGATATCACAAGGATATGAGGTATGGCAGATGGTTGCAAAAGAGTATAAGGTTGAAGGTGATCTCGAGGTAGATAAGACTATTAGGAAATTGGTTGAGATCAATGCAAGGGCAATGAATTGTATTCTGAGTGGGCTATGTGAGATAGATTTTGCAAAGGTCATGGTATGTAATTCAGCAAATGAAATGTGGACCAAGTTGTGGAATACCTATGAAGGAGATTCCAAGGTAAAGTTGGCAAAACTACAAACTCATAGAAAAATATTTGAGGAATTGAAAATGGAAGATTCTGAAGATATTGCATAGTTTTTACTTCGAGTTGATGAGATTGCTAACACCATGAGAGGTCTAGGATTTGAGATGAAAGAATCAGATGTTACTCAAAAGGTTTTGAGATCACTTCCCATGAAGTATGATGCAAAGGTTTCAACAATAGAAGAAACAATGGATATCAACAAGCTAACAATGGAAGAACTACAAGGAACACTCACAACTTATGAGATGAGGAGAAGTAAGCATCAGGTTCCAATAAAAGAAATTGCATTCAAGGCTTCAGAGAAAAAGAAAGGGAAAGTTCCAGAGATAGATAGAGATTCAGATAATGATGAGGAAGCTAACTTCATCAAAAGGAAAAAGGACTTAAGAAATTACAGGGATATGAAGAAAGTCAGATGCTACAAGTGTGGTGATTTTGGTCACTATGCATACAAGTGTCCACATGAAGAAAATAGTGATGATGAAAAATAGGGTCACAGAAGAAAAGAAGATGGAAAGCATAAACATGACAAAGATGACAGATACAAGCAAAACAGGTATGAGAAGAAGAAAAGTTTTCGTAAGACAAAGAAAACTTTCTACATTGAAGAAGCAAGTGATAGCTCAGATCACAGTGATAGAGACAAGTCAAATGATGAAAAGGAAGAACATCTATTCCTAGGAATAGAAGGTGAAAGAGAATAGTGCTTTGTGTGTGGTCAAAGAGATCACAGATCAGGATATTGCAATGGCTTCAGTGATAGTGAAGATGAGATGACACATCAAGGAAACAGGTATGGTCAAAGAAATCTTGAGAGTTTGTTTGCTATAGAAGATTATAATGATCTTAGTGATAGTGAAGATGAAGAAGGGTTTTTCTATGGGATAAAAGAAATAGAAGAAGAACATTCACTCCAAATAGAAGAAATCCCACTTTTGGAAATAGAAAAAGAAGAAGTTAAACAAGAGAATATTGTGAGAAATACAGATGTCTCAGTTGATCTAAAGGAAGACTTCAATGATATCCATGAGCAACTACAAGAGGTTAAGGAGAATCTAAAAGAATTGAGATGTTCCCTACTTGAGAAGTTTGATCCATCACATGACTCAAAAGGTCAAGATATTTTCACTAAGAAGGAAACATGTATTTTAGAGACAACAAATATGGATGCCAATTTGCTATTTGACACAAATGAAGAGAAAGAAGAGGAAGGTTCCAAAGCACCAAAGGTCTCATATTTTAGGTCTGGGGAATCACACTCAAAAGGAAAGGAAGTTCTAAAAGATGAAAGCAAGGAAGCACCTAAGATTTATGAAGAAAGTTCCAAAGTTCCTATGGCTCCAAACATCCAGTTTGGATCTTGTTTTGAGATAGGTGAATCAAGTTCAAAAGGAAAAGAAATTCTTGAAGAAGAAAGCAAGGAAGAAATTAAGGAAGAGGATTTAGATGCTACAAAGAACATTCAAGGATACAATGCACAAGTCAAAGATGATTACAAGGATAATGATCAAGAAAGGTATGAGGAACCAAGGCATGAACAAAGGGCTTTTCAAGGACATTGTTTTTCTTGTAATGGATTTGGACACAGGGCTATACACTTCCAGGATCCATGGATCAAAGAAGTTTGATTTTGCTAGAAGAAACTTCAAAGGAAGAAGGTATGGTTTTCAGGGACATTGCTTCTTATGCAATAGGATTGGTCATAGAGCTTCTCAAGTGCAAAGAAAATGAGCAACATGGTTTTGGTTTTAGAGCTACACAAATCAGAAGTCATGGTCATAATGGTCATGAAAATAGAACTTCACAATACAAGGTTCAAGAAAGGAATGGATATGGAAATTATTTCAAGAAAGAATTCAGGATATGGGCACCATCCAAAGGCTACAATATCAAGTGTTTTAATTGCAATAACTTTGGACATATTGCAAAATGGTGTAGGACTCAATTCCAAACAAGTTCAAGACAAGAAGGTCAAACAGGTTCAAGACAAGAAGATCAAGTAATTCATCAAGAGAAGGATATCAGAAAAATATGGAAGGAAGTTGATAGAGGAAAGAAACAATGTAATATGGGAGTAAATGTACTCCCACCCCAAAATTAATCACCTCAATAGAGAAGGTGGTGAGGGGGCTAAGCTTAAGAGTCATATCTTTTAGCCCCATAGGTGTCCCTTTTGCCATTGATGTCAAAGGGGGAGATATTTGAGTAAGGGGAGAGCATTGAGTTAGGGGGAGCAGCCTCCAAAGAGAGCATTGAGTTAGGGGGAGCAGCCTCCATAGAGAGTATTGAGTCAGGGGGAGCAGCTTTGATTCTCAGAGATGGTTTTTGCAGTGATTGTGGTGATTTACAATAGAGGTGTTGCCATCAATGACAAAGGGGGAGATTGTTGGAAATTTGAGTGATTTTATGTTGTCATTGATGTCACATGGATCACATTGAGTTTTGGTGGCCAAAGCATTTCATAAATAAGCATTTATGATATTTTGGAGAGCATGGATATATATAGGGTTTTTGTGAAAACCAAGGTAGGCAAAATAAAAGGTTTTATTTAAAACCATGGATGGCAGATTTGAAATGGGTTTTTCTTAAAACCTAGGTTGGATTTTCGTTTCATCGAAAAATGTGCCCCGGTGATGGAGATATTTAATTTTAAATATTTAAGTTTAAATTTTAAATTATTTAAAATTAAAATTAAAATTTAATTTATAGTGTCGACGTCAAAGAAAGGAAAAGGCATAAAACTAATATTTAAATTATAGTATTGATGTCAAAGGAAAGGAGGAGGACATATATATATATGCCCAAATTTTTGATTTATTTCTCTAAGCGCTCGATTTGATATTTGGATTCGAATGGTAAAAGAGCCTGCGCATCGTGTGTCGAAGTGTGTGTGAAAAGGGTTTTAAAAGGCTTACGATTTTCGCGTTCATTGAAGAGACTATTGTGGAGTAAAGCCAAATGTATAGGCCTCCTTGGCCTAGTGGTTCATGCATTGTGTGTGAAGCAGGAGGTCCTACGTTCGATTCTTGTCGGAGGTGTTTTGTTGTGTTGAAACGCGTGAAGCACGTTTTGTTTTCGAAGGGCATAGATATTCACGGCATAAGGTTTTGTTGTGTGCTCCTTTTGAGCACGTGAGGGCGTGTGGCCCAATGGCAGGTTGGTTGTGGTTAAGGCGCTGAGCAAGGAAGGTCACGAGATCGAATCCCGTCAGGGACAGAGGCAAGTTAATAATTTTTAGATATATTTTATTTTTCTAAAGTTGCCCTAGGAGGAATAAGGGTTATGATGCATGTTTAAAAAAGGAGAGATTTTTGGTGATTTATTTTTTAGAAGTATATCATATTATATATCGTTGGAAAGCTTATTCCGAGGGCTATTTGATTAACTTGCTTAGAGGGAGAAATAAGGTGTGTGTAAAGAGATATTTCTGATTTTGTAAAGAGGTTCAAAAGTGAAGGTTGCTTTGTTCTTTTTCAAAAGAGATTAATTCATTTATGAAGTGACATGGTGTATGTTATTGAGTAGGAGTAATAAGGTGTTATTTGGATGTTATTGTTGTGTTATTAATCAAGATCTCTAACCCTTGTTGAAAGTTGAAAAAGAAAGTGTGTTGAGTGAGACAGATTTTGTGGACAACCAAAAGGCTTCTTCATCTTCATAAAAGGTATGGGCACATTCTCCTATTGATTGTTTATGGTGGTTGATTTCTGAAATATCATTGGAGAGAAAAGGATTAATTGTGGTTTCCTTTTTGAAAGTAGTTGGTTGAATGCTTCAAGGTTTTCTGGGTTGAGAGTTGCTATTAAACCTTGTTTTATAAGCATTGTTGTTGAAGCCATTAGTTGTGTGAAAAACCTGAGATAGGGTTTGAGAAGAACATGAGTATCATTGTTATGTGAAGAATGTTTTATTAGCATTGTTGTTGAAGCCCATTGGTTATGCAAAGAACTTGAACTTGAAAAGAACATGAGTATCATTGTTATGTGAGATTTGTGGTTGAGCATTGTTGGAAACATTTGAGTTGGTTGATACATGCTTGGACTAGGGTTTGTAAGAAAGAGTTGTTCCTTGTGGTAGTTGGTTGAGAAGAGTTGTTTGAGCCTAGTCAAGTGATTGTGTGAAGTGGTTGTTCAAGTTCCATGAAACAAACTATTCTATATTCTGGATTTGAGTTGAGATTGAGATTTGAGGATAGAACATATTGAGTCTCTAACAATTCTCTTTATGCTTCTATAATATTGATTTGAGTTGAGATTGAGGATTTGAGTATAGAACATATTGAGTCTCTAACAATTCTCTTTATGCTTCTATGAGATTGAATTGAGTTGAGCAAGTTCTTGGTGAGCTTGCTAGAGCATATATTGAGCAAGTTCTTGGTGAGCTTGCTAGTGCAGATTTGGGCAAGTTCTTGGTGAGCTTGCTAGTGCAGATTTGGGCAAGTTCTTGGTGAGCTTGCTAGTGCATATTTGGGCAAGTTCTTGGTGAGCTTGCTTGAGCATATTTGGACAAGTTCTGTGTGAGCTTGTTGAGAAGATTTGGACAAGTTCTGTGTGAGCTTGTTGAGCAGATTTGGACAAGTTCTGTGTGAGCTTGTTGAGTATATTTGGACAAGTTCTGTGTGAGCTTGTTGAGTAGGTTCTGAGTGAGCCTATTGAGCAGGTTCTGAGTGAGCCTATTGATAGAGCTTTGGAGGTGATAGAGTATAGAGGACAGAGTCTCAGTGGATAGAGATCCAATAGCCAGCACAATTGAAGATAGATCTGAGTGAGGAGTCTTCAAGTGGAGAGAGATCCACCAGTCAGTGCAGTAGAGAGACAGAGTCTTCTAGAAGATCACTAGCTAGAGCAGAAGGGGAAAGAGTTCTCCTGTGGAAGAGATCCATGAACTTGAGATTAGGGGATCAACATCTCCTTTGGATAGAGATCCATAAACATTGTAATTGGGAAGGATTCCCAAAGAAATTGATTGAGAAAGTTTTAGTAAAATATTTTCTCCGTGGAGTAGCCCACATTGGGTGAACCACGTAAACTGTGGTGTCTCTATTGTGTATGGTGTTTTGTGCATTGCTTGATTACTGCTATTGATATTATTGTCTATACACTGCATAATATTGAATTGAAAAGAAAAGTAAAAAGTGGTCTTATACTGTTCACCCCCTCCCTCTCAGTATAAGCTTGTGTTCTTCACATCCTTCAAATTTGATATTTGTTGTCAAGATTTTGTGAATCTTAATGAATTATTTTGTTGTTTGTTAGTTTTTATTTTCTAAAAAAATTCATAGCTATAGATTCATTTCCCTTAATAGAAACCAATATCCAATTCATTATTGGAAAATATATTTCAATAGTATTCCAAGCTAACATGGTTTGTCTAGATTGATCCAAATCACCTATGATACCCTAAATTTTAATTTCTTCCTCACAATCCTATATTATTGATAACCCTTCTATTTTTTAAATTAATATACCCCATATTTTCACCATATATTGTAGGTACTTTATCATGATATTTATGGTATCTATTTCTATTTCTAACCTTTATATAACAAGAGTAGTTTGCATTAACATATGTTGATTCTAGAATTCATGAGCACATATATCTATAGAACTTGTGGTATTCAAGCAACAACATATTTGTGAACATGTGTTAATACAAATTAAATTTGAATTTTGGCTAAGCATTATTGCATGAGCAAAAATAAGAACATTTGAGAGAATCCAAAAAGAATACATAAATTCATAAAAGATAAGTAAGAACAAATTTGAGTCAAAACCAAATGTTACATTCTTGATGAGTCTTAACTCCATGTGAAGAAAATCATGCATACTCAAGAAAGAATTTTAAATTACCTTATCATCTATTGGTAGTGCATTAAGATTGGATATATAACATGGAACAAGAATGCTTTTCAAAAATAATAATTTCCTTCATATAGATGAGATAATCACAAAAAGTCAACTCTAGAATTTCTCTTTTAATGCGATCAAGAAAAGGAACTTAATTATTGAGCTTTTCATGTGAATCTTCTTTATCAACTATGAAAATTGATTTGAAAAAATGCAATTAAGAAGACCTTTTTTTTGGAGAATGAAAAATGAAATGGGATTCTTTTCTTGTTTCTTATATGAACCAACCACCACCCATCCCCAATACATATACCTTAAGTTTGATTTAATCATACCTTATAGTTAGTAGTATATTTATTTTAATATATTTTATTTTAATTACCCCAATATGAACCCACATGGTATGGTATTGGGTATAGTATGGACCTCTCACATCTCTTCTAAATAGTTAAAACCTTGTGCTAAATAGGTAAGTTTTAGCATATCCTTGTTGGAAATTATTAAATTTAACCAGGCTCTATTGCTTCTATGGAATGAATTGTCATAGTCCTTACGTGATTCAAATCAGATAGATTTATGGTTAGTAATGATTAATAATTGGATTGTGTTTCCCATAGGATTTGGAAAATGCATTCCTATATATAGAATGAAAACCCTCCATTGTGATATTGAAATATTAAGGAACTTTTTTTGTGATTTTGGTTCCCTTTATAGGAAAACCAACATTGCTAAATATTAATAAGTAAAATAATATGAATTCATTGTTACAACCCTAACATAGCTAGTCGGCTATGTTGGTGTTTCCAAGAGTGATTTAATTAAATTCACTATTAATATAGTTTAGATTTTATTTATTTGAATCATTGAATCATCTTGTTATTAATATACGTATTCGCATGGACTTTGCCCTCCTAGAGGTAAGTACTATGCCCTCCTTAAGTGGCAAGTAATTACATTATTGTTTTCATTGATTTATTCGGTTCTCTATGAAGTGCAATATTGAAGGATTAATATTTGTGATAATTATTAATATTTATTATAAGTGGACGTCTATTCTTTAGGGATAAGTTAATACTTAACAAGTGGTATCAAGTTTAGTACGATCCAACGTGCCTGGGGGTATTTTATTTTCATCTTTGTATGTCTGGGTCTTCTTCACAATCGCCAGGTGTAGCCCGTAAACCATGCCAAACCACTGTTGAAATCACTGTGAAACTATTGTTGAACTCACGATGAAATTGTTGTTAAGATTGATCAAATAAAAGTAGTCAAATGGGTTTAATATTACTTCATCTGGCCAGTTGAAATTGTGGTATCAATCTATCAAGAGCGATCAAAATTTTGAAGCAACAAGAACGCTTCAAATTGTAGAACGTTCCATTAGCATCAATTATATAGGAGAAAAATCATGTCATCGGTTGGTTTTGAAATAAATCTCACTCCCAACATGCACAAGGAGGATTCAGGTACTAAACATCTTCATACCAAGCAAATCCTTTGAAATATCCAACCACGCATAGTTGCGAACATCGCAAGCCAATTAGAGGTTAGGGAAATCAATTATTAAAGCCTAAGACTAAGGTATTTATTTAAAAAAAAATCATTCGGGGACTTTATCCCACATAGAGCATGTGGTAGATGGTGGAGGGTTTAAAAGGAAAGTACCACCACTAGTGAAGTGTGACTTCGATCACACGTTTACGAAAGCCCTTTCTTGCATGAGTCACATTTGACGTATCCTTAGCTAAGCTATCTTCGGTTATCCTTCGTACATCCTATCTAATCCCTTTGTGTCTAGCTATCTTGTTAAGTTATCAATATTCATTGTCCTCGTGTCTCTCTCATGTCGTGGTCCTAGCATCCTTGTTTTCGTTCTCATTGATCTCTTGCACGTGTGGTGTTCATTGTGTCACATAGTCTATGTCCAACTGTCCTGTATCCTAGTGTCAGGTTGTGTGTCTATCAGGTTTTGTGCCCTACGTATCTCGCTTATCATAGATTGGTTTCCATCATGTGTCACTTGGGTTGGGTTGAGTGACTTGTATGATTGGTTGTCCCAGTGTCAATTTGAACCTGGTCCACCATGTCAAGGAAATACTAGTCGTTGAGGAAATTGACCGTTGGAAAATTCAAATTCAAAGCAATTAGCCATTGCAAATCAAATTCAAATCCGCATCGCAGTTGGAGAGGCAGTAGACATAGAAAAAAAATAAATGTTTTGGCCAAATTGACAAAATTGTTTGCAAAATCTAAAGATAAAGCAGAATTTTGTTAGCCAGTATATGAGCGAAAGGTGGACTAAAGGTCCAAATGGGAGATTATCTAGCACGGATAATACCAATGATGATTTTTTGAAGTCACCCAGAAGACCTCCATGAAACAAAGGCACACATTATAATTCCCCTTTGTGCATTAATAGTTTTGATCTCAATCATCCAATTCTTAAAACTATGGCTCCTACCACTTCTACCTCTTCTCACGATAATCTCACACATGAGGAAATGGAAAACCCCAATACAAATAACCAAGAGATGCAAGGTTGTGTCCAAAAATTATTGGATGGCATGACTAACTTGACCTCAATGTTGAAACAACTATTACCAACCCAAAACCAAGCAACTCCTCCCTCCCCAAATCATTCCCATGGATAGAGGATTAATGAGGACTAGGATAGAGAGGAAATTTATCAACAAAGAGGTCCTCCATCCCCAAATCACTTCCATAGATAGATGAATAATGAGGATCATCATAGAGAGGAAGTTTATCAACAACTAAGAGGTCCTCCAAATCGCTTCCATAGATAGAGGAACAATGAGGATCAACATAGAGAGGAAGTTTATCAAAAACCAAGAGGTCCTATTAGTGTTAATATCCCATGTATTGACATGTGTATATTTTAAGGGGGTGACCCATGAGGTTGGTTAGCCAAAATGGATGGTATCTTAGAATTATACCATGTGCCTGAAATAGAGAAGGTTACTTATGCTACTTCTAAGTTAGGAACTGAAGCCTACCAATGGTTTTCTTGGCAAAAACACCAACATTGTAGACCTCTCCAGTGGGAGGAGTTCAAAAAACTATTTCTTGAGAGATTCTATGATGGTACTTCTACCTCTTACGAATTATGTTTGCTGGCACTCAAACAAATTGGTTCAGTAAATGATTATATTTCATAATTCACAAGTCTTCTTTCCTATACAGATATGCAAGCCCATGTTGTGATTGCATCTTTTAAACATGGTTTGAAAGTTGCTATCCGAGTCGAAGTGGACTTCCACCAATGATATTCTTTAGAGCAAGCTATATTGTATTCTAGGCTAGCTAAGAAAAAAGTATAGACTTGGACAACATCTAGACAAGATTCCTATAATCGTCCTCAATATCGAAACAACTCTTTCCATTAAAATGACCAACCCTCAAGATATCATTGCTATAAGTGCCACAATCATCATCCTCGAGATCAAGCATGTGTACCAAGACAATATTTTTAGATAGAACATCATAACCAAGAAAATGAAGAAGAAGAAGAGGATATCTACTCTCTTGAATCACCTATGACCGAAGAACAAATAGATCATAATGAAGCAACAAATTATGAGGATACTATGGCCATTTTAGTCCATGCTCTAATGGGATTAACATATCACCATACAATCAAGGTACCTAGATATATTAGGCACAAAAATATAAATTTGTTGATTTATTTTGGAAGTACGCATAACTTCATTGATCTTAAAATAGACAAAATATTGAACTTACACATTAACTCCAATAAGGATAAAATTCAAGTTTTAGTTACCAATTGAGGTAATGCTCAATGTATTGGTAGAACAACACCGATGTCAATACAAATGGGAAGTTACACTTGAAAGGGACCTCTCTTCATTATGATTTTGGGAAATTCAGATGTTATCCTAGGTGTTGAATGACTAGAAAAACTAGACATTGTCAGTTTTAATTTTAGATAATTGTTTTTGGAATGGAAAGAAGATGGAAAAATTATTTGCCTCCAAGGAATGCAAACTCCACCCTCAAAAGTGGTAAGTTCTCACAATATGGAAAGAATATTAAGAAAAGGAGGATATGGATTCATAGCTCAAATCAATTATTTGACAATAGAAGCACAGGATACTCCAGAAATATCTTCTAAGGATATTCAAGATATCGTGGCTAATTATGAAGAATTTTTTTAGGAACCAAAAGGATTACCTCCTAAAAGATATCATGACCATGCCATACACCTTGTTCCAGGTAGCTTTCCTTCTAATGTCCATCCTTATCACCATCCTACACCTCAAAAAATAGAAATTGAAAATATTGTTCAAGAACTGTTGGAACATGGAGTTATTCGACAAAGCACTAGTCCATATTCCTCACCAGTGGTTTTGGCCCATCGCAAGGATAATGCTTGGTGTATGTGTCCTGATTTTCGTCCTCTCAATAAAATCACAATCAAGGATAAATTCCCTATACCTATCATAGATGACTTATTAGACGAATTACATGGTGCTAAATTCTTCACAAAATTAGATCTTCGATCCATTTTTCATCAAAGAAGAGTCAGAGAAGAAGATATTCCCAAAACTACCTTTCGTACTCATGAAGGTCATTATGAATTCCTAGTCATGCCTTTTGGCCTCACAAATGCTCCTTCCACATTCCAAAGTCTCATGAACCATGTATTTCATCCTTTCCTTTGCAAATTCATTTTAGTCTTCTTCGATGACATCCTAGTTTATAGCAAAACTTGGTAGGATCATTTGTTACATGTGGGAAATGTTATTCATCTCCTACATAAAGAAAAAAAATGTCAAAATATCTAAATGCTCTTTTGACGTTCAATAAGTTGAATATTTGGACCACATTGTTTCTCATGAAGGTTTTAAAGTGGATCCTAACAAGATTAAGGTTATTCAAGACTGGTCTTTACATAAGATCATCAAGAAGCTTCGTGGTTTCCTAGGTCTTACTGGTTACTATCACAATTTTGTGCGCAACTATGGAAAAAATACAGCACCACTCATAGCTCTCACAAAGAAGGATGTTTTTCAATGCTCAAAAGCAACTACTCAAGCATTCATAGCTCTTAAAGAAGCAATGTGTACTACTCCATTTTTGGTAACTCCAGATTTTCACAAACCATTTGTGATTGAATGTGATGCTTCTGAAACAGGTATTGGGGCAGTTCTAATGCAAGATGGGCATCCATTGGTATTTGAAAGTAAACAACTTTTGGGTAAGAATCTGGGAAAGCCTACATATGAAAAGGAAATGTTGGCAATATTACATGTAATTGATAAGTGGTGACACTACCTAATCAGTAGTTGTTTCATCATCAAAATAGATCATAGTAGTCTCAAGCACTTCTTGGAACAATAATTTTTTTATCCAGAATAAAATAGTGGTTAACAAAATTGTTGGGATATGATTTTATTATCGAGTATAATAAAGTAAAAGAAAATGTGGCAGCATATGTGTTATCTCATAAATTCAAAGATGAAGTAACTATCAACGTCATTTTAGGTCCTTGTTCCCAGTGGGTATCTCAGCTCCAAAAAGAATGGGTATCAAATACTGAAACTACTTAGTTAATTCAGGATTTGATAAAAGGATCATCCAAGCATCCCCAATTTTCATATGATGACAAGGTACTAAGAAGAAAGAATCGCATTTACATCCCATGCAATTCTACCATCAAGTCTCGGATTCTTGAAGAATCACATGCATCTCCATCAGCAGGACATTCTGGTTTCTTGAAGACATATATGCGGATAAAACAATATTTTTATTGGAAAGGATTAAAAGTTGACGTTAAAAATTGGGTAGCATAATGTGAAGTATATCAACGCAAGAAAGGGGGGGCAATCAAATCTCCAGGGTTGCTACAACCTCTACCAATTCCAAGTTGCCAATGGGAACATAGTTCAATGGATTTTATTAAAGGTCTTCCTAAATCATAAGGAAAAATTGTAATCTTTGTGATCATGGATCGTCTTTCCAAATATGCTCACTTCAATGCTCTACAACATCTATTTTTGGTAAGTAAAGTGTCTAAGGTATTTATGGACTCAATTTTCAAATTGCATGGAATGCCCAAAAATATTGTAAGTGATCGTAATCCCATATTTACTAGCAATTTTTAGAAATAATTATTTCATCTTAGTGGTACAAAATTAAAAATGTCTTCTGCATATCATCCTCAAACAGATGGTCAAACAAAAATAGTTAACAAATGTTTGGGTACCTATCTAAGATGTTTTACCCAAGATAAACAGTATCAATGGAGTCATTGGCTTTCATTAGCTAAATGGTGGTATAAAACTTCATACCATTATTCCATCAAGATGTCTCCATTCGAAGCATTATATGGAATAAAACCACCAAAAATAGTAGATTATGTTCCAGGATTAGCCATGAATGCTTGTAAATTAAATTCCAAAGAGATCAATATAGAATCACTTGTAGTATGGAGATTGATCACTCACTTTAATATCTCTTATAATATCTTAACTACATATTTTTCAATAAGGACAAATCCATTGGCTTAGAAAATTGTTGAGAAAAAACTTGGGTTTTGAGAGGAATATTTATCCTAGGCAATCTAATCCTTGTTTTTGAAGTACTAGAATGGACATGTCATTTAAATCAAGAATCCATATTTGTAAAATTAGACTTTGACAAGGCTTACAATGGGGTTAGGTGAGTTTTTTATGCTTGGATTGGGTCCTAAATATAGGCATTTAATTGTAGTGTTGTTTGTTCATGCTTATGTGAAAGTTGTAGGAAATGGATCCTTATCTCACTCACATATGCTTAAAATATCAATACATCAAGGGTATCCTCTAGCTTCCTTTTATATGTTATTGATGTGGATTCTTGTACATATTTGCTTAAAAGGGTTAGTCAAATAGGCATTATCCATGGATTTCATGACTAATTGGGAATGTATGATTAAATCCTATTTTACAGATGATTCATCATTAGTCCTTCAAAATTGAAAAGATTAATAATGCATTGGCTATTATTAACACTTAATGCATTATATTAACTACTAAGGTTTTGCTACACAAGATATAACTTATTATTATTAGTGATAACAATTGCCTTTCTTACATCTTAGAGAAATTAAAGCGAATTGGATTTGGAAAAGTAATTGGTTATCTAAGTGTCCTTTTTTAGTTTAATGCAACTCTAAGAGATCTCTATAATTGGATCATGTACAGATTTAAAAATTAATTAATAATTAGATGGCCAAATACATATATCTAGTTGGTTAGATTTAAACTATAAATATAATATTTCTTGTTACTCATATTTTACTTATCATGTTAGGTAACCTCCAATGTTGGTTATACCTAGTCAATCATAGTGGTAAGGTTTTTTCTCTAGTCTAAATGGGAGAGGTCACCCTCTAAGGTAGGTTTCATGGGATTAAACCACCCAACACAAGAACAAACATGTTATTGGTTTAATTGGTCCTTAGAGCCAAGTGATATGATTGTGTCAAAATGGTTGGCTAAACCATTATTTGAAAATGACTCTTAAAAAAGTCTCTTTTAGATTTTTTGTCTAACCAGCTTCTATCGACAAATTTGGAAGGATATGTGTTTTTAGATATATTATTTAATGGTGAACTCTTCTCTATGAGATATTTCTACTTACGAATTCATTTGGAAGGCATGATAAGTGATTGTAGAAATTATATTTGTAAAGTATCATTATACAACAAGGTCTAAATTTTATTGTCTTCCATTTGGTGGAACCTATTAGTTTTAAATAGTGATTTACCCTTGGAATTAAAACATAGTTTGAAGATCAAATCCATCTTTAAAGGGGAGTAAGAATATTTATAACGTGTTAAATACCATCCAAAAGAGATGGAAGATTTGGGTTGATTTATGAAGGTAATTATCCGTATATAATTTAAACACAAAACATAATTAGTACTATGCAAAACTTGGTTGAGGAGGAGGTATGATTAAGTTTCCCATCATATCACTTTGTAACTTTTCAAGCATTGGCAATGGTTTGATGAAAAGTATTAATTCCTTATTTATTAGGACTACTTATAAATATGATATGTCTTATCTTGTTATTTGCTTCAAGATTGAATTAGAAATAGAATTGTTAGTTTAAGCAGACAACTAGTACTCTCTTAGTATAAATTTGTGAAATCCAAAGGAAAACAATTGCCCAAATATTTACATGGCAAGTCTTACACCATAAGTTACACTCCAAAGTACACCTTTCTAGTCTAGGCATTTGTCCCACTTCTTGTTATATTTATGGAAATTTTGAAGCTATTAGGAATGTTTTATAGTCATGTAGAGTGGTTAAACATATTTAAAATATTATTATATCTCATCATCGTACAACGATTTTAGAAAAATTAACATGGAATTTTGTTTTAGTAAGGGTTGATAATAGTTTTATTATGTTGTCTAATTATTTTATAAGTGATTCTTAAACATATATAGTACTCAAATGTTAAATTTTCTTTATTGTTATGCACTTATCATTGAAGGTTAAATATGTTTGAGATAAACCTCAAATTTGCATTACTACTCTCTCTAGAGACATTGAATAAAAAACTAGTAAGAATTAATTAAACAAGGAGATATTTCACTAATACCTAGATCTAAAAGATTATAATCAAGATTGATCAAGCCATCATCAAGAGTAAAATTGTGAAGTTGAATGATCATATGATAGCAAGTTCCATACTTGAGAATGTTAGTTTGCTCTAGATTACCAAAAATCAAGCATAGGTTTCTATGATTGAAAGAGGCTAGGTATATCCCCAATAGTGTTATATGAGTAAACATAGTAGGTTTTTAGATATATCTCCAAATTGTAAATTTGAATGATCATATGATAGCAAGTTCCATGCTTGAGAATGCTAGTTTTCTCTAGATTACCAAAGTTCAAGCATAGGTTTTTGTGATTGAAAGAGGCTAGGTATATCCCCAATAGTTTTATTTGAGTAAACATATTAGATTTTATTTTATTTTAAGTAGTACTTTTATATGGATTTACATGGTGTTGGAAAATTGAATGTAAGACGTGTTGGACAAGTAAAAAATTTTATTTAGCGGATCTTATAATCTAATTTTAATTTCTTATAATAATTTTCTTTTATATCATAAAATTCTTGGATCAGTTTCGTCATAGGATCAGATCATCGCAAGAACAGTTTCATCGTAGGAGCTGATCATCACAAGAGCAGATCATCGTAGGAGCAGAAGTGGTTTGCAGGATCTTGAGCAAAATTGGTTCACAATCGTAGGAGCAGATCTTTGTTGTTCATGAAGAGGAGCTCTAAAAATTCATTCTGGTAGACGGGTGCACACGTAGGCAAGAAAATATCGCATAACATTAACACTCCCTTGTTAAAATAGTTGACAAGTTTAAATTTGACCCAGATTGCGAATTGGATCTAATTATTTTTCCTCGTTGATAAAATATCTTGTTTACGATTTTCAAATTCAAAGCGAGTAAAATTCTTGGAATTTAATTAAATTAAATCAACATTCTGTTGTGGCATTTTGGCACTCAATTTTGTTTTTGGTTGAGCGAGATTGATCTCTCCTTCCTTCCATGTAAGGAGAAAGAGAGAGGTGTTTATGCATTATAATCATACTTGTAATACCACAATGTTATTCCTATTTGTGTTTTGTATGTATTTCGAGGGTTTGCAGCAAAGGAGGATTTGCAGAGTAAGGAACATTTGTGGTGGAGGGTTTTATTACACATCTACCTCATCGGGTAAGCACATTTTCCTTCCTCTTCTGATAAATAGAACAATTTAAGTAGAACATTGTTAGATAGGGGAATATTACAGATAGAAGAAGCATTTCAGATTGTCTGATAGGGAATAAGAAAGAATAGATAAATAGTATAGGCGTGGTTTGATAATGGAATAAGAGAAGCAAAAATTGCAAGAACAAGTATAAACCATAGGATAATCGAGCTTTGTGTATGCACATACTATTCTAATCAATGAAGTTAATGGAACACATGGATTGATGTATCCACAAGCAATATGGTATATAATAATATTACCATTTGAGACACCTAAAGAAGGAATGTCAAAACTGATATATATCAATGTGAAATAGTATTGGAGGATAATAAGGTATCGACAAGTCGAGCAAGGGCAGCAGCAATGAAGAGGACTGATAAAAAAATAATAGTAAAGAGTATTTTGCCACATAAACATGTGGAGAATAAGGAATAATCAAAGGTACTAACCATCATCAAATGAGGAGATTAGTCAGACCAACAGAGGGGACAAAAGAATGAAGATAAAAAAATTGAAGGTAAAATGATAACACACAAGAATACAGAAGGAAAAACAAGCGAGGAAAAAATCATAAATGAAAGCAAGAAAACATTTGGCATGGAAAGTGGAGGTCACCAAAATGAGTTTTTAGATAGGGAAGAAACCTACAATCCCACAACCATGCCACTCATGTGGGCACTAAGACTGTATGTGCAAGAACTAATGAAGATGAAAGAGAAACTTGAGAGCATGGAAAGGAGGGAGAAATTAAGAGATACTAAATTATATGAGGTTATAAACACCATTCAGAGGCTGGAAAAGGAAAACAACCTACTCAAGGAGCAAGTATCAAAGCTACAAAACCTTATGATCATGGGTCAGCGTGAATGGCATATCCTAAAACAATTCATACACTCCCTAATCAATGATGCAATAGAGGTGGAAAAAACAAATACAAAACAAATAAAATAGGTACGAGAAACACTCCAAAACATGAAAACAAGAGAAAATAAGTTGCAAAATGAATTAGCAAAGGCAAAGACATGAATGTTTTAGGAGTGACATAGGCATCAAACAAGGTTACCCTCTATCTTCAACCTTATTTGGGTTGTACATTGACAAGTTAGAAGAATGAATGAATAAATTTGGGGAAGAGGGTGTGCAGTTAGCCAAATATTTGGTAAAACTCCTCGTGTATGCAAACGATGTAATTCTTATGGTCAAAATAGCCAAAGATATATAAGATCACCTTCGGGCTCTAGAACTCTTTTATAAGGAAGTTGGAATGCAGGTGAACACGAGCAAAATAAAAATCATGATTTTTTCAGTAAAAAAGAAGTAACAGCTCAAATTTCAATTTGTAGGAGAACCGGTTGAGGTAGTGGTAGAATACAAATACTTGGGCATAGACTTTCATGACAAGCTCAATTGGAATACATGTAGGATGAATAGAACTTAAAGTGATTGGAGAGCACTATATGCACTTCAAAATAGGTGCAGGAATGTCGAGCTGTGGGACTAGAAGACCACCAAGGTCTTATTTGACCTACTTGTTAAACCGATTTTGTTGTATGGCTAAACGGTGTGGGCTAGTGGCATGACAAATACAAAATGGAGGTAAATAGAAAGGATTCAAAATATCTAATCATAAATTTTCTCATAATTAAGGCCACAATCCCTTATGAAATTATTCTAGTTGAAACTGGAATGTTTCCTTCAGAAGCACATGCTATGACCAAGTTGTTATGTTACTTGTAAAAAATAGAAAACATGAAAAACAACATATGGCCTAGGGCAGCTAGGGATGAAGACCTGCATAGGCAAAATAACACATTGATGAAACAAAATCAGAAATGGATGAAACATTGGAAAATCAACATAAATGAATTCCCAAATTTTAACAAAGACAAAAAATTATGTGAATGAAAAGTTTAGAAGTGGAATGTGAAAAAAATGCAAGCAGGAAAAGACAATATTATATTGCAAAGTTTAACCCAACGTATGACCATAAGGAAAAAGCATATATAGGTGCTAAAATTAAGTGGAAGGAAAATATCCTCATTGCTCAGATAAGGACTAGCTCTCATAGGCTTAGATGTGAAACAAGGAGATGGACAACGCCCAAGGAACAATGGGAAGAAAGGATATGTACTTTATGCAGCACAGGGGCAATAAAGACAGAGTAACACTTCATTTATAAATGCTCAATTTTTTCAGACATCCGTAGCAAATACAAAGAAACACTTGGAAAAGGTCTATGGCAAAGTTATGTGAAGACACTAAAATAAAAAAAGTTGGGAAGTTGCTAATCCAAATCAAAAAGAGAAGGAACAACCTTCTCAAAGATATTAAGGGTCATATGATTTAAGTAGTTGTGCTTCCTTATTTATAGGTCCCATAAGCCATGTTTGGGTCTCCCAGACATAATTAAAATCTTTCAAATGTAAAAAAAATGACTGTTTTAAGTCTATTAAACTTTAAAAATAAATATAGTGTATTAAGATGTATTACACTATTTGAAGCTAGTTTTTACACGTCATTTAAAATGAATAGGTTAAATTAATCAATAACATATAATGAAATCTTTTATATATATATATATTCTTAAGTCAATCAACCTAACTTTTGAAAAACCATTTTATATATAACTAATAAAATATGCTTATTTTAAAAAAAAATGTTATATAATTGTATAAACCAATGGTCTTAGTTTATTGAGGTTGAAGTGTCCTCTAGCTATACAAGATTCATATTTCTAATAAAAGGAAGGTTGTTGAAGTCCTTGCTTTCATTTTTAATAACCAAAGATTGAATGGATAACGTATTACATGCTATGAAAGGTTTATTACTTTTTTGATTTAAAAATATATATATATAATCGGTTTATATAGAGGAGTTGGAGAGCAAGCGGGTAGTTACAACTCTACAGTTATCGAGAAGCCCAGGTTCAAATCTCTCCCCTCACATGTTGCGGATGTGTTATATATAAAAGGTTCTCATCAAAATATATATACATTTGATTGATTTATTTCATTCTAATGTTATTGTTTGAGTCGCATTCTAATAAAAAGAAGGTTGCTTTATTCCTTGCTAGCATAATTAATAACCAAGGGTTGAATGGATAACATGTCGCATACTATAATACAAGCTTTCGTAAGATAGAAAGAGTGTGGTATTCCTAGTTGATAATTTTGTTTCGGCCTATGGACCACTTTTCTATAAATTGAACTTACTTTGTTTAAGATAATTTAATAATACTTTTTACTTTTATGTTCCAACAAACAAAGACTGAATTGTCACTATTAAATCCACTCATCTACTCTTTTGCATTATATGATATTAGACATTCAATAAAATTTATAGGATAAGAAAGAATTTTTCCATGTCTTCCGTATTCATTGACTAAAAAGTTTTCGACTATCTTTATTTCCTTGTTTAACACAGTACCCCCGTGAACACCATGAAACCCTTGAAGTAAGCTCTACTTGTGTTGGCCTCATCGATAAGTTCAGTTTTCCACGCTTGAGCTCATGTTTACTACTGGTGAGACCTTCACTTCACGTCTCCAAGGGTCTTTTCTTAGACTGCCACTGCAGAAAAGATCCAGTTCCCTCGTTTTAAAAAAATAACAACAAAAGAATATCACCACTCCTTTTATCATTTTCAAACAAAAGCAGAAAGCTAAATGATTGTACTTCAAAATAATTAGGGATGGCCTGGCCAGCCTTTCCTGTGCCGACCTCTTACCATTGGCCCATTTCACACGCACATCCGCCTTCCCTTGCCAGCTCACACACCGTATGACTGACCTATGGTCCTATGAGAGTGCGGGTGCCTAGCTATTTTCTTTTGGAATTGATTGTTCAGGTTCACAATATTTGCAGTACGATTCGATAAGACTCCAGACGCGACGCCTGCACATACGGTCCCCAGGTTGAACAAAAACCCGTGAAAGTAAAGACCCTCGCTCGACTCATTATTTTATTCTTTTAAACTCTATCGACAGCTTAGAGCAGTTGCCTACCTATAAACTAATGAGGCGGCGACCTTAAGCATGGCAACGTCTCCTTCACCTTCGTCGTAAAAGTCAGATCGTCTCTTTCTTCGGAGCAAAAATCGATACGAACAAACTTTTGCATCGACTTCCGGTGCGACGCGATGTGATATGATGGTGGGCAGCAATTAGGGCAGTTCCCCTTCATGTTCCCTCAACTGCCGCTACGGTACAAAACACAGCTGCAGGAGACAGGCTTATCGGCCGTTTCAGTGTTGCTCACAAGTTTCTCGTTTCAGAGATGCCGGGAAGCTAAGCAATTCGCACGCTTGGGATCTCTACGTCTCACACGAGACAACTGGGGGGGGGAGTCCCCCCGACTTAATGGAGGACGGTGTCCTTTTCCTGCAGCAATGAAATACAGCTTGTGGTCAAAAGGGCTCGTCTCAAGGTCTACCACGGTATTTATAGGCTGAGACCAGAAGTCGAATTTTATGAGCATTCTTTTTTACCAATTTATCAGCGTAATCTATGGCTCTAGAGACTCTTAAATCTCACCGTTCGCTGTTCACCTACTCCTCCTGTGTCCCAAGGGGCCCGGGGGGGAATGAGGGTGACGTGGTGGGGGTCCTTCTGGCTACGAAATTCATGTGTTTAGATTTGGACAGACAGGCAGAGACAGCTTTCATATCTGGATATTGTATTAAAGGCAACGCGGTCAGGGGGGAATTGGGTTACGGGTAAGTTGGGTAACGGGGGCTAGGACTGGTTAATCTGCAGAGGATAATTAAGTCGCCTTTCAAAATAGAACAGGAGCATTCATGGTTGGTGTAGGTATGGACAGGGGCAGGGGGTATGAATGCGGGTCATTTTAATGCAACTATTTAAACCCACTGCGGCCTCATAAGTTCCCCATTGGTCCTAGTCCTGCTTTGACCGTTCCGCGTTATCTTTTCTTTATTGTTATATACAATGGACGAAGCTTCAGTTATCTTCTGTGCATTAAAGAAATGCATCCTTTGGGTGAGTCATGACAAGGAATGAACGAATACTGTAATATAAAGAAAACTAGTGAAAGAATGTAGGTTTTTCCCAATGTAGTGCCTGTTTACTTCCACCACCACCGCCCAATGTGCTAATCATTTTCAAGACATGCGTTTGTATTGGAAGAGAAATTTTGTCAAAATCTACCTATTGCTTTGCTCATGGTGTGTAAAGAAGGATGAATATTCAAATTTCGGAATTTGATATCCTAGCTCTAAAACGACAGTTAGCGACCAATACGGCTTTTTATCTCCAATTCATCCAAATTTCAAATAAACATTAATTTCAGGCCCCGCCTCTTCCTATCAATATGATCATGACCTCTTAGACCGGCTTTTCGCACTTATTACTGCAGATATGAAAAATCCAAGCCTTTTCTCGAAATGGACAGATTTTCAAAGGAAGAAACACTGTATAAACAGAACTGATGCGAACTAATTTAATTCCGTTGAGGAAACCTTGGCACCGAAAAAGACAGTTAACAGCTGCTCGCTAATTTAAAATGTATGGATTACAATTTTCTCCAAACGTTTTTCTCCAATACACATCGCATTGAAGAGGAATGAAAAAATCTTAATAACGACGCCCTTTCTTACGTAAGTTTCTTTGAAAGCTTTTAGAAAAGAGAGGCCTAACTTTAGGACATAGTAAAGGAATTTTAAGATAAAATGAAGTGATTATGTCTGCTATAAAACTCTCATTGAAATGACATCAGATTTAAAAACTTTGGACACTAACTTCTTCAAATAAAAATTATTAGAGGGCTAGATGAATTACCTCCAATTATAATATAATTGATTCTTATGCTCCTTTTACCAAGAAGGATGCAAGTCAGACACCTTTTCAATTAAGCAAGACAAAACATCGATTAATCAATATTGCAGTCAACAATTGCACATTAAGGACTAAAACGATTAAATAAGAGATTGTGACTATCAGGGAGTGGGAAAAAATAATTTTATTTTCGTTTGATGTCTAATATTTACACTGATTAAATTTTTAAAGTATTACATACTTGGATTGCATGTTACATTTGTCTAATATTTAGATTGATTAAATTTTTTAAGGACCCCATACCTGGATTGCCATGTTACATTCGATCTTATCGTTTTCCTGTCAAGGAATCAAATATGATTATATGACTTTATTACAACCACAATATTAAAATTTCCATGTGCGACCGTGTATTACAAGAAAACGAAGAAAAAAACACACATGAAAATGACCACCAACATGAGGAAAACAGACTTTACGCTATATGCAACAATCCATTTATATCACTGGGTACTCACAAATTTTGTATGTCGGTGAAATATATGCCATATTTAGGACTTTGTTGCTTCTCCATTCTACTATTAAATTACCGTTCTATTTTTAGGTAACTATTAAATCGTCCTTGAAAGTGCATTACGGAATCGATTAGACGACCAAAAATTCCGTAAACAAGCTTGTCAAAGATAGGCATGCGACATGACATCGTATCACATCCTCTATAGCACATTTCGGATAATTATCTAGACTGCCCCTTAATCATTGGATAATGATTTACCAATGTTAATGTTGGTATATCACTGTTAAACTGATTTTGACTAGCTGTGAGCGAGTAAAATTTTTTTCCAACGCGTCTGTCGGTATTAGCGGATGTGCGACCCGTTTTTCCAACGCGTCTGTCGGAATTAACGGATGTGTGGCCCGTTTTAATAACGGGCCTATGAGGAGTACTCGTATGCCTAGTTGAAGTACACTGAACAGTCCATAAAACGGGAATATTTGTAAGGTATCCTCAGTTTACTGACTACAAACTTCACACACAAAAGGGAAAGAGAATTTGCGGTGCTGGCAACAACCATATAATTAGAAACATATTGCAGGGACCAAATTTGTAGAGCTAACTTTGCAACGCTTGCATGCACTCAGAACGGCAGGAGCCTACAAACACAGTGTCAAATGAAAATTAGAATAATTGCTACATCATATTATTTGGCTGCCTATCACTGGAACAGAACAATCATAGCATGAAAATCAAACAGGACAGTTGTTGTTGTCATATAAAACTGAAGGGTTGGGCCACTTGAAATTGTACACGTCTTGTCTTTTTGGCAATGCCAGCTCTCGTCTCATCAGCTCAGCTCTCGTCTCAACGGGTCTCAGGCCTAGTTAGTCGAGGGTAAATACAGAAATGATATGATGACAGTTCAGAAAAAGAAGGTGCCGGATGGCAGGGACCGAGATCCGGCAGCACAAGGGGACTGTGCCCCGAGTAATACGGGGCCTTACGGTTTCATTTAATTGACACTTGCCACACATGGTTTCTGCAGTCCTCGGGCGCATCACAACGCAAAAGAAAAAGGATCATACGCGTGATGTCTTTCTTCTTCTTTTTTTCTCGTCGGTGCAGATACCAAGTCGTGTGAACAGCCATCGCCAGCGGTTTCACGTCTCGAACATCTCATCTCCAGTCAAAGTTGAGTAACTAAGAAAAAATTACCGTTTAAAAATTACCATGCTAAAGCTTTCGCCTGTTTCGAGACAGACACATCAACTTTAAACCCATCTCTTTTTGTTCGTTTTCCTTGGTCTAATCCATTGCTCGCCCACTCCTTTCGGAGTATCTAAACTCAATCTTTACAGCAAAAGATTTAAAAATACTCAAGTCCGTTTAAGACCTTATCGCAGATAAAGGATGCAAAAAGTAGGCAATCTACACGACCAGGACAAATTCACAAGCCCCAAGATCATACTTTCAGACATAAACGGAGAAATCACTTTCTCCATTGTCTGGGCATATGAGTACTTTGGTTATACAAACCGGTCAAAAATCATTATTATTCAATAGCACTTGTTGCCATAGAAGTGTGACAATTTGATTGAAATTCAAATCAAGATTATTGGGTGGAAACTACAAACACTTCCTGGAAATAAATCCTAAATACATTTGTGATAAGATTGCCTAATATACATTGCTCATCTGATTATCCTACTACCTTGAGTTGACAAAAGTATCAAATTTTGCTCTTATGAAATTTGTAGACTCTTTGGATGCCATTTTGCCTTTTTGCCATCATATTGCAATTTGTGATTATCAAATTTAGTATTTTGGTCATTTATCTTCCGTTCAGATTTCAAAAAAAAATAAACTAAGTTTATCAGAGATCGCGAATGCCGATATTGTGTGGGGAGATAATTCCTTTAGGATTTCCTACCATAAATCAGTTTTCTATAAGAATTAATTTGGGGATTTTAACGATGATAATGCTAGTTGGTAATAATCACTTTAGGGATTGAATGAGTCTTGTGTGCAGAGCAACCTGCAAATTTTGACATGTATCAAACATTCTTAGAAAGTAAGATTGGGGGGTTTTTCAGGCATCTTCAGACGAAGTTCACATTTTTATTCAGATAAAAGTTGCCTTAAGTCCTTGATACATTGCACATAACAATACTACTACCAGTAGTATCCATATCTCATTAGCGTTCAGGCTTATGAAGAACAATATAACATAAAACTTGCTCGAATTATTCAAACCCACACAGTATTTCATCCAATGTGTCAACATTTAGGATGTCAACGATTTTTTGAGAATACTCCACTGCATCTAGCAGTCATTGCCGATCATTACCTTCCTACATTCTTTCCACAATCAGATTAATTATCCACGGATTAATATTCCAATTAGCAGTGACCAGAGAAATATGAATTATACACAAGGACAAACCGAATTCTAATCAACGTATCTCTCTCTTTTTTTTTTTTTTTTTTGGAGATAAGTAGTAATTGGAGTTTACAGAAAAACGGGGAGTCAATAATTTGCAAGGAAAAAGAAAATCTCGGGAAGAATACCGAAGAAAACTGCTGCTGCTGCGGGGTGGCTTTATCTTCACAATATCAAACCTAAAACCCTCCTCGTTTGCTTCTGCATAAATATCTATCTATATATATGTATTACATATATATCAATCCGTCTACAATAAATAAGCTCAACACGCCAATATAGCTTTACCTTACCACTCTCATCATCATTCACAATTCAACGACTGACTCAACTGAACGAAATCACATAAATAACAATAATATCACACCGAGCAGGGCCGATTCGGATTTGAAATCCAATATGATGATAATCATAATAAAGATAATAATTTAAGCCGCCACCTCATAACTTTACTCTACTACCGCTGATTCTCGGCTATGCACAATGTTAGGTCACTGATTTTTCTTCTTTTTGCAATACACTGAGAAGAAGCCACAGTATTTTCGGTGCTGTCGCTGCTTACACAGGTCGCTGCGTCCAATACTCCAATTGGACTCTGCGGTGCGCCGTTTGATGGCTTCTTTGGAGTCCAGCAGTGGTCGATTACAAGTTCCTGCATTAGATTATAGCAGCTTATAGTTCTTTCCTGCGCAGGACACAAACTCTTATCAAAAAATTTGCACTGTACAATGAAAAATGTAACTCAAAGGAGAAAACAATTGCGCTTCATATATAAAAAATAATCTAAATGTCCATTCTTGCACAAGGCTTGTCCATTATCGGAAACATCGTGCAAATATAGATCGATTATAGGCTCAAAATGTCGAATTTATGCTTACTCTGTTGATAATATTGGAAGACAGTATAGCTTGTTTGTAATCTGAGGATTCTTGCTGGATAATTTCCTCGCAAGCACACATAACGGCTGCTGCGGCGATTGACGATGGCCGATGGTGTAAGAAATCAATCACTGCATCATTCAAGACATCTAGTCTTTGATCAGAGACTGAATACAACATATTCATTCAATATAGTGCAGGGAAACAATCGTACGCTCAAATGCCCCTGTCAAATACCTCTATTAGTATTGACGATAAGTTCGATTGCCCGAGATATCAAACTCTGGGGCACAGGCGCCGTGTCTTGAAGTCTATACAACAAGTAGTCAATGTAGTTAAACGGTGTAATGGAACACAATCTCCATTTTAACGTAGTTAGGATCAGGAGTTCCATTCTACTTATTGTCCGAGCTTCGAACACAAACTTTGCGTCGCCGACCTGTATCAAACCATAGATGTAAATAGAAATATTTATGTGAAACTTAGCTTTTACCGTATCAAACTTGGGCAGGCGATTTAAGTTGACTATTTTACCTGCAAATCAAGAAGAGCCGGAACAAGTGTTTCCTCCATTTTAGCTGCCAGTGACAAGCAGGCGACCGATAATAACTGAAATGGCCAACCTAGACCTTGCTGTTTCCCAAACACGAACAAGAAAAGAGAAAACAACTTTAGCCTCGTGAATCGGAGCTTGTAAAGGCAATGCAGAACTTTGCAAGGAGGTTTTAGGACGTTTTACCGGCAGTTTATAGCTTGATAGAAATCGATCCAGGTAATTTACAGATAAATAAGCTGTAAGCGGTCTGAAATTATAATGAGCTTGAACCTGTGAATAAACAACTAACAATGAACTGTTTGATTCGAATACAGCAGAAAATAGAATGTTACCAAAGATTATTGATAGGCTGAATTTGAGCAGTTTCTTTACAATTCAAGAGTAAAAATTTTCCCAAATTCGTTTCAAAATCAATATAATCAAAGGAGAATCAGGCTGAACTGTATCATACCTTAAAAATCCAGTTAATGGCATCCTGACGAGCCGTGATATCTTGAGAGCGGTTTTGATAGCGTTCAACGTAGTCTTTTGGAGGAAGATGCTCGCACTCTCTCTGCACTAACAAAGAAATCCTCTCGTCGTTCTCTAAGGGAAAGTCTGGCAACACAGCGAACGCAGACTGATTTGAACAGTTAACGTCCTTCTCGAAACTCGAACTCCCGACCTCATCGTCCCATCCCTCTTCTCCGCACAAAAGGCTTGACAGACAATCAAAGCTGAGGGCCATAATCACAATATCCGATGCAATTCCCAAACAACTTTGCCCGCCGCTGTCATTTTGCTTAAAATGCAGCAAAGCACCCCATGTCACTATCCCGATTCAAGCTGTCCGCTATCAAATACAATTTATCTTCCGGGTCGATGAAGCAAACATCACCCTATAACCCTTCGAATTTGGTTAAATTTGTGTACAAATCATTATTATCAATTCTACAAAAGCCGCCAAAGTTTACATTTACACAAAACTTGCGAAAATTTCCCCGAACCCAACCTATATCCTAGGATCACTTCTTTATAATCCACTACACAGTAATTTCCACTGCCACATTTAGATCTAAAGGGAGAAAAAGCAACCTTCAGATTCCAGCCTTCTAAAATTTACAAGAATCTCCACAAATTTGCAGGATATATACAAAATGTTGAACACATTTGCAAAGTTTCGTTAAAGTCCACACTTTTCCATAGCCGAAGCCATTTTCCGCATTGTTTCCATCAAAATGCAACCGAAAAACAAGGCGAAAACCCTCAATCCAATGCAGATTTGACAGATATAATCTCAAAGCCCAAAACTTGGCCAACTCCAACGCAAATCTCCTCAAAATCCGTTATTTTTTCCAGCTGTTAACGCTCCATAAGCTACCGGAGCTGAACATGTCGCTCCTTATTGCGTTTAAAATCCATGGCCGAAGTTTCCAATGGCTTCCACTGACTATTTTTTTGTGTATATCCTCTCGCAGAGACCTCGACAGACGGACAGACCGACAGACATCAATTGACAGAAATTTGTCCTTATTCCCGTTGGGCCGTTCCACCACAATATATATTAGAGCAACGAAGGATATTTTCTTACTTTATTTTGGCGGAAAAACCACTTTTCCGTCCTCACTCGGGTTTGACGTTTCAATTTTGGCGCTAAATTTAACACCAGTCATAACGCATGCATTTTCAGATAACCCGTCAAATTAGGTGTTACATCTAAAACTGGTAGCTCTTGACCTTAACCAATTGCTTCCCCGCTGTATTAACAGGCTATTTTTCTATAGTCAAGTCTCCAGCCCCACTAGTATGTATGGAGCTCTTTTTGGTGAGATGAATTAGATCTGAGACTCGTCGATTGGTTTCATTCAAATTACGTGTTATAACTAAAACTAACCGCTCTTGACTTTAATTGATGGCTTCCCCACCAAATTAACAGTTTATTTTTCTATAGTGGACATGCCCAGACTCAACTCTGTTGAGCTGGGTTAAAATCCAACCGTATTAGGTGGTTTATGTAAATCTAGCTGCTCTTACTTTGATCGATGGCTTATTTATTTTTATTTTTTAATTTTTAATTATGAATAGAAAATTTTTGCTTCACCTTTTTAAATGTTTATTTCGAGTGAAGGGACCTCTATAAACCTTAAACCTGCTGGGTAAAGCTAAATAAATGGGACCCTGCCATCAAGTTAGGGCAACCAACATACCTCAGCCATCAAGTTAGGGCAACCAACATACCTCAGCCATCCCGCTAGGTAGCCAACCTACCTTGACACTCCAAACCATCTGACTGAGGTAACCAACCTATAAACCCTAAACCCTATGGCCTTTGGGTAAAGTGATATAAGCTCACTGGATAAAGTAAATTCAATCAATGGAACCTGGACCCTCCAAACCATCGAATTGGGACAATCAACCTATAAACCTTAAGCTTGTTGGGACCTTAACCCTTCAACCCATCAAACTAGGGCAACCTCCAACCCTCCAGGCCATTGAACTAGGACAGCCAATCGAGTGTTGGGAGGGTCATCTGGACTGCCTCTAAAAACCCTAAGCTTGCTATAAACTCTAAGCCCTCTAGTACCTTAACCCTCCAGGTCATCAAATGGGCAACCCCTAACCCTTCAGGCCAACCAACTGAGTGTTGGGAGGGTCATCTCAGCAGCCTCTAAAAACCTTAAGCTTGCTTGGTAAAAAAAATTCAATAGGACCCCAACCTTCTAAGCAACTTGTAAACTCTAAGCCAACTAGATAAAGCAAAGTCAATGGGACCCAATCCTCCAAGCCATAAAAACTAGGACAGCCAAGACAAATACCCGACCCCTACCATTCAACCTATTTTTTTTTAATATACTATGATTTAAACCTTTATAAAGAGAAATGATAACCCTAACCACTTTAACATTGTTACAGATGATTTAGTTAATAATGTTTCTATAGGCGGGCTGTCCAAGCCCGCCTTAAATTAAGTGTTTATTTTTCTACTCTGAGGTCGATAATTAATTATAAAAAATCGAATCACACGTGCTAAGTATGTCGTGAAAGCTCCCGCGAAAAATGACAAACACTTCATCGTCGTTGAATAGTGCGACGCGATTTATTGTATAGGACGAATCTCTTTTACTGGACCTTTGCTGAATATCAAAAGTTTAAAGTAATAAAATAGTGGTGTTGGGAGGAAACCTAGCGATCTCTAGAGCCAAATAGGGGAAGATATTCTCTGTGGAATTTTTTTCCTAAAATTTTTACACGCTCATTAAATTGAATTAATAGTCCGTTGCCACGTGGACCAGTGCAAGTTGATAAGCCTGGCCCCTTTTCTGTCAAGGAAAGAAATATATTTGACCGAAAGTGGAGCATTGGCCACATACTTACAATCCATAAGCCAGAAGGGACAATTCGGCACGTCTTGTTCGGTTCCGAAATTATGTGCTCATTAACCTAAAGTAATTATATGTTGTGCATTGGCTCTTTTTAACCTATAGGCGTAATACATTCTAGTGTACTTGTCCGTTAATATTTAAAAAATAATTAATGTTATAACCTTGATATGCCTCTTTGATTATTCGCGAGGGGCCCTACAGAGGCGTGAGCTGCGTGACTATAATATAGTAATCTCTTTTGCCTTGGGTAAAGTTTCTTGAAGGCGTCGTGATGATGTTATGGTATGACATCACCAGCAAAATGTTTTTACTTTCGCGTTTTTTACCGCTGTAATTAGCTGACTTTTAGGCCTTTATTGGTGGTGGAGCGTACAATTGGACAATCCAAGCACAATGAATGATAAAGGCGTCTTTAAACCTTTGGAAGCAGTAATGGTCGAACAATCACAGGTACACTATATTAATGGTCACGTGATCATCAACATCTCTGGGGCGTAAGGGATTCTTGGCGGTTGGCACATATAAAGTTAGAATATGAATATTTTATTAAAATAAGGTATTCAATGTAACTCAACTACCGACAAAATCAATACCGTTTCGCAATTGATTTATGAAGAATAATCAAATTTATAGAGATAAAAAATTGATTATAAATAAACTTGAAGATGATGTGCAAAATATTTGTATAGTTAGGGTTAAAAAATACTCCAGTGATGCGACACCACGTGACCCCGCTTCAGCAAAAGAGGAGGAATAAGTTTAATAACACAATACATATGGTTTGTAAGCTCGTTTGTGGTAACTTTTTTTGATTGCCATTAAATGCTTCTCTTTTTGCTGGTTCATATTTAAAATCATTGAAAGCTAGTTGGGCCCAGGTGATGCGCAAAATACAACCTCCTTTCGGTTCAAGGATATACCTACATCGGTGAGAAATTGATCGCATCTCTAGAATATGTAGTGTAGTGGCTACACATGGCAGTTCATTATTGGAAACCCAAGTATCATGCCCATCTTCTCCCTTGGTCTTTGTGGTTAGGCTTAATATGGAGATTCCGTTAAGGCAATATGAAGGTCTATTGAATGCATATGAGGGGTGGGTATGGACACCCCCTCCCACACGTTTACAATTTTTTTTTTAAAAGATGGTTAGGAGACTCGGTTATAACCATATTATTTTTAGTAGGTAAGCGCAGGGTTTAAATCACAAGGGTTGCATCCACCAAGCCTATTTCACCTCGTTGTTTTATAGCCCGGTGTGAAATGGATCATCGGGTGCTCAAGATTCGTACCGTTGTCAGTTTGGTGCGTACTTAGAGGATTTAGATTAGACTACTACCTTTGCAACAAGCTGCCCCCAACTTGGGTCTCTTCTTGGTAAGTGCCCAACCAGACTAGCACTTACCAATCCACCTAGCCCTTAGGGGTCTCCCACACGTTTACATTTGTCTCTTAATTCACAAAGGATCTCTCTTGAGTCTCTTCACAAATGAATTTTGATGTGTATTCTACATATGGTGCATTCATTTTTTATCCTAGGTAAGAGTTCAACATAAATCCTAACCTAATAATATGCTTACAAGGAAGCTTGAATAATAATGAGGTTATGTCTACTTCCATTAATGAAAACTTAATGTAAATCATATTACCCTTTGTATACATGCTTAAGCTATTGTAGATGTATCAGAGTTTTGTGTTTAGGGGTTGAACATGGAGAGATCATGCATTGAATGCAAGGAAGGCACCAAAGAAATGCCCATGGATTCATTAGGATCTCTCTCAAATTAAGGATTGTTGGAATTCATAATAATTTTCAAAAACATTCTGAAACATACATTCGTTACAATCATATGCAAGAAAAGGAAAAAGAGTGAAATAGAAGAATATATAGACAAAAATAGAGAAAATGATAAACAACATGAATAGATAGAAGGAATAAGGGGTAGGTGTAGGTGCTTGTAAATCGTAATATGATGTAATAGATCAGTCATTACCAAAATGCAGGTCATGATTTCAAAATTTGATGGTAAGGACGATGGAGATGTTGCAAAAAATTGGTTGAATGAGGTCGAGTCACACTTTTCCATGACACCCTTGTCATCTGAGTCCAAAACTGCATGGGTTGTCCTGTATTTGGTACGAGCGGCTTTAGATTGGTGGAAAATATATAAGAAGGAAAAGGCTATTGAAGTCGTGGACCTCAAGTGGGAAGACTTTGTGAAAGAATTTCAAAAAATATTTTTGACGAAGTAGTACTATATATAAAAATTTGCCAAGTTTTTCATCCTACAACAAGAAACAATAATTGTCCGAGCATATCATCAAAAGTTCATCCAACTACTAAAGTATGTGCCCTAGTATGAGAATAATGAGGAAATGAAGGTTCAAAAGTTTATTTTAGGACTTCACCCTAAGATTAGAACTGTAGTAAATTTTATTAACTCTAAAGATCTTCCAAAATATTTTGATTTAGCCCATTAGGAGGAAGCAAATCATGTAGCCAAAAAGATATATTTCAACTATTAGAAGCTATCTAAAAAATATAAGAATAAACTTAGGAAGTGAAAGAGTGCAGGATTATTAAAATGGAAAAAAGAATAGAACAAAAAGGCTAAAGGAGGGGATCAAACCAAGCTAATGAATATAAACCAAAATAATTTTTAGGGTAATAAGTTCAGAAGGGATGGTAAAGGATATCCAAGAAGAAATGAACAAAGACCGTCATATCAGGAGAAGGCTAAGGAAGTTGTATCGCATAATAGGAATGAAAATGATAACAAGAATAGTAGAGCCCCTCTAGTTGGTTGCTATGTTTATAGAGACCCCCACTTTGCAAACAAGTGTCCTAAGAGAGTGGATCG
Organism: Wollemia nobilis; assembly: GCA_028583015.1. NCBI lineage: Eukaryota > Viridiplantae > Streptophyta > Pinopsida > Araucariales > Araucariaceae > Wollemia > Wollemia nobilis. The sequence goes on along the minus strand of JAQPPZ010001711.1, from coordinate 3,423,991 downwards.
CAAGAAGGCACCAGAGGATACTATCCACCAAATATTTGTAGCAATAGGTAGTCCTATACTTGATGGGAAAGTTACTCCTTTTCTATTGAATGGTAAAATTTATGATAGAAATGTTTGCATTTTAATTGATAGTGGAGCTACTGATAGTTTCATTTCCACTAGTTTAGTGAGGGATATACCGAAAATACCTAGATTTTTAGCTAATGGTTGGAAGGTAGAGTATGGATCAGGGTAAACCTACTTAGTTAATCAATGTTTATTTGACCCTCACATTACCTTGCCCCAAGGTAAAACCAGTTGGAATTTGTATGTGGCTATGTTGCATACCTTTGACATCATTCTTGGTGTAGATTGGCTAAAAGCCCATAAAACCTTCTTGAATTTTAAAGATAGATGGATAGAGTTCATAGATGAATCTATATTGTTAGACCACACTTATTATCAACTATGCAAGTGAAGAAAGCAATAAGGAAGAGAGGAATGATCTATGTAGTCAAGATGAACAAGAAGGAAGAAACTAAAGCTGACTCAAACCTCTTCCAAAAGTATCCTATCTTGAGTGAATTTAAGGATGTTTTTCTTGAGGACCTACCAGGTCTACCTCCCCAAAGAGAATTTGACTTTTCAATTGAGATTTTGCCTAGAGTTGCACCAATTGCTAGGGCACCATATAGGATGACCCCTATAGAGTTACAGGAACTCAAGACACAACTTTAGGATCTATTAGAGAAGGGACTTATTAAGCCCAGTGTGTCACCATGGGGTGCTCCTATTCTCTTTGTTAAGAAGAAAGATGGATCCTTAAGATTGTGCATAGACTATCAAATGCTCAACAAGGTTACCATCAAGAATATGTATTCATTGCCTAGGATAGATGATCTTTTTGATCAGTTGAAAGGAGCTACCATCTTCTCAAAAATTGATCTTAGGTCAAGTTACCATCAATTGAGAATTCAAGAAGAAGACACACATAAGACTGCTTTTAGAACAAGGTATGGATACTATGAGTTTACAGTCCTACCTTTTGGGTTGACTAACACCCCAGTTGCATTCATGAATCTCATGAACAGTATTTTTTGAGAGCAACTAGATCGCTTTGTGCTCATGTTCCTTGATGACATACTGATCTATTCTAAGAATAAGGAGGAGCATGACCAACATATGAGAATTGTACTTGAGGTTCTTAGGAGAAATTAGTTGTATGGGAAGCTATCAAAATGTGAATTTTACACTCCTCAAATACAATATTTGGGGCACATAGTGTCTACTAAAGGGATTGTTGTTGATCCCAAGAAAATTGAAGCTATTGTTAACTGGCCTACACCTATTAATGTGACTGAGGTGCATAGTTTTATGGGATTGGCAAGCTATTATAGACGATTTATCAAGGGTTTCTTGAAAATTTCTCAACCTATCACTAATCTCCAAAGAAAGGGAAAGGCTTTTAAGTGGATAGATCAGTGTGAGGAAGCCTTCTAAACTCTAAAGGAGAGGTTAATGACTACACCAATTCTATAGTTACCTGATCCTTCCAAGAAATTCATAGTGTGCACTGATGCATCTATTGAGGGATTAGGAGGGGTTCTTACCCAAGATGAAGTGGTCATTGCCTTTGAATCATGAAAACTTAAGAGACATGAGGTGAACTATGTCACTCATGACTTAGAGTTGGTGGTTTTCGTGCATGCTCTTAAGATTTGGAGGTATTATTTGTTGGGGAAACCTTTTGAACTCAAGATAGACCATCAAAGTTTAAAGTACATTTTTACTCAACCCTTTTTGAATGCCAGACAACATCGATGGATGGAGTTTTTGGTAGAGTATGATTTCGGCATCGAATATATCAAGGGTAAGGAGAACAAGATTGTTGATGCCTTGAGTAGGAGAGGGTATATCATAGTGATGACACAATATCATTATGATTTGGTAGATTAGATTAAGGAATTGCAACAAAATGATGATTTTTGTAGGAAATATCAAGATCATATTGAGCAAGAATCTAAAAAGGACATAGGTTTTGTACATAGAGATGATTTGTTGTACTTCAAAAATAGATTAGTTGTTCCAAATTTGGGTGGATTAAGAGAAACTATTCTTAAGGAGGCACATAATACTCCTTATTCTGTGCACCCAAGTGGGGAAAAAATGCATGAGAATTTGAGAAAGACTTATTATTGGCTAGGAATGAAAAAGATATTAATGATTTTGTGGCTAGATGTTTGGAGTGTCAGAAAGTTAAAGCATAACATTTGCACCCAATAGGGTGTTTGTACCCACATGACATTCCCTCACAAAAATGGTAGGTTGTTTTGATGGATTTTGTGGTTGGATTGCCTAAGACTATATTTAGGCATGATGCAATACTAGTTGTAGTGGATAAGTTAACCAAGGTTGCACATTTCATACCTAGAAATGTGCAAGATGATGCACCTACCATAGCAAGTAAGTTTGCCAAGGAGATAGTGCAACTACATGGGTTTCTAGAAGTTATAATCTCAGATAGAGATTCCCATTTTACTTCAAAATTCTGGCAAGCTTTACATCAAGTGTTGGGTACCAAAATTAATATCAATTCTACTTATCACCCTAAGATAGATGGATAGATTGAGAGGGTGAATCAGGTCCTAGAAGATATGTTGAGAATGTATTGTATGGACCAACACACTAAATGGGAAGATTATCTGTACCTAGTTGAATTTGCTTACAATAACAACTATCATGCTTCACTAGGTATGGCCCCATTTGAAGCCTTGTATGGGAGAAGGTGCAGGACTCCTTTGTCTTGGGATAATCCGGAGGATTGGGTAGTGATCAGATCAAAAATTGTGAAAGAAATGGAGGAGCAATTAAAAGAAATCGTTGAAATATTAAGGAGGTTGTGGATCACCAAAAGAGCTATGCAAACCTCAAAAGAACACCGAGGGAATTCTCTATGGATGACAAAGTGTTCTTAAGGGTGAAACCTACAAAGAGTTCAATTAAATCCTCCAAAATTGACCCTATATTTGTGGGTCCATTTTAAATTATAGGTAAAATAAGTCTTGTTGCCTACAAAATTGCTCTACCACCAAGTTTATCAAAAATCCATGATGTCTTCCATGTGTCCCTCCTTAGGAAGTACATTGTTGACCCCACTCACATTTGGGATGTTTCCAATTTGCAAATGTCAGACCCATTGAAAATTGAAGTTCGTCTAGTTAGAATACTTGGTTTTAGGACCAAGAGCTTGAGGAGAAGAGACATTGATCAATGTCGGGTCCAATGGGACCTATACGTAAACATAAATACCACATGGGAGAATGTGGCTGATTTTAAAAAAATAGTTTTCTTTCCTATTTGAGTGATCATGAGTAGTTTAAAATTACTATGTGGATTTATGGTTATTTATGTAAATATGTGTGGATGTATATATGGACTACTGAGTAGAGTTGTTTTGAGAATATGTTTTTGATTAATGTATGGATTTATGGTTGAATGTAAATATGAAACACTATGTGGAATTGATTATATGAACATGTTTGAATGATGAATGATTTATGAATGGACATATATACTGATAAAGAATATGAATGAATATATATGTTTTGATTTGTTTAACCATGCATTAAAACATAGGGACTGTGTTTATTTCTAGTGGGGAAGGATGTAACAACCCTCCTAGCACCATTAATGATTATAGATGAATTGGTGAATTATACTTACCTTTTTTCTTCTAGAATGTGGTATTGTTGATGGTTGTTGTGCATGCAAGACCAGGTATATTCCTTCGACGGATAGAATAAGGTCAATGGAAAAAGGTAAGTGGGAAGTGATGATCATCCCATGAGTACATGGAATATCATGCAATTTCATATCATATAGGCGCATCATGTTTGATGTGCATTGTGTGAATGCTTGGGTTTGCATGATATATATATTCTCTACCTCTTGATAATTAGATATTTGAATTTGGGTGGCAATAAAAATGTCAAAGGCATGGAAGCCATTTTGGTAATTTGAAATTCATTTAATGTTTGTCTTGAATTCATGGAAAAGGATATATAGAGGTTATAACTAAAAAAATTATATATACCCGATGGATTTTGAGGCCAGGTTGAAGTGGCAAACCTGCATGATGTTTGTTGGATATGGAGGTCAAAAAAGTTGGATCATTAAAAGGGAGTGAGGAATGGTATTTGAGCGGGCTAGGGAGATCTTGAACAAAAGAGAGAGAACACATTGCATAAAGGAGGAGTTGGGCATTTGAAGAGAAGAAATTGGAGAAGTCAAGTAGTGAAAGTTAGCAAAATTCTATTGAATAATTGCCAAGTTGGTTTCCTTTAATAATGGTTGATGTCTTTATGCATTATACTTTTTACTATTCATGTGAATGAAATTCGAATGGATTGCCATGAATTTTTTGAGGAATTTTATGATAAAACAGTTGCATGGTTGCTTCCAAAAATAATGCATACACACATATTAAAAGAAATGGTGTGAAAATAAAAAGAAAAAATCTATGTTTCATGTTCTGGTTGCTTGCTAATGTTCCTTTCCATAATTGTTTCCATGCAATAACTTTTGAGTTAGAAGACTATTTCATCTCATAAAAGTATTTTTTTACTGTGAGGAATAGTGAACCAGATAAAGAATGGTTTTGTACTTGTGTTCTCCTAGGTTTGGGGTTTACCTGAGTGGACTATGGATTGGTGATTTTTAACAAAAATCAATGGGCTTTGCTAAAGCAAGAGTAGTGAACTTTTGTTGAATTTCATGAGAATCGTATTGCATGGTTGTTATGTTTATGAATAACCTATTTATTTTATAGATATTGTTGTATAAATATTTATGCACATTGTTTGTTGCTCTCCTATGTGTGTTTTTTAGACCATACTTATTGTGGCTATGCAAGTGAAGAAAGCAATAAGGAAGAGGAATGATTTTTGTAGTCAAGATGAACAAGAAGGAAGAAACAAAAACTGGCTCAGATCTCCTTCAAAATTATCCTATTTTGAGTGAGTTTAAGGACGTTTTCCCTGAAGACCTACCAGGTCTACCTCCTCATCGAGAATTTGACTTTTTAATTGAGCTTTTGTTTGGAGCTACTCTAATTGCTAGGGTACCATATATGATGACCCCTATATAGTTGTAGGAACTTAAGACACAACTTTAGGATTTGGTAGAAAAATGACTTATTAAGCCCATTATGTCACCATGGGGTGATCCTATTCTCTTTTTTAGGAAGAAATATGGATCCTTAAGATCGTGCATTGACTATCTAATGCTCAACAAGATTATCATCAAGAATAAGTATTCAATACCTAGAATATGTGATCTTTTTTATCAACTAAAAGGAGCTACCATATTCTCAAAAATTGATCTTAGATCAGGTTATCATAAATTGAAAATTTGAGAAGAAGACACACATAAAATTGCTTTAGAACAAGGTATGGACACAATGAGTTTACAGTCCTACCTTTTGGGTTGACTAACGCCCCAACTGCATTCATGAATCTCATGAATAATGTTTTTTGAGAGCAACTAGATCGCTTTGTGCTCGTGTTCCTTGATGACATACTGATCTATTCCAAGAACAAGGAGGAGCATGACCATGCTATATTTATACATTAAAAATGAGGTAATTATATTCAATCTCTTTATTGATAGATGGGTTGCACAAAAGAGTGAGTAGATAAATTTTTTTCTAAGAAACTCTAAAAATTGAAAGAGCATATATAGCTATTCAACCATGACCTAAGAGTGACCTAGTACTATGTCATATGTGTTCTATTTATTTTTTTGAAAGAAGTTTCTTAAACCCTCACCTCAAATTACTCATCAAGAAAGATAACACCCAATTTTTGTGGTTACAAGTGGGTAACCCCTGTGGCTTGAGAACGACTATATCTTAGCAAAATGATTCAGTATGGAAAGGTGATGAGGAGTGGTATGGGATACTTTCTCTAGGTCATTACCTAGGAAAGTACAGTGATAAGTCCTATTGAGGTGTGATGGTAACTACGAAAAATGAATTTCAAGCAATGTTTTGAAAACAAAATTTTAAATTTTCAAGTGGGTCCCCATTTTTTGGGGTTGTTGTGAAGGATGTCACAACATTGGTGACTCTGCTGGTAAATGTCCCTGGACATTTTGGACTCAAAAACCAAAATTTGAAAACACACAAAACCCAAATATTAAAACATTTCAGCAATTCAAACATGAGAATGAGAATAGACCAATTCAAACATGAACTACGAGAATCATTCAACAATCAACTCAGTGTGTGTGAAGTGTTTCATTCCTTATCACCTGAAACCATTCAACATTCCATCACCGGTTCCACATTTTAGGCTATGAATAATTCCTCTTTGAAGGTAAAACCTATACCCGATTCTCTTTAGATCTTGCTCTACTACCAACCGAGCGTTCATAGCTCCGATAGAGATTATCTGAAATACCTAGATATTAGGTGGATGTTGTGTTTCCTTGATTCTAAACATTGCTTCACTGCCAGTCGAGCGTCTATAGCTCCGGTGAAGATTATTTAGTTCTGGATGATAGATTTATCATTATAGCTCTTTCATGACTTTTCTCTAGACCTTGCTTCACTGCCAGCCGAGCGTCTATAGCTCCGATGAAGATTGTCTTACTTTTTTTAGTAATAGATTTGACTCTATTTCCAACTCTCTCTTTTTTTAATCTCTCTTTTCTCCTTCTCTGTCTCTCTGTTTACATCCGATAGAATGGTACTTTGCAAAAAATCCACCTGCCACCTGGGTTAGAGATGAGGTAAGGCTATAAAAAATATATAAGATATTTCACCCTCATTTGCAAAACCAACAATTTCACGCATCCAAATTTCAAAAAATATACTTTAATGTATTTTGTGATACTCATGGAGCTTTTGCAATACAATTCCAATTTTTCATATCTGTCTTATCTTAATTCACATTCATGAGGACATAAACCAATATCTCAGTTTTCTTTTTCTCCAGGTTTCACGGGTTTCAAAAATAGGTAACTTCATCCTACTTGGTCCATGATCAAAAATCAAACACAATCAACAACTGACCAGTGTCTCAGTCACAAATACCTTACTTTTGAAATACTCACCTAAAATTTGTGCTAATTTGGATCACATCCAAGTCATGAAACTCCCACAAAATTTGGCAAAGTCAATTTGTCAATAAGCTCAACAAACACAACATAAATGTGAAAAAACATTAACAATAACAAAACATCAACAAAATCAAACATAAACACATCAACAACACAACGAACACACAATCCAAAAAAAATATTTACAACAAATATACATTATGTACAAGACACAACAAAAATTTTGCCATCATTTCCCTGGATCCCAAATAAGATAAGCACATCTTGAAAGACATATCTCATGATTTGCATTCCAAACTTCACATAATTTTAACCAAAAGAAGATTAGGCCAAACCATGCAACCTTCGTTTTTCCTTTCACACACCACTGATTTGATTCAAAATTATAAGCAATTATATGTTTAATATTTGATTCATTAACCTTACAAGCAAATACATGATCTTATGCTTATTCAACAAGGTTGAAATTTCAAACCCTTATTCATCATTTTGACCTAAATTCTCATTTTCACAAGTATATAGGATTTCTTTCAAATATGAAGCAACTTCTAAAATTTTTAAAGCAATATCATCATCCATGTTTATAGGCCAATCATATTCATGTAATAATTTGCAAGAATCTAGGATATTTACAAAATAAGAATCATTATAGTTTTGTATCCTAGGTTGAATTATTAGTTGTTGATGAACTTGGTTCAATGATTCAAGCATATTTTATTTTTCATTTAAAAATGCAATCCTATTGGTGGTGGTAATGAGAATCCCTTCTATTGCTTCATCGACCTCTAATGACATCTCATCATAAACAACAGTAGAAACCAATAAATGATTATGCAAAAATTTACCTGATTCTTGAATGTTTGAATACAAAGGATAAGATTCTACCTTTTGTACGCTTTCATTTACTTGTTGGAACCGATTCTTGCATCCATAGGATTCGATTGTCATGCTGCAAAAATCCATTTGAAACCAACGAGCTATTACAGGCTCTGGTCAACTCGCCTCTTCGTTCTAATAAACACGACTATTGCTAAAGGAAAACTACAGAACGGGTAAGGAAACCCCAGCGGTAATTATATGATAAAACATTGATTACACACTCCAGATTAATGTAACACTATATGTATTAAAATGACCAAGCAAGAAAATAACCATTTGTTATGCCTTATGTAGACCGGTGCCTAGATTCATTGGGTTGTTATAGCAATTTAACAACAATTTTGACATGAACAGAGAGAAGGGGGAAAATAAAATTGGTGCTCTTAGACTTATTTGAATATCGTAATAAAACTAAAAGTTGACCAATGAAAGAAACATATATAATGCATTCAAATAATGTAATCCATTACACAATGACACACAGTACCAAGACAAAGATATAACAGGAATGAAACTCATAATTGTATTGATTTCATAAAATTTTACATGCAGAGTGGGTAGAATGCCTTTTAAATCTATTTTTCTCAAAGAAATACATCAATACAATGAAGAAGACTCTATTCAAATAATGTAACAAGTCTCTCCTACTCTCCTTGTTCCAATCTGGTAACAGTAGAGTCTCTGAATCTCAGGCTCAATAGGATAGGAAATAATCTCAGCTTCTTGAGCACTTTCCTATCAAAATCTTGCACAGTAAAGGGAAGAAAGAAGAATGAATGAGAAAAATAGACACAAAAGGGAGATACAACAACACAACTCTAAAGGGCACTCAAGTATACCTCTTAGCAAAAATGCTATTCTCTAATTGCTTGATCATGAATCTGAACCTGTCTGCTTCCTTTTATAGTTGTTGGTTCTTGATTCTGTTATTTTTGGTCTGGTTCTAGCCTTACACTTGTCAACATCTGATTGAACCTATTATGTATGTTGTCCAGTTGGTGTGGCTCTGAACTGATCATCATGGTCTACTTTTGGGCTGAAGGGAGCTCTTTCGCTAAATAATTTGGCCATTTTGTTCTCTTGTTGGCCCTAGAAACTAAGGATTCATTATTATATTTTTTGTTTTTGTTCTGCTTGGCCTGGTCACTATAGTTTGTTGTTAAGGATCGACCAGGTTGTTATCACAAAATTTAGATGAAGGACGGAGGGGGACCCGACGTAATGGTGAAGACAAGGGGTGGCATGCCAGTGGAAATCGGACATAATGACACTGATCACGCGATAGAGTGAAGGGAGAAGGGAGGAAAGGTGATGGCTTCACACGATGGATGGAGGTGAGATGGCGTAATGTTGGGAAAAATGTCAGGATGGTTAAGGAAGAATGCATGAAAAGAGGGAGGTAGTGATAAGTAGGAGGAAGGTAGGAATGGAAAACAAGATCTGGAAGCATCTATAAGCTGCTACCATAACTATATTTCATGCGCCCCTTGTAACTATATTCCATCGAAGCGCGGACTGAATGACTTTCTGCAAGTCGAAACCATGTTTATTCTTCACGCGCTTTCTTCATCTTGAGTATTTGTAGAACAGAAAATGAATATGCTTATACTCCTTGTACTCCATTGTTTTTCTTATTGATGCCTTTCTGCTCCCTGTTAGTGCCCTTATTTATAAGACAAGAGTTTTGGGCATGAGCTTTTGAGTAAGATTATTTTAATCTTTCACGTAGTAGGTTATCATTTCTAGTGAATCTATATGGCCTGATTACACGCTTGAGCATCAAGGTTTATATTTTGCTCAGTCAACATTGCTCCTTTTTGTGTACTATCTGTGGGATGTTTCTTCCTTTTTTTTTTTTTGCCTCCCTCTTGTTGATGAGTCATTTCCTTGCTCTCTACCTCGGTATTGATTTTAGGCATTTTGTGGAGTGATCACCCTTTTTTCGGGAGCCTAGACTATCGAATTTTCTTTTTGGACATGATTCTACTGATTTTTAATGGCTTATTGTCAGATCAGTTGTTCAACTGAGTACAAATATTTAGTCGACCATATATATCCCATTTTCCTTGGTTCCTTTTATATGGCCTAGATCAATCAATTATCATCAGATATTATAAGGGACTAACAACATTATTTGATCTCCATAGGGTACAACTCATGCTTTGGAAGAATCATGATCGAGTGCAGCCATTGGATCAACCTTTGTTCCATCGCTTCCTTGGATCTTTTATAACCTGTGGGTTAGATAGCCTGAAAGAAACATGCTTCAAAACTTCTTTGTTTAGTATTGACTTAATCAAAATAAAGGTGGCGATTAATAACGTGTTATGGCCCTTGTTAAATGTGTTTAAAAATTTAATTAATCAAATATCGATTTAAGCTTACCATTTGATTTACCTTTGAAGTGTGCGTCACCATTGGATTATTTCAATGATGGGGGCGCGACCATTGGATTTCTCGTACATGCATGAGGTTTAGCCAAAATGGAAGGGGGAATATTATCCATGTATCAAACCTTTGATAAAATTGATTAAGTGCTTTCTTTTAGCCTTGATTAACCTTCGATCATTTTTAACAACGCGTTACCATTGGATCTGGGTGGAGATGGGCTGCCATCAGATCTTTGCGTTGTTTCATCCCTTTGTTTGACTTTGACTCATTCATCACCATCAGATCTTGACAAGGGCCTTCACATCCATTGATTCATTTTTACTTTAAATATTTGTATGATAAAAGGAAATCACAGAATGGATCACGTCCATTGATCTTTGAGCTTGTTCTAGCGCTATCATTAGATCTCCTGCAAGTTGCATACTCGATAGCCGAAAGGGGCACATTATTACATTTGATTAATCTCGGTTTAAGCTGAAAGGGGGTAATTAGAAATGTATTATACCCTCACTAATGCATAATTAATCTTGGCTTTACCTTTTGTTTTCTTGATATCTTACCATTTCCTTGTTTGGGTTTTGATTTCGATGCGATCATCGGATCTCGATCGATGTTGGTGCGACCATTGATCTCCTTCAACCTACGGGGTTAGTTACCAAGGGACACATGATTTTAAACTTTGATTAAGCTAAAATGGGGATGATTATCCGATGTGTTAGACCCTTACTAATATTTTTTAATAGATTTAATTAATCTCATGGGGTCTTTTACCTTTTTGATGCACTTTTAATGAGAGCGCCATCATCAGATCAGATCTTGATCGAGCACTATCATCAAATTTGTCCAATTAGCTCGATGTTTAATTTCAAGGGGTGCATACCCTTAATGCTTTTGACCATAGTATTTTAAAGAGTGGTTTAATTAAATCAAGTGCATCCATTGGATTTACATCTCGCTTAAGCGCTACCTTCATATCTATCGAATTTGTATGATATTTAATTAATAAGGGGCTACTTTAGGCTTTAATTTGGAATTTTGACCCTTGTTGACTCCTTAAATATTTGAATTTTTGGAGAGCACGCATCCATTGTATTGGGCTTAGCTCAAGCGCATCTGTCCAGATTAGAAAAGTTGCACAGATTTAATTCAATGACTTTGATCTTAGGTTAAAATCTTCTTAGATCTTTTGACTTTTGTCTTAACCTTCGGGTTTCCTATGAAAAGCGCGTCTATTGGATTCTTTTTTGATGAAGCGCTATCATTAGATTTATATGAGGTGCTCGATTTTTAACACAACGAGGTGCATACCCTCATGGTTTTAATTAAGACCTTAGTTCGAACTTTATTTTTTGGACTTTAATATTGTGCTTAGATTTTTGGGTTTTTAGACCATGGCCCTTGATTAAATATTTTAATACCTTAGGACTCTAATGATTTAAAAATTGACTTAGGTCCAATTATGATTATTGATCTGGAAGACTAAACCTTGTATTTTTAATGGTCAGGTTTTATTAAAAGGGATTGACTTTGGCAACCTTTTTAAGATATAACAATTTTTCAAAGGTGCACATAATAGCAATGTTCAAGGTTAAATTTATGGAAAGCCAAAATCTCTAATAAGATGCAAAGAGACTAGGAATGCTTGTTTATTTTGATGAAACCAAAAATTTAAATTTGGGGGTTTCAAAGTTTGAGTCAAATTTGGCTCCAACATAGGCTCTGTCTGGGACAATGTGCTGAAAACATGAGGCACTTGAGAACCATAGAATCTCCTGGTTTTATTTCAATTTGGATACAAATTCAAATCATCAAGACTGATAAACAAAACTTAAAAACAACAAAACATTACAATTTTAAAACTAAAAAACTATACAAATGACAGGACATCAAAGTAATAGAGTATTGAAAAACTGTAATTTCCTTTTATTCACTTTTTGAAAAATAGGGCCAGAATTTTAGAAACATATGAGCTTTTGAGATATATTGTAATGCTTGTTCTAGCTAAGTTATAAGATATGATTACACAAAATTTGTCAAAAGCTTTTTGCTCCATCATGTTTAAGCCCATGTGTGTGTTTGTGCATTTATTTTGATTTCTAAGTCTTTCAGAACTTTGCCATATCTGAGAAAAATAGTTAAGCCTAATATGTGATTTCACTCTTAAAAATTTTCACCATTCTGTAGGGCTCCACTGCCAGTCAAGCGTCTATAGCCCCGATGGAGTTGCTTCTAATCCCATCCGGTTTTACCCTACTACCAGTCAGGCATCTATAGCCCCGGTAGAGGTTTTCCAAGATATCTCAAGCAGTGACTCAATTTTACTTTATTGTAATTTTTCTTTCTCGTTTGAGAAGTATTTGATATAAGCAAATTGTGCAAAGAGTATGCCTGAGTTGAGGATTAGTTTCTGGCTAAAAGGATGAGTGTAATGATTTTTAGCTTAACCACCCTCTCAAAGATAACTCGGTTCTTTGGACCTTTGAAGTCACTTTAAGTATCATTTGTAATGTGAGGCTTTGACATGATGTTTCAATCAGCTTTGTTTTCATCTTGTTTTATCTCATATCAAATAACTATTGCATAAACACTCATATTTGAAAAAATTGTAAACCTCATCAGAGTCTAAAATAAATCTCCTTCTTCTTTTTGTTTTTGGTGGAATCAACAGTAATGTATACTCATCAAACTAAGAATATCATGTGTAACAGTAAACTCAGAACTAAACCAAACAGGAAAAGAAAATCTTAAAATACATCACTCTATTTTTGGGGTTTTTGTTTTTCTATTTTTTTATTTATATTTATATATATTTTTTATTTTTCACCTTCAATAGGGATTGTACATTTTGAGGTGTTGGCCATTAATAGGGATAGCCATTATTTCTCCCTGCAAAGTCTGCAACTTGTAAGTATTCTTGCCCTATAACATGGGCTATCTGGTATGGACCAATCCATTTAGGTTCAAATTTACCCTTTTCACCATGCTTATCATTTTTAGGATCCCAATAGATGACTATATCTCCTTGAGAAAAAGGAGTACCCTTGGCTTTCTTATTAAACAATTTCATGGTTTTCTGGGTTTGTTCCATCATTCTATTAAGGGTCTCTCTTCTTTGCTCTTCTAACAGGACAATTTGGTCAAGCCTTCTCTGTATGGGATTAGGGTCTTCATGGTCTTGTAATAAGAGGGAAAGTGCCAATTTTTCTATTCTTGAAGGTAATAAGGCCTTCTCTCCATATACCATCTCATAGGGGGTTCTTCCTGTGTTTCTTTTAACAGACAACCTATCAGCCCATAGAGCAAATTTAAGTTCACTGTCCCACCCTCTTTTGTTCTTACCTAATGACATTTTTATTCTAGTTATTACATTCTTATTTGATGACTCAGCTAGACCATTTCCTTGGGGGTAATAATTAGTAGAATGGGATAGCTCAATTCCATATTCAGCATAAAACTCTACCATTTCATATGAAACAAAATACTGTGCATTATCTGTAACCAGTTTGTGAGGAACTCCAAACCTGGTCAAAATGTTTTCTTCCAAGAATTTGATGATAGTGGCAGTAGTGGATGTTCTCAGAGGTGCAGCTTCTACCCACTTTGTAAAGTAATCTGTTGCAGTTATGATCCACTTGTGCTGGCCAGATGAATTAGGCTTGATCTCTCCAATTAAATCAATGCCCCATTGGGTGAATGGTGCTTCAATGATTACTGGCTTGAGAGGCATAGCTGCTAGCTACTTCTTTCCTGCAAAAACTTAGCAGTTATGATAGTTCCTAACATATTTATATACATCCTTAAAAATGGAAGGCCAATAATATCCTGCTCTCATAATTTTATTAGTTGTGGCTCTTGGAGCAAAATGTCCTCCACAGAAACCATCATGAAATTCATTAATTATTTTTGGGACTTCACTTTCATATAAACAGACTAATAATACTCCATCAGGGTGTTTCCAGTATAGCACACCATCCTGTATATAATATTTTTGGGCTTGAAGCTTGATTGACCTCATTCTGTTTATTGACATATCTTTAGGGAATGAAAGGGTTTGTAAGTATGACAAAATTTCTTCATACCATTTGCATTCAGTATTATTGATTCTTCTGACATCATATGCTTCATCTATTGTGAGAACATTTTCAAATCCTTCTTCTTCTTTGTTAGCCAATAGTTTAGCCAAACCTTGTCCTTTGATAGTTTTAACTATTTTGAATTCAGCATCATATTGTAGAAGCTTTACCATCCATCTTGTTGGTCTTCCTAATGGCTCTGATTGAGAAAAAATATCTTTTATTGCTATAAAAGGGATACAATAGTAAACCTTATTTGAGCCAAATATACCTTTGAAGTGTTCTAAAGATTGGATGACTGCATAAGCATGTTTTTCTAGCAAGGTGTATTTAAGATGTGCTCCTTTCAATCCTGAACTCATGAAGGCTATTGGCCTTTCATTATTTTCATCATATTTTTGTGAAAGAACTACAACAATTGAATGTTCAGATGCGTATGAATAGATGTTAAAATCTTTAAAATAGTCAGGGCAGCTTAGGGCTGGAGTGGTTGATATGGCTTCTTTGATTTTGTTAAATGCTTCCATATTCTCTATTGTCCATTTTATTTCTCCAGTTTTCTTAACCATATCATTTATGGGTTTGGTCATCTCTGCAAAATTTGGAACAAATCTTCTAATAAAATTTATCTTGCCAAAGAATGACTTGACACCTTTCAAATTTCTGGGAGGGGGAATTTTGGAAATAGCTTCAATTCTTTCTGGGTCAATGCTTATTCCTTTTTCTGAAACTATATGCCCTAACAACTTTCCTTGTGTAGTCCCAAATATGCATTTCTTGGGATTTAAAGAAATTCCAAATTCCTTGCACCGAGAAAAAATTGTAGTTAAGTGTTCTAGATGATCTTCTGGATTTTTAGAAAATACTATGATATCATCCAGGTAGACAACTACAATTTTGAACATTAATCCTTTGAAGGCAAAATCCATTGCCCTCTGAAAAGTAGCACCTGCATTCATTAGTCCAAAAGGTATTCTTAAATATTCAAATGTGCCCCAAGGTGTAGTGAATGTTGTCTTATGTCTATCTTCTGGATTTATCTGAATTTGATTGTACCCTAAAAATCCATCTAATAGAGACAATCTAGTTGAGCCAACTATTGCTTGCAATAATTGTTCCATGTTGGGTAATGGGTAATTGTATTTTAAAGAACTCTTGTTTAAATTTCTAAAATCTACACAGAGTCTAATATCCCCATTCTTTTTTTGATTGGTACTAAATTGGATATCCAGGAAGAAAATCTTACCTTTCTGATTATTTTGGAATCCAACAATTTTTGTACCTCTTTTTGCATTATTGGGTGCAGAGTTGGGTTGTACTTCCTTTGTTTCTGTCTAAATGGTTTAGAATCTTCCTTCAGGGGTATTATGTGTGTCATTACATCTATTTTGAAAGTTTTAAGGTCTTCATAAGTCCAAGAAAAATGTTCTTTGTTCTTTTTCAAGAAACTGATATATCCAACTTTTTCTTTAGCAGGTAAGGCCATGTCTACTTTCACTATTCTAGGTTCTTTCATTGAACCAATGTTAATGTCTTCAGATATTACTTCTCTACTTAAAGGCTTATAAGCTTTGTCAAAATCATCAAATAGACTCTCTAGAGAAACTAATCCTTTGGGTATTTTATTTGTTTTCAACTGGATTACTTCTACTGGCTCTCCTATTTGGTCTTTTAGCTTGTCTTCATCCTTTTCATCATAGATTACATCTGCATACTGATTTTGCAGAGTCATAAAATCCTTAATATCTATATCATCTTGAAAGACCTGTAGATAGACTATGTTATCTAGCATAGAAGGCTTATAGACTGAAATAGTTGGGAATCTGTCCATATATTCTGTAGTTATCTCTGGGTGATCTAGACTTGAGGCATTTACAACTAAAATATCTGCAACATGATTTTGTTCTCTTGGAATATATGAGATATTGAAAGCTAAGAATTTATCAATTTCTTCCAATACTGCATTTTTATATTGCTTAAGCCTAGGGTGCTTGGTCTGATATTTACCTTTGATCTGTTGTATAATAAGCTCTGCATCCCCTATTACAGTCAAGTAGTTAATGCCTAACTCTTTCGCTTTTCTTAACCCTAGTAGTAAGGCTTCATACTCAGCTACATTGTTTGTGCAAGGGAATTCTAGTATGTAAGGAATACCAAGGTAATTTCCTTTTATATTAGTCAAATTAACACCTGCACCTGCTCCAGATTGGGATTTAGCTCCATCAAAAGACATGGTCCACATTTCTTGGGTTAATACTCTATCTGATTCAGCATCTACTATTTTCATAACTTCTGGATCCATGTTCTTTGCTTCTGGTACTTCCACCAGGAATGGGTTGTGCCATATGGAGTAAACTCCCATCCCTTTTTCTTCCATAGAGTTTACTAAGTTTATCATTGTTTCATCAGTTTGAATTAACTCTATGGAGTGCTTGTTAAATGGTTCTCTTCATAAAATTATATTCTCCTTATCTGATATTGGGATTGTAGCATAGGACCAGTCCAGTTGAATTGAACCTCCCAGTTGTTCTACCCAATGTCTACTGAGTAATAGTGAGAAGAATGGGTCAACATCAACTACTGCAACATCCATGACTATGCCCTTTTTGGGGTGTTGATCCAAGAAAACCAACAATCCAGTTATTACCCCTACACAAGGAATTTGTCTACTATCCATAATTAAAATAAGGGTAGAATCTCTAGTACTGATTAATCCCATTTGATCAGCTATTAATTTGGGCATGATATTGTGTGAGGCTCCACTATCTAGCATGCAATTATGAATCACATACCTTTCCCCTTCATCTGAATTATACCTCAATGATACATAGAAGGGTCTAACAGAGGATGGTGATCTTGTATCATGTTGATTTTGTCTAGCAACATGGCAAGTTGGGTCTTCTTTTTGTTCCACTAATCCAAATGCTCTGCAGACTTGTTCTCTGTATTGTTGAACTTTCATAAGTTCTCCAAATGTGATGTTAACCTTTTGTTTTATGAGTTCTGACCCAACATCAAATTCTATCTTCTTTATATCCAGTGGTTTATTACTTTCTTCTTTGGAAATCTCTTCCTCTGATTCTATTACTTCAGGAGTAATCTTTTTGAGGATTCTATCAGTTTTCTCTTTACTGATATTCTTATTTGTGAAAGTTTGTTTTCTTGTTTCACTTGTAGAGGCTTTCTCTGTCCTATCTAGGACAATCCTGTTTCTTAAATTCAAAGTATGGGTAGCCTCTAATTCTTCAACTTCTTGAGCAGTGGGGATTAATTTCCCTTGCTTCATCTTGTCATATCTTGACTCATGTGATTTCTGCAAGATTTTAGTTCCTTCAATTACTAAGATTTGAGGATGATGATTTGAAGCATATTTATCCATATCTTCTTCAAACAACCTTTCTCTAGATTCATCTTCAATAGACCAACAAGCATTGATTCTTATATCCTCTTCTGATTCAACATGTAAATCTACATTGCGTTGATCACTTAGGTGAATTCCACATGCATCAGGGTTATGAGGTGCATCACATGTAGAGTAAAAATAGGGAAAGCCTTCTACTACATTGGCAGATGGTATGGGGTTAGGAACACTATTATGATCTCTATCAGAATCTCTATTTTTCTAGCTATTGTTACCATTATTCCTATTCCTATTTCCTTCTTTAGAACCATTGTTGTTTCCCCAATTCCTATTGAATTTTTTCTTAAAAGGAGGATGGTTGTCAACATGTGGTCACTCTGTTTGTGAAGATTCACCATTATTACCATTGTTTCTTTCAATTCTTGCTATCTTGTTGTTCATGTTACTGAGCATCTCAGTCATTTGACTAGTCAATTTCTCCATTGGATCAATTTCAGTTCTTCTTTGTATATCAAATGCTACTCTTTTAGGTTTTCTATCAGGTAGGTTGACTTCTAGAGAATAAGGCTTCATCTTACCACTGTCAAGCATATTTCTTTCTATATCCATTGCCTTTTCCATACAACCATCAATGGTAGTGGCTTGTTCTTGCCTCAGCTCATAGTTAAACTCTCCTTGAAAAGCATTTTTGTAAAAACAAATAGATTGAATATCACTAGGCCTAAGGTTGGTAGGGATTTTGTTTCTAGTCTTTGAAAATCTTCTGTTAAAGTCACTAACAACCTCATTCTCTTTTTTCTTCATAGTGGCTAACTCAGTTAACAGAGATTGTTCATTTTTTCTTTCACCATATTTCTTTAGAAACACAACTTCCATTTTGGTGAAGTTTGGGATATCATTGTCAGGAAGGGAATTGAACCACTCTCTAGCATATTTTTCTAAAGTCTGTAAAAATAGTCTTAAGACTACATCTTCATGTTCAACCTCTAGACTATCCATCGCATACAAGAAACTCTTGATATGATCTTCTCTAGTTACTGCACTATTTCCTAAGAATTTTGGAAGGTATTTGTGAGCTTTACTGGGCAAGGCATTTAAATTTGTAGGTAACACAAAAGGCCTATACCTATTAGTCCTCCATAAATGGACATTAGCTTGATTTGCCTGATTTGCCTAATTTTGTTGATTTTCCTTATTTGCTTGGGCCATTGTTACTGTAGGTATAATGGGATTTAGATTTGCAGCAACAATGCCTACAGGGATATGGGTCTGGGTAGCCTGAATATAATCTAAGGGGTTATCTACCTTAGTATTACTATTAATTGGACAATGAGAATAATCACATGTATCTTCTATAATAGGATTCAAATTTTCATCTATAGTGGTATCAATAGTAAAAGTATTCTGATTTTTCTTTACGTACTTTTTACCGCTAGAATTTGATCTACTATTATACGTAGTATTCTTGAAAAGTGGAGTTTTTTGATTATGTATAAATACCTCTGGATTCTCGAGTTCTGGGAATAGCTCCTTACCGCTTCTCCTGGTGTTCACCAACACGTTCTGCTCTTTCCTTTTTTATTTTAATCTTCTGGGTTCGTTCAGATAGAGTCACCAACATCGAGGTGCAGAAAGAACAACGTATACTTTATCAAGAATGCTTGATATTAACACTCATCCTCACAGGAGTCGGTTCTTGGGATAATTCAAGAAAATCAAGAAACGTAGAAACTTACTTCAAAAAGCAATTTTAAAACAAGAATCATGGACATAACAAATAAAGAACACTAAAAATGTAAAAATTAAAGACGTTGGTTCTTTATTTTGACTGGTCATCCATTGATTAAAAATAATCATTGAAAGAAAACTATTAAGAAGATAATTAAATCTTTCTATCAAGTCCTCCCTAGCAATGATGCCAAAAAACTATTGGAACCGATTCTTGCATCCATAGGATTCGATTGTCACGCTACAAAAATCCATTTGAAACCAACGAGCTATTACAGGCTCTGGTCAACCCGCCTCTTCGTTCTGATAAACATGACTATTGCTAAAGGAAAACTACAAAATGGGTAAGGAAACCCCAGTGGTAATTATATGATAAAACGTTGATTACACACTCCAGATTAATGTAACACTATATGTATTAAAATGACCAAGCAAGAAAATAACCATTTGTTATGCCTTATGTAGATCGGTGCCTAGATTCATTGGGCTGTTATAGCAATTTAACAACAATTTTGACATGAACAGAGAGAAGGGGGAAAAGAAAATTGGCGCTCTTAGACTTATTCGAATATCGTAATAAAACTAAAAGTTGACCAATGAAAGAAATGTATATAATGCATTCAAATAATGTAATCCATTACACAGTGACACACAGTACCAAGACAAAGATATAATAGGAATGAAACTCAGAATTGTATTGATTTCATAAAATATTACATGCAGAGTGGGCAGGATGCCTTTTAACTCTATTTTTCTCAAAGAAATACATCAATACAATGAAGAAGACTCTGTTCAAATAATGTAACAGGTCTCTCCTACTCTCCTTGTTCCAATCTGGTAATAGTAGAGTCTCTGAATCTCAGGCTCAATAGGACAGGAAATAATCTCAGCTTCTTGAGCACTTTCCTATCAAAATCCTGCATAGTAAAGGGAAGAAAGAAGAATGAATGAGAAAAATAGACACAAAAGGGAGATACAACAACACAACTCTAAAGGGCACTCAAGTATACCTCTTAGAAAAAATGTTATTCTCTAATTGCTTGATGATGAATCTGAACCTGTCTGCTTCCTTTTATAGCTTTTGGTTCTTGATTCTATTATTTTTGGTCTGGTTCTGGCCTTACACTTGTCAGCATCTGATTGAATCTATTTTGTATGTTGTCCAACTGGTGCGGCTCTGAATTGATCATCATGGTCTACTTTTGGGTTGAAGGGAGCTCTTTCACTAAATAATTTGGCCATTTTGTTCTCTTGTTGGCCCTAGAAACTAAGGATTCATTATTATATTTTTTATTTTTGTTCTGCTTGGCCTGGTCACTATAGTCTATTGTTAAGGATCGACCAGGTTGTTATCATGAAATTTAGATGAAGGATGGAGGGGGACCCGATGTGATGGTGAAGACAAGGGGTGGCGTGCTAGTGGTAATCAGATGGAATGGCACTGATCACGTGATAGAGTGAAGGGAGAAGGGAGGAAAGGTGATGGCTTCACACGATGGATGGAGGTGAGATGGTGTAATGTTAGGAAAAATGTTAGGATGGTTAAGGAAGAATGCATAGAAAGAGGGAGGTAGTGATAAGTAGGAGGAATGTGAGAATGGAAAACAAGATCTGGAAGCATCTATAAGTTGCTACCATAACTATATTCCATCGGAGTGCTCCCCTTGTAACTATATTCCATCGAAGCATGGACTGAATGACTTTCTGCAAGTCAAAACCATGTTTATTCTTCACGCGCTTTCTTCATCTTAAGTATTTTTAGAACATAAAATGAATATGTTTATACTCCTTGTACTCCATTGTTTTTCTTATTGATGCCTTTCAGCTCCCTGTTAGTGCCCTTATTTATAAGACAAGAGTTTCGGGCATGAGCTTTTGAGTAAGATTATTTTAATATTTCACATAGTATGTTATCATTTCTAGTGAATTTGTATGGCCTGATTACATGCTTGAGCATCAGGGTTTATCTTTTGCTCAGTCAACATTGCTCCTTTTTGTGTACTATCTGTGGGATTTTGAGTCATTTCCTTGCTCTCTACCTCGGTATTGATTTCAGGCATTTTGTGGAGTGATCACCCTTTTTTTGGGAGCCTAGACTATCAAATTTTCTTTTTGGACATGATTTTGCTGATTTTTAGTGGCTTATTGTCAGATCAGTTGTTCAACTGAGTACAAATATTTAGTCGACCATATATACCCCATTTTCCTTGGTTCCTTTTATATGGCCTAGATCAATCAATTATCATCGGATCTTATAAAGGACCAATAACATTCTTTGATCTCCATAGGGTACAACTCATGCTTTGGAAGAAACACGATCGAGCGTAGCCATTGGATCAACCTTTGTTCCATCGCTTCCTTGGATCTTTTATAACTTGTGGGTTAGATAACCTAAAGAAACATGCTTCGAAAACTCCCTTGTTTAGTATTGACTTAATCAAAATAAAGGTGGCGATTAATAACGTGTTAGGACCCTTGTTAAATGTGGTTAAAATTTAATTAATCAAGCACCAATTTAAGCTTACCATTTGATTTACCTTTGAAGCGTGCGTCATCGTTGGATTATTTCAATGATGGGGGCGCAACCATTGGATTTCTCGTACATGAGCAAGGTTTAGCAAAAGGAAGGGGGAAGATTATCCATGTATCAACCTTATAAAACTTGATTAAGGGATTTTATTAGCCTTGATAATGCATTTAATCAATTAAAAATTTGTGAGTTAACCTTTGATCATTTTTAACAACGCGCTGTCGTTGGATCCGGATGGAAATGGGCGCTGTCATCAGATCTTTGTGTTGTTTCATCCCTTTGTTTGACTTTGACTCATTCGTCACCGTCAGATCTTGACAAGGGCCTTCACATCCGTTGATCCCTTTTTACTTTAAATATTCGTATGATAAAAGGAAATCGCATAATGGATCACGTCCGTTGATCTTTGAGCTTGTTCTAGTGCTGTCGTTAGATCTCCTACAAGCTGCATACTCGATAGCCGAAAGGGGCACATTATTACATTTGATTAATCTTGGTTTAAGCTGAAAGGGGGCAATTAGCAATGTATTATACCCTCACTAATGCATAATTAATCTTGGCTTTACCTTTGTTTTTCTCGATATCTTACCATTTCCTTGTTTGGGCCTTGATTTCGGTGCGACCGTCGGATCTCGATCGATGTTGGCACGATCGTTGATCTCGATCAACCTGCAGGGTTAGTTACCAAGGGGCACATGATTTTAAACTTTGATTAAGCCGAAAGGGGGATGATTATCCGATGTGTTAGACCCTTACTAATATTTTTTAATAGATTTAATTAATCTCATGGGGTCTTTTACCTTTTTGATGCACCTTTAATGAGAGCGCCACCATCGGATTAGATCTTGATCGAGCGTAATCATCAGATTTGTCTAATTAGCTCGATGTTTAATTTCAAAGGGGGGCATACCCTTAATGCTTTTGACCATAGTATTTTAAAGAGTGGTTTAATTAAATCAAGCGCATCCATTGGATTTACATCTCGCTTAAGCGCTACCGTCAGATCTGTCGATTTGTTTGATATTTAATTAATAAGGGGCCAGACTTTAGGCTTTAATTTGGAATTTTGACCCTTGTTGACTCCTTAAATATTTGACTTTTTGGAGAGCACGCATCCGTTGGATTGGGCTTAGCTCAAGCACATTCATCCAGATTAGCAAAGTTGCACAGATTTAATTCAATGACTTTGATCTTAGGTTAAAATATTCTTAGATATTTTGACTTTTGTCTTAACCTTCGGGTTTCCTATGAAAAGCGTGTCTATTGGATTATTTTTTGATGAAGCACTATCGTTAGATTTATATGAGGTGCTCAATTTTTAACACAACGGGGTGCATACCCTCGAGGCTTTTAATGAAGACCTTAATGCAAACTTTATTTTTTTGGACTTTAATATTGTGCTTGGATTTTTGGGTTTTTAGACCATGGCCCTTGATTAGATATTTTAATACCTTAGGACTCTAATGATTTAAAAATTGACTTAGGTCCAATTATGATTATTGATCTGGAAGACTAAACCTTGTATTTTCAATGGTCGGGTTTTATTAAAAGGGACTGACTTTGGCAACCTTTTTAAGATATAACAATTTTTCAAAGGTGCACATAATAGCAATGTTCAAGGTTAAATTTATGGAAAGCCAAAATCTCTAATAAGATGCAAAGAGACTAGGAATGCTTGTTTATTTTGATGAAACAAAAAATTTAAATTTGGGTGTTTCAAAGTTTGAGTCAAATTTGGCTCTAACATTTACCACTACTTGATGATCCCTTATAGTATTCTCTTTTTCTTCATGATCCTTATCATCATCATCATCATCATTTCATAGTATTTCATCAATGACCATTTATTCTCTTTCTATTGGAGCAGAATGTTCTACAACCTATATTCAAAATGATCAAATTTTGGAATCTACTCTATTTCTAAAATTGGCATATCATCTTCTAATTGCATAGGAATTACGAAATATTATTTTGAAATAGAAGTTTCAACATCCTACATATCAAGTGAAATGAGAAATTCATCAGTAGGATAATTAGAAACAAATAATTCCTCATATCTTCCTCAACCAATATAATAATCATCTTTCTGAAACACTTGATGAGATTGCATCCCTTATTTCATTTTTTCTTGATCATTATTTTGAGAATACTAAAAATTTTGATCATCATTTTCAATGATCTTATCCAAATTTATGGAAGATCCTGATTTATCATGTGTTTCAAAACTAACCCACTCTAGGACTTCTCCACTGTCTAAAAGAAAATCACTTTTAGCATCTTTGATCTTTATCTCATGAGAATGATTTATATAGTTATCAAGATATGCATCTTGATGCATTTGTTCCCTGTGCTTGATCACTGTTTCTTTTAAGTTGTAGAATTAACCTTTGCAATTTGTCCTGCATTTTAGGTGAAGCAAGTACTTAATTAGAAAGAGAATCAAAATATTCCCATTTATTCCACCAACAATAATCATATTCTAAAATTAGGAAGTGATGTTCAACCACTTCTTCACACTCTGCAATTTCAACAATCAAAAGCTCTTCAAGTTCACATTCATCACTTTCAAAAAATTTATCTTCAATAAAAATTCATCTTCCTCAAGTAATAAAATTTTATGATCAATCATAATGAAACTACCTCTAGAATATGTCAATTCTAGAGCTTTAGTTGTTTCATTCAACTCTATGGAAGATTATATTCTGTCATATGTTTGAAAGCTAGTTAAATCTAAAACTCCTCCAATATCTGAAGACTCATGCATTTCTACATTTTCATAAAATTGATTACTACAATCCTCATTAATGGATATTGGCTTTGAAACTTGCACTTCCTCTTGAATAATATCAAAAGTGGTTGAGAAACTAGAATATTAAATTTCATTCGATGGTGTCGAAAAATGCGTATCATGACTCATAGAAAGTAATTGATTTAAAACCTTAGGGTGATGTAATGATAATATACCCACATAAACTCCTTTTGAAATCAACCATTACTCTCTAGCTATTGCCCCATCATACACGCTAGATAAGGATAAATTCTTAGGAAACATTTCTAAACACTTAACCGTAAAAGGATCTAAATCTTCCAAATATATTTGAACAACTTCTTCTAAAATAATAAAATGTGTCTCTATTTCAACATATAACTTATGAAACCTATCATTAAAATGACTCATGGACTCATTAGGCTTTTTACATAATTTTTACAAAAACATTCTATCTTTAACATAAAGCAACTTTATGTTAATTTAAAACATTTAAATACATTAAACATTTAAACATTCTATCTTTTAAACACAAAGCAACTTAATGCTAAAAATAACAAAAATACATAAAAATAAATAAAAGAACAATCACAAGTAAAAATAAAAATAACTTAAAACAACACCAACATCAACTACACTATACAAACTAAAACAACACTTTACTTTATAACAATATAACAAATTTACCAAACTAACAAATTTAACAAAAATAACATAACAAAACTAACAATAATTACAACATTATTAAATAACATAAAAAACACAACATAATTCAACTATTATAACATAACAACAAATATGAGCTTAACATAGTCATCCTAACTATCACACCAAAACCACACAACACCACAATATGACTTTTAAAACATTTTTAAAACAACCAAATCCAGTATGATGACAACATGAACATCAAAATTTACTCGGAATGACTCTGGAAGCATAAATGAAAGAGACTCGGTGAGCACATGGTGAATTCAACGGTGTATTTTTTACTATCCAAATGGAAACCAACCCTTTTGATAATGCACATTGCTATGACACTTGAACAACGAATTTCAAGCAATGATTTGGAAATAAATTTTTAAATTTTCAAGTGGGTCCTCAATTTTTGGGGTTGTTGTGAAGGACGTCACAACAAGTCCTTGTACCATTTAGACTAGAAGAGGGTAAGTATACCTATGAAAGCTAGTTCTGCCATATCATTTGGTATAGGACAAACAATCATGAGTCATAAATAGGCAATGGAGACTAAGACCAACATTAGGGTAATGACATGGCTCTAGTTGACTTCGGATGAGAGGATAATTAGCTAGACACTAGGCATATATACGCTAACCCCTTGCATACAAAATATTTAACAAGATGACCAAATAGGTCGAGGTTCATCATGCTAAGGGATGGGGAGATTATAAATCCACCCTCTAGCTTTTATGGGCCCTAAAGGATAACTCCAACCATGGATCGAAACTCATGTTAGGACAAGAGGAAGCCAAATGGGAAAGTTGTTCCACAAAATGACACTACTTACAAGATTTGGCCAATCTCATCCACTTGGGAGATTGTCTACAACAACCCTAGCTCCCAAAAGTGGTATTTTAAGTAATGGTAGTAAATTAGAAAAAATAAATTATCCTGTGTAATAGCAAACTAAGTTTATGTGGTACAACCAGGTGAGTAGACTTGGGTTGTTACACTTAAATAGAGAATGCCCAAAGGCTTACATAATACTTACCCATAGGCTACATCAAGAGCACTTATAGAAACTTCATCATTGTCAACCTTGGCCTAATAAGGTTAGATGATAAATATTTTAGCATCCCCATAATTAGAATGAGGGGGTCAATGAGAGAAGATATCAGAGATGGTACATTCCCTCAATAATAAATGATCAAATGGGTCAATGAATCCTACTATCTTCTCTTTTCAAAGGTACGTGATCTAGATCAACCTCTTTATGAACACAAGTTGTAACTTTACCTTTTAGATCAAAATATTGAGCTTCTTGTGAAAATATATTCAACATATAATATGATGACCATGATGTGTACTCCAATCCCAAGATAAAAGTAATTATATTATTAAGCAATAGCTAGATCTCTAAATAATCTGTTAGGTATAGTTTATTATTACATTATTTAAATTAATAATGTAGTGCATTATTTGTTGGCATTCTAGAAGCCAACGTGCTATATTAATTTTTGGTTAGTGCTTAAGTTATATTTGCTAGGTTGGGACTATAAATATTTTATGTTTATTCTTGGCTGATTGTTATAGGCTAATCTTAGCCAGTTCATTATATATATTTCTAGTTGAAAAAAGAATTTATTATACATTTATAAACATTGGTATCAAAGCTGGGTTTATGGCTCTCTACATCCACTTTGCCTCTGCAAATAGTTGACTGTGATCTCATATTAGCGAGCCTCTAGCTGAATAGAAAAATGTACATCATTTGTTGTTTGACATGGATAAAAAAATCCCTATTCTCTGTTACCTTGTTTGCAACCGCTATTAAAAATTTGTCGCCTCTTATAGTAGCCTCTGTGTGTTGTTTGATATTCCCCTATTTCAAAAATAAAAAATAAATATAAAAATATAAAAATGGCCACTCCTACCAAGCTTGCATCCACCAGGCCACTACCACCCCTTGGTCATGCTGCACCCAAATGGGTCGAGCAGTCCTACGTGCGTAGCCTTAGGGTTGTAGCCCTATGCACACCACACAAGGTGCAACACCAAAGTTGTAGCCACAACACTATAGCTTGCATGGAACCCAAGTCATAGGTCAAAAGGGCCACTACAACACATAGGCTAAAACTAGGGCCAACGTAACCCCTATAGAGTAGCTTTGTTGTGCACCCAATTGTAGCCACCAGGGTTGTGCATCCAACCTTGATCCAGGACTCGATCCGCTCACGCATATCATGG
Organism: Wollemia nobilis; assembly: GCA_028583015.1. NCBI lineage: Eukaryota > Viridiplantae > Streptophyta > Pinopsida > Araucariales > Araucariaceae > Wollemia > Wollemia nobilis. The sequence goes on along the minus strand of JAQPPZ010001711.1, from coordinate 3,396,236 downwards.
AAAAAATGTAGAGGAGGCCATGATAACTAAACATAGGCGTAACAAAAAACTTAATGGATATCACGTAATAAGAGCCATATATCATGCTATTTTGCAAAAATTAAACCTTATTTTTCTAAGGTTTTCATCTCAATCAATCACATGGTGGCGGGTGGTTTTTTGGACATTCATGGAGGAGATATGCTTTAAATACAACATGGTATTTACAAGTCTTGATGAGCAGTTCAGCCCAATTGGCTAGTGCATGGAAGATATGAAGCTCACTAACAGGTTTCAGGTTTAAATCTCATCGAACATTTTTTTGGATTCATTAGCTGCTCTTGACCTCAAAGTGTGTGGGATTTCTATGCATGGATTTCTGTTGACTGCACTCCAACTACCCATTGACTCGGCCTTTTGTTGATCATTGGATGGAGGAGTCAGAGCCCCCCAGGTCCAATTTGTTTTTGATTAATTTTTTTATGCAATTTTTATTTATTTTAAATTTAATTAGATTAATTTTTAATTAGTTGTTTTTATTTTTATTTTTAAATTTTGAATTAATTAATTTAAATTTAAATTTAGAATTTAATGCATTAAAAAAATGGGCTACAAAGATCATGAAAATAAAAAAGCATTGAATTAATTTTTTTTTTGCAAAAAATACGAAAAAAACATATTTGAACTCCAAAATTCAAAAAGAGGGCTACAAAACTGAAACACCTTATTACTTTGCAAAACCAAAAAGAAGGGGGCAACATAATGTTTTTTGGATTTTGCAAAATCAAACTCAAAACAATGGCAAAGCAAAAGCTAGTGAATATCAATGTGCAAATAAAAACTATTGCAAAACTATTATGTAAAAATTAGCATTGTAAAAGGTGCATTTTCATTGGAATCTTGTTAGAGCTACTATGCTACAGTAACTATAATTGTTACCTCATTTGGTAATTAGTAGATTCTCCTAAGTAGATTTAATTTACAGCATGGTAAAAGTAGTTTGTTGCTTTTACCATTAGATTATTACTTTTTACTTTTAACCTAGAAGATATTATTCTTAATATCTATTCTATGGTTAGTAGTCATAGTCATTTTGACTACATTATTTGTTAGTAGTTAGCGCTTACTTATCAAAGCGTGTTAGTTGTTAGTTGTTAGCTACAATTATTATATTTTTAGCGAGATTTCCTATTAGGCTATTTCAATCCTAAGTTATTTGTATTTAAGCTATGCAACTATCAATACAATTTCTAATCTTTGCCTATGCTCTAACATTGGTATCAGAGCAATACCTGGGCAAGAGAGAGCGAAGTGAGCAAGGCAGAATTATTTTTTTGTTTCGTAACATGAGCAAGACAAAATATTCTTTTTCATTTCATAATACGAGTAAGGCAAATTATTTTTTTTTTCATTTCATACTTCATTTTTGCTCTCTGGTGTAGAATTTCGTGATTTATTTTTGTGATTTTTATTGGCCAGGTGCAGCTGGCAAAAATAGTTCCCATTGGTACTACATTAGATCTATTGGATTTGACAGTGTGAAATCTTATGCGCTACCAGTTTTATCCGCATAGTGCACAAGCTTCTAACACCTAGGCGGAGGCGGTGCATCCCCCTTGCTACAGCGGACTAACAACCTGCTGATAGCCAAATCATTGGCTATCCCCTTACGATGACTAGTGCTGACACCGATAACCCACACATGGGTATAGACCCCACACATGGAGCTGGCCTACTGTAATTTGAATGATGCTCTCCTACATGGATCCTGAACCCTATGACCAGCTAACCAATGTAAATTCTGAGGGAACCCTAATGCGCATAGGTGATCTAACCTAACACTAACAACGAGGTGAGATCAAAAACCCAAGAAAGCTATTGGGCACGAAGCCCAAGGTAACACATGGCCAACAGACCCTATGCCACATAGATCGATGTAACTAGACACAGACATGACACATGGTGGACTGACCATGTACCACTTGGACTTGACTTGACTGGACAAAGGTGACACGTGGTGGACTTACCATGTGCCATTTAGACTCGACATGACTAGATAGAGTTGACACATGGTGGACTGGCCATGCACCACCTGGACCAACGTATCTAGACATAGACATGATACATGGCAGACTGGCCATGTGCCATTGGGCTAGATGTAGACAAGTGGACCCCTTCAGCCGCATTGCATGTATGGTAGTAAAAGGGAGTCCAAATTTGTGATTGCCCATAGGTAATCAGAGATAAAGAGGATTAATCCTCCTCTTATACTATCCTCGTAGCACCAATGTTATGCATGTGGGATAATTCCCCAAGAATTAAAAAAAAAGAAATGCACGTCTTTGCGCCTTCAAAGGGAAGGTGATCTCCTTCCATCCTATCGGGCTAGCTAGCCCGATTGGTAGGAGCGGCCAACCTTTTGATGGACACCCGTGAGGTTAGGAGTTCGAGCCTTGTCGAGGTCCCCCACCCTTCTTTTTTGCTCGAAAGGCATGCTACCAAGGTAAGATTTTTTAAATTTTTGCATTTTATTAAAGTTTTTTATTTTTTTTTAATAATTTAATATTATTTTTATTAAAAATCATTGATTTAAAATTAATTTAATTTAGTTTTTAATCATATTAATGATTTTTAAACAAAAATTATTTTAATATTAATTAAAATATCAAATAAACTTTTATTTTTGCAAATACAAGAGAAAGGAGACTATCTTTTTTTGCAAATTATAACAAAAGAGTGCTTTTGTTTTCTCCACAAAAGGAGATGTAAGACAAAGAAGAACACCATTTTTTTTGCAAAAGTAGGGAACCCTAAAATCTTCTCAAAACCTTGTTTATTTTGAAAAATCAAAGGGGGACAAAATCAAGAAAATTGATTCTTTCTTGCAAAATTGTAACACAAGGAGACACCAAATTTGCAAAATCCAAAGTTAAAATTTATGCATTTGTTTTCTCCAAGGAGGGATATAACACAAGAAATTGCACATTTTATTTTTTGTAAAATCGTTAAGCTAAAACCAAGTCATATGTCGACTGGTTCTGGAAAGCCTTTCAAACGTGGGTCCACTAAAACCTAGTCATATGTCGATTGGTTCTGGAAAGCCTTTCAAATGTGGGTCATGTGTTGACTGGTTTTGGAAAGAGATTAAAGACCTTGGGTCCACTAAAACCAAGTTGTGTGTCGAGTGGTTCTAGAAAGAGATTTAAAACCTTGGGTCCATTAAAACCAAGTCATGTGTTGACTAGTTCTGGAAAGCCTTTCAAACGAGGGTCATGTGTCGACTTGACTTGAAAGGAGTGCTACTTTTTTAATTTTGTAAATCAAAAGGGGGAAAACAGGAAATTGTATTTCTTTGTAAAATTGTAACACAAAAGGGGGATTTTGTAGATTTATAGATTTATTTTGTAAACACAAAAAAGGAAAGACAATTGTTTTATGCCACATTCTTTGCAAAATTGGAAAACAAGAGGAGATTTTGAATATCGAATTTTTGCACAACACAAATCAAATTTTATTGCAAAACTTAGCAATAAGGTGCATTTTTGATATTACTCGACACCTTTATTTTAAATTGGTATTTGATAAATTAGGTGCATTTTCAGTTGCATCTGACACCTAAGTGAAAAATTTATGGGCACTCTTTGATTGATTCTTGCATTTAATTTCTTGTTTTCTGCAATTATAAGTCATCAAAAACAAGAGTACTCAAAACTCCAAATTTCACTCATTTGTGTAATTCATTTGCACAAGTATAAGCCAATTTTCTAAAAATTGATATTCTCTCCATACAAACCTAAATTCACTCTTATTTTTTTGGCTCAATTTCCTCAAACTGATTATCCTTCTTTAGGAGGATTTTCAGGCAAGTGCCATTAAATATATTTTTGAGTGACTTCTCTTTCAACTCTTATTTGTATGGCTCAAATTTCCTCAAACTGATCATCTTTCTTCAAGAGAGTTTTTTAGGTAGGTGCCATTAAATACCAATTAAGAGTGAAATAAATATCATCTTGGTGCAATTCTAGAACCTTCATCATGGCAACTATCAACAAATACCTAAATGATACACAATTGCTTAAAGGTTCTAACTATTCAGCATGGAAAACCAAGATGAAAGCCATACTTATTGTAGAGGAAATATGGGATTTAGTGTATGGCACAAAGCAAAGACCCACATCAACAGGAGCTTATTAGAAAGAATGGGAAAAAAAGGATAACCATTTTCTCATGCTGATTTTCCTAGCTACTACTGATGAAATCCAACCTCACATAAGTGAAGCCAAAACTAGTAAAGATGCATGGGATGCATTAAGTACCATTTTTGAAGGTAAGAATCAATCGACTATTCTAAACCTTCAAACTCAACTTCATACACTCCATATGAAGTCAGGAGAAATAGTAGAACTATTCCTCTATAGAGTGGCAAAACTAAAGTCAAAGATGAATGCTTTAGGACAAAAAGTAGAATATACTATCATGACTTCAATAATAGTGAGGGCTCTTCTAGAATCCTATAATATGTTAATAAATTCGCTTCATGTATCTTAAATAATAGTAACCTTTATGGAGTTAATCAATTTGCTTCAAACCAAGGAAGCAAATCAGCCCCAAAGTGATCAAGTGTCAAACAATGCACTTTACTCGAACAACAAGGGTGGAAAGAAGAAAGGAAACTTTCATAATAGAGGATCATCTTTAGGAACATCTTTAAAAGATAAGGGCAAGCAAACTCAAATATAAAAGAAGTTTTGCATAAATTTTAAAAAATGACAACCATGACACCAATCGGTGTTGGTTTAAAAACAAGCAAAACAAAAATGGCAAAGGTACATCACAAAGGTAAGATAGAAAAAGAGGTAATGTTGCTAGTGAAGTGTTTGATTCTAATTCTAATTCTAGTTCAGAAATAGCACACAAGGTGCTAATGGCTCATACAACATTGTAAAGGAAAACCATTTTTTCTCCCTAGGCAAGAACCATTCCAACCCTCTTTTTAGACTTCATAAATAGTAAATGTTTTTATTTGAAGTACTTGCAATAAAGGGGTGATTGTACCTCTTTTTTAGGCTTCATAAATAGTAAACTCTTTCTATTTGAAGTACTTGTAATAAAAGGGGGGATTTTTTGGTGTAATTTTTTAAATTTGCCTAGGAGGCAATCTTTGTAAAAGCCTTAAAAAGCTTCATGAGTTGCATATATTTTGCACTTAAGGGGGGATAAACATTTCTTTCCTACTTCACACAATTTTTGTAAAAATGGAGGAAGACTTATAAGGGTGCATTTTCGACAGCGACCGACACCTTAGTTACACTTATTGCAGAAATTCCATTACAACATATTTTTTCAACAAAGGGGGAAACTTATAAAGGTGCATTTTTGACAGTGATCGACACCTTAGCTACCTTATCAAAAATTTTACAAAATCATATTGTAACAGAATGAACCTCGTATATAGTGATCTACTCTACTACACCTACTGATTGCAATGGCTGGTTACCCATGCAATCCAGTTGGATGACAAGATTACAATAAATACATTTTTTGATGTGAGAACAAAGTGAGTAATGACCCACTTTTTGCTTAGAGTAGCCATAGAACTATGACAGAGCTTGATCCAGAGCAAGAGCCAACATATCAACATCTTTTCATTGTATTGGGGCAGTTATATACATTACCCAAATAATGTAATAAGGGGGGATGCTAGAGTTACTATGTTACAATAACTATAATTATTACCTCATTTGGTAATTAGTAGATTATCCTAGGTAGATTTAATTTACCGCATGGTAAAAAGTAGTTTGTTACTTTTTGTAGCGACCCTGAGGAAGTGGCACACCGTCCACTCACTCTATTTGTGATTATTATTATCAAATATTTTAACGTTTAGCATGCATTAAATGAAAAAGCATAAAAGAGAGGCATAGCCAAAATATGAATAAATAAATGAAAGAATGCTTTGTATTGATATTTCCAAGATCTGATTATATATAAATCCCTCTACGGGATACCCTTACTTTGATACATGATTTTACACAAAGAGGGTAGCAGATGTATAAAATATCCCCTCGTAAAGGAAGATGCACTTTTCTAGGTTTCTCGATGATGCACATAAAATTGTATAAGGGCTTACAGATGCCTCCTTCTCTAGGTCTGATTCCTAGAGGGATCCTCTTGCTTTCATATGTTGCGGATCTATCCGATGAACCTATAGCCCTACAATCAATGAAACAAAAACACATGCTTAGATGTCCGAGATTGCCTCCTTGGATGAGGTTGTTAGCATAATGAAAATAAGTGCAATAAAACTAGTACTATGAATGCCAATAAATGAAGTAAATCTTATGCTAATGATATGAAAGCATGAAAAAGTAGAATAAAAGAAACTAACACCTAAACCCTAGACTAGGTTGCAGGCCACTGTCCAGGACAATGGTTGCTAAGGTGAAATCTATCTCTATTAATCCAAAGGCTATGGGCTTAAGTCTGCTACTAATGTTAAATGATTACTGTATGTGCACAGATGATTACCTCTTAGCTTGGATAGCACTTCATTGCTACTTAAGGGTGCTTAGATTCACTCTCCAATCCGATAGGGCTTCGCTATAAAATGATCTCCAAGGGAAGTTCTCCAAGTATGTGATGTTCTCTCTCTCTTGATTCACAAAATAAGGTCTAAGAAGGTCTCCTAGTGCTTTTAGGTTTGCTCCTTATAAAGTGTTTAAAAACCTAGGTCAATTTCAAAACCCTAGGATTGCTCTTCTACATGCACATTAGACATTGGCATGAGAAGTTTTGCCTTTGTCCGCCCTTGAGGGGTATTTAACTGATGTCTAAATATAGACTTGAGTCCATGTAGATTGGCTGTGAGGAGGAATGCAAATTTTTTCCTGCTCGGCCTTATTGCATGCAGACTACCACTTTCGCCCGAGATTAGGTTATATTTGCGATAAAATGCATTTAATATTTAGCCACTATAATATGCAACGGCTAAGGTTTGACCTCTCTGAGCTTCAACGGACAGACTTGGATGGGCTAAAAAATTCCTCAGATGAGTGGCAAAACCACTTTTGATACTTGGAAGGTCCCAAGGTTTAGTCACATGATCTATGAGTGTGCCCATGTGAGTAGTCTCCCTAAACATGACATGTTTTAGGTGTCTATAGATGCCCCTTTTTGTGATGCACTGAGTGGAAAACACAATGCTGAACAAAAATGTAGACTGCTATGTTTACAGGGTGTATGATGATTATTGATCTGATCAACGTTGGAGGGCCCAATAACGTAAGACGACATGCATCCTTTAATAATTACTTCAACCTGATTGAAAGATTTAATTTAGCATAGGACTTGCACATGTCCACTTGCACTCATACCTCAAATGTGGGTAGCTTATGTTGCTACAACAAAACTGTCCAGTAGGAGAGCTACAAGTTGAAGATGTCATATTTGCTTATGAACCCAACAAACGAGGAAAGTTTTGTAAGAGGTGTATGCAATGATTCATAGGATGAATGTAATTTTGATATGATCGAGTGATATTTGGTTGACTTTGATTATGATTATTTGAAGATTTGAACTACCCCCTCATACAATGAATTGGTGAGGGAAGGGAAATGAATGAAGCAACAAATCACTTGACCAATATGACTAGCTTTGGTTCCTTTCTAGTTGTTTGATATTTTAAATGGACAAAACCCCATCCAAGTGTGATTTCAATTGTTTATGATGATCATTCATCCCTATATTGGGGAGCAGTCCAACCACAAATAGCATTCTTAGGGAGTTAGTATGAGCGACTCTATCTATGATTGTATTGCATCACTTGACTCAGTGTTTTTGGTGTCATAAGAGAATTAGGATGATTGCCTCGTACTCGTGGAGTAGTCCAACTATCTTGATCTTATTTTGGGTTGAGGTGATACATTGTAATTCCAAAATGAGTAATTTTGCCCCAAGTAGCTCTATGGTAACTTACTCATCTCATCGAGTTGCATGGAGTGCAAATCACTGCAACCATTGAGTTGATAGAGTAAGTAACTAAATACGAAGCTTACTCGAGATTTGTTTTTATGTGATTTTTTTGTTATTTTGATTATTATGATGATCAAGGATCATCAAAATGTGCTTATTTGATTTTTTTGTTATTCCTCCTAGAAGGAATCTTCTTGATTTTACTTGTGCATCCAATCGCTGTTAGATCCAGCGGTCACTAAGTCCCTACCTGTGGTCGCTATCGCCTTGAGCGGACAAAAATTTTGGTCCGATGATGTCAGCAGTGATTGAGGCATAACTTGAGAAGCAAAAAGGGGAATATAGGGTTTTGAATTTTCATTTTCCAACTAGTGATTTTGCTTTCTAAAGCTCTGACGAGAAAGCAAAATTTATGATTTGGAGTGCTGTTGTGTTGGAGACTATGGTTGCACAGGGCAAGACATCAGCGAGCAGAGGAGCCAAAGCTTCTTGGGTATTCTTCTTAGACCTTAACCCTGCTTTCTCTTTTTGGGTAAAATTGAATGTCATTAAGTAACCGGTAAATGAACCTCACTAAACTTGCTGACAACGAACCAAATTCATAGATAGGTTTAGGTTAGGTTTTATTTTGGTGGGATTACCCCCATTTTGCAGTTTTTTCAAATTTTTTGGTATTTTTGGCCTAGGGTGTACATGTCTGCCGTATCGCCCGTCGGTTGCTACTGCTCAAAGTAACATATCGGGCTACAATTTGGTCGTTTTCACTCAAAGCGGCTATATTTGAATCCCAAAAATAAAAAATTTAGCCATTGGGGCTTGGACACTTTTGTCCTCAACGACTAGTTTTTGGTCACTGTAGGCAATAATGACTAGGATACTTAGGCAAATTTTGCAATTTTTTTGAATTTTGCGAGATGATTATCTGATTTTTTTTAAATTTTTGGGTTGCATTTTTGTACTATGTTGCTTGATTAGGTGCACTTAATCCTATTTCATTTATACTTCGGATAGTTTATCGTTATGTGCACTATTTTTCATGTTTTATTTGTGATTCATGCCTTAGATGCATTGTAGTTATACCTTTGATTTTTTCTTTTATATTATAACTACTCGGACTCGGGACCCAAGGCTTCTTAATGACCTTCTCCCACTCCTAGTTGATATGAACTAGGCTTGGCTTAAGGCTCATGAACTACAATATGTTACCCGATTGCCTCATATTATGTCAAATTAGGCCTACCTCACTGCCCTGGTTCATCGATGGGACCCTAGGATGAACACTTTCCATATTCCTACCTATGAGATGACTATCACACCAGAGGATGTGTATAGGATTTTCCAGATCCCCTTTTATGGAGTGGCCATCATCTCTTCAACCACTAATGATCATGATGCAGTTTTCCTTTGGGTGTTCGGGGAGCATGCGACGACTGCCTTCAAGGAAACCAAGTCTAGAGGTGTGTCTGTTATATGTTGGTATAGGGAGAATGTCTTCATGGTGAGGCACACGATATTACTGATAGTCATTAGCAACATCCTTATCCTGTATTGCTCAGGCTTTAGGTTCCCATAGAAACTCCTTGCGATGGTTTAGGATCTATTGGACAGCAAGGATCCCATCATCTATGCATGGGGGAGGTCCTTGATAGCACAGTGTTATGATGAGCTATATCACATCCATCAGCAAGGCTACATCAACATTGATTGTAGCTTGCTCCTCCAGGTATGGGAATGGGAGCATATCAGTGTGGATCATCCTAGAGGACTCCTCTCTAAGATTACAGTTATTGATGCTAAGATGTAGTGCTATGTTTTTATGTGGGCTTGAGAGCACGAGGAGCGCAAGAGCCATCCTAATGAGGGGGAGCTCCCCCATTTTACTGCTAATTTCATTGGGTTGCAGGCTAAGGCCATCATGTGGTGCCTATATTATGAGTACCCGGTTGGGGATGATCCACCCAGTTTTATAGCTAGGACATGATGTGAGCGGTGGCTCATTGACCATAAGGTCAACATTAGGGAGTATTTCTTCTAATCCTGAGTTATTCGACAATACAGGTTATAGCAGGATGTGCTACTTGTCCCATTATTGTACAAGCACATCAGAGCAAAGAGAGACCTACCTTACCCATATATCATAGAGTTGGTTGATGAGGAGGATGCCCTAGTAGTTCATCCATGAGTCGCTAGGGGAGTCACAGATGCATTTTCCCAATGGTGGGGTGACCATATGTGGCATGGTAATGGCAGTCTAGGTCATAAAGTTGATGGTAGAGATGGTGCAGTTCTAGCAGGGCGTAGAGACCGAGCTAGGACTGAGGTATGGGGCCAGCTAGCAGAGTAGGTGGCAGTGGAGGAGCAGGAGGCTCCTGAGGAGGTGGATGAGGAGTTGGATCTCGAGGAGAGAGATTTTCCTTTGAAAACACAATTACATGATGTAGAGGTCAAGCTCCAGTCAGCCAAGATCCAGGTATAGCAATGTGATGCTATCATCACCCAGTAGGATGCTACTATAGTACAATCAGATGCTACTATAGAGTAGCTCATGACTCAGATATAGGATTTTTAGGCTACTATCAGGGGCAGTGCTTCTAGGATACAGGTTGTCATTGATCCTTCCACACCTCAAGGCTCTATAGGTACAAATCCAAGGGCAGAGATAAGGCAAATGCAGACTGTGCTGGATGAGTATGAGGCAGATATTACTGGTCATGTAGGCCATATTGATTCTATCGATATGTAGATTAGGAGGCTAGGAGCTACTCCTAGGGGGAGGGTAGATGCAGGTGTATCACAGGCTAGTGGATGCTCTACTTCATGGCAGTATTTCGTTTGGCCTAGTCAGAGGACCCGAACTCACACAGAGAGGCCAGTGGGCTCACACCACTTCACCCACGAGCCATCCATAGGGGGTGGCACTGCAGGGGGTATAGGCTGAGTGTTTGATTGATGATGCATTTGGCTTCTATTTTTTAGGTCAAATGAACTATATGACTGTAGCCTTCAGGTATTTTTGTATATCTATGCACTTTGAGATACATATTTTGAGACACCTTTTGAGACACACATATTTATGAGATCTTTGCATTATGCTTCATTATGTGTGTCATTTATTGCTTATGTTTTTGTTTTTCTTATGTGATGTGATGATGAAATTATGATGAATTGATATGTGTTAGATGATAGATGATATTTATGATGATATGGATATTTTAGATGGATGCTTATGTATGTGTTTATGTAAATGCTTATGTGACATGATGTGATGTATTATGAGTTGATTTGATGATGGATTTTATGATTGTATGCATAGGTGGATGTAATGATGTGATCTCAGATATGGATGGATGCTTAATGAAATTATGTATTTATGGATGCAATGTTTTTGTTAGATGCATGTTTAATTTTGATTTAATTGTATGCATATAGCTTATGTTATGATCTGGTAAATGCAATGTGTAATGTATTGTCTATATGATGTTTAATCTAATGTGAATTAACCTGTATGCTTTAATCACTTAAAACATAAGGAATGCATATGATATGATTTCAACAATCTAAATGGGTGATACCATAGAAAGTATAACAATCATGAATGTAAATAATCACTCTTATCACAAGAACTAATTATTTGGGCATTCATATGTGAAATGTAATGACATGGAATGTATGTAATTTCTTGATAAAGCTTATGTGATTTAAAAGATTACAAAATAGTCAGTGGTCGTCTAAACATCATTTTTGACATCCATCCGGTATCTATCCTACTTTGTTAATACCCCTTAATTCACAAAACCTCATAAATAAAATTGATGATGTGATAAATGATATGATTTGTTGCTATGTAGTAATTTTGGAGGCTTTTCCTGAGACTCAAACACTCTAGTTACCCTATCAATAACTGCGTATTGACCATACAAGACTTTTGAAAAACAAGGCTTTCATCATGGACCTAGATATTCATTATCCCTGTGTGTGCAAATGAATATATTTAGATAGAACTCAAGCATTTCCTTCGATGTCAGGCATGATTCTTTCATCCCATTGCTAAGATCAGGGATCCTCAATTGTTCATATTATCCTGTGTTGGACTATACCACTGTTGGACTATACCACTAGGTAGCTTTAGGTTACCTAAAGCTAGCTCATCCACATGCAAATATTGGTCTACACAAATGCAAAATGCTATTGTGATAGACATATCATTATGCATAAGGGTATCACCATTTTTAGGCATGGTTGTACACCAACCTGTAATGGGGATCACCTTTCTATTTTGTGCAATGCTGAGACTTCTAGGGATTCAAGTTCCATTCCCTTATTTTCTTCATTTCATTTGGGATAATTGCTCATGCTTAGTGATGAAAATCACTATTTATTATTTATTTATTTTTTTCTTGAGCAAGGGACTTATGTAGTGATGATAATCACTATTTGCTTTATTTTGTACTTTTTGAACTATGACTTTGGAAACTGGGGTTTTGAATTTGTGCTTTTATTTCAAGATTTTTGCTTGTTTTAATGAAATAAAGAGATGTATGCAGTGATGATAATCACTCATTGCTGGGTAGGGTGGAACTTGTCCTTTTACCAATTCTTAGCACCTTTGAACCGGTCGCATAGGGAGATAAGCAGGGAAAATCCTTTTTGCTTAAGGTAACCTAGACCACTTTTGTAGCTTTCATCTTTCCCTTGTACCAACTAGGATTTTAGTGTTTCAATTAGTGATGGGATCCTGAATATCTAAGGCATTCACGACTAGACCTCACTCTCTACTAATCAAGATGGCTTCCCACAAAGACTAATAAGACCACTAGATATGGTTGAATGATCAAAAAATATTATCCTATTCCTTATAGCAACATGATATGGTTGTGTTGAAAAACACAATTACACACATAGATGAATGGATTAATGTTGAATTATGTATTTGTGGTTGTGATACAAAAATGTGGCATCATTTGTAAGAATATGCTCATAACATATGCAAATGCAATGTATATGCATATTTGATGTTATGCAACTATATGGATGCAGATGTGAGATGCAACTATTTTTGTATTTTTATTTTGCATTATTTTTGTACTTTTGATTTTGCATTATTTTTGTATTTTTGATTGTATTTTGACCAAAGGACTTATTGTGCCTTTGGGTATTTTTAGATTTTGACCAAGTGGTGTGAAGATACCCTTGGAGCCTTTTTGATTGAATTTTGACCAAGCGGTATGGTTTACCCTTGGAGCATTTTTGATTGAATTTGACCAAGCGACTGGTTTACCCTTGGAGCATTTTTGATTGAATTTGACCAAGCGGTATGGTTTACCCTTGGAACGTTTTGAATTGAATTTTGAATTTTTACATTTTTTGAATTTGTTTGTATTTTTTTGACATATTTAAATGTTTTTGAATTTTATGTATATTTGAATGTTTTTAAATTTTATGTATAAAATTTCAAATGAATGATATTGAGAGGCTCAGGATCCTCAACGCCATCCAATGATGTGAGGTGATATGCCCCAGGCACAACCCTCTCTAAAATAATGTAGGGGCCTATCCAGTTTATCACAAATTTGTCTCATAAATGTGGTGGCAAATTTGAGTTATGTCGGTTTTATTTAAGCACAAGATCCCCAAATTTGAATTCTCTCAAGTGGAATTTACTATTGTAATATCGTGCAATGTGATCCTTATAAATGTAGAGATGCTCTAAGGCATTGACTTGACATTCATCAAGAAGCATTAAATGATCAAGGCGGGCTTGCCACGTAGTGTCATCATCTATGAAATCCTTCAACACTATGCACAAGGTTGGAATTTCCAACTCTAGGGGCATGATGGATTTAATGCCATATACAAGTGAAAATGGTGTTGCCTCAATGGGTGTCCACACACTAGTCTTGTATTCCTACAATGCTAGAGGTAGTTGCAAATGCCAATCCTTATGATTGTATTTTACAATATTCCTCAAGATGGAGACTATTATTTTGTTTGAGGCTTCTGCTTACCCATTTTCTTGTAGATAATAGGGTGTTGAAAAATTGTGTTGAATGTGATATTTGTTTATTAAAGCACACCCATTTTTGTTCTTGAAAGATGATCCATTATATGATATTATCTTCGAAGGGACCCCAAAATAACTTATGATATTGTGGAGTATAAACTATGCAATCTTAGGTCCAACTGTTGATATCAAGGGGATCACTTCGACCCATTTGGTAAAATACTTTATGGCCGTTATGATGAACATGTGTTGACCTAAGGATGGGGGTGAGATCTTCTCCACTAAGTATAGTCCCCACTATGATAAGGGCCATGCTTCCTGGATGGGTTGCAAGGCTTGTGATGGCAAGTGAGTGAGGTTTGCATGATGTTGGCACTTAACACACTTCTTGACATACTCACAATAGTATTTTTCCATAGTGGGCCAATAGTAACCCATTTATAATGTGTGCTTAATGATGGCCATGCCACTGAAGTTCTAGCTACATGTGCCACCATGGGCTTGCAAAATTGCCCAAGATGCTTCCTAGGGCTCAAGGCAATGAAGGAGAATTCCATCATAGCCTTGTCTATAAAGGATCTATCCTAGAAAGATGTACCTCATCACCTTCTACTTAAATGCTCATATTTCAATATGCGATAGGCCTTGCGGTACCATTCCAAATTTTAGGAAATCTCGTAATTGGGAAAGCCAATCCTGATAAGCCACAACCTCTATGGATAAAATGACATGCTCCTGTGATCCAAAATCTAAGAACACATATTGGGAAACAACCCTATGGTGAATGATCGTACCACACTTTGTAGGACCTTGAGAGATCAAAGATTCCCAAGGTGTTGTTTGCAAGAAAGCTCCAGCTCTGAAGGACCAAGCCTGATTTGGTTCGGTCTGAATCATGTTAACTAACTCTTGATTTTCCATAGCCTCATGTTGTATTTCTAAGTGTGTGAGAACTTTAACGTGAATGGTTATGGAACCAGCAAATGAATTCTAGGGGATTAAGGATCCCAAAGATGCCATGGTGTCTGCCAATATGTTTGACGTGTGAGAGATTACCTTGATGTCATACCATTCTAGTCGGGCTAGGTAAGTGTCAACAAGATCCTTTTAAGATCTTAGGAGTGGGAACTTGCATTGGAACAATCCTTTGACTTGATTAACTATGAGTAAAGAGTCACCAAAGATATTCAATCTCTTAATAGCCATTGCAACAACTGCTTGAAGTCCCAAGATTAGGGCCTCATACTTTGTGTTATTGTTCATGCAAGGAAAGTCTAACTTGAATGATAGGGGAAATGGAGTAGCCTATGGTGTGATAAATACTATCCCTGATCCACCCCCTTGCTCGTACTTTGAACCATCGAAGAACAATGCCATGTATCTTTATTTTTTAGGTTCTTTGAGTTCGGGCGGATCTGATAATGTGAAGACCGTATCATCAGGAAATTCTATGGTGAGAGGCTTGCTATCTTGAAGAGGTGCCTCTTCTAATTGATCTGCTATGACTTGTCCCTTGATGGAATTTTGGCTTATGAAATATAGATAGAGTTTTATCAATAGCATGATCCACTTTGTAGTATGTGTATTGTGATAGGTCTTGTTCATCATATACTGCAAAGGGTTTTGTTTTGATATAACATAGGTTGTATGGCTCAAAATATAGTGTCACAACTTTCTGGTTGCAAAGACCACTGCTAAGCACAAATTTTCTACATACGCATATCCTAGCTCATAACTCACCAAGGTGTGACTGATGTAATATACAACTTGCTCTTTTTCTTGTGCATTCTTTTGGGCCAACATGGTACTGAAAGCAAAATCAGTAGCTGATATGTACAATAAAAATGATACCTCCGGCCTTGGTGGAGCCAAGACTAGCAGTGTTTCTAGGTAATTTTTGATCTCTGTAAAGGCTTGTTGGCATTCTTCATCCCAATGAAATAGGATATCCTTGTGTAGAAACCAGTTCATGGGCCGACACTTATCTGATAATTGAGCAATGAACCATTTTATGGATGCTACCTTGACTTGTAGGCTTCTTAACTCCCTAATGTTGGTAGGGTGGCTATTTCCATTATAGCCTTTACCTTTGCAGGATTGACCTCGATGTCTCTCTTATAAATGATGAAACCCAAAAGCTTACCAAAAGTCATGCCAAACACACATTTCTTAGGGTTCAATATGACATTGTGCTCAATGAGGTGATCAAAGAATTTTGTAAGGATCTCAAGCATGCTCTTACCGCACTAGAGACTTGGCTAGCAAGTCATCCATGTAGTCCTCTAGGATTGTGTGCATATAGTCATGGAAGATGTATGTCATGGCTCACTGATATGTGGCACCAACATTCTTTAGGCCGAATGGCATCACCTTGTAACATAATGTCCCCCATAGAATAATGAAAGCAGTCTTGTGCTAGTCTTTGAGTTTGATTCAGATTTGATTGTATCCAGAAAACCCATCCATTAGGGAGGGCATCTCATGACCTACAATGGCATCAACAAGAGCATCTATGTTTGGCAATGGGAATGAATCCTTTGGAGTTTCCCTATTCAAGTCTCTAAAATCTATGCAAATGTGGACTCTTCCATCTGGTTTTCCCATGGGTGCCATGTTTGAGAACCATTTGGGATAGTCGACGGGAACTATGAAAATTACATCCAATAGTTTTTGTAACTTGTTCTTCACTATCAAAGCGATGGTTGGATGCATTTCCCTCAATTTTTGCTTGATAGAATTATTCATGGGGTCCATTGAAATATTATGAACAACTAACTTTGGATCAATCCCTGGCATATCTTTTCAGGTCCAAGCAAAAATATTTGGCCTCTCTTTAAGGAGAGGAATTATTATGGCTTGTTCCTCAGGAGACAAACCTTTTATGAACTTGAATTTCTTTGGTTGAGTAGGATCATCAATGATGTCCACTTCAAAAGTTACTTCTATAGCCATATGCGATCCATCCTCCAACTGATGAGGCATGGGTATCAAATGAATTTCATCGGTCGAATTTATAGGTCCTATTGAGTCAGGATCCAAACCGACATGGAATATGTCATAAGCATGACCTGATGCAAAATGAAATGGTTGTAACACCTCTTCATTTGGGAAAATATCCTTAGGCTCTATGGGTTAATCAACATGATCCCAATCAATAGCCTCTGTATTAAGACATAATGGTTTAGTAGGATCTGCTGGGTTATGAAGTGGAGTGTCCAAATCAATGGAGATTATATTGATAGATGGAATGAAATCTCCAGGACCACATGGGTGAAACATTGTATTAGAGTTTTCTCCTCCATACTCGTGATGAGGCTCTAGAGAAAGAGGAATATCTGGATCTGGCCCATGAGTAGGTCGAATAATAGGATCATTGGGTTCTAAGAGTTTCTTGAATGTAGGCAGAGGGGAATTGACTACATGGTGAATGTCAACTAAGTTGATAGGTCTCCCCAAAAACCATAAGCTAGGGTCTATGGCATGAAGTGCCACTTCTCTTTTGACCAAAATGTTGACTTGTCGTAAGTGGTGAGGCCCAAGATAAGCCATCTCAATCTTGTCATCAAAGTCATCATCGCTTATCCAAAAACCATTAGCATTGGTATGCGACCCCAAGATAAGGGGTGCATCTCTTGGTCCCAAGTAGGCCATCTTTATTTCATCCTCATATTCTTCATCACTTATGAAGATTCCATTTGCATTAGTATGTTGCCCCAAGTCATGGGGCCATTGACTTACCCCTAGGTAGGCTCTTTCTGTGGAGTCCTCTAACTCATAGCCACTTTCATCCGATATGAATCCACTCTCATTATGGATAGACCAAGTAAAGCTTTGTAAATAGCGAGGCCCCTGATAGGCTAAGTTGGCTTGTAATTCATCATCGCTTGCCTCACATCCATTTTCTTCTTGCTCTTCATCCCATGAGTTGTAACCGGTTAGGATGGCATCAATTATAAAGCCTGGATGATAATTTTTGGGAGGTGATATGTTCACCACAACCATTTATTTATTACTTGGATGTCTTGTACTTGGTGGGTGATAAGGAATAAAATTGATGTCTTATCCTAACCCCAAGCTTAACCCATCCAAGGTTGTTGCTAGAGAGTCATCTCAACCTATTATGTGATAGCCTAACCCAAACCTGTCAGAGGGAAGCTGGTATTGCAGATCGAATGGCCGCCTACGCCCCTGCTCATATATACCAAGACCATAGCCATGACAATGGCAATGTTAAAAGTAGCTTAGAGCAAACTCAAGATTAGAGAGGTAACAAATATTAATAGTGAATAGTTCATCATTGTCCTCTTCTATGTCTGTAGTCTTATGGGCACAATCCAAGCCAACATAGAAAAAGTTGATCTGGTTGGGAGGGATTCCAAGTGACACCACTATTCCCACTAGTGGTCTCAGGTTTTTTGGCTATCCCATGTCTTGTGTAGACTCTATGATGAGCATGAATATTATGTTCTACACAATATACTCTCCTATCCCTGTGCTTACCAAGTGTATTGTTGTATGTGATGTAGATGATCCTATAGATGATACTGGCAAAGCGGGTTCTAGTATCTCCTCAGCTTGATCTGGGAAATATTATTTTTCCATAGGACTTGGAATTTTCTCAATGGTTATGGTTAGTGCTTCCTTGGGCTTTTCTTCCTCAACTAGGGGTACCTTTAGCTTCTGATTGTCTTTTGGTTTAGACGTTGATGGTCTCTTCAAAGCAGTAGTCACTTTGGGCACAAGATGAGGTGCTGATGTTGATGGGTCTTTTCATACCCCTTTGTCTCTGTTGTCTAGTTGCATGGTTGGAGATGAAGGTCCTACATACAGGTGGGTAGAAGGAATTACAAATTCTCCTAGAAAATCCACTTTATGGACATACTTGAATGGCTCTTCATTCGCCAGCACCACATATACTTTGTCATCATGTACGTACTTGACACATTGATGTAAAATTGAAGGAACACACTTCATATCTCGTATCCAAGGGTGCCTTATGAGTATGTTGTATTGCATGGCCACTTCCAAGACATGACACATCACATGGAAGGTCTTATACCCCACCTTAATTGGTAGGACTATCATTCCCACAGTATTTCATAAAGCATCATTGAAAGCTCTTAATGTGTAGGCTCCCAAAATGATATTTGACTTGGGGATATTAAGGTGCTCTATTGCTATAGTTGTGATGATGTTGATTTATGAACCTGTATCAATCAAGATCCGCTTAAAATGTAAATCATTAATTGATTCAACAATATGCAGCAGAGGGTCTAGTAAGGTAGTAGGCACTATCTTAATCTCATGATCATAGAATAAAATTACAGGTTCTTGACTCTATTGTACTTGTCCCACAAAATGTGTGAATGCATTGGGGTCTTGTGGTTGGAGCTCAATCAATCTCAAAATCTCCATAAAAGTCTCCTTGTGCTTCGAGGACTGTTGTATGAGCTCATAGATAGATAGCTTAGCCAAATTCATTTGTAATTTTTGCTCTAGTCTACTCTGAACAGTTACCATAGGTCGTGTTGATGGACCTAGAAGGTTGTTTTGCCCCTTCCTCTACCTAGGTGCAGTTGGAACATTGATTGGAACCATGGGAGGCTATGGTTGACCATATCATCTAGTCTTGGTAGCTATATTAATAATTTCAACCATTCCAATGCACCCATGGGTAGGCGTATCAATTCAAACATGATTGACTTGGGCACCTTGCCCTCTAGGGACCTCATGGTTGGGCAACGAGTTTTTGTATATGCCCATATCTTTGTTATCAAGAGCCAATGGGTCATCAACTTTAAGTTCTCCCGCCTCAATCATGTTTTGCACTTGATGTTTGAAACCAACACAAACCTCAATATTATGCCTCGGTATCCTATGATAAGGGTAAAATTGATCTTCCCTATATACTTTTGGCTTAGGATGGTTGGTATATATGAGAGGTATATAAGGAAATCTAAATTTTCTAGCATCACTTTATTGG
This sequence comes from Wollemia nobilis, assembly GCA_028583015.1. Lineage (NCBI taxonomy): Eukaryota > Viridiplantae > Streptophyta > Pinopsida > Araucariales > Araucariaceae > Wollemia > Wollemia nobilis. Next base: position 3,376,302 of record JAQPPZ010001711.1, on the reverse strand, counting down.
TTGAAAATTGATTGCATTGAATCTAATAGAGGTGTAAAAAAATGAGGTGGCTTGCATTCTCTGTTTCACCCTTGATTGTTCTTTTGATCGTAATTTGTTGGTGGGGGCTATGCTTGATAATTATGGGGTTGCTTCGCAACCCCATCCTTGGGTGTAGCCAATACTACTTGATTAACTAGAACAGGGCTTTCCTACTTCTGCTTGTGTTTGTAATTTTTGCCATTTTTTTTCCACTCCTTGTTTCGGAGCTTGATGGTTCCCTCATCTACCTTTATGTCCTCAATGAGTTTGGCCTATGCCAAAGCTTCCTCAAATGAAGGATACTATTGAAATTGTAGAAATAGAGAAATGTGTTTAGAACAACTCTTGGCGAACATGCAAATGATCTCTTCTGTGGGGATGAATAATGATAACTTTGCCATGAATTTTCTCCATCTATTCGTATATTCCATTATTAGATTGTCATTATGATATTTTAGGTTGGCCAGGTATGAAAGGTTCACCTTTATTTTAGCACCAAAAGAGAAATAATTCAAGAATGTGTTTACTAGTTGTTCAAAACTAGATATGCTATGCTTAGGCAGTTGGTTTAACCATTGAGTGGTAGTGCCCAAAAATGTCATAATGAAAGTCCTTAACATAAGAGCATCATTGTCTTTAAGATGAAAATATGCATTGATGAAATTTGTAACATGCTCTTTTGCATCTTCTCCACACTTATCCAACTGCCACTGTCTAGGACAATGACTGCTAAGGTGAAATATATCTCTATTAATCCAAAGGCTATGGGCCTAAGTCTACTACTAATATTAAATTATTACTTTATGTGCATGAATGATTACCTCTCAGCTTGGCTAGCACTTCGTTGCTCCTCAAGGATGCTTAGATTCACTCTCCAATATGATAAGGCTTTGCTATAAAATGATCTCCAAGGGAAGTTCTTAAAGTATGTGATGTTCTCTCTCCCTTGATTCACTAAATAAGGTCTAAGAAGGTCCCCTAGTGCTTTTAGGTTTGCTCCTTATAAAATGTTTAAAATCCTAGGTCAATGTCAAAACCCTAGGATTGCTTTTCTACATGCACATTGAATTTTGGCATGAGAAGTTTTTCCTTTGTCTACCCTTGAGGGGTAGTTAACTGATGTCTAAATTTGGACTTGAGTCTTTCATGTAGACTGACTGTGAGGAGGAATGCAAAGTTGTCCCTGCTCGGCCTTATTGCATGCAGACTATCACTTTCACCTGAGATTAGGCTGTATTTGCAGCAAAATGCATTTAAAGTTTAGTCATTATCATTTGTAGTGGCTAAGGTTTTGCCACTTTGAGCTTTAACAGCCAGAATCCAACCGCTCTGGTCTATAATGGCCAGGCTTCGATGAGTCCCAGATGAGTGGTAGAACTACTTTTGATATTTGAAAGGTCCCAAGGTTTAGTCACATGATCTATGAGTGTGCCCATGTGTGTAGTCTCCCTGAACATGACATGTTTTAGGTGTCTACACTTTTACCATTAGATTATTTCTTTTTACTTTTAACCTAGAAGATATTATTATTAATATTTATTCTATGGTTAGTAGTCATAGTCACCCAGGTTTTGTAGGTGAGTTGGAGAGGAGAGGGCAATCCTCCAAGGGAGGTCCTAGGTTCGAATCTCCACCCTACCAAAAAGTTGAATTGGGTACCCAAAATCCAATTGATAATGTTGGTGCGAGGTAGGGTCAAGTGCGACTCCCGAGTGAATTTGATGGTGTAGAACTCCCTGTTTGTGGTCTCTCAGACCAAGGCGGCCCCATAAGGGGTTTTTCGCTTTAAAAAAAAAGTAGTCGTAGTCATTTTGACTACATTATTTGTTACTAGTTAGCGTTTACTTATCAAAGTGTGTTAGTTGTTAGTTGTTAGCTACAATTATTATATTTTTAGTTAGATTTCCTATTAGGCTATTTCAAGCCTAAGTTATTTTTATTTAAGCTATGCAACTATCAATATAATTCCTAATATTTGTCTATGCTCTAACAAATTTGACACCTTCAAAAATTATAAATTTATGGGAAAAATGGATGTATGAATGCATTTAATTTTCTATTTTATGCATTGATATATATATATATATATATATATATATATTATGGCAGCAAAAGACCCCAAATTTATACCCTATTTTTATGTAATTTATTGTGCAACGCAGTGTTCAATAAAAATGGTACCTTTGGCCCACACTTATAGGTGATGCTATCATGCTTTGGGCTACTGTATCTACCACCTAATATAGTTGTAACAAGGGCGTCTAGGCTATTTTTCCCCATAAACCATAAAGGATAAATAAGGAAAGCCAATTTTGATATTCGCTTCATAATTACCCTATTCACTACTATCGCTCGACGTAAATCCTAAAATTAAGTTCTTCCAAGTATTTAAGGGTCTTGTTGCCCTATGTATGTGGAAGTATTTTTAAGAAAGTGTCAAAGATAAAGTGAATCCATTTATGTACTCCTTATGTGCCATAAATCGATCTATATAAAATACCTTTGAGTCTTCCTTGCGTACAACCACATATATTGAGAGGATAAGCTTATTCCACATATCGATAGGTATTATAGGAAAAGAGGGTATATCAAATAGATCAGGTCTATATAACTAGCAGTATAAATAAAGGGGGACCATTTGGTGTTATAAGGAACCCTCACAATGGCCATTGTAAAAGCATATTTATAAGACTCACAACTACTTAGAGGTCCAAATTTTGCTCCATGGAAGACAAATATGAGGGCAATATTGTAGGTTGAAAATATGTGGAACATCATGACTAGAAAATTCACACACCCAATAATAGTAGATGATACATAAGAAGCATATGATGATGACACTGCTAGAGCACTGATGATCATAGTTATTTCCACTTCTGATTAAGTTCAACCACACATTTGTGAAAAGGAGAATGCAAAAGATGCTTGGGATACATTGACAACAATATATGAGACAAAGAATCAAGCCACAATTCTTAATATTCAATCCCAACTTCACACTCTCAGCATGAAGAATGGAGAAAGTGTAGAGGTATTTCTTTGTTTATTTGTTGAACTAAGATCCAAGTTGCATGTAATGGGAGACAAAGTGGAATATAAACTTTTAACCTCCATAATTTTGAGATCTTTACCGTATTTCTCTAGAATACTAGTCACTTCCATTCAAGTGTCCAATAGAAAAGTCTCTTTGGAAGAGTTGGTTAATTTTCTACAACAAGAAGAAGAAAATAACAACTAAAGAGATCAAACATCCAACACTACATTATTTTCTAAGAAATTTAGAGCTAAGAAACAAGGCTACTTTCATAAGGGATCTTCCTCTAAGGGTATAACCACGACTCCCTCACAAAAGACACCTTAAAAATAGAAGAGGCACTGCCATATTTGTGATATGGATAATAATGACACCAAGATATGTTGGTTAAATTCTTCCAACAAAGGTGAAAAAAATAAGCAACCATAATAGAAAAAAGGGCAATACAAACCACAAAGAAGAAATAGACAACAAATAAGTAATGTTGCTATTGAAGATTCAGATTCTAAGAGAGCACACAAGATGCTCATGACTCAAACTGATCCCAAAAAAAAAGATAATGTTTTGTATATTGATTTTGGTACTAGAAAACACATGACTAGTGGTAAAGGGTGGTTTGAAACATTTTAAGCCAAAGAAGGAAAATCGGTAACCTTTTTTGATGATAATATCTATCAAATATAAGGAGAATGAGATGTTTTAGTGAAACTTCTATATGGACAATAAAAATTGAGAAGGTCCTTTATGTTCTAGGATTGACCAACAACTTGTTGTCCGTGCCTCAAATATTATATAAAAATATGGTGGTTGACTTTAAGGTTGTTGATGGACAAAATTATTGCTTCATTACCAAAAAGGATAAACATATCACAACAACCTCCTACAAACATGTATTTTTTATTTTAGATTCTCTTTACACCCCTCATTTTGCCATGGCTACCAACTCCAAAGAAGCTACTTCATTATGTCACAAATGGTATGGGCATCTCAGTTTAGACTATTTGCTTCAAATGAGTAAGCATGATATGGTGTTAAGTCTGCCCAACCTCTCACATACTTTGTTTGTATGCTTAGAATGCTTAGTAAGGAAGCAACATAGAGTTCCATTTGAGTTGAGATATTCAAAAGCCAAAGTACTATTGGTCACCAATTCGGCACCACATGCTATGGCAGGGGAGAACCAATGATGCAACATAGAACGACCATCACATCAGGATGGGATGGATGATATTTGAAGAAGGTTGGTTCCTTCAAGGATTGTTCTAACTACCTATGCCATAAAATAAGGAAAGAGAAAAGGAGAAATAAATAAAATGGTCATAGCTAGAACTCACAAGGATAGGTATAGCCGCATCAAGACCTATGTAGGAAATATACCATGTACAAAACATAGACCCTGCACCTAATAGATCACCCAATAATGCTTATGTTTAGACTCTTATCAGTGGTGGGAGGGGGGGGGCAAATTCTAGAACCAATGTACAGGTGTATGAGATCTAGGATTTAGAACCAGAGTGATATTATCCAAATGGATTTAGCAGAAATAAACCCTCAATCCGTATTCATGAATGTGCACTCTTGAGTCACTCAAGAAAACCCAATGAAATCTAGATAGTAGAATATCACAGGATAAATTAAATAACCAAACAAAAATAGGTATTCATACAATTAATAAATATCAAAGATATAAATCCAAAGACCAAATAGTATAAAATTTGTATTTACATAGAGGTAAAACTTACATATGAATTGTAATGGCTAAAGAGCCACCCTTAGGAATGAACAACATTCCACTATTTATAGGTATATTTACATCACTCTAAAAATTGAATATTAATGGTGATAAGTGAGAATATGATCCTTGTAGTAGACAAGCACTGCACTGGTACACTACTCCTCAGGATAGTGTTGATCTTATAAAAGGTGGTAGATGCATCTGGTTGAATCTAGGCCTTTGGATATTTTAATGTTTCTACCCAGTTAATTAACTCTCACCCACCTCATACTTCTCCTCAATTGGTGATCCTTTAGTTGAGATGACGGATGACAAACACTGGAGAACCTTAGGAGCATTGCACTAAAAATCTATCACTTTCACGTACAATGTTGGATAAGTCTTCTATTTGAATTTTGAATGATGGTGGGAGCCTTGCATGTTGTGCAGGTGCTTTGTTTGTTCTTATTTCTACCCATGGTGGTATTGAGGAGAGAGGGTAGGTGTTTCCTTGATTTTCCATCCAACCTTGCACTTGCATTTCCTACCCAATATGGGTGGGAGTTTCTATCTCCTCTACGGGTGGATTTTCCTAACCATCTGCCTATTTCAGCCATTTGAAAGGCCTGCCTAATAGGTGGGTAGGTATTTTTAGAATTTTTTTCTAAGGCCATGGGTAGATTATCCATTGTCTTATGATCGCTCTGCTTTGATCCATCATATGCTCATTGGTTTGAATACTTACAGTTGCTACTATCGCCACCTAATGTCTTTCACTCTTCCATCGACGTTCCTTCAAGATTTGGTAGCAATTTAGAAGAGAACCATCATATTTTAAAAAAATTATGGGGGTGCAAAATTGCATCCACACTCTTGGAAAATCATAGGGACTTTTCCATTGTAGGAAAGGAGGACCCAAAAAGCTATGTATTGAAACACAAAGAACAAAATGAGTGAAGGGGATAGTGAGGGCATAAACAAAAGCAGATAAGGAAAGTTGTAAGACAATGGAGGAAGAAAGCCAAAGGTGAATGGAAAATGAGAGGGATGAGGGTGGAAAATAAGAAAAAAAGAGAGACAAAAATGGGAAACAATAAATAAAACCAAGAAATGAGAATAAGAGGGGAAGAAGGAAGGGAGGGAAACATAATATGCAACAAAAGAAAGAAGATAGATGCTACTAACATTATCGGTTGGAAGTAGTGAAGAACTGAGGAAAGAGAAGGAAGCAAAGGATGCATAGAAATAAAAGAAACAAAAGGGAAAGTGATCCATGGGACACCCCCATAGACCACATTCCTACTAACATACCCCATCAAATATCTTGGAGAATTCAATAACGGACCAATTGCCAAAGGCATTTGCTAGTTCTAGTGTAACACCCTTTTTTGACACAATCTTGTAAGAACCTTGTGTGCTCATTTCCACCCCTTTTTATTCTTCTTATATTCATTCTTATCTTCATATTATTTAATTCATGATGCTTCTACCCCTCACGGTATTATAGAGTTCATTATCCCATTATTTAAGGAGTGGATGTTGCTTCCCAGAAGCAGGAGATATATTTTACAAGATTGTTCATAGAGATGCCTGAATCTTGAGCCTCAGATCCATTAGGCACGGGGTCACAACAACAAACTATGGAAAAACATAATAAAAATGATTTTAATTCAAGAATGAAGCATGCTAATAGTCATTTCCTTTAGTTGCCAAGTACCAGATGATCTTATTATTGTGTGCCTTACACACCTTTATTTACCAACTGACTTATGTACACAAAATTATGGTGTGACAAGTATACCGTCACCTTTGAATCATTATAGATCTTATCCAATGAATCTGCAATGATCGAACCATATTATACTAAACTTGAGGCACCTTCTATAGTTCGGTTGACATTACCTTTATTTCTAATTTATGAAACCCTCACAACTTGGACGATCATCGCACATACCAGTACTTATGTAATCGATGATTAGTATGGCTATGAATTTCTCCACATGGGAGCCATATTCTTGTACTGGTTTATCTAGTAATAGGCTTTGATATTTCTAGTTTTTTGGATCCACCTACTATGAAATACCAACTTCATGTACCTCCATCATCCTTGCACATTTTCTTTTGCAAGCTTCATTGATTGAGCCTGCTACTGATGGGGCCTCTTTAGGAACTGGAGTTTGAATGACTATGCCAATATCAAGATGACCTGGCCCTTGCTTGTTGCACCTTTGGATACAAAAGGGTGTAAAAATACCCCCTCCTTATGCATGGTATTCCCACCTAGGTCCAGATCCTTCGTTTCTTAGGGAAATGTGCAAGCAATAGAGTTGTTTCCTTCAAAACTGATGCTTGCACTTCTCCTACATAGGATTGATATGACATCCACCCCTTGTGTTCCACCAAATCGTACCCTTAGCTCATGCATAGATTGATTTGACATCCATGGTGGATACTATGTAGTAGGGTGGGGAGCAAATGCGGATGGAAAAGGGGGATGGGAGGACAGAGTCCCTTGAAGATGTCATTCCTACTTGAAGCAGGAGTCACTCTACCCATATAGCCTCCTAAAATACTTGAGGGAATCTCTTTTCCTCATATTGTAGCAGGAGGAGGCCCATATTAGAGCTAAGATCTTGGGTATAGTACAAGTGAATCTAGTTAGGTGATGGCTAGAACAAAAGGGGAATCCTCTTCCAGCTCATCTCAAACTAAATATTGAAGTTAGTGAGGTATCCAAAATGTGGCCTCTTGATGAATGAGATATGCATCAAGAGTTGGAAGGGAAACATAGAGCTATCAAATGTGTCGATTAGAGCTCCCACCAAGTCCACCCATGAGAATATGGTATTTCATCCAAGGGTTTGGTACCATAGTCATGCCCTTCCTTCTAGTGACATGAATAGAATCATGATCATGACATATTTATGGGTGATGCCATGGAGGGGTGCTAGTGTATTGACATATTCAAGATGCTCCTGAGCCATCATATTTTATCAAGGCTTTTAGGGTACCCTTGGGAATCTCATTTGAGCAGTGGAGGTTTAGTGGATCAGGGTTATTCCACTGGGGAAAAAGTGGCTAAGCCATCAAGGCACCAATATTCAGAAGTCCCTACTATGATGTAGGAGTTAGATTTAGAGTTTCCATATGAGTATGCTATCTCTGCTAGTGAGGTCAAGGTTGCTCATCATACCTTGAGTTCTTCGAGATCTTTGGATCTTTAGCACAGGTGGGTGACTAGTCTCATGATTTGGATGTGTCATGCAGTCAAAGTTTCTAGATGAATTTGAGAAGATTTGGGTACATCAGAGAGCCACCAAACTCTAATTTCTTGAAACATAGAAACTCGGTGAGTTCCCCAGTAGAGTCACCAAAAATTATTGGTCACCAATACAATACCATGCATTAGGGTAGGGGTAGACCAATAATGAAACATAGAATGATCACCACATTGGGATGGGGTAGACGATATCTAGAGAAGGAAAATTCCTTTGGGGATGGTCTTAGATACCTACACCACAAAATAGAGAAAGGGAAAAGGGGAAATAAATAAAATGGTCATAGCCAAAAATCACAAGGATGGGTATAGCTGCATCAAGACCTATGCAGGAAATATACCATGTACAAAACATAGACCCCACACCTAACAGATCACCCAAAAATATTTGTGTTTTGAATCCTATCAATGGTGGACAGGGTGTAAAATCCAGAACTAATGTACAAGTGCATGAGATCTAGGATTCAAAATCATAACACTCCTATACAAATGGATTTAGAAGAAATAAACCCTCAACCTATATTTATGAATGTGTACTCCTAAGTTACTCAAGAAAATCCCATGAAATCCAGATAGCAGAATATCATGGGATAAATTTAACAACCAAACAAAAATAGGTATTCATATAATTAATAAATAATAGGGATACAAAGCCAAAGATCAAATAGTGCAAAATTTGTATTTACATAGAGGTAAACCTTACATATGAATTGTAATGGCTAAAGAGCTACCCTTAGGAATGACCAACATTCCACTATTTATAGGTATATTTACATCAATCTCAAAATTGAACATTAATGGTGGTAGGTGGGAAGACGATCCTTGTAACAAACAAGCACCGCGTAGGTACACTGATCCTCGATATAGAATTGATATTCTAGAAGGTGGTAGATGCATCTAGTTGAATCTAGGCCTTTGTATCTTCTAACATTTTTTCCAAGTTTATTAACTCTCAACTGCCTCGTCCTTATCCTTAACTAGTGATCCTTTGGTTGAGGTGATGGATAATAGACACTAGAGCACCTTAGGAGCATTGCATTGGAAATCCATCACTTTTGCATATGGTGTTAGACAAGTCTTCTATTTAAATTTTGGGCAATGGTGGGAGCCTTGCATGTCAGGTAGAAATTTTTTTGTTCTTCTTTCCACCCAAAGTGGTATTGAGGAGAGAGAGTGAGTGTTTCCTTGATGTTCCATCCAACCTTGCACTTGTATTTCTTGCCCAAGATGGGTGGGAGTTTTTATCTCCATTACGGGAAGGTTTTCCTAACCCTTCCACCTATTTAAGCCATTTGAAAGGCCCACCCAATTGGTGGATAGGTATTTTTAGAAATTTTCTCCCAAGGCCATGGGTAGATTGTCTGCCCATTCTATCACCCGCTTTGCTTTGATCCGCTATCTGTCCATCAATTTGGACCACATATAGTTGTTTTTGTTGCCACTTGATGTTTTCTACCCATCAAATGATGTTCCTTAAATATTTGGTGAGATCCTAGAAGAGAACCATCATATTTAAAAAAAAGGATGGGGGTGCAAAATTGCATGCCACCCACAAGCACCATTGGAGTTAATCCACATCGATCTATACAAATCCATGCCAAATAGTTGTGGTGGAAAGCAGTAATTTCAATTGCTTGTTGATGATTACTCTTGAAATATGTGGGTTTTATTTCTACAATTGAAGTCAAATGCCTTCCTATATTTTTAGTAGTTTTAGAAGAATGTTGAGAAAGAATCAAGATGTTCCATCAAGACCCTCTACTCATATCGAGGGGGGAAATTCACCTCCAATAAGTTTTCAAGGTTTATCACTAAACATGGGATAAAAAGATAACTTAATACAACCTATACTCCTCAAAAAAATGGATTTTTTGAGAGGATGAATTGTTCCATCATGGATATGGTTCAATGTATGCTCACAGGTGCACATCTTGGGTAACAATATTGGGTAGAAGCTATCACTACAACTATGTATATCTTGAATCAATAACCAACAACATATCTTCAAGGAGTCACACCACAAGAAGCCTAGAGTCATAGAAAGCCCTCCATTTATCATATAAGGATATTTGAATGCAAATCCTTCATGCACATTCCAAATAAGAAAAGTAGTAAGCTAGATGAGAAAACTCTACAATGTATTTTTCTTGGTTATGATGAAGAATCCAAGGGGTATCAATTGATTGATCCTATAACCAAGAAAATTCATATAAGTTGAGATGTGGTATTCGATGAAGCTCCCAAGTTGGATACACTAGAATCTAGTAAAGACACATCTCCAGCTATACACCTAGAATTTGAGAATCCTATGTCAAGGATTCCCTCCAAACAAAAGAAAAATTCAAAATGGTATACTAGCATAATAAGAGATGCAAAATTGGATGCACCTCCTAATCTCAATTCCAATCAACCACATACTCGAAGTATGTCATGCCAAGAAAGAGAAAAATATGATGAAGAAGAAGATAGGAGTGAAGAGGAAGATAGAGGTTTGATGATTTTGGTAGTGGAGCATGGATTTGCTTCAAAACATAGGAGCTAGTTGATGTGCCCGTTGGTAAGAAACCCATTGGATGCAAATGGGTATAAAAAATCAAGTATAAGGTAGATGGAACTATTGAAAAGCATAAAACCCACCTTGTTGTAAAGGGTTGTGCTCAAAAAATAGGAATAGATTATGAAGAGACATTCACACAAATGACAAAGATGCCAACCATTCATGTACTTTATGCAATGGTAGCTCAGTTCATATGGAATATTCATTAGATGGATGTGAAGAGTGCCTTATTGAATGGTGATCTCAAATAAGAAGTGTAATAAGAGAAAAATACTTGAAAATTAATAAAGTCCTTGTATGGGTTGAAACAAGATCCACGAGCTTGGTATATTAATATTGATAATCACCTCCTATAGCATGGTTTCAAGAGAAGTCCCTCAAATGCCAATCTCTATTTCAAGAAAGTTGGTTTTGATATAGTGATACTTATGCTCTATGTTGATGATTTGATCATCACTGGTAGCTCAGATAAGATGATAGTAGTTAAGAGTGACTTGAAAAATTCATTTAAAATGATATATTTGGTACTTCTACATTATTGTCTTTGCATGGAATTTGTGCAAAAAAAAAAACCACATCAGGATCACACAAATGAATTATGCTAAGATAATAATTGACAAATATCACATGATAGATTGTAAACCCAAAGTAACTCTAATGGAAATAGGGTTACAACTATCTCACTATGACAAATCTCCTCAGGTAGATGGAAATCTCTATCAATAGTTGATTGGGAGTCTCATATATCTGATTAATACTAGGTCGGATATTAGCTTTGTTGTGAGCTATCTTTCAAGGTTCATGTAGGAACCTAAGGTCAATCATTGGAAGGCAGTAAAGAGAGTTCTACACTATATCCGTGGCACAACAAAATATGTCCTGAATAACAAGAATAATGATAAGTTCTTCTTGCAAGAATACATGAAATCATATTATGTTGGATCTATAGATGAAAAAAAATCAATGTCAAGATACAAATTTCATCTTAGATCTAGACCTGTCTCTTGGCACAAAAAGAAACAAGTTGTTGCACTTTCATCTATAGATATAGAATATTGCCTACACGAGGAGAAGTGTGTGAAATGATATGGTTACGTTGCATTCTTTCAAGTATGGGTCTTCCAAAGAATCTTCCAATACACTTGAATTGCAATAACCAAGGTGTTTTGAAACTAGTCAAGAATCTAGTGTTCCATGAACAAACAAAGCATATTGACACTCAATGTCACTTTATGTGAGATGAAGTTCTAAAACATGAGATTTAGCTCAACTACATTCCCACCAATGAATAGGTTGCAAACATTTTCACTAAGGCACTTGCATGTGTCAAATTTGAGTTGTTTTGCAGCTCTCTATGTACATAAAATAATGTAATAAGGTGGGATGCTAGGTATAGTTTATTATTACATTATTTAAATTAATAATGTAGTGCATTCTTCGTTGGCATTCTAGAATCCAACATGCTATATTGATTTTTGGTTAGTGACTAAGTTAGATTACCTAAGCTGGGACTACAAATATTTTATGTTTATTCTTGGTTTATTGCTACAAGCTAATCTCAACCAATTCATTGTATATATTTCCAGTTGAATAAAGAATTCATTGTTCATTTACTAATATGGCTAAAGTGTCCCATAGAAATATGGTATACCTTGTACTAACCATCCAAAATATACTCTTCTTATAGCTAAAATATTACCAACCACCATACCAATAGGTTGTTGAAGCTAGAGAGTGCACCATGTCTTAGACATGGGAAAGAGCCACACTATGATAGAAGGAGAAGTATGAAAAAAGATAAACACAAGGAATTGAACTCTAAAATATAATACAATTTATCAACTACTACATCAAAGAGCTCAATTGGAGTTAGATATTTGGTGCTTCTTGAAGACATAAAAATTTGAGTGTTGTGATAAAATAAATGACATGAGTTGAGTTCTAAACCTATGATTTTCTTTTTTAAGATGTATTTAAAAAGACTTGCATTGTTCAAGGTAAAATGAGATGATGTTGGGTCTTAGGATGCATGATCATTCTAAAAATCTTGTGAAAAACACAAGTAGAAGAAGGAAGTGCCCATAAAAATAAACCTTGATAACTATGCAAATATAAATCATACATGGATTGGATACAAGCAAGTTTACAAATTTCAATGTTAATGAAGAACACAAGCTTATACTGAGAGGGGGTGAACAATATAAGACCACTTTTTACATTCTTTCTAAATCAATATCAATTAATGTCCTTAATTGCAATAACCAAATATAGCAGTGTGTATTAATAACTCATATAACAGTAGTAAGAAAGAGCACAAGTCACCACACACAATTGAGACACAAGATTTAATGTGGTTCCCCCAATGTGGGGTACTCCACCAGATAATAACCTTATAATATTTCACATAGAAATAAGGATCCTTATCCAATACAATGATTTCTTTGATCCTATCAAAGCTAGGCAATAAAAAGTTCACACAAAACTTGTCCAAATCAAAATAACTAGCTCACACAAAACTTGTCCAAAATTGAATAACAAGCTCACACAAAACTTGTCCAAAACTGAATAACAAGCTCACACAGAACTTGTCCAAAATTGAATAACAAGCTCACACAAAACTTGTCCAAAACTGAATAACAAGCTCACACAAAACTTGTCCAAAACTACTCTAGCAATCTCACCAAGAACTTGCCCAAATCTGCTCTAGCAATCTCACCAAGAACTTGCCCAAATATGCTCTAGCAAGCTCACCAAGAACTTGCCCAAAACTGCTCTATAACTTGCCTAAAACTACTCTAGCAAGCTCACCAAGAACTTGTCCAAAAATGCTCTAGCAAACTCACCAAGAACTTGTCCAAATCTGCTCTAGAAAGCTCACTAAGAACTTGCTCAAGTTTGCTCCAAAAAGTTGTCCAAAAACTATCCATAAAGCTATCCACAAAGCTATCCATAAAGCTGTCCCAAAACTATCCTCAAAGCTATCCCAAAACTGTCCACAAAGCTGTCCCAAAACTATCCACAAAGTTATCCCAAAATTGTCCACAAAGGCCTTCTCAAAGGCTCAATCAATCATGCTCAAGTAGCACTCAAATCTCATCCACAAATCTATCAAGGCAAAGCTCAATGATGAACTTAATAATGAATGGCAATTTACTCTTCAATGGATGACAACAATTATCCACAATGATCTCAACTCAACTCAACTCAAATCAACTCAACTCAAATCAACTCATAGAAGCATAAATAGAATTTTTAGAGACTCAGTATGTTCTAAGCTCAATCTTCAACTCAACTCAACTCAAAGCCAACCTCAACTCAACTCAAGTCAACTCATAGAAGCATAAAGAGAATTGTTAGAGACTCAATATGTTCTAATATCACTCTCAACTCAACTCAACTCAAATCAATCTCAACTCAACTCAAGTCAACTCATAGAAGCATAAAGATAATTGTTAGAGACTCAATATGTTCTAATCTCACTCTCAACTCAAATCAGAATTATGGAATAGTTTGTTTCATGGAACTTGACCAATCACCTCACACAATCACTTGACTAGGCTCAATCAACTCAATTCAACCAATCACCAAAAGGGACTATTCTTTCTCACAAAAATCCTAGTCCAAGAATGTATCAACCAACTCAAATATTTCCAACAATGCTCAACCACAAATCTCACATAACAATGATAATCATGTTCTTTTCAATTTCTTTCACAACAAATGGGCTTCAATGACTATGCTTGTAAAACAAAGTTTAAACATAACTCTTAAACCAAAAAACCTTGAAGCATTCAACCAACCACTTTCGAAAAGGAAACCATAATCAATCCTTTTCACTCCAATGATATTTCAGAAATCAACCACCATAAACAATCAATAGGAGAATGTGCCCATACATTTTTGATGCCAAGAAGTTGTCCATAAAATCTGCCACACTAAACACAACTTTCCTTTCCAATATCAATAAGGGTTAGTGGACTTCAAATAATAATCACAAGATAAGCATAACTCAATTTACACCTTTTTACTCCAACTTAATAAACACATCCACCAAAGTACTTTTTAATAAAAACCCTTATCAAAAATAATAATCAATAAGGCTCTCAAAAATATTTTATAACAACTCCTTATTTCTCCTAAATCTTCATTTTCAATTTCATGAATATCAAAATAAATCAACAACTCATCCACCTCTGAAATAATAATCATAGCCCTTATAAAAATAAAGTTTAATTAAAAATTTTAATTATTCCTTAACCACCTTATAACTCCTATCCTAGGGCATCAACGAAATTAATTTGAGCAAAATGTAATTACCTCCTCAAGGGGATTCGAACCCCCAACTTGCACACACCGCAAGCGTCTTTTGGGATTCCCTTCCATGCAAACCAAAAGCGCTTCAAGAACTTTCCTTCCAATACCTTCGAATGTAGTCAAGGAGATTCAAACCTTAATGTAAAGTGCTGCCACACACCTTAACAAAAGCCAATATCCAATGTGCCACTCTGCCCACAATATCTTGGGCTTTCGACCACCCTTGGATTTATTCGTTGTCTCCCTTTTCAAAATGATTTTTGCACGAGCTCTCTTCGGATGCTTAACCAACGGTTAACACGAGCAAGGATTAAAATCAAATGAACCTTAATATCCCCATTTATATAGTCTTCTCCTCATTTTCGATGATGTCGGTGCATTATTGATTTTCCCTCTTTCTTTAGACGTCGACGCTAACTTTAATTTTAATTTTTAAAATTAAAATTTAAATTTTAAATAATTAAAATTTAAACTAAATATTTAAAATTAAATATCTCCATCACCGGGGCACCTTTTTTGACGAAACGAAAGGCCAAACTAGGTTTTAAGAAAAACTCATTTCAAATCTGCCATCCATGATTTTAAATAAAACCTTTTATTTTGCCTATCTTGGTTTTCACAAAAACCTTGAATTTATCCATGCTTTCCAAAATATCATCTGCCCATCAAAACTCAATGTGATCCATATGACATCAATGATTCATGTGACATCAATGACAACAAAAAATAACTTAAATTTCCAATAGTTAATGGGCTTATTGGAGTTAATAATACATATGGTTTAAAGAGGATAATACTAACTAGGTCTATTTTGTATGATAATGTTCCATAAAATAGTAACATATTCTTGAAATTTTATCAACAATCCATAAAGCTCAAAAAACTATGTAATCTAGAAAAAAGGCAAGAAATGCTTCCATATGCAAAAGCTATGGCCTCTAGAAGTTTTATAATATTAGTAGTGAAAACACATAAAAAATTAAATTTCAAATGTTAGAAAAAAATTGACAATCAAAAACTGCCATTTGTCAGGTACATCTCTATTGTGTTGACATCATAGCTCACTCTATTTCCAATTGTGTTAGTACAAGGAGTAATAAACCGAAACTTAGCATAGACATATTATCTAGACTTTGTGACAAGGGGAGAAGAATGTGAAGGGCCAACTAAGGGGATACAATATTTTTCTTCCTTTAGACTTCACATTGAGAATTAGAGGATAGTATGAAAGACTAAGACTATGTTTGATGGGTTATTTCATAAACACCTATCTTTCCAAAGGAAACTAAGTTTTCTCCTAAGATACCTTCTGCATAACATTAATCTTAACATGGTCTAATTGCACAAACAATAAATGCAAACACAAAATAACCTAAGACTAGCATAATTCCTTGATTTCAATAATAAGATAAATATAGATGATTTTCTCTTTTAAGCAAGGGCATAAGGAGGAATGAAACATATAATTTAGCCTAGGATGCAATCTATATGTAATTTTTATTTGATATATAAGTAAAAAAAGATATATTATCCCCTATGTTATTATGAAAAAACTATGATTACTTAATTTCCCTTTACTAAATTAATAACAAAGCAAGAAATAGAAACCTAATTACATAGACAACAAACAAAGATTAATCCTTAAAACTAAAAAAAACAAGGTCAAGGAATAGAGGAACCTGGTTCTTCCATAGAGAAAGAAGTTTTATCCTCTTGTAGAATCACTACCCATACTACAATCAACATCCACTACTTTTGTTGATACCCAAGACAATAGATTGCTCCCTCTTTTTTTCTTGTTGGAGGTTCCTTGATTTTAACTAAAAGTGCTAGATTTCTTGATTGAGGGCTCAAGTGCTTTGCTTGAATACATAATAAAAGGGGATATATGCAATATTGAACCAAGAGTTTGACATAACTTTGGCAAGTGAGAGAGATATAATGCTAAGGCAAATCTAGAATAATTTTGGTAGATTTTGGGTGATAAGAATTATTCCCTGAAATATCATCCCTAAGGCCTAAATATATAGGCATTTATGGCCTTCTTGGAGCAAAAGAATGGAATGATGAGAAAGACATGGTCAAATATCTAGAAGGATCAAGAAGGTTTGGGCATGGCTTATGGATCAACATGCATGTTCATGCCTGAGAGTGAAAGGAAGCTTAAGCATTCTAGAGAGGTATGCTTCTAATATTCCACTTATGCCAAGTTAGAAACACTAGAAGAAAAAGTGTTGGTAGCGCTAGTGCTAGGTGATTGTTGGAGGTCAAAAATGGCCCAAAAAAAGTCAAAGGATCCAAGTTGGTAAAAACTTCACCAAAGTATGGTAGCGCTAGGGACTATCACTCATGCACTGATGTTATCACTTTAGAGTATTAAATGCTCTAAAATTGGGTACAATAAAGGCTAAGATAAATTGGAATAATTACTCCTTTTGATATATTTATTGTATAATAAATCATCAAAAATTGATGTAGATGCTCTAATTTTGAGACAAGAGAAAGAAGAGATAAGTTGAGATTGATTGGCTTAGAAGTGATGGTTTTGAAATAGAATTAAATGCCATCATATCCCAATGTGCCACCTCATTTTCAAAGGGAAAACTAAGTAGTATTGAGGAAAATCAACTTGATTATATTCCACACTAGTGTAGTGATGAAATATTGGGAGAGATGATTTAATTGGAATGGTTGAGGTTAAGGATTAAGAATTTGATTGAAGATATGATTAGGTGATGAGAAGGTGAGATGTGAGAATGGATTGATTAAAGTTGAAAAATAGATTTGAGATTAGATGAGGAGGGGTTTGGTTCAGATTAGAAATGCATGGATTTTATGGTTGATGTTGAATTAAAGAGGATTAAAGAAGTTGCTTAAAAGATAAAAGGTTTAAGAATTAAAGAGACAAGATAATTGCAAATCATGAAGGATGCAAGCCAACACTGTATCAAAAGTTTTTTTTCCTTTTCTTTTTAAGGAGTACAACTATATGCAAATATATAAATGAATATTTACATTCATCTAAAGGAATTTTGTTGTAACAAATAGGCTTCTGGAGGATTTTGCCTTCACTTGAAGGACTTTGCCTACAAGAGATCAACTTTTGGAAGATCTGCCTTCACCTGAAGGAATTTTACTACAAGTTGCCTGAGGGGTTTTTAGTTTTTACATTACCTAAGAGGATTTTAGTTTTTATATTGCCTAAGAGGGCTCTAATTTTTAGATTCCTTGAGGGAATTTTGTTAGGACTTTCAATTTTATATTTTCTAGAGGGGAATTTTGTTGGATTGCATGGGGGGAATTTAGTTTTTAAATTATATAAGGGGACTTTCATTAGCTTACCTACAAGGACTTTTCTTAGCTTTCCTAGGGGAATTTTCATTAGCTTTGGATTGCCTCCACTTGAAGGACTTTTGATTGATATGATACAAGATATGTACAATCACATACAAATATTCATCCTTAGACACAACCTCATGCCTAATAAAAATTGTGCTTTGATAATTTGCTACAATTTGATCAATGGAAATTATGATAAATTATGATTATTTTAATAAAATTTGACATCCTTGAGAAATATGACAATATTTTAAAAATTTGGACGAATTTAGATAAATTTGGCTGATTTTGATAATGTTGGTAAATTGAAAAATTTGATTGTAGAAACCTAAAATGTGTCATGTTGAGGAGAATACCTATATGGACTCCTTTTAGACCATATGACCCACCTTGGGCAGCCCTAGGGCTAAAACAATGGTTTTTACAACTCAAATAGGGACACTTCCATTTTATGACCATGGTCATCCCTCCAATAGATGGCCTCCAAAGGTCATCTCACCAAGATATGGCCTCCAGTCAAGGCTATATCACCCCGAGATGGTCACACTAGAAGCAAAATAAAAAAGAGAGTGAGACATAACTAGCAGCCAAAACTACTAGTTAATCTTACACATTAACCCACACCACAATTTAGCATGTGCATGAGCCCATATTAGAGCAACCACATGACACAATCAGTTGAATTTAAAATTTGAAGATGGACATTCACTTTTCTTAATGTGAACTACCTCTTCCTTTTTTCATGAATAGGGTTATGGTATTATTAAATTTCTTTCAAGAAATCTATATAATAGCCCTCACCCCTCAATAAAAGTATGTAGAGTTTTTGAATTTCAAAGCAATGAATTACTGTCAAAATTCAACCATGAGCTCTCAAGCTTTCACATTCTTCTTGTTATAGAAATCATATTGCTGGTTTGCTCTAAGGGTTGAAGATCGCACCTCTATTCTCTACGTAATCCAACACTCCTACTTTAAAGACTAATCATACCCACCAAGCCACTCCCACTAAGAGCACCAATCCACCAATGAAATACCGGATTGAATCCAAGAGTCACCCCACATTGGCCTTAAAAAATTACTTATAGGGAAGCTATCATATCGACCCAAGACGACCTGTAGGCATGGTCATTCCACCCTAAAATGGCCCCCAGGGCAATGATCTATTTGTTTGTTTTTTTTGCTAAGTAACGATATATTTACAGTGGGTTTTTTGTTAAAGGATCCCAAAACCTTAGTTACATAGATAGCCAAGGCTGCAGTTGTGATTAAAAATTGGGGCTTCACCCTTGGGCAAAAAACCAGGGCACAGGGCCCTGTTGCCTACAAAAAGATAAACCAATTTTGAAACCAGTACAACGAAATTTGGCCTGTGGCCACCAAAATATGACAAAACTACAAAACGACACACTCCAAAACCACAACAAACCACTCACCACCGCTCTGGGAGGCTCGGTAGCCTGGCCTAGTCTGGACATGGCCCAAACTGATAGATTAGCTCCTCTCCCTATCAAGGCCATTGCCCATCCTGCGCTAGAGTTCAACCAGGGCAATGGCCACTGAGGAAGCTACTTTGGTAGAAGCGGTCAGGGAGCCAATAGTAATGTCAAGGAGAGCTTTGGTTGCCAGGTTTTGCATCTTTCTATCAGAGTCAGAGTTGACTTTGGTGGCCTCTGAGGCCTCCACCTTGGCCTTCTTGGAGTTGCCTGTAGCCCTACTACTTCTTGGGGCTGGGCCTCTATGGATTGAGCTGATGCCAGGATTCGGGGTCCCGCATGGGCCCTAGATCGGAGTTCTGTATTTTTGGGTGGGCCTACACCATTTTGGGGAAGGGGAAGCTTCGGGGGAGGGGGTCTCCTTGGATTTGGAATCTGTAGGGGAAGCCCTATGGGAGTTAGCCACTTCAGGAGGGGACAGAGGTTAGGGGAGGAATGCAGTGAAGCTGCGACTAGTTGGCTAGGGCATGCCTATATAGGATGGCCATGAGTTCTTGGTGGGAGGGCCTAGAATGGTTCCTACAAGCTCGATCGATGCTGAGGCCTAGGGAGTAAAGGAGAAATTGGGGGGTGCTTACCAGCATGGCTCCACAAAGGTGGTTGCAGAAGCTGAGATGGAAACTGTAAAGCTGCTAGTCCGGATCATCGCAGGTGATGTATTGCATCATCGAGATGATGGCTTCATAAAAGGGGGTCAGGAGGTCAACATAGAAGAGATTAGATTTTCCCCACTACTACTCCAGGAATTAGGATAGCTCCTCCTCCCAATTGTGCTTGTCCCACTGAATGAATCTGCCTTTCTCCTCATGATGCAGACCTATCACCTCCGTCAAAAATTCTTTGGTCACTTTGAAGTGGATCCCCTTCACTTTGACTTCTCCATCATTCCAAGTGTCTAGGAAACCTTGAGTAATATCTTCATCGGCCCCTACGAATTTGCTAAAGAAAGGGGTGAATTTCTTGGCATTGGAAAATAGCCTAGCCGACTCGCTCAATTCAAGAGTTGAGGGCTTGAGGAAGAAGGTCTTGGCAGCCATGAGAAGGGAACTGACAGCCCAGGGGTGGGGGAAACAAGGGTGGCCTAACCAGAGATGCGGGTATGGTGGGAAGGGGAAGCAGACAAGAATGTAGGAGAGTTCTATGTGTGACAGGTTTAAAAACTTGCAGGGGGCGCAAAGGAGGGGAAGGGCCATCGACGTCGGGAAGGAGCGCTTGGGGTAGGGGGTGACACTAGCCAGGAGGAGCTGAGGGGGCATGGCTGCCGACTGCCATGTGGGGTAGGGGAGGGGGGCCAATGCCTGCTCTCCAGATGGCATAATATGAGTGGGGGGGCAGCTTGGGGAAACCTCATGGGATAGAGCCATGGATGAACTGACTCGACATGGGAATCTGATGGCATGACATCCAAGGCAAGAAGGTAGGAATGGGATGCCATGCACTCCAACTTGGACTTGCCAAAAATGCCAGCCAAGCTTCGTGAAAGTCTGATGTTGCCATTGACACTTGGCACTATGAGCGAGAGCTTGAACAGATTGGCCAACACACTAGCAAGGGGGGCATCGGGGCCAGTCATCATGGTGAAGCAAGAAGGAGAGTCCCCTGACCACTGGGGGGTGCGATAGTGCAACTTTGAGGCCTCATCTTAGGGAAGGCTAAGCGTCTGGGCCCTCATCAAAGCTAGGATTGTCTTATGAAACTATTTGGACCAGAGCTTCAGGGAATTTCATGGTCTAGGTGGTGAAGTCTTCTACTGAGATGGCCTGGTTGGCCATGAAATTGGCTGCCCTGTTGCCTTCCCTGTACACATGTCGAAAGGTGTGGTTAGGGAGTCCTTGGAGGATGGTGAGAGCTTCCCAAATGGAGTTGTGAATGCATCAAGAGCTATTTCTCGGGCTACGGGTAGCTTTGATAATGACTTGGGAATCACCCTCAATGATTACTTTTGAGGACTCATTGAGGGTGGTCAGCCTGCAGAGAAGAGTTGCTACTTTGATGAAGTTATTGGTCTGAATGCTGAGCGATGTAGTGTATGCCAATATTAGGGTCCCGTGACTATCTCTGATGACCTCACCCACTCTAGAGGGCCCGGGATTACCTTTAGAATCTCTGTCAAAGTTAAGTTTGACCTATCCGAGAGGGGGGGCAGTCCACCTTGTCTTAGAACAATGAGAGGGGGTGGGGGGGATCGAGGGGGAAGCTGAAATCTGAGGGAGGATAGGAGGGTGGCCTCACCCGACCATCAGGGCACCTCGATCAAAGGGGTGGAGTGGGAACTCTCAAGGGCCAAGGAAATTGCCTTGGTCACTATCCACTAGGGGGAACGTGTTGGGGAGGAGAAGGCTCTGCTATTGCACTTGAGCCAAAACTACCAAAGCAGGTGAGGAAGGCAAGAGCCCCAAAGGAAGCAGATGAAGGGGTGGGCAAAGGGATTGGGCCACTGAGACAAGAGGTCAGATATGGAATTGGGGGCCACCCATTGAATAGAGAATTGGGAAAGGATGAAGCCCAAAGCTTCAGAAGAAAAGGAACATCTGAGAAAGAGGTGATTAGTGGACTCCCAAGTAGCGCAACAAATTATCTATTTGTTTATTTTAATGTAGTATATTTTAGCAATATTTTCTTTATTGTTTCCTATATCAATTATGATTTCATTTACATATGCATCTATTTTTGTTTCATTTATTTATCGCATATTTTATCATTAATACAAGCCTAATTTTGAAAAGATCTGCACATGCTTTTAAAATACTTCAATTTTCATGTGTGCATGCTATAGATATTTACGTGGAAAGAGTAGCACCAAAACTTCATATTATCAATCATTATGGTAGTCCTAAAAACCTGCTCTAGATCAGTTTGTGGATGCAAGAAAGATCCTATGGAGTTTTTGGTGCAAAATCTGCCTTTGGTTACGTTTGCACCCAAGACTTTGCCAACATTGAAAGACCGGGTTAAAACAGAGTTTACCCGGTTCAATATCCAGAGGAGGTTGGTTCCTTGCTTCTTTTAGGAAAAGGGAGAGAGAGAAATGCATAAAGAGAGGGAAATATAGCTATTGCTAGAAGTGTTAAGCGGTACATATTAGATAACAACAAAACAATTTAAACAACCTTTTGCAGAGAAGCATCTATTAGAACCATCAAAATAGAGAAACTAAGCTTCTGGTGTAAACCTATTCAATATGCAAGCTTATTGGTAAAGTTAATTTCAGAGTTAGCAGAACTTTGTTGCAGAAATTTAGAGTAAGAATTAAAGCAAGTTACATTCAACCTAACCTTATATAGCAATTAACAATCCATACATACTTGATCAAGAACACCAATGAGCCAGAAACTAGAATGAATGATCTTTTATTAGCTTTCAGAAGTCTGTATACATCACCTTGTAAACACCTAAGAGTCCGACCATTTTTTTAGGTCGCTCATCCTATATATAATAGTTTTACATAACAAAAAAACTGAAATTTGTTACAACATTATGCCCGTAGGCTCATTCTGGTAAAGAGGTAGTTAGGAGAGCATGGAGTCTTCAACTAGAAATGGTTAAGATCTTCTTGTTGCAATGATCCTCCTTGATCTCTTCAAAGGCATCATGGTCCAACTATCTTTTACTCAAAATGTCACGCCATCACGACTTTTGATCTTCATTTCCGCCTTGGCCTTCAAAATGTCACGTTGTCATGACCATTTGCCTTAGCTTTATTCACCTTCAAAATATCATGTATCATGACTTTTGGTCATGGCTTGACCCTTGGCCTTCAAAATGTCATGTTGTCATGACCATTTGCCTTAGCTCTACCCTTGACCTTCAAAATATCGCACTGTCATGACTTTTGGTCATGGCTTGACCCTTGGCCTTCAAAATGTTGATGTGTCATGACCATTTGCCTTAGCTCTACCCTTGGCCTTCAAAATGTCATGCTATCATGACTATTAGTCCTTAGCTCTACCTTCATCTTCAAAATGTTGTGTTGTCATGAATTTTGGTCATGGCTTGACCCTTGGTCTTCAAAATGTCATGCTATCATGACCTTTTGCCTTAGATCTACCCTTGGCCTTCAAAATGTCGTGTTGTCATGACTTTTGGCCTTAGCTTTACCCTTGGCCTTCAAAATGTCATGTTGTCATGACCATTTGCCTTAGCTCTGCCTTTGGCTTCAAAATGTTCATGTGTCATGACTTTTGGTCTTTGCTTGACCCTTGGCCTTCAAAATATTGTGTTGTCATGACTTTTGCCTTAGCTCTACCCTTGGCCTTCAAAATGTTGCATTGTTGGAACTTTTGGTCTTCACTTGGCTCCTTGGCCCAAAAATGTCATATTGTCATGACTTTCTTCTTTACTTGGCTTTTTGGCCTCAAAATATCGTGTTGTCATGACTTTTATTCTTTAGCTCCACCTGTAGGGTCAATATGTTGCATTGTCATGATTACTTTCTATACTTAGTGAAATTTTAAGAAGACTACTCCTTACTCCCCTGGATGTGGTCATTTTGACCAACATTATTGGTGCCTCCTAGGGTAATTCTGTCAGTAGAATGTTAGAATCTAGAGCCTTTATCCATTGGGGAATGGATTCAAAGAACAACTAAGAAAATAAGGGGAGAAAGGGGAATGATACCAAGCAAAAAAGATGCTTTCTGCTCTGCATAGTCATTCATCTAGAGTGTCTTCTTCCATAGATTTCTCTATTTCATCCTGTCTAGGTGCTACTGTACTACTTTCTGAGGATTTTTTAGCCTTTTCCCACTTGTCCTTTTCTTGGGTGACTTCATTGTAGGTGGTGCAGGCTCTTCTCCAAGTCTCTTCATCTGTATCTGAAGTCTCCTTAAAGGTTAGGTATAAATATTCCAATTCCTCAACCTTGTCGTATGATAGGACTTTTGACTTCATATATAATTCATGCAAGTAGGAGTTCATTTGTGTGATGTCTTGAGCCATACTGAATATATGTTCCTCTTGAACCGACTCTTCCCAGCTATCAATCTCTGACTCATCTTCTACAAAACTTTCCCAGGAAGTCTTCAACTGATCTTCTATTAGGAAGTTAGAATCTTTGTCCCAGAAGCTAGGCATTCCATAGTTTTTTGCTATGCTCACATGTTTCAAAATTGCCTTAGCTTCTACCTTGAGTTCCTACATTAGCTTGGCAGCTTCTGTTACCAACTTGTGCCTCTTGAAAAATTTCCTAGTAGCAAGCTTGGCTTGGGACCATTTTTCATCCCGTGTTCTATATCCAAGTATCGTTTGCATACTTTCTACTAGGACTTGAATCTTTGTCGTTGTAGATAACCTTGTTTTTAGGAGATTGATAGATTTATCAAATTCATCTTCCACCCAACCTAACATTTCTTTAATCTTGACCAGGTATGACAAGGTGGGCCTTGCCTTCATGCTCCTTTTTTGGATGCCTCCAATCATTTCTCTTCTTACTGCTCTGGCCTTTTCTTTAGATAACCCATTGGTCTTGTCAGTGTTATCTGAAAGTTACTTCTTGAGGTCTTCAACCTGTTGGTTTAATAGTTGTATTTGTTCTTCAACCTTCTCAGATTTCTCCTTATAGGGGGTTACTTCATTGAACATTAGCTCCCACTTTTTTACTTCATTTTTCAAGGCCTTCTCGATCGTCTTTTGTTGGTTCAAGGCCTCTTCTAAATACTTTCTTGCTTGCTCAGCCCTGAGGTACTTCTCTTTGTAGTATTCAATGTTTAGGTATATGGTTCCCATGTGGGCTTGAGCCTTTCCCCACTCATCCTCCATTGGTAGTTGAGTGATATCTTCTGTAGTTATCTCAGCTTGGTAGTCTTCTAGGGTCATTTCTCCCTCGGGCTTTTGGATGAGCGATATCATCTTTAGGGTGGAACGCTGCATGTTGATTGGGTCTAGGACTATCCCTTCCTTGGTGTGGGCTATATTTGTAGAGCTTTGAGTGCTACATGATTTCAACTAGGTAGCAATGTTCAAGGTTACCTTTTTTAATTTTTTCAACTTGGAAATGGTAGGGTTGCTTTTAGAAGAAGAGGCAAGAATGGTTTGGAAGCTCTAGAGATGGGTTGTATAAGGAAATGGAATAGTGGCTAGAGAGGCATCCACATTTGATTGCTCAGTGAGAGGGTTTGTGAGGGTAGTTGAGGATGCTTTTGGATCATTTTGGGCTGGTGGTGGTGATGGTGGAGGCTGGTGAGTGGAAGGTGGAGAGGTATTGCCTTGACCTATAGAATGGGAGGGGGAATTCCTTTGGGAGTGAGGAGAAGGAGTATCAATATTGATAGGAGATATACCTGGTCTTTTTGGTGGGTCATTGTCTTCAGTTTTTGGTGTATTCTTGGGAGCTTCTATATAAATTTCTACAATTTGCTTCAAGCTCGAGTCGCCAGCATCAGTTGCAGCTTTCATTGGGGCCTCTCCTTTGCTAGGGGTTTCTTCTATAGGGGGTTTTTTCGGTATCGACCAATTCTTGGTTATCTATTTCTTGGTGCTCAAAATTTACTCAGAGGCTTCCCCCATATCTTCCTGTTCCTCTACTTCTTGTTGATCCCCTATTTCCTCCTGTTCCTCTGTCTCTTTAGTCTTTTATTTCGAGGTGCTCTTGTTCTTTTTTTCTTTTCTTTTATTCACTTCATTTCTTGATTCTACTTTTCTTCCTATGGATGAGGAGAGTATCATCATCAGACTCTATGTCTGATCTAGGGGGAATGAAGCTTCGAGATTTCTTTTTAGGGACTTCTATTTTCTCAGTGGCAATCTCTTTCCCTTTACCTTTGTCGGTATCTACTTTACCTTCAATGGGTTTGATGGGGATGCCATTGATGCCTAGAGGGACTTTATCTACAAGATTTTTAGACCATTTATCATGGTGCTCATCATATCTTTCAAAAAACTCTTTGTCAATCTTCGTCCCATACCTAGAAAATGTTTGTATGTGACATCTCATTTGCCACCATGCTAATATTTTAGCGTGATCCCAATATTCCCCTTTTTTCTTCATCCTTTTGATGACCTTGTTATCCAGCTTGTGGGTTGGGTTCACATCAGGGCTCCAATCTGCCAAGTGTTCATAGAAATCATGCCATGGAGGTAGTGGTTGCATCTTTTCAATGTGCCATTCTAATGGTTGATCCTCCTCATTGTTCCTACCTTATTTATCAATTTGCCTATTTGATGAATGAAATTTTTTGAAGGGGGCTTGATTAAGGGTAGCTTGCTTTTGAGTGAATTTTTCTGTAGGGTCATACTTCCATTTTTATGGTAACTCAACCAATTTTAGATTTCTCAAAGTTTGAGCAATTCGCTCGTGGTCCCCTTTCTTTGACACTGATACACCCTCAAACTGAAAGGGCATGAGGTAGGTACCTATTTTACTAGCACCTATGCTGAATTTGTTATTGATGAACTCAATTTACCTTATGTATTCTAGAGTGAACAATCACTTAGTGATGTAATAAGGTAGCAAAAAAGGCTTCCCTATGAAGCCATATAGTCTAATGACCACTCCTTGTGTCAAAATAAACCAATCCCCTTCCTCTGCATGGATGTGCTGCAAAGTATCCCACATATTTTGGGGAATTCTTGGCATGGCACCATACATGAGCTTCAATGCAGGGCCCAAGAATTCTATATTAAAATGGTAATATGATTCTACCTTTGAAAGGAGAGGTGTCCACTCACACACAGGTAGGAGGTTTCCTTGGTCTTTTTTTGTAGTAGAGATGAAACTTAAATTCTTTGCTTGAAAGAAAAAGAAAATCCATACCAGGTAAGAAGAAAACTTGAAGGTATCAGGGATGTCTCTCTGGAGCTTGAAGAGGCCTACATGCAACTATTGGGCTAGTCAAAGTAGAGTGGCATTATTTTTGGGTCTACGCATGATGCATCATAAAATTTTGGGTTGGATATGATTGTGCACTATTACCACTTACCAATAGACCTGTGTATCTATTTCTAACCCTGCTACCATGGCTAGCATAGAAAAAAGCTCCTTGTTCT
Source organism: Wollemia nobilis (assembly GCA_028583015.1). Lineage (NCBI taxonomy): Eukaryota > Viridiplantae > Streptophyta > Pinopsida > Araucariales > Araucariaceae > Wollemia > Wollemia nobilis. The sequence continues at coordinate 3,348,568 of JAQPPZ010001711.1, read as the reverse complement.
TGAATTTGGATAGGGGAATTGGAGATTTTGGGAAGGTTCCCTCAGGGAGAGGGTCTAACAAATGTTCTTGTAGGAATAATCTAATGTTCTTGGTGTTGGTATAAAACTTCATCGAATTAATGGGGTCAAAAGGGATAGGGTTTACTATAGGCTTTCTACCATAGTTGAAGGTGGCCCTAATTGCATCGGTATCGAGCGTAAATATGACTCTTCCCTTGGATTCTTTCACAATTCTATGCTTGACATCATAGAATTCTACCATAGCTTTAATCAGTTTAGGGTAGGGGTGGACCTGGGTGCAGATGTACCAAGATAGTAGGGCATGGTAGGAAAATATGCTTGGGCATGATGGTGTGATATTCTTGGTGACCCTGGCCTCTACGTCCTTTTGAATCCACTCTGGGTCTTTCCATGTCACCCTGGTATCAGTGATGTGGATGTTTGGATCCATGAAGCTACTTTCATTCTTGGTGGACCTACATTTCCCTTTAGTAGTAGCTGGTGGGGAAGTCATCATGGTTGTCTACTATGATTTGGACATAAAATAAGCTTGGAATGTGCTTAGTAGAGTTTTGTAAGATTATTTTGAGAAAGTAAGGAGTGTAGTGAGCAGAAGGAAAAGAATGTAGAGGATGAAGAAGTGCTTAAAGAAAAATCTTCTATGATATAAGTGGATGTGCATGCGTGTGCCAAGGTGACATGCAATAACTATGGTTGGTGGCACACACCCCACTCCTAATTTTGAATATTTTTGGATGCTTCGGTTCATGTGCCACCTTCAAGAAACCAATTGCCATGCATTACCATTTTTCTAGGGCCAATAGCATTGCTTCACTGCTATCCTGGGCTAATAAATTGGTGTCACCTCTACTCTGGGCCAATAAGCTGGTATGATGGTACCTTAAAAAGTGAGGTTTTAAAATTTTGAGAAAACTATCTTGTCTTTCCTGCCAAAAGGTGTGGTTACTTTGAGGGGTGGCGTTTGTGTGGGGGGTTGCGATGTCATGTTGTGAAATTTTTTGAGGTGGCCATGGTCTGAAATGTCATGAAATCATGACAATTTTGGGGGTTGGGTTGGGGTTGTGGTGCATCATGAAATTTTGGGGGTGGGTTTGAGGAGGCCTTTGGGCATCGAAATGTCATGCCATCATGACAAATTTCCTTGAGAGTGGCGGTGGTGTTGTTTTTTATGAATTTGGGGAAATGTCATGAAATCATGATAAATTTGCCTATGAGGAGGCCTTGGGGAGATGTAGACATCATGAAAATTTTGAGGTGGCCATGGTCTGAAATGTCATGAAATCATGATAATTTGCATTGAGGAGGCCTTTGGGCACCGAAATGTCATGCCATCATGACAAAATTCCTTGGAGCCTTTGAAAGAAGACATATTTACATAAAATACATACAAGGTAGGGGGAAACCTTTTACTTATAGTACAACTTCAGATGGAAGTCATTGATGGGAATGGGTTGAACCTGTTTTTTCTCATCTGGAAAGAGTTTTGCTATTTTTCTTCTATTACTTCGAAGGGGCCTTCCTAGAATGCATCAAATTTGTCATGATTTTTGGGTTTCACCTTCTTTTCATTCCATCTTAGGACCAAGTCTCCCACCTTGAAATTTCTCAGAGTGGCCTTTTTATCGAACCATTTTTTTGTGGTGACCATATGTTTTTGATAGTGGTCATAGGCTTGCTCCTTTTGTTCTTCTAACTATAGGAGTTGGATCAACCTATTCTCCATTGGTTCTGCCTCCTCTGTGCCAGTTTGATTGAGCAGTTTTAAAGCTGGCATCTCTATGTGTATTGGAAGAACTACTTCTTTTTCATAGACCAGAGAGTAGGGAGATGTGTTGATAGACTTCTTGATGGTTATTCTATCGGCCCATAGTGCTTGGTTTATCAGAGAGTGCCAACTTCTCTTATTGTCCTTCAGAGTCCACTTCAAGATCCTGAGCAAGTTTTTGTTCATTGATTCAGCTAATCCATTTCCCTATGGATAATAGTTTGAGGATGTTTTCAAGTAAATCCTATATTTACATGCAAATTCAATCATCTTGGCACCTATGAAATATGAGTCGTTGTCCATGACCAATGCATCTGGAATGCCAAATCTCATGATTAAACTTTCCATGAATTCCATCACAACCTCTTGGTCTACTTTTTTAGTGGGTATTGCTTCTACCCACTTAGTAAAATAGTCAGTAGCTATCAGGATGTATTTATGCCCAATGGATGAGTTGGGCTCTATTATTCCAATGAAATCCAATCCCCATTGTTGAAAAGGTTCTTCAACCTGAATGGATTTTAGAGGCATTGAAGCATTTCTATTTCTCCCAATGTATCTCTGGCATTCCTCATAGTTTCTTGTTACTCTAAAAGTGTCTGCAAAGATAGTTGGCCAGTAACATCCAGTCCTAATGATATTTAAGGTAGTGGTCCTTCCTAAGTAGTGTCCTCCTGATGAGCCTCCATGGAATTCCTCCAAGATCTTCTATTTTTGATCTTCCTTTATGCATCGAAGTAACACTCCATCCAATTTTTTTGTACAACCCCTCAGGTAGCAGAGTGTACTTCAAAGCTTGGATCTTGTACCTTCTTCTCTATGAAGCATTCAGACCTATAGGGCACTTTCTAGTTTGGAAGTACCTGATTAATTCATCGGCCCAGTCAAGCTGCTCTGAAGGTTGATCATCATCTGAGGCTGCTTCTTGAGTTTGGCAAGCTATGTATTCTGGTGAAGCTAGCTTGGCGAGCTCTTGGCAAAGTGCTCTACCTCTTACCAGCTTGGTTGGATGTATTTCCATATCGTATTCTTGTATCTTCAACACCCAACCAACTCTTTTATCATCGAGTTCCCCTTGTATGATGAAGTTTCTGATGTCGGGGTGAACTACATAAACTATAGTCCTACTTTGTGAAAGGAAATGCCTAAAATTTTTCAAAGACTTCATTATTGCATAGATCTATTTCTCAATGAAGTTATACTTCTCTTCATGTTCTTGCATAGTCTGACTTAGAAAAGCTATGGGCCTTTCTTCATTGTTAGGCCCTTTCTGTGTGAGCACTATGGCGTAGCTCTCTTGTTCGCCTACAATGTATAAGATGAAACCCCTAGAGTAGTCTAGGTTTACCAAGATGGGGGCTTGAGCTATTTGCTCCTTGATCTATTGGAAAGCCTATTTCCTTGTGTCTATCCACTTGAACTCAACATATTTCTTCAACAACTCGGTCATGGGTTTGATAATTTGTGCAAAATCTACTATGAATTTGTGCATAAAGTTGATTTGGTTGAAGAAGGACTGTAAGCCTTTTTGTTAGGGGGTAGAGGGAGTTCTAATAGTGCTTTCACCCTGTTAGGGTCTATAGCTAGCCCAGTATTAGAAATGACATGGCCTAGTAAGAGTCCTTCTTCTACAATGAATATGGATTTCTTAGGATTTAGAGAGATGCCAAACTCTCTATATTTTTCAAACATGCTCCTAAGATGTCCGATGTGATCCTCCTTTTGATGGGAGAACACTATCATATCATCTAGATATATCACTATTATCTTGTTGACAAGTTCTCTAAAAGCTATATCCATCGCTCTTTGAAAAGTTGCTCCAATGTTAGATAATCTGAAGGGCATCCTCTGATAGGTAAATGTCCCCCACTTGGTTGTGAATGTAGTCTTGAATTGATCTTCATCTTTAACCCACACCTGATTATACCCAGAGAAGTCATCCAGGAGTGAGAACCTTTTTGCTCCTACTACTGTGTGTAGGATCTGGTCTATCTATGGGAGAGGGTAATGGTCTTTCAATGAAGCCTTATTCAAGTTGTGAAAGTCGATGCATAACTGGATATCTCCATTCTTTTTTCTAATCAGGACTAGGTTGGCTACCCAAGTTGAATGCTTGATCGGGTAAACAATCTTGGCTTCAAGTAATTTTAGTAGCTCTTGCTTCATCAAGGCTTCGATCTTCGGGTTCATCGATCATTGCTTCTATCAGAATGGCTTTGCACCTTCTTCAAGTTTGATCGTATGTTGGATTGTTTCTTTGGAGTAGAATTTGAGATCACCGTAAGTCTAGGCTATGATGTCTGGGTATTCTTTGCATAATTCCTTGATTTGGTCTAGTTCTTCTTCTATGGTGTTTACTCCCACCTTGATTGATTTATCAGGTCCCATTTGAGCTTCTCTATATCTATGCTTGTCAACTTTCATTTTATGGCCAGTTGACCTATCATTGTTATCAAATAAGCTTTCAAGGGTGATCAACCCTTTTGGGATGTGATTGTTCTTTAACTGGATCATGCCTGTATCTTCTTCATCTTCGAGTCATTCTATTACTTGAGCAGTTCATCTCATGAATGAGGAAGTCCACTATCTATTTTTCATTCTTGAATACTTGCCAAAAGGTATCTCTATCTGGCATAGAAGGCCTATAGATTAGCCTAACTATTTTGGACTTCTGAATGACATTGCTGATAGGGCAAAAATTTACCCCTATCAAAGCCAAAAAATCTGCATGAGTGTTCTTTTCCCTTGGGATTGCTTTGAGATTCAAATATTCAAAGTATTCTAGCAAGTCCCAAACCTTATTCCTGTAAGCTTTAAGGTAATGCTGCTTGCTTACACATTTCTCAGTTACCTGGTTCACTATCAGTTCAGAGTCCCCAAAGATCTGTAGCTGCTTGATACCCATATTTTTAGCCTTCTTGAGGCCTAAGCAGAGTGCTTCATACTCTGTTGCATTGTTAGTACAACTCTAGGTTAATCGGTAAGAGAAAAATTTCTCTTCTCCTATTGGAGAGATTAGAACAATACCTGCTCCAGCTCCATTTTTACATCTAGCACCATCAAAGAAAAGTTTCCATAGTTGATTGTTAGGTTGGTCAACTTGAGGGAGAGGAATAGGGTTACTTTTCTTGGGTTTTAAAATTGTGTAGCTCCCTATGTCAGTCTTGATCATGGCATTGAAGTCTTGGAGAGAGAACTGGTCTTCCTCCTGCAACACATTTAGAGCTTCTTCCATCAAGTTCAAATCTCCCAGTTCCTCTATCATCATATTTACTGTAGTGGTTGATTTACCTTCTTCTCCAAGATTTTCAATGTGGAAATTCGAAGGTTTCTCATTAAATATTTTCACCCTTTTGCCTTTGAATGGGATTTCTAGGTGTGAGAAATCTAATGATAGATATCCTCCTATTTTTGTAGTGAACTCCCTAGAGAGACACATACCAAAATAGGGCTCTAAATCCACTACTACTACCTCTTGTATAACTGTGAGTTGAGGTAGCCTGTGAAGAAGTATCGGAATATCTTTAATTACCCCTACATTTTTGATAGGGGTTCCATCTAATTGCAAGACACTAGGACTACTCCTTGTATATTCCATTCCCATGATGTCACATACTGCCTTGGGCATCACAGTGGTTGCAGCTCCAGAATCTATCATACAATTGTGAACTACCCATCCTTCCATCTGAAGAGATAGATAGAAAGGAGGAGGTCTATTTTTTCCTGAAGTGGATGTCAGACTAGCTTGTGCAGAATCTAACTGAGTTGGGGTCTTATTCTTATTCTTCATAGATCTCAAGGATTCTTGCAACAAGTCGATCTACCCTAGAAGCTGCAAAGCTTCGTACATAGTTGCTTTGGAAGGTGTTTTCTTCATTTCCTCAACTATGTTGAATGGGAGGGGGTCGACACTTTTCTCTTTTACACTTGTGTCATATTTATTCTTGTACCCCTGAGTAGCATCTATTCTTTGATGCTTAGTCAGTGAGGGGTATCTCAGTTTATCTCTAGCTTGTTCCTGTGTCTCTGTTTCCTTCTATTGAGGTGCTTCTTTACGAGTTTCTGCTCCTTTTTGACTTGAATTCTAGGGAGCTTTCTTGAAGGGGGGTCTTTTCTCAATAGGGTCTCTTATAGGTGAAGGCACCTTCAAAGGGTTAAGCTCTTTGGGATCAACCTGCAAGGGTTTCTTCCCTGATCTGGTTAGGACAACTACTTGTTCAATAGAAGGCATCATGAAATTTTGATTCTCTTCTCTGATCATATTAACCTGACCCTTGAGGGTTCTCTCAACCTTTTCGATAGCTACCTTCTGGACATGATGTTGATGAATCATACAAGAAGTTTCACCATGTGGATCATTACATATGGAACACCAGAATTTTGACTCTATCAAAGTGTTAGTGGGTTCACTATCTTCATTGGCATAAACCATGTTAGATTTATCATAGCTTCTACCACTCGTGGAGGCTTGATATTTTGTTACTTGTGGGAACCTCCTTGGTTGGAAATTCCTTTCTGCTTCTCTTCTTTCCATTGATGTCAATTTATTTGTCAGAGTTTTCATGGATGCTTGCAGATCTTGTAGAGCTACAAGTTGAGGATCTAGAGTCGATGGAATTATCGCTATAGGAAGTGCAGGAATAGCGGGAAGCATTGGAGGAGTGAGAGGTGCTTGTATTACTAGGATGTTAGGCTGCCCAATCCATTTGGGGAGATTTGCATAGAAGTTGAAGCAGGAGTTGGGAAAGTAGTATTTGATGCTTGAGGTAGATCTAGGAAAATAGGCATTATCATTTTTGTTAGGAACCTTCCAATAGTGATCAGATCTCTCTCTACTTTTTGTGCTTCTTGGTAAATCTTAGGGAAGGTAAATACTTGGGACTGCCTGATGGCCATACTTATATCTGAGTTGAAAGCTCTCAGATAATAATACATTGATTGCTCATTAGTTGGTCGTAACCCATCGGGTACTCTCTGCCAAGTTTGATTGAATCTGATGTTAAAGTCGACAATCTCCTCTTGAGGGTGTTTCTGGATAATAGTAAACTGATTCAGTAGGGAGAATGGGTCTGCATGCTCATTGAATTCCTCCACTAGTTTACCAGCAAGTTGGGCCCAAGTAGATATAGTTTGGTTGTCAAGGGCTCTGTACCAATAGAGCATTTTCCCTTTCAAGGAAATGACTAATAATCTTATCATAACATCTTCTTTAGTGATGTTATGTATCGGGGCTAGTGCGGCTACATCTTGACAATGTTCATAAGCCATCTTTCTAGTACCATCATACTAGGGTAGTGCTTTCAAGGCCACTATTGGAATCGGATGTTGAGCTACTAGATTTAGGGGGCCTATATGGTTCCATAAAGGGTAAGGTAGAATTGGCTGATTTGTGGCCATTGTAATTATGGTTCTACCAGATCTTATGGGTATATGGGTAGCTAGAGTTAAAGTTCCACTAGTAGTAGTACTAGGGAAGGTTATAGGGGAAAGATTTGTGTATCCTGTGTTAGCAGTATATGAAGAAGTTGTTCTAGCAACTAAAATAGGATTAGCTCTAAGGCTACCAAGGTGTAGTTCAAAGAACTCGATGGGTTCTTCTAATTTTTTGCTTTAGATCTGGTTATCATAAAAGATGGTATATAACCAAAAATTAGGTAAAGGCTTTCATAGGGTTCCTTTCTAGGGTGGAGTCACCAGGTGATTTATAAAAAATAAATAGGGCAAAGGTAATCATCGAAACTTTGATCTATATACTATGTGGGATTGGGTCCCACCGGGCATGCCAAAAATTATTGGTGCAAAATCTACCTTTGGTTACGTTTGCACCCAAGACTTTGCCAACATTGAAAGATTAGGTTAAAATAGAGTTTACTCGGTTCAATCTCTAGAGGAGGTTGGTTCCTTGCTTCTTTTAGGAAAAGGGAGAGAGAGAAAATGCATAAAGAGAGGGAAATATAGCTATTTCTAGAAGTGTTAAGTGGTATAGATTAGATAATAACAAAACAATTTAAATAACCTTTTGCAGAGAAGCATCTATTAGAACCATCAAAATAGAGAAACTAAGCTTCTGGTGTAAATCTATTCAATACGCAAGCTTATTGGTAAAGTTAATTTTAGAGTTAGCAAAACTTTGTTGCAGAAATTTAGAGTAAGAATTAAAGCAAGTTACATTCAACCTAACCTTATATAGCAATTAACAATCCATACATACTTGATCAAGAACACCAATGAGCCAGAAACTAGAATGAATGATATTTTATTAGCTTTCAGAAGTCTGTATACATCACCTTGTAAACACCTAAGAGCCGACCATTTTTTTAGGTCACTCATCCTATATATAATAGTTTTACATAATAGAAAAACTGAAATTTGTTACAACATTATGCCCGTAGGCTCATTCTGGTAAAGAGGTAGTTAGGAGAGCATGGAGTCTTCAACTAGAAATGGTTAAGATCTTCTTGTTGCAATGATCCTCCTTGATCTCTTTAAAGGCATCATGGTCTAACTATCTTTTACTCAAAATGTTATGCCATCATGACTTTTGGTCTTCATTTCTACCTTGGCCTTCAAAATATCATGTTGTCATGACTATTTGCCTTAGCTCCACCTTTGCCTTCAAAATGTCATGCTGTCATGACTTTTGGTCATGGCTTGACCCTTGGTCTTCAAAATATCATGCTGTCATGACTATTTGCCTTAGCTCTACCCTTGGCCTTCAAAATGTCATGCTATCATGACTTTTGGTCATGGCTTGACCCTTGGTCTTCAAAATGTCGCACTGTCATGACCATTTGCCTTAGCTCTACCCTTGGCCTTCAAAATGTTGCATTGTCATGACTTTTGGTCATGGCTTGACCCTTGGCCTTCAAAATGTCATGTTGTCATGACTTTTGCCTTAGCTCCACCCTTGGCCTTCAAAATGTCGTGTTGTCATGACCATTGGCCCTTAGCTCTACCTTTGGCTTCAAAATATCATGTTGTCATGACTTTTGGTCATGGCTTGACCCTTGGTCTTCAAAATATTGTGCTATCATGACCATTTGCCTTAGCTCTACCCTTGGCCTTCAAAATATTGCATTGTCATGACCATTTACCTTAGCTCTGTACTGACCCAAATTTTTTGCACCCTTACCTTCAGGCTATAGGATCCGTGCTCGAAAGGGGGATGTAAGAAGGATGGGACAATACCTCAGACTGAGAGGCCCTTTGAAGGTCACACCTCTTGGGGAGGGGGTATAAGGGTGAATTTTTGATGGATGGTGGGTTTCACCAAGAAACTTTGAGTGGTAGTTTCCATGCCTAGGTTGAGAATGGGTTTGATGTGTTCATTTTATACTCAATCATTCATATTCCTAGGTTGGACAAAATTAATCTAATATATTCTATATGAATATGCCAATTTATATGAATACAGAAAGCATGAATGAATCCTAAATATAAGGAATATGTTAAATGGAAAAGAATGCACCTGATTTCGGATGTTTGATGAAGATTCTAAAGCTTGTAGGAGTACAGATCATCTCGAATATGACAAGATCATCTGCAATTGTACAGAATCATCCCATATCATAGTACATCATCTAAAATCAGACAAGATTGTCGTCGATCTAATGAATTTGTCAGAAACCTACAATCACAGAAACAAACACCAATAATCGAAAATGCAACTGCAAGAATAATACAAAATGATAGAAATGAGAGTATAAATGCTTAACTGATAAATATAGATAGCATATTAAAAGAAATGCATTGTTTTAATAACTTATTTTAACTTTATCATGCATTTATGCTAAATGAGGTGAACTCCAAGATGTAGAATGAAAATAATCAAGCTAATGCATAATAAAATAAGGAAGGAAGTTGAGAAATGTGAACTCAGGGCTCTGATTGCCCCCAATATGAACTATAGTTGAGATCACCTCCAATCGTACGAGATCATTGCCGATCTACAACAGGATCATTTGAAATCATGTGGAATCACCTACAACGATCCAATCTTCCTCCAGTTGAAGTATAGTGAAATTATATTATGAAAACTTAAAACTACGAGTGCAAACAATGGTAGATAGGAAATCTTAACACATCAGAGCTAAATGGTAGGGAAAATCAACCAGGGAGAGTCAGGAGAAGATCTCGAGGGATAAACTGAGAAAATCCCAATTTATATAGAATTAGGGGGAGGTTAGGAGGTTGGGGATCATCCCAATCTGGGAGATCTCCAACAGAGAAATCTCCAACTACGCAGACACGCTTTTGCCTAATTTGGAGAGGCTGTTGAAACAAAAGCTAATTATGAAAATTTGGTTTTGGGATGAAATCTTCTGGACGTTCTGTTCCAGGTGAATTCATCTAATCTGGGACGATTTTGTCTGATCGGCGACGATATCGTCCAATGGTCAAAACAACTCCTAAAAATGGTGCAAAAAATGGGGGGAGTGGTTAACGGGTGGTTTCGAGGTTAAAATTCAAATTTTTATCTTTTTACTAAGGGTTTAACTGTGCCAATTTTAGGGTGCTACATTTTGCCCCCTCTTTAGAAAATTTTCTAAAGAAAATGCGTTAAAGATGAGTTCTTCCCGCTTTACGAGAAAGCAAAAAATTATTCCATTTTTTTAGACGACGATTCTAGGTCGAATCGTACAACTGCTTGCTATGGTGCCCCCTCCGAGTTTTTACCCAAATCGAACATTTGAGATAAAAGCGTGGAAAAGCAATTTAAAAAAAAAGAAGAAGTTATTTTAAATAAAATTTAAAAAATAGGGTAAAACCCTAATTCATTGTTACTGTTCACTTTTTCTATTTTAGAACTCTGCAGACAAAGTGGTGGAAATGACACACAAATCGACAGAGGTCTGACGCGGGTTGCGGGTAAGGATCTAAACCTGACATATTATATTTTTAATTTGATTTGTGTGATTTTTAATTTTAATTTTGACTATTTTTTGGGTGTCGCGACCGTTTTTAGGCCGTTGACAACATCGGGACGAAATCGTCCCTATATCACCGATTTTGTCTAGGGGCGAAATCAACGAAATAGGGGCGATTCCATCCAACAAGGGGCGATCCCCAAGTTGCAAAATTGAAGACGATTTCATCCTACCAAGGATGATTTGACTTAATTTAGTACAATATCATCCAATAATGGACGATATCATTTTTTTATAAGATGAAATTGATTTAACTAATTTTAATGATTATCTATTAATGATTTTTGTTTTTTTATTGTTTATTTTGTGGAGGGGATTCTTAAAAAGTTAGTAGTGGAAATACGGGGGGCTCATAGATGATCTAGCCATGCTCGATCAGGTAGAGCAAGACCGACTATCAAAGGTTGGGCTACAACATGTGGTAGGGATGCCACAAATACCTATAGACATGGGGCTATTGACAACCCTAGCAAAGAGGTGATATCCGGGTCATCCTGCTTCTGGTTATCGATAGGGGAGATGGCTCCAACTCTATAGGATGTATGGAGGATCTTGAGGATCCCCATACATGGGCGATTGATGACTCCTACGGCCAATCAGGGCCATGCCATGATGCGACTATGCGGAGACCCTAGCTTCACCCTGGAGAAGGGCAAATTGAACATCAAGACATTGAGACAGATGCCTGGGGTGTCTCGATTGACTCAGGTTTTGGTAGGGGTAGTGGGTGGCCTACTGCTATACCATCAGAGCGGATGCAAGTTATCATGGTTGCTCTCAGATGTGGTCTATGATATGAGAGACCATGACTACATATTTTCTTGGGGTAGCTTTGTACTATGCTACTGGTATAGGATCCAGTACTGGGTCGTATACAAGGGAGGTTGATGTCTAGTACTTACATCATTGCTACAAGTTTGGTGCTAGGAGCATATTGCGATGTAGAGGCCGATAGTGCTTCCACTGATAGGGGTTGATCAGGAGAGACCCTAGGTTTACTATTGGTGGCTCTAGAGAGGGTCATAGTGGCAGATAGATTTGTCGATGTCCCGAAGGTTGCTAGATGACCTCATCCCTGACCAGATCACCTGGATGTCATGGAGAGAGCATCTAGGGTGGGGAGATTATGAACAAGAGTTGGCTCACATTAGGCGAGTCTTCTGGCTGAGGATGGAGCAGGTAGAGGTAGAGCTCCACCACTATGACCGAGTTTTGAGGTAGTTTGGTCTAAAGTAGGGGATCCCTTATCTTAGAGACTATGAGTACTCCCAGACTATCCAAGATAATACTACATTGAGCAGGGCTCCAGATATGCAATGATTTTGGAGTTAGGATGTTGACAATGCCCCCATTCAGCCAGTGGATGGGGACGACGCTGGGGTCATAGATGGATATGATGCCTGGTATGTAGGCATCCACCCTCCTCAGATGATGAGGGCATAGGGTCTGATACATGCTCTGGTGTAGTTGATGGGGAGGTGACACTAAGCTGCCATCGATGCAGCGAGGAGTCACGGAGGGAGGGAGTAGTGATGGTCTCCTCAGGAGAGACATCGAAGAGTGCCATAGGCTTTGAAGAGACCACAACAACCAAAGAGGAGGGAGGAGAGACTCCCTTCTCAATAGAGGGATATGCCACCATCGCCCGATAAGGACAATAGTGTCGAGGTGGGGGAGAGCAGTGAGATGGCAGCTCTTTGAGTGGAGAATGCCCACCTCCAGGCTTAGGTGCAGACATTGTAGGATGAGGCTACATGACTTAGGGCTTAGAGTGTAGGGGTGAGCACTCAGGATCTGGCATGGGCTATTTCTTAGACCATGTTTTACCAGATATTGTACTATCATGTGGTTCCAAAGACCCAGAGGATACCGCTGCCAACCCCCATTGTGGAGTCTGTCATGATGGGATCGTCGAGGACATCCTCATGATCAACGTCGAGGACCCACGATAGAGCACGGACCTCGATGGGACCACCTAATCCATGCCATGGTGGGAAAGGAGATGAGGCTGAGAGCTCGAGGGCTTCTTGAGACTAGCTGCTTTTGACTATAGACTATATATTTGAGAGGATTGAGTATGCCAGGGTATAGATTGTGGCATACTAATCCAGTTGTGATATGATGTACATATATTTATATATATATATATATATATATATATATATATATATGATATTTTTGTGATATGACTTGTCCATATGTTTTATGATGCTTTATATTTTGAATTGTTGATTGATTATTCATGTAATTATGTCGTTGGAAATAATATAATTTTATGTCATGCTGTAAAATTTAAATGAAATAATCTGATGTAAACAAACTGGTTGTTTGTGGTGTGATTTGATGAAAAATAAAGGGACTTCTAACAATAATTTCAAAGGATATTGTCGCTGTTATATGACCATTTCATGGAGTCACCGCTTGCTAGGTCGTCAAGATAATCCCATTATAGAAATATTGCTTAAAGTAAAAGAGTGTTTAAGAGACTGTCTTAAGACTTTGTGTTGTGATGATGAAAAATGATGATGGTGATGATTTATTTTCAGATTTTCATGAAAATATTAAAGTAATGATTTTTTCTAGGAATAAAATTCCTAAGTGTGATAAAATTTTGAACAATTCCTTAGGAACTATACCATCGTTGCAAAATTGAATGTTGACATAATGAAATGAAATAGAAAAGTTTTCATTATTTTTAAAGCACAATTGTGTAACATAATAATGTAAGCCATATGTTTTTATGAATTAAATAAATGGGAAATAAAATTAGAACAATGGTTTGCACTAGGCATAGAATTATAGGTATAGACTTATACCATCATTGCGAAATCCAAAAATAATTTGCATAATTGATTTTTGATTTTGAGATAAACAGAAAATATATAAGATGAGGACTTGCGCTAGGCATAAAATTCCAGTTTTGGTTTTAGGAACTATACCATCATTGTGGAAGTCAAAAGTATATATAAACATGACTTTATTGTATGTTTTTGAAAGACATTTTTGGATTTTTGAAAAAAATGTATGTAATTGTTTTTACGCTAAGCAGATGTTCTCAAATAAGAAGATGAAATTATTCCAAAAGATTTGCATAAATATTTTAAATTATCTGAAAGACAAAATATATATTTATAAGGAACCCTCATGTGCATATGTGAGTTCATTGCCGATCTTGATTTATCATAATGATACAAAATCTCTCAAATACAAATGTGTGTGCAATTCTATTGTTCATTTACGAATTTTGAGCAAGATAATTTGATATAAGTAATTTGAATTAACCAAATAAGGGTTCATTGACCATGATTTATATGCATGTAACCGTACCGGACTACTATGTAAGTTGGGTCATCAAGAGCTAGCTGATCCATAAGCAGACATAGGTCTATACAAAAGAAGGTCACTAATGTGACAGACATATCACCACGCTAGGAGTTACCCAAGGCCAAGCGGGTTGGGCACAAATCACCTGTTATGGGGATTACCTCATGGTTTTCGAATAATTGAGAATTCCAAGGATTCAAGCTCATTCACCCTTCTTTTCTTTTCAAGGGGTAGGGAAAACGATTTTATTGCTTTGTGCTTTTTTTTTTTTTGTTTGTATTTTTTCTTGGGACTGAGATAATGCTAAAATATTGCTGCGATGGTACAAAATGATATTTTTCTTTTTCTCATTTTATTTGACTTTTCTTTTTCTTCCTATACTAGGGATACTTGCTCGGATTGGCTATAGAGCAAGGGATTTTTATTCGCAGGCGGGGGTGAGCTTGTCCTTTTGTCAATTCTCAAAGATTCTAGACCATGTGCATGATAGGATAGCAGGGAAACTTTTTGCTCAAGAAACCACTTCTACTATGTAGCATCATATTGAATTTGCAATGAAATCATTTTAATGTGAAAATATATACTTGGTTCAAGTAAATAACAAGATCAATTCTCTATGCTCAAAAAATTTATTTAATTCAACTAAGGACTTTGATATAAAAGAGATTAATAATCATACCAAATAAAATCAAGATATTTATTCATGTGAGTGTGAAAGTGCGAGATTCCAAATAAATGCTAATTTATCCAAAATAATTTAAAATATGACTGCAATACTTCAAGAATTTGACAGGTGCAAAAATAGAAAATGTTTTTAAAGATTTTGATGATTTTGATGTTTTTTTATATTTTGGTTTTAATTTATGAATTGAAAGAATAAATAATATTACTGTTTTTTTTTTTTTTTAATTTTTATATGAATTACTAAAATGAAACAATATGCAAAATAACAATATATACAATGATGAAATAACCAGATTTATGCATAATAGCATTTAAGATGCATAATGTTCATAGGTTCCTTAAGATATTTACCATCTAAGGTAGCTAATCTGTATGCTTCCGATCCAAATTTGGCAGTGATAATATATGGTCCAATCCAGTTGGGCTCAAATTTACCTTTAAGATCTTTAGTTGCATTAGTATTTTTTTGATTTTTTTTTAAGACAAGGTCGTCGATCTCAAAGGATCGATGATGAACTTTCTTGAGGTATGCTCGTTTAAGCTTGTTTTGGTAGGCTCGAAGATGTTCCAAAGCATTGATGCGCTTCTCATCTAGGAGTTCCAGTTGACTAAATATGCCAGCACGATATTCATCTCCTACTTCAGAATCTTGAAGTAGTAGAGCCAAAGAAGGAACTTCTAATTCAAAGGGAAAAACTGTTTTAGCGCCATAAACCAAAAAAAGGTGCAGTGCCCATGGGGGTATGAATGCTAGTTTGATAAGCCCACAAAGCAGGATATAATTGAATGTGCCAATCTTGGCCAGATTTATTGACCAGTCTTTTGAGGATTCGAATTAATGTTTTATTAGATGCTTTTGCTTGGCCATTACCCTAAGGATAATAGGGAGTGCACCAACGATGTTGAATTTTATATTTTTGACATAATTTCTTGACATCTTTATTTTTGAAACAAGTTCCATTATTCGAGATGATATTTGTAGGAATTCCGAACCTACAAATAATTTGATTAAAAATAAATTTGGAAACTTGGGTTCCAGTGCAAGAAGCTAAGGGCATAGCTTCAACCCACTTCGTGAAATACTCGGTGGTAGTTATGATGAATTTGTGTCCATCAGATGACATAGGATTGATTTTTCCAATGATGTCTAAGCCCCATTTTGAAAAGGGCCAAGGAGATGAAATAGCTTGCAGTTCTTGTGTAGGCGCATGGACAAGGTCAGCATGTTTTTGGCACTTGTTGCAATGGTGCACGTAATCATGTGCATCATTCTCCATGGTAGGCCAAAAATATCCTATCCTAAGGAGCTTCTTAGCAATGGAGCTACCACTAAAGTGTCCCCCACAAGATCCATCATGGGCTTCACTTAAAGCTGATCTAGATTCTTCTAGATTCAAACATCTCAGTAGGATACCTTCAAAAGATCTCCTATATAATGTATTGCCAATTATTACGAAGCGACTTGCTCATCTACATAATAACCAATGTTGGTTTCTATTAAAACCTTTAGGGAAGGTCCCATTTTGAATAAAATTGAATATATTAGTGTACCAAAGTTTAGGAGTAGTTTCGTTGATTAGAAACACATCCAAAGGTTCTAAGCATGATTTATTTGAAGTGGATTCCTGGAGTTGATGAATAATGATGGTAGCATATTCGTCATCTAACTCCAAGGGTAAAAGAGATGCTGCTGCAGCCATAACGTCAACCGCACGATTATTAGTTCTAGGAATAGCTTCCAAGGTAACTTGATCAAATAAAGATATTAATTGTAATACATATGCTTTATATGGGCATAATTTATCATCTATGGTTTGATAAAAATCATTAATTTGATTTATAACAAGTTGAGAATCATCGAAAACTAATAGATTTTTAATTTTTAGTGCTAAGGCAGCTTGTAATCCAAGGATTAGAGCCTCATATTCAGCAGTGTTATTAGTACAAGCAAATGTTAATTTAAAGGATAGAGGTATAAGATGTTTATATGGAGATATTAGAATAATACCTACACCAGGCCCACTCATGCATCGGGCTCCATGAAAGTATAAGGACCATTGCTCTGGATGGTCTACCTCTAGTTTAAGGCATTCGTCAAGAAACTCAATGATGAGGGGATGGGTAGACTCTAAGGGTGCAACAACTAATTGATCTGCTATGATTTGACCCTTAACATACTTTTGTCCTATAAACGTGAGTTCAAAATCGCTTAGAGCAAGAACCCACTTTACTGTGCAACGAGATAAATAAGGTCGAATCATAAGATACCGCAAAGGATCGAATTTAGCAATAACATACGTTTTCTGACTAAGCATATAGTGGCGTAGTTTCTGTGTAGAAAATACGACTGCTAGACATAACTTTTCTAATGCTGTGTAGCGGGTTTCATAACTGATTAATGTTCTGCTAATGTAATAATTGGCATGCTCTCTTTTCTCATCATCCAATTGAGCTCACATAGCTCCTAAGGCAAAATCTAAAGCAGAAATATACAAGATAAATGGGCGATCAGGTCTAGGTGGCAAAAGCACAGGTGGGTTAAGAAGATATTGTTTAAGGAGTTCAAATGCATGCTGACATTCGTAGTCCCAATGGAAAAAGACATCCTTCTTAAGAAGCTTAAGAAAGGGTTCGGTTTTATCTGCCAGCTTATCGATGAAGCAACAGATAGCTTGAAGCTTACCTTGTAAACTTCATAATTTTGATATATTTGTTGATGCAGGCATATCAGTGATAGCCGCAATCTTGAGAGGATCAATTTTAATGCCACGTAAAGAAACTATAACCCCCAATAATTTACCAGACTTAACTCCAAATATACATTTGGCTAGATTCAATCGGATAAGATATTCCTTAACCGATCAAATACTTTTTTCAAGTCATCTAAATGGGCATCTTCATTAATAGAACGAGCTATAATTTCATCTACATAATCATGTAGTATATCATGCATCATATCATGAAAGATATAAATTATGGCTCGTTGATATGTTGCACCTGCATTCTTCAAACCAAATGGTATCACTTTCCAACAAAAGGTCCCCCAAGGGGTAATAAAGGCTGTTTTAGCCTGATCTTCGAGAGCTATCCCGATCCGATTATAACCAAAAAATCCATCCATTAAGGATATCATTCCACTCCAGTAGTAAAATCAATGATCTGATCCATATTGGGAAGAGGAAAATCATCTTTAGGGCATGCAACATTAATATCTCTAAAGTCTCAGTGCAAACCCTAACTTTGGTAGCTTCTTTCTTAGTTACTGGAACTACATTCTAGATCCATTCAACATAATCAATGGCTTGTATAAAAATAACATTCAGGAGTTTTTCTAACTCCCCTTTGACTAGTAAGTCCACTTTAGGATTCATTTTTCTAAGTTTCTATTTAATAGGTTTAGCATCCGGATGGACTACTAGGTGATGCATAACTACAGAAGGGTCTAAACCTAGCATATCTTCATATGTCCAAGCAAAGACATCTTCATATTCTTTAAGAAATGCAATGTATTTATCCTATTTTTATTGACTCAATTCTGATCCAATGTTGATTATGTGAGGATTATCCTCGGTTCCAATGTTAATTTTTATGACATTTTCTACTTCCATGTGTAGATCTTTCTCAAAATTAGGTGGGGCAAGTGAAATGCCCAATTCTTGTAATTCTGCCAAGGTTATCTTGGATAATTCGTCTTGAGGAGTCATGGCCTCAAGCTGGGCTATACTAGGTATATAGCCATCAAAATAAAATTCATTATGTAATAATTCCTCAATGGAGACATCATGGAAGATATCTCCCTCCAAATCATCATCGGATTCAACGATCATCTCAGGGTAAGCTATAGATAGCATATTACATGTAAATGTCTTATTCGTTAAACACAAAGCATCGCGTTCATCTAAATAATCTTGATAAGATATGAGATGGTCATCATCCTCAAATGGGAAGGGCTGACCCTTACTAGAAAATATTCCGACACCACATCGAGTAGGCCATGGTTCTACCTCAAAAGGATCTTTCATACCATTTTGGAAAGGTCCTAAACCTTTCCCTTTATATCCCAATTTAAGCATTATAGATTTTGCTTTAATATATTCATTAGTAAAATAACATTGAGCATATCCATCATAATGAGTCTTGATGTTTCTGGGTATTCTACCCCAATCATATCCCTTATAAATAAAAGCACAACTCCCGACTTGGTAAATACTTCCCATAGGTTGTGGGAGGCCCAAGGTACGAGGAGATGGTGGCAAATTATTTAAAATAAGGGAATATTGCATAGAAGCATTCGTTTTATCTAATATAAGAATTTTAGATAGATCGGGTAAGAGCTCGTCAGTAAGAGCATAAGAGGTAGAAGGGACATTTCCTATGTCTTCTGATGCAGAAACTATGCCTTTGGTGGATGTAGATGTTGTAGAGATGTCGATGGATGGGCCTATTATAGGTATAGAAGTTATAGGAGTAGAATAAGAGGTATTGGTTGTGGGATTAGGATCTTTTTGAGGTCCTAATGTGGTTTGTTTAGAGGCTGGTTGAGTTGTATGTAGGGGTGGAACTAATGGAGAAGAAGTAGATGACATTGTGGGTGTGTGTTTCACACGTTTAGATGGATAATGAGAATTAGGATGGGTGGATGACAAAGCAGGGCAAAATTGAACTCTAACAAGTTCTGCCAAAGCACACATATCAAAGGGTCTAGGATCACCATGAATGGTAACCAAATGATTCTTAAATTTGAATTTAACACATTGATGTAAAGTTGAGGGAACGGCTCACATCGCGTTGATCCAAGGGTGACCCAAGAGTATATTATATGATGCAGGGCAATATACAATAAACATGATTGTATCCAAGGTTCTCGGACCAACCTGTAATGGGATGGTAATAACTCCACACGTTTCTTGTGTTTCGTCATTTAAGGCTTTTATGATCATATCAGTTCTTTACATTTCATCACTTCTAAACCCAAATATTTGGTAGAAGTCAAAAGTGCAAATGTTTAAAGATGAACCATTATCAATCAAGACTCGTTTAACTGCTACATCTCCAATTAAGGTAGTAATATATAAGGGGTTATCCTTATGTAAACTATGTTGCGGTATGTCTCTATCCCAGAAGTCAATACAATCAACTTCACGAGTTATTATAGTATTGGCCATGGCTTTGGGTTGAATGTCTTGTGGTACCATCATCTCGCTTAATGTAAGCATTAATTCATATCTATGTGTAGGAGAAGATCTTAAAATGTCCAAAAGAGAAATTCTAGTTGTAATATTTGATAGTTTCTCATTAATATTATAAGGAGGTTTAGGTTGGACATTAGGTGCCTGATTCCCTTTATTAGGAACTTTCAAAACAAATGGAGCTGATCCATCATTCTATATTTGATATTGTTGAAATTTTTGAGCATGTTGTCTAGTAACAGCTCCGATGGTACCCACAATATTATTCTGCAGATGATGAATGGGTCTTGGTCTAGCATTTATGGCTTGCTCATTAGAAAGTAATTGGTGAGACGATGGTCTAGTAGTGACTCTTCTTGGAAATGGTTCTTCTAGAACCATATAACTTGTGATAGGGATAATAGGATCCGTTTCATCTTTAGAGCTATTGGATTGATTTGATGTGATTTCCATATCACTCTCAGTCTCATATTCTATATCACTAAGATCAGGTGTCCAAATATTATGTAGAGGCCTGGTCATAACCATGGATAAGGTTGTGTCAAATATTTCCAAATCATAAATAGGTAAATGCCCACTAATAGTCCCTACATATCGGGTAGGAGGAGGAAAATTATGATGTTCAATTTGATTAGCCACTTCCTTGCCATGTTTTGGTAAAGGATGTTGAAATATGTCCAATGACTGATTGGCATTCTGATTCTGGTTTTGGGGGATGCTCTTTTGAGCATTATTACAAGGATTTTGCTTAGGTGGAAAGGCTTGCACCTCCATCTCATTGTTATCAATTAAGTCCTATATTTTATGTTTTAATATTTTACAAGAGTTGGTAGTGTGTCCAGGTCCTCTATGGAAGTCACAGTGTAAATCAGCTCTGTATCCAGGTATAGTTGGATCAGGTTCCTGGATATTTGGTAATTGAATCAAACCTCGTTCTAATAATTACGATAGAATGGTTGATAAAGGTTGATTTAACCTAGTAAATTTCTAGGAGGTTTATCAGGAGGTTGTTAGAGTTAAAGTGCACTATGCCTTCACCTTGACACTTTTCAGTTTCTCTTGACAAGTGTCATGTGTTGAATATAGGCTTATGCCTATTTATTGTAACCATTTTTATCAATAACATTAATCCCTTCAGTTTTCCCTCCCAACATTTGGTATCAGAGCAGGCTTTCCCTGCCCTATGAAACCCCTTGAGAGGGGATTTCCTTCATGGAAATCCTCCCTCCCCCCTCATCATTTTTCCCCCATTTTTCAAATTTTCATTTTTCCCCCATTTTTTTTTCAAAATAGGGAGTATGCTCTTCATCCTTGATGGATGAATCAGAAACCAGATTTTTGAAAATTAATGGCTGCCCCCAATTTTTTTTTAGATCCATTGTTGTAGAACATGAACAATACTTACAATGACTGAAAGCAAAGTGGTGACGGTTGATGTTTGTGCCTGTTTCGGGAAGATGGAGTTTTTTTTTAGGTTGCGGTTGGAGCTCCGACGGTGCCTTCTCAGAGTTATTCTACAAGGAGGATGATGATGCCACTTTTACAAGGTGGAGCCAGTAAATTGGAGTCCAAATAATTTTAGGACCAGTCGTGGCCTCCAAGGAAGGGAATTTGAGGCCTCTGCTTTGCAAGTCAGAGATGTTTTATGCTGAGAAAGCTGGAAAGCCAAACTCTGTTGGTGTAGCTGTTGCTGCTGTTATGCATTGCATTGAAGATTGCAATTTGGGCGATGTTAAAGGAACAAGTTTTTTATCCTAATGTGTTTGAATCGCAGGCTACGTTTTCTAAATTGGCTTCTATAAATGGAAGTCTATAAGTAGTGGTATCTAGGTTTGTCTCCATTACTAAAATAATATTGTTGAGGGCTACATGGCACTGATATTTTTGCTCTAGTCTAAAATTACTGTTACTTGCAGACATCTCAAAATCATTCTCTGAAGACAGAGATAGATGCAAAGCTAGATCATTTCCAATGGACTCACTCATATCTGTTGCAGTAAAATATTTGCCTAAAAATGATAATGGGCAAATCTGCCTTCTAACCATCTCCAATGTAGTACCACGTGTAGCTTCCCCAGCCAGCTTTATACTTCCAGCCAAACCTCCAAAAGCCTTCCATTCTGTCTTAGATGTACAATTAATATTGAGTGGTTTCTCGTCACCTTCTGAGAAATGTCTCTGAAGCCATGTTGGAAGCCAAGCTGAATCCTCTAAAAATTCTGGTTGACAGAAAACTTGTTCCTCCATTTGTGATGTAGCAGTTGTTGAGATTGACTGGAACTGTTTATGCAGGAGGGTCTGGAAAAATCTCAGGCAGGGAATTTTAGATGTGGCAGTGCATTTGGCGCCATTGCTTCAATCAAAATCCAGAGTTCAAAAACAATTTTCGTCTTCCATTTACTTGGGCAACTAATATTGTGGCCTTTGTAAATGTTCTTTAGGTATGCTACGACAAACATGGAGGATGGCATCGTGCGGTTTTTACTGCACCAATACAAATAGTTCCCAATAGATTTATGCGCTCCTACGCGCTGTTACAGCCATGGTCAAGTCATTGTGAGTGAGCAAGATGAATTTTTTCCTATCCAAACCAATGGAGGATGTATGCCGTCGTCACTACTAGCTCCAAAAAATAGAATTTGTTAATCAAAAAGTTGAATCTTTGCTGAATCCTACTCTTAACTGCCATTTCGTGTGGAGCTCCAAGGCAGAGGAGATTTAATTTGTTGAATCCTACTGTTGACTGCGGTTTCGTGTGCTAGCCACAATGTGTTTGTCATGTGACATTAATTGAATGTGATGTTTTTCGTGTAGCATATGTCTTCATCGATGCCCGATATGCCGTCAAGGAAGGGGAGCTACTATTAAACTCCAGATTCATGTTTGTGTTCCACTCACTATTTTAATATCACATCAATTTGAATCTTGAGCTAATAGAGTTGTCCTTCAGGGCCTTAAGAAAAGCAGTTTTTCGGTGATCAGAATCGAGGAAAAGAACTTTTGTTTAAGGATCACCGCAGTCCTATGGAAACCCCGAGCATATGACCTGTCCAATGGCTGAGCTCACTGCTGCTTTTGCGACTCTGGAATGGTGACTGCTCTCCATCACGCCATTTTTCCTTCATCGATTTTCATGAATGGATGTATGTCGTATAATGGAGGACTATTTTTTTTCTCTGCTACAATGATAAATACCCATTGCCCTATACTTTTGTGAGAGTGAAGTTCAATGTGCGTGTGAGGAGTTTGTTAAAGTGAAGTGAGTTTAATGCTAACATGTGGTGTGTCGACGACTTCATCCCAGCCAATGCCGGCGATGTCGCCGCTAGCGTTTTATCCGATGGACTGGAGGGGTGCCAAATTGGTCGAAGAATACACAGTTTAAAGTACAATTACAATCCCGTGCAGTCTTTGTTACAATAGCCCAACGGAGAGTTGGTGTGTTTGATGGAGATAGTGCATTAAAGGTGATTTTTTAATGTTTTTTTTAATGCGCCCAGACAAGGAGGGACCACTTTTCCATTGTATGGGGGACTATTTAAAACCAAAGGGGGCAACTTTATTTTAAATTGAAGGGAATTTCTTTTATAAAATGAAAGAGGCCCACGTGATAAGTAGGAAGGTTGTGGCCCATGTGATTTCCTTGCGTGGGAAATTTTAATGTTATTTTTGCCGCCTGAGAGCGATGTTGTTTATTTTGCTGCCTAGAGAGGCATGCTATTGTTTTATCAGCAAGTTGAAGGCCCCTTTGATGGTGAAATATAGGGGTATTTATAGTCGTTGGAAATGGATTTCCACGATGGACACATTGGTAGTGTCCATTTGTACTTCTGAGGTTGTTTCAATTGAGTTTTTTAGCCTCAATTTTTTTTACCTTGGAGTGCACTTTTGGTTGTACCCAAAAATCCAAAGGTACTTTCATATGTGATCCTTGTATCTAGTGATATTTTCTATACACTTGGCGAATGCCGTGGCTGGTTACCCATGCATTTCGGTGGGATGACATGGTCACCATAAGGACACTTATACTAGGGACTACAGACAAAGACACCCTAGATTCTATTCGAGGTTTTTTTTGGATCTACTTCTGAAGACTACAGACGAAGACACTTCAGAATATTCTCTTCTTTTCTTCTTCTCTCCTCCTATTTTGATCTATGGCTCATTTTATTGTATTGAGTGCATTTTCGACAGAGACCGACACTCTTATATGGCTCGTTTTTCCTTTGTATTAGGTGCATTTTCGACAAAGACCGACACCTTCTAGATTGAGTTCACCATGAGGAGGGATTTCATACTCATGGTGAATCTAGTCAGTGACCTACGAGAGGCAACATCCTTTGAGGATGACCTGTAGAGGCAACAGACCCAAAAGTGGCTGACCCTGAGGCACCCATGATGACCTTGAGGCACTTAGACGGCTGACCCAGTGGCAACAGACCCGTGGAAGTGGCTGACCCTGAGGCAACAGATCGAGATGTATACACAGTGAATCTAGCATTATTCACAGTTGGAGAGCCAAGACCACAGAGCACGAGCCTAGACCAAATCAGCAATAAGAGAGGATGATAGGTTGTTTTACATAAGTCAACATTAAGGGGGAATGTTACCTAATGTTGACTTGTTTTGTTTCTTCTTTAGTTAGGATAGTGCACTTTAAGGGGGAATGTTAGAGTTAAAGTGCACTATGCCTTCACCTTGAAACTTGTCAGTTTCTCTTGACAAGTGTCATGTGTTGAATATAGGCTTATGCCTATATATTGTAACCATTTTTATCAATAACATTAATCCCTTCAGTTTTCCCTCCCAACAGAGGTTTCAGTATAAACTTCTTTGTTGTCTTCACAACATTAATAGTGGCAATATTTTTGCTATCAGTGACTACATCACCCACAACTTGTTTATTTTTATATTGATTTCTAGATGTTTTCTCATCGTCTTTCTTTTTAAGTTGTCCTCTCCTAATGAGAGCATCTTCCACTCTGTGGGCTAAGTCTATAGCCTGATCGAAGGTGGTCAAGGTAGCAGTTGATAATTCCTAAGATAATTACTCTTGCAAATTATTAATAAATATGTCCAACATCTCCCTATAAGGTAACACAAAGTGCAATTTTCCTATCAACTGTCTCCACCTAGCTAGGAAATCAGCAAAATATTCATCTTTGTCTTGTTTTAAGTTGTACAAGTCTTTAATGGTCACATGCCTTTCGATGTAGGCACTAAATTGATGAACAAAAGACTCGACTGTTTCTTTGAAATTCCTAAAAGAATTAGTGGGTAATTGATAATACCACTCTTATGCCATTCCTCCCAAGATTTTCGGGAACATTTTTAGCAATAACAAGTCATCATGTGATATATCATGACATGCTATCCTAAACATAAGAAGATGCTCTATAGGATCTTTCGTTCCTTTGTATATGGGCATGACAGGCATAGGAAAATGTTTAGGATATGGTTGTGCTATGACTATAGGATTTAAATGCTGACTACACATCTCTCGATAATTGTACGAGGGATGGTAGGGATCTATTTGGTCCATACGGGAAACTAACTGTTTCACCATGGTTTTAAGATTACTAGTTTGTCCACCATATTGGTTCGGTGGGACATAGGTATGGTATTTATGAGTGTATGATGGTGTGACATAAGGATTAGACGCTATGTTGCTATTATGTAAAGTGTTGGTAGGAAGAGCATTATGAAGAGGATTTGTAATAGTATTATGTTATATCCCAGATTTTTGGTAATTGGTGTTTGGTTTTATTTTGGGATTTTGTTGATTTGAAGTATGTTGCTCAATAACTTGGAAAAATAGAGTAGTAAATGATGGTTTCTTTTATGCGGGAATGACCCTAGGCTTGCTAACAAGCACTTTAGATGGTTGGGTAACCTGTTGTTGTTGCATGTTCTGGATCATAGCTGCCATATCCAAATTGGATGGTCCAGCTTTATCACTGTCTTGATCAATAAAGGACAAGGGATTAGTGCGTGTGTGAAATACGTATTCTAGATTTTCTTGAGTGTCACTAATTTGATCCTTTTCCATATGGATTGCTCTATTAAGAACACCAATATTAGTATTAATGAACTTCTAGAATGTTCCATGTTTTCAAAAGTGACGGCTCCTCCCGGAGACATTTTAGGGGATGAGGATCCTTCCTCTCTAACATTTTCTTCCTATTCATTTCTTACAACAAGCTCTTCTTCTTGCTGGTCTAGGGTTTCTTCTTCCTGAACTTGGTATTCAGGAAGGACATATGGGTTATTTAATGGTTTTCCTAACCAATCTTCTTCTTCTTCAGTCTATTTTCCATTCCTAAGTCTAGGCATTGTGCTTAAACTTAGATTTCAACAAATATATATACTTATATATATGTGATAGGTTTGATAGGTATATATTTTAATTATATACCTACTATAATACTTAAAAGAGAAATGTGTTTTTTTTTTGTTTTTGTTTTTGTCTTTGTTTTTGTGTTTTATAATATTATTATAAAGATAACAAATAGCATTCTAGTTGCAAAAAGAATAACAATAGTAAAAAGAATGACTTAGTTTTCTATAAATAGCTTATGGATATCATTAATAGGATCAAGTTCATTAGGAGTCATGAAATGCTCCTCTTCAAATTGGAAATGGTTTTTCAAAAATTTGACAAAGTGTGCTATAGTAATATGATCTACTTCATACTCAAACTTGTAAAGATAAAGTTCATGGAAATACTCTCGATACAACATAGCTCTAGGAACTCTAATCCATTTTTTCCTATCCGTAAGAACGAATTCTTGATCCTCTATACGAGATAAAAACTTATGTACTACAACTACATTCTCAAGGTGTTCCTCAAAGGTGTACAATTCTGAAGACACAAGTGTTATTTTATCTGCTAACCACCTATGGCAAGCTCTCTGAAGTTCATGGTACAAAGTTACATGATCAAGATCCAGGATTCTATCTAGGACAAACCTCTTAATTTACCTAAGTTCTATGGATCTAGATGAAATAATATCCAATATCCTATCAAGTTTGTCCCACAAAGGTTGGACTCTATTTGTTTGAGGTACTCTAAGCACAAAAGTAATCTCTATGGCTATTAATTGATTTTCAACATTTATGGTGATAGCTCGTCTTTTATTATAATCTACCATCTAAGTCTGATATGCAATTTTAACAATTTTCTAATGATTCTAGATGTTCTTAATAATGCATTTATATTTATATTATATATATATATATATTTTGTTTTCAAAAGGCTTTTGAGTTTCACGTCGGGTTCACCAAAATGTACTGACCCAAATTTTTTGCACCCTTACCTTCAGGCTATAGGATCCGTGCCCGAAATGGGGATGCGAGAAGGATGGGACAATACCTCGGACTGAGAGGCCCTTTGAAGGTCGTGCCTCTTAGGGGAGGGGTATAAGGGTGAATTTTTAACGGATGGTGGGGTTCACCAGGAAACTTAAAGTGGCAGTTTCCATGCCTAGGTTGAGAATGGGTTTGATGTGTTCATTTTATACTCAATCATTCATATTATTAGGTTGGAAAAAATGAATCTAAGCTATTCTATATGAAGATGCCAATTTATATGAATACAAAAAGCATGAATGAATCCTAAATATAAGGAATATGTTAAATGGAAAAGAATGCACCTGATTTCGGATGTCTGATGAAGATTCTGAAGCTTGTAGGAGTCCAGATCGTCCTAAATATGATAGGATCGTCTGCAATTGTACAAAATCATCCCAGATCATAGTTGATCATCTAAAATCAAACAAGATCATTGTCGATCCGAATTCATCAGAAACCTGCAATCACAGAAACAGACACCAAAAACCAAAAATGCAACTGCAAGAATAATGCAAAATGATAGAAATGAGAGTATAAATGCTTAACTGATAAATCTAGATAGCAAATTAAAGGAAATGCATTGTTTTAATAACTTATTTTAACTTTATCATGCATTTATGCTAAATGAGGTGAACTCCAGGATGCAGAATGAAAATAATCAAGCTAATGCATAATAAAATAAGGAAGGAATATGAGAAATACAAACTCAGGGCTCTGATTGCCCCCAATTTGAATTGCAATAGAGATCATCTCCAATCGTACGAGATCATCGCCGATCTATGATAGGATCGTTCGAAATCATGTGGAATCGCCTACGACGATCCGAGCTTCCTCCAGTTGAAGTACAGTGAAATCCTGCAATGAAAACTTAAAACTATGAGTGCAAACAATGGTAGATAGGAAATCTTAACCAGAGCTAAATGGCTGGGAAAATCAACCAGGGAGAGAGTCAAGAGAAGATCCCAGGGGATAAACTAAGAAAATCCCAGTTTATATAGAATTAGGGAGAGGTTAGGAGGTTGAGGATCATCCCAATCTGGGAGATCTCCAACTACGTAGACACACTTCTACACAAGTTGGAGAGGCTGTTGAAAAAGAAGCTAATTATGAAAATTTGGTTTTGGGATGAAATCATCTAGAAATTCTGTTCCAGGCGAATTCGTCTGATCTAGGATGATTTCGTCTGATCGATGACGATTTCATATGATCGACGACGATATTGTCCAACAGTCGAAACAACTCCTAAAAATGGTGCGAAGAATGGGGGGAGCGGTTAACAGGTGGTTTTGGGGTTAAAATTCAAATTTTAATATTTTTACTAAGGGTTTAACTGTGCCAATTTTAGGGTGCTACAAGCTCCACCCTTGGTTGTAAAATTTTATGTTGTTGTGATCGTTTGCCTTAGCTCTGCCTTTTCAAAATGTCATGTTGTCGTGAATTTTGGTCATGGATTTCCCCTTGCTCTTCAAAATGTCGTGTTGTCACAACCATTTGCCTTAGCTCTACTCTTGGCCTTCAAAATGTTGCACTGTCATGACTTTTAGTCTTCACTTGACCCCTTGGACCAAAAATATCATGTCGTCGTGACTGTTCTTCACTTGGATTTTTAGCCTCAAAATGTCGTGTTGTCGTGACTTTTATTCTTTAGCTCTGCTTGTAGGGTCAATATGCCATGCTATCACGACTACTTTCTACACTTAGTGAAATTTTAAGAAGACTACTCCTTACTCCCTTTGATGTGGTTATTTTTACCAACATGAGTGCACGTGAATATTCTAGATTGTAACTTATTGTATCAGATCGATAGCAAATTCTCTTTGAGGGGATCACATTGTAACCTCATTGAAAGGAATAAATGTTATCAATAAAAGGGCACCATCATTTATTTACATATATCTTGTTCTTATATTTGTGGTTGCATCATTATTGCTATCTTATATTTCATTGCATAAGTGTACAAATTTTTTAGCATTTTAGTGGTGATCACGATGGGACTAGTCCATGTTTTTAATTTTACTGCTAATTGCTATTATTCTTGTGACTGTAGGTTTAACCATCCCTACTTGAGATGACCCTATTTGAAAACCGTTCAACCCTGAGATAGCCCCTGTTCGGTAATTATCCCAAACTAGGATGGCTTCGGATAAAATTTTAGAGATAGCAAACAATAGGATCTACACCAAACATAGGCCATCAAAGTGAGTACCTCTGTTCCTTTTCTCTATTTTTATAAAGAAATTTATAGAAATGTTTTAGATTATAGAGAGTAAAGTATGTTGGACATTTTGAGTCCTCTAAGTCAAAGTTGTCATTGATGTCACCTGATAGAGTTATCACTCTTATTAAGGAATTTGGCAAGAAATAAAGTCGCCCAAGTCATCCAGGAAAAAAGCTTCATCAGTGTAGAAGTGAAAGGAAAAAGGCTCCATAATATTTTAATATTATTGGGAGCACATGTTAAGTGATTGGTTTATAAAAACCCAAGATGGGTTATTGCAGAGGTTAAAAAGGAGGTTTAATCATTATTTATAAATTATTTAAATTCACAAGGAATTTAAATTTTATAAATAATATTTAATTAAACCAAGATTGGGAATTAAGATAAGGTTATAAGGTTTAATTAAATTAAACCTAAGGTTGGTTCTTTTTAATTTATAACATTTAAATTTAAATTTAAATTAATTATAAATTAAAAATCACTCTGACGTCGAAATTATTCGAAGCACCGATGTGATGGTTGTTGGCAATTTTGGGTTTGAGATCCTAGCTCCTTGTCTATGAGTTGTCATTGATGTCAAAAGGAAATGGCATTAATGTTAAGAGGATGTGTTGGCTTCAAAGGTGAAAGATTCCAAGAGAATCTTCTTAAGAGAATCCGGAGAGATTCCATTGGATAAGGTTTTTGGATAGGGTTTTAATTAAAACCAAGTTAAATGGTTTTTATTAAAACCAATGGAGGTTCTCTTTATTATTTAATTATTATTTAAAACCCTTCAAGGTTTTAATTAATTAATTATTTAATTAATTAAGGGAGAAATTATTTTTAATTTATTAAAAATATTTAAAGGTTTTTAAACCTTTTTTATTCTTAATTTATTAAAATTAATTAAGGGTTTTTAAACCCTTTAGAAAGCAATTTCGATTAAATTCGAAATTACGTTTCTCTTCCGCCGATGTGTTCTAAAGTCCACGATTGGACTATAAATATGGGAAGGATCCTAAGGTTTAACTCCTCTTGAGAATTTCGAATGCATTAATTTTTGGTTGCGATCGATGCTCTGTTGACGCCACGAAAGAAGAGAGCTCGCGTTTGAAAAACTTACGAAGTGCTTGTTCGTTGAAGTGGTAGGAAGTCTGTCTTAGACTTCGTTAGCCCCTTGTGGGCTAGTGGCAGCATAGGCTACATTTGGGCTTTGCATAGGTGGAGGTCTATGTTTCGATTCCCGCAAAGGAAGTTGTGCATGGATTAAGTCACATTTTTGTTAAAACGTATTTTTTTCTGCGATTTTCGGATTCATCAAGGGCAGCCATTCCACGATTTTTGGATTCTTCAAGGACAGCCATTCTAAGGTGTGATTAATTTCTTGATATAATTTTTGGCATTGTTTAGCATTGTTTAAAAGACATAGGAGAAATAAGGGGATATTTCTTTGGTTGTATTTTTGAGATTAGTCTTTTGCTATGCTAAAGTTTAAAATGGAGATATAAGGTGTAAGTTTTGGTTGTTGTGTTTTTGACTTCTTTGGTGGTTGTTTTCAAAAGAAGAGAAGCTAAAAGGTGTATTAAGGAAAGTTTTTATATGCTCATTTATCTTGGTTCTAACCCTAACTTGGTTGGAAGTTTGAGGGTTGTGTGTGGTGACAACTTTAAGGGTCAAGTTTCTTCTACTCCAATAAGGTATGGGCACATTCTTCTTATGAGTATGATTGGTGTATGTTTTCTAAAATAAGGTTGGAGTGAAAAGGTTTTCAACTAGGTTTTCTTTGATTGGGTGTAAATCCTATTTTCTAGTTTGTTGAAGACTACTTATGCATTGTTATCCTTAAGGAGAGTTTTTTGATGAATGCATAATTTTTGGTTTGAGATAGTGGAAGCTTTGTGCACTAGGGTTTGTATTTGTGAGTCAAGCTACTTGCATTGAGTTGGTGGAACCCTTGGTTGGCTGTTTTGAGTTTGATGGTTGAGTTGCTTCCATAGAGGTTGTTTGATCAAGTTATTGCTTTACTTGATTCATGATATTGGGCTTACTCCATTGAGTTGATTTGAGCAAGTTATTCTTTGCATTTGGTGATATTGTGTTGGTGGTTGTTTTGTTCAAATATCTTTGGAGGGAAAAGGATTTCTACTTGTTTCCTTTTCTTGTGATGATTGGTTGAATGCTTCAAGGTTAATGTTGAGTTGAATGATGTTGGTTAAACCTTGTCTATAAGCATTGTTGTTAAAGCCCTAATTGGTTGAGAAAAGATATTGGTTGTGGAAAGAACATGAGTAGCATTGTTATATGAGATATTGCATGTTTGGCAATTGTTGGGTTGTGTTTCATGTTCTTGAGAAAAGCATACTACATCTATCTTATTCTTTTGAGATTGAGATTGAGTTGAGATTGATATTGGGAGTCAAGTATAGATCATATTGAGTCTCTAACAATTCTCTTTATGTTTCTATGAGATTTGAGATTGAGTTGAGATTGATATTGGGAGTCAAGTATAGATCATATTGAGTCTCTAACAATTCTCTTTATGTTTCTATGAGATTTGAGATTGAGTTGAAGATTGATATTGAGAGTTAAATATAGAACATATTGAGTCTCTAACAATTCTCTTTATGTTTCTATGAGATTTGAGATTGAGATTGGGAGTTAAGTATAGAACATATTGAGTCTCTAACAATTCTCTTTATGCTTCTATGAGGTTGATGAATCACATTGGGTCTCTAACAATTCTCTTTGTGGGTTCATGCTAAGCAAGTTTTTTCTTGGTGAACTTGTGAGCTGTTTTGGACAGGTTCCGTTGGGGACTTGTGAGTAGGTTTTGAACAGGTTTCATTGGGGACTTGTGAGCAGGTTTTGGACAGGTTTCGGTGGGGACTTGTGAGCAGATTTGGACAGGTCCTAGCAGAGGACTTGTGAGCTGAGATTGATAGTTCTATCAGAGAACTTGAGGATAGAGGTACATTGGTTCTATCAGAGAACTTGAGGATAGATTTGGCAAGTCTTTGAGAAGGCTTGTGGACAGAGGATTGATTTGTTCAAGAGTTGGACAGATCTGATAGACAGAGGAAGACTTGTACTAGACCGACTGACTATGTTTGGTACAGGTTGCTGAGCTGTTGTGGACATGATCATAGAAGGCAGAGGTCTCTTAGGCTAAGCATTGAGGACAGGAGGTCTTCGGTGGAAAGGAGTTCCACATGCTGGCAAGAGGTAGAGACAGTTGATCTTCTGAGGGATCATATCCAGAGCAGAGGGGAAGGTATCTCCTTTGAGCAGAGGCTCATAAATTCAGATTGGGGGAAGGTTTCTCCTTTGGGCAGAGGCTCATAAATTCAGATTGGGGGAAGGTATCTCCTTTGAGCAGAGGCTCATAAATTCAGATTGGGGGAAGGTATCTCCTTTGAGCCGAGGCTCATAAACATTGTAATTGGGAAGGTTTCCCAAAGAACTTTGAGATAACTTTTAGAGAAAAGTTTTGTGGACGTAGCCCAGGCATTCTGGGTGAACCACGTTAAAATTGGTGTCACTTTGTGGATGATTTTGTGCATTGCTTTGATATTGCTTTGGGTATATTGCTTTACTATTTTGAAGTATAAAGGAAAAAGTAAAAAGAGGTCTTATACTGTTCACCCCCCCTCTCAAGTATAAGCTTGTGTTCTTCAATTGGTATCAGAGCAGGTGCCTTCGGAAAGTTTAACAACTTGAAGGAAAAGCTAGTAAAGAACACAATGGATCATTCAAGTGGCAATGCATCACCTATTCTTGATGGGTCATATTTTGGTCTTTGGAGTGCAAGGATGAAGGTTCATCTAATGGCACTTGGGAATGAGGTTTGGGAAGTGATTGAAGATGAGTACACTATTCCTGAACATGGTCCTAATACTAAAGAAGAAAGACTCCTACATCACAGCAATTCAAAAGCAATGAATGCAATCCTAAAAGGCTTACAGAAAGCAGATCTCACCAAAGTGATTCACTGCAAGACAACTAGTGAAATGTGGAATCAGTTGAAGGTGGTTCATACAGGTGATACAAATGTCAAAAAGGCCAAGTTGAGACACTTCAAAGGTATGTTTGAACAACTCAAGATGAATGATGATGAAAATATTAGTGACTACATGCTTCGTATGGATGAGGTTGTTAACTCCATGAAAGACTTAGGTCTTGAGCTTGCTGAAAATGATGTTTGTGATAAGATTTTAAGATCTCTTCCTAATAGATTTAGTGAAAATATTTTTGCTATTGAGGAAGCTAAAGATTTGGATAAATTGAAAAAGGATGAGCTCCATAGTATACTTGCAGCATTTGAGTTAAGAACTCAAGTGAAGGTTGATGTCAAGAAAGAGGCAGCTTTCAAGGCTACAAAAGAATCCAAGGGTAAACAGCTTCAAGATAGTGATGAGTCTTCTAGTGATGAAGAGGCATATTACAACAAGAAAGGCAAGTTCTCTAGAAAGCACAAAAGTATGAAAAATGTAAGATGCTTCAATTGTGGAAAGTTTGGTCATTATGCTACTGACTGTACTATTCCCAAGAATGAAAGTGATGAAGATAAACAGGATTCTAAGAGCAAGGATTCTAAAAAGGACAAGCATCACAAAAAGATCAAAGATGAGCACAACAATCAAGGAAAGAGGTATTCTCACAAGCACAAGAAGAGTTTCTACCTAGACAAAGCAAGTAAGTGTTCTAGTAGTGATAGTGAAAGTTCTTCAAGTGATAATGAAAATGAGATGTTGTTCATATCAAAAAAGAGGAAGAACCGAAACATAGATTCATTATCATGAAATGTCTTAGATGTGGAAATTTTGGTCACCTTGAGGATGATTGCACAAATAATGATTTGGTTTCTAGTATGTATGAGGATGCTTCAGAAAACTATAAGGAAGATGCATGTATGGTTTTTGAAAAGGGTAGCACCTCTAGTGATAAGAAATCTAAAAAGGCTTTGATGATTCAAAAGGAAATCAAATAAAGGATCTTGAAAGTGAACTTATTAGTGCTCTTAGTGCTTTGAAAAAGGAAAGAAAGAAGAATGCTAGACTCAAGGATAAGTTAGATGAATGTTGTATGGAGAGAGATGATCTTATTGAAAATCTTGATTTCTCTATAGCTAAGACACAAGAACTCAAGGATGAGTTAGAGTCTAAGGTTCTTGAGTATAGTGAGTTAGAACAGAAAATGGCTTCTTTGAAAGAGGAAACTAAAGAGTACAAGGATAAGCTTTACAGGTTTCAAGATAGCTCCAAAAAGGTTAAGTCACTTATCAAAGGTCAAAGAAAGACAACAGATAAAACAAGCCTTGGTTTTGTTAAGTCACACAAGGAACAAGTTGGAGAGTCTAGTAAGAGACTCCAAAAGGAAGAGAGTTCTGATGAGGAAAGTATTTCAGATCATGAGTCCTTGAATGATAGATGCACAAAAACATAAAACATAATTCAGAATGAGAAGAAGAAGAAGTTTTCAGGACCCAAGAGGTCAAATAAAGGAAAGTTTCAAGGCAGATGTTTTGCTTGTCACAGGTTTGGTCACATGGCTTCACATTGCATGGCTCAAGTGAAGAAGGTAAATGACGATTTCAGAAGTGCTAGTTACTTTCAAGGGTATTGCTACTCTTGTCAACAGTTTGGGCACAAGGCAGTTTATTGCAAGGCAAATAATAGGAATAGATTTGGTCAGAACAGGTTTGGCCAAAATAGGTTTGGTCAGAATAGGTTTGGTCAGAACAAGGTTGGCCAAAATAGGTTTGGTCAGAACTGGTGGATTCAAAGATCAGGTTTACCATAGAGAAATAACATTGTTACTTGTTATAAGTGCAACAATAAAGGTCACATAGCTAGACAGTGTAGAGCTGAAATTCCAGAATACAGGAACAGGAACAGTGGCATGATCAGGTCCAAGGATCAAGGCATGGACAAGAACAGGGATGAGAACAAGAACAAGAACAGTGACAAGAACAGGAATATGGACAAAGAGTTCAAGAGAAGGCCCGAAAAGGAAGTTATAGATGCTGATGATGATCAGTGCCTAATGGGAGTTTTACTCCCACCCCAGAATTAATCACCTCATCAGGAGGTGGGGGAGGGACTAAGCTAAGAGGCTCATTCTTAGTCCCGAGCCCCAAAGGTGACCCTTTGCCATTGATGACAAAGGGGGAGATATTTGAGTAAGGGGGAGAGCCTCAAGACAGGGGGAGCTATTATGTTGAGTTTTT
Source organism: Wollemia nobilis (assembly GCA_028583015.1). Lineage (NCBI taxonomy): Eukaryota > Viridiplantae > Streptophyta > Pinopsida > Araucariales > Araucariaceae > Wollemia > Wollemia nobilis. Next base: position 3,312,882 of record JAQPPZ010001711.1, on the reverse strand, counting down.
TGTTGTTGTTGAGAAGCATGGTTTGCCATCAATGACAAAGGGGGAGATTGTTGGCAATTTTGGGTTTGAGATCCTAGCTCCTTGTCTATGAGTTGTCATTGATGTCAAAAGGAAATGGCATTAATGTTAAGAGGATGTGTTGGCTTCAAAGGTGAAAGATTCCAAGAGAATCTTCTTAAGAGAATCCGGAGAGATTCCATTGGATAAGGTTTTTGGATAGGGTTTTTATTAAAACCAAGTTAAATGGTTTTTATTAAAACCAATGGAGGTTCTCTTTATTATTTAATTATTATTTAAAACCCTTCAAGGTTTTAATTAATTAATTATTTAATTAATTAAGGGAGAAATTATTTTTAATTTATTAAAAATATTTAAAGGTTTTTAAACCTTTTTTATTCTTAATTTATTAAAATTAATTAAGGGTTTTTAAACCCTTTAGAAAGCAATTTCGATTAAATTCAAAATTACGTTTCTCTGTCGTCGACGTGTTCTAAAGTCCACGATTGGACTATAAATATGGGAAGGATCCTAAGGTTTAACTCCTCTTGAGAATTTTGAATGCATTAATTTTTGGCTACGATCGATGCTCTATTGATGCCACGGAAGAAGAGAGCTCGCGTTTGAAAAACTTACGAAGTGCTTGTTCGTTGAAGTGGTAGGAAGTCTGTCTTAGACTTCGTTAGCCCCTTGTGGGCTAGTGGCAACATAGGCTGCATTTGGGCTTTGCGTAGGTGGAGGTCTGTGTTTCGATTCCCACGGAGGAAGCTGTGCATGGATTAAGTCACGTTTTTGTTAAAACGTATTTTGTTCCATGATTTTCGGATTCGTCAAGGGCAACCATTCCGTGATTTTTGGATTCTTCAAGGACAGCCATTCTAAGGTGTGATTAATTTCTTGATATAATTTTTGGCATTGTTTAGCATTGTTTAAAAGACATAGGAGAAATAAGGGGATATTTCTTTGGTTGTATTTTTGAGATTAGTCTTTTGCTATGCTAAAGTTTAAAATGGAGATATAAGGTGTAAGTTTTGGTTGTTGTGTTTTTGACTTCTTTGGTGGTTGTTTTCAAAAGAAGAGAAGCTAAAAGGTGTATTAAGGAAAGTTTTTATATGCTCATTTATCTTGGTTCTAACCCTAACTTGGTTGGAAGTTTGAGGGTTGTGTGTGGTGACAACTTTAAGGGTCAAGTTTCTTCTACTCCAATAAGGTATGGGCACATTCTTCTTATGAGTATGATTGGTGTATGTTTTCTAAAATAAGGTTGGAGTGAAAAGGTTTTCAACTAGGTTTTCTTTGATTGGGTGTAAATCCTATTTTCTGGTTTGTTGAAGACTACTTATGCATTGTTATCCTTAAGGAGAGTTTTTTGATGAATGCATAATTTCTGGTTTGAGATAGTGGAAGCTTTGTGCACTAGGGTTTGTATTTGTGAGTCAAGCTACTTGCATTGAGTTGGTGGAACCCTTGGTTGGCTGTTTTGAGTTTGATGGTTGAGTTGCTTCCATAGAGGTTGTTTGATCAAGTTATTGCTTTACTTGATTCATGATATTGGGCTTACTCCATTGAGTTGATTTGAGCAAGTTATTCTTTGCATTTGGTGATATTGTGTTGGTGGCTGTTTTGTTCAAATATATTTGGAGGGAAAAGGATTTCTACTTGTTTCCTTTTCTTGTGATGATTGGTTGAATGCTTCAAGGTTAATGTTGAGTTGAATGATGTTGGTTAAACCTTGTCTATAAGCATTGTTGTTAAAGCCCTAATTGGTTGAGAAAAGATATTGGTTGTGGAAAGAACATGAGTAGCATTGTTATATGAGATATTGCATGTTTGGCAATTGTTGGGTTGTGTTTCATGTTCTTGAGAAAAGCATACTACATCTATCTTATTCTTTTGAGATTGATATTGAGTTGAGATTGATATTGGGAGTCAAGTATAGATCATATTGAGTCTCTAACAATTCTCTTTATGTTTCTATGAGATTTGAGATTGATATTGGGAGTCAAGTATAGATCATATTGAGTCTCTAACAATTCTCTTTATGTTTCTATGAGATTTGAGATTGAGTTGAAGATTGATATTGAGAGTTAAATATAGAACATATTGAGTCTCTAACAATTCTCTTTATGTTTCTATGAGATTTGAGATTGAGATTGGGAGTTAAGTATAGAACATATTGAGTCTCTAACAATTCTCTTTATGCTTCTATGAGGTTGATGAATCACATTGGGTCTCTAAAAATTCTCTTTGTGGGTTCATGCTAAGCAAGTTTTTTCTTGGTGAACTTGTGAGCTGTTTTGGACAGGTTCCGTTGGGGACTTGTGAGCAGGTTTTGAACAGGTTCCGTTGGGGACTTGTGAGCAGGTTTTGGACAGGTTCTGGTGGGGACTTGTGAGCAGATTTGGATAGGTCCTAGCAGAGGACTTGTGAGCTGAGATTGATAGTTCTATCAGAGAACTTGAGGACAGAGGTACATTGGTTCTATCAGAGAACCTGAGGACAAATTTGGCAAGTCTTTGAGAAGGCTTGTGGATAGAGGATTGATTTGTTCAAGAGTTGGATAGATCTGATAGACAGAGGAAGACTTGTACTAGACCGACTGACTGTGTTTGGTATAGGTTGTTGAGCTGCTGTGGACGTGATCATAGAAGGGAGAGGTCTCTTAGGCTAAGCATTGAGGACAGGAGGTCTTCGGTGGAAAGGAGTTCCACATGCTGGCAAGAGGTAGAGATAGTTGATCTTCTGAGGGATCATATCCAGAGCAGAGGGGAAGGTATCTCCTTTGAGCAGAGGCTCATAAATTCAGATTGGGGGAAGGTTTCTCCTTTGGGCAGAGGCTCATAAATTCATATTGGGGGAAGGTATCTCCTTTGAGCAGAGGCTCATAAATTCAGATTGGGGGAAGGTATCTCCTTTGAGCCGAGGCTCATAAACATTGTAATTGGGAAGGTTTCCCAAAGAACTTTGAGATAACTTTTAGAGAAAAGTTTTGTGGACGTAGCCCAAGCATTCTGGGTGAACCACGTTAAAATTGGTGTCACTTTGTGGATGATTTTGTGCATTGCTTTGATATTGCTTTGGGTATATTGCTTTACTATTTTGAAGTATAAAGGAAAAAGTAAAAAGAGGTCTTATACTATTCACCCTACCCCCTCTCAGTATAAGCTTGTGTTCTTCAATGGTAAAAGAGGACAAAGGCATTATATAAATGCCATCAAAAATATTTATGAAGGCATCCCTTGCAATTATTATTTGAAGCGCATGTGAAAAGGTTTTGTTTTTTGAAGGCCTTACGATTTATGTAAAGGCTAAAGGTGTGAAGGTTCGGAGGCTTTAAGCATAAAGGCCATTGTGGCCTAGTGTTATGTTGGCTTGGTACTAATGAGGAGGTCCTGCGTTCAATTTGCATGAGACCTTTTGGATTGCAAGGAAGAAGTGCTTGAAGCACTTGTTGTTTTTTAGAGGAACACTGTTCACGAAAACTTTATGGTGGACATGCCATTTTAGACACATCAAGGTGCATGGCCCAACGACGGCTTGGCTGCGGCTAAGGCATTGGGAAGAAGGACATTGGGGGATCGAACCCCGTCGAGGGCAAGGCAAGTGGATTTAATTTTTGATGTTGTTTTAATATTTTAATTTTTGCCAAGGTTGCCTAAGGAGAAATAAGGATATGGTATACCCAAGGAAAGATAGATATTTTTTGCTGATTTTCTTTTTGGAAGTATATCATATTATATATCATTGGAAATATCTTTTCGAGAGCTATTTGTTTAGATTGCTTAGAGGGAGAAATAAGATGTGTACAAGGAGATATTTATGGTTTTGTCAAGGAGTTCCAAAAGTTTGATTCATTATTTTGAGGGTTTATTTCTTGCATAAGAGGGTATGGTGCATTTAATTGAGTAGGAGTAGTAAGGTGTTATTGAGATATTATTTTTATTATTGTGTTATTACTCAAGACCTCTAACCCTTGTTGATATTAGAAAAAGAAAATGTGTTGAGTGTGGCAAATTTAATGGACAACTCATAAGGCATCAAAAAGGTATGGGCAATATTCTTCATTGAATTATTTGGGTGATTGATTTATGAAAATATCTTTGGAGAGAAAAGGATTGACTGTAGTTTCTCTTTTGAGTATTCTTTGGTTTAATGCTTCAAGGTTTTCTAGTTTGAGAGTTGTGATTAAACCTTATTTTATAAGCATTGTTGTTGAAGCCAATTGGTCATGCAAAGAACTTGAACTTGAGTTAAGAACATGAGTATCATTGTTATGTGATATTTGTTGTTGAGCATTGTTGGAAACATTTTGAGTTGGTTGATACATGCTTGGACTAGGGTTTGTGGAAAGGATTGTTCCTTGAGGTGATTTGTTGAGTAGAGTTGATTGAGCCTAGTCAAGTAATTGTGTGAAGTGGTTGTTCAAGTTCTATGAAACAAACTATTCTATATTCTGATTTGAGTTGAGATTGAGATTTGAGAATAGAACATATAGAGTCTCTAACAATTCTCTTTATGCTTTTATGAGATTGATTTGAGTTGAGATTGGGATTTGAGTATAGAACATATTGAGTCTCTAACAATTCTCTTTATGCTTCTATGAGGTTGAGATTGAGTTGAGATTGGGATTTGAGTATAGAACATATTGAGTCTCTAACAATTCTCTTTATGCTTCTATGAGATTAAATTGAGATATTGATTGAGCATTGAGTATAGAAAATATTGAGTCTCTAACAATTCTCTTTATGATTCTATGAGATTGGACAAGTTTTGTGTGATCTTGTTAAACTAATTTGAGGTAAGTCTTTGAGAAGGCTTGTGGATTGATTTTGTGTAAGATTTTGTGGAAGCTGGCTATGCAAAATTGAGGAAGTCCTAGAGAGGATGTATTAAGCAAATTTGGACAAGTCCTAGAGAGGACATGTTGAGAAAATTTGAGCAGGTTCTGTGTGGATCTATTGAGCATATTTGAGTAGAATCTGCATGGACCTATGGAGCAGATTTGAGTAGGTTCTATGTGGACATGTTGAGCATATTTGAGCAGGTTCTATGTGGACCTGTTGAGCAGATTTGAGTAGGTTCTGTGTGGACCTATTGAGCAAATTTGAGAAGGTTATATGTGGACCTATTGAGTAGATTTGAGCAGGTTCTATGTGGACCTATTGAGCAGATTTGAGAAGGTTTTGTGTGGACCTATTGAGAAGATTTGTGCTAGAACGAATAAATTATGTTTAGTGCAGATTTGAGTGGATTTATGCTAGATCGAATGAACTATGTTTAGTGCAAGAGATTGAGCAGAGTTGTGCTAGACCAAATGAAATATGTTTAATATAAGATATTGAGTAGAGCTGTGCTAGAACAACTGGACTATGTTTAGTACAGTATTGAGACAGAGCTTTGGAGGTGATAGAGTATAGAGGATAGAGTCTTAGTGGATAGAGATATAGCATTCAAGACAATTGAAGATAAATTTGAGTGAGGAGTCTTCAAGTGGAGAGAGATCCACCAATAAGTGCAATAGAGAGATAGAGTCTTCTAGAAGATCACTAGCTAGAGCAGAAGGGAAAAGAGTTATCCTGTGGAAGAGATCCATGAACTTGAGATTAAGGGATCAACATCTCCTTTGGATAGAGGCCCATAACTATTGTAATTGGAAGGATTCCCAAAGAGATCGATTGAAATTTTTTTAGTAAAATATTTTCTCCGTGGAGTATCCCACATTGGGTGAACCACACAAATTGTGGTGTCTTTATTATGTATGGTGTTTTGTGCATTGCTTTAATTACTGATTTTGATACCACTATCTATACACTACATAATATTGATTGGAAAAGAAAAGTAAAAAGTGGTCTTATACTATTCACCCTCCCTCTTAGTATAAGCTTGTGTTCTTAAAAATACAAAAAATTAAAGGTTTTATATCTTTGTCTGTGACCATCTCTGGTCTAGATGACCCCTATTTGAGACCATATTTGGTTCATATGGCCCCTATCTATATCTATATCTATGATATATGACATCTATTAGTAGCTGTTTATATTCATGATGACTCTGTATCTACTGCTATTTGGTTTGCTTGTTGTTGTATACCCAAAGGTTGATCTCATGTAGGGTTCTGCATTTTAGAGTTCTGTTATTTTATAGGATTTTTAATTGTAAAACATCAAGTTATGCAGTATTAAAGAGATCATTGAGTGCTTATTGATTTAATTTTTACATAATAAAAGGAACCCCACACATCATAAATTATTTAAACATCAATAATCTGGATTTCATCACTAATCATTGATCGAGACTAGTAACGACGGGTTTCATATCCATCCATTGGCTCACACCATAGCAAACTTAGTGACCAAAAGTGAGTGGCTTTTTGGATTTCATCACTGAAAAGTCCCCTACTCTTGGGTGCACTTGAATTAGGAAGGATTAGTGATCTCCTTTATCACAAGGTTCTTTAAAATAATTAGTGGATGCAACTATCATTCTTGTTCATGCCCTAAATCTGTGGGTTAAGTGAAAGTAAGGCTTTGATGATAGAAAACCATTAGATAGCACAACCCCTTCAAGGTTTCTTTATTCCCATAAGGTTACCTTGAGCCATATCCATAGGAAGCCACATTTTTCCATTTGAGTTATACTCCCCGACATGGGGCTGTGCTTGAACTACCTTTAGTAGTTTTCTATTTTCACTCTTAGTTTTCATAGGTATAAGGTATAGCATAAAAACATACTCAAATAGTTTTAGGGTCTCAAAATCAAAATTTAAATGAGATAATAACATTATTTATTTGTTTGTTTCATTACTATTTATTTAATCCACATCATGGTAATAACACACAATCGAGCTCACTCACAAGCTAGCACTGCTAAAAATTTAGGAGACAAGGAACGTCTTCGGTTTAGTCCAGAGGACATGGCAATTCCTGAATGAAGTCCAAGTTTTCATCATGAGACAAATACAATCTATAGGAAATCTGAACTTCAAGACTTCCCTATTAGGGAAGCACCCACAAGTCCTCTATGATACTTTCCTAATTTGGACACCCTGATAGATTTTTATAAAAGGAATAATCCATCCATTGAAGGTTCTAGTAGGTTGGTGCCATGAGTTTGCATCCTGACTTATTTTATCCATAAACCAGAACATGACTAAGAGTATACCCCATGGACAAGGCTCAATGATTAAGCCACTCCACTTGATAATCTATGGATGAGTTGGTAGTATGCCCATTTAGATAGGTATGACACTCACTATCCTACTTAGAAAGCCATGTTGGCTCATGTATTTCTAGTTAATGAGGAAGAGAAATATCTAGATCATCCTTCTACCCCTTAGGAAGGGTACTCTATGCAAGCACGTTGTGCTTCTACACCACTTGAGTATGTAGAGCTTACATTTAATCTTGAATAGTAGGTCAATGTGGCTTTCCTCGATCATGGAAAATAGGAAGACAACCCTTATGGGGCTGCAAATCAAGCCAAGTCATTTCATATTAATATGAAGGTCAATAGACCCTATACTATTGATCAAAAAAATCAAGAACTTAGGAAAAATGTTGATAGAGTAGCACAGTTGAACTAGTTAAGGTTGGATAAATAGTGCTTAGATTAGTAACATCAACTGAATCACTAGAGGCTACACCAGCATAGGTTGCATCAATAATGGCTATATCAAGAATATTTACAAAAAGCCTTGCATGAGATGGTTCCTATAGCTAGTACCCATAGGTAGCAAATCCATCAAAGACACCTTGTGCACCACCAAAACTTACCATCGAGGCCCAATAAAAACCATTTGCTTCATGCACCTATCCATCCCCATAGGTCCACACAACATCCACCCTACAACCAAAAACAAGGGTATGAGACCTATGAGGATGTGCAATCAGAGTACCAAAAGCAAGGGTATCTTGGAACACCTTATGAGAATATGGTTGATGATCACATTCAGCCACCATGTATCAATCAAAATATTTCTCACCCCCTCTTTGAGGATAAATGTGGGAAGACAAGATTATATCATCTAAAGATTACAAGTTGCTCACGAGCACATTAAATCATTGAAAGAGCAAACTTCAAGAAAGGGTTATCCAAAATCCACATTGAGCCAACTTTGTAATAAACCACTTCATCCTTCTATCCCATATCCTCCATATCCTAAGCATTTCAAAATTCCCAAGATAGACAACTTCAAAGGAGATGATGATGCGCATGAGCATGTCACCAACTTTATGAACCTTTACTTTCAACTCTAGGATGATGATGCATTACTGCTTAGGACCTTCTTGATAATGCTCTTTGGCCCAATCCTAGAGTGGTATAACCATCTATGTTACAACACCAATATAGCTAGTCAGTTATATTTCCAAGTGTTCACCAATTTATTGATTTATTATTATATATGGTTGTAGTTTGATTTATAATGGATCATATTTTCATCTTCATAATAATTTACGTAATCACAAGGACTAATCCCTCCTTAGTGGCAAATGACTTAGCCCTCCTAAAGTGGCAATAATATTAATTTATTTCACTCATTTACATTGTATTCGTATTATTGTGAGAAATTTCCATCAAGTTTGCTTTCAAGTGGTATCAGAACCATCGATCTAAGAACGAAGATATAGCATTTTTTGACATTGGTGCTTACAGTTTCATAATTGTTCTTAGACTGTATGCAAGATTTCGGGTCCATAGATCTCTAATAAAATTTAGGTATTAAGTGCAATAGTTGTAGTCAATTTTAATACATATTCAACATACAAATTGTGCAGGAATAGAAGGATATCAAGCACATAAGGTTTATCGATGGCATTTTACGAAGTCGAGAGTTGGCTATAGCATCTAGCATCTATAAATCATGCTAATTTTTTTACGTAGTACTCCGCATTCACCAAGGAAGCACATGCATATTACCAGCTATATAAGTATTTAGTTGATTTTTGAACGACTCACAGGGAGACAATCCTGCCAACAAGAAACCTAAACCATCCAAGTGAGAAAGAATTTTACAAAAAAATAATGCGTATGAGTAAGACGGTGTTAGGGTTAAAAAATACAAAAAATTTAAATAAAGAATAAAATACATCGGTATGTATAGGCCATTGTTCTTACAATTTTTTTTTATTTAGATAGCGGTTAAACTTCTTTCTGTAAGCCCAAACTTTATTTTGACGCACCTAAAACTCACATAAAAAAAACCCCATGAGCCCTGAGAAAGTAAATTCATTCGATGTATATATCAAATAATTATCTATTTTGATCCATTTCCATTTCCTTTGTCAAATTGGTTATCCTAGTTGCTGAATAATATTTCACTCAAATTTTGGATTTTTGCATCACAGAAGTCCCCTACTGATTATCCTTGCCAAGGTGTTATTACTCTCCTTCGCATTTCATAAACATTCCACACAACATTCTTTGTTGGTCAATTATATTCAATTATTGAAGTCATTATAATACCTAACATAAACTCTTTATTTAAATTTGGCATGAGAATTGCATTGTCCAGACTTAATTAAAACACGATTACAAAGCACTGCATTATCCCACATCGTCTGATCATATTCATGGGTGTGATTTATATTGGAAATGAGTCTATATCAAGGGTGTGACTTTGGTCACATAGATCTGCCCCTCCTATCACTTGTCTTCCTAGACAAATATTCTCAAAAACTATTTGCATCATCGTTCATCACTCGTGTGTTAAGGTCTCAAATTCCATGTAACATAGCTAGGTTATCATTCATCTGTCCTATCCACTTTGTTAGTATTCAACCTATCATGTTATCCCAAGTGTGTGATGTTTCAGATTTGAATCTTAGTCTTTGTCCTATCACGTAAAGGTTGTGGGTCTTGTCATGCATAGTCATTGGTGTTGCATCCAAATAGTCATTTACGTTAGTATCAATAGTCATTCATTAGTCTGCTATTCATCCTTATTTGTGGGTCTTTTTGATGTCACATGTATTTTTAGGTGTTGTGTCCAAATAGCCATCGATGTTGATCCCATTAGCCGTTACTTGCCAACTAGTCATTGATATCTAGTCGTTACATTTTGAACTAGTCGTTGACATCAAATTCAAAATTCGTGTCATAGTTGGAGCGACAATTAAGCGAAAAACAAACCAATTTTTTTTGTAATTTTTTTTTGCAAGAATTGCCAAATATTTTGCAATAAATAGGTAAAATTTTTGAATGAATTGAAGATAAATTTTAAAGCAACAATTTTGGCAAGTGCATGAGCAAAAAGTGGAATAAAAGGCCGAACAGAAGGTTATATAGCACATATAATACAAACAAAGGACCCTCGAAGTCACCAAGAAGACCTCCATGAAACAAAGGTACAAGATACAACTCTCCTTTACGTATTAACAACTTTAACCCTAACCATCCTACTACTAACCCCATGGCTCATTCCAACTCATCCCATGAAAATATCACACATGAGGATATGGGAAAGCCTAATTCAAGTAACCCAGAAGTACAATCATATTTATCTCAACTAATGACTAGTATGAACAACATGACATCACTGCTTGCATAATTGTTGAAGAAACAGAACCAAGAAGCTCATCCTTCCCCAAATAACTATCATAAACAAAATGATAATACAGAATAGGATACAAAGGAATTTTATCAACAAGCAATAAGACCTACAAGTGTCAATATTCCACATGCTAATATGCCCACATTTGGAGGGGGTGATCCATGTGGTTGGATAGCTAAAATGAAGAGTATCTTACAACTATATCATGTGCCTGAATATGAACACGTTTCTTATGCTTCTTCAAAACTAGGCACGAAAGCTTACCAATGGTTCGCTTGGCAAAAATGTCAACATATTCATCTCCTCTTTTGGATTAAATTCAAGAATATTTTTCTCAAGAGATTTTATGAAGGTAGTTCATCCTTGTACATCATTCGTCTATTGGCACTTAAAAAAATTGGGTTGGTAAGAGATTATGTTTCAAAATTCACAAGTCTTCTTGATTATATAGGAGATTTACAAACTGATGTGGTGGTTTCAGCCTTTAGACATGGGTTGAAAGAGAATATTCAAATTGAAGTAGACTTATAGGATCCATACTCTTTGGATGACACTATAAGGATTGCTAAGTTTATTGAGAAAAAAGGTACAAAATTTGACATCTATTAAACATGATTCCTATAATTTTCCTTAATATTGTAATAATTCCTTCCATAGAAATGACCAATCATCAAGATATTACTACTTTAAATATCGCAATAATCATACAAAATATCAAGCAGGTGTACGAAGATAAAAATTTCAAATAGAATATGATAATGGGGAAGACAAAGAGGAAGTAGAGGATATCAATTCACATGTGTCACCTATGCCCAAAGAACAAATGGATCATAATGAAGAAACATGTGATGAAGACACTATGGCTATTTTAGTACATGCTCTTATGGGATTAACAACTCACCATACAATCAAGGTACCATGATTCATTTGGTAGAAGAGGATAAATGTGTTGATCGATTCAGGTAGTACTCATAATTTTATTGACATTAAAACTACTAAGGCATTGAACTTACACATTCACTCCTCCAATCAAGATAAGTTTCAAGTTTTAGTTGCAAATGGAGGAAATTCTCAATGTATTGGTAAAACATCTTTATGTACAATACAAATGGGAAGTTATACTTGGCATGGAACTCTCTTTGTTATGAGTTTAGGGAATTCAAATGTTATTTTGGGAGTTGAACGGTTAGATAAATTGGACACTGTCAGTTTTAATTTTAGAAAACTATTTGTAGAATAGAAAGAAAATGGAAATACTATTTACCTCCAAGGAATTCAAACTCCACCATCAAAAGTGATGAGTTCTCATAGCATTGACTTTTTTTTAAGGAAAGGAGGTTATGGATTCATACCTCAAATCAATTGTTTGGAAGTGCAAGCACAAGATATTCCTAAAATTCACTCAAAATATCTTTAATATATTGTGGCTAACTATGATGAAGTCTTCAAAGAACCAAAAGGGCTACCTCTCAAAATGTCCCATGATAATGTCATTCATCTTGTCCCAAGAAGCCTTCATTCTAATTTCCATCCTTATCGCTATCCTCAATCTCAAAATACAAAAATTGAAAAGATTGTCCAAGAAATTTTAGAACATGGAGTTATTCATAATAGCACCAGTCCTTATTATTCACCAATGGTTTTGGCCTATCATAAGGATAATTATTGGCGTATGTGTCCTGATTTTTGTCATCAAATTAGAGTAAGGGATGAGGAAATTCCTAAAAATATCATTCATACTCATGAAGGTCATTATGAATTCAGTCATGCCTTTTGGTCTCACTAATGCCCCCTCCACATTCCAAAGTATCATGAACCATGTATTTCATCCATTCCTTCACAAATTTGTCTTATTATTCTTCAATGACATTCTAGTATATAGTAAAACATGGAAGTATCATTTTATGTATGTGGGAAAGGTTCTTCATATATTACATATAGAAAAACTTTTTGTCAAACACTCCAAATGATATTTTGGTGTCAAAGAAGTTGAATATTTAGGTTATATCATTTCTCATGAAGGTGTTAAGGTGGATTCTAATAATATTAAGGTCATTCAAGACTGGTCTTTGCCTAAAACCATTAAGAAACTTTGTGGTTTTTTGGTCTTACTGGTTACTATCGCAAGTTTGTGCACAATTATGGTAAAATTGTAGCCCCTCTCATAAATCTCACAAAGAAGGATGCTTTTTATTGGTCATAAGTAGCCACTCATGCATTAATGGAACTCAAAGAAGCAATGTGTACTACTCCATTTTTGGCAATCCTAGATTTTCACAAACTATTTGTGATTGAATGTGATGCTTTGGGAATAGGTATTGGGGTAGTATTAATGCAAGAAGGGCATACCTTGGTATTTGAGAGTAAACAAAATTTGGTTAGGAATTTGGGAAGGTCAACATATGATAAAGAAATGTTGGCTATTATACATGCAGTTGAGAAATTGAGACACTACTTAATTAGTAGTTGTTTTATCATAAAAACATATCATAGTAGTCTCAAGCATTTTATAGAACAACGATTTTATTATCTGGAGCAAATCAAGTGGTTGAAAAAAATTATTGGGATATGATTTTGTTATTGAGTATAATAAAGGGAAATAAAATGTGGTAGCAGATGCATTGTATTGAAAATACAAATATGAAGTGGTTATCAATGGCATTTCGGGTCCTTGTTCCCAATGGATTTCTCATCTCCAAGAAGTCAAGCATTTTATAGAACAATGATTTTATTATCTGGAGCAAAACAAGTGGTTGAAAAAATTATTGGGATATTATTTTTTTATTGAGTATAAGAAAGGGAAAGAAAATGTGGCAGTAGATGCATTGTCTCAAAAATACGAAGATGAAGTGGTTATCAATGTCATTTCGGGTCCTTGTTCCCAATGGATTTCTCATCTCCAAGAAGAATGGTTATAAAACACAAAAAATGCTTAAATAATTCAATATTTGATGCTAGGATCATCCAAGCATCTGCATTTTCCATATGATGACAAGGTATTAAGAAGGAATAATAACATTTACATTCTGCACAATTCTAACATCAAATCCAGGATTCTTGAAGAATTTCATGTTTCTCCATCACCAGGACATTCCAATTTTTTGAAGAGATATATGTGGTTAAAATAATACTTTTATTGGAAAGGATTAAAATCTGAGGTCAAAACATGGGTGGCTAAATGTGAAGTATGTCAATGCAATAAGGGTGAAACAATCAAATCTCCAAGACTTCTTCAACCACTACCAATTCTGGATCACCAATGGGAACATATTTCAATGGATTTTATTGAAGGTCTTCCTAAATTAGAAGGTAAAATAGTAATTTTTTTGGTAGTGGATCACCTCTCCAAATATGCTCACTTCAATGCTCTACAAAATCCATTTTCAGCAAGCAAAGTGGCTAAGGTATTTATGGACTCCATTTTCAAATTGCATGGAATGCTCAAAAATATTGTAAGTGATCATGATCCCATTTTTACTAAATATTTTTGGCAAGAATTATTTTGTCTTACTGGTACAAAGTTAAATATGTCTTCTGCATACCATCCTCAAATAGATGGCAAAACTAAAATAGTTAACAAATATATGGGTACATATATATTATGTTTTGCTTAAGATAAACAATATCAATGGAGTCATTGGATTTCATTAGCAGAATGGTGGTACAATAATTCGTACCATTATTCCATCAAGATGTCCCCATTTGAAGCATTGTATGGAGTGAAACCACAAGCAATAGAAAATTATATTCCAGGATCTTCCAAAGTGGCCCAAGTAGATGATTGGTCCTAGCATCGATAGTCAATGCTCAAAATTCTCAAAGACAATTTGGTCCAAACACAAAATCACATGAAGTAGCAAAACAAGAATCATGCCATTCCGAAAGAAAATTTAATACAGGTGATATGGTTTTCTTGTGTTTGCAACCCTACAAAAAACTATCATTGAAGATCAAGACCAGTTAGAAGTTAGCTCCAATATTTTATGGTTCTTACAAGATAGTGCACCGCATAGGTGAAGTGGCATATCAACTAGAGCTTCCTCCATCATCTCATATACATCTAGTATTTCATGTTTCATGTCTCAAGAAGATGATAGGACAAAAATTACACTCTCATTTAGATCTTACATTACTTTATGATGAAGGACATATATATCCCCAGCCAAAAACAATATTGTAAATTAGATCACGTATTCTTCGATCTCGTCACATAAAAGAATTTTTAATCAAATGGTAGGACCTACCAGTAGAATATGCTACATGGGAAACAAAAAGTATCTTTGATTCATTTCTATATTTTATGACAAAGCTTTTTGAGGAGGGGAGCCATGTTACAACACCAATATAGCTAGTCAGCTATATTTTCAAGTGTTCACTGATTTATTGATTTACTATTATATATGGTTGTAGTTTGATCTATAATTAATCATTTTTCTATCTTCATAATAATTTGTGTAATCGCAAGGAGTAATCCCTCCTTAGTGGTAAATGACTTAGCCCTCCTAAAGTGGCAAGCATATTAATTGATTTCACTCATTTGCATTGATTCATATTATTGTGAGAAATCTGCATCAAGTCTACTTTGAATCTGCCTTGGCATAACATCCATAGCTTTGAACAGCTTGCGAATGCATTCCTATAATGCTTATCATTTAGCATGAAAAATAAAGCAACCTTGATTTATATGTACAATATTTGCTAGTTTGATGATGAACCAATCTTATATTATGGCAATAAGTGGTGAGCGGTTAGCTCAAAGTTACCATTTACCTTACCTGTAATGAAGCTAACTCGTCTATTTATGAGGAGTTGTTCAAAATAGATTTCATTACTATTACAACTCCAAAAATATCAAACATTTGAGGAAGCCCTAGCTTAGGCAAAGGTCATAGAAGAGATCAAGGTTTAGGAGTGGGAGATCAAACTTTGTAAGGAGTGGAACAAGAACCCCAAAGGAAACCATACACAATAAAAGCCATATTCAATTAATCAAGTTATCTTGAATGTTACGGGGCCTACCAAGAAAACCATACTTCAACAAACCAATTATCAGACCCAACTCCCTCCTACACATTACCACAACCAACCTTAGCAGAATTGAGTGTAGACTCAAAAATGTCACTCATCGTAACTATATACCATTGCTTGAATATTTGGCATCACCTTTTAATCAGCTATGTGATGTGAATGCCATCAATATTATAGAGATTTACCCCTTGGATCCTAATCAACAACCAAAGCCTAAGTGGTATCAAGAGGACCTGTACTATGTTTATCACTAATAAAATGGTCATAACATTCAGTCATGTTACACATTTAAAAACAAAGTACAAGATATGATTGAGAAAAATATACTTCAAATTGATAATCCCATCGATACCAATAATCAACAATTGGAAAAATTCAAGGATCCACTACCCACACATGAGATTCAGGTAGATCAACCAAGATAGGTTAATGAAATCCACACAACCCCACCCAATCAATGGTTCATTGGGATTATTAATATCATGACAAGGAACCAGAGGTATCCTAATCAAGTTACACCACCGATAGCTTCGACCAATGTTCCTTCCACGTAATCACCTTTACTACAACAAAATCCTATATAATTTCCTCCACCTCATTGAGTGCTGATGATTAGAAGTAGACTTATCCAAATTATATGAACAACATCGACAAGACTCTCCATTTATGAGTTGATACAAGAGTCATCACCACACAAAGAAGCTCTAATGAATATCCTAAAATCAATTGAATTGCAACCCTAGGATCCAACTATTTTACCAATTTTGTGGGAAAATTTCAACACTATAAGGATATTTTTATCACATTTCATGATCACGAGATCAAGAAAACTCCCACTGATGGGCTTGATCCTCCCCTACACATCATTGCTTGTGTGAATATAATTCCTTACAAGTGAGTCTTGATCGATACAAGCTCCTCCATCAATATCATTACAACTACTGCACTACAACATCTTAGTCTTCCATCATCACACATTATAGCATCTACATTCACCCTTTAAGCATTTAATGATGCTTTATGCTCTACCATCAGCATAATAGTCCTACCTATTTAGGTCAGGTTAAAGACTATTCCCACATTGTGCCATGTCTTGGAGTGTGTAATGTAGTATAACATATTTCTTGGAAGAACTTAAATTAGAGATATGAAGTGCATCCCATCCATATTGCACTAGTGCCTTAAGTACATCCATGAAGGGTAGGTTCATGTAGTTCCTACAGACCTCAAGCCCTTTAAGTACTACAATGTGGTGCATCATCTGCAAGAGTCTACCTTACCGTCCATCCATATAGAATTCCAAATAAATGACCCTATCAAAAGTCTAGCTCCATCACCACAATCATCCACCAAACCATCACCATATCCTCCATATCCACCATCACCATTGGTTTCTTCTGATATCCCTTATTCATCATCGTATCCTCCGAGTAAGAAAATATTGAAGGAAAAAAATGATGAAATTCCATCATCCATTTCCACTATTTCTATAATAGATGATCCAAATCCTATGAATGAGGAAGAATTATCTATTTCTATGGATGAGCCATATCAAGCCACACCCCCATCATCCTTATCCACCCCACTACAAGTCATAGTTCATTTGGCTAATCCTAAACTCATTGAGTATCTCGTATAAAATGTCACATTCACCACACTCATAGAGTTAGTGTAAGATATGGATAGGACTCACTTGACATCACTACCCATTGGTACCATTGTGCCCTTGGGGGTGCCCCAAAACCAAACAAAATTTGTCTATGGGGGTTTTGATAATTCTACAAGTTCATCCCCTATGGTGGATGATGATAATGATCCATTTTTAGGGAATGTTAGTTATCTATCAAACCCATATTTTACCTTGTGGTTTTTTTATCGTTGCCTTTGGCACAGGAATGGTCTTGGTTGATATGAACAAGTTATTAAGACCCCTTATAAACCATAGTATTAGCCCCCATATGATAGGTATAGCTTAGGCTATATCGAGTGCATACCATATGTCCTCTAATCAAGAGTATATGAGTGGTTGTATCTATGATAATGAGCCCGAATAAGAAGAAACCAATGAGCACGAAGAGTTTGGCCTAGAAAATAACTCTAAGAATGATTGGATCAAAGAGGATGGTGAATTTGATCAATATTATGATGACATATCCCTCAATTCATCTTACCATGAGTCTGATGCAATATCTATTGCTTTAGATAGCTTAGAGAATGAATCAACTACTATTTAGCCCCTCAATGATCTTGATGAATTCTACCTTTGCCTATTCCCTAGGAGAATACCCATTTTGTGATAACTTCTTCCACCCAAAGATCTAGTCGTTGCTATTCCTTATAGGCCATACCTTGTCATTCTACCACCTTTGCCTTAGCTACCATTGATCCATTTTAGGACTCCCATATTTTATAGGCTTTTCCCACTAGAAAATGGATATCATATACCATCTATAAACATGGTTTTTTTTATCAACATGAAGAGCTCCTCCCCTGCAAGGAAATTCTACCAAATCTACCTCCTACACTTGGGGGTGTTGAGTCATTAGGTACATCCTCTACACTTGGGGGTATCAAGAAACTTATTGTTTAACTTATCTTGAGGGTGTCAAGGAACCTAAACCTCTCAATATTATTCACCTATGGGTATTTTATGCATAAAAAAAATAAGAAAACAAAAACCATAAAAACATTGGCAAATCACAAAAACATTGCATTCCCATTTGCATTGCATTCCACCTTGTATTTCATGTCGCTATATTTTCTTACTTGCATTAGACACTTTATTTCATTGCATTACCATTAGGACTAGTTTTTTTCTTACATGCTAAGGTCTAACACCATGCCTATATATTTATCATTTTTCTTAATCAACCTTTTCCATCATCATCATTTGCACTTTTTCTTGTGATATTTTGACTATTAAGGGGTCCTCGTAAGATAGGATAGATACCATATGACCATAAAAAATGATGTTTAGATGACCACTGACTATATTACACACACTTCTTAGTTTTCAAAATGTCATTAGGAAAACACACACATCACCCCACATATCGTTACCATCCACAACCAATAAGTTGCTATAGAGTTTTCACTAGGGCTTTCGATAATTCAACCATTCCTAGATTTATTTTTAGAATTTGTAGAAAGCTATCTTGATTTTTAGAAGGTAGGGTCTTACATTGATAAGTACCTTGTATATCTCAAAATACCAAACATACATTCACATTTTAAAATTTTTAGTTTTAAAAAATGAAAGACAACACTACAACGTAGTACATGATCTCGAATGCTAAGAATTGACAAAAGGACAAGCTCTTTACTATACAAATAAATAAAATAACTTGATCCACAAAAATAAGCAAGTATCCATAAAAAAAAGTGGTTTTCACCACTAAGCAGATAAATCCCATTGCTCCTCATAAAAAGTGAGCAAGTATCCCAAAGCAATCAAAAGAAAAGGGGGTAATGAGCTTGAATCCCTAGAATCCTCAACTATTCAAAAGTAATGGGGAAATATTCATTATAGAAATGGGCTATAAATGTTGGCCTAGAAATGGAGGAGTCTTACATGTGGTGACATGTTTGTCACATTAGAGACCTTATTTTGTATAGACCAATGTCAGCTTGCAGATGAGCTAGCTTTAGGTAGCTTGTATTGCCTAGTAGTCTAGTCCAATTGCATCCAAAATTAGGATCTTGATGACTAGAGGGTGATATCCATTAGAACAATGGGCTCTACAAGTTAGCTTTGCAATGGGTAATATTATGCATCACAGTAATTAATTTAGTACACACACATAGGGATGTTGAATATCTTGGTCTTTCTAGCAAATTTATACCTTTTTAGAATCTTACATGGTTAGTATATATCTTTTGACTAGTCAACTAGGGTTTTTGAATCTCATAAAAGCCTTGTTGTTCCCATAAACATCCTACTATTTTCCATCCACCATTCACATTTTGTTAGATCATATTTTATACCCAATTAAATGTATGACCTTTTAAAAGGGTTGGCATTTGGATTGATGATGTTTATACATCCTGTGGTGCTTACAATTAGTTTGTTTTGCATTCATTAATTATGTTTTGGCATACAATCATAAAAAAAAAAAATTGCATCATCATGTCAATAGTACTAGCATACATGCATACATCTAGGCATACATTCTAGATCACAACATATTACAAGTGCATCTAGGCATACATTCTAGATAAAAAAATATTACAAATGCATTTAGGCATACATCTAGGCAAACATACTACAATATCTATCCATACATCCATCATCGCATACATAAGTGCATCCATGCATTAAATAAACACAAGCAATAAACACATGATAAACCAAATAATATAATACCATTTATATATGGTAAATTTGGTACATCATGATACAAAAATGCTTGTAGGCTACAATAAAGTGGGTCCTCGAACCTCATACTCAAAAATAGAAGTACAACATGTAAGTCTATGTTGAGCAAGGCTTGTACCCCCAGTATCACTACCACCCTCAACCTCATCCCCACGAGGCTATCTTGAACCATTGGTTGCTAAGTCTTTGACCCACTTATAGACCTGGAAGCTTGATTTCTCACAAAAGGCTATCCAGATTTGCTACATCGACTTTGGTAAGATCCTCCTACTGAATAGTGAGTGGGTAGCCTACCACCAAGGAGCTCTACCTATTCCTCAAAATCTTGAATATAGATATTGTTAGACTAAAATCGAGCTTGATAGTCATCTAGTAACACCTACAGTCTATCCACCTTAGCCTGTAGCCCTACTGTATCACCTGTAGCCTAGATACATATTTTTGCTTACCCTTACATTGCTATCAAGGCTACCACCCGAGTCTATAGAGTATCTCACTCTACTATCCTATATGCCACTTGTGTTCGTAGAGCATCCTGCTCTACTATTAGCCTATCCACCTCCTCCTAAGAAATTTATAGCTATGCATGCAAAGTGTCCTTCTCCTTAGAGAAGCCCCTCCACTATTGCCTCCCCTATCTAGTTGGATTTGAAGCAATGATATTGTGGTGTCTCACTCCAACTACCTTTACAAGCTTTGGACCTACGCTATGAGTGTAGACTCTTGATCCTATGGATCCTCGCCATCCCCATCCTCATATTATGACTCATCACCTTTCTCTGAGGTCTCACCCACTCCCCCTCCATTCGAAGATGCACTCATAACTCTCCCAAGCCTGTCTCATACCTTGATCCCTCCTCTACTGCCACCCTAGCCTGCCCACCCATCGGTATACCACCCTACCATAGTTGTGTGATCCACCATGCATCATACTCTATAATCATACATGGGTCCCCTACCCCTGGATCTACTAGTGGTTGATCTACCTCCTCACCCACTAAATCTACTAGGGGCCATGCCAAGTCTATCTCATTATTTTGGAACTAATAAATGATAGGCTCACCAAGTACATCTTGATAAACATTAAACTATCAAAAAATGTGAGGGTATTGGATATACTTCTGCTCTATTCTATGACAATCGACCACCCATCACCTGTATCTAATACACCTCATCTACTCAACCACCTTCATCCATGGTTGAAAATCCTTGTATGGCTACCATATAGCTTGCTCTAACATCAATCTATCAAATGACTAAGTGTAGTGAGCAATCCTCCATGAGTGGGGTTAAATTCAAACCTAATCCTGATCCCACCTCCACCACATCTTGTATCTAATCTCTCTATCCACCATATGAGCCCATGTCACCCAAGGAATCCCATATTATTTGTCCATCCAAATATGCTCACACCTCTAGATCTATAATAGGCAACTATAACCTAATACAAGCCTACACCACTAGCAAATATCATATAGCTCATCATATAAATGAGTAGGCCATGATAAGAAGATCCTGAATCATGCTCTCTACCAAATATTGAACTAGCTCAAGAAGGTTCCATTGGAACATTGCTCTTGAAGAGTTACATAGTATTATGTTAGACATGAGTGACATCAACACTACATATTTTGTCATTAGGACATTTGCATCATACCATACCTCCACTAGTATCCTATCGCTACCCAAGATGCACTGAGCAACCTTCAAATCCTCTACAAAAATATTTGGAGCACTCTGCTCCACTAGCTAATATGTGTAGAGATGATGGGGCATACCTCAATCAACATAAAGAATACTATAGACATCCTCTAGGTTGACTATCATCATGCTAGTCGAAATATGGAATGTGTTGGTTCGACTATCCCAATGATTTGTCAATGCCAACAGGTGGGCCTGATCCATGGTCACCATCTCTAGCCTCACAAACTACTTAAGGCCAATGACCTAAAGCATTCCTATTTGGTATCAGAGAGCATGTCATGCATTGTATTATAAATTATGGGATATCTATAGTGAGCCCTAAAAATATGAATGTACAATTGCACCATATGATAATCAAGTCACAAAAAAAATGACCACACACAAAAGAAATCAAGAGAAGTAATAAACATTGAGGTCATATCAGGCCTAGATGATCACCAAGAAAGGTTGTCGCAGGCCAAGATGATCTTCAAGTGAGGTCATCTCAGATTGATATGACCTCCACAATGGTCATATTTTTTATCATTGGGGTTTTGAACCAAGGTCGTATCACCTTGAGATGGCTCCCAATTTCATAAGAAGGACCATATTACCTTGCAATGGTCCTCGAATGGAGCAATTTCAAATCAAAAATCATAAGCAATAAATCAAATCAAGCACACAAAAGCAAAAGGAATAAGTAAAAAAACAACCTACACTACATTTTAGTCTAAAGTATGATTAATTACATTTTTTTTTTTTGTGAGGTTCATTTTTCACTTTAATTAGTGAGGTTTATTTTATTTAGTAAAATAAAAAAGGAGAGAATATGGTATTTACCTTTCTCCTTTTGATTCCTCTAGCTATAGAGGTCTCAGGTTGGTCTATGGTGGAATTCAATCAACAATTTGATAGCGCTCTGCTTCAAAAATTGTTATCCTCCTCATAGCCTTCCTTTTTCTCTAATAGTGAACAATGTAAATAATTTTAGAAAAGTGCTAATTTAACTTCTACATTTTCAAATCTACATGACCATCTCAAGTTCAAATAGTTATAGTTACTACGACTGTCCTACCAAGAGACTACCACTAGATTTGCAAAAAATAAAAGAGGGAAAACTCCAAAGGTACCCAAATTGCTTTGGTTAGATTCTTTTCACAAAGCTCCAAAGGTAGCCAAATTCCTTTGGTCAATTTTAAAAATGCTTCAAATGCACCTAACCTCTTTGGTCACATCAATTCAAAAATCTCAATTGAACCTCGTATCTAGTGATTTACACTAGTCACCTGGCAGTTGTAGTGATTGGTTATCCATGCAATTTTTTAGGATGAGTAAATTAACATAAGGTCACTCACAAAAAAATGTAATAAAAATGGGTCAAAATCATGGTTGTTATGAGGTCGTGAGTCCTCAAAATTTTACAATTATCCTAGAAAACCCAAAGCAAATTATTTTGGTCAATTGACTCATCACTTTCATCCTTTTTCATTTCCTCATTGACTCGTCGCTTGAGGGGGTAGTCATACATTACAAAATTCATAATCAAATCAATAATAAAACACTCAATAATACAAAATTGTGTTTGTTAAAGAATCATTACCAAATACAATCATGCCCTTCTTGCCTGGGGTAGATAAAAATAAAAAATTTAAATCAAAACAAAATAGGCTAGAAATCCTACAGCCTATTTATTTGGTATACACACAACCATCATATGTAGACTAGGTCTTGTCTACTCACGTCTAAAAATATTACCAAAATCAAGTTATTCAATGCATTGAAAGTAATGATTCAAAAGTGCATGTTCTTTCCATGATTGGGGCATCCTACATTGATCAAATCAATAAACATAATCAACCCTCAATTTGACTTCAGATTATCTATTTTTGCTTTGCATTGTGATTTCACATAATGCATCCTAAAAAGGGGCATCTATAGACACCTAAAATATGTCATGTTGAGGAGACTACCTATATGGACTCCTTTTAGACCATATGACCCACCTTGGATAGCCCTATGGCTAAAATAGTGGTTTTTACCACTCAAATAGGGACACTTATCTTTTACAACCATGGTTGTCCCTCCACGAGATGACCTCCAGAGGTCGTCTCACCAAGATATTACCTCTAGTTAGGGTCATCTCACCCTAAGATGATCATGTCTAAAGCAAAATAAAAATGAGAGCGAGATATAACTAGTAGCCAAAAGTACCAGTTAATCCTGTGCATTAACCTATGCTACAATTTAGCACGTGCATGAGCCCAGATTAGAGCAACCATATGATAAAATTTGGTGCATTGAAATTTTGAAGATAGGCATTTTCTTTTATTAATGTGAACTACCTCTTCACTTTTTCATGCATAGGGTTGTGCTATTATTAGAGTTATTTTGAGGAATCTATATAATAGCCCTCACCCTTCAGTAAAAGTATCCAAAGTTTTTGAATTTAAAAGCAACACAATGTTGTCAAAATTCAACCATGAGCTCTCAAGCCTTCACATTCTTCTCATTATAGAAAGCATGTCACTGGTTTGATCCAAGGATTTAAGACTGTACCTCTATTCTCTATGTAATCTAACACTCCTACTTTGAATGTTGATTAGACCCACCAAGACAATCCCATGAAGTGCACCAATCCACCGATGAAACCCCAGATCAGACCCAAGAGTCACCCCGCATTGACCTCAAAAAATTACTTATAGGGTAGTGACTGTTTTGATCTAAAATGGCCCATAGGCACAACCATACCACCCTAATATGGCCCCTAGTGTAGTGATCTATTTGTTTATTTTATTGTAGTAGGTTTTAACAATATTTTCTTTATTTTTTCCTTGATTAGTTATAATTTTATTTATGTACGCATATATTTGTGTTTCATTCATTTATCGTATATTTTATCATTAATACGAGCCTCATTTCGAAAGCCTTTGCACATGCTTTTAACATCCTTTAGTTTTCTTGTGTGTAGGCTATAGATATCTATGCAGAAAGAGGAGTGCCAAAAATTCATATTATCAATCATTACAGTAGTCTTGAAAACCTTCTCCCAATCAGTTTGTGGATGCAAGAAATATTCTATGGAGTGCATCCAAATATTCTATATTGTAACTTATTGCATCAGATCAATAGTAATTCCCCTCTAAGTGGATCACATTGTAACCTCCTTGAAAGGAATTGATATTATCAATAAAAGGGCACCATAATTTATTTACATATATCTTGTTCTTATCTTTGTAGTTGCGTCATTATTGCTATCTTGTATTTCATTGCATGGGTGTACGAATGTTTCAACATTTCATTGAAATTTTTGATAAATTTGGATAATTTGACAAGTTTTAACAAATTATGATAAAATTTGCTAATCTTGGTAAAAATTGATAGTGCTACTAAATTATAACACTTTTGCTAATGTAGATCAACTTTGATATTTTCAAGAAATTTTTATAATGTTGGTAACCTCAAAAAAGTTGGATAAATTTTGATATATTTAGCAAATTTTTGATAAATTTCAATAATCTTACAAAATTTGATAAATTTGGACGATTTCAAATTTTGTTAATTTTTGATGAATTTTGATAAATTTTGATCGATTTTTGTAATTTTGCTAAATCTAGACAATTTGGGAAAATTTAGATAATTGGGACAATTTTGACAAATTTTGATAAATTTGATAAGAATTTTTGATAATTTGGATAATTTTGTCAAATTTTGATAAATTTTGGTAAAATTTGAATAATTTGATGTAGATTGGATTAGTTGATTTGACTTATGATTAGATGATTAGAAGGGAGGCTAAGGCAAATTCGATGGATAGAAGGCTATCTGGAAGGGTTATTTAATGGTTGGTCAAGCATTCAAAAATTGGGTGTCTATAGACTTATATATATGTATTTATTTATATATATTATTGCTACCAAAGTTTACCCCACATCACTATTGGGACTTAAATGTGGGTTTGTAAGTTAGTGGAAACCCTATGCTTGAAAGTCTAACCAACTCCATTGTAATCACATTTGAAATATAGTGTGCATAGAATAGATAATCCAAAATAAGGGAAAATATGCTAAAAATAAAACCTACAACCATAAAGAAGACAACCATGGGTTTCAAACTCATGACTTAATGCTTAAAGATTTGCTATTGCAACATGTTGGTATGTTACATACCTCTTCAACATTAATTAATTTTATGTTCCTCTATATTTATTAAGAAAAAAAAAATAAGAGGAGTTTTGAACCTTGTACCTAATAATAAGAAACTTTTACCTATCAATATAACCATGATACCTATCAATCAATTGAGGTTTTAAAAACATCAAACTATTTTTAACCCAATTTTTTGTACTCCATATAACAACTTCCCACCTTACCACTAAATATTTCAACCTTTTTCTATTAGGGAAAAATCTAAGTTTTTGAAAGTTCCCAAACCTTTTTACAATCTTATGCTAGTTTGTCTAGTCTTACCAACCCAAAATATTCATTTATGAAGGACATAGGACATTAAAAATATTGAACTACCTTGTTTCAAAACTCTATATATTTACATTCATTACCAACCTATTTACATTCATATCTTTGAAGAGTATCCAAAAAATAAAATCCTCAATAGACAAATCCATAGATCTCCAAAAGATAGAACTCACATAAGATAAATCCATAAATCTTGAAAAAAAGAAACCTTAAGCAAAAAAATCCATAGATATCCAAAAAATGGAACCCCTAGCAATAAAATCCTATGAAAACCTAAACTAACAAATTTCTCACTCAAATCCTCACAATGCATCCAAAAAATCACAAATCCATAAATATCTAAAAAATGGGACACTCAGTAGACAATTCCATAGATCTCAAAAAATGGAATCCTTAGTAGATAAGTCTATATATATATAATATGGAACCCTTGATAGATAAATCCATAGATCTCAAAAAATAGAACCTTTAGTAGTCGAAAAATCCATAGATCTCCAAGAAATGGAACCTTCAACATACAAATCCATAAATCTCCAAAAAGGGAATCATCAACAAATCAATCGTTCAAAAAACAAGATGATAAATTTATCAACTTCTTATGGATGAAAGTAGATAAATCCCATAGATCTCTAAAAAAATGAACCCTCAATAGACAAGTCCACATATCTCAAAAAAATAATTTTACTATGGACATTTAAAAATTGGAACTTTCACCTAGTGAATTGACTTTCTATATTTCCTCCTTCTTTCACCACTAACTGAAGTATATCTAGATGGATACCATATGATAGATCTATATTTTAGCTTCCTCCCTAAGAGCTCCCTAATTTTTTAGCCAATCAACTACCCCATTTCCTTTTCTATATACATACACCACTTGATATTATTTCAAAAAATTAGGGATCTTAGTGTATTTGTTACTACGTCTACTACTCTCTAGCTTGCCACCACCCTTTTATTGAGGCAATTAAAAATATTCAATGAAATTTCCCTCAATTATTAATATCTTAGCCCCTAACTAAACCTTAATATTTACTCCTACCAATATTTCTCTAGCTTTAGCTTGATGATTGGCCATTATGCGCAAGTACTCACTCATCACTCTGATCACCATTCCTTGGTTATTCCTTAGTACTACTCCTCTTCTAGCCTTCCTTGGGTTTTCTTTAGAATCCCCATCATAATTTAGCTTCAACCATCCTTTTTTGGGTGGTTTTCACTTGGTCAAGTTCCTCAATTTTCCTTTAGGATTTCCATTTACCTAAATTGAACTTAGGTTCCAATAATCACTTAATTTTTCCTCCTCCAATGACTTTGGAATCTCATGCACTTTCAATGCTTTAATATTATCCACTATGACTGCTATGATGTTCTCTCTATTCCTAGCTATAGATATCTTATTCCCTCTTAAAATCCTTATATTTCTCTCTAACTAAACTCCCACATAATTGAAGGGATTCATGTTCAAAATTTGATTTAGTCTTAGGCTCTTAAATGACTTCTTCCACTATTCTATCCATCCTACCATGTTATTAGGTAGAACCCAAACTACCTCCATCTTGATTTTTTTATCATACAATATTTTGAGGGAGCATTTAAATTCTAGAAATATGTTACACTAATTCCTCACGAGCTTCATAAATATAACGTCTATTATGGAATTGAAAACCCGTCTTCTAAATTTTTCTATTGTTAAAATCTTGTTTTGGACCACCAACCAAAGAAAAATTAACTTTGGCATTGCTTTCCTTCCCCATAATTGATCCTATTGAAATGCCTCGAGGAACTACAAGTAAAATATCATAGGCTAATTTTATAGTGAATGACTCTTCTTGGATATCTTCCCCTACTATTATATCATCAACTAAATTGAGGCTTATATAACAAGCTTTAAGTTTAGCTATTAGATTTTTTAGCTCTTCCTCATACTGATTATGAATCCTCAACTCCTTCTATCTTATATTTCCTCATTTTGTAGCCAAATAGTCACTCACCATATTCCTATAATTCTATTTTAGCTTTACTGTGATACTTGCTAACTCCTCATCCTTCACTAAAGGATATTTTTGAGGGCCTAAAATGACTCTTGTGCTTTGGGTTTTGTGACCCCTTGCAGTTACAATGTTCTCTTCTTTTGAGTGGGTGTGTCTGGTACCCTATACCTCATTTGGAGTGCCAATATTCAAAAGTCTAGGGAGTGTGGTGTTGAGCAAGGTGCAACGACAATATTGTCATTGTTGTCAACACAGTCAGATAGATCGGTTGATGCAGTGGATAGGAGTTCAAAGGTTATTCAGAGTATGTACAGTGATGTTAAATGCTTATGAGGATGTTTACCCACATTTTTGCATATTTTCCAAGAAGACCTAAGTGGCCCATATACTAAAGATAAATGAAAAAGCAAAACACCGCAAGAAAAAAATATGTCACAATATCGCGACATGTTGCATTTTAGCGACCAAAAGAGAAGAGAAAGAACAAGAAAGAAAAAGTGTCACGATATCGCAACATGTTGCATTTTTTTGGGCCAAAGCAAAGAGAAATAGCAAGGAGAAAAAAGTGTCACGATATCGTGACATGTTTCATTTTCGTGGTCCAAAGCAAAGAGAAAGAGCAAGGAGAAAAAAGTTTCGCGATATCGCGACATGTTGCATTTTTGTGGGCCAAAGAAAAGAGAAAGAGCAAGGAGAAAAAAGTGTCACGATATCGCGACATGTTGCATTTTTGCGGTCCAAAGCAAAGAGAAAGAGCAAAGAAAAAAAGTGTCGCGATATCATGACATGTTGCATTTTCGTGGGCCAAAGCAAAGAGAAAGAGCAAGGAGAAAAAAGTGTCGTGATATCACGACATGTTGTATTTTCATGGTCCAAAGCAAAGAGAAAGAGCAAGAAGAAAAAAGTGTTGCGATATTGCGACATGTTGCATTTTCGTGACTCAAAAATGGTAGGCAGGCAGAGAAACAAAAGTATCATGATATCGCGACATGTCGCATTTTCGTGACTCAGAAAGGGCAGGCATGCAGAGAAAAAAAAGTGTCACGATATCACGACATGTCACATTTTTACGACTCAAAAAGGGCAAGCAGACAGAGAAACAAAAGTGTCACGATATCGCGACATGTCACATTTTCGTGACTCAAAAAGGGCAGGCAGGTAGAGAAACAAAAGTGTCACGATATCGTGACATGTCACATTTTCATGACTCAAAAAGGGCAGGAAGGTAGAGAAACAGAAGTGTTGTGATATCACGATGTCGCATTTTCGTGACTCAAAAATGGAAGGTAGGCAGAGAAACAAAAGTGTCGTGATATCACGACATGTTGCATTTTCACCAAAGGAACAGTGTAGTTTACAGTGCGTCTGATATTAGTGATGAACACCAGGATAGTGAAACTGAAGACTGCATAGTGATGTGGACCTATAACTAATAAATCAAAGATTGAATAAGGTAATTTGTCACATAAGGACACAATTCAATGAATAAGACAAAACGTTACATAAGGAATATTTAATGATTTAAAATCATCTAAGATGGTCGTTACACATGGAAAGAAGTGGACGCATGCCCATGTGGAGAAAAGGAAACGAAGGGTCTCAAAATAGAAATGAAAAGCATTTTTGGAAACCAAAACACATGCATGCACAAAGGATAGGAGAATATTGTGTCATAAAGGAGTTACATAAAGAAGTTACAATTGACAAGTGGCATATGAGAATATGGAAGTTACAAAAGAAGGAGTTACAATTGATAGGTGGCATGTGAGAATATGGAAGTTACAAAAGGAGTTACAAAGAGAAAATATTGTTATAAAAGGAGTGTTGCTTGGAAATTTTTTGTGTGTGAGAAGTGTGTGTGTTTTGTGAATTGTGGTAGACGTTGGGTAAGCAATAGACCAGTTAGGGTCTTGTAAAAGTGAAGGCATTTTGATTTCAATCTTCTAGTTTCAAAATTGAAGTCCAAGTTGGTGCTTGGCATCAGGGGTTGGTGCTCCTTCCAGTTGGTGCTGGTAAATCATGGGTTGATGCTCCTTCTAGTGGGTGCTGGTAAATTGATTGTAAAGTTGGTGCTTTGCAAAGGTTGGATTTGGATGGGAGTCCAAACAATCATTTTGAGGAGTAGCCAAATTGGTGAACCTTGGTACATCTTATGTTGTGTGATGTTATCTTGTTATATTTGCTTTATTTGATTTTAAGTTTTCATTGTTTCGGCTTTAAGAGTTGAAGATTTAAGTAACAAGAGATACATTGATTCACCCCCCTCTCAGTGTCATTGTGATACTAACAATTGTTATCAGAGTGAGGTTTTCGATTAAGCTTAACTGGATAGGGTGATCTTGGAAGTGACACAATGGTAGGTAGTGGAGGCTTCTTATCAAACAAAGTACCATTGTTTGACGGAACTAATTATGCATTTTGGAGACTCGGGATGCAAACATATCTTTGTGCTTTGGGATACGATATTTGGGATTCAGTAGATAGTGGATACACAATACCCACCACTTCTCCAACCGATGCTTTTGGTAAGAAACTATTTGAGAATGACTCAAAAGCAAAGAATGCTATCATGTGCGAATTAGTGGACAGTGAACTGGTAAAGATTATAAGTTGTAAAACGACAAAATAAATATGGGACAAACTAAGGAGCATTCATGAAGGAGACATTAAGATCAAGGAGGCCAATTTACAAACACATCGAGCTTAGTTCGAAGTATTAAATATGAATGACGATGAGAAAATAGAGGCATATATGCTAAGAATTAATGAATTCATTAATGCGATTAGAGGACTCGACAAGGAAATTGAAGATTCCATCATCGTGAAAAATGTATTAAGATCTCTTCCCCAAAGATTTGATTCTAAAGTTTTAGCTATAGAAGAATCTAAAGATCTAAATTATTTTAGTATGGATGAGATGCATGGTTATTTGACTGCATATGAGATGAGAATAGGAAAATCTAAACCCACAGACAGAGAAGCTACTTTTAAAGCCCATAAAAATATGAAAGCAAAACAAGAATCCAAGGAAGAAGAGACATCAAATGAAATGGAAGCAAACTTTGTTCAAAAACTAAAAAGGGAAAAAGGAAAATACAGAGGAAAGTTACCATTTAAATGTTTCAATTATGGAGGCGTTGGGCATTTTGCAGGTAAATGTCCACTAAATGAGAAGAACAAAAGTGATGAAGCATCACCCCAAAAAGAAGTGACTGGAAGAAAAAAACAAATTTTAGAAAAGGCAACTTCAAGAAGAAAAGTTTCATCTCCAAGAATGTTAGTTCATCAAAAGATAGCTGTGGTGAGGATTCTGAAAAGGAAATAGGTGAAGCTCTTTTTATGGCACTCAAAGAAGAAAAAATAGAAAAAGAATAGGAATGTGATGAAGAAGAAATTGATGTAGAAGTAAATTTGGAAGAGGAACTAATTGCAGCTCTGGATGAATTGAAGATAGAAAGAAAAAAAATAAGAAAATTTCAAGAAATCTTGAGGATGCAAATGAAATCATAACCAATTTGAAAGTACAGATAGAATAATCCAAGAAAATATCCGAAGATCTCGAAGTGCAAATAACCATAAAAATAGATTATTGCAGCAAGCTAGAAGAAGAGACTGTTGGTTTAAGGATGCAGATAGAAGAGATGAATCATAAAATTAGTTGTTATCACAAACGTAAAGAAAGTTCTATGAAGTTGAATAAGATCATAAATAACCAAAATACTATAGGCATCAAATTTGGTTTGGGCTTTGAAGAAGGAGAATCATCAAATGGATCAAAGGCCATAAATGAAGAATCCATAAAGAATGAAGATAAGAAACAGGCTGATCAAGAAAAATTGACTCATGTAAAAGAAAGCAAAAATGCAAGGCATGAAAGGAGAATTGACAATTATGGATTCACCAGTTTCACACATCAAAGAAGAAGAATATTTATGGCTCCTACGACAAGATGGAAAAGACCATCACCCAGGTTCAATCATCTCTTTTCTGGTTACTGTTTTAAATGCAATGGTTATGGACATAATATTTTAGATTGCAAGTTGTAGCACCCTAAAATTGGCACGGTTAAAACATTAGTAAAAAGATAAAATATTAAAATTTGAATTTCAACCCCAAACTGCCCGTTAAACCGCCTTTTACCCGCTTTCCCCATTTTTTGTGCCATTTTTAGGATTTGTTTTGACCGTTGGACGATATCGTCTCAGATTAGACGAAATCGTCCCCTATCTGACGAATTCGTCTTGAACAGAACGTCCAGATGATTTCGTCCCAAAACCGAATTTTCATAATTAGCTTCTATTTCAACAGCCTCTCCAACTCGGGCAGAAGCGTGTCTGTGCAGTTGGAGATTTCCCTGTTGGAGATCTCCCAGATTGGGATGATCCCCAACCTCCCAAACCTCTTCCTAAGCCTATATAAACTAGGATTTTTCTAGTTTATCCCCCTTGATTCCCCTGATTCCCTGAACCCCCAACCCCTTAGTTGACATATTTAATTGCAGAGTTAGCTCCTTATTCCCTTCGCACTACTTTTCTTACATTCTATATTTTTCATTTTTATTGCAGGAACTCTACTATTTTCAGTCGAAGCTAGCTTGGATCGTCTCGGACGATCTCGAACGATTGCGGACGATCTCGTACGATTGGAGGCGATCCTGACTGTAGTCCAGATTAGGGGCAGTCCGAGTTTAGAGTTTGCATTTTCTTAGCTTTTTCTATATTTTTCATATCAGACCTCTGCACTATTTTAAGTTATTATGTTTTATGCATCTTGGAGTTCACCTCATTTAGCACAATCGCATGATAAAGTTAAAATCAACCATTAAAACTACTGCATTTCCTTATTTTTTTATTAGAATCTATTATTCAGGCATGTTTGCTATTATTTCTACCCTTATCCTCTATTTTTGCACTTGCATATTTGGTATTTTGTATCTATTTTTGTGATTGCAGGTTTTTGACGAATTCGTCTAATGAATTCATCAAATTTTAGATGATCCTGTCTGATTTCAGATGACCTCCTATGATTTGGGATGATTACGTACAAACTGAGATGATCTGAACTGCTACAAGACTCAGAATCTCCATCAGACATCCGGGATCAGGTATGACACCTTCTAGTTAGCATATTCTCTGTTATTTGCATCCATTTCTATTTTCTGTATTCATTTAAATCAGCATTGGCATATAGAATAGTTTAGATTCATATCGGCCAAACCTAGGAGTTGAATGATTAAAGCACAAAATGAACACATTAAACACACTATCAACCTAGGCGTGGAAACTGCCATTCAAAAGTTTCTTGGTGAACCCACCATCCGTCAAAAATTCACCCTTATACACCTCCCCCGAGAGGCGGGACCTTCAAAGGGCCTCTCAGTCCGAGGTATTGTCCCATCCTTTTCCCATCCCCCTTCCGGGCACGGATCCTATAGCCTGAAGGTAAGGATGCAAAAAATTTGGAGCGATACATTTTGGTGAACCCGACGTGAATAACATAGGCATATTTCTGATTCAAAAATATAAAAAAATAAAAATATATATGTATGTATGTATACAAGAAAAACAAAAACAAAATCATCATTTCAAGTTTGTATGTTTTAGATTCAATTCTAAATAGTAGATACTAAATATTACTTTTAGAAGTACTAAAGAAACCATGAGTTTTTACTCAAATCAATATGAGCCCATCAGTAGTGTTGGAAGAATTCAGCCAAATACATTTGTTGATTATGACCAACCTCATCCCTATTCAACACCACCTCCATCACACTTTTCTCATTTTTCATCCATACCCCAATAGGACAATCCCTTTTCCAATCCTCTTCATAACGATATTATCTATTCTCCCATATATCCATATTATGTCTATCAATCCACATACAATCCTCCTCCACCCTTTCAATATTCTTCTTTCAATACAACACATCCATTTCAACAAGAAAATACTTATTCTTCCAATCCTACCATGCACTCACATCATACTTCACAATCTTCCTATCATCATTCTACCCATAACAAAGAAAAGAGAGGTAAAAAACCATTAGGTCCTTTTATGACTGAACTCCTAAGGCACATATCAAAAACCTCTCGAAAACCTTCATCACGTACATTTACAAAGCTCAATCAACCAATGGATATAATTCTCAAGCATTTACTTGATACAAATAAGATTGAACTCCCTTCCATAAGACAACTTGATACCACAGCAGATTGGTTTAAACCTGAGCTACATTGTGAATATCATAGAGTAGATGGACATATGACACAAAATTGTAAAGATTTAAGATGTGCAATTCAAGATTTGATTGATGAGGGTCTTTTTAATATAAAGGAATTACAATCTACAACTGATTATAAATCTCCAAGTAAACTATCAAACTCCTACACAACAAATACCAATAATCAATCAAGACATGGGGATCTCCCAAGAACCCCTATTCAATTATCAACAACAGGAAACCAATCAAATATTGCATGTTAATGTGTCCCATCATGATGATATTACTAATATTGTAATAGAAACTACAAATGAGCAACCTCAAGTTCAATCAACTCAATCTGATATTCAAGATATGGATTCCTCATTTGACCAACCTTCAAAACTATCTTTGGCTCTAGAGAATGATCCAAAATGGAATGTAAGCATAGAAATCTCATCTTTAGAATCAAAATCTCAATCTGAAATCCACTTTGATAGCCAACAACAAGTGACTAATCCTCAAGCAAAGATATCCCTTTTAGAAGTATTACAAAGTTCTCATAAGGAAACTTTGTTCAAGATACCTAGCCAACAATTTGTTCCTCATCATATTTTCCCTAAGAACATAATTAATGGTGTAAACCCTCTTGAGGTTAACCATATTTCATTCTATGATGAGGAGATTCCTTCCTCTACTCCACAAGAAGACTCCTATCTTTACATTACAGGATCTAGTAAAGAAACACCTGTTAAAACTATCATGGTAGATAATGGCTCCTCTCTTAATTTATGCACTTATCAATTATTCCAAAAACTCAAATCAAAGGAAGAAGATCTTAATGAATCAAATGTTATTATAAAATCTTTTAACAATGAAATTCAAGAAGCTCAAGGTACTATAATTCTTCCTCTTAATATTGGATCCAAGATCCTGGATACTTTGTTTTATGTAGCATATTGCCCTTCACCTTACAACCTACTTCTCGAAGTCCTTGGATTCATACGATGAGGGTTGTCCCTTCCACTCTTCACCAATGTTTAAAGTTTGAACTTGCAAATAAAATTGTTACCATACATAATGACCCAACACCATTTGAAGAATATTTAACGGTTGAAACATCAAGTTCTATACATTCTCTATTGTCACAATTATCTTCTATCCATCACTTTTCTTCATCCATATATGATCATCCTTGTTTACCAAATAACACCCATGCATATATTTCACATATGCTCCCTCCATCTTATCAAGACTTGGAAGATAGTGATAAGAATGAAGAACCTTCTTATCCTTCTGACATTTTATTTTGTAACATGATCAATTTTACACATATAAAAGTAAAATCTTTTGCTACATTATTCTACATTATAACAAAGCTTTTGTTATCACTACCTTTTATTCATCACCTTTTGTTCTTACCTTCAACACAACCAAATTATCCTTCAAAACCTCCTTTGATTTTGAAGCAACCTTAGACATGCTATACTCAAATAACCTTGTATAGTGTATATAGATCATCTTGTATATACCACCAATTCCATCATCAAAAATTCATATAAAAATAAAAATTAAAAAAAACGTTCTCAATTCATCAATTAAAATCAAAATACAAAAACATCAAAATTGTCAAAATCTTCAAAAACATCTTTTTTATACCTATCAATTCTTGGAGTTTGCAGTTATATTTTCAATTATTTTGGATAAATGAGCATTTATTTGGAATCCCGCACTTTCACACTCACATGAATAAATATCTTGATTTTATTTTGTATGATTATTAATCTCTCTTATATCAAAGTCCACATTGGCATTAAATAAAATTTTGAGCATAGAGAACTGATCTTGTTATTTACTTGAACCAAGTATATCTTTTCACATTAAAATGATTTCATTGCAAATTCAATATGATGCTACATAGTAGAAGTGGTTTCTTGAGCGAAAAGTTTCCCCTGCTATCCTATCATGCACATGGTCTAGAATCTTTGAGAATTGACAAAAGGACAAGCTCACCCCTACCCGGAATAAAAATCCCTTGCTCTACAACTAATCCGAGCAAGTATCCCTAGCATAGGAAGAAAAAGAAAAGTTCAAGAAAAAGAGAAAAAGAAAAATGTTATTTTGTATCATCACAACAATATTTCAGCATTATCTCAAAATATCAAGCAAAAATACAAAAAAAAAAAAACAAAAAAGAGCAAAAGAGAAAAGCAAAAGCAAAATGCAATAAAATCCTTTCCCTACCCCTTGAAAAGAAAAGAAGGGTGAATGAGCTTGAATCCCTGGAATTCTCAATTATTCGAAAACTGTGAGGTAAGCCCCATAACAGGTGGTTTGTGCCCAACCCGCTTGGCCTTGGGTAATCCCTAGCGTGGTGATATGTCTATCACATTAGCGACCTTCTTTTGTACAGACCTATGTCAGCTTATGGATTAGCTAGCTCTTGATAACCTAACTTACATAGTAGTCTGGTACGGTTACATGCATATAAATCATGGTCAACGAACATTCATTTGGTTACGGCAAATTACTTGTATCAAATTATCTTGCTCAAAATTGGTGAATGAACAATACAATCGCACACACATTTGTATTTGAGAGATTTTGTATCATTATGATAAATCAAGATCGGTAATGAAGTCACATTTGCACATGAGGATCCCTTATAAATCTACATTTCTCTTTGAGATAATTTAAAATATTTCTGTAACTCTTTTTGGAATAATTTTTATTTCAGAATTTTTGTTTGTATAAAAGCAATTACATACATCTTCTCACAAAATTATATATATATATATTTTCAAACAAAATTTTCATATTATTATTTTTCTATTTATCAAAGGTCAAAAATTCATCTTGCAATAAAACCAACAATCTATTTTCTTCTTTGGATTTCGCGATGATGGTATAAGTCTATACCTATAATTCTATGCCTAGCGCAAACCATTGTTCTAATTTTATTTTCCATTTATTTTAAAACCAAATTCATCAAAACATATGACTTGCATCATTATGTTACACAATTATGCTTTACCAACGAACGAACACCTATTCTATTTCATGTCATTATGTTCAAATTCAATTTTGCAACCATGGTATAAATTCTAAGGAATTGTTCAAAATTTTATCACACTTAGGAATTTATGCCTAGCAAAATTATATTTCTTTTCGTATCTCATGCATACTATTTTTATGAAAATCTGAAAACAAATCATCAAACCATCATTATCTCCATCATTACAACACAAAGTCTTAAGACAGTCTCTTAAGCACTCTTTTACTTTTAAACAATATTTCTATACTGGGATTAGCTTGACGACCGAGTGAGCGGCGACTCCATGAAATGGTCTATAACAGCGACAATGTCCTTTGAAATTATTGTTAGAAGTCTCTTTTTATTTTTTTTTTTATCAAATCACACCACCACAACCAATTGTTTACATCAGATTATTTCATTTAAAATCTTACAGCATGACATCAAATTATAATATTTCAAAACGACATAATTACATGAATCCTCAATCAAATAAGCAAACAATTCAAACATTAAAGCATCATAATACAACATATACACAAGTCATATCATCAAAAAGATAACATATATATATATCAAAAAATTATATACATCATATCAAAACTGGACTGGTATGCCACAATCAATACCCTGGCATACTCAATCCTCTCAACAAATAATAATAATATATACAATCTCTATGCAGTGAGCGGCTAGCCTCGCTCAATCATACCATAAACAGTAACAATGAATTAGGGTTTTACCCTATTTTTCTTTATTTAAAAACAACATTTTTTTCAATTTTTTTGCCTTTTCGCGTTTTTACCTCAAACGTTCGATTTGGGTAAAAACACGGAGGGGGCACCATAGTCAGCAGTTGTACGATTCGACCAAGAATCGTCATCTAAAAAATTGAGTACATTTTTGCTTTCTCGTAAAATGGGAAAAACTCGTCTTTAACGCATTTTCTTCGAAAAATTCGCTAAAGAGGGGGCAAAATGTAGCACCCTAAAATTGGCACGGTTAAAACATTAGTAAAAAGATAAAATATTAAAATTTGAATTTCAACCCCAAACTGCCCATTAAACCGCATTTTACCCGCTTTCCTCATTTTTCATGCCATTTTTAGGATTTGTTTTGACCGTTGGACGATATCGTCTCAGATTAGACGAAATCGTCCCCTATCTGACGAATTCATCTGGAATAGAATGTCTAGATGATTTCGTCCCAAAACCAAATTTTCATAATTAGCTTCTATTTCAATAACCTCTCCAACTCGGGCAAAAGCATGTCTGCGCAGTTGGAGATTTCCTTATTGGAGATCTCCCAAATTGGGATGATCCCCAACCTCCCAAACCTCTTCCTAAGCCTATATAAACTAGGATTTTCTAGTTTACCCCCTTGACCCTGACCCTACCTGAACCCCTTAGTTGACAGATTTAATTCCTTATTCTCTCGTACTACTGTCTGTGTACTATATTTTTCATTTTTATTGTAGGAACTCTACTGTTTTTAGTCGAAGCTAGCTTGGATCGTCTCGGACGATCTCGGACGATTGCGGACGATCTCGTACGATTGGAGGCGATCCTGACTGTAGTCTAGATAGGGAGCAGTCCGAGTTTAGAGTTTGCATTTTCTTAGCTTTTTTTGTATTTTTCATATCAGACCTCTGCACTATTTTAAGTTATTATGTTTTATGCATCTTGGAGTTCACCTCATTTAGCACAATCGCATGATAAAGTTAAAATCAACCATTAAAACCACTGCATTTCCTTATTTTTTTATTAGAATCTATTATTCAGGCATGTTTGTTGTTATTTCTACCCTTATCCTTTGCTTCTGCACTTGCATATTTGGTATTTTGTATCTATTTTTGTGATTGCAGGTTTCTGACGAATTTGTCTAACAAATTCGTCAGATTTTAGACGATCCTGTCTGATTTCAGATGACCTCCTATGATTTGGGATGATTACGTACAAACTGAGATGATCTGAACTGCTACAAGACTCAGAATCTCCATCAGACATCCGGAATCAGGTATGACACCTTCTAGTTAGCATATTCTCTATTATTTGCATCCATTTCTATTTTTTGTATTCATTTAAATCAGCATTGGCATATAGAATAGTTTAGATTCATATCGGCCAAACCTAGGAGTTGAATGATTAAAGCACGAAATGAACACATTAAACATACTATCAACCTAGGCATGGAAACTGCCATTCAAAAGTTTCCTGGTGAACCCACCATCCGTCGAAAATTCACCCTTATACACCTCCCCCGAGAGGTGGGACCTTCAAAGGGCCTCTCAGTCCGAGGTATTGTCCCATCCTTTTCCCATCCCCCTTTCGGGCATGGATCCTATAGCCTGAAGGTAAGGATGCAAAAAATTTGGAGCGATACACAAGTATAATGTAGGACCAAGGAATTTTACTAGTAGAAATGTTTTTTCACCTTTGATGGATTATGAAGTAGAATGTTATAACTATCATAATTTTGGGCATATTGCAAGAAAGTTTCGAAGTACATTTCCATTAAATCAATTTCAGAGAAGAAAATTTCAACCAAATGGAATGAGACAAAATAGAAATTTTCCTGAAAAACATGCATAAGCTACTGAAAAAGAAAAGTCAAAACAAGAGCCCAAAACTGTAATCAAACTAGAGTGGAAAGAAAAAGAGCGATCTAAGGATGAAAAGGAATCCCTGATCGTACAAACAACATTTAAAGCACATAATAAATTTGTACCATGGATACTTGATAGTGGATATGAAGGTGACAATAAAGCACATAAAGGAATCCAGTCATATGACAGGTGACAAACATAAATTTGAGAAGTTACAACAATATGAAGGTGGTTCAGTAAAATTTGAAAATAATGATGGAGCTAAGATAGTTGGCAAAGGTTCAGTTAAGATCAGTGACAAAAAAATCAAGTCAAAATAAGTCTTGTTTGTGTTTGTTCTGAAGCATAACTTGTTGAGCGTAATTTAGATTTGTGATAGAGTCCATAA
Organism: Wollemia nobilis; assembly: GCA_028583015.1. Taxonomy (NCBI): domain Eukaryota; kingdom Viridiplantae; phylum Streptophyta; class Pinopsida; order Araucariales; family Araucariaceae; genus Wollemia; species Wollemia nobilis. Next base: position 3,272,558 of record JAQPPZ010001711.1, on the reverse strand, counting down.
AGTGATTTTTAAGAAGCAGGGTTGTGAAGTCAGAAAAGCAAACAGTGGAAAATTGATAGCAACTAGATCGAGGACATTTGGAAACCTGTACACTCTCTCAAAGACTTCAAAAGGAGCTTGCTTGATTGTACAGGAAGAAGAAAATTGGTTGTGGTACAAGAGGCTTGGTCATATCAGTTTTGACAATCTAGTAAAAATCAGCTCAAAAAGGCAGTGAGAGATATTCCCACCATTGGAAAATCATTAAATAGCATTTGTGCTTCATGCCAAAAGGGAAAGCAAACTAGAGTCTCATTTAAAACAAAAGAGTACTACACAAGCAAATATTTTGAACTGATACATACTAATTTATGTGGACCCATGATAATGCAAAGCATAAATGGTGACAAATATTTTATGTTGTGTATAGATGACTATTCCAGGATGACATGGGTACTATTTTTGAAGCATAAATCAGAAGATTTTGAGATTTTCAAGGTCTTCAAAAACCAAGTTGAGAATCAAACAGGAAAAAGGATTAAATGTTCAAGATCAGATAGAGGAGGAGAGTTCATTTTAGAGGATTTTACAGAGTACTATGAAAAATATGGTATTAGGAGACAATTTTTAGCAGCCAGGACACCTCAGCAGAATGGTGTGGTAGAAAGAAAGAACTGGACAGTGCAAGAAATGGCACGGACTATGTTGACTGAGAGCAAAGTAGCAGATAAATTTTAGAAAGACGTAGTCCATACTGTGGTATACATCCAAAATAGGTGCATGTTGAGAATGCATGAAAGCAAAACTCCTTATGAGTTGTGGTTCAGTAAAAAGGCAACAGTAAGATACTTTAAAGTTTTTTGCAGCAAGTGTTACATCAAAAAAATTGAAGAAAACGTTGGTAAGTTTGAAGATAGAGTGGATGAAGGTATTTTTCTTGGCTATTCATCAAAAAGCAAAGCTTACAAATGCTACAACAAGAGGCTAAGGAAAATTGTGGATAGTGTCGATGTTAAAGTTGATGAAGGAAGGGAACGAGTAATTAGATATGAAGAGAACTACCCAATTTATGAAGAGGTTATTGAAGGATATGAGGAAAAGGAAATGAAAAAGAAACGAAAAAGAAACAAAAAATTGACTCAGATGATTCAAACAGTGATTCAGAAGTGGAAGAAAATAAGAAATTCAAAATAGGCAACTGGTAGAAAGATCATCCTAGAGAACAAATGATTGGAGACCCCACAGTTGGTGTTCAGACAAGAAGAAGAGTAGTAAGTAACTACTCTCTATTATCCAGCATTGAGCCTAAAAATGTTGCTGACGCAAGCAAAGATGAAAGTTGGATGAAGACAATAAATGAAAAATTAGATCAGATCGAGAAAATAAAACTTGGGAGTTAGTACCAAGACCTACAAATAAAAATATAATTGGTACTAAATGGGTCTTTCGAAACAAATTGAATGAAGACAAATAGGTAGTCAGGAATAAAGCAAGATTGGTATGTAAAGGCTATGCACAAGTTGAAGGTATTGACTTTGAGGAAACCTTTGTACCTGTGGCTAGACTAGAGGCAATTAGAATGTTTTTGGCTTTACCAATTTACAAGAATTTCAAAGTTTATCAAATGGATGTGAAATCAACATTTTTGAATGGGAAACTCGAAGAAGAGGTTTATATTGAGCAATCAGATGGTTTCCAACTTGGTGATGATCCCAACTTGGTTTGCAAGTTGAAGAAAGCATTATATGGCTTAAAACAGGCACCCCAAGCATGGTATGCAAGGCTAGACAACTATCTTACTCAACAAGGGTTCAAGAAAGGTATGGTGGATAGTAATTTGTATGTCAAAATAGAAAATGGCCATCTTATTGTTTTTGTTGTATACATAGATGATATCATATTTGGTAGTAGCAAAGATGAGTCATATAAAGATTTAGCAAATAAGATGTAGAAAGAATTTGAAATGTCAATGATTGGTGAACTTTAATATTTCCTCGGGTTGCAAGTTAATCAAAATGAGAAAGGCATATTTATTTCTCAAATTAAATATGTGAAAGAGATAATAAAAAAGTTCACAATGGAGGATTGTAAGCCAGTTAGCACTCCCATGACGACAAGTTGCAAGTTGAACAAGGATGACAAATCTCCACATGTTGATAAAACCATGTACTGATTGGGAGCTTACTGTACTTGACAGCTACTAGACCAGATATTTTGTAGACAGTATGCATGGTAGCACGATTTCAGGCTAGTCCCAAGGAGACTTATGTGATAGCAATGAAGAGGATTCTTCGGTACCTCAAGGGTACTATGGAGTATGGGTTATGGTATTCGAAAGGTAAGGACTTCACCCTTATTGCGTATTCAGATGCATATTAGGCATGATGTGTAGATGAAAAAAAGAGTACCAGTGGAGGTGCATTCTATCTTGGAGACAGGTTGGTCACGTGGCACAGTAAGAAACAAGAGTCAGTCTCCTTATCCATAGTAGGGGCAGAATATATTGCAGAGACAACGTGTTGTACGCAGGTATTATGGATGAAAAATACCCTGAAATATCTTGGTATTAACTTTAGTGAGCCAATTTCAGTTAAGTGTGATAACACCAGTGCCATTAACATCTCAAAGAATCCGGTTATGCATTCTTGCACAAAACATATTGCTATCCGATATCACTTTTTGAAGGAGAAAGTTGCGGAAGGTGAGGTTAAGTTGGATTTTGTTCCAACAACAGAGCAAGTAGTGGATATCTTCACAAAACCATTGCCCAAGGAAGTCTTTGAGTACCTTCGCAATAAATTTGGAGTGGTCATGCTTCCCAAGAATTGACTAGCTATCGGGACCACATTCTCAGGGGGAGCATTTGTGTATTTGTTTATCTTTTTGCTCATGTTTGTGATTTTTGCTAAGTGTAATAATTTTTGTCGGAGAGTGTTATGCATGGACTCAGGGGGAGTTTGTAGAAACCCTTTGGTATTGATGTCAAAGGGAGAGAAGAGTTATAGGAAATTGCATGTGTGTTGCCAATAATTCCAAAGGGGGAGATTGTTGAGCAAGGTGCAACGATAGTATTGTCATTGTTGTCAACACAGTCAGATAGATTAGTTGATGTAGTGGACAGGAGTTCAGAGGTTATTCAGAGTATGTACAGTGATGTTAAATGCTTATGAGGATTTTTACCCACCTTTTTGCATATTTTCCAAGAAGACCGAAGTGGCCCATATGCTAAAGATCAAAGAAAAAGAAAAACACCACAAGAAAAAAAGTGTTGCGATATCGCAACATGTTGCATTTTCACGGCCAAAAGAGAAGAGAAAGAACAAGAAAGAAAAAATGTCGCGATATTGTGACATGTTGCATTTTTGTGATCCAAAGCAAAGAGAAAGAGAAAGGAGAAAAAAGTGTCACGATATCACGACATGTTGCATTTTCGTGGTCCAAAGCAAAGAGAAAGAGCAAGGAGAAAAAAGTGTCGTGATATCGCGACATGTTGCATTTTTGCAAGTCAAAGCAAAAAGAAAGAGCAAGGAGAAAAAAGCATCATGATATTGTGACATGTTGCATTTTTACGGTCCAAAGTAAAGAGAAAGAGCAAAGAAAAAAAGTGTCATGATATCGCAACATGTATTTTTGCGGGCCAAAGCAAAGAGAAATATCAAGGAGAAAAAAGTGTCGCGATATCGCGACATGTTGTATTTTTACAATCCAAAGCAAAGAGAAAGAGCAAGAAGGAAAAAGTGTCGCGATATCACGACATGTCACATTTTTGCAACTCAAAAAGGGCAGGTAGGCAGAGAAACAAAAGTGTCACGATATTGCGACATGTCGCATTTTTGTGACTCAAAAAGGGCAGGCAGGCAGAGAAAAAAAAAGTGTCGCGATATCGCGACATGTCACATTTTCGTGACTCAAAAAGGGCAGGCATGCAAAGAAACAAAAGTGTCGCGATATTGCGACATGTCACATTTTCATGACTCAAAAAGGGCAGGTAGGTAGAGAAACAAAAGTATCGCGATATCGCAACATGTCGCATTTTTACAACTCAAAAAGGGCAGGCAGGCAGAGAAACAAAAGTGTTGCGATATCGCGATGTCGCATTTTCATGAATAAAAAAGGGCAGGTAGGCAGAGAAACAAAAGTGTCGCGATATCATGACATGTTGCATTTTTTCCAAAGGAACAGAGTAGTTGACAGTGCATCTGATATTAGTGATGAACACCAGGATAGTGAAACTGAAGACTGCATAGTGATGTGGACCTATAAGGAATAAATCGAAGATTGAATAAGGTAATTTGTCACATAAGGACAAAATTCAATGAATAATACAAAATGTTACATAAGAAATCTTTAATTATTTGAAATCATCTAAGATGGTCATTACACATGGAAAGAAGCGAACGCATGCCCATGTGGAGAAAAGAAAACGAAGGGTCTCAAAATAGAAACGAAAAGCCTTTTTGGAAACCAAAACACATGCATGCACAAAGGATAGGAAAATATTGTGTCATAAAGGAGTTACATAAAGAAGTTACAATTGACAAGTGGCATATGAGAATATGGAAGTTACAAAAGGATTTACAATTGATAGGTGGCATGTGACAATATGGAAGTTACAAAATAAGGAGTTACAAAGAGAAAATATTGTTATAAAAGGAGTGTTGCTTGGAGAATTTTTTGTGTGCAAGAAGTGTGTGTGTGTTTTGTGAATTGTGGTAGACGTTGAGTAAGCAATAGACCAATCAGGGTCTTGTAAAAGTGAATGCATTTTTATGTCAATCTTCTAGTTTCAAAATTGAAGTCCAAGTTGGTGCTTGGCATTAGGGGTTGGTGCTCCTTCCAGTTGGTGCTAGTAAATTAGGGGTTGATGCTCCTTCCAGTGGGTTCTGGTAAATTTATTGTAAAGTTGGTGCTTTGCAAAGGCTAGATTTGGATGGGATTCCAAACAATCATTTTGAGGAGTAGCCAAATTGGTGAACCTTGGTACATCTTATGTTGTGTGATGTTATCTTGTTATATTTTCTTTATTTGGTTTTAAGTTTTCATTGTTTCGGCTTTAAGAGTTGAAGATTTAAGTAACAAGAGATACACTGATTCACCCCCCCTCTCAATTTCATTGTGATACTAACATGTGGGACTTGGCTCCTTTAGATAACCTCTATTTTTTTTTACCAAGGCTAGATCCTTGACTTGATGTAATCTTTTGGTGCTTCTTATTTCCTAATATATCCTACTCTCTTGGGCATCTCTCCAAGGAAAAGGGTAAGGGAAGAAAATAATAAATGAAAACTTGCAAAAAGAAAATCTAACTACTCTAACTATCCTAGCTAAGGGTGGCGATGCATTAAGATATTAAAATTTCCATTCTATGTCTCAGTGGGATGAGTGAACACATGAACCAAACATGACAACAAAATTGATCATAGATTCAATTATACATGAATGCAATTCAAAATACTTCTTGCAAGTGAGATAAAAATACTAAAATAGTCATAGTACCCCACATAAATGTATATGAAAATTCAAAATAAGACATAATTGCTAGTGTAGTTATAAATGCTTGTATTCATATTAAAGTGCATGTTACATTCATACATAATCAAAAGAGGCTCGATATCCTATACATGTAGTTGAACCAAGGTTCAAGTCTAGACTAAAAAACAAAGTGGAAAAGAGAGAGAACTACCATAAATTTGATGCTAGATATAATAACAATTCAATATCCTTTATAATTAAGGATGAGATAGTATTTATAGATAAATATTTGAGGACTTTTCCCTCTCAAAATTCAAAATTTTCTTTCAAAAAATTCTTGGTTGACTAAAGTTAATGTTGTTAGGTTTGTGGTCACTTCTTGGCAAGGTCCATGTTGGTGTCTTTGATGCATTTTCTACCTTGTTAGATATGTTGTACATTTTGCAGGTGAAGGAATGTACACCTCATAACAAAATTATCTCTCCTAAAATTTTGGAGTATAGTTGGAGATGGTATGACTAAAATCTAGTTACTACCTTACCCCTTACGTATTTCTAGTCTGGTTGGAATTCTCTATAGTTGACTTTACCTTCATTTTTGTTTGAAAATCTACTTACCACTACCAGTTTATGATTATTGGATATTTTAAAATAGGTGGACACACCCATGTTATCTCCCCTTTTTATTCTAATTATTTTATGCATAATACTACCTTGGGATTTCACTAAAACTTTGGTTTTATCATTTTGTTGTTGGCATTGACCTTGAGTATCTGGTAACCAAAATTTTGTACTTGTCTTGGTCCAAACCTCTTATTGAGAATTTGGTATTTTTTGTTTGCATTTTTATCATTTTAGTTTTCTCTCTAGTTCTTGGGATCCTAGTCCATATGATTTTACCTCTACTCTCTTTTAGATTCTGGGTAGCTTACTCCCCATCGGTCCTCCTTTTCTCAAAAATTAGCTTGATGTGATACTCCTCCCAAGTGTAGTGAGAATTCACTATAGGTATTTCTTCAACCATATATATTCCTAGAAGTGGATAGACCTACAATTCCCAACCTTCCATTTAATTTTTTTCTATAGCATCTCTCTAGACTTTACTATGTGGTTCCATAATGAAGATATTTAGAAGGGATTTAATGTGGTCAATAATCTACTATCCTCTTGGTTTTTAAGGTAATTTATCTCTTAAAACTCTTACCCATAAGGCATGACCCTTATTCACTAGCCTCCATCCTCATTTTAACAAAATGTTATTTCTATGGTTTGAACTTAGAATACTTCACTAAATAGTCATCTAACTTACTACTCTGCTATGATGGTGTAACAAACATGAATCATGATATTTTTTATTATATCACATATAAAGTATCTCATAAAACTTTACAAACAAAAAATCATATAAATTTAAACTTATTGCATATGGAATGTGAGGTGTTTGGCTTACCATTACTCCATGAGTTACTATAAAAATGGCAACTCCCACTCTCATTTTTATTCAAAAATCATTAAAGGTGCTAAAAACTATCATGAATGTATCTTAGACTCATACCAAAAGAAAAAATTTCCCATATCTACTTTTACGACTAAGAAAAGCATTCCATATAATTTTTCACACATTTAAAATTTTGAATTTTGGAAGGAAATATTGACATGAAAACATGTGTCAAAATGATAAAATTGTCAAAAATGTTAAACTGGGATTCCCTTAAAATTTCACAAGGAATCCTACAGCTAATGGTTCCTCCATATATATTACATTTTATCATGTATATCCTTTTATGTGATCAAATAAAGTTGCTTCATATTGGCTCTAATACCATGTTGAAATCAACAATACTTTCTAAAAACTTTCCAAAACATACATTTAGTACAAGTATTTGCCAAAAAAATGAAATAGAAGAGCATATAGACAAAAATAGAGAGAGTTAAATGACACAAATAGATAGAAGGAATAAGAGGTGGATTACTATAGGCACCCCCATAATATCTCATATCACCAATTGATGTAATGGATCAGTCATTGGGAGATACTTATAGTTATATGAAATCCCCAATTAAATGCTAACCTCAATCCAACATAACCTGAATTTAAGGTTAAATTATAATATAATAAATACATGAAAACCTTTAATCAAGGTTAACCATAGAGGTGGTAAAATCAATTTCATTAGGGTGAACACATCAAAACTATTTGTAGGCTTACATAAATATGCTTGCAAGATTACATAAATATGCCCATAAGCTCACATTGAAGAATGCCTATAGGATTATGTAGAGAATAGGCTTATATAGCACTTTCCCATAGGCTACATCAAAATCACTTGTATGCATTTAATCACTATTAGCCTTGGACTAATAAGACTAGACTACAAAAATTTCAACATAAATATGGCTGAATTCATTAGAAAATAATATTAGATTAAATTCATAGGATATTTTTTGATTACCTATAGTAAAAAACTTGCTCATTTATTTCTAGGTTCCTTGCATAAATGTAATTGGATCAAAAATAAAAATACATTACTTTCTTTAGGATGTTCCACTAATAAGCTCATGTAATTTTTTCTAAAACTTTTGAAATAACAAAAAATGATTTACTCAATGTGTATCCTATGTTTAGCTAATGTAGATATAGGCTAACTTAAATAATTGAATACATTTAAATGGATGGAATTTCTTTTTATTATACTAGAGGAATCAATAACTTGTTACAATTTTCTATGCCTCTTCGTGGGTTTGAATCTCGTTCCTTGTCGCCACTATAACCTCTAGTTGCATTGGGTAAACCTTTTATGTAGTCAGCTACACTGATGAAACATGCCCATCAGTACTATGGTGTCCAAGGGATTGGAACCCTGGTCTTTGTGCTCCTACAGAAGCATTTTTACCATTGAACCAAGCCCTCGAACCCTTAAATGGATGGAATTAATAAATATTCCTTTATTATTTTATAATATTGTGTATTTATTGCTTGAGCTACTAAGAGATGTCATGAAGATAGACTATTCTTCCTTTTTTATCCTTCATTATAAGGGTGCTTGTTGACTTCAACATGTGGCTTAATTTTTTTGAGGTTTAGAGTTTTCTTATAATATGGTATTAAGTATCCTAGGTGTTAGATGTCCTAGCAGCCCATCAAATCATAAAGTACATGGACATATTAGGAAAATATACCCTTGGTTACTTAAGAAATTAAGTAGAAAATTATACATTTTTTAACTCTTCTACTCAAATATTGTAAACTAATGGAATGAAAAACCCATAGAAGTGGAGACCATATCTTCATAAAAAAATATGGATTCCAATATGACTAGAATTAACTCATTCATGGGTAGTATAATATAAAATTTAATGAGATACTTTTAAATATTTCTTCTAAATAATATTTTTAAATATTTAGACCTCAATATTGATCCCAAATATATCTACTTGTAAAGATAATTGTAGGTATTCTAAATTGGTTAAAACTAATAATTTTCAAGAATAGCACTTAGGTGAATAGGTGGCTAATACGTATCCCAAAACCTTAATCAATATTAATATTCTATGAGCATATCAAAGCTCCATTGTTGAGGCCCTTACCCAAGGACCATATCATAAGGTGTCAATTAAAAAAATTAAAAAATTAAAGCAAAGGATTCAATAAGATGAACTAATTGATAAATTTAGTGAGAAAAAAATAGAAATTCCTTTCTATGTGTATGATAAGTTCAATATGATTGGAAAATGATTTGAATTCCCCTCTAGTAGGGGGTTTGACACAATCCCCCATTTCTATCCCATTACTCCAAGATGTTATGCAAGAGGCTTCATGGAAGATTACATAGTCTAATAAGAAGGATGAAGATCCTAATGCCTCAAAATAAAAATACAATGATGGTGGTTTCTAGGATATTATATTCTAACCTCAAAATATGATTAAATTTATCAATTGAATTTATAAGGGATTGAAATTTCTTAATAAAGACAAATCGTTAGTTCATATTTAGATAATATCAACAAAGCATAAGTTCCTCAAATATCCAATATTAATGATGTCATAGCATTTTTAGCTTGTAGACCTTAATTCCCATATCTAGTTCAAGGTGCTAGAATAGATGTCTTATTCATAAGATATCTTTCATCTTACTTCTATTTTTACATAGCGGTTATTTTTTAGAATGGAGCATCCAATGTACTTCATCACTAGATATCTAGTCATACACACTCCCTATACTGAAACAAAGAAACCCAACCAAGATCCTTGTCTAATTACATTGAAATATGCCACATTAGAAGAAAAATTATCTTGAAGGAAAACACAAAAGAGATAAAGACTCATGATATCAAGAAGCTAATTTGAGATGATCAATAGGAACAAAGGAATATCCTATTTATATAGTTTTAAAATCCCATGATCAATATGGAAAATATTATCTAGCATTACAACCATATATATTTATAGAGTCACAGTATGCTCAAGATGTAGGTCAATGTAAACATTCTAATTTTCTCATGACTAATAAATGTTAAATATTTGGATACCTAGATTCAATATCTAGAAGGTTAATATTTCAACTTATTCTTTAAAGTTGATAAGAATGCTTTTGTATCCTTGAACATGTCAAATTTGGTTGTTTGTTGGTGGGAATCATCTAGTAACTAGCTTATATATGAAGGAGATGCCCTTACCACCTAGACATAGTTTGTTAAAAATGACAACATAGAGATCAAATTGTCTAAAAATATACCATTGAGTTTAATAAACTTCTTATTTACCTCTACATTAATATTACCAATAAGTATTAGGTACTAAAGTTCATCTATTATCACGTCTGCTCTAGAATATATTTCCTTCTAATAGAATTTCAAGTATAAATATTTTTATTTTATTTCTACGCTATAAGATAAGTCTCAAGAAAAAAAAAATCTAACATTAGTAGTATATGGATATCACTAGCTCCAAAACCCATGCAACTCTTTGCATAGCCACCTATGATGCCAATTACCAAGGTCTCATTAGTGCCATCCAAGTCTATTAACCCTCCAACTACATAGAACAAAGGCAACCAAAAGGTTGAAAAAAGTGGTGCAACTACCATAAGACTTGCACTAATTATGATGCTAAGTTAGACCTCAATAAAAATATTTGGTGGTGTAATTATAGGTCAACAACTATAAAAATATAATAAAAAGTGAAAAGGAGGCCAATGTCATATGCTTAAGCACAAAAAATCACTAGCTGGTAACAAATAAACCTTTATCAAATTAAAAATTCATAAGAACATGTTCCACACCTAGTATTAGGTAAAATTCAAAACCCTGCATATCATCATTGACATTGTGAATCAAAAGAATATCATCACTCAAGACATAGTCAAACAACTTGGCTCCTAGAATGTGGTACATCTACAACCCTACTCACTTGGTTAGCTTCAAATTAGAAAATTAGAAGTTCAATGGCAATACACACTCAATTATGATATAATGTTATTGTATGATATTGTCATCTCTGACTTGGTGCCATTTAATATCTTTGATGCCCTACTTAGGATACAATATCTCTTTTATCACCAAGTAACCTACTAAGTCCATAAATGAGAATAGGTAGTGCATGGCAAAAGGATGACATATTATATATTAAAAATCCTACCCTAGAAGAATGTGAAATTTTTATCAACAAAACAATGCAAGAAGTTGATTTTTCATGCACAAAAAACTATCCTACTGATGGTTTTATTAGATAACCATGGTATAGAGAAACTTTATCTTGTCATGCTAGTTAATACTTCTTTAGAATGGTCTTATAAAATGGACACCTTCCTCCATCCATACTTGAATATTTTTCAAGATACGCGTGTAGTGTAAATACATGCATAGTGAAGTACCTAATTAACTTGGTTCTATGATCAAGATTGCATAATAGCCTATTAGAAAACTAATAAGTTTGAAAGAATGATGAGATTAGGCAAAAAATTCAAGAGTTGATAAACCAAGGTAGGACCAAATCAAATTCATATCCTTATGTTAGTATTATTGTCTTAGCATTAAACAAGGATGTAACATGATGTCAAGGAATTATAGGGCATTTAACACAATCATAGTGAAGAATTGATATCCATTACTATATATGGATGATCCATTGGAATATCTATAGAGTGATTGATACTACACAAAAATTAAACTCAAATGCAATTATCATTATATTCCTATTAATACCATATACATTTGGAAGACATCCTTCACAACTAGGGGAAATTTTATGAATGGTTGATTATGCATTTTGGGTTAACCAAAGCATATGCTATATTTATATTCCTAATGAATCTTGTCCTATGACCATTCATCAATTATTTCATGGTTGTCTACTTGGATTAGATCATCATCTTCTTTAAGATATGGGAATATCATTTAGAACATGTATGAAAATTTTTGGACATGTTGTGCCAACATAGGGTCTAAGAAAACTCGAGCAAGTAAATTTTTTGCGTCATAGATATAACCTACATGGGTTATATCATTTGATCTAAACATAAAGGTTCTAAGAGGGTTGGCATAGATGATAACTTACAAAACTAGGTAGTGGTTCCTAGAAGTTGTTGTCAAAGTGATAGTGTAAAATTTTGGAGGTGCTAAATGGGTGTCCCGGAAGACTTCCCGTCACTTTTACAGGTTCACAATATGCAAATTTTCACTTTCCACTTTTCACAATTTTTCTCCAAAAAAAAAAAGGTTTTCAAAGTTTTTTATAAAGCCATTTTTTTTAAATTTAATAATCAATAATGCTTTTAATAAATTAAAAATAACTATATTAATAAAATAATTAAAAGCATTTATTTGAAAATTAAATTCAATTTAAAAGCAACTTTAATAAAAAAATTAATAAAACCCTTTTTTTAAACCTTTTATGAAATGCACTCCGACGGGTTTTGAACTCGTGACCTCATGCAAGCTGACGAGCACCTTTGCCACTACACCGTGCGGCTCCTCTGAAAACAAATCCACCCGCTCTCCCTCTTAAGGCTCCTTCATGGTGATAACCACAAAAAAAACTTTGATTTTCCTAACTCGATGGGATTTGACCCCGGGTCTTCTCCTTTGCTGGCAAAATGTTTTAACTACTAGCCCACGACTGTCAGTTGAGACAATAGAGGCACGAGAGCCTCTATAACATCAAGCGACGGTGATTTAAAAAAAAATTGAACTTAACATCCCACATTCACCGTGTGTGGGGACATTTGGGGTTGAAAAACCCCAACGCGACTATGAAAAATTGATTGCCTTCGGGCAATCAAAGTCACCTCCTTTTGCCACTGCTTTAACCAATGACCGCCCTCCTTGCTGCCAGCTATGTCACCACCTCAATCCGCATACCACTATCATGTGTCCTTGTCAGTCTGTCTCTAATAACATACCTACCACATCAGTTCCTCGAACTACATGCGCTTTGCCAAGCCCGTTTGCCTTAGCTATCTTCTTCCAGCTATCCTTGATAGCTACTCGAGATGCGTGTCACATCCGTTCTTAGTTCATGTGCCACACTCTCTATATTTCACTCTGTATCATTGAGCATGCCCCTGGCCTCGGCTCTGATACCATATTGTGGGCGTGTTCTTGAAGAACACAAGCTTATACTGAGAGGGGGGGTGAACAGTATAAGACCACTTTTTACTTTTGCTCTAAATCAACTTTCAAATCAGCTTTATGCAGAGAACAGATAGCATTATCAAGAGCAGCAATTAAAACAATGCACAACACATCAACAACAAAGAGACACAACAATTTACGTGGTTCACCCAATGCGGGCTACTCCACGGATAAAATTTCTTACTAAATTTTATCAAAGTCCTCTGGGAATACTTCCCGATTACAATGTTTATGAGCCTCAGCTCAAAGGAGACACCTTCCCCTAATTCTGCTTTGGCTGATGATCCTCTAGAAGACCTCTATCTCTTCTACCCTTAGCAAGTGGAACTCTATCCACAGAAGACACCTGTCTTCCCTGCTCTGGCTGGAGATATCTGTCCTCAACTCTGTCACAGCAAGCTGGTCCTCTTTTCTGCACCAAACACAGTCCTTTGGTTTGGCACAAATCTGTCCTCTTCCTCTTTTCTTTTTTGTTGTAGTTCCTAGTTGGTCGAAACAATCTTTTTCACTATCTGCACAAAGACAGTAGCACTCGATCTAATTAAACTCTTCTACGAAAAACTCAGCAACACATTCTTCGTGCATATAGCAACACAGTCTTCGCATAAATAGTAGCATAGTCCTCTCATGAACAGCAGTACATTCTTTGCGCATACAGCAGCACAGTCTTCACTTAAATAGTAGCACAGTCTTCCACACTTAGACGATTCAATGAAATGCACTCTAATGTTGTAGTCGAACTTCGCTCTCTGCTTCTTCGATGATCAAACCTCACTGTCGCACTAACTCTGCGAACGCCACTCTTCGAATGCACACTTCGATCGATGCCCTAAACTGCTCAAACAACCCTCCTTTAATACTCACAATCTCAAGATGAAATCTTGTTCTTAGTCGGCTGTTCAACCTCCAAATACGTCGGCTGTAAACCCTGCGCTGCGTCGGCCCAAATTTAACTCTGTCGGCTTCACTGTCTCCCTGAAGCTCCAGGCACGAAACTTCAACATGTCACGATATCGCGACACCTTTTCCTGCCGTACACCCTCTTTAGCATGCTGTAGCGAAATCGTGACGTTTTTGCAATTGTATGCTTCCTTCGCTCTTCTGTCGTGAAATCGTGACACTTTTGTCTTTCGTTGACGTCATCTCACTTTTGTCGCGAAATCACGACGCTTTAGACTTCAAAGCCTTCTTCTCCACTTCTATCATGAAATCGTGACACCTTTGCCTCTTGCTGACATCATCAGCAACTCTGTCATGAAATCGTGATGGTTTAGACTCCAAAGCCTTCTTCTCGGCTTCTGTCATGAAATCGTGACACCTTTGCCTCTTGCTGACGTCATCTGCCATTCTGTCGTGAAATCGCGACGCTTTCAACTTCAAATCCTTTTCTCGGTTTGCACCAGCAAAAATGGAACATGTCACGAAATCACGATGCTTTTACTGCCTTGAGCTCTTTTCTGCCAACTGCTCGTGAAACTGGAACATGTCACGAAATCGCGACGCTTTCGCTGCCTTAAGCACTTTTCTGCCAACTGCTCGCAAAACTGGAACATGTCGTGAAATCGTGACGCTTTCGCTGCCTTAAGCACTTTTCTGCCAACTGCTCACGAAACTAGAACATGTCGCAAAATCATCGTACAACTTCTTTGAAACATGTCACGAAATCGTGACACTTCCTGCAACTCAACACTACCAACTCATCTTGTCACGAAATCATGACACTCCCTGCAACTCAACACTGCCAACTCAACTTGTCGCGAAATCGTGACAGTTTTGCCTGAACTTTCTCTCTCCTCAACCATGTCGCGAAATCACGACAGTTTTTCCTGCTTCGTCTCTGCCTTCTAGCATGTCACGAAATCGTGACAGTTTTGCCAAAACTTTCTCTCTCCTAAAACATGTCGCAAAATCGCGACAGTTTTTCTAGCAGCCTGCAAACTTTTTCTAACTTATCTTTTTTTGGATTTTTGGCAACTGGGCTACTTTGATTTTCTTGGAGACTTACTGACCAGCTGAAACCTTCATCAAAACACATACTTAGACATAAAACAAATTGCTCCAAGAACTCCTTGATATCAAAGACAACAACTACCAAGAGCTCCTTGACATCAATGACAACAACTAAACTTAGGCAAAGGCAATGTACTCAAGGTACCCAAAATTGCCAACAATCTCCCCCTTTGTCATTGATGGCAACCCTTTACTAAAAACACAGCCAAAACTGAAATCAATCTCTTTGAAGTTTTGCTCCCCCTCACTTGAAGCTTTCCTTTTCACTTGAAGCTCTCCCCCTTACTCATATCTCTCCCCCTTTGTCATCAATGGCAAAGGGTCACCTTTGGGGCTTGGGACTAAGAATGAGTCTCTTAGCTTAGTCCCTCCCCCACCTCCTAATGAGGTGATTTTAAAACAGAGTTGGGAGTGAAACTCCCATTAGACACTCATCATCATCAGTGTCTACAATTTCTTTGTCGGGCCTTTTCTTGAGCTCTTTGTTAATGTTTTTGTTCTTGGCACTTATCTTGTTCTTGTTCTCATCTCTTTTCTTGTCCACACCTTGATCCTTGGACCTGTTTATACCATTGTTTTTGTTCCTGTACCTTGTAAGATCAACTCTGCATTTTTTGGCTGAGTGACCTATATTGTTGCACTTGTAACAAACAACATTATTTCTTTCAGGTATAGCTGTTCTTTGAATCCACCTGTTCTGACTAACCCGGTTCCTGTTATTTGAATTGCAAAAAATTGCCTTGTGCCCGAACTGATTACAAGAGTAGCAATACCCTTGAAATAAATTACGACTTCTGAAATTATTGTTAACCTTCTTCATTTGAGACATGCAATGTGCAGCCATGTGTCCAAACCTGTAACATGCAAAACATCTACCAAAAAATATTCTTTTAATCGATCTCTTGGGTCCCGAGAACTTCTGTTTCACATTCAAAAATTTGTTTTCTATTTCTGCACATTCATCACTCACAGACTCATGATCTGAAGTACTTTCTTCATCAGAACTTTCTTCTTGTTGAAATCTCTTGCTAGATTCCCCAACCTGTTTCTTGTGTGGCTCAACAAAACCGAGACCTGTTTTATCTGTTGGATTTCTTTGATTTTTGATGAGAGACTTAACCTTCTTGGAGCTATCCTAAAATCTGTAGAGTTTATCCTTGTAATATTTATTTTCTTTTTTCAAAGAAACCATTTTCTGCTCTAACTCATTATACTCAAGAATCTTAGACTCTAACTCATCTTTGAGTTCCTGTGTTTTGGCTATAGAGAAGTCGAGACTTTCTATAAGATCGTCTCTCTCCATACAACATTCATCTAACTTAACCTTGAGTCTATCATTCTTCTTTCTTTCTTTTTCCAAAACACTGAGAGCATTATTGAGTTCACATTCAAGATTCTCTATTTGATTGCACTTTGAATTATCAAGACCTCTTTCTGATTTCTTATTACTAGATGTGCTACCCTTTTCAAAAACCATACACGCATCTTCCTTATCATTTTTTGAAGCATCCTCATACATACTAGTAACCAATTCATTATTTGTGCAATCATCCTCAAGGTGCCCAAAATTTCCACATCTAAAGCATTTCATGATCGTGAATTTATGTTTCGGTTCTTCCTCCTTTTCTGAAATGAACAGCATCTCATTTTCATCATCACTAGAAGAATTTTCACTATTACTGCTAGAACACTTACTTGCTTTGTCTAGGTAGAAGCTCTTCTTGTTCTTGTGTGAATGCCTCTTTCCTTGATTGTTGTGCTCATCTTTGTTCTTTCTGTAATACCTGTGTTTTTCAAAATCCTTGCTCTTAACATCCTGTAAATCTTCATCACTTTCATCTTTGGAAATAGTACAGTCAGTAGCATAATGACCATACTTTCCACAGTTGAAACATCTTATATTTTTCTTGCTTTTGTGCTTTCTAAAGAATTTGCCTTTCTTGCTATAATATGCTTCTTCCTCACTAGAAGACTCATCACTCTCTTGAATCTGTTTGCCTTTTGATTTCTTGGTAGCTTTGAAAGCTGCCTCTTTCTTTGTATCAATATTCACTTGAGTTCTCATCTCAAAAGCTGCAAGAATACTATGGAGCTCATCCTTTTTCAACTTATCTAAATCTTTGGCTTCCTCAATAGCAGAAATATTTTCACTAAATCTATTAGGAAGAGATCTTAAAATCTTATCACACACATCATTTTCAGCAAGTTCAAGACCTAAGTCTTTCATGGAGTTCACAATCTCATCCATCCGAAGCATGTAGTCACTAATATTTTCATCATCATTCATCTTGAGTTGTTCAAACATACCTTTAAAATGTCTCAACTTGGCCTTTCGGACATTTGCATCGCCTGTATGAACAACCTGCAATTGTTTCCACATTTCACTAGTTGTCTTGCAGTGAATAACTTTGGTAAGATCAGCCTTCTGTAAACCTTTCAGGATTGCATTCATGGCTTTTGAGTTGCTGTGATGAAGGAGCCTATCTTCCTTAGTATAAGGACCATTTGCAGGAATGGTGTACCCATCTTCAATAACTTCCCATACCTCATTACCAAGGGCCATAAGATAGACTTTCATTCTTGCACTCCACAGACCGAAATCTGATCCATCCAGAATAGGTGTTGCATTGCCACCTAAAAAATCCATTGTGTTCTTAACCAGTTCTTCCTTCCAGCTGTAAAACCTTTTCGAAGGAACCTGCTCTGATACCAATTGAAGAACACAAGCTTATACTGAGAGGGGGGGTGAACAGTATAAGACCACTTTTTACTTTTGCTCTAAATCAACTTTCAAATCAGCTTTATGCAGAGAACATATAGCATTATCAAGAGCAACAATTAAAACAATGCACAACACATCAACAACAAAGAGACACAACAATTTACGTGGTTCACCCAATGCGGGCTACTCCACGGATAAAATTTCTTACTAAATTTTATCAAAGTCCTCTGGGAATACTTCCCGATTACAATGTTTATGAGCCTCAGCTCAAAGGAGACACCTTCCCCTAATTCTGCTTTGGCTGATGATCCTCTAGAAGACCTCTATCTCTTCTGCCCTTAGCAAGTGGAACTCTATCCACAGAAGACACCTGTCTTCCCTGCTCTGGCTAGAGATCTCTGTCCTCAACTCTGTCACAGCAAGTTGGTCCTCTTTTTTGCACCAAACACAGTCCTTTGGTTTGGCACAAATCTATCCTCTTCCTCTTTTCTTTTCTGTTGTAGTTCCTAGTTGGTCGAAACAATATTTTTCACAATCTACGCAAAGACAGCAACACTCGATCTAATTAAACTCTTCTACGAAAAACTCAGCAGCACATTCTTCATGCATATAGCAACACAGTCTTTGCATAAATAGCAGCACAGTCTTCTCATGAATAGCAGTACATTCTTCATGCATACAGCAGCACAGTCTTCACTTAAATAGCAGCACAGTCTTCCACACTTCGACGATTCAATGAAATGCACTCTAATGCTGTAGTCGAACTTCGCTCTCTGCTTCTTCGATGATCGAACCTCACTGTCGCACTAACTCTGCGAACGCCACTCTTCGAATGCACACTTCGATCGATGCCCGAAACTGCTCAAACAACCCTCCTTTAATACTCACAATCTCAAGATGAAATCTTGTTCTTAGTCGACTGTTCAACCTCCAAATACGTCGGCTATAAACCCTGCGCTGCATCGGCCCAGATTTAACTCTATCGGCTTCATTGTCTCCTTGAAGCTCCAGGCGCGAAACTTCAACATGTCGCGATATCGTGACACCTTTTCCTGTCGTACACCCTCTTTAGCATGCTGTAGCGAAATCGTGACGTTTTTGCAATTGTATGCTTCCTTCGCTCTTCTGTCGCGAAATCGTGACACTTTTGTCTTTCGCTGACGTCATCTCACTTTTGTCATGAAATCGCGACGCTTTAGACTTCAAAGCCTTCTTCTCCGCTTCTGTCGTGAAATCGTGACACCTTTGCCTCTTGCTGACGTCATCAGCAACTCTGTCATGAAATCGTGACGGTTTAGACTCCAAAGCCTTCTTCTCGACTTCTGTCATGAAATCGTGACACCTTTGCCTCTTGCTGACGTCATCTGCCATTCTGTCACGAAATCGTGACGCTTTCAACTTCAAAGCCTTTTCTCGGTTTGCACCAGCGAAAATGGAACATGTCACGAAATCGTGACGCTTTTGCTGCCTTGAGATCTTTTTTGCCAACTGCTCATGAAACTGGAACATGTCACGAAATCGCGATGCTTTCGTTGCCTTAAGCACTTTTCTGCCAATTGTTCGCGAAACTAGAACATGTCACGAAATTGTGACACTTTCGCTACCTTAAGCACTTTTCTGCCAACTGCTTGCGAAACTGGAACATGTCACGAAATTTCCTCAACTTCTTTGAAACATGTCACGAAATCGCGACACTTCCTACAACTCAACACTGCCAACTCATCTTGTCACGAAATCGCGACACTCCCTGCAACTCAACACTGCCAACTCAACTTGTCGCGAAATCACGACAGTTTTGCCTAAACTTTCTCTCTCCTCAACCATGTCGCAAAATCATGACAGTTTTTCCTGCTTCGTCTCTGCCTTCCAGCATGTCACGAAATCATGACAGTTTTGCCAGAACTTTCTCTCTCCTCAAACATGTCGTGAAATCGTGACAGTTTTTCCAGCAGCCTGCAAACTTTTTCTAACTTATCTTTTTTTGGATTTTTGGCAACTGGGCTACTCTGATTTTCTTGGAGACTTACTGACCAGCTGAAACCTTCATCAAAACACATACTTAGACATAAAACAAATTGCTCCAAGAACTCCTTGATATCAAAGACAACAACTACCAAGAGCTCCTTGACATCAATGACAACAACTAAACTTAGGCAAAGGCAATGTACTCAAGGTACCCAAAATTGCCAACAATAATCACATATTATTCATTTCATCTATATTCAAAAACTTACACACACACACACACACACACACACACACACACACACACACATATATATATATATATATATAGAACGTAAGGAAGGTGAGGAAGGAGGTTGGAGAAGAAGGAGGAAGGTAGTCGACGTGGAGGGATAAGGAAAGGAAAGGAGAGATAAGGGGCACAATAATAGGGAGGAAAGGGAATACGAGAGAATAGGGAGAGGAGAGAATATCGGGAGAGGAAAAATAAAATCTTGCCGAAAATTAAACCTTGCCGACAAACACCGTTGTTTTCACATTGAGCCTAGAAAAACTAGATATTTCTAGGCCGTAACCCTCTTCACATTTTCAACACAAGTGAGATCTCATAAACAAATGCACATTTTGGAGAGTTCAATATCAGGGTAGTTTTTTACCCATTGGAGAGTTCAAGTGGCATAGGACTTGGGAGTGCTAAGGCGATAAGAAACAATCTACAAGTAAGATTTAGGGTTTTTGGATTTTTTTACAAAATCTATGAATGCTTTGCCTTTATGATCAAAATTGTGTCATTTTTTGTTGTCACACACATTTGTGGACAAAATTGTTTTAGGGTTTTTGGAAATTTTTGTGAAACTTGCAAATGCTTTGCCTTTATGGTCAAAATTATGTCATTTTTTTGTTGTCACACACATTTGTGGAAAAAATTGTTTTAGGATTTTTGGAATTTCTTGCAAAATCCATGAATGCTTAGCCGCTATGGTCAAAATTGTGTCATTTTTTTGTTGTCACACACATTTGTGGATAAAATTATTTTAGGGTTTCTTTGTACTTTTTCTCTTTGTATCTCTCAATTTGTAGTAGCGCATTTAATTTCTTTTTGTTGCACATAATTATTATAATATCAAATATAACAATTACTAAATATAGAAAGCAAACAATTAGCATGTTCATGCTTTTAAATTTGAATTTGTGCTGTAAATTATGTTATGAGCCTTTTCTTAAACTTTTAGGGTAACATGTAATGCAAGATAAAATGGTAATGTGCATAATGGAGCTAATGATGTCAATAAATTAGGTTAGTTACTTTAGGAAATTACAGGATGTGCTCTAGCTAACTCTAGTGCTCATAATATTTTTGGGATGAAAATCACACTAAAAATTTCAAATTGCAATTTATATTTTTGACCTATTTTTGGTACCAAACTGCCACTTGTCAATATTGCGAGAGACGACATCAAAATTTTATCATTGTCATGTTGGTGCCACCTTGACCTAGGAGGTTGGTGGATAACATCAGAATCCTGTAACTGTTACCCACTACTAGAACTTAAAATATTTTACCCTTTTGGGAATTGTTAGTTATAGTTGGATAATGAATCATTCTATCTTCCAAAACTATCTTTTCCCATTTAGTTACATCCTCTTGCATAAAGTATTGTTTTATATGGAATGTTGAGAAGGAAGAAGGAAAAAATAAGAGTAGATATTGAGTAGTTAATGGTAGTTCACATATCACTTGTGAGATCTATAGTTGTATATATATACATGAGATATGATTGGCACCAATACATCTCTACGTAGGGACCTGACATGCTACAACATATTTTTTCTCAGGAATGCATCCAATATCTTCACATATCTAGATAAAGATTTAGCTTATGTCCTTTCACACCCTTTCTTAGGGATCTGTATTATACCTCAAGGTATAAATATCTTCCATAGAGGACTATTGTAATATTATTTTGTATGAAGATGAATGCATTTCATGGATATCTACTATGTTTATGTAGATATGCAAAAATATAACACCTAAACAAGTATATGAAATCAAATTGTAAGTAATATCATGTAACCATATTGAGACAAAAGAATGAAGAAAATAGTGCCCTTATCATTAATATTTGAAATTATCCTTTACAATGTGGTTACAAAGATATCCCTCTTAGGGATAGATACCAATTTGATACAATTTACAATAAAGAACCAAATGTAGGTGTATTTCATAGGATCTTTGCACCCTCAAAATTGACTTGGGGAGGAGTTTGTTGTGACCTCCACGATGTGAGATAAAGATTGATGAATCTTCATATTGATAGCTCTTGATGAGATCTAAAACCTGAACACAAGAACCCTCACAAGAATTTTGTAGCAAATGGGAAACCTCTCATGATGAGGTTCATTATCATGATAAGCAAATAAAAGAAATATGTTGAAAATAATAAAAGATGCATGAAAAATGAGTACTATGTTAGAAAATAAAGGAAATGTTGCTAATAAAACACAAAAAAATAGATATCATCAAGAGGTCATCATGGGGTAAAGTGGTAAAATTTGTTGGTCATCATAGGGTATGACGTCTGCACCTGTAGTCTGCTTTGGGATGAAGTAGCCATTGAATAGTGAGCTATTTCTTCATGATCGATGCAAGAAATGTCTGGGTTAGTCTGCAAAATTGATTGTTCAAGGGTTGCACACTTGAAGCATGATTGAATTATGGAAAATAGTACAAAATAAAGTCATTTTATGGTAAAATATGGTTGAGTGTGGTATTCAACTCCAAAGGACTCCATTGATGAAAATGTAAGCTGTATGGTTGAATTTGGGCAACACTCTATTTCTTACAAGAGGATGTTCTCTTTAGTATACAAATCGACAACACTTCATTGCATTAGATTGAGATATTTATGATGAAGACCAAGGGGTCTTATTATATATTTTCAAAATAGGAATATTAGCTTGCAAGAGAAGCAAAGAAAAAATAATAGGTTAGGCTCTAGGAATATCAAACGTCAGATATAGAACCTTCTTGCACTTAGTTGTTAAAGCTCAACTACCCTGTAACCAATTTAGATCAATCTTAGGAGCTCAATTTTGATACAAGTGCAGCCATCCTAGGGTAGAGTGGCCATGAATGCTAGCCATCACAAGGTCCAGTGGCCTCTAGAGGCCACTCCTGGGTATGACGGTCCAGGCTATAGAAGATAGGTTGCCCTTATTTGAGTGGCAAAAACCACTTCTAAACCTTAGGGATGCCCAAGGTGGGTCATATGGCCTTAAAATGTGTCCATATAGGTAGCCTCCTCAACATGATGTGTTTTAGGTATCTACAAATACCCATTTTGGGATGCATTGTATGAAATCACAACACTAAGAAAAAATAGACAACCTAACATCAAATTGAAGGTTGATTAATGTTCGTTGATCCGATCAACTTTAGAAACTCCAATCACAAAAGAGCATGCATATTTGAATCATTACCTACAACACTTTGGTGGACTTAATTTGTGTAAAAATTTGGCAAATATAAAGGTATTCAGATAGTTTTGTGTAACTACATGGACCGTTAGTTTAGACTAACAAAGGTTTGGTTTAACATTTTTGCTTTTTGCCCCAAAAAATAGGGAAGTGTGTGATAGTTGTTAGAAATGATTATTGGATGAACATAATTTGCATGATTGAGTATTTGATTATTGATTTTGATTATGAATTCTATGATTATGACTACCCCCTCAAGCGATGGGTCAATGAGGAAATGATAGGTGATGAAAGTGACGAGTCGCTTGAACAAGATGACTTTCTTGAGCATTGCAAGGCTATAACAAATATAGAAGGAATAAATCTTGTTACAATTGTGATTTCAACCATTATGGATAATTATACATCTCTATCTCATGGAGTAGTCTAGCAACATGGCTTTCTTAGGGAATTAGGATGATAGAAATTTGATTTGATATTGAGGTGAATCACTATGTTCGATGATTTGCTAAAAATTCATGGAAGAAAAAAATGTATGCCTCATTCCTATGGAGCATTCCAGTTGCATGGTCTTCTTAGGGATTGAATTGAGAGAATTTCAATTCATCGATGAATGATTTTGGGATTCAAGTGATCTTATGGTAATTTACTCATCTTACCAGATTGCATGGAGAGAAATTTGCTACAACTGCCAAGTATATAGGGTAAATTACTAGGTACAAGGCACACTTGAAATGTTATTTGATTTATTTTTTTGTTTTTTTTGAAATTTTTGATTAAAATGGAGCATTAGATGTTGATAAATACTCAAATTGAGGCTCATGCTACTCACAAAATGTATGCATTTATTATCATTTTGGGGCCATCCTAGGGTACAACAGTGAAATTTTACAAAATCTAGGGCTGTCTCAAGGTAGGATTATCATGTCAAAATGTGACCACTCCACCCAGGGTGGTCACAAAATTTGAAAAATACAAAAGCAATTTTTCCAAATTTTAATGTCATTATGACAACTAGCAGGGAGAGAAAAAGGAGTGAGGTAGAGGAGAGATTATCTGATAGGGAACACTACAAAAAACTTGATACACTCAAGCTGTGGATCAGCCAGAGGCATTAACGAGTGAAGGAGCCATAGCTACGAAGGTAGAAATCTTGTTCCCTCAATTGTAATTTTGCAAATTAAAACAAACCTCATTTAGTAATGGGAAAACTGAACTTCACTAAACTGATGGTGATGAACCTCACCATAGTTTAGGAATATCTATATTAGGCTAGCTTAGGGGGGTAGATTTATTTTTAGAATTTTTAGCATGGGGTAGAACCCCTTTCATGTGCCACTACAAGGCTGTCTTGGACAAGAGCAACTCCTATTTTGCTAGATGGGGGCCATCATGGGGTATGGTGAACACGTTTGAACAACAATGGTAAGAATTTTGACCATTGGGGAGGTTGCTATAGGGTACAACAGTCATGCCTACTGTAGACACCTAAAACACATCATGCCGAGGGTGACTACTCATATGGACATGCTACAAGACCATATGAAGGATCTTGGACATACTCCAAGATAGAGCAGTGTTTCTAACCACTCAATTTAGGCATTTTGGCCTAATTAGTTTGAACCATAGACCAAACCTATGGTCTCAAGTCTAAACCATGGTTGACACCTGCGATCTACAGTCTGGACTGCAACTATGACCTACGGTCTTAAATAAAGTTCAGTTAGGCCTTCCATTCGAGCCAAATTGGTTGGAATGGCAAAAATATCTAGAAGAAGGTAGTTGAAGGATGAAATATTCTAGAGGCTTCCATCCCAACTATCCTAACCACCCTTCTTGGTATTGCCTTCTCCATCAAGCCAGCCCTAGCCTTAGGGGCATGCTATAAATACCCCCTCCAAATGGGGAGAAGAAGATAAGCAAGCATTAGAGATTTGAGTAGCGAAGCCCTGGAGAATTGTACACTCAAACTGAGTATGCTAAGAGATAGAGCTATCACACTTAATCCTCGACCCTTTTGCCACCCTTCATGATGAATTGCATTATGGATTCCCTAGGTGCCTCGGAGGATCAAGAAACACAAATATGGACAAACAAAGGCCCTTCACATTGAATTGACTACCAAATCAGTATGAGGACAACTAAAGTGACCCTTGAACATCAATTTGGACAAGGATATTAAGCCCACTATCCTTGATTTTGAGTGTAAAGTTATCATAGGTTAAACCGTGATTGTCAGCCGTGGTTCACAATGCAGACTGCTCACCAGAGCTGCAGTTTGCAATAGGTGACATATCACCTTACTCTTTTTATTTTTTTCTAGTTAAATAGGTTAGATTAATCATTTCTTAGGTTTAATTACAGTTTAGAAGAATTCTGACCATAGGAATTAGCTTAGAATAGATAGTTCATGCTTTGCATTAATTAGGATATTTGTGGATATTTTAGGCAATTCTCTGCTTCTATTGTATTATCTGATTCATGCATTATTTGTCTGACAATATTTTTTATGCTATATTACAAATATTGATTCAATTAGAATAGTTTAAAGGGTTTCTTTATGTTTTCTTGATTATTAGTTTAAATGGCATTATCATGTATGTTTCCTTAAACAACCTCATTACAAGAGGCTATCTACATTTTTGATCATGTGCTGTTATTTCTTGATTGTAGGAAGACAGGTACAAGAGGAGTCCACATCATA
This sequence comes from Wollemia nobilis, assembly GCA_028583015.1. Taxonomy (NCBI): domain Eukaryota; kingdom Viridiplantae; phylum Streptophyta; class Pinopsida; order Araucariales; family Araucariaceae; genus Wollemia; species Wollemia nobilis. Next base: position 3,246,598 of record JAQPPZ010001711.1, on the reverse strand, counting down.
ATCCTTCCACATCACGAGGAATGGGGTCAACTCCACCCCAAGGTAGTTTATGACTAATCAAAGGGTAATATTAATGCGCCTACCCTATTGAGGGCATTGCAATTGTATAAAATGTATCATCATTCAAGTGAACCTAAGAGGGGCATATCTATAACAAAGATTCATTTATAGTCAATATAAGAAATATCATCTTGTTGAATTTATGCAATGTGTCAATATTTTATAATTTTGTGATGACTATAGACTAATACAGTAGATAGGGGCATGCTTTTTGCTTATGTCAAAAGGTGATCATGATGGGACATCTTGGATCTATGACATCCAATTTTGATGAGCCTCAGATTTGACTGCTAAGAAAACCTGTACCCCCTATGTATTTACTTTTGCAAATGTAGACTAGGAAACAACCTGGTGGTGAATGGTGGTGCCACTCTCCATAGGACTCTGGGAGGTTAAAGACCCCCAGGGTGCTTTCTTGAGAAAGTCTTTAGGTTTGGAAAACCAATCAGCTTTTGGTTCCACACTAATCATGTTGATTGATTATTTGTTTTCAAAGGCTGCACGCTCTGCTGCAGGATGCGAGAGCGTCTTGACATGGATGGTAGTGAAGTTGGTAGATGGATTTTGATGGATCAAGAATACCAAAGATGCCATGGTGTCTACGAACCTATTTGATGAATGAGGGACTACCTCGATGTCGTACCATTCTAGTTTAGCTAGATATGTGGCAACAAGATCTTTGTAGGCTTTCAATACTGAACATTGACATGCTCCTTAGAGGAGACAACTCGACATGAGAAGATCCCATTGAGCGTATCCCTGATAGACTTTCATTAGTGCATTCTGTTAGATGTAGATTAGATCATGGGGCTTCTTAGCATGAGGGTGCTGCACTCGAAAGCCATTATCGATATCGTAGTGCACGTGCATCCATGGGATAAGCCAAAGAGTATGTCATGTAGGGGATCAGATTGGTACCCATTCATACTAAGTCTATAGGGTGTACTATAACCCCACCTTCTGAGTATAGAAGGAATAGAGATCTTCCCATTCAGGGTTGAGTAGATGGGCTCCTTGCTGAGTGCAAGTCTACCCATACTCCCATGCGTACTATAGCACACAATATCACCATCGACATGTCAAAGGTGGGAGCTAATGGAACACCACCCCATGAGAGGTGGAGGTCTAGATAACTAGATGATCTAGGTAGTGTGTTAGAGCAGCTATGCTGCAAGCCTTTAGCTTCACCCACTCATGCTCCAAGTGATCATAGTGGGAGCACCATTAGAACTACTAGAGAGCATGGAGAGGCTTCTAAGCGCACTCATGTCTCACGTCCACCATCCACTCATGGTGGCACATAGCACATGATATAGCACGATGTTGATACCATATTTATAGATAGAGGAAAAGACACAGCACATTAGTTCGATGGGTATAGAACCCACAAGGTCGCTCGTATAGAGTAAGCTTATCAAAGGCCTTCGATGGTTGACCAGGTCGAAAGATCATATCAACTGACCTCTGAACAGAAACACCAACTCCTCCAAGATCAATTGGAGGATTCTTGCCTAGAGAGGTAGCACATTGAAGATGAAGATATTCAAGCGTAGAGGCTCATCAGACAGAGGTTGTATGAGCAACACTTGTGCAAGGAGTGCATCCTCATCTAGAAGGAGCGTGTAGAGTAGGAAGATAGGTTGGCTAGGGCTGGCCTATATTCTCAAAATGAACATAGAAAGTAGGTGAGCAAGAAGGCTTTTTCACAAGCCGACATGCACCATGAGCACATAAGCGTTCACACTCATATCACTACCTATCAAAGAGAGCAATTGCCCTTAGTCAAAAATCAAAGGCATCAATATTATGAGGAATAGGAGGGGAACAAATTCAACCAGGAATATCCTGAGAGTTCCCAAGTTGAGGAGGAGGAAGAGCAACATCCTCCACCTCAACAAAAGAGGAGTGTACCTCCTAAACCACCTTTACACTGACTTAGGGAGGAAGATTTTTTGTCTTCTAAGTCTTACAAAGCTCTTGCTGAGAAGGTCAGCCAACACTGAGGAAAATTCACAATGAACCTCTAGATCCCTTAGTGCCTACACCCCCATACCCTAAGAATTTTGAGATGCCCAGGTTAGGAAAATTAAAGGGTGATGAAGAGGCACAAGAACATGTCACGAGCTTTCTAGATGCTTGCTTTTAGATAGAAAATAATGATGCACTGTTGTTGCATACGTTTGTCATGACACTCTCTGGGCCAGCTCGAGAGTGGTTTAATCAACTAAAGAAACACAACATAACAAATTTTGAGCAATTAGCTGATGCCTTTCTTGAACGCTATTCCTTCGGCATCAAGAAATAGGCCAACCTTTTCAATTTGGTTGTGCTAGCTCAGCGTGATGATGAGCCAATAGAACAGTATGGGAAGACGTGGAGGAGATTGATGCAAAAAGTTGTTGTTCCTGATTCTTGCCATAGAATTAAACCGAATGTTTACAAAGAGTTGTGCCAAGCACATCTCGCTACTGTTGTAGCTACAACAATATGCTATATTTGAAGAAGCTTTGTTGCAAGCCAAGGTAATTGAGGACATCAAGTTGTAGGAGGGCAACTTGAATCTCAAAACCAGGAAAGAGGGATATAGGAAGAGTACCTCAAAGCAACAGGGCAAGCAGGCCCATGTGAATCAGGTGGTACTAAATCTCCAAAATGAGTATAAGGGGCAAAAGAAACAAAATTATCAAGCCCATCCTCATCCTACGCAATATGACTAGCATAGGAATAACTACAAAGGAAAGAACAAGGAGCAATGCCCGCCTCACATATTCATGCCATTGATGGAATAATTGACATCAATTTTTTGTTAGCTATGCGAGGCTAAGAAAATAAGATTTCTTGAAGTCAATATGGTTGATCATAATCAGCCCAAGCCCAAAGATTATCAAGAAGATCTATTTTGCATATTTCATAGAGAAAAAGGCCACAACATCGAGGTATGCTGGTATTTCAAACATATTGTGCAAAATATGATAGAAAGGGGAGAGATTGTGGTACCAGGAAATCCCCAGGCACCGGACAACCAAAACATGGGGATTTTTAAAAATCCATTACCAAACCATGAGGCACCCCATAACCATGTTGGCCACATAAATCAAGTGTGAGTCGAACCACCTACCCAGGGGTTCGTCGGCATGGTCAATGTTGTTACTAGAAATGGGAGGTACGAATGGCTGAATCAACCTCATGCTCCCATTCAAATACAAGCCACACCCCAGCAGTGATAGACACAAAATATTCCAGGCCCACCAATGAGATCGGTGGTGACCATTAGGAGTAGGCTGGTTCAAAACCTGTAGATGACTCCTACGAAGTTGTCAATATATGAGCTTATACAATAGTCCCCTAGGCACAGGGAGACTCTTATGGACATTCTAAGGTCCATTGAGGTATAGTCCCAGGATGCACAAGCATTCACAAACTTTGTGGGGCATGTACAATAGTGCCAGGAACCAATGATCCAATTCTATGATCACGAAGTGAAAATGGTTTCTGCAAGCATGGATAACCTGCCACTACATATCATTGCATGTGTTAACCACGTGCCGTTCAAAAGGGTCTTGATTGACACTAGTTCATCGATCAATATAATCATGACTAAGGCACTGCACCATTTGAAATTGCCTAAATCACTCATCGTACCAACCACCTTTACATTGAGAGCATTTAACGATGCACTATGCTCTATGGTTGGCACGATTGTCCTACCTATTCAGGTGGGACTAAAGACCATTCTCATAATGTGTCACATGATAGAGGGTGCCTTGCAGTATAACATCCTATTGGGGAGGCCTTGGATTCATGAAATGCATTGTGTTCCCTCGATATTGCATCAATGTGTCAAGTATATACACGAGGGACAAGTTCACATGGTTTCATCAGATGAAGAACCATTCAAGTTCATGAACTTAGCAGATTTTCCAGGGGGTTTCGTACTCCCATCAATGCACTTGGACATACAACCCACATCGTCGGTAAGGGTTCCAAGAGGTAAATAGGCGGTGCATGTTCAACCATCGGTATCTGTATCAAATAGATCTAAACATACCACTACAACTTCTCTGAGACCGAGTGCATCAGCAATGCATCAGGATGATGAGAAATTAAAGGTAAAATTGGGTAGGAAAGAAGCAAAGAACGCGCTCAAACCAATCATCACTGAGGCTACCACTCCCATGGAGGTGGAGGAAGCCCAGGATCAAGTCGAGGAGGCACCTCAGCCTACTTCTCTAGCATCATCAGCAGGATCATCCGCACCTGCGGGTGACTGTTCACCTAGCCAGTATAGGTTTGGGTGAATATCTTGTGCAAAATGTGACCTTTGGTCCTATTTTAGAGACTACACGAGACATGGGCCGACCGATAGCCCATCGATACCCAGTTGGATCCATAGTGCCATTGGGTGAGCCACCCAACCAAACAAACTTCATATATGTCGGGTTGGATCAAGTTCCAATACGGGCACCCATGGAGGTGGATGATGACGAACAGTTCACGATGAACGTTCGATACTTGTCCAACCCAGAGTATGCCATGCACATTTTTGAGCTCTATCATTGGCATGGATATGGCCTTGGTATTTTCGAACAAGGACGAAGAACCCCTCTTGAACTACGTTATCAGTTGGCAACTGATAGGTTTGGATTGGGATTGCAGATTTAGGGACATGATGATTTACTCGCTGCATCATTGGATCGTTTATACCTAAGTCTGGGGGACGACATGGATTTTAATCCATATCATCCTAACATGTCTAGTCTTTGGGGCAACAACCCAATGGTGTCAGTCATCACCATTGAGAGACCGAAGCTTGAACATGAAGAGTTCTCGAAGAAAAACCCCAGAGGCAACCTGGGTCATCGAAATCGTATCACAATCGACGATACTAGCATGCAGGGGCACAACCCCGCCATTCTAGGTGATCTCGAGTCAGGAGATATATGTAGTGAATATGGAGAGGAGTCCACCTCCAAAATAAGTGGACCAAATTATGATGCAGATGGTGAGTCCTCAAATAATGATCAATCCGAAGAGGAAATTGATCGAGCCTTCGTGGTTTCAGCATTTCTATGCCATTTGCTGCCTAGAGAGCAATTAGATGAGATACAAGAGCATTTCATGGTCGATAGTGATTATGAAGATGATACAGAGTAGGCCTACTTAAGGCCTCGTCCAGCTAATCTCCCAATATTTGTGGACATGATAGAGTGGTCTGCTCATAGTAGCAATCATAGCGATGAGGTTGAGATGACCGATCCAAGGCTAGTATATCCACTACATCTATTGCCTGTAGAGTCGGAGTATGTTATAGAAGAAGTACCTCTTAACACTGATCACTCTGAAGAGGAAGCAGAGCTAGTTTTTGCATCGATGTCGTATATACGATCATTTTATCCAGTTTATCTAGATAGTGATGATAGCGACCATAGAATCAGATACATGGGACCACATCTGGCAGAGCGCCCCTTGCATATGGGGGGAAGTGAAGGATTATATCTATATAGTGATGATGAGGATTCATTAGAGATGGCCTATTTGGGGCCTCATCACCTACGTAATCGGAATCCACCTCGGGGTCCACCACCTATTACAGCTACGGGTTTGCATCGAGAGATTAATCTCCAATGCCGCCTCAGGGAAAGAATAAATTTGGAAGAGGAATATCAAAGACTCTTTCCCCATCCACCTACTTATGCCAAGCTACTTGAGCCGAGAGATCCCATTTTGTAGTCAATGCACAGAGAGGATCCAGTTGTCCGGGCATCCCATAGGGAGGACCCATTCATCCCCGTACCATCCAAGCCAGATCTTGGGTATGAAAGCTACACAGATGATGTAGAGTTCAGTCCGTGTGGTCCTGGAGATCAATTCCATTCCATCAACATGGTCTCCATTGATTTGACCACTCCGCTCCACAATCCAGTAGATCCATCCAAACCATTGCATCTGAACATGGATGCTATCGATTGGGATCATGTTGATTCACTAGTAGAGCCTGAAGACTTCTTCCCGAATGAAGAGATGCTGCAACCATTTCATTTTGGACCAGGTTGTGCTTATGATGTCTATCACGCTAAACATGCTTCCAATGAAGAACATATAAATCTAGCTGATGACATCCATTTGATCCCTATGCCTCATCAGCTTGAGGAGGGATCCCATATGTCAGTAGAGGAAACCTTCAAAGTGGATATCGGTAATGACCCCACCAATCCAATGAAGGTTAAATTTGGAATGAGTCTCACTCTAGATGAGCACGCTAGCATCATCCCTCTGCTGAAAGAGAGACCTGACCTTTTTTCTTGGACATACAAAGATATGCCTGGTCTAGACCCAAAGTTGGTTACTCATAACCTTTTGCTAGACCCGTCCAAGAAGCCCATCAAGCAGAAGCTCAGAAAGATGCATCCAACAGTAGCCTTAATGGTGAAAGACGAATTGCAGAAATTGTTGGATGTAGAATTTGTCATTTCCATCGACTATCCAGAATGGGTATCCAATATGGTGCCTGTAGGAAAACCAGATGGAAGGATCCGTATTTGTATGGATTTTAGAGATCTCAACAAGGCAACACCCAAAGATTCATTTTCGTTGCCCAATATCGATGCTCTAGTAGACTCTACTGTCGGTCATGAAATGCTCTCCTTAATGGATGGTTTTTCTGGTTACAATCAAATTTGGATTAAGCCTGAAGACCAACACAAAACCACATTTATAATGCCATGGGGAACATTTTGCTACAAAGTTATGCCATTTGGTCTCAAAAACGCTGGTGCCACATACCAGCGGGCCATGACATACATTTTTCATGACTATATGCACAAAATTTTGGAAGATTATATCGATGATTTGCTAGCCAAGTCATTGCTATGAGAAGAGCATGAGGAGGTCTTGAGAAAAGTCTTCGATCACTTGATAGAGCACAATGTCAGGCTGAATCCTAAGAAGTGCGTATTTGGCGTAACTTCTGGAAAATTGCTAGGGTTCATTATCTCCAAGAGAGGCATCAAAGTAGACCCAGTGAAGGTCAAGGCCATTTTGGAAATGTGTCCTCCCACCAATATTAAGGAATTAAGGAGCCTTCAAGGCAAGGTAGCCTCGATAAAGTGATTTATCGCCCAACTATCGAATAAATGTCGACCCATGAATCGACTGCTACATAAGGGTGTCCCATTCAACTGGGATGAGGACTGCAAGGTAGCCTTCACTGAGATAAAGCAATACCTGGTGATGCCACTAGTATTAGCTCCACCAAGGCTAGAAGAGCCTTTTCTGCTATATATATCGACAACAGACTTTGCGTTAGGGACCATGTTGGCCCAAAAGAACATACAAGGCAAAGAGCAAGCCATATATTACATTAGCCGAACCTTGGTGAGTTATGAGCTAGGATATGCATATGTGGAAAAACTATGTTTAGCAGTAGTGTTCGCTACCAAGAAATTATGGCACTACATGTTAAGTCACATGACATATGTGATATCAAAACAAAATCCTTTGTAGTATATGATGAGCAAGACATATCATAATACACGTACTACAAAGTGGATCATGCTATTGATAGAATTTGATCTGGAATTCATAAGCCAGAAGTCCATTAAGGGATAGGTCATAGCAGATTAGTTAGCTGAGGTGCCACTGTCCAACAGTAGGCCTCTAACAATCAAGCTTCCGGATGATGCAGTGTTTGTAGTATCCGAAGCTCCCGAACCCAAAGAACCAGAGAACAATGCTGATATGACTCTGTTCTTTGATGGTTCAAAGTGTGAGCAAGGAGCTAGCATAGGGATAGTGTTTTTCACGCTACAAGGAGCTCCAATGCCCTTGTCATTCAAACTAGACTTCCCATGCACCAACAATAATGCTGAATATGAAGCCCTACTTTTGGGCCTCCATACAACCATCACCATGAATATCAAGAGACTAAACATCTTTGGTGATTCCTTGCTCATAATTAACCAAGTGAAGGGATTATTTTAGTGTCGATGTCCGATACTGAAAGCCTACAAAGATCTTGTTGCCACATATCTGGCTAAACTAGAATGGTACGACATCGAGGTAGTCCCTCGTTCGTCAAATAGGTTTGTAGACACCATGGCATATTTGGGATCCTTGATCCCTCAGAATCCATCTGCCGACTTCACTACCATCCACGTCAAGATGCTCTCGCATCCTACAGTAGAGCATGCAACCTTTGATAACAAAGAATCAATCAACATGATTAGTGTGGAACCAAAAGCTGATTGGTTCTACAAAGCTGAAGACTTTCTCAAGAAAGCACCCTGGGGGTCTTTAACCTCCCAGAGTCCTACGGGGAGTGGCACCACCATTCACCACCAGGTTGTTTCCTAGTATGCATTTGCAAAAGTAAATACGTAAGGGGTACAGGTTGTCTTAGCAGTCAAAGTTGAGGCTCATCAGAATTGGATGTCACAGATCCAAGACTTCCTAAGACTTGGTTTTGTCCTGGAGGGACTATCGCATGTCGCAAGATGCACATTTAAACAAAAAGTGACTAAATATGTCTTGGTAGGAGATATTTTGTACCACCAAAGTTATGATGGAGTCCTCCTTCATTGTATTGAGCCCCAAGAGTCATCTTGGGAAATTTTAGAAGCTCATGATGGTACATGCGGTGGCCATTTCAACGGCATGGCCATCGTCAAGTGCATCCTTCGAATGGGTTATTATTGGCCCACTATGGAGAAGGATTGCAATGTATATGTCAAGAAATGCATCAAATGTCAGCATCATGCTAATCTTATGCACCTGCCATCATAGGCCTTACAACCCATCCAAGCGGCTTGGCCATTTGCTTAGTGGGGGTTTGATCTAATTGGCAAGATCTCTCCTCCATCATCAGGTCGACATACATTCATTATTATGGCTACTGAGTATTTTACAAAGTGGGTGGAAGCCATTCCCTTAACAATGACCACTGGAGCTCGCATAGCAGAGTTCATAATGGAGCATATCATAAGTCATTTTGGGATACCATCCAAAATTGTTTCGGATAATGGAACTTCTTTTAAGAACAAAATTATGCGAGCTTTAACATCTAAGTACCACATCAAACATAGTTTTGCAACTCCATACTATCCACAGGAAAATGGGCAAGTTGAGGCCTCAAACAAGACTATGGTAGCCATCTTGAAAAAGACAGTGCAGGAACACCACAAGGATTGGCATATACAGTTGCCCCTTGCATTATGGGCTTATAGGACTAGCATTCGGACTCCCACTAGGGTGACTCCATTTTCACTAGTATATGGCGCTGAGGCCATTATGCCCTTAGAGTTGGAAATTCCAATGTTGCACGTCACATTGAAAGAGTTCATCGATGATGACACCGCATGACAAGCTCGAATAGACCAATTGATGCTACTAGATGAACATCGCGTGAATGCCCTGGAGCATCTCCGTGTCTATCAGGAGTGATTGAAATGAGCTTACAATATCAAAGTCCACCAGAGAGACTTTGAATTTGGGGATCTTGTGCTAAAATAAAACCAACAGAACTCGAATTTGTTGCTCGATATGTGAGACAAATTTATGGCTAATTGGCTAGGACCCTATATCATATCTAAAAATATTGGTCCAAGTACCTATCGCTTGACATCGCTAGGGGGTGTTGAAGAGCCTGAACCTCTCAACATCATCCATATTAAGGCATTCTATGCTTAGAGAGTGTAGCAGAAAAAGCTCCAAAGGCATCTGTAAGCCCTTTGGTCAGTCAAAAAGGCACCAAGGATTTCTAAAAATTGCTTGGTCAACCCAAAGGCTCTAAGAGTTCCTATAACTACTCGGTCATCCCAAAAGGCTCCAAGCTCTCATTCGAGTGATTTTGTCATGTCAAAAAAAGCTCCAAAGGCATCTGTAAGCCCTTTGGTCAGTCAAAAAGGCACCAAGGATTTCTAAAAATTGCTTGGTCAACCCAAAGGCTCTAAGAGTTCCTATAACTACTCGGTCATCCCAAAAGGCTCCAAGCTCTCATTCGAGTGATTTGGTCATGTCAAAGCTCCAAAGGCTATGTAAGCCCTTTGGTTGTCAAAAGGCACCAAGGATTTCTAAAAATCACTTGGTCAACCCAAAGGCTCAGGGTTCTTAAAGCCCTGGTCATCCCAAAAAGGCACCAAGGATTTCTAAAAATCACTTGGTCAACCCAAAGGCTCTGAGAGTTCCTATAGCTTCTCGGTCATCCTAAAAGGCTCCATGCTCTCTTGCTGAGAGTTTGGTCAACTAAAAGGTTCCAAAGGCATCTGTAAGACCTTTGGTCAATCCAAAAAGCTCCAAGGATTTCTAAAAATCGCTTGGTCAACCCCAAAAAGCTCCAAAGGCATATATACTCATCGTTTGGTCAAATATGAAAGCTCAAAAATTCATAAAAATTTGAAAATATATAAAATTCCAAAAAAATTGGTAAAGCATAAAATCCAAAAACATTTGCTTTTGCAGTTTGCATTTTCATACATGCATTCACATCATCATATTGCATTTAGGCATTTGTCATTCATTGCATTCCATAGTAGAGTGTAATATGTCTATCAAAATCTTACAAATGGTCGCACATTTGTGTTTCAATCATGCACCCTTGCATTTATCATAATTCATTGCATTCATACATGATACCTATTGCGGAGAAATATGTATGTATATTAAGTTTTCCAATCATTCAAACATACCTAGTGGGTTCTTCAGATATTGTAGAAAGCTTGCTTTGCTGTTATAGATGAGGTCATTAGTTGGGATAGTGCTTCAACATATCAGGATCCCATCACTAAGCAAAATAATATAAAATCCTGCTAAGACAAGAGATGATGAAAGCTGCGAAAGCAGTCTTAGGTATCTAGAGAGATGGGTTTCATGACCTACTTATCTTGCAAATAGGTCGGTCTAGAGTGGTGAACTTTGGCAAAAGGACAAGAATTTCCCCTATAAATCCTAAAGTTACAAAGTTTAAATCCCAAGTTACAAAGTGCAAATTTCAAAGTACAAAGTTCAAATCAAATGTAAAGTGACATAGTGAATCAAAAGCACTATAAAAATCCCTTGCTCAAAGAAAATGGTAACACGTGGACTAACAGTGATTTTTATCACTACATATGAGCAAGTAAGAAGGGTGAGAACTTGAATCCCTAGATTGTCCACCTTTTGAAAGCCATAGAGTGATCCCCGATCGCAGCAATGGGTTGGAAGAGTCCCACCTGCAATCGGAGGGGTAGTTCTATTGGGTGATCCCCAAATGTAGCAATGGGTTGAAAGAGTCCCACCTGCATTTGGAGGGGTAGCCCTGATCAATTTGCAAGATGAGCTAGCTCTAGGTACTTAGGATTGTCTAGTTGTATAAGTCTAATCAAAGCTGAAATAAGGATGGTATGATCGTATGAGGAACCCTATCTCACATATGGGTTGAAAGAGTCTCGACTGACATACGGGGTATGCTTATGGTCTATCTAAAAATACTCACATGCACACACAGGGATAATGAATAGTTGGGTCTGTCACGGCAAAAGCCTTGTCCAATAAATGCCTTGTACAGTTAGTATGTGATTTTTGGAGAAGTCTACTAGGGTGTTTGAGTCTCATGGAAAACCTCAAAAATTTCTCTAATAGCAAAAAAACACCAAATATCATTAGACATAAAAAATGTGAGTCATTCATTTATCAGAATGCATTTTACAAAGCACAATCAAACATATAGGATAGATACCACATGAATATCAAAAATGATGTTTAGACGGCCACTGACTATATAGTGCAGCAAAGAAGAAATATACAGAATGACATATTCATTCATTAGCATTATACCAATCCATTTCACTACATTTCATATATGGGTGATTAATTGATTAAGTTCTTGTAATGAGAATTATCAATTATTTTGCATGATTGTCATACATTCTGTGGTGTCGTATTTTAAAATTGATATACACAGTTTACATTCATTCTTTATGTTTTAAGTGATTAAAGCATACAGGTTCATTCCCATTAGATTACGATTATGTACATAATGCATTACCATACATTGCATAGCATACCATAACTTCATAAAAATGAATGCATGCCCACAAAGCAAGAACAAATATGCATTCAAAATAAATACTGCATCCATTTGCATCCATCATAAATAGCATATCTAAACATATAGATCACTGCATAACATCATCATCATAAATAAAATAGCTAGCTAGTGCATGTCATCCATACATTGCATCATATAAACATAGCATCAACATAAGCATTGCATCCATGTGCATCAAATAAACATAAAATCAAAAATAAATAATCAGTACACATTAATGAGCCATAAATGATAAATTCGTATATATATATGTGTGTCCAACAGAGTACATAGGGAGTGTATCAAAATGCCCATAGGCTACAAAGTGTGTAGGTCCTCGACCTTACACCCAAAATAAATGTGGCATATCAAAAATATAGTCTGCATCTAGCAGAGCCCAGATCTAGTCTGCTCCCCCTGTATCGGAGCTCTCGCCACCTCCCTCAGCACTATGCTCTGGAGCCTACTCTCCTGTCTGCTCTGGCACCTGGGGTGGGTCCTACTATGGATCCTGCCTACCTCCAAATCCTAAGGCACCCAACACATGAGAAACTGGTAACTACAGTAGGCTAGTCCTCTGACCGGTGGCCCCTAAAGTCTACCCTGCATCTCTAGGCCTAGCATGCGATGTCGCACCATGTGAGCTAGAGGACCTGTGCATCCTCTCAGTCCTATGAGTCCTGTGACTCGAGCTCACCATAGACTATCCGAAGGTCCTAGACCTGGTCCATTGAGACTCTGAAGTGAAAGGATCCTCAAGAACCTATAGCCTATGCATCTCAATGTAGTCGGCTAGTTGATCAACGTGAGCGAGCTAGGCTGCATGCATCTCATTGGTCCTCATGACCATGCTGCGCAGTCGCTCTACCTCGGCCATCGGATCCTAAACACCTACTAGAGCTACCGCTGGTGCTGTCGGAGGCCCCATAGTAACCTGAGGAGGTGGCATAGCCCCCCTCGATACCCAAAAGAGATCCCTCTCTGCCTCTGCTATAGTCCGCTATGCTTGGGCTAACTCTAGTGCAGTCTGTAGTCTCTAAACCTGGGCCTCTACATCTGTGGCCCATGTAGTAAGATCCTATATCTGACCCTGCACCTCAGTAAGGTGCCTATCCCTATCAGCTACTCTCACCTCCAGAGTGGCGATAGTAGTATCTCGCTCTAGCTATTGTGTATGGAATCATCCGAGCTGACTCTACAAGTCAGCCACCTAAGCTAAGAGTAGACCCTCTACACTATCGGGAGGGACCTCACCCTCCTCTAGAGCCTCCTCATCTGGGTCAATCTTGGGAGCCTCCTCGATGGTGGCCTCTATGCCCCAGCCGCCCTCTATCCGTTGGCGCACCCTACGCCCATCAGGATCTACCTCTACCTCTGCCTGATCTGGCTCTCTACCCAGAGGCCCTATGCCATACCATATGAACATGGACCACCACCCATCATACTCTGGAGTGGTCCCAATAGTCTCAACTCTAGTCTCCTAGTAGTCATCAACAACATCTCCTAGAGGCTCAGGAATGATCCACTATAGATCGTGCTCCATGACCAAGCATTTGTATCTAAGTGGGATATCTAGAATATCTTGTATGAGCCCAAACTATCGTAAGACCCGAGAGTAGAATTGGTACTCTCAAATTTTGGCCTTATGGCCGATCAACCATCTATCATGATGTGCCTGTCTTAGCCATTGGCCCTCCTTCGACCACGTTGGGCAATCCATATAGGGCCACCACTGCACATCATTCGGGCCAAGTGCCACGAACTAAGTAATGTAATGTTGGACGTCACTAGCATGGATCCGACTATGGGTACCCTCCTCCTCACGAGGCCAACAGGTGGCATAACACTGATGCTCATCAGCAATAGAAGTGATGCGCAGTGGAATATCTGTAGGATGCTCGATCTAGATGTGCTGCCACCCCCAGATCTACAATAGAAGACTATAGCTGAGGCCCTTATGGCTACGCTCAGTAATCTGATACAGCTCCCTATAGAGCTGACATAGTAGGGTGCTCCCCCATGATAGCAGTAAGGGCTCCTCTGTAGAACTCTGAAGAACCCTCTAGGCAGTGGACAAGAGGTTCTAGGGAATCCTCATGCCCGAGGAGTCTAGAAGGACAATCTATACTATGAGGTGCATGAAGAGGGCTTCCCATGTAGAGAAGACATCCTCATGATACCACTCATCGATGTGCACCCCTCCATGGTCAATCATGTCCTGAGCATCCTCGCTCTGGTCATCGAAGATAGAATCAAAAACAACCTCCTTTACCCTAGAGGTAGAGGAGATGATGGCCTCACCATCAATGGGGATCCTGAAGATCCTGTAGACATCCTCCAAAGTAATAGTCATTTCACCTGTAGGCAGGTGAAATGTGTTGGTCTATGCATTCTAGCATTAGGCCAACGTAGTCAGGTAGGCTTGATCTACCCTAATAGTGGGTAGATCCATGACATAGCCAAACCCAACAGCTCGAAACCAATCTCGATCATCATCAGATAGAGCCTCATGAAGAGTCTTTAGAATGTCAGGCTCTCGGGCTCTAGAAGTCAACCTCTAAAATAACAAGCATAATGTAAAACAAAATCTAGCTAACTAGAGCTAAAAACAATGCTAAAAATGATAAAAACATATAAAAAAACCGTAGTTGAAACCTGCGGTCCCCAATTTGCAAATTGGGAACCACAGCTAAAACCTACGGTCCCCAATTTGCCAATTGGGAACCATAGCTGAAACCTATGGTCCCCAATTTGCCAATTGGGAACCACAACTACCAGCTGCGGTTTAGGAGAGGCACCCATTTTGGGTACCCTCCTAGTCCACTAATTCACAAAATTAAATCCTAAGCTAACCTAGACTAGTGGGGTTCATTACCAAGTTTAGTGAGGTTCATTACCCGCATTACTTAATGTGGTTCATTTTATTGGTATTGAGTGCGAGGTCTCAGTTTCGAGTTACCTTGCCCACACCCTAGCCTCGGCTAGTAGATGGCTGATCAGGATCCACCATCGAGGTAGATGAGTGTAATTACGGTAGAGTGTGGTAGCATTTCGGATCAAGGAAGGTTCTCTCACTCTCAGAGCTCTCAAATTGCTAGTGCTTGCTAGAAAATAATGAAAAATTTCAAATGGGAATTCAATTTATAGGTTCTCCTAGTCTCGGTGGACCGCAGCTGACACCTACGGTTCCAAAACTAGGGTTTTCCACCCGCAAGTCTGACCCATGGTTCCCAAAATTTGAAAAATTAAACCATAGACCGTACCTACGGTCCATAGCTAGCATTAAATGCACTCAAAACCCACCGTGGGAAGGTCTAAAAGAGCAAATTAATGACTCCCATTGGATAAAAATTCAAAATCAATGATTAAAATTGCCAATTTGGTGATGTTAAAAGCACCAGGATCAATCAAAATGCAAAATTAAAACAAAAAAAATCAAATAATTAAAAACCAAATGCGCCTCGTATTCAGTGATTTATCCTATGCACTTGGCGGTTGCAGCGAGTTGCGATCCATGCAATCCGGCAAGATGAGTAAATCACCATAAGGACATTTGGGGTAAAATTGTCATTTCTTTTATGACATCTTTCAGAAAATCATCGATAACTATGATTCAACACAAGTCTAATTGCATTTGTATCATTTTGATTCCTTAAGATGGCTATTGTAGCCTGACTGCTCCATGGGATAGAAATGTGCAAATACTACTAAGAGTTGTAATCATAAGCTGAACTAGGCCTAGCCAATGCATTAAAAGGCTCGAATCTTAATTTGTTCAGGATCATTCATTATGGTCAAGCGATTTTGTTGCTTCATACATTGTCATTACCCTCATCGACTCATCGCTTGAGGGGGTAGTCATAATTTCATAATCATAATCAAAGTCAGCAGAAGATCCCTGAGATCGTAGATCCCCCGATCTTGTCAAAATTGCGTTCGTTCTTGCGAATCATTGTCAACAACTATCATAAGCTTCCCCCTTTGCTTGGGGTAAACAAAAAATATGATAATTGGTTTGTAACTCTCATCCTTCGGATTTATGGGTCAGAAGATACCCATACTTGGCATTGATGCTATCCGAACGTCTGATGACGAGTGCAGACTTGTCAAAATGTAAGCCTTTCATGAGTTGGAAGCAATGATTCTAAGATGCACGTCCTTTTGCTGGACCTGGGGCATCTAATGTTGATCCAACTAATGATCATCATAGAACCTTAGGCATCATTTTAGGATGTATATTTTTGCTCAGCATTGTTCAATCTCACAATGCATCTCAAAAGGGGCATCTGTAGACACCTAAAACGCATCATGCTGAGGGCGACTACTCATATGGACATGCTACAAGACCATATGGAGGATCTTGGATAGACTCCAAGATAGAGCAGTGGTTCTAACCACTCAATTTAGGCATTTTGGCCTAATCAGTCTGAACCACAGCCCAGACCTATGGTCTCTAGTCTAAACCATGGTTGACACCTACGGTCTGCAGTCTGGACCACAACTGTGACCTACGGTCTTAACTGAAGTTCAGTTAGGCCTTCCATCCAAGCCAAATTGGTTGGAATGGCCAAAAGATCTAGAAGAAGGCAGTTGAAGGATGGAAGATTCTAGAGGCTTCCATCCCAACTATCCTAACCACCCTTCTTGGTCTTGGCTTCTCCATGAAGCCACCCCTAGCCCTAGGGGCATGCTATAAATACCCCCTCCAAATGGGGAGAAAGAAGAGAAGCAAGCATTGGAGATTTGAGCAGCGAAGCCCTAGAAAATTGTACACTCAAACTGAGTATGCTAAGAGATAGAGCTATTGCACTTAATCCCCAACCCTTTTGCCACCATTCATGATGAATTGCATTATGGATGCCCTAGGTGCCTAGGAGGATCAAGAAATGCAAATCCGGGAAAACGAAGGCCCTTCACATCGAATTGACCACCAAATCAGTCTGAGGACAACGAAGGCGACCCTTGAACATCAATTTGGACAAGGAGATTAAGCCCACTACCCCTAATTTTGAGGGTAAACTTATCAGAGGTCAAACCATGATTGTCAACCATGGTTCACAGTGCAGACCGCTCACCAGAGCTACGGTTTGCAATAGGTGACAGATCACCTTACTCTTTTCATTTTTGTCTGGTTAAATAGGTTAGATTAATCATTTCTTAGGTTTAATTATAGTTTAGAAGAATTCTGACCGTAGGAATTAGCTTAGAATAGATAGTTCATGCTTTGCATTAATTAGGATATTTGTGGATCTTTTATGCACCTCTATGCTTCTATTTTGTTATCTGATCCATGCATTATTTGTCTAACGATCTCCTTTATGCTATATTACAAATCTTGATTCAATTAGCATAGTTTAAAGGTTTTCTTTATGTTTTCTTGATTATTAGTTTAAATGGCATTATCATGTATGTTTCCTTAAAGGGCCTCATTATGAGAGGCTATCTATATTTTTGATCGTGTGCTGTTGTTTCTTGATCGTAGGAAGACAGGTACAAGAGGAGTCCATATCATAATCCTTCCACATTGTGAAGAAGGGGGTCAACTCCACCCCAAGGCAGTTTGCGACTAATCAAAGGGCAATATTAATGCGCCTACCCTATTGAGGGCATTGGCAATTGTATAAACTGTATCATCATTCAAGTGACCCTAAGAGGGGCATATGTGTAACAGAGATTCATTTATAATCAATATAAGAAATATCATCTTGTTGAATTTATGCAATGTGTCAATATTTTACGCTTTTGTGATGACTATAGACTAATACAGTAGATAGGTGCATGCTTTTTTCTTATGTCACCTAGCAACCATCAAGGCCTAGAGTAGCTTCTAAAATTTTAATTTATTTTTATTTTAAATTTTTATGCATTATTTTTTGGATTTTTGGATTGATTTGGATTTGATTTTTGGGAATTAGATGTTGATGTCCAGTTCTAAGGAATCCACTTTTATAGGTGAGCTACGGGATGATCTTAGAAATAAGGACTGGGTATGGTTTGGGATGATTTACCTCAGATAGGTAGTGCAACTTCCCATAGTGATGTTATATCAAGGATATATGATGGTCTTGACTCATTGTTGGGATAATAGGACCAACACTTTTTATCTCTCTATGAGTGATATAACTATGACATTAGAGGATGTCTATAGGATATTTCAAATCCCTATTGAGGGATATGCTATCACCTCTACTCCTCTTTTGTAGTGGAGAAAAGTTATTTAGAGGATTTTTTAGAGGAGAGGTAGATGTTGTACTAACATGAATGGACCATGATAGTGTCTTGATCAGAGCATGGTATGATACCCATGTATTCTCTTAGTGGTAGGTAGTAGCAATGTATATCATCTCCAACATCCTATTTCCAAATTCTTCAAGAGTGAGTTTACCTTGGAACCTCTTGGACATTGTGTAATATTTGCTAGAGTGTGATCTACAACATCAAATTATCATGGCATGGGGGAGCACTCTATTATCTCATCTATATGATGGGGTTTATATAGCATAGGAGGCACATAGGATTGAAGTATAGTTTACTTCTATAGGTTTGGTGATGGAAGCACATCTAAGTGGACTGGCTAATAGGACTACCGGTACCTTGAGCTAAGTTGTGGGACATGAATATTGGCTATGTAACTCGATGGTGTGATAGGATTGAGAGATTGGGTAGAGTCAACCAGAGGTAGGTATACTGGCACACTATGTAGGATCGTTGGATAGACTATAGTGGGATCAAGTAGTATGGAGGCCCTACTTGGAGTACCCTCACTGGCCAAAGGTTGTAGTGTATCTAGGGCAGGTGAGACGAGGATGGTGGCTCATTGGGCACCATGGCACCAAGTGGGAGAAATTCCACTACTCTCAGGTTACACAGTAGTTTGAAATATTTCAAGATATCCTAGATAATCCTATCATCTATCATAATCGAGGTGATGAGGCACAACTAGAGTGGCCTCAGGTAGATGCACTCGTAGAGGAGGAGAACCTGATATCGGCTAAGACTATACTAGTTAACCTAGGAACTAGTGCAAATTATGATACCTGGTGGGTCACTCGACTATGGTAAGGAGGTGGTTCAATGAGTAGGCTGATGGAGGTGGTAGTGTATGAGGGTGATGATGATGAGTGATAAGTTTATCACATGATATAGGGGGAGTGGGGCTAGGATGTAGAGTAGGAAGAGAAGCCACATAATGAGGGTAAGGGTGATGAGGATGACCCTACTGATGATATGACCTATTGAGATATTATCCACAAACTGCATAGGGATGGCCAGTAGAGCATGATACTACTCTCATGATAGTCCAGATTCAACTCAATAATGGATGGCAATAGTGGATGGGGTTCTCAGAGGAGATATATCTCCTCAAGGCCCAGGTGACTAGAGCCTAGATAGATATTTCCTAGGTTACTACAGATAGGGATACCCTATAGACACAAATATCTACCAATAAAGTAGAGAGGGATGCCAGGGTAGTGGACTGAGATGCTCTATAGGTTTAGTTGGCTACTGCGACTATAGGTTAGGCTATACCCTCCACTCCAACTATTCAAAGGTAGGCAACATCTGGTGGAGATGAAAATATTAGTAGACTATGGAGCCTCCTAGAGGAGTATGTGGCTCAACATATATCCAATGCATCCTACATAGTGGATATAGAGAGTCAAGTTAGGATACACGATGTGAGCCTACCTGAGAGGTCTATAACAGTGTTATCTCAATAGAGCCAACAAAGTGAGTTTGAGTAGTCATCAATGCAACCCAATCATAGGTCATCCATGTATCTAGAGATATCAGTGGCTAGTGGTTTCAAGTAGCCTCCCAAGAATGAGGTCAAGGGTGCAGGTGACTCTAGGGGTGCAGGCCCCACTTGATATGTATTTCTTATGTATTTAGAATTTTTATGTGTAAGGTCTGAGGACCTACATAGTTATAGACTACGGGCAATTTTTGTACCACTATGCACCTAAATTTTCCACATATATATACATGATATTCTCTCTTATAAATCCTTATGTGTTGATGTTTATTGATTTATGTGATGGATGCATTGATGGATGTGATGATGTATTGATGTATACATGTGATTAACTAATGATATACACTGATTAGATGAGGGATGTATGATTAGATTTTGTAATCTGTATGTATGGATACACTATTATGTATGTGTATATGGATGCAATGCTTAATGTTAAATGCATGCTTTAAATTTATTCAATTTATTATGCATTTAATTCTTGTTATGGATATTATAGATGTAATGTGTATGTAATGCATTAATTTTATGTGGGTTTTCTAATGCAAACTATACATGTATGTTTTAATTATGTAAAACATAATGAATGCATCTAATTTGTGTTTAAAAAACTAATGGTAGACACCATAGAATGTATAAAAATCATGAATTAAAATGTTACCCTTATCATAAGAGTTATACATTTGTATATGCATATGAAATAAAATATGTGAAATGTAGGGGCTTTTTCTAGAAGATTTTGCAAACTAAAAGGTGCGCATAAAATATTCAGTGGCTATCTAAATATCATTATTGATATTCATCCTGTATCTATCCTATTTTATGAGGACCCATTAATAAACAAAATCTCATAAGGAAAACTATGATTTTTGACTAGATAATTTGGTGCTATGAAGGTGTGTTTGAGGTTTTCTGTGAGACTCAAACACCCTAGTTGATTGATCAAAAGTTGTAAATTGACTACACAAGGCTTCGAGAAGATATAAATCTGTTAAGAAGACCTAGATATTCAATATCCTATGTGTGCAAAGTGAATGTATTAAATGAAGCATAAGACTACTAGACAATACAAGCAACCAAAAGCTAGCACAACCATAAGCTGGCATTGGTATGTACAAAAGGTCGCTAATGTGACAGACATATCGCCATGTGTAAGGCTACTCAATTGCCATGTGGAGATCACCCCATGGATTTTGAATGTTGAATATTATATGGATTCAAGCTCATTATTCCCTTATTTTATTTTAATTGCTTTGGATATTTGCTCATGCTTAGTGGTGAAAACCACTATTTTTTTTTTGTTTTTTTTTTGAGGAAGGGATTTGCATAGTGATGAAAATCACTCTTTCTTTGGAAATTTTTGCTCATTTTGTGGAAGAGAAGGGGATTTTTTGGGTAGGGGGGAGCTTATACTTTTGTAAATTCTTAGAATTATATACCATGCACATAATAAGATGAGCAAGAAAAAATTTTCACTTAAGGTGACAAGGATCACTTTGTAGTGTCATACTTCCTTATTCAAACTCAGATTGTTATTTTATAAAATTATGTTAGGATTTTGACATATGAAAGGTACTATAAAAACTAGAACTTACCTTTTGAAAGCCAAGATAGCTTTCTACAAAATCTTAAAAGATAACTAGGGATGTTTGAGTGATCGAAAACCCTAGTATACACCCTATAGCAACTCATTAATTATGTTGAAAAACATAGTTACTCACAAGGAAAATTTAAATGAGAATGACGTTGAGATGTTAGGGTTTTCCCTATAAGTTTTTGTAAAATAAAATGTGTGCATAAAATAGTTAGTGGCCATATAAATATCATTGCTGATATTCATTCGTTATCTATACTATTCTATGAGGATCTCTTAATAAGCAAAATCCCATAAAGAAAACTATAATTGTTGAGGATTGATAAGGTTGATTTGAGATTCATGATTGGTATACAAACATGATGTCATTCATCAGAATGTAAAAATAACTTGTCCTAATGAAAGCATGATGGATGAATATGCCTAATGCACTAATTAATGAATGCAATGAAATGCATGATGATGTAATGCAAATATTTTTGTAATTTTGATGTTTTGTATTATTTTTTTGTTTTCTAATTTTTTTTATATTTTTTGTTGTTTGTGGTTTTTGATTGTTTTATGATTTACGTATAAAACACCTGTAGATGAAGAATTTTGAGAGGTTCAGTCTCCTCAAAACCTTCTAGCGAAGTTAGGTGATAGGTTCCTTGCCCCAATGTCTATGTTATGATGAAAGTATTTAACCAATTGGCCACAAAATTATCTCTTAGATGAGGCAACATCTTTGAATTCTATTGGTTCTCTTTAAGCACACAATTTACAACTTTAAATTCTCTTCAATGGAATTTAATATTATAAGCTCATTTAAGATGATCTTGATAAATTCATGGATGCTCGAGAGCATTCACTCGTCATTCATCAAGAAGGGTCAATTGATCAAGATGAGCTTGTTGCAACGTGTCATCATCAATGAATTATTTTAATGACACACGCAATGATGGAATTTCTAATTACAAGGGCATAATGACCTCAGTACCATACACTAACAAAAATAAGGTTGCCCTAGTGGGTGTCTAAATGCTAGTTCAATAATCCCATAAAGTTAGAGGTAATTGAAGGTGCCAGGCCTTGTGATTTTCCTTAACAATTTTCTTCAATATGGTAACTATAATTTTATTAGAGGTCTCTTCCCACCCATTTGCTTGTGGATAATATGGTGTTGCAAAGCTATTTTTAATATTATATTTGGATGTTAAATCCAACACATATGTGTTATTAAATGATGTTCTATTATCTAATATTATTTTTTATGGAATACCAAAATGACATATAATGTTATGGAGTATGAACTTCGCAATACGAGCTCCAGTCAGAGTGGTCAAAGGCATTGCTTCCACCCAGTTAGTAAAATATTTAGTAGCCATTAGAATGAATTTGTGACAACCTAAATATAGAGGAGAGATCTTTCCAATTAGATCAAATCCCCACTAAGATAAAGGCCATGTTGATTGAATCAGTTGTAAGGCCTAATATGGCAGGTACGAGAGATTGGCATGATGTTGACACTTTATGCACTTTTTGACATATGCACAATAATACTTTTCCATTATGGGCCAATAATAACCCATTTTGAGTATGCGCTTGATGATAGCCATGTCATTGAATTGGTCATCGTAAGTACCATCATGAGCTTGTGAGATTGCCCAAGAAGATTCTTGGGGCTTGATACAATGAAGGATGAGTCCATCATAGATCTTATGATAGAGAATATATCCTAGCAAGACATACCTAGTCACTTTTTTTTTAAATGCTCATTTTGTGGTATGCAATAATATTAGAAGGACATTTCCATGTTTCAGGTAATATTTTAATTGGGTTAGCCAATTTTGATAAGCTTATTCTTCAATTGACTAAACAACTTGTTCCCATTGTGATTCATCTCTCAAATGCAAATATGGAAAAAACCTTGTGGTGAATGGTCATGCCATTATCTGAAGGATCATATTAGATAAAGGACCCCCAGGCTATTTGTTTCATAAAGTCTTATGCCTTGTAGAACCACTCATGATTCAGTTCTATGTGAATCATGTGAATTGATTCTTTATTATCCGAAGCCTCATGCAACATCACTGATTGCGAGAGTGTTTTAACATGGATGGTTATAAAATCATCAAAAGGATTTTGAGGGATTAAATATCCCAAAAAATCCATTGTATCTACAAATTTATTAGACATACAAAGTATTGCCTTGATGTTATACCATTCTAGTTTGGCTAGCAATTTATCTATAGGATATTTATAAGCTTTCAAGATAGGGTATCTACATTGATAAATTCCTTTGACTTGGTTTATGATGAGAAAGGATTCACAAAAGATATTAATATTTTTAATCTTCATGGTGATAGTTGTTTGGACACCCAAGATTAGAGCCTTGTAATCAATGTTACTATTGGTACAAGGGAAATCGAGTTTAAAAGACAAGGGTATAAGAGCTCCTTGTGGAATGAAAAACACAATTCTTGCACCAATCCCTTGCTTGAATTTTGAACCATGGAAGAACAAAGTCATGTTTGCTTTGTTTTTTGATTCTTGGGTTTAGGTGATTTTGATAGTGTGAACACTACGGGTAACTCAATCACAAAAGGCTTGTTGATGAGGCCTGGAAATGCCTCAATCATAACATGTTTTGAACACTAAAAATGCCTATAAACTCTTATGTTTTATCTGATATGTTAGTTAAGTTGATTCAATATGCTTGTATATTAACCATTTTGCATGATCAATGTATTTGGAATATTATATGCTGATTTTACAGCTTTTTGCATAGTTTTGTGTTCTTTTTGCTATGATTTGCTAAAATGGGATATGCTTAGAATAATAGCAGAATTTCACTAATCATGTTTTGATTTGTCTCAAGCAATTATTTCACCTAAATCTGGCAACAGTGCAAGCAAACTATTGTTGTGCAGCAAAAACTGGTCTTTCCCATGTAAATTCCAGCCAGTTGTCCATAAATAGCAAGGCATGGAATTCACATGTGGAAAGAGATGAAGACCATGGGAATTTGATCTTAGGAGATAACCCACCTGAGAGATGCAGAAGAAATCACTGGAAAAGCACACATTTGTTCATTTCGAAGTATCTTCGGAATGAACAGATATCTTCAGAATGAGAGAACACAGCGTCTTCGGAATGAGCGGATCTTCGGAATGAAGAATGCATTATCTTCAGAATGAGGAAGTATCTTTGGAATGAAGGATTGCAGTATCTTCAGAATGAAGAATTGCAGTATCTTTGAAATGAGCGATCTTCGGAATGAGAATTGCATTGTCTTCGGAATGAAGCCACTTATCTTCGGAATGAAAATAGAATGTGCTTTTTGACTTGTTGACCGATTTTTGAAGCCAAAAAAAGGGAAATAAAGGTTGGAAAAGGTAAAGGAAAAGATCTTCCATCTGTCTTTGCCGTCATTGCTGACCAAAGCCATCATTAAGGGAAAGATCAAGTTTTAATCTTCTTCTAGGATAAAACCAAGAATTTGTTGCCAGCATTGTAGGATTAGATCTTTTGAGATATTCTTTGTTTGTAATCAGACCTTAGGACATCTATAAATATTGCTCCCATTCAGGTTGAGCTAGGTAGTAGTAGCAGTAGGAAGTAGAAAGTAAGGAAGCTAGGAAGAAGCAAAAAATAGGTAGAATTTGACTGTTACAGTCCTGTAACAGGTTTTCAATAGAATTATTGTAATCATGTTCTTTAATCAATAAAGTGCACTAGTTCTATTTCATATTGCTTGTAAATGAGTGTGATTAAGATCTAGAGAGAGAGAGAGACTTATACCTTCTTATAGACAAGGAGGCTGGCCACTTCCAGACCTAGGAGGAGGACTAACAAGCAGGTTTTTATTCTAATTTTGCTACGCAGTGAGAATGAGTTGTAGAACTTGTTATTTCAATTGCTTGTAAACAGCTGACAATATCTGCAGTCTTAGTTTATTTATGCTTAGATTAATCTTGTGCTTAATGTTTTAGCTGTAATATTTACTTTCAGCAAAGCTTCCACTTTATTTCAGACTGTTATTCCCAGAATTTACTATTTTTCAGCAATTTCTTGCATTTTATGTTTTGCTGTCAAATCCTGCACAGAAGATTGACAACCTTCTGTTATAGAACCTTGACAGTTTTCATTTTCATGTTAGAATTAGACTTTCATTGCTGCAAAAGTAATTAGATTTCCTTTCTGCAATTAGGATCAGACTTTCAATTCTGCAACTGTTATTTCTGCAATATAATTAGGTCTCATTACGCAATTGTAATTAGGACTTTATTTCTATAGTTAATGATTAGTTTCCAATTCTGCAACTTAGATTAAGGTTTAATTCATGCAATTTAGAGATAGGAATGTCCCAAAACCCCCCACACAACCGGTTCCACCAATAAGACCTGTTGCTCTAGATTGACCTAAGTTATAGTTGTTTTACTTCTTCTTCACAGATAGCCTTGTACACTGCCTTGGATTGACAAATTCATTGAGAATTAATGATGGTATAATGACTACGCATCATTTTGGCACCGTTGCCAGGGAATAGTGTTGCCAGAAGAAAACAAATGAGTCCAATAGCTGTAATCAGACTAAGCTATGAAAATTCAGGTTAAAATCTGAATACAACGAGTTGAGGAAGATAACAACTATTGACTTAATTTATGTCATTTAAGAGTAAACATGAATGAGTAAGTCTAGGGATGAAAAAGGTAGAACTACCCCAAAGGATCCCTGGCTTGTTCCATTAAGGAGATCTTCACGCCTAAGGGGTGAATCACCTGTGTTTGAACTACCAGAAAGATTGATAGAAAAATCACCAGTCTCACCATCATTAGAACATTTTGAGAAAGGAAAATCACCAATTTTATCATCATCAGAATATCCTAAGGAAGAAAATTCATCAGACTCATTATCAACAGAGGGTCTTGGACCTCTTGAGAAGACAATTTGGAAAGCTTTAACTTCTCCCAACAAACAGGAAACTATGGCAGAGGGAGGCAATATAGATGGCCAACATGGCTATGTCCATAATGAAGGAGATGATCAGGATATGCCCCAACCTTCCAGAACATTTGAATATCCTATTCAATCTGAATCCAACACAAAACTCTCCCATGAAGACCATTTCACCTTCAGTACTTCCAACCTTTCGAGGTGTTGTATCTGAAGATCCTGATCAGTTTTTGTTTGAATTCAAGGTAGTGTGTCAGACCTATGATTATATAAATGACAATCAGAAACTTAAGGTTTTTCCCTCAACACTCAAGGATTCAGCATTGCGTTGGTTCATGAGCTTAGAGCCTAATTCCATAAGAACTTGGGATCAAATGGAAACTGTCTTTTTAGACAAATATCAGGAATATTGCCGTGTAAGGAATAGGAAAGATGAGTTATTCAGAATCAAGCAAGAAGATGAGACATTGAAAGATTATCTTGATAGGTTCTCATTTGTTCAAAGGAGATGTGGACTTGTAGAACCAGAATTATGTAAAACCATATTTTTGAGAGGATTGCAAGATGAATCGAGAGAAGTTCTGGATTTGATGGGAAAAGGGGATGTAACCACTCTCGGTAATGATGAAATTGTGGATCTCTACAGGAATTACTCTCGCACTAAACGAGAGAAGAAGAAAAAGCCGCACAAATGGCACGATGTGAAGGACTCGATAGAGGAACTTGCAAATTTTAAAAGTGATATTCTAGTGCACCTAAACACTACTTTGGGGGAAATGTCTGCAAAAGCAAAAAACACAGAACCTTTGGCAATTTATTGCCCAAGATGTAGAAATAAACATGCTTTGCGGGAATGTCCTTTGAATAAAACATCTATCTCGGCCATTTGTAGTATCTGTTCAAAAAGGCATTCAGCTGATCAATGCCACCTGCTACCACAACTCAAAACTATGTTAGAAAATCAGACTGAGGAACTCAACTATATTGGACCAAAACAAGGGGGAAATTTCTCTCAATACCAAAATCCTCCTCGTTTTCCTACAAATTGGGGGCATAATCCTAGTACTATGCCTTGGGGACAATCAGGAACCACCCCAACGTCCTTGGAATTATCCTCAATGGACAAATTCCCAAGAATGGCCACAAGCAAATTGGAGTAACCCAGCCTGGAATCAGAATCAAAACAACCCCTCATGGAATCAAAACAACCCATCTTGGAATCAAAACAATCCAGCCTGGAATCAAAATCAGACTAATCCACATTGGATGCAAAACCAACCATAGTGGAGTCAGCAATACCAGTCCTATCCAAGGCGACAAAGGAATCAAGGTCAAACTCAGCATTTGTTGCCTGCACCTAATCAAAATTTTCAAGAAAAATAGCAGCAAACACAGCAAGTGAAACAACCTCAATTGCCAGCTCAACCAGTCACTAATCCAAACAGTGTGAGACAGACACCTCCTGTCTATGTGGTTGAAGCTGAAGAAAATGTTGAAATTAATGTTCTTGATTGTAGTAACATCCAACTTCGTTCGGGAAAAGTTGTACCTAAACCAGCTTCAAATGAAATCAAAGAAAATGAAGAGCAAGAATCATTGGAACCGGAGAAAGTCCAACCAACAATGGAGACAGAAGAAAAATTGGAACTAGAGAAAATCCAACCAACAATAGAGAAAGAGACAAAAATAGAACCACAGGCAGAACAATTACCAAGGATAATTCCATATCCTGAAAGATTCAATGCAATACCAAAAAATTTTGAGTCAAAATTGGTCAAAGAACTCAAAAAGTTGACTATATCATTGCCCTTATTGCAAGCTATTAAGGAAATACTAGAGATTAATAGTACTGTCCAAAATTTGTGCATTAAAAGAGAAGGAAGAAAAAGGAAGGCATTTCCCAAGACTATGCGAGGTTGAAGGAAAGATAGCTGATCTCTTATCTGGAAAACTAGTACCTCCAAAGTATAGTGACCCAGGAAG
This sequence comes from Wollemia nobilis, assembly GCA_028583015.1. Taxonomy (NCBI): domain Eukaryota; kingdom Viridiplantae; phylum Streptophyta; class Pinopsida; order Araucariales; family Araucariaceae; genus Wollemia; species Wollemia nobilis. The sequence goes on along the minus strand of JAQPPZ010001711.1, from coordinate 3,218,206 downwards.
TCCAGTTATCACAGTCACCATAGGTTCAGTACCAATATCAAATGTTTTAGTAGATCTAGGAGCTGCAATAAATGTCATGACCAAGGATACAATGGAACAATTACAGCTCAAACATCTCAGCCCCACATTTACAGTTTTAGAAATGGTTGATAGGTCAGTTGCAAAACCTGAAGGTATCATTGAAGATGTCCCTATAGAAGTTTCTTCTTGGGAATTCCTTGTAGATTTCTTGGTTTTACAGCCAAGAAATTCAGCACATGGATATCCCATTATTTTGGGAAGACCTTGGCTTGCAATTGCAGCAGCCTTCATAGACTGCAGATCTGGAAATATGACTATTTCAAATGGTATTGATCTGAAACAGATTTCTTTATATCCTCTTGCAAAACCATCTAGCAAATTTTTAGGTCAGTTATGGTTTTTTGACTCGGAGGAAGAACCAGAAGAGGTCATTTCTACACTAGCTACCTTAGTAGTAAGAGAACACAGAGAAGACCTCAGTGACATAGAAAATTTAGAAAATGAAACAATCCTGATGAATGTTCTGCATGAACAAGGTTTAGAAGGGGAAGCAACAAATATCCAACGGTTGTTAAGTAATGAGGAGAATCAAAAATCTGAAGATGAACCATCTGTACTATCACGGGGAAACTCTGTTTCACTACCACATGGATGGCACCATCATCTGATTTTTCCTTCTCATCTGTTCCATACAAGATATGCTTCCCTCAAGCGGCAATAAAATAGAAACTGCTTCTTTTCTCCCATCTCAGCAATGTCCTCTTAATCCCCTAATCACCGGGTATGAAGGAGTGAATTCGGTCCTTCTAAATACAAAACAAATAGAAGTCCATCCAGGAAAATTTTTAAACATTTACAGCCAGCTTACTAGGGAAGAGGAAGAAAAATTGATAGTTGTCTTGCGGAAGCATGTTCATGCTTTTGCTTGGAACTACAAAGATATGTCGGGAGTTCATCCGATATATGTACCCATAGAATCTATACTGAAGAAGTCAAGCCAGTTAGACAACCCCAGAGGAGATTGAATCCTGCCTTAAGAGATATTGTGAAAGAAGAAATTGAAAAACTTTTGGAAGTAGGATTCATTTACCCAATTTCTGATAGCCAATGGGTCTCTCCATTGGTTATAGTTCCTAAGAAAAATGGAAAAATGAGAGTATGTGTAGACTATAGAGAGTTGAATAAGGTGACATACAAAGACCATTTTCCATTACCTTTCATAGATCAAGTGTTAGATACTCTTTTTGGAAAAAGATACTTTTGTTTTCTTGATGGATTTAGTGGATATAATCAAATTCAGATTGCACCTGAAGATCAAGAGAAAACAACTTTTACATGTCCATGGGGAACATTTGCCTATAGGGTTTTACCTTTTGGTTTGTGTAATGCCCCAACAACTTTTTAGCGAGCAGTCCTAGCAATTTTTGCTGATCTGACCACCAAAAGTGTTGAAATATACATGGATGATTTCACAGTATGTGGACAAACTTTTGATTTTACATTGGAAAATCTTGACAAAGTCTTAACTCGTTGTGAAACATACCGGTTATCCTTGAATCCAGAAAAATGCTTCATGATGATGAAGGAAGGGATAGTTCTTGGTCATCACATCTCTCTTGAAGGGATCCAAGTTGATCCAAAGAAGGTGGAAATTATCAAGAATCTCCTTCCTCCTAAAACTCAGACTAATGTCAGAAGCTTCCTAGGACACATTGGTTTTTACCGCGAGGTTTATTCCCAACTTTAGTACAATAGCCAGTCCTATGTTTGCCCTATTGACTAAAGATTCTGAATTCTCCTGGACTGCAAAGTGTCAGGAAGCATTTGAAGCTCTGAAAGAGAAATTGATAACTCCACCTATGCTCAGAGGACCTAATTGGACATTACCATTTCACATACAAACTGATGCCTCCAATACAGCAATTGGAGCAGCATTAGGACAAATTGACAATGGTGAACACTATACCATCTACAACATTAGCAAGAACTTGACAGGAGCCGAGAAAAATTATACAACCACTGAGAAGGAATTCCTAGCAGTAATTTATGCCATCAACAAATTCAGGCATTACATCACAGGTTATCAAATATTTATTCATACAGATCATACAACCATTAAGTATTTGATGAATAAACCTATGGTAAGTGCAAGAATTATTCGTTGGTTGTTGTTGCTGCAATAATTTGATATCACAATAATCAACAAACCGGGAAAAGCTAATGTTGTGGCAGATTTCTTGTCCAGGTTACGAGAACACGAGATGAAGGGGAATTAGTTGATGACACTTTTCCTGATGAAAAACTATTTGCTATATCGGTCCAATCACCTTGGTTTGCGAGATATAGCCAATTATTTGGTCACAGGGAAAGTTCCTCCACATTTCACTTCAAAACAGAAAAAAACAATTGATCAAACAGAGTTCTTCTTTTGAATGGATTAAGGGTATGCTTTTTAAGTGCAGTCCTGACCATGTGTTACGTAGGTGCATCCGAAAGGATGAAGTGTATGATATCCTTAGAGCTTGTCATGATGAACCCTCAGGTGGACACTATTCTATAAAAAGCATAGTTAGGAAAATCCTAGGGACAGGATATTATTGGCCATCTCTTCACAAGGATGTGAAAAAGTACATCAGGCATTGTGATGCATGCCAAAGAATGGGGAAACCCACTCATACAAATGAGATGCCACTACAGCCTCAAATGGTTTTAGAACCATTTGAGAGGTGGGAGCTTGATTTTGTAGGACCTATTGATCCACCTTCTCAAGGAAAGGTGCATATTCTAGTATGCACCGATTACATGACAAAGTGGGTAGAGGTGCGTGCTTTCAAACATGCTCGTGAAGAGAAGGTCGTTGATTTCTTGTATACTCAGATTTTTCAGAGATTTGGAGCTCCACGGTCTATCACCACAGACCAAGGACCCCAATTTGCATCCAAAGTCATAAAGGCATTTACAGAATTGTATGAAATCAAACATAGGAAATCATCACCTTACCACCCACAAGCAAATGGCCAGGTTGAGGTAACAAACGAGGGAACTAGAACGCATCTTGACAAAAATAGTAGCTTTTCATAGGAGAAATTGGCTAGATAAATTACCCGAAGCGGTTTGGGCCTACAATACTACTTGGAAGTCCACTACTTGGATTCACACCTTATGAACTAGTCTTTGGTAAAAAGCCTCTCTTGCCTATTGAATTTGAGCTACTAACATTGCGCACAGCATTGGAAATTGGAATTGAATTGTCACAGGCACAGACAGACAGGATTCTGTAGCTGAATGCATTGGATGAACTTAGATTGGATGCTCTGCACCAAACTGAGGTAATTCAGGAGCAGAGGAAGCTGTGGCATGACAGTCACATTCAGCAGAGGAAACTTCAACAAGGAGATTGGGCTTTATTGTTTGATTCTCGCTATGAAGACTTCCCTGGAAAATTGAGAACTAGATGGTTGGGACCTTACTAGATTGAGGAGGTATTTGACAATGGAGCAGCTCGTCTATCCCCTATTGATGGATCACAAAGAAAGTTGGTAGTGAATGGACATCGCCTCGAGGTGTACCATACACCTCTGACTAAAGAAGAATTCTTGCAGCAACTTGATAGTTTGGATACACAACAGGTGGAAGAGATTCCCTCTTCCACTTCAAAACAATCAGCATGATCATGGATTTCAAGAAAAAGCAAAAAATACAAAAAAATCAGAAAAAAATAGAAAACAAAAAGATGAATAAATTTTGAGTATGAATTCCTTCATGGGCATGGTTTCCGGGGAAATCATGAAATTCCTTCATGGGCAGGGATCAGAAATAGATAGGGATCAAGAAAAAAAAGAGAGAAAAGGAGAGGTAAAAATAAAAAGGGGAAAATCAAGAAAAAAAAAAGAGAGAAAAATGAATAACTCAGCAGTGAAAACCTTTTCTTAAGGCACTACTGGGTTGGTATGCATGAAAACCAGTTTTTTGGCATGCATAACCTTGAGAAATTTCTGAACCATCATTGTACAAATTCACCAAGTGCACTTGTTTTGAAATGTTGCGAGAAAATCTCAGTGAGAATATCAACAAAGGCGAGTCATTCTTCAAAGTGGCATTAACTATTTTTATCAGGTATATATATTTCTTACATTTCTTCATTGTAAAATGATTGGTGTATAGTATATGAAAATTAACCATTAGCATAAAAGGTATTCATAAGAGTTGGCATACTTAAAACATGTTTTGAGAATGAAAATATTGATTTCTGCCTAATCTTCGGAACAAGAATGCCAAAAATAGTGCCTGCTGTATTATCTTCGGATTGAAATTGTCTTCGGAATGACAACAAAATGAATGTTGCACTTTGTCTTCAGAAAGAAACTTTGTCTTCGGAATGACAATTTGTCTTCAGAATGAAACTTGATCTTCGAAATGACGACTTGCTGCATCATCTTCGAAATGAAGATCTGTCTTCGAAATGAAGATCTGTCTTCGGAATGACGATTTACCTTCGCAATACAGCCTGATCTTCGGAATGAGGATTGATCTTCGGAATGAGGATTAATCTTCGGAATGAAGATTTAAATTTGCAAAGAGGATTTGTCTTCGGAATGAAGACCTGTCTTCGGAATGAAGTTATAATCTTCGAAATGAGGATTTGTCTTCGAAATGAAGACTCGTCTTCAGAATGAAGTCATAATCTTCGGAATGAAGTTTTGTTTGCGCAATAAGTTATAATCTTCGGAAAGAGCATTTCCACGTGGCATCCAAGAAGACAAGGTACGACAAAATCAAACTCTTTTAGTTGCATACGATAAAGGAACACGTGTCAGTCAGCACATGGTTTGTTTTTGCACCCATTGGAAAGTACCAAAATTACGGAGGACGTGACCAACCATATGCCACCAATTTTTAATGCCAATAAACATGCACGTGAGAATCTGCGGACTGAACAAAAAAATTAAAACCAAATGAGGTGGATCTAACGGCAAGGACGTCCAAGCAATCATTGACGGATAGGTGTTCGATGCAATAGTAGAAATGTGTGCCACCTTTCTTTTCGAAGACGTGTTTGCGAAGTACAGTGCTCAGGTTACGGTTCATTCCGAAGAAGACGAGAAACAGGGCAACGAAGGTTTCAAACTAAAACTCTGCAAATCTGCAACATAAAAAAACCAGAGATCCAGCAGAGAAATAGTAGCAGTAGTGAACAGAAAATATGGGGCGAAAGATCAGAACAGAACCTGTAGATACCACCTACCTCCGAGAAAATCTGGTAGTCGTGCAGATTTTTGAAGATGGAGGGTTTATGCCATTTTTGGATAAGTTTAATGGGTCTTCTGAAGATTTGGCTGGCATGTTCGCCCATACATTCAGAAACAACCGAGCACATGTAAACGACATGACTATTGAGGTAACCCTTAAAATTTTAAGTCAGATTACTGAGTTTGCCATTAGAAGGGATTTCAATTTCTAGATCTGGCAAGAATACATTGGCAAATGTAGTTAATCAGTTTGTAGAAGAAAATGATAGAGAGCCAGAGTATTTAACCCATAACAACACATGCAAAGGGTTAAAAAGGGCCAACCTGCAGGAACCCTGGGATGAAGTAGCCACCTAGGTAATTAAATTCCTAACCTGTGAAGGGCAGTATGTGCTGTTATCGGGGCATCATCTGCGAATTTTGAACCATCTCAGACATGGTGAGCAACAACCGAAAGTTAGGGTAAATCTTCCCCTGTATCTGTATCAAGAATTAAAAAACATGGCAAAGAGATATCAGGAGGGTAAAGGAAGCCTTCGCCATCATGGACTCATCAAACTAGTTTGCCAGCACCATTTTAGAGGAAACCCTAGGAGTTTTGATAGGTTTTACTCTACCCTAAATGATGTCATTTTTAGGGATGAAGATGAGGAAGAAGAAGAACTAGATACTGCTGATGTTGCTACGGAAGAAGAAACAAGCTACTAAAAAATGTTGCGAGAAGATGCTGTAGAGGAAACTGCAGAAGGTGCTACAGAAGCTGTTACAGAAATAGAAACACACCCAACAATAGCAGCAGAAAACCTTGCTCCTGAACCCTCAACTTCACGAACCAAGAAACAAAAGAGAAGAGGATCTGGAACTGGCAGCAGAGCAAAAAAACAAAAGAAGGTTCATTTTTCTAGAGTGACCACTGATTTGATAGAACAAAGAAGTGAAGCACTTAACCAAACAGAGGCAAAAACAACAAGGGAAATAGAGGCATCTAAAACTAACCCCATAACCCCTACTGTCACCAAAAAATAGAGCAAAAAGAAGAAGTTTGCATCTGGAACTAGGAGGTCTACAAGAATCCATTTGAAAGAAATAGTAGAACAGGTTATGGAGGAAGAAGATAGACCAAGCAGCCCAGATGTCACAGAGATACAACCAGCCTCTGAAAACTTTCTAGAATTCCTTGAACAGATAGCTGAGACAGAAATTGAGTAGGATAATTTGGAGGAAGCTACAGTTCAACAGGCTACAGATATGGTAGATACCCTTATAAATAGTTTTATAGAGCCTCTTGAACAAGAACAAATTGTTGCAGAAGAGGAGATATTGGTTGAGCAGCCAACTACAGCTGATTTGTCTACATCGACTTCTAAAGCAGAAATAAAAGTGGAAGACATCACAGAGCAGCTAAATGCAGCAAGAAGTGTTGTTAGAACACAAACCAAGTGGATTGAGGAGAAAGAAAGTACCATTGAAATACAGAAAAGAAAAATTGTAGAGCTTCAACAGGAAGTGGCAGAATTGAGAAAAATGTTGTCACAATCTGAAAAATAGCCAGTTGTATCCATTGATGAAGACAATTTGGCTCAATTGCTTTTGGGTCTATCAAGGGCAGATGACTCTGTTGAGACAAACATGGGTGTTCATTCTGAAGTAGCACTCCTTCATTCTGAAGAAGTGCCTATTCATTCTGAAGCAACACCATCTCATTCTGAAGCATTGCCTTCTTGTTCTGAAGATGCTTCAGAAATGGTAAAGAGCATAGCAGAGGATGTTGAAGATGAGCCACCAACACAAGAATAGTCCCAGCAGCAAGAAAATGTTCAAGTAAGTACTCCTATTGAGGTCCCTGCATTCCAAACTGTTACACTTTCAGTAGAAACAGCAGATAAGGGGGTACAAGTAGAAATACTATCTGATGACAACCCCATAGAAATAGCAAATAAGGAGGTACAGGTAGAATTATTGATAGATGATCAACCAGTAGAAGTGGCGAGAAAAAGGAGTTCAAGTTGATCTGCTACCTAGGATTCCACCTATAGTCAGACCACCTAATACTGTGTCTCTAGAGCGAGTACAATGCAGACATAGCTAGGTTGGATGATTAGATATGAGCAGCTTGCCACTAAAACTGAAAAGTTCAAATTGGAAGCAAAACAGCTAGAAGCCAAGGAAACAGAAATTCAGGCATTGAAAGAAAAGGTGTCTGACTTATGTCAAATTGCTAAATTTTTAGTGCAATTTAGACGACCAACCAGATTTTATAGCCTTATTTTGAAGGAAAAATACCTCAGATGGCAGGTCATGAGGATTAGTTCAAACCTCCCATATAAATTGGACACAACTGTAGATTTCTTGGAGGCATATTTTGATAGCCCTTTTGAGCGAGAAAAATCTCTTGTGTGAACTATTTTTACACAGTTTCTTCATTCCGGAGGAAGTTGAGTTTCATCCTCAAATCTACATTGGAGATGTTCAGTTGAGAGCATTTATGTCTACTTTGCAGAATCAGCTTTACTGGGATCAAGAGAAAAAGCAGAATAAAGAGATTGAAACAAGGGTTGAGTTGTTAGTCAGAGCAATCCAGCCAAACCACCTAGTTATCACCAGACAACACTTCTCAATGATGAACAGGGATGATATAAAGAGGATGTACTTGAACAACTTAAGGGACTGTGTGGCTAGGTTCAATAATTTTTGTGATCACAATTTTTTCCTAGCATTGTCAGTGTGCAGAGATAGATGGGATGAACTTCCCATGTCTTTGCAGAAAAGAGAACCCATCTCCCCCATCAACTTAGAATGGTCCAGAAGAAGAGCGGGAAGGTGTAATCCAGTGATTCAAATCATGCAACATAACTGGATAGGTCTCGGGTTTAGGCCTCCAACCATCATTACTCCAGTTCCATTCTACTTTGAGGAAGATGCCCAATTTGATGAACAATTTGAAGACTGGCTCAGGAACATTCAAGAAAATAGGGGGTATTATATAGGCAAGAAATTATTCTACGAGGTCATGGAATCTAAACATGGACATATGTGATTCCATAGCCCAATAGAATGCATGAGGGCATGCATTAATATAAGTTGGGGGGAAAATGATGAGGCCTGGAAATGCCTCAATCATAACATGTTTTGAACACTAAAAATGCCTATAAACTCTTATGTTTTATCTGATATGTTAGTTAAGTTGATTCAATATCTTGTATATTAACCATTTTGCATGATCAATGTATTTGGAATATTATATCCTGATTTTACAGCTTTTTGCATAGTTTTGTGTTCTTTTTGCTATGATTTGCTAAAATGGGATATGCTTAGAATAATAGCAGCATTTCACTAATCATGTTTTGATTTGTCTCAAGCAATTATTTCACCTAAATCCGCAATGATTGCAAGCAAACTTTTGTTGTGCAGCAAAAACTGGTCTTTCCCATGTAAATTCCAGCCAGCTGTCCATAAATAGCAAGGCATGGAATTCACATGTGGAAAGAGATGAAGACCATTGGAATTTGATCTTAGGAGATAACCCACCTGAGAGATGCAGAAGAAATCACTGGAAAAGCACACATTTGTTCATTTCGAAGTATCTTCGGAATGAACAGATATCTTCGAAATGAGAGAACACGACATCTTCGGAATGAGCGGATCTTCGGAATGAAGAATGCATTATCTTCGAAATGAAGGATTGCAGTATCTTCGGAATGAAGGATTGTAGTATCTTCAGAATGAAGAATTGCAGTATCTTCAGAATGAGCGATCTTCGAAATGAGAATTGCATTGTCTTCGAAATGAAGCCACTTATCTTCGAAATGAAAACAGAATGTGCTTTTTGACTTGTTGACCGATTTTTGAAGCCAAAAAAAGAGAAATAAAGGTTGGAAAAGGTAAAGGAAAAGATCTTCCATCTGTCTTTGCCGTCATTGCCGACCAAAGCCATCATTAAGGGAAAGATCAAGTTTTAATCTTCTTCTAGGATAAAACCAAAATTTGTTGCAACATTGTAGGATTAGATCTTTTGAGATATTCTTTGTTTGTAATCAGACCTTAGGACATCTATAAATATTGCTCCCATTCAGGTTGAGCTAGGTAGTAGTAGCAGCAGGAAGTAGAAAGTAAGGAAGCTAGGAAGAAGCAAAAAATAGGTAGAATTTGACTGTTACAGTCCTGTAACGAGGTTTTTAGCAGAATTATTGTAATCATGTTCTTTAATCAATAAAGTGCACCAGTTCTATTTCATATTGCTTGTAAATGAGTGTGATTAAGATCTAGAGAGAGAGAGAGACTTATACCTTCTTCTGGACAAGGAGGCTGGCCACTTCCGGACCTAGGAGGAGGACTAACAAGCAAGTTTTTATTCTGATTTTGCTACAACAGAATGAGTTGTAGAACTTGTTATTTCAATTGCTTGTAAACAGCTGACAATATCTGTAGTCTTAGTTTATTTATGCTTAGATTAATCTTGTGCTTAATGTTTTAGCTGTAATCTTTACTTTCAGCAAAGCTTCCACTTTATTTCAGACTGTTATTCCCAGAATTTACTATTTTTCAGCAATTTCTTGCATTTTATGTTTTGCTGTCAAATCCTGCATAGAAGATTGACAACCTTCTATTACAGAACCTTGACAGTTTTCATTTTCATGTTAGAATTAGACTTTCATTGCTGCAAAAGTAATTAGATTTCCTTTATGCAATTAGGATCAGACTTTCAATTCTGCAACTGTTATTTCTGCAATATAATTAGGTCTCATTCTGCAATTGTAATTAGGACTTTATTTCTGTAGTTAATGATTAGTTTCCAATTCTGCAACTTAGATTAAGGTTTAATTCATGCAATTTAGAGATAGGAATGTCCCAAAACCCCCCACACAACCGGTTCCACCAATAAGACCTGTTGCTCTAGATTGACCTAAGTTATAGCTGTTTCACTTCTTCTTCCGTAGATAGCCTTGTACACTGCCCTGGATTGACAAATTCATTGAGAATTAATGATGGTATAACGACTATGCATCACTTGTCATCCTGAAGAGGAGCCTTTCCTAGCCGATTAACTATGAGTTGTCCTTTGATGGATTTCTAACTAATGAATTTAATATTTAATTTCTTTAATAGCTTGATCCAGTTTATGGTTCACGTATCATGATATGTGTGAGTCATCATGTACCACAAAGGATATTATTTTGATATGACATACATGGTATGACTTAACATGCAATGGCAAATATTTTTGGTAGTGAACATCACTACTAAGCAAAGCTTTTCGATATATGCATACTTTAGCTTGTAACTAATCAAGGTGTGACTAATGTAATAGATAGTCTATTCTTTATTTTCCTTATTGTTATGGGTCGACATGGTCCCTAGAGAAAAATATGTGGTGGAAATATATAACGAGAAAGACACACCTGGTTGAGGTAGAGCTAATACTAACAACGATGTTAGGTATTATTTGATCTCATAAAAGGGCTTTTGACAATCTTCATCCCAATTGAATGGGACCCCCTTGTGTAGCAGTCAATTCATGGGTCAATATTTATTCGACAATTGTGCTATGATGCATTTGATGGACGCTACCTTACCTTGCAAGCTACGAAGCTCTTTAATGTTCAAGGGTAAAGAATTTATAAAATTGCTTTGATATTTATAAGATCTACTTTTATCCCTATCTTAGAGACTATGAATCCTAGAATTTTTTTTGATGTGACACCAAAAACACATTTCTTAGGATTCAACCTGACATTATGCTCTATCAGGTGATCAAAGACTTCTTGTAGTACTTCTGCATGCTCTTCATGCAATAGAGATTTGAAGAGAAAATCATCTATGTAATATTATAGGATTTTATGTATGTAATCATGAAAAATATATGTCATGGCCCGCATATAGGTTGCACTAGTATTTTTTAGGTAAAATGGCATAAATTTATAGCAAAATGTTCCCATGACGTAGTAAAGGTTGTTTTATGTTGATATTCGGGTTTGACCCAAATTTTATTATAGCCTAAAAATCCATCCATAATGGATAACATCTCATGATCAGAAATTACATCTACTAGAGCATCGATGTTGAGTAAAGGGAATGTATCCTTGGGCATTGCTTTGTTTAGATCTCTAAAATTTGTATAAATACGGATCTTCCCATCAGGTTTTCCTATGGATACCATTTTAGATACCCATTTCAGATAGTCGATGGGTTGGATAAAATTTCACATCCAAAAATTTCTATAACTCATATTTCACCATTAGGACCATTTTTGGATGCATATTTTTGAGCTTTTTCTTGACCAAATTCATATTGGGGTCTAGATTAAGGTTATGTATAAAAAAATTTGGATCTAGACCTAACATGTCCTTAAATGAATAAGAAAATATATCAGATATTTATGTCAAAAGAGATATGATGATGACACACTCTTTAGGAGATATAATATCTCCTAGATTTACTTTCTTAGGATCATTGGGGTCATTGCCAATATCCATGTTGAAAGTTTCCTCAATTGATATGTGAGATATCTATTCAAGTTTATGAGGTGTAGGGATCAATTGGATGTCATCTACTAGGTTAGGAGGATCTTTCATATCAAATTCAACCTCAAAATTACAAAAATATTGAGTATGGCCTAGAGTGAAATGGAACAGTTGTAGCATTTATTCACATGAGAAGAACTCCTCAAGTGATGGTGATGATGCAACATGATCAAATTCAATGACCTTAAGATTGAGGTGCAATGGATTTGATGGATCATTGGGATTGTGAAGGAGCACAATTAAATCAATGGAAATCATATTTATGGATGGTTGATGATTTCCATTACCACGTAGGTAGGACTTGTCGATTTTTTATTGATCCATATGTGCTACATGTGGTGTAGGAGGCATTGGGATGTCTATATTTAATCTAGGAGTGGATAGGATAATTAGGTCTTCAGGAAGAAGTAGCTACCTCCAGTTAGGAAAAGGAGGAAAAACCCTATGATAGATGTCATCTATATAATATATCCTATATAGTTATTAATATGATGAAGGTAGCAAGGATATACGTATGCAATTTCTATTTCATCCTCATATTCTTCATCTTCATTGATCCAATCATTTTCAGGATTATCATCGAGTTCATATTCCTCTTCTTGATTGGTCTTATGATATGATTCATTGATCAAATTAGGGGGTTCTATGGTGACCATTGTGATAGAGATATGATCCCTCAATAGATGAGAAGGGATAGAGTCAGTGTATTCATTCTCATCAATGTCCTCCCAAAACCCTAGGATTAGGCATTCGAGGGAATACCCTAAATCAAATTTATTTGTAGGCAATTAATATTATAGGAGATAAAGTATTATTTAACCCTACTTGTATAGACAAGCTATTTTTGTACCAATGGAAATGGTAGAAGTATCTTAGAGAAAAATTAGGATTTGACATATAGTAGATGTTTCCTATAAATTGTTCATTATTGTGATTGGAAATAGGAGATTGATCTAGGGTTTGGTCAAAACCCCCATATATGAATTTTATTTGATTAGGTGGTATACTTAGGGACACAACCATTCAATTGGGCAAGGGAGGAGCATGAGGTCTCCCCATATCTTGGGAAGACTCAATAATTGGTGTGAACGTGACATTTTATACCAAAATTTTGTAAGCCCAGGGTTGACTAAATGAATAGTCACTTATGGTACGGATGATACTATCGATGATGTAGGAGATGCAGGTTGAGGTATGTCATCCATTATGTTAGGTGATTCTTCCTCTTCCATGGGAATCTAAATTTATGCCATAGATATGTTAGGGATGATTTATGGAGCATCTACCATGGGCACCTTCAATTTGTGTTTGATCCGAGGATCATATGACGATGAAGGAATATCTAAAGTATCCAATGGTTTAGGTAGAGGTGGTGATAATAAGGTGAATGGATCAATGTGTGCTGATTTTGGAGGGTGCTCTGGACACTTGATGGTAGAACTAGGTCTAATATCTAGATGCATTGATGGTCAGATGAACTCTCTCAAATTACTGACCTGATTTACATATTTATATGGTTTGTCATCTAAAAGGACAACATGAACTTGTCCTTCATGTATGTATTTAATACATTGATGCAAAATTGAAGGAAAACACTTCATGTCCTGGATCCAGGGGTGACCGAGCAATATATTGTATTGCATTGCTCCTTATAGTACATGGTATAATACATAAATATTTTTAGCCCCACCTGAATAGGTAGGACTATAGTTCCAATCATTGAGCATAACACATCACTAAATGCTTGTAGTGTGAAAGTAGATGCCACTATGTGCAATATTGGAAGGCTCAAATGTTCTAAAGTGGTTGTTCTTATAATATTAATGGATGAGCCTATATCAATCAATACTTTCTTGTAAGGTATCCATTTGATATAAGCAATAATGTATAATGGAGGATCCACTATGTTTGTTGGTACCTATTTAATTTCATGGTCATAGAAGGTTACCACAGGCTCTTTACACTTATAGAAATGCCCTATAAAATTGGTGAATGTGTTAATGTCTTGAGGCTGAAGCTTGATGGATTTTAAAATTTTTATAAGTTCTTCCCTATGACTAGTATATTTTTGAATAGGCTCGTAAATGAAGAGCTTAGTCGATGTTTTTTGCAGGCTTTGTGTAAGCTTGTTTATGATAGTTATCACCAGTTGAGGTGGTGGACCTAAAAACAAGTTTTGAGTTAGCAAGGGCTGAGGCATAGAAGGGATTTGAATGGGTACTGTAGGTAGCTCAAATTGATTGTACCTTTTGTTTTGCATCATGATATTTATCATACCTACAAATATGTGAGTAGGTGGATCCATATGTATCTCATTGATATAACCGATTTGGTTACCCTTGACCTTGTGCATGGGCAAGATATCCTTGAAAATACCCATCTAGTGATTATCAAGGGTAAGAGGGTTGTTACTCTATATTTGGTTCTTATCCAACATGTTTTGTACTAGGTTTTTGAATCCATAACACATTTTTATATCATGTCCATTTTGATGATGATATGCACAATATAAATCCTCTCTGTACCCCTTAGGTTTTGGGATGCCAAAGAATCAATAAGTGGCATATATGTATGAGGAGGATGGTGCAGCCTATCCTATTCTTGGTTTATTTGGTGTTGATTATTGTCCTACATTGGAGGGGGTTAAGCTTGATAACTAGGCTACTGTGACACATTTTCCACTTTAGGAACATTTAAAACAACCTAATATATCAGAGCTGGTTTCATTTGATTGTGATTGTTTCGAGTATTTTTGTTTCATTCCTTTTTGGGGAGTTTTATATCTCCCTCGTGGACCTTAATGTCCTCAATAACTTTGGTTTGTGCCAAATCCTCATTGAATTTTTGATACTACTACAACTATAGAAGAAGCAATATGTGCTTTGAGTAGCTTTTTATAAACATCTGGGTCAGTTCTAAAATAGGTACAGTGAAAGGTAGTTTTGAAATTATTTTTCACCACCTATTTCCATAGTACATAATTGGCTCATTGTTGAATTGATGTAGGTTCGATAAGTTAGTTAGGTTAGCCTTATTTTTTATGCCAAATGAGAAGAATTCTAGAAAGACAATTTCTAGTTGTTCAAAGCTAGAGATGCTATGTCACGATAATTGATTATACCACTCTAAATATGAGCTAGAGAGTGTTATCAAGAATGTTATCAATCGTAAAGCATGATAATCTTGTAACTAGAAATACAAGTTTATAAAAATTGTGATATGCTCTTGAGCATCATCATCTCCTTTGAATTTCTCCAATTTAGGCATTTCAAAATGCTCGATATAAGTAGGACAAGGAACTGATGGGTGAAGAGGTTGAATGCATTATTTACGTAATGTTGGATTTTGGTTACCCATTCCTTACTTTTATAGCAATTTAATTTGCTCTATGAGGACCTTGTGTGCATGAGATGTTATAATATCATTCTATTGAAGTGATCTCCTAGGAGGTAGAGATGGAAGGTTCTTATTTGATCAAGGTGGTGGATTGTAATCATTAGCTACATCCTCATAAAGTGACTTAGGATACACTTGATCCTAGTATTTTGGTTCTATCTCTTCGTACGCATCATATTTCGATAGATTTAGTGCTTGATGTTGACTTGGTCAAGACTGATGAATAGAGATGGGAAGAGGATGATTATTGTTTGGTCTAGAAGGAAACTCCTTATGTTGTGCAATTCACCTTATGTTAAGTTGTTTCTGGTATGTACTCAACATAGGAATTTTATCATAAGCTACCCTATGCGATTGCTCCTCATGCAATCTCTATTTAAGAATTCTCCCTTCATGTAGTCTATGGTCATACAACCTTTGGTAGTGTAGCCTTTATTGCTCTACATGTTCATGATCTAGGTGCTCTCTTTCCTTTCACAAGTCATCCAATTGTGATTGGAATAATTGTTCTCTTTGAATGGTATTTAGCCTAGGTAGATGATCTGTTCGATTAGTTGCATGAGTCTATGAGTTTTCATATCAATACAAGGGTATTTGGCTATTGATGCGTTGTTGTTAAGCACATCATTAAATCTCAAAGATCTTATCAATTCGGGGTGGTGTCCAAGGCTATCTAAGATAAAAGGCTAGGGCAGAGTACAATTCAGGCATTCAAATTTTAAGCATTTATTGGGTGAGACAGATTTGGTTTAGCCTTTTGGTGTCACACTAAACCTAATTTGCAAAATAAAAACTTGTAGGAACTAAAAACTAATTCTAAGTTGCATAATTGAAATCTAACTACAATTGTAGGAATTGGAATTGCTAAATTGAAAGTCTAATCTACTTTTGCAGAATTTAAATTACTGAATTTAAATGTTGCTGAAATGAAAGCTGAAATGAAATCCTAAGTTACATTTGCATAATTGAAACCTAGTTACTCTTGCATAATTGAAATGATGCTTGTAAATGAAACTTATGCTAAAAACACCTGTCAATGTCTTGCCACAAAAGGTCGTCAAGCTTCTGCTATAGGAATTGATAGCAAAATGAAATATGCTAAAAATAGAAAGTTGCTAAAATAGAAAAACAAGGAAAACATGGAAAGCAAAGTAAAAATGCTTAATATAATTTTTCAGCTGACACACACACAAATTTTGTACACAAACATAATAGAAAACATAAAGAACATTATACAAACTTAAAACAAGAAAAGTAAACTTGACAAGTAATCTATTAATTCTACTGTAGAAAAATTACGGATTAAAACCTGCCATAAAAATCCTTCTTCTAGATATGAATGTGGGACCATACTTCTTGATATAGAAGGATGTGAAAAACACTCCTTAACTAATTAACACTCAGAATAGAAAATGATAAAATAACTGCACTTTTATTGATGACAAAACATGCTGAAAACTGTTACAGAAAATCACTGTACAGTCCTAATTATTGCTATTGAAAACTCTCCTCTATTCTAATTCCTAACTGGATCAACCAAGGAGGGAGCTGTGTTATTTATATAAATATTTACAACATATCCCATGCTCAAATAAGCCTATGTGCTACTTTACAGTGATTTGCCAATAATTTTGGATCTGAAATAAATACAAATCTAGACATTTTATGTTGCAGTAGTAGTCATTGGCCTTTATAAAGCATCTTCAGTGGTGGGAGTACATGGTAGGAGTCTAGAAATATCTCACACATATTTATCCACTTCAGAATATGCCATTTCTATATTGCAAACAACTTCCTATTATTCTACAATTTTTCTGGGTTTATCCTAGAAGAGGATCAAAATTGATCTTTTCCATGAATGGTGGCTTTGGATGGCAAGGATGGCAAAGTCAGATGGGAGATATTTTTCTTTAACCTTTTCAACCTTCTTTCACTTTTTCCACCATAAAAAAATAGTCAAAAAGTCAAAAAGCACTTTTTGTTCTCATTCTGAAGATAAGTGGCTCATTCCGAAGAGACTGTATTTCTCATTCCAAAGATGTCCACTCATTCCAAAGAGACTGAATTTCTCATTCTGAAGATGTCTGCTCTTTCCTAAGATCTTTGAAATGAACAAATATGTGATCTTCAAGTGATTTTATCTGTATTTCTCAGGTGGATTAGCCCTCGATATCATATTGCAATAGCCTTCATTCCTCTCCATGTATGAATTCCATGCCTTGCCATTCATTGGTAGCTTGCTGGAATTTACATGATAAATTACTGTATTTTACAACTCTGCTGCATAGTTGTAAAATATTGGAATTTTTTGCAAATTCAAACAAATTAGAACATGGAAAAATTATTCAAATATCAACATGAAGGAGTACATCAAGTTTCTACTGAATTTATACACTTCATTCACCAAGTAACCATGTTGAAATAGTGCAATAGTGCTGCACAATTGTCCTTGCTCTATTATACCCTGTTGCTGCCTATTTAGACCATGTGGGAATGCTTATAAATAGGTCAGATGTCTTATGTAGTCCTTCTAAACTCATTCCATCCATATTCTCATGTTTTTCTTGACAACTTCAAGGTGTTCCTATAAATTGACAGGTTGCTAATTTTTATATGGCTATTTTTTTTCAGATTTTCAGATTTATGATAGTCCTAAAATTTTGGCTTCAATGTGGATTTGAAACAAGTTGAAGTGCAGGAAAACATTCAAAAACCATTGAGAAGTTAATGTATATCAGCATAACTCATTTGGTTAATTGAAATGCATGTTTTTACTTGCTACTTAATAAAGCAAAATCAGTCACAAAATGCTGAAAATAGTAAAAAATAGAGATATAGTATTCCTAACATAAAATCATGCAAACACCTAACAAATAGTATATTTTAGTAAACTATTTTTCAATTAAATTATCATATGGTAGTCAAACATTGTGCAATAATGAGGAATTTTTGGGCCTCATCAGCTATTTCAGTGCATGTAGTAGGGATAGCTACCCTCTTCCCTTGATTGAGAGAAGTTGTGTTGAATCTATGCTCAACCTTAGGGGTATTGTCTTCATGCAAGGATGGTGGAGGATTATGACATGTTCATGTAGAACACTCTCCATGCATGTGGATAGGATGCACTAGGTCTTCATCTTGCCCATCATCATAGTGGGTATGGATGGAAGAAACCACTCTATGAGTAGCATTCTGGCCATATCTGTCTAGATGATTATGCTTTCGATTTAAATAAGGATGATCAAGGGGAGTAAACCCATCATATAGAATAGGTAAAGGAATGTATTCCACCCCATGCTCAAATGGGAATGCAAATTATTTGGGTACATGAATTCATGCGACCCCTGTGTTTGGCCCCTAAATGGGTGGATCTTGTCTAGAATTAGCATGAGACGGATGAGGTCTAAGAAGATCATCTTCTTGGTTGTGCAAAGGTCCCATATTTGTCCTCCTAGTAGGGGTATCTTGTTGATAAAATCTCCCATGAGTGGAATTATCTCTGTGATGACTGCTAGACCACTGTTAAGGTATGAGTAAATCATTTGGACTATAATGAAGGCGTTTTGGGCCTCCTTGTGCATTTCTTGTAGCCTCAATTTTTTATTGAGCATGGATACATGTGGTGACCATTATATGTTGATTATGCATATAATAAGGAAACAAATAAAGTATACAGAGTGATTATCTTGTTTAAATATTCTTTGTGATTCCTAAACTATCTTGTGTGTTTGGATTTATTATTTTATAGTATTCTTGTTCAAATTTTGATTTTGTTGATGGAGTACTCAGTTAAATGGATTTCACCTATATCATCTCACACATAAGCCTGGTGATGAAGTCTAGGTCATGAAACCAACTAATATTTGGTTATGAAGTTTAAATATGGTGAAGGAGTTCAGGTACTACCAGTACTCACCCAGTTCACCTTGATCAGCGATATACCTCCTTGAAGAGAGATACATGTTATATTCCTTAGTTATGATGGTTATTGGACTGGCATTGCCCAAAATAGGGTGTGAAGAACCATAAGCAAGCCAACAATATGGTGATGAAGGCCACTATCATTAGTATTGATCAATTATTGGGTGTGAATTCCAACTCGTTGATGTTTAATATGATACATGTGTGTAGGTTCTATATTTTTCTATGGAAAGTAGTAAAATTAAGTATAAAAACACTCATAGGTGAATCCTACATTTGATGAAGTTGCTACCTCTTTGGATTCTATAATTCTACTCTGAGGCCATCACAGGGTAGAGTGATGGGGTTTACTTACCATCATAGGGTAGGACGGTGGCTCTTGTTAGCCGTTCCAATAGAGCTGTAGTACCTACATTTCAAGAAAAACAATAAAATAGGTAAATAGTGATAGATTATGAAATTTTAGCCAAGGTTCGACCATGATCACCATTGTAGATATGTAAAAATATAACACCTAAACAAGTATATGAAATCAAATTGCAAGTAATATCATGTAACCATATTGAGATAAAAGAATGAAGAAAATAATGCCCTTCTCATTAATATTTAAAATTGTCCTTTACAATGTGGTTACAAAGATATCCCTCTTAGGGATAGATACCAATTTGATACAATTTACAATAAATAACCAATGGTAGGTGTATTTTGTAGGATCTTTGCACCCTCAAAACTAACTTGGGGAGGAGTTTGTGGTGACCTTCGCTATGTGAGATAAAGATTGATGAATCTTCATATTGATAGCTCTTGCTAAGATCTAAAACCTACACACAAAAACCCTCATAATATGTTAATAGAAAATTGGGAACCTCTCATGATGAGTTCCATTTTCATGATAAGCAAATGAAAGAAATATGTTGAAAATGATAAAAGATGCATGAAAACTGAGTAAAACTATGTTAGAAAATAAAGGAAATGCTGCTAAGAAAACATAGAAAAGTAGATATCATCAAGATATCATCTGGGGTAAAGAGGTCAAGTCTGCTAGTCATCATAAGGTATGACGATTGCACCTAAGAGCTACTTTGGGGTGAAGCAGCTATTAAATAGTGAGTTGTTTCTTCATGACCAATGTGGGAAATGTTTGGGTTGGTATACCAAATTGATTTTTCAGGGGTCACACACTTGAAGCATGATTGAATCATGGAAAATAGCATGAAATTGGGTCCTTTGAAGGTAAAATATGGTTGAATGTGATCTTAAAACTCCAAAGAACTCCATTGATGCAAATGCAAGCTCCATGGTTGGATTTGAGTAGGACTCCATTGCTTACGAGAGGATGTTCTATATAGTACACAAACTGACAACAATTTGTTGCATTAGAATGAGATATGTTTGATGAAGGCCAAGGGGTCTTCTTATAGATTTCCAAAATAGGAATCTTGGCTTGCAAGAGAAGCTAAGAACCAAGAATCAGTTAGGCTTTAGGAAGACCAAACGTCAGATCTAGAACCTTCTCACACTTAATCATTAAACCTCAACTACCCTATAACTAATTTGATTCAGGATCAGGAGCCCAATTTTGTTATATGCATGGCTATCCTATGGTAGAGTAACTATGACTACTGGCCATCATAGGCTCCAACGACCTTTGGAGGCCGCTCTTGGGTATGACGATCCAGGCTCCAAAAGACAGGTTGTCCTTGTTTGAGTGGTAAAAACTAGTACTAAGCCTTGGGGATTCCCAAGGTGGGTCATATAGCTTGAAAAGGTGTCCATATAGATAGCCTCCTCAACATGACATGTTTTAGGTTTTTACATTTCACTTCTAAGTAAATGTATTTTATCATGTTAGTATTATGCCTAATACATCCTGATACAATACCTTAATTATAGTTTTTTCATCACCAACTTTAGCACCTTATGTATTAGCACCATGATTTTCATCCATGTACAGTCTTGTATTAACACCTATTCTGAGTAGTCCCTTGCTTAGCATCTACTAGTTGACCTTGGTGTTAACACCTTAGTGCACAATCAACTATTTCTAATTGCTATAGCATGTCATAGTCAATTCCTAGCTCACAACGCATCTATGTCTTCCTTCCTTCATAAGTACAATCAAGTTATTAGTGGTTAATTTCATAGTGTCACTCTATATCATAACTCACCTAAAGCTACAAGTTGGTTTAGGGGAGTTGTCCTTCACACCATAATTTATAGCCCATAGATCAATAACAACTGGAGGACATCCAGAAAAGCATCCCCTATACCATTATTTATGACAAGATTATCATAGGATTCCCATACATCCACTTGAGAGATGTGGTATACCTTGGATTCCCTAATGTAATATACAATATTTCACAACTTAAATTTAGATACTTAATATAGAGAGATAAGAATATGGAGAGTTGTTTGAAAAATATCAAGAGTTGTAATATTAGATAAGCAACTGATAATTAGAAATCTAATTATCCTCGTATTCCAAAATGTGAAGATTTTTTAGTAACCCAAGAATGCAAACATGTGGCTACTTGCATGGATTCTATTGAAATTTGAAACACATGACATTAGCATCTCTAAAGAAGTTTTGCAATTCATTTATGTACATATTGTGTGTGCATGATGTTACCACATAATATCTTTGTCTGTTCAATGGCAAGATAAAATTGAATTAATCACTTTAATCTTCTAATAATGCATCATTATATATTTAGTTTGTTTATGACTGTTGAATAGTAACGAGTAACCCAATGATTAACACAATTGTTTTTCTCTTAAAAATGTTATTTCATTTGTAATTTTTATTCTTATATTTCTATATTTTAAATATTTCTATATTGTTGTTCCATTTGTCATCCCAGTTTTATTAAAATTTAGGGGTTTTTCCTAGCTGTCATATTTTTGCATCCCCTCCTTTATCTATTGCCACTAAAGGGTTCTCTGTGTAACATATATTGTAAGACTTTATACTCGAAATTTTAATTATTTGTCCACTGTATCATACCTAAAATCACAATCACTTGTATTTATCAATCTTGTCTTTGTTGATAAACTTTCATAAAGAATTAGTCATTCTAATATATACTTTTCATCAAAACCAATTCCAGTATTCTATACTTTGGTATATATACAAGTATCATTCCCTTGGGTTATGGGCCACATTTTGTATGGTGGTGAGAAGAGAGAATACATTGCCATAGATATATATTGATGTAACAATATCGATTGCATTTTCAATAGGATCCTTGGGAGGTCATATCAGAAAAAATATGTCTTGAGATCATCCTACGAGTAGTCAAACCTAATTTGACAGGATGTACAACAACATAATTGCTTGCTTTGATATCATTGATATGGATTTAGGAGCAATTTCAGTAACAATACATTAAATTGTAGAATTTTTATGGTGCTAGCAATAGGATGTGTTCAAATCAAGGAAATACAATCGAATGAAATATTGAAATCCAAGATATTGCTTGTAAAGAATGGTCCATTTTAGGAGTAACAAATTGTTAGCATTTAAAACAATGATTATTCAAGAAAACTTTGTTTTATTCTTACAACATAGCAAACTATTTTCAATTAGGAGACAACTCACTTTAGATATTTTTGCCTTGTCCTAGAACTTCTTTTCTTTGTCGTAAGATATTTCTCTCATACCATACATGTATGGTATTTCTTTTTATCATTCTAGGACTAGGTAACAATTGACAATTTGCTAATTTTTAACTTGCGAAGTTTGTATATCTCTAATAGTTCTTAATGGAAAGAGCATTGGTTTCTTGATCATTGGCCCTTGCATTCCCTTTATTTTGAATAATTAGAAAAGGAGTTTTTTTTTTTTTTGTAATCGTAATTAATTGGCATTGGATTTGTAAGGGTTTTATTCCTATTTATGGCCAGGAATATGATTTTATGGCTTTTTTCCTTTGGCTATTCGATTACCTTATTTTCTAAAAATCGAGCATAAATGGATTTTTTGATCATATGATCAATTCAACTTTTTTCTCATAGACTATATTAGCTTATGCCCAATAAAATGATTGTATTCTAGAAATGTTAAGGTGTTATGTGTATAAAAAGATAGATATTGCAAATGCATCACTTATTTACTCACAAAATTCATTTTCTTTGACATATCCACATATTGGGATTGTTCCATTTGTACATTCTAAATTTTTTAATGAATAATAAATAATCTAGAGTTACATGTATATTTCATTTCTTATAATCCATAAATTGATAAGCATGATCAATTGAATTTAATTTAATAACCAAATATTGTTGTTTTACTTATGGATTGGGTTGTCACACTATGTCATTTTCTTTTAAAATAGTTGTTTTTCCTTTGTTAAATGTATGAAAATAGTCATTTGAAGCAATTTCAACACTATATAAAAAATCATTGATATAGTTTTATTTTATTGTTGTACTAAAATTCTTTCCTTTATTTTAAATTAATAGTAGACTGGTTGATTTAGAAATGATTGAATACAAATTTGAATAAAACCCTTGTATTTTTGTTTGTGACATCTGTTTTTGTGTTGTTATTGTTTTGAGTGGAGTTTTCTCGCTTATATTATTTATACAAGGAGTTGGATATTACAACTGCAACACCTTTCCTTAGTATCTTAAGTTTTCTTATGAGTTTGTACAAAGTATAATTCTTTATTTTATTTTTTCTAAATATAAAAAATATGGATATTATAGTCTTAGTCCTAAGACAATTAGATAGTATGGTGAGCCTATTAATCATTAATTTACCTTTAGCTCTAAAATTTAGTACAAAATTCAAAGTTATATTCTAGAAAGGATAAGATTTTGTGATCATAATCTCATTCATTATCTTGTCCATGTGCACTTGCTCAACTTTCTACGAACTTAGTGTAACATTACCTTTTAGAAATATATCCAATTCTTTTCCATTAAACACATATAGAAGCTAATATTTGAGGATCAATATATTGTTTTTTATTTTATTTTTGCAATGCAATTTTTATTTTGTCTTGGACATTTAATTTTGTTTTACAATTTTTTGTAGAAATATTCATGCACTTGAATTATGTTTCCTAATGAATGGAGCAACACAATCATGTTCATAGGCATTTTTTATTTATTTAAGTTGGTCTCTATAATATATTTAGAAAATAAAATTTTCAGATCAAATCTATCTTCTATTTTGCAGTAAAATATTTTAGCATGCCACTCTTTTTTTTTTGACTTTGTTTCAAGCCACAATCAATGTTAAATGGAATTTGGACTCTTTGCTTGCAAAATGTGAATATTTTTGTAAGTTTTAACTTTTGATATACATTTGAATATTTAATATTTAGTTTCATGGGTATGTACTTTTGGATGCCTATGAAGTGGATTTGCCAGGGATTGGGAAAGGTTTAATCCTTTGTGAAACTTTGAACGTGCACACACAAACATATTGTCGGGTTATATACAAAGTTTTTTCCAATAGGGTAACTTAATTTTTAAGTTTCAAAACATGTTTTCATGTTGTGGGATAGATCTAATCCTTTTTAAAGTTTTGATTATATGTATAGTTGACACTTAAACAAAATTTTGTTCAACTATCAATGCTTATTTTTTTCAAAAGCACTTAGGCAAGGAATAAAAAATCTAGCTGCATCTTAGGTTAGTTTTTAGGTTTTTTTAGAAATATATTAGGGTTATCATCCTATGTGGCAAGATATAATTACATTTTGGTGAACCCTACATGAAAATCACATATCCTTGAAAGATAAAAAACTAATTCAAATTTGTGTCTATTTTGGTTACATTTTTGTATGCATAGTCTTTCATTGTGGGTTATTTGTGTCTATTTTGGTTTTATGGTGTGTCTATACAATATTTAGAGTGGAAATATGTCCAAAAAAATACCAAGAAAGATACCATAGGTAGCTGAGGTTATCACAACAAATCAAGAGTTAGTTATAGAGGCCATGGTAGCTAATGTTGCTACAATGAATTAGGAGTTGGTGATAGATGTCTCAATAACTAAGGTTGTCACAATAAATCAGGAGTTAGTGATAGAGGCCTCACACGCTAGTAAGTACTTGAAATTTTATAGTGTTATTCAATAGTGGTTGACCTAGGAATATTATAATTGATCATGGTTTTATCATCGACTATGGTGTATTGTAGCAACTAGTAGAAGATACTAGCTATGAAGTTCCATGAATGAGGAAGATAAGGAGGTGACCCATAACATAAATGAATCTGATGGTGAGAATACTTGAATTAGGTTGATGATGCTTTGGATAATGAATAAGGTACAAATACCACACAAGAAATTTGCTCATGATGTTGGTTACTTGTTGTTGTCATACTATATGGCATAATGATGTTTGGATGGTGCTCAATGTATAGATGTTGATGCTAGGTCATCACACACTTAAAAAATTGAATATCATAGAAAGAGAGGTCCAACAAGATGTGCAAAAAATTCAAGCAACATAGATAAGGTGGAGATCATTTGTAATCTAAACAGACAACCCATAGGAGAAAATTCTACTAAGTTTGCATCTTACTTAGGGGTGATTATGAGGGAGATTGTTCCTATCACCCATACAAACTACAGAGCATTCCTAGTGGAAGTTAAAAACTAATTATGGATACTCATTATGGTAAATTTCTAGCTAATGGAGTTCACAGTGTCCATTTTTGAATACTTATATAAATGTTGCATCTAATAAGATACTAGTTTGATGTAGCAAAAATATATCATGTTAGACACAATGAAGAAATATGTCTTTGTGACCATGGAAAAGCAATGGTGGGATCATAAGCATTGACATGTGAAAAAAAATATAATAAGTATGATAATAATGCAGATAGAATTGCTAATCCCCCACCTTGGTATCACAAAAATATTGGGAAGCCTTTGTGAATGGTAGGAGCAACACTGACCTTAAAGCTAGTACCAATCAATATTCTATGGTAGTTCATATCATTGTTATGTTCATATGAATTTTTTGGACCTTGGTATCCCTAATGAATTTATATAATATTTTATTCATTTCTTTGTAGGTGGTGAGGCAAAGGAACAAACAAAATAGATCTCACTAATCCATCATGCACACTTGCAATTGAAGAGGATATGCTTGACTAGAGCACAAAATGGTATTCTATCATACTCGTCCATTATATGTGACAAACATAGGTATATTATTTTATTGTATGAATTATCTCCATATCTCTTCAACTATATATCCTATAGAGGAAGAGCCAACCAAATACAAAAAATCCACTACTAAGGGCAATTGTGTGGATGGTAGCTCATAAGAAGAAGAATGGAGATCCTATTTTACTAGAAATTACAAAGATAATCATAAGTGATATTCCATTGGAAATAGAAATATATTGAACTTCAAACCATTGTTATATCGATTGGTTTTTAACATATTCCCAGTTAACTTTACATGTGGTGTTGCCAAAAAAAATTAGATGATGCTATAGACACTAAAATCATGTAAATCCAATTAGGAAACTGATAGCATTAGCTAATTGACATCATATGGTCCCCTTGGGAAATCCTCAGAGGTTACACAATGGTCCTAAACACTCTTGGAAGGCTCTACCCCACTTTTGGGAGGTTTGGGGCCATATAGGCATGACTGTCCCACCTTGGAACGATCACAATGCATGGTCATCCCACCCAAGGATGGTGGCATAGTGGTCATTCCTAGGTGGGATGACTACAAGCTTTGACTCCAAAAAAGTTAAAATATGGACAAATGACACCCAAAAATTGTAATTTATCCTACCTATTCAAGGATGCAAACCTAAGGGTGTAGAATGCTTATGACATGCTACAGAATGGAGGCCAAAAAGGGATATTATATTCCCCTTCCAATGCATGCTCAGTTTTAGAAAAGGGGCACCTCTTGCCATGCATGTTCATTTTTTGAAAGGTCCAATTTGGCTATAAAGTGGATCTATAATCCATCCAAATCATAGAGAGGAGTTTTGAGACATAGTATTGAAGTGCTTCCAAGATTTCCCTTCACCCTTTTGTCCCTTTTTCTCTTGAAATATCTACCTAGTGAAGGAGGTTTGCAAGTGATTCAAGAGGTGCAATTTGTTTGTAAAACTGAACCATCTAAGTGAATTTCACCACCAAATTTGAAAACAACACTATTGAGAGGGTGTCTGACCAATCCAAAGATGAATTGATGGTAAATTAGGAGCAAAACTGGTGGTCATCCCACCCAGTACAGTCCCCATTCTGTGATAGTCACCACCATCCCTATAAGGGACAATGATAGATCTATGCATAATTTTTCTAATATTTCTAACTCTAGGTTAAATTATGAACATTTTGTCCAAATTTATGTAATTTAGAGTTATATTGAATTAGATATTACAATTTTAAGGTTTTACAGATTTTTGGGACCATCTAAATATGCACATGAAACTATGACTGATATTGCTAATACACTGACATGGATCCTCTTAAAATCACATTTTATGCATATTGTCCAATTTTGGTTTTATTTGGAGGTGTTTTGGTCTAGAAATTGGTTATTTTAGGTTTTTCAGGCTTGGGTTCCTTTAGCTGTACCCATTGTGAAATTGAGCATTTCAGGGGTTCCTCAAGGAAATATGAATGCTACAAAGTGGTCCTAGTCACCTTAAGTGAAAGTTTTTTACTTGCTCATCTTGTGATGCACATGGTCTAGGATGTTGATCATTGACAAAAGGACAAGATCACCCCTACCCAAATAAATCCCTTGCTTTCATCAAAATATGGAAAATCCCCAAAAGAAAAAATCAAAAGCAAAATAAATAGTGATTATCATCACTAAACAAATACCTTGCTCAAAGAAAACAAAATACAAAATAAACAGTGATTTTCATCACTAATCATGAGCAAGTATCCCACATCAATGTGAATAAAAGAAGGGAGTATTGAACTTGAATCCTTGTAATTCTCAGCATTTGATAAACCATAATGTGATAATCATTATAGGTTAGGTGGCATCAAGCCTACCTGGAAATGGTGGTATCCTTATGCATGATGATATATGTATCACATTAGTATTTTATGTGTGTACAGACCAATGTTTGCATGCAGATGAGCTATCTTTAGATAGCCTATACTACCTAGTGGTCTAATCCAACTACGTACAAAACCTAGGATCATGATACTCATAGGGTGATCTTTAGTATAGATGGGTTGCATCAATTCTGTTTGGCACTAGGGTAACTTTATGTGTAGCATAACAATGAACTCACTTGCACACATAGGGATATTGAGTATCTTGCTCATCCTAGCAGATTCATACCTTTTCAAAAAGTCTTGCATGGTTAATATATAATTTTTGACCAGTCA
The DNA here is from genome assembly GCA_028583015.1 of Wollemia nobilis. NCBI lineage: Eukaryota > Viridiplantae > Streptophyta > Pinopsida > Araucariales > Araucariaceae > Wollemia > Wollemia nobilis. Next base: position 3,189,752 of record JAQPPZ010001711.1, on the reverse strand, counting down.
ACTGGAGTGTTTGAGTCTCATGAAAACCTCAAAGACATCCTATAACATCCTATTATTCATTCAATTTTATCACATGTATGTCAGTTTACATTTTCATAAATCCATTACATAGTCTCATGACAATATTACAAATGAATCGATAAATTCTATATAGTCTATGGTGCTAACATAGTATGTCATATATTATTCATATTTCATCATACAAGTCAACAAATCATCCATCTCATTATGCATATACATGCATACATATCCTCAAATAACATCATAATACAACACATGCATCCATTAATGCATCCATAAATCATAACACATAATGTGCCTAATGGTCCGCAATCACACAAATTCAAATCACAAAAATATTTTTAAACATCAAATGGGGAATTAGTGGCATAATACCTCTCATGATCAATAATAAAAAAGTTAAGTAATCAACCTCCAAAAATCCCCAAAGGTATTCTTAAACCCTTTGGTCAACCAAAAAACCCCAAAGGTATCTACAAATATTTTGGTCAAATCTCAAAAAGATCCAAAGGTATCTCTAAACCCTTTGGTCTCCCAAAATCCCCAAAGGTATCTATAAACCCTTTTGTACCTCCATGGAAGTATAGGAAAAATGGTGAACCTAAGAATGCTAAACAAGATGCATCTATATTAGGTATTGATCAAGCATTATAAAAGGACATATGCAAGCAACCATGGAATCCAAATAAGTGCAAGAAAAGGGGGTGTTTCTCTTTATTTAATTTAATAAATCAGAATCATGGGTTACATATATGTCCCCTTGGGAGCTCTTAGTTTGATACACTTGTTTACAAAAATGGGTGCCCAAGTATCAAGTCCTTTCAAACAAGCTCGTGTGCACTTAAAATGTTCTTCCTCGTACCCACAATTGAGGTGGGTGAACCTATGACACCACTGTTTTGTTCTTATATGTTATGATATTGTATTCCTTCCCCATGTGCTGTAAAACCTGCACCTCCACACAAGGAAACCAGATTTGTTAAATAGCAAGTGCGTAGAATGTGAAACATGCAAAAGCTATATGTGCAACTATAAGCTAGAATGTGTAAATATGAAATGCACCTATCTAAAACAACTCCAAAATATCTGAAATCATAGATACATGCATAATAGATTATTTTGGAAATATCTAATTGAAAACATAACAGAAATTACCTTCGAATTGGTGTCGCATTTGTAGTGCACCTATGAAGCCTACAAAACCCAAAATAAGCAATTTCTGGATAAAAACACCTCCAAATAAAACCAAACTTGGACAGTATGCATAAAATGATATTTTAAGAGGACCCATGTCATTGGGTTAGCAATATAAATCATAGTTTCATATGCATATTCAAATGGTCCATGGAAACCTGCAAAACCTTAAAATTGCAATATCTCACTCAATATAACTCCAAATTGCATGAAATTTGGATAGGGGGTTCATAATACATCCTATAATATTCCTATAAATAAAAATAGAAAAATAATTCACAGATATATCACCATACCTTGCAGGTACAATGGTGACTATCATAGAATGGGGACCATCCTAGGGTGGGATGATCACCAGATATTCTCCTTATTTACCACCAATTCCCTTGTGAATTGGTCATAACCACTCTCAATAGTGTTGTCATAAAATTTTGTGGTGAAATTCATTCAATTGGTTTGGTTTTGCACATAAATTATGCCTCTTGGATCACTCAGGAACCTCCTTGGCTAGATAGAGATTTCAAGGGAAAAAGGGCACAAAAGGGTGAGGAGAAACATTGGTAGCACTTCATTGCTATAGCAGTAGTAATTGGCCATTTTGGACTAAAACAACCTCTATACTATTGACTATCCCACCCTGGTATGGCCACACAACTGTCCCACCCTAGGATGACCACACAACCATCCCACCCTAGGATGGCCATCAAACTGGCCACCATCCCACCCTGGTATGGTCACAAAATAGGAGCTTTTTTGCTCCAAATTCCAAAAATAGTAGGCTTATAGGCCATTGAGGTAGGTATAAAAACCCTCTATTTTCATTTCTGCTATTCAAAACTACTGAAATCTGGTTTTTCTTACCTCTTTTGATTGCTTGAAAAGTAGAAGATAGGTTTTGTTTTTCTATAACTAAAAACAACAAAAATAAGAAGAAAAACTAAAAATGAACTAGGTAGAAATGCACCTCTATGGTTTGCTTTCTTGTAGCCTACCTAATGGGTAGGTTATCATTTAGGGTTTGCATTTTGTAGGTTACTTTTTATCTAGCATTTTTTGAAAGTAAAACATCATTTCTTTGCATTTAGTGAAAGATCATTGAGTGCTTCATTGTTTACTTTATTTGGGCTTAAAAAGAACCACACACACCACGTTCCACTTGAATGCTAGTGAGTTGGATTTCATCACCAACCACTAGTAGAGGTCAACGACAGTGGCTTTCATCTCCACCTATTGCCTCAAATCCCATGAACCCTTGTTCTTTGCCAAGGCCAGCTCCAAGATCCGACGTAGCTTGGAAAATTTGCATGTACTTCTCTTTAGAGGGTATAACACTGACCAAGTGAGTACTGGGTGAGGACTGGTAGGACTTGTGCTCCCTGACTGGGTATGGGTTTCATCTCCATACTTTGGTGGGTTTACATGACCAGAATTTCATTGTTGGTTGTCGAGCTACGAGCATACAGGTGAAATCCAATTAAACACAAGATTATCATCCAATAAAATTCAAACACGTGACACAAGGTCTTCTTTACAAACAACACATCTGAAACACACAAAATAGCTTAGGGATTCACATATAAAACTTAAAAGAGATAATCACTTGTTTTATTGAGTGTTTCCTTTCTTGTGTGTTGTTTCATTAAGAATTTGTAAAGGAGATAATCATCTAGGGTTTGGTAGAGAGTAACAATGGTGTGCACCCACAGCCAAGCCCAATCATGGGTGGAAGCTATGGAGGGTGGACTAGGAGACATGAGTCATCTCCACTTTAGCCCTAGGGATTTGGTCATACCTCCTTGGTGAGCCTCTACTCACCCAAGTCCCAAAATGGGACATGAACAACACCTACAAGGGAGCCCTATGCGGGACACCCCGCTAGGTTGTGGACCTTACCCGAGAGAGTGTTCCCGGTATGTAGACACATCACATGCCTTCTTTGATGAAAGGTAAAAATACACTGAGGTGCAAGTAGATAGAGTGGTGCCACGCATCCATATGCCTGATAGGTCTAATACACCCGCTTATGGGCTAGAGCATGACTTCACACATTGGGTAGGGCTGATTGATCATACTTCACCCTTACACCACCCTGATAGGTTCCAGTAGCCTAGACAATAGGATGAGTATGATACTCATCGCTCAGGGTGAGCAAACTCTACCCTTCCCTTCCTCATCCATGAAGGAAGGCATGAGGAAATCCTCGATTATCCTCAAGAGTAGTATACCATGCAAGCATGATGTGCCTCTACGCCTATTGAGTATAAAGAGCATATGCCTAGGCTTGAACCTCAAGTAAATGTGGCTACCCTCGATCGAGGGAAGTGCATGATGGATATCGTAGATTATCTTGAATGAGGTCAGCCTCAGGGTGAGACTCCTAGGCCTCCTAGGCCCCACACAGTGGAATAGATCAATCAAGTGGTTGCAAGATATGCGAAATGCCAAGCATAGTTCAAGCAGCTTTGATGAGACAAAGAGCAACTAGACCACTTGCATCAACTTGAGAAAGAAAGAATCGAATGACAGACCAATGAGCTGTTCCAGAAAACTTTACATGAGAGGGTCCCTACCCCTAGAACATATAGATAGGAAGTCCATCCGAGGCAACCCACTCTCATTCGAGATAGGTCTCCTAGGCCTTATCCAATGTTACCTCCATGACCTCCTAGGCTATATCGGGACTTGCCTCCCAGGCCAAACATAGGGCACCCATCATAGGTAGCTACCCCTCTCTATAGGTCAGCTTAGGAGATGCCCTATGGGGCTTACATCGAGCATGAGCTAGAGGTGGAATATTTGGAAATACCTTATCAAGGTAGGGGGTGACATGCCACCACCCCAAAATAGGCTTGAGGATCCTCGCCCTCCATCGTAGGATAGGAGCAAAGAAGAGGAGATCAAATCCTCTGATGCATATAGGGTACTGCTAGAGCACTTAGAGTTAGTAGAGAACAAGACCTCTAGGTCTGGATCTCAAAAGCCCACTTTGCGCTAGCTACATAGTCAACCCCTTCATCCTTCGGTGCCTACCCCTTCCTATCTAGAGTAGTTTAAGATGCCTCAGTTGGCTACCTTTAAGGGAGAAGAAGATGCGCAGGAGCATGTTACCAAATTCTTGAGCCAATGCTTTGGCATCTAGGATAATGATGCTTTGATTTTATAGATATTCATGACTACCCTCTCTGGCCTAGCCATGGAGTGGTTTACCCAACTCCCAAAGCATAGCATCCATAATTTGGATCAACTCGTAGATGCATTCCTAGAATACTTCACCTTCAATACCAAGAGGAAGGTGATGTTGGCTGATCTCACTAGGTTGAAACAATATGATGATGAGTCAATAGCGAATTATAGCAATAGGTGGTGAGCATTGCTCACCAAGCTACCATATCTACTCCCCATGTTAGAGTTGACTCAGATGTTTTCCAAGAGCTACCTAAAGCTGATATCCTTATTGTTGCAACTGCAACAATATCCGACTCTTGAAGATGCCCTAGCACAAGCTAGAATAATTGAAGACATCAAGATTCAAGAGGGAGAAATTATGAAGCCTCACAAGAAGGAGTGGAACAAGAATGCTAAGAATAGCCCAGTGTAGCCTAAGCTAGCAGTAGTCAATCAGGTTGCCATTAGCATCCTAGGGCTAGCGCAACCCACACCACCTCAAAAGCCTAATTATCAGGCCACACCTAGGAACTATAACAAGGACAACCAAAATAATCAAGGGAAAAATCAATAGCATCACCCCAAGTGATAGTTCATGCCCATTATAGAGTCTATGGACTCTTTTTTTGAGTGCCTCTTAGTGGCTAACATGATTAATCTACTTGAGAGTCGACCTATCGACCCAAATGCACCGAAGCCCAAAGGGTACCGAGAAGACCTATATTGTAAGTTTCATAGGCAAAATGGGCATGACATGCAAATATGCTATAAATTCAAGCATCTGGTGCAAGACATGATCGATAGGAATGCCCTCTAGGTCGACAACCCTATCATGCCAAACAACCAATAGATGGGTGTTTTTAAAGACCCATTGCCTACCCATGTAGAGTAGGCCAAGCCAGTGCCCTAGGTAAATGAGGTTCATCATGCACCCCCTAAGCAAGGGTATATTGGCATGATTAGCATTGTAATGAGGAACAAGTGGTACCCAAGTCCAGTCACCCCACCTATGGCTCAAAGTGATGTTCCTTCAACATCATAGCCTCTCCCACCTCCAGTGTCAAGCCTCCCACCTAGACCTTTGGTCACAATTAAGAGCAAGCTCACTCAGAGCTTGAGAATGACATCTGCCTGGATCTCCATCTATGAGCTCATTCAACAATCTCCACCTCATAGAGAATCTCTAATGGATATCCTTAAGGCAATAGAGCTACAACCCCAGGAGTCTAACTCCTTCAATAATTTTATGGGGCATGTTCAGCAATGTACGAAATCGATGATTACCTTTCGAGAAGATGAACTTAAACCAGTTCCAAATGATATGGTAGATCCCCCCTTGCACATCATCACATGTGTAAATGGAACACCATACAAGAGAGTGTTGATAGACATTGGTTCTTCTAGCAACATAATCACTACAATAGCTCTCAAGCATCTGGGGCTCCCGGCATCCCATATTGTCGCATCTACTTACACCCTTCGAGCATTTAATGATGCCATATGCTCAATAGTTGGTATGATAGTCCTACCCATTTAGGTAGGGCAAAAGACCATACCGACATTATGCCACATCTTGGAGGGTGAGATGGCATACAATATCTTGTTGGGTAGACCTTGGATCAGGGACATGAAGTGTGTCCCTTCCATCACTCACTAGTGCCTAAAATACACCTATGAAGGGCAAGTTCATGTCATCTCCATAGACCTAGAACCCTTCAAGTACTGCAACATGGTGCAGTAGATCCTTGAGTCAACCTTGCCATCCACCCATCTAGATTTTCAACTGAATGAATCCATCCAAGGTCTGACTCCATCACCATCACCTTCATCCAATCCATCATCATCTCATGCCATACCATCCTCATCATTTGGAACCCCCATACATACCTTCATCATCGATGAATCCTCCACTGAGGAACATGGGGAAGAGGCCTATTGATGAGATCCCTCTGACCATATCCACCATCTCCACAAGTGAGATTCCTAGCCTAGTGGATGAGGAGCTACCTCATGAGGCAAACATTGAATCAATTCAAGCCTCACTCTCGTCCCCTCCTTCTCCGTAGCCATAGGTCATAGTGCACCTAGCTACCACTAGTTTAGGAGAGTACATGGTTAGGAATGTCACAACCACCCCTGCTATCAAGTCGGTGCAAGATATGGGTCAACCTCATCTTCCCATAGGCACTATCGTACCTCTTGGCCTTCCCCCTAATCAAATGAATTTCATTTATGGGGGTCTCGACTATGGCATCGAGCCTTATCAATAGTAGGAAGAGGATGAAGAGCCCTTTTTTGAGGACATCAACTACATGTCCAACCTTGACTTTACCATGAGGTATCTTCACCTCTATAATTGGTATGGTTATGGGTTGGGCTTGTATGAGCAAGGCACCCATGTTCCTTACCAACCATAGTATCAAATACCTTATGACAAGTCTGGTTTGGGACACAACAAGCTTGTGCCCCTCAATGTCCTCATGGATAGTCTAGAGTGCATGACTCTGGACTTTAGGGATGAGCTTGCACGTGATCCCTACACCAAACCTAGTCGAGTCTATTCACTAGGAGACTATTTCCCCACACCCATGGGTAATCAAGAGATACCTTGTGATGTCAACTGATCCTATGAGAGAGGTGAAAGTTTGCATACCCTTCCACATGATAGTGAGGAAGAAGATCAGGGGTCTCCCTATGAGTGGACATCTGATGATGAGTCAGATTATGAAGTGGCATCCATTGACTCTTCTAGTTCATATATTGAGTTCATGCATGGATTATCCCATTGAATGATGAGTATGAGGGTTATCTATGTATGTTCCCCTTGAATGACCCTATCTGGTACTATTTCCTCCCTATAGAAGGGCAAGTCCACCCACAACCACACCGACCACCTCTGGTCATTCCACCTCCACCACAACCACCTCCTTAGGTCTTGCGACATCTCGATGTCGATAGACACCACCAACCACCTAGGGGAAATCATCCATCCATAAACATGATTTCCATAGACCTTTTTGAGCCCATGCGAGATCTAGATAACCCATCGAAGCCATTGCACCTCGACTTGGGGGTAATTGACTTTGATCAGGGAGATTCTCCCCCATCACCTTCTGAGTACTGGCCTTGTGATGAGATGCTACAACCATTTCATTTCTCTCCAAGGCCTACTCATGATGTCTTCCATGCTGAGGAGGATCTTGAGATTCCAATTGATGATCTAAACCCAGTAGATGACATTCACCTGATCCCTACTCCCCACCAGTTGGAGGAGGGGTCGCATATGTCAATCGAGCCAATGATTGACAAAGATATCGGCTCAGATCCTAAGAATCCTCAATGTATCAAGTTAGGGGAAATCTTGTCCCCCATCGAGCAGGCCGATTACATAGCCCTTCTCATAGAGAAGAAGGAAGCCTTTGCATGGACCTACAAAGACATGTCAAGACTGGATCCAAATCTAGTCATGCATAATCTGATGCTTGACCCCAAGGCCAAGCTAGTTAAGCAAAAGCTAAGAAAAATGCATCCGATAGTAGCCTTAATGGTTAAATATGAGCTACAAAAACTATTGGATGCCAATTTCATCATATCAATGGACTATCCACCATGGTTGTCCAACATGGTTCCCATCAAGAAGCCCAATGGGAGGATTCACATTTGCACCAACTTTTGAGACCTAAACAAAGTGAGTCCTAAGGATGATTTTCCTTTTTCGAGCATCGATGCCCTAGTAGATGCCATAACGGGCCATGAAATGTTATCCCTCATGGATGGTTTCTCTAGATACAACTAGATTCGTATCAATCTAGAAGACCAACTCAAAATGATGTTCACAATGCCTTGGGGAACATTTTGCTATAAGGTCATGCCTTTTGGTCTTAAAAATATTGGTGCTACCTACCAGTGTGCCATGACATACATCTTCCATGATTACATGCATAAGATTTTGGAAGATTACATGGATGACTTATTGGCCAAATCATTATTACGCCATGAGCATCTCGATGTCTTGCGCAAAGTCCTCGATCACCTTATTGAGCATAATGTGAGACTAAACCCCAAGAAGTGCATCTTCGACATCACATCTGGAAAGCTCTTGGGATTTATAGTCTCTAAAAGAGGCATCGAAGTGGACCCCAACAAGGTCAAGGTAATCCTCGAGATGCCTCCCCCAACTACCATTAAGCAGCTCCGAAGCCTGCAGGGTAAGGTCACATCCATCAAGTGCTTCATAGTGCAATTATCAGACAAATATCGACCCATGAACAAGCTACTACATAAGGGGGTCACATTCCATTGGGATGATGAATGTCAAGCTACCTTTGATGCAATCAAACAATATCTGGCTTCACCACCAGTATTGGCTCCACCCAGACCAGGAGTGTCATTCCACTTATACATCTCAGCCACTGAGATTGCATTGGGCATCATGTTGGCCCAAAATAATGAATTGCATAAGGAACAGGCTACTTACTACCTTAGCCGCACCTTGGTCAGCTATGAAATCAAGTACGCATACATTGAAAAGCTATGCCTAGCGATGGTTTTCACCACCAAGAAGCTATGCCATTACATGCTTAGTCATACCACGTATGTTGTATCAAAAGAGAATCCATTGTGATACATGATGAGTCGTACTTATCACAATAGTCACATGGTGAAATGGATCATGTTGTTGATAGAGTTTGACCTAGAATTTATCAGAAAAAAATCAATTAAGGGTCAGGTCATCATCGATCAACTCGCAGAGGCTCCCCTCTAGGATGAGCAACCTCTTAGCATGGAGCTTCCCGATGATGGAGTCTTCCAAATATCAGAATCACTTGATTCTGATGAGCCTGATTCATAGGCCGATATGACTCTATTCTTCGATGGCTCCAAATGCGAGCAAGGGGGTGGCATAGGAATCATGTTTTTCACACCTCAAGGGGCTCCTATACCCCTATCTTTCAAACTTGATTTCCCATGCACTAACAATAATGTCGAGTATGAAGCCTTGCTCATAGGTCTTCAAACGATTGTCACTATGAAAATAACCAAGCTCAACATTTTTGGTGACTCCTTGCTCATCGTAAACTAGGTCAAAGGGATTTACCAATGCAAGTGTCCAATTCTGCAAGCCTATAAAGCCCTTGTGGATAAACTCCTAGCAAATTTTGAATGGTATGATATCGAGGCACTCCCTCGCTCATCTAATCATTTTGTGGATACAATGGCCTCCCTAGGGTCCTTGATCCCATAGAACCCTATGGATGATATGACAACCATTCAGGTCAAAATGCTATCGCAATCTATGGTTGAGCATGAGAACACTCAGTCCACACCAGAAGTCCACTTGATTCAGATTGAACCTCATCAAGATAGGTTCTCACAAATTCATGAGCACTTGAATCATGCCACTTGGGGGACTCTATTCCCTCAAACCCCTTTTGATAGTAGCACAATGCTATTCTTACAAGTTCTACCCCAATCAACATTTGCTCGGGATGAACTTCAAAAGGGATAGGCAATTCATGCAATCGAGGCTTCCTCACAATAGGACTGGTCTACCCAAATCAAGGATTACCTAAAGCTTGGTAATCTCCCTTCTAGGTTGTCGCATACCGCCAAAAGGACATTTAAACAAAAAGTAGCAAAGTATGTCTTACTAGGAGATATTTTGTATCATCGGAGCTATGAAGGTATCCTCCTTCATTGCTTAGAGCATCAAGAGTCAGTTTGGGCAATCTCCCAAGCACATGATGGTACTTGTGGTGGCCATTTAAGTGGCATGGCCATCACAAAGTGTATTCTTCACATGGGCTACTATTGGCCAACCTTAGAGTGATATTGTTGTACTTATGTTAAGAAGTGCATAAAGTGTCAACACCATGCTAACTTGACACATGTACCTTCTCAGGCCTTACAACCGATTCAATCGGCTTGGCCATTCTCGCAATGGGGGTTTGATTTAATTAAGAAAATCTCACCTACCTCCTTAGGCCATCACATGTTCATCATTATGACTACCGAGTATTTCACAAAATGGGTGGAAGCAATTCCCCTTACCACTATGATAGGACCCCGCATAGCGGAGTTCATATTGCATAATATCATTTGTCATTTTGGTATTCCATCCAAGATAATTTTTGATAATGGGACATCGTTCAAGAATAAATATGTGCATGCTTTGATAGCAAAGTATAATATCCAACATAACTTTTCGATGCCCTATTATCCATAAGAAAATGGGTAAGTAGAGGCATCAAACAAAATATTGATTGCCATTCTAAAGAAAATAGTTAAAGAAAATCACACTGATTGGCACATGCAAATACCCCTTGCTCTATGGGCCTACCACACTAGTATTCGGATGCCCACTGGGGCCACTCTATTTTTTCTAGTGTATGGCACCGAGGTAGTCATACCTCTAGATCTAGAAATCCCATCATTGCACATATCCATGCAAGAGTTCATCGATGATGATACCGCATGGTAGGCTCACTTAGACCAACTTACATTGCTTGATGAATGATGCATCAATGCCCTCGAGCACTTGCATGTTTATCAAGAGTGACTTAAGAGAGCTTATAATATGAAATTCCATCATAGAGACTTTCAAGTTGGTGACCTCGTTCTGAAAGAGAACCAACAAAATTCTAATTTGCCACCCCATCTATGGGATAAGTTTGCGATAAACTGGTTAGGTCCTTTCATCATCACTAGTCATATCGGACCTAAAACTTACCGCCTAGCCTCCCTTGAAGGAATCAAGGATCTTGAACCCTTGAAAATCCTTCATCTATGGCCTTTCCATGCCTAGAGTGTTGTGGCCCACCCCAAAATGCTCCAAGGGTATCTACAAACCGCTTGGTCAACCCAAAATTCTCCTAGGTGGTCTATGACCATCTAGGTCACCCTAAAATGCTCCAAGGGTATCTACACACCACTTGGTCAACCCAAAATGCTCCTAGGTGGTCTATGACTATCTAGGTCACCCTAAAATGCTCCAAGGTTATCTACAATCTTGGTCAACCCAAAATGCTCCTAGGTGGTCTATGACCATCTAGGTCACCCTAAAATGCTCCAAGGGTATCTACACACTACTTGGTTAATCCAAAATGCTCCTAGGTAGTGTATGATAGTCTAGGCCATCACATAATGCTCCAAGGGTATTTACACACTTGGTCAACCTAAAATGCTCCTAGGTGGTCTATGACCATCTAGGTCACCCTAAAATGCTCCAAGGGTATCTACAACCACTTGGTCAACCTAAAATGCTCCTAGGTGGTCTATGACCATCTAGGTCACCCTAAAATTCTCCAAGGGTATCTACAAACTGCTTGGTCAACCCAAAATGCTCCTAGGTGGTCTATGACCATCTAGGTCATCCCAAAATGCTCCAAGGGTATCTACAAACTACTTGGTCAACCCAAAATGCCCCAAAGGCATCTATAAGCCCTTTGGTCACCCAAAATGCCCCAATGGCATTCTAGTAAGCCCATTGGTCAACATGTACATACATATATATCAAAACTCAAAAACATCATCAAAACATCAAAAATACAAAAATATTGCATTACATCACATTTCATACCATTGCATTATATAATCACTTGCATTAGGCATACTCATCATTGCACTTTGCATTTTAGAGTGCTCATACATGTCTAGCACTAAGACTGTACACTAGTCATCATTCAAAATCAATGTTGTTAAAGTCATCATTCACATCATTTCATATTTCACTTATCATGTCCACCTACATTTCCCACTTTTCATATTTGTGTCCATTTCCCTTCACCTAGTCATTTGTTCTAGAATGTCTTTAGGGTTTTCGATCACTCAACCATCTCTAGTTTTCTTTTCAGATTTTGTAGAAAGCTATCCTGATTTTTAGGAGGTAGAGTCTTGCTTAGATTGTACCTTGTATACATCAAAATCCCAACACATTTTCACACTAATAAATCCAAGTTTTGCACAAGGAAATATGAAACCTACGAAGTGGTCTAGGTTACCTTAAGTGAAAAGTTTATCTTGCTCATCCCCCTATGTGAATGGTTCAAGAATGCTAAGAATTGACAAAAGGACAAGCTCCTCCTTACCCAATTCCCCAAAATAAATAATGGTTTTCACCACTATCAATAAGAAAAATCCCAAAAAAAAAAAAAAACAAAATAAAAATAAATAGTGGTTATCACCACTCCCCAAATCCCTTGCTCAAAGAAAACAAAATACAAAAATAAACAATGATTTTCATCACTAAGTATGAGCAAGTATCCCTGAAATCAAATAAAAGAAAATAAGGGAGTATTGAACTTGAATCCCTAGAATTCTCAGCATTTGACAAACCATAAGGTGATCCTCATTACAGGTTAGGTGGCATCAAGCCTACTTGGAAATGGTGGTATCCTTACGCATGATGATATGTCTATCACATTAGCATTTTGCATGTGTATAGACCAATGTTTGCATGTGGATGAGCTAGCTTTTGGTAGCCTATACTACCTAGTGGTCTAATCCAACTACGTATAAAACCTAGGATCATGATACTCATAGGGTGATCTTCAGTACATATGGGCTGCATCAATCTTGTTTGGCACTGGGGTAACCTTATATGTTATCATAAAATGAACTCACTTGCACACATATGGATATTGAGTATCTTGGTCATCCTAGAAGATTCATACCTTGTCAAAAAGTCTTGCATGGTTAGTATATAATTTTTGACCAGTTGACTAGAGTGTTTGAGTCTCATGAAAACCTCAGGGACATTCTATAACATTCTACTATTCATTCCATTTCATCACATTTTTTCACAAATCCATTACATAGTCTCATGACAACATTTCACATGAATTGATGAATTCTATACAGTCTATGGTGCTAACATAGTATGTCATATAGTATCCACATTTCATCATCTAGATCAATAAATCATCTAGTTCATTATACATCCATGCATATACATATCATCAAATCAAATCACATTACAACATATGCATACATGATAAACATCCATCATCATATCATAAAGCAAATAAATACATTGCATACATCTCATAAAGTAGTAAGAAAACTAAATGATGATAAACATAGAAAAGCTCATATATATATGTATATGTATGGGGTAAAAAGATACATCATAATCCTTGAGCTTCCTATAGGCTACAATAAAGTGGGTCCTCCGACCTCACACTACCAAAAATCCAAAATATAAAAAGAGCCATCAAAGTCTCAATAACCATGGTCATGCAAGATCGGTACTATGACTCTCACCCCTACCCTCGGGTCAATTCCACCAAGAACTCTCTGACCTACCACCACCTACCCTATCTACCCTCTATGTAGATCTAGGTACCCCCATCCTAGTTGAAGACTACCCTGTACCACTCTATCAACTCTAGTGTGACCCACTAGCATATGGACAGGCTGGTATGCATCCCCTAAGGTGCACTATCTCATCCTCCAACTCATCAGTATAGGTTTTCTCCTATCGACATCACACTTGGTAGGTATCCACTAAGGCCTAGAGTTGTGCCACCTCCTCTCATAGCTTGGTCATCTCCCCACTGCTAGGTCCCTCCCGACTAGGGCTCTGAGATCTCAGCTATGCTTATAGAGCCACTATCTCTACATGGGCATCTTATACCTATGTCCAAAGGAGATCTCTCTCCTACATAACCCTGATCAACTCATCCTATAGCTCTATATTTGTGTCACCTCATGTGACCTACTATACCTGCACCCCTTGATCCCCAGTATCATCATCCCCAAAGTCACCCTAATCTCCTAAGTCCAAGAGGTCTACCTACTCATCTGCCATGTGACTAAGCCCATGTCACTCACCTGCCTCTCCCTGACCCTCCTTAGGAGCGTCCTACTGAGCCTCCACTACTACCCCTACCACATCTCCCCCTAGTGGTCCCTCCTCCACCACTGGTGCATCACCCACTAGGAGTCATACTCCTCTATAGTCCCAACATCATCCAAGTCCAAAATGTCCACTACAAGATCTGCCTCCCCTCCTTCCTCCACTATCGGCCACCTCAGTGTCCTCTCATCCTTGTGGTTTCGATAGACCACTAGCTCACTAGGAAACCCCTATCATAGCCCAAACTACTACATAACCCAAGCATAAGGGAAGAACTCCCACTCTATCCCATGTTGGCCAACCAACCATCTACCTCGCCTCACCCAGTGGAGCTATACCTCAACATCGGACCATGTTGGGAAATCCCTGTAAGGTCTCCAGAGTACATCCACTACTCTGAGTCCTACAAAATACTGGGTATAATGGCCCACGTCACCTACCTAGCATCGACTCTACCCTACCTCCTAGGCCCACTACCATAGGATCCCATAGCCAATCTCTCGGTCCACCAGTTGTGCCCATGATGTCCAAGGTAATCCCTATGGTCGATCCACAGCTATGTGCTACCACCCCCACACCTATAGTAGAAATTTGCATCCCAAGCCCTTCCACCCCTAGGAGTGGATCTCGTATAGCTCATCATACAGCTATGCCAGTAGTGTCATCCCCCACGCCATCACTAGTGGTTGCTCCATAGTGCACCCTACCAGAGTAAACACTAACTCCAGAAGGTTCCAGGGAAACCTAGTGCTTGATGAGTCTGGTAGTAGCATATTAGAGATCAATGTCATCAAAAAAATATGCCTAACACCCAATACCCTGGCCTCATACCAATACCCCACCAGTATGACTCCATTGAGAGAGTCCCCTATCGCCTCCTCCATGGCCCTGCCAAAGTACCTCTCCATCACTACCTCTCTTTGGTCATGGTGAGTAGATACAATCGACTGTCTGTCTATCAAAATATGTAATATATGATAGATGTCCTCCTGTGTCACCATCATCTCCCCTATCATCAAGTGGAAGGTGTTGGTGTGTGGATCCCACAAGTCAATAAGCGTAGTCAAGTAAGCATGGCTGCCCACCATGGGCTCTAACCGTGTCACCGGATCCACCATTGGACGAGTCTGCATGCTAGATTATGGTGACTATATAATGATGTCAGTAGTGCTCTACTATATAGAATCATTCTCCTCCTTCTCACCTCTTAAACTACAAAGTTGCAAATGCACAAATGAGCCCAAATGACCCATTTTTGGATTAAATAACCCTCCCAAGGCCATGACCATCCTAGGTGGGATGCGAAGCTAATTGGCTGACCATCCCACCCTGATATGGTCACAAAGTGGGTCACCATCACACCTTGGGATGGCCACCAAAAAATAAATGAAAACAACTCAAAAATGCCCTAGAAAGGGTCCAAAACCCACCAAAAACAACTTAAATTTGGTCAAAATTCAATAGGCATCCAAATGAACCTGTACCGATCTAAAAAGCATACACCTAGCTAATACATTAATTGAAATCAATCATTAAAGCAAGAAATGAAAGACAAGATTGCATATGACAAGAAAGTGAATGTTTCTTTTATTAATCTTGAATCAAATCTCGGTTACAATCATGCCCCTCTTAGGGTCACCCAAATGTTGATACAATTAACACAATTTGAAATCCCCAATGGGGTAGGTGCAATACACAGACTTTCTAAATGGACACGAACTGCTCCAAGGTGTCGATGACCTTCTTCTCCATGATTAGAGGTATTTGTTGCCTTGCATCTCAAAACCCTGTTAGTCCTGCGTGCAATAAACAACAAGAAGCAATTAGCAACAAAGGAGGCCTCTCTTGATGAGGCTTTTAGGAGGTATTTGCATAAAAGGTAGTATAACTAGCATGAAATCAAGAAAGTGCAAGAAACATACTAAACTTATATTAAACCTAAAAATATTGCTACAAACATATAAGCAAAAGCAGATCTAGCTATCTATTGACTTAATTACGAAATTGAAAGCATGGAAGCATGAAAAGAACCATTAGTGCCATAATTGCAAAAGTGAAGGAAAATGACTAAAAACTCTAATTGCACCGGTCAAAGTCTCTACTAAAGCAAATTAACATGATATATGTCTAATATAATGCAATTAAACAAATCCTACAGCTAGAAAACAAGGAAACTGAAGATGACAACCTGACCGTGGGTCTGATTCGCGATGAGCACTATCCACCACGGTTGATAGCCATGACTGAGCTTGAAATGTTCTTGCCCTCCTAATTTGGTGTCCAATCTTCAATTCTCCTTGAGGAATTGATGATCAAGGGTCACCACTGTGTCCTCTGATAGATTTGGTGGTTGAATTGCTCAGTTGGTGCACGGATTGCATGAATTAACATTTCTTGAATCTCCTAGCCTCCTAGGACCTCCATGGCATGTGATCTCCAATTGGGCAACCAAAGTATTCCTCTCAATGCATATAAGTGAGTATGCAATTCGATAGGGCTTCATTGCATTTCAACTCGAGATTCATCTATATCTTTTCTCCCAATTGGAGGGGGTTTTATAGCATTCGCCAAGGGCTAGGGGTGGCTTCATGAGGAAGCCAAGAACAAGATTGGGTGGTTGAGCTTGTTGGATGGAAGGATCCGGAACCTTCCTCACTCAAACCACTCCAATCCACAACCAATTGGCCATTTGAACCAACTTTGAATCGGTCAAAGGCCAACTGACTTTGAGGCCTGACCACGGTTGACAAGCGTGGTCAGCTCTGCTAACCATGGGTGTCAGCAGCGGCTAGCACTGACTAGGCAAAGGTGCCCAAATTGAGTGGTAAAAACCATTGCTATACCTTGGTATCTGTCCAAGGTCTTCCATATGGTCTTCTAGCATGTCCCATATGAGTAGTCACCTCGACATGACATGTTTTAGGTGTCTACAGATGCCCCTTTTGAGATGCATTGTGAGATCGAACAACGCTGAGCAAAAATAAACCTCCTAAAATGATGTCGTAGGTTGGATGATGATCATTGGTCTGATCAACATTAGATGCCCGAGTCTTGCAAAGAAGACGCACATCCTAGAATCATTGCTTCCAACTAGATGGAAGGCTTAAATTTGAAAGAGTTTGCACTCATCATCAGACATTCGGGTAGCTTTGGTGCTACAATAGGAGTTAGGCCTATATAACCGAAAGGAGGAGAGCTACAAACTAACTGTCATATTTGCTTTTTGCCCTAGTAGAGGGTAAGCTTATGATAGTCTTTGGCAATGATTCGTAAGATGAACACAATTTTGACAAGATCTAGGGATCTACGATCAAGGGATCTTCTATTGACTTTGATTATGATTTGATATTATGACTACCCCCTCAAGCGATGAGTCGATGAGGGTAATGACAATTAAATGAAGCGACGAGGTCGCTTGACCACTATGAATGATCTTGAACAAATTAAGATTTAGCATTTGAATTATTGGCAAGGCC
Source organism: Wollemia nobilis (assembly GCA_028583015.1). Taxonomy (NCBI): domain Eukaryota; kingdom Viridiplantae; phylum Streptophyta; class Pinopsida; order Araucariales; family Araucariaceae; genus Wollemia; species Wollemia nobilis. The sequence goes on along the minus strand of JAQPPZ010001711.1, from coordinate 3,172,040 downwards.
TAATCAGCTATGATTGCAACTGTTAATAGTAATTGTCCATTTCTATCCCATGGAGCGGTCCAGCCATGAAGGCCTTCTTAGGGAATCAAAATGAGGACAATTCTAATTAGGCTTATGTTGAATCATATTATCGATGATCTGCTAAAAATATCATAGGAGAATTGACGATGAATATCTCATTCCCCTGGAGCAGTCCGATCGTCTGGGCCTTCTTAGGGATTGAAATGAAGCATACAATTCAACGATGACTAATTTACCCCAAATGTCCTTATGGTAATTTACTCATCTTTCCGGATTGCATGGATCGCAAGTCGCTGCAACCACCAAGTGTATAGGGTAAATAACTAAATACGAGGCACATTTGGATTTTAATGTTATCTAATTTTTTTGTTAATTTTGTATTTTTTTGAATTATCTGGTCTGGTGGGTATTTTTAATTTATTATTTTATAGCTCTCCATGATGGGAATTGAGAGCATTTATTATAGTTTGTTGACCATGTCTATCAAAAGTGGTTAAGAAGTTCAAATTCCTTGATCGTGACTCAGACCCACGGGTGAAAAACCCTAATTCGGGGACCACGATTGTCAGACGCGGTCCAAACCGAATTCAAAAAATATATAAGGCTTTTCCCATTTGAAAATTTTCATTATTTACCTAAAACTACTAGTAAAACTGAGAGCTCTGAGAGGTAAAAAGTGAATTCTAACATGGAATATTACCGCAAACCTCATTGATTCCCTCCTATCCACACCGATGGCCGACCAATCGAAAGCTTCGACCAGTGGGAGAGCCGGTGCTTCCAAGGTAACACACAAACCGAGACCACGCTTGCAAATTACCAGATTAAAAATTAACCACACTAAGTAATGGGTTAAATGAACCACATTAAACTATCGATAATGAACCTCACCCTAGTTAGGTTTAGCATAGGTTAGATTAGAGGGGAGGGTTTTAATTTTAGGATTATTTTGGGAGGGAAATGACCTTGAAAAGGTCATGTTCCCTAGCCGTGGGTGGCAGACATGGTTCCCAATTGGTAGATTGGGGACCACGACTATCAGCCATGATGGGATTTAAATCCCAATGGTCACATTTTTGACCACCTCGTCGACCATGGTTTCGACCCGTGGTGCGACACCCTTAGGAAATTTTTCAAATTTTTCAATTTTTTCAATTTTATTTGAATTAATGCATTTTATTGCAATTTTGAAGTGCTTTTATTTGATTTTTTGAAAATTTTTATCATGTTTTTGCATTTTCATGAGATTTTCTGATTTGTTTACCATTTTTTAGTCATTTTTAATTGTTTTTCTTATTTATTTGATTGCTTTCACTCAGACCTTGACGAACAGAGTGAGGGAGACTGATCTCCTTCGTAACTTACACCACACTCTCACTGACATGGAGCGGGATTGGTTTGCTACCATGGGGTTTTAGTACATCTTGGACCTCCCCACTATTAGATCTGATCAGGCATATATGACTACATTGGCCCATCATTGGGATGCATGGACCAATACATTTCACCTTTCGATGGGTGAAATGATTGTTACTCTAGAGGATGTCTACCACATATTCTGCCTACCTATTGATGGTGAGGCCATCACCTCCTCTCCTACCATGGTGAGGAAGGTCATGTTTGATGCTATATTTGGTAGATGAAGCATCGAGGCTCAGGGCCGCATTGATCATGGGGGCATCCACATCGAGGAGTGGTACTAAGCTAGATTATTTTCATAGTGGGAGGTTGTGTTTATGCACTTGATTATCTAGATAGTCCTCCTAGATTCATCAGGTATGAGGTTCCCCTAGAACCTCTTGGCTAGGACCAGGGAGGTTATGATTAGCTCGATCGAGTGACCTCTTATTCTGGCATGGGGGAGCACCCTTCTAGCATAGCTCTATCATGAGCTGTACCATATTACACACTTAGTAGAGTGGGCATCGGTTGTAGTCTACTTCTTCAGATTTGGGGTTGGCAACATATTTTGATAGAGCACCCCATAGATTTACCTCTGGGGATCATTGATATCGATGAGGATCATTAGTGTTATGCAGCCTACTAGCCTTGGGAGTAGGAGGGGTTTAGGAGTAGGTCTCATGTAGGAGACCTAGACCATTATATTACTAGATTCTCATAGCTTCACCCTGAGTAGATCGAGTGGTGACCATACATGGGCTGCCCTACCTGGCTAGAGGTGGATAGATACCTATGCTATGTGCATAGAGATAGGTGGGTTATCGGTCGTAAGGTTGATATACATGAGTATCAACACTTCTCTCATATCTTGAGGTAGTTTGGGATTTAGTAGGATGTCCTAGAGGTGCCTACTATTTATAGATACTTGGTCCTAGAGAGGGACCTGACCTGGCCCTAGGTGGCTCCACTAGGGGATGATGATGATGACTTTTAGGAGTCGGGCCTGGTGGATGTAGGCACTACTACTGATTATCATGCATGGTGGACTAGCCTATAGTGGCATGGAGAGGGACCTCTAGGCTGACCAATGGATGACTTTGTAGTAGAGGGTGCAGAGGGCTCAGAGGTGGACCCTCATGGATGTAGGGTCCGTTAGAGGACCGAGGGTGCATGGGGCATAGGGGCCATTGTAGAGGAGGGCCCATAGGTAGAGGTAGAGGAGGAGGTATTCGAGGAGGGTGAGGCACCTCCTGATAGTGAGGTTGGATAGTTGAGGGCATAGGTTGCTGACCTCCAGACTCAGATTGGGACACTTCACACCTGACTCCTACATAGGGACACCACTATCACCACTCTAGAGGTGAAGCTATCTCATGGCCAGAGCTAGTGGAGTAGTTATGAGGAGGAGAGGGTAGCTCTCTGGGCATAGGTGGCTACAGTAGACATCGAGATTGAGAAGATCACTAGCCAGCGTGATCTTCTATAGGTGACACTAGATGTAGTGACTACTGAGTGGGACCTACTCAGGGTGGTGAGGGTAGCTCCCTCACCTACATAGGCTATCATGGCACCTCTTATGGTACCATCTACTCTAGGGCTTGTAGGTTTTGACTCGATGGTAGAGATTAGGAGGCTACGTACCCTCATGGAGGAGGGTAATGATCAACATACAATGGATGTAGCTCGCAATGCCCAGTTGGAGGGTATTATCAGGCTGCTAGGTGGGCAGGTTCTAAAGAGGACCACTACTATAGGGTCACATCGGAGCAGGACCAGGACCAAGGAGACAGGGTAGTCTAGTGCACGATCTAGCCATAGGACTGCCTCACGTGCATTGAGTATAGTTGGTCTAGGTCGAGCGTAGGATCCACAGTAGGACCCACAATAGGTTCTAGAGTAGGCCCCTAGGGATGTGGTTGAGGGAGGTGGAGAGAGCTCTGGTGCAGGGGGATCAGGGGGTGCAGGCCAGAGCTAGCACATTGGCATGGCACAGATTTTACTACTTGTTGTACCATTTTGGTGTAAGGTCTGAGGACCTACATAGCTGTAGCCTACGGGTATTTTGATGTACCCTACTATGATGTACATTTGAAAAAAAAAAAAATATATATATATAATATATATGATATGATAGTTCATCTCATTACATGTGTACTTTATTTTTGGTATTTTATGTTTATGTTATGCACATGGATGCAATGCTTATATTGATTTAATGCTATATGATGTGATGTATGGATGACATGCACTAGATAGCTATGCGATAGATGATTAGATGCTATGAGTTATGTATGTAGATGGACTACTTATGATGGATGCATATGAATGCCATATTTTGATGTTAAATGCATGTATACTTTGCTTCACTTGTATGCATTTAATTTATGTTGTTATGACATAGTTTATGCCTTGTATGTATTGCATAATTTTTCTATGATGATATATGGAAATGAACATGTATGCTTTAATCATTAAAACATAATGTATGAATGTAATATGGATTTAACAATCTAATGGATGACACCACAGAATGTATAACAATCATGGATTGTAATTGCTATATCTTATTATAAGAATTAATCAATTGGACACCCATATGTGAGATGCAATGATGTATTGTTTCTATTCATAAGCTCTTGCAAGTTAAAAGAATATGCATAACATAGTCAGTGGCCATTTAAATATCATTTCTGACATCCATCCGATATCTAACCTATATTATGAATAATCTTTAATAAACAAAATCTTATAAAGAGAAATTTGATATTTGATGATTGCATTGAAAATTGGTTGTTGCTATTTGGGAATTTTTGAGGTTTTCCATGAAACTCAAACACCTTAGTTGACTTATCAAAAGTTGTATACTAACCATACTAGACTTCTGAAACATAAGGCTTTCGCTAGGATAGGCCCTAACTATTCATTATCCCTGTGTGTGCAAATGAGTATATTAGATAAGGCATAAGCATACCCCAATGTCAGGTGGGATTATTTCAGCCCATTGCTAATATTGGGGATCCTCAAATGTCTATCCAATCCTAGGTTTAGATTTCAGTTGGACTAGACCACTAGGCGATACAGGACACCTGAAGCTAGCTCTTCCACATTCAAACATTGGTCTGCACACAAGAAAAATGCTAATGTATCAGATATATCATCATGCGTAAGGTACAGTAGTACTGATAATTCTAGGGATTCAAGCTCACCCCCTTATTTTCTTTAATTTTATTGGGATACTTGCTCATATATAGTGATAAAAATCACTATTTATTTTGTACTATAGTGATAAAAATCATTGTTTATTTTGTACTTTTTTTTGAGCAAGGGATTTGATATTGATTTGATTTCTTTGATAAAACTTGATCTTGATTTGATTTGACTTCTAAGGATTTAACTTTGGGAGTTTCACTTTGGGATATCTTTTAGGGATATCATTCTAGGATATTGCTCCTTCATTTGTAAGCAAGGGATTTATTTGGGTAAGGGGTAAGCTTGTCCTTTTTCCAATTGCCAACATTTCTTGAACCGTCCACATAGGGGGATAAGCAAGAATAAAATTTTCACCTCAGGATACCTGGTCCTACTTTGTAGCTTTCATCTTCCCCTAGTCCTTATTAGGATTGTTTAATTTGTTGATTAGTGATAGAATTATGATATGCTAAGGGCTATACAAACTAGACCTCATCTACAAAAGCAAAGCAAGCTTTCTATCAACTCTTGAGAAGACCTCTAGGTATGGTTGAATGACTAGAAAACCCTAGTATATTCTTCATAGCAACAAGATGGGTTGTGTTGAAAAACATAATTACTCACAAGGGTGATGAATGGATGAAAATGCAATGATGCATGATTGAAACACAAACGTGGTGTCATTTGTAAGATTGTAAACACAATGTATTCTAATGCAATGTGTGACGGATGGATATGCCTAATGCAATGCAAAAATGAAATGCATGTGGAAAATGAAATGCAATGATGCAAATGAAATGCAAATATTTTTGAATTTTGATATTTTTCAATTTTTTTTTTATTTTAATTTTATAACTTTTTGATTTGACCAAAGGGTTTATAGATGCCTTTGGAGCCTTTTGCTGAATGACCAAAGGGCTTACAGATGCCTTTGGAGCCTTTTTGAAATTGACCAAAGGGCTTACAGATGCCTTTGGAGCCTTTTTATGGTTTTAGGCATAAAATACTTTAATATGAAGGATATTGAGAGGTTCAGGCTCTTCAACTCCTTCGAGCGATGTCAAGCGATATGTCCTAGGTCCAATATTCTTAGAGATCATATAAGGACCTAACCAGTTAGTCATAAATTTGTCTCACAATTCTGGTAGTAAATTTGAGTTCTATTGGTTCTCTTTCAGCACAAGATCACCAACCTCAAAGTCTCTCAGATGGACTTTGTTATTGTAAGCTCATTTTAAGTGCTCTTGATAAACGCGAAGGTGCTCAAGGGCATTCACGTGATGTTCATCAAGTAGCATCAATTGATCTAGGTGAGCTTGTCATGCAGTGTCATCATCGATGAACTCTTTCAATGCGATGCGCAGCATTGGAATCTCCAACTCTAAGGGCATAATGGCCTCAGTGCCATATACTAGTGAAAATGGAGTTGCCCCAATGGGTGTCCGAATACTAGTCCTATAAGCCCATAATGCAAGGGGTAGTTGGATGTGCCAATATTTGTGGTGCTCTTGTACCATATTTTTCAATATGGAGACCACTATCTTATTTGAAGCTTCAGCTTGCCCATTTTCTTGCGGATAATATGGAGTCACAAAACTATGTTTGATTCTATACTTAGACGTCAAAGCTCTCACAGTTTTGTTTTTGAATGATGTTCCATTATCTAAAATTATCTTGGATGGTATCCCAAAATGACTTATGATATTAGTGAGTATGAACTCAACAATACATGCTCCAGTTGTCATTGTTAAGGGAATGGCTTCCACCCATTTAGTAAAATACTCAGTAGCCATAATAATGAATGTATGTCGGCCCGATGATGGAGGAGAGATCTTACCGATGAGATCAAATCCCCACTGAGCAAATGGCCAAGCCGCTTGAATGGGTTGTAAGGCCTATGATGGCAGGTGCGCAAGATTAGCATGATGCTAGCATTTAACGCATTTCCTGACATACACATTGCAATCCTTCTCCATAGTGGGCCAATAATAACCCATGCGAAGGATGCGCTTGATGATAGCCATGCCATTGAAATGGCCACCACATGTACCATCGTGAGCTTGCGAAATTGCCCAAGATGACTCTTGGGGCTCAAGACAATGAAGGAGAACTCCATCGTAGCTTCTACGGTATAGGATGTCTGCTAACAAGACATACTTTGTCACTTTCTATTTAAATGTGCGCTTCATGGCACACGATAATCCCTGAGGGATTACACCAAGTCTAAGGAAGTCATGTATCTGTGACGTCCAGTTATGATAAGCTTCGACTTCAATCGACAAGACAACATGTTCCCCCTGTGGTTCCACATTTGCAAATGCAGACTGGGAAATAACCTTGTGGTGAATGGTAGTACCACTCCCCATCGGATCCTACGAGATCAAAGACCCCCAGGATGCTCTCTTGAGAAAGTCTCTGGCTCTGTAAAACCATTCATGGTTTGGTTCTACATGAATCATGTTGATTGACTCTTTGTTATCCAATGCTTCATGCTGCACAACAGAATGTGACAATATTTTTACATGGATGGTAGTGAAATCGATAGATGGATTCTGAGGGATTAGAGATCCCAAAGATGCCATTGTGTCTACAAATCTATTGGATGAATGAGGGATTGCCTCGATGTCATACCATTCCAGTTGAGCTAGATAAATGTCAACAAGATCCTTGTAAGCTTTCAATACTAGACATCGACATTGAAATAATCCCTTAACTTGGTTAACAATGAGAAGGGAATCACCAAAGATATTTAGCCTTTTGATCTTCATGGCAACTATTTGGAGACCCAAAATTAGGGCTTCATATTCAACATTATTGTTAGTGCAAGGAAAGTCCAACTTGAATGACAAGGGCATTGGAGCTCCTTGTGGTATGAACAACACTATTCCTGCACCACCCCCTTGCTCACACTTTGAACCATCGAAGAACAAGGTCATATCGGCTTTGTTATCCAGTTCCTCGAGTTTGGGTGCTTCTGATAAGGCAAATACTACATCATCAGGAAGCTCTATGGTGAGGGGCCTACTATTCTCGAGAGGCACCTCAACTAGTTGATCAGCTATGACTTATCCCTTAATGGAATTTTGGCTTATGAATTCCAAATCAAATTCTATCAATAGCATGATCCACTTCGTAGTACGTGTATTATGATATGTCTTGCTCATCATATACTACAAAGGATTTTGTTTTGATATGACATACGTCGTATGACTTAACATATAGTGCCACAATTTCTTTGTAGCGAACACTACTGCTAAACATAACTTTTCCATGTATGCATATCCTAGCTCATAACTCACCAAGGTTTGGCTAATGTAATATATGGCTTGTTCTTTGTCTTGCACATTCTTTTGGGCTAACATAGTCCCTAATGCAAAGTCCATCACCGATATATACAACAAGAATGGTACATCTGGCCTTGGTGGAGCTAGCACTGGTGGCATCACCAGGTATTGCTTAATCTCAGCAAAGGCTACTTGATAGTCCTCATCCCAATTGAATGGGACCCCCTTGTGTAGTAGTCGATTCATGGGTCGACATTTATCTGATAATTGTGTGATAAATCACTTTATGGATGCTACTTTGCCCTGAAGGCTTCTTAATTCCTTGATATTTATGGGGGGATGCATTTCTAAAATAGCCTTGACCTTTGTTGGGTCAACTTCGATGCCTCATTTTGAAATGATGAATCCTAAGAGCTTTCCTGAAGTTATACCAAATACGCACTTCTTAGGATTCAACCTAACATTATGCTCTATCAAGCGATCGAAGACCTTCCTCAGGACCTCAGCATGCTCTTCACGTAGCAATGACTTTGCCAATAAGTCATCGATATAATCTTCTAAGATCTTATGCATGTAGTCATGAAAGATATATGTCATAGCCCGATTGATATGTAGCACCAACATTCTTTAGGCTGAATGGCATAACCTTGTAATAGAATGTCCCCCATGGCATTATGAATATGGTTTTATGCTGGTCTTCGGGCTTAATCCAAATTTGATTGTAACCAAAAAAACCATCCATTAAGGAGAGCATCTCATGACCCGTAGTTGCATCTACGAGAGCATCTATGTTTGGCAATGGAAATGAATCCTTTGGTGTTGCCCTATTTAGGTCTCTAAAATCTATACAGATATGGATCCTTCCATCAGGTTTTCCTACAGGCACCATGTTTGATACCCATTCTGGATAGTCGATGGAAATGACAAACTCTACATCCAACAACTTTTGCAATTCATCCTTAACCATTAAGGCTACTGTTGGATGCATCTTCCTAAGTTTCTACTTGATTGGCTTCTTTGATAGATCTAGCGAAAGGTTATGAGTAACCAATTTTGGATCTAGACCCGACATGTCCTTATAAGTCCAAGCAAAGAGATCAGGTCTCTCTCTTAGTAGAGGGATGAGGTTGGCATGCTCATCAGGAGTCAAAATTTCTCCAAATTTAACCTTCTTAGGATTAGTGGGATCATTACTGATATCCACTTCAAAGGTTTCCTCTACTGACATATGGGATCCCTCCTCAAGCTGATGAGGCGTAGGGATCAAGTGGATGTCATCTGCTGGGTTTATAGGTTCCTCATTGGAAGCATCCTCAACATGATAGACATCATGTGCACAACCTGGCACAAAATGGAAAGGTTGCAACATTTCCTCATTAGGGAAGAAATATTCAGGCTCTAGAGGTGAATCAATGTAATCCCAATCAATAGCATCTACATTAAGACACAATGGCTTGGAAGGATCAACTGGATTACGGAGTGGAGTGGTCAAATCAATGGAGATCATATTGATGGAATGGATCATGTCTCTAGGACCACGTGCACGTGACTCAACATTAGCAAAACTTCCATCCCCGAGATGTGGTTCTAGGGGTATGGGGATCTCTGGATCCGGTCCATGAATAGACTATCGGATGGGATCATTGGGCTCAAGGAGCTCCATGTACATTGGCAGATCGAGAAACACCATGTGATAAATCACATTAAGATTCGGTGGTCTTCCCCTAAGGTGAGGATGGAGATTGATCTCTCTGTACATCTCCTCAGTAGTATATGGTGCATTACGATGATGCAAGTAGGGAGGTCCTAAATAGGCTCTCTCTATTTCATCTTCATCATCACTATTGTAATAAGGATCCTCACCTCTACCTAATGGAATTGGGTGATGCTCCAAATGAGGCCCCATGTAGGCTATCTCTTGATAGCCATCATCATCATCGAAGGGCTCTTCGCTCGTAGTTATTGATTCCAAAGGTAAAATATGATGCAAGAGTGTAGGGCCCAAGTAGGCCAACTCGATTTCATCCTCGGATTGCTCATTGTTTGAGGATAACTCAGTGTCATCTATTCTAGAATCATAGTCTGGTCCATCACTTTTGATGATGGATATTGCATGCACATCCTCAGAAGCAACTTTTGATTTGGTGTCTATAGCTATGTCTAGACTCTGGATGTGCATACCAATATCATCGGTAGCTTCATACTTTGATTGTCCAAGTTGGCTCTTGGAATGTGTTCTGGGCCGGTCTCCACCAAGATGTTTGCATGATATCTCTTGGGTGGCTCTATAGTGACATAGGTCACTAGCCGGTTATCCCTCTGAAATGTGGAAGGATTAGGGTGATAAGGATTGAAGTCAACTTCACCCCCTAGACTGAGGTATAGGTGGTCTAAAGATGCTATGAGAAGTTCATCCTATCCTCGAATATAGTATCCTAACCCAAACCTATCAGTTGGCAATTGATACTGTGGTTCATATGGCCTCCTACGCCCTTGCTCGAATAGTTCGAGACCATAACCATGCCAATGGTAATGCTCAAAGTATCACATGGCGTATTCTAGGTTAGAGAGATAATGAACATTCATAGTGAATGGTTCATTATCATCCTCATCCATGGGCGTGGGAGATGCAAGCTGGTCTAGCCCTCCATAGATGAAGTTGGTTTGGTTAGGTGGCACCCCTAATGGTTCCACCATCCCTACGGGAAGGTGATGGGCTCATGGTCGGCCCATGTCCTATGTAGTTTTGATAATTGGTGTGAACATCACATTCTACATGATATATTCCCCTAATCTAGGATTAACCAAATGGATGGTCACCTACGATGCAGATGACCCTGCTGAAGATGCAGGTGAAGTAGGATGAGGTGCCTCTTCGACTTCTCCTTGAATTTCCTCTACTTCCATGGGAGTAGGGGCTTCAATGATAACTGGCTTGGGTATTTGCTTTATCTCTTTTTTTCCCATATTTGCTTTCAACTTCCTATCATCTCGATGCATCATAGATGCAGACGGTCTAGTAGAAGCAGTTGTCGTGTGCTCCAATCATTGAGATGCGAATATTGTAGGTTTAGCACACACTTCTTTGATTTTACCTCTTAGATCTTTGATCGGTGATATTGGCCACACATCTAGGTGCATTGAGGGGAGCATGAATTCCCTTGACAAATCTGCTAGATTCACGTATTTAAAGGGTTCTTCATCTGAAGGCACCACGTGAACTTGTCCCTCATGAATATATTTGATACATTGATGTAGAATAGAAGGGATACAATACATTTCTCTGATCCAAGGTCTCCCTAGAAGTATGTTATATTGCATAGCACCTTCGATTATGTGACACATCATCGGGATGGTCTTCAGTCCTACCTGGATAGGTAAAACTATAGTACCGACCATTGAGCATAATGCATCATTGAAAGCTCTCAACGTGAAGGTAGAAGGGATGATATGCATCTTGGGAAACTTCAAGTGAGTTAATGCCTTGGTAGTTATGATATTTATTGATGACCCCATGTCAATCAAAACCCGCTTGAATGGTTTGTGATTCACACATGCAATAATATGCAATGGTGGGTCTGCTATAATAGTGGAAACCATCTTGACTTCATGATCATGAAATTGTATGACCGGTTCTTGACACTATTGCACGTGCCCCACGAAGTGTGTAAATGCTTTGGGATCCTGAGGCTGCACTTCTATGGACCTTAGGATGTCCATAAGCATCTCCCTATGCTTGGGAGACTACTGAATCAGCTCATAAATCGATAACTTTGTTGGAGTCATCTGTAGGTTTTGGACCAACCTACTCTTGATGGTCACCACCGGTCTAGTTGGTGGGCCTGGCACATGTTGGGCTGGCCTTGGAGGAGGCACATCTTGGACTCTAATGGGCGTTGGAGGTTGATTTGGTCATTCATACCTCACATTCCTTGTGACAATGTTGACCATTCCGATGAACCCTTGGGTTGGTGGTTCGATGCGTACTTGGTTGACTTGGCCAACATTATTCTTTGGTGCCTCATGATTTGGTAGAGGATTTTTGTAAATCCCCATATTTTTATTGTCAGGCGCTTGTGGGTTGTCGACAAGAAGCGTACCTCTTTCGATCATATTTTGCACAAGATGTTTGAAAGACCAACATACCTCAATGTCATGGCCTTTCGATCGATGAAAGATGCAATATTGATCATCCTTGTAGCCCTTAGGCTTAGGCTGATTAGGGTCCATTAACTTGACCTCGGGTAAGTGTATAGCCTTCACCTCACATAATTGATGAAAAATCAAAGCCAATGACTCTGATAACTGAGTGAATATGCGAGGTGGGTATTGTTCCTTATTTTTACCCCTTTGATTATTGTTGCACTACTCATATTGCGCAGGAGGAGGTTGGGCTTGATAGTTTCATTGTTGTTGCCCCTTATCCCCTTTCTGAAGGTTCAACACCACCTGATTAACATGGGTCGGCTTGGCCTATTGTCTCTCAGTGCTTTTCTTGTGCCACTCCTTATTTCTGAGCTTCAAGTTACCCTCCTATAACTTGATGTCCTCTATCACCTTGGCTTGCACCAAAGCCTCTTCGAATGTCTGGTACTACTACAACTATAGCAATAATAAAATGTGCTTGGTGCAACTCTTCATGAACATTCGAGTTAATTCAGAGGATGGGATGGAGAATGGTAGCTTTGCCATCATTTTCCTCCATCATTTTCCATAATCCATCACTGGCTCATCATCGTGTTGCGTTAAAGCAGCCAAGTCGGATAAGTTTACCTTTTTCTTGATGTCGAAGGAGAAGCGTTCAAGAAATGCATCAGCTAGTTGTTTGAAACTAGTGATGTTGTGCCTCTTTAATTGGTTGAACCACTCCCGAGCTGGGCTTGAGAGGGTCATAATGAAGGTGCATAGGAGCAAAGCATCATTGCTCTCAATCTGAAAGCACATATCTAGGAAACTCGTTACATGCTCCTATGCATCTTCCTCTCCTTGAAACTTTTCTAGTCTAGGCATCTTGAAATGCTCAGGATAGGCCAGAATAGGCACTGACATGCATAGAGGTTCATTATGGATTTTGTTCAAGGTAGGATTTTGATAAGTCATTCCTTGCTTCTCTATGGCTTGGACCTTCTCTGCTAAGGCCTTATAGGCCTATGAGGAAAGGAACTCCTCTTCTCGAGATTGCCTTGGAGGCACCTTCGGAGGTAGATTCTTCCTCTATCGAGGTGGTGGACTAGGCTCGCCCTCCTCCTCGAATTGGGAGATTTTTGGATATTCTTGTTCTAATTCCTCTCCCACTTCTTCCTCATACTGCCTATGCTCACGTTGTTCGGATGCTGGATGTCGATCTCTATGCTGAGTCGTACGATGAGTATGTGTGTCTATGTACTCAGGGTATAACTCGGGCTGTGAAGCCACTCGTCTATCGACACGCTCCCTGGTCTCACTACGAGGAGGTAAACCGGTGCTAGCCAATCGATCCTCTCTCTCAACATGCTCCTTCTGATCAAGGATGCATTGTTCACGCATGCGCTGTTCATATAATTTTTGTCTTATGAACCTCTACCTCTGAGAGTTCTCATTTTTGAGGCACTCTTTCTCTGCATGAACATCCTCCAATTGGTCTTGGAGAATCTACCATCTCTATTCTGACACCAGTCTATGAGATCTATCAACATGATCGGCCGTCTGAGGCCTCTGGTGTGTGCGCTCTGTTCGAGCGACTTTATGGGTATGTCCTCCAATGGACTGATTTGCCACACTCTTGCCTTTGTCTGTAAAGATGACATTCATGTCAGGCTATCTCCTATACTCTGTGCTTGCATGAGATGCAGGAGCACGTATGTCACGAGAATGCTTGGAGCACTCTCCAGGTTCTCGGGTGGTCCTAATGGTGCTTCCGCTACACTCACTCGTAGGTCGAGAGGGTGCAGGCGTAGGCTTATATCCTAGTGCCCTAGGAACTCTATCAGACCATCTATCTCTACTATGCCAAGGCTCATGAGGTGGCATACCATTAGCTCCCACTTTGGATATATCTATGGTGAACTTACAAGGTTCACCCCTATAGGGAGTCTGCATGGGCCTATGCTCGAAGTGGTCCCATCTACTTACCCCTGAATGGGTGGATCTTGAGCATCATATTCATGGAGAAATGGAAAAGTCCTTAATTTAATCTCTAATAAGGCCATTGTGGCTATACCACCCCATGATAATAAAGTTTTTGACTCCTTTCTTTTATGAAACATCAATAGATCATCATAATCCTCTCAAAATTGCTCCATTTTTCAATGGGTCAAAATGAAGGAAACCTTAATCAAGTCATATGGGTCAGGCAACTCATCACTTTTATCACTTTTCATTCCCTCATTGACTCATCACTTAAGGTGGTAGTCATACTTAACAAATTCATAATCAAAATCAACAATCAAAGACTCAATCATGCAAATTGCATTCGTTCAATGAATCATTGACAAAGACAATCACGCCTCTACTTGGGATAGTAAACAAGCATAAATTTCAACTAAAACAATACTTGGCATTATAAAATTATGAAGAACCAGCCTTCATTGATGCAAGGTTACACTTGAAGCAAGTTCCTTAGTTCGTTAGAAGCAAGAATTCAAGAACACATGCTCTTTTCATGATTGGGGTATCTAAAGTTGGTTAGGTTATAGAATAACCCTAATAATTCAATATTTTAGTCATCTATTTTTTCTCAACACTATGTTGCACACAATGCATCTCAAAAATGGGCATTTGTAAACACTAAAATCATGTCAATCCTATTAGGAAACCAAAAGCATTGGCTAATTAGCATCATATGACCCCCTTGAGCAACCCTTAGAGGTTTAATAGTGGTTCTAACCACTCTAGGAAGGATATACCCCACTTTTGGGAGGTTTTGGGCCACATAGGCATGACCGTACCACCCTGGGATGGTCATAGTTCATGGCCATCCCACCCACGTATGGTGGCATAACGGTCATTCCTAGGTGGGACGACCACAAGATTTGACTCCCAAAATATTAAATTTAGAAAAATGGCTCCCAATAACTACCATTTATCCTACCTATGTGAGCATGCAAGACCTGAGGGTGTAGATTCCTTATGACATGCTATAGAATGGAGGCCAAAATGGGAGATTCTCTTCCCCTCCCAATGCATGCTCAATATTTGACAAGTGAGACCTCTTGCCCTGCATGCCCATTTTACCAAAGGCTCCCTTTGGATATAAAGTGGATCTATTTTCCACACAAAATATAGATATGAGTTTTGATACATATCAACGAAGTGCTGCCAAGATTTCCCCTCACCCTTTTGTGCCTTTTTCCCTTGAAATCTCTACCTAGCAAAGGAGGTTGGGAGTGATTCAAGAGGCACAATTTTTTTGAAAAACTGAATCATATGAGTGAATTTAACCATAAAATTTTATGAAAACACTATTAAGAAGGTTTTTTACCAATCCACTGAGGAATTTGTGGCAAAATAGGAGCAGAACTGGTGGTCGTTCCACCCTAGGATGGTCCCCATTCTGTTGCAGTCACCATTGTCCCTGTAAGGGACGATGATAGATATGTGCATGATTTTTCTACTATATTTAATTATGCATATTATATATTATATTATAAACATTCTATCCAAATTTCATGTAATTTGGAGTTATATTGGATGAGATATTACAATTATGAGGTTTTACAGGCTTTGAGGGACCATTTGAATATGCACATGAAAATGTGAATTATTTTGCAAATATGACCATATGGGTCCTCTTAAAATCTCATTTTATGTATACTTTACAAGTTTGGATTTATTTGGAGGTGTTTTGGTCCAAAAATTGCTTATTTTGGGTTTTGTAGACTTTGTAGGTGCATTGCAAATGTGACACAAATTCAGAGGTAATTTCTATTCTTTTTTCAATTATATATTTCCAAAATAATCTATTATACATATATATGCAATTTCAGATCATTTGGAGTTGTTTTAGATAGGCACATTGCATATTTACACTTTCTAGCTTATAGTTGCATGTATGGATTTTGCATGTTTCACATTCTATGCACTTGCTATTTAACAAATCTGGTTTCCTTGTGTGCAAGTTCAGGTTTTACAGTGCATTAGTAAGGAATACAATATCATAACAATGAATAACAAAGTGGTAGCATCATAGGTTTACCCACATCAATTGTGGGTACAAGGAAGAACATTGGAAGTGCACACAAGCTTGTTTGAAGGGACTTGATCCTTGGGCACCCATTTTTGTAAACCAATGTATAAAACTAAGAGCCCTCAAGGGGAAATATATGTAACCATGATTCAAATTTATCAAATTAAATAAAGGGAAACACCCCCTTTTCTTGCACTTATGTGGATTCCATGGTTGTTTGTAAATGTCCTTTTATAATGCTTGATTAATATTAGATATAGATGCATCTTATTTAGCATTCTTAGGTGCACCATTTTTATCCTACTTCAGATGAAATATCATATGTAAGCTTCATAAATCAATATATTAAGGATGATATCCTCACCAACTTTTTAGGACCTAAAATACTAGGTTGGGTTCAGGATCTCAACAAAGGAGTATCATTGACTACTTTGTTTGTTGGTGAGGGTTACATACAAAAGTTGCACTAGATGCAAGAGCATACAATAGAGAAAGACCAAAATTTGAAAGAGAATATTGCAAAGAATGAAAAAATTTGGAAGAGAATATTGTAGAGAAAGATAAATATTGAAGATATTTTGATATGTCTTTCATAGATAGAGGTGTGTTAGTTTTTTCATGATTTTATATTTGAAATTTTTACATGTAGCACCCCTAAAGTTGTATTGATCCCTTGCATATAATTCCATAGTAAAAATCACTACATGCTAGCCCTACAATTGGACACAACATTGGTGGTGGTGTTCAAGGCACAAACAACTTCTCAATACCTTCAAGGCTAGAGTCATCAATGGTACGACTATTATTTAAAATATAAAATGGTTTACTTATTGTATTGTATGCTATAAAGTGAATTTCTCTAGGTCGTTAATTTTTCATGTAGAGATTGAAAATGACATTGATCATAAACTAAGATAAGGGAATGCTACTTGAATTAGATCCATAAGTATAACATAGTGTTCGAAGGAATGGTGATCACTACTAACCTTGAAGATCTTGTACATGGTGAACATTTGGGTAAAGTCAATGTGCATGTCACCCATAAAGAGGAAACAATCTTGTTTAGAAGTAATTATGAGATGGCCACAATGAAGGATGTTGTGGGATCCTTCATTGCTTGAAATATATCAGACATTGTATTTAAGTAGTTATTTTTTATAAATCTGTGGATGCTTAGAGATCTTGTTCATCACCATTTATTTCCCTTGGATGCTTGGGCCAATGTTTGTATATTTTAAGTTGACAAAAAAATTATTAGTAACCCTATCATTTGTTTTATTGGTTAAAAGTAATAATAGGCCACTTTTTATATATTTTATAATAAGATGATTTTATCCTCCTTAAACTTCTTGATGAAGGATTATGATTCATGTTGTTCAACCCATACATCCAGTGCATATCCATCAATTTTATATTTAAAATGAGTAATGCTATGTTAGTATGTGGATATTTCTTACATTTATTGTTTATGCATTTATAATTATGAGTAAAGGGAATATTTAAGATATATTGGCCTATTTATATTAAGTATATGTGAGTATTTATGTAAATACGTAGACCACCCTTATAAGATTTGGTGATGAAATTACAACATAGACTTTAAAGGCCTCAACCAGTGGAAAACATGAATCTCTTCACTAATATTTTCTAGATTTGGGTGTTAGGAGTGTTGTTGGTTGATGCTATGCAAATAATTGCTACATGTTAAATATTTTAGAGCTTCTTTGTATATCCTTTATTTTTGGCAACTTTTTGTACTAGTTTCACTTTTTATTTTGAATTTTTTGTATTTTTGCTTGTTTATATTTCCTGTATAACTCATATTTTTGTGTCTATTATTTTCTTGTCCAATATTACTCTTCAAGGTTGCATCAATTGTTACTATCATACACTATTAATTGTAATTTTGTAGTCCTATTATCCATATTGGTAGCTAATGGATATTAATATTTACATGAAATTAAATTAAATATAAGTGGATAAATAATACACTACACACTTTTTTCTTTTAGCATATGTATACTATTTGTTTGTGTTTATGTATATTGTTGTGATTTATAAGCATACATGTGGTTTCATCATGTGTTAAATTTGTACTATTGAGATCTTGGGCATCTTGTAGGTACAATAGGAAGCCAAGATAGGAGTTAGGTGAGTAGGTATCTTGAGCATGAGGTTGGCCAATTAGATATTTATGTATCTGACAAAAGTCTCATGATACCCTCTCACATCATCTCTGATGGTTGGTGTGGGTAAGGATGTTTAGACATATTCCCATTATATGGAGGGCTCAGGTTGCCCAAATGAGGATTGAAGCCTTATGATACATTTTAGAATACCTAAAGTGGCAAGAACACCTTAGCATTAGTCCCGTGTAGGGACCCTATAGTCAAAGGTGAGGATATTTATATCGTATTAATTTTGCATTCTCTTAGTGGTACGTGGTATCATGACAATATTTTATATTTTATGGTGTTATATTCAATGTTCAAACCAAGATATATATTCAATACCAGGAGGATATTTGAGAGGCAACCATGGATATAGATGAAAATATCTTAGAATTGGGCAACACTGGTGGCAGTCAAAACTAAATGTAAATCATTCAGTCTCTTATAGCTCTAGCCAAGAAAAAGATCAAAAAAGGAAATCCATTTCAAGCGTTAAATGTTGTAAGTCCCTCTTTGCACCCAATTTTATTTTGGGCTTTCTTGCTTATGGAAAATTCACACCAAGTTTGTTTGCATTGAATTATTTAGATTTGCCGTATTGGGTGACAATTTTTGATAATGTTGGGTGACTCTTCAATGCTATAATCTAGAGATTTTTGTGCAATTCGTTTCAAATTCGAATAAAAAATCAAGTGGGTAATGTTGTCCTCTATGCTTATTCTTGTTTCTGGTTAGCTTTAGAGACAACATAAGAAGAGTGGGTCTTTAGTTGGAAGTTTTCTTGTAATGGTGTGCTTATGCATTAGATACATTGGTTGGAATAAGGAATTTTTCAATTTATGAGATAACATAATAAGAGTGGGTCTTTAGTTGGATATTTGCTTGTAAGGGTGTGCTTATGCATTAGATACCTTTCTTGTAATGGTGTGATTATTATTATATACCTTGGTTGGAATTAGTTCTTACTTTGGCTAGGACATCTACCTGGTGTATGAAACCCCTTGTTTGGAATAAGGGATATTTCACTTTATGTAATTTTGTGTTCCAAATTGGATGTCTCTATCGGTGAATTTGAATATCTTAGTCTAGCCAACAAACCTATTTGGGCTATGATATTACTTTATTGCGATGATGGATATTTCACTTTAGATTTTATATTGTTCAAGTTATATACTTTCTAAGTTATATTTTTTGATATCAGTCTAAATCCCTTTGGCCTAACCAAGGATATTTTGTCTTACCTCAATATTTTAGTTCTTAATTTAGCAAGCACACCTACTTTTAGGTCTTAATTTACCTTTATGTTTACCTTATAGTGGCTATCCTATAATTAATCTATTTTAACTCTAATAAGATCATATTTAACAATAGTGATATCATGTTTGTGAGGGCTGAATTTGAGTAAGAAGGGACAACAATTCTAACCACACATATCTTAATTTCTTAACATGATTCAGTGGAAGGAGTAAACTAATCATTTTCAAAGGAATTTGAGTAATTTAAGTGATACATCTATATGTTCTCATTTTCTCATATAATTATTCATGCTAATAGTTATTAACCAACTTAATGTGAATGATTTGTCTTAAACAACTTGTGTTAAACAACTTATGGTGCATATTTTTTAAACACCAATTGAATAAGATAGGTTAGGTGCTAATGCATATTATCATTCATCATTCCATGTTTGTTGCAGAGGTAAGGCAGTGGTGTGATAAATGATATCTAGCATTCAAAGTATTCAAGTTTTTTTATGGGTGCAGTGAGCCAAGCAATCATTTTGCATGTGCGTATGTTGTTCAGGGTTTCTTTTTTGGTCTTGGAAAAATGTTACCCTCATGTAAATGTGTAAATTGTTGTAACTATCTACCATAAAATATCCTTGTCTAGCAAGTTTTACATTTCCATGGCTCCTAAAATTTCTAAGAACTATAATTATATTATCAAATTTATTGTGTATATTATATACAAGAAATATTTCCTTGTAAGTGTATTAAATGACTTGTGCTGCAAAATGTTTGTTTTCTATGTAGCTACAACACTTGAAACCAATGGAAATGGTTATTTGAATATTTTAGTTAGTGGTGGGTTAAACAAAAAATAACTAGAGTAAATATCTTCCTTCATTGCAGTAAAGTTTATGATTAATAAAGTTCATGCTCATGTTATAAATTTATGTATTTGTATGCAACTACCTGCATATTCTTAAAATTAATATTATACTTGGTCAACATTGTCTTCGCATTTTTATGAATGTCATGGAATGAGCATATTGCTATGGTAGGGGTTGAAGCTCAAGAACAAAGATAACTATGTTGTATAGATATTGGAAATATCATTAAACCATGAGTTTTGGGTGTTGATTGACATGACTGTTATGCTAAAGTTTATATGAAGATATTTGAATTGATCATATGTATGCTTGTGTACCTATTCTCTTGTATTCATATAATGTTCAGTTTGAAATTGATAATTACCTTGGCCAAAAAGGCATTTAAGTATGATTCATTTGATAGATAAGTTGTCTTCTAAAATTCAAAAAGTAGAAGGAATACTTATGATTTCAAAGTTTCAAATAATATTGAATTCTTGTAACTATTAGGTATTGGTTAATGAGGTAAACCTGAACTATAAGCATTTATGATTGATAAATGCATGGGTGTTTGTTTCCTTACAACCAAACTTATCTTTGTTAGCATGTAATAAATTTGATATTCCCATGAAACCATTGTTGGATGTCTTCCTATAAAAAAGAGGGGGTGATTCCCTCTCCAATATCTATGATTGGGGGTGATTCCCTCTCTCCAATATCTGATGAATCCAATGAACACATATTGAATAAAAAGTTGTATCTTAAGCTTTTTATTATTTTTTAAAAAGTAATAATATTAGGGTGTTTATAAACCACATTCTTAGCTCCTAAGAGGATAGTTATAAAACACCCTCTTAGGTTCTAAGAGGGTGGTTTATAACTTCCCTAATATACCCTAAGAGGATGGTTATAAACCACCCTAAAAGAACCTAAGAGGGTGGTTTTTAACCACCCTAATAGACCGTAAGAGGGTGGTTTTTAACTACCCTAATAGACCCTAAGAGGGAAATTTTTAACCACCTTCATAGTGAAAACTAAGGCAGTTTTCAAGGTGATTTTTAACTACCCCAATAGACCTTAAAAGGGAAGATTTTTGAGGTAGTTTTTAACCTTTGTTGTATGATATGGATATTTTATAATGCCCTCATATACAATGGCTGAATAACCACCCTTAAATATCTTTAAGGGTGGTTAAAAACTACCCTTAAGACCCTTTTTTTTGTAGTGTTGTTATATTCACATGAGTACCAATGACATTTATCATTTTTGTATGAGTACCAACTAGATGAGTAGAAAATATTTGATGCTAAAGGGATCTTGGAATCAAATGGATGTTTGGTTCTATTATAATATTGGTATTAAAGTAGAGGTTATCACTAAGAAATAAAGTGGTCTTCATCTTATGTCAAAGTAGGGATTGGATCCAAGGACTAACATGGTCTTGAAATCAAAAGTTGAGGTGGGTTCCAACCTATCTAGTGAAGAGTCCACATAAGCATCAAGGTTTATGCTCTGAAGTGATTTTGACATCATTTATTTAGAAATTTTGACCAACCCCTACTTATGTTATTTGTCCTCTTGAGGAGAAATGATCTCCATTGCATAAGCTTTCAATTATGGAAAAAATCACTTGTATTGGTTGATCATATACCACTTCATTTATCATGGAAATTAAATTTATATGTTGACCTTAAATAGGTTATATGTCTCTTGGAAAGTTCTCTTGCTAGTAACCTCAATTAGCTTGTATTATTTCATGGGTTTTAATTATGCTGGTTTCAAATTAACTTAGTGTTGTACTACCATGGGGTCTAATAAATGAGGTAGATATTACTTGAGGAGTTTGGTATGGAATACTAGGTGCATCCCCAAGTATGGAAACATATCAAGAAAATTCAAAGTTCTCTTACTTGGCATTAGATGGTGTAAGAAACACAACATAATGGTTTTTATATTTTAGTTTGGGTTGAATAAGTGTTCCTTCTTTAGGTTGATCCATAATTTTCATCAACCTAAAGTGAGTGGTATCATATGTTGGTTATGGTACTACTTATACTTCTATTGCTAGAATTATAATATTTATTAAAATTGTATCTAGATGTTCTACAATTGTAATAAGAACTTTTATACCTTGTCAACTCTCTTGGATTGAGTCAACATCATGACATTGTTAGTATGTGGAAGGTAATATATATTAGGGTTATGGGATGAAATTATATACATTGTGCCCTATGAAGGAATGTATAACCCTATTGTAATTTTATGTATGACAAAATTTGATCCCACATCTATAGGTGGTTGTGGTTGTAAATTCATAGTATATGTATTGACATCCTAACCACCTTATTTTGCCCATAAATTTAGTAAGTGAAGGTTATGAAATGCTAGAGCTTGATGTCCAAGGAAATCTAGAGATCATGCCATATATTGCTAAGGAGCTAAATATATATAAAATAGACATGTTAGACAAGCCAAAGAAAATTGATACCATTTGGAAGAACAAAAAAGTGGTCTCTAAAGCATCAATTATTTTGCTACATTGAGCCATGATAGCTATCTTATTCAATTTATCCATGACCATAATAATGCATTAATGTTGGTACCTAGTTCTCATTAATACAAAGTATAGATCCATGGTGATGGACTTCCAAATCCTAGAAGAAACTTGTAGTAGTGTGTAGATCCCAAACTTCTTATTTCTAGTTTACTAATGCTACATGGTGCATAGGATTTTATGTAGATCTCCACTTCTTGGTGCATGTGCATCAAAGTACCTAAATAATTTAGAATAATGATTTTACCATATTAGCAGCTATCATGTGGACTTAATAGAATTTAAATATTTCTAAGATATATAGTATACCACTCTATCCAAAATATGATGGTTTGGCATCGACTAACATTTTTCCAATTACCAATGAATGTTGACAAAGTCATAATATAAGTAAGAGAGTAATTGCTAGCCATTGGTGTCATGCCATTTGATATCAAGGATGGAAAACAATGTATATGAAGGTTATCAACTTAGATAATTTGATCATAATTTTGAATTATTGTAGATAGGTCATGCATTTCATATGCCTAGAATTCTCAAGTTTTCTTTATGAATGAAGTATCTAAATAGGCCTATGATCTAAATGGACTACAATTTTATTAACCATAATTTAATTGTACTATTGTCATACAACTTAAAAAATGACATAAAAATATTTCTTGTACATGGATTATTAATGAGTTATGTCTATGTGGATCTTAGAAAGGTAAGCCATTGGATGCCCATTTAGAATTGGGATGATGCCTAGTGTATATTAAAAAATATTAGTCTCAAGCTTGAATAACTATGTGATGTTTGGTGTAACTAGCACTAGTGTGGAACAAAGGTGATGTTTCAATTATTCAACACACATTGTTGCTATGGATTCCATTGGAATTTTTCCTTCCTATGCATGATGTGGTTCAATGACTATGCAATGTGTGAGAAACCCATGAGTAACCTATGGTAGAAGTTATCTATGCCAAGAAAGCACCTAATATCTATTATGTTATTTGGTGTTAGCCTTTCCTATATGGAAAACATATTTTTTTGTTAATGTGAATTTCTTTATCGTTGATCCTATTGTAGTGAAGATTCACTACACACAATAAAAATGGTTGTTTTAACTAAAATTTACAAGATAGTATTGGTAAAATGTGACCAAAAAAGGAAAAGTGTAGGGATCATGTGTATCATAAATCTTCATATCTATAGTAGGCATTGGTTTTTCTACACAAAAGGGTTTGACAAGCTTTTCACATCCCTCAGTCCAATCGATCATTGATAAATGGTAGGCACTAGCTTGAGATGCTAAGAAGGTCATGCAATTTCCTAAGTCCATGTGGCCCATTGATCAAGTTTATGAAATGGAATATGTTACCCCTAAAAAGTGGTATAATCAATGTCAAAGCAAGATCACACATGTTGTCGATATTCCATATCTATGGAAAGTACCTTTTTTTAGCAAAAGCAAATTGAAGGAGGATTTTGAAGTCATGTGAGTCATTGATTCTTATTCCAATGGACTCCAAAAATTCTCAAAGTTTCTATGAATATTAATAAAATAGACTCTCACCTTTGATCAAGACCTAGACACATGATAACCTTGTAGACTATCCACTACACACCCAAACCCAATATAACAACTCACATAAATTAATATGAGACCTAGAGTAGCTATGCTAACCGTCCAATCAAGAAGGAAACCATCCAACCTAGAAAACCTCAATTTTGAAAGGTGGTAGTGCTAGAAAAATTTATCATACCTCTTTCAAAGAACCTCCATGACAAATGGGTGCTTTTATTATAAGCATGAAATTATAGGGAAACAATTGGTACATTAACAAAAATTACAATGGAAGCTCCAGTACCTCGTGTTTGGTGACATTGATTATATATAAATATTACATTGTTCTTTAGGAATATTTGGGTAAGGTATTTGGTTATTTATGGAAGATATTAACTTAGAATCCTCAAATCCCTCTAACATTAATGAATTTAAATATAGAAATCCTAAGACCATCAACATTGAATGTAGGCTTATTCCTCACTCAATCTAGAGGGAAATTTTTTTAAATTTTGTAGATATTTTGAGGCTAAGTAAGCCTTATTTTTGGGTATAAATATTAGTATCAATGATATTGTAAAGCATAAAAAAGTGTTTGTTCATACCTAGTATCTGGCCTTTCAGAAATTTACTTTTGCCTCTCTCTATGTATATCTTGGACTTGAGCCTTGAGTTAATTTGCAAGTAGCACAAGGCTCTATTGTTCTGACATATTTATAATCTTAAAATATATATGAAGTTGTGACTAATTTTTCTTTGTTCTAATTCTATGTATATTCCAATGCTTAGGTGTTATATCTATACCATATTTAATTTATATTCTTTATCAAGTGGTGAATGTGTTCATTTAGTTCAATATGCATAAGACCCTCATATCTAAATGCATCACCTTCTTAGCTTAGATTTTCCTTTTCCTACACTTTAGTTTTCCCACACATTTAATTTTCTACAAATATCCATCTCCTTTTTCCTTGATGAATGGAAGTAGTTTAGAGATTAGATTAGGAAGGCATATTGAAGACCATATCTAATGAGGAGCCAACCATAATAACATCTCAAAATTTTCCTTGTAAGTTCTTATAATACTTGTGAAGCTTTTCAGTAGGTCACTCAAAATAAGGCATGGGTGTCTATGTGTGTTGGGCCATTGTAATAGGTGTTTAGGACACTCTAATATGACAATAGTTTACTAAAATTCTTGGTGAGATGAATCTAAAATTTGATTCACCTCACATGTTTGATAGATCCTAGTAGAGATTCTAGTGAATATATCAACCAACATACTTGTTGAAGCATAATAAAGAATTTACCTAGTGACTCCATTAAAGAAGACCCAAAAGTAGCCACCAAGAGCTATCAAATTGGGATTCTAGTAAAACTATTAACCTATTGGCTTATTGAAGCATATCATACTTTTACCTAGAAACTCGGTTGACTTAGAAAGGATCTATAATTATATGAGTGAAAGACCTACCACTAGGTCCTTCATAAGAGAAAATCTACAAGCATTGGTGCCACACTTGAAAATATGGCTACACACCAAAATTAATTTTTGAGAAGGTTTTGAGCCTAGAATTATAGAGGTCCCCTATTACCACCTAAACCTCTTACTATATGGGACCCTATTTCAAACTCAACACTTAAGACACTACCATACTTCATGGGATAGGATGCTATGATCCCAAAATTTAACTACATCACATGGTGAGCTTGTGTATAATACACAATACTCGAGAGAAAAATGTGACCCTTAGACTATTGGCCACATCCTTCATAGGAAAAGTGTGGGAATTATATATATCCATAACCCACACTCAATTGGAATCTAAGACTATCTTGTTGACTTTTTGGTTATTGTATTCAATGAGAAGACAAATGATGTGTCTCTCCTAGAGTAGTTGATGAACATAAGAAAGTTTCCATGGAGATATTGGATGATTTTAATGTTTGATTCCATAGGATGTAGTATAGGATTATTGAGGATATCTAGCAACCTATAATTATGGTGTTTATTTTGAGATCACCATGATGGTCAAATCTAAGGGAGTAAAATCCTTGTTGGTAGTGTTGTGCACTAAATTATACCAAGTTTTACTTGATACTATGGATTTCTATCTTCCTACTTTTTTTTAGGCTTGCACCCGATAGCTGTAGCTCAGCACTCAACATTGGAAGGATCAAAATGGGGGTTTCCACTCCAACCTCCAAAGTAGGTTGGTTCCTTGTCAAATTAGCAGATTTTTGACACAATTATGCTCAATTAGGGCTTGGAGTTTAAGGTAAGAGAAGGTTAGGGTTAGAGAGATGTAGATATCAGTGGATGAATAGGTTAACAACATTGCATCACCATAAAAAGATTCCCAAAAACCATATTAAAGACATACATTCAGATCAACTTTTATCCCAAGATAGTTGGTTTCATATATTAAAGCATAATAGAGAAATATTATAGAAAGAAATTTAAATATCCAAGAAATGATAATCCAAATAGCAGAATTCACCAAAACTAGATTTTACAAAAATGTACTTACTAATAACACAGAAAAAATTTCAAAGCAGATTTCAATTACTCATAATAACTAGTAATACAAGATAGGAATAAACTAACCATATAAGTATTCACAAAAATACAACTATGAAATATGAACCTCTAACATCAAGCATGGAAATGCAACCTTGAGGCGAAGATCAATGTATTACTCCTTTCATTCAGTTCTTCAAAAATATTTACAATGGTTTAAGCAAACACGCTAGAGCTGACCCTTCAAAACAAGGGTTCAACCTCTACTTATAGTTTTTCATATTACAAATCAAGAAACGATACATAAAATATTGTTACAATAGCTTAAAAAAGAACTTAGCTGGCATTAGCTCATTGGTCAAAAATCTAAGAAATCTTCTAAAAATGAAACTGCTATGGCAGCATAGGATCTCTGCAACTTGATGGTTGCTCATTAGAACTACAGTTCAGAACATTCTAGATCATGCACTTTTGTATATCTTTCTTGAGAGAAAAGCACCACCGTCGATCTGCAACTGTCTCTGGTTTGATCTTCTTGGAAACTCTCGATGCTTCATCTTCTGGAAAATATGTTACAGTTCTAGTGGAGAAACATCTTTTTAAATGGCCCAAATTTAGAATACTAACCTACACCATTGATCTTCTTTATCCCATGGTCCATATTAGATCTGGTATAAGTTGAGAGCCCATCCGCTGGACGACATTGCTTTAATTAGCAGTAGAACATCCCATCTGGATCTTGAAAATTCAAACCTTAAATCTACTTCAGAGCTTTTATCTTTTCTAATACACATTAAAAATTTGATGATGTCACCTATTCTTTAAAACTTTTGTGGATTTCATTCTGGATAGAATGAGCGTCTTGCTTAGTCTGGATCCGAAGTCAAGTTATTACATCATCCCACCATTCCACCTTATCTTCATTCTAGATAGAAAAAGACTCATTTATTATCTGAATTATCAATCCACACTTTTCATCTCCTTACGTCATCATCCCTTGAGACTTTTGTGGATTTAAGGATAACTCTAATCTGGGACGGGGAGCAAAAGAGTTTTCAAAATTGGGTATATGCAAAATGGCCATTTTGTACTTTTTCCTTGCTGATGTCACCACCTTTCATAAAATTTTATGAATTTTGCAATCCTACTCCAATCTGGACCTAGAATGGATTTTCTCAGAATCATTTTAAACAAGCAAGACTGCATGACTGTTGAGTTGATTCGTCTTATCAACCTTGTTATGGAGCGAAATGGCAGTTTTATCACTTACTAAAAATCACACAAAATTTTACTAAGTATGTGGTCAATTTGGGCCTACATTCTGGTGCCTCCCAGGTGGATTTGCTCGTAAAACCAATAGAATCTAGAGTCTTATCCATTGGGCCTTAGGAGTAAAAAAAAAAACTGATTTCATAAAACCCACTTGTTCGGTAATAGACTTGTGTCCATAATACAAGTACTATTACTGTTTCCCAAAACTATACACAACTCTACCTCCTTTATAAGGCTTTATTTAAAAGAATGCCTTCACACAAAAATGTTTCTCTGTAGACTTCATACCTTTATCAACTCAAAAATATCATAGAAGCATAAAGATAATTGTTAGAGACTAAATATGTTCTATACTCAAATCCAATTTCTTTCTCAACTCAACTCAAATTAGAATATATAATAGTTTGTTTTATGGAACTTAAAAAACCAGTTCACACAATCACTTGACTAGGCTCAAACAACTCTACTCAAAAAATCACCATAAGGAACAACTCTTTCTCACAAACCCTAGTCCAAACATGAATCAACCAACTCAAAATGTTTCCAACAATGTTCAACAACAAATCTCACATAACAATGATACTCATGTTCTTCTCTAACTCAAGTTCAAGTTCTTTGAACAACCAATGGGCTTCAAAAATAATTCTTATAAAACATTCTTCATATAACAATGATACTCATGTTCTTCTCAAACCCTAACTCATGTTTTTCACACAAATAATGGCTTCAACAACAATGCTTATAAAACAAGGTTTTAACCATAACTATCAGACCAAAAATCCTTGAAACATTCAACCAACAACTCTCAAAATAAAACCACAATCAATCCTTTTCACTCCAATGATATTTTTAGAAATTAACCACTCAAATAAATCAATGGATAATATTACCCATACCTTATTGATGCAAAGAAGTTGTCCATAAAATCTGCCACACTCAACACACTTTCTTTTTACAATCTCAACAAGGGTTAGTGGACTTCAAATAATAATCACAAGATAAATTATAACTTAATTTACACCTTTTTACTCCAATTCAATAATCACATCCACCAAAGTCCATCTATAGAAAAACCCTCTAAAATAATAATCAATAAGTCACTATTATAATCCTCAAATTCAAAACCCTTATTTCTCCTAAAATAATGCTCTCAAAAATTCAAATAAATACCATAAAGCTCAAATAATCATCTATGGTTTTCACCAACAAAATAATTATTTAACCTTTTAAACACAACAAAGGTTTTACAAAATAAAATATTTCCTAACCCTTATAACTCCAAACTTTAGAGCATTCAAACAAATTTTAATTAAAAAATCGTATACCTCCCTCAAGGTGTTTTGGCCCCTTGACCTACCTCACCATAGGCACCTTAGACGTGGCTAAGGTAGCCAAATGAGCTACCTTCTTGTTCCTATTGCAAAAGGGAACTGATGTCCCTTTATTTGTTGTAGGCCCACATGCCTCAAAAACTTTGTGCACCCTAGGCGCTTCCACCACAAAGCACAAAGAACAAACCTTGCCAAAAATCAAATGCATGACCTCATGCTACCAAATGCCTCTGTGTTGCCTAAGTTGCCAAAATGCCACACTGCCCAAGGTGATTTGTGTTTCGCATGCAGTCCGATTTATTCATTGCTTCCACCACTAAAACCTTTTTCACACGAGATCTATTCGCTTTTCAACAATCACATTAACAACAAGAGCAAGGATAATTTAAATTGAAGAATTTAATGGCATATATATATATATATATATATATATATATATATATATATATATATTGCCTTCCCTTCACTTGGAAACGTTGACACTTCCTCATGACATCGATGGATAAACTTTTACATTTAATTTTAAAATTTTAATTTTAATTTTAAATAATTTAAAATTTAAACTAAATATTTAAAATTAAATATCTCCATCACGGGGACACCTTTTTTGATGAAACAAAAATCCAACTTGGGTTTTAAGAAAAATCCATTTTAAATCTGTTGTTTGTGTTTTTAAATAAAAACCCTTTGCTAAGATTTCCTTGAAGCTCCTTTTTAGAACAAAATGTCATGCATCCTTTTGATCAAAATATTTGCTTCTCATGAAGCTCTTTGTGGAGAAAATCATAGTGCTTACTTGCATAGGCCCTTTTGATATCAATGACAACTTTTTAGCTTAGGGACTCAAAATGTCCAATAATATCCCCCTTTTCATTGATGGCAACCCATATTCATTTATTAAAATATAACCTTATTTTCTACTCCTCCTGGGACTTTGCTCCCCCTGGCTCAATGCTCTAAAATATCAAATCTCTCCTCATATCAAAAACTCTCCCCAATATACAAATCTCTCTCCCTTTGTCATCAATGGAAAAGGGTCACCTTTGGGGCTCGGGGCTAAGAATGAACCTCTTAGCTTAGCCCATCCCCCACATCCACATGAGGTGGTTAATTCTGGGGTGGGAGTATTTCTACTCCTCAAAAGTATAGATCTATGCTTTTATATTTCTCTCTTCTTTTGTTAGTTTTCTGAATCCTCTCACTGTTTCTTTCCAAGATATCATCCCTATTCCTATCATCATTTTTGTTCCTATTTGTGCTCTTGTTTTCATCCATGTTCCTATTCTTGTTCTTTTTTGAGTCTATTATTTTATGAGTCTCTATTCCTATTCATGTTCATGTTCATGTATTTGTTCCTATTCCTATTCTTGTTCATTTTCATGTTCCTGTTCTTGTTATTGTTCATAACTGCTTCTAGAATATTTTTTCTACACCATATTGCTGCGTGTCCATCATTATTGCACTTATAACACTTAATGTTATTATTCCTTGGAGGTGCAAATGTCTTAGGATACCTTCTAGTGAAGCCATATCCTCTTCTGCCATGAACCCTGCAATTCATTGCTTTATGACCATACTCATTGCATGAGTAGCAATACCCATGGAAAGGTTGTCCTTTCTCATATTCCTATATTTCATATGACCTGCATTGTGAAGCCATGTTCCCAAACCTGTGACATGAGAAGCATCTCCCATTGAATATTCCTTGCATAGACCTCATTGGTATCCTGTTCTGATTGTTGTTCCATCTGTATCTTCTTTGTGCATTTTTCCTCTCTTTATTGAACTCTTTGTTGTCCAACTTAGCCTTTGATGTCCCAATTTTACTTAAATTATCTTCTTCTGAAGTTTCTTCTTCATCAAGACTTGAAGTAGATTATTTTTCCTATTTCTTTTGAACCTTTCCAAAGCCAAGACCTGTTGAACATGATGTTCGTTGTTGTCCACAGATTAACTTATCCAAGTTCTTAGAGTTATTTTTGAAACTCTTCATCTTGATCTTGGAGTCCTTTAAGTCTTATTTTAGAGTAGCCACTTCTTGTTCTAACTTCTCACATTCCAAAATCTTTGATTCTAACGTATCCTTGAACTTGCTTGCCTTAGCCTTTGACTTCTCTAAATCCTCTATGAGCAATATCCTTTCTTTATCACATTCTTGAAACTAAATTTCAAGCTTAGAGTGTTTCTTTCTTACCTTCTTTACTACGTCAAGGGCATAGATAAGTTCTCCTTTGATATCATAACCATTCTCTATTGATTAATCCTCTATTTGTTTGCCTTTGTCCTTATCATTACTTCATTTTGGCTTGTCTTCTATGGGATCACTTACTTCATCTTTTAGAGCCATTAGAATATTCTCATATGGTCTTTCAAGTGCATCTTCAAAAACATAATCACTAAAACTATAGCCATCCCTAGTGCAATCATCTTCAAGATGTCCAAATTTACCACATATAAAACATTTGAGAATAACTTGAGTCCTTTTCTCTCTAACCATAAATAGGATTTCATCTCTATCATTGTCTAAAAAACTAGCATCACTATCAATTGAGTACTTACTTGCATTATCTACATAGTAGCTTTTATTTTGCCTTTGGAAGAACTTCTTTCCTTGTCTATTTTGTCCATCCTTACCTTTCTTCTGGTACCTATGTTTTTCTAATTCCTTGGACTTGTGATCCTATCTTCATATCTATTGTGCTTTGGCTCTTTGCACTCTGTTGCATAGTGTCCATACTTTCTACATTTGAAACACTTAATAGATCTTATATTTGTGTATCTTTTGGAACCTTTATCTCTTATACCATAGTTATATTATTCATTACTAGATGACTTACTGCTTGATTATGTCTTTTTACCCTTTTTCTTTTTGTCCACTTTGAATGCAGCTTCTTTCAGAGGAATAGGATCTTTTTTTCTTATCTCAAAAGTAGTAAACATGCCAAGTAAAGAATTCCTTGTCAAAGAATCACTATCTATTGATGTTTCTATAGCATAAACCTTTTCACTATACCTTTCTGGAAGAATTATCAAGATCTTATCACAAGCATCAGATTCATCAACCTTCATTCTAAGACCTCTCATCCCATGTACAAGCTCATCAATCTTACTGAGATAATCACAAATATTTTCATCATCTCTCATTCTTAAGTTCTCAAATTCTCCTTTGATATTTCTTATATTAGCTTTCCTGACACATTTATCACCCTCATATATGTCATGTAGTAGATCCCACATATCTTTTGTTGTTTTAAAATCCATAATCTTCATAGATTCTAATCTACCCAATCCTTTTATAATTGTATTCATAGATCTTGAATTTGCATGTATTAGAAGCTTACCTTCCTTATCTGTAGGAGGATTGATTGTTGAATCATATCCAAGTTTTACTGTATCCC
This sequence comes from Wollemia nobilis, assembly GCA_028583015.1. NCBI lineage: Eukaryota > Viridiplantae > Streptophyta > Pinopsida > Araucariales > Araucariaceae > Wollemia > Wollemia nobilis. The sequence continues at coordinate 3,139,096 of JAQPPZ010001711.1, read as the reverse complement.
AAACTTCATTTCCAAGTACCATAAGGTAAAATCTCATCAGCATACACCAATACAAGAAGTCACTTCCATTGAAGACTAGTATTGCATTATTGAATAACCCATCCTTTTGATCCTTGTGATCCATTGTGTTTTTAGACCACTTTTCCTTCAAGCTATAAAAATATTCTAAAGGAACTCACTCTGATACCAATTGAATAACACAAGATTATACTCAGAGGGGGGGTGAACAGTATAAGACCACTTTTTACTTTTCTTTTCAATTCAATATTATGCAGTGTATATATAGCAGTATCAATAGCAATAATCAAAGCAGTATACAAAACACCATCCACAAAAGTGACACAACAATTTACATGGTTCACCCAATGCAGGCTATTCCATGGAGAAAACATGTTGCTAAAACTTTCTCAATAAATATCTTAGGAATCCTTCCCAATTAGAATGTTTATGGATCTTTGTCCAAAGGAGATGTTGATCCTCTAAATCTCAAGTTCGTGGATCTCTTCCATAGGAGAAATATTACCATTTCTACTCTAGCTAGTGATCTTCTAGAAGACTTTGTCTCTCTATTGCACTGACTTATGTATTTCTCTCCACTTAAAGACTCCTCACTCACATCTATATTTAATTTTCCTAGCTGTTGGATCTCTATCCACTGAGACGCTATCCTCTATACTCTGTCACCTCAAAATATATATCAATAGGCTCACTCAGAACATTATCAAATATACTCAATAGGTCCACTCAGAACCTGCTCAAATATTCTCAATAGACTCACTCAAAACCTGCTCAAATCTACTCAATATGCTCACTCAGAACCTACTCAAATCTGCTCAAAAGCTTACTTAGAACTTGTTCAAATTTGCTCAACAAGCTCACTCAGAAATTATCTAAATTTGCTCAATAAGTCTTCTCTAGAACTTACTCAAATCTGCATAGCAAGCTTTCACAAAAGCTTACTCAATATCAGTCCACAAGCCTTCTCAAAGACTTGCCTCAAATCAGTTCAACAAAATATCAACTCAATGCATAAAGAGAATTTTTAGAGACTCAATATGTTCTATACTCAAATATCACCTCAAATCAATCTCAACTCAACAATCTCGTAGAATAATAAAGAGAATTATTAGAGACTCAATATGTTCTATACTCAAATCCAATTTCTTTCTCAACTCAACTTAAATTAGAATATAGAATAGTTTATTTTATGGAACTTGAAAAACCACTTCACACAATCACTTGACTAGGCTTAAAAAACTTTACTCAACTAATCACCATAAGGAACAACTCTTTCTCACAAACCCTAGTCCAAACATGATTCAACCAACTCAAAATATTTCCAACAATGTTCAACAACAAATCTCACATAACAATGATACTCATGTTCTTCTCTAACTCAAGTTCAAATTCTTTGCACAACCAATGGGCTTCAACAATAATTCTTATAAAACATTCTTCATATAACAATGATACTCATGTTTTTCTCAAACCCTAACTCAAGTTTTTCACACAACTAATGGCTTCAACAACAATGCTTATAAAACAAGGTTTTAACCATAACTCTCAAACCAAAAATCCTTGAAGCATTCAACCAAAAACTCTCAAAAGGAAACCACAATCAATCCTTTTCACTCCAATGATATTTTCAGAAATCAACTACCCAAATAAATCAATGGAGAATATTGCCCATACCTTATTTATGCCAAGAAGTTTTCCACAAAATCTGCCACACTCAATACGCTTTCTTTTTCCAATCTCAAAAAGGGTTAGTGGACTTCAAATAATAATCACAAGATAAAGTATAACTCAATTTACACCTTTTTACTCTAACTCAATAATCACATCCACCAAAATCCATATATAGCAAAACCCTCAAAAATAATAATCAATAAGTCACTATTATAATCCTCAAATTCAAAACCCTTATTTCTCCTAAAATAATGCTCTCAAAAATTCAAATCAATACCATAAAGCTCAAATAATCATCTATGGTTTTCACCAACAAAATAATTATTTAACCTTTTAAACACAAAAAAGTTTTTACAAAATAAAATATTTCCTAACCCTTATCACTCCAAACTTTAGAGCATTCAAACAAATTTTAATTAAAAAATCTCATACCTCCCTCAAGGTGTTTTGAGCCCTTGACCTGCCTCACCGTAGGCGCCTTAGCCATGACTAAGGTAACCAAATGAGCTACTTGCTCATTCATATTGCAAAAGGGAATTGATGTTCCTTTATTTTTTGTAGGTCCACATGACTCAAAAACTTTGTGTACCCTAGGTTCTTCCACCACAAAGCACAACGGACGAACCTTACCAAAAATTGAACGCACGACCTCGTGCTACCAAATGTCTCTGCACTTCTCGAGTTGCCAATAGGCCACACTACCTAAGGTGATTTGGGTTTCACACGCAGTCTGATTTATTCATTTCTTCCACCACTAAAACCTTTTTTGCATGAGCTCTATTTGCTTTTCGAAAATCACATTAACAACAAGAGTAAGGATAATTTAAATTGAAGAATTTAATGGCATATATATATGCCTTCCCTCTTCTTGGAAATGTCAATGCTTTCTCATGATAAAATTTTACATTTAATTTTAAAATTTAAATTTAAAATTTAAATAATTTAAAATTTAAACTAAATATTTAAAAGTAAATATCTCCATCACTAGGGCACCTTTTTGTATGAAACGAAAATCCAACTTGGGTTTTAATAAAAACCCATTTCAAATCTGCTATCCATGGTTTTAAATGAAAACTCTTTGATAAGATTTCCTTGAAGGTCCTTTTTCGAACCAAATGCCATGCATCCTTTTGATAAAAACCTTTGCTTCTCATGAAGCTCATAGTGTAGAAAATCATAGTGCTTACTTGCATAGGTCCTTTTGACATCAATAAAAAATTATTAGCTTAGGGACTCAAAATTTCCAACATTAGTATCACCACCACCCTCTATCATAATCTTTTTACCCTAGGGTGATAACCATTAGTGAGATCAAAAGAGTTTAAGGTGATTTCCTAGGTCGGGTATTACTCTCTGGAGAAAGATCTAATGATGGTGAGTCATTTAAGAGTTTATAAACAGCTCAATGCAAAACCTAGGAAAAAATTTCTTGATGTCCCAATCCCCATTGGTGAATTTGTAGACCCTAAACTATTTTCTATGTTGGCCTATATGGAGGGTTTAGACTCTAATAGAATGGTATATGACTGGTAAATCACTGCAACCTATTGTATTTCAAATGAAATAATGTATGAAGAAGGTGTAGAGGAAAAAGGGACTAGGTTCATCTATTTTGATTGGCCAACCTTTCTTTCTCAAAGGATACATGAATAGTTAGTTAGAATGAAAATGGGATCTAATGATCCTATTTTCAGGCATTGCTCAAGCTTGGTTTGGATGTTTTTATGCTACTTTTAAGGATAATATGCCTTGGATTCTGGTTAAGGATAAAACCAATGATGGGGAACCCTTACCAGTTTATTATTGGATAAGTCATTTGAGGAAGTGTGAGTCTTTTTATATATTCAATATGGAATTCCTTAGACATAATTTGAAAATAATTTATGGAGAGTGCCCTAGATTGCCACCCTTGGCTAAGAAAATTCTAATAGCAAAGGGTGCCGAAGAAGGATATTGGTATCTCTTGAATGAGGGTATAGTAATCATACTATATGGTTTCATGGGTAAACCTTTTCTCCTACCCATTTTTATCACAGACAGGCTCTTTTCCTTAGAATACTTGAGGTAGGCAAAGTACATTGATTTGAATTATGGTTCAGGAAGGAAGAGAGAATATCTATTAACCTACCGCATTGTGTATTATATTACTATCACGAAGAAGGGGTAGAGTGAGAAAATTGACCAATACCTTGATAATTTAGGTCTATTTTATATTCCCCAAATATGGAGTTATGACCTTGATGACATATTCACCAAAATAAATGTAGCTCTAAATGGACAAAAATCTTACAAATTTGAAAAGAGTCCTAGGGTTCATTTCGAACAAGGTAGAAAAAATATGAGACCACTCTGTTGGAGTGGAATATTTCAAAAATGGGTCAACTGCCTCAATGGCTAGATTTCTATGAACATATTATGGATTTTTATCTAGAAAAGAAGAAGAACCACCGGCTAACATAGGCCATCATTTGTGACATTGAAGAGAAAATAAAAAAGGAAAAGGACCCTCAACCTGATGAGGACACTGCTAAAGAAGTAGAAGAGGTAGAGCAATGGAATATAGTGAAGATATCAAATTGGTGGAGAATGAGAATTGGAATTGGAAAACCTAATTCTAGGTTTGTCATGAATATTGATAATGATTTTTCTAAAAAGTATGATGAAAATATCAATATCTAGAAGCCTAAGGACATCAGAAACATAGTGTTAACATTTAAAAAGTCTCAGGATGATTTTAAAACTCTCTCTCCACCCATAGACCAAGAAGCTCCAATAGAAGAGAATGTGACTCCTTTGATGGCTATTGAAGTCTCAAAGATATTTCATCTTAACACTGAATAGGTACATAAGTTTTGTAAGGGAGCACAACTTCTAAGAAAAATATAATATTCAAGTGAAAAAACTATCAGTACTCTAGTCATAGAAGCAGTAGCTAGGCCTAAATGCTTAGCCCTGGGAGGTTAGCTTCTAGATACAGGGATAGACTGGAAAAATAAAGATAAAAGCTTCAGATTTACTACCCTCACTTTCACTACCACAACATCAGTGGAATTGCATCCCGTTTCTAAGCAAGTGTTGCTTACATAACAAGGAGAAGTATCTGAGGAGGATTCAGAGTGTGAGTTGGCTTCCTTTCAATTAATTCACAAAATATCTAAAAGATATCCAAAAAGAAGGAAAAGAGAGGCTTCAAAGAAACAAAGGTTGGATATGGAGGATATTGCTAAAGAGGTAGTTATTCCATCTATAGAAGAATCGACTCATCAAGAGCAGTAGTAGGAAATATAGGCAGAACAAGAACAACCTATATCTCTAGTTGAAGGTATGGTTTCTAATCCCTCTTCTCCTATTCATCCTCTTGAATCCCAAAGGAAGTCTCCCTCCCTTTCTGGTCAAGAAAATGTGACAAAGGTAACCTCTCCCTCTCGTAGTTCCCCCCTTGTTTCATTGGTCACCACTAAAGTACAAGTCATCCCTTCTCCCCCAAAGTTACCCCAAATTCCACTTTCAACATCTGAGGTTCCCACTTCATCACCTCCCATCATTTCATCTTCACCATTGAAATTGCCACTCCTATCAAAGGGAGAAATTGTTCCAAGAACCCCTACTCATCCAATTGTTAGTATTGCTTTGATTTCTATGAGTTTACCAGTACCTACCATAGCAGTAGTTACAGAGTCCATTTTTTTATAGAAACTACTATAATTACTTCCACACCACCATTGATAGCGGTTGAGTCCACCCTTACATTCCTAGTGTCTTCATGTCCCCTGGATGCTAGTTATAAAAGTCCTATAACTTTACCAAAGGAGTAGGCATCCACACAAAAAATAAATGATTTCTAGTAAGGGAAGCTATCTAAGCCTTCCATAAGGATGGCTATCAAAATAAGGAGAATGTATGTCAATCTAGTCGCAAGGCAAAGGATATCCAGGTCCATGATCCCCCTTGTAAGAAAGCCTAAGACTAATATGACTATCCAAGATTATCGAGTTGAAGAAATTATAGAGGACATTGAGAAGCTTCTTGAAGAAGATGAGTCGGTAATGGCTAGAGCCCACTTAGATACCTTCTATGTGAAGAATGATATATCAAAAGAGAAGGTGGGTAAATTGGAGAAACAAATTTAAAATATTTAGATCATGAGTAATCAAAAGGAAGTGGAAAAGGCTTTGAAATAAGAGGCCAAGAGCCAGCAGGAAAAGTTCCAAGAAGCCAATAAGCTTAAAGACCAACTAGGAGAGAAAAATAATTTGAATGAAGAACAAGAAAAAGAGATTCAAATTTTGAGACAGCAGCTTCAAATTAAAAAAGGTAAGTCTTTTGGCTTTTCTAAAGTTGGATTAAAGAATATTAGAAAATAATTGCTCTTCGAAGTCCAAGAGAAATTTTTAGGGCTTTAGCTTATGATTGATTATCTTGATGATTCCAGTCGCTTACTCCCTAATGTGTAGAAATATTTAAATCAAATCACTAGGGAGCTACAACCTATGGTGATTCCAATAAAATAGATGTACAAGATGGTTGATAGTAGACTTTGTGATTATGCTAAACCAATTTCCAATAAAGAATGGAATCTTTCCAGAGTTGCTACTAGAACCATGGTCAAGAAGTATAGGGCACTTCAAAAATCTTGGATGTTGTTTGATAGGATTGAAGGAGTAGTTAAAGATGTGGTGGATGTAAACAAATAAATTTTTTAGGTTGGTTCTAAATGTTTGTGGATGGAGGATCACAACTTGCTATTTGTGGAAGAGATCTAGAATACCATTCATGAATATTTGTAGGGTGAATTTGGAATTGATTCTGTTGAAGAGCCACTAAATCAAGAGCAAGTTGCTCAACTAATCATTAATTTTACCAGGCTGAGAGATATCATGGAAGATCTACTAAGCAGAGGGAATGCTACAAATTATGAGGATATTTGAGACTTATAATATTTTTATAAGTAGCTAAAAGAGAAATCAAACCCCTCTAGAGCAGCCTGGAATCAAGCTTTACATTATTTAAATTTGATGATTCAATTTTTTGGTGATAATTCTGGAAGAAATAAAAAACAATCTTCTCCAAAAGAAGAAAATGAAGAAGAATATGAAGAAGAAGAGAATGAAGAGGAGTCCAAGGAATAGGTCCACCAAGAAGAAGAGTAGGATGGAACCACTATAGGCCTGAAAGGGGCACACACTTAAGTTGTTTTTCTTATTTTGTACATATACACAAATTTTGTATTTTTATTTTTGCTTTGACAATTATCATAAATAAACAATAAAGCCATGAAAGCATAGAGAGCAACAGATTTTGTGTGAAGGTATTTTTGAGGGCAAGCCTTATAAGAAGAATAGAACTATGTTTGCAAGAATAGAGGAGTAGTTTTGTTATAAGGGCACAAAGATAGATTTTGGAAGAATCAAAGGAACATGTGTCTATTACACAGTCTACAGATGAGCAGATATTATCTGTGTTGCTTGAAGCATGGTTTCGATGTGAAATTATACTCTCTAAGAGAACTATTTTCAAAGGGTAGTGTTCATATGGAAATTATTCTTTTAAGCACATTTTTGATGATGACCATTTTTTTTGACTCCTATAGCCCAATGGATAAGACTATGAGTTCTATGGCTTTGCAAGCAAATCCACCCGAGAGGCACCAAAATGTAGACCCAAAATGGCCACATAATTAGGAAATTTTTAAAAACTTTGCTTAAGACATGATCTCATTCCACACATGTTTCAGTGTATTTTGAAGTAGATCTGCAACAAAGATTACAAATTCGCCCAACACTTGGTAAATTTTTGTACTTGGAGCAATTTTGCATAGTTTCTTATGTTCTTGGCTTCGGACTGGTGACATGTCCCAAATCTATAATTTTTTTGAGGAAAGATGATGTCAGCATAAAATAAGTGCAGATTGGTGATCGATTTGTATTTTTGATATCTTCTGAGCGACTATGTGTTGGAGAGCCCAATTTTGGGAGGTGCATAAAATATTTTTGCCCAAAATGGTGACAGAAGGCAGAAAGCAAAGTATAAGAGATGCAAATTCATGATGAAGGGCATTTTGATTAACTTTCTTCTAGAATGGTGACAAGTAGCATTTTACTTTGAAGCCAATGCAGAATGGAGGAAGAGTCACTTTACATTGCGATGGGTCTGGAATGGTGTTCAGAGGCCAACACACTTGCTTAGGTCCAAAATGGAATCCGTAGAAGTTTCTAAGGAGATATGACATCATCGAATTTTTGTGCAAATTGGTGATTGCTTCATCGCCAAAGAAGAAAAATTAAGGATAAGGATAAAATTTCATCCTGCTCCACTTTTAATGTATTTTAGTGTCGGATTGGTGTTTTACAATTTCTAAAGCATGAAAGGTGATGTCATCTATTTTAAAAGTAGAATGGCACTATATTCTCTCCCCGTCATTATATCAAGCTTATGTTAGATTAAACCATATCCATATGATGGGGGAGATCGACAGTTGAGATTTTGCCAAGAATTTTGAAGCATATAAAAGGTATCTCTCACCGAAATTGAGACTACAGTCAGTTGGAGGAGGAAGCCAAAGCATCGAGGGTTTAAAGAAGACAAGAACCAGATACGGTTGCAAATTGATAGTGGTAGAAGATTTTCAAGATAGATCAATGATGCATATGTAGTATCCAATAGCTATAACTCTAGTTAGCATCGAAAAACCAACAAGTTATAGAGTTTTCAAGCTACCATGGTGGTCCACTTGTAGCATATTTCCTAGAGGTTGAACCAGTAAGAGAATGTTAGCAAGAACTCTCTGCTAAGCTATTAAAATTTAATATTTATAATGTTCCTTTTTATTTTGATTTGTCAAATTATAAATAGAGGTCAAACCCTCATTTTTAAGGGTCGACTCTAGTGTGTTTTCCTGTGCTACTGTAAATATTCCCAAGGGCTAATGAAAGGAGCATTACATTGATTTTTGCCTCAAATTTTGCATCTTCATAATTTGATATCAGAGGTTCGAATTCTTAAGTTGTATTTTTGTTAATACTTGAATGGTTAGTTTGTGATAGATTAATGGATTACTAACTTCTAGGGTAATTAAAATATGATTTTGAATTAGATCTTTTTTGTTAGGGAGTGCATTTATGTAAAATCTAGATATTGATTAATTTTTCTATTTGGATTATCTTTGTTTGGATATTGAAATTACTATCTGCAATATTTCTTTATTGTTCTTTAATGAATGAAAGTGTATTTAATTTGGGATAATTTTGATCTGAGTAATGTTTGTCTGAGTTGGTTTATGGAAGTTTTTTCTATAGTAACAATGTTGTTAGCTTATCCGTCCATTTTTGTTCACATTTTCTAACCCTAATCTCTTATTACCCTAATATCTAAAACCCTAAGTGAGCATAATTGTGTCATAACCCTATTTAATTTGAGAGGGAACCAACCTACTCTGGAGGTTGGATTTGAAACCTTTTTTTAAGTCCATCCAATGTTGAGTGTTGTAGCTATCGGGTGCAATCCTGGATAGAAAGTAGGAAGATAGACAGTCGTAGTATTGAGTAAAAATTGATGCAATTCAGTGCCCAACAATATTGTTTTCCACCATCTAGCAACTTATTTTTATTTTATTTTTATCTCTCTGGTTTTGGTTTTGATTTTTTGTTTTAATCCTACTGTTATCAAGTTTAGATACAAATCACAACAATTGAGTTTATAACTATCCTTAATACAACAAGGAACAATTTGAAATAAATTTTCACAATAACCCTAATTTTTTGATAAAATTAGATGTGACTCACGTTCCTACGAATCTTTAGACAACCAATCTTAGCACATTAGGAGCAAAATGAAATACTACAAGAAAAGTAAAATTTATTAAAAAAAAGGTTTAAAATGATTGTGGCATGGTGGTTATAGGGGCGGACTGCATGAAGACCTGTGTGGTAGATTTTAGGGTGGAAAACGTAGAATAGTGTGGCAGCCATAAAATCCAGACAGCCTACCCGGATTCGTGGCGGCTATCTATTCCACCATGTAAAAAAAAATATTCAACTATTATTTTTTTGTTTGATTATTTATGAGGGTTTCACTATGGTTGTGTCACTCAACCTTACCTACTTCCTGCTTCTGAAAAGGTCCTAAACCAATGTTTAGGTCTTTTTAAGTGTATACTTACTTCCTATTTTTCTCATAGGGACTAAGTCAAACTAAACAATAATAATCATCCAAAGCTGAAAATGTGCAGAAATAAAAGGTAAACTATTATTGCTTCTTTGATTATTAGGAGGGTTTCACTATGGTTGTGTCACTCAACCATAACTACTTCCTACTTCTGATAAGGTCCTAAGCCAAGTTTAGGTCTATTTCAGTGTATACCTACTTCCTATTTTTCTCGTAGGTCCTAAGTCAACTAAGCAATAATAATTACCCAAAGCAAGAAATTTGCTGATTTTTTTTTTTGCAGAACTTGAAATTTGTAGGAAATAAAATTCTAATTAAGAAAGTAGTAAAATTGATTCCTCAATAAAAATGAACCTGGAAGCATCGTACAAAGGGTCTTGTTGAGACCATCTTGTGCCACTTTGACTCATATGCATACGAAGGATTCATACGTACCTCTTCTCGCATAAAACAACTTTTCTTATTAACCAATATGATGTTACTCTCCCCGATAACGACACCAAAATGATTAGCTGTAATAGATTACATTTAATTTATCAATCCAAGGTTAAATCAAGGTTAGATTTAAATAATAGCAATCTAGTATATATTGTACCATGGGGATCAATGCTAATATTAATTCAAATATCTTTTTAGATTTAGGTGTTTGCAGAAAATATAATAAACATAAATTAAATTGTGCAGAAATGAAAACAGAATGTAATTTATGATTTATGCAATAAATATGATAATTACTTATTAATTATTTAATCTATTGATGAATTTATCTATTGTTGAGTTTTAACTAATAGTAATTGCCTATTGATGAATTGATCTATTGGTGAGGATCCTTGTGCAGTTAGTTTTATTTATCTATTCTAACTTTATATTTTATGAAAATGTAATTTACTTATATTCTAAGGTTAATTAACTATTTCTAACCTGTTGTAGGGGCAAGAGATTACGGATTGGTTGTAGGAGTGGGCCCTAGATCCTAGAAGACTGTAAGTCTTTGATTATGCAAATATCCTATTCCAAGCAATTTTAACTTCATGTGCTTTCTTTAGAACTATCAGTTTAATAAGGCCATGATGTGCAAGTAGATGTAGCTTATGCTTTTCTTGAGGATTTTTAGGTTGCAAAAGGATAATAGTAAACTTGAGATACTAAAACAAGAAGTATGATAGATTAATAACACAGTCATTATTCTCCAAAAAAATTAGATTCATCAACATGCGAATGTGGTAGGTTGCACAGGTGGACATACATCCTTCTAGGGTGAAAAACTTAATAATAAAAATAACAACTTTTTGCCACATGAGAGGGAGTGAAACAGTGGCAACACCCTTAATCCAACCCTCCTTATCTCGGATAATAGTGCACTTTTCCCTGAACTTTTCCACTAGTTGGGTGACACTCTTACAAGGTTTTTTGTAATATGGAAGTCCTACCTCTGATAATTCTAATACCTCAAAAATAATTCTTGGGTTTAGGTTGAATTGAATATCTCCAATACGGGTAGTCATTTTTGTAGGATTATATTTTAAGATAAATTGATGGGCTACCCCTTGGTCATGCCCTCTAAATTTTGTGAGGGCTTCCCACCATCTGGCCCTTTGGAACAATTTTGTTACAAAATCACTCATATTTTGTATTTCAATGGACTGGGGCTCACTATATTTTTGGAACATAGATCGGGGTATGGTTTCTTAGGGTAGAATTTTTAAAAATTTTAGGAACCTGCAACAATTTCATCCATACAAAAAAAAATTTACAATTTTATTGGAGATAATCTATTATCCGACTTAATAAAAAACATGCAATTCAACTAAAGCAAATATTTTAAAACAATTATGACCTATATTATTTTAAAAAATTTATATTATTAACATAAGCAATCAGTGATTATGACTTGTATTCTACATATTCCCTAAAAAATTTGTTACTCACTCAAAAAATATGTAAACCTAAAACTAATCCTCTGCATTATTCGCTAATTATTCCTGTAAAAAAAACATGTAAATCTAAACCTAATCCTCTGCATAATTTTTAAAAATTATTCGATAATCATTCTTGTAATAGAGTGAATAGGGCATATATATTTTTTAAAATATTGAATCCTATGAAAAAAAATAAAATGGATAGTAAAACATTACCTATTGTCATTTTTCCTCTTTTGCTACGCCCAAATTCTGTCACCCTACGTTGTTGCTTTCCAAGTTGTTTCAACCTTACTTTTCCATAATTCCACCTGTGTCTGGTGTTTTCCTCTTTCAAATTTTGATTTGAACCCTCACTTCGGCCTTACTAAGAAATTTTGGTGAAATTTCGACCAGGTCGCAGAGGTTCCTTCGGTGCCTACTGCATTCTACATAAGGGAATTAGGGTTTATTTTCCTTTACGTCGTACGATTGCCATGCAAAAAATCACAATTATTTATTTACCCTAAATCAATGGTAGCAATATAATCATAGTCTATATAAATTTCAGTCCTTGATTCTTGTTTTAATCGATGATCATAATCGTAAATCTGTGTCACCTTCATATAATTAGTAAAAAAAAATATGTGCCAATGTTGTGATGAAGTTTTCAAGTCTAGCACAAATTTTCCTTAAAATCATGGCCCTTCATCAAAGTTTAATCAATGGTTGATGCTTTCCATCCATGATAGTTCTAATTATTGGCTACATGTGCCACGTGTTGGTCATCTTCGATGTCCTTCGATAAACCATTTATCACCTTGGAGGGTAGTCATAGGTTGGCGTAGCTTAAATTTTTTTATTAAATTTCCCACATGTGGCATGCGTTCATCGATTTGTTTTAAATTTTGCTCGTGTATATATACCACATGTCTTTTTTTAATTTTTGTTTCCTTCCATTGTGTCACCACTTAGACTGGTCCATGGTAGCATATATCATATTTTGATGTCCATGCATACCGGTAATTGAACCTTGAAACCTTACAATGGTTCTTGTATATAGTGAGCTTCGAAAGGAGTGTTAAGAGAGTTGGTACGTGGTGCCGTCTCAAACGTGCTCGCACTATACCTAATTTTTGGTATATTTACTTAACGTAAGGGAGGGTTTTGAAATTTAAATTTTAATTTCTAATACCTTATTCCATATGCCATAGGTATAAAAATGTTAAAAGTTTTTTTACCTCCCCAAACCTTTATGAATGCCCTTTTAAAATTTTATGTCACATTATTTCATTTTTAACATTGGCGCATTCATCCATAGTTTTGACTGACACGTTTTGTCATGCTCTTCTTCATATTAAGGCCAATTTTAAATATTGACACTTAGAAGTATTTCCTAATATGTTTTACAGGTATCATCTATGGATGGTGTTTATAGAAGATTACTACAGAATATTAGTACAAAAGTTTGTTACATAATATTGTTACAAAATATTACTACATATGATTATTACATAAGATTATTATAGAGGATTACTACAGAATATTACTACTGAAATTATTTATAAAAGACATTTACGAAAGACATCTACAGAAGACCTTTACAAAAGAGCTCTAAAGAAGACCTATACGAAAGACACCTACGGAAGATACCTACGGAAGGTATCTATAGAAGACATTCTACAAAAGACATCTACGGGACTATAGTTGCTAGATTTTGAAAAAATACTTTACTTGTTTCTCCCACCCCAAAAAAAATGTATTGTGAACTTCGTATACCTCTATTTGCTTCCCCCCAAAACTGTAATTTTGGCTATATAGCCAAAACAAGATGAAGGGTTTTTTATTTATATTGATGGATAATATAATAATAAGTTTTATTTATGGGGGTTTATTATAATTTTTGTGATTGTGCTTCCTGAATTTCATTGAGTATACAAGTGAGAGAAATATAATGAGTATAAAGCTTGATATCAGTCACCAATGTATACAAAAATAGATATCTATCAAAGAATTGGAGTATTTTCAATCATTTAGAAAAATGGAATAGATATTCAGATATTATGATGGCTTATGTTAAAAGATACAATATTTTGAGAGATGAAAGCCATATTTTGGTAGTGTTGAGTGGATATTTTGCCCTATAACAAAATGATCACGCAACTTGAGTCTCTGACAGTAAACTCTCTCTTGCAAAGAAATTAGCTATTTCTCCAAGGTTCTTATGAAAAAACATTCATATGCATAAATAATAATATTCAATTTAAATGCTTGGAACACCTTAGTGATTGCAAGTAACTGTAAACAAGGGGCAATGTTGATTTATTTCACCATGAAAATTTAGTGATTGTTCATTGTTTTTGTTTTAGATTTTGATATTTTTTAGATGTTTATAATTTTAATGACTACAAATTAAAATAAAATAACAACTTTTGGAAAAGTAAAGTGCAGAAAAATAAAAATAAAATGCCTTCAGTATGATGCTATCCTATTTCGACAAAACCGAAGATATGAGGTTTCCATGCATGCAACCTAACCTATTGGACCTGCAAAACATGCACAATTCTGATAAGCTAAGTGTTGGATCCTAAGGATTTGAATGAGGTTTTTAGATTTAAGCATTCACATGCAGCAACCAAGAAAAACTTGTATCAACTACATTTACAAGCCTAAAATCTAAAAAGGGAAAATAGACATTTAATCTTGCATGCCGAAAATGACTCCTTCTTTCTTGCCCATAAGATGCAAATTTCTGAAATATTATCTGCATTAATTATTTATCATTTTAAAATAGCAGACATCTGGTTCTCCAAAACCAGAAAAAGTGGAAGAAAAGCACTCTAAAGCAGGCCCAAAATGGCTTATCACCCTCATCTCTACAACCTTGCTCCTAGCGATTTTTGACCCCCTGTAACTGCCTTTGGCTTCTGATTTTAAACCTTCTGGTATGGTTCTTTGTTTTGCCCTATGATGCTTCACTTCATCTCCTAGGTCTCTTCATTTCATCTTCCCGCCTCTTTGCATTATTTTTGGCTTTTGTTTGAGCATCAAAATGTTTGATCTTCTCTGCTAACTGTAACTGTCGATTTGAAGCATTATCATAACCCTTATGCCTTTGTGCAACATTTTCAACGCTTCCATGCATACTTTGTAATGGCCAGCCATGAATCACGACAAAAATAGCATGTCGTGATATCGCGACGTTTTTATGTCAACAACCTTTTCTTCTTCATGCATTGCAAAAATGAGACATGTCGCGATATCGCGACATTTTTTTGTCAGTAGCTTAACTCTTCCTCATGCATCACAAAAATGATACATGTCATGATATCACAACATTTTTCTATCAGCAGCTTAACTCTTCTTCAAGCATCACAAAAATGATACATGTCACGATATCGCGACATTTTTCTCTTTCGGGCCGCTTGGATGCAACCTGTCGCGAAATCACAATGCTTTTCATTTTGCTCTATCTTGTTGCACTTGGCCACAAAAACACGGCATGTCATGATATCGTGACACCCTTTTCCTTTCGTACCATTCACTGCTTTTTGTAGCAAAATTGTGAGACCTTTTCCTCTACGTTCACTTCCATTGTTGTCGATAGATCGTGAAAATGAGACATGTCGCGATTTCACAACAATTTATGTCATTTGCTCCTTCCTCGCTTTCCTACCATGAAAACATGACATGTCACAATATTGCGACGACTTTAGTGCCTTGCCTTGCTTGACTGCTTTGACTGCGATTTTGTGACATGTCATGATTTTGCTACATTTTCTCTTCATGCTGCATTCTGTTGCTCTCAACCATGAAAACGCGACATGTCGCGAAATTGTGACACTTTTTCATTTCGCTATACTTTGCTATTTTGATCCGTGAAAATGCGACATGTCACGATATCATGAAAACTTTTTGTTTTTGGCCACGACGGAGCAACATGTCGTGATATCGCGACAACTTTTTGTTTCTGGCCGCGATGGAGCAACATGCCGTGATATCGCGACAACTTTTCATTTTTGGCCACAATGGAGCAACATGTCGTGATATTGCGACAACATTCATTTCTTGTCATGACGGAGAAACATGTCGCGATATCGTGACACTTCTTCTCTTTTGTGAAATTTTGCTTTTTGCCTTGATTTTTTAGCATCTGGGTCACTGCGGTCTTCTTTGAAAATATTCAAAAAAGGTGGGTCCCCAATTTTGGGGTGTGTTGTGGATCAGCCATAAAAAATGGCAACTCTGCTATCAAATGCTCCTGAGCATTTTGGTGAGAACTCAACCTGAAATATACAAGCTTAGATACAGGCATCAGCACATAAAAGATAAACCAATACCGATAGATCAAAAATATATGAAACATCAGAATCATTAAGTATCAGCTCGGTGTGTGCAATGTGTTTTCATTCCCTATCGCTTGAACTGGATCAACATTCCATTATCAGTTTCACTTATGATTTCTATGCAAGGCTATGAATGATTTGTGTAGGATTTGATGCATAATGAAGATACTAGAGATATAACAACCTGCTTTACAAAGGCTCAAACCTTCTAATATTATGAAAAAACATATTAAAACTATCAAACCCTCTTAGGACCAAATATATGTATATTGAATTAATTTACTAGACCCCAAAGTTGGTTATGTGTCACTACCATCTTGAACCCATGTGCAGATGTAAGTGAGATCAGAGCTTTGGGGAATTGGATTCTCAACCTAAGCAAGATGGGAATTTAACCCTATCCTTACTACTCTGATATGGAATTCATTACCTCATCTTGAACAAAATGATTTAACCTATTATGGATGAAATTATCAGGCTAGCCTGTCCATTTGAGCAATCAGTGGTCTTGCTTTTAGACAAGACATGTTGCCACGCATGAGCATACTTAACCCCATAATCCATGATTTGGCTTCATTCATTCTCTTTTTTTTTTCTTGGACCTTTGGGATGACTACCCATCCTTGCTAGGGACATGTAGTACGATCCCTCCAATCCAATATTAAGATGAAATAGAAAATATTAATTTTATTTTTATTTCTTGGACCTTGGGGATGACTACCCATCCTTTGCAGAGGACATATAGTACGATCCTTCCAATCCAAGATGATAAAATGAAAGATGGAAAATATTAATTTTATTTTTGTTTCTTGTACTTTTGGGATGACTACCCATCCTTTGCAGAGGACATGTAGTACGATCCTTCCCATCCAAGTTTTATGATAAAATGAAAGATGAAAGTTTTGGGGAATCGAATTCTCAACCTAGGTGAGATGAGAATTTTGCCCTATCCTTACTACTCCATGAAGGTCAAATCAGAGCTTTGGGCAATTGGATCCTCAACCTAAGTGAGATGAGGATTTAATCCTATCCTTACTACTTTTATTTTAGGCTTTAAGCATTATGGGAGTGGTGAAAACCACTGTTTTAAGGATTATGTTGCATGATAGGACAAACATGAAATATTCTTTCGCCTCACCTTTTCTTCCAAGTATGGTTTTGACCATTTTGCTCAAGATTCTCTTTAATATGCATAGAACGTGCTTAGTTCAAGATAGTTCGGGCATCAGTTCCCAACCTTAGGATCCTTTTAATATATGTTATGTAATAACCCTAAGAGGATTCAACACATTTTCAATGATTGCACATGAAATGAAAATGTAACTGAGATGACATGTATATGCAATGTGGAATGTGACATGAGATATGAATGCTCTACTTCTTTTGAAATGTGGATGGAGTATTTCCATAAAAAAAAATATAAAACTGACTACTTCATGCATCACAAGTTTCAAACGATATTATTAAACTATTTGTGTTTCTTGCAGAGCTTTCTACAACATAATTCCAATGTTTCATATTTTCTTGATCTTAGGCATGAGTTGACATCTCAAATTTTTATTCATTTTTTTATTTTTATTTTTTTATTTTTAGACAAACCAAACATGTCCGGAGGACTAACACACAAAACTTAAAACCAAACCCAAAAAGCAACTTCAAAAACAAACTTGAAAACACAAACCAAAACCCAAAAACCAAAATCTATATACAAATGTACAATATAATACAAGATGATGCAAAGCTTGGACTATCACTTTCCTGGATCCCAAACATGATTAGAACACTTCAACAAAAATATAATGTGATATGCATGCCAAGTGTTGTAGAAATCCAACAAAAACAATATTAGACCACACCATGCACCAACTTTTAACTTCCCTTGCTCACCCCACCAATTAGATTTAATTCCATTAGTACTCTCATAGGTGAGCGTTAAAATACTAAAATGATTAGACAATAAATGATATTCAATTTTATCTTGTCTATTCTTGAAATTATCCATTTCATAGTTCGATTCATGATTTAGAACTAGGCTCTCTTTATCCAAAATGAGACTTTGTAAGCAAGAGCCTATTTCTAAAAATTTTAAAGCCAAATCATTTTCCAAATTTGTAGGCCAATCAAATTTGTGTAACAGTTTGCAAGCATCTAGGATATTTACCAAATTGAGATCATTAGGAGTTTTTATCCTAGGTTCAAGAATTAATTGTTGATGAATTTGATTTAGCAATTTAAATGCATCAAGCTCCTTTTCATTCATTAAAGTAATGTTATCAAATGTGTGGTTAGAAATTAATCCTTGTTCTACATTCACCTTCAATGGCATTTCATCATAATGCAGCACTTGTTCTTTCTCCATGATTTGTTTATCAAAGGCACCAAACTTAGGTACCCAATTGAACACGTGTCCATCCCTTTCAAACCATAAGTCTTGTCTATCTAGGGGTGGGTTAACTAACATATTTCCATGATCAATCACTTGGGTTGTTTTGGATAACATGGGATTTTCAATTGGATCATCAATGATATCAAACCCAAATAATTTAGGTTTTGTAATTTTCTCATTTTGAAATGGCATAATCATTGTAGCACAAGTAAGTGGATCAAGATTTTCAACTTCTTTTCCATCAAAGGAATCTAAAGCAAGTGACTCTCTTTCTTGATTCATGATTGTAGAATCCTTATCATGCTCCAAAATTTTATGAGATTCAAATTTCTCTTCCACAACTTTCTCAAATTGTACAGGATTTATAGTATCCTCATGTGAGGAAGCAATTGAGTTATCTTGCATATTAATTGACACAACAAGTTTGTTAGAAGATTTAGATTGATAATATTCTTCCCATTTCTTTCATGAATCATAGTAATCATCTTCCAAGTTCAAGTTGTGACGTTCAAGTATTTCTTCTTCATCTTCTGATTCATCAACCTGTTTCTTATCCCATTCATCTTCACCTTCCTTAGATGGTCCCGTTATTTCCAAAAGTGGGTTATTTCTTGAATTAAAATTGGTAAAGCTATCATAATACAAATTTGTAACCCATGATTCAATTTTATCACAATTTGGAAGGTTTGGATCCTCTTGGTCATCACTTTCGAGAGCATCATCCAAAGTGTCTTTCGAGAACAAGTGGTGAAATTCGATTATGTCTTCAACTTCATTTGTTGATTTTATTTCAAATTCATTTTCAGCCACTTGTGATGACTTAGGAGCTTCTACAATGGGATCGATTTTTGAATTTCGTGTCATATAATTGCTCCAATCCTTTGCAAGTACATCTACCTAAATCATTTCCACATAAGTTTGTTCATCCAAATACTCCTTGCTGGGTAGTGATTCTGGATATTTATTTTCCAAAACAAGATGGTGATTATTTGATTCCAACTTCTTGTTACCCATCCATAGAATTTCTTCTCCAAAATCTTCATGCTCTTCAAGACATTTCGAATAGGTATTCACTTCAACGTGAGTCACCTCAAAATTTCTTGTATCATTTGAAGAAGAATAACATGAAATATCATTAAGATCGGCATTATGAATTTTCTTCCTAGGATGATTTGGATGCATACATTGTGTTGAGTGGTGTTTTCACCCAATTGTGAAAGCACACTCTCCGGTAGGATCTGAGTCCCAAAATCCTCTGCTTGCAAAGAAATTATGACTAAATAATTTCTCCAAGGTTCCTGTTGTGATAGTTCTTCATTCACCAATGATGCCCTTCAATTTGAATGTTGGGAATACCTTAGGGTTGCAAGTGGATGTTAACAAGGGGCATTGTGGTTTATTTAATTTGAATTTGCAATGGACTCCAAATGAACAAGTGTAAGAAATAAATCTATTTGATCTTAGGATGTGGTAGATTTTCAGTTATTTACTTGAATAAAAATAATTAAAATGCAGAAACTAAAATGAGGGTTTGAAAATAAAAAGGAATGCAAAAGAAGATATAACTAAACTACATCCAGAATGTTGCCATCTTGATTGATAAAACCAAAGATAATGAGGTTTCTGCATGCAACCTAACCTATTGAACCTGCAAATTCGCACAATCCAGATAAGCTAGGTGCGGGTTTCTAGGGTTTTTACTGTAATTTTAGATTTAGACATTCGCATGAAGCAACCAAGAACACTTGCATTAAACTCCACCTAAAAGCCTAGAAATCTGAAAGGGAAAGGTAAGACATTAAATCATGCATGCAAAAATGACTCCTTCTTTCTCATCAATGAGATGCCAACTCTCTATATTTCTATATTAAAATGATATATCAGTTGCAATTACAGAATGTTCCAGGTATAACAAGTCTAGAACAAAATGAAGGAAATTGCTCCAAGTGTAGGCCCAGAATGGCATGCAGCCCTTGTCTCTACAACTCTGCTAGCAGCAATTTCCAACCCTCTGTTCAATCTGTGCTTCCAATTTTATACTGTCTGGCACGGCTCTTCGGTTCACCTGCGTCGCTTCGTTTCACCTCCCAAAATGCGTCTTTTCAAATTCCCACCTTTTTGATGCTTTTACTCCATGCTCGATGCCGAAACGTTCAAAATATTTCGTTGCATGTAACGCTTCTGCAACTCTGACACCTGTATGCCACGTGTCTCATGCTTTCTGCGCCTTCTATAATGGTCCCATGGAAATCGCAACGCTTTCATGCATGCAGCTTGTTCCTCTGTTAACATAGCAAAAATGAAACAGGTCGCGATATCACGACATTTTTTGGCCAACAACCTTCTTGCCTTCTTGCCCAGTGAAAATGCAACATGTCATGAAATCGCGACGCTTTTCTGTTTCGTACACTTTCAGCCGCAACCTGTCACAAAATCGCTACGCTTCTCGCTTCTTGCTCCTTCGCTGCAACCTGTCGTGATTTCACGACACTTTTCTACTTCGGGCACCTTTGCTGCATGCTGTCACGATTTCATGACGTTTTTATGCCTCGGACCCTTTCGCTCGATTTTGTCACGATTTCACGACGTTTTTTCATCCGTACTGCTTGGGCTTCAACCTGTCACGATTTCACGATGCTTTTGTCTGGCAAGCATGCTTTCTCAAAAGTTGCAATTTCGCTACCATTTTTGGCTTATGAGCCTTGTGTTGGTTTTCGTCGCGATTTCGCTACACTACCGGGCCTTGTAGCCTTTGCTTCATTTTTGTCACGATTTCGCTACCATTTTCCACTTCATGTCTTTTCGCTCAATGCTGTCGTGATTTCATGACCATTTTCCACTTCATGCCTTCTACCTGCCATCTGTCATGATTTCACGATGCTTTTCACTCGGCGTTGCTTTAGCTGCAACCTGTTGTGATTTCGTGACGTTTTTTCATCCGTACTGCTTTAGCTGCAACCTGTCATGATTTCACGACATTTTTCACTCGATGATGCTTTGGCTACTTTCTGTCACGATTTCATGACCATTTTCGTGCTTCATGCCTCTTTGCTGATTTTTGTCATGATTTTGCGACACCTTTCTGCTTCGTGCCCCGCTTGCCGCTTCCTGTCGCGATTTCGCGACGTTTTTTTTTGTTTTGCCCTGTTTGACTGGTTTGACCCACGATTTTGTGACATGTCATGATTTCGCTACGCCTTTCCAATTTGTCTTTCTCTCTCCTCTTTCGGCCGTGACGGAGCTACATGTCACGATTTCGCGACACTTTTTCATTTTTAGCAGCGACGGAGCAACATGTCGCGATTTCGTGACACTTTTCTGGTTTTGGCTGCGATGGAGCAACATGTCGTGATTTCGTGACACTTTTCTGGTTTTGGCCACGACGGAGCAACATGTCGTGATTTCGCGACACTTTCTACACTTGTGCATTTTTTTGCCCCTTTTCTTCATTTTTAGCATCTGGGTCACTGAGATTTTCTCTGAAAACCTGCAAAAAAGGTGGGTCCCCAATTTTGGGGTGTGTTGTGGATCAACCACAACAAATGGCGACTCTACTGTCAAATGCTCTTGAGCATTTTAGTGAGAACCCAACCTGAAACATATACAAACTCGAAAACATGTGTTAGCACATAAGCAATATAAACAAATGCCCAAAGATCAGAAGTACATGAATCATCAGAATCATCAAGTATTAGCTCAGTGTGTGCAATGAATTTCTTTCCCCATCATTTGAAATTGATCAACATTCCATTGTCAGTTTTGCATGAATGCATATGTGAGATTGTGAATGATTTGTGTAACCTAATGAATATGCTAGGAGATTTTGCTTTTATAAAAGGCATAGTCTTTCTTCTAGTATCATGTACAAACATTCAAGATTGCCAAACCCTCTTAGGATCCACCTAATTAATTGCTTTATTATATCCCAAAGTTGGTTATGAGTCCCTACTATCTTGAACCCATGTGCAAGTGAATGTGAAATCAGAACTTTGGGGAATCAGACTCCCAACCAACCGAGATGAGAGTTTAACCCTATCCTTACTATTCTGATTTAGAGTTCATTACCTCACTTTGAGCAAAATAATTTAACCAATTATGGAAGAAATGGTCATGCTAGTCTAACCCTTTGGACAATCAGTGGTCTTGTTTTTTAGACAAGACATGTTGCCATGCATGGGCATATCTAACCCCACAATCCAAAACTTATCTTCATTTCTTTGGACCTTGGGGATGACTACCCATCCTTTGCGAGAGGACAAGTAGTACGATCCTTCCAATCCAATATAAATATGAGATGGGAAAAATTTATTTTTTACTTCTTGGACCTTAGGGATGACTACCCATCCTTGCTAGGGACATGTAGTACGATCCTTCCAATCCAAACTTTAGATGTAAATGGAAAATATTAATTTTATTGCTTAGACCTTGGGGATGACTACCCATCCTTTGCGGAGGACAAGTAGTACGATCCTTCCAATCCAAGATTTATTATGAAATGAGACATAGGAGCTTTGGGGAATCGGATTCTCAACCTAAGCGAGATGAGAATTTATGCCCTATCCTTACTACTCCATGTAGGTCAAATCAAAGCTTTGGGGAATTGGATCCTCAACCTAAGTTCGATGAGGATTTAACCCTATCCTTACTACTCTGATTTTAGGCTTTAAGCTCTATGGAAGTGGTCAAAACCACTGTTTTAAGGATCATGTTGCATAATAGGATAGACATGAAAAACTTCTTTCGCCCAACCTTTTCTTCCAAGTTAGGTTTTGATCATTTTGCTCAAGATCCTTTTTAATGTATGAGACGTGCTTGGTTCTAGATATCTCAAGACTCAGTTTCCAACCTTAGGATTTTTTTTTACATTTATGTTATAACACAACCCTAAGAGGGATTGACATACTTTAATGATTTGTACCTAAGATGCATATGCAACTAAGATGGAATGTATATGTAAAGTGAGATGTAACATGAATGCATTATCTCTTGAATTGCAAATGAAATATTTGTCATGCAAAACTGACTACTTCATGCATCACAAAATCAAACAATATAACTTAAGATGTTTGTGTTACTTGTGGAGCTTTTACAAGACAATTCCAATATTTCATATTCTCCTAACCTTAAGCATAAGTTGACATCTCAATTTTTTTTTTTATTATATATATATTTATTTTTATTTTTTTTATTAAAATAAACAAAACATGTCAATTGAAATCAAATCCACAACCAAAATCCTAGCTAGACTAACAATCCTAAACAATAAAAACAAAATCTGAAAATCCCCACCAAAACCGAAAAGAATAACATCAAAATCTCACAACCTAAGGGCTAAAATAATGCTTTAAAATCTGCCCATTAACCGGTAGCATAAAATCTCTCCCTTCTAAAGTTTTAAGCCTGAAGGTATTCTTCCCAAGAATCTCTGAAATCTGGTAGGGGCCTAACCAAAGACAATCAAACTTTTGATGATTCCCTTTTTCCTCATGTCTTTTGTCCCATAGTAATACCAAATCTGAAATTCTGAATGACTTAACTTTGGCCCTTCTATCAAACCATCTTTTGATAACTTCCTGGTGTTTATTCATGTGATTCATGGCTTCTTCTCTCTTTTCATCAAGGTGCAACAAATGACTTAACCTGGCTTCAACTTGATCATCTGTCCCCAAGTACTCTTGTATGAAATGCAAGGTCTGCAACTTCAAATTTGTAGGAAATATCGGGTCTTGCCCATAGACCAAATGATAGGGAGTATTCCCTATGGATTCTTTCACTCTGGTCCTATCTGCCCAAAGGGAAAACTTCAATTGGATGTGCCAATCCCGAGGGTTCTTTTCCAGCAACTTCTTAATGGTATTCAACAAATTTTTATTTGAAGATTCGGCCAACCCATTTCCTTGAGGATAATAATTGGATGCAAATTTTAAGCTCACTTTGTTGTCATATGCCCAATCTGCAAATTGCGTAGAAATAAAAGCTTTACCATTGTCACTGACAATAGAATCGGGCATTCCAAATCTTGTTATAATATGGTCCTCAAGGAATCTAATTACAACGTCTGTGGTGGCATGTTTAGTAGGAATCGCTTCTGTCCACCTTGTACAGTAGTCTATAGCTGTCAATATGAATTTATGGGAATCAAAAGAATTTGGGTTAATAACCCCAATGAAATCTAGTCCCCACTGTGCAAATGGTCTCATTTCAACTACGAGGTTGTAACGGCATGGCTGCATTTCTTTCTCTATTGGCAGCCACTTGACAGATATGACAAGATCGTACATGGGCATGTGCATCTTTGAAAATGTGTGGCCAGTAGTATCCTGCTCTCAGGATTTGATGCGCTGTAGCATTTGCCGCACCATGACCAGTTCCATGTTTCCCATGAAATTCTTGCAACACCCTGGCAGCTTCTTCTTTGTTCAGGCACCTCAGGTAGATCCCTTCATGATTCTTCCTATAAAGAACACCAGATTTCATCAGATAATTGACAGACTTAAGCCTTAAAGCTCTTCTCTGGGTTGAATTCAGATTAGAAGGACACTTACCATTCAATAAAAATTGCACAATATCAACATACCAGTCATCCTTAGCAATGTATTCTGTGTTCGAGTATTGGCATGTTATTTGCGGATTATTTTCTGCGATCGCCTTCGCCAGTCCTTGTCCTCGAACTAGTTTCATAGGTTGGATTTCGAGATCAAATTCTTGGATGGTGGAAATCCATTTCCCTCTTTTCTCACCTAGTTCATTTTGTAAAAACATGGTCTTAACAGCAGAGTCAAGCACGATGGCAATAACTCTGCTTGTGCACAATGTAATGCCTAAATTTTTTCACCGTTTTAAAAAGTGCGTACATTTGCTTATCAAGGATTGAATACCTTAATTGAGCATCTTTCAGGGGGGCACTTAAAAATGCTATGGGTTTTTCTGCACTATCCTCGCCCTTTTGGGTTAAGACACTCGCAAAAGAGTGTTCTGATGCAAAAGCATAAATATAGAAAGGCTTGGAGTAGTCTGGACTTATAAGGACAGGGGCTCTGGAAATGGCATCTTTGATGTTCTGGAAGGCCACCCTACTTTCCTCATTCCATTTTACATCCACATATTTCTTAAGCATCTTGTTCAGAGGTTTGGCTATCTCAGCAAAGCTAGAGATAAACTTCCTCACAAAATTAACCTGCCCAAAGAAAGATCTCAATTCTTTTTTACTACCCGGGAGAGGTAAGTTTTGGATAGCTTGTATCCTTTCCGGGTCGATGGATATGCCCTCTTTTGAAATGATGTGACCAAGCAATTTTCCTTCTGTAACTCCGAAAATGCACTTTTTGGGATTTAAGGAAATTCCATGTTCTCTGCATCTTTGAAGCACTTTCTTTAAATCTTTGACATGGTCCTCTCTCTTTTTCGAGAATACTGGGATATCATCCACATACACGATGATACATTTGCCTATGAGCCCTTTGAATGCATAATCCATGGCACGTTGAAAAGTTGCACCAGCATTTAACAGTCCGAACGACATTCTCTTATATGCAAATGTCCCCCACTTGGTGGTGAAGGTCTGTTTTCATCCTGTCATTTGGATGTATAAGAATTTGGTTGTATCCGAATACCCATCAAGAAAGGACATCATTTCAGATCCATTTACCATTTGTAGAATTTCATCGATTGATGGCAATGGATAATTATCTTTTTGAGAGGCTTTATTAAGATTTCGAAAATCTATGCACAACCTAATCTCTCCACTCTTTTTCCTTACTTGGAACGAGGTTAGCAACCCAAGTTGAGTGCCTAACGGGAAAAATGATTTTCGCTTCCAATAATATTTTGACCTCCCTTTCGATTAAAGGCTCCAATAGCGGGTTAACAACTCGTTGTCTTTGCCTAAAAGGCTTGGAGTCTGGCTTCAAAGGGATGGTATGTGTGATAATGTCTTGGTTGTATGTCTTCGACTCATTGTAATTCCAAGCAATGCAATCTATGTAATGCTTCAATGCCCGCATTATGTTGCTCCTTTCTTCATCTGTACATGCCTTTGCAATGTACACCTCCTTTGGATTGTCTGCACTCCCTAGATTAATTGAATCACATGCATCTTTGGGGAGTGGGACTCTTTTTCCTTTCTTGGTCTTGCATCCCATGTCGAACATTTTTTCCAATGAAACCACATCTTTAGGTATTTTGTTGGATTGATACGCAGTTTCAATTTCATTCTCTGTTTCATCTTGCCACCTTTGTTCCTCATCAATCACCTGATTTTCAAAAATACCCGAGTTCGTGACAAATTTGAAGATGTGTCTGTCACTTTCAAAAACCTGGAAATTCTTGACATTATCGGGTATTGATGGACAAGGAACCAATTCAATGGAGAACTTTTTACACCTTTTTATATCAACCGGTTTTAACATGCCCGCGGTGACTGCAAGAGAGTCTGCTATTCGATTTCCTTTCCTAGAAATAAGGGCTATATTGAATGCATCGAACTCCTCAATGAGGTCCATAACCCTAGTTCTATAAAGGCTTAGTCTCCTATCATGGCATGTATACTATCCTTTGATCTGCTTGACTACCAACTCAGAATCTCCCAAAACCTTCAAGCATTTAACATGCTTGCTCAATGCTAGACGTAAACCAAAGATCAATGCTTCGTATTCTACCACATTGTTCGTGCAAGGAAATTGCAATCTGTAAGCAGCCAATAATGGTTTACCTCCTGGACCGGTGAGCTCGACTCCAGCTCCTGCTCCCTGTCTAGATTTTGATCCATCAAACTTGAGCAACCATGTGCAATCATTTTCCTCTGCAGAGCCACCATGACATGTTTCCTCTTTAGGCTCTTCAGTAGCTTCCTCAACATCAAGTGCATAAACCCCCAGTTCTGGCTCAAAAAACTGAACTTCATTCGGCTTGTTAAATTCTGTTATGATCTCCTTGAGCCTCGGTTCATTTTCCACTCTAATTTGGTTTGCAATTCCTTTCCATGGTAGCCACATATGTGAGCAGTCTATTGAAAAATAGCCATTCAGAGTTTTCATCCAATCTCTCGCAAGTAGCATTCCATATCTACTTGGGATATTAACAACCAGAATGTCGACAACCTGTTGGACCCTAGGTTCAGAATTTAATTGAATCTTGACATCATATAGAGTCCCTACCACATTTACCTCTGATCTGTCCAGTTGCAGGACCTTGCATTTGGATGAAACAGGTTGCAGACCCAACATTTGACATATCTTCGAAGGCATGAGGTTGCTCGTGGCACCCGTGTCCACCAAATAGTTATGCAAATTCTTACCCGCAATTCTCAGAGTCAATAAGAATGGCGGGACATCCCTTCTCTCCTTTCGCAAAATCATATGGGACTCAACTCCTTTTCCTTTCCACATTTGATCAGGTGAGTTCAAAGCTTTTATCAATGCCTCCTTTTGGCCAGGCAATCTAGCCGCGTCCAAGAATGAAAGGCTAGATTTGGACTTCTTTAGATCCTCCACTATGTCATAGTTTGGTTTTTCGAATTTGATTGTCTTCTGCACGTCATTAGACATTTCTCTTCTGAGTGGAGGGGGAGGATTATTATTTGCCTTAGTATCTGGAGGAAGAATAGAATTGTTTGGAGGTGTTGATGAGGTTTTAGGGGCTTTAGATTTACTTCTCAAATGGTATCCATGATTCCCCTTTCTGAAATCTCGAAAAGCTTGCACCTCCTGTTCCAAAATTTTGTCTTCTTCTTCCTCACTCTCACCTTCTTGATGATATACAGTTTCCATCACCATAATATTATCATCTTGATGTTGCGATGGACCCTCATTTGATACCAGTTCCAAATCATCAACTTGTGCCTGAAGACAATGAGTGTATCTAGCAATTTCAGGACAATTCCTCTCATTGTGTTCTTTTGTGTTGTGCAACCTGCACCCCCTTTCCCACGCCAAATCTGAAAGATTCAAAAGAGAATTGGATTGGCTAGGTCCCAAGAAGTATCTAGTTGATTAGCAATGGGAGCGGGAACTCCCCCATTGTTTGGCTTGGTGTTCCAGTGCCTCCCTCTATTGTTAAAATTTTGATTTGAGTGAGGGGCATGGGACTCATACTTCTACTGTTGAACCCTGTCATTGCTCAGTTTATGAACTAATTTCTTGAGCTCTTCGACTTCTAATAAATCTCCTTCGGTGGAATCACATTGTTGTTAACCCCCATTGGATTCGCATAATTGATGGGGTCTTGATTCAACATTTGGGTCGGGTTCTGAGGAATTTGATTCCCGTATGGATTGACACTTTGAATCGGGGTTGGATTTGGAAAAGGAACTATGGCCTGAGGATTGACTTGGCTAGTTCCTTGCATAGTCGATTGACTATTCTGCAAAAATGTGGGGACCGGTGGAATGGATGTGATTGGTTGGATTGGAATGGGTGCATATGCAGGTGTTGGTGGATACGACTGCTGATATGGGAAGGCATTCATGCTTGGCACTTGAGGTGCCATGATTTGATTTTCCAAGGGAGCTTGACCATATGGAGCATACTGTCCCATCATAGGCATCTGGGTAAACCCGTAGCCTTGTGGTGTCATTTGCTACTCGATAGTCATGGCTTCATTATAGGCTAGAGCGAGCGTGGTGACTTGAGGATTTTGTCTTGCAAACATGGCTGTCATGGGGTCCAATGCCCCAAAATATATCTGCAAAGCCACTGCGGGATCGATGGCAAAATGCCTAATTGCTCTATTATAGCACTTTTGGAATCTCTGATTAAACATTCTGATCGGTTCCCCCTGGCCCCTTTTGCATGTAATAAACTGATTGTAAATAGTTGCAGGATCCAAGGGTGACCTAAATTGATTAACAAAGGCATTTTCCATTTGTGTCCAAGAAGTGATTGAACCAGTTGGTAAGCATATATACCATTCATATGCTATTGGATCTAAGCTCATGGGGAAAATTCTGCAAGCCACATCTTCATATTGAACTTGTAGCCTAATTAAAACATCCCTATAGGCTTGGATATGTTCTTCTACTGTTCTTGGGCCATCTGGTTTATATTTAGGCAAAAATATTTCAATGTTCTTGGGGATTTCATGGATATCCCCAGCAATGTTCAAAGGAGTATTGTTAGCTCCATACCAAGGAGCTACTGGAGCTTGAGCCATTTGACTCAAAATTGATGAAGACAACCCTACAATAGCAGTAGAAATATTATTGACTATAGGCACACTAGGGGCAACTGATATTACTGGCGTAGGTCCACTCGATGTTCCTGGAGAAAATAGGTCTTTTGTGACTGGTGAGCTTACGACTTGCTTGGTTTTATTCTTGGGAGTACCAGTGAGCGTAAGGTCATGAAAAATGGTTTCTCCAATTTTTTGGGACCTGGTCGCAATACGACGCGGTGGGTCCAGCCTGCCTGATGAAACCCTCGGTTATTTCAAAGAAAACCTGCAACCAAAAGAAAAACAAAAGCTGTAGTTTAGTTGTTTGTGAGATTTAAGAAATGATTTCAAAATTAAATCAAAAGATATTACTTATGCATGAAAATCAAAATAAAGTAAACCGATTTGGGCCCTCCTTCTAGCACCAATCTGTTGAGTGGTGTTTTCACCCAATTGTGAAAGCACACTCTCCGATAGGATCTGAGTCCCAAAATCCTCTGCTTGCAAAGAAATTATGACTAAATAATTTCTCCAAGGTTCCTGTTGTGATAGTTCTTCATTCACCAATGATGCTCTTCAATTTGAATGCTGGGAATACCTTAGGGTTGCAAGTGGATGTTAACAAGGGGCACTGTGGTTTATTTACTTTGAATTTGCAATGGACTCCAAATGAACAAGTGTAAGAAATAAATCTATTTGATCTTAGGCTGTGGTAGATTTTCAGTTATTTACTTGAATAAAAATAATTAAAATGCAGAAACTAAAATAAGGGTTTGAAAATAAAAAGGAATGCAAAAGAAGATACAACTAAACTACATCCAGAATGCTGCCATCTTGATTGATAAAACCGAAGATAATGAGGTTTCTGCATGCAACCTAACCTATTGAACCTGCAAATTTGCACAATCCAGATAAGCTAGGTGCGGGTTTCTAGGGTTTTTACTGTAATTTCAGATTTAGACATTCGCATGAAGCAACCAAGAACACTTGCATTAAACTCCACCTATAAGCCTAGAAATCTAAAAGGAAAGGTAAGACATTAAATCATGCATACAGAAAAGACTCCTTCTTTCTCATCAATGAGATGCCAACTCTCTGTATTTCTGTATTAAAATGATATATCAGTTGCAATTACAGAATGTTCCAGGTATAACAAGTCTAGAACAAAATGAAGGAAATTGCTCCAAGTGCAGGCCCAGAATGGCATGCAGCCCTTGTCTCTGCAACCCTGCTAGCAGCAATTTCCAACCCTCTGTTCAATCTGCGCTTCCGATTTTATACTGTCTGGCACGGCTCTTCGGTTCACCTGTGTCGCTTCGTTTCACCTCCCAGAATGCATCTTTTCAAATTCTCGCCTTTTTGATGCTTTTACTCCATGCTCGATGCCGAAACGTTCGAAATATTTCGTTGCATGTAACGCTTCTGCAACTCTGACACCTGTATGCCACGTGTCTCATGCTTTCTGTGCCTTCTGTAATGGTCCCATGGAAATCACAACGCTTTCATGCATGCAGCTTGTTCCTCTGTTAACACAACAAAAATGAAACAGGTCACGATATCACGACGTTTTTTGGCCAACAGCCTTCTTGCCTTCTTGCCCAGTGAAAATGCGACATGTCGCAAAATCACGACATGTCACAAAATCGCGATGCTTTTTTGTTCCATACACTTTTGGCCGCAACCTGTCACGAAATCGCTACGCTTCTCGCTTCTTGCTCCTTCACTGCAACCTGTCACGATTTCACGACGCTTTTCTACTTCGGGCACCTTTGCTGCATGTTGTCACGATTTCGTGACGTTTTTATGCCTCGGACCCTTTCGCTCGATTCTATCACGATTTCACGATGTTTTTTCATCCGTACTGCTTGGGCTTCAACCTGTCATGATTTCATGATGCTTTTGTTCGACGGGCATGCTTTCTCAAAAGTTGCGCGATTTCGCTACCATTTTTGGCTTATGAGCCTTGTGTCGATTTTCATCGCGATTTCGCTACACTTCGGGCCTTGTAGCCTTTGCTTCATTTTCGTCGCGATTTCGCTACCATTTTCCACTTCATGTCTTTTCGCTCAATGTTGTCGCGATTTCGCGACCATTTTCCACTTCATGCCTTCCACCCTCCATCTGTCATGATTTCATGATGCTTTTCACTCGACGCTGCTTTGGCTGCAACCTGTCGCGATTTCGTGATGTTTTTTCATCCGTACTGCTTTAGCTGCAACCTATCGTGATTTCACGACGTTTTTCACTCGGCGATGCTTTGGCTGCTTTCTGTCACGATTTCATGACCATTTTCATGCTTC
This sequence comes from Wollemia nobilis, assembly GCA_028583015.1. NCBI lineage: Eukaryota > Viridiplantae > Streptophyta > Pinopsida > Araucariales > Araucariaceae > Wollemia > Wollemia nobilis. Next base: position 3,107,166 of record JAQPPZ010001711.1, on the reverse strand, counting down.
ATGCCTCTTTGCTGATTTTTGTCACGATTTCGCGATGCCTTTCTGCTTCGTGCCCCGCTTGCCGCTTCCTGTCGCGATTTCACGACGTTTTTTTTGTTTTGCCCTGTTTGACTGGTTTGACCCACGATTTTGCGACATGTCACGATTTCGCTACGCCTTTCCAATTTGTCTTTCTCTCTCCTCTTTCGGCCGCGATGGAGCTACATGTCGCGATTTCGTGACACTTTTTCATTTTCGACAGCGATGGAGCAACATGTCGCGATTTCGTGACACTTTTCTGGTTTCGGCTACGATGGAGCAACATGTCGCGATTTTGTGACACTTTTCTGGTTTTGGCCGCGACGGAGCAACATGTCGCGATTTCGCGACACTTTCTACACTTGTGCATTTTTTGCCCCTTTTCTTCATTTTTAGCATCTGGGTCACTGAGATTTTCTCTGAAAGCCTGCAAAAAAGGTGGGTCCCCAATTTTGGGGTGTGTTGTGGATCAACCACAACACATTGATGTGCTCATTTTTGCGATGGAACATGCCTACATACCTTCTTAACCACTTTATTTTGCTCTTTTACTTCCGATACAAACTCTTTGGGTTGAGTGGTAGAAGTAGTAGGATTAGTTGGATTGATATCCACGGAAAATGCTTGAACATTTGTTGCAATGGTTCCATGAGTGACCACATGATTCTCTAATTGAGGCATAGTTGGATGGATGGAAGCACTTGTATAAGCACACGTGGGAGCATAAGTTGGTCTGGTAGGATAAAGTTGATTGTAGGGAAAAACATTTGATATCAAATTTTGTTGTGTCCACACTTGATTTACCATCGAGGTTTGATTGCAAGCCCCTAGTTGTCCTACCATAGTTGATTGTTCCATTCTATAACCTTGTGGCCTCAATTGTTGATCTACAATCATAGATTTCATGTAGGCCGATGCAAGATTAGTAACCAAGGGATTCATCCTGAAAAATATGGCAAACAATGGATCCAATGCTCGAAAGTATATTTGAAGAGCACCACTTTCCTCAATAGTATAGGGAGAAATTAATCTCGCATAAAGATTTTGAAACCTCACGTTGAAACTTCTCACTGGCTCATTAGGTTCTCTTTTGCAAGAAGAAAATTGTTGAAATATCGTGAGAGGATCAATGAACAACCTAAATTGATTGATACATTCATCTTTCAATTGAGTCCAAGATGTAATAGAACCAGTGGGTAAATGGATTTAACAATCATATGCCACCTCATCAAGGGTTCTAGGAAACATTCTACATGCCACATCCTCATGTTCGACATTCCATCTAACTAGGATATCCACATAGGCTTGAATATGCTCCTCGGCTAATGTTGGATCATTGTGTTTAAACTTGGGCAAATGCTTTTCTACGTTCTTGGGTAAATCATGAAAATCTCCACTAATGTTCAAAGGATTAGCATGTATCCCATACCACATTCTTGCAGTTGTAGCCATTAATGAAACTCAAAGAATAATTTCAAAACCAATTTGTTAGTCATGAATAAAAGAAGGAACCATGACAAAGCAATATTCTAAAAATGTAAATTAGTTTCTGATTCACCAGATCGCATATGCGCAGGTGAAGAGCATAATTCTAGTTTTGTAGGCTTTCTAATTCACAAGATCACATTACACGCAAGTTAAGAGCATAATACCGACAACCAATACATTTTAGACAAAAAAATTCTTTACAAGTGAGCATGAAATGACTAGCAAATATCAAACCTATAACGTGTTAATAATCAAGTTAGCATCAACCAAGCAATGTATCCATTAAAATAAAATGAAAGTAATTGCATGGAGACAACCTCGTTAGTCAAGAATTTTTTTATTTTTTTTATTTTTATTTTTTAAATCCAATCGAGACACATTATTCCTGTATGAACAATCAAAAAACGTTAGAACAATGCATAGCAATTCATGTCCTCCTTTTAACAGTACAATGTTGTATTGTTAAAAGAGGGCTAAAGATAATAACCAATAGGGCATGAAATATTCAAAATTTAAATCCCTATAGCATTTAAATCACACTGAAATAAACCCATTCAGGCCCTCCTTCTAGTGCCAAAATGTTGAGTGGATATTTTTCCCTATAACAAAATGATCACACAACTTGAGTCTCTGACAGGAAACTCTCTCTTGCAAATAAATTAGCTATTTCTCTAAGGTTCTTATGAACAAACATTCATATGCATAAATAATAATATTCAATTTAAATGCTTGGAACACCTTAGTGATTGCAAGTAACTGTAAACAAGGGGCAATGTTGATTTATTTCACCATGAAACTTTAGTGATTGTTCATTGTTTTTTTTTTAGATTTTGATATTTTTTAGATGTTTATAATTTTAACGACTGCAAATTAAAATAAAATAACAATTTTTGGAAAAGTAAAGTGCATAAAAATAAAAATAAAATGCCTTTAGTATGATGCTATCCTATTTCGACAAAACTAAAGATATGAGGTTTCCATGCATGCAACCTAACCTATTGGACTTGTAAAACATGCACAATCCTGATAAGCTAAGTGCTGGCTTCTAAGGATTTGAATGAGGTTTTTAGATTTAAGCATTCTCATGCAGCAACCAAGAAAAACTTTTATCAACTACATTTACAAGCCTAAAATCTGAAAAGGGAAAATAGACATTTAATCTTGCATGCCGAAAATGACTCCTTCTTTCTTGCCCATAAGATGCAAATTTCTGAAATATTATCTGCATTAAATATTTGTCATTTTACAATAGCAGACATCTGGTTCTCCAAAACCAAAAAAAGTGGAAGAAAAGCACTCAAAAGCAGGCCCAGAATGGCTTATCACCCTCAGCTCTGCAACCCTGCTCCCAGTGGTTTCTGACCCCTCGTAACTGCCTTTGGCTTCTACTTTAAAACCTTTTGGTACGGTTCTCTTTTTCACCCTGTGATGCTTCGCTTCATCTCCTAGGTCTCTTTGTTTCATCTTCCTGCATCTTTGCATTATTTTTGGATTTTGTTCGAGCATCGAAATGTTTGATCTTCTCTACTAATTGTAACTATCAATCTGAAGCATTATCATAACCTTTATGCCTTTATGCCACGTTTTCAGCGCTTCCCTGCATACTCTGTAATGGCCAGCCATGAATCATGACAAAAATAGCATGTTACGATATTGTGATGTTTTTATGTCAATAGCCTTTTCTTCTTCATGCACCACGAAAATGAGACATGTCGCGATATCGCGACATTTTTTTGTCAGCAGCTTAACTCTTCCTCATGCATCACGAAAATGATACATGTCGCGATATCATGACATTTTTTTGTCAGCAGCTTAACTCTTCTTCATGCATCACGAAAATGATACATGTCGCGATATCGTGACATTTTTCTCTTTCGGGCCGCTTGGATGCAACATGTCTCAAAATCGTGATGCTTTTCATTTTGCTCTATCTCATTGCACTTGGTCGTGAAAACGTGACATGTCACGATATCGCGACACCCTTTTCCTTTCATACCATTCGCTGCTTTCTATCACAAAATTGTGACACCTTTTCCTCTACGTTCACTTCCATTACCACCGACAGATCGCAAAAATGAGACATGTCACGATTTCGTGACAATTTCTGTCATTTGCTCCTTCCTCGCTTTCCTATCGTGAAAACATGACATGTCGCGATATTGCGATGACTTTAGTGCCTTGCCTTGCTTGGCTGCTTTGACCGTGATTTTGTGACATGTCATGATTTTGTGATATTTTCTCTTCATGCTGCATTCTGTTGCTCTCAACCGCAAAAACACGACATGTCACGAAATCGTGACACTTTTTCATTCAGTTGTACTTTGCTATTTTGAGCTGCAAAAATGTGACATGTCACGATATCGTGACAACTTTTCATTTTTGGCCGCGATGGAGCAACATGTCACGATATCACGACAACTTTTCGTTTCTGGCCGCGTCAGAGTAACATGTCGCGATATCACAACTTTTCATTTTTGGCTACGACGGAGCAACATGTCGCGATATCATGACAACTTTTCATTTTTGGCTACGATGGAGCAACATGTCATGAAATCGTGACAAATTTTCATTTCTGGCCGCGACAGAGCAACATGTCATGATATCACGACAACTTTTCATTGTCGGCCATGACGGAGCAACATGTCGCGATATCGAGACAACTTTTCATTTGTGGCCGTGACGGAGCAACATGTCATGATATCACGACAACTTTTCATTTTTGGCCGTTACGGAGCAACATGTCACGATATCGCGACAACTTTCATTTCTTGTCGTGACGGAGCAACATGTCACGATATCGCGACACTTCTCTTTTGTGAAATTTTGCTTTTTTCCTTGATTTTTTAGCATCTGGGTCACTGCGGTCTTCTTTGAAAACATGCAAAATAGGTGGGTCCCCAATTTTGGGGTGTGTTGTGGATCAGCCACAACAGGTAGGAGAAAATGAACCATAGGAATTTTCTTCTGAATTTTGCCTGCTTATGATATTCTAGAGTTATTTCTCAAAGACTTCAAACATCCTAGTGATTTTTAAACAATTCCATCTATTCATTTCACAAATCAACATGGTGTTAAGGTTATCCTAATGTTTTCAATCCTCTTCAAGGACCAACTATGTGTGTAGTGAGTATTCATTTACCATTACCATTATGAGTGAGGATTGAGTAACAAAAAATATCATGTATGCCAACAAGCTAGCTTATCTATGAGCATCCATAGGTATTGTCTAGACTTAGTGGTACTGTGTAAGGATGCCTTATTCTCAGGCAAGCTTCATTGTTGTAATGAGGATCACCCCATAGTTTTTGAGATACTAATAATTCCAGGGATTCAATCTATTTTACCCTTATTTGAATTTTCTTGGAATACTTGCTCATTTTGAGAGGGATCAAGGGATTTTTATTTCTTTTGGGGTTCTTGCCTATTTTTATGATAAGCAAGAAGATACTTTTTGGGATACTTGCTTGATTGGATGAGGAGCAAGAATTTTTTTTTTGCAAAGGAGTGAGAACTTTGGGGATTTGGATTTCCAACCACTCTATCAATGTCCTTATGGGAATTTAATCCTATCCTTACTATTCTTCTCCTTTTTCTTCTTTCTATTTAGGTATGAAGGGTGAGCTTGTCCTTTTGCCAATTCATTAGTACTCTAGGCCATGTGCATAGATGGATAAGCAAGGGACACTTGTTAACTTATGGTAATAGTAAATAAATAATTAATCTCTCTGAATATCATAATGCTTTTATATATTCAAATGTGCGTTGTCCAAGAAAAAGTTTTATTGACTAGGAATAACTTACAACATCAAAAGATTGCTTGATTTTCAATGAAAATTTCTCAAAACACTAATGTTGTTTGAGTAATTAAAAAACATCCAAATTTTATCTAGCAAACAAAGTATTATGCAATATATGAGAGTCATTTTCTACAAGATTTTTTAAGAAATGCCTATTTAGGCTATTTTTGAAATATGGAGACTAAAAATTGGTGAGAATAAGATAGAAATATTGCAGATGTAGAAACTTCATGATGAAACAAAGGAAGCATATTTTTTTTCCTTTTTTTTAAGCGAGAGAAATTATCATTCAATAGTGGTTGATTACAGTTTAGAAATGCACTACAATTCAGCTTGCTGCTTAAGGTGGTGTATGAATTCCTCGTTAGATAATGGCTTCTTATAAATTTTAATCCTATGGCCATTTACTAGTAGTTTCCTTGTTGAATCATCCATAGGCTTAAGCTTGACTATACCATTTCCAAATATCACTTTGATTTCATAGGGTCCTAGCCATCTGGTCCTCAATTTACTTTGAAAGTCTTGGTAAAAAGAATCAAACAACAAAGCCCAATCTACTGATTCGAATGTGCATGGTACTGTATTTATCATGCCATTTATTTCATTTTTGTTGGGTTATTTCAGTCATATGTAATACCTCTAATCTTCTTTCATCTAGAATGTTTAACTTTTCAAATATAGCTTTCTGCGCTGTGTTCAAATTCATGTCAAGTTGTACTGCTATGTGAAGAGTTTCTATCTCAAAATATATGGGCATGATGTCTTATTTTCCATAGACCATTTCATAAGGTGATAATCCTGTGGTGGTTTTCCAAGTTTTATTGTATGCCCATGCAACTTATTTCAATATCTCAACCCAATCACCTGTATTAACAGTTATGGTTTTTGTAATGATATTTTCAAGTTCTTTGTTTGTATCTTCTACTTTCCATTGGCTTGAGGGTGATATGATGAGGTTTTCTTATGTTTTATTTGATAGGTTTCAGAAAAATATTCAATCACTTTTGAGAGAAATTTGGTTCCATGATTTGAAACTAACTCTCTAGGTGCTCCAAAGCATTGTATAATGTTTTCATAAATAAAATTAACAACTGGTTCAACTTGCACTCATGGTAAATCTTTAACTTCAACCCACTTAGTAATGTAATCCATACACACAAGTATGTGTTTATTACCTTCACTTGGAGGATCTATTGGTCCAACAAAGTCAATTTCCCATTTCTCGAATGGTTCAAATACTACTTGCAGAACCAAATGCATCTCCATAGAAGGAGTAGGCTTACTAGCTCTTTGACAAACGTCACATCTGTCAATAAATTTATGGACATCTCGATTCATGGTAGGCCAAAAGTAATAAATTTGATGTATTTTATTGACTGTCCTTTAGGTGGCATAATGGCCTCCACAGGGTTCTTCACGTTCTTCCTGAATGATGCCATATACATCATCTTATTGCACACATCTCCTAATTACTTTATCAGTACATATTCTAAAAAAGACTCCATGAATCCACATATCAGGAGTGCTTTGACGTATTAATTTCCTACGCTCATGCGATGTATAGTTTTCAGGTATTTTTCCTATTACTAAGTAATTTATAATATCAGCATACCAAGGGGTAAAAATAAAAAGATAAAACAAATGTTTGTCTGGGAAATTAACAAGAATTAACTCATCATCATCAAAGATTTGCATACAAGATAGGTGATCTACAATGACGTTATATTTCCCTACCTTATCTATGATTGTGACATTGAAATCTTATAGCAAAAGAAGCCATCTAACTACTCTATATCCTATTGTTGCTTTGTTCATTAAGTATTTAATGGCAAAGTGATTAGTGTGAGTGAATACTTCATACCCTATTATGTAATGTTTAAATTTATTGATGGCATGAACAACAACTAAAAATTATTTTTTAGTAATATTGTAATTAAGCTTGGCTCCATGCAAATTTTTACTTACATAATAGATAGCATAAGGTATTTTGTTCTCAATATGTTGCAATACTACTCCTATTATGTAACTCGAAGCATCACAATGTATATGGAATGGTAATTCCCAATTTGGTCCTCTTACAATTGGAGCAGTAATCAATTTATATTTTATAAATTCAAATGATTCTTGACATTCTTTAGTCTAATTGAATTCACTTTCTTTAGTTAATATATTAAGCACAGGAGCAACAATTTTACTGAAATCTTTAATAAACCTACGGTAGTATCCTACATGTCCTAGGAAACTTCTCACCTATGTTTTTTATTTTCGGATATTGAAGGTATTGAATAACTTGTATTTTTGTAGGTTCTACTTTGACACCTTATTTTGATATGTAATGTCCTCTATCAATCCCTCCTCTCATCATCATGAAACACTTTTCATGACTTAAAATTTTTGCAAGCTTGACAAGGTTTCTTCAAATGTATTACCGTAGACTGTGAAGTCATCCATATAGATTTCTACGCATTAATTTATTAAATTAGCAAATATAGCTAAAATAGCTCTTTGAAAAGTGGCAGGTGCATTGCATAATATGAAAGGTAAGAATTTATAAGCATAGGTACCTACTGGACATGTGAAGGTTGTATTTTTTTTTATCTTACTTAGCTATGGAAACTTGATTATAGACACTAATCCCATCTAGAAAGCCAATGTATCAAGAAATTGATCAATGAATGGCAAGGGAAAATAAAATTTCTTCGTTACCTTTTTTAATTCCCTATAGTCCACACAAATCCTCCATTTTCCATTCCTTTTAGGGACTATCACAAGAGGTGACACCCATTGACTGTTGGAAATTGGATATATAAATCATGCCTTCAAGAGTTTAATGATTTCTTCCTGAACCACATCTTTCATAGCTGGATTCAATCTTCTTTGAGGTTGTCTTACTAGATAACATCCTTCTTGGATAAAAATATGATGGGTATAAACATTTGGATGTATCCCTTTCATATCCTCATAGTTCCATGCAAATTCCGATTGATATTCCTTAAGCACATCTATTAATTGTGATTCTTGTATGCTTGTGAGATCTTCACTAATATTCAAGGTCCTTCCTAGTGTGATATCTATTTGCTTGCATTTCTATGTGTTTGCATCTATCCCCATTATCTCATGCTCAAGAATATTTAAGTAATAGTTATATGGTATCATTTGTTGAGACTGACTCATGCTTGCTTCATTAAAAGCCATGGTATATTTCAATGAACAACCATTGTCTTGAATTAGATCCTTGCCTTGATTTCCTAACAGTAATGGTAATGGTACCTCGACCTCTTGTTGAAGATGTTCACTCAGAACATTTATTGATAAGGTTTATATTTCATCAAAATCATGAGGGAAATCATACCACAATTGCTTTGGAAACTCAGATTCTATTGTTTATTCAAGGAATAGGCTAAGGTCTCTAGTATTTTTACCATAAAAAATAGTCATATTTCTCATTCTACAATGGATGTAAGCAATAGTTGTTGCAATGGATGGGTGCCATAAAATGAAGGGATGTCCTCCTAACTTTTTCTTAGGTTATAAGACTATAAAGTCTACAAGGTATTACCATGAACTTACAGAGACTATAACATCTTCTAGTTTTCCCTCTACTTAATAGTAGACCTATCTATGAGTTGGAGTACAATAGAAGTTGATTGTAATTTATGTAACCCTAAATATTCTACTATCTCTTTAGTCATGACATTAATAGAGGCTCCTAAATCAACCAAGATATTTTGCAAGGCTATGTCACCAATGTGTACTGTGAGTATACATATTCTAGGATTTGTGTATTTGGGTAATAACCTACCTCCTGTTATTATCTCAGACAATTGTCCAATGACTTGAATAGTTTGGGATTCATTCTTCTTTTTCCTTCCTAAATTTGTACACATATTTTTAACAAGCTTGGAATATATGGGTATGTACCTGATAGCTTGTGACAAAGAAATCTTGATAGTAACATTTTCTATTTCCTGAAGGAAGTCAAAGGTTGGCTTAGATGGTTCTTTTGGTATTGCCAATATTTGAGGAAAAGGTGCCTCTACTTCCTTCCTTTGAGGAATTTGGATTTATTACTGTTTTGTTGGAATATTTTTTGGTGAATTTTTCATTTCCTTTTCATTGTTATCCTCCTTTTTGAATAAATCTATAGTGGGATTTTCAAGCTTTATGAGAGTTATAATGTTTTCCAATACTTTCCTTGATCTCAATTGAATTTGTTGAAAAGGTACTACAAATATAGAACATGTCTCACTAGTTTTATAGGCTTGTTGAATGTTCTTGTTTTTATTAGTATTAGGGATCATTTGATATGGAAGAGGAGGTTGCTTAGGAGGATTATTGTTATTAACTGGAGGTGGAAGAAGTCTATTTTGAGGGGCTTGTCCCCTAAATTGATTTCGAATGTTCTATTATTATGATGGATTTTGAGACCAACCGGATCCTCCCTGGTTATATTGGCCACTAGTATTCCAATTGTTTTGACTGGACATCCCTTTATTCCATGGTGAATTTCCATAGGTATTTGCCATAAAGTGGGCCCATGGAGGTATGTTCCAATCTTGATTACTTGAATAAGAATTCCAATTTCCCTAGTTTGGTGCATTAGACAATTTATTAGGTCTTTGCGAGTTGGATTAACTAGGGTTTGACGAATTTGGTGGTCCATTGAATGGAACATTTCATATTTGGGCCACAAAATAAACATCGTATACCTATTCAAATTCAGGTTCCTTTATGGTAGCTTTAACGACAAAGATGTATTTATAGTTTTTAGTTTTGTGGCTTTTATCATAAATTTTACATAAAGTAGTAATATTGGAAATGTTGGTAATGTTGAGAGGGCATTCTTTTAGATTATGCTTTTTCCTACATCGGTGATAGTAAATATATTCACTGACTTGTCCCTTTGGATTTTTATCCATTAAATCCAAAGATGTAGTCAAGGTACTTAACAAATTAGTTTTTAACCCTTCCAACATGTTTCTATTTTTTTCTCTCGTAACTCCTATAGATATATACTTATTACACCTTAGAGGTTTGTTTCTCAAATAGTTTTTGCAAAGGTTCACAATGCCATAATATGGATATATCATTTTTCCATGAGATTTAAAACTTCAAGGACATCTTCCTTTAGTCATTTTATAAATATTTCTTTTTAGATTTCTTCATCAAGGTCTATGAACCAACAAATAGAAATCTCTCAAGGTAATCCTCCAAATATTTTTCTTCTTTTTTATTCATGTGGAATAGCTCAACTTTATTGTCCCTAAATCTATAGTAATCCTGATATCGTTCAAGGAATAGCTCTTTTAATCCATGTTCTCCATACAATTGATTACAAATATTTTCTCCTAGACCCATGAACAATCTTAGAGCTACATCTTTAAGAGTAGAAGGAAATAATATTAGCTTTTGTTCGTCGGTAGTGTAAAAGTAAGCTTGGCACACTACTTCAAATTCAAAGAGAAAAACATCTAGATCTTCATTTGGTTTCCCATGGAAGGTGTGTAATACAAGAATAGAGACTGACTTAGATTCTCTTGTTGTCCCAATTGTATATAATATTGGGAAGGCAAATGTCTTCCTTTGCCCTTTTCTTCTTTGGTCTCTATTCTATCTTTTTTCATTCCCCCTTTGTTTCTCTTCTACTTCTCCTTGCCCACTTTGTTGATCAACCATGACTGAATGTAAGATTTCAAGAATTGGACCAGGTATGGTTTCAGTAAAAATAGAAGAAGGATCTATATGATTATCAAATTCTAGTTCAGGTAATAAGTATGAGTCGGGATCTTGTTCTAGGATTTCAGCTTGATTGGTTGATGTTGTTGTTTCAAATTCTTCTAACTTATAAATTCTAGGCTGCCTACTAAAGTCTCTTTGGAGATTTTCTTCTGAATTACTAATTTTTATGAATCTTCCCTTAGAGTTTTTAAGTCTGCTTATGAATTTTCTAAGTTTCCTTGTTTTTGCAACATGTCTAATATTCCTTGAATAGTCTATGAATATCTTTTATCGGATCAAGTTGTTTGGGTGTCATGAAGTGTTCTTCTTTAAAATTAAAATGGTCTACCACCAATTGAATCAATTGAATGAGAAAAACTTGAGTTGGAATGGGGTTGGGATTTACAAATTGTAACTCACAACATAAATCTTGACATAGTTGTCTAAAGCACACAGCTCTAGGTATTCTTTGATACTTCTTGCTATATTCTAGGCTACTTATTTCTTTTCTAGGTATCAAAGGAACTTTTGAATGAGGAAGGAGTCTTCAAATTATTGATTCCAAACATAAATTGTTGGATTTACTATTGCTCTTATATCCCAAAGCCAACACTCATAATTCCTTTTAAGATCTAGGTAATATGAATGGTAGTTTATCCCTAGAGTTTTAGCTATGTCAATCCTTTTGATTTCCTTCAATTCGTCTGATTTTCTTTAATAATGTCAATACATTCATACAAACACTCCCACTCCTTACTAGATGCTCTATTTCCATGCTCAAAAAGAAGTTTAACTTCTTGTTTTATCAATATTTCTCTAAGGTCTATAAGTGCAGACTAATTCAAACTATTTTTCACCATCTAGAAACTTATTTTTATTTTCTTTCTCTCTGGTTTTGGTTTTGTTTGGGTTTTGGTTCTGATTTTTTGTTTTAATCCTACTGTTATCAAGTTTAGATATAAATCATAGCTATTGAGTTTATAACTATCCTTAATATAGCAGAGAACAATTTGAAATAAAATTTCACAATAATACTAATGTTTTACTAAAATTATATATGACTTGCATTCCTACGAATCTTTAGATAACCAATATTAGCACATTAGGAGCAAAATGAAATACTGCAGGAAAAGTAAAATTTACTAAAAGTAAAAGGTTAAACTATTATTGTTTGTTTGATTGTTTAGGAGGGTTTCACTATGGTTGTGTCACTCAGCCTTACCTACTTCCTGCTTCTGACAGGGTCCTAAACCAATGTTTAGGTCTTTTTTAGTGTATACCTACTTCCTATTTTTCTCATAGGGCCTAAGTCAAACTAAACAATAATAATCACCCAAAGCTGGAAATGTGCAAAAATAAAATTTGCTAAAATAAAAGGTAAACTATTACTACTTCTTTGATTATTAGGAGGGTTTCACTACGGTTGTGTCACTCAACCATACCTACTTCCTACTTCTAATAGGATCCTAAGCCAATTTTAGGTCTATTTCAGTGTATACCTACTTCCTATTTTTCTCATAGGTCCTAAGTCAACTAAGTAATAATAATTACCCAAAGTAGGAAATTTGCAAAAAATAAAATTTGCAAAAATTGAAATTTGCAAGAAATAAAATTCTAATTAAGAAAGCAGTAAAACTGATTCCTCAAGAAAAATGAACCTAGCAGCATCGTAAAAATGGGATTGTTGGGACCATCTCATGCCACTCCGACTCATATGCATGACAAGGACTTATACGTACCTCTTCCTGCATATAAGTAAGCCTCACCTAATTGCACTACCAAACAAATTTTTTGATTAACCACTGCAATGCTACTTGTTGGACATTTTTAGTGGATGAGTTATCATTGATGTCAAAAGTCAGTTTCAGTAAGCAGTACAAAAGGAAGCAGTTATGCAATCTATGCAAAAAGAAGAGTCTGCCTTTAGTTGGTCAAGACCTAGTTTCAAGAAGTCAGATATGGTCCAAAGTGCAAAGAAGAGGCCCAAGAAAATAATATTATAACATTTTATTAGAATATTAAAGAGGGAAATTTAAATTAATTATAAAATAATTTATTAATAAATATAATTAACTTCAAATTTATTTAAGTTAATTATATTTTAATTTTAATTTAATTATAAATTAATTTTTATTAATTTAATAAACCCTAAATAGGGTTATAAGGCTAAGTAATAAATCGAATTGGAAATTTTATTTGATGCACCGACATCATATGGCATGGAAAATTGTGTATAAATGATTGCAAATTTATTTACCTTACATCCCTAAGATAATGATCAAATATCCTATGCTAAATTGTTTCGTGTGCAAAAAGAGAAAGGTTCTCACATTTTTTGAAAATATATCTGATGATGAAGGAACAAATTAAGGGGAGCACAAATATTAAGCACCAAAGGTACTGGTAGTGTAGTTGGAAAACGATGAAGGCACTAGGGTGTGTGGCAAGCAAGGTGTGCAGGTTCAAATCCCTTCGGGTTTATTTTGGCTAAGAAGAGAGGGCATTCATTTTTTTGTGCAGTGCCTAACACAAGGATAAAGGGAGGCTTACACCTTCCCTTCCCCATGGGAGCACCTAGCCCACGTGGTGGGCTAGCACCTTGGTAAGGTGTTTAGTAGAGAGGTCTCTTGTTCGAAACCCACCAAGGCCTTTTTTGGTTGAGACAAAGGTATGCGCTGACGTCATTTGTGATGGTCGCTTAATTTTGGATGTGCTAAGGTTGAAGGAAAATAAAAATATTTTTATGTGCCTAAGGTTGAAAAGTCAAATTTATTGATGGTTTATGAGATTTAATTTTTGCCTGAATTAATTTGGTTATTAAGTATTTTTGAGAGAGATAAAAGGGTAGGAAAATATTATTTCTTAAGGGTTAATTTTTGAAGATTGATTTATTAAATTGGAGATTATAAGAAGCAATTTGATTGATTATTTTTATGTGTGATTAGATGATTGCTAATTTCAAGGAGTAATAAGGTGTATTTGAGATTGATTATTTTTATAATTAAGAAATTTTTTTAAAGAGTGTTAGTGTGAAATTTTGTCATCTAACCATTGGAATTGGCAAAGAAGAAAATTATGATTGAGACAGGTTTTTAAGGGCACTTATACATCAAACAAAAGGTATGGGCACATATTCCTAGTGAGCGATTTTTGAATGTTGTGAATGTTAATTTTGAGTGAAAAGGGGTTTTCTGGAATAAGAGTTGTTGATAAAATCTTGTTTTCTAAGCATTGTTGTTAAAGTAATTAATTGAGTGAAGAAATTGAGCTAGGATTTGCAAATATTATCAGTATGATTGTTATGTGAGATTGCTTGATAAGCGTTTTTGTTGAAGTGATTGATTGAGTGAAGAACTTGAACTAGGGTTTGCAAATATCATGAGTATCATTGTTATGTGAGATTGTTTGATAAACATTGTTGGAAATAAGTGAGTGAGTGTTCATATGCTTAGACTAGGGTTTGTGAGCAAATATTATTTCATTGAGTGATTGGTTGAGTAGATTTAGTTGAGCCAAGTCAAGTGAATGTGATAGTTCAAGTTCTGTGAAACAAATTGTTCTATATTCTGATATGATTTGAGAAAGAGGTTGAGTGTTTGTGAAACATATTGAGTCTCTAACAATTCTCTATATGTTTCTATGATAAAAAGATAGGTTGAAAGTGATTGAGAATTGTGGTGAATGTGAAGCATATTGAGTCTCTAAAAATTCTCTTTATGTTTCTATGAGATTGAATACGTTCTAGTGAGGACTTTTTGAGAAGATTTGAGGTAAGTATTTGAGAAGAATTGTGGACATATTTGTGTGAGCTTTTGTGGAATCTTACAATAGATATTTGAGGATAGAGATTGAGAATAGATTGGACAAGTTCTAGTGAGGACTTGTTGGGCAGATTTATGGTAAGTCTTTGAGAAGACTTGTGGATAGATTGGTGTGAGATTTTGTGGAAGATTACAATTTAAATTTTGAGGATAGAGATTGAGGATAGATTTGGGGATAGAGTTTGGTGCAGATTTGAGGACAGATTTATGCCAGACCAGAGATAGAGATTGAGAATATTTGTACTAGACTGAAGGACTATATTTAGTGTAGATTTGAGATAGAGCTTTGGAGGTGGTAGAGTATAGAGGATGGCAGTATCTAGTGGATAGATATCCATTAGCCATGGTAGTGAGGATAGGTCTTCTGAGTGGAGATAATATTCTTCAGTGGATAGAGATCCATGAGCCAAGGTAGTGGAGACAACATTTTTTCTAGAATATCATCAACCAAAGCTGAGGAGAAATATTTCTCCTATGGATAGAGATCCATGAACTTGATTAGGGGATTCATATCTCCTTTAGACAGAGGTCCATAAACATTGTAATAGGGAAATGATTCCCAAGGGAATTTATTTGAGAAAATTTTATAAGGACTATTTTCTCCATGGATTAGCCCACATTGGGTGAACCACGTTAAATCATGTCTCTCATGTGTGTGATGCTTTGTGTGATTTTTACCACTTTAATATTATTGATGTTATCATTTGGATTGAAAATAAAAAAAATTAATCTTATATTGTTCAGCCCCCCTCTCCGTATAAGCACATGTTCTTCACTACTCTCCCCAACAATGATGCAAAAATGATCAGTTATAATAGCTTACATTTAATTTATCAATCCAAGGGTAAGTCAAGGTTATATTTAAAGAATAACAATCCAATATAGATTATACCATGGGGATCAATGCTAAGCTTAATTTAGATCTCTTTTTAGTTTCAGGTGTTTGTAGAAAATATAATAAACATAAATTAAATTGTGTAGGAATGAAAACATAATGCAATTTATGATTTATGCAATATGATAATTACTTATTAATTATTTAATCTATTGATGAATTTATCTATTGTTGAGTTTTAACTAATAGTAATTACCTAATGTTGAATTGATCTATTGGTGAGGATCCTCATGCAGTTAGTTTTATTTATCTATTCTAACTTTATATTTTATGAAAATGCAATTTACTTTATTTTATATTCTAAGGTTAATTAACTATTTCTAACCTATTGTAGGGGCGAGAGCTTAGAGAATGGTTGTAGGAGTGGGCCCTACCTCTTAGAAGGCAGTGTAAGTCTTTCTCCCCTAGTTTACTTTATATTAGTAACTAAAATGTATAATTATTCCTAACATTATTTTATTCTATGAATGCAATAATATACAATTACAACTACATAAATGAAATTAAACAGTTAATACAAATGGTACATTTACCATATGTGAAGAATGAAGTGCTACTTTTATTACTAGAAATTCAAATGTACATGTTGGCACAGTTCTTTAGAAATTGTATAGATATTAGACAATAGATATTTCTCCATTAGACATTTCAACATTAGACCTTTTCAAAGGTCTACCTATGTAATATATATTATGACTTCCACGTATTTTGCCATGTGGAGTTTGTGTACCTATGATGCGAAAACTATGCACTAACCAAAATAATCTAAACTAATTAAATTCCTAATTCTTCTTAGAATCAGTAAACATCCTAAGTGGTCCAAGTGGTATTTTATAAATGCACTTAACAAAACTATACCAATTTAAATATTTTTCAAGATGTAAAATATAATCATGTCCTTTATTCTAAAAAAAAGTGTAACAATCTTGCATCTAAATCTAATCAACATAACAAGATTCCAATTATACAATGTCTATGAAATAAAGTGATAACAACTTTACTAATTACAATTTCCTCATGGAGAATATGTGTCAAGTCAACTTAATCTAAGTTGACTATAATTTTTTACTACTATGTGAGAGCACCATGTTGTTGCTGATGTGGCATATGACGTTGGTCAACTCTCTTTGGTAACTGCTGGTAATAATTCTTCTTCAGTAATATCGTTCAGTAGCTACCTTCCGTAACATGCTTCGGTAACCATATTTCAAACATACTTCAGTTACCAAGTTCTATAATAGTAATCTACCATTGTCATGTCATCATGCCTAAGTTTCCTTAGTCCTTTGTTCTTACGTCCATATTCTCGCATCTAAGGTATATCCTAAAGCTTGCATTGCTACACTGTGGAACATCCTTCAAGACTTTCCTACATTATTGTATCGCTCCAAATTTTTTGCATCCTTACCTTCAGGCTATAGGATCCATGCCCGAAAGGGGAATGCGAGAAGGATGGGACAATACCTCGGACTGAGAGGCCCTTTGAAGGTCGCGCCTCTCGAGGGAGGGGTATAAGGGTGAATTTTTGATGGATGGTGGGTTCACCAAGAAAATTTTGAGTGGCAGTTTCCACGCCTAGGTTGAGAATGGTTTTGATGTGTTCATTTTGTGCTTTAATCATTCATATCCTAGGTTTGGCCAAGATGAATCTAAGCTATTCTATATGCCAATGCTGATTTATATGAATACAAAGAACATGAATAAGTGCTAAACATAGAAAGTATGCTAAATGAGATAGAATATACCTGATTCTGGATGTCTGATGTAGATTCTGAGTTTTGCAGAAGTCCAAATCATCTCAAATCGTACGTAATCATCTGAAATGTCATAGAATCATCTCAGATCTCAGTCGGTCATCTGAGATCAGACGAGATCATCGTCGATCTGACGAATTCATCAAAAACTTGCAGTCACAGAGACAGATACCAAAAACCAAAAATACAACTGCAAAAGCAAGGGGAAATGATAGAAATGATAGTAAATTTGCCTAAATGATAGATCCAGATAATGATTAAAGGAAAATGCATTACTTTAATAATTTATTTTAACTTTAGCATGCATCTATACTAAATGAGGTGAACTCCAGGATGCAAGAATAAAATAAACCAAGCTAATGCATAAGAAAATGAAGAGAAAAGATAAGAAAATGCAAACTTCGGGCTCTGATTGCCCCCAATCTGGACTATAGTTAGGATCACCTCCAATCGTACGAGATCATCGCCGATCCTCGACAGGATCATCCAAAATCGTCTGGAATCGCCTTCGACGATCCGAGCTTGCTTCGACTAAAAAATAGTAGAATTCCTGCAAGAAAACTTGAAATACAGAATGCAAACGATGGTGCGAGGATGTTCTAATGCACAAGGAACTAAATTTGTAGGGAAATCAGTCAGCTAGGGGGTTCAGGGGGGTAAACTAAGAAAATCCCAGTTTATATAGGATTAGGGAGAGGTTAGGAGGTTGGAGATCATCCCAATTTGGGAGATCTCCAATGGGGGAGACTCTAACCGCGTAGACACGCTTTCTGCCCAAGTTAGAGAAGCTATTGAAACAAAAGCTAATTATGAAAATTTGGTTTTGGGACGAAATCGTCTGGACGTTCTGTTCCAGATGAATTCGTCAGATCTGGGATGATTTCATCTGATCGGCGACGATATCGTCCAACGGTCAAAACAAATCCTAAAAATGGCGTAGAAAACAAGGGGAGTGGGTAACGGGTGGTTAACGGGCGGTTTTGGGTTAAAATTCAAATTTTTATCTTTTTACTAAGGTTTAACTGCGCCAATTTTAGGGTGCTACATTTTGCCCCCTCTTTAGCGAATTTTTCGAAGAAAATGCGTTAAAGATGAGTTCTTCCCATTTTACGAGAAAGCAAAAATTTACTCAATTTTTAGACGATGATTCTAGGTCGAATCGTACGACTGTTGACTATGGTGCCCCCTCCGTGTTTTTACCCAAATCGAACGTTTGAGGTAAAAGCACGGAAAAGCAAAATTAAAAAAAATGTTGTTGATTTTAAATAAAATTAAGAAAATAGGGAAAACCCTAATTCATTTTTACTGTTCATTTTTTACTGTTTTAGAGCTCTGCAGACAAAATGGTTGAGACAGCGCACAGATCGACAGAGGTCCGGCGCGGGCTACGGGTAAGGATCTAATCCTAGTGAATGATGTTTGAATTTGTTTTGTGCAATTTTTTGGTTTAATTTTTGACTGTTTTGGGGCATCGCGGCCGTTTTTAGGCCGTCGACGACGTCGGGATGAAATCGTCCCTATTTCATCGAAATCGTCCCTAGATCGTCGATTTCGTCTGAGGGCAAAATCGACGAACTAGGGGCGATCCCGTCCAACAAGGGGCGATCCCCAAGTTGCGAAATCGGAGATGATTTCATCCTACAAGGGATGATTTTGCCCAATTTAGGACGATATCATCCAATGGTGGACGATATCATCATTGTTATGAAATTAAGCTTGTTTGAATTGCATTTAATTGATTTTAATGATTGGTTTATTAATGAATTTTGTTGTTTTATTGTTTGTTTTGCAGAGGGGATTACTAAAGAGTCGAGAGTGGAAATATGAGGGGCTGAGAGATGACATAGCCACGCTCGACCAGGCGGAGCGTGATCGACTAGCACAGGTCGGTTTGCAGCATGTGGCAGAGATGCCACAAGTACCGACGGACATGGGGCTATTGATAGCCCTAGCAGAGAGGTGGTATCCGGGGTCATCCTACTTTTGGTTATCGATAAGGGAGATGGCTCCCACACTAGAGGACGTATGGAGGATCTTGAGGATCCCCATACAGGGACGGCTGATGACTCCTACGGCCAATCAGGGCCAGGTGATGATGAGGCTGAGCGGAGACCCGAGCTTCACCCTGGAGAAGGGCAGAGTGAACATCGAGTCTCTAAGGTAGATGCCTAGGGCATCTAGGTTGACTCGGGTTTTGGCCGGGATAGTGGGTGGCTTACTGTTGTGCCACCAGAGTGGGTGCAGATTACCCTGGCTCCTATCAGATGTGGTCTACGACATGAGAGACCACGGGTACAGATATTCATGGGGTAGCTTTGTACTGTGCCACTTGTATAGGATCCTGCATGGGGTCGTATACAAGGGAGGCCGATGTCTGGTTGTGACATCACTACTACAGGTTTGGTGCTAGGAGCACATCATGGTGCAGAGGCCGATAGGGCTCCCACTGACAGGGGTTGACCGGGAGAGGCCCCGGGTTTTCTATTGGTGGTTATAGAGGGGGTCACAGTGGCGGATAGATCTATCGATGTCACGGAGGTTGCTAGACGACCTCATCCTAGACCAGATCACCTGGAGGCCATGGAGGGAGCATCCAGGGTGGGCAGAGGATGGGCAGGAGCTGGCTCGCATCAGGCGAGTCTGCTGGCTAAGGATGGAGCGGGGAGAGGTAGAGCTCCACCGCTATGATCGAGTTTTGTGGTAGTTCGGTCTTCAGTAGGGGATCCCTTCTCTTAGGGATTATGAGTACTCCCGGACTATTCGGGATAGTACTACACTGAGCGGGGCTCCAGACATGCAGTGATTTTGGAGCCAGGACGTAGACGATGCCCCCATCCAGCTAGTGGATGGTGATGATGTTGGGGTTGCCGATGGATACGATGCCTGGTACGCAGGCATCCGCCCTCCTCGGATGATGAGGGCACAGGGTTCGGTGCACGCCATTGTGCGATGGATGGGGAGGCGATGCCAAGCTGCTATTGAGGCAGCATGGGGTCACGACGGGAGAGAGCAGCAGTGGTCTCCATAGGAGAGATGCCAGAGGATGCCATAGGCTCTGCAGAGACCACAACAGACAGGGAGGAGGGAGGAGGGATTCCCTTCTTAGTAGGGGGAGAGGCCACCATCGCCCGATAAGGGCAAGGGTATCGAGGTGGGGGAGAGCAACGAGATGGTGGCTCTTCGGGTGGAGAATGCCCACCTCCGAGCTCAGGTGCAGACACTTCAGGATGAGGCTACATGTCTCAGGGCTCGAAGCGGAGGGGCGAGCACTCGGGATCTGGCATGGGCTATTGCTTAGACCACGTTCTACTAGGGGTTATACTATCACGTGGTCCCATAGGGGCAGAGGATACCATTGCCAGCCCCCATTGTGGAGCCGATCATGATGGGATCATCGAGGACATCCTCACGATCGACGACGAGGACCCAGGACACAGCCCGGACCTCTATGGGACCACCTCCTCCACCTCAGGGTGGGAGAGGAGATGAGGCTGAGAGCTCGAGGGCTTCTCAAGGCTAGCTGCTATAGAGTGCAGATTGATTGTATTATTATTACTTTTTGATGGGATTGAGTATGCCAGGGTATTGATTGTGGCATACCAATCCAGATGATGTACATAATTGATTGATATATATAGATTATCTTTTTGATGATATGACTTGTGTATATGTTGTATGATGCTTTAATATTTGAATTTTGTGATTGATTATTTATGTAATTATGTCATTGGAAATAAATTGTAATGTTATGTCATGCCATAAAATTGTAAATGAAATAATCTGATGTGGATAAATTGGTTGTGTTGTGGTGTGTTTTGATGAAAAATAAAAGGGACTTCTAACAATAATTTCAAAGGACATTGTCGTTGTTATAGACCATTTCATGGAGTCGCCGCTCACTAGGTCGTCAAGCTAATCCCAGTATAGAAATATTGTTAAAAGTAAAAGAGTGCTTAAGAGACTGTCTTAAGACTTTTGTGTTGTGATGAGGAGAAATGGTGATGATTTGTTTTCAGATTTTCATAAAAATATTATGCCTGAAATATTAAAGAAATATGATTTTTGCTAGGCATAAATTCCTAAGTGTGATAAATTTTTTGAATAAGTCCCTAGGAACTATACCATCATTGCAAAATTAAATGTTGACATAATGACATAAAATAGAAAAATTTGCGTTCTTTTTAAAGCACAATTGGGTAACATAATGATGTAAGCCATATGTTTTTATGAATTTAAAATGAATGGGAAATAAAATAAGAACAATGGTTTGCGCTAGGCATAGAATTATAGGTACATACTTATACCATCATCGCGAAATCCAAAAAGAATTTGATATTTTAGTTTTATTGCATGATTGATTTTTTGGTATTGAGATAAAAAAAAAAAAATAATATATAAACATGACTTTATTTGCGGCGTTTTTGAAGATGTGAAAGAAATTTTTTTGTTTGTTGGAAAGACATATATTTAATTGTTTTTATGCTAAGCAAATGTTCTTAAATAAGAAGATGAAATGATTCGAAAAGAATTGCAGAGATATTTTAAATTATCTCAAAGACAAAATGTAGATTTATAAGGAACCCTCATGTGCAAATGTGAGTTCATTACCGATCTTGATTTATCATAATGATACAAAATCTCTCAAATACAAATGTGTGTGCAATTGTATTGTTCATTCACCAATTTTGAGCAAGAGAATTTGATACAAGTAATTTAAATGAACCAAATAAGGGTTCATTGACCATGATTTATATGCATGTAACCATACCAGACTACTATGTAAGTCGGGTCATCAAGAGCTAGCTAATCCATAAGCCGACATAGGTTCGTACAAAAGAAGGTCGCTAATGTGACAGACATATCACCATGCTAGGAATTACCCAAGGCCAAGCGGGTTGGGCACAAACCACCTGTTATGGGGCTTACCTCACAGTTTTCGAATAATTGAGAATTCCAGGGATTCAAGCTCATTCACCCTTCTTTTCTTTTCAAGGGGTAGGGAAAAGGATTTTAGTGTTGTTTTGCTTTTCTTTTCTTGTTTGCTTCTTTTCTCTCCTTTTTTTTTTTTTTTTTGGTATTTTTTGCTTGGAACTGAGACAATGCTGAAATATTGTTGCGATGGTACAAAATAATATTTTTCTTTTTCTCATTTTCTTTGACTTTTTCTTTTGCTTCCTATACTAGGGATACTTGCTCGGATTGGTTGTAGAGCAAGGGATTTTTATTCTGGGTAGGGGTGAGCTTGTCCTTTTGTCAATTCTCAAAGATTCTAGACCATGTGCATGATAGGATAGCAGGGGAAACTTTTCGCTCAAGAAACCATTTCTACTATGTAGCATCATATCGAATTTGCAATGAAATCATTTTAATGTGAAGAGATATACTTGGTTCAAGTAAATAACAATATCAGTTTTCTATGCTCAGAACTTTATTTAATTCAACTGTGGACTTTGATATAAGAGAGATTAATAATCATACCAAATAAAATCAAGATATTTATTCATGTGAGTGTGAAAGTGCGGGATTCCAAATAAATGCTAATTTATCCAAAATAATTGAAAATATAACTGCAATACTTCAAGAATTGATAGGTACAAAAATAAAAAATGTTTTGAAGATTTTGATGGTTTTAAAGTTTTTATATTTTGATTTTGATTGATGAATTGAAAGAATAAATACTGTTACTATTTTTTGAAAAAAAAAAATTATATGGATGACTAAAATGAAACAATATGCAAATAACAATATATACAAATGATGAAATGACCAAATGTTATGCATAATAGCGCTTAAGATGCATAATGTTCATAGGTTCTTTAAGATCTTTACCATCTAAAGTAGCTAATCGGTATGCTCCTGAGCCAAATTTAGCAGTGATGATATACGGGCCAAGCCAGTTAGGTTCAAATTTACCTTTAAGATCTTTAGTTGCATTAGTATTTCTTTGATTTTCTTTTAAGACAAGGTCACCGATCTCAAAGGATCGATGATGAACTTTCTTGAGGTATGCTCGCTTGAGCTTGTTTTGGTAGGCACGAAGATGCTCCAAAGCATTGATGCGCTTCTCATCTAAGAGTTCCAGCTGACTAAATCTGCCAGCACGATATTCATCTCCTACTTCAGTATCTTGAAGTAGCAGAGCCAAAGAAGGAACTTCTAATTCAAAGGGAAAAACAGCTTCAGTGCCATAAACCAAAACAAAAGGTGAAGTACCTATGGGGGTGCGAATGCTAGTTCGATAAGCCCACAAAGTAGGATATAGTTGGATGTGCCAATCTCGACCAGATTTATTGACCAGTATTTTGAGGATTTTGATTAATGTTTTATTAGATGCTTCGGCTTGGCCATTACCCTGAGGATAATAGGGAGTGGACCAACGATGTTGAATTTTATATTTTTGACATAATTTCTTGACATCTTTATTTTTGAAACAAGTTCCATTATCTGAGATGAGATTTGCAGGAATTTCGAACCTACAAATAATTTGATTAAAAATAAACTTGGAAACTTGGGTACCAGTGCAAGAAGCTAAGGGCATAGCTTCAACCCACTTCGTGAAATACTCGGTGGCGGTTATGATAAATTTGTGTCCATCAGATGACACAGGGTTGATTTTTCCAATGATGTCTAAGCCCCATTTTGAAAAGGGCCAAGGAGATGAAATAGCCTGCAGTTCTTGTGCAGGTGCATGGACAAGGTCAGCATGTTTCTGGCACTTGTCGCAATGGCGCACATAATCATGTGCATCATTTTCCATGGTAGGCCAAAAATATCCTATCCTAAGGAGTTTCTTAGCAATGGCGCTACCACTAAAATGTCCCCCACAAGATCCATCGTGGGCTTCACTCAAAGCTGATCTAGATTCTTCTAGATTCAAACATCTCAGTAGGATGCCTTCAAAAGATCTCCTATACAAGGTATTACCAATAATTACGAAGCGACTTGCTCGTCTACGTAATAACCAATGCTGGTTGCTATTACAACCTTCAGGGAAGGTCCCATTTTGAAGAAAGTTAAATATATCAGTGTACCAAGGTTCAGGAGTAGTTTCGTTGATTAGAAACACATCCAAAGGTTCTAAGCATGATTTATTTGAAGTGGGTTCCTGGAGTCGACGAATAATGATGGTAGCATATTCGTCATCTAACTCCAAGGGCAAAAGAGATGCAGCTGCAGCCATAGCGTCAGCCGCACGGTTGCTAGTTCGAGGAATAGCTTCCAAGGTAACTTGATCAAATAAAGATAATAATTGTAAGACATATGCTTTATATGGATGTAATTTATCATCTCTGGTCTGATAAACATCATTGATTTGATTTATGACAAGTTGAGAATCACCGAAAACCAATAGATTTTTAATTTTTAGTGCCAAGGCAGCTCGTAATCCTAGGATTAGAGCCTCATACTCAGCAGTGTTATTAGTGCAAGCAAATGTTAATTTAAAGGACAGAGGTATAAGATGTTTCTGCGGAGATATTAAAATAATACCTGCACCAGCCCCACTCATGCATCGGGCTCCGTCAAAGTATAAGGACCATTGCTCTGGATGGTCTGCCTCTAGTTTAAGGCATTCATCAGGAAACTCAATGATGAGGGGATGGGTAGACTCTAAGGGTGCAACAACTAATTGATTAGCTATGATTTGACCCTTAACAGACTTCTGTCCTATAAACATGAGTTCAAACTCGCTTAGCGCAAGAACCCACTTTGTTGTGCGACCGAGATAAATACAGGTCGACTCATGAGATATCGCAAAGGGTCGAATTTAGCAATAACATACGTTTTCTGACTGAGCATATAATGGCATAATTTTTGTGTAGAAAATACGACTATGAGACATAACTTTTCTAATACTGTATAGCGAGTTTCATAACTGATTAAGGTTCGGCTAATGTAATAATTAGCACGTTCTTTCTTCTCATCGTCAAGTTGAGCTAACATAGCTCCTAAGGCAAAATCTGAAGCAAAAATATACAAGATAAATGGGCGATCAGATCTAGGTGGTGAAAGCACCGGAGGGTTAAGGAGATATTGTTTGAGGAGGTCAAATGCTTCCCGACATTCATCGTCCCAATGAAAAGAGACATCTTTCTTAAGAAGCTTAAGAAAGGGTCCCTGTTTTGTCCGCCAACTTATCGATGAAGCGACGAATAGCTTGAAGCTTACCTTGTAGACTCCGTAATTCAGATATATTTGTGGGTGCGGGCATATCAGTGATAGCCACGATCTTGAGAGGGTCAATTTCAATGCCACGTAAAGAAACTATAACCCCCAATAATTTACCGGACTTGACTCCGAATATACATTTAGCTGGATTTAGTCGGATAAGATATTCCCTTAACCGATCAAATACTTTTCTCAAGTCATCTAAATGATCATCTTCTTTGATGGAACGAGCTATAATATCATCTACATAATCATGTAGAATATCATGCATCATATCGTGAAAGATATAAGTCATGGCTCGTTGATATGTTGCACCTGCATTCTTCAAACCGAATGGCATCACTTTCCAACAAAAGGTTCCCCAAGGGGTAATAAAGGTTGTTTTAGCCTGATCTTCAGGAGCTATCCTGATCTGATTATAACCAGAGAATCCATCCATTAGGGATATCATTCCACTCCCAGCAGTAAAATCAATGATCTGATCCATGTTGGGAAGAGGAAAATCGTCTTTAGGGCATGCAACATTAATATCTCTAAAGTCTGTGCAAACCCTAACTTTGGTGGCTTCTTTCTTAGTTACTGGAACTACATTCGAGATCCATTCAGCATAATCAATGGCTTGTATAAAAATAACCTTCAAGAGCTTTTCTAATTCCCCTTTGACTAGTAAAGCCACTTTAGGATGCATTTTTCTAAGTTTCTGTTTAACAGGTTTAGCATCCGGATGGACTACTAGGTGATGCATGACTACATAAGGGTCTAATCCTGGCATATCCTCATATGTCCAAGCAAAGACATCCTCATAGTCTTTAAGAAATGCAATGTATTTATCTTGTTTTTCTTGACTTAATTCTGATCCAATGTTGATTATGTGAGGGTTATCTTTGGTTCCAATGTTAATTTTTATGACGTTTTCTACTTCCATGTGTAGATCTCTCTCAAAATTAGGTGGGGTGGGTGAAACGCCCAATTCTTGTAATTCTTCCAAGGTTAGCTTGGATAATTCATCTTGAGGAGTCGTGGCCTCAAGCTGGGCTATACTAGGTATAGAGCCATCGAAATAAAATCCGTTATGTAACAATTCCTCAATGGAGACATCATGGAAGATATCCCCCTCCAACTCATCGTCGGATTCAACAATCATCTCAGGGTAAGCTATGGATAGCATATTACATGTAAATGGGTTATTCCTTAAATGCAAAGCATCGCGTTTATCCAAATAATCTTGGTAACATATGAGATGGTCATCATCCTCAAATGGGAAGGGCTGACCTTTACTAGGAAATAGGCCCACACCACATCGGGCAGGCCATGGTTCTACCTCAAAAGGTTCTTTCATACCATTCTGGAAAGGTCCCAAACCTTTCCCTTTATATCCTAATTTAAGCATTATAGGCTTAGCTTTAATATACTCATTAGCAAAATAACATCGAGCATATCCATCATAATGAGTCTTGATGTTTCTAGGTATGCTTCCCCAGTCATATCCCTTGTAAATAAAAGCACAACTCCCGACTTGGTAAATACTTCCCATAGGCTGTGGGAGGCCCAAAGTACGAGGAGAGGATGGCAAATTATTTAAAATAAGGGAATTTTGCATAGCAACGTTTGTTTTTTCTGATATAAGAATTTTAGATAAATCGGGTAAGAGCTCATCAATAAGAGCGTAAGAGGTAGAAGGAACATTTCCTACATCTTTGGATGCAAAAAATATGCCTCTGGTAGGTGTAGATGTTGTAGAGATGTTGATGGATGGGTCTATAGGTATGGAAGTTATAGGAGTAAAACAAGAAGCATTGGTTGTGGGTTTAGGATCTTTTTGAGGTCCTAATGTGGTTTGTTCAGAGGATGGTTGAACTATATGTAGAGGTGGAGTTGATGGAGTAGATGATGTTATGAGTGTGTGTTTCATACGTTTAGATGGATGATTAGAATTAGGATGTGTGGATGATAAAGCAGGGCAAAATTGAACTCCAACAGGTTCTGCCAAAGCACACATATCAAAGGGTCTGGGATCACCATGAATGGTAACCAACTGATTTTTAAATTCGAATTTAACACATTGATGTAAAGTTGAGGGAATAGCTCGCATCGCATTGATCCAAGGGTGACCCAAGAGTATATTGTACGATGCAGGGCAATGTACAATAAACATGGTCGTGTCTAAGGTTCTAGGACCAACTTGCAATGGGATAGTAATAACTCCACACGTTTCTTGTGTTTCGTCATTGAAGGCTTTTATGATCATATCAGTTCTTTTCATTTCATCACTTCTAAACCCAAATATTTGGTAGAAGTCAAAAGTGCAAATGTTTAAAGATGAACCATTATCAATCAAGACTCGTTTAACTGCTACATCTCCAATTAGGGTAGTAATATATAAGGGGTTATCCTTATGTAAACTATGTTGTGGTATATCTCTATCTCCGAAAGTCAATACAATCGACTTCACGAGTTATTATAGTATTGGCCATGGCTTCAGGTTGAATATTTTGTGGTACCATCATTTGGCTTAATGTGAGCATTAATTCATCCCTATGTGTAGGAGAGGATCTTAAAAGGTCCAAAAGGGAAATTCTAGTTGTAGTATTTGATAATTGTTCATTAATATTATAAGGAGGTTTAGGTTGAACATTAGGTGCATGATTCCCTTTATTAGGAACTTTCAAAACAAATGGAGCTGATCCATCGTTCTGAGTTTGATCTTGTTGAGAATTTTGAGCCTGTTGTCTAGTAACAACTCCGATGGTACCGACAATATTTTTTTGTGGATGATGAATAGGTCTTGGTCTAGCATTTATGGCTTGTTCATTAGAAAGTAATTGGTGAGAAGATGGTCTAGTAGTGACTCTTCTTGGAAATGGTTCTTCTGGAACCATAGAACTTGTGATAGGTTGAATAGGATCTGATTCATCTTCAGAGCTATTCGATTGATTTGAGGTAATTTCCATGTCACTTTCAGTCTCATATTCTACATCACTAAGATCAGGTGTCTGAGTGTTATATAGAGGTCTGGTCATAACCATGGATAAAGTTGTGTCAAATATTTCCAAATCATGAGTAGGTAAATGCCCACTAATAGTTCCTACATATCGGGTAGGAGGGGGAACATTATGATGCTCAATTTGATTAGCCACTTCTTTGCCATGCTTTGGTAAAGGATGTTGAAATATGTCCAATGATTGATTGGCATTCTGATTCGGATTTTGGGGGATGTTCTTTTGAGCATTATTGGGAGGATTTTGTTTAGGTTGGAAGGCTTGCACCTCCATCTCATTGTTATCAATTAAGTCTTGTATTTTATGTTTTAATATTTTACAAGAGTTGGTAGCATGTCCAGGTCCTCTATGGAAATCACAGTGTAAATCAGCTCTGTATCCGGGTATAGTTGGATCAGGTTCCCGGATATTTGGTAATTGGATCAAACCTCGTGCTAGTAATTGCGGGAGAATGGTTGATAGAGGTTGATTTAACCTAGTAAATTCTCGAGGTGGTTTATCAGGAGGTTTCAATATGAACTTCTCCATTGTTTTCGTAGTATTAACATTGGCAACGTTTCTGCTATCGGTGACTCCATCACCCACAACTTGTTTATTTTTATATTGATTTCTGGATGTTTTCTCATCATCTTTCTTTTTAAGCTGTCCTCTCCTAATGAGAGCATCTTCCACTCTTCGAGCTAAGTCTATAGCTTGATCGAAGGTGGTCAAGGTAGCGATTGATAACTCATAGGATAGTTGTTCTTGTAAATTATTGATAAAGATATCCAACATTTCTCGATAAGGTAACACAAAGTGCAATTTTCCTATCAACTGTCTCCATCGAGCTAGGAAATCAGCAAAACATTCATCTTTGTCTTGTTTTAGGTTGTACAAATATTTAATGGTTACATGCCTTTCAATGTAGGCACTAAATTGATGCACAAAAGACTCGGCAGTTTCTTTGAAATTCCTCAAAGAATGAGTGGGTAATTGATAATACCACTCTAATGCCATTCCTCCTAAACTTTTTGGGAACATTTTTAGTAATAACAAATCATCATGTGATATATCATGACATGCTATCCTAAACATACGAAGATGCTCTATGGGATCTTCGGTTCCTTTGTATATAGGTAGGACAGGCATAGGAAAGTGTTTAGGATATGGTTGTGCTACAACTATAGGATCTAAAGGCTGACTACACATCTCTCGATAATTGTACGAGGGACGGTAGGGATCTATCTGGTCCATGCGGGAGACTAACTGTTTCACCATGGCTTCCAGATTACTAGTTTGTCCACCATATTGGTTTGGTGGTACCTGAGTATGGGATTTATGAGCGTATGATGGCGTGACGTAAGGATTGGATGCTATATTGCTATTATGCAAATGGTTGGTAGGAAGAGTATTATGAAGAAGATTTGTAGTAGCATTATGTTGTATCCCAGATTGTTGGAAATTGGTGTTAGGTTTTGTTTTAGGCTTTTGTTGATTTGAGGTATGTTGATCAATAACTTGGCAAAATAGAGCAGTGAATGAAGGTTTCTTTTGTGTGGGAATAACTCTAGGCTTGGTAACAGGCACTCTAGGTGGTTGGGTAACCTGTTGTTGTTGCATGTTCTGGATTATAGCGGCCATATCCAAATTGGATGGTCCATCTTGATCACTTTCTTGATCAACGAAGGACAAGGGATTAGTGCATGTGTGATATATTTCTTCTAGGGTTGCTTGAGTGTCACTAATTTGATCCTTGTCCATATGGATTGCTCTATTAAGAGTGCCAATATTAGTATTGAGGAACTTCCAGAAATGTTCCATGTTCTCAAAAGTAATAGCTCCTTCCAGAGTCATTTTAGGGGATGAGGATCCTTCCTCTCTAACAATTTCTCTTTGTTCATTTGCTTCAACAAACTCTTCTTCTTGTTGGTCTAGTGTTCCTTCCTCCTGAATTGGGTCTTCAGGAAGGACATCTGGTTTATTTACTTGGTTTTCCTAACCAATCTTCTTCTACTTCGATCTGTTTTCCATTCCTAAGTCTAGTCATTATGCTTAAACTTAGATTTTAGCAAATATATATTATTTTTTTTTATTTATATATATATATATATATATATATATATTTGCAACAAATTTGGGAGGTATATATTTTAATTATATACCTACTATAATACTTAAAAGAAAATGTTTTGATTTTTGTTATGTTTTTGTTTTGTTTTTTTGTTTTTTATGTTTTTATGATTATAAAGACAACAAACAACACACTAAATGCAAGAAATAATAAAAAGAATGGCTTAGTTTTCTATAAATAGTTTATAGATGTCATTGATGGGATCAAGTTCATCAGGAGTCATGAAATGCTCCTCTTCAAATTGGAAATGGTTTTTCAAGAATTTGACAAAGTGTGCTATGGTGATGTTATCTACTTCTGACTCTGACTTGTAAAAATAGAGCTCATGGCAATACTCTCGATATAACACAGCTCTAGGAACTCTATTCCATCTCTTTCTATCCGTAAGGACGACCTCTTGATCCTCTATACGAGATAGAAATTTATGTACTACAACTGCATTGTCGAGGTATTCCTCAAAGGTGTACAACTCGAAAGACACAAGGGCTCTTTTATCTGCTAACCACCTATGGCAAGCTCTCTGAAGCTCATGATATAAGGTCACTTGATCAGGATCCAGGATTCTATCTAGGACAAACCTCTTGATTTGCCTAAGTTCTATTGATCTAGATGAAATAAGATTCAATCTCCTATTAAGTTCGTCCCATAAAGGTGGGACTCTATATGTTTGAGATACTCTAAGCAAAGAAGTAATCTCTATGGCTGCTAATTGATTTTCAACATTAACGGTGACAACTCGTCTTTTATTATAATCTACCATCTAAATATGATATGCAATCTTTAATTGTTTTTCTGATGATTCTAAATGCATTTATGTTTTGTTTTTCTTTTGGATTGTTTTCAAAAGGCTTTTAGTTTTCACGTCGGGTTCACCAAAATGTATCGCTCCAAATTTTTTGCATCCTTACCTTCAGGCTATAGGATCCGCACCCAGAAGGGGAATGCGAGAAGGATGGGACAATACCTCGGACTGAGAGGCCCTTTGAAGGTCGCGCCTCTCGGGGGAGGGGTATAAGGGTGAATTTTTGATGGATGGTGGGTTCACCAGGAAACTTTTGAGTGGCAGTTTCCATGCCTAGGTTGAGAATGGTTTTGATGTGTTCATTTTGTGCTTTAATCATTCATATCCTAGGTTTGGCCAAGATGAATCTAAGCTATTCTATATGCCAATGCTGATTTATATGAATACAGAAAACATGAATAAATGCTAAACATAGAAAGTATGCTAATAAGATAGAATATACCTGATTCTGGATGTCTGATGCAGATTCTGAGTTTTGTAGAAGTCCAAATCATCTCAAATCATACGTAATCATCTGAAATGTCATAGAATCATCTCAGATCTCAGTCGGTCATCTGAGATCAGACGAGATCATCGTCGATCTGATGAATTCATTAGACAAATTTGTCAGAAACCTACAGTCACAGAGACAGATACCAAAAACCAAAAATACAACTGCAAAAGCAAGGGGAAATGATAGAAATGACAGTAAATTTGCCTAAATGATAGATCCAGATAACGATTAAAGGAAAATGTGTTACTTTAATAATTTATTTTAACTTTAGCATGCATCTATACTAAATGAGGTGAACTCCAGGATGCAAGAATAAAATAAACCAAGCTAATGCATAAGAAAATGAAGAGAAAAGATAAGAAAATGCAAACTTCGGGCTCTGATTGCCCCCAATCTGGACTACAGTCAGGATCACCTCCAATCATATGAGATCATCGTCGATCCTCGACAGGATCATCCGAAATCATCTGGAATCGCCTTCGATGATCCGAGCTTGCTTCGACTAAAAAATAGTAGAATTCCTGCAAGAAAACTTGAAATACATAATGCAAACGATGGTGCGAGGATGTTCTAATGCACAAGGAACTAAATTTGTAGGGAAATCAGTCAGCTAGGGGGTTCAGGGGGGTAAACTGAGAAAATCCCAGTTTATATAGGATTAGGGAGAGGTTAGGAGGTTGGAGATCATCCCAATTTGGGAGATCTCCAACGGGGGAGACTCTAACCGTGCAGACATGCTTTCTGCCCAAGTTAGAGAAGTTGTTGAAATAGAAGCTAATTATGAAAATTTGGTTTTGGGACGAAATCGTCTGGACGTTCTATTCCAGATGAATTCGTCAGATCTGGGATGATTTCATCTGATCGACGACGATATCGTCCAACGGTCAAAACAAATCCTAAAAATGGCACGAAAAACAAGGGGAGCGGGTAACGGACGGTTTTGGGTTAAAATTCAAATTTTTATCTTTTTACTAAGGTTTAACCGTGCCAATTTTAGGGTGCTACAATTATTACTCATAACTCGGATATATTTTACATAAAATACACACATTTTTTAGATTCAACTGCATTCATATTTTTACTAATAATTCACGTAAATAAACAAAACAACTAACTTAAGATACATTATAATCACTAATTAGATATAAAAATGGAATAATTTAATATAAAAATATGTACCAAATAATCATTCATCAGTTGTGTTGAAAAACACAATTACTCACAAGGGTGATGGATGATGATGATGAATAGATGCATGATTAGCATACAAACATGGTGTCATTTGTAATATTGTAAAAACAACCTATCTTAATGCAAGTGCAATGGATGAAAATACCTAATTCAATGCAATTAGATGAATGCATATGCATAATGAAAATGCATAATATAAATATTTTATGTTTATGATGTTTTGTAATGTTTTTTAAATTTTATTGCTTTTTGGTTTGTTTGGATTTTTGGTGTTTTTCAAATGTTTTTGAATTTTTGAATTTATGTGTGAAATGCCTTTAGATGAAGAATATTGAGAGGTTTAGGCTCTTCAACACCTTCCAGTGATGTTAGGTAGTAAGTACCAAGTCCTATCTTCTCTAAGATAATAAATAGACCTAACCAATTGGTTGTAAATTTATCTTGTAGATGCGGCGACATGTTTGAATTACATTGGTTTTATTTTAGCACAAGATCCCCAAATTTAAAGTCTATTAGGTGGAATTTATTATTGTAAGATTATTTTAGCTGATCTTGGTAAACTCAGATATGCTCAAGAGCATTCACACGATGTTCATAAAGAAGTGTCAATTGATCTAGGTGAGCTTGTCGTGTAGTGTCGTCGTCGATGAACTCTTTCAATGTGATGTGCAATATTGGAATTTCCAATTCCGAGGGTATGATGGCCTTAGAAACATATACTAGTGAGAATGGTATTTCCCCAGTGGGCATTTGTATACTAGTTATATAAGCCCATAATGCAAGAGGTAGCTGAGTGTGCCAATATTTATAATTTTCTTGAACAATTTTTTAAGATTGCTACCATTTTTTTGTTTGAGGTCTTTGCTTGCTCGTTTGCTTATGGATAATATGGAGTTACAAAACTATGTTGAATATTATACTTGTACATTAAATCCCTTACAATTTTATTTTTTAATGAAGTTCCATTATCCGATATTATTTTGGATGGTATCCCAAAACAACATATTATATTATGGAGTATAAACTCCAAAATATATGCTCCTGTTATTGTAGTTAAAGGGATTACCTCCACCCATTTTTTGAAATACTTAGTGGCCATTATGATAAACATGTGTTGGCTCAAATACGAAGGAGATATCTTACCAATTAGATCCAAACCCATTGAGCAAATGGTCAAGCCACTTGGATGGGATGTAAGGCCTATGATGGTAGGTGCATAAGATTAGCATGGTACTAATATTTGATGCACTTCCTAACATATGTTGTACAATCCTTATTCATAGTGGGCCAGTAATAACCCATTCAAAGGATGCGCTTGACAATGTCCATACCACTAAAATGGCCATTGCATGTACTATCATGAGCTTGTAAAATAACCTAAGTTGATTCTTGGGACTCAAGGCAACTAAGGATAATTCTATCATAGGTATGATGATACAGGATGTCTCCTAACAAGACATATCTAGTCACTTTTTTCTTAAATTCTCTTTTTACGATATATGACAATCCCTATGAGATTACTCCAATATTAATTAAATCCTATAATTGTGATAACTATATTGATAAGAAATGGCTTTGACTGATTGGATGATGTGTTCCCATTATGATTCGACTTGCACAAATGTAGATTGGAAAACAACCTTATGGAGAATAGTGGTACCATTCTCTCTAGGACTCTACGAGAGAAAGTATCCCCAAATTGCCTTCTTTAGAAGGTCTCTAGTTCTATAGAACCATTCATGGTTTGGATTTATGTAAATCATGTGGACTAATTCATGATTTTCTTGAGCCTCACATTGTATTACAGATTGCAATAGCATTATTACTTGGATGGTAGTGAAGTCAACAGACGGATTCTAAGGGATTAAAGATCTCAAAGATGCCATAGTGTCTTTAAATGTATTGTATGTTCGAGGGATTGCCTTGATGTCATACCACTCCATTTTAGCTAGGTAAGTGTCCATAAGTTCCTTGTATACTTTAAATATGGGATACATGCACTGGTAAAATATTTTAACTTGATTTACTATGAGAAGGGAGTCATCGAAGATATTCATATTTTTGATCTTCATGGTGAGCATTATTTAGAGATCCAATATTAGGGCCTCGTATTTATCATTGTTATTGGTGCAAGGAAAATTGAGTTTAAATAAAAAGGGTATTGGATCACCTAGTGGCATGAAAAACACAATCCCTACAACACCCCCTTGCTCACATTTTGAACCATCAGAGAATAAATACTTATTTGCTTTATTATTTGATTCTTTGGGTTCAAGAAACTCCAAAAATGCAAAGACTACATCATCGAAAAGCTCTATAATGAGAGTCCTATGATCCTAAATAGGAGCCTCTACCAGTTGATTAGCTATGACTTAGCCTTTGATTAAATTTTTATTGATGAATTCTAGTTCAAATTCTATCAATAGCATGATCCACTTTGTGGTAAGTGTGTTATGATATGTCTTGCTCATCATGTACTGCAAAGAATTTTGTTTTGATATTACATATGTTGTATGACTCAGAATTTAGTGGCACAACTTCTTCATCGCAAAGACCACTGCTAAGCACATATTTTCTACATATAAATATTTTATCTCATAACTCACTAGGGTTTGAATGATGTAATATATCTACTGCTCTTTTTATTGCATGTTCTTCTGGGCTAGCATGGTTTCTAGAGCAAAGTTTGTGGTAGATATATATATATATATAATAAATGGCACACGTAGTCTAGGTGGAGCTAATAATGGTGGCGATACCAGGTGTTGTTTGATCTTAGTGAAGGAATTTTTATAGTCTTCATCCCAGTTAAATGGGACCCCCTTGTGTAGCAATCGATTCATGGGTCAACATTTATCCGATAAATACATGATAAAGTATGTTATGGATGCTACCTTACCCTTTAAGATTATTAATTCCATGATGTTTGTGGGAGAGCCCATTTTTAATATAGAATTGACCTTCACTAGATCAACTTCAATCCCTAGTTTAGAAATAATGAATCCCAAGAGTTTACCTGAAGTTATGCCAAAGACACATTTCTTGGGGTTCAACTTGACATTGTGCTCTATCAAGTGATCGAAGACTTTTCTTAGGACCTTGGTGTGCTCTGCATGTAGCAATGAGTTGGTCAGTAAGTCATCAATATAATACTCTAATATATTATGTATTTAGTCATGAAAAATGTATGTCATAGTCTACTGATATATGGCACCAGTATTTTTGAGGCCAAATGGCATAAATTTATAGCAAAATTTTTCCCATGAAGTGGTGAAAGCAATTTTGTGCTAATCTTCGTTTTTAACCCAAATTTGGTTGTAACCACAAAAACCATCCATGAGAGAAAGAATTTTGTGACCTACAGTTGTGTCTACAAGAGTATCGATATTAAGTAATGAAAATGAGTCCTTGGGTGTTGCCTTATTGAGGTCCTTGAGATTCATGCATATGCAAATTTTTCCATTAGGTTTTTCTATGGGTATCATATTTGATATCCATTCTATATAGTCAATGGGAATTATGAAATCTACATTCAATATCTTTTGTAGCTCATATTTAACCATCAAGGCAATGGTTGGATGCATCTTCCTAAGTTTTTTCTTGACTAATTTCTTGGTAGGATCTAACGAAATATTATGAGTAAACAGTTTCAAATCTAGACCCGGATTGTCCTTATAGGTCCAATAAAAGATATTAGGTCTCTCTTTCAATGGAGGAATGAGGCTAGTGTTCTCCTTAGGAGATAATATTTCTCTTAATTTAACCTTCCTTGGATTGGTGGGATCATCACTGATATCCATTTTGAATATTTCATCTATTGACATAAGTGATCCCTCCTCAAGATGGTGAGGTGTAAGGATCAAGTGGATGTCATTTGCTGGGTTCAAAGGTTCCACCAAATCAAGATTATCCTCAGAATGATAGGAAATCCTCAGCATGATAGACATCATATGCACATCTTGGTGCAAAATGGAATGGTTGTAGCATTTCTTCATTGAGGAAGAAATCTTCAAGATCTAGGGGTGAACTAACATGGTCAAAATCAATGGCCTCAGGATTGAGGTGCAAATATCTCTAAGGTTCATATGGATTATGAAATGGAGTGTTCATATTGATGGATACCATGTTTATGGAATGCAAGAAATCTTTAGGACCATGTGGATGAAACCCATTATCTTTGGTTTGCTCTCCCTAATCTAGATGTGGCTTAGGTGGTATGGGGATCACCAAGTCTACTCTAGGAATAGACATAACAATTGGATCCTCAAGGGGAAGAAATTACATCAATTTTTAAGGACCAAGAAAAGTTATATGATATATCTCTTCTAAATTCACTAGTCTTCTTTGGATGGGAGGACCTGGGAATACTACATGATAAATTGATTCCATGTCCATAGGTTCCCTGAGGTGACATAGATGCTGAGGTCCCAAATAGGTCATATTTGTTTCATCTTCATACTCATCATCATCATTGACATACTCACTTTCATCATATTTAAAATTGTATTCTGATTTTCCTCCTCAAAAATAGATTCTGCTTCAAACCTTTCTAAGGAGAGACCTATATGGTAAACTAAAGGTGATTCTTATATAACCATGATAACAGTCCAATTACCCATCGATAAGTGTGAATGTTTTGGATGATAGGGATTCCAATCAATGTCATCCCAAAGACTTAGGTTCATATGATCTAGAGATATAGCTAATAACTCATCCTGACCTCTAATATGATAATGTAGATAAAACCTATCAGTTGGCAATTGGTATTGCAGTTGATATGGAGTTTGATGCCCTTGCTCAAATAGAACCATTTTGTAACCATGCCAATGGTAACAATCAAAATAATGAAGTGCATACTCTAGGTTTGATAGATAATGAACATTTACAACAAAAGGTTCATCATCATCTTCTTCCATGGGTGAGTGATCTACGAGTTGATAAAAAATCCTATAGATAAAACTTATCTAATTGGATGTCACCCCCAGTGGTATCACCATACCAATAGAAACGTTATGAGATTGAGGCCTACCCATATCCTATGGATATTCTATTATTAGTGTAAAATTTACATTCTACACCAAGTATTCAGCTAACCTAGGGTTGGATAGGTGAATTGTCACTTGTGATGAAGATGATGCGGTTGATGACATAGGTGAGGCAAGCTAAGGTACCTCCTCAAATACATTTTGTAAGTTTTCATCCTCCATAGGAATTGGAATATAAATATTTTCTAAGTTAGGAATTACCCTAGGGTCCTTTTTGCCCAAAACTACCTTTAGCCTCTGGTCATTCTTTAGCCTTTTCAATGTTTTAGGATTTTTATAATAAGTCATTGTGTTAGGGGTTGGTTGCGGTGCTGACATAGAAGGATTAGTGCATATTGCCTTTGACTTACCCATTGAATGTTTGATACGATATGTAAGTATAATATCTAAGTGAGTATATGGGAGGATGAATTCTCTCAACAAGTCAACCTAATTAACATATTTAAACAACTCTTCATATGAAGGGACCGCATGTACTTGACCCTGGTGTACATACTTGATGCATTGGTGTAAAATCGAGGGGATGTAATGCATGTCCCTTATCCATGGCTAACCTAGGAGAATGTTAACTACATAGCACCCTCTAGTATATGGCACATCATCAGGAGGGTTTTTAGCACAACCTAAATAGAAAGGACTGTTGTGCCTACTATCGAGCACAATGCATCATTGAAAGCTCATAGCATAAAAATTGAAGGTACAATATGTGACTTAGGTAAGTTCAAGTGTTCTAAGGCCTTTGTTGTTATTATATTAATTGATGATTATGTGTCAATAAAAAACCACTTGAAAGGAGTGTGGTCCACACAAGCAATGTTATATAGTAGCAAGTCTGCTAAAGTAGTGGAAACCGTTTTGATTTCATGATCATAAAATTAGATCACAAGTTCCTAGCACTGTTGCACATGCCCCACAAAGTTAGTGAAAGCTTCAAGATCTTGGGTTTGAACTTCAATGGCTCTTAATATTCCATAAGTATCTCCCTGTGCCTAGGAGATTGTTTTATGATCTTATATATTGACAATTTCATCGAGGCTATTTATAGACTCTGGATAAGTCTATTCCTAATTGTTACCACCAGTATTATTGGTGGGCCTAGTAATGTTTTATATGTTGGCCTCTGCTGAGGTGTAACTTGAATTTTAATGGGTACTACAGTTGGATCTGGTTGGTTGTACCTCATATTTCTAGTGACCACATTCACCATGTCGACAAATCCTTGAGTAGGTAGATCAGTCCACACTTGGTTGACTTATCCAACATTGTTCCTTGGTGGCTCGTGATTTAGTAAGGGATCTTTGAAGATTCCCATATTTTTGTTGTCCGATGACAAGGGGTTTTCAATTAGTAGCTCATTCCTATCAATCATATTTTTCACCATGTGTTTAAAACCATGACACACTTCGATGTCATACCCATTTTGTGAATGGTGCAGGAAATAATGACCTTCTCTAAACCATTTAGGTTTAGGATGGTTGGGATTGAGCAATTGAACTTCA
This sequence comes from Wollemia nobilis, assembly GCA_028583015.1. NCBI lineage: Eukaryota > Viridiplantae > Streptophyta > Pinopsida > Araucariales > Araucariaceae > Wollemia > Wollemia nobilis. The sequence goes on along the minus strand of JAQPPZ010001711.1, from coordinate 3,067,370 downwards.
GGTAATCAAAGCGCCTTAGCCTTACATAATTGGTTGAATATTGATGCCAAAGTCTTAGAAAATAGTGTAAATTGGTGATATGGGTGATGTTCCTTACTTTTGCTTACTTTTTATTGCACTGATTATGTAGGGGGTGGTTGTGCCTAATAATTTTATGGTTGTCGGCTTTTATCCCCATTTTGAAGTTTTAACATGACTTTATTACCATGTGTAGGCTTTGCCTAGTGATTTTTATTCTTCATGCTCTTATTGTTCCATTCTTTCTTTATCCAAATTTTCAAGTCTCCTTATTGCAACTTGATATTCCCTATAACTTTGGCTTGTGCCAAGGCCTCTTTGAATGTTTGATACTATTGTAGTTGTAACAATAGCAATATGTGCTTTACGTAGCCCTTAGTAAACATTCGTATTAACTCTGTATTTGGGATGGAGAAGGAAATTTTATCCATAAATTTCCTCCATCTATTTGCATAGTCTATTACTAGCTCATCATCGTATTGCTTTCGAGCAACCAGATCAAATAGATTAGTCTTCTTCTTGTGTCAAATGAGAAGCATTAAAGAAAGGCATTCACCAACTATTTGAAATTGATGATGCTATACCTTTTTAGATGATTGTACCATTATAGGTTTGGGCTTGAAAGGGTTATAACAAAATTCCTTAGCAATAAGGCATTGTTATTCTGAATCTAAAAATATAGATTCATGAAACTGGTCACATGTTCTTATGCATCATTGTCACACCAAAATTTATCTAGCTTAGGCATCTTTAAATGTTTGAGATATGCCAATCTAGGGATCGAGGAACAAAAATGTTGATTATGAATCTTGTTTAGGGTACGCTTTTGATAAGCCATCCCCTATTTCTCAATATATTTGATTTTCTTAGCAAGGACTATGTACACTTGAGAGGATACAATTTCATCTTCTCTAAGTGACCTTTGTGGTGCCAAAAGAGGTAATTTTATCTGAGATCAAGTTGGAAAATTGTTCTCATCATCCACATCTATAGAAGAGGGCTCAAGATATTGCTGATATTTTTCATCCCTCTCTAATTCCTCATATTGACTATGCCCAGGTTGGTCTAGCGTTTGACGTTGTTGTTGTCTTTAAGTGTGCTGATAAGTATGATGAGTACGGTGCTCAATTTTTCTAGGGTGTAGCTATGGTTGTGATATAGAATGTATAGTATTATTCTGATCCCTATACTCATTATTAGGAGGTATATTGGCCTAAGCTAACCTATCCTCTCTCTCTTCATGCTCCTTTATTGAGGATGCATTGCTCATGTAAGTGGTGCTCATACAAATTTCATCAAAGTAATATTTTTCATTGTGCATCCTCTTGCTCTAGTTTTTCATGCTCTTCATACAAATACTCCAATTGATCTTTAAGTATTTACTACCTTTGACCTGAGTGAAGCCTATGTCTATGATCTATGGGATCAACTATGTAAGGTCTTTTGTTTCATTTCTCTATATGTGGAACTCTAGTAGAATGAGTCTTAATGGATTGATCTGCTATGCTCTTGCATTTATTTGTAAAGGTTGCATCAGTAGAATTTTGAGATCTATCTTATGTGCCTACATGTGCAGATGGGTTGTTTGTGCTATGGGGATGTTTTTAGGATTCCCCATAGGCATAAGTATACCTATCTCTATCCTCACTATGTGCACTCTCTAAGCGAGAATGGGTAGTAGAGGCCCTATGCTCTAATATCTCTAGAACATGGTGTAGTCCATTGAGCTAACTAGTCCTCCAAAGTTGGTTAGGAGGCATGTTGTTTACCCCAATAGAATTGAGATCTAGTACAAAATTATCATATTTAGTGTGACTTGGACTCCTAGTGGATCTGCGATCTGATGTAGCCCTTTCCTCTTGCCCCTTATTGGGTAGATATTTCCTATGTCTATCTTGTGATGATGGGGATCTTGAACCATCCTCAATTATGTTACGAGAGGAATGTGTATTACGTCCTCTAATTGCGGTGTGCTGATGAGAACCTCCATGAGTCATGTCATCACCTCTAATATTGCCTAAATGTTGTTTAGGAACATTATGTGTGGAGGCTCAACCTCATTATTTTGTGTGTTGTTTGGGGCATCAGCTTCCACTTTGGTAGTGGACCGAGGGTGGTGGCCCCATGTGTTAACCATGATTTGTGAATTTATCTCATATGCAAGTTTCTATGAAAACAAAGTATAAAAAGTATTTATCTCGTTTAAATTTTCTTTGTGTATCCCTAAATATATTTAGTGCATTTTTATTTTTTGAGTATAAAATATAATTATTATTGTGTTTTGCAATTATTGATGTACTCTCTTAGATTGTTAAAATGTTTTCACCTATATACTCACACACACCAAAATATGGGGATGAAATCCATACTCGATGAGGTAGAATAGGTACTATTGATTCTCACACAACACACTGTGGTCAATGATACACCCATTAAAAGAGGAATGCATACTATTTTCTATGAATATGATAGTTCTTGAATCAACCTTGGCCATAGATGGATCCTGATGATACAATGTCAGATGAGTCAACCAAGTGGTAATAGCTTCCACTGTTGGTCTCAATCAATAGGTTGGATGTGAAAGTCCAACACTGTTGATGTTTACTTTGAATCATGTTGTGTGTGTTCCTTTTAATTTTGCATTAATTAAATATGCATCAAGAAGCATTCATGATTCTTATTCTACATGCGTAGAAAATAGTTTTACTTTTATAAAAATGCAAGCTAAATGCTCTTTACTTTTAGATAATGCAAATGCAAAATCAAAATTATATTGGCCTTTGGATAGGCCCCAAACAATAAAACCCTAATACAGAGTCTAAAAAAGGGCCTCTACTATGTACCACAGGCAATAGACTCGACCATTGTACAAATTAGTAGTCATAAATGCTAGCCGTTGGAGACTAGGGTAGCCAAAATAACTAGCCACTATTCCTAGTAGTGGCTAGTAGCAAACATAGTATTTTCAAAAATTATCCTTAAATTTTGCTATGATTGCTATTTAAAATTTGTAATATGCATTCAAAAAGATAGAAAGCATAAAAATATAGAGAAATTCAACTAACCTAGAATTCTCATTCGATGATGAAATAGGTTGTTTACTATTTTGTAATATTCTCTGCTAGTCGTCGTTGCTCAAGGCGGCTAGGATGCTAGCCACTATATTCAATCGTGGTTGAGACTATTAGCCGCTATTAATTAGAGCAGTTGGTACCTACATAGAGAAAAAGCAAATAAGTAAATGCAATGAAAATGTGGGGTTTCCACCATGATCACCACTGTAATTAGTAAAAATCATGCATCTAACTGTCTATAAACATGTAATAAAATTGAAAGTAAAAGATAACGTAACTATTGCAATATAAAGAAAAAATTTGTAAATAAAGTACTCTTTATTAATCACAAAGAGTCAAAGTTACATTCTTTCCCTATTATGGAATCCCTCAATTTGATACAATTCATTACAAAGTTGTAACCCTTCCAAAAAGGAGAGATGCATTACAAAATACTTTCACTCTTCCTACTAATTTGTTTATAAGAGGGCTTATGAGCTGCATCCTCTTTTGTATGTCAATAAATGTGATCTTGATGCTTTGAATATTGAATAAATATATCACCTACATACAAGGAAACATAAAAGCACATTAGTAGCACATGAAACCTCTCATGATGGGGTTGATTTCCAAGAAAATGCATGAAATATAAAAAATATGTAAATAATTCATAAACATATATAAAGATGCATAAAGTTACCTAAAATATTGATGAATAAGCATGAAGCAAAGTTTAAAACATATAAATGAACCTAGAATTGCATGTAATATTGCATATTAAGCATAAAGGAACCTAATATATGAAAGCATATAAAGGAAAGCATGAAGTGCACAAATGTAAGCAAATATGCCTATGAAACTATAAATCAACCATGGAAATACATGAAATGTGATTAATATATGTTGAATTAATCTAAATGCATGCTAAGAAATGTAAATCTATGGCTAAATAAAATAATTAAGCATATCAAACCCTAACTGTTGATGCTCATAGCAGTTGGATATACTAACCATTGTTGAGTCCAGTAGCTAAAACTATAGGCTATTTTTGATAATAGTAACCATGGGGATAGTATTCCACTCTTGAAATCAGGTTTGTGGATGCTCAATTTCTTCATTAAATTGATGGTCAAGGGTCATTTGTGAGTCCAAACACATATTTATGGGTGAATTATTGTGAATTTGCAATGGATTGGTCTAAAATTGTAAGATTACCCCTCAACCTATTGGAAACTCCATTGCTTAAAATTTAGGTGTCATTCTCCAATTGGACAACATCTTGGCACTCCTAAAGGGTTGTAAATAGCTCTCCCATTCGATAGGGCTTCGCTGCATTCAACTTATATCTCTCTTTGCCTCTTTGGAGGGCCTATAAATAGAATCTACAAATCCCAATATTGTCTTCTCAAGGAAGCCAATATCAAGAATAAGTTGGTTTGAGCAGTTGGAAGGAATCCTTTAGAAGCTCTCTCACACAAAACCACTTTAAAATCATTGTAATTTGAGTTGTTACAACTAATTTGGCTCAGCTCAAAAAGGCTAAGTTTGTTACAGGGCTAGTCACTCTTGCTCAATGTGGATAGGGGTAGGCTACCATTAGCTGCTCTTATCATCAGTAGTTAGGATCCTAGCTACTAATTCTAAGAGAGGCCAAGGCTATATAGTCCTAGAATGCCTAAAATTAGTGGTTAGAACCACTTCTTGGTCTTGGAAAGGTCCAAGCTCATTCATATGGTCTACAAAGGCTTCCATATGAGTACTCTCCTAAACATGATGTGTTTTATGTGTCTACACAATACTTTTTAGAGATATTATTTTAAAAAATAATAATAAATAAATATTCCAAATATCTCTCTTGGAATTTTCTCATGTTATTTACCATGATATGAAATAGTCAAAATATCACATGCTTCTAAATAATTTTTCTTTTGAAATTTTCCTATGATATTTCAATAACTACATGATATTTTTAAAAGTACTTTGGACAATCTTGGACATTCTAGAGATGTCACAAAATATTATTTAGAATGCATCTTACAATAGATGACTTTGTGAACAAGATGATTTTACTTTTACTATTAAATTTTATATTTACAATTACTTTTTATCATGACATGTCCCAGTCATAATAGTTTTATTATAATCTTTCACTTTAAACATTTTTTGTAATATCATTATTCCTTAAAAACCACCCCAACATTTTCAGTGAACCTACTAATTGTAAGTATCCTAAAAAATCTATCAAGTTATAATCTTCTCTAAAAAGGTATATAATTGTATACTTTGTGTATTATTTACATTACTAAACATGCAAATAACATAAAAATATATGTTAATATCTCTACACCTACTACTTTCCACGTTTGACCTAATCTATCTTGAAGGAAGAAATAACTTGAGTTTATCATGGTTAACCATTTCTTGATAGGAATTCCATCTAACTTCTCAATCTTATAGGTTTCATTGTCATGCACAACTACTATATGGTAGGGGACTATATATGTTGGTAGAAATAATTGATGGTTTCTCTTTTGTATCATGTGTCATACATGATCACCAAGGTATTGACTTTGAATACAATATGCTTAAGCTTTTTATTCCAATATTATTTTTCCTTTATCTTGTTCTTAACTATGTGGTCTTATATCATTTGTTGTATTTTCTCAATTTGGTATAGTTTTATCATGTGGTCCTCCATGAAATATATCCATGATTCCTCTTCCTTATTACCAGCCATATGGTTATAACATAAAATTTGATAAGAAGAATAATATCAATACCATATGCTAACTAGAATAGGGAATACACCATGGTTAATTTTATTGTGACCTTACAAGCATACAATACCACATGGATTATTTCATTTTATATCAACTTGTAAATTTGCATCCTTTACAAGTATTAGACATGACACATGATTGGTTCAATCCATTTATCCATTAGTACTCAATCTATATGCAATCACCATCTTATGCTTGATTGTAATCTAGGTCTCCATGTCTTCCCTATTTTATTCAAAAAAGTAAGTACCCTAAATATTATCTCCATATAATAACCAAATATACAAATTATTTATTCATAGATAAACCCTATAAATTCTTCCTCTATCTCTTTCTCCACTATCCAAGATTCATCCTATTTAGTGTTAGAATTCACACCTATTTAAAAAAAATTAATCCATCCACTAAAATATTATATAAAATCCATTAAAAGGGGATAAATGAGATAAAAATATAGTGGACACCATAAATAATCACTATATTATACACATATAATAATTACAAAATTGTAATGCAATGTATATATTGGTGATGGGTATTTATACCAATACCAAAACCCTAATTACATTAATGAGTTCAACCTTAGCCAATACAACAAGACGGCTTAAGGTGAATTACATATTATAATGTGGATTTCACCATAAAACAGTTAAATATACCTATAGGACTTTCATAATAAGTTATTACAGTAAGTATAACCATATAATGCTTTGCTTGTAGTCTTATATAGTATTCCATCATACAATATTGACGTTGGTCATAAGTTATATTACACTTTCAACAACCCCTCATAATTTGAATTTAGGGTCCAAAGAGAGAATATATTAGTAAAAATAATATCCCCTATAATGTATGCTCTAGTGGGCTTCCATATTTCAATAAGAATAATCTATATTCCTTTCATCATTTAAAATTTGTTTCTACAAAATATCTCCACACAAGTATCTCCTTAGGTTGTAGGCATCACTACCATAATAAAATACTCCCACATGCATCTAAATAATTCTTATACTAAAAATATAAATGAGGAAGAGAATTCAATATTAACACCTCTAAAGAATACCTTATTTAATCTTATATAGCTACACAAGGTAGGACTTGGAGGTATAGATTTCTCTTTCAAAACGTAAATCGCCTTATTTGGAAACTTCAACTTTTCCTTAGGCCACCTCATTTCCAATATTAAAATATTTCTTACATGGACCTACTTAATAAAATAGCCATTACAAACTTCCAAGAGTACCTAAGCATACAATAGAAGAAAGAAGAGATAATGAAAGATTAGATATTGATAAATAAGTTGAATCAATAGCCCAAATAAGGAAGAAAGATTGATTAAAGCATATTTTGAATCCTTTTCTTATATACTTGTAAAAGACTCAAAATCTACTACAATTGCATCTTCAAAAAAGGATAAATATTTTGGTTGTATAAAATATGGTACAATTTCCCTTTTAAAATAAGGAAATAGGGTTTGAGAATTGATCTGCATAATTTGACCCTAAATATTAGAATAGGTATATAAAATAATATCACTAATGTGTAGAGATTAAAATATTGTGTGATTTGAAAAATAATGACTCAAAATGCTTTTGTGTGCAAAATTTATGGCCTCTAGAAATTTTTTCCAAAGAGCACTCCAAAAATGCAAAAAATAACCTTGAAAATCCTAGAAGAACAACATTCAATCCAAAGTCATAATTTGGTTTTCATTCTTTTATTGATTACTACCACTCAATTTATGCTACTTGGGAACCATTTGGTTATTGAATTTCCTATTAATGATTTTCTATGGTATGAATATGAAAAAAATACTATTTTCTCTAAGAAATTGCCATGTTATCTAATATTATAATCCATACACAACCTTAGACTCTAAAAAATTTTCCATTGACCTATTACCATTTCACTAAACACCACTGATAGGAGGATGAGTTGAGCTTCTTCTTGAATGCATCTCATAATGACCAAGAGAAAAACAAGAATCATCTATTCTTGCATTAATGAAAAATGAGGTTTGGGAATCATGGTTGTTACCTCACTATACCAAGTTCAATTTCCTTCTACATTGAGTAACAACAAGTTTAAAAAAATTCCCTTACCTTGATGAAGTCATTTTGTTGACCTAGGAAAAATATATACATGATCCATAATACAAAACTATGACAATATTTATCCATTTGTACTAATGTAAAAGTGGGTTGTGAATCAAATGTTTGATATCTCTACATCAAGACTTAAGCCCTTTGATGTTTTCCATAGTGGCCTTTAATGCTAATAAATATAAGAAATATGCTTCACACTCATGTTTCCTTTAACCTATTATTACAAAACATAGACCTATCTAGATCATGGATCCCTTAGATATGGGACCTAATTTAAAAGCTTCCATGACTATAAAAATCACACTCAAGTATCCCACTATGATCAAATAAAAATTCTACTTATTCCTTGAAATCAAATTCATCTAGAATTAATGAAAGTGTTGGCATTTTTGCCACATTAAAATTTTGTTAAAATTTTGCTAAAATATGTAAGCAGTTTTGCTAGCGAAATCCATTTTGAGCGTTTTGCCACATTAAAAAAGTTTGTTGAAATGTTTTTTAAGTGTTCGATGGGTGTCATTTCGGGTAAAATTCGAGCAAAATTCATTTTTGCCCTAGGCGCAGCGAAATGCATTTTCGCCCCTAGGCATGGCAAAAATCCTTTTTGGGCAAGATCATAGAAAAATTTATTTCTAGACAATTTCACCAACAAACTCATTTGTTGACAATTTTACCCAGTTTTTGGCAGTTTCTGATGAAGTTCCCATTTCGCCTAGTTTTTAGTGAAACTCCCATTTCACCTAGTTTTTGGTGAAACTCCCATTTCACCCAGTTTCTGGTGAAACTCCTATTTCACCCAAACCAGTGAAACTCTCTTTTCGCCCAGCTTTTCAACAAAATGCATTACGAGCACGTTTCGGGTGAAAACATTGGCAAGAGCATGTTCTAGGTGCAAGTCCAGGTGAAAGCCTATTTTGGGTACAACTTGGGAGAAACTATGATGAAGTCCCATTTTGGGCGTAACTTTGAGAAAAATTTCATTTCAGAATCAAACACGCCATCACCCCCAGTGTTTTTAGTGAAGGTCTTCTTTGGTAAGGGTTCAAAGCTAGTAAATTCAATTCTTGGGATGATGTAATTGATATGTCTAGGATAACTGTCAAAGAAATGCTAAAGTTAAATATTGCACTCTTGATTCTAATGTAATATTTTTCATTTTTGAAGCACCGTCTACTTTAGTGGATAGGACCGATGACTTCTGCCAAAGTCCCGATACACCATGTGATAAAATTGCTTAAAACTTCCCAATGTGTTTGCTGATTTTTTCATTTTTGGTACCAAGGAGGAATTGTTGTTCAATTTTTAACTAGCCAACTTTTTATTTAATAAGCATTTAATTTTAGAGGTAAAATCCTCTATAAAAACTAGAAAACTTGATGTAAAAATAGGAGGATGGAAATTCTGCTAAAAAAACTCTTTGGGTTTAATTTTCTACTTTAATCAAAATATTGTTGGCTCTGGTTCCCATATTAGTGGTGTATGTTATTATTTTTTGCTTGTTATTTCTTACTATATTCATTAAATTTGTTAGATGAATTAAAATTCTGTATTTAAATTTAATTGTTGATAAAGAAATGAATGTTGAGATGCTAATTAGAAGTTGTATTTGCGAGCTATGAATGGTATGTGTTATTATTTTTTATTAAATATTTGTGATAACTTGATCTGGTTCTTTAGCTATTAGTTCATCCCCGCATTTCATTTCTGGCTCATGGTCATATTTCTTATTTATTTCCATCAATTTCTCTCCTTAAGCTTAACACCGATTTTTAGATTAGTAAGGGAACCAACCCTCTCTAGAGATTGGCTTTAAGGACATCTATTTCATTTAGCATTTCAATGTTGGTAAGGTCTAGGGCATGTATTTTTACACTTAGGTAGATTTGTGGCCAATAGTTTTTGGCATACCCGATGGGACACTAAAAGTTCCACTTTAAGCAGTAATAAGGTTTGATGTTCATTTTTTACTATTTGGTTAGAAAATTTGGTGACTCAATTTTACCTAGAAGACTCTGAACATGAAGTGAGTGAAAGCTTTACTTCATGATCACAAGATCTAAGGCAAAAATTTCAAAAACTCCCATTGATTTCATTGAGCTTGACACCCAAATTTTAGGAGAGAATCCTAGACTAGTCACTCTGACTATTTCATTAGTTGCAACCTCTTCACAGGTAGCTGGTGTGTTTTCTATTCCTTCAAGTCCTTATAGTACTGCCACTAGATTTCCTCCCCAAGAAAACACTCTAATTCAAATGGCCCAAAATATACCACCACCACCAATATAGTTCTAAGCCTAGAACCAATCCAAATATTTGAATCTGCAAGCTCATAACTTGATCCCGCAAGCAACATTAAAGGCTTTGCCTACTTATAATGGTATAGGAAAAATAGCTTATGAGCATGTCCAAGATATGGCTTCTTTGGCAATGATCCATAGCATCACAAATGAAGATGTCATGGTTAGATTACTTGTTCTCTCTCTTAGAGGGAAGTTTATTTACTGGTACCTATCCTTACCACCTGCCACTATCACCACGTGGGACCAATTGGTGGAGTTGATGATAAAAGGCTTCAATGAAAAATTAGATCCTTTCATTATGTTGCATAAATTTACAAAAATCAAAGGTATCCGTAGGAGAAAATTATTGACTTCAATGTTAGATTCGCTCGAACTTGGCAAAGATTCCCTGATGTCTCTGATTAACTCCCAAACAAGTCATATTTTATTACCTTTGAGCCTTCAATTCTAACATTATCATGACCATCTATCAGTCCAACATTGATACATTCCTGGACCTGTACTCTACTACAGAAAATGTTGAGGCCGATATGATTGCTATCGATAAGATCCCATAAAAAATTACAATGCCTATCTTTCTTAATCTCCCATAACATTTGTATTCCAATACATATTCTCATCCCTTACCAATGTCTCCCAAGTATCTGGTCCCTCATGGAATTTGATTTCATCTCAAACCATGATGATAGTTTTTATCCCATAGCTATCCACTCTAGTTCCATTCCTAGTGTTGCCATATTTTCCTATACCACTTCCATTACCATCTCCTCCAACACCCTAAAATCTTGATCCCCAAGAGAAGTTATTGAAAGAGATGCAATCAATAAACTCACCTATAAGAGTGATGAACAATGAGACAACAATGATTAAGAAGAAATAGGCTGAGAGATATTTCAAACCTAGGATATTTCCATTGGACATTTTGAGTCCTTAAGTCAAAGTTGTCATTGATGTCAAGAAATGAAGTCATCATTAAATGTCAAGAAAATTGTCAAGAAACAAAGTTGTCAAGAGTTGTTATTGATCTCCAAAAATAAGCCACTAATGATGTCAAAGTTCAAGAGGAATAAAGCAAAGGTTAAAGGTAAAAGGACTCCATGATATTTTTTATTATGTGGAAGCATAATTTAAAAGGTTTTTCATAAAAACCCAAGGAAGACTATTGCAAAGCTAAAAGAAGGTTTAATATTTATTTAAAAAATATTTAAATTCAAAGTGAATTTAAATTTTATTAATAAATATTATTTATACTAAGGTGTACAATGGAATATGGTCTTAATAAATCCAAAGGGTTTTAAAGAATTAATTTATAAAATTTAAATTCAAATGAATTTAAATATTTTATAAATTAATAAGCTCCAAAGGAAATTCAAGTGCCGACGTCTAATAAGGTTGGAGGTAATTCGAGCACCGATGTGTTTGCATAAAGGAGGGAAATGACTATATAAACCATGCCTTAAGAGGCATTTTAATTATCCTTGCTCAAAATTTTTAAAGTATGCAAATTTGAATTGAAGAGCTCATGCGAAAGAGAAATGAATCCTATGTTTTATGTGCCAAAGAATAAGGACAAAAATGAAAGCGCTAAAAAATTGGAAGTCAAATGGGCAACATGGCCTAGTGGAAAGGAGGCATTAGTTAAATTGTTTGAGGTGCCAAGTGACCTGCATTCAAAATGTGGTAGCAACGAATTCTAGTGTTTACGTTGGTGTTGGAAGCGCTAAGGGAATGACACACATTTTGCTTGGCAAATCGGTGAGGTTTATTGAGCACATGATGCTCTCCACTCCTCAAGCGAGCACCTAGCTTGGATGGTAGTTGGAGCTATGGCTAGGGCATTGGGTGAAGACTGTATTGTGAGTTCGATTCCCACCAAGGCCAAGGTAATAAAAATTGTGATTATTTTTTATATTGCCTAAAGTTGACATGAGGTCTTAGGGAGTTAAAAGGGTTGCTTAAAATATTTTTATTTTGATTATTGATCTTTTTAAATTTAGAGGAATAAGGTGCTTTCTTTATTTTTAAATAAAGTGTTGGTGTCACATTGTGTTGTTGAATTTATAAAAGGATAAAGGGAATTTCTAAGCATTGAGTTATTTTTAAAAGAAGAGTGAATTGAATATTATTTTAGTTGGGGAGATCATAAGGTGTAAGTGGTATATTAATTTTTGTAAATGTTGATGAATGATTTCTTAAAGGTGGAGTGATAAGGTGTATATTTGTCTTGATACTTACATTGTATTTTGAGGAATATTATTATCTAATAATTTCTTTGAGCTTGGCAAAAGAGTGTTTATGTTTGTGGTAGATTTATGAGATTCCTCCATCATCAAGAAAAAGGTATGAGCACATTCTTCCTTAGTTAAATTTATTGGTTGGTTTTCTGGAAAATAAGTTTGGAGTGAAAAGGACTTGATTAGGGTTTCCTTTTGAGTGTGTTTGAGTTAATGCTTCAAGGTTTTATGGAATAAATATTTATAATTAAAATCTTGTTTTATAAGCATTGTTGTTGAAGTAAGTTGTTGAGTGAAGAACTTGAACTAGGGTTTGAAAAGAACATGAGTATCATTGTTATGTGAGAGTTGTTTTATAAGCATTGTTGTTGAGCATTGTTGAAAACATTTTGAGTGAAGTATCATATGCTTGGACTAGGGTTTGTGAGTAAGGATTATTTCATTAAGTGATTGGTTGAGTAGAGTTGATTGAGCCTAGTCAAGTGGATGTGTGAAGTGATTGTTCAAGTTCCATTAAAAAAACTATTATATATTTTTATTTGAGTTGAGAAAGTATTTAGTGTAGAACATATTGAGTCTCTAAAAATTCTCTTTATGTTTCTATGATATTGGAAAAGTTATGTGTGGACATGCTGAGTATATTTGAGAAAGTTTTGTGTGGACTTGTTGAGCAGATTTAAGTAAGTTATGTGTGGACTTGTTGAGAAGATTTGAGCAAGTTCTCTGTGGACTTGTTGAGCAAATTTAAGAAAGTTCTGTGTGGACTTGTTGAGCATATTTGAGCAAGTTCTATGTGGACTTGTTGAGCAGATTTAAGTAATTACTATGTGGACTTGTTGAGCATATTTGAGGATAGATTTTGGTGTAGATTTGAGGACAAGTTTATGCTAGATCAGAGATAGAGATTGAGCATAATTGTGTTAGATAAAAGGACTGTGTTTAGTACAAATTTGAGATAGAGCTTTGGAGGTGACAGAGTAGAGAGGATAGTAGTCTCTAGTGGATAGAGATCCATTAGCTAGGGTAGTGAGAATAGGTCTTCTGAGTGGGGATAAGAGTCTTTAGTGGATACAGATCCATAAACCAGTGCAATAGAGGTAGTAGTCTTCTATAGGATCACTAGTCAGAGTAGAGGAGAAGGATTTCTCCTATGGATAGAGATCCATGAACTTGATTTAGGGGATTGGTGTCTCCTTTGGACAGAGGTTCATAAATATTGTAGGAAAGGATTCCCAAGAGAATTTATTTGAGAAAAAATTATAAGAAATATTTTCTTCGTGGAGTAGCCCGCATTGGGTGAACCATGTAAAATCATGTCTCTCATGTGTGTGATTATTTATGTGATGTTTATTGCTTTAATATTGTTGATGCTATTATTTAGATTGAAAGGAAAAAAGTTTTATTGTATACTATTCACCCCCCCTCAATATAAGCACATGTTATTCAATTGGTATCAGAGTGGGTCCCTCTGTGAAAAGACTAATAGCTTAGATGAGGATACATCAGTAGCACACATGCCTTTATAAAATGAAGAAGAGACTATGTTTGACATAAAATAATAATTCTTTGCTACTCTTATAAAATTGGAAAGACTTAGAGAGAAGAATTCAAGCTTGAAGGAACAATTTCAAGAAGATGAAGAAGCAAGAATGGAACTTATAAAAAATCTCACAGAACTCAAGATTAGGGGGGAAGAAGGAAAGAATATTGAGCAAGACATGACATATCTATTGAGAGCTAGGGAAATAGAATTTGAAATATTGGAAGCAGAAGTTGTCCACCTAAGAAATGAAGTTGAAAAGACTAAGTTACTACAAGATGCAGAATATGAGAAACAGAAAGAGGAATCAAGTCTTCAAAATGTAGAAACCTCAAACAAGGATAAGAAAGCAAAAGATATAAGAAAGGAAGAAAGGAAAGGAGAACCCTGTATAAGAGTTAATCACAAGAGGAATATTAATTCATCACAAACTCCAAGACATCCAAATAGGTTACATAATTTCTTCCATGGTCATTGCTTTTCTTGTAATAAATGTGGTCATAGAGCTATACACTGTATTCATCATGCAAGAAACAATGTCAATAGAAATTGCAATTCCTTTGCACCTCTCATGGATGATGATATTTGATGAGGCCTGGATAAGCCTTATTTATAGCATGTTTTAAATAGTTAAAACTACCTAAAACTCTTGTGAATTATCTTATATGCTAGTTAAGTTGATTTAATATGTTGTGTATTAACTGTTTGCATGATTGAAGTGTTAAGGACATTATATTATGATTTTTAACAGTTCTTGTATGTTATATTATCATGATTAGGTTGACAACATCACTTCACTAGTCTTATTTTTATGATCATTAAGCATTAGTTTCTCTAAATTCAAAAAATAGTACAAAGACTTATTACTGTGCAATAGAAAACTAGTTTTTCTATATAAATTCCAGCCAACTGGCAATGAATGACAAGGCATGAAATTCACATCCAAGGAAGAATGAAGACTATTGCAATCTGATCCTGAGAGCTAATCCACTTGAGAAATGCAGCCAAAACTATTTGGAGTCAACACAGTTGGTCATTCTAAATATCTTTGGAATGAACACAGTGTCTTCATAATGAACACAATGTCTTCGAAATGAACACAATGTCTTTGAAATGAACACAGTTTCTTCGGAATGAGAATAGAAATCACTTTTTGACTTTTTGAATGAATTTTGGTGATGGAAAATGGGATAAGAAGGTTGATAAAGTTAAGGGAAAATATATCCCATCTAAATTTACCGTCCTTGCCATCCAAAACCACCATTTATAGAAAATATCAAATTGATCTTCTTCTAGGATAAAACCAAAAAATTCTACAAGATATCAGGAACAACATATTTTCTATTTGTAATTAGATTTTAGGCATCTATAAAATATAGCTCCCATCCAAGTTGATCTATTAGATAAAGGAGATAGAAAATAAATAGGGAGATAATAGAATAGTGATTTTAGACCTGTAACATATTTTAGCATAATTGTAATTATGTTTCTGAAGCAATAAAAGTGCAGTTTCATTCTATTTATTTTGTTATGTCTGAGTGTGAGAAATAATTAAAGAATAATTCAAACCTTCTTCTAAGAAAGGAGGCTGGCCACTTCCAGACCTAGGAGGAGTACTGACAGACAGTTTTTATTCTGATTTTGCTGCAGCAGAATAAGTTGTGAACTTGTCATTTTCATTCTTTTGCACAGCTAACATTCCTAGTTGTTTAATTTTTTTTCATAATGTTTTTGTGATATGATTAGTGGTAGATCTTGTTATTATTTTCATTCCCAGCAACTTTCCAATTCACTACAAATTTCTATTTCTAGCAATTTACAAGTTTTCTGTAATTTCCCTACATTCTTGTTTTTGTTGTCAAAACCCTGCATAAAAGATTGACGACCTTTTGTTACAGAGAATTGACAGGATCTAGTTTTTATGTTTCATTTCAATTATTACAAAATTAAATATATTTTCAATTCTGTAACTATAACTAGAGTTTCAATTCTGCAATTTAATTAGATTTCATTCTTGCAACTGTAACTAGGGTTTCATGTCTATAATTAGCAATTAGTTTTCATTCTTGCAAATAGATTAAAGTTCAATTTATGCAATTTAGGGGTTGAAGTGACACAAAAACCCCACACCATCAATTCCACTAATAAGACCTAATGCTTCCAAAAGAACTGAACTACAACCCTGCTTGAAATTTATCTCGTAAATAGCCTTGGACACCACCCTCGATTGACAAATTCATTGAGAATTAATGATGTGCTTAACGATAGCCCATCAATATTATATGTTACAAATATAATAATTTTGGGCAAATATAATAATTTTGAGCCATTGAGCCTAATATATATTTATCTATGTGGTCCTACCAAAATACAAATTATTCAGGGTGATAGCTACTTTATACTGTTTATAGATGATTATTCTAGAATGTTTTGGGTAGCCTTCCTAAAAGAGAAGTGAGAGACCTTTGAAAAATTCAAATAATTTAAGGAATTGATTGAAAATAAAACCAACAAAAGGATTAAGTGTTTGAGATATGATAGAGGAGGAGAATTTAATTCAAATGAATTTGTAGAGTTTTGTGCACAACATAGTATCAAGAGAGAGTACTCAGTAGCAAGAACTCCTAAACAAACTGGGTAGTTGAAAGGAAAAAAAGGACTATTGAAAATATGGCTAGGGCTATGTTAAATGAATCTAAGCTATCAGATGGTTTTTGGAGAGAATTTTTAAACACATTAGTATACATAATCACTAGGGCTCAAATGAGGGTAAATCATCACAAGACTCCATATGATCTTTAGAAAGGAAGACCTGCCACTGTAAAACACTTCAAAATTTTTGGAATTAAATGTTACATAAGATGGGAAGATCAAAACTTAGGCAAGTTTGATCCAAGATGTGATGAGGAAATTTTTCTTGGTTATTCCACAAGGAGTAAAGCCTACAGATACTTCAACAAAATAACACACACTATGGTGGAAATTATGAATGTAACAATTGATCAGAAGATAGATTCAAGAGAACCAGTTTAGAAAATTATGTATCAAGAAGATGGATGCTGTCAAGAAGAATTTTGTGAGGAATCAGATAAAGAAGAAGAAACACAAAGACTTCTTCCCAAAACTCCATCTAGGTATGTACAGAAGAATCATCCAAAAGAGCAGATTATCTAGAATCCAGATGAAAGACAGACAAGGAGAAGAATAATAAAACCATCTCAACAAGAAAATTTTTCTTTGCTTTCTAATATTGAGCTAAAAGACATCACTCAGGAAAGTGAGGATAAATTTTGGATTAAGGCAATGGATGAAGAATTAGATCAGATATAGAAAAGAAAAACTTGGGAACTTGTTCCATGAGCAAAGGACAAAAATGTGATTAGCACAAAATGGGTATTAAAAAATAAGTTAAATGAAGATGGACAAGTGGTCAGAAATATAGCAAGGGTAGTATGCAAAGGTTATGCACAGGTAGAAGGAATTGACTTTGATGAGACATTTTCTCTAGTTGCACGACTTGAACCTATAAGGATGTTTTTAGGTTTCTCAAGTTTCAAGAACTTTAAGGTATATCAGATGGATGTCAAGTCAACATTTCTAAATGGTGTTTTAGAAGAAGAAGTTTATATTGAATAGCCAGAGGGATTCATACTAGCAGATAAACCAGATCATGTATGCAAATTGAACTAGGCATTGTATGGTTTAAATCAGAATCTGAGAGAATTGTACTCAATATTGGATAAGTATCTTCAAGATAAAGGATTCATAAAAGTAATGGCAGACAATAATTTATATATCAAAAATGAAGGGAGTGATCTTCTGATAGTGGTTGTTTATGTTGATGACATAATTTTTGGGGGAAAAAATTATAATATGTGTAAAGAATTTTCTAAGAACATGCAAAATGAATTTGATATGTCTATGCTTGGTGAATTGTCCTTTCTTGGACTTCATATTTCACAATTAGAAATATGGGTGTTTCTCTCACAAACCAAGTATATAAAAAAAATGTTAAATAAATTCAGGTTAGAATATTGTAAACTAGTAAGTACTCCCATGGTCATAGGATGCAAGTTGAGTAAGGGTGATGAATCTCCAAAGGCAGATCATAGATTATACAAATCTATGATTTGTAGCTTATTGTATGTTACATCTACAAGACCAGCCATAGTACAATCAGTGGGATTAGTGGCAAGGTTTCAGGCAACACCTAAGGAAACACATGTGGTAGCAGTAAAAAGAATTTTTAGGTAGCTAAAAGGGACTATGGATTTTGGGCTTTGGTATCCCAAAAGTGATAGTTTCACACTGACAACATATACAGATGCATATTGGACTGGTAGCATTGATGACAAAAAAAGTACAAGTGGAGGAGCATTCTTTCTTGGTGACTATTTAGTCTCTTGGCTAAGTAAGAAGCAAGTTTTAGTATATTTATCTATAGAAGAAGCATAATACATTACAGCAGTAGCCAGTTGTACATAAGTTTTATGGATGAAGATAACTCTAGAAGACTTCAATATAAAGCATGGCCATCCCATTCCTATACTATGTGATAATAATAGTGCCATAAATATCTCAAAAAAAATAGTAATGCACTCCAGGACAAAGCACATTCTGATTAAGTATCATTTTTAGAGAGAACATGTGACAAATAAATAGGTCAGGTTGGAATATGTCACTACAAAGGAACATATAGCAGATATTTTCACTAAGCCACTTTCAAAGGAAAATTTTGAGTATCTTCGAGAAAAATTAGGAGTGAGACTCCCATCGTAGAATTAACCAATTCAAGAGGATGTGGGGGAGGAGCTAAGCTAAGAGGCTCATTCTTAGACCCGAGCCCCAAAGGTGACCATTTTCCATTGATTTCAAAGGGGGAGAGATTTGGTATTTGAGAAAATAGGAGAGAACATTGAGCCAGGGGGAGGAAAATAAAAGAAAAGGTAAGTTTTCAGTAAAAATAATTTTGGTTGCCATTAATGACAAAGGGGGAGATTTTTGGACATTTTGAGTCCTTAAGTCAAAGTTGTCATTGATGTCAAGAAATGAAGTCATCATTAAATGTCAAGAAAATTGTCAAGAAACAAAGTTGTCAAGAGTTGTTATTGATCTCCAAAAATAAGCCACTAATGATGTCAAAGGTCAAGAGGAATAAAGTAGAGGTTAAAGGCAAAAGGGCTCCATAATATTTTTTATTATGTGGAAGCATAAGTTAAAATGTTTTTCATAAAAAACCAAGGAAGACTATTACAAAGCTAAAAGAAGGTTTAATATTTATTTAATAAATATATAAATTCAAAGTTAATTTAAATTTTATTAATAAATATTATTTATACCAAGGTGTACAATGGAAAATGATCTTAATAAAACCAAAGGGTTTTAAATAATTAATTTATAAAATTTAAATTCAAATGAATTTAAATATTTTATAAATTAATAAGCTCCAAAGGAAATTCGAGCGCCAACGTCTAATAAGGTTGGAGGTAATTCGAGCACTGACGTGTTTGCATAAAGGAGGTAAAGTACTATATAAACCATGCCTTAAGAGGCATTTTAATTATCCTTGCTCGAAAATTTTTAAGTATGCAAATTTGAATTGGAGAGCTCGTGTGAAAAAGAGAAACGAATCATGTGTTTTATGTGCCAAAGAATAAGGACAAAAACAAAAGCATTAAAAAATTGGAAGCCATATGGGTAGCATGGCCTAGTGGCAAGGAGGCATTGGTTAAATTTTTTGAGGTGCAAAGTGACCTTCATTCAAAACACAACAACAACAAATTCTAGTGTTTGAATTGGTGTTGGAAGCACCAAGGGAACGGTGCACATTTTTCTTGGCAAAGCGGGAAGGTTTATTGAGCACGTGGTGCTCTCCACTCCTCAAGCGAGAGCCTAGCTCGTGTGGCAGTCAGAGATGTGTCTAGGGCATTGGGTGAAGGTTTTGTTGTGAGTTCGATTCCCACCAAGGCCAAGGTAATAAAAATTGTGATTATTTTTTTATATTGTCTAAAGTTGACATGAGGTCTTAGGGAGTTAAAAGGGTTTCTTAAAATATTTTTATTTTGATTATTTATCTTTTGAAATTTTGAGGAATAAGGTGCTTGCTTTATTTTTAAATAAATTTTTGGTGTCACATTGAGTTGTTGAATTTATAAAAGGATAAAGGGAATTCTAAGCATTGAGTTATTTTTAAAAAAATAGTGAATTGAATATTATTTTAGTTGAGGAGATCATAAGGTGTAAGTGGTATATTAATTTTTATAAATGTTGATGAATGATTTCTTAAAGGTGGAGTGATAAGGTGTATATTTGTCTTGATACTTTTTTTTTTGGTAATTAAGGTACAATTTCATTATAACCGAGTTTTACAGGTTGACCCAAAACCTTTTACAAAATTAGCACAATGCTGAAACGAAACAAAACCTCAATAGGGACAGTCTGTCCTTTGCAATTAGCCCCCTCCTGAGGCCACACTGCCAAAAAAGAGCATCGTCCCTTACACAAGATTACAAACACCTTAGAACACAAGCAGTGGCCCAACGCATTGCTCTCTTGCTGCCCCAGCCGTAAAAATGTGACCTGTGCAAAATCACGATGGCCTAAGGTCTTCTCCTTCACTTGCTCTGAAGATTCATGAAACAGTAACATGTTACGAAAATGAGACATGTCACGGAATCATGACAGTCATCTCCCAATTTGCACTCTTTCTATTTCCAGCCGTGAATATGCGACATGTCGCGAAATCGTGACATCCTTAAGTCATTTCCATATTTTACTTTGGAAATTCATGAAAATGCGACCTGTCATGAAAAAGAGACATGTCACAAAATCATGACATTCTGCCTTCGTTCTGCTCCTTTGCCGCTGTATGTCATGAAAATGTGACATGTCATGCCCATGAGACATGTTGTGAAATCATGACATTCATCTCCCATTCTGCATGCTTGTCGCTTCCATCCGCAACCGTGAGACATGTCATGAAATCACGATGCCCTTATGTCTTTTCCTTCATTTGTTCCGAAGAGTCACGAAACAACAGCGTGTCACGACCAAGAGACATGTTGTGAAATCATGACAAACTACCTTTGTTCAACTCCTTTGCTACTGCCTGTCACGAAACTAAGACATGTCATAAAATCATGACATTCATTACCCGTTTTGTTCTCTTTCCACTTCCATCCGTGAAGAATCGACATGTCGCAAAATTGCGTCGTCCTTGAGTCTTTTTCTTCATTTGCTCTGGATCATCACAAAACTACAACGTGTTGATAAAATGACATGTCACGAAATCACAGCGCTTCTACCACTTTTACTTGTTTTGTTTCTTTTGGACAGGAAGGAACAACATGTCATGAAATCGCAACACTTTCACCTCCACGCTCCTTATCTTGGATTTTGCCCACGAAAAACCAACATGTCGTGATATCGTGACACTTTCGCCTCCTCACACTTTCTCTTCTCTTATGGTCGCGACAATGTGACATGTCGCGATATCACAACACTTTTTCCTTCCTCCTCTTTCTCTTCTCTTTTGGTCATGAAAATGCGACATGTCATGAAATCATGACACTTTTCCTTCCTGCTATTTCTCTTCTCTTTTGGTCATGAAAATATGACATGTCGCGATATCACGAAAATTTTTCCCTCTTGCTCATTCTCTTCACTTTTGGTCATGAAAAAGTGACATGTCGTGATATCGCTACACTCATTATTTCATTCTTAATATGTCGCAATATCGTGACATTTTTCCTTTCCTCCTCTTTCTCTTCTCTTTTGGTCGTGAGAATGCGACATGTTGTGATATCGCGACACTTTTCCTTCTTGCTCTTTATCTTCTCTTTTGGTCGTGAAAGGACGACATGTCACGAAATCGCGACACTTTTTCCTTCTTGCTCTTTCTCTTATATTTTGGTCATGAAAAAATGACATGTCGCGATATCACGACACTTTTTCCTTCTTGCTCTTTCTCTTCTCTTCTGGATGCGAAAATCCGACATGTCGCGATATCACGACACTCTTTCTTTCTTACTTAACATGTCGCGATATCGTGACACTTTTTCCTTCTTGCTCTTTCTCTTCTCTTTGGTCATGAAAATGCAACATGTCGTGATATCACGACACTTTTTCCTTCTTGCTTAACATGTCGCAATATCGTGACACTATTTCTTTCATGCTCAACATGTCGCAACATCACGACACTTTTTCCTTCCTCCTATTTCACTTCTCTTTTGGTCATGAGAATGCGACATGTCACGATATCGCTACAATTTTCCTTCTTGCTCTTAATCTTCTCTTTTGGTCGCAAAAAGACGACATGTCATGAAATCGTGACACTTTTTCTTTCTTGCTCTTTCTCTTCTCTTTTGGTCGTGAAAAAATGACATGTCACGATATCGTGACACTTTTTCCCTCTTTCTCTTTCTCTTATTTTTTGGTCTCGAAAATGTGACATATCATGATATCATGACACTTTTTCCTTCATGCTCAACAAATCGCCAAAAAGCGACACTTTTTCCTTCTTGCTCAACATGTCATGATATCGCGACACTCTTTCTTTCTTGCTCAACATGTCGCGATATCGCGACACTTTTTCCCTCTTGCTCTTTCTCTTCTCTTTTGATTGTGAAAAAGCGACATGTCGCAATATCACGACACTTTTTCCTTCTTGCTCAACATGTCGCGATATCATGACACTTTTTCTTTCTTGCTCAACATGTCACGACATTGTGACACTTTTCCTTTCTTGCTCTACATGTCACGAAATCGTGACACTCTTCCTTTCTTGCTCAACATGTCACAAAATCGTGACCCTTTTTCCTTCTTGCTCAACATGTCGCGATATCGTGACACTTTTTATTTCTTGCTCAACATGTCACGATATCGCTACACTTTTTCTTTCTTGTTGTAATTTGCTTTTCCTTAGACTCCAACAAGTCACAAAATCATGACATCGGTCCTTGGCCTCTGCCATTGCCCCTAACCCCATAACATGAAGCCACCAATCCACCTGGCTCCTTCCCCTATTGCAAATAAAACTAAAGCCATCACAATAAGGATCGAAGCAATACTGACAAAACAAAAATGAAACTCCTCTCCCTTTTTTTGATTCCCACAGCTTCAACATCATTGGCGATCATTTTGAATAATTTTATCCACATCACTTGGGACCCCATGTTCCCAAGTGACCAGCCTAATGGCTTCCACACCTATATTGGCCTAGATATCAGCTGTTTTATTTGCTTCCCTAAACACATGCTGGGCCTTCCAATCATTCATGGAATGGTAAAGGATCCTAGACTCTTCAATGACAATCTTAATCTACCACAGAGGATTTTTCCCATTGCTGAGAAGGTTTATGACCTGCATCAAATATCCTTCGATAATTAGTTTACCTTAAATCTCCTGAGCCAACTGAAGACCCCTTCATAACGCTCTTTCTTTCACCTCGTTGTTAGTCCTTATTCCCAGCTATTAAAAAAATGCCATCACCAGCTTGCCTTGATGATCTCTCACTGCTCCTCCAGCGCCTGCTTTGCCAGGGTTACATTTAGAGGCCCCATCGAAGTTGAGCTTGAACCAAAAAATTGGGGGTAGTTTCCACTTGACATCTAATATGGGATTGACCTTGGTAAACACATTTTTCTTGCCCAAAGTGACATTTAAGGATTGAGCGATCCGTCTCTCCCAAGGGGAAGGATTTTGATCTTCATGAGGGATAAGGCTGACATTTTCACGGGTGAAGGTAAGAATCTTATTTGTAATGGAGGTAACATCATGGCTCGACTCATGGAAATCTCTATGGTTTCTTTCTAGCCACACCTTACAAAGAAAATTATGGAGACAAATCTTCCAAAAAACCTCAGCCTAAGGCTAACAAAGGGATTTGGCCACTGGTGGAAGAGGTCAATGATGGTGGCTGGTCTAACCCAGCAAATTCTAAAGGCTTGAAATAACCCATTGAGGACACTCAGAGAGATCAGACATTCAAGGAAAATATGGTGGGTGGACTCCCAATTAGCCCTGCACAAAGAACATCGGTTAGCAATTATCATACCTTTCCTTAACAAGTTTTCAATCGTCAGAATCCTGCCTTGGATCACCATCCACGAGAACATAGCAACTTTAGGAATAAGGTTTTTGACCCACAGCAGCTACGTCTGGAGTGTGGGGTCCTTGGTATCTAACATTAGCATGTATTTTGAGGAAGATTATTATCTAATAATTACTTTGAGTTTGACAAAAGAGTGTTTATGTTTGTGGTAGATTTATGATATTCCTCCATCATCAAGAAAAAGGTATGAGCACATTATTCCTTAGTTAAATTGATTGGTTGGTTTTTTGAAAAATAAGTCGAGAAAGTATTCTGATTTGAGTTGAGAAAGTATTTAGTATAGAACATATTGAGTATCTAACAATTCTCTTTATATTTCTATGAGATTGGGAAAGTTTTGCGTGGATTTGTTGAGCATATTTGAGCAAGTTCTCTATGGACTTGTTGAGAATATTTACTCAAGTTCTGTGTGGAATTTTTGAGAAAATTTGAGCAAGTTCTATGTGGAATTGTTGAGCATATTTAGGCAAGTTTTGTGTGGAATTTTTGAGTAGATTTGAGTAGGTTCTGTATGGAATTTTTGAGCATATTTAAGCAAGTTCTATGCGGACTTGTTGAGAATATTGAAGGACAAATTTTGGTGCAAATTTGAGAATAGATTTGTGCCAGATCAGAGATAGATATTGAGTAGAATTATGCTAGACCAAAGGACTATGTTTAGTACATATTTGAGATAGATATTTGGAGGTGACAAAGTAGAGAGAACAATAGTCTCTAGTGGAAAGATATCCATTATCCAAGGCAGAGAGGATAGGTATTCTAAGTGGGGACAAGAGTCTGTTATAATCACAATGACACTGAGAGGGGGGGTGAATCAGTGTGTTCTTTAAAAACTTAAAAGCAATTTAGACTTTTAAATAAACAGCAGTAGATTAAAACAAAAATAATAAAAGTACTAAGAGCATCACACACAACACGACATTTTAACGAGGTTCACCGATGTGGCTACTCCTCAAAAAGGACTACTTGGACTACCATCCAAATCCAGTCAAATGCAAAGCTCCAACTTTACATAATCATTCACCAAAGACCAAGCGGTAAGAGGCACCAACCCCTAAGTTTTATCTCGCTACAACGGAATGGAGCACCAACTCCAATTTTTCCAGCATCAACTGGAAAGAGGCACGAACCCCTTTTTCAAGCTACAACTTGAAGATAATAATAAAAATTGCAGAATATAAACTTTCACCTCAATTATCACGATCTGCTATTTTTTTGCGATCTGCTGCTTGTCGGCATTCGACTGCTGTTGTGAAAAATGATTTGCACTTTTTCAACCACTCCTCTATATCTCTCCGTGTTCTCTGTTGCAACTTCATAGAAATATCACTTCTATAGCCAGCACACTGTCATTTCACACTCGAAACACGACTTCTGCATACTACGTTCTTATCTTCTCTTTGCACCACTCACACTGCTACACCCGAACTTCATACACATATATCACATCATGCTGCACCTTTTAAACTCGAAGAACCCTTGCTTTTATAGAAGAAATTTTAGAGGCAAACCCTAGAAGAATGTTGACTGAGAAACCCTAGAATTTATCAGCTGCCAAACCCTAAAATCCGTCGGCCCAGATTTAACTTTGTCGGCCTCAAACTCTTCTCCACCTTCGTTACCTTCCTGTAGCTTATTGCCGCAAAATAGTAACACGTCGGCCCTTTTTAATTTAATTTAATATTCTAATTTAAATTTTTAATAAAATAAAAATTTAAACTAAATATTTAAAATTAAATATCTTCAACACCGGGGCATCTTTTTCAACAAAACGAAGAGCCAACTTGGGTTTTAAGAAAAACCCATTTCAAGTCTGTTATCCACTGCATCCTTGGATCTGACTGCTTGTGTTGACAACAATGACAATCCTTCTTTCTCAACAATCTCCCCCTTTGGAATTGTTGGCAACACCTGTATACATTTTTGTAACTCTTCTCCCCCTTTGTCAATAATACCAAAGGGCTGCTGCAGACTCTCCCTGTGTCCATCCTCAATCTTCTCAGGCACAGTTTGACTCCCCCTGAGTCCATCCTCACACTTCTCAAGCACAATTTGACTCCCCCTGAGTCCATCCTCAAACACTCAAGTGCTCCCCCTGAGAAGGTGATCCCTGTAGCTAGTCACTTCTTAGGAAGTGTGACTACTCCTAATTTGCTTCGAAGATACTCAAATACTTCCTTGGGCAAAGGTTTTGTAAAAATGTCTGCTACCTGTTCTGTAGTTGGGACATAGTCCAATCTGACTTCTTCTGCAACTTTGTCTTTCAAGAAATGATACCTTATAGCAATATGCTTTGTTCGTGAGTGCATTACTGGATTCTTAGAAATGTTGATTACACTGGTGTTGTCACACTTTACTGATATTGGTTCACTAAAATTAATACCAAGATCTTTCAAGGTTTGTTTCATCCACAAAACTTATGTGCAACATGTTGCTACTGCAATATACTCTGCCTCGACTGTAGATAAAGACACTGACTCTTGCTTCTTACTATGCCATGCAACCAATCTGTCCCCCAAATAGAATGCTCCTCCACTGGTACTCTTCCTGTCATCAACACATCCAGCCCAATCTGCATCTGAATATGATATAAGAGTGAAATCTTTGCCTCTTGGATACCACAATCCATACTCCATGGTGCCTTTGAGATACCGAAAAATCCTTTTAACTGCTGTTACATGAGTCTCTTTGGGACTGGCCTGAAATCTGGCTACCATGCACACTGCCTGCAAAATATCAGGTCTGGTTGCAGTTAAATATAGTAAGCTTCCTATCATTGATCTATACATGGTTTGATCTACAGGTGGAGATTTGTCTTCTTTACTTAACTTACAGCCTGTTGTCATGGGAGTACTGACCGGCTTACTATCCTCCATAGTGAACTTCTTTAACATCTCTTTCACATATTTGATTTGGGAAATGAATATACCTTTCTCATTCCGATTAACCTCGTAGTCCCAAAAAATAAGACAGCTTCACCAATCATTGACATTTCAAATTCATTCTGCATCTTGTTTGCTAGGTCTTTACAAGATTCATCTTTGTTGCTACCAAATATGATGTCATCCACATAGACAACAAGAACAATGAGATGCCCATATTATGTTTTCACATACAGATTGCTGTCCACTAAACCTTTCTTGAATCCCTATTGAGAGAGATAATTATCTAGCCTAGCATACCATGCCCGTGGTGCTTGTTTTAATCCATACAGTGCCTTCTTTAATCTATAGACAAGGTTAGGATCTTCACTGATTTGAAAGCCATCTGGTTGTTCAATATAGACTTCTTCAAGTTTCCCATTTAAAAATGCAGATTTAACATCCATCTGATAAACTCTGAAGTTCTTGTAAACTGCTAGTGCCAAAAACATCCTAATAGCTTCTAATCTAGCTACTGGTGCGAAATTCTCTTCAAAGTCAATCCCTTCGATCTGTGCATAGCCTTTGCAAACCAGTATTGCTTTATTTATAATGACCTGACCGTTTTCATTTAACTTGTTGCGAAATATCCATTTAGTGCCGATTACATTCTTGTTTGCAGGTCTAGGTACTAACTCCCAAGTTCTATTCTTTTCAATCTGATCTAACTCTTCATTTATTGCCTTCATCCAGTTGTCATCTTTGCTTGCTTCATCTATGTTTTTGGGCTCAATGCTGGATAAAAGAGAGTAATTACTTATTACTTTCTTTCTTGTCTGAATGCCAGCTGTGGGATCTCCAATTATTTGGTTTCTAGGATGATTTTTATGCCAATTGCCCATTCTAAATTTTCTATTTTCTTGTACCTTTGAGCCATCCGATAAGTTATCTGCATCAGTCGTATCTGTATTTTCTGTGTCATGTACTTCATCTCCTTCAATGACTTCTTCGTAGATTGGATAGTTTTCTTGAAAATTAACTATTTGTTTCCTCCCTTCATCGAATTTAACGTCTGCACTGTCCACAATTTTCTTGAGTCTCTTGTTGTAGCATTTGTAAGCTTTGTTGTGTGGAGAATAACCAACAAACACACCTTCATTTGCTCTATCTTCAAACTTTCCAAGATTGTCATCTGTTTTTTTGATGTAGCACTTGCAGCCAAATACTTTAAGATGTTTTGCTGTTGCTTTCCTACCAAACCACATCTCATACAGAGTTTTGCATTCATGAGTTCTTAACATATACCTATTCTGAATGTATACTGCTGTGTGAACTGCTTCTTTCCAGAATCTATCCCGCTATTTTGCTTTCTGCCAGCATGGTGCGTGCCATTTCCTGAATTGTTTTGTTTTTCCTCTCTGCTACACCATTCTGCTGAGGAGTTCTGGCTGCTGAATATTGTCTCCTGATGCCATATTTTTCACAGTATTCTAAAAATTCATTCGAAATAAATTCTCCTCCTCTGTCTGACCGCAAGCATTTAATCCTTTTCACTGTTTCATTCTCTACCAACTGTCTGAAAGTTCTGAACATTTCAAAGGCTTCTGATTTATCTTTTAAGAAGAATATCCAAGTCATTCTAGAAAAATCATCAATGCACAGCATAAAGTACTTGTTGTCGTTTATGCTTTGAGTCCTCATGGGTCCGCATAAGTCTGTGTGAATAAGTTACAAATGCCTGCTAGTGTGATGTTCTTTTGTTTTAAACGAAACTCTGGTCTGTTTACCCTTCTGACATGAAGCACACATACTATTTGCAGGTTTTTTAATGATTGGAATATCTCTCACTGCTTTTTTAGTGCTAACTCTTACCAGATTATCAAAACTTATGTGTCCAAGCCTCTTATGCCACAACCAGTTCTCTTCTTCTTGTCCCATGAAACACATACCTTCTGAAAATTCTGATAGTGTGTACAGATTGCCAGACGTCCTTGAGCCGATTGCTATTAATTTCCCGTTCTTTGTTTTTCTGACTTCACAACCCTGCTTCTTGAACACCACTTCATGTCCTTTGTCACAGATCTGACTCACACTTAACAGGTTATGTTTCAGACCATCCACATATAGAACTTCTTCTGACTTGATTTTCCCTTCACTTATTTTGACCGATCCTTTACCTATTATTTTGGCTCCATCATTATTGCCGAACTTCACAGAACCACCCTCATATTTCTGAATATTTTCAAATTTTTGTCTATCACCTATCATATGACTTGAGCAGCCACTATCAAGAATCCATGGTACATATTTATTCTGAGCTCTAAAAGCAGTCTGCACTATTAAGGATTCCTGTTCTTTCCTGAGATGTTTCTTTTGTTTCCATTCTGTCTTAACTATGTTGTTGGGTTCTAGCTGAGATTTTCCCTTTTCAGAATTTTGCATATATCCTTCAGAAGAACTACTATTGTGTTTTGCCTTATATGGTTGAGTTCTTCTTTTCTGAGGTTGAAATGAAACAGACATACTACGACAATTTCTGGCAATATGCCCAAAGTTGTGACACTTAAAGCACTCTACTGCATAATTCATTAAAGGAGCAAACACATTTCTACTAGTGAAACTTCTTGGACCTATATTGTATTTGTAGTCAGCAATTTTATGCCCATAATTACATTTATAACAAAAACCATAGAAATAATGAGTAAACCTGAAAGATGGTCTTGGCCAGGTTATTGCTGGAGCCTTGGATCTTCTATTCTTTTGATGTGTGACCTTAGTAAAGCCATCATTGTTAGCTGTCATTTCAGGTCTGGCATTATATCTTTCTTTTGCCTGATTCATTTTACTTTCCACAGCTTGTTTCTTGTATTTGTTCTTTTCACTTTCAACATTGCTTGTTTTTGGTTCAGTTGATGATTCTCCTTTAGTAAAGCCGAGACCAAATTTGATGCCTGTGGATCTTTGATCGCTCAAAATTTTGTCCAGTTTCATCGAGCTTTCTTCACGTTTTAGATGACAATTGATTTTTCGATCCAGCTCTTGTATTTGTATTCGGAGACTCACATTTTCTTCTTCCAATTTGCAGTAGTGGTCTATCTTCATAGAAACCTGTATTTCCAGATCTTCAGACATTTTCTTGTATTCTTCAGTCTGTGTTTTTAAACTGGCAATAATGTCATTTGCATCCTTAAGTTTTCTTGTCAGTTTTTCATTCTTCTTTTTCTTCGATTCCCATTCCGTAAGAGCAGACACTAGCTCACCCTCTAAATCAACTTCAGCCTCAACTTCTTCAACTTCAGAGTTCATCCCCTCTATGTTCTCTGATTCGTCTATTTCAAACGCCATAAAAAGAGCCTCACCTGTTCCTTCTTCAGAGTCTTCACTGGAACTGTCCTCTGAAGATTCTACATTTTGGGAGATAAATATTTTCTTATTAAACTTACATTTTCTGAAATTTGATTTCTTCCTCCATTCTCCTCTTTCTTGATGCTGAGTTTCTTCACCTTTGTTTTTGTCATTGAAAGGACATTTGGTAGCAAAGTGTCCAATGCCTCCACATCTGAAACATTTAAGAGGTAGCATTCCTTTGTATTTTCCTTTTCCTTTCTTCAGCTTTCTTGCAAAATTTGCTTCCATTATATCTGAATCATTTTCTTCTTCAGATTCATGTTTTGTGCTTTTGCCTTTTTGAGCTTTGAAGGCTGCTTCTCTATCTGTGGGATTAGAATTTCCTATTCTCATTTCAAAAGCAGTCAAGGACCCATGCATCTCATCCATACTAAAATGATTTAAGTCTTTGGCTTCTTCTATGGCAGAGACTTTAGAATCAAATCTAGGAGGAAGTGATCTCAATACCTTTTTCACAATAGCAGCATCGGTTAATTCTTCGCCAAGACCTCTGATTGAATTTGTGATCCCATTGACTCTTTGCATGAAAGTATCTATGTTCTCATCATTTTCCATCTTTAAATATTCGTATTGAGCTCGGTGTGCTTGAAGTTTAGCCTCCTTGATCCTGTCATCTCCTTCATGAATTTTCTCTAGTTTATCCCAGATCTCTTTTGCTGATTCACAACTTATGACTTTGACTAGCTCACTGTCAATTAGTCCACACATAATAGCATTTCTTGCTTTTGAATCATATTCAAATGCCTTTTTACCTGCAGTGTCTATTGGAGCGGTGGCAGGAGCTTTGTAACCATTGACTACCGCACCCCAGATGTCAAAGCCCAATGCACTGAGATAAGTCTGCATTCTAATTTTCCAAAACGCATAGTTTGTCCCATCAAACATTGGCACTTTGTTCGAAGAGAATCCTTCACCACTTGCCATTGTGTAAATTCCAAGATCACCTTAGCTGTTTAAGCCTCTTCAGGTACTTGGCTCTGATACCAATTGTTATAATCACAATGACACTGAGAGGGGGGGTGAATCAGTGTGTTCTTTAAAAACTTAAAAGCAATTTAGACTTTTAAATAAACAGCAGTAGATTAAAACAGAAATAATAAAAGTACTAAGAGCATCACACATAACACGACATTTTAACGAGGTTCATCGATGTGGCTACTCCTCAAAAAGGACTGCTTGGACTACCATCCAAATCCAGTCAAATGCAAAGCTCCAAATTTACATAATCATTCACCAGCACCAACTGGTAAGAGGCACCAACCCCTAAGTTTTATCTGCTACAACAGAATGGAGCACCAACTCCAATTTTTCCAGCACCAACTGGAAAGAGGCACCAACCCATTTTTCAAGCTACAACTTGAAGATAATAATAAAAATTGTAGAATGTAATCTTTCACCTCAATTATCATGATCTATTGTTTTTTTGCGATCTACTGCTTGTCGGCATTCGACTGCTGCTATGAAAAATGATTCGCACTTTTTCAACCACTCCTCTATATCTCTCCGCGTTCTCTGCTGCAACTTCACAGAAATATCACTTCTACAGCCAGCACACTATCATTTCACACTCGAAACATGACTTCTGCATACCGCGTTCTTATCTTCTCTTCGCACCACTCACACTGCTGCACCCGAACTTCATACACATATATCACATCATGCTGCACCTTTTAAACTCGAAGAACCCTTGCTTTTATAGAAGAAATTTTAGAGGCAAACCCTAGAAGAACGTTGACTGAGAAACCCTAGAATTTGTCAGCTGCCAAACCCTAAAATCCGGCGGCCCAAATTTAACTTTGTCGGCCTCAAACTCTTCTCCACATTCGTTACCTTCCTGTAGCTTATTGCCACGAAATAGTAACACGTTGGCCCTTTTTAATTTAATTTAATATTCTAATTTAAATTTTTAATAAAATAAAAATTTAAACTAAATATTTAAAATTAAATATCTTCAACACCGGGGCATATTTTTCAACAAAACGAAGAGCCAACTTGGGTTTTAAAAAAAACCCATTTCAAGTCTGTTATCCACTGCATCCTTGGATCTGACTGCCTGTGTTGACAACAATGACAATCCTTCTTGCTCAACGAGTCTTCTATGGAGAGAGATCCACAAGCCAGTGTAGTGGAGGCAGTAGTCTTCTAGAGGATCACCAGCTAGAGCAGAGGAGAAGGAGTTCTCCTGTGGATAGAGATCCATGAACTTGATTTAGGGGATTGGTGTCTCCTTTGGATAGAGGTCCATAAACATTGTAGGGAAGGATTCCCAAGAGAATTTATTTGAGAAAAATTTATAAGAAATATTTTCTCCGTGGAGTAGCCCGCATTGGGTGAACCACGTAAAATCATGTCTCTCATGTGTGTGATGCTTTGTGTGATGTTTACTACTTTAATATTGTTGATGTTATTATTTGGATTAAAAAGCAAAAAGTTTTATTGTATACTGTTCACCCCCTCTTAGTATAAGCACATGTTCTTCAATTGGTATCAGAGCGGGTCCCTCCATGAAAAGACTAAAAATTGGAGGAGGATCCATCAGTAGCACACATGACTTCAAAAAATGAAGAAGAGACTATGTTTGACATAAAAGAAGAATTCTTTGCTACTCTCAAAAAATTGGAAAGACTTAGAGAGAAGAATTCAAGCTTGAAGGAACAAGTTCAAGAAGATGAAGAAGCAAGGATGGAACTTATACAAAATCTCACAGAACTCAAGATTAGGGTGGAAGAAGGAAAGAATATTGAGCAGGACATGACAGATCTATTGAGATCCAGGGAAATAGAATGTGAAATATTGGAAGCAAAAATTGTCCACCTAAGGAATGAAGTTGAAAGGACCAAGGTACTACAAGATGTAGAATATGAGAAATAGAAAGAGGAATCAAGTCTTCAAAAAGCAAAAACCTCAAACAAGGATAAGCAAGCAAAGGATATAAGAAAGGAAGAAAGCAAAGGAGAACCCTGGATAAGAGTTAATCACAAGAGGAAGATTACTTCACCACAAACTCCAAGACATCCAAATAGGTTACATAATTTCTTCCATGGTCATTGCTTTTCTTGTAATAAATATGGTCATAGAGTTGTACACTGTATTCATCATGCAAGAAACAATGTCAATAGAAATTTCAATTCCTTTGCACCTCTCATGGATGATGATATTATATGTTACAAATGCAATAATTTTGGGCACAAGGCTAGATGGTGTAAAATGATGCTTCTTGAGTCTAGAAAAGCAATTTCAACAACTAGGAAAGATGAAAGGAAAAATGTTAAGGCTAGATCAATGTTAGTTCAAACAACCCTTCATGCTCAGGATAAATAAGAACAATGGTATCTTGATAGTGGTTTCTCTAGTCACATGATAGGAGACAAAGACAAATTCATTGTACTAAAAGAAACAAATAGAGGATCAGTAAGTTTTGGTGATAATGGATCAACAAGGATTGGTGGAAGAGGAACTCTAAGTTTAGATAATGGGAAAACAAAAATAGAAAATGTATTGTATGTTAAAGGGTTAAAACACAACCTATTGAGTATAAGTCAACTTTGTGATCAAGGGTACATGGTTACTTTCCATCCAGATAGATGTGAGATAAGAAAATTAGAAACTAGAAAAATCATTGCCAATGCAAGAAGAACCCCAAACAACTTATACATGCTCAATGAGATCAAAGGGGAAAAGTGCTTTCTATCACAAGAAGATGAGAGTTGGTTATGGCATAGAATATTGGGTCACTTGAATTTTGACAACATAGTCAACATAAGCAATAAACAGACGGTCAGAGATTTACCCAAAATAAGAAGACCTCAAAACACAATCTGTGCACCCTGTCAACATGGAAAGCAAACTAGGACAACCTTTAAGTCAAAAGGATATATGTCATCTGAGCCATTGAGCCTAATACATACTGATCTATGTGGTCCTACCAGAACACAAAGTATTCAGGGTGAGAGCTACTTTATACTATTTATAGATGATTATTCCATAATGGTTTGGGTAGCCTTCCTAAAAGAGAAGTCAGAGGCCTTTGAAAAATTCAAAGCATTTAAGGAATTGATTGAAAATGAAATTGGAAAAAGGATTAAGTGTCTGAGATCTGATAGAGGAGGAGAATTTACTTCAAATGAATTTGTAGAGTTTTGTGAACAACATGGGATCAAGAGAGAGTACTCAGCAACAAGAACTCCTCAACAAAATGGGGTAGTTGAAAGGAAAAATAGGACTATTGAAAACATGGCTAGAGCTATGTTAAATGAATCTAAGCTATCAGATGGTTTTTGGAGAGAAGTTGTAAACACAGCAGTATACATAATCACTAGGGCTCAAATGAGGGTAAATCATCACAAGACTCCATATGAGCTTTGGAAAGGAAGACCTGCCACTGTAAAACACTTCAGAATTTTTGGAAGCAAATGTTACATAAGACGGGAAGATCAAAACTTAGGCAAGTTTGATCCAAGATGTGATGAGGGAATTTTTCTTGGTTATTCCACAAGGAGTAAAGCCTACAGATGCTTCAACAAAAGAACACACACTATGGTGGAAAGTATAAATGTAACAATTGATGAGAAGATAGATTCAAGAGAACCAGTTCAGCAAATTGTGTATCAAGAAGATGGATGTTGTCAAGAAGAATTTTGTGAGGAATCAGATAAAGAAGAAGAAGAAACACAAAGACTTCTTCCCAAAACTCCATCCAGGTATGTATAGAAGCATCATCCAAAAGAGCAGATCATCGGGAATCCAGATGAAAGACAGACAAGGAGAAGAATAATAAAACCATCTCAACAAGCAAATTTTTCTTTGCTATCTAAGATTGAGCCAAAAGACTTCACTCAGGCAAGTGAGGATAAATTTTGGATTAAGGCAATGGATGAAGAATTAGATCAGATAGAGAAAAGCAAAACTTGGGAACTTGTTCCATGACCAAAGGACAAAAATGTGATCGACACAAAATGGGTATTCAAAAACAAGTTAAATGAAGATGGACAAGTGGTCAGAAATAAAGCAAGGTTAGTATGCAAAGGTTATGCACAGGTAGAAGGAATTGAATTTGATGAGACATTTTCTCCAGTTGCATGACTTGAAGCTATAAGGATATTTTTAGCTTTCTCAAGTTTCAAGAACTTCAAGGTATATCAGATGGATGTCAAGTCAACATTTCTAAATGGTGTTCTAGAAGAAGAAGTTTATATTGAATAGCTAGAGGGATTCATACTAGCAGATAAACTAGATCATGTATGCAGATTGAAAAAGGCATTGTATGGTTTAAAGTAGGCTCCGAGAGCATGGTACTCAATATTGGATAAGTATCTTCAAGAACAAGGATTCATAAAAGGAATAGTAGACAATAATTTATATATCAAAAATGAAGGGAGTGATCTACTAATAGTGGTTGTTTATGTTGATGATATAATTTTTGGGGAAACAATGATAAGATGTGTAAAGAATTTTCTAAGAACATGCAAAATGAATTTGAGATGTCTATGCTTGGTGAATTGTCCTTCTTTCTTGGACTTCAGATTTCACAATCAGAAAGAGGGGTGTTTCTCTCACAAGCCAAGTATATAAAAGAAATGTTAAAGAAATTCAGGTTAGAAGATTGTAAACCAGTAAGTACTCCCATGGTCACAGGATGCAAGTTGAGTAAGGATGATGAATCTCTAGAGGCAGATCAAATATTATATAGATCTATGATTGGTAGCTTATTGTATGTTACAACTACAAGACCAGACATAGTACAATCAGTGGGATTAGTGGCAAGGTTTCAGGCAACACCTAAGGAAACACATGTGGCAGCAGTAAAAAGAATTTTTAGGTATCTAAAAGGGACTATGGATTTTGGGCTTTGGTATCCCAAAAGTGACAGTTTCACACTAACAACATATACAGATGCAGATTGGGCCGACAACATTGATGATAGAAAAAGTACAAGTGGAGGAGCATTCTTTCTTGGAGAATGTTTAGTCTCTTGGCTAAGTAAGAAGCAGGTTTCAGTATCTTTATCTATAGTAGAAGCATAATACATTGCAGTAGTAGCCAGTTGTACACATGTGTTATGGATGAAGAGAACTCTAGAAGACTTCAATATAAAGCATGATCATCCTATTCCTATACTATGTGATAATACTAGTGCTATAAGTATCTCAAAAAATCTAGTAATGCACTCCAGGACAAAGCACATTTTGATTAAGTACCATTTTCTGAGAGAATAGGTGATAGATAAATAGGTCAGGTTGGAATATGTCACTACAAAGGAACAGATAGCAGATATTTTCACTAAGCCACTTTCAAAGGAAACTTTTGAGTATCTTCGAGGAAAATTGGGAGTGAGACTCCCACCCCATAATTAACCACCTCAAGAGGAGGTGGGGGAGGGGCTAAGCTAAGAGGCTCATTCTTAGCCCCGAGCCCCAAAGGTGACCCTTTGCCATTGATGTCAAAGGGGGAGAGATTTGAGTAAGGGGGAGAGATTTGGTATTTGAGAAAAGAGGAGAGAGCATTGAGCTAGGGGGAGCAATGTCCTAGGGAGAGTAGAACAAAAGAAAAGGTCAAGTTTTCGGTAAAAATAATTTGGGTTGCCATCAATGACAAAGGGGGAGATTGTTGGACATTTTGAGTCCTTAAGTCAAATTTGTCATTGATGTCAAGAAATGAAGTCATCATTAATGTCAAGGAAATTGTCAAGAAACAAAGTTGTCAAGAGTTGTTATTGATCTCCAAAAATAAGCTTTTAATAATGTCAAAGGTCAAGAGGAATAATGCAGAGGTTAAAGGCAAAAGGGCTCCATAATATTTTTAATATTATGTGGAAGCATAAGTTAAAAGGTTTTTCATAAAAACCCAAGGAAGTTTATTGCAAAGCTAAAGGAAGGTTTAATATTTATTTGATAAAATATTTAAATTCAAAGTGAATTTAAATTTTATAAATAAATATTATTTATACCAAGTTGTAAAATGGAAGATGGTCTAAATAAAACCAAAGGGTTTTAAAGAATTAATTTATAAAATTTAAATTCAAATGAATTTAAATATTTTATAAATTAATAAGGTCCAAAGGAAATTCGAGCATTGACGTCTAATAAGTTGGAGGAAATTTGAGTATCGAAGTGTTATGCATGAAGGAGGGAAAGGATTATATATACTAATGCCTTAAGAGGTATTTTAATTATCCTTTTGCTCGAAATTAATGTATGCAATTTTGATTGAAATTCGTGCAAAAAAGAGAAAGTGATTCATGTGTTTTAGTACCAGCGAATAAGGTTTAAAATGAATTGCATTAAAAATTGGAACCATCTAGGCAGCAGTGGCCTAGTGGCAAGGAGGCATTGGTTAAAGTGTTTGAGGCTCCAAGTGACCTGCATTCGAAACACGATAGCATCGAATTCTAGTGTTTGCATTGGTGTTGGAAGCGCTAAGGGAATGATGCATATTTTCTTGGCAAAGTAGGGAGGTTTATTGAGCACGTGGTGCTCTCCACTCCTCAAGCGAGCACCTAGCTCATGTGGTAGTTGGAGCCATGGCTAGGGCATTGGTTGAGGCTGCGTTGTGAGTTCGAATCCCACCAAGGCAAAGGTAATAAATTTTGATTATTTTTTGTGTGTTGCCTAAAGTTGATGGGTCTTAGGGAGTTAAAAGGGTTGCTTGAAAGGATTTTTAGTTGGATTATTGATTTTTGATAATTTGGAGGAATAAGGTGTTAAGGTTTATTTTAATAAAGTGTTTTTGTCATATTGATTTATTGAAATTTTAAAAGGATAGAGGGAGCTTCTTGCTTTGAGTTATTTTTGAAAAGAAGAGTGCATTGAATATTATTTTAGTTGGGGAGATTATAAGGTGTAAGTGGTAAATTAATTTTTGTAAATGTTGATGAATGATTTCTTAAAGATGGAGTGATAAGGTGTATATTTGTCTTGATATTTACATTGTATTTTGAGGAAGATTATTATCTTATAATTTCTTTGAGCTTGGCAAAAGAGTGTTTATGTTTGTGGCAGATTTATGAGATTCCTTCATCATCAAGAAAAAGGTATGAGCACATTCTTCCATAGTTAAATTGATTGGTTGGTTTTCTAGAAAATAAGTTTGGAGTGAAAAGGACTTGATTAGGGTTTCCTATTGAGTGTGTTGAGTTAATGCTTCAAGGTTTTCTGGAATAAAGAGTTGTTAAAACCTTGTTTTATAAGCATTGTTGTTGAAGTGAGTTGTTGAGTGAAGAACTTGAACTAGGGTTTGAAAAGAACATGAGTATCATTGTTATGTGAGATTTGTTGTTGAGCATTGTTGGAAATATTTTGAGTTGTGTTTATATGCTTGGACTAGGGTTTGTGAGAAAGGGTTGTTTCATTGAGTGATTGGTTGAGTAGAGTTGGTTGAGCCTAGTCAAGTGGATGTGTGAAGTGATTGTTCAAGTTCCATAAAATAAACTATTCTATATTCTGATTTGAGTTGAGAAAGTATTTAGTATAGAACATATTGAGTCTCTAACAATTCTCTTTATGTTTCTATGAGATTGGGCAAGTTTGTGGACTTGTTGAGCAAATTTGAGCAAGTTCTATGTGGACTTGTTGAGCATATTTAAGCAAGTTTTGTGTGGACTTGTTGAGCATATTTGAGGATAGAGTTTGGTGCAGATTTGAGGATAGGTTTGTGCCAGATCAGAGATAGATATTGAGCAGAATTGTGCTAGACCGAAGGACTATGTTTAGTATAGATTTGAGATAGATATTTGGAGGTGATAGAGTAGAGAGGATAGTAGTCTCTAGTGGATAGAGATCCATTAGCTAGGGTAGTGAGGATAGGTCTTCTGAGTGGGGATAAGAGTCTTCAGTGGAGAGAGATCCACAAGCCAGTGTAGTGGAGGCAGTAGTCTTCTAGAGGATCACCAACTAGAGTAGAGGAGAAGGAGTTCTCCTATGGATAGAGATCCATGAATTTGATTTAGGGGATTGGTGTCTCCTTTGGATAGAGGTTCATAAACATTGTAGGGAAGGATTCCCAAGAGAATTTATTTGAGAAAAATTTATAAGAAATATTTTCTCCATGGAGTAGCCTGCATTGGGTGAACCACGTAAAATCATGTCTCTCATGTGTGTGATGCTTTGTGTGATGTTTACTACTTTAATATTTTTGATGTTATTATTTGGATTAAAAAGCAAAAAAATTTTATTGTATATTGTTCACCCCCTCTCAGTATAAGCACATGTTCTTCAATTGGTATCAGAGCGGGTCCCTCCATGAAAAGACTAACAGCTTGGAGGAGGATCCATCAGTAGCACACATGACTTCAGAAAATGAAGAAGAGACTATGTTTGACATAAAAGAAGAATTCTTTGCTGCTCTCAGAAAATTGGAAAGACTTAGAGAGAAGAATTCAAGCTTGAAGGAACAAGTTCAAGAAGATGAAGAAGCAAGGATGGAACTTATACAAAATCTCACAGAACTCAAGATTAGGGTGGAAGAAGGAAAGAAGATTGAGCAGGACATGACAGATCTATTGAGAGCTAGGGAAATAGAATGTGAAATATTGGAAGCAAAAGTTGTCCACCTAAGGAATGAAGTTGAAAGGACCAAGGTACTACAAGATGTAGAATATGAGAAACAAAAAGAGGAATCAAGTCTTCAAAAAGTAGAAACCTCAAACAAGGATAAGCAAGCAAAGGATATAAGAAAGGAAGAAAGCAAAGGAGAACCCTGGATAAGAGTTAATCACAAGAGGAAGATTACTTCACCACAAACTCCAAGACATCCAAATAGGTTACATAATTTCTTCCATGGTCATTGCTTTTCTTGTAATAAATATGGTCATAGAGTTGTACACTGTATTCATCATGCAAGAAACAATGTCAATAGAAATTTCAATTCCTTTGCACCTCTCATGGATGATGATATTATATGTTACAAATGCAATAATTTTGGGCACAAGGCTAGATGGTGTAAAATGATGCTTCCTGAGTCTAGAAAAGCAATTTCAACAACTAGGAAAGATGAAAGGGAAAATGTTAAGGCTAGATCAATGTTAGTTCAAACAACCCTTCATGCTCAGGATAAAGAAGAACAATGGTATCTTGATAGTGGTTGCTCTAGTCACATGATAGGAGACAAAGACAAATTCATTGTACTAAAAGAAACAAATAGAGGATCAGTAAGTTTCTGGTGATAATGGATCAACAAGGATTGGTGGAAGAGGAACTCTAAGTTTAGATAATGGGAAAACAAAAATAGAAAATGTATTGTATGTTAAAGGGTTAAAACACAATCTACTGAGTATAAGTCAACTTTGTGATCAAGGGTACATGGTTACTTTCCATCCAGATAGATGTGAGATAAGAAAATCAGAAACTGGAAAAATCATTGCAAATGCAAGAAGAACTCCAAACAACTTATACATGCTCAATGAGATCAAAGGGGAAAAGTGCTTTCTATCACAAGAAGATGAGAGTTGGTTATGGCATAGAATATTGGGTCACTTGAATTTTGACAACATAGTCAACATAAGCAATAAACAGGTGGTCAGAGATTTACCCAAAATAAGAAGACCTCAAAACACAATCTGTGCACCTTGTCAACATGGAAAGCAAACTAGGACAACCTTTAAGTCAAAAGGATATATGTCATCTGAGCCATTGAGCCTAATACATACTGATCTATGTGGTCCTACCAGAACACAAAGTATTCAGGGTGATAGCTACTTTATACTATTTATAGATGATTATTCCAGAATGGTTTGGGTAGCCTTCCTAAAAGAGAAGTCAGAGGCCTTTGAAAAATTCAAAGCATTTAAGGAATTGATTGAAAATGAAACCGGCAAAAGGATTAAGTGTCTAAGATCTGATAGAGGAGGAGAATTTACTTCAAATGAATTTGTAGAGTTTTGTGAACAACATGGGATCAAGAGAGAGTACTCAACAGCAAGAACTCCTCAACAAAATGGGGTAGTTGAAAGGAAAAATAGGACTATTGAAAATATGGCTAGGGCTATGTTAAATGAATCTAAGCTATCAGATGGTTTTTGGAGAGAAGTTGTAAACACAATAGTATACATAATCACTAGGGCTCAAATGAGGGTAAATCATCACAAGACTCCATATGAGCTTTGGAAAGGAAGACCTACTACTGTAAAACACTTCAGAATTTTTGGAAGCAAATGTTACATAAGATGGGAAGATCAAAACTTAGGCAAGTTTGATCCAAGATGTGATGAGGGAATTTTTCTTGGTTATTCCACAAGGAGTAAAGCCTACAGATGCTTCAACAAAAGAACATGCACTATGGTGGAAAGTATAAATGTAACAATTGATGAGAAGATAGATTCAAGAGAACCAATTCAACAAATTGTGTATCAAGAAGATGGATGTTGTCAAGAAGAATTTTGTGAGGAATCAGATAAATAAGAAGAAGAAACACAAAGACTTCTTCCCAAAACTCCATCCAGGTATGTATAGAAGCATCATCCAAAAGAGCAGATTATCGAGAATCCAGATGAAAGATAGATAAGGAGAAGAATAATAAAACCATCTCAACAAGCAAATTTTTCTTTGCTTTCTAAGATTGAGCCAAAAGACTTCACTCAGGCAAGTGAGGATAAATTTTGGATTAAGGCAATGGATGAAGAATTAGATCAGATAGAGAAAAGAAAAACTTGGGAACTTGTTCCATGAC
This sequence comes from Wollemia nobilis, assembly GCA_028583015.1. Classification (NCBI taxonomy): domain Eukaryota; kingdom Viridiplantae; phylum Streptophyta; class Pinopsida; order Araucariales; family Araucariaceae; genus Wollemia; species Wollemia nobilis. The sequence goes on along the minus strand of JAQPPZ010001711.1, from coordinate 3,025,299 downwards.
CAAAGGACAAAAATGTGATCGACACAAAATGGGTATTCAGAAACAAGTTAAATGAAGATGGACAAGTGGTCAGAAATAAAGCAAGGTTAGTATGCAAAGGTTATGCACAGGTAGAAGGAATTGAATTTGATGAGACATTTGCTCCAGTTGCATGACTTGAAGCTATAAGGATGTTTTTAGCTTTCTCAAGTTTCAAGAACTTCAAGGTATATCAGATGGATGTCAAGTCAACATTTCTAAATGGTGTTCTAGAAGAAGAAGTTTATATTGAACAACCAGAGGGATTCATACTAGCAGATAAACCAGATCATGTATGCAGATTGAAAAAGGCATTGTATGGTTTAAAGCAGGCTCTGAGAGCATGGTACTCAAGATTGGATAAGTATCTTTAGGAACAAGGATTCAGAAAAGGAATAGCAGATAATAATTTATATATCAAAAATGAAGGGAGTGATCTACTAATAGTGGTTGTTTATGTTGATGACATAATTTTTGGGGGAAACAATGATAAGATGTGTAAAGAATTTTCTAAGAACATGCAAAATGAATTTGAGATGTCTATGCTTGGTGAATTGTCCTTCTTTCTTGGACTTCAGATTTCACAATCAGAAAGAGGGGTGTTTCTCTCACAAGCCAAGTATATAAAAGAAATGTTAAAGAAATTCAGGTTAGAAGATTGTAAACCAGTAAGTACTCCCATGGTCACAGGATGCAAGTTGAGTAAGGATGATGAATCTCCAGAGGTAGATCAGAGATTATACAGATCTATGATTGGCAGCTTATTGTATGTTACAGCTACAAGACCAGACATAGTACAGTCAGTGGGATTAGTGGCAAGGTTTCAGGCAGCACCTAAGGAAACACATGTGGTAGCAGTAAAAAGAATTTTTAGGTATCTAAAAGGGACTATGGATTTTGGGCTTTGGTATCCCAAAAGTGATAGTTTCACACTGACAACATATATAGATGCAGATTGGGCCGACAACATTGATGATAAAAAAGTACAAGTGGAGGAGCATTCTTTCTTGGAGACTGTTTAGTCTCTTGGCTAAGTAAGAAGCAGGTTTCAGTATCTTTATCTACAATAGAAGCAGAATACATTGCAGTAGTAGCCAGTTGTACACAGGTGTTATGGATGAAGAGAACTCTAGAAGACTTCAAGATAAAGCATGATCATCCCATTCCTATACTATGTGATAATACTAGTGCCATAAGTATCTCAAAAAATCTAGTAATGCACTCCAGGACAAAGCACATTCCGATTAAGTACCATTTTCTGAGAGAACAGGTGATAGATAAACAGGTCAGGTTGGAATATGTCACTACAAAGGAACATATAGCAGATATTTTCACTAAGCCACTTTCAAAGGAAACTTTTGAGTATCTTCAAGGAAAATTGGGAGTGAGACTCCCACCCCAGAATTAACCACCTCAAGAGGAGGTGGGGGAGGGGCTAAGCTAAGAGGCTCATTCTTAGCCCCGAGCCCCAAAGGTGACCCTTTGCCATTGATGTCAAAGGGGGAGAGATTTGAGTAAGGGGGAGAGATTTGGTATTTGAAAAGAGAGAGCATTGAGCCAGGGGGAGCAATGTCCCAGGGGGAGCAGAACAAAAGAAAAGTCAAGTTTTCGGTAAAAATAATTTGGGTTGCCATCAATGACAAAGGGGGAGATTGTTGGACATTTTGAGTCCTTAAGTCAAAGTTGTCATTGATGTCAAGAAATGAAGTCATCATTAATGTCAAGGAAATTGTCAAGAAACAAAGTTGTCAAGAGTTGTTATTGATATCCAAAAATAAGCTATTTAATGATGTCAAAGGTCAAGAGGAATAATGCAGAGGTTAAAGGCAAAAGGGCTCCATAATATTTTTAATATTATGTGGAAGCATAAGTTAAATGGTTTTTCATAAAAACCCAAGGAAGTTTATTGCAAATCTAAAGGAAGGTTTAATATTTATTTGATAAAATATTTAAATTCAAAGTGAATTTAAATTTTATAAATAAATATTATTTATACCAAGGTGTAAAATGGAAGATGGTCTAAATAAAACCAAAGGGTTTTAAAGAATTAATTTATAAAATTTAAATTCAAATGAATTTAAATATTTTATAAATTAATAAGTTCCAAAGGAAATTCAAGCGTCGATGTCTAATAATGTTGGAGGTAATTTGAGCACCGACATGTTTGCATAAAGGAGGGAAAGGATTATATATACTAATGCCTTAAGAGATATTTTAATTATCCTTTTGCTTGAATGTTTTAAAGTATGCAATTTTGATTGAAGATTCGTGAAAAAAGTGAAATGAATCTTTGTGTTTAGCACCAGTAGAATAAGGTTAAAAATGAATGCACTAAAAAATTGGAAGCCATCTGGGCAACGTGGCCTAGTGGTAAGGAGGCATTGATTAAAGTGTTTGAGGCACCAAGTGACCTGTGTTTGAAAACGATGGCAATAGTATTCTAGTGTTTGCATTGGTGTTGGAAGCGCCAAGGGAATGGAGCACATTTTGCTTGGCAAAGTAGGGAGGTTTATTGAGCACGTGGTGCTCTCCACTCCTCAAGCGAGCGCCTAGCTCATGCATCGGTTGGAGCTGCAGCTAGGGCATTGGTTGAGGCTGCATTGTGAGTTCGAATCCCATCCAAGGCAAGGTAATAATTTTGTGTTTAATATTTTATGTTGCCTAAAGTTGACTGAGTCTTGGGAGTTAAAAGGGTTGCTTAAAAGATTTTTAGTTGGATTATTGATTTTTGATAATTTGGAGGAATAAGGTGTTAAGTTTATTTTGAATAAAGTGTTTGTCATATTGATTTGTTGAATCTATAAAAGGATAAAGGGAACTTCTTATATTGAGTTATTTTGAAAAGGATAGTGCATTGAATATTATTTTAATTAGGAGATTATAAGGTGTAAGTGGTAAATTATTTTTGTAAATTTTGATGAATGATTTATTAAATATGGAGTGATAAGGTGTATGTTTGTCTTGATATTTACATTGTATTTTGAGGAAGATTATTATCTTATAATTTCTTTGAGCTTGGAAAAAGAGTGTTTGGATGGTTTTGGCAGATTTATAAGATTCCTTCATCATCAAGAAAAAGGTATGAGCACATTCTTCCTTAGTTAAATTTGATTGGTTGGTTTTCTAGAAAATAAGTTTGGAGTGAAAAGGACTTGATTAGGGTTTCCTTTTGAGTGTGTTGAGTTAATGCTTCAAGGTTTTCTGGAATAAAGAGTTGTTATTAAAACCTTGTTTTATAAGCATTGTTGTTGAAGTGAGTTGTTGAGTGAAGAACTTGAACTAGGGTTTGAAAAGAACATGAGTATCATTGTTATGTGAGATTTGTTTTTGAGCATTGTTGGAAATATTTTGAGTTGATGTGTTCATATGCTTGGACTAGGGTTTGTGAGAAAGGGTTGTTTCATTGAGTGATTGGTTGAGTAGAGTTGGTTGAGCCTAGTCAAGTGGATGTGTGAAGTGATTGTTCAAGTTCCATAAAACAAACTATTCTATATTCTGATTTGAGTTGAGAAAGTATTTAGTATATAACATATTGAGTCTCTAACAATTCTCTTTATGTTTCTATGAGATTGGACAAGTTCTGTGTGGACTTGTTGAGCATATTTGAGCAAGTTCTGTGTGGACTTGTTGAGTAGATTTGAGCAAGTTCTGTGTGGACTTGTTGAGCATATTTGAGCAAGTTCTGTGTGGACTTGTTGAGTAGATTTGAGCAAGTTTCTGTGGACTTGTTGAGAATATTTAAGCAAGTTCTATGTGGACTTGTTGAGTATATTTGAGGATAGAGTTTGGTGTAGATTTGAGGATAGGTTTGTGCCAGATCAGAGATAGAGATTGAGCAGAATTGTGCTAGACCGAAGGACTGTGTTTAGTGCAGATTTGAGATAGAGCTTTGGAGGTGATAGAGTAGAGAGGATAGTAGTCTCTAGTGGATAGAGATCCATTAGCCAGGGCAGTGAGGATAGGTCTTCTGAGTGGGGACAAGAGTCTTCAGTGGAGAGAGATCCACAAGCTAGTGTAGTGGAGGCAGTAGTCTTCTAGAGGATCACCAACTAGAGCAGAGGAGAAGGAGTTCTCCTATGGATAGAGATCCACGAACTTGATTTAGGGGATTGGTGTCTCCTTTGGACAGAGGTCCATAAACATTGTAGGGAAGGATTCCCAAGAGAATTTATTTGAGAAAAATTTATAAGAAATATTTTCTCCGTGGAGTAGCCCGCATTGGGTGAACCACGTAAAATCATGTCTCTCATGTGTGTGATGCTTTGTGTGATGTTTACTGCTTTAATATTGTTGATGCTATTATTTGGATTATATATATATATATATATATATATATATATATATATATATATATATATATTGTATATTTTTCACCCCCCTCTCAGTATAAGCACATGTTCTTCAATTTCAACCTCCACCAATCACTAGAGAGCAAGCAGCTTCAACCACCAAGATGCCTAAAAGTAATCCAACCATATTGACAAATGAAAATGTTGGTCCATCGGATAAAGCATATTGGTGTTCCACCTACAATCATCTGCATGGCAAAGAAAATTGCATAGTTTATTTGAACTACATGTAGACATTGGTAGATAGCTCTTCTAATGATTGGATCAATATGATTAGATAAGTTGATCATAATTTTATGGTCCCTTACTATAGCACCCTAAAATTGGTACAATTAAACCATTAGTAAAAGATAAAAAAATTGAATTTTAACCCCAAAACCGCCCGTTAACCACTCACCTCATTTTTCATGTCATTTTTAGAATTTGTTTTGATCGTTGGACGATATCATCGTCGATCTGATGATATCGTCCCAAATAAAACAAATTCTTCTGGAACAAAACGTCTAGACGATTTCATCCCAAAACCAGATTTTCATAATTAGCTTATGTTTCAACAACCTCTCAAACTCGGGTAGAAGCGTGTCTGCACGGTTGGAGATTCCTATGTTGGAGATCTCCCAGATTGGGATGATACCCAACCTCATAACATCCTCCTAATCCTATATAAACTTGGTATTTTCCTAGTTTATCCCCCTAGCTGATCATTCCCCTATAACATTAGCTTTTGTTGTGTTAGAACGTCCTATTCCCCATCATTTGCATTCATGTTTTCAAGTTTTATTGCAGGATCTCACTGTATTTCAGCCAGAGGAAGCTTAGATCGTCGTAGGCGATTCAACCATAATTTTGTGTGATCTTGATGAGATCAGAAATGATCTCGTACGATTCCAGATGATTTTGATTGTAGTTCAAATTTAGGGCAATCAGAGCCTTGAGTTTGCATTCTCTATCCCATTTCTTATTTAATTGTGCAATAGATTAATTCACTTTTGTTTTGCATCTTGGAGTTCACCTCATTTAGCATATTTGCATGATAAAATTCAAAGTAAATTATTAAAACATTGCATCCTATTTTATTTGATATATGGATTTATCATTTAAGCATTTACATTCTTATTTCTATCATTTTTGTATCATTATTGCAATTGTATTTTTTATTTTTGGTGTATGTTTTCATGATTGCAGGTTTCTAATGAATTCATCAGGTCATTGATGATCTTGGCTGATCTCAGATGATCTCCTATGATCTGGATGATTTTGTACAATTACAGATGATCTTGTCATATCTAGGATGATCTGGACTCCTACAATCTTTAGAATCTTCATCAGACATCAGAAATCAGGTGCACTCTTCTCCATTTTAGATATTTTCTATATTTAGGATTCATTTATGTTTGTTGTCTTCATATAAACTAGAAATTTCATATAGAATAGCTTAGATTCATTTTGGCCAACCTAGGAATCTGAATTATTGAACATAAAATGAACACATCAAACCCATTCTCGACCTAGGCGTGGAAACTGCCACTCAAAGTTTCCTGGTGAACCCCACCATCCATCAAAAATTCACCCTTATACCCCTCCCCCGATAGGCATGACCTTCAAAGTGCCTCTCCATCCGAGGTATTGTCCCATCCTTCTTGCATCCCCATTTCGGACACGGATCCTTTATCCTGAAGGTAAGGGTGCAAAAAATTTGGGCAATACATTTTGGTGAACCCGACGTGAAACTAAAACACCTTTTGAAAACAATCTAAAAAAAAACACATTATTAAGAACATCTAGAATCATTAGAAAATTATTAAATTTGCATATCATATTTAGATGGTAGATTGTAATAGAAGACGAGCAGTCTCCATAAATGTTGAAAATAAATTAATAGCTATAGAGATTACTTCTGTGCTTAGAGTACCTCAAACAAATAGAGCCCAACCTTTGTGGGATGAACTTGATAGGAGATTAGGTATTATCAAATCCAGATCTGTAGAACTTAGGTAAATTAAGAGGTTTGTCCTAGATATAATCCTGGATCCTGATCAGGTTAGAGAGCTTGCCATAGGTGGTTAGCTGATAAAAGAGCACTTGTTTCTTCTGAATTATACACCTTTGAGGAATACCTTGAGAACGTAGCTGTAGTACATAAATTTCTATCTCATATAGAGGATCAAGAAGTTGTTCTTACAGATAGAAAGAGATGGAATAAAATTCCTAGAGCTGTGTTGTATCGAGAGTATTGCCATGAAATTTATTTTTACAAGTCAGAGTCTGAAATAGATCATATTACCATAGCACACTTTGTCAAGTTATTGAAAAACCTCTTCCAATTTGAAGAGGAGCATTTCATGACTCCTGATGAACTTGACCCTATCAATGATATCCATAAACTATTCATAGAAAACTAAGTGATTATTTTTACTATTATTATTTCTTGCAACTAGAATGTTGTTTGTTATTTTTATTCTCGCAAAATAATAATATAATCAAACAAAACGAAAAAAACAAAATAAAACAAAACATTTTCCTTTTAAAGTATTATAGTAGGTATATAGTTAAAATATATATCTCTCAACCCTACCCCATATATATATCTATATATATATATATATTTGCTAAAACCTAAGTGTAGCACAATGCCTAGACTTAGGAATGGAAAACAAACCGAAGAAGATGAAGATTGGTTAGGAAGACCATTAATTGACCAAAATGTCCCTCTTGAGGACCAAGTTCAGGAAGAATAAATCCTAGACCAGCAAGAAGAAGAGCTTGCTATAGCAAATGAACAATAAGAAACTAATAGAGAGGAAGGATCCTCATCCCCTAAAATTTCTCCGGGATGAGCTATCACTTTTGAAAACATGGAACAATTTTGGAAGTTCATTAACACTAATATTGGTGTTTTTAATAGAGCAGTCCATATGGACAAGGATCGAATTAGTGACACTCAAGAAACTCTAGAAGATGTATTTCAAACATGCACTAATCCCTTGTCCTTTATTTATCAAGAGAGTGATCAAGCTAGACCATCCAATTTGGATATGGCAGCTGTGATCCAGAACATGCAACAATAGCAGGCTACTCAAAAATCTAAAGTGCATGTTAACAAGCCTAGGGTCATTCCCGCACAAAATAAACCATCATTTACTGCTCTATTTCGCCAAGCTCTTGATCAACATACCTCAAATCAACAAAAACCCAAAATAAAACCAAACACCAATTACCAACAATCTAGGGTACAACATAATACTATTACAAATCCCCTTCATAATACTCTTCCTACCAACACTTTGCATAATAGCAATATAGCATCTAATCCTTATGTTACACCATCATACACTCATATATCCCATACCTATGTCCCACCAAACCAATATGGTGGACAAACTAGTAATCTTGAAACCATGGTGAAACAACTAGTTTCCCGCATGGACCAGATAGATCCCTATCGTCCCTCGTACAACTATCTAGAGATGTGTAGTCAGCCTTTAGACCCTATAGTCGTAGCACAGCCGTATCCTAAACATTTTCCTATGCCTGTTCTTACCATAAGTAAAGGAACCGAAGATCCCATAGAGCATCTTCGTATGTTTAGGATAGTATGTCATGATATATCACATGATGACTTGTTATTACTAAAAATGTTCTCGAAAAGCTTAGGAGGAATGTCATTAGAGTGGTATTATCAATTATCTCATTAAGGAATTTCGAAGAAAATTCTGAGTCTTTTGTTCACCAATTTAGTGCCTACATCGAAAGACATGTGACCATTAAATATTTGTATAACTTAAAACAGGACAAATATGAATGCTTTGCTGATTTCCTAGCTAGGTGGAGACATTTGATAGGAAAATTGCACTTTGTGTTACCTTATAGGGAGATGTTGGACATATTTATTAATAATTTGCAAGAGCAACTATCTTACGAATTATCAACTACTACCTTGACCACATTCGATCAAGCTATAGACTTAGCCCGAAGAGTGGAAGATGCTCTCATTAGGAGAGGCCAGCTTAAAAAGAAAGACAATGAGAAAAAAATCCAAAAATCAATATAAGAATAAACAAGTTGTGGGTGATGGAGTTATCGATAGCAAAAATATTGCTAATGTTAATGCTGCAAATATAGCAGAGAATTTTGTACTGAAACCTCCTGATAGACCTCCTCGAGAATTTACTAGGTTAAATCAACCTTTATAAACTATTCTATCGCAATTATTAGAATGAGGTTTGATTCAATTACCAAATATCCGGGAACCTGATCCAACTATACCCGGATACAGAGTAGATTTACATTGTGACTTCCATAGAGGACCTGGACACACTACCAACTCTTGTAAAATATTAAAACATAAAATACAGGACTTGATTGATAACAATGAGATGGAGGTGCAAGCCTTTCAACCTAAGAAAAATCCTCCTAATAATTTTCAAAAGAACACCCCACAAAACTAGAATCAGAACACCAATCAGTCATTAGAAATATTTCAACATCCCTTACAAAAACATGGTAAGGAGGTGGCTAATCAAATTGAACATCATAATGTCCCTCCTCCTGCTTGATATGTAGGAACTATTAGTGGGTATTTACCTGCTCATGATCTAGAAATATTTGACACAACTTTATTCATGGTTACAACCAGGCCTCTATATAATATCCAGATACCTAATTTTAGTGATACATAATATGAGACTGAGAGTGATATGGAAATCACATCAAATAAATTGAATAGTTCTAAAGATGAATCGGATCCTATTCACCCTATCACAAGTTATATGGTTCCAGAAGAACCATTTCTAAGAAGAGTCACTACTAGACCATCGTCTCACTAATTACTTTCTAATGAGCTAGCTATAAACGCTAGACCAAGACCCATTCATCATCCACAAAATAATATTGTGGGTATCATCAGAGCTGTTACTAGACAACAGGCTCAAAATTATGAACAAAATCAAATTCAGAATGGTGGATCAACTCCATTTTTTTTGAAGGTTCCTAATAAAGGGAATCATGCACCTAATGTTCAACCTAAACCTCCTTATAATATTAATGAACAATTATCAAATATTACAGCTAGAATTTCCCTCTTGGACCTTTTAAGATCTTCTCCTACACATAGAGATGAATTAATGCTCACATTAATCTAGATGATGGTACCCCAAGAAATTCAACCTGAAGCTATAGCCAATACTATAATAACTCATGAAGTTGATTGTATTGACTTTCGGGATAGAGACATACCTCAACATAGTTTACATAAAGATAACCCATTGTGTATTACTATTTTAATTGGATATGTAGCAGTGAAACGAGTTTTTATTGATAATGGTTCATCTTTACATATCTGCACTTTTGACTTCTATCAAATATTTGGGTTTAGAAGTGATGAAATGAAAATAACTGATATGATCATAAAAGCTTTCGATGACGAAACGCAAGAAACATGTGGAGTTATTACCATTCCATTGCAAGTTGGTCCAAGAACCTTTCATATGGTTGTGTTTATTGTACATTTCCCTACATCATACAATATACTCTTGGGTCATCCTTGGATCAACGCGATGCGAGTTGTTCCCTCAACCTTACATCAATGTGTTAAGTTTGAATTTAAGAATCAGTTGGTTACCATTCATGGTGATCCAAGACCCTTTGATATGTGTGCTTTGGAAAAACCTATTGGAGTTCAATTTTGCCCCACTCTATCATCCACACATCCTAATTCTCATTATCCATCTAAACATTTTAAACTTACACCTACAAAGTCATCTACTTCTTCTCCATCAGTTGCACCTCCACATATAGCTCAACCATATTCTGAACAAACCACATTAGGACCTAAGAAAGATCCTAATACCACAACCAATGTCTCTTGTTCTACTCCTATAACTTCCATACCTATAATAGACCCATCTATCGACACATCTACACCGTCTACATCCACCAAAGTCATATTTTCTGCATCAGAATACGTAGGGAATGTTCCTTCTACCTCTTATGCTCTTACTGATGAACTCTTACCCGATCTATCTAAAATTCTTATATCAGAAGAAATGAATGCTTCTATGCAATATTCTCTTATTTTAAATAATTTGCCACCATCTCCTCGTACCTTGGGCCTCCCACAACCTATGGGAAGTATTTACCAAGTCGGGAGTTGTGCCTTTATTTATAAGGGATATGACTGGGGTAGAATACCCAGAAACATCAAAAATCATTATGATGGATATGCTCGATGTTATTTTACTAATGAGTATATTAAAGCCAAACCTATAATGCTGAAATTGGGATATAAAGGGAAAGGTTTGGGACCTTTCCATAATGGTATGAAATAACCTTTTGAGGTAGAAGCATGGCCCACCCAATGTGGTGTGGGCCTATTTCCTAGTAAGGGTCAGCCATTCCCATTTGAGGATGATGACCAACTTATATGTTACCAAGATTATTTAGATGAACGTGATGCCTTGTGTTTAATAAATAAGACAGTCACATATAATATGCTATCTATAGCTTATCTTGAGATGATCGCTAAATTCGACGATGAGTTGGAGGGAGATATATTTCATGTCGTCTCTGTTAAGGAATTATTACATAATGGATTTTATTTTGATGGCTCTATGCCTAGTATAGCCCAGCTTGAGGCCATGACTCCTCAAGATGAATTATCCAAGCTAACCTTGGAAGAATTACAAGAATTGGTTGTTTCACCCGCCCCACCTAATTTTGAGAAAGATCTACATATGGAAGTAGAAAATGTCATAAAAATTAACATTGGAACCAAGGATAACCCCCACATAATCAACATTGGATCAGAATTGAGTCAAGAAAAATAGGATAAATACATTGTATTTATTAAAGAATATGAAGATGTCTTTGCTTGGACATATGAGGATATGCCAGGATTAGACCCTTCTGTAGTTATGCATCACCTAGTAGTGCACACAGATGCTAAACCTGTTAAACACAAACTTAGAAAAATGCATCCTAAAGTGGCCTTAATAGTCAAAGGGGAGTTAGAAAAACTCCTAAATGTTATTTTTATACAAGCCATCGATTATACTGAATGGATCTCGAATGTAGTTCCAGTAACTAAGAAAGAAGCTACTAAGGTTAGGGTTTGTACAGAATTTAGAGATATTAATGTTGCATGCCCTAAAGACGATTTTCACCTTCCCAATATGGATCAAATCATTGATTTTACTATTGGGAGTGGAATGATATCCTTAATGGATGGATTTTTTGGTTATAACTAGATCAGGATAGCTCCTAAATATCAGGCTAAAACAACCTTTATTACCCCTTGAGGGACTTTCTATTGGAAAGTGATGCCATTCAGGTTGAAGAATGTAGGTGTAACCTATCAACGAGCCATGACTTATATCTTTCATGATATGATGCATGATATACTACATGATTATGTAGATGACATTATAGCTCGTTCTACTAAAGAAGATGACCATTTAGATAAATTGAGAAAAGTATTTGATCGGTTAAGGGAATATCTTATCCGATTGAATCTAGCCAAATGTATATTAGGAGTTAAGTCAGGTAAATTATTGGGGGTTATAGTTTCTTTACGTGGCATCAAAATTGACCCTCTCAAGATTACGGCTATCACTGATATGCCCAAACCTACAAATATATCTAAATTACGAAGTCTACAAGGTAAGATTCAAGCTATTTGTCGCTTCATCGATAATCTGGCAGATAAAACTAGACCCTTTCTTAAGCTTCTTAAGAAGGATGTCTCTTTCCATTGGGATGACGAATGTCAAGAAGCATTTGAAATTTTCAAACAATATCTTCTTAACCCACCTGTACTTTCACCACCTAAACCTGATCATCCATTTATCTTGTATATTTCTAATTCAAATTTTTCTTTAAGAGCTATGTTAGCTCAACTTGACGATGAGAAAAGAGAGTGTGCTAATTATTACATTAGTAGAACATTAATTAGTTATGAAACCCGCTACACAACATTATAGAAGTTATGTCTAATAGTCATATTTTCTACATAGAAACTACACCATTATATGCTCAGTAAAAAAACATACGTTATTGCTAAATCCGATCCCTTGCGGTATCTCATGAGTCGACCTTATTTATCTAGTCGCACAACAAAGTGGGTTATTGCACTAAGTGAGTTTGAACTCATGTTTATAGGACATAAGTCTATTAAGGATCAAATCATAGCAAATCAATTAGCTGCTGCACCCTTAGAATCCACCCATCCCTTCGTCATTAAGTTTCCTGACGAATGCCTTAAACTAGAGGTAGATCATTCAGAGCAATGGTCCTTATACTTTGATGAAGCCTAATGCATGAGTGGGGATGGTGCAGGTATTATTTTGATATCTCCATAGAAACATCTCATACCTCTATCCTTTAAATTAATGTTTGCCTATACTAATAATACTGCTGAATATGAGGCTCTCATACTTGGATTACGAGCAGCCCTGGCACTAAAAATTAAAAATCTATTAGTTTTCGATGATTCTCAACTTGTTATAAATAAAATTAATGATGTTTATCAGACCAAAGATGATAAATTGCACCCATATAAAGCATATGTATTACAATTAATATCTTTATTTGATCAAGTTACCTTGGAAGCTATTCCTAGAACTAGCAATCATGTGGCTGACGCTATGGTTGTAGTTGCATCTCTTTTACCCTTGGAGTTAGATGACGAATATGCTACCATCATTATTCATCGACTCTAGGAACTCGCTTCAATTAAATCATGCTTAGAACCTTTGGACGTGTTTCTAATCAATGAAACTACTCCCAAACTTTGGTACACTGATATCCTCAATTTTCTTCAAAATGGGACCTTCCTTGAAGGTTTTAATAGAAACCAGCATCGGTTATTACATAGACAAGCAAGTCGCTTCGTCATAATTGGTAATACCTTATATAGATCTTTTGAAGGTATCCTACTAAGATGTTTGAATCTATAAGAGTCTAGATCAGTTTTGAGTGAAGCCCATGATGGATCTTGTGGGGGACACTTTAGTGGTAGCACCATTGCTAAGAAACTCCTTAGGATAGGATATTTTTGGCCTGCCATGGAGAATAATGCACATGATTACATGCGCCATTGCGACAAGTGCTAGAAACACGCTGACCTTGTCCATGCGCCTGCACAAGAGCTACAGGCTATTTCATCTCCTTGGCCCTTTTAAAAATGGGGCTTAGACATCATCAAAAAAATCAATCCTATGTCATCTGATGGACACAAATTCATCATAACCGCCATCAAGTATTTTATGAAGTGGGTTGAAGCTATGCCCTTAGCTTCTTGCACTGGAACCCAAGTTTCCAAATTTATTTTTAATCAAATTATTTGTAGGTTTGGAATTCCTACAAATCTCATCTCGGATAATGGAACTTGTTTCAAAAATAAATATGTAAATAAACTATGTCAAAAATATAAAATTCAACATCGTTGGTCCACTCCCTATTATCCTCAGGGTAATTGCCAAGCAGAAGCATCTAATAAAACATTAATTAAAATCCTCAAATTATTTGTCAATAAATCTAGCCATGATTGGCACATTCAATTATATCCTATTTTGTGGGCTTATCGAACTAGCATTCGTACTCCCACGGGCACTTCACCTTTTGTTTTCGTTTATGGCGTTGAAGTTGTTTTTCCCTTTGAATTAGAAGTTTCTTCTTTGGCTCTACTACTTCAAGATACTGAAGTAGGAGATGAATATCATGCTGGAAGATTTAGTCAACTGGAACTCCTAGATGATAAGCGCATTAATGCTTTGGAGCATCTTCATGCCTACCAAAACAAGCTCAAACGAGAATATCTAAAAAAAGTTCATCATCAATCCTTTGAGATCGGTGACATCGTCTTAAAAGAAAATAAAAAAAATACTAATGCAACTAAAGACCTTAAAGGAAAATTTGAGCCTAACTGGCTTGGGCCATATATTATCACTGCTAAATTTGGATCGGGAGCATACAGATTAGCTGCCTTAGATGGTAAAGATCTTAAAGAACCTATGAACATTATGCACCTTAAGCATTATTATGCATAAATATGGTAATTTTGTCACTGTATATATTATACATATTGTCTTATTTTCATAATTCATATAAAAATTTCAAAAACAGTAATATTATGTATTATCTTAATTCATAAATTAAAATCAAAATATAAAAAAAATCAAAATCATCAAAATCCTCAAAAACATCTTCTATTTTTTGCACTTATCAATTCTTGAAGTATTGCATTTATATTTTCAGTTATTTTGGATAAATTAGCATTTATTTGGAATCCCTCACTTTCACACTCACATGAATAAATATCTTGATCTTATTTGGTATGATTATTAATCTCTCTTATATCGAAGTCCAAAGTTGAATTAAATAAAATTTTGAGCATAGAGAACTGATCTTGTTATTTACTTGAACCAAGTACACCTTTTCACATTAAAATGATTTCATTGCAAATTCAAAGCGATGCTACATAGTAGAAGTGGTCTTTTGAGTGAAAAGTTTCCCCTGCTATCCTATCATGCACATGGTCTAGAATCTTTGAGAATTAACAAAAGGACAAGCTCACCTCTGTCCAGAATAAAAATCCCTTACTCTACAGCCAATCTGAGCAAGTATCCCTAGTATAAAAAATAAAATAAAGGAAAGTCAAGAAAAATCATGAGAAAAAGAAGCATTATTTCAGTATCATTTTGTACCATCTCAGCAATATTTCAACATTATCTCAGTGTCAAGAAAAAAATACAAAAAAAAAAGGGAGAAAAGAAAAGAAAAAACAAAAAGCAATAAATCCCTTCCCCTACCCTTTGAAATAAAAGAAAGGTGAATGAGCTTGAATCCCTGGAATTCTCAATTATTTGAAAACTATGAGGTAAGCCCCATAATAGGTGGTTTGTGCCCAACCCGCTTGGCCTTGGGTAACTCCTAGTGTGGTGATATGTCTGTCACATTAGCGACCTTCTTTTGTATAGACCTATGTCCGCTCATGGATCAACTAGCTCTTGATGACCCGACTTACATAGTAGTCTGGTATGGTTACATGCATATAAATCATGGTC
Source organism: Wollemia nobilis (assembly GCA_028583015.1). NCBI lineage: Eukaryota > Viridiplantae > Streptophyta > Pinopsida > Araucariales > Araucariaceae > Wollemia > Wollemia nobilis. The sequence goes on along the minus strand of JAQPPZ010001711.1, from coordinate 3,009,872 downwards.
AACAAACACCCATTTGGTTAATTCAAATTACTTGCATCAAATTATCTTGCTCAAAATTGGTAAATGAACAATACAATTGCACACACATTTGTGTTTGAGAGATTTTGTATCATTATGATAGATCAAGATTGACAATGAACTCACATATGCACATGGGGTTCCTTATAAATCTAAATTTTGTCTTTGAGATAATTTAAAATATTTATGCAAATCTTCTGGAATAATTTGATTTTCTTACTTGAGAATATTGGCTTAGCACAAAAACAATTAAATACGTTTTTTCAAAAATCCAAAATTTTCTTTCAAAACATGTTAAAAAATCTAGCAATAAAGTCACATTTATATATTTTCAACTTTCGCAACGATGGTATAGTTCCTAAACCTAAATTGGAATTTTATGCCTAGTGCAAGTCCTCATTTATTTTCTGCTTATCTCAAAATAAAAAATCAACCATGCAATAAAACTATTATATTAATTTCTTATTTGGATTTTGCGATCATGGTATAAGTATATACCTAAAATTCTATGCCTAGCACAAGCTGTCGTTCTAATTTTATTTCCCATTTATTTAATCCATAAAAGCATATGGCTTAAACCATTATGTTACACAATTGTGCTTTAAAAAGAATGAAAACATTTCTATTTCATTTCATTATGTCAACATTCATTTTTGCGACGATGGTATAATTCCTAGGCAATTGTTCAAAATTCTATCACACTTAGGAATTTTATGCCTAGAAAAAATCATATTTTAATATTTCATGCATAATATTTTCATGGAAATCTAAAAACAAATCATCACCATCATCATTTTTCATCATCACAACACAAATTCTTAAGAAAGTCTCTTAAGCACCCCTTTACTTCTAGCAATATTTCTCTCATACCGGGATTAGCTTGATGACCTAGCGAGCGATGACTCCATGAAATGGTCATGTAATAGTGACAATGTCCTTTGAAATTATTGTTAGAAGTCACTTTATTTTTCATCAAATCACACCACCACAACTAGTTTGTTTACATCAGATTATTTCATTTAAATTTATAGCATGACATAAAATTATAATATTTTCAAATGACATAATTACATGAATAGTCAATCAACAATTAAAATATTAAAGCATCATAAAACATATGCACAAGTCATATCACAAAAAGAACATATATATATATATATCAAAAAGTATATACATCATATCAAAACGGATTGGTATACCACAATCTATACCTTGGCATACTCAATCCTCTCAAAAATATATGGTCTATGTACAATGAGTAGCTAGTCTCGAGAAGCCATCGAGCTCTCAGCCTCATCTCCTATCTCACCCTAAGGTGGAGGAGGTGGTCCCATTGGAGTCCATGTCGTATCGCGGGTCCTCGACGTAGATCGTGATGATTTCCTCGACAACCCCATCCTGATCGGCTCTACAATGCTGGCTTGCAGCGGTATCCTCTACTCTAGAACCACATGATAGTACAACCTTTGGTAGAACATGGTCTACATAATAGCCTATGCTAGCTCTAGAATGCTTGTCCTTCTACTCCAAACCCTGAGCCATGTCACCTCATCTTGAAGAGTCTGCACCTAAGCTCATAGGTGGGCATTCTCCACCCGGAGAGCTGCCATCTCACTGCTCTCCCCCACCTTGACACCCTTGCCCTTATTAGGTGATGGTGGCCTATCCCTCTGCTAAGAAGGGAGTCTCTCCCTCCTATTTGACTGTTGTTGTCTCTTCGAAGCCTGTGGTTCTCTCTGACATCTCTCCTAAGGATGCCATCGCTGATCCCTCCCTTTGTGATCCCTCGCTACATCGATGGTAGTCTGGCACCACCTCTCCATTCGTTGCACTATAGTGTGCATCAAACCTTGTGCCCTTGTCATCCGATGAGGGTGAATTCCTGCATACCAATAATCATACCCGTATGCTACCCCTGTGTTGTCACCATCCACTGGCTGAATGGGGGCATAATCAGTGTCTTGCCTCCAAAAACGTTGCATGTCTGGAGCCTCACTCAATGTGGTATTATCCTAAATATTTTAGGAGTACTCATAATCCCTAAGAGAAGGGATCCCCTACTGTAGACCAAACTTCATCAAAACTCGATCATAGCGATGGAGCTCTAGCTCTCCCTGCTCTGTCCTCAACCAAATGACTCACCTGATGCAAGACAACTCCTATCCATCCTCTGCCCACCCTGGATGCTCTCTCCATGGTCTCTAGGTAATTTTATCTGGGGTGAGGTCATCTAGCAACCTCTGAGATATCGACAGATCTATCCATCGATGTGACCCTCTTTGGAGCCACCAATAGAAAACCTGGCATCTCTCCCGGTCAACTCCTATCAGTGGAAGCCCTACCGGCCTTCGTATTGCAATGTGCTCCCAGCACCAAATCTATAGCAGTGATGTCAACACAAAACATTGACCTCCCTTGTATACAACCTCATAAAGGATCCTATACAAGCAACATAATACAAAGCTGCCCCAAGAAAAACTGTATCTATGGTCTCTCATGTTGCAGACCACATCTAAGAGCAGCTACGGTAACCTGCATCCACTATGGTGGCATAGAAGAAGGCCACCCACCACCATTGCCAAAACCTAAGTCAACCGAGACACCCCAGGCATTTGCTTCAAAGCCTTGATGTTCACTTTGCCTTCCTCCAGGGTGAATCTTGGGTCACTACACAATCTCATCATGGCATGGCCCTGATTGACCGAAGGAGTCATGAATCGCCCATGTATGGGGATCCTCAAGATCCTCCATACATCCTCTAGAGTGGGAGTCATATCCCCTATCGGTAGTCGAAAGTAGGATGACTTTGGATACCATCTCTCTGTTAGGGCTGTCAATAGCCCCATGTTTGTAGGAATTTGTGGCATCTCTGCCACATGTCGTAGTTCAACATCTGCTATTCTGTCTCACTCGGCTTGATCGAGCATGGCTAAGTCATCCCTAATACCCCCGTATTTCCACTCTTGACTCTTTAGCAATCCCCTCTACAAAATAAACAATAAAACAACAAAAATCATTAGTACCTAATCATTAAAATCAATTAAAATCAATTTCATCTCATAAAAAAATGATATCACCCATTATTGGATGATATCGTACCAAATTTAGTTAAATCGTCCTTAATAGGACAAAATCATCTTCATTTCTTTAATTTGGGAATCGCCCCTTATTAGACGGGATCGCCCCTATTTCTTTGATTTCATCCTCAGACAAAATCGGTGATATAGGGAAAATTTTGATGAAATTGGGACGATTTCATCCCGACGTCGTCAATGGCCTAAAAATAGCCACGACACCAAAAAAAAATTAAAATTAAACTTAAAAGTTAAACAAATCAAGCTAAAAACATAGTACACTAGGTTTAGATCCTTACCCGTAACCCGCATCAGACCTCTATCGATCTGTGTGTCGTTTCCACCATTTCGACTGTAGAGCTTTGAAATAGCCAAAGTGAACAGTAAAAATGAATTAGGGTTTTACCCTATTTTTCCTATTTTTATTTAAAAACAACATTTTTTAATTTTTTGCTTTTTCGTGCTTTTACCTCAAATGTTCGATTTACTTAAAAACTCGGAGGGCGCACCATAGCAAAAAGTTGTACGATTCGACCTAGAATCGTCGTCTAAAAAATGGAATAAGTTTTCACTTTTTCATAAAGCATGGAGAACTCGTATTTAATGCATTTTCTTCAAAAAATTTGCTAAAGAGGGGGCAAAATGTAGCACCCTAAAATTGGTGCGGTTAAACCATCAGTAAAAGATAAAAAAATTGAATTTCAACCTTGAAATCGCTCGTTAACTACTCACCTCATTTTTTGTGCCATTTTTAGAATTCGTTTTGACCATTGGACAATATCGTTGCCGATCTAACGATATCATCCCAAATCAGACAAATTCGTCTAGAAAAGAATGTCTAGACGATTTCATCCTAAAACCAAATTTTCATAATTAGCTTCTGTTTCAAAAACCTCTCCAACTCGGGAAGAAGCGTGTCTACGTGGTTGGAGATTCCTACATTGGAGATCTCCCAGATTGGGATGATCCCCAACCTCCTAACCTCCCCCTAATCCTATATAAACTTGGGATTTTCCCAGTTTATCCTCTTGGTTGATCATTCCCTTGCAACCTTAGCTTTTGCTGTGTTAGAATGTCCTATTCCCCATCATTTGCATTCGCATTTTCAAGTTTTATTACAGGATCTCACTGTATTTTAGTCGAAGGAAGCTCGGATCGTCATAGGTGATTCAACCATAATTTTAGATGATCCTAATGAGATCGATGATGATCTCGTATGATTGCAGATGATTTTGACAGCAGTTCAGATTGGGGGCAATCAAAGCCCTGAGTTTGCATTCTCTATCCCCTTTATTTAATTGTGCATTAGATTAATTCACTTCTATTCTGCATCTTGGAGTTCACCTCATTTATCATATTTGCATGATAACATTCAAAGTAAATTATTAAAACATTGCGTCCTATTTGATTTGATATCTGGATTTATCATTTAAGCATTTACATTCTTATTTCTATCATTTTTGTATCATTCTTGCAATTGTATTTTTGGTTTTTGGTATCTGTTTTCATGATTACAGGTTTCTGACAAATTTTTCTGATGAATTCGTCAGGTTACTGACAATATTGGTTGATCTCAGACAATCTCCTATGATCTGGATGATTCTATACAATTATAGATGTTCCTGTCATATCCGGGATGATCTGGACTCCTACAAGCTTCAGAATCTTCATCAGACATCAGAAATCAGGTGCACTCTTCTCCATTTTAGATATTTTATGTATTTAGGATTCATTTATGTTTGTTGTCTTCATATAAACTAGAAATTTCATATAGAATAGCTTAGATTAATTTTGGCCAACCTAGGAATTTGAATGATTGAACATAAAATGAACACATCAAACCCATTCTCGACCTAGGCATGGAAACTACCACTCAAAGTTTCCTGGTGAACCCCACCATCCATAAAAAATTCACCCTTATACCCCTCCCCAAAGAGGTGCGACCTTCAAAGAGCCTCTTCATCCGAGGTATTGTCCCATCCTTCTCGCATCCCCCTTTCGGGCATGGATCATTTAGCCTGAAGGTAAGGGTGTGAAAAATTTGGGCGATACACTTCCATCGAATAAATTTTAGTTCTCATAATATCTGGAAAGAAGCTGATCATAGTAGACCTAGATGAGAAGGAGCTATTGAAGGTCCCTACTAATCTAAAGGTGCAAAACAAAAGATATAGTCATAAGTGAAAGCAACTGATGCAACATATAAGCCAGAAGAACCTATCCTATTAAAAGATATCTTGCCCATACAAGTGAAATAAATATTACAAGCAAAGGCATAAACTTTTCAAGCACAAGATGAGATGAAAGAACAGGCAAAATAACACCTCAATTACCTATATTTGACCAATTTTTAAGGGTGGAAGCCACACAATAATATCAAAATAAGTATGAGGTTGTTGATGAAATAAGGGAGTCCACTTCTTCTATGTAAAACATCATTTAAGAACTAAATAAGATCCCTACAAAGGTTAGTCTCTATGATGTATTGTAATTTCCTGGATAAGTTGATTTATTGCAAGAATCCTTAAAGTTTGTTCAAGAGAAAAAGAAGAATCTTGCTCAGACTATGTTATCTTAGACACTTACAACCTTAGCTACTGGAAATAATAGGCCACCCCCTTTCTATTTGTCTCTTAGGATGGAGGCTTGGATTGTGCATAACTGCATGATCGACTATGGCATTGCGACAACTATCATGCTAAAGGTAATTTGTGAAGTTATGGGCATGGAGTATACTAGGAGTATCCCAAGAGTTTTACAATTGGATGGTACTCCTGTAAGAACACTAGGGGTCATCAAAGATATCCCCATTTTCCTACATAAAATACCTCAAATCACGGTGATCCAAGAGGTGGTTGTATTAGACTTAGAGCCATATTTTAGCATGTGCCTCTCTAGAAAGTTCACTGCCAAGTTGGGAGGCTATCTTTCTCTAGATTATTGACATCTAGAAGTTTCTATCAAAGAAAATAGAATCCAAATATACAATGAGAAGCCTTCCATATTTCATGTGGAAAGGATTAAGGAAGAAGAAAAATCCATGGATTCTGTCAACATGGTCACCAAAGAATTAAAATAATTGGATTTAATGGAAGAAAATATGGATGAGTTTTGTACAGAATATGAATTTTTAATGAATGATTTTAATGCAATGATGGAAAATGAGATTGGTTGTTACTCCATTACTAAGCCTAAAAAAGCTGAAGTGAAGGTGTCTGATGATCAAGGTCCTATTCCAGATCAAAGGTGGAAGCTCTATTTTTATGGTGCAAGATGTAAGAATGGCACAAGATCTAGAATTGTTCTCATTTCTCATTCTAGCATACAGAATACTTATTCATACCTATTGATCTAGAGTTGTATAAACAATGCTATAGAATATGAAGCATTGTTCTTAGGCTTGAAGAAAGAGGAGAGGCTTGGAATCAAACAACTATAAATTTTTGAAGATTCATAATCGATTGTGAATCAAGTAACTAACAAGTGTGTCTCTAAGAAGCACTATTTAAAGGTATACCACAACATATTTTGGGATATATTTGAATATTACACATCATTGAACATCCAAGCAATCTCATAGGAATAGAATAAGTATGTTGATCTTTTGGCATCCCTTAGCACCAATTTTTTTCCAGTTGAACACATGGTGAAGAAATCGAATATCATAAGATTGGTTTACAGGCCTTCAGTTCCTAATAAGAATATCTATTGGCAAGTGTTCAAAATTTAAGAGCAGATCATGAATTTCTTGATAAGAGAGGCTCGTAATGTGGAAGGAAGAATACTTGATGAAGAGAAACCTGAGGGAATGATCCAGTTGAGAAATAAACATATCTTGAAAGGATTGATTATGCTCAAAAGTCTCTTTGATCAGAATAATAGAGCTAAAAAATATAAGATCAAAGTAGATGATAAGGATTACACTAAGCTATAGTTGGGACTCAAAAAGTTAGTCAAAGTTGGCACTAATTGCACTCCAAAATAACTTGAGCAGATCAAGGAGCTATACCATGAATTCCTAGACATTGTCACCTGGATTTACCAAGATTTAAAAGGCTACAACAAGGATGTTATCTAGCATACCATTGAGCTACAGGAAGGAGTGAAACCCTTCAGGTAGAAAAAAAGACCAGTCAATCCCAAAATTGAAGTCTTGATGAAATCTAAACTATTAAAAATACTAGAAGCTAAAATTATTTACCCGATCAAGCATTCTACTTGGGTAGCAAATTTTGTTCCTATGAGTAAAATAATGGAGATATTCACCTGTGTGTTGATTTATGGAATTTCAATCAAGCATCTCTGAAGGATCATTATCCCTTGCCATATATTGATCAAATTCTTCACATAGTTGCAGAAGCTCAAATATTTTCTTTGTTAGAAAAATTCTCTGGCTACAATCAGATATGGGTCAAGGATGAAGACTAATACAAAATTACATTCACCACAAAATAAGGTACATTTTATTATTAGTGAATGCCTTTTGGTCTCTCTAAATTTAAAGAAAATTTATAGATAGTGATGGATGTGTTGGTCAAAATGACCACATCCAAGGAAATAAGGTTTAATCTTCTCAATATTTTGCTAAGTGTAGAGAAAATTTATGATCACACAATATTTTGAAGGCTAAAAGCAAAACTAAGATAGAATTCATGTTGGCATGACATTTTGAAGGCCAAGGATAGAACTAAGGTGGAAAGTCATGATGGCATGACATTTTTAAGGCCGAGGGTAGAACTAAGGTGGAAAGTCATGATGGCATGACATTTTGAAGGTCGAGGGTAGAACTAAGGTAGAAAGTCATGATGGCACGATATTTTGAAGGCCAAGGGTAGAACTAAGGTGGAAAGTCGTGATGGCATGACATTTTGAAGGTTGAGGGTAGAACTAAGGTTGAGATTTATGATGGTGCAACATTTTGAAGGTTGAGGGTAGAACTAAGGTAGTAAGTCATGATGGTGGAAAATTTTAAAGGTCGAGGGTAGAAATAAGGCATGAAGTCATGATGGCATGAAATTTTGAAGGCCAAGGATAGAACTAAAGCAAAAAGTCATGAAAGCATGACATTTTGAAGGCTGAGGGTCCATCCATGACCAAAAGTCACAATGGTGCAACATTTGAAGATGAGGTGGACCACAACATCTCTAAAGAGGTTAAGGAAGATTATCGTAACAAGATCTCAACAACTTCTAGTTGAAAGCTCCATTCTATTTTAACTACCTCTTTACCAGAATGAGCCTACGGGCATATTGTTGTAACAACTTTCAATTTTTCTATTATGTAAAACTCTTTATATAGAATGAGTGACTCAAACAAATGATCGACTCTTAGGTGTTTACAATGCTATGTACATATACTTATGGAATATTAATAAAAGATCATTCATTATGATTGTTGGCTTACTAGTGTTCTAAATCAAGTATGTATGTATTGGTGATTGCTATATAAATTTATATTGAATGTAACCTGCATCAATTCTTACTCTGAATTTCTGTAATAAAGTTCTGCTAGAAATAAAATTAACTTTACAAATAAGCTTACACTTAAATAGATTTCTATCAAAATTTTAGTTTCTCTATTTTGGTTGTTCAGTTTTATGCTTCTCTATAAAAGGTTGTAATAAGTTGCTTTGTTGTTATCTAATATACACCTTTTAATAAACTATATAAATAGCTACATTTCCCTCTCTTTATGCATTTCCTTCTCTCTCACTTTTCTTAAAATAAGCAAGGAACTAGCCTCGTATAGATATTGAACTAGGTAAAATCTGTGTTATCCTAGTCTTTCAATGTTGGCAAAGTATTAGGTGCAAACGTAACCAAAGGTAAATTTTGCTCCAATAGTTTTTGGCATGTCTGGTGGGACCCAAACTCATGCAGTATATAGATCAAAGTTTTGATGAATACCTTTGACCTGATAGTTTCTTATAAATCATCTAGCAACTCCACCCCAGAAAGTAACCCTATGACAGCATTTACCTAATTTCTAGTTATATATCATATTTTATGATAACTAGATCTAAAGCAAAAAATTTAGAATAACCCATAGAGTTCTTTGAACTACACCTTGGTAGCCTCAGAGCTAATCCTATTTTAGTTTCTAGAACATCCTCTTCATATACTGCTAACATAGGATATGTGAATCTTCCCCCTGTAGCCTTCCCTAGTGCTACCGCTAGTGGAACCTTAACTCTAGCTACCCACATACCTGTAAGATCCGGTAGAACTATAATCACAATGGCTACAAATCAGTCGATTCTATATTACCCCTTATGGAATCACACAAGCCATTTGAATCTAGTAGCTCAACATCCAATTCCAGTAGCGGCATTGAAAGCTCTACCCCAGTATGATGGTACTAGAAAGACAGCTTAAGATTATTGTCAAGACATAGCCGCACTAGCTCCAATACATAAAATTATTGAAGAAGATGTTATGATAAGATTGCTGGTCATTTCCTTAAAAGGGAAAATGCTCTATTAGTAAAAAATCCTTGACAACCAAACAATAGCTACTTGGGCCTAGCTTTCTGGTAAACTAGTAGAAGAATTCAATGAGCATGTAGACCCATTCTTCCTACTGAATTAGTTTACTCTTATCCATAAATACCTGTAAGAGGATATTGTTGACTTTAACATCAGGTTCAGTCGAACATGGTAGAGAGTACTTGACGAGCTGTGACCCACTAATGAGAAGTCAATTTATTATTATCTCAGAGCTTTCAACTCAGACATAAGCATGGTCATCAGGCAATCCCAAGTGTTTACCTTCCCTGATATTTACCAAGAAGCACAGAAAGCAGAGAGAGATATGATTGCTATTGTAAGGTTCCTGATGAAAATTAAAATGCTAATTTTCCTAGATTTTCCTCAAGCATCTAGTACTACTTACCAACTCCTACTTTAGCTTCTAGTACTAGTCTTTGCAAATAGACAAGATAACCTAACATTCGAGTAATATAGGTGCCCCCTACTTCTCCAATGCTTCCTGCTATTCCGAAAATCCCTATAGCAACAGTTCCATCTACATAATATCCTCAAATTGTAGTTTTTCAATATTTGCAAGAATATTTCAAAAATTTGGTGAATAAATTTATGTCAATGGAAAGAAGAGAAGTAGAAAGGAATTTACAACCAAGAAGGTTCCCACAAGTGATAAAATATCAATCATCCACTAGTGGTAGAAGCTATGAAAAATCTAACATGCTTTATGCCAATGAAGAAAGTGAACCTAGTAATGTTTCAACAAAGTTAAACTTCTAGTGCTCCATGTGTAATGACCCCCATGCTAAAACTTCTTGCATGATTCATCAACACCATGTTCAGAAGGTAGTTATCAAAAAGGCTAAGATAACCCTCAAAGGCTAGGTTGATATGATCCAAGAAGAGAATAAAAATTTCATGATGCCTTCTATTGAACAAGTAGTTGTCCTTACCAAATTAGGAAATAAACCTTTATAGGATGATCCCTAAGATCTCAACCCATGAAGGTGCCTTCACCTATAAGGAACCCTATTGAGAAAATAACCTCTTATGAAAAATATCCCCCAAGTTCAATCCAAAAATATGTAGAAAATCGTAAGGAAGCACCTCAAAAAAAAGAAGCAGAAACACAAGAACAAGCTAGGGACAAACCAAGATACCCCTCACTAACTAAGTGTCAAAGGATTGACTCTACTTAGGGGTACATAAATAAGTATGATGCAAATGTTAGAAAAACGAACAGATTTGTTTATTGAATTGTGCAGTTTAAATAAGACTGCAATAACAATATTGCCGGAGGTTGCCAAACCAACCAGCGTACATAGCATGTTGTTATAACAAAATAACAAATGCACAAATAAGACAAATAATGAAATAACTACGCTAACATCCCCCCTTATTACATTATTTGGGTAATAGGATGACTACTAGCTATACTAACATCCCCCCTGATTACATCACTTTGCAATACAAAGAGAGCTGCGAAACAATTCAAATTTGACATGTGCAAGTGCCTTAGTGAAAATGTCAGCAACTTGAGCATCAGTGGGAATGTGTTGAAGTTGAATTCAATGCTTTGGAACTTCATCTCGAATGAAATGACATTGTGTGTCAATGTGCTTTGTTCTTTCATGATGGACTGGATTCTTGACGAGGTTCAGAACACCCTGATTGTCGCAAAACAAGTGTATTGGAGATTTTGATGGATGGCCCATACTTGTCAGAATGCGATGCAACCATATCACTTTGCACATAGCTTCACGTGCGGTGCGATACTCTACCTCTGTTGATGAAATAGCAACCACCTGTTGCATCTTGCTATGCCAAGAGACAGGACCGGATCCCAGATGAAAAATGTATCCAAAAGTTGACTTGCGATCATCAAATGATCCAGCATAGTCGGAGTCCGTGTATCCTTGCAAGAAGAATTTGTTGTTCCTCTTGTATTCTAGGCCATATTCCATAGTACCACGGACATAGTGAAGAACACGTTTTGTTGCTTTCCAATGAGTGGTCTTAGGCTCCTGCATGAACCTCAAAATATAGTTGACAACAAATACGAGATCTGGCCTAGTATTGGTCAGATATATGAGACTCCCAATCAACTGTCGATAGATAGTACCATCTACCTAAGGTGAATCATCATATCACGATAACTGAAGTCCATTCTCCATCGGAGTTGCCATTGGCTTGCAATCAGTCATGCGATATTTTTCCAGCAATGTCTTGGCATATTTTTTCTGAGACACTTTGATGGAGTGCTCCTTCTGGCTGAATTCCAAACCAAGAAAATAATGGAGAAGTCCGAGATCTGTCATCTCAAAATATTTACACAAGTTTCTTTTGATAGTAGAGATCATAGTTTTTGAACTCCCTGTAATGAGCAGATCATCAACATAGAGTACAAGCAACACTATCTCAGAACCCTGTTTCTTGAAATAGAGGTTTGCATCTGACGGAAATCTCTTAAATCCATGTTGCATAAGGTGATTGTCCATTTTTATATACCAAGCTCGAGGAGCTTGTTTCAGACCATATAAGGATTTGACCAATTTGCAAACCTTCTGCTCTTGGCCTTCCACTTCAAATCCTTTTGGCTGAGTCATGTAGACTTATTATTGGAGATCACCATTTAGAAAGGCACTTTTGACATCCATCTGGTGAAATTTCCACCCATATTGTGCTGCCATAGCACACATAACTCGAATTGTGGTCATCCGAGCAGTAGGTGCAAAAGTTTCCTCGTAGTCAATGCCTTCCTTTTGAGCATAGCCCTTTGCAACAAGACGAGCCTTATGCTTATCAATTGTTCCATCTGCATTGTACTTGACTTTATATACCCATTTGCAGCCAATGGGTTTCTTTCCATGCGGTAGATCAACAAGCTTCCAAGTTTTATTTTTCATCAAAGACTCATACTCTGTATCCATAGCGGCCTTCCACTGAGGATCAGTAAGAGCATCTTGCACCGATGCGGGTTCAAGATCGTCTATGGTAGACATGAACGCCCTGTCATCATCAATATCCATATCCTCTACTTCGTACGTGGAGTTACGAGAAAGTTCCTCAAAATATTGACAAAGATCATCAACCTCACCAGTTTCTTTGGCTTCTTTTTCCTTTTGAGCCATACTGTGTGTACGAGGTCTATCCAAGTTCAAATTTGGAGGAGTGGATAAATTTGCGTCTCTGATTGTATTTTTACATGATTTTGGATTCTTCTTCGATGGTGTTGAAGAAGATGTAGAAGGACCTCCTGTCTGTGTTGACGAAGGAATCTTCTCTTCCTTAGATTCCACAAGATCTAGTTGTACTTTAGATGTGCTCTGTGATGTGAAAGCTTCATCAAAGACAACATCTCTACTGACATGAATTTTCTTGGTCAAAGGATCTATCAAACGATATCATTTAGAGTGCTCATCATACCCAAGAAAAATACATCTCAGTGTTTTCTCATCTAGCTTCTTCCTTTTCTCTTTTGGTATGTGCATGAAAGCGTGACATCCGAAAATACGTAGATGAGATATGGAGGTTTTTTGACCACTCCATGCTTCCTATGGAGTCATTACTTTTAGGGCCTTTGTGGGTGCCCTATTCAACAGATATACTATAGTGGTGACGACTTACGCCCAATATTGTTGCCCAAGAGTAGCTCCTGTGAGCATACAATGAAACATTTCCATGATAGAACGGTTCCTTCTCTCAGCAACTCCATTTTGTTGAGGAGTATAGGCAGTTGTTAACTGTATCTTGATTCCATGCTTATCTAAGAATGCAAAAAATTATTTAGAGGTAAAATCCCCCCCTCGATCTGAGCGGAGGGTTTTAATAGAAGCTCCTGACTCCTTCTCAACGAATTTCTTGAACTGCTGGAAGAATGCGAAAGCTTCAGATTTCAGTTGGAGAAAGAAAACCCACATCTTTTGTGAGTAGTTATCTACGAATAACTAAAAGTACCTCTTCCCTCCACAACTGTTGTGTGTGAAAGTACCGCACAGATCGGTGTGAATTAACTCCAGAGGTTTTTGTGCTCTTGTTGAGCTCTTCTCAAATGGTACTCTATCTTGCTTTCTGCCAGCGGTCGAGCACAGCGGCAATGTGGCAGAAAGGGAAGGAATACCCTTTACCATCTCATACTTACTGAGCTCAAGTAAGTAGCCAGAAATAAGATACCCATATCTCTTGTGCCATAGGGAAGTTGCCTCCTTGGTAGAGACAGTCATGGCAACATGTGGAGTAGAGATAGCATCTAGGGAAAATAAGTCGTGCTTATATGAAGCTGTTGCAATCTGCTTACCCTTCTTGGTAATAGTACAACACTTCTTGCCATTCTCAACACGAAAGTTGACAACCATATTTCTATCCAGGATTTGTGTGACTGAAAAAAAATTGTTAGCCAATCTCGAAACATAGAGGACTTTATCAATCTGACACTTGCCATCAGGAAGAGTGACTGAAACTGTACCCTCTCCTTGAACCCTATAGGTTTTATCATCATTAATGGTGACAGGTTTGCCCTCTTTGGCCACAAATGATTCAAACCATGATTTATCGCCAGTCATATGTTTGCTAGCTCCAAAATCGACATACCAAACATGATCCCTCTATGTGGAATCTGTGGTAGTCATGAGCACCTTGTGTGCCCATTCATAATCTGAGTCAGATTCTTCAATAGCAACATTCACCTGGGGTTGCTTGTTTTTATTTTGTGGTTTGTTTTGGCCTTTCTACTTGTTCTTATGCCAACACCTGTTGGTGTCATGGTTGTCTTTCTCATAGATCTTGCACCACATCTTCTTCTGTTGAGGTTGTTTTCCTTTTCCTTTCAGGTCTTTTTGAGAATTTTCTCCTTTCTAAAAGTTGCCTCTTTTTGTCCATTACCTTTCTTCCTAGAACCCTGCCTATTGGTGTATAGGGCTGTATTGGAAGAATCATCCTTGTGAAGTTGGCGTGCCTCCTGTTGTTGAAGCAGATTGACCAACTCGATGTAGGTAATTTGTTGTTGAGACACCTGGATGGAGGTGATCAACATATAAAATGAAGAAGGTAAAGCTCTCATCACAATTGAAATGAGAAGCTTTTCGTCCACAGGATCTCCCAAAGAATTCAATTTCTCTTTCAATTCAGACACTCTGCACAGAAAGAGTTCAACTGTTTCACCCTGTCTCAAACTCAGGTTATGAAGTTGTTGTTGAATATGAAGAATGGTGGAATCATTCTTTCCCTCATAGATGGTTTTAAGGGCATCCCATGCCTCTTTACCACTTGCTTTGTCAGCTATATGAGGTTGCACTTCATCTGAAATAACAAACAAAATGAGCACCTTTGCTCGACTGTATTTCTTGTCAAAAGCTATCTGATCAGCAGTAGGAGCTGTGGATCCTAATGTTGGTGAAGGCCTAGGTGTTACTCCAGTAACAATATCCCATAAATCTTCCATTTGGAGAATTGCCTTCATCTTATGTTTCCATGGTGTATAATTTGGACCTTTCAATAACTGATGAGGATCAGTCATCAACTTTGCAACAGTGGCCATAGTGAAGGTTCCTTATATCACTAATTGGTCCCCCTTTCGATATACCTTTTGCTAGGCCATTATACCGTACAAAATACCCACCATTACATGAGGGAAACTATATGTATTTAGAAAGATCAACAAAAATCACCCGCCCTTACGTGAGGGAGACTATAGGTGAGTTTTAGATATCATACGATACATGGAACATAAGTAGTACTGAAAGGGAATCGCCTTGTTGATGGCACCTACCATAGAAGATTCTTCTCATGCGTGGGGTGTAACTTTCCCTAAACACTATGAAGAATACTTTGTCAGGATTTATGCCTAAACACAAGAGCGATTAAGGGTAGTGGATGGAGTAAAAAAATGCAAAAATGGCAAACTTATCTCTCCCCGATGATTTATAGAGAACAAGCTCGGACGTCGTTGTAGCAGCTATATTAGGCGATGGATACAGTAGTGCAATCACGACAGCTTTACACTGTAAGTGCTGGCGGATGTATCACAAATACCGAACGCTGCAGTGCAATAAATTGCACGGATGGGTTGTAATTATTCGGGGACTTAGGGAGTGTATTTGATTTTTTTAACTTTTAATGAAGTAGTGCAAAAATGAAATATGCAACATACAACATAAAAAGTGCCCACAAGAATTAACCCTCCAGGTGTCGGACACAGCCGAAAATGCACCTTTACAATAATGCCAAAAATTTGAATTTTTTTTTCAGAAAATTACTCACATTCCCCCTTTGATTTTTTGAAAAAAAATATCCCCCCTAAAAAAATTCTCTTTAACAAAGCATTTTAATAATTATTATGTATTTAAAGTTAAAATAAATAATTTTAATTTATATAGTTTTTTAAAAACTTATGAAAAAATAAATTAAAATTAAATTTTAATTTATAAAGTTTTAAAACTATAAAAAATAAATTAAAATTAAAAATTTTAACTAAAAGATAATAATTAAAAAAAAAATTATACCTTCGAACCCTCGACCTCCAGGCTCCCAGAGCCTTACCGCATGGCTCACAACCACGTGAGCCAGCGGGCTGATCCGAAAGAATCAAGGGGCCCCCTCGTATTTGAGGAGGGTCCTCAGCCTGTTGCCCGAGCGCAGTAGACTCCTCTGCAAATCACGGCCTCGCTGTTGCTTCGTCGTAGCTACCGTCGCGCGCTGGGGTTTTTTTTTTTTCTTTTTTAAATAAAAAATTCCCGTGGGGGGGGGGCGCTCGGGTTCCTCTTGCAGCGCTGCGTCCCGGGACATGGCAGCGCATTGCGTCCACGTCCAACCGGGGGGGGGACGTCGTAGCGCGCTACGCACGAGGGGGGACGTCGCAGCGCGCTGTGTCCACGTCCAACGGGGGGGGACGTGGCAGCGCGTACAGCGCGCTGCATCCCAGCCGGGGAGGAGCTGCTGGACGCACTTGCGTCTGCGTTCCAGTGGCTGTCCGCTGGATGCACTTGTGCTGTGTTCTAGCGGCTGTCAGCTGGATGCACTTGTGCTGCGTTCCAGTGGCTGTCTGCTCTGCAATGGGGGGGGCCTCCCCTCCCTCAGTCGCGCGTGGATGCGCGACGACTGTCGCGTGTCTGCGTGCAACAATTTATTTATTTTTTTTTTAATTTAGGGCCCTTCTGCGGTGTGGCATAATCACGCCCAGCGAGAAAAAAAAATTTAATTTTCCTTTGTTTTTTTTTTCAGCATCAACTCCTTCCTCCGTCTGTGCACGCAAAAGAAAATTTCTCTGCAAAAAAAAATTTCTCTGCATAGAAAAAAAATTACAGAAATGGCTCTGATGCCATGTTAGAAAAACGAATAGATTTTTTTATTGAGTTGTGTAGTTTAAATAAGACTGCAATAACAATATTGCCGGAGGTTGCCAAACCAACCAGCGTACATAGCATGTTGTTATAACAAAATAACAAATGCACAAATATGACAAATAATGAAATAACTATGCTAACAGCAACAGTGAAGGAGAAAAGTGTTGAATCCCTTCCATTTAACATAGTCAAGAAAATGAAGAAAACCCCCTCCAAAGAAACTATGCATAAAGATTTGTAGCTTCCAGGATATATTGACTTATTTTAAGAAACCTTGAGGTCTATTAAGAATAAGAATAATATCCCAACTCAGATAGATTTTCTGCAAGCTATTCTGACATCCACTTCAAGAAAATATAGACCCCCTCCTTTTTATCTATCTCTCAAAATGGAAGGGTGGGTAGTTCACAACTATATGATAGACTTTGGAGCTACAACCACTGTGATGCCCAAAGTAGTATGTGATATCATGGGCATGGAATATACAAGAAGTAGTCTCAGTGTCTTACAGTTAGATGAAACCCCTGTAAAAATGGTAGGGGTAATCAAAGATATCCCAATAGTGCTCCATAGACTACCCCAACTTACATTCATACAATAAGTGGTAGTAGTGGATTTGGAGCCCTATTTTGGTATGTGTCTCTCGAGGGAGTTCACAACTAAGATAAGAGGATATTTATCACTAGATTTATCATATTTAGAAATCCCATTCAAGGGAAAAATAGTGAAAATATTTAATGAAAAACCATAAACTTTCCATATCGAAAGACTTTAAGAGGAAAAAAAACAATCCACCATCATGAACATGATGATAGAGGAACTAGAAGGCTTGGAATTTATGGAAGAAGCTCTAAATGTATTACAAGAGGAATACTAGTTCTCCCTTCAGGACTTTAACCCCATGATAGATATAGACATAGGGAGATACATGATTTTAAAACCCAATAAAGATAGCCTTCTTCCTCTCCCTCAAGTTGACCAACCTAACAATAAATTGTGGAAACTTTTCTTTGATGGTGCTAGATGTAAAAATGGAGCTAGAGCAGGTATTTTTCTAATCTCTCCAACAGGTGAAGAGAAAGTATTATCTTACAGGTTAACTTGGAGTTTTACTAATAACATAGCAGAGTATGAAGCACTGTTCTTAGGCCTCAAGAAGACTAAAAATATGGATATCAATCAGCTACATATCTTTGATGATTTCAAAATGATAGTGAATCAAGTCATTTAAAGGTGTGTAAGCAAACAAAACTACCTTAAAGCCTACAAGAATAATATTTGGTATTTTCTGGAATATTTTGAATATTTAAACATAAAAGCAATCCCAAGAGAGAAAAATACCCATGCATGCTTGTTGGCTTCAGTAGGGGTGAATTTTTTTCCTATCAGCAATGTCATCCAAAAGTCAAAAATAGTTAAGCTAATCTATAGGTCTTCTATGCCAGATAGGAATACCTTCTGGTAAGTTTTCAAGAATGACAAATAGATAGTGGACTTCCTCATCCACAAGATGAACTACTCTAGCAATAGGAAAATTGAGGATGAGGAAGATGCAAGTATGATCCAGTTAAAGAACAATCACATCCCAAAAGGGTTGGTCACCCTGGAAAGCCTATTTGATAACAATGATAGGTCCACTGGCCATAAAATGAAAGTTGATAAGCATAGATACAAAGAAGCTCAAATGGGACCCGATAAAGCCATCAAAGTAGGCATGAATAATATGTAAGTACAACTAGATGAGATCAAGAAATTATTGAAAGAGTTTCTAGACATCATTGTTTGGACCTATGGTGACCTGAAGGCCTGCTCTAAGGAAATGATCTAGCATACAATCGAACTTGAGGAAGGTGTAAAGCCATTTTAATAAAAGCAATGATTGGTGAATCCTAAAATTGAAGCTCTAATGAAGTAGGAGCTGCTAAAATTACTTGAAGCTAAAATTATTTACCCAATCAAGCATTCGACTTGGATCACTAACCAAGTCTTGATTAGGAAGAACAATGGAGACATCCGGTTGTGCATCGACTTTCACAACTTGAATAAAGCTTCACTGAAATACCATTATCCTCTCCTATAGATTGACCAAATCCTACACACAGTAGCAAGAGTAGAAATATTCCCACTCCTATATGGCTTCTCGAGATACAATCTAGTATGGGTCAAGGATGAATATCAATTTAATACCATGTTCACAACCAAGAGGGGAAACTTTTCTTACCAGAGAATGCCCTTCGGGTTATCCAACACCGGAGCAACCTTTGAAAGAGCTATGGATGTAGCGTTCAAATAACTTGTTAATTAAATAATAGTGATATATCTATATGATATGACAGTGTTCTCTCATCAAAAATAGGATCACATAGGACATCTTAGGAGTGTGTTCAAAAAATTTAGAAAATTTGGCATCTCCATAAATCCCAAGAAATATATCTTCACTATGGAGGAAGGACTTTTACTCAGCCATGTTGTTTCTAAGTCTGGTCTAGCTATAGACCCTAACAGGGTGAAAGAACTATTATAAATCCCCCTCCTTCTTAAAAAAAAAGGCTTGCAATCATTCTTCAGCAAAATCAACTTTGTGCACAAATTCATATCTGATTTTACACAAATTGTCAAATCCATGACTGAGTTGTTGAAGAAATGTGTTGAGTTCAAGTGGACAGATGCAAGGAAATAGGCATTCTAGAAGATCAAGGAAAAAATAGCTCAAGCCCCCATCTTGGTAAATCCAGAGTACTCCAAGGGTTTCTTCTATATGTTGTAGGCTAACAAGAAAGCTACGCCACAGTACTCATGCAGAAAGGGGTTGACAATGAAGAAAGGCCCATAGATTTTCTGAGTCAAACTATGCAAGAACATGAATATAAGTATAACTTCATTGAAAAATAGATGTATACAATAATGAAATTTCTAAAAAAATTTAGGTATTTCCTCTCACAAAGCATGACTATAGTATATGTAGTTCACCTCGACGTTAGAAACTTCATCATATAGGGGGAACTAGGTGATAAAAATGTAGGTTGGGTGATAAAGATACAAGAATACGATGTAGAAATACACCCAATCAAGCTGGTAAGAGGTAGAGCACTATGCCAAGAGCTCACCAAGCAAGCTTCATCTAAATACGTAGCTTGCCAAACTCAATAAGCAACCTTATATGATGATCAACCTTCAGAACATCTTGAATGGGTAGATGAATTAATTAGGTACTTCCAAACTGGAAAGTGCCCTACATTTTTGAATGCTTCATAAAGAAGAAGGTATAGGATCGAGGATTTGAAATACACTTTGCTACCTAAGGGGTTGTAAAAAAAAAATTGGATGGAGTTTTGCTTCAAGTCATAAATGAGAATAAAAAACAAAATATCTTGGAGGAATTCCATAGAGGCTCATTAGGAGGACACTACTCATGGAGGACCACCACCTTAAAGATCATTAGAACTGGATGCTACTGGTCAACTATATTTTCAAACACCTTCAAAATAATTAGAAACTATGAAGAATGCTAGAGATACATTGGGAGAAACTGGATTGCTTCGATGCCCCTAAAATCCATTCAGGTTGAAGAACCTTTTGAACAATGGGGATTCGACTTCATTGGAATAATAGATCCCAACTCATCTATTGGACATAATTACATCAAGACAACTATTGACTATTTCAGTAAGTGGGTAGAAGAACGAAAAAAGTAGACCAGGAGGTTGTAATGGAATTTTTATAAAGTTTAATCATGAGATTCGACATCCCAGATGCATTGGTCATGGACAATGGCTCATATTTCATAGGTTCCAAGATGATTGAATTTGAATGTAAATATGGGATTTACTTGAAAACATCCTCAAACTATTATCCATAGGGAAATAGATTAGCTGAATCAACAAATAAAATCTTGTTTAGGATCTTGAAGTAGACTCTGAAGGACAACAAGAGAATTTGGGACTCTCCGATCAACCAAGCACTATGGGTTGATAGAATAACCATCAAGAACTCTATCAACATATCTCCCTAATTTATAGTCTATGAAAAAGAAGTGGTTATTCCAATACATATAGAGATGCCAGCTCTAAAACTACTCAATCAAACTAGTACAGAGGAAGCAGAACCAATGGAGAACAAGTTGATCCAACTCCTACAGTTAGAAGAACAAAAGGAGCAAGCCTATGACCACTATCAAAAACATGTGGTTGCCATGAAAAAATGGTTTGATAAAAAGGCCACTTTGAGAAATTTCAAGGTAGGAGACTTGGTCCTAAGATGGAATTAAAGGAAGTCAAAATCTGTAAATCATGACAAATTCGATGCATTCTGGGAAGGCCCTTTCGAGGTAGTAGAGGAAAAATAGCAAAACTTCTTCCAGTTGAGAAATGAACAGGGTCAGGTCCAACCTATCCCAGTCAATATCTTCCACTTGAAGTTGTACTACAAGTAAAAGGTTTCCCTCTGTCTTGTGTATTTTATGTAAATTTTTTTTTTCTTTTAGTCTTCAATAAATATCATGATGGCATGAAATTTTGGTATCCAAAGTCTCTTTCAATGTAATTTTTTATGTTTTCATGACTTCTTGATAGTTGATGGCCACTCCAAGGACAAATTTCATGATGGCATGACATTTCAAAACCCAAAGGCCTCTTCCATAAAAATTGTTGTGATTTCATGACTTTTTGGTAGTCAATGGCCACTCCAAGGAAAAATATCATGATGGCATGACATTTCGGTACCCAGAGGCCTCTTCAATAAAAATTGTTGTGATTTCATGAATTTTTGGCAGCCGATGGCCACTCCAAGGAAAAATGTCATGATTACATGACATTTTGGTGCCCAAAGGCCCCTTCAATGTAAATTGTCATGATTTCATAATTGTTTGGTATTCGATGGACACTCCAAGGACAAATCTCAGATGGCATGACATTTTGATGCCCAAAGGCCCCTTCAATGTAAATTACCATGATTTCATTACTTTTTGGTAGCCGATGACCACTCCAAGGAAAAATGTGATCATGGTGTGACATTTTGGTGCCCAAAGATCCCTTCCATGAAAATTGTCATGATTTCATGACTTTTTGGTGGTCGATGGCCACTCCAATGAAAAATGTCATGATGTCATGACATTTCGGTGTCCAGAGGTCCTTCAATGTAAGTTGTCTTAATTTCATGACTTTTTGGTAGTCAATGGCCACTCTAAGGACAAATGTTGCGATGGCACAACGTTTTGGGGCCCAAAGGCCCCTTCCATGAAAATTGTCATAATTTCACAACTTTTTGGCAACTGATGGCCACTCTAAGAAAAAATGTCATGATGGCACAACATTTCGGTTCTCAAAGATCCCTTCCATGAAAATTTTTGTAATTTCATGAATTTTTGATAGCCAATGGTCACTCCAAGGAAAAATATTGCGATGGCATGATATTTTGATGCCATAGGCCCCTTAAATGTAAATTGTCATGATTTCACAACTTTTTGGCATCCGATGGCCACTCCAAGGACAAATGTCATGATGGCATGATATTTCAGTTCCTAGAGTTCCCTTCAACAAACATTGTTGTGATTTCATGAATTTTTGGTAGTCGATGGCCACTCCAAGAAAAAATTTCATGATGGTGCAATATTTCGGTGTCTAGAGGCCTCTTAAATGAAAATTTTTGTGATGGCATGACATTTCGGTGCCCAAAGGCCACCTCAGAGAAACCGAGAACTTTTGGTGGGAAAAGCAATTTTCTCAACATTATAAAAAAGTCTTACTTTTTAAGGTACTATCGTACCTTCTAATTGGTCCAGAGTAGAGGTGAAACTAATTCATTGGTCTAATATGGTAGCAAAGCAATATCATTGGCCCAAAACAAAATGGTAATATGGTAGTTGGCTTCTTGAAGGGGCACATGAATTGAGACACTCGACAACATTCAAAAATACTATTGGGGTGTGTGCCACCAACCGTAGTTATTGCATGTCATCTTGGTACACGCATGCACAACCGAATATATCATAATTTTTTTGTCACCTTTCCATATTATACATTATTTCCCTTCTACTCATTGTGCTCCTTGTCCTATCAAAAATATTTGCAACACATTGTTAAGCACGTTTGAACTGGTATTACTACCAAATCACATAATACAACCATGACGACCACACCTCCAGCTACTACTTCGAATGGAAAACAAGGGTTGAACAAAAAGAAAAGTGGTTTTGTGGACCCTGATAGCCACATCACTAATACAAAGCTGACATGGAAGGAACCAAAATGAATTTGAAAGGATATAGTAGCCAGGATCACCACAAACATCTCCCCATAAAGCCCATGCATGTTCTCCTACCACTTCTAACTCTACTGGTATGTCTGCCCCTAGGTCCACCCCTACTCTGATTTAATTAGGGCCATGGAAGAATTCTATGATGTTAAGAATAAAATATTGATAAAATCTAAGAATGGGATCATATTCATGCTCGAAACTGACTCAATTAGGGCAGCCTTTGCGTATGGTAGGAAGCCTACAATAAACCCCATTTTGTTAAATCCTACCAATTCTATGAAGTATTACACCAATACCCTGAACATCCGACTATTCCTGCAATAAAATTTGTCAAACTCTCTTCCTGAGGGAGCCATGCCAAAATCCCCAATTCCCTTGTCCAAATTCAAGAACAATGAGCTCTTTTCCATAATGGCCATGGTTATGGGGCTAGAAATAGACACATAGGTCTACGGATGGTAAGTTACAATAGTGCAATACATATCTAATCCCAAGTAGACCCGATTAGAGTGCCAATCTTCTTAAATTTATTAGTATACCCAGCCTAGCAGCTACATGCAGGGCTCTTCAAACTATAGAAAGATATCCCAGACACCTTTAGGTTCTCTTCTTACCTAGTATGGATTGTCTTCTTATTTTAGGAAAAACATTTGGGTTTTATCCCCACCACACAAAAATACCAAAAGGGATACCTCCTACCTGTATGTGAGTGGACACTGCTCCTTTCAAATGTGAGTTCATACGATCACTTCAATATGGAATTCTTGGGCCCCACATTGAAACTCATGTATGGTGCCATGCCAAGAATTCCCCAACATATGCGAGATACTTTGCAACACCTCCATGCAGAAGAGGAGGACTAGTTTATTTTGACACAGGGAGTGGTCGTTAGAATCTATGGCTTCATAGAGAAGCCCTTTTTGTTGCCTTATTACATTACTAAGCAATTATTCACCCTAGAATACATAAGAAAAATTGAATTCATCAATAGCATATTTGGTACAGGTTCTAGTAAGATAGGTACTTACCTCATGCCCTTCTATTTTGAGGGTGTATCAGTGTTGAATAAATGAGACCAGGAGTGAATTTCTCAAAGTTTTAGAAATCTAAAGTTGATAGAGTTATCGCAAAAATAGAAATATGATCCTGCAGATAAATTTTCTCAAAGGCAAGCTACCCTCAATAAAGCACCATTCAAGAAATTTCATTCATTAGATAGGCAAATTGATAAACAGGGTAGGAACAATGAAGAGAACCAACCATTAGAAAGGCACATTGAAAAAATATAGCCACTGCCTCCATGGCATAATTTCTATTTGCACTTGGCAGTTTGGTGCTCTAAGGTGAACCCAGACCATAAGATAAGTAACAAGACCATCGAAAGAACCAAGAAAAGAGGGGAGGATTGGGACCATACTAAGATATTAGTATGGTGGAAAATGAGATACCACCTACAAACATTCTCTAGGTATGGGACAAATATCGGTAAGGAATTCTCAAAAAAATATGACAACAACCATGATGAATGGTCTAAAAAAATTGTAGATAAAGTGCCTCTAGGCATAAATGGCATCCCCATAAAACCAATTGGAGGTAAAATAGATACTAAAAATAACAAAGGGAAAGAGGTTGCCACTAAGCAAATAGAATTCCCTAGAAGAAAAACTCGAAGTTTCATTCCCCCTTTCGGATCAGATACGAAAACTGATGATGATGCTCAACTCGATAATAGGAGATAGAGAGCAGAATAGAGAAAGTGAAAATCAAAATTTACGAAGGGAGCAGACCAAAAGAAAATAAAATGAGAAGAAACACCCTCTAAAGAATTAGAGGAGCATGAAGAATCAGAGGAACATGAACAATTAGGGGAGCATCAAGAAACAAGGGACTAGGAAGGAATAGGGGAGAGCTTAGAGAAAACTTCTAAGCATTAGGATACAAATGAAAAAGTGATCATGATGACTGAAGAGCCTCCCACAACAAAAAGAACCCCCAAAATGTAATAAATCCTAGTAAAAGTAGCAACTAGTTTCAATGACTCGAGTCTAAATCAAATAGCAGAATATTATATCGAGGACCCAAAGAAGTCACAGGGAACTAGAGACACCAATCCACCAAAAGCTTCAAGTATGTCTCCTATAAATATTGATACTCCTTCCTCTTCTCAATTCTAAAATAATTCCCCTTCCCATTTTGAAGGTCATGGCAACGCCTCTACCACCCCAACTCATCAGTCTCCACCATCGCCACCATCAAATCATCAACCTCTACCATCTCCACCATCAACTCACTAGACTCCAAAAGAACCTTCCTCTACCTCCATAGATTCTCACACCAAAAAATAAAATTTAGAGGCCTCTTTGGCCACTACTCCTTTCCCTTGCTCCACCAACCTACTAATCTTTCAATACATTCATACCGCTTCTCCCGAGAGCAATCCCACCATTACTAAATTCAAAAATTTGAAAAAGGCAACCTTGAATGTTGCTACATGGATAAAATCATGGAGCTCCCAAAGTTCTAAATATATAGACCACATTAGAGAAGGAACAGTGTTTGATCCCATCAGCATGCATCGTTCCACTATGAAAATGACCCCACTCATATAGAAGCCAGAGAATAAATGATCCTGGAAGACTACCAAGCTGAGATAACCATGGAAGATATCACTAAGCTACCAATGGATGACAATTAGGGCAAGGCCCAAACCCACATGGGAACCATTTATCTAAATTCTAAGTTTTACAAATAAAAGTATCTCCGGGTCGAACAAGTAATAAAGTGTTTGGAAGAAGCCTTGCACTAGAAAAAAACAATCAAAAAGGTTTTAAAAAATGAAGCTAAAAAATGCGAGCTGATTTTCAATGAAGCACCCCCCTAAAAAGAGGAAAAAATGAAAGTCGAAGAGCAAATCCAAGTGTGACAACAGTAGGTCAAGGATATTAAAAAGAAGCTCACATATAATGCTAATACTACCAGTAGGCTATCTAAAGAGAAAGCCAAGACATTCAGGAGAGACATGATTGGAAGCATCAACAAGATGACCCTGAAGGCAAGGCCCACACTATCTTATATACTCAAAATAAAAAATACGCTAGGGCAAGTGGAATATGAATTTGAAGCATCAGTCAAACTCCTAGCAACAAGGCTATCACTAGCTACACAAATTCAAGTCCTAGAAAATAGTACCCAAGCAATAACTAGATATAGAGCATGGGATAAAAATTGGTCCCAGGTCAAGTTAGTCACCAGGAGCTTTTTCAAAAGGCACAAGCTGGTAACTAAAAGTGCTAAGCTCATGTAGGAGCTCAGAGCAAAATCTAAGGCAATTCTAAAACATGTAAGCATAGCTAAAAACTGTGGCATGCCTAGATTATGGGACGAAGATTCAAATATCTTAGCCAAAGATGAACTGAAAGGCTCCTGGAAGAAATTTGTAGAAGATGAGTCAAAAATTGATAGCTAGGAAGAGCCTATTCAAGAAGAACAAATATTCAACATGGCTCAAGATATTACCCAGATCAACTCTTGTCTACATGAGTTGTACATGAAATCAAAAACTTTATCATATGACAAGGTTGAAGAGTTGGAGTATTTGTACATCACTTTCAAGGAAAAAGTAGATATAGATGAGGAAACCTAGAGGAAGGCCTGCACCACCTATAATTAAGTAGTAAAAGAAAAGGACAAATAGGAAAAGGCAAAGAAATCCTTGTCAAGTAGTGTAGTAGCTCCTGGTCAAGGTGAAGCAAAAAAATATAATGAAGAAGATACTTCGTAAGAATGATCGTCCCAAAGCAGGAAGTATTTTTGAGCTTGGTATCATTCCCCTTCTTTCCCTTATTTTTATTAAGTTGTTTTTTTACTTTGTTCCCCAATGGATAAAGGCTCTAGGTTCTAACATCCTACTAATAAAATTACCCTAGGAGGCACCAATAATGTTGGTCAAAATGACCACATCCAGGGAAATAAGGAGTAATCTTCTCAAGATTTTGCTACGTGTAGAGAAAATTCATGATGGTGCAACATTTTTAAGGCTAAAAGCAAAACTAAAGCAGAAAGTCATGATGGCACAATATTTTGAAGGTCAACGGTAGAACTAAGATGAAAAGTCATGATGGTGCACTATTTTGAAGGACAAGGATAGAAATAAGGTGGAAATTCATGATGGCATGACATTTTAAAGGCTGAGGGTAGAACTAAGGTGGAAAGTCATGATGACATAACATTTTGAAGGTCGAGGGTAGAACTAAGGTAGAAAGATGTGATGGTGTGACATTTTGAAGGTTGAGGGTAGAACTAAGGTAAAAAGTAATGATGGCATGATATTTTGAAGGCCGAGGGTAGAAAAAATGTATAAAGTCATGATGGCATGATATTTTGAAGGCCAAAGATAGAACTAATGTGGGAAGTCACGATGGCATGATATTGTGAAGTTCGAGGGTAGAACTAAGGCAAAAATTCATGATGGCACGATATTTTTAAGGTTGAGGGTCAAGCCATGATCAAAAGTCATAATGGTGAGATATTTTTAAGGCCAAGTGGGCCATGATGTCTCTAAAGAGGTTAAGGAAGATCATTGTAACAAGAAGATCTCAATAACTTCCAATTGAAATCTCCATGCTCTTTTAACTACTTCTTTACCAGAATGAGCCTACGGGCATACTGTTGTAACAAATTTGAATTTTTATGTTATGTAAAACTCCTATATATAGAATGAGTGACCCAAACAAATGATCGACTCTTAGGTGTTTACAAGGCTATGTACATAGACTTATGAAAGCTTAATAAAAGATCATCCATTCTGGTTTCTAGCTCACTGGTGTTCTAAATCAAGTATGTATGTATTGTTGATTGCTATATAAATCTAGATTGAATGTAACCTGCATCAATTCTTACTCTGAATTCTTGCAATAAAGTTTTGCTAGATCTAAAATTAACTTTACAGAT
The DNA here is from genome assembly GCA_028583015.1 of Wollemia nobilis. Lineage (NCBI taxonomy): Eukaryota > Viridiplantae > Streptophyta > Pinopsida > Araucariales > Araucariaceae > Wollemia > Wollemia nobilis. The sequence continues at coordinate 2,981,754 of JAQPPZ010001711.1, read as the reverse complement.
AAGCTTGCACTTAAATAGATTTCTACCAGAATTTTAGTTTCTCTATTTTGGTGGTTTAGTTTTATGCTTCTCTGTAAAAGGTTGTAATAATTTTCTTTGTTGTTATCTAATCTGAACCCTTTAATCAAATCTAGCAATAGATATATTTCTCTCTCTTTATGCATTTCATTATCTCTAACTTTTCCTAAAAGAAGCAAGGAACCAGCCTCCTCTGGATATTGAACCAGGTAAACTCTATGTTACCCTGGTATTTCAATGTTGGCAAAGTCATGGGTACAAATGTAACCAAAGGCATATTTTTCTCCAACATGACATAGCTTTTTATGAGTTTTTAAATCGAGTTATTGTTATTTTTTTGGATGATATAAATATTTTCTCTTATAACAGGGAGGATCATAGTTTGCATTTAAGACAAGTGTTTGAAAAATGTCAAGAGTTCAGAATATCCATCAACCCAAAGAAGTCTATCTTCACGATGAAGGAGGGAAAGCTCCTAGTCCATGTAATCTTAGAAAAAATGTTAGTCGTTGATCTAGCTAGAGTTGAGGCTCTTTTGAAGCTTCCAATGCCAGCCAACAAGAAAGAGTTGCAATCATTTTTGGGAAGATTTTTTGTTCAAAAATTTATTGCATATTTTCTAATAAAATGAAGCAAATGGACTGAACTCGAATGACCAAACTCCTAAAGAAGGATTCTGAGTTCAAATAGACTAAGAAAATGAAGCAAGCATTCTAGAAAATCAAGAAAATAATTGCTCAGGCTCCTATTTTGGTAAACCCTAACTATTTAAAAGATTTTATTCTTTATGTTGTTGGTGAACAAGAGAGTTATGTAGTTGTGATCACACATAAGGGATAAGATAGAAATGAGTGACCTATTGTATTCCTGAGTTAATTAATCCAACCACATGAGGAAACATACAATTTTATTGAGAAGCAAGTGTATGCAGTGATGAAGTCCTTGAAGAAGTTTTGGCATTTTGTTTCCTAGAGCAAATTTTTTTTTTATGTTTTCCATCTAGATGTTTGAAGTTTCATTATCCAAGGTGATCTTGGAGATAAGAGAGCTGGTTGGATTTCTAAAAAACCAAGAATATGATGTTGAAATCTAACCAATCAAGTTGGTTCAAGACTGAGCACTATGTCAGGAGAGTGCAAGGAGAACTACTTCCAAATCAAAGGTTTGTCAATATGAAGAGTCAGGAAGTGAAAGTAATTGTGCTAATAATTCCCTAGGTGACTATGATTGGATAGAGGACCTTGTGGAATATTTCAATCCAAGAAGGTTTCCTTCACATCTCAATGCTTCACAAAGATGAATATTTAGACTATAGGCCCTTAGGTATGTGATGTTTCCAAATGGGTTGTTTCATAAGAACATTTATGGAGTGCTTCTGAGATTTGTTAGACAATAGGAAAAGTAGAAAATCTTGGAAGGGTTACATTCTATATTATTGAGTGGCCACTATGTAGAGAGACCCATGGCATTAAAAATCATTAAAACGGGTTATTTCTAGCCCACTCTTTTTGTAGATGCGTTCAAAGTTAGTAAATGTTGTGATAAATTCTAGAGATATATCAGTAGGAGCATAAATGCATCTTTGCCTCTTCACCCTATCCAAGTAGAAGCACCATTTCAACAATGGGTTTTAGATTTTATTGGGATCATTTATCCTAATTCATATGTTGGGCATAAATACATTCTTATTGCAATTGATTATTTCACCTGATGGGCCAAAACAATCCCAACCAATAAGGAAAATAAGAGGTAGTCATCACATTCCTTAAATGATTGATCACTGGCTTTGGCATCCTAGATGCAATTATAACAGACAATGGAACTCCATTCATCACCACCAAAATTAGTGAGTTTATTGGTAAGTATGGTATTTATTTAAAAACCTCATCAAATTACTATCCATAAGGAAATGGTATGGATGAATCTACAAACAAGAATCTTTTGAGGATTCTAAAGAGTAATCTTGATGACAACAAGCAATATTGGTATTTGCTCCTGAACCAAGCTTCATGGGCCGATCACATCTCGATTAAAAAGTCTATCAAGACGTCCCCCTATTATTTTGTGTACGGTAAAGTAGTCTTACCCATTCACATTGAATTGTTGGTTCTTTAATCCTTGCAATTGCTTGATGATGGAGACAATGAATTTGATCCCATGAGTGCAAGGTTAGCTTAGCTTTTAAAGCTTGAGGAAGAAAGAGAGAAGTTATACAATACCTTCATGGAACATACCTAGATGATGAAGAAGTGGTTTGGTAAGAAGACTTCATAGAAGGCATTTGAGATTGGTGATCTGGTGTTAAAGTGGAACAAGAATAAGGCAAAGCTAGGAAAACACCACAAGTTTGAGGTGATTTGGGAGGGCTTTCTAGATTTTTTTATTTTTTTATTTTTTTTATTTGTGGAAAACATACCAAAAGGGATGCCACTTTCGGGTAAGACCCAAGGAGGCAGGGGTATCCCCCTTTCTAGATTTTTAGTATGAATCAAGTTAACTCATTTTTTTTTCAAGATATGGACAACCATGTGTTGCCAATTCTAGTCAATGGTCTTCATTTAAAGGCCTATTACTAGTAAAAATTGTAGGATTATGAATATAAATATGTATATAATTTTTTGTAATGTTGCTTTTGATCAAAAAATGACTTAAGGATGGGGAGAGAAATCCTTTTTTTCTATGTAGGGGTGTTTTCGCTAGCGAAATTCATTTTTGTCAATGAAAACCTTCTTCATCCATAGAAAAAAAAATCATCAAGGAGTGAAATTCCTTTTCGCTAAATGAAGGTAATTTCACTGGTGAAAATCATTTCGACCAGGAGTGCTTTTTCATCATCAAAGACGGTAACAATATGCATTAAAATATTTTTTTCTTTTCAGGCAAGTGGGGTAAAATCGTGCCAATTTTAAAAGGATGAGTGCCCAAGTTAGGAAAAGCACTCGATAAAAAAAATAAAGAATAAAAGTGAAAAGGGGTAAAAAAAGAAAAATAAAAAGAAAAGAAGAAATTAAAAAGACATTGATTTCACTCAAGACATTGATTTCACTCATGCATATTTGGATTTTTGAAGTGAAACTCAAGTTGGCATCAAAAAAATTCCCTCTAATGCTTTTTGGGGTGGACATGGTGACAAAATTTATTTTTATAGAGAAATAGAGTGAAATTGCTTTTTGCCCTATTTTTCTAGTAAACCCCCATAATGCATGATGTTTCATCTGTAAAAGTAGCAAAATTCTTTTTCAGTGCTTCACAACAGTGAAACAAGCAGTTAAAAAATCAAAGCAACCAATCAGAGCACTTGGAGAAGAGATGGGTAAAACTGATAAATCATTGGAAAGCATGATGTATCCCCAAAATTATTAGGCATGCCACAAGAATTTAATTTGGTGGGTGTGGTTTGAAAGTTATAAAAGAGTGAACATTTTAGTTTAAAAAAACAAAAGAATTATAGAGTTCCTATGTAAGTTACTACAAATTGTTTTATGCTCCAAGATTTGTAGTTATTTGTTGTTTGCTCAAAGAAAGCCAAATATGGGGAAGAAAATATTAGATACCAAAAAGAAGAAATATTAGAAGAAGGTTGGCCCAGAAAATAAGTAGCAAAAATCCAAAGAGGATGAGGAGGAAGTAGAATCAATGCCTTATTACGATTGCCTACTGCAAATCGATGATTGCGTTATTATGAAAAAGGGCATGGAAATATTATGCCAGAATGTCGAGTTCACTCTACAGAAGGTATCTTCTAAAATCTCATGCACCATGATATTTTAATCTCATCTCTTCTAGTACCTATGTACGCCCATGCACTCATGTATCAATATGGTATGGATGATTGTGCACTACTATAATCTTGCTATGAGAACTGCTCAAAATACCCAAGGAGATCATTTGTTCATCAGTTTAGCTAGCTTGGTCAGGGAAACCTATGCTTGTGGTGCAAGACCTCCACCTGGTGTTATGTTTAAAAAACTCAATATTTCGGAGTAGGAGGAAAGATACCAATGTACAGTTCATATGTGATAGTTTATGGGGAACTAGTTTTTGAAGATGCCATGTTTTGAGGAATTTCCAGAATTGTCAATGTCATTGAGGGATTTCAAGAGCCCAAATTTATATTCAATGCTGGCATGGATGGTAGGATTGTCTTTAGATTCTATAGTGGATAAATGGCAAGCATCATTGGTGTAGTGTATTTCAAAGGTGGATTTTTACATCTTGACTACTATGATAGTGAGTACAAATCCTATTTTCTTTGATTTGGTAGATTTCGTAGCCCGAAGAATGCACATGCAATTGCAGAAGGTGCAGATCAGAGAGTATGTCACCTTCAGACACTTCTTTCCTGGTGTGGTATTTCTTTTATTACATGCATTCTTAGTTTACCTTTGTAGCAGTAAAAAAGATATATGAAGCATGCAAAAAGTTGCCAGTTTATTTGTAGACTAAGAGTTTTTCAAAAAAGGAGTCCTATTATAATTTTAATAGAATGTTCTTGGGGCTCGACCTTGAGCTTATTTATAGGGCATGCGATAGAGTGCCAAGATCCATGAAAGAAGAAGTCGTTAAAAAAAAGGGTGACATATTTTTATTGATGCAAGGAGTGGTCGTCAAATTTTTTGGCTTCACTAGCAAACCTTTTCTATTGCCATATTTTACTACCAAACATATTTTCACCTTAGAGGTAGCCTGATAGAGTTATTTCACAAATGACACATATGGTATAGGTAGAGGAAAGAGAGGTAGATGCACTATACCTTTCTAGTTTGGAAATATTAAAGTAACTCAGTGCATGAAAAATGAATTAATCATTGAAACATTGTACGACCATGGGTTGATTGAGTTTCTCCAATGATGGTACAATCCTTTGGGTATTTTTGGAAGGTTTATCAAGGTCACGAATTTTAATTACTACCCCTAAGAAGACATTTTGTAGTAGAAGAATAATCCCAAGGGGCATGACCTTGAATGGCACATTGAAAAGATGATGTCACTCCCTCCTTGGCATTATTTTTATGAAATAAAATTCAAATATGATCCTGTGAATCATCTAGATTAGGTTCCTCCTCCTGATTTGTTCAGTAAAATGAAAATGAAATTGCCTAGATGGTCTAAAGAGAAGATCACCAACTGGTGGATCATGAGGGTCCATAGAGGAAAGCCTGAGTCAAGTTATCTATTGGTTATGGATGAAGCTTTTTTTCTTATTTATGATGATCATTGTGAAAAGTATCAACCCCTTTCTTTCATTGACCTAGTGCCTCGAATTATCCAAAGTCCTGATAAGGAAGGATATGTGGTAAGATAATAGGAGGCACTGGTTGAAGAGAGGGTAGTTATTGAAGAAGAAGAAGAGGAGAAACCACCACCCAAGGAGAAACTTTCACTCAAAAAGAGAAGCATAGGTATAAGAGTACCTTTTCCCAATATGGTAAAGAAACTAAGAAGCAACACAATTTTTGTTCTTGACACAAAGTCACCTCCTTCGCTTATAGTTGATCTGACTAGTTTTAAGGAGATATCTTCTTTAGCTCCATAGGAAAAATAAAGCTCAATGGTGACAATAGTGGATCTAGAAGTAGAGGAAGAGAATGCATAAAAAGAGAAAGATTCCATAATACAACCTTCATCACTCGCTCAAATGGTGTCAAAGCCCATAGGTATGCATTTTATTTCTTATTATCTCACTGATAAGAACTTGGTGGCCATTGCCTCCCCGTATGTAGTAACCATCTCCACTTCACCTCCATTTACTATACCAATCTCTTCAGTTCCTCTTTCCACTTCACAATCACAGGTCAACAGTGCTTCCTTAGTTTCCTCCATTCTCTCCATTTCATTTTCTTTTAGTTCATTTGCATCCACCCCAAATCCAGTTTTCCTTCCATTGTCCTCCATTCCATATTCCATCTCTACAAACCCCATCACTACTATAATTACGCAAGCCTATCTCAGGGTAAGTTTAATAGTAGCACCTTCCACATCTACTCCTTATGTTGAGCCAAATCCTCAATAGGAACTTTTCCCATTTTCTCTAATTTTTACAATACAAGAGCCTTTGGCTTTCAATATGGAGCTACAAATAGAGCAACCCATAGTAGATAATATCAATAAAGCATGCCAAAGTTCTTCATGTTGGTTGAATAATCGCAAGTGAAAGGATGTGTAAGCCTCAAAAAAACCATTGAAGAAGGTCACTTTTGATTCAAAGGCTATGGAGGCACACATTATGAGGATGGTCCCTCAGGTCCAAAAACCCCAAGGAGAGATGATGCCCAGTGATTATTCATATCAAGTCATCATCAAGGACCTCACAAGGATTGATACAATAGATAAAATGGAGAATATACAGGTGGAGATGAGTTCGATCTACCTGCATGGTGAGCATTACAAGGATTGCTTCTTCTAAGCTAAATTAAAAATAGCAAAACTAGAAGAGGCTTTTGTAGCACAAAATGCCAAACTAAAAACTATGTAGTCTAAATATTAACAATGGCAGTAGAAGGTGATAAGCTTGGAGGGTGAAATTGAGATATATAAAGAGGTAGTCAAACAACATCAAGTGGTGTGGCAGGAAGTAAAGCAATAGATCTAGGCCTTGAAGGATCAACTTCAAAATCTATAGAATCAGTTGGTAGTGAAGGTGATGTAGTCGATAACCCTCAAGAAGGAGAAAATTAAGGAGTCTCATAGTCAGCTACTGATTGATTGCTCTACAATGGTGACGAAGGTGACATTGGTTCTCATATTCCTTTAGGAAGTGCAAGCAATAATTTCGTACGATAGACATGTAGTGGAGTATTTAGAAGAAAACCTAGAGCAAAAATTGGAAATGGTAATGAATATTTAGGCAATGGCTAAAATGGATCTCAGATTTCATCCATTGGGTGAATGCCAAGATCACACTATGCAGTTATTTCTCCAATTTGGACATAGTTAAAGAAGCTTGAAAGTTGCTAGAGACATTTGAGTAAGAGATGTGCATTTTGTTTGTTTACTTTGATACACTAGTAGCCAATGGTTTCCCTAGTTTCATTTATGATCAGGGGAATATTCTAGAAAAGGACCTAGATGCAGTATGGTATATTTTCATATATTATTATTTAGAGATTTATGACTTGGAAGAGCCCATCACCAAAGAGCACATGTTGCCATTAATGAGGAAATTCACCCGCATTGAGTCTAGATTGTTGGAGCTCAGCCAAAGGGCCAACTATATTGATCTAGAGCAGGTTGAGACTTTTTGATACATTGTGGATACACTCAATGCTCGTGAGGTGATTAGTGTGGATGCCTAGGGTAAAGCAAATGTAGTGTATGAAGCCACAATTTTGCATCTAAAAAAACATGAAGACACTGGTGTAAGTAGTAGGTAATCAGATGCATCTGGTTGCAAAGACTCAGAGCCCAATGAATAAAGGCTTGGGATTGATTACATTCAGACAAGCTAAATACCCCATGAGTCATCAAAAATATTGGTATTTTTTCCACATTAAATTTTTTTCCAAATATGTAAGCAATTTTTCCAGCGAAATCCATTTTGAGCATTTTTGCCATATTAAAAAAGTTTGTTGAAATTTTTTGTAAGTGTTCGATGGGTGTCCTAGGTGCAGCGAAATGCCTTTTCACCCACAGGCACAGTGAAAATGCCTTTTCACCCCTAGGCACAACAAAATTATTTTTTGAGTAAGATCATAACGAAATTAATTTCTAGACAATTTCACCAGCAAAATCATTTGTTGACAATTTTGCCTAGTTTTTGGCAGTTTCTGGTGAAGTTCCCTTTTTGCCCAGTTTCTAGCAAAACTCCCATTTCACTTAGTTTTTTGCAAAACTCCCATTTCACCCATTTTTTGGTGAAACTCCCATTTTTCCCAGTTTCCTAGCGAAACTCTCTTTTCACCAAACTTTTCAATGAAATGCATTTCAAGCGTGTTTTAGGTAGAAACTTTGGCAAGAGCATGTTCCAAGCGCAAGTCCAAGTAAAACCCCATTTTGGGCATGAATTGGGAAAAACCATTATGAATGCCCGTTTCATGCATAACTTTGAGTGAAAGTTCATTTTGAAAGCAAACACACCATCACTCCCAGTGTTTTTAGTAAAGATCTTCTTTGGAAAGGGTTCAAAGCTAGTAAATTCAATTCTTGGGATGATGCAATTAATATGTCCGAGATCACTTCCAAATAATTGATAAAGTTAAATATTGCACTCTTGAATTTGGTGTAATCTTATTTATTTTTGAAGCACTTTCCTCTTTAGTAGATATTCATTTCCCAAGAACCATCATGGAGATTGAAATCAGACCGATAATTTTTGCCAAAGTCCTGATACACCATGTGACGAAATCACTTGACACTTCCCAATGTGTTTTCTAATTTATTTGTTGCTGGTATCAAGGAGGAATTATTGCTATTTGATTTTTGACTAGCTAGCATTTTATTTGATAAGCATTTAATTTTTGAGGTAAAATCCTCTATAAAAACTAGAAAACTTGATGTAAAAAGAGGATGGACATTCTGCTAAAAAACTCTTTGAGTTTAATTTTCTACTTTAATCGAAAGATTGTTGGCTCTGGTTCATGGATTAGTGGTGTATGTTATTACTTTTTTCCTATCATTTATGCTATATTCATTGACTTTGTTAGATAAATTAAAATTTTGCATTTGAATTTAATTTCTAATAAAGAAATGAATGTTGAGATGCTAATTGGAAGTTATATTTATGAGCTGTGAATGGTCCCTGTTTTATTATTATTTATTAAATACTAGTGATAACTTGATCTAGTTCTTTAGATATTAGTTCATCCTCACATTTCATTTCTATCTCATGGCCATATTTCCCATTTCTTTTTGTAAATTTCTCTCCCTAATATTAACACTGATTTTTATATTAGTAAGGGAACCAACCCTCTCTAGAGATTGGCTCGAAGGACATATCTTTCCTTCAACCTTTCAATGTTGGTCGGGTCTTGGGAACATATTTTTATACTTAGAAAGATTCGTGACCAACATAAAGCAATCATTATAATGTTTTAACATTGGATTGCCCTATTGTGTTAGTAGAAGGGATGAGAAATGGAGGATTTTTCTTTTCAAATTTTGAAAATATTGCCTCCACTAAACCACCCTTAAAAAATATGGCATGATAGAGATAAAATAATATATTCTACTAGTTCCTTTTATGTCATACCTAACTTATGAAGCTTTTGATCACAATTATTTCTTGTAATTATAATAAGGATGATAGGCTCCAAGTTGACCATCTGTATTACCAAGTGATTTTTACCCATACTTGCTTTGATACCATGCTAGAATTCACACCTAAATCTAAAAAAAATAGAACTAATATATCCACTTAAATATTATACAAAAAGTTTCAAAAAGGAAAAAAGAGAAAAATATATAGGAGGCACCCATAGGTATCATAAATAATCACTATAGTTTGTCAAGATAAGGATCATAGCACTTTGATGCATTGAAGTAGTGAGGAGTACTTATACTAACATCAAAACCCCAATTACATTTAAGATTCTAACTTGAGTTGACATAATAAGAGGGCTTAAATTTAATTATAATTTATAAGTTTATTTTAACCATAGCAAGGTTAAACACAACCCATAGGGTTTACATAATAAAATTATACAATGATTTTCCCATAGGCCTATATTATATTTTATCATATAGTGTCAACCTTGGATATAAGTTAGATTACACTTTCAACACATAGTGGGATAATAATTTGCAATAATGATAAAACTTATTTCTTCATAATGTTATAGGAAATAATCCAATAATATCAACTCCCCACTTTTTAAAATTTCCAAGGGGAAATACAAGGCACAAAGTTGTAGATGATATCCTATGATTCCCAAAGGACTTGCATCACATGTCTTCTTAGAAGATATAAAAACATTGAAGATTGTTTGTCATTGATATATTGTATCTAAAATCCTTCTTGTTTTAAGTTGTATAGATAAGTGTCATCCACACATGCCATCATGAAAATATACCAACAACTACTTCCCATGCCCTCATATAACTATCCATCAATAAAATCCTTTTGTTCCTACTCAATACAAAACCTCGCATACTATTAAATAGGGATAAATGACCAAACCTATATTCTTCTTTATATTTGTTGTTACACCATATGGAAGCTTGAATTTAGCTAGGTCCTACTAGATGTATGCATACTCCTTTGGGTTGGCTCCTACTACTAGGAATGTTGCATTACATAAGCCATTGTCTTCACATACAAATTCAACTCCCTCATATACTTTTAAAATAGCATCTAGATTACTTTTTTTATTTCCTAATTGATCCAAATATCAATGTCATATTATTATACAAGGAGGATCCATCTCAAAATTATTCAAGTTGGATTAGTCTCATTGATAATAAAATAGAGTAACATAGTTAATATAATGGTGAAATTTAGCCTAGAATATAATTTCTAAAGTTCTTGATAGCCAAGATGATGGATAGGGCCTTATTTTCTATAATTTTGTAATTTTTTTGGGCAATGCTTATCTTCCTACTTCCTAAGTAGATGAGATGATCATGCTCATTCTTATCTCACTAAATTGATATACTTCTAAGTGTTATGCCATATGTACCTATGTAAACAATAAATGAGCTACTCAAGTATTTATTCTTCAGATCTATGGTATTGATTGGGGTTTATAGTTCCTCAAATACAATCTAAGATGTTTTCTCTATATCATAGGGCATATCCTTCTTGAGGAACTTCATTAATGAATATGCAATCCTTAATAAATTTTGATGAAATTCTTATTATATCTGAGTATTTCATAAATAAGAACAACTTGCTCTTGTTGATGGAAAATGGAACCTCTTCAATATTTTCAACCTTCTTGGGATCAATTGTAACCCCTTGTTGTGGTACCACATAGCATAATAAGATACCTCTAGTGAATTAGATATACATTTCTTGGTGGGGGTTTTTGAGGTTTTCTAAGTACCAATTTCTATAAGGTACTAGCTACATTCACATTGTTGGTCTGCCTATTATCCATTACCCCATCACCAACTACATGCTTGTTCTTATATTATATTTTCATGGTCCTTTATTCTTCTTTCCTTAACTTGATTTGACCTCTTATTATAAGAGCCTTCTCTAATCTTCTTGTTGTAAATAGGCAACGATTGTTGTTTCCAACTCATATGAGATATACTCTTGCAAATTTATAATAAATATCTCTAACATGTCTCGAGGAGGTGAGGTGCATCTTAATAATCCAACTAGACTTCTCCATTGAGATAATAATTCCAAGAAACTTCCATATTTTTCTTTCTTTAGAAGATGCAAATCTTGAATGATTATTCCTTTCTCCACATAAGCTCCAAATTGCTAAACAAATAACTCAACTATTTCTTCAAATTTTCTCAAAGAATGATAGGGTAGTTGATAATACCATTCCAATGCCATACCACCAAGTATTTTAGGGAATGTCTATAGTAACAACATGTCATCATATACAATATCATGGCATGTTGTTCTAAACATCCTTAAATGTTATTTTGGGTCCTCTATTCCCTTATAAATGGGTAAGATCAACATTAGAAAATTCTTAGGATATGGTCTATGGGATACCATATGATCTAGGGATTTGTTGGACATTTCCTTATAGTTATAAGTGAAACTTAGAGTTTGAAGTGTATCCACTGTTAATGCCAACTGTTTCACTATACTTGTCAAACTTTGTATGTCATGATTTTTGTTATGCAATTCCCCTAGATTCTCTTAGGGCAAGTTATAGGTAGGCTATTGAAAAGGGACTTGGTTAATGTTGGAGACATTAATATTGTTATGGTATAAGTTATGAAATGAGATATTTTGTGTAGCATATTGCTATGGAATAAAATTTATATTTGGTGGAATATAAGAAGAAATGTTATGAGAAGGAAATTGAACACCACTTTGGGAAATAATACTAATTAGCGGAGGTTGTGATATTCCCTCAGTGTTGGTGGTTGTTATAGTAGCATATGTAGGTTTATAAAATAGATTGACAATATGAGAATATTCAAACATAGGATTGATGTGAATATTTTAAGGAGATTTGATTTGAGGATAAGACATTTCAAATTATTTGAAGTGGGTGTCTCTATCCATAGCTTCATTCAAGGCTTACCAATTTTCCAAGGAAGCCTCTCATGATGAGGCTAATTTCTAAGGAAATATATGAAACATACCAATGTATAAAGAAAGCATGAACCGACATAAAGGTGCACAAAGATGCTTAAGAAACTAATATCAAAGCATGAATCATGGCTTAAATCATGTAAAGGAACCTAAAAATGCATGAAATCTTGTATATTGAGCATAAAGGAAACTAATGTCTAAAGCATGTAAAGGAAATTTTTAAATACACAAATTTAAGTAAATATTCCTATTAATCATCTAATCAACCATGGAATTTCATATAATCTAGTTAATCTATGCCTAATTAATCTAAATGCATACTAATAAAAGTAAATCTATGGATAAAACAAAATATTAAGCTCATCAAACCCTACCTACTGTTGATAGCTGCAGCTAAGAATATGGGTTGATGTTAACAACAAAAACCATGGGAAAGGTGTCATTTCTCTTAAAATCAAGGTTGTAGATGTTCAGTTATCCCATTGAATTGATGGTCAAGGGTTACCTAGGTGTCTCAACACTGATTTGCGATTGAATTTGTGTGAATTCATAGTGGATTGATGTAAATTGGCAAGCTTGCTCCTCAAGCTATTCAAAACTCCATTTGCATAGCAACAAATATCATTCTCCAATTTGGGAGAACCTCAATACTCCTTAAGGGTTGTGAAATCATTCGTCAAACCGATAGAGTTTTGATACAATGAATTTAGGATCCTAATTGCCTCTTTGGGGGGTCTATAAATAGACTCTTCAAATCCCAATATTGGCTTCTCAAGGAAGCCAATATCAAGAATTGGTTTGTCTAGGTGGTTGGGAAGAATCCTTTGGAAGGTTCCTCATCCAAAACCACTTGAAAACCATTGCAAGCTATCCATTGCAACTAATTTTACTTGGATCTAGTAGCTCAAGTTTGTTATAGGGCTATCCATTATTGCTCAACATGACTAGGACCCTAGCCACTATTGTTAACCATGGCTGAGATCTTAGTTGCTAATGTCATCAGTGGCTAAGGCTGAATAGGCTTAGATTACCTAAATTAAGTGATTAGAAGCACTGCTTAGCCTTAGGAGGGTCCAAGGTCATTCATATGGCCTCCAAAGGTGCCCATATGAGTAGTCTCCTAAACATGATGTATTTTAGGTGTTTATAGATGTCTCTTTTATTATGCATTGTGGGAATAAAGACATATTATAGGTTGATTTTTGATCATTGATATGATCAACGCTAGATGACCTAATCTTGCAAAGGATGCACATCTCATAATCATTGCTTCCAACGGGATGGAAGGATTAACTTGAGTAAAACTTTGGACATGATCTGCAAGAAATCAAAATTAATTGTTTGAATGACAATGATTGAAGAACAAAATACCAAAATTTTAATTTGCTATTTAATCTTTTTCCATAGCATAGGGGTAAGATTGTGATAGTTGTTAGCAATGATTCATAAGATGAACGTGATTGACATGATCGAGTGATATTTTGTTGATTTTGATTATGAATTTTTTGATATTATGACTACTCCCTCAAGTGATGAGTCAATGAGGAAAGGATAAGTGATTTAAGCGAAGAGTCGCTTGACCAAGATGAATAATTTGGACCATTAAAAGCTTTTACATTTTTTTGTATAGTCGGTCCTATTACAGTTGTGATTTCAACCATTAATAGTAATTGTACATCTCTACCCTATGGGAAAGTCCAACCACAATGGCCTTCTTAGAGAATCAATATTATAGCAATTCCATTTAAGCTTGTGCTAAATCACTATGTTCAATGATCTGCTAAAAATATCATAGAAGAACTAGAATAAACACCTCATTCTTGTGGGGTAGTTCATCCGCAATGACCTTCTTCAAGATTGAAGTGAAGAAATTTCAATTCAACGATGACTAATTTATCCTGAATGGCCTTATGGTAATTTATTCATCTTGCCATATTGCATGGAGTGCAAGTCACTGCAACTATTGAGTGTATAGTGTAAATAACTGAATATGAGGTACATTTGAATTTTGTTGTTATTTGATTATTTTGTGATTTTGATGATTTATAATGAAAATTCATAAAAGAAAGGAAAATAATATCTTATTCTCATGGAGCAGTCCAACCACCATGGCTTTCTTGGGGATTGAAATAAAGATATTTCAATTCAAAAATGAATGATTGGCCTCAAATGACCTTATGGTAGTTTAATCATCTTACCAGATTGCATGGAGTGCAAGTCATTGCTACTGCAAAGTGTATAGGGTAAATAACTAAATACAGTGCACATTCGAATTTTGATTTATTTAATTTTTTTGTTAATTTTATGATTTTTGAAAATTTTGGACCAGTAGATATGCTTGATTGTCTTTAATGAAACTACTTATTATGAGTAAATAAAGGCATTTATTCCTGGATTCTAGCCACGGTTAACAACCACATCTAGTTTTTGTAATTATTTTAGCCATGGTTGATAGTCGTAGTTAGAGTTGCCCTAATATGCATCTGTAGCTAACATAAGCGAATAAGGCTCAAGTGAAAAATATAAAAGTAAAATTAGGGTTTGTACTATTCATTATTTCTAGTTGGTAGAGAGTGAAATTTATAGATATGATGGGAGAGAAATATAAACTGATATGGGATGCTACCTAATTTACCATTTATCACCATGGTGGATCAACTACATGCATCCACTAGTGGTGGAGTTGAATCTCCTAAGGTAGATTATCCATCTCTCCTTCGTGATTTAATCATTTTAAAATGAATCTCACTAATTAATGGAATTTAATGAACTCCACTAAACTACTGGTAATGAAACTCACCTTAGGTTAGATTTAGATTTAGGGTAGCTTAGGGGGAGGGTTTTAATTTTTAGGGTAATTTAGGGGTAGGAAACAACCTTGAAAAGGGTCTATCCCATAGCCACGGTTGGCAACCGTGGATCCCAATTTACCAATTGGGGACCGTAGTTGCCAGCTACAGTTATTCAAACACCAACGGTCAAAAAATTGACCGTTGGCGCTAGCCATGGTTGACAACCACGACTATGATGGTAGCTACTATTTTCAATGATAACTAAAAAAATTTAGCCCAATTTTTTGATTTTTTGATTTTTAAGGTTGATTTTTTATTCTTTTTAAAGTTGATTTTGATTTTTTTTTTTATTTTTGGACTTAAGTTTTTATTTTTATTTTTTATTCCCCTTAGATCCTAACTATGTGGGCATAGGAGATTGAATTGCTTTGTGAGTTGCTGCCTAATTTGAGTTGCATTGACTTAGACTAGTTTAGGGCCATGGGCCTTGGTTATGTTTTGAGACTGCCCACCATCAAGGTAGATTAGTTCTACCTCATGGTGTTAGCCCATCACTGGGATGTGAGGACTAACACTTTTCATATTTTGATTAAGGAGATGATGATGACATTAGAGGATGTTTACCATATTTTTAGGATCCCTCTTTATGGATGTGCTATCACCTCTTCTGTTACCATAGTGAATACTACCATTTTCTAGAGGGTCTTCAGGGATAGAAGTGAGGAGGCACTAGGGGACATAGAGCACGATGGAGTGCTAGTGGAGCACTGGTATAGGGTAGATGTATTCTCATGATATCGGGCCATCTTGATGTACATAATTTGTAATGTGCTCCTCCCTGATACTTTAGGAGTGATGTTCCCTTGGAAACTCTTGGTGATGGTGCAGGATCTTCTTGGTAGCACCACAAATGAGCTAATCATCATGATGTGGGGAGTGACTTGCTAGCCCAGCTCTATGATGAGCTATACCACATCACAATGGGATTGAGTGGGTGTAGGATGTAGTCTACTATTGCAAATATGGGCCTAGGGGCACATCAATGTAGAGTTACCTAGAGGACTACTGCTCGATATCACATCATTAGTGGTAGTTATTCAGTTCTATGGGACCCACTCACCATGGAAGTTAGAGATTTATAAGAGCAGGTCTCATGTAGAGGATTTGTAGTACTACACTGATTGACTAATGGAGCTATAGGCTATCTAGTTTGTATGGTGGCTTTACTTGGACTGCCCATTATGGTAGGAGGCTACAAGATAGCTAAGATGGGTTAGGCACAACCGCTAGGTTATTGGGTGCAAGCTCAGGGTGTAGGAGTTCTTCCACTTATTCCAAGTTATAAGATAGTTTGGGGTCCAACTGGACATCCTAGAGGAGCCAATACTCTACCACCACCTTAAGGTAGAGACACAACTTGCATGGCCATAAGTCATGACTTTTATCTATTAAGAAGATGTCCTAAAGGATGTAGGGGCAGCAGATGCAAGTATGACTCCTAACTATGATGCATGGTGGAGTACCAAATTATGGTAGGGTGGCGGTCCTTTGGGCTTATCTAGGGATGGTGATGCTACTGAGGTGGTATTTGATGACCCACATGGATTTCAAGTGCATCCAAGGATATAGGGTGAGTGCAACCAAGCAACTGCATAGTATGAGGAGTTATGGGAGGAGGAGGAGGGTAAGGAAGAGCTAGATGATGAGTTTTCATAGTTGCAGGTCTAGGTACACAATCTATAGGTATAGCTACAAATAGCATAGTACCAGATATTGGAGAGATACAACTATCTCGCTATAATGTAGGCTTAGATGAGTGTAGGGTAGACACAATGGAAAGGCTATGAGGAGGAGAGGACCACCCTTCAGACATTGGTTGACTTGGCCACTACTGAGATAGAGAAGATCACCATATAGAGGGATATTCTATAGGCAGAATTGGATCTCAAAATTACTAAGAGAGATACTCTTAGGGTTATTACAAGGGCTCCTACTACTTCACAAACTACACCATCCTTCTAGTCGCTCTGAGACCAATAGATTTATATGCAAATGGAGATATCAGATGATTGAGGGGACTCTTAGAGTAGGCCACAACTTAGATGGCTATAGATTATAGATACATTATCTCTCTGTAAGGTCATTTCAGGATATTGAGTGGCACTCCTCCAGAGTGGTCTACAGTAGAGGGATCCCATTGGAGTAGGTGGAATGATTTAGGGTAGTCATCAATGTGGCCTAGTCATAGGCTAGTGGCCCAATCAGATAGATTGGTAGGAACTAGCTCCAAGAAGCCTTGTAGAGAGGGCATAGAGGCTAGAGGTAGCTCAACGAGTGTTGTAGGCCAAACAAGGTTAACTTCTTTCCTACTTTTGTCACATGCCTATGCATTTAATTTATCAACCCAGGGAGCTTCATAAAATTGTGAAGGGTATTGAACAATATTACTTACAATACCACTTGAGATGAGTCCACTAGTTTTACTATTGGGGGGTGTTTCAACGGTCATAAATCATTCATACACTCCTCAATAATTTATGTAAAAAAAATTAAATATACAAAAAGGAAATATTCACGCATTCCTAGAAATAAACCTATTGCAATACTAGAAATAAAAATGTGATAAACAATCTTATAAAAGTGGTAAAATAATCTAGGAAACATAGGAAAAATAGGGGAAGAAATACTGGCTTGGAGTGGGCCCAGGCTCCAACAGCTTCCTCCCAGCTAAACACGCACTTAGAAACTCTTATAATTGTATTATAATTATCAAAGTATTACAATGCTTCTTCTGTATATCTCTCTACATTTACTATAAAAATATTCTATATATCCTCAGAGAGGTCTACGTGTGTTTATATAGCACACCTATAGATCTTCTATTACAAAGAATTTATAACAGTCGATTCATTCTAGACTAAACTAATATAGTTTGGTAAATGTAATCGACGTTTGTTAAAATTAGCATTCATTTCTAATAGTGGTGTGTTCACTGATTGGTTTTTGCTTTGCCTGGCATTGGTAGGACATTCTCATACGTTGGTAAGATCCCCAATTTAACTCTACATGACGTAGAGTTGGAAATACACCAGTATTTGTTGTCCACGTCATCCTTGTCTGGTCAACGGGTGAAGAACAGTGACACCTTCCCTATGAGGAAGGTGCCTAAGTATGTCGGGTGCCTTCTCTATGCGAAAGGTGCCTTACTATCATTGGCACCTTCCTAGAAGAGGAAGGCACTTATCTTCTATTGGCACCTTCCTATGAGAGGAAGGTGCTTGCCTTCTAGCGGTGCATTCCTTGTTGAGCAAGGTGCAGCAAAAGTATTGCAAAAGTATTGTCATTGTTGTCAACACAGTATTGTTGAGCAAGGTGCAGCAAAAGTATTGCAAAAGTATTGTCATTGTTGTCAACACATACAGATTGATGCAGTTGATGCAGTTCAGAGGTCAGTCAGAACAAGTACAGTGAATTTCCAAGAAGAAAGAAGTGGCCCAGATTCAGAAATTTGTAGAAAAAGACAAGTAAGAAAACTGTCGCGATATCGCGACATGTTTTTTGTCGTGATTTCATGACAAAACCAAGGAGAGAGAAGACGCAGCCAAAAATGTCGTGATTTCATGACAAAACTAATGAGAGAGAAGACGCAGCCAAAAATGTCATGATTTTGTGACAAAACTAAGGAGAGAGAAGACACAGCCAAAAATGTCGTGATTTCATGACAAAACTGAGGAGAGAGAAGGCACAGCCAAAAATGTCATGATTTTGTGACATAACAGAGGAGAGAGAAGGCACAACTAAAATTGTCACGATTTCGCGACATGCTGAAAGAAAAGAAGCAAAGTTGAAAAACTGTCATGATTTCGTGACATGTTTGGACTAAAGGCGCAAGAAATCAAATGTGTCGCGATTTCGTGACAAGTTCGGTGAAGAAGCACCAAGGATGAAAAGTGTCACGATTTCACGATAGGTTCGGAGAAGAAGCAATAAGGCAAAAAAGTGTAGCGATTTCGCTACATGTTGGATTTTCGCTGGCAGAAGCAAAGAAAAGGTGCTAAGTTGAAAAAGTGTAGCGATTTTGCTACATGTTGGATTTTCGGAGGCCGTAGCAAAAGAAATTGCAAAGGGAAAAAGGTGTAGCGATTTTGCTACATGTCTTGATTTTGCCAGTGCATGAAGAGAGAGTTGTACGGATGCGAAAGATGTCGCGATTTCGTGACATGTTGCATTTTCACGGGAAAAATGCAAAGAACAGCGCTAAGGTAGAAAAGTGTCACGATTTTGCGACATGTTGCATTTTCGTGAGCAAAATGCAAAGAACAGCGCTAAGGCAGAAAAGCGTCACGATTTTACGACATGTTGCATTTTCGCGGGTGCAAGCGAAGTAGAGTGCAAGAAAGAAAAAAGTGTCACGATTTTGTGACATGTTCCATTTTTGTGGGTGCAAGTGAAGTAGAGTGCAGGAAAGCAAAAAGTGTCATGATTTTGCGACATGTCCCATTTTCATGGGTAGGAGACAGAAAGGAGCTAGAGGCAGCAAATGCGTCACGATTTTGTGACATGTTCTGTTTTTGCGGTTGCATGCCGAGATAAGGACTAGGATGCAGAGAACGTCGCGATATCGCGAAAGGTCATGTTTTCATGGTCAACTATCAAGAAAAGGTCAAAGGGGTAGAAATTTCACGATATCACATGTTATAGTTGCACAGGTAAAATCTGAGAAGCTTACACAGTGACAGTTGTCAAAAAAGTGCAAAAGAAAATCATGCAACCAATTATGCTAGAGTTAGCTGAGTCAGAACTAAAGTTATAGGTGGCAGAACAATGCATTAAAGACAAGAGCGACTGTTATAGGGCCGTGATACTATAAGTGTAGATATAACCAAAATCCTAATAAACCAAAAATCTTCTCAGAGGTTACGTGTGTCAGAAATTGTAGTTGCAGGCAGAAGAAAAGGTTTCGCTCAGATTTGAAAAGAGTGCCATTGGAAAGGGTAAAGGTGCAAAAAGAATA
Organism: Wollemia nobilis; assembly: GCA_028583015.1. NCBI lineage: Eukaryota > Viridiplantae > Streptophyta > Pinopsida > Araucariales > Araucariaceae > Wollemia > Wollemia nobilis. The sequence goes on along the minus strand of JAQPPZ010001711.1, from coordinate 2,961,767 downwards.
GTTGCATGAAGAATAGAATATAAGAATGACAGAGCTTCAAAATACACAAAAAAAGGCTGTCAAAATATGCTGTCAGAAAAAGATATCAAAATGAGCAGAGTAGACTGTCATAATGAGTCAGATAGAAAGCGGCTAGAAGATAGAGCGCGTCAGAGAGGCTATGATAGATTGAACGTAGCCATAAATGCATGAAAAATTGGAGGGAAAAATAGAGCCATTTTGTAAGAGCCGTTCGAGGAAGCCAAGTATAAAGAATCGAAAAAGCACAGTAAGTGAGGTTACTGCAACCATGTTTTATCTTGAAAAACTAAAAGTGCGGTTGGGTAGAGTGTTGTAAGAAGCATAGAAAGTGTGCTGTAAGAAAAATAGCTACAGAACTGAAACCTGGCTTTTATTATTGAAAAATTGAAAGAGAGGTTTTAGTAAGATACAGAAGATATAGACCAGTGAGGGTCTTGTAAAAGAGAAGGCATTCTTATGTCAATCTACCATTCAAAATAAAAATCCAAGTTGGTGCTTGGTATAAGGGGTTGGTGCTCCTATCTGTTGTAGCAGATAAATCAGGGGTTGGAGCTCGTTCCAGTGGGTGTTGGTAAAATTTGTAGAGATTGAATCCTTGCAAAGGCTGGATTTGGATTATATTCCAAATAGTCATTATTTGAGGAGTAGCCAAATAGATGAACCTCGTTACATCATGTGTTGTGTGATGCTCTTGTGTTATACTTGTTATAGCTATTTTTAAGTTTGCATTTTAAGCATTAAGAGTTGCAGAGTCAAGTTTTAAATAGTTACACTAATTCACCTGCCCCCTCTCAATGTCATTATGAGAATATCAATTGGTATCAGAGCAAGGTACTTGAACAAGCTTAATCAGCTAAGGTGATCTTGGAAGATACATAATGGTCGGTGGTGAAGGATTTTCTTCCAAAAAAGCTCCTTTGTTCGATGGAAAAAATTACTCTTTCTGGAGACTCAGGATGCAGACATATCTGTGTGCATTGGGATATGACATTTGGGAATCTGTTGAAAATGGATACACAGTACCCTCTACTCCTCCAACAGATGTGGCTGAGAAGAAATTTTTTGAGAATAACTCTAAAGCTAAGAATGCTATTATGTGTGGATTAGTAGATAGTGAGTTGATAAGGATCATGAACTATAAATTAGAAAAAGACATATGGGACAAACTATAGAGCATTCATGAAGGAGATGGCAAGATCAAGGAGGCCAAGCTGCAAACACATCAAGCCCAATTCGAAGCATTAAAAATGAATGATGATGAGAACATAGAGGCCTATATGTTGAGAGTAAATGGAATCATAAATGTGATTAGAGGACTTGGCGAGGAAATAGAAGATGCAGTTGTTGTGAAAAAGGTACTCAGAACTCTCCATAAAAGATTTGATGCTAAAGTTTCTGCTATAGAAGAAGCTAAAGATTTAAATACTTTTAGCATGGATGAAATGCATGGTTCTTTAACTGCATATGAAATGAGAATAGGACAGACTAAACCCTTAGACAGAGAAGCTACTTTTCAAGCATAGAAAAATATAAAAGCTAAACAAGAATCTGAGGAAGAAGAATCTTTAGATGAAACTGAAGCAAACTTTGTTAGGAAACTGATAAAGAGAAAAGGTAAGTACATAGGTAAGTTATCATTTAAGTGTTTCAACTATGGAGGAATTGGGCACTTTGCAGCTAAATTCCCAATGAATGAGAAAAATAAAAGTGATGAAGGGACACACCAAGAAATAAGTGACTGGAAGAAGAAACCACATTTTAGAAAAAGGAACTTCAAGAAGAAAAGCTTCATTTCCAAGAATGTCACCTCTTTTGAAGACAGCTCTGGGGAGGATTCTGAAGAAGAAACTGGTGAAGCTTTATTCATGGCTTTTGAAGAAGAAATAACAGAGGAAACCCAGGAGTGTGATGAAAAACTAGAGGATGAGGTTGTAGTAGATCTAGAAGGAGAATTGGTTGCTACACTTGAAGTGTTAAGTACAGAAAGGAAAAAGAATAAAAAGGTTTCAAAAAAACTTGAGGATGCCAACAAATTAATAATAAATTTGAAAATAGATGAGTGCAATAAGCTAGAAGAAGACATAGTTGGATTAAGGATGCAGCTAGAAGAGATGAATCAGAAATTGAGTTGTCATCATAAATTTGAAGACAGTTCTGAGAAGCTGAATAAAATGCTAAATAACCAAAGGCCTACAGGCATCAAATTTGGTTTGGGCTTTGACGAAGGAGAATCCTCAAAGAAATCAAAGGCTATAATTGTAGAACCACTAAAGAATAAAGATAAGATCAAGGTTGATCAATAAAAACCGAATCATGCAAAATAAAACAATAAGGCCAAGCATGAAAGGAGTACTGCAAATGATGGATTCACCAAAGTCACATATCAAAGAAGAAGAAGACCCATGGCTCCTACTACAACATGGCAAAAACCATTACCCAGGTACACTCATTCCTTTTCTGGTTATTGTTTTAAATGCAATGTTTATGGTCATAAAATTTCAAATTGTAGATATAATGTAGGACAAAGGAATTTCACTAGTAGAAATGCTTTTTCACCTTTGATAGATTATGTTGTAGAATGTTATAATTGTCATAACTTTGGACATATTGCAAGAAATTGTCGTAGCTCTTTTGCAGGAAATAAATATCAGGGAAGAAAGTATCAATCAACTGGATTGAAATAAAACAAAAAATTTCTTGAAAAACAGGCACATGCCAATGAAAGAGATAAGGTAAAACAAGTGACCAAATCTGCTATCAAATCAGAGTGGAAAGAAAAGGAACAACCTAAGAAAGATAAGGAATCCTTGATCATTCAAACAGCTCTCAAAGCCCAGAACAAATCTACACCATGGATTCTGGATAGTGGATGCTCCAATCATATGACAGGAGATAAACAAAAGTTTGATAAGTTACAGACATACGAAGGTGGTTCTATAAAATTTGGAAATAATGATGGAGCCAAGATAGTGGGTAAAATATCAATCAAATTAAGTGATGGAAAAATCAACTCGAAAGAAGTCCTATTTGTGGTTGGTCTGAAGCATAACTTACTGAGTGTAAGTCAAATTTGTGATAGAGGTCATGAAGTAATTTTCAAGAAGTAGGGCTGTGAAGTAAGAAAGACAAAAAATGGGAAGTTGATAGCTACTATACTGAGAACTTCTAGAAATATGTATACTCTCTCAGAGACTTCAAAAGGAGCTTGTTTGGTTGGACAGGAAGAAGAAAATTGGTTGTGGCACAAGAGACTCAGTCATATAAGCTTTGACAATCTGGCAAAAATCAGCTCAAAAAGGGCAGTAAGAGACATACCCACTATTGGCAAACCTTCAAATAGCATTTGTGCTTCATGCAAAAAGGGGAAGCAAACCAGAGCCACTTTCAAAGCAAAAGAGTACTTCACAAGCAAGCCGTTAGAACTAATTCACACTGATTTATGTGGACCCATGAGAACGAAAAGCATAAATGGATACAAATATTTTATGCTGTGTATAGATGACTATTCCAGAATGACATGGGTACTATTTTTAAAACTTAAATTAGAAGCCTTTGAGATGTTCAAAACTTTCAAAAATCTTGTTGAGAATCAATCAGGAAAAAGAATTAAATGTTTAAGATCAGATAGAGGAGAGTTTATTTTAGATGAGTTTGCAGAATACTATGAAAAATATGGGATTAGAAGACAGTTTTTGGTAGCAAGAACACCTTAGCAGAATGGAGTAGTAGAAAGAAAGAATAGAACTGTGCAGGAAATGGCAAGGACCATGTTGACAGAGAGCAGAATTGCTGACAGGTTTTGGAAAGAGGCAGTTCATACTGCAGTCTACATCCAGAATAGATGCATGTTGAGGCCGCATGAAAGCAAACACCTTATGAACTATGGTTTGGCAAAAAGGCTACAGCAAAATACTTCAAAGTGTTCAGTAGCAAGTGTTACATTAAACGAACTGAAGAAAATCTTGGCAAATTTGAAGATAGAGCTGATGAAGGAATTTTTCTTGGTTACTCAACAAAAAGCAAAGCCTACACATGCTACAAAAAAAGACTGAAGAAAATTATGGAGAGTGCGGATGTTAAGGTTGATGAAGGTAGGAAACAAGAAATCATCCATAATGAAAACTACCTGACTTATGAAGAATTTACTGAAGAGGATGAAGATCAAGAAAAATAAGAGAGACATAAATCAAATTCAGATGATTTAGAAATAGAGGAAAATAGGAAATCCAAAACAGGCAGCTAGCAAAAAAATCATCCCAGAGAGCAGATTATTGGGGACCCCACAGTTGGTATTCAAACAAGAAGAAGAGTAGTAAACAACTACTCTCTATTATCCAGCATTGAGCCCAAAAATATTATTGAAGCAATCACAGATGAAAGCTGGATGGAGGCAGTAAATGAAGAACTAGATCAAATTGAGAAAAAAAAACCTAGGAATTAGTACCAAGGCCTGAAAATAAAAACATAATTGGTACTAAATGGATATTTCTAAACAAACTAAATGAATACGGACATGTTGTAAGGAATAAAGCAAGATTGGTCTATAAAGGATATGCTCAAGTTGAAGGGATTGATTTTGAAGAAACTTTTGCACCAGTGGCTAGACTTGAAGCAATCAGACTATTTCTGACATTAGCAGTTCATAGGAATTTCAAAGTTTATCAGATGGATGTGAAATCAGCATTTCTAAATGGAAATCTTGAAGAAGAAGTGTATATTGAACAGCCTGATGGTTTTCAACTCTATGATAATCCTAACTTTGTTTGCAAGCTGAATAAAGCATTGTATGGCTTGAAACAAGCACCTAGAGCTTGGTATGCAAGATTGGACAGCTATCTCACTAAGCAAGGATTCAAGAAAGCTATGGTGGATAGAAATTTATATATCAAAACTGAGAATGGCAATCTCATTGTCCTTGTTGTCTATGTAGATGATATAATATTTAGCAGCAGTAATGATGAGTCATGTAAAGACATAAAAAATAAAATGCAGAAATAATTTGAAATGTCTATGATTGGTGAGCTTTCATATTTCCTTGGACTGCAAGTTAATCAAACTAAAATGGGGATTTTTATTTCTCAAGTCAAATATGTGAAAGAAATGCTAAAAAAGTTCACAATGGAGGATAGTAAGCCTGTTAGAACTCCTATGACAACAAGCTGCAAGTTGAGCAAGGATGAAAAATCTCCAGATGTTGATCAAACAATGTACAGATCAATGATTGGGAGCCTGCTGTATTTGATAGCCACCAGACTAGATATCTTACAGACAGTTTGCATGGTTGCAAGATTTCAGGCTAGTCCCAAAGAGACTCATGTGATAGCTATGAAAAGGATTTTAGGTACCTCAAGGGTACTATGGAGTATGGGCTATGGTATCCAAAAGGAAAAGACTTCACTCTTGTTGCATATTCTGATGCAGATTGGGCAGGATGTATTGATGACAAAAAAAGTACCAATGGAGGAGTATTTTATCTTGGAGATAAGCTGGTAGCATGGCATAGCAAGAAACAAGAATCAGTCTCTCTATCCATAGTAGAGGCTTAATACATTGCAGCAACAACATGTACATAGATATTATGGATGAGACAGACACTGAAAGATCTTGGTATCCACTTTAATGAGCCAATCTCAGTTAAATGTGATAACACTAGTGCTATCAAAATATCAAAGAACCCAATTTTGCATTATTGAACCAAACATATTACGATCTGGTATCATTTTTTGAAGGATAAAGTTGCAGAAGGAGAGGTCAAATTGGAGTTTGTTCCAACTACAGAGCAAGTAGTAGATATATTCACTAAACCATTGTCCAAGGAAGTTTTTGAGTACCTTCGGAGTAAGTTGGGAGTAGTCACACTACCCAAGCACTGACTAGCTATGGGGAACACATTCTCAAGGGGAGCATTACATTACTTATGCCTAAGAATGTTGTGCATAGACTCAAGGGGAGTCTACAGCACCCCTTTGGTATTATTGTCAAAGGGGGAGAAGAATTACAAGAAATTGCACATGTGTTGCCAACAATTCCAAAGGGGGAGATTGTTGAGCAAGGTGTAGCAAAAGTATTGCAAAAGTATTGTCATTGTTGTCAACATAGATTTTTGAGCAAGGTGCAGCAAAAGTATTGCAAAAGTATTGTCATTGTTGTCAACACAGACAAATTGATGCAGTTTAGAGGTCAGTCAGAACAAGTACAATGAATTTCCAAGAAGAAAGAAGTGGCCCAGATTCAGAAATTTACAAAAAAAGACAAGTAAGAAAACTGTCGCGATATCGCGACATGTTTTCTATCACGATTTCATGAAAAAACCAAGGAGAGAGAAGACACAGCCAAAAATGTCATGATTTCATGACAAAACTGAGGAGAGAGAAGACGCAGCCAAAAATGTCATGATTTCACGACAAAACTGAGGAGAGAGAAGATGCAACCAAAAATGTCACGATTTCGTGACAAAACTGAGGAGAGAGAAGGCACAACCAAAAATGTCATGATTTCATGACATAACGGAGGAGAGAGAAGGCACAGCCAAAATTGTCACGATTTCGTGACATGCTGGAAGGAAAGAAGCAAAGTTGAAAAACTATCACGATTTCGTGACATGTTTGGAGTAAAGGCACAGGAAATCAAATGTGTCGCGATTTCACGACAAGTTCGGTAAAGAAGCGCCAAGGATGAAAAGTGTCGCGATTTTGCGACAGGTTCGGAGAAGAAGCAATAAGGCGAAAAAGTGTAGCGATTTCGCTACATGTTGGATTTTCGCTGGCAGAAGCAAAGAAAAAGTGCTAAGTTGAAAAAGTGTAGCGATTTCGCTACATGTTGGATTTTCAGAGGCCGTAGCAAAATAAATTGCAAAGGGAAAAAGGTGTAGCGATTTCGCTACATGTCTTGATTTCGCTAGTGCATGAAGAGAGAGTTGTACGGATGCGAAAGATGTTGCGATTTTGTGACATGTTGCATTTTCACGGGAAAAACGCAAAGAACAGCGCTAAGGTAGAAAAGTGTCACGATTTCGCAACATGTTGCATTTTCGCGGGCAAAAGGCAAAGAACAGCGCTAAGGCAGAAAAGCATCACGATTTTACGACATGTTCCATTTTCGCGGGTGCAAGCGAAGTAGAGTGCAAGAAAGCAAAAAGTGTCGCGATTTTGCGACATGTTCCATTTTTTTGTGGGTGCAAGCGAAGTAGAGTGCAGGAAAGCAAAAAGTGTCACGATTTCGTGACATGTCCCGTTTTCATGGGTAGGATACAGAAAGGAGCTAGACATAGCAAATGCGTCATGATTTTGCGACATGTTCTATTTTTGTGGTTGCATGCCGAGATAAGGACTAGCAGGCGGAGAACGTCGTGATATCGCAAAAGGTCAAGTTTTCACGGTCAACTGTCAAGAAAAGGTCAAAGGGGCAGAAATGTCACGATATCGTGACATTTTATAGTTACGCAGGTAAAATCCAAGAGGCTTACACAGTGACAATTGTCAAAAAAGTGCAGAAGAAAATCATGCAGCCAGTTATGCTAGAGTTAGCTGGAGTCAGAACTGAAGTTACAGGTGGTAGAACAGTGCATTAAAGACAAGAACGGTTGTTACAGGGCCGCAATGCTATAAGTGTAGATATACCCAAAATCTCGATAAACAAAAAATCTTCTCGGAGGTTGCGTGTGTCAGAAATGGCAGTTGCAGGCAGAAGAAAAGGTTTCGCTCAGATTTGAAAAGAGTGCCATTGGAAAGGGTAAAGGTGCGAAAAGAATAGTTGCGTGAAGAATAGAAGATAAGAATGACAGAGCTTCGAAATACACAGAAAAAGGCTGTCAAAAAAGTTGTTAGAATGAGCAGAGTAGACTGTCAGAATGAGTTAGAAAGAAAGCGGCTAGAAGACAAAGCGCGTCAGAGAGGCTGTGACAGATTGAACGTAGCCGTAAATGCATGAAAAATTAGAGGGAAAAATAGAGCCATTTTGAAAGATCCATTCGAGGAAGCCAAGTATAAAGAATAAAAAATGCATAGTAAGTGAGGTTACTGCAACCATGTTTTATCTTGAAAAACTAAAAGTGCGGTTGGGTAGAGTGCTGTAAGAAGCATAGAAAGTATGCTGTAAGAAAAATAGCTACAAAACTGAAACCTAGTTTTTATTATTGAAAAATTGAAAGAGAGGTTTTAGTAAGATACAGAAGATATAGACTAGTGAGGGTATTGTAAAAGAGAAGGCATTTTTATGTCAATCTACCATTCAAAATAGAAATCCAAGTTGGTTCTTGGTATAAGGGTTTGGTGCTCCTATCTGTTGTAGCAGATAAATCAGGGGCTGGTGCTCCTTCCAGTGGGTGCTGGTAAAATTTGTAAAGATTGAATCCTTGCAAAGGCTGGATTTGGATTGTAGTCCAAATAGTCATTATTTGAGGAGTAGCCAAATCGGTGAACCTCGTTACATCGTGTGTTGTGTGATGCTCTTGTGTTATACTTGTTATATCTGTTTTTAAGTTTGCATTTTAAGCATTAAGAGTTGCAGAGTCAAGTTTTAAATAGTTACACTGATTCACCCCCCCTCTCAGTGTCATTGTGAGAATATCATTCCTGTCAATGCCTTCCTTATGAGAGGAAGGCACTTGCCTTCTAGTGGTGCCTTCCTGTGAGAGTAAGGCACTTATTTTCCTTTTGCACCTTCCTGGAAGAGGAAGGCGCTGGCCTTCAGGAAGGCGCTTGTATTTCCTTAGCGCCTTCTTGGAAGAGGAAGGCACCTAATTACGCTTGGCTCCTTCCTAGAAGAGGAAGTCTCCTACCTTCTCTACATTGATTTCGAAAGAAACAAAGTGCCAGGTCCATGAAAAGACCTCGACTGATCCAAATATGACTAAATCAACTACAATTCCATAAAAATACACTGAAAACACATGAATTAGATAACATGCATAATTTCATCAAATAATTATATAATAATTCATAAACATATGCAATACTTATTATACAGCCGCATAATAATCAAGAAAATGTATACAAAATATGAGCATTTCTGATGCTCATCATCCCCCCATGCCTAACATATGCCACGCCCTCGTGGCATAAAAATTGTAGGTAGCCCTATTGACCCCTCAAGGAGAGAGTGAATTCCTTGGATGCCTCCATATCCTAGCCCTGACTAACCAGGGTACAGTATTCGAACCATCCCTTGGCCTCAAACTATGTTTTTACCGTCCCCCTAATTCCTTCCCTATCACTCGACTCATTCTTTTTCATCGCATGATTCTTTGACCTTCCTCCCATGGCGCCTTCCATTACCGATGTGCTTCTTCTTCTTTCTATCCTTACTTCTTCAAGAATATGCCTTCTTATAGGGAAGGCACATAACCTTAGCATTTAATTATAGGGTATGCCTTTCAAGCCATATCATTGGCACATGGTTCCGGCCATGGGGGTATATGATTTTTATGACGACAATATTTTTTTTGGTACTGCATAATTTATGAATAATTATATAAATATTTGAATTAGTATGCACGTACCTTATTTGGTGTTTCATGCATCATGAAGAGCATTGATTCACTAATTTGTGACACAAGGGAGGGGTATTTCATTTATGCGGATTATGCTGGACTTTGGTGCTGATTTGTTTGATGGTTGGTGTTGAAGGCAGACTCCCAATTTGCTCAAAAAACTATCTATCCATCATATTTGGAATGTGCATGCTGATCTTGCCCCATAATTCTCTAAGATTTTTTTTTATTAGGGTGGATTTCCATCACATGGGCGATGGTGGTAATCTGATGTCGCTCGTTTGTGTGGTGATTTCATTTCGATCGAGGCATCCGTGAGACTTAAGTGCTGGTTGTATGCAAAAGGTGCTCTTTGGTACCTTCCTAATGTGGAAGGCACTTATGTGGTGCCTTATCTATGTGGAAGGCACTTATATGGTGTCTTCCCGATGTTGTCGGTGCTCTTTGAATGGATGCGCCTTCCGGTGGTGGAAGGCATCTCTAATTGGATGTGCCTTTTGGTGGTGGAAGGTGCCCTTTTGATGATGGTGCCTTCCTACTACAAAAGGTGCTTCTGAATGGGTGCACCTTCCTGATGTGGAAGGCACTGCTGAATACCTATGCCTTCCTGAGGTGGAAGGCCCCTTGATCTGTATGCGCCTTCCTAATGTGGAAGGTGCCTCAAGATTTTTTTTTGATGATGGCACCTTCCTACTATGAAAGGTGCTTCTGAATGGGTGTGCCTTCTTGATGTGGAAGGTGCTACTGAATACCTGTGCCTTCTGGGGATGGAAGGCAATGTTGTATACCTATGCCTTCCTGGGGTGGAAGGCACCTCAATTTCTATGCACCTTCCTAATGTGGAAGGTGCCTCGGGCTTCTTTTTTTTATGTGGCGCATTCCCGATGTGGAAGGCGCCTACTTTTTTTTCTTTTATTTTTTTTGCGTGCCTTCTTTATAAGGAAGGCGCCTTCTTCTGGTGGGGCAACTTCTTCATAAGGAATGTACCTTATTCTGGCAGGGTGCCTTCTCCATAAGGAAGGCACCTTATTCTAGTGGGGCACCTTCTTTATAAGGAATGCACCTTATTCTAGCGGGGCGCATTCTTCATATAGAATGCACCTTCTTCTGGTTGGGCACCTTCTTTATAAGGAAGGCACCTTCTTCTGTGCCTTCTCGATGTGGAAGGTGCTTTATTCTTGGCAATCATGTTGCGATTGACTAGGAAATGGTGATCAAGCCTTCTCAGTCTTGCTTCACGCTACCTCATCTTCTACCTATGAGTGTTGATGTTGGAATGCTGAGCCGAATCAGGCTTGGTTTCCTAGATACCTATTCCTCGTGTTGTCAGGTCCTCCACCTACAAAAATCAAATGAAAAGAAAGAAAAATAAAGGCAATTAGATGCATTTCGTGCCTGTTAGGCCCTGGATTAGGATGTCTATAGCTTGTATGTGGGCATCGTCCCTACAAAACACATCGTAAGAAAAAAACTAAATTAACTAATTTTGGTGAGCACCTCCATGCCCACCATTTCGCCTATTAAGATTTTGGTCCGGATCTAACAAGATGGGGTCTCCCCCACATCTATTTTGGATTCCACCTATAAGGTTTTGGATGTGTTATAGGGGTACAGCCGGTGGCCATTGACCGTTAACATGATGTTGCCATAAATTGTTCTAACGCACACTGCCCCGTTCTTGATGAGCTCTACCACCTTATACAATCCCATCCATATTTGCATTAATTTATCTTTTTTTTCCTGTAACTAATAATCATACAACAACACCCATTCTCCTTCTTGAAACTACTTTAGTTTAATGTGGTGATCATGCCATCGCTTTCTTTGCTTTTGTATGATTTGTGTTCTCTGCAAAGCATCCATTTAGATTTTGTCCAACTGATCTAGCTGCCAAATCCTTTCTTTTTGAGTTTCATCCAAGCTCAAGTTCAATTCTAAAGCTGTCCTCAATGTCTTGATTTCAAATTCAATGGGCATCATCGCACTCTTCCCATAGACCAGTTGGAAGGGTGTGAAGCCTATGGTGGATTTCCACATGGTATTATATGTCCAGACTACCTTCGACAATTATGTAGCCCAATATTTTCTATGTTGCTGCACGGTCTTCATCAGGATGTTCTCTATTTCTCTATTCGTCACTTCCACTTGCCCATTTTCCTACAGATGGTAGGGTATAGTTTTATTGTGCCGAAATCTATATTGCTCCATCAGCTCCTTGATCAACTTGGAGGTAAATTGAGGCCCTTGGTCTATTGTTATCTCTCTAGGGACCCCAAATCATGTAAAAATGTGGGAAAATAAGAAATCAATGATTGTTCTTTCTTTTGAATCTCTCAACACTTGAACTTCAACCCATTTGGTGATGTAATTTGTACATACAAAAATAAACCTCCTCCCTATTGAAGGTGGATTAATTGGTCCCACAAATTCCATGCCCCACTTATCGAAGGGTTGCAGGTGTACCTGAGGCTAGAGGGGCATTTCGTCTCAATGGGTTGGTCTACCCATTCTTTGGAATTCATTGCATTTTTTGGCATACACAACTGCATCCTTGAACAGAGTGGGCCAAAAGTATCCAGCTTGTAGGATTTTGTAGGCAGTTCATTTCCTTGCAAAGTGTCCTCTGCATGGTTTTTTGTGACACGCTTTGAGTACTTCTGAGAACTCCTATTTTGCTATGCATATCCTTATAATATGGTCATGTCCTATTTTGAACAAGAGAGAATCAATCCATAGGAACGATGCACTTTTCTCTATGATCGCTTCTCAAAAAGAGAGCATGTGAGGTTATTTCGATGGCCATGTAATTGGCTATATCTGCGTACCATGATATTTGCTCACTAATGGTGAACAAATGTTCATCTGAAAACTAGTCTTCCACTGTTGTATGGTCTGTCGATATCAATCTGGATAGAAAATTTGCTATGACATTCTATTTTCCTAGTTTGTCGACTATTGTGATGTCAAATTCTTGTAGTAATAAGAGCCACCTGATAATTCTTCTGCCAATGGCCAGCTTGCTCATCAAGTAATTGATGGCTACATGGTCCGTATGGACAAATACCTTATACCCAATGATATAATGGTAGAATTTGTTTATGGCATGCAAACTACAAGGAACTCATTCTCTGTCACCGTGTAGTTGAGCTCGGCTCTTGCCAAGCTTTTGCTAACATAGTAGATGGCATAAAATTCTTTGCCATCCTTCTATTTGAGTACTGCTCCAATCGCATTGTTGGATGCATCACACTAGATATGGAATGGTATGGCCCAATTTGGTCCTCTTAAAACCGGTGTGGATATCAGTTTCTCTTTAAGCAACTGAAATGCTTCTTCACAGTCTTTCGTCTAATTGAACTCCACATCTTTAGATAATAGAGTGTGTAGTGGTTTTGTAATTTTGTTGAATTCGGCGATAAATCACCGGTAGTACCCGGCTGATCCAAGAAAACTCCTCACCTCTCTTTGCATTCTAGGGCTGGGTAGGTCTCTGATGACCTCAATTTTTCTTTTATCAACCTTTATTCCTTCTACGAAGAGGTGGTGTCCTAGTACAATTCCTTCTTGCATCATCATAAAGCATTTCTCGTTGCTCAAGGATAAATTGTTTTCCTTGCTTCTTTCGAGCACTCTTTCCAAGTTCATCATTGCTTCATCAAAGGTTTCTCCATAGACGATGAAGTTATCCATGTATACTTCGATCGCATATCCCATCATGTCTAAAAATATGCTAAGCACCACCCTTGAAAGGTGGTAGGTGCGTTGCATAATATGAAAGGTAATACCCGATAGGCAAATTTTCCCCATGGGCAGGTGAACTTTGTCTTATCCTGATCCTCTTCTCCTATCTGGATCTGGTTGTATCCACTGAATCTATCCAGGAAGGAGAAATACTTCCTCTTAGAGAGTGTATCCAAGACTTGATCAATGAACGGGAATGGGAAGTGGTCCTTCTTGGTTGCTTTGTTTAACGCTCTGTAGTCCACATAGATTCACCACTTCCCATTCTTTTTAAGGACTACCACTAATGGTGATACCCACTCACTGTCAAAAATTGGATAGATGAATCCAACAGTCAAGATTTTTTGCAATTCTTCCTTGACAATGTCCTTCATTGTCGAATTCATTCTTCTCTGCGGTTGCCTACTTGGAGTTGCTTGATCATTGAGGTATATACAATGGGTACAGATATCTGGGCTGATACCCTTCATATATGAGTAATCCCATGAAAATTCCTATTGGTGTCTAACCAAGAGGTCTTCTACTTTCGTCAATTGTGTGGGAGTCAACACACTGCTGACATTCAATGTTCTTCCTAGCCCAACGTGTATCTGTTGAATGTGGTGATCTTGGGCACTAGCCAACGACAATCCAGGTGCAGAGATGGAGGACTCCCCATGGAGGAACTCCATAATAGCACCATATTTGTCTTCTTCTACCAACTCATCCAATGTCATCACCGGTTGGATCATGGATAGCTCAGGATTTTCATGCTCGATCAACATGGGTTCTCCTAATGAGTCGACGGACTGCACTGGGGGTGAAATAGTCAACCTTTTAACATTTTTTCCATCGGAGATGGTCATCAGCCCATCCCAACATCTGATTTAAGCGTCAACTTTTTCCATCCATGGCCTTCCCAAGATGAGCGGGTAATCGCCTAGCCTAGTTTTAGATTGTAAGACTAAAAATTTGGCTGGGTATTCCCATGCATTGACTGTCACTATTACATCTTCCAACATTCCTTTTGATGCCACGATCGATCGATCAACCAGCTATAGCACTGTCATAGTGGGTTTTAGGTTCATGATCTATAGCCTCTACATGGTCTCCTAAGGCATTACATTGATGGCTGCTCTAAGATCGACCAACGTATTGGACAAGGAATGTCCCTCGATTTTTACAATCAACATCGGGCTACTCGTGTCTGCATACTTAGGATGGCTTGTTTTGCCCATCATCAAATCTACTAGTTTTCCCATGACATTGATAGTTTGGGTTGCTCTTCATCCTGGCTTCCTTAGACACATCTCTCTTATCACCTTGGTATATATTGGAATATCTCGGATGGCTTGAAATAATGGAATTGTCACGGTGAGGTTCTTCAAGCTAGACAAGATATCAAACATCAACTACGTTACTTTCCTCTATTCTTGTAGCCGGTTTGGAAATGGAGCCTTTGCTCTCTTAGGCATTTCTTCTATCACCTCTTCTACAAGAGGTGTTTCTCCTACCTCTTCCTCCTCTTCTACCAGTGGAGGCATTCCTAATCCTATGTCTACCAGACCTAATTTGAATATGGTACATCAGATACATCTCACCCTCCATGTTTTATGTTGGCTGGTTCACCCTATTATTAGGATTTGACGTCAGTTGTGTGGGTAGCTGTGTAGGTCTCACTGTTGGCAATGCTAGTAAATTCTATTGGGGGTGAGCTGGTGCTACATTCTATGGAGCCTGATTCCACATAGTGTGGCCTCTCCACTGTTGCCCAGGATATGGATTTGGCATCCATGGCTGTTGGTTTAGGAATGTTGTTGGGGGTGCATTGGACTAGGGTGATGGCCCCCACCACTCCATGTTAGGTGGTTGAGGTGGTCCTTGGGACATGTATGGTCCTCCCCCATATGATGACATTCTGGTTGGCATATTCCCCGTAAAGGGTTGTGGCCAACTATTTCGATTGCCTATGAAATAGGCATCCACACTTTCAACATCCTCCTGATTATTGAGTAGTTGTGGGCACAATCAAGTTTTATGGTTCAACCTACAAACTATGCATATTCTGACTTTGTTCTCCGGGCATGCATTCTTTGCATGCTTCCCTCTACATTTTGGACATAAATAAGCCATTGATACTTCATTTTCATGCTTCTTTTTCTCTAACAGCAGCGTATCCATCTGCAATGCTAGAGATGAGAGCATTTCTCTCTTTAAATATTTAAGCATGTTACCTATTTCTATCTTCGTGATTGAAGCAGTTGCTTTCATGGTTCTAGAAGTGGTCTTGCCTCTCCTTGTTGAGTAGTTTCAACATAGTTGTTGGATGTCTTCCATAGCGTTCTGGTAGACATCACCTCCATAAATCATGTTAAGAGCCTCCTATGATTCATTGGTAAGTCCTCTAAAAAAGATGCTTTTGAGGGACTTATTAGATAGTTTCATGTGAGGAGATCGTTGAAGATTGAAGTTGAATCTCTCTCAGTATTCCTTGAGAGACTCATCTTCTTTTTACATCATGCTCAGGACCTCTTCTCTGGAGTCTATTGCTCTTCTAAAATATTGGTATTGCTCTAAAAAGAGCTTCTTCATTTGATCCCAAGTAGCAATGTGTTTGTCTCCCAGATCGATGAACCACTGTAGAGCTGTATCATCCAATGTGGAAGGAAAGAGTTTCAGCTTTTACGTATTAGATTTGTAGTCCATAGACCTACATAATACATCAAACTTAAATAAAAATAGGTCAGGGTCCTCAGTTGGGTATCCTCTGAAGGTCAGAAGGTGAGCAGAGGATATGTTTTTCATTTTGGTATCTCCTACTCCATCAATCGAGAAACTAAATCCAGATGAGAATTCTTCATTGTCAACCATTTTTTTAGGAAATGTGGTCTCTAATGCAGTATTTATGGCCTTATGATCGTTTAAGACTTTCTGAGTCAAGGCTCTAAGGTTGTCTGGTGTTATCATCCGATCTTCTACAACTTTCCACAACCAGGCTTCCTCTAAGGGTTTCCTATTAAATATGGGATTTATGATGATTCTTTCTTCCCCAAGTTGATGGGATGAGGAGGCACTTTGCACAAAGTGCGTATCCTCACTCCAATGGATTGCTGGTGGTGGGTCGGGTGAGTCTAATTCAAATTTAGAATGATGACTCAATTTTTGGTGGATTGTTTTTTATAAACTGACCATCAGGTCATCTTCTTCTTGAAGAACTCATACAAGGTCATATGTAATCTTTCTAGGTACTATAAATAATCTAGTTGAGATGCTTCCTTGGAAATGAAACCAAAATATTATGGGCCAAACAAGGTTAAATTCTTTCCTACTTTTGTCACATGCCCATGCATTTAATTTATCAACCCAGGGAGCTTTATAAACTTGCAAAGGGTCTTGAACAAGATTGCTTACAATACCACTTGAAATGAGTCTGCTAGTTATCCTATTCGGGGGTGTTTCAACGATCGTCAATCATTCATACACTCCTCAATAATTTATGTAAAAACAATTAAATCTATAGAAAGGAAATATTCACACATTCCTGGAAATAAACCTATTGCAATACTAGAAATAACAATGCGATAAACAATCTTATGAAAGCGGTAAACTAATCTAGAAAACATAAGAAAAATAGGGGAAGAAATACTAGCTTGGAGTGGGCCCAGGATCCAGTAGCTTCCTCCTAGCTAAACACACAATTAGAAACTCGTAGAACTATATTATAATTATCAAAGTATTAAAATTATTATTTTGTATATCTCTCTACATTTACTATCAAAATATTCTATATATCCTCAGAGAGGTCTGCGTATGTTTATATAGCACACCCATAAATCTTATGTTACAAAGAAGTTATAATAGTCGATTCATTCCAAACTAGACTAATACAGTCTGGTAAATGTGATCAATGTCTGCTAAAATTGGCATTCATTTCTAATGGTGGCGTGTTCACTAATTGGTTTGTGCTTCGCCTGGCATTGGTAGGACGTTCTCATACATCGGTGTGATCCCCAATTTAACTCTACATGATGTAGATTTGGAACTGCACTAGTCTTTGTTGTCCACATCATGCTTTTCTGGTCAACGGGTGAAGAACAGGGGTGCCTTCCCTATGAGGAAGGTGCCTAAGTATGTCGGGAACCTTCTCTATGCAGAAGGTGCCTTACTGCCGTTGGCACCTTCCTAGAAGAGGAAGGCGCTTATCTTCTGTTGGCACCTTCCTGTGAGTGGAAGGCACTTGCCTTCTAGTGGCGCCTTCCTGTCGGTGCCTTCCTTATGAGAGGAAGGCGCTTGCCTTCTAGTGGAACCTTCCTATCGGTGCCTTCCTGTGAGAGGAAGGCACTTATTTTCCTTTGGTGCCTTCCTGGAAGAGGAAGGCACTGGCATTCTATTGGCGCCTTCTTGGGAGGAAGGCACTTGTCTTTCCTTGGTGCCTTCCTAGAAGAGGAATGCACCTAATTACGCATGGCACCTACTTGGAAGAGGAAGGTGCCTACATTCTCTGTGTTTATTCTGAAAGAAACAAAGTGTCAAGTCCATGAAAAGACCTCAAATGATCCAAATCTGACTAAATCAACTACAATTCCACAAAAACACACTGAAAACACACGAATTAGATAACACTCATAATTTCATCAAATAATTATATAATCATTCATAAAAATATGCAATCCTTATTATACAACCACATAATAATCAAGAAAATGTATACAAAATATGAGCATTTCTGATGCTCATCAGGGGGTGTAGGCCATGCATGATTATGACATGATGTCATTGTATCATTTTGAGTGTAAGGTCTGAGGACCTACACTATTGTAGCCTACGGGTATTTTGTACCCCTATGTACTTATGGATTTGACACACATATATATATATATGATATACCAATTTTATTATGGCTCATTATGTGTATCATTTATTGTTTTTATTTTTATGTTTATGTGATGCAAAATGTATGCAATGCTTATATGATGTTATGCTTATGCTATATGGATGTGATGTACTAATAACATGCACTAGCTAGATGATAGATGTATGATTAGATGTGATGATCTATATGGATAGATGCACTATGATGTATGCATATATGGATGCAATGATTATTATTAAATGTATGTTTAATTTGTTTCAATTGTTTATGCATTTAATATATGTGATATGTGCTATGATATATGATTGATGTAATGCATTAATTACATGAGGATGATCTAATGCAAATGAACCTATATGCTTTAAATGCTTATAACATAAAGAATGAATATAATTTGTGTTTAACAAACTAATGGATGATACCACTGAATATATAAATCATGAATGTAAATGGTAACTCTTATCATAAGAATTAATTATTGAAGCATCCATATATAAAATGAGATGATGTGAGATGTATGGTATTTCCTTATGAGCTATAAATTAATAGATATGCACAAAATAGTCATTGGTCATCTAAATATCATTTCTAATATCCGTACAATAACTATCCTATTTTGTGGACATCCCTTAATAAACAAAAGTTCATAAGGAAATTTTGTATGATTTAATGAAATGATTTGTTGCTATAAGGTATTTTTGAGGTTTTCCATGAGACTCAAACACCCTAGTTGATTAATCAAAAGTTGTATAATAATTATACAAGACTCCTGAAAGATAAAAGATTTTGTTATAAAGACCAAAATATTCATTATCCCTATGTGTGCAAATGAATATATTAGATGATACATAAGACTATCTCATTGCCATGCAATATTCATTTAGCCCATTGATGTAATGAGGATCACCAAATGTTCATTATGATCCTAAGTTTGGATGCAATTGGAGTAGACTACTAGGTAATACAGGCCACCTAAAACTAGCTCATTTGTAAATTGCTTAGAACTACCCGAATTCCAGGTGGGATTCATTCAACCCATTTTTGTATTGGGGATCACTCAATGGATTCGAGTACTGATCATTCTAGGAATTCAAGCTCTTCATCCCCTTATTTTCTTTTCATTTTTTTTGGATACTTGCTCATTAGTAGTGATGATAATCACAATTTATTTTGCATTTTTTTTAGCAAGGGATTTTGCTTTGATTTTGGAATTTTGCTTTTTTTGTATGAAAGCAAAGGATTTATTTGGGTAGGGGGGAGATTGATCATTTTCCAATGATTAGCATCCTATACCATGTGCATTATAAAATGAGCAAGTAAAAACCTTTTGCTTAAGGTGACTAGGACCACTTTGTAGTGTTCATATTTCCTTTTTCAAACTAGGATTGTTAATGTTTAAATTGTGATGGGATTTTGATATATGCAAGGTAATATCAAAACTAGATATCATCTTCTAAAAGTTAAGATAGCTTTCTACAAAATATAATAATATCACTAGGTATGGCTGAATGACTGAAAAATCCTAGTATATTCCTTATAGCAATAGGAATGATTATGTTGAAAAACAAAATTACTCACAAGAGTGGTGGATGATGATGATGAATAAATGCATGATCCATATACAAACATGGTGTCAGTTAGATTTTAAACACAACCTATCCTAATGTAAATGTAATGGATGAACATGACTAATGCAATGTAGTTAAATGGATGCCTATGCAAAATGAAAATGCATTGTCAAATGTAAATATTTTTGTGTTTTGATGTTTTGCAATTTTTTCGAACTTTATTAATTTTTCATTTGTTTGGATATTGTATTTTCAATTGTTTTTGAATTTTGATTTTTAATTTTTTTTTAATTTTGAATTTTTATGTATGGAATGCCTTTAGATGAATAATTTTGAGAGGTTCAAGCTCTTCAATGCCTTCTAGTGATGTTAGGTAGTAAGTACTAGGTCCTATCTTCTCTAATATGATAAATGGACCTAACCAATTGGCCATAAATTTCTCTCACAGATGCAACGGTAGGTTTGAGTTCTATTGGTTCTCTTTTAGCATAATATCCCCAAATTTAAAGTCTCTCAAATGGAATTTATTATTGTAATTTAATTTAAGATGATCTTGGTAAACTCAGAGATGCTCAAGAGTATTCATACAATGTTCATCAAGAAGAATCATTGATCTGGTTGAGCTTGTCATGCAGTGTCATCATCGATGAACTCTTTCAATGATGCACAATATTGGAATTTACAATTCCAAGGGCATGATAGCTTTAGTGCTATATACTAGTGAGAATGGTGTTATCCTAGTGGGCATTTGTATACTAGTTCTATTAGCCCATAATGCAAGAGGTAGCTGAATGTGCAAATATTAATTATTTTCTTGAATAGTTTTCTTTAATATTTCTACCACTATTTTTTTCAAGGCCTCTACTTTATTGTTTGCTTGTAGATAATATGGAGTTACAAAACTATGTTGAATATTATACTTGGACGTTAAATTCCTTACAGTTTTGTTTTTGAATGAAGTTCCATTATTCGATATTATCTTCAATGGTATCCAAAAATGACATATTATATTATGGAGTATGAACTTTGTAATACGTGCTCCTATCATTGTAGTTAAAGGGATTACCTCCACCCATTTGGTGAAATACTCAGTGGTTGTTATGATAAATGTATGTTGGTCCGAAGATAGGGGAGAGATCTTACCAATTAGATCAAAACCCCATTGAGAAAATGGCCAAGCTGCTTGGATGGGCTATAAGGCCTGTGATAGTAGGTGCATAATATTAGCATGGTGCTAAAATTTGATACAATTCCTGACATACACTGTGTAATCCTTCTCCATAATGGGCCAATAGTAACTCATTTGAAGTATGTACTTAACAGTGGCCATGATGTTGAAATGGCTATCACATGTGCTGTCATGAGCTTGTGAAATCATCTAAGATGATTCTTGGGGATCAAGGCAATGAAGTATAATTCCATAATAGCTACAATGATACAAGATATCTCCAAATAATACATATCTAATCATTTTTTGTTTAAATGCTCTTTTTACAACATGTGATAATCCTTATGAGATTACTCCAAGTTTAAGGAAATCATGTAATTGCGATAACCAATCTTGATAAGAAACAACTTCAACTGACCAAATGATGTGTTCCCACTACAATTTGACTTGCATGAATGCAGTTTGGAAAATAACCTTATGGAGAATAGTGGTACCATTCTCTATAGGACCCTTGGAAAGCAAATATCACCAAGATGCATTCTTCAGAAAGTCTCTAGCTCTATAGAACAACTCATGGTTTGGTTCTATCTGAATCATGTGGACTGATTTGTTGTTATTTTGTACCTCACATCATATCATGAATTGTGATAGAATTTTTACCTGGATGGTAGTGAAGTTAGTAGATGGATTTTAAGGGATTAAGGATCCCAAATATGTCATAGTGTCTGCAAATTTGTTGGGCATTCAAGGAATTGCCTTGATGTCATACCACTCCAGTTGGTCTAAGTAAGTGTCCACAAGTTCCTTGTATGCTTTCAATATGGGACACCTACACAGATAGATCCCCTTAACTTGGTTTACAATCAGAAGGGAGTCACCCAAGATTTTCATCTTTCTAATTTTCATGGTGAGCATTGTTTGGAGACCCAAGATTAGGGCCTATTATTCAATGTTGTTTTTGGTGCAAGGGAAATTAAGTTTAAATGAAAATGGTATTGGAGCACCTTGTGGCATGAAAAATACAATCCATGTGCCACCCCCTTTCTTGCATTTTGAACCATTAAAGAACAAAGATATATCGGTTTTATTATTCGGTTCTTTGGGTTTAGGCGAATTCGATAATGCAATGAACTACATCATCAAGAAGCTCTATAATGAGAGGCCTATGATCCTGAAGAGGACCCTCTACCATATTATCAACTATGACTTAACCTTTGATTGATTTTTGAAAGATGAATTCTAGATCAAATTCTATCTATAGCATGATCCACTTTGTAGTACATATGTTATGATATATCTTGCTCATCATATACTACAAAGGATTTGGTTTCAATATTACATATGTCGTATGGCTCAAAATGTAGTGGAATAACTTCCTCATCATAAAGACCACTACTAAGCCCAACTTTTCTACATATGCATATCATAGCTCGTAACTGACCAGGGTTTGAATGATGTAATATATCACCTGCTCTTTTTTTTGCACATTCTTTTGGGCTAGCATGGTTCCCAGTGCAAAGTCTACGGTAGATATATAGCAAAAATGGTACATCTGGTCTAGGTGGAGCTCATACTGGTGGTAATGTTAGGTATTATTTGATCTCAATAGAGGCTTTTTTATAGTACTCATCCCAGTTAAATGGGAACCCATTGTGTAGCAATTAATTCATGGATCGACATTTATCTGATAGCTACGTGATGAAGTTATTTATAGATGCTACCTTTTCGTATAGGCTTCTTAATTCCTTGATTTTTTTAGGGGGACACATTTCTAAAATTTCCTTGACCTTTTCTAGGTCAACTTCAATCCCTCGTTTAGACATGATGAATCCCAAGAGTTTACCTAAAGTTATGCCAAATATGCATTTCTTGGGGTTCAACCTGACATTGTGCTCTATCAGGTGATCTAAGACTTTCCTTAGGACCTTGGTGTGCTCTTTACATAGCAATGACTTGACTAGTAAGTAATCGATATAATATTCTAATATCTTATGCATATAGTCATGAAAAATATATGTCACAGCCCGTTGATATGTGGCACCAATAATTTGAGGCCAAATGACATAACTTTGTAGAAAAATGTTCCCCATGGAGTGGTGAAAGTAGTTTTGTGTTGATCTTTGGGTTTAATCTGAATTTTTTTGTACCCCAAAAAACCATCCATGAGAGAAAGCATTTCATGACCTGAAGTTGCATCTACAAGAGCATCGATATTAGGAAACGAAAATAAACCCTTGGGTGTTTCCTTATTGAGGTCCATAAAATTCATGCATATGTGGATTCTTCCATCAGGTTTTCTTATGAGTACCATGTTTGATACCCATTCTAGATAGTCGATGGAAATTATGAACTCTACATACAACAATTTTTATAGATCGTATTTAACCATCAAGACGATGGTTGGATGCATCTTCCTAAGTTTCTACTTGACCAATTTCTTGGTAGGGTTCAATGAAATGTTATGAATAACTAGTTTTGGATCCATATCCGACATGTCCTTATAGGTCCAAGAAAATATATCAGGTCTCTCTTTCAATAGAGGAATGAGGTTGGCACACTCCTTAGGAGATAATCTCTCTTCAAACTTAACCTTCTTTAGATTGGTGGGATCATTATTGATATCCACTTTGAAGGTTTCCTCTATTAACATATGTGACCTCTCAAGCTGATGATGCATACAAATCAAATGGATGTCATCTACTAGATCCAAAGGATCCAATAAAATAGGATTACCGTCAGCATGATAGACATCATATGCACAAATTAGTGCAAAATGGAATGGTTGCAACATTTTTTCATTGGAGAAGAAATCTTCAGGCTCTAAGGGTGAATTGATGTAGTCAAAATCAATTGTCTCAATATTGAGGTGCAAAGGTTTTGAATGCTTGGATGGATTATGAAGTGGAGTGGTTAGAATGGTGGATACCATGTTCATGGAATGGAAGAAATCTATAGGACTACATGGGTGAAACTTATTAACTTTGGTTTGCTCCCCCTTCTCAAGATGTGGCTCAAGTGATATGGGCATCATAGGGTCTACTCTAGGAACAAATATAACCATTGGATATTCAGGAGGAAGCAACTACCTTAAGTTGGATAGACAAATAAAAGCTACATGATATATCTCTTCCAAATTCACTGGTCTTCTTTGGATGGGAGGACCTGGGAATACTATGTGATATGTTTCCTCCAAGTCTACATGTGGTAAAATATGACATAAATGTCGAGGGCCTAGGTAATACAACTCAGTCTTGTCTTCATACTCATCATCATCACTGACATACTCACTCTCATCATCTTTGAAATTATATTTTGGATTTTCCTCCATAGTAATAGATTTTTCTTTGAATATTTCTAAGGAGAGACCTGGATGGTACACTAAAGGTGGTTCTTTTGTAGCCATGGTCATAGTCCAATTACCCCTCCATGAGTGCAAAAGTTTTGGATGATAGTGTAGACACTAAAATGTGGTAAACCCGATTAAGCATACACAAGAAGTGATCAAATTGACATAATATAGCCCCTTGGGCAGCCCCCAAGAGGCTCACAGTGGTTCTAGCCACTTTGAAAAGGGTTTTGGAGGCTATAGACCTAATTTTGGGAGGTTTTAGCCCATAATTCACCATCGTACCACCTTGGGATGATGGCATATGCTCCTCATCCCACCTTGAGATGATGGTGAGCCCTCATCCCAGGGTGGGACGGTGGTGAAGTTTGACCCAAAAAAAGTCAAAATTTGATCAAATGGCACCATTTGACCACCCAAACATAGCATGCAAGGTAGAGGATAGGGAATCCTTATGGCATCCATATTTATGAGGGCAAATTTGAGATATCCTCTTCCACACCCGGTGCATGCCTCCCATTTGACAAGTGGCACCTCCTGCCATGCATGCCCTTTTGCACATAAGACCCTTTGGGCTATAAAATGGGTTCCATATCCACACAAAAATAGGGAGATGAGTTCTATGAAAAGCAATGGAGTCCTGCCAATATTTCCCCTCACCTTATCACACCTTTTTGCCCTCGATATATCCCTTTTTCCAAGGAGGTTACCAGGTGAATTCAATAAGGTAATCTAAGCGTAAATTTTCAATTAGGGTGAATTTATTCACCAAATTAGATGAAAACACACCTTAGGTTGTTTAGTAACATCTTCCAATTTTTTGTAACAAAAAGTGACCATATTTGGTGGGTATACCCTCCTAGGGTGCCCCCTAAATAGTTGTAGTCACCATCGCCACCCCCCCAGGATGATGGTATATTATTAAGCAATTTCTTTACCATTTTTAATTGGTTATTTTATAAATTATTCCATTATACTATAATCCAAATTTTATGTAATTTGGAGTTAAAATGAATTATTTATGTTATTTTTAAGTTTTCGTAGGCTCGTAGGGCCCATCTAGGCACCCCAGTTTGATGCAGGTGGATATGGGAGCCAATTGGAAAACATGACCATATGGGTTGTATTGAAATGCCAATTTATGCATACTGACCAAATTTCATGAGTTTTTGATGAGTGAAGATTTGATATTTTGTTGTCTTTCTTTTCATAGGTTGTAGGTGGGCTATGCTTAATCAAGGGGTCTACGAGTACAATTTATGATATTTTTTGGGTTATATCTTCACAAAACCTCCTCTTTAACATCTTTGCAAATTTTGAAGTCATTTGGATATCATTTGACACACTTTTAATTCATATGCCATTTTGCCCCTATGGGGATTGCATGTTTTTACGATACACCCTTGCTATTTGACCCTTTTTTACTTCCTTGTGTGTAGGTTCAGGTCCTCAAAAGGATTTTGGAATTTATATTATACATCATAGAAAGACTTGTTCTTTGGCCACCCAATTTTGTAACAATTGTATCACCATTTTGAGCCCTCAAGGGGACTGTTGTAACCTTGGATTGGATACAACAAATTAATGAGAAAATACTTCCTTTGAATTCATTTCATTTTGTTTGGTATTGTTTCCTTTTGCATGCATGCTTCATTTTTTATGCTCATTTAGCAATATGGGGTAGATACACATATTGTTCCACATAATTTGGTGTAATTGTTTTCCCTAATTTAGTGGTGATCACGATGGGATCCTTGTCCCTTTTGATTTGGGTAAAAAATATAACTTATTTCTTGCATTTTTTCCCTTTTTGTATTGCAGGTGCTCCCCTCCCCACCCTAGAATGGTGGCAGAGACTTTATCTGGCACACCCTGGTATGGTGGCTTCACCATCCCATCCTAGGATGGTGGTGGACTTGCTACTCACCCCACCCTAGAGCGATGGTGAAACAGGGAGGTTTCTACCCAAAATTTCAAAATTTGAAGGCTTCAAAGTGTACAAGGTAAGTGCCTAAACCTCTATTTTTTGCTATATTTTTAGAGACTATCAAAATCAGTTTCCTTGTGCACTTGCTTGCATAGAAAGGTTAAAAATTTGCATTTTGCTTTTCTTATAACATCACATAAGCAAAAGGTAGAAGGAAAATAAAAAATAACTTGTGTGGCAATGCATCTATATGGCTTGATTGCTTGTGGCCTGCCCATTGGATAGGTTAGCATGTAGGATTTGCATTCTTGAAGTCAATTTGTAGGTTCCTCATCTTATTCTTCTAAAAGTAAAATGCACCTATTGCATGCATTTAGTGAATAGTCATTGACTGCTTCCTTGCTTACTTTCTTAAGTAATAATGAACCACACACACCATGATTCATGTAAATGATAGTGAGGTGGACTTCATTACCATACAATAGTAGAAAGCAAGTGATGGTGGGTTTCATCTCCATCCACTTGGCTCAAATCCCATGAACCTGATCCATCTTACCAAGGTCGGTTCCAAGATCCATCATAGCCCATGGGTTATAGCATGCATCACCCTTTGGGGAGGTGTATTGCAGAATATGGGTGAACTGGGTGAGGAACTGGTAGGACCTGTGATCCCTGGTCGTGTGTGGACCTCATCACAACACATTATAGGCGAGATAATGCAACCTAGATTTCATATCCAGGTTGTTGAGCTATGAGTATATAGGTGAAATCCAATTGAACATGATATTACAATCCAACATTATCACAAACACATGACACAAGGTCATTCATTACAAACAACACATCTGAAACACACAAAACAGTTTAGGGATTCACACTTAGAACTTAAAAGAGATAATTATCTATCTTATTGAGTGTTTCTTTCTTATATACTATTTCATTAAAGAATTTGTAAAGAAGATAATCACTTTGGGGTACTAATAAAGGAGTGCAATGGTGCGCACCTATAGCCAAGCCCAATCATGGGTGGAAGCTATGGAGAGTGGGTTAGGAGACACGAATCATCTCTGATATAGCCCTAGAGACTTGGTTATACCTCCCTGGCGAGATTCCACTCCCCCTAGCCCCAAGACAATAGGGCATTAGCCTCACCTCTTAAGGGATCCTCTCCAAGACACCCTAAGGGATGATGAGCATTACTTGGGAGAATGTTCCCAATATGTAGATATCTCATAGGCATCACTTGGTGAAAGGCAACTATGCACTGAGGCACTAATAGATAGAGTGGTGTCATGCATCCATGTACCCACTAGGGATGACATGCCTAAGCAGAGGTAGGAGTATGACTTCACACACTAGTTAGAGCAAGTCGACATGACTCTACCTCTGCACCGCCTCGATAGGATACAACAACTCTTGTAGCCCGATGGGAATGACACCCATTGGTATGGGCAAGCCAACTCAGCCCTACCTTTCCTTGTTCAAGAGGGAAGACATGAGGAGATCCCAGATTTTCCTCAGGAACAATATACCATGCATGCCCGATGTGCCTTTGTGTCGATTGAATGTAATGAACACATGTTCTAGCCTGAGCCTCAAGTCAATGTGGCAAACCTTGAGAAAGGCAAGCACCGTATGGAGAACACAAAGGACCTTGGACAAGGTTGACCTCAGGGTGAGACTTCTAGACCTCCTAGGCCTTGCACTATGGATTATATTAGACAAGCGGTTGTGAGATACAAAAAATGCCAAGCTTAGTTCAAGCAGCTTCAATAGGATAAAGAGCAACTAGATCACTTGCACAAGCTTGAGAAAGAAAGAATTGAACAATAGACCAACGAGCTATTCCAAAAAACTTTGAGAGAGAGGGTCCCTACCCCTAAGACACATAGGTGGGAGGTCCATCCGAGGAAACCCACACTCATTCGAGAGAGGTCCCCAAGACCTTATAAAATTTTGCTTCCATGACCTCCTAGGCTAGATCGGGAGATGCCTCCCAGGCCAAACATAGGGTGCCCACCATACGTAGATACCCCCATTCATAGGCCGACTTGAGAGATGCCTTACGGGGCCTATACTAAGCATGAGCTAAAAATAGAATATGTTGAGATGCCTTATCGAGGTAGGGGGTGACTTACCACCACATCACCATAGGTTGGAGGAGCCTAGACCTCCATGACAATATGTGAACAAATATAAGGATATCAAGTCCTCAGGTCCTTACAAAGCATTGTTGGAATGCTTGGAGTTAGTAGAGAACAAAACCTCTGGGTCAGGATCTCAAAATCCCATTATGCATCAATTTCATAGTCAACCTATCCATATATCAGTACCTACGCCTCCCTATCCGAAATAAATTAAGTTACCTCAGTTGGCTACCTTTAAGGGAGAAGAATATGCACAAAAACATGTGACTAGATTCTTAGGCCAATGCTTCAGCATTCATGATGATGATGCTTTGCTTTCGAGGATATTTATGACTTCCCTCACCAGTCCTGCCTTCTAGTGGTTTTACAAACTCCCTAAGAATAGCATCCATAATTTGGACCAACTTGTGGATGCATTCTTGGAGCACTTTGCCTTCAATACCAAGAGGAAGGCAACGCTGGCCGACGTAGCTGGGTTAAAACAATATGATGATGAGTCAATAACTACTTATGGCAATAGATGGCATACCTTGCTCACCAAGCTACCTTATCTTCTCCCTATGTCATATTTTACTTAGATGTTCTCCAAAATTTTCTTAAAGTCAATCTTGTTGTTGCTCCAATTGAAAAAATACCCCACTCTTGAAGATGCCTTAGCATTGGCTAGGATCATCAAAAGAATCAAGATTCAAGAGGGTGAGATTGTGAAGACTTGCAAGAAGGAGTGGATCAAGAACATTAATAGCACCCCAACATAACCTAAGTTAGCAGTGATAAATTAGGTTTCCATTAGTGTACCGGGGCTAGTGCTAGCTGTGCCACCCCAAAAGCCTAACTATCAGGCCATCCCTGGGAACTATGCCAAGGAGAACCAGAATGGTCAAGGGCAAAACCAATAGTATCACCCCAAGTGATAATTTATGCCCATTACAAAGTCTATGGATTCAATGTTTGATCACCTCTTGACGGGTAATGCAATCCATCTACCTAAGATTCGACCTATTGACACTAATGCACCTAAGCCCAAAGGATACAAAGAAGACCTATACTACAAATTTCATAGGAAAAATGAGCATGATGTGCAAATGTGCTATAAATTCAAACATTTGGTACAAGACCTAATTGATAGGAATGCACTCTAGGTAGATAACCCTCTCACACCAAAAAACTAATAGATGGGGGTCTTTAAGGACCCCTTGCCTACCCATGCAAAGCAGGCCAAACCAGTGGCCCAAGTGAACGAGGTTCACCATGCCCCTCCTAAGCAAGGATATGTTGGCACGGTAAGTATTGTGACCAGAAACAAGTTGTATCCAAGTCCATCCACACCACTTGTGGCTGAGAGTGATGTCCCTTCAACATCATAGCCTATACTACCTCCTAGATCGAGCCTCCCACTTAGGCCTATAGTCATCATCAAGAGCAAGCTCACCCAAAGCTTAAGAAAAATATCTACCCGGCTCTCCATCTATGTGCTCATTCAACAATCGACACCTCTTAGAGAAGCCTTGATGGATATCCTTAAGGAAATTGAGCTTCAGCCCCAGGAGTCTAACTCCTTCAAGAAATTTGTGGAGCTTGTGCAGTAATGCACAAAACCAGTAATTACTTTTTGAGAAGATGAACTTGAATTGGTTTCACATGATATGGTGGATTTCCCTTTACACATTGGTGCATGTGTGAAAGGAACACCATACAAGAGAGTCCTGATAAATAATGGGTCTTCGAGCAACATTATCACTACAATAGCTTTGAATAACCTAAATATTCCAGCATCTCATATCATCACATCTACCTACACCCTTCGAGCATTCAATGATGCCATATGCTCAACAGTTGGTACAATCATCTTACCTATTCAAGTAGGGTAAAATATCATCTTGACGATGTGCCACATCCTGGAGGGTGAGATGGCATACAACATTTTTTTGGGAAGACCATGGATCAAGTACATGAAGTGCATCCATTCCATCGCTCACCAATGCATCAAGTACACTCATGAAGGGCAAGTTCATGTTGTCCCCATGGACCTAGAGCCCTTCAAGTACTGCAACATGGTGTAGCAGTTACCTGAGTTGACCTTGCCATCGATACATCTATATTTTCAACCGAATAAATCTAGCTAAGGTTTGACCCCACCACTATAGTAATACATGTCCTCCTCATCGTTATCCCCACCCTAGATGCTTAACACGTCAGTGGATCCTTTAACTAGGAACCTAAAGAAGCGACCCATTAAGGAGGAACAACCAATCATATCCACCATCTCTATAGATGAGATACTTTGCCTGAATGATGAAGAGACATTACACAAGGCAAACAATGAACCTGATCAAGTTTCACTCTCATCCCTCTTCTATCCACAACCCCAAGTTACAATACATCTGGCTTATACCATATTGGGAAAGTACATGGTTAGGAATGTTACCACTACTCCTACTTTAGAGTCGATGCAAGACATGGGTAGACCCCGTCTTCCCATAGGCACTATCGTACCTCTTAATATTGCCCCTAATAAAATAAACTTTATCTATGGGGGCATTGACTATGGCATCGAATCTTACCAATAGTAGGAGGAAGATGAGGAACCTTTTGGAGAGGATATCAACTAATTGTCTAACCCTGACTTTGCCTTGAAGTACATTGACCTATGCAACTGGCATGGTTATGGGTTAGGCTTGTATGAGTAGGGCACCAGAATCCCTTTTCAACCATAATATCAAATGCCCTACGACAATTTTGGAGTGGGACACAACAATCCGTTGCCTCTAATTGTCCTCTTAGATAGCCTAAATTGCTTGAATATAGGCTACAAGGGTGGGTTGGCCCAAGATCCTTATGCCAATACCAATACAGTCTACTCCCTAGGGGATTACTTTCCATGGCTAGATGGGAACCCCGCAATCCCCAGTGACATTCACCCACACTTTGAGAGAGGGTAAGGGTTGTGGAGTTGTCCCCATGTCTGTGATGAGTCAAATCTCGGCACCTCATATGAGTGGACCTTAGAGGATGAGTCGGGTTATGAGGTGGTGCCATATGACCCTTTTGAGTCATATAGTGATCATTCACAAATTGTCCCCATTAATGACCAATAGGAAAACCTCATACATTTGTTCCCTTTCCCTGATCCTATTTGGTGATAGCTCCTTCATCTTGAATAACCAGTTCACCCATAGGAAGATAGACCTCTTGGGTGGGAGAAGTTAATTTACTAGAGCAGTTGGGACCTCGGTAGCCTAAGGCACTACAAGATGAGAATGAAGGAATCCTCATCCACGATGATGATTATGAAGAATTAGCATATATGGGACCACACCTACCTAATCACCTAATCCGAAGGGGCAACAACGAGGTTCTCATATATGATAGTGACTATGAGGATGAGATAGAGAGGGCATACCTAGGCCCTCATTATTTGCAACATCATCACAAGAATATTGACATAGATGAATTCTATCGTGAGTTACATGTTGTCCCATGTTTGAGAGAAATGTCTATCAATCTAGGTCATATTCATCATGAGAGTCTTCCTTGACCTGCCCACACACATGGAGCTCCTTAAGCCTAATGATCCTATCCTGTAGTTTGTTCCTAGATAGGATCTGAAGATCCCAATCCCCCCAAAACCACATCTGGGGGTGAGAGATAATACCAATAAATAGTCACATGCACGTGGTCCTGGAGAGCAAATATATTTCATCAATATGATCTCCATTAATTTGACCACACCACTCCACAACCCAATCGATCCTTCCAAACCACTCCATCTAGACCTAGATGTGATTGATTGGGATCGTGTTGATTCACCCCCATCACCCTCTAAGTATTGGGCTTGCGGTGGATTGTTTCACTTCTCTATAGGACCAACTCATGATGTCTTCCATGCTAAGGAGGAACCTAAGGTTCCCATTGAATATTTAAATTTAGCTAATGACATCCATTTGATACCTACTCCCCATAATTTGGAGGAGGGGTCTCATATGTCAATCGAGCCTATGGTTGATAGAGATATCAACTCAGATCCTAAAAACCTACAATATATCAAGCTAGGGGAAATCCTATCCCCCAAAGAGCAAGCCAATTATGTAGCCCTTCTCATAGAAAATAAGGTAGCTTTTGCATGGTCTTACAAAGACATGTCAGGAGTATATCCAAATCTGGTCACCCATAATCTCACACTTGACCCCACAGTCAAAATTGTCAAGAAAAATCTAATAAAGATGCACCCAACAATGGCCTTGATGGTCAAATATGAGCTACAAAAACTATTGGATGCCTAGTTTGTCATTTTTTTAGACTATCCACCATGGTTTTCCAACATGGTTCCCGTCAAGAAGCCTGATGGGAGGATTCATATTTGCACCGACTTTCGAGACCTAAAAAAAGTGAGTCCTAAGGATGATTTTCCTTTGCCAAGCATAGATGCCTTGGTAGATGCCACCACAGGACATGAAATGCTCTCCCTTATGGATAGCTTCTCTGGGTACAATAAGATTCGTATCAACCCGGAAGACCAGCTCAAAATGGCATTCACAACACCTTGGGGGACATTTTGTTACAAGGTCATGCTATTTAGCCTTAAGAATGTTGATGCCACCTACCAGCGTGCCATGGTATATATCTTCCATGAATACATACATAAAATTTTGGAAGATTACATGGATGACTTATTGGAAAAATATTTATTATGTTAGGAGCACCTAGATGTCTTGTGCAAAGTCCTTGATCACCTAATTGAACATAATGTGAGACTAAATCCTAAGAAGTGTGTCTTTGGTGTCACATCTAGAAAGCTCTTGGGATTTATAGTTTCCAAATGAGGCATCGAAGTGGACCCTAACAAATTCATGTAAATCCTTGAAATGCCTCCCCCGACTACCATCAAGTAGCTTCGTAGCTTGCAATGGAGGATTGCATCCATCAAATGCTTTATAGCACAACTGTCATACAATTGTAGACCCATGAACAAAATTTTACATAAGGGGGTCACATTCCACTAGGACAGTGAATGTTAGGATACCTTTGACACAATTAAACAATACCTGGCTTCACCACTAGTGTTAGCTCCACCCAGACTAGGGGTGTCATTCCAATTATACATCTTAGCTATTGAGGTCGCATTGGGTGCCATGTTAGCCCAAAATAATAAATTTCATAAGGAACAAGCCACATATTATCTCAGTCACACCCTAATGAGCTATGATATTAAGTACACATACATAGAAAAGTTATGTCTAATGGTGGTTTTTGCTACCAAGAAGCTACGACACTATATGCTCAGTCACACTATGTATGTTGTATCCAAAGATAATCCATTGTGATACATGATGAGTCATACTTATCATAGTAGTCACACGGTGAAATGGATTATGTTCTTGACAAAATTTGACCTAGAGTTCATAGGATAGAAGTCAATCAAAGGATAGGTCATTGCTGATCAACTTGCTAAGGATCCTCTCTAGGAGGACCAACCTCTTATCTTAGAGCTTCCTGATGATGGGGTCTTCCAAATATCAGAGTCACCTGATTCTGAAGAGCCTGAGTCATAGGCGGATATGACTCTCTTCTTCAATGGCTCCAAATGCAAGCAAGGGGGTGGCATGGGAATCATGTTTTTCACACCGCATGGGGCTCCCATACCCCTGTCATTTAAACTCAATTTTCCCTGCACCAACAATAATTCTGAGTATGAAGCCTTACTCATAGGGCTTAAAATGTCTATCACCATGAAAATAACCAAGCTCAATATTTTTGACAACTCCTTGCTCATTGTCAACCAGGTCAAGGGAATATTCTAGTGCAAGTGCCCAGTTTTGCAAGCCTACAAAGCCCTTGTGGAGAAATCCATGGAAAATTTCAAATGGTATGACATTGAGGCACTCCCTTGATCATCTAATCATTTTGTAGATACAATGGCCTCTTTAGGATCCTTGATTCCACAAGACCCCACAGGGGAGATGACAACCATTCAAGTTAAGATGCTATCATAATCATAGTTGAGCATGAGAGCACTCAAGCCATGCCAAAAGTCCACATGATTCAAATAGAACCTCATCAAGAGAGATTCTCACACATTCACGAGCACTTGAATCATGCCACTTGGGGGACCCTATTCCCCCAAACCCATTTTGATAGCAACACAATGCTATTCTTACAAGTTCTATCCCAATATGCATTTGCTCAGGATGAACTTCATGAGGGATAGGCAATTCATGCAATCAAGGCTTCCACACATAAGGACTGGTCCACACCACTTAGAGAGTACCTAAAGCTTGTAACCTCCCTCCTGGATTATCACACACTACTAAAAGGACATTTAAACGAAAGGCAACAAATTTTGTCTTGTTAGGAGACATCTTATACCATTGGAGCTATGAAGGAATCCTCCTTCTTTGCTTAGAGCATCAAGAATTGACTTGGGCAATGGACCAAGCACACAATGGTACTTGCGATGGCCATTTTAGTGGCATGGTCATTGCAAAGCGCATTCTTCGCATGGGTTATTATTTACCAAATTTAGAGCGAGATTGTTGTGCATATGTGAGGAAGTGCGTGAAATGTCAACACCATGCTAACTTGACACATGTACCTTCCTAGGCCTTACAACCGATCCAAGCGTTTTTTCCATTTTCACAATGGGGGTTGGATTTAATCGAGAAAATCTCCCTTGCATCCTTAGGCCACCACACATTTATCATCATGACTATCGAGTATTTTACAAAGTGGGTGGAATCAATTCCCATTATATATTACATTATATCATCTATCATTTTGGTATTCCATCCAAGATCATTTCGGATAATGGTACATCATTCAAGAATAAATATGTGCATGCTTTGACAACAAAGTATAACATCCAACACAACTTTTTGACACCCTATTATCCACAAGCAAATGGGAAGCAAAAGTGTCAAACAAGACATTAATTACCATATTGAAGAAAATAGTCAAAGAGAATCATATCGATTGGCATACGCAAACACCGCTTGCCCTGTGGGCTTATTGCACTAGCATTCGGACACCCACTGGGGCAACTCCATTTTTGCTAGTGTATGGTGCTCAGGTGGTCATGCCTCTAGAGTTGGAAATTCCATCACTATGCATATCTATGTAGGAATTTATTGATGATGATACTGCATTACAAGCTCACCTAGATCAACTTACGTTATTGGATGAACATCACATTAATGTGCTTGAGAATCTACGGGTGTGTCAATAATGGCTCAAGAGAGCCTATAATATGAAATTCCATCACAGAGACTTTTAGGTTGGTGATCTTGTCCTAAAAGAGAACCAATAGAATTATAGCTTGCCACCCCACCTACGGGACAAATTTGTGGTAAATTGGTTAGGTCCCTTTGTCATTACTAGTCAAATAGGGCCTGTAACTTATCGCCTAGCTTCACTTGAAGGTGTCAAGGATCCTAAACCCTTGAACATCCTTCACCTGCGGCCATTTCATGCTTAGAGAGCACCCAAAAGGCTCCTAGCAGGTTTCCACCTTCTAGGTAAAGTAAAAATGCTCCTAAACTATCTACGATCATCTAGGTCAACCCTAAAATCCCCAAAGGTATCCATAAGCCCTTTGTTCATAGCCAAATACCCCTAGGAATTCGTAGACACTTTTTAAGTTTTGTTGCATGTCTAGGTCACCCAAAAGGCTCCTAGCGAGTTTCCACCATCTAGGTCAAGTAAAAATGTTCCTAGACTATCTACGATCATCTAGGTCAACCCTAAAAGCCCCAAAGGTATCCATAAGACCTTTGGTCATAACCAAATACCCCTAGGTAGTCATAGACACTTTTTAAGTGTCGTTGCACATCTAGGTCATCCAAAAGGCTCCTAGTGGGTTTCCACCATCTAGGTCAAGTAAAAATGCTCCTAGACTATCTACGATCATCTAGGTCAACCCTAAAATCCCCAAAGGAATCCATAAGCCCTTTGGTCATAGAAAAATTTCCCTAGGTAGTCATAGACACTTTTTAAGTGCCATTGCACGTCTAGGTCACCCAAAAGGCTCCTAGTGGGTTTCCACCATCTAGGTCAAGTAAAAATGCTCCTAGACTATCTACAATCATCTAGGTCAACCCTAAAAGCCCCAAAGGCATCCATAAGCCCTTTGGTCATAGCCAAATATCCCTAGGTAGTCGTAGATACTTTTTAAGTGTCATTGCATGTCTAGGTCACCCAAAAGGCTCCTAGTGGGTTTCCACCATCTAGGTCAAGTAAAAATGTCCTAGACTATCTACGATCATCTATGTCAACCATAAAAGCCCCAAAGGTATCCATAAGCCCTTTGGTCATAGCCAAATGCCCCTAGGTAGTCGTAGATACTTTTTAAGTGTCGTTACATGTCTAGGTCACCCAAAAGGCTCCTAGTGGGTTCTCACTGTCTAGTTCAAGTAAAAATTCTCCTAGACTATCTACGATTGTCTAGGTCAACCCTAAAAGCCCCAAAGGCATCCATAAGCCCTTTGGTCATATCAAAATACCCCTAGGCAGTCATAGAAAATTTTTAAGTGTTGTTGCACGTCTAGGTCACCCAAAGGCTCCTAGCGGGTTCTCATCATCTAGGTCAAGTAAAAATGATCCTAGAATATATACGATCATCTAGGTCAACCCTAAAAGCCCCAAAGGCATCCATAAGCCCTTTGGTCATAGCCAAATACCCTTGGGTAATCATAGACACTTTTTAAGTGTCGTTGCATGTTTATGTGACCCAAAAGGCTCCTAGTGGGTTTCCACCATCTAGGTCAAGTAAAAATGCTCCTAGATTATCTACGATCATCTAGGTCAACCCTACAAGCCCCAAATGCATCCATAAGCCCTTTGGTCATAGCTAAATGCCCCTAGGCAATCATAGATACTTTTTAAGTGCCATTGCATGTCTAGGTCACACAAAAGGCTCCTAGTGGGTTCTCACCATCTAGGTCAAGTAAAAATGTTCTTGGACTATCTACGATTTTCTAGATCAACCCTAAAATCCCCAAAGGTATCCATAAGCCCTTTGGTCATAGCCAAATTCCCCTAGGCAATTGTAGAAACTTTTTAAGTGTCGCTACACATCTAGGTTATGCAAAAGGCTCCTAACAAGTTTCCATCATCTAAGTCAAGTAAAAATGCTCCTGGACTATCTAAAATCATCTAGGTCAACCATAATAGTCCCAAAGGCATCCATAATCCCTTTGGTCATAGCCAAATGTCTCTAGGCAATCGTAGACACTTTTTAAGCACCGCTAAACGTCTAGGTCACCCAAAAGGCTCCTAGTGGGTTCTCACCATATAGGTCAAGTAAAAATGCTCCTGGACTATCTACGATCATATAGGTCAAACCTAAAAGTCCCAAAGGCATCCATAAGCTCTTTGGTCCCCCAAAATGTCGCAATGGCCCCCAAGTAATCCCGTTGATCACATGTGTATACATATCAATCAAAAATTCAAAAACATCATCAAAACATCAAAATAAAAAAACATTGCATCGCATTGCATTTTTATACATCCATATCCATCCAAATTTCAAAAATTCAAAAATATTGCATCACACCACAACATTTTATCATCGCTTGCATCTAGGCATATTCATCATTAGCACTTTACATTTTAGTTTCTCATACATGTCTAGCACCATGATGGTACATTACTTACTGCTCAAAATCAATGTCATGAAAGCACTCATAGTTCAAATACCACAATTATCATTTTCACCCAAAATTTTCACATTTTCATATTCGTGTCCATTCCATTCACTTAGCCATTTGTTTTAAAGCATGTTAGTAGGATTTTCAGTCACTCAGCCATATCTAGTCTCTACTCAGATTTTGTAGTAGGCTAGCTTGATTTTTAGGAGGTACATCATATCCCAAACACAATTAATCATTAAAAATCTATGTTTTGCACAAAGATAGATGAAATCCATGAAATGGTCTATGTTACCTTAAGAGAAAATTTCATCCTGCTCACCCCCTTATGCGAATGGTTCAATAATGTTGAGAGTTGGCAAAAGGACAAGCTCTTCCCCACCCAATTCCTCAAATTTAACAGTGGTTTTCACCACTATAAAAATTTCCAAACACCCTTGATCCCTAAAGTCATAAGGATTCATACTACACATCCCCACAAAGGATGGATAGTCATACCCAAGGCCAAAAATATCAACACAACTACACAACAAAATTCCAAAAACCTTCACACAAATATTACCAAACACCTTTGATCCTTAAAGTCGTAAGGATTCATACTAAATGTCCCCAAAAAGGATGGGTAGTCATCCCCAAGGCCTAAAAAAATCAATGCCATCCATAATCCAAAAATCCCACAAGTTCCACTTTTGAATCGAAATCCTCAAAAAGCAACAATAAAAAATAACAGTGGTTATCACCACTACCCAAACCCTTTTGCTCAAGAGAAAAAGAAAAAACTCAAAATAAATAGTTATTATAATCACTAAAAAGAGAAAAATAAACAGTGATTTTCATCACTATATATGAGAGCAAGTAATCCCAATCAAGTGAATAACCAGAAGACACCTGAGATTGAATCCCTGGAATTCTTAGCATTTGGAAAACCATCAGGTGATCCTCATTACAAGTTTGTTGGATAGCCTATCCATCAATGACGGTAGCCTCATGCATGATGATATGTCTATCACATTAGCTTTTGAGCGTATGTATAGACCAATGTTTGCATGTGGATGAGCTATATTTG
This sequence comes from Wollemia nobilis, assembly GCA_028583015.1. Lineage (NCBI taxonomy): Eukaryota > Viridiplantae > Streptophyta > Pinopsida > Araucariales > Araucariaceae > Wollemia > Wollemia nobilis. The sequence goes on along the minus strand of JAQPPZ010001711.1, from coordinate 2,922,800 downwards.
GTAACATAGATTGCCTAGTGGTCTAGTCATACTTAGTAAAAAACCTACGATGGTGGGATTCATTTGGTGATCCTCAGTACAGGTTTGGTTGAGAGCCTACTTGGCATCGGTGGTATCCTTATGCATATCACAGGAATGAAATCACTTGCACACATAGGGATATGAAGTGCCTTGGTCATCCTAGCAGATTCATACCTTGTCAAAAAGTCTTGCATGGTTTGTATACAACTTTTGATAAGTTGACTAGAGTGTTTGAGTCTCATGAAAACCTAATGAGCATTTCCTAAGAAGCATATCATTCATGTCACTTCACCTCATTCATTTCAATTTCATTATTCACAAATCCATTATGTAAAGTCTCATAAACATAATTACATATGATTTGGTGCAAAATACATCATCTATGGTGCTAGCATAATACAACATATAGTATACACATTGCATCCTCTAGATCAAAAAATCATCCAAATCAGTATACATCCATGCATGTAAAAAATAAAATCAAATCACATTACAAAATATGCATACATAGGCATTCATCATCATTGCATAAATTAAATTGCATACATATCATAAAACAATAAGCACATGATGATAAACCACATAAAAAGCTCATATATATGTATGTGTATATGTATGGGAAAAAAAGATACATCATGTTGCCCATCGGCTACAATAAAGTGAGTCCTCAGACTTCACACTACTTAAACATCCAAAAAAAAAACACAAAAAGAGTCACGTGAGCTACTACCATGATCATGTAGGATTGGTACTATGACTCGCACTCCCACCTGCAATAGGAGCCCTCTATGAACTCCCATATATGATACCATCTACCTTGTCAGCTCTTCACCTAGACCCTGGTGCCTCCCACCTAGAGGAGGACTACCCTGTCCTACTGTGGCAAATTTGGTATGACCCACTAACACCTCCATCATCCTGTATATACCCACCAAGGCATACTACCTCAGTCTCCAGCTCATCTGTATAAGCCTGCCCTCATTGACACCGTGCCTAGTAAGCCTCCATCATATAATGGAGTCATGTCACCTCTTCCTACAGACTAGTCATCTACCCACTATTGTAATCCTCTCGTGTAGGGCTCCATGATCGTAGTTGTGCTTAAAGAGATGCTATCTTGGCTTGAGACACCTGTACCTTGGCTCGCTCGACTGCTAGTTTTTCTTGTACATCATGCACCTGTGTTCATAGGAGATCTCTCTCCTACCTCACCTTGAGTAGCTCATATCGTAGCTCTACCTCTGTGTCCCTCGATGCCATCGGTGGTGCTTGCACCTCCTCATCCCCAACATCATCATCCCCCAAGTCACCTTGATCTCCTAAGTCTAGGATATCCACATGCTCCCCTACCTTTGTGTCCCTGCCAATCACCTACCTCACCCAGGTCCTCACCAGAAACATCCTAATGTGCCTCCCTAACTAAACCCCTCCTTTAGGGTCCCTCTCTATGCCCCTGGACTATCACCCACCAAGCAACATACTCTGCTATAGTCTCGACATCATCCACATATGGAATATCTACTACCAGATCTACATCCTATGCCACTGCCTCTACCATCGGCCATGCCAATGTCCTCTCATCCCCGTGATTTTGATAAGGCACCGAATCACTAGGCACCCCCTAGCATAGCCCAAAATTTTGCATAACCCAAGCAAAATGGAAGTACTCTCGCTCCGTGCCATGTTGTCCAACCAACCACCTACCTCACCACACCCTACAGAGTTGTATAGTAGCATCTACCCACTTTGGACAATCTTTGTATGGCCTCAAAAATACCTGACGTACCCCAAGTTGGGAAAATAGATATGCATAGTAGGCCATCTCGCCTATGAATTACCAAATTTGTTCCCTCTCTCGAGCCCTCTACCATAGGATAGCATATCCTATCTCCATATCTTCTAGCTATGCCCGAGTCATCCAGGGTAGCCCCTATGGTCACCCCATAACTATATGTTATCATCCCCAACATTGCAACAAAAAGCTACATCCAATACCCTTCCACAACTGATATTGGATCTCGTACAGCTCATCATAGAGCTATGCCAATAGTGTAGTACCCCATGCCATCACCAGTGGCTCCACCACAGTAGCCCTCACCAGTGCAAACACTATCTCCACTAGGTTCCATGGGAACCTCACTCTAGAAGAATTTGATAGTAGCATATTGGAGATGAGCATCATGAGTAGTGTATGCCTCACCTCCAATACCTTCACCTCATGCCATAATCCTACCAACATACTACCATTCAATAATTCCAGCTCTGCTATCTCTAGATCATAACTGAAGTACCTCTCAAGCATTGCATGTCTTCGCTCTCATGGTGTCATGCGGATAGGCCGCTCTTCTATCAGAATCTAAAGAATTTTATAGACATCCTCCAACATCACCGTCATCTCCCCAGTAGGTAGGTGGAAGGTATTAGTGCATAGATCCCATAGATCAATCAAGGTAGTCAGATATGCACGGTCTCCTACGATAACATCTAATTGGGTCACCTGCTTGAGGCCAAGGGCATCCATCCACTCCCAATCCTCTATGGTAAAGGCATATCTCATGGAATAAAAGAGATTAGGTACTCGATATTGACTCCTCACCACCTGAGAAGGATAAACAACTCAATAATACACCACCAAAATGGCCTCACATGGCCCCAAAAACATTCAAAAGAAAAGACTCAAAATGGCCCCTCTTTATGGCTGGTTTGTGGTCATTCCTCCTAGGAATGGTCACAAAACCTATGGCAAACCCATAAAGGGATGGCCTATGACCATCCCACACCCACCATCCCACCTAGGGATGACTCCAAAAAAATGGGCTCAAAAAGACCTTTTAGGCCATCAAAAATAGCAAAAATAATGCAAAATTGATCTACAAAATGCAATCTAATTGCACAAAAACATGGGTAAAACACAAAAGTTAGCATATATCTCATAAATTAGGTTTAATTACCTATAATCTAGTGTGATATGTTTCCAATCCAAAAACATACCATAAAAGCAAGAAAATCAACTCCTAACACTAGGAAAATGCAATAAGAGAGACTTGGCATACCTGTCTCGCACAGGCTCCTCCACTGGCTGAGTCTGCCCGCTAAATCATGGTGATTTTGGGATGAATTTGAAAGTGCTCCACTTCTTAAAATCACTCTCCTACTCCTCACCTCTCAAAACTACCAAAGAAAGAATTCAAAAATGAGCCTAACCTTCATATTTTAGGTTTATATAAAGATGCAGGGGTCACCACCATCCTAGGTTGGTACTGTAGCACCCTAAAATTGGCACAGTAAACCTTAGAAAATAATTAAAATTACTTTAGTAATAATTCAAATTTAAATTTCAACCCCGAACCGCCTGTTAAACTACTTTCCTTGTTTTCCATGCCATTTTTAGGATTTTTTGTGACCGTTGGATGATATCGTCGTCGATCAGATGATATCGCCTCAGATCGGATGAATTCGTCTGGAGCAGAACGTCTAGACGATTTTGTCCCAAAACTAATTTTTCATAATTATATTTTGTTTCAACGGCATCTCTAAGTTGGGCAGAAGCATGTCTATGTCGTTAGAGACCTCCCCCATTGGAGATCTTCCATATTAGGATGATCTCCAACCTCCTAACCTCCCTCCTAAGCCTATTTAATCTTAGGACCTCCCCTTGACATTCCCTTGGCTGAATTTTACTGCACTTCAAGTTTTACATGCATTAGAACATCTTAGACTACTATTTATCTTTGTCCCTTTTGAATTTTCTTGCAGGAACTTTGTTACTCTTTAGCTAGAGCAAGCTCAGATCATCGCAGATGATCTTGTACAATCTCAGACGATCATGTCCCAATTCGATATGATTTCGCACTCTATAAACGATTTCAACTACAGTCAACATTGGGAGCAATTAGTGCCCAAAGTTTGCACTTTTCTCTTTTTGTCTGTTGTTTCATTCTGCATTTAGATCAGTTTATTGTTATTTTTTGCTATTCTGCATTTTGGAGTTCACCCATATAGCTTAAGTGCATGATAAGATCATAATTTGTCATTAGAATACTATAATTTACTTGAATTTCTATTCGTAATTATCGTTTTACACCGTTTTCTTCTATTAGTATTGTTGCATTTTCTATGTTCTGTGTCTATTTCTATGATTGCAGGTCTCTGACGAATTCGTCAGATCTCAGACAATCCTGTCAGATCAGAGATGATCCTATCAAATCCTAGATGATCTGAACTGCTTCAAAAATCAGAACCTCCACCAGACATCCGGATCAAGTATGACCTTTTTCCAATCTAGTATGTTTCCTGTATTCTCTATTTAATTTTTTTTTTATATTCATTTAAACCTGCATTTCATGTAGAACAGTTTAGATTCATTTGGCCAAACCTAGGATTTGAATGATTAAATGTAAAATTGAACACATCAAACACATTCCCAACCTAGGCATGGAAACTACCATTCAAAAGTTTCCTGGTGAACCCACCATCTATTGAAAAATCACCTTAATACCCCTCCCCCAAGATGCGGGACCTTCAAAGGGCCTCTCAGTCCGAGGTATTTTCCCATCCTTCTCGCATCCCCCTTCCGGGCACGGATCCTATAGCCTGAAGGTAAGGGTGCAAAAAATTTGGAGCGATACATTTTGGTGAACCCGACGTGAAACTAAAACCTTTTGAAAACAAAAAAAAACATAGATGCATTTAAAATCGTTAGAAAACTACTAAGTTGCATGTCATGTTTAGATGGTAGCTCCTAATAAAAGACTAGTTATCACTATAAATGTTGAAAATCAAATAATAGCCATAGAGTTTAATTCTTTGCTTAGACTATATCAAACATATAGAGTTCCACCTTTGTGGGACGAACTTAATAGGAGATTGGGTATTATTTCATCTAGATCAACCGAACTTAGGCAAATTACAAGGTTTGCCCTAGATAGAATCCTAGATCCTCATCAACTAATTTTTTATCATGAACTTCAGAGAGCTTGCCATAGGTGGTTAGCTTATAGGAGAGCTCTTGTGTCTTCAGAATTGTTCACATTCGAGGAATACCTCAAGAACGTAACTATTATACACCAATTCCTAGGTCATGTAGAAGACCAAGAGGTCATTATTACAGATAGGAAAAGGTGGAGGAGAGTTCCAAGAGCTGTGTTATATCGAGAGAATTGCCACGAACTTTATTTATATCAACCAGAGTCTGAGACAGATAATATCACTATAGCACTTTTTGTCAAATTCTTGAAAGAAAATTTTCAATTTGAAGAACATTTCATGATTCCTGAAGAACTTGAGCCCATTAATGATATTTATAAAATTTTTATAGAAAACTAGATCATTGCTTTCATTATTATTATTTCTTGCATTTAGTGTGTTGTTTTTTATCTTTATAATATTGTTATAAAAAAAAAAACAAAACAAAAAAACAAGAACAACCAAAAACATAACAAAACCAAAATATTTTATTTCAAATACTATAGTAGGTATATAATTAAAATATATACCTCTTAATCTTGTTGCATATATATAAGTATATAAGTATATATATATTTTTTGAAATCTAAACTTAAGCACAATGCCTAGACTTAGGAATGGTAAACAAACTGAAGAAGAAGAAGAAGATTGGCTAGGAAACAAAACAAAAAACCCAAATGTCCTTCTTGAGGATTCAATTCCGGAAGGAGGAAATCTAGAACAGCCAGAAGATGAGCTTGTTGTAGATGAACAAGAAGAAAATGTTAAAGAGGAAGGATCCTCATCCCCTAGAATGGCTCCAGATGGAACTATTGCTTTTGATAATATAGATCATTTCTGGAAATTTCTTAGTAATAACATTGGTGCTCTTAATATGGCAGTTCGTATTGATAGAGGAAAAATTAGTGACACTCAAGCAGCCATGGAACATATGTTTAATGTGCACACTAATCCTTTGTCTTTTATCGATCAAGAAAGTGATAAAGCTGGACCATCCAATATAGATATGGTCACTATGATTCAAAATATGCAAAAACAATAGGTTACCCAACCCCCTAAGGAACCTGTTATTGAGCTTAAAATTATTCCCACACAAAAGAGACCTTCATTCACTACTTTATTTCACCAAACTATTGATCAATATGCTTGAAATCGACAAAAACCTAAAATGAATCCAAACACCAATTTTCAAAAATCTGGGATACAACATAATACAAATTCAAAACTTCTTCATAACACCCTTCCTACCAACAATTTACACAATAGAAATATGGCATCTAATCTTCATGTCCCTCCATCATATGCTCACAAATCCCATATTAATGCCCTACCAAACCAATATGGTGGGCAAACTAGTAATTTGGAAGCCATGGTGAAACAATTAGCTTCCCGCATGGACCAGATAGATCCCTACCATCCCTCATATAATTATCAAGAGATGTGTAGTCAGCCTTTGGATCCCATAGTTGTAGCACAGCCATACCCTAAGCACTTTCCCATGCCCGTTCGGCCTATATATAAAGGAACTGAAGATCCCATAGAACATCTTCACATGTTTAGGATAGCATGTCATGATATATCACATGATGACTTGCTATTACTAAAAATGTTCCCAAAAAGTTTAGGAGGAATGGCATTGGAGTGGTACTATCAATTGCCCACTCATTCTTTGAGCAATTTTGAAGAAACATCTGAATATTTTGTCCATAAATTTATTGCTTACATCGAGAGACACGTGACCATTAAAGATTTATACAACTTAAAACAAGACAAAGATGAATGTTTTGCAGATTTCTTAGCTAGATGGAGGCAGTTGACAGGAAAACTGCACTTTGTGCTACCTTATAGGGAAATGTTGGACATTTTTATTAATAATTTGCAAGAACAAATATCCTATGAATTATCAACTGCTACCTTAACCACCTTCGATCAAGCTATCGACTTAGCTCAAAGGGTGGAAGATGCTCTCATTAGAAGAGGTCAGCTCAAAAATAAAGATGATGAGAAAACATCCAGAAATAAATATAAAAACAAAGAATTTGTAGGTGATGGAGTCACTGATAGTAGAAACATTGCTAATGTTAATACTACAAAAACAACGGAGAAGTTTATATTAAAACCTCCTGATAAACCACCTCGAGATTTTACTAGATTGAATCAACCATTATCAACTATTCTACCCCAATTACTTGAAAGAGGTTTGATTCAATTACCAGCTATCCGAGAACCTGATCCAACTATACCCGGATACAGAGCTGATTTACATTATGATTTTCATAGAGGACCTAGACATGCTACAAACTCTTGCAAAATATTAAAACATAAAATACAAGACTTGATTGATAATAATGAAATGGAGGTGCAAGCCTTTCAACCTAAAAAAATCCTCCTAATAATGCTCAAAAGAACATTCCCCAAAATTAGAATCAAAATGCTAATCAATCATTAGATATATTTCAACATCCTTTACCAAAACACGGTAAAGAGGTGGCCAATCAAATTGAGCATCATAATGTCCCTCCTCCTACCCGATATGTAGGAACTATTAGTGGACATTTACCTAATCATGATTTACAAAAAATTGACACAACTTTATCCATGGTTACGTCCAGACCCCTATATAATACTCAAACACCGAATCCTAGTGATGTAGAATCGGATACTAAAAGTGAAATAGACATCACCTCAAATCAATCGAATAGTTTTGAAGATGAATCAGATCCTATTCAACCTATCACAGATTCTATGGTTTTGGAAGAACCATTTCCTAGAAGAGTTACTACTTGACCCTCTTCTAATCATTTCCTTCCTAATGAAAAAGCCATAAACACTAGACCGAAACCAATTTAGCGTCTTCAATATAACATTGTAGGTGCCATCAGAGTCGTTACCAGACAACAGGCTCACAATTCTCAACAGGATCAAACTCAGAATGATGGATCAGCTCCATTTATTTTGAAAAATCCCAATAATGGGAATCATATGTCTAATGTTCAACCTAAGCCTCCTTACAATATTAATGAACAATTATCCAATACTACAGCCATAATTTCCCTTTTGGACTTGTTAAGATCTTCTTCTACCCATAGGGATGAATTAATGCTCACATTAAGCCAAATGATGGTACCTCAAAATATTCAACCTAAAGCCATGTCCAATACTATCATCACTCAAGAAGTCGATTGTATTGACTTTCGAGATAAAGATACCCCACAACATAGTTTACATAAGGATAACCCCTTATATATTACTACCATAATAGGAGATGTAGCATTCAAAAGGGTCTTGATTGATAATGGTTCATCTCTAAACATTTGCACTTTTGACTTCTACCAAAGATTTGGGTTTAGAAGTGATGAAATGAAAAAAACTGACATGATCATAAAAGCTTTCAATGACGAAACACAAGAAACATGTGGAGTTATCACCATCCCATTGCAAGTTGGTCCGAGAACCTTTGACATGACCGTGTTTATTGTACATTTCCCAACATCATACAATATACTCTTGGGTTGTCCTTGGATCAATGCAATGTGGGCTGTCCCATCAACTTTACACCAATGTGTTAAATTCGAATTTAAAAATCAGTTGGTCACTATCCATGGTGATCCTAGACCCTTTGATATGTGTGCTTTGGCAGAACCTGTTAGAGTTCAATTTTGCCTTGCTCTGTCATCCACACATCTAATTCTTATTTTTCATCTAAACGTGTGAAACACACACCCATAACTTCATCTATTTCTCCTCCATTAATTTCACCCTCATATATAGCTCAACAATCTTCTAAACAAACCACACTAGAACCTCAAAAATATCTTAAATCCACAACCAATCCTTCATGTTCCATCCCTATAATTTCAAAACCTATAGACCCATTTATTAACACCTCCACATTATCTACATCTATCATACCTTCCACATATAAATATATAGGGAATGATCCTTCTACCTATTATGCTCTTTGTGATGAACTCTTACCTGATTTATCTAAAATTCTTATATCAAAAAAAGCAAATGCTTCTATGCAAGATTCCATTATCTTAAGTAATTTTCTGCCTTCTCCTCGTACCTTGGGCCTCCCACAACCTATGGGAAGTATCTACCAAGTCGGGAGTTGTGCTTTTATTTATAAAGGATATGATTGGGGAAGAATACCCCAAAACATCAAGATGCATTGTGATGGATATGCTCGATGCTATTTTTCTAATGAATATATTAAAGCTAAACCCATAATGCTTAAATTGGGATATAAAGGGAAAATCTTGGGACCTCTCCAATATGGTATGAAAGAACCCTTTGAGGTAGAACCATGGCCCGCCCGATGTGGTGTGGGCCTATTTCCTAGTAAGGATCAACCCTTCCCTTTTGAAGATGATGATCAACTCATATGTTATCAAGATTATCTAGATAAACAAGATTCTTTGTATCCCAAGAATAATTCTTCTACCGGCAATATGCTATCCATAGCCTATCCTGAAATGATTGTTGAATCTGACAATGAGTTGGAAGGAGATATTTTCCATGATGTATCCGTTGAATATTTGTTACACAATGATTTTTATTTTGATGGTTCTATACCTACTATAGCCCAACTTGAGGCCACAACTCCTCAAGATGAATTATCCAAGTTAACCTTAAAGGAATTACAAGAATTGGGTGTTTCACCTGCCCCACCTAATTTTGAAAGAGATCTACACATGGAAGTAGAAAATTTCATTAAGGTTAACATTGGAATTGAGGATAATCCTCACATCATCAGTATTGGATCAGAATTAAGTCAAGAAAAACAAGAGCAATACATTGCATTCCTTAAAGAATATGAAGATGTCTTCGCTTGGACATATGAAGATATACCAGGTTTAGACCCTTTTGTAGTCATGCATCATCTAGTAGTCCATCCGGATGCTAAAATTGTTAAACAGAAACTTAGAAAAATGCATCCCAAAGTGGCCTTGCTAGTCAAATGGGAGTTAGAAAAACTCTTGAATGTTGTTTTTATACAAGCTATTGATTATGCTGAATGGATCTCGAACGTAGTTCCAGTAACCAAGAAAGAAGCTACCAAAGTTAGGGTTTGCATAGACTTTAGAGATATTAACGTTGCATGCCCTAAAGATGATTTTCCTCTTCCCAACATGGATCAAATCATTGATTTTACTACGAGGAGTGGAATGATGTCCCTAATGGATGGATTTTCTAGTTATAATAAGATCAGGATAGCTCCTAAAGATTAGGCTAAAACAACCTTTATTACCCCCTAGGGTACCTTTTCTTGGAAAGTGATACCATTTGGTTTAAATAATGCAGGCACAACATATCAATGAGCCATGACTTATATATTTCATGATATGATGCATGATATCCTACATGATTATGTAGATGATATTATAGCTTGGTCTATTAATGAAGATGATCATTTAGATGATTTGAGAAAAGTATTTAATCGGTTAAGAGAATATCTTATTCGATTAAATCTAGCCAAATGTATATTCGAAGTCAAGTCCGGTAAATTATTAGGGGTTTTAGTTTCTTTACGTGGTATCGAAATCAACCCTCTCAAGATTATGGCTATCACTGATATGCTCGCACCTACCAATATATCTAAGTTACGAAGTTTACAAGGTAAGCTTCAAGCTATCCGTCGCTTCATCGATAAGCTGGCAAAAAAAACCGGTCCCTTTCTTAAGCTTCTTAAGAAGGATGTCCCTTTTAATTGGGATGACGAATGTAAGGAAGATTTTGAACTTCTCAAACAATACCTCCTTAAACCACCTATGCTTTCACTGCCTAGATCTGATAATCCTTTTATCTTGTACATTTATGCTTCTGATTCTGCCTTAGGAGCTATGTTAGCTCAGCTAGATGATGAGAAGAAAGAATGTGCTAATTATTACATTAGTTGAACTTTAATCAGTTATGAAACTCTTTATACCATATTAGAGAAATTATTTCTAGCAGTCATATTTTCTACACAAAAACTATGACATTATATGCTCAATCAGAAAACCTATGTTATTTCCAAATTTGACCCTTTGCGATATCTCATGAGTCGACCGTATTTATCTGGTCGCACAGCTAAGTGGGTTCTTGCGCTAAGCGAATTTGAACTCACCTTCATAGGACAAAAGTCTATTAAAGGTCAAATAATAGCTGATCAATTAGTTGCTACACCCTTAGAATCTACTCATCCCCTCCTCATTGAGTTTCCTGATGAATGCCTTAAACTAGAGGCAGACCATTCAGAGCAATGGTCCTTATACTTTGACGGAGCCCGATGCATGAGTGGGGCTGGTGCGGGTATTATTTTAATATCTCTACAAAAACATCTTATACCTCTGTCCTTCAAATTAACATTTTCTTGCACCAATAACACTATCGAATATGAAGCTCTTATCCTTGGATTACGAGCTGCTTTGGCATTGAAAATCAAAATTTTATTGGTTTTCGGTGACTCACAACTTGTCATAAATCAAATCAATGATGTTTATCAAACCAGAGATGATAAATTGCACCCATATAAAGCATATGTTTTACAATTAATATCTCTATTTGATCAAGTTACCTTGGAATCTATTCCTCGAACTAGCAACCGTGCAGCTGATGCTATGGCCACAGCTGCATCTCTTCTGCCCTTGGAGTTAGATGACGAATATGCCACCATAATTATTCATCGACTCCAAGAACCCGCTTCAAATAAGTCATGCTTAGAACCTTTGGATGTGTTTCTAATCAATGAAACTACTCCTAAACCTTGGTATACGGGTATATTTGATTTTCTTCACAATGGGACTTTCCCTGCCAGTTCTAATAAGAACCAGCGTCGGTTATTACATAGACGAGCAAGTCGATTTGTAATAATTGGCAATAATTTATATAAGAGATCTTTTGAAGGTATCCTATTGAGATGTTTGAATCTAGAAGAATCCAAATCAGCTTTGAGTGCAGCCCATGATGGATCTTGCCGAGGACACTTCAGTGGTAGTGTCATTGCTAAAAAGCTCCTTAGGATAGGCTACTTTTGGCCTACCATGGAAATTGATGCACATGATTATGTGCGCCATTGCGACATGTGCCAGAAACATGCTGACCTTGTCCATGCCCCTGCATAATAATTGTAGGCTATTTCATCTCCTTGGCCCTTTTCAAAATGGGGCTTAGACATTATTGGCAAAATTAATCCTATGTCATCTGATGGACACAAATTCATCATAACCGCCACTGAGTATTTTATGAAGTGGGTTGAAGCTATGCCTTTAGCTTCCTGCATTGGAACACAAGTCTCTAAATTTATTTTTAATCAAATCATTTGTAGGTTTGAAATTCCTTCAAATCTCATCTCAGACAATGGAACTTGTTTCAAAAATAAAGATGTTAAGAAATTATGCCAAAAATATAATATTCAACATCGTTGGTCCAATCCTTATTATCCTCAGGGTAATGGCCAAGCAGAAGCATCTAATAAAACATTAAATAAAATCCTTAAAATATTGGTCAATAAATCTTGCCACGACTGGCACATTCAATTATATCCAGCTTTGTGGGCATATCACACTAGTGTTCATACTCCCACAGGTACTTCACCTTTTGTTTTGGTTTATGGCACTGAAGTTGTTTTTCCCTTTGAATTAGAAGTTCCTTCTTTGGCTCTACTACTTCAAGATACCAAAGTAGGAGATGAATATCGAGCTGGCAGACTCAGTCAGCTGGAACTCCTAGATGAAAAGCGCATCAATGCTTTGGAGCATCTTCATGCCTACCAAAACAAGCTTAAAAGATCATATGCTAAGAAAGTTTGTCATCGATCCTTTGAGGTCGGCGACCTTGTTTTAAAAGAAAATAAAAAAAATACTAATGCAACTAAAGACCTTAAAGGTAAATTTGAACTCAACTGGCTTGGACCATATATTATCACTACTAAATTTGAATTGGGAGCATACAAATTAGCTACCTTAAATGGTAAATATTTAAAAGAACCTATGAATATTATGCATCTTAAGCGATATTACGCATAAAATTTGGTCATTTCATCATTTGTATATATTTTGCATATTGTCTCATTTTAAAAATGTATAAAACTATTTAAACAAAAACAAACAGCAATATTATTGACTCTTTTGAAACTAAAATAAATAAATAAAGAAGAAAGAGAGAGTCAAAATTATCAAACTCCTCAAAAATATTTGTTGTATATATTTCTTCTTAAAGTATTGCAGTTATATTTTCAAATTATTTTGGATAAATTAGCATTTATTTGGAATCTCTCACTTTTTTAAAAACAAAAATAAATATCTTGATTTTATCTGGCATGATTACTAATCTCTCTCATATAAAAGTCCACAAAATTCAATTAAATAAAATTTGAGCACAGAGAATTGATCTTGTTATTTACTTAAACCAAGCATATTCTTTCACAATAAAATGATTATATTTGTAATGTTCATGCTATGCTACATAGTAGAAGTGGTTTCTTTAATGAAAAGTTTACCTTGCTATCCTATCATGCACATGGTCTAGAATCTTTGAGAATTGACAAAAGGACAAGCTCACCCCTACCTAGAATAAAAATCCCTTGCTCTACAGCTAATCCGAGCAAGTATCCCTAGAATAGGAAGAAAAAGAAAAAGAAAAATCAAGCAAAATCATGAGAAAAAGAAGCATTATTTTAGAATCATTTTGTACTCTCTTAGTACTATTTCAGCATTATCTCAAATATCAAAGCAAAAGATACGAAAAAGAAAAATATAAAAAAAAAGAGAAAAGAAAAAGCAAGCAAAGAAAGCAAAAAAAGCAAAAGCAAAAGCAATAAAATCCCTTTCCCTACCCATTGAAAAGAAAAGAACGGTTGATGAGCTTGAATCCTTGGAATTCTCAATTATTTGAAAACTGTGAGGTAAGCCCCATAACAGGTGGTTTGTGCCCAACCCGCTTGGCCTTGGGTAACTCCTAGCGTGGTGATATGTTTGTCACATTAGTGACCTTATTTTGTACAGACCTATGTCTGCTTATGGATTAGCTAGCTCTTGATAACCCGACTTACATAGTAGTCTGGTACGGTTATATGCATCTAAATCATGGTTAATGAACACCTATTTGGTTAATTCAAATCACTTGTAACAAATTATCTTGCTCAAAACTAGTAAATGAACAATACAATCGTACACACATTTGTATTTGAGAGATTTTGTGTATCATTATGATAAATCAAGATCGGAAATGAACTCACATACGCACATGGGACTCCTTATAAATCTAACTTTTGTATTTAAGATAATTTGAAATATTTTTGCAAATTGTCTAGAATAATTTCATTTTCTTATCTGAGAACCGTTGTTTAGTATAAATACAACTACATGCATTATCAAAAAAATCAAAATCATTTTCAAAAAACATGCAATAAAGTTACATTTATATATAACTTTTTGACTTTCGTGATGATGGTATAGTTCCAAAACCAAAATTGGAATTTTATGCCTAGCGCAAGCCCTCATCTTTATATTTTCTATTTATTTTCAAAAATTAAAAATCAACCATGCAATAAAACTATTATTTTCTTCTTTGTATTTCGCAATGATGGTATAAGTTTATACCTAAATATTCTATGCCTAGCGCAAACCATTGTACTAATTTTATTTCCCATTTATTTAAAATCATAAAAACATATGACTTAAATCATTATGTTACACAATTATGCTTTAAAACAACGCACATTGTTACTATTTCATGTCATTATGTCAAACTTCAATTTTGCAATGATGGTATAATTCCTAGGGAATTATTCAAAAGTTTTATCACACTTAGGAATTTATGCCTAGAAAAAATCATTTTTAAAAAAAATATTTCATGCATAATATTTTCATGGAAATCTGAAAACAAATCACCATCATCATCATCATTTGCATCATCACAACAAAGTATTAAGACAGTCTCTTAAGCACTCTTTTACTTTTTAATAATATTTCTATACTTGGATTAGCTTGACGACCAAGTGAGCGACGACTCCATGAAATGGTCTATAATAGTGACAATGTTCTTTGAAATTATTGTTAGAAGTCCCTTTTTATTTTGATCAAATCATACCACAAACAACCATTTTTTCTACATCAGATTATTTCATTTAAATTTTAAAAGCATGACATTCAAACCATAATATTTTCAAATGACATAATTACATGAATCATCAAATCAATCACATCAAAACATTAAAGCATCATACAAACACATAAGACAAGACATATGATAAAAAATATCTCATCTATATATATATCAACAATATATACATCATATCAAAATTGGATCGGTATGCCACAATTTGTACCTCGGCATACTCAATCCTCTATCAAAAATAATAAGCACTATGTATCAATCTGTGCAGTGTAGTCTATAGCAACTAGCCTCGAGAACCCCTCAAGCTCTCAGCATCATCTCCTCCCTTTCCTTGAGGTGGACGAGGTGGCCCCATCGTAGTCCGTGTGGTGCTATGAGTCTTGGACTTTGATCGTGATGATGTCCTCGATGACCTCATCACGATAGGCTTCGTAATGGGGTCCAACAGCGGTAACATCTTCCCCTCTGGTACCATATGGTGGTATATCATCTGATAGAATTTGATCTGGGCAATAGCCCATGCTATGTCCCAAGTGCTCACCCCTCCGCTTCATGCTCTAAGGTGTGCAACCTCATATCTGAGCTGTGTGGCCTCCTCTCAATGTCGTGTAGCCTCATCCTGTAAGGATTGCACCTGAGCTTGGATATGGACAGTCTTCACTCAGAGCGTAGCCATCTCGCTACTCTCTCCTACCTCGACACCCTTGCCCTTATCGGGCGATGGTGGCCTCTCTATCTGTGGAGAAGGAGGTCTCTCCTCCCTCCTCTCCCATTGCCACAGCCTCTACTGAGCTTGTGGTCTCCTTTACTCTCTCCTGCCATGACCCTGTGCCGCCTCAATGGCCACCTGGTGCTACCTCCCCATCCGATGCACAACTATGTGAATCGGACCCTGAGCCCTCGTCATTCAAGGAATATGGATGCCTACGTACTAGGCATCATAGCCATTAGCAACACCTGCATCATCCCCATCCACTGGCTAAATGGGGGCATCATCCGTGTCCTCACTCTAGAAGCACTACATATCTTGAGCCCCACTGACTGTAGTGTTATCCCAGACGGTCCGAGAAAACTTGTAGTCCCTGAGAGATGGGATCCCCTACTGTAGACCGAACTGCCTCAAAAATCGGTCATAGCGGTGGATCTCCACCTCTCTCCTCTCCATCCTCAGCCAGTAGGTTTTCCTAATGCGATCCATCTCCTGTTCATCCTCGGCCCACCCTAGATGATCTCTCCAAGGCTTCTAGGTGATCTGGTCGGAGACAAGGTCATCAAGTAGTCTTCGGGACAATGGTAGATCTATCCGTCGTTGTGACCCTCTCCGGAGCCACCAATAGAAAACTCGGGGCCTCTCCTCATAAATCCCTGTTAGTGGAAGCCCTACTAGCCTCCACATCATGATGTGCTCCCAGCACCAAACCTACAGTAGTGATGTCATGACCAGACATCGATAGCCCTTGTATACGACCCCATGCAGGATCCTATACAATCGGCATAGTACAAAGCTCCCCCAAGCAAACCTGTAACCGTGGTCTCTCATGTCATAGACCACATCTGTCAGTAGCCATGGTAGTATGCATCCACTTTGATGGCATAGCAGTAGACCACCTACCACCCCAGCAAAAACCTATGTCAGTCTAGATGCCCCAGGCATCTAGCATAGTGACTCGATGTTCACTCCGCCCTTCTCCAGGATGAAGCTCGAATCTCTGCATAGTCCCATCATCATGTGGCCCTGATTGGCCGTGGGAGTTATTAGCCATCCTTGTATGGGGATCCTCAAAATCCTCCATACATCCAATGTGGGAGCCATCTCCCCTATCGATAACCGAAAACAAGAAGAATCCGGATACCACCTCTCTGCTAGCACTGTCAATAGCCCCATATCTGTAGAAACCTGTGGCATATCTACCACATGCTGCAAGCCGACTTGAGCCAACTGATCTCGCTCTACCTAAGATAGAGCAGCCAAGTCATATCGTAGCCCACCGTATTTTCATTCCTGACTATTTAGTAATTCTCTCTGCAACATAAACAACAAAACAATAAAAATCATTAATAAAACAGTGATTAAAAATGTAAGTAAAACAAGTTCAATTTCATACAAATGATGATATCGTCCACTATTGGACGATATCGTCTAAAATTTGAGCAAATTTGTCTCCGATTTCATAAGATGGAATCGTCCCTTATTGTACGAAATCATCCCCATATCGTTGATTTCGCCCTTGGACGAAATCGACAATATCGAGACGATTTCAACGAAATTGAGACGATTTCGTCCCGATGACGTCGATGGCCCAAAAATGGCCACGATGCTCAAAAATCATTCAAAATTAATCTAAAAAGCATGAAATTCAAAATTAAAGCATTCTAAATTAATTTTGGACCCTTACCCGTAGCCCACGCCGGACCTTTATCGATTTGTGCGCTGTCTCGACCATCTTGTCTGTAGAGCTCTAAAAACCAAGAAAATGAACAGTAACAATGAATTAGGGTTTCTCCCTATTTTTCTTAATTTTATTCAAAACAATTAACAACATTTTAATTTTTCTTTTTCGCATTTTTACCTCAAACATTCGATTTGGGTAAAAACACGGAGGGGGCACCATAGTAAGCTATCGTACAATTCAACCTAGAATCGTCGCCTAAAAATGGGAATAATTTTTGCTTTCTCGTAGATCGAGAAGAACTCATCTTTAACGCATTTTCTTTAGAAAATTCGCTAAAAAGGGGGCAAAATGTAGCACCCTAAAATTTGCACAGTAAACCTTAGCAAATAATTAAAATTACTTTAGTAATAATTCAAATTTAAATTTTAACCTCGAACCGCCTGTTAAACCGCTTTCCTCATTTTTCGTGCCATTTTTAGGATTTGTTGTGACTGTTGGACGATATTGTCATTGATAAAATGATATCGCCTCAGATCGAACGAATTCATCTGGAGCAGAACGTCCAGACGATTTCGTCCCAAAACTAATTTTTCATAATTAGATTATGTTTCAACGGTGTCTCTAAGTTGGGCAGAAGCGTGTCTGCATCGTTAGAGACCTCCCCCATTGGAGATCTTCTAGATTAGGATGATCTCCAACCTCCTAACCTCCCTAATAAGCCTATTTAATCTTAGGACCTCCCCTTGACATTCTCGTGGCTAAATTTTATTGTACTTCGAGTTTTACATGCATTAGAACGTCTTCGACTACTGTTTGTCTTTGTCCCTTTTGAATTTTCTTGCAGGAACTCTATTACTCTTCAGGCGGAGCAAGCTCAGATCATAATAGATGATCTTGTACAATCTTGGATGATCATGCCCCAATTTGAGACGATTTTGCACTCTACAGACGATTTCAACTATAGACAATATGGGGGCAATTAGTGCCCAGAGTTTGCACTTTTCTCTTTTTGTCTGCTATTTCATTCTGCATTTAGATCAGTTTATTGTTATTTTCTACTATTCTACATTTTCTACTATAATTTACTTGAATTTGTATTCGTAATTATCGTTTTAGTATCTATATTGTCATTTTACACCATTTTCTTCTATTAGTATTGCTGCATTTTTTGTGTTCTGTGTCTATTTCTCTTATTACAGGTCTCTGACGAATTCGTCAAATCTCAGATGATCCTGTCAGATCAGAGACGATCTTGTCAAATCCCAAATGATCTGGACTGCTTCAAAAATAAGAACCTCCATAAAACATCCGGATCAGGTATGACATTTTTCCAATCTAGTATATTTCTTGTATTCTCTATTTAATTCTATTTTTGTATTCATTTAAATTTGCATTTCATATAGAATAGTTTAGATTCATTTGGCCAAACCTAGGATTTGAATGATTAAATGTAAAATTGAACACATCAAACACATTCCCAACCTAGGCATGGAAACTACCATTCAAAAATTTCCTGGTGAACCCACCATCCATCAAAAAATCACCTTAATACCCCTCCCCCAAGAGGCAAGACCTTCAAAGGGCCTCTTAGTCCGAGGTATTGTCCCATCCTTCTCGCATCCCCCTTCCAGGCACGGATCCTATAGCCTGAAGGTAAGTGTGCAAAAAATTTGGAGTGATACAGGTACGAGCACACATTTGGCTGACTGTGCCACCTTAGGATAGTGGTAGAACATGCCCTCATCCCACCCTGGGATGGTGGTAGCAAAAATAGGCCAAAACAACCCAAAATGACCAAAAATAGGTCCAAAACTGGACCAAAACAACTCAAATTGGGTCCACATTTCACATAGATCAAAACACAACCTTGAGGATCCTAGGAGGGATGGAAAAGTTGTTAATTCATGCCATAATAAGGCCATTGTGGCTGTACCACTCCCCATAAATGCAGTTTTCAGCTCCTCTCCTCCAGGAAAACTCACCAAAGTCACCAAAATCCTCTCCAAATTGCCTTATTTTTCAAGGGACAAAACTGAAGGTAAGCATAACACAAGTCAATTGGGTCAAGCAACTCATCATTTTTATCACTGGTCATTCCCTCATTGAATCATTACTTGAGGGGGTAGTCATACTCAGTACCAATCAACAAACACACACTTAATTATGTGAATTGCGTTCGTTCAACGAATCTTCGATAAAGACAATCACACTCCTGCTTGGCAGAAAACAAGCACATAAAATCACATTATAATGCTTGACATTACTGGAATCATGAATTCATAGGCCATAACCCTTCATGATAGACAAATTTCAAGCATAAGCACACTCATTCAATGAGTCAGAAGCAAATATTCAAGAACACACACCCTTTTCAAGATTGGGGCATCTAAATTTGGTTAGGTTATTGAGTAACCTTAATCATTCTACATTTTTGTCATCTATTTTTGCTCAACACTATGTTGCACACAATGCATATAAAAAAGGGACATCTATAGATGCTAAAATGTAGTAAACCCGATTAAGCATCCATAAGCAGTGATCAAATTGACATAATATAGCCCCTTAGGCAGCCCTCAAGAGGCTCATAGTGGTTCTAGCCACTCCAGAAAGGGTTTTGGAGGCTACAAACTCAATTTTGGGAGGTTTTAGCCCAAAATTCACCATCGTCCCACCTTGGGATGATGGCATATGCTCCTCATACCACCCTGGGATGGTGGTGAGCCCTCGTCCCAAGGTGGGACGGTGGTGAAGTTTGACCCAAAAAAAGTCAAAATTTGGCCAAATGGCACCCAAAAAATGTAATTTGACCACCCAAACAGAGCATGCAAGGAAAAGGATAGGGAATCCTTATTACATCCATATTTATGAGGGCCAAATTGGGAGATTCTCTTCCACACCCTATGCATGCCTCCTGTTTGACAAGTGGCACCTCCTACCATGCATGCCTTTGCATGCCCTTTTGCACATGAGCCCCTTTGGGCTAAAAAATGGGTTCCATATCCACACAAAAATAGGGATAGGAGTTCTAGGATAAGCAATGGAGTGCTATCAAGATTTCCCCTCGCCTTATCACACCTTTTTACCCTTGGGATCTCCCTTTTGCCAAGGAGGTTACCGAGTGACTTCAAGAAGGTAATCCGAGTGTAACTTTTCCATCAAGGTGAATTTCTTCACCAAATTTGACAAAAACATACCCTAGGTTGTTTAGGAACATATACCAGTGATTTTTTTAACAAAAAGTGACCGTATTTTGTGGTTATCCCCTCCTAATGTGCCCCCAAAATAGTTGTAGTCACCATATCCCCCCGAAATGAGGGTAAATTCTTAAGAAATTTCTTTACCTTTTTTAATTTTTTACTTTCTACATTATGCCATGATGCTACAGTCCAAATTTTAGGTCATTTGGAGTTAAAATGAATTAGTTATGTTATTTTTAATTTTTTGTAGGCTCGTAGGGCCCATCTAGGCACCCCAGTTTGATGCAGGTGGTTCTGGGATCCAATTGGAAAATTAGACCATATGGGCTGTCTTGAAATTCCAATTTATGCATACTGACCAAATTTCATGAGTTTTGGATGAGTGTAGGTTTGATATTTTTTTGTCTTCCTTTTCATAGGGCCTACGGGTGCAATTTCCAATATGTTTTGGGTGATATCTTCCCAAAACCTCCTCTTTAACATATCTAAAAATTTTCAAGTCATTTGGATATCATTTGATGCACTTTTAATTCATATGCCATTTTACCCCTATGGGGATTGCATATTTTTACCATACACCCTTGCTATTTGACCCTTTTTTTCTTCCTTGTGTGTAGGTTCAGGTCCTCAGAAGGCTTTGGGAAGTGAGATCAGACATCAGAGAAACTAGATACAAGCAGCTATGGCATTGTGGATACGCAGAGAAACATTGGATGTGCACCCAGATTTTGTGAAAGACTTGTTCTTTGGGCACCCAATTTTGTAACAATTGTATCACAATTTTGAGCCCTTAAGGGGACTGTTGTAACCTTGGATTGGAACCAAAAAATTAATGAGAAAATATTTGTTTTGAATTCATTTCCTTTTGTTTGGTATTATTTCATTTTGCATGCATGCTTCCTTTTTTATGCTCATTTAGCGAGATGGGGTAGATACACATATTGTTCCACATAATTTGGTGCACCATTTTTCCCTACTCCAGATAGGGATTCCAATTGACATCATCCCCAAGGCTAAGGTTCAAGTAATATAGAGATATAGCTAATAACTCATCTTGACCTCTAATGAGATAACCTAGTCTGAACTGATCAATTGACAATTGGTATTACAACTGATACAGAGTTTGACACCCTTGCTCAAATAAACCCAGACCATAACCATGCCAATGGTAACAATCAAAATAATGAAGGGTGTACTCTAGGTTTGAGAGATAATGAACATTTACAAAAAATGGTTCATCATCATCTTCTTCTATGAGCAAACAATCTGGGAGTTGATCCAAACCTTCATAGATAAAATTTATCTGATTGGGTGGAACCCCTAGTGGTACCACCATCCCAATAGGAAAGTGATGAGCTTGAGGTCTACCCCTATCCTATGTAGATTCTATAATCGGTGTAAAAGTTACATTCTGCACCAGGTATTCATCTAACCTAATATTGACTAGGTGAATCATCACCTACGGTACATATGATGTAATTAATAAAATAGATAAGGTAGGTTGAGGTACCTCCTCAACTATATTTTGCAAATTTTCCTCATCCATAAGATTTGGAATCTCAATTATTGCTATGTTGGGGATTTCTCTAGACTCTTTTCACCCAACACTACCTTTAGCTTCTGGTCATTCCTCAGACTTGTCGATGTTGTAGGCTTCTCAGAAGTGACCATTGTATTTGAGGTTGGTCGTGGCACTGATGTAGAAGGATTGGTGCACACTACCTTTAACTTACCTACTAAATATTTGATAGGAGATGTTTGTCTAATATCTAAGTGATTAGATGAGAGGATGAAGTCTCCTAGAAAGTCAACCTGATTGACATAATTGAATGACTCTTCATCTAAAGGGACCACATGTACTTGTCCCTCATGCACATATTTTATACATTGGTGTAAAATCAAGGGGATGTAATGCATATCCCTTATCTGTGACTGACCTGGGAGAATATTATATTACATAGAACCCTCTAGCACATGACACATCATAGTGATGGTTTTTAGTCCAACCTAAATAGGAAGTACTATAGTACCTATTTTCGAGCACAAAACATCATTGAAAGCTCGTAACTTGAAAGTTGAAGGTACTATATGTGACTTAGGTAACTTAATGTGTCATAAGGCCTTTGTGGTTATTACGTTGATTTACGATCCCATGTCAATAAAAACCCTCTTGAAAGGAGTGTGGTTCACACACGCAATTATGTGTAGTGGCAGGTCCGCTGTAGCAGTAGAAATCGTCTTGATTTCATGATCATAAAATCAAATTACAGGTTCTTGGCACTTTTGTACATGTCCCACAAAATTAGTGAAAGCTTTAGGATATTGGGGTTGGACTTTGATGTATTTTAGGATTCCCATTAGCATATCCTTATGCCTAGAATACTATTGTATGATCTCATATATCAACAACTTTTTTGAGACTGTCTTTAGACTCTGGATGAGTCTATTCCTAATTGTTACCACCAGTCTTGTCAGTGAGCCTAGCAATGGGTTATGCACTGGCCTCTTTTGGGGTGTAGCTTGAATTTTTATGGGCACTATAGGAGGATATAGTTGGGTGTACCTCATTTTTTGGTGATGAAATTCACCATCCTAATAAATCCTTGCATAGGTGGCTCAATTCGCACTTGGTTGACTTATCCGAAATTGTTCCTTGGTGGCTCATGATTTGGTAAGGAATATTTGAAGATTTCCATATTTTGATTATCCAGTGCCAAGGGGTTGTTAATCAGCAACTCATTCCTATTGATCATAT
This sequence comes from Wollemia nobilis, assembly GCA_028583015.1. NCBI lineage: Eukaryota > Viridiplantae > Streptophyta > Pinopsida > Araucariales > Araucariaceae > Wollemia > Wollemia nobilis. The sequence continues at coordinate 2,899,365 of JAQPPZ010001711.1, read as the reverse complement.
TTTTCACCATGTGTTTAAAATTGTGGCACACCTCAATATAGTGCCCCGTATATCGATGGTACAAGCAAGTAATGATCTTATCTAAACCCTTTGGGTTTAGGATGGTTGGGATCTAACAACTACACTTTAGGCAATCACAGTGCCTTAGCATTGCACGGTTGATTGAATATTGATACCAAAGTCTCAAATAATGGTGTAAATTGGTGAGGTGGGCGTTGCTCTTTATATTTACCCTGCTTTTTATTGCATTGGTTGTATTGCACTAGGGGTGGTTGTACCTAATAGTTTTGTGGTTTTTGGCTTTTATCCCCATTTTAAAGGTTCAATATGACTTGATTCACATGTGTAGGCTTGGTTTGGTAATTTTGATTCTTCATTTTCTTATTGTTCCATTTAGTCTTTGTCCAGAGTTTCAAGTCATATTCTTGTAACTTGATATCCTCTATGACTTTGTCTTGCGCCAAGGCCTCTTCAAATGTTTGGTATTGCTACAATTGTAATAGTAGCAAAATGTGTTTTTGCATAGCTCTTAGTAAACATTTGGTTCAACTCTATAGTTGTAATGGAGAATGGAAGTTTAGCCATCAATTTCCTCCATCTATTGCCATATTCTATCTCTGGCTCATCATCAAATTGATTTAGAGTAGCCAGGTCAGACAAATTTATATTATTATTGATGCCAAATGAAAAGAATTCAAGAAATGTATTCACCAGTTGTTCAAATATGGTGATGCTATACCTCTTCAACTGATTGTACCATTCTAGGGTTGGGCATGGAAGGGTTATCAAAAAAATTCTTAGAAATAAGGCATCATTACTTTGAATCTGGAAACACATATTCATAAAACTAGTCACATGTTCCTATGCATCATCATCACCCTTGATTTTTTCTAGCTTAAGTATCTTAAAATGTTTGGGATATGTAAGGCTAGGTACCAAAGGACACAAGGGCTGATTGTGAATCTTGTTTAGGATAGGCTTTTGATAAGCCATCCCCTGTTTCTCAATAGAGTTGACCTTTTCATCTAGGGCTCTATATGCTTGAGAGGATAATATTTTCTCTTATCTAAGGGATATTTGTGGAGACAACGGTGGTATATTTCTCTTAGACCGAGATGGATGATTGTGCTCATTTTCCACATCTATAGAGGAGGGCTCGGGATATTTTTGATCTTGCTCATCACCCTATAATTATTCATACTGACTATATTTAGGTTGTTATATCACTTGGTGCTATTACTACCTTGGATTATGTTGGGACGTATGATGAGTATGATTCTCAAATTACCTAGAAGGCAACTCTGGATGTGACATAGTATGTCTAATGTGGCGTTCCCTATATTCACTATTAGGATACAGGTTAGCCTGAGCTAATCTATCCTCTATCCTCACACTCCATATGGTCGAGGATGCATTTTTCTCATAGGTGCTGCTCATATAAGCATTGCCAAAGGAACATTTATCATTGAGTGTCATCATGCTCAAGGCGCTCATGCTCTACGTGTATGTCTTCCAACTAATTTTGGAATATAAACTACATTTGTTATGAATCAAGCCTACGTGTTTGATCTACAAGGTTAGTTATATATGTTCTTTAGCTTTATAATTTTGTATAAGGATCCTTATTAGTATGTGCTCCAAAAAAATTTCTTGCTATACTCTTGCCCTTTTCTGTAAATATGGTATTGGTGTTGCATTGATACCTTTTTTTTATGCTCACATGCATAGATGGGATGCATGCACTACAAGGGCATTTTTAACATTCTCCCTGCTCATGGGTATGCCTCTCTATGTCCTCATTGTGTGTGCTTTTAGAGAGAGAGTGAACAGTAGAGGTCCTACACCCTAATCTTCCTAGCACTTTATCTAGTCCGTTGAGTTGGCTAGTTTTCTAAGGTTCATTAGGAGGTGCACCCTTGACTCCAATAGTATTGAGATCTATTGTGAACATTCTAGGTACATTATTATTTGGAGGATTTGAAGGTCCACATTCTAATGCAACCCTCTCATATTATCCCTAATTGGGCAGATCTTCTATATACCTATCATGTGATGATGGGGGTTTTGAAGCACCCTCAGTTCTATCATGAGAGGAATGAGTATTACGTCCTCTGAATGGGGTATTCTTATGAGAACCCCCATGTATCGATTTATCACCTCTAATGCTAGTCAAACATCATTCAAAAGCATTCTATGTGGGAGGTTCAAGATAATTATTATGTGTGTGGTTTGGAGCCTTGGTTTCCACCTTGGTTTTGTGTCGAGGGTAGCCTCTCTGTGTGTTAACCATGATTTGTGAACTTATATCATATGTAAGTTTTAAATAATACAAAGCATACAAAGTGTTTATATTGTTTAAAAATTCTTTGTGTATCTTAAAATTGTTTAGTGCATTTTGATTTGTTGAGTATATAGTTTGAATCTCATCCTATTTTGCAAATGTTGATGATATTCTTAGATAGTTAAAGGTTTTCACCTATATACTTGCAGCAACAAACTCGATAATGACATCCAAGATGTCTATCCCCCGAGATATGGAGATGAAATCTATAACCAAGTAAGGATCATAGGTACTACCAATTCTCACCTAGCACATCGTGGTCAATGATACACCTCGCTGAAGAGGAATGTTTGCTATTTTCCACATATAGGACAATTCTTGAATCTACCTTGGCCATAGATAGGTCTCGATAGTACAATGTCAAATGAGCCAACTGTAGCACCCTAAAATTGGTGCAGTTAAGCCCTTAGTAAAAAGATAAAAATTTGAATTTGAACCCCAAAATCGCCCATTACCTTCTCCCCTCTTTTTCTATGCCATTTCTAGGAGTTGTTTTGACCGTTGGACGATATGATCGCCGATTAGATGAAAACATCCCAGATCGGATGAATTCATCTAGAACAGAACGTCCAGACAATTTCGTTCCAAAATTGAATTTTCATAATTAGCTTCTATTTCAATAGCTTCTCTAACTTGGGTAGAAAGTGTGTCTACGCGGTTAGAGTCTCCCCCATTGGAGATCTCCCAAATTAGGGTGATATCCAACCTCCTAACCTCTCCCTAAATCCTATATAAACTTAGGATTTTTCTTGACTTCCCCCTGGATTATTTTCCCTGCAACTTTAGTTTCCCATGCATTAGAACACCTTTGCACCATTGTTTGCATTGTGTATTTCAATTTTTTCTTGCAAGAATTTTACTATTTTTCAGCTGGAGCAAGCTCAAATCATCGCTGATGATTCCAGATGATTTCGGATGATCCTATCATAGATCAGTGATGATCTCGTACAATTGGATGCAATATCGACTACAGTCTAGATTGGGGGCAATCAAAGCCCGGAGTTTGCATTTTTTTATCTTCTCTCTTCATTTCCTTATGCATTAACTTAGTTTATTCTATTTTTACATTTTGGAGTTCACCTCATTTAGCATAGATGCATGATAAAGTTAATAAATTAATGCATTTCCTTTAATTATTATCTAGATTTATCATTTAGGTAGGTTTATTGTTATTTCTATCATTTTCCCTTGCTTTTACAGTTGCATTTTTGGTCTTTGGTATCTATTTCTATGATTGTAGGTTTCTAATGAATTCGTCTGACGAATTCGTCAGGTCGATGATGATCTTGTCTAATCTCAGATGACCGACTATGATCTGAGATGATTCTATGCAATTGCAGATGATTATGTAAGATTTTAGAAAATATGGACTTCTACAAACCTCAGAATCTTCATCAGACATCCGAAATCAGGTACATTTTGTCTTATTTAGCACACTTTCTATGTTTAGAACTTATTCATGTTTTTTGTATCCATATAAATCTGCATTTGCATATAGAATAGCTTAGATTCATCTTGGCCAAACCTAGGAATTGAATGATTGAATATAAAAATGAACACATCAAACCCATTCTCAACCTAGGCGTGGAAACTACCACTCAAAGTTTCTTGGTGAACCCACCATCCATCAAAAATTCACCCTTATACCCCTCCCCCGAGAGGCATGACCTTCAAAGGGCCTCTCAGTCCGAGGTATTGTCCCATCCTTCTCGCATCCCCATTTTGGGCACGGATCCTATAGCCTGAAGGTAAGGATGCAAAAAATTTGGAGCGATACATTTTGGTGAACCCGACGTGAATAACATAGGCATCTTTCTGATTCAAAAATATAAATAAATAAATAAATATATATATATATATATATATACAAAAAAAACAAAAACAAAATCATCATTTCAATTTTGTATGTTTTAGATTCAATTCTAAATAGTAGATACTAAATATTACTTTTAGAAGTACTAAAGAAACCATGAGTTTTTACTCAAATCAATATGAGCCCATCGGTAATGTTGGAAGAATTCAGCCAAATACATTTGTTGATTATGACCAAACTCATCCCTATTCAACATCACCTCCATCACACTTTTCTCATTTTTCATCATTACCCCAATAGGACAATCCATTTTCCAATCCTCTTCATAATGATATTATCTATTCTCCCATATATCCATATTATGTCTATCAATCCACATATAATTGTCCTCCATCATTTCAATATTCTTCTTTCAATACAACACATCCATTTCAACAAGAAAATACTTATTCTTCCAATCCTACCATGCACTCACATCATACTTCACAATCTTCCTATCATCATTCTACCCATAACAAAGAAAAGAGGTAAAAAACCATTAGGTCCTTTTATGACTGAACTCCTAAGGCACTTATCAAAAACCTCTCAAAAACCTTCATCACGTAAATTTACTAAGCTCAATCAACCAATGGATATAATTCACAAGTATTTACTTGATACAAATAAGATTGAACTCCCTTCCATAAGACAACTTGATGCCACAGTAGATTGGTTTAAACCTGAGCTACATTGTGAATATCATAGAGTAGATGGACATATGACACAAAATTGTAAATATTTAAGATGTGCAATTCAATATTTGATTGATGAGGGTCTTTTTAATATAAAGGAATTACAATCTACAACTGATTATAAATCTCCAGTAAACTATCAAACTCCTACACAACAAATACCAATAATCAATCAAGACATGGAGATCTCCCAAGAAACCCTATTCAATTATCAACAACATGAAACCAATAAAATATTGCATGTTAATGTGTCCCATCATGATGATATTACTAATATTGTAACAGAAACTACAAATGAGCAACCTCAAGTTCAATTAACTCAATCTGATATTCAAGAGATGGATTCCTCATTTGACCAACCTTCAAAACTATCTTTGGCTCTAGAGAATGATCCAAAATGGAATGTAAGCATAGAAAGCTCATATTTAGAATCAAAATCTCAATATGAAATCCACTTTGATAGCCAACAACAAGTGATTAATCCTCAAGCAAAGATATCCCTTTTAGAATTATTACAAAGTTCTCATAAGGAAACTTTGTTCAAGATACTTAGCCAACAATTTTTTCCTCATGATATTTTCTCTAAGAACATAATTAATGCTATAAGCCCTCTTGAGGTTAACCATATTTCATTCTATGATGAGGAGATTCCTTCCTCTACTCCACAAGAAGACTCCTCTCTTTACATTACAAGATCTAGTAAAGAAACACCTGTTAAAACTATCATGGTAGATAATGGCTCCTCTCTTAATTTATGCACTTATCAATTATTCCAAAAACTCAAATTAAAGGAAGAATATCTTAATGAATCAAATGTTATTATAAAATATTTTAACAATGAAATTCAAGAAGCTCAAGGTACTATAATTCTTCCCCTTAATATTGGATCCAAGATCTTGGATACTTTGTTTTATGTAGCATATTGCCCTTCACCTTACAACCTACTTCTCAGAAGTCCTTGGATTCATACGATGAGAGTTGTCCCTTATACTCTTCACCAATGTTTAAATTTTGAACTTGCAAATAAAATTGTTACCATACATGGTGACCCAACACCATTTGAAGAATATTTAACGATTGAAACATCAAGTTCTATACATTCTCCATTGTCACAATTATCTTCTATCCATCACTTTTCTTCATCCATATATGATCATCCTTGTTTACCAAATAACACCCATGCATATATTTCATATATGCTCCCTCCATATTATCAAGACTTGGAAGATAGTGATAAGAATGAAGAACCTTCTTATCCTTTTGACATTTTATTTTGTAACATGATCAATTTTACACATATAAAAGTAAAATCTTTTGCTACATTATTCTACATTATAACAAAGCTTTTGTTACCACTACCTTTTATTCATCATCTTTTGTTCTTACCTTCACCACAATCAAATTATCCTTCAAAACCTCCTTTGATTTTGAAGCAACCTTAGACATGCTATACTCAAATAACCTTGTATAGTGTATATAGATCATCTTGTATATACCACCAATTTCATAAATTAAAATCAAAATATAAAAACATCAAAATCATCAAAATCTTCAAAAACATATTTTATTTTTGTACTTGTCAATTCTTGAAGTATTGTAGTTATATTTTCAGTTATTTTGGATAAATTAGTATCTATTTGGAATCCCGCACTTTCACACTCACATGAATAAATATCTTGATTTTAATTGGTATGATTATTAATATCTCTTATATCAAAAGTCCACAGTTGAATTAAATAAATTTTTGAGCATAGAGAGTTGATCTTGTTATTTACTTGAACCAAGCATATCTTTTCACATTAAAATGATTTCATTGCAAATTCGATATGATGCTACATAGTAGAAATGGTTTCTTGAGTGAAAATTTTCCCCTGCTATCCTATCATGCACATGGTCTAGAATATTTGAGAATTGACAAAAGGACAAGCTCACCCCTACCCAGAATAAAAATCCCTTGCTCTACAGTCAATCCGAGCAAGTATCCCTAGTATAGGAAGAAAAAGAAAAGTCAAAGAAAATGAGAAAAAGAAAAATATTATTTGGTACCATCGCAGCAATATTTCAGTATTATCTCGGTTCCAAGCAAAAATACAAAAAAAAAAAAGAGAAAGAAGAGACAAAGAAAAAGAAAAAGCAAAAAACAATAAAATCCCTTTCCCTACCCCTTGAAAATGAAAAGAAGGGTGAATGAGCTTGAATCCCTATAATTTTCAATTATTCAAAAACTGTGAGGTAAACCCCATAACAGGTGGTTTGTGCCCAACCCGCTTGGCCTTGGGTAATCCCTAGCATGGTGATATGTCTGTCACATTAGCGACCTTCTTTTGTATAGACCTATGTCTTCTTATGGATCAACTAGCTCTTGATGACCCGACTTACATAGTAGTCTGGTACGATTACATGCATATAAATCATGGTCAACAAACACTTATTTGGTTAATTCAAATTACTTGTATCAAATTATCTTGCTCAAAATTGGTGAATGAACAATACAATTGCACACACATTTGTATTTGAGAGATTTTTGTATCATTATGATAGATCAAGATCGGTAATGAACTCACATCTGCACATGGGGTTCCTTATAAATCTACATTTTGTCTTTGAGATAATCTAAAATATTTATGCAAATCTTTTGGAATAATTTCATCTTCTTATTTAAAAGAACATTTGTTTAGTATAAAAATTTTACATACATTGTTTTCAAAAAATCCAACATTTCTTTCAAACAACATATTCACAATCTAGCAATAAAGTCACGTTTATATATTTTTTCTGTTTATCTCAAAAATCAAAAATCAATTATGCAATAAAAATATTTTTGGATTTTGCGATGATGGTATAAGTCTATACCTATAATTCTATGCCTAGCGCAAACCATTGTTCTAATTTTATTTCCCATTCATTATTATTTATAAAAACATATGGCTTATATCATTATATTACACAATTGTGCTTTAAAAAGAACGAACACTTTTTCTATTCCATTTCATTATGTCAACATTCCATTTTTGCAACCATGGTATAATTCCTAAGGAATTGTTCAAAATTTTATCACACTTAGGAATTTATGCCTAGCAAAAATCATTTTTTAAATATATTTCATGCATAATTTTTTTTATAAAAATCTGAAAACAAATCATCACCATCATCATTTTTCATCATCACAACACAAAGCCTTAAGACAGTCTCTTAAGCACTCTTTTACTTTTAGCAATATTTCTATACTGGGATTAGCTTGACGACCTAGCGAGTGGTGACTCCATGAAATGGTCTATAACAATGACAATGTCCTTTGAAATTATTGTTAGAAGTCCCTTTTATTTTTCATCAAATCACACCACCAAAACAACCAATTTGTTTACATCAGATTATTTCATTTAAATTTTACAGCATGACGTAAAATTATACTATTTTCAAATGACATAATTACATGAATAATCAATCAACAATTCTAAAATTGAAGCATCATCAAACATATGGACAAGTCATATCACAAAAAAAAAAAGATCATATATATATATATATATATATATATATATATATATATATATATATATATATCAAAGTATATGTACATCATATTTCAACTAGATTGGTATGCCACAATCTATACCCTGGTATACTCAATCCTCTCAAAAATATATCCACTCTACAGTCTATAGCAGCTAGTCTTGAGAAGTCCTCGAGCTCTCAGCCTCATCTCTTCTCGCACCCTGAGGTGGAGGTGGTCCCATAGAGGTCCGTGCTGTGTCTTGGGTCCTCGCCATCGATCATGATGATGTCCTCAACAATCTTGACCTAATCGGTTTTGCAATGTAACCTTTAGCCCTCTAAAACTAGCTAGAGGTATACTCTTAACTCTTGCATGCTCGCCCCTTCACTTCGAGTCCTAAGCTATGTAGCCTCATCTTGTAGTGTCTACACCTGAGCCTGAAGGCGGGCAACCTCAGCCCAAAGAGCTGCCATGTCACTGCTCTCCCCTACCTCGACACCCTTGCCCTTATCGGGTGATGGTGGCCTCTCCCCTTGCTGAGAAGGGAATCCCTCCTCCCTACTCCTTGTCTGTTATGGTCTCTACGAAGCCTGTGGCATCCTCTGGCATCTCTCCTATAGAGACCGTCGCTGCTCTCTTCCTCCATGACCCCATGCTACCCTAATGGCAGTCTAGCACTACCTCCCCATCTGTCGCACAACCACGTGCATTGGACCCTATGCCCTCATCATCTAAGGAGGGTGGATGCCTACGTACCAGTCATCGTATCCATTAGTGACCTTAGTGTTGTCCCCATCCACTGGCTAGATTGGGGCATCATCCATGTCCTGGCTCCAAAATCCCTACATATCTAGAGCCCCATTCAGTGTGGTATTATCCTGAACAATTCAGGAGTACTCATAGTCCCTAAGAGATGGGATCCCCTATTGTAGACCGAACTGCTGCAAAACTCAATCATAGCGATGGAGCTCTACCTCTCCCCACTCCATCCTTAGCCAGTAGACTCACCTGATGCGAGCTAACTCCTATCTGTCCTCTCCCCACCCTGGATGCTCTCTCCATGGCCTCCAAGTGATCTGGTTAGGGATGAGGTCATCTAGTAACCTTCATGACATCGACAAATCTATCCAACACTGTGACCCTCTCTAGAGCCACCAATAGAAAACCCGGGGTCTCTCCCGGTCAACCCCTGTTAGTGGGAGTCCTACCGACCTCCACATTGCAATGTGCTCCTAGCACCATACCTGTAGTAGTGATGTCAAAACTAGACATTGACCTCCCTTGTATATGACCCCATGCAAGATTCTATATAGTCGGCATAATGTAAAGCTACCCCATGCAAATATGTACTGTGGTCTCTCATGTCATAGATCACATCTAAAAGGAGCCATGGTAATATACACCCGCTCTAGTGGCACAGCAGTAGGCCACCCACTACCCATACCAAAATCTGAGTTAACCTAGATGCCCCAGGAATCTGCCTTAAAGACTCGATGTTCACTCTGCCCTTCTCCAGGGTGAAGCTCGGGTCTCCACACAGCCTCATCATAGCCTAGCCCTGATTGATCATAGGAGTCATAAACCATACTTGTATGGGGATCATCAAGATCCTCCATACATCCTCCAAAGTGGGAACCATCTCCCCTATCGGTAATCAGAAGCAACTCCTAAAATTGGCATAGTTAAACCCTTAATAAAAAGATAAAAATTTGAATTTTAACCCCGAAACTACCCGTTAATCGTCCGTTACCCGCTCCCCTTGTTTTTTGTGCCATTTTTAGGAGTTGTTTTGATCGTTGGACGATATCGTCGCTGATCAGACGAAATCATCCCAAATCAAACGAATTCATCTGGAATAGAATGTCCAAACGATTTTGTCCCAAAACCAAATTTTCATAATTAGCTTATGTTTCAACAACTTCTCTAACTTGGGCAAAAAGCATGTCTATGTGGTTAGAGTCTCCCCCATTGGAGATCTCCCAAATTGGGGTGATCTCCAACCTCCTAACCTCTCCCTAAATTCTATATAAATTTAGGATTTTTCTTGACTTCCCCTTGGATGATTTTCCTTGCAACTTTAGTTTCCTGTGCATTAGAACACCTTCGCACCATTGTTTACATTGTGTATTTCAAGTTTTTCTTGCAAGAATTTTACTATTTTTTAGTTGGAGCAATCTTGAATCGTCGTTGATGATTCCAAACGATTTCGTATGATCCTATGGCAGATCAGTGATGATATCGTATGATTGGAGGTGATCTCAACTGTAGTCTAGATTGGGGGCAATAAGAGCCCATAATTTGCATTTTTTTATCTTCTCTCTTCATTTCCTTATGCATTAACTTAGTTTATTCTATTTCTGCATTCTGGAATTCACCTCATTTAGCATAGATGCATGATAAAGTTAAAATAAATTATTAAATTAATGCATTTCCTTTAATTATTATCTAGATTTATCATTTAGGTAGGTTTACTATTATTTCTATCATTTCCCCTTGCTTTTGTAGTTGCATTTTTGGTCTTTGGTATCTATTTATGTGATTGTAGGTTTTTTATGAATTTGTCTGACGAATTCGTCAGGTCGATGATGATCTCATCTGATATTAGATGACTGACTATGATCTAAGATGATTATGTGCAATTGCAGATGATTAGTAAGATTTGAGATGATATGGACTTCTACAAACCTCAGAATCTTCATCAGACATCCAAAATCAGGTACATTCTATCTTATTTAGCACACTTTCTATGTTTAGCACTTATTCATGTTTTATGTATCCATATAAATCAGCATTGGCATATAGAATAGCTTAGATTCATCTTGGAAAAACCTAGGAATTGAATGATTGAATATAAAAATGAACACATCAAACCCATTCTCAACCTAGACATGGAAACTGCCACTCAAATTTTCTTGGTGAACCCACCATCCATCGAAAATTCACCCTTATACCCCTCCCTTGAGAGGCATGACCTTCAAAGGGCCTCTCAGTCCGAGGTATTATCCCATCCTTCTCGCATCCCCCTTTCGGGCACGGATCCTATAGCCTGAAGGTAAGGATGCAAAAAAATTGGAGAGATACACCAACCGAGTGGTAATAACTTCCATTGTTGGTCTCAATCAATGGATTGGATGTGAAGGCCCAATGCCACTGATGTTCACATTGATTCATGGTGTGTGGATGTTCTTTTTTAATATTATGTAAATGAAATATGCATAAAAAATCATTCATGATTTTCACTATATGCATGATGAAAGATACGTTTTATTTCAAAAATAAATGCATATGAATGATATTTTCAATTTAGAGAATGCAAATACAACTAGGATGACATAACCATTGATTAGGATCCATGAAAACAAAACTACCATGCAGTTTTCCAAGTATTCATTGTTTTGTATAGCAAGTAACAATATCGACTGCTAGATAGAAAAGTAGCTAGAAATCCTATTCGTTGGAGACAACAACAACTAACAGAGATGGCTACTATTGCTTATAGTGGCTAGCAACAAGTAAAATATTTTTTATAAATTTCCCTTAAATTTTCCCTATGTGATTTTATTAAAGATAAAAAAATAGAGAAAACACAGGAAAATATGAAAAATGCAGAAGAGGCAACCTACCTGGAAATCCTCATCTGAAGTAGAAACATGATGCTTACTATTTTGGTAAGTTTTCTACTAATAATTGTTGCTTAGGGTGGATAGGATTCTAGTTGTTTCTTTTAGCTGTGGTTAAGACTATGTATTTCTATTTTTAACCATGTCTAGTACCTATAGATAAAAAACATAATAGATTAGGAAAAGCAATGAAAAATATGGGGTCCCACTATTATTGCAATTGAAAGAGGCTTGAAAAGTCTAGAAACTATATAATATGCTATCAAAATGACAAGAAAATAAAATTTCCAAGTGCAAAGGAGTAAAATAAAATAATGTGCCCATATTTATTAATAATATTGAATCTCTTTACAACAAGGTTACAAGAACATCCCTCTTAGGGATTTGACCATTGTGATACATATTACAATCCATAACTCATGTGGTATATGCCTTCAATGGAATCCTAAGGTATTTAAATTTTTCTTGAGGGCTTACAAGGATACCTCCTTCTCCAGTTTCAAGAGGAATGGTCTTGAATTATGCTTTGTCCCTAGAGATATCTGTCACATGCATGCAAGGAAATAACAAACACATCAATAGCACATGAAGCCTCTCATGATGAGGCTAATTTCCAAGGAAATATATGAAACATAGCAAATGTATAAAGAAAGCATGAACCTACATAAAGGTGCATAAATACACTTAAGAAACTGATATTAAAGCATGAAGCATGGCTTAAATCATGTAAAGGAACCTAGAAATACATGTAATCTTGTATATTGAGCATAAAGCAAACAAATGCTTAAAGCATGTAAAGGAAAGCTTTAAATACACAAATGTAGGTAAATATGCCTATTAATCAACTAATAAACCATGGAAATGCATATAATCTAGTTAATCTATGTCTAATTAATCTAAATGCACACTAAGAAAGGTAAATCTATGGCTAAAACAGAAGATTAAGCTCATCAAACCCTAGTCGTTGTTGACAGCCACAACTAAGTCTATGGGTTGTTGTTAACAATAGCAGACACAGGAAAGCTGACGTTTCTCTTGAAATTAGGTCTATAGATGCTCAATTATCCCATTAAATTGATGGTCAAAGGTCACCTGGGTGTCTCAAAATTGATTTGTGATTGAATTTGTGTGAGTTCATAATAGATTAATGTGAATTGACAAGCTTGTTTTTCAATATGTTCGAAATTCCATTGGCATGGAAACAAATGTCATTCTCCAATCTGGGAGCACCTCAATACTCCTCAAGGGTTGTGAAATAAGTCATCAAACCGTTAGAGCTTCGCTACAATGAATTAGGGATCCTAATTGTCTCTTTGGAGGGTCTATAAATAGACTCCTCAAATCCCAATCTTGGCTTCTCAAGGAAGCCAAGATCAAGAATTGGTTGGACAAGGTGGTTAGAAGGAATCCTCTAGAAGGTTCCTCATCCAAAATATCTTGAAAACTATTGCAAACTATCCATTGCAACTGATTTTACTCAGATTTGGTAGCTTGAGTTTGTTATAGGGCTAGCCAATGTTTCTTAGCATGGCTAGGACCCTAGCCACTATTGTTAACCATGGCTAAGATCTTAGTTGTTTATATCATCGTCTGCTAAGGCTGAATAGGCTTAGATTACCCAAAATGAGTGATTAGAATCATTTATTAGCCTTGGAAGGGTTCAAGGTTATTCATATGGCCTGCAAAGGTGCCCATATGAGTAGTATCCTAAACATGACATGTTTTAGATGTCTACATTATATTACTATTGTTGAACCAAAATTTCAAATAATTCATTGTAGTGGTTAGATGTATCTAACACTCATGCCTTATGTAGAGAGACACAACCAATAGTATAGAAAGCATGGAATGTGACTCAAAGGATAACCTTGGTTATTCTTTATAATGTTGGCTCCTTATAAGATGCAATATTTAATGCTCACCTTCTTAATCTAGTCTAAACTACCTATATTTCAAAGGAAAATGGAACAAAGAGATAACCAACAAATAAAATCTTATGCTATGAGAACACATGCACATCAATGGGATGAAGGAACACATGAATCATTTACCAATAGCTAAAAATTAAACATGATTTTGAATTGGCATAGCATTCACATAAACTCACACACAAGAAATAAGGCATCAAAATGAATATACATTTTCAACATAAAATAGGCATTAGAAAAATGAAATGTCTAAAAGTGTTGAACTAGAAACCCATTGAAATTTTACAAGGAATCTCACAAAAATAATGGTCCATCCATGTCTACCAAGGTTTTCCCTATACAATTTTTTTGTGCAATTGAGCAAAGATGCTTCAATTTGGCTCTATACAACCTCTTTTTTATGGCACCTATGGGTGCCCCCAAATCTGTCTCTTTTTATTTATTTGGTACTTTTATTTTTTTTATATAAGATTTGAATGGATGGATTTAATCCATTTATTTTTGAAAATTATTATTAATTCCAAATTGAATCCCAAATAATAGTCTAAGAATTTCATGATAGAATTTGTGGTCAAATAAATGGTGTAGCTATAACAAAGAGACTACTTAGTATGTCTTATTATTGGCCCACCTTGTAAAAATATTCTTTCTATTATGTCAAGAAATGTGATAAGCGTAAACAATATGACAATACATCACAAGCCTCACAATTTATTACTTCTCCTTGGTAATGCTTCATTTGAGGAATGGACATCATCAAGAAGATTAATCCCTCATATTTTTATGGACACAAGTTCATCATCATAGAACTTTAGTATATCACTATGTGGGTTGAGACTTATTCCATTAGCTTCTACCATTGCTATCCAAGTATCAAAGTTTATCCAAAATAAACTTATTTATTGATATTATATCCCATCTATCATTATTTCATATAGATAAAATTCATTTAAAAATAAAAATATCAAGAAAATTTGTGTCAACTATTACATCTATCACAAATGGTCTACCTTGTATTACCCTCAAGGTAATGATCTAGCCAAATATTCTAATAAGATTTATTTTTTATATTTAAAAAATTATCAATAGGAGGAGGTGATATTGGCATCTACAACTTTACCCTACTCATTGGACTTATCAAACTAGTGTTAGAACCTCAATTGGGGAAAATCCTTATACCTTATTTTATGAGACTAAGGAAATATTTCCCATTGAACTTGAGGTAAGTAAATATAGATTCTCATGCAATATATTTTAGTTTAGGATGAGTATTATTTAGCACGACCTAATTAGCTTCAATTAATGAAAAGTGCATCCATGTTTTAGATCACCTATAGTTATACCAACAAAGGCTTAAACAAACCTATGGCAAAACTATAAGAGGTTCGTCCTTTAAAATCAATGTTATAGTTATAAAATAAGACCAATGCCAAGACTAAACTTAAATTAAATTTTAAACCTAATTGTCTAGGTCCATTTGTCATTTTATCCAAGTATGGATCATGTGCATATTATCTTTGCCATGCTTGATGGCAATATGCTTAAACCAAAACAATGTATATATTCCTATCTTTGAATCAACTAATTGGTTGATTTTTGATTGACTATTGGTTGATTTTTGTTGATTTTATTATCTTGTGATATTGATATTGTTGCTTGTAGATTTCATAATATATTAGCAATTATAATTTTGACTTTAAATGATCATTGATTTGTTAGCAAAATATTTTATGACAATTGTTACTTTATTATTGACACTTTGCAAATACCATTTAACTTTTAAAAAAATTCTATTACCTTGTGTCTTTGAAAATTCCAATATAAATACATTATTGGATTTGAGTTAATATTTCATGTTTTTGAATTCCTTCTTCATTATCATAGATATGACATTAGAACCCTTAAATATATGCATAGGATGACACTATATACTATTAGTTATTTTTAATTTTTTCTAGATAAGTGATAAGAGTGGGTATCCATTATTGTTTTATTCTTCTTATTTAGCTTTATCACTTCATTTAGATATAAAATCTATAGGGACATGTATATACTAGTCAAAGCTAGATATAAGAGAAAAAATATAATATTTTATATGATTGTGATCTTATCAACAATATCCATTTATTAACAAGAAAATATACATGCTAATGTGAGTAAATATCATTATATTGTGTCATCAATTTGATAAATGACTCTTGCATCCATAAGCCTAACTATTTTGTATCCAAAAGGACAAAAAATAACTTATGTTATTCCTTTAATCAAAGCATGTGTGTTGATAGACATAGGATGTTATACTTTTATCTTAAAATGACCCTGATGCAAGTGATTTTACCTGATTTATATCTAAGAGGATACATAGGATTTATGTTCTCCCCTTTAGGAAAACCATCTAGGATAACATGTGCAAGAAGTTCTAATATTAGATCTTGCCATTAAGTTTCATTGTATTCATTCCATCAAGTAAAATTTATTTACTATTTTAAATTAATTATATAAGTAAAACATAAAGTAGTTTTAATTGATGAAATGTTTATAATCTAATCTTATTAGGGTAAGGTTAACAATATAATCTAATTATAATATTTATAATATAATTGTACCTATATGTTTTCTTGATGTATGCCTATTAACAAGTACTGTGTTAGCCTATGAGCATCTTCATGTAAGCCTATAGGCATCTTCACATAAGTCTAAGGATACCCTCATATATTCACCCTTAGTGATATTGATTTATTCACCTTTATGGATAACATTGATTAAATGGTGTAAGTTATTATTATTTTATTATAAAGCTAACTTCAAGGTTAAATTTATATTAACCTGAATTTGACCTTTTTTTAAGGATTTGGTATCACTATATATACCTCTCAGTTTAGATCTATTTGTATCATAACTGTGAATAAATGTGATATCTTGGAGTTTCCATGGTCACCCACATATACTTCTTTTCATCTCCCTTCGTCTATTTACGTCATATATTCTTGTTATCTTTTAAATCATTTTTTTTTGGCATATGATTATGGCGAATGCATGTTTTGAAAGGTTTTTGAAAAATATTTCAAATTCTAACATGGTATCAAAGCAAAATCCAAAGTAACTCCACTCATTAACGAAAGGAGGAATGATCTCTTCAACGATTGGAGTTATCATTTAGGTCACATTCCTAAGGTTTTTGCATGTGAATTTTTTTATATTTTTAATTACTATTTTGGCGCCATTCATATACCATTTGCATGTGCAATTCTATGCAACCTACTATCACATGTCCATGCAATCTAGTACAAAATATGGCACACTGATGTAGATGGTGTGGCAGTTAGGTCATACACCTTGGAGTCAAGAGGCTAGGTATTCAAATTTTAATCCTATTTACTATAGTTACAAATAGTCATACTGTAGACACCAAAACAACACCAATCCGATTATGTGACTGCAAACACTAATCGCTTTGACACACACAGCCCCTAGGGCAGCCCTTAGAGGTTAAACAGTGGTCCTAACCACTTTTGTAGCAATTTTAGAATGTCAAAAGGCAATTTGGCACATTCAGGCACTTTGCTCAGTATTCGTCCCACCCAAGGATGAATTCTAACTGGGATCCATCTCACCCAAGGACGAATTCTAAATTCGTCTTTGGTCAGGAAGAATTCTAGGTTTAATGAGCAAAAAGAAGAATGGTGCCAAGTGACAGCCGAAGACTGTCAATTTATGACTCCTGCCTTGCATACGCGTGTAAGTGGGTAGATTGGCCGTTGGAGGACTGTCACAAGGGTAGTCATGGAAGCCCAAGTTAGGGAGGAGTCTCCTCCCTATTGGGAAGGCATGGCCGCCACATGGCACCCCTACATGCCCCTCCAAAGAGACCCCTTGGGTCTATAAAATGATGGACTTTCCCACCCAAAAAAGGGGAAGTTGGAGGCATTTTCAAGCAATGAAGTGCTGCCAAATTGAACACCCTATTGCACCCCTTTTCGATTCATATCTTCTACATCCTTAATATCTTTCGCAAGAGAGGTTATTGGGTGGCTTTTGGAAGTGTGAATTCAGACCCAAAAACCTAACATTTAACCACCTTAATCCACCAATTTTCTAACAACCCATTACAAGAGATTTTGGGCCCATCCCAAGTGGATTGGTGCAAAAATCAAGTCCCAATAGTGGGCGGTCCGCTCGGGCACCCCACACTTTTTTTAGTTTCATTTTAATTTGTTCTGTTATCATTTGTTTATACTTCATTCCATTTTATGCTGTTTGGATAGTTTATAATTTTTGTTTCATAATGTTGTGATCAGATTTCATCATGTTCTCATCGCCTTTGTTGTCCCACTCACTTGCAGGTAGCAATGTCAAATTCCTGCTTATGAAGGTCAAATTGGGAGAATCCGACCATCTGGGTCATCCCAAAATGCCCCAAATTAGCTAACCCCTATGTTTGCAAGTCATTTGGAGATCCCAAGATGTGACATTTGGGTGGCATCATCTCGACGTTTTATCATAGTCGAATTCATCCTACCCGAGGACGAATTACAGTCAAATTTGTCCTACCCGAGGATGAATTACAATAGAATTTGTCCTGCCCAAGGACGAATTGCATTTGAGTGTGAATTGGCCAACTATTTTGATGGTAGCGGCCCTCTGGTAATGTTTTTTGGTCTCTGTCGAATTTGCAGGTTATTTGGAATCATCTTATTTATCGATTTAGTTAATCTTACGCATGCATCTTCCATTGGTTTGAAGATCAAACGCTTCATATTTTTGTCACAGGTGCTACTAACGACTTATTATGTCTTTGAATGTAGGAGGAGCAGCAAGAATCGAGGATTCATCAATGCAAGCAATGGCAACACTTTGGCCCACCCATTTCAAATGTGGGCACGCAGAAGGAGGAAGACTAAGTCACGATTGTAACCGAAATTCATTTAACGCTCCTAGCCTGTGAAAAGGGAGGAGGCGTCTTTGTAACCGAGATTAAGAGAGTTAATTAAAAGGGCTGTGATTTCTCCATTTTCTTGTATCTCCGTTCAATTCGTCTCTTTCACTTCATGCATTCTACATTTTAGGACTTAAGCGTGTTTTATTTTGAATACATCGCAATTAGTGTTTCTTTCGTTCGAAATCTCGTGCTTTTAGTGGAAATCACGGTGGGACTCTGTCCCCTAGTTTTAAGATCAAGAAACTGATCATATTTTTGTGTTTTGTGCTTGACAGGTACCATTCTTCAAAAGCAGACTATAATTCGTCTTTGCCTGTGACGAATACTTTGCTGTAATTCGTCTGACCCTGAGACGAATTCTAATTTGTCTTCGATAGGGACGAATTCTATTCTGTAATTCGTCTCACAGAGGGACAATTTTTTGTCTATGAATTTTCAGAGCCAAGGATCAGAAACAGTAGGTCTAGGCAAAGAAAGGTAAATGTTCTAAACCGTTCCTATCATTTTCTGCTTTTTTTGCTTTTTTTTTGTCAATTTTTGCCTTCTTAAGGAAAATAGTTGCTTCTGCCTGTTTCAATTTTTAATAAAAAGAACCACACACACATCACGTGGTAGTTTTAAACCAAGGAGCTGGTCGTAAGACCCCAGTCCTTGATCAAGACCAACAGTGGGCTCATCACCACCTTGGCTTGATTTTTGCATCCATTTACCCTGATTATCACTGTTGTTAGGCATAAATCCTTATGAAAGCTGACCGAGTGTCACTGGGGTGATTCCCAGCGTGCGAGGATAAGTCTTCTATGGTAGGTGTCATTAATAGGACAATCCCCCTTCCATACCACCTACGTACCACATACCATCTGCTCTCACGTACCTATAGTTTCCCTCTCGTAAGGGCGGGTATATAGAGAGGTTGGTATATCGACCAGGCAATGGTATATTGAAGGGGCGACCATTTATGGGAGTCATATGAGCCAAAATTCTGCATTTAAAAATTCTTCAAAACTTTCAAAAACAAAACAAAATCATCAAAACACACTAAACCAGTCTAGGACACACCATTAATATTTAAAAGAGATAATCACCGTTTGTGTATGCGTGTGTTCATTTTTGCTTAGTGTAACAAAAAAAATTAGAAAAATCATAAACAAAAGATAAAAATCTACGCATTTTTTCACTCGCTCCAAAAGCTCCAAGGATTCCTGCAATCGCTTGGTCACTCCAAAATTCCCCAAAGGTGTCCATAAACCATTTGGTCAACCCAAAAGTGCCCCAAAGGTGCCCATAAGTGATGCAGGAGCATACAATAAAATATGGAAAATCTTATTTTTTTTCCCTAAATTTTAGTGCATTTTGTCGGGGCCATAACTTCTCAACCGTAGCTCCGATTGACATGAAATTTTATAGGGAGCTGGTTGGGAGATTTTTAAAGGAATATAACTCCCTTGAGATTTTTCGGGGCCAAATTCCATCATCTAGGGCCCCGAAATTAGGTTTTAAAATTGCTCACCTAATTTTTTATGCTTTTTGAGCTTTTCGAAGGTTAATATCTCCTAATGTATTTAGAGTTAGGACTTGAAACTTTATTTATGGCTTATATATTGTAAGAGGAATGCGCAACCCAATTTTGGGCCCCATTTGACTCATTTTCAATTTTAGGGTTTTTAGAGAGACATCATCATGATACTCACCCGTAGCCAAGCCCAATCACGGGCGGATGTTGTGGGGAATATCCAAGAAGGCACAAGTCACCTCTGATATAGACCCAAGGATTTGGTCATACCACCTTGGCGGCCTGACACACAAGGTAGTCCCCTCCATGCCCTGACGAAATGGGACTATAAGGGCACCCCTTCTAAGGGCACTCCCTGCCAGCACAACACCTAGTACACACCCATTCAGGAGAGGTATACCCATGGGAAAACTCCCTTGGACACCCGCTATAAGTGGCCATTGTGTGATGAAGTGCTAGAATGGCATGGGATCCATAAGGGGGGGCCACATGACTATGCCATCCCTCCTACACCTCACATCATTGTTAGCAACAACTGGTCAAATCCAGAGTGCATGGATCTTCAGGCAGGGCAAGCCAACTCCATCCATCCCTTTTTCACTTATGAAAATGAGCACGAGGAAGACCCCTACCTTCCTCAAGAGCAATATATAGTGTGGGAGCAATACGCATCCGCACCTGCTATCTATTAGGACCACTCACTGAGGCCAAAGCCTCGAGGGAATGCTGCTACCCCCAACAGAGGGAGGTGGCCTATAGAGATCTTGGATCACTACGACCAATATAGCTATGTCATAGAGGCATCTAGCCATTCTAGACATGAGATGACAAGACCAACTATCTTAGAATCTATCGAGCATATCGCACACATGATGCAACTCACGTAACTTAAGCTAGAACGACAATAGTTAGAGCAATGGTGTCATCTAAATAAAAAGCACCTTCAGCGCCAGAAGGATGAGTTGTTCCAACACACTATGCAGGAGAGGACTCCAACCCCTCACACGCATAAGACAAAACATTATGAGAGGCACAACCCTTGGGTGAGAGACAAGTCTCTGCGACCTCATCAAGCATCGCCCCCGACGCCTCCTAGACATGAGCGGGAGGCCACTCCTATAACCAATGATGGGTGCCTTCCTTAGACATCCACCTAGGTTTATGGGCCACCCTTAGAAATTCCTCAAGAAGCCTCTAAAGAATCTGAGCAAGGAGGAGAGTGGGATGAAATACCCTACCAAGGCATGGGGGGTGCTATCTGGCCACCCCTCCATAGGCCCCAAGTTCCTCAATAGGAACCAACCAAAGAGGAGGAGCTCAAATCCTCTGATACATGCAAAGCACTAGAGCACTTAGAGTCGGTAGAGACCAATATTTTGGAGCTCCCAAGGCCCAACTTACATGAGGCTCCTTTCGAAGAGGATCAACCTCTGACTATAGGGCTACCTGATGATGCAGTCCTCCATGTCTTAGAATCTCTAGATTCTGATGAGCTGTACCTGCTGGCTAAAGATGAGGATAAAACAGAGATTGCCCATAGAAATCACATGCAACAACATCAACATCCCATGAATATCGATGAAGCACTTCAACATATGAACATAATACTAGGGCATGAGTGGCACGTTAACCCATCGCAGTGGGACCAAGCGTTACATCCACCACTTTGGACACACAAAGATCAACTTTCACCCAAAGACCTCATAATGACATCGATGTCGAGGGTAGACCTTGTCTTCCTATCTACACATAGGGATGATCCATTCGTGCCCATACCTCCAAGTCCAGATCCGGAGCACAAAGACCATCAAGCTAGGGGTACCTCTATCCCCTAAAGAGCCATAGTCTAAACCCTAAAAGCTCCAAGGATTGTTACAATCGCTTGGTCACCCCAAAAGCTCTAAGGATTATCGTAATCACTTGGTCAAAACCTAAAAAGCTCCAAGAATTATCACAATCGCGTGGTCACCCCAAAAGCTCCAAGGATTATCGCAATCACTTGGTCACCCCCAAAATCTCCAAGGATTATCACAATCACTTGGTCACCCAAAAATCTCCAAGGATTCTCACAATCACTTGGTCAATCCCCAAAATGCTCCAAGGATTCTCGCAATCGCTTGGTCAACCCCAAAATGCTCCAAGGATTCTTGTAATCACTTGGTCAACCCCAAAATGCTCCAAGGATTCTCGTAATCGCTTGGTCAACCCAAAAATGCTCCAAGGATTCTCGCAATCACTTGGTCAATCCCAAAATGCTCCAAGGATTCATATAATCACTTGGTCACCCCAAAAGCTCCAAGGATTATCGCAATCACTTGGTCACCCCAAAAGCTCCAAGGATTATCGCAATCACTTGGTCACCCTAGAAGCTCCAAGGATTATCGCAATCACTTGGTCACCCCAAAAGCTCCAATGATTATCGTAATCATTTGGTCACCCCAAAAGGCCCCAAAGGATTCTCGAAATCCCTTGGTCATCATCAAGAAAATTCAAAAACAACAAAAATCATCAAAAACAACAAAGATTTGCATCTCATTTCTAGACATGCTCAAATTCATCAATAAAAGCTCTTCTTCATATTCACAAAAATAATTCCATCAAAATACAAAAATATATAGCTGCACTAAGCATCGCTTCCATACATTACATATTTGTGGTCGTACAGGTCAAAGGCACCATAGGCTGTAATTACTCTGCTAGTCCATCTGGTTCCACATTTTTTCATTTTATAAGCAGTCCAAAAGAATAACAAAAATACACCATTTACTGCTTTTTACCACACTAGAGCCAGTGGTCTTATAATGTATCAAGAGTTTTCATCTTTCAGTCGTAATTTTGCTTTCTAGCCATGTACTGTACCGAGTCAGGAAGATTTTACGAAGGTAGAGTTCTACTTAAATAACACCTTGTTACGTAGCATCCCAACACAAATTAAAAACACATAAAAATTCCCAAGTTGTGTGAATGAAAGATGACACCTGCAAAGCAACCTAGGTCACCATAAGCGAAACGGTTATCCACCAATCCGATTATGTGACTACAAACACTGATCAATTTGACACACACAGCCACCAGGGCAGCCCTCAGAGGTTAAACAGTGGTCCTAACCACTTTTGTAGCAATTTTGGAAGGTCAAAAGGCAATTTGGCACATTCAGGCACTTTGCTCAGTATTCATCCCACCTAAGGACGAATTCTAACTGGGATCCGTCTCACCCAAGGACGAATTCTAAATTCATCTTTGGTCAGGATGAATTCTAGGTTTAACGGGCAAAAAGAAGAATGGCACCAAGTGGCAGCCGAAGATTGTCAATTTATGACTTCTACCTTTCGCAATTAGTGCTTCTTTCATCTAGAATCTTGTGCTTTCAGTTGTGATCACGATGGGACAAGTCTCCATGACCTTATTGAGCATCGCCCTCGATGCATCCTAGACAAGAACGGGAGGCCACTCCTATAACCAATGACGGGTGCCTTCCTTAGGAACCCACTCAGGTTTATGGGCCACCCTTATAAATTCATCAAGAAGCCTCTGAGGAATTAGAGCGAAAAGAAGAGTAGGATGAAAATCCCTACCAAGGCATGGGGGGTGCTATCTAGCTACCCCTCCATAGGCCCCAATTTCCTCAACAAGAACCAACCAAAGAGGAGGAGCTCAAATCCCCTGATACATGCAAAGCGCTAGAGCACTTATAGTCGGTAGAGACAAATATTTTAGAGCTCCCAAGGCCCAACTTACATGAGGCTCCTTTCAAAGAGGATCAACCTTCGATCGTAAGGCTACCTAATGATGCAGTCCTCCATGTCTCAGAATCTCCAAATTTTTATGAGTTGTACTCGTTGGTCGAAGGTGAGGATAAAATAGAGATTGCCCATAGCAATCACATGCAACAACATCGACATCCCATAAATATCGATGAAGCACTTCAACAAATAAACATAATACTAGGGCATGAGTGGTGCATTAACCCACCATAGTGGGACCAAGTGTTACATCTGCAACTTTGGACACACAAAGATTAACTTTCACCCAGAGACCTCATAATGACATCGATGCTGAGGGTAGACCCTGTCTTCCTATCCGTACATAGGGATGATCCATTCGTGTCCATACCTCCAGAGCCATATCTGGAGCACAAAGTCCATCAAGATGGGGGTACCTCTATCCCCTAAAGAGCCATAGTCTAAACCCTAAAATCTCCAAGGATTATCACAATCGCTTGGTCACCCCAAAAGCTCCAAGGATTATCGTAATCGCTTGGTCAAAACCTAAAATGCTCCAAGGATTATCACAATCGCGTGGTCACCCCAAAAGCTCCAAGGATTATCACAATCACTTGGTCACCCCAAAAAGCTCCAAGGATTATCACAATCATTTGGTCACCCCAAAATCTCCAAGGATTCTCGCAATTGCTTGGTCAATCCCCAAAATGCTCCAAGGATTCTTGCAATTGCTTGGTCAACCCCAAAATGCTCCAAGGATTCTCACAATCTCTTGGTCAAGCCCAAAATGCTCCAAGGATTCTCGTAATCACTTGTTCAACCCCAAAATTCTCCAAGGATTCTCGCAATCGCTTGGTCAATCCCAAAATGCTCTAAGGATTCATATAATCGCTTGGTCACCCCAAAAGCTCTAAGGATTATCACAATCACTTGGTCACCCCAAAAGCTCCAAGGATTATCGCAATCACTTGGTCACCCCAAAAGCTCCAAGGATTATCATAATCACTTGGTCACCCCAAAATCTCCAAGGATTATCGCAATCGCTTGGTCACCCCAAAAAGGCCCCAAAGGATTCTCGAAATCCCTTGGTCACCATCAAGAAAATTCAAAAACAAAAAAAATCATCAAAAACAACAAATATTTGCATCTCATTTCTAGGCATGCTCAAATTCATCAATAAAAGCTCTTCTTACATCTCATCTTCATATTCACAAAAATCATTCCATCAAAATACAAAAATATATAGCTGCACTAAGCATCGCTTCCATACATTGCATATTTGTGGTCGTACAGGTCAAAGGCACCATAGGCTGTAATTACTCTGCTAGTCCATCTGGTTCCACATTTTTTCATTTTATAAGCAGTCCAAAAGAATAACAAAAATACACCATTTACTACTTTTTACCACACTAGAGCCAATGGTCTTATAATGTATCAAGAGTTTTCATTTTTCAGTCGTAATTTTGCTTTCTAGCCATGTACTGTATCAATTCAGGCAGATTTTATGAAGGTAGAGTTCTACTTAAATAACACCTTATTACGTAGCATCCCAAAAAAAATTAAAAACACATAAAAATTCCCAAGTTGTGTGAACGAAAGATGACACCTGTAAAGCAACCCAGGTCACCATAAGAGAAACAACTATCTTGCTCATCCCCCTATGCACATGACCCAAAGAATGCTGAGATTTTGCAAAAGGACAAGCATCTTCCCTACCCAATTCCCCAAGAATCCCCAAGTTTTCAATAGTTGCAAAACATCAAAAATTTGCAAATGTCAAAACACCAAAATTTGACATCCCACAGTGCATACATCAAAAAAGCACATACAATAGTGATTCTCGTCACTCCAAATCCCAATCCCTTGCTCAAAAAGAAAAACAAATAAAACAAAAATAAACAATGATTTTATCACTACAAAGGAGCAAGTATCCCAATACAATTAAAGAAAAGAAGGGAGTCGAACTTGAATCCCTGGAACTCTCAGCATTTCGACAGGTCATGAGGCAAGCTTCAGTACCGATTTGGTTGATAGCCTATCGGTCACTGGCGGTAAACCTCCCGCATGATGATATATCTATCACATTAACTTGTGTACATATCAATGTTTGCATGTGGATGAGCTAGCTTATGGTATCCTAGATAGCATCGCAGATTAATCTGACTAAATACAATAAAGGAGTTAGTGGAGCTAATTAGGTGATCCTTAGTACAGGTTCGATTGAGAGCCCATCTGGAAGTGGTGGTATCCTGACAAATACCACATAATTGAACTCATTTGCACACACAGGGATGTGAAATAACTTGGTCAAAAACAAGTCTGATTCATACCTTGTTCAAAGGTCTTGTAAGATAAAGTACAGTCATGGCTAGTGAGTTAAAACCGTTTGAGTCTCAGAAAACCTTAGCTACATTTCTAAACCAACTACGCTACTTTTCATCCTTACAATACCATCAAAAAATACAAAAATAAATAAAAACCACATGTATACATACAAATTCATTCACCACAAAAATCACTTAAAAACAAAATAACAAAATCCTAAACAGTCTATGGTGCCCTAACCAATCAACACAAATTCATTTCATCCATTACATTTTGCATATCACATATATATCAAAAACATTTGCATTTATCATACCATATACATCTATTACCATAAGCATGCATCCATCAACATCAATCATTGTGCATAAAATAAAATAATGACATATACACAAAGCAAGAAAATCAAAACAACAAAAATAGCAAAAACAACAACCAATGCAACAAACAAAAAAAGCAATAAACATTGCCAGACACAAGTGCTCTTGCACTTAACCTCTTGGCATAGCAAAATTGATGTCGGGGTTTACATTGTCACTATCTTACTCCCGAATAAGGCTACCATAGCCGGACCGCTCCACTGGAGGATGGATTTTTGATAATTTCACCCCCAAATGGCGTCACAAAAGGGTCAAAACCCACTCAAAAACAACAAAAAATGCAACACAAACACATAGCAATAAACATTGCCAGACACAAGTGCTCTTGCACTTAACCTCTTGGCATAGAAAAACTGATGTCAGGGTTTACATTGTCACTATCTTACTCCCAAAGAAGGCTACCATAGCTGGACCACTCCATGGGAGGATGGATTTTTGACAATTTCACCCCCAAATGACGTCACAAAAGGGTCAAAACCCACTCAAAAATAACAAAAAATGCAACAAACAAAAAAAGCAATAAACATTTCCAGACACAAGTGCTCTTGCACTTAACCTCTTGGCATAGCAAAACTGATGTCGGGGTTTACATTGTCACTATCTTAATCCCAAAGAAGGCTACCATAGCCGGATCGCTCCACGGGAGGATGGATTTTTGACAATTTCACCCCCAAACGGCATCACAAAAGGGTCAAAACCCACTCAAAAACAACAAAAAATGCAACACAAACACATAGCAATAAGCATTGTCGGACACAAGTGCTCTTGCACTTAACCTCTTGGCATAGCAAAACTGATGTTAGGATTTACATTGTCACTATATTACTCTCGAATAAGGCTACCATAGCTGGAACGCTCCACGAGAGGACAGATTTTTGACAATTTCACCCCCAAACGACGTCACAAAAGGGTCAAAACCCACTCAAAAACAAAAAAAAATGCAACACAAACACACAACAATAAGCATTGTTGGACACAAGTGCTCTTGCACTTAACCTCTTGGCATAGAAAATCAATTTTGGGGCTCAAATTGTCACTCTCCTACTTCCCCAAGAAGGCTACCATAGCCGGACCGCTCCATGAAAAGATGGGTTTTCGACGATTTCACCCCATTATGGCATCACCAAAAGGGTTAACACCCACCAAAAATAGGTCTAAATGTCAAAAAAATTGCACATGCTTAATGCTAAATCTCCGAAGGCACCTTTTCACAAGTCATCTTGGGTCAAGAAACTCGTCGCTTTTCTCACGAAGGTCATTCCCTCATCGATTCGTCGCTTGAGGGGGTAGTCACACTTAGTCACCAATCAACAAATACACACCCAATTAAGGAAACAACATGCATTCAAAGAATCATTGACAAAGACAATTACGCTCCTGCTTGGGGTAGTAAACAAGAAATTATCACAAATTGATCAAACACTTGGCATTCCCGAAGCATGAACACAAGGTTCCCCCATGGACAAAAGGTTGCGCCCTTTGCCTATTCATGACTGATCAATGTCCAAGCTCAAGTCACACCTCACCAAAACAAGTTAATACTTGAAATCAAATTCTTTAGCTCATCAGAAGCAAGGATTCAAGAAGGCATGCCCTTTCCATACTTGGGGCATCAAAATTTGGTTAGGCTACCAAGAAACCCTAATCATTAGTGCTTTGGTTATCTATTTTTGCTCGACGCTGCACCATGCACAGTGCATCCCAAAAAGGGGCATTTATAGACACAAAAACAACACCAATCCGATTATGTGACTGCAAACACTGATCGCTTTGACACACGCAGCACCCATGGCAGCCCTCAGAGGTTAAATAGTGGTCTTAACCACTTTTGTAGTAATTTTGGAAGGTCAAAAGGCAATTTGGCACATTCAAGAACTTTACTCAGTATTCGTCCCACCCAAGGACGAATTCTAACTGGGATCCATCTCACCCAGGGACAAATTCTTAATTCATATTTGGTCAAGACAAATTCCAAGTTTAATAGGCAAAAAGAAGAATGGCGCCAAGTGGTAGCCGAAGACTATCAATTTATGACTCCTGCCTTGCATGCACGTGTAGGTGGGTAGATTGGCCATTGGAGGACTATCACAAGGGCAGTCATGGAAGCCCAAGTTAGGGAGGAGTCTCCTCCCTCTTGGGAAGGCATGGCCGCCACATGGCACCCTTGCATGCCCCTCCAAAGAGACCCCTTGGGTCTATAAAATGGTGGACTTTCCCACCCAAAAAAGGAGAAGGAGGAGGCATTTTCAAGCAACGAAGTGTTGTCAATTTGATACCATGCCTTTACCCTTTTGATTTACATTTTCCACATCCTTAATCTCTTTCGCAAGAGAGGTTATTGGGTGGCTATTGGAAGTGTGAATTCGGACCCAAAAACCCGACATTTGACCACTTTAATCCACCAATTTGCTGACAACCCCATCCTAAGAGATTTTGGACCCATCCCAAGTGGATTGGTGCCAAAATCAAGTTCCAATGGCGGGCGGCCCACTTGGGCACCCCGCACTTTTCTTTTAAGTTTCATTTTAATCTATTCTGTTATCACTTGTTTATATTCTATTCCATGTTATGTTGTTCAGATAGTTTTACAATCTCGATTTCAAAAGACGTTTATCAAAGATTATCATGTTTTGTCAATTTTTGTGGGCTTCACTAACTTGCAGGTAACAACGTCAAATTCTCGCTGATGGAGGTCAAATTGGGAGAATTCGACCATCTGGGTCATCCCAAAATGCCCCCAATTAGCTAACCCCTATGTTTGCAAGTATTTTGGAGGTCCCGTGGCATGACATTTGGATGACATCACTTTGACATTTTATCACAGTCTAATTTGTCCTACCTAAGGACGAATTACAATAGGATTCGTCCTACCTAAGGACGAATTACAGTAGAATTCGTCCTGGACAGAGACGAATTGTAGTCGAATGCAAATTGGCCGATAGTTTCGATGGTAGTGCCCCTCTGGTAATATTTTTTTGTCTCTGTCAAATTTACAGGTCATTTAGAGTCATTTTGTCTATCGATTTGGCTAATCTTTTACATACATCTTTCATTAATTTTAGAGAAAAAATGTTTCTTATTTGCAACAGGTGCTACTAACATCTTTGTTGTTTCTTTGATCATAGGAGGAGTAGAAAAAGGTTAAGGACTCATCAACACCAGTGGCAACAATGTTTGGGCCTACCCATTTCAAATGTGGGCATGCAAAATGAGGAACATTAAGTCTTGATTGTAACCAAATTCATTTAATGATCCTAGCCACTGAAAAGGGAGGAGGCGTCTTTGTAACCGAGATCAAGAGAGTTAAATGAAAGGGCTATGATTTCTCCATTTTCTTGTATCTCCGTTCAATTCGTCTCTTTCACTTCATGCATTCTACATTTTAGGACTTAAGCGTGTTTGATTTTGAATACATCGCAATTAGTGTTTCTTGCTTATCCATTCATGCCAATACCTCCAGATCCAGATCCAAAGCACAAAGACCATCAAGCTAGGGGTACCTCTATCCCCTAAAGAGCCATAGTCTAAACCTAAAAGATCCAAGGATTATCGCAATCACTTGGTCACCCCAAAAGCTCCAAGGATTATCGCAATCGCTTGGTCAAAACCCAAAAATCTCCAAGGATTATCATAATCACTTGGTCACCCCAAAAGCTCCAAGGATTATCGCAATTGCTTGGTCAAAACCCAAAAATCTCCAAGGATTATCGCAATCGCTTGGTCACCCCAAAAGCTCCAAGGATTATCGCAATCACTTTGTCAAAACCCAAAAAACTCCAAGGATTATCACAATCACTTGGTCACCCCAAAATCTCCAAGGATTATCATAATCACTTGGTCACCCAAAAAGCTCCAAGGATTATTGCAATCACTTGGTCACCCCAAAAGCTCCAAGGATTATCGCAATCACTTGGTCACCCCAAAAGCTCCAAGGATTATCGCAATCACTTGGTCACCCCAAAAAGGCCCCAAAGGATTCTCGAAATCCCTTGGTCACCATCAAGAAAATTCAAAAACAACAAAAACCATCAAAATATCAAAAAGAAAATTGCATCTCATTCTCATGCATACTTCATCAATCAAAGCACTACATAATAGCTGCATTAACCATTACATCCATATATCACACATTTGTTGATCATAGAAGTCAAAGGCACCATGGACTGTCATTACTTAGCAAGCATACCATTTTTCACATTTTCCATACAATATCGCAAAAACAACACCATACATAGAGTCACCATATCATAAGTCAAGTTGTCATTTAATGTATCTAGAGTTTTTGTCATTTAGATGTTGTTAAATTTCTAGCCAAAACTGTACACAGTCAGAAAGATTTTACGAAGGTAGAGTCATACTTGAATCACAACTTGTTACGT
This sequence comes from Wollemia nobilis, assembly GCA_028583015.1. Classification (NCBI taxonomy): domain Eukaryota; kingdom Viridiplantae; phylum Streptophyta; class Pinopsida; order Araucariales; family Araucariaceae; genus Wollemia; species Wollemia nobilis. The sequence goes on along the minus strand of JAQPPZ010001711.1, from coordinate 2,868,178 downwards.
AGCATCCCAACACAAATTAAAACACAAAAATTCCCAAGTTGTGTGAACGAAAGATGAAACCTGCAAAGCAGTATAGGATACCATACAGTGAAAAAGGTTACCTTGCTCATCCCCTGTGTGAATGACCCCAAGAATGCTGAGAGTTGGCAAAAGGACAAGCATCTTCCCTACCCAATTCCTTAAGAATCCCAAGCTCTCAATAGTTGGAAAACATCAAAATTTGCAAAAAGTCAAAACACCAAAATTTGACATCCTACAGTGCACACATCAAAAGGCACAAAAAATAGTGATTCTCGTCACTCCATATCCAAATCCCTTGCTCAAAATAAAATAAACAATGATTATTATCACTATAAAGAGCAAGTATCTCCATACAATTGAAGAAAATAAGCGAGTCGAACTTGAATCCCTAGAACTCTCAGCATTCAGAAGGTCATGAGGCAAGCCTCAGTACTGGTTTGGTTGATAGCCTATCAGTCACTGGTGGTAAACCTCCCACATGACGATATATATGCCACATTAACTTGTGTGCAGATCAATGTTTGCATGTGGATGAGCTAGCTTATGATATCCTAGATAGCACCGCAGATCAATCTGACTAAATACAATCAAGGAGTTAGTGGAGCTAATTAGGTGATCCTTAGTATAGGTTTGGTTGAAAGCCCATCTGGCACTAGCGGTATCCTAACAAATACCACATAAATGAACTCAATTGCACACACAGGGATGTGAAATAGCTTGGTCAAAAACAAGTCCGATTCATACCTTGTTCAAAAATCTTGTAATATAAAGTACAGTCATGGCTAGTGAGTTAAAACCGTCTGAGTCTCAGAAAACCTTAGCTACATTTCTAAACCAACTGCGCTACTTTTCATCCTTACAATACCATCAAAAAATACAAAAAAAAAAAACCACATGTATACATACAAAGTCATTCACCACAACAATCGCTTAAAAACAAAATAACAAAATCCTAAACAGTCTATGGTGCCCTAACCAATCAACACAAATTCATTTCATCCATTACATTTTGCATATCACATATATATCAAAAACATTTGCATTAATCATACCATATACATCCATTACCATAAGCATGCATCCATCAACATCAATCATTGTGCATAACATAAAATAATGACATATACACAAAGCAAGAAAATCAAAACAACAAAAACATAAAATATCCACAAACAATAGCAATCAAGTGCTGAACAAAGGCACCTTTGCGCCTGACATTCAATGGCATAAAAAACTGATGTCAGGGTTTATATTGTCACTATCCTACTTTCGAAGAAGGCTACCATAGCCGGACTGCTCCACGGGAGGACGGATTTTCGACAATTTCACCCCCAAATGGCATCACAAATGGATCAAAGCCCACAACAAAAACAAAAAGAAAATCAAAACAACAAAAACATCAAATATCCACAAACAATAGCAATAAAAGTGCCAAACAAATGCACCTTTGCGCCTGACATTCAATGGCATAAAAAACTAATGTCAGGGTTTATATTGTCACTACCCTACTGCCGAAGAAGGCTACCATAGCTGGACCGCTCCACGGGAGGACGAATTTTTGACAATTTCACCCCCAAATGATGTCACAAATGGGTCAAAGCCCACAAAAAAAACAATAAGAAAATCAAAACAACAAAAACATCAAATATCCACAAACAATAGCAATCAAAGTGCCGAACAAAGGCACCTTTGCACCTGACATTCAATGGCATAAAAAAATGATGTCAAGGTTTATATTGTCACTACCCTACTCCCGAAGAAGGCTACCATAGTTGGATCGCTCCACGGGAGGACAAATTTTTGACAATTTCACCCCCAAATGATGTCACAAATGGGTCAAAGCCCACAAGAAAAACAACAAGAAAATCAAAACAACAAAAACATCAAATATCCACAAACAATAGCAATCAAAGTGCTGAACAAATGCACCTTTGTGCCTGACATTCAATGGCATAAAAAACTGATGTCAGGGTTTATATTGTCACTACCCTACTCCCGAAGAAGGCTACCATAGCCGGATCGCTCCACGGAAGGACGAATTTTTGACAATTTCACCCCCAAATGACGTCACAAATGGGTCAAAGCCCACAACAAAAATAGCAAGAAAATCAAAACAACAAAAACATCAAATATCCACAAACAATAGCAATAAAAGTGCCGAACAAAGGCACCTTTGCGCCTGACATTCAATGGCATAAAAAACTGATGTCAGGGTTTATATTGTCACTACCCTACTCCCGAAGAAGGCTACCATAGTTGGACCGCTCCACGGGAGGACGGTTTTTTGACAATTTCACCCCCAAATGATGTCACAAATGGGTCAAAGCCCACAACAAAAACAACAAGAAAATCAAAACAACAAAAATAGCAAATATCCACAAACAAAAAGCAATAAGCATTGCTGGACACAAGTGCTCTTGTACTTAACCTCTTGGCATAAAAAATTGATGTCGCGACTCAAATTGTCACTCTCCTACTTCCCCAAGAAGGCTACCATAGCCGAACCACTCCACGGAAAGATGTGTTTTCAACAAGTTCACCCCATTAAAGTGTCGTAAAAAGGGTTACCATCCACTAAAAATAGGTCTAAATGTCAGAAAAATTGCACATGCTTAATGCTAAAATCTTCGAAGGCACCCTGGCACAAGTCATCTTGGGTCAAGCGACTCGTCGCTTTTCTCATGAAGGTCATTCCCTCATTGATTCGTCACTTGATGGGGTAGTCACACTTAGTCACCAATCAACAAGCACACACCCAATTAAGGAAAACGACATGCATTCAAAGAATCATTGACAAAGACAATCATGCTCCTGCTTGGGGCAGTAAACAAGCAATAATCACAAATTGATCAAATGCTTGGCATTCCCGAGGCATGAACACAAGGTTCCCCTGTGGACAAAAGGTTGCGCCCTTTGCCTAATCATGACTGATCAATGTCCAAGCTCAAGTCACACCTCACCAAAACAGGTTAATACTTGAAATCAAATTTCTTAGCTCGTCAGAAGCAAGGATTCAAGAATGCATGCCCTTTCCATACTTGGGGCATCAAAAGTTGGTTAGGTTACCAAGAAACCCTAATCATTAGTGCTTTGGTTATCTATTTTTGTTCGGTGCTACGCCATACATAATGCATCCCAAAAAAGGGCATCTGTAGACACCAAAACAGCACCAATATTATTATGTGACTGCAAACACTAATTGCTTTGACACACACAGCCCCCAGGGCAGCCCTCAGAGGTTAAACAATGGTCCTAACCACTTTTGTAGCAATTTTGGAAGGTCAAAAGGCAATTTGGCACATTCAGGCACTTTGCTCAGTATTCATCCCACCCAAGGACAAATTCTAACTGGGATCCGTCTCACCCAAGGACGAATTCTAAATTCGTCTTTGGTCAGGACGAATTCCAGGTTTAACGGGCAAAAATACGAATGGCGCCAAGTGGCAACTGAAGACTATCAATTTATGACTCCTACATTGCATGCGCATGTAGGTGGGTAGATTGGCCGTTGGAGGACTGTCACAAGGGCAGTCATGGAAGCCCAAGTCAGGGATGAGTCTCCTCCCTCTTGGGAAGGCATGGCTGCCACATGGCACCCCTGCATGCCCCTCCAAAGAGACCCCCTGGGTATATAAAATGGTGGACTTTCCCACCCAAAAAAGGGGAAGTTGGAGGCATTTTCAAGCAACGAAGTGCTACCAAATTGAACACCCTATTGCACCCCTTTTCGATTCATCTCTTCTACATCCTTAATATCTTTCACAAGAGAGGTTATTGGGTGGCTTTTGGAAGTGTGAATTCGGACCCAAAAACCCGACATTTGACCACCTTAATCCACCAATTTGCTGACAACCCATTCCAAGAGATTTTGGGCCCATCCCAAGTGGATTGGTGCCAAAATCAAGTCCCAATGGTGGGCGGCCCGCTCGGGTGCCCCGCACTTTTTTTAGTTTCATTTTAATCTATTATGTTATCATTTGTTTATACTTCATTCCATTTTATGCTGTTTGGATAGTTTATAATTTTTGTTTCATAATGCTATGATCAGATTTCATCATGTTCTCGTCGCCTTTGTTGTCCCACTAACTTGCAAGTAGCAATGTCAAATTCTTGCTGATGGAGGTCAAATTTGGAGAATCAGACCATCTGGGTCATCCCAAAATGCCCCCAATTAGCTAACCCCTATGTTTGTAGGTCATTTGGAGATCCTGAGATGCGACATTTGGGTGGCATCATCTCGGTGTTTTATCATAGTCGAATTCGTCCTACCCAAGGATGAATTACAGTCGAATTCATCATACCCGAGGACAAATTACAGTAGAATTCGTCCTGCCTAGGGACGAATTACAGTTGAGTGTGAATTGGCCGACTGTTTCGATGGCAGCGACCCTCTGGTAATGTTTTCTAGTCTCTGTCGAATTTGCAGATTATTTGGAATCATCTTATTTATCGATTTATTTAATCTTACGCATGCATATTCCATTGGTTTGAAGATCAAACACTTCATATTTTTGTCACAGGTGCTACTAATGACTTGTTGTGTCTTTGAATGCAGGAGGAGCAGCAAGAATCGAGGATTCATCAACACAAGCGATGGCAACACTTTGGCCCGCCCATTTCAAATGTGGGCACGCGAAAGGAGGAAGACTAAGTCACGATTGTAATCGAAATTCATTTAATGCTCCTAGCCCCTAAAAAGGGAGGAGGTGTCTTTGTAACCGAGATTAAGAGAGTTAATTAAAAGGGCTGTGATTTCTCCATTTTCTTGTATCTCTGTTCAATTCGTCTCTTTCACTTCATGCATTCTACATTTTAGGACTTAAGCATGTTTGATTTTGAATACATCACAATTAGTGTTTCTTTCATCCGAAATCTCGTGCTTTCTCATACATAATGCTCTTTCTTATCCATTGGTTAGATAGGAGTGGCATGCTAGCAAAAATAGTTCTTAACCTAGAGGCTATCCTAGGTTTGAATCACTAATGGTATTTTGAAATGCTTTTTAACTGGAACCAAACAAAAGCATCTAGATTTTTCTCCTCAATCAGATCTATGTCTATGGCATAGTCATTGGGCTACTCCCTTACAACAAAAAAGACTATGATTTGATTTCCCACAAAGCCATTTTGGTGAACTTTATCTCTATGCATGATGGTATACATACCTTGAAGGAAGCTATCATCTTGGACTCAATACACTATGTGGCATAGTTATTGGTTTGTTTGCTTGGAGGTGGAATGTCCTAAGTTCAACTTGGTGCAAGCATAGCTATTTTATTTTTGTTGCAAAGCATTATTGCTCAAGCATACTTTAGATAAATGAAGATATGAATTTTGTTTCAATGTGTGTGTAGTGAACTAGTTTGCACCCTTGCCTATTTGTAGGTATTGGGTTTGAGCCTAGTTGAAAATAAACCTACATCAAATTATACATATATGAGCATGAATAATCTATAAATAACATAATGCAAAGTGCTAAACTTGGATTTTTTGATGTAGCATTTAAACATGTGGTGACAAGTGGCAAATGTTGATTTGATAAAATAAAATTTTAAAGTTTAGCATTTGATTTTTTTTCTAATTTGAGTGCTAATATAATCAAATATTCTAGAGGCCATAACTTTTGTATATGGAAGCATTTGGAGCCCATTTTTTCTATATTTCTTGATTTTTTGAGCTCTACGCAATAGTGACATATGTTTACAAACTTGTTGCAAATCTAATTAGATTTGATATTCACACAATGACACTGAGAGGGGGGGTGAATCAGTGTAACTATTAATATTAATATCTACAACATTTAAAAATGAAGCAAAGAGAACTTAACAACCAGAAAAGCAAATTGAACAATAGAGCACACCACAACACTCAATATACCGAGGTTCACCAATTTGGCTACTCCTCAAAAATGACTTCTTGGACTCCAATCCAAATCCAGTCTTTGCAAAATACCAATTTTACAAACACTTTACCAAGCATCTACTGGAAGGAGCACCAACCCCTTAGTTTTCTACCGCAACGAGATAGGAGCACCAACCCCTAGTACCAAGCACCAACTTGGGTACTGCAATTCCGAGCAATTTAAAATGACATAAAAATGTCTTCACTTCTTACACGACCACGATTGGTCTGCAATTAATCAAACTCTGCACACTCTCACGGCTCTGCTAATTTCTCTCTTGGCTCTCTTCTAACCCTCTTTTCATAGCAATTTCCCTCTAACAACAGCAATCTTATTCTCTGTACGACTATTCTTTTATAACCCCCTTTTTCTCATCGAGGCTCTTCGTCTTCTATCACTTTTCAAACCTGCATGCAGTCGAATGACATACTCTGACTATTCGAATTCTTTTCTCCTCTCCATAAGCGACTGTTCGAATCCTTGCAATACGGCTGTTCGAATGCTTTTTTGATCCTACCTATACGACTCTTTGAATGCTGCAAATATGTATGTTTTAATGCTTTTTTTAATCCTGCATATTCGACTGTTCGAATCCTTGCAATACGGCTATTCGAATCCATGCAATATAGTTGTTCGAATCCATGCAATACGGCTATTCGAATGCTTTTTCGATCCTGCCTATACGACTCTTTGAATGCTGCAAATATGTATGTTTTAATGCTTTTTCAATCCTGCATATGCAGCTGTTCTAGTGCATGTCCAACACCTGTCAATGCGTAACTGCCGATCTGACTTCAGTTACTTCTTACGTAACTGGCTGCATGATGCTTTTTCGACACGTGTCACCTTGCATGTTCCTTCGGTATTTTCCAGCCAACCTGTTACCTGTAGCGAAATACTAACATGTCACGATATCGCGACACTTTTTGTAGCCGTACACCTTCATGACCTTACTGTCGCGAAATCGTGACCATTTTGGCTTTTGAAAGCTTTCCCAACGTTCATGTCACGAAATCGTGACACTTCAAACTTTTGCTGACGTCATCCTTAATGTTGTCGCGAAATCGCGACGCTTTCGGCTTCATGAGGCTTCTCTTGCAACTTGTCACGAAATCGTGACACTTTCAACTTTTGCTAACGTCATCCTCAATGTTGTCGCGAAATCGCGACGCTTCCGGCTTCCTGCGGCTTTTCTTTCACCCTGTCGCGAAATCGTGACATTTTCAATTTTGTTGACGTCATCCTCAATGTTGTCATGAAATCGCGACGCTTTCGGCTTCCTGCGGCTTTTCTTTCACCCTGTCACGAAATCGTGACATTTTCAATTTTGCTGATGTCATCCTCAATGTTGTCGCGAAATCGCGACGCTTTCGGTCTCCGTACAACTCTTGCTTCATGCGGTAGCGAAATCGCTACACCTTCACGTTGTGCATTTTGGACTTGTAGCGAAATCGCTACACCTTCTTGTTTGTGCTATTTGACACGTAGCGAACTCGCTACACCTTTGAGTTGTGCTTTTTCAACTTGTAGCGAAATCGCTACACCTATGTTTTGAGCACTTTTGACATGTAGCAAAATCGCTACACCTTTGCTTTGTGCATTTTCGACTTGTCGCGAAATCGCTACAACTTTTTCACTTAACACTTTCTCCCTGCTTCGGCCCGCGAAATTTCAACATGTAGCGAAATCGCTACAACTTTTCGACTTAGCTTCTTGGCCTCCAGCATGTCGCGAAATCGTGACAGTTTGCCTTGCGTCTTCTCTCTCCTCCGACCATGTCGCGAAATCGCGACAATTTGGCATGCATTTTCTCTCTCCTCGGCCATGTCACGAAATCGCGACAATTTGGCATGCATTTTCTCTCTCCTCGGCCATGTCGCGAAATCGTGACAATTTGGCATGCATTTTCTCTCTCCTCGGCCATGTCGCGAAATCGCGACAATTTGGCATGCATTTTCTCTCTCCTCGGCCATGTCGCGAAATCACGACAATTTTTCTTGCATTTTCTCTCTCCTCGGTTATGTCGCGAAATCGCGACAATTTTTCTTGCATTTTCTCTCTCCTCGGTTATGTCGCGAAATCGCGACAATTTTTCTTGCATTTTCTCTCTCCTCGGTTATGTCGCGAAATCGCGACAATTTTTCTTGCATTTTCTCTCTCCTCGGTTATGTCGCGAAATCACGACAATTTTTCTTTCTGCCTTCGGACCTCTCAACCTGTCGCGATATCGCGACAGTTTTCTTACTTGTCTTTTTCTGCAAATTTCTGAATCTGGGTCACTTCTATTTTTCTAGAAATTCACTGTACTTGATCTGACTGACTTCAGAATTCTTGTCCATTGCTTCAACTGCATCAATTGTTGTCTGTGTTGACAACAATGACAATACTTTTGTTGTACCTTGTTCAACAATCTCCCCCTTTGGAATTGTTGGCAACACTTATGCACTCTCCTGTAATTCTTCTCCCCCTTTGACAATAATACCAAAGGGCTGCTGCAGAATCCCCCTGAGTCTCTGCACACCATTCTCAGACAAATGTTGTTATAGTTAGCAAAAATCATAAGTATAAGCAAAACTATAAGTATAGGCATAAATGCACCCCTTGAGAATGTGATCCCAAATGATAGTCAGTTCTTGGGAATTGTGACCACTCCCAACTTATTCCGAAGGTACTCAAAAACATCCTTGGGCAATGGTTTTGTGAATATATCGACTACTTGCTCCGTAGTTGGAACAAAATCCAATTTGACCTCTCCTTCTGCAACTTTATCCTTCAAGAAATGATATCGGATTGCAATATGTTTGGTTCTTGAATGCATAACTGGATTCTTGGATATGTTGATAGCACTAGTGTTATCACATTTAATTGAAATTGGCTCTTTGAAATGAATACCAAGATCTTTCAACGTTTGTCTCATCCATAATATCTGAGTACAGCATGTTGTTGTTGCAATGTATTCTGCCTCTACAGTGGATAGAGAGACTGATTCTTGTTTCTTGTTGTGCCATGCTACCAGCCTGTCTCCAAGATAAAATGCTCCTCCACTTGTACTCTTTCTGTCATCAATACATCCTGCCCAATCTGCATCAGAATATGCAATCAAAGTGAAGTCTTTACCTTTTGGGTACCACAACCCATAATCCATAGTACCCTTGAGGTATCTGAAGATCCTCTTTACAACTGTGACATGAGTTTCTTTGGGACTAGCCTGAAATCTTGCAACCATGCATACTGCTTGTAATATATCTGGTCTAGTGGTCGTTAAATACAAGCAGGCTTCCAATCATAGACCTGTACATTGTTTGATCTACATCTGGAGATTTATCATCCTTGCTCAACTTGCAGCCTGTTGTCATGGGAGTGCTAACAGGTTTACTATCTTCCATTGTGAACTTTTTCAGCATTTCTTTTACATATTTAACTTGAGAAATAAAAATGCCCTTTTCATTTTGATTTACCTGCAGTCCTAGGAAATAAGAAAGTTCACCAATCATAGACATCTCAAATTCTTTCTTCATTTTAGTTGATATGTCTTTGCAATATTCATCCATGTTGTTGCCAAATATTATATCATCTACATAAACAACAAGAACAATAAGATGGCCCTTCTCTGTTTTGACATATAAATTGTTGTCCACCAAACCTTTCTTGAACCCTTGTTTAATTAGATAGTTATCCAGCCTTGCATACCATGCTCTGGGTGCTTGTTTCAAACCATATAATGCTTTCTTTAACCTGCACACAAAATCTGGATTGTCACCAAGTTGGAAGCCATCTGGCTGTTCAATGTAAACCTCTTCTTCCAGTTTTCCATTCAAAAATGCTGATTTTACATCCATTTGATATACTTTGAAGTTTTTATGAACTGCTAATGCCAAAAATATTCTGATTGCCTCTAGTCTGGCTACCGGTGCAAAAGTTTCCTCAAAATCAATGCCTTCAACTTTGAGCATAGCCTTTCAGACCAATCTTGCCTTATTTCTGACAACCTGTCCATCTTCATTTAATTTATTTCAAAAAATCCATTTAGTGCCAATTATGTTTTTATTTGTTGGTCGAGGTACTAATTCCCAGGTATTGTTTTTCTCAATCTGATCTAGTTCTTCATTAATTGCCTTCATCCAACTTTCATCAGTGCTTGCTTCAGCAACATTTTTAGGTTCAATGCTAGATAACAGAGAATAGTTCCGCACTACTGCTCTTCTTGTCTGAATACCATCTATGGGATCCCCAATAATCTGTTCACTTGGATGATTTTTTCTGCAGTTGCCTGTTTTAAATTTCCTGTTTTCTTCTTCTTCTGATTCAGTTTTTACAACATCTGGATCAATTTTTTGATTCTTATCTGTTTCCTTTTCATCATCACCTTCAATGACTTCTTCATAAATAGGGTAGTTTTCTTGATAAGTAATTTCTTGTTCTCTACCTTCATCAACTTTCACATCAGCACTCTCAACAATTTTCTTTAGCCTCTTGTTGTAACATGTGTAGGCTTTGCTTTTTGTTGAGTAACCAAGAAAGATACCTTCATCGGCTCTATCTTCAAATTTATCGAGATTATCTTCAGTCCGTTTGATGTAGCACTTATTGCCAAATACTTTGAAATGTCTTGTTGTTGCCTTTCTGTCGAACCACAGCTCATAAGGTGTTTTGCTTTCATGTGGTCTTAGCATGCACCTGTTTTGAATGTAAACTACAGTATGTACTGCCTCTTTCCAAAATCTATCAGCTATTTTGTTCTCAGCCAACATTGTTCGTGCCATTTCCTGCACTGTTCTATTCTTCCTTTCTACAACACCATTCTGCTGAGGTGTCCTAGCTGCTGAAAACTATCTTCTTATCCCATATTTTTGATAGTATTCTGCAAATTCTTCTGAAATAAACTCTCCTCCTCTGTCTGATCTTAGGCATTTAATCCTTTTTCCAGTTTGATTTTCAACCTATTTTTTAAAAATCTTAAACATCTCAAAGGCATCTGATTTAAGCTTTAAGAAAAATATCCATGTCATCCTGGAGTAATCATCTATTAACAGCATAAAGTATTTGTCACCATTTATGCTCTGTGTTCTCATGGGTCCACACAAATCAGTATGAATTATCTCCAAAGGTTTGCTGGTGAAGTATTCCTTTGATTTAAAAGTGGATCTGGTTTGCTTCCCTTTTTGACATGAAGCACAAGATGCTATTTCTTAGTTTGCCAATGGTTGGTATATCTCTTACTGCCCTTTTTGAACTTATTTTTGCCAGATTGTCAAAACTAATATGACCGAGCCTCTTGTGCCACAGCCAATTTTCATCTTCTTGTCCAATCAAGCATGTTCCTTCTGTAGTTTTTGAGAGAGTATATAGATTTCCAGAAGTCCTAGATCCAGTAGCTATCAGCTTTCCACTGTGTGCTTTTCTCACTTCACAACCCTGCTTCTTAAAAATGACTTCATGACCTCTGTCACAGATTTGACTTACACTCAGCAAGTTATGCTTCAGACCAATCACAAACAAGACTTCTTTTGATTTTATCTTTCCATCATTGATCTTGACTGATCCCTTTCCAACAATCTTTGCTCCATCATTATTCCCAAATTTCACAGAACCACCTTCATAATTCTGTAAATTCTCAAATTTTTGCTTGTCACCTGTCATGTGATTGGAACATCCATTGTCAAGTATCCATGGTGCAGATTTGTCTTGTGCTTTAAAAGCAGTATGAACAATCAAAGATTCCTTTTCTTTCCATTCTAGTTTGATGACAGATTTGGCTACTTGTTTTGCCTTTGTCCTCTCATTAGCATGTGCTTGTTTTTCAGGAAATTTCTTGTTTTGTTTCAACCCACTTGGTTGAGATTTTCTACCCTGATGATTATTTGCTTGCAAAAGTGCTTCTACGGTTTCTAGCAATATGTCCAAAATTATGACAATTATAACATTCAACTGCATAATTCATTAAAGGAGAAAAAACATTTCTTCTGGTGAAATTCCTTTGAGATACATTATGCCTGCAATCTGAAATCTTATGGCCATAAGCATTGCATTTAAAACAATAACCAGAAAAGGAATGATTAAACCTGGGTGCAGGTCTTTGCCAGTTTGAAGTAGAAGCCATGAATCTTCTCCTTCTTGGATGTGTGACTTTTGTGAATCCATCTTTGTCAGTACTCTTCTTGAGTCTGGCATTATTGCTTTCTTTGGCATGATTTGTTTTTTCTAGGTCAATCCTGATCTTTTCTTCTTTCTTTATGGGTTCTACATTCAAGGCCTTTGAACCCTTTGATGATTCTCCTTCATCGAAGCCTAAACCAAATTTGATGCCGAAAGGCCTTTGGTTATTTAACATTTTATCCAGCTTTATAGTACTTTCTTCAAACTTATGAAAACAGCTCAATCTTCTATTCATCTCCTCTAGCTGCATTCTTAACTTAACAATGTCTTCCTCTAGCTTGCTGCATTCAACTGTCTTTACAGTTAATTGTTCATCAAGAACTTCGGACATTTTCTTGAATTCCTCTGTCTGTATTTTTAAATTGTTTATTATGTCAGTGGCATCCTCTAGTTTTCTTGAAATTTTTTTGTTCTTTTTCCTTTCTACACTCAACTCTTCAAGTGCAGCAACCAATTCTCCTTCCAGATAAACTTCAGCCTCATCTTTAAAGCTTTCATCACCTTCCTGATTTTCTTCTGTTCTTTCCTCTTCAAGTGCCATGAACAGAGCTTCACCTGTTTCTTCTTCAGAATCCTCACCTGAGCTTTCTTCAGAAGAGCTGACATTCTTGGATATGAAGCTTTTCTTCTTGAAGTTATTCTTTCTAAAATTTTGTCTCTTCTTCCAGTCACCTTTTTCTTGGAGTGACCCTTCACCATTTTTAGTTTTCTCATGCATTGGGCATTTGGCTGCAAAATGACCGACTCCTCCACAATTGAAGCACTTGAATGGTAGCTTTCCTCTATATTTTCCTTTTCCCTTTGTGAGTTTTCGAACAAAATTTGCTTCTGTTTCATCCAGTGTCTCTTCATCCTCAGATTCATGTTCGGTTTTTATATTCTTATGTGCTTTGAAAGCAGCTTCTCTGTCTATAGGCTTAGTTTGTCCTATTCTCATTTCATATGCGAGTCAAGGAACCATGCAGCTCATCCATGCTAAAATTGTTTAGATCTTTTGCCTCTTCTATTGCAGAAACTTTGGAGTTAAATCATTTGTGAAGGGTTCTGAGAACCTTTTTCACAACAACTGCATCATCCATTTCTTCACCGAGTCCTCTGATTGCATTGATGATTCCATTGACTCTCAAAAAATAGGCCTCTATGTTCTCATCTTCCTTCATTTGTAATGCTTCGAACCGAGCTCGTGAAGCTTGGCTTCCTTGATCTTGTTGTCTCCTTCATGGATGCTCTTCGATTTATCCCACATGTCTTTTGTCGATTTGCAGCTCATGACTCTTATCGGTTCACTTGTCTACAAGTCCACACATTATGGCATTCTTAGCTTTGGAGTTGTTCTCAAATTTTTTCTTCTCAGCGAGTATCTGTTGGAGGAGTAGTGGGTGTTGTGTATCCACTATCTACGAGAATCCCAAATGTCATATCCCAATGCACTCAGATATGTTTGCATCCTGAGTTTCCAGAAAGTGTAATTAGTTCCATCAAACAAGGGAGCTTTGTTGGATGAGAATCCTTCATCGCCTGCCATTGTTACTTCCAAGATCACCTTAGCTGATTAAGCTTGTTCAAGGAACCTTGCTCTGATACCAATTGATATTCACACAATGACACTGAGAGGGGGGGTGAATCAGTGTAACTATTAATATTAATAACTACAACATTTAAAAATGAAGCAAAGAGAACTTAACAACCAAAAAAGCAAATTGAACAATAGAGCACACCACAACACTCAATATACCGAGGTTCACCAATTTGGCTACTCCTCAAAAATGACTGCTTGGACTCCAATCCAAATCGAGTCTTTGCAAAATACCAATTTTACAAACACTTTACCAGCATCTACTGGAAGGAGCACCAACCCCTTAGTTTTTTCTACAATGAGATAGGAGCACCAACCCCTAGTACCAAGCACCAACTTGGACTGCAATTCTGAGCAATTTAAAATGACATAAAAATGTCTTCACTTCTTACATGACCCTAATTGGTCTATAATTAATCAAACTCTGCACACTCTCACGGCTCTGCTAATTTCTCTCTTGGCTCTCTTCTAACCCTCTTTTCATAGCAATTTCCCTCTAACAGCAGCAATCTTATTCTCTGTACGACTATTCTTTTATAACCCCCTTTTTCTCATCGAGGCTATTCGTCTTCTATCACTTTTCAAACCTGCATGCAGTCGAATGACATACTCTGACTATTCAAATTCTTTTCTCCTCTCCATAAGTGACTGTTTGAATCCTTGCAATACGGTTGTTCGAATGCTTTTTCGATCCTGCCTATACGACTCTTTGAATGCTGCAAATATGTATGTTTTAATGCTTTTTTCAATCCTGCATATTCGGTTGTTCGAATCCTTGCAATACGGCTATTCGAATCCATGCAATACGGTTGTTCGAATCCATGCAATACGGCTGTTCGAATGCTTTTTTGATCTTGCCTATACGACTCTTTGAATGCTGCAAATATGTATGTTTTAATGCTTTTTCAATCCTGCATATGCAGCTGTTCCAGTGCATGTCCAACACCTGTCAATGCGTAACTGCCGATCTGACTTTAGTTACTTCTTACGTAACTGGCTGCATGATGCTTTTTTGACACGTGTCACCTTGCATGTTCCTTCGGTATTTTCCAGCCAACCTGTTACCTGTAGCGAAATACTAACATGTCACGATATCGTGACACTTTTTGTAGCCGTACACCTTCATGCCCTTGTTGTCGTGAAATCGTGACCATTTTGGCTTTTGAAAGCTTTCCCAACGTTCATGTCGCGAAATCGTGACACTTCAAACTTTTGCTGACGTCATCCTTAATGTTGTCACGAAATCGTGACGCTTCCGGCTTCCTGAGGCTTCTCTTGCAACTTGTCACGAAATCGTGACACTTTCAGCTTTTGCTGACGTCATCCTCAATGTTGTCGCGAAATCACGACGCTTTCGGCTTCCTGCGGCTTTTCTTTCACCCTGTCGTGAAATCGTGACATTTTCAATTTTGCTGACGTCATCCTCAATGTTGTCGCGAAATCGCGACGCTTTCGGCTTCCTGCGGCTTTTCTTTCACCCTGTCGCGAAATCGTGACATTTTCAATTTTGCTGACGTCATCCTCAATGTTGTCGCGAAATCGCGACGCTTTCGATCTCCGTACAACTCTTGCTTCATGCGGTAGCGAAATCGCTACACCTTCACGTTGTGCATTTTGGACTTGTAGCGAAATCGCTACACCTTCTTGTTTGTGCTATTTGACACGTAGCGAACTCGCTACACCTTTGAGTTGTGCTTTTTCAACTTGTAGCGAAATCGCTACACCTATGTTTTGAGCACTTTTGACATGTAGCGAAATCGCTACACCTTTGCTTTGTGCATTTTTGACTTGTCGCGAAATCGCTACAACTTTTTCACTTAACACTTTCTCCCTGCTTCGGCCCGCGAAATTTCAACATGTAGCGAAATCGCTACAACTTTTTGACTTAGCTTCTTGGCCTCCAGCATGTCGCGAAATCGTGACAGTTTGCCTTGCGTCTTCTCTCTCCTCCGACCATGTCGCGAAATCGCGACAATTTGGCATGCATTTTCTCTCTCCTCGGCCATGTCGCGAAATCGCGACAATTTGGCATGCATTTTCTCTCTCCTCGGCCATGTCACGAAATCGCGACAATTTGGCATGCATTTTCTCTCTCCTCGGCCATGTCGCGAAATCGCGACAATTTGGCATGCATTTTCTCTCTCCTCGGCCATGTCGCGAAATCGCGACAATTTTTCTTGCATTTTCTCTCTCCTCGGTTATGTCGCGAAATCGCGACAATTTTTCTTGCATTTTCTCTCTCCTCGGTTATGTCGCGAAATCGCGACAATTTTTCTTGCATTTTCTCTCTCCTCGGTTATGTCGTGAAATCGCGACAATTTTTCTTGCATTTTCTCTCTCCTCGGTTATGTCGCGAAATCGCGACAATTTTTCTTTCTGCCTTCGGACCTCTCAACCTGTCGCGATATCGCGACAGGTTTTTTACTTGTCTTTTTCTGCAAATTTTTGAATCTGGGTCACTTCTATTTTTTTGGAAATTCACTGTACTTGATCTGACTGACTTCAGAATTCTTGTCCATTGCTTCAACTGCATCAATTGATGTCTGTGTTGACAACAATGACAATACTTTTGTTGTACCTTGTTCAACAATATTTTTGTGCAAAATAAACTTCTTAGGGTACATTACTCATCTCAATGGAAAAAATTATAACATTTGGTGAGTTCAAATGACAAGATTACTCAAAAGCAAGATTTATTTGCCTTCTCTTGAGATTGGGAGATAGATTGTGATCACCAAATGCATGTTTAAGATCTTCTCATGTGAAGCTCAACGTATTGATCTAGAAGGTGGAGGACTTCATGTTCCTTTAGCAAAGATATGATAACAGGATACATTGGCCCATATAAGCATCCATTATGAAGGGGTATGTATCTCTATTGTTTTCTCTCCTTGGCCCCTTAGTTCAAATTATGGGGGTGTTGAGATATTTATAATCTAATCTTATTAGGCCAAATCCAATAGTGATGAAGTACCTATGGGTGATATTGAGGTAAGCCTATGGGTAAGTGATATGTTAGACTTTGGATATCTTAATGTAATCCTACAAGCATTTTTAGGTAAGCCTACACACATCTTTTTAGGTAAGCCTATGATCATATTCATAGAAGCCTAAGGGCACCTTAATATATTCACCCTTAGTGATATTGATTAATCCACCTCTATGGATGACCTTGATTAAAGGGTGTAGTATATTATTATTTCATTGTAAGGTTAACCTCAAGGTTAAGTTAATATTGGTCTAAGATTAACCTCTCATTGAGTATTTGCTATCATTATAAATACTCCACAATGAAGATCCATTTGTCTCATAATTGTGAATTAAATGTGTTATTGAGATGCGCATGGGCACCACCTTGTACTTCTTTTTACCATATCTCTTTTTCTTTATGTCATTTATTATTATTATCATCTAAATCATATTTTCTTTTTTTTGGCATATGATTGTGATGAATGCATGTTTTGGAAGTTTTTTTGAAAAACAATTAAAATGAATGTCCATAAGATCATAGCCCATCAAGGCAATCCTCATAAAAGGTGTTGTTTATTTAATATATATTTATCCAACCATATTCAAGTTACCAAAATATGGTGCACAACCTTGTCCATTTTTTAATTCGAACCTTAAACCTTATTTTCGAGTTTAGGCCCACTCAAATTATACAATTATATATTATATTATATATTTATCACATTATAATTGCCTTAACATATAATTATAACAAATCATACCATTGTAATACCTATAGATATATAATTTTAATAAGATAAGATGAATCTCTTTGGTAATTTATTTGCCTATATTATAATAAAAATATTAATTCCGTATAAAGGTATTTTTATGATGGTTAAAATATATTAATTATTTTCTGAGGGATAGCAGTTCGTGCTTTGGCTCTTCTTCAAAGGTTGTGGGTTCAAATTGTGTGTGAGTGTGTGTTAAACCCCTATTAATAAGCTTAGCTCTTAGCCTTACAAAGGGTCATGGCGGGTGAAAATACTCAACCCTGAATGTTCATATGGGTTCCTCACACTATCCAAATCCTATATATAATTTATTAAATAAAATAATATATATGTATTTTTTTTTTTTTTTTTTTTTTTTTTTTTGGTATATAGAAGCAATGGTTACAATCACGATTTTTAGTAACTACCAAGTAGGGTTCAAACTATCTACGAAGGCTCCCAGGACTTCCACCGTCTCGGTACATGGTAACCCGGCGTGAGATGGGGACCGCCGGACGCACGGGGGTTGCACCGTCGTCATCAATCTGGCGCACCACTCAGAGGAATCAGATCTGGGCTACTGTCTGTGCATGGGCAAGCCCGTGGGATTGGAACCTTAATATATATGTATTTTAACTTAAAATTAGATTTATTAAAATCTTTAAAAACGATTTATAATTCAAATTAAGCTATTCATTATGGAAAATGAAAAACAATAGACGATATTTTTATTAATGTAATGTCAATTCTTTTATGTGATTTGTGGTTGCTTGAAACATATAAAATATTAGTATGTATCTATAATAGCCGCTACCAAAGTTAATTAAACCTTAGAAAATATGGTTTAGTATAGCTTATTCTTAGATGTGTATTTTCTTTTATAAATATTAAAAAAAAATAACACTAAACTTAAGCTTATTATGTTGATAACAAGGGCATTAAGAATTCATTTTCTACCTTAATTAGCTTTAATTTCAAACTGTTGTCTTTAGTAGGCATTACTTCTTAAGGAAATTTTTAAAATAGTAAATATTTTTAAATTAAAAAAATAATAAAAGTAAATAAAATAATATTATAATAATGAATTTAAAATTGAAGTTTTTATTTATTAATAATAATACTTATTAATAGACTATAGATTGTATTTATATTTGAATTTTATTATTAATATGTTCTATTTAAAAAATAATAATATATTTTTATTAAAATCAATAATAGATGGTGAAGTTGGTCTTCTAATCTTAAGTGTTCAGCTTGTAGACGTTTTGAGACTTTTAAACATCTGTTTTGGTTCTACACTCGTGCTCATTCTACCTAGTCTTGGATTCACTTATTCTTCAAGTCCTTTCTGTTAGCTTCTGATGAATGAATCATGAGAGATAACAATCACAAGATGTAGAATAAGATGCAATAAAGTAAATCTACTATATGACTGAAGTATGCTGAAATATAAAAGATATAAAATATTACAATGTAGCTATGGAGGAAGTGAGCACTCCATTAACAAAGCTATAGATCTACATCATATCCATCACCAACCTATGCTATCTAACAATATCTCCTAATTGTCCTATTTATCTATCTAAGAGGCCATCCTTATATATGTAAAATAGGATGGTTGTCCAACACTCTAACTAGTTGTGCATAGGACACCTTGCACATGTACAACCTGCACATGGACACTTGTCCATTTATTAAAATGCATGAAGTCACTAGATACCTTGCAAAGGAAGTAATCTGGGTATGTGTCTTGGAGGATACATTTACATAACCCAAATGATGGAATAGACGTTATTTTCAACACCCCCTTGTATTACATTATTCGGGTATTGAAGGCTTTAGTCTTCAATATGGATTGTCGTCATATTATGATTGATCTTATTTATCTTCTTCTTCTGAGTCCTTTGTAACCTGTTCAAGCAAATAGTTAGTATTATGGAAGTATGTTCCATTTGTTAATAGGTATTTCATTTCAAAATCCTTTATGGGTTCTTCCAGTTCTTCTATCCTATCAACTAGGTGACCTTTCTAATTTTTCTTTTGATATTCAAGTTGGAATTTAATTGCTAGGTCATTGAAATTGATGTTGATGAGGGTTCCTTTGATATTGCCGTATCTCAAATTTATTCCCATGATTTGTTTGACTTATTTGGTTCTGATTTTTGGGATTATATCTGTAATAGATGGTACTATGTCCTTTATTTCTGTAGCTTTGACAATACCATGATTTCCATCCTCGTGTTGTAGAAGTAATGTTTCCTTGTGGATTGTCTTTTGATGCCAATGCAGTATTAGTCATTTCATCTTTTAAAGTATTTTCTACTTCATATTATTGAAGTATATTGACTAAATAATCAAAAGAAGTATCTTTAATTAGGACCTGCAAAGATGTTTCCAAATGCAGGTTACTTGAAGTAAGAAGTTCATATTTAACTGTTTCACCTAAGGTTAACAATTTTCCCTTGATGTTTTCTACCTTCCTTAGGAATAGTTCTATACTCTCTCCACTATTCATTTTCAATGAGTGAAGTTGGTTTTGTAATTGAAGAATGGTTGCCTTATTCTTTCCTTCAAATATTTTTTCTAGGCTTATCCATGCATCTAAAGATACTTTGGCTTAACTGATGTATGGTTGAATATCATCAGTGATAGCAAAAGTTATTATCATCAAGGCCTTAGAACCATTGTCTTCAAACTTTAGGATTTTTTATTCTCCTATGGTAGGTTTCTGAGTTTTACCTTTGACAACATCCCAAAGTTTTTCACATACTAAAATTGCTTTCAATTTATTTTTCCAAGAAAAATAATTAGGACCCTTGAGAAGTTGAAATTTTGCTAAGAAGAATTTGTTAGATGCCATTTCAAAAATTCCTAATATCAAGCCTTATGACTCCCTAATATTTTGGAGTATGCTATAATGCTAAGGATATAGTTCAAATTAGGTTGATTTAGTACAAGTTTTGCAAGAATCAAAAATCAACTTTTAACACCTTATTACTCCTAATTAAACTAAGCACTATTTAAGTTTTTAAGAGGTTTTGATGTTGGAATTATTTTATCCCATTTTTAGAGATTTGAGACAAGTAAAAAATAAATTTATCCAACCCTAATAAAATCCCTTAATAACCTCTTTTATATCCCTTGGATTATTTCTAATTTCCAAATAAAATAAGTTTGATGGAGTAACCCTTATGACTCCCAAGGTTTGGAAATTTAGAGAAATGATAATAATATTTGCAATATAGTTTAATACAAGTTAAATTCCTTATTCCTCCTAAGTAGGATTGTAAATATTAAAATAATAAGATAATTCACCCCTTAAGCTTTCAAAACCCTAAGTTTCAACCTTAGTTTATAATCCTTATAACTCCAACTTATGAAAGCAATGAATAATGGGATTTAGACCTTACCTTATACGTAATATCTCCTTGATGTTTGATACTTTCCATGACTAAATATAATAGCATCTTAAGTGTACCTTGAGCACTCAAATTAATGGAGATTCGACTTGAATGATGTACATAGGTGTTGAAATGTTGACCTTTCAATAATGGGAAGCCTTAAATGCTCCTTCTCCTTTGTCTTCCACATTGAAAAATATTTCTACCTCTTCTCTCACACCCTTGCTAGCACTATGTTCGTTCTTTGAACGTCTTGACTATGCTTCACTCTTGCATGTTGGTATTGGACTAGAAGATGTCTTTTAAGCAATATGGATCATAGGCATTGTGACAAATGCCATGCCCATTATGAGTAAGTGCTTCCTTCTTTATGTAATGCTCTAGAATAATTCACCAACACTTCTTGAAAATGTATAGGCCCTTGTGTGAAGTTGATAAAGGTAACCAAGTGGCACATATTTGCTTGTAACTCCTTCATAGAAGCCTCTATAACATTGATAGAAATGATGACTAAAATGCCAAGTGTCATTTTTGCATGGAGACCCTTCTTGTAATACCTTTGAATATGGAGATTATAACTCCATAACATTCTATATTTCTAACATTGCTTGGGCAGAAATCAAGATTTTTTGTAACACCTTCAAGGATGGAGATTATAACTCCATATCTCCTTTTGTTTTCCAAGATTGCTTGGGTAGCAAGCAAACAATATTTTTTGCAGGTGAATGGGTGATGCACTACAGAGCTTGGACGACAATTTGATGCTTTATTTTGTGAGTGGTCTTCTCCAAGATTAAGGCCATGAATGTAACACCTTTCTTCCTTTATTTTATACCTCCAAACACATTGATTTTGCTACTACTAATTTGACATATTTTTGATATTGATATGCACTCGTTTGAATATGTAATTATGGCTCATGGATGATATGAAATGAGCTTTTATTCTATAGGTGTGTACGTCCAAGGATGAGCTCTCGAATGGTTCCTTCTATCTTGGGAGGAGGAGTGTTGATGTTCAACCTTTAATGGTTGTTCTTTTCCCTATTGGAAAATGTGCCCTAATATGGCACTCTCAAATCTGCACCTATGCTATCAAAAATATATTAGAGGAGTGCAATATGATGTATTATATTTTGTAATAAGGCTTTTAATAAACCTTATTTTTCACTCTATTTCTAGATTTTTAGATTATGGTTATATGGCCATATTTATTGCAATATAAGGGTTTGAGGTTGTCTTTTACAATAGACACACCTTTCCATATTTACTTGGAAAATTTTGATAACAATTCCAAATTTCAATAACAACAGATAGAAGTTATTTCAATTGATGCATTTTTTTGCATTCTTTTCTTTTTGCATTCACTTGTAATGCTTCTCATTTTTATAAGCTTCTATATCTATTTTTGGTTAGTTATGTTCTTCTCCAAATTTGAAGGATTCTAACCCTTATTGGTGGCTTCTATTGGCCATATCAAGTTGTAGATTTTTGTGCTTCAATAGTGTCTTTAGACTCTTGATACAAATCCGTTTGTTAACAATTTCACCTATTTGGAAGTGCTCTCATGGTTACTTGAGTAAGAAGTTCATATTTAACTATTTCACCTAAGGTTAAAAATTTTCCCTTAATGTTTGCTACC
The DNA here is from genome assembly GCA_028583015.1 of Wollemia nobilis. Taxonomy (NCBI): domain Eukaryota; kingdom Viridiplantae; phylum Streptophyta; class Pinopsida; order Araucariales; family Araucariaceae; genus Wollemia; species Wollemia nobilis. The sequence goes on along the minus strand of JAQPPZ010001711.1, from coordinate 2,845,757 downwards.
TTCCTTAGGAATAGTTCTATAATCTCTCCACTATTAATTTTCAATGAGTGAAGTTGGGTTTGTAATTGAAGAATGGTTTCCTTATTCTTTCCTTCAAATATTTTTTCTAGGCTTATCCATACATCTAAAGATATTTTGGCTAAACTGATGTATGGTTGAATCTCATCAATGATAGCAAAATTTATTATCATCAAGGCCTTAGAATCATTGTCTTCAAACTTTAGGATTTTTTCTTCTCTTATGGTAGGTTTCTGAGTTTTACCTTTGACAACATCCCAACGTTTTTCACATAATAAAATTGCTTTCACTTTATTTTTTCAAGAAAAATAATTAAGACCCTTGAGAAGTTGAGATTCTGCTAGGAAGAATTTGTTAGATGCCTTTTCAAAACTTCCTAATATCAAGCCTTATGACTCCTTAATATTTTGGAGTATGTTATAATGCTAAGGATATAGTTCAAATTTGGTTTATTTTGTACAAGTTTTGCAAGAATCAAAAATCAACTGTTAACACCTTATTATTTCTAATTAAACTAGGCACTATTTAATTTTTGAAAAGGTTTTGATGTTGGAATTATTTTATCCCTTTTTTAGAGATTTGAGACAAGTAAAAAATAAAGTTATCCACCCTTAATAAAATTCCTTAATAACCTCTTTTATATCCCTTGGATTATTTCTAATTTCCAAATAAAATAAGTTTGATGGAGTAACCCTTATGACTCCCAAGGTTTGGAAATTTAGAGAAATGATAATAATATTTGCAATATAGTTTAATCCAAGTTAAATTCCTTATTCCTCCTAAGTAGGATTGCAAATATTAAAATAATAAGATAAGTCACCCCTTAAGCTTTCAAAACCCTAAGTTTCAACCTTAGTTTATAATCCTTATAACTCCAACTTATGAAAGCAATGAATAATGGGATTTAGACCTTACCTTATACGTAATATCTCCTTGATGTTTGATACTTTCCACGGTTAAATATAATATCATATTAAGTGTACCTTGAGCACTCATATTAATGGATATTTGACGTGAATGTTGTACATAGGTGTTGATATGTTGACCTTTCTATAATGGGGAGCCTTTAATGCTCCTTCTCATTTGTCTTCCACATTGAAAAATGCTTCTACATCTTCTCTCACACCCTTGACAGTGTTATGTTCATTCTTCAAACGTCTTCACTATGCTTCACTCTTGCATGCTGGTCTTGGACTAGAAGATGCCTTTTAAGAAATATGGATCATAGGCATTGTGACAAGTGTCACTTCCATTATGAGTAAGTTCTTTATTCTTTATGTAACACTCTAGAATCATTCACCAACACTTCTTGAAAATGTATAGGCCATTGTGTGAATCTGATAAATGTAACCAAGTGGCACGTCTTTTCTTATAACTCCTTCATAGAAGCCTCTAGAACATTGAGAGGAATGATGACTAAAATGCCAAGTGTCATTTCTACATGGAGACCCTTCTTGTAATACCTTCGAAGATGGAGATTATAACTCCATAATATTCTATCTTTCTAATTTTTCTTGGGCAGCAATCAAGATTTCTTTTAACACCTTCAAGGATGGATATTATAACTCCATATCTTCTTTTATTTTCCAGTATTGCTTTGGTAGCAAGCAAACAATATTTTTTGCAGGTGAATGGACGATGCACTACAAAGCTTGGACGGTAATTTAATGATTTCTTTGGTGAGTGATCTTCTCCAAGATTAAGACCACGAATATAACACCTTTCTTCCTTTATTTTATGCCTCCAAACACATTGATTTCACTGCTACTAATTTGACATCTTTTTGATATTGATATGCACTCGCTTGATTATGTAATTGTGGCTCATGGATGATATGAAATGATATTTTCTTCTATAGGTGCGTACCTCTAAGGATGAGCTCTCGAATGGTTCTTTCTAGCTTTGGAGGAGGAGTTTTGACATTCAACCTTTAATGGTCCTTTTCCCTATTGGAAAATGTGCTCTAATATGACACTCTCAAATTTGCACATATGCTATCAAAAATAGATTAGAGGAGTGCAAAATGATCTATTATATTTCGTAATAAGGCTTTTAATAAAACTTCTTTTGCACTCTATTTATAGATTTATAGATTATGGTTTTATGGCATATTTCTTGCAATATAAGGGTTTGAGGTTGTCTTTTACAATAGACACACCTTCCCCTTTTTACTTGGAAACTTTTTATAGCAAGTCCAAGTTTCAATAACAATATATATAAGTTATTTTAATTGATGCAATTTTTTTGCATTCTTTTATTTTTGCATTCACTTGTAATGATTCTCATTTTCATAAGCTTATATCTCTATTTTTGGTTAGTTATGTTCTTCTCAAAATCTGGAGGATTCTTACCCTTATTGGTGGCTTATTGGATACATCAAGTTCCAAATTTTTGTGCTTCAATAGTGTCTTTAGACACTTGATACAAATCATATTGTTAACAATTTCACCTATTTGGAAGTGCTCTCACGGCTACTTGAGTAAGAAGTTCATATTTAACTATTTCATCTAAGGTCAACAATTTTCCCTTGATGTTTGCTACCTTAGGAATAGTTCTATACTCTCTCCACTATTCATTTTCAATGAGTGAATTTGGGTTTGTAATTGAAGAATGGTTGCCTTATTATTTCCTTCAAATATTTTTTCTAGGATTATCCATGCATCTAAAGATGTTTTAGTTGAATTGATGTATGGTTGAATCTCATCAGTGATAGCAAAAGTTATTATCATCAAGGCCTTTGAATCATTGTCTTCAAACTTTAGGATTTTTGCTTCTCCTGTGGTAGGTTTCTAAGTTTTACCTTTGACAACATACCAAAGTTTTTCACATACTAAAATTGTTTTCACTTTATTTTTACAAGAAAAATAATTAGGACCCTTGAGAAGTTGAGATTCTGCTAGGAAGAATTTTTTAGATGCCATTTCAAAACTTCCTAATATCAAGCCTTATGACTCCCCAATATTTTGAGTATGCTATAATGCTAAATATATAGTTAAAATTTGGTTGATTTTGTACAAGTTTTGCAAGAATCAAAAATCAACTTTTAACACCTTATTACTCCTAATTAAACTAAACACTATTTAAGTTTTTAAGAGGTTTTGGTGTTGGAATTATTTTGTCCCATTTTTAGAGATTTGAGACAAGTAAAAAATAAATTTATCCAACCTTAATAAAATCCCTTAATAACCTATTTTATATCCCTTGGATTATTTCTAATTTCCAAATAAAATAATTTTGATGGAGTAACCCTTATGACTCCCAAGGTTTAGAAATTTAGAGAAATGATAATAATATTTGCAATATAGTTTAATCCAATTTAAATTCCTTATTCCTCCTAAGTAGGATTGTAAATATTAAAATAATAAGATAATTCACCCCTTAAGCTTTCAAAACCCTAAGTTTCAACCTTAGTTTATAATCCTTATAACTCCAACTTATGAAAGAAATGAATAATGGGATTTAGACCTTACCTTATACGTAATATCTCCTTGATATTTGATACTATCCATGACTAAATACAACAACATCTTAAGTGTACCTTGAGCACTTAGATTAATGGAGATTCAACCTGAATGATGTACATAGGTGTTGAAATGTTGACCTTTCAATAATGGGAAGCCTTAAATGCTCCTTCTCCTTTGTCTTCCACATTGAAAAATATTTCTACCTCTTCTCTCACACCCTTTCTAGCACTATGTTCGTTCTTTGAATGTCTTGACTATGCTTCACTCTTTCATGTTGGTATTGGACTAGAATATGCCTTTTAAGCAATATGGATCATAGGCATTGTGACAAATGCCATGCCCATTATGAGTAAGTACTTCCTTCTTTATGTAATGCTCTAGAATAATTCATCAACACTTCTTGAAAATGTATAGGCCCTTGTGTGAAATTGATAAAGGTAACCAAGTGGCACATATTTGCTTGTAACTCCTTCATAGAAGCCTCTAGAACATTGAGAGGAATGATGACTAAAATGCCAAGTGTCATTTTTGCATGGAGACCCTTCTTGTAATACCTTCGAATATGGAGATTATAACTCCATAACATTCTATATTTCTAACGTTGCTTGGGCAGCAAGCAAGATTTCTTGTAACACCCTCAAGGATGGAGATTATAACTCCATATCTCCTTTTGTTTTCCAACGTTGCTTGGGTAGCAAGCAAACGATATTTTTTTTAGGTGAATGGGCGATGCGCTATAGATCTTGGATGGCAATTTGATGCTTTCTTTGGTGAGTGGTATTCTCCAATATTAAGGCCATGAATGTAACACCTTTTTTCCTTTATTTTATGCCTCCAAACACATTAATTTTGTTGCTGCTAATTTGACATATTTTTGATATTGATATGCACTCGCTTGACTATGTAATTGTAGCTCATGGATGATATGAAATGATATTTTCTTCTATAGGTGTGTACATCCAAGGATGAGCTCTTGAATGGTTCCTTCTATCATGCTATTACTTTATTTCAACTTTGAAAATCTAGGAATACTATTTTCTATTCTGGAGATTCAATTTCTAGTTAGTTTTCTATGCATGAAAAGATTACGGTATTTTTTTATTACTATTCAAATCCATTTGCAAGCTTCCAATTTGACTCATAAGTTGGTGCATTTGATAAATCTTTTCAGGTACTAGCATGAGGCTTCGTACATTAGTAGTAGGGTTTTGCCTAACATCTCTACCTCAAGGCCCCTTTGTTTTGATGTAGTAGGTCAAGGGGGTGACATTTTCCAACCTTAGGTTATTTTTTCATTGCCCATAGTAAGGATCGGTCTCCTCTAGGAGAAACTCCTTTTGCCTAGCTATGTTGTTTATTCACCCTTTTAAGGGCTAGTTTTATTTTTGGCCTTAGACCTCATATTTACAGTGTTGATCATTTGGGTGGCCTTGCACCTTGATCTATGACTCCTTTTATATTGTAACATCTCTTATTTTTATTGAATATAATTGTTGGTTCCAATAAAAATTAATAATAGAAGAATACATTTTAAGAAATATAAAATAATGTTAAGTTTTTTTGTTTTTTTTAAGGTTTTAAAATAAAAATGATAAATAATTATATTGTTATTTTTATTTTAAACATTATTAAGACTTTGAAACTTCAAATAAGAGGTTGAGGGATAGAATCCAAAATATGATAAGAGGATGTTAAGCTTTTCAATTTTTTTAAAGGGAGTTTTTATAAAAATTATGAATAATTCTATTTTTTTAAGTGTTGTTAATACTTTAGAACTCTTTATAGGAGTTCCAAGATTCAAATAAAAAAGAAGGTAGGTTATACATCATATTCCATATTATATTACAACTTTTGGTTTGGTATACTATTTTGGTTTCATGCTTAAAATAATTTCATTTTGTTTTATTAGATAAGAGAAGGGGGTTTTAAAGGGACCCTAAACCATTTACAAAAGGAACTTAAAGATTTTAGGGCCAAGCCCTAAAACTCAAATGAGGAAACCACCTAATTAAAGGTCATAAAACATTAAAAACACATCATATTCCATATTATATTACAAATTTTGGTTTGGTATACTATTTTGGTTTCATGCTTAAAATAATTTCATTTTGTTTTATTAGATAAGAGAAGGGGTTTTTAAAGGGACCCTAAACAATTTACAAAAGGAACTTAAAGAGTTTAAGGCCAAGCCCTAAAACTCAAATGAGGAAACCAAAAAAAAAGAAAGAAAAACCACCTAATTAAAGGTCATAAAACATTAAAAACCAAAAATAGGGGGAACTAACAACCCTACAGAACAACAATTGGATCACAATCTAAAACAGGATTTGAATCCCAACCTGCAAAGACCAAACACCAAAGGATCGAGACCCCAATTACTTGGGGTCCAACATGCCCTTCTGATGCTGCACCATATCATAATTTTTTTAATGAAGGAGATCACAACTTTGAGAGAACCCAACAATGTTTGATGCTTTTCATTGAGCTTGCCCAAGAAGGGTTGACCATCAGGGGATTCGGGTCCTAATGAAAGGGACATCTCCTTAGCATTCTTATAATCCTTCAAGCACTTTAAGAGTTTCTTCATTGATAAACTCTCATTTGAATTTGTCACCTCCATCGACATCGAGAAAGTTTTAGATTTTAAAACCTTTAAGGATAGGTGTTTAGAATTATGTGCATTCTCCCATGATGCCATCGAATAAAGCCACCATTTTCATCGTAGCCTTATCCTTCCCTTTTGAAGAAGATAAGGGAGTCTCAAAATCATATGAAATAGACTCAGATGTCACAGGTAGGTCAAGATTCAAGGGAATTTTCTAGAATTCAATATTTGCTAGTGCCTCTTCCACAACAATACCTATAAATATGGCCACATGCTCAAACGTAAGCAATAAAAAACCTTGGTGGATTGGGTCCAACCCTTTCCCTCCCCTAACATCCTTCAAATATTTTTCTAGAGAGTGGTACAAAAATGAGGGGATATTCATGTATTTTCCTCTTGATCTGGTTTAGAAACATCATATGATAGTTGTGAATCACCTCCCTATTCGCATCTAATGTAAAATAGTCCACCAAAATAACATGATTCCAGGAAGCCTTGAGAGCCTTAGCATCATAGTCATTTTGCAACTTTGGCAAATATTTCCCATTATCCAAGAAAAAACTTCATTCCCTTTTTAAATAATTCTTAGGATGATTATGGCAACTATTGTTGATTGGTAGACTAGTTACCTTACCCATTAGAGCCACCAAGAACTTAAATTCAAGTCTGTGGGTTTGAACCCAACCCCTTCTCCAAGAGTATACCAAAATTTTGGAAAAGCCTCTATGATGTCTATGAAAGGACTAAAGATAGTACAAGAGGCCACCTTTATGCAAAATTCTCTTCACTTCATCATCTACCACTAACTCGTTAGGCTCTAATGGAATTTTCATAGCCCTTTGCATAGATATCTACCCCATTAGACACCATCACACACCAAGAGAACAAAACCACCAATTCATACCCCCACCATGCCAATATTTGATCATTGTTCCCTTAAAATGAAAGAGTTCCCTAACAAAACTGTATAATCCTAAGCAACTAGCTTCAATGAGAGTTTGAATAAAATGTCATGGGTTATAGTACCACAAAATAAGAGATGGAATTTTAGTACAACACTAAAGATAGAGCTTGCACCAGAACTCCCCATTTGATAAAAGGATATCAATATTAGCATTAATGCCCACTAACCAAGTAATATTAAGGTGTACTTTACCACATGAATACCAAGGATGGAGATTGTGAAGACAAGAACATGACACTTAAATAAAATAAAATAAATCAAATAACACAATGAAACACAAGATTGCACAAATGGATATATTCAATAATACGGGGGGAGCCAATAAACTCCTTTTGATACAATATGTCCTCAATGAGGGTATTTGATACAATGATTTACAAAAATGCTAGGGTTCTCCAAAACCCTAGATATAACAATGAAGTGTCTTCAGATTGATGTGTTCTTGCTTCCAATAGGGTGAGTGGGCTTTGGATATCCTATGGCGGGCCACTCCAGCTTCAACAGTCATTCAACAATATGTGAAATCTGTAGATCTGCATACACAAAAATAGAGAAAGGGGTTAATAACACTTGTGAGGGCTCCATAGTGTGAGGCCCTCAGACATCAGTAAACCCTAACTAAAAATAGATCAAATGGCATGCGAAATCTACAAATCATGTAATAGAATAAAACCAATAAAGATATACCTTGCTTTCATTTTGTTGTTGTAGTTGGCATGGTGTAGCAAGCTCATACGTGCACTTGGAAGACTCTGACGTGAGCTTCATAGGCTCTAGTGTGCACCTACGAGATACAACAGGCTCTAGAGAGTACCTAAGGAATACAGTAGGCTCTGGTGAGCGCTTCGTAGGCTCTGCAGTGAGCCTCACAAGCTATGGAGGGCACCTACGGGTTAGGGTAGAATTTGTAGAAGCAGATATAGGGGGTGGCAATGAATGCGATGGATGGATGGGGGCTGTGATAATGATGGAGGATGAATGGGGGACTACTGGAACAACAGAATTCTTGTTGGCTTAGCTAGGGCTTTAGATCTTCAAACTCTATCTCTCTCTGCTTCGCTAGGGCTTCAACAATGACTCCTCTAGGGTGCAACTTCTAATCTCAAGGTTCTAGGGTTTGAGCATTTGCAAATGCCCTTATTTTATAATCCAACCTAGGGTTTTCTTAGGGTTTTAGCCTTGCACTTTTAATCGTGTGGCTAAGATTAAATTAGATCCTAAGGTTGAGATTACTTTTTGAGTGTGGCATGGATTAAGGAAGATGGAGGGTGGAGATTAAATTGGATCGGACGATTGTGGTTAATTGAGTTTATAAATATATATTTTATAATAAATATATTATAATATAATATAAAATATTATATTAAATACAAAATAATATTAAAATAATCTCAATTGGGTTAGGAAATGGCAGGAAAGGTGGAATTGGGCCGGGGGAAAATAATAGGTGGGAAAGGTGTATGGTGGACAAGTGGGTGGTGGGATGGTTAGGATGGAGGATTAGTGGCTGTAATTTGGTGTCTATAGATACCCCTTTTTGTACCATGTTGCGTGAAACACAATATGGTGCAAAAATATGAGACACCTACTTGGGCTATGGGCACATAAGCAGCTTCTCTCTATCGTTGGATTTGAGCACTGATGTTGAAGACAAAAGAATAAATAATTTTTGGAATTTTGCGTAGCTTACCCCCTCAATTGGCGAATGAGTTACGAATGTATCTCACAAGCCAATTGAAAATTTTTGTGCAAATAATTAATGATGTAGTGAATTTGTGCAATTGATGAATGAATGGTGTGAAATGCAATGTGATTGTGGATGATATGAATGATGTAAAATACCATGTGATTGTGGATGATATGAATGATGTAAGATGTGATACCATTTTTACCCCAATGGTGGAAAGGGGGTTTTTGCCAAGTGTAGATTGTCATGATCATGTAAGATGTTATCCCATTGTGGGAGAATCATAATGTAATGTGGTTGCCCCAAAATTTGGGATGATTTGATGCTTTTGAAAAAGTTGTCGCAATGGCGTCATTGAGTATGCAAAATATGAAGATGCATGTTGACTAAGTCAATGTAGGGGTGGGGTAGTGACTGTGGAAATTTCTTCACCAATTCCATGATGGAACCAGTCAGTCTACCGGTATGTCCTATATTTTTACTATTGTCAAATGAATGAGTGTTTGTGAATTTGATTATCCATGTTTTCGTGCCCCACGAAAAAGGACATCAATGACTGCTTGTGAGCAAATTGTTCTTGGCAAGGTTTTCCCTAAAATGTGAGGAACCCAATGTGATTGTGATATGTGATAGTGAGATAATGATGATGATCATGTTGAAGTGTCCTTATGGTAGGTTATTCATCTTACCGAATTGCATGGATTACTATCGTTGCAATCGCCAAGTTGATAGGATAACCCACTAGGTACAAGGTTCACTTATTATTGACTTAACAAGACAAAATATGCTATATGATGAGTGTTATATGAAATATGATGATGGAAGAATGTGTGATGAAGTCATGCAATGATTTGGTTGATTGTGGAGTTGATTGATTTGTGCTTTAGCATTTTGTTGGTATTTTGTGCACTTTGTGGTAGAAATGAGTGATTTAGCGGTTAAATCAACTCCAACATGCACGAAATTGGATGGGATGATGAAGTATATGATGAAGAATTATGGAATGTTTATTTTGTGAAAATTTGACCTTGATTGTCATGTTTTGTAATGTGATATGTGTTTTTGAATAATTTGGCCTATTCTCGCAAAATATGCATGCAAAACTATTTGTGTTTTCACAAAATCAAATTTTATGATGTGCATGATGTGTGGATGAAATTTGGTGCAAATTGGATGAGGGGAGCTACTATTTTGAGGGCTTTTGTCTTCAAGGTTTTCTGTTGCCATGTGTGTGGCTGTGTCTGGCATATTCTATAGGTGCACATGCATGCTTGAGTGTGCTACAAGTGCATAGTCGCGCCTGCAGTTTGCAGGCACAGTTCTGCACTTAAATGCGCTAAGGAAAGCTATAAAGAGCTTTTTGAGTGAATATTTAGGCTCATTCGTGTGCTATTGACTTTGAGGAGCTGTGTTTGAGGAGTGGAGTGGATTTGTGAGCTTTGTGAGGCTAGTGAGTGTTTTGTGTGTAGAGGCTATGGTGGCGGAGGGCCTTGGTGCTGTCGATGGAGTGGAGGCACCCTTTGTCCCGATAAGACAGTTTGTTTCCTTTGTGCAAAAAACTTTCTTTTGTTTTGTTTGTTTGTTTTTTTAATATAGGATGAATACTAAAAGAAATGTGATTGTTGTTGCAGCTAAGGGATATTGAGCCTCGACATCACTTCTCTCCTCTTATTCTAGGGATGAGGAAGAAGCTGATGATGGATGAGTGGGAGTTGTTGGGGAGGGTGGGTTTGGAGGGTGTGGCGAGACTTGATGTGGTGAGGGTCAATGAGGGGTATCTCTCGGCCTTGATAGAGAGATGGGACCCAGATAGGGGGACGTTCCAACTACCAACTAGGGAGGCTACCGTCATGCTTGAGGATGTGTATCGCATTCTCAAGGTGTCGATAGAAGGGGAGAAGGTGGTGGTTGGTCGGGATAAGAAGGTCGAGATGGAGAGGATGTTCGGGGATCGATGGGGGGAGGCCTAGATGGGTGATGGGGGTATATGCTACCTGAGCATGTACAAGGCGAAGGAGTTGGATGCGCTCCCAACCTTGATCATGTTCATGTTAGCGAACATAGTGCTACCCAATAGCACTGGTTGTAGGTTCCCATGGAACCTATTGGGGTTGGTGAGGGATCTACTGATAGACCCTCGAGAGTATGCCTGGGTGCTTGCCTTATTGGTGCAGTTATACCGGGAGTTGTATGAGGTGATTCAGAGGGAGAGGAAGGGGATTGGGTGCAACTTCCTCCTTCAGTGTTGGGCATGGGAGCATTTTGTGGTAGCTCGACTCGAGGGGTTGCCATGCGAGTCATGGCAGATGGGGGAGCCTTATGCTAGGCATTGGGCAGTGGCTGAGGAGGTTCAACCGAGTTGAGAGGTGCACATTGGTCAATGGTACCATGATATGTGGTCGGGATTGACTCGAGAAGATGTTATATGGAGGCCATGGTGAGGAGCTAGGTGGGATGGTGATAGGAGGCAACTGCATCGGGTGAGGCAAGCTCGATGGGTTGTTGGGTGGAGGGATGAGGAGGTGGAGTACTTTTAGTACTCGTGGGTGCTAAGGTAGTTTGGCCTACCTCAGGGTGTGCCAGATGAGTTGGTGCTATATCAACATCAATGAGATGAGGGGACACTTCCTTGTGTGGAGCCATGGTGGGTGCAGATGGAGGATGATGAGCAGTTGGAGGTCCTCGATGTGGATGATGTCGGGGTGACTCCTGAGTATGCAGTGTGGTTTGGTGCCCAACCAGTATGGGTACCAAAGGTTGTGGGTGTGGATGTGATAGTTGTGGGGTTGGGGGCTACCCCGAAGAGGACTAGGCCTCAATGAGTGACTAGTCAAAGATGGTCGAGGGGGTCGGTTGAGCCGACTCTGGAGATGGGGTTGGTAGATGAGGGGAGGGGGGATGATGAGGATATGGGTGAGATATCTGAGTTGGTGAGGTTGTGGGCTGAGTTGGAGCAGCTTCGCGAGGAGCATGAGACTATGCTCGAGACTCAGAGGGAGTCGAGGGCCACTATAGCATGGTTAGAGGTGGAGCGGATGGCGATTGTTGCTAGTGATCAGGCGATGATCACAAGGCTTTAGGCAAATATTTTGGTGAAGGAGCAGCGACATCAGATGGATTTACGATATCTATGGGCCAGTGAGGCATACGTACATTCTTTGGAGGATGTGTGTATGCAACACCATATTACATTACCGGATCCTCCTTCTTCTGTGGTTGAGTCATCTAGGCATATGAAGTCTAGGTAGAGTACTAGGTCGAGGGCTCCTACTAGGTCTCAGGAGTCTTCTCATGGACAATAGACTTAGTGCTTAGATGCACTATTTTGTATATATGAGCCTTGGTGCTCCATTGTAGCCTTTTGGCATTGATTGTATATGTGATATATATATATATTATATATATACATGGCTTTTTCATATATGTGTGTTATCTCTTGTGTGGATGCTTTTATGTTTTATGCAATTCCTATTTTATGTTTTGATGATGAATGCAAGCTAACCATGATGTGTATGCCTAAGGTTTGTATGGATGATGTATGCAAGCTATATGATGCGCTATGGATGTTTATATGAATGATGTATGCAGGTAAATGAATCTAAACTATATGAGAGGAATGCATGTTGTTCACATGATCTTTTACAGTTCAAAAATTTTATTGACCAGTTTTGTTGTCCATTGTTTGGCAATCGGGGGTACCGAATTTGGTGGTGTTCTGCAACTTTACTTACTATGAAGACATTGTTGTTTATATGGAGGAAGATATGGATGTTGATATGGAAGAAGATATGGATGTTGATATGAAAGAAGATATGAATGTTGATATGGAAGAAGATATGGATGTTGATATGGAATGAGTACTACAAAATTTTCAAAGACTCAATCATACTAGTATTATCAAGCAAACTCACTTGGGTTGTCTAACTTTCTTTAGGACCAATGTGTGTGCAAGTGAGGTTCATATACCAAATCTTGAGTGTGACAATGACCCTATCCAATCATGGACCAGTGTGTGTGCATGTGAAGTTCATTGACCCATTATGAGTAAATTGGGTATGACCTGTTATGGAGATGACCCTGAAGCTAGCATGTCCTTATGTGTGGTCAGAGGTCTCCTTGTTTGCCAAGTAGACATGTCACCCTACATGAGCTTACTCCATTGCTAGTTAGGCGTCTATAGCCCCGATGGAGATTCACTCCATAGTCCAATGAGATTGATCTTTCAGGTCTTGGGGATGACTACCCATCCTTCTCAGGGACGTGTAGTACGATCCTTACAACTTTAGGGATCAAGGGTGTTTTGGATTTAATTTGTTAATTTGGTATAGAGCTTTGGGGAATCAAATTCTCAACTGAAGTGTGATGAGAATGTTGACCCTATCCTTACTACTCTATGCTTTTATGTTTATGTTTGGAGAACAATTGTGGTAGTGGTGAAAACCACTGTTTGTGCTTTGGACCATGTTGCATGATGGGACAAGCAAGGATTATCCCTTTTTGCTTCGAGGTACTACCCAAGTATGGTACTAACCCTCTTTGTCTCATAATATTTTTAAAATGGGATGGAATGTGATTGGTCCAAGATTGTATTTGGGATCAATCGACAATGCTCAAGACTTTCTTAGTGTGAAAAGTGTGTTTTGGTCCTAAAGAAAATTGGACATCCGTTTGGAGGTTTTTTGCTACCCTAGTAATGGCTGAGTGACTAAAAATCTATGTTTTTGTGACACGTGATGTGGTTGACATATGAATTTTGTTAAAGTTGCATAAATATTTCAAACTAGGTACCCCCAATCGTTATAACTTGACTCTTTGTTTTATGGTCATATCATCATTACTTTTCCAGATCATTGAACATGGGATGGGATGAATGCAAATGTATATGCCTAATGCAATGGAATATGTATGATTTAATGAAACCATGCATGAATGCAAAAAGTGAAGATGTATGTTAAATGCCTAAATGTAAATGGAATGTATGCAATGTAGATATGCCTATGTGGATGATGATTTTATTTTTTATATAGTAAAAGCCATGTATATAGACATATAATGTGTCACTTTTAACAATGAAATGCCTTTAAATGAAGAACATTAAGTGGTTCGGGGTCCTCTATTCCCTCTAAATCAGCAAGCCTATAAGTACCATTACCCACTTTTTGAGTGATTATGTATGGACCTAACCAATTTACTGTGAATTTGTCACGAAGATGTGGCAAAGCATTGGTGTTTTGTTGGTTCTCTTTGAGTACAAGATCCCCTACTTGAAATTCCCGAAGATGGACTTTAGCATTGTAAGCATGCTTGAGGATGTCTTGATAAACTCGTAAATGTTCTAATGCATTGACTCACCTTTCATCTAGGAGTGTGAGTTGGTCAAGTCGTGCTTGTCTAGATGTATCATCATCTATGAATTCTTGCAAGGAAACTCGTAAGGAAGGAATCTCAAGCTCAAGAGGCATAATAGCTTCAACTCCATAGACCAGGGAGAATGGTGTTGCTCCTGTTGGCGTTCGGATGCTTGTTCGATAAGCCCAAAGTGCCAACGGAATTTGTGTATGCCAATATTTATGATTTTCTTTGACGAGTTTCTTAAGAATGGCAATCAAGGTCTTATTGGTAGCTTCAGCTTGTCCATTTGCTTGTGGGTAATAAGGAGTTGAGAAACTATGTTGGATATTATACTTCTCGCAGAGTGCTCAAACATCCTTGTTCTTGAAAGACTTACCATTATTTGAAATGATTTTAGAGGGAATGCCAAAGTGACAGATGATATGATGGAGTATGAAATCCACAATTTGAGGTCCTATCATACTGGTTAGAGGTATTGCCTCAACCCACTTTGTGAAGTATTCCATGGCGGTTATGATGAATGTGTGTTGTCTCGAAGAAGAGGGTGAGATATTACCAATTAGGTCTAGGCCCCATTGTGAAAAGGGCCAAAGAATTTGTATTGGTTGTAAAGCTTGTGATGGTACGTGAGTTAAATTGGCATGTGTTTGACATTGTTTGCAATTTTTGACATATGTGCAATAGTCATGTTCCATTGTGGGCCAATAATAACCCATGCATAATAGGTGCTTTGCAATGGCCATTCCACTAAAATGACCACCACAAGTACCATCATGGGCTTCCTCTATGGCCCTTTGGGCCTCCCCAGGTTCGAGGCATCGAAGCAAAATTCCATCATAACCCCGTTTATACAACACGTCACCCAAGAGAATGAAACGGGCTACCCTTTGCTTGAAAGCGCGTTTGGCAGACCGAGACATGTCCTATGGGAGTGTTCCAAATTTTAAGAAGGCTACAATGGGGCTTGTCCAAGACTCACATGATTCCATGTGGATAAAGCAAACATATTTTCCATCTTTTGGGTCAGTGCGAACAACGACCGCTTTAGAGATTGTTGAGATTATTAGGGGCTGAACCTCTCCTAAGTCATTCTTTGGAATCAAGGATCCAAGAGAGGCCATTGCATCTGAAAATCTATTAGTCGAATGAGGTAAGTTATTGATTTCATACCATTCAAATGTTGAGAGCAATTTCATTGCTACTTCATGATAAAGCTTAATGGTAGGTTCTTTGCATTGGTATTCTCCAGTTACTTGTTTGACCACAAGTTGAGAATCCCCAAATATTTGAATATGCTTAATACCCATAGCTATAGCTGATTGAAGACCTAAGATTAAGGCTTCGTACTCTAGTGTGTTGTTTGTACATGAGAAGTCTAACTTGAATGATAAGGGGATAGGAATCCCCTGTGGTGTATGAAAGACAACTCCCATACATTTACCTTTCTCACACTTAGATCCATCAAAGAATAATGTGATATCGACATCTTCCTTGGGAATGACATCATTGTCTACTTCAGTGATTGAAAATACCGAATCATCTAGGAGCTCAATAATCAAAGGATGATCACTAGGTTGTGGAGCTTCCACAAGTTGATCAATGATAACCTGACCTTTAATGGATTTTTGGCTAATAAATTCGAGATCAAATTCTATGAGTAGCATTATCCATTTAGCGGTACGGGTGTTGTTATAAGTGTGAGACATCATATAATGCAAAGGATTTTCTCTAGCTATGACATAGGTTGTTTGACTTAGCATATAATGTTGAAGTTTCTTAGTGGCCAAAACCACCACTAAGCATAGTTTTTCTACATAAGCGTATCGTGTTTCATAGCTTACCAACATTTGACTAATGTAATAGATTGCTTGCTCTTGATTTTGTTCATTTTTCTATGCAAGCATTGTCCCTAAAGCAGCCTCTATAGCTAAGACATAAAGATGAAAAGGGACCCCTGACCTAGGAGGAGTTAAGACTGGTGGTGAAGTTAGATAGTGCTTGACATCATCAAATGCTTTTTTACATTCATCTATCCATACGAATTATACCCCCTTTTGTAGAAAGTGATTAAATGGCCTGCATTTATCAAAAAGTTGCACAATGAAGTGTTTGATCGATTGAATTTTACCTTGCAAGCTATGCAATTCCTTGAGGTTAGTTGGGGGTGGTATTTCTATGATGGCCTTAACCTTATTTGGGTCCACTTCAATGCCTCTTTTGGAGACAATGAATCCTAAAATTTTACCAGAGGTAACGCCAAAGACACACTTTTTGGGATTTAACCTCACCTTATACTCTAGAAGTCGGTCAAAAATATTTTCCAAGACATCAACATGTTCTTGTCGGGTTTTAGATTTAGCCAAGAGATCATCTACATAGTCTTCAATGATTTTGTGCATGTAATAATGAAAGATGTAAGTCATGGCTCTTTGATAAGTAGCTCCTACATTTTTGAGGCCAAAGGGCATAACCCTAAAACAAAATGTTCCCCAAGGTGTTGTGAATGTTGTTTTATGTTGGTCATTAGGATTTATTCGAATTTGGTTGTATCCTAAAAAACCATCCATGAAGGAAAGCATTTCGTGGCCTGCACAGGTATCGACAAGAGTATCAATGTTTGGTAGAGGGAAGTCATCCTTAGGACACACTTTATTTAGATCTCGAAAGTCATTGCAAATGCATATCGCTCTATTAGGCTTGCGAACGGGTACCATGTTTGATAGCCACTTAGGATAGTCAATAGGAATGATAAAATGTATGTCTAACAATTTTTGTATTTCCTCTTTGACTATGAGGGCTATGGTAGGATGCATTCTCCTAAGTTTTTGTTTGATCGGATTGGCGTCAGGACGCAAGGTGAGATTGTGGACAACAAGATCAGGATCAAGGCTAGGCATATCCTTTTAGGACTATGCAAACACTTCTTTCTTTTTCTTGAGCAGAGCAATGAATTGCTCTTGTTCATCGAGTGTTAAACTTTTGCCAAGCTTGAAAATTTGTGGGTTTTTAGGATCTGAACTAAGGTTCACATCGATGGTATCTTCAATGGACATATGTGAACCTTCCTCAAGTTGATGTGGTGTTGGGATCATATTAAATTCATCTAAGATGTTTTCTAATTTTTATTGCTTATCAATGTCTAACTCTTCCTAAAAGACCTCGGGACCATTGGTAAAAAGTGACGGAGGTGAAGGTGGCGATGAAGGAGGAATGTAGTGGGCCGAAGCCTTTAGCAATTCCTCAGATAGGGTAAACTCTGAAGAGGAGGGTGTGGAGGAAATATGATTCAAGTCAATAAGGCTAATGTCAATTGGAATTGGCCTAGCCAAATCGTATGGATTACGGAGTGGGGTAAATAAGTCAATAGGATTCATATTGACCTAGCAAAAGGTAGGATGGTTTGGCCAAATGGGCAGATGGAAAAATTGAATCGGAATCGATGTTGAGGTGTGGTATCCCTATAATAGTGAATGTGAAAACATCATAGCAACATTTTTTTTTTGAAATGTTTTGTTGATTTTGATTTTTTTTTGAAATATGTACATATGTTACAATTCTTGGCTTATGTGGGTGGCTCAAGGCAGATTACTAGGTGGATCATCTTGTTCTTGTGGAAGAAGCAAGCGGAATATGGGATGATGGATGGGGAACATTCGAAGGTAAAACTCTTCCTGTTGGGTGATGGGGACAATGGGTTGTGACTCCTCTTCAGAATCGTTAGAAGAATTTGACATGACCTCAAATTCTTCATAACTTTCATTGTCGAAATAAAATACAAGATAGGTGAAGTTGATGGGATCATCTTCGTCTACTTTGTCCATGCAAAGTTCTTGAAGGGCTTGTTCAAGAGAAGATGTTGAGGGTAATGGGTGATGGGGTGATCTTCATCATTGAGTGCAATATTTTTAAAGGCTTGCTCAATATAAGTGGTGGAAGACAACGAGGTATAGCCTAAACCAAAATGATCATGGGAACCTCTATATGGGACCTCTAAGATATCATGCATCCCTTGCTCATGGGAACCTAAACCTTGACCTTGCCAATGGAACATATTAAAGTATCGAGCTGGAAACTCCTCTATGTTAGGTATGTTGGAATGCCTAGGATCATGTGGTTCTTTAGGTGGGTTTGCCCTAGTTGAGAAATCCAACCCTCCATAAACAAAGTTAATGTTGTTTGGAGCAACACTCATGTCGTAAACAATGCCTATGGATAAAGAATGGTCTTGAGGGATGTCCAAAATCCTTAGCTATGGGAATGGCTAGGGGTGTAATGGTGACGTCTTGGACCACGTACTCACCAATGCTCAGATTAGTGATGTGGACTATGACTTGGGTTGATGAGGTGGATGGTGAAGGCTCAGGTGGCTCTGGATTGGTTGTGGACAATGGTGAGTTAAATATGTCACAATATGAAAGTTTGACTTGTGACACATCGACTGATGGAGTGGGATTGGATGGTGGTGTGGCATGATGAGATGGAATAGAAGAAGTGGTTGTAGTAGAAGGGGTTGTTGTGATGTACGATGTGTTAATGGAAGATTGACCATGAGTACATGTACAAGAAGGAATGGATGTTTGAGAAGGTGATGTGATGGGTAGCTCCTCTAAGATGGGAGCCTTAGAAGAAGATGGAGATGGATTAGAAGAATGCGGATTAAAATATGATGTGGGTGGATTTGATGATGGTGCCAAGAATAGGTGGGTGGAAGGTAACATGGATTCATAAGGATTTGAAATGAAATTACAATACTTAAAAGGTTCAACATCTGTGGGGATGCAATGGACTTGTCCATCATGAACGTATTTCAAGCATTGGTGGAGAATTGAAGGAACACATTTCATTTCCCTCATCCAAGGTCTACCGAGGAGTATATTATACACCATGGCTCCTTCCAAGATATGAAAAATTG
The DNA here is from genome assembly GCA_028583015.1 of Wollemia nobilis. Lineage (NCBI taxonomy): Eukaryota > Viridiplantae > Streptophyta > Pinopsida > Araucariales > Araucariaceae > Wollemia > Wollemia nobilis. Next base: position 2,826,755 of record JAQPPZ010001711.1, on the reverse strand, counting down.
TGTGCAACATTCCGGTCCCTACTTCTATAAGTAAAACAATAGTGCCAACTTTGGTACACAAAGCATCGTTAAATGCTTTGAGGGTGAATGATGATTTGGAAATGTGGGATGGAGGTAATTTAAGGTGGATAATGGTAGTGGTAGTAATAATATTGATTGACGAGCTGGTATCAATTAATACTCTTTTGAATGGCTTTCTGTCTATTAATGCCATTATGTGCAATGGAGGGTCCACCGATTCTGAACTCATTGATTTTATCTCAAAGTCGTAGAAGGTAATTGATGGTTCCATGCATGTTCTAACACTCCCTACAAAGTTGTTGAAGGCATTAGAGTCTTGGGATTCTAACTCAATTGACTTGAGTATTTCCATTAAAGCTTCTCTATGCCTAGGGGATTGTTGGATGAGTTCATATATAGAAATTTTTGCTGATGCCATTTTCAAACTAGTGGTTAACCGGTTAGTTAAGGTTACTATTGGCCTTATTGGACGAAGAATGGGCGGATTGGATGGGTTGGATAGATTGATTGGCGAAGATGGATTTGGTGATGTTTGGATGGGAGGTGGGTTTGAAGGTTGTTGAGCATTTTTTTTATTTTTCCTTTTCCCTCTAGTGACCACATGGACTGCTCCTACAAAGTTTTGGTATTGTTGGACATGATTTACTTGATTAGGAGGTGGTTGTTGATTATTACCTCCTATATTATGTTGGAACTCCCCATGGTTAGGTAGAGGTGTCTGATATATACCCAAATTTTTATTTTGTGGAGCTAAGGGATTACCACGTTAATGGCCCCTAAGTCTATGAGGTCTTGCACTATGTTTTTGAACACATGGAAGGAATTGATATCATGCCCATTTTACCCATGGTATGGGCAAAACTAGTGTTCTCTATAACTTTTAGGTATTTTAGGTCTTTTGCACTATTGTTTCTAGGGTAGATATTGGTGGATGGAAATCACAACCACCGACCAAATCTCAAGCAATGGATGGTGATGAAATCTAGCCACTACTGTTAAAAATGTGAATCGTGCAAGTGTGTGTGATTTATTTTATTAGATTTCTCATTCTCTATGGTGTGCAAACAATATTAAATATTACTAACTTCACTAATCTAAATCAGAAGCCAACACAAAGACGTAAATTTCACCTAAAGAGAGTGGAGTACACCGCTCAAAACCCCTTGCCTACAAATGATTAAAATCACAAGAGCAATCAGAGAGTTCATCCACCTCTCTGCCACGGGGGCCAGCCTAGGGCAGGATTACTTTATGCCTCAAGATGTTTTTCCTATTTAGTTATGAAAAATTAAAGAGATATTTAACCATAAAATGCAAAATCTAGGATGCGTTTATGTTTCATATGCACTCAAAAATGCAAACAATAACCTAGATCTATAGATTTCAGGACAAAAAATGAATTTGATATAATGAAACACACACAAACCCTAAATGTAACTTGCTACCAATTATTTCCCAAATTGCTTAATGTTAAACCTAGAAATAGTGAAAAATAGTAGCAGCATGCAGAATACATAAATCGCTAAATGGCAACCTAGGGTTATGAAACTTACTTGGAAGCCTTAGCTCTACTCCATATTACTGCCAAGTATGGTTGGGTGCCTACGCAGGCACAACAGGGCACCTGGTAGGCATAGGAGGGTGCCTGTGATTGTTTACATATGCTTCCAAACGCTCTGTGGATGCTCCTAAACACCTGTGTAATCTCTAAAAATGCTACAGACTACTTCAAAAAATCCTAGTGATGAAATCGATGTTCTCTATGCTTCTAAAAAATCTTATAACAAATAGAAATAAAATTAAGTTAGCAAGGTAGATCTATTAAATAATGAAACCCTTGTGGGGTCCCACTATGATCACCACTTATGAAGACAAGGACACGACACTTAAATAAAATAAAATAAATCAAATAAAATAATGAGATACAAGATTACACAAATGGATATATTGAATAATATGGGGGGAGCCAATAATCTCCTTTTGATACAATATATCCTTAATGAGGGTATTTGATATAATGATTTACACAAATGCTAGGATTTTGTGAAGCTAAGGGATTATCCATGTTAATGGCCCCTAAGTCTATGAGGTCTTGCACTATGTTTTTGAACACATGAAAGGAATTGATATCATGACCATTTTGTCGATGGTATAGGCAAAACAAGTGTTCTATATAAATTTTAGGTCTTTTGGTGGGATCATTGGGCCTAATGTTTGGCAAGACTAATTTGTTGGTCTCATACAACCTTCAAAATATGGATGAATATGATTCCTCTAAGGGAGTGTATTGAAATTGGGGTCGATTGATTTGGTGGCAGGTAGGTTGTTCCACAGTTGGCACTGTGTTTTGTATCGTTGGTGCTTGGGTTACTGATGCGACCGCATGATAGGAAATTTGTTGTTGCACTATTTTTGAGCCATAACAGGCTGGATCATGACCACTTGATTGACTTTATTAGTTGTGTTAGCCATTAACACTTGTGTTGATTTGGTTTGGCCAGTTTTATTATTTCGATATTGGCCCCTATTTTGCCATTATTTCTTCTTAGGCTTAATGACACCCTCTTGGATTTTTATCTCCTCAATGACACTAGCCTGTGCTAAAGCCTCCTCAAATGTTCTATAAGTATTGAGCTATAGCATCCAAGAGATGGATTTTAAGCAAATCTTGGTAAAACGTTTGATAATTTCTTCCATTTGGAGGGAGAATGGCAACATTGTTATGACTGTCCTCCAATGGTTTCTAAAATCATAGATAGGTTCCTCATCCCATTTTTTTAATTAATACATATATGATAAGGACACCTTATTTTTAATATTAAGGGTGAAGCATTCCAAGAACAGATCTATCAATTGATCAAAAGTATAAATACTATTTGTAGGCAATTGAGTGTACCATTCAATGGCATCTCCCCCTAACGCTTGAGGAAATGTTCAAAGCATAAGAGAATTATCATTGCTAATTTGAAAACATACGTGGACAAATGAACTCACATGCTCCTTAGGATCCTTAGTTCCCTTGAACTTGTTACTTTTGGTACCCTAAAATCTATCGTATATGGCGGTGATGGTACTAAGGGATGGATTAGTTGATGGATCAGTTGGATTAATGTGAGATTTTTTTTCATTATCCCTGGTGATTTTTGCATCAACTAATCGATTTGCTTTTGCATTACCTAAAATTTAAGATCTTCTTTTGGAATATGAGGACCTTGGATTATGTGATGGCTGATTGATGGGCTGGATGGTAGATGTTGGGGTGTGACCAACATGGTGTTGTGGAATGGATTGGGTTGGGTATGTGGAGATGATTGATGGTTGAAATATGGGGATGATTGATGAGGATGATGATGGAGAAATGAATTGTGTTGTTGGTTAGTGGTAATGTTGATTGGTATGGTGGATGTGTGGAGTGGTGGTAGATTGGGGATGAACACTATGGAAGATTGAGGGACCTATACTAATTTTTTATTAGTGAGCGAAGGTTGATTTGGAACTCCTTGGGTCATAGGGTCTATGTAAGCTGACTGTTTTCCTTTTGTTCATTATGAAAGCAATATGTTGATGAGCTCTAATGTATCTGTAAGTTCTTGGTTTGACCATGTGTTGAATGATGGGATTGTGGTTGGGTGAGAAAATGAATAGATTGATGATGATGGATGATTAGTCATGGTCATGTTGGCTAAGTGAGATGATGGAGGTGCAGATGACATGGTCATGTTGGCTAAGTGAGATGATGGAGGTGTGGATGATGATGGATGAGATGACATGGGTATGGTGCAAGTTGCATTTGATGTTATAACTTGGAGTCTAGGGACTTGTGAGGCAGCATTGACATACTCCTCATACAAGGGGTTGGTATAGGTGGATGTGAGATAAGTGTTTGGAACACTTAGGTTTTGTGGTGGTTGGCTCATGGAGGAAGGTATACCATATTCATAAGTCGAATTAGGATATCCTTGGGAAAGGTAGGTGGTAGCCAATTTGGATTCTTCAAAACCTTCTTGGATAAGGGGTTCTAAGACATAGTTAGAAGCCTTGTAAAGGGCCTACACTCTATCCATGTCTATGTAGGTGGTGGATATATCCATATTGTGTGAATGTGTCTCTACTTGATAGTGGGGTGGATGGGATAATCTAAACAAAGTAGTCTGAACCATATTGGATGGGGCTACTGAAGTAGCGAGCTCATGGAAACTTTTTTCCATTAAACTACTTTGGTTTATTATTTTCTTTTGTTGTCATGTTAGCACCATAAAGTAGTTAAACCAAATATTCAAAGCTTATCTAAATCACACAAATTAACAACTTTTCTAAAATTTAAAGCAAATAAAACAATCAGTCCTAGGTTTCACCGTGTGTGGCTTACCTTGTTCATTAATTATTTTCTTTCATTAATGTGAAGTTCCTTTTAGAATTTTTGGCTTGTGTGTTTTGATGTAACTTAATCTTGTTTAATGAAAAACAAAGGTAAAAACTAAGGCTAGCCAAGGCAACGAGATTATTTTTGGTAATGACCTCCAAAAATTTTGCTCGGGGGTAGTCCTATGGTTTCTAGGGTAGATATTGGTGGATGGAAATCATGGCCACCGTCACCAAATCTCAAGCAATGGCTGGTGATGAAATCCAACCACTGTTGTTAAAAATGTGAATCATGCAAGTGTGTGTGATTTATTTTATTAGATTTCTCATTCTCTATGGTGTGCAAACAATATTAAATATTACTAACTTCACTAATATAAATTAGAAGCCAACACAAAGACGTAAATTTCACCTAAAGAGAGTGGAGTACACCGCTCAAAACTCCCTACCTACAAATGGTTAAAATAACAAGAGCAATCGGAGAGTTCGTCCACCTCTCTACCAAAGGGGCCAGCCTAGGGCAGGATTAATTTATGCCTCAATATGTTGTTCCTATTTAGATATGTAAAATTAAAGAGATATTTAACCCTAAAATGCAAAATATAGGATGCATTTATGTTTCATATGCACTCAAAAATGCAAACAATAACCTAGATCTATATATTTCAGAACAAAAAATGAATTTGATATAATGAAACACACACAAACCCTAAATGTAACTTGCTACCGATTCTTTCCCAAATTGCTTAATGTTAAACCCAAAAATAGTGAAAAATAGTAGTAGCATGCAGAATACGTAAATCTCTAAATGGCAACCTAGGGTTATGAAACATACTTGGAAGCCTTAGATCTACTCCATATTACTGCCAGGTGTGGTTGGACACCTGTGTAGGCACAACAGGGCACCTGCTATGCATGGGAGAGTGCCTACGATTGTCTGTAGATGCTTCCAAATGCTCCGTGGATGCTCCTGAACACCTACATAATCTCTGAAAATGCTGCAGACTTCTTCATAAAACCCTAGTGATGAAATCAATGATCTTTATGCTTTTAAAAATTCTTGTAACAAACAAAAATAAAATTAAGTTAGCAAGGTAGATATATTAAATAATGAAACCCTTGTGGGGTCCCACCATGATCGCCATTTGTGAAGACAAGGACACGACACTTAAATAAAATAAAATAAATCAAATAACACAATGAGATACAAGATTTCACAAATGGATATATTCAATAATATGGTGGGAGCTAATAAACTCCTTTTGATACAATATATCCTCAATGAGGGTATTTGATACAATGATTTACATAAACTCTAGGGTTCTCTGAAACCCTAGCTATAACAATGAAGTGTCTTCAGATTGATATATTCTTGCTTCCAACGGGGTGATTGGGCTTTGGATATGCTATGGTGGGCCACTCTAGCTTCAATAGACATTCATTATGAAATATATAGATCTGTATACACAAAAATAGAGAAATGGGTTAATAACACCTATGAGGGATCCATAGTGTGAGGTCCTCAGACATCAATAAATCCTAACTAAAAATGGATCAAATGGCATGTGAAATCTACAAATTATGTAACAGAATAAAAACAATAAATATATACCTTGCTTTAATTTTGTTTTTGTTGTTGGCATGGTGTAGCAGGATTAGATTCACATTTCTATAGTTGCAGCAGGCTCGGACGCGCACTTGGAAGGCTCTGACATGAACTTCACAGGCTCTGGTGTGCACCTACATGATACAACAGGATCTAGAGAGTGCCTAAAAAATACATTAGGATCTAGTGAGCACTTCATAGGGTCTACAGTGAGCCTCACATGCTCTAGAGGGCACTTGCAGGTTAGGGCATGTAACCACCAGAAAGGGTTATACCCGATTTCAGCTCCTATTGTGATAAATGGTAAAGATATAACATGCATACAAGTAAACGAAATTGAAAACAAATGAAACAAGAAAGAAAACACTTTATTCCATTATATTTGAAGTCAAAACCCAATTACAAGTACGTCCCTCTTAGGGATATTCATTTTGATACAATATTAGAATAGGAGTGCTCAATTGTTTTCCCTCTTAAGGGTAGGTGTGATTTCCAAATACCTCTTAGTAAATTGATGGTTTTCTCTCCTTTAAAATTGTTCCCTGTGGTCAAGAAACAAAAATAATGTCAAAAATATAGGCTGCCTCTCATGATGAGGCCCTTTTAGGTAAAATGCATAATGACACCATTAACATGCATAATAAAGAAAGTATAAAAGGTGATTCTAAAATATGGAAATCGAATCAAGATTCATACAATAGCATAAAGAAATATAGCAGCTACTCTATGCATGGATCAGATATATGAAATAAGGCATGAAAGTGCATAAAGAACTTATTAATGTCCTAATTTAAGCATAAACATAAAGAAGCTAAACTAACATAAATATACAATCAGAAGTATGCTAAAATGTATTTTAACCATGAAAAAAACTAATCTAACCTAATTAGCTAGACAAAAATGAAATTAGGAAGGAGGTTATATCTCTACTACAAACTGTAGCTCTGGTACGCAGTCTACACTGTAAACCATGGTTGACAGCCATGGTTAGCACTTTTATAGGCTTCCCCTCAATTCCAAGGGTAGTGGGCTTAACCTCCTTGTCCAATTGATGTTCAAGGGTCACCTTCGATGTCCTTCTAACATTTTTGGTGGTCAAATCACTATGATGGGCCTTCATTTTCTCAAATTTACATTTCTTGATCCTCCTAGGCTCCTAGGGATCCCATGGCAAACTGATCATTGGATGAATAGCAAAGTATTCTTTGGATGCACAAATTTAGTATGCAATTCGATAGGGCTTTGCTACTCGCTTGATCACTTCATAATCACTCGATAATTCATCAGTGCTTCGCTATACAAATCATCTATATCATTGCCCTCATTTGTAGGGGTACTTATAGGACTACCCAAGTGCTAAGGATGGCTTCCTGGAGAAGCCAATATCAAGAAGGTGTGGTTAGGATAGTTGAAATGGAAGCTTCCACCATCTAACCACCTTCTTCTAGATCCAATGGATGTTTCAACTGATTTGGCTTAGATTGAAGGTCAACTAAACTTCAGTTAAGACTGTAGGTCATAACTGTGGTCTAGACTACAAACCGTAGGTCTCATCCATGGTTCAGCTATAAATCATAGGTCTGGGTTGTAGTTCAGACCAATTAGCCAAGGATACCAAATTGAGTGGTTAGAACCACTACTCTATCTTGGAGTCTATCCAAAATCTTCCATATGGTCTTGTAGCATGTCCATATGAGTAGTCGCTCTCGACATGACGTGTTTTAGGTGTCTACAGATACCCCTTTTGATATATGTTGTGAGATTGAACAATACTGAGCAAAAATAAAACTCCTAAAATGATGCTAAATATTCTATGATGATCATTAGTCAGATCAACATTAGATTCCCCAGGTCCAGCAAAAGGACATGCATCCTAGAATCATTGCTTCCAACTCTTTGGAGGCTTAAACTTGAAAAGCTTATGCCCTTCTAATCTCATTCGGTGTGGTTGTGCATTCCATAGGTATCTTATGACCCATAGACCTAAAATGCGGATAACAACAAGTAAAATTATATTTGATATTTACCCCAAGAAAAGGGGTAAGCTTATGATAGCTATTTACAATGATTTGCAACGATGAACACAATTTTGACAATATCAAGGGATCTACGATCTTCAGGATCTTCTGTTGATTTTGATTATGATTTGATATTATGACTACCCCCTCAAGTGATGAGTCTATGAGGGTAATGACAATTAATAAAGTGATGATGTCACTTGACCACCATGGATGATCTGGATAAATTTAGATTTGAGCAAATTAATGGCTTTGCTAGGCCTAGCTCAACTTTTTATTCCAACTGTTTATAGTATTTGCATGCTTCTATCCCACGAAGCTGTCAGGCTACAATAGCCATCTTAGGGAATAGAATTGATACAAATACAATTAGAATTATGTTGAATCAAATTATTGATGATTTGCTGAAAAAAAGGTCATAGAAGAAATGACATGCAATGCCTCATTCCCGTGGAGCAATCCAGTCGTGAAGGCCTTCTTAGGGATTTAAAAGAAGCATATCAGATCAACGATGACAATTTTTGCCCCAAATGTCCTTATGTTAATTTACTCATCATGTTGAATTACATGGATCACAAGTCGCTACAACCACCAAGTATATAAGGTAAATTACTGAATACGAGGTACATTTGGTGTTTTAATTTATTTGATTTTTTTGGTTGTTTTGAATTATGCATTGAGCTTATTTATTTTGTTGGGAGGTGTGTCGCTCCATGAAAGGATTGTCGTAGCGATGACCTCAGTTGAATGTACCTTATAATCTTAGCTAGATTTTTAATTTTTAATTAGATCCCAGTGCTTGATTATCACCAAAATTCCAAATTAGTTTACTTTTATTGCATTTTGACCCAATGGGAGGCATTAATTGATACTTTTGGCCCTTCCCATGGTGGGGTTTTCTAAAAATGTCTGCCAATTGCAAACCATAACTAGGTTATGTGGTTCCCATTTACAAAATTGGGAACAACAACTAGAGCCTGCGGTCCATGCTGAATATGAGAAGTCTATAAAATTTCCAAATTTCAAATATCTCTCATTATTCCTTGACAGTGACCTACAACTGGAGCTCTGACAGTGATAGTTGACTAAATTGACCTGCAACCTAGCACACCTTACCTTCACACCAACTCATAGCATGATGGTAGGGCACAGGCAAGCGTCTTCTAGCCACGAAGGATGAGGGGAGGGCAAGGTAACTCAAAAACCAAGACCTCACATCCATTACCAATAAAATAAACCCAATTAAGTAATCATTAAATCAATCTCACCAAACTGCTGGTAATGAACCTCATTTTAGGTTAGGATATCTTAGGTTTATTAATTTTCGTATTTTTAACCGTAGTATCATACCCGGTGAGACTTCGAATAGAGACTGCAGGTATAGCTACGGTTCCCAATTGGTCAATTAGGGATCACAGATGCCAGCTACGGTCAGCATTCAAACTTCCAATGGTCAAATTTTAACCGCATGCGGACCGTAAGGTTGACCCGCGGTTCGCCAACTTTAGGAAAATTTTACAAAATTTTTAATCTTTCTAAATGTTTAGAGGCAATTAATATCATTTAATGCATTTCTGACCTATTTGACTGACAAATTTAATTTGAGGCCTGCATGATGACATGTCCTTGCAATTTTATCAGTTTTTTTACTATTTTTGATGATTTTTAGATCAATTTTTAAATTTTTTTGCATGTTTTAGTTAGCTTTTTCCTTATTTTATGCTATTTATTCTAGAGATTGACCTCTAGAGCATGAGAGCCTAACATTCTAAAGACTATTCATGAAGAATTCACTAATGGTGAGCAGGAGTGGTTCAGAGCTATTGGATTAAGCTATGTTTTGGATCTACCCACCATTAGGTAGATCAATCCTATTTGACCACGTTGGCCCATCGCTGGAATATGCGGACCAACACATTTCACCTACCTACAAGTGAAATGATAGTTACACTAGAGGATGTCTACAGGATATTCATGATACCCATTGATGGTGAGGCCATCATCTGCTCCACCTCTGGGGCTAAGAAGTCTGTACTCAACACTATCTTCGATGCTCGGAGTGAGGAAGCTTAGGATGCTATCGACCTTAGAGGGGTCCACATTGGCTACTGGTAGGGGAATAATGTATTCTTCATACGTGAAGTCATCTTCATGCACCTGGTGGTGCAATTTATGCTTCTAGACTCCTCAAGCATGAGGATTCTATTGAACCTTCTAGGTACTATACATAGAGTAGTACATAACTCTATCCACCAACCACTACTCGTAGCATAGGGGAGCACACTACTAGCTTAGCTCTATCAAGAGCTATATCATATTACTAAGTGTAGTTGTAAGGGCATCAGCTACAGTCTACTTTTGTAGATATGGGGCTGGCAGCATATCATAGTAGAGCATCCTAGGAGCTACCTCTATCCATTATAGACATTAATGATGAGCATCAGTGCTATACTGCTTGTTGGCATCGGGAGGAGGAGGGCTTCCAGATTAGGACTCATGCTGGCAAGACCCAACATTACATCACATGATTTGTAGCACTTGGACCGGATGATATCCATTGGTGGCCCTACATGGATTGTCCTGATTGGCCTGAGGCTGGCGAGAGGCTTCGATGGGCTCATTGGGAAAGATGGATGATTGACTGAGATCAAGGAGTTTTAGTTCTTCTCTCATGTCCTATGTTAATTTGGTATGGTGTAGGACATCCCGAAGATCCCATTCACCTATATGCACCTATATTTGGAGAGGGATCTATCATGGATCCAAGACCCAACATTAGGTGATGCTCTATATGACTTCCAAGAGACTAGGATTGACATAATAATGACCACTCCAGAGTACGAAGGATGGTGGTCTATGTTATGCTAGTATGGGATAGGGCCTCTAGGCCGCACTACAAATCAGGCAAGAGTAGAGGTGGATCTTGAAGGGTGTAGGGTGTGCTAATAGATAGAGGGTGGTTGGGGCATAGAGGCTATAGGTGAGGAGGCTCCTAAGATTGATCCCAAGGATGAGGCTCTAGAGTAGGGTGAGGTCCCTCCTGACAGTGCAAAGTGGCTACTCTTGGCACATGTGTGTAACTTGCAGAGTCAACTTGGGCAATTCCAGATGCAGTAGAGGGATCAGGACACTACTATCACTAATCTATAGGCATAGCTAATAGAGAGATCATCGACTGACACAGGCAAACCAGTAGCTTGCTATCTTGACCACCTGGGCTACTATAGTAGAGACCCAAGTTGGTGATTTCACTCATGCTCATGACTTGGCAGAGGCACAAAGGGATGTGACCATAGCAGAGCGGTATCTACTAAGGGCACAAAGGGGGGTTCCTCCACCCTCTCAGTTGATTATGGGGTCTCTAGTGGTACCAACAACAATACTACTATGTGGTCTAGATCCTATGGCAGAGATACAACACCTACAAGGTTTACTTATGAGTGCCAATGAGAGGAATGCATCCAGGGTTGCTTGGGTAGACCAGTTGGTGTGCTACATTCAAATATTAGGCGTAAAGGTTCTTGAGGATCCATATATTGTAGAGACCCAGTGGACTAGGTATTAGACTACAGGATAGTCCAGTGCTAGCTTGAGCCATCACACCCCTTAGAGTGAGAAGACACACATGTCCTACAGTACGCATGGTTATAGTAGTCATACCAGGACCAACGAGGTAGGGTAGTCTACTGTAGCATCTAGTCATAGGTCCTAGCAGATAGAGGTACCCATCGCTCAGGGGGTATTTGGATGAGTGCTAGGCCTCTTCGGGCTAGGTAGTACTCAGGATGCTTAGTAGGATCCATAGTAGTCAACAGGGTAGTAGGCAGAGCAGGATCCTAGGCACAACACTGAGGGAGGCGACGAGAGCTCTGGTACAGGGGGAGCAGATCAGAGCTAGATCTCTAGATTGTAGGACACATTTTTGATGTATCTCATTTTTGATGTAAGGTCGAGGACCTACACATTTGTAGCCTACGGGTATTTTTGTACTCCCCATGTACTCTGAGACACATATTTATATGATATGATCATTATTATGGCTCATTTATTGTGTTCTCATTTATTTTTAATTTTATGTTTATATGATGCACATGGATGCAATGCTTATGTTATGCTGATGCTATATGATGTGATGTATGGATGACATGCACTAGATAGCTATTTGATTTATGATGATGATATGCAGTGATCTTAGATGCTTAGATGTGCTTTTTAATGGATGCATATGGATGTGATGTTCTTTTCTTAATACATATTTGATATTGCTTTCTTTTTATGAATTAATGTATGTAATATGTTATTTACATGATGCTAATCTAATGTAAATGAACTTGTATGCTTTAATTAATTAAAACATAAATAATGAATGCAATTATGTTTATAAATCTAATGGATAACACCACAGAATGTATAAAAATCATGAATGTAATTAAAAATACATAAGATAAGAATGCAATCAATTAATCACCCATATATGAAATGCAATGGTATGCAATGTTTTATGATGCGAATGATATAATGTGTCATTATATTTTCTCTTGCATATTTGAAAAATGTGCATGATATAGTCAGTGGTCGTCTAAATATTATTGCTAATATTCATCTGGTATCTATCCTATATGTTGATTGTGCTTTTAATAATGATGTATCATGGGTTTAATACTTTGCATTTTAATGATTTATATGGATGCCATTTTTGACATTTTGTTGCTATGGGAGAATTTTTTGAGGTTTTCCATGAGACTCAAACACCCTAATAAACTTATCAAAAGTTTCATACTAACCACACTAGCTTCTGAGATAAAAGGATTTTGCTAGGATAGACCCTAACTGTTCATAATCCCTGTGTGTGCAAATTATTATTTAAGATAATACACGAGCGTTCCTCGATGTCGAGCGGGATTCTTTCAGCCCATTGCTAAGATAGGGGTTCCACAAATGTCTTATCCAATATCAAGTTTAGATTTTAGTTGGACTAAGCCACTAGGCAATGCAGGACACCTGAAGCTATCTCTTCCACATTCAAACATTGGTCTTGTTCATAAGCGAGATGCTAATGCATCAAAAATATCATCATGCATAAGGTACAGTAGTGCTGACAATTCTAGGGATTCAGGCTCATTCCTTTCTATCCTTTATTTTTTGGGATACTTGCTCATATGTAGTGAAGCAAGGGAGTCGATTCCATCTTCTTTTTGAACTATATTTGGATCTTCATTTGATCTCTCTTCGAACTGGATTTTGGATCTTCATTTTATCTCCGCTCGAACTTTTTATTTATGATATTCATTTGATCTTCACTTTGAACTTTGATTTAAACATGTTTTTTGATCTTCACTTGATCTTTACTTTTTGGCATTTACATTTCATAATTTTATTCAAAAACTTTGATATTTTTGGTATATCGATTGAGAATATCTATCTTATGATATCAATATGGGATATCACTCTAGGGAGTCGATCTATGATATCGATCTAGGGGATCAATCATGAGGATTGATATGGGATATCTCTTTAGGATATGCTCATTTTATTGTAAGAAAGTGATTATGAATAGGTAACTAACCTGTACTTTTTCCAACTACCAACATTTCCCATACCATTCACACAGAGGGATAAGCAAGAATAACTCTTTTCACTTTAGGATACTCGGTCCTACTTCATGGATTTCATCTTCTGCTATTTCTTGTTAGGATTGTTTAAATTTATTGATTAGTGATAGGCTTTTGATATGCTAAGGGCTATACTAACTGAACCTTAGCAGCAAAACCAAATCAAGTTTTCTACCAAATCTTGATAAGACTACTAGGTATGGCTGAGTGATCAAAAAACCCTATTATATCTCCATAGCAACATTATAGATTGTGTTGAAAAACATAATTACTCACATTATGTATCATGATAAATGTAGAGATGCAAGATTTAAAAACAAACGTGGTATCATTTGTAATACTGAAAAACACAAATGTCATATATTACGAAATGCAACGGATGATGAATTCCTATATGCAATGCAATACTACGACGGATGCATGAGTGAATGCAAAATGAAAATGCAAAATTCAAATGCAAATGCAAATATTTTTGGATTTTATGATTTACCATTTTTTTTGGATTTTATTGATTTTATAAATTTTTTATGGGTTTTGAGCCTCATAATTGACCAAACGACAAGTACATGCCTCTGGAGCCTTTATATTGACCAAGCAATTTTTAATAATCCTTGGATCTTCTGGCATTGATCAAAGGGATTATGGGTACCTTTTGGGCATTTTGGGATGACCACATGATTTTGAGAATCCTTGGAGCCTTTGGGGTTGACCAAGCAGTTTTTCAAAAACTCTTGGTGCCTTTTGCATTTGACCAAAGGGTTTACAGATGCCTTTGGAGATTTTAGGTTGACCAAGTAGTTTTTCAAAAACTCTTAGTGCCTTTTGAGTTTGACCAAAGGGCTTACAAATGCCTTTGGTGCTTTTTAGGATGACCGGGTGATTATGCAAATCCTCAAGGCTTTTAATTGACATGACCAAGTAGTTTGAGGGATCCTTGGAGCCTTTTGGCATGACCGAGTGGTTTTGCAAACACTCAAAGCTTTTGAGGTTGACCAAAGGGCTTACAGATGCGTTTGGAGCTTTTTACTTGACCAAACCACTAATGAAAGTGTTTGGAGCCTTTTAAGATGACCGAGCAGTTACAAGCAACTCTCAGAGCCTTTTACTATGCTCTTTAAGCATAAAATGCCTTAAGATGGATGATGTTGATAGGTTTAGGCTCTTCAACACCCCCTAGTGAGGTTAGGTGATATGTACCTAGACCAATATTTTTAGATATGATGTAAGGTCCTAGCTAATTAGCCATGAATTTGTCTTGCATATCTGGCGGTAAATTAGAGTTCTATTGAGTGGTGTTTTCACCCAGTTGTGAAAGCACACTCTCCGATAGGATCTGAGTCCAAAAATCCTCTGCTTGCAAAGAAAAGAACTTTCTCCAAGGTTCCTGTTATGCTTAAATAATGTTGTTCAAATGAAATGCCAGGAATATCTTAGGGTTTGCAAGTGGATGTTAACAAGGGGCATTGGGGTTTATCTAATTTGAAATTACAGTGGACTCAAAGTGAATAATTGTACTTTAATCTTGGATTTTGATGGATTTTTAGTTATTTATTTGGATACAGTAATTAAATTACAAAAAATAAAGCAAGGGTTTGAACAATAAAGAAAAGTAAATGAAAAAGAAACTAAACTACAGTCAGAATGCTGCCATCAATTCGATGAAACCGAAGATAATGAGGTTTTATGCATGCAACCTAATCTAATGAACCTGCAAACTCGCACAATCCAAATAAATTAGGTGCTGGCTTCTAGGGTTTCTACTGTAATTCCAGACTTAGGCATTCGCATGAAGCAACCAAGCACACTTGCATTAAACTTCACCTAAAAGCCTCAGAAATCTAGAATGAAAGATAAAACATTAAATCATGCATGCACAAAATGACTCCTTCTTTCTCATCAATTAGATGCCAACTCTCTGTATTTTGTATTAAATGATATGTCAATTACATTCAAAGAATGTTCCAGGCATAAATATTCCAGAACAAAAAGAAGGAAATTGCCCAAGTGCAGGCCCAGAATAGCACGAAGCTCTTGTCTCTGCAACTCTACAATCGGCAATTTCCAACCCTTCCTTCAATCTACGCTTCTGGATTTATCCTGTCTAGCATGGCTCTTCGATTCTCCTTGGTCGCTTCCCTTCACCTTCCTGCATGTGACCTTTCGAATTCCCACCTTTTCCTTGTCTTTATTCCACGTTTAACGCTGGACGCCTGAAATCCTTCGCTGCATGTAATGCTTCTGTAGACCTGACACCTGCATGCCACGTGTCACACGCTCTCTGTGCCTTCTGTAATGCCACTCTATGAAAATCTCGACAAAAAATGCATGCCGCCTGTTCACCTTCTTGGCCGCGAAAACATGACATGTCACGAAATCATGACATGTCGCGATATCGCTACACTCTTCCCAGCCGTACATCCTCGGCAGCATCTTGTCGCGATATCGTGACCGTTTTTGCTTTTGAGCCTTCCTTCCACAAATTGTAGCGATATCGCTATTGCTTTTACCTTCGGGCTCTCTCACCACTATCGTGATATCGCTACCGCTTTTACCTTCGGGCTCTCTCGCATCAAACTGTCGCGATATCGCTACCGTTTACCTTCGTTTTCCAAACCGTCACGAAATCGCTACCATTTTCTCTCGGACCTCTTTGGCAACTTTACGTCGCGAAATCACGACCATTATCACTCTCTTGCCTTCTTTCAACAAACCGTCGTGATATCGCTACCGCTTTCTCTTTCCGTACGCCTCCCCGAAACACGTCGCAAAATCGTGACCATTTTTCTGTTCCGTACGCCTTGGCAAAACCTGTCGCGATATCGCTACCATTTCTCTGCTTCGGGCATGGTCTTCATTTCTGTCACGATTTCGTGACATCTCCCTTGTGCCATACAATTTGCTAAAACACGTCACGAAATCGCGACCACCTTCTCCTTCGGGCCACTTCTCCGAAACATGTCGCGATTTCGCTACCATTTCCTGTTCTGTACACCTTCGGTCGCAAAATCGCGACGTCTTTCCTCTTCGAATCCTTTCACTGTTTTCCTGTCGTGATATCGCGACGTTTTTTTGCTTTCGTACACTTTGCCAAAACATGTCACGAAATCGCGACACTTTTCATCATCCGTACGCTTCGGCAAAACACGTCGCGAAATCGTGACCATTTTCATTCTTTTCCAACGGCATGTCACGATTTCGCGACACCATTTCTTTTCTTCTCAACGGCATGTCGCGATTTCGCGACACCTTTTCCTCTTTTCCAGCGATATGTCACGATTTCGCGACAACTTTCAATTTTTCTTTTCTTTCTCCTTTTCGGAAGCGATGGAGCTACATGTCGCGATTTCGCGACACTTTCCAACACTTAGGCATTTTTTCTCTTTTCTTCAATTTTAGCATCTGGGTCATCGAGATTCTTCTCTACAAGCCTGCAAAAAGGTGGGTCCCCAATTTTGGGGTGTGTTGTGGATCAACCACAACAAATGGCGACTCTATTTGTCAAATGCTCTTGAGCATTTTAGTAAGAACCCAACCTGAAACATATCACAAACTCGCAAATATATGTTAGCACATAAGCAAAATAACAAATGCCCAAAGATCGAAGTACATGAATCATCGAAATCATCAAGTATTAGCTCAGTGTGTGCAATGTGTTTTCATTCCCTATCGTTTGAAATTGATCAACATTCCATTATCAGTTTTGCATGAATGCATATATGGGATGGTGAATGATTTGTGTACCCTAATGAATGTGCAAGGAGATTTTGCTTCCATAAAAGGCATGGTCCTTCTTCTATTATTATGTACAAGCATTCAAGATTGCCAAACCCTCTTAGGATCCACTAATTCATTACCTTATTGTATCCCAAAGTTGGTTATGAGTCCCTACCATCTAGAACCCATGTGCAAGTGAATGTGAAATCAGAACTTTGGGGAATCAGACTCCCAACCAACCGAGATGAGAGTTTAACCTTATCCTTACTATTCTGATTTAGAGTTCATTACCTCACTTTAAGCAAAATAATTAAACCAGTTATGGAAGAAATGGTCATGCTAGTCTAACCCTCTAGACAATCAGTGGTCTTGTTTTTTAGGCAAGACATGATGCCATGCATGGGCATATCTAACCCCACAATCCAAAACTTATCTCCATTTCTTTGGACCTTGGGGATGACTACCCATCCCTTGCAGAGGACAAGTAGTACGATCCTTACAATCCAAAATAAATATGAGATGGGAAAAAATTATTTATTATTATTATTTTTTTACTTCTTGGACCTTGGGGATGACTACCCATCTTGGCTAGGGACATGTAGTACGATCCTTACAATCCAAAATTTAGATGAGAAATATTAATTTTGTTGCTTAGACCTTGGGGATGACTACCCATCCTTTGTAGAGGACAAATAGTACGATCCTTACAATCCAAGACTGATTATGAAATGAGACATAAGAGCTTTGGGGAATCAGATTCTCAACTAACCGAGATGAGAATTTATGCCCTATCCTTACTACTCCATGTGGGTCAAATCAAAGCTTTGGGGAATTGGATCCTCAACCTAAGTTTGATGAGGATTTAACCCTATCCTTACTACTCTGATTTTAGGCTTTAAGCTCTATGGAAGTGGTCAAAACCACTATTTTAAGGATCATGTTGCATAATAGGATAGACATGAAAAACTTCTTTCGCCCAACCTTTTCCTCCAAGTTAGGTTTTGATCATTTTGCTCAAGATCCTTTTTAATGTATGAGACGTGCTTGGTTCTAGATATCTCAAGACTCAGTTTCCAACCTTAGGATTTACTTACATATATGTTATAACACAACCCTAAGAGGATTTGACACACTTTAATGATTTGTATTTGAAATGCATTTGCAACTAAGATGGCATGTATTGCAAAGTGAGATGGAACATGAATGCATTATCTCTTGAATTGCAAATGAAAATGATTTGTCATGCAAAACTGACTCTTTCATGCATCACAAAATCAAACAATATTATTAAACTGTTTGTGGTACTTGTGGAGCTTTTACAAGACAATTCCAATGTTTCATATTCTCCCGATCTAGAACATAAGTTAGCATCTCAAGGCAACTTTTTCATCATCATTTTTTTTTTTTATATAGACAAACAAAACATGTCAAATAAATACACAACTTTAAATTCAAATCCAAATAGCAATCCCAAAATGAAAATTTGAAAACACAAACCAAAAACCAAAAACCAAAATTTATATACAAATGTACACTATAATACAAGATGATGCAAAGCTTAGCTTATCACTTTCCTGGATCCCACACATGATTAGAACATTTCAACAAAAATATGACATAATATGCATGCCAAATGTTGTGGGAATCCAACACAACAAGACCAGACCAAACAATGCAACAAATTTCCACTTGCCATGCTCACCATACCAATTTGATTTAGTTCCAATAATACTCCCATAGGTGAGCATCAAATTACTAGAATGATTAGACAATAAATGATTTTCAATTTTATCTTGTCTATTCTTTAAAATGTGAACTTCATAATTCCCTCCTTGATTTAGAATTAGGCTATCCTTTTCAAATATGCAATTTTGTAAGTAAGAGCCTATTTCTACAAACTTCAAAGCCAAATCATTTTCCAAATTTGTAGGCCAATCAAATTTGTGTAACAATTTACAAGCATCTAGGATATTTACTAAATTAGGATCATTAAAAGTTTTTATCCTAGATTCAATTAGTAATTGTTGATGAATTTGGTTTAACAATTCAAGCGCATCAACTTCTTTTCCATTCATTAAAACCATGCTATTAAAGGTGTGATTAAAAATTATACCTTGTTTTTCATTTACCTTTAGTGACATTTCATCATTCAAATTATTTAAATTCAAAATATGGTCATCCTTTTCAATCCTCAAACACTCTTGGTCAAAGTGTATGTCAAGTAATCTGCTTTGATGATCACTTATTTGAGTTGCTTCCAATTGATCCATCTCTTTATCATTTGGTTCTAATTCTTTGTTCACTATCCATGGCATCTCTTCATTTGAATCCCCAAAATCATCATGCAAACTTGCATCCACACTTTCAATGAATTCATATTTTGTCCCCTTTTCAAATCTTGTGAATATGAGATCTTCGTATGATGTAGAAGGCTCACCATCCTGCATGTCAAGTGAAATATGAGTTTCATCTATAGGGATGTGAGAAAAGAATGCATTACCATACCTCCCCCAACCATTGTAAAAATCGTCATCCAAATCTGTGAGATGAAACTCCATGATATTTGTGACATGATCTTTTGATTCATTCATAGATTCTCTTCTTTCTTTGTTCTTGGCAATAGGATCATTATAATCTTCCAAAATTTGATGAGATTTGAAACCCTCTTCCAAAACATCCTCAAATTGTATAGGAGTTGTAATATCTTCCTTTGAGTAGGCAATTATGTCATCCTGCATATCAATTGGCACACAAGTTTCATTAGTAGCTTTGGAAAGAGTGAAGTCTTCCCACTTCTTCCAAACATCATAATAATCATCTTCCAAAATCAAGTGGTGACGTTCAACTATTTCTTCAACATTTTCCAAATCATCAATGTGTTTCTCATCAAATTCGTCTTCACCTTCCTTAGATGGTTCAATTATTTCCAAAAGTGGGTTATTTCTTGAATTCAAATTTATAAGGCTATCATTGTCCAAATTAGTAACCCATGATTCATTATCATAATTTGGAGGGTGAAGAATTTCTTGATCTTTAATTTTACACATTTCATCAATAGTATCTTCCAAGAACAAGTGGTGAAATTCTATCATATCTTCAAATTTATTTATTGATTTTCTTTCCATTTCTCTTTCAATCACTTCATTCAATTCTATGGTGGGTTCCATCCATTCACATATATCAAACATTGTTGAATCTAGATAATCATGTATCTCTACATGATCCTCACTATTGGATGTTGTCTTAGCAATTTGCACCTCCTCGTGAACTATATCCAAGGTGGTCATAAAATTTGGGTATTCAAATTCATCCCCTTGATCATTTACCTTAGATATCATTGGAGTGGAGGGTGCTATGTTTGATGGTTGGTGTAGGTTGGCATCAAAAGAACAATCTCTCATGTGAACATGTTGTGCCTTTTCTTCTTCAAGACCTTGTCGTTCTATCTCTTCTAAGATCTCATGGATTCTCTCTAGGGACAAACCACTCAGTTTTTCCTCAATGAGTGAAGCAAGTATGGGGTGTATGGCTCCTAGGTATACTTCCATGGCTTCTTCTTCCAATGTGTTAAAATTTTCCCACATTTGGGAGTGCAACTCATGAAATCTTCCATTGAATTGACTCAAGGATTCATTAGACTCTTTACATATGGAGGTAAACTGATTTTTCAATATTTCTAAGTCAACTTGATTACCAAAATGATTAAGATAGGCTGCTTCTAATTGTATCCAAGAAGTCCTAACCTCCATGGGTAGTTGGCTATACCAAAAGAATGGTCTATCATCCAAAATGTATGCAAATAACTTACAAGCCACCTCCTCATAAAAAATCTGGAATTGACACAATGTACTCTTGTATACATGCAGCTTTTGCAAGTATCCTAGTGGTACCTCTTGATTAAAACACCGTAAAAATTCCAATAACATTTTAGGAACATGATATGGTACCACGAGTATAGACAAACCCTTATAATGATCCTCTATTATTAATACCATTCTCTCTCTTAGAGATGTTATTTCAGCTCTCAGGGATACCCTTTGCTCCTCAAGTGTTGCCATTAGTGAACTTAAAATGTAATTTTAGAACCAAATCTGTTGAATATTCAACCTGCAATATAAAACAAAAATCAAGTTAGCATCAACTAAGAGATGTATTCATTAAAATCAAATGAAAAGTAATTGCATGAGACCAAAATTCTGAAAAATTAAATCACTTTATTTTTGTATGAACAATCCAAATGTGTTGTAAAGCTCTTAAGCAATTTTAAGCATTTAAAATCATGATGAAATAAACCGTTTCATGCCCTCCTTCTAGCGCCAATCTGTTGAGTGGTGTTTTCACCCGATTGTGAAAGCACACTCTCCGATAGGATCTGAGTCCAAAAATCCTCTGCTTGCAAAGAAAATAACTTTCTCCAAGGTTCCTGTTATGCTTAAATAATGTTGTTCAAATGAAATGCCAGGAATATCTTAGGGTTTGCAAGTGGATGTTAACAAGGGGCACTGGGGTTTATCTAATTTGAAATTACAGTGGACTCAAAGTGAATAATTGTACTTTAATCTTGGATTTTGATGGATTTTCAGTTATTTATTTGGATACAGTAATTAAATTGCAGAAAATAAAGCAAGGGTTTGAACAATAAAGAAAAGTAAATGAAAAAGAAACTAAACTACGATCAGAATGCTGCCATCAATTCGATGAAACCGAAGATAATGAGGTTTTATGCATGCAACCTAACCTAATGAACCTGCAAACTCGCACAATCCAAATAAGCTAGGTGCTGGTTTCTGGGGTTTCTATCTGTAATTCTAGATTTAGGCATTCGCATGAAGCAACCAAGAGCACTTGCATTAAACTTCACCTAAAAGCCTCAAAAATCTGGAATGAATGATATAACATTAAATCATGCATGCAAAAAATGACTCCTTCTTTCTCATCAATTAGATGCCAACTCTCTGTATTTTGTATTAAATGATATGTCAATTACATTCAAAGAATGTTCCAGGCACAAATATTCCAGAACAAAAAATAAGGAAATTGCCCAAGTGTAGGCCCAGAATAGCACGAAGCTCTTGTCTCTGCAACTCTGCAATCGACAATTTCCAACCCTTCCTTCAATCTGTGCTTCTGGATTTATCCTGTCTAGCGTGGCTCTTCGATTCTCCCTGGTCGCTTCGCTTCACCTTCCTGCATGTGACCTTTCGAATTCCCACCTTTTCCTTGTCTTTATTCCATGTTTAACGCCGAAACGCCTAAAATCCTCCATTGCATGTAACGCTTCTACAGACCTGACACCTGCATGCCACGTGTCACACGCTCTCTGCGCCTTCTGTAACGCCATTCTATGAAAATCTCGACAAAAACTGCATGCCGCCTGTTCACCTTCTTGGCCGTGAAAATGCGACATGTCACGAAATCGTGACATGTCGCGATATCGCTACACTCTTCCCGGCCGTACATCCTCGACAGCATCTTGTCACGATATCGCGACCATTTTTGCTTTTGAGCCTTCCTTCCACAAATTGTAGCGATATCGCTACCGCTTTTACCTTCGGGCTCTCTCGCCTCAAACTATCGCGATATCGCTACCGCTTTTACCTTCGGGCTCTCTCGCCTCAAACTGTCGCGATATCGCTACCGCTTTTACCTTCGGGCTCTCTCGCCTCAAACTGTCGCGATATCGCTACCGCTTTTACCTTCGTCCGTACGCTTTGCCAAAACACGTCGCGAAATCGCGACCATTTTCTCTCGGACCTCTTTGGCAATTTTACGTCACGAAATCACGACCATTATCACTCTCTTGCCTTCTTTCAACAAACCGTCGTGATATCGCTACCGCTTTCTCTTTTCGTACGCCTCCTTGAAACACGTCATGAAATCGCGACCATTTTTCTGTTTCGTATGCCTTGGCAAAACCTGTCGTGATTTCGCTATCATTTCTCTGCTTCGGGCATGGTCTTCATTTTTGTCGCGATTTCATGACATCTCCCTTGTGCCGTACAATTTGCTAAAACACGTCACGAAATCGCGACCACCTTCTCCTTTGGGCCACTTCTCCGAAACATGTCACGATTTCGCTACCATTTCCTGTTCCGTACACCTTTGCTGCAATCGGTCACAAAATCGTGACGTCTTTCCTCTTTGAGTCCTTTCGCTGTTTTCCTGTCACGATATCGCGACGTTTTTCAGCTTCCGTACACTTTGTCAAAACACGTCACGAAATCACGACACTTTTCATCATCCGTACGCTTCGGCAAAACACGTCGCGAAATTGCGACCATTTTCATTCTTTTCCAAAGGCATGTCGCGATTTCGTGACACCATTTCTTTTCTTCTCAACGGCATGTTGCGATTTCGTGACACCTTTTCCTCTTTTCCAGCGATATGTCGCGATTTCGCGACAACTTTCAAATTTTCTTTTCTTTCTCCTTTTCGACAGCGATGGAGCTACATGTCGCGATTTAGCGACACTTTCCAACACTTAGGCATTTTTTCTCTTTTCTTCAATTTTAGCATCTGGGTCACCGAGATTCTTCTCTGCAAGCCTACAAAAATGTGGGTCCCCAATTTTGGGGTGTGTTGTGGATCAACCACAACAAGTTCTGTTGGTTTTCTTTTAAGATAAGATCCCTAAATTCAAAGTCTCTCTGGTGGACTTTGACATTGTAAGCTCGTTTTAGTCATCCCTAATAAATAATGTGTAGTTGTTATACACATCATTAATTCTCAATGAATTTGTCAATCCAGGGTAGTGTACAAGGCTATCTGTGGAAGAAGGGGTGAACAGGGTTATAACTTAGGTCAATTTAGAGCAACAGGTCTTATTGGTGAAACCGATTGTGTGGAGGATTTAGGACATTCCTATCTCTAAATTGTATGAATTAAACCTTAATCTAAGTTGCAAAAATGAAAACTAATCATTAACTACATAAATGAAATCCTAATTACAATTGCAGAATGAGACCTAATTATGTTGCAGAAATAACAGTTGTAAAATTAGAAGTTTGATTATAATTGTAGAAAGGAAATCTATTTCCTTTTGTAGTAATGGAAACCTAATTATAGCATGGAAATGAAACCCTATCAAGGATCTGTAACAGAAGGTTGTCAATATTATGTGTATGGGTTGACAGTAAAACATAAAATGCAAGAAATTACAAAAAATAATAAATTTTGGAAATGACAATCTGCAATAAATTGAAAGCTTTTTTGAAAGTGGAGATTACAACCAAACCATTAATCACAAAACATAAAATAAGCTAAGATTGCAAATATCATTAGTTGTTTACAAAGGAATGGAATGACAAGTTCTACAACTCATTCTGCTGCAACAAAATTAGAATAAAAACCTACTGTTAGTCCTCCTCCTAGGTTTGGAAGTGGCCAGCCTCCTTGTCCAGAAGAAGGTATGAGTATCTCTCTCTCTCTCTAGATCTTACTCACACTCATTTACAAGCAATATTAAATAGAAATAGTACACTTTATTGATTCAAGAACATGATTACAATAATTTTGCTAAAAACCTGTTACAGGACTGTAACAGTCACTTTTTTAATTATTGCATATTTTCTCCTATATTTCTTTACTCTCTACTTTCTCTATCTCCTCTCTAGCTCAACCTGAACGGGGGCCATATTTATAGATGTCCTAAGATCTACTAACAATTGAAAATATATTAAAATATCTAATCCTATTATGTTGCAACAATTCCTGGTTTTATCCTAGAAGAAGATCAAACTTGATCTTTCCATAAATGTTGGCTTTGGTTGGCAAGGATGGAAAAGTCAGATCTAAGATATTTTCCCTTACCCTTTTCAATATTTATTTCCTTTTTTCCAACATCAGAATTCGGTCAACAAGTCAAAAAGCACATTCTATTTTCATTTTGAAGATAAGTGGCTCATTCCGAAGATACTACAATTCTCATTCCGAAGATCCGCTCATTTCGAAGATACTGCAATTCTCATTTTGAAGATCCACTCATTCCAAAGACACTATGTTTTCTCATTTCGAAGATATCTATTCATTCCGAAGAGACTTCAGAATGAACAAATGTGGGCTCTTTAAATTATTTCCTCTGCATTTCTCATGTGGGTTACTTCTCAGGATCAGATTCCAATGGTCTTCATCTCTTTCCACATGTGAATTCCATGCCTTGTCATCCATTGGCAGATGGCTGGAATTTACATGGGAAAAACTAGTTTTTGCTGCACAATAACAGTTTACTTGCACTGTTGCCAGATTTAGGTAAAACAAATGCTTGAGACATATCAAAACATGATTAGTGAAATGTTGCTATCAATCTAAGCATATATAATTTAGCAAGTCATAACAAAACAACATAAAACTTATGCAAAAAGCTATAAAAATCAAAATATAGTATTTCAGATACATTTATCATGCAAATAGTTAATACACAACATTTTGAATTAACTTAACTAGCATATTAGATTAAACATAAGAGTTTGTAGGCAATTTTAGCGTTCAAAACATGTTATGATTGAGGCATTTCCAGGCCTCATCATTTCTCCCCAACTTATATTGATGCATGTCCTCATGCATTCTATTGGGCTATGGAATCACATATGTCCATGGTCAAATTCCATGACCTGTAGAACAACTTATTGCCTATATAATACCCCCTATTCTCCTGAAGGTTCCTGATCCATTATTCAAATTGTTCATCAGGTTGGGCATCTTCTTCAAAGTATAATGGAACTGGAGTGATGATGGTTGGAGGCCTAAATATGAGACCTATCCAATTATGTTGCATGATTTCAATCAATTGTATTACTCCTTCTGCCCTTCTTCTAGACAATTCTAAGTTGATGGGGGAGATGGGCTCTCTTTTCTGTAAAGACATGAAGAGTTCAACCCATCTATTTCTAAAGACTGATAATGCTGGCACAAAATTATCATTACAGAAGTTTTGGAATCTATTCACACAGTCCCTCAAGTTTGTCAAGTACATTCTCTTCACATCATCCCTATTCATCATGGTGAAGTGTTGTCTTGTGATAATTGGGTGATTTGGCTGAATTGCTCTGACTAACAATTCAACTCTTATTTCAATCTCTTTATTCTGCCTTTTCTCCTGGTCATAATAAAACTGATTTTGTAATGTGGACATGAATGCCCTCAATTGAACATCTCCAATGTAGATTTGAGGATGAAATTCTACTTCTTCTGGAATAAAGAAGCTATGTAAAAATAGTTCACATAGGAGATTTTTTTGCTCAATAGGGCTATCAAAATATGCTTCCAAGAAATCTGCAGTTGTGTCCAATTTATATGGGAGACCTGAGCTAATCCTCATAACCTACCATCTGAGGTATTTCTCCTTTAGAATAAGACTGTAAAATTTGGCTGGCCATCTGAATTGGACTAAAAATTTAGCAATTTGACATAAATTAGACACCTTTTCTTTCAATGCCTAAATATTTGTTTCCTTGGCCTCTAGCTGTTTTCCTTCCAATTTGAATTTTTTAGTATTAGTGGCAAGCTTCTCTTATCTAATCACCCAAATGACTATGTCTACATTGTATTGTTCTAGGGACACAGTATTAGGTGGTCTGACTACAGGTGGAACTCTAGGTAGTAGATCTACCTAAACCCATTTTTCTGCCACTTCTAGTGGTTGATCATCTATCAATAATTCTACCTGTACCCCATTTTTTGCTATTTCTATTGGGTTGTCATCAAATAGTAATTCCACTTGCACCCCCTTATCTACTACTTCTACTTATGGTGTAATAGTTTGAAATACAGGGACATCAATAGAAGTACTTACTTGATCAGTTTCATGTTGTTGCTTGGACTGTTCCTATGCTGGTGACTCATCTCCAATATTTTTTGCTATGCTTTTTGCCAATTTTGAAGCATCTTTAGAATGAAAGGGTGCTTCTGAATGAGAAGGCACATATTCAGAATGAGCACCTATGTCTACCTCAACAGAGTCATATGCCCTAGATAAATTCACAAGAAATTGAGCCAAATCATCCTCATCAATGGATATAGTTGGATGTTTTTCAGACTGTGACAACCTTTCTCTCAACTCTGCAACTTCCTGATGTAACTCTACAATTTTCCTTTCCTGCATCTCAATGATGTTTTCTCTCTCTTCAATCCATCTGGTTTATGTTTTGACAACACTCCTTACTACTCTCAGGTGCTCTATGATGTCTTCCTCCTCTGTTTTTGCTTCAAAATCTGATGCAGACAAGTCAGCTATAGTAGGCTGCTCAACAACTGTCTCTTCCTCTGCAACATATATCTGCTCTTGTTCAGGAGGATCTATGAAACTATCTATAATTACATCTACCATTTATGTGGCATGTTGAACTATATCTACCTCTAAGCTATCCTGCCCAACCTCTTCCTCAACTATATTTTCAGGTAATTCTAGAAATTTTTTAGGGGCTGGCTATATTTTTGTGACATATGGACTGCTTTGGCCACCTTCTTATTCTATGACCTATTCTGCTATTTCCCTCAAGTAGAGTCTTGTAGACCTCCTAGTTCTAGATGCAAAATTCTTCTTTTTACTTTGTTTTCTGGTGACAGTAGGGGTTGTGGGGTCAGTTTGAGATGCTTCTATTTCTTTTGTTGTTTCTTACCCTGTTGGGCTAGGTGCTTCACTTCCTTGTTCTGAAAAGTTAGTTACAACTTCAAAAAAATAGACCTATTTTTCTATTTTGTTGTCAGTTCCAGACTCTCTTTTCTTTTGCTTCTTGGCTCGTGAGGTTGAAGGTTCTAGAGCAAGGTGTTCTGTTGTTGCTGCTACTGGGTGTGTTTCTTTTTTTGTAATAGCTTCTATAGCAGTGTCTGTTTCATCTTCTGCAACAGCCTCTGTAGCAGCCATTTCTTCTTCTGCAATAACATCAACAACATCTATTTCTTCCTCCTCATCCTCATCTCCAAAAATTACATCATTTAGGGTAGAGTAAAACCTGTCAAAGCTCATAAGGTTTCCTCTAAAATAGTGCTAGCAAATTAGTTTTATGAGACCATGGTGGCGAAGGCTCCCTTTTCATTCCTGATATATTTTTGCCATGTTTTTCAATTCCTGGTGCAGATACAGGGGAATATTTACCCTAATGTCTGGTTGTTGCCTACCATGTCTGAGATGGTTTAAAATTTTTATTTGATGCCCTGAAAACAATACATACTGCCCTTCACAGGTTAAAAATTTAACTACCCATGTGGCCACTTCATCCCAGGGTTCCTGCAGGATGGCCCTTTTTACCCCCTTGCATGTGTTATTATGTGTTAAATATTCTGGCTCCTTATCGTTTTCTTCCAAAAATTGATTAACTATATTTACCAATGTGTTTTTGCCAAACCTAGAAATTGAAAGACCTTCTAATGGCAGCTCAGTAATTTGACTCAAAACTTCAGGGGTTACCTCAATGGTCATGTCGTTAACGTGTGCCCGATTTTTTCTGAATGTGTGGGCGAACATGCCAACCAAATCTTCAGAGGACCCATTAAACTTATCCAAAAATGGCATAATCCCTCCATCTTCAAAAATCTACAGCACTTCTAGATTTTCCCGAAGGTGGGTGGTATCTGCTAGTTCCATTTTTGTTTTTTGCCCCATTTTCCTATCTTGGTACATTACAAATTGCTTGCTTCTACTGCTATTCTTTTGCTGGATCTCTGGTTTCTGGTGTTTGTAGATTTGTAGGGTTTGGTTCCAAATTTTTAATTGCCTTTTTTTTGTTCTTTGGAATGAAACGTAATTTGAGCACTGTACCTTGTAATCATTTTGCGCTAGCAAATATGTCTTTAGAAAGAAGGGTGGCACACATTTCTATTTTTTCTTCGAACACATGTCCATAAATGGTTATGCAGATGTCCTTGCCGTCAGATCCACCTTACTCATTTTTAGTTTTTTTTGTTTTGCCTGTGGACTTTCACGTGCATGTTTATTAGCATCAAAACAAATGGTGGCATACTGTTGGTCATGTCCTCCGTGATTTTGGTATTTTTTAAATGGGTGAAAAAACAAACCACATCCTAACTGACACGTGTTCATTTATCGTATGCAGCCAAAAGAATTTTTATTTGATCATATTTCTTTTCTTCCTTGGATGCCACGTGGAGATGTTATATTGAATGCTCTTTCCGAATATTATGATCTATTGCAAAAACAAAACCTCATTTCGAAGATTATGATTTCATTCCAAAGATCATGCTTCTTTGCAATGTCAAATCCTCATTCCGAAGATAAATCCTCATTCCGAAGACAAATCCTCTTTTCGAAGACAAATCCTCTTTCCGAAGATCAGGTTGCATTGCGAAGGCAAATCGTCATTCCGAAGACATAACTTCATTTCGAAGACAATTCCTATTGCATTCTGAAAACAAATCCTGCTTCATTCTAAAGACAAAGCTTCATTTCGAAGATGAAAAGCTGAAAAAGTTGGTTTGGAAATTAAGAAAAGCTTCATTCTGAAGATGATGCTTCATTGTGAAGGCAAATCGTTATTCCGAAGACAAAGCTTCATTTCGAAGACAATACAACAATTAATCTGAAGAAGATAGCAGGCACTATTTTTGGCATTCTTGTTTTGAAGATTAGGTAGAAATCAATATTCTCATTTTCAAAACATGTTTTAAGTATGCCAACTCTTATGGATACCTTTTATGCTAATGGTTAATTGTTATATACTATATACCAATCATTTACAATGAAGAAATGTAAGAAATATATACCTGATTAAAACAAGTTGATGCAAGTTTTTGAAAGATGACTGCTTCTGTTGATGTTCTACTGAGATTTTTTGCAATATTTTAAAACAAGTGTAGTTGGTGAATTTGTACAATGATGGTTCAAAAATTTTCAAGGTTATGCATTCCAGAAAACTGGTTTTCATGCATACCAACCTAGTAGTGCCTTGAAAAATGTTTTCACTACTGAGTTATTCATTTTTCTCTCTTTTTTTGTTTTACCTCTCATTTTCTCTCTTTTTTTTTTCTTGATTCTGACTATGCCCATGAAGGAATTCATAATCAAAATTTATTCATCTTTTTTTTTCTGCTTTTTTTTAATATTTTTTTTCGTATTTTTTTCTTGAAATCTATGATCATGCTGATTGTTTTGAAGTGGAAGAGGAAATTTCTTCCACCTATTGTGTATCCAAACTATCAAGCTACTACAAGAATTCCTCTTTAGTCAGAGGTGTATGGTACACCCTGAGGCGATGTCCATTCACTACCAACTTTCTCTATGACCCATCAATAGGAGATAAACAAGCTGCTCCATTGTCAAATACCTCTTCAATTTGGTAAGGTCGAAGCCATCTAGTTCTCAGCTTTCCAGGTAATTCCTCATAGCAAGAATCAAATAGTAAAGCCCAATCTCCTTATTGAAGTTTCCTCTGTTGAATGTGACTGTCATGCCACAACTTCCTCTATTCCTAAATTACTTCATTTTGGTGCAAAGCATCCAACCTAAGTTCATCCAATGCATTCAGCTGTAGAATCCTATCTGTCTGTGCCTATGACAATTCAATTCTAATTTCCAATGCTGTGCGTAATGTTAGTAGCTCAAATTAAATAGGTAAGAGGGGATTTTTACCAAAGACTAGTTCATAAGGTGTGAATCCAGTAGTGGATTTCCAAGTAGTATTGTAAGACCATACTGCTTTAGGTAATTTATCTAGCCAGTTTCTCCTATGAAAAGCTACTATTTTTGTTAATATTCGTTCTAGTTCCCTATTTGTTACCTCAACCTGGACATTTGCTTGTGGGTGATAAGGTGATGATTTTTTATGTTTGATTTCATATAATTTTGTAAATGCCTCAATGAATTTAGATGCAAATTGGGGTCCTTGGTTTGTGGTGATAGATCGGGGAGCTCCAAACCTCTAAAAATTTTGAGTATACAAGAAATCAGTGACCTTCTCTTCACGAGCATGTTTGAAAGCATGCACCTCTACCCACTTTGTCAAGTAATCAGTGCATACTAGAATATGTACCTTTCCTTGAGAATGTGGATCAATAGGTCCTAAAAAATCAATCCCCCATCTCTCAAATGGTTTTAAAACCAATTAAGGTTGTAGTGGCATTTCATTGTTATGAATGGGTTTCCCCATTCTTTGGCATGCATCACAATGCCCGATGTACCTTTTCACATCCTTGTGAAGAGATGGCCAATAATATCCTATCCCTAATATTTTCCTAATTGTGTTTTTTACATAGTAGTGTCCACCTGAGGGTTCATCATGACAAGCCCTAAGGATATCATACACTTCATCCTTTCGAATGCACCTACGTAACACATGGTCAGGATTGAACTTAAAAAGTATACCCTTAATCCATTCAAAATAAGAACTCTGTTTGATCAATTGTTTTTTTTGTTTTGAAGTGAAATGTGGAGGAACTTTCCCTATGACCAAGTAATTGGCTATATCTGCAAACCAAGGTGATTTGACTGATATAGAAAATAAATTTTCATTAGGAAAGGTGTCTTCAACTAATTCCCCTTCATATGTGTTCTATAATATAGACAAGAAATTTGCTACAACATTATCTTTTCCTAGTTTGTTGATTATAGTGATATCAAATTCTTGTAGCAACAGTAACCAACGAATAATTCTTGCACTTACCATAGGATTATTCATTAAATACTTAATGGTTGTGTGATATGTGTGAATAAATATTTGATAACCTATGATGTAATGCCTGAATTTATTGATGGCATAAATTACTACCAAGAATTATTTCTCAATTGTGGTATAATTTTTCTCAGCTCTTGTCAAATTCTTTCTAATGTAGTAGATGGCATAGTGTTCACCATTGTCAGTTTGTCCCAATGTTGCTCCAATTGTTGTATTGGAAGCATCAGTATGTATGTGAAATGGTAATGTCCAATTAGGTCCTCTTAACATAGGTGGAGTTACTAATTTTTCTTTCAGAGCTTCAAATGATTCCTGACACCTTGCAGTCCAGGAAAATTCAGAATCTTTAGTCAATAGGGCAAACATAGGATTGGCTATTGTGTTAAAGCTATGAATAAACCTATGGTAAAAACCAATGTGTCTTAGGAAGCTTTTGACATTAGTATGAGTTTTAGGAGGAAGAAGATTCTTGATAATTTCCACCTTATTTGGATCAACTTAGATTCCTTGAGGAGAGATGTGATGACCAAGAACTATTCCTTCCTCCATTATCATAAAACATTTTTTTGGATTCAAGGATAACTGGTATGTTTCACAATGAGCTAAAACTTTGTCAAGGTTTTCTAATGTAAAGTCAAAATTTTGTCTGCATACTGTGAAATCATCCATGTATATCTCAACACTGTTGGTAGTTAGATCAGAAAAAATTGCTAAAACTGCTCGCTGAAATGTTGTTGGGGCATACACAAACCAAAAGGTAAAACCCTATAGGCAAATGTTCCCCATGGACAGGTAAAGGTTGTTTTCTCTTGATATTTAGGTGCAACCTGAATTTGATTATATCCACTAAATCCATCAAGAAAACAAAAGTATTTCTTTCCAGCAAGGGTATCTAACACCTGATCTATGAAAGGTAATGGAAAATGGTCTTTTTATGTCACTTTATTCAACTCTCTATAGTCTAAACATACTCTCATTTTTCCATTTTTCTTAGGAACTATAACCAATGGAGAGACCCACTGGCTATCAAAAATTGGGTGTATGAATCCTACCTCTAGAAGTTTTTTAATTTCTTCCTTTACAATATCTCTGAGGGCAGGATTCAGTCTTCTTTGGGGTTGTCTTACTGGCTTGAATTCTTTAGTATAAATTTTGTGGGTGCATATATCAGGGTGAACTCCTGACATATCTTTGTAGTCCCAAGTAAAAGCATAAACATGCTTCTACAAGACAACTATCAATTTTTCTTCCTCTTCCCTAGTAAGCCAGCTGTTAATGTTTAGTACTTTACCTGGTTGGAATTCTATTTTTTTTGTATTTGGAAGGACTAAACTCACTTCTTCATACCTGGTGATTAGGGAGTTAAGAGGACATTGCTGAGATGGGAGGAAATAAGAAGTTTTTGTTTCATTACTTTTTGATGGAAGCATATCCTATATGGAACAATGAGAAGGAAAAATCAGGTGATGGTGCCACCCATGTGGTAGTGAAATAGAGTTTTCCTATGATAGTACAAATGTTTTAGCTTCAGAATTTTGGTTATCCTCATTCCTTAACAACTGATGGATATTTATTGCTTCCTCTTCTAACCCTTGTTCATGCAGAACATTTATTAGGATAGTTTCATTTTATGAATTTTCTGTGTCATGGAGGTCTTCTGTGTGTTCCCTTACTACCAAGGTGGCTAGTGTGGAAATAACCTCCTCTAATTCTTCATATGAATCAGAAAACCATAATTGACCCGAAAAATTGTTGGAGGGTTTTGTAGGAGGATACAGAGAGATCTATTTTAGATCAATACCATTTGAAATAGTCATTTTTCTAGATCTGCAGTCTATGAAGGCTATTGTAGTTGCAAGCCAAGGTCTTCCCAAAATTATGGGATATCCATGTGCTAAATTTCTTGGCTATAAAACCAAAAAATATATAGGGAATTCCCAAGAAGAAACTTCTATAGGAACATCTTCAATGATACCTTCAGGTTTTGCAACTGACCTATCAACCATTTATAAAACTGTAAATGTGGGGCTGAGATGTTTGAGCTATAATTATTTCATTATATCCTTGGTCATGACATTTATTACAGCTCCTAGATCTACTAAGACATTTTATATTGGTACTGAACCTATAGTAACTATGATAACTGGGCTTCCTGGGTCACTATACTTTAGAGGTACTAGTTGTCCAGATAAGATATCAGCTATCTTTTCTTCAACCTGAACAGTCTTGAGAAATGCTTTCTTTTTTCTTCCTGCTCTTCTAATGCACAAATCTTGGATAGTAATTTTAATCACTAGTATATCCTTAATGGATTACAATAAGGGCAATGATATAGTTAAATTTTTAAGTTCCTTGACCAAGTCTGACTCAGAATTTTTTGCTATGGTATTGAATCTTTCAGGATATGGAATTATCCTTGATGAAGGTAATTGTTCTTCCTGTGGTTTTGTTTTTTCTTCTTCTTTCTCTATTATTGGTTTAACTGGTTCTAAAGGTTCTTGCTCTTCATTTTCCTTGATTTTATTTGAAGCAGGTTTAGGTACAACTTTTCCTAAACGAAGTTGGATGTTACTACAATCAATAACATTTATTTCAATATTTTCTTTAGCTTCAACCACATAGAAAAGGGATGTCTATCTCATGCTATTTGGATTAGTGATTGATTAAGCTGGAAGTTGAGGTTGTTTCACCTATTGTGTTTGTTGTGGTTGGTTCTATTTTTCTTGAAAATTTTGATTAGGTGTAGGCAACAAATGCTGATTTTGACCTTGATTTCTTTGCTGCCTTGGATAGGACTGGTATTTTTGACTCCATTGTGATTGATTTTGTATCCAATTTGGATTAGTCTGATTCTTATTCCAGGATGGGTTGTTTTGATTCCATGATGGGTTATTCTGATTTTGATTCCAGGCTAGGTTGTTTTGATTCCATGATGGGTTATTCTGATTTTTATTCTAGGCTGGGTTACTCCAATTATTTATGGCCATTCTTAGGAATTTGTCCATTGAGGATAATTCCAAGGACATTGGGGTAGTTATTTTTGTCCCCAAGGCATATTCTAGGGATTATGCCCCCAATTTTTAGGAAAATGAGGGGGATTTTGGTTTTGAGAGAAATTTCCTCCTTGTTTTTGTCCAACATAGTTGAGTTCCTCAGTCTGATTTTCTAACACAGTTTTGAGTTGTGGTAGCAGGTGGCATTTATTAGTTGAATGCTTCTTTGAACAGATACTACAAATGGATGAGATAGATGTTTTATTCAAAGGACATTCCTGCAAAGCATATTTATTTCTACATCTTGGGCAATAAATTGCCAAAGGTTCTATGGTTTTTGCTTTTGTAGACATTTCCCCCAAAGTTGTGTTTAATTGCACTAGAATATCAGTTTTAAAATTTGCAATTTCCTCTATTAATTCCTTCACATTAGTGCCATTTGTACTCTTTTTTCTTCTTCCCTGCTTATTGCGAGAGTAATTCCTACAAAGATCCACAATTTCCTCATTACTAAGAGTATTTACATCCCCTTTTCCCATCAAATCCAATACGTCTCTGTATTCATATTGTAATCCTCTCAAAAATATGGTTTTGCATAACTCTAGTTCTACAAGTCCACATCTCCTTTGAACAAAGGAGAACCTATCAAGATAGTCTTCTAATGTTTCATCATCTTCCTATTTAAGCCTGAATAACTCATATTTCTTATTCCTTACATGGCAATACTCTTGATATTTGTCTAAAAACACAGTTTCCATTTGATCCCAGGTTCGGATGGAATTTGGCTCTAAGCTCATGAACCAGTGTAATGTTGAGTCCTTGAGTGTTGAGGGAAAAACCTTAAGTTTTTGATTGTCATTTACATAATCATAGGTTTGACACACTACCTTGAATTCAAACAAAAACTGATCAGGATCTTCAGATACAACACCTCAGAAGGTTGGAAGTACTGAAGATGAAATAGTTTTCATGGGAGAGTTTTGTGTTGGATTCAAATTGATAGGATATTCCAATGTTCTGGAAGGTTGGGGCATATCTTGATCATCTCCTTCATTATGGACATAGCCATGTTGGCCATCTCCATCTAGATTACCTTAGTTTCCTGTTCCTTAGTTAAACCTATCCAAATTTCTCTCTCAAGAGGTCTAAGAGCCTCTGTTGATAATGAGTCTAATGATTCTTCTTTCTTAGGATGTTCTAATGATGATGAGACTGGTAATTTTCCTTTCTCAAAAATTTCTAATGATGGTGATACTGATGATTTTTCTTTCAATCTTTCTGGTAATTCAAACACAGGTGATTCACCCCTTAGGCATGAAGATCTCCTTAATGGAACAATCCAGGGATCCTTTTGGGTAATTCTACCTTTTTCATCCCTAGACTTACTCATTCATGTTTACTCTTAAATGACATAAATTATAGGTCAATAGTTGTTACTTTAACAAGCTATTCTATTCAGATTTTATCCTGAATCTTCATAGCTCAGTCTAATTAACAATTATAGGACTGTTATTACCTTCTAGCAACACAATCCCTGACAATGGCACCAAAATGATGCGTAGTCATTATACACATCATTAATTCTCAATGAATTTGTCAATCCAGGGTAGTGTACAAGGCTATCTATAGAAGAAGGGGTGAACAAGGTTATAACTTAGGTCAATTTAGAGCAACAAGTATTATTGGTGAAACCAATTATGTGGGGGATTTAGGACATTCCTATCTCTAAATTGCATGAATTAAACCTTAATATAAGTTGCAAAAATGGAAACTAATCATTAACTGCAAAAATGAAATCCTAATTACAATTGTAGAATGAGACCTAATTATGTTGCAAAAATAACAGTTGCAGAATTATAAGTCTAATTATAATTACAGAAAGGAAATCTATTTACTTTTGCAGCAATGGAAACCTACTTATATCATGGAAATGAAACCCTATCAAGGCTCTGTAACAAAATGTTTTCAATATTCTATGTAGGGGTTGACAGTAAAACATAAAATGTAGGAAATTACAAAAAAATAGTAAATTCTGAAAATGACAGTCTGCAATAAATTGAAATATTTTGGATATTACAACCAAACCATTAATCACAAAAAATAAAATAAGCTAAGATTACAAATATCATTAGTTGTTTACAAAGGAATGAAATGACAAGTTCTACAACTCATTCTGCTGTAGCAAAATCAGAATAAAAACCTATTGTTAGTCCTCCTCCTAGGTTTGGAAGTGGCCAGCCTCCTTTTCTAGAAGAAGGTATGAGTCTCTCTCTATATATATATCTTACTCACACTCATTTACAAGCAATATGAAATAGAAATAGTACACTTTATTGATTCAAGAACATGATTACAATAATTTTGTTGAAAACCTGTTACAGGACTGTAACAGTCACTTTTCTAATTATTGCCTATTTTCTCCTATATTTCTCTACTCTCTGCTTTCTCTATCTCCTCTCTAGCTCAACCTGAATGGGAGCCATATTTATAGATGTCCTAAGATCTACTGACAATTGAAAATATCTTAAAATATCTAATCCTATTATGCTACAACAATTCCTAGTTTTATCCTAGAAGAAGATCAAACTTGATCTTTCCATAAATGTTGGCTTTGGTCGGCAAGGATGGCAAAGTCAGATCTGAGATATTTTCCTTTACCCTTTTCAATATTTATTTCCCTTTTTCCAACGTCAAAATTCGGTCAACAAGTCAAAAATCACATTCTATTTTCATTTTAAATATAAGTGGCTCATTCCAAAGATACTGCAATTCTCATTTCGAAGATCCGCTCATTTCGAAGACACTGTGTTTTCTC
Organism: Wollemia nobilis; assembly: GCA_028583015.1. Classification (NCBI taxonomy): domain Eukaryota; kingdom Viridiplantae; phylum Streptophyta; class Pinopsida; order Araucariales; family Araucariaceae; genus Wollemia; species Wollemia nobilis. Next base: position 2,788,990 of record JAQPPZ010001711.1, on the reverse strand, counting down.
ATTCCAAAGATATCTATTCATTCTGAATAGACTTTGGAATGAAAAAATGTGGGCTCTTTAAATGATTTCCTCTACATTTATCATGTGGGTTACTTCTCAGGATCAGATTCCAATGGTCTTCATATCTTTCCACATGTGAATTCCATGCCTTGCCATTCATTGGCAACTGGCTAGAATTTACATGGGAAAAACTAGTTTTTGCTGCACAGTAACAGTTTACTTGCACTGTTGTCAGATTTAGGTTAAAAAAATGCTTGAGATATATCAAAACATGATTAGTGAAATGCTGCTATCAATCTAAGAATATCTCATTTAGCAAGTCATAACAAAACAACATAAAACTTATGCAAAAAGCTATAAAAATCATAATATAGTATTTTAGATACATTTATCATGCAAATAGTTAATACACAACATTTTGAATTAAATTAAATAGTATATTATATTAAACATAAGAGTTTGTAGGCAATTTTAGCGTTCAAAACATGTTATGATTGAGGCATTTCTAGGCCTCATCAATAAACATGAAGATGCTCCAAGGAATTCACGTGACGTTCATCAAGCAACGTTAGTTGATCTAGTAGAGCTTGTCGTTCGGTGTCATCATCGATGAACTCTTTCAATGTGATGTGCAGCATTGGAATTTCTAATTCCATGGGTATAATGGCCTTAGCGCCATATACTAGTGAGAACGGTGTTGCCCCTATGGATGTTTGAATACTAGTCCTATAATCCCAAAGCACAAGGGGCATCTGGATGTGCCAGTATGTGTGGTTTTATTATATCATATTTTTCAATATGGCTACCACTATCTTATTTGAAGATTTAGCCTACCTATTTTCTTGTAGATAGTATGGAGTCACAAAAATGTGTTTGATTCTATACTTAGATGTCAAATATCTCATAGTTTTGTTCTTGAAAGACGTTCCATTATTTGATATTATTTTGGATGGAATACCAAAATGACTTATGATATGCTCTAGTATAAACTTTGATATACAAGCTTTGGTTGTCGTTGTTAAGGGTATTTCTTCCACCCACTTTGTAAAATACTCAGTAGCTATGATTATGAATGTATGTCGACCCGATGACGGAGGAGAGATCTTGCCTATAAGATCTAATCCCCACTGAGCAAATGACCAAGCTGTTTAAATGGGCTGTAATGCCTACGATGGCAAGTGCATAAGATTAGATTGATGCTATATTTTAACATATTTCTTGACATACACATTGCACTCCTTCTCGATAGTGGGCCAATAGTAACCCATTCGAAGGATGCGCTTGACGATGGCCCTACTGCTGAAATGGCCACCACACATACCGTCATGGGCTTGCAAAATCACCCATGATGCCTCTTGGGGATATAAGCAATGAAGAACTCCCTCATAGCTTATTCGATATAATATGTCTCCTATTAAGTCATATTAGGCCACTTTCTATTTAAATGTGTGCTTCGTGGCACGTGGTAATTTTGATAAATCTTAACTTTGATTGTCAAGATGACTTGCTCCCCCTGCATATTTACTTTTATAAATACAGACTCAGAAACAACCCTATGGTGAATGGTAGTACCACTCCCCATGGGACTCTAAGAGTTTAATGACACCAGGGTGCCTTCTTAAGAAAGTCTTTAGCTCTACAAAACCATTTAGCTTGTGGTTCTACACTGATCATGTTGACTGATTCTCTGTTATCATAGGCTGCATGCTCTGCTACTGGATGAGAGAGCATCTTGACATGGATGGTAGTGAAATCAGTAGATAAATTTTGAGGTATTAAGGATCCCAAAGAAGCCATGGTATCTACAAATCTATTCAATGATCGAGGGATTACCTCGATGTCATACCATTATAGTTTGGCCAAATATGTATCAACTAGATATTTATAAGCTTTTAGTATGGGACACCGACACTGAAAAAGCCCCTTGACTTGATTTACTATGAGAAAGGAATTGCCAAAGATGTTCAATCTCTTAATATTCATGGCGATAGTTATGTGGAGGCCTAGTAGTAGGGCTTCATACTCAGCATTGTTGTTGGTGCACAAAAAATCCAACTTGAACGACAAGGGCATTAGTGCTTCTTGCGACATGAAGAACACTATTTCGGCATCACCCCCTTGTTTGCACTTCAAACTATCAAAGAAATAGAGTCATATCAACATTGTTTTTTGGTTCTTTGGGTTTGAGAGCTTCAGATACGATGAAGACTACATCGTTCAAAAGCTCAATTTTTAGAGGCCTACTATTTGATAGTGGCACCTCAGCTAATTGATCTACTATGACCTGTCCCTTAATGTACTTTTGGATTATGAATTCTAGATCGAATTCCATCAAAAGCATGATCCACTTTGTAGTACACGTATTGTGATAAGTCTTACTCATCATGTACTACAAAGTATTTTGTTTGGATATAACATACGTCGTATGACTTAGCATATAGTGTCACATTTTCTTGGTAGTGAACACTACTGCTAAACACAATTTTCCATGTATGCATACCCAATCTCATAGCTCACCAAAGTTCAACTAATGTAATATATGGCCTATTCTTTGCCTTGCATGTTCTTTTGGGTCAACATGGTTCCCAGTGCAAATTCAATTATCGATATATAGTAGAAAAGGCACCTTTGACCTTGGTGGAGCTAGCACTGGCGGCATCACCAGGTATTGCTTTATCTTAGCGAAGGTTGCCTTACAGTCCTCATCCCAGCTGAATGGGATACCCTTATGTATCAATCGATTCATGGATCGACATTTATTCGATAGTTGGGTGATAAATCATTTTATCGAGGCTACCTTGCCCTGAAGGATCCTTAATTCCTTAATATTGGTGGGAGGATGCATTTCCAAAATGTCCTTGACCTTCACTGGGTCTACTTTGATGCCTCTCTTGGAGACGATGAACCCTAGTAATTTTCTAGAAGTTATGCCAAATACACACTTCTTAGGATTCACCCTGACGTTGTGCTCTATCAGGCGATCGAAGACTTTCATTATGACCTCTACATGCTCTTCTCATAGCAATGACTTGGCTAGCAAATTTTTGATATAATATTCAATAATTTTGTGCATATAGTCATGAAAAATGTATGTCATGGCCCTTTGGTATGTGGCACCAACATTTTTGAGGCCGAATGGCATAAATTTATAGCAAAATGTTCCCCATGGCATTATAAACATGGTTTTGCATTGGTCTTCGGGTTTAATCCAAATTTTATTGTAACAAAAAAAATTGTCCATTAAGGAGAGTATTTTGTGACCTGTAGTTGCATCTACGAGAGCATCAATATTGGGCAATAGAAATGAATCTTTGGATGTTGCCTTATTTAGGTCTCTAAAATACATGCAAATACTGATTCTTCCATCGGGTTTTCCCATGGGTACCATATTGGAAACCCATTTTGGATAATCGATGGAAATCACAAATTCAACATCCAACAACTTCTGTAGCTCATCTTTCACCATTAAGGCTACTGTTGGGTGTATTTTCCTAAGCTTTTTCTTGACCGACTTATTCACCAAATCTAGGCAAAGGTTATGAGTAACCAATTTTGGGTCTAGAGCTGGCATATCCTTATATGACAAAACAAATAAATTTGGTATCTCTTTTAGCAGAGGGATGAGGGTGGCCAACTCATCTAGAGTGAGACTCTCTCCAAATTTAACCTTCTTTGCATTCGTGGTATCATCACTGATATCCACTTCAAAGGTTTCCTCTACTGACATATGCGATCCCTCCACAAGCTGGTGAGGCGTAGGAATCAGATGAATGTCATCAGCTGGGTTGGGTGATTTCCCATTGAAAGCATTTTTGGCATGATAAACATCATATGCACAACCTGGTGCAAAATGGGAAGGTTGCAACATTTTTTTGTTGGGGAAGAAATCCTCATGCTCACTAGGTGAATCAGCACGATCCCAGTCGATAGCATATTTGTTAAGATACAATGGTTTAGACAGATCTACTAGATTGTAGAGTGGAGTGGTTAAATAAATGGAGATCATATTTATGGAATGAAATTGATATCCAAGACCACACAGAATGATCTCTAAAAAATCTACATAGTCCTCATACCCATGATCTGGCTCTAATGGCACAGGCACAAAATGGTCTTCCCTATGAGGACTGTGAATAAATGGATCCTTCCTATGCACTAAATGCAAAATAGGATCATTCGGCTCATGAAGCTGCATGTAGGTCGATGGAAGGGGATTAACCAACCGATGGATTTGATTTAGGTTTAACCGTCTTGCTCTCAAACACGGACCAACATGTAGCTACCTATAGACCTCATTGATTTCGATGGGTTGATGGTGGTGACGCAAATAAGGAGGACCAAGGTAGGCCCTCTCTATCTCATCTTCTTTGTCACTATAATAATAGAATTCTTCATTCACCCCCACTCTTGGAGGGTGCTCCTCTAAGTGAGGCCCCATAAATCTCACTTCTTGCATACTATCATCGCTATCCAAAAAAATTAGATAATTATACCTCATGTATGATGCTACCAAGAAAACTAGCTTGATCTCTTCCTGTGGATGATCAACGTTGGGAAGGATCTCTTCAGTATCTTGTACCGATTCCATAGGCAATAAATGATGTGCATAAAAATTCTTGATATAAGCACCTTCAACTTCATCCTCGGATCCATCATTATTTGTGGAATCCTCGTATGCATCATAGCCTAGTCCACTCATATCAGAGGTGGACTCTGCTACATCTTCATTACAAAGATATCCTAACTTGAGATCACTTGCAGTAATGGGGTTCCACTATTGCATGTTTGTGTTGTCAAATGCCTCATGGGTTTGGTGTCCTAGTTGATCTCTAGGGTTCATTTCTACCTCAGTCTGCTTAAGGATCCCTCCACAATGATCTTCGAGTGGCTCAATGGTGATGGTAGATATCATAGGGTGATTCCTCCAAAATTTGGAAGGATCCGAATGATATGGATTAAAATCCATGTCATCCGCCATGCTGAGGTACAGACGATCTAGGGATGTTGTGATAAAATCATCCTACCCACATATATATAACCCTAAACTAAATTTATCAGTGAATAACTGATAATATGATTCCAACGAAGTCCTGCGTCCTTGTTCAAAGAGACCAAGGTCGTATCCATGCTAGTGATATAGATAAAAAATATGCATGGCATACTACAGATTAGATAAATAACGAACGTTTACTATAAAATGTTCCTTGTCATCTTTATCCATGGGCTCTCACGTTGAAAGTTGATCTAGCCCTGCATAGATGAAGTTAGTCTGGTTAGGCAATTCTCCCAATGGAACCACCGATCCAACTAGATAATGATGGGTAGATGGTCTACCCATCTCTTGTGTAGTCTTCAAAATTGGTTCAAAGGTCACATTCTACATAAGGTACTCACCTAATCTGGTATTAACAAGATGTACTATCACCTACAGTACGGATGACCCTACTGAAGATGTAGGTGAAGTAGGATGAGGTGCCTCCTCATCTTTATCTTGGGGTTCCTCGACTTCCATGGGAATGGGAACGTCCTCAGCAATTGGCTCAAGCTCAAGCTCTTTCTCTTTTTTTCCATATTCACATTTAATTTCTTGTTATCCCAATGCATGAACGATGCTGACAGCTTCAAGGAAGTGGAAGTGGTATGCTTCGATCTATGTGACATAGATGGCATCGGTTGAGCAAGCCCTTCTGGTTTACCTCCTGGTTTCCTTATTGGCGATGATGGCCAAACATCCAGGTGTGTTGATGGTAGTATGAAACCCCTAGGGAAATCTACTAGGTTCACAAACTTAAATGGCTCCTCATCTAAAGCCACCACGTGAACTAGTCCCTCATGAATATATTTCATGCATTGATGCAGTATCAAGGGGATACAACGCATTTTACAAATCCAAGGCCTACCAAGTAAAATGTTGTACTGCATGGCCCCTTCTATCATGTGACACATTAATGAAATGGTCTTCAAACCTACCTATATGGGTAGGATAATTGTGTTAACAGTCAAACATAGTGCGTCGTTAAACGCTCTCAATATGAATGTAGTTGGCATAATGTATGATTTAGGTAGCTTCATATGACTCAGTGCCTTGGTTGTTATTATGTTGATCATTGAGCCAATATCAATCAAGACCCTTTTGGATGGCATGTGATTCACACATGTGATTATATGTAACGACGGGTCAGTCGTAGTTGTAGAAACCGTCCTTATCTCATGATTGTAAAATTGGACCATCGGTTCCTAACAATATTGTACATATCCCACGAAATTTGTGAATGCCTACGCATCCTGGTCCTATACTTCAATGGACCTTAAAATGTCCATAAGAGTATCCCTATGCCTTTGGGACTGCTGAATTAATTCATATATTGACAAATTCGTAGGAGTTGTTTACAGGTTTTGTACCAACCTTCTCCTTATGGTCACAACCGATCTTGTTGGTGGGCTTGGAATATTCTATACTGATCATTAATTCGACATGGCTTGTATCTACATAGGAGCATGAGGTTTATTTTTTTGTTCATATCTCCCATGCCTAGTAACAACATTGAGCATGCCTACGAACCCCTAGGTAGGTGGTTCGACTCGTACCTCATTAACTTGACCAACGTTGTTATGAGGTACCTCATGATTTGGTAAGGGGTTGTTGTAAATCCCCATATTTTTATTGTCTAGCACCTGCATATGTTGAGGCACTAAAAGCTCACCCTTGTTGATCATATTTTGTACTAGATGTTTGAAATACCAACACGCCTCGATGTCATTCCCTTTCACTCTATAAAATATGTAAAATAAATCATCTTGAAACCCCTTTGGTTTGGGTTGATCTGGGTCTATCATCTTGACTTCGGGTAATCTGATTGCCTTGGCATCGCATAACTGATGGAAAATCACTATCAACAATATCGTCAATGGTGTGAACTGGCGAGATAGGCATTGCTCTTTTTTTTTGCCCTTGTAGTTATTGCGCTTATCATACTATGCAGGTGGAGGCTAGGCCTAATAGTTCTGCTTTTGTTGCCCCTTGTCCTCCCGTTGGAGATTTAATACCACTTGATTTATATGGGCCTGCTTTCCTTGATGCTTCATGGTACTCTTCTTTTGTCCCTCTTTCCTATCGTTGAGCTTCATGTTGCCCTCTTGCAACTTGATATCCTTAATCACCTTGGATTGCGCCAAAGCATGTTCGAATGTAGCTTACTATTGCAGTTGCAACAAAAATGAGATATGGTTGACACAAATATTCATGAACATCCAAGTTAATTTCATGGTAGGAATTTAGAATGGCAACTTTGCCTTTAATATTCTTCACCTCTTTCCATATTGTTCTATGGTCTCGTCATTGCGCTGAGCTAGCATAGCCAAATTAGAAATATTAGTCTGTTTCTTGATGCCAAAGCAATAGCATTCAATAAAGGCATCAACTAATTGCTTGAAGCTTGTTATAATATGCTTATTTAGTTTATTAAATCACTCTTGGGTAGGCCCTTAAAGTGTCATGATGAATGTGGGCAACAATAAGGCATTGTTGCTTGCTATCTGAAAGTAAGCATCCAGAAATCTCGTTACATGTTCTTCTGCATCTTCATCACCCTTTAAATTATCTAACTTGGGCATGTCAAAATGCGTAGGGTAGGCTAGAGAAGGCACTAAAGGATCCAAAGGCTCGTTATAAATTTTCCTTAGAGTTGGCTTTTGAATAGCTATGCATTGTCTCTCAATGGCTTTAATTTTCTTTGCCAAGGCCTTATAGACCTTTGAATATAGAAATTCCTCCTCCCTAATTTGATGCGTAGGTGGCTTAGGAGGTACTATATTCCTTGTGTGAGATGGAGGTATTTTCTCTTCCTCCTCTTTAGCTTGTAAGCTTTCAGGATATTCCTGTTCGTATCCATCTCCCGCTACTGCTTCATGTTGTCTTTGCCTTTGAATATTGAGTGGTTGTAGCCGCTCCCTTTGTTTGGTAGTAACATAAGTACAAGCATCTCCATGCTCTTGATGCATCTTGGCTTGTGAGAAAGCCTTTGTATGCATGTTCTCATGATGCTTATCTTGAGGATATAGACCAGCCTTAGCTAGCCGATCCTCCTGTTCTATGTGTTCCTTTTGAGCAAGGATACGCTCCTCGCACATGCATTGCTCATATAACCTTTGTCTTATGAGCATTTGTGCTTGAATATTTTCATCTTCGATACATTACTTCACTAGGTGAGCACCCTCCAATTGGTCTTGGAGGAGTTGGTGTTTTTGCTCCAATGCCAGTCGATGTGACCTATCGATTTGGTTGGCTCTTGGAGACCTTTGATACCCCTACTCTGTATGAGCAATTTTGTGGGTTTTGTACCAATCAGACTGATATGCTGTGCCTTTGTATTTATCTATAAATATGGCATTGGCATCCTATTGTGTCCTATATTGTGACCCATCATGTGTAGATAGCATGTGTGTGACACACGGGTGCTTAGAAGCCTCCCCATGTTCTCTAGTGGTGTGAAAGACACTCCCACTATGCTCACTTGGGGATCAAGTGGGTGGAGTAGAAGGCTTATAGCCTAGCTGCTCTAGAACACTACCTAGACCTTCTAACTACCTATACTACCATCACTCATTTGGTGATGTACTATTATCTCCCACCTTTGGTATGTCAATGGTGATTTTGCATGTTGGACAACACATGGGAGTATGGCTAGTTCTATGCTCGGTAGTGAGCCTATCTGCCTACCCTTGAATGGACGAGTCTCTAGTCCTTCTATACTTAGAATGTGGAGCCATAGATCCTTCAGTAGACTTAGTATGTACGGGCACCAATCTAGTCCCCTGCATAATAAACTCTTCAATCGACCCTATGGATGTGCGTGCATTACGGTCTCGGTAATGGCTCTCAAGTGGAACACCCTTGTGCTGGAAGGTTTCCCATTCTACTCTATACCTAGAGGAGTGTACTGAAGCTCCTCTATTTAGGGTTTGCTTTGTTGGTTCTCCTTGTGTCGAGTTGTCTCCTTGAATGCTAGTCGAACGACGTTTGATTCGCTCATGTGGTTGTGGATTCGACACGTATTTTTATGAACTAGTTAGGGGTTGGTCATTGACATTGGCCTTGGACCGTTGCCTACCACCTCATGTGTCCACAATTGTGTGCCTAGAGTCTAAATGTATTATTATTAAGCAAATAAGGTATACAACCATGATTATCTCATTTTAAGTTTTAAAAGTGATTCCTAAACTATTTGATGTGTTTTCAATATGTGTGTTGACCATTTTGTATTTCATTGGGATTTTGGGAAAATTTTGTATTAATTTCTATAAGAAGTGATAATATACTTTCCATTAAGTATGAAGAAGTCTGATATATTGTATTACAAAAAAAACAAAGGAAAATCTCGAAGACACTGAAATAATCTTTATGTATTTATGGATATTCGCGTTCGCCCCTAAGGAAGGATGAATGCCTCATTCACCCTTTCCTGGGGTGAACCTATTTTAAAAATGTATTGGCAAAATGTTTAAGTATGAAATTGCGTTCACCCTTCCTTAGGGGTGAACATGTCATTTGCCCTTTCTTGGGGTGAACATGGCTTAAGATACTCAGTTGCCTGCATGCCTAAAAAATGTTGTGCACCCTGGTCAAGGGGAAAACATGATGTTCACCCATCCCAGGGGTGAACTTCCTTTCAAAAAATAAGAATCGCATTCACCAATCCTAGGGGTGAACGTTTCGTTCGCCCTTCCTTAGGGGAAAACATCTCGTTCGTCTTTCCGTGGGGTGAAATTGCTTAATGAAAATCATGCATGCATTTGATATGGTGAAGATGAATTTAAGGCGAATAAGGAGATGGTCAAATTTTGAATTGCATGTATTTAATTAAGGGTGTCTTCAGTAACTTTGTTTTATAAATCGCAAGGACAAAGCCAAGCAGAAATAAATTTTCATGATTTCCAATATATCAAAGCTATTTAAAGAATTTAATGATTTCTCTTGTCATGCACATCTATGTCCGAATTTTAGACTTCCTAGAATTTTTTTCTCAAGTGCACGGATTTTCCAAGAAATTGAGGAGATTTTTCTGGTTGTTGTCTTTGATCCCAGAACATTCTTCTCTCACATGTATTAAATGAAAGAGGCAAATACATCTATAAATACTAAGCAAATATTGTTGTAAAGGGAGGTTAGACACTTTGCAAGAATACTCTCTAAGTTCTCTGTATTAATGAAATACATCAGGCTTCTAAATTGATAAGCGATTCTACGTATAATTTCTTTCTGTGTAGTGCACTTCCTTTAACATTTGCTCTTTTTATTTGCTATCTAGTTTAAATTCTATATTTGTATTTAAATGTTGCCAGTGGGAGAGTGAGTACTGAGGTGTTAATTTAAAATTTATTATTGCAAGATTGTAAGTTTATTCTGCTACCTTTCCTTCCATTTGATGATGTTTTGTGCTTGAGTATTTTCCTACTTTTAGTCTAACCTGAAACCTGCATTTTGGCCTGTGGCTATATTTCCCATTTCTTTCCAAAAATTGCAATTTTTTTCCTGCATCTCTATTCTTCAACTAGTTTTAGAATTAGTTCAAGAAACAACCCTCTCTGGAGATTGGAATGGAGGACATCTCTTTCCTTCGGCCTTTCAATGTGTGTCGTATCTAGGGCACATAAACGTAGTGTTTATTGATTAGGTAGATATTTGACCAATAGTTTTTGGCATGCCCAGTGGGAATTTTTCAAGGTTACACCTTCAACAGCGCTATGTTTGGTGTTTGCTTTCCTGCTTGAGAATAGAACATCTGGAAACTCAATTGTTACCTAGAAATTCTTAGGCATGAGAGTGGCAAAATTTGTCTCTCATGAATATAAAATCAAAAGCCAAGAATCCTGATAATAATTTTTTTTATGAATTAGACATCCAAATTCTAGGAGAGCATCCTCAAGTAGCCACTTTTCGAAGAACTTCCTCACTTCCTTATATTCCATCCATACCAACTATTTCATCTTTTCGATTAGCCGATGTGTTTTCCATTCCTGTAAGTCTTGTAAGTACCGCCACTAGTTTTCCATGGCCTTCATCTACTACAACCACTAATGCTTCATGAAAAGTTCCTCATATTCTGGTGCAAATGGCTCAAAATCCCCCACCACATCAACAACAGCTTCCTAGATAGTTTTCGGCTTGGAATAGCTCAGGCGCGCTGAATTTGCAATCATAGAACCCAGTACTTCAAGCTGCTCTGAAGGCTTTGCCAACATACGTTGGTACTGGAAAGATGCATCTGAGCATATCCAAGATGTAGCATATTTGGCAACTATTCATGATATAATAAATGAATATGTGATGATAAAGCTTTTGGTTTTGTCATTAAGAAGAAAATTGCTCTATTGGTATCGATCTTTGCAACCTGGCACAATTACTTCATGGGATCAATTGGTGAAATTACTAATTAATAACTTTCATGAGCAAGCTGAGTCGTATTCACTGCTACATAAATTCACTTCAATTTAAAGACATCCTCAAGAGGATCTTGTAGATTTCAATGTGCGATTTGCATGAAGTTGGCAGCAGGTTCTAGATGGTTTATGGCCGACCCATGAGCAAGTGGTGTTTTATTATCTTTGTGCACTCAATACTGATATTGGTATGGTGATTTACCAAGCTAATGTGACCGTATTCTCGGATCTCTATACACGAGCTCAAAAATTTGAACCAAATTTGATTTTTGTAGGAAGGCTTCCTTCGAAGGCGACAATGCCTATTCTTCTGGACCTACCACAATATATTTATTCCAATGCATTTTTGCAGCCCATGTCGTCAATGTATCACGTTCCCTCATGGAATTCAGGCTCCATTCAAGTAGCTCCTATCCCTACCCCGCAGTCATATGTTATAAGCTTTCCACATTTTTTCTCTCCAATAGTATCATCATAGCCTTCATCTGTTTCTTTTCTAGCATTGCCAATACTTCTAGCCCATTTATATTTTCCCGCACTACAAGCACCCTTGCCATTATCTGCACCCATTCCATCATCTAATATGAACCCCCTTATGGTTTTATTACAATAATTAAAATCTAATAATGTGGCTTTGAGTATAATATCCAATGAGTTGACAACTATGAGGAAGAAGCAAGCTGAAGCTGAGTTCTGATCAAGAAGGTTCCAGACTCTGTCGATCACCCAAGAGAAAGCATCCACTAGTAGGGGACCTGAGAAGAATAATATGATGCAGGAAAATGATGAGATTAATGCGTCCAAAAATACATATTGGTGTTCTAATTGTAATGATCCTCATGGTGAAGAAACATGTATGGTCCATCTGAACTATGTTTAGACACTGGCAGAAAGTTCTTCAACTGGGCAAGTTAACATGATTCGAGAAGCAAAATATAATTGAATGGTTTTGTCTCTCGAGTAGGTTTTAGTTCTTACTAGGTCTTGAAAGAGACCAGTGATCGTGGATCCCATGGAATTGTAGTCGTTGAAAGTACCCATGGTTCCAAAAGCTCTAGAAGAAAAGTGAACATCCCAGATGAAGACCCTTGAGGTTGTCAAGTCAAAATATTCACTACCTGGGAAAGCACAAGGTAAAGTGCAAGCTCAGCCTTCAACCTCGTAACACATGGTCACTGCTCCAACCTCCGATGAAAAAAATAGTAAGCTAAGGAAAAAATTAAATATCCTTCATTGAGTAAAAGGCAAATAGTAGAATCTATGTAACAGTATCGAGATAAGTACGAGCGATCCTTAGAAGAAAAGGCTCCACCTACTCATAGTTATAGTATCATGGAGGAAATGAAGAAAATCCTAGCTAGGATTAGCTTATATGATGCATTGCAGTTGCCAGGGTAGATTTATTTTTTGCAAGAATCCCTAAAGAGCACCAAAGACCAAAAGAAATATCATTTGCAAATAGTCTTGGCTCAAGCACTCCCCACTTCGATGATAGGTAAAAATTGTCCTCCTCCATTTTATTTATCTTTGAGAATGGAAGGGTGGATTGTGCATAATTGCATGATAGACTCTGGTGCTACCACTACTATTATGCCCAAGGTGGTATGTGAAGTGATGGGAATGGAGTATACAAGGAAAAGTCTAGGAGTGTTACAATTGGATGGTACCCTAGTTAAAACGGTTGGAGTAATCAAAGATATTCCAATTGTGCTTCATAGCATGCCACAGATCACTGTCATTCAGGAGGTTGTGGTTGTTGATTTAGAACCTTATTTTAGCATGTGCCTTTCAAGGGAATTCACAGCTAAGCTGGGAGGTTATCTATCCTTAGATTATTCACATTTGGAGATTCCATTCAAAGGTAGGAAAATTTGCATTTATAATGAGAAACCTTCCCCTTTTCATATTGAGAATATAGAGGAGGCAGAACAAGCCTCGGTCTCGATAAATATGATGACCGAAGAATTGAAAGAAGTTGGTCCGATTGAAGAAGTACCTGAGGAGCTTCACCTAGAAGATGAGTTTTTGTTGACAGAATTTAATGCTATGATCATAATGGACATTGTTTGTTATTCCATCCAAAAGGTATAAAAACCTCAAGAATGAGACCTTAAGCCCTTACAACCTGGTTTGCATCAGTTATGGAAGTTATTCTTTGATTGTGCTCGATGTAAGAATGGTGCAAGGGCAGGTGTGGTATTTGTCTCTCCTAAAGGTATACAAAAAATGTACTCCTATAGATTGACCTGGAGTTGCACAAATAATGATGCTGAATATGAAGCATTATGCCTTGGATTGAAAAAGGTCGAGAAATTGGGAATTGAGGAGTTACAGATTTTTGGCGATTTCGAGCTTATAGTCAATCAAGTTACAAACAGATGTGTGTTGAAGCAACATTACTTGAAGGCATATCGCAACAGGATATGGGATATTTTTTAAGTATTTAAAGCTTTGAATATTCAAGCAATTCCTAGGGAGAAAAATAGACACGTTGACATTTTAGCTTCCTTGGGTGCTAATTATTCTCCTACCGAGTAAGTGGTCTATAGTGAGGGTAATCTATAGACCTTCCATTCCATATAAGGGCCTCTATTGGCAGGTGTTCGATAATGATGAGAAAATAGTGAATTTTCTCCTCAAAGAGGCTGCTAGCGTAGAAAGTAAAGTTCTTATGGAAGAAGAAAAAGAAGAGATGATCCAATTGAGAAATAATCATATTCCTAGAGGTTTGATTTTGCTAGAAATCCTGTTTGATCAAAGTGATAGAGCTGATAAACATAGGATTAAGGTGGATGCCAAGGAATACATAGAATTGTAGTTGGATCCAAGAAAGGTCATTAAGTTTGGTACCAATTACAAATTGGATAAAATTGAGGGCATCAAAAGTTTATGCTATGAATACCCAGATATTGTAGCATGGAGTTATCAAGACTTGAAAGGGTACGATAAAAACGTGATCCAACACACCATCGAGCTGCAAGAAGGGGTGAAGCCTTTTCGGCAGAAGCAATGTCCTATCAATCCCAAGATTGAAGCCCTCATGAAAGCAGAATTATTAAAGATGCTTGAAGCAAATATCATTTATCCTATTAAACATTCCACCTGGGTATCAAACCTGGTTCCTATAAGAAATAAGAATGGAGATATACATTTGTGTGTTGACTTTCAAAATTTAAATCAAGCATCACTTAGAAACCATTATCCTCTTCCCCAGATAGATCAGATTATTCATATTGTGGTTGGTGCTCAGATATTTTCCTTGTTAGATGGCTTCTCTGGGTACAATCAAATTTGGGTTAAGGATGAGGATCAATACAAGATGACGTTTACAACTAAGTGGGGTACATTCGCTTATCAGTGGATGCCTTTCAAGCTTTCAAATGTAGGTGCAACTTTTCAGAGAGCCATGGACATCGCCTTTTATGAGTTGCTGAATAAAATCATTTTAATTTATCTTGATGATATGACAATGTTTTCACATTGCATAAAAGATCATGTTTCCCATTTAAGGCAAATATTTGAGAAGTGCTGAGAATTTAGGATTTCCATAAATTCAAAGAAGTCAATTTTTGTGGTCAAGGAAGGGAAGTTGATGGGTCATGTGATCTCATGACAAGGATTGGCCATAGATCCCGTGTGATCTGAAGTGCTAATGAAATTGTTGCTACCTGTGAATAAGAAATATTTGCAGTCCTTCTTCAGACAAATAAACTTCATTTGCAAGTTTATTGTTGATTTTTCCCAAGTCATCAAACCAATGATAGAGATCTTGAAAAAGAATGTTGAGTTTAAATGGATGGAGGCCAAGAAGCGAGCTTTTCAAGAAATCAAAGAGAGGATAACTCAGGTGCCAGTATTGATCAATCCTGACTACTCCAAAGATTTTATACTATATGCATTAGGTGAGCAGGAGAGCTATGTTGTCATGCTCACACAAAAACAAGATGATGGTGAGGAAAAACCTATCGCTTTTCTAAGTCATGTTATGCACCACACTAGGAGAACTACAATTTCATTTAGAAGCAGGTTTATGTAGTTATGAAAGCTTTGAAGAAGTTTCACCACTTTGTTTCTCAGAGTAGAACTGTGGTTTACGTCATTCACCCTGATGTTCAAAATTTTATAATTCAAGGAGAGTTGGGTGATAAGAGAGTCGGATGGGTTTCAAAGATCCAAGAGTATGATGTAGAGATCAAGCCGACAAAGTTGGTTCGTGGGCACGCTCTATGTCAAGATTTGGCCAAAAGCACGGTTGTTGAGACAAATCTTGAAGATGTAATTTGTGTGAATAATGCAACGGGTAACAAAGAGTGGATCGAGGAACTCATTGAGTATTTTACTTCTGGAAGGTGTCCTAGCTGCTTTAACCCCTCACAATAATGAATTTTTAGATTGTAGGCACTCAGGTATGTGTCGTTGCCCAATGACCTATATTATAAGAACATTGATGGCATACTCCTTAGATGTGTGAAAGATTCTAAAAAATAAAAAATTTTGGAGGAGTTCCATTTTGGGTTGTCAGGAGGGCACTATGCCGATAGACCTATGGCTCTAAAAATTATTTGGGCAAGCTATTATTGGCCTACTCTATTTGACAATTCTCATAAGATAATTTAGTAGTGTGACAGTTGTCAAATGTATGTGGGACAAATGAGAAAAGGAGCATCGCCATTGCATCCAATTTAGGTAGAGGCACCCTTTCAATAGTGGGGTCTTGATTTTATAGGTGTTATTGATTTGCACTCCTCTGTAGAGCATAAGTATATTATGACTACAATAGATTACTTCACCAGATGGGCAGAAACTATACCCACTAAAAAGGTTGATCATACGACTGTTATTTCTTTTCTAGAGAGCCTCATCACCCGTTTCGGTATACCCGATTCCTTGGTTATCGATAATGGTACTTATTTCATTGGAGAAAATTACTGAATTTACCAGAAGGTATGGTATTTATTTGAAGACATCCTCCAATTATTACCCACATGGGAATGGATTTACTGAGTCAACCAGCAAAAATTTGCTTCGGGTTCTGAAGAGGATAATGGGTGAGAATAAGAGAAATTGGTATTTGTTGTTAAATCATGTGCTTTGGGCCGATTGCATTTTGATAAATAAGTCCATTAAAACATCCCCGTATGCTTTGGTTTATGGGAAATAAGTTGTCCTTCCTACCCATATTGAACTTCCTATGCTTCAAAATTTGTAGATGTTTCAAGATGAAAACGAAGAAAATAACCCCATAGAGGCAAGGTTGGCACAATTGTTACAATTAGAAGAAGAAAGGGAGTGATATTATCATGCTTTTGCAGAACATGCTTCTGAAATGAAGAAGTGGTTCTAGAGTAAAACCATTGATCGAAGCTTCCAGGTGGGTGACTTGGTATTAAAATGGAATGAAAAAAATCTAAGCCTAGGAAACATCATAAGTTTGATGCAATTTGGGAGGGACCTTTTTGGATTTTTGTTGTCACTTCTTCTAATGCATTTTGAATCTGTGATATGGAAGGGTGTGAGCTCCCCATTCCAGTGAATGGCCTTCATTTGAAGGCCTATATTTCATTATTTTGAATCGAAGGTAGTACCTTATACATATGTAATATTTTCGTGTAAATATGCATGTTGTTTTAAAAAAAAAAAAAAGGGAAAAAAATGAAATTCAAGGATGACAAAGTGATAACATAGGTTCATGCGTGCCCCTTGGAATGGGTGAACATCACATTCACCCATTTTTTATGCGAACACATCTTGTTGATGTCACCAAAAAAAAGAAGGGGCATTGTGCATGGCGTTTTTTATAAAAAAAGAAAAAAAACACAAAAACAAAAAGGAAGAAAAACATAGTGAAGATTGCTTTAAAGAAGGCATGCCATGGAATTTTAAGGAGACACTTTCATTGGCAAAGCTTTTCGAAGAAGCATTCAAAGTAATTGATTTCACCCAAAGGTTACGTGGCAGTCATCGAAAGTAGTCGACGCCAACTTTAAGTGATGATGTTCAAACATAGGAGGCACTCAGATTGAGCTTTTCAAGGTAGTTGAAAAAATTAATGATTGATGATTAACAACAGGTTTTATCTTCCTAGTAAGATGTTGGCATCAGGGAATGTGTTCTATGAGATTGTGTTACATTGTGGGTATGATTTCCAAGAATAATCTGATGGTGAACCAAAGGGAAGGTTTTTTGTGCTTTGGGAAAGGAGTCTGAGCAATTTTTGAAGAATATTTCTCTCTAAAGGTGCATATGCATTTAATTCTATAATTACTATGGCAGTTGGTAATGCTCCTATAAAATTCCAAAGAAAAAATTCAAGTCTTATTTTCCTTATTTGTTTTTCTTTTCGTGTTGCGTTGTATCCTATTTTCCAAGGTGCAGAGGAATTTTCAGAAGTTGCTAAGCAGGGAATTGCAAAAAAAGCTATAGTTTTTATCTGACAAGATGGGAAGACGTAGCAAAGAACAAACAAAGGCATCGAAGGATGTTGAAGTACAACTAGAAAAGAAATGAGAGAGAAGCTCAAGGGCTAAAAGGCTCGATAGAATTATTATGTTTATTTGGATCCCTATGAAGATGAAATGGCTAAAATTGGTGATTTTTTGATCACGCATAAGGGAATTGATAGATTAAGGCAAGAGGTTGAAGTTGTAGTCGATCAAGGAATTTCCTATAACAGTTGGCTCATGATGCCTCACCATACACAAATTTTGTGGTATCTTTGCTCGTCTATGCATCCATGCCCCAAACTCATCTGATTAATTGCACAATTTTATGACTCCTTCGCTAGGGCTGTCTAAAATGCCCGAAATGAGATTATTTTTATGATTACACTGGATGAGGTCCAAGAGGATTTTTCTTGTGGGGTGAGTGTGTTGAGCTATGCAGTAAATAAGAAAATTCATACGGATGAGCAAGAGGAAAAGTATGTTTCCACTATTGCTATGAGGCAATTTATGGAGACGCAGCTCATCAAGGAGCCGCAAATGGGGCAGCTACCGAGTTTACCTAAAACCCTTTTAGAATTCAAGTGCCAGGATATTTATTCAATGCTTGCCTGGGTTGTTGGGTTGCCTTTAGATGAAACTATGCATAAATGGCAGGAAGCTATGACCCAATGTATTTGCAAGGTATAATTTTATTCTCTCGTGGCTATGAGGCAGGGGGGAAACCAATTTATTTTTACTGGGCCAATTTTTTTTCTTGGAGAATTAATTCACAGTTGTATAGGTTGCAAGAAGGAAAGACTGGGAAATTTCGACATACTTCGCTTCTGGTATGGTTTTTCTTTTTTCAGATGCAGTGATGTTTTTCTTTCATTACTATTACACAAATAGGCAAAAAGAACGAACCTCTACCAGTTTATAAGTGGACTCAAGTATTGACTAAGAAGGAGTCTGTATATAGCTTTAATAGCTAGTTTTTGGGCCCAACCATTGAGTTACTTTGTGGTAATTGTGATCGAGTGCCTCGCGACCTGAGAGATATTGTTGTTTCAGAGGAGAAGGACGACATATTTTTGCTCACTCAGGGCATGGTTGTTCAAATTTTTGGATATATAGGTAAACCTTTTTTGTTGCCTTATTTTGCTACTGTGCACGTTTTTGCTATGGAATTTGTGCACCAAATGGATTATATTAATGATATATATGGCTTCGGACGAGGGAATAAAATGACCTGTACTATGCCTCTTAAGTTTGGGAGTATAGAAGTGAACCAAGTTGGGAAAAATCACCTTTTGATGGTGGTGCTTCAAGACCTGGGACTAATTGAATTGCTGCAACATTGGCGGTATGATCCACTTGGAAAATTTTTGGTGCTTATTAAGATGAAGACCTTTCATTGTTGCTCGCACCCGGATATTCAGAAGTGCCAAAAAAATTTTGATAGGCTAGACATGAAATGGCATGTGGAAAAAATATCCTCCCTTCCTCCATGGCATGATTATTATGAGAAGGAAGCGGAGTATAATCCAAGAAAGAATAAAATGCATATTCCTCCTCCAAGCCTGTTTGGGATTGTCCAAGAGGCAAACCCTCATTGGAAGGAGGATAAAATTATGAATTGGTGGGTAATGCACATTCATCAAAGGAAGCCCTATGATACTTATGGATTTAAGATTGATACTCAGTTCTCTTAGGTTTATGATAGGTTTGTGGATTCTTATCAACCTATCGCCTTTGCCACCATTTTGCCACAAAGTTTTCAGCAGTCCGAAAGTGGTGAAAGCGAACCTGAGGAGGAGAGTCCTATGGTTGAGTACAAAACTAAAGAAGAAGAACACTCCCATGTTTTTCAAAAGAAGACTCAAAGGAAGAAGCATCCTTCTAAATAAGTTTCCTTGCCTACGCAACAAAATGGTCGATGGCACCCTCTTTTCCCAAAGTAGCTAAGCGACCCCAAACTGGCATGGCCACTACTTCAACTATTATAGCACCCATGTCTTCGGGTACTATGATTCCTGTTACATCAAGTTTCATAGTTGCTTCTATACCAACAATGAACCTTGTCCTCAATAGTGAGCGCCCTACATCAGTAGCACAAATATTTTTGATGGTGCAACAAGAGGAGGAGCAAATTTTGAAAGATTCTCATGTTGAGATTTTGGATGAAGAAGTAGCTCTCAATGTTGGTGAGCAGGAGGTAGAGTGGGGAAAGGAGGTAGTTGCACAACCTCCACCATCCATAGAACCAGTGGTGCTTGCACCCCAAGGTACGTCATCTCTTCCTTCATCTTCCCTTTCCCTCATTGGGCATGTAGTGATTTCTTCTTCGGTCCCTTTAGTTTCATTCTTGTCCCCTCCATTTTCTATCTTCTCGCCCTTTGGTCTTCCTTCCATTTCTCTTTCTATGGTTCCCTCTTTCACTTATACTATTTCCATTTCTAAAGTCACTGCTGCTCCTTTCATTCCCGCTTCCTCGCCCTCCATTTATTTTAGTTCTTATGCGTTAGGGACTAATCCTTTTTCGCATCCCCTTCCCTCGGTCATCATTTATTCCACCATTGTGGCTATTAGTATGCAAGCTCCATCTAGGCTTAGTGTAACCACGACTGCATTTGTGTCCTCCATCTCATCCACTCTTTCCCTCTCTTCCACCATCCTTGTGTCTGTTCCTCCACTTCAATCTGTGTCATCCATGTCCACTGGGCTTAGTCGCCTAGATATTTTTGTTCCATTTACCCCATTTTTGGAGTTGCAGACTATTCCAGATGTGTAGGTGTCCCACACGCAGCCGGATGTTGAAAAATTAAATCGAGCACACCTGAGCTCCTCTCAATGGTTGAAGAGTATGTGGCAAAAATAAGCTTTAGCACCAACACGACTGATAAAAAAGGTGGCATTTGATCCAATTACCAAGGAGGCTCATGTGAGAACTTTCACTTCAATGGTTCAGAAGCCTCAAGGCGAGTTACAACCTAAGGACTATGTTTCTGAGACTATAACTGAAGATCTAACGTGGATTGATCCTATTGAAAAATGAGAAATATGCAAGTAGATATGAGCTCCTTGTATTTGTATGATGAGCATTATAAAGAAAAATATTTTGAGCTGCAAGATAGGGTACTGTTGGTCGTAAATTTGCCTAAGTACAAGATTTCATCACTTGTGCGCCCTAGAATCGGCCAACATTGAAAGGCCAAGAGAAAGAGAAGTCTCTCGGGACACTCTCCAGAGAGGGCTTGCTCCCAAACTAGTCTAAACTTGTTTCAAGATAAGGATGCAGGAAAGAAATAGGAAAATGTGGAAAGAAAGGGAAATAACATAAAGAGATATAAATATGGATGAAGTTGATAGTTAATGGGGAAACAACCTCAGATAGCAAATAATCTCAAACTAGATCCTGAAGCTAAGCGACAATAGATTCTTAGGATGCACATACATAAATCGGATCAAGGATTAGCCATAAGTTCACCTTCAATTATACTTCAAACATTTAGATGAAAATATAGCCAAATTTAGAACAACAAAATTTAACTTATATTAACACTGGACTAACAGAAGTGAATCAGATAGAAAGCAAAACATGAACAATAGTTTGGATCACCGACTCAAAAGACACTAAGAATAGAGCAAAAATGCATCTAGAATCTCTGCTTCAATTTTTGCAAAAAGGTCTTCCTCATTTTGCTTTATTTTTACATTGGTATTTATAGAGGCCTTGCCTCTCTCTTTCGCATTATAGCATTTAATACATGAAATAGATTTTGAAGAAACAATCCCCCTTAATCTGCCTCAAAGAAATGACAGTCCCTTTTTTCATGGATCAAATTGAAAATTAAATGAAAACAAGGGACTATATTTCTTCATTAAATGACCATTATCGGGATAGGCCGAAATTTGTTAGGATATCACGAACAAGAACTTTTAATGCTGGAGGCATCTTTAATTTTTGCTGTATCGAAAACTGCCTCATGTTCTTCCATCTTACGCACATAGGTAAACAACAACATTTAATCTTGGAGCTTCTTTGACCATGATCTCAAAATTAGTTGGAGAGCTTTTAAAACATTACTTCGTTTGATCCTTATATTCTCTACATGTTCTCCTATGCAATTCTAAAGGAAAATGCAAATAGAACTGTATCGGGCCTTTGTTATTGCTTCGATCACAAAAATGTGACAGGTCACGAAAATGCGACATGTCGTGAAATTGTGACACTTTTACCTTACTGCTTTCTCTTCCGTCACCAGTCACAAAAATGTGACATCTTCTCTACTACCTTGTAATTTTGAGCTTTCATTCTGTGAAAATGTGACAGGTCGCGAAAATGTGACATGTCGCGATATCGCGACATTTTCTCCATTTTGTCCTTTCATATTCAACAAGTCATGAAATTGTGACATGTTTCTCCATTTGGTTTTATCTCCACAATATGTCACAAAATCATGACATTTTCTTTCTTCTTGTACCTCGCTACTTTTAGGTCGCAAAAATTCATCATGTTGCAAAATCACGACATTTATCTGTGCTTAGCCCTTCCTGTCCAACATGTCACGAAATCGTGACAATTTCTTGCCTTCTCTATCATTGTCACTTCCTGTCATGATATCATGACAAGTTCCTCTTGCTTGGCTTCATTTCCAAAAATGTCATGATATCGCAACATCTTTCTTCTGCCTTGTGTTTATTTCCAGCCCTTCCACGATAACATGACATGTTGTGATATCGTGCCACTTCATACCATTTGCTCATTTTCTATTTTTTTGTCGTGATATCATGACATTTTTCATTGGTGCTCCCCTTGGCTGCTGTATGTCATGATATCATGACATTTTTCTATCACTTTGCTCTGAAGCCATCGCAAGTCATGAAAATGTGACATGTCACGATATCGCAACAACTTTCAATTTAGTGCTCCCTCACCGCAACAAGTCGTGAAACTCCAACATGTCGCAATATCATGACAACTTTACTCCCTTACTTCCATTGGCTATTTTTAACCATGAAATCACAACAGGTCATGAAAACGTGACATGTCGCGATATCGCGATATTTTTTATACTTGGCTAATTTCTACATTTGACGCCGCAAAACTGCAATAGGTCATGATATCGCGACATGTTACAGTTACTTTGCTCTAACACAAAAATTATAGATATTTTTGTATTTTCTATTTCAAAGTGCTTGTAGGGACAAACAGAAGAATTAGTATCTCTACAACTTGTGCATTCTTTTGCATGAATAGTAACAACAAAAACAATGTGGCAAAAATGCCAACATTCTTGGCGGCTCGCGAGGTATACAGTTCTTTTGTATGCATAAACCTCAGGCCTTTATCCATTGGGTAATAGAGTTAAGAAGATGGAGAAGCAAAAAAAGTGAGTGTTGGTTGATGATGGATGCGTCTGTGGGCTGCTGCAATAAGCTCTTGCTGACGCTCGGCACTCAAAAATAGGACCTTCAACAAAAATTTATGGAAGAACATAACTTCCTTTATTTCTTTAGAACTACTGCACTTTGCCTAGCTCGGTTGAGCTGGGTAATCACCAGGTGCTATGAAAAGATCTCCATGGCAGTAGTGAAAAGCACCTGAGTTGCAAAAATGAAAATGAATGGAATGATGACCGGCAGATGTGCAGGCCATGGAACGGGAATGGGGAATGATGAAATGGTGGAAAATGGAGGAGTAGAAATAGTAGATACAACAATAGGGTGCTACTGTGCTACCAAATACTGGGATCTTATGAAAATAGATAATGAAATGGAAGTGGATGGAATGGAGGAGGTGGTAGGAACTGTGGAGAAGTGCTCAAAAGACAAAGAATTAGAAGAAAGGGGAAGTGAAGAAAAGGGAACATCAGATAGGGGAGTAGAAACAATAGTAGTGGTTTGATTATGTAGAAGAAGAAGGAGTAGGAGAGGAAGGGAATGAAATAAGGAAGTGGAAGAAATAAGTAGAGGGGAAGCCACTAACTGCTAGGAAGGAAAAGAAAAATAAAAAGAAATAAACATACCTGTAGGCTCACGTGCAAAAGGAGCCGAAGTTAACAATTTTTTTTTTTTTTTTTCTTATTTTCTCTTTTTTTTTTTATGTAAAAGGTAACCCCTGAATTTAGCTTTGAAATATCAGGAGAGACACATACCAAAAAATGGCTCTATGATCTCCTGGATCCCAGACCTTGAACACACACTTATTGGTCTCTTTATTGATAATCAGCTCGGAGTCACCAAAGATTTGCAACTGTCGCGCTCCAAGTTTCTTAGCCTTATTGAGACCTAGGCATAAAGCCTCATCTTCTATTGTATTATTTGTGCAACTCCAGGTCAAATGATATGAATAGGATCATTGAATTCCAGAAGGTAATACTAGAAAAATCCTAGTTCCAATGCCATTTCTGCATCGTGCTCCATCGAAATAGAGCTGATCTGGCATAGAGTCTTGACCAACTTGATCAGAAGGCAACTCTACTTCAACCTCTTCAAGATTTGTAATGGAGTAACAACCAATATCAATTTTCATCATGGCATTAAACTCATCCTCTAAGCAAATCTCATCCAGGACTTCCTCCATTAAATCAGGTTTTTCCAATTCCTCAGTTATCATGTTGAAAGAATGTTTGGACTTTTCTTCCTCTCCCATATTCTCTATATGAAAAGTAGAAGGCTTCTGATTGTCAATACGGACTCTTATTCCTTTGAAAGGAATCTCCAAGTGAGAATAATTTAGAGAAAGGTAGCCTCCCAGCTTGGCAGTGAATTCTCTTGATAAACACATACTGAAATACGGTTCCAAATCAACCACAACTACCTCCTAAATTATTGTAATTTGAGGCATACTATGTAGAGAAATAGGAACATCCTTGATTACACCCACTATTTTCATAGGAGTCCCATCCAAATGCAAGACACCAGGGCTACTTCTTGTATACTCCATACCCATGACTTCACAAACTGCCTTTGGCATGACAGTTGTCGCAGCACCATAATCAATCATGTAGTTGTGCACTATCCAACCCTCCATCCTGAGTGACAAATAAAATGGGGGTGGTCTATTATTTCCAGTGGCTGAAGTAGTTAGAGTTTGTGACATAACTACCTGGGCTGGAGCCTTCCCCTTACTTTGTATGGTCTTCAGGGATTCCTATAAGATATTTACCTATCCAAGTAGCTGCAAGGTGTCATACAGACTTACTTTAGCTGGTATCCTTTTGAATTCTTCAACTATGTTGTACTCCATTGATATCTGCTCTTTCCCTCCATTGGCAGATTCAAATTTGCTTCTATATTGTTGGGTGGCCTCCACTCGTTGTTGTTTAGTCAATGATGGATATTACAGCGTCTCTCTAGCTTGTTCCTTTGTTTTCACTTGCGGCTGAGAGACAGAAGCTTGTTCCTTCTCTTTTGCTTGTGGTGAAAGTGGATCCTTTGGCAAAATGCATGGTTATTATGGAGCTGGAGAATCATGAGTCTTTGCAGGTATTTGCTCTACTTTATTGCTTGTGTAGGAGGCACTTTCAATGGCTCCATATTAGCTGGATCTACCAACATTGGTTTCTTGCCATTGCGTGTCAAGACTGCTATGTGTTCCTCAAGATACTTCACGAAATTAAGATCCACCTCTCGAATCATGTTTACATAGATCCCTACAAGAACTTGCAAATAATTTTGGTGGACCATGCAGGTGGACTCATCATGTGGATCATTGCATAAAGAACACCAGTAAGAAGGCTCATGTGAAACTTCAGAAGGGCCAGCCTCTTCACTTACTAGGATCGTTGAGTTCCTCTCAGGAACTTTCTCTATAGCCTTGCTAGGAGCAACTTGCTCTCTAGTTACTACCAGAAAAAATCTTCGTGGTTGAGAGTTCCTTTCCGCCTCTCTCCGCTCCATAGATGTCACCTTGTTAGTGAGAGCTCTCATGGTCGACTGAATTTCTTGCAAAATAGCCAATTGAGGATCTGGTCTTGAGGACACAGGTGGTGCAGGTAGGGGTAATGGAATGGGTGGAGAAGGTAATGTAGGAATTGGAAGTGGAGAGGTTATATGTGGAATGGGAACCATAGGTACCGAAGGTATGGGAGGATTCCATGAAGATGAAGGGTATATGGATGGAGCAGTGTAATATGTGGAGGCTACACCTGTATGCTGGTATTGTGGGAGCTCGGGAAAAATAGGCATAGTCATTTTCGAAGGCAATTTCCCAATGGCAATCAGATCGGCCTCAGAATTCTGTGCTTGGGCATATAGTGCAGGAAAGTTTTGAACATCGGACATCCTGATGTTCATTCCAATATCTAAATGGAAATCCCTAAGAAAGTACAATGTTGCTTGTTCATGAGTAGGGCGAAGACCTTTAGGAAATCTCTGCCAAGTTCGGGAAAACCTAACATTGAAATCCACTATCTCATCTTGATGATGCCTCTTGATATTATTAAATTGATGCACTAAAGAAAATGGGTCTGCTTGCTCATTGAACCCTTGGATTAGCATCTCTGCTAATTGATCCCATGAAGTTATGGAGTTGGGAGACAAAGATCTATACCAGCACAAAAACTTACCTCGGAGTGACAAGACGACCAATTTTATCATGACATCTTCGTCTATGATATTATGAATTGAAGCCAAGGTTGCCACATCTAAAACATGCTCGTACATTGTCTTTCCAATCCCATCATATGTAGGCAAGGCTTTTATTGCTACAATAGGAACTAGATTTTGAAAAGGCAGGTCCAATACTCCCAAATCGTTCCAACCAAAAAACTTCCTTGTTGGAGGATGCTGGGCCATTTGGACTACTGGATCTAGATGTAGCAAGCTTGTAGTAGTACTGGGAGGAGTCAGAGATGGCACAAACTAATCCGTTTCCTGCGAAGAAACAACAAATGATGGGTTCATAGGACTTACCAATCTTGAGTGCTCCTTCTAGTTTTGGACATCAATCTCAAAGAATTTGACTGAATCTTCTGATTATTTGGCACTTGATATCGTGATCATGAAGCAAAGATGCAAAAAATTTCACCAGCTTTAGGATTAGAGATTTCCAGGTACTATACAGTCACCTTCAGCAGAGTCACCAAATGAACTTACAATCTTCGCTTTGAGGTCAAGACAGTTCATCAAAATATTGATTCCTCTGGGTGTAAAAAAAAATGGAACTTATGAGTCCCATCGATTATGGATATTTCTAAGATAGAAACATTCTGTCCCACTGGGCATGCCAAAAATTGTTGGCATAGGTGGGTTTGTCAACTTGGAATAGTACTTGTCCCACTGATTATGGATCTTTCTAAGACAGAAACAGTCGGTCCCACCGGGTGTGCCAAAAACTATTGGTCACAAATCTTCCTAAGTACAAGATTTCATCACTTGTGCACCCTAGACTCGGCCAACATTGAAATGTCGAGAGAAATAGAAGTATCCCAGGCCAATCTCCAGATAGGGCTGGCTCCCAAACTAGTCTAAACTTGTTTCAAGATAAGGATGCAGGAAAGAAATGGGAAAATATGAAAAGAAAGGGAAATAATAGAAAGATATGGAAATATGGCCAAAGTTGATAGTTAATGGGGAAACAACCTCAGATAGCAAATAATCTCAAACCAGATCCTAAAGCTAAGTGGCAACAGATTCTTAGGATGCACATACAAAAATCGGATCAAGGATTAGTCATAAGTTCGCCTTCAATTATACTTCAAACATTCAGATGAAAATATAGCTAAATTTAGAACAACAAAATTTAACTTATATTAACACTGGACTAACAGAAGTGACTTAGATAGAAAGCAAAACACGAACAACAGTTTGGATCACCGACTCAAAAGACACTAAGAATAGAGCAAAAAGGCATCTAGGATCTCTACTTCAATTTTTGCAAAAAGGTCTTCTTCCTTTTGCTTGAGTTTTACATTGGTATTTATAGAGGCCTTGCCTCTCTCTTTCACATTACATCATTAAATACATGAAACAAATTTTGAAGAAACAATCCCCCTTAATCTGCCTCAGAGAAATGATAGACCCTATTTTCATGGATCAAACTGAAAATTAAACAAAAATAAGGGACTATATTTCTTCATTAAATGACCATTATCGGGGTAGGCCGAAAGTTGTTAGGAGATCACGAACAATAACTTTTAATGCTGGAGGCATCTTTAATTTTGGCAGCATCGAAAACTGCCTCATGTTCTTCTATCTTGCACACATAGGTAAACAACAACATTTAATCTTGGAGTTTCTTTGACCATGATCTCAAAATTAGTTGGAGAGCTTTTAAAACATTACTTCATTTGATCCTTATCTTATTTGCACGTTATCCTATGCAATTCTAAAGAAAAATGCAAATAGAACTGTATCGGGCCTTTGTTATTGCTTTGATCACAAAAATGTGATAGGTTGCGAAAATGCAATATGTCACAAAATCGTGACACTTTTACCTTATTGGTTTCTCTTCTGCCACCAGTCATGAAAATGCGACATCTTCTCTACTGCCTTGTACTTCTCAGATTTCATTTTGTGAAAATGTGACAGGTCACGAAAATGTGACATGTTGTGATATCGTGACATTTTTTCCGTTTTTTCCTTTCATCTTCAACAAGTCACGAAATCGTGACATGTTTCTCCATTTGGATTTATCTCCACAATATGTCATGAAATCACGATATTTTCTCTCTTCTTGTACCTTGCTACTTTTAGGCCGCAAAAATTCATGTCGTGAAATCGCGATATTTCTCTGTGCTTAGCCCTTCCTGTCCAACATGTCACGAAATCGTGACAATTTCTTGCCTTCTCTATCGTTGTCACTTCCTGTCGCAATATTGATACAAGTTCCTCTTGCTTGGCTTCATTTCCAAAAAATGTCATGATATTGCGACATCTTTCTTCCGCCTTGTGTTTATTTCCAGCCCTTCTGCGATAACGCGACATGTCGCGATATCGCACCATTCCGTACCATTTATTCCTTTTCTATTTTTCTATCATGATATCATGACATTTTTCATTGGCGCTCCCCTTGGCTGTTGTATGTCATGATATCATGACATTTTTCTATCACTTTTCTCTGATGCCACTACAAGTCGTGAAAACGTGACATGTCACGATATCATGACAACTTTCAATTTAGTGCTCCCTCATCGCAACAAGTCATGAAACTCCAACATGTCATGATATCACGATAGTTTTACTCCCTTGCTTCCATTGGCTATTTTTAACCGTGAAAACATGATAGGTCACGAAAATGCAAAATGTCGCGATATCGCGACATTTTTTATACTTGGCTAATTTCTTCATTTGATGCCGTGAAACTGCAACAGGTCGCGATATCATGACATGTTACAGTTACTTTGCTCTAAAACAAAACTTATAGAGATTTTTGTATTTTCCCTTTAAAAGTGCTTGGAGGGACAAATAGAGGAATTAGTATCTCTACAACTTGTGCATTCTTTTTCATGAATAGTAACAACAAAAACAATGTGGCAAAAATGCCAATAGGTACTTTAGCTGGAGAGTGTGCTGGCTAAGATCAAGACAACAAAAGAAAAAATGGCCACTGAAAGGGAATATTTTTGCAATCAAGTCAAGGTGCACTTAAAGGAGCATGATACCACTTCGATTGAGATGCATAAACTTTAGCAATAGGTTGAAGAACTCAAAAATCAACTTGAAGCTAAGGTCGCACTTGTTGCAGGATTTTTGCGTGATAACATAAGAGACCTTCACCTTCGCTTTGTATGAAATTCCAAAAAGTTGGTCATGCACATAGTCAAGGTGTTGTAGTACTTATGGGAAGTAGGGATACAAATCCAGCTTGGGCAACAAATGATTGACTCAGTGGAGGAGTTGTTGTCACCCCATATGGAGATGGCTGTGAAGATACAAGATTTTTTGAATACGTCTCTATATATTTGCCCTCTCAATGAGATGGACTATGCTTGGTCCCGAGCACGGGTAACCCTACGAAGCTATTTTTAGCATATGGACCTTGTAAATGAGGGATGGGCCATCCTCAATACTATTGAGTGGGAGCATACTATTTTGATGTCTCATTTTGAGACTATCGACCGATTGGGTTTCACCACCTTCTTAGATTATTGGGGTGAGCCTCTTTCGATGGAGTAGTTGCAAGAGCTTTAGAGTATGTTTATTGAAGATACTACAGATATTGATGCCTTGGCTTAGCCCCTTACTCAAGCATAGATCTTGTTGTTGATGGAGAAATATACACATTTGGAGCTTTCCCTTTATGAGTTGGCTCAACATTCAAAGCACCTTAGCTTGATAGATGTACAAAGTCTTTGCTTCATTTATGATTCTCTCAGTACTCGCTGCTTGTTTACCACTGAAGCTTGGCATGATGTTGTTTGCACATACGAGGCCCTTTCGGAGGTTATTATAGAACAGGAAGTGAAGGCGATAGCATATCATGAAGCAGTAAAAAAGGTGGTGGAAGAAGCTAAATGTGCTAAAGTGCTTAGGGTCACAACTGAAGTAGAATAAGTAGAGCACGCACAGGTAGCCCCTAGAAGATAAAATATTTGCATATTTTGTATAGACTCTACACCTAATGGATAAAGGCTTGGTATTGCTTGCATCCATGCGAGTTGGATGCCCCATGAGTCGCCAAGAAATTTTGGCCATTTTGTATTTCATTAGTATTTTGAGAAAATTTTGTATTAATTTCTATAAGAAGTGATAATATACTTTCCATTCAGTATGAAGAAGTCAGATATATTGTATTCCAAAAAAAACAAAGGAAAATCTCGAAGACACTTTAAAAAAAATATTTATGTATTTATGGATATTCGCGTTCACCCCTAAGGATGGGTGAATTCCTCTTCACCCTTTCCTGAGGTGAACCTATTTTGAAAATGTATTGGCAAAATATTTAAGTATGAAATCATGTTTGCCCTTCCTTAGGGGTGAACATGCCATTCGCCCTTTCTTGGGGCGAACGTGCCTTAAGATACTTGGCTGCCTGTGCGCCTAAAAAATGTTGTGTGCCCTAGTCGAGGGGCAAACATTACGTTCACCCATCCCAGGGTTAAACTTCCTTTCAACAAAGAAGAATCACATTCACCCATCCCAAGGGTGAACATTCTCTTTGACCTTATTTAGGGTCGAACATCTCGTTCACCTTTTGGTGGGGCAAACTTAATTAAAATTGTGTGCACGTTTGATATGGCAAAGATGAATTTAAGGTGAATAAGGAGATGGTATAATGTTGAATTGCATGTATTTAATGAAGGACACCTTCAGTAACTTTATTTTGTGAATCACAAGGAAAAAGACGAGCATAAATAAATCTTCATGATTTCCAATGTATCAAATTTTTTAAAATAATTTAATGATTTGTCCTGTCATGCACATCTACATCTGAATTTTAGACTTTCTGGAATTTGTTTCTCAAGTGCACAGATTTTTCAAGAAATTGAGGAGATTTTTTTGGTTGTTGTCTTTGATCCCAGAACATTCTTCTCTCACATGTATTAAATGAAAGAGGTGGAAACATCCATAAATACTAAGCAAATATTATTGTAAAGGGAGGTTAGACACTTTGTGAGAATACTCTCTAAGTTCTCTGCAATAATGAAAGACATCAGGCTTCTGAATTGATAAGCGATTCTGCATATAATTTCTTTCTGCATAGTGTACTTCCTTTAATATTTGCTCTTTTTATTTTCTATCTAGTTTAAATTCTATATTTGGATTAAATTATTGCTAATGGAAGAGTGAGTACTGTGGTGTTAATTTAAAAGTTATTATTGCAAGATTGTAAGTTTATTTTGTTGCCTTTCCTTCCATTTGATGTTGTTTTGTTCTTGAGTGTTTTCCTGCTTTTAGTTTGACCTAAAACTTGTATTTTGGCCTGCGGCCATATTTCCCATTTCTTTCCTGCATCTCTAGTCTTCAACCAGTTTTAGAATTAGTTTGGGAACCAACCCTCTCTGGAGATTGGCATGGAGGACATCTCTTTCCTCTGGCCTTTCAATTTTGGCCATATATAGGGCACATAAACATAGTTTTTATTGATTAGGCAGATATTTGACCAACAATGTGTTGTATCATTTGTAGAAACTCTTATCGTATTTTTGCAAAAGTTGATGTTATACTCAAATTGTTCAAATGTTATCACCTATATACTCACACAAGCTGAATATAGTAGTGAAGTCCATACTCAATGAGGTAGCATAGGTACTACCAACCCTCACCCAAAACATCGTGCATAGTGATACACTCTTCTGAAGATGAGTGTGTGTTATTTTATATGGATAGGATAGTTCTTGGGTCGGCCTTGGCCACGAGCAGGTTTTGATAATACAATATCAAATGAGCCAATGAAGTGGTAATGACATCCACTATTAGTCTCAATCAAATGGGTTGGATGTGAGATCCCAATGCCACTAATGTTTAAATGAAATGTGGTGTGTGTGGTTCCTTTTAATGTACATAAAATAAATGCATCATATAGCACACATGCTCATTTTATAAATGCTATGCAATTGAAATACGTTTCAAATTCAAAAAATGCAAGCTACTCTAGATGATTTTTAGGACTGTGCACATTATGATGCTAAATGGCCACTAATCAAGCCTCACACATGCAAACCATAAATACATCTCTATCAAGCACGATGTAGCCTAGGGCAGATTGCAATCAGAGGTCCATTTTTCCTAGTAGCGTCTTTCTAGTGAAAGCAAAAATACAAAAAGCAAACTAGGACAATTGATTTACCATTTTATTTTAGTTTCTTTCCTAATTTGCTTTTGAAATTTACCTACTGTAAAAACACAGTAAATAGAAAAGTGATAGAGGGATGGAAAAAGGACCTACCTCATGTCCTGCACTATCTGGAATTATGAAATTGGTTGTCTGTGTTGTCAGAAGGAAACCATAGGTTTACCCTGCGGTTCTGACTGTGAATCGTGCCTTATACCTATGATTTAGTTATTAGGCTACAAATGATAGCTACAGTCTATACCTGTAACTATAAAACATAATTAGAACCTAATAATGTGGGGTTCCATCATTATCACCTCTGTAACCACCAGAAAGGGTCACACCCGATTGCGTATCCTATTGTGATAAATGGTAAATATATAACATGCATACAAGTAAACAAAATTGATAACAAATGAAACAAGAAACAAAATTCTTTATTCCATTATATTTGAATTCAAAACCCAATTACAAGTACGTCCCTCTTAGGGATATTCATTTTGATACAATATTACAATAGGAGTGCTCAATTGTTTTCCCTCTTAAGGGTAGGTGTGATTTCCAAATGCCTCTTACAATGGCACGAACTGCTCTAGGGTGGAGGTGCACTCTTCTTCGCAATGGGGAAGGAACTTGATGGTTTTCTATCTTTTGGAACTATTCCCTGTGGTCAAGAAACAAAAATAATGTCAATAATATAGGCAGCCTCTCATGATGAGGCCCTTTTAGGTAAAATGCATAATGACACCATTAACATGAATAATCAAGAAAGTATAAAAGGTGCTTATAAACTATGCAAATTGAATCAATATTTATATAATAGCATAAAGAAATACAGTAGCTACTCTATGCATGGATCAGATATATGAAATAAGGCATGAAAGTGCATAAAGAACTTATTAATGTCATAATTGAAGCATAAACATAAATAAGCTAAACTAACCTAAATCTATGATCAAAATTCTACTAAATGTATTTTAAACATGAAAACAACTAATCTAACCTAATTAGCCATACATAAATGAAATTAGGAAGGCGGTTATACCTCTGCTGCAAACTGTAACTCTGGTGCATGGTTTGCACTGTAAACCATGGATGACAGTCATGATTAGCACTCTAATAGGCTTACCCTTAATTCCAATGGCAGTGGGCTTAACCTCCTTGTCCAATTGATGTTCAAGGGTCACCTTCGATGTCCTTTTGACAAGTTTGGTGGTCAAATCACTGTGATGGGCCTTTGTTTGCCTGGATTTGTATTTCTTGATCCTCCTAGGCTCCTAGGGCTCCCATGGCAAACTGATCATTGGATGAATAGCAAAGTAGTCTTTGGATGCACAAATTCAATATGCAATACGATAGGTCTTCACTTCTCGCTTGATCATTTCACACTCACTCGATAATTTTCCAGTGCTTCACTATAAAAATCATCTATATCATTGCCCTTATTTGTAAGGGTACTTATAGGACTACCCAAGGGCTAGGGGTGGCTTCCTAGAGAAGCCAATATCAAGAAGGGGTGGTTAGGATAGTTGGAATAGAAGCTTCCACCCTATAACCACCTTCTTCTAGATCCAATGGTTGTTTCAACTGATTTGGCTCAGATTGAAGGCCAACTAAACTTCAGTTAAGATTGCAGGTCATAACTGCAGTCTAGACTGCAAATCGTAGGTCTCAGTCATGGTTTAGTTGTAAACCATAGGTATAGGTTGTGGTTTAGATTGATTAGACCAAGGAGCCCAAATTGAGTGGTTAGAACCACTACTCTATCTTGGAGTCTGTCCAAGATCTTCCATATGGTCTTGTAGCATGTCCATATGAGTAGTTGCCCTTGACATGACATGTTTGAGGTGTCTACAGGGCAAAATATGTAGAATTAGATCTAGGAGGTGGCGATGAATGCGATGGATGGATGGGGGTTGCAACGGAAAGGGATGATGAATGGGGGATGGCTAGAACAACATGAGTCTTATTGGCTTAGCTAGGGATTTAGATATTCAAACTCTATCTCTCTCAGCTTCACTAGGGCTTCAAAAATGACTCCTCCAGGGTGTAACTTCTAATATCAAGGTTCCAAGGTCTGAGCATTTGCAAATGACCTTATTTTATAATCCAACCTAGGGTTTTCTTAGGGTTTTAGCCTTGCAATTTTAATCATGTGGCTAAGATTAAATTATACCCTAAGTTTAAGATTACTTTTTTAGTGTGGCATCAATTAATGAAGATGGACGGTGGGGATTAGATTAGATCGAACGACTATGGTTAATTGAGTTTATAAATATATATTTTATAATAAATATATTATAATATAATATAAAATATTATATTAAATACAAAATAATATAAAACAATATTAAAATAATCTCAATTGGGTTAGAAAATGGCGGGAAATATGGAATTGGACCAAATAATTGGCGAGAAAGGTGTATGATGGACAAGTGGGTGGTGGAATGGTTAGGATGGAGGATTAGTGGCTATAATTTGGTGTCTACAGAGATGATAGATTCCAAACCAATACATGCCTACGAAGTTGTCACTAAGCCTCCAAGGAAAAAATATCCTTGAAACTCGACGAGAAGCATGACAATGCCATGAGTGAAACTTATGCTGATACTTATAATGAATAGGAAACATCAATTAAAAATAGTTTTCTTAGGGAACCACCATCATCGATGAGACCTAATAAAGAAGAGACCTTAGAAGCCAACTGTTTAAACCATATTGCTTTGTATTCATATTGGGGTCCCACAAGCATAAGAGGAAGAGGTCATCAACTCTAGGTCAACCTTAAAAAACCATAATTTATCCAAACTAAAAATTAAAATTAAGGGAACACCTACCAACTCAGAACAAGGAGGTGATAAGGATGCACCCACATGAGAAATATCCCTCACTACCAAACCACCAAGACCACTTTGTTTTTTTGGCCCCTTTACTAATTAACTATAAGGAACCTACTATTGAAATAAAGCTCTCACACACAAAATACTAAAAGGTAACTGAAATACATGTAATAATAGAATAATACTATGTAAAAAGTAATTGCAGAATTGAAACAATATCACAAATAACTCAAAATAGAAAGCCTCTTCGAGGGGGAAACCTCCAATATTTCATTAACTTGCAAAAAGATACATTCGTACATGGTTTCTTACCTTTTAAAGATAAAGTTTCATCCAATCCTACCTAAATGCTCAAGAGTTGGCTTACATGCAAAATGCCACTTGAGCCAGAATATTTTACCAAACATCGATTACAATATTGTTAATGGTTACATGCAATGGCACCACTTGGCTAGGTGCCTTACTTACCACATACATTACAAAATAATATTATAATAGAATCCCCCATGTTGGAAGTGGGTCATTACATAATAATTAGAATTACAAAATAATGTTAGGATGGTATCCTAACATGTCCTTCCCCTTCAAAAAACTTTGTCCTTAAAGTTGAAGGTGAGGAAACTGGTGTTGGAGTTGATGGAGAGACTCCCATGTAGAATCTTATGGTTGGATTCCACACCATTGAACAAGGACTTCACTAATGGTGCGGTTGCAGAGAGTGCAAGTCCGATGGTCCAAAAACTATTAAGGTTCAAGCAAGATAAAACCTTTTTCATCTAACTCCAAGAGTGCAGATTGGACCTGTACCTGATTTCCCACCACATTTTTGAGAGAGGAAACATGAAAAATGATATGGAGCTTGGATGAAGGTGGAAGGGCCAATTTGTAGAATGTGGTACCAATCTGTTATAACACCTGGTAGGACCCATAGTATTTAGTAGTAATTTTATGGCATCGGTGAAGCTGGAGAGAATTATTTGTATGATTGCAAGTGAAAGAAAACCATATCACCCACATCAAAATTATGCTCAAAATGATGTTGGCCAGCCTGTTGGCACATATTATTATGGGCCACATCCAAATTCATCTTCAATTGAAGGAGGAAATTGGTATGCTTATTGATAGTAGTGTTAATTACCTGGACCTTGAAGCTACCTAAAATGTAGGAGGAAGGAGTGGGTGGAGGGTATTCATAAACTACCTCAAAAGGAGTAACCTTGGTTACTGTGTGATAGGAAGTATTGTACCACCACTCGGCCAAAGGAAGCCATTTCAACCAATGAATAGGATGATTAGAGTTAAAGCAATGAAGTTAGGTTTCCAAACATTTATTGACAATCTCCATCTAGCCATTCATTTATGGATGATAAGCTGAACTCATTTTGAGATGATTTCCCTACAACTTAAACAATTCTTTCCAGAAGTGACTAGTGAAGGTTGGGTCATGATCGAACACAATGGAGGAGGGCATACCATGAAGGTGAAATATAGAATCAAGGAAAATTTGGGCAATGGTGGATGTTGTGTAAGGATGGGATAGGGAACAAAAGTGAGCATATTTCAAAAGACGATCCACTACCATGAAGATAATAAATTTGCCTCTAGACTTAGGTAATCCTTCAATAAATCCATAGAAATATCTATCCAAACCTGGCAGGAATGGGCAAGGGTTGAAGAGTTCCTAGAGAATGCACAATTTCACCTTTCATCTATTGATAGGTATCACAAGCTGCCACAAAATCCTTAATTTCATTTTTCATACACTTCCAAAAAAAATTACATTTAAGTTGTTCATATGTTTTGATAAATCCTGAATGGATGGAAAATGAGGCAACATGTAGTTTTATCATGAGAATTTCCCATAGTGGGGACTTATGGGGAGCAACAAGGTATTTGTGGTAACACAAATATTGGCCATCCCAAGTGTAGCCTGGACATGAAGTAGGATTAGTGTGTAGGGAAGCAACCAAAGTTTGCAATTTAGAATCTTGAAGTATTTCCTGGCATAAGGAATCGATCCATTGGGAAACCGGTAATGAAATGGTACACAATATACTAAGAGCCTCAAATTGGAAAGAGAGCATCGACCACAACATTCTCCTTGCCCTTATTATAGGTGATATCATAATCATATCCCATGATTTTAGAGACCCATATTTTTTTGTTTTGGGGTAGCAACCCATTGCTCCAAAACTATTTGAGACTCTGATGGTTTGTTTTAATAGAGAAATTATGCCTGAGAGATACGGTCACCAATGGGTTACTGCATGAAAAATTTCCATCATATCCTTGGCATAAGTGGATTTTCCTAAATTATGGCTAGATAGAGCTTTACTAGTGAAGACCAAGGGTATCCCTTATTGCATCAACACTACACCAATACCACGACCTGAAGCATCACTTTCAATGATAAATATATTGGAAAATTTTGGTATGGCCAAAATAGGCATAGTGGTCATAACATACTTCAATTCTAGGAAGTCCTGTTCAACAGGTCCCATACAGGTAAAAGAATCCTTCTTTAACATGGAAGTGAAGGGAGATGCAATTTTACCATAATTATGAATAAATTTATGGTAATAACTTGTAAGCCCTAAAAATCCCCTAAGACTTTGAGAGTGTGAGGTTTTGGCAATTCCTAAACCACTTCTATCTTCTTGGGTTCAAATTTGATGCCATCCTTAGTGATAATGTGTCCCAAATATTCCACTTTTGTCAACCCAAAATAACACTTGGAACGCTTAGCATAGATTTGATGTTGTGCCAACAACTAGAGAGTTTGATTCACATCAAAAATATGCTTTTCCCATTAGCGACTATACACTAGAATATCATCAAAGAAGACTAGGATGAAATTTTGAAGGAATGGGTGAAAAATATTGTTCATGAGGCTTTGAAAAGTGGAAGGGGTATTATTCAAGACAAATTTCATTACCAAAAACTCATAGTGACCTTCATGAGTACAAAAATTAGTATTGGAAATATCCTCATCCTTGAGCCTAATTTTATGGTACCCCCAGCGAAGGTCGAGTTTGAAAAAATACATAGTCCCATGAGGTTCATATAGTAATTCATCCACCACAAGAATTAAAAAAATATTCTTGATGGTGAGTGTATTGAGCTCTCAGTAATCGATACACAACTGCCAAGACCCATATTTCTTGTGCACCAGTAAAAATAAAGAAGAGTAAGGACTTTTTATTGGCCGAATGATGCTAGATTTTAATAATTCCTACAATAACTTCTCAAATTTTGACTTAAGAGCATGAGGGTACTGGTATGGTTTAATTTTGGGTGGTTCATTGCCAGGTAACAAAGGAATAACATGGTCATGAGAGCGGTGAGGCGGTAATTCTGATGGCTTAGCAAAAATAGAATTGTGCTTGGTCAAAATAAGTTGCAAATACTCATGAATATAATCCTCCTTTGAAGGATGAGGTTGGATCACAAAATTTTGAGCTATGACACTCCAAGATGTTTTTTTAATAACTTCTCCATTCAGTTGAAACTAATAATCTATGAAGGCCCTACTTTTAAGCCATGGAGAGTGTGGGACTGTCCATTCTGTGAGAATCACATCCAAATCTTGGCAAAGTGCCATGAGATGACTCCCAATGTACCCAACCATTGAGCTTCCAACATGATATCACACCCCCCTAGTTGAAGTACAATATATCTTTTTTGAGCATATAATCCTCAATCTTGACCTTAACATTATGATATTTACCTTTGCAATGTAAGGTCCCACCATTTGCTACCATAACCTCAAAGGAATTATATGTATGTATGTAATAATTTGCCTGCTTGGCAATGCAAGGATCAATAAAATTATGTGTAATTCTAGAATCAATCAATATGGTAATACATAGGCCCTTGAAATAGCCCACAACTTTCATGGTTTGGGGAGTAGTAATGATAGCAAGAGCATGAACAAAAATTTTAGCCTATGGTTCATCCTAGTTTTCTTCCTCCAGTTTGAGTGGTTTCTCTATTGATTCAGTGT
The DNA here is from genome assembly GCA_028583015.1 of Wollemia nobilis. NCBI lineage: Eukaryota > Viridiplantae > Streptophyta > Pinopsida > Araucariales > Araucariaceae > Wollemia > Wollemia nobilis. The sequence continues at coordinate 2,749,564 of JAQPPZ010001711.1, read as the reverse complement.
CATCATCACTATGGTCGCTAGTGTTAGACTCATCAACATTGATGAAGAACAACTTCTTTTGGGTGCACCTATGCCCATGAGAAAAAAATTCACCAAAATTATAGCACAACCCTTGGGCGTGTCGCACATCCATTTCGACAGTGGTTAGACATTTGGGTGCAGTAGTGGGTGCAATAGTTTTTTGTTCATTCTAATTTTAGAATCTAGGAGGAAAAGAGGTTTTAGCCTATGGAAATTTAGATATACACCTCTGAGTTGAAAATTTAGACTCGATAAAATGGGCCAATTGGATAGCCTGCATCATGGATTGTGGTTTAAACATTGTGACCTTGGCTTGGATATCTTCCTTCAATCCATAAATAAAACAACTCATAAAGAACCCTTCATTCATTCCTGTAGTTTTGTTGGCCAAACTCTCAAATTGTATTTGGTAATATTGAACTATTGAAGTTTATTTCAACTTTGTCAACTATCCTCCAAAATCATCATACTCACTAGAGCCAAAGCGAGTGAGTAATTGAGACTCAAATTTCACCCAAGAAGGATCAAGGAGAGTTTTTTGCAACCATTGGTACCATTTTAAGGCTTCATATTCCAAATTTAAAGAAGCCATTTGAACTCGGTGATAAATAGGGACATCATGGAGTCTAAATAATTGAGCAACACGACATAACCACCCATTCACATCCTTCCCATTGAACTTAGGAAAGTCTAGTTTCGACATCTTAAAGGTAGTATCATGATCAAAGCAAAGGTGAGAGTAATATGTTCCCTTTCCTTGACCTTGGTTAAAATGTGAGTGTTCTATACAATACTCAAACTTGCTTGGAATACCTTGCAATTTGGACTCAACTTTTGCAAGTTGGTCTTCTAGGCAAATTTTGGAGGTATCTTGTTCAGTTCTAAAAGTTTGAAATTTTGCCATCAAGGTGTCACTTGTGGTTTTCAAGCTTGTAACAACACTCATTAGGTTATCCAACATTGTAGCAGTGTTTTTCTCTACCTCTTTTTGATGTCCATGAGTTCCACTTGCCATTTGGAATAGCCTTGAACCTTTAGTATGGTTGTAGGCATTACTATTTTTAGTAAGGAGTCCAAAAAATTGCTTGTGTGTTATATATCAAGATGATCAGCTCAAAAATATGTTCGGAATAAGCTATATCCCACCACATGGATTTTTGGGTACCCCAAACTCAGATTTTGTATTTGTGGAATATTTGGCCAATAAGGGCTAGTGGAAAACGATAAATTTGAAGAATTTTGAGAAAAAAGAGAGTTAAGACTCAAAAATTCTGTGAGAGGTGCAGAAGGGGCTAACTAAGATAATAAAATAAATTTGAGGATTTTTGGAGTTATCTAGGGCCTTTTATGACATTTTTTGTGCTATTTTTCCCTATTTATGGTTTAAAAATTACTCAAAATAGAGTAATGATAAAACCACTACAACTTCTTCGTTATAGCTCCAATTTGCATGATTTTTTATTTTTGATTTTTGTTTTAATATTCTACTAGTGTGGCCAGTTTTTTTATTTGGATCTATAGTTCACAAGTTGGAAACTAGATCAATTATCTCTGATTTGTACGTTTTATCAATTGACCACCTTGTCACTGTCCTGTCGTACTACAGTTACTGAATTTGACGAATCTAGTTTTTATCCTGACCATATATTTTTCTAACTGTTATAGTTGATTATTACTATTACTATTGCTAACAAAACTATTACTGTCACTAACATGACTATTACTATAACTGACCTGAATGTTACTACCAGTAACCTGATTGTTACTATCACTAACCTGATTGGTACTATCACTAACTTGACTATTACTACCACTAATCCGGATGGTACTGGAATATTTCAAACTATTATAGACACTTGCAAACTCTGTCCTAACTACTGGTGCATGCAAAGTGTATTCTTCTATGATAAGGAAGTATTTCTTCGTATGCTCACTTTTTGGGATCATGAATGCAGGTTCAGTAGAACAAGAAGGTGTGAGTTTTTACAAGTTGAAGTTTTAACAGAACCAGGGTATGCTAGGTAGAGGAGTATGTAACACCCATAAGCCCTATGTTATACCACAGTGATGAAAAATAGTTCTTATACCAATATTTTAGGTAACTCCAAGGAGGATTTCACACATACCCTTGAGCACACTATCTGCCTCTTTGACAATACAAGAGGGTAATTATCCAATATGTTGTCCTATGGACTATGGATCATACAAGACCAAAAATCTTCCTACTGGATAAAATTTTGTTCAACCTAAAATGGTCTCCCGATACACCCGAAGATGCATGGGAGCTCGATTCCATGCGTGAGTGTTGTTTGAGGCCTGGGTATTGGAGCTTAATCACCCCTCACTAAACTAGATGCTTTATGGGATATCTAGCTTAGCCAATAACGATATCTCCTTCATGATATTTTAAAACCCCCAACATAGGGTTTTTAGCCTACTCAACTACAAAAAAATAGACTATATTTTTTGGTTTTTGCAATTTTTTTTGGCTTTTTGAATAAAGGAAAATAGAATGAAAAATACAAGAAAATTATACCTAACAAGCAAAAATGACTAAGCAAGAATTTTCATAGTCATAGAAAAAATTGGTCCTATAAAGCGCTCTAATACCACTTGTAAGGAATCTACTATTGAAATAAATAAAGCTCTCACAAAAAAAATAATGAAAGGTAACTAAAATACATACAATAAAATAATAATATTATGCAGAAAGTAATTACAAAATTTTAATAATCTCACAAATAACTCAAAATCCTAGGCCTCTTCGAGGGGGAAATCTCATTTTGTAGACACCAAAACCTAGCCACTTGTCATCCATCCAGGTTTTCTCGCCATTTCCACCCATTATTTACATATATTTATATATAATTGTTTAATATATATTTAAATATTAATATTTTATATTATATTTTTATATATATTTAATAAATATGTATATATATGTGTAAGTAAATCCTAACCATTCATCTTGTTCTAATCCTAGCCATCCATCCATCTTGATCCATGCTACTTGCCAAGCCTTAATCTCCACCCTTTGTTATGTTTTAATCTTGACCACACGATTAGTGTTGTTGAAACCCTAACATACTTGAGGGAAGATTATAAATAGGAGCCATTTTGATGGATCAACACCAAATTCCTAAGTTATTTTGTTAAGCCATTTCCCCCTGAGTTCCTTGGAGTATCCAAGAACTCTCACCCTTTGTCCTTTCTTTCCACAGCCCATGTATCTGTTGTCATCCCTCTCGCTTAACTAGATATGCTTCTGTAGATTAGGGTCCTATCCTAACATTAATTAATAATAATAATAGTAATAATGTATTTCATATCCTATAGTTATAATAATAAAATAATATAATAATAAATAATATAATAATTAATATAATTAATTATTATATTATTATTATAAGATTAGGGTTAGGAAGCATTGCAACCTTTCACCTATAACCCTAGAGTGGGTATAAAATATTGTAAGAACTTATCATTCCAATATCCATGAATATGAAATATAATACAATTTATTGAAGGGACTTCCCGACAATACAAAAGGCGATTCTTTTAGTTTTAGGTCTATTTATTATTTATTTATCATTTTATGTGCTAGGAACCCTAGGTTCCTACCATATGGTATCAGAGTCGTATGGATCCAACCATATGGGACATAAATATCAAAGGAATAAAAAATGACATTGCAAAAATTAGAAGAATGATTGAACGAAAACAAAATAAACAAATGGAACGTTCTGATCGTATTATACAATATTTAAGGGAAATGCAAGAGGAGACCCTAGCCATGGAATCTCAGGTAGAGGAGGAAGAACCCATAACCAAAGAACTTTCAGAAATACCCATTGCACTTTCAAAGGAAGAAGATAATTCAAACCCTAATTTTTTTTCTCGGAAGAAACCAAAACCATAGAACTTCAAAAAGTACTTATTGAATTTCCGAAAAAAAAATCGAAACCCTAAACATGCAAATTTTTTTATAGAGACGAAAATTAAGATTCATAAACTTGCACTGGATGTTTATATTGCCAAAATTGGAGATATAATTTGTGTTGACCTTGGTGCATTTGATATTAATATAGACGATGCTAAGAACCATGAAAATAAAACCATCATAAAAGAAATCCAAAATTTTGATTATCTACTGAATGTATTGAACAGTATGAGTCTTTCATCTACAAGACCCCCACCTTGGCCACCACCATTGTTCAAAGAAGCTATCAAGATATGCCCTTCCCAATAGCTAGTACACCTGCAATTTTTATTATTTAATCTCCACAAGATATTGAGATATTGAATCTAGGTTCCTACCTGCAATTTTTGGCTGAATCTAGGTTCCTACCATGTACTGTCATGTCTCTTGTTGAATGGTTGTACCTAGGTACATATGAACTGATGTAGAAGTAATCATAGATTCCCAGAAATCAAAAGCCTCCACCAATAAGTAGCAACTCGAAGAATGACGACAGAAATTGGTTTTGTCAAAGGCAATCCTGAAGTGCAGACTTATGAACATCAGGCTATGTGACAATATTTATGATCCTAATGGCAGTTTTTTTTCCCAACTTCACCAGACCTGATATCATATGGCACTATTTTTGAACAAAAACCTTAGCGTATTCATGCTGATGAAACAGGCTATTTTAAATGAATTGCTAAAGAATTTTAAATACTTCCCAGTTGGAAGATAATTTTGTTATTTTTCCATTCGTAAGCACAATAGGAGAATGGCAAATAGCATGAGTTCAGAACATAGTTTACAGGGGATCAACCAGATATTATTATTATTTTAATACAAGGCACATAAAAAATTGTGCACTCCAACAATGTGAGACTTGTCTCCAACATACTTATTTGAGATACTAGGATGCCTGGAAAGGAAAGGGTTGCACCTATCCAGAATCTGCATTGTCAAATATAGTTCATGAAACTATTTTTGCTTTCTCCGTACAAAAAAATAAAAAATAAAATTGCGGTCTGTTAAAGGGCAAGACGTATCCCTTACCAGAAAACTTTCAACATCACAGTGTTGTCGGTGCACAAATTATAGTTCATGGGCATGGTCTCCTCGTCATTTGAACTCTTTACTTTAAGCTTCAGAAGATATCATAACACAGAGAATTTTCCCGTTTGGTAAAGCTAAATTCTCTCAATGGTGATTACTCTTTGATACTGAGTACATTTTACTGCAATGGTGTAATGTACTTACCCTTTATTAGAGTTAGAGCACGAATTGAAGAGAGACATCAAGCACGAATTAGATCATATTGAACAGAACATTGTTGATATTGTTGATGGATTGTATTGGCAGTCTTCCAAAGCATAAGGATTTGATGCGTCTATCAGCAGGTTACTGGCCTTCAAGTGTGTGTTTTGAACCAAGTTTCTTCAGTACTTAAAGCAAATATTTGACATGAGAAAAGTTGGAGACAGAGACTCTTCAGCCCCTAATGATATTCCTTCAAATAAGAAAATAAATAAATGAAAACTGTTAATTCATGTGAGACAAAATGAAAGGACCAGTTCGTTTCGATGCTGAGCAGAATTGGCAACGGTAGCCCAGCAATGGGGCTTTTCCAAATTCAAATAATTCTTATACATATACATACCCGCCGTGGGGATTGAACCCGGGTCACATAACCGATAATGCAAGTGGTTGGCTTACCAGATGGCTTTTCCAAATTATTAATCACGAAATCTCCATTGATCTCATCCAACGCCTGCAGGTCATGGGTAGAGAGTTTTTTGAACTTCCACAAGAGGAAAAGGAGGCCTACGCCAGCAACGCGACAATGAGAGTTATGGAGGGTTACGACACCAAGTTGGCTCACCAGATTGACGGAAAGCTAGAGTGGATTGATTACTATTTCTATATGCTATGGCCTCCTTTCTCTAGAGATTTGAACAACTGGCTCAAACACCCTGCCTCTTACATAGAAGTGAACGATGAATATGCACGAGCACTTGTGGGGGTAGTGAATACGCTTTTATCGGCTCTTTCCATAAATATGGGGTTGGCAGAGTCGGCGATGAAGGAAGCACTCGAAAATGAAGATATGGAAATGGAAATGAAAATAAATTACTACCCGCCTTATCCACAGCCGGAGCTCGCTCTCAGGGTGGAAGCCCACATCGACATGAGCGCTTTGACTCTTCTGGTACCCAACGAAGTGCCAGGACTCCAAGTTTTCAAGGATGGTTTCTGGGTTTCTTCCGATTACATTGCAAACGCCATCATCGTCCAGAGACCAACTTGAGATATTGAGTAACAGCAAGTACAAGAGCGTTCTACACTGAGTTTGGTGAGCAAGGACAAAGTGAGAATGTCATGGCCGGTATTCTGCATTTCCCCTGCAGATAAAGTCATCGCTCTCATGAAAGGAATGGTGAATGAAGAGAATCCTTTCCGCTTCAATGCCAAAACATATGCGGAGTTCAAACATCGCAAGATTAATAAGCTTCCCAAGGAGGTGGAATATTTGAAGAGCATATACTTACACACTACAATTCCAAGCTTTGAGGACAAATCTTGTTTTAAGGAGGGTGGAATGTTAGGGTCCTATCCTAACATTAATTAATAATAATAATAGTAATAATGTATTTCATATCCTATAGTTATAATAATAAAATAATATAATAATAAATAATATAATTAATTATTATATTATTATTATAAGATTAGGGTTAGGAAGCATTGCAACCTTTCACCTATAACCCTAGAGTGGGTATAAAATATTGTAAGAACTTATCATTCCAATATCCATGAATATGAAATATAATACAATTTATTGAAGGGACTTCCCGACAATACAAAAGGCGATTCTTTTAGTTTTAGGTCTATTTATTATTTATTTATCATTTTATGTGCTAGGAACCCTAGGTTCCTACCACCCTTGAATTCCTTTGAGTATCCAAGAACTCTCACCCTTTGTCCTTTCTTTCCATAGCCCATGTATCTATTGTCATCCCTCTCACTTAACTAGATATGCTTCTGTAGATTTACCTTCAACCCCCAAATGCCTTGGGTGATCTCTATCACTGTCGAGCACCTCTAGGTTTTCTCCTTCACCACCATGTACCTCTAGGTGTGCTCCACCATTCTCGAGCACCCACAAGCATTTTTTTCTATCGTCGAGCACCCAAAGGTGTATTACACTAGAGCTCTATAGGCCTACTAGCCCTCTGATGATGAGGGCATTGTCACACCTATTCCCTACACCAATTACATCAGATCAAAGAACAACAAATATCATAAGGTAAATATTTCATTTGTTATTTCATTTTATGCATTTTCAAATTTTGTTCATTTATTTATATTGCATAGCTAGGGTTTTTATATTGCTTTTTGAGGGTTTCACACTATGGAGCCCTCACAATTATTACTGACCCATTTTCTATATTCTTGTGTGCATATATCGAAGTGTTACATTAGCATTGTGCAATTTCTTAAGCTGAAGTGGTGCGACATTGGATATTTAGAAGCCCACTCACTTCTGTTGGGAGCAAGAATGCGTTTTGAAGACACCACCAACGTTGTAGCTAGGGTTTCGAAGAACCCTAGAATTGTGTATATTTGTATCAAAGAATTCAAATATTATTATTGTAACAATGGATTTTTGAGGCTCCCCCCATTAATATAAATCATGCGTTGTGCACTATTGTCCTTTGAGTTCAATTTATATCTTATTATTTGGTGTTTCATTTTTGTGTCTACACATTCAATATTTCATTAACTTCCAAAAATATACATTTTTACATGGTTTCATGCCTTTTAAAGAGAAATTTGCATATAATCCTACCTAAAGGCTCAAGAGTTGGCTTATATGCAAAATGCCATGTGAGATAGAATCTTCTACCAAACATTGATTACAATCTTAATAATAGTTACATGCGATGGCACCACTTTTCTAGGTGCCTTACTTGCCACATACATTACAAAATAATATTATAATAGAATCCTCCCACATTGGAAGTGGGTCATTACATAATAATGAGAATTATAAAATAATGTTAGGATGGGATCCTAACATTAACAACTTGAAAAAGGGATAGATGACACCAAAAGGCAATAAGGGGAGTTCAAATTTAAAAATAAAAAATAATCTGAGCTGACCAAATTGCTTGAGCTCCCTTGTGCATAAAATTCGCATCCCAAAGTGCCCTAAAAATGGGCAGAGGAAATGTGAAAACAACTTCCCAATAGTTACCCTAACCCATAAGCACCAAAGCTTGAACCTTATCATCATCTATCACACTTTGGAGGTTTTGAGGGAAATTGGAGTTCAAAATCATCAATCCATACTAAGAAAGACCAAGATTTTCTATTAGGTGAATCGTTTTATTCCCTTATGTATAAATATGTTTGCACTAAACTTCTTTTCTAGAGCGTAGAATTTTGTTGGCTTTATATATCACATTAGAAATCATCCAATTTGGAGGTGAAGAGGAACTGATTAAGTTGATGATATTAAATGAATCACCTTTGACTACTACTCTTTGGAGGCCCAATGAGTCAACCAATAGTAAACCTTGGAGTAAAGCCCTAGCCTCCATAAATTGGGAAGATTGTACTAATAGGAATTCAACATAAGCCCCAATTAAATCACCTCTCTCATTCCTAATTACTCTACTAGCACCAACAAATACAAGGTTTCCCTTCGAGGCTCCATCAAATTTAAGCTTAACCCAACCAAAGGGGCGTGGAAACCATTTCACCGCTCTTATTTGGGCTAAAGTAGAGGTTCCACTAGGATCAACCATCGAAGGAAAACTTAACAGTTGCTCTAGATTTGCTTCTTCAAACAATCTACCCTCTAAATCTAGCAAACAAGTAGACATAGAGAATAATTACTTGTGTGAATCTTGTCTATAATTTTTCTAATCTACCCTATAGAATTTAGACCTCTATTTATATTAATGGAAGACCATCCCCTTATTACAAATATTCTCTAAAGAGAGACATTTGTTATTATTTCATTTTATTTCATTATTATTTGTTAGATTTTAAATTAATAATTGATTATTACCTATTATCCTTATTTCTCCACATAAATAGAGATAGTGCATTATTTCATCAAGGTAACTTTTCATTTCTATTATTTTTAGATGCAAATGTCTTCTACTTAAATTATTTTATAAGAATTTAAAACATCTAATTAAAAATAATGTAAATAACATAAAATTAAATGCTTATTTTATATTAATTTTTTAATGAGAAGTAGTAAAAGAATACTCTATTTATTTTAGATTTTAATTGGTCTTGAAATATTTTATTATTGTTTTTTTAATTAAGCAAAAAACCCCTTGTGATGTCGCCTTGGTCTAAGAAGCCATGACCAGGGGGTTCTACACTATCAAAATTACTCGAGAGTCATGCTCGGTCCTAACCGCACCAGCATTATCAACTAGATTTTGGGTACCCAATATGAGTTTGGTAGGGTGGAGATTCTAACTAGGGACCTCCCTCAAAGGATTGCCCTACCCTCTCCAACTCACCTGCAACACGTGGGTAAATATTTTATTATTGTTAATTTTATTTATTAAGATTTAAATCTTACATTAATAGATAATTATTGCATATTTATTGATTTTTATCTATTGTTTATATAATTTTAATAATAAAGATGATTTTCATTTAATTATATTATTATTTTTATTGAATTTTTTAAATATAAAACAAAAAAGTGATTAAAAAATATTATTTGCATGTTATTTGTTAACAATGTGTACTATGATAGGGGTTTTATATGTACAATGTTGGTGGCATATTTTTTCACATGTGAGATGATCATTGAATGGATTTTGATATTCCATTATTATAAATAGAGGTCTAAATTCTATAGGGGCTAGAATTGTATACCAGACTTGTAAGGTTGGATAATTGTGGGTTAGAATTACTACCCACATGCATAGTTCCTATAAGCAATGGAAGACTCTATTTTTTGCTATATTTTGGTAAGACAAAGTTCAAACACAATCCCAGGCTTGTTAGTTCTATAAGAATAATCTATCAAAGATGCAAATACATCTATTTGGGGTCAAATTGTAAAATGACTAAGTATTTTTAGAGCAACAAGGATTGTAGAAGATGCCATAAAGAAAAGTGCACTTAGTTGGGTTAAAAATTTGATTGAGTCTGAAAAGACTCTAAAAAGTGAAAGCTTGGGATTAAGTGATCCTATAATTTTGAAGTGCTAACTTCACCCAAACCTTCAAAAATTTTAGGAATGCAAAAGGTCAAAACCATGTAGTCCCAACATATTTTAGCACTTACATTAACCAAGGACCTTAGAGAGCCCAATATCGAGAAAACATGAACTTAGGATCTACAAGCAATGACATCACACCAAGATTGAAGAAGATCAATCCTAAAAACTACAGTAAAGAAGAAGCAAAATGTAGAGTGAGATAATCCTAGGATCTTTAGAGGATAACATCAAAAAAGTTTTATAAAATCTCAGCCTAGCCTCCAATACCCCTATAGAGGTCAAAAAGCCCAACAAGTCCTTCAAGCCTCAACAATGAGCATAAGGCTCCTAGATATGTCTCTTTTAGCAAGATTTACATGTTTCACTCGATCATCCATATCAAAATAGTCAGATTGATTTGGCACCTTTAGAAAAATAACATAACAATAATGAATAGTGGTAAAATTCAAAGCCTACCAAAGATGCTCAGATCCCTTGAAGATGTATGAACATCAAGTTCTAGGAGCAAATTAGGATTGGTCATGTTTTCACCAAAATCAAGGTAATTGAGCCAAGTTGAATAGGAAAATGAAATCCATGCCCTCCAAGTACGTTGATCATATTAGCTTATCCACATTACATATGAAAAGGATTTTCATGGAAATGACCAAGAATAATAGAAAGTATAGTATAATCCTATAAATAACTGAGACTTCCTCAATATGAGAGATTGGTTCTTTAGAATTTGCTTATTATATATTGTATACTTTTATTTGTAATTGAAGTAAAAATTTGTTTGTACTCCACTAGAGATAACATTTTCAAGTTTTTATATAAAAATGAATTGTGTACCTTAATGTCTTTTTAATGCTTTATGAATGGTGAATTTTTCTAAGCAAATTCTGCTATAATTGGATTGCTATTTGAATTGCCTTTCATAAAGTATTTATAATGTTTAAAGATGCATAATCTAATATGAATGAACCCTATAATTATTTTTTTAATTATTGACCTATTAGTATTTTCATTAGTTTGACTATAGGTGTAATTTTATAGTGTATTTCATTCTTGGTATGCTATATCCTATCCATCTTACAAGCATTCTCTAAACCCTTTCTCTCATTCTAACCTTCACATTTCTATATTTAGTCATAAACCTTTCTTTTAATTTCTTTATCATTTTAAGGAACTAACCTTCTTTGGAGGTTGAACTTAGGAAAAATCCTTGTCATCCAATCATGGTTAAGATCTAGGGTGCATTTCATATACTAGGCAGATTTTAGTCCAAGATTTTTTAGCATGCTTGGTGTGATCAAACCATTTTGGTTTATCCCATAAAGAACCATATGTAAGATTGAGTTGAATTTAAAGCTAAAAATTTGGGTTCCCACCATGCTACCCAAGACTTTTTAGCATGCCTGCCGAGACCAAACCATTCTTGTTTTTCCTATAAAGAACCATAAGTGATATTGAGCAAAATTTAAAGCTAGAAATTTAGGCCCCCATTGTGTTACCCAAGAGTTTCTAACATGCTCAATGGAACCAAACCATTTGGTTTATCTTATAAATAATCAAGATCAAAATTTAAAACATAATCAAGTAGGACCTTAGTGAATTTTTTCTCTCTAATATCAACATATATGTTCAACTATTGAATCCACTATTGAATACCCAAAGTGATTGGTGAATCTACTAGTGAGGGAACTCTAGAATTGCATGGTGATAAGACTAGAGGCTAGAATAACTTGAATATATTTTGTAGATTGATGACTCCAAAGATATCTTGATACATCCTACTGAAATCCATGGTTAATCTCATATATCCATCCTAGAATAGAATTAGACGTCTAAATCGCCCTTATACTCATGATATCTTGTGATCCATGCTAAAATCATTGCCCTCCTATGATAGTAGTGGAAATATAACTTATGAATATTGTTAGGATGTTGCAGCTTTGACTACCATTTATAATATTGCCCATGAAGATATTATCGTAAGAATCGTTGCACTCTATTTCAAGGAAAATTTCTTGGGATGGTCATGGTCAATCAAAGATAATAGCATAAGTACTTGGGTTGGCCTAGCTAAACCTCATGTCTTAGAGTTTGATGACATAGGGTATCCTTTCATGCTGCTTGACTAGTTTTTGTTTATGCAAAGGCATCCCCAAGAGATTATCATTTATTTTAATATCTAGCTTATGAGGACCTAGAGAAGAATACCTCAAGAGATAAGTCCATCACATGCTCAATCATATATCTACTACCTTCATGCTTTCACCCTAGACTTAACCCTTTATATATAGTAATCTAATGATAATGGATTTTTCCAAAACATTTAAGCTACTATTATGATAGAAAATATACTCATCTTAGTCAAAAATATTTCTCCTATAGTTACTATGATATAAATGCCTTAGATCTATCTAATAAGATCACAATATATTTTCTTAGATCTACCTTTCCCTACATTGAACGCATTATATAAATCTTATCCTCCATCTCATATCCTAACAAATTTTATACCCACCATACAATTAGAGTTACAAGAACTAAGAGCCATAGTTTAGAATTTGATAAAAGAGTTTGAAATTGTAAAGCAACAGAATGATGGAGTGAGACTTAAAGTATGCTTTCAAAATGAGTCTCATTTTATCCCAGATGACCAAACCATGTTGATTAGTGGAGTTGATGACAAGCATTTTGCCATTGTTGAGAGTCAATAACATGAAGCATTAGATGCTCCGATTAAATGTTGATATTCAATTTTTGATAATCATTAAAATGGTAAGGCTCATAAAGGTGTAGACACCAAAACATTGCACATTGTCATTCTCCCCATATTCGCAGTCAATCAATTTGCAAAACCCTCAAAAATCACATAAATTGGCTAAAATCACTATTCATCAAAATCACTATTCACCATCATTAGCCCCTTTGGGCTAGCTAAGCCCTTTCCTACACTTAACCCTAGGTCCTCATGTGACCTCATGCCAACTCAACTAAGGTTGAAACCTTCACCATAGTCAAAAACCACTTTATGGTCAAAAAGTCAACATTTTGGTCAAATTGTGCTTTATGGCTAATTTCATGCTTAATTAGATCTAATCTTGATTTAATTAAAAGCCTCCACCTCACCTAGTCTACTTTGACTAGCCTAGCCTTCCACCTCACCTAGCCTAGCCTATCCTAGCCTTGCCACCTCTCATCCAGATATTTCTCCACATCACACCCCCCTGGGTCATAAATGCTAGATGGAGACTTTTGCACACAAAAAGCAATTTTTAATTGTTAGATATTTCAATAAAGGTAAATATTAATTGCAAATTGATATTTATCCCTAATCATCATTACTTTTGGATGGGTGAGGGATTCTCTCACCCAACCTCATTTATGAGCTTGGACACCTCACGGGACACCTCTTTGGTGGACACCTCACCATTGCCACCTCATAGGGGACACCTCATCCCATTTCTCTCACCTTGGCCAAGTCTATAAATAGAAGGCCATTTTCACCATTTTAGAGATCACAACTTTTGCATACCGAAACTCTGCCGAAATCACCACAGCCATTACAATCAACACACATCCATCACACATCCATCATACAAGCATCACAATAAGTTTATCCCTTGCATAATCCCATTTTGTGAGTGAGACAGGTTGATTTCCACATCAGAATTGTAGTTTTAGAAGCTCAACCGGCCAAAATACACATCTAGAGCCAATCTGGAGCATCCAAGGAGTCTATCTGAGCATTCTGGTCTGAAAGGGACCGGTTCGCACCTCACACGTGTGAACCAATTGGTTCACACCCCTAGGGTGCTAACCTCTACAACTGGCACCAGAATCACCAGGACAGGTAAGAATAGCTTAAATTTTAGTATTTTATTGTTTTTAGCAAGAAATTCTATGTTTTGAGTAGTTTTAATTAGTCTTTTGTCTTCATAATCATGGGGTTTGACCGAGGCAGACCCCCCAACACACTAACAAGATTTTTTAGGTTCACAGGTCCCAAAAGTATCTACGAACACTCCAAAAGTGGTGGCCCACGTGCAATAAGCCCACCTTCAATCGAGGAACCCAAAAAGACTAATTTGTTGTCTTTGTACCACCTCCAAAGAGCTCCTTAGGGGAGACTCCATTGTAGCCTAAGGGTAAATTTGTGAAATAAGATATCTTTGTAACCCTTTTGTGAATTATCAATACAAATGCAGTGAATCATTCTTATGATAATGAATGAAGTGTTATAGGAAGTGTCTTTTTGATCATTTCATTCTAGCATGCCCGATGGGACCCCCACCAAGCATAAGCTTAATCACCTTCTAACAAAAATTGTGGTCTATTTTGTATGGCAGGTAGTTGTCATCTTTGAAGAACACCACAAACCAAAAATGCCCTGAAAGACACCTCAGGTCAAACCACAAAAGGTTCACTAGTGCACCGGTGAGCTTACAAAGAGAGTAGTGAGTACACACTTGGGCGTGTGAATTCCCCAATCCGCCTCAAACTACTACTTTATACCTATGTATTAGTTCAGACACACACAATAATCAGCAAGGTAAGTCAGGGGAGGTTAAGAGCCTCATGTTTCTGTGGATTGCGTGCCCCCATACCTAGACCACAAATTGTCTCTTGCCACGATGTATGCAAGGTTAAAGCGTCCTTGTATTTTTGTGCACCAAATCAATAGTTAGTTTACTTGTTTTTGAAAATCAATAGAGTAAATTTATTTTTGTAAAAACCACTTAATTAGATTTCCTTTTAGAAAATCAATAGAGTAAATTTATTTTTGTGAAAACCACTTAATTAGATTTCCTTTTTGAAAATCAATAGAGTAAATTTATTTTTGTGAAAACCACTTAATTAGATTTCCTTTTTGAAAATCAATAGATTAAATTTATTTTTGCACAAAACCAAGTAAATAGATTTGCTTTGAAAAGGCATCATAGCATAGTTTATTTCAAAAAGGCATTTAGAGTAGATTTGCTTCTAAAATAGTACCGCACAAACAAACACCACACACTCATGTCCTATTTAAACGGTGTAAGGACCTGGGTTTCATCTCTAGCCTAAATTGGATTTCATCACCAATTCACCACCAGAGTTTAGTGAGGTCCGGGCCTACCCTCCACTGGCTCACCTCCATTTTAGACACCATAGTATCCCCCTAGGTGGATCGTTCTAGCATTAATACTTGATCGGTCCTTCCCACTTTGAGTGTTGGTTATCCAGAATTCATCACTAGAAGGTACCTTCAGAGTGGGTAGTTTTAGAAAGCCCCTTTACCACAGGGCTTTTCAAAATAATTAGTGGGTGCAGTTGATCGTTACTGTGGGTGCCTTAAACGTGAGGGTTAAGCGAAAGCATGGGTATACCGGTAGCACCACATTGACAACACGACCTCTCTTCGTGAGAGTTTATTTGACTCATTAGAGCATTTTGAGTCTCCCCCCTTTGGATATCATTTTACTATACCGTATACATCTAGGTTGCCATTCACCCATTGGAAACATAGTTCTATTTTGTGCGCTTTTGGGCATTGCAAAAGGTTCTATGCTATGACATACCTGATTCAAATTAGAAGATCACCCACTACCTTGATTTTGTTCCTAGGGTGGATATACTCTCATCAAAACACACGAAAAAACCAAAAAGAAAGAACTTTTGCTTTTTGTTGAGTCTCAGAAAAAGTGGTTACAACAACACATCAAACGTGCTATAACTCACTTACTGATTGTTCCACAGTTTCATTACCATGATTTTCACTACACAGTTTGTTTTTAGGTGATTTATGCCCCCCAGCGTGGTCATCCTACACTCGAACTTATTTCACATGATTCTATGCAAAAACTTAGCATTCAGGCTACAAAACTAATTCCCACTAATTTACACAGCACATTGAGGGTATACACAACACATATTTGACCCTCTGTTATAGTTTTGGGTGGTCCACACCCCTAGAGTGCGAACCATTTTGGTTCGCACCCCTAGAGTGCGAACCTATTTTTAGGGTTCCAAATTGCACATACAGGCCATAGAGGCCCTCCACAACACATTTCTGACCTCTGTTCATCATTTTGGTGGTCCGCACCCCTAGGGTGTGAACCTATTTTTGAGGTTCAAAATCACACACACAGGTCACAGAGGCACTCCACAACACATTTTAGACCTCTATTTTCCATTTTGGGTGGTCCGCACTCCTAGAGTGTGAACCAAATTGGTTCGCACCCCTAAGGTGTGAACCTCTTTTTTGATCACCAAACAACATCCCGATCAGTCACATATAGTTTTTACATTTAGATTTCACATCTTTTGGTTGTTACCACATAGTTGCACACATCATCATGTAGGATTCTCATCTTATCCCTTCTTCTCCAACCACTCCATCAGGGCACTCAGAGATAGCCACCTCTACCCATTCTCATACTCCTTCCGCTTCCTCACACAATTCCTCTCCACCTCCTACATCATCCTCTAGGATTTCATCCTATGATCATGTTGTGAGACATCATACTCCCATGGATGATCCTTCACCTTTCCCATCTGTGCATCATCATTCTTTCTACCATGCTCCTCCTCATTCAGGATCACATCTTCCACCTATTCTTCCTCCACCCCAAATTCCATTTCACATCACCCAACAGGTTGGAATTTCCCAACCTTATCGATCCCCATTTCCACATTCTTCATCTCATCCACCTCCATATTCTCCTTTATCTCGATCATCACCCTCCACCACTGGCATTCATTCTCATCCTATTTCCATACCTCCATATCCTCCACCCATTGACATGCAACACATCTTGGCACGTCTTGATACACTTGAGTTGCACATGAGCCATTGTCCATGTCATACATCTATCAATAATCCAATCATGGTGGGTCCCACTATTCCTCCTCCTCCACCAACCCCTCATCCTCAACAAATGGGCTCTCCACAACCTAGGCAAGCATTCAATCCATCATTGCCTAGTCCAAATCCCATTCAAACACAACATCCTCCACATTCTCCTCCTTCTTCCACCACTCCTTCTGAGACTTTATCTCAAACCTTCCAACAACTACATCGCATAGGTCACTTAATTCTACCTGAGGTCAAATTGCAAGATCCAAATTGTCCAACACCCAGAGGGTACAATGAGCACCAATTTTGTGTTTATCATCACCAACAAGGGCATGATATCAACACTTGTCATATTTTCATACGTCTGGTCCATAACATGAGGAATGAGGATACAACACAATGAACCAATCATACTACTTCCTCACATAAGAATGGGGGTGCAACTCCAAATCCATTGCCCCATCCAGTACCACCACTACCACATGTTCATACTCCCACATCTATTCCCCCACCTCAACAAGTTCATCGTGCCCATGGCCACACTTCTTATCCAAAGTGTTAGTCATCCCCATATTGTGACTAGCATTTCCCATCCTCTGAGGTGCTATCCTCCACCAACATAGCATTTCTTTCAGGTTTCACTAAGCACCCCTTCTTTCCTTGTACATATTCTATCTTCCTTACTTCTTCAATTCTTTCTTTCCTTCCTTCTTCATCACCCATATTCTTCCACTAGGGGGAATTTTCCTCCTCATCAACCATATGCTACACTTGGGGGAGCTTCTCCCCTACCACCTCAGCTTCTCCAATTAAGGAGATTCTCCTCCTTCCACCTCATCTCTCATACTTGGGAGAGTTTCTCTCCTTCACATTTGTCTCCTACAATTGGGTGACTTTTCATCCTTACCAATCATCCTCTATAATTGGGGGTATTTTCATCTTTTCAAATCACCTCAACATATTTTCTTCTACTCCATTATCATCATCCCATCCTTTTCATCAATAATGCCATTTTTCCCTTTCAAAAGGCCTAAAATTGTGCATTCATCACTTCTAGAAGAAGGGTCATCTTTGACCTAACTTTTCACCTATCAAATCACCTCCAAATTTCTCAAAACTAATACCATTGGATCAGGCTCAAAAATAGCTTTCCAACGGTATAATATTTGTCTAATTCTGACATCGTTTGGTCATCCAAATAGCTAAAACACTGCACCTGGGTCAACCAGAAAAAGTTCGCACCCCACACGTGCAAACCAACTGGTTCACACCCCACCTGTGTGAACCTAATTTTCCCATGGAATTCACCATTTTATGCATGGATATTGCTATTTATGCTCACATTTCACATCTTCTACATATTTTCACCTCTCATTTTTCATATTTTTCCTCATCTACATATCTGGAGGAGTTTCATCTCTCTCCAATCCATATTTCACACTTGGGGGGAGTTGTCTCTTCCTCCAACTCCTCTTCATACTTGGAGGGAGTTCTCTCTTCCTCAAAAACCTCTTCCATACATAGCATAGATTCATATTCTCCTATCACTCCATTCATCATTGGAAGAGTTCTCATATTCCTCCAACACCTCTTCCATACATAGCAGAGATTCATATTCTCCTATCACTCCATTCATCATTGGAAGAGTTCTCATATTCCTCCAAAACCTCTTCCATACATAGCAGAGA
Source organism: Wollemia nobilis (assembly GCA_028583015.1). Classification (NCBI taxonomy): domain Eukaryota; kingdom Viridiplantae; phylum Streptophyta; class Pinopsida; order Araucariales; family Araucariaceae; genus Wollemia; species Wollemia nobilis. The sequence continues at coordinate 2,730,815 of JAQPPZ010001711.1, read as the reverse complement.
TTCACATTCTCCTACCACATCTTCCAAAATTGGGGGAGTTTTCACACCTTCCCATACATCTTCCACATCTAACGGAGTTTCATCTCCTCCACATAATTCTCCACATCCATGAAGGTTCATATCCTTCCACCACATATTCCAAAATTGGGGGAGTTTTCACTCCTTTCCACATCATTCTCCACATATTGTAAAATATCACCTTCTTCCAACATATTTCACTCACCACATCCATCACTAGGCACTTCACAAGGTTACATCCTTTACCTTACCTTCACCTATCACCCCACCATAATTTCATTCATCCACAATAGGTTCTAGTACTACCATCACAAGTACTGGTTCCACAACCTGCAACTCATTCCATTCATTTCCAATTGCCAGAAACAACAATAGATTAAATTTGTAAATACTAGCTTAGATTTATTTCAAAGCGTACCTTTATTCAGTCCTACTTTCAATGCATTAGAATATATTTGATTTCATGAGGATGTATTCTAGCTTAGATTTTTAAGTCTTTGTTTTTATAAATATGGGGCTTGACCAAGGCAAGCTCCAAAGCATTCTAACACATATGTATACCAATTCACATAGTCTCGGCTAGCATAGCCATAGCCAAGCATCACGTTTGGGGGAATTTCTCCTCCTTACCACTCATTTCTTCCAATTGGAGGATCTCTCCTCCTCACCATCCATTTGCTACAACTAGGGGACCTCTTCCCCTTGCCATCCTTCTTCTAACATTGGGGGACTTCTCCTCCTTGCACTCCATCTCCTATCATGGGATATTTTTTCCCTTTTCAAATCACCTCATCCTCATTTATCACCTTCCCCATCACCTATTCCTTGCTTGAAGGGATAGATATTTCACACATATATGCTATCTTGCACATGATCAATCATCACACACTCAATATTGGAACTACGTTTGTCCAAGAACTTTGCCTAAGACTATCTTTAGCCCTCATTTGCTGGGGCAAACATGCAACAAAAGGTCTCTTCTCCACAACATTCCAATCTAATCACAATGTGGTAAGTTACATACCATTGGATGTCGAGGGCTCATGTATGTCGACTATCATGAGTAGGACCCATCTATGGTTGACTAACTGACCAAATCAAACCAAGCTTCAATGCTTGTCCAAGGCAAAGTTCCAAATATATTTGTCCCTTTCAAAGTTGGGGCATCTTACACTGATCATGATCGCACGACCATATGACATCATACTTCTTCAATACCATCATTATGACTCATCCACTTCCATTAATTCTTCATCACTAGGGAGGGTTTTCCTCCCCTCATCTACCCCCTTTCATCATTAGGGGATTCTATTCCCTCTTCAATCCACTTCAATGACTGAGGGAGTTCTCCTTCTATCTCATCACATTCTTGACTAAGATATTTCATCCTTCTTCCACAACACATCTCACCACATCCTCATATCGCTCACATATATGGTTGAGCCTCACAATATTGGCTTTTTCCCCATGTCAAAGATTCTATAACATTAGGCATTTTCTTTTGGATTTGCCCCACGCTTCTCAACGAACATCCAAACAAAGGGAAATCCATTTTTCATTTTTGGGAGATATTATTTTTCAATGTAACCATGATGGCATCCTTCGACGTTATCTCGAACCACACACAAACCCAACACTTCATTAGGAATCATCTTACACATGGGTTAGTATTGGCCTACACTGGAGCATGGTTGTTGTGAATACATTTTGCCATACATCACATGGCAACACCATGCTAATATTACACTTTTTATCATCTCAAGCACTCTAGTCGGTTCAATCTATGTGGTCCTTTTCTCAAATGGGGTTTGCATTTTATTGATAAAATCCTCCCCACCCCATCCCGCAATACTGTGGAGTATTTTACAAATTGGGTTCAAGACACCATTCTCATTCAAACGATAGGTCTTACAATCAATAAATTTATTACTTCACACATCACCTATCACTTTGACATCTCTTCTATGGTCATCTCTAATAAATGGTATACTTTTCTAGACCAAGAATGTTTGTGCACTATGTGAGCAATTCAACCGAATTTACCCATCAAACCATATGAGCCATTCTTCATACAAAACCATTATAGAGTCATCACACTTAAGCTACAACTGGGACAATAACATTTTCAAAATCTACTACCCCTAGACCTTGAGCTTCTCATCATTGCGCATATCAATGCTAAAATTTATCAATGATGATGTTGCTCATCTAGTAAAATCAGACCAGTTAACACTCTTGGGTGAATATTGCATTTACATTCTTAAACACCCACGCATTTGCCATGATTGCCTTTGACGTGCCTATCATAGCATGGTACATCCATGAGAATTTTAAGTCAGAGATCTAGTCCTCATAGAGAACCAAATAGATCACTAGCCAACCATGCCATCTTCATGATTAATTTGCACCTAATTGGCTAGGCCCTTACATTGTTACACACACATTCAATTTTGGGGCATATCATCTTGCCAATCTTGAAGATCTTGCTGACCTTGAACCCATCACCATCATTCATCTCCGAGCACTTTATGCCTAAGAATTTTCAAGTATGGCTCACCATTCTTTGTACATACCATCATGACTATTACGATAATACAAAAATTCAAAAACAATAACAACAATAATAAAAACAACAAAAACAAAACCATCCATACATGGCGTATGTATACATTGCATTCTTCATAGTTATCCTACTTATTTCTCCTTCTTCTATTCTTTGTCTCCTTCCTCTTTGATCAATGTTGTATGGTCACGCTTCGAGTGGCTACATACCTTTGATTACCTTCATTTTCTTCATTCATCTCTCTTCTCCCCCTTCTTCTATGATGAATGTTGTATGGTCATGCTTCAAGTGGCTACATACCTTTCATCTTCTCTCTTCTCTTCATTTCCCTCCTTTTCTTCTCCTCTCTTCTTTTTTTGAAACTTATCAATGTTGTATGGTCACTCTTCGAGCAGCTACATACCTTTGATAGGCTTCTTCTTCTTATATTTCTCTTCTTTTTCTTCTCCTTCCTTCCCTCGTTCTTTTCTATTCTTTCTTTCTCCATAATTTTCTCATTTACACCATCTCCCCTCTCCATTGTTTATAATACTGGGGTAACCTTACATTTGCATACTCGCTATCATTCAGTGCCACATTGCATCCTCCACATGAATCCAAATTGCATCCATACATACTCATTGTGAATACCGCACTTGGGGAATTAAAAATGCACATGCTAGCATACCAGTTTGATGCCCAAACCCATTTTCAGGAGATAGGATTAGAGAACTATTTTGAATGCTTCACCCATAAACAGTTATATAATCAACCACCATCCAAAGTTGGCATATTTCAAAAATATTTCTAGGCTTCCCTTGGTTACCTTGCTCTCCTTCCTAGATTTACCTGCACGTCCTACACACTAATAACATTTTGGAAATAGGATTGGCTACATTGCATGCCAGCTGATGCTTAGCAAAAATTACTCTGCTCATTAAATCATTCACATGATTTCTCTTGAACCAGAGGGATGACAAAAGGACAAGCCCCCTCCTACTTGAATAAAATCCCTTGCTCTACATTTAATCTAAGCAAGTATCCTAAAAAAGCACAAGAAATAAAAATCCCTTGCTCTATATCTAATATGAGCAAGTATCCCAAAAATCAAAAGAAAGAAAAATCCCTTGCTCTACATCTAATCTAAGCAAGTATCCCAAAAAATAAAAATAAAAGAGAAACAAAATAAAATATAAAAAAAAAGAGAAAAGATAATGAAAAAAAAGAGTGAATCATAATACGGGGGTAGAAAACAAAAGGAAAGGCCTCGAGAGTACCATCCTCTTGAATCCCTGCATTCCTTAGGTCTTTACCAATGAGCTAGCTTACAGGCTAAGTTGGCATGCAGTTACAAACCACCCTCTTCTAGAATGGTGAAATGAACATCACTTTACACACACAAATCCAGGATTGAGGTCTTGTTTACCAAGATAGCCTAGAACCTGTTCAAGAAGTTTTGCTCAGTTAGTCAATGGGTTTGATTACTTACAAATTGTAGTGTTTGAATCTCTTCACTACAATCTTCATATCCAACTTCCTTGGAATAATGGAATGGATTACATCATCTGATTACTACAATGATGCAAATGCTTTCTCCAAGTGATACTTCTACACCTTTGCATACATACATTGTCATGTCTCATCTGATGCATACTTCCCCAACACATGCATACATTGCATAAGCATTTACACTCCATATTCATATCATCCACTACATGTTTGCTTGTCTTGCATGCCTTACATGTTACTCAATCATTCACTCTCATCCTCATTACATCATTTCTAATTATTCTAATCTAAATGATACCATATTTATTTCATACTCATATATTCATCTACATACATGTTATCATTCATATCACACACATCTACTTCTATCAATTCCTGCATCCATGCTATATTCATACATTCACATCATTCTCCTACACATATAGAAAAGCAGAATCAGAATGTCATACAACAAACTGCATACCCTTTTAGGTACCTCATCACATGTACATAGTGTGTGTATATACTCCTTATACATAAAATGATGGTCATTTGGCCACCAACACAAATATCAATCAATCATGCTGCTCATCGAGAGTCTCTCCACTCCCTTCCAAGCCATCAGGACCTGATCCCCCACAACCCTCACATCATCCACCTCCTAATGCAAATAATAAGCCTACCCTATGCGCTTATCTCTCTCATCCATTCTAGCATCTAATGCTAGTCCATTTCTCTCATCTACTAATCACTTCACTTCCTCTAAGGCTATCTCTAGCCTCTCCTCCCACCTTGCCTCTTCGCTCTCCCTCCATCTCTAATCCACCATCCACCATCCATACTGAGGTTCAAATCTCCCCCTCCATATTTTCATCCATCAATTCACCTACTCTACTTCCATTTCTTATTGCTCTATAGTCCACACCCTCCCTCTAACCATTCATGCCAATTTTCCTTTTCAAAAGGCTTGAAATTGTGCATTCACCACCTTCAAAATATGGGTCATATTTGACCCAAATTTTTACCTATCAAATCACTTCCAAATTTCCCAAAACTACCACCATTGTATTAGGATCAAAAATATCTTTCCAATGGTATAAGTTTTGTCCAATTCTGACACCGTTTGGTCCTCCAAACTACCAAAACACTGCACATGGGTCAACCAAAAAATTCGCACCCCACACGTGCGAACCACTGGTTCACACCCCACACGTGCGAACCAACTGGTTCACACCCCACCCATGTGAACCTATCTTTTTCACTCCAATTTGCTTCCCCCACATCAATCTCTCCCACCTCCCTCTAACATTCCTCCATTTCCCTTCTCAAAAGGCTTGAAATTGTGCATTCACCACCTTCAAAATAAGGGTCATATTTGACCCAATATTTCACCTATCAAATCACTTCCAAATTTCCCAAAACTACCACCATTGGATGCTCAAAAGACTTTCCAACGGTATAAGTTTTGTCCAATTCTGACACCGTTTGGGCCTCCAAACTGCCAAAACACTACACATGGGTCAACTAGAAAAAGTTCGCACCCCACCCATGCAAACCACCTGGTTCACACCCCACCCATGCGAACCTATATTTCCTACCCAAAAATGCTTCACCTGCATTCCATATCCTACACATTTCATCCCATTCATCCATTTTTGCTAATTTTGACACAAAATTTTGCAAATTCTCTCATTAATCTTCATCAACCGTTTCATCATCGATTTTCGTCTCCTCCATCACCAATTCATCGCTTGAGGGGGTAATCATCCAACACATAAAAATCTACCTTGCACATGATCAAACAACCAAACATCCAATCATGGATATAACAAATGCCTAAGAAAATTTTTGCTGAAGATTATCTCAAGTCCTCATGCTAGGAAAAATACACAAAATGAAACTTCTCTTCTCAATCAAAACTCCAATCCAAAAAAAAATCAATGTTTGATAAAATCTCAAAATACCTCTGACTGTAGACACCTCATGGATTCCAATATTCATAGTGGCAGGCGTAAGACCACTTGTGAATGAAGATCCTGAAAGTTCTACCCCTATGGCTCCAATGATTTGTCAAATATTGTCAAAAGAGCTCATCAATCAATCAAAAGCAAAAATAGACAAAGGCATTTGTTCCTTCCACAATTGGAACATCTCAAATTGATCATAATGCAAGGCAATATTATACCTCTCCCAAAAAGTAATCATTACAATACTACAAAGTGTTGTATCCAATCACAAACCATTTTTATCAATGCATCTCTCTCGCAATCACCCACAATTCATCAATCACAAATTCTTTGCCTTCCAAATCATCCCATCAATCCACATCATCAGTTTTTGTACTAAACCATGTTTCACACAATCCAGTACAAAAAGGGGTAAAATGTAGACACCAAAAAGTCACACATTGTCCCTCTCCCCATCTCCACGGTCAATCAATTTGCAAAACCCTCAAAAATTGCATAAATTGGCTAAAAATATTATTCATTAATCAAAATCACTATTCATCATCATTAGCCCCTTTGGGCTAGCTAAGCCCTTTCCTACGCTTAACCATAGGTCCTCATGTGACCTCATGCCAACTCAACTAAGGTTGAAACCTTCACCATGGTCAAAAACCACTTTATGGTCAAAAAGTCAACATTTTGGTCAAATTGTGCTTTATGGCTAATTTCATACTTAATTAGATCTAATCTTGATTTAATTAAAAGCCTCCACCTCACCTAGTCTACTTTGACTAGCCTAGCCTTCCACCTCACCTAGCCTAGCCTATCCTAGCCTTGCCACCTCTCACCCAGATATTTCTCCACCTCACATCCCCCTGGGTCATAAATGCAAGATGGAGACTTTTGCACACAAAAAGCAATTTTTAATTCTAAGATATTTCAATAAAGGTAAATATTAATTGCAAATTGATATTTATCCCTAATCATCATTACTTTTGGATGGGTGAGAGATTCTCTCACCCAACCTCATTTATGAGCTTGGACACCTCAGGGGACACCTCTTTGGTGGACACCTCACCATTGCCACCTCACAGGGGACACCTCATCCCCTTTCTCTCACCTTGGCCCACTCTATAAATAGAAGGCCATTTTCACCATTTTAGAGATCACAACTTTTGCATACCGAAACTCTTCTGAAATCACCACAGCCATTGCAATCAACACATATCCATCTCACATCCATCGTACGAGCATCACAATCAATTTGTCCCTTTCATAATCCCATTTTGTGAGTGAGATAGGTTGATTTCCACATCAAAATTTGTAGTTTCAGAAGCTCAACCAGCCAAAATACACATCCAGAGCCAATCCGGAGCATCCAGGGAGTCTATCTAAGCATTCTGGTCTAAAAGGGACCGATTCACACCTCACATGTGTGAACCAATTGGTTCACACCCTAGGGGTGCTAACCTCTGCAACTGGCACCAAAATCACCAGGACAGGTAAGAATAGCTTAAATTTTAGTATTTTGTTGTTTTTAGCAAGAAATTTCATGTTTTGAGTAGTTTTAATGAGTCTTTTGTCTTCATAACCATGGGGTTTGACTGAGGCAGACCCCCCAATGCACTAATAGGATTTTGTAGGTTCATAGGTCCCAAAAGTATCTACGAACACTCCAACAAGCGGTGGCTCACGAGCAAGAAGCCCACCTTCAGTCGAGGAACCCAAAAAATACTCATCTGCTGTCTTTGTACCACCTCCAAAGAGCTCCTTAGGGGAGACTCCATTGTAGCCTAAGGGTAAATTTGTGAAAGGATATCATCTCTTTGTAACCCTTTTGTGAATTATCAATACAAATGCAGTGAATCGTTCTTATGACAATGAATGAAGTGTTTTAGGAATTAGTCTTTTTTATAATTTCAAAAGGTTACTAATATCAAATCCAATTAGATGTAGCTCAAAAATCAAAATAATTTTTAGCCCTAGTGATGGACCTAAAATAACATCATGTTGCTAAAGAACCCTCCACAACTACTCTAGTCAACCCAATTATAGAATCTGGGCATACTCCTTTGCCATAATATACATAAAAGACTAGAAATTTGGGAATTACATATAAAAAAATAAAATAGACCAAGAGACAAGCTAAGGTGGAAGATTCGAAAGTAACACTATATCTACAAATTAGTCAACAAGAGCAAAAGGTTTTCGATCTATTTATAGAGAAAATTAAGTCGAAAGCATCATAGGTATATTAGTAGAGGAAATGAACTTACTAGATATTATGCTTCCCCACTATAACAAGGAGATAGAGGGAAGAAGAGGTTGATCAATATCAAATAAGATCTAAGCAACAAGTTAGTAAAAAAATAAATTGCCTAAAAAATCCATAGATAGTTGTCTTTAATATTACCCCATATGGAGGACAGTGTTGTGCCCGCACCTCATGTAGATTAAAACAATAAGAAGAGTCATGAGGTAAATAGGAAGGACCATATATGAGGAAACCTTTGGGTTTTTTAATTTAGGTTAGATCCTCATCGAATTTTAACTCCTTGATGCATAGTGACCTCCATGAGTTGAGATTGGAATGTGGGTAGCCAAAAAAGAAAATTGCAATAAAAGTAAATAAAAAATAAATTGAATGTGTAGAAAAGTAAAACCCTAATCTATGGAGGTGATGTTACAAATAATTAAAAAGAACCACAATTTATTACTACAACAAGTGGCAATTGAACATGAAAAATATCACCTATGGCTAGTGAACACAACCAAGAAAAACACACTACTAGAAATTGAGATAAATCAATAGGAGGAGAGAGAAAAATTAGTCATGAATTCCATTAATCGGCTAAAATTATTACAAGACAATGATGCACAAGAAAATTTTTGGGCTCCCCTTGTTATAGTAGGAAATAAGGATGAAAGAAAAAGCTCATATAGTCAGGTGTTGGGGACAAGCAAATATATTTTGATGCATTCTACATTAAAAATGGGCCTATATATAAGACAATACGAGGGTTACTTCCCTTTGAATATTTGTGTAGAAGGCCTTTAGATATCCTCTATTCCTATAGTTGAAAAATCCTTCTACAACTGGTGTGATGGTAGCTTTAAGGTCTCTAGATCTAGGGACATTAATATTGAAAGCTTTAGGACATTTGGATAATAAATGTAGATAACTAGGCTCTTTGCTATTGCATTGGTATGGCTACACCATAAATCTTCCACCATATTTCTTCTAAAATATGTTGCTTTGTTGATGTGGCAAACATGGCTTCCTTGACTAGTGTAGGTGGATAGGGTAGGCTTATGCATATGGTGGATGGTGGTCATAGCTAGTATATGGTTGGCTCTGATAGGCTTGGATATAAAATTTAAGCTTTTTCCACTAGAAAATGTCTTATTTAATTCCCTCTAGCCTACTCTTTGTTTGTGTGTATAGGTACCACGTGTCTTTGGATGGAATGGAACCTCCTTTATCCAATGGTAGACCTTCTCCTTAGGTATTGGTTCTTTTCTCTCATAGTTTTTTTACTAGCCACCATGTCTCTACCTTTGGCTTTAGTTAGAGCCATTTCTTCTATGCTATCACCTATTTGGTTGGAAGGACTATACATGCCATTGGATTGAAAATCAATGGTTGATAGGCCTTGGTACCCTTTTTGGCTTGATTTGGGCAGTCATGGAGCATTGGTTGTAGATGGAATATCTAGTAGCTAGCATATATTTTAGCTCACCCACTCTTTATTTAAGCTCCTTTCTCATGATCAAAGGTAGAAAGTGCCTTTCTAACTTGAGGAAGGAAGCACCTTTCAACTGTGAAGCCTTGGTTGGTCCTACTTTTGATTGGTCCAGCTTGGAGTGAAGAAGGGATGTAAAGAAAATTTTTGTCTAACATTGGTGGCTCTCAAGGATCCATATCTTGCTAAAGGAGTTGAAGAAACATACGGTTATACTAATAGGGGGGTGAACAATATAAGATAAAATGTTTCTTTCCAAAATAATAACTACAATAATATGAATGCAATAATGAATCAATGCAAAGAAAACCACACACATAACAGATAAGGATTTTACATGGAAACACCCTCTCAAGAGAAAACCATGGCAAAATATTGCTTTTATTACTTCAAAAATATTCGTGGGTACCAACCCATAGGAGACACCAATTTCCTTAAACAAAACCTAGGCACCAACCTATGGGAGACACCAATCTCTTTATATAAAATGTAGGCACCAACCTATGAGAGACACCGATATTCTTGAGGCACCAAAATTCGAAGAAAGATATAAAAAATTTGCTCAGATCTACTCCAAAATCTAATCATTAATGGCATCAACTTCTACTCACAAAATAGGATCAAGCCTGCTCCTCCTGACGTCATTTCTGTACCATTTCTTTTAAACCATAAACAGGCTTTTGCACCTTGGACTGCACTTCTCATGGAGAATTCAAAAACCTCTTGAACAAATGTTTATGCCCAATGACTCAACACTAAAATCATTGCTTCATCTTATTCAATTGCTAAGAGCAACAACAACAAATTCCAAGAAACAATCCCAAAAGAGCTCATGGCATGAACAAGGCAGACTAAGTTTTCCTTCCATGAAAGCTTTTAGAAATCAATAAATTTGCAATTCTGTAATCTCTAGTAGCATTTGTATTTCCTATGTGACATCACTCGTTTTTCATATTTTCCCATGACGTTTGACATCTCAACGGTTCTACCACTCAATTCATCATAAACCTCCTTATGTGATGTCTTCACAAATTTCACTGTTCCTTTGATTGCTTTTAACAAATATTATTTCTCCTTGGCCTCACGTTTGCTCGTCTTATCACACTTTTTCTTTCTCTTCTCTTTTGGTACTTTTTCTATATTGTCATTGCATTTTGACAGTGCAAAAGCAAGCGAATTCAATGTTAAGTAAACAATCCCTACTAATATCCTCCTTTATCAACTGTAATGCCAACCTAAACTGCTCTGCATGATTTCTTTTGCTAGAGTATTTTTTGATGTAGAACCATTGATTTTGGCCCAGTAAAACCTCAAATTCACTGAAATGTCACATAGGCATAAAAATAGGTATTTGAGGGATCTATATATCGACTCCCCTACCTCACCCCACTAGTCAGATGGTCACTCGTATCTCAATGATCACTGCCTGGAGAACTCCAAACCTTGTCTTGTTATGTAACTCTAAACCTCTTGCCTTTTGACTAGCATCAAAGAGTCTATATTGAAATATTCCAATTGAAATGGATTTTTTGGTACCGATGGATTTACAAACATGCCTGTATGCAACTTGAGCTAATAATAATAATAATTAAAAGTAAAATATTCCATATTCTAGAATGCTCCTCACCTAGAGATCGATCAATACACGGTGATCTCCAAGAGAATTAGTGTGGTCTCCTTATGGGATATCACCATCCAGTTTAGCATCACATGTATGAAATATTCCCCTTCCCTTCCTAAAAAAACATGGAAAACCATCACCAATCATTTTCATATTTGGTGTACATTTATGTTTCTCACAATCAAACGATGCCACCACAATCACTCCATTGAGCTCGTTCGATGGCTCAAGCCCACAATCAATGTTGAGCCACATTAACTAGATATTTTACCTTATCGTACATAGTACCGATAATCTAATTTCATCTAAAATCCCCCATTTGGTGCATCCAGGATCCATCCCAGTTTTACTTACAGTGACTTCTCCAATGTGCGCTCATCTTCTCTTTTATATCAAAGTCTTTTTCACCATTCATTTGTAAAATAAACTTTGGCCTTATTTATATGCAACCTTTACCTTCTTGTTATTTGCACCCAAGAGGTCGGCCCATATCACTTTAATATTAATATTTAAATATATAATTTAAATATTTCAAACTTGATTAATTGCCTTGAAAAATTTGCTCAAGCATGCCATGAATTTCCAGCAACCAAGTCGACCTTTGAAATCAATGACAACTCAATAATTCTAACAATCTCCCCATTTGTCATTGATGGCAACCCTACAAAGAAATTATCCTTTACTTCAATAGGATCACAAGCTGCTCCCTCTTACTAAAATTACAAGTTGCTCCCCCTTACTAAAGTTACAAGCTGCCCCCCCTTACTGAAATTATCCCCCTTTGATATCAATGACAAATGCTTCTCAGGGTAAAGGATAATGCATTGGAAAACTCCCCCTCTCTAACTACTCTAACTGAGACATTCAATGATGAGATGAGATTGAAACTACTCCCAACTCAGATGTCTCATTTTCTTGTTCCATTTTATTTTTCTAAACATTGGAGGACATATCCTTTTGAACAGTTTGACAATCCTTCTTCTTACTTGATTTTGGAAGTTCAAAGAACACTATCCTACACCATTTAGTTGTATTCCCAAAATTATTACTTTTGTAACAAACGATGTTATATTCCATGAGAGGTGCAAATAAATTGAAATTCCTCTTGGTGAAGCCAAAGTTATTTTTAGCATGGACCCTACAATTTATAGCTTTATGACCAAATTGATGACATGAAAAGCAATAAACCTAGAAAAAATATTGAAACCTATCTAATTTACTTGGAGGATATGGTTGCATGGTTCTCTCATTGTTGTTTCTATGATGGAACTTGGTCCATGATGATGCTTTGTTTTCTTCCTTATTGATGCTTCCACTTCTCAACACATCAACATAGGTCTTAGGCTCTTCTTTAATTATTTTATTTTATGCCTCTATTCCTTTTGAGCTTGACTCCTCCTTTTGTTTCTTTTGAATTTCTTCAAAACCAAGTCCAATTTTTATAAATGGAGATCTTTGTGCTTTGATAATATCATCCAATATTTTTGTGCTTTTCCCAACCCTAATATTTTGTTGTAGCGTATCATTAGATTTTTCCACTTCCTTCCTCAGAGAGATAATCGCATGTTCCATTTTTTCACATCCCAACACTTTTGCCTTTAAATATTCAGTCATAACTTCTTCAATTTGCTTTGCCTCTTCAATTTTAACTTTTAAATTGATGATATCTTAGGAAAATTATGCCTTTGTCTTCTCATCCTCTTGTACTCGAGTCTTCAATCTTGAGTTCTTCTTTCTAATCCTCTTCACATCTTCAAGAGAAAAAATATGTTCCTCTTCTATTTCAACTATGGCTTCCTATTCATTTTCTGGATCTTTCTTCTTTTCTTGGTTTTTGAAAATAGGAGCATCTTCTTTCACCTCCATAGCCATAAATAGGATTTCTTATCTTTCACTATCAGAGAGGCTTTCATCACTATTGTTGGAAGAACTGCTTTCTTCTTCAACATAAAAACTCTTCTTATGCCTTTGATAGATCTTCTTCTCATGCTTGCTTTGATCGTGCCTCTTTTTCTTTTCATGATGATATTTTCTTTCCTCCTTTTTCTTGTATTCCTCTTCTTCTTCACTGCTACTACTTCTAGCTTGTGGGCACTTAGCTGCATAATGACCAATGTTACCATAATTAAAATATTTTAAAGTATACTTACCTTTGTGTTTACTTGATACCTTCTTATTCCTTCGCACAAAGTTAGCTTCTTCTCCATTGCTCGATCCTTCACTTGACTCTGGTTCCTTATTTTTTGTCTTCTTTGAAACTTTAAATGTAACCTCCCATTTGGATGTTTGATATTTTCTAGTCCTCATCTCATAGGTTGTAAGAATTTCATGTAGTTCATCCATGCTTAAAGTGTTAAGATCCTTCATTTATTCAATATTAGAGACCTTCACATCAAACCTCATGGGAAGTGATCTTAAGACTTTCTGAACAATATTAGGGTCATCAATACTTTCTCCAAGTCCAAGAATGGTATTGACAATTCCATCAACACAAAGTAAATATTTGGTAATATTTTCCTCATTCTTCATCTTTAAGTCTTCGAACTCCCTCCTGTGGGTTTGAAGTTTTGCCTTTTTAACCTTGTCATATCCTTCATATGTTTTTTGTAACTTATCCCATATTTCTTTTGTAGAGGTGTAGTGCATGAATTTTACAAACGTTGATTCACACAAACCACTTAATATTGCATTTATTGCCTTGGCATTATACTCAAATGGTTTCTTGTCATATCACGTGGGAGGGGTTTCAGGTGGTGTGAACCCATCCATAATGGATTGCTATATATTGTAGCCATGTACCATAAAATAGGTTTACATCCTCACGCTCCAGAAGACATAGTTAGTCCCATCGAACAATGGAGCCCTACTTGACGAAAAACCTTCTTGGTAAGTCATGTGTGTTCTTGTAAGATCTTCCTTCAAGTAGTTAGGCTTTCACGAAGGAACCTGCTCTGATACCAATTGAAGAAACACACATTTATACTGAGAGGGAGGGTGAAAAATATAAGATAATTTTTTTCTTTCCAAAACAATAACTACAATAATATGAATGCAATAATAAATTAATGCACATAAAACCACACACATAAGAGACAAGGATTTTACATGGAAACACCCTTTCAAGAGAAAACCATGGTAAAATATTTTTTTATCTTCAAAAAAATTCATGGGCACCAACCCATAGGAGACACCAATCCCCTTATACAAAACATAGGCACCAACCTACTGGAGACACCAATATCCTTATACAAAACATAGGTACCAACCTATAGGAGACACCAATATCCTTGAGGCACAAACCTTAGATCTAAAGGCACAAAAATTTGAAGAAATATATATAAAAACTTTGCTCAGATCTGCTCCAAAAATCTAATCATTAATGGCATCAACTTCTGCTCACAAAATAGGATCAAGCCTGCTCCTCTCGAAGTTGTTTCTACACCATTTCTTTTAAACCACTAGCAGGCTTTCGCACCTTGGCCTGCACCCCTTGTGGATAATTTAGCAACCTCCTAAATAAATATTTATACCCAAGGACTCAACACTAAAATTATTGCTTTGTCTTATTCAATGGCTAAGAGCAGCATCAAAAAATTCCAATAAATAGTCTCAAAAGAGCTCATGGAATAAAAAGGTGGACTAAGTTTTCCTTCCATGAAATATTTGAAAAATCAATAAATTTTTAATTCTATGATCTCTAGCAGCATCAAGATTTCTTGTGCGATGTGGTTCATTTTCCATAGTTTCCCATGATGTTCGGTGTCTCAACCGTTCTACCACTCAATTCACCATAAATCTCCTCATTTGATGTCTCCATGACTTTCACCGTTCCTTTGATTACTTTTGAAAAATGTTATTTCTCCTTCACCTCACATTTTCTTTCATCTTGTTGCACTTTTTATTTCTCTTCTATTTTGGTACTTTTGCTATGTTGTCATTGCATTTTGACAATGCAGAAGTGAGTAAATTCAAATTTAAGTAAACAATCCTTGCTAATATCCTCCTTCATCAACTGTAATGCCAACACAAACCTCTCTACAAGTTTTCTTGTATCCGAGTGTTTTCTAATGTAGAACTATTGATGTTGGCCCTATAAAACCTCAAATTCACCAAAATGTCATGCAAGCGTAAAAACAAGGATCTGGGAGCTCTAGATATCGACTCTCCTACCTCACCCCACCAGTCGTACGATCACTCATATCTCAACAATCATTGTTTGGAGGACTCTAAACCTTGGCTTGCTATATAGCTCTAAAGCCCTCACATTTTGGCTAGCATCCAAGAGTCTGTATTGAAATCTTCTAATAATCAAGGAGTTGTCAACATTGGTGGATTTGTGAACATGCCCATCTACAACTTGAGCTAATAATAATAATAATAATTAAAATTAAAATATCCTAGATTCTAGAATGCTTCTCGCATGGAGATTGATCAATACACGGTGAGCTTCAAGAGAATCAGTGTGGGTTCCTTATATGTTAGCACCATACAATTTAGCATCACATATCTAGAACACTCCCCTTCCCTTCTTGGAAAAACATGGAAAACCATCATCAGTCATTTTCATCTTTGGTTCACATTTCTATTTCTCACAATCGAAATGTGCCACCACAATCACTCCATTGAGCTCATTTGATAGCTCAAGCCCACAATAAATGTTGAGCCACATCAGGTAGATATTTTACGTCATCGTACACAATGTCGATAATCTAACTTCATCCAAAAATCCCCCATTTGGTGCACCTGGGCTACATCACGGTTTTACCTACAACGACTCCTCTAATGTGCACTCGTCTGCTATTTTATATCGAAGGCTTTTTTCACCATTCATTTGTAAAATAAAATTTTACCTTATTTATATGCAACCTTTATCTTCATGCTATTTTCACCCAAGATGTTGGCCCATATCACTTTAATATTAATATTTAAATATATAATTTAAATATTTCAAACTTGATTAATTGCTTTGAATAATTCACTCTCACTTTAATATTAATATTTAAATATTTTCCTTGAATAATTTTCTCAAGCATACCATGGTTTTCTAGCAACCAAGTTGACCTTTGACATCAATGACAACTCAATAATTCTAATAGGAGTGAATCTAGATTTTTCTTGCCTTGTCCATTATGCATGGATTCAAAATTTAGAAGTTAAAAATTATCAAAAAATGTAGAATAACACCAAAGAACAAGAAAGAATAAGAAGGGAAAATATCAATGTCATAGACAAGAATTTTGACAAAAGGTTCCCTTACATTTTAGGTTCTAATACCTATTTAGTCCTTGATACTATGAGGTAGCCTTTAAGTCAGGAAGAACCAAGCATAAGCTTGGATATTCTCTTTGACTTTTATCACATCTTTTGGGTGGAACTTTTTGTAGCTCAGTATGCTTTTGATGAACTTATTGATCTTTTATCCATATGTTTGGTCCTCCTCCCCTTCACTTCCATCCCTTATTTTTAGGTTTTGGGCCTCATCTCTCCAATGGGAGGAGCCTAATTACCAAGAAGGGATGCTTTATTTCTCAAATAAACTCTTCTTTGAGGAGAGTGGACTTGAGGATGTCATCTACGTAAATACCTTATTTGAAAATAAGTCTTCCAATACCATTGGGGTATCCTTAGGATTTATCATTCGATGAAGGTTGGCTTAGACACCATTGGGAAGGTTTTGTTCTCATCATTTTTGAATGGTTATCTTTACCCCATGGCATGGTGGTCTTAAAATATGCTAGCTTTTGGTGTACTTACCCCTTTTTTGGAATCATAAATATCCTCATAGTGTCTATCTGTATCGCTCCAAATTTTTTGCATCCTTACTTTCAGGCTATAGGATCTATGCCCGAAAGGGGGATGCGAAAAGGATGGGACAATACCTCAGACTGAGAGGCCCTTTGAAGGTCCCGCCTCTCGGGGGAGGGGTATAATGGTGAATTTTCAACGGATGGTGGGTTCACCAAGAAAATTTTGAGTGGCAGTTTCCACACCTAGGTTGATAGTGGATTTGATGTGTTCATTTTGTATTTTAATCATTCAATTCCTAGGTTTGGCCAAGATGAATCTAAACTATTCTATATGCCAATGCTGATTTTTATGGATACAAAAAATATGAATAAATGCTAAACATAGAGAATGTGCTGAATGGGATAGAACATACCTGATTTTGGATGTCTAATGAAGATTCTAAGTTTTGTAGTAGTCTAGATCGTCTCAAATCATACGTAATCATCTGAAATTACATCGAATCATCTCAAATATTAGATGATCATCTGAGATCAGATGAGATCATCGTCAATATGATGAATTTGTTAGATGAATTCGTCAGAAACCTGCAATCATAGGAATAGATACAAAATACCAAATATACAACTGCAAAAACAAAGGAGAATGATAGAAATAATAGTAAACATGCCTAAATAATAGTTTTAAATAACAAATAAGAGAGATGCTATAAATTTAATGATTGATTTTAACTTTATCATACGGTTATGCTAAATGAGGTGAACTCCAAGATGCATAAATATAATAACTAAGATAATGTATAGAGAAATGCATAAAACAATAAAGAGATGCAAACTCTAGGCTTTGATTGTCCCCAATATGGACTACAGTTGAGATCACCTCCAATCGTACGAGATCATCTGCGCTCCTCGACAGGATCGCCCGAAATCGCCTGGAATCGCTTGCGATGATCTGAGCTTGCTTCGACTGAAAAACAGTAAAGTTCTTGTAAGAAAACATGAAATACATAATGCAAATGATGGTGTGAGGATGCTCTAAGGTGCGTGGAAGTTCAGAGGGTTTAAGCAAAGTTTCAGGCAGAGAGTCAGGGGGATAAACTAAGAAAATCTTAGTTTATATAGGATTAGGGAGAGGTTAGGAGGTTGGAGATCATCCCAATTTGGGAGATCTCCAATGGGGGAGACTCTAACTGCATAGACACACTTTCTACCTAGGTTAGAGGAGCTGTTGGAACATAAGCTAAGTATGAAAATTTGGTTTTGGGACGAAATCATCTGGATGTTCTATTCTAGATGAATTCGTCAGATCTGGGATGATTTCATCTAATCTGCGATGATATCGTCCAATGGTCAAAAAAATCCTAAAAATGGCACAAAAAACAAGGGGAGCAGGTAACAGGCGGTTAACGGGCAATTTGAGGTTAAAATTTGAATTTTTATCTTTTTACTAAGGTTTAACTATGCCAATTTTAGGGTGCTACATTTTGCCCCCTCTTTAGCAAATTTTTCGAAGAAAATGCTTTAAATACGAGTTCTTCCCATTTTACGAGAAAGCAAAAATGTACTCAATTTTCTAGGCGACGATTCTTGGTCGAATCGTACGATTACTGACTATGGTGCCCCCTTCGTGTTTTTACCCAAATCGAATGTTTGAGGTAAAAGCATGAAAAAGCAAAAATAAATAAAAAGAAAGTTGTTTTTTTTAAATAAAATTAAGAAAATAGGGTAAACCCTAATTCATTTTTACTATTCATTTTTACTAGTTTTAGAGATTTACAGGAAAAATGGTCGAGACAGTGCACCGATCGACAGAGGTCCAACACAAGCTACGAGTAAGGATCTAATCCTAGTAAATTAGGTTTGAATTTAATTTGTTCAATTTTTTGTTTTTAAATTTTGACTGTTTGGGGCATCGCGGATGTTTTTAGGCCATCGACGACTTCGGGATGAAATAGTCCCTATTTCATCAAAATCATCCCTAGATCATCGATTTCATCGAAGGGCAAAATCGACGAACTAGGGGCGATCCCGTCCAACAAGGGGCAATCCCCAAGTTGTGAAATCGGAGATGATTTCATCCTAAAAAGGATGATTTTATCCAATTTGGGATGATATCATCCAATGGTGGACGATATCATCATATTTATGAAATTTTGCTTTGTTTGAAATGCATTTAATTGATTTTAATAATTGGTTTATTAATGAAATTTGTTGTTTTATTGTTTGTTTTGCAGAGGGGATTACTAAAGAGTCAGGAATGGAAATACAAGGGACTAAAATATGACAGCCATGCTCGAACAGGTAGAGCATGACCGACTAGCACAGTTCAGGCTACAGCATGTGGAAGAGATGCCACAAGTATCGACGAACATGGGGCTACTGAAAGCCCTAGCAGAGAGGTGGTATCCGGGGTCGTCCTACTTCTAGTTACTGACAGGGGATATGGCTTCCACACTAGAGGACGTATGCAGGATCATGAGGATCCCCATATAGGGATGGCTGATGACTCCTGCGACCAATCAATGCCAAGCTATGATGAGGCTGAGCAGAGACCCGAGCTTCACCTTGAAGAAGGGCGGAGTGAACATCGAGTCTCTAAGGCAGATTCTTGGGGCATCCAGGCTGACTCGAGTTTTGGCAAGGATGGTAGGTGGCTTACTACTGTGCCACAAAAGTGGGTGAAGATTACCATGGCTCCTATCAGATGTGGTCTGTGACATGAGAGACCACGGGCATAGGTTTGCATGGGGCAACTTTGTACTATGCCGCTTGTATAGGATCCTACACAAGGTCATATACAAGGGAGGTCGATGTCTAGTCTTGACATCGCTACTACAAGTTTGGTGCTAGGAGCACATCATGGTGCGGAGGCCGGTAGGGCTCCCACTAACAGGGGTTGATCGGGAGAGGCCTCAGGTTTTCTACTAGTGGCTATAGAGGGGGTCATAGAAGCAGATAGATTTGTCAATGTCACGAAGGTTGCTAGATGACCTCATCCTGAACTAGATCACTTGGAGGCCATGGCAAGAGCACCCAAGGTGGGTAGAGGATGGGCAAGAGATGTCTTGCATCAGGCGAGTCTGCTAGCTAAGGATGGAGCGAGGAGAGGTAGAGCTCCATCTCTACGACTGGGTTCTATGACAGTTCGGTCTACAGTAGGGGATCCCTTCTATTAGGGATTATGAGTACTCCCAGACTGTCTGGGATAGTACCACACTGAGCGAGGCTCTAGACATGCAGTGGTTCTAGAGTCAGGACACAGATGATGCCCCCATCTAGCTAGTGGATGGTGACGATGCTGGGGTTATCGACGGATATGATGTCTAGTACGCAGGCATCCGCCCTCCTTGGATGACGAGGGCACAAGGTCTGATGCATGTTTTGCAACACATGGGGAGGCGATGTCAGGCTACTATTGAGGCAGCACAGGGTCACGACGGGAGAGAGTAGCAATCGTATCCATAGGAGAGATGCCAGAGGATGGCACGGGCTCCACAGAGACCACAACAGATAGGGAGGATGGAGGAGGGACTCCATTTTCAGCAGGGGGAGAGACCACCATCGCTAGATAAGGGCAAGGGTGTTGAGGAAGGGGAGAGCAGTGAGACAGAGGCTCTCCGGGTTGAGGTTGCCCCCCTTTGGGCTTAGGTGCAAACACTGTAGGATGAGGCTACATGACTCAGAGCTCGAGGCAAAGGAGTGAGCATACAGGAGTTGGCATAGTCTATGGCTCATACTGTATTCTATAGAGGAACATACTACTAGATGGTTCCAGAGAGCTAGAGGTTACAGCTGCCAGTCGACATTACGGGGCCAATTAGGATGGGGTCATCGAGGACATCGTCACGATCGATGTCGAGGACCCATGACATAGGGCGGACTTCGATGGGGCCTCCTCCTCCACCTCAGGGCGAGAGAGGAGATGAGGCTAAGAGCTTGAGGTCTTCTCAAGGCTAGACACTCACTGCATAGAGATTGTATTTATTATTATATATTTTTGAGAGGATTGAGTATGCCAGGCTATTGATTGTGGCATACCAATCCAGTTTTGATATGATGTACATAATTTTTTGATATATATATATATATGGTATTTTTGATGATATGACTTGTGTATATGTTGTATGATGCTTTAATGTTGAATGTTGCAATTGATTATTGATGATTCATGTAATTATGTCATTTTAGAAATATTATAATTTTATGTCATGTTGTAAAATTTAAATGAAATAATCTAATGTAAACAATTGGTTTTTTTTGTGTGATTTGATGAAAAATAAAAGGGACTTCTAAAAATAATTTCAAAGGACATTGTCACTATTATAGACCATTTCATGGAGTCACCGCTCACTCGGTCGTCAAGCTAATCCCAGTATAGAAATATTGCTAAAAGTAAAATAATGCTTAAGAGACTGTTTTAAGACTGTGTTGTGATGGTGATGATTTGTTTTCAGATTTTCATAAAAATATTATGCGTGAGATACTAAAATAAATATGATTTTGCTAGGCATAAATTCTTAAGTGTGATAAAATTTTGAACAATTCCTTAGAAATTATACCATGGTTGCAAAATTGAATGTTGACATAATGACATGAAATAGAATAAGTGTTCGTTCGTTTTAAAGCACAATTGTGTAACATAATGATGTAAGCCATATGTTTGTTTTTTTAAAATGAATGGGAAAATAAAATTAGGACAATGGTTTGCGCTAGGCATAGAATTATAGGTATAGACTTATACCATCATCACGAAATCCAAAGAAGAAATTGATATTTTAGTTTTATTGCATGATTGATTTTTTATTTTTGATAAACAAAAAATAATAATATACAAACTTGACTTTATTTGCTAGATTTTGTAATAGGTTGTTTAAAAGAATTTTGGATTTTTGAAAACAATGTATGTAATTGTTTTTATACTAAACTGATGTTCTGAAATAAGAATAAAATTTATTCCAAAAGAGTTGCAAAAATATTTTAAATTATCTCAAAGACAAATGTAGATTTGTAAGGAACCCTCATGTGCATATGTGAGTTCATTTCCGATCTTGATTTATCATAATGATAGAGAATATCTCAAATACAAAGGTGTGTGCAATTGTATTGTTCGTTCATCAATTTTGAGCAAGATAATTTGATACAAGTAATTTGAATTAAGCAAATGAATGTTCGTTGACCATGATTTATATGCATGTAATCGTACCCGTACCATCGTGCAAGTTAGGTTATCAAGAGCTAGCTAATCCATAAGTCGACATAGGTCTGTACAAAATAAGGTCGCTAATATGACAGACATATCACCATGCTAGGGATTACCCAAGGCCAAGCGGGTTGGGCGCAAACCACCTGTTATGGGGCTTACCTCACAATTTTCAAATAATTGAGAATTATAGGGATTCAAGCTCATTCACCCTTCTTTTCTTTTCAAGGGGTAGGGAAATGGATTTATTGCATTTTGCTTTTGCCTTTTCTTTTTCTCTTATTTTCTTCTCTTTTTTTTTTTTTGTATTTTGCTTGGAACTTGAGATAATGCTGAAATATTGTTGCAATGGTACAAAATGATATTTTTCTTTTTCTCATTTTCTTTGACTTTTATTTTCTTCCTATGCTAGGGATACTTGCTCGGATTAGCTATAGAGCAAGGGATTTTTATTCCGGGTAGGGGTGAGCTTGTCATTTTGTCAATTCTCAAAGATTCTAGACCATGTGCATGATAGGATAGCAGGGGAAACTTTTCGCTCAAGAAACCAATTTTACTAGGTAGCATCATATTGAATTTGCAATGAAATCATTTTAATGTGAAAAGATATATTTGGTTCAAGTAAATAACAAGATCAGTTCTCTATGCTCAAAAATTTATGTAATTCAACTGTGGACTTTGATATAAGAGAGATTAATAATCATACCAAATAAAATCAAGATATTTATTCATGTGAAAGTGAAAGTGCGAGATTCCAAATAAATGCTAATTTATCCAAAATAATTGAAAATATAACTGCAATACTTCAAGAATTGACAGGTATGAAAATAAAATATGTTTTTGAATATTTTGATGATTTTGATGTTTTTAGATTTAGATTTTGATTGATGAATTGCAAGAAGAAATACTATTACTATTTTTTTGTGAAATTTTACTAAAATGAAACAATATGCAAAATACACAATATATATAAATGATAAAAAAAGGACCAAATGTTATGCATAATAACACTTAAGATGCATAATGTTCATAGGTTCTTTAAGATATTTACCATCTAAGGTAGCTAATCGATATGCTCCCGATCCAAATTTAGCAATGATGACATATGGTCCGAGCCAATTGGGCTCAAATTTACCTTTAAGGTCTTTAGTTGCATTAGTATTTTTCTTATTTTCTTTTAAGACAAGGTCACCGATCTCAAAGGATCGCTGATGAAATTTCTTGAGGTATGCTTGTTTAAGCTTGTTTTGGTAGGCACGAAGATGCTCCAAAGCATTGATGCGCTTCTCATCTAGGAGTTCTAGCTGATTAAGTCTGCCAGCATGATATTCATCTCCTACTTCAGTATCTAAAAGTAGAAAAGCCAAAGAAGGAACTTCTAATTCAAAGGGAAAAACTGCTTCAGTGCCATAGACCAAAACAAAGGGGGAAGTTCCTGTGGGAGTACGAACGCTAGTTCAATAAGCCCAAAAAGTAGGATATAATTGAATATGCCAATATCAGCCATATTTTTTGACCAGTATTTTAAGGATTTTGATTAATGTTTTATTATATGCTTCTGCTTGGCCATTACCCTAAGGATAATAGGGAGTGGACCAACGATGTTGAATTTTATACTTTTGACATAATTTCTTAACATATTTATTTTTAAAACAAGTTCCATTACCTGAGATGAGATTTGTAGGGATTCCGAACCTACAAATAATTTGATTAAAAATATTCTTGGATTCTAGTGCAAGAAGCTAATGGCATAGCTTCAACCCACTTCGTGAAATACTCAGTGGCGGTTATGATAAATTTGTGTCCATCATATGACACAGGGTTGATTTTTCCAATGATGTCTAAGCCCCATTTTGAAAAGGGCCAAGGAGATGAAATAGCATGTAGTTATTGTGCAGGCTCATGGACAAGGTCAGCATGTTTCTGGCACTTGTCGCAATGCCGCACATAATCATGTGTATCATTCGCCATGGTAGGCCAAAAATATCCTATCCTAAGGAGCTTCTTAGCAATGGCACTACCACTAAAATTCCCCCCATAAGATCCATTGTGGGCTTCACTCAAAGCTGATTTAGATTCTGTTAGATTCAAACATCTCAATAAGATGCCTTCAAAATATCTCCTATACAAGGTATTACCAATAATCACGAAGCGACTTTCTCGTCTATGTAATAACCTACACTGGTTACTATTACAACCTTCAAGAAAGGTCCCATTTTGAAGAAAATTAAATAGATCAGTGTACCAATGTTCAGGAGTAGTTTCGTTGATTAGAAACACATCCAAAGGTTCTAAGCATGATTTGCTTGAAGCGGGTTCTTGGAGTCGATGAATAATTATGGTAGCATATTCATCATCTAACTCCAAGGGCAAAAGAGATGTAGCTGTAGCCATAGCGTCAGCCACACGGTTGTTAGTTTGAGGAATAGCTTCCAAGGTAACTTGATCAAACAAAGATAATAATTGTAAGACATACGCTTTATATGGGAATAATTTATCATCTCTAGTCTGATAAATATCATTGATTTGATTTATGACAAGTTGAGAATCACTGAAAACTAATAATTTTTAATTTTCAGTGCCAAGGTAGCTCGTAATCCAAGGATTAGAGCCTCATATTCAGCAATATTATTAGTACAAGCAAATGTTAGTTTGAATGGTAGACTTATAAGATGTTTCTATGGAGATATTAAAATAATACCTGCACCAGCCCCATTTATGCATCGGGCTTCATCAAAGTATAGGGACCATTGCTCAGGATGGTCTGCCTCTAATCTAAGGTATTCGTCAGGAAACTCAATGATGAGGGGATGGGTAGACTCTAAGGGTGCAGCAGCTAATTGGTCTGCTATGATTTGACCTGTAAAAAACTTTTGTCCTATAAACATGGGTTTAAACTCGCTTAGCGCAAGAACCCACTTGGTTGTGCAACTAGATAAGTATGATCGACTCATGAGATACCGCAAAGGATTGAATTTAGTAATAACATACGTTTTTTGACTGAGCATATAATGGCGTAGTTTTTGTGTAGAAAATACGACTACTAGACATAACTTCTCTAATACGGTATAGCGAGTTTCATAACTGATTAAGGTTATGCTGATGTAATAATTAGCACGTTCTTTCTTCTCATCATCAAGTTGAACTAACATAGCTCCTAAGGCAAAATTGAAAGCATAAATGTACAAAATAAATGGATGATCGGATCTAGGTGGTGAAAGCATTGGTGGTTTAAGGAGATAGTGTTTGAGGAGTTCGAATGCTTCCTAACATTAATTGTCCTAATGAAAAGAAACATCTTTCTTAAGAAGCTTAAGAAAAGGTTTGGTTTTGTCTGCCAAATTATCAATAAAGCGACGAATAGCTTGAAGCTTACCTTGTAAAATTTGTAATTTAGATATATTTGTGGGTGTGGGCATATCAGTGATAGCCACGATGTTGAGAGGGTCAATTTCAATTCCACGTAAAGAGACTATAACCCCTAATAATTTACCAGACTTAACTCCTAATATACATTTGGCTAGATTTAGTCGGATAAGATATTCCCTTAACAGGTCAAAAAATTTTCTCAGGTCATCTAAATGATCATCTTATTTGATGGAATGGGCTATAATATCATCTACATAATCATGTAGAATATCATGCATCATATTGTGAAAGATATAAGTCATGGCTCATTGATATGTTGCACCTGCATTCTTTAAATCGAATGGCATCACTTTCCAACAAAAGGTCCCTCAAGGGGTAATAAAGTTTGTTTTAGCCTGATCTTCAGGAGCTATCCTGATCTGATTATAACTAGAGAATCCATCCATTAGGGATATCATTCCACTCCCAGTAGTAAAATCAATAATCCGATCCATGTTGGAAAGAGGAAAATCGTCTTTAGGGCATGCAACATTAATATCTCTAAAGTCTGTGCAAACCCTAACTTTGGTAGCTTCTTTCTTAGTTACCAGAACTACATTCGAGATCCATTCAGCATAATCAATGGCTTGTATAAAAATAACCTTCAAGAGCTTTTCTAATTCTCCTTTGACTAGTAAGGCCACTTTAGGATGCATTTTTCTAAGTTTCTGTTTAACAGGTTTAGCATCCGGATGGACTACTAGGTGATGCATAACTACAGAAGGGTCTAATCCTGGCATATCTTCATATGTCCAAGCAAAAACATCTTCATATTTTTTAAGGAATGAAATGTATTGATCTTGTTTTTCTTGGCTCAATTCTGATCCAATGTTGATTATGTGAGGGTTATCTTCGGTTCCAATGTTAATTTTTATAACGTTTTCCACTTCCATATGTAGATCTCTCTCAAAATTAGATGGAGCAGGTGAAACACCTAATTCTTGTAATTATTCCAAAGTTAGCTTGGATAATTTGTCTTCAAGCTGGGCTACACTAGGTATAAAGCCATCGAAATAAAATCTGTTATGTAACAATTCCTCAATGGAGACATCATGAAAGATATTCCCCTCCAACTCATTTTTGAATTCGGCAATCATCTCAAGGTAAGATATGGATAACATATTACATGTAAGAGGATTATTCATTAAATGCAAGACATCCCGTTTATCCAAATAATCTTGGTAACATATGAGGTGGTCATCATCCTCGAATGGGAAGGGCTGAACTTTACTAGGAAATAGGCCCACACCACATCGAGTAGGCCATGGTTCTACCTCAAAAGGTTCTTTCATAACATTCTAGAAAGGTCCCAAACCTTTCCCTTTATATCCCAATTTAAGAATTATAGGCTTAGCTTTAATATACTCATTAGCCAACTAGCATCTAACATATCCATCACAATGTGTCTTAATGTTTCTAGGTATTCTTCCCCAATCATATCCCTTATAAATAAAAGCACAACTCTTGACTCGGTAGATACTTCCCATATGCTGTGGGAGGCCCAAGGTACGAGTAGAGGGTGGCAATTTATTTAAGATATGGGAATATTGCATAGCAACGTTCGTTTTCTTTGATACAAGAATTTTAGATAAATCGGGTAAGAGCTTGTTAGTAAGAGCATAAGAGGTAGAAGGATCATTTCCTATGTTTTTAGATGCGAGAAATATGCCTTTGATAGGCGTAGACGTTGTAGAGATGTCGATGGACGTGTCTAAAGGTATGGAAGTTATAGGAGTAAAACAAGAAGCATTGGTTGTGGGTTTAGGATCCTTTTGGAGTTCTAATGTGGTTTGTTTGGAAGATGGTTGAACTATATGTAGAGGTATAGTTGGTGGGGAAAAAGTAGATGATGTTATTAGTGTGTGTTTCACACGTTTAGGCGGATGATTAGAATTAGAATGTGTGGATGACAGAGCAGGGCAAAATTGAACTCCAACAGTTTTTGCAAAAGCACACATATCAAAGGGTCTAGGATCACCATGAATGGTAACCAACTGATTTTTAAATTTGAATTTAACACACTGATGTAAAGTTGAGGGAACAGCTCGCATCGCGTTGATCCAAGGGTGACCCAATAGTATATTGTACGATGCAGGACAATGTACAATAAACACGGTCGTGTCTAAGGTTCAAGGACCAACTTGCAATGGGATAGTAATAACTCCACAATGTTTCTTGTGTTTCGTCATTGAAGGATTTTATAATCATATCAGTTCTTTTCATTTCATCACTTCTAAACCCAAATCTATGGTAGAAGTCAAAAGTGCATATATTTAAAGATGAACCATTATCAATCAAGACTCGTTTAACTGCTACATCTCCAATTAGGGCAATAATATATAAGGGGTTATCCTTATGTAAACTATGTTGTGGTATATATTTATCTCGAAAGTCAATAGAATCAACTTCTCGAGTTATGATAGTATTGGACATGGCTTCAGGTTGAATATTTTGTGGTACCATAATTTGTCTTAATGTGAGCATTAATTCATCCCTATGGGTAGGAGAAGATCTTAAAAGGTCCAAAAGGGAGATTCTAGCTGTAGTATTTGATAATTGTTCATTAATACTATAAGGAGGTTTAGGTTGAACATGAGGCGCATGATTCCCTTTATTGGGATTTTTCAAAATGAATGGAGCTGATCCATCATTTTGAGTTTGATCTCGTTGAGAATTTTGAGCCTGTTTTCGAGTAACAACTTCGATGGTACCTACAATATTATTTTGTGAATGATGAATGGGTCTTGGTCTAGCATTTATGGCTTGTTCATTAGAAAGTAATTGTTGAGACGATGGTCGAGTAGTGACTCTTCTTGGAAATGGTTCTTCTAGAATCATAGAACTTGTGATAGGTTGAATAGGATCTAATTCATCTTCAAAACTATTCGATTTATTTGAAGTGATTTCCATGTCACTTTTAGTCTCATATTCGGTATCACTAATATCACGTGTCCGAATATTATGTAGAGGTCTGTCCGTAACCATGGATAAAGTGGTGTCAAAGATTTGTGGATCATGAACAGGTAAATGTCCACTAATAGCTCCTACATATCGAGTAGGAGGGGGAACATTATGATGCTCAATTTGATTAGCCACCTCTTTACCATGCTTTGGTAAAGGATGTTGAAATATATCCAATGATTGATTGGCATTCTGATTCTGATTTTGGGGAATGTTCTTTTGAGCATTATTAGGAGGATTTTGTTTAGGTTGAAAGGCTTGGACCTCCATCTCATTGTTATCAATCAGGTCTTGTATTTTATGTTTTAATATTTTACAATAATTGGTAGCGTGTCTAGGTCCTCTATGGAAATCACAATGTAAATCAGCTATGTATCCGAGTATAGTTGGATCAGGCTCCTGAATATTTGGTAATTGAATCAAACCTCATGCTAATAGTTGTGGGAGAATGGTTTATAAAAGTTGATTTAACCTAGTAAATTCTCTAGGTGATTTAACAGGAGGTTTCAATATGAACTTCTCTGTTGTTTTCGTAGTATTAACATTGGCAACGTTTCTACTATCAGTGACTCCATCACCCATAACTTGTTTATTTTTATATTGATTTTTGGATGTTTTCTCATCATCTTTCTTTTTAAGTTGACCTCTCCTAATAAGAGCATCTTCCACTCTTCGGGCTAAGTCTATAGCTTGATCGAAGGTGGTCAAGGTAGTAGTTGATAATTCATAGGATAGTTGTTCTTGTAAATTATTGATAAAGATATCCAACATTTCTCGATAAGGTAACACAAAGTGTAATTTTCCTATCAACTGCCTCCATCGAGCTAAGAAGTCAGCAAAACACTCATCTTTGTCTTGTTTTAGGTTGTACAAATATTTAATGGTTACATGCCTTTCAATATAGGCACTAAATTGATGCACAAAAGACTCGACGATTTCTTTGAAATTCCTCAAAGAATGAGTGGGTAGTTGATAATACCATTCCAATGCCATCCCTCCTAAAATTTTTGGGAACATCTTTAGTAATAACAAGTCATCATGTGATATATCATGACATGCTATCCTAAACATACGAAGATGCTCTATGGGATCTTCATTTCCTTTGTATATAGGTAGGACAGGCATAGGAAAGTGTTAGGGATATGGTTGTGCTATAACTATACGATCTAGAGGCTGACTACACATCTCTCGATAATTGTACGAGGGACGGTAGGGATCTATCTGGTACATGTAGGAGACTAACTGTTTCACCATGGCTTCCAGATTACCAGTTTGCCCACCATATTGGTTCGGTGGTACATGAGTATGGGATTTGTGAGCATATGTTGGCGTGACATAAGGATTAGATGCTATATTGTTGTTATGCAAATGGTTGGTAGGAAGAGTATTATGAAGAAGATTTTTTGTAGCATTATGTTGTATCCCAGATTGTTGGAAATTGGTATTTGGTTTTGTTTTAGGATTTTGTTGATTTGAGTTATGTTGATCAATATCTTGGCAAAATAGAGCAGTGAATGAAGGTTTCTTTTGTGTGGGAATAACCCTAGGCTTGGTAACAAGAACTCTAGGTGATTGGGTAACCTATTGTTGTTGCATGTTCTGGATTATAGCGGCCATATCCAAATTGGATGGTCCAGCTTGATCACTTTCTTGATCAACGAAGGACAAGAGATTAGTGCGTGTGTGATATATGTCTTCTAGGGTTGCTTGAGTGTCACTAATTTGATCTTTGTCCATACGGACTGCTCTATTAAGAGTGCCAATATTAGTATTGAGGAACTTCCAAAAATGTTCCATGTTCTCAAAAGTAACAGATCCTTCTGGAGATATTTTAGGGGATGAGGATCCTTCCTCTCTATCATTTTATTTTTGTTCATTTCCTATAGAAAATTCTTCTTCTTGTTGGTCGAAGGTTCCTTCTTCCTAAATTGGGTCTTTAGGAAGGACATCTGGGTTATTTCCTGGTTTTCCTAACCAATATTCTTCTACTTCAGTCTGTTTTCCATTCCTGAGTCTAGTCATTATGTTTAAATTTAGATTTTAGCAAATATATATTAATATATTTGCAATAAATTTAGGAGGTATATATATTTTAATTATATACCTACTATAATACTTAAAATAAAATGTTTTGATTTTTGTTATGGTTTTGTTTTGTTTTTATTTTATTTTATTTATTTATTTATTTTTTTTATCCTTATAAAGAAAACAAACAACACACTAAATGCAAGAAATAACAATAATAAAAGAATAACTTAGTTTTCTATAAATATTATATAGATGTCATTGATAGGATCAAGTTCATCAGGAGTCATGAAATGCTCCTCTTCAAATTGGAAATGGTTTTTCAAGAACTTGATAAAGTGTTCTATAGTGATATTATCTGTTTCAGACTCTGACTGGTAGAAATAAAGTTCATGGACATACTATCGATATAACACAGTTCTAGGAACTCTATTCCATATTTTTCTATCCGTAAAAATGACCTCTTGATCCTCTATATGAGATAGAAATTTATGTACTACAAATGCATTCTCAAGGTATTCCTCAAAGGTGTTTATCTCTGAAGACACAAGGGCTATTTTATCTACTAACCACCTATGGCAAGCTCTCTGAAGTTCATAGTATAAGGTCACTTGATCAGGATATAGGATTCTATCTAGGATAAACCTCTTAATTTGCCTAAGTTCTATTGCCCTAGACCCAATGATACCCAATATCCTATCAATTTCGTCCCACAAAGGTGGAATCCTATTTGTTTGAGGTACTCTAAACATAGAAGTAATCTCTATAGCTGCTAATTGATTCTCAACATTAATGGTGACAACTCGTCTTTTATTATAATCTACCATATAAATATGATATGCAATCTTTGATTCTAAATGCATTTATGTTTTTTTTTTTGATTGTTTTCAAAAGGTTTTTAGTTTTTCACGTCGGGTTCACAAAAATGTATCGCTCCAATTTTTTTGCATCCTTACCTTTAGGCTATAGGATCCGTACCCAGAAGGGGGATGCAAAAATGATGGGACAATACCTCGGACTGAGAGGCCCTTTGAAGGTCCCGCCTCTCGGGGGAGGGGTATAAGGGTGAATTTTTTATGGATGGTGGGTTCACCAGGAAACTTTTGAGTGGTAGTTTCCACACCTAGGTTGATAGTGGGTTTGATGTGTTCATTTTGTACTTTAATAATTCAATTCCTAGGTTTGGCCAAGATGAATCTAAACTATTCTATATGCCAATGCTGATTTTTATGGATACAAAAAATATGAATAAATGCTAAACATAGAGAATGTGTCGAATGGGATAGAACATACCTAATTCGGATGTCTAATGAAGATTCTAAGTTTTGTAGCAGTCTAGATCATCTCAACTCGTACGTAATCGTCTAAAATTACACCGAATCATCTCAAATCTCAGACGATTGTCTGAGATCAGACGAGATCATCGTCAATCTGACGAATTTGTCAGACGAATTCATCAGAAACCTGCAATCACAGGAATAGATACAAAATACCAAATATACAACTACAAAAGCAAAGGAGAATGATAGAAATAACAATAAACATACCTAAATAATATATTCAAATAAAAAATAAGAGAGATGCAGTAAATTTAATGATTGATTTTAACTTTATCATGCGGTTATGCTAAATGAGGTGAACTCCAAGATGCATAAATATAATAACTAAGATAATGTATAGAGAAATGTAGAAAAAAATAAAGAGATGCAAACTCTAGGCTCTGATTGCCCCCAATCTGGACTATAGTTGGGATCGCCTCCAATCATACGAGATCGTTTGCGCTCCTCGACAGGATTGCCCGAAATCGCTTGGAATCACTTGCGATGATCCGAGCTTGCTTCGACTAAAAAATAGTAAAGTTCCTGCAAGAAAACATGAAATACATAATGCAAATGATGGTGTGAGGATGCTCTAAGGTGCATGGAAGTTCAGGGGGTTTAAGCAAAGTTTTAGGCAGAGAGTCAGGGGGATAAACTAAGAAAATCTCAGTTTATATAGGATTAGGGAGAGGTTAGGAGGTTGGAGATCATCCCAATTTGGGAGATCTCCAATGGGGGAGACTCTAACTATGCAGACACGCTTTCTGCCCAAGTTAGAGGAGTTGTTGGAATAGAAGCTAAGTATGAAAAATTGGTTTTGGGACGAAATCGTCTGGACGTTCTGTTCTAGACAAATTCGTCAGATCTAGGATGATTTCGTCTAATCTATGATGATATCATCCAACGGTCAAAACAAATCCTAAAAATGGCATGAAAAACAAGGGGAGCGGGTAACAGGCGGTTAACGAGAAGTTTGAGGTTAAAATTTGAATTTTTATCTTTTTACTAAGGTTTAACTGTGCCAATTTTAGGGTGCTATACTATCTCTTGATAATCCATAGCATCAAACCTTCTTAACTTGTCTAGCCTAGTCCTTGCCTTTTTATATCCAATTGTAGTAAATTTCTCTTCTCTTTTGATAGGGTATTGTTAGAAAGTGAACGATGATCTTTACCTAGATGGTTATCCTTAAGTAATATCATATAAACTTGAATTTTCTTGATTTGTTGATACATATCATAAAAATGTCAAGAGTTGTTGTGAGGTCTTGTTTTTCAATCTTGGCACACATTTCTCTAGTTTTTTCATCAATTTATTTATGTACAAAGGAGAATAACTAGTGCAAAAAATAATCCCATGTCATATAGCTCTAAATTTTTACTAAGATCTAGCCTCCATGTCTCAAATTCCCACTCTTCTAGGTATTCATCGAGAATGTAGGGGTGCATCTCATCAATGTAGTCAAAGTTTGACAATTCTTCTTCTACTGGGTAGACCTAGTCTTTCCCACTCCTCCTAAAATGGATTTTCTCTATGTGGTACATGTGGAGGGGTTCCAACAAAAATTTGAACTTGATCTTGTATCTGATTTGGAGTGGCATGTGGATCCAATCAAGCTGAAGGTTTCTTTCGATATTAGCAATGAAGTCTATCAAATGGCATATTTCAAATGAAGTTGGGATATCTATCACCACCACATCCTAATGAACCATTATATCATGTCATGCTTGGAATACCAAAGAAATACCTTAGATGAGCCTTAAAACTAATACTAGAGTGCCATATAATTGCACCACATTATTATTGGAATGTTCTAGGAGCAAGTTGTGCATTTTTTCCACCTTTCTTGGCATTATGAAAGTGTTGGACCCTGAGTCAACTATGTAGTCGTGTATCAATCGATATTTGTATATCAGGTCTAGGTAAAATGGCATGGACTTGGGTTTGTTTGGATCTATAATTTATAGTGCGAAAGGTGTTCCTTGTGTGCTCATCTCCTTATGCATCTTTAGGTCCTCTTCTAGATTCTTCATACATATTGGGATAGATAATACCACCTAAATATGCATGGCTATAGTGGAATTCCTTAGGTCCTACACCATATTGAAGGTTTTGATATATGTGGCTCTTGGAATGGTTGATGTTGTTGGAATCTCGGTCCTTTTTGTCATTAGATGTGGTCTTGATGGATTTACAATGGACTACATTTGTGGTTTAGGGGTAGATATTACCATTGGGACTATTTAATCCTAATTTTATGGTACAACTTGTGCTATAGGGGTCCTTTGATTATCTTCTTCTCTTATTTGAGACCCAAATTTTGTCAAGCTAGGTATTTCCTACTCCTCCATAGCCCTTTTCTTGGCCCATGTATTATTTCATGAATAAAATTATGGCCTCTAATTTAAGGGTTTTACCTCATCTAATATAACATATACTTTTACTTCATCCTAGGTAACAAAATCCTACTCTAAAGTTGATGATTTGGCAACTAATGGCATGGTCAGATATTGGGCGATGGGCTCTTGACTCGGTGTTGAAATTTTGATTGGGAAGGATATATATCTTTTTGGTCAAAAGAGGAAGTCTTGATATCTCAAGTTTTCATTTTGACAAAATATTTAGAGGGAGGATAGTCAGGAGTGGGATAGTACCAATCATTAGGATCTTCAACATAGTTATTTTAGGTGGTGACTAGATCCCTAGTTGAGCTTTTAGGTATTTGGTAAACTAGGACCGATACGAGTACTATATATTAAGTCATGGTCTAGGGATGACTAGGATTCTTGTTTCTTGAGAATGGGGGCTTGTGATATCTATCAGAGGGTGATCAAAAACTTGGTTTTTCCTATTGAAAGGAAGGTTTTGGATGACTCTTAAAAGGAAACCTTTGGATATTTGATTGTCTTTTGAGGATTGTGACATCATTAGTGAGGGTTATCATAGATTTGGATATTTCATCCATCTTAGCTTCCAAGGGAGAGAAGGCTTGGTTTTACTCTTGCTATATGAGAGGATGAGTTGGGCTGGTGGTAGGTTGTATGGTAAGATAGTAGTTCTAGGGGAGTTGAATTGAGGGAAACAATGTAAAATATAGTCTAATATTTGGATTAGGTCCTTTTTAGCTTGGATGGCTATCTCATGGGCCTATGGTAGTGAATTACCACCCTTAGACTTGACCATCATAGAAATTTTAGAATTAAAATATTTCAAGAAGTAAATGAATTCCATACCCAGAGGTGGTTGGATATCCTTAGGGATTGTTTGCCAATTATTTTGGAATTAAACATTAAAATCATCCATTATCTCTATAGAAATCCTCTTGATAGTTGTTAGTTTTTCTAGTATGGATACTCCATCTACATTTTTCTTGATCCACTTTACCAAGAGATTTTCTAATTGGTCCTAGATTTTGAGAAATCATGGGCTAAGATTAAGGTACCATTCTTGAGCTCTCCCTTAGAAAGAAACAACCAATAGCCTGAAGGCTATATCTTATTTTTTTAATGAAATGCATGGTACATAAACTTACCAAGTGTTGTAAATATTTTATCAAAGTGATATTTTCCTTGAGAAGTATGGTAGTTATTTGAACATTGAGGTAGGAATCAAGCCCATGTATTAAGTAGAACTGATGGAATTATGTTATCACTATAATTCTATGTTAAAAATATTTTGGGAGGTTGATGGGTCATGGATACCCTATTATATTGTTGATTCCTCCTTTGGATTTGGTTTATAAGTAGTACCAACTCTTGCTAATTAGCTCTAGAAAAGGCTCTGGTCATAGGCCTTCTACTCATATAACTTTGGGTCTTGACTCTAAGAACAAAATCTCTATGTGGGGAAATTTTGCTTCAATAATATAATGACATAGAAATCCCCATCAGAATCTTGATCTATATTTTTTTAGATGACTTCTAAAAGTCTATCTTTTGAATCTAATTCATTGAGTAGATTCACCAGGTAAATTATCTGGGTGCTTCTCTTTAAGTAGAAATACTATGAACTTCACTATAGGTTTAGGTCAAACTTTCTTCAATTTTAGCAACATGACTGTAGAAGCTCATCCCATCAAGTATGCAACATAAACTATTTTTGTCTTTAAGCACACCCTGTCTGAGGGTTGGTATTGCACCTGTAACTCATGTAGAGTGAAACAACAAGAAGTATTTTAGGGGAAACAATAAGAACCACCTATGGGAAATCATTAATTTTTTCAATTGAGCTTGGCTCCTCATCAAGTTTTAACTCCTTAATTCATAGTAAACTCTATGAGCTAAGGCTAAGGTGTGGGTAGCCAAAAAAGGAAATTGCAATGAAATTAAATAAAGAATAAAGTGAATGTGCAAAATAGTAAAGCCCTAAGCCACATAGGTAATGCACCAAAGAATTAAAAACAACCATCATATTTTGACTATAATAAATGGCAATTGAACATAAAAAATGTTACCTATGGCTAGTGAACACAACCAAGTAAAGCACACTGCCATGAATCAAGATAAATCAAAAGTAGGATAGAGAAAAATTAGTCATGGCTTACATTAACCTACTGAAATAATTATAAGATAATGAGGCTCAAAGGATTCCTAGGCATGAGAAAATATTTAGACTCCCCTTGTTATATTAGGAAAGAAGGATGAAATAAAAATCCCACAAGTCTAGGTTTTGGGCATGAACAAATTATTGGTAATGCCTTTTAAAGTAAAAATGGACCTATTTATAAGATAAGAGTAGAGTGCCTTCCCTCCAAATATCTATGTAGAAGGCCTAAAAATATCTTCTATTCTTGTAGTTGATAAATCCTTCTATAACTAGTGTAACAATTATGACCTTTGAATAATCAAAGTGAATAACTAGGCTTTTTGTTGTTACGTTAGGGTTGTTACACCATAACTCTTCCATCGTAATTATGGAATGTGTTAATCTATTGATGTAACAAACATGGCCTCCATAAATAGTGTAGGTAGAGATGGCATGCTCATTAATATGGTGGGTGATGGCCATGGATGACATATTATTGTCTTTGATAGGCTTGGCCACAAAATTCAAGCTTTGTGACCACTAGTGGATGTCTTCTTTAATGTCCTCTTCCTACTCTTCATTTGTATGCATAGCCACCATGTGTCCTTGGATAGGATGAAATATCATTTGGCCAATGGTAGACCTTATCATTAGGTATTGGTTCTTTCCTCTCATATATTTTCCACTAACCACCATGTGTCTATCTTTGGATTTAGTTAGATCCCTTTCTCCTTTGTTGGTACCTCTTCGATCAAAAGAAACACACATGCCATTGGATTGAAAATCAACGATCTATGGGCCTTGGTTCCCTTGTTGGTTTGATTTGGTAAGTCATGGAGAATTAGCCATAGATGGAAGATCTAATGGCTAGCATGGAATTTAGCTTATCCAGTCTTTCTTGAAAATCCTTTCTCCTTATTGAATGTGGAAAGGACCTTTCTAACTAGAAGAAAGAAGTGCTTATCAACTGTTTGGTCTATCTTGGAGTGAAGTGGGGCTATAGGAAAAA
Organism: Wollemia nobilis; assembly: GCA_028583015.1. Lineage (NCBI taxonomy): Eukaryota > Viridiplantae > Streptophyta > Pinopsida > Araucariales > Araucariaceae > Wollemia > Wollemia nobilis. The sequence continues at coordinate 2,693,267 of JAQPPZ010001711.1, read as the reverse complement.
TTTCCATACAATAGAATTATGAAATAAGTGAATAAATTTAAGGAGACTTTAATGATTTTACTAAAAATTAACTTGGTGGAAGTAGCTCTCAAAATCTCATAATATGGAAAAATTAACCTCCTACACTTCAAGAAAATAATTAAGTAGACATCTCTTGGCATGGATAATACTAAGCCTACACCCTTTTACTTGCCTTTTGGGTAATACCTAATTTCATAATAGATTAGGGAGTTGTTTTCACAATCAAGATTTAGGTAGTTTGTGATACCATGGGTTTAGAATATGTAGAGGTTAGTTCTAGAATACTATAGTTCAATAGAATACTGGTTCAAATAGTGGGGGTTATAAAAGATATTCTCATATTTCTCTACAAGTTATCAAACCTTGCAATAGTTCAAGACATGTTAGGGGTTCACTTGCCACCACTATTTGGGATGTGCCTATCAAGTAAATTTATGGAGCAACTCAAGGGATACCTAGCACGAGATTATAATCACATGATTATTCCATATGTATAAAATTTAGCCCACTTCCATGGTGAAGAGCTCAACCCTTATCATATTGAAAAGTATGAGAAACAAAAAGTAAATGTGGTAGAAAATGTTTTGGTGCATTCCAAGGTGGAGATAGTAGATTGGCTAGAAATTAGCAAGAGTTAATGTGGAATGGGATTCTCATGATTAGTGCTAAGATAGTAAATTAGTAATATTGTCAAACATGAGGAATTAAAAAACATCTATAAGGATTTTCAAGGCTTTGTTGGTCACTTGTTCCAATATACACACAAAAAACATGGTGCAACTATCAAAGAAATCATGTAGAACTGAAGAATGTCCGACACTCCATGCAAATGAAATAATCCTCTTGTGCCTTGGAATACATAAATTATAGGATGTAGAACTTGCATAGGGATCAGAATACATGGGAAATATGACCAAAAGATCACATGCTCGAGAAAAAATACCAATGCTAAGTTCCAATTCCATACATCATACAATATTTGGAACTCATCCTTTCTTGAAGCTAAACCAATGTCAAATCTTCACCAAAACAAGCCACATGTTCCAAGACATCAATCAACAAGAAAAGTAGAAATTTGGCACCATGTGGTTGGGTCATTACAAATTCTAATGAGGTGGTGAAGTTTGACACAATTGGCATGGAAATTTTTCTATACATAGGTGGCATGAAAATAAATCTAATTACAACTAAAAAATAATAAAGCCATTGGTTGAGCAAACAATGCCATAAAGTCCTCATGGAGTGAAGTTTTGGAAAAACACACTAGAAATATCACATGCATAGATTGGGATAATTAAGGTAGATAATCATGTTGATTACTAACTTAGTTGCATTGTGAATGTCCACATGAGTTGGAAAAGGAGGAGCTATAGAAACAGAGGATAAATCTAACAACTAGTTGATGATATTGCATATAAAATGAGCCTATATAAGGAATCCCCCCCTTTGGCATTGGTAACATTTGAAGTGTAGAGCCTTCATAAGTGTCATATTATTGTGTGAGGTTAAGCAAATAAATGAGAGGGACAAAGGTTTCATTATGCCTCCATATATATTTTGTTGTTAAGATAGTAGAGATGCTCACAAGGAAGGACCTTAAAAGGATATTGCAAATAGACCTAAAAATTTTTGCATCGTGAAGATCTACTACCCCACTAAAATTGATGAATGATGAGTATTAATATTCCTGATGGTAGCTAAAGTAGGCATTTCATTGATGGGAGACCAATAGCCATCATAGTGTTAGCTAAAAGAGCTCATCTATTGACAATATCTTCACCCAAATTGTAGTTGTTGACATGCTTCTCAACCTGTGATGTGGACCAATAAATATAGCCACAGTCCTTTGGCAATTGGATTTCACTACTTTTGAAGGACAACAATAATATGCCAAAAGAGTAAACCTGAAGGACAAAATACAAAGATAAGAAGAGGAAAATGGTCAATAAACTTTCCATGTAAGCTCCATCAAAAATAATTTTCATTTTTATCTATAAGAACTATAAAGACAACCCAAAAATTTATAGTATTTGGAAGCACATAAATTTCAAATTCCAAAAAATTGCAAATGGTAGTGGTCTTCTCAATATTGGTTGAAGCGTTATGTTATGTATAATTTCCCAATTATTTTATTTAGAACAAAGAAGAGCAGGGAAACCAAGCATTTTGAGCCACCTCAGTAAAAATAGGGGAGGCTTAACCTTTTTGCCTTATTGTTGTTTGATGTTTTCAACTACTAAATAATAATAAGGTAGAAAGGCAAAGCCCAAAGTCAATGGGAAGCACTGAGTGTGACTAAGATAAATTCAGAGGATGCCACTATTCAAGTATAACTTACTTTTTCTTCTCTAATATATTCCCCTCCCTTTCTCCCCATATTTTATTTATCCTATTCTTATTTCATCCACTCATCCTCATTCCTCCCTTCCTCCTCCATATTTTATTTATCCTACTCTTCTTTCATCCACTCATCCTCATTCCTCCATTTTTTTATTAAGTTGCACTCAATTTCCATCTTCTTTATAATTCGATGTCATTATACTACTCCCAAGGATGTAGTTATATCCTACTCACTCTCATTCATTTGCCCCTCATTTTTATCATATTTCTCCTCCTAAGTTTTTTCCTTACTTCTCTCGACTATATCACCCAATGGATAAATCTAGCTAGGTTCTTTTTGTAAGCAAAATACCTAGAATTACTACCCACAAACATAGTTATTATAAGCCATGCCATACTCTATTTTTCACTAAATTTTGCTAAGGTAAAGTTCAAGCACAAGTCTAGGCTTGTCAATTTTACAGGAATATGCTTTCAAAAATGCAAATACATAAATCCAAGGCTAAATTATAAAATGGATGTGCTTTCAAAGCGATCGATATTGCAAAAGAAGTTATAAAGAAAAGTGTATTTGGTTAGGTTAAAATACTAATTGAGTTTTAAAAACTTCAAAAAAACAAAATTCTAAGATCAAGTGATCCTAGAATTTCAAAGTATTGATGTCACTCAAACCCTCAAAAATTCTAGGAATGCAAAAGTCCAAAGCCACACAGTCCTAGGATTTTACATCAGCCAAGGGCCTTAAATATCCTACACCTAGGAAAACATGAACCCAAGATTTACAAGCAACAACGTCACACCAAGCCTAGAAAAAATAATTAAGAAGAGCCCTAAGCGAGACAATATCAAGATTTTCAAAGAATAATGTCAACAAAGTTTTATCTTGACCTAGTCTCCAATGCCCCTATAGACGTTGAAAGAGCTCAACAATACCTTCAAGTCTTGGCAACGAGAAAAAGGTTCCTAGACATGTCCCTTTCAGTGATATTCACACATTTCATCCAGACATCCATATAAAAATAATTAGATTGAGTCGACATCTCCAACAAACTAGAGCAACATGAGGATATAGTGGTAAAATGTTAAACCTACCAGAGATGCTTAGATCCTTCAAAGATGTATGAACACCAAGTTATAGGAGTATATCAAGACCAACCATATCTTCACCTAAATAAAGGTAGTCGTGCCAAGCTAAATGGAAAAATAAAAACCACATCCTCTAACCATACTGATCATACTTCCCTATCAATGTTAAGTCTAGAAAGGGATTTCATGGCAATGAATAAGAATAACAAAATGTATTGTATAATCCTATAAATAATTGAGACTTCCTTAGTACAATATGTCAACTCTTCAGTATTTGTTTATTATATGTTGTATACTTTGCTCTACAATCAATTGAAGTAAAAAGTTGTTTTCCCTCCATTAGAGATAGCATTTTCAAGTTTTTATATGAATATAAATTGTGTACCTTAATACATTTCTATTTAAAGATTTATGAATGGTAAATTCTATTAAGCAATTTTTTTTGTTATTGGATTGCTATTTAAATTGTCTTTCATAAAGTTGAAATATTTAAAGATACATAATCTAAGTTGAATGAACTCTATAATGCTTTGTTTAATGGTTGGTCTATTAAGCTTTGCTTTAATTTGATTTTAGGTGTAATTTTGTAGTGTATTTCATTGTTGTTACATTGCATCCCATCCATTGTACAAGCATTCTATAAACCCTCTCTCCTTCTAACCCTCACATTTCTATATTTTGACTTAAACCTTTCCTTTAATTTCTTTAGTATTTCAATTAATCAACCTTCTTTAGAGGTTGAATTTAGGAAAAATCCTAGTCATCCAATCTTTTTTGGGATCTAAGGTGCATTTCACATACTAGGCAGATTTTAGTCCAAGAATAATTATATGTCTAAAAAGACATCCTCTTGGTCCCATGGAAATCAAAAGCAATTTTAGTTTTATTTAAATATGATGATCTAGATACTCATTCTTAACATAAGTAATTTTAATTTTTTTTTTATAAGATATTAAATAATTACAATTGAATTGAATAGAAGAGATGTACTTTTATCTCCATTGCTTTTGAAATAATGAAAAAGGGAAAATTTGAAAACTCTAATTGATTTAAATATTGACATAAAATTAGTTTTAGAGCCAGTTAATCTCAACTTCATCTAAATGTCTAAATATCTCTCCTTATTTTAGAAGATTATTTTAATGAACACCCCTTAAATTCGTAAAAGAAATATTTCACTCCCTTGATTTTAATTTTTGTAAAGTAAATAATGTGTTACAACTTCAAATTTGTTTAATGCAAGATCAAATCATTCATGTATAGACCTAATTTATTTACAAGAAATGCCTTAATTTGTGTCTTTATGTATTCTTAGGATTTTGAAGTTTCAACACTAGATTTAGATTTTTTTTTTACTTATATTAATTTATTTAACATATCTAGAAGGAATGGTTTTCATATTTTATTATGCAGGATTCTTGATTTTAATTTTAAGCTCTATTTAAATAGAACAATGGAGGCAAGAATTACTATTAAATCTAGTCGTGAATTTTTTTGATTGATTTTTAAAGTTAGTAGTTTTATAGAATTCTCTTATTTTGACGTATTGTTTAGTAAATTAATGTATTTGTTATAGCTATGGTGTTGGAATCCTTTAATTAAAAATGTTGACTATTATAATGTTCCAAGAAATTAGTAGACCCAGAGAAACTATGATTTCAAATAGATAGAGAGAGATTATAGCTTAGATAATTTATGAATTTGAATTTTGCTACTAGAACTTGGCATGGGTAGCTTGTTAGATATGTTGAATAGATAGGCCTTTGGACAGATAAACACACATGTTGGGGTGCACATGTAGACGTTGTGAATTATACTCAATGTGATGATCTTGTTTTGAAGTTTAATTTGCATCTTTACATTGCTAACTTTAAAATTGTATTGTTTGGGCAATAGGACAAGATCACTATGTTGAGGAAAGATCTCAATATGGATGTTGGGCACCTCAACTATTTGCTTATGCTATGTATTTTTTATTTGAAAAGTATTCATAATTGTAAACCAAATGTCATATCCATAGTTTGGATCTTCACCTATATTTTGTCATTGAATTTTTCTTTAGTTGGTTTTCATCACAAAAGTTGGATGGGGCTTGGTAAGGATGGTTGTGATGTTCAACATTTGATGGTGGATTGTGGTGCCTAGCTAATTGGCATACATCATGTTCGAGGGTTGCTCAAGCTGGTGGATTTAACTGTCCTACTTAGAATGGAAGAATTCATAAATTTTATATAAGATACTTAGTCAATTGACATATATCATGTTTAATAGTTATTCAAACAATTGGATTCAGTTGTCCTACTTAAGGGATTCTTAATATTTATATAAGATGCTTAGCCAATCCACATACATCATGTTCAAGAATTGCTCAAGCACATGCAATTGTGTGTATTTAAAAATTCTTTATATAAGATTTACTTAAACCGTGTTTTAGTTTATTAAGGAAAAATTTTGACTACCCATTTGAAAAGTAATTTGTAGGCATATGTAAAGCTCACACCATAAATAACAATCTTAACATATTTGAAAATTCCAACCATAATAAATAATTGGTAGAGTTAAAACTTTTCAAACCTTAGTTTGATGTGATGGTCACTGTCCTGACAGTGACACATCTTACAAAGACTATGCATTTAACTAACTAAACTCTAATTATTAAAACATGACATACAACTTTCTTTTATGAGAATCCTCTATTCAAGATTAAAATGGGTAAATTTTTATTCAAATTAATTGTGGAAGCTGTCCGACCAGTACCGTTCTCTAGAGGCGTAGACAATTCCCCACATCACGAGTACGATAAAATTCCTAATATTAAATAGGGTGGAACAGTCTTGAACATTCGGGCCTGATAACATGCAGAGACAAAAGGATAGCCAGCTGTTCCATGACCGCGAAAGCAACGGATTTCCAGTGTCCCCGGGATGATTGACGCCGCTGCTGCCTCGTGCTCTGTATTCCCTCTTCTTTTGGTCTTGTCTTGGATGGAGGGCTCCCATGATGCTTGTGGAGGACCATCGGCCCCTGCAAACAGTTAAGACTCCATGTCCGCATCCGACGAAAGACGAGCATTACCCAGTACTATATTTACCTTATCTTTCCTGTCTGTTAGCGTATCCTGTGGTACAACCCCCTATACAACCTAGCCTCCCTGGTTCCCACTCGCCTTCCTTTCCCCTTTCCGCCAAAACTTAATCCCATGCACTGATGTTTCTCCAACTATTTTAACCAGTGGGTCCTATGGCGCTACAACCGGCCACAGAAAGAGACAACGCATGCCTTCAGAGCCCCGGCGCCCACCTGCACTGTTTTATCTCCTGTTCGTTTGTCTTTTTTATCATATTAATCGCTGCTAAGTGTGGAGTGGAGAAACTCCTTTAGCAGCGTCAGACCCACTGGGGGGGCCAGTGCCGTGGCCAACCCACCCGCCATCACATCTAAATTTGGTGTATACCTACTATTGATGAGAAAAATAAAGCCCATACAGCAAGTCCCATGGTACTGATGGCACTGAACTATATAAAAAATTAATAATCCACTACAAAACAATCGATACGCCCTTTGCCCGGTTAAAAGTCCATGGAACACTCGATTGTACACATTTTGAAGGACTACACAATAGATATATTTGATGCTTACAGGACAAAAAAAAAAAAATTCACCAGTCTAAAATATAGAGGCCAAGTATTCATGTTCAATGCATGAATCACCCTCATTTTCAATTTCCAATAATATATTTTTCCGAGGATTAGGTAGATTAAAAAGTGCTTGTCTGATCACATTTATCAAATGAAACACGTACGCATTTTGAAGGACTACACAATAGATATATTTAATGCTTACTGTACAAAAAAAATTCACCAGTGTAAAATATAGATGCAAGTACTCATGATCAATGCATGAATCACCCCCATTTTTAATTTCCAATAATATATTCCTGCGAGGGTTAGGTAGATTAATAAGTGCTTGTTTGATCAGGTATTTATAAAAAAACACCCAGATTCAAGTCTTACGGGCAACCTGTTTGCAAAGGTAGTAGTTTGTCCTCTACACTTGTCAGTTACTAAAAATCTTCACACCTGTCAACAATAAAAAATGAAATAAGTTTAATGGAAGCAGTCCATGTGGTTTGAACCATGCACTTGTAGTTACTAAAATAAGTGGTTGTGATCAACTCTCCTATTAACCAAAAATATATATATATTCATCACCCCACTAAACTTAATGTAACCTAATGTAGTTTGAACCTGCACTTGTTAATTAAAAAAAAAAAATGACCGACTCTCCTATATAACAGAAAAAAATATATTCATTACCCACTAAACCTAATGTGATTGTGACCAACTCTATATAACCCAAAAAAAAAAAAAATATTCTATCACCCACTAAACCTGCAGGGGTAAATTTTCTAAGAATGCATTGAACATACGGCTCAATACTGTGCAAGCATGACATCGCCCACACGGCATCTTGACGGTATTAACTAAAGCCTGCCTGGGTCACACGGCACATGTAAAACTAAACTATAAGGGGTTAAGAAGTATTTACAGATCAGCAATTGAATATTTGGACTGCACAGTCTACGCGGCAGGACGTACACTACATTAAGTAATCAGTCAACTGAGCATTCTAAATTGAAGGCACAGTCCCGTTAAGGTTGAGCTCCAAAATTAAGAACCAATTTGGTTGCCGAGGCCCCACATCAACAAATATATGAAACTGATAATAGTAACAATGTATAATTGTGCTTCATGACTGTCAGATTAGTGGGCCAATAACTTTCTTGAATAGAGACCGGATAAATATTTATAGTGTATTGTCATTTAGTCATAGAATATCTCAGGTGCAATGCATGAACATGGGGATGGTAGTTGCAGAATTTGAAGCCACATTCATTAAAATCTTTAATTTTAACAGTAATTTTCAGAACAATGCATTCTTAGTCTGGATAGCTCTAAAAGACTTTAATGGTTGGCAGCAGTTTGATATTAAAGACAAATTTACACAATGTATTTTGCACCAACAAAGAAAGAGAGATGCAGTAAATTAGCACCTACCCTCTGATGTATTGTGGGGTTTTATTGTGTGAATGATGGAAGAGGGGGTTATTCTGTAGTACGCTAGGGCATGGGTCCTGGCTGCTGTTTATGTGATGGGTGCATGCTATCGCCTCTTGGGTCCAAAGACATACAGACATCACCACAGTATAAAAAGCCAATCGCAGTCTTTGACTGATGCAGCCTTACTGCAGGAAGTGGAAGCATGTTGGAAGGAATTGATGGGGGCGTTGCCAATTCCCGTGATCGTCTGGTACAGCAAGAGATTTGTTTTATGGCGTGTAATTCATAACAGTGCTTAATTTGTTTTATGCCAAATGACAATCAGTATCACCTTACCAGAATGGCGTATATGAAGAAAGAGGGATTTTGAACACTTGTTAGCAATTAATTAAGAGAACCATGTCCTGGTTTTGTGTTTGATCTTAAGAGAAGACTTAAAATGAATGTAACTGATTCCCTATATAAGAAAAAGCTATCTATCTAAAATATGTGCAAGCACCATAAATATGGTGCCAATTTGCGAAGTTTTCTATGACACATGACAAAAACTACTTAACATACACACTCCTACTACATGACTCAGTGGGTATGAGTATTAAGACATACCCATTATTACCATTATTATCTGTTACAACCAAGATCTCCTCAGGGTCGTTGGCATTACACAATTAGTATTAAGTGGAGGTAGATGGTGGTACATTGACTCTCACTTTAGTAGTGTATTAGACATTTATCCAAGTTAAACATTATACTATTAAAAATAAAAAAAATAAAAAAAAAATATTTATTATTGATTTTTTTATTAAAAAAGTTTTGGTTTACTTCTTGCTTTAAGACCACATATCTTTTATATTAAATTTAATTATTATTTTGATAAGTTAAGTTTTTCACAGTATATGTTTAAATATTTTATGTTTTAATTAATATATTTTTTTAATTTTTTAAAGTTTTTATTATTTATTTTATGCTTTTTCATATTTGTATATTTTTGTATCTTAATTTTAAAGGTTTTTATTGAATTTTTGTATTACACATACAACTTTGATTAGAAAGTCTAGTATTCCCAAGAATATATGTCAATATATAGACAAAGGGCTTATGAGCAAGTCAATGTGCTATATAGCCGACAGGCAGATGCCCTAGTGGCCCTAGTGGCTAAGATGATGGTTGTTTCTTAAGTGGTCTTATGTTCAAACCCCTTGAGGGTGGTTTTTGATGTAATTTGTAAATGTTCTCCTAAAAAAAAAACTTTTAAGCCGAATGGCATTTGGTGTAATGGCAGTTGCCTAGTTATTATCATCCATGTGGTTGTGGGGTTGATTCCTCTTGTGTTTGCTCGAACGAGCGCTGATATTTGTAAATATTTGTGAACAATGTTCAATATAAAAAGTCCATGTGCTATAATGAAATCACTTACAAATTTATACATGAAAATGACACAAATATATTAAATGTAAATGTAAATGAAGTATTTATTACCAACTAAAAAAATATCACATGTAGGAAAATGATTTGTTAGCAAGTTCTTGAGTCACAAAGGCACCAACTACAAGTTAAGATGATTTACTACAACCAACTAGGAATATCCACCACGAAAATAAAAGGCTTTGTGATTGGGTAATATGTCCATAGGTCATAAAGATACCAATTGCAAGTCAAAAGGATTCACTACTTCTAGCTGGAAATATGCCACATGTAGATAAAAATACACATGTCCAGTATTTCATGGGCATTTGGTTGCACATAATTATATAATGTGTAATTATATATAAATTACACATTGTATAGTTGGAACCTTTCCTTGGATTTGATTTAGTGATCTATGTACTAGAAACTTGTAGGTTTACCACCACACTAGTGTGTCTTTCTTTGTCATGATAGGAAAATTGCTTTCACTATAAAAGGATAAAAAATACATATAATGAATATGCCAACTACATACTATGTAATTGCTTCTAGTTTCAAGTAACCCATTTTTTATTTAGCTGATCAACCATGTAATTTTCACAAAATTCTTATTTGAAAACATTTGTAAATGATAATATTTTTCCTTTTAACTAGGAATATATGGACATAGGCAATCTAAGATTTGTTAATAAGTCAATATATTATAGACATCATTTAGAATTCCATGCATCACAAGACACAATTTGAATGTTGAGAGGGTGCATTACAACCAACTAGAAATATGTCACATAAAGACAATGGACATATTTAATTTTAATTATTACCTTACAAGATTAATGTGATTAAGTGTAATGGTACCAATTTTGTACAAATTTAATTTAATTAAAATGTTAGTATGGGCAAATTTTTCTATGACATGAGACAAAAAATACTTAACATACACACTTCTACTACATGACTTAGTGAGTATACCTCTATTAAAATATACCCATTGTTACTGGTACAACCAAGATCTCCTTATGGATTTTTGGCATTACAAAAATAGTGCTAAGTGGGGTATTCGATGGTACATTGACCCTCACTTTAGTAGTGCATTAGACATCCACCCAAATTAAACATTATAATATTAAAAAATTAAAATGAAATATAAAATATAAGTGAATATTTAGCATTGATTTCTCTTATTAAAAAAACTTTGGTCTACTTCTTTCTTAAGACCACACACCTTTTATATTAAATTTACTTATTGTTTTGATAGGTTAATTTTTTCACTATATTTATATATGTTTTATGTTTTAAGTAATATTTTATTTTAACTTGTTTAAGTTTTTGTTACTTATTTTATGTTTTTTCATATTTTTATATCTTTGTAGTGTTTATTGAATGTTTTGTATTACACATAAAAATTGATTACAAAGTTGAGTATTTACAAGAATATATGTCAATATATAGAAAAAGGGCTTATGAGCAAGTCCATGTGTCATAATGAAATCACTTATAAATTTATACATGAAAAGGACACCAATATGCTAAATGTAGACAAAGCACTTATTGCCAGCTAAAAAATGTCACATGTAGAAAAATAATTTGTTAGCAAGTTATTACATCACAAAGATACCAACTACAAGTTAATATGGTTTATTACAACCTACTAGGAATATCCACCAATAAACAAAAGGCTTTGTGATTGGGTAACATGTCCATAGATCGTAAAGATACCAATTACAAGTCAAGAGGATCCATTATTTCCAACTAGAAATATGCCACATGGAGATACAAAATTAATAGACCATAAAAAAACCACTCACATATCAAGAAAGTTTATCACTTTTAACTAGTTCACACATGTTCAGTATTCCATGATCAATTTGTTGCACAAATTTATATAATATGTAATTACATATAAATTACAGATTGTATAGTTGTAACCTTTCCTTGGATTTGATTTAGTGATCTATGTATTAGAAGCTTGTAGGTTTACCACCACACTAGTGTGAATTTCTTTGCCATGATAGTAAAATTGCTTTCACTATAATAGGACAAAAAAAAACATATAATGAATATGCCAACTACATACTATGTAGTTTCTTCTAGTATCAAGGAACCCATTTTTTATTTAGCCGGTCAACCACATAATATTCATAAAAAAATTATTTGAAAACATATGTAAATGATAATATTTCCCCTTTAAATAGAAATATAGCATATGGACACAGGAAATCTAAGATTTGTTAATAGGTCAATATATTATAGAGACATCAATTAGAATTACATGCATCACAAGACACAAATTCAATGTGACTTGTTAGCAACTTCATACATCATATATCAATTATATGATCATATAGTGCAAAAATACCAATTACAACCCAAGTGTCTACTACTTCAAATTAATAATATGTTTTATATAGACAAAGATCTTGATAAAAAGTGTAAACAAGTCTAAGTGTCCACTAATCCTTGAATATGTCATACAATGACAAAAAAAACTTATTAAGGCATTAATATGTGATAAAGACAATGTTATTCATCCATAAATCATAAAATAACTACTTATAATTCAACATAGTTTATTACTCTTAACTTAATGTTAAGAAGAGTGACAATCTCACATAGACTTGAATTTGAATAATGGATTGTACCTTAATCTTGCCACTATTTAAGTCATTAATATGATTGAGGAGTGTCCACTATTTTCACTTGCAATACCAAAAGTCATTGGTAATAGAAGAACTATGCTAAGTCGTGACAAAGATAAATAAATTAATTATGGTATTTAGAATCAAGATGAATTTACTACATTTACTACATTTTGTATTTTTTAATTCAATTAAATTTTATAAATATATAAATATAAATCAAATGTGTCCACTATTCCAACTCATATTAATAGAAGTGAATAGTATTACATAAATGGGATGATAAGAAATAGGTAATCCCAAGAGCATACTTCTCCATTCTCCTTGTCTACCATTAGTCTGAGCCCATTGGGCTAACATTTTATCATTTCATTAATAAATCCAAGTAGGTAATGAGGCTTATAAACCATCCAAATATCATATTTGGGATGTGGGATTGCAATTAGTGTTTGTACTTTTAAGTTGTATTTTTATTTCACTACTCAAATTTATAGAAACATTGATTTACAAAAAAACAAAGTCCACTACTTACACTTATGGTAACATAAATCGATATTAATAGGAGTGAATGACAAAGTTAGTATAAGAAGGCTGAGGGTTTCATCTTTATTTTATTATGTTATTGACAAAGAATTATATTGGTGGTCAAATATAGAATTTATACTTTAAATTCAACCTTGAAAAAGCGATACAAATTCTTAGACTTGCTCATATGTTAACTTCATAACAAATCCTTAGCAAAATTGACATAATAAATTAGATTGGTAATTTAGTTTTATGTAAAAAAATATAAAGATGTGTCAATTACTATAAGATGCATGTGAGAATATAAGCTAATTTAATTAATGCATGTAATGAGTGGAAATTTCACATCAATCAATACAAAATTGTGAAAAACACTCTCCTCAATAAGATAGTGTATATTAAATTAAGTGTGAACCTATCCAATATACCTAAGTTTATTAAGAATGTAGAAATAATAAACATGGCTAGTTAATTAAAGAATTTTGATGTATAATTTACCTCTTTGTTTTAAGTTTTTAAATAGGTATAAAGAGTGATAAAAGCCAACAATATTAATATTTATAAAGTCAAAAAGTGCTATTTAAAAAAAAAAAACTCACAAAGATAATAAATGCTTTGTTGTCAATTATTAGTACTTTAAACACCTATGGCATGATTCTTATTTGCTTTGATAATAAGGACGAAAGAAAAATATCATATTAAAACTTGATTACATAATGCTAAACTGCATAATGTCCTCATGCTATTTATATTCTCAATATTAAAATATGTAACAATCCAAACAATTAATAATTAAGACCAATATAAGTGTATGCATTTTTTATTATAAAGGAAAAATAATATATAGTTAATTTTCTCTCAAAATCCCAATGCATAATCTTTAGTTTATTCTATAAAAGAAAAGTCATAGTCAAATTATCACTTAATCTTATCCTCTTGGTATTACTAAACTTTATTTCATAAATATAACAAAAAATGTTTATGGTTATAGTATTATTGTAGAAACTCTTGTTTTAAAAATATAATATTATCAATCATATATGTATGTAATACATGTTTGAATATTTGTTTTAGTCCATGATATAGAAAATTAGGATTCAAATTTATGTATTATTAAATAAAATTGAAATAAAGGGTTGGAATATTTTACTAGGCTCAATATGTGCAAGCCATTATTTTCATTTGTTTGAAGAATGAACACTTGAGAGAGGAATTGGTGTTTATCATTTTAAGAAGTGTTTGAAATATTAGAACATATTATCAATTTAGTAGACAAAAGGAGTCTATGAAAGATAATATTGAAGGAATGAGAAAGTAGATGACTAGATATTTGCGACTTTCACAATGAGTGTTATTTATGTGAAGAGGGATGAACACTAACTATGTCAATCTAGGAAGGTATAATTATGAGGTATTGGACATTGTATATACATCTAGTAACCAATATATAGCCTAATATTCTACATGGTCTTGTAGGTCAACTTCAATTATGTTGAAGTTTGATTCTTACACATTGTTCAACTAGAGATTCTATGGGATGAAATAATGAAATAATATCATAAATTATAAGTTAGACAATGAGATAGTGAAATTGTAGAAGCTTAAAAAAACTAAAGGTATATAACTAAGAATGAAAGTTATTACAATATAGAATAAATGAAATTAACCATGCAACAAAACTATAAAAATAAAAATAATAAAATATAAGATGTTATTAAAAACTATAGACATATAATTACAACTATATATAGAAACATAAAGAAATATATAGGCATAGTTCACCATGATGGGCGTATAGATTAAACACATAGACTGATTTTATACAATATTGATTTAATTACCATTAATTAGAAATCAATAAAAGAGTTTTTGTTTGTTGTTCTAACTACTAATATTTTTCCAACCTAAAATTTAGATAAGGTTGAGGGAGTGCTTAGGTGGCTTTCCACAATATGCCCAATTTTCTGGCATCATTAATTGCTTAGTAATTTTGGCAGATTGATGCCTTGTTTGGGTGTGAAGTTCTCTCTCAATTGTGTTTGTTGCTTTTTTAAATTTATAATGTTGAGGAAGTTATTAGGTGGCTATCCATAGTGGTGTCTGGCCCACTTGTTAGTGTGTTGAGTCACCATCATCTCGCTGCTAGCATCGATAGCCATTTTCTAGTTACAAATTTGAAAATCTTACTAGAGGAGGTGCTTTGGAGCTTTGAAGTTTGAGTGGGCGTTTCAAATTTTAATTTTTTCTTTTCACTTGTGTTCCTTTTTTTTTGGGTCTATTTTACAATTTTATTGAGTGGTTTTCGAATCTTTGTGTGGTTTTTTATTTATATGCTCTTTCCCAACTACTAGTTGGTGGAGCTTATGTTTCTTTATTTGGAGTAGGATGTTCAATTTTCAATTTTCTCTATGTTCGGTTTCTCTTTTACCCAAATATTATTTTTTATCTCTTTTGGTGGGTGATTTGTCCATTTTAGGTTTGCTAGATGTAAGTCTTTGTTTGGAGTTTACGTACAATTTCTTTTTGCGTCTATTAGTGGTTGATATGGCATTGTTCGTCTCTCTGAGCTTATTGAATATCTTTTTTTTTTAGGTTTGGGGACCCTTGTTAAAATCCCTTGTAAAATATTTGGGGACCCTTTCAAAATTCCTTTTACCAAATAAAAAAATATCTAACTTTGATTGACTAAGACTAACTAGTTCTAGTATATGTATAACAATTTAAAGGACCATGTTAACAATTCACTAAATTATCTAACAACACTGAAGAGATGCAATTAAGACTATTATGATAAAATATTAATTGTAGATAAATAAATTACAATAGAAAAGTATCTTTTTTTTCCCTATCATTGGGAAATTTTAATAGTTAATGCTTTCTATTTTATACTACTAGATGATGCATGCATGGAGAGAATAGAATAGATATTATAGCTAGAATCCAACATGACAAGAATGATGCGATCGACATTCTCAACTAGTTGTCTATTTATGTCATATGGTCAATCATCAATAATGTTAGAAAGGATACATTTGGTGTATCCTCATCACATAACATATTTTTATCAAATTTAATGTTGATTCCATAAGTGCGTTTAAAAAAAAAAAACTTCCTAGAAAAATAGTGCATGATTTATTCTATAGTCCATTGGTCAATACCCAATTTTTCTAGGTTTGGCATAGGCTATGTGTCCATAGCTAGGTCAATGCACAATATTATAGTTCAATGGATGTAACCTTGAGGTAAGAAGAAACCAATTTATAATCATCCCATTCATTTACCATAGTAATCATTTCATGTGTATCACAAGAGAAAATGCAATCTCACTTAGGTGTGAGATAGGTTAGTGTCCACAATGAATAAGAAATTCTAGATAAATTGATCCAAATTTTAGTATTTTAGAAACAAGGATTTATATTCAAAACCAAAAATAAGAATGAATGTTGTAAAATAGTAAGCTAATTTTATTAATTTGAAATGAAATTACAGAGATAGCAATATCTAAGAAGAGATATTTTCCAAGTTATCCTCTAGTAAAATTACATGTTTATATACAAATTTAATGGAATATAAAGACTCATGATGGTTTAACATTCTTGATGCAAATGTGTTGGCTTGCATGGTTTCATTCTTTTGTATGAGTCCTTGGTCTACAACTCTGATTCTACAATGTAGAATGGAAATATGAAAGGTCCACCATTGCTGCTTATTCATGCTAAGTATTCTATAGTTGGAGGATTATGGTTTGTAAACCAACAAACTTAGTTAATCTATAGAATTAAACACTTCTCACAAAATTACAAATATTTAGTTCATTTATGGTTCTTAGGGAGATCCACCTAGATTAGTCAACCCTCCTTGAAAAGCAATGGTTCCCATTGTGTCAAGTTTTGACATCAAGTTTGGAAGCTCCTTTTTAACCTGAGTCTTTGTGACCCACTTGATATCATGACTAAATCAACCCATTTAAATTATTTTGTATAGTTATGTGGACTATTCCTACTTATTTTGGTCCATGTATCAACTATATTATCCTCCTTTATTGGCACAAGACTTCCAGGATCAAGCTTCTCAATTGCCAACTTCTTTACTACTACTGAAGTATCTAACAAATATGGATAATATGGATTAAGAATCTCAACATTGAAGATAGGATGCAAACCAAGGTAAGGTGGTAGATTGAGCTTAAAGTATTTCTCTCCCACTTGCTTGGTGATGGTATAAGGTCCATAGCATAGAGGTCTAATTTTCCTATGTGGACCTATAAGGTGCTCTTTCTACAATCACAACCAAACCTTATCTCCTACTTTGAAAGAGTGTGGGGTGTGATGTTGGTCATGGAATTGCTTGTACTTTGCATTCATCTGGTCTAGAAGATCATGAACTTGTTATTGTACATGTTGAATATGCTCCATAAAATTTATTATTTTTATTTCTCTTTCTCTATGTGGTGTGAAGTCCATGGGTGAGATTAGAAGAGCCACATCCATGGGTATCAAAGGTTGAAAACCAAAACACACATGAAAGGGGTTGTGTTTGGTAGAGCTATGCAAAGCCTTGTTATATCCATGTTGAATGTATGGTAGGCTCTTGTCCCACGTTCGAGGATGCTTTAAATTGTACATACATAACATATGCATGATCAACCTATTGATAAATTCCATTTATCCATTAGTTTGAGGATGGAAAGTTATGGATTAGGTGAGATTTGTGTCCATAATCTCCCATAGAGTGTTCAAAATGTACTCAAAAATTTGTTGTCCTTGTCTGAGATAATGGATTTTGACAAGCCAAAATGAATCCATACATGGCTAAAATAGAGTTTTATAGTTTCTTTAGTTATAACATTCTTCTTGCAAGCAATCATGATAGCCATTTTGGAAAAGCGATCAACCACCACAAAAAAACAATCATTACCATGCTTGGAGATAGGCAAACCTTAGAGGAAATCCATGGAGATAGATTCCTAAGGCTTGGAAGGTATTGGCAAGGGTGTATACATGCCTTGTTTCTTGTTGGTTGGCTTTGCAATAGCATAAGGTATGCAATAATTGATGTATTTCTCCACATCATTCCTCATATTTGGATGGAAGTATTTTTTAAGCTAGAGTCTTCTCCACACCAAAGTGACCTACTACCCTATTGAAGTGTGCTTCCCATATCATCTTTGGTCATTCAATAGAAGGCACATAGATGTGTCCCATATGATAGAGTAGATGTCCCTACAAATAGAAATAATAAACATGATTACTTGACTAAAGAGCTTGGTATGTTTTAGTGAAGTCAAGGCTAGTGCCATACTAGGTGGACCAATTGGATATCCCATGCTCATAAGTATCAAGAATGGTAGTGAGTGTTGTAATGGGTGGTTAGCTTAGGTAATCTTCATCCAAGTTAGTACTTCCCTTCTTGTGTTATATGATCAAGTAAAATTACTACAAATATGTAGTCCATTTTTTATGCCTCTCATTCCTAAGCTTGCTCTATGTTTATATGAATTCTAGAGGTCTATGATCAGTGTGAATGATCATTTATTTTCCTAGGATATAGTGCTTCCACTATTTGTAGGCCTGAACAATGGCATAGAGTTCTTTGTCATATGTGGGGTACTTCTTGACAATCTCATTGAAAGTTTCACTATGATATACAATAGGATGGCCTTGTTATGTAAGGACAACTTCCACTACATAATCTGATGCATATATCATCAACTCAAAATGTTACCTCAAGTCTAGCAGGGCAAGAATAGGTGTTGAGCACAATTGAGCTTTCAACTTCTCAAAGGCTCTCTATTGTGTTTCTTCCCATTGGAACTTGGATTTGGATCCCCCTTTGGTTACCTAGTTCAATGGCCATGCAATATGTGAAAATCCTAAAATAAATCTATGGTAGAAATTGGCAAGACCTAAAAAGCTATGAAGCTCCATGAGAGTCTTTAGAGTTGGCCAATTTTGGATAACTTGAATCTTTTTTAGGATCAATATGAACACCTTACTCATCAACAATGTACCCAAGGTACTAGACTTGCTTCATGCCAATTGTGCACTTCTCTAGGTTGGCATATAATTTGTGCTTCTAAAGAGTTTGGAGCACTTCCTACACATGCTACAAGTGTTGTTCCCATGTCTTGTTGTAGATGAGAATATCATCCAAATACACAACTATGAATGAGTTGGTGAAGGGTCATAGAATGTCATCCATCATTCTCATAAAATTTGTTGGTGCATTAGTCAAGCCAAAAGGCATAACCAACCATTTGAACAAACCCTATTTGGATTTGAATGCCATTTTCCACACATCCATGGGCTCAATGGGAATTTTATGATAACCAGATTTGAGATCAATCTTGATGAAGAACTTTGCACCATGTAGTTGGTCCAACAGATCATTGATCTGAGGTAATGGATATCGATTCTTCATGGTGATATTTTTTATAGACTATTAGTCAATGCAGAGTCTCCATGTACCATATTTCATTTGTTTTGATACAAATGAACTACTACAAGGTGAAGAACTTGGTCTGATATGGCCCTTTTAAATTAATTCTTGAATCTATCTCTTGATATCATCATTTTTAAGAACTAATCTACGATAAATAGGGGCATTAGGCAAAGGAGAACTAGGAACCAAATTGATAGAATATTTTACCTCATAATGAAGTGGCACTCTGGTGGGTGACTTGAAGATATCATCATATTCTATTATGATTTCGTCCATTTTTTGTAGTTGTTATGATGATTGTATGGTCACTATGGTAGCAATTATCTTCTTTGTATATTGAGGCTTGATCATCAAGAGAACAAACTACTTTGTTTTTCCAATCATCCTTTTGCATTGCTTAGCACTACTAAGAGAAATAAAGGTGGGAGGATTTACCTCTGCTATCCTATATTGTTGGTCCCAAAGAGTGATTGAACTTGTAGGGTCTTGAATCATACACACCATGTGTCTTCCACATAAATGGTTGGCCAAGGAGCACATCACAAACATCTAGTGGAACAACATCACATAAAACTTTATCTCTGAATGGTTTGATGGAATAAGAGAGAAGACATTATTGAGTGACATGGATATCTCTCCCTTGATTCAACCATCCAATATTATATGGTTATGGGTGAGGCTTCACAAACAGATTTAGATTCTTCACTATATTAGCAAAAATAAAATTCTTTTGACTTCCACTATCAACAATGAAATGTAAAGGCTTACCATTTACCCATAATTATGAGTGAAATATTTTCTCTTTCCCATATAGCTCCTCTACTTTGATTTGTGCAATAGAGAGTGAGGTAGCAATAGTCACATGTGGTTCAGCCTCCATGATCTACTTACCTTTATCCTTTTCCAAAGGATGTGTTGGTGTAGTGGATGTAGAGGGTTGCATCTCAATAAATAGAGAATAAATTGCTCAATAATATTATCTAGAAATTTGATATCTCTTATGGTAGTAACACATTTTTCTAGTCTTGTTCTTTTGGGGATTCTTATCTTGTGACTCTTTATTTTTTTCCAATTTGGATTTTTCTACTAGCCCTATTCATATTATTACTTTTGGTTATCACCTTTGTATTTCTTAGGCTGACCCTTGGTATTTTAGTTCTTGTCATTTGAACCATCTCCTTTCTTATTTTTACATTTAAGTTTCTTCTCAATATTGATTGCAAATTGTATGCTTCATCCAATTTCTTGAATTCAAATAAGTCCATGTCCTCCCTTATATGCCAATGTAGCCTACTATAATACTTGAGAATTTGATTCTTCTCAGTGTCTTGGATGCCACTTTTTGTAGATAGTGAATTAAAAGCATCAGTAAGTCTTGAATAAATTGTTCTTTACCTTGACATAATTATTTCATTTGCATGTAAAAATATTTATAAGTGTCTATCAAATAATATTCATCTCAACTAATCATTAAATTTGCATTGTCTAGAATGAAACAAGCTATGGTCTAAACTATAAAGGCAAGGCCAAGAGAAGTGGGAGTGAAGTTGATTACTCTTAGTGTCATCAGTAACATTAAGAGGAAATATCAAATTATACAAGCCCACTAGATCCCACCCTTGCATTGAGTCCTTTAAAATAGAGTGGCATTGGGCATATTTTCCTCCAACAACATCAACACCGGTACCTCAAGAAATGATAATGCAATGACTACTTCCATGAATCATCCCATATAGGGTCTTCTGCATCTTCTCGATTTTGGTTGTATACATCCCATAAATTTTGGATTTATATTGATTCTTTTAGAAGTACAAAAGTGTTCTCCTAATTAGAGAATCAATTTATGGAAAAATGTGTGACTAGTTGATCCAACTAATTCTCCACTACTGCATTAATTTTTCCTTCAAAAATATGAATATCAAAGAGCAGTTAAACTTTAAATGATGTTGGAGCACTACATGATTGTGCTATATATCTATAATATGACAACCACTCAAAAATTTGAGCACATTGATCCAAAATTTGATTCTTTTATCTTTCAAGGGCTTCATCCACTATTTTTTTAAAGGATCTATTATCTCAATTTTGTTCACCATTTGAGATAATTTGGAATAGCTAGGTAGATAGTTAGAGGGGTTGCTTTTGGAAATAAATATTTTAATAGCTTGATCCCCTTTTGGGATCATACACACAAACAAATTACTCTAATACTACTAATCCAAAATTTGGTACTTCAAAAACAAGGATTTACAATTAAATTCAGGAGCAATAGTGGATGCTATAAAAGAGTGCGCTAAATTTATTGATATAGAATTAAATTATAGAGATAAATCTATGAAAATAGATGTCTACCAAGTGAACCTATTATAAAAAATATATGTTTGTATACAAATTTGGTTGAAAACAAAGAGTTATGAGGGTTCAAATTTCATGATGTGGAAGTGTTGGTTTGTGGGATTCCATTCTTTGGTATGAGTCCTTGGTTTGTAACTTTGATTTTACAATGTAGAATGTGGAATGTGGAAGGTCCATTTTTTATGCTTCTCCATGCTAGGTATTATATAGTTAGAGTATTATGGTCCACAAACCCCCAAACATAGTTATTCCACATAATTAGTTACTCCTTAAAAATGACAAAAACTTAATTGATTTGTGTTTCTAGGGGAAATTTGTCTATGTAATAAACCTATATAAATCATTGATTTTATATAAAAATATGAAATTACACTCTCACAAAACTATAAATCATTGTCATTTTTGTTAGAAATAAGAGTTAAACATGATTTATTATGTCATAGTATATAGTCTTTAGGAAAATAATTGTATTGAATTGGTCATTTGGAAGGCTCATAATCTCCCTAATTAAAGTGGTTGCATGTCTTTATGCAACATTATATTCCTTATTTTCTAGAGTATGTTCTAATACATCTTCTCTATAAACTAATTCATCCATAGGAAATATTCTTTCCTAATTTTATAGGGTATTGGTAAGTATCTCCTTCTTTGTGATACCCTCTTGTCTCCTCAATATTGCACCATCTATCAACCTCCCTCTCTTATTATAAAGGTATTTGCTATATACAATCCATAAAAGGTGTCCAAATCATGAAGGATTTTAATTTAAGGCATATACCTTCATGTACCATCTAATAAACTATTGCAACATAAGTTATTGCTTTTAACAAAGACATCATGAAAGTGGGGAATGAATAGGGCTCAAGCCTATGTATTTTTACTAGTAACTCTTCCCATATTTGTTTGGATTATTCTATAGATGCTTCCGCTACTTGTTATTCCAATTCCCTAAATATGTAAAGGACCATGTTTTTTCCTTTCCCAAGGACCATATTTTTATTCCTAGCTATTTCTCGTAGTACTAAAATAATTTTGTAGATCTTGTCACTTTTAGGGTAGACCATAAGAGGATTAATTAATTCTCTCTAGATATTCTATTGTTTGACCATGTCTCAAAATTTCATTTTGAATTTTGGAGAAAAGGTATGTAATTACCATGTCTCTAATGGAAGTGTTGTGGTTCAATTTTGTGCACTTAGGGAGCAAGAAGTTATGTAAATAAAATTCATAAAATAAATTATATTTTTAAGGATAAAAAAATATAAACATGGTTAAGCTCTAGTTGTTTTTCACAATTCAAGGGTTGACCTTGACCAACCTATTCCACTTACATCATGAACCATAGTTTCTTTAAGTATAGAGAATAGAACCTTGTAGGGGGTTTGTATGCAACCATTTTTATGGTAAGTTTTGTAGTGGTGGAAATCATTCCTATAAACTCATGATTTGTTTCTTTCTTTCTCAACTTGGCATACATTTTATCAAACATTTTTAGCTCCATGAGCTCATTTTATTGTTCTCCTAGAGTTTTATGGTAATAATATTTAATAGTTTTAATATCCTTTTCATGCTTTTGTAGATAAAAATATCCCTGCTCATAATATTCTTGTATTTATAAATTTTTATTAATAATTAACTTTGTGGGTGGTGTAGAGTCTCATCCTCTTAATTAGGGATAGGTTTAGACTAACCTTATTAGAATGGAGAGTCTAATTATCTTGATTATGTGATAGGGATAGACTAAATTTATCAAGACTTATGTAGGATGATAGTGAACCATGTTGACTGAGGGTTTTGATTCTCTTTATTCATATAGTTGTCACATTTCTATAATCTTTTCTCATCATTTCTATTCAGTAAGTTTCCCAAAACATTGAAATAAATAGAAGTACAATTAAGGGACATGCTAATGTGTATCTCCAAAAGTGCACATATTGATGATCAATAATATCATGATCACCACTTTAAGTGTTGATCATGGTCATCAATCATGTTTTAGAGTTTTTGATGAAAAAGAAAGATCCAAGAGTGTTTTATACCTAGGCTTAAGATGAAAATTTTATGATTTTATAGCTCTAACAAGAGTTTAATCCAACTATCAACCTCAAAAAGAAAAATATTTCTTCTATTTACTTTAAATACCCATTTCATCTCCTCACCATATAACCATACATCTAGCATTCATCAAATTATTAACCATTATTATTGTTGTCATTGCTTGTAGCTTATATATATTGCCTCTACTACTGTTATAGTGCATGACATTTTTTAATCCTTATATCTCTCTATATATTTATCTATCTATCTCTTGTATTTGCAGGTATAAACAAAGCCATCAACTACTGGTTTATTACCTTCTATAAAGGAGGACAACATGCTCCACTAGGCTTCATAGTTGTTTGGGGACTAGTTTTTGAGGCACATTGATTCTCTTGCACCGATTTTAGGTGTGTTCTTCCTTATTATAGTGGTGATGTTGAAACCAAGATAGAATAAAATTGACTACTTTATTATGCTTTGCTATTATATTGTTTATGGATTACATGGTTATTTATGACCTAGATTATCAAGTAAGATTTTGATTTCCAATCATTCATATTTTCTTTGA
This sequence comes from Wollemia nobilis, assembly GCA_028583015.1. Lineage (NCBI taxonomy): Eukaryota > Viridiplantae > Streptophyta > Pinopsida > Araucariales > Araucariaceae > Wollemia > Wollemia nobilis. The sequence goes on along the minus strand of JAQPPZ010001711.1, from coordinate 2,668,785 downwards.
TTAGGATAGCTTTAGCTTAGTTATTTTATGAATATTTATTTGCTATATTGGTTTAATTAGTTAGGTATATCTTGTAGTAGTTTATGTAATGTTATGAGATATCGTCTTTTCCCATAAATATTTTTGTGAACCTAATATAGATCCACATATTGAATATTTCACCTTCTCTTTTTAGCCCCTTCGATTTAGTAGATTTATATTTATAGGTTTTGTGTTGGCTATTGCTTGTTGTTGTATGCAAATAAAGCCTTATCATAGAATTCCTCTATTTTTTAGGGATGTCATTAAAGATCCATTTTTTGTTCTACTATGAGGGTTTTTGGTAGTTTTATTTCTTGATGATATTAGCTTTGTCAAACACTAGTATGCCTTTTTCCTTCCTTTATAGCTTATTAGAACCCTATTCTAACATAACCATCATAATTATTTTCTAGTGTTGGCATATGTTGCACCTTGGGTAGGTAGTGTGTGTGGGTTCATTATTATGTAACTATTATTATTATAAGTAGGAGTTAGTAATGATTCAATTATTATTTTATCGTAAGGAGTTATACTTTTATGATGTAATTGTTACTTTGTTGTTAGTAGGATAAATTAGAATTAGAGTCTATATAAAGGAAGGGATGGAAAGGAATGTAACATATCATATTTATCAATTTGTATTGAAGCTCTACTTTTTAGGAGGTTGCCTCCTTGAAGAGGTCCATGATATCTAATTAATATAAGTTTGTTGTATTTTCTTTTAGTTATTTTTGTGAATACTATTGTTTTATTTTTGCATTTCCATTTATTCTTTTAGTGATTTTGTAGTTATGCTTGATTTTAGTGATAAGGTTCCTAGTAGTGCTATAAGAGCTCTTTCTAGGACTATGTTTCATAGAAGTAGCAATAGTCCTTATCCTTCCATCTATTTTGTATTCTATAATATTTCATTCTACTCATTTTCTAATAAAAAATAACATGGAAAAAAAATCAATAATTTTTCATTCTACTCATTTTCTAATAAAAAATAACATGGAAAAAAATCTCATTTTTTTCTATTTTAGTGCATCAGGTTGGAAAACTTGTGCTAGGGGTTTTAAAATATTATGGAGGAGTTTTCATTTTTAGATAAGGTAGATTTTCCATAAAGAATATAATGAAGTAAATGTTGATCAGAATCCAATATCCAAGCGTTAGACACCACTTGTACATGACTATGAGATCCTACGCATCCTTAAGTATATAAGGAAAACCCCTAGGACTAGGAGATACCTTCATACATAGGAATATATTAGTCATTTGAGTTTTGTGGTGCATGGATAAGCAATTCACCCTAGGAAGTTGCTCTCATAGTATACTTAGAAATGGATAGTGTGGATATGGATATGGTGGAACCCTTTGTAGTTAAATATTTAAGATATTGATTCAACCACTAATCACAATAAAATATTGTATATTAGAGAGCCCACAAAATCAAACACACCTTGGAGTAGAATGACCCTATTGTACTTGTTTTTGGTCCCTTCCTAGTGAAAACCAAAATCAAATTTGAGCATACTATAGAGAATACTACTTCCATCATAGATTTATGGGGTCTTATATATTGAGTGTGATTAAACAAAGAATATATAATTGAAAGTATAGGGAATATATCATAACATTCAATTGTTATTTATTAGAGTAGTTAGCTTCCAAAGTAGTTAGTCATTAACTACTAGTCTAATAAGTGCAAATAATACCCATTATGATAGCTAGAGTAATTGGTTGGTAGTAGATACACCCAAAAAATAGAAATAATTTATCATTTTATAGTATAGTCGATGTTTTTCCTCTTTTTAAGTTGATCATTTTGATAAATAACACCCACACATTTTTAAAGATCTAAAATTTACCATTTTTTGGTATAGTCCATTCTAATCCTCTCTTTGAGCTAATCGTTTTAATGTATAACACCCATACACTTTTTTGAAGGTCTCAAAGTGCTTAAAAATTGCTAGAGGTACTAGAGCTACCCAAGATATAGAAATATAGGTGAACAAGTGATGTGTTTAGAAAATCAAGAGCAATAATTTCATATACTAATATATAAATTAGATAGATTGGATATATTATATGATATTGAGTCATATAGTAGGTCTAGATACCAAATACTATATATTATATATATCAACAAGGAGTCAAGAAGGTAGTTCCAAGGGAAAACTATGAAATACCTCATCCAATAATATAATTCATAGAATTACCAAGCTAAGGTTTTCCAAATTTTATGGCAAGGACCCAACCATTTTTTTTTTGTGGAAGATATCCTAGAAGAGATGCCACTTTTGGGTAAGACCCAAGGAGGCAGGGGTATCTCTTCCACAAAAATCACCCAAGGCTTGCACTTGGCCTACCACCTTTGACATACTCAAGGAGCAAACCTGAAACAACAAAAAACAAGAACACATAAACACAAATACACAATAAGATTAAAAAAACATGATCCTTGAGTGTGTCAAAAAGATAAATCACAATCAAACACACACACAATAAGATAAAAAAAAAAACAACACGAACCACACAAAAAACACAAGAACAATATAACAAAACACAAACATGAAAAAACAACAGAACACTACAAAGACACAACCAAAAAAAGCATGAAAAAAAAAAACAACCAAAACCTAAAAAATAAAAAAAAAACAAAAAAAAACAACCAACAACAAACAACAACAAAAACATAGAAAACATTCATACACCAAAACACAAAAACACTAGTTAACACAAACATACATAAACACAACAACAAAAACAAAAAAATCACAAGATCAATAACAAAAAACACAAAAAAAAACACACAAAACAACAAAAACACAAGAACAAAAAAAAAAAAAACACAAAAAAAAAACAAAAAAAAACAAAACAATAAAACACACACACACACACACCTCAAAAAACTAATCAAAAAAAGAAAAAATAAAAACCTTTCTAGACCAAATAACTTTTAAGGAAAGAATCAATAGAGGAAATAGAAGAAAGATTAGTCTGAGCTAGGGAACTAAAATACCCTGACCGAACCAAAGAGAAGCAAAAATAAAGCAAGAAGAAACTAGGTACCTCAAGAACTAGAGCCATCCAAATAAATGATAGAAAGAAGAGCTTCCTTTATTTGTGAAGCCCACCATCTAGGAGGGTGGTCATAGCAAGTAAGATCACATTTTTCCAAAGCCTAATTAGCTAAAGCATCAACACTCTTGTTCTAATATTTGACCATATGATTGTAATCAACTTTCAAAAATCCTATTTGGATAAATTGAATCTTATCAATAATTCTTTTTATTCTCCAATAAACCTTATGATTCTTAGAAGGAGTCTTCAAAATATTAATCATGAGTTGAGAGTCAAACTCAACTAGCACCTTTTCCCATCCAAACTTAGTAGCCTCTTGAAGGCCTCTAAGGATACCATACCCCTTAGCAAGGTTATTGGATAGAATACCCAAATTCTCAACAAAAGTAAAACCTAGGGAGCCATCTTAAAGTCTACCAATTTCTCCCACACTAGATTTTCCAGGGTTCCCTATAGAGGCTCCATCAGTATTGAATTTTCAAAAATTCTTAGGAGGTTTCCAATTTCTTGTTCTAACCATCTTGCAATTACTCAAATTACCTTTAAGCTAGTTACCCTTATAAGAGTTAATATTAAATATTTGCATTACTTGATCCCATATTTGATGGGATTTTTGGGGATTATTAAAGAGTTGTTGGACTGATTCAACTAAGTTGGCAATGGTATTTTGCAATATATAGCGAATATCCTTCCTATCTTAATTAAAAATCTGGTTGTTCCTTTCATTTTAAATATTCCAAAGAAGAATGGTAGAACCCATCCAAACTAACTACCTAATAAAATGATCAACATGCTCTTGTTTAGTTCAATCCCTCCAAATTTTTTCAAAAGTAAACAAATTGGACCATTGTAAGCCAAGTAAAGTGGCCATTCTCCTCCATATATCAGAGGCTAAAGTACACTCAATAAATTCACATATAAAAGGGCCATGAGAACCATGCTTCATAAGTTGCTCACCAGTAAGCACCTTATGATGCAATAAAAGCTAAGTAAAGAACCCACATTAGGCCAGATCTTTTGAGCCCACAACTAAGAAACAATGTCATAATATTGGCTGGTATTATTATGGCATAAGGCCAAATAACCTTGAGCAACTTAATACTCACCCTTAGTAGTGTTGTTCCATCCAAAACAATATTTTTCATGGGACAAAGAGAGAGATATCATATGAAGGATGTATTGAACATATTATATTTTTATTTTTGGGATTTTAATAGGCTAGTCCTCAATAGGGATCCAATATCTACCAACCTCTGAATTACCAGTATAGTACCAACAATAATTAGCCATATTTATTCAGTTAGCTCAGTGAAGATCCTCCATACAAGGCCTCCAATCGAGAAACTGAATAATCAAAGGCTTGCGACCATCCTAAGAATTTATCCAAAAATTTACATGTTGACCATTATGAATGATCCAAAATAATTTTTTCTTTTTCAAATACTCACCAGTATTAAGAACTACTAAAATGGGAGAACCTTTGGTAGGCAATTGATAGTGAACAAGGTATTCAAGACTTTTGTTCTTGTTGGGACTGAAAAATAAGGCACACATTATTTACAAGTTATCTTACAATAAATAAGAATCAAGCTTAGGAGGGAGATATTACAAGTGTCATAAGCTTTACTCCAAGTGTATTTCAGAAGACACCACTCCAACTCAAACTGAAGACAAGGACAAGTGGCAGAAGACAAATGTCAACCAAGTGGCAGAAGACAAATGTCAACCTGTCAATTATAGGCATAGTGCACATTATAACAATAATAATATTCTAAAATTCCCCCTTAATGTGCACTATCCTAAAAATATAAGTCAACATTAGATAACATTCCCCCTTAATGTTGATTTCTTTTACATAGATATAGCAAATTACTAAACTGAGAAAACTTGTCTTTCCCAAGTGACTTGGTGAAGATGTCTTCTACTTGATATTGAGTTGGTACATACTTCATGTGTATAATGTCTTCTTGGACCATTTCTCTAATGACGTGATGATGGATTTCAATGTGCTTTGTTTTAGCATGGAAAACTAGATTCTTGGTCATCTTGATGGTACTTTGATTGTCACAATATATATATGTTGGACCATGTATGAATAGCCCAATATCCTTAATTAATTGCCTCAACCATATTGCCTCCTTAGTTGCCTCAAATGCTGCTCTATATTCTGCTTCTGCTGAAGATAGTGAAATTGTGTTTTGCTTCTTTGTGCTCCATGAAATAGAGCCTTGGCCTAATTGAAAAAAATAACCTGGTGTAGAAATTCTAGTTTTAGGACAATTGGCCCAATCTAAATCTGTGTATCCAATCAAAGAAAAATTATCACTTGATTTATACATAAGGCCATGATGAGGTGTGGCCTTTAGGAATCTCACAATACTCTTAGCTGCTATCCAATGGCTCTTTTTAGGATCCTGCATGAATCTAGAAACAAGGCCAACTGAATAGCAAATATCTGGTCTAGTTGAAGTTAAGTAGATCAAACTTCCAACTAGTTTCCTGTAAAGTGTACCATAAACCCTTTCTTCTTCATCATTATTTACCAATTTCAATCTAGTTTCCATGGGAGTTAGAGAGGGCTTACACTCCTCCATGCGAAACCTCTCCAAAATAGACTGAATGTACTTAGCCTGTAAAATAAAAATCTTATCAGGTTGTTGCCATACCTCTATTCCTAAGTAATAGTGGAGGAGGCCTAAATATGTCATCTCAAAGTTCTCATAAGTTCTCCTTGAGCAACCTTATTCCTTCTATGTCATCACATGTAATGAGAAGATCATCCACATACAATGTAACAAAAATGATGTGGTTCCTCCAATGTTTCACATAGAGAGTAGATTATGCTGTAGATCTAGTCAAACCAAGGTTGAGAAAATAGGAGTCAATATTTGCATACCAAGCTTGGGGTTCTTGCTTCAACCCATATAGAGCTTTCTTTAATCTGAGGAATTTTTTGTTTTGGCCTTCAACTGTGTACCCTGATGATTGTTTCACATACACTTCCTCCTTCAAATGACCATTGAGAAATGCACTTTTGACATCCATTTGATATATTGGCCAATGTTTTTGAGCTACCATAGCAATAACTGTCCTGATTGTAGTCATCTTAGCCACAGGAGCAAAGTTCTTCTCATAATCAATTCCCTCTTGTTGCTTATAGCCTTGAGCTACTAGGTGAGCCTTGTAGAGATCTAGTGAGCCATATGCTTTATATTTTTCTTTGTATACCCATTTTGTGCCAATGGTATATTTTCCTTTGGGTAAATCAACTAACTCCCAAGTGTGATTTTTTTCAATGGAATCTAATTCTTGATCCATGGAATGAACCCATTTAGGATCACCAAGTGCTTCTTTGACATTAGAAGGTTTAGTTTGGCTAAGGACTTTGGTCATTAGGGCATAATTCACTTGATGTCTTAGGGTTGAAGGACTTTTACCTGTATAGGTGGGCAAATGATTTTGGAATTCATCTATTGTGGATTGAACCCACTTGGTTAAAGGATTGGATGATGTTTCTTGATCATTATGAGGAGGATATGGAGGACATGGATCATTTATAGGAAGTTCTTCTTGTGGATGAATTTCTTGATTTATGAGTGAAGGAGAAGGACTAGATGATATTGTATGCATGAATGGAGCAACTATTTCATTAGTTATTTCTAAAGTGGGGGCCTTCAGAGGATTAGATGGGGGATACTCATGAAAGGTAACATCCCTAGATAAAATGATTTTCTTGGAAAGATGTTCATATAATTTATATGCATTGGCACTATCACTATAGCCAACAAAGATGCATTTTTGGCTCTTATCATCAAACTTATTTCTTTTCTTATGAGGAATATGAGCATAGGCATCACATCCAAATATTCTCAAATGGCCCACATAGGGCGTCCTTCCACTCCATGCTTCTTCAGGTGTTTTTTCATGTAAGGTCTTTGTGTATGACCTATTAGTCAAGTATGCAGCAATAAGAACAACTTCTCCCCAAAATGAGTTAGGTAATATAGCAGCATGTAACATTGATTTTGCCCTATTTGTGATTGTTTGATTCATCCTCTCAAAAACTCCATTTTTTTGCGGGGTATAAGGGGTTGTGAATTGCCTCATCCCATGATACTTAAAAAAATTAAATAATTCATTGGAGACATATTATCCACCATTATTTGATCTTAAGGTGGAGATTTTATAGCCACTTTCTCTTTCAACAAGTGTGATGAATTCTTTGAAATTATCAAGGGCTTACCACTTATATTGAATGAGGTAGATCCATACCTTTCTGCTGTAATCATCAATGAAAGTGATGTAGTATTGAGCCCCAGTATAATATTGAACAGACATTGGCCCACAAATGTCTAAATGAACCAATTGCAAAGGTCTATTAGCTCTCCATGCCTTTCCTATTTCAAATGGTTGCCTATGGTGTTTGGCTATTACACATGGCTCACAAAAATATTTTGACTCCTTAAGATGTGGAAGTCATTTAACTAATCCTTTTTTATCCATCATTTGAATATTATTAAAATTTAAATGTCCCAATATTTCATTCCACATGCAATCCAAAGAAAAAGTAGTTGTTGTATGCAAAGATGTTTGTGTTACAGATTTTTCAAGGAGGTAATAAACACCATCCTTTTTCACTCCCATGGCCTTGACATTGCCATTGGGTTCCTTAATGTAGCATTTGTATTTTTCAAAATAGACATTATAGCCCTTATCTGTAAGTCGTCCAATAGAAAGAAGACTTATTTTAATACCAAGCACATACAAAACATCTGTTGCAGGAACATTATTACCATCATGCAAAGTAAGTGGTGCCTCCCCAACACCTTCAATGGGTAGAGCACTTTCATCACCAAAAGTAATGAATTTATTTGATGTAGAATGAACCTTGGTCAACCAATCTTGCCTTCCTGTCATGTGCTTTGCTGCTCCAGAATCAATATACCAACATTATTTATCTTCAAAATTAACTTGGTTGGCTGCATACAATGTGTTCAGATTATTATTTTATGGTTCTTCCTTTTCTCTTTGCATTTTATATCAATTAGCAACATTATGATTCTATTTTACACAATATTCACACCCTTGTTGATTGTTGTTTTGACCCCCTTGAGGTCTTGTTTGCCATCTTTGCTACTGCTGGTACTGCTACTGATTTGGCTACTGATGGTATTGCTAATTTGGTTGTTGCTGGTACTGTTGTTGACATGGTTGTTACTGGTACTATTGATTTGGCTGCTGCTGGTACTATGTGTATCTCTGATGTTGTCTACCCATTTGATTCTGATTATGCTGATTTTGACCCTTATTTTGTTTAGGTTGTAAAGTTACCTTGGTGGCAAAAGCTACTGATGTGGCTTCAATTTCTTCATATTTTATTAGGGCTTGCTCATGTTTCTTAAGTAGGATCTCAATATCCTCAAGTGTGGAATTCATTGTTTTACCACTCAAGTCTAACATGGTAGCATAGGAGTGAAACTTTGAAGGAAGACCATGCAAAATTATTGGAATTAACTCATTATCATCTAGGGTTTTACCAACAGCTAAGAAATCATTCTTAATAGACTTGACTTCCATAAGATAATCGGTAAATGAGCCTTTCATACATAGATTGTGCAATTTTTGTTTGAGATACAAAATATTATCTTGAATTGGCCTATTAAACAATCTATTGAGAGCATCCCATGCTTGTTTATGTGTTTTTGCAGCCCTTATAGTTTCTCTGCATTGAATTTTTGTAGCTAGATTGATTAGACTTAAAGCTATATTGGAATTCTTCTCAAATTTTGCTTTTTCTTTAGGGTCTATAGGTGCAGTGAGTGGGTCTTCATTAGCATACCTATCTTTCACAAAGTCCCACATGTCATTCATCATTAATATTGATTCCATATCATACTTCCAATTTGCAAAAGTTTGTGCTCCTTCAAGTTTCTTTGTAAGTCCACTTAATAGATTTGTAGTAGCCATGATTTAAGAAGAATCAAAATAAAAGGAAGCTCAACAAAGGATGAAGTAAGAATGACAAATGCCAAATTAGAGCCCTCAAAAAAATCTATGGTACACCGTTGAAGATCCAAAGGAGGGTTCGCCTAGTTTTTCCACTCTGAATCTTCAAGTGATTCCAACAGTGGGAGGGTTAAGTTGATCATAAGTATCTTTTTCTATCTAAAGAGAGTAAGAATTAGAATTTTGGTAGACCTTTATACCAAAATTCTCAATATACCTACCCTTATGTGAGGGAAACTATAAGCATTTGAGTAGTTGATACATGGAACATAGGCGATTTTGAAAGGGAATAACCTGCCAGACCTTTATACCAAACTACTCAATATACCTACCCTTACGTGAGGAAGACTATAAGTATTTGAGCAGTTGATACATGGAACATAGGCGGTTATAAAAATGTGATGCTTGCTTTTTGTAGAATTGTTACAATAGATGTGCCAATGTATTATTGCTTTATAAGAATTTGCATGTATGTGTTTGCTTGCTTATATATGGCTTAGTGTCAAGTGTGTATGAAATGGAACTACACTTGATTACAATTATAAAACCCAAATTCATGCAAGGGTATATCAAGAATAAAATGTAGACAAAACCCAAATAGAAGATGCAAGTAACAAACACCTAGTGGCCAAGAGAGTGCCACAAAATGAATCCATCGACAAGGGACAAGGGGCCCTAAATCACCCCTTTAGTTCATGATTTGTATTTGGCTAAAAATAAATTAGCCCCAAATGTGCCTCCAAAAGATTAGACAATATCAATGCCTCCTTTTACAAGATTGCCTTCAAACTTGTCAAATTCAATGAATGACTTGGCATAATGTCCCCCCTAAATACTTAAAATTGAGATTCCCACAAGTTTGCCAAATATTTTGTCAAGGATTGTCGGATACTACCGAAAATGCACTCCAAATTACAATGTCAATTTAAAACTTCAATTTAGCATATTAAATGATTTTAAAACTGAAAATAAACTGCACCAATGGATTTCCCTCAAAAAATCCTTTCCAACGACTATATATAAGGCTATAGTCGGTTACAATTTGACCCTTGATTTTAAGAAAATACAACAAGACTTCTTAGAGGCAAAAAATTGGACAAATTGCCCTCTACAAATTTGAAATTTGAAATTTGAAATTTGAAATTTTGGTTTGAAACTGTTTCGGCGGGAAAAATTTGAAATGACCGAACGAGAAATTTTGGAGGGAATGACTGAAAAATTTGCAATATAGCTTATTTTTACTTACTACAGTTGTAGATGTTTCTCAATCCAACAAAAATTTCAAATTTCAAATTTGTAGAGGACAATCTTTCCTATTTTTTGCATCTAAGAAGTCTTGTTGTATTTTCTTAAAATCAAGGGTCAAATTGTAACCGACTATAGCCTTATATATAGTTGTTGGAAAATATATTTTGAGGTGAATCCATTGGTGCAGTTTATTTTCAGTTTTGAAATCATTTAATATGCTAAATTGAAGTTTGAAATTGGCATTGTAATTTGGAGTGCATTTTCGGTAGTATCCGACACTCGACAAAATATTTGGCAAACTTGTGGGAATCTCAATTTTAAGTATTTGGGGGGGACATTATGCCAAGTAATTCATTGAATTTGGTAGGTTTTAAGGCAATCTTGTAAAAGGAGGCATTGATATTGTCTCATATTTTGGAGGCACATTTGGGGCTAATTTGTTTTTAGCCAAATACAAATCATCAACTTAAGGGGTGATTTAGGGCCCCTTGTCCCTTTGAGCAGCTGTAACTTGCTCAATATATTACCAAATTAAGCAAGTGAGTCCTTGATGTTGTAGTACTTCTCATAATATATATTATGGTGCAAAAATATTAGGAAAAGGACTGCTAAAAAATTAATAAAAAAAATTTCGTTTCAGAAAAAATCATGCAAGAAAAAAATAGTTGCAACAGTCCGTCTTCAAACAACCATATCTTACTCATTTCTTGTCGGATTTTTGCGTGTGAGTACTCGATTTTGTAGTACTCCTCCTGATCTACATGTTGGTGTACTCATATTATGAATATGACTGCTCTAAAAAAAATTTGTCACTACAAAATGTGACATTTTTTTTTTTTAAATGTGCCTTCACCCTGCAAAAACAAAATAGCCCCACATTGCTAGAATCGCCAAAACTCTTAAAAAAATCTCTCTGTTTCTCATTCATAGGATCAACTTAGCAAGTGAAGAGGATACTTCGGAGAAAAAATTTAATCCAAAAAAAAAACTCTCAAACCCTAAGGGTCTCCATAGGTGGATTTCACCGCTTTGATACTAGATGTTGGGACTAAAAAATAAGGCACACATTATTTACAAGTTATCTTACAATATATAAGCATCAAGCTTAGGAGGGAGATATGACAAGTGTCATAAGCTCCACTCCAAGTGTCTTTCAGAAGACACCACTCCAACTCAAACTGAAGATAAGGACAAGTGGCAGAAGACAAATGTCAACCTGTCAATTGTAGGCATAGTGCACATTATAACAATAATAATATTCTAATAGTTCTCAACATATTTAGCATGGAGATTATTGGTCCAAAGAGCATTGGGGTTATGCAAAATCCTCCAATATAATTTAGTAGCTACAGCTTTGTTATTATTAATAGCATACCAGAATCCTAACCCTCCATTCTTATAAAGACATAAAGTATCCCATTTCACCAAGGCCCATTTTATTTTCTCCTTAGTACCACTCCAAAGGAACCGATGATTGATTTGATCCAGTTCTCAAAGAAAAACCTTTGGGATAATCAACACAATAGAAATATAAATCAGAATATCTTGAAGGACTAATTTTACCAAAGTTATTCTACCCTTAGAAGAAAGCCACCTATTGGTCCACTTTCCAATTTTCTTCTTGAATTCGTCCAACAACCAATTCCAATATTTATTTTTCTATCTTTGAATATTGATGAGAATACCTTAAAAACTGATCATAAGAGAGGTCTTCTTATATATTAATTTATCCAAGACCATGGATTCCTATCTGGAAGAGCAGTGAAATAAAATGACTTTAGATTTATCTTCATTGATAAATTGCCTAGTAGCCTTAGAAAAATAGCTAATGATTTGCTTAATATTAGAAGCTTCCTTAAATGTAGCTTTACCTAAAAATGTAGAGTCATCAAAAAATTGAAGATGAGATATAATTCTAGCTCCATGAGCAATGGTAACTCCATCAAGGGTTTTATTTTCTCTCTTTTTGGTAATAGTCCTACCCAAGAATTTAGCAAGAATGATGAATAAATAAAGGGATAGGGGGTCACCTTGCCTAATACCTCTGGAAGATAGGAACAGCTAAAAATGCATACCATTAATAAGAACTAATTAGGAAACTAAATAGATACATACCATAATCCAACCCATCCAATCCTAAGAGAAACCAAATTGCCTCAAAAATTTGTTAAAGAAGTGCCAATCCACTCTTTCATAAGCTTTGGATAAGCCTAACTGAATGAACATGGAAGGATATTTTTGCATATCCATGGAATAAATGGCTTCCTGAGCAAGAACTATCTCATCCACTATTTGACACCCTTCCACATAACCCCCTTGTTCAGGGGAAATAATCTAATGCAAAAGAGGCTTCAATAATTCTATCATGATCTTAGTAATGATTTGGAGAAGAACATTACATAAATCAATAGATATAAAATCTAAGATATGATCAGCCTCTTGATATTTTAAAACAAGAGTAATATAATTTTTATTGATAACCTCAAAATTTCTTTGGCTTTCCTGGATTCTTCCACCACCTCTAATAAATCAACATGAAGGATATCCCAGAACTCTTGGTAGAACTCATTGGGAAAACCACCAAGACCTGGGGTTTTCCCTTTTGAAATTTTAAAAACTACCTATTGAAGCTCATTGATAGTAACAGGAGTAATCAAAATATATTTATCCTCAAAAGTGATAAGAGAAGGGATTGCTTGAAGAACATTTTGTTGAGAATTCGAGTCAAGAGGAGTAGCAGCAACAATATTGGAAAAGTAATTGACAACAATAGAGTTCATGCCATCCCAAGTGTAGATAACATATCCAAAGTCTGATTTTAGGGAAGAAATAAAGTTGTGAGATCTTTGATTTCGAAGATATTTGTGGAAGAAATTTGTGTTTTGATCTCCTTTGAGCCATTGAATTCTAGATTTTTGCTTCCATAAGAGTTCTTCTCTTTTTTCCCATTCCTCTAACTGAGTTGTGAGATTAATTTCATCTACACTTCTACTCTCTGTGAGGCCATCTAAATGGATTTTATTATTCAAATTTTCAAGTTGAGCAATAAATTCATATTTTTTTTATGAATATCCCCAAACTGCTTCCAGTTCTAAGTCTTCATTTTGGATTTAATGTATTGCAATATTTTGGCAAAATAGAACATATTAGTCCCATACCTAGGTTTATCTTCCTTCCATAATTGTTGCACTTGAGATCTAAAGTAACTATCTCTAAGCCATATTAACTAAAATAAAAAAGGAGAGAAACTCACATTGGTTTTCCACATTTCCATCATGACTAGCCAGTGATCCGAAATATCATTGTTAAGAGTCTTCACTTTAGGAATGTGACCATGGATTAAGAAATTTTAAGAGAGCAAGAACCTATCCAATCTCTCCATTATACAAGCTAAGCCTTACCTTCTTTTAGACCAAGTCATAAGGACATTATCTGGTTGGATGTGCACAAGATGGAGGTTTGAAATATATTCGCTCATGAGGTCAGTGCTTCTATCCAAATTTCTATTTCCCCCTATTTTCTCATCCAGAGAGAGGATGGTGTTGAAATATCGAGAGGATGGCATTGAAATATCCTCTTATCAATATCCAAGATTCAAGAGAATGAGAGATAATTTAAGTTATATCCTTCCACTGTCTTATTATTTCCTCCAAAGTAGTCGGAGCATAAACAATAATGCAGAGCATTTTTTGGTTGGAATGTCTAATTTGAATAGCTATAGATAAAAGATCCCAACTACCAACCATATGGTGAATAACTACCTCTTTTGGGTCCCAAAGGTAAGCAATGCCACCGGAAGTCACCTAAGAACTAGGGAAAACCACTTTTCTAGTTGGACAAATTTTACTAGTAATTGATTCCATTTCCTCTATTGACATATTTGTTTCTTGAAGGAAAAAAGATGTGGATGATTTATCTGAATCACTCTTCTAATTTTATTTTGTTTTGAAATAATTTATTTGAGTCTTCTAATATTGCAAGTGATTATCTTCATTAATACTAGGGCTAAAAAATTTGGGAAGGGTATTAATATTACCTTCCTCTACAAGCTTTTCACCTTCTTTTGCCCTATGATGTTGATTGGTTTTGCGACCTGCATTTTGATTAGAATCCATATTTAGTTTTTTTTCCTATTTCTTGACTTACTCCAATTGAATCTGAGATGGCTTCTAACCTTGAAGAATGCATGTACACAACCAAAGTGTTACCAGAAGGTTCAACAAAGTCTATATTGGAACTTGTATTATTTGAAGTTTTAACATTTAAAATATTATTTTTCTTATGTATATTTTTCCCCTTTTTGTTGAAAACCTTTGATTTGTTGGTTTATTTCTGAGTTCTTCCCTTCATATTTAAATTGTGTTTCTAATATTTATTTTTCCATTATTTCCTCTTCCCAACTTGGGACATCATTTGTGGAAATAATTTCAAACATATTAGCAGATAACTTAGATTGATCCTTCATAACTAGTTTTTTCTGAGTGTTCTTATTCTTAGGCATTTGAAAACCTGTTGAGTTTATATCTTCTTTCTTTTGATTTGGAATTTTATGTGGAAAAACACTAGCCAAATGACCATATTCATGGAAAATTCTATAATGAAAAATAATGTTCTCATAGTCCACTACTTGCTCCCAAGTGTCCTCCCTAAATTGTAATGTGATATTTTTAGGTAGGGGTTTTTCAAAATCCATTAAAACACAAATCTGAGCATAAGTAATATGTTCAATTTTTTTAGTACAATCAGTAGTCATCATAAATGTTTCTAAAGAGTTTTGAATTAAAGAAAAATATCCGAATTCAAAAATTCAATTGGGAGGCCAAAGAGTCTAACCCACATAGGACCTGTAGAAGGCATCTCTTCTTCATATTTAAATTTAGTATGTCAGGGCATCATAAAAAGCCCTACCCTTCCAAAGAACCAGGAACCCCCTTGAAATGTTTTCTCTTTATATTTATTATTAGAAAATAAAACAAGAAAATAACCATTTGGATAAATTGATATTTGTAACTCACCTTTAGTTTTTCAGATTTTTGTGTCCCAAAGTTTGAAAGTAGATAGGCTCGGACGAAAACCCACAAATCGATAAATTAGTCCTCTTTTTCCTAGATCTTCAATGTCAATCTAAATTTTACCCATATCAAGATTAACAATAGGAATTCCATCAACTAATTTAAGACATCCTAACTCCATTTTACTAGGATCAATATTAGGCATTCTTAGAGGTTTACGGGAAGCCCTAATATTAATATTAGCATTAGGTTGAGGCTATCCACCATGAAGGACATCCCTAAAATTTATTTTTGGGGTTGAGTCTTGGAATTTCTTATCCTTGACAGGGGTTTCCATAGTGGACTTATTTTGTGGGTGCACCTTAGCACTATATTCACTTGAGATCTAAGCTATTTTCTTATTAGCTTCTTGACATTTGTTTTGTGATATCTTTAATCCATGCCCTAGACACCGTGGAAAGGTATGATTTTCACTTTTATTTTGTGCAGAAAATTGGAAGCCATTGTCAATAAAGTTCCTAACATAAATATTTTTTGAAAGATATATTTCTAACCTATATTGTATCCCTTGCAACATATCCTACTAAAATCTTGAGTAGAAACCACAAAAATATTGACTGCTAGGGCCCGAAGGTCCCAAAAACCAACCTCTAGAGCTGCTTGCACTCAACCTAGATGAAACCCTTACACAATCACTTGCCAAAAATATAATTCACACATAGGGATGTGCTAGGATGTGTTGCTCAAAATTATCTAAACATTTGTGGAGACGTTCTAGGATTTGTCAAGCATCTAATCTTAAAATTTCAGCTCAATTCGAGTCTAGATGAGTGAAATATGGCCAAAAAAAGTTTGATATTTTGGGTAGTCCTACGAAAAACCACTACATTGACAACCTTTACTTAGTGGATATAAATTGCATTAATTAAAACTTAATTCAAGTACCCAACCAATTATTTGCATAGGATCGAATAGTATTTTTCTTTTCATACCATTCCTCATAATCAAAGGCTCATAATGGCATCCTTAAAGCTCAAGCATGAAGATATTCAATGGTACCGATGGTTGGAGAATATGCATTCACATATTACTTGGTTTAAATTTGAAATAAAATTACTCATCCATTTTGAACCCAATGAGTATGAGGATTTCACTAGATCCCTCACCAAGCTAAAATACACAAAAATCATCTATGAATATCAAACATAGTTTGAGAAACTAAAAAACCACATGAAGGGATTAAGGAAAATAATTTCCAAAGCTACTTCATTAGTGGATTAAAGGAAGATATCCATGCTAAAGTAATTTTTTTCAATCCAATGAGCATGATGATAGTAGTAGGATTCTTCATGTTGGCTAAAGATAAATTCATGGTATAGAAGCATCCATTCAAACCTCTAGATGCTCAAACACCACTTCCATCCTAGACTTCATCAAACCCAATAAAAAAACCACCCCCAATCAAACACCTTTTATAAAAATAAATGGATGCATTGGGGGAAATAATGCTATGTTACAATTGTGATGATAAATATTCTCTAGGCCACAAGTGCATACAATAAAAACTATATTTACTAGATGTGGGTGAACCTTCCACTAGGGAATCATAGGAAGAAGAGGAGAAACATAGAGAAGAAGAGCAACCTTGCTGGGAATCCTTCCAAATTATCTCATAGGTCCCTTTACCAGGATCAAATATTAATCACAATATTAAAGCATTCAACATAATGGAAAATATGAATAGATACCATTCATATAATAACAACAATATTACTCAATATTCAATCTCACAATATTATTAATAAATAATCAAATATACATCCAAATTTATTATATGACATGGAGAATTTTCTCTATAATATAAACTTACAAATGACCTTTCAATACTTGATTATTGCTCTCCTCAAACATCTGTGAGATGCATCCTTTTCTATTCCTCGCATATAACAAAACTCTCATGACTCTTCACTTTCATATTTGACACCTAACTCTATAAATGTTGAATTACATGACACTTTGCACCTTCTCACATTTTGCACACTTGCACACTTTATTACATAACACTTGGACTCTTCTCACACATTGACACATACATTAGAAAAAATATAAATCACACTTCCTAATCTAATATTTACAAATGTACCACATGCTACCAAATAATGTAATATCTCCAACACCCCATGTATTATATTATTTGGTGTGAAGACTTTTAGTCTTTAATATTTGATTCTAGTCTTTGTACTTTAGCTCTAATTTTTGCACTACTTGAAATTTTGGTACTCATTTGTTAACATGTTCCCTTCATGTTCCATCTTAATTTATTGATCTATCTATGGTGTACTTCAATTTTTTTTTGGTGATCTATTTTTGGTTTGGTTCTATCACAAATTTTACAATTTTGGAATGATATTGATTTTAATTTATGCCTTTCATTCATTTCAACCGATCTATTCTTAGCTACTTTTATTTCATCTTCTAAATCGTTGGTGCCTTTATGATTTTTTGAATAATTGTATTTTTCATTATTTTCATAAACAAATTTAATTTGGTCTTCATATTCAATGTCTCTAATACTTACTATAAGATCTATTGTTTCACTTTCTTCTTTAGCTTCTATCCCTTGAACTATTGAGGAATATTACATTATTTGGTACATACCAATGTACCCCCATGGTACCTTCATGGTACATTTGTAAATATGTAATAGATTAGAGTTGAGTCTATAGTTTAGGTATATGATTTACATTTCCCCTTTTATTTAAGTGTCAATGCTCAAGAAATGCACAAGTGTCATGTACATTAGGGTGCAAGTTTAGATTGAGATAATATGCACAAGTGTCTTGTATGTAAGAGTTGTGGGAAAATATGGTTATTACATAATTTGGTTATTTCCTAATGTACCCTCATGGGTACATTTTTAGTTTATTATTATCTTAGGGGCATTTTCTTTATTAGTGCAATAGAATAAATGTACAAGTATTAGAATGTGCAATGATGTAAATATGCATGTAGTCCACATAGACATAAGTCTTAGGTTTGAGTGAGAGACCTATCTTTCTATATAAAGGCCTCATTGTGAGTGATTGTGGGTGAGTTGAATTTGTGCAAAGGTGTGATTAGTAGTACGCACAATGTAGATCTATTTTTCTATCATGGAGGAGTTTCAAAATCTATGAGAGGAGCATTGTAATTTTTGTGAGCTTCCTATATGAGCATTTCTAGAGCTTTGTATAAAATTTTCTATCATATTTTCATGCATGGTTTTTTGCTATTATCATAGTTGTATCATTGCATGTTTATTTTTATACATGTGAATACATTTTATTTATGTTTAAGGCTCCAAATATTGGACATTTTGAGCTCATTTAGTTGTCATTGATGTCAAGGTGAACACATGAAGCTATCATTAATACCATGGAGTACACCATTACTGTCACCAGGAACAATGCAAAGAGTTGAAGAAAAGTTGTCAAAATATTTTTTTTTGTTAAAACCATGTGATGGCAGAATTAAGGTTTTTATTAAAACCATGGTGGCAGAATAATCTTCATCAAATCAATGGAGTACAAATTAAAGGTTTAAATTTTATCCCAAGGAAGGCTTTAATTTTTATTAAAGTCAAAGGTTTATAAATATAATTTATAAAATTTAAATTCTTTTAGAATTTAAATAATTTATAAATTATAAAAGGTTTTAAAAAGCGTCGACGTCATCAAACTTCATGGAGCACCGACGTCTATGGAAAAAGGGGAAATCATGTATAAATACCATGCCAAAGAACATTAGAACTTACCTTCTTCGATTAAATTTTATGCGACCAAAGAGAAAGATAATTCATGCAATCATTGAGGAAGAAGACAAACTCGTGTTGTCTTTTAGCGCCAGGGAAAAAGATGAAAAGGGGAGGAGAAGGCCTCACTCCCATTGGATAGGGTGGTCCATTGGCAGCACGCATTTCGTGAGAGCGTTGGGAGTGGAAGTGACCATGATCGATTCACGTGGTGGTTAGTTTGCGTGTTCGTCTTGAGCGCCAAGGGAAGAGCCTTTTGGCACATGCTCATTTTGAGCACCAGACTTAGGAGAAAGAGCACAAAGTGCTCCTAAGATTTCAAGCGTGCATCTAGCGCACGCGGTGGTCAAGCCCACGGCTAGAGCGCTCACGGAGGCAAAGATTGTGGGTTCGAATCCCACTAGTGGCAAAGGTATTTTTAATTAAAATTTTATTTGCCTAAGGTTTTCTATAAAGTGTTATTTGGAGTTATAAGGGTTTATGAAAGGTTGTTTTATTGATAAGTGATTTATGTTATTGGAGTTATAAGGAAAGTAGATTTGATTTTTGCCAAAGTTCTTTTTGCCATTAAATCTGAGTAAAGAGGTTTTGAGTTAATTTTGGTGGATGTTGAATTTATTTTTAATTGGGAGATTATAAGGTGTTATTGGATAAATATTTTATGTATGTTGATGGTTGTTTTGAAAGATGGAGTGATAAGGTGTAATTGAGTTTTTACATTACATTGTGAGAAAGATTTATCTTCTAACCTCTTTGAGCTTGGCATAGAAGTGTTTGTGGTTGTGACAGATTTATGAGATCCCTTCATCATCAAGAAAAAGGTATGAGCACATTCTTCCATAGTTGAGTTGATTGATTGGTTTTCTGGAAAATAAGTTTGGAGTGAAAAGGACTTGATTAGGGTTTCCTATTGAGTGTGTTGAGTTAATGCTTCAAGGTTTTCTGGAATAAAGAATTGTTGTTAAACCTTGTTTGATAAGCATTGTTGTTGAAGCCATTTGTTGTGAGAAGAACTTGAATTAGGGTTTGAGTATCATTGCTATGGGAATATTGTTTTATAAGCATTGTTGTTGAAGTGAGTTATTGAGTGAAGAACTTGAACTAGGGTTTGAAAGATCATGAGTATCATTGTTATGTGAGACTTGTTGTTGAGCATTGTTGGAAATATTTTGAGTTGATGTTTATATGCTTGGACTAGGGTTTGAGAGAAAGGATTATTTCATTGAGTGATTGGTTGAGTAGAGTTGGTTGAGCCTAGTCAAGTGGATGTGTGAAGTGATTGTTCAAGTTCCATAAAATAAACTATTCTATATTCTGAATTGAGTTGAGAAAGTGATTGAGCATTGAGTTGAATTTGAAGCATATTGAGTCTCTAACAATTCTCCTTATGTTTCTAAGAGAGTGATTGAAAGTAATTGAGCATTGTGATTAGTATAGAACATATTGAGTCTCTAACAATTCTCTTTATGTTTCTATGAGATTGGACAAGTTCTGTGTGGACTTGTTGAGCAGATTTGAGGTAAGTCTTTGAGGAGACTTGTGGACTGATTTTGTGTGAGCTTTTGTGAAAGCTTACAATATATATTTGGATAAGTTCTTGAGAGGACTTATTGAGAGATTTGAGACAAGTTCTAGAGAGGACTTGTAGATTGGGTGAATGTTGAAGCAAGTTCTAGAGAAGAGTTGTAGAGATATTTGAGCAAGTTCTATAGAGGACTTGTGAGATTGAAGTGGGTTTGATTTGAGATAAGTCTTTAGAGAAGACTTGAGAGTAGAGTTGATTGATTTGTTGAAAGCTTGAGTTAAGGTTAGAGGATAATGAGGATAGATTTGTGCTAGATCGAAGGACTATGTTTAGTGTAGATTTGAGAGCAGATTTTGGTGTAGATTTTGAGGATAAGTTTGTGCTAGACTAGAGATAGATATTGAGCAGAGTTGTACTAGATCGAAGGACTATGTTTAGTGTAGATTTGAGATAGATATTTGGAGGTGATAGAGTAGAGAGGATAGTAGTCTCTAGTGGATAGAGATCCATTAGCTAGGGTAGTGAGGATAGGTCTTCTGAGTGGGGATAAGAGTCTTCAGTGGAGAGAGATCCACAAGCCAGTAGTGGAGGTAGTAGTCTTCTAGAGGATCACCAACTAGAGTAGAGGAGAAGGAGTTCTCCTATGGATAGAGATCCATGAACTTGATTTAGGGGATTGGTGTCTCCTTTGGATAGAGGTCCATAAACATTGTAATAGGGAAAGGATTCCCAAGAGATTGATTGAGAAAATTTTAGTGAAATATTTTCTCCATGGAGTAGCCCACATTGGGTGAACCACGTAAATTGTGGTGTCTCTATTGTGTGTGGTGATTTGTGCATTGCTTTGATTACTATTGTTGATATTGCTATCTATACATTGCATAATATTGATTTGGAAAGAAAAGTAAAAAGTGGTCTTATATTGTTCACCCCCCTCTCAGTATAAGCTTGTGTTCTTCAATTGGTATCAGAGTGGGTTCCTTCAGAAGAGTTTAACAGCTTGAAGGAAAATCTAACAAGAACACAATGGATTCTAAGAATGTGTCCTCAGATAATTCAGCACCAGTATTTGATGGAAGTGACTATATGTATTGGAGTATGAGAATGAAGATCTACCTGATGGCACTTGGCAATGAAATTTGGGAAGCAGTTGAATTTGGATATGATCCCTTAATTAATCCTCCTACAGATAAGGAAGGTAAGCTCCTACAACATTACAATTCAAAAGCAATGAATGCACTTTTGAGAGGTTTGCATAGAACAGAGTCTATGAAAGTTATGCATTGTCAAACTACAAAAGAAATGTGGGATAAATTGCAAAATATATATGAAGGAGATAAATGTGTCAAGAAAGCAAAGATGCAAAATCTCAAAGGACAATTTGAAGAGTTAAGAATGAAGGATGAGGAAAACATTAGTACTTATCTACTTCGAATTGATGAGGTTGTTAATGCTATGCAAGGACTTGGAATGAAGATTGATGAATCAGATGTTTGTGATAAAGTCTTAAGAACTCTTCCAAAAAGATTCAGTGAAAAGGTTTCTGCTATAGAAGTGTCAATGGATGGTGATACTTTGACAAGAGATATGTTGCTTGGTATTCTTACAACACATGAGATAAGAACAAAAGAGGAACCAAATCCTCAGAAAGAAGCAACATTCAAAGCAATCAAGAAGACAAAGGGTAAGAAGTCAGAATCAAGCAATGAGTCATCCAGTGATGAAGAAGCAAATTATGGTAGAAGGAATAAGGATTCAAGAAGATCTAGAGATACAAGATCTGTTAAATGTTTCAATTGTGGAAAGTATGGTCATTATGCAACTGATTATCAAGAAGCTAAGAATAACAATGATGAAGAAAAATAGGATCACAAGAACAGGGAATCAGAAAGATACAGGCACCAAAAGAAGAGCAAGGATGGACAAAGCAGACAAGGAAATAAGTTCTTTCAAAGACAAAAGAGAAGCTACTATGCGGATAAAGCAAGTAAGTACTCAAGTGATAGTGATGCTAGTTTTTCAGACAATGATAGAGATGAAGTCCTATTTATGATTGAAGAAAAAGAACAAGTTAAGAAAAGGACTCCAGTAATTCTCAAGTGTTTTAGATGTGGTAACTTTGGACATCTTGAAGATAATTGTACAAGGGATGGTTATAGTTTCAGTGATGATGAATATGAGGATGCACTTGAAGGACCAGATGAAAACCTTCTAATGGCATTAGAAGAAGAAGTAGGTGATCCTATAGAAGACAAGCCAATAGAAAATAAATATGTGGACAAAGGTAAACAAATAGAGGAATATTCAGAAAAGGATGGATATGATCTCAAGGGAGAACTTATTTATGCCCTTGACATGGTAAAGAAGGTAAGAAAGCAACACTCTAAACTTGAAATTCAGTTTCAGGAATGTGATGAAGAGAGAAGATTGCTTATAGAGGATTTAGAAAATTCAAAGGCTAAGGCAAAAAGGTTCAAAGATAAGTTAGAAGCAAAGATCTTAGAATGTGAAAAGTTAGCACAAGAAGTGGCACTACTAAGAGAATATTTAGAAGACTCCAAATTCAAGCTAAAAGGGTTCAAAAATAGCTCAAAGAACTTGGATAAGTTCATCAAGATACAAAAGCCTACATCAAGCAAAATAGGTCTTGGATTTGAATAGGTTCAAAAGAAATGGGAAGGAAATTCAACCTCAAGTTTTGGAGGAGAAGAAACTTTAGATGAAGATACTTCAGAAGAAGATAATGTAAAAGAAAGTGAGACATCTGAGGATGAGTTGGACAATAGAGAGTTCAACAAGGATAGGAACAATGCACAAAGAAGATACAGATGGAACAACAATCAGAATAAGTCAAGAGAGACTAGGAGACCAATGAGGTCAAGACAAGGAAACTTCAATGGAAGATGTTTTTCATGTCACAGGTTTGGGCACATGGCTTCATAGTGCAGGACACATGAAATATAGGAATATGGGAACAAATAACTTTTCCATGGGTATTGCTACTCATGTAATCAGTTTGGTCACAAGGCAATGAATTGCAGGGTTCATGATAGAAGAGGGTATGGCTTCACTAGGAGAAATCCTAAGACATTTGCACCTCCAAGGAATAATAACATTAAGTGTTATAAGTGCAATAATGATGGTCACACAACAAAGTGGTGTAGAGCAGACATTCCAGAATCAAGCAGGAACAAGAATAGGAACATGAATATGGATATGAACAGAATAGGAACAAGAAAAAGGAATATGGATATGAATAGGAATAGGAACAGGAACATGGATAGGAATGTAGACATGGACAGGAATATTGAAAGAAATAGTCAGAGGAATCAGAAGGATCAGATAAGAAGAAGAGAGGATAAAGGTAAAGAATAATGCTTTCTGGGAGTAGAAATACTCCCACCCCAAAATTAACCACCTCAAGAGGAGGTGGGGGAGGGGCTAAGCTAAGAGGCTCATTCTTAGCCCCAAGCCCCAAAGGTGACCCTTTGCCATTGATGTCAAAGGGGAGAGATTTGAGTAAGGGGGAGAGATTTGGTATTTGAGAGAGCATTGAGCCAGGGGGAGCAATGTCCCAGGGGAGTAGAACAAAGGAAAGGTCAAGTTTTTAGTAAAAAGAATTTGGGTTGCCATCAATGACAAAGGGGGAGATTGTTGGACATTTTGAGCTCATTTAGTTGTCATTGATGTCAAGGTGAGAAGTCATCATTGATGTCAAGGTGAACACATGAAGCTATCATTAATACCATGGAGTACACCATTACTGTCACCAGGAACAATGCAAAGAGTTGAAGAAAAGTTGTCAAAATATTATTTTAATGGTGAAAATTAAAGGTTTTTATTAAAACCATGGTGGCAGAATAATATTCATCAAATCAATGGAGTACAAATTAAAGGTTTAAATTTTATCCCAAGGAAGGCTTTAATTTTTATTAAAGTCAAAGGTTTATAAATATAATTTATAAAATTTAAATTCTTTTAGAATTTAAATAATTTATAAATTATAAAAGGTTTTAAAAAGCGTCGACATCATCAAACTTCGTGGAGCATCGACGTCTATGGAAAAAGGGGAAATCATGTATAAATACCATGCCAAAGAACATTAGAACTTACCTTCTTCGATTAAATTTTATGTGACCAAAGAGAAAGATAATTCATGCAATCATTGAGGAAGAAGACAAACTCATGTTGTCTTTTAGCGCCAGGGAAAAATATGAAAAGGGGAGGAGAAGGCCTCACTCCCATTGGATAGGGTGGTCCATTGGCAGCATGTATTTTGTGAGAGCGTTGGGAGTGGAAGTGACCATGATCGATTCACGTGGTGGTTAGTTTGCATGTTCGTCTTGAGCGCCAAGGGAAGAGCCTTTTGGCATGTGCTCGTTTTGAGTGCCAGACTTAGGAGAAAGAGCATGAAGTGCTCCTAAGCTTTCAAGTGTGCATCTAGCACATGGTGGTCAAGCCCATGGCTAGAGCGCTCATGGAGGCAGAGATTGTGGGTTCGAATCCCACTAGTGGCAAAGGTATTTTTAATTAAATTTTATTTGCCTAAGGTTTTCTATAAAGTGTTATTTGGAGTTATAAGGGTTTATGAAAGGTTGTTTTATTGATAAGTGATTTATGTTATTGGAGTTATAAGGAAAGTAGATTTGATTTTTGCCAAAGTTCTTTTTGCCATTAAATCTGAGTAAAGAGGTTTTGAGTTAATTTTGGTGGATGTTGAATTTATTTTTAATTGGGAGATTATAAGGTGTTATTGGATAAATATTTTATGTATGTTGATGGTTGTTTTGAAATATGGAGTGATAAGGTGTAATTGAGTTTTTACATTACATTGTGAGAAAGATTTATCTTCTAACCTCTTTGAGCTTGGCATAGAAGTGTTTGTGGTTGTGACAGATTTATGAGATCCCTTCATCATCAAGAAAAAGGTATGAGCACATTCTTCCATAGTTGAGTTGATTGATTGGTTTTCTAGAAAATAAGTTTGGAGTGAAAAGGACTTGATTAGGGTTTCCTATTGAGTGTGTTGAGTTAATGCTTCAAGGTTTTCTGGAATAAAGAATTGTTGTTAAACCTTGTTTGATAAGCATTGTTGTTGAAGCCATTTGTTGTGAGAAGAACTTGAATTAGGGTTTGAGAGTATCATTGTTATGTGAGAGTTGTTTTATAAGAATTGTTGTTGAAGTGAGTTATTGAGTGAAGAACTTGAACTAGGGTTTGCAAAGATCATGAGTATCATTGTTATGTGAGACTTGTTGTTGAGCATTGTTGGAAATATTTTGAGTTGATGTTTATATGCTTGGACTAGGGTTTGAGAGAAAGGATTATTTCATTGAGTGATTGGTTGAGTAGAGTTGGTTGAGCCTAGTCAAGTGGATGTGTGAAGTGATTGTTCAAGTTCCATAAAATAAACTATTCTATATTCTGAATTGAGTTGAGAAAGTGATTGAGCATTGAGTTGAATTTGAAGCATATTGAGTCTCTAACAATTCTCCTTATGTTTCTAAGAGAGTGATTGAAATTAATTGAGCATTGTGATTAGTATAGAACATATTGAGTCTCTAAAAATTCTCTTTATGTTTCTATGAGATTGGACAAGTTCTGTGTGGACTTGTTGAGCAGATTTGAGGTAAGTCTTTGAGGAGACTTGTGGACTGATTTTGTGTGAGCTTTTGTGGAAGCTTAAAATACATATTTGGATAAGTTCTTGAGAGGACTTATTGAGATATTTGAGACAAGTTCTAGAGAGGACTTGTAGAGCAGATTTGAGCAAGTTCTAGAGAGGACTTGTAGAGATATTGAGCAAGTTCTAGAGAGGACTTGTAGAGTATATTGAGTGGGTGAGAGAATTGAGAAGTTTAGAGAGATGATTTGGTAGAACAAGCTTTGAGTTAAGGCTTGAGAGGATTGTAGAGGATATAATTTGTGCTAGACTGAAGGACTATGTTTAGTGTAGATTTGAGAGTAGAGTTTGGTGTAGATTTGAGGATAAGTTTGTGCCAGACTAGAGATAGAGATTGAGCAGAGTTGTACTAGACCGAAGGACTATGTTTAGTGTAGATTTGAGATAGAGCTTTGGAGGTGACAGAGCAGAGAGGACAATAGTCTCCAGTGGATAGAGATCCATTAGCTAGGGTAGTGAGGATAGGTCTTCTGAGTGGGGACAAGAGTCTTCAGTGGAGAGAGATCCACAAGCCAGTGCAGTGGAGGCAGTAGTCTTCTAGAGGATCACCAGCCAGAGCAGAGGAGAAGGAGTTCTCCTATGGATAGAGATCCACGAACTTGATTTAGGGGATTGGTGTCTCCTTTGGATAGAGGTCCATAAACATTGTAATAGGGAAAGGATTCCCAAGAGATTGATTGAGAAAATTTTAGTGAAATATTTTCTCCGTGGAGTAGCCCACATTGGGTGAACCACGTAAATTGTGGTGTCTCTATTGTGTGTGGTGATTTGTGCATTGCTTTGATTACTGCTATTGATATTGCTATCTATACATTGCATAATATTGATTTGGAAAGAAAAGTAAAAAGTGGTCTTATACTGTTCACCCCCCTCTCAGTATAAGCTTGTGTTCTTCACCAAAAGCTAACAGTGGTATCAGAGCCATGGTGGATCAAAGAAAATCCACAAGTACTACTATTGAGTATTTGCAAACTGGATCATCCATAGTGCACTGTTGCATGTAAATACCATCACAATAGATTTTTTGATATAAGTAGCTCTAGGTAGAAAAATAGAAAATATAGAAATCCACATGATAGATTTTAGCTATAGTTTTTCCACAAAAGTTGTTATGCTTTTGAAGACTAGAACTCAACATTGTTCCATTAGATTGGCAATCAAACTAGTGAATTTTAATTCTCATAGAGTCATAGAATTTTTTATTATATCTAAGTTTTCAATAGAACCATTTGGTTACTATCATATAAGTTTTTCTTGTTGCAAAAAATTAACTCTCAAGAGGTAAAAATATTCCTACAATAGATAGATAAGAACTTCATCTTAATTTCTTGAAAGTCAAAGTTACTTTCTTCATGTAGGGATTGATTCTTTATTGCAAAAAAATAAGGATTTATAATATGAAGGCCTAAAGAGAAAGGTCCCATTCAAATATTTGCAGATTGAATACTCATGGTTGATATATCAAGGAGATATTTAGTGTCCATGGAAGCCAAATTAAAGATTGCAAATATACGAAGGAGGTCCTAGAAATAATACCCCATTTAAGATCGAAGAGACTCAAGGAGAATATTCCTAGCTAAATATTGGAGATTGGCGATCTCCATTGAAGACTGAAAAACTTCCAATTGATGAAGAGGTCCATTGAAGGCCCTATTGAAGAAGATATTCATTGAAGAATCTATTGAAGAAGAGGTCCATTGAAGACCCTATTGAATAAATTCCATTGTGGAAGATTGAACATTGAAAATAACTAAAAAAATATTCTATTGCAAATTTCAGTAGCAACAGATTCAAGAAATCCTAGAAGAAGATCTATTTTCCATAGTTGAATATTGAAGAGGCCAAGGAAGGTCTCATTGAATATTTATAAGCTGCGAGATTGAGAATATTGGAGAGGTATCAAGAAGAAGGCTTGGTTAGCCTCATTGAAGGAGTTCATAAAAGGACTCATTGAATAAATTACTACCAAAGAAGAATCTAAGAAATTGCGACAATCATCGCCATCCGATGACAAGCCCAAAGGATAAATTTTGGCAAGAATATTGTCAAATCAAATAGGTAGTATTGAATAGATCTCAAGTTTGATAGATTGTTTGAGGAGGAGGTCTACTTTGAAGTCAAAATTTTGCAAGTGAAAAGAGATAGAAGAACCACCAAATCTACGAGATTTGGGGGCCATCATTGAAGGATGTTCTTGAGCAACATCTTTGTCGTGATTTGGGAAGAATCCTACCAATTTTTTGGAATTCAAGAGCATAATTTCAGTGATGATATTGACTGCATTACAATCTGGAAAAGTTTCATATTTGAAGATAAATAAAAGGGTAGCATATTAACAACACTCAAATCTACAAAATACAAAGTTCATGGACAACGAAAAAGGCAGAAATCAAAGAAATTAAAAGCAACAATGAAGATTTCTTAGTGCTGAAAATTTCATAAATTATGGGCAGCATTAGTGACTTCTAAAAAATAGATTCCAGAAGCACATTCTAAAGAATTTTTGAAGCCACCAAATCAGAGTTTAGAGCAACAAGTTGATAAGGTATTGAAGCTATAGAAAGGTGGAAAAAGAGTTGTTTTTGGATAGCATAGAAGAGCTGCAAAATCATCCACAAAAGGCAGCCATTGAGGTGACTTGAATCACCATTATATCCATCATCTATGAGATAAAATGAACGCAAAAATAAGGTACTGATTTGATTTTTCATATTTGGTTTTATATTAAGGTTTATTAAGCACCATTTTTCCAAAGGATCATAAGTTGCATAGAATAGTTTTCATTCCAAGTCTTCAAAATAGTGCAGAAGTTATAGTTTACAAGGAGAAAATCTACACACAAAAAAATGGAAGTTAGGAAGACTATATTTTCTTTAGAAATAATGCAAAATATTACATTGAGTAGCTTGGGATAAAAGTTTAAAAAATAGCCAAGAAAGAAAATTATTGTCAAGATTTAAAGGCAATATTCTAGTTCAGCCAAACTAGTCATCAAAGATAGATTTTTTTTAGAGCTATTTTGTAGAAATAAATGAAAGATTATTGTGTCAATGAATAGACACCAAAAAGGATAAAAATACCTTCAAAATATGGATAAGAGAATATAGAAAATTTTACTTAGAAAAATATTTTAAAAGGAATAAGAAATTCAAAGTTTAAGTGCACATCTCTAAATGTATTTACAGGACAGTTTGTAGATTAAAGCCCATATTCTGAGTAAGGTAAAGGATATATTTTCAAGCACAAGGGGGTAGTCATAGTATACATTTATGATTCATCCAAAATACTCCACAAGTGCATCAAAAATGGCAGGTTTTACAAAGGAAAAGGAAGTGTTAAAAACTCCACAAAAAAGGGTACTCTACAAAACCTTATGAAAAGAGCCTTCAAAAAGAAATAGATGGTCCATTCAAGAGGGTGAAATTCTAGATTATATAAGGTATCAAAAGACACCCAAAATAAATTTTATCCATTGAAATTTCTGCCCATATAAAGCACCAAAATAAACCTACAAAAAGAGACCAAACAAGTGGAAATAGAAGGGTGAATATTAAGGTCATATTGCACCAACAAAGGAGGTGATGTCATCGTTGAAGCATGCTGAAAACAACAGTTCTTCCACATACAATAATTTCATTGAATATGGCACAAATAGTATGCTAAAGAGAAATTTTTTGCAGTAAGAGAAGTTTTTGGAATAAAGCATTGGAGAGTGCTATAAAATTCAAAGGAAGATAGGAATCATTGGCCACATAGAGGAGTTGTTCTAAGCACTCAAGTAGAAGAGTGCCACATTTCAAAAGGTGTTTGGAGTTACCAACATTATAGTATAATGTATTCCTAGCAAGGATAATACAAAGGAGCACCCAACATCATAAGGTAACACTCCTCTCAGCCAAGATAAGACAAAGGAGTGCTCAACGAAGGTAAATAAGACAAAACAGGTTGATTACTCTCCATACATGAGTGCCCAACATGGAAATAGAAGGTAAGAGCATCTATAATAGCCATAAACCACCAAGGAGTAATAATACAAGTTCCACTTATCATAGGCATTGAAATAAGGAGCTAAACAAATGTTTTCAAAGGACAAGCACCACATGTCATAAGCACTACAAGGAGGTGCAAGTATAAATTTTTTCAAGAAGGTGAAGAGTATAAGTGCCATTCAACACTCCCATATCATATTGCACCAACTAATGAAAGCTCCTATGTATGTAAACAAAGGAGGAGATCCCAAGGTTGCATCAAACACATTGAAGAATACATTGTTATTCTAGAAAGTACGAACAAACCATACAAGTGCACATAGAAACCAACAATACAAGGTCACGTAGAAACCAGCTAAAGGGTGGTAGCTATTTACAAGAACAAAATAGATTTGGATCAAGCCAAGGTGTCACACTTAGCACACAGAGCATCCAACAATGGAGTAAGAATATTAGTGCACACAATCAGCCAATATTTGGGAGAAGAAAGAAAGAGAAATCAGCCATCTACAAGAAGAAGAAAAGGTGCACAAGTAAGGTGAAAGGAAAGCAATAAATCATCCCTTACAAACAACATACACTCCATACAACTTGCAAAGAAGAATCAAGAATTAAATTAGGTGAGAAATATCCATTATTATATTACAATTTTGATAACAAGTTCATTACATATACTAGAGATATTAAAAGTAGAAGTAATAAGGAGTTTAAAGGATCTCTAGAAAAGAGTATTGGATTTTAGAAGGTATTGGTTTAAACTTGAAGCACATTCAAACCATTTCCATTTGATTCAAAATAACATTTACAAAATATTAACATAGGGAGATATAAGTAGTAAATAAATATTATTTTGCAAACATTTAATATTTCTAAAACTTCTAATTAGGGAGATACGAGGAATCTTACTTCAAATTGAATTTCTAGAAGTTTAGAACCTATCATTGCATCAAGTTTTGAATCCATATTATTGAAGATTGCATTTCTAATAGATGTCTAAAAGTAATTGATTGCAAGTGATAGAGGTGAATCATATTTACAACATATATTAATACTAGGGAGATATAAGGTAACCTACTAGGACCATCATGACATCAAATAAGTTCATGCTTTCAGAATATCAATTACTTAAAGGTCCAAACTATTTCTCATGGAAAAACAAAGTAAAGGCCATCTTGACATTTGAAAATTTCTAGGAAATTACTATTGGGACTATAGCACCCCAAAATTGGCACAGTTAAACCTTAGTAAAAAGATAACAATTTGAACTTTAACCCCAAACAGCCCGATAATAGCCTGTTACCGATTTTCCTTATTTTTTGTGCCATTTTTAGGATTTGTTTTTACCATTGGAAAATATCATCATAGATTAGATGAAATCGTCCCAGATCTGACAAATTCATCTAGAACAGAATGTCCAAACGATTTCATCCCAAAACCAAATTTTCATAATTAGCTTCTATTTCAACAACTTCTCTAACCTGGGCAGAAAGTGTGTCTGCGTAGTTAGAGTCTCCCCCATTGGAGATCTCCCAAATTGGGATGATCTCCAACCTCCTAACCTCTCCCTAATCCTATATAAATTGGGACTTTCTCAGTTTATCCCCTTGAACCCCCTAGCTGATGGATTTCCCTGCAAATTCAGTTCCTTGTGCCTTAGAACACCTTCATACTTTTGTTTGTATTGCATATTTCAACTTTTCTTATAGGAATCTTACTGTTCTTCAACCAAAACAAGATTGGATCATCGTAGGTGATTACAAATGATTTCAAATGATCCTGTCACAGATCGATGATGATCTCGTACGATTGGAGGCAATCTCGACTGTAGTCTAGATTGAGGGCAATTAGAACCCAGAGTTTGCATTTCCTTATTGTTTTCTGCATTTCTTTATGCATTGTCTTAGTTATTGTATTTATGCATCTTGGAGTTCACCTCATTTAATATAAATGCATGATAAAGCTAAAATAAATTGTTAAGTTGATGCATTTCATTTTAATTGCTATTTTGATATATTATTTAGACAAATTCATTGTTATTTCTATCATTTCCCCTTGCTTTTGCAGTTGCATTTTTGGTATTTTGTATCTATTTCTGTGATTGCAGGTTTCTGACGAATTCATTAGATCGATGACTATCTCATATGATATCAGATGACCTACTGAGATCTGAGATGATTTTATGCAATCCTCGATGATTACGTACAATTTGAGACGATTTGGACTACTACAAGACTCAGAATCTTCATCAGACATCCGAAAATTAGGTATGTTCTATCCTATTTAGCATATTCTCTGTGTTTAGCATTTATTCACATTTTTTGTATTCATAAAATCAGCATTGGCATATAGAATAGTTTAGATTCATCTTGGCCAAACCTAGGAATTGAATGATTAAAGCGCAAAATGAACACATCAAACCTACTATCAACCTAGGCATGGAAACTGCCACTCAAAATTTTCCTGGTGAACCCACCATCCATCGAAAATTCACCCTTATACCCCTCCCTCGAGAGGCGAGACCTTCAAAGGGCCTCTCAGTATGAGGTATTGTCCCATCCTTCTTGCATCCCCATTTCGGGCATGGATCCTATAGCCTGAAGGTAAGGATGCGAAAAATTTGGAGTGATACATTTTGGTGAACCCGATGTGACAACTAAAAACCTTTTGAAAACAATCCAAAAACCAAAAAAAAAAACAAAACATAAATGCATTTAGAACCAAATATTGCATATCACATTTAGATGGTAGATTATAATAAAATATGAGTTGTCACCATTAATGTTGAGAATCAATTAGCAGTTATAGAGATTACTTATGTACTTAGAGCACCTCAAATAAATAGGGTTCAACCTTTATGGGATGAACTTAATAGAAGATTGAATATCATTGAATATAGGTCAATCAAACTTAGGCAAATCAAGAGGTTTGTCCTAGATAGAATCCTGGATCCTGATCAAGTGACCTTGTATCATGAGCTTCAGAGAGCTTTCCATAGGTGGTTAGAAGATAAAAGAGCCCTTATGTCTTCTAAATTGTACACCTTTGAGGAATACCTCGACAATGCAGTTGTAGTACATAAATTTCTATCTCGTATAAACGATCAAGAGGTCGCTCTTACAGATAGAAAGAGATGGAATAGAGTTCCTAGAGCTATGTTATACCGAGAGTATTGCCATGAGCTCTATTTTTACAAGACTGAGTCAGAAGTAGATAACATCACCATAGCACATTTTGTTAAGTTCTTGAAAAACCATTTCCAATTTGAAGAGGAGCATTTCATGACTCCTGATGAACTTGATCCTATCAATGACATCTATAAACTATTTATAGAAAACTAAGTCATTCTTTTATTATTATTATTTCTTGCATTTAGTGTGTTGTTTGTTGTCTTTATTATCATAAAAACAAAAACATAACAAAAAAAAAAATCAAAACATTTTCTTTTAAGTATTATAGTAGGTATATAATTAAAATATATACCTCCCAAATTTGTTGCAAATATATTAATATATATTTGCTAAAATCTAAATTTAAACATAATGACCAGACTCAGGAATGGAAAATAGACTGAAGTAGAAGAAGATTGGTTAGGAAGACCAGTAAATAAACCAGATGTCCTTCCTGAAGACCCAATTTAGGAAGAAGGAACCCTAAACCAACAAGAAGAAGAGTTTGTTGATGCAAATGAACAAAGAGAAATTGTTAGAGAGGAAGGATCCTCATCTCCTAAAATATCCCCGGAAGGAGCAGTTACTTTTGAGAACATGGAACATTTTTGGAAGTTCCTCAATACTAATATTGGCACTCTTAATAGAGAATTCCATATGGACAAGGGTCAAATTAGTGACACTCAAGCAACCCTAGAAGACATATATCACACACGCACTAATCCCTTGTCCTTCATTGATCAAGAAAGTGATCAAGCTGGACCATCCAATTTGGATATGGTTGCTATAATCCAAAACATGCAACAACAATAGGTTACCCAACCACCTAGAGAGCCTGTTACCAAGCCTAGGGTTATTCCCACACAAAAGAAACCATCATTCACTGCTTTATTTCATCAATTTATTGATCAACATACCTCAAATCAACAAAAGCCTAAAACAAAACCAAATGCCAATTTCCAACAATCTGGGGTACAACATAATGCCACAACAAATCTTCTCCATAATATTCTTCCTACCAACCATTTGCATAACAACAATATAGAATCTAATCCTTATGTCACGCCATCTTACGCTCACAAATCCCATACTCATGTACCACCAAACCAATATGGTGGAAAAACTAGTAATATGGAAGCCATGGTGAAACAATTAGTATCCCGCATGGACCAGATAGATCCCTATCATCCCTCGTACAATTATCGAGAGATGTGTAGTCAGCATCTAGATCCCATAGTTGTAGCACAACCATATCCTAAATACTTTCCTATGCCTATCCTACCTATATATAAAGGAATTGAAGATCCCATAGAGCATCTTCGTATGTTTAGGATAGTGTGTCATGATATATCCCATGATGATTTGTTATTACTAAAAATGTTCCCAAAAAGTTTAGGAGGGATGGCATTGGAGTGGTATTATCAATTGCCCACTCATTCTTTGAGAAATTTTGAAGAGACTGTTGAATATTTTGTGCATCAATTTAGTGCCTACATTGAAAGGCATGTAACTATTAAAGATTTGTACAACCTAAAACAAGACAAAGAGGAATGTTTTGCTGATTTCCTAGCTCGATGGAGACAATTGATAGAAAAATTACACTTTGTGTTACCTTATCAAGAAATGCTAGATATATTTATCAATAATTTACAAGAAAAACTATCCTACGAGTTATCAAATGCTACCTTGACCACCTTCGATCAAGCTATAGATTTAGCTCGAAGAGTGGAAGATGCTCTTGTTAGGAGAGGTCAACTTAAAAAGAAAGATGATGAGAAAACATAAAGAAATCAATATAAAAATAAACAAGTTGTGGGCGATGGAGTCACTGATAGTAGAAGTATCGCTACTGTTAATGTTGCAAAAACAATACAGAAATTTATACTAAAACCTCCTGATAAACCACCCCGAGAATTTACTAGGTTAAATCAACCCTTATCAACCATTCTCCCATAATTACTAGCGCGAGGAATGATCCAATTACCAAATATCTAGGAACCTGATCCAACTATACCCAAATATAGGGCTGATTTACACTGTGATTTCCATAGAGGACTTGGACATGCTACCAATTATTGTAAAAGATTAAAACATAAAATACAAGACCTGATTGATAACAATGAGATGGATGTGTAAGCCTTTCAACCTAAACAAAATCCTCCTAATAATGCTCAAAATAACATCCCCCAAAATCAGAATCAGAATGCCAATCAATCATTGGACATATTTCAACATCCTTTACCAAAGCATGGTAAAGAGGTGGCTAATCAAATTGAGCATCATAATGTTCCCCTTCCTACTCAATATGTAGGAGCTATTAGTGGACATTTACCTATTCATGATCCGCAAATATTTGATACCACTTTATCCATAGTTACGACTACACCTCTATATAATATTTGGACACGTAATCTTAGTGATACTGAATATGAGACTGAAAGTGACATGGAAATCACTTCAAATCAATCGAATAGTTCTGAAGATGAATCAGATCCTATTCAACCTATCACAAGTTCTATGATTCCAGAAGAACCATTTCCAAAAAGAGTCACTACTCGACCATGGTATCAACAATTACTTTCCAATGAACAAGCTATAAATGCTAGACCAATACCCATTCATCATCCACAAAATAATATTATAGGTACCATCGAAGTTGTTACTCGAAAACAGGCTCAAAATTCTCAACAAGATCAAACTTAGAATGATGGATCAACTCCATTCGTTTTGAAAAATCCCAATAAAGGGAATCATGTGCCTAATGTTCAACCTAAACCTCCTTATAATATTAATGAACAATTATCAAATACTACAGCTAGAATTTCCCTTTTAGACCTTTTAAGATCTTCTCCTACCCATAGGGATGAATTAATGCTCACATTAAGTAATACAGTTGAGGTCAGAGTTGAGTAATAAATATCCCCGATGGCCAAAGTTGAGTAATAAAGTTGAGGAGCAACTGCATTGAATCTATATGGCTATTGGAAGTTAAAACCTAGATGGACAAGCAAATCCCATGTTATTGAATATTAATTTGTTTAATAAGAATGTTAGAGTCTTATTGATAGTGAAGCTATATGTATCTTTATTTACACTATATTATTATGGATATGCTGAAAATACCTAGATTTTTAGCACAATGGTGGAAATTTGAGTATAGGTATGGATGAAATTACTCAATGGATAAATGCTTACCTACATTCAAGATTACTTTACCCAATGGATCTACTATTTGGTATTTATATGTCGAACCACCACATTCATTTGATATTATCCTAGGTATGGATTGGTTAAAGTCGTAAGGAGACCTAATAAAATTCCAAGAAATATGGATGGACTATATTGAATAAGGATAAGAGGAGGATAAGTGTTCAAAGTAGGTAATGGTCTTCTTGACCATAATTGTTGTTAGGTATGCAACTTAAAAAATTAATTGAATAACATGTGCTTATACTAAGAGGGGGAGGTGAACATTATAGTATCAAACTTTTTGCTTTTTAATCCATATGACACCATAAACAATATTAAATAAATAAACATCACACAAAGCATCACACACATGAGAGACATGATTTAATGTGGTTCACCCAATGTGGGCTACTCCACGGAGAAAATATTTCTTATAAACTTTTCTCAAATAAATTCTCTTGGGAATCCTTTCCCTATTACAATATTTATGGACCCCTATCCAAAGGAGACACCAATCCCCTAATCAAATTCATGGATCTCTATCCATAGGATAACTCCTTTCTCCTCTGCTCTGGCTTGTGATATTCTAGAAGAACTGCTGCCCCCACTGCTTTGGATAATGGATCTCTATCCATTGAAGACACTTGTCTTCACTGCCTTGGCTAATGGATCTCTATCCATTGGAGATTATCATCCTCTATAATCTATCACCTCCAAAGTTTTGTCTCAAATATGTACTAAACAAAGTCCTTCAGTATAACACAAATATGATTAATCTCTATCTCTGGTCTGGCACACATCTATCCTCAAATATGCACCAAAATCTGTCCTCAAATCTATACTAAACATAGTCCTTCGATCTAGCACAAATCTATCCTCAATATCTATCCTCTTATCTGCACTAAACACAATCCTTCAATCTAGCACAAATCTATCCTTAATATTTGTCCTCAAGCCTTAACACAAAGCTTGACTTAATCTCAAATCAACTTTGCTAGATCTACCCCAAACCTTAACCCAAGGTTTGAACAAATAAATCAATCAACTTTGCTCTCAAGTCTTCTCAAATACTTTTCTCAAATATGCCTTGTAAGCTTCCATAAAATCTCACACTAATCTATCCACAAGTCGTCTCTAGAACTTGTCCAATATCATAGAAACATAAATAGAATTGTTAGAGACTCAATATGTTTCACACTCATAAATAATCAATTATTTTCAATCTCTCTTTCATCACAGAAACATATAGAGAATAGTTATAGACTCAATATGTTTCACATTCATCAACACTCAACCTCTTTCTCAAATCAATTCAGAATATAGAACAATTTGTTTCACAGAAATTGAACTATCACATCAACACATCCACTTGACTAGGCTCAATCAACTCTACTCAATCACTCACTCAATGAAATAATCCTTGCTTACAAACCCTAGTCCAAACTTATGAACATTCACTCAAATATTTCCAACAATTCATATCAACCAATCTCACATAACAATGATACTCATGATCTTTTCAAACCCTAGTCCAAGTTCCTCACTCAACCAAACACTTCAAAAATGATGCTTATCAAACAAGGTTTTATCAACAACTCTTATTCCAGAAAAATACTTTTCACTCCAACTTAGCATTCACAACATTCAACAACCATTCACTAGGAAGATGTGCCCATACCTTTTTGTTTGATGTAGAAGTACCCTTAGAAAACTTGTGTCAATCACAATTTCCTTCTTTCCAGTTTTCAATGGTTAGATGATCAAAATATCACTCTAATACTTTCTCAAAATATTCGTTAGTCACAAAAATAATCAAAGCTCAAATACACCTTATTGCTCCATATTAAAATAATATCCAACACCACAAATATTTAATCAAAACACTTTTTTCAAAACTCTAACCCATAAAAAGAACATCTTAACAATTTAGTTTCATCATAACCCTTTTCAAAAAGATATCTCAAAAATAATCCAAACTCTACTTATGACTCCCTTCTTAATATTGCATTAATTAAATAAATCACTTTATAAAATAATGCAATAAGTCAATCTCTCACTTTTCTAATGTAAAACCAAATTACCCTAGCTTTTAATTTAGTAAAAATAATCCTTCATATATCAAAAAATATTTCCTCAACACTTAGGTTATTTTCATAACTTAACTTTCACATTATCGCTCCTAAACCTTAGCAAAACAAATTAAAATAATTTCCAAAAAATTATTACCACTTTTCATAATCTATGGGGCTCAAAACTTGGCACAATACTCCCACAACACCTTGGTCATGGCTTCCATGCCATGTGAACCACATGCTCCACTTGGATCCTCAAAGCACAACATGTGCTTTGACTCCCTCAAACCCTTAGAGCCCTTTGATCTTCCTTTGACGTCGGTGGAACCACACACTGCACTATTTGAGAGGCACACATTTCAAAATTTGCATGAGCTTCTTTTCTCTTAATATGGATGCAATTAATCGATGCCAAACGATAGGAATGGCTATGGTATTTATACCATATGCCTTCCCTTACCACACACATTGACAGAGAGGAAAATATGTTGGGGAAACAATGTTGTCGTTGGTGCTACCAACTTTGCCTTCGAAATATATTTATTTATAATTATATAAATTCAAAGGAATTTAAAATATTATAAAATAAATATTTAAATCTCCTTTGGGATTTTAAAGTAAAATCCTCCTTAGTATTTAGAAAACCTTTTTTATTTTCCCAACCATGGTTTTAATAAAAACCTTTTATTTTATTCTTCACATAATATTTAAAAATAAACATAATGAAGCTCTTTTGCCACCAACCTTTTGCATTATTCATTTTGACCTTTTGACATGAATGACAATTCATCCTTGACATCAAATACAACTTCATCTACTCAAAATATCCAACAATCTTCCTCTTTGTCATTTATGGCAACCCTATTATCTTTTCAATTTTTCTTAACCTATTTTTGTCCTGCTCCCACGAACTCAATGCTCTCTTCTTTAAATCAAATCTCTCCCCATTACTTAAATATCTCCCTCTTACATAAATATCTCCCCCTTTGACATCAATGGCAAAGGGTCACCTTTGGGGCACAAGGCTAAGAATGAGTCTCTTATCTTAACCCCTCCCCCACATCCTCTTGAGGTGGTTAATTTTGGGGTTGGAGTATTACTCCCAAATTTTCTTGAAGATACTCAAAGGTTTCCTTCAAAAGTGGCTTAGTGAAAATATCGGCTATCTGCTCCTTTTTAGTAACATATTCCAACCTGGCTTGTTTATCTATCACTTGTTCTCTCAGAAAATGATACTTGATCGAAATGTGCTTTGTCCTAGAGTGCATCACTAGATTATTTTAGATACTTATAGCACTTGTATTATCACATAATATGGATATAGGATGATCATGTTTTATCTTAAAGTCTTCTAGAGTTCACTTCATCCATAATACCTATGTACAATTGGTTACTACCACAATATATTCTGCTTTTACTGTAGATAAGGATACTGATGCCTACTTATTACATAGCCAAGAGACTAAACAGTATCCAAGAAAGAATGCTCCTCCACTTGTACTTTTACTGTCATCAATGTTGCTAGCCCAATATGCATCTGTATATGTTGAGTATGAAAATGTCACTTTTGGGATACCAGAGCCCAAAATCCATAGTACCTTTTAGATACCTAAGAATTCTCTTTACTGCTACCACATGTGTTTCCTTAGGTGCTGCCTTAAACCTTGCCACTAAACCCACTAAATGTACTATATTTGGTCTTATAGTTGTAACATACAACAAGCTGCCAATCATAGATCTATATAGTCTATGATCTACCTCTAGAGATTCATCATCCTTACTTAACGTGCATCTTGTAACCATGGGGGTACTTACTAGTTTGCAATCTTCTAATCTGAATTTATTTAGCATCTCTTTTATATACTTGGTTTGTGAAAGAAATGCTCCTTTCTATGATTGTGAAATTTGAACTCCAAGAAAGAAGGACAACTCACCAAGCATAGACATCTCAAATTCATTCTGCATGTTCTTTATAAATTCTTTACACATCTTATCATTGTATCCCCCAAAAATGATGTCATCAATATAAACAACCACAATTAGTAGATTATTTCCTTCATTTTTTATGTATAATTTATTCTCTGCTATTCCTTTTATGAATCCCTGTTCCTGAAGATACTTATACAATCTTGAGTACCATGCCTTAGGAGCTTGATTTAGACCATACAATGCCTTTTTCAATATACATACATGATCTGGTTTATCTGTTAATATGAATCCCTTTGGCTATTCAATATAGACTTCTTCTAGAACACCATTTAGAAATGTTGACTTAACATCCATCTGATATACCTTGAATTTTTTAAACTTGAGAAGGCTAAAAATATTCTTATGGATTCAATTTGTGCAACTAGAGCAAAAGTCTCATCAAATTCAATTCCCTCTACTTATGCATAACCTTTGCATACGAACCTTGTTTTATTCCTTATTACCTATCCATATTCATTTAGCTTGTTTTTGAATACCCATTTTGTGCTGATCACATTCTTATCATTTGTTCATGGAACAAGTTCCCAAGTCTTGATTTTATTTATCTGATCTAATTCCTCTGTTACATACCAAACCTAGCCGTCGGCTAGGTATTCCATGTGTATTAAATTCATATATATAGATTAGCTAGTTTGGTACATTTTATCATCTTATTCAATTTATCATCTACATTTCTCGCATAAGCCTTTACGGTGGGGACGAGCCCACCCTGAGTGGCGAACTACACTTCATTTGTTTTATCGACAATTATTGAATTTGAGATATATTCATCGTGTTCCTACTATGTGACATCGAATTCTAGAGTTTGCATTGTATATTCTGAGTATTGATTTTAATTTAATAATTAAGGAGTAGTCATTACGCTCCAAGTGGTATCAGATTTCAAATTTTGATCCTGAAGCACACAGCTGTAGGCGTCATTGGCAGCACGCTACAGCCATTAGCAATTGTGATTCCACTGCAGCCAACGTCCATCGGGTGCCTTTGGCAGCACACTACATCCATTAGCAGCTGCAATTCCACTACAGCCAATGTCCATCAGCCACATGCTACAGTCCGCAGCCATCCATAGGCAGCACTTAGCTCGCAGGCGGCCACTATAGCAATTAACAGTCACTGAGCATTCAAAAATCTGGCAAAAATACCTTGCAATTCCTCCCGAAGCCATTAGCCAATCAAAATTCATGATTTTATTCATATTTCCAAAAAAACTTAAGGTTTTTATTTTATTTTTGGTGCTGACGTCAGTTAAATTTTTTTTTCCTTCGTGGGTTTTGCTATTTATCCCACATTGGCAGTGTTTCATTTGCGAAAGGGTTTAAAACTTTGGAGTCACACCCTATACATCGTGACTGCAGTCACACGTCTGGAGCTCCTACGTGCATAGCAAATCTATTCCATCCATTCGTCTCGTCACGTCTCTTTCGTCCACTCATCGCGTCTCTTCTGTCTGCTTGTTCTGTCTGTTCATCTCGTCATGTCTTTTTCATCCACTCGTTTCGTGTCTTGTTCATTGTCTGTCCTTGTTGTCCACTATCTAGCTGTCATTTTTTCTAGTTACTTAGTCATCGTTGTTCACATTCGT
The DNA here is from genome assembly GCA_028583015.1 of Wollemia nobilis. Taxonomy (NCBI): domain Eukaryota; kingdom Viridiplantae; phylum Streptophyta; class Pinopsida; order Araucariales; family Araucariaceae; genus Wollemia; species Wollemia nobilis. The sequence goes on along the minus strand of JAQPPZ010001711.1, from coordinate 2,626,440 downwards.
GTGTCGTTACTTGTCAGTTCATGTCTGTTGTGTCCTCCCATTGCGTTCTTCATGTCGTGTCTAGCTTAGTCGTCATCGTTGTTCGTGTCGAATCTATCATTGTTTGCATGGCATCCTTGGTGGTATAGTCCTCTCCCTGGTCAAGCCGTGTCACCTTTGTTGTCTTCCAGTGGTCTTGTCCTTCATCCAGGTTAGTCAAGTGTCGTATCTCACTCAAGTGTAAAGTTGTCATCGTCGGATAGTGCTAAAAAATTGTCAAGTGTAAAGTTGTCATCGTCGGATAGTGCTAAAATTTGTCAAGAACTTATCCAAAGTTGTCCTCAAGGAGCCAACAAAATTCAAATCTGCACCGCAGTTGGAGTGGCATTTAAGGCAGAAAAAACAACAATTTTTTTGCCAAAATATAAACCAAAATTTTGCAAAAATTGAAGCTCAAGGATTATTAAGCAAGATATTTTGAACAGTGCATGAGTAGAAGTTGGATAAAAGGACCTAACCATCGACTATCAAGCTCGGAGATGACCAATAACAACACAATAAGACTTCATCGAAGCCCAGGTACAAAAAATTCTCCTTCTCCTTTCAAAATTGGTAGTTATAATCCACATCATCCACTGGTAGACCCTATGGCTACTAACCCTCCCCCAACTCATGACAACATCACACAAGGAGACTCAAGTAACTCAGCCATTTCCATGAATGAAACTCTTCGACTCTTAATAGATGGTATGTGCGAAATTAGTGTCAAACTAAAAACCCTAGTGAGCACACAAAACTAGCTTAATCCTAATACTAATCCCCAAAATCACTCCCATGCCCAAAGGAATGAAGAAAATGACACTCAGGATGACGATTGGGAACAACAAAGAGGCAATTCAGATAATTACAAGGATCGCTATCATAGACAACGGTATAACCAAGATCAGGAAAGGGATATGGGTTATCACCAACCGAGAGGCCCTAATAATTTTCCATGCATTGATATGCCCACTTTTGAGGGTCATGATCCTCATGGTTGGATAGCCAAAATGGAAGGCATTCTCGACTTATACCAAATTAAGGAATTTGATAAAGTCCCTTTCGCTGCATCAAAATTAGGCACTGAGGCCTACCAATGGTTCATATGGCTTAAGCAAGAGAAAGGAGCTACTATTAACTAGAAAAAATTCACTACTTATTTTTTAGAAAGATTTGATGAAGGAGCTACATCGTCATACATAGTAAAACTGTTATCTCTTAAACAAGAAGGTTTGGTTAGCGAGTTTGTTTCAGAATTCACCAGTTTACTACCATATACATTAGACCTCAGTCCTAAAATAATGGTGGTAGCTTTTCACAATGGATTGAAAGAAAATATTAGGGTGGAGGTGGACATTCAAAATCCAACCACGTTGAACGATTGTATAAGAATAGCCAAGCTGGCTAAGAAGAGAATTCAGTTGTATGCACAGCGTGAAACTTATAGTCGTCCTTCATATCGCAACAATTCCTTTCGTAGAAATGATCAACCATCAAGATAATTTTGCTATAAATGTTGCACTCATCATCCCAGGGAACAAGCATGTGCCCAAAAACAAAACTTTCATATTGAATGCGAACAATATGAAGGAGAAGAGGACAAAACTTACCAACAAGAAGAACCTAGGCAAGAAGAACTACCAATTACTCTAGAAGAGAAGGAAGAGGATACAATGGTGATCTCCGTACATGCCCTCATGGGGTTAACCGCCCACCATACCATCAAGGTACTAGGATTTCTCTGCCAGAAAAATGTGAATGTGCTAATTGATTCTAGCAGTACCCATAATTTTATTAACATCAAAACAACAAAAGCTTTGAATTTATTCATTAACTCTTCCAACAAAGACAAATTCCAAGTTCTAGTGGCCAATGGGGTGAACGCGCAATGTGTTGGTCGAACATCTCAAGTTTCCATAAAAATGGGTACTTATACCTGGTTTGGATCCCTTTTCATCATGAATTTTGGGAACTCTGATGTCATTTTGGGAGTTGAATGGTTGGAAACATTAGACACATTTAACTTCAATTTAAAAAAATTATTTGTGGAATGGAAGGAAAATGGACGAGTCATTCGCTTACAAGGCATTACTACTCCTCCATCACAAATGGTGAGCTCTCATAGTATGGAGAAGATGTTAAAAAAGGGTGGATATGGATTTATAGCTCAAATTAATTGTTTGGAAAAACAATCTCGAGCAACTTCGGATATTACTGCTCCAGATTTACGAGACATCATAACAAATTACGAAGAGGTTTTCCAAGAATCTAAAGTATTACCACCTAAACGATATCATGACCATGCCATCCATTTGGTTCCAGGGAGTGTCCCACCTAACAGTCGTCTTTATCACTATCCTCAACCACAAAAGACAGAAATCGAACAGATCGTTCAGGATCTGCTAGATCATGGAGTCATTTGTCATAACACTAGCCCTTATTCCTCACCTATAGTTCTGGCTCGACGAAAAGATAACTCTTGGCGTGTGTCCTGATTTTTGTTCTCTCAATAAAATCACTATCAAGGACAAATTTCCTATCCCTGTCATAGATGACCTACTAGATGAGCTACATGGTGCAAAATTTTTTACAAAATTAGACCTTCGCTCAGGATTTCACCAAATCGGTGTCCGAGAAGAAGATATTCCCAAAACTGCTTTTCGTACTCATGAAGGTCATTACAAATTTTTGGTCATGCCTTTTGGTCTCACCAATGCACCATCCACATTCCAAAGTCTCATGAACCAAGTGTTTCATCCATTCCTCCATAATTTTGTGTTAGTTTTTTTTGATGACATTCTCATATATAGCCAAACATGGAAGGATCATTTACATCATGTGGATAAAGCCCTTCACATTTTACACAAAGAAAAGTTATTTGTCAAACGTTCCAAATGTTCATTTGGTGTCCAAGAAGTCAAGTATCTTGGTCATATAGTTTCACACGAGGGCATCAAAGTTGATCCCAATAAGATTAAGGCAATTCAAGAGTGGCCTTTACCTAAAACCATCAAGAAACTTCATGGTTTTTTGGGTCTCAAGGGCTACTATCGCAAGTTTGTACAAAATTATGGTAAGATTGCAGCACCTCTCACAACACTCACAAAGAAGGATGCTTTTCGTTGGTTGGAAGAGGCTAATCAAGCCTTCAAAGCTCTTAAGGAGGCCATGTGTACAACTCTAGTATTAGCAACTCCTAATTTTCACAAACCATTTATTATCGAATGTGATGCATCAGGAACAGGAAATGGGGCTATATTAATGCAAGAAGGTCATCCGTTGGCATTTGAAAGTAAATAGCTCTCGGGGAAAATTTTGGGAAGATCAACTTATGAAAAAGAAATGTTGGCTATTCTTCATGCAGTAGAAAAATGGAGACACTACCTAATCAGTATCCGCTTCATTATCAAAACAGATCATAGTAGTTTCAAACATTTTATTTAGCAGAGGTTTTCCTATCCGAAACAAAATAAGTGGTTAACCAAACTATTGGGTTATGATTTTGTTATCAAATACAAGAAAGGGAAGGAAAATGTAGTTGTTGATGCACTATCCAAGAAATATGAAGACGAAGTAATCATTAATGCTATTTCAGGTCCTTGCTCCCAATGGGTGACTCAATTACAAGATGAATGGTTATCCAATAACGAAACTGCTCAGATAATTCAAGAATTGTCTATCGGGTCCTCTAAACACCCTTTGTTCTCTTATGAAGATAAAATCCTCTAAAAGAAGAACCACATTTACATTCCACACAATTCAAAACTCAAATCAAAGATCCTCGACGAATCACATGCTTCTCCATCAGCAGGACATTCAGGATTTTTGAAGACATATTTAAGGGTCAAACAATCATTTTGTTGGAAAGTATTAAAAGCCGAAGTCAAACAATGGGTAGCCGAATGCGAAGTTTGCCAGCGCAATAAAGGAGAGACAGTTAAATCACTAGGGTTGTTACAACCTTTAACCATCCTGGAGCATCAGTGGGAACATATATCCATGGATTTTATTGAAGGTCTTCCTAAATCAGAAGGCAAGACAGTAATCTTCGTAGTCGTAGATCGGTTATCCAAATATGCTCATTTTCAGGCTTTACAACATCCTTTTTTCGTAAGCAAGGTGGCAAAGGTATTTATGGATTCAATCTTCAAATTACATGGTATGCCCAAAAATATTGTAAGTGATAGAGATCTCATCTTCACTAGTAACTTTTGGTAGGAATTATTTTGACTTAGTGGTACCAAATTGAATATGTCTTCGGCCTACCACCCATAAACAGATGGTCAAACAGAAGTCGTTAACAAATGTTTGGGTACATACTTAAGATGTTTCGCTCAAGATAAACAATACCAATGGAGCCAGTGGCTAGAATTGGCAGAATGGTGGTACAACACTTCTTACCATTACTCAGTTAATATGTCTCCCTTTGAAGCATTGTATGGCACCAAGCCTCCAATCGTCGTAGATTATGTACAAGGATCATCCAAAGTAGCCAAAGTGGATGATTGGTTCCAACAAAGGCAGGCTACACTCACCATCCTCAAAGAGAATTTACTCCAAGCACAAAATCGTATGAAACAACAACAAGACTTGCACCGATCAGAGAGAACTTTTAATATAGGTGATTGGGTTTTTCTAAGATTGCAACCCTACAAACAAGCATCATTAAGGATAAAGTCTAGCCAAAAGTTGGCTCCATGATTCTATGATCCTTACCAAATTGTCTGCCACATTGGAGAAGTAGCTTATCAGTTAGAGCTACCCTTATCATCATGAATACACCCAGTATTTCATGTTTCGTGTCTCAAAAAAGTAATTGGTCAGAAAGTGCAAGGTCAATCAGAATTATCAGTGCTCGATGAGGAAGGACGCATATATCTCCAATCGGAAGAAATCTTATAACAAAGAGTACAAAGACTATGGTCATGCCAGATTCAAGAATTTCTCATCAAATGGCAATACTTACCAGTGGAAGATGCCACATGGGAACCTAAAAGTATTTTCTAGACATTTCCAGCTTTGAGGACAAAGCTTTCCGAGGAGGGGAGTCATGTTACATACCAAACCTAGCCGTCGGCTAGGTATTCCATGTGTATTAAATTCATATATATAGATTAGCTAGTTTGGTACATTTTATCATCTTATCATCTTATTCAATTTATCATCTGCGTTTCTCGCATAAGCCTTTATGGTAGGGACGAGCCCACCCTGAGTGGTGAACTGCATTTCATTTTTTTTATTGACAATTATTGAAATTGAGATATATTCATCATGTTCTTACTGTGTGACATCAGATTCTAGAGTTTGCATTGTATATTTTGAGTATTGATTTTAATTTAGTAATTAAGGAGTAGTCGTTACGTTCCATCCTCATCCATTGCCTTAATCCAGAATTCATTTCTATTTTTTTGATTGAAGTCCTTTGTATTAATCTTCTATAGCAAGGAAAAATTTACTTGTTGAGATGGTGTTATTATCCTTCTCCTTGTTTGCCTTTCATTTGGATTCCCAATGATTAGATATTTTGGATGATGCTTTTGTACATATCTGGATGGAGTTTTAGGAAGAAGTCTTTGTGTTTCTTCTTTTTCTTCATCTGATTCCTCATGAAAATCTTCTTGACAACTTCCATCTTCTTGATACATAGTTTGTTGAACTGGTTCTCTTGAATCTATCTTCTCATAAATTGTTACATTTATACTTTCTACAATAGTGTGTGTTCTCTTATTGAAGCATCTACAGGATTTACTCTTAGAGGAATAACCAATAAAAATTCCCTCATCACATCTTGGGTCAAACTTACCTAAGTTTTTATCTCCTCATATTATTTAGCACTTGCTTCCAAAAACCTTGAAGTGTTTTACAGTGGTCGGTCTTCATTTCCAAAGCTCATATGGAGTCTTGTGATGGTTTGCCCTCATTTGAGCCCTAGTGATTATGTATACTTTTGTTTTGACTGCTTTCCTCAAAAATCCATCTAAAATTTTGAACTCATTTAACATAAATCTAGCCATATCTTCAACAGTCCTATTTTTCCTTTCAACTACTCCATTTTTTTAAGGAGTTCTTGTCGCTGAGTATTCTCTCTTGATCCCATGTTGTTCATAAAACTCTATAAATTCATTTGAGGTAAATTATCCTCCTCTATTAGATCTGAAGCACTTAATCCTCTTGTCAGTTTCATTTTCAATTAATTCCTTAAATTGTTTAAATTTTTCAAATGCATCTAACTTCTCTTTCAGGAAAGCTACCCAAACCATTTTGGAGTAATCATCTATAAACAATGTAAAGTAACTCTCACCTTGAATACTATGTGTTATGGTATGACCACATAGATCAGTATGTATTAGACCTAATGGCTCAAATCACATATATCCATTTGACTTAAACCTTGTTCTAGTTTGCTTTCCATGTTGACTAGGTGCATAGATTATATTTTGTGGCCTTTTTAGCTTAGGTAAGTCTCTGACAGCCTGTTTATTGCTTATGTTGAATATGTTCTCAAAATTTAAATGACCCAATATTCTATGTCATAACCAAATATTATCTTATTATAATATAAAACACTTCTCCCCTTTGATATCATTAAGCATGTAGATATTATTTGGAGTTCTTCTTGCATTTGCAATGACTTTTCCAAATTTTGATTTTCTTATTTCACACCTATCTAGGTGAAATGTAACCATATGACCTTGATCACAAAGTTGACATACACTTAGTAGATTATGTTTTAACCCATTAACATACAACATATTTTCTATTCTTTTTTTCCCATTATCTAATCTCAGAGTTCCTATTCCAAAAATCTTTGTTGATCCATTATCACCAAAACTTATTGATCCTCTATTGTTTTTTTTTAGTACAATGAATTTGTCTTTGTCTCTCATCATGTGTCTAGAGCAACCTGATGAGGCCTGCAAATGCCTCATCCATGGACTTGTTTTTATAACTTCTAAACTATTTGGAATACCTTATGTTATGTTTTGATGCTAATTATGATGATAAAATGCATTATATATTAGTATTTACATGTTTTAAATTTTGAAGAGCATATATTCTGTTTTAACTATTTTTTTGTATTTTTGAGACCTGTTTTAGCTGAATTCTCTAAGCATATTAGGATTTATTTGAAGTTGCAATAAAATATGCTGATTTGTCTTTAGTTTTAAAAACATTCCATTTGCTTTCCCTACCATATAATAATTTCAAATTACCAAAAGGGCACCAAAACCTATTCAAAGTAATTTGACTGTGCAGGAAATAAAATTTGACCATTCAAATTCTAGCCAGCTATGTATGAATAGCATGACATTGAATTGGTCAGTTCCATTACACAACAACTAAGGAATAGGTATTTTGGGAAAAAATGGAGACTTTTTAGTTTTTCAAAACCACTTTCCTGCATAGCTAATGCATGAATAAGTGCCAGAACTGTTACACTTCCTGATATTCCATAACAACTCCAAAATAAGCAGAGCAGGAATAGTTTTGGTCAAAAACATCCACAAAATAGTCAAAAATGTGGAAAATGGCAAGGTAACATTGATTGCAGATATATGAGGGATTATATTACCTTTTCCAGTGCATTTCTTCCAATGGATGTAGCCCAACAAAGGAAATGGATAAGCTATAGAAAAAAAGTCCTGCATTTTAGGGAGACAGTTCTAAAAATAGTTGTAAAATATTTGAAAAGTAGCAACATACCATATCAGTATTGTAATAAGATAATATAAATAACCTATCTCCCATTCGGTTGAGCCTATAGGAGATAGATATATAGATATAGAATAATTCCAGCATTGTGGCATTGTAAGTTTTTGTCATTATAGTAGAGCAGTATTTTGCAAGTTTTCTCCTGTATTATTGTAATGCTATTTGCATAATTAATAAAGGTGCATTTTCCTCATTGTGTTAGCATTTTGAATAAACGTATAAGGTTTAGATAGTTTATAACAAGTAATTTTCACCTTCTTCTGGTTCAAGGAGCAAGGGCCACTTCCAGACCTAGGATAAGGGACAGCATTGACAGGTTTCCTACTCATTTCTTGTTGTAGCTGATTAGCAGAAACCTGACAATTGTATTGCATGCTACTAGTTGTGTTAGATTGCATATGATGCTTGATAATAATTAATGAATTTCATTTGATCACCTAGGATAGATTCATGCATCTTACATCATAAAGCATTTTCTATTTCCCGTTGTATTCTTAGGTTTTGACATTTCCAATTTGCATCAAAGAATTGCTTAATGTTCTAGTTCTGCAACAAGTGATTACTATACTTTGAATTTTGTTACTGTAATTAGGTTCTACTTTATGTAATGTGTGATTTTCAATTCTACAAGTTTTATTTCTACTATTTTCATTTTTGCATCATTTCATTTCTATCATTTTAAATTCTACAACAGTAGTTAGTTTTCCTTTCCTACAACAGTTTCAACTTCTGTGATTTCATTTCTGCAAGGATAATTAGGAGTCAATTTCAGTTTTTAGGAATTAGAGGTGACATCAAACCCCCAAATGCTAACTTTTTTACTAATAAAGCCATCTCCTGAATGAAATGATCCTTAAACTGCTTGTCTTTCCTATCGTATACAAGCATTGGACATCACCCTGGATTGACAAGTATGTTGACTAAATGATGAATAATTGATGACACTCATCATTTTTTGCACCATTTTTGGGGATACCTTAGGTGTTGTTAGGAGAAGCATAGCAGTTCATGAACTATTCTGTTATAGGTAACAGTACTTGAAAACTAAATTCTAGTTTATTTAGTGGATGAGCATGGATGAATAGGCCAAGAGATGAAAGAGGAAGGTTTATCAAAATTGGATATTTTCCACCAAGGCGTTATTCACGATCAGGTGAAGATCTGCCTGTGTATGAACTTCCTAAAAGACTTAAATGAGAATCATTTTCTTCATAAACTGAAATCCTAGGATCTTTGCAAGAAGAAATCTTAGAGGCACTTGCTTCTAGACATACCCATAGGGCTAATCCATCTTAACTAGTTGAACAAGTCAAAACTGAGGAAGCACCTATGGTAGAACAAGGAGAACGTGGTAGGGAAATTTTTGGTCATGATGCTGACAATCCTGTTAGAAATTTTGAATACCATATTCATCTGAATCCTACTTAGAATGCTCCTATGAAAACAATTTCACCCTTAGTATTACCAATATTTATGGGAATTGTTTTTGAAGATCCTGATTAGTTCCTATTTGAATTCAAAGTTCTGTGTTAGACTTATGACTATGTCAATGACAACCAAAAAATGAAGTTATTTCCCTCTACACTCAAAGATGCAGCCTTACGATGGTTTATGAGCCTTGAACCAGATTGAATCCACACTTGGGATCAAATGGAAACTACATTTTTGGATAAGTATCAAAATTATTATAGAGTGAGAAATAGGAAGGATGATTTATTTCAGATTAGACAAGAAGATGATGAAAAATTAGAGGATTATCTTGATAGATTTACCTTTATTCAAAAGAGATGTGGTCCTGTGGAAATTGACTTATTAAAAATTATATTTTTGAGAGGTTTGTAGGATGATTCCAGAGAAGTATTGGATTTAATGGGAAAAGGAGATATAAACTAGCTTGAGATTAATGATATTATAGAGTTATGCAGAAATTATTCCCACACTAGGCAAAGAAGAAGGAAGCAGAATCCTGGTAATACTAATATAAAATATTTGATGGAAGAAATGGCTAACATGAAAACTGATATTCTTGTACAATTAAATTCCACATTAGGGGAAAGGAATTCAAAATCCAATTCTTCACCACACCTGGCCATCTATTGTCCTAGATGCAGAAATAAATATGCCCTACATGATTGTCCTTTAGATAGAACCTCTATCTCAACTATTTGATGCATATGTTCAAAAGAGAATAAAACTGATAGGCGTCATTTTTTGCCTCACCTGAAAAGTATTTTGGAAACTCAAACTGAAGAACTTAATGTTATTAGGCAGAGGTCAGGTGGTAACTTTTCACAATACCAACATACCCCCCATTTTACTATAGGTTGGGGATAAAATCCTTGGAATATGCATTGGGGATATTCAGAACCACCTGTACAACCATGAAATCAATCTTGGGTATCTTCCCAAGATTGGTCACATCCTCCCTGGAATCTTGTTAATCTACCTTGGACACAAAATCAACAATATGGGCAAAGATGGGGGTCACAATACCCATCATATCAAGGGCAGCAAAGGTATCAAGGGTAAACTCAAAATTTACTACCAACTCCTAATAAAAACTTTCAAGGAAGAATACAACCTCAATAAGCACAACCAGTTAAGCAACCCCCACTTCCAGATCAGCCTATGGATAACCCAAATAATACCAGACAAGCAACCCTTGTTTATGGAGTCGAGTCTGAAGACACTGCTGCAGTTCATGTACTTGATTGTAGTAATATCTAGTTACGTTCAGGGAAATTTTTACCTGACCCTGCCCCACCCACCATTGAAGAAATTTATGGAAAGCAAGAGTCTCCAAATTTAGAACCAATGCAAACAAAAGAAAAAGAAGAGAATCCAAAAAAAATGCAAGGGAAAAAGGAATCTTCTTCAAAAGTAGTGCCATACCCTGAAAGGTTTGATCATACTGTCACTACTCCTGAATTAGAATTGGTTACAAAACTTAAAAATATGTCTATCTCCCTCCCTTTGTTGCAAGAAATAAAGGATGTGCCCTTAATCAAGAAAACCATTCAAGAATTGTGTATCAAGAAACCTGGTAGAAAGAAGAAAGCCTTTCCTAAAATTGTGCAAGTAGAAGGGAAGTTGGCTGACCTACTATCTAGAAAACTAGTGCCTCCCAAATATAGTGATTTAGTAAGTCTAGTAGTCACAATTACTATTGGGTTAGTGCAAATTCCAAATTTACTAATTGACCTTGGAGCTGCAATTAATGTAATGACTAAAGAAACAATGCAAAAATAACAGCTCAGTAATCTTAGTCCTACCACTACAGTTATGGAAATGGCATATAGGTCAGTTGCCAAGCCAGAAGGGATCCTAGAAGATATTTCCATTGGAGTTTCTTCCTGGGAATATCCTATAGATTTATTGGTATTATAGCCTAGGAATTTAGTTAATGGTTATCCCATCATTCTAGGACGACCTTGGCTTGCTACTGCAGCTACTTTTATAGACTACAGGTAAGGAGAAATGACTATTTTAAATGGCATTGACCTTAAGAGGATTTCCCTGTATCCACCAACACAACCTCCAACCAAATATTTTGGACAGATATGGTATCTTGAGTCTGATGAAGAACAAGAAACTATTGCCACTTTGGCCACAGTAATAGTGAAGGAACACATTGAGGAAGTCAATTCACCAAAAAGGGAAATTTTTGAAGATGAAATTGTCCTGGTGAAAACATTACAAGGAATTAAAGATGATCAAATTCTTGTTCATCGTCTATTATGGAAGGATGAAGAACAAACTTTGGAATATCTGTCACCTATTCCCATACAGGAAATATCTTTCACACTACCACATGGATGGCATCATCATATTCTTACCTCTTTCACATGGCCTATGCAAGGAATGATTCCATCTGGCATCACCTATGCAATAGAATCCAGAGTATTTCATACTCTGCATCCACATCACTGTCCATTAAATTCTCTAATAAGCATATATGAAGTAGTAAATTCTATTTATACATGGATTAAACAAATAGAAATACAACCAGGTAAAGTTTTAAATATTAATAGTTGGATGACTGATGAATAGGAGGTAAATTTTTTTGTTGTCCTACAAAAACATGTTCAAGATTTTTCTTGGAGTTACAAGGACATGACTGGAATTAACCCGAATGTGTGCACACATAGGATATACATTGAAGATGTTAAACCTGTAAGACAACCTCAAAGATGCCTAAACCCTGCTCTGAAAGATATTGTTAAAGAAGAAACTAAAAAAAATTTAGATGTAGGATTCATTTACCCAATTTCAGACAGTAAGTGGGTTTCTCCATTGGTCATTGTTCCAAATAAAAATGGGAAAATGAGAGTGTGTGTGGATTATAGAGTTAAATAAAGTTACACATAAGGACAATTTTCCATTACCATTTATAGACCAAGTGTTAGATACCCTTATTGGCAAGAAATTTTTCTATTTTCTTGATGGTTTTAGTGGTTATAATCAAATACAGGTTGCACCAGAAGACTAGGAAAAAACTACTTTCACCTACCCTTGGGGAACATTTACTTACAAAGTTTTTCCCTTCAGTTTGTGTAATACTCTAGCAACATTTCAAAGAGCTGCTTTGGCCCCTGATTTGACAAATGAAAGTGTAGAAATTTATATGGATGATTTCATAGTATTTGGAGATAGTTTTGGGTATACCTTAGAACAACTTGAAAATGTTTTAATACATTGTGAAACATACCATCTATCTCTTAATCCTAAGAAATGCTTTCTAATGATCGAGGAAGGGATTGCCCTTGGTCATCATATTTCCTCTTATGAGATCAAGGTTGATCCTAAAAATGTGGAAGTCATTAAAAACCTTCCTCCTCCAAAAACTCAAACTGATGTAAGGAGTTTCTTGGAACACATTGGTTTCTACCATAGATTTATTGCCAATTTCAGTACCATAGTCAATCCAATGTTTGCCTTACTCACTAAAGATTCTGAATTTACTTGGTCTATTGAGTGTCAAACATATTTTGAAGTATTGAAAGAAAAGTTAATAACTCCCCCTATATTGAAAGGACCTAATTGGGAACTACCCTTCCATATTCAGACTGATGCTTCCAATACTTCTATTGGAGCTGCATTAGGACAAATTGAAAATGGGGAGCATTATGCCATTTATTACATCAATAAAAACTTGACAGGAGCTAAAAATAGCTACACCACCACTGAAAAGGAATTTTTAGTTGTGATATATGCTATTAATAAATTTTGACACTATATCATAGGATATCAAGTGTTCATTCATACAGATCATGCTACCATAAAATACTTGATGAATAAACCTTTGGTTAGTGCAAGAATTATTCGATGGTTAATACTGTTGCAAGAATTTGATATCACCATAGTTAATAAACCAGGAAAAGCTAATGTGGTGGTAGATTTTTTTTCAAGGTTGCCAAATGCAGATATAGGAGAATTGGTTGAATATACATTCCCAGATGAAAAACTATTTGCTATTTCTATACAATCTCTATGGTTTACAGATATAGCTAATTACTTGGCTACAAGAAATATTCCTCTTCACTTTACTCCTAACCAAAAGAAATAGTTAATCAAGCAAAGCTCTTCTTTCAAATGGATAGGAGGCTTATTATTTAATTGCAGTCCTGACCATGTTTTACGTAGATGTATTTGCAAGGATGAAGTATATGATATCCTATGGGCATGTCATGATGAATCATCAGGAGGACATTATTAAGTAAAAATCACCATTTGAAAGATTTTGGGTACTAGTTATTATTGGCCATATTTACATAAAGATGTGAAGAAGTATGTCAGAAATTATGATGCATGCCAAAGGATGGGAAAACCTACCTTCACTAGTGAAATGCCATTACAACCTCAAATAGGAACATAACCATTTGAGAGGTGGGGGTTAGATTTTGTAGGTCCCATTGACCCTCTTTCCCAAGGAAAAGTGCATATCTTGGTATGTATTGATTATGTAACCAAATGGGTAGAAGCTCATGCTTTTAAGAATGCTTGAGAAGATAAAGTTTCTGATTTCCTGTATTCATAGATTTTCTTGCATTTTGGAGCCCCACAATCCATAACCACAGATCAAGGACCTCAGTTTACTTCAAAAGTTATTGAATATTTCACTCAACTATATCAAATCAAGCATAGTAAATCCTCACCTTATCATCCACAAGCCAATGGATAGGTTGAAGTGACTAATAGGGAACTAGAGAGAATCTTAACTAAAACCATAGCAGCCCATAGGAGGAATTGGTTGGACAAACTACCTGAAGCAATTTGGGCTTACAAAACTACTTGGAAATCCACCATTGGATTTACACCATGTGACACAATGATGGAGTATTCCTGGTGGGGAGGTTTTTTCCAGAGGTAATAATTATTTCTAGACCAAGTTTATCTCAATGACCAAATCAGAAAGTCTTCTAGTCACCTAAACTACCCTTGTACGAACTATCAATTCCTTGTACGGATCCAAATTATATACACTGTATAATATCAGATCATACAGTGACCAATATAGTATGATCTTGCACTCAGAAAAACTGATAGATGTTGTTTTGGAGGCTATCCTACATAGTTTTGTAATCGTTCAAGCCGATTCACCAAAACTACCAAATCGGGTAAATTCCTGTCAATCGTCTATTTTACCAAATCGGGTAACAACTGTTTGTACGATTTGTATGATGTACAATGTATGATATGTATGAAATATAGGTACAACAAGGTGTTAATTGTTATGCTCCCTACTCCAATTTCTCTTGGGGATTTTTTGTAAAGTTTTAATAGCCTAAACAAGACAATATATTTCACTAAAAAAGCATTCAAATCGAGCTGATGAGAGATTCCATACAAGCAATGTCATCCAAGAATCATGCAGTCTGCTTCAACATGTCTTCACCAATGTCACTAAGTTCCTAAATCATTCCCCATGATTCACCAGTGATCATCTTCTCCACAAAGCTACAACAAAGATAAAACTAACATATAACAGTAAGGTAGAAACTCAACTACACAATGTTAATCCACAATGCATTATCCATTCACAACAAGATCATACATTATCATCCACAATGTCTGTTATTCTTATTAATGGCTGTAAATTCAGTTACAATGTGGAAAAATCTCTTAAGGTAATTGCAATAACTAATAATTATGTTTATCTCTCTATTCTAGCAACTAATAACTAATAAACTAGTAGCCAGGCCTACAAATCCAAAAATGAGGCCTTATATAACATTGCCTAGGCCGTTACAAAGTAGTTCCTAAGACAATCCATTATTCACAACTACCCATCTACAACTGAATAGATTATTTTGGTATTTTCCTAAGTTTACACCTTAGTTTAGGAAGTCCATGTGACATTTCATCCCAAAATTGTTCCTTTGTATGTAAGTAATTTTTAGTGTGCCTTGTATGATTTTCTACTACTCTGTACGGTTTGCCAATCCAGTTGTACGATATTGTATTCCACTGTATGATTTTATCCAACTGTATGGTTTTACAAAACTTGAGCAAATCATTCCCAAAATTGTCAAAATATAGCAAATCACTTTTTCTTCTTCTAGGAGGTGGATTTGCTACCTACATCTACCCTTCCCTTTACTTTAGTCAGTGTCCTTGATGACTCGTTCTACTTCTTCTGCTAAGCTTCTAGTCTAGCTACTTCAGCCTCCAAGTCCTTGACTTGTGTCTTGTACATTTCTTTTTTATTTCTCAACTTGGCTACGTAGCTCCCCATTTCGATGACTTTGGCTTCATGAAGGTTAGACTTCTCCTAAGTGGCTTTCACAAAGTCCATCATTTTTATTTCTCAATCAGAGGCACTCTTTGTCCTCAATGACTCATTCTGTTTCTTTTGCTAAGCTTCTAGTGAGCTTCTGCTCGAGCAGCCGCCTGGAGTTCCTCATTATTCTCATAAATGGTCTCTAAGTGGTGTTTAATATTAGCTTCTAGAGCTCGAACCTCGTCTTCTTTAATACTTACTTGAGCTTGCTTCTCCATGACCATGTCATTCAACTTCTTGCTATCCCTTTTTAGATCTTCTATCTACTTGGCCAGTGTAGCCATTTTATCACTCTTTTTGGCCAACTGAGTTGTCATTTGGTCATCCTTCACTTTGAGTTGTGCCTCCAACTCTTTAATATTATCTTCTACCATATGGAAAATATACCACTTTTCCTCTTCAAGCATGGTAACCCTAGCTTCATATTCTACTCTGAGGTCAGACAAATCCTCCTCTAGTTTCTTTATTTTCTCCTTTACCTTAGTTCTACTTTCTTGTAGCTCCTCTTCCATTGTGGCCATTTCCTTTTGAGCAGCTATAGTCTCTTCCACCTGTGCCTCGTTGGGCTTATGGATTTCTTCCAATTCCATGCTCAACCACTCTATCCAATGTGTTATAAAATTTAACTTTCGTAGGGTAATGGACACTCTTGTAATGACCACCCTATATTCAAATTCTGCCATATTGATGGGGTAGGTTGGATGACTTACTCGATCCAAATATATCCTCGAGTCCTTCCTATAATTCATGATTCTCCCTTTTGGCAAGTCTTCTCTTCCTCACATCATTGTTACCTCTTCCCTGGGTAACCTCCATGGATGCTGTGTGTGAATATTTGCTATCCTCTCTATGCACTTCACACTATTCACCCATTCTGTTATCCTCTCCAACTCAAGAGATACTTGTTGCTCCCACAGCTTTAGCTCTCCCATGTGGCCAATGCAAAATTCCATTCTAACACTATTCATCATATGGCCTAACTGAGCAAAGAAGTGTTCCACCTTATCCTCTAGTCCATTTGCATCCTCCTTTATTGCAATTATCTAAAACCATGGTATTTCCAGAAGATAATTGGATTGCATTCCCCATCATTCTTCCTCTATAGGAGTTCTTAAGTCTTTTTCTTCCCTAATGTGGCTACAACTTTCTCCTAGCTCTGCTCTCTCGGTATCTATATTTTCCCAAGGTGGGGATTGTTTCACTATTTTCTCCTCCCCCTCATGGTCCATAATGTTTATGATCTCCTTATGAGGTCGCTGCTCAACTTGTTCCTGAGCCTTTTCTACTTCAATTGAGCCCTCCTGTTGCTCTTCCATATTTTCTTGAGCTACTTCCTATTCTATGTCATCCCCTTATTGTTCCTCCATCACTCTTTCTTCTAGAATCTGTTGTGCATTCCCAACTATGACCTGTTGAGTAATAATTGCTTCTTTCTCTTGTGGCACTTATGTATTCTTCAAGACCCCTTGCTTACTAGAGAATCCTATTACAATTTTGTAATGAATCTTCCTCTTGGGATATTCTACCATGGTACTCAGTCCCAATTCCACTTAATTTTAGAATTTCATGCTTTTTAGATTATATTTGATTGATTTTTGAGCATCGCGGCCATTTTTGGGCCGTCGACGTCGTCGAGATGAATTCTTCTCAATTTTGTCGAAATCATCTCGATATCGTCGATTTCGTCTAAGGGTGAAATCGGCGATAGAGGGATGATTTTGTCCTATAAGGGACGATTTCCTCATGAGAAATCAGAGATGAATTTTCTCAAATTGGAGACGATATCGTCCAATTGTGGACGATATCATCATTTATAAAATTGAACTTAGTTTGACTTGCATTTTTAATTAATGATTTATTAATGATTTTTATTGTTGATTTTGTTTATGTTGCAGAGAGGATTACTAAAGAGAAAATAATGGAAATACGACGGGTTGAGGGATGTCTTGGCCGCTCTATCTCAGGCAGAGCGAGATCAGCTGGCTCAGGTTGGTTGCAGCACATGGCAGAGATGCCACAGGGTTTCTACAGATATGGGGCTATTGACAGCCCTAGCAGAGAGGTGGTATCCGGGTTCTTCCTATTTTTGGTTACCAATAGGGGATATGACTCCCACACTAGAGGATGTATGGAGGATTTTGAGGATCCCCATACAAGGACGGCAAATCACTCCTATGGCCAATCAGGGCTACATGATGATGTGACTGTGCGAAGATCCGAGATTCACCCTGGAGAAGGGCAGAGTGAACATTGAGTCTCTATGCCAGATGCCTGGGGCATCTAGGCTAACATAGGTTTTGGCTAGAGTAGTAGGTGGTCTGCTGCTATGCCATTAGAGTGGAGGTAGAGTACCATGGCTACTGACATATGTGGTCTGTGACATGAGAGACCACGGATACATGTTTGCTTGGGGGAGCTTTGTACTTTGCCGGTTGTATAGGATCCTTCATGGGGTCGTATACAAGGGCAATCGATGTCTGGTTATGACATCTCTATTGTAGGTTTGGTGCTGGGAGCACATTGCGATGTGAAGGCTGGTAGGGCTCCCACTAATAGGGATTGATGGGGAGAGGCCTCGAGTTTTCTACTGGTGGCTCTAGAGAGGGGCACAGCAATGGATAGATCTACCAGCATCCCGAAGACTACTAGACGACCTTGTCTCTGACCAGATCACCTGGAGGCCTTGGAGAGATCATCCAGGGTGGGTTGAGGATGGACAAGAGCTAGCTCACGTCAAGCGAGTTTGCTGGCTAAGGATGGAGAGAGGAGAGGTGGAGCTCTATCGATATGATCGAGTTTTGAGGCAGATCGATCTATAGTAGGGGATCCCATATCTTAGAGACTACAAGTTTTCTTAGATTTTCTGAGATAACACTACAGTTAGTGAGGCTCCAGATATGCAATGATTTTGGAGTTAGGATGTAGATGATGCCCCCATTCAGCAAATGGATGGGAACGACGTTGGGGTAGCCGACGGCTATGATGCATGGTACATAGGCATCCACCCTCCTCGGATGACGAGGGCTTAGGGTTTGATTCACATAGTTGTGTGTCGGATGGGGAGGCAATGCCAGGCAGCCATTAACGTAGCACAGGGTCATGACAGGAGAGAGCATAGGAGACCATAGGCTCAGTAGAGGCTATTGTAGTGGGAGAGGAGGGAGGAAAGACCCCCTTCTCCATAAAGAGAGAGGCCACCATCGCCCGATAAGGGCAAGGGTGTTGACACTAGGGAGAGCAGCGAGACAATGACTCTTCGAGCTGAGGTTTCCTGCCTGCGGGCTCAGGTGTAGACATTACAGGATGAGGCTACATGACTTAGAGCTCGAGGTAGAGGAGCAAGCACTCAAGATTTAGCATGCACTATTGCCCAGGTTACATTCTATCAGGCTCTATATTACTAGGCAGTGCTAGCAGAGCAGAGGGTGCCATTACTAGCTCATATTGCAGAGCCTATCATGATGGGGTCATCTAGGACATCATCACGATCGATGTCTAGGACTCATGGCACCACACGGATTGTGATGGGGCCACCTCCTCCACCTCAGGGCAGGGCAGGAGATGAGGCTAAGAGCTTGAGGGGTTCTCGAGGTGAGGCTACTGCACTACACAGAGATTGTATATTTTATTGAGAGGATTGAGTATGCCAAGATGTAGATTGTGGCATACCAATCTAGTTTTGATATGATGTACATATTGTTGATATATATATAGATGAGATATTTTTTGATCATATGACTTGTCTTATGCGTTTGTATGATGCTTTTAATGTTTTTGTGTGATTGATTTGATGATTCATGTAATTATGTCATTTGGAAATATGTATGGTTTTTAATGGATGCTTTAAAATTTAAATGAAATAATCTGATGGAACAAATTGGTTGTTTGTGATGTGATGATTTGATAAAAAAAAAAAGGACTTCTAACAATAATTTCAAAGGACATTGTCGCTATTATATACCATTTCATGGAGTCATCGCTCACTCGGTCATCAAGCTAATCTCAGTATAGAAATATTGTTAAAAGTAAAAGAGTGCTTAAGAGATTATCTTAAGACTTTGGTGTAATGGTGCAAATGATGATGATGATGGTGATTTGTTTTCAGATTTCCATGAAAAATATTATGCATGAAATAATTTTAAAATGATTTTTGCTAGGCATAAATTCCTAAGTGTGATAAAATTTTTGGATAATTCCCTAGGAATTATACCATCATTGCAAATTTGCATATTGACATAATGACATGAAATAGTGATAATGTGCATGCTTTTTAAAAACATAATTGTATAACAGAATGATTTAAGTCATATGTTTTTATGATTTTAAATAAATGGGGAATAAAATTGGTACAATGGTTTGCGCTAGGCATAGAATATGTAGGTATAGACTTATACCATCATCATGAAATCCAAAGAAAAAGTTGATATAATAGTTTTATTGTATGGTTGATTTTTAATTGTTGAAAATAAACAAAAAATATGAAGAGGAGGACTTGCGCTAGGCATAAGACTCCCATTTAAGTTCTGGAACTATACCATCATTGCGAAAGTCGACAATATATATATATGTGTGTGTGTGTTTTTATTGTATGGTTTGAAAGAAATTTTGATTTTTGATTATGCATGTAGTTGTCTTTATGCGATAAAGGAAAAATGAAATTATTCCAGACAATTTGCAAAGATATTTCAAAGTATCTCGAAGACAAAAGTTGGATTTATAAGGAATTCCATGTGCATATGTGAGTTTATTTCCAATCTTGATTTATCATAATGATACACAAAATCTCTCAAATACAAATGTGTGTGCAATTGCTATGTTTGTTTACCAGTTTTGAGCAAGATAATTTGATACAAGTGATTTGAATGAACCAAATAAGTGTTCATTAACGATGATTGAGATGCATATAACCAGACCAGACTACAATGTAAGTCAGGTCACCAAGAGCCAGCTAATCCATAAGCAGACATAGGTCTATACAAAAGAAGGTCACTAATGTGACAGGCATATCGCCACACTAGGAGTTACCCAAGGCCAAGCGGGTTGGGCACAAACCACCTGTTATGGGGCTTACCTCACAGTTTTTGAATAATTGAGAATTCCAAGGATTCAAGCTCATCAACCCTTCTTTTATTTTCAATGGGTAGGGAGAGGGATTTTATTGCTTTTGCTTTTGCTTTCTTTTGCTTTTCTTTTGTATTTTTGCTTGATTTTTTAGATAATGCTTGAAACATTGTTGTAATGATATAAAATAATATTTTTTTTTTCTCTTTTTCTTGAACTTTGCTTTTCTTCTTATGCTAGGGATACTTGCTCGGATTACCTATAGAGCAAGGGATTTTTATTCTAGGTAGGGGTGAGCTTGTCCTTTTTCCAATTCTCAAAGATTCTAGACCATGTGCATAATAGGATAGCAGGGGAAACTTTTCGCTCAAGAAACCACTTCTACTATGTAGCATAGCATGGAAATTACAAATATAATCATTTTATTGTGAAAGTATGTGCTTGGTTTAAGTAAATAACAAGATCAATTCTCTGTGCTCAAACTTTATTTAATTGAATTTTGTGGACTTTGATATAAGAGAGATTAGTAATCATGCCAGATAAAATCAAGATATTTATTCATGTGAATGTGAAAGTGTGAGATTCCAAATAAATGCTAATTTATCCAAAATAACTGAAAATATAACTGCAATACTTCATAGTTTGAGAAGTACAAAATAAAAGATGTTTTTGAAGATTTTGATGATTTTGAATATTTTTGTATTTGATTTTAATTGATGATTTGCAATAAGAAATACAATGTGATTGTTTTTTGAAAATTTTTATTTTTATATGAATTTTTAGATGATGGAATTGGTGGTATATACAAGATGTTCTATATACACTATACAATGTTGTTTGAGTATAGCATATCTAAGGTTGCTTCAAAATCAAAGGAGGTTTTGAAGGATAATTTGGTTGTGTTGAAGGTAAGAACAAAAGGTGATGAATAAAAGGTAGCGATAACAAAAGCTTTGTTATAATGTAGAATAATGTAGCAAAAGATTTGACGTTTATATGTGTAGAATTGATCATGTTACAAAATAAAATGTAAGAAAGTTCTTCATTCTTATCACTATCTTGCAAGTCTTGATAAGATGGAGGGAGCATATGTAAAAGATATACATGGATGTTATTTGGTAAACAAGGATGATCATATATGAATGAAGAAAAGTGATGGATAAAAGATAATTGTGACAATAGAGAATGTATAGAACTTGATGTTTCAACCGTTAAATATTCTTCAAATGGTGTTGGGTCACCATGTATGGTAACCATTTTATTTGCAAGTTCAAACTTCAAACATTGGTGGAGAGTGGAAGGGACAACCTTCATCGTATGAATCCAATATGAAGGGCAAAATGCTACATAAAACAAAGTATCTCGGATCTTGGATCCAATATTAAGGGGAAGAATTATAATACCTTGAGCTTCTTGAATTTCATTGTTAAAATATTTTATAATAACATTTGATTCATTAAGATATTTTTCCTTTGTTTTGAGCTTTTGGAATAATTGATAAGTGCATAAATTAAGAGAGGAGCCATTATCTACCATGATAGTTTTAACAGGTGTTTCTTTACTAGATCCTGTAATGTAAAGAGATAAGTCTTCTTTTGGAGTAGAGGAAGGAATATCCTCATCATAGAATGAAATATGATTAACCTCAAGAGGGTTTACATCATTAATTATGTCCTTAGAGAAAATATGATGAGGAACAAATTGTTGGCTAGGTATCTTGAACAAAGTTTCCTTATGAGAACTTTGTAATACTTCTAAAAGGGATATCTTTGCTTGAGGGTTAATCACTTGTTGTTGGTTATCAAAGTGGACTTCAAATTGAGATTTTGATTTTAAATATAAGCTTTCTATGCTTACATTCCATTTTGGATCATTCTCTAGAGCCAAAGATAGTTTTGAAGGTTGGTCAAATGAGGAATCCATATCTTGAATATCAGATTGAGTTGATTGAACTTGAGGTTGCTCATTTGTAGTTTCTATTACAATATTAATAATATCATCATGATGGGACACATTAACATGCAATATTTGATTGGTTTCCTATTGTTGATAATTGAATAGGGGTTCTTGGGAGATCCCCATGTCTTGATTGATCATTGGTATTTGTTGTATAGGAGTTTGATTGTTTATTGGAGATTTATAATCAGTTGTAGATTGTAATTTATTTATATTAAAAAGACCTTCATCAATCAAATCTTGAATTGCACATCTTAAATCTTCACATTTTTGTGTCATATGTCCATCTACTCTATGATATTCACAATGTAGCTCCGGTTTAAACCAATCTGTTGTGGCATCAAGTTGTATTATGGAAGGGAGTTCAATCCTATTTGTATCAAGTAAATGCTTGAGAATTATATCCATTGGTTGATTGAGCCTAGTAAATTTACGTGATGAAGGTTTTCGAGAGGTTTTTGATATGTGCCTTAGGATTTCAGTCATAAAAGTACCTAAAGGTTTTTAACCTTTCTTTTCTTTATTATGGGTAGAATGATGATAGGAATATTGTGAAGTATGATGTGAGTGCATTGTAAGATTGGAAGAATAAGTATTTTCTTGTTGAAATGGATGTGTTGTATTGAAAGAAGAATATTGAAAGGGTGGAGGAGGATTGTATGTGGGTTGATAGACATAATATGGGTATATGGGGGAATAGATAATATCATTATGAAGAGGATTGGCACATGGATTTTCTTGTTGGGGTAAGGATGAAAAATGAGAAAAGTGTGATGGAGGTGGTGTTGAATAGGGATGAGGTTGGTCATAATCAACAAATGTATTTGGATGAATTCTTCTAACATTACTAATGGGCTCATATTGATTTGAGTAAAAACTCATGGTTTCTTTAGTACTTCTAAAAGTAATATTTAGTATCTACTCTTTTAGAATTGAATCTAAAACATACAAACTTGAAATGATGATTTTGTTACTTTTTTTTTTTTTTGTATACATATATATATATATATATATATATATATATTTGTGTTTTTATATTTTGAATCAAAAATATGTCTATGTTATTCACGTCGGGTTCACCAAAATGTATCGCTCCAAATTTTTCACATCCTTACCTTCAGGCTATAGGATCCGTGCCCGGAAGGAGGATGGAAAAAGGATGGTGCGGTACCTCAGACTGAGAGGCCTTGCGAAGGTCCCGCCTCTCGGGGGAGGTGTATTATGGTGATTTTCGACGGATGGTGGGTTCACCAAGAAACATTTGAATGGCAGTTTCCATGCCTAGGTTGGGAATGTGTTTAATGTGTTTAGTTTTATCTTTAAACATTTGAGTCCTAGGTTTTGGCCAAATGAATCTAAGTTGTTCTATTATGAAAATGCAAACTAAATGAAATACAACAAATAGATTTGAATAGAAAATAGAGAGAAAAAGCTAAATTATAGAGCCATACCTGATCCGGATGTCTGATGGAGGTTATGATTCTTGAAGCAGACAGGATCATCTGGAATTTGACGGGATCATCTCCGACCTGCAGGATCATCTGAGATCTGATGAATTCGTCAGACGAATTTGTCAAAGACCTGCAAACAGAGAAATAGACACAAAATACAAAAAATGCAGCAATGCTAATAGAGGATAATGATGTAAAATGATAATAAGGATGTTAACAGATAATCTCGAATAGAAATGCAAGTAAGTTGCAACACTTTAATAGCTAATCATGACCTTATTATGCAATTAAACTACATGGGTGAACTCCAAGATGCAAAATAATAAAGAATAATCATAATATTAACTAAATACAAAATAATGTAGCAAAAAATAATGAGGAAATGCAAACTCTAGGCACTGATTGCCCCCAATGCAGACTGTAGTCGAGATCATCTAGAATTGGTGCAAAATCATCTCGAATTGAACAAGATCGTCCACGACGAACTGAGCTTGCTTTGGCTGAAAAATACTAAGGTTCCTGCAAATAAATTTGGACAAATATGGAGGCAAATAATAATTTAAGATGGTCTAATGCATGTAGAACTTGTGTTACAAGAAATTTCATCCAGGGGGATGCCAAGGGGGAGTCCTAAGTTTAAATAGGCTTAGGAGGGAGGTTAGGAGGTTGGAGATCATCCCAATTTGGGAGATATCCAATGGAGGAGGGTCTCTAATGGAACATACATGCTTCTGCCCAAATTAGAGACACCGTTGGAATAGAGGCTAATTGTGAAAAATTAGTTTTGGGACAAGATCGTCTGGATGTCCTAGCCCAAATGAAATCATCTGAGATATCGTCTGATCTGTGACGATATCGTCAAACGGTCAAAAAAAACTCTAAAAATGGCATGAGAAAGGAGGAAACGGGTTAAACGACAGTTTGGGGGCGGTTTTGGGGTTAAAATTTAAATTTGAATTATTACTAAAGCAATTGTAATTAAGTAAGGTTATACTGTGCCAATTTTAGGGTGATACATCTAGCACAAATCTATCCTCAATCTCTATCCTCAAGCCTTAACACAAAGCTTGACTTAATCTCAAATCAACTCTACTAGATCTACCCCAAACCTTAACCCAAGGTTTGAAAAAATCAATAAATCAACTCTACTCTCAAGTATTCTCAAAGACTTATCTCAAATATGCCTTGTAAGCTTCCACAAAAGCTCACACTAATCTATCCACAAGTCCTCTCTAGAACTTTTCCAATCTCATAGAAACATAAAGAGAATTTATAGACTCAATATGTTTCACACTCATAAATTATTAATCACTTTCAATATCTCTTTAATCACAAAAACATATAGAGAATTGTTAGAGACTCAATATGTTTCACATTCATAAACACTCAACCTATTTCTCAAATCAATTCAGAATATAGAACATTTTTTCATAGAACTTGAACTATCACATCAACACATTCACTTGACTAGGCTCAACCAACTCTACTCAATCACTCACTCAATGAAATAATCCTTGCTCACAAACCCTAGTCCAAACTTATGAACATTCACTCAAATTTTTCCAATAATGCTTATCAACCAATCTCACATAACAATGATACTCATGATCTTTGCAAACCCTAGTTCAAGTTCCTCACTCAACCAATCACTTCAACAACAATGCTTATCAAACAAGGTTTTATCAAAAACTCTTATTCCAAAAAAACCCTTTTCACTCCAACTTAGCATTCACAACATTCAACAACCATTCACTAGGAATATGTGCCCATACCTTTTTTTTTATGTAGAAGTGCCCTTAGAAAAATTGTCTCAATCATAATTTTCTTCTTTCCATTTTTCAATGGTTAGATGACCAAAATATCACTCTAATACTTTCTCAAAATATTCCTTAGTCACAAAAATAATCAAAGCTCAAATACACCTTATTGATCCATATTAAAATAATATCCAACACCACAAATATTTAATCAAAAAACTTCTTTCAAAACTCTAACTCATCAAAATAACATCTTAACAATTCAGTTTCATCATAACCCTTTTCAGAAAGATATCTCTAAAATAATCCAAACTCTACTTATGACTCCCTACTTAATATTGCATTAATTAAATAAATCACTTTATAAAATAATGCAATAAGTAAATCTCTCACTTTTCTAAGGTAAAACAAAATTACCCTAGTTTTTACTTTAGCAAAAATAACCCTTCATATATCAAAAAATATTTCATCAACACTTAGGATAATTTCAGAACGTAAATTTCACCTTATCCCTCATAAATCTTAGCAAAAAAAATTAAAATAGTTTTAAAATAATTATTACCACATTTCATAATCCATAGGGCACAATACTCCCACAATGCCTTGGTCACGGCTTCCATGTTGTGTGAGCCACATGCTCCAATTAGAGCCTTAAAGCACAATGTGTGATTTGACTCCTTCAAAACCTTAATATTCCTTGGCTATTCCTTTGACGTCGGTGGAACCACACACTGTGCTATTTCGGAGGTACACATTTCAAAATTTGCATGAGCTTCTTTTCGCTTAAGTTGGATGCAATTAATTGATTCCAAACCTTAGTAATGGCTATGGTATTTATACCATATGCCTTCCCTTGTTACACACATCGACGGAGAGGAAAATACGTTGAGGAAACAATGTTGTCATCAACGCTACCAACTTTACCTTCAAAATATATATATTTATAATTATTTAAATTCAAAGGAATTAAATATTATAAATTAAATATTTAAATCTCCTTAGGGATTTTAAAATAAAATCCTCCTTAGGATTTAGAAAACCTTTTTTATTTGTCCAACCATGGTTTTAATAAAATCCTTTTATTTTGTGCTTCACATAATATTTAAAAATAAAAATTATGAAGCTTTTTTGCCACCAACATTTTGCATTACTCGTTTTGATATTTTAACATAAATGACAATTCATCCTTGAAATAAATGACAACTTCATCTACTCAAAATGTCCAACAATCTCTCCCTTTGTCATTGATGGCAACCCAATTATCTTTTCAAAAAAAATTATCCATTTTTTGTCTTGCTCCCCCTAACTCAATGCTCTCTTATTTAAATAAAATCTCTCCCCCTTTGACATCAATGGAAAAGGGTCATCTTTGGGCCTCGGGGATAAGAATGAGTCTCTTAGCTTATCCCCTCTCCCACCTCCTCTTGAGGTGGTTAATTCTAGTGTGGGAGTATTACTCCTATTTTTTTCTTGAAGATACTCAAAGGTTTCCTTTGAAAGTGGCTTAGTAAAAATGTCTGCTATCTACTCCTTTGTAGTAACATATTCCAACTTGACATGTTTATCTGTCACCTATTCTCTTAGAAAATTATCCTTGATAAAAATGTGCTTTGTCTTTGAGTGCATCACTAGATTCTTTGAGATACTTATAGCACTTGTATTATCACATAATATGGGAATAGGATGATCATGTTTTATCTTGAAGTCTTCTAGAGTTCACTTCATCCATAATACCTATGTACAACTAGCTACTACTATAATATATTATGCTTCTACTGTATATAAGGATACTGACACTTGCTTCTTACTTAGCAAAGAGACTAAATAATATCCAAGAAAGAATGCTCCTCCACTTGTGCTTTTCTATCATCAATTGTTGAGCAAAGTGCAGCAAACAGTATTGTCATTGTTGTCAACACAGTCAGACAGATTTATTGATGCAATGGACAAGAGTTTATTGAACAGCAAGGTGCAGCCAAAGTACAATGGATAGGAGTTCAGTGTTGAGCAAGGTGTTGCAGGAGGATTGTCATTGTTGTCAATACAGTCAGTTAGATCTAATGATGCAATGGACAGGTAGTTCAGAAGTCACTCAGATGCAGAGGATAAAGTTCAAAAGTTAGTCAGATCATGAGTCCTTAAATGATAGATGCACAAAAATAGAAAACATAATTCAGAATGAGAAGAAGAAGTCTTCAGAACCTGAGATGTCAAGAAGCGAAAAGGTTTTTTGTGAAAACCAAGGCAGTCAAAATAAAAAGTTTTATTTAAAATCATGGATAACAGATTTGAAATGGGTTTTTCTTAAAACCCAAGTTGGCTCTTCGTTTCGTTGAAAAAGATGCCCCGGTGATGAAGATATTTAATTTTAAATATTTAGTTTAAATTTTATTTTATTTAAAATTTAAATTAAAATATTAAATTAAATTAAAAGGGTCGACGTGTTACTATTTCGCGGCAATAAGCTACAGGAAGGTGACGAAGGTGGAGAAGAGTTTGAGGCCGACAAAGTTAAATCTGGGCCGACGGATTTTAGGGTTTGGCAGCCGACAATTTCTAGGGTTTTGCAGCTGACATTCTTAGGGTTACAGCCGACGGATTTTAGGGTTTGGCAGCTGACAAATTCTAGGGTTTCTCAATCGACGTTCTTCTAGGGTTTGTTTCTAAAATTTCTTCTATAAAAGCAAGGGTTCTTCGAGTTTGAAAGATGGGGTGTTAAGATAAAGTGCAAATGCGAGCATAGTGTTTGTGAAAGTGAAGTTCGTGTTGAGCAGAGAGCAAGTCGTTTCGATTCAGAATGAGAGCGAAGTGATAGTTCTTTGGAGTTGCAGTAAGGTGTGCGTTGCGATGAGATAATGTGCGAAGAGCGAGTAGAGTGACTTGTGCGAAGATAAGAGCGCGATGTGCAGAAGTTGTGTTCTAAGTCTGAAGTGACAGTGCGTAGTTTACAGAAGTGATTGATCATCTGAATGCAGCAGAGAGTGCAAAGAAGTACAGAGAAGAGGTGGAATAGTGCGACTCATTTTGCGCAGAAGCAGCAGAATGCAGAAAAATAGCAGACCGTGAAAATTGAGGTGAAAGTTTTATTCTGTAATTTTTATTATTGTCTTCCAAGTTGTTGCTTGGATTAAGGGGTTGGTGCCTCTTTCCAGTAGGTGCTGGTAAAATAGGAGTTGGTGCTCCATTCTGTTGAAGCAGATAAAGTTAAGGGGTTGGTGCTCCTTCCAGTTGGTGCTGGTAAAGGATTATGTAAAGTTGTAGCTTTGCATTGACTTGGATTTGGATGGTAGTCCAAGCAGTCTTTTTGAGGAGTAGCCACATTGGTGAACCTCGTTAAAATGTTGTGTTATGTGTGATGCTTTCTTGATGCATTTAGTATCTCTTTTATCTGCTTTAAACTGTTGCTGGTTTTAAAATCATATGTTTTAGAAATTTTAAAGAACACACTGATTCACCCCCCCTCTCAGTGTCATTGTGATTACAACAATTGGTATCAGAGCCAGGTTCCCAATTTTGGCTAAATCAGTCAGGGTTGATCTTGGATTAGTACACAATGGCTAAGAAGAATAGATCCTCATCCAAAAAGGCATCCCAGTCAGTTTCAGTTCTTGTAGAAGAGAAATTTGAACCGAAAAAGGTAGAAGAAGTGAATCCTGAAGTCTGTGATGAAAATCTTGAGGCTGAAGTAGATTTTGAAGGAGAGTTGATATCTTCACTTGAAGAGTGGAGTATAGAAAAGAAAAAGAACAAAATACTGTCCAAGAAGTTAGAAGAATATGGGGATGAGATTGAAGATCTCTTCCTACAAGTTCAAAAGGCCAAGAAATCAGAAGAAGCCTTGAAGACACACCTGGATAATAAGAATGATGTATACAGCACAAGTGAAGAGGAATATAAAAAGGTTATTGTTGATCTAAAGCTGCAAGTAGAACAGAACAAAAGGATTGAAGATATTCTTAGGTCTCAGATCAATGAGAAAGAGACAGTATGCTGCCAACAAGAAGAAGAGATTGTTTCATTGAAGAAACAACTAAAAGAGGCCAATATAAATCTCAAATTTGAGAAGAGCACAGAGTTGCTAGATACAATGATAAATCAACAAAGAAGCTCCAAAGCTAAGTTTGGTCTTGGATATGAAGCTGAACAACCTTCATCCTCCAAATATGCAGAGAAGAAGAAGTCCTCGGTTGAAGGATTGAAACAAGAAAAGTCTGAAGTCGAATCCTCAAAAGGAAGAAAATATCAAAGAAGATCTACAACAAAGCAACCACAGCAAAAGAGGTTCTCTCACTCTCACTCTTTTAATAATAATGCTTTTTATGGCTATTGTTCTAAATGCAACCACTTTGGTCACAAGGCAATTTATTGTGGACTGAACAATAGATCAAAGAGTTATGCCGATAAAAATACTTCTATTTTTTTGAGTGAACACCCCGTGCAATGTTTTAAATGTAATGGCCATGGGCACATAGCAAGGTTTTGTTCAAGCACTTCTGTATCCAATCTAAGGCAATACCATAGATTTCATCATACACATAGAATGCAATACAGACAGGGAATAAAACATGTGCAATGTTTTAAATGCAATGGTCAAGGGCACATAGCAAGGTTCTGTCCAAGCACTTCTATATCTAATCTAAGGCAAAACCCTAGATTTCATCAAACACAAAGAGGACAACACCGACAAGGAACATATCATGTGCATAAAAGAAAAGAAAATAATCATCCATCAAGAATGCACAAGAGACAACCCCACAAGAGAAATGTTCAAGTTCACGAACAGGAGCAAAATAGGGATGTTGTTGAAAAACCCAAGCCCAAGTTCAGGAAAGTCCGGAGAAAGACAGAAGAAAGGAAATTGTGTCTCCTTGGACCGAAGGAGGCTACTCCGCCATTGCTCTAAGCAACTCCAGGTGGCACATCCTCAGGAGGAGCAATATTAAAGTTTTATTTTAATGCTCCTATGTATTTGTCTAGGTATCTGAGGATGAAAGGTAAGCAGTCGGGTTAATGTTGTATAGTTGTTAAAGTGTGTTTTTCAGTTTATATAGTGGTTTGTGGAAATGCCGTGAAGTGTGGTGTTTAATTTGAGAGCTGTCACCATTGGTAGTTTTGAGATATGTCACCGTTGTACTGTTGATGATTCTTAATACCACTGTTCAAAATTACGAATCATAATAGTCCAGATAATTTGCTCAATGAAAGAATGCTTGCCCTAGCTGTGTATTTGTGTTTCGAGCAACATGTATTTGTTTTTACTCTTTGATGTGAAGATTGCCAGATCTTTCATGACACCTTGGTGAATATATTTAATTCACAGATAGTTTTGTTTTAACTATTGATTTAATGCCAGTCCAAGGATAAGAAGCTTGAGGCTGAGTAAGGTGCACTACGGTTGGCCATAAAGTGTTTGACAAAATGTCTTCTTCCGACATGCATAGTTGAAAGTAAGAGTTGGCAGCAAAATTGCAGTGCTGGACAAAAATTGGTACAGATGTGAGTCACTTGTCAATTCTATTGACAAAAGTGAAATCAGCATGTTGAATGGGAAGATTGAAGAAAAAGTTTTTTAATGAGCAGCCAGATGATTTCCAGCCTGGTGATGAATAGTTGAGTTGCTTTCATAGTGGTTGTTTTGATCAAGTTAATGCTTTTCTTGATACATGATTTGGGCTTACTCCATTGAGTTTGATTTGAGCAAGTTATTCTTTGCCTTGGTGATTTATGTTGGTGGTCGTCTTGTTCAAATACCTTTGGAAGGAAAAGGATGTCTACTAGTTTCCTTTTCATGTAGTGATTGGTTGAATGCTTCAAGGTTAATCTTGAGTTGAATGATGTTGGTTAAACCTTGTCTATAAGCATTGTTGCTAAAGCCCTAATTGGTTGAAAAAAAAAAGATGTTGGTTGTGCTGTGGTACAGTTTTTGGTACTTGCATAGAGTTGAAAGTGGATTGAGGTAGCTCACTGGATTCTCACTGCAGAGAGAGACAAACAACTGTCATTAGGTTCAAGCTTGTTGAGAATATATCCAAGATGCATGGTGAAGTTGTATGCAGATGTTGCTGGCATTGCAGAACAAAAATTTGGCTATATAAGATTATTGTATGCCTTCACTAACAGTGGACAAGTTTGAGTTTGCAAAGCAACAGAGGGTAGTTGCACAGAAGACAGTGGTTCAGTCATGTTCTTACACATGTTATATTGGTGAAGTTGACGGTGATGGTGTCATTCACTGGTTATTGCTGCTATTCACATTGTTGATTTTATTGATGCCTATTATGCTTATCATGATGTTGTCAATCAGTGAAATGAAGTGGTCTTGGACTCATGGGGAGCATTTGTGTATTTGTTTTTCTTCTTGTTCATGCTTGGAATATTTGCTAATTGTAATAATTTGTGTCTAAGAATATTGTGCATAGACTCAGGGGGAGTCTGCAGCAGCCCTTTGGTATTATTGTCAAAGGGGGAGAAGATTTACAGGAAAATTGCACATGTGTTGCCAACAATTCCAAAGGGGGAGATTGTTGAGCAAAGTGCAGCAAACAGTATTGTCATTGTTGTCAACACAGTCGGACAGATTTATTGATGCAATGGACAAGAGTTTATTGAACAGCAAAGGTGCAGCCAAAGTACAATGGATAGGAGTTCAGTGTTGAGCAAGGTGTTGCAGGAGGATTGTCATTGTTGTCAATACAGTCAGTTAGATCTAATGATGCAATGGACAGGTAGTTCAGAAGTCACTCAGATGCAGAGGATAAAGTTCAAAAGTTAGTCGATCATGAGTCCTTAAATGATAGATGCACAAAAATAGAAAACATAATTCAGAATGAGAAGAAGAAGTCTTCAGAACCTGAGATGTCAAGAAGCGAAAAGGTTTTTTGTGAAAACCAAGGCAATCAAAATAAAAAGTTTTATTTAAAATCATGGATAACAGATTTGAAATGGGTTTTTCTTAAAACCCAAGTTGGCTCTTCGTTTCGTTGAAAAAGATGCCCCGTGATGAAGATATTTAATTTTAAATATTTAGTTTAAATTTTATTTTATTTAAAATTTAAATTAAAATATTAAATTAAATTAAAAGGGCCGACGTGTTACTATTTCGCGGCAATAAGCTACAGGAAGGTGACGAAGGTGGAGAAGAGTTTGAGGCCGACAAAGTTAAATCTAGGCCGACGGATTTTAGGGTTTGGCAGCCGACAATTTCTAGGGTTTTGCAACCGACATTCTTAGGGTTACAACCGATGGATTTTAGGGTTTGGCAGCTGACAAATTCTAGGGTTTCTCACCGACGTTCTTCTAGGGTTTGTTCCTAAAATTTCTTCTATAAAAGGAAGGGTTCTTCGAGTTTGAAAGATGGGGTGTTAAGATAAAGTGCAAATGCGAGCATAGTGTTTGTGAAAGTGAAGTTCGTGTTGAGCAGAGAGCAAGTCGTTTCGATTCAGAATGAGAGCGAAGTGATAGTTCTTTGGAGTTGCAGTAAGGTGTGCGTTGCGATGAGATAATGTGCGAAGAGCGAGTAGAGTGACTTGTGCGAAGATAAGAGCGAGATGTGCAAAAGTTGTGTTCTAAGTCTGAAGTGACAATGTGCAGTTTATAGAAGTGATTGATCATCTGAATGCAGCAGAGAGTGCAAAGAAGTACAGAGAAGAGGTGGAATAGTGCGACTCATTTTGCGCAGAAGCAGCATAATGCAGAAAAATAGCAGACCGTGAAAATTGAGGTGAAAGTTTTATTCTGTAATTTTTATTATTGTCTTCCAAGTTGTTGCTTGGATTAAGGGGTTGGTGCCTCTTTCCAGTAGGTGCTGGTAAAATAGGAGTTGGTGCTCCATTCTATTGAAGCAGATAAAGTTAAGGGGTTGGTGCTCCTTCCAGTTGGTGCTGGTAAAGGATTATGTAAAGTTGTAGCTTTGCATTGACCGGATTTGGATGGTAGTCCAAGCAGTCTTTTTGAGGAGTAGCCACATTGGTGAACCTCGTTAAAATGTTGTGTTATGTGTGATGCTTTCTTGATGCATTTAGTATCTCTTTTATCTGCTTTAAACCGCTGCTGGTTTTAAAATCATATGTTTTAGAAATTTTAAAGAACACACTGATTCACCCCCCCTCTCAGTGTCATTGTGATTACAAGATGTTACTAGACCAATCTGCATTTGTATATGTTGTGAGTGTGAAACTATCACTTTTGGGATACCAGAGCCCAAAATCCATAGTCCATTTTAGATACCTAAGAATTCTCTTTATTGCTACCACATTTGTTTCCTTAGGTGCTTCCTAAAACCTTACCACTAATCCCACTAACTGTACTATATCTGGTCTTGTAGCTGTAACATACAAGTTGCCAATCATAGATCTATATATTCTCTGATCTGCCTCTAGAGATTCATAACCCTTATTTAACTTGCATCCTGTAACCATGTGGGTACTTACTGGTTTGCAATATTCTAATATGAATTTCTTTAGCATCTCTTTTATATACTTGGTTTGTGAAAGACATACTCCTTTCTCTGACTATGAAATATGAATTCCAAGAAAGAAGGACAACTCACCAAGCATAGACATCTCAAATTCATTCTGCATGATATTTACAAATTATTTACACATCTTATTATTTTTTCCCCCAAAAATTATGTCATAAACATAAAAAACCACAATTAGTATATTATTCCCTTCATTTTTGATGTATAAGTTGCTATATGCTATTCCTTTTCTGAATCCCTATTCCTGAATATACTTATCTAATCTTGAATACCATGCTCTAGGAGCCTGCTTTAGACCATATAGTGCCTTTTTCAATATGCATACATGATCTGGTTTATCTATTAATATGAATCCCTCTGGCTGTTCAATATAGACTTCTTCTTCTAGAACACCATTTAGAAATGTTGACTTAACATCCATCTAATATACCTTGAAGTTTTTAAAACTTGAGAAGGCTAAAAATATTCTTATGGCTTCAAGTCATGCAACTAGAGCAAATGTCTCATCAAAGTCAATTCCCTCTACCTATGCATAACCTTTGCATACTAACCTTGCTTTATTCCTTACTACCTATCTATATTCATTTAGCTTATTTATGAATACCCATTTTGTGCTAATCACATTCATGTCCTTTAGTCATGGAACAAATTCCCAAGTCTTGATTTTCTCTATTTGATCTAATTACTCATCCATTGCCTTAATCCAAAACTCATCTCCACTTGCCTGATTGAATTCCTTTGGCTCAATCTTAGATAGCAAAGAAAAATTTACTTGTTGAGATGGTGTTATTATCCTTCTCCTTGTCTGCCTTTCATCTAGATTCCCAATGATTAGATCTTTTGGATGATGCTTCTGTACATATCTGGATGGAGTTTTAGGAAGAATTCTTTGTGTTTCTTCTTCTTCATCATCTGATTCCTCATGAAACTCTTCTTGACAACTTCCATCTTCCTGATACATAATTTGTTGAACTAGTTCTCTTGAATCTATCTTCTCATCAATTGTTACATTTATACTTTCTACAATAGTGCGTGTTCTCTTGTTGAAGCATCTATAGGATTTACTCTTAGAGGAATAACCAAGGAAAATTCCCTCATCACATCTTGGGTCAAACTTGCCTAAGTTTTGATCTTCTCGTCTTATGTAGCACTTGCTTCCAAAAACCTTGAAGTGTTTTATAGTGGTCGGTCTTCCTTTCCAAAGCTCATATGGAGTCTTGTGATGGTTTACCCTCATTTGAGCCCTAGTGATTATGTATACTGTTGTGTTGACTGCTTCCCTCCAAAATCCATCTGAAATTTTAGACTCATTTAACATAGCTCTAGCCATATTCTCAACAGTCCTATTTTTCCTTTCAACTACTCCATTTTGTTGAGGAGTTCTTGTTGTTGAGTATTCTCTCTTGATCCCATGTTGTTCACAAAACTCTACAAATTTATTTGAGGTAAATTCTCCTCCTCTGTCAGATCTCAAACACTTAATCCTCTTGCCGGTTTCATTTTCAACCAGTTCCTTAAATGCTTTGAATTTTTCAAATGCATCTGACTTCTCTTTCAGGAAAGCTACCCAAACCATTATGGAGTAATCATCTATAAACAATATAAAGTAACTCTCACCCTGAATACTTTGTGTTCTGGTAGGACCACATAGATCAGTATGTATTAGACTTAATGGCTCATATGACATATATCCTTTTGACTTAAAGCTTGTTCTAGTTTGCTTTCCATGTTGACAAGGTGCACAGATTGTGTTTTGTGGCCTTTTTAGCTTGGGTAAATCTCTGACAACCTACTTATTACTTATGTTGACTATGTTGTCAAAATTCAAGTGACCCAATATTCTATGCCACAACCAACTCTCATATTCTTGTGATAGAAAGCACTTTTCCCCTTTGATCTCACTAAGCATGTATAGATTGTTTGGAGTTCTTCTTGCATTTGCAATGACTTTTCCAGTTTCTTATTTTCTTATCTCACATCTATCTAGGTGGAATGTAACCATATGCCCTTGATCACAAAGTTGACTTACACTTAGCAGATTATGTTTTAACCCTTTAACATACAACACATTTTTTATTCTTGTTTTCCCATTATCTAAACTCAGAGTTCCTCTTCCACCAATCTTTGTTGATCCATTATCACCAAAACTTACTGATCCTCTATTGGTTTCTTTTAGTACAATGAATTTGTCTTTGTCTCTTGTCATGTGTCTAGAGAAACCACTATCAAGATACCATTGTTCTTCTTTATCCTGAGCATGAAGGGCTATTTGAACTAACATTGATCTAGCCTTTACATTTTCCCTTTCATCTTTCCTAGTTGTTGAAATTGTTTTTCTTTTACTAGACTCAGGAAGTATCATTTTACACCATCTAGCCTTGTGCCCAAAATTATTGCATTTGTAACATATAATATCATTATCCATAAGAGGTGCAAAAGAATTGAAATTTCTATTGACATTATTTCTTGCATGACCAATACAATGTACAACTCTATGACCATATTTGTTACAAGAAAAACAATGACCATGGAAGAAATTATGTAACCTGTTTGGATGCCTTTGAGATTGTGGTTGAGTGCTTCTCCTTTTGTGATTAACTCTCATCCAAGGTTCTTCTTTGCTTTCTTCCTTTCTGATGTCTTTTTCTTTTGAAGTATCCTTTGCTTGCCTATATTTGTTTGAAGTTTCTGCTTCTTGAAGACTTGACTCCTCTTTATGTTTCTCATACTCTATATCTTGTAGTACCTTGGTCCTTTCAACTTCATTCCTTAGATAAATAATTTTTGCTTCCAATATTTCACATTATGTTTCTCTTGCTCTTAATAGATCTATCATATCCTACTCAATTTTCTTTCCTTCTTCTACCTTTATCTTGAGTTCTGTGAGACTTTGTAGAAGTTCCATCCTTGCTTCTTCATCCTCTTGAATTTGTTCCTTCAAGCTTGAGTTCTTCTCTCTAATTATTTCCAAATTTTTGAGAGCAGTAAATAATTCCTTTTTTATATCAAACATGGTCTCTTCTTCATTTTTTGAAGTCATGTGTGTTGTTGATGGATCCTCCTCCAAGTTGTTAGTCTTTTCATGGAGAGACCCACTCTGATACCAATTGAAGAACATGTGCTTATACTGAGAGGGGGTGAACAGTATAAGATAAAACTTTTTGCTTTTTAATCCATATGATACCATCAACAATATTAAAGCAATAAACATCACACAAAGCATCACACACATGAGAGACATGATTTAACGTGGTTCACCCAATGTGGGCTACTCCACGGAGAAAATATTCCTTATAAACTTTTCTCAAATAAATTCTCTTGGGAATCCTTTCCCTATTACAATGTTTATGGACCCCTGTCCAAAGGAGACACCAATCCCCTAATCAAGTTCATGGATCTCTATCCATAGGAGAACTCCTTTCTCCTCTACTCTAGTTGGTGATCTTCTAGAAGAACTGTTGCCCCCACTACTCTGGCTAATGGATCTCTATCCACTGAAGACACCTGTCCTCACTACCCTAGCTAATGGATCTCTATCCACTAGAGACTATCATCCTCTATACTCTATCACCTCCAAAGCTCTATCTCAAATCTTCACTAAACATAGTCCTTTGGTCTAGCACAAATATACTCAATATCTATCTCTAGTCTGGCACAAATCTATCCTCAAATCTGCACCAAACTCTATCCTCAAATATTAAAATATCCTCAATATCTCCTCCTCAAATATGTCCTCAAATCTATCCTAATTCAAAATAAACAATCTATCCACAAGTCTTCTCAAAGACTTACCTCAAATCTTTTCAACAAGTCCTCACTAGAACTTGTCCAATCTCATAGAAACATAAAGAGAATTGTTAGAGACTCAATATGCTTCACATTCACCAAACTATCAATCACTTTCAATCTCTCTTTTATCATAGAAACATATAGAGAATTGTTAGAGACTCAATATGTTTCACATTCATCAACACTCAACCTCTTTCTCAAATCAATTCAGAATATAGAACAATTTATTTCATAGAACTTGAACTATCACATCAACACATCCACTTGACTAGGCTCAACCAACTCTACTCAACCACTCACTCAATGAAATAATCCTTGCTCACAAACCCTAGTCCAAACTTATGAACATTCACTCAAATGTTTCCAACAATGCTTATCAACCAATCTCACATAACAATGATACTCATGATCTTTGCAAACCCTAGTTCAAGTTCTTCACTCAACCAATCACTTCAACAACAATGCTTATAAAACAAGGTTATTATCAACAACTCTATTCAAAAAAACAATCCTTTTCACTCCAACTTAGCATTCATAACATTCAATCAATCACTTCACTAGGAAGAATGTGCCCATACCTTTTATTTGATGTAGAAGTGACCTTAGAAAACCTATCTCAATCACAATTTTCCTTCTTTCCAATTTTCAATAGTTAGATGATCAAAATATCACTCTAACCCTCTTCACAAAATAATTCTCAATTACAAAAATAATCAAACTTAATTACACCTTATTACTCCATCTTAAAATAATATCCAACACCACAAATATTTAATCAAAACACTTCTTCCAAAACTCTAACTCATCAAAAGAACATATTAACAATTCAGTTTCATCATAACCCTTTTTAGAAATATATCTCAAAAATAATCCAAACTCTACTTATGACTCCCTACTTAATATTGCATTAATTAAATAAATCACTTTATAAAATAATGTAATAAGTCAATCTCTCACTTTTCTAAGGTAAAACAAAATTACCCTAGCTTTTACTTTAGCAAAAATAACCCTTCATATATCAAAAAATATTTCCTCAACACTTAGGTTAATTTCACAACTTAACTTCCACCTTATCCCTCCTAAACCTTAGCAAAACAAATTAAAATAATTTCCAAAAAAAATATTACCACTTTTCACAATCCGTGGGGCTCGAAACTTGGCACAATACTCCCACAATGCCTTGGTCGTGGCTTCCATGCCATGTGAGCCATGTGCTCCACTTGGAGCCTCAAAGCACAATGTGTGCTTTGACTCCTTCAAACCCTTAAGAGCCCTTGGCTCTTCCTTCGATGCATTGGAACCACACACTACGCTATTCGGGAGGCACACATTTCAAAATTTGTACGAGCTTCTTTTCACTTAAGGTGGATGCAATAAAATCGATGCCAAACCTTAGGAATGGCTATGGTATTTATACCATATGCCTTCCTTTTCACACGTCGATGGAGAGGAAAATACGTCAGGGAAACAATGTTGTCATCGGTGCTACCAACTTTACCTTCGAAATATATTTATTTATAATTATTTAAATTCAAAGGAATTTAAATATTATAAATTAAATATTTAAATCTCCTTTGGGATTTTAAAATAAAAGCCTCCTTAGGTTTTAGAAAACCTTTTTTATTTTCCCAACCATGGTTTTAATAAAAACCTTTTATTTTGCCCAACCATGGTTTTAATAAAAACTTTTATTTTGTGCTTCACATAATATTTAAAAATAAATATTATGAAGCTCTTTTGCCACCAACCTTTTGCATTACTCCTTTTGACCTTTTGACATCAATGACAATTCATCCTTGACATCAATGACAACTTCATCTACTCAAAATATCCAACAATCTCCCCCTTTGTCATTGATGGCAACCCAATTATCTTTTCAAATTTTCTTGACCTATTTTTGTCCTGCTCCCCCTAGGAAATTGCTCCTCCTAACTCAATGCTCTCTTATTAAATCAAATCCCTTAAATCTCTCCCCCTTACTTAAATCTCTCCCCCTTTGACATCAATGGCAAAGGGTCACCTTTGGGGCTCGGGGCTAAGAATGAGTCTCTTAGCTTAGCCCCTCCCCCACCTCCTCTTGAGGTGGTTAATTCTGGGGTGGGAGTATTACTCCCAGTTTTTCTCGAAGATACTCAAAGGTTTCCTTCGAAAGTGGCTTAGTGAAAATATCTACTATCTGCTCCTTTGTAGTAACATATTCCAACTTGACTTGTTTATCTATCACCTGTTCTCTTAGAAAATGATACTTGATCGAAATGTGCTTTGTCTTGGAGTGCATCACTGGATTATTTGAGATACTTATAGCACTTGTATTATCACATAATATGGGAATAGGATGATCATGTTTTATCTTGAAGTCTTCTAGAGTTCACTTCATCCATAATACCTATGTACAACTGGCTACTACCATAATATATTCTGCTTCTACTGTAGATAAGGATACTGACACCTACTTCTTACTTAGCCAAGAGACTAAACAATCTCCAAGAAAGAATGCTCCTCCACTTGTGCTTTTTTATCATCAATGCTGCCAGCCCAATCTGCATCTGTATATGTTGTGAGTGTGAAACTATCACTTTTGGGATACTAGAGCCCAAAATCCATAGTCCCTTTTAGATACCTAAGAATTCTCTTTACTATTGCCACATGTGTTTCCTTAGGTGCTGCCTAAAACCTTACCACTAATCCCACTAACTGTACTATGTCTGGTCTTGTAGTTGTAACATACAACAAGCTGCCAATCATAGATCTATATAGTCTTTGATCTACCTCTAGGGATTCATCATCCTTACTTAACTTGCATCCTGTAACCATGGGGGTACTTACTGGTTTGCAATCTTCTAATATGAATTTCTTTAGCATCTCTTTTATATACTTGGTTTGTGAAAGAAATACTCCTTTCTCTGATTGTGAAATCTGAAGTCCAAGAAAGAAGGACAACTCACCAAGCATAGACATCTCAAATTCATTCTGCATGTTCTTTGCAAAT
The DNA here is from genome assembly GCA_028583015.1 of Wollemia nobilis. Taxonomy (NCBI): domain Eukaryota; kingdom Viridiplantae; phylum Streptophyta; class Pinopsida; order Araucariales; family Araucariaceae; genus Wollemia; species Wollemia nobilis. The sequence goes on along the minus strand of JAQPPZ010001711.1, from coordinate 2,585,447 downwards.
TCTTTACACATATTATCATTGTTTCCCCCAAAAATGATGTCATCAACATAAACAACCACAATTAGTAGATTATTCCCTTCATTTTTGATGTATAAGTTGTTGTCTGCTATTCCTTTTCTGAATCCTTGTTCCTGAAGATACTTATCCAATCTTGAGTACCATGCTCTAGGAGCCTACTTTAGACCATACAATGCCTTTTTCAATCTGCATACATGATCTGGTTTATCTGTTAATATGAATCCCTCTGGCTGTTCAATATAGACTTCTTCTAGAACACCATTTAGAAATGCTGACTTAACATCCATCTGATATACCTTGAAGTTTTTAAAACTTGAGAAGGCTAAAAATATTCTTATGGCTTCAAGTCATGCAACTGGAGAAAATGTCTCATCAAAGTCAATTCCCTCTACCTGTGCATAACCTTTGCATACTAACCTTGCTTTATTCCTTACTACCTATCCATATTCATTTAGCTTATTTCTGAATACCCATTTTGTGTCGATCACATTCTTGTCCTTTGGTCATGGAACAAGTTCCCAAGTCTTGCTTTTCTCTATCTGATCTAATTCCTCATCCATTGCCTTAATCTAGAACTCATCTCCACTTGCCTGATTGAAGTCCTTTGGCTCAATCTTAGATAGCAAGGAAAAATTTGCTTGTTGAGATGGTGTTATTATCCTTCTCCTTGTCTACCTTTCATCTGGATTCCCAATGATTAGATCTTTTGGATGATGCTTCTGTACATATCTGGATGGAGTTTTAGGAAGAAGTCTTTGTGTTTCTTCTTCTTCTTCATCTGATTCCTCATGAAACTCTTCTTGACAACTTCCATCTTCCTGATACACAGTTTGTTGAACTGGTTCTCTTGAATCTATCTTCTCATCAATTGTTACATTTATACTTTCTACAATAGTGTGTGTTCTCTTGTTGAAGCATCTATAGGCTTTACTCTTAGAGGAATAACCAAGAAAAATTCCCTCATCACATCTTGGGTCAAACTTGCCTAAGTTTTGATCTTCTCATCTTATGTAGCACTTGCTTCCAAAAACCTTGAAGTGTTTTACAGTGGTCGAGTCTTCCTTTCCAAAGCTCATATGGAGTCTTGTGATGGTTTACCCTCATTTGAGCCCTAGTGATTATGTATACTATTGTGTTGACTACTTCCCTCCAAAATCCATCTAAAATTTTAGACTCATTTAACATAGCTCTAGCCATATTCTCAATAGTCCTATTTTTCCTTTCAACTACTCCATTTTGTTGAGGAGTTCTTGCTGCTGAGTATTCTCTCTTGATCCCATGTTGTTCACAAAACTCTACAAATTCATTTGAGGTAAATTCTCCTCCTCTATCAGATCTCAAACACTTAATCCTCTTGTCGGTTTCATTTTCAACCAATTCCTTAAATGCTTTGAATTTTTCAAATGCATCTGACTTCTCTTTCAGGAAAGCTACCCAAACCATTCTGGAGTAATCATCTATAAACAATATAAAGTAACTCTCACCCTAAATACTCTATGTTCTAGTAGGACCACATAGATCAATATGTATTAGAATTAATGGCTTAGATGACATATATCCCTTTGACTTAAAGCTTGTTCTAGTTTGCTTTCCATGTTGACAAGGTGCACATATTGTGTTTTGTGGCCTTTTTATCTTGGGTAAATCTCTGACAACCTGCTTATTGCTTATGTTGACTATGTTGTCAAAATTTAAATGACCCAATATTCTATGCCACAACCAACTCTCATATTCTTGTGATAGAAAGCACTTCTCCCCTTTGATCTCATTAAGCATGTAGAGATTGTTTGGAGTTCTTCTTGCATTTGCAATGACTTTTCCAGTTTTTGATTTTCTTATCTCACATCTATCTAGGTGAAATGTAACCATATGCCCTTGATCACAAAGTTGACTTACACTTAGTAGATTATGTTTTAACCCTTTAACATACATCACATTTTCTGTTCTTGTTTTCCCATTATCTAAACTCAGAGTTCCTCTTCCACCAATCTTTGTTGATCCATTATCACCAAAACTTATTGATCCTCTATTGGTTTCTTTTAGTATAATGAATTTATCTTTGTCTCCTGTCATGTGTCTAGAGCAACCACTATCAAGATACCATTGTTCTTCTTTATCCTGAGCATGAAGGGTTATTTGAACTAACATTGATCTAGCCTTTACATTTTCCCTTTCATCTTTCCTAGTTGTTGAAATTATTTTTCTTTTACTAGACTCAAGAAGTATCATTTTACACCATCTAGCCTTGTGCCCAAAATTATTGCATTTGTAACATATAATATCATTATCCATAAGAGGTGCAAAAGAATTGAAATTTCTATTGACATTGTTTCTTGCATGACCAATACAATGTACAACTCTATGACCATATTTGTTACAAGAAAAGTAATGACCATGGAAGAAATTATGTAACCTGTTTGGATGCCTTTGAGATTGTGGTTGAGTGCTTCTCCTTTTGTGATTAACTCTCATCCAAGGTTCTTCTTTACTTTCTTCCTTTCTGATGTCTTTTTATTTTGAAGTATCCTTTGCTTGCCTATCTTTGTTTGAAGTTTCTGCTTCTTGAAGACTTGACTCCTCTTTTTGTTTCTCATACTCTATATCTTGTAGTACCTTGGTCCTTTCAACTTCATTCCTTAGATAAACAATTTTTGCTTCCAATATTTCACATTCTATTTCTCTTGCTCTTAATAGATATGTCATATCCTACTCAATTTTCTTTCCCTCTTCTACCTTTATCTTGAGTTCTGTGAGACTTTGTAGAAGTTCCATCCTTGCTTCTTCATCCTCTTGAATTTGTTCCTTCAAGCTTGAGTTCTTCTCTCTAATTCTTTCCAAATTTTTGAGAGCAATAAAGAATTCCTCTTTTATATCAAACATGGTCTCTTCTTCATTTTCTGAAGTCATGTGTGTTTTTGATGGATCCTCCTCCAAGTTGTTAGTCTTTTCATGGAGAGACCCACTCGATACCAATTGAAGAACATGTGCTTATATTGAGAGGGTGGGGTGAACAGTATAAGATAAAAATTTTTGCTTTTTAATCCAAATGATAACATCAACAATATTAAAGCAATAAACATCACACAAAGCATCACACACATGAGAGACATGATTTAACGTGGTTCACCCAATGTGGGCTACTCCACGGAGAAAATATTCCTTATAAATTTTTCTCAAATAAATTCTCTTGGGAATCCTTTCCCTATTACAATGTTTATGGACCTCTGTCCAAAGGAGACACCAATACCCTAATCAAGTTCATGGATCTCTATCCATAGGAGAACTCCTTTCTCCTCTACTTTGGTTGGTGATCTTCTAGAAGAACTATTGCCCCCACTACTCTGGCTAATGGATCTCTATCCACTGAAGACACCTATCCTCACTACCCTGGCTAATGGATCTCTATCCACTAGATACTATCATCCTCTATACTCTATCACCTCCATAAACTCTCTATCTCAAATCTACACTAAACATAGTCCTTCGATCTAGCACAAATCTGCTCAATCTCTATCTCTGGTCTAGCACAAACCTATCCTCAAATCTGCACCAAACTCTATCCTCAAATCTGTCTCAATATCCTCAAATCTATCCTCAATATCTATCCTCAAATTTAAAATAATTAGATTCCCCAAAAATTCCAAGTCTTCTCAAAGACTTATCTCAAATTGCTTGCTCATAATTCACAAGTCCTCACTAGAACTTGTCCAATATCATAGAAACATAAAGAGAATTGTTAGAGACTCAATATGCTTCACATTCATAACAATGCTCAATCACTTTCAATTTCTCTTTTTATCATAGAAATATATAGAGAATTGTTAGAGACTCAATATGCTTCACATTCATCAACACTCAACCTCTTTCTCAAATCAATTCAGAATATAGAATAATTTGTTTCATAGAACTTGAACTATCACATCAACACATCCACTTGACTAGGCTCAACCAACTCTACTCAATCATTCACTCAATGAATTAATCCTTGCTCACAAACCCTAGTCCAAACTTATGAACATTCACTCAAATGTTTCCAACAATGCTTATCAACCAATCTCACATAACAATGATACTCATGATCTTTGCAAACCCTAGTTCAAGTTCCTCACTCAACCAATCACTTCAACAACAATGCTTATCAAACAAGGTTTTATCAACAACTCTTATTCCAGAAAAATCCTTTTCACTCCAACTTAGCATTCACAACATTCAACAATCATTCACTAGGAATATGTGCCCATACCTTTTATTTGATGTAGAAGTGCCCTTAGAAAACCTGTCTCAATCACAATTTCCTTCTTTCCAATTTCAATGGTTAGATGACCAAAATATCACTCTAACACTTTCTCAAAATATTCCTTAGTCACAAAAATAATCAAATCTCAAATACACCTTATTGCTCCATCTTAAAATAATATCCAACACCACAAATATTTAATCAAAATACTTCTTTCAAAACTCTAACTCATCAAAAGAACATCTTAACAATTCAGTTTCATCATAACCCTTTTCAGAAATATATCTCAAAAATAATCCAAACTCTACTTATGACTCCCTACTTAATATTGCATTAATTAAATAAATCACTTTATAAAATAATGCAATAATTCAATCTCTCACTTTTCTAAGGTAAAATAAAATTACCCTAGCTTTTACTTTAACAAAAATAACCCTTCATTTATCAAAAAATACTTTCCTCAACACTTAGGTTAATTTCACAACTTAATTTCCACCTTATCCCTCCTAAACCTTAGCAAACCAAATTAAAAATAATTTCCAAAAATTTATTACCACTTTTCACAATCCGTAGGGCTCGAAACTTGGCATCAAACTCCCACAATACCTTGGCCATAGCTTCCACGTCGTGTGAGCCACGTGCTCCACTTGGAGCCTCAAAGCACAATATGTGCTTTGACTTCCTCTCAAACCCTTAAGAGCCCTTGGCTCTTCCTTTGACATCGATGGAACCACACATTGCACTATTTGGGAGGCACACATTTCAAAATTTTCATGAGCTTATTTTTGCTTAATGTGGATGCAATTAAATTGATACCAAACCTTAGGAATGGCTATGGTATTTATACCATATGCCTTCCCTTTTCACACACATCGATGGAGAGGAAAATACGTCGGGGAAACAATGTTGTCGTCGGCGCTACCAACTTTGCCTTCGAAATATATTTATTTATAATTATTTAAATTCAAAGGAATTTAAATATTATAAATTAAATATTTTAAATCTCCTTTGGGATTTTTAAAATAAAAGCCTCCTTAGGTTTTAGAAAACCTTTTTTATTTTCCCAACCATGGTTTTAATAAAAACCCTTTATTTTTCCCACCATGGTTTTAATAAAAACCTTTTTTTTGCCCAACCATGGTTTTACTAAAAACCTTTTATTTTGTGCTTCACATAATATTTAAAAATAAATATTATGAAGCTCTTTTGCCACCAACCTTTTGCATTACTCCTTTTGACCTTTTGACATCAATGACAATTCATTCCTTGACATCAATGACAACTTCATCCACTCAAAATGTCCAACAATAATCAAAAGAGGTGGAATGGCATATGTAGTTAAGATAAATGGTAATAAGGACAATAATGGAGATATAGAAATATATAAGAAACATCCAATTATGCATGAATTTAGGGATTTATTTCCAAAATATATATTAGGTCTTCCACCTTAGCATGAATATGACTTCACCATTGAATAAATGTGTAGAGCTAAATATATTGGTAGATATCCTTATAGGATGAATGCTATCGAGTTATAAGAATTAAAAGTAAAACTTCAATATTTATGGGATAAGAGCTTGATTAAACCTAGTGTGTCATATTAGGATGCTCCAATACTTTTTGTTAAGAAAATGAATGGGTCCTTAAGGTTATGTATTGACTAAAAAATGATAAATAATGTAACCATCAATAATAGGTATCCTTTACCTAGAATTTATAATTTCTTCAATCAACTAAAGGATACCACTATATTTTCAAATATTGACTTAATATCTAGATATCATTAGTTGGGGATTCATTAGGAGGATACTCACAAAGCAACTTTTAAGACTAGACATGGACACTATGAGTTCACGGTATTGCCATTTGGGTTGAAAAATGTGCCAGTGGCATTTATGAATATGATGTACAATGTGTTTAGAAAATATTTGGATTGGTTTATTTTGATATTTCTAGATTTCATCTTAATACATTCTTGCACCAGATAAGAACATGACCAACATTTACAGTTAGTGTTAGAGGTGTTGAGGAAGAATCAAATGTAAGGAAATATGTATAAATGTGATTTTTATGGCTCAAATGTTCAATATTTGGGATATGTTATATCTATAGAGGGGATTTTTATAGATACTAAGAAAGTTGAAGCCATTTTGATTTGGCCTACACCCACTAATATCTCAAAAGTTAGAAGTTTCATCATAATCACTAGTTACTATAGGCATTGTGTGAAGGATTATTCAAAGATTGCCTACTCTATACCAACCTTCAAATAAAAGGAAATAAATGGATGGATAAGTGTAAAGTTATATTTGAAACTCTAAAAAATATATTGACTACAACACCAATTCATAGGATACCAGATCCTCTTGAGAATTTTATAGTATGTACAAATGCTTCCTTAAAAGTTTTGAGAGGGCTATTAAACCAAAATGAGACTACAATAGCATATAATTCTGGGAAACTCAAAAAGCATAAGTTAAATTATGCTACACATGACCTAAAATTAGCAGTGGTTGTGCATGCTCTTAAGGTAAAGAGACATTATTTATTGGGAAAACCTTTTGATCTAAGGACAAACCATCAAATTTTAAGGTATATCTTTACTCAACCTATGTTAAATGTAATACAAAGGAGATGGGTAGAGTTCCTAGCTGAATATGAATTTAATATTGAGTATATCAAAGGAAAGAAAAATAAGATTGTTGATGCCCTAAGTAGGAGAAGGTATATAGTAGCATTGAATTGAAGTCATGTGGACTTGATTGTCAAAGTTAGGGGAATACAGTACATGATCAGTATTGTATTGAAATCCAAGTTAAACTTGAGAGAAATCCTTAGGAAAATACAGATTTTAGCATAAAATATGGACTTTTATGTATCAAGGATAGGGTTGTCATACCAAAAATTGGTGATTTAATGAGAATAATTATGCAAAAGGTGCATAACTATCCCTATTCAGTTCATCTAGAAGGTGCTAAGATGGGAGAAAACATGCAAAGACATTTTATTGGTCTAGAATGAAATAAGATATCACTAGTTTCAATACTAGATGTTTGAAGTACCAAAAGGTTAAGGGATAACATTAGTATCTATTAGGAAAATTGTACCCACATGATATACCTACTTATAAGTAGTAGGTTATATCTATGGATTTTATTGTGGGGCTACCTAGGACTAGGTACCAACATGATGCAATACTTGTGGTAGTCAACAAGTTGACCAAGGTTGCACATTTTATATCTAGAAACATCAATAATGATGCATTGGTTGTGGCAAATAGGTTTACCAAGGAAATATTCAAGTTACATGATTTGTGTGAGGTGTTTATATCTGATAGAGATTCTAGGTTTACATCAAAATTCTAATAGGTTCTTCATCATGTAGTGGGCACTAAATTGAATATTAGTTTTGCTTACCATATAAAAATAGATGGGAAAATGGAGAGGGTTAAACAAGTTCTTGAAGATAATATTTGCATGCATTGCATGGACCAAAAGTCTATATGGGAAGAATTTATGCATCTGGTTGAATTTGCATATAATAATGGATACCATGCATCCTTGGGAATGGCTCCATTTGAAGCCTTATATGGTAGAAGATGCATAACACTTATATCATAGGACAATCCAGAATATTGGGTAGTAATCATACTAAACACTAGAAAAGATATGGATGAGAAGCTCAAAGTTATTTGATAGAGGCTCAAAGAAGTAGTCGATCACCAAAAGAGTTATGCGAATCTAAAAATATCACCAAGAAAATTCTTTATGGGAGATAAAGTTTTCTTGAGGGTAAGACCCATGAAAAGTGCCATCAAGTCAACTAAGTTGGATTCTCATTTTATTGGGCCTTTTGAGACCATTGATAGGATAAGTCTGGTAGCCTATATATTTTCCTTACCATCCAACCTATCAAAGATCCATGATACTTTCCATATATGCCTTCTTAGGAAGTATGTTGTTAATTCTTCTCATGTTTGGAATATTTCAAAATTGTAGATGGAAGATCCTTAGCCATTGAGGTGAGACTAATAAGAATTCTAGGGGTTTATTCTAAGGTCATGAGAAAATAAACCCTAGACCAATGTAAGGTCTAGTGGGGCCATTATTTAGAAAATTGTGCAACTTAGGAAGATGTTGAAGAAATGAGGAAGAAAGTCCCATATTTTTTTGATTGAAAACATGTTTTATTTTTTGGAAATACAAGGGACTATCTTTAGTATAATGGTAGGAGTATGTAATGACCCTCCATGATAGAACTTATTCTTGATACTCGATTATGTATTGATATCTGGATGTTAAATTCTAAATCTTATTTTATGTTATCAAGATGTGTGGATAGTTACATTTTATGCTTTATTTATGCTATTTTTGGAATATGGTACTACTAATGAAATTTATGGTTGCAATATCAAGTACTCTCACATGTGGATTGGTATGATACAACCACTAGATTTGATAGAAAAAGTGAAATGATGGATATAAATTCTCATCAGTAGCTTAAGGGTAAAAGAATACCCTCATATAGATGTAGTACATATGTGTATTTTTGGTTAAATAAAAACATCACAAAAAAATGAGTTGCTTAAGCAAAAGAACTATCCTTATTAGGTATGTGATAATTTCATAGTTAATGTACAACCTCTAGTTAAGGAAAAATGTTTTACGATGCATTTTCTTGATAAACATTTATCATAGGTATGCATGTGTTTGATGCATGAAATGTGTTTGGTAAATGATTTCAGCAAGTAGGAATTAATAATTATATAGGTATATTATTCATACCTAAAAATACTCAATATTAGTGTTAATGGTCAATATTAATATGGAATATTAATTAAATTAATTAGTGATTAATTAATTTAATTATTATGTTTTCCTAGTGTTATATTTTCACATTACCATTAGAAAAATATTAATATTGAATCAATAATGGTTTATGGGTGAATTCTAGGTTTATAAGCAAAGGTAAAATTAATAAGTATTATTTTATTTAAAAACCTTTAAAAAAAGGTCCATTTATTAAGTATGAATTATATTCATATTTGTCCTTTATCTGAGGATTAGATCAAACAAGCCCTTTTCTCCATGCAGCCTGATAAAGCTCCTGGTCCTAACAAGTTTCCATCAAGATTTTTCCAAGATTTTGGGATATAGTAAGTCCTGATGTTTACTTAGCCATTAAGGATTTCTAGTTGTCCAAATCCATTCCTCACAGGTTTAATTCTACCTTCATCGCACTGATTCCCAAAGGAACCATTTCCAAATCCATGGCTGATTTTAGACCTATCAATATTTACAATGTGATCTATAAAATCCTTAAAAAAAGTGATGGCCAATAGAATGAGGGACGTTCTTCCTAGTATCATTGATATGTGTCAAGTAAGTTCATTTAAAGGTATATCCATTACCGATGGAATAATCACCATCCATGAAGCTTTGCACTCTTCATATCAAACCAAGAAACCTTATTTTATTCTCAAACTAGATATGAACAAAGCCTATTATAGATTCAATTAAGACTTCATCATGGCCATACTTCTAAAGTTTGGTTTTCATCCATATTCAATAAATCTCATCAAAGGATGTATTTCCACTCCTTCATTCTCAATCCTAGTCAACGGGTCTGCTATAGGTTATTTTAAAAGTGTGGGAGGTTTGAAACAATGATATCCCTTATGTCCTCTTCTCTTCAATATTGCAACTGAATATCTAGGTAGAACTTTAAAATTTGTTTGTAGAACAGGTATTATTTAAGGTATCAAAGTGGCCTCGCATCTTAACCTAGTGATGCACCAAAAATTCTTGGATGACACCTTAGTGGCTACACATACCTCTATCTTTGAGGCTAAAGTCATCAAATACATCCTTCTCCTTTATGAACTAGTTGTATTTCAGAAGGTAAATTTCTATAAAAGCATGGTATACATCCTCAAAAATCCTTAATATCAAGTTAAAATAGCTCAAATCCTTGAGTGTGCAGTATCTTCCTTTCCTACCACTTATTTAGGTCTCTTGTTGGTTATGGTAAATCCTACTGATTCAATGTAGAACAATGTGATTGAATGGGTTCAAAGGAAACCAGTAGGTTGGAAATGAAATCTACTATCCCAAGAAGCTAAAGCTACTCTCACAATAGCATATCTCCAAAGCAACCTGGTTTACTTTCTTTCTATTTTCAAATCCCCTTCCTTTGTCTACACCAAAATTAAACAAATCCAAAAAATATTTTTCTGGTCAGGGTCTAAAAATAAAGAAATATTCCATCTAGTCTACTGGGATAAAGTTTGTAGAGCCAAAACCCATGGAGGAACTGGGCTCAGAATACAAAATTTAAATATCATTATTATGGCCAAATAGGCTTCAAGAATCATTTCTAATGATAGCTCAGAATAGGTCACCATAGTAAAGAGAAAGTATATGCAAGAAATTAACTTCCTTGATGAACTGGCTCCAACCAATGGATCAACTTTCTAGAAATCCATGATCCACACCAGACCTTTGTTGCACAAAGTTTTAATATGGTAGCTAGGAAATAGAGAGAGTATAGAATTCTAGCACGATAAATGGATCATACGAGAACCTCTAATTGAAGATCCTAGACTCTCTATCCATAAAAACATCACTTATTCCTTTTTGGGATGAAAGAATTTTAACTTCATAACCCAATCCCACTTTGAGCCATCATGGATCATTCATAAGTGACTCTCATCTTGATGATTCTACATCCCTTATTTCACTCCTCAATTCTATGGTCATTCCTACTGGTAACATATTATATCATCTCATATGGGAGCACTCTACAAGTGGGTTATTCTTCATCAATTCTGCCTATCATCTCTTAAAACTACCCACTGAGTCCTTATTCCTCTATCACCTTTTTTTTTTAAAGCAAAAAACCCCTTGTGGGGCTGCCTTGGTCTGAGAGACCATGAACAGGGGGTTCTACACCATCAAAGTCACTCGGGAGTCGCACCCGACCCTGCCCGCACCAACATTATCAATTGGATTTTGGATACCCAATTCAGCTTTTTGGTAGGGTGGAGATTTGAACTTGGGACCTCTCTTGGAGGATTTCCCTCTCCTCTCCAACTCACCTACAACACTTGGGTGCCCCTATCACCTTTTTTGGCCCAAATATCTAATTCTTAAAATATCCTTCTTTTCTTGGTTGGCCATCCAAGATAGGATTCTCACCACTGATAATTTAATCAGAAGAGGTATCATGATTCACAATTGTTGCTACCTATGCCTATATTATTTGGAATCCACTCATCATATATTATTGGGTTATTTATTTTCTTCTACCATCCTTGATAATTTGTTTCATTCCTTCCATATCCTTTGGGCCAAACCCCAATCCATCATTGATATTTTCATACAATGACCTTCACTCTTTCACAATACCTACCTCAATTCCATTTGGAAGTTCTACCTCCACCATTTCATTTTACAAATTTAGATTGAAAGAAACAAAAGAGTTTTATCCAATTTTTTCAAGGACTCTACTTCATTAACAAATAAAATAATCTCCTGTGCCAAAGAAAATACCCAGCTTAATCCTTCCACTAAAGCCACCATTTCAAGATTTGAATCTTCCTTGATGTCTTCCTTAAACGTTCCCCTTCAGGATGACTTATCTTCTATTCCTCCCAAGGTCATACTTAAAACCAAGTGGATCCCTCCTCTAGTATGTTGGATGAATCTAAAATTTTATTGTGCGGCCAAAGAAAATCTAGGAATTGCAGGGGCATGTGGTATTATCAGAGACCACAATGGGAATGCCATTTTGGCTTATGCTGAATATATTGGTTTTCAATCCAATCATTTCATTGAGGCTAGAGCCCTTTGGAGAGGGTTGTATTTAATAACATATAGTTCCAATAGGTTGATTATAGAAGGTGATTCTCTCAACATCATCAATTACTTGAGGAACAACAAAAATCCCTCATGGAAGGTTAAGGGGTGTGTAGAAGAAGCCAAGAAAATCATAGCTCATATGTGGGAACCCATTATTCAACATGCTTTTAGGGAAGAAAATAAGGTGGTAGATGTATTGGTAAATCATGGGACCAATATCAATGGTCTAATCACTTTGTCTGACATCTTCCTCCAAAAAATATCTGATGTGGTCAATATGGACAAAGCATCTTGTAGACAACTAAAAGTCATACAATGTTATACCTACATACTTGTAGATCCTTTTGGAAACTTGTAGGTTTACATAGGTGATCCTAGATATCCCTAGGCTATTGTAGACCAATGTAGGCTATTGTATACCCTCCTAGACATGCATAGATTATTGTAGATATTCGTAGACATACGCAGACAAGAGTCAATCACTCTAGATTATCATAACATTGCGTAGACTTCCACACACCAATTCACTAGTTTTTAGGTCCAAAACTCTAATAAACTACCTAAATCACATCATGAACATATTCCATGCATCAAAAAACCATACACCAGCCTCCTAAGGCGATACAAGACTCCTTTATACTTAATTGAGGCCCCCACAGGGCTATTAATTGGCAAAAGTATTAATTGAGTCAATTGTTAAATCTAATTTTAAAGTGACTTCACTTAAGTTCAATTTTAGGTCTAAAGAGGTTAATTAGGTCCTTAAACTCTAATTATTCCTAATTATTCCCTCCCACATGTGTGAACTAGGTTAGTTAGGATATTTCTTAGGAAACCCTAACCTAACCCCAAATCTAACCTAGAGTTGACTAATCCTATTTAACCCTAATCTCTCCTTACACATGTGTGAGGATGAGATATTTCCTCAAGGGTATGTGAGGATGCCACCTCATAAACCCTAACTTAACCTTCATGGGATCTCACCCTAGGGCTTTGTTATCCTAACTTCTATCCCTATACATTGGGTTTTCTTATAAATAGTGGGCCCAAATCTTCATTTATCTCTCTCTCCACTTATTTCCAAAGCACATAAACTCAACCAAAATATGTATAGAAGCATAGAAACTCTAATCTAAACCTGCACATTAGAAATATAACAACAAAGGAATCTCTCCACAAAAGTATTTTTAAAGAACAATAGTTATACTCGAATTCGCCCCCCACCCTGCGAATCCGGCACCAGTTCACCCCTGGGTGGAAAATTGGGTCTATAGGTCCCAAATTAACCCAAATCTTGGAGGTAAGCTTCATTATTTTTTAATGAGGTTCTACATCATTTATTTTAGTTTTTATCATGTTTTATGAGTCGATTTGTCTTTCTTACTATGGGGCCTAACTAAGGCAGGCCCTCTAAACCACTAACCCCTTTTTGCAGGTTTATCACAGAACCACGGAGGGAAACAACAACAACTACAACCCCGCGTTGGTACGCAAGCCCATATACATTGAGGAAAATGAAAATAAGGCATCAGGCCTATTGTAACATTTGTGAAAAGAAAGGAAAAGGAGGAATTCCCCAATTTGTAACCTATGCAAATATTATCATGAACAAAATATATTTTCCTGAATAGCATGTGTATTTAATATGTTATTATATCAAATGTGAATATTTTAGCTGTTTCATTCTGGCATGCCCAGTGGGACTCCCACAATGGATAGTGTTGGAATGACTATTTTACAAATTTGAGATTCTCCTCTATTTCTATATCAGGTACCATATCTAACTGATATAGAGAACTCCAAAGCCCTGGGAACCACCTTAGGCATTCAGAATAGAGATATAATATCTCCAAATATAATTCACCCCCTACCCCATGAACCAGATCTCAATTCACCCCTTGGGTGGTGAATTCAATTTGGCAACCTCAAAAACCCCAAAAAAGGGGTCAACTAGACCACCCACAGCATCAGAGACTAGGTATTCTACTTCATATTCTCTATTTTGCCATTTGTGTTGGTAAAAATGCTTACTAGTCAAAGCACCATAGCTAGTAGTGAATTATCCCCTCCTTCACATCTTCGTTTACTTTAAAATGTTGCTAAAATTACAATACCTGTAAAATTTCTAGCAACTTTAAATTTCAAAATTTCGTGTAAATTTTAATAAGTTTTAAATCATCCTCTTGCTCCATAGCATTTGTTTCAAAGAAATTTTGTATTTCATTTTTATAATTATGGTTGACTAATCACCTTTTTATTATTTCCTTAAAAGCAAAATGCATACTATTCTTTGTGTGTGTAAATGTTAGATTTACTTTTTGTGTATTAAATCCACATTGCTTCTGTAAATTCTTAGGGTAGATCATTTTGTTATATTCTCATTTACATGCATGGTATGTGATTTCCTATCTATACTTGCATAAATATTTCTTGCAAATTTCTCCATGATTTTACACATATTTAGGGTCACATAAACCCCTTTCTTCACACCCTCGTATTGCATGTTTCTATGCTTTGAAAAATAGAGTCAATTTCTTTTCCTAAAGGCATCTAGGATTAGATTCTTTGTTTACAAAAAGCATTTCATTCTAGTATTTTGCTTTTGGAAAATGCATATAAGGCTAGCATTTAATTTGAAAATGCAATTAGTTAGATTTCTTGTTTTACATAACATCGTTAGCAAAATGTAAAACCCACACACACACGTGGTACTTTAAACAAGTGGTGATATTGGACTTCATCCCCAATCCATCACTAGAGATTGGTGTGGTAGGTGTTTTAACCTCCACCAACTCACCTCCCTAGACACCTAGTATCCCACAAGAGTGGTTTTTTGAGCCTCATCATCATAAAACCCCCCACTTTTGAGACTAGGATTTTGGATTTCATCACCAAAAGTTACCTTCAGAGTGGGAGAGGATTAGACGCCTTCGTTCACAAGGCTTACATAATTAGTGAATACGGTAACTATCATTATTGACTAAGCCCACTCAAGGGTGAAGTGAAAGCATGGGTATACTAGTAATAGGTCTTAGAAAGTGTTGCCTCTTCTCATAAGAGGATATAGAGAACTCACTCCAACATAGTGGTTTCTCCCCCTTTTTAGGATATCATTTTATTGCGCCTTCCATATAGGTCACCATTCACACATTATGATATTGTTCTATTCTATGCATATTTGGGTGTTGTAGGAGGTTTTTTTTGACAACATTACCAATTTACTAGAGTACTCACTCCACTACTTGTGATACTACCTAGGAGGTACCAACATAACAAAACACAAATGAACAGAACACTTTTACTTTTAGTATTTAGAACTAATTCCAGTTTACCATTGTTTGCATTATCACAAACTAGTTTTAACACAGTACACCACTTGTCACATTATTTTTTGAGATACATACAACACATCATTTCTTTACTTATATAGTAGATACACTTGAGTCCACACCATAAAGGGTTCATCCCAAACCCTTCACACAACACACTTAGAACTACATTCTCTAGTTTTTGCATAGTCCTAAACCTCCATGACATGGCACATGTTGTCATTCCTATTGTCACCCATAGCTAAGCATGGTAGAAAGCATACCTTATAAAGGAATCACCTGCCACCTATTCTAGTCAGTCCCCTCCTACTCCTTTGATCATGAAGGGGAAGGCCATACACATATCTAATTCACTCACAAGGTATGATGTACAATATACACACATGATGCCTCAGGATGAGATGTCCACTTTGAGTGAAGCCCTCGCTACTTCACTTATAGAATATTATCCACTTATTTCATCCCCATCCTTGCCTAATTTATCGACCATTTTCTGCAACCATGTGATCTACATAGCACCAGGACAACCTCATCTATTCTTTACCATAGATGAGAAGGTCACACCTACTTCCCCTACCTTTGCACACCCCTTTTTCTAGAGTCTATCTCAATCCCTTTTTGAGAATGACTCCTCCCTCTTGAACCACATTCGCCAGGAGGTCACATCATTCACTACTATAGTAGGAATTATTTTTTACCCCTCCTCTTCTACCATAGGTACCCAAAGGTTAGCATTCCAAAATGTGCAACAATAACCTCCTCTACAGGAACAACAAATACCCCCTCAAAAATCATACCTGCACTCTTTTCAAGAGTCCCAATCATCATCATATCAGCATCTATTTTTCATAATATTTGAGGACTTATCATAGAAACATCTCCAAACCCAAGACACCAAATGTCAACAACAACAAGCAACAACCCAAACTCATTCAGTAGTGGACACAAGCACCACATCCTCTTCCCAAGCTCCTACTTCGAAAGCTTACCCATATTTTTTTGCTGCATTCCTTCATGTAACTCAGGTGCCCGGAGTATACAATGCCCAACCCTTCACTATATCCCCACTCTCATCGACCTTTAGGATACCTCCTCCTCCTCCTTTACAAGCACCTACCGTTAATATTCCCCTTATCCATAGATCAAAATCCATAGCTTATACACCCACTTCCCCAGGCTATTCCACATAGTTTAACCTCACCATTGTCCATCCTTTAGGACAAAGACATGTCCCAAATTTTGATACCTTACCTTGACCATCCCTAGAACCAATAGCATTGATACCCCCAATCTCACCTATTAGGGCTACATTTTTCACACCTCCTCCTTCGTGGTCATCACCTCCTATGACCTAGCCATTACAGTAGGTTCCTACCTAACAAGAACCTATGCCACAACAACAAACATCCCAATCATAATATTAATACCCAAAAAACATCTATTATGTAGCCTAGTATCCCAATAGCCCCTACATCATATGCCACTCAATACCCATCATACAAAGACCAGCTATAAATATTCCCTCCAAAATACGAGGAAGCACAACAACAACCTCACTATCCACCACATTCCCAGGTTCAACCAACCCTAGCACAATCCTTGATGACTATAACACTTGAAATTCAACTACTACAAGATAAAGGCAAGATGTTAAACCTACGCACCACAATTTATGGGCCACAAAAACCATCCTACGATGAAATCTACAATGAGTTGATTCATCCATATGTCCCTATCCCACCTTACCCCTATCACTTTGAGATCCTGAATTTCGATAAGTATAAATGTAAGGAAGACCCTAGATATCATGTTAATAACTTTAGCTCATCTTTCTACTAGCTTCATAGTAGCAATCCCCTTATGGTGCGTACCTTCTCTCTCTCCCTTGTAGTACAAGATTTAGATTGGTATAACATGCTACCAAAAAATAGCCTTTATACCTTTGAACAATTAGAAAAAACCTTTTTAGAATACTTCTCCATTAATATAAAAAGAAAGACTACCTTTTCAAACATCTATGCCTTACGACAGGCTAACAATGAACCTATAACCGATTTTGTCTCTATATGGAGATCGATCATCCATGATCTCACCTATAGCCTCCCTACCACAGAGCTAGTGATACTCTTTTCCAAGAGTTGCCACAAACACATCTCTACCTATCTATAGCTTCACCAAAGCTGAACCTTTGAGGAAGCCATTTCACAAGCAAAGGTTATTGAAAACATTAAAGTCCAATTTAGTAAAATTAAGTTAAGATCAAATCCTAACTACAGTTCAAACTTCCATTTTAACAAAAACACAACCAAACAACCCTATCCTCGATATCCAAAAACCAACCAAGTGGTAGTTGCTTCCCTAGCACCCACACCAATTCCACCACCTTACATTCCACAACAACAAGTATTTAAAACCAATGCGCCTTCACCACCTAGGCCTTAGTAGTCTCATGGCATGCATCCACAAGCTCCACAACATAACTTTACACCACTATCTGAACCCTTACCAGCCCTTTTCCATATGTTACATGAGGGTGGACATCTCCTTATACCCAAGGTTCATCCATTAGATCCAAACATACCTAAGCCTCATAGATACAATGAGCAATCCTATTTTCCATATCAAAGACAATGCAACCATGACATCGAGTTGTGTCACTCTTTCCATGCTCAAGTATAAGACATAATTGATTGGGGTACCATTCAGGTATCGAACCCTTTGTCCTCATAAAACCAAAACCTAGGAATCTTCTAGAATCCTCTACCTGACCACAGAGGAAAAAATCCTCAAAGAACTCCAACCAATCCTCCAGGACCACCTCACAAAGTGAATAGTGTCCAACATGACCTGCCATCACATGGTGTGGTTGGCATGATAAATATTGCCATGCGAAACCAACGATATCCATTGTATCAGACCACACCTATTGTCTCCCCACCTACCCAATTCACATTACCATAGGTCTCCCAAAATCCTAGCACTACAACATCTCCACCCCAAAATGTGATCATAATCCATGGTAGCCTCACCCATCAATTACGTAATACCCCTACACAATTATCCATTTTCAACCTATTACAACAATATCAACCCCATCACAAGGTGTTGAATGACATTTTACATTATATAGATTTAGAAACACATGATACAAATGCATTTGTAAACTTTATAGGGAACATCTCTTGATACCTCCAGCCATCCATTAGTTTCCATGACCATGAGATAATAGAATTTATAAGAGAAGGAGAAGAGCCCCCTCTCCATATACAAACCACTATAAATGACATCACCTACAAGCAGATCCTCATTGATACGGTCTCATACATTAGTATCATATCTATGAGAACTCTACTCCATTTACATATTCTACCATCCCACTTTGACATGCCTTCACTTGACTTATGCATGTTTGATGGATCTATGAGACCTATGATAGGATCCATAGTCTTGCCCATATGAGTAGGTGTTTGTACTATTTCTATCCTCTTCCATATAATCCAAGGGGAGATGCAGTACAACATCCTCCTTGGTCACCCATGGATCAGGGATATACAATGTGTCCCCTCCATGCTACACCATTATCTCAAGTACATCCATAATGGACTTGTCCACTACATCCTGACCAATGGATATCCCTTTAAGTTTTGCAAAATTGCAAATATTCCATCTACACCTTCCTTCTCATCCACACAATTATTCCCTATTTCTTCCCACTAGTCAGTCTAAGCATCGACATCCTCTCCTACATCCACCTCATTACCCCAATCCTCATCAAGGACACATGCTTTAGTGTCAGCACATTTAGTGCCATCATATGTAGTGCCTAACCCCACTACCATACCATTATGGCCTCCCATTTTATGGCCACCATGACCATACCAACCTTATGTTGGAACAAAATCTGCCTTCGGTTAATAGTGATGCGCCTTAGACTTTGCCAACATTGAATAGACAGATCTTGCTTGAGATCATCTGTCTAGTCTCCAGAGAAGGCTGGTTCCTTTGAAGTTTTTTAGAGAAAAGGGGAAACAAGAGATAAGGGAAATATAGCCTAAGCTAGAACTTTTATATGGTGCAGGTTAGACAACATCAAAGACAGATTTACTTACTTCTATCCAAAGCATTTAAAAACACATTCCAAAGCAAAAATTATATAATTCCAGATATGATTTCTGATGTTTCGTTTAGCATGCGTATATATTAGATTCTTATTCCAGCAATATGATTTATGTATTGCGAAAGTTCAGATACAAGAACAGACTCAATCTACAATTCAATATTGTGAGCAAAAATAAAGAACATTAATACATACACTTGCACGATATGAACCAGAAGCCAATGGGAGATGTGATTTTATTGCTTGTATTCGAAGTACGTACACACAGTCTTGTAAACGTCCAAGAGCCGACCCTTTTTTTTGGAGTCGCTCACCCCTATATATACCCTAAAAGAGTATCTTTTCCTAAGTACATCTTACTTATTTTACAAGCAATCATCTGCAGTGGACCTGCCAGGTTATAATCAATAGACCATTCTTCAAAAATCGGCACCTGATGTCAGTGCTCGTCTCCAGTTGCCAAAAATATACTTTATTCCTTTACAGCTGGCGTGTCACGAAATCACGACATTCTTTCCTTGCTTTGGTCTTCTGCTACTTCCAGCCGTGAAAATGAGACATGTCACGAAATCACGACATTCTTTCCTTGCTTTGGCTCTTCTGCCACTTCCAACTAGTGAAAATGGGACATGTCGTGAAATCGCGACATTCGTCTCTTCCTTTTCTCCTTTGCTCCTTTGCTGCCTCCCATCACGAAAATGAGACATGTCATGAAATCGTGACATTCTTTCCTTGCTTTGCTCTTCTGTCGCTTCCAGCTGTGAAAATGAGACATGTCACGAAATCGTGACATTCGTCTCTTCCTTTGCTCCTTTTCTACCTCCCACCGTGAAAATGAGACATGTCACGAAATTGCGACATTCTTTCCTTGCTTGGCTCTTCTGCCGCTTCCAGCCGTGAAAATGGGACATGTCACGAAATCGTGACATTTTCTCTTGCTTTGCTCCTTCTCCGCTTCCAGCCATGAAAATGAGACATGTCATGAAATCACGACATTCTTTCTTGCTTTGCTCTTCTGCCGCTTCTAGCCACGAAAATGAGACATGTCGCGATATCGTGACACTTTTTCCTTTTGGCTCTTTCTCTTTGCTTTGGACCATGAAAAAGCAACATGTCGCGATATCGTGACACTTTTCCCTCTTGGCTCTTTCTCTTGCTCTTTAGCCACGACAAAGCAACATGTCACGATATCGCGACACTTTTGCCACCTTGTGCCTTTTGCTGCTCTTAGCCATGAAAATGAAACATGTCTCGATATCGTGACACTTTTTCCCCTTGCTCCCTTTTGCTGCTCTTAGCCACGAAAATGAAACATGTCGCGATATCGTGACACTTTTCCCTCTTGCTCCCTTTTGCTGCTCTTAGCCGTGAAAATACAACATGTCGCGATATCATGACACTTTTTCCCTTTTGGCCGCGACAAAGCAACATGTCGCGATATCGCGACACTTTTTCCCTTTTGCTTTTCTTTTTGCTTTGAACCGCGAAAATGCAACATGTCGCGATATCGTGACACTTTTTCCTCCTTGCGGTGTTTTGCATTTTCTTTGATATTTAGCATATGGGCCACTTCGGTCCTCTTGGAAAATATGCAAAAAGGAGCATCAGATGTTTTTCTGTAGTTAGTCACTTTTTTGACTAACATTCTTGGCGCCTTCCAGGGGATTTTTTGCTTGCAAAAATTTTGAACCAGGCCTTTATCCATTGGGTATCGGAGTCAACAATGCAGTTGTAAAAAGAATCTTTCAGAGAAAGACAAAGAACACAGGGAAATGCACTTAGATCAAACGTGAACATTACCTCGCCAAAACTCCCTTTATACCTTAGTATCTCTATTAAAAAAAAATGTCGACTTCTGATTTGCTGAAAATATTTTTTTTGTGTTAAGGCCGAAAAAATGGTAATATTTACAAATATTGTCTGAATATGCTTATATTATACTGTACATATAATTCCTTTTTTGCTTTTGCCTAAAAGGCTTAGCTCCTTTTTTATGCACTTCTCTGATCTGGTTCCCTTCCTCTTCATCCTGCAGATCCCGGTTGGCTGAGCAATTCATTTCAGGGATTAAGAAATCCAGTACCTGTTCATCATTTTCAAAAACTTGCCGGAAAATATTTTTATCAAGTACTGAAGGCCTGTATATAAGTCTAACAGTTTTAGACTTCTGAATAACATTACTTACAGGACAAAAATTAGCTCCCACTGAAGCTAACAAATCTGCATGGGTATTATGTTCTCTAGGGATAAACTTTATATTTAGGGCCTCAAAGGCCTCTAAGAGATCCCACACTTTGTTCCTGTAAGCCTTCAAATAATCCTGTTTACTTATACCTTTTTTGGTGACTTGATTCACAATAAGTTCTGAATCTCCATAGATGAGTAACTGTTTGATTCTCAATTTCTTAGCCTTTCTTAACCCTAAGCACAGGGCCTCATATTCTGTTGCATTGTTGGAGCAACTCCAAGTCAACCTGTAAGAGAAAACCTTTTCCTCTCCAGTGGGAGAAATCAAAACTATTCGGCACCAGCTCCATTCTTGCACCTAGCCCCATCAAAGAAAAGCTTCCACAAATGATTCACAGAACCATCCTCTTCTAGGGAGGGTACCAATTTTCTTTTTGGTTTCTCAATAGAATAGTTTCCTATTTCTGTTTCTATCATGGCATTAAAGTTCTGTAGAGAAAACTCGTCCTCAGCTTGGAGCTCTTCTAATGTTTCTTCCATCGGGTCTTCTTCTATTGTTTCTTCGAGTCATCATATTTACACGATCAGTTTCACCAATCCTTTCTACATGAAACGTCGATGGTTTCTCATTAAAAATCTTGACCCTTCTACCTTTGAAAGGTATCTCCAAATGAGAATAATCTAAGGATAAGTATCCTCCTATATTTGTTGTGAACTCTCTGGATAGACACATACCAAAATAGGGCTCCAAGTCTACGACTACTACCTCTTGTATGACTGTCATTTGAGGCAAATTATGCAGCCGTATGGGAATATCCTTTATCACTCCTATAGTTTTTACTAGAGTACCATCTAACTGTAGGATGCCTGTACTGCTCCTAGTGTACTCCATTCCCATAATATCACATACTGCTTTGGGTATCACAGTGGTAGCAGCGCCTGAATCTATCATGCAGTTGTGGACAACCCATCCTTCCATTTGAAGGGATAAATAAAAGGGGGGGCCTGTTCTTACCAGTGGTAGATGTCAAGTTTGTTAGAACCATTTTCAAAGATGATGCAGTCCCACCTCCATTTTTCATTGTCCTTAGGGATTCCTGTAGGAGATTGATTTGACCTGGGATTTGAAAAGCATCATACATACTTGCCTTAGAAGGAGTCTTTTTCATTTCCTCCACTATATTGAATATAGGTGAATCAACTATCCTTTCTCTTTCTTTGGCAAAAGTTTCACATTTATTTTTGTATCCCTGGGTAGCTTCAGTTCTTTGCCTTTTTGTCAGTGAGGGGAAACTCAACCTTTCCCTAGCCTGTTCTTGGGTTTCATTTTCCCCCTGAGGAAAAAATTCTTTGTGTGTTTCTTGCCCTTGACTTTTGGCTTGAAACTGATATTCTCTTTCCTGAGGGAGACTTCCTTTAGGATTTTCTTTGGGAACTTCCTTGGGAGTAGGGGAAACATCCAATGGCTGAAGCTCTTTAGGGTCTACTTGCAGTGGTTTCTTACCTGATCTTGTCAAAACTGAAACCTATTCTACTATAGGCATCATGAAGTTGTGGTCCTCCTCTCTAATTATATTTACACGGCTTTTCATTTTTTCTTTACTCTTTTCAACTGCTATACTTTGTACATAATGCTGGTGTATTATACACGAACTTTCCCCATGTGGATCGTTACATGTAGTACACCAAGAGTTAGAATCAGTGGGAGGCTCATCGGCCTCCACTGTCTCATTTGTATATACCGTGCTCGGTCTTACATGTCCCCTATTGCTTGATTGTGTTGCATCTCCTATTACCTGAGGGAACCTTCTTGGCGGAAAACTCCTTTCAGCCTCTCTCTTTTTCATGGATGCCATTTCATTTGACAATACCTTCATTGTATTAATTATGGTCGTGTATTGATCACTGGGGGGAGCTAATGCAAGGGGTGTAGCTATAGCTGGGAGGGCCTGCGTTGATGGGAGTACAGGCAGTTTAGAGATTGACGCTTGGGAAAACTCTGGTAAAATTGGCAATAGAGTTTTTGATGGATATCTTTTTGTAGCGATGAGATCAGCTTTGCCCTTTGCTGCCTCTACATAGATCCCAGGAAAAGTGGTTACACGGGATTGCCTTATTATCATACTGAGCTCTGAATCAAAAGCCCTTAGATAATAGCATATAGCTTGTTCTTTCGTGGGCTTTAGGCCTTGCGGTACTCTATCACGAGTTTTGGTAAACTTGATGTTGAAATCTTGGATTTCTTCTTGTGGATGCCTCTCAATGACAGTGAATTGATTTAGCAATGTGAAAGGATCCGCATGTATATTGAATTCATCGACCAGACGGTCGGCTAGTACTACCCAAGAAGTAATGGATCCAGCGGGAAGCGCTCTGTACCAATAGAGCATCTTTCCTTTCAAAGATATAATCAACAATCTGACCATTACATCTTCTTGAGTGATGTTATAAATAGATGCTAGCGTTGAAACATCTAAACAGTGCTCATCTGCTATTTTGCTTGTTCCATCAAAGGTCGGTAAGGCTTTTAATGCAGCTTGTGGAATTTGGTGGTGTGTTCCCAAGTTCAAAGGGCCAGTTTGATTCCATACAAGATGCGCTAGGGTAGGGGCGGCTGCCATGATTGCTAAAGGAGTTACAACCGCTATAGGATTGCTTGCAGACACTCCTGCAGCGGGCGTTAAAGAGGTGCTAATGGTGCCAGGTGGATTTGATCTTGCGGCTAGCACAGGGTGTGCTTTTAGGCTTCCGAGATGTAGTTCAAAAAACTCGATAGGTTCTTCAGAGTTTCTAGCTCGGGATCTGGTTATCATATGGCTATATAACCAGAAGGCTTTCTAGACAAGGTCTTTCTTTTATGGTCTAAATGCAACGGAGTCGCCAGGTGATTTTTTTCTTGAGATTTTGCAAACAAAAGGCTCTGAAGGTAAAACACCAAAACTTATACAATACTATGGGATTGTTGGTCCCATCGGGCATGCCAAAAACTGTTGGAACAAAATCTGCCTTCGGTTAATAGTGATGCGCCTTAGACTTTGCCAACATTGAATAGACAGATCTTGCTTGAGATCATCTGTCTAGTCTCCAGAGAAGGCTGGTTCCTTTGAAGTTTTTTAGAGAAAAGGGGAAACAAGAGATAAGGGAAATATAGCCTAAGCTAGAACTTTTATATGGTGCAGAGTTAGACAACATCAAAGACAGATTTACTTACTTCTATCCAAAGCATTTAAAAACACATTCCAAAGCAGAAATTATATAATTCTAGATATGATTTTTGATGTTTCGTTTAGCATGCGTATATATTAGATTCTTATTCCAGCAATATGATTTATGTATTGCGAAAGTTCAGATACAAGAACAGACTCAATCTACAATTCAATATTGTGAGCAGAAATAAAGAACATTAATACATACACTTGCACGATATGAACCAGAAGCCAATGGGAGATGTGATTTTATTGCTTGTATTCGAAGTACGTACACACAGTCTTGTAAACGTCCAAGAGCCGACCCTTTTTTTTGGAGTCGCTCACCCCTATATATACCCTAAAAGAGTATCTTCCTAAGTACATCTTACTTATTTTACAAGCAATCATCTGCAGTTTCTAACAATACACAACGGATTTCCCATAGATTGGATAGATTGGCAATCATCCAGTGGACCTGCCAGGTTATAATCAACAGACCATTCTTCAGAAATCGGCACCTGATGTCAGTGCTCGTCTCCAATTGCCAAAAATATACTTTATTCCTTTATAGCTGGCGTGTCACGAAATCACGACATTCTTTCCTTGCTTTGGTCTTCTGCTGCTTCCAGCCGCGAAAATGAGACATGTCACGAAATCGCGACATTCTTTCCTTGCTTTGCTCTTCTGCCGCTTCCAGCTACAAAAATGAGACATGTCACGAAATCGTGACATTCATCTCTTCCTTTGCTCCTTTGCTGCCTCCCACCGTGAAAATGAGACATGTCACGAAATCACGACATTCTTTCCTTGCTTTGCTCTTCTGTCGCTTCCAGTCATGAAAATGAGACATGTCACGAAATCGTGACATTCGTCTCTTCCTTTGCTCCTTTTTTGCCTCCAGCCGCAAAAATGAGACATGTCACAAAATCGTGACATTCTTTCCTTGCTTGGCTCTTCTGCCGCTTCCAGCCACGAAAATGAGACATGTCACGAAATCGTGACATTCTTCTCTTGCTTTGCTCTTCTGCCACTTCTAGCCACGAAAATGAGACATGTCACGAAATCACGACATTCTTTCTTGCTTTGCTCTTCTGCCGCTTCCAGCCACGAAAATGAGACATGTCGCGATATCGCGACACTTTTTCCTTTTGGCTCTTTCTCTTTGCTTTGGACCGCGAAAAAGCAACATGTCGCGATATCATGACACTTTTCCCTCTTGGCTCTTTCTCTTGCTCTTTAGCCACGACAAAGCAACATGTCGCGATATCGCGACACTTTTTCTCTTTTGGCCGCGACAAAGCAACATGTCGCGATATCGCGACACTTTTGCCACCTTGTGCCTTTTGCTGCTCTTAGCCGTGAAAATGAAACATGTCGTGATATCGCGACACTTTTTCCCCTTGCTCCCTTTTGTTGCTCTTAGCCGTGAAAATGAAACATGTCGCGATATCGCGACACTTTTCCCTCTTGCTCCCTTTTGTTGCTCTTAGCCGCAAAAATACATGTCGTGATATCGCGACACTTTTTCCCTTTTGGCCGCGACAAAGCAACATGTCGCGATATCGCGACACTTTTTCCCTTTTGCTTTTCTTTTTGCTTTGAACCACGAAAATGCAACATGTCGCGATATCGCGACACTTTTTCCTCCTTGCGGTGTTTTGCATTTTCTTTGATATTTAGCATATGGGCCACTTCGGTCCTCTTGGAAAATATGCAAAAAGGAGCATCAGATGTTTTTCTATAGTTAGTCACTTTTTTTACTAACACCTTCATCCTCTACAAGCTCACTTTCTTTGCCACAACCACCATCACCAACCACATCATGCCCTCTCACTCCACATCAATTATTCTCCTCTATAGAAGCACCTATACTCCCTACACTGTGCACAACTCCTCTTCATTTTCATCCATGGCCTTGGTCATTCACTTCCCCATGTATTTCAGTACCTACTCCTTCTTCATAATTCCCATAGGCCAATCATCCTATACTAGCTACTATAGTTGAATGCCATAAGTGGGAGAAATAAGCGTCTCGCTTAGATCACCAACTTCTACACCCTTCCACTACTACCATTAGAGAATATCATACTTCACCTTTGTCATCTAATTCAGATTTGCCACCTCATTCACTAGAGCATACAACATCGTGTATATCTATTTTTATGAAAAACTCAGGTCCAGGGGATTACAATGTGCGTGATACCTGTGTACGTCCACCTATCATCCAATCCACATGGGACTTTGGCTGCCACTCAGCCTCAGTATTTAATATTAGAACCATCATACAACTAGGATCTCTCAATAATCATACCAACTTTGTCTACGTCGAAGTTGATTCCTGTAGACACCAAAACAACACCAATCCGATTATGTGACTGCAAACACTGATCGCTTTGACACACACACAGCCCCCAGGGCAGCCCTCAGAGGTTAAACAGTGGTCCTAACCACTTTTATAGCAATTTTGTAAGGTCAAAAGGCAATTTGGCACATTCAGGCACTTTGCTCAGTATTCGTCTCACCCAGGGACGAATTCAAACTGGGATCCGTCTCACCCAGGGATGAATTCTTAATTCGTCTTTGGTCAGGACGAATTCCAGGTTTAACGGGCAAAAAGAAGAATGGCGCCAAGTGGCAGCCAAAGACAGTCAATTGATGACTCCTGCCTCGCACGCGCGTGTAGGTGGGCAGATGGGCCGTTAGAGGACTGTCACAAGGGCAGTCATGAAAGCCCAAGTCATGGAGGACTTTCCTCTCTCATGAGAAGACATGACCGCCACATGGCACCTATGACCACCACATGGCGCTTATGCATGCCTCTCCAAAGAGACCCCCTGGGTCTATAAAATGGTGGACTTTTCCCACCCAAAAGGACAAGTAGGAGGCATTTTCAAGCAACGAAGTGCTGCCGATTTGATACCACGCCTTTACCCTTTTGATTTACATTTTCCACATCCTTAATCTCTTTCGCAAGAGAGGTTATTGGGTGGCTATTGGAAGTGTGAATTCGGACCCAAAAACCCGACATTTGACCACTTTAATCCACCAATTTGCTGACAACCCCATCCTAAGAGATTTTGGGCCCATCCCAAGTGGATTGGTGCCAAAATCAAGTTCCAACGGTGGGCGGCCCACTTGGGCGCCCCGCACTTTTTAAGTTTCATTCTAATTTGTTCTTTTGTCATTTGTTCATCTTTCATTTCATTTTATGCTGTCTAGATAGTTCATATGTTCGATTTCATAATGTTTTGATCAGATTTCATCATGTTCTCGTCGCTTTTGTTGTCCCACTAACTTGCAGGTAGCGACGTCAAATTCCCATTGATGGAGGTCAAATTGGGAGAATCCGACCATCTGGGTCATCCCAAAATGCCCCCAATTAGCTAACCCCTATGTTTGTAGGTCATTTGGAGATCCCGAGACGCGACATTTGGATGGTATTATCTCGGCATTTTATCACAGTCGAATTCGTCCTACCCGAGGACGAATTACAGTCTAATTCGTCCTACCCGAGGATGAATTACAGTCGAATTCATCCTGACCAGGGACGAATTGTAGTTTAATGCGAATTGGCCAACTGTTTCGATGGCAGTGGCCCTCTGGTAATGTTTTCTGGTCTCTATCAAATTTACAGGTCATTTAGAGTCATTTTGTCTATCGATTTGGCTAATCTTTTACATGCATCTTTCATTAATTTTAGAGAACAAACGTTTCTTATTTGCAGCAAGTGCTACTAACATCTTTGTTGTTTCTTTGATCGCAGGAGGAGCAGCAAAGGTTAAGGACTCATCAACACCAACGGCGGCAACGTTTTGGCCCGCCCATTTCAAATGTGGGCACGCGGAAGGAGGAACATT
This sequence comes from Wollemia nobilis, assembly GCA_028583015.1. Lineage (NCBI taxonomy): Eukaryota > Viridiplantae > Streptophyta > Pinopsida > Araucariales > Araucariaceae > Wollemia > Wollemia nobilis. The sequence goes on along the minus strand of JAQPPZ010001711.1, from coordinate 2,556,652 downwards.
AAGTCTTGATTGTAACCAAATTCATTTAACGCTCCTAGCCCCTAAAAAGGGAGGAGGCATCTTTGTAACCGAGATCAAGAGAGTTAAATAAAAGGGCTGTGATTTCTCCATTTTCTTGTATCTCCGTTCAATTCGTCTCTTTCACTTCATGCATTCTACATTTTAGGACTTAAGCGTGTTTGATTTTGAATACATCGCAATTAGTGTTTCTTTCATCCGAAATCTCGTGCTTTCAGTGGCGATCACGGTGGGACCCTGTCCCCTAAATTTTGAGATCACAAAAACTGATTAAAACTTGTGTTTTTGTGCTTACAGGTACCTTTTTCAATTTTTGACTGTTATTCGTCTTTGCCTGTGGCGATTACTTTACTGCAATTCGTCTGACCCTGAGACGAATTCTAATTCGTCTCTGACAGGGACGAATTTTGTTCTATAATTCGTCTCACAGAGGGACGAATTTTTGTCTGTGAATTTTTAGAGCCGAGGATCAAAAACAGCAGGTTTAGGCAGAGAAAGGTAAGGGTTTTAAAACTGTTCCTGTTATTTTCTATTTTTTTGTTTCTATTTTTTGTTAATTTTGCCTTCTTAGGGAAAGTTGTTTCTGCCTGTTTCATTTTTTTTAATAAAAAGAATCACACACACTTCACGCAACATTTTTAAACCAAGGAGCTGGTCGTAAAACCCCAGCCCTTGATCAAGACCATCGGTGGATTTCATCACCACCTTGGCTTGATTTTGCATCCATTTCCTCGATTGTCACTGTTGTTAGGCATAAATCCTGACGAAAGCTGATCGAGTGTCGCTGGGGTGATTCCCAGTGCACGAGGATAAGTCTTCTATGGTAGGTGTCATTAATAGGACAATCCCCCTTCCGTACCACCTACGTACCATGTACCATCTGCTCTCACGTACCTATAGTCTCCCTCTCGTAAGGGCGGGTATATAGAGAGGTTGGTATATCGGCCTGGTTGGTATATTGAAGGGGCGACCATCTATGGGAGTCATATGAGCCAACATACTGCATTTAAACGTTCTTCAAAACTTTCAAAAACAAAACAAAATCATCAAAATGCACTAAAACCAGTCTAGGACACACCATTAATCTTTAAAAGAGATAATCACCGTTTGTGTATGTGTGTGTTCATTTCTGCTTAGTGTAACAAAAAAAAAATCATAAATCATAAATGAAAAGATAAAAATCTGCTTAGCTAGTAGAAAGGTACCACAATGGTGTACACCCGTAGCCAAGCCCAATCAAGGGCAGAAGCTCCGAAAGGTGCACAAGGAGCGGGCACAAGTCACCTTCGCTTTAGCCCTGAAGACTTGGCCATACCGCCTTGGCGGTCTGGGCCACAAGAGAATCCACATCATTCCATGTCTAGGTGGAATTATAGGGACACCCCTCTGGGGGATACGCCCATTCAGAACAGCCCCTTTCGGGAAGAACCTTTACGTGTGACACTCAACGCAAATAGAAGACCGCCTTTAGAGGCTAGATATGAGTGGCCACCACGCAACGAAGCGCTAGAGAGGCACAGTGTCCATGAGGAGAGACAACATGACTATGGCATCTCTCCTTTGCCTCCCATCATTGTTAGAACTGAAAGACAAAACCCAGAGCATAGGGCTCTCCACACAGGGTGAGCTAACTCCACCCGCCCCTTTCACACCCATGAAAGGGAGTACGAGGAAGATCATCGCATTCCTCGAGAGCAATATACAGCGTGGGAGCCTTGCGCTTCCACACCTGCTAGATATCATGATCACACATTAAGGCTAGAGCCTCAAGTAAATGCCGCCAACCTCGATAGAGGGAAGCGACCCATTGAAATCTCGGATCATCATGACCGAGGCAAAAACATAGGAGAGGCATACAGGCCTCCTAAGCCCAAGATGGCAGATCAAATTGACTTGGCAGTTGCCAGACATGCCGCCCGCCAAGCCCAGATCACGCGGCTTGAGCAAGATCATCAGCAGTTAGAGCGCTTATACCGCCTTAACAAAGAGCGCATTCAGCATGAAGTAGATGAGCTACTTTATAAATTACCTGAAAGGGTTCCAACCCCTCACACCCAAAAAGTAGAACAATATGAGAGGTATAATCCCTTGGTGCAGGATAGGTCTCTGCGACCTCGCCAAGCTTTGCCTCCGAGACCCCATAGACCTGAGAGGGAGGCCACTCCCCGAAACAACGATGGGTACCCTCAGCGGGGACTCACTCAGGGTCATAGGTCTCGCCCAGAGACTCCTCAGGAAGTTTATGAGGAGTATGAACCAGAAGAAGAATGGGCCGAAATGCCCTATCAAGGCGGGAGGGCTGCCATTCGGCCACCCCCCCATAGGCCTCCAGTCTCCCACAACTCACAACGGGAGCAAACAAAAGAGGAAGAGATTAAATCTTCCGATGCATACAAAGCGCTATTAGAGCGTTTGGAGTCTGTAGAGACTAAAGCTTCTAGGCACCAAAAGCCCACGTTACGACAACTCCGTAGTCATCCGGTGCATCCGTCAGTGCCCACACCTCTTTATCCCGAACATTTCAAGTTGCCTCAGTTGGCAGTCTTTAAGGGTGAAGAGGATGCTCAAGAGCACGTGACAAGATTCTTGAGCCAATGCTTTGGCATTCAGGATAATGATGCGCTATTGCTAAGGACATTCATAACCACATTCGTAGGTCCTGCCTCGGATTGGTTCACACAGTTGCCGAAGCACAACATAAATAACTTGGATCAATTAGTAGATGCGTTCTTGGAATGCTTTGCCTTCAACACCAAGAAGAAGGCATCACTGAGTGATCTGGCCAGCCTCAGGCAATATGAGGAAGAGACAATGGCGGCTTACGAGAATCGATGGAGGGCTCTGCTTTCTAAGCTACCTTACCTTCCCCCTATGTCCGACCTCACACAAATGTTTTCACGGAGTTGTCTGAGATCGATCTCTGGGCTATTGTAGCTGCAGCAATACGCCAGCCTAGAAGAAGCTTTGGCGCAAGCCAGAGTTATCGAAGAGATCAAAATATAGGAGGGCAAAATCACCAAGCCCAAAAAGAAAGAGTGGAACAAAAATACAAAGACAGGGACTACGCAACCAAAACCCGCTGTGGTTAATCAAGTTGCGATAAATGTCCCCAAGCCTATGCAAGAAATACAGCCTCAAAAGGCTAATTATCAGGTAGTGCCTCCTAATTATGAAAGAGAAAATAAAAAATAGGAGCAAAATCAGCAGCGTCACCCTAAGCGACAATTCACCCCTTATACGGAGTCTAGGGACTCCCTATTTGACCGCTTGTCAGCGGCAAATCTAATCACCCTTCCAGAAATCCAAACCATAGATCCTAATGCTCCCAAGCCTAAGGGATACAGGGAGGATTTGTATTGTAGGTTCCACAGGCGAAGGGGACATGACCTAAACGCATGTTGGAAATTCAAGGGATTGATACAAGATTTGATTGATAATCAAACATTGGCAGTGGACAACCCCATAGCGCCAAATAATCAGTAGATGGGGGTATTCAAGGACCCTTTTCCTACCCATGAGGCATAGGCAAAACCTCTTCAGGTCAATGAGGTGCGATAGAATCTCCCCATGCAAGGGTATGTGGGAATGATCAGCATAGTAACCAGGAACAAGAAATACCCAGGAGTTGCCCCCGAGGCAGCTACAAGAGAAGTTCCAACAACGTCGCAACCTCAACAACACCCTATGCAGTTGCCTCCACCTAGACCCGAGGTCATGATATGGACCAAACTCACGCAGAGTTTGTGGACCACATCGGCTAGGCTTTCCATCTATGAGCTTATACAGCAGTCAGCACCCCATCGGGAAGCTCTCATGGAAATTTTGAAAGCCATCGAGTTACAGCCTCACGAAGCGAATTCCTTCAATAACTTCATGGGACATGTAAAATGATGTATGAAGCCAGTCATTACCTTCAGAGAGGATGAAGTTAAAATAGTATCGAATGACATGGCAGATCCACCCCTACACGTTATCGCGCGGGTCAACGGGATCCCGTACAAGAGAGTGTTGGTAGATATTGGCTCGTCCAGTAACATCATTACCACTGCAGCATTAAAACATCTGAAGCTGCCAGCCTCTCATATCATGGCTTCCACATACACACTACGAGCATTCAACGATGCGATATGCTCGACAGTCGGCACAATTGTTCTACCCGTCCAGGTAGGACAAAAGACGATACCCACATTGTGCCATATTTTGGAAGGCGAGATGGCATACAACATATTGCTAGGGCGACCATGGATCAGGGACATGAAGTGTGTCCCTTCGATAGCTCACCAATGTCTGAAGTATGCATTTGAAGGAGAAGTACATGTAGTCCCGATGGACTTAGAACCCTTCAAATATTGCAATGCAGTACAATTGATGCCGCAATCGACCCTCCCATCGACGCACTTGGATTTCCAGTTAAATCCATCTAGACAGGGTCCGATGCCGTGGGCACCACTGGTGACTAATCCATCAAAACCCCAGCCAGGTGCATCTTCATCATCTGCTCCTTCACTACCAATGCCACCTGTCATGGCTAAATAGAAGGACAAAGGGAAACAAATCTTGGAAGAGGCTCAGCCCCTAGAAGAGGTGTTGCCAACAATATCAACTGTCTCAATAGAAGAGATACCTAGCACAATGGAAGCTGAGGCTCCTAATCCACCCAACATGGAATGGAATCAGGAAGGCCTTCCATTCCCTCCCTCTCAATCATCAACAATTACTGTTGAAATGGCCAATACGGGCCTGGGGGAGTATCTAGTGCAGAATGTTGTAGCAACGCCCATGCTAGAATCAGTGCAGGACATGGGGAGACCTCGCCTTCCCATAGGGATAGTTGTTCCTTTAGGTTACCCACCAAACTAGACCAATTTTGTGTATGGGGGCCTTGATCATGGTATCGAACCATGCAAGCAAAAGGACGAGGACGAAGAGCCTTTTGCTAAAAATGTCAATTATCTGTCGAACCCGGACTTCGCTCTGAGATATCTCGGCCAATGCAATTGGCACGGATACGGGTTAGGCAGGTATGAGCAAGGGGTGCATGTCCTTTGCCAGCCAAGATATCAAATGCCTTATGATAAGTCGGGAGTAGGGTTCAACCACCCCTTGCCCTTAGACATCTTGGTGGAAAACATGCAAGGCCTAGGAATAGGCAACAAGGGTGGATTGGCATCAGATCCTTATGCCAACCCAAACACAACGTACACATTGGGAGATTATCTCCCATGGTCAACAACCACCCTTGGTAACATCAATAACCCTTCTCCGTTGATAGAGAGAGGTGAAAGTTCGGACACTAACTTCCAAGGAGAGCATAAACAGTGTCCAGATATCTTTTTGAAATTGTTCCCTTTAGAGGTTCCAATTGAACCAGTGCAATGTCAAGAGAATCAGGTCCCCCCACCGAGTGTGGAACAACCGCAATGGGATCAGATTAATTTGCTCGAACAAGATGAGCCTAATATGTCATAGACAGCTGTCGAGGCCAACGAGGGCCTTTGGATCATCGACAATGATTACGAAGATGAAACTGAGATGGAATATCTTAATCATGCATGATGGCACAATCACCCTGTAACCCATGAAGAACTGATGGCACAACTAGGCATAAGGTTAGGGCATGAATGGTACGTAGACCCAGCAGGGTGGGACCAAGTGTTGGATCCATGGCTCCAAGTTTACGATGAGCACCGTCCACCCCGAGACCCTATAATGACATCAGTGTCGAGGGAAGACCCTGTCTTCCTATCAACACATAGGGCCGATCCGTTCATGCCCGTCCCTACAGAGCCAGATCCAGAGCATAGGGAGCATCCAGAATGTTTGAGTTATCACACCCATGGTAATGGAGACCAAATTCATTTCATCCACATGATCTCCATTGATTTGACCGCACCCATCCGCAATCCGGCCGATCCAGCACGGTCATTGCATCTAGACATAGATGCCATCGACTGGGATCATGTCAATTCACCGCTCTCCCCATCAGAGTATTGGCCTTTCGGTAAAATGCCTCATTTTACCCCAGGGACAACTCAAGATATTTTTCAGGCTGAAGAGGGACCCGAGGTTCCAAACGTAGATTTAAACTCAGCTAATGATATCCATTTGATCCCGACTCCACATCAGTTGGAGGACGGATCCCACATGTCAGTCGAGGAGACGACTGACGTAGACATCGGCTTAGATCCAATGAATCCACAGATTATCAAGTTGGGGTAAGCTTATCCCCTGAAGAGCAAGCCGACTACATTGCCCTTCTCAAAGAGAAGAAGGAGGTTTTTGCATGGTCATACGAGAGACATGCCGAGGCTAGATCCATAGCTAGTCATGCATAATCTAACGCTTGATCCGACAATCAAGCCGCTTAAGCAAAAACTACGTAAGATGCACCCAACAGTGGCCTTGATGGTCAAAGATGAATTGCAAAAGTTGTTGGATGCACAGTTTGTCATCTGCGTGGATTATCCGCCATGGCTGTCCAACATGGTGCCCGTCAAAAATCCCGACGGGAGGATTCGCATATGCACTGATTTTTGAGATCTAAACAAAGCGAGTCCTAAGGATGATTTCCCCTTGCCAAGCATCGACGCGTTAGTAGACGCTACAACAGGTCATGAAATGCTATCCCTCATGGATGGTTTCTCGGGATACAATCAGATTCGTATCAATCCTGAGGATCAACTCAAAATGGCGTTCACAACGCCTTGGGGGACATTTTGTTATAAGGTCATGCCTTTTGGCCTTAAAAATGTTGGTGCCACCTACCAACGTGCCATGACGTACATCTTCCATGATTACATGCATAAAACTTTGGAAGATTACATGGATGATTTGTTAGCCAAGTCTCTTTTGCGCTCAGATCATCTCGGTGACTTAAGCAAGATCCTCGATCGCCTCATGGAGCATAAGGTCAGACTGAATCCCAAGAAGTGCGTATTCGGCGTCACATCTAGAAAACTCTTGGGTTTTATAGTCTCAAAGCGAGGCATCGAGGTGGACCCAAAGAAAGTCAAGGCAATCCTTGAAATGGCTCCCCCAACTACTATTAAGCAGCTCAGAAGTTTGCAAGGAAAGGTCACGTCGATTAAGCGCTTCATAGCGTAGCTATCTGACAAGTGCCGACCCATGAACAAATTATTGCACAAGGGGGTTACATTTCACTGGGATGACGAGTGCCAGTCAGCCTTTGATGACATCAAACAATACTTGGCTTCACCGCCAGTATTGGCACCACCTAGACCAGGAGTGCCATTCTACTTATACATCTCAGCTACTGAGGTGGCATTGGGCGCCATGCTGGCCCAGAAGAATGAACTTCACAAAGAATAGGCTACTTACTATCTTAGCCGCACCCTGGTCAGTTATGAACTTAACTATGCATACGTCGAGAAACTCTGCTTGGCAGTGGTGTTTGCTACCAAGAAGCTATGCCACTACATGCTGAGCAACACTACGTATGTTGTGTCTAAGGAGAATCCATTGCGATACATGATGAGTCATACTTATCATAGTAGTCGCACGGTGAAATGGATCATGTTGTTGACGGAATTTGACATAGAGTTTATTGGACAAAAATCTATCAAAGGACAGGTCATAGCCGATCAACTAGCAGAGGCTCCTCTTGAAGACGATCAGCCTCTAGTCATAGAACTACCCGATGATGGGGTCTTCCATGTCTCAGAATCGCCAGATTCTGATGAGCCTGAGTCACAAGCCGACATAACCTTATTTTTTGATGGTTCTAAGTGTGAGCAAGGTGGTGGCACGGGAATAGTATTCTTCACACCGTAGGGTGCTCCAATGCCCCTGTCATTTAAATTAAATTTCCCATGCACCAACAATAATGCAGAGTATGAAGCCTTGCTCATAGGTCTTCAGACAACAATCGCCATGAACATCAAATGACTGAACATCTTTGGTGATTCGCTGTTAATTGTCAATCAAGTCAAAGGGGTATACCAATGCAAATGCCCAGTTCTGCAGGCTTATAAAGCCCTTGTGGACAAATTCTTGGCAAAACTTGAATGGTACGACATCGAGGCACTCCCTCGGTCATCGAATCATTTTGCGGACACAATGGCCTCCTTGGGGTCACTAATCCCGCAAGACCTTTTCGGTGATATGACAACCATTCAAGTCAAAACCCTATCGCAATCCATGATGGAGCGTGCAAGCTCTGACTTGACGTCAGGAATCCACATGATCCAGATTGAACCATCCTCGGATAAGTTCTCTCGAATCCACGATCATCTGAAACATGCCAACTAGGGGTCCTTGTTCTCCCCTACTCCCATTAATAGCAACACAACGCTTGTTCTTACAAGTTCTATCCCGCTCAGCATTTGTTAGGGATGAACTTCAAGAGGGATTGGTTGTTCATATTATCGAGGTTTCCGATCAACAGGACTGGTATTTACCCATTAGAGACTACCTCAAGTTAGGTAATCTCCCGCTTGGATTGATGCATGCCGCAAAATGAACATTCAAGCAGAAAGCGGCTAAGTATGTCTTGATAGGAGACATTTTGTATCGTCGCAGCTATGAAGGGATCCTCCTTCGTTGCTTGGACTAGCAAGAGTCCACTTGGGCAGTCGCCCAAGCGCACGATGGTACATGTGGTGGCCACTTCAGTGGTATGGCCATCGCAAAGCGCATTCTTCGCATGGGCTATTATTGGCCATCTTTAGAGCGAGATTGTTGCGCATATGTCAAGAAGTGCGTGAAGTGTCAACATCATGCCAATTTGATGCACGTACCTTCCCAGGCCTTGCAGACAGTCCAGTCTGCTTGGCCATTTTCATAGTGGGGCTTCGATCTAATTGGAAAGATCTCCCCTACGTCGTCAGGCCATCACACGTTTATCATAACGGCCACAGAGTATTTTACCAAGTGGGTGGAAGCAATTCCGCTGACCTCTACGATAGGACCCCGCATTGTGGAGTTCATTTTGCATAACATCATATGTCATTTTGGTATTCCATCCAAAATAATCTCGGATAATGGGCCACCATTCAAGAACAAAGACGTGCATGCTTTGACCACAAAGTACAAAATTCAGCACAGTTTTTTGACACCCTATTATCCACAAGCAAATGGGCAAGCAGAGGCGTCAAACAAAATGCTAGTTGCCATCCTTAAAAATATGGTCACAGACAGTCATAAGGATTGGCACATCCAAATTCCACTTGCCCTTTGGGCTTATCGCACTAGCATTCGGACGCCCACTAGGGCTACTCCATTTCGCTCGTGTATGGCTCCGAGGCAGTCATGCCTCTAGAGTTGGAAATTCCTTCCCTATGCATATCAATGCAAGAGTTCATCAATGATGACGCTGCACGGCAGGCCCGGTTAGACCAACTTACGTTGCTTGATGAACGACGCGTTAATGCTCTCGAGCACTTACGTATCTATCAAGAGCGACTTAAGAAAGCTTACAACATGAAAGTTCACCTAAGGGACTTTCGGGTTGGTGATTTGGTTTTGAAGGAAAACCAACAGAACTCTAGTTTGCCGTCCCACCTAAGGGACAAGTTCACGGCAAATTGGTTAGGTCCATATGTCATTGATAGCAAAATAGGACCCGGGACGTATCGGCTAGCCTCTCTTGACGGAATCAAGGAAACAGAACCCTTGAATATCAGTCATTTGCGACCATTCTATATCTAAGAGAGCCATATCCCAAAAATGCTCCAAGGATTCCTGAAATCGCTTGGTCAATCCCAAAAATGCTCCAAGGATTCTTGAAATCGCTTGGTCAATCCCAAAAATGCTCCAAGGATTCCTAAAATCACTTGGTCAATCCCAAAAATGCTCCAAGGATTCCTAAAATCGCTTGGTCAACCCCAAAATGCTCCAAGGATTCTCACAATCGCTTGGTCAGAAATTCAGAATCCAAAAAAAAAAAAATCATCAAAAATAACAAAAATTTGCATCTCATTTCTAGGCATGCTCAAATTCATCAATACAAAGCTCTTCTCGCATCTCATCTTCATATTCACAAAAAAATCAATCCATCAAAAATACAAAAATATGTAGCTGCATTAAGCATCACACCCATACATTGCATATTTGTGGTCGTACAGGTCAAAGGCACCATAGACTGTAATTATTCTGCTAGTCCATCTTGTTCCATACTTTTCCATTTTACAAAACAAACAAACAAACGCCATTTACTGTTGTTTACCACAATAGAGTCAGTGGTCTTATAATGTATCAAGAGTTTTCGTCTTTCAGTCGTCATTTTGCTTTCTAGCCACGTACTGTACCAAGTCAGAGAGATTTTATGAAGGTAGAGTTCTACTTGAAATACGCCTTGTTACGTAACATCCCATCACAAGCTAAAACACATAAAACAATTCCTAAGTTGTGTGAACGAAAGATGAAACCTGCACAGTAATCTAGGTCACCATAAGCGAAATGGTTATCTTGCTTATCCCCCTGTGTAAATGACCCAAAGAATGCTGAGAGTTGGCAAAAGGACAAGCATCCTCCCTACCCAATTCCCCAAGAATCCCAAAATTCTCTATAGTTGCAAAACATCAAAAATTTGCAAATGTCAAAACTCCAAAATTTGACATCCCACAGTGCACACATCAAAAAGCACATACAATAGTGACTCTTATCACTAAAATCCAAATCCCTTGCTCGAAAGAAAAATATATAAAAATAAACAATGATTTTTATCACTACAATCGAGCAAGTATCCCAATACAATTGAAGAAAAGAAGGGAGTCGAACTTGAATCCCTGGAACTCTCAACATTTCGACAGGTCATGAGGTAAGCCTCAGTACCGGTTTGGTTGATAGCCTATTGGTCACTGGTGGTAAACCTCCCGCATGACGATATATCTGTCACATTAACTTGTGTACAGATCAATGTTTGCATGTGGATGAGCTAGCTTATGGTATCCTAGAAAACACCGTAGATTAATCGACTAAATACAATAAAGGAGTTAGTGGAGCTAATTAGGTGATCCTCAATACGAGTTCGGTTGAAAGCCCATCTGGCATTGGCGGTATCCTGATAAATACCACATAAATGAACTCAATTGCACACACAGGGATGTGAAATAACTTGGTCAAAAACAAGTCCGATTCATACCTTGTTCAAAAGTCTTGTAAGATAAAGCACAATCATGGCTAGTGAGTTAAAACCATCGGAGTTTCAGAAAAACTTAGCTACATTTCTAAACCAACTGCGCTACTTTTCATCCTTACAATACCATCAAAAAATACAAAAAAAGGAAAACCACATGTATACATACAAAGTCATTCATCACAGCAATCGCCTAAAACCAAAAAAATAGAGTTCTAAACAGTCTATGGTGCCATAACCAAACATCACAAATTCCACTCATCCATTTCATTTCTGCATATCACAGATAAATCAAAACATTTGCATTCATCATAACATATGCATCCATCAAAAATAAATTAAAATGCATACATCCAAATTCATCAACCATCATACATAAGATCAAATCATCACATGTGCATCAACAAAATAAAGCCGGTATATATATATATATATCGTCAAAAAAAAATGCTCGTAGGCTACAAAACTGGTCCTCTGACCCCACAATCATATAACAAAACCACCCAGCCTAAGGCGTCGACCACCATGATCACGCAGGATCGGTGCGACGGGAACTACCCCCGTGGTGTGGGTCCTATGGGACCCCTCAGGGCGGCTACTGCTAGCCCCCACATCACGCCTACTACCGCCTCCCTCATCCAATCGCCTACGATGAGATGATGCTGACTGCTCAGTACCACTGTCCCTCGTCCGATGCAAAGATCCACCTCCCGAAGGCTCAGGTACCCGCCCCCCAAGGTGGATGATCTCCCCCTCCAAATCCATCCGATGTCGGCACCACTCCACCTCCCACCTACGGTACATCATGACTACATCATCACGCTATGCCAGCTGCACTCGTAAGAGATCCCTCTCCCATGCAGCATCAGTATCACCCTCCTGCTGGCGAGGCGCCACCCGTGCGCTCTCCCGCTCTGCTAGCCGAGCCCGTAGGAGATCCCTCTCCCGCAGCGCATCCCCCAGCTCCTCATCTCACCTCCGTAGTAGCTCTGCCAAACGTGCATTCTCAGCATGTACCCCGGACTCCATCTCCTCCACATCCGCCTGAGGCATGGAACTCTCTGGAACAGCAGCCCGCTCTGGCTCCCACTGCTCCGCCATGTCCTGCATCTCCGGCTGATCCGGAGCCCCCAAATCCACATCCTCACCCTCCACCTCCACCATGTCTGCATCCTCCAAAGGAGCTCCCCAATCATCCCCTGGTGCCTCAGCACCCTCCCCGCCTGCCACTGCTGCCTCCGCGCCTCCCAGTGGCCCCTCTCCTCGCCATCGCCGTAGTACCCACCACTGGTCGTACTCTATGGTAGTCCCGACGTCATCCACGTCCGGGACGTCGATCACTGTGTCTGAATCCTCGCCCAGTGGCGCGATGACTGGTCGGTCTAGAGTCCTCTCATCCCCTCGATGTCGATAGACCACGGGCTCACCAGGCAACCCCTGGCGCACCCCAAACTATCGTGTAACCTGGCTATACGAGAAGAACTCATGCTCGGTCCCATGTCGCCCAATCAGCCACCGCTCTCTACGTACCCGTCGGAGCCACTCTCCAGCCTCTGGCCAGGCTGGACAGTCCCGATAAGGATGCCAAACCACCTCCCCTAGAGTGAGCCGAGAGAAGGCATCGACATAGTGCCCTACGACACCTGCCCATCGTCGACTCTGTCCATGCTCTCCGGACCGCCGCCACAAAACTGCATACCCTATCTCCTTATCCTCCATCGCCGCTCGAGTCATCCATGGTAACCCGACTGGCCTCTCAACTGCTATGTGCTGCCAACCCCAGCACTGCAAAAGATAGCTACAGCTGATCCCCTTCCACTGCCGATAGCGGACCTCATACAGCTCCCCATAGAGCTGTGCCAACAGTGTCTGTCCCCATCTCAAGATAAGCGATGCCTCTATCGGGCACTCTACCAACTGCCAAACCAAATCCAGCAGGTTCCATGGGAACCTCGCACCTGAAGAGTCAGGTAATAGCATGTTGGAAATGAGGCCCATAAGGAATGCGTGCCTCACTCCCAACACCCCCCTCTCCTGCCACCATCTGACCAAAATCTTGCCAATCTGACAGTCCACCTCGGCCGTCTCCACTAGGCTCTCTACGCCTAACCCCTCCCCATGCCCGAAGCATCTCGTCAGTACAGCCGTCCACTGATCACGCGGCGATGTCCTGATGGGCAGTCCATCTATCAAAATCCATAGAAGCCGATAGATATCCTCCAAGGTAACAGTCATCTCCCCTGTTGGGAGATGGAAGGTGTTGGTCCACGGATCCCAGAGATTGATCAGGGCCATCAAATAGGCCTGATCCATGACCACTGGCTCTAGTCGAGCCACCTGCTTGAGCCCAAGGGCATCAAGCCACTCCCAATCAGCCTCAGTCAACGCCCCCGTGCTTCAGTGAAAGTAGTGGATACACGGTACCGGCTCCTAACAACCTGCAAAAGAAAACAATTCAAAAAAATTAAAATCATGGAAAAGAACTGTACAACAATAACATGCATATACAACATTGCCTATCAATGTACAGCAAAAAAAAAAAAACAAACAAAAATTTAGACAAAAATTAAATTTTCAGTTCTAGGGTTTCTAATCCTAACTGATTAATTTAAAACAAAAACAAACAAAAATTTAGACAAAAATTAAATTTTCAGTTCTAGGGTTTCTAATCCTAACTGATTAATTTAAAACAAAAACAAACAAAAATTAAGACAAAAATTAAATTTTTAGTTCTAGGGTTTCTAATCCTAACTGATTAATTTAAAAACAAAAATTAAAAAATATAATTTTTCAATTCTAGGGTTTTTAATCTAAGATTAATTTAAAACAAAAACAAACACAAAAATTCAGACAAAAATTAAATTTTCAGTTCTAGGGTTCCTAATCCTAACTGATAAGTTCCAAAAAAAAAAAAAAAAAAAAACGAAACAAAATTTAAAAAATTAATTTTTCAGTCTTAGGGTTTCTAATCCTAACTGATTAATTTAAAAACAAAACAAAAATTCAAAAATACAAACATTGAGTCTTAGGGTTCACGTTCAGTTTATCCTAGGGTTTAGTTGAAGCAATAAAAATTCTTTACCTAGATTTTGCGCTACGTTTAGTTGTACACTAAGTCCTAGTTGTCTTAAGCTCAGTTTCAGGGTTTAAGTTTTAAAAAATATTGAAAAATAACATCACAAAAATAATTAAACAAAACAATTGCAATTTTAAACAAAAAGTAATAAACTCTAGGGAGCACTTACTGGTCTCGCTTCGGCTCCGCCGCTCGATCCGGTTTGTGCACTCATGATGGTAGGGAAAATCTCGACAGCGCTTCGCTTCGTAGAATTAACTTCCTCCTCCCCAGAGCTCCAAATCGCAAGAAAAATCAAATGCAAATGAGCCCAAACCCTAGTTTTGCCCCTTAAATAAGCCTTTTGAGCTGGAATTCATCCTTTACTGGGACGAGCGCTCTGGTTAGCGCTCGTCCCACCCAGGGACGAATTCTAAAGCTGGAATTCGTCCCACCATGGGACGAATTCAGGCCAGAAACTTCAAAAACATCAAAAAATGAACTAAAATGCACTAAAACAGATAATAAACTTGCCCGATAAGAGTGCTATTGCACTTGACATCCCGGGCATGCAAAACCGACGTTGGGGTCACAAATTGTCATTATCCTACTCCCTAAGAAGGCTACCATAGCCGGACCGCTCCACGGGAAGACGGATTTTTGCCAATTTCAGCCACAAAAAGCGTCGCAAAAAGGGTTACCACCCACCAAAAATAGGTCTAAATGTCGAAAAATTGCATATGCTTAATGCTAAAACCATCTAAAGGCACCCTTGCACAAGTCATCTTGGGTCAAGCGACTCGTCACTTTTCTCACGAAGGTCATTCCCTCATCGATTCGTCGCTTGAGGGGGTAGTCACACTTAGTCACCAATCAACAAACACACACCCAATCAAGGCAATGACATGCATTCAAAGAATCATTGACAAAGACAATTACGCTCCTGCTTGGGGCAGTAAACAAGCAACAATCACAATCTGATCAGATCACTTGGCATTTTGTGAATCATGAACACAAGGTTCCCCCCATGGACAAAAGGTTGCGCCCTTTGCCTATTCATGACTGATCAATGTCCAAGCTCAAGTCACACCTCACCAAAATAGGTTAATACTTGAAATTGAGTGCCTTCGCTCGTCAGAAGCAAGGATTCAAGAATGCATGCCCTTTCCATACTTGGGGCATCAAAAGTTGGTTAGGTTACCGAGAAACCCTAATCATTAGTGCTTTGGTTATCTATTTTTGCTCGACGCTGCGCCATGCACAGCGCATCCCAAAAAGGGGCATCTATAGACACCAAAACAGCACCAATCCGATTATGTGACTGCAAACACTGATCGCTTTGACACACACACAGCCCCCAGGGCAGCCCTCAGAGGTTAAAAAGTGGTCCTAACCACTTTTATAGCAATTTTGTAAGGTCAAAAGGCAATTTGGCACATTCAGGCACTTTGCTCAGTATTCGTCTCACCCAGGGACGAATTCAAACTAGGATCCGTCTCACCCAGGGACGAATTCTTAATTCGTCTTTGGTCAGGATGAATTCCAGGTTTAACGGGCAAAAAGAAGAATGGCGCCAAGTGGCAGCCAAAGACAGTCAATTGATGACTCCTGCCTCGCATGCGCGTGTAGGTGGGCGGATGGGCCGTTAGAGGACTGTCACAAGGGCGATCATGAAAGCCCAAGTCATGGAGGACTTTCCTCTCTCATGAGAAGACATGACCGCCACATGGCACCTATGACCACCACATGGCGCTTATGCATGCCTCTCCAAAGAGACCCCCTGGGTCTATAAAATGGTGGACTTTTCCCACCCAAAAGGACAAGTAGGAGGCATTTTCAAGCAACGAAGTGCTGCCGATTTGATACCACGCCTTTACCCTTTTGATTTACATTTTCCACATCCTTAATCTCTTTCGCAAGAGAGGTTATTGGGTGGCTATTGGAAGTGTGAATTCGGACCCAAAAACCCGACATTTGACCACTTTAATCCACCAATTTGCTGACAACCCCATCCTAAGAGATTTTGGGCCCATCCCAAGTGGATTGGTGCCAAAATCAAGTTCCAACGGTGGGCGGCCCACTTGGGCGCCCCACACTTTTTAAGTTTCATTCTAATTTATTCTTTTGTCATTTGTTCATCTTTCATTTCATTTTATGTTGTCTAGATAGTTCATATGTTCGATTTCATAATGTTTTGATCAGATTTCATCATGTTCTCGTCGCTTTTGTTGTCCCACTAACTTGCAGGTAGCGACGTCAAATTCTCGCTGATGGAGGTCAAATTGGGAGAATCCGACCATCTGGGTCGTCCCAAAATGCCCCCAATTAGCTAACCCCTATGTTTGCAGGTCATTTGGAGATCCCGAGATGCGACATTTGGATGGTATTATCTCGGCGTTTTATCACAGTCGAATTCGTCCTACCCGAGGATGAATTACAGTCTAATTCGTCCTACCCGAGGACGAATTACAGTCGAATTCATCCTGACCAGGGACGAATTGCAGTTTAATGCGAATTGGCCGACTGTTTCGATGGCAGTGGCCCTCTGGTAATGTTTTCTGGTCTCTGTCAAATTTACAGGTCATTTAGAGTCATTTTGTCTATCGATTTGGCTAATCTTTTACATGCATCTTTCATTAATTTTAGAGAACAAACGTTTCTTATTTGTAGCAGGTGCTACTAACATCTTTGTTGTTTCTTTGATCATAGGAGGAGCAAAGGTTAAGGACTCATCAACACCAGATGCGACAACGTTTTGGCCCGCCCATTTCAAATGTGGGCACGCGGAAGGAGGAACATTAAGTCTTGATTGTAACCAAATTCATTTAACGCTCCTAGCCCTTGAAAAGGGAGGAGGCATCTTTGTAACCGAGATCAAGAGAGTTAAATAAAAGGGCTGTGATTTCTCCATTTTCTTGTATCTCCGTTCAATTCGTCTCTTTCACTTCATGCATTCTACATTTTAGGACTTAAGCGTGTTTGATTTTGAATACATCGCAATTAGTGTTTCTTTCATCTGGAATCTCGTGCTTTCAATTCCTTGCTCCCACATGTGATATCTCCACCACCATAATCTAGCTTTTGTTGTACAATTAATCACCTGGCTAATCCTTATTTTACCTTTCACTACCTTCAGTGTTTCCATTAACATGGGTTTGGACTAGGCTACTATGAGCAAGGGTTGTGTACACCCATTAAACCTCATGTCTAATCACCTAATAACAAATATGGCTTCAGTTATCGCCCAATCATCATCCATACGTTAGAGGATGAACTTCAAGATCTTTTCCTATGTCCTTCTCCACTTCCAACACACACTTTGGAAGAATTTCATTGAAATGGACATTCTAGAAGACACTCCATCATCCCAATATACCATTACAATTCCATGTGACTTCTTCAAAGAGTCCCCCGATACCGACAACACATCCTCATGTTGTGTTGATGAATTGACAAGCCAATTTGTGGCCCTATCCTTGAATGCTCATTCCATCGAATAGGAAATTATATTCTCACCACCATTATCAACATGTTTATCTCCATTATTGCTTATATATAAGTAAATTCAATGAACCACCACTCGACCAAAATCTCCACCAGTTATTTTATGCCCTCATTTAAGCCTTTTAGGATGCTCGTAGGCTGTCGAGTTGTCATCACCAGACTCTTCACCACCCACATCCCCCACAATATCATTTAATATGGTTGAGGTGGATATTTTCTCTCCACTATGATACACACACCATCCAACATGATATAATACACCAAACCCCAAATTCATCGATCTCGTGCACATCTCACCCATACCAGTACCCCAAGATTTCCTACTCTCATTGTACATCTTGCATACTGCGAACACCCCTTCATCATCTACACCACCTCACATATTGTAGGTGCACCACATAGATATTTACCTAGATGATGAATATGAATTTTCCAAGGCCACTGACAACCTCCATCTTATTCCAATTCTAGATAATTACATGATGGTTCCCACATGCTTATCGAGGAAACCATTGACATTGACATAGCCGATGATCCTAAAATCCCTCACATAGTTGAATTAGCCACCAACATCTTGCCCTAGTTACACATTTTATTCACAAATTTTCTTGTCAAGTATATCTGAGTCTTCACATTGTCATACAAGGATATGCCATGACTCAATCCTACCCTAGTAGTTCACAACCTCACACGAGATCAAAATGCCAAACCAGTAAGGAAAATGTTATGGTGCATGCACCCAACTGTTGCATTACTAGTAAAAACTGACCTTCAAAAGCTCTTAGATGTAGATTTCATAGTACCCATAGACTATCCTGAATGGGTTTCTAACATGGTCCCCGTACCCAAGCCATCCGGTGAAGTTCGTGTCTACATAGATTTTTGTGACTTAAACAAAGCCTATCCCAAAGACAACTTCCCCTTACCTAACATCGACTCACTCATCGATTCCATCATGGGCCATGAGATGATATCCCTCATGGATGGATTTTTAGGTTATAACCAAATTAGGATCAACCCTACTGATCAATACAAGACATCATTTACAACCTCCTAGGAGACCTTCTGCTACAAGGTCATGCCATTTGGTCTTAAAAATACTAGGGCAACCTACCAGTATGCAATGAACTACATTTTCCATGATTACATGCACAAAACTATGGAATATTACATAGATGATCTCATTGCTAAATCCAAGAAATTCTCAAAGCACCTTGAAGATCTCCATTGGATCTTTGATCACTTGTTAGAACACAACGTCCACCTTAACCCAAAGAAGTGTGTTTTTTGTGTTACTTCAGGTAAAATTTTGGTATTCAGTGTCTCCCAACAAGGCATTGAATTCAATCCTAGTAAATTAAAAGCCATAACCGATATGCCCCCACATATTACCTTGAAACAATTATGTAGCCTTCAGGGAAAAATCACTTCTATCCATCGATTCATAGCACAATTGTTAGACAAGTGTAAACCATTCAACCACCTCTTACAAAAGGGAGTAAATTTCAAATGGGATGATAACTACCAGTAAGATTTTGATGACATCAAAAATTACCTTACTTTACCACCAATTATGTCACCCCCACACCCACAGATACTGCTCATCCTGTATATTTTTTCTATATATTTTGTTCTAGGTACACTTTTAGCCCAAAAGAATGCGCTTGATAAAGAGCAAGCCATCTACTACATAAGTCGCACGCTAGTTAAATACGAAGCTAGATATGAGTACATGGAGAAACTATGCCTCACTGTAGTATTCGCCACCTAGAAACTATACCATTATATGCTCAACCATATAATATTTTTTATTGCTTGAGATAGTCCCCTTTGTTACATGATGAACAAAAGCTATCACAATTCTTGTACAACTAAGTGGATCATGCTTCTAATCGAATTTGACATTGAATTTATTTCACAAAAGTCTATCAAAGGGTAGGTCATACCAGACCAACTTGCAGAATATCCCTTGTCTGATGACCAACCTCTCCTCATTCAACTCCCTGATAACTCCATATTCCATGTAACAGAATACAAAGAATATGTTGAACCAGAAATGATAGTCGACTTGACTCTATTCTTTGATGGCTCCTGATGCATGCATGTTGGGGGCGCAAACAATGTATTCTTCACACCTAAAGATGAACCACTCCCCTTTTCATTCAAGTTAGACTTCCCTTGCATGAAAAACAACATGGAATATGAAGCCCTAATCTAGGATTGAAATAGGAACATTCCATGCATATCAAAAACCTTCATATCATAGGTGATTCCCTTTTAATAGTAAACCAAGTGCAAGAGATATGGAAATGCAATTGCCCAGTTATCCAACAATACAAGCCCATTTCACAACAAATCCTTTATCGATTTTAATGGTATGAGATCGAAGTCACACCATGATCCTAAAACCATTTTATGGATACAATGATCTCCTTAGGATCACTAATCCTATAAAATCCAACATCAAAAACCAAATTCATAACCATTCACACAATCACTCAATATGACATATCACCTAGTCTCCTAAATATGATGGTGGCATTCATGTTATCAATACCGAACCACATGACCCATGGTTTGCGCAGATCAAAGATTATATTAAAATAGGATTTCTACCATGAAACTTACCGCATGCTCAATGATGAGTATTTAAATAAAGAGCAATCTGCTACACATTGTTGGGGGCATGCTTTATCACTACAACTATTATGGCATACTCTTGCATTGCTTAGAATCTCATGAATCTCAACAGGTTGTACAAGAAACCCATGATGGTACTTGTGGTGGTCACTTCAATGGCATGGTGATCATGAAATGCATCCTTCACATAGGATACTATTGGCTAAAAATAGAACATGACTATTGTGAGTATGTGAGGTGCTATATCAAATGCCAAAAACACACAAACCTCACACATCTTCCATCTCAAATCCTCCAACCTATCCAATCCATATGGCATTTATTCCAATGGGGCCTAGATATTATTGGAAAAATTACACCTACCTCCGTAGGTAATCACAAGTTTATCATCACAGCCATAGAATACTTTAAAAAGTGGGTCGAAGCCATCCCACATGTCCAAACCACAAGAGCAAAGATAGAATACACCATATCATATGTTGCTTCAGAATCCCTTTAAATCATATCTAATAATGGGAAATCCTTCAAAAATAAAACCATATGGGCTCTTTGTAGCAAGTTCAACATTCAACATAGTTTCTCTACCCCATACTACCCACAGGGTAATTGATGAGGCCTGGAAATGCCTCCATCATAGCATGTTTTGAACAACTAAAACTTACCTAAAACTCTATGATTTACTTTATATACTAGTTAAGTTGATCTAATATGTTGTGTATTAATTGTTTGCATGATTGATGTGTTTGGAATATTATATGCTGATTTTTATAGTTTTTGTGTAGTTTTATGTCACTTTGCCATGACCTGTTACATAAGGGATATGCTTAGGCTGATAGCAACACTTTACTATTCTTATTTTGATGTTTCTCAAGCATTAATTTCTTTGAATTTAGCAAATAGTGCAAAGAATTGTTACTGTGCAGTAGAAACTAGTTTTCCTGTGTAAATTCCAGCCAACTACCAATGAATGGCAAGGCATGGAATTCACATATGAAGAGGAATGAAGGCTATTGCAATATGATCCTAAGGACTAATCCACCTAAGAAATGCAGCTGAAATCAATTGAAGAGTACATAGTTGGTCATTCTGAAGATCTTCGGATTGAGAAATAGGTCTCTTCGGATTGAGCGAATATCTTCGGATTGAGCCACTTAGCTCCGGATTGAGAACAGAAAGCACTTTTTGACCTGTTGACTGATTTTTGATGATGGAAAAAGGGAAAGAAGGCTGAGGAGGTTAAAGGAAAATATCTCCCATCTAAATTTTTCATCCTTGCCATCCAAAGCCACAATTTATGGAAAAGATCCTCTTCTAGGATAAACCTAGGGAATACTACAGAATAACAGGAATTGATTTGCAGAGTATATTTTCTATTGTAATTAGATTTTAGGCATCTATAAAAGATAGCTCCCATCCAGGTTGAGCTAATAATAAATAATAATATAGTAGAAATAGTAGTAGAGAAAATATAGATAGAGAATAAGCAAGAAAACTAAGACTGTTACAGTTCTGTAACAGGTTTTAGCAACAGATTTGTAATCATGTTCTGAATCAATAAAGTACAAGTTTTTCTATTCATTATGTTATGTTTGAGTGTGAGTAATATTTAGAGAGAGAGGAACTCATACCTTCTTCTGGAAAAGGAGGTTGGCCACTTCTAGACCTAGGAGGAGGACTAATAGACAAGTTTTGTTCTAATTTTCTTTGTAGTAGAATAAGCTGTGAAACTTGTCAATTTCATTCTTTTGTAGTAGTTAACATCCATTTCAGTCCTAATAATTTATTTTTTGTTCAAGATACTTTTGTGATGTGATTAGTAGTAGATCTGATTAGTCTTTTTGCTTTCCAACAACTTTCCAATTTACTACAATTTCCATTTCCAGCAATTTATAGTTTTTTGCAATTTTCCTGCATTATTGTTTTTGTTGTCAACCCCTACACAGAATATTGACAACCTTATGTTACAAAGTATTGACAGGACTTAATTTTAGTTTTCATTATTGCAAGAGTAAATAGACTTTCATTTTGCAACTGTAATTAGGTTTCCAATTCTGCAACTATAACTAGGGTTTTAATTCTACAATTTAATCAGATTTCATTCTTGCAACTGTAACTAAGGTTTCATTTCTGTAATCAAAAATTAGTCTTCATTATTGCAATTAGATTAAAGTTCAATTTATGCAATTTAGAGGTAGAAGAGACCTAAAAACCCCCACACAATTAGTTCCACCAATAAGACTTGTTGCTCCCAATTGACCTTAAATTATAGCCTTGTTCACTCCTTTCGTAGATAGCCTTGTACACTGCCCTAGATTGACAAATTCATTGAGAATTAATGATGTGCTTAACGAAATTGCATAATTTTGGCATCGTTGTTAGGGAGAGTGTTGTTAGAAGGTGTCAACAGTTCAATAGTTGTTAATTAGACCAAGTTGTGAAAATTTAGGGTAAAATCTGAATATAACAGTTGGCTAAGTAACAATTATTGACTTATAATTTATGTCATTAAGGAGTAGGCATGAATGAGTAGGCCTAGGGACGAAGAAGGCAAAATTATCCAAAGAGATCCTTGGATTATTCCATTAAGAAGATCTTCATGCCTAAGGGGTGAATCACTTGTGTTTGAACTACCAGAAAAACTAAAACAAAAACCACCAGCTTCATCATCATTAGAATCTCCTGAGCAAGAAAAATTACCAGACTCATTATCAACATAAGGTTTTGGACCTCTTGAGAAAGAAATTTGGATAGGTTTAACTATTTTTGAAGAACAAGAAATTATGGTAGAAAGAGGCAATCTAGATGGGGATGACCAGCATGGTCGTGTCCATAATGAAAATGATCAAGATGATCAAGATGTGCTCCAACCTCCTAGAACATTTGAATATCCTATTCTTCTGAATCCCACACATAACTCTCCCATGAAAACAATCTCACCTTCGAGTGCTTCCAACCTTCCGAGGTGTTGCATCTGAAGATCCTGATCAGTTCCTATTTGAGTTCAAAGTAGTGTGTCAAACCTATGACTATATAAATGATAATCAGAAACTCAAGGTTTTTCCTTCAACACTCAAGGACTCAGCATTATGTTGGTTCATGAGCTTACATCCAGATTCCATCCAAACCTGGGATCAAATGGAGACTGTGTTTTTAGACAAGTATCAAGAGTATTGTCGAGTAAGGAACAAGAAAGATGAGTTGTTCAGAATTAAACAAGAAGATGATGAAACATTAGAAGATTACCTTGATAGATTTGTGTTTGTTCAAAGAAGGTGTGGACTAGGAGAACCAGAATTGTGCAAAACCATTTTTCTAAGAGGATTACAAGATGAATCTAGAGAGGTATTAGATTTGATGGGAAAATGGGATGTAAGTACTCGTAATATGGATGAGATTGTGGATCTTTGTAGAAATTACTCTCACACTAGGCAAAAAAGAAAGAAAAAGAGTACAAATGGCACTGATGTGAAGGACCTAATAGAGGAACTTGCAAATTTTAAGACTGATATCCTGGTACAATTAAACACAGCTCTAGGAGAAATGTCTGCTAAAGCAAAAACCATAGAACCTTTAGCAATTTATTGCCCAAGATGCAGGAATAAACATGCCTTACAGGAATGTCCTCTAAACAAAACATCCATTTCAGCCATTTGTAGTATTTGCTCAAAAGGACATTTGACTGACAAATGTCATCTGCTACCACAACTAAAAACTATCCTAGAAACTCAAATAGAAGAACTCAATTATGTGGGACCAAGACAAGGGGGAAACTTTCAATAGTATCAAAATACCCCTTGTTTTCCTACAAATTGGGGAAACAACCATGGAAACATGTCTTGGGGAGAGTCAGAACCACCCCAACGTCCTTGGAATTATTCTCAATGGACAAATTCTCAAGAATGGCCACAGACAAGTTGGAATAATCCATCCTGGAATCAAAACCAGAATAACCCATCATGGAATCAAAATAACCCACCATGGACTCAAAATCAAAGTAATCCATCTTGGATGCAAAATCAATAGTAGTGGGGTCAACAATACCAGTCCTATCCAAGGCAACAAAGAAATCAAGGTCAAACTCAGAATTTGTTGCTTGCACCAAATCAAAATTTTCAAGGAAAACCAAATCAACAAATGCAACAGGTGAAACAACCTCAATTACTAGATCAACCTATAGTAAATCCAAATAACATAAGGCAGGTAGATCTTGCCTATATGGCTGATTCTAAAGGAAATTCGGATATGCAAATTCTGGATTGTAGCAACATACAACTACGTTCAGGGAAAGTTTTACCTGAACCTGTTATAATTGAAGTGAAAGAAGATGAAATTCAAGAACCTATTGAACCAAGCAAAGTCAAACCAACAAGGAAAAAAGAAGAAGAAAAAATAGAACCACAGGCAGAACAATTACCTTCATCAGGGATAATTCCATACCCTGAGAGACTTAACACTACAATAGAAAATTCTGAATCAAAGTTAGTGAAAGAACTCATAAAATTAACCATATCACTGCCCTTATTGCAAGCCATTAAGGATATACCTATGATTAAAAGAACTATCCGAGATTTGTGCAACATAAGAGCAAGAAGAAAAAAGAAAGCATTTCCTAAAACTGTTCATGTTGAAGGAAAGATAGTTGATCTCTTGTCAGGAAAACTAGTACCTCCAAAGTATAGTGACCCAGGAAGTCCAGTTATCACAGTGATCATAAGATCAGTACCAATATCAAATGTCTTAGTTGATCTAGGAGCTACAATAAATATCATGACCAAGGATACAATGGAACAATTACAACTCAAACATCTCAGCCCCACATTCATAGTTTTAGAAATGGTTGATAGGTCAGTTGCAAAACCTGAAGGTATCATTGAAGATGTCCCTATAGAAGTTTCTTCTTGGGAATACCCTACATATTTTTTGGTTTTACAACCAAGAAAATCAGCACATGGCTATCCCATTATCCTAGGAAGACCTTGGCTTGCAACTGCAACAGCCTTTATAGACTACAGATCTAGAAAAATGACAATTTCAAATGGTATTGACCTAAAACAAATTTCTCTATATCCTCTTGCAAGACCTTTAAGCAATTTCATAGGTCAGTTATGGTTTCTTGACTCATATGAAGAACCAGAAGAGGTTATTTCCACACTATCCACCTTGGTAGTAAGGGAACACACAGAAGACCTCCATGACATAGAAATTTTAGAAAATGAAATAGTCCTAATGAATGTTCTGCATGAACAAGGGTTAGAAGAGGAAGCAACCAATATCAATCAATTGCTAGTGAGAGAAGAAGGTCAAAGTTCTGAAGAAAGGCCATCTATACCATCACAGGAAACATCTGTTTCACTACCACATGGGTGGCACCATCACTTGATCTTCCCTTCTCATTGTTCCATATAGGATATGCTTCCATAAGAAATCAATGAGATAGAAACTTCTTATGTCCTCCCATCTCATCATTGTCCTCTTAATTCCCTAGTCAACAATTGTGAAGAAGTAAATTCAGTCCTTCCAAATACAAAACAAATAGAAGTCCAGCCAGGCAAATTTTTGAACATAAATAGCCAGCTTACTAGGGAAGAGGAAGAAAAATTGACAACTATTTTGCAGAAGCATATCCATGCTTTTGCTTGGGATTACAAAGATATGTCAGGGATTCACCCTGATGTATGTACTCATAGAATTTATACTTAAGATGTCAAGCCTGTAAGACAACCTCAAAGAATACTGAATCCTACCTTGAGGGATATTATGAAAGAAGAAATTGAAAAACTTTTGGAAGTAGGATTCATTTACCCAATTTATGATAGCCGGTGGGTCTCTCCATTGGTTATAGTGCCTAAGAAAAATGGAAAAATGAGAGTATGTATAGACTATAGAGAACTGAACAAAGTGACATACAAAGATCATTTTCCATTTCCATTCATAGATCAGGTGTTAGATACTCTTGCTAGAAAGAAATATTTTTGTTTTCTTGATGGATTTAGTGGATATAATCAAATTCAGGTTGCACCTGAAGATCAAGAGAAAACAACCTTTACCTATCCATGGGGAACATTTGCCTATAGGGTCTTACCTTTTGGTTTGTGTAATGCCCCAACAACATTTTAGCGAGCAATGTTAGCCATATTTTCTGATCTGACTACCAACAATGTTGAAATATACATGGATGATTTCACAGTCTGTGGACAGACCTTTTGACTTTACATTGGAACACCTTGATAAAGTTTTAACTCGTTGTGAAACCTACTAGTTATCCTTAAATCCAGACAAATGTTTTATGATGATGGAGGAAGGAATAGTTCTTGGTCATCACATCTCTCCTCAAGGGATCCAGGTTGATCCAAAGAAGGTGGAAATTATCAAGAACCTTCTCCCTCCTAAAACTTAGACTGATGTCTGAAGCTTTCTAGGACACATTGGTTTTTACCGCAGGTTTATTCCCAGCTTTAGCACAATAGGCCATCCCATGTTTGCCCTATTGACTAAAGATTTTGAATTCTCCTAGACTAGAAAGTGTCAGGAATCATTTGAAGCTCTGAAAGAAAAATTAGTAACTCCACATGTGTTAAGAGGACCTAACTGGACATTACCATTCCACATACAGATCGATGCTTCCAATACTACAATTGGAGCAACATTGGGACAAATCGACAATGGTGAACACTATGCTATCTACTACATTAGCAAGAACTTGACAAGAGCTAAAAAAATTATACCACAACTGAGAAAGAATTCTTGATAGTAATCTATGCCATCAATAAATTCAGGCATTACATCATAGGTTATCAAATATTCATTCACACAGATCACACAACCATTAAATATTTGATGAATAAGCCTATGGTGAGTGCAAGGATTATCCGTTGGTTATTGTTGCTACAGGAATTTGATATCACAATAATCAATAAACCAGGAAAAGCTAATGTTGTAGCAGATTTTTTGTCCGAGGTTGTAGAACACGAGAGGAAGGGGAATTAGTGGAGGACACTTTTCCCGATGAAAAATTATTTGCTATATCTATCCAATCACCTTGGTTTGCAGATATAGCCAACTATTTGGTCACAGGGAAAGTTCCCCCACATTTTACTTCCAAACAAAGAAAATAATTGATCAAACATAGCTCTTCTTTTGAATGGATTCAAGGTATGCTTTTCAAGAGTAGTCCTGACCATGTGTTATGTAGTTACATCCGAAAGGATGAGGTATATGATATCCTCAAGGCTTGTCATGATGAACCCTCTAGTGGACACTATTCTATAAAAAGCACAATTAGGAAAATTTTAGGAACAAGATATTATTGGCCATCTCTTCACAAGGATGTGAAAAAGTACATCAGGCATTGTGATGCATGCCAAAGAATGGGGAAACCCACTCACACAAATGAAATGCCACTACATCCTCAAGTGGTTTTAGAACCATTTGAGAGGTGGGGGCTTTATTTTGTGGGACCTATTGATCCACCTTCTCAAGGAAAGGTGCATATTATGGTATGCACTGATTACCTGACAAAGTGGGTAGAGGTGCATGCTTTCAAACATGCTCATGAAGAGAAGGTCATTGATTTCTTGTATAACCAAAATTTTCAGAGATTTGGAGCTCCACGGTCTATCACCACAGACCAAGGACCCCAATTTGCATCTAAATTTATTGAGGCTTTTACAGAGTTATATGAAATCAAATATAGGAAATCATCACCTTACCACCCACAAGAAAATGGCCAATTTGAGGTAAAAAACATAGAATTGGAATGGATCTTGATAAAAATAATAGCTGCTCATAGGAGAAACTAGCTAGATAAATTACCTGAAGCAGTTTGGGCTTACAATACTACTTGGAAATCCACTACTGGATTCACACCTTATGAACTAGTTTTTGGTAAAAAGCCCCTCCTACCTATTGAATTTGAGCTACTAACATTGCGCACATCATTGGAAATTGGAATTGAATTGTCATAGGCATAAGCGGATAGGATTCTGCAGTTGAATGCATTGGATGAACTTTGGTTGGATGCTCTGCACCAAACTGAAGTAATTCAGGAGCAGAGGAAGTTGTGGCATGATGGCCACCTACAACAGAGAAAATTTTAGCAAGGAGATTGGGCTTTGTTGTTTGATTCTCGCTATGTGGACTTCCTTGGAAAAATAAGGACTAGATGGCTTGGACCATACCATATTGAAGAAGTATTTGACAATGGAGTAGCTTGCCTCTCTCCCATTGATGATTCACAGAGAAAGTTGGTAGTGAATGGACATCGCCTTTGAGTGTACCATACACCTCTGACTAAGGAGGAGTTCTTGCAATAACTTGATAGCTTGGATGCACAATAGGTAGAAGAGATTCCCTCTTCCACCACAATTGCCACAGATTGAGCATAATCATGGATTTCAAGAAAACAAAAAAATACAAAAAAAAATCAAAAAAATTAGAAAACAAAAAGATGAATAAATTCTGGTTGTGAATTCCTTCATGGGCATAATCAGAATAAAAAAAAAAGAAAAAAAGAGAGAGAAAATGAGAGGTAAAAAAAAAAGAGAAAAAGATGAATAATAACTCAGTAGTGAAAACCTTTTTCTAAGGCACTACTGAGTTGGTATGCATGAAAACCAGTTTTTTGGCATGCATAACCTTGAAAAATTTTGAGTCACCATTGTACAAATTCATCAACTACATTTGTTTTTGAAGTATTGCAGTAAGCCTCAGCAGAGCATCAACAAAAGCAGTCATCTTTCAAAAACTTGCATTAACTTGTTTTAACCAGGTATATGTTTCTTGCACTTTTCTCATTGTAAATATTTGATATATAGTATATGATAATTAACCATTAGTATAAAAGTGTTCATAAGAGTTGGCATAAGCAAAACATGTTTTAAAAGAAGAATGTTGGTTTCTATTGTATCTTCGGAATGACTGCTGCATTGTATCTACAGAATGATTGTTGCATTGTATCTTTGGAATGAAGCTTTGTCTTGATTAAAAATTGTCTTTGGAATGACAAGTCCAACCTTGTCTTTGGATTGAAAATTGTCTTTGGAATGACAAGTCCAACTTTCTTTTTTGTGCTCTTTTCTTCTACTTTCTTTTCCTTGTTTTGCCCTCTTCTTTCTTGTAATCTTGATGCAACATATTACAAGAATTATTTAGAAGAAAGAACAAAAATTGCAAATCCAAAGAGAAAACCCTGTAATTTTGCAGAAACCAGAAACTAGTGACCTAGCAAATGGCTGTAGCAAAAGGTGAGCAGTATTTTCAACACAACAAGAACAGAAAAATGGGATGAAAGATAAAAATGGAACCAAAAGATACTACCATCCTTCGAGAGATTCCATAAGTGTTGCAAATTTTTGAAGATGGAGGGTTTATGCCATTTTTAGACAAATTTGATGGAAGCTCTGAAGATTTGGCTGCCGAATTTGCCCGCACATTCAAAAACAATAGGGTGCACATCAACGACATGAGAATTGAGGTAACCCTTGAAGTTCTTAGTCAAATTATTGAACTTCCATTAGAGGGTCTTCAAATTTCTAGAACTGGCAAGAATACACTAGCAAACATAGTTAGTCAATTTCTGGAAGAAGATGATAAAGAACCAGAATACTTGATAAATAACATGTGTAAGGGTGTAAAGAGGACCAGCTTGCAAAAACCCTAGGATGAAGTAGCCACATGGGTAATCAAGTTTTTAACCTATGAAGGGCAGTATGTAGTTTTATCAAGGCATCATTTTAAAATTTTGAACCACCTTAGACATGGTAGGCAACAACTTGAGGTTAGGGTAAATCTTCCCCTATATCTGCACCAGGAGCTGCAAAACATGGCAAAACGCTATCAAGAGGGAAAAGGGAGCCCTCGCCACCATGGTCTTATCAAATTGGTCTACAAGCATCATTTCAGAGGAAACCTAAGAAGCTTTGATAGGTTTTACTCTGCTCTGACTGATGTAGTCTTCGAAAAAGAGGATGAGGAGGAAGAAGACATAGATGTTGTTGCAGAGGAGGAAACAGATGCTGCTGCAAATGAGGAAATAAATGCTACTATAGATATTGTTGCAAAAGCAACAGAGTACCTTTCCCCAGAACCTTCAACCTCACAAACTAAGAGAGGGTCTGGAACTAGCAACAGAAAAGGAAAACAAAAGAGGGTCCATTTTTTTGAGAATATTGTTGATCTGACAGAACAGGGGAGTGAAGTTCCTAGCAAAACTAGAGAAGAGACAAAAGTGGAAGCAGAGGAAATTCCACCAAAACTTGATACAATTCCTACAGCCCTTGTTGACACA
The DNA here is from genome assembly GCA_028583015.1 of Wollemia nobilis. Classification (NCBI taxonomy): domain Eukaryota; kingdom Viridiplantae; phylum Streptophyta; class Pinopsida; order Araucariales; family Araucariaceae; genus Wollemia; species Wollemia nobilis. The sequence continues at coordinate 2,526,055 of JAQPPZ010001711.1, read as the reverse complement.
AGAAAATAGAGTAAGAAGAGAAAGTATACACCAGGAACCAAGAGGTCTACAAGACTCCACCTGAAAGAAATAGAAAAATAGACGATTGAAGAGGAAAACAACCAAGGCAGTCCTGATGTCACAAAAATACAACCAACCACTGTAAATACCACCTTGGAGGATTTTTCAGAATTTCCTGAATAGTTGGTTGAGGAAGAGTCTAGACAAGACAATTTTGAAATTGATGCAAACTTGGATGCAATCATAGATAACCTTATGGAACCTTCTGAACAGGACCGAATAGTTGAAACAGAAAGTGAGATAATGGTTGAGCAACAAACTACACATAATTTGTCTGCATCAGATTTTGAATCGAGAAGAAGAGGAGGTGGACATTGCAGAATAGTTGAGAGCAGCCAAGAGTGTGATTAAAACACAAACCATATGGGTTGAGGAGAAGGAAAATATCATTGAAAAACATGAAAAAAGAATTGCAGAGTTGCAGTAGGAAGTGGAGGAACTAAAGAGCAGACTATTATAATTTGAAAAACAGTCAACTACAGTAGATAATGAGGAAGAGTTGGCTCAATTACTGCTTGGATTATCTAGGGTAGATAATTCTTCCCCCTTGATAGAGGTATATTTGGATGAAAACACAAGAGCTCATTTAGAAGTAGTGCCCTTCCATTCTAAAGCAGTTCCCTTCCATTTCAAAGCAACACCTTCTCAATCCGGAGATGCTCTAGAATCGATCAAGAGCCCAAAAAAGAATATCTATGGAGAGTCACAATAGTTATGTCTACAAGAAACACTAGCACAAGAGCATTTTGAACAACAAAATGTAAATAATCAAGTAAGTGCTCCTCTGAATAAGATTTCTGTAGAAGTAGGGATACAAGTAGAATTGTTGTCAGATGTCCAACCAGTGGAAGTAGCAGAAAAAAGGATACAAGTAGAATTGCTATCAGATGTCCAACCAGTAGAAGTGGCAGAAAAAGGGGTATAGGTGGAACTGTTGCCTAAGTTTCAACTTGTAATTAGACCACCCAATACTGTATCCCTAGAGTAGTATAATACAAACATTGCTAACTAGATGATCAAATATGAAAAGCTTGCCACACAGGTTGAGAAATTGAAACTGGTAGGAAAACAACTGGAGACAAAGGACACAGAAATTAGTGCATTGAATGAAAAAGTAACTGACCTGTGTCAAATTGCTGAATTTTTGGTTTAATTCAGAAGACCTACCAGGTTTTACAGTCTCATTCTGAAGGAGAGATATTTGAGATGGCAGGTTATGAGAATTAGCTCAGGTCTCCCCTATAAACTAGAAATAGTTGAAGAGTTTTTGGAAGCTTACTTCAACAGTCCTACAGAGCAGAAAAACTTGCTATGTGAGTTATTTCTGCATAACTTTTTCATTCCAGAGGATGTAGATTTCCACCCCCATATTTGCATAGGAGATGTGCAATTGAGAGCTTTTATGTCTACCTTACAAAATTAGTTTTACTAGGACCAAGAAAAAAGGTAAAATAAGGAAATTGAATTAAGAGCTGAATTGTTAGTCAGAGCAATTCAGCCAAATCATCCGATTATCACCAGACAACATTTTCTCATGATGAACATGGACGATATCAAAAGGATGTATTTGAGAAATTTGAGGGACTGTGTAACTAAATTCCAAAATTTTTGTAATGACAATTTTGTTCCAGCATTATCACATTGCAGAAACAGATGGGCAAAACTTTCCATGTCTTTACAGAAAAGGGAGCCTATCTCCCCCATTAATCTGGAATGGTCTAGAAGAAGAGCAGAAGGGGTGATACAACTTATTGAAATTATGCAGCATAACTGGGTAGGTCTCAGATTTAGGCCTCCAACCATCATTACTCTAGTTCCCTACTATTTTGAAGAGGATCCTCAACCGGATGAGCAGTTTGAAAATTGGCTCAGAAACCTTCAGGAGAACAAAGGATACTATATAGGCAAAAAGTTGTTCTATAGATCATGGAACTTGAATATGGATATCTGTGATTCTATAGCCCAACAAAATGCATGAGGACATGCATTAATATAAGTTGGGGGGAAAATGATGAGGCCTGGAAATGCCTCCATCATAGCATGTTTTGAACAACTAAAACATACCTAAAACTCCGTGATTTACTTTATATACTAGTTAAGTTGATCTAATATGTTGTGTATTAATTGTTTGCATGATTGATGTGTTTGGAATATTATATGCTGATTTTTACAGTTTTTGTGTAGTTTTATGTCACTTTTCCATGACTTGTTACATAAGGGATATGCTTAGGATGATAGCAACACTTTAATATTCTTATTTTGATGTTTCTCAAGCATTAATTTCTTTGAATTTAGAAAATAGTGCAAAGAACTGTTACTATGCATCAAAAACTGGTTTTCTTGTGTAAATTCCAGCCAACTACCAATGAATGGCAAGGCATGGAATTCACACATGAAGAGGAATGAAGGCTATTGCAATATGATCCTGAGGACTAATCCACCTGAGAAATGCAGCTGAAATCAATTGAAGAGTACATAGTTGGTCATTCCGAAGATCTTCATATTGAGAAATACAATCTCTTCGGATTGAGCGAATATCTTCGGATTGAGCCACTTAGCTCCGGATTGAGAACAAAAAGCACTTTTTGACCTGTTGACTGATTTCTGATGGTGGAAAAATGGAAATAAGGCTGAGGAGGTTAAAGGAAAATATCTCCCATATAAATTTGCCATCCTTTCCGTCCAAAGCCACAATTTATGGAAAATATCCTCTTCTAGGATAAACCTAGGGAATACTATAGAATAACAGGAATTGATTTGCAGAGTATATTTTTTGTTGTAATTAGATTTTAGGCATCTATAAAAGATAGCTCCCATCTAGGTTGAGCTAATAATAATAATAATAAGTATAAATAGTAGTAGAGAAAATATAGATAGAGAATAAGTGAGAAAACCGAGACCGTTATAGTTCTGTAACAGGTTTTAGCAGTAGATTTGTAATCATGTTCTGAATCAATAAAGTACAAGTTTTTCTATTCATTCTATTATGTTTGAGTGTGAGTAGGATTTAGAGAGAGAATAACTCATACCTTCTTCTAGAAAATGAGGCTGGCCACTTCCAGACCTAGGAGGACTAACAAACAAGTTTTTTTTCTGATTTTGCTGCAGTAGAATAAGCTGTGAAACTTGTCAATTTCATTCTTTTGTAGTAGTTAACATCCATTTCAGTCCTAATCATTTATTTTCTATTCAAGATACTTTTTTGATGTGATTAGTAGTAGATATGATTAGTCTTTTTGCTTTCCAACAACTTTCCAATTTATTGCAATTTCCATTTCCAGTAATTTACAGTTTTTTGCAATTTTCCTGCATTATTGTTTTTGTTGTCAACCCCTAAACAGAAGATTGACAACCTTCTATTACAGAGTATTGAAAGGACTTAATTTTAGTTTTCATTATTGCAAGAGTAAATAGACTTTCATTTTGCAATTGTAATTAGGTTTCCAATTCTTCAACTATAACTAGGGTTTTAATTATGCAATTTAATCAGATTTCATTCTTGCAACTATAACTAAGGTTTCATTTATGTAATTAGCAATTAGTATTCATTATTGCAATTAGATTAAAGTTCAATTTATGCAATTTAGAGGTAGAAGAGACCTAAAAACCCCCACATAATCAGTTCCACCAATAAGACTTGTTGCTCCCAATTGACCTTAAATTATAGCCCTATTCACTCCTTTCGTAGATAGCCTTGTACACTACCCTGGATTGACAAATTCATTGAGAATTAATGATGTGCTTAATGACAGTGCATTAGTAATGGCCAATAAGAGACCACAAACAAAATGATTTGCTCCATCCTACACAAAATAGTAGTAGAATCACACCATAAATGGCACAACCAAATAATCTTAGCCTTGTGGGCATACCATACAAGCATTCGTACCCCCACTAGGGAAACCCCATTTTCACTTGTCTATGGGGTCAAAGCTATCATTCCCCTAGATCTTGATATACCTTCCCTAATGGTATCCATGAAAGAATTCATTGATGATGACACTGCTTTCCAAGCCCATTTAGATCAGCTTACACTCATCAATGAACATTGCATCCATGCCATTGAGTACACACGTGTCTACCAAGATCACCTTCACCATGTCTGTAATAATAAGGTACATCAACAAAAATTCCAAATTGGTGATTTAGTTCTCAAGGAGAACCAACAAATCATAAGTCAACCTCACCAACAGCGTGACAAGTTTACCCCAAACTGGTTTGGTCCCTTTATTATCACACACAAATTCAATTTAGGTGCCTATCGCTTGGTCAATATGGAAGGCCTTAATGAACCTGAGTCTATCAATAGCCTACACCTTTTTGCATTCAATGCCTAACATACATAGTTTTTCACTATCACAAGTAGTATACATTGTTATGCACAAACACATCATCTACTAGGCACATCACTATACATGCATATCTTTTATTTTAAATATTATAATACACATGCACTTTTAATTTTTTTTGTTGCCATTTATATGCTACTAGTATCTATATTTTTTTTCAAGATTTACATCATCTAAAACCACACTGTCAGTAGTGAGATATGCCAACATCCACACACATCATCATGCAGGACCCTCCACCACCACTACCTATATCGATCACGTCGACTGACCTAGCCCGACCACCAGTCACCCTTCATACTAGGTGGTCTTCACATTCCTCACATTTGAATTGTTACACTCCACCTTGATGCCTTTCCCCTCACCACCAAGGTTCATATTACTTACCTCATTCTAGAGACAACCAAGTCTCCCTATCCTTGTTTTATTAAAAGGAGGAAACATCCCATACCCAAACACAAGGGTATCCCTCTCATCTTCTTGAAGATACCAAGAACCCTTATTCCCCAACTAATTCTCCTGATCACCCTATAGGAGCTTATTGCCCTACTAAAAGAGGATACACTCCTCATATAGCCTTTCCTTCATGCCTACTGACCCCACTCCCTAGTGGGGAGCCTTCTTATACCCAATCCTTGTAATCCTGTGTGGCTAAAGCTACCCAAGTAGCTCATGTGCACATACCTCCATCTCACACGCATCGTCATCTAGAGCTATCTCCTATGCCACCTGTCCTCTAGAAACCACCCTCACCACTACGAGGCTTACCCTTTCAACAAGTCTCACAATCCCAAGGTCATTCCACTCCTCCTCATTATCATGACCTCATCCATCTTCCTATGCATACCAAGCCACTCCATACATATCGGGGTCTTGATCACCACCTTCTATGATACTATCACCTCCACACTATGATATACAACATCTTCTTTCCCGTCTTAAGGCTCTTGAGCTAAAAATGAGCCATTGATATTGCCACATTCACCCACACTAGTCCCCCATGACCTGTATATCCTTACCTCCATGCAGATCCATTCCTCAACCTCGAATTCAATCCACAGTGGAAACTCGACCTACACCTCTATTGTTGAACCTCCCTTCATCTGCACCCCATTCACCTCCAACAGAACCTTACATTTACCCTACGTCTATTCCATTCACTCCATTACTGGAAATATTCTATCACATCATGCATCAAGGCCTTCTTTAATTACCTAAAATTTGGCCCATAGACCCCTTTCATCCTAAATTGCGTAATTACCATGAGAGCCAATATTGTATTTATCATCATCAACCAGGTCATGACATTGAAGAAAACCAATCATTCGAGAATCTCATGCACAACATGTTGTATGGCAATCAAACTCCATCACCTAAATGCTCCATCCCATTTAGTCAAATTTTGAGTCCTCCACACCACATCGTCCCTAGAACTTTACCACCACATGAAACCTTGACAACGCCAGCTCACTATATTCACAACATATCCAACTACACAAACCACCGAAGTCCCAACTGTACCATCACTTCACCATCTCATTCCTAACTTAACCCATGCCACTTTACCCATCAGTAGTTACCATCTTCTTCCTTATTTCTTCTTCTACTTCTTACTTCCTTGTGTAGTTGTATGGTCACGCTTTGAGAGGCTACATACCTACACTGATCCACTTCCTCTTTTCTACCTTCATTAGATTTTGGTAATCCCATTATATTTTTGGTTACCAAAGACTATTTCTTCTTACTTCTTCCATATTTACATTCTACTCTCACATCCTCTTTATTTTTATGATTATTACATATTTGTACAACTCACAGGTTATTCACCTACTATGCACACACCCTGCACGCTGGGGAAACCATTATTATAACATCATGATTTTTATAATTACGATACACCATACTCATATGTAGATAATTTTTTCAAACTTCTCCATATACACTTCATGAATGTCCTCTTGTAGATATTGCATTCCTCCAACTGCATCATGTACATTACCTCCATTGCATATATCCATATTTTTTTCATTTTAATTCCTTTTATAGTTTGTATATTCTCACTCAAAATGTGCCTTCAATAGGGATAATACATGCACTTGGTAGCATCACCACTTGGACGTATATTCCCCCTTTTCAAGTATTAGGGTATACATAGGTGTCATGCTAAACTTTGACCACTTACTAGTTTAGTCAATCAAATGTCACCCCTAGCTAACAGGTTTTACATACTCCTTATGGTTATTTAGGCTAGTTCAACTTCTCTCATTGACCATTCATAATAGGTTATGCATTAAATAAATTTTGAGTCTATGGAATATGACACCTTGAGTAGATATGGCTGTATCGATCCAAATTTTTTGCATCCTTACCTTCAGGCTATAGGATCCGTGCCCAGAAAGGGGATGTGAGAAGGATGGGACAATACCTCAAACTAAGAGGCCCTTTGAAGCTTGCGCCTCTTGAGGAGGGGGTATAAGGGTGAATTTTTGACGGATGGTGGGTTCACCAAGAAACTTTTGAGTGGAAGTTTCCACACCTAGGTTGAGAATGGGTTTGATGTGTTCAGTTTGTACTTTAATCATTCATATCCTAGGTTTGGCCAAGATGAATCTAAGCTATTCTATATGCCAATGCTGATTTATATGGATACAAAAAACATTAATAAGTGCTAAACACTGAAAGTGTGCTAAATAAGATAGAATGTACTTGATTTCAGATGTTTGATGAAGATTATGAGGTTTGTAGAAGTCCAGATCATCTCAAATCTTACATAATCATCTGCAATTACATAGAATCATTTCAGATCACAGTTGGTCATCTGAGATCAGACGAGATCATCGTCGACCTGATGAATTCATCAAAAACCTGTAATCACATAAACATATATCAAAAAACCAAAATACAATTGCAAAAGCAAGGGGAAATGGTAGAAATAATAGTAAACTTGAATAAATGATAAACCCAGATAAAAATTAAAGGAAATGCATTAATTTAATAATTTAGTTTAACTTTATCATGCATTTATGCTAAATGAGGTAAACTCCAGAATGCAGGAATAAAATAAACTAAGTTAATGCATAAGAAAATGAAGAGAGAAGATAACGAAATGCAAACTCTAGGCTCTGATTGTCCCCAATCTAGACTACAGTTGGTATCGCCTCAAATCATATGAGATCATCACTGATCTATGACAAGATCATCCGAAATCGTTTGGAATCGTCAGCGACGATCCTAGATTGCTCCGGTTGAAAAATAGTAAAATTCTTGCAAGAAAACTTGAAATACATAATGTAGACGATGGTACAAAGATGTTCTAATGCATGAAAAGTTAAATTTGTAGAGAATTCAGTCAGCTAGGGGGATAAAATGAGAAAATACTAGTTTATATAGGATTAGGGGGAGGTTAGGATGTTGGATATCATCCCAATTTGGGAGATCTCCAACGGGGGAGACTCTAACCATGTAGACACGCTTTTTGCCCAGTTAGAGAAGCTGTTGAAATAGAAGCTAATTATGAAAATCAGTTTTGGGACGAAATCGTCTGGACGTTCTGTTCTAGATGAATTCATCAGATCTGGGATGATTTTGTCTGATCGACGACGATATCTTCCAACGGTTAAAACAAATCCTAAAAATGGTACATAAAATAAGGGGAGCGGGTAACGGGTGGTTTCGGGGTTAAAATTCAAATTTTTATCTTTTTACTAAGGTTTAACTATGCCAATTTTAGGGTGCTACATTTTGCCCCCTCTTTAGTGAATTTTACGAAGAAAATGCGTTAAAGACGAGTTCTTCCCGTTTTACGAGAAAGCAAAAATTTACTCAATTCTTTAGAAAATGATTCTAGGTCGAATTGTACAACTGCTTACTATGGTGCCCCCTCCGTATTTTTATCCAAATCAAATGTTTGAGGTAAAAGCACGAAAAAGCAAAATTAAAAATGTTGTTTTTAAATAAAATTAAGAAAAATAGGGTAAACCCCTAATTCATTTTTACTGTTCATTTTCACTATTTATAGAGCTCTGCAGACAAAATGGTCGAGACAACGCACAGATCGATAGAGGTCCGATGTGGGCTACGGGTAAGGATCTAAACCTAGTGAATTATGTTTGTAATTTGATTTGTGTAATTTACAATTTAAATTTTGACTATTTTGGGGCATCGCGGCCGTTTTTAGGCCGTCGACGATGTTGGGATGAAATCGTCCCAATTTCGTCGAAATCGTCCCTAGATCGTCGATTTCATCTAGGGGTGAAATCGACGGAATAGGGGTGATCCCGTACAACAAGGGGCGATCCCCAAGTTGAGAAATTGAAGATGATTTCATCCTGCAAAGGATGATTTTACCCAATTTAGGATGATATCATCCAATGGTGGATGATATCATCATTTTTTTGAAATTAAGTTTGTTTGAATTGCATTTAATTGATTGTAATAATTGTTTTATTAATGAATTTTGTTGTTTTATTGTTTATTTTGTAGAGGGGATTACTAAAGAGTCAAGAGTGAAAATACGGGGGGTTAAGGGATGACATGTCCGTGCTCGACTAGGCGAAGCGATATCGACTGACATAGGTCGGCTTACAGCATGTGACAAAGATGCCACAAATATCGATAGACATAGGGCTACTGACAGCCCTAACATAGAGGTGGTATCTAGGGTCGTCCTGCTTTAGGTTACCGACAGGGGAGATGGCTCCCACACTAGAGGACATATGGAGGATCTTGAGGATCCCCATATAGGGACGATTTATGACTCCTATGGCCAATCAGTACCAGGCTATGATGAGGCTATGCGAAGACCCGAGCTTCATCCTGGAGAAGGGCGAAGTGAACATTGAGTCTCTGAGATAGATTCCTGGGGCATCTAGGTTGACTCAGGTTTTGGTAGGGATAGTGGGTGGCCTGCTGCTATGCCACTAGAGTGGGTGCATATTACCATGGCTCCTATCATATGTGGTCTATGACATGAGAGACCATGGGTACATATATGCATGGGGTAGCTTTGTACTATGCTGCTTGTATAGGATCCTACATGGGGTCGTATACAAGGGAGGCCGATGTCTAGTTTTGACATCGCTACTACAGGTTTGGTACTGGGAGCACATCATGGTGTGGAGACCGATAGGACTCCCACTGATAGGGATTGACCAGGAGAGGCCCTAGGTTTTCTATTGGTGGCTCCAGAGAGGGTCACAGTGGTGGATAGATCTGTCGATGTCACAAAGGTTGCTAAACGACCTCATCCTAGACCAGATCACCTGGAGGCCATGGAGAGAGCACCCAGGGTGGGGATGTTGGTCCAAATTTTGTACACACCCTATGAAGAATGAGCATAAAAATTTGATAACACTTATACGGGATAAATCCCACTCACTTTAGGATCTAGCTGGTTATCCAAGGTGTGAGTTACAGAGTCGAGTCGAATGTCAATTCACTCTTTTTTGCTTCTAGAATAGTTTTCAATATGGACTGTCTATTACCTTACAACGGGCTCAATGAACTTGTTCAGTAATGTTCAGTAGTTGTCACTTGTTGACAATTAGATTTAAAATTAATTCTTTGATCTAGCTCTTATGGGTCAGCAGATTTAAATAAAAGACAAATTTAAAAGAAAATAAAAATGGATCATTTCACGATAAAAAAAGAGGGTAGGGTAAGGTAGAAGAGAAGTCTATCAAACTTAACTGTAAAACCTAAACTACAGATTTTATTTATAATATCAGCTTCACAACAGAACAAATCAAAGAAGAAAGTGTCCAGCTTTCTAAGATCACTTTCTACTAAGAGCATAAGACAGAGATGGAACAGATCTAACAGAAAATTATAAACCGAAGGGAAGTCGGTTAAAATTGATATCTTTCACCGACAACCTAGCTCGCATAGTGAGGACAGAGCAATTAGAACAGGCCTGAACCTTAAATCTGTAATTTTCCCTAGCATACAATAGAACAAATGAAGCCCAACAACATATTTAATCTTGATATTGCAGATTTATAGCATATATCTAATAAAATTTAAAGAAACGGATAACAAAAGAAGATGAACTTATCACAATCTGCAAAATATTAGGCTCCTGGCCATGCTATCACAGAAAACAAAAGCACATCAACTCCAAGTGTAGAAAATAAAGTATTTAACAAAATTTGCAAGAAATTGCTTCAATAGCCTTTTATTTCTAAGTTTTCGCCTCTTGCAATTATATTTAGAAGAAGTATTTATAGACTCAGGACAGACCCTGATATTTTTAAAAATATCTTCTTCTCCAATCGTAAATCTTATCATCTTAAACCCTAGGACCCGGGTTTTATAATATAAAGCTATTTAAAACAAATTTCGGACAGAACTTAACCATTCTACAAATCAATGCAGTCACTTGCCATAAATGGAGAAAAAATAATTCGAATGCCACTTGCATTCACCCGCAATTGTGAGTAAATGCCCTCATTAATTCCCTCGGGTAATCTGGATGAGTCACCACTTCTCTGACATTTCATCTCCGTAGAGCCATCCCTGAGTTGAAAATCTCTGCAAGCTATTAATTTTGCCATAAATTTTCATTAAATGCATCCATCGGAAAATTCTGGTAACGGTGTGCAGATATTTTCATTTTTCAGCCAATTCTCGACATACTCCATTAAATGGGCAGCTGCTTAGTCACTGAAGTCTCTTTGCGGCTAGATCTGTAAAATTTAGATGAAACAACAATTTTTGGTATATTTTCTTTCACTATGGCTGTTTTTGATTAATTCGCACTCGACTTTGTCTTTATGGCCATTTCTCCGTTATCATGTAAGTGCTAGATGGCTTCCTGCATGAAAGACAAACAAGGATTAGCAATTTAAAATTATTAAATCAAAAGCTTAAATATTAAAATAATGCCTTAAAGTTCAGTATACGCGGCTCTAAACATCTGATACGTGGCCTGCTTTGTCTTGACACGTGTAACAGAATTGCGACACGTGTCCATTTCAACTATCTCTCATTTTTGGGCCATTTCTGCCAAGGCCGCGAAAATGTGACATGTCGCAATTTCGCGACATGTTGCGAAATCGCGACATCCCTTGCCGTGCAACGCTTTTCGCTCCATAGGCCACGAAAATGCGACATGTCGCGATTTCGCGACATGTCGCGAAATCGTGACCTTCTTCTAACAACTGCAACTTTCTACTTCGTAAGCCGCGAAAACATGACATGTCGCGATTTCGTGACATGTCGCGAAATCGCGACCTACCTTGGCTCTTACTCCTTTGGTTTTTTCCTTTTGCGACTTTGCCTTTGCTTCGGTTTCTTCTTTGTTATTGGCATCCCTCGGCATCCCTTGGCGTTTCTTTTTGTTTTCGTCCACCGTGTCACGATTTCGCAACACGATGGCGCCTTACATTGCCATCTCGCCACCATGTCGCGAAATCGTGACATGGCGACGACTTACCTCGATGCTTCTAACTTGCGTTGCGATTTCGCGACGTCACGAAATTGTGACATTGCGATTTCACGACACCACCGCGTCGTCTTCACCATCTCTGATTTGTGTCACGATTTCACGACGTTGCGAAATCGTGACTTCACGATTTCGTGACACCTCTCTGACTTGCATTTTTCTTTCAATGTTTCTTTTGGGCCTTACCTTCCTTGCACTCCTTTCTGCCCTGCGAGCCACGATTCCGCGACATGTCACGATTTTGCGACATGTCGCGAAATCGCGACCCTTATTTGCCTTGGTGGATTTTCTGTCCATTGTGTCACGATTTCGCGACACTCTTTCGGTCTTGGGCCCCTTCTTCCAACTGCGTCGCGATTTCACGATGATTTTATGCCTTAAGACTTTTCTCGTTCGATTCCTCTTGCTGTGTTTTGACTTGGACCTATTGCGATTTCGTGACATGTCGTGAAATTGCGATGGTCCATACGCCTCGAGCTCCCTCTGCCAAAAACATCGTGATTTCGTGACATGTCACGAAATCGTGACCTGTTTGCGACTTATGCAATTTTCTCCTTCACGCACCGTGAAAACGTGACATGTCGTGATTTCATGACATGTCGCGAAATCGTGACCTCTTTCATGCCTTAGTCATTTTTTCTTCCTCGCAGTTGCGAAAATGCGACATGTCACGATTTCGTGACGTTCCGTAAAATTTCACCTTCTCTCTCCAAACTCGTCGCGATTTCGCGACATGTCACGATTTCGTGACGTTTCGTACGATCTTGCTTTCTCTCTCCTAACCGATAGCGATTTCGTGACATTTCCAAAAATGGAAGTGTCCCGATATCATGATATTTCCAAAAATGGAAAGTGTTGCGATTTTGCTACGCTTTTTGGACTTAGCTAATTTTTCTGAAACCTGTCGCGATTTCGTGACATTTCCAAAAATGGAAGTGTTGCGATTTCGTGACTTTGCCAAAAAAGGAAAGTTTTGATTTTCAATGAATTTATCTGTCTGTTTTCTGCATTTTTTCATACCGACGTAAGATTTTTTTTAATCAGCAATGATTCTAACATGTAAAAAATAAACTCTGGAATAAAACAAAGTCAGATGCAAATAAAAGCAGAACTTTAAAAAGGAGGCAAGCAAATTTGGATTTAAAACCTGAAAAAATATCAAGAGGGTCCTTACTACAAAATGAAAGCTCAAAGTTTTCAAAGGATGAGAATTCATTTTTCAGTGGGGGTGTGTTGCTTCTCAACAAATGCCGATATCTACGAATAAAATAGTAGCATTATTTTAGAACCTAGGACTCTAGTTTCAAAACAACATAGACCATGTATCTTGCCTTGCCACAGATATTTTTCAAAATAAATTGACTACTAACTGATAGTTGTTAAAATTTCTCAAGGACATACTAGGCTGAATTACTTAAGGAAGATTTCTGATGTGCAATTACAAGTGTATAAAACTTTATTCAAGAATGACTGGATCAAATGTTGAACTCTGGATTGATCAGCTTTTCTAGATTGTAAAAAAGGGAAACCGAGTAGAGCTCTGTTTACTAGTTTAGCCTTTTACAGCCCCAACAGAGTTACCCTTTAGATTTACACGACCCAAATTTACAACTGTAAGGTAGAATCTACAACTTGGTAGAAGAAAAACATCTTTTGAAGTCTTGGCTGCCTCTTTCATTACATAACTCTTTTTCTTTTTTTCTTTTTATATTTTTTTTTTTTATATATATATTGGAAATAACAGAGTGCCACTTCAACTTTCATCTTTTTTTTTTGAAATACATCAACATCTAAAAAGCCTTAGAAAGAATAACAATTTTCTTTTAACATTTCATCAATCTGGAACTGCTTCAGCCTAGGTACTGATAGCTTCTGTGGATACTCAAATAATTACATGAATCATAGTCCCCTCTTATAACCAACTTTTCTTAGATTCCCAGGGAGTTCCTCCAACCAAACGACATAGCGAGTTTCTTTATAATTAAAACAACTGTGGCAAGCAAGACACAAAATCCAATCATCCTTCCACTGTTGTTCTGACTAAAAAAATAGTTCCACTGTTTAGTTCAAACAGACTATCTAACAATTGTTATAATGAACACTGGATTGATCAGCTCAGAATAAAAACAATTTTTAGAAGGCTGACTTTTTTTTTATGAATGCTCAGGCAAAGGTTAAAGAATAGAATTTTAAAAGCCAAAAAACTTTGTACAAACTTCCAAGGATAAACACAGGCCTCTAAAAACAAAATAAAATAAAACTACACAGACTTTAAAATAAAATTGTACAGGCAGAAAAGAAAACAAAACTGTAGGGTTATTTACAAAGGAAACAAAATAAAACTGTACAGGCATTAAAGGAAATGAAATAAAACAAGACTACAAAGCTATTTACAAAGAAAATAAACTACATAGACCTTAAACAAAAATAAAATACAGAACTTTAAAATAAAACAACACTGTACAGACAACAAAGGAAATAGAATACACAAATGTACAGACCTGAAAGGAAATAAAACTGCAAGGTTATTTACAAAGGAAATAAAATACAGAACTTCAAGACAGACTAAAATTGCACAGAAAATTAGGATTAAACAAAAGAACACTGCATAGACATTTAAAATAAAACTAAAGCAAACAACACTGTATAGGCATTTAGAATTAAATAAAATAAGACCACTAAAATTGCACTGACTTTTAAAATAAAACTAAAGTAAAGCAACACTGCACTGTATAGGCAGTTAGAAGTAAGCTAAAATAAAATAAAACTGCACTAAAATAAACTAAAAAATACAGAGTTATTTACAATGTATACACATGTTACAACTTCTTTATGACTCATTCAAATGATACATTGGACAGAACAACCAAGAAATAATGTTTTAAGTATTGACCATTAACAGGGAGGTCCAAAAAATTACCATCAAGGTCTTATAAATGGAATGCATTATTACCTAGAATCTCAGTAATCTAGTACAGGCCTATCCACAGTGGCTGCAACTTTGTATGCTTACCCTTATTTTCATGGGCCTTGTCCCACAGAAGCACCAGGTCTGCCAGTCTGAAAGATTTCACTTTGGCCCTCTTGTCAAACCAGCGCTTAACGGTTTCTTGGTGCCGACTGAAGTGTTCCAGGGCTTGGAGTCTTTCATCCTACAAGTTAGTTAGATCTAAAACATGGGCTTCTGCATCTACTTGATCCTCAAAATAGTCTAATACAAATTGGTAAGTAGGTAACTTCAGAGAGATGGGAACAATTGGCTGGGTACCATACAACAAAGCAAAAGGGGAAGTTTTAAGAGCCACTTTATATTTTATCCGATCAGCCCAAAGTGCATACTTCAATAATGTATGCCACTTCCTGGGTTTGTCTACTATAGATTTCTTAATGGCATTCATTAAATTCTTGTTGGTGGACTCAGCCAGTCCATTGCCTTGGGGATAATAGTTGGATGAAAATCTGATAACTATCCCCATCTGGTATGCCCATTCTACAAACTCCAATGATTGGAAGGCTGGTCCATTATCACACACCAAATTCAGAGGAACTCCAAACCTAGTTATGACATTTAACTCTAGAAATTCAATCACTTCATGAGTTGTACTTTTTGTGGTGGCTGCTGCTTCGACCCATCTTGTGCGATGATCGGTGAGTTGTTAGAACATACTTATGCCCTATTTGAAGAATTTGGATTAATCACTCCCACAAAATCAAGTCCTCATTGCATGAAAGGTTTATTTATTACAACAGGTTGCAATGGTAGAGCCCGGTTGGCCTCTTTGGCTGCAAAAGTTTGGCACTGATGGCAAATCCTCACATGCTGATGTGCATATTTAAAAAGTGTAGGCCAGTAATAGCCTGCTCTCAAAATTTTATGCGTAGTGGCAGATCCTGATGAATGCCCTACCCCTAAATTTTTGTGAAAACTAGACATGACTTCATTAACTTCACTCCGAGAAATGCATCTTAAGAAAATGCTAGCATAATTCTCTCTGTACAAATTACCTGCTTTGAGGAGATAATGAGTAGCTTTCAGTTTTAATGCTCTCCTTTGGGTTCTATTCAAGTGAGACGGGAAAATTCCAAATTGTAGCAGATGAATGATATCTCCATACCAGTCATCAGATTCAGAATTTAACTGATTAACTTCTTCCCGTACAAGTACTTTGGTAATGTGTCGGGACAAACCAAGTCCCCTGATCAATTTAGCAGGCCAAATTTCTAAGTCATACTCTTGCAGCCTTGTAACCCAATTACCCCTCAGTTCATCTAACTCATTCTGACTTAATAGGTATTTAACAGCTAGGTCTGGAACTATAGCATGAATTCTGCTTCTTAGTATGTAGTGCTTGAACTGCTTAACTGCTCTCACCAAGGCATAAGCTTGTTTGTCTAAACGAGAATATTTCAGCTCAGCCCCTTTCAAATTGGTACTCTTGAAAGCAATTGGATGTTCTTCGATTTCCCTCCATTGGGTTAGAACTACAGCAAGTGTGTGTTCAGAAGAGGTGTACAGATAAAAATCTGCACTGAAGTCTAGGCTTACCAGAACTGGTGCTTGTTTGATGGCTGTCTTGATTTCTTGGAAGGCTATTTTAGCTTCTGTGGTCTAGACAATCTGAGCAGTTTGCTTTAGCATGTCATTCATTGGCTTGACTATCTCTGCAAAACTGGATATGAACTTCCTGACAAAGTTAATTTTTCCAAAGAAGGACCTCAATTCTTTCTTAGAATTAGGAAATGGTATGTCGGATATGGCCTCAACTCTATCCGGATCCATGGAAATGCCATCCTTTGTGACCAAGTGCCCAAGGAGATTTCCTTCTGTTACACCAAAAATGCACTTCTTCGAATTCAAAGAAATGCCAAATTCCCTGCACTTGTTAAACATAGACTCTAAGTGCTTTACATGGTCAAACCGAGATTTAGAGAAGACTGTTAAATCATCCATGTAAACAACAATACATTTACCCATAAGGCCCTTGAAAGCATGATCCATTGCTCGTTGAAATGTAGCTCCGGCATTTATTAATCCAAATGGCATCCTCTTGTAAGAAAAAGTTCCCCACTTAGTTGTGAAAGAAGTTTTCATTCTGTCTTCCTTCTCAACCAATATCTGATTATATCCTGAGAAATCGTCTAGGAAATACATCATTTCTGAACCATTGACAATCTGTAACACCTCATCCATAGAAGGCAGCGGATAGTTATCTTTCTCAGATGCCTTGTTTAAATTTCTAAAATCCACACATAGGTGGATCTCTCCATTTTTCTTCCTGATTGGCACCAGATTGGCCACCCAAGTAGAATGCTTGATGGGAAAAATGATGGCTGCACTCAATAGTTTTTCTACTTCTTTCTGGATGAGGGGATCTAACAGAGCATTGACATGTCTCTGTTTTTGCCGGAAAGGCTTGCAAAATTATTTTAAAGGTATAATATGAGTGTAAACTTTAGGATCAAATACCTTTAAGTCTTTGTATGACCAGGCCATAACATCCTTGGACCTGTGAAGAAAATCAATCATACTTCTTTTTATTTTTGGATCACAGTTCTTAGCCAACTTGATGTGCCTGGGATCTTCTTCGATCCCTATGTTCAGGTTTTCAGTTTCACTGTCTGTGGCACCCACATAATCTTCAAAATTCACCTTTTGCTTGATTTTGTCAACATCAAAGAGTCACTCCAGCTCCACCATTCCTTTTGGAATTCTGTTGTCCTTCAACCTCATTATTCCCCTATCATCATCTAACTGCTCCAACAGAGTATCTCTTTGGCCCTCATCGATTATAGCATTTTCAAATGTGTTAGCACTCTGCAAAAAGTTTACAATCTGTTGATCATCAGAGAAAACCTGAAAATTATCTATATTGTTTGGAACTGAAGGACAAGGGACTAACTCAATTGAAAACTTGTTCCATTTAAATTCTTCCAATGGTTTTAAACTTGCAGTTGAAGAAGCCAAGACATCTGCATGTGAATTCTGCTCTCTGGGTATGTGTGTCAGATTAAAAGCATCAAAGTCTTCTACAAGATCCCAAGCCCGATGTTTGTATCCTTTTAAATAATATGCTTTACACTGGAATTTGCCTTTGACTTGATTTGCCACCAATTCTGAATCAGTTAAAACTTGAATATTTCTTGCTCCTTTGTCCAAATCAAATTTCAAACCTAATATCAGAGCTTCATACTCTGCTAAATTATTTGTACAAGGGAACTATAGGCGGTAAGACATAAAATATGTCTGACTTTCAGGCCCTTTAAGGACTGCCCCTGTTCCAGAACCTTGTTTAGATCTAGCCCCATCTACATGAAGTGTCCAGACTTCATTACTATGAATAGGATGGGCTTTATTAAACTTCTCATGTTGCCCCGTTGTTAAATTGTAGACTCTAATATCTACCTCTGCAATATTTACAGTTTCATTCTCTACATTGTATTCTGTAATTGTATGCTTGTACCTGGGTTCTCTTTCAACCCGTAATTGATTTGCCACTCCTTTCCACGGCAACCACATGTGTGAAAAATCTGTTGCCAAGTATCCATTCAGAGATCTCGACCAATCCCTGCTCAAAAGCATCCCGTACCCCACGGGGATATCCACAACCTGAATTTCAATTTTATGTTGAGCCCTTGGCTCAGATGCTAATTGGATATGAATATTTTGAAGCTCTCCAATAACTTTAACCTTTGATTTGTCTAATTGGACAACTCTCCTTTCAGACTTCATTGGGGTCAGACCCAACTGCTGACAAATGGCGAAAGGCATAACATTAGAAAATGCACCTAAATCTACCAAAAAATTATGTAAGTTCTTCCCAAAAATATGAACAGTCAGTAAAAAGGGGGGAACTTCAGTTTTTTCTTTGTACATGGGTACATTGGCATTTGCTATTTTCTTCCCCTTGTCCACAGGTTTAGTAGTGGGGCCAGAGTATGTTTTTATCAGATTGTCCCTCTACTCTGAAATATGTGCCAACTCATGAAGAGTAATGTTGGCCTTAATCTTTTTCATATCCTCCACTATGTTATATCCTTTATTAAGTGGAGGGACAAAAGCATATGGTCCTCTCAAATTCCCTCCCTTTGGTGGAGATGGATTATTGCTTGGAGAGGGGTCGAGAGGAACATTGTGAGAGTTGTCCGGAGGGGTTGATGTAGTATTAGGCTCCGGATTCCTGTTCCTCAGGTTGTAATTATCTCTTCTGTATTGTTGGAAAGCCTGCACCTCATCCATAGGCATTTCAACTACATTCTCAGATTCATCCGAGAAAGTGAAAGAATCCAGGACCATAGCTGCACTGTGGTTGGATGAACTTGGGCCATCAGCAGTTCTTTGATTTTTTGGAGAGATCAAATCCCCAGACAAGGCTTCAAATGCATTACAAAATTTCAGACAATCCAACTCCCCATGCTGAGAAGTGGCATGTATTCTGCACCAGTTAGGCAGAGCTAAATCGCAAATATTCACATCATGGCCTTTACCCTTGTAATATTTATTAGGTTCATACGGGGGCCGGTTGAATCTGTTCGGTGGATATGAATACCTGTTGGAGTTGTCCCCAGTAGAAACTTGCCTTTTAAAACTCAAGAAATCATTGGCTAGCTTCTGAACAATCTTTGAGACTTCTTCAACTCTTGCATTGTCGACCTCTTTGCACGGGTTCCGTACATTCTCAACAGGTGCTACAGCTAGTGGATTTGCTGATGGTAGAGTCTGACAAACTAGCAACATTACCTGATGTGGTATAGGATTGAACACAGAGGTAGCTTGTGCAACTAGAGGAATTTGTTGAGCATTTAAAGGCTGGGGTCCCAACTGTCTTTCCAGGATCAAAGCTTCTTTATAAGCTTCTGTCAAATTAGTAACAGTGGGATCTCTCTTCAAGAAGATAGAGGTCATTGGATCCAGAGAGTTTCTAAAGATCTCTAATGCCAGGTCTGCATTCAGTACATAATACCCAGTAAGTCTACCATAAGCTTTTTGGAATCTAACATTATAAGATCTGATAGATTCACTTAATTCTCTTTTGATGCCAGAAAACTATTGGTACAATATACTAGGATCTATCACTTCACCGAACTGTGACATAAAAACTTTTTCTAAGTCATTCTAGCTGGTGACAGAATCATTAGTGAGGTTTAGAAACCAGTCATAAGCTCCCTCCTAGAGAGTGAACGGGAACAATCTGCAGGCAACATCCTCATGCTGTACATTTAATAATTTCAAAGCATTCTTGAATGCAACCAAATGTTCTTCTGCAGTTCTTGTCCCATCATGTTTATATCCTGGGAGATATCTTTCCAGATTTCTGGGTAGGTCATGGGCTATACCCGAAATATTCAAATCAGTGGAACCCAACCAATTTGCCATTACTACTTGGCTGACAGTGATATTCTGAGTTGAGGTTGGAGTAACTATCAGTGGAGATAAAACTATTTCTGATAGAGACTTGGCCCTTCTGAGGCTACTTCTTCTCGGAGTTTCTAATTCAGGTACAAGGAGCTCTCCAGCTTTGGGATGGGACCTTGTTACCCTGTATGTAGAATCCAGCTTTTCACAAGCACTTACAAATTTACAATCCTTAATAGAGTACTGAACTTGAGGTCTTATTTTTTGGCAGTCTTAAAATATTGTACTGACAACTTACAATACTGACCAGATTTCACTGGGCCCTCCTTCTAGCACCATTTTTAAATGTTGGTCCGACTTTTATACACACCCTGTGAAGAATGAGCATAAAAATTTGATAACACTTATACGGGATAAATCCCACTCACTTTAGGATCTAGCTAGTTATCCAAGGTGTGAGTTATAGAGTTGGGTCGAATGTCAATTCACTCTTTTCCGCTTCTGGAATAGTTTTCAATATGGATTGTCTGTTACCTTACAATGGGCTCAATGAACTTGTTCAGTAATGTTCAGTAGTTGTCACTTGTTGACAATCAGATTTAAAATTAATTCTTTGATCTAGCTCTTATGGGTCAGCAGATTTAAATAAAAGACAAATTAAAAAAAAAATAAAAATGGATCATTTCACGATAAAACAATGAGGGTATGGTAAGGCAGAAAGAGAAGTCTATCAAACTTAACTGTAAAACCTAAACTACCAATTTTATTTATATTATCAGCTTCACAACAAAACAAATCAAAGAAGAAAGTGTCCAGATTTCTAAGATCACTTTCTACTAAGAGCATAAGACAGAGGTGGAACAGATCTAACAGAAAATTATAAACCGAAGGGAAGTTGGTTAAAATTGATATCTTTCACCGGTAGCCTAGCTTGCACAATGAGGATAGAGCAATTAGAATAGGCCTGAACCTTAAATCTGTAATTTTCCCTAGCATACAATAGAACAAATGAAGCCCAACAACATATTTAATCTTGATATTGCAGATTTACAACATATATCTAATAAACTTTAAAGAAACGGATAACAAAAGAAGATGAACTTATCACAATCTGCAAAATATTAGGCTCCTGGCCATGCTATCACAGAAAACAAAAGCACATCAACTCCAAGTCCAGAAAATAAAGTATTTAACAAAATTTGCAAGAAATTGCTTCAATAGCCTTTTATTTCTAAGTTTTTGCCTCTTGCGATTACATTTAGAAGAAGTATTTATAGACTCAGGATAGACCCTGATCTTTTCAGAAATATCTTCTTCTCCAACCGTAAATCTTATCATCTTAAACCCTAGGACCGGGTTTTATAATATAAAGCTATTTAAAACAAAGTTCAGACAGAACTTAACCATTCTGCAAATTAGTGCAGTCACTTGCCATAAATGGAGAAAACAGAATTCGAATGCCACTTGCATTCACCCGCAACTGTGAGTAAATGCCCTCATTAATTCCCTCGGGTAATCTGGATGAGTCACCACTTCTCTGACATTTCATCTCCGCAGAGCCATCCCTGAGTTGAAAATCTCTGCAAGCTATTAATTCTGCCATAAATTTTCATTAAATGCATCCATCGGCAAATTTCGGTAACGATGTGTAGATATTTTCATTTTTCGGCCAATTCCCGACATACTCCATTAAATGGGCAGCTGCTTAGTCACCGAAGTCTCTTTGCGGCTAGATCTGTAAAATTTGGATGAAACAACAATTTTTGGCATCTTTTCTTTCACTATGGCTATCTTTGATTAATTTGCACTCGACTTTGTCTTTATGGCCATTTCTCCGTTATCATGTAAGTGCCAGATGGCTTCCTGCATGAAAGACAAACAAGGATTAGCACTTTAAAATTATTAAATCAAAAGCTTAAATATTAAAATAATGCCTTAAAGTTTAGTATACGTGACTCTAAAAATCTGATACGTGACCTGTTTTGTCTTGACACGTGTCACAGAATCGTGACACGTGTCCATTTCAGCTGTCTCTCATTTTTGAGCCCTTTCTTCCAAGGCCGTGAAAATGCGACATGTCGCAAAATCGTGACATCCCCTGTCGTGCAACGCTTTTCGCTCCACAGGCCACGAAAATGCGACATGTCGCGATTTCATGACATGTCGCGAAATCGCGACTTTCTTCTAACAAATGCAACTTTCTGCTTCACAAGCCGCAAAAACGTGACATGTCACGATTTCGTGACATGTCGCAAAATCGCGACCTGCCTTGGCTCTTACTCCTTTGGTTTCTTCCTTTTGCGACATTGCCTTTGCTTCGGTTTCTTCTTTGTTATTGGCATCCCTCGGAATCCCTTGGCGTTTCTTTTTGTTGCCGTCCACCGTGTCGCGATTTCGTGACATGGTGGCGCGTTACATTGCCATCTCGCCACCATGTCGTGAAATCATGACATGGCGATGACTTACCTCGGTGCTTCTAACTTGCGTCACGATTTTGCGACACCACCACGCCGTCTTCACCATCTTTGATTTGTGTCATGATTTTGTGACGTCACGAAATCGCGACGTCGCGATTTCGCGACACCTCTCCGACTTGCATTTTTCTTTCAATGTTTCTTTTGGGCCTTACCTTCCTTGCACTCGTTTCTGCCCTGCGAGCCGTGATTCCGCGACATGTCACGAAATCGCGACCCTTCTTTGCCTTGGCAGATTTTCTGTCCATTGCGTCATGATTTCGTGACACTATTTCAATCTTGGGCCCCTTCTTCCAACTGCGTCACGATTTCGTGATGTCACGAAATCGCGACGTTGCAATTTTGCGATGATTTTATGCCTTAAGACTTTTCTCGTTCGATTCCTCTTGCTGTGTTTTGACTTGGACCTGTCGCGATTTCGCGACATGGCGACGGTCCGTACGCCCCGAGTTCCCTCTGCCAAAAACATCGTGATTTCGCGATGTGTCGCGAAATCGCGACCTATTTGCGACTTATGCAATTTTCTCCTTCACACGTCGCGAAAACGCGACATGTCACGATTTCGCGACATGTCGCGAAATCGCGACCTCTTTCATGCCTTAGTCATTTTTTCTTCCTCGCAGTTGCGAAAATGTGACATGTCGCGATTTCATGACGTTTCATACAATTTTGCCTTCTCTCTCCAAACTCGTCGCGATTTCGTGACATGTCACGATTTTGCGACGTTCCGTACGATCTTGCTTTCTCTCTCCTAACCGGTAGCGATTTCGCAACATTTCCAAAAATGGAAGTGTCATGATATTGCGACATTTCTAAAAATGGAAAGTGTCGCGATTTCGCTATGCTTTTTGGACTTAGCTGATTTTTCTGAAACCTGTCGCGATTTCACGACATTTCCAAAAATGGAAGTGTCACGATTTCGTGACTTTGCCAAAAAAGGAAAGTTTTGATTTTCAATGAATTTATCTGTCTATTTTCTGCATTTTTTCATACCGGCGTAAGATTTTCTTTAATCAGCAATGATTCTAACATGTGAAAAATGAACTCTAGAATAAAATAAAGTCAGATGCAAATAAAAGCAGAACTTTAAAAAGGAGGCAAGCAAATTTGGATTTAAAACCTGAAAAATATCAAGAGGGTCCTTACTGCAAAATGAAAGCTCAAAGTTTTCAAAGGATGAAAATTCATTTTTTAGTGGGGGTGTGTTGCTTCTCAACAGGGGAGAGGATGAAAAGGAGTTTGCTCACATCAGGCGAGTTTGTTGGTTGAGGATGAAGCGAGGAGAGGTAGAGCTCCACCACTACAACTGAGTCTTATGACAGTTCGGTCTACAGCAGGGGATCCCTTCTCTCATGGATTATGAGTACTCCCAGACTATTTGGGATAGTACTACACTAAGCAGGGCTTTGGATATGTAGCAATTCTAGAGCAAGGACATGGATGATGCCCCCATCCAACCAATGGATGGGGACGACACTAGGGTTGTGGATGGATATGATGCCTGGTATGCAGGCATCCACCCTCCTTGGATGACAAGGGCATAGGGTCTGATGCACGTAGTTATGCGATGGATGAGGAGGTGGCACCAGGCTACCATTGAGGCAACATAGGGTCACATAGGGAGAGAGAAATGATGATCTCCATAGGAGAGACACCATAGGATGCCACAGGCTCCATAGATACCGTAGAAGACAAGGAGGGAGGAGGGATTCCCTTCTTAGTAGGGGGGAGGCCACCATCACCCGATAAGGGCAAGGGTGTCAAGGTAGGGGAGAGCAGCGAGATGGCAGCTCTCCAAGCTAAGGTTGCCCGCATCCAGGCTCAGGTGCAGACACTACAGGATGAGGCTACACAGTATAGGGCTCAAAGCGAAGGGGCGAGCATGCAAGAGTTGGCACGGTCTATGATGCATACCACATTCTATCAGAGAGTATACTTCCAACTGGTTCTAGAGGGCTAGAGGGTACAAATTCCAGTCGGCATTATAGAACCAATCAAGATGGGATCATCGAGGACATCCTCACGATTGATGGCGAGGACCCGAGACATAGCACGGACCTCTATGGGACCACCTCCTCCACCTCAGGGTGGGAGAGGAGATGAGGCTGAGAGCTCGAGGGCTTCTCGAGGCTAGCCACTATAGACTGCACAAAGATTGTATATATTTTTGGGAGGATTGAGTATGCCAGGGTATAGATTGTGGCATACCAATCTAGTTGTGATATGATGTACAAATTTTATTGATATATATATGGTCTTTTTGATGATATGACTTGTGTATATGTTGTATGATGTTTTAATTGTTGATTGATTATTCATGTAATTATGTTGTTTGAAATAAATTATAATTTTATGTCATGCCATAAAATTTAAATGAAATAATCTGATGTAAAAAATTGGTTGTTTTTGTGGTGTGATGTGATGAAAAATAAAGGCACTTCAAACAATAATTTCAAAGGACATTGTCGTTGTTATAGACCATTTCATGGAGTCATCGCTCACTAGGTCGTCAAGCTAATCCTAGTATAGAAATATTGCTAAAAGTAAAAGAGTGCTTAAGAGACTGTCTTAAGACTTTGTGTTGTGATGATAAAATAGGCATAAAATTCCTAAGTGTGATAAAATTTGGAACAATTCCTTAGGAATTATACCATGGTTGCAAAATGGAATGTTGACATAATGAAATGAAATAGAAAAAATGTGTTCGTTCTTTTGAAAGCACAATTGCGTGACATAATGATGTAAGCCATATGTTTTATAAATTATAATGAATGGGGAATAAAATTAGAACAATGGTTCGTGCCAGGCATAGAATTATAGGTATAGACTTATACCATCATCACGACATCCAAAAAAGGAAATTGATATTTTAGTTTTATTGCATGATTGATTTTTGATTTTTGAGATAAACAGAAAAAATATAAACGTGACTTTATTTACTAGATTGTTTAATATGTTGTTTGAATTTTTTTTTGGATTTTTTTTTTTGAAGAAAGTGAAAAACTTATATTAATACAAAGAGTAAATACAAGAGGGATCGAAAACATCCCAACCAAGAACCAGGAAGCAAGAAGCCAACACAAAGGGCAAGAGGGCAGCACTTCCCAACACTAAGCACAAGAAGAAAACCAGGCGCGAAAACGCGACATGTCACGAAATCGCAACATGTCGCGATATCGCGACAGTCAAGGCAACCAAAGCCACAGCCGGGCAACCGGTCGCGAAATCGCGACATGTCACGAAATCGCGACAGCCATAGCCAGCAACTCCTGACCACCAACATTGTCGCGATATCGCGACGGGTTCTCCTCCGAGCAGTCATCCCTCAAAAAGGTCGCGATATCGCGACGTATTTTTCGTTTGCCTCCTTTACGCCAGAAGTGTCACGAAATCGCGACAAGATTGTCAATCTGCAACCAGTCCTCCCAAGTGTCGCGAAATCGCGACGAATTATCTTCATGAGGCACAAGCTCCAAAATGGTCACGAAATCGCGACGTCTTTTCCAGAAGTCATCAGTTCGCCAAAAGTGTCACGAAATCGCGACAGTACTTCTATCTGGCTCCCAGGCATCAAAAACGTCGCGATATCGCGACGAAATTTCCCCTTGTCTCCGAGACACAAAAACCGTCGCGATATCGCGACTATTATCCTCCTTGTTGCCCCTGCTCTCAAAGCGTCACGAAATCGCGACTGGAACCTTCCAAAGGCCGTGGCGACAACACTTGTCGCGATATCGCGACGGTTTTTCCCCTTGTCTCCAAAACACAAAAACCGTCGCGATATCGCGACTGTTTTCCTCCTTGATGCCCCTGCGCTCAAAGCGTCGCGAAATCGCGACGGGAACCTTCCAAAGGCCGTGGCGACAAAACTTGTCGCGATATCGCGACGGTTTTTCCCCTTGTCTCCGAAACACAAAAACCGTCGCGATATCGCGACTGTTTTCCTCCTTGTTGCCCCTGCGCTCAAAGCGTCGCGAAATCGCGACGGGAACTTTCCAAAGGCCGTGGCGACAAAACTTGTCGCGATATCGCGACGGTTTTTCCTTTTGTCTCCGAAACACAAAAACCGTCGCGATATCGCGACTGTTTTCCTCCTTCTTGCCCCTGCGCTCAAAGCGTCGCGATATCGCGACGGGAACCTTCCAAAGGCCGTGGCGACAAAACCTGTCGCGATATCGCGACAGTTTCCTGCCAAGGGCCGCGACAGCAGTGCCAGGTCGCGAAAACGCGACGAAAATCACCCTTAGTACAGAATTTTCTCATTGATTCAAGAATTTTGCAAGTCCCTGTCGAATCTCAGCATTTTCCACAGGCATGTCACTGTGCAGCTGAACTCCAACCTCCTTTTCCGCACCCATCTTTGCAAGGAAATCGGCCACCGAATTTAAGTCACGACTCACATGGATAGGGATCACATCTTCTAATTCCTTCCAAAGGTCCTTGATTTGAGAGACTAAAATCTGTATCTTCCAAGCTTTCAAAGCAAAGTTCCTCAAGCAATCAAGAGCGCCAACCAAAATTTGAGAATCTGTCTCAAGGATTATCTTTCTGTATCCCTGCTTAACAGCCCAGATGGAAGCAATTTTGATAGCATAGGCTTCGGCTTCATTATTGGTGGCTCTTCCCAGACCCTGCAGTTCCCAGTAAAGCATAGTTCCAGCATGATCACGACACACAACACCAATTCCAGCATTGCCCGGATTGCCCTTTGCAGCTCCGTCTGTGTTAATTTTAACCCAGCCTGCTGGGGGGGTTTCCAACTGGCTATGTTCTTTCTAACCTGTGCAACAGCTCTCTCTTCTTGAGGACCCAGCTCAGCCGAAATTTCCTCTTCAACAAATATGGCAACCGTCTCTGTGACTTTGCTCCAGATAACCTGCCATATTCCATCAAGCGAGGAGAAGGTCTCTCTAAAGATTCGAGCGTTTCTTTCCAACCACACTTGCCACCAGATGAAGGAAAGACCAAGATCCCACCCCAGACGGAGGGCTTTAGATTTAAATCTGCCTTTCTTCCATCTTTGCCAGATATTGTTCCGAGTCAGAGCACCATTACTCTGGAGTTTAAAATAGGAAAACCACCGATTCCAAATCTGACCTGTGAAAGAGCACTCAAACATCAAATGATCAGCAGTCTCCTCATTCTTATGACATAAAATACATTGAGAAGGGCCAATGATTCCTCTGTTTCTGAGGATATCGAAGGTGAGAATGCCATTGTGCATAAACTGCCAAGCAAAGAAGTTCACTTTCGGCCAGCACTTGGAATACCAAATCTTCTTCCAATATTGAACCGAAAATGAATGCGGGGGAGGCTCTGGGAGGATCTGATCATATCCAGCCTTCACAGTATAAACCCCGAGGTTCCCATGGCCCCAAGCTAACTCATCCTCTTCATCTCTGCCCGTGAGAAACCGAGCTGTCAAGATGTTGGTCAAAATGGTTGCTAGCGCCGGAGGGATTGTGACCGGCCACTCCTCCAACCGCTTAAACTTCTTGAATTTATACTCACCCAACTGGCTAGTGTTGAAATAATTCTCAATAGTGACCCATCCCTGGGATTCTATGGCTGATTTAATTGGAAGCAATTCAGGATATTCCGCAATGATGGGTGGATACTGGTCCCATGAGTCAGTCCAGAAATGTGCCTTCTCCCCTCTTCCCACTTTCCAGAACAATTGGTCTTTAATAACTTGAGAACCCAACTTGAGAGCTTGCCAGACGAGGGATCCATTACCATCCAAAGGGAAGCGGCTTATTTCAGAGGGATGAACTTGGCCCAGATATTTGTTGGTTAAGATTCTACTGAATAAAGATGATGGCTGGGAGATCCATCTCCAATACAATTTACCTGCTAAGGCTATGTTGTTGAGTTTAGAGCTTCTCAATCCCAACCCTCCTTTTTCTTTGGGCTGCGTAACCTTATCCCAGCCAACCAAGGCCCATTTCCTCTCACCATTTGCTCCTTCCCATAAGAATCTTCTGGCCAATTTATCCAACTCTTTCCAAATAGAAGGTGGGGCAGCCAGGATAGAGAATTTATAAATTGGCATGGCTTGGATAACTGACTGTAAGAAGGTTAATCGGCCGCCATAGCTTAACCATTTATGAGACCAATGGTTCATTCTGTCTTTGAAGCCATCCAAAAGATCTTTCCAAATGTCAATTTTCAATTTCTTGAAGTGCAAAGGAACCCCCAAGTAGACTATAGGAAGAGAGGTTCTAGTGAAGCCCAAAATCTCCATAATTCTGTCCTGAAGCCTTTGATCAAGGTTGAAAAAGACCACTTTGGATTTTCTGTCATTGATAACCTGATTGGAGGCCCTAAGGTAAACATTGAGAGAGTCTCTGATTCCCCTGGCTTCCCTGAGACTGGCCACTCCAACCAGGCCAGTATCATCCACAAATTGCAAATGAGTTAGAATTTCTGCACCAACCTTAATACCTGTTAACAGGCCTTGAAGTCTTCTTCTGAAGAAGAGTCTACCTAATCCTTCAGCCAAAATAAGGAATAGATAGGGAGAGCAGGGGTCCCCTTGTCGGAGACCGCGAGAAGCTCCAAAAGGAGGTGAGGGAAGCCCCTTAATTAGAACAGAATAAGAAGGCGTGGAAACACAGCTCATAACCCAATCTATCCAGTCCTGGGAAAAACCAAAGGCTGCCAACATCTTTGACAGGAAGCCCCACTCCACTCTATCATAAGCCTTGGACATATCCAGTTTGATGAACATTCCTTTGTTACCGGAGTTTTGCATTGAATGAATAGCCTCCTGGGCAAGAACCACTCCATCCAAAATCTGTCTACCCTCAACAAATCCCCCTTGTTCTGAGGAGATGAGGTTATGAAGGAGAGGTTTAAGACGTTCAGCTATTATCTTTGTGATAATTTTGTAAATCACATTACATAAGGCAATAGGCCTAAAGTCAGAGATATGAACCCCTTCCTCCCCCTTAGGAATTAAAGTGATGAAGGTATGATTTAGAGCCTTAAGCATTCTCTTATTGATTCTGGACTCCTCTGTAACAGCCAAAACATCATCCTCTAAGGTATCCCAAAAGGCCTGGAAAAACTCAATAGGAAAACCGTCTGGACCGGGAGATTTGCCTGTGCTCATTCCAAAGACCACACACTTCAATTCATCTCTATCAATGGGTCTAAGGAGAGCCTGATTTTCTTCTTGAGTGACAATAGGGGGAATAACATCAAGAACTTCATTTTGAGCCCCCACATCTTGCTCCCTATTTTCTGCAAAAAGCTTAGAGAAATAATCCACTGAGTGGGAGTGCATACTAGGAAGAGTATCAAAGGAGTGTCCATTCTCATCATGTAGAACTGCCATGTTATTCATCTGTCTTCTAGCACAGGCTGATCTATGGAAAAATTTTGTATTTCTATCTCCTTCCAATAACCAAGAATTTCTAGCCCGCTGTTTCCAGTAAATTTCCTCTTGGTTATCAATGTCCTCAACAGCTTTGCGCAGGGCATCATCTTCAGTTTTAAGCTGTTCAGTAATTATTCCTTCCCTGAATTGTTTCCCCCCCCCCCCGTGGCCCTCAAGGGGGCTCTTTGCAGCTGGAAATCCGACTTATTGGCGTGCCTCCACTGTTTCAGTTTACTTTTGACAAAATGAAGCTGTTTGTGGAATTTAAACATAGCTGTCCCAAAAGGTGGACGACCTTCATCCCACCATTGCGGAATTTTCTCATGAAGATCCTCCTTTTGTAGCCAAAAATTCTCAAATCTAAACGGTTTGTGGTACCGCCTGTCATCGAGTCCCACCCTCCGGCGAGGATGGGGGAATGATCGAAAGCAGGGGCCATCCAAAATCTGGAATTTAACATTCCACTTAACAAATGCCTCCTCTGAGACCAGAAAGCGATCTAGCTTTACCTTCCTACAGTGTGGCTCCCTCCTCTTGTTAGTCCAAGTGAAAAAAGTTCCGGGGCCTTGGATATCCACTAAGTGAAAAGCCTGGACCTGGGCAATCAGAAGCCTGTCCCCCGGGTCCAAAACAGGGGTTCCACCTTCCTGATCCCGAGCAGATAATTTGGCATTAAAATCTCCAGCAATGATCCAGTCACAAACTTGTCTAGAGGACCTCATGTTGTGAACAACTTTCCATTGGAGCCTCTGGCCATCAAGGCTTTGAGCCCCATAGAAATTTGTAATTAGTACATGCTCAGTTGTGACAATATTCTCGAAGAGAGATGTGAGAACACCTCTCCGGGCTATATGTTCTAAAGCGAGTCCATTCCAGGGGGTTCCAAAGAGTGACAATCCCCCCTGAGGCACCTTGGGCAGCCACATCCATATACCCAGCGCCCCTCCAAATCCTACTAACAGTTTTACTCATAAGATCCAGCGACATTTTTGTCTCCTGGATAAGCAAAAAATCCGTTTTATACTTCCCTAAGAGTCTTTGAACAGCAGATTGATGGGTTCTCTTGTTTAAACCCCTAACGTTCCAAGATTGTATAATCATTGAAAACCTTGGGAGCAGTAAGAATCAATTGACCTCACCGATCCTCCATTGATCAGCTTATCTCCTTGTGCTGTGAGCAGTTCCTTATTGGATTTTCTTCCCGCTCCTTGAGAGTTATTGTTTTTAGATCTCTTCTCCACCTGAGTGATCCCTAAAGCTGGCCTTTCTCTATTTTTATCTGCATTTCCCATAGTGACATCTTTAATAGCCGGTTGTGCTGGGGAGTGTATCACCAATGCCCCTGGGTTCTCTGACTGCATACTCTCCAAGGGTGCAGTCACCTGTTCGGCAACAGGAGTGGATGAAGGAGAATCTTGGGAGTGAGTGTTATTAATCTCACCATTCCCATCCACTCCCTCCATGACTTGGTCTTCCAGATCCACTAATGACTTAAAAATCTCATACCGGTTGTTTGGCTTGAGATGCATCTGCTCCTTGCCATTTTTCTTTTTGTTTCTCCTTCGTTTCGGCTGTTCAAAGCCATCCTTCTGAGCATCAGGACCTGGAGAAGTGTTGGAAGGTTCATTGACAGGGGTGGGATTACCCTCTCTAGGGCGGCTTGGCATTCCAATCGAAGCCTCCGCTTTTGTGCTCGAGGTGTTAGGACAGAACCTTGCCAAATGTCCATGCTTATGGCAAACTCTGCACCTGAAAGGTAGGGCCTCATAGTCTAACTGCTGGATCCAGGGAACTCCTGCCAACTCAAGCTCCACCTCAGCTGATAAGGGCTGGCTAATGTCCATTTCTACATAGATTCTAGCAAAAACAGTTGTATTTCCCTCTATGGTGTCTCTAGAGACTCCTATATATCTGCCTAGG
Source organism: Wollemia nobilis (assembly GCA_028583015.1). NCBI lineage: Eukaryota > Viridiplantae > Streptophyta > Pinopsida > Araucariales > Araucariaceae > Wollemia > Wollemia nobilis. Next base: position 2,494,077 of record JAQPPZ010001711.1, on the reverse strand, counting down.
GAATTACCTATTATTTCTAGAACCTGCTCACCCCAAAACTCCATCGGGAGAGCGTACAGTCGGATCCAGACCGGAACAGTCGTGGGTTCAATGCGAGGATCAAAGCCCACTCTCCAGGGTTGAACAAATAACCCTGTTGGTCCGTGGTTTCTCTTTTTTGATTCAAATGCTCTGTTTCTATCTGCTAAAGAAGAGAAACTAATAATAAAATACCCATTGCTTATTGGCCATAAAGAGTACTCACCTTGTGGCTCCCAGTTCTATCGAACCCAGGTATGCAAAAAATTCAGAGAAGGTCGGATGCCCATGAATTTGCAGATCAAGTCATGGTTAGCTCGGTAGACAATTGTATCCTCGACCAGCTTGGGTTCGATAACAATCTTAGGTCTGGAAGCGGATTGCGGGAGGCATCCATTAACGCGGTGAGCATTTGGGCTGTTGCCAGCATTTTTGAGTAGCGTTTGAAAAGTATTCCTCTGAGCTTCACCAGTGGAAGACGAGGGGTTTTCTTTCAACATCTCAGCATAAGAACTTTTTCTCCCCGCAAGAGGGACTGGAGGAGACCCCATCGGGCCCTCCCGGAGCAACGAGCAAACCTTCAGAGTAGTTCAAAACCAAAACACCAAAGTCTCTGGAAAGATCTTACGGGCCAGAAACCCTCGAGCATCGCCCGACGCCTGTTCAAAGGTTTTCCCGCCAAATCGCCAGAGCCCAAATTCTTTCCCAAAATCCAATTTAGGCCTTTTTTTTTTGGATTTTTGAAAACAATGTATGTAATTGTTTTTATACTAAACAGATGTTCTTAAATAAGAAGATGAAATTATTCCAAAAAGAGGTGCAGAAATATTTTAAATTGTCTCAAAGACAAAATGTAGATTTATAAGGAACCCTCATGTGCATAAGTGAGTTCATTTATCGATCTTGATTTATCATAATGATACAAAAATATCTCAAATACAAATGTGTGTGCAATTGTATTGTTCATTTACCAATTTTGAGCAAGATAATTTGATACAAGTAATTTGAATTAACCAAATAAGTGTTTGTTGACCATGATTTATATGCATGTAACCGTACCAAACTACTATGTAAGTTAGGTCATCAAGAGGTAGCTAATCTATAAGTAGACAAAGGTCTGTACAAAAGAAGGTCGCTAATGTGATAGACATATCACCACGCTAGGGATTACCCAAGGTCAAGCGGGTTGGGCACAAACCACCTGTTATGGGGCTTACCTTACAGTTTTCGAATAATTGAGAATTCCAGGGATTCAAGCTCATTCACCCTTCTTTTCTTTTCAAAGGGTAGGGAAAGGGATTTTTTTTTTTTTTGCTTTTTGTTTTGGTCTTTTTTTTTTTGTATTTTGCTTGGAACTGAGATAATGCTGAAATATTGCGGCAATGGTACAAAATAATATTTTTCTTTTCTCATTTTCTTTGACTTTTATTTTTCTTCCTATACTAGGGATACTTGCTCGGATTGGCTGTAGAGCAAGGGATTTTTATTCTGGGTAGGGGTGAGCTTGTTCTTTTGTCAATTCTCAAAGATTCTAGACCAAGTGCATGATAGGATAGTAGGGGAAACTTTTCGCTCAAGAAACCACTTCTACTATGTAGCATCATATTGAATTTGCAATGAAATCATTTTAATGTAAAGAGATATACTTGGTTTAAGTAAATAACAAGATCAATTCTCTATGCTTAAAACTTTATTTAATTCAACTGTGGACTTTGATATAAGAGAGATTAATAATCATACCAAATAAAATCAATATATTTATTCATGTGAGTGTGAAAGTGCGGGATTCCAAATAAATGCTAATTTATCCAAAATAATTGAAAATATAACTGCAATACTTCAAGAATTGACAGGTACAAAAATAAAAGATAATTTTTGAAGATTTTTATGTTTTTGATGTTTTTGATTTTTTGATTTTAATTGATGAATTGAGAAGATACACAATGTGACTGTTTTTGAAATTTTTATATGGATGACTAAAATGAAACAATATGCAAAATAACAATATATACAATGATGAAATGACCAGATTTTATGCATAATAGCATTTAAGATGCATAATGTTCATAGGTTATTTAAGATATTTACCATTTAAGGTAGCTAATCGGTATGCTCCCGATCCAAATTTAGCAGTGATGATATACGGTCCAAGCCAGTTGGGCTCAAATTTACCTTTAATATATTTAGTTGCATTAGTATTTTTTTTATTTTCTTTCAAGACAAGGTCGTCGATCTCAAAGGATCGATGATGAACTTTCTTGAGGTATGCTCGCTTGAGCTTGTTTTGGTAGGCTCGAAGATGTTCCAAAGCATTGATGCACTTCTCATATAGGAGTTCCAGCAAACTAAATCTTCCAGCATGATATTCATCTCCTACTTCAGTATATTGAAGTAGTAGAGCCAAATAAGGAACTTCTAATTCAAAGGAAAAAACTACTTCAGTGCCATAAACCAAAACAAAAGGTGAAGTACCTATGGGGGTGTGAATGCTAGTTCGATAAGCCCATAAAGCAGGATATAATTGAATGTGCCAATCTCGGCCAGATTTATTGACCAATATTTTGAGGATTTTGATTAATGTTTTATTAGATGCTTATGCTTGGCCATTACCCTGAGGATAATAGGGAGTGGACCAACGATGTTGAATTTTATATTTTTGACATAATTTCTTGACATATTTATTTTTGAAACAAGTTCCATTATCTGAGATGAGGTTTGTAGGAATTCCAAACCTACAAATAATTTGATTAAAAATAAATTTGGAAACTTGGGTTCCAGTGCAAGAAGCTAAGGGCATAGCTTCAACCCACTTTGTGAAATACTTGGTGGCGGTTATGATGAATTTGTGTCCATCATATGACACAGGGTTGATTTTTCCAATGATGTCTAAGCCCCATTTTTAAAAGGGCCAAGGAGATGAAATAGCCTGTAGTTCTTGTGCAGGAACATGGACAAGGTCAGCGTGTTTCTGGAACTTGTCGCAATGGCACATGTAATCGTGTGCATCATTCTCCATGGTAGGCCAAAAATATCCTATCCTAAGGAGCTTCTTAGCAATGGCGCTACCACTAAAGTGTCATCCATAAGATCCATCATGGGCTTCACTCAAAGCTGATCTAGATTCTTCTAGATTCAAACATCTCAACAAGATGCCTTCAAAAAATCTTGTATACAACATATTGCCAATAATTACGAAGTGACTTTCTTGTATACATAATAACCAATGCTGGTTGCCATTACAACCTTTAGGGAAGGTCCTATTTTGAATAAAATTAAATATATCAGTGTACCAAGGTTTAGGAGTAGTTTCATTAATTAGAAAAACATCCAAAGGTTCTAAGCATGATTTATTTGAAGCAGGTTCCTGGAATCGATGAATAATGATGGTAGCATATTTGTCATCTAACTCCAAGGGCAAAATATATGCAGCTACAGCCATAGCATCAGTCACATGGTTGCTAGTTCAAGGAATAGCTTCCAAGGTAACTTGATCAAATAGAGATAATAATTGTAAGACATATGCTTTATATGGGCATAATTTATCATCTCTGGTCTGATAAACATCATTGATTTGATTTATGACAAGTTGAGAATCACTGAAAACTAATAGATTTTTAATTTTTAGTGCCAAGGTAGCTCGTAATCCAAGGATTAGAGCCTCATATTTAGCAGTGTTATTAGTACAAGAAAATGTTAATTTGAAGGACAAAGGTATAATATGTTTTTGTGAAGATATTAAAATAATACCTACACCAGCCCCACTCATGCATCGGGCTTCGTAAAATTATAGGGACCATTGCTCTGGATGGTCTACCTCTAATTTAAGGTATTCATCGAGAAACTCAATGATGAGGGGATGGGTAGATTCTAAGGGTGCAACAACTAATTGATTTGCTATGATTTGACCCTTAATGGACTTCTATCCTATAAACGTGAGTTCAAACTTGCTTAGCACAAGAACCCACTTTGCTGTGCGACCAGATAAGTACGGTTGACTCATGAGATATCGTAAAGGATCGAATTTAGCAATAACATATGTTTTCTAACTGAGCATATAATGGCATAGTTTTTGTGTAGAAAATACGATTGCTAGACATAGTTTCTCTAATGTTGTGTAGCGGGTTTCATAACTGATTAAGGTTTGGCTAATGTAATAATTAGCACGCTCTCTTTTCTCATTATCAAGTTCAGCTAACATAGCTCCTAAGGCAAGATCTAAAGTAGAAATATACAAGATAAATGGGTGATCAGATCTAGGTGGTGAAAGCACAGGTGGGTTAAGGAGATATTGTTTGAGGAGTTCAAATGCTTCTTGACATTCATCGTCCCAATGAAAAGAGACATATTTCTTAAGAAGCTTAAGAAAGGGTCATATTTTGTCCGCAAACTTATCGATGAAGCGACGAATAGCTTGAAGTTTACCTTGTAGACTCCGTAATTCAGATATATTTGTGGGTGCGAGCATATCAGTGATAGCCACGATCTTGAGAGGGTCAATTTCAATGCCACATAAAGAAACTATAACCCCCAATAATTTACCGGACTTAACTCCGAATATACATTTGGCTAGATTTAGTCGGATAAGATATTCCCTTAACCGATCAAATACTTTTTTCAAGTCAGCTAAATGATCATCTTCTTTGATGGAACGAGCTATAATATCATCTACATAATCATGTGGAATATCATGCATCATATCATGAAAGATATAAGTCATAGCTCGTTGATATGTTGCACTTGCATTCTTCAAACTGAATGGCATCACTTTCCAACAAAAGGTCCCCCAAGGGGTAATAAAGGTTGTTTTAGCCTAATTTTCAAGAGCTATCCTGATATGATTATAACTAGAAAATCCATCCATTAAGGATATAATTCCACTCCTAGTAGTAAAATTAATGATCTGATCCATGTTGGGAAGAGGAAAATCATCTTTAGGGCATGCAACATTAATATCTCTAAAGTCTATGCAAACCCTAACTTTGGTAGCTTCTTTCTTAGTTACTGGAACTACATTCGAGATCCATTCAGCATAATCAATGGCTTGTATAAAAATAACCTTCAGGAGTTTTTCTAATTCCCCTTTGACTAGTAAGGCCACTTTAGGATGCATTTTTCTATGTTTTTGTTTAACAGGTTTAGCATCCGGATGGACTACTAGGTGATGCATAACTACAGAAGGGTCTAATAATGGCATATCTTCATATGTCCAAGAAAAGACACCTTCATATTCCTTAAGAAATGCAATGTATTTATCTTGTTTGTCTTGACTCAATTCTGATCCAATGTTGATTATGTGAGGATTATCTTTGGTTCCAATGTTAATTTTTATGATGTTTTCTACTTCCATGTGTAGATCTCTCTCAAAATTAGGTGGGGTGGGTGAAACGCCCAATTCTTGTAATTCTTCCAAGGTTATTTTGGATAATTCATCTTGAGGAGTCATGGCCTCAAGTTGGGCTATACTAGGTATAGATCCATCAAAATAAAATCCGTTATGTAATAATTCCTCAACAAAGACATCATGGAAGATATCTCCCTCCAACTCATCGTCATATTTAGCGATCATATCAGGGTAGGATATAGATAGCATATTACATGTAAGTGGCTTATTCATTAAACGCAAGGCATCATGTTTATCCAAATAATCTTGGTAACATATGAATTGATCATCATCCTCAAGTGGGAAAGGCTAACATTTACTCGAAAATAGGCCCACACCACATCGGGCAGGCCATGGTTCTACCTCAAAATGTTCTTTCATACCATTCTGGAAAGGTCCCAAACCTTTCCCTTTATATCCCAATTTAAGCATTATAGGCTTAGCTTTAATATACTCATTAGTAAAATAACATCGAGCATATCCCTCATAATGAGTCTTGATGTTTCTAGGTATTCTTCCCCAGTCATATCCCTTATAAATAAAAGTGCAACTCTTGACTTGGTAAATACTTCCCATAGGCTGTGGGAGGCCCAAGGTACGAGGAGAGGGCAACAAATTATTTTAAATAAGGGAATCTTGCATAGCAGTGTTTGTTTTTTCTGATATAAGAATTCTATATAAATCGGGTAAGAGCTCGTCAGTAAGAGCATAAGAGGTAGAAGGAACATTTCCTACATCTTCTGATGCGGAAACTATGCCTTTGGTGGATGTAGATGTTGTAGAGATGTCGATGGATGAGTATATAGGTATGGAAGTTATAGGAGTAAAACAAGAAGCATTGGTTGTGGGTTTAGGATCTTTTTGAGGTCCTAATATGGTTTGCTCGAAAGATGGTTGAACTATGTGTAGAGGTGGACTTGATGGAGAAAATGTAGATGATGTTATGGGTGTGTGTTTCACATGTTTAGATGGATGATGAGAATTAGGAAGTGTGGATGATAAAGCAGGGCAAAATTGAACGCCAACAAGTTCTGCCAAAGCACACATATCAAAGGGTCTAGGATCACCATGAATGGTAACCAACTAATTTTTAAATTTGAATTTAACACACTGATGTAAAGTTGAGGGAATAGCTCGCATCGCATTGATCCAAGGGTGACCCAAGAGTATATTGTATGATGCAGGGCAATGTACAATAAACATGGTCGTGTCTAGGGTTCTTGTACCAACTTGCAATGGGATAGTAATAACTCCACACGTTTCTTGTGTTTCATCATTAAAGGATTTTATGATCATATCAGTTCTTTTCATTTCATCACTTCTAAACCCAAATCTTTGGTAGAATTCAAAAGTGCAAATATTTAAAGATGAACCATTATCAATCAAGACTCATTTAACTGCTACATCTCCGATTAAGGTAGTAATATATAAGGGGTTATTCTTATGTAAACTATGTTGTGGTATATCTCTATCCCAGAAGTCAATACAATCGACTTCTTGAGTTATGATAGTATTGGCCATGGCTTCAGGTTGAATATTTTGTGGTACCATCATTTGGCTTAATGTGAGCATTAATTCATCCCTATGTGTAGGAGAAGATCTTAAAAGGTCCAAAAGGGAAATTCTAGCTGTAGTATTTGATAATTGTTCATTAATATTATAAGGAGGTTTAGGTTGAACATTAGGTGCCTGATTTCCTTTATTAGGAACTTTCAAAACAAATGGAGTTGATCCATCATTCTGAGTTTGATCTTGTTGAGAATTTTGAGCCTGTTGTCGAGTAACAGCTATGATGGTACCTACAATATTATTTTGTAGATAATGAATGGGTCTTGGTCTAGCATTTATGGTTTGTTCATTAGAAAGTAATTGGTGAGACGATGATTGAGTAGTGACTCTTCTTGGAAATGGTTCTTCTAGAACCATAAAACTTGTGATAGGTTGAATAGGATATGATTCATCTTCAGAGCTATTCGATTGATTTGAAGTGATTTCCATGTCACTTTCAATCTCATATTCTACATCACTAAGATTAGGTGTCTAAATGTTATATAGAGGTCTAGTCGTAACCATGGATAAAGTTGTGTCAAATATTTCCAAATCATGAGTAGGTAAATACCCACTAATAGTTCCTACATATCGGGTAGGAGGGGGAACATTATGATGTTCAATTTGATTAGCCACTTCTTTACCATGCTTCGGTAAAGGATGTTGAAATATGTCTAATGATTGATTGGCATTCTGATTCTAATTTTGAGGGATGTTCTTTTGAGCATTACTGGGAGGATTTTGTTTAGGCTGAAAGGCTTGCACCTCCATCTCATTGTTATCAATTAGGTCTTGTATTTTGTGTTTTAATATTTTACAAGAGTTTTTGAGCAAGGTGCAGCAACAGTATTGTCATTGTTGTCAACACAGTCAGTTAGATCTATTGATGCAGTGGATAGGAAGTTCAAAAGCCTTTCAGATGCAGAAAGACAGGAGTTCAAAGGTTACTCAGAGTATGTATAGTGATTGTCCAAGAAAACCGAAGTGGCCCATATGCAAAAGATCAAAGAAAAAGACAAGTAAGAAAAGTGTCGCGATATCGCGACATATACAGCAAGCAAGAAAAACTGTCACGATTTCGCGACATGTTGGAAGAGAGAGAAAAAGCAAGAAAAACTATCATGATTTCACGACATGTTGGAAGAGAGAGAAAAGCAAGTGGAAAAACTGTCGTGATTTCGTGACATGTTGGAAGAGAAAAAGGCAAGTGGAAAAACTGTCACGATTTCGCGACATGTTGGAAGAAATAAAGGCAAGTGGAAAAACGGTCGTGATTTCGTGACATGTTGGAAGAAAAAGAGAAAGCAGGAAGAAGTGTCGCGATTTCGCGACAAGTCCAAAAAAAAGAACAAGTAAGAAAAGTGTCACGATTTCGTGACATGTCGCATTTTCGTGACTAAAAATAGGAGAGAGAAAGCAAGTTGGTAAAGTGTCACGATTTCGCGACATGTCGCATTTTCATGACAAAAGAAAGAGAGGAAGCGTACGGAAGCAGAACTGTCATGATTTCGCGACAAAAGTAGAAAGCAAGACTTCGAAGGCAGAAGTGTCACGATTTCGTGACAATTGCAAAGAAGTGAAGTACGAAAGTAGAAGTGTCACGATTTCATGACAAAAGCAGAAAGCAAGACTTTGAAAGTGGAAGTGTCACGATTTCGTGACATGTCGCATTTTCGTGACTCGAAGAGGACAGGAAGGCAGAAAAGCAAAAGTGTCACGATTTCATGACATGTCACATTTTCATGACCCGAAGGCAAGAGAAGGAGCAAAGGAGAGAAAGTGTCGCGATATCGCGACATGTCGCATTTTCGTGACTAAATGAGGAGAGAGAAAGTACGGAGGTGAAAGTGTCACGATTTCGTGACATGCTATGTTTTCGTGGGTACAAGCCAAGAAAAGAGGCAAGGAGGCAAAAGTGTCGCGATATCGCGACATGTTGTGTTTTCGTGGGTACAAGCCAAGAAAAGAGGCAAGGAGGCGAAAGTGTCGCGATATCGCGACATGTTGTGTTTTCATGGGTACAAGCCAAGAAAAGAAGTACGGAGGCGAAAGTGTCACGATATCGTGACATGCTGAGTTTTCATGGGTACAAGCCAAGAAAAGAAGCAAGGAGGCGAAAGTGTCGCGATATCACGACATGTTGTATTTTTGCGGTCCAAAGCAAGGAGAAAGAGAGAGAAAACAAAAGTGTCACGATATCGCGACATGTATTTTTAGGGACCAAAGCAAGGAGAAAGAGAGAGTAAGCAAAAGTGTCACGATATCGCGACATGTTGCTTCTTCGCGGTTGAGTTGAAGCCGACGAACCTATGACAACCGACTAAAATTAGGGTTTATAGGTGTCATGAAAGCCGACTAAGATTAGGGTTTACATCCGACTAAGATTAGGGTTTTCATCACAAGAATTCTGTTATAAAAGGAGGGCTATTTTGAGAATTGAGGTGTGTCGAAGTGTGCGAAGTTCGGTCGTAGTGCGCAGAGAGCAAGTCGTATCGAAAGATGCTAAGTGCAAAATTTGAAGAGAGAGCAGAGTGCGCAAAAGGGAGAAGATGATCATGAAGTTCGACTATAGCGAAGCAGAGTGTGCGAAGTGATTGCACAGAGAAATCAGATTACACAAAGAAAGCAGATTGCATAGAGAAAGTAGAGTGCACAGAGAACGCGAAGGGGTTGGTGCTCCTTCCAGTTGGTGCTGGTAAATCAGGGGTTGGTGCTCCTTTCTGTTGGTGCAGATAAATCAGGGGTTGGTGCTCCTTTCTGTTGGTGCAGATAAATCAGGGGTAGGTGCTCCTTCCAGTAGGTGCTGGTAAATTGTTTGTAAAGTTATTTCTTTGCAAAGACTAGATTTGGATGGTAGTCCAAGCAATCATTTTTGAGGAGTAGCCACATTGGTGAACCTCGTTAAATCTTGCGTTGTGTGATGTTCTCTTGTGATACTTGCTTTATCTGGTTTTAAAGTTTCATTATTTCAGTTTTAAGTGCTCTGAATTTAAGCTTAAAGTGCCACACTGATTCACCCCCCCTCTTAGTGTCATTGTAAGACTAACAATTGGTATCAGAGCTAAGTTCCTGTACAAGCCTAATCGGCTAGGGTGATCTTGGAAGTAACACAATGGCAGGTGGTGAAGGTTTCTCATCAAACAAAGCACCATTGTTTGATGGATCTAATTACGCGTTCTGGAGAATCAGGATGCAGACATATCTCTGTGCTTTGGGATATGACATCTGGGATTCAGTAGTTAGTGGATACACAATACCCATCACTCCTCCAAAAGAGGCTGATGAAAAGAAACTATTTGAGAGTAACTCAAAAGCAAAGAATGCTATCATGTGCGGATTAGCAGACAATGAACTAGTAAAGATCATGAGCTGTAATACGACAAAAGAGATATGGGACAAACTAAGGAGTATTCATGAAGGAGACGATAAGATCAAGGAGGCCAAATTACAGACACATCGAGCTCAGTTCGAAGCATTGAAAATGAACGACGATGAAAACATTGAGGCATATATGCTGAGAGTCAATGGAATCATTAATGCGATCAGAGGGCTCGACGAGGATATTGGAGACTCTGCCGTCATGAAAAAGGTACTAAGATCTCTTCCTCAAAGGTTTGATTCCAAAGTCTCAACGATAGAAGAAGCTAAAAATCTAAATTATTTTAGTATAGATGAGATGTATGGTTCTTTGACTGCATATGAGATGAGGATAGGAAGATCTAAACCCACAGACAGAGAAGCGGCTTTTAAAGCCCTTAAAAATAAAAACACAAAACAAGAGTCCGAGGAAGAAGAGACATCAGATGAAATGGAAGCAAACTTTGTTAGAAAACTAAAAAAGGGAAAAGGAAAATACAGAGGGAAGCTACCATTTAAATGTTTCAACTATGGAGGCATTGGGCATTTTGCGACTAAATGTCCACTTAAAGAGAAGAACAAAAATGATGAAGGATCGCACCAAGAAAGAAGTGACTGGAAGATGAAAATGAATTTAAGAAAAGGCAACTTCAAGAAGAAAAGTTTCATCTCCAAGAATGTCAGTTCATCAGAAAATAGCTCCGATGAAGAGTCTGAAGAAGAAAAATATGAAGCTCTTTTCATGGCATTTGAAGAAGTTAAATCAGAAAAGGAAGAAGGAGTGACCTCTAAAGTTTGTGGTGAAAACCTTGAGGCTGAAGTAGATCTAGAAGGTGAGTTGATCTCTGCACTTGAAGAGTGGAAGATAGAAAAGAAAAAGAATAAGAAACTTTCAAGAAAGCTTGAGGATGCAAATGGAATCATAACCAGTTTGAAAGTACGAGATAGAAGAATCTAAGAAAATCTTCAAAGATCTCGAAGTGCAAATAACAATGAAAATAGATTATTGTAGCAAGCTAGAAGAAGAGATTGTTGGTTTAAGAATGCAGCTAGAAGAGATGAATAAGAAAATTAGTTGTTATCACAAACGTGAAGAAAGTTCTATGAAGTTGGATAAGATCATAAATGACCAAAGGCCTACAGGCATCAAATTTGGTCTGGGTTTCATCGAAGGAGAATCATCAAGTGGATCAAAGGCCAAAAATGCAGAATCCATAAAGAATGAAGTTAAGAGACAGGTTGATCAAGGAAAAATATCTCATGCAAAAGAAAGCATTAATGCCAGGCACAAAAGGAGAATTGACAATGATGGATTCACCAATGTCACACATCAAAGAAGAAGAAGACCTATGGCTCCTACAACAACATGGCAAAGACCATCACCCAGGTTCAATTATCCTTTTTCTGGTTTCTGTTTTAAATGCAATGGCTATGGACATAAAATCTCAGACTGCAAATATAATGTAAGACCAAGGAATTTCACCAGTAGAAATGTTTTTTCTCCACTGATGAATTATACAGTAGAATGTTATAGCTGTCATAATTTTGGGCACATTGCAAGAAACTGTAGAAATACATTTACATCAAATCAGTTTCAGGGAAGAAAATTTCAACCATACAGGATGAGACAAAATAGAAAGCTTCCGAAAAACATGCTCAAACTACTGATAAGGGAAAGGCAAAACAAGAGCCCAAAACTACTATCAAAATGGAGTGGAAAGGAAAAGAGCGACTGAAGGAAGAAAAGGAATCCTTAATCGTACAAACTGCATTCAAAGCACATAATAAATATGTACCATGGATACTTGATAGTGGATGCTCCAGTCATATGACAGGTGACAAACAAAAATTTGAGAAGTTACGAGAAATATGAAGGAGGTTCAGTAAAATTTGGAAATAATGATGGAGCTAAGATAGTTGGCAAAGGTTCAGTTAAAATTAGTGATGGAAAAATTAAGTCAGAAGAAGTCTTGTTTGTGGATGGTTTGAAACATAACTTGTTGAGCGTAAGTCAGATTTGTGATAAAGGTCATGAAGTAGTTTTTATGAAGCAGGGTTGTGAAGTCAGAAAAATAAACAGTGGAAAATTGATAGCAACTGGATCAAGGACATCTGGCAACCTGTACACGCTCTCAGAGAATTCAAAAGGAGCTTGTTTTATTGGACAGGAAGAAGAAAACTGGTTGTGGCACAAGAGACTAGGGCATATCAGTTTTGATAATCTGGTAAAAATCATCTCAAAAAGGGCAGTGAGAGATATTCCCACCATCAGCAAACCCGCAAACAACATTTGTGCTTCATGCCAAAAGGGGAAACAAACTAGAGTCACATTCAAAACAAAAGAATACTACACAAGCAAACCTTTGGAACTCATACACACCGATTTATGTGGTCCCATGAGAACTCAAAGCATAAATGGTGACAAATATTTTATGTTGTGCATTGATGACTATTCCAGAATGACATGGATATTTTTCTTGAAGCATAAATCAGAAGCTTTTGATATGTTCAAGATTTTCAAAAACCAGGTTGAGAATGAAACAGGAAAGAGGATCAAATGTTTAAGATCAGATAGAGGAGGAGAATTCATTTCAGAGGAGTTTGCAGAGTACTGTGAAAATTACGGTATTAGGAGACAGTTCTCAGCAACCAGGACACCTCAAGCAAAATGGAGTGGTAGAAAGAAAGAACAGGACAGTGCAGGAAATGGCACGGACTATGTTGGCTAAAAACAAAGCAGATAGATTTTGGAAAGAAGCAGTCCATATTGCGGTGTATATCCAAAATAGGTACATGCTCAGAACACATGAAAGCAAAACTCCTTATGAATTATGGTTTGGTAAAAGGGCAACAACAAAATACCTCAGAGTCTTTGGCAGCAAGTGCTATATCAAAAGAACTAAAGATAATCTTGGTAAGTTTGAAGATAGAGCAGATGAAGGTATTTTTGTTGGTTATTCATCAAAAAGCAAAGCTTACAAATGCTACAACAAGAGGCTAAAGAAAATTGTGGACAGTGCCGATGTTAAATTTGATGAAGGTAAAGAACGAGTAATTAGCTATGAAACGAACTACCCAATTTATGAAGAGGTTATTGAAGGAGATGAGGAAAACGAAATGGAAAAGATACAAAAAATTGACTCAGATGATGTAAGTTGTGATTCAGAAGTGGAAGAGAATAAGAAATTCAAAACAGGTAGCTGGCAAAAAAATCATCCTAGAGATCAAATAATTGGAGACCCCAAAGTTGGTGTTCAAACAAGAAGAAGAGTAGTAAGTAACTACTCTCTATTATCCAACATTGAGCCCAAAAATGTTGCTGAAGCAAGCAAAGATGAAAGTTGGATGAAGGCAATAAATGAAGAATTAGACCAGATCGAGAAAAACAAAACTTGGGAGTTAGTACCTAGACCTGCGAACAAAAATATAATCGGGACTAAATGGATCTTTCGAAACAAATTGAATGAAGACGGACAAGTAGTCAAAAATAAAGCAAGATTGGTATGCAAGGGGTATGCACAAGTTGAAGGCATTGACTTTGAGGAAACGTTTGCACCAGTAGCTAGACTAGAGGCAATTAGAATGTTTCTGGCTTTAGCAGATCTACAAGAATTTCAAAGTTTATCAAATGGATGTGAAATCGGCATTTCTGAATGGGAAACTTGAAGAAGAAGTTTATATTGAGCAACCAGATGGTTTCCAACTTGGTGATGATCCCAACTTGGTTTGCAAGTTGAAGAAAGCATTATATGGCTTAAAACAGGCACCCCGAGCATGGTATGCAAGGCTAGACAACTATCTCACTCAACAAAGGTTTAAGAAAGGCATGGTGGATAGTAATTTGTATGTCAAAATAGAAAATGGGCATCTTATTGTTCTTGTTGTATACGTAGATGATATCATATTTGGCAGCAGCAAGGATGAGTCGTGTAAATATTTAGCAAAAAGGATGCAGAAAGAATTTGAAATGTCAATGATTGGTGAACTTTCATATTTCCTCGGGTTGCAAGTTAATCAAAATAAGAAGGGCATATTTATTTCTCAAGTTAAATATGTGAAAGAGATGTTAAAAAAGTTCACAATGGAGGATTGTAAGCCAGTTAGCACACCCATGATGACAGGTTGCAAGTTGAGCAAGGATGACAAATCTCCAACTGTTGATCAAACCATGTATAGATCTATGATTGGAAGCTTACTATACCTGACAGCTACCAGACCAGATATTTTGCAGGGAGTATGCATGGTAGCACGATTTCAGGCCAATCCCAAGGAGACTCATGTGACAAGAAGTGAAAAGGATCCTTCGGTACCTCAAGGGTACTATGGAATATGGTTTATGGTATCCGAAAGGTAAAGACTTCACCCTTATTTTGTATTCAGATGCAGATTGGGTAGGCTATGTAGATGACAGAAAGAGTACCAGTGGAGGTGCATTCTATCTTGGAGACAGATTGGTCACGTGGCACAGTAAGAAACAAGAATCAGTTTCATTATCGATAGTAGAGGCAGAATATATTGCAGCGACAACATGTTGTATGCAGGTATTGTGGATGAAACAAACTCTGAAAGATCTTGGTATTAGTTTCAGTGAGCCAATATCAGTTAAGTGTGATAACACCAGTGCTATTAACATCTCCAAGAATCCGGTTATGCATTCACGCACAAAACACATTGCTATCAAGTATCACTTTTTGAAGGAGAAAGTTGCGGAAGGTGAGGTTAAATTGGATTTTGTTCCAACTACAGAGCAAGTAGCAGATATTTTCACAAAACCATTGCCCAAGGAAGTTTTTGAGTACCTTCGCAATAAATTGGGAGTGGTCACACTTCCCAAGAATTGACTAGCTATAGGGATCACATTCTCAGGGGGAGCATTTAAGTATCTGATTATCTTTGTGCTCATGTTCATGACTTTTGCTAAGTGTAATAAATTGTGTCCGAGAATGTTGTGCATGGACTCAGGGGAGTCTGTAGTAGCCCTTTGGTATTATTGTCAAAGGGGGAGAAGAGTTACAGGAAATTGCACATGTGTTGCCAACAATTCCAAAGGGGGAGATTGTTGAGCAAGGTGCAACAGTATTGTCATTGTTGTCAACACAATCAGTTAGATCTATTGATGCAATGGATAGGAAGTTCAAAAGCCTTTCAGATGCAGAAAGACAGGAGTTCAAAGGTTACTCAGAGTATGTACAGTGATTGTCCAAGAAAACCGAAGTGGCCCATATGCAAAAGATCAAAGAAAAAGACAAGTAAGAAAAGTGTCACGATATCGCGACATATACAACAGGCAAGAAAAACTATCGCGATTTCGCGACATGTTGGAAGAGAGAGAAAAAGCAAGAAAAACTGTCACGATTTCGCGACATGTTGGAAGAGAGAGAAAAAGTAGGATAAACTGTCGCGATTTCACGACATGTTGGAAGAGAAAAAGGCAAGTGGAAAAACTGTCGCGATTTCGTGACATGTTGGAAGAAATAAAGGCAAGTGGAAAAACGGTCACGATTTCGTGACATGTTGGAAGAAAAAGAGAAAGCAGGAAGAAGTGTCACGATTTCGTGACAAGTCCAAAAAAAAAGAACAAGTAAGAAAAGTGTCGCGATTTCGTGACATGTCGCATTTTCGTGACTAAAAATAGGAGAGAGAAAGCAAGTTGGTAAAGTGTCACGATTTCGTGACATGTCACATTTTCGCGACAAAAGAAAGAGAGGAAGCGTATGGAAGCAGAACTATCATGATTTCACGACAAAAGTAGAAAGTAAGACTTCGAAGGCAGAAGTGTCACGATTTCGTGACAATTGCAAAGAAGTGAAGTATGGAAGCAGAAGTGTCATGATTTCATGACAAAAGCAGAAAGCAAGACTTCGAAAGTGGAAGTGTCACGATTTCATGACATGTCGCATTTTTGCGACTCGAAAGAGGATAGGAAGGCTGAAAAGCAAAAGTGTCACGATTTCGACATGTCGCATTTTCGTGACCCGAAGGCAAGAGAAAGAGCAAAGGAGAGAAAGTGTCACGATATCGTGACATGTCACATTTTCATGACTAAATGAGGAGAGAGAAAGTATGGAGGCGAAAGTGTCACGATTTCGTGACATGCTATGTTTTCATGGGTACAAGCCAAGAAAAGAGGCAAGGAGGCGAAAGTGTCGCGATATCGCGACATGTTGTGTTTTCGTGGGTACAAGCCAAGAAAAGAGGCAAGGAGGTGAAAGTGTTTTTTTTTGTAAGGCGAAAGTGTCACGATATCGCGACATGTTGAGTTTTCATGGGTACAAGCCAAGAAAAGAAGCAAGGAGGCGAAAGTGTCGCGATATCGCGACATGTTGTATTTTCATGGTCCAAAGCAAGGAGAAAGAGAGAGAAAACAAAAGTGTCACGATATCACGACATGTATTTTCGGGGACCAAAGCAAGGAGAAAGAGAGAGTAAGCAAAAGTGTCACGATATCGCGACATGTTGCTTCTTCGTGGTTGAGTTGAAGCCGACGAACCTATGACAGCCGACTAAAATTAGGGTTTACAGGTGTCATGAAAGCCGACTAAGATTAGGGTTTACAACCGACTAAGATTAGGGTTTTCATCACAAGAATTCTATTATAAAAGGAGGGCTGTTTTGAGAATTGAGATGTGTCGAAGTGTGCAAAGTTTGGTCGTAGTGCGCAGAGAGCAAGTCGTATCGAAAGATGCTAAGTGCAAAATTTGAAGAGAGAGCAGAGTGCGCAAAAGGGAGAAGATGATCATGAAGTTCGACTATAGCGAAGCAGAGTGTGCAAAGTGATTGCGCAAAGAAAGTAGATTGCATAGAGAAAGCAGATTGCATAGAGAAAGCAGAGTGCATAGAGAACGCGAAGGGGTTGGTGCTCCTTCCAGTTGGTGTTGGTAAATCAGGGGTTGGTGCTCCTTTCTATTGGTGCAGATAAATCAGGGGTTGGTGCTCCTTTCTGTTGGTGCAGATAAATCAGGGGTAGGTGCTCCTTCCAGTAGGTGCTGGTAAATTGTTTGTAAAGTTATTTCTTTGCAAAGACTGGATTTGGATGGTAGTCCAAGCAGTCATTTTTGAGGAGTAGCCACATTGGTGAACCTCGTTAAATCTTGCGTTGTGTGATGTTCTCTTGTGATACTTGCTTTATCTGGTTTTAAAGTTTCATTATTTCAGTTTTAAGTGCTCTGAATTTAAGCTTAAAGTGCCACACTGATTCACCCCCCCCTCTCAGTGTCATTGTAAGACTAACAGAGTTGGTAGCGTGTCCAGGTCCTCTATGGAAATCACAGTGTAAATCAGCTCTGTATCCAGGTATAGTAGGATCAGGTTCCCGGATATTTGGTAATTGGATCAAACCTCATGCTAATAATTGTGGTAAAATGGTTGATAGAGGTTGATTTAACCTAGTAAATTCTCGAGGTGGTTTATCAGGATGTTTCAGTATAAACTTCTTCATTATTTTCACAGTATTAACATTAGCAATGTTTCTGCTATCAATGACTCCATCACCCACAACTTTTTTATTCTTATATTGATTTTTGGATGTTTTCTCATCATATTTATTTTTAAGCTGACCTCTCCTAATGAGAGCATATTCCACTCTTTGAGCTAAGTCTATAGCTTGATCGAAGGTGGTCAAGGTAGTAGTTGATAACTCATAGGATAGTTGTTCTTGTAAATTATTGATAAAGATATCCAACATTTCTTGATAAGGTAACACAAAGTGTAATTTTCCTATCAACTGTCTCCATCGAGCTAGGAAATCAGCAAAACATTCATCTTTGTCTTGTTTTAAGTTGTACAAATCTTTAATAGTTGCCTGCATTTCGATGTAGGCACTAAATTGATGAACAAAAGACTCGGTTGTTTCTTTGAAATTCCTCAAAGAATGAGTGGGTAGTTGATAATACCACTCCAATGCCATCCCTCCTAAACTTTTCGAGAACATTTTTAGTAATAACAAGTCATCATGTGATATATCATGACATGCTATCCTAAACATATGAAGATGTTCTATGGGATCTTTGGTTCCTTTGTATATAGGTAGGACATGCATAGGAAAGTGTTTAGGATATATCTGTGCTACAACTATAGGGTCTAGAGGCTAACTACACATCTCTCGATAATTGTACGAGGGATGGTAGGGATCTATCTGGTCCATGCGAGAGACTAATTGTTTCACCATGGCTTCCAGATTACTAGTTTGTCCACCATATTGGTTCGGTGGTATGTGAGCGTATGATGGCATGACGTAAGGATTAGATGCTATATTGCTATTATGCAAATGGTTGGTAGGGAGAGTATTATGAAGAATATTTGTAGTAGAATCATGTTGTATTCCAGATTGTTCTAAATTGGTGTTTGGTTTTGTTTTGGGCTTTTGTTGATTTGAGGTATGTTGATCAATAGATTGGTGAAATAGAGCAGTGAATGAAGGTTTCTTTTATGTGGGAATAACTCTAGGCTTGGTAATAGACACTCTAGGTGGTTGGGTAACCTGTCATTGTTGCATGTTCTGGATTATAGCGGCCATATCCAAATTGGATGGTCTAGCTTGATCACTTTCTTGATCAATGAAGGACAAGGGATTAGTGCATGTGTGATATATTTCTTCTAGGGTTGCTTGAGTGTCACTAATTTGATACTTGTCCATATGGAATTCTCTATTAAGAGCACCAATATTAGTATTGAGGAACTTCTAGAAATGTTCCATGTTCTTGAAAGTAACAACTCCTTTCAAAGACACTTTAGGGGATGAGGATCCTTCCTCTCTAACAGTTTCTCTTTGTTCATTTCCTTCAGCAAACTCTTCTTCTTGTTGGTCTAGGGTTCCTTCTTCCTGAATTGGGTCTTCAGGAAGGTCATTTGGTTTATTTACTGGTTTTCCTAACCAATCTTCTTCTACTTTAGTCTGTTTTCCATTCCTAAGTCTAGTCATTATGCTTAAACTTAGATTTTATCAAAAATATATTTATATATATATATTTATGACAAGTTTGGGAGGTATATATTTTAATTATATACCTACTATAATACTTAAAAGAAAACGTTTTAATTTTTTTTATATATTTTTTTTGTTTTTGTTTTTTTGTTTTTATGATAATATTATAAAGACAAAAAACAACATACTAAATGCAAGAAATAATAATAATAAAATAATGGCTTAGTTTTCTATAAATAGTTTATGGATGTCATTGATGGGATAAAGTTCATCAGGAGTCATGAAATGCTCCTCTTCAAATTGGAAATGATTTTTTAGGAATTTGACAAAGTGTGCTATGGTGATATTATCTGTCTTAGACTCTAACCTTTAGAAATAAAGTTCATGGCAATACTATCGATATAACATAGCTCTAGGAACTCTATTCCATCTCTTTCTATCCGTAATAATGACCTCTTGATCCTCTATACGAGATATAAATTTATGTACTACAATTGCATTTTTGAGGTATTCCTCAAAGGTGTACAATTCTAAAGACACAAGTGCTCTTTTATCAGCTAAACACCTATGGCAAGCTCTCTGAAGTTCATGATATAAGGTCACTTGATCAGGATCCAGGATTCTATCTAGGACAAACCTCTTGATTTGCCTAAGTTTGGTTGATCTAGATGAAATAATATTCAATATCTTATTAAGTTCGTCCCATAAAGGTGGGACTCTATATGTTTGAGATACTCTAAGCAAAGAAGTAATCTCTATGGCTGCTCATTGATTTTCAACATTAATGGTGACAACTCGTTTTTTATTATAATCTACCATCTAAATATGATATGCAATCTTACTTGTTTGTCTGATGATTCTAAATGCATTTATTTTTTTACTTTTTTTGGATTGTTTTCAAAAGGTTTTAGTTTTTACGTGAGGTTCACCAAAATGTATCGCTTCAAATTTTTTGCATCCTTACCTTCAGGCTATAGGATCCGTGCCTGGAAGGGGTATGCAAGAAGGATGGGACAATACCTCAGACTGAGAGGCCCTTTGAAGGTCGCGCCTCTCGGGGAGGAGGTATAAGGGTGAATTTTCGACGGATGGTGGGTTCACCAAGAAAATTTTGAGTGGCAGTTTCCACGCCTAGGTTGAGAATGGGTTTGATGTGTTCATTTTGTACTTTAATCATTCATATCCTAGGTTTTGCCAAGATGAATCTAAGTTATTCTATATGCCAATGTTGTTTTATATGGATACAAAAAACATGAATAAGTGCTAAACACTGAAAGTGTGCTAAATAAGATAGAATGTACTTGATTTTGGATGTCTGATGAAGATTCTGAGGTTTGTAGAATTCCAGATCATCTCAAATATTACATAATCATCTGCAATTGCATAGAATCATCTCATATCATAGTCGGTCATCTGAGATCAGACGAGATCACTGTCGACCTGATGAATTCATCAGACGAATTTGTTAGAAACCTGCAATCATAAAAACAGATATCAAAAAACCAAAATACAACTGTAAAATCAAGGGAAAATGGTAGAAATAACAGTAAACTTGACTAAATGATAAACCCATATAACAATTAAAGGAAATACATTAATTTAATAATTTATTTTAACTTTATCATGCATCTGTGCTAAATGAGGTGAAATCTAGAATGCAGGAATAAAATAAACTAAGTTAATGCATAAGAAAATTAAGAGAGAAGATAAAGAAATGCAAACTCTAGGCTTTGATTGCCCCCAATCTGGACTACAGTTGAGATCACCTCAAATCATACGAGATCATTGTCGATCTACGATAAGATCATCAAAAATAATCTGGAATCGTCAGCAATGATTCGAGTTTGCTTTGGTTGAAAAATAGTAAAATTCCTGTAAGAAAACTTGAAATACACAATGCAGACGATGGTACAAAGGTGTTCTAATGCATGAAAAGTTAAAGTTGTAGAGAAATCAGTCAGCTAGGGGGATAAACTGATAAAATCCTAGTTTATATAGGATTAGGGGGAGGTTAGGAGGTTGGAGATCATCCCAATTTGGGAGATCTCCAACGGGGGAGACTCTAACCGCACAGACACACTTTCTTCCCAAGTTAGAGAAGCTATTGAAACAGAAGCTAATTATGAAAATTAGTTTTGGAACGAAATCATATGGACGTTCTATTCCAGATGAATTTGTCAGATTTGGGATGATTTCATCTGATCAGCGATGATATCGTCCAACGGTTAAAATAAATCCTAAAAATGGCACAAAAACAAGGGGAGCAGGTAATGGGCGATTTCAAGGTTAAAATTCAATTTTTTATCTTTTTACTAAGGTTTAACTATGTCAATTTTAGGGTTCTACAATGGCCATCTAGTGAACGATTTTACCTTCTCATCCTATCACTTGCATGATCAACATACGACTTGGGGATAAACAAATGGATAAGCATAAGAAAAAGTAAAACAATGAGGCAAAAAACAAAAGCCAACGTCCATACAAAAAATAATAGTATAACACCCAAGCACTTTTTTGGACTTATTACTGAAAATAGTAACCCCTAAAATCACACTTCTATTTTTAGTAAGTTACTAGTAGCCATTCAAATCACACAAAAATGGTTAATGGTACTTGTGGACACTAAAAAGAGATGGAGAAAACCTCCTCAATGCTAGAGACCATCACCAAACAACTTAATGTCATTATCCAATACAATCATGCAATATGGTATGACATCCAATGCTTCAAAACTAAATACATTACCTCCAAAATCAAAATTCAAGAACAAATTCTACAGGTTGAGTCTAAGCTTCAACGTAGCCCACAAGTATTTGAATATCAAGATATTGAATAGTCAAGGTGATAAATTTAACCCTATAAGGAAAAGAAATATTTTTACACTAATTTTGATCGTGATACTATATTCAAGATGCCTAATTGGACTTTTCTAGAGTTTAATGGGAAAGACATGCATGGGTGGTTATGTCATGTTGATCAATTATTCCAAATATGCAATGTCCCTAAATATTACTAGGTCAAGATAGATTATTTCAATCTTGAATAAGAAGCTTTACAATATTACCAATGGTTGTAACATACCATTCTTGATTCTTATTGGGAAGATTTTGAGTCCCAATTACTCACTTGATTTTGCCCTAGTGAGTATGACAACTTTCAAGGAGCATTTACAAAGTTGAGACAAACCTCTACAATTTGGGGTTACCAAGCCCAATTTGAGAAATTGGCTAGAAAAACAAAGGGTTTGAATGAAGGATTTTTTATGAGTTATTTCATTAGTGGCTTGAAGGACGATCTCCAATCCGATATCAAGATGTTCAACCTACAAACAATGATGTAGGCTATCAGCTTGGCATGGGTGGCCGAATCCAAATTATTAGCTCAAAGGAGGACATCTAAATTTTTGCAAATTAAACCCTCATTTCCTCCCAAGTTTCCAACTCATAATGAAAATAAAATTGTTTTCCATAAATGCTTGACTATAGAAGAAAATTATGCTCAATGCACTTAAGTTTTTTACTACAATTATGATGAAAAATATGTTCAAGGGCATAGGTGTGACCAAAATAAGTTGTTCCTCATATATGTTAAAGATCCTATCAATAGTGACTAAGGTAATGATGAAATAGAGCCAGTAGAAGACCCACCCCAAAATAAGGAATAAATATAGGAAGAACCATAGCCAAAAAAAAATTCCATGCTCTTTTTGGAATTACTACACCATAAACCATGAAAGTTATGGACTTTTTCAATCTTAAAATCGATTTGGGAAGTACACAACTTTATTGATCTCTGAATCACCAAGTAGTCCAATTGTTACATACACACATATAATTCCTTTAAGGTTATGGTGGCCAATGGAGGTATATTACCTTGCAAAGGTAAATATCATAATGTTAAAGTGAAAATAGGGGATTATGAGCTCAAAACCAATATTTTATCTCTATAATTAAGGGATGTGATATTGTATTGCGAGCTCAGTGGTTAGGTACATTGGGAACCATCTCATGGAATTTTGAAGAGCTATGGATGCAGTTTTCATAGAATGGATAGTCTTACACTTTGTGGGGTTCAAAAGTAGGGACTCCTTAGATTATCAACTCAAACCATATGGATAAGTTTTTAAAAAAATCTTCTCATGGGATCATTATGAAGATATTTTTAATCCAACCACCGACTTCAAAAGTGGACAAAATTCCTAAACATTTACAACTTCTTTTGACAAAGCACAGTGTAGTTTTTGCCAAACCATTAGACTTACCACCACATCACTTCCATGATCATGCCATTCCATTGGTACCTGCTAGTGTACTACCTATCATTAGGTTGTATCAATATCCTCATGCCCTTAAGTTAGAGATAGAGAAGTTAGTAAAGGACTTGTTAAAATATGGATTTATTTGCTTGAGTAACAACCCTTATTTTTTCCCTATCTTATTAGTGCAAACAAAAGATGGGTCCTAGTGATTATGTATCAATTTTTGTGAGCTCAATAAGCTCACCATTAAGGATAAGTTTCCTATTATTGTGGTGGATGAATTACTAGATGAGCTACATGGGACTATGATTTTTTCTAAATTAAATCTTTGCTCCTGGTACCATCAGATCAAACTCAACGATGAAGATATTTCCAAAACTACATTCCATACTCATGAGGTTCTTTATGAATTCTTAGTGATTCCATTTGGGTTGACCAATGCACCTTCCACATTTCAAAGCCTCATGAACAATATTTTTTATCCATTTATTTGTAAATTCATTTTGGTTTCCTTTGATAATATTTTGTTTTATAGCCCCTCTTGGGAAAATCACCTCTCTCATGTGGATCAAACTTTATAACTTTTGGTACATCAACTTTATGCTAAGAAATCCAAGTCTTCTTTTGGGTTGATAAAAGTGGAGTATTTGGGACACATTATCACCAAATATAGAGTTAAAGTTAACCCTATAAAGATTTAGGTGGTTCAATAGAGGTTGAAACCTAACACTCTAAAAGGTATTCATGGAGTTTTTTGGGCTTACAATCTATTACCATAATTTTTTTTGCAATTATGGGAAAAATATTGCTCCCTCAACATATGTGTTAAAAAATATTATTTTACTTGGACTGGTTGATTTGAACAGGCCTTCCTAGAGTTTAAGTATGCTATGACAACCACTCTGGTGTTAGCAATGCCTAATTTTTCCAAGACTTTGGTAATTTAAATTAATGCTTTAGGCAATGGTATTGGTGTAGTGTTGATGTAGTAAGGATGTCCCTTTGCTTTCACTAGTAAAGTACTTTCCAATCACAATATAGGAAAATCAAATTATGCTAAGGAAATGCTTTCCATCTTGCATGTGATCACTCATTGGTGACCTTACCTCATTGGTCATCATTTCTCCATTAAAAGAGATCATAGAAGTCTCAAATTTTTCTTAGAGCAATGGGTTGCCACCCTTGAATAACAAAAGTGGGTCTCTAAGCTCATGGGCTATGATTATGATATTACTTATACAAAGGGCAAGGAGAACTTTGTGGTCATTCCCTCTCTTACCAATTTGAGGCTCATAGTATGCCATGTGCCATTGCTTAACCCATTCCCTAGTAGATAAATTCTCTTCATGAAGAGGTGCTTAAGAATTCAATCTTAAAAAAATTGGTTGCCTACCTTTAGATAAAGCCTACCTCATATCTTGGATACACTAGGGATAGACAATATTTAAAATACCACCAATGCCTTATTTTTCCTCACAGATCTCCACTCCAAAAAATTCTCATGAAGTAAATGCATGCTTCACCCGCTATAGGCCATTCTAGGTTTTTCAAAACCTATGAAAGTATTCAATGTACCTTTTTATAGAAATCTATGAATGACATACAATATTTTATGAACACATGTGACACTTATCAATGGATGAAAGGAAAATGGTGCATTATATAGGAAATCTACAACCCTTGTCAATTCCTAAATAGTTTTGGAAAAATATTTCCATGGATTTTATTAAATGGTTACCTAAGTTCGAAGGTAAATTAGTTATTTTCATGGTAGTGGATCATCTTTCTAATTATGTTAATTTTTTTTCCCTCTTCCATCCTTACATGGCCTCCATAGTTGTCCAAAATTTGATTATATCTTCTACCTTCATGGCATTCCTACCTCTATTGTGTCTGATCGTGAACCTACATTCATTAGTATTTTTTTACATTAAGTTATAGGGAACTTACCTCAAAATTAGTTTATCTTATCATCTACAAATAGATGGCTAGACTAATATTGTCAATAAATGTTTGGAGACGTATCTTAATTGATTTATCTCTAATCATCCTACATAATG
Organism: Wollemia nobilis; assembly: GCA_028583015.1. Classification (NCBI taxonomy): domain Eukaryota; kingdom Viridiplantae; phylum Streptophyta; class Pinopsida; order Araucariales; family Araucariaceae; genus Wollemia; species Wollemia nobilis. The sequence goes on along the minus strand of JAQPPZ010001711.1, from coordinate 2,468,533 downwards.
GGTTAAGTGGATTCCCTTGGCTGAGTGGTGGTATAATACTTCCTATCACATGACAACCAAGGTCAACCCTTTTGAATTTTTTAATGGATAACCTCCATTCACACCCTCCTCCTACATTCCAGGCAGTGCCAAGGTCCATGTAGTCGATACTACACTCATCCAACATGTCGAAGTCCTCCATAAACTAAATATGAATTTGGAAGTGATTAAATACCAAATGCACCAAAAAGTCGATCAACACCATTCTAAACGCAGTTTTTATGTTCAAGATATGGTCTTCCTTCACTTGCAATCATACAAATAGTCATGTCACTAGCTTTGAAGGTGCCAAAAACTCATTAAATAAATACTATGGGCCCTACTAGATTTTATAGTGGATTTGAGCCATGGCATTCAAATTGGTCCTACCATCAACATTTGAGCTCCACCCTAATTTTCATGTATCCTCTCTCAAGAAGGTTATGGGAAATCAGGTATAGGTTCAAACTACCCTCCCAAAATTGAATTTAGGAGCTTTTATCTTGCTCAAGCTAGAATAATTATTGGATTGTAGGATGTGCACTCTTTACAACCAAGCCATTACTAAGGTCCTTTTTCAATATTATGGTCTACATCAAGAAGATGCTACATGGGAATATCTCCAACAACTCCAACACTAGTTTCCTTATCTACAACATTGACGACAAAGCTTTTGAAGGGAAAGGATATGTTAGGACCCCATCCTATTATTATTTTTGTATTTCTCACTTGAGTATGTAATGACCCCACTTCTAATATGGGCACCTCCTTATAATGTTATTTTGTAATACTTTTGTAATGGTATATGGTAAGTAATGTGCCTAGATAAGTGGGGCTATTTCAAGTAACCATTATCAAGAATGTAACCGATGTTTGGTAGAATATTCTAGCTTGGGTGGTATTTTGTATGTAATCCAACTCTTTAGCTTAGGGTTAGGTTTGCATGAAGGTTTTATTTAAATTACATGGAACCATGTACGAATGTATCTTTTTGCAAGTTAATGAATTATTGAAGGAGGTTGCCCCCTCAAAGAGGCCTAAAATATTGAGTTATTTGTGAGATTGTTTCATTTTTGTAACTACTTTTTGCATAGTTTTATTTTATTATTTTATGAATTTATGTTTATTTATAGTATTTTGTGTGAGTGCATTTATATTTTAATATTAGGTTTCTAACAAATTTTTACCCATCCAACATTATCATTTTGGACTAGCCACCAACCCTATTTGGCTACAAGAGCTTTATTCACTTGACCCATTTTTATAAGTCCCAACCCTCCATTTTATCTACTACTGTAGGTTTTGTCACAAGTAACCAAATGAATTATTTTATTTTCCTCTACAACTATCCATAGGAAGGATTTTTGGGCTTGTTCAATCCTCTAGGGGATTTTACCAGGCATCTTGAAAAGAGACATGAAATAAATAGGGATACTCTAGAGAGTGGTTTAAACCAGTAGGGCTTTTCTAGATTGACTAAGAAGGGTGAATTTCTAGCCAACCAAATTTTGTTGCACTCTTTCTACAATAGGTTCCCAAAGTTTTTTCTTGGTGCTACCTTTGAATAGAGGTATTCCAATATAAACTGAGGAAAACTCAACAATTTCATGGAAAACTCAACTATTCTCCTTTGTCTAGAAAGAGAGGTGTTAAGAAAGAATATATTGCTCTTTAGGAAATTAACTTTCTAGCCCATGACCATTTTTAAATAAATGAGAATGTACTTTAAAAATAAGGCCTAGGGGATATAAATGAGAAAGGAGAGAAACATATTATTGAGAAATTTATGGTGGGATATAGGGTCTATGAGGAGAGCAAGTTTAATTCCCACCACCATAGAGATAGCCTTGAAGTTACTACCCAAAGCTTCAACCATCAGGATGAAGAGGTATGGAAAGAGAAGGTCCTACTATCATATTCATTTGTAGCTTTGAAAGTACCCTACAAAAGAGCCATTAATGATAATTGAGAACTTTGTAGTTGAGATATGAGCTTTGATTAGGTCTAGCCATTTTTTATTGAAGCTATAATTTCCCAACACTTTAAGAAGAAAGTTCCAAGAAACTCTATCACATGCTTTGTTCATGTATAGTTTCAAGAAGTTTCTTGGTCTTAAATTTTTTTCCATAGAATGAATAAGGTCATGTATTGCAACAATACCATCCAAAATTTATCTTCCTAACTCAAATCTACTTTGGGATTGATCAATTAGCCTAGGTAAAAATATTTTCATCCTATTGGCCAAGGCTTTTGTCAAGATTTTATAGATTGTATTGTAGAGACTAGTAGGATGGAAATCCTTAAAGTCCTTAGCCCCTATAGATTTAGGAATGATGACTAAGAAAGTAGAATTAATGTCACTTATAATGAGGCCCAAAATTTGAATCTCTCTCATGGCATCATTAATGTCCTTACCTATAATGACCCACAAAACAAGAAAATAAGAAAACACACAAAAATAGAAAGAAAAGTTTATATATATTTTTTTTTACTAAGGAGAAGGATTCATAAATCCCTAACCAACCTTAGACCAACTTAATGTTTGACATCCCCTAAGTTTCTCAAGAACTATACCACACGAGATTCCCCTCATGCAAGTCCCTTCTATGTAGGCCTATCTCATGTCATGCACATAAGTCCATCCATCTCATCATTCTTGATGAGCTAGACTTACCACCCTCAATCATTAGAAGGTATACACGCATCTCCATACTTCACACAAACCATTATGTGTGGGTATGCTACATGTACTACGAGTTAAGCTATCAATCTCATCCTCTAACAAGCTATCTTAACTCTTGGTATGATCTTCTAAACCTAGTTACCAATCTCCCTAAGGGGGTATCAAGCCCTTAGGTTATCCTCTAAGTTCACCTAGAACTTACTACTATTTTTTATTTATTTAAAAGGATTAAAAGCACGTAAGAAAACAGAGAACAAATCTAGATACTAAATCTAACAAAACATGCATCTTTAAATAAGTGTGATTAACCAAATCATAAAGCATCCATTTAAAGAGAAGGCATACAATAAAAGGGTAAGTATAACCAAATCAAGAAGGGCATCCAAAATACAATAATCAACAATGTTCATTTATTACATAAGCATGTATGGTACACCCCATACCTTCAACAATTACTTCACATTTATTCCATCGGGGAAATCTCCCCACAAATCTAATCTATTGCATAATTAAGCAAGAAGTAAGGTAGAGAGCAAACTTGTAGAGTGGTCCATCCCATGACTTTGGTCCTCCCTCTCTTCCATCGATCAAGTGAGGATAGTAGGGGATTAGGACACTCATGGATCCGGATAGACATGCTTCTAAATGCATTTACTTGTTTTATTGCCAAATTGCAACTATACAAATAACCCAAGCAATTCAACTTTCTAATGCATAGCTATTATCATAGAACTACTCCTTTCTATGACCCCTCTCATCTACTCATGAGATTCATTCCACCATGCATCCCACCATATGCTTTATTTGCAATAAATGATCCAACCCTCACTTAACAATTAAAGTCCCATACCCTTAATTGTTAAATGAACTGGGTTCACTCATCTTATTTAATTAAAGCAAACCACTTTAATTTTACCACTAAACATTTCTTATCATTTCATAAAGCAAGGTCCCATACCCTTATTTTACAAAATAACCCATAATCACATTTATTTTCCAATTAAAGCCATCTACTTTAATTTTCAATAAAACCCTTTTCATTTCATAAAGCAAGGTCCCATACCCTCATTTTACAAAATGAACCATAATCATATTTATTTTCCAATTAAAGCCATCTACTTTAATTTTCCATAAAACCCTTTTTCATTTCATAAAGCAAGGTCCCATACCCTCATTTTACAAAATGAACCATAATCATATTTAATTTCCAATTAAAGCCATCTACTTTAATTTTCCATAAAACCCTTTTCATTTCATAAAGCAAGGTCCCATACCCTCATTTTACAAAATGAACCATAATCATATTTAATTTCCAATTAAAGCCATCTACTTTAATTTTCCATAAAACCCTTTTCTCTTTAATTCATTTCATTAATCTAAAACTATTTAAATTAATGAAACTATAACTACGAGAATTCCTATCACAAGTTAAACTTCCTACTCGATAATAGAGCAGAACAGGGGTTCCTACCCAACACCTTACGACCTTTCATGGGCAATGCCCACTACCAATTCTAGCATTATGTGGGTGGCACACAAGTTAAGCGTAGGGTGCAAGTTTAAGGTGGTGTTGAGGTAGCTACGTTCCATGTTGCCTTCCCAACCACTCATGAGAGTCTAGCATGAAGGTGCATGACTAGGCAAGGGGTAGGGAATGGCCCAACCACTGGCCTATGATCAGAGAGGTTCAAATAGTGGTGCCACCTCTGTACAAGGTGGCTATGACTTTAACAAAAGAAGAGAGCTACACTCTTACAAGCTATAGTTTTAACAATGCAGAGAGCTATGCTCTCACAAGCTATGAATTTAACAAAGTAGAGAGCTACACTCTCACTAGCTACAACTTTAACAAGAGTAGAGAGCTATGCTCTCATAGCTATAACTTTAACAAGAGTATAGAGCTATGCTCTCACAAGCTATGACTTTAATAATGTAGAGAGCTACGCTCTCACAATCTATGACTTTAACAAGAGTAGAGAGCTATGCTCTCACAAGCTATGACTTTAACAAGAGTAGAGAGCTATGCTCTCACAAAGCTACATCTTTAACAAGAGAAGAGAGCTATGCTCTCACAAAGCTATATCTTTAACAAAGATTAAATTAAAAAAAAAAAATTGAAAGTGATATTGGACCAACCTGGTCATCTTCATCATCTATCTGTCTTTGCTTTCTTCTACTAAGATCTCTTCTACTAAGCTCTCTTCTATCAAGATCTATTATCCCAACTCTCTTTTTCCAACCCCTTTCTCTCGAGCTCTCCTCTCCCTTTCTTCTTGGTGCCTCCACTTTTTTCCTCGACTTCCATCCACCACCCACTACCATTACTTCCACACCCCTTCGTCAGGTGGTAGAGGAGATGTCCCTTCTTCCCACCTTCCCAAGGTGCAGCTCGCATTGAAGTCCTCTTACTCACATAGATGAAACCATCCCCTCACTCTAGTGGAGCCATCCCTTGCGTTAATGGGGCCATGCCTCCTTGCCATCTAGGCTCTACCTCGAGTGGCCCACCCAATTTCGAGGTAGGTTCTATTATGTGAGATAGATTTTATTGCTTTTATGAAACCCATTCCAATTAGGATAAATCACTCATTTATTTAAAGGTAATCCACCATTTATCTAAATGAATGTTTATTTAAAATAAATCCTTTTTGTTCAAGAATAAAATCTATTTATCATTTAAAATAAATCCACCATTTATTTAAATGAATATCTATTTAAAATAAATCATTCTTTTTATTCAAGAATAAAATCTATTTATCATTTAAAATAAAAAAAAATAAAAAAATATTTTTTTATAAATAAAATTATTATTTAAAATAAATCCACCATTTATTTAAATGAATATCTATTTAAAATAAATCATTCTTTTTATTCAAGAATAAAATCTATTTATCATTTAAAATAAATCCACCATTTATTTAAATGAATATCTATTTAAAATAAATCATTCTTTTTATTCAAGAATATCCAAGAAGTTATGAAGGCAGTTCATTCATTCCTATTTTCCACATTATTGAGGTGAAGTGTTGAAGTGAAAGATAATTAAGCATGTGCACAAACAAAGAGGGAGATATTTCCATCAATTTAGTCACCTGTCTCTACCTCGAGAACTTATGATAGCTACTAGGCCATCAATCTGGGGCTCAAGGTGACTTTCTATTGATGATTATCCCTTAACCGAATGCATGCCTATATGAAGGTATCTATCCTTGTTACCTTCGAGTTGTCATATCATCATTTCCCCCAACCTCAAGTACCCTCATCTTTGGTGGATGAATTAACTTCTTCCACTTATGAGTGCACATGATCCTACACATTGGCAATTTGTTAGTAGTAACATATTCTTCATTGTCTAATAATATTGCATAATTACTTTATTGCACAAAAACCGAGTATTAAAGCATCATACATTAATACATTGTTTCTCCATGTTCAAAAGTCCATCTGGGAGGGTCATGACATCCTCCCCCACTAGGACTAACATCATCCTTGATGTTTTTTTAACATAGGTAAATGTAGCCAATATACAAATTATCACAAAAAATTTCTTTAGAGTTCATCAAATAGAAAAGGAAAATATTTTTGCATATCTACCACTTTTTCCCAAGTGGCATTCCTTTCAGAGAAATGGTCCCACTAGACTTTACATTGCTTAAGTGTCCGATTTCGCATAGCCTTAGAGTAGAATTCGAGAATCCTCACTGGCATTACTTCAATTACCTCTAGGTTTACCATCTACAAATTAGAAACATCCCACACATGGTCAGGATCAACAACATATTTTCTAAGCAAAGATATGTGGAAAGTGTCATGGATTTTTGACAAATTAGGAGGTAAGGTGAGTCGATATGCAACCAAACTAATCTTCTCAATGATCTCAAAGGGTCCTACAAATCATGGATCCAATTTTATGGATTTGATCACACTTTTCATTGGTTTGACCCTTAGGAACACTTTATCTCCCATCGAGTACTCTCTAGGGGTCCTCTTTAGATCGACATAACTCTTCTACCTATCAACATCTTCCTTGAGTCTTTGCCTGATCACCCTAATTTGCTCTTCCATTTCCCTGACCATTTTTAGTCCAATCATAGTTCTATCTTCAGGGTTGTCCCATGACAATGGTGTTCTACACTTTCATCCATACAAGGCATCGAAAGGTGCCATCCCTAGAGAAGAGTGATACCCATTATTGTAGGTAAATTCTACCAATGATAGATAGTCTTCCCATCGAGTCTTGTGGTCCATGCAATACATGCGAAGCATATCTTCTAGTACTTGGTTTACCCACTCCATCTGACCATCTATTTCAAGGTGGTATGTTGAACTCATGTGCAATTTTGTGCCTATTTCTTGGTGAAGGGCTCTCCAAAATTTGGAAGTGAACTTGGAATCCCTATCCGATATGATTACTTTCAGAAATCCATGCAATCAAAACACTTCCTTGACAAATATGCTAGCCACTATTTGAGCATCATCATTGGTGCTCCCAGGTATGAAGTGGGTAACCTTGGTCAGTTTGTCAACTACTACAAAGATTGCATCATGTTGGTACCTGGTTTTTGGTAAACCCACTATGAAGTCCATTGATATGACCTACCATTTTTGAGTAGGTATACTATGAGGGTACAAATATCCTGTGGGATGCTTGCATTCTACTTTGACCTTCTGACATTCAAGGCATCAAGCTACAAAATCTGTAATATCCTTCTTCATTCCTACCCATAAGAAGGTCCTCTTTAGGTTTTCCCTCATTTTTACCCCTTTAGGGTGAGATGTATAAGGAGACCTATGGGCTTCTTGCATTAATAACCTCCTTGAATCCCCTAACTTTGGTATGATGATTCTTCCTTTGTAACATAGAAGGTTATCTATCATCCCAAACTCCTTATTGGCCTCAGGATCCTTGCTCATTCTAGCTCAAATTTCTTGGCAATATTCATCCTGATCTTGCTCCTGCCTTACTTGGTCCATGAGCTTTATATGGCTCCTAGTTATGGCTGCTATGTGTCTTCTTCGACTCAAAGCATCTACGACCTTATTCTCTTTCCCTTTTATGTACTCAATTTCAAAGTCATACTCAACGAGAAACTCGACCCACCTTCTCTATCTCACATTGAGTATTGGTTGGGTGAATATGTACCTGAGACTTTGATGGTCTGATTTTAACTCAAAAGGTCTTCCTACTAGATAGTGGTGCTAGACCTTTAGGGCATGTACTACAATGGCTAGTTCCAAATCATGAGTAGCATAGTTGACTTCATGCTTCTTAAGCTTCCTTGAAGTATAAGCTACTACGGACTCCCCTTGCATGAGTACTCCCCCTAATCCTTCCAATGATGCATCCATGCATACTATAAAATCTCCTTGGGGATCTAGAATCTTCAATATTGGTGCAGTAGTGAGTTTTTGCTTCAACAATGTGAACGCAACTTCACACTTTTCTATCCATTTGAATTCCTTCCCTTTCTTCTGAAGGTTAGTTATTTTCGAAGCAATATTTGAGAAATATTTTATGTGATATCGGTAATAGCTTGTTAAACCCATGAAGCTCCTTACTTTAATAACATTGGTAGGAGGTGGCTAGTTTAACATGGCTTCTATTTTCTCTGGATCCATAATGATCCCTTCTACTGATATGATATACCCTAAATAGTACACCTCTAAAACATAGAACTCACTTTTGGCTAGATTCTTGTAGAGTTGATTTTCCCTTAGCAGCTCCAACATGATCTTGAGATGCTTATCATGCTCTTCCTTGTTTTGAGAGTATATTAAGATGTCATCTAGAAATACAAGGACAAACTGGTCCAGATGCCTTCTGAACACACTATTCATCAAATTCATGAAGGTAATGGGAGCATTAGTCAGCCCAAAAGGTAGGATGGTGAACTCATAATGTCCATACCTTGTCTTAAATGTCATCTTGTGAGTGTCCTCCTCACGTATCCTCAATTGGTGATACCTTGATTTTAAATCTATTTTGGTAAATATCATGGCATCTCTTAGTTGGTTGAATAAATATTTGATCTTGGGTAGGGGGTACCAATTCTTTATTGTAGCCTTATTCAACATTCTGTAGTTGATACACAATATTAATGATCCATATTTCTTTTTTACAAATAAAATGGGTGCACCCCAAGGTGACACACTTGGTTTTATCAACCCCTTCTCTAATAACCCTTGCAATTGTACCTTTAACTCTTGCATCTCAATGGGTGACATCCTATATGAATATCTATGAATGGGTTCCTCTCCTGGTATAATATCAATAGTAAAATCAAATTCTCGTATAAGAGGGAGCCTAGGTAGATCCTCAGGAAATACATCCTAAAATTCTTGTAAAATTGGGTGTGCCCCTAACACCTCTTCCTTCCGATCCTTTTTAACTTCATTCAGCTTTACTATATAGATAATCCCTCCTTTCTTGAGGGCTTTCTTTAACTGCATAGTTGATAACATCTAGGGTTTAAATACCCCCTGATCACTATGAATTCATAACCTTGCCTTACCTTCCTTCGAATACTCGATCCATCTATCTTGGAAATTGATTATGGCTTTATGGGCCTATAGCCAATCCATTCCTAGAATCACATCGAAGGCATGAAGTGGGGCCACATATAAACACCATTCTATGGCATTTCTAGCTAAGTTAAACTCCATCATTGGGAAACATTGGTTTATGGAGTAAGTCTATCTAGATCCATACTCAACCTTCCATCCATGAGCCAAATACCCTGGTATTTTTGGCATATCTTTGGCTAACTTACAAGAAATGAAACTATCAGTGGCTCCACTATCTATTAATATATTTACTTGTTTATCAAAAATATTACCTTTTATGACCAACGGGGTGGTTTGCCCTTCTAATTTTTGACTCCTAATCGTAGCATAGATCTTATGCATTGGTTCCTTTCCCTTAGTGTTGGGTGTGCTTGGCCTTGGTTGGTATGGGCACTGGTTAGCAAAGTGTGGCCCTATACAATGGTAGCATCTATCCTTGGGCCCTTGTCTCTTTTTTATATTTTGCTCTTTACCCTTAATCGTTGGAATGGGACCTTGTGGTTTCTATGGAGGAGGTTTAGCATTATTGGGTTTGTTGCCCTTCTTATAAAAGTTATTTTTGAACTTCTTTTGGCTTCCATTGAATTTCTTCTTTGGATTCTAGGGGTTCTTAGCTTTTTATTCTTGTTTAGCCTCCCATTTTATAAACCCATTGCTATTCCTCTTCTTTAGTTCTTGATGTTCCTGCTTAGTCAAGGTTTCATATTTATAATAAAAATGTGACTCTGCTTTCTTTGCTAGGTCATATACCTTTTACAATGACTTAGGCTCCTACATATCTACATCATGCTTTATCCTAGATTGCAATCCATGAGTAAACTTGTGAATCCATATTTTCTCATTATAGGTGGGTACATACTTCAATAATTTTACTAGATTCCTATAGTATATCTCTACTACGTTGGTCCCTTGCCTTAGACTAGCAAACTCCTTAAATTTTAGAGCATAAAAATGCTCTGTGAGGAACCTCTTCTTGAAGATATCTATAAATTGCTTCCATGGAATGTCTATCAGTTCGATTTTTGTTTCCTCATAATAAGTTTCCCACCAATCTAGGGTAGCTCCTTCTAGGTAAATAGTAGCCCAAACCATTTGAGTTCCTAAAGAATATCCCTTTACCATGAAGAAAACTTCTAGTTCTCTTAGCCAAGCCTCAATCGCATCCCCCTCTCCTTCTCCATTGAATTTGGAGATACAAATATTCTTTAGGTCTCTCACCATCTCCTTTTCTAAGAGGGTTCTAGCTTGCTTCTGCTCCATTGTCAACCCCTCGACTTGATTGACCTCTGAATATCTAGCTTGTAAATTTTGATTCGCCATAGTCTCCAACACTTGCCTTAACTGATCTTGTAATTCAATAATTGTGGTAGTAAGTTCTTCTATTCCCATATTGGGATTTCTTGGACCCTCATTCTGGATCTCTTCTTTGACATTACTTTGTTGAGTCTATCTAGGTGGAGGCCTCTCTATCCTAGCCTTAGGTGGCATCTTGATCTGGTCCAACCAAGAAGAGAATTAGATCCTAGTTTATCTTGTTGATTTACTAATTCCCAACCACATTACAAAGTTCTTCTTGCTAATCATTAGAAATCTAGTTAGAATAGGGTTCCAAGGTTATGATGTAACATTGACACCAAAGCCCATACTAAGGTATCATAACATTCATCTCTCCTTGGGACTAACTCCATTTAGATTCTAATTAAGTAGAGACTCTAGGTTATCCCAACCTTTTAGCTTAACCCCTAGCAGGCCTTCATTGGAAATACTTGAATCCCTTTTTGCACATAAGAAGCTCTATACCCTCGAACCTAGAGCTCTGATACCAAATGTAATGACCCAAAAAATAAGAAAATAAGAAAACACATAAAAATAGAAAGAAAAGTTTATATATATATTTTTTTGACTAAGGAGAAGGATTCATAAATCCCTAACCAACCTTAGACCAACTTAATGTTTGACATCCCCTAAGTTTCTCAAGAACTATACCACATGATATTCCCCTCACGCAAGTCCCTTCTACGTAGGCCTATCTCATGTCATGCACATAAGTCCATCCATATCATAATTCTTGATGAGCTAGACTTACCACCCTCAATCATTAGAAGGTATACACACATCTCCATACTTCACACAAACCATTATGTGTGGGTATGCTACGTGTATTATGAGTTAAGCTATCAATATCATCCTCTAACAAGCTATCTTAACTCTTGGTACGATCTTCTAAACCTAGTTACCCAATCTCCCTAAGGGGGTCTCAAGCCCTTAGGTTATCCTCTAAGTTCACCTAGAACTTACACTATTTTTTTATTTAAAATGATTAAAAGCATGTAAGAAAATAGAGAATAAATCTAGATACTAAATCTAACAAAATATGCATCTTTAAATAAGTGCGATTAACCAAATCATAAAGCATCCATATAAAGAGAAGGTATACAATAAAAGGGTACATATAACCAAAAGTAGGGAGGTTATCCAAAATACAATAATCAACAATGTTCATTTATTACATAAGCATGTATGGTACACCCCATACCTTCAATAATTACTTCACATTTAATCCATCAAGAGAAATCTCCCCACAAATCTAATCTATTGCATAATCAAGCAAGAAGTAAGGTAGAGAGCAAACTTGCAAAGTGGTCCATCTCATGACTTTGGTCCTCCCACTCTTCCATCGATCAAGTGAGGATAGTAGGGGATCAGGACACTCATGGATCTAGATAGACATGCTTCTAAATGCATTTACTTATTTTATTGCCAAATTGCAACTATACAAATAACCCAAGCAATTCAACTTTCTAATGCATAGCTATTATCATAGAACTACTCCTTTCTATGACCCCTCTCATCTACTCATGAGATTCATTCCACCATGCATCCCACCATATGCTTTATTTGCAATAAATGATCCAACCCTTTCTTAACAATTAAAGTCCCATACCCTTAATTGTTAAATGAACTGGGTTCATTCATCTTATTTAATTAAATCAAACCACTTTAATTTTATCACTAAATATTTCTTATCATTTCATAAAGTAAGGTCCCATACCCTTATTTTACAAACAACCCATAATCACATTTATTTTCCAATTAAAGCCATCTACTTTAATTTTCAATAAAACCCTTTTCATTTCATAAAGCAAGGTCCCATACCCTCATTTTACAAAATGAACCATAATCATATTTAATTTCCAATTAAAGCCATCTACTTTAATTTTCCATAAAACTCTTTTCATTTCATAAAGCAAGGTCCCATACCCTCATTTTACAAAATGAACCATAATCATATTTAATTCCAATAATAGCCATCTACTTTAATTTTCCATAAACCCTTTTCATTTCATAAAGCAAGGTCCCATACCCTCATTTTACAAAATGAACCATAATCATATTTAATTTCCAATTAAAGCCATCTACTTTAATTTTCCATAAAACCCTTTTTTTAATTCATTTCATTAATCTAAAACTATTTAAATTAATGAAACTATAACTATGAGGGTTCCTATCACAAGCCAACTTCCTACTCGATAATAGAGCAAAATAGGGGTTCCTACCCAACACCTTATGACCTTTCATGGGAAATACCCACTACCAATTCTAGCATTATGTAGGTGACACACAAGTTAAGTGCAAGGTGTAGGTTTAAGGTGGTGCTCATCTCACCTCCCATGGTAGCTACGTTCCATGTCACCTTCCCAACCACTCATGAGAGTCTATAATGAAGGTGCATAACTAGGCAAGGGTAGGGAATGGCCCAACCATTAGCCTATGATCAACAAGTTTCAAATAGTGGTGCCACATCTGGACAAGGCAACTATGGCTATAAAAAAAGTAGAGAGCTACGCTCTCACAAGCTATGACTTTAACAAAGTAGAGAGCTATGCTCTCATAGCTATAACTTTAACAATGGTAGAGAGCTACACTCTCATAAGCTATAGCTATTAACAAGAGTAGAGAGCTATGCTCTCATAGCTATGACTAACAAGAGTAAAGAGCTACACTCTCACTAGCTATGACTTTAACAAGTAGAGAGCTATGCTCTCACAAGCTATGACTTTAACAAGAGCAGAGAGCTACGCTCTCACAAGCTATGACTTTAACAAGAGTAGAGAGCTATGCTCTCACAAGCTATAACTTTAACAAGAGCAAAGAGCTATGCTCTCATAAGCTATGACTTTAACAAGAGCATTAAATAGAACAACAAAAATTGAAAGTGATATTGGACCAACTTGGTCATCTTCGTCATCTATTTATCTTTGCTTTCTTCTACTATTCTATCGAGCTCTATTCTTCCAACTCTCTTCTATTCAACCCACTTTCTCTTAATTTCTCCTCTACCCTTTCTTCTTGGTATCTATACCTTTTTCCCTTGACTTCCATCCACCACCTAACTACCATTACTTCCACACCCCTTTGTCAGGTGGTAGAGGAGACGTCCCTTCTTCCTGCCTTCCCAAGGCACAACCAACATTGAAGTCCTCCCTTACTCACGTAGATGAAACCATCCCCTCACTCTAGTAGAGCCATCCCTTGCGTTAATGGGGCCATGCCTCCTTGCCAGCTAGGCTCTGCCCCAGAAACCCACCCAATTTTGAGGTAGGTTCTATTATGTGAGATAGATTTTATTGCTTTTATGAAACCCATTCTAATTAGGATAAATCACTCATTTTTAAAGGTAATCCACCATTTGTCTAAATGAACGTTTATTTAAAATAAATCATCCTTTTTTTTTCAAGAATAAATCTTTTATCATTTAAAATAATCCACCATTTATTTAAATGAATTTCTATTTAAAATAAATCACCTTTTTATTCAAGAATAAATCTATTTATCATTTAAAATAAATCCACCATTTATTTAAATGAATATTTATTTAAAATAAATCATTTTTTTATTCAAGAATAAAATCTATTTATCATTTAAAATAAATCCACCATTTATTTAAATGAATATCTATTTAAAATAAATCATTCTTTTTATTCAAGAATAAAATCTATTTATCATTTAAAATAAATCCACCATTTATTTAAATGAATATCTATTTAAAATAAATCATTATTTTTATTCAAGAATAAAATCTATTTATCATTTAAAATAAATCCACCATTTATTTAAATGAATATCTATTTAAAATAAATCATTCTTTTTATTCAAGAATATCCAAGAAGTTATGAAGGCAGTTCATTCATTCCTATTTTCCACATGATTGAGGTGAAGTGCTGAAGTGAAAGACAATTAAGCAGGTGCACAAACAAAGAGGGAGATATTTCCATCAATTTAGTCACCTGTCTCTGCCTCGAGAACTTATGATAGCTACTAGGCCATCATTTTGGGGCTCAAGGTGACTTTCTATTGATGATTATCCCTTAACCGAATGCATGCCTATATGAAGGTATCTATCCTTGTTACCTTCGAGTTGTCATATCATCATTTCCCCCAACCTCAAGTACCCTCATCTTCGGTGGATGACTCAACTTCTTCCACTTACGAGTGCACTTGATCCTACACATTGGCAATTTGTTAGCAGTAACATATTCTTCATTGTCTAATAATATTGCATAACTACTTTATTGCACAAAAACTAAGTATTAAAGCATCATACGTTAATACATTGTTTCTCCATGTTCAAAAGTCCATCTGGGAGGGTCATGACATCCTCCCCCACTAGGACTAACACCATCCTCGGTGTTGTTTTTTTTAACATAGGTAAATGTAGCCAAAATACAAATTATCACAAAAAAAAATTCTTTAGAGTTTATCAAACAAAAAGGAAAATATTTTTGCATATCCACCACTTTTTCCCAAGTGGCATTCCTTTCAGAGAAATAGTCCCACTAGACCTTACATTGCTCAAGGGTTTTCGATTTTGCATAGCCTTAGAGCAGAATTTGAGAATCCTCACTGGCATTACTTTAATTACCTCTAGGTTTACCATCTACAAATTAGAAACATCCCACACATGGTTAGGATCAACAACATATTTTCTAAGCAAATATATGTGGAAGGTGTCATGGATTTTTGACAAATTAGGAGGTAAGGCGAGTCGATATGCAACCAAACTAATCTTCTCAATGATCTCAAAGGGTCCTACAAACCGTGGATCTAATTTTATGGATTTGATTGCACTTTTCATTGGTTTGAACCTTAGGAACACTTTATCTCCCATCGAGTACTCTCTAGGGGTCCTCTTTAGATCGGCATGACTCTTCTACCTATCAATAACTTCCTTGAGTCTTTTCCTAGTCACCCTAATTTGCTCTTCCATTCCCTGATCATTTTTGGTCCAATCATAGTTCTATCTTCAGGGTTATCCCATGATAATGGTGTTCTACACTTTTTCCCATACAAGGAATCGAAAGGTACCATCCCTAGAGAAGTGTGATACTCATTATTGTAGGAAAATACTACCAATTGTAGATAGTCTTTCCATAGATTCTTGTGGTCCATGCAATACATGTGAAGCATATATTCTAGTACTTGGTTTACCCACTCCATTTGACCATCTATTTCAGGGTGGTATGTTGAACTCATGCAATTTTGTGCCTATTGCCTGGTGAAGGGATCTCCAAAATTTAGAAGTGAACTTGGAATCCCTATCCGATATGATTACTTCTAGAAATCCATGTAATAAGAACACTTCCTTGAGAAATCTACTAGTCACTATTTGAGAATTGTCATTGGTACTCCTAGGTATGAAGTGGGTAACCTTGGTCAGTTTGTCAACAACTACAAATATTGCATCATGTTGGTACCTATTTTTGATAAAACCACTATGAAGTCCATTGATATGGACTGCCATTTATTAGTAGGTATACTATGAGGGTACAAATATCTTGTGGGATGCTTGCATTCTACTTTGACCTTCTAAAATTCAAGGCATCGAGCTACAAAATCTACCTTACTTGGTTCAATTGGCCTTAGGATCCTTGCTCATTCTAGTTCAAATTTCTTGGCAATATTCATCATGATTTTGCTCCTTCCTTACTTGGTCCATGAGCTTTATGTGGCTCCTAGTTATGGATTCTATGTGTCTTCTTTGACTCAAAGCATTTATGACCTTATTCTCTTTCCCTTTTATGTACTCAATTTCAAATTCATACTCAGAGAGAAATTCAACCCACCTTCTCTATCTCACATTCAGTATTGGTTGGATGAATATGTACCTGAGACTTTGATGGTCTGATTTTAACTCAAAAGGTCTTCCTACCAGATAGTGGTGCCAAACCTTTAGGGTGTGTACCATAGTGGCTAGTTCCAAATCATGAGTAGCATAGTTGACTTTGTGCTTCTTAAGCTTCCTTGAAGTATAAGCTACTATGGATTCCCCTTGCATGAGTACTCCCCCTAATCCTTCCAATGATGCATTCATGCATACTATAAAATATTCTTGAGGATCTAGAATCTTCAATATTGGTGCAATAGTGAGTTTTTGCTTCAACAATGCAAACGCAACTTCACACTTTTCCATCCATTTGAATTCCTTTTCTTTCTTCTGAAGGTTAGTTATTGTCGAAGCAATTTTTGAGAAATCCTTTATGTGGTGTTGGTAATAGCTTGTTAACCCCATGAAGCTTCTTACTTTAGTAACATTGGTAGGAGGTGGCCAGTTCAACATGGCTTCAATTTTCTCTAGATCCATAGTGATCCCTTCAACTAATATAATATGCCTTAAATAGTACACCTTTGAAACATAGAACTCACTTTTGGCTAGGTTCCCGTAGAGTTTATTTTCCCTTAGCAACTCCAACATGACCTTGATATGATCATCATGCTCCTTATTTCAAGAGTATATTAAGATGTCAATAAGAAATACAATGATAAACTAGTACAAAATCCTTCTGAACATATTATTCATTAAATTCATGAAGGTAATTGTAGCATTATTTAGCCCAAAATGTAAAATTATGAATTCATAATGTCCATACCTTGTCTTAAATGCCATTTTGTGTGTCCTCCTCACGTATCCTCAATTGGTGATACCCTGATCTTAAATCTATCTTGGTAAATATCGTGGAATATCTTAGTTGTTCAAATAAATATTCAATCCTGGGTAGGGGGTGCCGGTTATTGATTGTCACCTTATTCAAAATTCTATAGTCGATACACAATATTAATGATATGTTTTCTACAAATAAAATAGGTGCACCCAAAGGTGACACACTTGGTTTTATCAACCCCTTCTCTAATAACCCTTGTAATTGTACCTTCAACTCTTGCATCTCAATAGGTGACATCCTATACGGAGATCTATGAATGGGTTCCACTCCTGGTATAATATCAATAGTGAAATCAAATTCTCGTACATGAGGGAGCCTAGGTAGATCCTCAAGAAATACATCCTAGATTTCTTATAGAATTGGGTGTACCCCCATAACCTCTTACTTCTGGTCCTTTTTAACTTCATTTAGATTTAATATTTAGGAAATCCCTCCTTTCCTAAGGGATTTCATTAACTACATAGCTGACAATATTTGGGGTTTAAATACCCCTTTATCACTATTAATTTGTAGCCTTGCATTACATTCCTTAGAATACTCGATCCATCTATCTTGGAAATTGATTACATATTTATGGACCTATAATCAATCCATTACTATAATCACATCAAAGGCTTGAAGTTGGGCCACATATAAACACCCTTCCATGGCATTCCTAGCTAAATTAAACTCCATTATTGGGAAATATTGGTTTACGAATTAAGTCTATCTAGATTTATACTCAACCTTCCATCCATGAGAAAAATACCCTGGTCTCTCTGGTATATCTTTTGCTAAATTACAAGAAATAAAACTATAAGTGGCTCCACTATCTATTAAGATATTTATATATCAAAAATATTACCTTTTATGACCAACGGGGTGGTTTGCCCTTCCAATTTTTGACTCCTAGTCGTAGCGTAGATCTTATGCATTGGTTCATTTTCCTTAGTATTGGGTGTGCTTGGTCCTAGTTCAGTATGGTCACTGGTTAGAAAAGTGTGGCCCTCTACAATGGTAGCATCCATCCTTGGGCCCTTATCTCTTTTCCATATTCTACTCTTCACCCTTAATCGCTGGAATGGGACCTTGAGGTTTCTATGGAGGAGGTTTAGCATTATTGGGTTTGTTGACATTCTTATAAAAGTTCTTTTTGAACTTCGTTTTGCTTCCATTAAATTTATTCTTTGGATTTTGAGGGTTCTTAAATTTTTGTTCTTGTTTAGCCTCACATTTTATAAACCCATTGCTATCCCTCTTTTTCAATTCCTGACATTCCTACTTAGTCAAGGTTTCATATTTATAACAAAAATGTGACTCTACTTTCTTTTCTAGGTCATATAACTTTTGTAATGACTTAGGCTCCTGCATCTCTATATCATGCTTTATCCTAGATTGCAATCCATGAGTAAACTTGTGAATCCACATTTCTCATTATAGGCGAGTACATACTTCAACAATTTTACCAACCTCCTATAGTATGTCTCTACTACATTGGTCCCTTCCTTAGTCTAGAAAACTCCTAGAATTTTAGAGCATAAAAATGCTCCGTGAGGAACCTCTTCTTGAAGATATCTATAAATTGCTTCCATGGAATGTCTACTAGTTTGATTTTGATCTCCTCATAATAAGTTTCCCACCAATCCAGGGCAAGTCCTTCTAGGTAAATAATAGCCCAAACCATTTGAGTTCCTGAAGAATATCCCTTCACCATGAAGAAAACTTCAAGTTATCTTAACCAAGCCTCAGTTGCATCTTCCTCTCCTTCTCCATTGAATTTGGAGATACAAACTTTCTTTAGGTCTCTCACCATCTCCTTTTATAAGATATTTCTAGCTTGTTTTTGCTCCGTTGTCAGCCCCTCGACTTGATTGACCTCTAAATATCTAGCTTATGAATTTTGATTTGCCATAGTCTCCAACACTTGCCTCAACGGATCTTGTATTTCAGTAACTATGGTAGTAAGTAATTATATTTCTATATTGGGGTTTCCAAGACCCTCATTCTAGATCTCTTATTCGACCTTACTTTGTCGAGTCTATCTAGGTGGAGGCCCTTGTATCCTAGCCTTAGGTAACATCTTGATCTTATTCTAACCAAGAAAAGAATTAGGTCCAAATTTTTCTTGTTGAGTTACTAATTCAAATTATATTACAGATTTTTTCTTGCTTCCTATTTAGAAATCTAATTAGAACAGGATTCCAAGGTTATGATATATTATCGATATCAAAGACCATACTAAGGTATCATAATATTTATATTTCCTTGGGATCGGATCCATTTATATTTTAATTAAGTAGAGACTCTAGGTTATCCCATACCTTTAGTTTAACATTAAGTAGGCTTTCATTGGACATACCCAAATTCCTTTTTGCACATAAGAAGCTCTATACCCTCAAACCTATAGCTCTGATACCAATTGTAATGATCCAAAAAATAAAAAAATAAGAAAACACATAATAAACATAAAGAAAAGTTTATATATTATTATTTTTTACTAAGGAGAAGGATTCATAAATCCCTAACCAACCTTAGACCAACTTAATGTTTGACATCCCCTAAGTTTCTCAAGAACTATACCACATGAGATTCCCTTCATGCAAGTACCTTCTAGGTAGGTATATCTCATGTCATGCACATAAGTCTATCCATATTATCATTATTAATGAGCTAAAATTACCATTCTCAATCATTAGAAGGTATACACAAATCTCCATACTTTACACAAACCATTATGTGTGGGTATGCTATGTGTACTGTGAGTTAAGCTATCAATCTCATCCTCTGATAAGCTATCTCAACTTTGGTATGATCTTCTAAACCTAGATACCAATATCCCTAAGGGGGTCTCAAGCCCTTAGGTTATCCTCTAAGTTCACCTAGAAGTTACTACTATTGTTTTATTTAAAAGTATTAAAAGCACGCAAAAAAACAGAGAACAAATCTAGATATTAAATCTAACAAAATAAACATATTTAAATAAGTGTGAATAACCAAATCATAAAGCATCCATATAGATATAAGGTATACAATAAAAGGGTATGTATAACTAAAATTAGGAAGGTCATCCAAAATATAATAATCAACAATGTTCATTTATTACATAAGCAAGTATAATACACCCCAATGTGCTTGTATGTTGAAAATGTGTCAAATAAGTACTTAGAATACCTTAGTGATTTGCAAATAACTGTTAACAAGAGGCCTATGTTGGTAATATTTTATTATGCTATGCTATTGATTGTTCATGAAATTTAATGAAATGATGAGTGAATTGGTTTTTATGTTGCTTTAAAATGAAAGAAAAATGATCCAAATGATTAACCTTAAAATGTAATAACCTTTGAAAACCCTTATAAATTAACCCCCCCTTTGATGAAATTACAATTTTCATAAAGGGAAATTAATCTATAGCCTTGAATACAATGGCCTTTTGAATGCCAAATAAATTACCCCCTTTAATGAAATTGATTTTCATAAAGGTAAGTTAATTTATTTGCTTGAAAATTAAATACAAAGCTTGAAATGCGAAATACAAATTTATGAAATTATAAAATTCCTTGAAAATATGAAATTTATTAAAAAAATTATAATTCCCACCATGTTTCAAACTAAAATCGAAATTGCTTTAATAAAAAATATAAAGCTTATTCTTTGAACTTGTGCATCTCTCTTGTGGATTTTATTTTTTTACATTTTTTATTTTATTTGGAACAAATTTTAAAAAATGAAGAAGTTTGGGCTAAAGAAATAAAATAAAATGCTAAAACTTTTAAAATTTCACACAGACCATACAACATTTGTATCCTATAAAACCAACATTAAATGTGATCTGAATTCATGCAATCTAACATTTAATGCAGTGCAATATTCTAAGGATAAATGCAATATATTGAAAAATAATGAATGAGTTAACCATCAACATGTATAAAAATCATGTATTTCCAAAATATTACAAAATAAGATTTTCAATAATTCTAAAAAATATAGAATACTCTATTTTGAAATGGCATCTCATTTGAAATGTTATGCTCCAACATGGAAGGAGAGTTTCCAAAATCATTCAAATGATAGCATTCTACTTCCTCTGTATTTCTTTTTTCTGTCTCCAAGTCTATGACCATTTCCTTGGCTTACAATGGTTTATTTATAACTTTAAAAATTTATTTCTGACCGTTCATTCCTATTCAGTTTCATTCTGTTCCACAACAAATTATTTCCCCTTTGTTTACCTTTATACCAAAGAAAATGAATACCACTTTTGTGCATAAATTTATTTTTTTCTTTTTAAAACATATTTAATAATTATTAAATTATACATCTTTTTTTAAAGATAAATCAAATTTTTCATTTTCATCCATAATGTCAGCGCCCCTTATATACGGTCATATCACTGCATATTGAATCAACCTTTGATCTTGTGTAATAATTATGATTCCTAAACCTGGTTCATAATTGCTAAAAATTCAAGACGTCGAATTCCCAATGAAGAACTTTTTAGATATCTTCTTTTGTATTCATCTTGCACTAGGATTTAAACCAGTTTATTATATAAGACTTTATAATAGTTTAGCATTGAACAAATCCTTAGTTTCAATATAAACAAAATGACCCTGTGCTCTTTCGTATTGCATGCACCCTTCACTGATGTTTGTCGTACCATAATTCTCTTTCATTTATGTTGATGAGGTGCTACGTAATGCTTTTCACATGTATTTTAAAATACACCCTGTGTACATATCTTAAAAATTAAATATTTCATGTGCCCGACCTTGAGCAAATCATCCAATCATTTTTAGGTAACACTTTTATTAAATCACATAAACTCAACCCATGTTTTTCTTCATACTCAACCCATAATGATGACAATGTGCATATGATAGCCTTTACTAGGCATGTAAACACAACCAACACAATTCATATTTTGAATGATGTTACTCCTGTTACCAATCCTGACAGTCATCATAGCCTAAAAAATCTTTCGACTTGAGTCCTTATCTTTTTAGTTGCATGCATTGGACTATGTTTATCCAATGTCATCCACCCTATTAAGAATGATCTCACTACTTAAAACCTACTATCAAACATGTTGCGATCATGTTTGACATCTATCAAAGTTTGATGCACTATTCCTCTTATAATTTGTCCATGTTTTTATTTAACAAAACTTGTGGATTATTTGGTGAAATTGAAGATGACACACACTACCATCGGATGCTGCCACTATGAGAACTTTTTTATCGTATATATAGAATTACATAATTTCATTTTCTGTCTAGCTCTCATATCCAACACATTTTGAACACACTACCTTTTCTACATATTTTTAGTGGCTTGCACGTCATCCTACACTTCATTTCTAGGTATTAACAGAGATAAAATATAGATACTCATCATAAATCTAGATCTACGCATCCTCTGATGTTTTCTTAAAAATAATGTTGATGTCATGTCTAATGATCCATACCTACATCATCATTGTGTTATTTTTGGTTTCATTCTTATACAAGATCCACCCAAATCATTGGTGGTCCTTGTTTGGTACTTGCCTTTGTTTATTCCATCTCATTATCACTATTTTAAAAATCCATCATCATCCATTCATGGTATCCCTTTGTGACTCGTTAGTGTCAAACGTTTCCTGCATGATCATGTCCTTCGTGCCTATCGATCTGTGTGGCCATCACTACCGCTATATACGTACTAGACCCCATATTCATCCATGATGACATGTGGTTGTCCTAGAGAAACATACTTCATATAGGTGCTAGCTACAGTAGCTGAAAGACGATTCAAAGATAAAATATAGTTCAATATTCAACATGATTTTGCGATGATTGGCTCCATAAATACACAAAGAAATTTGTTTCATCCACAATCATGAATACCATAACCTCTCCAATCCATGTGCCCTAGATAAAATATCACATGTATCATCGACAACTTGTCCCACATGTGTCAGGTGTTTTATCAATGAATACTATATCAATACAAACAAGCAATATGTTCAATGTCGAGTTGTTCACATAACAATTCACCTCTTAACCATTTTGTCCTTGGTAACCATGTTGGGAATCCACTTCGTAAATATACTATTGGAAGTCCATTTCATAAACCATGTTTTTCTATTCCATGCATATACAAAACAAAACTTAAATCATGGGAATTTGAACTCAAATCCTAATTTTTTCAAGAATGAAAGAGAAGATTTTACCTCTTTCTCATCTAAAATAGATAAATCATAAGAAAATTTTACCATTTCTTCCCTTTCAATTGCAGCAATGTGTTCTACAAACTCATGTTCAAAATTATTGAATGTTGAAACTTTCTCTAATGCTAAATTTAGCACGCCATTTTATTATTGTACAAGGATTACAAGATCTTCATGTGATATAAAAGTTTTAGCATCCTTCATATCAAATGAAAGAGCAATTTTATTAGTGTGAGTGTGAGAAATAAATAATTCTTCATATCTTCCCCAACCATTATAATAATTATCTTCCTATAACATTTGATGAGATTGCATCCCTTCTTTCATTTCTTTAAATTCAACAATTGACTGCTTTTCAAACTCACCTTCATCCACTTTTGAGGGCTCAATTGTTTCCAAAATTGGATCAACTCCTGCATTTAATTTTCTATGATTATCCCAATCCTCATTTGTAAATAATGACTCTAAACCATTCATTTCTGACTAGTCACTATTTAAAACACATTGGCTTTTTTTATCATCTCTTGTAATTGTTTCATTCAACTCTATGGAAGGTTCTGATCTATCACATGTTTCAACACTAGTTAGATCTAGGATTCTTCTATCATTTGAAGACTCATACATTTTTACATTTTATGGAATTTTGCCTCAACCTGACTCATTTGTGATCTCTGATTGTGATATTTATGTCTAAGTCAATATAAATGATTCATATTAACACCTTGAGCAATCAATTGTTGTTAAAATATTATTACCTCATTGTAGGCTCTAGGCAATGATGTAATTTTAAGAAGTTTCACCAAGAACATAGAAGTAACATGATCTAAGGCACCCATGTATATTTGAGTAGATCTTTCTTATAAAATGATATAATGTGTCCCCTCCTTGGTATACAACCTATGGAACTTTTTATTGAATGATCTCATGGGTTCATCATTTTTTTTGTGGATAGAGATATATCAGTTTAACATTATAACTAAGTCAACCTGTTTTCCAAAATGACTAAGAAAATTTACCTCTAATTGATCCCAAGACATGATAGTGTCTAGACGTAAATGAATATACCAGTCTAACTCAACCTCATCCAAAGTGTGTGAAAACAACCTACAAGCAACATCTTCATTCATAATTTTCAAATAAATTAAAATGTCCTTGTATCTTTGAATATGTTCCTCAGCCAAGGTCACATCATGCCTAAACTAAGGTAAATATTCTTCTACACCTTCAAGGATGTGATGAGTAGGAATTTTTAAATGACCATAATAACCCTCTACCAAGATGACATTCCTATTGGAGTGAGCATTGCCATATTAAAGAACATAAATTTATTACCAAATTTATTAGTCAAAGAAATATTTTGCAAAGAATCATGAAATGACTAATGATTAACTGAAAGATATACATCAATTAAACCAATGACTTCAAATAAATATTTTAAAGAAACATGAACAATTTAGCATTTAAATAGCAAAAAGTAAACCAATTCAGGTCCTCCTTCTAGCGCCAATTTTGTTGAGTGGAATTTTTGCCCAATTGTAAAATAACCATCACAACCAGGATTTTAAAATGAAAACCCTCTCTTACAAAGAAATATAAATTTCTCCAAGGTTCATTTCACTTAATATGTGCTTGTATGTTTGGAAATGTGTCAAATAAGTGCTCAGAATACCTTAGTGATTTGCAAATAATTGTTAACAAAGGGCTTGTGTTGGTAATATTTTATTATGCTATGTTATTGATTGTTCATGAAATTTAATGAAATCATGAGTGAATTGGTTTTTATGTTGCTTTAAAATGAAAGAAAAATGATCCAAATGATTAACCTTAAAATGTAATAATCTTTGAAAACCCTTATAAATTAACCCCCCTTTGATGAAATTATAATTTTCATAAAGGGAAATTAATCTATAGCCTTGAATACAATGGCCTTTTGAATGCCAAATAAATTACCCCCTTTAATAAAATTGATTTTCATAAAGGTAAGTTAATTTATTGCTTGAAAATGAAATACAAAGCTTGAAATACAAAATAAAAATTTATAAAATTTTAAAATTCCTTGAAAATTTGAACTTTTTTAAAAAATTTCTAATTTCCACCATTCTTCAAACTAAAATCAAAATTGCTTTAATAAAAAATTTAAAGCTTATTATTTGAACCTATGCATCTCTCTTTTGGATTTTATTTTTTTTACATTTTTTATTTTATTTGGAAAACTTTAAAAAAAATGAAAAATTTAGGGCTAAAGAAATAAAATAAAATGCTGAAACTTTAAAATTTCACACAGACCCTACAACATTTGTATCCTACAAAACCAACATTAAATGTGATCTGAATTCACGCAATCAGACATTTAATGCAGTGCAATATTCTAAGGATAAATGCAATATATTGAAAAATAATGAATGAGTTAACCATCAGCATGTATAAAACTCATTTATTCCCAAAATATTACAAAATAAGATTTTCAATCAATTTTAAAAAATATAGAATACTCTATTTTGAAATGGCATCCCATGTGAAATGCTATACTCCAATGTGGAAGGAGAGTTTCCAAAATCATTCAGATGATAACATTCTACTTCCTCTGTAATTCTTGTTTTCTATCTCCAAGTCTCCAACCATTTCTTTGGCTTACAATGGTTTATTTATAACTTTAAAAATTTAGTTCTAACCATTCATTCCTATTCAGTTTTATTTTATTTTGTAATGGATTATTTCCCCTTAGTTTACTATACCAAATAAAATGAATACCAATTTTATGCATAAATTGATTTTTTATGCTTTCTTTTAAAACATCTTTGATAATTATTAAATTATACATCTCTTTTCAAAGATAAATCAAAAATTTTATTTTCATCCATAATGCCAGTGCTACTTATATACAACCATATCATTGCGTAATGAATCAACCTTTGATATTGTCTAATAATTATGATGTCTAAACCTGGTTCAGCATTGACAAAAATTTGAGACACTGAATTCCCAATGAAGAACTTTTTAGATCTCTTCCTCTGTATTCATCTTGCACTAGCAGTTAAACCAGTTTATTATATAAGACTTTATAATAGTTTAGAAGTGAACAAATCCTCAATTTCAAAAAAAACAAAATGACCCTGTGCTCTTTCGTACTGCGTGCAGCCTTCACTGATGTTTGTCGTACCATCATTCTCTTTCAATTATACTGACGAGGCACTGCATAATGCTTTTCACACAAATTTTAAAATACACCATGTGTACATATATTGAAAATTAAATATTTCATGTGCTCGTCCCTGAGAAAATCATCCAATCATTTGTTTGTATCACATTTATTAAATCATGTAAAATTAACCCATATTTTTCTTCATACTCAACCCATAATACAGACAATGTACATATGATAGCTTTTCCTGGGCAAGTAAACATAGCCAACACAATTTATATTTGAATGATGTTACTCTTGTTATCAATATCGATGGTCATCATAGCGTAACAAATATTTCGACTCAAGTAACTATATTTTACGTTACCTGCATTGGATTGTGTTTAACCAATGTCATCCACCGTATTAGCAATTATCTCACTGCTTAAAACCTACTATCAAACATATTGCGATCACGTTTAATGTCCATAAAATTCCGATGCACTATTCCTCTTATAATTCGTCCATGTTTTTATTCAACAAAACCTATGGATTATTTGGTGATATTGAATATGACACACGCTTCCATCGAATGCTACCACTATGAGACCTTTTTTTATCATATATACATAATTACATAATTTCATTTTCTACCCATCTCTCATATCCAATACATTTTGAACACACTGCCTTTCCTCCATATTTTTAGTGGCTTACACGTCATCCTACTCTTCATTTCTAGGTATTAACAGAGACAAAATATAGATGCCCACATCAACCCACGTCTATGCATCCTCTAATATTTGCTTGAAAATAATGTTGATGTCGAGTCTAATGATCCATATCTGCATCATCAGTGTGTTTGTTTTGGTTTCATTCTTATACATGATCCACCCAAATCATCGGTAGTCCTTGTTTGGTACTTGCCTTTGTTTATTCCATCTCACCATAACTGTTTTAAAAATTCATCAACATCCATTCATGGTATCCCTTTGTGACTCACCAGTGTCAAAAATTTCTTGCTTAATCATGTCTTGCATACTTATCGATTTGCATGTCCATCACTACCTCTGTATACACACTAGATCCTATATTTATCCACGATGACATGTGGCTATCCTAGAGAAACATATTTCATATAGGTGTTGTCTATAGTAGCTGAAAGACGTCTCGAAGATAAAATATAGTTCAATATTCAACGTGATTTTGTGATGATTGGCTCCATAAACACAAAGAAATTTGTTTCCTCTACAATCATGAAGACCATAACCTCTCCAATCCATGCGCCCTAGCTAAACTATCACCTATGTCATCGGTAACTTGTCCCACATGTGTCGAGTGTTTTCTCAATGAATACTATATCAATACAAACAAGCAATATGTTCAATGTTGAGTTGTTCACATAACAATGTGCCTCTCTTAACCATTATGTCCATAGTAACAGTTTTGGGAATCCACTTCATAAACCATGCTATTGAAAGTCTATTTTGTAAATCACGTTGTTCTGTTCCACGCATCTGTAAAACAAAACATATTTTCTTTGTTAAATTAAATTAAATATAAATATTTTAAATGTTGTATTTTTAAAAAATTTAACTAATTTAAAACATTTATAATAAACAACCACTTTCTCTTAATTTAAAAATCACATATTTTATAAATGTTTTAAATTTTCTCTCTAAAAATTTTAACCAAATTAACACATTTATAATAAAAAATAATTTATGTTAAATTAAAATATCACAACACAAAAAAAACAACAAGACTTCACTAACCTAAAACAAAAACAGATATTAAAGTAAACTAAGCATTACAATTTTAAAACAACAAAACATAAACAATCCAACATGAAACAATAACAAACATAAACAACTTTTACAAAATAAAAATGAACTAAATTAACACAAGAATGTCAACAAACTACTCCATCAAAAAATTTAAAAATAACAAAGGTACAAATTTTCAAATTTTTTAAGTGGGTCTCCAATTTTGGGTTTGTTGTGAAATGGTCACAACATAACACCAATTCCCTTACCAATCATATATCATTCTATGATGGTATTTCTAGGTGTAATGAATTTAATATTAGTCAACTGCACCTCCACAATGGAACTACTAAATATCCTATGCTTAACCGCCCCATCTCCATGATAGGTTTAGTTAAGGAAACCATCACTCCATGTGATAGTTTTGCATGAACACATGAGCCTACCCACTAAATATGACATCACTTAATCCCTTGCACATGGATCCCAAACCTCCATGGTTAGGAGTAAGATTCAAGCTACACCACTTAGAATCTTGTCTCAAGACTCCTCATCTTTGGATCACACTCGAGTTGACCACTCAAAATATCTACTGCAAAAGAACCCTAGGTGTTGCCTCCTCGTAACTCCCTCTAGTTTGGTTTCATATTAAGGATTCTATACATGGTTACCTAAATATTATCCTTTTATTATCCCCATACTAAAATAAACAACATCCAAATCTTAACTAACTCTCTCTATCTCAAACATAAAAATAAGCGTGTTTATCTTGCTAAAGCAAAAAAAGACTTAATTTTTTTTTTTTAAAGCCAAAAACCCCTTGCGGAGCCGCCTTGGTCTGAGAGACCATGAACAGGGGGTTCTACACCATCAAAGTCACCCGGGAGTCACACCCGACCCTTCCCGCACCAACATTATCAATTGGATTTTGGATCCACAATTCAACTTTTATGGTGGAGATTTGAACCTAGGACCTCCCTTGGAGGATTGCCCTCTCCTCTCCAACTCACCTACAACACCTAGGTAAGACTTAAAATTTTTAAGAAGCATAGTAAATAAAGTGATTGCATTTCTAAATCAGTTCTATACAATTTATATTCATATTTACATTCATTTAATCTACATACAAAACCCTTCTAAGGAGTTTCATAATGAAAAAACCATAATGCAATCCTTTCATAAAATACCAAATTATTTTTATAAGAAGAATACATCTTGCATGTCTTCCTTAGTAACAAATTTAATTATAATTATCCGCACTAATAATTTAAATTTCTATAGCACATATCTTTTCTTACAAATTAATTTACAACATAGTCATATTGTAAAGCATAATAAAATCCTTCTTATCCATAATTTGATTCATTGTATTCCTTGCTCCATTGTGAGATAATTGGAGTGAGGGATTAGGACAGCTCATTATGATGCAATATGCATACCTATATGCTTTTTTAAAATAATACACCCATAAAACCATATACATTTGAAAATAAATCATTCTTTTCTTTTCAAAGCATAACAAGGAAACCCCATAATTTCCTTGAAAATAAATGGACTCCATATCCATTTATCTCTCAATTATTTTATAGTACAATGTAGATAAGAAATACACCATTATATTCCTTCACTAATGGACTTCACGTCCATTCACAATTTAGCAAATTCATCAATCAATTTGAATCTACCAAAGTACAATAAAAATAATTCTTCCTTTACCAACAAAAATAATTAATTCATATTTTATTGCTACCCATTTAAAATTAAGGCATCTAAAACTTAATTCAATCCAAATAAAACTTCTTTCTTTTAAAAATAAAGTCAAAAAATAGACATGCTTCACTCATCAACCAAATATTCTTCCCATTCCAGAGCCATTTAATAAAGCATAATATTACTCATTCTATAAACAAGCGAATCCTTTACAATCTAATAACATCCTAAATTTTCAATGGTTTAACTACTCCAATATCTAGAAAGTTAAAACATTGTCTATTATTTTAATTACTCTATGCAAAACGTAGTTACATACTCTACTCAAAAAACTACCACAACAAAGGGGTGTATGACTACATGAATGAGTATTAACATTTGCATTGATAACATTCAAATTATAAGGTGGTTTTCTATTTAAGCTATGTTCAAAATCCAACGATTGTTTTTAACTCTTGCTAAAGTTCAGTTTTGGAATAAAGAGTTAGAGGTTTTGAATTTACACAAGGCAGAATAATTATGTCCTCAAAGCAAAAGAGTTAAGCAATTGCTTATTTTAAACAATTCAATTATTTCCTTCTATTAAAGTAAAAGAAAACTAAGCATTTCATTAGAGCCAAATAAAATTTAGTAAATCACAACCAGATGTACAGTTCCTAAATGCCACATGCATGCTATCAATCTAATAAAAAATAAACAATAAATAATCCTTTAAGCTTGTGAAACCAAAATGTTAATAGATCTGAGGGCTTGGTTCAACGGTTAAAATGCCTCTGTAGGAGCATAGAGACCAAGGTTCCAACCCCTTAGGCCCCGTAGTATCATTGGGTGTATTGCAGCAGCGTAGCTAGATACATAAAAAGGTTTACCCGATGCAACTTGAGGTTATAGTGGCGACAAGGAGTGATATTTGTACCCATAAAGAGGCAGAGAAAATTATTACAAGTTACCAATTCCTCTACTATAATAAAAAAAAAAAATGTTAACATAGCTCAAAAATATCTATCGAGTGGAAAGCACTGTGTCATCGCGTTACTTATAATAGGGTAATGAACCAAGCATTAAATCAATGCTAAAATGTCCTTAAAAACAACCTAGAAATGTCATGTAACATCCGTACTACATATCATTATTTTATTTGGAAGAATGTGATATTGCATTTAGTTTTGTGATGCAGGTGCAGGTCTTTGGATGAAAGCAAAATTGCTAGAAGAGAACACCCACCACCTACTGGAGACAATATTGAGGCTAGGTAAGGTGGGATATGATGTCGTGCTTATGGCACTGTGGCTCGTGGGTACATTGAAACCCACTAAAAATATCATATAGGTCATACTGCTTGAACTTGCACTATGTCTTCTTACATTAAATACATTTTGCCTGTTGATTTTATAAAATATAAATATAAATATTTTAATTTTTTTTTAAATAATAATAATAATAAATATATGATAATAAATAAAAATAAGGCTATAGTTATAGTGGTAATATTAAAATATATAACCATTCGAATGATGTATATTAAAAATAGTAAAAATAATAATATAATAATATATGTTCAACAAATATTAAAATATATATATATATATATATAAATGCATTAAGGGGAGGTCTCCACACGGAGAAGTGGATGCTTCCCCAATTGGTGGCCAAAGAACGTGATAGATGGTCATTTGAAAGGAGCCTATGTGTCCTACCATAAGGGACACTTAAAATATTTTTAAGCATGATACATGGTGGTATGACATGGATGAGTTGGTTTGAATTTCCTCCTTTACAAACTACAAGTAAGCTCTGTGACAAATGCCGAAGACTCCACGATGCTCCACCAGCTTATATGAGGTTGATTTTCTAGTCTCTGAGTGTGGGAAAAAAATCTTGCTGGTAGTGTTAATATAGTAATTTAGTCATATCTAAAAGAATGGATTAATGGTGAAATTCTATTATTAATAATGGTTACGGGTTGATTGAATTTCCATTCGTTGTTTGCACTGAAATTATTATCCGTAGGTGATGGGTTGGAAAGATTGAATTTTTAAAATACTACTTGCACTAAAATTAATATTCGTAGGTAATGGGTTGGAAATATTGTATTTTTAAAATGTTGCTTGCACTGAAATTAATAATCATAGGTAATGGGTTGAAAAGATTTTTTTTTAAATAATATTGCTTATTGCATTCATCGTAGTATGCATAGCATTAGAGCCACGTTGACCCATTCAACACCCTCTTTCTTGTCTTTGTCAAGTTCAAATGAGTACCTCATTCTCAGACATTGGTTATCGCTTGTAGTCCAGGATGAAAGGAGACACTAAAACCTTGAGCGTTCGAAGACACCAAGATCTAAGTAGGGATTTGCATATAAAGGATTGATATTTTATTTTTGTAAATGATAGTGAATCTTTTCTATGTATTCAAATAAGACTCTGAAGCCCAAGTATGGTTGGTTTGTCCATACATAAATTCTAGAGCATTATTTAAGTGGTTTCGGATTTTCATAATAACTGCGCCCAACTTCCTTATAGTAGTAAATTCTATAATAATAATTCTTTTTTTAAAATGACTATCAGTAAATAGTGAAATTTAGAAATTGGTGGATAAACGTAGAAAGCAAAGGGGTTTTCCTCCTATTACCAAAAATTTGAGTTGAAATGTTTGTCTTATTGGAATTGCATAGCGAAATTCGTAGGGAAGGAAAATATGATTGCTTCTTAACTATGGATATAACCACCTTTCATTTGCGTAAATTTTTAAAATTTATGCGGGTTAAATATAATTTTCTTTTTAGAAAAACTATACAGTGACATGGACAATCTCAAGATTAAAATTATTTTATATGGTAGATTTTAGTTCTCCAGAGATACTTGTGGATGTGACAAAATGCCATTATAATGTTTGTCTTATAGAAATTATTTATTTAATTGAATATCATGATTCAATGGTTAAAATCGTTATAAAATGTAAAACATAATCTAATATGTGGATATGATGTGAATGAAGAACCTAATAAGTTTTTTTTTAACTATTTTAAATTCAGCAACATCAATGATATTACTGGTAAATAATTTATTTAATAGTTGACCTTCTATAAATGAGGGATTATCGGAGGCCATAGATGGTAGTATCGTGAGTTCTTCTCTTTCGTAAGACATTCCAATAAACTAGATTTGGCCATATAGTCCTTTCCTCGATGGGTGTATTGTTAGGTTGTTTTAATCACAGTTTTCTAGCTTTAATGTTAAATTATTTGTGTTGGCATCTGGTCCACAAAAGAAAAATCCGAGAGAAAATGTGAAGTACCATATAAACATAGGTTTAGATGAAAGCGAAGAAGTTGTCTCATTGTTTAATTTTTAGAAAACTTAAAAAAAAAAAAAACTTACTGCTTAATTAAATTAGACACAATATTAATAACAACTCTACGAATTGTAATATCGTCAGGTTTAGACTGTAAATAATAAATTAATTTTTATATATATATATATATATATATATATATATATATATATATATATATATATATATATATATATATATATATATATATGTTTCTTATGTTAGATTGTATATTTTAGCACCTATGGTGCACACACAATAAGCCTCTACACATAAGGGTTGGTCTTATCCTAAATAATTTAATATAAAATAATTTTAAAATTATAAATTAAATAGAATCTTCTTTAAATATCCTCTAAATTTTTAGGTTCTAAATAAGAAATTTTAAGATTAACTTAGCAAAATTGATATTAATGGTTAAAGAATAAAATATTATTAACTATGATATTTTCATAACCTTTAGGAACTAATAGTGGACGAGTTCTGATCAGAAGTAGAAACGACAAAGTTTACTTTAGAGGAAAATTATATATGTTTAATAAAATATGTATGTCTACCGAGAAGTAGCTAAGACTCTCCTTAAAATGAACTTCTATCTTTTAGTTTTTTTATATGAAACTCCTAAGTGAGAAGAAAATCATTTTTATTGTTTATATTTATGAGTTTCTCTTAAATTATATTGGTTAAAAATATAAGTGTGTGAATAATATGAATATTAAAATATTTAGATAATTTTTTTAAGCTTTTTGTTTATAAATAAAATCTAGTAATCAAACGACCATTCTGAAGACTACCTTGGACAAAGAAATTTAAAACTGAAACTAAATTAAAAATTGTACTCCAAAGTTGGAAATACGATGTAAGGGGTGCTTATCGAGTAAGGATAGAACTTAACCAACTACAATAACCACGATGGTGACTATTGTGAATCAGATTTACCTGTTCTCCAGCTATAGGGAAGGACAGAGATTCTACGCTGTTGAGAGTAAAGGGCGACGAAATGGGACGTCACTTTAGGGTAACATACGAGTAGTACGTGAGGATGCTTATGAACCTACTCCAGTTGTGTAATTGCCAACAAGACTCATAATTAGAGAGCTAGTCCTTGAGGTTGGAAGGTCCAGCGATAGATGGTATGGGCAGCATCATCGTCAATCAAAACTAGGTCTGGGACATCTGGTTTAGAGACCATGCAATGACAGACCCTAGTTATATCTTAGTTGAAGATCACAGACTAGGCACTGGCATAGTTATTCTAGCTCTAAAGCATGTACACAAAAAAATTATAGGATTGTAAATCCACAAGCTTTGAAGCAAGGGAATTACTACGACCATCCTTCTAGGTGTTATGGTCCCTGAAAGGGCAACCTCATGCCAAGATCAATAGTAACCCAAGGGAGGGGTGAGGGTATGATATTAATGGTAATCCATTGCAAGAATTTTGTCAGTCCCGAGCACTTAATTCACCATATGCAGTGGTATGAAAACTTGAAATGCAGTTTCTCTATACTAAGAATTAATATCAAGCTGGGTTATTCAGTGTAAACATATGACTTTTAAGTTTATTAGATAAAAAAATTGTATTTGTGTTTTGACAACCAGGTGAGTATACCTGGGTTGTTATAGTTGGTATCATAGCCTAGGTTGTGAAACCTTAGCCTATTAAGTATGAATTGTTGTTTTAACATAATTTTTTTGTCGTTAGGAATGATGGGGACCTTGAAAAGAGCAAGTATTAACCTGCAAGAGAAATTGCAGAGGTCCCAAGAAAGGGACTAATGTGACTCGTATGAGAGTCAAAAAGGGTACAAGCTACTGATGTACCATGGTGGATGGTCAGGAAAGAGAAAGAGCCTATAGCTACAAGAGCTATGTAGAATGATGAGAATATGGCTTGAATGATTCAGTTGATGTAGGAGCAATTGAATAAACATGAATAAATGGAGATCCATAGGGTTCAAATGGCTGAGTACATGGATTAGTAGAGGGCATAGATGGCCTAGCAGTAGGAAATAATCACCCAGCAATAAAAATTTATTGATAATTTGTCTAAGGGAAAGGAAACCAAGAAAGTAAGCTAGTTTCCATAGGGTTCCTCAAGAAAGAAAGTTGGTGTGGAGCTGCAAAATAAAATTAAGAAGTTGGATATTTCCAAATTTGATGGTAAAGGAGATGGTGAAATAGTCGCCAAATGGCTAAGTGAGGTCGAAAGATATTTTTCAATTTAGCCACTTGAAGTCCAAAACAACATGGATTATGGCACACTTGGAAGGTCCAGCAAGAGATTGGTGGACCACATATAAGAAAATCACACAAAATGAAGCCGCATATATTCCATGATAAGAGTTTAAAAAGGAATTCAAGGATAACTTCCTTACACATCAATTTTATATTGAAAAGCATAGAGAATTCACTAACTTATGTCAGGGTAATATGACTATAATTGAGTATTACCAAAGGTTTGTGCAGCTTCTAAAGTATACCCCGAAATATGATGGACAAGAAAAATTTAAAGCTCATAAATTTGTAATGGGGCTACATCCAAAATACAGTCAACCAGTTGGGGGTAAAGTACCTGAAACATTAATAATTGCTTATGACGTTGCTCGATATGAGGAAGTAAGCCAGAAAGAGGTAAAGGCTTATTATTAACAAGTTGAAATGGAAAATTCCAATAAAAGGAGATACCTTGAGCAAAATAGGAGCAGGGATTAGCACAAGAAGTATAGATAAGGTGGACAATACATAAATGAAAATAAGAACAGGGGTAAATTCCAAGGCAACAGAGGGTAGCTAGATTGGAGAAACTACCAAGAAAAGAAAAACAATAATTGGTAGCAGAGTGGAAATAGCAATCAGGTAAAAGAAGGAGATAAACAAAGAAATGTGGGTCCAAATGTGTGTTATGCATGCGGAGCCTTGGACCACTTTGCTAGACAATTCCAAATAAAGTTGAACGAACAAATTCCACTAAAGAAGCCCCATGCAAAATATTTACTGCCATAGGTAAACCCAACCTTTTAGGCCAAGCTACTCTATTTCTGATTAAAGGAAAATTAGGCAAAAGAGATGTACACATTTTAATTGATAGTGGTGCAATATATAGTTTCATTTCAAATAGTATTTTGAGGGACATGTCAAAAACCTGGGATTGTGATAGAATGGGTGGTAGACCAAGTTAGGGTCTAGACTAACCTACTACGCCAACCAATGGCTATTGAGATCCAAATCGCTCCTTTACATGTTTTGATACATGCTTTGATTATCGTTTAACCCTGATGCATGGACCTAGAGAGTCCAATAAGATGCTAAAAATTGCTGGATAGATCAAATGAGGGTCTGAACCAACCAATACATTTAATCGATATTTTCTCTTTTCTAAAACCTTGAGAGGGTCAGTCAAATGTAAAATTGCTATATTATCAACCTCTTCCATGTACGGCATACAAAGCCTAAATGGGCATAGGTGCAAGACACCATTAAAGTGGGATAATTTGGATGATCAAGAAATGATCGATCATGATAAGGAGGTCCAATTAAAGAAAATATGCCAACGACTTCGTAAAGTTGTAGACCGATAGAAGAGTTATGTGCATCTTAAAAGAATCCCTTGAGAATATAACGTTGATGATCAAGTCCTCCTCAAATATAAACTAACCAAATGTTCCATCAAGACTACCAAATTGAGCCCCAAACTTGTTAGTCCTTTTGACATTCTTGTCGAAATAAGTCCTGTTGCTCGCCCTGCCACCAAATTTATCTAAACCCCATAGTGTTTCCATGTGTCCCTCATCTGCAAGTATGTAGCTAACCCATCTCATGTTCTAGATGTATATCATTTGTAGACATTGGACCTGCAACTCATTGAGTTTCAATTAGTTAAAATTTTGGGATACAGAACAAAGAAGCTGAGGAAAAATATAATAGAACATTATAGGGTCCAGTGGGATCATTATTCATAGAAAAATGCAACTTGGGAGGATGTTACTGAAATGAAAAAAAATTCCTTTCTTGTTTGAAAACTGCCAATTAAGAGACAATTTGAATAATTTTATTTGTGTATTCGATATTTTGGTACATATTCAGTATATTTGTGTGATAATGTTGTATGCAACTTTTACCTAATTCATGGTTATTTCTTATAAATGTATATTCAGTTAATTTATAAACATGCAAGTTTTTTTGGCTAACACAAGGACTGTGTTGATTCCTTTTTGGGGAGAATGTAACATCCCCACTACATGTCATTATTTGGAAGAATGTGATACTGCATTTAGTTTTGTGATGCAAGTGCAGGTCTTCGAACGGAATCAGACTTACCAGAAGAGGAGAACACCCACCACCTAGTAGAGATAGTATTGAGGCATCAGCTAAGTTGGGATATGATGTCGTGCCTATGGTAGCATGGCTCATGGGTACATGAAGCCCACTAAAAATATCATATAGGTCATATTGCTTGAACTTGCACTATGCCTGCTTGCATTAAATGCATTCTGCCTACTAATTTTTTAAAATATAAATATATATAGTTTAATTTTAAAAATATATATTTTTAAATAATAATAATAATAAATATATGATAATAAATCCCCATGGTGGATGTGTATAATAAGTATTACTAAAAATGAAAAAATATATATATGATAATATGTTAAAATAAGGCTATAGTTATAGTAGTAATATTAAAATATATAACAATGCGAATGATGTATATTAAAAAAAATAAAAATATAAAATATAATAATATATGTTCAATAAATATTTAAAAATATATATAAATGCATTAAGGGGAGGTCTCCACACGGAGAAGCGAACACTTCCTCAATTGGTGGCCAAAGAATGTGACAGATGGTCATTTGAAGGGAGCCTATGTGTCCTACCATAAGGGACACTTAAAATATTTTTAAGGAAGCATGATACATGGTGGTATGGCATAGATGAGTTGGTTTGAATTTCCTCCTTTACGAACTGCAAGTAAGATCTGTGAAAAAATTTGGAGACTCTATGACGCTCCACCATCTTATACGAGGTTGGTTTTCTAGTATTTGAGTATGGGAAATGAATCTTGCTGGTAGTGTTAATATAGTAATTTAGTCATTATCTGAAAGAATGGATTAATGGTGAAATTCTATTGTTAATAATGGTTGCGGGTTGATTGAATTTCTATTTGTTGTTTGCACTAAAATTAATATTCGTAGGTAATGGGTTGAAAAATTTGTATTTTTAAAATGTTTCTTGTACTGAAATTAATATTCGTAGGTAATGGGTTGGAAAGATTGCATTTTTAAAATGCTTCTTGCATTGAAATTAATATTCATAGGTAATGGGTTGGAAAGATTGTTTTTTTTTTAAATAATACCACTTGCTTCAATCATCATAGTATGCATAGCATTAGAGCCATGTTGACCCATTCAACACCCTCTTTCTTGTTTTTTTCAAGTTCAAATGAGAGCCTCATTCTTAAACATTGGTTATCGCTGGTATTCCAGGATGAAGGGAGACATTGGAACCTTGAGCGTCCAAAGACACTGAGCTTTAAGTAAGGATTTGCATATAAAGGATTGACATTTTATTTTTGTAAATGATAGTGAATCTCTACTATTTATTCAAATAAGACTCTAAAGCCCAAGTACGGTTGGTTCGTCCATACATAAATTCTAGAGCATAATTTAAGTGGTTTCGGTTTTTTCATAATAACTGCATCCAGCTTCCTTATAGTAGTAAATTCTATAATAATAATTCTTTTTTTAAAATGATTGTCAGTAAATAGTGAAATTTTGAAACTCATGGATAAACGTAGAAAGAAAAGGGGTTTTCCTTCTGTTACCAAAAATCCGAGCTGAAACGTCTGTGTTATTGGAATTGCATAGAAAAATTCATAGGAAAGGGAAGTATGATTGCTTGGATATAACCACTTTTCATTTGCATAAATTTTGAATATTTATGTGGGTTAAATATAATTTTATTTTTAGAAAAACTTTACAGCAACATGGACAATATCAAGATTAAAATTATTTTATATGGTAAATTTTAGTTCTCCAAAGATACTTACGGATGTGACAAAATGCCATTATAATGTTTATCTTATAGAAATTATTTAGTTAATTGAATAACGTGATTCAATGGTTAAAATTTTTATAAAAAGTAAAACATAAGCTAATATGTGGATATGATGTAAATGAAGAACCTAGTATGTTTTTTTTAAACTATTTTAAATTCTGCAACATTAATGATATTACTGGTAAATAGTTTATTTAATAGTCGACCTTCTATAAATGAGGGATTGTCAGAGGCCATAGAGGGTAGCATCATGAGTTCTTCTCTTTCATAAGCCATTCCAATAAACCAACTTTGACCATAGAGTCCTTTCCTCGACAGGTGTATTGTTAGTCTATTTTAATCATAGTTTTCCAGCTTTAGTGTTAAATTATTTGTGTTGGCGTCTAGTCCAGGAAAGAAAAATTCGAGAGCAAATGTGAAGTACCATATAAACATAGGTTTATATGGAAGCGAAGAAGTTGTATCAATGTTTCATTTTTAGAAAACTTAAAAAAAACAACTTACTACTTAATTAAATTAGACACAATATTAATAACAACTCTGCGAATTGTAATATCGTCAAGTTTAGACTATAAATAATATATATATATATATATATATATATATATATATATATATATATATATATATATATATTTCCTTATGTTAGATTGTAGATTTTAGCACCTATTGAGCGCACACAATGAAGCCTCTACAGGTAAGGGTTGGTCTTATCCTAAATAATTTAATATAAAATAATTTTAAAATTATAAATTAAATACAATCTTCTTTAAATATCCTCTAAAATTTTAGGTTCTAAATGAGAAATTTTAATATTAATTTAGCAAAATTGATATGAATGGTTAAAGAATAAAATATTATTAACTATGATGCTTTCATAAGCTTTAGGAACTAATAGTGGACAAGTTATGATCAAAAGTAGGCACGAGGCTCACCCTAAAATTATAGGCAAGAGGCAAATCCAAAATTTAATGGTCTCACGAAAAAAGAGGGTTTACGGAGTCGAGAGATTTGCTTTTTTCTAGGTTTACGACACTGTATGCATAGGGTTTTGTGTAGGGTTTGGTCGGTCGTCACCCCTGAACTCCACGTCGTTACGCATTTATCACCTTGGTGGTTGGTTTCTTTTTAAGATGGCCACCGGGAGCATGGTAGCTTCGACTCATATCGAAGCTACTAGAATTGGCTATGGCATGCAACAAGCAATCGAGGAAATTCATCCCGAAGGTCTTCCATGAGGTATGAATCAGGTGCCCGATGTTACTATTCCTTTTGATGATTTCAATCAGTCTTGTAGCTGGTTAGAAAGTAACACTCTTATTGGATACTTCTTGGGTTGAATCCCCAATGAGTCGCTAATCCGTAGCTGGATTCAGCATTACTGGACTCCTCATGGTATAGAAGTTGATGGAATTCAAAACTTGACTAAGGGGTTTTTTCTGTTCTGTTTCTCGGCTCCTGAACATGTGCAAAAGGTTTTTAACCATGGCCCCTGGTATGT
The DNA here is from genome assembly GCA_028583015.1 of Wollemia nobilis. NCBI lineage: Eukaryota > Viridiplantae > Streptophyta > Pinopsida > Araucariales > Araucariaceae > Wollemia > Wollemia nobilis. The sequence goes on along the minus strand of JAQPPZ010001711.1, from coordinate 2,427,584 downwards.
GCATAACTCTTTGTTAGTATTTCAGCCCTGGTCCCATGACTTCTCTGTTGAAGAGGGTGCTTCCCTGGAGGTGCCAGTGTGGGTTGAATTCCCTAGCCTCCCACCGACTCTTTGGCCTTTCTTGGAAACCCTAGTTGCCCCTCTAGGTCATTTTGTTTGCGTTGAGAATCCTAGATTTTTTGGTGCTCGGCCCTATCGTAGGGTTTGTGTGAAAATAGATCTTTCCAAGGATCTCCGTGACCATCTTACCATTTGTGTTGGGGATACCTCCTTTGTTCAGAAGCTAGTCTATATTAATCTCCCAAATACCTGCTTTCACTGTCAGTCGACAACACATATGATTAAAGATTGCCCGCTCATGGAGGGGTGTTTCAGGTATAATAAGGTTACAGCTAACCCTACAAGCTCTACACATGCGCTACCCTCTAGAGCTGCTCTCGGTGAGCAACGACCCCCGTAGACTGGTTCGCAGGATTCTTGGACCATTGTTGCCAAATGAAATCGTCCAATCAAGCCCTTGGGTAAACCTTCTGGTTCATGAATGGCTCCTCTAGTGCATGCACCAAAAGATAAAATGGCCATGCAGGGTGCTGCACCAACATCCTCTCACAGGGTTTCTTCTATGGTGGAAAATGAGGGTTTGCAGAATAATTTACATGCGGCCCTTGAAAAGGCTCGAGCGAGAAGGTCTCGCAGTCCCAGCTCTGATAAACGCCCTTATACCATGTTTCTAGAAGAAAATCATGATCGATTTATCTCAAACTCTTACTCCTCGCTTGGGGATCTAGGGGCTTCTGAGATTATTGAAGGTGATATGCAGCTTGACAGTTCCTCATGATATTTCTCTCCTGGAATGTCAGAGGCTTAACGGACCCAATTCGTAAGTACTTGGTCCGTAGTGAGGTTGATAAACTTTGTCGTCTGCATGGCAGGTTTGATTTTCTTTGTTTACAAGAAGTTAAGGTTTCTACTTTTAACTTGCATTGTGCATGTTCGTTTATTTGGCCTGGCAACCAATTTTATGCAACTAATCATGCAGTTGGTCGAGGTGGAGTTGTCACTTTTGTGGCTCCCACCTAGCAATCTCATCTGGTTACTTGGGGAGTGGACCCTTCTAATCAGGTGGTGTGGACTCTTTTTGAAATTGATGGGCATTATTTTGGTATTGTAAATGTATATGCTTCCAATCATGCCCCTGATCGATGTGCCCTCTGGCGGTGGTTAGCTTTGTCTTTACCTCCTGTTGTCTAGCTTTTTTGTGGTGATTTCAATATGATTGAGACAACTTCTGATAAAGTGGGCCACCTCCCAATGCGGTGGTGTGTTGGGGAATGCGAAGCTTGGTTTTTTTTTAAAACATAAATTAGGGCTTTTTGACCCCAATGCTTGTTCTTCCTCCAAAGACTTCTCGCACTCACTCTGGTTTTCCTGGTCAAATTTTCAAAATGGGGATGATCGTATTCTCAAGCGATTGGACAGAGCCATGCTTACAGACCATTTTGGGTTTAGTTTTCAGCCCCTTGTGCCTTCTGCTCCTCCCGTGATAGCTCTTCTAGGTTCTACAGTGTCAGATCATGTTCCTATTCTCTTTAATATTTCTTCAAAGACTCTGCCTGCTAAGACTTTCTCTTCTCAGTTTTTTTTGAATACTTCCTTCCTCCAGCACCCTGCTTCTGTTGCGCACATTACTAGGGTTTGGAATTTGGTTCCTTGACCTTCAGGTCATTCGGGTTGGATTGAGTGGTGGAATGATGCTATTAATCGCACAACCACTTTGCTTCGCAATCTTGGTGTCAAGCTTGCTCAGTTGCATAAAAATTCAAATCTGGCCCTAAAGCGGGAGTTTGCCTCAACATCTGTTAGACTTGATGCCTCCCCTCTCAGTGTCACTCTGCAGTAGCATGTTGTGATTCTTCAGCATGAGCTCAAGAAGGCTGAGCTCTATGAGGCTCGAGGTGCTCAGCTTCGTGCCCGAATGCATTGGCTCAAGGTTGGTGATAGGGTTTCCAAGGAATTTTTCCAGCGCCTTAGACCGCCTCGGCAGGCGGTTCAGTTCAAAGCCATTGTGAATAATGGTGAAAGGCTTTCAGAGTTGCCTGATATTTCTAAGGTATTTGTTCACCATTACCAGTAGGTCTTTGCTGCTCAACATCTCTCTACTGAGAGACAACAAGCACTGGATGAATGTTGCTCGGTGGTTCCAACGAAGCTTTCACCTTCTCAGACTGAAGCCTGTGATAAACCTCTTGCTTTAGAAGATCTTGCTGAAGCCTTATCTCATATGGCTAATGACAAGGCACCAGGCCTTGATGGGTTTCCTTGTGAATTTTATAAAACCTTGTGGGATATGGTCGGGCCAGACCTTTTTTGGGTTTATCAGGAAGCCCTGTCTTCTGGTTCTCTAGGATCACTCATTAATAGAGGCAACATAAAGTTCATTCCCAAGCCTGGTGATCCTGAGGTGATCACCAACTGGAGGCCTATCACTTTGCTGAATGTTAGCTATAAAATTATTGCTAAAGCTCTTGCTCTTAGACTTCGGCCTCTCCTTCCTCTAATTGTGAGGCCTGAGCAAACAGGCTTTATTCGCAATCGCTATATTCTGGATAATGTTCTAGCAGTTTGGGAAGGCATGGACTGGGCGCGACAGTCTCAACAAGATGCACTTTTTATTAAAATTGACTTTGAAAAATCCTATGACAGAATTGAATGGCATTTCATTCTCTCAATGCTTACAGCTCTGGGCTTTGGACCTGGCTTTGTCCTTTCTATGAAAATGTTATTTTCAGATGCCTCAGCGGTTCTCATGCTAAATGGTATGCAGTCAGAATGCATTGGTTTGTACAGATCTGTTCGTCAGGGTTGTCCTCTTGCCCCTTCCCTCTATGTGCTTGCAGCTGAAGCCTTTGGGTACCTTCTTGCCCGCAAAGCTTTGCAAGGACTGGTTAAGGGTATTTCCCTACCAGGAGGGCAAGGGCAGCTCATTAATGGACACTTTGCGGATGATTCCTTCTTAACGCTCTCTGAAGATGAAGTGTCTGTCACACAGGCTCTTTCCAGCCTGGATGTTTTTTGCAAAGCATCTGGTTCCAACATTCAGTGGAGGAAAACTGCTTGCTATAGACAATCCTCACATCCCCTTCCACCTTGGTTAGAGCATTACCAATGGCAGTGGATACATTCAGGGGAGATGTTCAAATTTTTAGGCATTCCCTTTGCTTTTCAAAGCACCCCTTCTCAGCTTTGGGAATATGTAGTGCAAAAGGTAGAGACCAAGCTCAATTACTGGATCACCAAGAAGTTGTCCCTTGCGGGCAAATTTCAAATCTGCTCTAAAATTCTTGCCAGTACTCATGTTTACTATTCCTCCTATTGGGTTCCTTCTCAAGCTTGTTATAAGAAGCTGGAAAAGCTATTGCGGGACTTTTTATGGGCTAATTCCTCTCAGAAAATTGGCTTTCATAGAGTAGCCTGGGAATTTTGTTGCCTCCCTAAAAATTTAGGAGGTTTGGGACTATTTAACTATTTTCGTCAAGGATTAGCTCTTAGCGCTAAATGGATCATCAGATCTCTTAAAGGGGATGAAGCATGGAAAGTTTTGATTAGGAATTGTGTGGCGACAGGGCTACCCATTGGCAAGAAATGTTGGCAAGGGTTGGATTTCCCTTCCATTATTGTAGCCCCTATTTTTTGTAAAATTACTGGCTCCTTTGTGACTCAAAGTCTTTGGAGAGCTTGGGAGTCAATCAAACCCTGGCTCCGTTGGAAAGGAATCAGTCGTCACAAGGGGGAAACTATTGCAGAATTGAATGTTTGGTGGTCCCCTGTGGTTCAGTATCAGGGACAACCACTTGCTCAAGTTCAGTGGATCCATGCTAAGAATTTTTTTAAAAAGGGTGTTGTGTCCCTTTCAGATTTTTATTGCAGACAATCTGGTGATTGGATCCCTTGGGCGCAGTTTCAACAACAATATAGGTTACAGTCTAGTGACAAAGCTACTTATGAGGTGGTTATTAACAGTACACCTTTCTCCTTGTGGCCTAAGCTTGGTCAAGTTGCTCAACAACCCTTGTGGAAAGAGTGGGAATGGTATAAACATGTCCCTCTATTTAATTACAGTACTAAGCAGGGATACAACTGGCTTTCGCCCAATTTGCCCATGGTGCCCAAGCTTAATGCATGCTGGGATTTGTTCTCTTCCAAATCCAGATGGAGAGCTCACTTTCAGCTCACTTGGGCACCCTATATTGAACCTAAGTAGGCCTCTTTTGTCTGGAGTCTGTTGTATCAGGGGCTGTCGCTTGGCTCAAGGCTTAGGCATTTGGGCATTGCTTCTCCCACTTGCTCTTTCTATGGGGAAGCAGAGTCCACTTTGCATATTTTCTGGAATTGCCATAGAGCTCAGATGGCTTGGAAGTGGATGGAGTCCTTCTTTCAGCCTTTTTTGCTTACTCCTTTCACTTGGCTGCATAATCTGTTGGGAGATCCTCCACAGTTTTCTCAACCTTTGCTAGAATTCTGGAACATTTTAAGAATTAGCATTTTATTTCATACATGGAAGTCACGGAATGAGATAGTTTTTGCAGATAAAACTCCCTCTATTATTTTTTCTCTCTCAGATAAGCTTATGGTATTTCATGATGCCTGGTTACAGATTCAGGTGCAAGCTAATAAAGTTGCAATGGAGCTTAATCATCTACAGGAGCTGATTGATCATTGGGGTAATGCCCCATGTGTTGTGAGTAGAGTCCCCCGGAGCATGAGCAATGCACCCGTTCCAGATCCAGACAGCGTAGGGACCGACCTCCTTCTAGGGCTCGCTCCCAGCCTTCTGGAGATCAAATGCAGGGTCTGTTGCGTTCCCACCCTGCTCAACAGGTTTTTGCTTGGGATGCTCATCCTCAGCCTGACCAGTTGTAGGGTATGGCTAGTTCGAGAGCTCCTCAGGGATGGGGAACTCCCCTCGATTCTTCTGGTCAGGTCGGTTCTCAGAGGGGAAGTGATGGTGATGCTAATACTGGTTGGAGCTGGGGCACTGTTGGTGATGTTGATGGATGGAATACTCCTTTTGAGGCTCCTGCTCAGCCTACAACTGATAAGTCTGACAATCATCTTGGGTCGGGCTGGAATAGTTAATGGTTGGTGTCCTTGAACTTATTCTTGCATGTTTCTAGTATTCTGCTGTTGATGTTTTAAGTGTTGTTTTGAGCGCGGTCCTGGCTATTTTTAAAGCCAGTGTGTGGTTTACTTGGGGTTTGTTGTACCTGATGGTTTTTTGTTTCCTGGCTATTTTTCTCAGCCGGTTTGGATAGTGCATGGGGTGTGACGTGGCAGTCCACCCACTTTTGTATGTTTAGACGCTATATTTAATATATTGCTTCTTCATTCAAAAAAAAGTAGGCACGACAAAGTTTACATTAGAGGAAAATTATATATATATATATATATATATATATATATATATATATAATAAAATATGTATGTCTATCGAGAAGTAGTTAGGACTCTCCTTAAAATGAACTTCTATATTTTAGGTTTTTGATATGAAACACCTAAGTCATAATAAAATCATTTTTATTGTTTATATTTATGAATTTTTCTTAAATTATAGTGGTTAAAAATTTAAGTGTGTGAATAATATGAATATTATAATATTTAGATAAGTTTTTTAAGCTTTTTATTTATAAATAAAATATAGTAATCAAACAACCATTATGAAGACTACCTTGGACAAAGAAATTTAAACTCGAAACTAAATTAAAAATTGTACTCCGAATTTGGAAATACGACGTAAGGGGTGCTTATCGAGTAAGGATAACACTTACACAACTCCAATAGCCCTAGTGGCAACTATTGTGAATTGGAGTTACCTGTTCTCCAACTATAGGAAAGGATAGAGGTTCTACGCTTTTGAGAGTAAAGGGTGGTGGAATGGGTTGTCCCTCCAGGGTAACATACGATTAGTATGTGAGGATGCTCATGAACCTACTCCGATTATGGAATTGCCAACAAGACTCATGACCAAAGATCTAGTCCTTGAGGTTGGAAGGTCCAACGGTAGATGGTATGGGCAACGTTACCGTCAATCAGAACTGAGTCTGAGACATCCAGTCCTGAGACCATGTGATGGCAAACCCTAGTTATATCTTAGCTTAAGATCATAGACCAGACATTGACATATTTATGCTAGCTCCAAAGCATGTACATAGAAAAATTATAGTATTGCAAATCCACAAGCTTTGAAGCAAGAGAAATACTGTGTCCACCCTTCTAGGTGTTATGGGCCCTGGAAGGGCAACCCTTTGCCAAGATCAACAGTAACCCGAGGGAGGGGTGAGGTTTTGATATTAATGGTAATCCATTGCAAGAATTTTACCGATATCGAGCACTTAAGTCACCATTTATAGTGGTAGGAAAACTTGAAATTTAGTTTTTCTATGACAAGTATTAATATCAAGTTGGGTTATTCAGTGTAAATATGTGACTTTTAAGTTTATTAGACAAAAAAATTGTATTTGTGTTTTGACAACCAGGTGAGGAGACCACGGTTGTTACAGTTGGTATTAGAGCTTAGGTTGCGAAACCCTACGCTATTAAGCATAAATTATTGTTTTAACATAACTCTTTTTTCATCATGAATGGCGGTAACCTCAAAAAGAGCAATTGTTAACCTACAATAGAAACTGTAGAGGTCCTAAGAAAGGGACTAAAGTGACTCGTACGAGAGTCTGAAAGGGTACAAGCTATTGATGTACCACAGTGGATGTTTAGGAAAGAGAAAGAGCCTGTAGCTGCAAGAGATACGTAGAATGATGAGAATATGGCTTGAATGGTTCAGTTGATGCAGGAGAAACTGAATCAACATGAAAAAGTGGAGATCTAGAGGGCTCAGATGGTTTAGCACATGGATTAGCAAAGGGTACAGATGGCATAGAAGCAATAAATAATCATCCAACAACAAAAATTTATTGATAATTTGTATAAGAGAAATGAAACCAAGAAAGTAAGTGAGCTTTCAAAGGTTTCTTCAAGAAGAAAAGTTGGTGTAGAGCTGCAAAAGAAAATTAAAAAGTTGGATATTTCCAAATTTTATGGTAAAGGGGATGGTGAAATAGTCGTCAACTTGTTAAGTGAGGCCAAGGGATATTTTTCAATTCAGCCACTTTGCTCAAAGTCCAAAACAACTTGAGCTATGGCACACTTAGAAGGTCCAACAAGAGATTGGTAGACCATATATAATAAAACCACATAAAAGGAATTCATAGATATTCCATGGGAAGAGTTTAAAATGGAATTCAAATATCACTTCCTTACACCTCAATTTTATATTAAAAAGCATGGAGAATTCACTAACTTGCGTCAAGGTAATATCACTGTAATTGAGTATTACTAGAGGTTTGTGCAGCTTCTAAAGTACTTCCCAAAATATGATGGACAAGAAAAATTTAAAGCTCATAAATTTATAATAAGGCTACATCCAAAATACAATTAACCAATTGGGGGTAAAGTACCTAAAACATTAGCAATTGCTTATGACACTACTCATTATGAGGAAGTAAGCCAGAAATAGGTAAAGGCTTATTATCAACAAGTTGAAAGAGAAAATTCCAATAGAAGGAGATACCTTGAGAAAAATAGGAGTAGGAATCAGCACAAGAAGTATAGATAATGTGGATGGTACATAAATGAAAATAATAACACAGGTAAATTCCAAGGCAACAGAGGGTAGCCAGATTGGAGAAACTACTAGGAAAATAAAAACAACAATCGAGAGTAGAGTGGAAATAACAATCAGGTAAAATGAGATAAACAAAGAAATGTGGGTCCAAATGCATGCTACGTATGTAGATCCTTGGACCACTTTTCTAGACAATGCCCAAACAAAGCTGATCAAAGAAATTCCACTAAAGAAGCCCCACATAGAATCTTTGCTGCCACAGATAAACCCAACCTTTTAGGCCAAGCTACTCTATTTCTGATTAAAGGAAAATTAGGCAAAAGATATGTACACATTTTAATTGATAGTGGTGCAACAATTAGTTTCATTTCAAATAGTATTTTAAGGGACATGTCAGAAACCTAGAATTGTGATAGAATGGGTGGTAGACCAAGTTAGGGTCTGGACTAACCTACTACACCAACCAATGCCTATTGGGATCCAAATTGCTCCTTTACATGTTTTGATACATGCTTTGATTATAGCTTGACCTTGATGCATGGACCTAGAGGGTCCAATAAGATGTTAAAAATTAGTGGATATATTGAGTAAGGATCTAAACCAACCAATACATTTAACCGATATTTGCTCTTTTCTAAAAGCTTGAGAGGTTCAATCAAATGTAAAATTGCTATGTTGTCAACCTCTGCCATGTAGGGCATATGAATCCTTAATGGGCATAGGTGCAAGACACCATTAAAGTGGGATAATTTGGACGATCGAGAAGTGATCAGTCTTGATAAGGAGGTCCAATTAAAATAAATCCATCAACGAATTTGTAAAGCCGCAGACCATCAGAAGAGTTATGTGAATCTTAAAGAATCACTTGAGAATCTAATATTTATGATCAAGTCTTCCTCAAAGATAAACTAACCAAAATTTCCATCAAGACTATCAAATTGAGCCCCGGACTTGTCGGTCCTTTTGGCATTGTTACTGAAATAAGTCATGTTGCTCTCCCTACCACCAAATTTATCTAAAATCCATAGTGTTTTCCATGTGTCCCTCCTTCGCAAGTATGTAGCTAACCCATATCATATTCTAGATGTATCTCATTTACAAATTTTGGACCCGCAACTCATTGAGGTTCAATCGATTAAAATTTTGGGATATAGAACAAAGCAGTTGAGGAAAAAGATAATAGAATAGTATAGGGTCTAGTGGGATCATTATTCAGAGAAAAATGCTACTTGGGAGGATGTTGCTGACATGAAAAAAAAATTTCCTTTCTTGTTTGAAAATTGCTAATTAAGAGACAATTTGGATAATTTTATTTGTGTATTTGATATTTTGGTACATATTCAGTATATTTGTGTGATAATGTTGTATGCAACTTTTACCTAATTCATGTCTCTTGCTTATAAATGTATATTCAATTATTTTATAAACCTGCATTGTTTTTTTTGGTGAACACAAGGACTATGTTGATTCCTAGTTTGGGAGAATGTAACATCCCCACTACATGTCATTGTTTTATTTGGAAGAATGTGATACTGCATTTAGTTTTATGATGCAGGTGCAGGTCTTTGGATGGAAGCTGACTTTCTAGAAGAGAACACCCACCACCTGGCAGAGATAGTATTGAGGCATCAGGTAAGGTGGGATATGATGTTGTGCCTATGGCACCATGGCTCGTGGGTATATTGAAGCCCACTAAAAATATCATATAGGTCATACTTCTTGAACTTGCACTATGCCTACTTGCATTAAATGCATTTTGCCTACTAATTTTATAAAATATAAATATATATATATAGTTTAATTTTTAAAATATATATATTTTTTAAATAATAATAATAAAAAATATGATAATAAATACCCATGGTGGATGTGTATAATAAGTATTACTCAAAATAAAAATATATATACATATGATTATATGTTAAAATAAGGCTATAGTTATAGTAGTAATATTAAAATGATGTATATTAAAAAAAATAAAAATATAAAATATATGTTCAATAAATATTTAAAAAATATATAAATGCATTAAGGGGAGGTCTCCACATGGAGAAGTGAACGCTTCCCCAATTGGTGGCCAAATAATGTGATAGATGGCCATTTGAAAGGAGCCTATGTATCCTACAATAAGGGACACTTAAAATATTTTTAAGGAAGCATGATACATGGTGGTATGGCATAGATGATTTGGTTTGAATTTCCTCCTTTACAAACTGCAAGTAAGCTCTATGAAAAAATCCAAAGACTCTATGACGCTCCATCAGCTTATATGAGGTTGTTTTTCTAGTCTCTGAGTATGGGAAATGAATCTTGTTGTTAGTGTTAATATAGTAATTTAGTCATTATCTAAAAGAATGGATTAATGGTGAAATTATATTGTTAATAATGGTTGTGGGTTACCCAGGTGTTGTAGGTGAGTTGGAGAGGAGAGGGCAATCCTCCAAGGGAGGTCTCAGGTTCAAATCTCCACCCTACCAAAAAGCTGAATTGGGTATCCAAAATCCAATTGATAATTTTGGTGCGGGTAGGGTCCGGTGCGACCCTTAGGTGACTTTGACGGTCTAGAACCCCCTGTTCGTGGTCTCTTGAACCAAGGTGGCTCTGCAAGGTGTTTTTCGCTTAAAAAAAAATGGTTGTGGGTTGATTGAGTTTCTATTCGTTGTTTGCACTAAAATTAATATTCATAGGTAATGGGTTGGAAATATTGCATTTTTAAAATGTTGTTTGCACTGAAATTAATATTCATAGGTAATGGGTTGGAAAGATTGTATTTTTAAAATTATTCTTGCACTGAAATTAATATTCGTAGGTAATGGGTTGGAAAGATTTTTTTTTTTAAGTAATACTACTTGCTGTAATCATCATAGTATGCATAGCATTAGAGCCACAATGACCCATTCAAAACACTCTTTCCTGTCTCCATAAAGTTCAAATGAGTGCCTCGTTCTCGAACATTCGTTATCGTTGGTAGTCCAGGATGAAGGGAGACACTAGAACCTTGAGTGTCCGAAGACACCTAGCTCTAAGTAGGGATTTGCATATAAAGGATTGATATTTTATTTTTGTAAATGATAGTGAATCTCTGCTATGTATTCAAATAAGACTCTGAAGCCCAAGTATGGCTGGTTCGTCCATACATAAATTCTAGAGCATAATTTAAGTGGTTTTGGTTTTTCATAATAACTGCGTACAACTTCCTTATAGTAGTAAATTTTATAATAATAATTCTTTTTTTAAAATGACTGTCAGTAAACAATGAAATTTAGAAACTGGTGGATAAACGTAGAAAGAAAAGGGGTTTTCCTTATGTTACCAAAAAGCTGAGCTGAAAAGTCTGTGTTATTGGAATTGCATAGCAAAATTCGTAGGAAAGGAAAATAGGATTGCTTGGATATAAACACCTTTCATTTACGTAAATTTTGAAGATTTATGTGGGTTAAATATAATTTTCTTTTTAGAAAAAATGTACAGCGACATGGACAATCTCAAGATTAAAATTATTTTATATGGTATATTTTAGTTCTCTAGATATACTTGCGGAAGTGACAAAATGCCATTATAATGTTTATCTTATAGAAATTATTTAGTTAATTGAATAATGTGATTCAATGGTTAAAATCATTATAAAAAGTAAAACATAAGCTAATATGTAGATATGATGTGAATGAAGAACCTGGTAAGTTTTGTTTAAACTATTTTAAATTCTGCAACATTAATGATATTACTAGTAAATAGTTTATTTAATAGTCGACCTTCTATAAATGAGGGATTGTTAGAGGCCATAGAGGGTAGTATCATGAGTTCTTCTCTTTCCTAAGCCATTCCAATAAACCAGATTTGGCCATAGAGGGAAGTATCGTGAGTTCTCTTTCCTAAGCCATTCCTCAGCAGGTGTATTGTTAGTTTGTTTTAATCATAGTTTTCCAGCTTTAGTGTTAAATTATTTGTGTTGGCGTCTGGTCCGCGAAAGAAAATTCTGAGAGCAAATGTGAAGTACCATATAAACATAGGTTTATATGAAAGCAAAGAAGTTGTCTCATTGTTTTATTTTTAGGAAACTTAAAAAAAAAAAAAAACTTACTGCTTAATTAAATTAGACACAATATTAATAACAACTCTGCGAATTGTAATATCGTTAGGTTTAGACTGTAAATAATAAATTTATATATATATATTTCCTTTTGTTAGATTGTATACTTTAGCACCTATGGTGCACATACAATGAAGCCTCTACACGTAAGGGTTGGTTTTATCCTAAATAATTTAATATAAAATAATTTTAAAATTATAAATTAAATAGAATCTTCTTTAAATATCCTCTAAATTTTTAGGTTCTAAATAAGAAATTTTAAGATTAACTTAGCAAAATTGATATTAATGGTTAAAGAATAAAATATTATTAATTATGATGCTTTCATAAGCTTTAGGAACTAATAGTGGACAAGTTATGATCAGAAGTAGGCACGACGAAGTTTACATTAGAGGAAAATTATATATATGTTTAATAAAATATGTATGTATGTCGAGAAGTAGTTAGGACTCTCCTTAAAATGAACTTCTATCCTTTAGGTTTTTGATATGAAACTCCTAAGTCATAATAAAATCATTTTTATTGTTTATATTTATGAGTTTCTCTTAAATTATAGTGGTTAAAAATTTAAGTGTGTGAATAATATGAATATTAAAATATTTAGATAATTTGTTTAATCTTTTTGTTTATAAATAAAATCTAGTAATCAAATGACCATTCTGAAGACTACCTTGGATAAAAAAATTTAAACCCGAAACTAAATTAAAAATTGTACTCCAAATTTGGAAATACGATGTAAGGGGTGCTTATCGAGTAAGGATAGCACTTACCCAACTCCAATAGCCCTAGTGGTGACTATTGTGAATTGGAGTTACCTGCTCTCCAACTATAGGGAAGGAAAGAGGTTCTACGCTATTGAGAGTAAAGTGTGGTGGAATGGGATGTCACTCTAGGGTAACATACGAGTAGTATGTGAGGATGCTCATGAATCTACTCTTATTATGGAATTGCTAACAATACTCATGACCAGAGAGCTGGTCCTTAAGGTTTTAAGATCTAGCGGTAGATGATATGAGTAGTATTATCGTAAATCAGAACTGGGTCTAAGACATCTGATTTGGAGACCATGCGATGGCAGACCCTGGTTATATTTTAGTTGAATATCATAGACCAGGCACTATCATAGTTATGTTAGCTCCAAAGCACATACACAAAAAAATTATAGGATTGCAAATCCACAAGCTTTGAAGTAGGGGAATTACTGTGTCCACTCTTCTAGGTGTTATAGGCCCTGGAAGGGTAACCCAATGCCAAGATCAACAGTAACCCGAGGGAGGGGTGAGAGTCTTATATTATTTATAATCCATTGTAGGAATTTTGTAGATCCCGAGCACTTAAGTCACCATATGCAGTGGTAGGAAAACTTGAAATGCAATTTATCTATGCCAAGTATTAATATCAATTTGGGTTATTCAGTGTAGATATGTGACTTCTAATTTTATTAGAAAAAAAAATGGTATTTGTGTTTTGACAACCAGGTGAGTAGACTTGGGTTGTTACAGTTGGTATCAAAGTCTAGGTTGCAAAACCCTAGGCTATTAAGCATGAATTATTATTTTAACATAACTCTTTTGTCATCAGAAATGGCGGGAACCTCAAAAAGAGCAAGTGTTAACCTATAATAGAAATTGTAGAGGTCCCAAGAAAGGGACTAAGGTGACTTATACGAGAGTCTGAAAGGGTACAAGCTACTAATGTACCATGGTGGATGGTTAGGAAAGAGAAAGAGCTTGTAGCTGCAAGAGCTACGCAGAATGATGAGAATATGGCTTGAATGATTCAATTGATGCAGAAGCAACTGAATAAACATGAACAAATGGAGATCAAGAGGGCTCAAATGGTTTAGCACATGGATTAGCAAAGGGTAAATATGTCCTAGCAGTAAGAAATAATCACCCATCAATAAAAAATTATTTAGAATTTGTATAAGGGAAAGGAAACCGAGAAAGTAAGCAAGTTTCCAAAGGGTTCTTCAAGAAGAAAATTTGGTGTTGAGTTGCAAAAGAAAATTAAGAAGTTGGATATTTCCAAATTTTATGGTAAAGGAGATGGTGAAATAGCCTTCAACTTGCTAAGTGAGGCTGAGGGATATTTTCAATTCAGCCACTTTGCTCAAAGTCCAAAACAACATGGGCTATTGCACACTTAGAAGGTCCAGTAAGAGATTGGTGGACCATATATAAGAAAATCACACAAAAGGAATTCATAGACATTCCATGGGAAGAGTTTAAAAGGGGATTCAAAGATCACTTCCTTACACCTCAATTTTATATTAAAAAGCATGGAGAATTCACTAACTTACGTCAGTGTAATATGACTGTAATTGAGTATTACCAGAGGTTTGTGCAGCTTCTAAAGTATGCCTCAAAATATGATGGACAAGAAAAATTTAAAGCTCAAATTTTTTTAATGGGGCTACATCCAATATACAATTAACCAGTTGGGTGTAAAGTACCTGAAACATTAACAATTGCTTATGAGGTTGCTTGTTATGAGGAAGTAATCTAGAAATAGGTAAAGGCTTATTATCAACAAGTTGAAAGAGAAAATTCCAATAAAAGGAGATACCTTGAGCAAAATAGGAGCAGGGATCAGCATAAGAAGTATAGAGAAGGTGGATGGTACATAAATGAAAATAATAATAGGGGTAAATTCTAAGGCAACAAAGGGTAGCCAGATTGGAGAAACTATTAGGAAAAGAAAAACAACAATCAGGAGGAGAGTGGAAATAATAATCAAGGAAAATGAGATAAACAAAGAAATGTGGATCCAAATGCATGCTACGTATGCAGAGCCTTGGACCAATTTTCTATACAATGCCCAAACATAGCTGATCAAAGAAATTCCACTAAAGAAACCCCACACAGAATATTTGCTGCCACAGATAAACCCAACCTTTTAGGCCAAGCTACTCTATTTCTGATTAAAGAAAAATTAGGCAAAAGAGATGTACACATTTTAATTGATAGTGGTGCAAAAAATAGTTTCATTTCAAATAGTAATTTTAGGGACATGTCAAAAGCCTAGGATTGTGATAGAATGGGTGGGAGACCAAGTTAGGGTCTGGACTAACCTACTACGCCAACCAATGGCTATTGAGATCCAAATTGCTTCTTTACATGTTTTGAAACATGCTTTGATTATAGTTTGACCCTGATGCATGGACTTTGAGGGTCCAATAAGATGCTAAAAATTGGTGGATAGATCGAGTAAGGATCTAAACCAACCAATACATTTAACCGATATTTTCTATTTTCTAAAACCCTGAGAGTGTCAGTCAAATGCAAAATTTCTATGTTGTCAACCTATGCCATGTAGGGCATATGAATCCTAAATGGGTATAGGTGCAAGACACCATTAAAGTGGGATAATTTTGATGATTGAGAAGCGATTGATCCTGATAAGGAGGTCCAATTAAAGGAAATTCGCCAACGACTTTGTAAAGTTGTAGACTGATAGAAGAGTTATGTGCATCTTAAAATAATTCCTTGAGAATATAACATCGATGATCAGGTCTTCCTCAAAGACAAACTAACCAAAAGCCCCATCAAGACTACCAAATTGAGCCCCAAACTTGTCGGTCCTTTTGACATTGTTGCCAAAATAAGTCCTGTTGCTCGCCCTGCCACCAAATTTATCTAAACCCCATAGTTTTTCCATGTGTCCCTCATCTGCAAGTATGTAGCTAACCCATCTCATGTTCTAGATGTATCTCATTTACAAATGTCGGACCCACATCTCATTGAGGTTCGATCGGTTAAAATTTTGGGATACAGAACAAAGTAGCTAAGGAAAAATGTAATAGAATAGTATAGGGTCTAGTGGAATCATTATTCAGAGAAAAATACTACTTGGGAGGATGTTGCTGACATGAAAAACAAATTTCCTTTCTTGTTTGAAAACTGCTAATTAAGAGACAATTTGGATAATTTTATTTGTGTATTTGATATTTTGGTACATATTCAGTATATTTGTGTGATAATGTTGTATGCAACTTTTACCTAATTCATGGTTGTTGCTTATAAATGTATATTCAGTTATTTTATAAACCTGCAATGTTTTTTTTGGAAAACAAAGGGACTGTGTTGATTCCTGGTTGGGGAGAATGTAACATCCCCACTACATGTCATTATTTTATTTGGAAGAATGTGATACTACATTTAGTTTTGTGATGCAAGTGCAGGTCTTAAGATGGAAGCATACTTTCCAGAAGAGGAGAACACCCACCACCTGGTGGAGATAGTATTGAGGCATTAGGTAAGGTTGGATATGATATCATGCCTATGGCACCGTGGCTCATGGGTATATTGAATCCCACTAAAAATATCATATAGGTCATACTTCTTGAATTTGCAATATGCCTGCTTGCATTAAATGCATTTTACCTATTGATTTTATAAAATATAAATATATATAGTTTAATTTAAAAAATATTTTTTTCTTTAAATAATAATAATAATAAATATATGATAAAAAATCCCCATGGTGGATGTGTATAAGAAGTATTACACAAAATAAAAAATATATATATAAAATATAAAATATAATAATATATGTTCAATAAACATTTAAAAAAATATAAATGCATTAAGGGGAGGTCTCCACACGAAGAAGCGAACGTTTCCTCAATTGGTGGCCAAAGAACGTGACATATGGCCATTTGAAAGGAGCCTATGTGTCCTACCATAAGGAACACTTAAAATATTTTTAAGGAAGCATGATACATGGTGGTATGGCATGGATGAGTTGGTTTGAATTTCCTCCTTTATGAACTACAAATAAGCTCTATGACAAAAGTCGGAGATTCTACGACGCTCCACCAGCTTATACGAGGTTGGTTTTCTAGTCTTAGAGTATGGGAAATGAATCTTGCTGGTAGTGTTAATATAGTAATTTAATAATTATCTAAAATAATGGATTAATGGTGAAATTCTATTGTTAATAATGGTTGGGGGTTGATTGAATTTATGTTCGATGTTTGCACTGAAATTAATATTTGTAGGTAATGGGTTGGAAATATTACATTTTTAAAATGTTGCTTGTACTGAAATTAATATTCGTAGATAATAGGTTGGAAAGATTGCATTTTTAAAATGCTACTTGCACTTAAATTAATAATCATAGGTAATGGGTTAGAAAGATTATTTTTTTTTAATAATACTGCTTACTGTATTCATCATAGTATGCATAGTATTAGAGCCATGCTGACCCATTCAGCACCCTCTTTCCTGTCTCTGTCAAGTTCAAATTAGTGCTTCATTCTCAGACAATGATTATCACTGGTAGTCCAGGATGAAGGGAGACACTATAATCTTGAGCATCTGAAGACATCAAGCTCTAAGTAGGGATTTACATATAAAGGATTGACATTTTATTTTTTTAAATGATAGTGAATCTCTGCTATGTATTCAAATAAGACTCTGAAGCCCACGTATGGCTAGTTTGTCCATACATAAGTTCTAGAGCATAATTTAAGTGGTTTCGATTTTTCGTAATAACTGTGCCCAACTTCCTTATAGTAGTAAATTCTATAATAATAATATTTTTTTTAAATTACTGTCAGTAAATAGTGAAATTTAGAAACTGGTGGATAAACATAGAAAGAAAAGGGGTTTTCCTCCTGTCACCAAAAATTCGATCTGAAACATCTGTGTTATTAGCATTGCATACAAAAATTTGTAGGGAACGAAAATAGGATTGCTTCTTAACTGTGGATATAACAATCTTTCATTTGCGTAAATTTTGAAAATTTATGCAGGTTAAATATAATTTTCTTTTTAGAAAAATTGTACAGCGACATGGACAAGATTAAAATTATTTTATATGGTAGATTTTAGTTATCCAAAGATACTTGTGGATGTGACAAAATGCCATTATAATGTTTGTTTTATAGAAATTATTTAGTTAATTGAATAACGTGATTCAATGGTTAAAATAATTATAAAAAGTAAAACATAAGCTAATATGTGGATATGATGTGAATGAAGAACCTAGTAAGTTTTGTTTAAACTATTTTAAATTCTGCAACATTAATGATATTACTGGTAAATATTTTATTTAATAGTTGACCTTCTATAAATGAGGGATTTTTGGAGGCTATAGAGGGTAGTATATTGAGTTGTTCTCTTTCCTAAGTTGTTCCAATAAACCAACTTTCGCCATAGAGTCCTTTCCTCGGTGGGTGTATTGCTAGGTTGTTTTAATCATAGTTTTCCAACTTTAGTGTTAAATTATTTGTGCTTGCATCTGGTCCATGATATAAAAATCCGAGAGCAAATGTGAAGTACCATATAAAAATAGGTTTAGATGAAATTGAAGAAGTTGTCTCATTATTTCATTTTCAGGAAAATTAAAAAAAAAAACTTACTGCTTAATTAAATTAGACACAATATTAATAACAACTCTGCGAATTGTAATGTCGTCAAGTTTAGACTGTAAATAATTAATTAATTAAAATATATATATATATATATATATATATATATATATATATATATATATATATATATATATTCCTTATGTTAGATTGTAGAGTTTAGTACCTATGGTGCACACACAATGAAGCCTCTACACGTAAGGGTTGGTCTTATCCTAAATAATTTAATATAAAGCAATTTTAAAATTATAAATTAAATAGAATCTTCTTTAATTAACCTCTAAACCGTTAGGTTCTAAATGAGAAATTTTAAGATTAACTTAGCAAAATTGATATTATTGATTAAATAATAAAATATTTTTAACTTTGATGTTTTCATAAGCTTTAAGAACTTATAGTGGATAAACAGAAGTAGGCACGACAAAGTTTACTTTAGAGGAAAATTATATATATGTTTAATGATATATGTATGTCTACCGAGAAGTAGTTAAGACTCTCCTTAAAATGAACTTCTGTCTTTTAGGTTTTTGATATGAAACTCCTAAGTTAGAATAGAATTATTTTTATTGTTTATATTTATGAGTTTCTCTTAAATTATAGTGGTTAAAAATATAAGTGTGTGAATAATATGAATATTAAAATATTTAGATAAGTTTTTTTAAGATTTTTGTTTATAAATAAAGTCTAGTAATAAAACGACCATTCTGAAGACTACCTTGGACAAAGAAATTTAAACCTAAAACTAAATTAAAAACTATAATCCAAAGTGTAAAATGTGATGTAAGGGGTACTTATCAAGTAAAGATAGCTCTTACCCAACTCCAATAGCCGCGGTGGTGACTATTGTGAATCGAAGTTACCTGTTCTCCAACTATAGGTGAGGATAGAGGTTCTACACTGTTGAGAGTAAAGGGAAGCGGAATGGGACGTAACTCTAGGGTAACATACGAATAATACATGAGGATGCTCATGAACCTACTCTAGTTGAAAAATTGCCAACAAGACTCATGACCAGAGAGCTGGTCCTTGAGGTTGGAAGGTCCATTGGTAGATGGTATGGGCAGCATTACCATTAATCAAAACTAGGTCTGAGACATTTGTTCTAGAGACCATGTGATGGTAGACCTTGGTTATATATTAGCTAAATATCACAGACTAGACATTGGCATAGTTATGCTAGATCCAAAGCACGTACACAAAAAAAATTATAGGATTTTGAATCCATAATATTTGAAGCAGGGGAATTACTACATCCATCCTTCCAGGTGTTGTGGGTCTTGGAAGGGCAACCTCATGCCAAGATCAACAGTAACCCGAGGGAGGGGTGAGGGTCTGATATTAATAGCAATCTATTTTGGGAATTTGGTCAGTCCCGAGCACTTAAGTCACCATCTGTAGTGGTATGAAAAATTGAAGTGTGGTTTCTCTATGTCAAGTACTAATATCAAGTTGGGTTATTCAATGTAAATATGTGACTTTTAAGTTTATTAGACAAAATTTTTGTATTTGTGTTTTGAAAACCAGGTGAATAGACCTAGTTTGTTACATGTCAAGCCAATAATCAAACTAACAATAGAATTATATTTGGGCCTCAAACCTCATAGTTCTAAAAAACACAACATAGTTTACCTGGATTAAAGCATCCCAAATATAGCATTGGCAAACACAAATGGGAACCGAAGATACAAAGACATCAACACTATCCCACTAGCTAAACATCCAAATTTAGATGCAAAACACTTTAGAACTAGATAACTTTAGGTTTTGAATAATAAACCCCAAAAAACAAAAGTAAAATACATCTACACTGCAGGTTATATTTTTAAGGAGTGGTGTAAAAATAATCAATTAATTTCGGGTTTGGAGAAAGCATTGAAATGATTAAATATTTTCTATTTTTAAATATTTCAATGAATACATTCATTGTGTCTTTTCTTAATCCACAACCACTCTACTACATATTGAAACATCAAATTCAAACCCAACTATTATAGTGTTTTAGGCATACCTTTTAGTTAACAATAAAAAGGGAGTAGTAAAAATCTCCTTCCTTCTTCAATCCAACCATAGTTCATTTTTCCATACGTCTACCTTCACACAAGAAAATGAATTGCCCCTACTCTACCTTCCTTTTCCCTTATATTCTTGACATCAAGAAAAAAGAGATGATGGTCGCAACCATATACCCCACATTCCTCTTCTCTTAGATTTCAATAAAAGCTCTAGAAATCGTGCACTTCCCTTGAGCACTCTTCATGAAGGTAAGTAAACACCTTATGTTTATTTTGATTTATTTTTCATTAAATTTAATTAATAAGGACCTTAATATTAATTATAAAAAATATTTTCTTCAATGCTAAAACCATTAACATTTAAATAAGCTAATTCATTTTTTCACAAAAAAATACCACAAAGTAATATTAAACCTTTATTTTTGAGGATTCCTTCTTGCTAGATACAACAATATAAACACACATAAAGAAATTTTAAAAGTTTCATTGTAAAATGTTATTATGATAAGAAGAATATTTATCTTACAAATTATCCTATTATATATGCAAAGAAGAAAAACATCAATCAAACACAGATAAATCTAAGCAAGCATTTATCAACCATATGCACACAAGATACTATGATAAATTTCAAGTTATCAACTTTTGCTTCACCAACTTCGTTGTTTATAGCAACTTCCTTGCCAATGGTATATTCTCAACATGCATATATGATATGTGTAGACACCTAAAATGCATCATGTTTAGGAGAATACTCTTATGGACATACCCAAAGGCCATATGAATGATCTTGGACCTATCCAAGAGCTAGCAGTGGTCTTAACCACTCAAAAGGGTGGTTCTAGCCCATCTAGGCTTAGCCGATATCAAGCACAATGACTGCCACACCTGGCCACTAAAGCTGAGAGCGGTCACACCTAGCCATTGATCTAAATATTGGCTAGCACCATGCATAGTCTGACCATGAATATGAGCCTATATCATGTAGTGTAACTACACCTTGAATTACTTATAGGTGGATTTTTGTGAGGAACTCCTAGAGTTCCTCCTAACTACCCCTTCAATGCCAATTTATGACTGATGCTTCCTCCTAGGATGGTTAGTTGCATGCAAATTTGGATTTTGGCTTCTCTAGGAAGCCAAGATCCAGATATAGATCTAAAATAGAGATGGTCTACATATGGAATCTCCCAAGAAAAGTAAAAATATCCATGAATATCAAAATTTTGTGCAACAAAGTCATAGTAGTTCGAAGAGTGAATCCATGCCCCCTTTGAGGAGCAACAAAGCGTTGTCCAGTTGAGCTACATTTATGCACCTGATTTCAAATCCGTTTATTCTTCACCACCCATCAATGTACCAAACACAATAGGTGACCCTTGAACATCAATTGGAGCAAGGAATCTAGTGCTACAGCCCCTAGTTCGTGAGGATAAGAGCTTCATTTCATGGTCGTTGTCATTAATAGTGGTCCACAGTCATATCCTAGGGTTTTTTAGATATTATTTTCCTAGTTCTAGCTTAGATATAATTATTGCTTTGATTTATTAATTAGTTATGACTTAGATCTGATTTCATTAACACATTTGCATCATTTTTTTTAAGTTTTCTATGCATTTATCATTTAGTTTGTGCTTGCATTTTAATAGTCTCATGCTCATATATCATGTTTATCATATTTTATAATAAGATCCTCTTTCATAGATGCTTCCCATGCTATTGATAGTGTTATGTTGTTTCTATGCACACAGGTTACAAGTTTATATGATCAATTCAAGGCTTTCAATGCATAAGATCCCTCCAAGGCGAGAGATGGAGAAGGCAACATCTATAAGCCCTCATACAAGTTCATTTGTGAGATTAGGAGGTCCATTGAGGGTACATATTCTTCACCATTACTTCGCTTGTAGTTTATTGTATCAAAATTGATATCCCTCAGAGGTATTGATATGTAACCAGAATTGTGCAAATAATTTAGTAAAAGATATTTCTTTATTTGTCATTATTTCCATGTTATGTGTATTGCTTTATGGTCCTTCCTTTGATATAATATCACAAGTAGCATAAGTGGTGCACGCTTCCTGGGGTCACACTGATGGTGATCATGTTGTCCAACATAGATGCTCTTGTAGATGCAACTGTAGGTCATGAGATACTCTCCCTAATGGATGGTTTTTTGTTACAATCAGATTTGTATTAAACCTAAAGATCAATATAAAACCACATTCACCACTCCATGGGGGATATTTTGCTACAAATTAATTCTATTTGGTCTTAAAATTTTTGTGCCACATATCAGCAGACTATGACATACATTTTCCATGACTACATGCACAAGATTTTAGAAGACTACATCGATGACTTACTGGCCAAGTCATTGTTGCGTGAAGAGCATGTTGAGATCCTCATAAAGATCTTCAATCACCTTATTGATAACAATGTTAGGTTGAATCCCAATAAATGCATCTTTGGCGTAACCTATAGAAAACTCTTAGGATTCATCATTTCTAATGAGGCATCGAAGTAGACCCATTAAAGGTAAAGGCTATCCTAGAAATGATCCCACCTACTAACATCAAAGAGCTAAGAAGCTTATAGAGAAAAGTAGCATCCATAAAGTGATTCATCGCACAACTATTGGACAAATTTCAACCCATGAATTAACTAATACACAAGGGGTCCCATTCCAGTGGGACGAAGAATATCAACAAGCCTTTGCCAAAATAAAGAAGTACCTGGTAACATCACCAGTATTAGCTCCACAAAATCCAAACATGCCATTCTTGTTATATATATCCACTACCAATTTTACTTTGGGTACCATGTTAGCTCAAAAGAATACGTAAGATAAATTATAAATAATATATTACACCAGTCGCACCTTGGTGAGCTAGGAGATCGGATATGCATACGTAGAAAATTTGTGCTTAGCAGTGGTCTTTGCAACCAAGAAATTATTCCACTACATGTTGAGCCATACCACATATGTAATATCCAAACAAAATCCTTTATAGTATATGATGAGCAAGACATATCAAATACACGTATTGCAAATTGGATCACGTTATTGATAGAATTTGACCTAAAATTCATAGGCCAAAATTCCATCAAGGGATAACTCATAGTTGATCAATTGGTTGAGGTGCCTCTTCATAATAGTAGGCCCCTCACCATAGAATTTCTTGATGATGCAGTCTTCACATTATTAGAAGCACCTAAACCTGAAGAACCTAAAAATGAAGCTGACATGACTTTGTTCTTCGATGGTTCAAAGTGTGAGCAAGGAGGTGGTGTAGGGATTGTCTTTTTCACACCACAAGGTGCTCCAATGCCCTTGTCATTTAAGCTAGACTTCCCTTGCACAAAAAACAATATCAAATACGAGGCCCTAATATTAGATCTCCAAAAAACCATCGCTATGAAGATCAAGAGGCTAAATATCTTTGGTGACTTCCTCCTCATAGTCAACCAAGTCAAAGAACTATTTCAATGTAGGGATCCAATCCTGAAATCTTACAAGGAGCTTATTGACACTAGCCCAACTAGAATGGTATAACATTGAGGTAATCCTTCATTCATCAAACATATTTGTAGACACCATGGCATCGTTGGGATCCTTGATCCCTCAGAATCCATCTACTGATTTCACTACCATTCATGTGAAAATGCTCTCACACTCAGTGATGCAGCATGAGGCTTTTGATAATAAATAATTAGTCAATATGATTCATATAGAACCAGACCATGACTAGTTCTATAAAGCCAAATACTTTTTAAATAAGGTACCTTAGGGCTCCTTGATCTCATAAGGTCCAAAAAAGAATGGTACCATCATTCACCAAAAGGTTATTTCTTAGTCTACATTTGTGCACATCAAACCAAAGGAGGAACAAGTCATCTTATCTATTGATTTTGTAGCTTTTTAGGATTGGTTATCCCAGTTATAATATTTCCTGAAGCTTAGAATTGTCCCACAAGTACTGTAGCATGTTGAAAGACAAGAATTTAAATAGAAATTTGCAACATATGTCTTTCTAGAAGGCATATTGTATCGTTGAAGCTATGATGGAGTCCTCCTTCATTGCTTAGAGCTCCAAGAATTAGCTTGGGTTATTTTTCAAGCTCATGATTGTACGTGCAATGGCCACTTCAGCAACATGGCCATTTTCAACTGAATCCTTCAAATGGGCTATTATTGGCCAACCATGGAGAAATATTATTGCAAGTATGTTAGGAAATGCATTAAATTTCAACATAATGCAAATTTTATGCACCTACCATCCAGACCTTACAACCCATTCAGGTGGCTTGGACATTTTATCAGTGGGGTTTTGATCTGATCAAAAATATTTCTCCCCCATATTTGGGCTGATACACATTTATCTTAATGGCCACTGAGTACTTCACTAAATGGGTGGAAGTGGTCCCCTTAACCTCGATAATTGGACCACAAATTGTGGAATTCATACTTCACAACATCATATATCATTTTGGGGTCCCCTTTAAGATAGTCTCAAATAATGGTCTATCATTCAAGAACAAAAATATGTGAGCATTAATGACCAAATACAAAATTCAACATAGTTTTGTCACACCATACTATTCATAGGCAAATGGGCAAGAAAAAGCCTCAAACAAGACAATAGTAGCCATCTTAAAGAAGACAACAAAATAAAATCATAAGGATTGGCATCTACAATTACCCCTAGCATTATGGGCTTATAGGGCTAGCATGTAGACGTCCATTGGGGCAACACCGTTATCGCTTATATATGGCACTAAGGCCATTATGCCTTTAGAGTTGGAAATTCCAACATTGTGCATCACATTGAAAGAGTTTATCAATGATGACACTATGCGATAAGCTCACTTGGATTAGTTGACCCTTCTATATGAACATCGCATTAATTCTCTTAAGCATCTTCATGTTTACTAGGATCGTCTAATATGATATTATAACAATAAATTCCACCTAAGATACTTTAAGGTTGGGGATCTTGTGCTTAAAGAGAACCAACATAACTCAAATCTGCCCTTGCACCTATTAGATAAATTTATAGCCAGTTGGATAGGTCCCTACATCATCTCTAAGAATATTGGACCTGGGGCATATCACCTACATATCTAGAAGGTGTTGATGAGTTAGAGCTCCTCAAAATTATTTATTTAAGGGTGTTTCACACATAAGCACAAAAAAATATAAAAACATTCAAATAAA
This sequence comes from Wollemia nobilis, assembly GCA_028583015.1. NCBI lineage: Eukaryota > Viridiplantae > Streptophyta > Pinopsida > Araucariales > Araucariaceae > Wollemia > Wollemia nobilis. The sequence continues at coordinate 2,402,210 of JAQPPZ010001711.1, read as the reverse complement.
CCAACAAAATATCATAAACATTCAAAAAATTTAAAATCACAAAAACAATAGAAAACTTCAAAAACAAAAAGCTCCAAAGGTATCATAAGCCCTTTGGTCATCTCACAAAATGTTCCAAAGGCATCATAAAGCCCTTTGGTCAAATCACAAAAAGCTCCAAAGGCAGCATAAGCCCTTTGGTCATCTCACAAAAGGCTCCAAAGGTATCTTAAAGCCCTTTGGTCAAATCACAAAAAGCTCCAAAGGCAGCATAAGCCCTATGGTCATCTCACAAAAAAATCCAAAGGTATATTAAAGCCCTTTGGTAATCTCACAAAAAGCTCCAAAGGTATCATAAGCCATTCGATCATATCACAAAAAGGCTCCAAAGGCATCTTAAAGCCCTTTGGTCAAATCACAAAAGGTTCCAAATGCAACATAGGACCTTTGGTCACATCACAAAAAAGCCCCAAAGGCATCTTAAAGCCCTTTGGTAACATCACAAAAATCTCCAAAGGCATCTTAAAGCCCTTTGGTCAAATCATAAAAATCCCCAAAGCTATATTAAAGCCCTTTGGTCACTCCACAAAAATCCCCAAAGGCATCTTAAGCTCTTTGGTCACACACAAAAAGCCCCAAAGGCATCTTAAGCCCTTTGTTCACACACAAAAAGCCCCAAAGGCATCTTGAAACCCTTTGGTCAAAAGCAAAATATAAAAGCACAAAAAAAGTTTAAAATCAAAAAGTTTAAAAACATTGAGAATAATCAAAACTCAAAAATAATTGAAAGCATCAAAAATACAAAAATATTTGCATTTACCAGTTGCATCCATTAGTTGCATTGCATTAGGCACGTTGCATCCATTACATTTACATAAGGTAGGTTGCATTCACAATCTGATAAATGACACCATGTTTGTACCTTAATCATGCATATTCAAAATCCATCATCACCCATAACCCATGTGTGTAACTATGTTTTTTAACACAACCCCTCCATGTAACTATAAGGAATATACTAGGGTTTTCCAATCACTCAACCATACCTAGTTATTTCATCAAATTTTGTAGAAAGCTATCTTCACTAGCAGAAGGTGAGGTCTAGTTGTGTTAGTACCTAGCATATTTTAGAATCCTATCACTAATCAAAACACTAAAATCCTAATTGGAACAAGGAAAATATGAATGCTACAAAGTGGTACTAGGTATCCTAAGCGAAATATCTCTACTTGCCCACCTTGTGATGCACATGGTCTAGGATTTTGATCATTGGAAAAAGTACAAGCTCCCCCTACCAAAATAAATCCCTTGCTTTCATCAAGACAAGCAAAAATACTAAAACAAAGCAAAATTCAAAAGAAAACAAGAATTCAAAATAAACGATGATTATCATCACTATAAAATATCTTGCTAAAAAAAACAAAAGTAAAAAATAAACAGTTGTTTTCATCACTAAAACATGAGCAAGTATCCCAAATAAATGTGAAGGAAATAAGGGGATGAAGAGCTTGAATCCATGGAATGATCGATCTCCACAAGCCGTTGAGTGATACCTAATACAACAATGGGTTGCATGAATCCCGCCTGGCATTAGGGTAAGCTCAAAGCAATTTGCAAAAAGCACTAGCTTTAGGTGTCCTGTATTGCCTAGTGGTCTAATCCAACTGAGTCCAACTTAGGATCTGGATGAATATTTGAGAATCCCCAATACAACAAGGGGCTGAATGAATCCCGTATGGCACTGGGGTATTCTTATGTTTTATCTAATATATTAATTTGCACACATAGGGATATGAATATCTAGGTCTTCATAACAAAAGCCTTATATTTTAGGATTCCTATATGGTTAGTATATAGCTTTTGATGGAGTAACTAGGGTGTTTGAGTCTCATGGAAAACCTCAAAAATCCTCTCATAGCAACAAATCATGTCATCAATCAAATCATCAGCTTTCTTTAGGAGGTTTTATTCATTAAATAGTGTGCATGAATAGGATAGATACCGAATAAATATAAGAAATAAATTTATATGGCCACTGACTATTTTGTACATTTATTTTAATTTTCAAAAGCTTATAAAAAGCACATACATATCACATCATGTCATTTTACATTTGAAGGTGTAAATGATTAATTCTTATTATAAGAGTTATTATTTATTCATGATTGATGTTGTAGACACCTAAAACGTGTCATGTCGAGGTGACTACTCATATGGGCATGCTAATAGACCATATGAATGATCTTGGACAACTCCAAGGTGAAGTAGTGGTTTTAACCACTCAATTTAGGTAGTCTTGGTCTAATCAGTCTTAGCCATGGCTGATACCAATGGCTAATAGAGCTAGTCACACCTTATATCCGTAGCTAGCATCAAAACTATTTTGAATCTTGGGCCAAGCCAATTTCATTTGCAATGGTATGGGCAACAAGAATTCAAATGGTTTTGGGCGGGGAAGCTTCGAGTGTTTTCATATATCTTGATCTTGGCTTTCCAAGAAAGCCAAGATTAGAGATTAGGAGGGCTATAAGACCCCCATCTAAATTGGGGAAAAGTCTTCTGGAATAATCTTGAGTTGAAATGTAGTGAAGCTTTGCTGAAACATATAGTAAATTGACAACCCCTTGAGGAGAGTCGAAATGTTACCCAATTGTGGAGTGATAAACATGAATATAGCAATGGAGATTTCAAAATACTAGGAAGCATCAATCACAAAATCAAGCCAATCGAATGTGAATCTCATAAAATTTGACCACCAATCTATCTTGGGACATAGAGGTGACCCTTGATCATCAATTCCATAGAGGGAATTAGAGATCCAAGCCCTTATTACAAGAGCAAGAACATTTTTGTCTTAGCCATAGCTGTCATCTGTGACTAACAGTGCTAGCTATGCCTCAGACCCGCGGTAGGGGTTTGATCCTTAATTTCTTTGTTTTAGTAGTATATTTCCATTTCCAATTATACAATTAGCTTAATATAGCATAGATTTACATTTTAATAGATATTTGATCTGTTAATTTAGGATTTAGGGATAGATTTATTTCCATTTTCCTTGCATTTGTAAATTTAGACTAGTTTTATGCTTTTCAAGTTCTAATGGCTAATTAGGCTTCCTCATTGCTAGATTTCATGTTTTCTTTACATGCTTTACAGTAATTTGATGATTTTTTGCAAATTTTCATAGATTTACATGATTTCTTGCTTTCTTTGTCATCGATTTATACAATCATCCATCAAAAGCCTCATTAAGAGAGGCTTCCTTTGTCATTAACTTATTTCATGTTGTTTTTTGAACGCAGGGATTACAAGACCTAATAAATTTCAAGCCATTCAAGGTAGCATATGCCTCCAACTAAAGGAGAAGAAGGCTATCTTTGGCCTTAAGTAGTTCATGTACCTTCTGAAAAGTCTGTGGATTACACCTCCCCCTCATTTAGAGGGTCTTCAATATTGTATCAATTGTATCAAAAATTGAGTATCCCTAAGAGGGACGTATATGTAATTTGGATTTGACAAAGTTTTAATAAAATGAAACCCTATTTTCTTGTTAAATTCATTATTGTCTATTCCTTATTGCTTTAATGCTTGATTTCAATTGATGCAATAGTTAGATGTATGCTTTTTATATTGTTACAGATAGTGATCATGATGGAAATCCTGTAAATTATGTAAAAATTGATGGATTTTTGAACTTTTTTGTTATAGGTGCCAGTCGTGCTTGACAACCATGATGCATAGTCTCAGCTGCACTTGACATCTACGGCTAGTAGCATATTTGAAAATCAAATAGATATCATACTATCTCTCCATAAGATGAGGACTCCAAGTAATTTTGATCCTCTTTGTTTCTTATTTTTATTGTGTTTCTAGTTTTTAGATAATTAAATCACATAGAAAATAATAGAAGGAAAAGAATCAATGCAAATTTCATGATGTCTATCAACCACACCTGACAGTAGTGGCTAGCACTATTAGCTATACCTGTTAAAAGTAGCTAAATTTTTGGCTTGCAACTTTGTCCCACGGTGAGTACTGTTACCTGTGATTCTATCCTATAGCTAACAGTCAAAGTCTATTTGTAGAGTTTGCTTATTATGGCCCAATAAGAGGCCTATTAGAAAATTTAATGTGCATTCTCTAAAATAACATATAGATTATTTAGATGCATATTTCTGAATTTTAAATATCTTTATCATTAGGCATTTAGGAAAGAGCATTGAGTTCTTGGTGTTGCATTTTTACTTTCATGTAAAATTTAAAATGAACAAACACACACCATGCACTATTTAAACTCTGGTGAGTTGAAGGTCATATCCAACCACTAGTAGGGTTCAACAACGGTGGTAGTTATTTCCATCCATTGGCCCAAATCCCTTGAACCTTGTACTATTTCCCAATATCTACTCCAAGATCTATTCTAACCATGCAAAATAACACACATTCCTCTTTGGAGGGGTGTATCATTGTGCATGAGGTGTTGGGTGAGGATCCGTAGGACCTGTGCTCCCTGCCCAGGTGTGGATTTCATATCCACATTATGGGGGGTTTACATGACCGTGAATTTCATTTCTAGTTATCGATTTGTGAGCATACAGGTAAAAATACTTAAACTATTGAGCATTACATCAACAATTTCAAACACGATGAGAGTAGTTTAAGTTTTCACAAAAAATTAAAACACATCAAACCAATGTAGAACTCACAAATAAAATTTAAAAGAGATAATCATTCTTGTCTACTTTGTTTGCTTTAAAATCCACATAAGAGATAATACACATCATGGTTAGAACATGAAGAGGTCGATCTTGGTGCAGATACAAGGTTGAAGCTGAAGCTCCACCCAATGCACAACACAACATGTCAAACCCTCAATCACAAGATCCTCATGGATGATGTTCAACAAGAATTAGAGGGGATAACTTTGCATTTGGGGCTTCTCATCAGAATACCCCACCTAGAGGACGTAATGTACATGCCTCACAAGATAGATTCTAGTATGGAAGATCCCAACATGGGATCTTCGAGCATGGGTGTATATATCATGATCATACACCTCATGGATCCACTGGATCCATTGAAGAGTACATCATTGAGAAAGGAACTATAACCAAGTTAGTACCCATCCATACTTAGTCTAATGGAAGTTCTAGCCCCTCATAAGTTCAAAATATACAAGTAGAAAATCCACCCATTTAGGGGTAGGAAGAGAGGGCTGCTTCAAAGCATAGGCCCGTACAGACTTTGAAAAACATAAACTTGGTAAATTCACATTTAATATGTCTAAGGTTGGATTCAATGGTACACCACCACATGAGTCATGGTACACTAGACAATTGGATGGTTTGGATAGAGTCCTAGGGTAGCTAGGGTATAAACCCTCAGTTGCGAACTTTCATTCTACAAGTTCTCATAGTGAGAGCACATATAGGACCATCAGATAACTAGGAGAATTCTCTAAGTGTTCTCATAGGATACTTGCCCCATCGACCCATGTGGACATAGAATACAGACACCACCAAAATGTGAATGTCATCTACACAGACAAAGGTAAGAGTGTGGAAAACAGGTCTGTTGGAGGTCATACCGACAAAGCTGCTCAGATAGAAAAGATACACCAAAGACCACATACAATAGATCTTGTAGATTGGTCAGATAAATTGGTGTTATAAAAATGGCAATAGATATTCCAAGACCAATTGGAAGACATCCATGTAGAGTGTGAGCACCTCAAAAATGAGGATACTTAGAGATAGAGATTGCTAAGGTAGCATATTTTTGAGTAATGCATGCACGAGCAATGTATCCTTAATCAAAGGAGCATGCTGAGTGAGAGGATCGATTGGCTCGGGCCAATTTCCCCCCTTAGAGTGAATACAGGGAGTGAACTCATAGATGAGCTACTTTGCAACTTGATTTGTACCCTGAGCATATTAAAATTTGGACTTGCCACATGGTCCAAAACATGATGCAGTGCCAAGTGCTAGAACATCATGGGCATACATAGTACAAATAAGTAGTAGGAGATGAATAGGAACATGAATATCCTGATATCTCTCTGGTAGATGTGGAGGATGAGCCTAGTCCTCCACCTTGAACAAAGAAGAATTTATCCCCAAAGGCTCCATAAATACCTCTTAGATAATAGGAAATTCTATCTTTGAAGGCCTATCAGGCCTTGGTAGACAAGGTTTGAGAAATAGAGAAACAAGGGATGTCTTATCAAAATCTGATATTAAACAAGATTCATAATGAGCCTTTATTCCCATCAATGCCCATTCTAGTGTATCCCAAGCATTTTGAGATGCCAAATCTAGAGAAATTTTAAGGTCAGAAGGATACTCAGGAACATGTTATGAGCTTTATGGGCATGTGCTTTTAGATAGAAAGTAATTATGCTCTGTTGCTGAGAACCTTCATCATAACCCTTTCAGACCCTACCCGAGAGTGGTTCAATCAACTTAAGAGGCACAACATAACCAACTTCAAGGCTGATGCATTTATTTATTGCTTATCCTTTGGCATAAAGAAGAAGGTAAACCTATTCGATCTGGTTGCTTTAATGCAACATGATGAGTCGATCATGGATTATGGGAAAATATGGAGAAATATAATGGTAAATTTGTCATTCTCCATTCTGACCATAGAGCTAACTTGGATATTTACAAAGAGTTGTGTGAAGCACATCTTGTTACTATTTTAGCTGCAACAATATCAAACATTCAAGGAGGCCTTGGCACAATCCAAGGTAAGAGAACATCAAGTTATAGGAGGGTAACTTGAAGGTCTGGAACAAGAAGAATACCCACAATCAGAAGGAACAGGCCAAGCCGGCCCATGTAAACCACGTGGTGTAAAACCTCTATAAAGGGGATAAGGGGAAAGAACAAAATTATCAAGTGTAACCTCCTCTTGTATGATATGATTAGTGCAATAAAAAGAAGAAAGGTAAGAATAAAGAACATCACCCATATTGCTAGCTCACACATTTTTTAGAGTCAATGACATCGATATTCCACCAACTGTGTGAGGCAAATACCCTCAACTTACCTAATATCAAATTAATAGACCCTAATCAACCCAAGACAAAGGGGTATAGGGATGATATGTATTGTGCTTTCCACAAAATGAAAGGAAATGACATCGAAGGATGTTGGATTTTCAAAAATGTAGTGCAAAACATGATTGAAAGAGAACTAATGGTGTATATCCCTCAAGCTCTAAACAACTAGAATATAGGGGTTTTTAAGAACCCCTTACTGAATCACAAGCCACTAAGAAAAAATGTTGGTCATGTGAATCAAGTGCATGTTGAACCGCCAACTCAAAGATTTCTCAACATGGTCAATATTATCACGAGACAAGGGAGGTATGAGCTACCAAATTTGCCTTTAGCTCCAACTAGGGTGCATGTTGCACCTCAGCAAAGGCCAGCATAAAATATTCCAGACCCACCAACTAGATCAGTGTTTTTTGGAAATTAACCATGTACAAACAATACACAGCCTATGAAAAAAAAAACAAATAATAACAGTGAAAATGGATAAACGGTTCAAACCCTAGTTAATCCCCCATAAGAAAAATAGGAAACAATGCAATAAACAATAAGCAATCACACAAATGTAAGAGACACAAGATATATGTGGTTTGGGTAGTGTACCCTACATACATGGAGAAATAATCATTCCTTTGTATTAGCAACAATACAACTATCTTCTCCACTTGTACAATGTCTCCTCTCTTATATTCCTCCAAACCAAAAAAGAGAATTAACTCTAAATATGACCTTTAAAGTACAAAATATATAGAGATTCATGACTTTTCCACTACCCGAAACCACATAGTGGTGTCGGAATACAATGGGCCAAAACCATGGGTTGAAACCACCCATACGGTTATCACATTATTTTGACAAGTATTTTTCACCAAGAAATACAGTTAAATTTTCAAAAACAATATTTAATGGCCTTGGAACCCTGCCAACAATATTTAATGGCCTTGGAACCCCACCAACAATATTTAATGGTAATTAATTCCTTTCTTATCAATTTTGCTCCATTACCTAACAATATCCCACTTGGAGACAATATTGATGCAACATCCCTACACCCTAGGACTAAAAGTTTCTCATAATCATGACCTTACTCCTTAAGGCCAACGAAAGTAGAGCAAAAGCTCAACTTCTCCCTGGTTACTACTTTAGTAAGCATATCAGTAAAATTTTGGGAAGTGTGAATCTTACCCAACTTTACCAAACCATCCTCCATTGTTGATCGAATGAAGTGATACCTCAACTAAATGTGCTTTGTCCATGAGTGAAAAGCAGAGTTCTTAGCTAAATAAATGGCACTTTGGTTGTCACTCCAAAGTGTCCCATCTCCTTGCTCCTAACCCAACTCCTCAATCAACCTCTAAAGCCATATGAACTCTTTGGCACCTTCCATGATAGCTACATACTCAGCCTCCATAGTAGAAAGAGCTACAACACATTGTAGCTTGGATATCCAACTCACTATTGTACCTCCAACTATGAATACATACCCAGTAGTGCTCCTCCCACCATCCAAATCACCTACCATATCTAAATCCACATAGCCCTGTAACTCAACTTTGGAACCTCCAAAATTCAAATAGAATTTTGAAGTCCCTTTCAAATACCTAAGTATCCATTTTATTGCTTGCCAGTGAGATTTACCTAGATTACTCATATATCGGCTCACAATTCCCACTGCTTTGGAAACTCATACATCAAAATCCCAACTGCTAAAGCATAGGGTACCTTCCTCATGTACTCTTCCTCCTCATTTGTATTGGTACATAGCTTCTTTGAGAGCTTAAAGTGCTTTGCAAGAGGTTGGGCTACCGATTTTGCATCATGCATACTGAACCTCTTAAGCACCTTTTCCACATAATCCTCCTAAGACAACTTCGGTGTTTTCTCCTTCCTATCTCTAGTGATTCTCATGCCAAGGATTTATTTGGCTTGCCCAAAATACTTCATGTCAAATCTACTTGCCAACTCACTTTTCAATTTCTTAATATCCTGCATATTACATCCTGCCACAAGCATATCATCAACATACAATAAGAGAATAAGGAAGATACCATTTCTTGTAGCCCAAAAATAAAGACAATGGTCACTCTGTTTCTTAGTAAAATCATGCTCACTCATGAAACTATTAAACTTGAGATACCATTGCCTTGGAGCTTGATTCAAACTTTACAAGCTATTTTTTAGTTTACACACAAGGCTCTTCTTGCCTTTGACCTCAAACCCCTTTGGTTGGTGCATGTAGATCTCCTCCTCCAAATCCCCATGAAGTAATATTGTCTTCAGATCTAACTATTCAAGATGAAGATATTCTACTACAACTATACTAAAAATAGAATGAATTGAAGTCATTTTTACTATAGGTGAGAAAATGTCATCATAGTCAATACCTTTTCTCTATGCAAATCCTTTCACAACAAGTCTTGCTTTGTATCTCTTGCTACCATCAACTTCGTCCTTCACCCTGTACACCCATTTGCAATGCAATGCCCTTTTGTCCTTGGGAATCTCAAACAAATCCCAAGTTTGGTTTTGATTCAATGAGTCCATCTCATCCTTCATAACATGCTCCCACTTAATCCTAGCATCCACTTTCAAAGCCTCATGAAAGCATTCTGATTTACCGACATTAGTGTATAGTACATAATATAAAGCAGGAGAATACCTATCAGGTGCATGTATCACCCTTGTAGATATCCTTACTTCCTGTGGGTATGATGGTGGAGTAACAAAAATTTCTTGTTCACCTTGCTCTTCCTCATGAGCACCATGTTCATAAATCTGACAAGAGACTATCTTTTTACACCATGCTCTAGGATTGCATCCAAGTAAAAAAACTTAGGTGCACCCTCTTCAACCTGTATGTGCCTATCCTTGTACATCCTATCGTCATTGAAAATCACATCTCTACTCATGATAACTTTCTAGCCAACATTATCCCATAGCCTATATCCTATTGCATCCACACCATAACCAACAAAATAGCACTTTCTAGACTTTGCATCAAGCTTACTCCTATTTTCTTTATCTATATGGGAAAAGCATCACAACCAAATACTCTAAGGAAAGAGTATTTTACAGGCTTACCTTTCCAAGTCTCCTCTGGAATGCCTCCATCTAATATTGTACAAGGTCCTCTATTTATCAAATAAACTGCTATATCAACTACACTAGTCCAACAAAACAATGGCAATCATGCATGCAATCTCATGGTTCTTGCATGCTTCATTATAGTTTTTTTCATCCTCTCCGAGACTCCATTATCCTGTGGTGTCCTAGGAGTAGTCTTGATTCTCCTAATTCATTCCTTTGTGCAATAGTCCTCAAACTCCTTGCTATAATATTCACCACCATTGTCATATTTAAGGCACTTTACTTTCTTACCTGCCTCAATCTCCACTAATGATCTCCACTTTCAAAAAGTGTCAAAAACATCAGATTTATTCCTGATTATGTAGATCCATGTCTTTCTACTAAAATCATAAATGAAGGTAATACAATAAGAGTAGCCCTCAAGAGAAATTACCAGTGAGGGACCCCACACATTCAAGTGTACTAATTCTAATTTATCTTTCTTCCTTTCTCGACCAACTTTTAGAAAACTTACCCTTTTCTATTTTTCGTGTACACAACCTTCAACGAAACCCAAATCAACATCCTTGAGTTTTGGCAACAGTTTTTTGGAGTGAAGGATTTTCATCCCTTTCTCACTCATATGATCCAACCGCAAATGCCATGCTTTTGCATCATCCTAAGTAGCATAGTTCAATGTACAATAATATGAGTTCTGCAATAAATACAAAGTTCTAGTCAACTCATATTTTGCAATCACCATTGAATCCTTTGTCAATCTCCATTGCTGATTTCTGAAATTAGTGTTGTATCCCTCCAAATCAAGTGCATTGGATGAAATTAGGTTCCTATTCTAATCAAGAATATGCCTAATATTGTTAAGCATCCAGATTTTTCTGTTTTGCAAGTTTACATTCATCGTACCAATACCCACAATCTCACATGGAAAAGTTTTGCCCAACATAACCTCTTCATAATGGCTTGGAGTATAATCAACAAAGTACTCCATATGAGAAGTGACATGATAAGAAGCTCTAGATTCCATAACCCAATACTCACTCATGCAAGTTGTTGTAAGAATCAGGGCATCTTGATAAATTACACCTGTAATGTTTACCTCTTGAGCATCATTCCCATTATCGTCCTCATTCTTATTTATATCTTTGCACTCCCTCTTGAAGTGTCCACTCTTCCCACAATGCCAGCAATAAATCTTGCTTTTGTCTCTACTTTTAGATCTACCCTTCGATTTTCCTCTATTTTGGCTTTTCCATCTAGCTTGGCCTTTTCCTCTTTCTCTATTTTTTGCCTCTGCTTTCTGTAGATAGTGTTACTCCTCCCCTAAGGTTTTTCTCCTCATATCCTCATTGAGTATTGTGCTAACCACATTATCAAACACCAGCTTTCCAGATCTAGGTACATAATTACTTACTACCATTACAATGCTACCCCATGAGTCTAGTAGTGAACAAAGAAATCCTAAAACCATAACCTCATCATAAAAATAAATCCCTATAGATTTTAAAGAACCCATAATAACATAAAACTCATTAAGGTGTTATTGGATAGATCCACCCTCTTGCAACTTCATAGTAAAAATTTTTCTAATCAAGAAAATTTTATTTGAAGCTAAGGGTTTTTCATACAACTTAGCTAGTGTATCCATGGCTCCTTTGGTGGTCTTTTCCTTCCTGATGTTGTATGCAACAGAATCATCCAGGCTCAATCGGATCACCCCTAGTGCCATTTTGTATATTAGATCTCATTTCTCATCATCGATCATCCTAGGTTTACCATTAGTATTCCTTTTTAGAGCCAAATACAAATCATCCTTCTGATACAGATAATACTCCACTTTGGTTTTCCAAATACCAAAATTTTATCTAGTAAACTTCTCTAGTTTAAAATTTGAACTTTCTTCCATTTCTCCCACTTGAATAGAAAACTCTCCTGTGAGTTCCATTTTCCAACAAGATCGCTCTGATACCAGTTGTTGGGAATTTACCATATACAAACAATACACAACTTATGAAAAACAAACAAATAATAATAGTAGAAATGGAGAAACAATTCAAACCCTAGCTAAACCCCAATAATAAAAATAGGAAATAGTGCAATAAACAGCAAGCAATCACACAAATGTAAGAGACATTAGATATACATGGTTTGGATAGTGTATCCTACATCCATAGAGAAACAATTAGTCATTTGTATTAGCAACAATACAACAATATTCTCCACTTGTACAATGTCTCCTCTCCTCTCTTCCTCCAAATAAAGAAAGAGCATTCACTCTAAAGACGACCTTTACAGTACAAAATATATAGAGATTCATGACTTTTCCACTACCTAAAACCACATAGTGGTATCAGAATACAATGACCCAAAACCATGGGTTGAAACCATCCATATGGTTATCACATTATTTTAACAAGTGTTTTCACCAAGAAATACAGTTAAATTTTTAAAAAAATGTACCACTGCCCCTTGGAACCCCGTTCACGTTCCTAATGTTGATCATTGCCCAAAAATAATATTTAATGGCCTTGGAACCCCGCAAATAATATTTAATGGCATTAGAACCCCGCCAACAATATTTAACGGTAATTAATTCCTTTCTTATCAATTTGGATCCATTACCTAATAGTGGTGACAATCAAGAGTAGGCTTTTTCAAAGCCTACAAAAAACTCTAGTGAATTTGTATATCTATGAACTGATTTAGTATTATCCTAAGCATAGGGAGATGCTCATGGACATCCTAATGTCTATCGAAGTTCAGTCCCAAGACCCTGAAGCCTTCATGAACTTTATGGGACATGTGCAATAGTGCAGTGAACTAGTGATTCAATTTAATGATCATGAGTCTAAAATAGTATCCACTATTATAGTGGACCCACCGCTACATATAATTGTATGTATAAATCACACACCATTCAAATGGTTTTTGATTGATATAGGGTCATCAATCAAAATAATTATAGCCAAGGCACTAACACATCTAAAGTTGCAAAAATCACATATTATACCTTCTACTTTCACCTTGAGAGCATTCAACAATATGCTATGCTCAACGGTAGGTACTATAGTTATTTCAATTCAAGTTGGACTTAAGACCATCCCTATGATGTGTCATGTGATAGAAGGCACCATGCAGTATAACATCCTCCTAGAGAGGCCTTGGATTAGACAAATACATTACATTCCCTCGATATTACATCAATGTATTAAATATATACATGAGGGACAGGTTCACATGGTGCCTTCTGACAAAGAACCATTCAAATATGTAAACTTAGTTATTTTTTTGGGAGATTTAATTCTCCCCTCAATACATCTGTATATACGATCGATGCCATCAATCAAACATCCAAAAGGTAAATTAAAAAGAGTGTGCAGGACCTTCTGTGGTAGCACCACAACTATCAGAGCACACAATAGTATCTTCAACAAAGCCTACGACATCCAAGATACTTAGGAATGATAAGAAGCTTAAGGTAGTTATGGTAAAAATGATCCAAATAAAGCATCCAAGGTAGAAAATGTCAAGGTTCCTAGTCCCATGGATGAAGCGGATGCTCAAAATCAATTTGAGGAGGCACCTCATCCTGCCTTGCCTATTTCTTTAGCAGGGTAATCTGCACCACAGGTGATTGTACATTTGGTTAATCCTAGATTAGTAAAATATATTATGTAGAACATGACATTCACACCATTTATCAAAATGGCATAGGATATGGGCCGAACTCAAGCCCATCAATTTCCTATGGGAATGGTAATGCCACTAGGGATGCCACCTAACCAAACTAACTTAATTTATGGAGGGCTTGATCAAATAACAAATCACACACCTATAGATGAGGATGATGATGAATCATTCATGGTGAATATTCATTATTTGTCTAACCCTAAATTTTCCTTAAGCTATTTTGAACGTTACCATTGGTATGGTTACAACTTAGGATTATTTGAGCAAGGACATTAAGTTCCCATAAAACCATAGTATAAGCTACCAAATGATAGTTTTGGGTTACGCTACCACATAAGAGGATAGGATGAGCTCCTAGTAGCATATTTAGATCATCTGAATCTTAGTTTGGGGGATGATGTGGATTGGAATCTGTATCACCCTAACCCTTCTCGCATACAAAGGGATAATAGGCTGGTAACCTATGTCTCTATTGAACCACCTGAGATCTACCATGATAACATTGTGGTAGAAGTCAATTCAAGAGATATTCCAAGAGCCAACTTGGATATAGAAATTTGGCAAGCTACTGACGACACTGGTATGCAAATCTAAAATCTAGGTATAGCAATAGACACTAAATCAGAAGTTGCTTTTGAGGAAGTGTAAGTAGAGTCTATTATCAAAAGCGATGGATTCAATTGTGATTCTAAAATAGATGATAATGAGAAATCCTTAAGAAATGAACAATATGAGGATGGTACTAAGTTGGCTTACATAGATCCTCTACATTTATATCATTTATTTCCCATGGAGATAGTGGGTAAGAATGAGGGAGCCTTAATTGATGATAGTGGCTATGAAGAGCGGGCCTACCTTAGGCCTCATATTGCTAATCACCTGATTCCAGTCAATCAGGATGAAGGACTCGCATACGACAATGATGAAAAGGATGATACCGAGAGAGATTATCTCAAGCCCCACTATTTACACCATCGTCATGAGATAGTTGTCATCGATGAGATGTATTGGTGAGTATATATTGGCCCATGCCTCAGATGGAGATCACCCAATTTGGATATAATTTATCATATAGTCTTCCTTGATCTACCAATACACATGTAGCTCCTTGAGCCAAGTGATCTCACTTTTGAGTCTATTCATAGATCATATCCAGATATCCCCATACCCCTAGAGCCACATCTTGGGTATGTGAACATATATAACATAGAATTGCACACATGTGGTTCTAGAGATATAATCCATTCCATCAATATGATCTCCATTGATTTGACCACTCCACTTCACAATCTAGTTGACCCCTCCAAACCATTATATCTGAATGTAGATACTATTGATTGGGATTATGCTAATTCACCACTAGAGCCTAAATATTTCTTCCCTAATGAAGAAATGTTGCAACCTTTCTATTTTGCACCAGGCTATGCACATCATGTTTATCATGCTGAGGGAAACTCTAATGTGGAACCATTAAATCCAACTGATGACATCCACTTGAAACTTATGCCTCACCAAATTAAGGAGGCATCACATATGTCAGTAGAGGAAACCTTCAATGTGGATATCAGTGATGATCCCACTAATCCTAAGAAGGTTAAGTTTGGAGAATTTTTATCTCCTGATGAGCATTCCAACCTCATCCCTCTACTGAAAGAGAGACCTGATATCTTTGCTTGGACATACAAGGATATGTCAAAACTAGATCCAAAAATTGTTACTCATAACCTTTCGCTAGATCCCTCCAAAATACCTATCAAGTAGAAGCTCATGAAGATGCATCCAAGAGTCACTTTAATGTTTAAAGACGAGCTACGAAAGCTTTTGGATGTAGATTTCATTATCTCCATCGACTATCCAAAATGGGTATCCAACATGGTACATGTAGGAAAACCTAATGGAAGGATCCATATCTATACCGATTTCAAAAAACTCAACAAGGCAACATCAAAGGATTCATTCCCATTGCCCAAAATAGATGCTCTTGTAGACACAACTACAAGACATGATATGCTCTCCCTTATGGATGGTTTTTTTGGTTACAATAAGATTCATATTAAATCTAAAAACCAACATAAAACCATATTCATAATTCCATGGGGGACATTCTATTACAAAGTTATGCCATTTAGCCTTAAAAATATTGGTGCCACATATCAGCGAGCCATGACATACATTTTCCATGACTACATGCATAAAATCTTGGAAGATTATATCAATGACTTATTTGTGAAGTCATTGCTATTTTTAGAGCATGTAGAGGTTTTGAGGAAATTCTTTGATCACCTGATAGGGAATAATGTTAGGTTGAATCCCAAGAAGTGTGTATTTGCCATAACTTCAAGAAAGCTCTTGGGATTCATCATTTCAAAATGAGGGATTGAAGTTGACCCAGTGAAGGTCAAGGCCATATTAGAAATGCATCCTACCATAAATATCAAAGAGCTAAGAATCCTACAGGTCAAAGTAGCATCCATAAAGTGATTTATCATACAATTATTAGACAAATGTTGACCCCCAAATCAGCTTCTACACAAGGGGGTCCCATTTAATTGGGACGAGGAATGTCAAGCGATATTTTCTAAAAACAAGAAATACTTGGAAACACCACTAGTGCTAGCTACACCAAGATCTAAAGTATCTTTCTTGCTATATATATCAACTACTGACTTTGCATTTGGAACTATGTTAGCCCAAAAGAATATGCAAGAGAAAGAGCAAGAGATATATTACATCAGTTGCACCTTGGTGAGTTATGAGCTTGGATATGCATATGTGGAGGAGTTGTGTTTAGCAATGGTTTTTATGACGAAGAAGTTATGCCATTACATGCAAAGTCATACGATGTATATGATATCCAAACAAAATCCTTTGCAGCATATGATGAGAAAGACATACCATAATACATGTACTGCAAAGTGGATCATGCTATTGAAAAAATTTGATTTGGAATTCATCAGTAAAAATTCCATCAAGGGATAAGTCATAGCTGATCATATAGCATAAGAACCTCTCCCCTCACCATACAAATTCCTTATGAGGTAGTCTTCACTTATCGAAATATCTCAAATCCAAAGAACTAGATAACAAATCTGATATGACTTTGTTCTTCGATAGTTTGAAATGTGAGAAAGGGGTGGTGTAGGAATTGTCTTCTTCATGTTGCAAGGTGCTCCAATGCCCTTGTCATTTAAGCTATAATTTCCTTGTACAAATAACAATGATGAATACAAATCCCTAATCTTGGGCCTCAAAATAGCTATCACCATGAATATTAAATGATTAAACATCTTTGGTGATTCTCTTATCATAGTCAATCAAGTGAAAGGACTTTTTTAGTGTAGGTGTCCTATCTTGAAGGCTTATAAGGATCTTGCTGACACTTATCTAGCCTAGCTAGAGCGGTATGACATCGAGGCAATCCCTTGTAAATCAAATATATTTGTAGACACTATGGTGTCTTTGGTATCTTTAATCCCTCAGATTCCATCTATCGATTTTACTACCATTCATGTAAAGACGCTATCACATGCCACAATACAACGTTAGGATAACAAGAAATCAGTCAACATGATTCATATAACAAGAAATCAGTCAACATGATTCATATAGAATCAAACCATGAGTAGTTCTATAAATCCAGAGACTTTCTTAAGAAGGCATCCTATGGGTCTTTGATCTCGTAGTATCCTACAGGGAATGGCACCACCATTCACCACAAGGTTGTGTCCTGGTATGCATTTGTGCATAGCAAAATTACTGGGGAGCAATTCATCTTGTCAATCGAGATAGAAGCTTATCAGGACTGGATGTCACAATTACATGAATTCTTGAATCTTGGGTTAATCCCTTAGGGATTATCATGTTTTGTGAAGTACACATTCATATAGAAGGTGACAAAGTATGTCTTTCTAGGAGAAATCTTGTACCATCAAAGCTACGATGGAATTCTCCTTCATTATATTGAGTCCTAAGAGTCGGCTTGGGAAATTTCACAAGATCATGATGATACATGCGATGGCCATTTTAACAACATGGCCATTGTCAAGTGTATCCTTCGAATGGGTTATTATTGGTCCACTATGGAGGAGTACTACACTGTGTGTGTCAAGAAATGCATAAAATATTAGCATCATGCTAATATTATGCACTTGCCATCATAGGCCTTACAACCCATCCAAGCAGCTTGGCCATTTGCTCAGTGGGGTTTAGATTTAATTAGCAATATCTCTCCCCCATAATTTGATCGGCATACATTTATTATAATGGCTACTCAGTATTTTACAAAGTGGGTGGAAGCAATACCTTTAATAATGAAAAATAGAGCACAAATTATGGAGTTTATATTTCACAATATCATTAGTCATTTTGGGATACCATCCAAGATAATCTTGGATAATGGAACATCATTCAAGAACAAAAATTTAAGGGATTTGATATCCAAGTATAATATATAGCATAGTTTTGTGACTCCATACTATCTATAGGCAAACGGGTAAGGTGAAGCTTCAAATAAGATAGTGGTAGCCATCCTTAAAAATAAGGTACAAGAAAACCACAAATATTGGTGCATCCAGCTACCCCTTGCATTATGGTCTTATAGGACTAGAATTCATATGCCCACTGGGGAAACCCTATTTTTTCTAGTATATGGTGTTGAGACCATTATACCCTTAGAGTTGGAAATTCCAATGCTGCACGTCGCATTGAAAGAGTTCATTGATGATGAAACTACGTGGCAAGTTCACCTGGATTGATTTATGCATCTTGATATACATCGCATGAATGCTCTCTAGCATCTCTATGTTTATCAAAAGGGCTTAAAATGATCTTACAATAATAAATTCCATCTAAGAGACTTTAAGGTTGGTGATATTGTGTTGAAAGAGAACCAATAGAACTCAAACCTATCATCGCACTTGCGAGTTAAATTTACGGCTAACTAGTTAGGTCCTTATATCATCTCAAAGCATATTGGACCTAGAACGTATCACTTGACATCACTTGATGAAGAGTCTGAACCTCTCAACATCCTTCATATTAATATTTTCCGCACATAATAATTCAAAAATATAGAAAATTTCCAAATCCATAAAAAATTTAGAAAGCAATAAAACCTAAAAATATTGTAAAATATTCAAACTCCAAAAACATTTGCATCATGCATTTTCAATTTTCACATGCATTTCATTTAATTGCATTGTATTTAGGCATTTCCATCCATCACACTTGCATTAGGATAGGTTGTGTTTACAATCTTACAAATGATACCATGTTTGTATTTCAATCATGCATCTATGCATTATCATCTTCCATCACCCTTGTGAGTAATTATGTTTCTCAACACAACTCCTCCTGTTGCTATGAAGAATATACTAGGGTTGTTCAGGTAATTCAACCATACCTAGTGGTCTTCTCAAATTTAGTAGAAAGCTTGCTTTGATTTTGAGGATGAGGTCTAGTTTTGATAGCACTTAGCATATCAGAATCCCATCACTAATCAACACATTAACAATCCTAATTAGGGTAAGGAAGGATGAACACTACAAAGTGGTTTGAATCACCTTAAGCGAAAGGTTTTGTTACTTGCTCATTTGTGAGGCACAATGGTCTAGAGTAGAGGTCATTGTAAAAAGGACAATATTTTCCCCCTACCCAAAGAAATCTCGTGCTTACATCAAAAGGGGAAAAATCCTAAAATTAAATCAAATCCCTTGCTCTACAAAAAAAAAAAAAATAAATAAATATATATATATATATATATATATATATATATATATATATATATATATATATATATATATATTTAAAATAAACAGTGATTTTTATCACTATATATGAGCAAGTATCCCAATAAATTAAAGAAAAGAAGGGGTGAAATTGAATCCTTGGAATGGTCAATACTCAAAAATCATGGAGTGATCCCCAATATAACAATGGGCTGAATGAATCCCACCTGACATTGGGGTAGGTCTAGAAATTCACAAATGAGCTAGCTTTAGGTGGCTTGTATTGCCTAGTGGTCTAGTCCAACTAAGTCCAAACCTAGGATCGGGTGGACATTTGAGGATCTCCAATACAACAATGGATTGAATGAATCCCGCCTATCACTAGAGCATAATGTTAGGTTGAATCCCAAGAAGTGTGTATTTGACATAACTTCAAGAAATCTCTTGGGATTCATCATTTCAAAATGAGGGATTGAAGTTGATCCAATGAAGGTCAAGGCCATATTAGAAATGCATCCTCCCATAAATATCAAAGAGCTAAGAATCCTATAGGGAAAAGTAGCATCCATAAAGTGATTTATCATACAATTATTAGACAAATGCTGACCCACAAATCAGCTTCTACACAAGGGGGTCCCATTTAATTGGGACAAGGAATGTCAAGCGATATTTTTTGAAATCAAGAAATACTTGGAAACACCACTAGTGCTAGCTCCACCAAGATCTAAAGTATCTTTATTGCTATATATATCAGCTACTGACTTTGCATTTGGAACTATGTTAGCCCAAAAGAATATGCAAGAGAAAGAGCAAGAGATATATTACATCAATTGCACCTTGGTGAGTTATGAGCTTGGATATGCATATGTGGAGGAGTTGTGTTTAGCAGTGGTTTTTGTGACGAAGAAGTTACGCCATTACATGCTAAGTCATACAATGTATATGATATCCAAACAAAATCCTTTGCAGTATATGATGAGAAAGACATACCATAATACATGTACTACAAAGTGGATCATGCAATTGACAAAAATTGATTTGGAATTCATCAGTCAAAATTCCATCAAGGGATAAGTCATAGCTGATCAGCTAGCATAGGCACATCTCCCCTCACCATACAGATTCCTTATGAGGTAGTCTTCACTTATCAAAATCTCTCGAATCCAAATAACCAGATAACAAAGCCGATATGACTTTGTTCTTCGACAGTTTGAAATGTGAGAAAGGGGTGGTGTAGGAATTGTCTTCTCCATGTTGCAAGGTGCTCCAATGCCCTTGTCATTTAAGCTATAATTTCCTTGTACAAATAACAGTGATGAATAAAAAGCCCTAATCTTGGGCCTCCAAATAGCTATCACCATAAATATTAAATGATTAAACATATTTGGTGATTCCCTTCTCATAGTCAATCAAGTGAAAGGACTTTTTTAGTGCAGGTGTCCTATCTTGAAGGCTTATAAGGATCTTGCTGACACTTATCTAGCCTAGCTAGAGTGGTATGACATCGAGGAAATCCCTCGTACATCAAACATATTTGTAGACACTATGGTGTCTTTGGTATCTTTAATCCCTCAGATTCCATCTACCAATTTTACTACCATTCATGTAAAGATGCTATCGCATGCCACAATGTAGCGTTAGGATTTCTATAACAAGAAATTAGTCAACATGATTCATATAGAATCAAACGATGAGTAGTTCTATCAAGCCAGAGACTTTCTTAAGAAGGCATCCTCTGGGTCTTTGATCTCATAGTGTCCTATAGGGAATGGCACCACCATTCACCACAAGGTTGTGTCCTAGTATGCATTCATGCATAGAAAAATTACTGGGAGCAATTCATCTTGTCAATCGAGATAGAAGCTTATCAGTACTGGATGTCACAATTACATGACTTCTCTAATATTGGGTAATAATAAATCTAGATAATAATCCAAGTCCCCTACTTGGGACCTGCTCTTGAACCCCCTAGTCTCTCTGGGCTAGCAAGTAGCATAGCACTATGAAGCCTTTTCAATGTCTCCAATCTAACATGGAAGTCCCCCTAGGTGATCAATAGTGATTTGCTACATCACCCAAATCTATAGTAGTAGGCTAAATGCAACCCCAATGTGGCCTAGCTATGTTATTATATACAATTTGTCATATAGTTGTACTAGGAGGGTTCTACCCCATGATAGAATCAGTGGCTGCTCTCTAGTGCTCCTTAGCAGATCTTGCATCCTAGAGAGGAGGTTCCAAGGGAACCTCATGCTAAACATACCTGGGAGTAGGATGTAGATGCACAAGTACATCAAGATGAAATGTCACTCTATGAAGACATGTGCCTTGTACCAGTGCTCAATGGGTACATCCCTATGGTTAATGTCCTCTAGTACCTCGTCGTTGCGATCGCCAAAGATATACCAAAACATTTAACCCTTTATCATGGTAGGAAAAGAGGTGATGGCCTTGCCATCAATAGGGATGCGAAAGATGTGGTAGACATCCTCCAAAGTGACAATGATATCTTTGGTTTACAAGTGAAATGTATTAGTCCACGTGGTGAGCAAAAATTATGTCTTGAAAAATAATCATTTCTCTTCCATAAATTATCAATATGGTAAGTTTGTAAACTTATGAGTATCACACAAATTATATGTCTACAATGCAGGGGGAATGAATATTTTTGTACCTTATTTAGTTTTATGGGGGATGTTTGTACATTTTGATTTTAGCCAAACCAAATAAACTAAGTGCAAAAAATTAAATAATAGATTAAAACTAAAATTAAAGTGTTGAAAGTAAATGTACAAGAAATTAAATGTGCACAGCAAAACAAACACACAACTGAATTAAAAAAAGTGGTAAATAAAGCAATAAACTAATCTACAAAAAACAAATATAGGAATAAAACATGGGAGGACTATTGTAGGGAGTGGGCCTAAGCTCCCGTAGATAGTTTGCCCAACTAATTACATACAACTTGATTTAAGCAAGTAATAGGAATTACACTCCTAATAAATTATACAAGAAATAAAATAAAATTATGTTTTATGTAAGATTAATCATCCCATCATTCGTTTGGTCTGCATATATATATAAAGCGTAGCCAGATCTCATTACAATAACAAATTAATCTATTTTAATGACATAACGTGATTAGTTACATTTTGTTTCTACATATATTTTATTATGCTATTTTAAAGTATGTCCATTCACTAGAAGGATAAATATAAATATCCTTAGGTGTACTTAATAGATAAATCCTAAATTAATTCATCCTAAAGATAATGCTTTAAGATCTTTACAAGGTCAACCAACCAATTGGTTGATAATAAAAAATACTTTATTCTATTTAATAATAATGCATGATTAAAATATCCCCCTTTGTCTTCACGTGCAACAACCTTCGTAGCCCCTTGGTCAACCTGGTCAATGTTGACTTGGTCATATGACATCTCCAATGTGGGTGCCTCCAATGTATGGGAGTAAGGCACCAGTAAGGCACCTACCCATGTATGGGAGTAAGGCACCAATAAGGCACCTTTCCATGTATGGGAGTAAGGTGCCAGTAAGGTGCCTCCCCATGTATGGGAGTAAGGCACTAGTAAGGCGCCTTCCCATGTATGGGTGTAAGGCACTAGAGTAAGGCACTAGAGTAAGGCACTAGAGTAAGTTACCAGAGTAAGGCACCAAAGTAAGGCACCTACTCCATATACCTTATACTCATTGAAGCAGAAGCATGCCAGGTGCCATTGTGACGTAGACTGGAAAACAACATATTAGTAGCAAAACCTGCATTTATACACAGTTTCCACTAGAAACACCCATCAAGCATAATACTAGATTTTCTATCAATTATATGCACAAGTTAAATAAAAATACATCTCACATGCTAATTAAACCAATAATGATGCCCCTTAAGAATGTATATAAAATGAGCATTTTTTATGCTCATCACCGTGTATCCTAACGATGGGAATAGTAGTCATATAGGCCTGGTGAGTCCTGATGGATGGTATTTAGATGATGTAACTAAGGCCTATAGTGGTGAACCACTCCTAGTCGGCATCGCTAATCTTGCAAAGGATGTCCCAAAAGAGCTTGGACTCCCTCACCTAGGTTTTCAACTAAAAGGGCAAATAATAATACATCAAAATCAATCAAAAACATCAAAAATGTATTTCAAAAGTCAAACAAATTCAAAATATATTCAAAAATATAAAAAAAATCATAAAAGCATAGTAAAATTTCAAAAAAAATCAATTAAACCAGTCAAATTTCAAAAAAAAAATAAAAAATAAATGCTAAAGTTGCTTAGCCGTGACTGGGACCCGTGATTGGTGGCAACAGTCAAATTTATGAATGCTGGGGTTTGAATCTAGCCATGGATGATAGCCATGGCCTCCAATTTGCCAATTGGGAGCCATGTATGCCACCCATGGCTAGGATAAACACCCTTTTAGAGGTCACTTCCCATCCCAAAAAAGCCCCAAAATTAAAATCCCACCCATCTAAGCTAACCTATACTAATCCTAAACTAAGGTGAGGTTCTTTACCGAAAATTTAGTGTGGTTCATTTAACCCATTTCTTAGTGAGGTGCATTTTAATTTGGTAAATCAAATAGATGAGGTCGGAAGGCTACCTTTGTAGTATCAGCTCTGCCACTGGAAAATACCTTTGGTAGGTCAGCCATTTGGGTTTGGGTGTGTGGTTTTCGGTAGCGTTCTAGGTCAATGTCTTATGCACACCTCTCAGAGCTCTCTGGACGGTAACAAAAAATTGAAAAATAATGAATTGAAAATGATATATTTTTCTTCATTATTTCTAATTTTTCCCTCAACTATGCCTAGAAACTGTGGGTGCAGAATTAAGGTTTGCCGACCATGGGTCAGAGCCATGGCTAAGAAAATTGCAAAAATTAGCTATGTCTGACAAGCGAAGCTAACGTACAGACACAAATACCCTCAAATTTTCACCATGGGGAGCTTAAAAATGCAAAATAAAAAATATCTAATGGTCCAAAACCCTCAAAATTTTCAAAAATAACAAAACATTTACATAATAAAAAATCCAAATGCA
The DNA here is from genome assembly GCA_028583015.1 of Wollemia nobilis. Taxonomy (NCBI): domain Eukaryota; kingdom Viridiplantae; phylum Streptophyta; class Pinopsida; order Araucariales; family Araucariaceae; genus Wollemia; species Wollemia nobilis. The sequence goes on along the minus strand of JAQPPZ010001711.1, from coordinate 2,377,609 downwards.
CCTCGTATCCAATTATTTACCCTATACACTTGGCGGTTTCAGTGACTTGTGATCCATGCAATTCGACAAAATTATTAAATTACCATAAGGCCATTTGGGGTAAATTAGTCATCGCTGAATTGATATGCTTCATCCCTAAGAAGGTCATAGTGGCCAGACTGCCCCACAGGAATGAGGATTTATCTCAATTCTTCTAGGAAATTTTTAGCATATCATCAAACATTATGATTCAAAATAAAACTAATAGGAATTGCTATCATATTGATTTTCCAAGAAGGCCATTATGGCTAGACTACTCCATAGGATAGAGATGTACAATTACTATTAACAGTTGTAATCATGGTTGAATTAGGCCTTACCAAGTAATGCAACAGTGCTAAAGTCTTCAATTATTCAAGATCAATCATGTTGGTCAAGCGACTTGTCACTTAATTTAATGTCCTACTCTCATTGACTCATTGCTTGATGGGGTAGTCATAATATTAATTATCATGATCAAATTTAATAGGAGATCACTCGATCTTGTCAAATTGTATTTGTATTACGAATAATTGCCAAAAACTAGCATAAGCTTACCCTTTACTGGGGTAAAAATCAAATATGATAGTTAAATTAGTAGCTCTCCACCTATCTATACTATTGTAGCACTGAAGGTACCCAATCATCGTTGGACCTTGCAAAATCTTTGCAAATTTAATCCTTTCCTCAGTTGGAAGCAATGATTCTAGGATATGCATCCTTTTTGCAAGACTGGGGCATCTAATGTTGATCAGATTAATGATCATCATTTAACCTATGGAATGGTTTTAGGAGGTCTATTTTTTCTCAAATTTTTTTATTATCACAATACATCTCAAAAGGGGCATCTGTAGACACCTAAAACACATCATGTCAAAGCGACTACTCATATGGGTATGCTAATAGGCCATATGAATGATCTTGGATAACTCGAAGGTGAAGCAATGATTTTAACCACTCAATTTAGGTAGTCTTGTCCTAATCAGTCTTAATCATGGCTGACACCAATGGCTAATAGAGCTGGTCATGCCTCAGAGCCGCGACTAGCATCAAAAATATTTTGAATCCCAAGATAAACCAATTTTAGTTGCAACAGTATGGGCAACAAGAATTCAAACGATTTTGGGTATGGAAGCTTCAAGAGTTTTCCTCCCAACTGATCCAACCTCATATATCTTGATCTTGGCTTCCCAAGCAAGCCAATATTAGATAATAGGAGGGCTATAAGACCCCCCTCCAAATTGGAGAGAAGTCTACTAGAAAATTTTTGAGTTGAAACATAGTGAAGCTCTGCCAAAATGGATAGTAAATTGTTAACCCCTTGAGGAGAGTCAAAATGTTGTCCAATTATGGAGTGACAAACATGAATCCATCAATGGATCTTTCAAACGATTAGGAAGCATCAATTGAAAAATCAAGCCAATCGAATGTGAATCTCATCAAATTCGACTACCAATCCATCTTGGGACACAAAGGTGACCCTTGATCATCAATTCCATAGAGGGAATTAGAGATCCAAGCCCTGATTACAAGAGCAAGAACATTTTCATCTCAATCATGGTTGTCAGCCATGACTAATAGTGCCAGCTACATCTCAGCCCGTGACGAGGGTTTGATCCTTAATTTCCTTTGTTTTAGTAGTATATTTCCATTTCTAATTATGCAATTAGCTTAATCAAGCATAAATTAACATTTTAGCAGACATTTGACCAATTAATTTAAAAATTAGAGATATATTTGTTTCCATTTTCCTTGCATTTGTTAATTTAGACTAGTTTCATGCTTTTCAAGTTCTAATGGGTAATTAGGCTTCCTAATTGCTATATTTCATGTTTTCTTTACATGATTTATAGTAATTTGATAATTTCTTGCATATTTTCATAGATTTACATGCTTTCTTGCTTTCTTTGTCATTGATTTATACAATATCTAGACACCTAAATCATGTCATGCTTAGGGAGGCTACTTAAATAGACACACTCATAAGATCATAAGACATAATATTGGACTTTCCAAGCATCAACAGTGGTTCTCACCACTCATTTGGGGCCTTTTCAAGCCATCAAATCTTGGCCTCTCAATCCAAGAGCAACCAGATCCTAGCCGCTCAAGCCTAGAGCGACAAGACCTTAGCCGCTACAGATGACAATGACCAGATCTTAGCTGCTACAGATGATAGCGACTAAGCCATAAGAAGTAGTTTTTCAAAAAAGAGGCCTAATCTCAGGAGAAAGTGGTAGTCTACATGCAATAAAGGTGAGCGGGAGTGACTTTGCATGACCAGTTCACATGGGAGGTTTGAGTTTGCATTTAGACTTAAGTTAACTGACCTCCAAGCATAAACAAAGGACAAAATCTTCTCATGCTAATGACTAGTTCGCATAGAAGACTCAAGTGTGCAGTTATATTTTAGTTAACTAGCCTTCAAATATAGATAGTGGACAAAAGCTTCTCATGCTAACTTGCACTACACATGAGAAATTCATTTCTAGGGCTTGGACATAGACCTAGGATTTCACACTATAAAAGGTGCAAGCCTAAGAGCACCAAGACATCCTTATGACATATGGGGGGATCCATATATCATATATAAGAAATATTTTATCACATCAAGGAGAGAGACATTTTGAGGAGAGCTTTCAAGACTTGGAGAGTTCTCTTTGAGAACACGTATGCAATGGAGCTTTGACAAATCAAAGAGCATAATACCTACTTTATTAAAACATCAGATCATAGTCTTTGACCCATAGATTTTGTGTAAAGGGGACAAGGTTTACTTTAGCAGCCTCTATCTTGGACAGTGGCCCACAAGCTTAGCTTAGATAGACATATCATATTTATTTTATTTTCTTATATCATTAGCATATATTTACATGATTTTATGGAATTTTTTTATCATATTTCATTTACATTCTTTTGATTACTAACAACCTCATCTGGGGAGGCAATATTGGACATCTAAAACTATGTTGTTGTTTTATTGCTTGCAGGGCCATAGGTACATTGGACAAATATTACAACATACAAGAGCAGAAGGGATCCCTATAGGAAATAGACCTAGAGAAGGAGGCATCTGTAAGCCTTCATACATTTTTGTGTATGGAACCAGGAATATTTTATAAGCACACCACCTCTTCATGGAATGGGCACTCCTTGCCCACTTGTAATTTACAGTATCAAAAATGGGTATCCCTAAGAGGGACCGACATGTAAATGAGCTTCAGTATCAAAAAAGAGATCCGTATTTTGTTATTTCATGTTATATGCTTTCTTTTTCCTCTTGTATTTCCATTTCATCTTTGGTAGTTTAAATAAGCATTGCAGGAAGGGTTTTCAGAAAAGGGATCGGTGCACACATTCTCGGGGTCGCTACATATGGCGATCACGGTGGGATGACCACTAATTTTTCATTTTCTATTGGAAAACTAACTTAATGTTGTGTGTAGGTCTAGCTGCTCTAAGCTACAATGGCCAAAAACTAGCTACTCTGAGCTACAACAGCTAGAAACTAACCACTCTGAGCTACAACAGCCAAGAACCAGTTGCTCTAGTCAATAGCGACCAGAGGTGGAGTGTAGCAGAGGTCAAAAAATAGACACTCTGAGCTGGATCAAGGGTTGGTATAGCTTCTCTAATATTTTATAGTATTTTTTGAATGCTTCTATCTGATTAAAATAGAGAACTTAAAGCACATTTATGTTTGGAAATTAAAATAATAAAGAAGAAATAATTAAGCATTTTGCATATCTTAGATCTTCTTTTAAATTTTCCACTAGGCGTTTCTAGGAACAGTGGCTTATGCCTAAAAATTTCACCCTAGAATCCAACTTGCTAGACATTGTATGTTGTTTGCTTGATTTGAGACCCTACTAGAGGCCATAGTTGCATGAGACAAAGTGCACTCATACAAATCATAGTATTTCATGCATATTTTTTAATATTGAAATGTATTTTTGCATTTAGGCATATAGGAAAGACTCATTGCTATTATATGATGCACTTTATGTTAAGCAAGCTTAAAATGAACACTACACATGCACGTATTATTTAAAACATTGGAGAGTTGGATTTCATCACCAACCTTCAATTTAGTCTAGTGACGTTGGAATTCATCTCCTTCCACCGGTTTACCCCATAGAGCTTCCTAGAAAAAGATTGAGAAACTTACTTATAGTGACACTAAGTTATTTGTGTTCAAACTGTGTCCCATTTTTGGAACAATCATTGGTTCAGAGTGGAATATCTAGGCAAAGCCCCCATTGGGTCTTCAATGGTGTACCATATCTTCTTTTGAGAAAATCATGTTTGTCATGAGTGTACTTGATTGTCACTATAGATGAGTCTTTTCATTCTTAATCCAAGAACAAGAGCAAAGAAATCAAGAGAACAACACATCAAAACACATCAAATAGTTTAGGGCACACTCAAATTGGTAATCAAGATAAACATTTATTTGGAATTGTGTGGTCATTCCTAATTTGCAACTCAAAGGATCAAGTCATAAAACAACATGGTAAAAACTAGAAGTAAACACCCTTGGTCTGATTTCGAGGGAGAGATAGAAGCAATTCATATCCATAGGCAGAGTCATAGTAATGTTGAATGACCTACCCATAATACCGTGAGACATAGCTCCATGAGCCTAAGGGGTAATAACTCAATTCTTCAAGGATATCCTCGAGAAATCCCAAGTAAGGAACCACATCATAGAATAAAGTCACATAAACAAAAAGAGACTTCATAGCCATCCTCATCAAGGAGACATGAGGAGACCTCAAGGGCCTCCTCTAAACACATAGAAACATCTCAAAGATATGAGGAAGTTTCAAGGGCTTCTTCCTCACATGGACATAAAGAAGGTTCTAAAATCCATTCTTCACATTGGGATGACGAGATTGCCACATCTCCATCCACATGGAGGAAACATGTTACCACCATGCCCTCTTCATCAAGAAGGTAAACAAGAATTACAACACCTCAAGACTTACAAGAAACATATGAAACATGTTTGCCTGCTAAATGGCAAGAAACTAGAGCTACATCTAGTCATGGGAATCATATAGAAGAAACACTTCACACATAAGAAATATTCCCATAGACTATGACCTCATAGGAGTAAATAGCACCCCATAGGACCAGCCATGGAAAACAAGATAGCTAGACAGTTTGGATCGATTTCCTACTCAACCAACCCAAATAACTATAGCTATTAAGAACTCTGCATCTAGAAGCTCATAAAATAAGACTTCTAAACATACCTCCCAGTCTGGGGGTACCTCAGAGTGACCTCGTAGAAGACGCATGAAGTTTGATCATAGGGATATTCAATAGTACACTGAAAAAGTCATATTAACTAGCAAGAGTATAGATACATCAAAAACCCCCTTGAGGAATCTGTGAATCAAGACAACAAGAACAGAGTTAGATAAACATGAGTCTTCTATGATAGCATAAACTAACCAAGTGAGGTGGTTAGAAAATGCATTACGTAAAGAGTGAGAGCTAGTGGAAGCTCTCAAATAAGAGAAACAAAGAGAAAGACTCTTGCACCAACATGATTGGGGTTTAAGAGAGCAAGCGAAGCAGCTAGCTCTTCATGATTTATAGATAAATGGTGGTGATCACCAAATAACAAGACATGCTAACTCATGTAAGGAAAGGCACACTAGACAAGATAGCCCACAACGAAACCCCCCATCGAATCATGAACAAAATCCAACTAATAGGGGGAGGGCAAACACAACAAACCAATATCATAATCCTAAGTCCCTCATACGAGGGAGGAAAATATAATAAACCAAATGGATAGAGAGTTACCTCCATTGCCAATACGAATAGGCTTACATAAGAAGGAAATTTTTGCATCAAAGGCATTTCAAGAGCTTGCTGAAAAGATGAAAACCTTTGAGAAACAAGAGGCAGCTGGGAACTCACCAACATTGAGCAAGATACATAATCAACCATTGTTCCCATCAATCCCTAGCCCTCCATATCCTAAGCACTTTGATATGCCTAGGTTAGAAAAGTTTAAAGGTGAAGAGGATGCACAAGAGCATGTCACCAATTTTATCAACGCCTATTTTCATATTGAAGATAATGATGCTCTCATGCTAAGAACATTCATAATGACATTTTTAGGTGCTACCACTCAATGGTTCAACCAACTACCTAAGCATAGCATAACCAACTTTGAACAACTAGTAAACGTATTCTTAAAGCGTTTCTCCTTTGGTGCTAAGAATAAGATGAACCTTTTAGATCTGGCTAACATGAAACAATATGATGATGAGCCAGTAATGGATTATGGTAATAGATGGAGAAAAATCATGGCAAAAATATCATTCTCTGTTCCCACAAAAGTGATTATTTGTATGTTTACCAAAAGTTGTTTGAAACATATCTCCCTATTGCTACAAATACAACAGTATCCTTCGTTTGAAGAAGCTTTGGCACATTCCAAGCTCATTGAAGAAATAAAAGTAGATGAGGGAACCATTAAGCTCCAAAACAAAAAGGAGTCAAACAAGAATGGTAAGAATGACAAGTACAAGCAGAAGCAGGGCAACCCTACTCCAGTCAATCAAGTCATATTGGCTACGCCCAAGGATGGGGGTGCACAAAAATTGCAAAAATATCAAGCACATCCCCCGCTAGCCAACTACAACCAAAAGAACAATCAGGGAAGAAATCGAGAACACAAGCCACCTCGTTATTCCATGCCTTTGATGAAATAAATGCAATCACTCTTTAATCAGTTGAGCGAGGCTAGGAGGATTAGATTTCTTGATATACCTCTTGTAGATCCCAACCATCCTTAGCCAAAAGGATATAGGGAAGATCAATTTTGCCCTTATCACAGGATACCAGGGCATGATATTGAGGCTTGCATAGTGTTTAAGCATCAAGTGCAAAACATGATTGAGGCAGGAGAACTCAAAGTTGACAACCCACTGACTCTCGATAATAGAGACATGGGTATTGTATCGCTCCAAATTTTTTGCACCCTTACCTTCAGGCTATAGGATCCGTGCCCGAAAGGGGGATGTGAAAAGGATGGGACAATACCTCGGACTGAGAGGCCCTTTGAAGGTCCCGCCTCTCGGGGGAGGTGTATAAGGGTGAATTTTCGATGGATGGTGGGTTCACCAGGAAACTTTTGAATGGCAGTTTCCACGCCTAGGTTGGGAATGTGTTTGATGTGTTCAGTTTTATGTTTAATCATTCAAGTCCTAGGTTTGGCCAAATGAATCTAAGCTATTCTATATGAAATGCAGATTAAATGAATACAAAAATAGAATTAAACAGATAAATACAAAAAATATACTAGATTATAAAAATGCCATACCTGATCTGGATGTTTGATGGAGGTTCTAATTTTTGAAGCAGTCCAGATCATCGGAATTTGAAAGTTGTCGATCGAAAGATCATCTACTGATCCGACAAGATCGTCTCTAATCTGACAAGATCGTCTCTAATCTGACGAGATCGTCTCTAATCTGACGAAATCGTCAGACGAATTCATCAGAGACCTGCAATTACAGAAATGGATACCAAGAACAAAAAATACAATTGCAAAAGCAAGGGAAAATGATAGAAAAGAAAGTATGAATGCTAGAATGATAACTTTAGATAACAAATTAAGTAAAATGCATTGTTTTAATGACTAACTTTGATTATATCATGCATCTACGCTACATGAGGTGAACTCCAAGATGCAAAATAATAATAAGCCTAACTAATGCAAAGCAAAAATAGTAGATAATGGACAGAGAATGCAAACTCAGGGCACTGATTGCCCCCAATGTTGGCTACAGTCAAAATCGTCTACAAAATACAAAATCGTCTTGAATTGTGGCGTGATCGTCCGAGATCGTACAAGATCGTCTGCGACGATCTGAGCTTGCTCCGGCTGAAGAATAACAAAGTTCCTGCAAGAAAACTCAAAAAGGGACAAAGGCAAACAGTAGTCTAAGACATTCTAATGCATGTAAAACTCGAAGTGCAGTAAAATTCAGCCAGGGGAATGTCAAGGGGAGGGCCTAAGATTAAATAGGCATAGGAAGGAGGTTGGGAGGTTGGAGATCATCCCAATTTGGGAGATCTCCAATGGGGGAGGTCTCTAACGGTGCAGAAACGCTTTTGCCCCGCTTAGAGACGCCGTTGAAACAGAAGCTAATTATGAAAAATTAGTTTTGGGACGAAATCGTCTGGACGTTCTTCTCCAGACGAATTCGTCCGATCTGAGGCGATATCGTCTGATCGGCGACGATATCGTCCAACGGTCACAACAAATCCTAAAAATGGCATGGAAAACAAGGAAAGCGGTTTAACAGGCGGTTCGGGGTTAAAATTTAAATTTTGAATTATTACTAAGGTAATTTTAATTATTTGCTAAGGTTTACTGTGCCAATTTTAGGGTGCTACATTTTGCCCCCTCTTTAGCGAATTTTCTGAAGAAAATGCGTTAAAGATGAGTTCTTCTCGATTTACGAGAAAGCAAAAATTTATTCCCATTTTTAGGCGACGATTCTAGGTCGAATCGTACGACAGCTTACTATGGTGCCCCCTCCGTGTTTTTACCCAAATCGAACGTTTGAGGTAAAAACACGAAAAAGCAAAATTAAAATGTTGTTGAATAAAATTAAGAAAATAGGGAAAAACCCTAATTCATTTTTACTATTCATTTTCTCTGATGATATTTTTGATGATATGACTTGTTCATATGTTTTTATGATGCTTTAATGTTTTGATTTGTTTGATTAAGGATTCATGTAATTATGTCGTTTGGAAATATTATGATTTTGATGTCATGCTTTAAGATTTTAAATGAAATAATCTGATGTAAACAAATTGGTTGTTGTGGTGTGATTTGATAAAAAATAAAAGGGACTTCTAACAATAATTTCAAAGGACATTGTCGCTATTATAGACCATTTCATGGAGTCGCCGCTCACTAGGTCGTCAAGCTAATCCCAGTATAGAAATATTGTTAAAAGTAAAAGAGTGCTTAAGAGACTGTCTTAAGACTTGGTGTTGTGATGATGGAGATAATGATGATGATGTGATGATTTGTTTTCAGATTTTCATAAAAATAGTATGCATGAAAAAAAGATATATGATTTTGCTAGGCATAAATTCCTAAGTGTGATAAAATTTTGAACAATTCCTTAGAATTTATACCATGGTTGCAAAAATGAATTTGAACATAATGACATGAAATAGAATAAGTGTTTGTTTGTTTGTAAAGCATAATTGTGTAACATAATGATTCAAGTCACATGTTTTTATGATTTTGTTTTTAAAATAAATGGGAAATAAAATTAGTAAGATGGTTTGCGCTAGGCATAGAATATTTAGGTATAAACTTATACCATCATCGCGAAATCCAAAGAAGAAAATAGATTGTTGGTTTTATTGCATGGTGCATTTTTGATCTTTGATAAACAGAAAAATAATAATATGAAACTTTATTGCATGTTGTTTGAAATTATTTTTGAGATTTTTTGAGAAGATGTATGTAATTGCTTTTATACAAAACAAGAATTCTGAAATAAAAGGATAAAATTATTCCAAAAAGAGTTACAAAAATATTTTAAATTATCTCAAAGAGAAATGTAGATTTATAAGGAATCCTCATGTGCAAATGTGAGTTCATTACCGATCTTGATTTATCATAATGATACAAAATCTCTCAAATACAAATGTGTGTGCAATTGCTTTGTGCATTTACCAATTTTGAGCAAGATAATTTGATACAAGTGATTTGAATTAACCAAATAAATGTTCATTAACCATGATTTAGATGCATATAACCATACCAGACTACTATGTAAGTCGGGTTATCAAGAGCTAGCTAATCCATAAGCAGACATAGGTCTATACAAAAGAAGGTCGCTAATGTGACAGACATATCACCACGCTAGGAGTTACCCAAGGCCAAGCGGGTTGGGCACAAACCACCTGTTATGGGGCTTACCTCACGGTTTTCGAATAATTGAGAATTCCAGGGATTCAAGCTCATCAACCCTTCTTTTCTTTTCAATGGGTAGGGAAAGGGATTTTATTGCTTTTGCTTTTGCTTGTTTTTCTTTCTTTTCTTTCTTTTTCTCTTTTTTTTTTTTGTATTTTTCTTTTTCGTATCTTTTGCTTTGATATTTGAGATAATGCTGAAATAGTGCTAAGAGAGTACAAAATGATTATGAAATAATGCTTCTTTTTCTCATGATTTTGCTTGATTTTTCTTTTTCTTTTGCTTCCTATTCTAGGGATACTTGCTCGGATTAGTTGTAGAGCAAGGGATTTTTATTCCGGGTAGGGGTGAGCTTGTCCTTTTGTCAATTCTCAAAGATTCTAGACCATGTGCATGATAGGATAGCAGGGGAAACTTTTCGCTCAAGAAACCACTTCTACTATGTAGCATAGCATGGACATTACAAATATAATCATTTTATTGTGAAAGGATATGCTTGGTTTAAGTAAATAACAAGATCAATTCTCTCGTGCTCAAACTTTATTTAATTGAATTTTGTGGACTTTGATATAAGAGAGATTAGTAATCATGAGAGATAAAATCAAGATATTTATTTTTGTGTTTGCAAAAGTGAGAGATTCCAAATAAATGCTAATTTATCCAAAATAATTTGAAAATATAACTGCAATACTTTAAGAAGAAATATATACAACAAATATTTTTGAGGAGTTTGATAATTTTGACTCTCTCTTTCTTCTCTATATTTTTTTTTTTTTTTTTGGTTTCGAAAGAGTCAATAATATTGTTGTTTGTTTTTGTTTAAACAGTTTTATACATTTTTAAAATGAGACAACATGCAAAATATATACAAATGATGAAATGACCAAATTTTATGCGTAATATCGCTTAAGATGCATAATATTCATAGGTTCTTTTAAATATTTACCATCTAAGGTAGCTAATTTGTATGCTCCCGATTCAAATTTAGCAGTGATAATATATGGTCCAAGCCAGTTGGGTTCAAATTTACCTTTAAGGTCTTTAGTTGCATTAGTATTTTTTTTATTTTCTTTTAAAACAAGGTCGCCGACCTCAAAGGATCGATGACGAACTTTCTTAGCATATGATCTTTTAAGCTTGTTTTGGTAGGCACGAAGATGCTCCAAAGCATTGATGCACTTTTCATCTAGGAGTTCCAGCTGACTGAGTCTGCCAGCTCGATATTCATCTCCTACTTCGGTATCTTGAAGTAGTAGAGCCAAAGAAGGAACTTCTAATTCAAAGGGAAAAATAGCTTCAAGCACCATAAACCAAAACAAAAGGTGAAGTACCTGTGGGAGTACGAACACTAGTGCGATATGCCCACAAAGCTGGATATAATTGAATGTGCCAGTCGCGGCCAGATTTATTGACCAATATTTTAAGGATTTTAATTAATGTTTTATTAGATGCTTCTACTTGGCCATTACCCTGAGGATAATAGGGAGTGGACCAGCGATGTTGAATCTTATATTTTTGGCATAATTTCTTAACATCTTTATTTTTGAAACAAGTTCCATTGTCTGAGATGAGATTTGCAAGAATTTCGAACCTACAAATGATTTGATTAAAAATAAATTTAGAGACTTGTGTTCCAGTGCAGGAAGCTAAAGGCATAGCTTCAACCCACTTCGTAAAATACTCAGTGGCGGTTATGATGAATTTGTGTCCATCAGATGACACAGGATTAATTTTGCCAATAATGTCTAAGCCCCATTTTGAAAAGGGCCAAGGAGATGAAATAGCCTGTAGTTCTTGTGCAGGGGCATGGACAAGGTCAGCATGTTTCTGGCACTTTTCGCAATGGCGCACATAATCATGTGCATCGGTTTCCATGGTAGGCCAAAAGTAGCCTATCCTAAGGAGCTTTTTAGCAATGACACTACCACTGAAGTGTCCTCCACAAGATCCATCGTGGGCTTCACTCAAAGCTGATTTGGATTCTTCTAGATTCAAACATCTCAATAGGATACCTTCAAAAGATCTCCTATATAAAGTATTGCCAATTATTACAAATCGACTTGCTCGTCTACGTAATAACCGACGTTGGTTCCTATTAGAACCGGCAGGGAAAGTCCCATTGTGAAGAAAATCAAATATATCCGTATACCAAGGTTCAGGAGTAGTTTCATTGATTAGAAACACATCCAAAGGTTCTAAGCATGACTTATTTGAAGCGGGTTCCTGGAGTCGATGAATAATGATGGTGGCATATTCATCATCTAACTCCAAGGGCAGAAGAGATGCAGTTGTGGCCATAGCGTCAGCCGCACGGTTGCTAGTTCGAGGAATAGCTTCCAAGGTAACTTGATCAAATAGAGATATTAATTGTAAAACATATGCTTTATATGGGCGTAATTTATCATCTCTGGTTTGATAAACATCATTGATTTGATTTATGACAAGTTGTGAGTCACCGAAAACCAATAAACTTTTGATTTTCAATGCCAAAGCAGCTCGTAATCCAAGGATAAGAGCTTCATATTCGGCAGTGTTATTGGTGCAAGCAAATGTTAATTTGAAGGACAGAGGTATAAGATGTTTTTGTGGAGATATTAAAATAATACCCGCACCAGCCCCACTCATGCATCGGGCTCCGTCAAAGTATAAGGACCATTGCTCTGAATGGTCTGCCTCTAGTTTAAGGCATTCATCAGGAAACTCAATGAGGAGGGGATGAGTAGATTCTAAGGGTGCAGCAGCTAATTGATCAGCTATGATTTGACCTTTAACAAACTTTTGTCCTATGAAGGTGAGTTCAAATTCGCTTAGCGCAAGAACCCACTTAGTTGTGCGACCAGATAAATACGGTCGACTCATGAGATATCGCAAAGGGTCGAATTTGGCAATAACATAGGTTTTCTGACTGAGCATATAATGTCGTAGTTTCTGTGTAGAAAATATGACTGCTAGACATAATTTCTCTAATATGGTATAATGAGTTTCATAACTGATTAAGGTTCTGCTAATGTAATAATTAGCACGTTCTTTCTTCTCATCATCCAGCTGAGCTAACATAGCTCCTAAGGCAGAATCAGAAGCAAAAATGTACAAGATAAAAGGACGATCAGATCTAGGCGGTGAAAGCACAGGTGGGTTAAGGAGGTATTGTTTGAGAAGTTCAAAAGCTTCCTTACATTCGTCATCCCAATTAAAAGGGACATCCTTCTTAAGAAGCTTAAGAAAGGGACTGGTTTTGTCCACCAGCTTATCGATGAAGCGACGGATAGCTTGAAGCTTACCTTGTAAACTTCGTAACTCAGATATATTGGTAGGTGCGGGCATATCAGTGATAGCCGCAATCTTGAGAGGGTCGATTTTGATACCACGTAAAGAAACTAAAACCCCTAATAATTTACCGGACTTGACTCCGAATATACATTTGGCTGGATTTAATCGAATAAGATATTCTCTTAACCGATTAAATACTTTTCTCAAATCATCTAAATGATCATCTTCATTAATAGAGCGAGCTATAATATCATCTACATAATCATGTAGGATATCATGCATCATATCATGAAAGATATAAGTCATGGCTCGTTGATATGTTGCGCCCGCATTCTTTAAACCAAATGGCATCACTTTCCAACAAAAGGTACCCCAGGGGGTAATAAAGGTTGTTTTAGCCTGATCTTCGAGAGCTATCCTGATCTGATTATAACCAAAAAATCCATCCATTAGGGACATCATTCCACTCCCCACAGTAAAATCAATGATTTGATCCATGTTGGGAAGAGGAAAATCATCTTTAGGGCATGCAGCATTAATATCTCTAAAGTCTGTGCAAACCCTAACTTTGGTAGCTTCTTTCTTGGTGACTGGAACTACATTCGAGATCCATTCAACATAATCAATAGCTTGTATAAAAACAACATTCAAGAGTTTTTCTAACTCCCCTTTGACTAGCAAGGCCACTTTGGGATGCATTTTTCTGAGTTTCTGTTTAACAGGTTTAGCATCTGGATGGACTACTAGATGATGCATGACTACGAAGGGTCTAAACCTGGCATATCTTCATATGTCCAAGCGAAGACATCTTCATATTCTTTAAGGAATGCAATGTATTGCTCTTGTTTTTCTTGACTTAATTCTGATCCAATACTGATGATGTGAGGATTATCCTCAGTTCCAATGTTAACCTTAATGACGTTTTCTACTTCCATGTGTAGATCTCTTTCAAAATTAGGTGGGGCAGGTGAAACGCCCAATTCTTGTAATTCCTTTAAGGTTAACTTGGATAATTCATCTTGAGGAGTCGTGGCCTCAAGCTGGGCTATAGTAGGTATAGAACCATCAAAATAAAAACCATTGTGTAACATCTCTTCCATGGAGACATCATGGAAAATATCTCCTTCCAACTCATCGTCGGATTCAGCAATCATTTCAGGATAGGCTATGGATAGCATATTGCAGGTAGAAGAATTATTCTTGGGATACAAAGAATCTTGTTTATCTAGATAATCTTGATAACATATGAGTTGATCATCATCTTCAAAAGGGAAGGGTTGATCCTTACTAGGAAATAGGCCCACACCACATCGGGCGGGCCATGGTTCTACCTCAAAGGGTTCTTTCATACCATCTTGGAGAGGTCCCAAGCCTTTCCCTTTATATCCCAATTTAAGCATTATGGGTTTAGCTTTAATATATTCATTAGCAAAATAGCATCGAGCATATCCATCACAATGCGTCTTGATGTTTCGGGGTATTCTTCCCCAATCATATCCTTTATAAATAAAAGCACAACTCCCGACTTGGTAGATACTTCCCATAGGTTGTGGGAGGCCCAAGGTACGAGGAGAAGGTGGCAAATTACTTAAGATAATGGAATCTTGCATAGAAGCATTTGTTTTTTCTGATATAAGAATTTTAGATAAATCAGGTAAGAGTTCATCAAAAAGAGCATAAGAGGTAGAAGGATCATTCCCTATATCTTTAGATGTGGAAGGTATGATAGATGTAGATAATGTGGAGGTGTTAATAAATGGGTCTATAGGTTTTGAAATTATAGGGATGGAACATGAAGGATTGGTTGTGGATTTAAGATCTTTTTGAGGTTCTAGTGTGGTTTGTTTAGAAGATTGTTGAGCTATATATGAGGGTGAAATTAATGGAGGAGAAATAGATGAAGTTATGGGTGTGTGTTTCACACGTTTAGATGAAAAATAAGAATTAGGATGTGTGGATGACAGAGCGAGGGCAAAATTGAACTCCAACAGGTTCCGCCAAAGCACACATATCAAAGGGTCTAGGATCACCATGGATAGTGACCAACTGATTTTTAAATTCGAATTTAACACATTGGTGTAAAGTTGATGGGACAGCCCGCATTGCATTGATCCAAGGATGACCCAAGAGTATATTGTATGATGCGGGGCAATGTACAATAAACACGGTCGTGTCTAAGGTTCTCGGACCAACTTGCAATGGGATGGTGATAACTCCACACGTTTCTTGTGTTTCGTCATTGAAAGCTTTTATGATCATGTCAGTTTTCTTCATTTCATCACTTCTAAACCCAAATATTTGGTAGAAGTCAAAAGTGCAAATGTTTAGAGATGAACCATTATCAATCAAGACCCTTTTGATTGCTACATCTCCTATTAGGGCAGTAATATATAAGGGGTTATCCTTATGTAAACTATGTTGTGGGATATCTTTATCTCGAAAGTCAATACAATCGACTTCTCGAGTGATGATAGTATTGGACATGGCTTCAGGTTGAATATTTTGAGGTACCATCATTTGGCTTAATGTGAGCATTAATTCATCCCTATGGGTAGAAGAAGATCTTAACAAGTCCAAAAGGGAAATTCTGGCTGTAGTATTGGATAATTGTTCATTAATATTGTAAGGAGGTTTTGGTTGAACATTAGACATATGATTCCCTTTATTGGGATTTTTCAAAATAAATGGAGCTGATCCATCATTCTGAGTTTGATCCTGTTGAGAATTGTGAGCCTGTTGTCTGGTAACAACTCCGATGGTACCTACAATGTTATATTGAAGATGCTGAATTGGTCTCGGTCTAGCGTTTATGGCTTGTTCATTAGGAAGGAACTGATTAGAAGAGGGTCGAGTAGTAACTCTTCTAGGAAATGGTTCTTTCGAAACCATAGAATCTGTGATAGGTTGAATAGGATCTGATTCATCTTCAGAACTATTCGATTGATTTGAGGTGATGTCTATTTCACTTTCAGTATCCGATTCTACATCACTAGGATCCGGTGTTTGAGTATTATATAGGGGTCTGGACGTAACCATGGATAAAGTTGTGTCAAATTTTTGTAAATCATGATTAGGTAAATGTCCGCTAATAGTTCCTACATATCGGGTAGGAGGAGGGACATTATGATGCTCAATTTGATTGGCCACCTCTTTACCATGTTTTGGTAAAGGATGTTGAAATATATCTAATGATTGATTAGCATTTTGATTCTAATTTTGGGGAATGTTCTTTTGAGTATTATTAGGAGGATTTTGTTTAGGTTGAAAGGCTTGCACCTCCATTTCATTATTATCAATCAAGTCTTGTATTTTATGTTTTAATATTTTGCAAGAGTTTGTAGCATGTCCAGGTCCTCTATGAAAATCACAATGTAAATCAGCTCTGTATCCGGGTATAGTTGGATCAGGTTCCCGGATAGCTGGTAATTGAATCAAACCTCTTTCGAGTAATTGGGGTAGAATAGTTGATAATGGTTGATTCAATCTAGTAAACTCTCGAGGTGGTTTATCAGGAGGTTTTAATATAAACTTCTCCGTTGTTTTCGTAGTATTAACATTAGCAATGTTTCTACTATCAGTGACTCCGTCACCTACAACTTGTTTGTTTTTATATTGATTTCTGGATGTTTTCTCATCATCTTTCTTTTTGAGCTGACCTCTTCTAATGAGAGCATCTTCCACCCTTCGAGCTAAGTCTATAGCTTGATCGAAGGTGGTTAAGGTAGCAGGTTGATAATTCATAGGATATTTGTTCTTGCAAATTATTAATAAAAATGTCCAACATTTCCCTATAAGGTAGCACAAAGTGCAGTTTTCCTATCAACTGCCTCCATCTAGCTAAGAAATCAGCAAAACATTCATCTTTGTCTTGTTTTAAGTTGTATAAATCTTTAATGGTCACGTGTCTCTCGATGTAGGCACTAAATTGATGGACAAAAGATTCAGTTGTTTCTTCAAAATTCCTCAAAGAATGAGTGGGCAATTGATAGTACCACTCTAATGCCATTCCTCCTAAACTTTTTGGGAACATTTTTAGTAATAGCAAGTCATCATGTGATATATCATGACATGCTATCCTAAACATGCGAAGATGCTCTATGGGATCTTCAGTTCCTTTATATATAGGCAGGACGGGCATGGGAAAGTGCTTAGGGTATGGTTGTGCTACAACTATGGGATCCAAAGGCTGACTACACATCTCTCGATAATTATACGAGGGACGGTAGGGATCTATCTGGTCCATGCGGGAAGCTAACTGTTTCACCATGGCTTCCAGATTACTGGTTTGCCCACCATATTGGTTCGGTAGGGTATTAATATGGGATTTGTGAGCATATGATGGAGGGACATGAAGATTAGATGCTATATTGCTATTGTGTAAATTGTTGGTAGGAAGGGTGTTATGAAGAAGTTTTGAAGTTGTATTATGTTGTATCCCGGATTGTTGAAAATTGGTGTTTGGCTTCATTTTAGGTTTTTGTCGATTTGAAGCATATTGATCAATAGTTTGGCGAAATAAAGCAGTGAATGAAGGTCTCTTTTGTGTGGGAATGATTTTAGGCTCAATAACAGGTTCCTTAGGGGGTTGGGTAACCTGTTGTTTTTGCATGTTCTGAATCATAGTGACCATATCTATATTGGATGGTCCAGCTTTATCACTTTCTTGATCGATAAAAGACAAAGGATTAGTGTGCACGTTAAACATATGTTCCATGGCTGCTTGAGTGTCACTAATTTGTCCTCTATCAATACGAACTGCCATATTAAGAGCACCAATGTTATTACTAAGAAATTTCTAGAAATGATCTATATTATCAAAAGCAACAGTTCCGTCTGGAGCCATTCTAGGGGATGAGGATCCTTCCTCTTTAACATTTTCTTCTTGTTCATCTACAACAAGCTCATCTTCTGGCTGTTCTAGAGTTCCTCCTTCCGGAATTGAATCCTCAGGAAGGACATTTGGGTTTTTTGTTTTGTTTCCTAGCCAATCTTCTTCTTCTTCTTCTTCAGTTTGTTTACCATTCCTAAGTCTAGGCATTGTGCTTAAGTTTAGATTTCAGCAAATATATATATATATTATATATATATATATATGCAACAAGCTTAAGAGGTATATATTTTAATTATATACCTACTATAGTATTTAAAATAAAATGTTTTGGTTTTGTTATGTTTTTGGTTTTTCTTGTTTTTTTTTTTTTTTTTGTGTTTTTATAACAATATTATAAAGATAACAAACAACACACTAAATGCAAGAAATAATAATAATGAAAGCAATGATCTAGTTTTCTATAAACAATTTATAAATATCATTAACGGGCTCAAGTTCTTCAGGAGTCATGAAATGTTCTTCTTCAAATTGAAAATTTTCTTTCAAGAATTTGACAAAAAGTGCTATAGTGATATTATCTGTCTCAGACTCTGGTTGGTAGAAATAAAGTTCATGGCAATACTCTCGATATAACACAGCTCTAGGAACTCTCCTCCACCTTTCCCTATCCGTAAGAATGACCTCTTGGTCTTCTACACGACCTAGGAATTGGTGTATAACAGTTGCGTTCTCGAGGTATTCCTCGAAGGTGAACAATTTTGAAGACACAAGAGCTCTCCTATAAGCTAACCACCTATGGCAAGCTCTCTGAAGTTCATGATAAAAAATGAGTTGATGAGGATCCAGGATTCTATCTAGGGCAAACCTCTTAATTTGCCTAAGTTCGGTTGATCTAGATGAAATAATACCCAATCTCCTATTAAGTTCGTCCCACAAAGGTGGAACTCTATATGTTTGAGATAGTCTAAGCAAAGAATTAAACTCTATGGCTATTATTTGATTTTCAACATTAATGGTGACAACTAGTCTTTTCTTAGGAGCTACCATCTAAACATGATATGCAACTTAACGATTTTAAATGCATCTATGTTTTTTTTTGTTTTCAAAAGGTTTTAGTTTCACGTCGGGTTCACCAAAATGTATCGCTCCAAATTTTTTGCACCCTTACCTTCAGGCTATAGGATCCGTGCCCGAAAGGGGGATGTGAAAAGGATGGGACAATACCTCGGACTGAGAGGCCCTTTGAAGGTCCCGCCTCTCGGGGGAGGTGTATAAGGGTGAATTTTTGACGGATGGTGGGTTCACCAGGAAACTTTTGAATGGCAGTTTCCACGCCTAGGTTGGGAATGTGTTTGATGTGTTCATTTTTATCTTTAATCATCCAAGTCCTAGGTTTGGCCAAATGAATCTAAGTTATTCTATTATGAAATGCAGATTTAAATGAATACAAAAATAGAATTAAACATAGAATACAAGAAATATACTAGATTAGAAAAGTGCCATACCTATTCCGGATGTCCGATGGAGGTTCTGATTTTTGAAGCAGTCCAGATCACTGATCGAGGAGAAGATCTCGATATGACAAGATCGTCTCTGATCTGACAAGATCGTCTCTAATCTGACAAGATCATCTCTAATTTGATGAATTCGTCAGACGAATTCGTCAGAGACCTGCAATTACAGAAATGGATACCAAGAACAAAAAATACAATTGCAAAAGCAAGGGAAAATGATAGAAAAGAAAGTATGAATGCTAGAATGATAACTTTAGATAACAAATTAAGTAAAATTTATTGTTTTAATGACTAACTTTGATTATATCATGCATCTACGCTACATGAGGTGAACTCCAAGATGCAAAATAATAATAAGCCTAACTAATGCAAAGCAAAAACAATAGATAATGGACAGAGAATGCAAACTCAGGGCACGGAGGGCCTAAGATTAAATAGGCATAGGAAGGAGTTTGGGAGGTTGGAGATCATCCTAATTTGGAAGATCTCCAATGGGGGAGGTCTCTAACGGCATAGACACGCTTTTGCCCAACTTAGAGATGCCGTTGAAACAGAATCTAATTATGAAAAATTAGTTTTGGGACGAAATCGTCTGGACGTTCTGCTCCAGATGAATTCATCCGATCTGAGGTGATATCGTCTGATCGGCGACGATATCGTCCAACGGTCACAACAAATCCTAAAAATGGCACGAAAAACGAGGAAAGTGGTTTAACAGGCGGTTCAGGGTTAAAATTTGAATTTGAATTATTACTAAAGTAATTTTAATTATTTGCTAAGGTTTACTATGCCAATTTTAGGGTGCTACAGGTATATACAAAAACCCATTACCTAATCATGAGGCCCCTTGAGAGCAAGGGGCCCAAGTCAATCAGGTTTGACCTGACATACCTACCCACCTATGCATTAGGATGGTTGAGATTGTTAACATAGCAACAATAACTAGGTGGTATGGTCAACAACAATCGCCTACAACTCCCATGAACATCCCAGTCGCTCCTAGGCAAAGGAAAGACAACCTTATAGGTCCACCAATGAGACCTATGGTAACTATTTGCAGTAGATTGGAGGAAAATGTACAGATGACTCTAGCCAAGTTATCCATCTATGAGCTCATACAACAGTCCCCAAAGCATAGGGAGACTCTAACGAATATTTTAAGAACAATTGATCTTCAACCACAAGATGCGAATGCATTCACTCACTTTGTGGGACAAGTACAAGAATGTCAGGAACCTGTAATCTGATTCTATGATCATGATATTAAGACAACTTCTACTGCCTTACCAGACCCTCTACTAAACATTTTAGTAGCCATAAATGACTTACCTTTCAATAGGGTTTTGTTCCATACAGGTTCATTGATAAACATCATCACAACAACTGCAATACAGCACCTCAAGATACCTAATACCAATATCATTCTAGGAGCTTACACATTGAGAGCTTTTAATGATGCTTTATGCAATACTGTGGAAATGATAGTTCTACCCATCAAGGTGGGGCACAAGACCATCCCCATGATGTATCATGTCTTGGAAGTATCTATGCAATATAACATCCTCTTAGGGTACCCTTGGATAAGGGCCATGAAGTTGGTGCCTTTGATCTTGCACTAGTGTGTCAAGTATGTGCACAAAAACAAAGTCTATGTGGTTCTAGATAATGAAGAGCATTTTAAATATGTCAATCAGGTGGACATTCTAGGAGAATTCATGATCCCTTATACTCACCTATACGTAGCACCTTCATCCCCAACCACACAAGTGGATGACAAAGACAAAGGGGTAAGAAAAGACCCATGCACATCAACACCTCCTGGCACATGCAAGACAATAAATGCTTCTAAAGTACCATCAATGTCAAAACCAAAAGATAATAAGAAGCTAAAGGCACCTTTAGTTAAGGAAGAAAAGCCCAAAGAAGTGCCAAATATAGCCATTTCTGAAATGCCAAGTCCTATGGAAGAGGAAGATCCTCAAGATCAAGATGAATATTGTGATTATCACCCTGCTTTGCTAGTATCATTAGTGGGGTCATCCATGTCGCATGCATCAATAGACTTGGCAAGCACAGGCATAGGGGAGTACCTTGTGCAGAACATTACTTTCACACCTATCATTGAGTCTGCACAAGAAATAGGGAGGCCTAAATACTTGAGGTCGCTAATGGGAATAGTGGTTCCACTTGGAATCCCTCCCAACCAAACCAATTTTGTCTATGCTGGCCTAGACTGCACTCATAAGTCTTAAAATATATAAGAGGATGGTGACAAATTATTCACAGTCAATGTTCGTTATCTCTCTAATATCGAGTTTGCTCTAATCTACTTTTAGTGTTGCCATTGGCATGGCTATGGCCTTGGTGTATATGATCAGGGGTGCAAGAGGTCTTACGAGCCACTATATCAGCTTTCCTCTGATAGATTTGAATTAGGCTATTATAGCAGAGGTCAATATGACTCTCTTGTAGTAGCATTGGAAATATTAAGCATAGGATTGGGAGAAGACATTGGTTTCATTCCTTATCATCCCCTAAGAATAGCAAATTTAAGCAATACGCAAGTGGCCACAGTAAACATACCACCTCCAAAAACTTATCATCCAAACACCTTAGTTGATTCCACCTGAATAGGATACAACTCATGGGATGAGGATAATGGATATGAAGCAAGTGATGATGAGGTGCAACTTGGATTAGCCTATCAAGGGCCTCACTATTTACAAAGGCTCACACGGTCCATCCACGATGAGATTGGATATACATCAGATGAAAGTGACTATGAATCAGAAGACTCAACAGAAAGAGCTTAGTTAGACCTAAGCCATCAACCCCTGACTTTGGGGTGAGAAAAAAATGCAAACAAATTCTTCATAAGTGATGAAGAATATGAATATGAAACATAGATGGCCTACTTGCGGCCAAGACATGAGCCCCTTATTTTAGGGATGCATACCAATGCTAATGGTTTCTGGATAAGTGATGATGACTTTGAGGATGAGACCAAGATGGCTTATCTTGGACCTCACCACTTGCGGTAAGTCAACGAGCTAGTAGAGAGAGAGGCGACACTTTGTGCCATAGACCCTCATCTCCAATTTTTGGGGAGACCTATTGACCTAGCTACCATTCATCGAATGGTCAACCCCCCTCTGCCTACATTCAGAGAGTAGTTAAAGCCCAATGATCCTATTGTCAGTCCTACTCACGGGCTAGATCCAAAAATTCCCATTACTCTAGAACCTCATCACAAGTATGGAAGCGAAACCCTTGAGACAAGATTGCACTCATGTGGTCTTGGAGATTTCATCCCATCCATCAACATGATCTCCATTGATTTGACCACTCCACTTCATAATCCATCAGATCCTACCAAATAATTGCATCTTTATATAGATGCTATTGATTAGGATCATGCTAGTTCACCCATAGGTCTAGAATACCTCTTCCCCAATGAAGAGATGTTACACTCATTCTATTTTGCATCAGGTTGTGTGTATGATGTCTTCCATGTTGGTTTGGAACCTGAGTTAGTAGGTCCTGTGAATCCCATCGATGAAATTCATTTGATACCCATGCCTCATCATCTATAGGATGGGTCACATATGGCTATAGAAGAAACTTTCAAGGTGGACATCAGTGATGATCCTACCCAACCAAGGAAAGTCATGTTCAGATAAAGTCTATCTCCATAGGAATAAGCCATATTGATTCCTCTCCTCAAGGAGAGGCCAAATATTTTTACTTGGACTTACAAAGACATGTTAGGGATAGATCCAAAGTTAGTCATTCACAACCTTTCATTAAATTCCATGAAGAAGCCAGTCAAGAAAAAATTGAGGAAAATGCATCCAACCATCACTTTGATAGTAAAGAATGAATTGCAAAAACTACTGGATGCAGTATTCATAGTTCCTATCGACTACCCTGAGTGGGTGTTGAACATGGTACCTATAGGGAAACCTGACAGAAGAGTCTGTATCTGCATAGATTTTAGAGATTTAAATAGGGCAACACTAAAGGATTCATTCCCATTGCCAAACATAGATGCTCTTGTAGATGCAACTATAGGTCATGAAATGATTTCCCTAATGGATGGGTTTTTTGGATATAACCAAATCCGGATTAAGCCCGAAGATCAACATAAAACTACTTTTATTACTCCATGGGGAACATTCTATTATAAAGTGATGCCATTCGGTCTCAAAAATTTTGGTGCCACATATCAGTGGGCCATGACATACATATTCCATGACTATATGCATAAGATCTTGGAATATTACATGGATGACTTACTTGCCAAATACCTATTGCGGTAAGAGCATGCCGAAGTCCTTAGACAAGTCTTTGATCACCTCATAGAACACAATATCCGATTGAATCCTAAGAAGTGCATATTTGACGTAACTTTTGGAAAGGTTTTAGGATTCATCGTATCCAAGAGAGGCATAAAAGTAGATCTTGCAAAGGTAAAGGCTATACTAGAAATGGCCACCCATACGAACATTAGGGAGTTGAGGAGCCTACAAGGCAAGATAGCATCCATAAAAAGATTCATCATGCAGTTATCAAAAAAATGCAGACCTATGAACAGGTTGTTATGTACAGAAGTCCCCTTTCATTGGGATGAAGAATGCCATCAAGCCTTTGTAGAGATCAAAACTTATCTGGCAACACCGCTAGTATTGGCTCCACCAAGGCTAGACATACCATTTTTACTATATATATCAGCTATCGATTTTGCATTGGGCACCATGTTAGCCCAAAAGAATGCACAATACAAAGAGCAAGCTATATATTACATTAGTCGCACCTTGGTGAGCTATGAGCTAGGATATGCGTATGTCAAAAAATTGTGTTTAGTAGTGGTATTTGTAAATCGAAAGTTACGACACTACATGTTGAGCCATACAAACTGTCATATCAAAATAAAATCCTTTGCAGTACATGATGGGCAAGACATATCACAATACATGTATCGCAAAGTGGATAATGTTATTGACAAAATTTGATCTAGAGTTCATAAGCCAAAATTCCATCAAGGGACAAGTCATAGTAGATCAATTAGCAAAGGCACCTCTTTAGGATAACAAGCCTCTCACCATAGAATTGCCTGATGTGGTCTTTGAATTATCAGATCTGCCATAACTCGAAGAACCTAAGAAAGAAAGAGACATGTCATTGTTCTTCAATGGTTCAAAGTGTGAACAAGGAGGCAGAGAAGGGATTGTCTTTATCACACCACAGGGCGCTCCATTGCCCTTATCATTCAAACTAGACTTCCCATGCACAAAAAACAATAAATAATATGAAGCATTGATCCTGGGACTCCAAACAGCCATAGCAATGGGAATTAAAATATTGAATATCTTTGGTGACTCCTTGCTCATAGTAAACCAGGTCAAAGGACTATTTCAATGTAGGTGCCCACTCCTGAAGACTTAGAAGGAACTTGTTGATAATTACTTATCCCAACTAGAATGGTAGGACATTGAGGCAATCCCTCATATGTCGAATATATTTGCAGACACCATGGCCTCTTTGGGATCCTTAATCCCTCAGAATCCATCTGCTGAATTTTTAAACCGTTCATGTGAAGGTGCTTTCATACTCAACAATACGCCGTGAGGCTTTTGACAATCAAGAATCAGTCAACATGATCAACATCAAACCGAATCAAGACTAGGCCTTCGCAGCTAGAGGTTTCTTACAAACAACACCTTAGGGGTCTTTGATCTCCTAAGGACCCGTAGAGTGTGGTGCAACCATATATCATAGAGTTTTTCCTCAATCCATGTCCACTACCTCGAAAATGAAGGGAGAGCAAGTTGTCTATTCTATAGAAGTTTTGGCCTATCAGGATTGGCTTTCCTAAATGTGAGAATTCCTAAAGCTTGGAATAATACCTCAAGTTTTTTCACATATTGAAATGTGAATGTTCAAATAGAGAGAAACAAGATATATCTTGCTAGGATAAATCCTCTATAGACAAGGATATGATAGAGTATTACTCCATTGTCTTGAGCCCCAAGAAACATCTTGGGTAGTTTCACAAGCTCATGATGGAACATGTGGAGGCCATTTCATTGGCATGGCCATCATTAATCGCATTTGATATAGGTTCTATTGCACATGGAAAATGACTATTGCGAGTATGTCAAGAAATGCAGTAAGTGCCAGCATCATGCAAATCTAACGCACTTACCATCGCAAGCCTTGCATCCAATCAAGGCAGCATGGCCATTCTCGCAATGGGGACTAGAATTGATTGGGAAGATCTCACCTTTATCCTCAGGCCGAAATACATTCATCATAATGGCCATAGAATACTTCACTAAGTGGGTAGAGGTGACCCACTTAACATCAAAAACTAGACCAAGGATTGTTGAGTTTATACTCCACAATATCATAAGTCATTCTAGGGTCCCTTCTAAGATAATATCAAATAATGGGCCATCTTTCAAAAACAAAAATGTGTGTGCTTTAATGAAAAATACCATATTCAACATAGTTTCTCAATGCCTTATTATCCATAAGCAAAAGGGCAAGCAGAAGCCTCAAACAAAACAATAGTCTCCATTTTGAGGAAGATAGTGCAAGGAAATCACAAGGATTGGCACATGCAGTTACCTCTTGCACTATGGTCATACAGGACAAGTATACGAATGCCCACTGGGGCAACACCATTTTTCACTAGTATATGGTACTAAAGCCATCATGCCTCTAGAGTTGGAAATCTCGACTCTACGCATAGAATTAAAGGACTTCATAGATGATGAAGCTACGCGACAAGGACACCTTGATCAGTGGATGCTTCTTGATGAACGTTGATTCAATGCTTTAGAGCATCTCCGTGTTTACCAATATTACCTTGCGCGAGCTTACAATAGTAAATTCCACCTAATGGAATTCAAGGTTGGAGATCTAGTGCTCAAATAAAACCAACATAATTTAAATTTGTCACGGCATCTGTGAGATAAGTTCACGGTAAACTGGATAGGTCCATACATGATTTCATAGAGAGTTGGGCCTGGAGCATATCACCTTATATCATTAGATGGTATTGAAGATCTTGAACCTCTCAATATAATTCACTTAAAGGCATTTTACACATAAAAACAAAAACATTCAAATATGTCATAAAACACAAAAACATTCAAATATGTCATAAAACACAAAAACATTCAAATATTTCATAAAATTCAAAAACATTCAAATATGTCAAAAATACAAACAAATCATAAAAACATAAAATTCAAAAATTCAAATCAAAGGCTCCAAGGGTAATTCATATCGCTTGGTCAAATTCAATTCAAAAGGATCTAAAGGTAATTCATACCGCTTGGTCAAAAATCAATTCGAATGCTCCAAGAGTAATTCATACCGGTTGATTAAAATTCAATTCAAAGGCTCCAAGGGTAATTCATATCGCTTGGTCAAAAATAAATTCAAAGGCTCCAAGGGTAAATCATACCGCTTGGTCAAACATCAATCAAAAAGGCTCTAAGGGTGATTCAAAACGCTTGGTCAAAATCAATAACAAAAGCCCCAAAGGCATCATAAGCCCTTTGGTCAAATTCATCAAAAATACAAAAACAACATAAAATTAAAAATACAAAAACAATTGCACTTCACATTTTGCATCCACATCATTGCATTGCATTTTCACATAAATTACAATTGTATATGTCATGAGAGCCTTAAAATTGATACCATAGTTTGTTGCACAAGTCATTCATATCCATAACTCCATCCACATGTGTGTAATTGTGTTTTTCAACACAACCATTATTTGTTGCTATAAATAATATACTAAGGTTTTTTGGTTAGTCAACCACACCTAGTAATCTCATCAACATTTGAGGAAAACAACTTTGATTAGTAGAAGGTAAGGCCTAGCTGTGATAATGCCTTGGATATTCAAGATCCCATCACTAATTGAAACACTAAAATCCTAGCTAGTACAAGGAAAAGATGAAAGTTGCAAAGTGGTCTAGGTTACCTTAAGCGAAAAGGATTATCCTTACTTATCCCCCTATGCAACCAGTTTAAAGGTGCTGAGAATTGGCAAAAGGAAAAGCTTTACCCTATCAAAATCCCTTGCTTAAATCAAATTAAGCAAAAATCCCAAAGCAAAGTACAAATTCAAAATGCCAAGCATACAGTCCAAATTTCAAAGCAATAATCCGATACACAAAGCATAAATTCAAAAATTACAAAAAAAATCAAGCTCAAAAAAATAAATCAAAATAAACAGTGATTTTCGTCACTACGTATGGGAAAAATAAACAGTGATTATCATCACTACAAAAAAAATCCCTGCTCAAAAAAAAAAATCAAATCAAAATAAATAGTGATTTTCATCACTACATATGAGCAAAAATCCAAAGCCAAAAAGAAGCCAAAATGAAGGGAATAAAGCTTGAATCCTTGGAATTCTCAACACTGTACAAAATTTGAAGGAGAAATCCTTACGCATGATGATATGTCTATTACAACTGCTTCATGCATTTGTGTAGACCAATGTTTGAATGTGGATGAGCTAGCTTAGGTAACCAAATATTGCCTAGTGGTATAGTCCAATAATTCCAACATAAGGATGAGATGAAAACTTGAGGATCCTTGATATTAGCAATGGGCTGAAAGAATACCGCCTGACATCGAAGGAAATGCTTGAGTTCTACCTCAAAATATACAATCACATGCACACACAGAGATCATGAAAAACCAGGTCCATGGTAAAAGCCTTACATTTCAAAAGTCTAAGTTGTAAGAAGACAATTGTTGATAGGGGAACTAGAGTGTTTGAATATCCAAAAAACCCCAAAAATGTTTTACATGGCAACGAATCATAACATCATTCACACCATCATATTCTTTCTAATATTCTATAAATTATGGGGTATCAACATAGTAGGACAGATACCGCATATATATTAGAAATAGTTTATAGATGACCACTGACTACTTTATATATTTTAATTTACTAAAGAACACAAGATTATACTGAGAGGGGGGGGGGTGAAAAGTATAATACCTCTTTTTACTTTTGCCTTTATACTTCAAAATAGTAAAGCAATATACCCAAAGCAATATCAAAGCAATGCACAATATCATCCACAAAGTGACACCAATTTTAACGTGGTTCACCCGTAATGGTCGGGCTACGTCCACAAAACTTTTCTCTAAAAGTTATCTCAAAGTTCTTTGGGAATCCTTCCCAATTACAATGTTTATGAGCCTCGGCCCAAAGGAGATACCTTCCCCCAATCAGAATTTATGAGCCTCTACTCAAAGGAGATACCTTCCCCTCTACTCTAGAAATGATCCCTCAAAAGATCAACTGCCTCTACCTCTTGCCAAGCACGTGGAACTCCTTTCCACCGAAGACCTCCTGTCCTCAATGCTTAGCCTAAGAGACCTCTGCCTTCTATGATCACGTCCACAGTAGCAAAGCAACCTATACCAAACACAGTCAGTCGGTCTAGTACAAGTCTTCCTCTGTCTGTCAAATCTGTCCAACTCTTGAACAAATCAATCCTCTTCATACAAGCCTTCTCAAAGACTTGCCAATTATCCTCAGGTTCTTCTCATAGAACCAATGCACCTCTGTCCTCAAGTTCTCTGATAGAACTATCAAACTCAGCTCACAAGTCCTCTGCTAGGACCTGTCCAAATCTGCTCACAAGTCCCCACCGAAACCTGTCCAAAAACTGCTCACAAGTCCCCACCAAACCTTGTCCAAAACTGCTCACAAGTCCCCACCGGAACCTCGTCCAAAAACTCAGCAAGCTCACCAAGAAAAACTTTCTTAGTAGGAAATCACAAAGTGAATTGTTAGAGACCCAATGTGATTTGTCAAACTCATAGAAGCATAAAGAGAATTGTTAGAGACTCAATATGTTCTATACTCAAATCCCAATCTCAAAACTCAACTCAAATCAACTCAGCTCAATCTCAATCTCAAATCTGAAAACTCAACTCAATATCTGAAATGGATAGGATAGAATGTTTTCTTTCAAGAACATGAAACCCCAACAATTGCCAACTATGCAAAGAATCACATAACAATGATACTCATGTTCTTTTCACCATCAATTAGGGTTTCAACAACAATGCTCATCAAACAAGGTTTAGTCAACCAACACCATTCAACTCAACATCAACCTTGAAGCATTCAACCAATCATCACAAGAAAAGGAAACAAGTAGAAATCCTTTTCCCTCCAAAGATATTTGAACAAAATAGCCACCAACACAATATCACCAAATGCAAAGAATAACTTGCTCAAATCAACTCAATGGAGTAAGCCCAATATCATGAATCAAGTAAAGCAATAACTTGATCAAACAACCTCTATGGAAGCAACTCAACCATCAAACTCAAAACAGCCAACCAAGGGTTCCACCAACTCAATGCAAGTAGCAAGACTCACAAACATAAACCCTAGTGCACAATGCTTCCACTACCTCAAACCAGAATTATGCATTCACCAAAAACTCTCATCAAGGATAACAATGCATAAGAAGTCTTCAACAAACCAAAAAATAGGATTTACACCCAACCAAAGGAAACCTAGTTGAAAACCTTTTCACTCCAACCTTATTTCAGAAAAACATACACCAATCATACTCATAAGGAAAATGTGCCCATACCTTTTTGGAGTAGAAGAAAATTGATCCTTAAAGTCGTCACCACACACAACCCTCAAACTTCCAACCAAGTTAGGGTTAGAACCAAGATAAATGAGCATATATAAAAACTTTCCTTAATACACCTTTTAGCTCCTCTTCTTTAAAAACAACCACCAAAGAAGCCAAAAACACAACAACCAAAACTTACACCTTATATCTCCATTTTTAAATTTAGCATAGCAAAAGACTAATCTCAAAAATACAACCAAAGAAATATCCCCTTATTTCTCCTATGTCTTTTAAACAATGCTAAACAATGCCAAAAATCATATCAAGAAAATAATCACACCTTATAATGGCTGCCCTTGAAGAATCCGAAATTCGCGGCACAAAACATGTTTTAATAAAAACGTGACTAATCCATGCATAGCTCCCTCCATGGGGATCAAAATGCAGACCTCCGCCTACGCAAGGCCCAAATGCAGCCTTCGCTGCCACTAGCCCACAAGGGGCTTACGAAGTCCAAGACGGACTTCCTTCCACATAAACGGTCAAGCTTTTCGAAAGCTTTTCAAACCACGAGCTCTCCTCTTTCGCAGCGTAAATAGAACATTCGATCGCAGCCAAACCAATTAATTGCCTTCGATTTTCCAAGAGGGTTTAACCTTAGGAACCTTCTCATATTTATAGTCCATACGTGGACTTTAGAACACGTCGGCTGCAAAGAAAAGTAATTTCGAATTTAATCGAAATTTGCTTTCTAAAGGGTTTAAAAACCCTTAAAGTATTTTTAATAAATTAAAAATAATTTCTCCCTTAATTAATTAAATAATTAATTAATTAAAACCTTGAAGGGTTTTAAATAATAATTAAATAAATAATAAAGAGAACCTCCATTGGTGTTAATAAAAACCATTGCCAATGGAATCTCTCCGGATTCTCTTAAAAGATTCTCTTGGAATCTTCCACCTTTGAAGCCAACACATCCTCTTAACATTAATGTCATTTCCTTTTGACATCAATGACAACTCATAGACAAGAAGCTAGGATCTCAAACCCAAAATTGCCAACAATCTCCCCCTTTGTCATTGATGGCAAACCATGCTTCTCAACAACATAAAAACTCAACATAAATAGCTCCCCCTGTCTTGAGGCTCTCCCCCTTACTCATATCTCTCCCCCTTTGTCATCAATGGCAAAGGGTCACCTTTGGGGCTTGGGACTAAGAATGAGCCTCTTAGCTTAGTCCCTCCCCCACCTCCCCGTTGAGGTGTTTAATTTTGGGGTGGGAGTAAAACTCCCAACAGTGCACCGATCATCATCGGTGTCTATAGCTGCCTTACCATGTCTTCTCTTGTTCTCCTTGTCCATATTCCTGTTCTTGTTACTTGTTCCTTGTTATCATTCCTGTTCTTATCCATGCCTTGATCCTTGGACCTGTTCATACCACTGTTCCTGTTCCTGTACCTTGGAAGTTCAGCTCTACACTGTCTAGCTATGTGACCTTCATTGTTGCACTTATAACAAGTAACAATGTTATTTCTTTTAGGCATACCTATTCTTTGAATCCACCTGTTCTGACTAACCCTGTTCTTGTTATTAGCCTTGCAGAAAATTGCCTTATGCCCAAACTATTTACAAGAGTAGCAATACCCTTGAAAGAAATTACCACCTCTGAAACTGTCATTTACCTTCCTTACTTGAGTCATGCAATGTGAAGCCATGTGACCAAACCTGTGACAAGCAAAACATCCGCCATTAAACTTTCCTCGTAAATGACCTTCTAGGTCCCGTAAACTTTCTCCCCTTTTTCTTGTTTCCTATTTTCTATTTCTATGCATCTATCACTCAAGGACTCTTTCTCTGAAATACTCTCCTCATCAGAACTCTCTTCCTTTTGGAGTCTCTTACTAGATTCCCCAACCTGTTCCTTGTGTGGCTTAACAAAACCAAGGCCTATTTTATCTGTTGTCTTTCTTTGACCTTTGATGAGTGACTTAACCTTTTTGGAGCTATCTTGAAACCTCGTAAAGCTTATCCTTGTACTCTTTAGTTTCCTCTTTCAAAGAAGCCATTTTTTGTTCTAACTCATTATACTCAAGAACCTTAGACTCTAACTCATCCTTGAGTTCTTGTGTCTTAGCTATAGAGAAGTCAAGACTTTCTATAAGATCATCTCTCTCCATACAACATTCATCTAACTTATCCTTGAGTCTAGCATTCTTCTTTCTTTCCTTTTCCAAAACACTAAGAGCACTAATAAGTTCACTTTCAAGATCCTTTATTTGATTTCCTTTTGAATCATCAAAGCCTTTTTCAGATTTCTTATCACTAGAGGTGCTACCCTTTTCAAAGACC
Organism: Wollemia nobilis; assembly: GCA_028583015.1. Taxonomy (NCBI): domain Eukaryota; kingdom Viridiplantae; phylum Streptophyta; class Pinopsida; order Araucariales; family Araucariaceae; genus Wollemia; species Wollemia nobilis. The sequence goes on along the minus strand of JAQPPZ010001711.1, from coordinate 2,345,014 downwards.
ATACATGCATCTTCCTTATAGTTTTCTGAAGCATCCTCATACATACTAGAAACCAAATCATTATTTGTGCAATCATCCTCAAGGTGACCAAAATTTCCACATCTAAGACATTTCATGATAATGAATCTATGTTTCGGTTCTTCCTCTTTTTCTCATATGAACAACATCTCATTTTCATTATCACTTGAAGAACTTTCACTATCACTACTAGAACACTTACTTGCTTTGTCTAGGTAGAAACTCTTCTTGTGCTTGTGAGAATACCTCTTTCCTTGATTGTTGTGCTCATCTTTGTTTTTCCTGTGATGCTTGTGCTTTTTAGAATCCTTGCTCTTAGAATCCTATTTATCTTCATCACTTTCATTCTTGGGAACAATACAGTCAGTAGCATAATGACCAAACTTTCCACAATTGAAACATCTTATATTTTTCATACTTTTGTGCTTTCTAGAGAACTTGCCTTTCTTGTTGTAATATGCCTCTTCATCACTAGAAGACTCATCACTATCTTGAAGTTGTTTACCCTTGGATTCCTTGGTAGCCTTGAAAGTCGCCTCTTTCTTGACATCAACCTTCACTTGAGTTCTCAACTCAAATGCTGCAAGTATACTATGGAGCTCATCCTTTTTCAACTTATCCAAATCTTTAGCTTCCTCAATAGCAAAAATCTTTTCACTAAATCTATTAGGAAGAGATCTTAAAATCTTATCACAAACATCATTTTCAGCAAGCTCAAGACCTAAGTCTTTCATGGAGTTAACAACCTCATCCATACGAAGCATGTAGTCACTAATATTTTCATCATCATTCATCTTGAGTTGTTCAAACATACCTTTGAAGTGTCTCAACTTGGCCTTTCCGACATTTGTATCACCTGTATGAACCACCTTCAACCGATTCCACATTTCACTAGCTGTCTTGCAGTGAATCACTTTGGTGAGATCTGCTTTCTATAAGCCTTTTAGGATTGCATTCATTGCTTTTGAATTGTTGTGATGTAGGAGCCTTTCTTCTTTAGTATTAGGACCATGTTCAGGAATAGTGTACTCATCTTCAATCACTTCCCAAACCTCATTCCCAAGTGCCATTAGATGAACCTTCATCCTTGCACTCCAAAGACCAAAATCTGACCCATCAAGAATAGGTGTTGCATTGCCACTTGAATGATCCATTGTGTTCTTTACTAGCTTTTCCTTCAAGCTGTTAAACTTTTCGAAGGCACCTCGCTCTGATACCAATTGAAGAACACAAGCTTATACTGAGAGGGGGGGTGAACAATATAAGACCTCTTTTTACTTTTTCCTTTATACTTCAAAATAGTAAAGCAATATACCCAAAGCAATATCAAAGCAATGCACAATATCATCCACAAAGTGACACCAATTTTAACGTGGTTCACCCGTAATGGCTAGGCTACGTCCACAAAAATTTTCTCTAAAAGTTATCTCAAAGTTCTTTGGGAATCCTTCCCAATTACAATGTTTATGAGCCTCGGCCCAAAGGAGATACCTTCCCCCAATCAGAATTTATGAGCCTCTTCTCAAAGGAGATACCTTCCCCTCTGCTCTAGAAATGATCCCTCAGAAGATCAACTGCCTCTACCTCTTGCCAACACGTGGAACTCCTTTCCACCGAAGACCTCCTGTCCTCAATGCTTAGCCTAAGAGACCTCTGCCTTCTATGATCACGTCCATAGCAGCTCAACAACCTGTACCAAACACAGTTAGTCAGTCTAGTACAAGTCTTCCTCTCGTCTCATCGATCTCGTCCAACTCTTGAACAAATCAATCCTCTGCATACAAGCCTTCTCAAAGACTTGCCAACTCGTCCTCAGGTTCTTCTCATAGAACCAATGCACCTCTGTCCTCAAGTTCTCTAATAGAACTATCAAACTCAGCTCACAAGTCCTCTGCTAGGACCTATCCAAATCTGCTCACAAGTCCCCACCGGAACCTATCCAAAATTGCTCACAAGTCCCCATCGAAACCTGTCCAAAACTGCTCACAAGTCCCCACCGGAACCTGTCCAAAAACTCAGCAAGCTCACCAAGAAAAACTTTCTTAGTAGGAAATCACAAAGTGAATTGTTAGAGACCCAATGTGATTTGTCAAACTCATAGAAGCATAAAGAGAATTGTTAGAGACTCAATATGTTCTATACTCAAATCCCAATCTCAAAACTCAACTCAAATCAACTCAGCTCAATCTCAATCTCAAATCTGAAAACTCAACTCAATATCTAAAATGGATAGGATAGAATGTTTTCTTTCAAGAACATGAAACCCCAACAATTGCCAACTATGCAAAGAATCACATAACAATGATACTCATGTTCTTTTCACCATCAATTAGGGTTTCAACAACAATGCTCATCAAACAAGGTTTAGTCAACCAACACTATTCAACTCAACATCAACCTTGAAGCATTCAACCAATCATCACAAGAAAAGGAAACAAGTAGAAATCCTTTTCCCTCCAAAGATATTTGAACAAAACAACCACCAACACAATATCACCAAATGCAAAGAATAACTTGCTCAAATCAACTCAATGGAGTAAGCCCAATATCATGAATCAAGTAAAGCAATAACTTGATCAAACAACCTCTATGGAAGCAACTCAACCATCAAACTCAAAATAGCCAACCAAGGGTTCCACCAACTCAATGCAAGTAGCAAGACTCACAAACATAAACCCTAGTGCACAATGCTTCCACTACCTCAAACCAGAATTATGCATTCACCAAAAATTCTCATCAAGGATAACAATGCATAAGAAGTCTTCAACAAACCAGAAAATAGGATTTACACCCAACCAAAGGAAACCTAGTTGAAAACCTTTTCACTCCAACCTTATTTCAGAAAAACATACACCAATCATACTCATAAGGAAAATGTGCCCATACCTTTTTGGAGTAGAAGAAAATTGATCCTTAAAGTTGTCACCACACACAACCCTCAAACTTCCAACCAAGTTAGGGTTAGAACCAAGATAAATGAGCATATATAAAAACTTTCCTTAATACACCTTTTAGCTCCTCTTCTTTAAAAACAACCACCAAAGAAGCCAAAAACACAACAACCAAAACTTACACCTTATATCTCCATTTTTAAATTTAGCATAGCAAAAGACTAATCTCAAAAATACAACCAAAGAAATATCCCCTTATTTCTCCTATGTCTTTTAAACAATGCTAAACAATGCCAAAAATCATATCAAGAAAATAATCACACCTTATAATGGCTGCCCTTGAAGAATCCGAAATTCGCGGCACAAAACACGTTTTAATAAAAACGTGACTAATCCATGCACAACTCCCTCCGTGGGGATCGAAACGCAGACCTCCGCCTACGCAAGGCCCAAACGCAGCCTTCGCTTCCACTAGCCCACAAGGGGCTTACGAAGTCCAAGACGGACTTCCTTCCACATAAACGGTCAAGCTTTCCGAAAGCTTTTCAAACCACGAGCTCTCCTCTTTCGCAGCGTAAACAGTAACATTCGATCGCAGCCAAACCAATTAATTGCCTTCGATTTTCCAAGAGGGTTTAACCTTAGGAACCTTCTCATATTTATAGTCCATACGTGGACTTTAGAACACGTCGGTCGCAAAGAAAAGTAATTTCGAATTTAATCGAAATTTGCTTTCTAAAGGGTTTAAAAACCCTTAAAGTATTTTTAATAAATTAAAAATAATTTCTCCCTTAATTAATTAAATAATTAATTAATTAAAACCTTGAAGGGTTTTAAATAATAATTAAATAAATAATAAAGAGAACCTCCATTGGTTTTAATAAAAACCATTGCCAATGGAATCTCTCCGGATTCTCTTAAAAATATTCTCTTGGAATCTTCCACCTTTGAAGCCAACACATCCTCTTAACATTAATGTCATTTCCTTTTGACATCAATGACAACTCATAGACAAGAAGCTAGGATCTCAAACCCAAAATTGCCAACATTTAAAATTTTTAAGAAGATACATTACACACCATTACATCTCATATATGAATACTTAATAAATTCTTATGATATGAGTGATTATTTTTCTGTTTTTTTTTTGTGTATAATTAATCTCTGTCCCAACCTAAAATATATAGGAAATATCCATTTGCATACCAATCATAAATTCATCATTCATCATCAAAATACATCACATCATATCATCAAATCATAAAAAAATCTACACATCCATCTAAGCATCTTCAAAATATCATCTATCATCTAGCATATCCATCAAATCATCATAAATATCATCATCACATCATATCATAAAATGAAAAATAAAAAAAACATAAGCAATAAACGATACACATAATGAGGCATAAAAAGCAAATCTATCATAAAAGTATGTGTATCAAGTCCAATGGATATACAAAAATGCCCTTGGGCTATAGTCATGTAGGTTAGTCAACCTCAAAAATGGATCAAGAACCAAGTAGAGCATTAATCAAATATCGGGCATAAGCCCCTTGCACGATCTCCTCTAGTGCCACCTCCCCCTTTGGTGGTGTCACGAGTCGAGTGATGCGAGCCTATAGGTCTCTCTGTCCGAGTCTAGATTCGCTAGCTAGGATGGGTGGAACACTACCCTAAGGCAGAGCGCTCATTGACATGCAAACCACCTGCATCTGTTGGATCCTTAGGGACAAGCCCATGCCTCTTGAGCTACATCTGAAGGAGGGTAACATGATCCGTAAGACCCCAGATCCGAGCCTCATGCTCATCCAAAAAGGACTAAAGTCATCGCACATCTATCCCTAAGCTTTCTACTAGAACCTCTTGTGGTGTAGAAGGAGGAATAGCAAACTGCATCTTAAAATTGCCACCCCTAATAGTAACTTTCAGAGCTTGTATCTGTGTTGTGAGCTGCTCAATCGTAGCATCTCACCGTTGTCCCTAGATCTTAGTAGCCTAGAGCTTAGCCTCGACCTCATGCAACTATGTTCTTAGAGGAGAGTCTCTCTCCTCTAACTCCTAAATCCTCCTCAAGAACATTAGGATCCTCTACTTCCACCTGCTCTACTAGCTGGCCCTATACCTCGGTCCTGGCTCCAGCCCTACATCCTATCAGATGTATGCCATCACCCTCGCCATCATCCTGTGCCCTAGACTTTCGATGCCATGCCACATACGATCACCCCACCACTAAGAGTAGGCCTTCGTAACTCCCCCAACCACTGTAGGGTCTACGGTTGGGGCATCCTCCTCATATGCAAGCTCTGTGATCTATCATGGAGGTAGATCCCTCTTTGTTGTGAGGCGCCTATACAAGAATGGTACCAAAGGCACATCCTGCTACAATCCATACTAACGAAGAACCCGAGAGTAGAATAAATACTCTCGGATGGCAATATTATGGCCAATGATCCATCGCTCATGCCGTGTCTTGGCAGTAAAACTAGCTAGATCATCCCAAGTAGGGCACTCATAGTAAGGCCACCACACGACATCTTCGACCAATAATCTGGTGAAAGCATCAGTGTAGTGGGACAGATCCCCTACGAAAGTGTGGCTCTTACGCTCCTCATGCTCCCGAGCCCATCTGGCAGCATAGCATTGTGTCTGAGCCTCAATAGATGTAATATCAGTTGGGAGCCCCTTAGGATGATCTACCTTAATGTGCTCCAATCCCCAAACCTGTAAGAGCAAACTGTAAACAATGTTGATGCATCCCCTCTAACGGATGTGGTACACCTCATCATAACACTGAGCCAATAGCAATATACCCCATGCATAGATGATAGGCTCCTTGCTATCTAGTAGATCTTGCACCATCGCTAGGAGGTTCCACGGGAACCTCAAACTCGAGCAGTTTGGGATAAGAACATTACTAATCACCATCAGCAATATGACATGCCTCGCTGTGAAAACATGAGCATCATACCAAGTATTGATATATACTCTCCTAAACCCAATCTCCCGGAGAGCCTGTGCAGAGCATGATCCAAACACCCGAGCATAGAAAACCACCTAATCAGTAGTGGTCGATGAAAAAATGGGCACCCCATCGAATGGGATTCAAAAAATCCTATAAACATCCTCAAACATGATAGTCATCTCACTGGGTGGAAAGTGGAAGGTGTTGGTCCATGGCTCCCAATGATGGGCTAAGGCCGTAATATAAGCTTGGTTGGCCATAATGTGGGGCAACCTAATAACGTACTGTAGCCCACAGGACTTAAACCACTCCCAGTCAGTGTCATCAAATCCAGGAAGAAAGTCAAGCAGGAGCTTTGGGTCCCAAGCCCGAGCAGTGAGGATCTAAATAAAGCAAAATAAGAACAAAACATAACTACAAGTGCATCAAAGGCATGATTCACAATAAGCATGAAAACGGTGCAAAATAGTACGAGTTACTCTAAATCTATGCAAGAGAATAATAAATTGCACCTAATCAAGAAAAATAAAAAATTCAAAACTCAACGGTGGGGCAAAAAAAAAAAAATCATAAAAATCAATACGCAAAATGCAAAAAACAAGGCTTAAGCTTTAGCCGTTGTCGCCTACAGTGGCCGAAACCTAGCCACTGGAGGTAGCAGCAGCCAAGGCCCAATGGTCAAATTTTTTACCGTTGGGATTCAAGCTTGGCCACTCTGAGCGACAACAACTCAAAGTCGGCTGCTCTGAGTGACAATAGCCAAGGGACGACATGGCAAACCCATGAACCCTTGGCCAAAAAATAAAAAAAAAATACAATCTTAACAAAATGACTTAAACAAAATAACAAATGGAGGGAAAGCAAACAAATTGGATGGTAAATGTTCCTACCCAAGATTTATAACTAGGCTAAATTCAGAATTCCCAAAATAGCGATAGCAGGTGAATAATGGAAAAAATTCAAAAATCCCTAGGTTGAAACCACTGACAAATAGCAAAATTGGGGAGTAAACCACCATAGCAAAAGGGAACCTAAGCCTAATTACGAATTTTGTTCATTGCCAATAGGTTTAGTGATGTTTATTTTCTCATTTCTTAGTGAAGTTCAATTTTACTTAGGCTAAGAAAAGAGAGGTAGGGTTTTGAAGAGAGAAATACCCAAGAAGCTCTGGCTCCTCCAGCAGTTGATGTCTCGCCCTGCGCAGCCATGTCCTCAATTTTAGTAAGTTTTGAAGTCGCAACCGTCACCACTACACCAAAGCTCCCAAAGCAAATATTCAAACAGTGAAAGTGACAGGTCAAACCCTAGAAATGAAAATTTTATATTTCCTTAATTATGCCTTGGCCATTGTTGACGTCAGTGGCTCGAGCTCCTTGGCCACTCAAGGCAAAAATTGCCACAGGAAGGAAATTAGAGGTCGCTAGACCTGACAGTGGCCAAGCCCACAAATCAAAGTAAAGCAGTTCCTTCAATGAGGGAATAACAAAAATATCAAATAATCACACTTTGATGGTTTAGGATCATCAAAATGTTCAAAATAATAAAAAAATCACATAAAATCACAATCTCAAGTAGGCCTCATATCTAGTTACCTACTCTATCCACTCGGTGATTGCAACGACTTGCACTCCATGTATTTCGATGAGATGAGTAGGCAACCATAAGGCCACTTGGGGCAAAATCAACTCATTTTGGAATTACGATATGTCACCCTTCAAACCCGAAGAATATCAAGATGGTCAAACTGCTCCATGGGTGTGAAAGGGTCATTCTAATTACCCTATGACATCAAAAACATTAAGTCAAAGTGATACAATCTAGGCATGAACAAAATCACTCATCCTAACTCCCTAAGAAGGCTATTGATAGTTGGACCGCTCCTCGGGATAGGGATGGATGATTATCATAAGCAATTGGAATCACACTTGGATGTGGGATTGCCCATTAAAAGTAGCAAATTCTAGAAAGGAACCAAATTAGTCATATTGGTCAAGTGACTTATCACTTCATTCATTGTCATTTCTTCACCAATTCATTGTGTGAAGAGGTGTTTCAAAACTTCAACTTAATCATAATAAAAATCAACAAAATATCACTTGATCATAGAAAAATCATGTTCATCCTTTGAATAATTGCATACAACAATCACAAATTTCCCTTGTTTGCTGGGAACATAAGCAGACATGACATCTTCAATTGTAGCTCTCCTACCGATCGAATTGTTGTAGCAACTGAAGCTACCCGATTGAGTTTGAGGAATGAGTGCAATTTAACATGCAAAATCCACTAGGCTAAGTCCTCTGAACGTTGAGGCAATGATTCAAGGGATGTGCACCATCTTGCATGATTGGGCCATCTAGCATTGATCAGACCATTGATCACCATACACCCTACAAATAGATCAGTCTATGTTTTTGCTCAGCATTGTGTTTTCCACATAGTGCATCGCAAAAAGGGGCATCTATTTACACCTAAATCATGTCATTCTTAGGGGAGATACTTACATAGACACACTCATAAGATCATAAGATATAATCTTGGACTTTCCAAGAATCAACAGTGGTTCTCACCACTCATTTGGGGCTTTTTCAAGCCATCCAAGCCTAGCCACTCAATACAAGAGTGACCAGATCCTAGCCGCTCAAGCCTAGAGCGGCCAGACCTTAGCCGCTATAGATGACAATGGCTAGATATTAGCCACTGTAGATGACAATGGCTAAGCCATAAGAAGTGGTTTTCCGACAAATAGGCCCAATCATGGGTGGAAGTGGCAGTTTGCATGCAATAAAGGTGAGCGGGAGTGACTTTGCATTTCTTTTCATGACCAGTTCATATGGGAGGTTTGAGTTTGCATTTATACTTAAGTTAACTAACCTCCAAGCATAAATAAAGGACAAAATATTCTCATGCTAATGACCATTTTGCATAGAAGACTCAAGTGGGCAGTTAGATTTCAGTTAACTGACCTTCAAATATAGACAATGGACAAAATCTTCTCATGCTAACTTGCACTACGCATGAGAAATTCATTCCTAGGGCTTGGACATAGACCTAGGGTTTCACACTATAAAATGTGCAAGCCTAAGAGCACCAAGGGACATCCTTATGACATATGGAGGATCCTTATATCACATGAGGACAAGAAAGATAGTTTACCAAATCTTCTAGGGAGAGAGACATCTTCTTGAGGAGAGCTTTCAAGACTTGAAGAGTTCTCTTTGAGATCATGTGTGTGACGGAGCTTTGAAAAATCGAAGAGCATAATACCTACTTTATTAAAACATCAGATCATAGTCTTTGACCCATAGCTTTGGGAAAAAGAGGGCAAGGTTTACTTTAGCGGATGTTGTCTTGTAGCAATGGCCTTCGAGGCTTAGCTTAGGTTTTAGATATAGCTTCTTTTATTATGTTTCTTAATGTTTTCATATCATTAGCATAGATTTACATGATTTCATGGCATTGTTTTATCATATTTTTGTTACATTGTTTTTATTACTAACAACCTCATCCAGGGAGGCAATCTTGGACACCTAAAAGTGTGTTGTTGTTTCATTGCTTGTAGGGCCATAGGTACATCGAACGAAGATTACAACATACGAGAGGGAAAGGGATCCCTCTAGGAAATAGACCTAGATAAGGAGGCATATATAAGCCCTCATACATTTCCATGTGCGAAAATGGGAAGCTTTTATAAGCGCACCACCTCTTCATGAAATGGGAACTCCTTGCCCACTTGTAATTTATAGTATCGAAAATGGGTATCCCTAAGAGGGACCGACATGTAACCAAACTTCAATATCAATAAAGAGATCTATCTTTGTTATTTCGTGTTATATGCTTTCTTTTTCCTCTTGTCTTTCCATTTCATCTTTGGTAGTTTAAATAAGCATTGCAAGTAGGGTTTTCAAAAAAGGGAGTGGTGTGCACGTTCCCGGGGTTGCTACACAATAATCCATCAAAAGCCTTATCAAGAGAGGCATCCCTTATCATTAACTTCTTTCATGTTGTTTATTGAACATAGGGTTTACACCTCCCCCTTATTTAGAGGGTCTTCAATATTGTGTCAATTGTATAAAAAATTGAGTATCCCTAAGAGGTATGTATATGTAATTTGGATTTGATAAAGTTTTAATAAAAGGAAACCCTATTTTCTTGTTAAATTTTTTATTGTCTATTCCTTATTGCTTAAATGCTTGATTTCAATTAATGCAATAATTGGGTGTATGCTTTTTAGATCATTATAGATGTACATTCTATGGTGTCGCCCATTAGATTTTCAAACTCATATGACATGCATTCCTTATGTTTTAAGTGATTAAAGGATACATGTTAATTTGCATTAGATCATCATCACATAAATAATGCATGCAAACACAGTTCATGTACCATATCATAAAAACATAAGTTAGATGCATACAATTAGATCAAAATTAAACATGCATTTAAATAAGAACTGCATCCATATATGCATACATCACCATAATGCATCTATACATCTAGATCATACCATCTAAGCATTCATTCATCACATAGCTAGAACATGAAAATCAATACATCACATCATATAGCATAAAATCATCATACTACATCACATAAACATAAAATAAAAAACATAAAATACACATAATAAGTCTCAAAATGTGGATATCATATATGTGTGTGTGTGTGAGTGTTGATGAGCACCAGAAATACTCATATTTTTTATATGTACTAACGATTTTTGCATGGAATTATATCATGAGTTGTTTATTTTATGGAACATTATGTATGTATTTAATAAAATCATGTGTATTATCTAATCTGTGTGTAAAGTGTGTTGTGTGTAGCTATTTCCCTGATTTTGTCATCTTTTTCTTAGTTGAGGTCCTACATGGACCTGGCACGGTTTTGCTTAATCAAAAAAAGGTAAACTAAAGAATGTGCCTTACTAAGGTAGGCGCCTTACCAAAGTAGGTGCCTTACTGAGGTAGGTGCCTTACTGAAGTAGGTGCCTTACTGAAGTAGGTGCCTTACTGAGGAAGGCACCTTACTGAGTTAGGTGCCTTACTAAGGAAGATGCCTTACCGAGGTAGGTGCCTTACTCAAGTAAGTACCTTACCGAGTTAGGAGCCTTACCAAGGTCGATGCCCAAATTATGCGTGTTGACTGCAATGGCTAGAGAAGGACCCTGTTGACCATCATTCCACATCATCTATGGGAAATCATGGATGGATGAGTTGTACCAACCAGAGTGGGTAAACACATAACCACTCATGAGGTCAAACCGTAATTAAGTGGAGATCATCCAATTACCAGGAAATGACAGAGTTGTTTATCATGCGCTGGTTGCAGTAACCAAACTATCCCAGTTTAGGTTAAACCAAGATACTGGTTGTAACATAACTATTACAGGAATATCTATGTGTGTAGTATATAAATACATATACTTCTATGTAGTAGGGGAGACATATTGGATAAAGAGTATTGTTGTATGTAATATTCCATTGCATTATTAATAAAGCTGAACGTTTGTTAGCAGCACCTCGTTTGTGAGAATTATCAGACAGGATCTGCTTGGATCTCAGGCCCACTCCAAGTCAGTATTCCTTCCCTCTTAGTTATTTCCTTAGTTTCATTATGCATGGTAGTATGTTTAAGTCTTAGGCTTAAGCTTAGTTATCTTAGAGGTGTGTTTATTTATAAAAAATGCATTTTTATTTCATATCAGTTGGTGTGTTTATTTTATCTGCATTATTATTTTTGAGTGAGTATTTTATTGAGGTGGACGATCTTATTGATGTTATACAAACACCCCCCAATAGTAGTTGAAATGATCATATCTAAAGTGGTATTGTGACTAGTCTCAACCATGACCCTTCACAAGCTTATGAGTTCCCTAGATTGATAAATTAAATGAGAAGTGTTGTGACAAATATAGGACAAATTCACCAGTGTTTGGCACCCAATATTTTGATGTCATTGTTGGGTAAGCATCACTAGAAGACTGATTACATTACCCCTTAATACCTTCATCTTGACCTTGTATGAGTCTGCCAAGAAAAAGAGGACCCAATGGTCGTTTTATAAAACAGAGTCTACCAGATTAGTCTGAATCAACAAAAGACCTAGAATTTGAACTAGATTCTCCTGATTCATCACCAGTAGTTCACTAGAGTTAGAGTCCTCACTTCATGTAAAGTACCTACTCATCTCACTGACTTGAGAAAGAAAAAATTATTGTAAACCCATTTTTTAAGGGGACACCCTCAGAGGAAGCCCTCCTGTGGAAAGTCGTAGGGGATCGGACTATAATATCAACTGACTTCAAGGATCTAACCCAAAAAGTTTTGAATGACTGAGAGTCTATAGACGTATTAGAGACCACATTTCCTAAAAAAATGGTAGAAGAAGAAGTCTCATCTGGGTTTAGTTTCTCGATAGAGGAAGGGATAGGAGACACCAAAATGAAAAACATTTCCCCTACCCATATCCCTACCTTTAGGGGATACCCAACCGAATACCTTGACCTATTTTTATTCAAATTTGATGTATTATGCAGGTCTATTGATTATAAATTAGATACCCAGAAGCTGAAACTCTTCCCATTGAAATTATATGACTCAACCCTATGATGGTTCATCAGGTTGGGGAACAAGTAGATTATCACATGGTAGGGGATGTAGAAGCTCTTTCTGGAGCAATACCAAGACTTCAAAAAAGCATGGGATTCCAGAGAGGAAGTCCTCAACATGATGTAGAAAGAAGATGAATCCTTGGAGGAATACTAGAAAATGTTTAATTTTAACCTGCAGTGATCCCCTCATGCAAAGTTAGGGGATAAGTCCCTCAAAACTATTTTTTTGAGGGGACTGAACAACGAGTCACAGGAAGCACTGAATATGATATCTGCAGGAGAAATTTACTAGCATGCTATGGAAGATATCTGACAATTATGCCAGAATTACTCATGGAGGAGAGGTAATCCAACCACCAGGATAGTTAAAGTGACCACATTAGTCACAAAAATGGATATAGGTAACATGCTGGAGGATTTGAAGAATTAAATGATATCCTCTCTAGCTCTACAGTTAGATACGCTATTTTTGGAGAAGAAGAAATAAGAGAATGATGCATAATTAACCTATTTCTATCCCAAATGTAGAGGGAAGCATGCCAAGAATGCCTACCCAGAGAACAAGGTTAGAGTATGTGCAATTTTCCAAAAGAATCACAAAACCTGACTATGCCCACAACTGCCCAATGCCAAATAAGAAGCTGATGTAACCGAAGCCTACTTTATGGACAATCAGAGGAATTGGTAGCAAACTACTATGGGAAGTATACACATGGGGATGCCACCTTATGGAGGAGGACCGTATATGCCATAGGGGTAGCCTCCACCACCTAACATGGGATGGTGGGTACCACCACCTTGGATGAACATACCTCTAGGTGCAACATTCCCAAATAAGTAAACATGGATGCCATATCAGTAGCCATGGAGGAACCACGTCCTATGGAATACGCCTCCATAGAACATGGTACAAGGACCACCTCAATAAAGCTTACTAGCCCTGCCTATAGCAAGACCTACGTAGCTACCAGCACAGTCGACGGTGAACCCAAACAATGAGGTAAACTAGTCGGTATACCAGGTGGAAAGAGAGATGTATCCAATGTACCATATAGTTGTAATCCAATACAACTTAGATCAGGTGAGTAGCAAGGGGTAGAAACACCTTCTCTGGTAGAAGTGGAGGAGTAAGTAGGAGACTCCCCTCTGATAGAAGAGGTGGGGAAAGAAAACGTTGTTGAGAAAATAGGGGCCCCATTCCCTAAATGATTGGAAGAGTAGAAGAAGTCGACACAACCCAAATTTGATATCCTATCAAGCCTAAAAAATCTCACCATAACTATCCCACATTTCCAAGCTATCTAGGATGTTCCCATATACACTAAGGCGATAAAAGAATTATTCCTAAGGAAATTAGGATGCAAGACAACATAAACCATCAACATCGTGGGAAAGTTAGCTAACTTGATGATGGGGAATGCATATCATCCCAAATACGCAGACCCAGGTAGATTGATATTGATGGTAAAAATAAGAGGGCACTCACTAGCGAATACACTAGTCAACTTGGGGGCAGCCATCAACATAATGCCACAATACACCATGCAAAAGCTGGAACTCATCAACCTAAAGCCTACCAAAATGGTGTTATAGTTGGCCGATCAGTCCACGGTGGCACTAGAAGGAATGCTTGAATACGTCATAGTAATAGTCGATGCATGGGAGTATCCGACAGATTTTTTGGTACTGCAATCCAAAATTGGTCTGGGTGGTTACTGAAAACACAAGATTCCGAAAACAAAAAGGATAAACTAAAAATGCAATGTAAACGAAACTAAAATAACGCTTAAACCCTATGTTATTGAAAAATGTGTAAAAAGAAAGAACATGAACACAAGATATCAAAGCAATATAAAAATTGGCCCTTTTATTGATATGCTTTACAAATTCGTGTTACAATGCGTCTCCTTCCTTTTTAGGGGATAGGAGCGTTAAATGTTGGTCTTTTACAACTTGTTTCAGAATTCCTTCTTCCGCGTGCCCACATATAAGATGGGCAAACCAAAATGTTGTCGTCACTTGCGTTGGTAAAGGTAGATTCCTCGCTGCTCCTCTAATGCTACAAATTTGTGTTCAAAGAAACAAACAAAGAATCAGTAGCACCTGTGTATGAAAAATAAAAGATAAATCTAACGATGGTTAAAATGAATCTAAATGAACTGAAAACTTGAGAAAAGCATAAACATGAAACTAGCTAAATACTACAAAAGAAATAGTCACCAAAAGCAATAAAGCGGGGGGTGCCCAAAGGCAAACCACCCGCAGGTGAAACTTTGCTTCGACACCAATCCGCTTGGGATGGGTCCGAAACTTGGTATGATGTGTTGTCGAAAAATTGATAGGATATTGTGGTTAGAAAAAAATGGGGTTGGTTCTTGATTTGTGCCTTCAAAAGTCACCCACTAACCTCTATTTCGATTAAGAGATTATGGATTTTGGAAGCACAAATCGCAAGTAAGTGAATTAGTAGCACTTCGTCACTCAAAATGCTCCTTCTCTGTATATCTTTTGGGTGAGGAAGCTCACCATTTTATAGACCCAAGGGGTCTCTTTGAATTAACATGCAAAAGTGTTTCTTTGCATGAATGCTTTTTGTGAAGAGAAGACTTCTTCTTGATCAAGGGCTTCTTAACTGCCTCTATGCATGTCTTTGTATGTTTTAGAAAATCTCACTCGCACTCCCATGCAATGAAGGGATAACTAAGTGGAAAATCTGAGTTGTATTAAAAAGCTCACTCTCATTCCCATGCAATGAAGGGAGAGTCAATTGGCAGATATGAGTTGTCAAAAGAACTCACTCACACTCCTATGCCATGCAGGAAAAGCTAAGTGGCAGTTCTAAGTTGTCATGCGTCGAGATCTGACTTTTTTCTAGTCAAACATGGCATTCATCCCACCCCAAAGTGAGTGCTAGTAATCGTCTCTAGGTGAGACGAGTATCAATCTGCACTCATCCCTTTGGGTGAGACGAGTATCAATCTGCACTCATCCCTGGGTGAGACGAGTACTAATCCGCACTCGTCCCTGGGTGGAGCGAATAAGTAACAAAGTGTCTAAAAGGTGCCAAATTGATCCCTGACTTGTAAAACTATTTTGTGAGTGGTTAGAACCACTGTTTAACCTCTGAGGGCTGCCCTGGGGGCTATGTGTGTTAGTGCGATCGATGCTTGTTGTCACATAATCAGATTGGTGCTATTTTGGTGTCTACAGTTACCCACTCATCCTAGGGAGACCATGGTTAGATACGGCTGACGCCTACATCAGCTACCGTGATGTGTTGATGACCATTTTAGATGGCTAGCACATCAAGATATTAATAATCTCTCCCCCAGCCCAATCGGTGGACACACTAGGAGAACCAAAAATAGAAAATGAGGAGGACAGTCTGTTATCTATGCTCCAACTAGTAATGGCAATAATATAAGTAGAGAATGAGACTGAAGAAGATGGTGCCATATCAAGATTCTTCCATGGAGAATCCTCTCTCCCAATTCCTGAGTCACCATTGGTGGGTGCTCAAGACCACCACACTAAGAAAATTGATGTTAAGCAAGGCAGAATGTTGAATGTCAGTTGTGAGCTAACTGCTGCATAGTTTGTGGAATTGAAGGAGTTCCTAGCCGAAAATCAACAAGAATTCACATGAGATTATGTAGATATGAAGGGAATGATTCTGAAGGTGTGTACTCACTGTATTTATTTAGAAGAACTGTCATCTCCTGTCAGATAGCCACAAAAAAGGATGAACTCGACCATGAAGGAAATTTCAAGGCATAGCTACAAAAGCTCCTGATGGTGGGATTCATCTACCCAATCTCGGACAGTGAATGGGTGTCACCACTCATGGTGGTCCCTAAAAATAATGGAAAATTGAGGATCTATGTTGACTACAGATCGCTGAATAAGGCGACTAAAAAGGACCATTTTCCACTTCATTTCATTGATCAAGTGCTAAACATGCTTTTCAAGAGGAAATACCTTTCCCTCCTAGATGGATTTAGCAGGTACAATCAAATTCAGATTGTAGAAGAAGATCAAGATAAGACAATGTTCACCTGCCCATGGGGAATATTTACATATAGGGTGCTACCTTTCGAGCTATACAATGCACCTTCCAAAGGGTAGTGCTTAACATATTTTTTAGATATGATAGGTGAGGCAATCAAAGTATATATGGACGATTTCACAATTTACGAGGAAAATTTTGAAAAGGCAATGAAAAATTTGGAATGTGTACTTCAAAGGTGCGAAGAAAACAATCTATCCCTCAACAATGAGAAATGTTTTATGATGATGCAGTAAGGCATAGTTTTAGGGCATCATCTCTCAGTAGAAGGGATTAAAGTCGATCATAATAAGATAGAAGTCATCAAAGAATTACCTAGCCCAAAAAAATAGAGGGATGTAAGGAGTTTCCTCAGCTCTATCGGGTACTATAGGTGATTTATCACCAATTTCAATAAAATTGCCAAACCACTACACAACCTTCTAATGAAGGACGTAGAAATTATTTGGATAGATGACTATGAGTAGGCATTTCAAATGCTAAAGGAGAAGCTAATCTCAGCCCCAGTATTATGGGGCCCAAATTTCTCTATCCCATTCCACATATATTGTGATGCATCCAATAATGCCACTAGAGTGGTCCTCGAGCATCAGGATGGTGAGGAGTTCTACGCCATCTATTATATCAGCAAGAACCTAGCAGGGGCTAAGCTTAATTACATGGTAATGGAGAAATAGTTTCTCATAGTGGTACACATTGTCAATAAATTATACCACTACATCACTGGGTATAAAGTATTCATCTACACGAACCATGCAGCCATCAAATATCTGATGAGCAAACCAGCGATCGGTGGTAGGATCATCAGGTGGCTTTTATTGTTGTAGGATTTCAATCTTACTATAATCGACAAGCCCAAAAAAGACAACATAGTCATAGAATTTTTGTCCAAACTAATTCCAATAGACTAGACAACGGTAGAAGACCAATTCTCATATGAGCATCTATTTGTCATCAAAAAATAGACATCATAGTATGCAGACATTGCCAATTACCTGGCTCTTGGGAGAACTTCCCCTGCCCTCTCATACTGAGAGAAGCAAGGGGTTATCAAAAATAGTACCTCATATCAATGGATTGATAGTCTCCTATTTAAAATAGGGCTTGACTAGATCGTAAGAAGGTGCATGGCAGAGCATGAATTTGTGGAGATACTCAAGGCCTACCATAATGACCCTTGTGGTGTGTTGTGGCTGATCCACAACACACCCCAAAATTGGGGACCCACCTTTTTGCATGCTTTCAAAGAAAACTGCAGTGGCCCAGATGCTAAAAAAATCAAGAAAAAAGCAAAAAATTTCACTAAGTAGAAAAAGTGTTGTGATATCGCGACATGTCGCTCTATCGCGGCCAAAAGTTGTCGCGATATCGTGACATGTCGCTCCGTCACTGGAAAAAATGAAAAAGTGTCGTGATATCGTGACATGTCGCTCCGTCGCTGGCAAAAATGAAAAAGTGTCGTGATATCGCGACATGTCGCTCCGTCACTGGCAAAAATGAAAAAGTGTCGCGATATTGCGACATGTTGCTCCATCGCTGGCAAAAATGAAAAAGTGTCGTGATATCGCGACATGTCATGTTTTCGTAGCCCAGGCAAGCAGGAAGAGGCATTGACCGAAAATTGTCGCGATTTCACGACGTGTTGTGAAATCGTAGTCAAACAAGTCAAACAGGGCAAGGCACTAAAAACATCGTGATTTCGTGACAAAAAAGCAACAACGGGGCACGAAGCAGAAAAGCATTATGATTTTGCAACAGGAAACAACAAAGGGGCCTGAAATAGAAAAGCGTAGCGATTTCATGACAGAAAGCTAGAAAAGTGTACGAAATATAAAAGTGTTGTGATTTCGTGACATGTCACGTTTTCGCGGCTAAGTGCAGCAAAAACCAGCGAGAGAGAAAAACGTCGCGATTTCATGACAGAAAGTAGCGAGACAGCCCAAAAGAGAAAAGCATCATGATTTCACGATAGGTTGCATCCACGCAGCCCGAAGCAAAAAAATGTCATGATATCGTGACATGTATCATTTTCGCGATGCATGAGGAGAAACAAAGCTGCTGACAGAAAAACGTCATGATATCGTGACATGTCTTATTTTCACTGCGCATGAAGGCGAACAAGGCTATTGGTAGGAAAATTTCATGATTTACATGGGGCCATTACAGAACATGCAGGAAAGCATTGAACACATGGCACAAAGGCATGAGGGTCATGATAACGCTTCAGATCGTCAGTTACAGTTCACAGAGAAGATCTCGAGCATAAAATCAAAAGAAATGGAAATGCAGGGAAAGTGAAACGAAGCAATCTGGAAGATGAAACGATACAATCTGGGAGGTGAAACGAAGCATCGTAGAACAAAGTAGAGAATCGTACCAGCAAGTATAAAACACAAAGGCACAGATTGATATAGAGGTCGAGAACCACTGTGAGCAGGTTGTAGAGATGAGGGTGATTAGCCATTCTGAGCCTGTTGTGGAGTGCTTTTCTTCCACTTTTGCTGGTTTTGAGAAAAACCAGAGAATTCTGCTATTGTAACAGGACATATTTTAATGTAGAATTGTTCAAAAATTTGCATTTTATGGGCAAGAAAGGATGAGAAATTTTTTGCATGCTTCATTTTAACTGTTCTATGTTCCTCCTTTTAGATTCCATATTTGTATATGAAATTTATGCCATTGGTTTGGATTATTTCATGTGAATGTCCATAATCTGGAAATTATTTTAAACCCTAGAAGCCAACACCTAGTTTACTTTGATTGTGTTTGTTTTGCAGATAAAATAGGCTAGGTTGCATGTACAAAACTCTCACGTATTCGATTTTGTCGGAATAGGATAGCATTAGACTGAACGTGTTCTACTTTTAATTTTCTGTATTTCCTTTTGTTCATTTTATTTTATTTTCTAGAAGGTTTAAATGAACATTTAAAAAATTATAAAATCTAAAAAAAAAAAAAATAATGAACAATCACTAAAGTTTCATAGAAATAAACCAACATTGCCCCTTGTTTACAGTTACTTGCAATCACTAAGGTGTTCTAAGAATTTTAATTGAATATCTTTATTTGAGATTACTAATACACAGTTGCAAATGCTAATACAGTGGAGACCTTGGAGAAGTTGTTAGTTTGACTTCTTTGCAAGAGGGGATTTGGAACCCAAATCCTAAGGAAGAGTGTAATTTCACAAGTGTGTGAAAATACCACTCAACATTTTGGCGCTAGAAGGAGGGCCTAAACCGGTTTATTTCAGATTGATTTAAATGCTATAGGGATTTAAATTTTGAATATTTCATGCCCTATTGTTTATTATCTTTAGCCCTCTTTTAACAATACAACTTTGTACTATTAAAAGGAGGACATGAATTGCTATGCATTGGTCTAACGCTTTGATTGTTCATACAGGAATAATGTGATTTAATTTAATTTAAAAATATATATATATATATATAAATTGTTTTTTGGATATTAAAGTTATATTCTTTAAGATTCACTAATGGCTATGTTTTCACCGTGGATGACAGGTAGCCCATTGAACATACTAGGAGTTCAAAATTTTTTGCCCATTGGTTTTGAGAGATGTCTTCCTCGATTTTTGTCTAACGGGACAAATACCGCAGGAGAACACATTCAAGCATTCAAATTTGTTGTGAATCACTTAACAATTTGGCATGATGATGTTGTTTGTAAAATGTTCCCTTACACCTTGGACAAAGTGGCATTTGATTGGTTTACAAGTCTGCCTTTAGGATCTATTACTTCTTGGGCTCAACTAGAGGCAGCATTTCTTAATCAATTCAACAAAAAGCAAGTTGACCCAATCTGCATGTATGAGCAGTTTTTCACTATTAAAAAAGGACCAAGTGAAAATGTGAAGTCATTTTATGAAATATTCTTTGGATTATACGCTCAATTAGTGACATTTTATGCTCTTCAAGAAGAAATGGCTCTCCAAATATATGTAAATGCTCTTGACCCACTCATTTCCACATATTTGCGAGGGATGCCCCTAATCACATCTTTGTCTCAAGCCTATACTCAAGCAATGGCAATTGAGCAACAATTGAGTTGTCAAAATTATGGTGTGGGTTTTGGATAATGTAATATTCAATCATTTAATGCTTCCTTTACCCACCCAATGATTTATCCACCTCAACCAAATTCAAGTGTGAGTCAATTTCAGAATCAACAATCATTCCCAAGCTTTAATCAATTTCAAAATCCTCAACCTACTATGCAAGATCAACCATCTTTCTTAAGTATGAATCAACTTCAAAATACTCATCTTGATTCAAAAGATGTTTCTAAAATCAATTTTAATGATTTTCATAAGAATATGATTTTAGGCAAGGGAGGAGTACTAGATCCAACTAGTATTGAAACATGTGACAAATTGGAAACCCTTGACTCACCAAAAGATGAATTCTATGAGGATGAATCTGTTTCGGATGACATCGTTGAAAATGATGACCAAGAGGATCCACACATTCCAAATTGTGATAAAATTGAATCATGGGTTACACATGTGGATTATGATAGCCTTATCAATTTGAATACAAGCAATAACCCAATTTTGGAAGTAATTGAACCATTTAAGGAAGGTCAAGGTAAATTTGATGAGAAACATGTTGATGAATTAAAATATGATGAAGAAATAATTGAGCATCACAATTTGACTTTGAAAGATGATCATTATGATTCTTGGGAAGAGTATGCTCACTCCAAAACTGCTAATGAAATTTGTGTGCCTATTGATATGCAGGATAATACAATTGCCCTTTCATATGAGGATATTACAAGTCCTGTACAATCTAAGAATGTTTTGGAAGAAGGGTTGGAATCTCATCAAAGGTTGGAGAAGGATAATGATTCCACTACCATGAATAAAGAAGGAGAATCAATTGATTTTGTTCCTCTTGAGGGGCAAGAAATCAAAAATCTTGATCCACCTATTGTTTCTACAATATCTAGGCCATCTCAAAATGATGAAATTACAAAACCTAAGTGGTGTGGGTTTGATACTATTGATGATCCTAATGAAAATATGGATTTTGAGGCAACTCAAGCCATTGATCATGGAAAGGTGTCACGTGACACATATCTTGAAGAATTAGGCTCTTGTTTTGAAAAGGATGGACGCATGTTTGATTGGGTGCCTAACTTTGGTATTTTTGAACAGGTGTTGGATGATGAAAAAGACAATGAGGAAGAAGAAAAAGCTACTAACACCCATCAAGTTGTGGTAAATTCTAATCATGATGGGTTGAGTATGGGTGACAAGGTGAAATCTTTACCTTTGGTGATAGCTACAAAAATTTTAAGTGATGGATTACATGATGTCCCTTTGGATGCTAATGTCATTAATGATGAAATGTCAAATCTTGGTGATGTTTGTCAAGTTTTGATTGATTTTGATGGTTTTAAAATCTTGAAAAAGACTTTGAATTCAAGACTTTTAGAAATAGGCTCTTGTTTGCAATATTTCACATTTGAAAAGGAAAGCCTACTTCTAAATCATGAATGGAATGATGAAACTTGTACTTTAAAGAATAGACAAAATAAAATTGAATACCAATCATTGTCTAATCAATTTGATTTGAATCTCACCTATGATGTTGCTAATAGAACTAAATCAAATTGGTATGGTGAGCGTGGCAAGTTGAAATTGGTTGCATGGCTTGGTTTGATCTTATTGTTGTTGGATTCCTACAACATTAGGCATGTGTATTGTGACATATGTCTTTTGAAATGTTCTAATCATGTTTGGGATCCAGGAAAGTAATAGTCCAAGCTCCGCATCATCTTGTACTATATTGTATATAGATTTTGGTTTTGGGTTTTGGTGTGTGTTTTCAAATTTTCATTTTTGGATGGCAGTTTGGTTTTGGATTGAATAAGTTTTAATTTAAAGTTATATGTTGGTCCTATGGACATGTTTGGTTTTTATATAAAAAAATTAAAAAAAAAAAGAGAAGAAAATTTGAGATGTCAACTTATGCCTAAAATCAGGAGAATATGAAACATTGGAATTGTGTTGTAGAAAGCTCCACAAGTCAAACATTTAAATATTATCGTTTGGATCTTGTGATGCATGAAGTTGTCAGTTTTGCACATTATGGTAAAATAGATGATATAGTCCAAAAGAAGTAGTGCATTCACATCTTATGTCATATTCCACATTGCATATACATGTCATCTGAGTTACATTTTCATTCCATGGGCAATTATTGAGAAGGCGTTGAATCCTCCTAGGATTATTACATAACATATATTAAAAGGATCCTAAGGTTGGGAACTACTGCCCAGGCTATCTTGAACCAAGCACATTCCATGCACATAAAAAATAATCTTGAGCAAAATGGTCAAAACCATACTTGGATGAAAAGGTGAGGTGAAAAGAATATTTCATGTCTGTCCTATCATGCAACATAATCCTTAAAATAGTGGTTTTTACCTCTCCCATAATTCTTAAAGCCTAAAATCAAAGTAGTAAGGATAGGTTAAATCCTCATCAAACTTAGGTTGAGGATCCAACTCCCCAAAGCTTTGATTTGACCTACATGGAGTAGTAAGGATAGGACTTAATTCTCATCTCGCTTAGGTTGAGAATCCGATTCCCCAAAGCTTCCATTTTTTTCATTTCATCATAAATCTTGGATTGGAAGGATCGTACTACATGTCCTCTACAAAGGATGGGTAGTCATCCCAAAGGTCCCAACAATAAAAGTAAAACTAATTTTTTCCATTTCATCTCAATCTTGGATTGAAAGGATTGTACTACGTGTCCTCTGCAAAGGATGGGAGTCATCCCCAAGGTCCAAGAGATAAAAGATAATATTTTCCATTTCATCTTAATATTGGATTGGAGGGATCGTACTACATGTCCCTAGCAAGGATGGGTAGTCATCCCAAAGGTCCAAAGAAAAAAAAGAGCAAAAAGAATGAATGAAAGCCAAGTCATGGATTATGGGGTTAAGTATGCTCATGCATGGCAACATGTCTTGTCTAAAAGCAAGACCACTGATTGCTCATATGGATAGACTAGCCTGATCATTTCATCCATAACAGGTTAAATTATTTTGTTCAAGATGAGGTAATGAACTCCAAATCAGAATAGTAAGGATAGGGTTAAATTCCCATCTTGCTTAGGTTGGGAATCCTATTCCCCAAAGTTCTGATTTCACTCACACTTGCACATGGGTTCAAGATGGTAGTGACACATAACCAACTTTGGGATCTAGTAAAATTAGTGCAGTATACATATATTTGGTCTTAAGAGGGTTTGACATCTTTAATATGTTTTTCCATGATATAAGAAGGTTTTGAGCATTTATAAAGCAGGTTGTTGCATCTCTAGCATCTTCATCATACATCAAATCCTACACAAATCATTCATAGCCTTGCATAAAAATCATAAGTAAAATTGACAATGGAATGTTGAAAAAGTTCAAATGATAGGGAATGAAACACTTTGCACACATTGAGCTGATACTTAATGATTCGGATGTTTCATGTATTTCTGATCTGTCGGTATTTTTTTATCTTCTATGTGCTGACGCCTGTATTTAAGCTTGTTTGTTTCAGGTTGGGTTCTCACCAAAATTCTCAAGAGCATTTGATAGCAGAGTTGCTATTTGTTGTGGCTGATCCACAACACACCCCAAAATTGGGGACCCACCTTTTTGCATGCTTTCAAAGAAAACTGCAGTGGCCCAGATGCTAAAAAAATCAAGAAAAAAGCAAAAAATTTCACTAAGTAGAAAAAGTGTCGCAATATCGTGACATGTCGCTCCGTCGCGGCCGAAAGTTGTCGCGATATCGCGACATGTTGCTCCGTCGCTGACAAAAATGAAAAAGTGTCGCGATATCACGATATGTCGCTCTGTCACTGGCAAAAATGAAAAAGTGTCGTGATATCGTGACATGTCGCTCCGTCGCTGGAAAAAATGAAAAAGTGTTGCGATATCGCGACATGTTGCTCCGTCTCTGGCAAAAATGAAAAAGTGTCACGATATCGCGACATGTCATGTTTTCGCAGCCCAGGCAAGCAGGAAGAGGCATTGACCAAAAATTGTCATGATTTCGTGACATGTTGTGAAATCACAGTCAAACAAGTCAAACAGGGCAAGGTGGTAAAAACGTCATGATTTTGCGACAAAAAAGCAACAACAGGGCACGAAGTAGAAAAATGTCATGATTTTGTGACAGGAAACAACAAAGGGGCCTGAAATAGAAAAGCGTAACGATTTCACGACGAAAATCTGAAAAAGTGTACAGAACATAAAAGTGTCATGATTTCGTGACATGTCCCGTTTTTGCAGCTAAGTGCAGCAAAACCCATCGAGAGAAAAACATCACGATTTCACGACAGAAAGCAACGAGACAGCCCAAAAGAGAAAAGCATCATGATTTCACGACAGAAAGTAGCGAGACAGCCCAAAAGAGAAAAGCGTCACAATTTTGTGACAGGTTGCATCCATGTGGCCCAAAGTAGAAAAATGTCGTGATATCATGACATGTATCATTTTCACGATGCATGAGGAGAAATAAAGCTGCTAAAAAAAAAAAGTCGTGATATCATGACATGTCTCATTTTCACTGTGCATGAAGGTAGACAAGGCTGTTGGCAGGAAAATGTCATGATTTACATGGGGCCATTACAGAACATGCAGGAAAGTGCTGAACACGTGGCACAAAGGCATGAGGGTCATGATAACGCTTTAGATCGTCAGTTATAGTTCATAGAGAAGATCTCGAGCATAAAATCAAAAGCAATGGAAAGGCGGGGAAAGTGAAATGAAGCAATCTAGAAGACGAAACGATACAATCTGGGAGGTGAAATGAAGCATCGCAGAATGAAGCAAAGAATCATACCAGTAAATATAAAACACAGAGGCATAGATTGATGTAGAGGTCAGAAACTGCTACGAGTGGGTTGCAGAGATGAGGGTGATTAGCCGTTTTGAGCCTGCTATGGAGTGATTTTATTCCACTTTTGTTGGTTTTGAGAAAAACCAGAGAATTTTGCTATTGTCACAGGACATATTTTTAATGCAGAATTGTTCAAAAATTTGCATTTTATGGGCAAGAAAGGATGAGAAATTTTTTGCAAGCTTCATTTTAACTGTTCTATGTTCCTCCTTTTAGATTTCAGATTTGTATATGAAATTTATGCCATTGTTTTGGATTATTTCATGTGAATGTCTGTAATCTGGAAATTATTTTAAACCCTAGAAGCCAGCACCTAGTTTACTTTGATTGTGTTTGTTTTGCAGATCAAATAGGCTAGGTTGCATGTATGAAATTCTCACGTATTCGATTTTGTCAGAATAGGATAGCATCAGACTGAACATGTTCTACTTTTAATTTTCTATATTTCCTTTTGTTCATTTTATTTTATTTTCTAGAAGGTTTAAATGAACATTTAAAAAATTATAAAATCTAAAAAAAAAAAAAATAATGAACAATCACTAAAGTTTCATGGAAATAAACCAACATTGCCCCTTGTTTACAGTTACTTGCAATCACTAAGGTGTTCCAAGAATTTTAATTGAATATCTTTATTTGAGATTACTAATACACAATTGCAAATGCTAATACAGCGAAGACCTTGGAGAAGTTGTTAGTTTGACTTCTTTGCAAGAGGGGATTTGGAACCCAAATCCTAAGGAAGAGTGTAATTTCACAAGTGTGTGAAAATACCACTCAACATGGTGGTCACTTATTATGGAGAAGGACTACATGTAAGGTATTGTAGATAGGGTATTTTTGGCCCTCATTGTTCAAATATGCAACTACATACATCGGTAAATGTGATGAATGCTAAATGATGGGCTGACCGACCCATAGGGATGAAATTCCCCTACAACATCATGTACACATAGAGCCCTTTGAAAAATGGGGCATGGATTTCATGGGAACCATCAACCCACCTTCAATCGAAATAAGATACATTCTAGTTTGTATAGACTATGTCACTAAATGGGTCGAAGTCCAGGCACTAAGAGAATTCAAGGAGTGGACGATCATCGAATTCCTATTTTTCCATATTTTTATGAGTTTTGGAATGCCTAGGGAGATTACAATAGACTAGGAACCCCAATTCACATCTAGATTAATTAAGGAGCTAATGGACCAATACAGGGTTTAGCATAACATGACTAACCTATACCATCCATAGGTGAATGGACAGGTAGAGGTCACCAAAAGGGAAATAGAAAACATCCTTATGAAGAATGTATAGCAGCATAGGAAGGATTGGGCTACAAGATTACCGGAGGTAGTATGGGCATATAATACAATGTGGAAGTCAACCATTGGTTTTAACCTCTTTTGATTGGTCTATGGGAAAGAAGTAATGATGCCTATCAAATTCAAAGTTAAGATACTTATAATGGTGGTCAAATTGGACTTGATCTTGGATGATGCATAGAAGGAATGAATTCGATATCTAATTCAACTGGATGAATTCACATGGATGCCCTACAGAGAACAAAAATTGTGTAGAGGCAAAGGAAGCAGTGGTATGACCACCATATTAACAAGAAATAATTCAAATATGGAGATTGGATACTGTTGTACTAGGTTCCAAGTGTGGAAGGGGAATATAATGCAAATATGGATGGGACCATATGAGGTGGTAGAAATAATCAAGAATGATGTTGTACGTGTCAAGACGATTGATGACAGTAACACCATCCTAACAGCCAACGACCACTGGGTGTAGCCATACCATACATCTGAGGGATTGCTGGTGGAAACCAAAATAGTCATGGGGGAGACCCCATACAAGTAAAATCTCCCAAATTCTCAACAACATGACGGACACAAGGGAATCCACAAAAGATAAGTTAGAATAGGTTGTTATTTTTTCGATTTTACTGTGTGTTTTTCAGGGAAAACGCCTACATGCAAGCTATAGGCATCTTGAGAGCTAGGGCCTAACAGGTATGAACCTTGTTTAATTGCAATTTTTTTTCTTTTTTTTCTTTTTGCAGGGACATGGCCTGATTTTTTTAATAGTAGGCATCTAGGAAAACTAGGCGTAGGTCAGCCCAGCATCCACATACCTATGCATTAGGGTAATAGCAATGGTTTAGGCATGGGGGGGATGCCAAATTCCTCATCGAACATCCCAGTGTCTGAATGAGGTAGACGCTGACGTAATATGAGGAGAATTCTGGGAGGCTTGATCAATCTCACATAAAAAGATACGTTAGTCATCGTTGACATTTCAACAAGAAGGAAGGGGCACCTTACTTTGAAGGAGCAACGCCTTACTCTAGCACCTTACTCTGGAGGAGCAACACCTTACTCTGGTGCCTTACTCTGGAAGAGTGGCATCTTACTCTAGTGCCTTACTCTGGAGGAGTAGTGCCTTCTCTAGATGAGTGACACCTTACTATAACACCTTACTCTAGAGGAGGGGCGCTTTACTCTGGTGCCTTACTCTGGAGGAGCAGCGCCTTACTCTAGCACCTTACTCTAGAGGAGCGACACATTACTCTGGTGCCTTACTCAGGAGGAGTGGTGCCTTACTATGACACCTTAATCAAGAGGAGTGGCGTGTTACTTAGGATGACTGATGCCTTAGCGTGGAACCTTACTCAAGAGGAGCGACACCTTACACCACCAAGAAGGCACCAGATTCGTTCAAAAAATAAATCTATAGGGGGCTATTGTCATGAGGACGTGACAATTCTTAGACATGGGGGAGAAGTGGAGGCTTACTCTGGCACATTACTCTAGAGGAGTGGTGCCTTACTCTAGCAGCTTACTCTAGATGAATGGTTCCTTACTCTGGCACCTTACTTCGAAGGAGCGATGCCTTACTCTAGGCACCTTACCCCGCAAGCCAAGCCACCCCCGAATGTTCATTTTAAAAACATAAATAAATAAATAATATATATATATATATATATGATGGTCTAAGTGGTGCCTTACCTTGGTGAATTACTGAGTTAGGGGCCCTTTCGGTGCCTTACTAAGCACCTTACCAAGTTAGGCACCTTACTGAGTTAGGTGCCCTACTGGTGCCTTACTCAAGAAGGTGCCTCAAAAGATTCAATTCACACGTGCAACTTGGAAGTACAAGGAGCAACCGAAGCCAATACCATCATGTCACATGATGGAAATCTAGATGCGACTAAAAATAATTCAAAATCATTGGGTAGGATTTCTTCACGTCCCAAGGCCAACCATCGAGAAGATAGGTGTCCCAAACTAAACCAATAGGATCCACAACATTTTTAGTAGCAAGGCCTCGAGTGAACTAGGAATGTGGTATCCAAGGCGACATAATCAGCACATGGGAAGAACATCACCGAGTGGCAATTTAGCATACTCCACACAACATGAAATGACCAATCAGGTATGTGCATGATTTTAATTAGATATATATGTAATTTTCATATAATATACTCTCAAAAATGATGATGGTGCAAGAATGGAAAATCACCCCTCATGCCTAATACGTCATGTCAAAAATTAATTCGGGTGGCATACCCTACTAGACCTAACATGGAACAATTTATAAATTTATGCACCTTAGGTTATAAAGAGGCACCTTACTGAGTACAGAACTTGAACTCAGTAGGGAATTCACAATGGGAGCACCTTCGAAGAATCACGCGATTAAGAAGTAGGAGTCTAGTGGCACTGAAGGAATTAGGGGGAAGTCTACAACTGATTCGAAGTGGTAGGGTGGATGAATTACTATCACCTAGTCAGCCAAGAATAGGATGTGGAAGCAGCTAAAGAATTCACCACCACTCTGAATGGATAAGTGGCCTAGTTGAGTGGACCGGTAATTCCAGTCACCCCAGAGCATATTTCTCAAGTCATTATCCTCCCCCTCACTAGGGAATGTACATACAAGTATAGCATGGTGAAGAAATGCACCAAAGTGTTTCTCAAATAGAGGAATGTCCCTTGTGATCAAGGACGGCTTCCCAAGCAAAGGATATTGATGCACCTATGAAAAAGTTTTGAGTATCAACATCGAGGATGAAAATGAGCCCTTGGGGTAGATCCAAGGGAAAAACCCTAAACCCGAGGCCAAGGAGGATTATCCAAGGAATCAAGCACCTGAAAGTGAGGGGCCACCACCTAAAGGACCATAGAAGCAGGCTCTAGGAGAAACAA
Organism: Wollemia nobilis; assembly: GCA_028583015.1. Classification (NCBI taxonomy): domain Eukaryota; kingdom Viridiplantae; phylum Streptophyta; class Pinopsida; order Araucariales; family Araucariaceae; genus Wollemia; species Wollemia nobilis. Next base: position 2,315,315 of record JAQPPZ010001711.1, on the reverse strand, counting down.
CCACAAGGGACCTTCGATCAGAGGAACAGTTCCCTGAGTCCTCCAATAGGGAGGTAGCCTCCATGAGGCAGGAAAATACACCCACACAGGCCATCACAGGACTAGACAAAGGAAAGGTAAAATCCCCTTATATGAATCAAAAGAGGGCCAAAAGGAATACTAGGGTGACATTTTATGAATTTAACCCTCATTCAAATGAGGAATGGGAAGAATATGTGCAAGCCTTTGCTGAGAAAAAGGTGAAATTTAAACAACTCCGTAAGGAGTTCAAAGAGGCAAAGGTTGCTAGGAAAGTTGTCAAAAAGGTAGAAAGGGGGCCAAGAATTTGTGTGGACCCCATTGATTTTGACAAATTTTGGGAAATTTATGGTTCGTCACTAGGTCAACCCTCTAAAATGAAGAAGTGGCTAGAAATATGGGTATTCTATCGTAGAGGCAATAGCAATCATGGTAGAAAATACTGGCCTCACCCCTGAATAACTTCAGCTATACAAAGCCAGCGTGTTAAAGTGAAAGAGGGACAACTCTGAAATTCCCTTAAAATATTTACACCCTCAACACACTGACCTATGGCAAGAAGTAGAAGTAGCCTTCCAAAAGGGGGCAAAAACTGTAGTAGCTAGGCCCAGTACAGGTGCTAGACCAAGCAAGAGGTAGAGCTAGTGCAATAAGAGGCCAGTGCATAATTATGGTCAACCAAGCACAACTAGACATCAGCATAGCTATAGGATAGCATAACCCAAGGATGTCCCACAATAGGCCAGGGCCCTTCAGCATAAACAAAAACCTCAAGTAAGAGAGCAAGCCAAGGCCACCAGCAAGAAAAGGAAATGAAAAGGAGTGGTCTACAGAGAGGACGTGATTACTAGTTTTAGGTACCACGAAGGCATGGCACATATTAGGCATGGGGGGATGATGAGCACCAGAAATGCTCATACTTTTGTATATGTACTAATGGTTTTTGTGTGGAATTATATCATGAGTTGTGTATTTTATGAAGCATTATGTATGTATTTAATAAAATCATGTGTATTATCTAATCTATGTGTGAAGTGTGTTGTGTGTAGCTATTTTCCTAATTTTGTTTTCTTTTGCTCATTCGAGGTCCTACATGGACCTGGCATGGTTCCACTTAATTAGAAGAAGGTAAACTAAAGCATGTGCCTTACTAATGTAGGCACCTTATTTAAGTAGGCACCTTACTAAAGTAGGCCCCTTACTGAGGTAGGCGCATTACTAAATTAGGTACCTTACTGAAGTAGATGCCTTACTGAGGTATGCGCCTTATCAAGGAAGGTGCCTTACCGAGTTATGTGCCTTACTAAGGAATACGCCTTATCGAGGTAGACGCCTTACTCAAGTAAGTTCCTTACCAAGTTAGGCACCTTACCAAGGCTAATTCCTAAATTATGTGTGTTGACCACAATGGCTGGAGGAACCTGTTGACCACCATTCCACATCATCTATGGTAAACCACAGATGGACGAGTTGTCCCAGCCAGAGTGGGTAAACATGTAACCAATCATGAGGCCAAACCGTAATGAAGTGGAGATCATCCAATTACCAGGAAACGAAGTAGAGTTTTTTATCATGCACTGGTTTTAGTAACCAAACTGTTCCAGTTTAGGCTGAACCGAGTGTGAAATAGGTCACATTGGAATTAAATATAACTAAAAATTACAAGGCTTATATAGTTTGTAAAGCCAAATAAACTACTAACCACTAAGCCTAAAATAGATCAACCTTACAATAGAAGATGCTTATCAAAATCAAATGAAACTCATCCTCCTGACTATAGGATTTGATTCTACATAGAGGATTTGATGCTAACATTCTTCCACTTAAAGTTGTGAGAGCTGACAAGATAGTCTCTCAGATTTATATATTAATCTTTAGAAACCCCTTTGGTGAAGATATCTGCCATGTTATCCAAATTGCTGCAATGTTGAAACTCAAATACCTATTTCTCCACCATGTTTTGAATGAAGTGATACTTCATATCAAAGTGTTTTGACCTGCTATGGTGGATGGGATTATGTGCCAATTGTATGGCACTCATATTGTCATAGTATAATATTGTAGGACCACTTTGTTGCTCTCCAATTTCTTCAAGGAATTTTCTCAACCATAAAGCTTGAGTACTAGCATTTGATCGCTATATACTCAACCTCAATAGATGACAAGGCTACAACATTCTACTTTTTGGAACTCCATGTAATTAGTCCTGACCCAAGACAAACAATTCCTTGAAGTAGATTTTCTATCATCTATATTGTTGCACCAATCCCTATCACTAAAGCCAACTAATTTTACAGAATTACATTTGTGGTAATGGATCCCAAAATCCAATGTACCCTTTAAATATCTCAAAATTCTCTTAGTCGCTTGAAAATGAAGTTCATATGGATCAGCCATATACCTTGAAACAAGAGAAACAACATACTAAATATCTAGCCTTGTGTTGGTGAGGAACATTAGACTCCCAACCATGCTCTTATAAGTGGTCATGTCAAATTTTGGTGCTCCATCATCTTTGCTCAATTGGATCCCATGATCCTTTGGAGTAACAACAGGCTTGCATTGCTCCATAGAAAATTTCTTGATCATATCTTGAGCATATTTGTGCTGACATATGAAGATCCCTTTATCTATTTGATGTACCTCCATGCCTAGGAAGTAATGCATTAAACCTAGATCTTTCATTTCAAATTATTTCATCATGGAGTGTTTGAACTCCTTATTCATCTTAGCACTACTACCCATGAATATTAGATCATCCACATATAGGCATACAATGATAATGGCTTTACCTTTTTTCATGTAGTAGAGAGTAGGTTCACTTTTGCTCCTAGTGAATCCATACTTCTAAAAGTAGCCATAAGTGCATGAGTAACATGCCCTTGGTGCTTGCTTGAGGCCATACAATGCTTTCTTTAGTTTGTAGACAAGGTGCTCCTTACCTTGTCCTTCAAATCCTTGAGGTTGTTGCACAAAAAACTTTTCATTCAAGTACCCATTAAGAAAGGTACTTTTAACATCCATGTGCTGAATTTTCCACCCTTTGTGGATAACCAAAGAAAGTACTAATCTAATTGTCTCATGTCTAGCAACAGGAGCAAAGGTCTCCTCATAGTCAATCCCATAATTTTGAGTGAAGCCTTTTGCTACAATTCTTGCCTTGTGTCTTTCAATGCTTCCATCAGCATTGAATTTGGTCTTGTAGACCCATTTGCATCCAACATATTTTTTACCCTTAGGAAGCTTCACTAGCTCCCAAGTATCATTATTTTTTATAGAGGTTATTTCCTCTTTAATGGCTTGCTGCCATACATCATGAGTGCATGCTTTCTCATAGCTAGATGGCTCTAGCTCTACACTAGTAATTAAATCATAACTGACTACATCTACCTTAGGTTCTTGGGAGTCATCATCACCATACATATGCATATTTTCAAGTCTTTTTAAAAATGCATTCATTTCACTAGCTTGACTTCTAGTGTATCTTTTCTGGAAATTCTTATCCAACATTTGAAAATATGGATGGTGCTGAAGTGTTATTTTACCTCTTGATGGAGAATCAACATCCATTTGTGAAGAAATTACTGATCTTTGTGGAGAAGGACTTGGAGTAGCATCCAGTGTACTTGAAGTAGTACTCATACTTGGGCTTGGAGGACTTCATTTACTATTTTTGGGCTGCACTTGCTGCACTTGATAGGAACTTGCATCATGAGATCCATCATCAACAAAAAAAATTTGATGACCCCATCCTCCCCCTTCATAAAAAATGACATCCATAGAAAGTACAATTTTATGTGTTTTGGGATTGTAGAGCCTATATGCTTTGGAAGACTCACAATATCCAAAAAAAAAAACATGCTTGAATTTTGGGGTCATGTTTCTTTCTTTGCTCATCAGTAATGTGGGCATATGCAAGACAACCAAAAACCTTAAAGTGTTTTACATTTGGATTTTTTCCATACCATCCTTCATAAGGAGTAATCCCATCTAAAATAGAAGTAAGATTCCTAATCAAAATGTAAATACTAGTTCTAACATCATCAGCCCAATACATGTTACTTAGATGCTTAGTTTGCAGCATTGATCTAGCCATTTCTACTATAGTTCGGTTCTTTCTTTCAACCACACCATTTTTTTGTGGGGTGTAGGCAGTTGTGAATTACCTTTTTATTCCACAATATTTACAATATTTTAGAAATGCATTTGAAGAATACTCTCCTCCTCTATCATTCCTTAGACTCTTTACAACAAACTCACTTTGATTCTCTACATTATTTTTGAAATCTATGAAACAATAAAAAGCTTCATATTTAGTTTTCAAAAAATAAATCCAACACATCCTAGAGAAATCATCAATGAAAGTGAGAAAGTAAGAGTTGTTACCAATGCTTTTGGTTTGCATTGGACCACAAATGTTTGAATGCACCAATTGAAGTGGATGGCTAGCTCTCCAAGCTTGTCCTCTTGGAAACTTGGATCTGGAATGCTTTCCCAAAGCACACCCTTCACACACTTTCTTGTGTTCATAAAATTTTGGAAGTCCACTCACCATAGCTTGAGAAGTCAACATTTTCAAGCTTACAAAATTGAGATGACCATATCTCAAGTGCCAAAGCACACTTGGATTAGAAATAGCTACACTAGCAAGTTGAGCACCTCCTTTTTCCCAAAACTTAATAGGAAATAACCTATTATATGTCATAGGTACTTGGGTAACAACTCTATTATAATTGTTCTTATCAAAAATTACACATTTTCCTTCATCCAAAACAAGCCTATAATTTTTCTCCATAATTTTTCCAACACTAAGCAAGTTATGTTGGAGTTTGGGGATGTAATAGATGTCATTTACCTTCTTGGTGCCTTCTTTTTTTGGAACCTCCATGGCTCAAATACCTTCAACTTGTAGAGCTTTATCATCTCCCAACTTTATTCTTGATTTGTAGGTGGAATCCATTGTAGCAAAGAGCTCTTCTTTACCACTAATGTGATTGGAACAACCAGTATCCTAAGTCCAAGTTTCATTTAGACTTTTATCTAATTTTCCATAAGTAAGAAATAAATTTGAAGTTACTTCTTCTTCATCATAGTTGCCATATTGACCTCTTCCACCTTGAGAAGTCTTGGACCAATAATATTTAGCAATGTGACTAAGCTTACCATAATTGAAACAAGCTTTCTTTGTTTTGTCACCTTCTCTTCCTTGATTGCCACTCCTTCCTTGATTGCTACCTCTTCCTTGATTGCCACCTCGTGCTTGATTTCCACCTCTTGCTTGATTTCCACCTCTTGAGCTGCTTCTTCCTCTGCCTCTCCTTTGTCCTCTTCCTTGGCCTCTTCCTGCACCCTCATTGGATGAGAAAGCTTTGTCATCACCTCCATAGCTTGTTGAAGGAGAACCCTATAATCTTTCTTCATGAGACATAAAGGAACCAATTAGTGCATCAAAATAGAGGTTAGAAATATCTTTTGAATCCTAAATAATGATAGCCATATGGTTCTATTTAGGAAGAATTTTCCTTAATACTTTATTCACCACTACTTCAGTTTTTATGTCATCTCCAAGGGTTTGTATTTTGTTTACAATGGAATTCACTCTAATGCAATAATAACCAACATTTTCATTATTTTGTATTTTTAAGTTTTCAAAATCTCTCTTCAAGGTTTGAAGCCTCACTTACTTCACATGATCACTACCTTGATAACTATCCTTCAAGGCTTTCCATACTTCTTGGGCTGATAAAAATGAAGCAATCCTTGGAAAGATGCTTTCCTCCAAAACTGCTTGGAGATGGTAGAGGGCAGAAGAATTGATCTTTTGGGCATCATTTTTATTCTTCTTATCTTCTACACTCAAAGTGGTCCAATATGAAGGTTCTGCATAACATTCTTCGACTATATCCCATAGTCCTTTGTCAATGTGTAATGTCCTCAACTTGATGGACCAATACTCATAATCCAATCCATTAAATTTAGGTATGGGTAGATTATTATTTGTTGCCATTGTTCAAGCAATACTTTTGGAAAATAAAAAATAAATGTTAGACTTACAATGGCACTGAGAGGGGGGGTGAATCAGTGTAGCTCTTTAATTATGAATTAACAGCTCTTAAAATAGCAGCAGTTAAAACTTAAAAATAGATACAGTAAGAACAGCAAGAGAACAACACACAACACAAGATTTAACGAGGTTCACCAATGTGGCTACTCCTCAAAAATGACTGCTTGGACTACCATCCAAATCCAGCCTTTGCAAAGCACCAACTTTACAATTAATTTACCAAGCACCAACTGGAAGGAGTACCAACCCCCGATTTATCTGCACCAATAGAAAGGAGCACCAACCCCTGATTTACCAGCACCAACTAGAAGGAGCACCAACCCCTGATGCCAAGCACCAACCTGGACTTCAAATAGAATCTTTGGGTTTAACAGTAAGATACCTTCACTTTTACAAGACCCTGACTGGTCTACTTCACCTTTGTGTTCTCTGCTTTTTTCGTGCAAGCACTTCACACACTCTGCTGCTCCTCGCAGTCATCTTCTCCTTGTTGCGCACTCTACTTTCACTCTGCTGCACCTCGCAGTCATCTTCTCCTTGTTGCGCACTCTGCTTTCTTAGCGAAATTCCACACTTTGAAAGATTCGACACGACTTGCTCTTCTCAGCGACCGTAATTCACACACTTCGATACTTGACAATTTCTCCAAAATAGCCCTACTTTTATAAGAACATTTTCATGATGAAAAACTCTAATCTTAGTCGGTTGTACCCCTCATCATAGTCGGTTGCAAACCCTAATCTTCGTCGACTACAAACCCTAATCTTCATCGGCTAACATCGGTCTTCGTCGGCTTCAACTGCCCTTGTAACTCTTCTATTGTTGTTGCCACGAAAACACATGTCACGATATCGCGACACTTTCGCCTCCGTACGCTTTCTCTTAGCTTTGGCCCGTGAGAATACAACATGTAGCGATATCGCTACACTTTTTCCTCCGTATGCTTTCTCTTATCTTTGGCCCACGAGAATACAACATGTAGCGATATCGCTACACTTTTTCTTTCGTACGCTTTCTCTTAGCTTTGGCCCACGAAAATACATGTCATGAAATCGTGACACCTTTTTCTCTCTCCTCTTTCTCTTCGCTTTGGACCACGAAAATGAAACATGTCACGAAATCGTGACACCTTTTTCTCTCTCCTCTTTCTCTTCGCTTTGGACCACGAAAATGAAACATGTCACGAAATCATGACACCTTTTCTCTCTCCTCTTTCTCTTCGCTTTGGACCGCAAAAATGAAACATGTCACGAAATCGTGACACCTTTTTCTCTCTCCTTTTTTTTTTCTCTTCGCTTTGGACCAAAAAGAAACATGTCATGAAATCGTGACATCTTTTTCTCTCTCCTTCTTTAGTCGCGAAAATGTGACATGTCGCGATATCGCGACACTTTTTCTCCTTAGCGCTTTTTCTTGCCTTTGGGTCATGAAAACCCGACATGTCGCGATATCGCGACACTTTTTCTCCTTAGCACTTTTTCTTGCTTTCGGGTCATGAAAACCCGACATGTCGTGATATCGCGACACTTTTTCTCCTTCTTTTTCTTCTTGGAAATGAACTTTTTCTTTTTTTTTCCTTTTCAAACATGTCACGATATCGTGACACTTTTTCTCTTGGACTCTCTCTCCTGCAATATGTCATGAAATCGTGACACTTTTTCTTTCGTACTCTCTCTCCTGCAATATGTCATGAAATCGTGACACTTTTTCGTCCGTACAATCTTCCTTGCAATATGTCATGAAATCGTGACACTTTTTTTCCGTACTCTTCCTTCCAACATGTCGCGAAATCGTGACACTTTTTCATCTGTTTAACCTTCCTTCCAATATGTCGTGAAATCGTGACACTTTTTCTCCTGCTCTTCCTTCCAACATGTCACGAAATCGCGATAGTTTTTCCACTTGTGTTTTTTCTTTCCAACATGTCACGAAATCGTGACAGTTTTTCTTGTTGTTTCTCTCTCTTCCAACATGTCATGAAATCATGACAGTTTTTCCTGTTGTTTCTCTCTCTTCCAACATGTCACGAAATCATGACAGTTTTTCTTGTCGCGATATCGCGACACTTTTCTTACTTGTATTTTTCTTTGATCTTTTGCAAGTGGTCCACTTCGGTCTTCTTGGAAAATCACTGTACATACTCTGAGTAACCTTTGAACTCCTGTCTTCTGCATCTGACTAGCCTTTGAACTTCCTGTCCACTGCATCAACAGATCTATCTGACTGTGTTGACAACAATGACAATACTCCTGCTGCACCTTGCTCAACAATCTCCCCCTTTGGAATTGTTGGCAACACATGTGTAATTTCTTGTAACTCTTCTCCCCCTTTGACAATAATACCAAAGGGCTACTGCAGACTCCCCCTGAGTCCATGCACAACATTCTCAGGCAAAATAGATTATACTTAGCAAAAATCATGATCATGAGCAACAAGATAATCAAATGCTTAGATGCTCCCCCTGAGAATGTGATCCCTGTAGCTAGTCAATCTTTGGGAAGTGTGACCACTCCCAATTTATTGCGAAGGTACTCAAAAAACTTCCTTGGGCAATGGTTTTGTGAAGATATCTGCTACTTGCTCTGTAGTTGGAACAAAATCCAATTTAACCTCACCTTCTGCAACTTTCTCCTTCAAGAAGTGATACCTGATAGCGATGTGTTTTGTGCGTGAATGCATAACTGGATTCTTGGAGATGTTAATGGCACTGGTGTTATCACACTTAACTGATATTGGTTCACTGAAACAGATACCAAGATCTTTCAGGGTTTGTTTCATCCATAGTACCTATGTACAACATGTTGTCGCTGCAATATATTCTGCCTCTGTTGTTGATAAAGAAACTGACTCTTGCTTCTTACTGTGCCATGCAACCAATCTGTCTCCGAGATAGAATGCACCTCCACTGGTACTCTTTCTATCATCTACACATCCTGCCCAATCGGCATCTGAATATGAAATAAGGGTGAAGTCTTTACCTTTCGGATACCATAATCCATATTCCATAGTACCCTTGAGATACCGAAGAATCCTTTTCACCATTGTTACATGAGTCTCCTTAGGATTAGCTTGAAATCGTGCTACCATGCATACTGCCTCATAAAATATCTCGTCCGGTAGTCGTCAGTACGATAAACTTCCAATCATGGATCTGTACATGGTTTGATCAACAGGCAAAGATTTGTCATCTTTGCTCAACTTACAGCTCGTCATCATGGGAGTGCTAACTGGCTTACGATCCTCCATTGTGAACCTTTTTAGCATCTCTTTTACATATTTAACTTGAGAAATAAATATGCCCTTCTTACTTTGATTAACTTGCAATCCGAGGAAATATGACAGTTCTCCAATCATTGACATTTCAAATTCTTTCTGCATCTTATCTGCTAAGTCCTTGCATGACTCATCTTTGCTGCTGCCAAATATGATATCATCTACGTAGACAACAAGAACAATAAGATGCCCATTTTCTATTTTGACATACAGATTACTGTCCACCATACCTTTCTTGAACCTTTGTTGAGTGAGATAGTTGTCTAGTCTAGCATACCATGCTCGGGGTGCCTGTTTTAAGCCATATAATGCTTTCTTCAACTTACAAACAAAGTTGGGATTATCACCAAGTTGGAACCCATCTGGTTGCTCAATATAAACCTCTTCTTCAAGTTTCCCATTCAAAAATGCTGATTTCACATCCATTTGATAAACTTTGAAATTTTTGTAGACTGCTAAAGCCAAAAACATTCTGATTGCCTCTAGTCTAGCTCTATTGGAGCAAACGTTTCCTCAAAGTCAATGCCTTCAACTTGAGCATAACCCTTGCATACCAATCTTGCTTTGTTTCTGACTACCTGTCCATCTTCATTCAATTTGTTTCGAAAAATCCATTTAGTCTCGATTATATTTTTGTTTGCAGGTCTAGGAACTAACTCCCAAGTGTCGTTTTTCTCTATCTGATCTAATTCTTCATTTATTGCCTTCATCCAGCTTACATCTTTGCTTGCATCATCAATATTTTTAGGCTCAATGGTGGATAGTAGAGAGTAGTTGCTTACTGCTCTTCTTCTTGTCTGAACTCCAACTTTGGGATCTCCGATGATTTGCTCTCTAGGATGATTTCTCTGCCAGCTACCTGTTTTGAATTTCTTATTTTCTTCCATTTCCTCATCATCATCTGAGTCAATTTTTTGTATCTTTTCAATTTCGTTTTCCTCATCTCCTTCAATAACTTCTTCATAGATTGGGTAGTTTGTTTCATAACCGATTACTCGTTCTTTACCTTCATCAAACTTAACATCAACACTGTCCACAATTTTCTTTAGCCTTTTGTTGTAGCATTCGTAAGCTTTGCTTCTAGGCGAATAACCAACAAAAATATCTTCATCTGCTCTATCTTCAAACTTACCAAGATTATCTTTAGTTCTTTTGATATAGCACTTGCTCGCCAAACACTCCGAGGTATTTTGTTGTTGCCCTTTTACCGAACCACAGTTCATAAGGAGTTTTGCTTTCATGTGTTCTCAGCATGTACCTATTTTGGATATACACCGTAGTATGGACTGCTTCTTTCCAAAATCTATCTGCTACTCTACTTTCAGCCAACATAGATCGTGCCATTTCCTGCACAGTCCTGTTCTTTCTTTCTACCACTCCATTTTGCTGAGGAGTCCTGGCTGCTGAGAACTGTCTTCTGATACCGTATTTTTCATAGTATTCTGCAAACTCTTCTGAAATGAATTCTCCTCCTCTGTCTGATCTTAAACATTTGATCCTCTTTCCTATTTCATTCTCAACTTGGTTTTTGAAAATCTTGAACATATCAAGAGCTTCTGATTTATTCTTCAAGAAGAATATCCATGTCATTCTGGAATAGTCATCAATGCACAACATAAAATATTTGTCACCATTTATGCTTTGTGTTCTCATGGGACCACATAAATCGGTGTGAATTAGTTCCAAAGGTTTGCTTGTGTAGTATTCTTTTGTTTTGAAGGAGACTCTAGTTTGTTTCCCCTTTTGGCATGAAGCACAAATGTTGTTTGCAGGTTTGTTGATGGTGGGAATATCTCTCACTACCCTTTTTGAGGTGATTTTTACTAGATTATCAAAACTGATATGACCAAGTCTCTTGTGCCACAGCCAATTTTCTTCTTCCTGTCCAATAAAGCAAGCTCCTTTTGAAGTCTCTGAGAGCGTGTACAGAGTTACCAGATGTTCTTGACCCTGTTGCTATCAATTTTCCACTTTTAGTTTTTCTGACTTCACAACCCCCGCTTCATAAAGACTACTTCATGACCTTTATCACAAATCTGACTTACACTCAATAAATTATGTTTCAACCCATCCACAAATAAGACTTCTTCTGATTTAATCCTTCCATCACTAATTTTGACTGAGCCTTTGCCGACTATCTTGGCTCCATCATTATTTCTAAATTTTATTGATCCTCCTTCATATTTCTATAACTTTTCAAATTTTTGTTTGTCACCTGTCATATGACTCGGAGCATCCACTATCTAGTATCCATGGTACATATTTATTATGTGCTTTGAATGCAGTTTGAACAATTAAGGATTCATTTTCTTCCTTTAGTTGTTCTTTTCCTTTCCACACTATTTTGATAGTAGTTTTGGGCTCTTGTTTTGCCTTTCCCTTATCAGTAGTTTGAGCATGTTTTTCGAAAAGCTTTCTATTTTGACTCATCCTGTATGGTTGAAATTTTCTTCCCTGAAACTGATTTGAAGTAAATGTGTTTCTACAGTTTCTTGCAATGTGCCCAAACTTATGACAGTTATAACATTCCACTGTATAATTCATCAGAGGAGAAAAAACATTTCTACTGGTGAAGTTCCTTGGTCTTACATTATATTTGCAGTTTGAGATTTTATGCCCATAGCCATTGCATTTAAAATAGAAACCAGAGAAAGGATAATTGAACCTGGGTGATGGTCTTTGCCATGTTGTCGTAGGAGCCATAGGTCTTCTTCTTCTTTGATGTGTGACTTTGGTGAATCCATCATTGTCAATCCTCCCATCGTGCCTGGCATGAATGCTTTCTCTTTCATGAGACGTTTTTCCTTGATCAACCTATTTCTTAGCTTCATTCTTTATGGACTTGGCCTTTGATCCACTTGATGATTCTCCTTCGATGAAGCCTAGACCAAATTTGATGCCTGCAGGTCTTTGATCATTTAAGATCTTATCCAATTTCATAGAACTTTCTTCACGTCTGTGATAACAACTGATTTTCTTATTCATCTCTTCTAGCTGCATTCTTAAACCAACAATCTCTTCTTCTAACTTGCTGCAATGATCTATTTTCATTGTTAATAGCACTTCGAGATCTTCGAAGATTTTCTTAGATTCTTCTATCTGTACTTTTAATCTGGTTATGATTCCATTTGCATCCTCAAGCTTTCTTGACAGTTTCTTGTTCTTTTTCTTTTCTATCTCCCACTCTTCAAGTGCAGATATCAACTCACCTTCTAGATCTACTTCAGCCTCAAAAATCTCATCACAAACTTCAGACGTCACTCCTTCCTTTTCTGATTTAACTTCTTCAAATGCCATAAAAAGAGCTTCATCTCTTTCTTCTTCAGACTCTTCTCCTGAGCTATTTTCTGATGAACTGACATTCTTGGAGATGAAACTTTTCTTTTTGAAGTTGCCTTTTCTGAAATTCGTTTTCATCTTCCAGTCCACTTCTTTCTTGGTGGGATCCTTCATCATTTTTGTTCTTCTCTTTAAGTGGACATTTAGTCACAAAATGCCCAATGCCTCCACAGTTGAAACATTTAAATGGAAGCTTCCTCTCGTATTTTCCTTTCCCCTTTTTTAGTTTTCTCACAAAGTTTGCTTCCATTTCATCTGATGTCTCTTCTTCCTCGGACTCTTGTTTTGTGTTTTTATTCTTAAGGGCTTTGAAAGCTGCTTCTCTGTCAGTGGGTTTAGATCTTCCTATCCTCATCTCATATGCAGTTAAAGAACCATACATTTCATCTATACTAAAAAAATTTAGATTTTTAGCTTCTTCTATCGTTGAGACTTTGGAATCAAACCGTTGAGGAAGAGATCTTAATACCTTTTTCATGACAGTGGAGTCATCGATATCCTCACCGAGTCCTCTGATCGCATTGATGATTCCATTAACTCTCAACATGAATGCCTCAATGTTTTCATCGTCATTCATCTTCAATGCTTCGAACTGAGCTCGATGTGTCTATAACTTGGCTTCTTTGATCTTATCATCTCCTTCATGAACACTCTTCAATTTGTCCCATATTTCTTTTTCCGATTTATAGTTCATGACCTTTACTAGTTCACTATCTGCTAATCCGCACAAGATGGCATTCTTTGCTTTCGAATTATTCTCAAATAGTTTCTTTTCATCCGCTTCTTTTGGAGGAGTGGTGGGAGTTGTGTATCCACTAACTACTGAGTTCCAGATGTCGTATCCCAAGGCACAGAGATATGTCTGCATCCTGACTCTCCAGAATGCATAGTTAGATCCATCAAACAATGGTGCTTTGTTTGATGAGAAGCCTTCACCACCTGCCATTATGTTACTTCCAAGATCACCCTAGCTGGTTAGGCTTGTATAGGGACTTGGCTCTGATACCAATTGTTAGACTTACAATGGCACTCAGAGGGGGGTGAATCAGTGTAGCTCTTTAATTATGAATTAACAACTCTTAAAATAGTAGTAGTTAAAACTTAAAAATAGATACAGTAAGAACAACAAGAGAACAACACACAACACAAGATTTAACGAGGTTCACCAATGTGGCTACTCCTCAAAAATGACTACTTGGACTACCATCCAAATCTAGCCTTTGCAAAGCACCAACTTTACAATTAATTTACCAGCACCAACTGGAAGGAGTACCAACCCCTGATTTATCTGCACCAATAGAAAGGAGCACCAACCCCTGATTTACCAACACCAACTGGAAGGAGCACCAACCCCTGATGCCAAGCACCAACCTGGACTTCAAATAGAATCTTTGGGTTTAACAGTAAGATACCTTCACTTTTACAAGACCCTGACTGGTCTACTTCACCTTTGTGTTCTCTGCTTTTTTTGTGCAAGCACTTCGCACACTCTACTGCTCCTCGCAGTCATCTTCTCCTTGTTGCGCACTCTGCTTTCACTCTGCTGCACCTCGCAGTCATCTTCTCCTTGTTGCACACTCTGCTTTCTTAGCAAAATTCCACACTTCGAAAGATTTGACATGACTTGCTCTTCTGCGCTCAACGATCGTATTTCGCACACTTCGATACTTAACAATTTCTCCAAAATAGCCCTACTTTTATAAGAACATTTTCATGATGAAAAACTCTAATCTTAGTCGGTTGTACCCCTCATCATAGTCAGCTACAAACCCTAATCTTCATCGGTTGCAAACCCTAATCTTCGTCGGCTAACATCGGTCTTCGTCGGCTTCAACTGCCCCTATAACTCTTCTGTTGCTGTTGCCATGAAAACACAACATGTCGCGATATCGTGACACTTTCGCCTCCGTACGCTTTCTCTTAGCTTTGGCCCGCGAGAATACAACATGTAGCGATATCGCTACACTTTTTCTCCTCGATGCTTTCCTTTTCCTTTGGCCCGTGAGAATACAACATGTAGCGATATCGTTACACTTTTTCTCTCTCCTCTTTCTCTTCGCTTTGGACCATGAAAATGAAACATGTCACGAAATCATGACACCTTTTTCTCTCTCCTCTTTCTCTTCGCTTTGGACCGCAAAAATGAAACATGTCACGAAATCGTGACACCTTTTTCTCTCTCCTCTTTCTCTTCGCTTTGGACCACAAAAATGAAACATGTCATGAAATCGTGACACCTTTTTCTCTCTCCTCTTTCTCTTCGCTTTGGACCGCGAAAAAGAAACATGTCATGAAATCGTGACATCTTTTTCTCTCTCCTTCTTTAGTCGCGAAAATGTGACATGTCGCGATATCGCGACACTTTTTCTCCTTAGCGCTTTTTCTTGCCTTCGGGTCACGAAAACCCGACATGTCGCGATATCGCGACACTTTTCTCCTTTGACACTTTTTCTCCTTAGACTTTATCTTCCTTGTCACGATATCGCGACACTTTTTCTTCGACTCTCTCTCCTGCAACATGTCACAAAATCGTGACACCTTTTCTCTCTCCTGCAATATGTCACAAAATCGTGACACTTTTTTGTCCGTACAACCTTCCTTGCAATATGTCGTCGAAATCATGACACTTTTTGTCCTTGCTACTTCCTTGCAATATGTCACGAAATCGTGACACTTTTTCCTGTCGTATTACCTTCCTTGCAATATGTCATGAAATCGTGACACTTTTTCTACTCTTTCTTCCAACATGTCGCGAAATCGCGACAGTTTTTCCACTTGTGTTTTTTTCTTTCCAACATGTCACGAAATCGCGACAGTTTTTCCTGCTGTTTCTCTCTCTTCCAACATGTCACGAAATCGCGACAGTTTTTCCTGTTGTTTCTCTCTCTTCCAACATGTCGCGAAATCGTGACAGTTTTTCTTGTCGCGATATCGCGACACTTTTCTTACTTGTATTTTTCTTTGATCTTTTGCAAGTGGTCCACTTCGGTCTTCTTGGAAAATCACTGTACATACTCTGAGTAACCTTTGAACTCCTGTCTTCTGCATCTGACTAGCCTTTGAACTTCCTGTCCACTGCATCAACAGATCTATCTGACTGTGTTGACAACAATGACAATACTCCTATTGCACCTTGCTCAACAATAAATATGTTTCTTTTATTCTTCAATACAAACAATGCACGATGCTTTGCAAAAGTAAATTACATATTTAAATCAAACCTCACTCTATCAATTCTCTCATAGAGATCTTGTTCTACTTCCATAGGTTCACCTATTGCTTCATTAACAAAATTATCAGCAACAAAATCACTGTCTTCACTAACAATTATGATTTTAGGTGAATGAGGTTCTGGCTCCACTCACTCAATAGAATCACTATCACTAAGACAAATGAATTCAAGTTCCTATGATGCAAACTCAATAGATATTGAATCCTCAGGTCTGCTATCAAAAGAATTATTATCTTAAAAATCACCATCGTAACCAGCGTCAGGTACTCTTTGGTTTGCTATACGGTGTTTTGGAGCGAACTAAATATGGTATTCAGACCATACATTCACACTCTTTCATCAAATGCTTTAGGGGTCTCTCTATCTAGAAGAGAATGTAGGGCAAAGTAACTTCCATTTGACCTTATCATAACAGATTAATGGCTACAAAATTATCCCCCTTTGATGCAAAATTATCCCCCCTTAAAGCAGAAAATCAACACCTATAAAGCCTTTTGGGCTTGTTTTTTTTTTGAAAATTTTGAAAAAACTTGTATTAAAACAGAGATCAATTACAAATTGGGAAGGGAATTTTCCCATCCAACATCAAAGAGAACAGTAGCTTACAAAAGGAAGGAAGATTTGCAATGGGGCCAAATCTCCTAAACCATTAACTAGCAACCAAGGGGGTCAGATTAGTCTATAGATGCCACTTGTTGCGAAATCATGACACACTTGCCCTCTTCTCCTTTGGTCGTGAAAATGCAACATGTCACTATATCGTGACACTTTTTCCTTTGGGCATGACAATGCAACATGTCACAAAATCGAGACACTTTTTCCTCTTCTGTCCGTGACATTGCAACATGTCACGATATCACGACACTTTTTCGTCCTTTGGCCATGGCAAAGCGACATGTCACGATATTGTGACACTTTTTCTCCTTGGGCAACAGCGTTGCAACATGTCACGAAATCATGACACCTTTACCTCCTTTTGTTGTGATGAAGCAACATGTGGCGATATCGCGATACTTTTTCTTTCTCGGTCGCAACGAGACAACCTATCGTGATATCGTGACACTTTTTCTTTCTCTGCCGCGACAAAGCAACATGTCACGATATCACGACACTTTTCTCTTTCGGTCGCAATGAAGCAACATGTCATGATATCGCGACACTTTTTGCTTCTCTGCCATGACAAAACAACAAGTCACGATATAGCGACACTTTTTCTCTTTCGGCTGCAACGAAGCAACATGTCGCGATATCATGACACTTTTTCTCTTTCGGCCGTAACGAAGCAACATGTCGCGATATTGTGACACTTTTTATCTTTCGACCGCAACAAAGCAACATGTCATGATATCACGACACATTTTACATGTCACGATATCGTGACACTTTTTACATGTTGTGATATCGTGACACTTTTTACATGTTGCGATATCACGACACTTTTTCTTTCTCGACCATGACGAAACAACATGTCACAAAATCATGACACTTTTTATTTCTCTGCCATAACAAAGCAACATGTCACGATATCGTGACACTTTTCTCTTTTGGCCACGACGAAGCAACATGTCGTGATATTGTGAAACTTTTTCATTCTCGACCGCAACGAAGCAAACATGTCGTGATATTGTGACACTTTCTTTCTTTTGGCTGTGACCAAGCAACATGTCATGAAATCATGACATATTTCCTCCATTGACTGCAACCAAGAAACAAGTCATGAAATCATGACATATTTCCTCCCTTGGCCGCGACCAAACAACATGTCGCGATGTCGTGATGCCTTTCCTTCCTTGGCCGTGACCAAGCAACATGTCACGATATCGCGACACCCTTCCTCCCTTGGCCACGACCAAGCACCAAGTCACAAAATCATGATAACTATCCTTTCCTCCCATGGTCGCGACCAAGCAACATGTCTCGAAATCATGAAAACTATCCTCCCTTGGCTGTGATGAAACAAAAAGTCATGAAATCATGACACCTTTCCTCCAGTGACTGCGACCAAACAACATGTCATGATATCATGACAACTAACCTCTCTTAGCTGCGACAAAAAAAAATATCATGATATCACGACAACTTTCCTCCCTTGGCCGTGACGCAGCAACATGTCGCAAAATCGTGACACCATTCCACCCTTTGCTTTTTCCTTGATCATTAGCTCAAGGACCTTTCAAGACCCTACCTAATCGCCTCTTCCTCAGTAGCCATGTCACTATGCAACTGAACCCCAACCTCCTTCTCTACACCAATATTAGCCAAGAAATCAGTCGCTTTGTTTAAATCTCTACTCACGTAGACTAGAACCACATCATCTAATTGTATACATAGTTCCTTAATTTGATTGAAAATAATTCTCAACCTCCAAGCTTTCAAGGCAAAGTTCCTCATGCAATCTATAGCTCCAACCATTATTTGAGAATCTGATTTGAGTATTTTCCTCCTATGGCCCTGTTTAACTGCCCAAATAGAAGCAGATTTGATAGCTATGGCTTCTGCTTAATTTTTTGTAGCTCTTCCCAAGCCTTGCAGTTCCCAATAGAGAACTGCTCCAACATGATTACAGTAAACCACTCCAATTTTAGCTCTACTCGGGTTGCCTTTTGTAGCACCATTAGTATTTATTTTAATCCAACCTGCTAGGGGTGGTTTCCAACTAGCTCTGATTTGTTCCTCTTGCACTTCAAGTCCTTCTTCCATTGCCCCAACAGCCACCTGAGTTTCCTCTTTAGCATAGATGGCCACAGTTTCAGTGATTTTGCTCCAAATGACCTACCAAACTCCATCTAACTAAGAAAAAGTTTCTCTAAATATTCTAGCATTTCTCTCCAACCACATTTGCCACCAAATGAAGTTTAATCCAAGCTCCCAACCAAGACGAAGAGATTTAGATTTAAATCTACCCTTCTTCCATATTTCCCAGATATTGATTCGGTTCAAGTCACTATTTACTTGAGTTTTAAAACATGAAAACCATCTCTTCCAGATCCGGCACATGAAATAGCACTCAAACATCAAGTGGTCAGTTGTTTCCTCGCTCTTGTAGCATAAAACACATTGGGAAGGGCCGATGATTCCTTTACATCTGAGATTATCAAAAGTGAGAATTCCATTGTGCATGAACTGCCAGGCAAAAAAGTTAACTTTTAGCCACCCTTTGGAATGCCAGATCTTTCTCCAATCCTCAACCAGAAAAGTATGCGAGGGAGGCTCTGGAAGGATCTTGTCATATCCGTCCTTCACTGTGTAGACACAAAGGCTCCCATAGCCCCAAGATAATTCATATTCCTCGTCTCTACCTGTGAGGAATCTTTCTATCAAGATTTTAGTCATGATGGATGCCAAATCCGGAGGGATTGAGATTGGCCACTCATCCAACTTCTTAAACTGCTTAAACTTGTAATCCCCCAGATGACTAGTGGTGAAATAAATTTCAATTTGAACCCATCCCTTGGTTTCAATGGTTGCTTTTAAAGGTTGCAATTTAGGAAATTCAATAATGATAGGTGGGTATTGATCCCAAGAATATGACCAAAAATGTGCCTTCTCCCCTCTCCCCACTTTCCAAAATAATTGATCTTTTACAACCTGAGATCCTAACTTGAGAACCTGCCACACTAAGGATCCAGTACCCTCCAAAGGGAAATGACCCACCTCATTTGGGTTAACATGTTCCAAATATTTATTGGTAAGGATTCTACTGAATAAGGAAGTTGGCTGGGAAATCCACCTCTATTAGAGCTTTCTAGCCAAAGCTTTATTATTTATCTTAGATCTTCTCATACCCAAACCTCATTTTACCTTGGTCTGGGTCACTTTGTCCCAACCAACTAAGGACCATTTCCTCTCGCATTTTGCTCCTTCCCATAGAAATTTTATGGTCATCTTGTCCAACTCTTTCCATATAGAATGCGAGGCAGCTAGGATAGAGAATTTATAAATTGGCATGGCCTGAATGACTGACTATAGAAAAGTTAATCTACCTCCATAGCTTAACCATTTGTGATACCAATGATTGATTCTATCCTTGATACAATCCAAAAGATTCCTCCAGATCTCTATTTTTAGTTTTTTGAAGTGCAAAGGGACCCCCAAGTAAACCACTGGGAGAGAAGTCCTTGTGAATCCCAATATCTCTAAAATTCTGCCCTAAATCCTCTGATCAAGATTGAAAAAGACCACTTTGGATTTTTTATCATTGATGAATTGGTTTGTAGCCCTAAGGTAGACACTGAGAGAATCTCTGATCATTCTAGCTTCCCTGAAGCTGGAAACTCCCACCAATCCAGTATCATCCACAAACTGTAGGTGAGTCAAAACTTCCTCACCCACCTTGATACCTGTTAGCAAACCTTACTATCTTCTTCTCAAGAAAAGTCTACCTAGTCCTTCAGCCAATATGAGAAACAAATAGGGAGAGCAGGGATCCCCTTGACGAAGGCCATCGGTGGCTCCAAATGGTTATGATGGGAGGCCCTTGATTAACACTGAGTATGTCGGAGTAGAGACATAGCTCATGACCCATTCTATCCAATCCTGAGAGAAGCCAAAGGTTGCCATCATCATTGCCAAGAAGCTCCACTCCACCCTATCATAGGCTTTTGACATATCTAATTTTATGAACATTCCTTTATTACCAGAAGTTTGCATTGAATGGATTGCCTCTTGAGCTAGAACCACCCCATCCAGGATCTGTCTACCCTCAAAAAAACCCCCTTGCTCTAAGGAGATAATGTTATGTAAAAGAGGTTTTAGACGCTCAACCATTACCTTTGTGATTATTTTATATATCACATTGCATATGGCAATAGGTCTACAATATGAAATATGAACCCCCTTCTCCCATTTTGGAATTAAGGTGATGAAAGTATGATTTAATGCTTTAAGCATTCTTTTATTACCTTTGGAATCCTCTATAACAGCCAGTACATCCTCCTCCAAGTTATCCCAAAAGGCATAAAAAACTCAATTGGAAAGCCATCTGGACCTAGAGTTTTTCCGGTGCTCATTCCAAAGACCACATCCTTCAGTTCCTCTCTTTCAATGGGTTTGAGAAGGGACTGATTTTCTTCTTCAAAGATAACAAAAGGTATGGCATCAAGAACGTCATTTTGCGCCTCTTCATCTTGCACCATACTTTCCTTAAAAAGTTTAGAAAAATAATCCATTACATGGGACTGCATACCTGGAAGAGTATCAAAGGAGTGTCCATTCACATCTTCAAGGGCTTCCATGTTATTCATCTATCTCCTAGCACATGTTGTCCGATGGAAAAATTTGGTATTTCTATCACTTTCTAATAACCAAGTGGTTCTTGCTCTCTATTTCCAGAAGGTCTCCTCTTGGTTGTCAATGTCCTCAACTGCTTTACACAAGGCATCATCCTCGGATTTGAGCTACTCAATAATTTTTCCTTCCCTAAATTGTCTTTTAACCTCATCCCATCTGGCCACCAAAGGAGATTTTTGGACCTGGAAGTCTGTTTTGTTAGCTCACCTCCACAGTTTCAGTTGAGATTTGACATGATGAAGTTGTTTGTGGAATCTAAACATTGTTTTCCCATAGGCTGGGTAGCCCTCTTCCCACCACTGAGGAATTTTCTCTTGAAGTTCCTCTTTTTGTAACCAAAAATTCTCAAATTTAAATGGTTTGTGATGCTGCCCTGTCTTAGTCCCTCCTTCCAAAAAAATGGGAAAATGATCTGAAACAGGACCCTCCAAAATCTAAAAATTTGTATTCCATTTTACAAATGCCTCCTCTGAAACCAAAAAATGGTCTAACTTTACCTTCTTGCTATGTGGCTCCCTCCTCTTATTAGTCTAAGTATAGTTGATACCAGGGCCTTTGATATCCACTAAGTGTAAAGCCTAGACTTGAGTAATCATATGCCGATTCCCTGGGTCCAAAATTGGGGTTCCCCCTTCCTAATATCTAGAGGATAATTTAGCATTAAATTCCCCAGCAATAATCCAGTCTAAATCTTCCCTTGAGATTCTCATGTTATGCATAGCTTTCCATTGAAGCTACTGACCATCAAGGTTTTGAGCCCCATAAAAATTTGTGATTAAAACATGTTCAACTGTGACATTATTTCTAAAATGTGATGTGAGAACACCCCTCCAGGAAATATGTTCTATTGTAGTCCAATCAAGAGAGTTCCTGAGAGTAACAATCCCCCCTAAGGCCCCTTGGGCAGCCACATCCATATGACCAGCACCCCTCCAAATTCTGTTAATTGTTTTACACATAAGATCTAATGACATTTTGCCTCTTGAATAAGAAAAAAGTTTTTTCTATAGTTTTCTAAGGGTATTCGAACAACATATTGATGGGTTCTACTATTTAAACCCCTAACATTCCATGATTGTATAATCATTAGTTACCTTGAGAGCAATAAGAATCTATTGGCCTCACTGATCCTCTAGTGATCAGTTTGTCTCCTTGAGTCGCTAGCAATTCCTTATTTGATTTTCTACCCACTCCTTGAGAGTTGCCATTCTTTGACCTCTTTTCCACCTGAGTTATCCCTAAAGTTGGCCTTTCTCTATTCTTTTCTACTATTCCCATGCTGACATCCTTGATCATTGGCTACTCTTGGTTATGAACTATCAATGCCCCAACACTCTCAGACTGTGGTAAACCACTATGGTTAATTACCTGCTCTATGACGGGGGGAGAAGAAAGAGGAGCATGAATGTGAATGTTATTATTTTCACTATTACCATCCATGCCTTCCATGAAATGTTCCTCTTGGTCCACTAGTGTCTTAAATATTTCATACCTATTGGCGGGTTTGAGGTGAGTTTGCTCCTTGCCATATTTTTTCTTTTGCCTTTTCCTTATTTTAGGCTATTCAAAACCATCTCTCTAAGCTTCATTGACCTGGAGGTATTGGCTTTTTCTTTGTTTATTTTTGCCTTACCCTCCTTAGGAAGATTCAATATTCCTATAGGATCCTCCATTTTTGTGGTACTGTTATTTGGGTAAAACCAGGCCAAATGCCCATGTTTGTGGTAAACTCTACATCTAAAGGACAGAGCCTCATAATCCAACTATTGAATCCATGATAGTCCTGCAAGTTCAAGTTCCACCTCTACTGGGAGAGGCTGGCTAAGATCTAGTTCCACACATATTCTTGCATAAATAGTTGTGTTCCCTTCTATTGTGTCCTTGGAGACACCCAAATGTCTTCCAAGGGAATTACCGATCATATCCAAAACTTGCTCACTCCAAAACTCCATTGGAAGTGCATACAGATATATCCAAACTGGGACAGCAGTGGGTTCAATTCGGGGATCGAATCCCACTCTCTAGGGTTGAAAAAATAAACCTGTCAGACCATAACTCCTCTTCTCTGATTTGAAAGCCCTATTTCTATCAGCCAAAGAGGAAAAACTAACAATAAAATACCCATTGCTAATAAACCACAAAGAGTACTCACCATGAGGCTCCTATTTTTGCCTGACCCAAGAGTGCAAAAAATTTAGGGTAGGGTGAATACCCATGAATTTGTAGATTAGATCATGATTGGCTCTGTATAAGACTATTTCTTCGACCATCCTTGGCTCAATGACAATCTTGGGCTATGAATTAGACTGTGGCAGGCATCCATTGACTCGATGCATTGTTGATCTATTTCTCGCGGCTGTAAATAGCATTTTAAAGGCAGATCTTTGAGCTTCATCCGTCTTGGATGGAGATTTATCTTTTAGCATATCTGCATAAGAGCTATTCCTCTCTAGGAGAGGATCCGGAGAAGTCCCCATTGGACCCTCCTGGAGCAGCAATCTTGCCTTTAGATCCACAATAACCAGAGATCTCTTCAAAAACCCAATCGATGCCCTAGATTTTCCTTAGCTTCAGAAACCCTAGTTCATTGCCTCCTACTCAAAAACTCTTCATTATCAGCTATGTTATTGAAATGCATGAAATAAGGAATTATTTGGTCACAATAACTATTCGCTTTTTGGGCTTGTTACAAAGATTGCCTCTTAGGCAATTGTGCAAGTCTTCTTATTGCAAAAATAAAAATCTTATCAAAGGTTTAATTAATAATAAAATTTAATTTTAACTAAAAAACCATTAAAAAAATAAAATGAATTTTTAATTAAATTAATATTAAATTATTAAATAAAAATTTGATAAAATTAATATTAAAGATGCAAAAAAAAATTATTTTACCTTTCGATGGGACTAGATCCCTCGACCTCCTTGGATACAGGTGCCTTAGTGCTTGATCGATGACCAACCAACCTACCTACCTCGATGGGTATAAAGGGTAATGAACCCTTACTTGAAGTCTAGTCACACCCAATTGGTAGCAACACTCCTTTTTATCGTGCTACCACTGTTGAGTGGTGAGCAACACTTTCGTGAGCCACCACCCCGGTGCTTCCTCTTAGCCCACTTGGAACCTCCATAGAATGCTTCTCCTATTCGGGTGATGATTCCTCCTCACCTTTTACCTTCGACTCATGGCGTCTCCTCCACTGAATTGATCACATCTCGTTCAATGGTGCAGCTCCTCAACACCCTTCACAACAACGGTTCATCCTATCTATAACATTACTATGCTTCAACAATCTTAATGAAAATTGTAAAGATCTCAATGATCTTCAGTAAAATTATTACCTCTATCACAAGCTTCAATAATATTTGGTAGTGCCAGCTATAGATCTATCTATGCAAATATTCATTGATCTTTAAACTATCTTAGATGTGTGTTTTGTTGTGAGCTTTGCTACTTTGTAGCAGGCTTTGTCTTCATTGTGAGCTTCGATGCAATATGTGATGTGGGTTTCATCACAGGCTTCATCATAGGCTTCGTCATAACAATTGTTTTTTAAAAAATCAATAGAATAGTCCCACATGGGACATACATATGCCAGACTAGTGTTTAAAAGGAAATAAACATTAATAAGCTAATGTCTACTTTGGTAGACTATGCCCACTAAAAATGCTGCTTAAACCACCCATTCTATGAGGAAAATTTTGTCATAGTCCTTCCACATTGTAAATCAAGTCGTCATGTTTATCCAGTCATGAGTCTCAAAATACCACGTCTACCCAGTCAAGAGTCTCTATCCTGTTGTGTCTAGTAGCAAGCCTCCACATCAGATTACGAGTCTCCCATCTAGTAGGTCACTTAGGTCTGGTAGGATCCAGTGAAGTCACAGCTATATCTATGCTGGATTGTTGTCAGTCATATCCAGATCCAATTCAGATCTATTTTCTATCCTCTCGGGCTCCTCTCGGCCCACTTGTCCAGTCTGGTCACAAGTTAATGTGCCAGATCGGGCGAGTGCAACATGGGCTTATCAATAAGTGGTTAGTTCAAGGGTCCAATCAACATCGGCTATCACCAGCCAACATTCGCCCGTTCACCACTTCACTACCTTGTTCCGATACCATAATATGAAATAGGTCACATTGAAATTAAATAAAACCAAAAATTACAAGGCTTATATAGTTTGGAAAGCCAAATAAACCGCTAACCACTAAGCCTAAAATAGATCAACCTTACAATAGAATATGCTTATCAAAATCAAATGAAACTCCTCCTCCTAACTATAGGATTTGATGCTAACACCGATATGTCGGTTGTAAAAAAACTATTGCAAGAATATTTGTGTGTGTAGTATATAAACACACAAACTTCCCAGTAGCAGGGGAGATATATTGGATAAAGAGTATTGTTGTATGTAATATTCCATTACATTATTAATAAAGTTGAATGTTCATTAGTAGTGTCTCATTTGTAAGAATTATCGAGAGGGATCTGCTTGGAGCTCGAGCCCACTCTAAGCCAGTATTCCTCCCATCTAAGTTATTTATGTAATTTCATTATGCATGGTAGTATGTTTATGTTATAGGCTTAAGCTTAGTTATCTTAGAAGTGTGTTTATTAATAAAAAAGCATTTTCATTTCATATCAATTGGTGTGTTTATTTTATCTACATTATTATTTTTGAGTGAGTATTTTATTGAGGTACATGATCTTATTTATGTTATACAAACATCCCCAATAGTAGTTGAATGGATCATCTCTAAAGTGGTACTGTAACTAGTCTCGATCGGGACCCTTTGTAATATTATGAGTTCCCTAGATTAACAAATTAAATGAGAAGTGTTGTGACAAATATGGGACAAATTCACTAGTGTTTGGCACCCAACATGTGTATGTATGTGTGTGTGTGTCAAATAAGTACATAAATATACAAAAATACCATAAGGTTATAGCAATGTAGGTCATCCAACCTTACACTCTAAAATATACAATAGGCATAAGGTATTCTCAGGAGTGGCCTGCACCACTGGTGTCACCTCCACCCTTTCTACCCTTTCTATGATGTGGCCTAGATATAGTACCTAATATCCTCTCATATCGAGTCAATATCCTATGGCTGGGCCACATTGAAGACTACCCTAATATGCTCTGCCCACTGCGATGCAAGCCCCCAAAAGAAGACCTCTCCAAAGGAGTACCACCTCATCACCTAATCATAAGCCTTAGAGTGGAAATATAGTTGATGTCTCCTATTATCTGAGCCTTGTGCTCCTTTAATAAGCCCTAGAGTCACCGCATCTCAAACCTTGGATCCAGAACTATTGGACCCTGTACAACTCGAGGAGTTGGTACAACTTGTAGTGTAGCATCCCTCTATGTAGTGAGCTGCTCTATCCTGAGTAGCACTGAGTCAAGCTATCCCTAGAGAGTGGCCCTCTCATCTTCAAAAATTTGGACCTATGTCTACATCCTAGAAATAGTGGAGTCTCACTATAGGATCTAAACCTGAGCTACCTAAATCTTAGCCTCTACACTATGCAGTTGGGCCCGAAGAGGAGACTCCTACTCCCTTAGATCTAACTCCTCCTCCTCATTGGTAGTTTCCTACTCCTCTATTGTTAGCTAATCTATTGCCTACTTAGTCCCAACCTATCTCCAGTCCTCTATTTAGGCCTACACTTGATGTCCATCAGGATACTTCGCATCTACCTCATCCATAGTCTACCCCATGTAGTCATTGCCTTGCCATAGCCAAGTAACCCACCACTAGATAAGCCTTAGTAACCCCAGCATCAGCTATGCTCACATCAACTATAGGAGGGTCCTACTTTAATACTATTGTAACTTGAGGCGGTGGTAGGTTCCTCTATACAATAATCCATCTGTATACAACCAGCTCAAGAGGAACATCCTTCTAGATACCAAACTTTTAAAGCACTCGGGAGTAATAGAAAAACTCCCTAATGTCACCCTTGTGACCGATAACTCGTCGGTCATGTCGAGTTCAAGTTGTGAACCTATCTACCTTTGCCTAAGTGGAGCACTCATGATAAGGTCTCTAGAATATATCCTTGGCTTGCAGGCCATTCAAATATGTTGTGTAATGAGAAATATCCCTTGCATGGCACTGACTCTTGCACTTCTCACTCTCTCAAGGGCACATAGATCCATAGAACTGAGCAACATGAACTACGATAGTAATCTCAATAGGTAGTCCTCCTAGGTGGTCCACCCTAATATGCTCCCATATCTAGATCTAGATGAGCAAGCTACAAGCAATGTTGGCTCATCCACATTGTTCAATCCTATAGAGCTCATCATAGCATTGAGCTAGCAATGCACTCCCCAAAACCATGATGATAGGATTCGTACTATATATCAAGTATTGGACCATAGATAGGAGGTTCTATGGGAACCTCACTCTGAGTAGTCAAGTAAGATCATGTTACAGATAACATGCATCAATATGGCCTATCACTGTGTAAGACTCTCTATTTGTACCATCGAGCCACAAAAATACTACCAGACCAGGTATCAAAGAATGTTGCAGCTGCATGAACTCGAAAGACTCTCATGAAAATAACATATCAGGAATCAGTGGGAGAAGATACAATGGGAACTCCATAAAAAGGGATTTGGAAGATCTTGTAGATGTCCTCCAGAGTGATGGTCATCTCACCAGTAGGGAGATGAAAGGTGTTGGTCCTAGAATCCCACCTATGTACTAGGGTAGTAAGGTAGTCCTGATATGACATGATCATTAGTAGCCTAGCAATGTACTATAGTCTATGGGCATCATCCAGATCCAGTCTATGCCATCCATCTGGGGCAAAATATCCATGATCAATTTGGGATCCTGAGCCCGTGAAGAAAGAATCTAGAGTGTAAAGTAAAACTAAATTAAATGTACTTACAAGATAAAATGAGGAATAAAACAAAAATGGTGCAAAATAAAACTAATATAGCCAAAGGCTACAAGCATAATGGCTAAATGCACCTAAAAATGCAAAAAAAATCAAATCCTACACTTCAAAATTGCAAAAAAATTAATTAAAACCCTTAAAAATCTAATATATATATAAATTAACCTGATTTTGTGTAGCCACTCACGCCAATAGTGACCACATAGTGGCTACTTAAGCCAATAGCAACCAGCTACCAACGGTTAAAAAATTAATCATTGGAATTCAATCTAGTCACTAACAGTGACAACGGTAGGGGCCATCCTAAGCATCAGTGGCCATGAGGTGGCACGCAAACGGTGTCCACCCTTGGCTAAAAACATCAAAAAATTTGACAAAAACATAAAACTAAGCTAGACCCACTAAAATTAACCCTAACCTAGACCTATTGATCGGTTCGGTTCATTGCCAATGGGTTTAGTTTGGTTCATTTACCAGTTAATTAGTGAAGTTCATTTTACCCAATAAAACAAATAAAGAGCTAGAGTTTGAAAGATACCCGTGAGTCATCAGCCCCTCCACTTATAGAAGCCTCACCCTGCTTAGCCATGGTGTCTACCTGGGTCATAATAAATTTCTTTCACCTAAGAGCTCAAAAGGTGCAATTGATAGCTATAATAATGAAAAGTCAAATCCTAAAATTTGCTTTTATATTTTTAATTTATGCCTCAGCCGCTGCTGGCATTAGTAGCCCATACTTTTTGGTCGCTGGACCTGAAAATGGTCGCAAAGTGGCAATTAGGGATCACTAAACCTAAAAAAAGCTAGGAAAAAAGAGAAATTCACTCAATTTCTCACCATGAAGCACCTAAAAATGGGCCATTAAACATACCTATCGGTCCAAAAAAACCAAAAATTGCACAAATACCAAAAAAAATTACATAAATTAAATTCCAAAAATAATGTAAAATTTTAAATTAACATAAAAATCAAATAACATCAAAATCCCAATTGAGTCTCGTATTCAGTTATTTACTCTATACACTTGGTGGATGCAGCAACTTGTGCTCCATGCAATCCAGTAAGATGAGTGAATTACAATAAGGCCACTTGGGGCAAATTAGTTATGGTGGAATTGAGATGCTTCACTTCAATCCTGAAGAATGCCATGGTAGCCATACTACCCCATGGAAATGAAGATTCATCTCATTTTATTCTATAACATTTTTCAACAAATCATCGAATGTAGTGATTCAACATAGACTTAAATAGAATTGCTATCATCCTTGATTCCCTAAGAAGGCCATTTCGATCAGACCGCTCTGTGGGATAGAGATGTAGAGTTACTTTAAATGGTTTAAATCGCATCTAAGATGGGACCTACACTATAACAACAAAGCAAACCTCTAAAAGGATCCAAATAATTCATCATGGTTAAGCGACTCATCACTTTATTTCATTGTCCTTCCCTCATCGACTCATCATTTGATGGGGTAGTCATAATATCAAAAATCATACTAAAAATCAATAAAATATCACTCAATCATGTCAAATTGTGTTTGTATTATGAATCATTACCAACAACTATCATAAGCTTACCCTTTTTTTGGGCAAAAATCAAACATGACAGTTAATTTTGTAGCTCTCCTTATTTTGGACCTATAGTAGCACTAAAGCTACCTGATTACCTGATGGATGTGTGCAAGCTTTCACAACATAAGCCTTCCATATTATTGGAAGCAATGATTCTAGGATGCATGCCCTTTATCATGACTGGGGCATCCAATGTTGATCAGATCAATTATCATCACACAACCTACAATGTGGCTCTAGGTGGTCTATTTTTGCCTCATATTGTGTTTTCCCACAATGCATCACAAAAAGGAACATCTATAGACACCTAAAATGCATTATGTTTAGGATAATACTCATATGGACACACCCAAAGACCATATGAATGATCTTGTACCTCTAAAAGAGCTAGCAGTGGTCCTAACCACTCTAAAAGGGCAATTCTAGCCCATCTAGGCTTAGCTGTTGTCAAGCACAATGACCACCACACCTAGACGATGAAGCTAAGAGCGGCCACACATAGCCACTGATCTGAATAGCCGCTAGCACAATGCATAGTCTGGCAATTAATATAGTCCCAGATCACCTAGTTTTATTGCACCTTAGATTTCTTATAGGCTGATTTTGATGAGGAACTCCTAGAGTTCCTCCTAATTACCCCTTTAATGCTAATTTGTGACTGATGCTTCCTCCTGGGATGGTCAATTGCATGCAAATTTGGATTTTTGCTTCTAAAAGAAGCCAATATATAGATATAGATCTAAAATAGGGATGGTATACATATGAACTCTCCCAATTAAAGCAAAAAGATCTATGAATATCAAAATTTTGTGTAGCAAATACCTGGTAGTTCGGAGAGTGAATCCACACCCCCTTTGAGGAGCAGTGAAGTGCTATCTGACTGAGATACATCTACAAACCTGATTTCAAATTCATTTATTCTTCACCACCCATCATTGTACCAAACATAATAGGTGACCCTTGAACATCAATTGGAGCAAGGAATCTAGTGCTACAGCCCCTAGTTCGTGAGGAGAAGAGATTCATTTTGTGACTGTTGTCATTTATAGTGGCCTATAGGTATAGCCTAGGGTATTTTAGACATTAGTTTCCTAGTTCTAGCATAAATATAATTATTTATTTTGTTTATTAATTAGTTATGGCTTAGATCTGATTTCATTAATGCATTTACACCGTATTTTTGAGTTTTCTATGCATTTATCACTTAGTTTGTGCTTGCATTTTAATATTATCATGCTCATATATCATGTTTATCAGATATTATAATAAGAGCCTCTTTTAGAGAGGCTGGTCATCCTAATGATAGTGTTATGTTATTTTTATACATGCAGGTTACAAGTTTACAGGACCGATTCAAGGCTTTCAATGCATAAGATCCCTCCAAGATGAGAGAAGGAGAAGGAGGCATATATAAGCCCTCATACAAGTTCAAGTGTGATATCAGGAGGCTTTTGGAAGTGCACCACCCCTTTATGAGGGGACATCTTCTTCATAATTACTACGCTTGTAGTTTATTGTATCAAAATGGGTATCCCTCATAGGGATCAATATGTACCCAAGATTGTGCAAAGAAATTAATAAAATATCTTTCTTTATTTGTCATTATTTATGTGTTATGTGTATTGTTTTATGGTATTTCCTTTGATACAATATTACAAGTAGCGTAAGTGGTGCATGCTTCCTAATGTCACACAATATAAAACTATATGTGATAACTACTTGTTATCTAGGTAAATCCTACCCTAGAGTTGTTGTCAATCAAACTGAACATCATTTCCTTTTTTTTTGGTATCTCCTTCTCGATGGTCAACTTCCTCACCCACCCATGAGAGTAATTTGTCTTGCAAATACACATAATTTTGTAAGTAACATATCCTCATATCTTATAATAAAAATAACAAAGGCATATAACCGTCCAAATGCATAAAAAACTAAGCATTAAAGCATCATTTATTAATACATAGTCCATCTCATAAAAGAGCTCTACCAAGGTGAATTGTGACATACTACTCCTAGATATTTGATAGGTTGAATGGAAAGGATAGTCTATAAGCTACTGGACTTATCCTCTCAATTATTTCAAATGGCCCAACATATCGAGGATCCAACTTAGTAGACTTTATGGTTCTTTTCATGGGTTTAACTCTTAAGAATACTTTATCTCCCATAGATAATTCTCTTGATGATCTTTTTAGATCAGCATAACTTCGGTCGGTAGCTTCCTTAGGCCTCTATCTGATCATACTAAGCTATTCCTCTATCACTTTAACCATATCCCATCTAATGATAATCCAATCCTTCATATTATCCCAAGATAGAGGAGTCGTACATATTCTATTGTACAAGGCTTCAAATGAGGCCATTTTCAAGGAAGCATGATAACCGTTATTATAAGAAAAATCTACTAGATACAAAAAGTCTTTCCATCAAGATTTTTGATCCATGAAGTGCATGAGAATCATGTCTGCCAATACTTGGTTTACCCTCTCTATTTTTGACCATCTATTTTTGGATGGTATGCAGAACTAATGTTTAGTTTGGTGCCTATTGCATGATGAAGAGCCTACCAAAACTCAAATGTAAATTTGGAGTTGTTGTCTAAGATTATTACCTTAGGAAATGCATGTAACCTAAATATCTCTTTGGAAAACCTATTTTCCACCACCAGAGCATCATCTTGAGTGTTTTTTAGTATGAAGTATGCAACCTTAGTTAATTTCTCAACTACTACAAGGATTGTGTTATGTTGGTACCTAGTCTTAGGTAAATCCAAAATAAAATCCATAGATATGACCTACCACTTTTTCATTGGTATATCATATGGGTATAACTGTCCTACTGGATGTCTATGCTCAACCCTCACTTTCTATAATTCCAAGAATTGAGCAATAAAATTAGTGATATCTCCCTTCATACCTTACCAATAGATCTTTTTCATGTTCTCTCTTATTTTAGCTCCTCTAGGGTGAGTAGAGTAAGGAGAGCTATATGCTTATTTCATGATCAGTCTCCTCATATCATTGATTTTAGGTATAATTACCTTATCTTTAAAATACAAAACACCATATTCTATGCTAAAATCCTTGTTCTCTCTAGAATTTCTTTCCATTTTGGCCTAAATTTCATTGCAATACTAGTCTTGATATTGCATTTTCTTGACTTTGTCCATTAAGTCCAGGTGACTATGATTCAAAGTAGTTTTATGCATTTTTATACTCAAGGCATCAGTGACATTATTTTTCTTTCCTTTGATATACTCTATACCAAAGTCATATTTTTCTAGAAAATTGATTCATCTTATCTATATAGCATTGAGCATAGGCTGAGTGAAAATGTACCTCAGACTCTTATGGTTCATTATTACTTTAAAAGGTTTCCCTAGTAAGTAATGCCTCCAAATCTTAAGAGTGTGCACAACCATGGCTAGCTCTAAATCATGTGTAACATGGTTTATATCATGCTTCTTGATTTTTCTTGACTCATATGCTATGGTTAACTCATCCTGGGATAGAACTCCTCCCAAACCTTCCAAAGAAGTATCATTACATACTAAAAAATTCCCTTAAGGATCTATAATTTTAAGCATAGGTGTAGTAGTAAGCTTCTTCTTAAGTATCTGAAAGGTGGATTCACACTTATCTATATATTTGTAGTCATTTCCTTTTCTCTATAGGTTAGTTATAGAGTAGGCTATTTTAGAATAATCCTTTGAAAAATTCCTATAAAAACCTATAAGGCCCATGAAGCTCCACACTTTAGGCACATTAGTTGGTGGCAACCAACTCAAAATGTCTTCTATTTTTTTATATCCATAGCTATCACTTCTATAGATATGATATATCCTAGATATTGTACTTTTGAAACATAAGAGTCATACTTTGAAAAATTCCCATAGAGTTAGTTCATTCTTAAAAACTCAAGCATTATTCTTAAGTGTCTACCATGCTCTTCCTTATTCTAGGAATATATCAGGATATCATCCAAAAATATTAAGAGAAACTGATCTAGATGCTTCTTGAACACATTGTTCATCAGATTCATGAATTTTTGATGCATTGGTTAGCCCAAAAGGTAATACTATGAACTCATACTATCCATACCTGGTCTTAAAAGTATTCTTATGAGTATCCTCCTCTCCATTTCTAAATTTATGGTATCTTGATTTTAAATAAATCTTTGAGAATATTGCAGTACCCTTAAGTTGATCAAATAGATCTTCAATCCTAGGTAAGAGATACCTATTCTTGATGATCACTTTATTCAACATTCTATAGTCTATGCATAACCTTAGTGAACCATATTTCTTTTTGACAAATAAAATAGGTGCACCCCATGGTGACACACTAGGTTTAATCAAACCTTTTTCCAACAACCCTTGAAGTTGCACTTTTAACTCCTACATCTCAATAGGATTCATCCTATAAGAAGTTATATGAATGAGTTCCACACTTGGCATCACTTAGCATGAGTTGCACTTTTAACTCCTACGTCTCAATAGGATTTATCTTTAGGAAATACATCCCTAAACTCATACAAAATCGTATGATTCCTAACCAATTTTTCCTTTCTATCATATTCAGTCTTATGGTTCAACCTAATGGTATAGGTCATTTCACATTTTATAATAGCTTTCTTTAGCTACATTACTAAGATCAACTGAGTTCAAAATGATCTATGCTCACTATTGATTCTCAGACTCTACTTATATTTATTTGTATAGTCTATACATATATCTTAGAAATTAATTAGGAATCCATGATCCTAAATTAGTCCATTCCCAAGATAATATTGAATGTAGATAGCAGTACTACATATAGATGCCAAATGGTAGAGCCATTGGGTAGGGTGATCTCAGTTATGTGAAAACTTTGATCCATTAAGTAGGTTTATACAAACCCATACTTGACTTTCCACCCTTGTGCCAAAAATTCTAGTCCTTCTAGCATATACCTGACTATACTAGAAGAAATAAAACTATCTGTAGCTCCATTATCTATCAAAATTTAACTTTCTTATCAAATAATTTACCATTCAATATAATTGGTGTGGCTTGCCCATCTAGGTTTTGGTTTCTAATTGTTGCATATATCCTATGTTTTGGTCCCTCTACCCTCTTACTAGATCCTAGCTAATATGGATATTTATTTGCATAATATCAACCCCTATAATCATAGAAACCACCCTTGAGAGTGATGTATCTTTCTTATTTTTGATCCCATATTTTCTCTACTTGTGATGGTTCTAGTTGCCTCTGAGGTTGTGGAGCATTGTTATTATTCCTCTTTTGGAATTTCTTCCTAAAATTTCCTTGTTTTCCATTGTTCTTTCTCTCAAACTTTGGATTACCTCTATTTTTCTTGCTTTGTTCTTGCTCCAATTTTGTAAAACTAGCACTTTTTCTTTTTCTTAGGGACTGTCAATCCTCCTCATACAATTCCACATAATTAAAGTAAGTCCTATTTGATTGCAGGTTAGATTCTACTTGTCAAGCCATATCATAAGCCTTTTATGAAGTCTTAGGCTTATGCATATTTAATACCAGTCTATTATTAGGATCTACTCCTAAGATAAATTTATAATTTTTTATATTCTCATCCTTCTCATATAATGGTTCATACTTAAGTAACTTCACAAACTTCTGGTAATAAATCTCCATCGTCTTTGTTCATTTGTGTGGTGTGGATAATTCCTCAAATTTCTTTGTATAGTATTGTTCTATGAGTAACCTCTTATTAAAGGCTTTAAAAAAACCTTCCCACTTTAGATTTATTGCTTGAATATTTTTTCTAACTTTAAAAGTGTTCCACCATTCCAACCCTATCCCTTGTAAATGGAGAGTGTCCCAAACTTTTCGGGTCACTGAGGAGTAGTTTTTCATGGAGAAGTAGGTCTCCAAATCATTCAACTAAGCCTCAACTAAATCATCCCCATTTCTTCCAATGAATTTGGAGCTTTTTATATTCTTCAAATCCTTAGCCAGTTCTACCTCTATAAGGGCCCTAGCTTCTTGCTCTTCTATAGCAAGATTTCCTTCCTATCTAACCTCAGGATTTCTATTCTATGAACTCTAACTCACTATAGTTTCCAATATCTATTTTTGCTGGTTCATTTGTTCCTTATGCTACTCTATTTATTCTTATAATAGAGAGACAACACTAGTGAGGTTCTCCACCTCTCTATTTGAATTTATTGAATTTTATTCTCAAGGTCTAGCCTTGACACTATTCTACCTAGCATGCCTTAGGAATATCCTCTTCTTCCTCTTCTCAATTTTGGTGCCATATTTCTTGGCCATATTAAAGTTAAAAATTCAGTTTACAATTTCTCCTCCCAATTGTAAGTCTAACTTTCTAGTTAGTTATATCATCCATATGTACTATCAACAAGATATTATCATCCACTGATAATATTGATGATCACTATTACTCCATATAAGGTGCCATCCCCAATGGAATATCTCTTCTTCCTAAATTTTCTCATCAAGTCTAAATAGTCCTAAGTTTCTCAATGGAAGCTTCTAGTCCTACAACCTAAAGCTCAGATACCAACTGTAACAACCCAAAACTAACCATTTGAGATAGCTTTTTTTACACCAAGTAAATATCATGGTTAAGGTTCACTAAAGATGTATCCAAAATAATTAAAGTTGTCAAAGCATTACCACATTTTGAGAGTACAATGCTACAAAAAATTATTCAGTTGACAAGAGAGAGCAATCCCCCATAAATTGTGGGGTTTACCTTGTATACATTTATGGAACAAAGGATGCTTCAAATGGTCACCCCATATTTCTTACATTCTCCATGAATGCAAGATATCTTGACCATAGTGTTGGGATTAACCCTCATCAATATTAAAAGGAGAGGGATGCCAATTCCCTTACCAATAATATATCAATATATGATAGTATTTCTAGGTATAAGTCCTTTAATATTAGTAAATTTCAACTCCATGGTGGAACTACTAAATCTTATATTTTTAACCACCCCATCTCCATGATAGGTTTAGTTAATATGACCATCACTTCGTGTGACAATTTTACATGAACATTTGAGCCTACCCTCTCAAGATGTCATCACTTGATCCCTTGCATATGGATCCCAAAATTCCATTATTGGGTGTAGTATTCAAGCTACATCACTTAGAATCTTGTCCCAATACTCCTCATCTTTAGATCACACTTGAGTTTCCCACTCAAAAAATTTGTTGCAAAATAACCCTATGTGTTTCCTCCTTGCAACTCCCTCTGGATTGGTTCTATATTAAGGATTCTAGACATGGTTACCTAAATAGTACCTCTTTAAAATCCCATACCAAAAGAAACAACATCCAAACCTTAACTAACTCCCTCTATCTCAAACATGAAAATAAGCATGTTCATCTTTCTAAAGCAATAAAAGATTTGAAATTTCAAGAAGCATAATAACAAAAGTAATTACATTTCTAAATCATGTCTATATGATTTACATATATATTTACATTCATTTAATATACATACAAAACTCTTATGAGGAGTTTAATAATGAAAATAACCATAATGCAATTTTTTCATAAAATACCCAATTCTTTTCATAAGAAGATTCCATCTTACAAGTCTTCCTTAGAAACAAATTTTATTACAATTATCCACACTAGTCATTTAGTTTTCTTAATACATCTTTTTTCTTAAAAATTAATTTACAACATAGTCATATTTTAAATTATAACATTATCCTTCTTATCCATAATCTGGTACATTGTATTCCTTGCTCCATTGTGAGATAATTCAAGTGAGGGATTAGGACAACTCCTTATGATGCAATATACATACTTGTATGCTCTTTTCAAATAAATGCACCCATAAAACCATATACATTTGAAAATAAATTATTATTTTATTTTTAAATAAAAACAAGGAAACCCTATTATTTCCTCAAAAATAAATGGATTCCATGTCCATTCATCTCTCAATTGTTTAATAAAACAATGCATATAAGGAATACCCCATTATATTTCTTCACTAATGGACTCCACATCCATTCACAATTTAAAAAATCCATCAATCAATTTAAATCTACCAAAGTAAAATAAAAATAAATCTTTCTTTACCAACATAAATAATTAATTCATATTTTATTGCTACCCATTTAAAATTAAAGCATTTAGAACTTAATTAAATTCAAATAAAACTTATTTTAAAACTAAATTCAAACAATAGACATCCTTCACTCATCAACCAAATATTCTTCCCATCCCATATTCATTTAATAAAGCATAATATTATTCATTCTATAAACAAGTGAATCCTTTACAATATAATAACATCCTAACTTTCTAATGGTTTAACTACTCCAATATCTAGAAAGTCAAAACATTGTCTATTATTCTAGTTACTCTATGCAAAACATAGTCACATACTCTACTCAAAAAGATGCTACAACAAAGGGGCGTAGGGTTGCATGAATGAGTATTGACATTTGTATGGATAACAATCAAATTAGAAAGTGGTTCTCTATTTAAACTATGTTTAAAACCCAACAATCATTTCTAACTCTTGCTAAAGTTTGGTTCTGGAATAAAGAGTCAAAGGTTTCAAATTTACACAAGGTAAAATAATTATGCCCTCAAAGCAAAGTAATTAAGCAATTCCTTGTTTTAAACAATTCAATTATTTCCTCCTATTAAAGTAAAATAAAACCAAGCATTTTATAAAAGCCAAATAAAGTTTAGTAAATCACAACCAGATGTGTGTCTCTTGAATAACACATGCATGTTATTGATCTAATCAAAAATAAAATAAAAAAATCTTAAATATTTAAAGCTTGTCAAACCAAAATGTTAAAAAATCTCAAATGCATCCATTGAGTGGAAAGCACATGGTCATCGTATCACTTACAACAGGGTAAAAAACCAAGCATTAAATTAAGGTTGAAACATATTTAAAAAATAACCTAAAAATGTCAAGCCAGCAACAACAATCAAAACAACAATGTTTAGACCTATAATTTTATTCAAGTCTCAAACCTAATAATACCAAAAAACACAACATAATTTATCTGGATTAAATCATCCCAAAGATAGCAATGAAAAACATAAATGGGAAGTAAAAATACAAATACATCAACACTATCCCACTAGCCAGACATCCAAATTTAGACACATAACACTTCAAGACTAGATAAATTCATGTTTTGAATGATAATCCCAAATAAAATAAAAGTAAAATACATCTACACTATAGGTTATCTTTACAAGGACGTTATGTTTATTTTGATTTATTTTTCCTTAAATTTAATTAATAAGGACATTAATATTAATAACTTTTTTTCTTTTCTCCAATGTTAAAACCATTAGCATTTAAATAAGCTAATTCATTAATTCCCAACAAATACTACAAAGTAATATTAAACCTTTCTTTTTGAGGATTCCTTCTTGTTAGATACAATAATATAAACATACACAAGGAACTTTTCAAAGGTTCATTACAAAGCATTATTCTAACCAGAAGAATATGTATCTTACAAAGCATCATATTATATATGCAAAGAAGACAAACATCAATCAAACAAGGACAAACCTAAGCAAGCATTTATCAACCATATGCACAGAAGATACTATGATAACTTTTAGGTTATCAACTTCCGCTTCACCAACTCCATTACTTATAGCAACTTCCTTGTCAATGGTATATTTTCAACATGCAAACATGATATGCAACTATATGAAGTAACTACTTGTTACCCTAAATAAATCCTACCCTGGAGCTATTATCAATCAAACTGAACATCATTTTCCTTTTTTTGGTATCTCATTCTTGGTGGTCATCTTCCTTGCCCACCCATGAGAGAACTTGGTCCTACAAACATGCATGACATCAGCAATACCATATCCTCATATCATGTAATCAAAACAATAAATGTACATAACCATCCAAATTTATTAAAAACTAAGTATTAAATAATCATTTATCAATACATAGTCCTTCTCATAAAAGATTCCTACCAAGGTGGGTCATGACACCATTTACAATTAGTAGAGATTTTATGAAGGTATTTTCACCTCCTCGAGCTCCTTTTATTTTTTGTTT
The DNA here is from genome assembly GCA_028583015.1 of Wollemia nobilis. Classification (NCBI taxonomy): domain Eukaryota; kingdom Viridiplantae; phylum Streptophyta; class Pinopsida; order Araucariales; family Araucariaceae; genus Wollemia; species Wollemia nobilis. Next base: position 2,275,541 of record JAQPPZ010001711.1, on the reverse strand, counting down.
CAATATTCTTTGAAGGGTTAGGTAGCCATGGCTTACAACTTAGCTTCTTTGATTCTATCTTATTGTTGGATCAGGCATCTTGAAAGTTGATCCTCGATGCTACCACTTGGTAATATTATTTCGATATATATTCTTCTTAATTGGATATAGTTAGGGTTATATGGTCAAGGTACAATGTGTTGTCTAGATGATGAAAATAACTTCTTCTAGATGTATTATGATGTCTTATCCTAAATCTCCTTGAAATAGTGTAGTACACCTAAGGTAGGAGAAGGAGCTTGAGATTTGTTCAACTATTCTTCTTGAGATAGAGTTAGGTATAATAGTTTGAAGAATAGGAATTATGATAAGGGTAGAGAAAAAAAGGAAAGGGGGAAACATATAGTCAATGGAATGGCCTAAGGTGCTACATATAGTATGGAAAGGATGGAGGCAATAGGAATGATATATTCAAGTACTATAAATAGATATGCCACCTTAAAAAGGGTGTTGTTGAAAAAATGGGAGAGGTGGTAATAGCCAATGTAGTTGAGACACTAGGCACATAGACCAACAAGACCAAAATAATAGAAAAATAGGGGGTCACTAACTAGTAGTCTAATCAAAAGTGTAATGATCCTAAGGGGACCCACTGAATTATGGTGACAAAGAAAATCTTATCTATGTATTTAAGGAATCCTATCTTATTTTTTCTAGTGGAGTACTTATGTCATAGATCAATTCTCATTCTTCTTGTTTTTGTGATGCCTATTGGGCTACTAGTGATAATGGTTCAAATGTTACAAGGGACATCTAAGGAGAGGCTACTATTGGAGATTCTTCAATCCCTAGAGAAACTTCTTCTATACAAACTATTCCTTTTTCCATCACTTCCATATTTTCATCCTTTCAGGGAAGCACCTTGTCTATCTTCTCTTCATTGTATTTGTCCATAGGGTTTCTTTCAATGTCTAAGTGTTCCTAGTTGTATATTTCACTAAATTTTTATCTTCATACAATTCACTATAAGTTAATGCAATATACCCAAGTTCCTAATAGAATTTCCACTATGCATTGATCTTTACCTCCTTCTATTGTTCCTATCTCAAAATCTACCTCTTCTTGGTGCTAATCTAAACTTGAGGACCCACTTGAAATTTCTTTAGGTAGAAGATTTCATAAGACCTTGGTTGTTGTCCTATCGACCAAAAAACATTGAAGCTATAAGTCACCCTTTCTTTACTAGGTGTATATCTCATTTTGTGCAAAATACTAGCTAGGCTTGAACTATATCCTTGTCATTGTTAAGCCTAAAAATAAATGCCAACATGCTTGTGACATCTCTAGCTCTTACTTTTTGAATTTTGTAGCTCTAGGAAAAACATGGAGGCATGGAATCCTTAATATTGAACTCCTCCAATAAGAAACTTGGTTTTTTTGGAATGGTATCATAATGCTCCATGGTTATCTCTAAAATAATGGTAAGTCTACCAATCTCTACCATGAGCATATTTTGGATGACATAGGCTATGACAATGATCCTAAAACTCCCATTAGGTGATTGGATATCCAAGGTCTAAGTGTTATAAAATTATACACATGCTACCACTATTTCATAACAATTATGCACCTTAAGAACCATGTATTGTGCTAAGATGCTACTATAGATTCATGCCCCAAATTTTTTAGAGTCTCTTTAGTTGAACCATTGTCGTGTCCCCTCCCTCATGCTCCTATTCATTTTGGAAAATTTAGGTTCTACAACATCCTCTACTACATATTTTACCCATTTAGGGGCTATATCTTGGGAAGCATGGGTTGATGTATCTCAACCAAAAATGGAGGAAGATGTTAAAAGTTTTGTGGGTGAAGTAGTGGATGATCCAACTCTGGTTGTAAAGGGAAGATTGTTTTTTTTTCTACCCATAGAACTTTGGACACTTTTGTGTGGATATATTTATCTCCTTAGGCTTAACTCTATAACTACATTTTTGTGCACTCTCTAGGCTCTTATTCACTAAGATGCTCATGAATAAAATTGGGAAGGAATTGAAGGAAGAAAGACTCTATTTTTATAGACCTTTATTATTGGAGTATCTACCTATATTAAACTCATGTTACATGATTTTACACCTCTTCATAGGGTGGTAGATGATGTCTACTATTTTTTTTGGAATTTTATCTAATTGATTCAAAATGATTTTCTCTCTTTCACAAATCAAACATGAAAAGACTACCACCAAGTCCCAACACTAAATTTCTATCTCTACTAAACCACCATCTTGCAAACAATAAATGTGCAATATGGGCATTAAATTTTATTTTAAGTCATTCATAGTATACCTATTTGACACCCCTTCTAATGCACTAAATTTGTGTCAATATGAGATGGATTTTACCTATGCAAGATTAATGAAGAGTTGTTTCCATCATTTAGCATTTAATTTTGATATGTGAATCCATTTCACTTACTTATGCAAGGTCTCTAAAAAGGGGGTCTCCTAGATAGTTTATAGGCTATCATTTTAATCCAATGAAACATTTTGTGCCATCTCAAGAAAAAAATTTCTTTTTTTATTAAACAATGATCACTATTGTCAGTCCTCTTTGGATGAACCATGCTAATCTATATTTATAATTTCTTTTTGCAAACCTTGATTGAGACTGAACCTATAGTATCAATTTAATGGTCATCTAGAGAGACATTTATGCTTGTCTCTTTTGTATGCAATATTTCTTGTAGATCTACCTTGAAAAACAATGCATGCTACTTAATCCTAGTGTATTTCATTATTAATATTGATCTAGTGAAATATCACCATGTTTCTTCATCCTTGAGGATCCTATCATTATTTTTTTGTAACTTATTGCAACCCTTACAACTACATGGATTTTTCTAATATTACACACTTTTGATCAATGACATGGATTGAGCATTAATAATATTTCCGAAGATAGTATTTCAAATAGATCTCATTGGACAAGATCTACATAATGAAACCATATAGTATCAAACCTTTATATTTTCTGGTGCTATCAACACAAGGGTCACTCTAGAAGGGATCCTTGCTAGAGTAATTCCTTGGATCCCAAATCTTGTATCCACTAGATCCTCATAACTTACTCTTGAATATGTATTGGGGTCTCTCCCACCTATTTTTTATCTTAGAATCACCTCCAACTTGTACTTAAGCCATGCTTTCCTCTAATGGTGGTTATAGGTCATTCACTAAGGCCATATTTTTTGTGGTGTTATTTAGGCATTCAAAAGGACATGGTGTCTTTAATTTTTTTGTTGAAACTAGATAGGCACCAACATAATATCCCCATATACATTTAGCACCACCTAGGTATATCTCCCATCCATAGGTCAAGTCTTATCCCTCTATGATCCTATGTATGAAGGGGTTCTCTCCTTAGATTAGACAGGTACCCATGACTCTTTTCCTAAGAAACCCCTCTAAGACTTTTGATGATTGTTAGTTTACTAATTTCTTAAGGACATAAGGATATACCTCATAGAAATCTAGATCCATCTGGATCTAATTCCCATGACCTATATTTATGGTTTAATATTAATATTTGGTATTCACTAAGTCAACTCCTTCCTAATTTCCTATTGTCTTTTGTGTTATGTATTCTAGCTAGATTTGGAGCTCCTCAAGCACCAAAGTATCTACTTTTTCTAGAATGAAGTACATATTCTCCTCATCCCATGTTATTAAATTTTGTTGAGGGATCATGGATCTTACCTTCAAGTAAGATCTTGGTGGTTGGTCTTGAGAAGGTTAGCTCGATTCTTACATATCCATCACCAAGTGAGAAGTAGATGACTCGTCATCCTATTCTAGTATGGTCATATCCTATTATGAATAGCTCTTAGGGTAGGTATTATATGTATTAGGATATGATCTATGTCATGCATTAGAGTCCTCTACATAGTTAATCTCTATGGGGCTATATCCTTAATTAATTTGGAAAGAGCTTGCTAGGATAGAGATGGAACAAGCACTTTCCATTTATTAAAGTTTTGGTTTTTGCTTGTATATATATTTACATGTAAGTTAGAGCTTTGATACTCACTTGGAGGGTGTCTATAACTTAGGTCAAATTTGTAAAAATAATGGCTCAAGTAATCCTAATATTGAATACCCTATTACTTCCTAAGGGCTATAACCTCATTGAAAAATAACCTCAACAAATTTATTATTTTGTCTATCTCATTAGAAGGACAAGGAATTAGGGAGGGGTTCCCTGGAGTAAGGAGAGGTGTTTAAGTCCTTGTAAGATTTACAATGGGATTAGTCTAGAATGTAATAGGCTGAATGAATAGGAGGGGTTGATATGGAGGTTGAACACTTGGGAATAAGGGTAGAAGGAAACTAGGCGCTAGCCTTCCTATTTGAATTAGATCATAATTATCTTGGATGGATATTCTATAGACTACTCGTAGGCCCAAAATGGCCACATAATTAGTAAAATTTTGTGTGATTTTTACTAAGTGATAAAATTGCCATTCCGCTTTGGAACAAGGTTGATAAGATGAATCCGCTCAACAATCATGCAATTTTTCTTGTTTAAAATTACTCCAGGGAACTCCATTTCGGGTCCGAATTGGAGTAGGATTGAAAAATCCATAAAATTTTGTGAAAGGTGGTGATGTCAGCAAGGAAAAAGTATAGAATGGTCATTTTGCATATACCTAATTCTAAAAACTCTTTTGCTCTCTGTCTCGGATTAGTGTTATCCTCAAATCCAAAAAAGTCTCAAGGAGATGATGATGTAAGCAGACGAAAAGTGCAGATTGACAATCCAAAGAATAAATGAATATTTTTCTATCTGGAATGAAGATAAGGTGGAATGGCGAGATGATGTAAGAAATTGACTCCAGATCTGGACTAAGGAAGATGCTCATTCTATCTAAAATGAAATTCGTAAAAGTTATAAAGAAGATGTGACATCATCAATTTTTTAATGTAGATTAGAAAAGATAAAAGCTTCAGAGCGGATTTAAGATTCGAATATCCAAGATTCAGATTGGATGTTCTACTACTAATTAAAGTAATGTTTTCTAGTGAATGGGATCTCAGCTTATACCAGATCTAATCTAGACCATGGGATAAAGAATATCAATGGTGTAGGTTAGTCTACTAAATATGGACCATTTAAAAAGATGTTCCTGCACTAGAACTATAACATATTGGCCAAAAGATGAAGCATCAAGGGTTTCCACGAAGATCAAAACAGAGACAGTTGTAGATCGACAGTGGCACTTTTCTCTCAAGAAAGATCTACGAAAGTGCACGATCTATAATATTTTGAACTTCAGTTCTAATGAGCGACCAACAAGTTGTAGAGAGCCCATGCTACCATGGCGGTTTCCTTTTCAATAGATTTCTTGAAGGTTTGACCAATGAGCTAATGCTAGCTAAGTTATTTGTTGAGCTTTTATAATAATATTTGATGTATTGTTTCTTGATTTGTAATATGAAAAACTATAAGTAGAGGTTGAACCCTCATTTTGAAGGGTCGACTCTAGCGTGTTTGCCTGTACCATTGTAAATATTTTTGAAGAGCTAAATGAAATGAACAATACATTGACCTTCGCCTCAAGGCTGCGTCTACATGCTTGATGTCAGAGGTTCAGATTTCATAGTTGCATTTTTGTGAATACTTAGATGGTTAGTTTGTGCCTATATTGAATTACTAGCTATTATGAGTAATTGAAATCTGATTTGAAGTTTTTTCTGTGTTATTAGTAAGTATATTTCTGTAAAATCTAGTTTTGGTGAATTTTGCTATTTGTATTATCATTTCTTGGATATTGAAATTGCTTGCTATAACATTTCTCTGTTATTCTTTAATGTCTGAAACAAGGTATCTTGGGATAAAGGTTGATCTGAATGTATGTCTTTAATATTTTTTTGGGAAGCTTTTTATGGTGATGCAATGTTGTTAACCTATCCGTCCACTGATATCTACATCTCTCTAACCCTAACCTTCTCTTACTCTAAACTCCAAGCCCTAATTGAGCATAATTGTGTCAACAATCTGCTAATTTGATAAGTAACTAGCCTACTCTAGAGGTTAGTAGAAAACCCTTGTTTTGGTCCTTCTAATGTTGAGTGTTCAGTTACAACTATTGGGTGCAAGCCTAAACAGAAATTAGGAAGATAGAAAACCGTAGTATCAAGTAAAACTTGGTGTAATTCAGTGCCCAACAGTTTTTGGCACACCTGGTGGGATAGTTCACAAGGAACATGAAACCCATCTAGAAGATTTAATATTATCTCATCCTAAAGGAATCAAGATTTGGTGAATTTTATAGACATTATTAGCAGAGAAAAGAAAGTTCACTTGATGACTCCCTGGTCAGAAGATCCTAAAAAAGTATTGTAGACCATTACACTTTCATATATACCAGGTCTTATAAGAGGAACAACCTTGATTCTTTATTTCATTGTGAGTTACCTCAGAGAGGGGCTATTGTTATCAAAATTTTAGATCAAGATTTTATTGAATAAGAACTTCTAGAAGAAAACCCAACAGTTCCCCCATGAAGACCTACAACTAGAAACATGGCACAAAAGATGGCCCCCAATAAGCCACTACAAAAATACCCTAATTGGGATTCAACTGGGCCCCTTAGATTAGAAAAAATGGATGTCATTCCTTAGGTTGTGTCTAAGGTAACCCCCACATATGATGGATTTTGGAAAATAGCTTACGAGCACTACCAAGATATCCTAAATCTAGCAGCAATTCACAACATAAAATAAGAAAATATTATTGTTAGAATTCTAGCCTTGCCCTTTCATGGGAATATATTGCATTGGTTCAGAACTCTGGAAGATAATTCTATCACTTCATGGCAATATTTGGCTGAGTCATTCATAGAATAATTTAATGAATCTACTGATCCCTTTTACCTACTGAATCAGTTTATAGCCATGCAAAAAACTTAGCAAAAAATTGTCTTAGACTTTAATTTAAGATTTAGCAGAACATGGAAGAGAATTCCCCCTACTGCTAGACCAGCTTCTTGTTTGGCTTATATGTATTATATTCGTGCCTTGGTATTAGAGCTATGTCTACAAACACAACAATATGGAATTGAAACTTTCCCTCAGGTTTATAATGAAACCGCCCATGCCGAGAATATCATGATCAATGTAGGAATAATTCTTGCAAATACCGTATTGCCCTACAATTCAAAAACTAGTAGTAGCCATCATCAATCCACAAAACCTTCCTACATGGACCCACTTTCTTTACCATCTCCTAAGATAAATCTGATTCTTGGACTTAAACTTGTGTCCTCCATATCCTATTTTCCCACTATTTCTTCTCAACCTTCTCAAGAATTATCTGCTATTCTAGACATACAAAATACCTTGAAAAATCTGAGTAACAGAATGAATTCTATGGAGAAGAGAGATCAAGAAAGGTAAAAACAGAGGATATTCCAATATGTAAATAAATATCAAAGGCTTGGCCCTAGTAACAGTACCAAGGTTAGGGTGAATGCAGCATATGACGATCCAAAATATTTTGCAGATACCACTCTTGCAAATTTTTGGTGTTTAGTATGCAACGACCCCCATGACTCATAGTCTTGTGTAATGTATCAAAACCATGTTCAAAAATCCATGGATCAAGCTGAAAGAAATCAGAAAGGTAGGGTTAATATGTTATGGCACCCTAATCAGATCATGGTTGGAAAAGAGTTGGAGGAAGAAAGCCCAATTGTTGTTATGACAAGGTTTGTAAACAAAGCTTTACAAGTAGAACCTCAGAAGATGGGACAATTCCAGGTCCCTTCTCAAAAGAAGGCTGACTTCCCACCTCAGAACAGTGACACTTTTTCTATTCCTCGATCCAAGGGAAAAGAGAAAACTGATAATTTCCCTAAAAATATGGAAAAATATCAAGAGACAGAATGAAATCCAAGGGTGAAGAACAAGAAAGGCTCAGGTTCCCCTCTATTACCAAAAGATAAAGTTTAGAGGTAATCCAACAATACAAAAGGAGGTAAGGTGAACCAAACAAAGGACTAGAAAGACTATCCCTAATCAATTATGAGTATAACATTGTGGAAGAGATGAAAAATATTCCATAAAAAGCTAGCCTATATGATACCCTTTTCATTCTGGGCTATATTGACCTGCTTAAAGCTTCTCTTAGCAAAAATCCCCAGAATAGGCTAGCCACTACCATCCTTAGTATAGCATCAGAAAATAAATAAATGACACATGTTTTTCTAAAGAATAAAAATCCCCATTTTTATATATCCTTAAGAATGGAGGGATGGGTAGTCCATAATTGTATGATTGATTCAGGAGCATTAACCATGGTTATGCCTAAGGTAGTTTATAAATAAATGGGTATGGAATATACCTAGTCTTGTCTTGGAGTGTTATAGTTATATGGGACACTTGTCAAGATAGTTGGGGTTATTAAAGATGTACTGATGAGGTTGCATAGAGCCCTTGAGGTGATAGTAATACAAGAGATAGTGGTGGTAGATTTAGAGCCCTATTTTCGGTTATGTTTGTCAAGAGAATTTACTGCAAAGCTAGGAGGATGTATGTATATGGATTATTCTAGTATGGTAATACCTTTCAAGGGAAAGAGGATAAGGATAACTCCTAAAAAATCGGTTGCTTATCATATTGAAAAAATTGAAGAAGATATGTGCAACCTTAACCCTTTGGAGGAATTTGAGCTAGTAGAGAATATTGAGGAACTAGACATTGAATATGAGTTACCTTTCAAATAATATTACAGTCAATTTGGAACTAGTATGGGTATATACAACATCACAAATAAATTGGAAAGAAACTCCCTACTATTTCTAATAAATCCCTAAGAAACAATGAAACATGGGTTATGCACTTTGACAGTGCTAAATGTAGAAATGGTGCGAGGGCTGTTGTGGTTTTACAATCACAGTCCGAAGGAACGAAGAATTTTTCTTATATACCGACATGGTCATGTACCAACAATGCTATTGAATATGAGGCTTTGTGCCTTTGATTAATGCAAGTTGAAAGCATGGGCATCAATATTTTGAACATATATTGCAATTCTAAGTTAATTATACATCAGGTAAGGAATAAGTGTAGCAGTAAACACCATTACTTAAAGGCTTACAGGAACATAGTATGGGACCTTATGGATTCATTTGATGCCCTGAACCTAAATTTTATGTCTAGAGAAGAGAATCACCTGGAAGATGCATTGGCAATGAAGGGAGCTAATTTCAATCCTCCTATGGATTTTGGGACTAGGAAGACCAAGGGAATTAAAATAGTTTTCAGACCTATAGTGCCAGATAAGCAAATATTATGGTACGTTTTCAAAAGTGATGAACAAATTTTGGACTTTATGATAAAATAATCATGCCTCACAACTATCCAATAGGAATACTTGGAGGAGATAGATCAGCAAGATTTCATCCAACTGAGAAACAATCATATCCCAAGGGGATTAGTCACCCTTGAAAGTTTGTTCGATAATGAATATAGGAAGAAGTTTGGAGCTATGAAGATTGGTGAAAATATCTATAAGGAGGTAGAAGTTGGAATAGGAAAGAAGCTAAATATTGGGATCTAATGTTCTCCTGAGGAAGTAGAAGAAATCAAAGCTTTGTGCTTAAAATACAAAGACAATGTGGCTTGGTCATATGAGGAACTTAAAGTTTATGAGAAAAGGATTATCCAGCATACTATTGAGTTAGAACCTAATGCTAAAACATTCTGATAAAAATAAATTCCTGTCAATCCAAGGATAGAAGCCATTATGAGAGAAGAAATTTTAAAGCTGCTAAAGGCTAGGATAATATATCTGATAAAACATTCCACTTGGGTAGCCAATTTGGTACTTGTAAGAAAGAAGAATGGAGATATACGCCTATGTGTGGAATTTAGAAATCAGAATCAAGCTTCCCTCAAATATCACTATCCCCTTCCTCAGATTGACTAGATATTACAAGTGGTATTTGGAGCAGAGAGATTCTCACTATTGGATGATTATTATGGATATAACCAAATTTGGGTAAAAGATCAAGATCAATACAAAACAACATTTACTACAAAATGGGGTACATTTGCCTATCAAAGCATGTCCTTTGGTTTGTCTAATGCAGGAGCTAAATTTTAGAGGGCCATGGATTATGTCTTTGGTACACTTATAAAAAAATTTATTCTGATCTACCTAGATGACATGACTGTGTTTTCTCATGATAAAAATGATCATCTATCTCATTTGGAATAGTTTTTTCAAAAATGCAGGGAGTTTGGTATTTCACTAAATCTTAAGAAGTCATTCTTTTGAGTACATGAGGGGAAACTACTAGGACATGTGGTCTTAAAAGAAGGTATGGCCATAGATCCAGATAGAATTAGAGCAATTCTAGCTATTCCATTGCCTACTAATCAGAAGATGTTGCAGTATTTCTTAGGTCAGATCAATTTTTTTAGGAAGTTTATTTTTGATTTTGCACAGAAGGTGAGACCTATATCTGAACTACTCAAGAAAAAGGTAGAATTCAAGTGAACTGAGGTTAGGAAGCAAGCTTTTGAGATCATCAAGAAATCCATTTCCACAACCCCATTTTTGATAAATCCTGATTTCAACAAATATTTTATTCTCTATGCTTACAGAGCTGAGAAAAATTATGCTTCGATGCTCACCCAAAGAGATGATCAAGGGGATGAACACCTTGTGTTCTTTACAAAATTTACATGACTATCAGGTAAAATATAACTTTATTGAAAAACAAGTGTTTGTTGTGATGAAGTCACTTAAGAAGTTTAGACAATATTTGGTATAGAGTAAAACTCTGGTGTATGTGGTTCATCTAGATGTGAGAATTTTTATCTTACAAGGTGACCTAGGAGATAAAAGGGTTGGTTGGATTACTAAGATCCATGAGTACGATGTTGAAATACACCCCACCAAGCTAGTAAGAGGTAGAGCCTTGTGCCAAGGATTGATAGATACTTCAACATTTATTGGAGTGACAGCTGGTCAGATAACAGAAGAGGATCAAGTAGAGATTGTCCACACTTCGGATTCTGATTGGATCAAACAAATGACCAAGTATTTCCAAATGGAAATTTGTCCACCTGATATAAATCCTTCTCAAAGAAGGAGGTATAGACTTCATGCTCTAAAATATGTATTACTTCCTGAGGGATTGTTCAGAAGAAATTTGGATGGTATTCTCATGAAATGTTTGAAGGAGGACCAAAAGAAAAGAGTCATTGAGGAATTCCATGGAGGATTAGCAGGTGGTCATAGCTCAGGCAAAACTACAAATTTGAAGATAATAAGAGCAGGATATTATTGGCCTATTGTGTTCAATGATGCTTTTAAAGTCACCCAGGTCTGTGATAAGTGTCAAAGGTGTGTTGGAAAGACTAGAAATGATGCATCCCCCTTGAAGCCTATTCAATTTGGGGAGCCTTTTCAACAATGGGGATTAGATTTCATAGGATTCATAAATCCTAATTTTTTAGTAGAACACAAGTTTATCTTGATGGCTAAAAATTATTTTACCACATGGGTAGAGGCTATTCCTACAAAGAAGGCGGAACATGAAGTTGTAATCAACTTTATGGAGAGTTTAATTTCCATATTTGGATTTCTAAAAGCTTTGGTGAGTGATAATGGCCTTGCTTTTATTGGAGCTGAGTACATTGAGTTTTCCAGCAAGTATGACATCATTCTTAAAAATACTTCAAACTATTATCCACAAGGTAATGGACTTGCATAATCTACCAACAAGAACCTATTAAGAATTTTGATAAAGTCTTTGGAAGGTAACAAAAGGAGTTGGCACCTATTTCTCGACCATGCTCTATGGGCAGACAGGATTACTATTAAAAAGTCTATCAAGACTTCTCCGTATGCACTGGTATATGGAAAATATGCAGTACTACCGATTCACCTAGAGATTCTAGCACTTAAGCTTATTAGTACATAAGAAGAATTGGAGGATGATCCAATAAAAATTAGGTTGTCATACTTGCTACAACTAGAAGAGAGCAAAACTCAAGCATATGATCATTTTCAAAAGTATTCATCAGACATTAAAGCATGGTTCAATAAAAATGCTAGGTTCAGAAAACTTCAAGTAGGAGACTCAGTTCTCGGGTGGAATGTGGACAGAGCAAAGTCGGATAAGGATGAAAAATTTGATTCCCTTTGGGATGGTCCTTTCAAAATTATGGAACCAAAAGAGTCTAATGTATTTCAGTTGAAAGACTTAGAGGGAAACATACAACCAATTTCGGTGAATGGTTTCCACATTAAGCTTTACTATATATGAGAAATAGGCTCATTGTAACATATGTATATATATTATACAAATATTTCCCTCTCCTTTCTGCACTTTCTATTTAATTTTCTTTATGCACTTTGTAATTAGTTTTTTTTTTCGGATAAATGCTAAAAATAAAAAAAGAGAAGAAAGAGAAAGGAGAAGTTTTGCAAGAAAATACTAAGTATTGGCCAGATTCATGGTAATATTTCATCCCACACATTGTACCATGCAAAAATCCCCGAAGTGACATTCCACCCTCAATATTGCATGGTCGGATTTGGATTGGCGATTCCGTAAGAAAGGTCCATCAAAATAAAAACAAGAATGGTACTAATTTGAGAACCTCCTAAAGCTAAAGTTAGCCAAAGCAGAATCAGGGTAAAGCCGAACAACAAGTTCTAAGTTGACATGTGGAGGCTAAATATTGCTCGTGCATTCAATTCTAACAAACTCACTTGGGAACTGAAGAGTAGCTGAAGAGATGTGATGAGTTGGCAACACGATTTCAAAATTCGACCAATGAGAAGGGAGGGTGCCATTTTATTTAAGCCACCAAAGAAATAAAGGAGGAGATGGTGAAGTGTGCCAACAAGATGTCACGTAACTGTTGCATTTATGGTGGATGATACGCGCATTCCAGATGATAAAAGTGGTGAAGTATTGCACGGGATTCATTTTGCAATCACTAGATTATGGAGAATATTAGCAGTGTGTTGAAGCCCTCTTTGCTTAGTGCGCAAAAACTTACTATTACAAAATGGTTCCTAAGAAGTCTCTCGCAGAAGCCATAGAAGATGTTCTAGAATTTGAAACTCTGGATGAAAGAACATTTGTGCCCTACCTGGACAAAGCCAAGGCAGTAGCAGATACAGAAATGACCATCTCTAAAAGGATGAAATTGATGAGGAGCGTGAATGACATATACAAAAAGAATGTTGCTCTATCGGTAGAAGGTAGATGCTCCATTATCTCTTATTTGTCCTTTTATATTTGTGATTTTTTCCATCCATGTCCTGAATTGATAGCCATGATAGTAAAATACTATGACCCACTGGCTAAGGTAGTAAAAACTAGAGAAGGAGAAACCCTTTTTAGCATCACTGCCTCTTTCTATCATGAAATTTTTGCCTTAGGGTCTGACCCACCGGTGCCACCAAAACCCTTTAGAATTGATGAGCAAGCAGGGTTTTATTCTACAAATAAGCAGGCGAATTATGGCGAGTCATTTAGGAATTGGGTCTATAAGTAGTTGAATTCCAAACCCTAGGATGAGTTGCCTGAAGTTCCTATTTCTATCAAAAAGTTTGTAACTCCCATTCTCTCCTCTATGATGGACTGCATGGAGGGTTTGGACTCTGATGAGGAGGTTCATGGTTGGAAAATTACCGCTGCATACTGTATCTCTAATGAAAGGATGTACAAAAAGGAGGTGGCAAAAAGAGGAATAAGAGTGATTTATTTTTATTGGCCAACATTTCTTGCCCAATGGATTCATGAGAAATTATTAAGCTTAAATAGGAGCTCCGACTCTCCTATCTTTAGGCATTTCTCAAGCTTAGTATAGATGTTTTATGCCATTGTGAAAGATAGAATGTCGTGGATCCCAGTCAAAGATAAAATCGATGAAGGAGAACCTATGCCAGTCTACTATTGGATAAATCATTTAAGAAGTAGTGAGTCTTACTATAGGTTCAATTTGGAATTTCTTGCATTGGCCCTCAAAATAATGTATAGAAATTTCCCCAGGTTACCACCTCTGGCCAAAGAGTTTCTTAGGAATAAATATGTAGAATAAGGGGACTGGTATATATTAACTGAGGGAACAGTCATCAGATTAAATGGTTTCATGGGTAAACCTTTTCTTTTGCCCCATTTTGTCATAGAGAGACTATTTGCCTTAGAATATTTGAGGCAGGCATAATATATTGACTCAAGATATGGTTCAGGGAGAAAAATGAAGTCTTTGCTTTCCCACCGTACTTTAAGTGATATCACAATTACTAAAAAGGGGTAAAGTCAGCAAATTGACCAATACCTGGATAGGTTAGGTCTGTTTTATATCCCACAGAAGTGGAGTTATGATCTTGATGGTATTTTCACTATAAAAAATAAAACTTTGAATGGAGATAAGACCTACAAATTTAAGAAAAGACCCAAGGCTCATTTTGAACAGGGGAGAAACAATGATGAGACTACCCTGTTAGAGTAGAATGTTTCCAAGATGGATCAATTACCCCCAGGGTTGGATTTTTATGAACATATTAAAGATTTTGATCTTGAACACCAGTCCAGTCATCAAATTATTAAAGAGATGATTGATAATATTAAAGTCAAAACTACAAATAAAAATAAGTCCTCTTCCAATTCAAAGTTGGCAAAGAAAAAGGACTTGTTTTCTAAGAAGGAAGCTCCAAAAAAAGAAGAAGATGATGATTTCAAGGGACCGTGGGAGGATGCCAAGATCATGGATTGGTGGCATATGAGAGTTGAAATTGGAAAAGTTGAATCTAAATTTGGAACAAATTTTGATAAAGATTTTTCCAAAATATATGATGAAAATATTGATACTTGGGAACTCAAGGATGTAAGGCACATTGTATTGACGGTTGAAAAACCCCAGGGTGATCCTGAGTCTCTCCAACATTCTACAAATCAAAGGACTTATTTAAAAAATACTGAAGCATTGAGGAATTTCAGTCCTACCTCTGAGTAGGCAGAGATATTCCCTAAAGGAGCTAGGATGATGAGTAAAATGAAATGTTCTAAAGAAAAGGTTGTTAGTGCCTTGATTATTGAAGCAATTACTAGGCCTAAATTTTTAGCTCTAGGAGCACAGCCTTGGAAAAAATTTGTTCATCAAAAAGGGAAGGGTAAGGGCATTGGAATAAAGCCACTTTATTTTAATCTTGCGATGTCAGCAAAGCCTCAATCCATTACTGAGCAATATTTACCTCTCAAAGTAGTGCAAGGAGAATTATCAGGAGAAGATACCGGGGATGATATGGATACTTTATGATTAGTTTGTAAAAGGGCCAAGAGAACCCCAGATACAGAAGGGATAGATATTTCCAAAAGGTAGAAAATGAGTATGGAGGAAATTGTAGAAGAAGTAGTTGTTTTTGACACAGAAGGATTAATTGAACAAGAACAATAGATTGAAAAGGGAGCTGAGCAAGAAAACCCTACATCTATAGGCAAAGGTGTGTTTTCTAATCCCTCTTTTCCTTCTCATATTTATGAATCCCCAAAATAATTACCCTCTATTTCTAAGCAATAAAATGTGACAAATTTACCTCCATCTCCCAAATTTTCTCTTGTTCCATCAGTATCTATGGAGGTACCAGTCAGTTTTGTTATGTCATAATCCTTCTCAAACCCACCTTATATTTTTAATGTCCTTATCTCCTTTGGTTGTTGATATTTTGAGGTATGTTGTTGTATCAAAATATCAGACATCTACTCAGAGTATAAATGACTATTGGGTAGAGAAGCTTACCAGGCCTTCCAGAAGAATGACTCTGATAAGGAAAAGTATGTATGTTAACCTTGTCACTAGGCAAAGGATTTCAATATCCTTGATTATGCAGGTAAGCAAACCTAAAAATGAAATGACTGCTCAAGATTATAAAGTAGAGGAAATCATAGAAGATATCGAAAAGCTTCCTGATGAAGATGAGTTAGGGGTGGCAAAGGCTCACTTGGACACCTTTTATGTAAAGACTGATATAGCAAAATATAAGGTAGAAAAGTTGAAACAACAAGTTGAAAAACTTAAAAAGAGCCTTCATGATCAGAAAGAGGTGGAGAAAGTTCTAAGGAAAGAGGCTAAGAGTTGGCAGGAAAGGTTCCAAAAAGCTAATGAGTTGAAAGACCAGCTGGAGGAACAAAAGAAGCTGCATGAGCATCAGGCCAAAGGAATTCAAAATTTAAAACATCAGCTTCAGATTGAGAAGGCCAATATTACTAGATTTTCTAAAGATGGTTTGAAAAAGATCAAGGAGGAATTGTTTTATGAAGTTCAAGAAAAATGTTTAGGCCTTCAACTTATCATTGATTGCCTAAAAGATGCTATCTAGTTGCTATATGCCATTCAGAAGGACTTATATCATATCATTGGAGAGTTGCAGTCTATGGTGTTTCCAGTAGAACGAATGTATAGATTGGTTTATAGTAGGCTCAGTGAATGTCGCTAAACCAATTCCTAGTAAGGAATGGAATATAGCCAGGGTAGCCTCCAAGATAGTAGTAAAAAAAGCACAGGGCAGCTCATAAATCTTGGATTTTATTTTATATAATAGATAGGGGGATTAAAGAGATCATTGAATTAAATGAGAAAATGATTAAGGTCAGTTCTAGAGGACTTTGGAAGGAATACCACAGCTTGTTATCTGTGGAAGAAGTCTAGAAAAACATTAAGGATAGCTTACATGATGAGGCTGGAATCGGTTCATTAGAAGAACCACTATCACAAGAACAAGCTGCTAAGCTAATCATGAGCTATGCACGACTAAGAGATATCATGGAAGATCTAGTGATTATAGGAAATTTTGTTCATTATGAGGATGTGGAAGAATTACAATACGTTTATAAGCATCTCAAAGAAACATCAAATCCTTCTAATCAAGCATGGAAGCAGGCTATTTAATATTTAGAATCAATGATTCAAGTGTTTAGAGATACCGTTGGCAAAGATAATTAGGAAGTACAGACTCCTATAAAGGATGAAGAGGAAGAGGATGTAGAAGAACAAGAATAATATTGAGCAATTACAAGCCCAAGAGGGGCTCATGCTGAAGATATTTTATGTTTGTACATATTTCATGATTTTTTGTATTTTTATTTTTTCTACCTTAATGATTGTTAGAATAAGCAAGATTGATTTGAGTTGAGATTGGGATTTGAGTATAGAACATATTGAGTCTCTAAGAATTCTCTTTATGCTTCTATGATATTGAGTTGATATTTTTTTGAGCTAATTTGAGGCAAATCTTTGAGAAGGCTTGTGGACTGATTTTGAGTAAGCTTTTGTGAAAGGTTGCTATGTAGATTTAAGCAACTCTTGTAGGCCCAAAATGGCCACATACTTAGTAAAATTTTGTATAATTTTGACTAAGTGATAAAATCATCATTTCACAAACCTTGCAGTATGCTTTGTATCAGAACCGGGTCAGAATAAATGAATCCGCTCAACAATTAGTGAAGTTTTCATGTTTGGAGTGATTTTGGGTGACTTCACTCTGGCTTCGAAATGAAGACAAATCTCAAATCTGCAAAATTTCCTATGAGATGATGACATAGCAACAGAAAAGTGTAGAATGGTGATTACGGGAGGGTCATTTTATTTACAACTCCGAATTGGTGCTATCTTCAAAATTCACAAAAGTTTCAAGGATATGATGTCACTGGCAAAAAAGTACAGATTGGTGATTCATGGAATGAACAAGTATTTTATTTTTGAAATGAAGATAATACAGGATGATGGAATAATAAAAGTGTGTATTCACGATGGAAGAAGGTATGTGACTAACTTTGGACCCGAATTGGTGATTAACACAATGCGCTCATTCCATCTAGAATGAAATCCACAAAAGATAATAGAAAGAGGTGACGTCATCAATATTCTAATGCAGATTGAAGAATATGAGGTGGAATATAAAGATCCTAGAGCAGATTCAAGGTTCAGATATCTGGAATGGAGATTTTGTTGTTTTTGATAAGAAAGACGATGTCATCAATTTTAAAGCAGATTGGCATTTAGCTTGTGTCGGATTGAATCTAAATCATGCTATGAAGAAGATAAACGATGGATGTTAAGCTGCCAAATCATGGTTGTTTTAAATATATTGTTGTGTCAGAATTGTAACAATCGGTTGGAAGATGAAGCATCGAGGGTTTCCAAGAAGATCAAGCCAGAGGCGATTATAGATCAAATATGGTAATTCACTCCCAAGAAGGATCGATGGGAACATGTGATCTTTAACGACCCGAGCTTTAGTTCCACTAAGCGATTAGTAAGTTGTAGAGAACTCGAGCTATCATGGAAGACTTTGTTTCAGTGGATTTCTTAGAGGACGGACCAATGAGCCAATGTTATCTAAAATATTTGTTGTACTATTGTAACAAGATTATGTGTATTGTTTCTTGATTATTGTAATAAAACAACTATTAGTAGAGGTTGAACCCTTATTTTTAAGGGTTGGCTCTAATGTGTTTTCCTATACCATTGTAAATATTCTTGAAGACCTAAATGAAAGGAGCAATACATTGATATTCACCTCAAATTCAAGTTCTCATGCTTGATGTCAGAGGTTTAGATTTCTAAGTTGCATTTCTATAAATACTTTAGATGTTTAGTTTATGCCTATTTTGGATTACTAGCTATTATAAGTAATTAAAATCTGCTTTAAGTTCATTCTATGTGGTTAGGAAGTATATTTCTATGAAATCTAGGTATTTGGTGAATTCTGTTATTTGTATTATCATTCCCTAGATATTGAAATTGCTTGCTACAACATTTCTCTGTTGTGCTTTAATATATGAAACAATTTGTTTTGGGATAAATGTCGATCTGATTATATGTCCTTAGCATGGTTTTTTTGGATATTTTTATGGTAGTGCAATGCTATTAACCTATCCATCCACTATTATACACATCTCTCTAACCCTAACCTTATCTTACCCTAAACTCCAAATCCTAAGTGAGCATGATTGTGTCAACAACTTGCTAAGTTGACAAGGAACCAACCTACTCTGGAGGTGACATTTAATGTTATTCCTGGTCCAACGTGTATCTTCTAGACATGGTGATCTTGGGTGCCAGTCAACGGTGATCCAGGTGTGGATATGGAGGGTTCTCCATGGAGAAACTCCACAATAGAACCATCTTTGTCCTCTTCTATCAACTCCTTCAATGTCATCACCTACTGGATTATGGATAGCTCTAGATTTCCATGCTCGGTGATCATCGGTTCTCCTACTAAGTTGACAGACTATGCTGGAGGTGAAATGGTCAGCCTTTTAATGTTTTGCCCATTGGATATGGTCATTAGCCCATCCCAACAGCTGATGTAAGCATCAGCTATTGCCAGCCATGGCCTCCCTAAGATGAGTGGGGAACCACCTAGCCTAGTTTTGGATTGCAAAACTAAAAATTTAGCTGGGTATTCCCGTGCACTGACCATTACTATCATGTCTTCTAACATCCCTTTCAATGATACAGTCGATCGATCGACTAGTTGTAGCACTATCATGGTAGGTTTTAGGTTCATGAGTTGTAGCCTCTACATGGTATCCTAAGGCATTACATTGATGTTTGCTCTGATATTGACCAAAATTTTGGACAGGGAATGTCCCTTGATTTTTACAGTCAGCACCGGGCTGCCTAGGTCTGCATACTTCAGATGGCATGTTATGCCCATCATCAAATCTATCAATTTACCCATGACGTTGATAGTCTGGGTTGCTTTTCATCCTAGCCTCATCAGACACATCTCTCTGATTGCCTTGGTATATATTGGAACATCTCATATTGCTTGAAATAATGGAATTGTCACTGTGAGATTCTTCAAGCTTGACAAGATGTCAAATTCTGGTTGTGTTACTTTTCTCTATTTTTTTAGCTGACTAAGAAATGGAGCCTTCACTCTCTCAAGTGTTTCTTCCTCCTCTACCAAAGGTGTTTCTTCTACCTCTTCCTCCTCTTCTACCAATGGAGGTGTCCGTACTCCTAGCTACCTACCTAACCTAAGCTGAATATTGTACATAGGATACATCTCACCCTCCACATTGTATGCTGGTTGGTTCACTCTGTTATTCAGATTTGTTGTCAGTTGTGTGGGTAGCTGTGTAGGTCTCACTACTAGAAATGTCAATAAATTCTATTGGGGGTGAGTAGGTGCTACATTTTGTGGATCCTGATTCCATGTAGTGTAGCCTCTCCACTGCTGCCCAATATGTGGATATGGCATCCATGGCTATTGGTTTGGGAATGTTGTTGGGGGTGTGTTAGACCAGGGTGATGGCCCCCACCACCCCATGTTAGGTGGTTGAGGTGGTCCTTGGTGCATGTATGGCCCTACCCCATATGGCGGTATTCTGGTTGGCATATTCCCTATAGGATGTTGTGGCCAAATCTTCTTATTGCCTATGAAATAGGCATCCATGCTTTCAGCCTCCTCCTGATTACTAGGCAGTCATGGGAAAAATCGAGTTTTATGATTTAGCCTGCAAAATGTACATACTCTGACTTTGTTCTTCGGGCATGCATTCTTTGCATGCCTCCCTCTACATTTTGGATAGAAATAAGCTAATTTTGTGTCATTCTCTTGCTTATTTTTCTCTAACAGCAACATATCCATCTGTAATGCTAGAGATGAGAGCATTTCACTCTTTAAATCCTCCAGCATGTTACCTATTTCTATCTTTGTGACTAAAGTAGTTGATTTCTTGGTTCTAGAGGTGGCCTTGCCTCACCTTCTTGAGTAGTTCCAACATAGTTTCCGGATGTCTTCCATAGCATGCTGGTAGACATCACCTCCGAAGATCATGTTAAGAGCCTCTAGTGATTCATTGGTAAGTCCTCTCAAGAAGATGCTTTTGAGGGACTTATCAGATAGTCTCGCATGAGGAGATCATTGAAGATTAAAGTTGAATCTCTCCCAGTACTCCTCGAGAGACTCATATTATTTCTATGTCATGCTCAGTACCTCCTCCCTGGAGTCCCTTACTCTCCTAAAATCTTGGTATTGCTTTAAAAAGAGCCTCTTCATCTATTCCCAAGTGGCAATGTGTTTTTCTCCCAGACCGATAAATCACCACAAAGTTGTATCGTCTAATGTAGAAGGAAAGAGTTTCAGCTTCTGTGTATCGTATTTGTAGTCCACAGACCTGCATAAGACATCAAACTTAAATAAAAATAGGTCAGGGTCCTCAGTTGGGTATCCTCTGAAGGACGAAAGGTGAGCAGGGGATATGTTTTTCATTTTGGCATCTTCTACTCCTTCCTCTATCGGGAAACTAAATCCATATGATACTTCATTGTTATCAGCCATTTTTTTAGGAAATGTGGTTTCTAATGCAGTTCTTATGGCCTTACAGTCGTTTAAGACTTTTTGAGTCAAAGCTTTAAGGTTGTCTGGTGATATTGTCTAATATTCTATAGCCTTCCACAACAGGGCTTCCTCTAATGGAGTCCTATTAAACAGGGGATTTATGATGATTCATTCTTCCCCACATTGATGGAATGAGGAGGCACTTTGCACAAAGTGTGGTTCCTCACTCCAATGGATTGCTAGTGGTTTGAGCGAGTCTAATTCAAATCCAGAATGCTTGGCTGACTCTGGTTCTAATCGATTGGTTCTTATAAACTGATCGTTTGATCCTCTTCTTATCAAAGAACTCATACAAGGTCAGATGGAAGGTTTTAGGGTATTGTAAATAATCTAATTGAGATGCTTCCCCGACAATGATGCCAAAATGTTATGGGCCAAACAAGGTTAACTTTTTCCTACTTTTGTCACATGCCTATGCATTTAATTATCAACCCAGGGAGCTTCGTAAACTTGCAAAGGGTCTGAATAATATTTCTTACAATACCACTTGATATGAATCCACTAATCCTACTATTGGGGGTGTTTTCAAAATGGTTGTCAATCATTCATGCACTCCTCAATAATTTACGTAAGAAGAAAATTATTAAATCTACAAAAACGAAACATTCACACATTCCTAAAAATGAATCTATTGCAAATACTGGGAATAGTAATGAGGTAAACGACTTTTCAAAATAAATATACTAATCTAGAAAACAGAATAAAAGTGGGGAAGAAATACTGGCTTGGAGTGGGCCCAGGCTCCAGCAGCTTCCTCCCAGATGAACACACCCGTAGAACTCTTAGAACTATAATATATTTATCAAAGTGTTACAATATCTATCTATCTCTATATCTCTTGTATGAATCTATATCAATATATATATCTCTCAGAATGGTCTACGCATGTTTATATAACACACCCGTAGAACTTCTATTACAAAGAGGTTACAACAATCGATTCATCCGAGACTAAATTAAGACAGTCTGGTGAATGCAATCGACATCCTTTTAAAACTGGCCTTTGGTTCTAATGACGGCATGTTCACTGATTGGTGTGTGCTTTGCTTGGCATTTGTAAGACATTTTCATACATTGGTGCAATCTCTAATTTAGCTCTACATGACGTAGAGTTGGAACTGCACTAGCCGCTATTGTCCACGTCATGCAAATATGGTCAACGGGTGAAGAACAGAGGTGCCTTCCTTATGAGGAAGGTGCCTAAGTATATCGGGCACCTTCCCTATATGAAAGGTATCTTATTGTCATGGCACCTTCCTGGAAGAGGAAGGCACTTACCTTCTATTGGTGCCTTCCTATGGGAGGAAGGTGCTTGCCTTCTAGTGGCACCTTCCTTATGGGAGGAAGGCACTTGCCTTCTATGAGGAAGGTGCGTCTTCTAGTGGTGCCTTTCTTATGGGAGGAAGGCGCTTTGCTTATCATGGCACCTTCCCATCGGTGCCTTCCTGATGATAGGAAGGCGCTTCCTTCCCTTTTGTGCCTTCCTGAAGGAGGAAGGCACTTTTCTTTCCTTGGTGCCTTCCTGGAAGTGGAAGGTGCCTTCTTACTTTTGGTGCATTCCTAGAATAGGAAGACACCTATGTTCTCTTGGTGCCTTCCTAGAATAGGAAGGCACCCACATTCTCTTTGCGCCTTCCTGGAAGAGGAAGGTGCCTACTTTCTCTGTTCTTGGAAGAGGAAGGTGCCTATGATCTCTACATTGACCCCCAAAGAAACAACGTGCCAGGTCCATCAAAAAGACCTCGACTGATCAAAATCTAACTAAACCAACTAAAATTCCACAAAACACATTGAAAACACACAAATTAGATAACATGAATAATTTCATCAAATATCTATATAATCATTTATAAAAGTACGTAATCCTTATTATACAGCCGCATAATGATCAAGAAAATGTGTACAAAATATGAGAATTTCTAGTGCTCATAATTTTGCATAATGGGACTAGCAAGGATGACCCTTTTAACTTAGAGGTTCATACCAAGTATGGTGTTATCCCTCTTTGACAAAAGATGTTTTTAAGATGTGAAAATTGTGCTTGGTTCAAGAATGTTTTGGAGTCAATTCCAAAAACTCAAGATTTTCTTAGTGTAAGATGTGCAATGGTCCTAAGAAAAGCCTGACATGTATTTAGTAGGTTGCTTAAAACACTAGGAATGTCTGAGTGATCGAAAATACCTAGGAATTATGAATGCATATTTTGCTAATGACAATTTGACTTTAGTGGAATTGTGTGGATGACCAAGTGCCCCCGATTAAGGCAATATGACTTTTGTTGGACCAATTAGGATCTTGAACTAGATAAATGATCCCTAAGATGATATATGAGATGTAGATGTGAATTAAATGTATGAAATGCAATTTTATGAAATGTGAAATGCAATATGAAATGTGGGTGAATGCCTTGATTTTGTAATGTAGATGCAAGTGAAATACAATGTTATGAATAAAATGTATGCAAATATTTTTATGTATTATCCATGTATATATATAACAATCAAATCATGCATAGAATACTTTCAAGTGTATAATATTAAGTGGTTCGGATTCTTCCTCTCCCTATAGATTGGTAAGCCTATAAGTGTCATTACCCACTCTTTGTATGACAATGTATGGACCTAGCCAATTAGACAAGAATTTATCATGAAGATGCAGTAACGCATTGGTGTTTTGCTGGTTTTCTTTAAGAATGATATCTCCTACTTGGAATTCATGTAGATGAAATTTGGTGATGTAAGCAAATTTGAGATGGTCTTGATATACTCATAAATTCTTTAAATCATTGACCCACCTCTCATCAACAATTATGAGTTGGTTAAGACGTGCTTGTCTAGCAGTGTTGTCATCTATGAATTCCTACAAAGAAATTCACAAGGAAGGGATCTCGAGCTCAAGAGGCATGATTGATTCAGCTCCATAGACCAATGAAAATGGTGTTGCCCCTATAGGCATGCATATGCTTGTTCGATAAGCCCATAATTCTAAGGGAATTTGTGTATGCCAATCTCTATGATTTTCTTTGATAATTGAATTGAGAATAGCGATAAAGGTCTTGTTAGAATCTTTAGCTTATCAATTTTCTTGTGGGTAATAAGGAGTCGAGAAACTATGTTGGATGTTATATTTCTCACAAAGTGCTCGAACATACTTATTCTTAAAATACTTGCCATTGTCTAAAATGATTTTGAAGGAGATACCAAAATGACAAATTATGTGATGGAGTATGAACTCCACAATTCAAGGTCCTATCATGTTGGTTAGAGGAATTGCCTCAACCCACTTTGTGAAGTATTCAGTGGCTGTTATAATGAGTGTATGTTTTTCTTAAGAACGTAAAATTTTTCCAATCAGATCTAGGCCCCATTGTGAAAAGTTCCAAAGGCTTTGAATAAGTTTCAAAGCTTGTGATGGTACATGAGTTAAATTAACATGTTCTTGACACTTTTTGCAATGTTTGACATAGGTGCAACAATCACATTCCATTATGGGCTGATAATAACCCATGCATAAGATACGATTTGCAATGGACATTCCACTAAAATGACCACCACAAGTACCATCATGATCTTTAGCTATCACTCTTTGAGACTCACTAGACTTGAGACAACGAAGGAGGACTCCATCATAACCATGTTTATACAACACATTCCCCAAAAAAACAAAATGAGCTACCTTTTTATTGAAAGTGCATTTTGTAGTTCAAGACATGTCAGATGGGAGTGTTCCAAATTTGAGAATGGCTACTATTTGGCTCGACCAGGGCTCATATGAATCCAACTGGATAAAGCAAACATCCTTTTCATATTTTGACTCAGCACGGGAAATTGTAGATTTAGAGATCATTGAAATGATAAGGGATTGTACCTCTCCAAATGAGTCCTTTGGAATCAATGATTCTAGGGAGGTCATTGCATCTGTAAATCTATTAGTCGAATGTGGAAAACTATTGATTTCATACCATTCAAACTTAGAGAGCAACTTCATTTCTCCTCCATGATATAGTTTAATTGTAGGCTCTTTTATTTGTATTCTCCATTGATTTTCTTGATGACAAGTTGAGAATCACCAAATATCCTAATATGCTTAAATGCTCATAGCTATAGCTAATTGAAGACCTAAAATTAAGGATTCATACTCTAGAGTATTTTTTATGCATTGGAAATCAAGTTTGAATGATAAGGGAATAGGTGCCCCTTGGGGTGTATGAAACATGACTCTAGCACCTTGACCTTTTGTACACTTAGAGACATCAAATATTAGTGTGATATCGACGTTTTCCTTGGGAATGGCATATTATTCTTGCTCAGTGATAGAAAATACCAAATCATTTGGGAGCTCAATAATCAAAGGATGATCACTATGTAGTGGAACTTCCACAAGTTGATTAGCTATTACCTGACCTTTAATGGACTTTTGGCTAATGAATTCCAAGTCAAATTTAGTAAGGAGCATTATCCATTTAGTGGTGTGAGTATTATTGTAATTGTGGGACATCATGTAATGCAAAGTATTTTCTCTAGATGTGGCATAAGTTGTGTGGCTAAGCATGTAATATCAAAGTTTCTTAGTGGAAAAACCCACTGCTAAGTATAATTTCTCTACATAAGTGTATCATGTTTCATAGCTTACCAATGTTCGACTAATGTAGTAGACAACTTGCTCTTGATTTTGTTCATTATTTTGTGCAATCATTGTCCCTAAGGCAAAGCTCATTGCTGAGACATAAAGATAAAATGGGACCCTCGAACAAGGAGAAGCTAAGACTTGCAGAGAACCTAGGTATTTCTTAATGTCATCGAAGGCTTTTTAAAATTCATCTGTCCAAGAGAATGGCACCCCTTTTGTAGTAGGTTATTGAATGACCTACATCTATCAAAAATTTATGCAGTAAAATGATGGATTGATTTAATATTTCCTTGTAAACTATGCAATTCCTTTAAGTAAGTTGGGGGAGACATCTCCATGATAGCCTTGACCTTGTTAGGGTCCACCTCTATGCCTCTTTTGGAGATAATGAATCCTGGAAGCTTGCCTAAGGTAACACCAAAGACACATTTATTGGGATTCAACCTTACATTATACTCTAGGAATCAGTTGAAAACGTTTTCCAATACACCAATATGTTCTTGTGAAGTTTTGGATTTAGCCAAGATATCATCCACATAGTCTTTGATAATCTTATGCATGTAGTCATGGAAGATGTATGTCATGGCACATTGATAATTTACACCTACATTTTTGAGGCCAAAGGCATCACCTTGTAAAAAGTTCCCCAAGGTGTAGTAAATGATGTTTTGTGTTGGTCATTAGGATTTATTTGAATTTGGTTGTATCCAAAATAATCATCCACGAGTGAATTCATGTCCAGCGCAAGTATCGACAAGAGTATCGATGTTTGGGAGAGGGAAATAATACTTAGTATATGCTTTATTAAGATATTTAAAATCATTGCACATGCTTATCACCCCATTAGGCTCGTGAATGGGTACCATGTTTGAAAGCCACTCAGGATAGTTGATTGGAACTATGAAGTTCACATCTAAGCATTTTTTAAGATCTATTTTTATCAATAAGGCCACGGTAGGATGCATTATCCTAAGTTTTTGTTTGAATGGCTTAGCATAATTCTATAAGGTGATATTGTGTACAACCAAACTAGGTTCAATACTGGGCATGTCCTTGTAAGGCCATGTAAATATGCCCTTCTTCCTTTTGAGGAGAGCAATAAATTGCTCTTGTTCATTGGATGATAAATGTTTGATAAGCTTGATAATTTTGGGATTATCTTTGTCTAAACTAAGTTCCACATTGATTGTGTCTTAAATAGACATGTGGGAACCTTCCTCAAGTTTATAGGGCATAGGGATCAGATGAATATCTTCTAAGATGTTATCAAACTCTTCTATCTTATCCTCATCTATTTTAGCCTAGAAAATCTTGGGATCCGAAGGTGAAGTTGAAGGCAAAGGCAGAAGGGATGGAGGAATGTAGTTGGTGGAGGCCCTTAAAATTTCCTCAAAAAAGATAAATTTGGAGAAGGATGAAGGCAAGGAAATATTTTCCATATCAATAAGAGTTATGTCAATTGGAATTGGTTTAACCGGATTGTATGGATTACGGAGTGGGGTAAATAAATCAATAAGATTCATGTTGACTTATGGGTAAGGTGGACAAGGTTGAATGAAATGGAATGGAATGGGTGGAACCTAAGAACCTATGATAAGAGCTTGGTTAACCTGAATAGTAGTAATAAACACAAAATATATTTTACTAAATGATATATACATGCAATGCTACAAAAGAAAACATGTTTTTGTTGATTTTTTGATTGATTTTTTTTGTTTTTTATCAATAGTGGTAAAAACCACTATTTGTGTGTTATATACACATGTTACAAGTTGGGTTATAAAATGGCTTAAAGTAATGGAGGTGGTGGTTCACTAGTAGGGGTGGCTCACTCTTGTGGAAGAAGCAAGTGAAGGATGGGCTCATGGATGGAAAACATGTTGAGATAAACTTATCTTGTTTGGTATGGGGAATAATGGGCTCTGATTCTTCTTCAGATTCATCATTATCGACATAAGCTCAAATTGTTCATAGATTTCATCATCATAATTATCATATGGAAGGCTTCTTCTCATGAATTGAGGTTAAGCCTTTGGAAGGCTTGTTCAAGAGAAGAGGTGGTAGGGAGTGGGTGGTAGCCCAAACGTAAATGATCATGAACCTATTGATATGGAACATCGATAGGTTGATGCACTCCCTATTCATGCAATCCTAAGCCATATACTTGCCAATTGACTATGTAAAAATATAGAGATGGAAATCCCATTATGTTTGGAATATTGGCAAGTTTTGGTTCTTTGGGTTCTTCTATGGTAGATGGACTTGATAAATATTCAATCCCCCCATATACAAAATTTATGCTATTTGGAGTTGAACCCCTATTATAAACTGTTGCTATTTCTAAAGGTACATCATGTGAGTGACCAAAATCCTTAGCACTAAGGATGGTTAGGGGTGTGATGGTGATGTCACCAACCATGTATTTACCAATACCAATATTGGTGAGGTGAACCTTGACTTGGGATGACATGGGAGGATTATGGTCAGGTGATGTCTCAGGGAATGGTTTAGATGGAGGTATCTCACAATCTATCAATTTGAATTGTGAAACATTAGGTGATGACAATGGATTGGTTTGGGAATGTTGTTTAATGGATGATGATGATGAACTAGATGGCAATGATGTTAATTATGTGGATTGATTGTGACCACATGTGCATGTAGTCACTAATAACAATGATGGGTATGTGGAAGCTTGATGAGATTTGGTGATAGGGAGATCTTCCAGAATGGGATCCTTTGATGAAGATATTGGTGAAATGGTGGATGGATTGGATGATGGAAAAATAAAAATGTGAGTAGAATGGAGCATGGAATTATAAGTATTTGAGATGAAATTGCAATACTTAAATAGTTTGACGTTCATCGGTATGCAATGTACTTGTCACTCATAAACATATTTCAAAAATTGATGTAGTATTCAAGGGACACATCTCATTTTACTCATCCAAGGTATTACAAGGAGTGCATTATACGTCATGGATCCTTCCATGATGTGGAACATTGTGTGCAACATTTTAACCCCTACTTTGAAGGGCAAAACAATAGTGTCAACTATGGAACACAAAGCATCATTAAATTCTTTGAAGGTGAATGATGACTTAGTAATGTGATATGGATTAAGTTTAAAATGATGAAGTGCATATGTGGTGATGATGTTTATAGAGGCACCGGTATCAATTAGGACTTTTTAAAAAGACTTCTTGTCAATTATAGCCATGATATGCAAAGGAGGGTAGATGGATTCTGATGAGATTGTCTTAATCTCAAAATCATAAAATGTTTTGGAAGGTTCCATGCATGTTTGGATGCTCCCCAAAAGGTTGTTGAAGGCATTAGGATCTTGTGATTGTATTTTTATGGATTTCAAAATATCCATTAATACCTAACGATGTGGAGGAGATTCTTGGATTAACTCTTCGATTGATAATTTAGCAGAAGCTATTTTTATACTTGTAGTTAAATATCTACTCAATGATATGATTGGTTGAGGTGGATGCTTTATGGGAGGATTTGGTGGATTTGATTAGCTAGGGATATGGATGGGTGATGAAGGATTAGAGGAAAGTTGGTTGGGTGGCAATTTAGAAGTTTGTGATACACTTTCTTGAGGTGATTGCCTTTGTTGGTTATTCCTTTGACCTCTAGTAACCACATGAATGACCCCCACAAATCCTTAGTATTGTTGAATGTGATTGAATTGTTTAGGAGGAGTTTTAGTGTTAGTTCTCCCTATATTTGGTTGCACCTCCTCGTGATGAGGAAGTGGTGTTTGAAATATACCAAGATTTTGGTTTTGTTGAGAGAGGGGATTATCAAGCTTGATCACCCCCAAGTCAATAAGGTCTTGTACTACATTTTTAAACACATGTCAGTTGTTTATGTCATGCCCATTTTTCCTATGATAAGAACAAAATAGGTGTTCCTAATCATTTTTACCACATCTAGCAGGATAATCCGGTCTAATATCGAGAAAATCAAGTTTATTTGTCTCATACAACCTTACAAAAAGGGAGACATATGACTCGGATAATGGAATATATTGGTGATCTTATTAGACATAATATCGTCTGGGATGATTTTCCATAGTTGGTACTATTTTCTAAACTGTTGGAGCTTGTGTTGTTGAGGGAACTGTATGATATGAATTTTGTTGCATAGGTTGTTGTTGAGACATTACTGGCTAGCTCATGACCACTTGATTGACTTGATTGGATTGGGTGGCTTGGGTAGCCTTTCTTGATTTTTATTGGCCTAAATAGTTTCTTTTGTGTTGGCCCTTGTTCTACCATTCTTTCTTTTTAGGCTTTAATATTCTTGGATTTTAATATCCTCAATGACGCTAGACTAAGCTAAAGATTTTTCAAATGATTGATATGTTCATAGTTGAAGCATCCACGAGATAGGTTTTAAGCAACTCTTGGTGAATAACTTAATTAGCTCATCCATTGGTAGGGTGAATGGCAATTTAGTGATGATAACCCTCCAACGATTTCCAAAATCATAGATATATTCATCGTCATGTTGTCTTAAAGCATATACATCCAAAAATGAGATCTTATTAATATTTAGGATGAAATAATCAAAGAATTGATAAATAAATGTCTCAAAAGTATAGATAATATGGCTTGGTAATTGATTGTACCATTCTATACCATCCCCTCCCAATGTTTGAGGAAAATTTGAAGCATGAGAGCATGATCATCTTGAATTTGAAAGCAAGAATGTACAAAAGTGCTCACATATTCTTTGGGATCCTCAGTTCCCTTAAATTTTTCAAACTTAGGTACCATAAAATCTATCGTATATGGCAGGAATGGTACTGAAGGATGAATTGGTTGATTGATCAATTAGCGTAAGGTTAGTTTCTAGTTTGAAAAACCAAGAGTAAATTGTGTCAATTGATCTATTTATTTTTGTATGGCCTCAATTTGAGGGTCTTCCTTAGGAATGTGGAAGCCCTGAATTACCTGATGAGTTTTTGGTGGAGTGGAGAAATATTATGGAGTGACTAAATAATGAGGATATTTATATTTATGGCTAGGTGAATTTGATGTAATTTGATGAATGGGAGATTATTTATGAAAATATGGGGAATTATGGAATGATATTGATGTATGGGGATTATGGCTAGAATGGCCAATGGGAATAGGATGGGTAGTGGTATGGCTTTGTGGGAGAACAGGGATAGAAACCATAGAAGACTATGATACCCATGATGGACCCTAATTAACAAGGATATTCTGAGTAGAGTTATGTAAAGTCTCAAGGTTTATCTATACTTATTGTTGAGAGTTGTGATGCTCTCTAAGCAATTTGTTCAGGTGTTCCCATGCCTCACTAATATCTCTATAAGATTATAAGGGTATGGAATTATATGGTATAGAATATGTGGTTTGGGTACAAGTTACACTAGGTATGGCAACTTGTGAGGTTGGAACCTGTGAAGCAGCATTTACGTGTGCTTCATACAAGGGATTGGTGTAAGTGGAGGTGTAGGAGGTGCTAGGAGTGCATGAAGTTTGGGGAATAGACACATGGGATGAAGGTGTAATTTATGCCTCAAAAATAGAGTTAGTATACACCTGGGTAAAGGTGAATGGGGGCTAGAAATAAGCAAGTTCTTATTGTAAAGTAGACTCCTATCTAGGTGAATTGGGAATGGAGTCTAAGATATAACTAGAAGACTTCATGAAATCTAATACTCTTGCCATGTCTATATGGGTAATGTGGTTGTATATGGTAGGTGATTTTGATTCCTATTGGGGCATGGCCATATGAAATTCTATGGAGGGCAAGGAATATGATGGACCTACAGATAAATCTGCTTATGTCACATTCAAGGAATCTATCACAAAAGTTGTGGGGAATGTGGATGAAGACTCCATTAAGTTATCTCGACTTATAGCTTTCTTTTGGTTTCTAGTTAATACCATAAGAAAATAAATCAAAATATAGATTAAACTATCAAATGTAACACAAAAATGAAATATTTAAGGAAACAAACAACCAATGCTAAGTTTCAACCAATGTGGCTTACCTTGTTCATTGATTATCTCCTCTTAATATGTATTCATTTTAAGTGTTAGTCTTATGTGTTTTGATGTTCTAATATTGCTTAACAAAAAAAAGTTAAAAAACTATGGTGAATATAGGGCAATGAGATTCTTATTGATGATGAAATCTAGCAAGTTTTCTTGGGGGTATCCTATGGTTTCTATGGGTAGATATTGGTGGATGGAGATGAATTCCATAATCACCAAATCTCAAGCAATGGTTGGTGATGAAATCCAACCACTACTATTTTGAGTGAAACGTGTAGCGTGTGAATGTATTTTAAAGTATTTTTTTATTAGTGTGTACAAACAATGTTAAAAGCAACTAATTTCATAAATTTAAATCATAAGCTCATAAGATAATGCCAATTTCTTCAAAGGATGTGAAGTACACTACTTAAGACCCCTTGTCTAAATAACAACTGGAGGGTTAGTCCACATATCTACCTAGAATCACCCAACTAGAAGGAATACTTTTGGAACCCTAATTATGTTCCTACTTAGATAAATAAAAGAAGGTACTTCTAACCCCAAAAATACAATACTATGTTATGCAGATTCTCAATTCAGATGCAAACAAAATGCAACATTTTATATTTGTGAATACATGAAAAATAGAAACCCTAATTATGATGTGTGAATGGATGTAAATATAAAATGCAAACTAGAATGACTTATTTTCCATATTACTTTATGATTGTTTATTTTAAGCTTGAAATCTGAAAAATACATAAAATAACCCAAAATACGTAAAATCAAAAACTTGGATTTTAGATAGTGGACTTAATAGACAACCTACGTATTTATTCCAAATCAATGTAAAACACAGTTGGGCATTTTTTAAATGCACCTGGGAATTTTTGGATAGCCTCCAAGCATCGTTGGGTGTTTCACACTCTCTCTATAACTTTTGTGAACTTTTAGAAACCCTATATCTAGCAAAAGACATGTGATTCATGCTTTTGAAAATCTGCAAAATAGTACAACAAACATCAAGTTAGAATGGCAAGATAAATCAAACCATGGAACCCTTAGGGGGACCCACCATGATCACCATTTGTGAAGATAAAAACATGATACCAAGCAATGCTAAATAAAATAGAATTCAAACAACCATATATTGTACAACAAATAAGATTTATATTAAACGGGGGGAGCCTAAAAAACTTTTTTTTATAATAGCGGATTTAAGAATCCTTTTTATACAATTATTACAAATATTGCTAGGGTTCTCTGAAACCCTAGCTACAACAAATGGTGGTGTATTCAATTGTATATTGCTCCCAATAGGTTTGAGTGGGCTTCTATGTATCCTATGTTGGGACACTCCAGCTTAATCAACTATTCAATGCTTCTGATGAACTGTATAGCCTACACACAAATAAACACTAGAGAGTAATAATAATGAGGGCTCCACTGTGTAAGCTCTTAGAAATCACCACTAAAATTCTAGCTATAACAGTATGAAATGTGAACAGAATTAAACTATGTGCAATATAACCGAATAAAGTAAATTTATCTTGCTCTTTGCTTGTTGTTCATTGTTGGTTGGATCTGTTATAGATTGATGGTGAATGTGTGCCCTAGTGTTGCTTGAAGGCTAGGGGACTATCAAAAGTCCTTACATAAAATACTCGTAAGCACCTAGAAGCTACAAAAAATACCTATGGGTGCTTGGACCTAGTAGGAAAGTGCCTAGAGGTGCTCAGTGGTGATAGAAAGTGCCTAGAGGTGCTTAGCATATGAGGGAGGATTCTACAGAAGTAGATATTATGCAGGCGAGGCATACGGTGGTGATGATGGTGAGTGAGAGAATAGGGAATGTGATGGATGGAATGAGATTAGGGTATAAAGGCTAGGTGAGAACTCTAAAACACTTCAAAAGGTCAGGTAACTCAAAGGCTCAAGGAATTCAAAAACTTAGGTTTCTTAGGGGTTGAACCATCAAAATAGCTCCTATTTATAATCCAACCTACGGCATGCTAGGGTTTCAATGACACTAATCATGTGGCTGAGATTAAAGCATGTATAAGGGTATATATTAAATTTAGGCTATGGCATGGATTACTATGGATGGATGGATGAGATTAAATGAAATCAGATGGCTGGGATTGATTTATTTATATAAATATATATTTTTTAAATATATAAAATATTATTATTTAAATAAATATATATAAATAATAGGTAAAAATGGTGGGAAAAATAGGATGGAGGGCAAATAACTATGTTTTGAGGTGGAAATGGTGGGAAGGCATGGATGGAGGACAAATGGCTAAATTTTTGTGTCTACATATGTCCCTTTTTGTACCATGTTGCATGAAACACAATATGGTGTAAAAATACAAGACCTCTGATCAGGTTAGGCACAACAACAACTTATCTCTCTTATTGGAATGTGAAGATGAAATCAAATACAAGTGAATAAATTTTTTTGGAGTTATTGTGTAGCTTACCCCCACAAATTGTGAATGAGGTTGTGGATGAATCTCATGATCCAGTTGAAAAATCTATGTGGATGAAATTTGGATGATATGAATGATGTAAAATATGATACCATTAATTTCCCCAATTATGGGAAGTGATTTGTTGAAAAATGTGTCTATTTTTACCCCAATAGATGAAGGGTTTTATGAAAATGTGTGATGGAAAATGTGTCTATTTTTACCCCAAAAAATGAAGGAATTTTTTCCAAGTGTAGATTTCATGATCATGTAAGATGAATCAAATTGTAGGAAAGTCAAAACCAAATGTGGTTACCCCAAATTTGGTGTGATTCGATGCTATTGAAATAGTTTGCCTTTTGGTGCCATTGATATGCAAAAATGAATATGCAAAGAAAAATAAAAGTAGTCATCCTCGGAGGGCCAGCTAGTGACTATCATATAGTTTCTAGAATTGGAACCAATCACCCTAGCTAAATCTAGTCGATATGATGACTTTCAAGGAAATGTGTAATGATGAAAGTTGATTTTGTCCATGTTTTAAGCCTCACAAACTAGGCCATCAATGACAATGTTTGTGCAAATTATTCTTGGCAAGGTTTCATGCAAAATGTGAAGTACCAAATATGATTGTGATCTCGAGCAAGGAGATAAGTGATGATGATCATGGAAAACTGTCCTTATGGTATGCTATTCATCTTACTGAATTTCATGGATGCAAATCACTGCAATCACCAAGTATATAGAAAAACCTACTTGTTGAGTGGTATTTTCACCCGGTTGTGAAAGTACACTCTCCTTTAGGATTTGGGTTCCAAATCCCCTCTTGCAAAGAATTTAAACAAACAACTTCTCCAAGGTCTTCATTGTATTAGCATTTGCGTATGTGTATTAGTAATCTCAAATAAAGATATTCAATTTAAATGCTTGGAACACCTTAGTGATTGCAAGT
Source organism: Wollemia nobilis (assembly GCA_028583015.1). Classification (NCBI taxonomy): domain Eukaryota; kingdom Viridiplantae; phylum Streptophyta; class Pinopsida; order Araucariales; family Araucariaceae; genus Wollemia; species Wollemia nobilis. The sequence continues at coordinate 2,240,043 of JAQPPZ010001711.1, read as the reverse complement.
AACTATAAACAATGGGCAATGTTGATTTATTTCACCATGAAAATTTAGTGATTGTTCATTGTTTTTTTGGATTTTGAATTTTTTTTAAATGTTTATTTTAATGCCTGAAGGTTACAAAAAGTTAAAACTTTTTGGAAAAAATAAAATGCAAAAAATGAAAATGAAATGCAAAAAACTAAAAATAAAATGCATTCAGTATGATGTTATCCTATTTCGACAAAACCAAAGATGTGAGGTCTCCGTGCATGCAACCTAACCTATTGGACCTACAAACAAGCACAATCTAGATAAGCTAAGTGCTGGCTCCTAGGGTACGAAATAAAATTCAGATTTTAAATATTCGCCTAATGCAACCCACAAAAAATGGCATTAAAATTATCTATAAATTTGAAATCTAAAAAAATAAAAGAATAAACATTAAATCCATAGCATGCAAAGAAAATATCCTTCTTTCTTGCCCACAAGATGCAAATTTCTAAAAAAATTTGCATTAAAAATATATCATTTTACAATAGCAAAATTTTTGGTTTTCCCAAACCAGTCTATGGAAGAAAAACAACTCAAACAGGTCCAGAATTGCCTTCTCGCCTTCAAATCTGCAACTCTACTTGCAACGGTTTCCAACCACTATCCATGAAGAAGAAAAACCAGTCTATGAAAGAAAAACAACCCAACTAGGTCCAGAATGGCTATCTTGCCTTCAAACCTGCAACGCTACTTGCAGCATTTTTCCACCTCTTTTTTGGCCTCTTTGAATGGTGTATTTAAACTTGTGAAAACATTATTTCTCCTTCCATTACGGTTCATTTCATTTGCCAATGACTGTTCGTTTCACCTTCCCTACATGTGTGTGCCTCGGTTCCCAAGAAACTTTTCACTTTTATTTTGTGGCCCTTCGTTTCATTTTCTCCACATAGGCTTGCATCCATTTCCTTTCGTGTGTAACGACCATCTTAAATGATTTCCAATCATTAAATATTCCTTATGTAACATTTTATCTTATTTACTAGATTTTTTCCTTATGTCCATGTCACTATGCAGGTCTATTCCCTTGGCAAAAATGGAACATGTCGCTATATCGCAATGCTTCTTGTTTCTCTGTTTGCCTGCCCCTTTTGAATCGTGAAAATGTAACATGTCACGATATCGCGACACTTTTTATTTCTTCTCTCTCTCTTTGCTTTGAATCGTGAAAATGCAACATGTCGCGATATCGTGACACTTTTTCTTTCTTCTCTCTTTCTTTGCTTTGAATCACGAAAATGCAACATGTCGCGATATCGCGACACTTTTTCTTTCTTCTCTCTCTCTTTGCTTTGAATCGCAAAAATGCAACATGTCGCGATATCGTGACACTTTTCTCTTTTTGGCCACGATGATGCAACATGTCGCGATATCACGACACTTTTTGTCTTTGGCCACGAAAATGCAACATGTCGCGATATCGCGACACTTTTTCTTTTTTGGCCGTGATGGTGCAACATGTCACGATATCGTGACACTTCTTTTTTGGCCACGATGATGCAACATGTCGCGATATCATGACACTTTTTTCTTTTTGGGCTGCGATGGTGCAACATGTCGTGATATCGCGACACTTTTTCTTTTTGGCCGCGATGGTGCAACATGTTGCGATATCACGACACTTTTTCTTTTTTGGCCGCAACAGTGCAACATGTCGCGATATCGCGACACTTTTTCTTTTTTTTTCCGTGATGATGCAACATGTCGCGATATCGTGACACTTTTTCTTTTTTGGCCGCGATGATGCAACATGTTGCAATATCACGACACTTGTTCTACTTTGGCCGCGATGGTGCAACACGTCGCGATATCGCGACACTTTTCCTCCTTTGGCCGCTCCCTTTGCTTTGGACCACGAAAATGCAACATGTCGTGATATCGCGACACTTTTTCTCCTTGTGGTGTTTTGCTTTTTTCTTTGATCTTTAGCATATGGGCCACTTTGGTCTTCTTGGAAAACATGCAAAAAAGGTGGGTCCCCAATTTTGGGGTACGTTGTGGATCACCCACAACAAATGGCGACTCTGCTAGGAAATGCTCCTAAGCATTTCGATGAGAACTCAACCTAAAAACACATAGACTCAAATACAAGTGTTAGCAAATATCCCAAGAATAAAACTAGATGAGAAATACATGAAACATTAGAATTATTAAGCATCAGCTCGGTGTGTGTAATGTGCTTCATTCCCTATTGTTTGAAATTGATAAACATTCCATTATCAATTTCACTTATGATTCGTATGCAAGGCTATGAATGATTTGTGCAGGATTTGATGTATTATGAAGATGCTAGAGATATAACAACCTACTTTGCAAAGACTCAGACCTTCTAGTATCATGAACAAACATATTAAAATTTTCAAACCCTCTTAGGACCAAATATATGTATACTGAATTAATTTACTAGATCCCAAATTTGGTTATATGTCACTACCATCTCGAACCCATGTGCAGGTGTAAGTGAAATCAGAGCTTTGGGGAATAGGATTCCCAACCTAAGCGAGATGGGAATTTAATCCTATCCTTACTACTCTGATCCAAAATTAATTACCTCATCTTGAAAAAAATGATTTAACCTGTTATGGATGAAACTATTAGGCTAGCCTATCCGTTTGAGAAGTCAATGGTCTTGCTTTTAGACAAGACATGTTGCCACACATGAGCATACTCCACTGCTAGCAGGCATCTATAGCCCCAGTGGAGATTAACCCCATAATCCATGGTTTGGCTTTACTTTGATTTCTTGGACCTTGGGGATGACTACCCATCCTTGCAAGGGACATGTAGTACGATCCTTCCAATCCAATATTAGTAAAGAAATGAAAAATATTTTCTTTTGAATTTCAAGTTCTTGAGTGGGCAAAATAGAAGCTTTGGGGAATCAAATTCTCAACCTAAGCGAGATGATAATTAGACCCTATCCTTACTACTCCATGAAGGTCAAATCAGAGCTTTGGGGAATTTGATCCTCAACCTAAGTTCGATGAGGATTTAACCCTATCCTTACTACTCTGATTTTAGGCTTTAAGCATTATGGGAGTGGTGAAAACCACTATTTTAAGGATTATGTTGCATAATAGGATAGACACGAAATACTCCTTTCGCCTCACCTTTTCTTCCAAGTATGGTTTTGACCATTTTGCTCAAGATCCTTTTTAATATGCGTAGAACGTGCTTGGTTCAAGATAGTTTGGGCATCAGTTCCCAACCTTAGGATCCTTTTAATATATGTTATGTAATAACCCTAAGAGGATTCGACACCTTTTCAATGATTGCACATGAAATGAAGATGCAACTGAGATGGAATGTATATGCAATGCGGAATGTACATGAGATATGAATGCATTGCTCCTTTTGAAATGTGGATGGAGTATACCACCTACTTTGCCATAATTTATAAAACTGACAACTTCCTGCATCACAAGTTCCAAATGATACTCTTTAATGTGTTTGCGAAAATTCGTGGAGCTTTTTGCAATACAATTCCAATGTTTCATATTCTCCTAGTCTTAGTCAACATTCATAAGGACCTAAGTTAACAAACCAAAAGTGTCCAAAGGACCAACACACAAAACTTAAAACCAAAATGAGATCCAATCCAAAACCAAAACACGAAAACCACAAGTATATACAAATGTACAAAACAAATTTGGATTATCATTTTCTCGGATCCCAAACCTGATTAGAATTCTTTAAAAGACATATGATGTGATACACATACCAAGTTTTGCAGGAATCCAACAAAAACAAGACCAAACCAAACAAAGAAACAAACTTCCACTTGCCCCTCTCACCATACCAATTTGATTTAGTTCCATTAGTATTCTCATAGGTGAGATTCAAATTACCAATTTGATTAGACAATGGTTGATTTTCAGTTCTTTCTTGTCTATTCTTTAAGGTGCAAATTTCATAATTCCATTCATGATTTAGAACTAGGCTTTCTTTATTCAAAATGAAAATTTGTAAGCAAGAGCCTATTTCTAAAAATTTCAAAGCTAATTCATTTTCCATGTTCTTAGGCAAATCAAAATTGTGCAACAATTTACAAGCATCTAGGATATTTACTAAATGGGGATCATTAAGAATTTTTATACTAGATTCAAGAATTAATTGTTGATGAATTTGATTTAGCAATTTAAGTGCATCAAGCTCCTTTTCATTCATTAAATTAATGTTATCAAAGGTGTGGTTAGAAATTAATCATTTTTCTTCATTCACCTTCAATGGCATTTTATCATAAATATCATTTGAATTATACAAATCTTCACCTAAATCTTGGATGTTTGGATACAAAGGTTTAGATTTTACCTTTTTCACATTTTCATTTACCAAAACTTGGTGAGGATTTGCAATTTCCTCTTTTACCTCATGGTCTTCATATTCTTCATTGATTACTTGTTCATCAAACATACCAAAATTGGGCACCCAATTAAAAGCATGCCCATGCTTTTCAACCCTCAAATATTCTTGGTCGAAGTGTATGTCAAGTAACTCATCTTCATGATAAATCGCTTTCGTTGCTTCCAATAGATCAACCACTTTGTCATTTAATTCCAATTATTTGTTCACTATCCATGGTATCTCTTCCAACACATCCTCAAATTGTATAGGAGTTGTACTATCTTCCTTTGAGTAGGCGATTATGTTGTCTTGTATATCAATTGGCACACAAGTTTCATTAGCAGTTTTGGAGTGAGTGTAGTCTTCCCACTTCTTCCATGAATCATAGTAGTCATCCTCCAAGTTCAAGTTGTGACGTTCAACTACTTCTTCAACATCTTCCAATTCATCAATGTGCTTCTCATCAAATTCACCTTCACCTTCCTTAGATGGTTCAATTATTTCCAAAAGTGGGTCATTTTTTGAATTCCAATTTATAAGGCTATCATAGTCCAACTTGGTGACCCCTGATTCGATTTTATCACAACTTGGAGGGTGAAGAAATTTTTGATCATTAAATCCAAGCTTCTCATCGAGAGTGTCTTCCAATAACAAGTGGTGAAATTCTATCATATCTTCAAATTAATTTATTGGTTTTCTTACAATTTCACTTTCAACCACTTCTTGTTCCAAGATTTCATCCTCTTCTTCCTCATTCTCACTCTCTTGATGATATAGAGTTTCCATCACAAAAATGTTGTCCTCTCCTTGTTGATGTTGGGGTGGACCCTTATTTGGCACAAGTTCCAAATCATCCACTTGAGCTTGGAGACAATGGGTATACATAGCAATTTCGGGACAATTCCTTTCATTATGCTCCTTTGTATTATGCCATCTACACCCCTTTTCCCACGCAAAATCAGAAATATTAAGAATGGAACTAGAGTGACTTGGTCTTGCAGAAGTATCTATCTGATTAGCAATAGGGGGAGGCACACCCCCATTGTTTGGCTTCGTATTCCACTGTCTCCCTCTATTGTTGAAATTTTGATTTGGGTGAGGGGCATGGGATTCATACTTCTATTTTTGAACAAAATAATTACTCAATTTGTGAACCATATTTTTGAGCTCTTCAACCTCTAAATAAATCTCTTTCGGTTGAGCTATGTTATTACTAGTTCCAATAGGATTTGCGTAATTGGTGAAATCTTGACTTAACATTTGAGCCACTTGATTTGCATAGGGATTCACACTTTGAATCGGAATTGGATTGGGTGCGTAAGTGGGTGTTGATGAATATGGTTGTTGATAATGCAAAGCATTTATGCATGATATTTGTGGTGCCATGATCTGATTCATCATAGGATCTTGACCATATGGACCATATTGTCCTACCATAGGCATCTGGGAAAACCCATAACTCTGCGGTGTCATTTGTTGTTCAATTGTCATAGATTCATTGTAGGCTAGAGCAAGCATGGTAACTTGAGGATTTTGCCTTGCAAACATTGTCGTCATAGGATCCAATGCCCCAAAATATATTTGCAAAGCTACTATGGGATTAATGGCAAAATGCCAAAATTGCTCTATTATAGCACTTCTGAAATCTCTGATTAAAAGTTTGGATTGGCTCACCCTGGCCTCTTTTGCATGTAATGAACTGATTATAGATGATTGTGGGATCTAATGGTGACATGAATTGGTTGACAAAAGCATTCTCCATTTGCGTCCATGACGTAATGGAACCAGTAGGTAAGCAAATATACCATTCGTAGGCCACTGGGTCTAGGCTCATGGGGAAGAGTATACAAGCCACATCTTCATGTTGAACTTGCAATCTTATCAAAACATCCCTATAGGCCTGAATATGTTCTTCTACGGTCCTTGGGCCATTCGGTTTGTATTCGGGCAAAAATATCTCTATATTCTTAGGGATCTCGTGAATATCCCCTACAATATTCAAAGGAATGTTATTGGCTCCGTACCAAGGAGGTGGTGGAGGTTGGGCCATTTGATTCAAAATCAATGATGATAACCCTACAAGAACCTGACAAAACTCTCAGTACCTCAAAAAAAACCTGTGACACACAGAAAATCCTTCAATTAATGAAATTCAAAGAATAACCTCAAAATCAATTTGTTAGTCATGAAAGAAGGAACCTTGAAAAAGCAGTATTCTAAAAATGTAAATTAGTTTCTGATTCACTAGATCGCATATGCACAAGTGAAGAGCATCCTCCTAGTGTTGTAGGCTTTCTGATTCACAAGATTGCATTGCGCGCAGGTGAAGAGCATAATATCGACAACAAATATATTTTTAGACAAAATAATTCCTTACAAATAAGCATGAAATGACTAGCAAATATCAAACATGTAACGTATGAATAATCATGTTAGCATCAACCAAGAGGTGTATCCATTAAAATCAAATGAGAGTAATTGCATGGAGACAACCTCGTTAGTCAAATTTTTTTTTTTTTAAAATCAAATCAAGACACTTTATTCCTGTATGAACAATCAAAAAGCATTAGAACAATGCATAGCAATTCATGTCCTCATTTTAACACTACAAGGTTGTATTGTTAAAAGAGGGCTAAAGATAATAATCAATAGGGCATGAAATATTCAAAATTTAAATCCCTATAGCATTTAAATCACTCTAAAATAAAACAATTCAGGCCCTCCTTCTAGCGCCAATCTGTTGAGTGGTATTTTCACCCAGTTCTGAAAGTACACTCTCCTTTAGGATTTGGGTTCCAAATCCCCTCTTGCAAAGAAGTTAAACAAACAACTTCTCCAAGGTCTCCGTTGTATTAGCATTTGCATATGTGTATTAGTAATCTCAAATAAAGATATTCAATTTAAATGCTTGGAACACCTTAGTGATTGCAAGTAACTATAAATAAGGGGCAATGTTGATTTATTTCACCATGAAACTTTAGTGATTGTTCATTGTTTTTTTGGATTTTGAATTTTTTTTTAAATGCTTATTTTATGATGCAGGAGCATCCGACGACAGTAGAGCAATCTTGCATCCTCTAAATTTTTCTAAGTTTTCGAAGTACTTTGTATTTTAATTTGTTTCGGTTCTTCCCAAGGGGGGGAGTTTTGTAAAGAAATGGGAGAGTCTCGGGGAAGTTGGTGAAGTTTGGGCAAAAGTTGGGGTGGGGTCACGAAATCGTGACATGTCACGATTTCGTGACATGTCGCGAAATCGCGACCTCAAAGGCTTCGGCTTGTCAAGGGCCAGTTTTGTCATGATATCACGACATCACGATATCGTGGCATTTGTTTGCAGAAGCAAAAGCAAGGGGAGTTCTGTCAATATATCGCGACGTCGCGATATCACGACGTTGTGATATCGCGACGCGAGTTAACGCAGTAGGGCGCAAGGGAGTTTCTGTCGCGATATCGCGATGATATTAAAAAGGTGAATGCACGGTGCAGACTTGGGAGCGAAGATAGTTTGGTCGTGATATCGCGATGTCGATATATAGCGATGTCGCGATATCACGACAATTTGAGCAGATAGAGGCAGGGAAATGGTTGGGTCGCGATATCACAACATGTCATGATTTTGCAGCATGTCGTGATATCACGGCCAAGAAAATGGTAGACCAAGGTGGACACGTGGACGGCCATGCAAGGCCGAATTTGACACATGGCTACCACGTGTATTAAAGCAACTCAGCCAGTAAAAGAAAAGGCCAAAAATGGACACGCAGGCTGCCGCGTAAATTTAAATGGAGTTGACAACCGCGTGTATTAAAAATGGAGACAACCATCACAACAGTTCGAGGGATGGAAATTTTGAATGAGACAATAGTGCAGAAGAACGGACTGACCATGGCGGCGGTTGCAGGTTATGGGAAGCCATTAATGCAAGCAGCATGGTAGATCGGACAGTTGCCTATTAATGACAAAAAATTTGAAAATTTGGTCGAGGGGGAAAATCTAATTTAAATTTTGTTAGGCAGAGGCATTAATTGCCTAGAGGATCGAGGCCTCGATAAAAACTCAAAAATTTGTAAGGGAAGGGATGGTGAGTTCGGGATTGAGGAGGAAAGCTATGGGCCTTGAAACAGTACTGTAAAAACTGTATTAAGCAATTTCTTGGAAAATTAATGTGAAGTTTGTTGTGTGAATCTCGGCTTGCCATCAAGTGGTATCAGAGCAGGAGCTCCTGAGCGTGTAACAGATCACCGGAAGAGAGGCAGTTACACCAGGATCTATGGAAGGATTCATAAGGGAAGAAAGAAAAATGCCTCCATGAAGAAATCATGGTGGAGTTGGAAATGTGGTGCCGGTTGAAGACTTTCAAGCCTTGCAGAGACAAGTTCAAGCCCTGCAATAAGAGTTACGCAGAAGGCACGAGCCCGGAAGGGATGAGGGAAGTGAAGACAAAGTTGAAGAAGAAGACCAATCTGAGGAAGAGGAAGAGGTTGTGGATCCTACACAAGCCCGGTTGTACAAGGCCATCTCTCAGATTGGAAAGAAACCAAAAATGGAGGTTTCTACATACTCGGGAAACCTGAATCCAGAAGAGGTGATTGATTGGATAAATGATTTAGAAGAATACTTCGAATATGAGGAGGTTGAAGACCCTAATCGGGTCAGATTTGCTAAGACCAAGTTGAAAGGTCATGCCAGCATTTGGTGGAGGGGAATACAGTTGGAGAGGAACAAAAGAGAGGAGAGAATAACAAGATGGGATAGAATGGTAGAAAAACTGACAAGACAGTTTATTTCGGCAGATTACAAGTTGGATCTGCTAAGAAAAATGCAGAGCTTGAGGCAGACAAACAAAACTGTCCAAGAATACATCGAGGAGTTTTACAAGATCTCTATTAGAACTGGGCATTTAGAGGCAAAAAAATAAAAGGTAGCCCATTATATCAATGGGTTGAGACTCGGTATCCAGGAAGAGCTGAGCCTAGTACGGGTAAGCACCATACCGGCTTACCTTAAAGGTGGAAGAAAAACTGAATAGGCGGTTTGAATGCAAGTAAAGAGGAAGGGGCCATGGTGGAAGAACTAGTGGAAGAACCAGTGGAGAAAAATATAAAGACCCAAAGAAGACTAGTGAAGCCAGTAGTAACCAGGATCAAAGGGAAGAGGATGTTTATCAGCCCTGAGATCAGAACAGCTACCCAAGAGAACGGGGTGGATCTGGACAAGGGTTTGGAAGAGGAGTATTTCGTGGGACATGTTTCCACTATGGTGAAGAATGACATCGGGCATTTGAGTGTCCACAACACCGGGAAAGGATGAACAAGAGGCCTGAGGGTCCAGCCAAGGCTACTATGGCAGAGGAAGATGCTGAGTCTGAACATTCGAAAGAAGCGGAGAGAGGGGAAGCAATGATCATAAGAAGAGTCCTATTGAATGAGGAGAAGGACATAGATCAGAGAAGAAGTTTATTTTGCACAAGGTGTAAATGCGCGGGCAAGGTTTGCAATATTATTATTGACAATGGTAGCATGGATAACCTGGTTTCAGAAGAAATGGTTACCAAGTTACAATTAGAGAGAAAGAAGCACCCGCATCCATATCGGGTTGCATGGTTACAGAAGGACCATAGGGCCTTGGTCAATGAGCAGTGCTCGATTAAATTTAATATTGGAAATTATTGTGATGAAGTCCTGTGCGACATCCTACCTATGGATGCTTGCCATATGTTGCTGGGGAGGCCTTGGCAGTTCGACCGGAGTGCAGTGCATGACAGCAGTGCCAACACCTACTCATTAACAAAGAATGGTGTACGCCATAAGCTGAAACCCGTGAAGGAGGCGGATGAAAAGGTATGTAACAGCTCCAAAATTTGTTTAGTTGAAGGGAGAAATTTTTTGGATGGTTTGAAGCATGAACATTTATGTTATGCAATAATTCCTAGAGTTAGGGAGAAAGAATGCCAAGATACCCCAACAGAAGTCCTAGATCTGTTGGAGGAATTTCTAGATATTGTGTCTGATAATGTGCTTGAGGGTTTACCCCCAGTAAGGAAAATCAGCCACCATATAGATTTTGTGCTAGGATCGAGCTTGCCAAATAAAGCTGCACACAGAATGACGTCTGTAGAGACTGAGGAGTTAAACAAGCAGGTCCAGGAATTATTGGAGAAGGGATTGATTCAAGAAATTTTGAGCCCATGCGCAGTACTCGCAGTGTTGGCGCCAAAGAAGGATGGGGAATGGAGAATGTGTATAGATTCATGGGCCATCAACAAGATCACTATCAAATACAGATTCCCATTTCCAAGGATGGATGATATCATGGACTGTTTGAGTGGAGCTGAGTATTTCATGAATATTGACCTTAAAAGTGGATATCATCAGATCCATATCCGAGAAGGAGATGAGTGGAAGACAACCTTCAAGACAAGAGAGGGCTTGTATGAGTGGTTGGTCATGCCATTTGGGCTGTCCAATGCACCAAGTACCTTCATCCGGCTGATGAATGAAGTACTAAAAGAGTTTCTGGGAAAGTTTGTCATTGTTTATTTAGATGATATATTAATTTTTAGCAGAACCTTGGAGGAACACCTGATGCATATCAAGAGGGTTTTTGAAAATCTGCGAGAGGAGCAGTTATTAATAAATCTGAAAAAGTGTAATTTTGTCAAGAAAGAGTTAGTATACCTGGGGTTTATAATCTCTACAGAAGGTCTAAAAATGGATCCAAAGAAGGTGAGAGCCATCATCGAATGGCCTACCCCAAGGAGCACAATAGAAGTAAGATCATTTCATGGTCTGGCCAGCTTTTACAGGAAGTTCATAAAGAACTTCAGCAGCATTTGTGCACCTCTCACGAAAATAATGAGAGGGGATAAAAAGGAGTTCAAGTGGACATTAGGGGCTGAGAAGAGCTTTGATGCATTAAATAAAAAGGTCACAGAATAGCCTGTTTTGGAACTCCCAGACTTTAACAAGGTATTTCAGGTGGACTGTGATGCCAGTGGCAGTGCAATAGGGGCTGTACTGAGTCAGGAAGGTAGACCTGTTGCTTATTTCAGTGAGAAGTTAAACGATGCTCAAAAAAAGTATTCCGTTTATGACCAAGAATTTTATGCTATTGTTCAAGCTCTGAAGAAGTGGAGACATTATTTATTTCCAAAGGAGTTTGTTCTATTTACTGATCATCAGGCTTTATAGTATATTAACAATCAAACAAAACTGAATCAAAGGCACAGAAGTGGGTGGAGTTCCTCCAAAGCTATACCTTTGTGCTGAATCACAGAAGTGAGAAATCCAACAGATTTGTAGATGCCTTAAGTAGAAGGCAGAATTTACTGACTAAAATGACAGTGGAAGTAGTGGGGTTTGAAGAACTAAAGGGTCTGTACCTTGAAGATCCAGATTTTGCAGAAGCTTGGACAGCTTGCTTGACACCTGTTACTAGGGATAGGGCAAGATGGTTGGATTTTCTAATCCAAGATGGAATGTTGTTCAGGGGAATTAAGTTATGCATTCCAAGGGGTTCCATGCGGGAAAACTTAGGGGACTGGCTGGGCATTTTGGTCGAGATAATACCATTGCCCTGGTGGAGGAAAATTACTACTGGCCGCAACTTCAGCAAGATGTACGAAATTTTGTGCAAGGTTGTAGAATATGCCAGATGGCAAAGGGTGTAAGGCAAAACATAGGATTATACCAGCCATTACCTGTACTAGAGAGGCCATGGGAGGACATAAGCATGGATTTTATTCTTGGATTGCCGAGGACACAGAGGGGAAATGACTCTGTATTTGTGGTGGTTGACCGATTCTCCAAAATGGCACATTTTATTCCCTGCCAGAAGACGAATGATGCGGTTCACATTGCAGGATTATTCTTCAAAGAAGTGGTACGACTTCACGGTCTACCAAGAAGCATAGTTTCTGACAGAGATACAAAGTTTGTTGGCTATTTCTGGAGAACTTTGTGGAAGAAGTTGAAGACATACCTGAAATTCAGTTCTGCATACCACCCTCAGACTGATGGACAGACAGAGGTGGTGAATAGAAGCCTAGGTAATTTGCTAAGATGTTTGATAGCAGATCAACCCAAGGGGTGGGATTTAGTTTTACCGCAGGAAGAATTTGCGTATAACAATTCAGTCAATAAGAGCACAAATAAATCTCCATTCCAAATAATATATGGAAACATCCCAAGAAATGTGTCTGAACTGAGAAAGTTGGATAAGAGAGAAAAGTGCAGTTTCGAGGCAAAAGAATTTGTGGAACATATGAAAGGTCTGCATGAAGAAGTAAGGAAAAAAATTATAAAAATGAATACTCAATATAAGACAAGGGCAGACCAAAAGCGGCGGTTCAAGGAGTTTGAAGTAGGATATGAGGTCATGGTGCATCTCAGGAAGGAGAGATTTCCTGCCAAGACTTATAACAAATTGAAGATGAAGAAGTTTGGGCCATGCAGAATACTGGAAAAACAAGAGTCAAGAAATGCATATAAAGTAGAATTACCAAGTTGGCTTGACATTTCACCTGTTTTTAATATTTTAGATTTAGTGGAATATCATGAAGGGAAGAGTACAGAAGTACCAAGTGCTAAATTGTGGCAAATTCCAGCATCTACTCCAACCACAGACGAGGTTGAGGAAATATTAGACACTCGTGAAGGCAGAAGCACCAAAAATAGATAGTACTCTAAATATTTGGTAAAGTGGAAGGGCAGACCTATTGAAGATGCAACATGGTTGTCAAAAACGGAGGTTGACCGCCTGGGTCTTCCCCTAACAAAACAGAAGTGAGGATCACTTTTTAATTACCCCGGGTGTCTGATGCAGGAGCATCCGACGACAGTAGAGCAATCTTGCATCCTCTAAATTTTTCTAAGTTTTCGAAGTACTTTGTATTTTAATTTGTTCCGGTTCTTCCTCGGGGGGGAGTTTTGTAAAGAAATGGGAGAGTCTCGGGGAAGTTTGTAAAGTTTGGGCAAAATTTGGGGTGGGGTCGCGAAATTGCGACATGTCACAATTTTGTGACATTTCACAAAATCACGACCTCAAAGGCTTCGGCTTGTCAAGGGCCAGTTTTTTCATGATATCGCGACAATAGTTTACAGCTTGTGCGAAGAGAAGTTTTCATCGCGATATCACGACATCGCGATATCACGACGTCGCGATATCGTGACGTCGCGATATCGCGGCGTTTGTTTGCAGCAGCCAAAGCAAGGGGAGTTCCATCGCGATATCGCGACGTCACGATATTGCGACGCGAGTTAACATAGTAGGGCACAAGGGAGTTTTCATCATGATATCGTGATAGTTTGAGCAGACAGAGGCAGGGCAGCGGTTGGGTCACGATATCACGACATGTCACGATTTCGTGGCATGTCGCGATATCACGACCAAGAAAAGGGTAGACCAAGGTGGACACGTGGATGGCCATGCAAGGCCGAATTTGACACATGGCTGCCACATGTATTAAAGCAACTCAGCTAGTAAAATAAAAGGCCAAAAATGGACACGTAGGCTGCCACGTAAATTTAAATGGAGTTGACAGTCGCGTATTTTAAAAATAGAGACAACCATCACAACAGTTCTAGGGATGGACATTTTGAATGAGACAGCAGTGCAGAAGAACGGACTGACCATGGTGGCGGTTGTAGGTTATGGGAAGCCATTAATGCAAGCAGCATGGTAGATCGGACAGTTGCCTATTAATGACAAATTTTTTTTGAAAATTCGGCCGAGGGGGAAAATCTAATTTAAATTTTTTTAGGCAGAGGCATTAATTGCATAGAGGATCGAGGCCTCGATAAAAACTCGAAAATTTGTAAGGGAAAGGATGGTGAGTTTAGGATTGAGGAGGAAAGCTGTGGGCCTTGAAACGGTACTGTAAAAAATGTATTAAGCAATTTCTTGGAAAATTAATGTGAATTTTGCTGTGTGAATCTCGGCTTGCCATCATTTTAATTCCTGAAGGTTACAAAAAGTTAAAACTTTCTGAAAAAAATAAAATGCAGAAAATGAAAATGAAATGAAGAAAACTGAAAATAAAATGCATTCAGTATGATGCTATCCTATTTCGACAAAACCGAAGATGTGAGGTCTCCGTGCATGCAACCTAACCTATTGGACCTACAAACAAGCACAATCCGGTTAATCTAAGTGTTGGCTCCTAGGGTACGAAATAAAATTCAGATTTCAAATATTCGCCTAATGCAACCCACAAAAAATGGCATTAACATTATCTATAAATTTGAAATCTGAAAAAATGAAAGAATAAACATTAAATCCATAGCATGCAAATAAAATATCCTTCTTTCTTGCCCACAAGATGTAAATTTCTAAAAAATTTTGCATTAAAAATATGTCATTTTACAATAGCAAAATTTCTGGTTTTTCCAAACCAGTTTGTGGAAGAAAAACAACTCAAATAGGTCTAGAATGGCCTTCTCGCCTTCAACTCTACAACTCTGCTTGCAGCAGTTTCCAACCACTGTCCATGAAGAAGAAAAACCAATCTACGAAAGAAAAACAGCCCAACTAGGTCCAGAATGGCTATCTTGCCTTCAAACCTGCAACGCTACTTGTAGCAGTTTTCCACCTCTTTTCTGGCCTCTGTGAATGGCGTATTTAAACTTGTGAATACATTATTTCTCCTTCCATGATGGTTAATTTCATTTGCCAATGACTGTTCATTTCACCTTCCCTACATGCATGTGCCTCGGTTCCCAAGAAACTTTTCACTTCTATTTTGTGGCCCTTCGTTTCATTTTCTCCACATAGGCTTGCGTTTGTTTCCTTCCGTGTGTAACGACCATCTTAAATTATTTTCAATCATTAAAGATTCCTTATGTAACGTTTTATCTTATTTATTGGATTTTGTCCTTATGTCCACGTCACTATGTAGGTCTGTTACCTCGATGAAAATGGTACATGTCGTGATATCGCGACACTTCTTGTTTCTCTATTTGCCTGCCCCTTTTGAATCGTGAAAATGTAACATGTCGTGATATCGTGACACTTTTGGCCCCTTCCATATTTTGTTGCTTTTAGCCACAAAAATGTAACATGTCACGATATCGTGACACTTTTTCTTTCTTCTCTCTCTCTTTGCTTTGAATCATGAAAATGCAACATGTCGCGATATTGCGACACTTTTTTTTTCTTCTCTCTCTCTTTGCTTTGAATCGCAAAAATGCAACATGTCGCGATATCGTGACACTTTTTCTTTCTTCTCTCTCTCTTTGCTTTGAATCACGAAAATGCAAAATTTTGTGATATCGTGACACTTTTCTCTTTTTGGCCGCGATGATGCAACATGTCACGATATCGCGACACTTTTTGTCTTTGGCCGCAAAAATGCAACATGTCACGATATCATGACACTTTTTCTTTTTTGGCCGTGATGGTGCAACATGTCGCGATATCATGACACTTTTTCTTTTTTGGCCACGACGATGCAACATGTCACAATATCGTGACACTTTTTCTTTTTGGGCCGTGATGGTGCAACATGTCGCGATATCATGACACTTTTTCTTTTTTGGCTGTGATGGTGCAACATGCCGCGTTATCATGACACTTTTTATTTTTTGGTTGCGATGGTGTAACATGTCGCTATATCGTGACAATTTTTCTTTTTTTTGCCGCAATGATGCAACATGTCGCGATATTGCGATACTTTTTCTTTTTTGGCCGCGATGATGCAACATGTCACGATATCATGACACTTTTTCTCCTTTGGCCACGATGATGCAACATGTCATGATATCACGACACTTTTTCTCCTTTGGCTGCTCCCTTTGCTTTGGACCGTGAAAATGCAACATGTCGCGATATCGTGACACTTTTTCTCCTTGTGGTGTTTTTCTTTTTCTTTGATCTTTAGCATATGGGCCACTTCGGTCTTCTTGGAAAACATGCAAAAAAGGTGGGTCCCCAATTTTGGGGTACGTTGTGGATCAGCCACAACACTACTATATACGAGATTCACTTGAATGTTGTTTGACTTGGAAAATATGCAAATGATCATATGTAATAAAGTGAATACAATGTATGAATGATGACAATGATGATGATCATTGTTTTGTGAATATTAGTACCCTTTTGGGGTGATTTTGTAATTTGGTTGGTTAATTTTACAATATGAGGTCGCAAACAAAAGTTATGCTTCCAAATCAGTTGTAATCTTCACAAAATGTGATAAAATGTATGCATGGATGCAGTTTGGAGTGATTTTGTGAAGGTAAGTCATTGTTTTGTGCTAGTTTTATCTTTATGTTAGTATTGATGCCAAATGCCAATGGGCACTTGCTATCTATAAAAACACCCACAGGCACTTCAGCGTGTCAAAAAATGCCCATGGGCATCCCAAGGTGCCTGAAGTATCTATAAATAGCTTGCTAGATGAGATTGAAGCTTATTTGTGCATTTAGGAGTTTGATAATCTGTGCATGAGTGATGGAAAGTGAGGAGTGAAGTGAGGTATTCAAAATTTGGGTGCGGAAGCTATGGTGGTGGAAGGAGCTGGTGCAGGGGCTGGGGCTATGGATTGGGTGTGATTTGTTGAGGTAACATTATGCTTTTGTATTATGAATTTTTTTTTCAAAACAATTAACTAATGTTTTATGTTGTGCTACAGCTTCAAATTTTGGAGGCTCAACACCAGTTTTCACCTTACATCCCTGGGATGAGGAAGGTGATTACAAATGATGAGTGGAGGTTGTTGGAGGAGGTGGGGCTAGCGAAGGTATCCTGATTGGATGTGGTGAGGGTTGATGAGGGGTACCTCTCTACCTTGGAAGAGATGTGGGATGTGAATAGGGGGACATTTTAGCTCCTATGGATGAGATTACAGTTACCTTGGAGGATGTATATTGCATCCTCAAGGTACTGGTGGAGGGAATCTGGGTTAAGGTCAAGCTCAACTGAAATATGGATATGATCCAAATATTTGGTGATGCATGGTAGGGGGTGAAGGTGGAGTGTGGAGGTATTCCCTATTTTTCCATGTACATGAACAAGGAGTTAGACCCCCTTCATGTATTGGTGATGTTCATGTTAGCCAACATTGTGGTATCAAACAGTATCGGGTGCAGGTTCCCTTGGAACTTGATAGAGGTAGTGAGTGATATGCTCACTAGGATATAGGTGTATTCATGGGCTCCCACCTTACTTGCGTAGGTATATCGAAAGTTATATGAGGTGACTAGGTAGTGGTGGAAGGGATTGGGGTGTAGCTTATTACTGTAATGCTAGGTATGGGAGCATTTTAGGGTTTCTCAATTGAAGGGCTTACCTATGGGAGAGTTTTGTGGGGATCAGCCCTATACTAGGTGATGGTCTTTGGTGGAGGAGGTACAGTCGAGTTGATCAGTTAGAATGAGATAGTGGTATAGGGAGCTATGGGCTGGATTGACATCCACCCAAGTGGTGTGGAGGTCATCATTGGGTTCCCAATGGATTGGGGATGGAGAGTACCTATGGTGGGTATGGTAGGGTAGGTGGTTGATTGGGAGACATAGGAGTGAGTTAGAGTACTTCCCATTATCATGAGTACTTTACCAGGTTGGGTTGAGGTAGGATGTCCATGATGAGCTGGTGTGATATAGAAGACATTGGGAGGAGACTAGGCTACCTTACATGGAGCTATATAGGGTGGTTTTGGAGGATGATGAGGAGGTGGGTCTCTCATATGTAGAGGATATGAGGATGAAAATAGAGTATAATGCATAGTTCATGGCTCAACCACTATGGGCACCACCTCAAGGAGTAGCTTATGGGGTAGAGCTATAGAGGTGAGGGATGAGGGTATTCATAATGCTCAAGATGAGGGTACCTAAGAGGCCCCCAAGTGGCAATGGCACCTTCAATATGATAGTCAGAGGTAGAGGAAAAGGGGTGTAGTTTAGTAGGCTCTTGATATTAGGGGAGATGGAGGAGATATGGATGATGTGGAGGTTCCATATGTACATCTAGTCTGAAGTAAGGAGGAGTGGGCACAACTAGAGAAGTAGGTGGTGGAGCGATATGTGAAGATCATGAGGTTGGAGGCAGAGCTAGCAGAGAGAGAGCATTAGAATAATGTCGACATAGCATGCCTTCTATATTGGCATAGATATATCAATTCATTGGAGGATAGGTTGATGGAACATCATATTCTACTTCTTGATCCTCCAACCTCATATGTTTTTGGGGGTACGAGACGTAGTGAGTCTAGGCATAGCTCTAGGTCTAGGGCTCCTTCTAGGTCACAGGGGTCCTCTTGGAGAGTATAGCTAGTGCTTAGATGCACTTTTATATGGGCCTTGGTGCTTCCTTGTATGTAGCCTTTTGGCATTCATTTATATATATATATATATATATATATATATATATATATATATATATATATATATATATATATATATATATATATATATATATATATACATTTCTTTTACCTTTTGTATTACATTTTTGTGTAAATTTTTTTTGTAATGTATGATTTTGTGTAATACATGTTGATGTGGATGATTAATGCAAGGTGAAATTTATGGATGATTAATGTGAGGTGGCATGTGTTAATGATAATTTAGAGTTTAGATATTTTCTTGGCCATTTTTCTAGCATTGTTGTTTAACCAGGGGCACCAGACTTGGTGGCATGTGGCAGATAATGGCTTGTAAATTGACATAGATATTGACATGGAAAAAGATATGGATTTTTATATGGAATAAGATATGGATTTTTATATGGAATAAGATATGGATGTTGATATGGATGAATATATGGATGTTGATATGGAAAAATACCTATTTTGTAGACACTCAAACATCCTAGTGATATCAAAAAAATCCATTAAAACTACCTAATTATTCTAGGACCAAATGTGTATTTAGTGAATTCATTAACCAAATCAAGAGTATGGTAATGATCCTAAAAAATAAAGAACCAGTGTGTGTGTAAGTGAGTTCATTAACTCATCTTGAGTAAATTGGATAAAACTATTATGGATGAAACCAAGAAGCTAGCTTGTTCGTATGAGGGTTCAGAGGTATCTTTTAAAAGAGACATGTCACCATGAATGAGCATATTCCACTACTATTCAAGTGTATATAGCTCTGATGGAGGCTAACTCCATAGTCTATGACTTTTGTTGTTGATCTCTTAAGTTTTTGGGATGACTACCTAACCGTCTAACTAGAAATGTGGTACGATCCTTACAACCCAATCGATCAGTGGTGTGTAATGTAAACTATTTGGAGTTTTTATTAGGGATTTTCCCTACTCTTTATTTTATTTTTGGAATTATGGTAGTCATGAAAACCACTATTTTTATGGACTATGTTGCATAATGGGACTATAAAGGATGAGCATATTCACTTCGAGGTTCATACCAAGTATGGTGTTATCTCTCTTTGACAAAATATGTTTTTAAGATGTGAAAATTGTGCTTGGTTCAAGAATGTTTTGGAGTCAATTCCTAAAAATCAAGATTTTCTTAGTGTAATATGTGCAATGTTCCTAAGAATAACTTGACATGTATTTTAGATTTTTCTTAAAACACTAGGATTTTTTGAGTGACTGAAAACACCTAGGAATTATGAATGCAGCTTTTGCTAATGACAATTTGACTTAGTGGAATTATGTGGATGACCAGGTGCCCCTGATTAAGACAACATGACTTTTGTTGGACCAATTAGGATCTTGAACTGGATAAATAATCCCTAAGATGATATATGAGTTGTATATGTGAATGCAATGTATGACATGCAATTTTATGAAATGTGAAATGCAATATGAAATAAGGGTGAATGTCTTATTTTTGGAATGTAGATGCAACTGAAATGCAATGTTATGAATGAAATGTATGTAAATGTTTTTGTGTATTAGTCAAGTATATATATAATAATAAAATCATGCATAGAATGCTTTCAAGTGTATAACATTAAGTGGTTCAAATTCTTCCTCTCCCTCTATATTGGCAAGCCTATAATTACCATTACCCACTCTTTGTGTGACAATGTATGAATTTATCATGAAGATGAGGAATGCATTGGTGTTTTTCTAGTTTTATTTAAGAATGAGATATTCAACTTGGAATTCATGTAGATGAACTTTGGCATTGTAGGCACATTTGAGGTGGTCTTGATATACTCGTAAATACTCTAAATCATTGACCCACCTCTCATCAACAAGAGTGAGTTGGTCAAGACGTGCGTGTCTAGCAATTTTATCATCTATGAATTCCTGCAAATAAATTTTCAAGGAAGGGATCTCAAGAT
The DNA here is from genome assembly GCA_028583015.1 of Wollemia nobilis. Taxonomy (NCBI): domain Eukaryota; kingdom Viridiplantae; phylum Streptophyta; class Pinopsida; order Araucariales; family Araucariaceae; genus Wollemia; species Wollemia nobilis. The sequence continues at coordinate 2,219,422 of JAQPPZ010001711.1, read as the reverse complement.
CAAGAGGTATGATTGCTTTGGCTCCATAGACCAATGAAAATGGTGTTGTCCCTGTAGGCATGTAGATGCTTGTTTTATAAGCCTATAATGCCAAGGGAATTTGTGTATGCCAATATCTATGATTTTATTTGATAATTTTCTTGAGAATATAAATTAAGTTCTTACTAGAAGTTTTAGCTTGCACATTTGCTTGTGGGTAATAAGGAGTCAAGAAACTATGTTGGATGTTATATTTCTTGCAAAGTGATCGAACATCCTTGTTATTAAAAGACTTGCCATTGTCTAAAATGATTTTTGAGGGGATACCAAAATAAAAAATGATCTAATGGAGTATGAACTCCATAAGTTGAGGTCCTATCATTTTGGTTAGAGGAATTCCATCAACTCACTTTGTGAAGTATTTAGTGGATATGATAATGAATGTATGTTATCCCAAAGAATGAGGTAAAATTTTACCAATTAGATCTAGGCCCATTGTGAAAGGGGCCAAAGGCTTTGAATAGGTTGAAAATCTTGTGATGGTACATGAGTTAAATTAGCATGTTATTAACACTTTTTACAATGTTTGACATAGGTGCAAAAATCATGTTCCATTATGGACCAATAATAACCCATGCATAAGATACACTTTGCAATGGACATTCCACTAAAATGACCACTACAAGTACCATCATGAGCTTTAGCTATGTCTCTTTGAGCCTCACTAGACTCAAGACAACAAAGGAGGACTCCATCATAACCACGTTTATACAACACATCCCCCAAAAGAACAAAACGATTTGCCTTTTTCTTGAAAGTGTGTTTCATAGTTTAAGATATGTCAAATGGGAGTGTTTCAAACTTGAGAAAGTCTACTATTTGGCTCGACCAAGGCTCATATGAATTTGACTAGATAAAGCAAACATCCTTTTCATATTTTGACTCAGCACAAGAAATTGCAGATTTAGAGATCATTGAAATGATAAGGGGTTGTACCTATCGAAATGAGTTCTTTGGAATCAATGATCCTAGGGAGGCCATTGCATCTGCAAATCTATTAGTCGAATGTGATAAACTATTGATTTCATACCAATCAAACTTAGAGAGTAATTTCATTGCTACTTCATGATAAAGTTTAATGGTAGGCTCTTTGCATTGGTATTATCTATTTATTTTCTTTACAACAAGTTGATAATCACCAAATATCCTAATATTCTTAATGCTCATAGCTATATCTAATTGAAGACCTAAAATTAAGGCTTCATACTCTACAGTATTTTTTGTGCATTAGAAATAAAGTTTGGATGATAAGTGAATAGGTACCCCCTAGGGTGTATGAAACATGACTCCAACACCTTGACCTTTCATGCACTTAGAGCCATCAAATAATAGTGTGATATCGACATCTTCCCATGAAATGACAGCTTCTTCTTGCTCAGTGATAGAAAATATCAAATCATTTGCGAGCTCAATAATCAAAGGATGATCACTAGGTAGTGGAGCTTCCACAAGTTGATCGGCTATTACCTGACCTTTAATGGATTTTAGGCTAATGAATTCCAAGTTTAATTCAGTAAGGAGAATAATCCATTTAGTAGTGTGAGTGTTATTTTAAGTATGAGACATCATATAACACAAAGTATTTTCTCTAGCTATGACATAAGTTGTGTGGCTAAGCATGTAATGTCAAAGTTTCTTAGTGGTAAAAACCACTACTAAGCACAAAATTTCTACATAAGCGTATCTAGTTTCATAGCTTACCAATGTTTGACTAATTTAATAGACAACTTTCTCACAATTTTGTTCATTCTTTTGTGCAAGCATTGTCCCTAAGGCAAAGTCCATTGCTAATATATAAAGATAAAATGGGATCCTTGGACAAGGAGGAGCTAATATTGGTAGAGAAGATAAATATTGCTTAATGTCATTGAAGGACTTTTGACATTCATCTATCCAAGAGAATGGCACCACATTTTGTAGTAGGTGATTAAATGGCCTAAATTTTTCAGAAATGTGCACGGTAAAATGATGGATTAATTGGAAATTTCCTTGTAAATTATGCAACTCATTTAATTTAGTTGGGAGAGGCATATCCATAATGGCCTTGAACTTGTTAGGGTCCACCTCAATGCCTCTTTTGGAGATAATGAATCCTAGAAGTTTGCCTAAGGTAACACCAAAGACACATTTCTTTAGATTCAACCTTACATTATTCTCTAGGAATTTGTCAAAAGCTTTCTCCAATACACCAATATGTTCTTGTCAAGTTTTGGATTTAGCTAAGAGATCATCCACATAGTATTTGATAATATGATGCATGTAATCATGGAAAATATATGTCATGGCACATTGTTATGTGGCACCTACATTTTTGAGGCTAAAGGGCATCACCTTGTAAAAAAAAGTTCCCCAAGGTGTAGTGAATGTTGTTTTGTGTTGGTCATTAGGATTTATTCAAATTTGGTTGTATCCTGAAAAACCATCCATGAGTGAAAGCATTTTATGGCTAGCGTAGGTATCGATAAAAATATTGATGTTTCAGATAGGTAAATCATCCTTAGGACATGCTTTGTTAAGATCTTGAAAATTAGTGCACAAGCATATCACCCTGTTAGGCTTGAAAGCGGTTACCATGTTTGAAAGCCACTCAGGATAGTTGATTGGAACTATGAAGTTCATTTCTAAGAGTTTTTGAAGCTTTGTTTTTACCAAGAGGGCCATGGTAGGATGCATTCTCCTAAGTTTTTTTTTACCATCTTAGCATCAGGTTGTAAGGTGATATTATGGACAACCAAACTAGGGTCAATACTAGGCATGTCCTTGTAAGACCATGCAAATATGCCCTTCTTCCTCTTGAGGAGAGAAATAAATTGCTCTTGTTCATCGGGTGATAAAATTTTGCCAAGATTGATAATTTGGGGATTGTATTTGTCTGAAATAAGATCCACATTGATTGCATATTCAATAGACATGTGGGAACCTTCCTCAAGTTGATGGGGCATAGGTATCATATTAACATCATCTAAGATGTCATCAAACTCTTCTGGATTATCCTCATCTATTTTTGCCTAGAAAACCTTAGGATCTAAAGGTGAAGGTGAAGACAAAGGTAGAGGGGATCGAGGAATGTAGTTGGTAAAGGCCCTTAAAAATTCCTCAGACCATACAAATTTGGCAAAGGATGGAGGCAAGGAAATCCTATACATATCAATAAGACTTATGTCAATTATAATTGGCTTAGTCGGATCATATGTATTATGAAGTGGGATTTATAAATCAACAAGATTCATGTTGACTTATGGGTAAGGTGGACAAGGTTGGATGAAATGGAATGGAATGGGTGGAACCTAAGAATTGATGCTAAGATCTTGGTTAACCTAAACAATATCAATGAACACAAAATGTATTTTACTAAATGATATATACATGCAATACTGAAAAAGAAAACATATTTTTATTGATTTTTTGATTGATGTTTTCCATCAAGTCAAATTGTCATTAGAAAAAGTTTAATTCATAATTCCTAGGTGTTTTTGATCACTCGACCACTCCTAGTGTTTTAAGCAACCTCCAAAATACATGTTGAGTTCCTCTTAGGACCATTGCACATCTTACACTAAGAAAATATTGAGTTTTGGGAATTGACTCCAAAATATTCTTGAACCAAGCACAATTTTCACATCTTAAAAACATATTTTATCAAAGAGGGATAACACCATACTTGGTATGAATATTGAAGTGAAAAGGGTCATCCTTGCTAGTCCCTTTATGCAACATAGTCCATAAAAATAGTGGTTTTAACATCTACCACAATACCAAAAATAAAATAAAGAGTAGTGAAAATCCTTAACAAAAAATCCAAACCTTTTACATCACACACCACTGATCAATTGGGTTGTAAGGATCGTACTACATTTCCATTCAAACTGTTAGGTAGTCATCCCTACAACTTAAGAGATAAAAAAAAATGTCATGGACTATGGAGTTAGCCTCCACCGGAGCTATAGATGCTTGATTGGCAATGGAGTATGCTCATGCATGGTTACATGTCTCTATTAAAAGAGACCCTTGACTACTCATACATACAAGCTAGCTTCTTGGTTTTATCCATAACAAGTTTACCCAATTTACTCAATATGAGTTAATGAACTCACTTGCACACACATTGGTTCTTGATTGTCTAGGGTCATTACCATGCTCTTGATTCGGTAAATAAATTCACTACACACACATTTAGTCCTAGAAGAATTAGGTAATTTTAGTGGATTTGTTTGATATCACTAGGATGTTTGAGTCTCTACAAAACAAGAAGTTTTCCATATCAACATCCATATTTTCTTCCATATCAACATCCATATCTTCTTCCATATCAAAATCCATATCTTCTTCCATGTCAACATCCATGTCATTTCATAAGCCATTATCCGCCACATGCCACCTAGTCTTGATGCCCCTAATTAAACAACAATGCTAGCAAAATGGCGAAGAAAAGATCTAAAATACAAATAATAATTAACACATGTCACCTTGAATTAATGATCATCATTTGTCTCCTTGCTTGAGATCACAATCATATTTGGTACTTCACATTTTGCATGAAACCTTCCCAAGAATATTTTGCACAAATATTGTCATTGATGGCCTATTTTGTGAGGCTTAAAACATGGAAAAAATCAACTTTCATCATTACACATTTCCTTTATAGTCATCATAGCAACTGGCTTTAGCTAGGGTGATTGGTTTTGATCCTAGAAATTATCTGACAGTCACTATATGGCCCTTCGAGGTTGACTACTTTTATTTTTCTTTGCATATCAATGGCACCAAAAGGTAAACTATTTCAACAAAATCGAATCACCTCAAATTTTAGGCAACCACATTTGGTTTTGACTTTTCCATAATGGGATACACCTTACATGATCATGCCATCTACACTTGGAAAAAATCCCTTCATATTTTGTGGTAAAAATAGACACATTTTCCATCACATATTTTCACAAAACCCTTCATCTTTTGGGGCAAAAATAGCCACATTTTTTAACAAACCCCTTCCTACCATTGGGTAAAAATGGTATCACATTTTACATCATTCATATTGTCCACATTCCATCTTCACAGATTTTTCAATTGGCTCATGAGATTCAGCCACAACCTCATTCACCAATTGAGGGGTAAGATACACAATAACTCCAAAAAAAATTATTCTTTTGTCTTTGATTTCATCTTCACATTCCAACAAGAGAGAAGGAGTTGTTGCACCTCACCCGATCAGGTGTCTTGTATTTTTGCACCATATTATGTTTCATGCAACATGGTAATAAAAGGGGCATTTGTAGACACAAAAATCTATCCATTTGTCCTTCATCCATGCCTTCCCACAATTTCCACCTCCAAAACATAGTCATTTGCCCTCCATCCTAGTTTTCTTGCCATTTTTTCATATTATTTATATATATTTATTATATATATATATATATTTATTTATTTAAATAATAATATTTGATATATTTTATTTTATATATATTTATATAAATAAATCGATCCTAGCCATTTGATTTTATTTAATATCATCTATCCATCACATCAATCCATGCCATGCCCTAAAGTTAATATCTACCCTTAGATGTGCTTTAATCTTAGTCACATGATTAGTGTCGTTGAAACCCTAGCATACCCTAGGTTGGATTATAAATAAGAGACATTTTGATGGCTCAACCCCTAAGCAACCTAAGTTTTCAAATTCCTTGAGCCTTTGAGTTACCTAAGTTTTTGAAGTGCTTTAGAGTTCTCACCTAGCCTTTGTGTCCTAATATCACTACATCCATCATATTCCCTATTCCCTCGCTCGCAATCATCACCACCACACCCCTCACCTACATGAGATATGCTTCTATAGAATACTCCCTCATATACTAAGAACCTCTCGGTATTTTTAGTCACCACCGAGTACCTTTAGGTGCCTACCTACCAGGCCCAAGCACCCACGAGCATTTTCTAAAATTTATAGGCACCCACAATAATTTTATGTAAGCCCTTATAATAGTCCCCTAGCCTTCAAGCGACGTTAGGGCACACCTTCACCACCAATATGCAATAGATCCAACTAGTAATGGATAGCAAGAAAAGAGCAAGGTAAGTTTACTTCATTTTGTTATATTATGTATTGTTTAATTCTATTCACATTTCATACTGTTACAACTAGGGTTTTAATGGTGATTTTTGAGGGCTCACACAGTGGAGCCCTCATTATTGTTACTAACTTTCTAGTGTTTATTTGTGTGCAGGCTAGACAGTACATCAGAAGCACTAGACAAATGATTAATCTAGAGTTGCCCGACATTGGATATATAGAATCCCACTCACACATATTGGAAGTGAGACACAATTGAATACCACCATTTGTTGTAGCTAGGGTTTTGGAGAACCCTAGTAAGATTTAAAATAATTGTATCAAAAGGATTCTTAAATTTGCTATTGTAATAATGAATTTTTAGGCTCCCCCCATTTAATATAAATCTTATATGTTGTGCAATATCTGGTTGTTTGAATTTTATTTTATTTAGCATTGCTTGGTGTTGTTTTGTGAAGATTACAACTAATTTGAAAGCATAACTTTTGTTTGTGACCTCATATTGCAAAATTAACCAACCAAATTAAAAAATCACCCCAAAAGGATAAAAATATTCACAAAAAAATGAGCATCATCATTGTCATCATTCATGTATCATCTTCACTTCATTCCATATGATCATTTGCATATTTTCCAAGTCAAACAACATTCAATTGAATCTCGTATATAGTAGGTTTTTCTATATACTTGGTGATTGCAGTGATTTGCATCCATGCAATTCAATAAGATGAATGGTCTACCATAAGGACATTTTTTCATGATCATCATCACTTGTCTCCTTGCTCGAGATCACAATCATATTTGGTACTTCACATTTTATGTGAAACCTTGCCAAGAACAATTTGCACAAATGTTTTCATTGATGGCCTAGTTTTTGAGGCATAAAAAATGGAAAAAAATCAACTTTCATCATTACAAATTTCCTTGATAGTCATCATATCGACTGCATTTAGTTAGGGTGATTGGTTCTGATCCTAGGAATTATTTGATAGTCACTAGCTAATCCTCCAAGTGTGACTATTATTTTTCTTTGCATATCAATGGCACCGAAAGGTAAACTATTTCAACAACATAGAATCACTCCAAAATTGGGGCAACCACATTTGGTTTTGAATTTCCCACAATGGGATACATCTTACATGATCATGGCATCTACACTTGGAAAAAATCCCTTCATATTTTGGGGCAAAAATAGACACATTTTCCATCACATATTTTCACAAAACCCTTCATCTATTGGGGTAAAAACAAACACATTTTTCAATAAACCCCTTTCCAATGTTGTGGCAAAAATGGTATCACATTTTATATCATTCATATCATTCACATTCCATCTGCACAACTTTTTCAATTGGCTCATGAGATTCATCTGCAACCTCATTCACCAATTGAGAGGGTAAGCTACACAATAACTCAAAAAAAAATTATTCTTTTGTCTTTGATTTCATATTCACATTCCAACAAAAGAGAGAAGTTGTTGCTGCACCTAACCCGATTAGGTGTCTTGTATTTTTGTACCATATTGAATTTCACACATGGTACAAAAAGAGACATTTGTAGACACAAAAATCTAGTCATTTGTCCTCCATCCATGCCTTCCTACCATTTCCACCTCCAAAACATAGTCATTTACCCTCCATCATAGTTTTCCCACCATTTCCACCTATTATTTATATATATCTATATATATTTATTTAAATAATAATATTTTATATATATTAAATAAATATATATTTATATAAATAAATCAATCCTAGCCATATGATTTCATTTAATATCATCCATCCATCCACATCAATCCATGCCACACCTTAAATTTAATATCTACCCTTAGATGTGCTTTAATCTCAGCCACACGATTAGTGTCATTGAAACCCTAGAATGCCCTAGGTTGGATTATAAATAAGAGCCATTTTTAAGGCTCAACCCCTAAGCAACCTAAGTTTTTGAATTCCCTAGGCCTTTGAGTTACCCAATATTTTTAAATGCTTTAGAGTTCTCACCTAGCATTTGTGCCCTAATCCCACTTCATCCATCATATTCTATGTTCCCTCTCTCAACATTATCACCGCCACACTGCTCACCTACATTAGATCTACTTCTACAAAATCCTCCCTCATCCTCTAAGCACCTTTGGGCACTTTTTGTCACCATCGAGCACCTCCAGGAGCCTCCCTACTATGCCCAAGCACCCATGGGTATTTTTTGTAGTTTTCAAGCACCCATGGATGTTTTATGTAAGCCCTTATGATAGTCCACTAGCCTTTGAGTGATGCTAGGGCACACCTTCACCACCAATCTGCAATAGATCCAACCAGTAATGGATAGCAAGTAAATAGCAAGATAAATTTACTTCATTTTGGTTATATTGCATACTGTTTAATTCTTTTCACAATTCATACTATTATAGTTAAGGTTATAGTGGTGATTTCTAAGGGCTCACATAATTGTTACTAACTCTCTGGTATTTATTTGTGTGTAGGCTAGATAATACATCAGAAGCATTGGATAGTTGATTAAAATGGAATGGCCCATCATCAAATATATAGAAGCCCACTCACACATGTTGAGAGTGATATACAACTGAAGACACCACCATTTGTTGTAGCTAGGGTTTTGGAGAACCCTAGAAATATTTGTAATAATTGTATCAAAAGAATTCTTAAATCCGCTATTGTAACAACAAATTTTTTAGGCTCCTCATCCCCCATTTAATATAAATCTTATTTCTTATGCAATATATGGTTGTTTGAATTCTATTTTATTTAGCACTACTTGGTGTCATGTTTTTAGCTTCAAAAATATGTACCAAATAATGTAATATTCTCCAACATTCCCTTGTATTATATTATATGGTTATTGAAGACATTAGTCTTCAATCTATTTCCTTCAATCCTTTGACTTAATATTCATTATATTCATTTTTTTTTGTCTTTGTCTCTTTGCTATAATATTTGATGTCTTGGTCATATGTGTCATAATTGGTATCCTTTTCCTCTTCTTTTTCCTCTTGAAAGATCTCAAAAGTGAGTAAAACCATATACATCGTAATGCATATTTAGTAGAAAATACAGTGGTATTTTGTGAACCAAGCTCTAAAAAGCTTTTGATAAAGCTAGATGTGTCACATCCCACCTTAGAGGACTATTTTTAAGATGTTATTTGTGTAGTGATAGCTGGTTTTAATGCCTAATATATTTGCAATGTATTTGTCAAAATAAAATGATGTTGTGTTGCTTGATTGCAGGAACATTTATTCTCATAGGTGGAAGACTGACCACCAAGAGATGAGAAGGGAAATGATGACTATGACAACTCAACAGGTAAATCTCATATTCCTATCATCACTAGTTACCTCCCTGATGGCGGTGTTACTTGAGTATTACTCTAAAATATCCCACCCAATCAAAGGAAAAATGGTGATGGGGGATACTAGGCACATGCATTGAGTGCTTGTATGCCATTTGTGTGTGATTTATGTTTGATTTCATGATTAATTTGCATGATATTGGTTTAATTGAATGTTACTTTGAAAATGCACATTAATAATGTTTTGCATTTTACAAATTATTCTAGAAAATATTGAAAATAATATCATGCAATTTATTATGATTTTGTGAAATATTTAAATTGAGCAATTTTTAAAGTAAAGGATTTATTTTGTTGAGCATGCTTATTGGATCTAGTTGATCCTATTTTAGAAGGAAATTAGGTAGTTTGTTTTTATGAGCTTGTTCAATTTTAAATTGGATTAAAACATGAAGAGAAAAAAAAACTACCTTGTAGATTTAAATAATCAATTTTTCCTACACATGCATGGCTACTTTGGGAAGGTTGAAATAGTGGATAAGATTCTTCTCTTATCTCTATGGATTCCATTTCCATTAAAATATATTTATATATATAAAGGAATCTTTAACTTGGGGTAAGAAAAAGAATATATATATATTTAGAAGCATCTTTTCTGAAAGAAAGAAAGCAAAAAAATAATAATAAATAATATATATATATATATATAATATATTATATATATTATTATATATATATATAGAAACATCTTTCTTGTCTAATAAGAAAGAGAGCTATAAATCACCATTGAGATTGAAAAAAAGGGGCTATGTTATGTGGGAAGGAGAAAGCTAGAGAAGAAGAAGAGCTTAAGGAAGCACAAGGGAAGCATTCAACTGCTGGAAACTCCAGGTTGGGACTTTCCTACTTACATTTTGCTTCAAAAGAATCTTTGTGACTGGATTTCATAGGGCTAGATTATTTCTTTCTTGCTTATCACCATTCGAATCCTTCTTTTCTTATGTTCTGACCTGCACAAGGTTTATGTCAAGTTGAATTAATTTATTTTACATCCGAAGCTTTTAGCTTGTTGACAAAATTGCATTACTAAATAGATAGCTAGTCGTGTCATATTTTATCATATGATCAAGTGCCTAAGTTTTGGGCTTACGTAAATCAACCTCTACTTTGTCCTATGTGATACCCGACTATTGTAAATTTTATAATCATAGGGTATGGTCCCTAGATCAAAATTGGAAACTTTATGGGGTTTAGACTTTTGATGCCAGTCCTCTTGATCACTGTAAGTAAGCCAAAAGTATACCTTATCCGGGACGTAGTCCATGAGTGCAGATCGAACTGCCTCTTACAAGTTTCAATGGCGCCATGCTGTCTCAATCCATGACTAGATTATAGGCCTCAAAATCGTGTGTTTCTATTTATGTTTTTTATATGACCACTTATGCTCTAGATGCTAATTCGAGATGGCATAGAAATTATAATAGCATCACCATGTTGTAGGTAAACCTTTGATGTATGAATCACTGAACACTAAGCTTCCATAGTGGACTGGATACTCCTTCTCTGCCAGATGAATTGAGCCCTTGATAGGATACATTTTCCATCATGAAACCATCATAGTACTTTGTAGATGCTAGCACAACATCTGGCTCCTCATAAATTAAGTTTGGTCACCTCTTTAGCTAGTTTTATACTGCACATAGATTATAAACCCGAGGGGGTAGCAATTATGAATAAAAATCTATTTTACAAGCCATGTTTCCTCAATGTCGAGGCTTCTATTTGTTTCTGGAATGGTTATGCAGATCACAGTCATTACACCATAGTATCATACGGGGTGGCCACTCACTTGTACCTTGCATGTCTGTCCGAATCAGATCTACCACCTATTCAACCTTAGAACCATAGCATCATCATCCGTCGAAGAGTAAATTAGTATTTATGATGCTTTAATCATATGACTTCTATATCATTTTCTCTGATGGGATTGGTGGAGGAAATCATTCGCATATAGTATGATGAATTTTAGGAATGTTTCTATATGTAAATATAGTCATAATACTCCAGGTTGACCATAATGTTTACATTCAGGCAAATCCAAAACTCAGGGGTGTCTACAATGTTTGTTTGCAAATAATGGAATGGTTTTACATAATATAGAAACCATTAATAGTAGTTATTTTTATTAAGAACTTTTATTTCAATTTGAATGTAATATTAAATAGGATTATTTTAAGTTTAAGTTGCAATAATTAACTTACTATGAGCATTGGATTTAATATGTGGAAGTAGAAGAGGGAAATCAACTGAATAAGTTGTATTTGCTTTATAGATCTATTTCCCTTATTGATGAAAATATGGGTTTTGTTATCATAAAGTAGAACATTTTATAAACTTGGAAATCATATGTATTTTGAATAGAGGTTTAGAATCTATTAATTAGATTGATTGAATGAACAAAGTAATGATATATTGTGCATCATATGTGTTATAATAAAAATTGTAATTGAATGGAATTAACTAGAAGAGTGGAAGAGTGTCTTCTAGTTTTGGGAAAGGATGGATTGGTGTCCATTCCTTGGGAAGAGGTATGGGACTCTTCCTTATATTTTGTGATAATCCAAACGAATGATGAATGGGATTATGAATTAATCCTTATTATGAAAATATTAAATATGGATGAATATGTGATTCATGCTTGGTGATTTCTTTGAATGTGTTATACATTTGGCAAATATTTGGAGCATGATTGCATATATATTTGATTAGCATGTTAAATGCATTTGGCATACTTTGCATCCGAGTTGTCTTGATCCCTTCACTATCATCTCTCACTCCATGAAGATTCAAGACATTCCAGAGAAGGACCGGACAACAATTATTGAAGACTATTATACTATTCATTTAAGCATGTTTTGAGATAGTCTCATTGTAATTATGGATGGCTGAAATAATTTATGTAAAATCAGCCATGATTTGTAATATTTTATGTATTTGATTACTAGCTTATGTATATATAGAGATAAAGACTTCATATTGTAATATTCACCTCTAATATATGTTAGGTGATATATGTTTTGGAAATTGATCAAGTAATAGAAATTATTTGATTAGTATATTTTGTCAAATATATGATGTTTAATGAATGTTTATAATTTTTATCTCTTATTGATTACAATAGTGTAGAGGGAAACTTATGGAGGACCTACACAACAATACTAGACAGAACAATACCATTAATCTAAGTTAATTAGAAGCAAACCAAGCACTCAATACATTTGGGAGGATGACAATCAATCACCAAACAAATAAGATGGCATTCCAAGGATTATGTAATTTTAATCACGTGTAGTGATTTTGTTATCTTAGTGACCCCATCGAGAAGATGTGGGTAGGAATCTAAGATCTATGAATAACCATTGTTGAGGTTATTTCATCTATGATGGTTTTCCATATTCAAGGCATTCACCTATATACTGGGGATAGTATGGTTAAGGGTGATTTCCCTTTTTAGAGGGATGAAACCTAATGCTTGGCAGCATTCTCATATCCGAGTGGTATGAGGGTTTCGTAGAAGCTGATCACTTCTACTCAAGAGTGACTCTGATCAAGTCTCAATATCTCTTGATAATATTTGCCTTGATAACTTACAATCCAAATGGAATGATTCTATCTTAGATCATGATTATGTACCTTACCTCATGAAATATGTATTTATATAAAAAAATATGGATAAGAGGTTGTAACAATTGGGGTTGTTACAGTTGGTATCAGAGCCTAGGCTAACTAGTAGACTCTAGCTAGATCTAGGTTAGCAAAATATTTGGGCATGAAACAAAACAACTCAAACATAAGTTCCATAACTCTAAATGATGCACACTTGGTAAGGACAAGGTCAGTACTTGAGATTATTGATGTCTGAGTTCCTATCCCCCATGAATAGATCCATAGTCATTCGAAAGTGGAAGAGCTAAGTGAACCCTCCTTCTATGGGTTTTAAGCGGTGTACCTTAGACTCTTTTGGGAAAATTACTCGACATCTATGTATTTTGACTTACTCCTTATTCTCAAGTGTGTATGGACAACAACAGAGTTAGTGGACTAAACTAGGGAATGAACCTAGTAGTAATAGATTACTTGAGAAATTATGATGAAATCTAGTTGTCTAGAATTTCAACTACAAAAATCAGTGAGAATTAATACAAATTTTTACTCTAGGTAAACATGGTGACAAGTTTGAGAGGTAAGAGGAAAGGAACCTTGCAACAAGCTAGTCCTGATAGTCCTGAAGCCAGACAGATAGGAGAAAGTTCTAGGAATTTAGATAAAGATATGGAGAACCTTAATGCCATGGTTTCCATAATGTAAGATCAAATTCAATAGATTTTGCAAGCTATAAATCCACAACATCACCACAACAACAATCAGGAGATGGAAAATCCAGAGGTTGAGATTAGAGAGGATGAAGATCCCGAAGAGCGTGAAAACAAGGCCCGCATGAAGAAAGAAATGGGCAATGACATAAAGCATATTAAAGTGACTAAGTTCATGAGAAAAGGAGGAGAAGATGCAGTTGAGTCATGGTTAGATGAACTGGAACTTCATTTTTCCATAAGAAACTACTCCTCTAAAACTAAAATGACATTTGCTCTTTCTCATCTGGGAGGAATAGGAATTGACTGGTGGAATGCTTATAAAGATGAACATAAGATCTCACCTAACAAGTTGAAGTGGGAAGTTTTTGTGGAAGCTTTTAAGGATAGATTCCTTACAAAGCAATTTTATTTGAATAAATTTAAGGAATTCTTCGCATTTCAACAAGGATCAAGATCTGTGGAGGAATACTATGAATAGTTTGTGAGACTCCTTAAATATGTGCCATCCTATAACCAGAATAATGAGATGAAAATACATAAATTTGTCCTAGGAATGAAGCCTTGGATCAGAGATAGGGTAAGCGTACATGTTCATAACACTATGCAAGAAGCTTATGATATGGCTCGAAGGACAAAGTCTACTCAGACTACTAATGAAACTCACAATAGTTCCACAAAATGGTCAAACAAGGGATATAAGTTTCAAAAAAAGAGAAAGTGGGATAATGGACAAAATCAGAAGAACAAAGGAAATCCAAAATTTGAGAAGCACAACAATGGTGGTAAGAAGAATTTCAAGAAAGAATTTCACCACAAGAATAACAACTACTCCAACAACAACAATAGGGATTTCCAGGCTCCTAAGCAACCAGTTCCGCTACAAGTAGTGGATACAGGAAAATAGGTTCAAGAAGGAGATTCAAACTCAAGGATAAAGTGCTTCAAGTGTGGAGGTTCACATTTTGCCATTAACTACCCACAACGTGCAAGCACTAGCTCTGATAGGCCAAATCACAAGATCTATGCAGCAACAACAACACAAAACTTGGATGGACAAGCTACACCTCTGCTACTAAATGGTAAACTTTTTGATAAAGAAGTTAGCATTTTAATTGATAGTGGGGCTACTGATAGTTTTATTTCTAGTAACCTAGTAAGGGATATGCCAGAAAATCCAGGATATTTGGCACAAGGGTGGAAGGTTGAGTATGGATCAGGGTAAACTTATCATGTTAATCAATGTTTTTCCTCAACTCAAATTACCCTACCCAATGGCTTTACTAGGTGGCATTTGTATGTAGCACCCCTACATGCTTTTGACATCATCCTGGGAATAGACTGGTTGAAGGCTCATGAAGCCTTGGTAAATTTTTAGGAGAGATGGATTGAGTTTACCAATGAAGACAAAGAAAGGTAAAGGATGTATAGTGAACCAAGAGAATTTCAACCAATGCTAATTTCAGCAATGCAACTGAAGAAAACTATTAGAAAAGGAGGAATGGTTTATGTAGTTAAACTCAAGGAAAAAGAGGAAATTCCAAAGGAAGAAATTATTGGAAAATTTCCACTATTGCAGGAATTTCATGATGTTTTTGTTGATGAGATACCTGGATTGCCACCTAAACATGAATTTGATTTCACCATAGAATTGATGCTAGGTACTGAGCCTATCCATAGAGCTCCTTATAGAATGAACCCCATCGAGATGCAGGAATTGAAAGTGCAACTTCAAGAGTTGCTAGAAAAAGGGTTGATAAAACCAAGTGTATCACCTTGGGGAGCACCTATTTTATTTGTGAAGAAGAAATATGGTTCATTAAGGCTATGCATAGATTATAGAATGCTAAACAAGGCAACTATCAAGAACATATATCCATTGCCAAGGATAGAAGATTTATTTGATCAACTAAAAGATGCCACCATTTTCACAAAGATTGATCTAAAATCTGGATATCATCAACTGAGAATCCGAGAAGAAGACACACATAAAACCACATTCAAGACTAGATATGGGCACTATGAATTTATAGTCCTACCATTTGGATTGACTAATGCACCAACAACTTTCATGAATTTGATGAATAGTGTGTTTAGAAAATAGTTGGATCAGTTTGTGTTGATATTCTTGGATGACATTTTGATTTATTCTCGTAATAGAGAGGAACATGATAAGCACTTGAGGATAGTGCTAGAAATTTTAAGGAAGAACCAACTCTATGGGAATTTGTCTAAATGTGAATTCTATGTTCCACAAGTGCATTACTTGGGGCATATTATATCAACGGATGGGATCATTGTTGATCCAAAGAAAATAGAAGCCATTTTGAATTGGCCACCTCCAACAAATGTGACAGAAGTAAGAAGCTTCATGGGTTTGTCAGGATATTATAGGAGGTTTGTTAAAGACTACTCTAAGATTGCTTATTCAATAACCAACCTTCAAAAGAAAGGGAAGGAGTTTAAATGGATAGAAAAGTGTGAAGAAGCATTTAATTTTCTTAAACAAAAACTAACCTCAGCTCCTATTCTGAAGATTTTGGATCCCATAGGAAATTTTTTAGTTTGCATCGATGCCTCTTTGGAAGGGTTAGGAGGAGTCCTATCCCAAGATGGTTCTGTAGTAGCATATGAGTCTAGGAAACTCAAAAAGCATGAAGTTAACTATGCTACTCATGATTTAGAACTTGTTGCAGTTGTGCATGCCTTGAAAATTTGGTGATATTATCTAGTTGGTAGACCATTTGAGTTAAGAACCGATCACCAGAGTTTGAAGTATATCTTCACTCAACCATTACTAAATGCTAGACAAAGAAGGTGGATAGAGTTCTTAGCAGAATATGATTTTGGTATTGAGTATATCAAAGGAAAAGAAAATAAAGTCATTGATGCCTTAAGTAGGAGGAAGCACATAGTTGCATTGACTCGTAGTCATGTGGATTTAATGGGGCAAGTCAGAAAGATGTAGTGTCAGGATCTTGAATGTAGTGAAATTTGGGTTAAGATAGAGCAAAACTTGAATGAAAACCAAGATTATAGCATGAAATATGGACTTTTATGCTTTAGAGATCGAGTAGTCATACCTAAAATGGGTGATTTGAGGAGATTGATCATGCGTGAAGCTCATAATTCTCCTTATTCCGCTCATCCTGGAGGAGCCAAGATGAGGGAAAATATGAAAAAGACCTTTTACTGGTCGGGCATGAAGAAAGATATCACTAATTTTGTGGCACGATGTTTACAGTGTCAGAAGGTGAAAGCTGAACATCAACATCCAACAGGAAAATTGTTTTCACATGCTATACCCACTCACAAATGGCAAGTAATATCAATGGATTTTATTATCGGTTTGCCAAAGACAAAATATCATCATGATGCAATTTTTTTTATAGTAGATAAACTCACTAAGGTTGCACATTTCATACCAGGATGTACTACAGATGATGTTGTAGTTGTTGCCAATAAATTTGCAAAAGAAATTTTTAGGTTGTATGGATTTCTGGAGATGATTATCTCTGACAGGGATTCTAGGTTTACTTCTGAGTTCTGGTAGGCTCTCCATCGTGCAATTGGCACAACTTTAAATATCAGTTCTGCATACCATCCTGAAATGGATGGATAGACAGAAAGGGTTAACCAAGTTCTGGAAGATATGTTACGCATGTATTGCATGGACCAAAAGTCTCGTTGGGAAGACTATTTGTATCTGGTTGAGTTTGCTTATAATAATAGCTATCATTCTTCCTTGAATATGGCCCCTTTCGAAGCTTTGTATGGCAGATGATGCAGAACTCCATTATCATGGGATAATCCCAAGGATCGGGTTGTCATTGGACCAAAAATGGTCAAAATAATGGAAGAGCAGCTAGGACTAATCCGTCAAAGGCTCAAGGAAGCCACGGATAGATAGAAGAGTTATGCAGATTTGAAAAGAACCCCTAGAGAATTCTTCGTAGGTGATAGAGTGTTTCTAAGGGTAAAACCTAAGAAGAGTGCCATTAAATCAATAAAATTGGATCCTAGATTTGTTGGTCCATTTGAGATTGTGGAGAAGATAAGTCCTGTAGCCTATCGGCTTGACTTACCACCTAACCTATCAAAGATCCATAATAATTTTCATGTATCCCTACTTAGGAGATATATTGTTGATCCTGATCATGTGTTAGATGTTTCTAATTTACAGATGGTAGATCCGACAACCTTTGAAGTGAGACCTATGAAGATCTTGGAATTTCGTTCCAAGACTATGAGGAAGCGTAATATTGATCAGTGCAAGGTCCAGTGGGACCAGTATTCTGAAAATAATTCCACTTGGGAAAAAGTGGAAGATATGAAAAGACACTTTCCTTATTTATTTAATGATGCTATGTAATAATACAGGTTGAACTATGGACCACTTATACAAAGTGGAAACTATGCCAAAAACTATGTTTTATTGATTGTTATGTAATAATGTAGGAAAACACAGAGGACTGTGTTTAATCTAAGGGGGGAGTATGTCACATCCCACCTTGGAGGACTATTTTTAAGATGCTATTTGTGTAGTGATAGCTAGTTTTAATGCTTAATATATTTGCATTGTATTTGTCAAAAGAAAATGATGTTGCGTTGCTTGATTGCAGGAACATTTATTCTCGTAGGTGGAAGACTGACCACCAAGAGATGAGAAGGGAAATGATGACTATGACAACTCAATAGGTAAATCTCATATTCCTATCATCACTAGTTACCTCCCTGATGGTGGTGTTACTTGAGTATTACTCTAAAAAGTCCCACCCAATCAAAGGAAAAATGGTGATGGGGGATACTGGGCACATGCATCGAGTGCTTGTATGCCATTTGTGTGTGATTTATATTTTATTTCATGATTAATTTGCATGAGATTGGTTTAATTGAATTTTACTTTGAAAATGCACATTAATAATATTTTGCATTTTACAAATTATTCTAGAAAATATTGAAAAGAATATCATGCAATTTATTATGATTTTGTGAAATCTTTAAATTGAGCAATTTTTAAAGTAAAGGATTTATTTTGTTGAGCATGCTTGTTGGATCTAGTTGATCCTATTTTAGAAGGAAATTAGGTAGTTTGTTTTTATGAACTTGTTCAATTTTAAATTGGATTAAAACATGAAAAAAAAAACTACCTTGTAGATTTAAATAATCAATCTTTCCTACACATGCATGGCTACTTTGGGAAGGTTGAAATGGTGGATAAGATTATTCTCTTATCTCTATGGATTCCCTTTCCATTAAAATAATATATATATTAAAGGAAGCTTTAACTTGGGGTGAGAAAAAGAAGATAAAAAATATATAATATATATATATATATATTTAGAAGCATATTTTCTTAAAGAAAGAAAGCAAAAAATAAATAATATATATATATTTAGAAACATCTTTCTTGTCTAAGAAGAAAGAGAGCTATAAATTACCATTGAGATTGAGAAAAATGGGGCTATGTTATGTTGGAAGGAGAAGGCTGGAGAAGAAGAAGAGCTTAAGGAAGCACAAGGGAAGCATTCAACTACTGGAAACTCTAGGTTGGGACTTTCCTACTTACATTTTGCTTCAAAAGAATCTTTGTGACTGGATTTCATAGGGCTAGATTATTTCTTTCTTGCTTATCACCATTCGAATCCTTCTTTTCTTATGTTTTGATCTACGCAAGGTTTATGTCAAGTCGAATTAATTTCTATTTGCATCTAAAGCCTTTAGCTAATTGACAAAATTGCATTACTAAATAGAGAGCTAGCCATGTCATATTTTATTATATGATCATGTGCCTAAATTTTGGGCTTACGTAAATCAGCCTCTACTTTGTCCTATGTGATACCCGACTATTGTAAATTTTATAATCATAGGGTATGGTCCCTAGATCAAAATTGGAAACTTTATGGGGTTTAGACTTCTGATGCCAGTCCTCCTGATCATTGTAAGTAAGCCAAAAGTATACCTTATCTAGGATGTAGTCCATGAGTGCAGATCGAACTACCTCTTACAAGTTTCAATGGCACCATGTTGTCTCAATCCATGACTAGATTATAGGCCTTGAAATCATGTGTTTTTGTTTATGTTGTTTATATGACCACTTATGCTCTAGATGCTAATTTGTGATGACATAGCAATTCTAATAGTGTCACCATGTTGTAGGTAAACCTCTGATGTACGTTTCATTGAACACTAAGCTTCCATAGTGGACTGGATACTCCTTCTCCTTTGGATGAATTGAGCCCTTGATAGGATACATTTGCCATCACAAAACCATCATAGTACTTTGCAGATGGTAGCACAATGTTTGGCTCCTCATAAATTAAGTTTGGTCACCTCTTTAGCTGGTTTTATACTATGCACAGATTATAAAATCAAGGGGGTAGCAATTATGAATCAAAATCTATTTTACAAGCCATGTTTCCTTAGTGTTGAGGCTTCTATTTGTTTTTGGAATGGTTGCACAGATCACAGTCATCGTGCCATAGTATCATGCAGGGTGGCTACTCACTTGTACCTTGCATGTCTATCTGAATTAGATCTACCACCTATTCAACCTTAGAACCATAGTGTTGTCATCCTTCGGAGAGTAAATTAGTATTTATGATGCTTTAATCATATGACTTCTATATCATTTTATCCTATGGGATTGGTGAAGGACGTCATTCACATGTAGTTTGAAGAATGTTAGGCATATGTCTATAGGAAAATACAATTATAATACTCTAGGTTGACCATAATGTCTACATTCGGGTAAATCTAAAACTTAGGGGTGTCTATAATGTTTATTTGCAAAGAATGGAATGGTTTTGTATAATATAGAAACCATTAATATTAGTTATTTTGATTAAGAAATTTTATTTCAATTTGAATTTAATATTAAATAGGATTCTTTTAAGTTTAAGTTGCAATGATTAACTTACTATGAGCATTGGATTTACTATGTGGAAGTAGAAGAGGGAAATCAATTGAATAAGTTGTATTTGCTTTATAGATCTATTTCACTAATTGAAGCAAATATTGGTTTTGTTATCATAAAGTAGCAAATTTTATAAACTTTGAAATCATATGTATTTTGAATAGAGGTTTAGAATCTATTAATTAGATTGATTGAATGAACAAAGTAATTATATATTGTGCATCATATGTGTTATAATGAAAATTGTAATTGAATGGAATTAACTAGAAGAGTGGAAGAGTGTCTTCTAGTTTTGGGAAAGGATGGATTGGTGTCCTTTCCTTGGGAAGAGGTATGGGACTCTTCCCTATGTTTGGTGGTAATCCAAACAAATAATGGTTGGGATTATGAATTAATCCTTATTGTGAAAATATTAAATATGGATGATTATGTGATTCATGCTTGGTGATTTCTTAGAATGTGTTATACATTTGGAAAATGTTTGGAGTATGATTGCATATATATTTGATTAGCATGTTTTCTTGCAATGCATTTGGCATACTTTGCATCCAAGTTGTCTTGATCCCTTCACTATCATCTCTCACACCATGGAGATTCAAGACATTCCAGAGAAGGACCGACAACAATTATTGAAGACTATTATACTATTCATTTTGTATAAGCATGTTTTGAGATAGTTTCATTGTAATTATGGATGGCTGAAATTATTGATGTATAAACAACCAAGAGTTGTAATATTTGATGTATTTTGGATTACATGCTTATGTATATATTGAAAAGAAGACTTCTAATGTAGTATTCACCTCCAATATATGTTAGGTGATATATGATTTGGAAATTGATCAAGTAATGGGAATTCTTTGATTAATATATATTATGTCAAATGTATGATGTTTAATGAATGTTTATAATTTCTATCTCTTATTGATTACAATAGTGTTGGACATTTTGAGTCCCTAAGCTAACATGTTGTCATTGATGTCAAAAGGTTATTTGATGTCAAAAGGATCTATGATGGCAAGCACTATGTTTGTATTCCAAAAGGAGCCTCAAGGGAAGCTTAGCAAAAGGTTTTTATTTAAAACTATGGATGACATATTTGAAGTGGGTTTTTCTTAAAACCTAGGTTGACTTTTCATTTCATCAAAAAGGAGTCCCGGTGACAAAGTTATTCAACTTTAAAGTTTAAGTTTTGAATTTTAATATTTTAAAATTTAAATTTAAATTTCCAAAGTGGAAATTCTCATCGACGTCATCAAATTCGACTAAGGTCCTACGTATAAAAAGTAAATACAATATGTATAAATACCATTGCCAAATTTTCATTTGGCAATAATTTGAATGCGTGTGAGTTTCGTTCGAACAAAGAGAAAATATATTTTAGCGCAATCGAAACCTGTGAAGAAAGGGAGAAATAGAAGGAAGGGAGGACCCTTCCCATACACCATAGGTGCTTGTGGCCTAGTGGCAAGAGGGAGGCAGTAAAGGTGTTGAGCTCCAGGAGATCCGAAGTTCAAATCCCACCGACACTAGTTTTTGCAAAGTGGAAATGGGAGCACACCTTTTGGCGCACGTGTCTTTTAGGGCACAATTGGAGCAAGTAAGGTATTGTGGATGCGCTCACCATTTCATGTGAGTGGTTGGCTCATGTGGTTAGTGGCACCATAGTTAGAGTGGTGCATGGACAGCGACAAGGGATCGAATCCCGTTGAGAGGCAAAAGGCAAGTTAATTTTTATTTTAATATTTGTGAGAATAGCTTTGAGGAGAAATAAGGGTTATGGTTTGTTTGAGAAAATTCTGAAATTACTATTGCTTTTAATTTTGGAAGGGTAGCATATTATATATCGTTGGAAAGCATTTTTCAAGAGCTATTTAATTAACTTGCTTAGAAGGAGAAATAAGATGTGTGTAAGAAGATATTTCAGGTTTTGTTAAGGAGTTTCAAAAGTAAGTTTGATTCATTCTTTTGAGGGTTTATTTCTTGCATAAAAGAACTTTTGTGGATGTTAAAATAAATTAGGAGTAATAAGGTGTTATTTGGATATATTGTTGTGTTATTACTCTAACACTTGTTGAGAGTTAAAAAATAAAGTGTGTTGAGTGTGATAGATTTTGTGGACAACACATAAGACATCAAAAAGGTATGAGAAATATTCTCTATTGATTTTATTTGGGTGGTTGATTTCTGAAATATCATTGGAGTGAAAAGGATTGATTGTGGTTTCCTTTTTGAAAGTGGTTGAGTTAATGCTTCAAGGTTTTCTATTTTGAGTGGTGTGATTAAACCTTGTTTTATAATCATTGTTGTTGAAGCCATTGGTTGTGCAAAGAACTTGAAGTTGAGTTAGAAAAGAACATGAGTATCATTGTTATGTGAGATTTGTTTTTGAGCATTGTTGGAAACATTTTGAGTTGGTTGATACATGCTTGGACTAGGGTTTGTGAGAAAGGGTTGTTCATGAAGGTGATTTTTTGAGTAGAATTGATTGAGCCTATTCAAGAAATTGTGTGAAGTGGTTGTTCAAGTTCTATGAAACAAACTATTCTATGAGATTTATTTGAGTTGAGATTGGGATTTGAGAATAGAACATATAGAGTCTCTAACAATTATCTTTATGCTTATATGATATTGATTTGAGTTGAGATTGGATTTAATTATATAACATATTGAGTCTCTAAAAATTCTCTTTATGCTTCTATGATATTGATCTGAGTTGAGATTGGGATATAAGTATAGAACATATTGAGTCTCTAACAATTCTATTTATACTTCTATGAAATTTGTTTGATTTGAGATTAGATTTGAGTATAGAACATATTGAGTCTCTAAAAATTCTCTTTATGCTTCTGTGAGATTGATTTGATATATTGATTGAGCATTAAGTATAGAACATATTGAGTCTCTAACAATTCTCTTTGTGATTCTATGAGATTGGACAAGCTCTGTGTGAGCTGGTTATGCAAATTTGAGAAAGTCCTAGAGAGGACTTATTGAGAATATTTGAGCAAGTCCTAGAGATGACTTATTGAGTATATTTGAGCAAGTTCTATGTGATCTTGTTATGCATATTTGAGCAGGATCTGAGTGAGCCTATTGAGAATATTTGAGCAGGTTCTGTGTGAGCCTATTGAGTAGACTTGAGCAGGTTCTAAGTGACCCTATTGAGCATATTTGAGCAGGTTCTGAGTGAGCCTATTGAGAATATTTTTGCAGGTTATGAGTGAGCCTATTGAGAATATTTGAGTAGGTTAAGAGTGAGCCTATTGAAAAAATTTGAGAAGGTTCTGAGTGAACCTATTGACAAATATTTGGAGGTGACAGAGTGTGGAGAATAGAGTCTCAGTGGATAGAGATCCAAAAACTAGGATAATTGAAGACAAATATGAGTGAGGAGTCCTCAAGTGGAAAGAGATACACCAGTCAATGTAGTAGAGAGACAAAGTCTTCTAGAAGATCACTAGCCAAAGCAAAATGGGAAAGAGTTATCCTATGGAAGAGATCCATGAACTTGAGATTAGGGGATCAACATATCCTTTGGACAGAGGTCCATAAATATTGTAATTGGGAAGGATTCCCAAAGAGATTGATTGAGAAAATTTTAGTAAACTATTTTCTTCGTGGAGTAGCCCACATTGAGTGAAACACATAAATTATGGTGTCTCTATTGTGTATAGTGTTTTGTGCAATGCTTTGATTACTGCTATTAATACTGCTATCTATACACTACATAATATTGAATTGAAAAGAAAAGTAAAAAGTGGTCTTATATTGTTCACCTCCCCCCCCTCTCAGTATAAGCTTGTGTTCTTAAAATAGTGTAGAGGGAAACTTATGGAGGACCTACACAATAATACTAGATAGATCATTACCATTAATTTAAGTAAATTAGAAGCAAACAAAGAACTTAATACATTTGGGAGGATGGCAATCAATCACCAAACAAATAAGATGGCATTCCAAGGATTATGTAATTTTAATCGTGTAGTGATTTTTTTATCTTAGTGATCCCATCGAGAAGATGGTAGGAATATAATATATATGAATAACATTTGTTGAGGTTATTTCATTATGATGGGTTTCCATATTCAAGGTATTCATCTATATACTAGTCTTGGTGGATAGTATGGTTAAGGGTGATTTTACTTTTTAAGAGGGATGAAACCTAACGCTTGGCCAACATTCTCATATTCAAGGGGTATGTAGGTTTCATAGAAGCTGATCAATTCTACTCAAGAGTGACTCTAATCAAATCTCAACATGTCTTGATAACATTTTCCTTGATAACTTGCAATCCAAATGGAATGATTATATCTTAGATCATGATTGTCTACCTTGCCTCATGAAAGATGTATTTATATATAAAAAAACTTAGATAAGAGGGTGTAAAAATTGGGGTTGTTACAAGATGACAACAGTAGTGAACTTTTCATATTTTGCATTTTTGGGAAATAAAGATAATTTTAGCATTAAATAATTCGATAAATCTTTATTTCCATCAAAATTATTTCTCAAATTTTGCATAAAGAATTTTAATTTGTTCACCATATCTTCACTCTCTCAATTAAATGCATTTTTTATAATTTCATCCATGATTATTTAATTCCTCTTTGTAGTTATATTCTCCAAGATTTAATTTTATCAATCAAGTAAAAAAAATTACAAATTCAGATTTTTCAAATATTTTGAAGTAGAAGTCCTTTTGACTGCAAAATTTCTAATTTGTAAATTTTCAATCAACTAATCATGTTTTACAAATTTTCCATTTTTATTTCTCTTGAAGTAGAAATCCTTATCTTGCAAATTTAATAATCAATTTTTTTCTAAATATTTTAAAGTAAAAGAGTTTGTGCCCCCCTAATAATTAATTAAATTTACAAATTCTTCAATATTTCAAATATGAAATTTGTAATTTAAAAAAGAATGTAGAAATTTTTTTGACTCCTAATTATCAATCAAAAAATTTCTATTTTGTAATTTTTTGAAAATCTATTTCAAAAGTCAAAGTCTTTTCACTCCAATTATACTTTAAAAAATTCAATAAAGTTTAATTTTTCCTTTCTAAACTTTATTAAATTCCAAATATCAAATCATGTGCCAAAATTAGGTTTTTAACCTTATAACTCCAATATTTGAAAAATAAAGGCACCAATGTATTTTCTCCAAAATTCTTACCTTACATGTTAATATGTTATGGTAGGTTTATCTCTAAGCAAATGACACATCTCATACTTTCATTACACCATGCAAGTCTAGAAAACATTACAATAGTTAATACTCAGGACTTTGATGCTTCATATTCCTTCATAGGTGTATATTGGACTCTCCTTTTGCTTCAAGTACTATTCTACTTTTCCTTTTCCTTATCTCTATGCTATTTATATAGTTACACACTATTCTTTCCTCAATTTATTGCTACACTCCTCTAGAAGTGCTTCTACCCTAGTCTTACTACATGCTCTTCCTCTTGGTTGGTTACATGGGTTGGTCTACTCAAGTGCAATTGTTCCTTTTAACAAGCTATATGAGCTAGTCTATGCATGTGCAACTATTCCTCTTGGATTGTTATACAAGCTGGTCCACTTGCAACTATTTTTTTTTTGCTATGAAGCCAATCGACCCTTATTCTAGGATTTCCTATAATGCTTCCACTTATGGCTATGAATTCATTCGTCCCTTCTTAAGGGCTATTTTATAATGCTTTCAATCATGGCTATGAATCCAATGTCCCTTGTCTTGGGCTCTTCTCTAGTGCTTTTATTCTTGGTAGTGAAACTTCCCTTGTCTTGGGCTCTTATTTTTGGTGATTCTAAAAAATACTTGAGAAATATTCTTTTGGAATGTCTCTTAAAATTTAAGTCTCTTCTACACTAGATAGGATTAAGTTGAAGACCCTTCAACCTCAGTAACTCTATCTCTTCTCTCTGTTATTTCTTTGATTACTAATATCAAATAATAGTAGTGTATAATGAAATACCCAATTTTTTGTCTATGTATTCTTCATGTGACTCAAAATATTAATTTTTAAATTCACACTAAAGACTTCCTTCGATGCTAGCTTTAGAGACTACTCAAAGTAGCTCTAAATATAACTCTTCTAGAAAGGATAGAGTATAGTGGTAGCTTTGATACCAATATTGGATTTTTATCTAGATTAACATAGGTTCCAATATCTAGGATCTTGAGCAGTCTCAAATATAAGAGCAATAACTACATTAAATGGAAAAAATAATATAAATTACAATCACAACAATAAAAATAATATGGATAAAATAACCAAAATTATTAATGCAATAACATGAAAAAAACTTACGATATATTATACAAGCTTCAATATTATTAATGCTTGAATGTGATCTAAGATACTTTGATAATATTAGATCAATATATATTACATGGAACTTTGTATCCATAATATAGCCTTCATAGATGACTCTCCAATACTTGGCTATTGTTGGCCTCACACTTTGGGGAGACGCATCCTTTCCTATTCCAAGCATAAGAGAAATCCTCACACATATTTTGGCTTCTCATCCTACCACTTGAATACATGACTCTTGACTCTCATTTTGCATACTTTATTCTATGAAACTTACACACTAATTTTTGCACACTTGCACACTTTACTATATAACACGTTACACACTCCTACACATTCTATTGAAAGACACATGTGCACATTATCACTCTTTACACTTGAACTTATAATTATAAGACACATGTGCACATCCTACACATGAACACTTAGATAAAGGGAAAATATAAATCACACTTCTAAACTATATATTCACACCCTAATCTATTATATATTTATAATTATACTATAAAGGTACCACGGGGGTACATTAGCATGTACCAAATAATGTAATATTCTCCAAAAAAAAATGATAATGCAATAGGAGTGATACAATGAATATAAAATACAAGAGTATATAAGTGCTCACCCAATTATATTATTGAGTTAAACTAGTCTTTCCATTGAGTTTATGCCTCTCATGCAATCATCTGACAATTGTATTCCATGCTCTCACTCAGACAATCCTTGGACACACTTTATACTCAGATACACTTTTTAGTTAACTTTGATTTTGAACCCTTACACTGTTACACAAATTTCTCTTAATTAGTTGAGCTAAAAATTGCTCAACATGATTCCTATGAGGAAGAATTACCTAATTATAGGATCATAGGATCTAGATATTACATAGATGGACACATATCAATATGTAAATAGTGAAAATCATGCATCTAATTGTCTATAAACATGTAATAAAATTGAAATAAAAAGACAATGTAACTGTTGCAAGATAAAGAAAATATTTGCAAATAAAGTGTTCTTTATCAATAATAATTATTCAAGGTTATATTATTTCTCTCTTAGGGAATCCCTAAATTTAATACAATTTATTACAAAGTTGTAACCCTTCCAAAAGGGAGAGATGCATTGCAAAAGACTTTCACTCTTCTTACTAATTTGTTTATAAGAGGACTTATGAGCTACCTCCTCTTTTGGATGTCAATAAATTTGATCTTGATACTTTGAATATTGAATAAACCTATCACCTACATGCAAGGAAACACCAAGCACATTTGTAGCACATGAAACCTCTCATGATGAGGCTGATTTCCAAGCAAATTCATGAAATATAGCAAATATGAACAAAATGCATAAACATATATAAAGATGCATAAATTTGCCTAAATTATTGATGAATAAGCATGAAGCAAAGCTTAAAACATATAAAGGAACCTAAAATTGCATGTAATCTTCCATATTAAGCATAAAGGAACCTAATATATGAAAGCATATAAAGTAAAGCATGAAGTGCACAAATGTAAGCAAATATGCCTATGAAACTATAAATCAACCATAAAAATGCATGAAATGTGATTAATCTATGCTGAATTAATCTAAATGCATGCTAAGAAATGTAAATCTATGGCTAAATAAAAGAACTAAGCATATCAAACCCTAGTCATTGATGATCATAGCAGCTAGCTTTGCTAGCCATTGTTGAGTCCATTAGCTAAGCCTACAGCCCACTGTTGACAACAACGACCATAGAGAAAGTATTCTACTCTTGAAATCAGGTCTTTGGATGCTCAATTTCTTCATTGAATTGATGGTCAAGGGTTTTTGATGTTTCCAAACATAGATTTATGGGTGAATTGTTGTGAATTTGCAATGGATTGGTTTGAAATGAAAATCTTGCTCCTTAAGCTATTGGAATCTCCATTGCTTCAAATGCAGGTGTGATTCTCCAATTGGATAGCTTATTGGAACTCCTCAAGGGTTACAAATGGCTATCTAGTTTGACAGGGCTTCACTACATTCAACTTGTCTCTCTCTTTACCTCTTTAGGGGGCCTATAAATAAACTCTCCAAATTCCAATATTGGCTTCTCAAGGAAGCCAAGATCAATAATTAGTTGGCATGAGCAGTTGGAATAATCCTCTAGAAGCTTCCTCACCCAAAATCACTCCAAAACCATTGGAATTTGAGTTTTTGCAAATGATTTTGCTCATCTCAAGAAGGTCGAGTTTGTTATAGGGCTAGCTACTCTTCCTCATTATGGCTAGGGATAGGCTGCCCTTAGCCACTCTAATCATCAATATCTAGGATACTAGCTACTGATGCTAACAATAGCTAAGGTTGTATAGGCCTAGACTACCTCAAATGAGTGGTTAGAACCACTGCTTGGTATTGGAAATATTCAAACTCATTCATATGTTCTACAAAAGTGTCCATATGAGTAGTATCCTAAACATGATGCATTTTAGGTGTCTACAGATACCCCTTTTGGGATACGTTGTGGTAAAACATGACATTGAGCAAAAATAGACCACCTAAATCCATGTTCCAGATTGATTGATGTTCATTGATCTTATCAATGGTAGATGCCCAAATCACAAAAAGGACACGCATATCAAAATCATTTCTTCCAACGAAATGGAAGGCTTAGCTTGAGTAAAGCTTTGGTCTTGATCTGCATGAAATTGAAATAAATTATTTTCAGTAACAATGATCGAAGAAAAGATATCCAAATATTTAATTCATTATGTTTACTTTTTTTCTAACATAAGGGTAATCTTGTGATAGTTGTTAGCAATGATTCGTAAGACAAACACAATTTACATGATCAAGTGATCCATTGTTAATTTTGATTATGAATGTTGATATTATGACTACCCCCTAAAGCAACGAGTCAATGAGGAAAAGACAAGTGATGAAAGCGATGAGTCGCTTGACCATGATGAATAATGTGGATGATTCAAGAATTTTGCATTTTGTTATATGGTAGGTCCTATTATAGCTATGATGTCAACCATTAATAGTAATTGTACATATCTATCCTATGGAGTAGTCCATCCACAATGGCCTTCTTAGGGAATCAAATTGATAGCAATTCCAATTAAGCTTGTGCTGAATCACTATGTTCAATGATATGCTAAAATTTTATAGTAGAGATGAAATGAATACCTTGTTCCCATGGGATAGTCCAACTACCATGACCTTATTTGGGATTGAAGTGAAAATATGTCAAGTCTGTAATGAATAATTTGGTTCAAATAGCCTTATGTGAATTTACTCGTCTTGTTAGATTGTATGGAGTGCAAGTCGTTGCAACCACCAAGTGTATAGGGTAAAAAACTGGATACAAGGCATATTTAAAATTTGATTTATTTGTTAATTTTGTATTTTTTGAGAATTATGGACTAGTAGATAATTATTATTGTCTATTTTGAGGCTCCTCATGATGAAAATTTTGGAACATTTATTGTTGGTTGCTAGCTACAGTTGGTTTTTGCAAATTTCTTAGCTACTATTGACAACAGTGGCCATGGTTACCCTAATCTACGGCCACTGTTGCCATCAAGAGTTAAGGGTCAAATAAAAAATATAAAAGCAAATTTAGGGCTTTCATTGTTCATTATTTCCAGTAGGTAGATAAAGACAATGAGATATCTGAGGTGAGAGAAAGAATATCTGACATGGAACGCTACCAAACTTACCATTTACCACCATGGCAAGTCAGCTAGAGACCTCTACTAGTGGTAGAGCTAGAACTCCTAAGGTAGAATCTTCATATCTTATTCATAATTTGAGCATTTAAAAAGAATCTCACTAATTAATGACATTAAATGAACTTCACTAAACTTACGGTAATGAACCTCACTTCTTGGTATATTTAGCTTTAGGGTATCTTAAATGGGTGGGATTTAATTTTTGGGGCATTTTTGGGGTAGGAAATGACCTCACAAAGGGTATTTCCCATAGTCATTGTTGGCATCAATGGCTCCCTATCTGTTAATTGGGGGTTGTTGTTGCTGGCAATGGCTAGGTTCAAACACCAACAGTAAAAAAATTGATCATTGGCACTAAATGCTATTGACATCAGTGGCTGTCATGATGGCTGCTGGTGACTTGAGTGGCTAAGAACCTTAGCCAATGTTTTTGGTTTTTGATGTTGATTTTTTTTTTTGATGTTGATTTTTTTATTTTTATTTTATTTTAAGGTTAAGTTTGCATCTTGTTTTCTTCCTCTTAAACCTTGATTGTGCGGGTGTGGGAGCCTAATTTGCTACATGATATGTTGTTTGAGTTGATCCATGTGGACCTGGATTGGTTTGGGGCCTTGGGCCTTGGCTATATTCTAATACTACTGGCCATCAAATCAGATCAGGCCTACATCACAGCATTAGCCCATCACTAGGATGTGAAGACTAACACTTTTCATATTTCGATTAGGGATATGACGATGATATTTGAGGATGTCTACCATATTTATAGGATACCTATATATGGGTGAGCTATCACCTCTTTGACTACCATAGCGAAGACTGTAATATTTTATAGGGTGTTTGGTGATAGACACCTTGAGATATTGAGTGACATAGAGCATGGCAGGGTGCCATTGGCTTACTGGTACATGGAGGATGTCTTCTCATGATGCCAGGTTATTCTGATGCACATTATATGTAATGTGCTTCTACCAAAAAATTTAGGAGTGAGGTTCCTTTGAACCTCTTAGCAATGGTGTAGGATCTACTCAGGAGCACCACAGATGATCTACTCATCATGGCATAGGGGAGTGCACTTCTACCCCAACTCTTTGATAAGTTATACCACATTATGTGGTTAGGACGAGTAGGCATAGGTTAAAACCTAATATTATAGATCTGGGTATGGGATCACATCAAGATAGACTAGCCTAGAAAATTTCCCTTGGATATCACAATAGTAGTGGTAGTGACTCAGTGTTATAGGGTCCACTAGACACAGGAGTTAGAGATATATCAGAGCAGGTCTCACATTGGTTATTTGTAGTACTATACAAAATCATTGATAGGGCTTAAGGTGAGTCAGATCATATGGTGGACCTACTTGGATTTCCCAACATGGGAGGAAGCTGATAGATACTTGGCATAAACTAGGCATGACCGTTGGGTTATTAGGAAGCCTGGGATGCAAGAGTTATTTCACTTATCTTGAGTCACTAGATAGTTTGGGTTTTGATAGGACATTCTAGAGGAGCTAGTACTTTACCACTACCTTAAGGTGAAGATACAACTTGCATGGCCTTAGGTCACAACTTTGATAGATGATGAGGATACCCTAAGAGATACAAGGATAGCAGATGTTGGGATGATAGTTGATTATTATGCCTGGTGGACCACTAGGCTATGGTAGGGTGGAAATCCTTTGGGTTGCTCTAGATATGGTGTGACTACTGAGGATGTATTTGATGACCCACATGTATGGTGAGTGCATCCTCGGACTAAGGGCGAGTGGGGTCAGGTAGCCATACAGGTGGAGGAGCCATAGGAGAAGGAGGAGGGTAAGGAGGATGAGACATATTATGAGGTGTCCTAGTTGTGGGCTAAAGTACATAGTCTATAGGTATAGTTGTAGATAGAATAATGATAGATCTTAGAGAGAGACTCCTCTCTCACTAAAACATAGATCTAGTTGAGTGCAAGACAAATACAATGGCAGGGATATGAGGAGGAGAATACTACCCTCCAGGCACAGGTGGATTCATCTACTACCACTATAGAGAAGATCATTGAACAAAGGGATCTTCTACAGGTGTATCTTGATGCTAAGATAGCTAATATGGATTCCTATAGGGCATATCTAGAGGCTGCTACTACTTATTAGGCTACACCATCCACTCTAGCCACTTAGATACTAGTATGTTTAGATGTAAATGTAGAGATCATATGTTTGTGGGGCATCATAGTAGAGGATACAATGTAACATATAGCAGATTCTACCTATATTATTTCTCTAGAGGCTAATTTTAGGATATGTGGTGGCACTCTTCTAGCTAGGTCTAAAATAGGAGAGTCTCAGTGAAGCAGGCAGAGTGACTTTGGGTATTCATCAATGCAATCGTCACAGTATGGGTGCACGATAAGAGTGATTGATAGCTACTAGCTCCAAGCAGCCTTGTAGAGAGGGTGTAGAGGGAGGAAACTTAGGGGGCGTAGGCCATGCATGATATGACATGATGTCTTTGTATCATTTTTGAGTGTAAGGTTTGAGGACCTACACTATTGTAGCCTACGAGTATTTTGTACCTCATGTACTTATTGATTCACACACACACACACACACAATATATATATATATATATATATATATATATATATATATATATATATATATATATATATATATATATATATATATATATATATATATATATGATACTCCTATTTTATGGCTCATTATGTGTGTCATTTTATTTCTTTATGTTCATGTGATGCAAAGTGGATGTGATGCTTATATGATGTTTTAGTTGTGCTCTATGAATACAATGTACTAATGACATGCACTAGCTAGATGATAGATGTATGATTAGATTCTATGATTTTAGATGTATAGATGCACTATTATGTATGCATATATGGATGCATGCTTATAATTGAATGCATGTTAATTTGTTTCAATTGTTTATGTATTTAATCCATGTGATATGACATGATAGTTGATATATAATGAGATGCATTAATTACATGAGGAATGAACTAATGAAAATGAACCTATATGCTTTAATCACTTAAAACATAAGGAATGCTTGTAATATGAGTTTTACAAACTAATGGATGACACCATAGGGTGTATAAAAATTATGAATAAAAATGGTAATTATTATCATAAGAATGTTAATCATTTTAACATCTATATGTGGGATGAGATGATTGAGATGTATGGTTTTCCCTTATAAGCTTTTGTAAATTAAAATATATGCACAAAATAGTCAATGGCCATCTAAATATCATTGCTGATATCCATCTGGTATCTACTATTTCATGAAAACCCCTTAATAAAAAAATCTCATAAAGAAAATTGTGATTGATTGATGAGATGATTTGTTGCTATAAGGGATTTTTGACATTTTCCATGAGACTCAAACACCCTAGTTGATTAATCAAAAAATGTATAATGAATATACAGGACTCCTGAAAGATAAAAGTTTTTGTTATGAAGCCCAATAAATTCATTATCCCTATGTGTGCAAATGTTCACCATGATCCTAAGTTTGGATGCAGTTAGACTAGACTACTAGTTAATACAGGCCACCTAAAGCTAGCTCATTTGTAAATTACTTAGAACTATCCCATTGCCATGCGGGATTCATTCAGCCCATTGCTATAATGGGTATCACTCAATGGATTCGAATACTAACCTTTCCAGGGATTCAAGCTCTTCATCCCCTTATTTTCTTCATATTTATTAGGATACTTGCTCATGCTTAGTGATAAAAATAATTGTTTATTTTGCATTTTTTATTTTTGTTTTCTTTTGGAGCAAGGGATTTGCTTTGATTTTAGGATTTTTATTATTTTTATGAAATCAAGGTATTTTTTGGAGTAGGGGGGAGCTTGTCCTTTTTTCAATGATCAACATCCTAGACCATGTACATCACAAGGTGAGCAAGTAAAAACCTTTCGCTTAAGGTGACTAGAACCACTTCATAGTGTTCATATTTCCTTGTTCAAACTAGGATTGTTAATGTTTAAATTATGATGGGATTTTGAAATATGCAATGTACTATCAAAACTAGACCTTATCTCCTAAAAGTGAAGATAGCTTTCTATGAAATCTAAGAATATCACTAGGTATGGCTGAGTGATCGTAAAACCCTAGTATATATCTTATAGAAATAGGAGGGGATGTTGATCGATTGTAATAGCTTACATTTAATTTATCAATCCGAGGGTAAATCAAGGTTAGATTTAAAGAGTAGGAATCCAGTATAGATTGTACCATGGGGATCAATGCTAAGCTTAGTTCAGATCTCTTTTCAGTTTCAGGTGTTTGCAAAAAATATAATAAACAAAAATTAAATTGTGCAGGAATGAAAATAGAATGCAATTTATGATTTATGCAGTAAATATGATAATTACTTATTAATGATTTAATCTATTGATGAATTTATCTATTGTTGAGTTTAACTAATAGTAATTGCTACTGATGAGTTTATCTATTGTTGAGGATCCTCGTGCAGTTAGTTTTATTTATCTATTCTGACTTTATATTTTATGAAAATGCAATTTACTTTATTTTATATTCTAAGGTTAATTAACTATTTCTAACCTATTGTAGGGGTGAGAGCTTAGGGACTGGCTGTAGGAGTGGGCCCTGCCTCCTAGAAGATAGTGTAAGTCTTTCTCCCCTAGTTTACTTTATCTTAGTAACTAAAATGTATAACTATTCCTAACATTATTTTATTCTATGAATGCAGGAATATACAGTTACAACTACATAAATGAAATTAAATAGTAAATACAAATGACATAGTTACCATATGCGAAGAATGAAGTGCTACTTTTATTGCTGGAAATTCAAATGTACATGTTGGCGTAATTCTTCAAAAATTGTACAAACATTAGACATTAGATATTTCTCCATTAGACCTTTTCAAAGGTCTCCCTATGTAATATATATTATGACTTGTACAATTTTGAATAAACTCTTCCACGTATTTTGCCATGTGGAGTTTGTGGACTTATGATGCGACAACTATGCACTAACCAAAATAATCTAAACTAATGAAATTCCTAATTCTACTTGGACTCAGTAAACATCCTAAGTGGTCCAAGTGGCATTTTATAAATGCACTTAACAAAACTATACTAATTTAAATATTTTGCAAGATGTACAATATAATCATGTCCTTTATTCTTGAAAAAAGGTATAACAATCTTGCATCTAAATCTAATCAACCTAACAAGATTCCAATTATACAATGTCTATGAAATAAAGTGATAACAAATTTATTAATCACAATATCCTCATGGAGAATATGTGACAAGTCAACTCAATCTAAGTTGACTGTACTCCTTTATTGCCATGTGAGAGCACCATGTTGTCGTTGATGTGGCATACGACATTGGTCAACTCTCTTCGGTAACTACTGGTAAGAATTCTTCTTTGGTAATAACCTTCAGTAGCTACCTTCTGTAACATGCTTTGGTAACTATCTTCCATAACATACTTTAGTTACCATCTTCTATAATAGTAATCTACCACTATTCTATCACCATGCCTAAGCATCCTTAATCCTTTGTCCTTACGTCCATCTTCTCACATCCAAGGTATATCCTAAAGCTCGCATTGCTGCACTATGGAACATCCTTCAAGACTTTCCTACATAATTACTCATAACTCGGATATATTTTACATAAAATGCACACATTTTTCAGATTCAACTACATTCATATTTTTACTAATAATTCATAAAAATAAACAAAAACAACTAACTTAAAATACATTATAATCACAAATTAAATATAAAAATGGAACAATTTATTATGAAAATATGTACCAAATAATCACTCATCATTTTCCCCCAAACTAAAATATATGCATGTCCTCATGCATGGGAAGAAAATGAGACAACAAAAACTTACAAATTTTACACATATATCAACTGTCATCATCCAAAATTTTGCAAAATGAATGAAATATTAACATCAATCAAGATTTACATTCTCTCAAAAAGTCATTTGCAAAACCATGAAACAGACATCACAATTATTTTCTAGAAACAACAAATAAGTTATCAGATATTATCTCCATAGATCATTGGTAATAATACTGAAAGACAAACATTTTCAGAAATAAATTAAACATAAGCCAACATATTATAATAGAGCACACAGTTTCAATCATACATCTACAACAAAATACATTGTTTCAAATTTTTCTAGATCATCTTCATGACAACTTAAATATTATAGAATCTATCAAACAGATTGGAGTACTGATATCTGTAGTTGAAAATGAAATATTTTGTGTTGTCATAAACAATACAAATTCTTTAGAGAAACAGATCAGAAAATGATGACTTCTAAATTTCTTATAACAGAAATAATTTCATCAATCACATACAAAACATCTGATCATCTTCAAGGAAATATATTGTTCATGATTGCTTTTCAGGGAATAGTTCTGTAATAGCAATATAACAATACTTAGCAGAAAATGATTTTTCCAATTTATCTTACTGTAACAATGTACTAAAATTGTGATCATAAGACATTAAACACTGCATTATACAAAACAGTTTCACAAATAAAAATACCATTCATAGTATTATCTCATATATATATATATATATATTGCTAAAATATTTATAGATAGAAAAATTAAACATGTTACAGATAATAATATATAGATCAAATATTGAAGTCTTAAAAATCATAAAATATTAAATATTTTTTTTTTTTTTTTTTTTTTTTTTTTGTGTTGGTTTTTCTTGATGATTTTTTTGTTTTGGTTGTTGGTTTTTTTTTTTTTTTTTTTTTTTTTTTTTTTTTTTTTTTTTTTTTCTACTATAGAACTCTCTCAAAACAATAATTTTTTTTTTATTAAATTTATTTTTTTTTTCTCTTTCATCATCCTGTTTGAGAAGGTGGAGGTTTCTTATAATGCAAAAATGTTTTCTATTATATTTTATTTTTTGAAGGAATCTCAAATTTTTAAGATAATATTCTTAGGTGCGTTTCTCTTTTTTTGGGAGGAAAAATTTTCTTGGTTTGTTTTTTTTTTGGTGATGATAAATTTGGGAATCTCTCTTCCTCAAGAAGTTTAGAAAAGTCAAAGGGCTTATTTGTGTGGGCTACTTTGCTGAAGTTAACTAATTTTTTTTTATTGATGGTGGAGCTTTTGTTAGGGGAAGCATCGACAGGTGGTTCGGTTGATGAAATCAATAGGTTTTGTCACCTTATCTGTTGAGAGCTGTTTAATCATATCTATCTAAAGGGTAAGGGCTCATTGAATTAATTTTGAATGTTCTACAAAATCTTCTCTTAGTTTATCAATTTTGATTTGTAGAATAGTATTTTGTGCCCATAGATGAGATAAGGTTTCAGTAGTTGATTCGGTGTAGGTAAGTCAGATTCATGCCCTAGTGTTTTTCCTTTCTCAAGGGTTTCAAGAGTATGCTTCTGATGTTGAACCTTTCATGTAGGTCGAGTTGGTTTAACATATTTGGGAGGTCAGAATTTATATTTTGGGGATTCAGGTTCCTCCTCCTAGCTATCTGACTCATGGTTTTCCTTAGATGGACTATCTTCCTCAAGCTCATTTTTAGTCGACTCGGAGTATTCTGGCAGGTTTGATTCTATGACTATCCTATTCTAGGCAATTTTAACTTCATGTGCTTTCTTTAGAACTATCAATTTAATAAGGCTATAGTGTGCAAGTAGATGTAATTTAGGCTTTTCTTGAGGATTTTTAGGCTGCACATGGATAACAATAGACTTTAGAGACTAAAAAAGAAGTATGGTAGATTAATAACACAATCATTATTCTCCAAAAATTTTAGATTCATCAACATGCGAATATGGTAGGTTGCATAGGTGGACATACATCCTTCTAGGGTGAAAAATTTAATAATCAAAATAATAGCTTCCTACCACATGAGAGGGAGTGAAATAGTGGCAACACCCTTAATCCAACCCTCCTTATCTTGGATAATAGTGCACTTTTCCCTAAATTTTTCCACTAGCTGGGTGACACTCTTAGAAGGGTTTTTGTAGTATGGTAGTCCTACCTCCGGTAATTCTAATACTTCAAAAATAATGCTTGGATTTAGGTCAAATTGAATATCTCCAATATGGGTAGTCATTTTCGTGGGATTATAGTTTAAGATAAATTGTTGGGCTACCCCTTGGTCATGCCCTCTAAATTTTGTGAGGGCTTCCCACCATCTGGCCCTTTGGAATAGTTCTGTTATAGAATCACTCGGATTCTACATTTCAATGGATGGGGGCTCACTACATTTTTGGAACATAGATCGGGGCATGGCTTCTTAGGGTAGAAGTTTTAAAATTTTTAGGAACCTACAACAATTTCATCCACACAAAATAAATTTTACAATTTTATTGAAGATAATTTATTATCCGACTTAATAAAAAACATACAATTCAACTGAAGCAAATATTTTAAAATAATTATGACCTATCTTATTTTAAAAATTTTCTATTATTAACATAAAAAATCGATGATTATGACCTGTCTTCTACATATTCCCTAAAAAAATTTACTAATCACTCAAAAAATGTGTAAATAAACTAATTTATAATATTCTTTAAAAAAACATGTAAATCTAAACCTAATCCTCTGCATAATTTTTAAAAATTATTCACTAATCATTCCTGTAGTAGAGTGATTAGGGCATATATTTTTTAAGATATCGAATCCTGTGACAAAAACAAAATGGATAGTAAAATATTACCTGTTGTCGCTTTTGCTCTTTTGCTATGCCCAAATTCTGTCACCCTACATTATCGCTTTCTAAGTTATTTCACCCTTATTTTTCCATAATTCCACCTTTATCCGATGTTTTCCCCTTTCAAATTTTGATTTCAAACTCTCAATTCGGCCTTACTAAGAAATTTTTGTAGAATTTTGACCAGGTCATAGAGGTTCCTTCGGTGCCTACTGCATTCTATGAAAGGGGATTAGGGTTTATTTTCCTTTACATCATGCGTTTGCCATGCAACAAATCATGATCATTTATTTACCCTAAATATATGGAAGAAATATTATCATAGTCTAAACAAATTATAACCCTCGATCTTTGTTTTAATCGATGGTCAGAATCATGAATCCATGTCACCTTCATATAATTGGTCAAAAAAACTTTGTGTCGATGTCATGATGAAGTTTCTAACCCTAGCATAAATTTTCCTTAAAATCATGACCCTTCATCGAATTTTAATCGATGGTTGATGCTTTCCATCCATGGTAGTGTTGATTATTGGCTGCATGCACCACATGTTGATCATCATCGACGTCCTTCACTAAATTATTTATCACCTTGGAAGGTAGTCATAGGTTGGTGCAACTTAAATTTTTTATTAAATTTCCCACATGTGGCATGCGTTCATTGGTTGTTTTGAATTTTTCCTATGTATATATGCCATGTGTATTTTTAATTTTTGTTCCCTTCCATCATGTCACCACTTAGACTGGTCCATGGTAGCTTCTATCACCTTCTAGCATCCACATATCGGTAATTGGTACCTTTGAAACCTTACAATGGGTCTCATATATGGTGAGCTTCGAAAGGAGCATTAAGGGATTCGATACGTGGCACCATCTCGAACGTGCTCACCCTATGCCTAATTTTTGGTATATTTACTTAATGTAAGGGAGGGTTTCAAAATTTTAATTTTAATTTCTAATACCTTAGTCCATATGCCATAGGTATAAAAATGTTATAAGTGTTTTTACCTCCCCAAACCTTTATGAATGCCCTTTTAAAATTTTATGTCATATTATTTTATTTTTAACATTGGTGCATTCTTCCATAGTTTTGGTTGACATGTTCTGTCATGCTCTTCTTCATATTAAGGCCAATTTTAAATATTGACACTTAGAAATATTTCCTAATATGTTTTATGGGTATCATCTATGGATGGTGTTTACAGAATATTACTATAGAATATTGGTATAGAAGATTATTACATAAGATTGTTATATAAGATTATTTTATAATAATATTATTAATAAGATT
This sequence comes from Wollemia nobilis, assembly GCA_028583015.1. Taxonomy (NCBI): domain Eukaryota; kingdom Viridiplantae; phylum Streptophyta; class Pinopsida; order Araucariales; family Araucariaceae; genus Wollemia; species Wollemia nobilis. The sequence goes on along the minus strand of JAQPPZ010001711.1, from coordinate 2,178,676 downwards.
TAGAATATTACTACTAAAATATTTATGGAAGACATCTATAGAAGACATCTATAAAAGACCTCTACAAAAGACCTCTATATAAGACCTCTATGGAAGACACCTATAGAAGATACCTACGGAAGACATCTACAAAAGACATCTATAGAAGACGTCTATGGGACTATAGTTGCTAGAGTTTGAGAAAATACTTTACCTATTTCTCCCCCCCAAACTGTATTGTGAACTTCGTATACCTCTATTTACTTCCCCCCAAACTATAATTTTGGCTATATAGCCAAAACAAGATGAAGGGTGTTTTATTTATATTGATGGATAATATAATAATAAGTTTTATTTATGGGGGTTTATTATAATTTTTGTGATTGTGCTTCCTGAATTTCATTAAGGAGTATCCAAGTGAGAGAAAGATAATGATTATAAAGCTTGATATCAGTCATCAATGTATACAAAAATAGATATCTATCAAAGACTTGGAGTATTTTCAATCATTTAGAAAAATGGAATAGATATTCTGATATTATGATGGCTTCTGTTAAGAGATACAAGGTTTTGAGAGATGAAAGCCATATTTTTGTAGGAGAAAATGAACCATAGGAATTTGCTTCTAACTTTTGCCTACTTATGATATTCTAGAGTTATTTCTCAAAGACTTCAAACATCCTAGTGATTTTTAAACAACTTCATCTATTCATTTCACAAATCATCATGGTGTTAAAGTTATCCTAATATTTTCAAGCTTCTTCAAGGACCAACTATGTGTGCAGTGAGTATTCATTTCCCATTATGAGTGAGGATTGAGTAACAACAAAGATCACTTATGCCAATAAGCTAGCTTATCTATGAGCATCCATAGGTCTTGTCCAGACTTAGTGCTACTGCGTAAGGATACCTTATTGCCAGGCGGGTTTCATTCAACCCATTGTTGTAATGAGGATCACCCCATAGTTTTTGAGATACTAAGAATTCCAGGGATTCAAGCTCTTTTACCCTTCTTTGACTTTTCTTGGGATACTTGCTCATTTTGAGAGGGAGCAAGGGATTTTTATTGCTTTTTGGGGTTCTTGCCTATTTTTATGAGAAGCAAGAAGATACTTTTTGGGATACTTGCTCGATTAGATGAGGAGCAAGGGATTTTTTTTTTTGTGAAGGAGTAAGAACTTTGGGGAGTTGGATTCCCAACCACTCTATCAAAGTCCTGATGGGAATTTGATCCTATCCTTACTATTCTTCTCCTTTTCTTATTTCTTTTAGGGATGAAGGGTGAGCTTGTCCTTTTTCCAATTCATTAGTACTCTAGACCATGCACATAGATGGATAAGCAAGGGAAACTGTTCACTTATGGCAATAGTAACACATGAGTTAATCTCTCCAAATATCACAATGTTTTTATATGTTCAAATGTGCGTAGTCCAAGAAAAAGTTTGATTGACTAGGAATAACTTACAACATCAAAATATTGCTTGACTTTCAATGAAAATTTGCTCAAAACACTAATGTTGTTTGAGTAATTGAAAAACATCTAGATTTTATCTAGCAAACAAAGTATTATGCAACATATGATAGTCATTTCCTATAAGCTTTTTAAAGAAATACCTCTTGGGCTATTTTTGAAACATTGAGACTAAAAATTGATGAGAATAAGATAGAAATACTGTAAATATAGAAACTTCATGATGAAACAAAGGAAGCATAATATTTTTTTTAAGTGAGAGAGAAATTATTATTCAATAGTGGTTGATTGCAGTTCAGAAATGCACTGCAATTCGGCTTGCTGCTTAAGGTGGTGTATGAATTCCTCCTTAGATAATGGCTTCTTATAAAGTTTAAGCCTATGGCCATTTACTAGTAGTTTCCTTGTTGAATCATCTATAGGCTTAAGCTTGACTGTACCATTTCCGAATATCTCTTTGATTTCATAGGGTCCTAGCCATCTGGTCCTCAATTTACCTTGAAAGTCTTGGTAACGAGAATCAAACAACAAAGCCCAATCTCCTGATTCGAATGTGCATGGTACAATGTGTTTATCATGCCATTTATTTCATTTTTTTTGGGTTATTTTAGTCCTATGTAATACCTCTAGTCTTCTTTCATCCAGAATGTTTAACTTTTCCAATCTAGCTTTCTGTGCTTTGTCCAAATTCATGTCAAGTTGTACCATTGTGCGAAGAGTTTCTATCTCAAATTCTATGGGCATGATAGCTTGTTTTCCATAGACCATTTCATAAGGTGATAATCCTATGGTGGTTTTCCAAGTTGTATTGTATGCCCATACAACTTCTTTCAATATCTCAGCCCAATCACCCCTATTAACAGTTACGGTTTTTGTAATGATCTTTTCAAGTTCTCTATTCGTAACTTCTACTTGTCCATTGGCTTGAGGGTGATATGGTGAGGTTTTCTTATGTTTTATTTGATAGGTGTCAACAAAATGTTCAATCACTTTGGAGAGAAATTGGGTTCCATGATCTGAAACTAACTCTCTAGGTGCTCCAAAGCATTGCATAATGTTTTCATAAAGGAAATCAGCAACTGGTTCAGCTTGCACTCGTGGTAAAGCTTTAACTTCAGCCCACTTAGTAACATAATCCGTACACACAAGTATGTGTTTATTACCTTCTCTTGGAGGGTCTATTGGTCCAACAAATTCAATTCCCCATTTCTCGAATGGTTCAAATACTACTTGCGGAACCAAAGGCATCTCCATCGAAGGAGTAGGCTTACTAGCTCTTTGACAAGCGTCACATCTATCAACAAATTTATGGACATCTCTATTCATGGTAGGCCAAAAGTAACCAATTTGAAGTATTTTACTAATTATTCTTTGGGTGGCATAATGGCCTCCATAGGGTTCTTCATGTGCTTCCCGAATGATGTCATATACATCATCTTCTTGCACACATCTCCTAATTACTTGGTCAGGACATCTTCTAAACAAGACTCCATGAATCCACATATAAGGAGTGCTTTGATGTATTAATTTTCTATGCTCATGTGATGTATATTTTTGAGGTATTTTTCTTGTTACTAAGTAATTTACAATATCAGCATACCAAGGGGTAAAAATAGAAAGAGCAAACAAATGTTCATCTAGGAAATTATCAGGAATTAACTCATCATCATCAAATATTTGCATACGAGATAGGTGATCTACGATGACGTTATCTTTCCCTACCTTATCTATGATCGTGACATTGAAATCTTGTAGCAAAAGAAGCCATATAACCACTCTACCTCCTACTATTGCTTTGTTCATTAAGTATTTAATGGCAGAGTGATCAGTGTGAATGAATACTTCATACCCTATTATGTAATGTTTAAATTTATTGATGGCATGGACTACAACTAAAAATTATTTTTTAGTAATAGTGTAATTAAGCTCGGCTCCATGCAAATTTTTACTTACATAATAGATAGCATAAGGTATTTTGTTCTCAACCTATTGCAATACTGCTCCTATTGCGTAACCCGAAGCATCACAATGTATATGGAATGGTAATTCCCAATTTGGTCCTCTCAGGATTGGAGCAGTAATCAATTTATCTTTTATAACTTCAAAGGCTTCTTGACATGCTTCAGTCCAATTGAATTCACTTTCTTTAGTTAAGAGCTTAAGCATGGGAGCAATAATTTTACTAAAGTCTTTAATGAACCTACGGTAGTATCCTGCATGTCCTAGGAAACTTCTCACCTCTGTTTGTGTTTTCAGAGGTTGAAGGGTTTGAATAACTTGTATTTTTGTAGGATCTACTTTAACACCTTCTTCTGATATGTAATGTCCTAGAACAATCCCTCCTCTCATCATCATGAAACACTTTTCATGACTCAAAGAGAGGTTTTGCTCTTGACATCTAATCAAAACATTTTGCAAGCTTGACAAGGTTTCTTCAAAGGTATTACCGTAGACTGTGAAGTCATCCATATAGACTTCTACACACTCATTTATTAAATCAGCAAAGATAGCTAAAACAGCTCTTTGAAAAGTGGTAGGTGCATTGCATAATCCGAAAGGTAAGACTTTATAAGCATAGGTGCCTACTGGACATGTGAAGGTTATCTTTTCCTGATCTTCCTCAGCTATGGAAACTTGATTATAGCCACTAAACCCATCTAGAAAGCAGAAATATTTCTTTCCAGCCAATGTATCAAGAACTTGATCAATGAATGGCAAGGGAAAATAATATTTCTTCGTTACCTTGTTTAATTCCCTATAGTCCATACAAATCCTCCATTTGCCATTATTTTTAGGGACTATCACAAGAGGTGACACCCATTGACTATCAAAAATTGGATATATAAATCTTGCCTTCAAGAGTTTAATGATTTCTTCCTGAACCACATCTTTCATAGCTGGATTCAATCTTCTTTGGGGTTGTCTTACTGGATAACATCCTTCTTGGATAAAAATATGATGGGTACAAACATTTGGATGTATCCCTTTCATATCCTCGTAGTTCCATGCAAATGTCGATTGATATTCCTTAAGCACATCTATTAATTGTGATTCTTGTATGCTTGTGAGCTCATCACTAATATTCAAGGTCCTTCCTGGTGTGATATCTATTTGCTTGCATTTTTCTATGTTTGCATCTATCCCCATTATCTCATGTTCAAGAATATTTAAGTAACAGTCATATGGTATCATTTTTTGAGACTGACTTGTGCTTGCTTCATTAATAGCCATGGTAGATTCAGATGAACAACCATTGTCTTGACCTTGATCCTTGCTTTGATTCCCTAACAGTAATGGTAATGGTCCCTCGACCTCTTGTTGAAGATGTTCACTCAAAACATTTATTGATAAGGTTTGGATTTCATCAAAATCATGAGGGAAATCATACCACAATTGCTTTGGAAATTCATCTTCTATTGTTGATTCAGGGAATAGGCTAAGGTCTTTAGTATTTTTACCATAAAAAATAGTCATATTTCCCATTCTACAACTAATGTAAGCATCAGCTGTTGCAAGCCATGGGTGCCCTAAAATTAAGGGATGTCCCCCTAACTTTTTCTTAGGTTGTAAGACTATAAAGTCTATAGGGTATTCCCATGAACTTATGGAGACTATAACATCTTCTAGTTTTCCCTCTGGCTTAACAGTAGACCTATCTACGAGTTGGAGTACAATAGAAGTTGATTGCAATTTATGTAACCCTAAATATTCCATTGTCTCTTTAGTCATGACATTAATAGCGGCTCCTAAATCGACCAAGATATTTTGCAAGGCTATGTCACCAATGTGTACTGTGAGTATAGGTATTCTAGGATCTATGTATTTTGGTAATAACCTACCTCCCATTATTATCTCAGACAATTATCCAATGACTTGAATAGTTTGGGCTTCATTCTTCTTTTTCCTTCTTGAATTTGTACACATGTTTTTAATGAGCTTGGAATAGATGGGTATATCCTTGATAGCTTGTAACAAAGGGATCTTGATAGTAACATTTTCTAATTCCTGAAGGAAGTTAAAGGTTGGCTTAGATGGTTCTTTTGGTATTGCCAATATTTGAGGAAAAGGTACCTCTACTTCCTTCCTTTGAGGAATTTGGATTTCTTGTTGTTTTGTTGGAATGTTTTTTGGTGAATTTTCCATTTCCTTTTCATTGTTATCCTCCTTTTCAAACAAATCTGTAGTGGGGTTTTCAAGCTCTGTGAGAGTTACATTGTTTTCCAATACTTTTCCTGATCTCAATTGAATTTTTTGATAAGGTACTACAGATATAGAACATGTCTCACTAGTTTCATAGGCTTGTTGAATGTTCTTGTTGTTGTTAGGATTAGGGACCGGTTGAGTTGGAAGAGGAGGTTGCTTAGGAGGATTATTATTATTAACTGGAGGTGGAAGAAGTCTATTTTGAGGGGCTTGTCCCCTAAATTGATTTTGAAAATTTTGTTGTTGTGATGGATTTTGAGACCAACCGGATCCTCCCTGGTTATATTGGCCACTAGTATTCCAATTATTTTGATTGGACATTCCTTGATTCCATGGTGGATTTCCATAGGTATTGGCCATAAAGTGGGCCCATGGAGGTATGTTCCAGTCTTGATTGTTTGAATAAGAATTCCAATTTGCCTAGTTTGGTGCATTAGACCATTGATTAGGCCTTTGCGAGTTGGAATAACTAGGGTTTGACCAATTTGGTGGTCCATTGAATGGACCATTCCATATTTGGGCTACAAAATAAATATCTTCTACCTCTTCAACTTTAGGTTCCTTTATGGCAGCTTTAATAGCGAAGATGTATTTGTAGTTTTTAGTTTTGTGACTTTTATCACAAATTTTACAAGTAGCAATATTGGAAATATTGGTAATGTTGAGAGGGCATTCTCTCAGATTATGCTTTTTCCTACATCTATGATAGTAAATCTCTTCACTGTCTTGTCCCTTTGGATTTTTATCCATTAAATCCAAATATGTAGTCAAGGTACTTAACAAATCAATTTTTAAACCTTCCAACATGTTTCCAATTTTTGCTCTCGTCACTCCTCTTGTAGATGTATACTTATTACCCCTTAGAGGTTTATTTCTTGAATAGTTTCTACAAAGGTTCACAATCTCCTCAAATGCCATAATATGGATATCTCCTTTTGCCATGAGGTTTAAAACCTCAAGGACATCTTCCTTTAGTCCTTTTAGAAAGAGTTCTTTTAAGATTTCTTCATCAAGGTCTATATTTACTCTAGACCCAACAAATAGAAATCTCTCAAGGTAATCCTCCAAATATTCTTCTTCTTTTTTATTCATGTGGAATAGCTCAACTTTCTTATCCCTAACTCTATAGTAATCCTGATATCGTTCAAGGAATAGCTCTTTTAATCCATGTTCTCCATCCCATTGATTACAAATATTTTCTCCTAGACCCATGAACCATATTAAAGCTACATATTTAAGAGTAGAGGGAAACAACCTTAGCTTTTGTTCATCGGTAGTGTAAAAGTAAGCTTGGCACACTACTTCAAATTCGAAGAGAAAAGCATCTGGATCTTCGTGTGGTTTCCCATGGAAGGTGGGTAATACAGAAATAGAGACTGACTTAGGTTCTCTTGTTGTCCCATCTATATGTAATATTGGGAAGGCAAATGTCTTCCTTTGCCCATTTCTTCTTTGGTCTCTATTCTATCTTTTTTCATTCCCCCTTTGGTTCTCTTCTACTTCTCCTTGCCCACTTTGTTGGTCAGCCATGATTGAATGTAAGATTTCAAGAATTGGACCAGGTATGGGTTCAATAAAAATAGAAGAAGGATCTATGTGATTGTCAAATTCTGGTTTAGGTAATAAGTATGAGTCGGGATCTTGTTCTAGGATTTCAGCTTGATTGGTTGATGTTGTTGTTTCAAATTCTTCTAACTTATAAATTCCAGGCTGCCTACTAAAGTCTCTTTGGAAATTTCCTTCTGAATTGCTGATCTTTATAAATCTTCCCTTAGAGTCTCTAGGTCTGCTCATGAATTTTCTAAGTTTCCTTGTTTTTGCAACACGTCTAATCTTCCTTGAATAGTCTATGAATATCGTTGATCGGATCAAGTTGTTCGGGTGTCATGAAGTGTTCTTCTTCAAAATTAAAATGGTCTACCACCAATTGAATCAATTGAATGAGAAAATCTTGAGTTGGAATGGGGTCGGGATTTCCAAATTGTAACTCACAACGTAAATCTTGACACAACTCCCTAAAGCGCACAACTCTAGGTATCCTCTGATATTTCTTGCTATATTCTAGGGCTACTTCTTTCTTTTCTAGGTCTCCAAGGAACTTGTGAATGAGGAGGGAGTCTTCAAAATATTGATTCCAAGGGTAAATTATTGGATTTACTATTGCTCTTCTATCCCAAAGCCAACGCTCACAATTCCTTTTAAGATCTAGGTAAGATGAATGGTAGTTTGTCCCTAGAGTTTTAGCTATGTCAATCCTTTTGATTTCCTTCAATTCATCTGATTTTTCTTTAATAATGTCAATACGTTCATACAGACACTCCCACTCCTTACTAGATGCTCTATTTCCTTGCTCAAAAAGAAGGTTAACTTCTTGTTTTATCAATAGTTCTCTAAGGTCTGTAAGTGCAGACTGATTCATACTTGTAGGCCCAAAATGACCACATACTTAGGAAAATTTCAAAAAATTTACCTAAGACATGAAGATCTTATTCCACACACGTTTTAGTGTATTTTGAAGTGGATCCACAACAAATATTACAAATCCACCCAAAACTTGGTAAATTTTCACACTTGGAGCAATTCTACATAGTTTCTTATGTTCTTGGCTCCAAACTGGTGATGTGTCTCGAATCCACAAAATTTTTTGGGGAAAGATGACATTAGCATTAAATAAGAATGGAATGGTGACCACTTTGTATTTTTGATATCTTATGAGTGGCTAAGTGTTGGAGAGCCCAATTTCGGGAGGTGTATAGAACATTTTTTCCCGAAATGGTGATAGAAGGCAAAAAGCAAAGTATAAGAGATACAAATTCATGATGAAGGGTATTCTAACTAAAGTTCTTCTAGAATGGCGACAAGTAGCATTTTACTCTGAAGCTAGTGCATAATGGAGGAAGAGTCACTTTACATTATGACGGGTTCGAAATGGTGTTCACAAGCCAATACACTTACTTAGGTTCAGAATGGAATCCATAGAAGTTTTGAAGGAGATACAATGTGATCAATTTTTATGTATATTGGTGAATGCTTCATTGTCAATGAAGAAAAATGAAGGATAAGGAGTGAATTTCATCTCGCTCCACTTTCAATGCATTTTAGTGCCATATTGGTGTTCTGTAGTTTCTGAAGCATGAAAGGTGATGTCATCCATTTTAAAAGTGGAATGGCATGATGTTCTCTTCCCACCATTATATCAAGCTTATGTCAGATTAAATCATATCCATATAATGGGGGAGATCAACGATTGAGATTTTTCCAAGAATTTTGAAGCATGTAAAAGGGATCTCTCATTAGAATTGAGAGTACAATCAGTTGGAGGAGGAAGTCAAAGCATCGAGGGTTTAAAGAAGATAATAACCAAATATGGTTGCAGATCGACGATGGAAGAAGTTTTTCAAGATAGATCAATGATGTATATGTAGTCTCCAATGACCAGAACTCCAGTAGCGTCAAACAACCAACAAGTTGTAGAGGTTTCAAGTTGCCATGGCATTCCACTTGTAGTGGATTTTATGGAGGTTGAACCAGTAAGATAATACCAGCAAGAACTCTCTATTGAGCTATTAAAATTTAATATTTTTAATGTTCCTTATTATTTAATTTTTCAAACTATAAATAGAGGTTGAACCCTCATTTTTAATGGTCAACTCTAGTGTGTTTGCTTGTGCTACTATAAATATTTCCAAGGGCTAATGAAAGGAGCATTACATTGATTTTCACCTTAAATTTTATGTCTTCATAATTCGATATCAGAGGTTTTAATTCTTAAGTTGTATTTCTATAAATACTTTAATGGTTAGTTTGTGCTAGATTAATGGATTACTAACTACTAGGGTAATTGAAATCTACTTCTAAATTAGATATTTGTTTTTAGGGAGTGCATTTCTATAAAATCTAGATATTGATTAATTTTGCTATTTGGATTATCTTTGTTTGGATATTGAAATTGTTGTCTGCAATATTTCTTTGTTGTTATTTAATGAATGAAAGTGCATTTAATTTGGGATAATATTGATCTGAGTAATATTTTTCTGAGTTGGTTATGGGATATTTTTACCATAGTAACAATGTTGTTAGCCTATCTGTCCAATGTTGTTCACATTTTCTAACCCTAATCTCTTCTTACCCTAATCTCTAAAACCCTAAGTGAGCATAATTATGTTAACAATTTTTTTAAGTTGAAATGAAGCCAGCCTACTCTGATTTGAAACCCCTATTTTAGTCCATCCAATTTTGAGTGTTGATCTATAGCTATCGAGTGCAAGACTAGACAGAAAGTAGGAAGATAGACAATCACATTATTGAGTAAAAATTAATACAATTTAGTGCCCAATATTTTTTGGCACACCCAATGGGACCAATTCACAAGGAACACAAAAACCCATCATATGAGTTATTATTTATCTCAATCGATAGGAATCAAGATTTTGTGAATTGTCTTGACCTTGTAAGCGGAAAATAGCAAATTCACCTAGCAACTCTCAGGTCCTTGAAACAAAAAAATAATTACCCCTGTAGACCAGTGTCCTTTCATGTATACCAGGTATTTCAAAAGGAATAATCATAACTCATATTTATATTATGAATTACCTTATAGAGGGTCTACTATTGTTAGAAGTTTGAATCAATATTTCCTCTCAAAAGAAGAGATTCCTAAGGAAAATCCTACAGTTAATCTGATAGCCCCTCCAACAAGACCTACACCTAGAAATATGGCATAAAATATGGCCCCTAATCATCCATTACAGAAGTCCCCTAACTGGAACATAGCTAATCCCTTGAGATTAGCCCAAATGAATGCCATCCTCCAGGCTGTATCCAAAGCTATATCCACTTATGATGGATCGGGGAAGACATCTTATGAGAACTATCAAGATATTTTAAATCTGGAAACATTTCACAACATAAAAAGGAAGGATATTATTGTAATAATTCTAGCCTTGTCCTTTAGAGGAAATATTTTACATTGGTTTAGAACTCTGGAATATAATACCATTACTTCATGGCAATCATTGGCTGAGACATTTGTGGAAGAATTTAATGAGTCTGTTGACACTTTATCCCTACTCAATTAGTTTACATCCATGCAGAAATCTCAGCAGGAGACTGTCTCAAATTTCAATTTGAGATTTAGCATAACATGGAAGAGAATACCTCCTACAGCTAGACTAGTTGCATGTTTGGCCTATATGTATTATATCTGAGCTCTTGGATCAGAGCTAGATTTGCAAGAACAAAAATATGGAGTGGAAACCTTCCTCAAATTTTATAATGTAGCATTTCATGCTGAGAATATCCAAATTAATATGGGGAGACTTCCCCCCAAAATTGTGCTACCTTATAACTCAGAAACTACTAATGGCCAAAGCCAAATTGTAAACCCATATTTCATGAATCCCCTTTATTTATCATCCCCATCTCCACAAATTAATGCAACACCTCAATTGAATCCATCATCCTATGTAGTTCCTTTTCCTCCCCTTCATTCTCAAACATCCCAAGAATTATCTACTATTCTTGATACACAAAATACCCTAAAAATTTTGAGGAACAGAATTAATTCAATGGAAAAGAGAGACCAAGAAATATCATAGCAAAGGATATTTTCATATGTGAATAAATATCAGAGACTTGATCCTATTAATAGTACTGGGGTCAGATTGAATGCAACATATGAGGATTTTAAGTATTATTTAGATACTACTCTTGCAAATATCTGGTGTATGGTATGTAATGATCCTCATGATTCACATTCATGTATTATGTACCAACACCATGTCCAACAAGCTATGGATCAAGCTGAAAGAAATAAAAAAAGGAGAGTAAACATGTTATGGTAGCCTGATAAAATCATGTTTGGGAAAGAGTTAGATGAGGATAGCCCAATTGTTGTTATGACAAGGTTTGGAAAGAAAACCTTTCAAGTAGATCCCCAATATGGGGCAATTCCAAGTCCCTTCTCAAAAAATAACTTATCCCCTTACTCAAAGCAATGATACTTTCCCCATTACTCAAGCTAAAGGGAAATATAAGATATAAAATCTTCCTAAGAGGTTGGAAAAGAAAACCGAAGGAGACTGAATGAGATCTAATGAAATATAAGGATAGTCTTTTAGGCAGAATCAAAGACTAGTAAATCCAAGGATTGAATCAATTATGATAGAGGAGCTATTAAAGTTATTAAATGTTAAGATAATATATCCAATAAAACATTCAACCTGGGTAGACAACTTGGTACCTATGAGGAAAAAGAATGGGGATATTCGTTTGTGTGTAGATTTCAAAAATCTTAACCAAGCATCCCTTAAGGATCATTAACCCCTCCCATAGATTGATCAAATATTATAGATAGTGGTAGGGATAGAAAGGTTCTCATTATTAGATGGCTACTCTGGGTACAATCATATTTTGGTGAAATATGAAGATCAGTATAAAACAACATTCACCCCCAAATGGGGCACATTTACCTACCAGAGAATACCCTTTGGGCTCTCCAATGCAGGAACCACATTTAAAAGAGCCATAGATTATGCCTTTGAGGCACTGATCAACAAAGTAATTATGATCTATTTGTATTACATGATGGTATTTTCCCATGATAAGCGTGACCACCTATCACATCTGGAGCAAGTTTTTTAGAAATGCAGAGAATTTGGTATTTCACTCAATCCTAAGAAATCATTTTTTTGCAGTTCATGAAGGAAATATGCTAGGTCATGTGGTCTCAAAAGAAGTTATGGCCATAGATATAGATAGAATTAAGTCCATTATTGCTCTCCCATTACCTACAAACAATAAGGCCTTATAGTCCTTTTTTGGTCAGATAAAATTTATCAAGAAATTCATTTCTGACTTTGCATAGAAAGTGAGACCTATATCTGAGTTACTCAAGAAGAACACTAAGTTTAAGTGGATTGAGGACATGAAAAAATCTTTTGAGATTATCAAGCAATCCATTGTAGTGGCCCCAGTACTGGTAAATCTAGATTTTACTAAATATTTTATCCTTTATGCTTATGGATCTAAAGAGATTTATGCCTTAGTGCTCGCTCAAAAATATGATCAAGGTGAAGAACATCCTGTATTATTTTGGAACCATATACTCGATGACTACCAGGTCAAATATAAATTTATTTAAATATAAGTATTTCTTGTTATAAAGTCACTAAAGAAGTTCAGGCAGTACTTGGTACAGAGTAAGACCCTGGTATATGTTTTTTTTTTGAATTTACATGGTGGAATCGGTAGCCACCATGAATCCAGGGCTGTCTAGTTTTATATGGCCACCCTATGTTGCCCACCCCAGAAGCTGCCACATAGATCTTTGCGTAGTCCGCACCTATAACCACCATGCCATAATCATTTTAAACCTTTTACACCTCTAAAAGCACCAAGAAAGGGATAAGCATTCAATTTGGCGAGGCCCGATATTTGAACCTTGGACCTCCACCCCCATTATGGGGTTTGGATGAACCAATTGGTCTACACCTCGGACCTAATACCCTGGTATATGTTGTTCATCCAGATGTAAGAAGTTTTATCCTTCACAGTGAACTAGGAGATAAGATAGTTGTTTGGATTACCAAAATATAAGAGTATGATGTAGAGATACATCCCACCAATTTGGTGAGAGGTAGGAACCTATTCCAAGGTCTAATAGAGGCAACAAAATTAGCAAAAGTGATAGCTTTCCAGAAAGTAGAAGATGGTCAGGTTGAAGGAGTACAAACAATAGACTCTGATTGGGTTGATCATATGATCAAATACTTTCAAATTGGAGGATGCCACCCAATCTAAATGCATCCCAAAAGGCCTGTACAAAATAAATTTGGATGGATTTCTTCTAAAATGCTTTAAATATGATCATGAAAATAGGATCATTAAAGAGTTCCACGGAGGACCAGATGGTGGACATAACTCAAGTAGAGGTACAACTTTGAAAATCATAAGAGTAGGCTATTATTGGCCTAATGTATTTACTTATTATTGGCCAAGTATATTGAGTTTTCTATAAAGTATGACATAATTCTCAAGAACATTTCTAATTATTATCCTCAAGGGAATGGAATTGCTGAATCTACTAATAAAAATATATTGAGGATTCTTAGGAGATCGCTTGAAGGGAATTAAAGAAATTGGCACATACAGCTAGACCAAGATTTTTGGGTAGATAGGATTACTATCAAAAAGTCCATTAAAACTTCTCCTTATGCTTTGGTGTATGGTAAAGAGGCAGTATTACTGGTCCATTTGGAAATTCTAGCACTTAAGCTTGTAAATACAAAGGAATAATCATAAGAAAATCTAGTAAAGACCAGGCTGACCCACTTACTACAAATTGAAGAGAATATATCTCAAGCATATGATAATTTTCAAAAGCATTCCTTAGATATAAAGGCATGTTTTGATAAGAATTCCAGATTTATAAAATTTTAGGTTGGAGATGCAGTTCTCAGGTGGAATGTTGACAGAGCAAAATCAGGTAAACATGAGAAGTTTGATTCTTTTTGGGATGGCCCTTTCAAAATAGTAGAGGCCAAGGAGTCTAATGTGTTCTAGCTTGAATATCTATAAGGGAACATATAGCCTATTCCAATAAATGATTTCCATATCAAAATATACTATGATTGAAATCATAAGTTCATTGTAACATATGTATATAGACTGTATTATATTTCCCTTTCTTTCTGCACTTTGTATTCAGTTTCTTTTTGCACTTTGTATAAGCTCATTAAAAAAATATTTGCAAAAAATGGCTAAGTATTGGCAACGGATTCAATGAGGTTTCATTATGCCAGTTTATACATGTAAAGTATAGCGAAATAGTGAGCATATCCAATCTGCATCAAAATACACAAAGATCTCAGTGGAATGGAACCAAGGCGATTATCCACGAATGAAATGAAGTGATTTTTAGTGGAATAAAAAATGTATTTAGTTCGATACTTTAAAGGACTAAGGTGGAGCAAAGCAATGATTATGCTACTATGCCACATGGAGAGAAAGTAAAAAGCTCACATTCAATGCTAATGGTCCCATGCTAAAAAAAAGAGTAGACAAAGTGATGCCATGAGGTGGTAGCCAGATTTGAATTTTTAGCCAATAAGAAGCAAGAACACCACCTTCAAGCTGCTGAAAGGAATGAGTATGAATTAGAAAGCATGCTAGTGGGTATATTTCCTAGTAGCTACATTAATGGTAGAAGATATGCAAACACAAGGAAATAAAAGCATCAAAAAGCTTGAGCAACATTCATTCAATGGAAAATTACATTCATAGAGGAGAGAGGAGTGAAATGATACTCATAAGTATTCACTATGAATTTTGGAGAATACAAGAGGTTCTTACTAGAAAAATGGCTTCAAAATATACTCAAGAAGCTGAAACCTCATAGAAAAGGGTAGTAGCTCCATACATTGATAGAGCGAAAGCTATGGTGGATACTAAAATGGTCCTTACAGAGAGGACAAGGCTCAGAAGGAGCATGCACAATAGGTTCAAGAAAAGAGTAGTTTTGTCGATGGAATGTAGATGTGTTGTTCTCTCTTACCTATATTTTTACATTTATGATTTTGTTCAACCTTGTCCAGAATTAATAGCTGCAATAGTTAAATTTTATGACCCCATGGCAAAAGCAGTGAAAACTTCTAAAGGTAAAACCTTATTTAGTTGAAGAACACAAGCTTATACTGAGAGGGGGGTGAACAATATAAGACCATTTTTTAATTTTATTTTCAATTCAATATTATTTAGTGTATAGATAGTAGTATCAATAGCAATAATCAAAGCAATACACAAAACACCATCCACAAAAGTGACACAATAATTTACATGGTTCACCCAATGCAGGCTACTCCATAGAGAAAATATTTTGCTAAAAATTTCTCAATCAATCTCTTGGGAATCCTTCCCAATTACAATGTTTATGGACCTCTATCCAAAGGAGATGTTGATCCCCTAAATCTCAATTTCATGGATCTCTTCCATAGGAGAACTCTTTCCCCTTCTGCTCTGGCTAGTGATCTTCTAGAAGAATCTGTCTCTTTGCTACACTGACTTGTGGATCTCTCTCCACTTGAAGACTCCTCACTCAGATTTATCTTCAATTTTCCTGGCTGCTAGATCTCTATCCACTAAGACTATGTCCTCTATACTCTATTACCTCCAAAGCTCTATCAATAGGCTCACTTAGAACCTTCTCAAATCTGATCAATAGATTTACTTAGAGCTCAAATCTACTCAATAGGCTCACTCAGAACCTACTCAAATTTGCTCAATAGGCTCACTTAGAACCTATTCAAATCTACTCAACAAGCTCACTCAAAACTTGTCCAAATATGCTCAACAAGCTCACTCAAAACTTGTTCAAATATGCTCAATAAGTCCTCTCTAGGACTTATTGGGCACTAAATTGCACCAATTTTGCACTCAGTACTATGGCTATTTATCTTCCTACTTTCTGTCCAGGCTTGCACCCGATGGTTGTAGCTTAGCGCTCAACATTGGATGGACCAAAATAGGGATTTTCGATCCAACCTCCAGAGTATGCTAGTTCCTTGTCAACTTAGCAATTTATTGACACAATTATGCTCACTTATGGTTTGGATTTTAAGGTAAGACAAGGTTAGGGTTAGAGAGATGTGGATAATAGTGGACGGATAAGTTAACAATATTACACTACCATAAAAATCTCCCAAAAAACAATGCTAAGGACATATACTCAGATCAACATTTATTCCAAAATATATTGTTTCATATACTAAAGCACAATAGAGAAATGTTGCAGCAAGCAATTTCAATATCCATGGAATGATAATCCAAAAAAAAAAATCCACCAAACACCTATATTTCATAGAAATATACTTCCTAACCACATAGAATGAACTCAAAGCATATTTCAATTACTTATAACAACTAGTAATCCAAAATAGGCATAAAATAACCATCTAAGTATTTACAAAAATACAACTTAGAAATCCAAACCTCTGACATCAAGCATGAGAACATGAATTTGAGGCGAAGATTAATGTATTTCTCCTTTCATTTAGCTCTTCAGGAATATTTACAATGGTACATGCAAACACACTAGAGCTGACCCTTAAAAAGGAGGGTTCAACCTCTACTTATAGTTTTCTTATTACAATAATCAATAAAAAATACACATAATCTTGTTACAAAAATACAAAAAATATTTTAGCTGGCATTGGATCATTGGTCTATCCTTCAGGAAATCCACTGAAAGAAATTTTGCAACTTGCTTATCACTGCAACTTGTTACATAATCTCTGCAACTTTCTTATCACTCAGTGGAACTGAAGCTTAGGCCGTTAAATATCACATGGTCCCGTCGATCCTTCTTGTGAGTGAATTACCATCGTCGATCTGTAATCGCCTTTGGTTTGATCTTCTTGGAAACCCTCGATGCTTCATATTCCAGCCAACTATTACAATTATGATGTAGCAATATATTTAAAATAACCAATATTTGATAGCTTAAGCTCCACCGTTGATCTTCTTCATAGCATGATTTAGATTCAATCCGACACAAGCTAAATGACATTCCACTTTAAAATTGATGACATTGTCTTTCTTATTAGAAACAACAAAATCTCAAATATGGATATCTGAACCTTGAATCTACTTTGGTATCTTTACCTTCCACCTCATATTCTTCAATCTGCATTAGAATATTGATGACATCACCTCTTTCCATTATATTTTGTAGATTTCATTCCAGATGGAACAAGTGCATTGTGTTAATCGCCAATTTGGTTCTGGATTTAGTCACATACCTTCTACCATTATGAATCCATACTTTTATTATTCCACTACCCCATCTTATCTTCATTCCAAAAAGGAAATACTTATTCATTCCCCGAATCACCAATCCACACTTTTTTGCCAGTGACGTCATCATCTCCTTGAAACTTTTGCAGATTTTGAAGATAGCACTAATCAAGAGTCAAAAATAAAAGGACCCTTTCGAAATTGACATTATGCACTTTTCCTCCACTGATGTCATCGTCTCTTATGAACTTTTTTAGATTTGAGATCTGTCTTCATTCTAGAGCTGGAGTGAAGTCACCCAGAATCACTCCAAACATGAAAACTTCACTAATTGCTGAGCGAATTCATATCTTCTGACCTGGTTCCACTTCAAAGCATACTGTAAGGTTTATGGTATGATTATTTTATCACTTGATTAAAATTATACAAAATTTTACTAAGTATGTGGCCATTTTGGGCCTACATTCTGGTGCCTCCTAGGTGGATTTGCTTACAAATCCAATCGAATCCAAATTCTTATCCATTGGGCCTTAAGAGTCAAAAAAATACTTATCTTTGAAGATGTGTTTTAAGGAATAATTTCCATACAAACACTACCCTTTTAAATCTCAAATTTTTCCTAGAGGGTAAATGTTCATATCGAAAGCATGCAAAAAACATCGAAGGACTCACTTGTTCAACTAGAGACTGTATCCATAATATCACTATTACTACTGCTTTCAAAAACTATACATAACTCTACCTCATTTATAAGGCTTCACTTCAAAAAATGCCTTCATAAAAATGCTACATTGTAGACTTCATGCCTTTATTGCTTATTTCTGACAATTGTCAGAGTAAAAACAAAAATACAAAACTGATGTATTAGAAACACAAAAACTATGTATATGTACAAACATAAATGAAATGATTTAAGTGTGGGCCCCTCTTGGGCCTATAGCTGCTCAATCCTATCCTCATTCTTCTATAGCTTCTTCATCATCATATTCTCCTAGAGCCTATAGTCTCTGATTATCTTCATTGGAGGTGTCCCCAAATACTTGGACCATTGATTCCAAATACTGAAGAGCCTATTTCCAAGCTTGCTTAGAGGGATTTGATATCTCTTTAAGCTACTTATAAACATATTGTAGCTCCACAACATCCTCATAATTAGTAGCATTCCCTCTAGTCACCATATCTTCCATGATATCTCTTAAGTGGGTGTAACCCATAATTAATTTGGCAGCTTGTTCTTGGGATAGTGGCTCTTCCAATGAATCAATTTTAGACTCATCTTGTAAGTTCTCCTTGATGCTTTACTGGGATTCTTCCATAGATAATAAGTTGTGATCCTCCTTCTAGAGTCCTTTGAAAAAAATATGAACCATTTCTTCATTTATTTCCATAATGTCTTTAATTCCTCTTTCCATCCTATCAAACAACAACTAGGCTCTCTGAATTACCCTATGCTTTTTCATCGCTATTTTGGAGGCTATCCCAGCTAGATTCCATTCTCTATTATAAATTGATTTAGCAAAATTATTTAGCCTCCTACCAACCAACTTGTACATTTGTTCCACTAGAATCACCATAGGTTGTAACTCTCCAATGATTTGATCTAAATCCTTCTGAATGGTAGATAGCAATTGGCTAGCATCCTTCAGGTAGTCAATCATGAGTTGAAGACCTGAACATTTTATTGAACTTCAGAAAGCAACTCCTGCTTTATCCTTTTCAAACTATCTTTGGAAAAACCTAAGGAATTGACTTTCTCAATCTAAAGCTGATGTTTCAAATTTTGAATTTATTTTGCCTGATCCTCATTCAGCTTATTTTGTTCTTCTAACTGATCTTTCAACCCATTATCCTTTTGAAACCTTTCCTACCAACTCTTAGCCTCTTTCCTTAGAGCTTTCTCTACTTCCTTTTGATCATTGAGTCTCTTATTAAGTTTTTCAACTTGTTGTTCTAGCTTATCTACCTTATATTTTGCTATATCAATATTCACATAAAAGGTCTCTAAGTGAGCCTTGGCCATCCCTAACTCATATTTAGTAGGAAGCTTGTAAATATTTTCTATGATTTCCTCCACTCTATAATCCTAAGAAGTCATTTCATTTTCATTTTTGCTCACTATGGAATAAAATACCTTGAAACCCTTTGCCTAGTGATAGGGTTAACATACATACTTTTTCTTGTCACAACCATCCTGATGGAAGGCCTGGTAAGCTTCTCTACCCAATAGTCATTTATGATCTGAGTGGGTGCCTATTAATTTTATACAACAACAAACCTTGAAACATTAGCAGCCAAATGAGATAATGACATAAAAAACATAAGGGTGGACTAACTTGTTGTTGGTGGGGGTGGAGATACATTGACATCAACCTCTGTTACAATGGTAGATTCTGTGACTATCGTTGCTTTTGACATAGGTAAATTCAGATAAATAAGGACAGAATTGAAATTAGAAGGGATGGATGAACTCGAAACGCAGTGTCCCATGGGTGGTGGTAATGAAAGAGATGAGTATGCAACAATGGTGGATATTAAAGTGGATATCTCAGAAGTGAAAGGTGGGTTTGGAGGAGACTATGACACAACAGAACTTACTAGTACTTCCATATCTACTAATAGGATAAGGGAAGAACTGTGAGGTGGAGGAGGTAAATTTACCACATTTTCTTAACTAGAAAGGGAGGGAAATACTTTTGGGTATTCATGGAGATGAGAAGGAGAAGAGGGATTAGAAACCATACCTTCACCTAAAAATGTAGGGTGTTCTTGTTTAGCTTCTGTCTCAAGCTATTGTTCTTGTTCAACCAACCCTTATGTATTAAAAAAAACTACCTCTTTAGCAATTTATTCCATAGTCATTTTCTGCTTCTTGGAAACCTCTCTCTCCTCTGATTTTGGGGCCCTCTTAGTCATCCTATAAACTAATTAGAAAGTAGCCATTTCTCCTTCAAAAATTTCTCCCTCTTCATCTTCTTGTACTACTATTTAAAGTAGAGACTACTCAAATATGGGTCGTAATTCAATTGATGTTGTAGAGACAATGGAAAAATATGGGGATCTTATTTCAATTAGCAAAATATTACCAGCTCTTTCTATGGAGAATTGTGTTTCATTCACCAGTTTATCCTTCTTAGGAAACTTCTCTACCTACTTAGAAGTATAATTGGAGATTTTGAGTACTTCAGTTGTGGTTAAAGGAACCTTTTGCATCTTTGTATGAATATTTTGAATTGTAAGATGAAGGAGAGACTTAGAATCATTATGGAATTTTCACCAATCAATACTATATTCCTGACATCCTTTGTTCTCCAGGCTTCAAAATTCTTATTATAAATCCTTGAAAATTCCATATCAATTTTCATTCCAAACTTTGATTTGGGCTTTCCAATTTCATTCCTCATACGCCACCAATATGCAATCTTTGTTATCTTCCATGGTCCTTTCTCCTTTGGTTTTCCTCTCTCTTCTACCTCTTCTTCAGAATGAGTGTCTTTCATATTGGTATATTCAACCCTCACTTTATGAATTGTATCCTTTGTAATCCGATGGTTGAGCTCATGCTCTAGATTGAAATCCACAACCTATTCATAGAAATCCAACCATGGAGGTAACTGATCTATCTTTGATATGTTCCACTCCAAAAGAGTAGTTTCATAATTATTCCTTCCCTATTCAAAATTAGCCTTGGGCCTTTTTTCAAATTTATAGGCCTTGTCTCCATTTAGGGTTTTATTTCTTGTAGTAAAAATGTTGTCAGGATCATAACTCCATCTCCGAGGAATATAAAACAGACCTAATTTGTCAAGGTACTGATCAATTTGTTGGCTCTGCCACTCGGATACAATAATATTATCTTTAGTGCGGTAAGTAATTAAATACTTCTTCTTCCTTCTTGAACCGTAGCTTGCATCAATGTACACCACCTGCCTTAGATACTCCAAGGCAAATAGCCTTTCTATGACAAAGTGAGGTAGGAGAAAGGGTTTACCTACGAAACCATATAACCTAATTACTGTGCCCTCTATTAGTAGATATCAATCTCCTTCCTTAGTGTATTCTTTCCTTAGAATCTGCTTAGCTAAGGAAGGCAACCTAGGGCACTCATTGTATATTATTTTTAGGGCAGTTTTCAAAATTCCAAGTTGAATCTGTAATAGGACTCACTACTCTTCAAAAAAAATTTCCAATAATAGACTGGCAAGGGTTATCCATCAATGGTTTTATCCTTAGTTGAAATCCATGACATTCTTCTTTTGATAGCTACATAGAACATCCACACCAGAATCGAGCAATGTCTGAAACTGGGAGCACCAACACCCTTCTTCATATTTACTAGCTGCTCATGGATCCTCTGAGTGAGAAAAGCTAGCTAGTAAAAGTAAATTACTCTGGTACCCCTCTCTCTCACGTCTTTATTATAGATCCTTTCATCAGAAATACAATATGCCATGGAAATTTTCCAACCATGAACCATTCTGTCAGAGTCCAAACACTCCATACAAGTCAACATAGAAAATAATTCTAGGTTTACAAATTAATCAATGTGAATTGGGACTTTGGGCATTTTGTCTTGATTCCTTATCCTTATAAAATTAAGATGAAGCTACTTTTCTAGTGCCTCCCTTTTTTCTTCTGAAGCTATCATATTGGTGTATGCCCTATTAAGCTCTGCTACGCTAAATGATCTGAGCTTTGAGGATGGGCCTACCTGTATGGTGAAAAACTCATAGCAAGTCTCTCTTATGATTGAAAATAGGGGAGTGCCCTCAAGGTTTCTGATTGTTCTATTTTTAGAATCATAAAATTGAATCATAGCAGAGACTATTTTGGGGCAGTGATGCATAGAATCACATATATAAGATAACAAAACATATTTTTATGGCTATCATACATTGTTGTCGCATTAGCTTTCCTTTGAAATATGGAAATTCAAAACCCATCTTGAGGCAGGTCCTTCTCACTCTTGTTATCACTGTATCTTCGACTCAACTGGTCTGATGTACATGAACCTGCAATCTTGTTGCTATCCTCTATAATTCGATGGATGACTTTTTGGGTTCCATCCTGATAGTAGCAAACTTCATCCTCTTGATTTGTAGTAAATTCTCCAAGGTATCGCTGTACCTTTCTACCTTCTTGTATATGCAAGGGATTTCCAAATGGATTTTGTGTATGCTTTTCATTACTTCTCTCCTTTGGAGCCCGCATATCTTTTGCCATTAATGTAGCTATTGCATGATATATTTGCGAGCACATGTTCCAATCCTTTTCATTATTTCTTTGGCGGCTCAAAGGTAGCATCCTATCTTTTTATTGGTCAAATTTTGAAATTGCATTACCAGCTCATCATATCTCTTCGGCTACTCTTTGGTTCATGCATGAGTTCATTAGAATTGAATGTGGGAGCACTCTTTAGCCTCCACGTGTCATATTGAAACTTGTTGTTCATATTTAGCCTTATTTCACTCTGGTGTCTTAAGAATCGTTCGAGTCTACTTTGGTACTTGAAGCTTGCATGCATGACACTACCTCAATTTTGCTCTAGCTATCCCTAGCTTTGAGAGGTTCCTAGATTATCATCATTCTTTGTCCTTATTTATGTCGTATAGAAACTAATAGAACACTCCATGGAAATCCATATTTAACCATGCAGAATTGAGGGTAGAATGCCATTCCAGAGAGTATGCAACACCATGTGTGGAATGGAACATTACCATCCATTTTGACCAACACTTAGTCATCTCTTGCAAACTTTCTTCTCTCTCTCTTTTTTTTTTTTAGCATTTCTTTGAAAATAACTAATTAAAAAGTGCAAAAAAGAAATCAAATACAAAGTACAGAAAGGAAGGGGAAATATTTGTACAATGTATATACATATGTTACAATGAGCTCACTTCTTACATATAGTAGAGCTTGAGGTGGAAACCATTCACCGAAATTGGTTGTATGTTTCCCTCTAGATCCTTCAACTAAAATACATTAGACTCTTTAGCTTCCACTATTTCAAAAGGACCATACCAAAAGAAATTAAACTTTTCATGCTTGCCTGGTTTTGCCCTTTCAATATTCCATCTGAGAGAGTCTCCAACTTGGATTTTTTTGAACTTGGCCTTTTTATCAAACCATGCTTTAATGTCTGCTGAATGCTTTTGAAAATGATCATATGCTTGAGTTCTTCTCTCTTCCAATTGTAGCAGGTATGTCAACCTAGTTTTTACTGGATCATCCTCTAATTCTTCTTCTATACTGACAAGCTTACGTGTTGGGATCTCTAGGTGAATTGGCAATACTACCTCTTTTCCATATACCAATGCATAAGGAGAAGTTTTGATATAATTTTTAATAGTAATCATGTCTACCCATAGAGCATGGTCGAGCAATAAGTGCCAACTTATTTTCTTACCCTCCAGAGACTTTCTCAAGATCCTTAATAGGTTTTTGTTGGTAGCTTATGCTAGTCCATTACCTTGTGGGTAATAATTTGAAGTATTTTTAAGAGTGATGTCATACTTTTTGGCAAACTCAATGTACTTTGCCCCTATGAAATCAAGGCCATTATCACTCACCAAAGCTTTTGAGACTCCAAATCTGGAAATAAAACTCTCCATAAAGTTGATCACAACTTCCTGGTCTGCCTTCTTTATAGGAATGACCTTTACCCATATGGTAAGATAATATATAGCTTTCAAGATAAACTTGTGCTCTAATGAAGAATTAAGATTTATAACTCTTATAAAATCTAATCCCCATTTTTGGAAAGGCTCCTCAACTTGAATAGGTCTCAAAGGATTTGAAGCATTTCTAGTTCTTCCAATGTACCTCTGACATTTATCACAAACCTGAGTTACTTTAAAAGCATCATTGAACATAGAAGGACAATAATAGCCTACTCTTATTATATTCAAAGTTGTAACTCTACCTGATCTATGACCACCTACTAACCCTCCATGAAATTCTTCTATGACTCTTTTTTGTTGGTCCTCCTTCAAACATTTTAGGAGAATACCATCCAAGTTTATTTTGAACAACCCTTCAGGTAGTAATACATATTTTAGAGCATGAATTCTATACCTCCTTATTTGAGAAGGATTCAGATCAGGTGGCAGATCCCATTTTGGAAATACATGGTCATTTTCTCAATCCAATCAGAATATGGAGTGAGTACAATCTCTATTTGATCCTCTTCTGCTATATGACAAGTTGTCATTTCTACCAATGTTGAAGCATCTATCAATCCTTGGCACAAGGCTCTATCTCTTACCAACTTGGTGGGATGTATTTCTACATAATATTCCTGGATCTTAGTAATCCAACCAACCCTTTTATCTCCCAATTCACCTTGTAAAATAAAACTTCTTAAATCTAGATGAACCACATATACCAAGGTTTTGCTTTGTACTAGATATTGTCTAAACTTCTTTAGCGACTTCATTACAATGAACACTTGTCTTTCAATAAAGTTATATTTTACCTGATAATCATGTAATTTTTGACTCCAAAAGAACATAAGGTGTTCATATGCTTGATTATCTTTTTGGGTGAGTACCGAGGCATAACATTCTTCAACTCCATAAGCATAGAGAATAAAATATTTAGTGAAATCAGGATTTATCAAGACTAGGGTTGTTGCAATGGATTTCTTGATGACCTCAAAAGCTTGCTTCCTAACCTCAGTCCACTTGAACTCTACTTTTTTCTTGAGTAGTTCATATATAGGCCTCACTTTCTATTCAAAATTAGAAATGAATTTCTTGAAGAAATTGATTTGACCTAGGAAAGACTGCAAGGTATTTTTATTAGTAGGCAAAGGAATAGCTAGAATTGCTCTAATTATTTCCAGATATATGGCCATACCTTCCTTTGAGACCACATGGCCTAATAGTTTTTCCTCATGTACTACAAAAAATGACTTCTTAGGATTCAATGAGATACCAAATTCTCTACACTTTTGAAAAACCTGTTCCAAATGAGATAGATGATCATTTTTATCATGAGAAAATACCGTCATGTCATCTAGGTAAATCAGAATAACTTTATTTATAATTTTACCAAAGGCATAGTCCATGGCCTTCTAAAATGTAGCTTCATTATTAGACAACCCAAAGGGAATTCTCTGATAGGCAAATGTACCCCATTTTATGGTGAATGTTGTTTTGTATTGGTCTTCGTCTTTAAACAAAATTTGGTTATATCCAGAGTAACCATACAATAGTGAGAATATTTCTACTCCAGCTACCACTTGTAAGATCTAGTCAATCTGAGGGAGGGGGTAATGATCCTTGAGGGATGCTTGATTCAAATTTCTAAAATCTATGCATAGGCATATATCCCCATTCTTATTTCTTATGGGTACCAATTAGGCTACCAAAGTGGAATGTTTTATTGGATATATTATCCTAGCCTTTAGTAGCTTTAAGATTTCCTCTCTTATAATGGCTTATATCCTCAGATTGATAGGCCTCTATTTTTTTGGAATGGTTTAGCATCGGGTTCTAACTCAATAGTATGCTGGATAATCCTTTTGTCATACACCTTAAGGTCTTCATATGACCAAGTCACTGTGTCTTGGTATTTTAAACATAAATTTTTAATCTCTTCTACTTCCTCAAGTGAACACTGGATCCCAACATTGAGCTTCTTTCCTATTCCAACCTCCACTTATTTATAGATATTTTTATCGACCTTCATAGCTCCAACCTTATTTCTATATTCATTATCAAATAGACTTTCAAGGGTGACCAATCCCCTTAGAATATTATTGTTTCTTAGTTGGATAAATTCTTACTGATATATTTCCTCCAAGTCTTCCTATTGGACAGTTGAGAAGCATGCTTCTCTTATCATAAAATCCAAAATTTGTTCATCACTTTCAAAAACTTGCCAAGATATATCTGCTTGTCTGGAACTGTAGGTCTGAAAACCATTTTAATTCCCTTGGTATTCTTAGTTCCAAAATCCACAGGAGGATTGAAATTAGCTCCCTTCACTAGCAATGAATATGCCAGGTGATTCTCTTATCTAGGCACAAAACTTATATTTAGGGCATCAAATGAATCCATTAGGTCCCATACCCTATTTCTATAACCTTTTAAGTAATGGTGCTTACTATTGCATGTATTCCTTACCTGATGGACTATCAACTCAGAATCACCATATATGTTTAAAATCTTGATGCCCATGCTTTCTGCTTGCATCAATCCGAGGCATAAAGCCTCGTATTCTGTAGTATTTTTGGTACATGACCATATCAGTCTATAATAAAAATTCTTTATTCCTTCTGAATGTGATTGTAGAACCACACTAGCCCCTGCACCATTTCTACATTTAGCACCATCAAAATACATAACCCATGTTTCCTTGTTTCTTAGGGATTGATTAGAAATAGTAGGGAGTTTCTTTTCTAATTTAGTTGTGATGTTGTATGTTCCCATACCAATTCCAAATTGACTATAGTTTTCTCTGAAAGGCAACTCATCTTCAATTTCTAGCTCTTCAATGTTTTCCACTAGCTCAAACTCCTCCAAAGGATTAAGATTGCACAAATATTCTTCAATATTTTAATATGATAAGCAATTGGTTTCTCAGGTGTTATCCTTATCCTTTTCCCTTTGAAATGGATTGTCATGTTAGAATAATCCATGTACATACATCGCCCTAGTTTTGCAATAAATTATCTTGACAGGCATAACCCAAAATAGGGTTCTAAATCCACCACCACTATTTCTTGTACCACTGTTACCTCAGGAGCTTTCTGCAACCTCATCAGTACATATTTAACAACCCCAACTATCTTGATAGATATCCCATATAATTGCAACACTCTAGGACGATACCGAGTATATTCCATACCCATTTCTTCATAGACCACCTTAGGCATAACTGTGGTTGATGCTCCTAAATCAATCATACAATTTTGGACTACCCATCCTTCCAATATTAAGAATATGTAGAAAGGGGGGGCTTGTTTTTTAGAACTATAGGTGTCATTTCTTTCTTTTTTTGTGGTATACTGAGGATGGTGGTGGTTGATCTATTCTAAGGATTTTTTTTGAGGGAAGCTTTAAGTAGGTCAATCTGGCCCGGAATGAAAAGAGTGTCATATAGGCTAGCTTTTTATGGAATCCTTTTCATCTCCTCAAAAATGTTATACTCAGACTTGGTCAGGGATAATATTTCTAGTCCTCTGTATGGCTCACCATATTTCCTTTTGTATTTTTGAGTTGCCTCCAATATTTGTCTTTTGGTAATAGAGGGGAACCTAATACTTTCTTGATCCTCACCCTTGGATCTCATTCTATCTCCTTATGTTTTTATTTCAGGATTTTTAGGAAGACTATCTATCTTCTCCTTCCCTCTAGCTTGAGGAATAGGAAAAGTGTCACCGCTTTGAGGAGGGAATTCAACTTTCTTTTGCGAATGGACCTAGAATTGTCCCATATTCTAGGGGTCTACTTGTAAAGCTTTCTTTCAAGACCTTGCCATAACAACAATTGGTCTTTCTTCCTCTAATTCTTTTCTAGCCATGATCTTATCAGGGTGCCATAACATATTAAACCTCCCCTTCTATTTCCTTTTATATTGATCCATATATTTTTGAACATGGTGTTGATACATCACACAAGATTGTGAGTCATGGGGGTCATTGCATACCAAACACCAAATATTTGCAAGAGTGGTATCTATAGAACACTTTAGTTCTTCATATGTTGCATTCATCCTAACCCCAGTACTATTACTAATACTAGGCCTTTGATATTTATTTACATATGAGAATCTCCTCTGTTGTGACCTCTCCTGATATCTCTTTTCCATAGAATTCATTCTGTTACTTAGATTTTTCATGGTATTTTGTATATCTAGAATAGCAGACAATTCTTCTTGAGAAGGTTGGGAAGGAAGAAGAGGAAAATGAGGTGTAGAGGATATATGTTTAGACCAAGGAATAATATTCATTTGTGGATATGGAGATGGTAAATAAAGGGGGTCCATGTAGGAGGGATTTGTAGATTTCTCATGGCTACTATTGGTTTTTGAGTTATAGGGCAACACATTTTTGGGCGGAATTCTTCCCACATTGATCAGGATATTTTTAGCATGGATGACTACATTATAAACTTGGGGGAAGGTTTCTAATCTATATTGTTGTGTTTTAAAACCTTGATACTAGGGCATGAATATAATACATATAAGCCAAACATGTAGCTGGTCTAGCAGTGGGGGGAATTCTCTTCCATGTTCTGCTAAATCTCAAATTAAAATCTAAGACAGTTTCTTTTTAGGTTTTTTGCATGGTTGTAAAATAATTCAGTAGGGAAAAGGGATCAACAGATTCATTAAATTATTCTATGAATGGCTCAGCCAATGATTACCATAAAGTAATAAAATTATCTTCCAAATTTCTAAACCAATGTAATATCTTTCCATGAAAGGATAGGGCTAGAATTATGACAATAATATTTTCTTCTTTTATGTTGTGGATTTTTTCCAGATTCAAGATACCTTGGCAGTGCTCATAAGCTATTTTCCCAAATCTATCATACGTGGGGGTTTCCTTAGATACATCCTGGAGAATGGCATCCATTTGGGATAATCTAAGGGTCTCAATTTAATCCCAGTTAGGGTACTTCTGAAGTGGTTTATTAGGAGCCACATTATGTGCCATATTTTTGGTTACAGGTCTTCTTGGGGGAACTATTGGGTTTTCTTCCAGAAGCTCTTCTTCTTCAATAAAATATTGATCCAAACTTTTGATAACAACAACCCCTCTTAGAGGTAACTCACAATGAAAGAAATAATCAAGGTTGTTCCTCTTGAAATACCTAGTATACATGAAAGGGTACTGGTCTACAATACTTTTTCAGGGTCTTCTAACCAAAGAGTCACCAGGTGAACTTTATTTTCTCCACTAATAGGGTTAAGACAATTCATCGAATCTTGATTCCTTCGAGTTGAGATAATAATAACTCTTTAGATGGGTTTCGTGTTCCTTGTGAACTGATCCCATTGGGTGTGCAAAAAACTGTTGGGCATTGAATTGTACCATGTTTTCACCCAAAACTGTGGCTGTCTATCTTCCTACTTTTTTTCCAGGCTTGCACTTGATAGCTGCAGCTCAACCCTCAACATTGGATGGACCAAAACAGGGGTTTTTGATCCAAAGTAGCATGTTGACACCCACACAACTAACAAAATTAGAAGAGCTCCTGGTAAGGCACCAACAAGCGTTTGCATGGGATTACTCAGATATGTAGGGCATTAGCCTAGAGATCTGTACCCATCAAATTTATCTAGATGATCAGGCAACTCCAAGTCGATAGCCATAGAGAAGAATGAACCCGACAATGAAAGACATTGTCAAGGAAGAACTACACAAACTCTTGGCTACCGGATTCATATATCCAATTTCTGACAGCAAGTGGGTATCACCGTTAGTGGTGGTCCCTAAAAAGAATGGTAAGTGGTAAATTTGTGTGGACTACAGAGCATTGAAAAAAGCAACCAAGAAAGACCACTTCCCACTCCCGTTCATTGATCAGGTCTTGGACACACTCTCGAGGAGGAAGTACTTCTCCTTTTTGGATGGATTTAGTGGATACAACCAGATCTAGATAGGAGAAGAAGATCAGGATAAGACAATGTTCACCTGCCCATGGGGAACGTTTGCCTATAGGGTATTGCCTTTCAGACTGTGCAATGCACCTGCCACATTTCAAAGGGTGATGCTTAGTATATTCTTAGACATGATGGGATACGGGGTCAAGGTATACATGGATGACTTCACCATCTATGGAGAAACCTTTGAGGAGGCAATGACGAATTTGGAAAGAGTGCTCGAAAGAAGCAAGGAAAATAATTTGTCCCTAAGTAATGAAAAATGCTTTATGATGATGCAAGAAGGCATCGTACTGGGGCACCACCTCTCTGTAGAAGGAATAAAAGTTGATAAAAGGAATATTGAGGTCATTAGAGACCTACCCAGCCCTAGAACGTAGAAGGAGGTAAGAAGTTTTCTTGGATCAATCAGATACTATCGCTGATTTATTGCCGAATTTAGAAAAATTGCCAAACCACTGCACACTCTATTATCTAAGGATGTGGAGTTCAATTGGATGGAAGACTGTGAAGAAGTGTTCCAATTGCTTAAGGAGAAACTGATATCTACACTAGTTTTAAGAGGACCAAATTGGGCCATACCATTCCATATCTACTATGATGCATCCAACAATGTGATTGGAGAAGTCCTCGGACAAAAATATGGTGAAGAATTTTATGCCATTCATTATGTCAGTAAAAACTTGGCAAGAGTAGAGCTCAACTACACAGTGACAAAGAAGGAATTCCTAGCAGTTGTCCATGCTATAAACAAATTCTACCACTATATCACTGGATATAATATTTTTGTCCATATGGACCACGCGACTATTTGATACCTAACGAGCAAGCCGACCATTGGTGGAAGAATTATCAGATGGCTATTGCTACTATAGGAATTCGACATCACCATAGTCAACAAACCAAGCAAGGATAACATCGTGGCAGATTTTCTATCTAGATTGATACCAGTAGACCATCAAGCAGTGGAAGACCAGTTTCTAGATGAATATTTGTTCACTATTAGTGAGCAAACCCCTTGGTATGCAAATATAGCCAATTACTTGGCCACCGTAATGACCTCACCTGCTCTCTCTTATCAGGAAAAGTAGGTGGTCATAGAGAAAAGCACATCATTCCTATGGATGGATGGTCTCCTATTTAAAATAGGATGTGACCAAATTATAAGAATATGCATAGCAGAACAGGAGTTCTCAGAAGTACTCAAAGCATGTCACGACGAGCCATGCAGAGGACACTTTGCAGGGAAATGAACTGCCTACAAAATCCTACAAGATGGGTACTTTTGGCCCACTCTATTTAAGGATGCGGCTGCATACACCATCAAGTGTGATGAATACCAAAGGATGGGCATAGCAACCCATCGATACAAAATGCCCCTCCAACCTCAGGTACACTTGGAACCTTTCGATAAGTGGGGCATGGACTTCGTTTAATCCACCTTAGATGGGGAGGAGGTTTATTTTGGTCTGTACAAATTATGTTACCAAATGGGTTGAAGTACAGGCATTGAGGGATTCAAAGGAAATAACGGTCGCTGATTTTTTATTTGCCCATATTTTTACATGATTTGGGGTCCCTCAGGAGATAACAATAGACCAAGGGCCTCAATTTACCTCCAAATTAATCAAGGAGCTGATGGAGCAATACAGATTTTGGCACAATAAA
Source organism: Wollemia nobilis (assembly GCA_028583015.1). Lineage (NCBI taxonomy): Eukaryota > Viridiplantae > Streptophyta > Pinopsida > Araucariales > Araucariaceae > Wollemia > Wollemia nobilis. The sequence goes on along the minus strand of JAQPPZ010001711.1, from coordinate 2,146,953 downwards.
ACTATGCCCTACCATCTACAGTAAAATGGGCAAGTGGAAGTGACAAACAGAGAAATAGAGAACATCCTAACGAAGACCGTGCAAAAACACAAGAAATATTGGGCTACACGGTTGCCGTAGACAATCTGGGCATATAACACCATGTGGAAATCCACCACAAGATTTACACCTTTCCAACTGGTCTATGGGAAAAATATGATGATGCCCATCAAATTTGAAATAAAGATGCTGAGAATGGATTTAGAATTGAACTTGAGCTTGGATGAAGCTCAAAAACAAAGGATTTGGCAGCTAGATCAGCTAGACAAAATTCGATTAGATGATTTGCAAAGGACGGAAATTATATAGAAGCCAAGAAAGTGGTGGCATGATAGCCACATTAAGCTGAAGCAGTTCCAAGAAGGGGAATGGGTACTATTGTATGATTCTCAATTCCAGATGATGAAGGGAAAATTAATGCAGAGATGGATGGGGCCATATGAGGTGGTATAGCTCATCAAGAACGGGGCGGTGCACGTTAAGAAAATTGATGGTAGCAACACCATGTTCATAGTCAATGGCCACTGACTACGTCCCTATAATACGTTTGAAATGTTATAGGTAGAATCCAGAATAGGCATGGGGGAGACCCCATCTTGCTGGATCTGGACCAAACTCTCACAGGTGAAATGGTGGGCACGAAAGTGCTCACCCAAAATTAGTTAATGTAGTTTTTTATATATAGTGTGTTTTTGTAGGGACGATGCCCTCATGCAAGCTACAGGCATCCTAACCTAGGGCCTAACAGGCATGGAATGTGTCTAACTGCCTTTATTTTCCTTTTTTTTGGTTGCTTTTTGTAGGTGGAGGACCTGACAGCACGAGGGATAGGTATCTGGGAAACTAGGCCTGATTCGTCTTAGCATTCTGACATCGGCTCGTAGGTAGAAGCTGAGGTAGCATGAAGCAATACTGGGAAGGCTTGATCACCCTTTCCCAGTAAATCACAACATGATTTCTGAAAATAATGTGCCTTCATTATAAAGAATGCACCCAGCCAGAATAAGGTGCCTTCCACATCCAGAAGGTGCACGACTAGAATAAGGTGCCTTCCTTATAAAGAAGACGTCCAACCAGAATAAGGTGCCTTCCTTATAAAGAAGGTGCCCAACCAGAAGAAGGCGCCTTCCACATCTAGAAGGCGCCCATCCAGAAGAAGGTGCCTTCCACATCTAGAAGGCACCTAGTCAAAAGAAGACACCTTCCTTATAGAGAAGGTGCCCAGCTAGAAGAAGGCACCTTCCACATCCAGAAGGTGCCCCGCCAGAATAAGGTGCCTTCCTTATAAAGAAGGCACCCAGCCAGAAGAAGGCACCTTCCACATCTAGAAAGTGCCCAACTAGAATAAGTCACCTTCCTTATAAAGAAGGTGCCCAGCCAGAATAAGGTGCCTTCCTTATAAAGAAGGCACCCAGTTAGAAGAAGGCGCCTTCCACATCTAGAAGGCGCCCAGCCAGAAGAAGGTGCCTTCCACATCCAGAAGGCGCCCAGCTAGAAGAAGGCGCCTTCCACATCTAGAATGTGCCCAGTCAGAAGAAGGCACCTTCCTTATAGAGAAGGTGCCCCTCCAGAAGAAGGCACCCCGCCAGAAGAAGGCACCTTCCTTATAAAGAAGGTGCCCAGCCCAGTTGTAAGAGTTCTATTAAAATAATAATAATAATAATAATTAATATATATATATATATATATATATATATATATATATATATATATATATATATATATATATATATATATATATATATATATAAAAAAAAAAAAAAAAAGGTGCCTTCCATGGCTGGAAGGCACCATATATATAAAAAAAAGCCAAGGTGCCTTCCACATTGGGAAGGCACATGCAGACTGAAGTGCCTTCCACATCGGTAAGGCGCATGTAGGCCAAGGTGCCTTCTACATAAAAAGGGTGCATGCAGACTAAGGCACCTTCCACATCAGAAAGGTGCACCCAATCAGGAGCACCTTCCATAGTAGGAAGGTTCCATCATCAAGAAGGTGCCTTCCACCACTGGAAAACACATCCAATCAGAGGCACCTTCCATCATCGAAAGGTGCATCCATTTAGAAAGTATCAACAACATCGATAAGGCACCACATCAGTGCCTTCCACATGGGGAAGGTACCAAATAATGCCTTCAATCAGTACTCACGCCTCCCGGATGCCTCGAGCAGAATGAAGCATCACATGAATGAGCAGCACCAAATGACCATACCCCTCCCCCATGTCACAAATCAGTGAATCAACGGCCTTCATGACGCCTAAAACATTGAATCAGGTACATGCATGTTAATTCAAATTTTTATATAATTATTTATAAAATATGCAGTACCGGAAAAGATACCACCATCATAAATATCATATCCCCCCATAGCCGAAACTGCGTGCCAATGATATGGTGCCTTCCATAACTGCTAGGGTTAGGTGCATTCCCTATAAGAAGGTGCCTTAATGAGGAAGGAAGGACATAAAAAAATAGTAGTATTAAGGGAAGGCACCATGGGAGGAAGGTCTAAGAATCATGCACTGAAGAAGAATGAACCAGGTGATACGGACGGAATCAGAGGAGTGATGAAAACACAGTTTGAGGCTAAGGGATGGCTCGAATACTGTACCCTAGTCAGTCAGGGCTAGGACATGGAGGTAGCCAAGGAGTTCACTGCCTCCTTGAGGAGCGATGTGGCCCAAGTATGAGGGGTAGAAATTCCAGTCACCCCTGAGTTCATCTCACAAGAAACTGGATTGCCCCTCACAGAGGAATGTGTATACAAAGGCAGAATGTTGAAGTTGTACGCTGAGGTGCTGCTGCCAGGAGAGAATGTGCAGATAGATAAGGAGGGGTCACCCAAAAATAGCCTCCCCATGAATTTTTGGAAGATATTCAAGCAGGTTGCTCAATTATTCACATGCACCAAGAAATATACCCATTTGCACACTAATCATGTGTAGTTTCTCAATCACCTAGTGCATGGAAGGAAGTTAAATGTGCCCTTCTACTTGGTGAATGCTCTAAAGGACAAAGCAACTCGGTACCAAAAGGGGGCACCATCCGCCTTAGCCCACCATGGGCTGATATCGACACTTGCTCGCCATGCAAAAGTGCAGAGGTAGAACCCCGATGCAGAGGGAGATGGCAGCCAAGAAAGGTGACACGATGTTGTTGCCGAAGTAGGGCAAGATGAGGGATGCCCTATAGATGAAATACCGAGCATAAGGTAATTAACATTGCCCTATTTCATAGAGGAAAGAGGGCAGTCACCAGTGCAAAAAAATGTAGAGGAAAGAGGGTAGTCATCAGTGCCCAAAAACACAGAGGAAGGAGGGTAGTCACCAATACCTGAGAGAATGGACGAAAGAGGGCATTCCCTAATGCTCAAGAGTGAGGAGGAAGGAGCACCGCTTGTTAGCGATGAGGACGAGTTTCACCCGACAGAACCAATCCCCAGGAGGAAACATCTATGGTGACTCCTCTCGACATAGGAAGAATAGAGTGACCCAAAAGTAGATGTTGCAGCCCAAACCCTCTAGGAATTGATGAACCAGAGCCCACAAGATGCAGGGAATTCCAATAACAATGACCAGGTTGATGTAGCCTTGGAGGAGGTGCTCGAATGGCAAACCAATTGTTGGATGACCCAACAAATTTTGGAGGACTACCAGAAAAAGCATGCAAGGGAGTTGAAGGAATGAGACAGATGGATTGCCCAGCTCGAGCAGCTAGTCTGGTAGTTGCGAGAGGAAAACTAGTTGCTTCAGGACAAGGGAATGGGAATAAGGGATGTGTACACTCAAACTAATTGGGCAAAATAAGTCTCGATGAATTCTCCCACATCTACCAAATGAGTATTCTCTTCAAGGGAAATTCGATTGGATGCCCGATAGAGCAGCCTGAAGGCAAGGGATAATTCCTCTATTTTTAGGAGTGAAGGGGAGATAAGTCCCATAATACCCACTATCATCGTCCTAAGTGATATAGAGCAGGACAAGGGCCTCCAGAAGTAGACAGGACCAGAGGATAAGGAAGAAGTCCCCAGATATGAATAAGGAGAAGGGCTTGAGGGGTCGACACTAGATAGACAGGAGAATGAAGGATCACCCCCAAAGATAGCAACAAAGAATGAAGAGAATGCTCTAGAGCAGGCCCCTTAAAGCGAGGAGATTTCCAAAAGGGAGAAAAAGAAGACCCCTATTCAAGTTGCCATATTTTCCATAGAGGCCAAAGGAAAAAGGTCTAGGACAACTCAAAATAAGGTGAAGGTGACCTTCGTCGAGCCAGAAGAGGACGAGTGGGATATGCAGCCATTCGTCGAAAGACAAAAATAGTTTGAATGACTGCTCAAGGATATGAAAGCAGCCAAAGAGACCAAGAAGGAAACCTCGAGGATGAGAGGAGACTCTGGAATCTATGTTAATTCGGTAGAGGATATCCAGTTATAGGATATTTACGGTTCATCCTAGGGATGACCCTCCATGATGAGGAGGTATTTGGAATGATGGGGGGTATATGGCCCCTAATTGGAGGCCACTGCCATTACAAAGGAGAATGCAGGGCTTACTCCTAAAGCGACCAGATTATACAAGGCCCAAGTAGTACCTTCCAAGGGGATAATTTAGATATCCCTCTGGCAGTGGTCATACCTCTAGACGCTGACCTCTGGAAAGATGCCAAAGCTGCATTCCATTTAGTAGAGACGATGCTGGGTAGATCATCGCCAATAGTGGCCAGAATGAGAAGGGGATAATCGACAACTGCACCCTCAATTCTACGTAGGAAAAGGTAAGCCACACCTTTAGATGCTAGCACACAAAAGAGACAGACTCAGGTCGTAGGGGTATCCAAACCCTCCAAGAAATGACGATGATGAAGGATCAACCGGGCTACCTACAGTTTTGATGCCACGAGGGCGTGGCATATGTTAGGCGTGGGGGGATGATGAGCACCATAAATGCTCATATTTTGTACACATTTTCTTGATCATTATGTGGTTGTATAATAAGGATTGCGTACTTTTATAAATGATTATATAGATATTTGATGAAATTATGCATGTTATCTAATTTGTGTGTTTTCAGCATGTTTTGTGGAATTGTAGTTGGTTTAGTTAGATTTGGATCAGTCGAGGTCTTTTTGATGGACTTGGAACTTTGTTTATTTGGGGGTCAATGCAGAGAACATAGGCACCTTTATCTTCTAGGAAGGCACCAAGAGAAAGTAGGTGCCTTCCTCTTCCAAGAAGGCACCAAGAGAAAGTAGGCACCTTCCTCTTCCAGGAAGGTGCCAAGAGAACGTAGGTGCCTTCCTCTTCTAGGAAGGCCCCAAGAGAACGTAGGTGCCTTCCTCTTCCAAGAAGGCACCAAGGAAATAAAAGCACATTCCTCCTCTAGGAAGGCACCTAAGGGAAGGAAGCAGCTTCCTCTCATCAGGAAGGCACTGATGGGAAGGTCCCACGATAGGCAAAGCACCTTCCTCCCATAAGGAATGCACCACTAGAAGACACACCTTCCTCACAAAATGCGAGCACCTTCCTCCCATACGGAAGGTGCCACTAGAAGGCAAGAACCTTCCTCCCACAAGAAGGTGCAAATAGAAGGTAAGCGCCTTCCTCTTCCAGGAATGAGCCATGGCAATAATATACCTTCCATATAGGGAAGACACTCGATATACTTAGGTGCCTTCCTCATAATGATGCCACCTATGTTCTTCGCCCGTTGACCAGATTTGCATGATGTGGACAGCAACGGCTGGTGCAATTCCAACTTTGCGTCATGTAGAGCTAAAATTGATATCGCACCAACATATGAAAATTTCTTACCAATGCTAGGCGAAGCACAAACCAATCAGTGAACATGTCGCCGTTAGAACCAAATTCTAGTTTTAAGCAGACGTTGATTGCATTCACCAGACTGTCTTAATTTAGTCTGGGATGAATTGACTATTGTAACCTATTTGTAATAGAATTTCTATGGGTATGTTATATAAACACACACAGACCATTATGATAGATATATAGATTGATATATTCATATAAGAGATACAAAAATAGATAGATATTGTAACACTTTGATAAATATATTATAGTTCTAAGAGTTCTAAGTGCATGTTTAGCTGGGAGGAATCTGCTAGAGCCTAGGCCCACTCCAAGCTAGTATTTCTTCCCCACTTTTCTTCTATTTTCTAGATTAGTCTATTGCTTTTGAAATGTCATTTACCTCATTACTATTCCCAGTATTTGCAGTAGATTCATTTTCAAGAATGTGTGAATGTTTCATTTCTATAGATTTAATTATTTTCTTCTTACATAAATTATTTAGGAGTGCATGAATGATTGGCAACCATTTTTAAAACACCCCCCAATAGTAGGATTAGTAGATTCATCTCAAGTGGTATTGTAAGCAATCTTATTCAGACCCTTCGCAAGTTTATGAAGCTCCCTGGGTTGATAATTAAATGCACGGGCATGTGACAAAAGTAGGAAAAAGTTAACCTTGTTTGGCCCACAACACAATATAGTACATAAAAACAATGGTTTTCACCACTACCACAATTCCAAAACTAAAATAAATAATAGGGAAAATACCTAACAAAAAATCCAAATATTTTACATCACACACCACTAATCAATTGGGTCGTAAGGATAATACTACATTTCTAGTCATGAGGTTGGGTAGTCATCCCAAAAACTTAAGAGATCAACAACAAAAGTAATGGTTTATGGAGTTATCCTCCACTGGAGCTATATATTCTTGACTAGAAATGGAGTATGCTCATGCGTGGTGATATTTCCCTTTTAAAAGAGACCTTTGACCACTCATACGGACAAGCTAGCTTCTTGGTTTCATCCATAATAGGTTTACCCAATTTACTCAAGATGAGTTAATGAACTCACTTGCACACACAATTGTTATTTATTGTCTAGGGTAATTACCATGCTCTTGATTCGGTAAATGAATTCACTACACACACATTTGGTCCTAGAAGAATTAGGCAGTTTTAGTGGGCTTGTTTGATATCACTAGGATGTTTGAGTCTCTATAAAATAGGCAGTTTTCCATATCAACATCCATATTTTATTCCATATCAACATTTATATCTTCTTCCATATCAACATCCATATCTTCTTCCATATCAAAATCCATATTTTCTTCCATGTCAACATCCATGCCATTTCACAATCCATTATCTGTCACATGCCACCAAGCCTGGTACCCCTGATTAAACAACAATGCTAGAAAAATGGCTAAGAAAATATCTAAACTACAAATGATCATTAACACATGCCACCTTGCTTTAATCATCCATACATGTCACCTTGAATTAATCATCCACATAAACAGGTATTACACCAGCATATATTACAAAAAGCATTTACACAAAAAAGTAACTCAAAATGTAAAAGCGATGTATATATATATGTATAAACGAATGCCAAAATGATACATACAATGGAGCACCAAGGTTCATATACAAAAGTGCATCTAAGCAATGGCTATACTCTCCAAGAGGACTTCTATGACCTAGGAGGAGCTCTAGACCTAGATCTATGCATAGACTCACTATGCCTTGTGATGAGGCCTGGAAATGCCTCAATCATAACATGTTTTGAACACTAAAAATGCCTATAAACTCTTATGTTTTATCTGATATGTTAGTTAAGTTGATTCAATATGTTGTATATTAACCATTTTGCATGATCAATGTATTTGGAATATTATATGCTGATTTTATAGCTTTTTGCATAGTTTTGTGTTCTTTTTGCTATGATTTGCTAAAATGGGATATGCTTAGAATAATAGCAGCATTTCACTAATCATGTTTTGATTTGTCTCAAGCAATTATTTCACCTAAATCTGGCAATAGTGCAAGCAAACTATTGCTGTGCAGCAAAAACTGGTCTTTCCCATGTAAATTCCAGCCAGCTGTCCATAAATAACAAGGCATGGAATTCACATGTGGAAAGAGATAAAGACCATTGGAATTTGATCTTAAGAGATAACCCACCTGAGAGATGTAGAAGAAATCATTGGAAAAGCACACATTTGTTCATTTCGAAGTATCTTCGGAATGAACAGATATCTTCGAAATAAGCAGATCTTCGGAATGAAGAATGCAGTGTCTTCGAAATGAGCGGATCTTCGAAATGAAGAATGCAGTATCTTCGGAATGAGCGATCTTCGGAATGAAGAATGCAGTATCTTCGGAATGAGCGATCTTCGAAATGAGAATTGCATTGTCTTCGAAATGAAGCCACTTATCTTCGGAATGAAAACAGAATATGCTTTTTGACTTGTTGACCGATTTTTGAAGCCAAAAAAAGGGAAATAAAGGTTGGAAAAGGTAAAGGAAAAGATCTTCCATCTGTCTTTGCCGTCATTGCCGACCAAAGCCATCATTAAGGAAAAGATCAAGTTTTACTCCTCTTCTAGGATAAAACCAGAATTTGTTGCAGCATTGTAGGATTAGATCTTTTGAGATATTCTTTGTTTGTAATCAGACCTATAAATATTGCTCCCGTTCAGGTTGAGCCTAGTAGGTAGAGAGTAATAGCAACAGGAAGTAGAAAGTAAGGAAGCTAGGAAGAAGCAAAAAATAGGTAGAATTTGACTGTTACAGTCCTGTAACAGGTTTACAACAGAATTATTGTAATCATGTTCTTTAATCAATAAAGTGCACCAGTTCTATTTCATATTGCTTGTAAATGAGTGTGATTAAGATTTAGAGAGAGAGAGAGACTTATACCTTCTTCTGGACAAGGAGGCTGGCCACTTCCGGACCTAGGAGGAGGACTAACAAGTAGGTTTTTATTCTGATTTTGCTACGATAGAATGAGTTGTAGAACTTGTTATTTCAATTGCTTGTAAACAGCTGACAATATTTGTGATCTTAGTTTATTTATGTTTAGATTAAACCTGTGCTTAATGTTTTAGTTGTAATCTTTACTTTTAGCAAAGCTTCCATTTTATTTTAGACTGTTATTCCTAGAATTTACTATTTTTTAGCAATTTCTTACATTTTATGTTTTGCTGTCAAACCCTGCATAGAAGATTGACAACCTTCTGTTACAGAGCCTTGACAGTTTTTATTTCCACATTAGATCTAGACTTTCATTACTGCAAAAGTAATTAGATTTCCTTTCTACAATTAGGATCAGACTTTCAATTCTGCAACTGTTATTTCTACAATATAATTAGGTCTCATTCTGCAATTGTAATTAGGACTTTATTTCTGTAGTTAATGATTAGTTTCCAATTCTGCAACTTAGATTAAGGTTTAATTCATGCAATTTAGAAATAGGAATGTCCTAAAACCCCCACACAACCGGTTCCACCAATAAGACCTGTTGCTCTAGATTGACCTAAGTTATAGCTGTTTCACTTCTTCTTCCGTAGATAGCCTTGTACACTACCCTGGATTGACAAATTCATTGAGAATTAATGATGGTATAATGACTACGCATCATTTTGGTGTCGTTGCCGAGGAATAGTGTTGCCAAAAAAAAAAACAAACAGTCCAATAGCTGTAATCAGACTAAGCTATGAAAATTTAGGTTAAAATCTGAATACAACAGCTGAGGAAGGTTACAACTATTGACTTAATTTATGTCATTCAAGAGTAAACATGAATGAATAAGTCTAGGGATGAAAAAGGTAGAACTACCCCAAAGGATCCCTGGCTTGTTCCATTAAGGAGATCTTCACGCTTAAGGGGTGAATCACCTGTGTTTGAACTACCAGAAAGATTGATAGAAAAATCACCAGTCTCACCATCATTAGAACATTTTGAGAAAGGAAAATCACCAATTTTATCATCAACAGAATATCTTAAGGAAGATAATTCATCAGACTCATCATCAACAGAGAGGCTTGGACCTCTTGAGAGAACAATTTGGAAAGCTTTAACTTCTCCTAGGAAACAGGAAACTATGGCAGAAGGAGGCAATGTAGATGGCCAACATGGCTATGTCCATAATGAAGGAGATGATCAGGATATGCTCCAACCTTCCAGAACATTTGAATATCCTATTCATCTGAATCCAACACAAAACTCTCCCATGAAGACCATTTCACCTTCAGTACTTCCAACCTTTCGAGGTGTTGTATCTGAAGATCCTGATCAGTTTTTGTTTGAATTCAAGGTAGTGTGTCAGACCTATGATTATATAAATGACAATCAGAAACTTAAGGTTTTTCCCTCAACACTCAAGGATTCAGCATTGCACTGGTTCATGAGCTTAGAGCCTAATTCCATAAGAACCTGGGATCAAATGGAAACTGTCTTTTTAGACAAATATCAGGAATATTGCCGTGTAAGGAATAGGAAAGATGAGTTATTCAGAATTAAGCAAGAAGATGATGAAACATTGGAAGATTATCTTGATAGGTTCTCCTTTGTTCAAAGGAGATGTGGACTTGTAGAACCAGAATTATGTAAAACCATTTTTTTGAGAGGATTGCAAGATGAATCCAGAGAAGTTCTGGATTTGATGGGAAAAGGGGATGTAACCACTCTCAGTAATGAGGAAATTATGGATCTCTACAGGAATTACTCTCGCACTAAGCAGAGAAGAAGAAAAAGCCGCACAAATGGCACTGATGTGAAGGACCTGATAGAGGAACTTGCAAATTTCAAAACTGATATTCTAGTGCACCTAAACACTACTTTGGGGGAAATGTCTGCAAAAGCAAAAAACATAGAACCCTTGGCAATTTATTGCCCAAGATGTAGAAGTAAACATGCTTTGCAGGAATGTCCTTTGAATAAAACATCTATCTCAGCCATTTGTAGTATCTGTTCAAAAAGGCATTCAACTGAACAATGCCACCTGCTACCACAACTCAAAACTGTGTTAGAAAACTAGACTGAGGAACTCAACTATATTGGACCAAAACAAGGGGGAAATTTCTCTCAATACCAAAATCCCCCTCGTTTTCCTACAAATTGGGGGCATAATCCTGGTACTATGCCTTGGGGACAATCAGAACCACCCCAACGTCCTTGGAATTATCCTCAATGGACAAATTCCCAAGAATGGCCACAAGCAAATTGGAGTAACCCAGCCTAGAATCAGAATCAAAACAACCCATCTTGGAATCAAAACAACCCATCTTGGAATCAAAATTAGACTAATCCACATTGGATGCAAAACCAACCACAGTGGAATCAGCAATACCAGTCCTATCCAAGGCAGCAAAGGAATCAAGGTCAAACTCAACATTTGTTGCCTGCACCTAATCAAAATTTCCAAGAAAAACAGCAGCAAACACAGACAAGTGAAACAACCTCAAATGCCGACTCAACCGAGTCACTAATCCAAATAGCATGAGACAAACACCTCCTGTCTATGTGGCTGAAGCTGAAGAAAATGTTGAAATTAATGTTCTTGATTGTAGTAACATCCAACTTCGTTCAGGAAAAGTTGTACTTGAACCAATTTCAAATGAAATTAAAGAAAATGAAGAACAAGAATCATTGGAACCTGAGAAAGTCCAACCAACAATAGAGACAGAAGAAAAATCGGAACCAGTGAAAATCCAACCAACAATAGAGAAAGAGACAAAACCACAGGCAGAACAATTACCAAGGATAGTTCCATATCCTGAAATATTTAATGCAATACCAAAAAATCCTGAGTCAAAATTGGTCAAAGAACTCAAAAAGTTGACTATATCATTGCCCTTATTGCAAGCCATTAAGGAAATACCAGAGATTAATAGTATTGTCCAAAATTTGTGCATTAAAAGAGCAGGAAGAAAAAAGAAGGCATTTCCCAAAACTGTGCAGGTTGAAGGGAAGATAGTTGATCTCTTATCTGGAAAACTAGTACCTCCAAAGTATAGTGATCCAGGAAGCCCAGTTATCATAGTCACCATAGGTTCAGTACCAATATCAAATGTCTTAGTAGATTTAGGAGCTGCAATAAATGTAATGACCAAGGATACAATGGAACAATTACAGCTCAAACATCTCAGCCCCACATTTACAGTTTTAGAAATGGCTGATAGGTCAGTTGCAAAACTTGAAGGTATCATTGAAGATGTCCCTATAGAAGTTTCTTCTTGGGAATTCCCTACAGATTTTTTGGTTTTACAACCAAGAAATTCAGCACATGGATATCCCATTATTTTGGGAAGACCTTGGCTTGCAACTGCAGTAGCCTTCATAGACTGCAGATCTGGAAATATGACTATTTCAAATGGTATTGATCTGAAACAGATTTCTTTATATCCTCCTGCAAAACCATCTAGCAAATTTTTAGGTCAGTTATGGTTTTCTGACTCAGATGAAGAACCAGAAGAGGTCATTTCTACACTAGCTACCTTAGTAGTAAGAGAACACACGGAAGACCTCAGTGACACAAAAAATTTAGAAAATGAAACAATCCTGATGAATGTTCTACATGAACAAGGTTTAGAAGGAGAAGCAACAAATATCCAACGAGTTGTTAAGTAATGAGGAGAATCAAAAATCTGAAGATGAACCATCTGTAATATCACAAGGAAACTCTGTTTCACTACCACATGGATGGCACCATCATCTGATTTTTCCTTCTCACTGTTCCATACAAGATATGCTTCCCTCAAACAACAATAAAACAGAAATTGCTTCTTTTCTCCCAATTCAACAATGTCCTCTTAATCCCTTAATCACCGGGTATGAAGGAGTGAATTCGAGTCCTTCTAAATACAAAACAAATTGAAGTCCAGCCGGACAAATTTTTGAACATTTACTGACCAACTTGCTAGGGAAGAGGAAGAAAAATTGATAGTTGTCTTGCGGAAGCATGTTCATGCTTTTGCTTGGAACTACAAAGATATGTCGGGAGTTCATCCCGATATATGTACCCATAGAATCTATACTTGAAGAAGTCAAGCCGGTTAGACAACCCCGAGAGAAGATTGAATCCTGCCTTAAGAGATATTGTGAAAGAAGAAATTGAAAAACTCCGGGAAGTAGGATTCATTTACCCAATTTCTGATAGCCAATGGGTTTCTCCATTGGTTATAGTTCCTAAGAAAAATGGAAAAATGAGAGTATGTGTAGACTATAGAGAGTTGAATAAGGTGACATACAAAGACCATTTTCCATTACCTTTCATAGATCAGGTGTTAGATACTCTTGCCGAAAAAAGATACTTTTGTTTTCTTGATGGATTTAGTGGATATAATCAAATTCAGATTGCACTTGAAGATCAAGAGAAAACAACTTTTACATGTCCTTGGGGAACATTTGCCTATAGGGTTTTACCTTTTGGTTTGTGTAATGCCCCAACAACTTTTCAGCGAGCAGTCCTAGCAATTTTTGCTGATCTGACCACCAAAAGTGTTGAAATATACATGGATGATTTCACAGTATGTGGACAGACTTTTGATTTTACATTGGAAAATCTTGACAAAGTCTTAACTCGCTGTGAAACATACCGGTTATCCTTGAATCCAGATAAATGCTTCATGATGATGAAGGAAGGGATAGTTCTTGGTCATCACATCTCTCCTGAAGGGATCCAAGTTGATCCAAAGAAGGTGGAAATTATCAAGAATCTCCTTCCTCCTAAAACTCGGACTAATGTCGAAGCTTCCTAGGACACATTGGTTTTTACCGTAGGTTTATTCCCAACTTTAGTACAATAGCCAGTCCTATGTTTGCCCTATTGACTAAAGATTCTGAATTCTCCTGGACTGCAAAGTGTCGGGAAGCATTTGAAGCTCCGAAAGAGAAATTAATAACTCCACCTATGCTCGGAGGACCTAATTGGACATTACCATTTCACATACAGACTGATGCCTCCAATACAACAATTGGAGCAGCATTAGGACAAATTGACAATGGTGAACACTATACCATCTACAACATTAGCAAGAACTTGACAGGAGCCGAGAAAAATTATACAACAACTGAGAAGGAATTCCTAGCAGTAATATATGCCATCAACAAATTCAGGCATTACATCACAGGTTATCAAATATTTATTCACACAGATCATACAACCATTAAGTATTTGATGAATAAACCTATGGTAAGTGCAAGAATTATTCGTTGGTTTCTGTTGCTGCAAGAATTTGATATCACTATAATCAACAAACCAGGAAAAGCTAATGTTGTGGCAGATTTCTTGTCCAGGTTACAGAACACAAGATGAAGGGGAATTAGTTGATGACACTTTTCCTGATGAAAAACTATTTGCTATATCAGTCCAATCACCTTGGTTTGCAGATATAGCCAATTATTTGGTCACAGGGAAAGTTCCTCCACATTTCACTTCAAAACAAAAAAAACAATTGATCAAACAGAGTTCTTCTTTTGAATGGATTAAGGGTATGCTTTTTAAGTGCAATCCTGACCATGTGTTACGTAGGTGCATCCGAAAGGATGAAGTGTATGATATCCTTAGAGCTTGTCATGATGAACCCTCAGGTGGACACTATTCTATAAAAAGCATAGTTAGGAAAATCCTAGGGACAGGATATTATTGGCCATCTCTTCACAAGGATGTGAAAAAGTACATCAGGCATTGTGATGCATGCCAAAGAATGGGGAAACCCACTCATACAAATGAGATGCCACTGCAGCCTCAAATGGTTTTAGAACCATTTGAGAGGTGGGGGCTTGATTTTGTAGGACCTATTGATCCACCTTCTCAAGGAAAGGTGCATATTTTAGTATGCACTGATTACCTGACAAAGTGGGTAGAGGTGCGTGCTTTCAAACATGCTCGTGAAGAGAAGGTCGCTGATTTCTTGTATACTCAAATTTTTTAGAGATTTGGAGCTCCACGGTCTATCACCACAGACCAAGGACCCCAATTTGCATCCAAAGTCATAAAGGCATTTACAAAATTGTATGAAATCAAACATAGGAAATCATCACCTTACCACCCACAAGCAAATGGCCAGGTTGAGGTAACAAACAGGGAACTAGAACGCATCTTGACAAAAATAGTAGCTTTTCATAGGAGGAATTGGCTAGATAAATTACCTGAAGCAGTTTGGGCCTACAATACTACTTGGAAGTCCACTACTGGATTCACACCTTATGAACTAGTCTTTGGTAAAAAGCCCCTCTTACCTATTGAATTTGAGCTACTAACATTGCGCACAACACTAGAAATTGGAATTGAATTGTCGTAGGCACAGACAGACAGGATTCTACAGCTGAATGCATTGGATGAACTTAGATTGGATGCTCTGCACCAAACTGAGGTAATTCAGGAGCAGAGGAAGCTGTGGCATGACAGTCACATTCAACAGAGGAAACTTCAACAAGGAGATTGGGCTTTATTGTTTGATTCTCGCTATGAAGACTTCCCTGGAAAACTGAGAACTAGATGGTTGGGACCTTACTGGATTGAAGAGGTATTTGACAATGGAGCAGCTCGTCTATCTCCTATTGATGGGTCACGAAGAAAGTTGGTAGTAAATGGACATCGCCTCAGAGTGTACCATACACCTCTGACTAAAGATGAATTCTTGCAGCAACTTGATAGTTTGGATACACAACAGGTGGAAGAAATTTCCTCTTCCACTTCAAAACAATCAGCATGATCATGGATTTCAAGAAAAAATAGAAAATACAAAAAAAATCAGAAAAATAGAAAACAAAAAGATGAATAAATTCTGATTATGAATTCCTTCACGGGCATGATTTCAGGGGAAATCATGAAATTCCTTCATGGGCATAGTCAGAATCAAGAAAAAAGAGAGAAAAGGAGAGGTAAAAATAAAAAAAAGAGAGAAAAATGAATAACTCAGCAGTGAAAACCTTTTCTTAAGGCACTACTGGGTTGGTATGCATGAAAACCAGTTTTTTGGCATGCATAACCTTGGGAAATTTTTGAACCATCATTGTACAAATTCACCAAGTGCACTTGTTTTGAAATGTTGCAGAAAATCTCAACAGAACATCAACAAAGGCAGTCATTCTTCAAAACTGGCATTAACTATTTTTATCAGGTATATATATTTCTTACATTTCTTCATTGTAAAATGATTGGTGTATAGTATATGAAAATTAACCATTAGCATAAAAGATATTCATAAGAGTTGGCATACTTAAAACATGTTTTGAGAATGAAAATATTGATTTCTACCTAATCTTCGAAACAAGAATGCCAAAAACAGTGCCTGTTTGTATTATCTTCGGATTGAAATTGTCTTCGGAATGACAGCAAAATGAATGTTGCAATTTGTCTTCAGAAAGAAACTTTGTCTTCGAAATGACAATTTGTCTTCAGAATGAAACTTGATCTTCGGAATGACGACTTGCTGCATCATCTTCGAAATGAAGATCTGTCTTTGGAATGACGATTTACCTTTGCAATACAGCCTGATCTTCGGAATGAGGATTGATCTTCGGAATGAGGATTAATCTTCGAAATGAAGATTTAAAATTGCAAAGAGGATTTGTCTTCGAAATGAAGTTATAATCTTCGGAATGAGGATTTGTCTTCGAAATGAAGACTCGTCTTCGGAATGAAGTCATAATCTTCGGAATGAAGTTTTGTTTGCACAATAAGTTATAATCTTCGGAAAGAGCATTTCCACGTGGCATCCAAGAAGACAAGGTACGACAAAATCAAACTCTTTTAGTTGCATACGATAAAGGAACACGTGTCAGTCAACACATGGTTTGTTTTTGCACCCATTGGAAAGTACCAAAATTACGGAGGACGTGACCAACCATATGCCACCAATTTTTAATGCCAATAAACATGCACGTGAGAATCTACGAACTGAACAAAAAAATTAAAACCAAATGAGGTGGATCTGACGGCAAGGACGTCCAAGCAATCATTGACGGATAGGTGTTCGGTGCAATAGTAAAAATGTGTGCCACCTTTCTTTTCAAAGACATGTTTGCGAAGTACAGTGCTCAGGTTACGGTTCATTCCGAAGAAGAAGACGAGAAACAGGGCAACGAAGGTTTCAAACTAAAACTCTGCAAATCTGCAACATAAAAAAAAAACCAGAGATCTAGCAGAGAAATAGCAATAGCAGTGAACAGAAAAGATGGGGTGAAAGATCAGAATAGAACCTGCAGATACCACCTACCTCCGAGAAAACCCGGCAGTTGTGCAGATTTTTGAAGACGGAGGGTTTATGCCATTTTTGGATAAATTTAATGGGTCTTCTGAAGATTTGGCTGGCATGTTCGCCCATACATTCAGAAACAACCGAGCACATGTTAATGGCATGACTATTGAGGTAAGCCCTAAAATTTTAAGTCAGATTATTGAGCTACCATTAGAAGGGATTTCAATTTCTAGATCTGGCAAGAATACATTGGCAAATGTAGTTAATCAGTTTGTAGAAGAAAATGATAGAGAGCCAGAATATTTAACCCATAACAACACATGCAAAGGGTTAAAAAGGGCCAGCCTACAGGAACCCTAGGATGAAGTAGCCACCTGGGTAATTAAATTCCTAACCTGTGAAGGGCAGTATGTGTTGTTATCAGGGCATCATCTATGAATTTTGAACCATCTCAGACATGGTGAGCAACAACCGAAAGTTAGGGTAAATCTTCCCCTGTATCTGTATCAAGAGTTAAAAAACATGGCAAAGAGATATCAGGAGGGTAAAGGAAGCCTTCGCCATCATGGCCTCATCAAATTAGTTTGCCAACACCATTTTAGAGGAAACCCTAGGAGTTTTGATAGGTTTTACTCTACCCTAAATGATGTCATTTTTAGGGATGAAGATGAGGAAGAAGAAGAACCAGATACTGCTGATGTTGCTACAGAAGAAGAAATAGCTGCTACAGAAAATGTTGCAGAAGATGTTGCAGAGGAAACTGCAGCTGGTGCCCCTAAAGCTGTTACAGAACTACACCCCACAACAATAGTAGAAAACCTTGCTCCTGAACCCTCAACTTCACGAACCAAGAAACAAAAGAGAAGAGGATCTAGAACTGGTAGCAGGGCAGAAAAACAAAAGAAGGTTCATTTTTTTGGAGTGACTACTGATTTGACAGAACAAGAAATAATAAGGGAAACAGAGGCATCTAAAACTGTCCCCACAACCCCTACTGACACCAGGAAACAGAGCAAAAAGAAGAAGTTTGCATCTGGAACTAGGAGGTCTACAAGAATCCATTTGAAAGAAATAGCAGAACAGGTTATGGAGGAAGAAGATAGACCAAGCAGCCCAGATGTCACAGAGATACAACCAGCCTCTGAAAACTTTCTAGAATTCCCTGAACAGATAGCTGAGGCAGAAACTAGGCAGGATAATTTGGAAGAGGCTACAGTTCAACAGGCTATAGATATGGTAGATACCCTTATAGACAGTCTCACAGAGCCTCCTGAACAAGAACAAATAGTTGCAGAAGAAGAAGAGATATTGGTTGAGCAGCCAACTGCAACTGATCTGTCTGCATCAGATTTTGAGGCCAGAAACAGAAGTGGAAGACATCACAGAGTAGCTGAGGGCAGCAAGAAGTGTTGTCAGAACACAAACCAAGTGGATTGAGGAGAAAGAAAGCATCATTGAGGTACAGGAAAGAAAAATTGCAGAGTTACAGCAGGAAGTGGCAGCATTAAGAAGAATGTTGTCACAATCTAAAAAATAGCCAACTGTATCCTTTGATGAAGATAATTTAGCTCAATTGCTTCTGGGTCTATCAAGGGCAGATGACTCTGTTGAGACAGACATGGGCATTCATTCTGAAGCAGCACCCCTTCATTCTGAAGAAGTGCCTGTTCATTCTGAAGCAGCACCATCTCATTCTGAAGCATTGCCTTCTTGTTCTGAAGATGCTTCAAAAATGGTAAAGAGCATAGCAGAGGATGTTGAAGATGAGCCACCAACACAAGAACAGTCCCAGCAGCAAGAAAATGTTCAAGTAAGTACTCCTATTGAGGTCCCTACATTTCAAACTGTTACACTCTCAGTAGAAACAACAGATAAGGGGGTACAAGTAGAATTACTATCTGATGATAACCCCATAGAAATAGCAAATAAGGAGGTACAGGTAGAATTATTGATAGATGATCAACCAGTAGAAGTGGCAGAAAAAGAAGTTCAAGTTGATCTGCTGCCTAGGATTCCCCCTGTAGTCAGACCACCTAATACTGTGTCTCTAGAGCAGTATAATGCAGACATAGCTAGCTGGATGATTAGATATGAGCAGCTTGCCACTAAAACTAAAAAGTTCAAAATGGAAGCAAAACAGCTAGAAGCCAAGGAAACAGAAATTCAGGCATTGAAAGAAAAAGTGTCTGACTTATGCCAAATTGCTGAATTTTTAGTTCAATTTAGATGACCAGCCAGATTTTACAGCCTTATTTTGAAGGAGAAATACCTCAGATGGCAGGTCATGAGGATTAGTTCAAACCTCCCATATAAATTGGACACAACTACAGATTTCTTGGAGGCATATTTTGACAGCCCCATAGAACAGAAAAATCTCCTGTGTGAACTATTTTTACATAGTTTCTTCATTCCAGAGGAAGTAGAATTTCATCCTCACATCTACATTGGAGATGTTCAGTTGAGAGCATTTATGTCTACTTTGCAGAATCAGCTTTACTGGGATCAAGAGAAAAAGCAGAATAAAGAGCTTGAAACAAAGGCTGAACTGTTAGTCAGAGCAATCCAGCCAAACCACCCAGTTATCACCAGACAACACTTCTCAATGATGAACAGGGATGATGTAAAGAGGATGTACTTGAACAACTTAAGGGACTGTGTGGTCAGATTCAACAATTTTTGTGATCACAATTTTTTCCCAGCATTGTCAGTATGCAAAAACAGATGGGATGAACTTCCCATGTCTTTGAGGAAAAGAGAACCCATCTCCCCCATCAACTTAGAATGGTCCAGAAGAAGAGCAGAAGGTGTAATCCAGCTGATTGAAATCATGCAACATAACTGGATAGGTCTTAGGTTTAGGCCTCCAACCATCATCACTCCAGTTCCATTCTACTTTGAGGAAGATGCCCAACCTGATGAACAGTTTGAAGACTGGCTCAGAAACATTCAGGAAAATAGGGGGTATTATATAGGCAAGAAATTATTCTACGAGATCATGGAATCTAAACATGGACATATGTGATTCCATAGCCCAACGGGAATGCATGAGGGCATGCATTAATATAAGTTGGGGGAAAATGATGAGGCCTAGAAATGCCTCAATCATAACATGTTTTGAACACTAAAAATGCCTATAAACTCTTATGTTTTATCCGATATGTTAGTTAAGTTGATTCAATATGTTGTATATTAACCATTTTGCATGATCAATGTATTTGGAATATTATATGCTGATTTTACAGCTTTTTGCATAGTTTTGTGTTCTTTTTGCTATGATTTGCTAAAATGGGATATGCTTAGAATAATAGCAGCATTTCACTAATCATGTTTTGATTTGTCTCAAGCAATTATTTCACCTAAATCTAGCAACAGTGCAAGCAAACTGTTGTTGTGCAGCAAAAACTGGTCTTTCCCATGTAAATTCCAGCCAGTTGTCCATAAATAACAAGGCATGGAATTCACATGTGGAAAGAGATAAAGACCATTGGAATTTGATCTTAAGAGATAACCCACCTGAGAGATGCAGAAGAAATCACTGGAAAAGCACACATTTGTTCATTCCAAAGTATCTTCGGAATGAACAGATATCTTCGAAATAAGCAGATCTTCGAAATGAAGAATGCAGTGTCTTCGAAATGAGCGGATCTTCGGAATGAAGAATGCAGTATCTTCGGAATGAGCGATCTTCGAAATGAAGAATGCAGTATCTTCGGAATGAGCGATCTTCGGAATGAGAATTGCATTGTCTTCGGAATGAAGCCACTTATCTTCGGAATGAAAACAAAATATGCTTTTTGACTTGTTGACCGATTTTTGAAGCCGAAAAAAGGGAAATAAAGGTTGGAAAAGGTAAAGGAAAAGATCTTCCATCTGTCTTTGCCGTCATTGCCGACCAAAGCCATCATTAAGGAAAAGATCAAGTTTTACTCCTCTTCTAGGATAAAACCAGAATTTGTTGCAGCATTGTAGGATTAGATCTTTTGAGATATTCTTTGTTTGTAATCAGACCTATAAATATTGCTCCCATTCAGGTTGAGCCTAGTAGGTAGAGAGTAATAGTAGCAGGAAGTAGAAAGTAAGGAAGCTAGGAAGAAGCAAAAAATAGGTAGAATTTGACTGTTACAGTCCTGTAACAGGTTTACAACAAAATTATTGTAATCATGTTCTTTAATCAATAAAGTGCACCAGTTCTATTTCATATTGCTTGTAAATGAGTGTGATTAAGATTTAGAGAGAGAGAGAGACTTATACCTTCTTCTGGACAAGGAGGCTGGCCACTTCCAGACCTAGGAGGAGGACTAACAAGCAGGTTTTTATTCTGATTTTGCTGCAGCAGAATGAGTTGTAGAACTTGTTATTTCAATTGCTTGTAAACAGCTGACAATATTTGTGATCTTAGTTTATTTATGTTTAGATTAAACCTGTGCTTAATGTTTTAGTTGTAATATTTACTTTCAGCAAAGCTTCCATTTTATTTCAGACTGTTATTCCCAGAATTTACTATTTTTCAGCAATTTCTTGCATTTTATGTTTTGCTGTCAAACCCTGCATAGAAGATTGACAACCTTCTGTTACAGAGCCTTGACAGTTTTTATTTCCACATTAGATCTAGACTTTCATTACTGCAAAAGTAATTAGATTTCCTTTCTGCAATTAGGATCAGACTTTCAATTCTGCAACTATTATTTTTGCAATATAATTAGGTCTCATTCTGCAATTGTAATTAGGACTTTATTTCTGTAGTTAATGATTAGTTTCCAATTCTGCAACTTAGATTAAGGTTTAATTCATGCAATTTAGAAATAGGAATGTCCTAAAACCCCCCACACAATCGGTTCCACCAATAAGACCTGTTGCTCTAGATTGACCTAAGTTATAGCTGTTTCACTTCTTCTTCCGCAGATAGCCTTGTACACTGCCCTGGATTGACAAATTCATTGAGAATTAATGATGGTATAACGACTATGCATCACCTTGTACCCCCGAACATAGATGAGGTTGGAGGATTAGGAATTTGAATATGATATTCCATCAACATATCCTCTAATACCTTAATATATCTATGCTGAGATCAAAGGTGTGCTATGTCAATATTATGTCGAATCTCTCCCTATTCTAGATCTATATAGAGCCTTGTGATCCTCGCATCTTGGCCTACCACATGCTTCTCTAGCTATTCCCACTCCTTCTCACTTTGACTTGGAGGTACATATAGAACCTCCTTCACATCATCCATGTCTTCTCCATCTCCCCCAATCTCAAGAGCCTTCTGTGCTACACCCCTTTCCATTCACCTTTGACTATCAAATCAAATATATCACTACCACTTGGGGGCCTCTCGGGTCCCCTCATCCCAAGCCTGCTGAATACCCTCATCCCTCACCTCTCTAGCTCTATTCCCATAAACTTCTCCTTGAGGTGATTCCCATGGTGGATAAGCTACAAACCATGCATCATATACTTTAGTCATTCTTGCATCCTCTAAATCCAAGATAATCACCTCCTTATCATCCTCCAAAACTACCCTCCATGTCTCTATGTAAGGTAGCCCAATATCCTCTTGATATCTCATATACTGCATCGACTCATTAGGGAAATCCTGTCTCAACCCAAACTAGCAATGTACTCAAGAGAACTGGAAGTACTATACCTTGCTCCTATATCTCTCAATTAATAACCTACCCTATATCACCCACCATAGATGCTCTTCGTCCTCGATCCACCAGGAATCCAACCATGGCCTCCACACCACTTGGGTGGATGTCAATCCAGCCCACAAATCCATGTACCATCAACTTATTCTCATTGGTAAATTTGATTGTACCTCCTCTACCAAATCCCATTGCCTAGCATAGGGCTACTCCCCACAAATATCTCCCACATGCAAGCCCTTTAATTGAGCAACCCTAAAATGCTCCCATCCCTAGCATTGTCGTAATAAGTTGCACCCCAATATCTTCCACCCCACCTAGTCACCTCATATAACTCCTAGTATACCTGCACTAGTAAGGTAGGAGCCCATGTGTACACTTGTCTCCTACTGAGCATATCACTCACTACCTCTATCAGGTTCCAAGGGAACCTACACCTGGTACTGTTTGGTACCACAATGTTGGCTAACACAAACATCACAAAAGCATGGAGGGGGTCCAACTCCTTTTCCATACACATGGATAAATAAGGTATTCCCCCACTCTCCACCTTCACCCCCTAGCATGCATCCCCAAAAATCCTCATCATCTTCACATTTCTACTGAGGCTGACCTCAACCTGAAGACCCTCCATCGATACCTTGAGGATGCAATATACATCCTCTAAGGTAACTGTCATCTCACCCATGGGGAGCTGAAAGGTCCCCCTATTTACATCCCACATCTCTACCAAGGCATAGAGGTACCCCTCATCGGCCCTCATCACATCCAATGAGGCTACCTCTACTAGCCCCACCTTCTCCAAAAAATCTCACTCCTCACCCGTAATTACCTTCCTCATTCCAAGTATGTAAGGTGAAAATCGGTGTTGAGCCTCCAAATCCTAAGCTGCATCACAACAAAAAACATTAGTTAATAATTTAAAAAAAAAATTGCACAATACAAAAGCATAATGTTACCTCAGCCACTCGCACTCCATCCACATCCCCAATCCCCGCACCAAATCCCTCCATCGTAATATCTTTCGCACTTAAATGTTAATACCTCACTTCACTCCTCACTTCCCTTCACTCCTTAGATGTAGCTTCTCAAACTCCTAAATGCACAAATGAGCTTCAATCTCACCCAAAAAGTTATTTATAGCTACTTCAGGCACCATGGGATGCCCATGGGCATTTCTTGGCATGTTGAAGTGCCTATGGGTGTTTCTGCAAATGGAAACCACCCACGAGAATTTGGCATCAATACTAACAAAAAGGCAAAACTAGCACAAAATAGTGGGTTACCTTTACCAAATCACTCCAAACTACATACATGCATACATTTCATCATTTTATCATGTTTTGTGAAGATTACAATTGATTTGGAAGCATAAATTTTGTTTGCGACCTCATATTACAAAATTAACCAACAAAATTACAAAAGCAACCCAAAAGGGTATAAATATTCACAAAATGATGATCATCATCATTCTCATCATTCATGCACCATCTTCACTTCATTCCATATGATCATTTGCATATTTGCCAATTCAAACAACATTCAAGTGAATCTCGTATTTAGTATGTTTTTCTATATACTTGGCGATTGCAAATATTTTCATCCATAAAATTTAATAATATGAATAGCCTACCATAAGGACACTTGTCCATGATCATCATCACTTGTCTCCTTTATCGAGATCACAATCATATTTGGTACTTCACATTTTACATGAAACTTTTCCAAGAACAATTTGCACAAACGTTGTCATTGATGGCCTAGTTTGTGAGGCTTAAAACATGGACAAAATCAACTTTCATCATTACACATTTCCTTGAAAGTCATCATAGAAACTAGATTTATCTAGGGTTATTGGTTTTGATCCTAGGAATTATCTAAAAGTCATTAGCTGGCCCTCTGAGGGTGACTACTTTTATTTTTCTTTGCATATCAATGGCATCAGAAGGTAAACTATTTCAACAACATCAAATCACCCCAAATTTAGGGTAACCATATTTGATTTAGACTTTAAAATAATAGGATACATATTACATGATCATGGTATTTACACTTGGCAAAAATCCCTTCATTTGTTGAGGCAAAAACAAACACATTTTCACAAAACCCTTCATCTATTGGGGCAAAAACAAACACATTTTTCATCAAACCCCTTCCCACCATTGGGGTAAAAATGGTATCACATTTTACATCATTCATATTGTCCACATTCCATCCACACAAATTTTTCAATTGGCTTATGATATTCATCCGCAACCTGATTCACCAATTGAGGGGGTAAGCTACACAATAAATCAAAAAAAAATTATTCTTTTGTCTTTGATTTCATCTTCACATTCCAACAAGAGAGAGAAGCTTTTGTTGTGCCTAACCCGATGAGGTATCTTGTATTTTTACACCATATTGTGTTTCACGAAACATGGTACAAAAAGGAGCATCTGTAGACACAAAAATCTAGCCATTTGTCCTCCATCCATGCCTTCCTGTCATTTCCACATCCAAATTAGAATCATTTTCCCTCCATCCTAGTTTTCTCATAATTTTTTCCTATTATATATATATTTATTTAAATAATAATATTATATATATTTAATAAATATATATTTATATAAATAAATCAATCCCAACCATCCGATTTCATTTAGTCTCATTCGTTCATCCACATCAATCCATGCCACACCCTAAATTTAGTATCTACAATTAGATGTGCTTTAATATTAGCCACATGATTAGTTTCATTGAAACCCTAGTATACCCTAGGTTGAATTATAAATAAGATCCATTTTGATGGCTCAACCCCTAAGTAACCTAATATTTTGAATTCCCTAAGCCTCTGAGTTACCCAAGCTTTCAAAGTGCCTTAGAGTTCTCACCTAGCCTTTGTGCCCTAATCTCACTCCATCCATCATATTCCTTGTTCCCTCACTCACCATCATCTCTATTGAATCCCTTGCTTGCATTAGATCTACTTCTGTAGAATCCTCCCTCATCTACTAAGCACCTCTAGGCACTTTTTATCACCATTGAGCACCTTCGGAAACCTCCCTACCAGGACCAAGTATCTATGGATATTTTTTGCAGCTTCCAGGCACCCACAAATATTTTACATAAGCCCTTATGATAGTCCCCTAGCCTTCGATGCTAGGACACACCTTCATCACCAATATACAACAGATCCAACCAGCAATGGAAAACAAACAAAGAGCAAGGTAAATTTACTTCATTTTGTTATATTACATATTGTTTAATTCTATTCATATTTTATACTATTATAGCTAGGATTTTAGTGGTGATTTATTAGGGCTCACATAGTGGAGCCCTTATTATTGTTACTAACTCTCTAGTGTTTATTTGTGTGTAGGCTAGATAGTACATCAGAAGAATTGGATAGCTAATTAAGTTAGAGTGGCCTGATATTAGATACCTAGAAGCCCACTCACACCTGTTGGGAGTGAGACACAACTAAAGACACCACCATTTTTTATATCCAGGGTTTTGAATAACCCTAGAAATATTTGTAATAATTGTATCAAAATAATTCTTAAATCTACTATTGTAACAATGGAGTTTTTAGGTTCCCCCGTTTAATATAAATATTATTTGTTGTGCAATATTTGGTTGTTTGAATTCTATTTTATTTAGAATTTCTTGGTGTCATTTTTTTAGCTTCACAAATGGTAGAATAGGGGCCAATAAAAAAGTAACTATTCAAGAAAATAAATATCAACACAGGCTACCCAAACCATCCAATCCAATCAAGTCAATCAAGTGGTCATGATCCAGTCGGTAATGGCTCAACAACAACCTATGTAACAAAAACCATAGAAAATTTTATATCTTGCGATCCCATCAATAACACAAGCTCCAGTAGTTCAGAACATAGTGCCATTTGTGGAAAATCATCCCCAGTGATAGTTTGTCCAACAATATTATCAATATACCCCATTAGCTGAGTCATATGCATCCTTTTTTAGAAGGTTGTATGAGATAAATAAACATGCTTTGCCTAACATTAGACTGGATGATACCGCTAGACATGGTAAAAATTATCGAGAATACCTATTTTGTTATTATCATAGGCAAAATGGACATGACATCAACAACTACCATGTGTTTAAAAACATAGTCCAAGATCTTATTGACTTGGGGGCGATCAAGCTTGATAATATCCTTGCTCAAAAAAACTAAAACCTTGGTATCTTTCAAACACCACTTCCTCATCATGAGGAGGTGCAACCAAATGTAGGGGGAACTAACACTAAAACTCCTCCTAACCAAGTCAATCACATTCAATAATACCAAGGGTTTATGGGGGCCATTCATGTGGTTACTAGAGGTCAAAGGAATAACCATAAATGCAATCACCTCAAGCAAGCGTATCATAACCTTCTACGTCACCACCCATCCAAGTTTCCCCTAATACTTCATCACCCATCCATATACCTAGCTAATCAAATCCTCCAAATCCTCGTATAAATCATCCACCTCGACCAATCATCTCATTGAGTAGCCGGTTAACTACAAGTCTAAAAATAACATATGTCAAATTGTTAATCTATGAGTTAATCCAACAATCTCCTCCACATTGTGAGGTATAAATAGAAATTTTGAAATCCATCAAACTAAAATCACAAGATCCTAATTCCTTCAACAACTTTATAAGGAGCATCCAAACATGCATGGATCCTTCCATAACATTTTATGATTTTGAGATTAATTCAATCTCATCGGAATCTATAGACCCTCTGTTGTATATCATGGCTCTAATTGACAAGAATCCTTTTAAAGAGTCCTAATTGATACCAGTTTCTTTATCAACATCATCACCACATCCACTCTTCATCAATTCAAACTTCCTCCATATCACATTACTAAGTCATAATTCACCCTCAAAGCATTTAATGATGCTTTGTGTTCCATAGTTGGCACTATTATTTTGTCCATCAAAGTAGGGGTTAAAACATTACACACAATGTTCCACATATTGGAAGGATCCATGACATATAATTTACTCCTTGGAAGACCTTAGATGAGGGAAATGAGATGTGTCCCTTCAATACTACATAAATGTTTGAAATATGTTCATGATGGACAAGTACATTGCATACCAATGGATGTCAAACCCTTTAAGTATTGGAATGTCATCTCAAATCATTATGAGTCCATGCTCCCTTCTACTCACCTTTTTATTTTTCCATCATCCAATCCATCCACCACTTCACCAATATCTTCATCAAAGGATCCTATTCCTAAAGAGCTCCTTATCACCAACCCTCATCAATATTCCACATACCCATCATTGTCATCAGTGACTAAATCCACATGTGGTCACAATAAATCTACATCATCAACATCATTTCCATCTACTTGATCATCATCATCCATTCAGTAACATTCCCAAGCCAATCCATTGTCAAAACCTAATGTTTTACAAGTCAAATTGATGGATTGTGAGATACCTCCATCTTCACCATTCCCCTAGCCATCACCTAACCATAATCCTCCCATGTCATCCCAAGTCAAGGTACACCTCACCAATCCTGGTATTGGTAAATACATGGTCGATGACATCACCATCACACCCCTAACCATCCCTACTGCTAAGGATTTCGGTTGCCCACGTGACCCACCTTTAACAATAGGAGTATTCTATAACATGGGTTCAAATCTAAATAGCATAAATTTTGTATATGGGGAATTGATTCTTCATAAAGTCCAGCTCCAATAGAAGAACCCAAAGAACCAAAACTTGCCAACATTCCAAACATGACGGGATTTCCATCTCAATATTTTCATATAGTCAATTGGCAAGGCTATGGATTAGGATTGCATGATTAGGGAGTGCATCAACCTATCAATGTTCCATATCAAGAGGTGCATGATTGTTTAGGTTTGTGCTACCACCCACTCCCTACCATCTCTTCTATTTAACAAGCCTTCCAAAGGCTTAACCTCAATTTAGGAGAAGAAGCCCTCCATCCTGATAATTTTGATGATGAAATCTATGAACAATTCGAGCTTATATCAATAATTTAGATGAATTTAAAGAATAATCTGAGCCCATTATTATCCATACCTAATAAGATGAATTTTATCTCAACATGTTCCCCATCCATGAGTCTATACTTTGCTTTCTTATTCCACAAGAGTGAGCCACCCCTATCGATGAACCACCACCTCCATTTCATTAAGCCATTTCATAAGCCAACTTGTAACATATGTACATAACACACAAATAGTGGTTTTTACCACTACCAATATTAATAATAATAATAATAATAATAATAAAGTAAATCAAAACATCAACAAAATCATGTTTTGTTTTTTAGTATTGCATGTATATGTCATTTAGTAAAATGTATTTTATGTTGATTTTTGTTGTTCAAGTTAACCAATATCTTCGCACCGGTTCTTAGGTTCCAATAATTCCATTCCATTTCATCCAACCTTATCCACCTTGCCCATAAGTCAACATGAATCTTGTTGATTTATTTACCCCACTTAATAATCCATACAATCCAGCTAAGACAATTCCAATTAACATAAGTCTTATTGATATGGACCATATTTCCTTGCCTCCATCCTTTGCTAAATTTGTCTTGTCTGAGGAATTGTTAAGGGCCTCCACAAACTATATTTCTTCATCTCCTCCACCTTCACCTTCGGATCTTGATTTTTTCTAAGAAGAAATAGATGAGCATAAGCCAGAAGATTTCGATGGCATATTAGATGATATGCATCTGATCCCTATGCCCCATAAACTTGAGGAAGGTTCACACATGTCTATTAAAGACACAATCTATGTGGACAGTAGTTCAGACAAAGACAATCCCCAAATTGTCAAGCTTGGTAAAATTTTATCACCTAATGAACAAGAGCAATTTATTTCTCCTCAAGAGGAGGAAGGGCATATTTGCATGATCATACAAGGACATGCCCGGTATTGACCCTAGTTTGGTTGTGCACAATCTCACCTTATAGCCTGATGCTAAGACGGTAAAACAAAAACTTAGGAGAATGGATCCTACCATGGCCATCTTGGTAAAATTAGAGCTTCAAAACTCTTAGACATGAACTTCATAGTTCCTATCGACTATCCTGAGTGGCTTTCAAACATGGTACCCATTCACAAGCCTAACAGGATGATACACGTATGCACTGACTTTCAAGATCCTAATAAAGTGTGTCCTAAGGATGAATTCCCTCTCCCAAACATTGATACTCTTGTCGATACCTATGCTGGCCATGAAATGATTTCACTCATGGATGGTTTTTTAGGATACAATCAAATTCAAATAAATCTTGATGACCAACACAAAACAACATTCACTACATCTTAGGGAAATTTTTGTTACAAGGTGATGCCCTTTGGCCTAAAAAATGTAGGTGCCACATATCAACGTGCCATGACATATATTTTCCATAATTATATGCATAAGATTATCGAAGACTATGTGGATGATCTCTTGGTAAAATCCAAAACTCGACAAGAACATATTGGTGAATTGGAGAAATTTTTTGACTAACTCCTAAAGCATAATGAAAGGTTGAATCCTAAGAAATGTGTCTTTGGTGTTATATCAAGCAAACTTATAGGATTCATTATCTCCAAAAGAGGCATTGAAGTGGACCCTAACAAGGTCAAGGTCATTATGGAGATGCCTCCCCAAACTAAGTTAAAGAAATTGCATAGTTTAAAAGGAAATATCCAATCAATCCATTGTTTTATTGCGCAAATTTCTAATAAATGTAGGCCATTTAATCACCTACTACAAAAGGGGGTGCCATTCTCTTAGATAGATGAATGTCAAAAAGCCTTCGATAACATTAAGTAATATTTAGTGTATCGCTCCAAATTTTTCACACCCTTACCTTTAGGCTATAGGATCCGTGCCCGAAAGGGGGATGTGAAAAGGATGGCACGGTACCTCGGACTGAGAGGCCTTGCGAAGGTCCCGCCTCTCGGGGGAGGTGTATTATGATGATTTTTTGAGGGATGGTGGGTTCACCAGGAAATGTTTAATGGCAGTTTCCACGCCTAGGTTGGAAATGTGTTTTATGTGTTCAGTTTTATCTTTAAACATTCAAGTCCTAGGTTTGGCCAAATGAATCTAAATTGCTCTATATGAAAATGCAGATTAAACGAATACAGAAGAACAAATTAGGATAGAAAATAGAGAAAGTATGCAAGACTAAAAAGTCATACCTGATCCGGATGTTTGATGAAGATTCTGATTCTTGAAGCAGTCAGAATCGCCTCTGATTTGACAGGATCGTCTGCTATCAGACAAGATCGTCTGATATCTGATGAATTCATCAAATGAATTCATCAGAGACCTACAAACAGAGAAATAGGTGCAAAACACAAAAAATACAGCAATGCTAACATAGGGAAACAATGTAAAATGACAATAACAACATCAAACTAAAAATTATAAACAAAAACATGAATGCATTATACTAATTTCATGACAATTATAACATAATTATGCATTTGATCTAGATGGGTGAACTCCAAGATGCAAGATAGCATAAAGTAATAAATAAACTAGCTAATTGCAACATAAAATAGCAGATTGAAAAGCGAAAAATGCAAACTCTAGGCACTGATTGCCCCCAATGATGATTGCAGTCAAAATTGTCTAGATGTGACGAAATCATCTCTAATTTGACAAGATCGCCTTCGATCTGAACAGGATTGTCTGCGACGATGTAAGCTTGCTTCGACTAAAAAATACTAAGGTACCTACAACAAAATTTGGATAGAACTAATGCAAATAGCAATTTAGGATGTCTTAATGCGTGTGAAGTCAATTTACAGGAAATATTAGCCAGGGGAGTGATAAGGGGAGGGCTTAGGATTAAATAGGCTTAGGAGGTTGGAGATCATCCCTATTTGGGATATCTCCAACGAGGAGGGTCTCTAACAGTGCAGACATGCTTTTTCCTGAATTAGAGATGCCGTTGGAACAGAGACTAATTGTGAAAAATCAGTTTTGGGATAAGATCGTCTGGATGTCCTAGCCCAAACGAAATCATTCGATTTGAGGCGATATTGTCTGATCAACGAAGATATCATCAAATGATCAAAACAAAATCTAAAAATGGCATAGGAAACGAGGAAATAGATTAAGCGGCGGTTTGGGAGCATTTT
The DNA here is from genome assembly GCA_028583015.1 of Wollemia nobilis. Lineage (NCBI taxonomy): Eukaryota > Viridiplantae > Streptophyta > Pinopsida > Araucariales > Araucariaceae > Wollemia > Wollemia nobilis. The sequence continues at coordinate 2,115,086 of JAQPPZ010001711.1, read as the reverse complement.
GGGAGGTTAAAATTTGAATTTAAATTATTTACTAGAGTAATTGTAATTATTAAGGTTTTACTGCGCAAATTTTAGGGTGCTACATTTTGCCCCCTCTTTAGCAAATTTTTTGAAGAAAATGCATTAAAGATGAGTTCTTCTCGATCTACGAGAAAGCAAAAATTATTCCCATTTTTAGGTGACGATTCTTAGTCGAATCGTACGATAGCTTACTATGGTGCCCCCTCCGTGTTTTTATCCAAATCGAACGTTTGTGGTAAAAACACGAAAAAGCAAAATTTTAAAATGTTTTTAATTGTGTTTTGAATAAAATTCAAAAAAATAGGGTAAAACCCTAATTCATTTTTACTATTCATTTTTTTGGTTTTTTAGAGCTCTGTAAGAAAAAATGGTGGAGACAGCGCACAGATCGACAGAGGTCCGGCGCAGGCTACGGGTAAGAGTCTAAACTTAGCTTAGAATGGTTTAAGTTGAATTTACATGCTTTTTAAGTGAATTTTGAGTAAATTTTGAGCATCGCGGCCATTTTTGGGCCGTCAACGTCGTCAGGATGAAATCATCCCGATTTCGATGAAATCACCTCAAGTTTGCCGATTTCATCAAAGGGTAAAATCGAAAAAAGGGGGACGATTTCATAAAATAAGGGATGATTTCGGCTTGCGAAATCAGAGACGATTGTGCTCAAATTAGGGACGATATCGTCCAATAGTGGACGATATCATCATTTATATAAAATTGAATTGATTTTAACTTGCATTATTAATTACTGAGTTTTATTAATGATTTTTATTGGGTTGTTGTTTATGTTGCAGAGAGGTTTACTAAAGAGCAGAGAATGGAAATATGGCGGGTTGAGAGATGACTTGGCCGCTCTATCACAGGAAAAGCGGGATTAGCTGGCTCAAGCCGGCTTACAACATGTGGCAGAAATGCCACAAGTTTCTATAGACATGGGGCTACTGACAGCCCTGGCAGAGAGGTGGTATCCGGGTTCTTCCTATTTTTGGTTACCCACAAGGGAGATGACTCCCACATTGGAGGATGTATGGAGGATTCTGAGGATCCCCATACAAGGATGGTTGATCACTCCTATGGCTAATCAGGGCCACACTATGATGCGATTGTGTGGCAATCCGAGCTTTGCCCTGGAGAAGGGCGGAGTGAACATCGAGGCGCTATGTCAGATGCCTGGGGCATCCAGACTCACATAGGTTTTGGCCGAAGTGGTGGGTGGACTTTTGTTGTGCCACCAGAGCGGGTGCAGGGTACCATGGGTGCTAGTAGATGTGATCTGCAACATACAGGATCATGGTTACAGGTTCTCTTGGGGCAATTTTGTTCTATGTCGGCTATATAGGATCTTGCACGGGGTTGTGTACAAGGGCGGCCGATGTCTAGTTATGACATCGCTACTATAGGTTTGGTGCTAGGAGCACATTGTAGTGCAGAGGCCGGTAGGGCTTCCTTTGATAGGGATTGATGGGGAGAGGCCTCGAGTTTTCTATTGGTGGCTTCGGAGAGGGGCATAGCGGCGGATTGATTTGTCGATGTCCTAGAGACTGCTGGATGACCTTGTCCCAGACCAGATCACCTTGAGGCCTTGGAGACATCATCCAGGGTGGGCCGAGGATGGACAGGAGCTGGCTCATGTCAGGCAAGTTTGCTGGCTGAGGATGGAGAGGGGAGAGGTGGAGCTCCATCGCTACGACCGAGTTTTATGACAGTTCAGTCTACAACAAGGGATCCCATCTCTCAGGGATTGTGAGTTTTCTTGGACTGTCTAGGATAACACCATAGTTAATAGGGCTCTAGATATGCAGCGCTTCTGGAGTCAGGATGCGAATGATGCCCCCATTTAGCTAGTGGATGGAGACGATGCTGGGGTAGCCAACGACTATGATGCCTGGTACGTAGGCATCCACCATCCTCGGATGACGAGGGCTCAAGGTCTGATTCATGTAGTTATGCATCGGATGGGGAGGCGATGCCAGGCAGCTATTGAGGCAGCCCAAGGTCATGGCAGGAGAGAGCAGAGGAGACCACAGGCACAGGAGAGGAGGGAGGAGAGACCCCCTTCTCCATAGAGAGAGAGGCCACCATCGCCTGATAAGGGCAAGGGTGTTGACACTAGGGAGAGCAGTGAGACAGCGACTCTCTGAGCGAAGACAGTTAGTCTCCAGGCATAGGTGCAGACATTACAGGATGAGGCTACATGCCATCAAGCTGAGGTGACACAGCTCAGAGACGAGATTGCATTCCTCAGAGCATGGGGTGGAGGGGCGAGAACTTGAGAGATAGCATGGGCTATTGCCCAAATCACTTTTTACCAGACATTATACTACCAGATGATGCTAGAGGAGGAGATATTACCACTGCCAGCTAACATCGTAGATTCGATCAGGATTAGGTCATCGAGGACTTGATCCCGATCCACGACGAGGACTCGCAGTACCACTCATACTATGATGGGGCCACCCCATCCACCTTAGGGCGAGGGAGGAGATGAGGCTGAGAGCTCGAGGGGTTCTCGAGGCTAGACTACTGCATGACACTGTATAGATTGATATATAGTTTTTATTATTTTTGATAGAGGATTGAGTATGCCAAGGTACAGATTTTGGCATATCGATCCGATTTTGATATGATGTATATATATTTGTGATATATATAGATGAGATATTTTTTTGATCATATGACTTGTGTCTTATGTATTTTTATGATGCTTTTAAATGTTTTGATTGATTGATTTGATGATCGGATTGAGGATTCATGTAATTATGTCATTTTGAAATATTATAATTTTGATGTCATGCTGTAAGATTTTAAATGAAATAATTTGATGTAACAAATTGGTTATGTGTGATGTGATGTTTTGATAAAAAATAAAAAATAAAAAGGGACTTTTAACAATAATTTCAAAGGACATTGTCACTATTATAGACCATTTCATGGAGTCGTCGCTCACTCGGTCGTCAAGCTAATCCCAGTATAGAAAAATTGCTTAAAAGTAAAAGAGTGCTTAAGAGACTGTCTTAAGACTTTGGTGCAATGGTGCAAATGATGATGATGATGGTTTGTTTTCAGAGTTTCATAAAAATAGTATGCATGAAAAAAAATGATTTTTGCTAGGCATGAATTCCTAAGTGTGATAAATTTTTTGGATAATTCCCTAGGAATTATACCATCATTGCAAAATTGAAGGTTGACATAATGACATGAAATAGTGAAAATGTGCATGCTTTTTGTTTAAAAACATAATTGTATAATAGAATGATTTAAGTCATATGGTTTTCATGATTTTTAAATAAATGGGGAATAAAAATTGTTACAATGGTTTGCGCTAGGCATAGAATATGTAGGTATAGACTTATACCATCATCACAAAAATCAAGGAAAAATAGATTGTTTTATTACATGGTTGAATTTTAATAAACAAAAAATATGAAGATGAGGACTTGCGCTAGGCATAAAATTCCAATTTTGGTTTTAGAACTATACCATCGTCACAAAATTCAATAATATATATGTGTTTTGATTGTATGGTTTGAAAGAAATTTTGATCTTTGATTATGTATGTAGTTGTCTTTATACTAAACAACTGTACTTTAAAGAAGAAAATGATTGTATTCCAAACAATTTGCAAAAAAATAAAAAATATTTCAAAGTATCTTAAAGACAAAAGTTAGATTTATAAGGAATCCCATGTGCATATGTGAGTTCATTTCCAATCTTGATTTATCATAATGATACAGAAAATATCTCAAATACAAATGTGTGTGTAATTGCTATGTTTGTTTACCAGTTTTGAGCAAGATAATATGATACAAGTGATTTGAATAAACCAAATAAGTGTTCATTAACCATGATGTAGATGCATATAACCATACTAGACTACTATGTAAGTTGGATTATCAAGAGCTAGCTAATCCATAAGCAGACATAGGTCCTGTACAAAAGAAGGTCGCTAATGTGACGGACGTATCGCCATGCTAGGAGTTACCCAAGGCCAAGCAGGTTGGGCACAAACCACCTGTTATGGGGCTTACCTCATAGTTTTCGAATAATTGAGAATTCCAGGGATTCAAGCTCATCAACCCTTCTTTTCTTTTCAAAGGGTAGGGAAAGGGATTTTATTGCTTTTTTCTTTTTCTTTCTTTTGCTTTCTTTTGTATTCTTTTGTATTTTTTCTTGATAATGCTATAATGATATAAAATAATATTTTTATTTTTCTCTTTTTCTTGAACTTTGCTTTTTTTTTTTGTTCTATACTAGGGATACTTGCTCGGATTAGCTGTAGAGCAAGGGATTTTTATTCTGGGTAGGGGTGAGCTTGTCCTTTTGCCAATTCTCAAAGATTCTAGACCATGTGCATGATAGGATAGCAGGGGAAACTTTTCGCTCAAGAAACCACTTCTACTATGTAGCAAAGCATGAAAATTACAAATATAATCATTTTATTGTGAAAAGATGTGCTTGGTTTAAGTAAATAACAAGATCAATTCTCTATACTCAAACTTTATTTAATTGAATTTTGTGGACTTTGATATAAGAGAGATTAGTAATCATGCCAGATAAAATCAAGATATTTATTTTTGTGTTTGTGAAAGTGAGGGATTCCAAATAAATGCTAATTTATCCAAAATAATTTGAAACATATAACTGCAACATTTGTAAGAAGATATATATATATATATATAAATACTTTTTGAGAAGTTTTGAGAATGTTGACTCTCTCTTTCTTCTTTATGTTGTTTTGGTTTTGAAAGAGTCAAGAATATTGCTATTTTTATTTTTATTATTTTTGAAAGAATTAACAAGTGCCATAAATAAATACAAGTAGTTTTGAATATTTTGATGATTATGAATGTTTTTGGTGTTTTTGAATTTGAAAGAAATACAAAATAGTGAAATATTTTAAACAAATATATACAAGGATGAAATAACCAAATTTATACATAGTAACATTTAAGATGCAAAATATTCATGGGTTCTTTAAGTTCTTTACCATCTAAGGTAGATAATTTGTATGCTCCTGATTCAAATTTAGCAGTGATAATGTATGGTCCAAGCCATTTGGGCTCAAATTTACCTTTAAGGTCCTTAGTTGCATTAGTATTTTTTTGATTTTCCTTTAAAACAAGGTCGCCGATCTCAAAGGATCGATGAGGAACTTTTTTAGCATATGATCTTTTAAGCTTGTTTTGGTAGGCATGGAGATGCTCCAAAGCATTGATGCATTTTTCATCTAGGAGTTCTAGATGACTGAGTCTGCCAGCTCGATATTGATCTCCTACTTCGGTATCTTGAAGTAGTAGCGCCAAAGAAGGAACTTCTAATTCAAATGGAAAAATGGCTTTAGCACCATAAACCGAAACAAAAGGTGAAGTTCCAGTGGGGGTTCAAACGCTAGTTTGATAGGCCCACAAGGCTGGATATAACTGAATGTGCCAGTCGCAGCAAGTTTTATTGACCAATTTTTTAAGAATTTTGATTAAGGTTTTGTTAGATGCTTTTGCTTGACCATTACCCTGAGGATAATAGGGAGTGGACCAGTGATGTTGAATCTTATATTTTTGGCATAATTTTTTAACATCTTTATTTTTAAAACAAGTTCCATTGTCAGAGATGAGATTTGCAGGAATTCCAAACCTACAAATGATTTGATTAAAAATAAATTTAGAGACTTGTGTGCTAGTGCAAGAAGCTAAAGGCATAGATTCAACCCACTTCATGAAATACTCAGTGGCGGTTATGATGAATTTGTGTCCATCAAATAAAACAAGATTGATTTTTCCAATAATATCTAAACCCCATTTTGAAAAGGGCCAAGGAGATGAAATAGCCTATAGTTCTTGTGTAGGCGCATGGACAAGGTCAGCATGTTTCTGGAACTTGTTGCAATGGCGCACATAATCATGTGCATCATTCTCCATGGTAGGCCAAAAGTATCCTATCCTAAGGAGATTTTTAGCAATGACACTACCACTGAAGTGTCCTCCACAAGATCCATCATGGGCTTCACTCAAGGCTGATTTGGATTCTTCTAAATTCAAACATCTTAATAGGATACCTTCAAAATATTTCCTATATAAAGTATTGCCAATTATTAAAAATTGACTTGCTCTTCTACGTAATAATCGACGCTGGTTTCTATTAGAATTGGCAGGGAAAGTCCCATTTTGGAGAAAATCAAATATATCCATATATCAAGGTTCAGGAGTAGTTTCATTGATTAGAAACACATCCAAAGGTTCTAAGAATGACTTATTTGAAGCGGGTTCCAAGAGTCGACAAATAATGATAGTGGCATATTCGTCATCTAACTCCAAGGGTAGGAGAGATGCGACTACGGCCATAGCATTAGCTGCACGGTTGCAAGTTCGAGGAATAGCTTCCAAGGTAACATGATCAAATAGAGACATTAATTGTAAAACATAGGCTTTATATGGGCATAGTTTATCATCTTTGGTCTGATAAACTTCATTAATTTGGTTTATAACAAGTTGAGAATCACCAAAAACTAACAGATGTTTAATTTTTAGTGCCAAGGCAGCTTGTAATCCAAGGATTAGAGCTTCATATTCAGCAGTATTGTTGGTGCAAGCAAATGTTAATTTGAAGGACAAAGGAATAATATGTTTTTGCAAAGATATTAAAATAATACCCGCACCAGCCCCACTCATGAATTGGGCTCCATCAAAGTATAAGGACCATTGTTCAATATGGTCTGCCTCTAATTGAAGGCATTCATCAGGAAACTCAATTATGAGGGGATGGGTAGACTCTAAGGGTGTAGCAGCTAATTGATCTGCTATGATTTGACCCTTAACAGACTTATGTCCTATGAACATGAGGTCAAAATTGCTTAGAGCAAGAACCCACTTGGCTGTGTGACCCGATAAATAAGGTCGACTCATGAGATACCTCAAGGGATCATATTTAGCAATGACATAAGTTTTCTGACTAAGCATATAATGACGTAACTTTTGTGTAGAAAACACAATAGCTAGACATAGTTTCTCTAATGTTGTGTAGCGGGTTTCATAACTGATGAAGGTTTGGCTAATATAATAATTAGCATGTTCTCTCTTCGCATCATCAAGTTGAGCTAACAAAGCTCCTAAGGCAGAATCTGAAGCTAAAATATACAGGAGAAATGGGCGATCAGGTCTAGGCGGTGAAAGCACAGGTGGGTTAAGGAGGTATTGTTTGAGAAGTTCAAAAGCTTCTCTACATTCGTCATCCCAATTAAAAGGGACATCCTTCTTAAGAAGTTTAAGAAAGGGACCGGTTTTGTCCGCCAGCTTATCGATGAAGCAACGGATGGCTTGAAGCTTACCTTGTAAACTTTGTAACTCAGATATATTAGTAGGTGCGGGCATATCAGTGATGGCCGCAATCTTAAGAAGGTTGATTTTGATACCACATAAGAAACTAAAACCCCTAATATTTTACTGGACTTAACTCTGAATATGCATTTGGCTAGATTTAATTGTATAAGATATTCTCGTAATCGATTAAAAACATTTCTCAAATAATCTAAATGATTATCTTCATTAATAGAGCGAGCTATAATATCATCTACATAATCATGTAGGATATCATGCATCATATCATGAAAAATATAATTCATAGCTCGTTGATAGGTTGCACCTGCGTTCTTTAAGCCAAATGGCATCACTTTCCAACAAAAAGTACCCCAGGGGGTAATAAAGGCTATTTTAGCTCTGATCTTCAGGAGCTATCCTGATCTGATTATAATCGGAGAATCCATCCATTAAGGACATCATCCCACTCCCGACAGTAAAGTCAATGATTTGATCCATGTTTGGAAGAGGAAAATCATCTTTAGGGCATGCGATGTTAATATATCTAAAATCTGTGCAAACCCTAACTTTGGTGGCTTCTTTCTTGGTGACTGGAACTACATTTGAGATCCATTCAGCATAATCAATAGCTTGTATAAAAACAACATTCAGGAGTTTTTCTAACTCCCATTTGACTAGCAAAGCCACTTTGGGATGCATTTTTCTAAGTTTTTGTTTAATAGGTTTAGCATCCAGATGGACTAATAGATGATGCATGACTACAGAAGGGTCCAGACCTGGCATATCTTCCTATGTCCAAGCGAAGACATCTTCATATTCCTGAAGGAATGCAATGTATTGCTCTTGTTTTTCTTGACTTAATTCTGATCCAATATTGATTATGTGAGGACTATCCTCAGTTCCAATATTAATTTTAATGACATTTTCTACCTCCATGTGTAGATCTCTTTCAAAGTTAGGTGGGGTGGGTGAAATGCCCAATTCTTATAATTCTTGTAGGGTTAAGTTGGATAATTCATATTGAGGATTAGTGGTCTCAATTTGGGCTATAGTTGGTATAGAACCATCAAAATAAAATCCATTGTGTAACATCTCTTCAACGGAGACATCGTGGAAGATATCTCCTTCCAACTCCTCATTGGAGTTAGCAATCATTTCAGGGTAATCTATGGTTAGCATGTTACATGTAAATGGCTGATTTTTTAGAGGCAAATCATCATGCCTATCCAAATAATCTTGATAACATATGAGTTGATCATCATATTCAAAAGGAAAGGGTTGACCCTTACTAGGAAATAGGCCCACACCACAGCGGGCAGGCCATGGTTCTACCTCGAAAGGTTCTTTCATGCCATTTTGGAAAGGTCCCAAGCCTTTCCCTTTATATCCCATTTTAAGCATTATGGGTTTAGCTTTAATATATTCATTGGTAAAATAACATCGAGCGTATCCCTCATGATGAGTTTTGATATTTCGAGGGATTCTTCCCTAGTCATATCCTTTATAAATGAAGGCACAAATCCTGACTTGGTAAGTACTTCCCATAGGTTGTGGGAGGCCCAAAGTACAAGGAGATGGCGGTAAGTTATTTAAAAGAATTGAATCTTGCATGAAAGCATTTGTTTTTTCTGATATTAAGATTGTGGATAAATCTGGTAAAATTTCATCAGAAAGAGCATAAGATGTAGAAGGATCATTCCCTATATCTTTAGATGTGGAAGGGATGATGGATGTTGATAATGTGGAAGTGTTAATGGATGGGTCTATAGGTTTTGAAATCATAGGGATAGGACATGAAGGATTGGTTGTAGATTGAAGATCTTTTTGAGGTTCTAGAGTGATTTGTTTAGAAGATTGTTGATCTATATATGAGGGTGAAATTAATGGAGGAGAAATAGGTGAAGCTATGGGTGTGTGTTTCACAATTTTAGATGAAAAATAAGAATTAGGATGTGTGGATGACAGAGTAGGGCAAAATTGCACTCCAACAGGTTCTGCCAAAGCACACATATCAAAGGGTCTAGGATCACCGTGGATAGTGACCAACTAATTTTTAAATTCGAATTTAACACATTGGTGTAAACTTGATGGGACGGCCCGCATTACATTGATCCAAGGATGACCCAAAAGTATATTATACGATGCGGGGCAATGTACAATAAACATGGTCATATCTAAGGTTCTAGGACCAACTTGCAATGGAATGGTAATAACTCCACACATTTCTTGTGTTTCGTCATTCAAAGCTTTGATAATCATGTCAGTTTTCTTCATTTCATCATTTCTAAAGCCAAATCATTGGTAAAATTCAAAGGTGCAAATGTTTAAAGATGAACCATTATCAATCAGGACTCGTTTAACAGCTACATCTCCAATTAGAGCCGTAATGTATAGGGGATTATCCTTATGTAAATTATGTTATGGGATATCTTTATCCCAAAAGTCAATACAATCAACCTCTCGAGTGATGATAGTATTGGCCATGGCTTCAGGTTGAATATTTTGAGGTACCATCATTTGGCTTAATGTAAGCATCAACTCATCCCTATGGGTAGGAGAAGATCTTAATAAATCTAAAAGGGAAATTCTGGCTATAGTATTGGATAATTGCTCATTAATATTGTAAGGGAGTTTGAATTGAACATTGGAAGCATGATTCCCTTTATTGGGATTTTTCAAAACAAATGGAGCTGATCCATCATTTTGGTTTGGTTCTTGTTGAGAATTTTGAGCCTGTTGTCGAGTAACGACTCCAATGGTACCTACAATGTTATATTGAAGACGTTGAACTGGTCTCGATCGAGCGTTTAAGGCTTGTTCATTAGGGAGGAATTTATTATAAGAAGGTCGAGTAGTAACTCTTATAGAAAATGGTTCTTCTGGAAACATAGAATTTGTGATGGGTTGAATAGGATCTGATTCATTTTCAGAACTATTCAATTGGTTTGAAGTAATGTCTATTTCATTGTCAGTATCTGATTCTACATCACTATAATTAGGAGTTTGAATATTATGTAGGGGCTTGGTCGTAACTAGGGATAAGGTTGTGTCAAATATTTGAGGATCCTAAACAGGTAATTGTCCGCTAATAGTTCCTACATATCGGGTAGGAGGGGGAACATTATGATGTTCGATTTGATTGGCCACCTCTTTACCATGTCTTGGTAAAGGGTGTTGAAATATGTCTAATGATTGATTAGCATTTTGACTTTGATTTTTGGGAATGTTCTTTTGAGGATTATTAGGAGCATTTTTTTTAGGTTGGAAGGCTTGCACCTCCATTTCATTATTATCAATTAGATCCTGTATTTTATGTTTCAACCTTTTACAAGCATTGGTAGAGTGTCTAGGTCCTCTATGGAAATCATAGTGTAAGTCAGCTCTATATCCGGGTATAGTTGGATTAGGTTCTCGGATAGCTGGTAATTGGATCAAACCTCTTTCGAGTAATTGAGGTAAAATAGTTGATAATGGTTGATTCAATCTAGTAAATTCTTGAGGAGGCTTATCAGGCGGTTTCAATATAAATTTTTCTATTGTTTTCGTTGCATTGATATTAGCAACATTTCTGCTGTCAGTGACCCTGTCATCGACAACTTGTTTGTTTTTATACTGATTTCTAGATGTTTTCTCATCATCCTTCTTCCTAAGTTGGCCTCTCCTACTGAGGGAATCTTCTACTCTTTGAGCTAAATCTATAGCCTGATCGAAGGTAGTTAAAGTAGCAGTTGATAGCTCATAAGATATTTGTTCTTGCAAATTATTAATAAAAATTTCCAACATTTCCCTATAAGGTAGCACAAAGTGCAGTTTTCCTATCAACTGCCTCCATCTAGCTAAGAAATAGGAAAAACATTCATCCTTGTCTTGTTTTAAGTTGTATAAATCTTTAATGGTTACATGCCTCTCGATGTAGGCACTAAATTGATGGACAAAAGATTCAGTTGTTTCTTCAAAGTTTCTCAAAGAATGAGTGGGCAATTGATAGTACCACTCTAATGCCATTCCACCTAAACTTTTTGGGAACATTTTTAGTAATAGCAAGTCATCATGTGATATATCATGACATGCTATTCTAAACATGCGAAGATGCTCTATGGGATCTTCGGTTCCTTTATATATAGGCAGGATGGGCATGGGAAAGTGCTTAGGGTAAGGTTGTGCTACAACTATGGGATCCAAAGGTTGACTACATATCTCTCGATAATTGTATGAGGGACGGTAAGGATCTATCTGGTCCATACGTGAAGCTAACTATTTCACCATGGTTTCCAGATTACTAGTTTGCCCACCATATTGGTTCGATAGGGCATTGATATGGGATTTGTGAGCATATGATGGAGGGACATGAAGATTAGATGCTATGTTGCTATTGTGTAAATTATTGGTAGGAAAGGTGTTATGAAGGAATTTTGAAGTTGTATTATGTTGTATTCCAGATTGTTGAAAATTGGTGTTTGACTTCATTTTAGGTTTTTGTTTACTTGAAGCATATTGATCAATAGTTTGGCGAAGTAAAGCAGTGAAGGAAGTTTTATTTTGTGTGGGAATGATTTTAGGCTGAATAACAGGTTCCTTAGGAGGTTGGGTAACCTGTTTTTTTGGCATGTTTTGAATCATAGTGACCATATATGTATTGGATGGTCCAGCCTTATCACTTTCTTGATCAATGAAAGACAAGGGATTAGTGCGCACATCAAAAATATGTTCCATGGATGCTTGAGTGTCACTAATTTGCCCTTTATCCATACGAACTGCCATATTAAGAACACCAATGTTATTATGGAAAAATTTCCAAAAATGATCTACGTTGTCAAAAGCAATAGTTCCATCTGGAGCTACTCTAGGGGATGAGGATCCATCCTATTTAACATTTTCTTCTTGTTCATTGTCTTCACCTAGGTCATCTTCTGGTTGATCTAGAGTTTCTCCTTCCAAAATTGGATCTTCAAGAAGGACATTTGGGTCTCTAGTTTTATCTTCTAACCAATCTTCTTCTTCTCCTTCAGTTTGTTTACCATTCCTAAGTTTAGGCATTGTGCTTAATTTAGATTTCAACAAATATATATATATATATATATATATATATATATATATATATATATATATATATATATATATATATATAGCAACAAGCTTAAGAGGCATATATTAATTATATACCTACTACAATATTTAAAATGAAAGGTTTTGGTTTTTGTTATGTTTTTTTAGTTTTTCTCTTGTTTTTTTTGTAATAATATTGTAAAGATAAACAAACAACACAATAAATGCAAGAACTAATACTGAAAGTAATGATCTAGTTTTCTATAAACAATTTATAAATATCATTAATGGGCTCGAGTTCTTTAGGAGTCATGAAGTGTTCTTCAAATTGAAAATTTTCTTTCAAAAATTTAATGAAAAGAGCTATAGTGATATTATCTGTCTCAGATGCTGGTTGATAGAAGTAAAGCTCATGGAAATACTCTCGATATAGCATAGCTCGAGGAACTCTATTCCATATTTCCATATCCATAAGAACAACCTCTTGGTCTTCTACACGACCTAGGAACTGGTGTATAATGGCTACGTTCTCGAGGTATTCCTCGAAGGTGAATAATTTTGAAGACACAAGAGCTCTCCTATAAGCTAACCATCTATGGCAAGCTCTCTGAAGTTCATGATAAAAGACAAGTTGATGAGGATCCAGGATTCTATCTAGGACAAGCCTCTTGATTTGTTTAAGTTTTGTTGACCTAGATGAAATGACACTAAGTCTTCTATCAAGTTCGTCCCACAAAAGTTGATTTCTATCTATTTCAGGCACACTAAGCACATAATTGATTTCTATGGCTGCCAATTGGTTTTCAACATTTATAGTAACTGCTAATCTTTTCTTACGAGCTACCATCTAAACATGATATGTAACTTATTAATTTTAAATGATTTGAAATGCATCTATGTTTTGGTTGTTTTATTTTTTTTGTTTTTTGTTTTTGTTTTCAAAATTTTTTAAATGCATTCACGTCGGGTTCACCAAAATGTATCGCTCCAAATTTTTCACACCCTTACCTTCAGGCTATAGGATCCATGCCCGAAAGGGGGATGTGAAAAGGATGGCGTGGTACCTCGGACTAAGAGGCCTTGCGAAGGTCCCGCCTCTCGGGGGAGGTGTATTATGGTGATTTTTTGATGGATGGTGGGTTCACCAGGAAACATTTAATGGCAGTTTCCATGCCTAGGTTGGAAATGTGTTTTATATGTTCAGTTTTATCCTTAAACATTCAAGTCCTAGGTTTGGCCAAATGAATCTAAATTGCTCTATATGAAAATGCAAATTAAATGAATACAGAAGAACTAATTAGGATAGAAAATAGAGAAAGTAGGCAAGATTAAAAATTCATACCTGATCCAGATGTCTGATGAAGATTCTGATTCTTGAAGCAGTCAGGATCGCCTCTGATTTGATAGGATTGTTTGCTATCAGAAAAGATCGTCTGATATCTAACGAATTCGTTAGACGAATTTGTCAAAGACCTACAAACAAAGAAATAGGTGCAAAACACAAAAAATACAACAATGCTAACATAGGGAAACAATGTAAAATGACAATAACAATATCAAACTAAAAATTATAAATAGAAACATGAATGCATTATACTGATTTCATGACAATTATAACATAATTATGCATTTGATCTAGATGGGTGAACTCCAAGATGCAAGATAGCATAAAATAATAAATAAACTAGCTAATTGCAGCATAAAATAGCAGATTGAAAAGAGGAAAATGCAAACTCTAGGCACTGATTGCCCCCAATGATGATTGCAGTCAAAATCGTCTGGATGCGATGAAATCGTCTCTGATTTGACAGGATCGCCTTCGATCTGAACAGGATCGTCTACGATGATGTAAGCTTGCTTCGGCTAAAAAATACTAAGGTACCTACAACAAATTTGGATATAACTAATGCAAATAGCAATTTAGGATGTCTTAATGCATGTGAAGTCAATTTACAAGAAATATCAGCCATGGGGGTGCTAATGGGAGGGCTTAGGATTAAATAGGCTTAAGAGGGAGGTTAGGAGGTTGGATATCATCCCTATTTGGGAGATCTCCAACAGGGAGGGTATCTAATAGCACATACATGCTTTTGCCCAAATTAGAGATGCCATTGGAATAGAGACTAATTGTGAAAAATTAGTTTTGGTACAAGATCATCTGGACATCCTAGGCCAGACGAAATCATCCGATATGAGGCGATATCGTCTGATCGGCAACAATATCGTCAAAAGGTCAAAACAAACTCTAAAAATCATGTGGGAAATGAGGAAATGGATTAAACGATGGTTTGGGAGCAGTTTGAGAGGTTAAAATTTGAATTTGAATTATTTACTAGAGTAATTGTAATTATTAAGGTTTCACTGCACCAATTTTAGGGTGCTACATTTAGTTTCTCCGCCAGTCTTAGTTCCTCCTTGTACGGGGGTCCCATTTTATCTTTATGTCGTAGAAACAAAATTTGCATTAGGGACAATGCTTATACAAATGAATGAATAAAATCGAGAGCAAGTTTTCCACTACATTATTCGAACATTGGTAAGCTATGAAACCCGATATGCTTATGTAGAGAAACTGTGCTTAGCAGTAGTTTTTTCCACTAAGAAAATTTGACATTACATGCTTAGCCACACAACTTATGTCATAGCTAGAGAAAATTCTCTATGTTACATGATATTCCACACTTCCAATAATACCCGCACCGCTAAATAAATAATTCTCCTTACTAAATTTGACTTGGAATTTATTAATCAAAATTCCATTAAAGGTTAGGTAATAGTCGATCAACTTGTGGAAGCTCCACTACCTAGTGATCATCCTTTGATTATTGAGCTCCCAGATGATTCGATATTTGCTATCATTAAGCAAGAAGAAGATGTCATTCCAGAGGAAGACATCGATATCAAACTATTCATTGATGGCTCTAAGTGCATGAAAGGTCAAGGTCCTAGAGTCATGTTTCATACACCCTAGGGGGTACCTATTCCCTTATTATTCAAACTTGATTTCTAATGTACAAACAATACTACAGAGTATGAAACCTTAATTTTAGGTCTTCAATCAACTATATCTATGAGCATTAAGCATATTAGGATATTTGGTTATTCTCAACTTGTAATAAATAGATAATACCAATGCAAAGAGCCTACCATTAAAATTTATCATGAAGTAGCAATGAAGTTGCTCTTTATGTTTGATTGCTATGAAATCAACAGTTTTACATGTTCAACTAATAGATTTGTAGATGTGATGGCCTCCTTGGGATAATTTATTCCAAAGGACTCATTTGGAGAGGTACAACCCCTTATCATTTCAATGATCTCTAAATCTATAATGTCTCGTGTTGAGTCAAAATATGAAAAGGATGTTTGTTTTATCTAGTCAGATTCATATAAGCCTTGGTCGAGCCAAATAGTAGCCTTTATAAAGTTTGGAACACTCCCATATGACATATCTAAGATTGTAAAACACACTTTAAAGCAAAATATAACTCATTTTTTTCTTTTGGGGAATGTGTTTTATAAATGTGGTTATGATGGAGTCCACCTTCATTGTCTCAAGTCTAGTGAGGATCAAAGAGCCATAGCTAAAGCTCATGATGGTACTTGTGGTGGTCAATTTAGTGGAATGTTCATTGCAAATTGTATCTTATGCATGGGTTATTATTGACCCACAATGGAATGTGATTATTGCACCTATGTCAAACATTGCAAAAAGTGTCAAGAACATGCTAATTTAACTCATGTACCATCACAAGCTTTACAGCCTATTCAAAGCCTTTGGCCCTTTTCACAATGGGTCCTAGATCTAATTGGAAAAATTTCACCTCCTTCTTTAGGACAACATACATTCATTATCACAGCCATTGAATACTTCACAAAGTGGGTTGAGGCAATTCCTATAACCAGTAGGACAGGATCTAGAATCATGGAGTTTATACTTCATCACATCATTTGTCATTTTGGTATACCCTAGAAAATAATTTTAGATAGTGGTAAATATTTTAAGAACAAGGATGTTCAAGAACTTTGCAATAAATATAAAATCCACCATAGTTTCTTGACTCCTTATTACCCAAAAGCAAATGGATAAGTTGAAGCTTCTTGTAGCGACCTCGGGAAGTGGCGCACCGTCCACTACTCTATTTGCGAATATTATTTACTTAATCATGCATTAAAATGAAAGATACAACCAAAATATGAAGAAATGAATAGATAATGCTTTTTATTGCTTTTTCTCAAGTTCGGTTACATATAGATCCCTCTGAGGGATTCCCTTCATTTGATACAGATTTTACAAATAGGGGCAGCAGATGTATGATATCCCCTTGCAAGGGGTGATGCACTCTCGTAGGCTTCCCGATGATGCACATGGAACTGTATGAGGGCTTACAGATGCCTCCTTCTCTAGGTCTGGCTCCTAGAGGGATCCTCTTGCTTTCATATGTTGATAACCTATCTAGTGAACCTGTAGTCCTGCAAGCATGAAAACAACAACAAATGCTCAGCTATCCGAGATTGCCTCCTCGGATGAGGTTGTTAGCAATAACCCTAATGATAAATAGGAATATGCTCAATGATAATAGAAACTAATGCTATGAATGCAATAAATCAGATCTATGCTAATGGCATGAAAACATGTAATAAGCTAAATGAAAGAAACTAATGCTAAGAACCCTAGACTAGGCCTATGGGCCACTATCCGAGATAGTGGCCGCTAAGATGAAAACCTATCTCTATTGCTCCAAGGCTATGGATCTAGGCTTGTTGTTGATGTTGAAATGATTGTCATTTTTGTTCGATGTATTGAATATCCTGTAGATGATAACCCCTTAGTCGGCTAGCACTTCATTGCTCCTAAAAGGTGCTCCAATTTGCTCTCCGATCTGATAGGGCTTCACTACAAGAAAAGCTCTCCAAGTCTCAAAAATCTCTCCTCGGTTGTATCTCTGCAAAAAGTCTCTGAATTGATGATCCATCTCTTGGTGCTCTTAGGTTTGCACCTTATAATGTCTTTGAAACCCTAGGTCAATGTCCAACCCTAGGACTGAATTCTGCATGCACACTAGAGGTTAGCATGAGAAGTTTTGTCTTTTCTATGTTTGAAGGCTAGTTAAACTGATGTCTAAACCTAGACTTGAGTCTCTCATGTAAACTGGCTGTGAGGAGGAATGCAAAGTTATCCCCGCTCAGCCTTATTGCATGCAAACTACCACTTCCACCTGATATTAGGCTATTTTGGTGGCAAATTGCATTTTAAAGCTTAGCCATTATCATCTGTAGTGGCTAGGGTTTGGCCGCTCTGAGCTTCAATGGCCAAGATTCAGCCACTCTGGTTCATAGCGGCCAGGCTTGGATGGGCTAAGACTACCCTAGATGAGTGGTGAAAACCACTTTTGGCACTTGGAAGGTCCCAAGGTTTAGTCACATGGTCTATGGATGCCCATATGAGTAGTTCTCCTAAACACGACGTGTTTTAGGTGTCTACAGATGCCCCTTTTTGGGATGCATTGTGTGGGAAAAACACAACACTGAGCAAAAATGTAGACTATCTATGTTTGTAGGGTGTATGATGATCATTGGTCTGATCAATGCTGGATGGCCCAATCATGCAAGATGACGTGCACCCTTGAATCATTGCTTCGACATATTGGAAGGCTTAATTTAGCACAGGGCTTGCACATATTCACTTGCACTCATTCCTCAAACACAATCGGGTAGCTTATGTCACTACAATGAGATCCGACCAGAGGAGAGCTACAAACTAAAAATATCATATTTTGCTTATGAACCCAGCAAATAGGGGGAAATTTTGTAATAGTTGTCTGCAATGATTCGTAGGATGAACACAATTTTGATATGATTGAGTGATCTTTGGTTGACTTTGATTATGATTATTTGAAGAGCTAACTACCCCCTCACACAACGAATTGATGAGGGAAGGGCAATGAATGAAGCGACAAGTCGCTTGACCAATATGACTAATTTGGTTCCTTTCTAGTGCTTGTTCTTTTAATGGGAAAACCCCCATCCAAGTGTGATCTCAACTATTTATGATGATCATTCATCCCTATCCCTGGGAGTGGTCCAACCATAAATGGCCTTCTTAGGGAGTTAGGATGAGTGATTCTATTTAGGCTTTTTGTTGAATCACTTGGCTCAGTGTTTTTATGTCATAAAGGAATTAGGATGATTCTATCGTACCCATGGAGCAGTCCGACCATCTTGGTCTTCTTCGAGATTGAGGGGGCACATCATGATTCCAAAATGATTAATTTACCCCAAGTAGCCCTATGGTAACTCACTCATCTCACCGAATTGCATGGAGTGCAAATCGCTGCAACCATCGAGTTGATAGAGTAAGTAACTGGATACGAGGCTTACTTGAGATTTTGTTTCTATGTGATTTTTTTGTTATTTTGAGCATTATGATGTTTATGGATCATCAAAATGTGTTTATTTGATTTTTTTGTTATTCCTCATGGGAGGAATTTTCTTATTTTTGTCTATGTTGTTGGCCGCTGTCAGGTCCAGTGACCCCTAAATGCCTACTTCTGGCCGCTCTCGACCTAAGCGGCCAAGAAGTTTGGGCCACTGATGATAGTAGTGACCGAGGCATAACTTGGGAAATATAAAAGTAGCCTAGGGTTTTGAATTTTCATTCTTCTAGCTGGTGATTCACTTTTTAGAGCTCTAGAGAGAAAGTGACAGTTTGCAACTTGGAGCATTTTTTGTCAAGGATTATGGCTGCATAGGGTGAGGCATCGATGAGTGGAGGAGCTAGAGCTTCTCGGGTATGCTTCAAAACCCTAACCTTGCTTGTCTTTTTGGTAAAAATGAACCTCACTAAGTAATTGGTAAATGAACCTCACTAAACTTATCGACAATGAACCGAACCCATAGATAGGTTTAGTTTAGGTTTTAATTTGGTGGGCTTGTCTCCCTTTGTATTTTTTAAATTTTTTTGGTATTTTTGGCCTAGGGCATATGTATTTGTCATGTCACCCATCGGCCACTGCCGCTCAGAGCGGCCATTTTGGCCCATGGCTTGGCCACTATTGACAGAAGTGGTCGGTTCAAATCTCAATGGTCAAAAATCTGACCATTGGGGCTTGGCCATTGTCAGCCTCAACGACCGATTTCTGGTCATTGTAGATGAAAGCGACCAGGAACCTTAGGCAAATTTTTATTTTTTTTGCATTTTTGTGATAATTAATTGATTTTTTAATTTTTGAGTTGTTTTTTTAAAATTTGTTGCATGATTAGGTGCATTTATTGCTCTTTCACTTAGACTTAGGATAGTCTATCATTATTTGCACCATTTTCCATGTTTTATTGTGATTTATGCCTTAGATGCACTGTAGTTATACCTTTGATTTTTGTCCTTAGATTCTTACTACTCGAGCTCAGGACCCAAAGCTCTTAAATGACCTCCTTCCACTCATGGATGATATGGACTGGGCCTGGTTTAAGGCTCATGGATTATAGTATGTGACCAGGCTACCATATATTATGTCGGATCAGGCCTACCTCATGGCCTTGGCTCACCGATGGGATCCTCGGACTAATACCTTCCACCTTCCTATCGGTGAGATGACTATCACACCGGAGGATGTATATAGGATTTTTTGGATTCCTTTTGATGGAGTGGCCATCGTCTCTTCGGCCACTAATGATCGTGAGGTAGTCTTTGCTAGGGTGTTCGGGAGGCATGTTGTGGCTGCCTTCCAGGACACCAAATCTGGTGGTGTATCTATTCTATGATGGTATAGGGAGAGGGTCTTCTCTATGAGGCATGCAGTGTTGTTGATGGTTGTCAACAATGTTCTTATCCCAGACTACTCAGGCTTGAGGTTCTCATGGAACCTCCTTGCGATGGTTCAAGATTTGATGGATAGTGAGGAGCCTATCATCTATGCATGGGGGAGGTCTTTGTTAGCATAGTGCTATGATGAGTTGTATCACATCCATCGATGGGGTCATGTCAGCATCGCTTGTAGCTTGCTCCTGTAGATATGGGGATGGGAGCATATCCGTGTAGATCATCCTAGAGGGCTCCCTACTGAGATTATAGCTATTGATGGTTCGATGTAGTGCTATGCTACCATATGGGCTTGAGAGTAGAGGAGTACAAGAGCCACCCTTTTGCAGGGGAGCTCTCCCATTACATTGCTACTTTTACTGGGTTGTAGGTCAGAGATATCATATGGTACCCATATCATGAGTGCCCAGATTGGGATGATCCAGCTAGATTTATAGCTAGGATGTGGTATGAGTGATGGATCATTGGCCGTAAGGTCGGCATCAGAGAGTATTTCTTCTACTCTTGAGTCCTTCATCAGTATGGATTGTAGTAGGATGTGCCATTTGTCCCATTCTTGTATAGGCACATTAGAGTAGAGAGAGACCTCCCTCCACCATGGATTATAGAGTTGATGATGAGGATGCCCTAGTAGTTGATGTAGGTGTCATTGGGGAGTGATAGATGCATTTGCATAGTGGTGGGGTGATCTGATGTGGCATGGTGATGGTAGTCTAGGCTATGAGGATGATGGTGGTGATGGAGGTGTAGATCTAGTAGGGCATAGAGTCTAAGCTAGGACTGAGGGATGGGGCCAATGGTAGAGTAGGTGGTAGTGGAGGAGTAGGAGGCTCTTGAGGAGGAGGAGGAGGAGTTGGATCTTAAGGAGAGAGATTCTCCTCTAGAGCATATTTGCATGAGGTAGAGGTTGAGCTCTAGTCGGCCAAGATCTAGGTACAATAGTGTGATGCCACTATAGCACAATGAGATGCCACTATAGAATAGCTCATGACATAGATATAGGTATTGTAGGCTGCTATCGAGGGAGGTGCTACTAGGATGCAGATTTTTGTTGATCCTCCTACACCATAGGTTCCTATAGAGGTAGATCTAGGGGTAGAGACTAGGTAGATGTAGGCCTTGCTAGATGAGTATGAGGTAAATATTTTTGATGATGCAACCTACATTGCTACTCTCTCGATGCAGATTAGGAGGCTAGGAGCCACTCCTAGGGAGAGGGTAGGTGTCGGTGGATCACAGGTTAGCGGGTGCTCCACATCAGGGTAGTCTTCCATCCGGCCTAGGTAGAGGACCTGAACTCATATAGAGAGACTAGCAAGATCTAGCTCACATCACTCTCCTAGGGATCCCACCATAGGGGGTGGTGCTACAAGGGGTGCAAGCCTAGTTTGATTCATGATGCACTTTGACTTTTATTTTTGAGGTCAGTTGACCTATATGACTATAGCCTATGGGCATTTTTGTACATCCATGTATTTGATACACATATTTATATGAGATATTTGCATTATGATTCATTATGTGTGTCATTTATTGCTTATGTTTTTGTTTTATTTATGTGATGTGATGATGGCATTATGATGTAATGATGTATGTGTTAGATGATAGGTGATATTTATGATGATGTGGATATTTTATATGGATGCTTATGTAGATGTTTCTGATTACTGTGACATGATGTGATGTATCATGAGTTGACTTAATGATGGATTTATGATGTATGCATATATGGATACTAATATGGATTTCATGTGCTTTGATTATGGCTATATGATGTAATGTATGTGGATGCAATGATCTGATCTTAGGTGTAGATGGATGATTGATGATCTATGTATTTATGGATGCAATGTTATTTGTTAAATGCATGTTTAATTTTGCTTTTAGTTGTATGCATTCGACTTATGTTATGATGTGGCAAATGCAATGTGTGGAATGCATTATCTACATGGTTTTTGATCTAATGTAAATGAACCTATATGCTTTAATCACTTAAAACATAAGGAATGCATATGATATGATTTTAACGATCTAATGGGTGACACCACAGAAAGTATATTAGTTATGAATGTAAATAATCATTCTTATCACAAGAACTAATTATTTGAACATCCATATGTGAAATGTAATGGCATGGAATGTGTGTAGTTTCTTGATAAGCTTCTGTAATTTAAAAGATACAAAATAGTCAGTGGTCATCTAAATATCATTTCTGACATCCATCCGGTATCTAGCCTACTTTGTTAATACCCTTTAATTCACAAAACCTCATAAAGAAAATTGATGATGCGATTGATGATATGATTTGTTGCCATGTAGGAAGTTTTGAGGCTTTTCCTGAGACTCAAACACTCTAGTTACCCTATCAATAGTTGCGTACTGACCATACAAGACTTTTGAAAAGCAAGGCTTTCATCATGGACCTAGAGATTCATTATCCCTATGTGTGCAAATGAATATATTTAGATAGAACTCAAGCATTTCCTCCGATGTCAGGCGGGATTATTTCAGCCCATTGCTAAGATCGAGGATCCTCAATTGTTCATCTGATCCTATGTTGGACTTAGTTGGACTATACCACTAGGTAGTATTGGGTTACCCAAAGCTAGCTCATCCACATGCAAACATTGGTCTACACAAATGCAAGATGCTATTGTGATAGACATATCATCATGCGTAAGGGTATCACCATTGCCAGGCATGGTTGTACACCAAACTTGTAATGGGGATCACCTTCCAATTTTGTACAATGCTAAGAATTCCAGGGATTCAAGCTCCATTCCCTTATTTTCTTCATTTTATTTGGGATACTTGCTCATGCTTAGTGATGAAAATCACTATTTATTTTTTATTGATTTTTCTCTTGAGCAAGGGACTTATGTAGGGATGATAATCACTTGTTTGTTTTGACTTTGAATTTTGCTTGATTTTGGGATTTTTGCTTGTTTTAATGAAAGCAAGGGATTTATGTAGTGATGATAATCACTTGTTTCTAGGTAGGGTAAAACTTGTCCTTTTTTCAATTCTCAGCACCTTTGAACCGGTCACACAGGGGGATAAGCAAGGAAGACCCTTTTTGCTTAAGGTAACCTAGACCACTTTTGCAGCTTTTATCTTTCCCTTGTACCAACTAGGATTTTAGTGTTTTTAATTAGTGATGGGATCTTGAATATCTGAGGCATTATCATGACTAGACCTTACCCTCTACTAATCAATATGGCTTTCCACAAAATTTGATAAGACCACTAGATATGGTTGAATGACTAGAAAACCTTAGCCTATTCTTTATAGCAACAAGAATGGTTGTGTTGAAAAACACAGTTACACACATGGATGAATGGATGAAGATGGATTTGAGTATTTGTGGTTGTGATACAAACTGTGGCATCATTTGCAATATTGTGATCATAACATGTGCAAATGCAATGGATATGAATGTAATGCAACTATGTGGATGCAAATGTAAGATGCAAATGTTTTTGTATTTTTGATTATTTTGTATTGTTTTTGTGTTTTTGATTATTTTTTGACCAAAGGGCTTATTGTGCCTTTGGGGCTTTTAGGGGTTGACCAAATGGCATGAGGATACCCTTGGAGCATTTTTGATTGAATTTGACCAAGTGGCATGAAGATACCCTTGGAGCATTTTGATTGAATTTGACCAAGTGGCGTGAAGATACCCTTGGAGCATTTTTGATTGAGGTGACCAAGCGGCATGAAGATACCCTTGGAGAATTTTTATTGAATTTGACCAAGTGGCATGAAGATACCCTTGGAGAATTTTATTGATTTTGACCAAGCGGATGAAGATACCCTTGGAGCATTTTTGTTTTTGAATATTTTATGTTTTTATGATTTGTTTGTAATTTTATGACATATTTGAATGTTTTTGTATTTTATGTATATTTGAATGTTTTTGTATTTTATGTATAGAATTCCTTCAAATGGATGATATTGAGAGGCTCAGGCTCTTCAACACCATCCAATGATGTGAGGTGATATGCTCCAGGCCCAACCCTTTTTGAGATTATGTATGGACCTATCCAATTTACCATAAATTTGTCTCGTAGGTGCGATGGCAGATTTGAGTTTTGTTGGTTTTCTTTGAGCACAAGATCTCCAACTTTGAATTCTCTTAAGTGGACTTTACTATTGTAGGCTCATGCAAGGTGATCCTGATAAACATGGAGATGCTCCAAGGTGGGCTTGCCGTGCGGTGTCATCATCTATGAAGTCCTTCAATGCTATGCGTAGGGTTGGAATTTCCAACTCTAGGGGCATGATGGCCTCAGTGCCATATACAAGTGAAAATGGTGTTGCCCTAGTGGGCATCCGCACACTAGTCCTGTATGCCCATAATGCAAGAGGTAATTGTAGATGCCAGTCCTTATGATTATCTTTCACCATCTTCCTCAAGATGGAGACTATTATTTTGTTTGAGGCTTCTGCTTGCCCATTTGCTTGTGGATAATAGGGTGTTGAAAAACTATGTTGAATATGGTATTTGTTCATCAAAGCATGCACATTTTTGTTTTTGAAATATGGCCCATTATCCGATATTATTTTTGAAGGGACCCCAAAATGACTTATGATATTATGGAGTATAAACTCCACAATCCTTGGTCCAGTTGTCGATGTCAAGGGGATCGCTTCGACCCATTTGGTGAAATACTCAGTGGCCATTATGATGAATATGTGTCAGCCTAAGGATGGGGGTGAGATCTTCCCGACTAAGTCTAGTCCCCACTACGAGAAGGGCCATGCTTCCTGGATGGGTTGCAAGGCTTGTGATGGCAAATGTGTGAGGTTCATGTGATGCTAGCATTTAATGCATTTCTTGACATACTCACAATAGTATTTTTCCATAGTGGGCCAATAGTAACCCATTCTCAATATGCACTTAATGATGGCCATGCCACTGAAGTGACCACCACACGTACCATCGTGAGCCTATGAAATTGCCCAAGATGCTTCCTACGGCTCAAGACAATGAAGGAGCATTCCATCATAACCTCGTCTATAAAGGATCTCTCCCAATAAGATGTACCTTGTTACCTTCTATTTAAATGTTCATCTTTCAACATGCGATAGGCCTTGTGGTACCATTCCAAGCTTTAGGAAATCCCATAACTAGGAAAGAAATCCAATCCTTGATAAGCCATAACTTCTATAGAAAATATGACCTGTTCCTCCTGCTTTTTAGAACTTGTGAATATATATTGAGAAACAACCCTATGGTGAATGGTTGTACCACACTCTATAGGACCTTGAGAGATCAAAGACCCCCAAGGTGTCATTTATAAGAAATCTCTAGCTCTGAAGGACCAATCCTGATTTGGTTCAATATTGATCATGTTGATTGACTCTTGATTATCAATAGCCTCATGTTGTATCACTGAGTGCGAGAGCACTTTAACGTGAATGGTTGTGAAATCCATAGATGGATTCTGAGGGATTAAGGATCCCAAATATGCCATAGTATGTGCAAATGTATGAGGGATTGCCTCGATGTCATACCATTCTAGTCGGGCTAGGTAAGTGTCAACAAGCTCCTTGTAAGATTTTAGGAGTGGGCACCTACATTGGAACAATCCTTTGACTTGATTAACTATGAGCAAGGAGTCACCAAAGATATTCAATATTTTAATGCCCATTGTGATGGCTGTTTGGAGTCCCAAGATCAGGGCCTCATACTCTATGTTATTGTTTGTGCAAGGGAAGTCTAGTTTGAATGATAAGGGTAATGGAGCACCCTGTGGTGTGATAAATACAATCCCTACTCTGCCCCCTTGCTCACACTTCGAACCATCAAAGAACAATGCCATGTCTCTTTCTTTCTTAGGTTCTTCGAGTTTTGGTGGATCTGATAATGCAAAGACTGCATCATCAAGCAATTCTATGGTGAGAGGCTTGCTATCCTGAAGAGGTGCCTCTGCTAATTGATCTGCTATGACTTGTCCCTTGATGGAATTTTGGCTTATGAACTCTAGATCAAATTCTATCAATAGCATGATCCACTTTGTAGTACGTGTATTGTGATAGGTCTTGTTCATCATGTACTACAAAGGATTTTGTTTTGATATAACGTAGGTCGTATGGCTCAACATGTAGTGTCACAACTTTTTGGTTGCAAAGACCACTTCTAAACATAACTTTTCTACATACGCATACCCTAGCTCATAACTCACCAAGGTGCGACTGATGTAATATATGGCTTGCTCTTTATCTTGTGCATTCTTTTGGGCCAACATGGTGCCCAAAGTAAAATTAGTAGCTGATATGTATAGTAAAAATGGTACATATGGCCTTGGTGGAGCCAATATCGGTGGTGTTTCTAGGTAAGTTTTGATCTCTACAAAGGCTTGTTGGCACTCTTCATCCCAATGAAAAAGGACTCCTTTGCATAGCAATCGATTCATGGGTCGAAATTTATCTGATAATTGTGCAATGAATCATT
This sequence comes from Wollemia nobilis, assembly GCA_028583015.1. Lineage (NCBI taxonomy): Eukaryota > Viridiplantae > Streptophyta > Pinopsida > Araucariales > Araucariaceae > Wollemia > Wollemia nobilis. The sequence goes on along the minus strand of JAQPPZ010001711.1, from coordinate 2,088,436 downwards.
TTATGGATGCTACCTTGCCTTGTAGGCTTCTCAACTCCCTAATGTTGGTAGGGGTGGCCATTTCCAATATAGCCTTTACCTTTGTAGGATCGACTTCAATGCCTCTCTTAGAAATGATGAAACCCAAGAGCTTACCAGAAGTTACGCCAAATATGCACTTCTTAGGATTCAATATGACATTGTGCTCAATGAGGTGATTGAAGACTTTCTTAAGGATCTCAACGTGCTCTTGTCACAATAAAGACTTAGCTAGTAAGTCATCCATGTAGTCCTCTAATATTTTATGCATATAGTCATGAAAGATGTATGTCATGGCCCATTGATATGTGGCACCAACATTTTTAAGGCCGAATGGCATCACCTTGTAACAAAATGTTCCCCATGGAGTAATAAAAGTGGTTTTGTGCTGGTCTTCGGGTTTAATTCTGATTTGATTGTACCTAAAAAAACCATCCATTAGGGAGAGCATCTCATGACCTGTAGTGGCATCAACAAGAGCATCTATGTTAGGCAATGAGAATGAATCCTTTGGAGTTGCCCTATTCAAGTCTCTAAAGTCTATGCAAATATGGACTCTTCCATCAGGTTTTCCCATGGGCACCATGTTCGAGACCCATTCAGGATAGTCAATAGGAATGATGAAAATCACATCCAATAATTTTTGTAACTCATTCTTCACCATCAAAGTGATGGTTGGATGCATTTTCCTCAAATTTTTCTTGATTGGCTTCTTCATGGGATCCAATGAAAGGTTGTGAACAACTAACTTTGGATCAAGCCCTAGCATGTCTTTGTAAGTCCAAGAAAAAATGTTTGGCCTCTCCTTGAGGAGAGGGATTATGATGGCTTGTTCCTCTGGAGATAGACTTTCTCTAAACTTGAATTTCTTTGGTTGAGTAGGATCATCACTGATGTCCACCTCGAAAGTCACTTCTATAGCCATATGTGACCCATCCTCTAGTTGGTGAGGTATGGGTATTAAATGAATGTCATCGATAGGATTTATAGGTCCTACTGACTCAGGATCCAAACTAGCATGGAATACATCATATGCATAGCCTGATGCAAAATGAAATGGTTGTAACATCTCTTCGTTAGGGAAAATATCCTCAGGCTCTATAGGTGAATCAAAATGATCCCAATCAATAGCATCTATATCAAGATACAATGGTTTGGTAGGATCTGCTGGGTTATGAAGTGGAGTGGTCAAATCAATGGAGATTGTATTGATGGATGGAATGAAATCTCTAGGACCACATGGGTGAAATCTTGTCTCATAGGTTTCTCCCCCATGCTCATGATGAGGCTCTAGAGGAAAAGGAATCTCTGGATCTGGCCCATGAGTAGGTTGGATAATAGGATCATTGGGTTCCAAGAGCTCTCTAAATGTAGGTGGAGGGGGATTGATTACATGGTAAATGGCATTTAAGTCGATAGGTCTCCCCAAAAATTGCAAGCTAGGGTCTATGGCATGAAGTGCCACTTCTCTTTCTACCAACATGTTGACTTGCCACAAGTGGTGAGGCCCAAGATAAGCCATCTCAGTCTCATCTTCAAAGTCATCATCACTTATCCAAAAACCATTAGCATTGGTATGTGGCCCCAAGACAAGGGGCACGTGTCTTGGCCCCAAGTAGGCCATATTTGTTTCATCCTCATATTCTTCATCACTTATGAAGATGCCATTTGCATTAGTTTCTTGCCCCAAGCTATGGGGCCACTACCTTGGCCCTAGGTAGGCTCTTTCTATTGAGTCCTCTGACTCATAGCCACTTTCATCTGATATGTACCCACTCTCATTGTGGCTGGACTAGGTAAGGCTTTGTAAATAGTGAGGCCCATGATAGGCTAAGCTTGTCTGTACTTCATCATTGCTTGCCACATATCCATTTTCTTCTCGCTCTTCATCCCATAAGATGCAACTTGTAGGGGTGGCATCAATTGAGAAGTTTGGATGATAAATATCTGGTGGTGGTATGTTTACCATGACCACTTGTCTGTTGATCAGATGTCTTGTACTTGGTGGGTGATAAGGAATAAAATTGATGTCTTCTCCTAACCCCAAGCTTAATCTATCCAAGGATGCTTCTAGAGAGTCATCTTGACCTCTGATGTGGTAGCCTAACCCAAAATTGTCAGTGGGAAGTTGGTATTATGGCTCGCATGGATGCCTACGCCCCTGCTCATATATACCAAGATCGTAGCCATGCCAATGGCAACGTTCAAAGTAGCTTAGAGAAAACTCAGTATTAGAGAGGTAATGAACATTAATGGTGAATAGTTCATCATTGTCCTCTTCTATGTCTGAAGACTTATGGGTGCAGTCCAGGCCAACATAGATAAAGTTGGTCTAGTTGGGAGGGATTCCAAGTGGAACCACTATTCCCACTGGTGGTCTCAGGTATTTTGGTCATCCCATGTCTCGTGCAGACTCAATGATGGGTGTGAATGTTATGTTCTACACAAGGTACTCTCCTATCCCTGTACTTGCCAAGTGTATTATCGCATGTGATGTGGATGACCCTATAGATGACACTAGCGAAGTGGGTTCTAGTATTTCCTCGGCTTGATTCTGGAAATCTTCTTCTTCCATGGGACTTGGGATTTCTACAATGGCTATAGTTAGAAATTCCTTGGGCTTTTCTTCCTCGATTAAGGGTACCTTTAGCTTCTGATTGTCTTTAGGTTTTGATGTTGATGGTCTCTTAGAAGCGTCAGTTGTTTTGGGTGCAAGAGGAGGTGTTGATGTGGATGGGTCTTTTCATACCCCTTTGTTTATGTCATCTAGTTGCGTAGTTGGAGATGAAGGTCTTACATATAGGTGGGTGGAAGGAATCATAAAATATCCTAGAAGATCCACCTGATGGACATATTTAAATGGCTCTTCATCAGCCAAAACTACATAGACTTTGTCATCATGCACATACTTGACACATTGGTGTAAAATCGAAGGAACACACTTCATATCTCTTATCCAGGGATGCCCTAGGAGGATGTTGTATTGCATAGCCCCTTCCAAGACATGACACATCATAGGGATGGTCTTATGCCCCACCTTAATGGGTAGGACTATCATTCCCATAGTAGAGCATAAAGCATCATTGAAAGCTCTTAACGTGTAGGCTCCTGGAATGATATTGGATTTGGGGATCTTAAGGTGCCCTATTGCTGTTGTTGTGATGATGTTGATTGATGAACCTGTATCGATCAAGACCCACTTGAAAGGTAAATCATTGACTGAAGCAACAATGTGCAGTGGAGGGTCTGGTAAGGTAGTAGGTACTATCTTAATCTCATGATCATAAAATTGGATTATAGGTTCTTGGCATTGTTGTACTTGTCCCACAAAATGCGTGAATGCATTGGGGTCTTGTGGTTGGAGCTCAATTGATCTCAAAATCTCCATCAAAGTCTCCCTGTGCTTTGGGGACTATTGTATGAGCTCATAGATAGATAGCTTGGTCGGAGTCATTTGTAAGTTTTGTTCTAGTCTACTCTGAATAGTTACCATAGGTCGGGTTGGTGGACTTGGAAGGTTTTTTTACCCCTGCCTCTACCTAGGTGTAGTTGGGACATTAATGGGAGTTACAGGAGGCTGTGGTTGACCATATCATCTAGTCCTGGTGGCTATATTGACAATTTCAACCATCCCAATGCATCCATGGGTAGGTGTATCGATTCGGACCTGATTGACTTGGGCACCTTGCCCTCTAGGGACCTCATGGTTTGGTAACGAGTTTTTGTATATGCCCATATCTCTATTATCGAGAGCCAATGGGTTGTCAACTTTAAGTTCTCCCACTTCAATCATATTTTGCACCTGGTTCTTGAAACCCATGCATACTTCAATGTCATGCCCTAGTATTCTATGATAAGGGTAAAATTGATCTTCCCTATATCCTTTTGGCTTAGGATGGTTGGGATCTAAAAGAGGTACATCAAGAAATCTGATCTTCCCAACCTCGCTCAACTGGTTGAAAATTGATTGCATTGACTCTGACAGAGGTGTAAAGTAGCGAGGTGGCTTACGTTCCCTGTTTCACCCTTGATTGTTCTTTTGATCGTAATTGGCTGGTGGGGGTTGTGCTTGATAATTCTGGGGTTTCTGCATAGCCCCATCCTTAGGTGCAACCAATACGACTTGATTAACTGGAGTAGGGTTGCCCTACTTCCACTTGTATTTGTCATTCTTGCCATTCTTGTTCCACTCCTTCTTGTCTCGGAGCTTAATGGTTCCCTCATCTACTTTTATGTCCTCAATGAGTTTGGCCTGTGCCAAGGCTTCCTCAAATGAAGGATATTGTTGAAGTTGTAGCAAGAGGGAAATGTGTTTAGAACAACTCTTGGTGAACATGCAGACAATCTCTTCTATGGGGATGGAGAATGATAACTTTACCATGAATTTTCTCCATCTATCCCCATACTCCATTACTGGCTCATCATCATAATGTTTTAAGTTGGCCAGGTCTGAAAGGTTCACCTTATTTTTAGCACCAAAAGAGAAATATTTTAGGAAAGTGTTTACTAGTTGTTCAAAAGTGGATATGTTATGCTTAGGAAGTTGGTTGAACCATTGAGTGGCAGCACCCAAAAATGTCATAATGAAAGTTCTTAGCATAAGAGCATCATTGTCTTCAAGATGAAAACATGCATTGATAAAATTGGTAACATGCTCTTGTGCATCCTCTTCACCCTTGAATTTTTCTAACCTAGGCATCTCAAAGTGCTTAGGATATGCAGGGCTAGGAACTGATGGGCACAATGGTTGGTTGTGTATTTTACTCAATGTTGGTTGGTTCCTAGTCGTATCTTGCTTCTCAAAGGATTTCATATTTTCTAGTGAGTGCCTGGAATGCCTTTGAGGTGAGGAGTTCCTCTTCTTGTAGGCCTACTCATGGTGGTAATGGAGGTAACCCTTTATCCACTTGACTTGTTCTATTCTCTTCCCTCCTATGAGGGGATTTAGGATGTGTTTGATCCTGATTTATCATGTTTACCCTTTCTCCACCAGTTTGATTTTGTTCATGATTTGAGTGGTGGTTTCATTGTGGGCTGTCTTCTTGCCTAATGCACCCTTCTTGTTGTGAGTCAGCATGTTCATTTCTTGGGTGATCACTACCATTTTCTTGTAGGTTTATATGAGCTAGCTGCTCAGCTTGTTCCCTTAAATGCTGCTCATGTTGGTACAAAAGCCTTTCTCTTTGTTTATCATGCTCGAGAGCTTCCACTAGCTCTCACTCTTTGTATAATACATTTTCTAACCATCGCATGTGGTCAGATTATGCTATCAAAGAAGATTCATGTTTGTCTGATTCTGTTCTTGTGGTTCTGACTCATAGATTCCTCGAAGGGGTTTCTACTATTTCTTTGCTCTTGCTAGTTAATGTAACTTGTTTAGTGTGTTGATAAGTGCCTCTATGATCATACTCTGTATGTGTACTATGGGGTCACTTTGAAGCATCCCTAGGTTGAGTGGTGCATTTAGAAGTTACACTTTGTGAACTTCTAGATGCAGAATTTTTTGTGGCTATAGTTCTGGGAGTTGTTCTTGAATGAAACCGATCCAACTCATCTAACTATCTTGTTTTCCATGGCTGATCCTATGGGGTGCCATTTACTCCAATGAGGTCATGATCTATTGGAATCCTTCCTCTTGTGTGAAGGGTATCTTCTATTTGATGTCTATGACTGGATGTAGCTCTAGTTTCTTGCCCTTTAGTGGGTAGACCTATTCTCAATGTCTCATGTGAAGTTTGAGATGTTGTGACTCTTGTGTGTCTTTTTGGTGATGAAGGCTTTGTGGCCCCACCTTTTCTCCATGAGGATGGAGGTGGGGAAACCTCATCATCCCTATGTGAAGAGTTGGGTCTAGAACCCCTTTTATGTCCATGTGGGGAGGAAGCTCTTGAAGCCTCCTCATGTCTTTGAGAAGTTTTTGTGTGTTGAGAGGAGGGCCTTGAGGCCTCCTCGTGTCTTCTTGATGATGATGGTCATGAAGCCTCTTTGTGTTTTTGTGACTTAGTTCCATGATGTGACTCCCTAGGTGGGGTTTCTCGAGGAGAACCCCCAAGGGTTGAGTTATCACCCCTTAGGCTCATGGAACTATGTCCCATGGTCTTATGAGTAGGTGTTTCAATGTTACTACGACTTCACCTATGGGTATGTGTTGCTTCAGATTCTACCTCGATGTTGGACCGAGGATGTTTACTTCTAGTTTTGACCATTGTGTTTGTGAATTAGTCTTTTATGTTGCAATTAGAGATAGCCAAACAATATCAAGCAAGTGTTTATCTTGATTACCAATTTATGTGTGCCCTAAACTATTTGCTATATTTTGATGTGTTGTTGTTCTTGTTTTCTTGCTCTTGTTTTGGATTTAGAATGAGGAGACTCATCCATAGTGGGAATCAAGAACACCCATGCCAAACATGATTTTCTCAAAAGAAACTAGGGTACACCATTGAAGTCCTAGTGGGGGGTTCGCCTAGCTCTTCCACTCTGAACCAATGATTGTTCCAATAGTGGGAGATAGTTTGAACATGAGTAACTTAGTACCACTATAAAGAAGTTCCTTATTCCATTCTAGAAAGATCTAGGGGGCAAGCCGGTGGAAGGAGATGAATGCCAATGTCACCAAATTGAATTGAGGGTTGGTGATGAAATCCAACTCCCCAATGTTTAAAATATGTGTGCATGTGTGGGGTTCATTTTAAGTTTACATAAAGTAAAATGCATCATACAACAGCAATGACTCTTTCCTATATGCCTGATATAAATGATGTTTCACTTTTTAGAAATATGCATAACTAGTATGAGTTTCATGGATGCACTCTATTTTGTGCAAATATGGCCTCTAGCAGGGCCTCAAAGCAAGCAAACCAACACATGATTTCTAGCACGTTGGATTCTAGGGTAGAATTTACAAGCATAAGTCACTGTTCCTAGCAATGCCTAGTGGAAATCTAAGAAAAACCCTAAAATATGCAAGATGCAAGTTCTTTCCTTTCTATTCCTTAGTTTCCAAATCAAAATGTGTCTTAATTTCATTATTTTAGGAAAACATAAGTAGACAAAGAGCCATAAATCATCAAAAAAGTTGTACCAACCTCAAATCCAGCTCAGAGAACCAATATTTAGTCCTCTTCTACACTCCAATTTTGGTCATTGTTGACTAGAGTGGCTGATTTCTGGCCATTGTTAGTAGGAGTGGCTGATTTTTGGATGTTGTAGACTAGAGTGGCTGATTTTTGGCCATTGTAGACTAGAGTGGCTAAACTTGCACATAAAAATATGGATCAGTAAAGTGGTAGAAAATAAAAACTTGGTGGGGGTCCCACCATGATCACCATCTGTAGTGACCTCGGGGAAGCGGTGCACCGTCCACTACTCTATTTGTGAATATTATTTACTTAATCATGCATTAAAATGAAAGATACAACCAAAATATGAAGAAATGAATAGATAATGCTTTTTATTGCTTTTTCTCAAGTTCGGTTACATATAGATCCCTCTGAGGGATTCCCTTCATTTGATATATATTTTACAAATAGGGGTAGCAGATGTATGATATCCCCTTGCAAGGGGTAGTGCACTTTCGTAGGCTTCCCGGTGATGCACATGGAACTGTATGAGGGCTTATAGATGCCTCCTTCTCTAGGTCTGGCTCCTAGAGGGATCCTCTTGCTTTCGTATGTTGATAACCTATCTAGTGAACCTGTAGTCCTGCAAGCATGAAAACAATAACAAATGCTCAGTTGTCCGAGATTGCCTCCCTGGATGAGGTTGTTAGCAATAACCCTAATGATAAATAGGAATATGCTCAATGATAATAGAAACTAATGCTATGAATGCAATAAATCAGATCTATGCTAATGGTGTGAAAACATGTAATAAGCTAAATGAAAGAAACTAATGCTAAGAACCCTAGACTAGGCCTATGGGCCACTATCTGAGATAGTGGTTGCTAAGATGAAAACCTGTCTCTATTGCTCCAAGGCTATGGATCTAGGCTTGTTGTTGATGTTGAAATGATTGTCATTTTTGTTTGATGTATTGAATATCCTATAGATGATAACCCCTTAGTCGGCTAGCACTTCGTTGCTCCTAAAAGGTGCTCCAATTTGCTCTCTGATCTGATAGGGCTTCACTACAAGAAAAGCTCTCCAAGTCTCAAAAATCTCTCCTCGATTGTATCTCTGCAAAAAGTCTCTGAATTGATGATAAGTCCCTTGGTGCTCTTAGGTTTGCACCTTATATTGTCTTTGAAACCCTAGGTCAATGTCTAAACCCTAGGACTGAATTCTGCATGCACACTAGTTGTTAGCATGAGAATTTTTGTCTTTTTTATGTTTTGAAGGCCAGTTAAACTGATGTCTAAATCTAGACTTGAGTCTCTCATGTAAACTGGCTGTGAGGAGGAATGCAAAGTTATCCCCGCTCGGCCTTATTGCATGCAAACTACCACTTCCACCCGATATTAGGCTATTTTGGTGGCAAATTGCATTTTAAAGCTTAGCCACTGTCATCTACAGTGGCTAGGGATTGGCCGCTCTGAGCTTCAATGGCCAAGATTCAGCCACTCTGGTTCATAGCAGCCAGGCTTGGATGGGCTAAGACTACCCCAGATGAGTGGTGAAAACCACTTTTGGCACTTGGAAGGTCCCAAGGTTTAGTCACATGGTCTATGGATGGCCATATGAGTAGTTCTCCTAAACACGACGTGTTTTAGGTGTCTACACTTCTAAAAAGACTTTAATTGTTATTCTTAAGAAAATTGTCAAAGAAAATCATAAAGATTGGCACACACAAATTCCCTTGGCATTATGGGATTATCGAACAAGTATCTGCATGCCTATAGGGGCAAAACCATTTTCATTGGTCTATGGAGCCGAAGTAATCATGCCGCTTGAGATTGAAATCCCTTGAATTTTTTTTGCAAGAATTCATAGATGACAACACTGCTAGACAAGCACATCTTAATCAAATAAGACTTCTTGATGAGAGGTGTGTTAATGCTTTATAGTGTTTACGAGTATATCAATACCACCTCAAATATGCTTACGATACCAAATTTTATCTACAAAAATTCCAAGTAGGAGATCTTGTTCTTAAAGAAAACACACAAAACACCAATGCATTACCACACATTTGTGATAAATTCATGGCTAATTGGCTAGGTCCATACATTGTCACACAAAGAGTGGGTAATGATACTTATAGGTTTGCCAATATATAGGGAGAGGAAGAATCTAAACCACTTAATGTTATACAATTGAAATCATTCTATGCATAATTTAATTTTTATATATATACATGGATAATACACAAAAAAAATTGCATACACTTCATTCATAACATTGCATTTCACTTGCATCTACATTCCAAAAACAATATATTCACCCACATTTCATATTGCATTTCACATTTCATAAAATTGCATGTCATACATTGCATTCATATTTGCATCTCATATATCATCTTAGGGATCAATTATCCAATTCAAGATCCTAATTGGTTCAAAAAAAGTCATGTTGCCTTAATCAGGGGAACCTGGTCATCCACACAATTCTACTAAGTCAAATTTTCATTAGCAAAAGTTGCATTCATAATTCCTAGGTGTTTTCGATCACTCAACCACTCCTAGTGTTTTAAGAAACCTCTAAAATACATGTCGAGTTCCTCTTAGGACCATTGCACATATTACACTAAGAAAATCTTGAGTTTTGGGAATTGACTCCAAAACATTATTGAACCAAGCACAATTTTTACATCTTAAAAACATCTTTTGTAAAATAGAGATAACACCATACTTGGTACGAACCTCAAAGTGAAAATAGTGGTTTTCACCACTACCATAATTCCAAAAATGTAATAAAGAGTAGGGAAAATCCTTAACAAAAACTCCAAATATTTTACTGATCAATTGGGTTGTAAGGATCACACTACATTTCCAGTCAGAAAATTAGGTAGTCATCCCCAAAACTTAAGATATCAACAACAAAAGTCATGGAATATGAAGTTAGCCTCTATTGGAGCTATAGACACTTGACTGGTAGTGGAGTATGCTCATGCATGGCAATATTTCTCTTTTAAAAGAGACCTCTGACAACTCATATGGATAGGCTAGCTTCTTGGTTTCATCCATAATAGGTTTATCCAATTTACTCAAGATGAGTTAATAAACTCACTTGCACACATATTGGTTCTTGATTGTATAGGATCATTACCATGCTCTTGATTCAGTAAATGAATTCACTACACACATATTTAGTCCTAGAAGAATGAGGTAATTTTAGTGGGTTTGTTTTATATCACTAGGATGTTTGAGTCTCTATAAAGCAGGTAGTTTTCCATATCAACATCCATATCTTTTCCATATCAACATCCACATATTCTTCCATGTCAACATCCATGTAATTTCACAAGCCATTAGCTGCCACATGCCACCAAGTCTGGTACCCCTGATTAAACAAAAATGCTAGCAAAATGGCTAAGAAAATATTTAAACTACAAATGATCATTAACACATGCCAACTTTCATTAATCATCCATACATGTCACCTTGCATTAATAATCCATAACATATCATTTGCATTAATCATCCACATCAACAAGTATTACACAAAAGCATACATTACAAAACATTCACACAACAATGTAACACAAAAGGTAAAATCCATGTATTTATATATGTATAAACGAATACCAAAAGGCTACATACAATGGATCACCAAGGTTCATATAAAAAAGTGCATCTAATCACTATCTATACTCTCCAAGAGGACCCTTATGACATAGAAGAAGCCCTAGACCAAGAGCTATACCTAGACTCACTACACCTCGTACCCCCGAACACAAATGAGGTTGGAGGATAAGGAAGTGGAATATGATTTTCCATCAACCTATCCTATGATACCCCGATATATCTATACCAAAACCAAACGTATGCTAAGTCGACATTATGATGATGCTCTCTCTCTGATAGCTCTACATGAAGCCTCATGATCCTCTCATCCTGCTCCACCACATGTTTCTCCAACTATGCCCACTCCTCCTTCCTTCATCCTGGATGTACATCTAGAACCTCTTTTGCATCATCCTTGTCTCCTCAATCTCCCCCAATATTGGGAGGTTACTGCACTGCACCCCTTGCCATCCATATTTGATTGCTATATAAAAGGTATTGCTACCTCTTGGGGACCTCTTGGATCCCCTCATCCCAAGCCCTCATATCTCACCTCTCTAGCTCTGTCTCCATCAGCTACTCCTCAAGGTGGCACCCACAGTGGATAAGATACAAAACATGCATCATACTCCACTGTTATCCCCACATCATCTACATCTAGGAGATCCACCTCCTTGTCATCCTCCAAAACCACCCTCCATGACTCCACGTAAGGTATACTAGTCTCATCTTGATGTCTCTTATACCATACTGGCTCATTAGGGACATCCTGCCTTAGCCTAAATTGGTAGAGTAATCATGATAACTAGAAGTACTAAACCTCTCTCCTATGTCTTCCAATCAACCACTTACCTTGCCACACCTACCATAGGTGCTCTCCATCCTTGGTCCATCGAGCACCCAACCATGGCCTCTAAAATACTTGGGTAGATGTCAATCTAACCCACAAATCCCTATACCACTGTCTCATCCTCACCAGCTGACTCAGATGTACCTCCTCTATCAAAGCCCATAGTTGGCAATTCCTTGGGATTTTATTCCTAGATTAAGGGTGCCTTTAGCTTCTGATTGTTTTTAGGTTTTGACGTTGATGGTCTCTTAGGAGCGTCAGTTGTTTTGGATGCAAGAGGAGGTATTGATGTGGATGGGTCTTTTCAAACCCCTTTATTTATGTCTTCTAGTCATGTAGTTGGAGATGAAGGTCTTACATACATGTGGGTGGAAGGAATCACAAAATATCCTAGAAAATCCACTTGATGGACATTTAAATGGCTCTTCATTAGCTAGCACTACATATAATTTGTCATCATGTACATATTTGACACATTGGTGTAAAATCGAAGGAACACACTTCGTATCTCTTATCCAAGGATGTACTAAGAGGATATTGTATTGAATAGCCCCTTCCAAGACATGACATATCATAGGGATGGTATTACTCCCCACCTTAAATGGTAGGACTATCATTCCCATAGTAGAGCATAAAGCATCATTGAAAGATCTCAACGTGTAGGCTCCTAGAACGATATTGGATTTGGGGATATTAAGGTGCCCTATTGCTATTTTTGTTATGATGTTGATTGATGAAAATTTATTTATCAAGATCCACTTGAAAGGTAAATCATTGACTGAATCAACAATGTGCAGTGGAGGGTCTGGTATGGTAGTAGGTACTGTCTTAATCTCATCATAATAAAATTGGATTACAGGTTCCTAGAATTGTTGTACTTGTCCCACAAAATGCGTGAATGCATTGGGATCTTATGGTTGGAGATCAATTAATATTAAAATCTCCATCAAATTCCCCCTGTGTTTTGGGGGCTATTGTATGAGCTCATAGATAGATAACTTGGTTGGAGTAATTTGTAGGTTTTATTCTAGTCTACTCTAGACAATTACCATAGGTTGGGTTGGTAGACCTGGAAGATTGTTAATATCGTAGCTACCTTTGCCTAGGTGCATCTGGGACATTAATAAGATCTGTAGGACGCTGTGGTTGACCATATCATCTAGTCCTGGAGGCTATATTGATAATTTCAACCAAACCAATGCATCCATGGGTAGGTGTATTGATTCAAACCTAATTGACCTAGGCACCTTGTCCTCTAGGTACCTCATGGTTTGGTAGTGGAATTTTGTATATGCCCATATCTCTGTTATCAAGAGCCAATGGGTTGTCAACTTTAATTTCTCTTGCTTCAATCATATTTTGCACCTGGTTCTTGAAACCTATGCATACTTCAATGTCATACCCCCAGTATTCTGTGATACAGGAAAAACTAATCTTACCTATATACTTTTGGCTTAGGACAATTGGGATCTAAAAGAGGTACATCATGAAATCTGATCTTCCCAACCTCACTCAACTGGTTGAAAATTGATTTCATTGATTCTGAAAAAGGTGTAAAATAGTGAGGTTGCTTATGTTATCTCTGTTTCTCCCTTGATTGTTATTTTGATCATAATTGGTTGGTGGGGGCTATGCTTGATAATTATGGGGTTGCTATGTAGCCCCATATTTAGCTAAAGCTAATACGACTTGATTAACTAGAGCAAGGTTGCCTTGCTTTCACTTGTATTTGTCATTCTTGCCATTCTTGTTCCACTCCTTGTCTCAGAGCTTAATGGTTTCCTCATCTACTTTTATGTCCTTAATGAGTTTGGCCTATGCCAAGACTTCCTCAAATGAAGGATATTGTTGAAGTTGTAGCAAGAGCGAAATGTGTTTAGAACAACTCTTGGTGAACATGAGGACAATCTCTTCTATGGGGATGGAGAATGATAAATTTACCATAAATTTTCTCCATATATCCCCATACTTAATTACTGGCTTGTCATCATAATATTTTAGGTTGGCCAGGTCTAAAATATTCACCTTATTTTTAGCACCACAAGATAAATGTTTTAGAAAAGTGTTTACTAGTTGTTCAAAAGTGGATATGTTGTGCTTAGGAAATTGGTTGAACCATTGAGTGGAAGCATCCAAAAATTTCATAATGAAAGTTATCATAATAAGAGCATCATTTTATTAAATATGAAAACATGCATTGATAAAATTGGTAACATGCTCTTGTGTGTCCTCTTCACCTTTGAATTTTTCTAAACTAGGTATCTCAAAGTGCTTAGGATATGCAGGGCTAGGAACTGATGGGCATAATGCCTGGTTGTGTATTTTACTCAATTTTGGTTGGTTCCCAGTCGTATCTTTTTTTTCAAAGGATTTCATATTTTCAGTGAGTTCTTGGAATGCCTTTGAGGCAAGGAGTTCCTCTTCTTGCAGGACCACTCATGGTGGTAATGGAGGTAACCCGTTATCCACTTGACTTGTTCTATTCTCCTCCCTCCTATGAGGGGATTTAAGATGTGTTTGATCATGATTTATCATGTTTACCCTTTCTCCACCAATTTGATTTTGTTCATGATTTGAGTGGTGGTTTCATTATGGGCTTTCTTCTTGCCTAATGCGACCCTCTTGTTATGAGTCAGCACGTTCATTTCTTGGGTGATCGCTAATATTTGCTTGTAGGTTTATACGAGCTAGCTACTCATCTTGTTCCCTTAAATGTTGCTCATGCTAGCTCAAAATTCTTTCTCTTTGTTTATCATGCTCAAGAGCTTACACTAGCTCTCACTCTTTGCATAATATATTTTCTAACCATTGCATGTGGTTAGATTACACTATCAAAGAAGACTCATGTTTGTCTAATTTTATTTTTGTGGTTCTGACTCACAGATTCGTCGAAGGGGTTTCTGCTATTTTTTTGCTCTTGCTAGTTAATATAACTTTTCTAGTGTGTTGATAAGTGCCTTTATGATCAGAATCTGTATGTGTATTGTGGGGTCACTTTGAAGCATCCCCAGGTTGAGTGGTGCATTTAGAATTTACACTTTGTGAACTTCTAGATGCAGAATTTTCTATGGCTATAGTTTTGGGAGTTGTTATCGAATGAAATTGATCCAACTCATCTAGTTGTATTATTTTCCAGGGATAATACCATGGGGTGCCATTTACTCCAATGATATCATGATCTATTGGAATCATTCCTCTTGTGTGAAGGGTATCTTCTGTTTCATGTATATGACTGGATGTAGCTCTAGTTTCTTGCCCTTTAGTGGGCAGACCTGTTCTCAATGTCTCATGTGAAGTTTGAGATGTTGTGACTCTTGTGTGTCTTTTTAGTGATGAGGGATTTGTGGACTCACATTTTATCCATGATTATGGAGGTGGGGAAACCTCATCATACCTATGTGAAGAGTTGGATTTAGAACCCCTTTTATGTCCATGTGGAGAGGAAGCTCTTGAAGCCTCCTCATGTCTTTGAGAAGTTTTTGTGTGTTGAGAGGAGGGCCTTGAGGCCTCCCCATGTATTATTTATGATGATGGCCATGAAACCTCTTTGTGTTTTTGTGACTTAGTTCCCTGATGTGACTCCCTAGGTGGGGTTTCTCGAGGAGAACCCCTAAGGGTTGAGTTATCACCCCTTAGGCTTGTGGAACTGTATCCCACAGTATTATGAGTAGGTGATTCAATGTTACTACGACTTCGTCTATGGCTATGTGTTGCTTTAGATTTTTCCCTGGTGTTGGATCAAGGATGTTTAATTTTCGTCTTGACCATTGTGCTTATGAATTAGTCTTTTATGTTGCAATTAGAGATAGCCAAACAATATCAAGCAAGTGTTTATCTTGATTACCAATTTATGTGTGCCCTAAATTGTTTGCTTTGTTTTGATGTGTTGTTGTTCTTGTTTTCTTACTCTTGTTTGTATTTAGAATGAGGAGACTCATCCATAGTGGGAATCAAGAACACCCATGCCAAACATGATTTTCTCAAAAGAAACTAGGGTACACTATTGAAGTCCCAGTGGGGGGTTCACCTAGATCTTCCAATCTGAACCAATGATTGTTCCAACAGTGGGAGATAGTTTGAACATGAGTAACTTAGTACCACTATAAATAAGTTCCTTTTTTAGTTTTATAAATATTTAGGGGGCAAGCTGGTGGAAGGAGATGAATACCAACGTCACTAAACTGAATTGAGGGTTGGTGATGAAATCCAAATCCACAATTTTTAAAACATGTGTGTGTGGGATTCATTTTAAGTTTGCATAAAGTAAAATGCATCATACAGTAGCAATGATTATTTCCTCTATGGATGATATAAATGACATTTCACTTTTCAGAAAGATGCATGACTAGTATGAGATTCCTAGATGCACTCTATTTTGTGCAAATATGGCCTCTAGTAGGGCCTCAAAGTAAGCAAACCAACACATGATTTCTACCACACTAGATTCTAGGGCAAACTTTACAAGCATAAGCCACTGTTCCTAGCAACACCTAGTGGAAATCTAAGAAAAACCCTAAAATGCACAAGATGCAAGTTCTTTCCTTTCTATTCCTTAGTTTCCAAATTGAAATGTGTCTTAATTTCACTATTTTAGGAAAAAAAAAGTAGACAAAGAGCCATAAATAATAAGAGAAGCTATACCAACCTCAAATCGAGCTAAAAGAACCAATATTTAGTCCTCTATTGCACTCTAGTTCTGGCCGTTGTTGACCAGGATGGCTGATTTCTGGCCGCTGTTAGTAGGAGAGATTGATTTCTAGACATTGTAGACTAGAGCGGCTAATTTATAGACATTGTAGACTAGAGTGGCTAATTTATAGACATTGTAGACCAAAGTGGCTAGACCTGCACATGAAAATATGGATCAGTAAAGAGGTATAATATAAAAAATTGGTGGAAGTCCCACTGTGATCACCATTTGTAGTGGCCCTATGGAAGTGACACATCATCCACTACTCTATTTGCAAATAATATTTACTAAATCATGCTTTAAAATGAAATATACAACTAAAATACGAAGAAATGAATAGATAATTCTTTTTATTTATTTTTCTCAAGTTTGGTTACATATAGACCCCTTTGAGGGATTCCCTTCATTTGATAGATATTTTACAAATAGGGCAAAAATGTATGATATCCCCTTGAAATGGGTAGTGTACTTTTGTAGGCTTCCTGATGACACACACGAAACTGTATGAGGGCTTATAGATACCTCCTTCTCCAGGTTTGGCTCCTAGAGGGATCCTCTTGCTTTCGTATGATGATAACCTGTCCAGTGAATCTATTGTCCTACAAGCATGAAAACAACAACAAACGCTCAACTATCCGAGATTGCATCCTATA
Source organism: Wollemia nobilis (assembly GCA_028583015.1). Lineage (NCBI taxonomy): Eukaryota > Viridiplantae > Streptophyta > Pinopsida > Araucariales > Araucariaceae > Wollemia > Wollemia nobilis. Next base: position 2,071,559 of record JAQPPZ010001711.1, on the reverse strand, counting down.
TGAGGTTGTTAGCAATAACCATAATGATAAACAAGAAGATGCTCAATGATAATAGAAACTAATGCTATAAATGTAATAAATCAGATCTATGCTAATGGCATGAAAACATGTAATAAGATAAGTGAAAGAAACTAATGCAAAGACCCTAGACTAGGCCTGTGGGCCACTATTCGAGATAGTGGCCACTAAGATGAAAATCTATCTCTATTGCTCCAAGGCTATGGATCTAGGCTTGTTGCTGATGTTGAAATGATTTTCATTTTATCTGATGTATTGAATATCCTGTAGATGATAACCCCTTAGTTGGCTAGCACTTTATTGCTCCTAAAATGTGTTCCAATTTGCTCTCCGATCGAATAGGGCTTCGCTACAAGAAAAGATCTGCAAGTCTCAAAAAGCTCTCCTTGGTTGTATCTCTACAAAAAGTCTTTGAATTGATGATCCATCCCTTGGTGCTCTTAGGTTTACACCTTATAATGTCTTTGAAACCCTAGGTCAATGTCCAACCTTAGGACCAAATTTTGCATGCACACTAGAGGTTAGCATGAGAATGTTTTTTGTTTCTATGTTTGAAGGATAGTTAAACTAATGTCTAAACCTATACTTGAGTCTCTCATGTAAACTAGTTGTGAGGAGGAATACAAAGTTATCCCCGATCATCCTTATTGCATGCAAACTACCATTTCTACCCGATATTAGGCTATTTTGGTGGAAAATTGTATTTTAAAGCTTAGCCACTATCGTCTGTAGCTGGTAGAGTTTGGCCATTTTGAGCTTCAGTGAACAAGAGTCAGCCACTTTGGTTCATAGCGGCCAGGCTTGGATGTGCTAAGAATGTCCCAAATGAGTGGTGAAAACCACTTTTGGCACTTGGAAGGTCCCAAGGTTTAGTCACATGGTCTATGGATGCCCATATGAGTAGTTCTCCTAAACACGACATGTTTTAGGTGTCTACACTTCTAAGAAGACCTTACTTGCTATTCTTAAGAAAATTATCAAATAAAATCATAGAGATTGGCACACACAAATTCCCTTGGCATTATGGGCTTATCGAACAAGCATCCACACGCATATAGGGGCAACACCATTTTCATTGGTATATGGAGCTGAAGTAATCATGCCTCTTGAGATTGAGATCCCTTCCTTGATTTTTTTTTGCAATAATTCATAGATGACAACACTGCTAGACAAACACATCTTCATCAAATAAGACTTCTTGATGAGAGGTATTTCAATGCTTTAGAGTGTTTACGAGTATATAAATGCCACATCAAATGTGATTACAATATCAAAGTTTATCTACGTGAATTCCAAGTAGGAGATATCATTCTTAGAGAAAACCAACAAAACACCAATGTATTGCCACACATTCCTGATAAATTTGTGGCTAATTGGCTAGGTCCATACATTGTCACACAAAGAGTGGGTAATGATACTTATAGGCTTGCCAATCTAGAGGGAGAGCAAGAATCTGAACCACTTAATGTTATACAATTGAAATCATTATATACATAATTTGATTGTTATATATATATATATATACATGGCTAATACACAAAAACATTTGCATACACTTCATTCATAACATTGCATTTCACTTGCATCTACATTCCAAAAACAATGCATTCACCCACATTTCATATTGCATTTCACATTTCATAAAATTGCATGTCATACATTACATTCACATCTATATCTCATATATCATATTAGGGATCAATTATACAATTCAAGATCCTAATTGGTTCAACAAAATTCATGTTGAGTGGTATTTTCACCCGATTGTGAAAACACACTCTCCAATAGGATTTGGGTTCTAAATCCTCTGCTTGCAAAGAAATTAAACATGTAACTTCTCCAAGGTTCCTGTTATGTTTGAATTCTGCATATGTGTATTAATAATCTCAAATAAAGATATTTAATTAAAATGCTTGGAACACCTTAGTGGTTGCAAGTAACTGAAAACAAAGGGCACTGTGGTTTATTTTACTGTGAAAGTTTAGTGATTGTTCATTGAACCCTGATAAAGCAAATATGATTTGATTTTTATATGACCATGCTGTAACCTCAAAATAACATTTAATGAAATGCCATAACATGAAGGAATTATTTAGGGATTTTGAAGTTTTTTAATTTTTTATTTTATTTTAATGCTTAAAAGAAATAAAATTGGGACTTCTGAAAAATAAAGTGTAGCAAAAAGAAAATAAAATGTAAAGAAAAAGAAATTTAAATTGCATTCAGTTTGATGCTATCCTGTCCTGGCAAAACTGAAGACAATGAGGTTTTCTACATACAACCTAACCTATTGAACCTACAAAACATGCACAATCCAAATAAGTTAAGTGCTGGTCTCTGGGGTTTTATTGTGATTTTTCATATTTAGACATTCGCATGAAGCAACCAAGAGAACTTGCATTCAACTTCACCTATAAGCCTAGAAATATGAAAAAGGGAAAGATAAACATTAAAACATGCATGCAAAAAATAACACCTTCTTTCTTGCCAACAAGATGCAAATTTTTGAACACTCCTACATTAAAGATAAATCTTGTTACAATAGCAGAATATCTGGTTTTCTCAAAACCAAAAAAAGGTGGAAGAAAACACTCCCAAGCAGGCCCAGAATGGCTTCTTGCCTTAGGCATTGCAACTCTGCCCACAACGGTTTCCAACCCTTGTGTCAATCTGTGCTTGTGCTTTTATACTTTCTAGCAATGCTCTCTTTTTTGTCCTTGTGACGCTTCGTTTCATCTTCCCGATTGCTTCGTTTCATATTATCGCCTTTCAAATTGCTTTTGAATTTATGTTTAATGCTGAAACATTTGATAATATTCTATGAATGTAACGTTTCTGTAACCCTTATACATGTATGCCACGTTTTCTACACTTTCTGCATCTTTTGTAATGGCCCCATGAAAATTGAGACAAAAAATAGCTCCTTTTCTTTCACCGTGAAAATGTGACATGTCACGAAATCACGACATTTTCTTGCTAGAAGCCTTGTTCACCTTCATGCGCCGTGAAAATGCAACATGTCACGAAATCGTGACATGTCGCAATATCGCAACGTTTTCTTGCCAACAGCCCTTCCTGCCTTCATGCACAACAAAATGGCGACATGTCACGATATCGTGACAACTTTTCATTCCGTACACTTTGCTATTTTTATGTTGCAAAATTGTGACACTTTTCTCTTTCGTACACCTTGGATGCTTTCTATCATGAAATCATGATGCTTTTCATCCTTGGCATGTATTGTGGCTTTCTATCGTGAAATCGTGACATTTTTCATCTCCGTATACCTTGGCTACTTCATGTCACGAAATCACGACGCTTTTTCACTTGGATCTATCTTGCGGTTTTTTATCGCGAAATCGTGACGCTTTTCCATTTCGGGCCCCTTTGCTGTTTCCTATCATGATTTTGCGACATTTTTCTATATCGGGCTCCCTTGCCTTTTCTTGTCACGATTTCACGACGCTTTTCTACTTTGCCTTGTTTGACTGGTTTGACCCACGATTTTGTGACATGTCGCAATTTCGCTACGCTTTTTCATTTTCGGTCGTGACGGAGCAACATGTCACAATTTTGTGACACTTTTCATTTTTTGGTAGCGACCGTGCAACACGTCACGAAATCATGACACTTTTTCATTTTTGGCCGCGACAACGCAACATGTCACAAAATCATGACACTTTTCATTTTCTGGCAGTGATGAAGCGACATGTCGCAATATCGCGACACTTTTCATTTTTTGGCAGCGATGGAGCGACATGTCGCGATATCACGACACTTTTTATCCTTGTGCAATTTTGCCTTTTTTCTTGATTTCTAGCACCTGATGTCACTGAGATATTCTTTAAAAACATGCAAAAAAAGTGGGTCCCTAATTTTGGGGTGTGTTGTGGATCAGCCACAACAAATGGTGACTCTGCTATCAAATGCTCTTGAGCATTTTAGTGAGAACCCAACCTGGAAGTATATAAACCTGGAAACCAGCATTAGCACATAAGAAATATAAACAAATGCCCATAGATCAAAAATACATGAATTACCAGAATCATTAAGTATCAGCTTGGTGTGTGCAATGTGTTTCATTCCCTATCGCTTGAACTTGATCAACATTCCATCGTCAGTTTTACATGAATGCATATGTGAGATTGCGAATGATTTGTGTAACCTAATAAATATGCTAAGAGATTTTGCTTTTATAAAAGGCATAGTCTTTCTTCTAGTATCATACACAAACATTCAAGATTATCAAACCCTCTTAAGATCAACTATATGTATAATGAATTGCTTTATTAGATCCCAAAGTTGGTTATGAGTCCCTTCTATCTTGAACCCATGTGCAAGTGAAAGTGAAATCAGAGCTTTGGGAAATAATACTCCCAACCTAATCGAGATGGGAGTTTAACCCTATTCTTACTACTCTAATTTGAAATTCATTACCTCACTTTGAGCAAAATAATTTAACCAATTATGGAAGAAATGGTCATGCTAGTCTAACCCTTTGGACAAACAGTGGTCTTGTTTTTTAGACAAGACATGTTGCCATGCATGGGCATACCTAACCCCATAATCCAAAACCTATCTTCATTTCTTTGGACCTTGGGGATGAATACCCATCCTTTGCAGAGGACAAGTAGTACAATCCTTCCAATCCAAGATTTATCATGAAATGAGACATAGGAGCTTTGGGGAATCAAATTCTCAACCTAAGCAAGATGAGAATTTATGCCCTATCCTTACTACTCCATGTAGGTCAAATCAAAGCTTTGGGGAGTTGGATCCTCAACCTAAGTTTGATGAGGATTTAGCCTTATCCTTACTACTCTGATTTTAGGCTTTAAGCTTTATGGAAGTGGTCAAAACCACTGTCTTAAGGATCATGCTGCATAAATAGGATAGACATGAAATACTTCTTTCGCCCAACCATTTTCTTCCAAGTTAGGTTTTGATAATTTTGCTCAAGATCCTTTTTAATGTGTATAAAATGCACTTGGTTCTAGATATCTCAAGACTCAGTTCCCAACCTTAGGATTTTTTCTTATTTATGTGATAGCATAACCTTAAGAGGATTTGACACACTTTAATGATTTGTATTTGAAATGCACTTGCAACTAAGATGGCATGTATTTGCAAAGTGAGATGTAAAATGAATGCCTTGTCCTTTGAAATGCAGATGAAATGTTGCCATATAAAACTGACTACTTCATGCATCACAAGTTTCAAATGATATTATCAAATTGTTTGTACTTCTTGCGGAGCTTCTACAACACAATTCCAATGTTCCATATTTCTCCGATCTAGAACATAAGTTAGCATCTCAAGACAACTTTTTCATCTCTTTTTTTTTTTATAAACAAAACATGTCAAATCAACACACAACTTTAAATAAAAACTTATTCAATCCAAAACCAAACTGCAATCCCAAAAATGAAAATTTGAAAACACAAGACAAAACCAAACCCAAAGTAACTTCAAAAATAATCTTGAAAACATAAACCAAAACCCAAAAAACCAAAATCTATGTACAAATGTACAATATAATACAAGATGATGTAAAGCTTGGATTATCACTTTCCAGGATCCCAAACATGATTAGAACATTTCAACTGAAATATAACATGATATGCATGCCAAATGTTGTGGGAATCCAACACAAACAAGACTAGACCAAGCCATGCAACAAATTTCCACTTGCCATGCTCACCATACCAATTCGATTTAGTTCCAATAATACTCCCATAGGTGAGCATAAAATTACTAAAATGATTAGACAATAAATGATTTTCAAAATTATCATGTCTATTCTTTAAAATGTAAACTTCATAATTCCCTCCTTGATTTAGAATTAGGCTATCCTTTTCAAATATGCAATTTTGTAAGTAGTAGCCTATTTCTACAAATTTCAAAGCCAAATCATTTTCCAAATTTGTAGGCCAATCAAATTTGTGTAACAGTTTGCAAGCATCTAGGATATTTACTAAATTAGGATCATTAAAAGTTTTTATCCTAGATTCAATTAGTAATTGTTGATGAATTTGGTTTAACAATTCAAGTGCATAAACTTCTTTTCCATTCATTAAAACAATGTTATTAAAGGTGTGATTAAAAATTATACCTTGTTTTTCATTTACCTTTAATGACATTTCACCATAAACATCATTTAAATTCAAAATATGGTCATCCTTTTCAATCCTCAAACATTCTTGGTCAAAGCGTATGTCCCATGACTCATCTTGATAATCCTTCATTTGAGTTTCTTCCCATTTATCAATCTCTTTGTCCTTTGGTTCCAATTCTTTGTTCACTATCCATGGTATCTCTTCATGTGAATCCTCAAAATCATCATGCAAACTTGCATCTACACTTTCAATGAATTTATATTCAACATGATCAAATTTTGTCACCTTTTCAAATCCCGTGAATATGAGATCTTCGTATGATGTAGAAGGTTCAACATCCTGCATATCAAGTGAAATATGAGTTTCATTTATAGGGATGTGAGAAAAGAATGCATTATCATATCTCCCCCAACCATTGTGAAAATTGTCATCCAAATCCATGGCATGAAATTTCGTGATATTTGTGACATGATCTTTTGATTCATTCATCAATTCTTTTTCTTCTTTGTCCTTGGTAATAGAATCATTATAATCTTCCAAAATTTGATGAGATTTGAAACCCTCTTCCAAAACATCTTCAAATTGTATAGGAGTTGTAATATCTTCCATTGAGTAGGCAATTATGTTGTCCTGTATATCAATTGGCACAAAAGTTTCATTAGTAGTTTTGGAGTGAGTGTAGTCTTCCCACTTCTTCCAAGCATCATAATAATCCTCTTTCAAAATCAAGTGGTGAAGTTCAACTATTTCTTCAACATCTTCCAATTCATCAATGTGTTTCTCATCAAATTCATCTTCACCTTCCTTAGATGGTTCAATTATTTCCAAAAGTGGGTTGTTTCTTGAATTCAAATTTGTAAAGCTATCATCATCCAAATTAGTAACCGATGATTCAATTTTATGATAATTTAGAGGGTGAAGAATTTCTTGATTGTTAATTTTACACATCTCATCAATAGTATCTTCCAAGAACAAGTGGTGAAATTCTATCATGTCTTCAAATTTATTTATTGATTTTCTTCCCATTTCACTTTCAACCACTTCATTCAATTCTATGGTGGGTTCCATCCTATCACATATTTCAAACATTGTTGAATTTAGAACCCCTTTATCTGAATAATCATGTATCTCTATGAATGAGATCATTTCTGCATAATTCTCACTAGTGGATGTTGGCTTATCAATTTGCACCTCCTTTTGGACTACATCTAAGGTGGTTGTAAGATTTGGATATTCAAATTCATCCCCTTGATCATTCACCTTAGGTATCATTGGAGTGGAAGGTGCTATGTTTGATGGTTGGTGTAGGTTGGCATCAAAAGAACAATCTCTCATATGAACATGTTGTGCCTTTTCTTCTTCAAGACCTTGTTGTTCTATCTCTTCTAAGACCTCATGGATTTTCTCTAGGGACAAACCACTTAGTTTTTCCTCAATGAGTGAAGCAAGTGTGGGGTGTATGGCTCCTAGGTATACTTCCATGGCTTCCTCTTCTAATGTGTTAAATTTTTCCCACATTTGGGAGTGCAACTCATGAAATATTCCATTGAATTGACTCAAGGATTCATTAGGCTCTTTACATATGGAGGTAAACTGATTTTTCAATATTTCTAAGTCAGCCTGATTACCAAAATGATGAAGATAGGCTACTTCTAATTGTATCCAAGAAGTCCTAACCTCCATGGGTAGTTGGCTATACCAAAAGAATGGTCTATCATCCAAAATGTATGCAAATAACTTACAAGCTACCTCCTCATAAAAAATATGGAATTTACATAATGTATCCTTGTAGACATGTAGCTTTTGCAAGTATTCTAGTGGCACCTCTTGATTAAAACATTGTAAAAAATCCAATAACATTGTAGGAATTTGATAGGGAACCACAGGTATAGATAAACCCTTATAATGATCCTCTATCATTGATACCATTCTCTCTCTTAGAGACACTATTTCAGCCCTCAGGGATACCATTTGCTCCTCAAGTTTTGCCATTGGTGAAACTTAAAATGTAATTTTAGAACCAAATATGTTGAATATTCAACCTGCAAGGTAAAAAAAATCAAGGTAGCATCATCCAAAAGATGTACTTATTAAAATCAAATGTCAGGTAATTGCATGAGACCAAAATTTTCAAAATTAAATCAAATCATATATTTCTGTATGAACAATCATAAAAGTGTTAGAATAATATACAACATACCTGAATTAAAATAGAACAAGTAAATAAATTCAGGTCGTCCTTTTACAATCCGCTGAGTGTTAGAGGACTAAAGCATAGAAAATTTAAATTTAAATAACACTAAAATAATCCTTTCGGCCCTCCTAGCACCAATCTGTTGAGTGGTGTTAGAGGCTGAAAATGCTAATCAAATGGACTTGAAATATTTAGCAATGTAAAGCTCTTAAACAATTATAAACCCGTAGCATCTAAAATAATGTTAAAATAAACTTTTCACGCCCTCCTTCTAGCGCCAATCTGTTGAGTGGTATTTTCACCCGATTGTGAAAACACACTCTCTGATAGGATTTGGGTTCTAAATCCTCTGCTTGCAAAGAAATTAAACATGTAACTTCTCCAAGGTTCCTGTTATGTTTGCATTCTGTATATGTGTATTAATAATCTCAAATAAAGATATTTAATTAAAATGCTTGGAACACCTTAGTGGTTGCAAGTAACTGAAAACAAGGGGCACTGTGGTTTATTTTACTGTGAAAGTTTAGTGATTGTTCATTGAACCCTGATAAAGCAAATATGATTTGATTTTTATATGACCATGCTGTAACCTCAAAATAACATTTAATGAAATGCCATAACATGAAGGAATTATTTAGGGATTTTGAAGTTTTTTAATTTTTTATTTTATTTTAATGCCTAAAGGAAATAAAATTGGGACTTCTAAAAAATAAAGTGCAGCAAAAAGAAAATAAAATGTAAAGAAAAAGAAATTTAAATTGCATTCAGTTTGATGCTATCCCGTCCTGGAAAAACCAAAGACAATGAGGTTTTCTGCATACAACCTAACCTATTGAACCTGCAAAACATGCACAATCCAAATAAGTTAAGTGCTGGTCTCTGGGGTTTTATTGTGATCTTTCAGATTTAGAAATTCGCATGAAGCAACCAAGAGAACTTGCATTCAACTTCACCTATAAGCCTAGAAATCTAAAAAAGGGAAAGATAAACATTAAAACATGTATACAGAAAATAACTCCTTTCTTGCCAACAAGATGCAAATTTTTGAACACTCCTGCATTAAAGATAAATCCTGTTACAATAGTAGAATATCTGGTTTTCTCAAAACCAGAAAAAGGTGGAAGAAAACACTCCCAAGCAGGCCCAGAATGGCTTCTCGCCTTAGGCACTGCAACTCTGCCCACAACGGTTTCCAACCCTTGTGTCAATCTGTGCTTGTGCTTTTATACTTTCTAGCAATGCTCTCTTTTTTGTCCTTGTGACACTTCGTTTCATCTTCCCGATTACTTCGTTTCATATTCCTGCCTTTTGAATTGCTTTTGAATTTATGTTTAATGCTGAAACGTTTGATAATATTCTATGAATGTAACATTTCTGTAACCCTTATACATGTATGCCACATTTTCTGCACTTTCTACATCTTTTGTAATGGCCCCATGAAAATCATGACAAAAAATAGCATGCAGCTTTGCTCCTTTGCTTTCATCGCAAAAATGTGACATGTCATGAAATCACAACACTGTTGTGATATTGCGACATTTTTCTACTAGCAGCCTTGTCCGCATTCATGTGTCACGAAATCGTGACATGTCACGATATCATGATGTTTTCCTGCAAACAACCCTTCTTGCCTTCATGCACAATGAAATGGTGGCATGTCGCGATATTGCGATAACTTTTCATTCTGTACACTTTGCTGTTTTTCTATCACAAAATCGTGACACTTTTCTCTTCCGTACACCTTGGCTGCTTTCTGTCATGAAATCACGACGCTTTTCATCCTTGGTATGTATTGCGACTTTCTGTCGTGAAATCGTGACGTTTTTCATCTCCATACGCCTTGGCTGCTTCCTGTCGTGAAATCACGACGCTTTTTCACTTGGAGCTATCTTGCGGTTTTCTATCACGAAATCGTGATGCTTTTCTGTTTTGGGCCCCTTTGCTATTTCCTTTGCGACATTTTTCTATCTCGGGCTCCCTTGCTGTTTCTTGTCGTGATTTCGTGACACTTTTTTGCTTTGCCCTATTTTACTGGTTTGACCCACGATTTTGCAACATGTCGCGATTTCGCTACGCTTTTTCATTTTCGGCCATGATGGAGCAACATGTCGCGATTTTGTGACACTTTTCATTTTCTGGCAGTGACCGCACAACACGTCACAAAATCGTGACACTTTTTCATTTTTGGTTGTGACAGTGCAACACATCACGAAATTGTGACCCTTTTCATTTTTTGGCAGCGATGAAGCGACATGTCGTGATATCACGACACTTTTCATTTTTTGGTAGCGATGGAGCGACATGTCGTGATATCGCGACACTTTTTATCCTTGTGCAATTTTGCATTTTTTATTGATTTCTAGCACATGAGGTCACTGAGATCTTCTCTAAAAACATGCAAAAAAAGTGGGTCCCCAATTTTGGGGTGTGTTGTGGATCAGCCACAACAAGTCATGTTGCCTTAATCAGGGAACCTGGTCATCCACACAATTCCACTAAGTCAAATTTTCATTAGCAAAAGTTGCATTCATAATTGCTAGGTGTTTTTGATCACTCAGCCACTTCTAGTGTTTTAAGCAACCTCCAAAATACATGTTGAGTTCCTCTTAGGACCATTGCACATATTACACTATGAAAATCTTGAGTTTTGGGAATTGACTCCAAAAAATTATTGAACCAAGCACAATTTTTACATCTTAAAAATATCTTTTTTCAAAGAGAGATAACACCATACTTGGGACGAACCTCGAAGTGAAAAGGGTCATCTTTGCTAGTCCCATTATGCAACATAGTCCATAAAAATAGTGGTTTTCACCACTACCATAATCCCAAAAATAAAAGAACGAGTAGGGAAAATCCTTAACAAAAACTCCAAATATTTTTCTGATCAATTGGGTTGTAAGGATCACACTACATTTCCAGTCAGACAGTTATGTAGTCATCCCAAAAATTTAAGAGATAAACAACAAAAGTCATGGACTATGGAGTTAGCCTCTATTGGAGCTATAGACGCTTGGATAGTAATTGAGTATGCTCATGCATGGTGACATTTCTCTTTTTAAAGAGACCTCTGACCACTCATACAAATAGGCTAGCTTCTTGGTTTCATCTAAAATAGGTTTACCCAATTTAATCAAGATGAGTTAATGAACTCACTTGCACACATATTGGTTATTGATTGTCTAGGATCATTACCATACTATTAATTTGGTAAATAAATTCACTGCACACATATTTAGTCCTAGAAGAATGAAGTAGTTTTAGTGGGTTTGTTTGATATCACTAGGATGTTTGAGTCTCTGTAAAATAGGTAGTTTTCCATATCAACATCCATATCTACTTCCATATAAACATCCATATCTTCTTCCATGTCAACATCCATGTTATTTCACAAGCCATTATCTGCTACATGCCACCAAGTCTGGTACCCCTGATTAAACAACAATGCTAGCAAAATAGCCAAGAAAATATCTAAACTACAAATTATCATTAACACATGCCATATTGCATTAATCATCCATACATGTCACCTTGCATTAATCATCCATAACATATCATATGCATTGATCATCCACATGAACAAGTATTACACAAAAACATTCATTATGAAAAAAATTCACACAACAATGTAACACAAAAGGTAAAATCCATGTAGATATATGTATAAACGAATACCAAAAGACTATATACAATGGATCACAAAGGATCATATACAAAAGTGCATCTAATCACTGGCTATACTCTCCAAGAGGACACCTGTGACATAGAAGGAGCCCTAGACCAAGAGCTATACCTAGACTCGCTACACCTCGTACCCCGAACACAAATGAGGTTGGAGGATCAGGAAGTGGAATATGATGTTCCATCAACCTATTCTAAGATACCTCGATATATCTATACCGAGACCAAAGGCATGCTATGTTGATATTATGATGACAATCTCTCTGCTTGCTCTACATGAAGCCTCATGATCCTTGCATCTCGCTCCACCACATGTTACTCCAGCTATGCCCACTCCTTGCTTCAGCCTGGATGTACATCTAGAACCTCCTCTACATCATCCTTGTCTCCTCCATCTCCCTCAATATTGAGAGCCTACTGGACTACACCCCTTGCCCTACACCTTTAATTGTTATATTAAAGGTGTTGCTACCTCTCTAGGGCCTCTTGGATCCCCTCATCCCAAGCCTCCTAAATACCCTCATATCTCGCCTCTCTAGCTCTGTTCCCATAAGCTACTCCTCAAGGTGGAACCCATGGTGGCTAAGCTACAAACCATGCATTATACTCCATGGTCATCCCTACATCATCTATATCTGGATGATCCACCTCCTTATCATCCTCCAAAACCACCCTCCATGACTCCACATAAGGTAGACTAGTCTCCTCTTGATGTCTCCTATATTGTACTGGCTCATCAGGGACATCCTGCCTCAGCCCAAACTGGTATAGTAATCATAAGAACTGGAAGTACTCCACCTAACTCCTATGTCTTCCAATAAACCACCTAACTTGCCACACCTACCATAGGTTCTCTCCATCCTCGATCCATCGGGAACCCAACCATGGCATCCAAACCACTTGGGCAGATGCCAATCTAGCCCACAAGTCCCTATACCACTGGCTCATCCTCAATAGTTGAATAAGATGTACCTCCTATTCCAAATCCCATAAACTAGCATAAGGTTGCTCCCAAATAAACTCTACCACAGGAAAGTCCTTTGGTCAAACAAACCTAAAATGCTCTCATCCCCAATATTGTAGTAATGAGATACACCCCAATCCCTTTCACCCTCACTTGGTCACCTCATATAGCTCTTGGTATACCTGCACTAGTAAGGCCGAAGCCCATACGTACACCTATCTCCAAGTGAGCATATCACTCACTATCCCTATCAGGTTCCAAGGGAACCTGCATGCCATATTATTTGGTGCCACAATGTTGGCTAACACGAACATCACCAATGCATGAATGGGGTCCAGTTCATTTTCCACATACATGGACAAATAGGGAATACCCCCACACTCCATATTCACCTCCTACCATGCATCACTAAACATTCACATCATCTCCATATTCCAGTTGATCTTGAACTCAACCTATATCCCCTCCACCAGTACCTTGAGGATGCGATATATATCCTCCAAGGTAACTGTAACCTCACCCATGGGGAGTGGAAAGGTCCCCCTGTTTGCATCCCATATCTCCACTAAGTTAGAGAGGTACCCCTCATTTTCCCTCACCACATCCAATCAGGCTACCCCCACTACCCCCACCTCCTCCAACAATCTCCACTACTCATTCGTAATTGCCTTCCTCATCCCGGGGATGTAAGGCAAAAACTGGTGTTGAGACTCTAAAATCCTAAGCTATAGCACAACACAAAATATTAGTTAATAATTTTGAAAAAAAACTTTGCACAATACAAAAGCATAATGTTACCTCAGTAGCTCGTGCTCCATCCATAGTCCCAGCCCTTGCACTAGCTCCCTCCACCACCATAGCTTCCATGCCCAAAATTCAATACCTCACTTCACTCTTCATTTCTCCTCACTCCTCAAACACAACTTCTTGAACTCCTAAATGCACAAATGAGCTTCAATCTCACCCAGCAAGATATTTATAGCTCCTTTAGGCACCTTGGTATGCCCATGGGCATTTCCTAGAACGTTGAAGTGCCCACAAGCATTTTTGTAGACAACAAGCGTCTGTAGGCATTTGGCGTCAATAATAACAAAAAGGTAAAACTAGCACAAAATAGTGGCTTACCTTCACCAAATCACTCCAAACTACATACATGCATACATTTCATCATTTTATCATGTTTTGTAAAAATTACAACTTATTTGGAAACATAAATTTTATTTGCAACATCATATTGTAAAATTAACCAACTAAATTACAAAAGCACCCCAAAAGGGTACAAATATACACAAAACGATGATCATCATCATTTTCATAATTCATGCATCATCTTAACTTCATTCCATATGATCATTTGCATATTTTCCAAGTCAATCAAAATTCAAGTGAATCTCATATATAGTAGGTTTTTCTATATACTTGGTGTTTGCAGTTATTTGTGTCCATGCAATTTAGTAAGATGAATAGCCTACCATAAGGACACTTGTCCATGATCATCATCACTTGTCTCCTTGCTCGATATTACAATAATATTTGGTACTTCACATTTTGTGTGAAATCATGCCAAGAACAATTTGCACAAATGTTGTCATTGATGGCTTAGTTCATGAGTCTTAAAACATGGAAAAAATTAACTTTCATCATTACATATTTCCTTGACAATCATCATAGTGACTGGCTTTAGCTAGGGTGATTTTTTTTTATCCTAGGAATTATATGACAGTCACTAGATGGCCCTCTGAGGGTGCCTACTTTTATTTTTCTTTGCATATTCATATTTGCATATCAATGACACTGGAAGGTAAACTATTTCAACAACATCGAATCACCCCGAGCAACCACATTTGGTTTTAACATTCCCATAATGGGATAGATCTTACATGATCATGGTATCTACATTTGGAAAAAATCTCTTCATATATTGGGGCAAAAATAGACACATTTTCCATCATACATTTTCACAAAACCCTTCATCTTTTGGGGCAAAAATAGACACATTTTTCAACAAACCCCTTCCCACTGTTTGGGGCAAAAATGGTATCAAATTTTACATCATTGATATCATCCATATTCCATCTACATAGATTTTTCAATTGGCTCATGAGATTCATACACAACCTCATTTGCAAATTGAGGGGGTAAGCTACCCAATAACTCCAAATTTTTTTATTCTTTTGTATTTGATTTGATCTTCACATTTCAACAAGAGAGAATATACTGTTGTGCCTAACCTGATTAGGTGTCTTGTATTTTTGCACCATATCGTGTTTCATGCAACATCGTACAAAAAGGGCATATGTAGACACCAAAATCTAGCCATTTGTCCTCCATCCATGATTTCCTGCCATTTACACCTCCAAAACGTAGTAATTTTCCCTCCATCCTAGTTTTCTCACCATTTTTGCCTATTATTTATATATATTTATATATATTTATTATATATATTTAAATAATAATATTTTATATATTATATTATATATATTTAATAAATATATATTTATATAAATAAATCAATCCTAGCCATCCAATTTTATTTAATCTCATCCGTCCATCCACATCAATCCATGCCACACCCTAAATTTAATATCTACCCTTAGATATACTTTAATCTCAACCACATGATTAGTGTCATTGAAACCCTAGAATGCCCTAGGTTGGATTATAAATAGGAGCTATTTTGATGGCTCAACCCCTAAGAAACCTTAGTTTTTGAATTCCTTGAGCCTCTGAGTTACCCGAGCTTTCAATGTGCTTTAGAGTTCTTACCTAGCCTTTGTGCCCTAATCTCACTACATCCATCATATTCCCAGTTCCCTCGCTCGCCATGGTCACCGTCGCACCCCTCGCCTGCATTAGATTTTATTATGTAGAATCCTCCCTTATCCACTAAGTGCCTCTGGGTATTTTATGTCACCACCGAGAGCCTCCAAGCACCTCCCTACCAGGCCCAAGCATCCACAAACATTTTCTACAGTTTCTAGACACTCGCATGCATTTTACATAAGCCCTTCTAACAGTCCCCTAGCCTTCGAGTGATGTTAGGGCACACATTCACAACCAATATACAATAGATTCAACCAGCAATAGACACCAAACAAAGAGCAAGGTAAATTTTATTCATTTGGCTATATTATGTACTATTTAATTCTATTCACATTTCATACTGTTACAACTAGGGTTTTAGTGCATTGCTTGGTGTTGTGTTTTCAATTTCACAAATAAAATAAAATATAATTCAAACAACTAGATATTGCACAAAAAATAAGATTTATATTAAATGGGGGGGAGCATAAAAAATCTGATGTTACAATAGTGGATTTAATAATCCTTTTATACAATTATTACAAATATTTCTAGGGTTCTCCAAAACCCTAGCTATAATAAATGGTGGTGTCTTTAGTTGTGTTTTGCTCCCAATAGGTGTGAGTGGACTTCTATGTATCCTATGTCAGGACACTCCAAATTAATCAACTATCTAATGCTTTTGATGTAATTTCTATCTTGCACACAAATAAACACCAGAGCGTTAGTAACAATAATGAGGGCTCCACTATGTGAGCCCTCAAAAAACACCACTAAAACCCTAGTTGTAACAGTATGAAATATGAACAGAATTAAATAGTATGCAATATAACCAAATGAAGTAAATTTACCTTGGTATTTTCTTGTTGTTCGTTGCTGGTTGGATCTATTGCAAATTGGTGGTGAAGGTGTGCCCTAGCGTCACTCGAAGGCTAGGGGATTGTTAGGAGGGCTTACGTAAAATACCCACGGGTGCCTATAAGCTGTAGAAAATGCTCGTGGGCACTTGGTCTTGGTAGGGAGGCACCCGAAGGCACTTTTTGGTGACAGAAAGCACCCAGTTGTGCTTAGCAAATGAGGGAGGATTCTGCAAAAGAAGATCTAATGTAGGCTAGGGGTGTAGAAGCAATAATGTCAAGCGAGAGAACAAAGAATATTATGGATGGAGTGAGATTAGGGTACAAATGCTAGTTGAGAACTCTAAAGAACTTTAAAATTTTGGATAACTCAAAGGCTTAGTGATGAGTGTCGTTGTTCATTCATCATTTAATCATTATATGTGTCAGTCCAGGGCGGTGTCCAAAGGCTGTATACGATAGAAGGTGTCACAGCTGCAGGTTCAATCCATTCAAGAACAGGGTTTTATTGGTGGAACAGTTAGTGTTTTTGGGGGTTTTTGTGTGACCTCTAATTCCTAGAACTGGAAATCAAATTGCAGAAGATAAAAACTAAATTAAAACTGCAGTAAATGGAAATTGCAGAATTTGAAAGAGCAGGAAATGAAATGTTGCTGAATTGAAATTGACAGAAAGCAAATTACAGAAAATCACACACAGTTGCTGAAGGATAAACTAACTACAATTTCTATGAGCATGTTATAAATCTATAAAATCAAATTAACATCTATTGCAAACTGGAAATGTCACAAATCTGGAAATTGCAGTAAATTACAAAAAACTAGAAATTGCTGCAAATCTGGAAAATGACAGGAAACCTGAAATTGCTGCAAAGCTGAAACAAAAATATTGAAATATGGAAAATACTGTTAAATGTTGAAATATGAATTTAAAGCTGCTAAAGAAATGAAAAATACTGGCAGAATTCTGCTAATCTGCTGTAGCAAAAAATTAGCAAGATATTCTGTCAAAAGTTGCCTTCCTCTGGTCCTGCAAGTGGCCCTTGCTTCCAGAACCAGATGAAGGTGAAGAGTTATGCTAAGGAAACTTAAATGCCAACCATCAACTCAATCATGCTAATTGATAACTGAAAAATTGCACCTTTTATTAAATCTGGAAATGCATTACAGTAATGCAGGAAAAACCTACAGATTACTGTTCTGCTACAGAAATAACTGCACTCTATTGCCTATTTCTCTCCTATATGCCTAAATGCCTATATCTCTATATGCTCAACCGTGCTGGGAGCTTTCTTATTTATAATGCAGTGCTGATATGCTTGGTTGCTGATTTGCAAGGATTTACAACTGTTTGCACAACTGTTTCCTGAAATGCATGAACTTGCTTTGTCAAAACTTGATCCATTCAACCTTATTAAGCTGCATTCATTGAGGAAATCAGTTAACATGAGCTGGGACAACTTTTTGGTCAATTGCCATTAATTTATTTTATCGATTTGTCACTTTTTGACCGTCTTCTGTTGTTCCTGCGCTATTCCTTATTCCTGCGCTATTATTCCTGCACTGCTCCGGAATAACAGGGAGGTGAATTTTAGTTGCTTTTCCATGCTTCAAACGCATAAGGAGGAAGTTTTAGACCACCTGGATGGTCTTCCCTTATCCTATTGCATAGGTGGCATGTGCGGGAGTGACTGTTTCCAAGCCCTGCTGTAAATGTACAGCTGGCTGGAACTGTCACAGTCTTACCCTATTTTCCTGCACAGTCAGCTACAGGGGACAAGTTCCTTGGCGCCTTTTGCATTTGAATTAGTTCAAAATAGAGGAACATTATTACTAAGCACCAAACATTCAACAATGATTATTGATTTTGAATTCCTATTAATAAATTAGCTGAAAATAGGTGAAACTACAGAAATAAATAGTAAAATAGAATATATGCACTTAACATTTCAGAATATGCAAAACATAAATACATAATGCATTTTACCCAAAATCAGCATAGAAACATAATAAAAAGGGTGATTCAAATCAGTAGAATGTATCAAAAAGTGTTTATGGATGAGGCAATTCTTGGCCTCATCATTTTCCCCCCAACTTATGGTAATGCATGTCCTCATGCATTTTGTGCAGCTACTGAAGCACACAGGTCCAGATCCAGACATCTTTCATGAAATTTTAACAATGCACCACCAATTTTGTAGAACCCACTGACTGCTTTCATAGACTGAAACCATTGTTGGAAGTCCTCATCAGGCTGTGGATCACTATCAAAGAAATAGGGGACAGGAGTGATAACCAGAGGCATTCTGTATCTTAGCCCTATCCATTGTTCTTTGATTTCTGAAATAATGTATATAATACCTTCTGCCCTTCTCCTTGACCAAAACAGGTTAGTGGGAGAAATTGGCTCCCGTTTCTGTAGGGAAATAGACAATTCACCCCACCTGTTCTTGCATGCTGCTACAACATCATCAAAGAAATCTGCACAAAATTTTTGAAATTGAGTTATACCTTTTTGCAGATTTCCTAGATAAAGTTGTCTCATTCTGGGATCCCTCATAAAGGAGTAGTGAGTACTGGTACAATCCCTGTGATTGAGAGGAGCAGGCCTGACAAGTAAAACTGCCTGTGATTCTAAGTCCTTGGCTATCTTCTTCTCTGAGTCCCAATAAATATTATTTTGTAAGGTGGACATAAAGGCCCTCAGTTGCAAATCTCCTGTATACATGTGAGGCAGAAACATACTCTCCATGGGCAAAAAGAAGTTATGTAAGAATAACTCACACATTAAGTTTTGTTGCTCTGTTGGACTCTGCACAAAGGCTTCCACAAATTCTGCAGGAGTGGTCAACTGGTGAGGGAGCTCAGAAACCAGTCTCATAATCTGCCAACGTAGGTACTTCTCCTTGAGTAGGAGGCTATAGAACCTAGGTGGTCTTCTGCATTGTATTGCATACTCTGCAATTTGACATACATCTTTTATCTGTGTTTTCAACCTGTTGATTTCTGTTTCTTTCTCTGCTAGTTTGGCTGTGGCAGAGTTCAAAGTTGCAATTTTCCCTTCTAGCTGATGGCACTGAGTCATCCAATAGGCTAGGTCCTCATTATACTTAGTTAAAGGCACTGTGTTTGGGGGCCTCAGAATAGGTTGCATCTGGGCCACTATATTCACCTGTACACCAACTTCTACAGTTGATGTTGCAACTGGCAAATCTGTCTGTATCCCCTATTCTGCTGTAACTACTGTAACTGTTGGATTTTCAGGAGGAAGTATTTGTGCCAGAGGAGAGAGTGTAGACACTTGTTCCTGAGCTACAACTATTTGGTCCTGCATAGAAAATGTTTGAATGTCCTGCTGAGGGGGACTGTCATTCTGCATCAAAATTTTAGATGGATCTTCTTGAGGAGGCATACCATCAGCTGCTTCTACTCCTACTTCACCTACAATAGGTGATCTCTGTACCTGTGCTATGTCATCCTCTGAGGAAGCCAAATCTAGGAGAATCTGAGCCCACTCAACAGGTGTTGTCTCTGTTAATCCTGTGGACTGATTTTCCAGCTGCAGCAATTTGTTTTGCAACTCTTGAACCTGCTGCTGTAGCAAAAAAAATTGCTGATCTTTTTCTTTCATGGCTTCTTCAGCTTGGTCAATCCATTTGGTCTGGGTTTTAATCACACTCCTTGCAGCATGCAACTGAGTGTGGATGTCAACTTCTTCCTCAGACGTAGAATGTGTCTCAGACTCAGAATGTGTTTTAGACTCAGTATATTTTTCAAATTTAGAATATTTTTCAGACTTAGAATCCATGGGAGTCTGCTCCTCAATCCTAGCTGGTTCAGTATCGAAGTTTAGATGCTCTTCAGACTCAGAGTCTATATAATCAACCAATGGATAGACAGGGCTTATTACAGTTGTTTCCATGGTTAGGTCTAGTTCCATTGGCTGTAATTCTCTATCTGTACTTTCTATTTCTTGTGCATCTTCTTGTGAACTATCTGTCCCAATTTCCTCTTCTTCTGACAAACTGATTGGATCTGCAATATGTACTGGTGTATCTGACAAGATTTTCATTTTCTGAAGTCTTGCAGACCTTCTCAACCCTGTTGGTTTTGGGTGTTCCTGAGCAGATGCAGCTTCTGCTTGTTCTGGAGCAGCTGCAGATTGTTCTGTTAGGTCAGGGACAGACATGGGTTCTGTTATTGATTCTGGAGCAGATGCCTACCCACTGGAACCCCTAGTTTCTCTGCTGGGCTGTACATTGTCGACAAATGTCACTTTTCTTCTTTTTAACCGGGATTCAGATGTTGATGCATGTTGACTCCTAGTTCTGGAAGATGGGGGACTGTCAGGTAAAGGGGGACTTCTATGTTCAGAGGGCTCTGGTTGAGGATTTTCTTCTGATTCTCCCTCTGTTTCCTCTTCCTCTGGTGCAGGGTTTGAATCATCAGTTTCTGCCCATGGAGAGAAGAAACGGTCAAAGTTCCTAGGGTTTCCCCTGAAATGGTATTTGCAGATGAGTTTAATTAGCCCATGATGTTTAGGGCTTCCCTTCCCTACTTGATACTTTAGGGCCATGGCTTTCAGTTCTTGGTAAAGATACAAAGGAATGTTTACCCTAAGTTCAGGTTTGGCTGCTCCATGGCGTAGGTGGTTGAGGAGACGGAGGTGTGGGCCAGACACAACAGGAAACTGGCCATCACAGGTAAGATACCTCATAACCCACATTGCTACATCATCCCAAGGAGCCGGAAAGCTAGACCTTTTGACCCCTTTACACACATTTTTATTCATTAAAAATTCTATTTGCCTGTCCCCTTCTTCCTTAAATTGATTCACTAGGTCTGTTAAAATATTTCTATCGGTTTTAATAATTTGCACACCTTGAAGGGGAAATTCAGTAACCTGACTAAGTATTTCGGGGGTTACCTGGATAGACATCCCGCCAATATGCACTCTATTGTTTCGGAATGTGCATGCGAATTCTGTCGCCAGGCCCTCAGAATAACCGTCGAATTTACGTAGAAATGGCAGAAATCCTCCATCGGTAAAAATTTGCAGGGATGCAGCATCGGTTTGCAGGTAACTAATGTTTTCAGGTTCGGCTCTAACCTTCTTTCCGCCCATGGTATCGTCTGCTGCTTTTTGTCGGTGACTATGAATTTTTACAACCTGCGGCTGTGTTTTCTATTTTTAGGGCTTTTCAATCCTTTTACCAGCGTCGAAACTGCTTCGAAACATGCAGAATGCCATGGCAGCTTTTACGACGTCGTCTACCCTTAATTGTCGCTTGATTTCGTTATGGTTGCCACCTTTCACATGCTGCACAGAATCCGAGACTCGTAATCCCTTTTTCCAACCAAATAAATCATCGCTGGCCACGTGTCATCAAATTTTACCCAAAATTTTATTCCTGCCCTTAATGACTTATTCCTGCGCTTAGTGATATAAAATAGTTTTATTCCTGCGCTCTGGAATAAAAATAGTTTATTCCTGCGCTCTGGAATAAAAACAGTTTATTCCTACGCTCTCTTTTTACTAGTTCCGACGCAGTTTTCTCTTTTGCATTCTAGAGCAAGATTAGGCAGAGGCATTTGTAAAACACTTTCTACTTTTGATTCCCCTTTTTTATGCTTTATACTAATCACGGATAAATACACTATATACTAATGATTTACACTATTCAGAAAATGAGAAGGCACATACCTGTTAAAACCATTTTATCTACATTTCAGGGTGCTCCTGCTGAAATTTCTAGCTAACCAGTCTTTGAACTAAGGCAGGTGCAATCTGAAAATAGGTAAAACAATGGTCATAGAACAATGAGGGTGAAACCAATTAGGTAAACATGTTGAAACCCCGGTTTTCATGTAAACCCAACTCAGGAGCGCCTCAAAGAGGTTTTCACTTTCTGAGTTTTTTATTATTATTTTTTTTTGTTTTTTTTTTTTTTTAACTTGTATCATTCTGCTGAATTCGAGATGGAAGAAGAGCTTTCTTCCCAAATGTGTACATCCAAACTTCCCAATTGCTTGAGAAATTCCTCCTTGTTTTGTGGTTTATGGTACATACGAAGACGATGTCCATTTACCACCAATTTGCATTGTGAGTCATCGATAGGTGTAAGGCGAACAACTCCATTGTCAAACACTTCCTCAATTTGGTACGGCCCAAGCCATCTGGTCTGCAACTTTCCAGGAAAGTCCTTGTATTGTGAATCAAACAACAAGGCCCAGTCACCTTGCTGAAATCTTCGCTGCTGAATGTGACTATCATGCCACATCTTCCTTTGTGCTTGGATCACCTCTGTCTGATGTAGGGCATCCATGCGTAGTTCATCCAATGCATCAAGTTGCAGAATGCGATCTTCTTGTGCTTGTGACAGATCAATACCTACTTCCAAAGCAGTTCGAAGAGTTAGTAATTCAAATTCAATAGGCAAAAGAGGTTGTTTTCCATAAACTAATTCATATGGGGTAAATCCAGTGGTGGATTTCCATGTGGTATTATAAGCCCAAATAGCTTCTGGTAACTTGTCTAGCCAATTCCTTCTATGGACTGCTATGGTTTTGGTCGGAATTCGTTCTAATTCTCTATTGGTCACTTCAACTTGGCCATTGGCTTGTGGATGATAAGGTGAGGATTTTCTGTGTTTGACTTGATAGAGTTGAGTGAAGGCTTCAACAATTTTTGAAGTAAATTGGGGTCCTTGATCAGTTGTGATGGATTGTGGGGCTCCAAAACGCAGAAAAATCTGTGAATACAGAAAATCAGCAACTTTCTCTTCACGAGCATGCTTAAAGGCATCGAGCTTCTACCCATTTGGTAACATAATCAGTACATACCAAGATATGTACTTTGCCTTTGGAAGGAGGATTAATGGGTCCTACAAAATCTAAACCCCATATTTCAAATGGTTCTGTTCCTATTTGAGGTTGTAATGGCATTTCACTAGTAAAAGTAGGTTTTCCCATTCGTTGGCAAGCATCACAATGTCTTACGTACCTTTTTACATCTTTGTGCAAAGATGGCCAATAGTATCCGGTACCCAAGATTTTGCGAATAGTGCTTTTGACTGAATAATGCCCTCCTGATGGTTCATCATGGCATGCTCGTAGGATGTCATATGCTTCATCCTGGCGGATACACCTACGTAAAACATGATCAGGACTGCATTTAAACAGTAATCCTTTTATCCATTTAAAAGAAGAGCTTTGCTTGATTAACTGTTTCCTTTGTTTAGGGGTAAAGTGAAGAGGAATCTTCCCTGTAACTAAGTAATTAGCTATGTCTGCAAACCATGGAGATTGTACAGAGACAACAAACAACTTTTCATCTGGGAAGGTATCTTCTACAACTTCCCCTGTATCTGCATTTGGTATTCTTGACAAGAAATCTGCAACTACATTAGATTTCCCAGGCTTGTTTACTATGGTAACATCAAATTCCTACAATAGAATCAACCAACGAATAATTCTTGCACTAACCAATGGTTTATTCATCAAGTATTTGATTGCAGTATGATCTGTATGGATGAATACTTGATACCCTGTGATGTAGTGTCAGAATTTGTTAATAGCATAGACTACAGCCAAGAATTCTTTTTCAGTGGTAGTGTAGTTTTTCTCAGCTCCTGTCAAGTTTTTACTGATATAATATATTGCATAATGTTCCCCATTTTCAATCTGTCCTAACACAGCTCCAATAGCATTATTGGAAGCATCAGTTTGAATATGAAAGGGTAACTCCCAATTAGGACCTCTTAAAATAGGTGGAGTGGTTAACTTCTCCTTTAACTTTTCAAAGGAATTTTGACATTCAGAAGACCAAACAAATTCAGAATCTTTCATGAGCAAAGCAAACATGGGATTTGCTATGGTACTGAAATTAGCAATGAATCTACGATAAAAACCAATGTGTCCTAAGAAACTGCGTACATCAGTCTGAGTTTGTGGAGGAGGGAGGTTTTTGATGACTTCAACCTTCTTAGGATCAACCTTGATTCCATAAGAAGAGATATGATGTCCTAGAACAATTCCTTCCTCCATCATTAAGAAGCATTTCTCAGGATTAAGAGAGAGATGGTATGTTTCACAGTGAATCAACACTTTTTCAAGCTGTTCTAATGCATATTCAAAATTATCCCCAAATACTGTGAAATCATCCATATAAATTTCAACACTTTCATTGGTTAAATCAGAAAAAATTGCTAAAACAGCTCTCTGAAATGTTGCTGGAGCATTACATAACCCAAAGGGTAAAACTCTGTAAGCAAAGGTTCCCCAAGGACATGTAAAGGTAGTCTTTTCCTGATCTTCTGGGGCAACTTGAATTTGGTTATACCCGTTGAAACCATCAAGGAAACAAAAAAATTTCTTTCCAGCAAGGGTATCCAATACTTGGTCTATGAATGGTAATGGAAAATGATCCTTATGTGTGGCCTTATTCAACTCCCTATAATCCACACATACTCTCATTTTACCATTTTTCTTTGGAACAATGACCAGTGGTGAAACCCATTTACTGTCGAAAATTGGATAAATGAATCCAACATCTAAGAGTTTTTCAATTTCCTCTTTCACAATTTCTTTTAGAGCAGGATTCAAACGTCTCTGAGGTTGCCTTACTGGTTTTACATTTTCTGTGTATATCCTATGTGTACATACCTCAGGATGAATGCCTGTCATGTCTTTATAATTCCATGCAAAAGCTTGAACATGCTTTTGTAAGACTGCAAACAACTTGGCTTCTTGGTCCTCAGTTAGCCAGCTATTAATGTTCAAAAATTTACCTGGCTGGATTTCAATTTGTTTGATCCCTGGATAGATAGAACTAACTGCTTCATAGCTACTGATCAATGCATTTAATGGACAATGATGTGGCTGCAGAGTATGAAATGTTCTAGAATCTGACTCAGAGGTGATACCTGATGGAATCAGAGGACATTTGAATGTGTTAAGGAGATGATGATGCCATCCATGTGGTAGTGTGAATGATCTCGTTTGACTGGGCATGGATGACAGAAGTTCAAAATTTTGTTCCTCCTCTTGCCACAACAACCGATGAACAAGAGTTTGATCATCAGTTAGTCCTTCTGATTGTAATGTTTCAATTAGGACAGTTTCACTCTCAAATATTTCTCTCCCAGGTGTTGTGATTTCCTCAATATGTTCTTTCACTATGATTGTAGCCAAAGTAGCAATGGTTTCTTGTTCGATTCTTCATCAGATTCAGGATACCAAATTTGTCCAAAAAATTTAGTTGAAGGTTGAGCTGGTGGATACAAAGAAATTTTTTGCAGGTCAATACCATTGGAAATGGTCATTTCCCCTGATCTGCAGTCTATAAATGCAGCTGCAGTAGCCAGCCAAGGTCGTCCTAGAATGATAGGGTATCCATTGACTGAAGTCCTAGGCTGCAACACCAAGAAGTCTACAGGATATTCCCATGAAGAGACTTTAATGGCCACATCTTCTAAGATACCTTCTGGTTTAGCTACTGACCTATCTGCCATTTCCAAGACTGTGGTGGTAGGACTGAGATTATGGAGCTGCAGTTTTTGCATTGTGTCTTTAGTCATTACATTAATTGCAGCTCCAAGGTCAATTAGCACATTAGGAATTTGCATCACTCCAATAGTAACTGTTACTACTGGACTGCCTGGGTCACTATACTTGGGAGGAACTAGTTTCCCAGCCAATAGATCAGCTAATTTCCCTTCTACCTGAACAGTTTTAGGAAAGGCTTTCTTTTTTCTACCAGGTTTCTTGATACATAACTCCTGAATAGTCTTTTTGATTAAAGGTATATCCCTTATTGCTTGCAGCAAAGGAAGAGAAATTGACACCTTTTTGAGTTCTGTTACTAATTCTGATTCAGGGGTAGTATCAACATGTTCAAACCTTTCAGGGTATGGCAAAGCTACTGGAGAAGATTCCTGCATTTTTGCTATTTTTTCTTCTTTTTGTTGTTGTTGCAGTGCCTCTTGATTTGGAGGTTCTTGTTTCTCACTAATTTCTTCAATGGTGGGTGGAACAGGTTCAGGTAAAATCTTTCCTGAACGCAGCTGGATGTTACTACAGTCAAGTACATGAACTGCAGCAGTGTCTTCAGACTCAGCCTCATAAATAGGGGTTGTTTGTCTGGCATTATTTGGGTTAGTCATAGGCTGAGCTGGGAGTGGAGGTTGTTTTACTGGTTGCATTTGTTGATGTTGTGTTCTTCCCTAAAAATTTGGATTAGGAGCTGGCAACAAGTTTTGAGTTTGCCCTTGATACCTTTGTTGTCCTTGATAGGGTGGATATTGTTGTCCTTGATATGGTGTCCCTGATATTGTTGTCCCCATATTTGTCCTTGTTGTGTCCATTGTGGAGGCATGGTATGCCAAGGTGGGTTCATCCATCCAGATTGTGACCAATCTGGAGGAGTTGTCCAAGGTTGGTTCCAAGGTTGTGCAGAAGCTTCTACTTGTCCCCATGGCATATTCATATTCCAAGGAGATTGTCCCCAGTTTGGAAATCTAGGAGCATTGGGATATTGTGCATAACCACCACCAGATCTCTGCCCAATAGCATTAAGTTCTTCTGTTTGGGTGCCCAAAACAGATTTTAGATGAGGCAACAAAGGACATCTATCTGTTGAATGTTCCTTGGAACAAATTCCACAAATAGAAGTTTTGTTTAAGGGGCAGTCTTGCAAGGCATGCTTATTCCTACACCTTGGGCAATAAATTGCTAAAGGTGGTGTAGAATTAGATTTTGTGTTTCTCTCACCTAATGCAGTATTAAGTTGAACAAGGATATCAGTTTTTAAATTGGCCATTTCCTCCATCAACTCTTTTATGTCATTATTGCCAGAATTCCTTTTCTTTCTCCGTTGGTGAGTGCGGGAATAGTTTTTACATAACTCCACAATATCTTCAAGGTCAAGTTGATCTATGTCTCCTTTTCCCATTAAATCTAACACTTCCCTAGATTCATCCTGCAATCCTCTTAAGAAGATAGGCTTTAAGAAATCAGGTTCTACAGCACCACACCTCTTTTGGACAAAGGCAAAGCGATCAAGATAATCTTCTAGACTCTCATCTTCTTCTTGCTTGATCCTAAACAACTCATCTTTCCTGTTTCTTACTCTACAATAATCCTGATATTTATTTAAGAATGCAGTCTCCATTTCATCCCAGGTATTGATTGAGTTAGGTTCAAGATTGCTCATGAACCATCGGAGAGCAGCGTCCTTAAGTGTGGAAGGAAACAATTTCAATTTTTGATTATCATTTATGTAGTCATAAGTTTGACATAACACTTTGAATTCAAACAAAAATTGATCAAGATCTTCTGAAATAGTTCCCCTAAAAATTGGCAATATGGATGGGGAGATTGTTTTCATGGGGGCATCTAGAAGTGGATCCAACCAAATGGGATATTCAAAAGTTTTAGGAGGATCATCAAGATTATCATATCCACCTGGAGGTGCTGCTGCTGCAGCCATAGTTGTTTTCCTTCTAGAGTATGATGGGAATAGTCCAGTCAGAGGGGAGTGTTTAGCAGCTAGTGCTTCAAAAAGCTCTCTTTCTAATTTTTCCAAAAATGCATCTGATGAAGAAGGTATGTCTGGCTTATTTTCCTCAGGGATTTCAAATGTAGGCAAATCTTCATCAGACCGAGCAGGTCTCTTTGGTGGTTCAGAGCCACTTCGGATAAACCTCCCTCTTTCGTCCCTTAGCCTATGCATTCATGCCTATTCACTAAATAAACTGAAATGCAGTATTTCAAGAATTGTAACACAATTCTTGACCTGTTTCACTTTTTCTAACAACACCTATTATTCCCTGACAACGGCGCCAAAAATGATGAGTGTCATTGTTCATTCATCATTTAATCATTATATGTGTCAGTCCAGGGCGGTGTCCAAAGGCTGTATACGATAGAAGGTGTCACAACTGCAGGTTCAATCCATTCAAGAACAGGGTTTTATTGGTGGAACAGTTAGTGTTTTTGGGGGTTTTTGTGTGACCTCTAATTCCTAGAACTGGAAATCAAATTGCAGAAGATAAAAACTAAATTAAAACTGTAGTAAATGGAAATTGCAGAATTTGAAAGAGCAGGAAATGAAATGTTGCTGAATTGAAATTGACAGAAAGCAAATTACAGAAAATCACACACAGTTGCTGAAGGATAAACTAACTACAATTTCTCTGAGCATGTTATAAATCTATAAAATCAAATTAACATCTATTGCAAACTGGAAATGTCACAAATCTGGAAATTGCAGTAAATTACAGAAAACTGGAAATTGCTGCAAATCTGGAAAATGACAGGAAACCTAAAATTGCTGCAAAGCTGAAACAAAAATATTGAAATTGCAGGAAATATGGAAAATACTGTCAAATGCTGAAATCTGAATTTAAAGCTGCTAAAGAAATGAAAACTGGCAGAATTCTGCTAATCTGCTGCAGCAAAAAATTAGCAAGATATTCTGTCAGAAGTTGCCTTCCTCTGGTCCTGCAAGTGGCCCTTGCTTCCAGAACTAGATGAAGGTGAAGAGTTATGCTAAGGAAACTTAAATGCCAACCATCAACTCAATCATGCTAATTGATAACTAGAAAATTGCACCTTTTATTAAATCTAGAAATGCATTACAGTAATGCAGGAAAAACCTGCAGATTACTGTTCTGCTACAGAAATAACTGCACTCTATTGCCTATTTCTCTCCTATATGTCTAAAATGCCTATATCTCTATATGCTCAACCGTGCTGGGAGCTTTCTTATTTATAATGCAGTGTTGATATGCTTGGTTGCTGATTTGCAGGGATTTACAACTGTTTGCACAACTGTTTCCTGAAATGCATGAACTTGCTTTGTCAAAACTTGATCCATTCAACCTTATTAAGCTGCATTCATTGAGGAAATCAGTTAACATGAGCTGGGACAACTTTCTGGTCAATTGCCATTAATTTCTTTTACCGATTTGTCACTTTTTGACCGTCTTCTGTTGTTCCCGCGCTATTCCCTATTCCTGCGCTATTATTCCTGCACTGCTCCGAAATAACAGGGAGGTGAATTTTAGTTGCTTTTTCATGCTTCAAATGCATAAGGAGGAAGTTTTAGACCACCTGGATGGTCTTCCCTTATCCTATTGCATAGGTGGCATGTGCGGGAGTGACTGTTTCCAAGCCCTATTGTAAATGTACAGCTGGTTGGAACTATCACAGTCTTACCCTGTTTTCCTGCACAGTCAGCTACAGGGGACAAGTTCCTTGGCGCCTTTTGCATTTGAATTAGTTCAAAATAGAGGAACATTATTACTAAGCACCAAACATTCAACAATGATTATTGATTCTGAATTCCTATTAATAAATTAGCTGAAAACAGGTGAAACTGCAGAAATAAACAGTAAAACAGAATATATGCACTTAACATTTCAGAATATGCAAAACATAAATACATAATGCATTTTACCCAAAATCAGCATAAAAACATAATAAAAAGGGTGATTCAAATCAGTAGAATGTATCAAAAAGTGTTTATGGATGAGGCAATTCCTGGCCTCATCACTCAGGGAATTTGAAAACTTAGGTTGCTCTGGGATTGAGCCATAAAAATGGCTCTTATTTATATCAACCTAGGGCATGTTAGGGTTTCAATGACACTAATCGTGTGGCTAAGATTAAAGCACATCTAAGGGTAGATATAAAATTTAGGTTGTGTCATGGATTTATATAATTGTACGAATGAGATTAAATAAAATCGGATGGCTTGGACTGATTTATTTATATAAATATATATTTATTAAATATATATAAAATATAATATATAAAATATTATTATTTAAGTAAATAGATATATATAAATAATAGGCGAAAATGGCAGGAAAAATAGGATGGAGGGCAAATGACTATGTTTTGGATGTGGAAATGATGGGAAGGCATGGATGGACGACAAATGGCTAGATTTTGGTGTCTACAATGTTAATATATCCCCATGGTACCTTTATGGTATAATTGTAAATATGTAATAGATTAGGGTGTGAGTCTATAGTTTAGGAGTGTGATTTATATTTTTCCTTTATGTAGGTGTTTATGTATAGAATGTGTAGGAGTGTGCAATGTGTCATAAATTTACAAGTGTATAAATAGAAGTGTGCACGTATCATAGATTAAAGTGTGCAAATAGAGAGTCAAGAGTCATGTATAGAAGTGGCAATATGAGAATTCAAAATACATGTGAGAATTTATCTTATCTTAGAGGTGTGAGGAGAGCAATAGTAAAGTATTGAAGAGTCATCTATGAAGACTATATTATGGATATAAAGCTCCATGTAATGTATATTTATCTAATATTATCAAAGTATCTCAAATCACATTCAAGCATTAATAATATTGAAGCTTGTATGAATATTTTGAGCAATTATACTATAAGTTTTATTCATGTTATTGCATGAATGATTTTGGTCATTTTATTCATATTATTGTTGTGAATGTTATGTTTATTATTTTTTCCATTTAATATAGTGATTGCTATTATATTTGAAACTACTCAAAATATTGAATATTAGGACTTATGATAATCTAGCTAAAAATCCAATATTTTTACTACTACTTACATTTCCCTACATTGCTATGTATAATTTATTAAGGATGAGTGTAGCATATTTGTATACCATCACCATGCAAATTATGTGCATCAATAAAAAAGACCATAGTAAGAGAAGGGCTTGAAAATATTTTTTCATGCCACAACTTGACACCTTTGTATTTGTTGCTATTCATGGTGGTGTAGGTGGTGATGAGTTGTAACCTTATCAAAGAGTTGCATTATTTGACTCTTTAACCTTTTATTCCTCTATTATTATTTATTTTGAAAGGTCCTCTTTTGAATATTTATCATACCTTTCTTTTGGTTTTTCCTTGTGCTTGTATAATTGTGCTTCCTTGGAGTTTGTTTCTACTTCTTTCTTGGACACTATTTCATCTACTTATCTATAATGAATTCTTCTTGTTTGTCAATATATCCTTTCTATTTTTTGAAAAATATTCTTTAATGTTATATTATTTTTTCTATTTTAAAGTTTCATAAACTTGTTTTGCATATTCATACTAATAGAATACAATGAATCCAATGATAGAAAAATATAATATCCACATAATCCTTACCTAATCTAAATATATATATATATATATATATATATATATATATATATATATATATATATATATATAAAATATATTTATCCATATAGAATTATGGAATCCAATTATTAGTAAAGTTCATAATAAACTTCCAGCTTAGAAAGGTAGATGGATATCGTTAGTAGGAAGAGTGCAGTTAATTAAGTCAAGATTCCATAATAAACTTAGAGGCCATTTAAACATATTATATGTGATTGTATATTATGCCAAAATTATTTAAAAAAAGTTTAATCTATATTATGTGATCCTTGTTATGGTCAAGTTTGCATGATACAAGAAAAATTTCTTTGATGAAATAGAGTAAGGTGTGTGATGATAAAACTAGGGGAGATCTTGGTTTAAGTGTCCTTGCAAATACAAACTTAGCTCTTAGGGAAAAAGTTATTTGGATATTGTACAAAGAGAGTCAAAGAAAATCGACAAGAATTCTTCTAAGCATGTGGAGTGCAATAACCCAAGTTTAATATTTATTAGAACTCTCTCTACTAAATGGTTATGATCTTTAGAATGATTTAAAAAAATCTATTGATCTAATGATTAAAAGTTTAATATGGGTGGTAGGAACCAAAGAAAAATATTCTATTTGGATGAATACTTGGTGTGATAAAAAATCACTCAATTTAGATCCAATTTTGAAACCTTGGATGAGATTGCTTCAAAATAAATATGGTTATAGGGTTTCAAATATTTTGTACAAGTATCAGGAAGGAAGATACAAATGGAAAGATATTTTTTTACAAGTGTACAAAACATTGATGCTAGGAAGCAATTAAGTAGAAAGATAAAAATTGTGATTATTTTGAAGGGATCCAAGGATAAATTTATTTGGGAGTTAAATAGCTCAAGATAATAAACAACAAGAAGTGGATAATGTAAAGCACCAAAAAAATAGTAATATCACTAGAATATGGAGAGATATTTGGGATAGCCCAAGCATTCCTAAATTTAAAATGTTTGTTTGGCTAGAATAATTTTATCTTGGGATAACCTTATGCAAAGGGGGCTCCATGGTCCCTCTCAATGTGTTCTTTGTAAAAAGGAGGAGGATAATATAGACCATATCTTGGCACATTGCTCATTAGTATGAAAACTATGGCAATGGATTCTTAATATATTTGGTAAATGTAGGGTTATGCATAAGGGGTCAGCCCCAAAATGTATTTATAAAAATTTGGAAAATTAGTTTCAAAATCTAGGCGAATATTGTCCAAACACATGTAGAAGGTTCACTATTATTAGGGGAAATATTGGAAATTTAAACTTAAAATGGTCAAATTATTATAAAATTAGGGTGAATCAACCCCCAAAAAAATTGCACCCAAAATTTTTTGGCTAATGGGCCCTGGTCAAGGGTCCCAAATATTAGCCAATTCCAAATTTTGAAAATCCTAATTTTAGCCAATTTGGCAATAAATAACCGCTATGCATAACCCTAGGTAAATGCATGGTGATGAATAGAAAAAATGAATATTGGTTAAAGCAATCGTAGAGCACTTATAAAAGTGAGGTTTTACAAAAAATATAGGATATATAAAAAGATACAATACTATAGATTGCATGGATAGAAAGGAATAGAAGATTATTTAAAAAAAAAGGAAATTAGTTTAGAGGTTATGAAAAGAAAGATATGTTTAGCCATAGAGGAGTCTAAACCAACCCTATCAACTCACCCAACCTCAAATCTAGAAGTAGAGAGCATTGATATATGGAGTCAAGTCATTAAATGAAATGATGATGTTGAGTACAAGAGAAGCAAAAAGAAAGCAAAGAATATAGACTAGAAACCACCAAATGTGGAGTGGGTTAAATTAAATTTTGATGGAGCATCTAAAGGAAATATAGGACCAATAGGAGGAGGAGGAATAATTAGAAATAATAGAGGAGATATTTTGTCTCATTACACTTTCAATAGTGGATTTAAGATATATGCCATCAAATAAAATGAAATAGAGTATGGATGGAAGGTGATTCTCTTATAGTAATAAATATAATTTTGAGGAAAGCAAAGTCTCCATGGAACATACAATAGATAATTATGGAAATTGAATATTTTGCTAAAGATTTTCAAGAAATTAGGTTTACACATAGATTAAGGGAAGGAAACAATTGTGCATATAGGCTAGCCAATAAAGGGGTTTTTATTGAGGATCATGAAGTTAAATTCTCCTTTCCATGGTTAGAGAAAGTAGTAATTTTAGCTAAAGATGACAAGAAAATGTTGACTACCTGAATCAAATAATGATTAAGATTTACTTTAATGTTTTCTATTGGTAATATCTACTTTATTTTATAACAATAATGTGTTTTCATATAAACTATTTATTATAATTTTTTTGGTTGCACTTGTGTTTCAGGAAGGAAACTAGCAATCCATATTTGGTAAAGCAGACTATGATAGTGCGATATTTTAAAAATATTACTCTACTAAGATGCAATGCATAGATAGTAGAGGTGAATTTTTGGTATTGTGAAGGCTTCTATAGAAAAGTTTCAAGAAGGATGGTGAATTATAGAATATTTGTATTCATATAGAAACTAGAAAATATTCAAAAAATTAATATAAAAAATTCAAACATTTTATGTAAAATGATTTAGGTTTCTAGCTGTAGCATCTCAACTGAGATGATAAGTTTATATATTTGTAAACTATCAAGCTCTAAATAAGAGAGTTGTAATTTGTAAAGGGTGGGGACCCAAGTACAACCCCTTATTATCCAGCCAATATATATATACAAAATAATATTTTAGTCCTTAAAAATATGAATAGTCTTTTCCTCAACCTTGGATGTCTTTAACATTCTTTTATTTAACTTGTAACCTCTTAGCCAAACTAATATTGTTGAAATACTACTTGTTTCTAGGACCTATGGAAATAATAACCTTTCCTTCTAAATACATTTATAAACCTTAAAAGTAAATGTTTCATATGGAAAAATATTTTAACCCTTCATTGACTCTTACAAATATAAAGTTTATATTCCTTTAATTTGCACACTCTTCCTTATTTTTCCCTCTTCTATAATGATCCTCATCGCACAACCATTAGTTATGGATTAATTAATGGATTAAACTTACCTTTATCTTTTGGAGCATGGTACTGCTGATATCCTTTGTATGTGCAAGACTAGGTATGTGCATTGGATGGATAAGTTGCTTAGTGGAAAAGGTGAGTTGGGAAATGATGATTCAGCTCAAGGGTACATGGAAGCCCCATAATTGCATTTCATGTAGGATTGCATGAATGATTTTTTTGTGGTTTATCTATGTTTGCTTCACTTGGAAAAATGCTACTGTAGATATAAGTGATACATTATGATTTTATTGGCAATGAATATGCTAAGCATGGGAGCCATTGGCAGTGAATATGCTAAGCATGGGAGCCATCATGCTAAATTACTAATATAGAGTTTAAATTGTATTTGAAAATGGGTATATTTTTCGTAGTGAAATAAGGTATGCAAATGGTTTTAAGCCACCATGCTAAATTACTAAGATAGAGTTTAAATTGTATTTGAAAATGGGTATGTTGTTCGTAGTGAAATAAGGTATGCAAATGGTTTTAAGTGGCAATGATGATGGGAGCCACTAGTTTGAAAATGCATGTGTGTGTGATTGCTTGTTATGGCATGAGAGTTTATGATTTAAAATGATATTTTGTTTATATATGAATTTATTATGGTAAATAAGTTTACCATGTATGGAAGTTTTTATAAATATCATTTTTGCATTACTTAAGTGTAAGAAGATTGGTTATAATATTATTAATCTTATTTTATTTAAAATGAGTGTAAAATAGTTTACACTATTATGAAAATAGTTATTGTTTGGAATATTAAAGAAATGATTAAAATTTTGGCAGAGCTAAGTTTTATTAAAAAATCCATGTGGATAGATGCACTCTCCATGTTTGTTGTAAAATCATCATGAATGGTTAATGGTTATGATAACTTGGTGTGCACATGAAGTTGAGGAGAGGAGACTCAGCAATATGGCACTATGCAATGAGGGAGAGGTAAACAAATTTTAGCTTCTTTGTAAATCATTTTGGGGAAGGAAAAACAAAAGAAAGAGAAGGTATTTGGAAGGAAAAAAAGGAGAATGGGTGAGACAAGGGAGAGTGGAAATCGAAGAGCATAGAACGGTGTAGTTGGAAAGAAAGAAACAGATCAATTTTTCTACAAGTTCTAATACAACATATGCATTCTCCATGCTTTTCTAATATGTTAAACATATCTCACTTTTCATTGTGTGAAACATTGTTGTGTTGCCATGCTAATAGATGGTGAATGAAAGCAATGGATTTGATTATTTTAACCCTACCATATTAGTGATCTTTTCGCTGTATGAAACATTATTGTGTTATTGTGCTAATAGATGGTGAAGGAAAGCAATGGAATTGATAATTTAACACTACCATATTAGTGAACTCTTCACTGTGTGAAATATTGCTATGATGCTATGTTAACAGATAGTAAATAAAAGCAATGGAAAAGTAGATGAAATACTGAATTGCTAAGATTTAATATGTATTATAGGAAGTAATGTAATGCTGATAAAATATTGTTGTTATGTTGTGTTGTTTTATAATGTTGGAAAATATTGCATTACCAAGAAACATTATGTTGTTACATTGTTGTGTTGTTGTAAGCTTTGCATTTGGAAGCAACAAGGTGATGGGTGCAGTGAGTGAGTTGTACTCTTATTTAAAACAAAATGAGAGAAAAAAATTTGAACTTATACTTATCTAGGGACTAGGAAACACCTCATGATGATGGAGGTAGGTTTCATGGAAGTCTTACCTGGTGAGAGAAGGTAGCTTGTAACAAAAAAAAATATATAATGGCAAATGCTTTGACAAGTTTCGAAAAAGAAATTAGTGGATTTTTGTATGTTGTCTATGTTAAATTAATTTGCATTTAGGCATGTTAAAATTTGCATGTTCATTAATTAAGATTCATATCTGATCCCTGGCGATGACTCCAATATTTTCCCTATGTGGACTGTTGACTATTTGGAAGTAATAGGTATGGTGTTGAGCAAGTTTGGGAAGTACATTGCCAGAAGCTTGCGGTGGGGTACATTACACCAACATTGTTGTAGTATGGACACCAATAACCAAGGTAGTGAACGTATATTACTTTGATTGTAACTTTAGTAGTGGAGCATTGGAATTGTGTACCAACCGGATAACTTTTGAATGTCTCTCTGGCATCAAGATTGTAAATTATATCTCCAAATACATTAATGTATTTTGATAGGAAAATCGGTCTTACATCTTGCTATTGTTATTTTTATTTAAGAATCCTGAAATGAGTTGATTGTCGAAAATTTTGAGTCAAAGTTGTCATTGATGTCAAGGAACGAAGTTGTTATTGATGTCAAGGAATAAGCTACCATTGATGCCAAAAGGTCAAAAGGATAAATGCAAAAGGTTGATGGTAAAAGAACTTCATAATATTTATTCGTAATATTATGTGAAGCATAAGTAGAAGGGTTTTTATTAAAACCATGGATGAGAAAAAATAAAAGGTTTTTATAAAAACCCAAGGAGGCTTTTAATTTCAAATTAGAAAGCCCAAGGAAGTTTTAATATTTAATTTATAAATATTTAAATTCAAATTGAATTTAAATTTTATAAATAAATATTAGTTATTCAAAGTGGTAAAGCTAGAGGAGGCTTTAATATTTAATAAATCTAAAAAAATTAAATATTAATTTATATCTTTTAAATTTTAGTGAATTTAAATAACTATAAATTGAATATTTTGAAGTTAAAACATAAACATTGATCCCCAACTAATTCATCTCCGTCGACGTGCATGGGAAAAAGGGCATAAGGTATTTATACCTCAGTCAAACTTTAGCTTGGTGTTTCGATTAATTGCATCTGCATTTTTATTGAAAAAGCTCATGCACTATGTAAAACCAAATTTTGGTGTATTCAAGACGTTGATGTGCTTGGTTTCTAGCACCATCTAGTGGCTAGCTAAGGTGGCATTTGACTTGGCACTTGTGGTAGAGTGGTGATGGGTTCGAAACCCAATGATAGCAAGTTTAGAAGTTTATCTTTTGCATATTTGTTTCGATGGTAGCAGAGGAGGTATTAGAGTGTGTGGGAACTCTAGCTCACACATGAGCACCTAGCTCACATGACAACCAAGGCTGCATCTAGGGTGCTTGGGGAGGTAGCATCATGGGTTTAAAACCCACTAAGGACAAATGTACAATTTTAATTAATTTTTTATTTGCCCTAAGGTTTGATGTGAGGTAGTTGGGAGGCATAAGGATTAATTAAATTTTAATTTCTTGTGGTGATTTTTCATGGTAAAATAGTGAAGGGATTTATAAGGAGTTTGATTTTAATTTTAAAATATAGTCTCAATTGTTATATTTGCATATTGGAGGAGTAAGCCATTTAAGGTGTTGATTTTATTTTAAAAGGACTTTTTGCCAAAGGGATTATTGTGAAAGTAATTGTTCTAATCCTTTTAAGGTGTTGGATGTTATTTTAAATATGGAGTGATAAGGTGTATTTGTGTTTGATATTATTTAGTATTGTGATTCCTTGAGAGAAATTATTATCTTCTAACCTCCTTGAGTTTGGAAAAGAAGTGTTTATGATTGTGGTATATTTTTATGGTCTACTCCTCATCAAGAAAAATGTATGAGCACATTCTTCTTTGGTTGAGTTGATTGGTTGGTTTTTTGGAAAATAACTTTGGAGTGAAAAGGACTTGATTAGTTTCCTTATTGAGTTGTTGAGATATTGTGAAGTGAATGCTATGCACCTTGTTTGATAAGCATTTTTGTTGAAGTGAATGGTTGAGTAAAGTGCTTGAACTAGGATTTGTAAAGAATATGAGTATCATTGTTATGTGAAGATTGTTTTATAACCATTGTTGTTGAAGTGAGTTGTTCAGTGAAGAACTTGAACTAGGATTTGCAAAGAACATAAGTATCATTGTTATATGAGATTGGTTGATAAGAATTATTGGAAACATTTTGAGTGAGTGTTCATATACTTGGATTAGGGTTTGTGAGAAAGGATTATTTCATTGAGTGATTGGGTGAGTAGAGTTGATTGAGCCTAGTCAAGTGGATGTGTGATGTGATAGTTCAAGTTCTATGAAACAAATTATTCTATATTTAGAATTGATTTGAGAAAGAGGTTGAGTATTGATGAGTGTGAAACATATTTAGTCTCCAACAATTCTCTATATGTTTTTGTAATAAAAGAGATATTGGAAGTAATTGAGAGTTTGTCAATATGAATCATATTGATTCTCTAAAAATTCTTTGTATGTTTCAAAAGAGTTATTAAAAGTGATTGAACATTGTGATGAATGTGAAGCATATTGAGTCTCTAATAATTCTCTATTTTTTATAAAAGAGTGATTGAAAGTAATTGAGCATTGTGATTAGTGTGAAGCATATTGAGTCTCTAACAATTCTCTTTATATTTCTATGAGTTTGGATAAGTTCTAGTGAGGACTTATTGAGAAGATTTGGATAAATTCTAGTGAGGACTTGTTGAGCAGATTTGAATAAGTTCTAGAGAGGACTTGTGGATAGATTAGTGTGATCTTTTGTGGAAGCTTACAAGATAGATTTGAGACAAGTCTTTGAGAAGACTTGAGACCAGAGTTGATTGATTGATTTTTTCAAACCTTGAGTTAAGGTTTTGGGTAGACCTAGCAAATTTGATTTAAGATTAGATCAAGTTTTATGCGAAGGCTTGAGGATAGATATTGATGATAGATTTGTGCTAGATCGAAGGACTATGTTTAGTGCATATCAATGGACAAATATTGAAGACATATTTATGCTAGACCAAAGGACTGTGTTTAGTACAAACCAGTGGATAGATATTGATGATAAATTTGTGCTAGAACAAAGGACTGTGTTTAGTATAGATTCGAGGATAGAATTTGGTGCATATTTGAGGATAATTTTGTGTGAGACTAGAGATAGATATTGGGAAGATTTGTGCTAAATCGAAGGATTGTGTTTAGTGTAGATTTAAGACAGAGCTTTGAAGGTGACAAAGTATAGAGGATGACAGTATCTAGTGGATAGAGATCCATTAGCCAGGGCAGTGAGGACATGTGTCTTCAATGGATAGAAATCCATTAGCAAGAGCAGTTGGGGCAACAATTCTTCTAGAATATCACTAGGAAGAGCTAAGGAGAAAGGAGTTCTCCTATGGATAGAGATCCATGAACCTGATTAGGGGATTGGTGTCTCCTTTGGATAGAGGTCCATAAACATTGTAATAGGAAAAGGATTCCCAAGATATTGATTGAGAAAATTTTAGTGAAATATTTTTTTCGTGGAGTAGCCCACATTGGGTGAACCACATTAAATTGGTGTCTCTATTGTGTGTGGTTATTTGTGCATTGCTTTGATTATTGATGTTGATATTGCTATCTTTACATTGCATAATATTAATTGGGAAAGAAAATTAAAAAGTGGTATTATATTGTTCCTCCCCTCTTAGTTTAAGCTTTTGTTCTTCATTGATGAAGAAAAACATTGCTATAAGTAGAATATAGGATGAATTTCATCCAAATATAAGATGTTTGACAATGAATTGTTGGGTTATGAATAGTTTTTCAATCGTATTTTGTTGTATAATTAAGAACAAATTTTAGATAGTAAGGATGGTACTATTAGTGTAGTGACTAGTCAACTTGGATATGGTAACAAGAATTTGCTTTCAGTTACTCATTGAAAATGAGTGATAGCTTTAGCTCTTGTTTGGCTTATTGAAAACCCAAGAAATTAAGGAATTAGAGCAAAATTTATCAACCTGATAGGTTTTATTGGAATAAGATAGTACCTTGAACAAGAAAATAAATCCTAAGTGACAACCTAGAAATATCATATGTTGTTTTGGTAGATATGTGACCATGGGTTAAATAATAATCATATTTGTCAATATATTCCACCTACTGCAATAATGAATGGGTGTGAACAAACTGGATTGAAAAATGGAATCATAAGCGATATATAATCTGATGTGCCTTACCTTTGAAGAGGTATTTTTATTATTTTTGCCAATGAAATTTAGATAATGAAAATAATGAAAAAGGGTTATTTTAATTAAGTACTACGGTTGATCTGTGAAATTGAATACATAGGAATGTAAATATAATAAGAAATAATATTATCGTGGATAGATTATTGGAAAGAAAAATAGCATGGTATTTTGGCATATTAATGAAAAGGGAAGTCCAACAAAACTAATATAAACTATTGTTTATATAAGGTAAAATTATTGCACTTAATAAGATTGGTGGAGATTCATTTGGATCCGCAAGAAGAACTGATGTGAAATGTAAATTTAATTATTTAGAAAACATAGACTTATTTGCAATACAAAGAGTGTATTGTTATTAAAAAAATACTACCACCTTGCAGTAAATTAGTTTGGAAGTTTAATACTCCATGATTTAGAAAGGTGTGATTAAAAACAAAAATAAGATAAGTTTATAATCTTTTGACTTTCCTTGGAGTTCGTACTTGGTCAAGTGAATGAAACCAATAATTTTGTTAGCTGATATTTCAAAAAACATTCCATGGTTGGTTAGTGATTAAGAAGAACCCAACTGTGTATTAATTACTTTGATTTACCAAAGTAAAAAGGGAGTCTATTGCTTTCTATTAAGAATTAAATATAAGCAAGTGAGAAGTGAATTCTGTATGGGATTGAACTATGGATAGTACTTAAGTATTTTCTAGTAAGATAGACTTCTTTTGTCAAGCTTCTATGCATATCAAATGTGAATTCCATGCTAATGGATATGAAACTAATGAATGATGCCAATTTTATTTATTAACTAATAGAGGATTTATTATTACCTTATTCTTTTAGTAGAATGTTGCTTAACTAGAATTATGAATTGTTGGTAATATAAATATTATTATAAATCTTAAAATATTTATTCCAAAACAAACTCATATGGAGTGAGTGGAATCATTCATCGAGAAGGTGTGAATGAGTTAACGTGAACACCCAATGTTGCTAAGGTGTGAATATTGCATAGAGTAAGTCTCAAAGAAACTGTAGATTGATAAAATTAGTCTAGATTAAGACTTGGTCAGACCTAGTAATGAGGGATGGTATGGGATGCCATTCCAAGTTTCTATTGGGTAGTACGATTATAAGTACCATGTTCATTTGACTTAGCTAGAATAACCACAACATTTGGTATGGGATAAACATTTGTAAGTCACAATGGACATATGAGAAGAAGTCCAATGTTAGGGTAATGACATGGCACTAACTAACTCTGAGTAAGAGGACAATCAATTAGTCATGGGGATATTTATACGTAATTTTATTTTATACAATTGATAGAATAAGTCGACCAGGTAGTCGAAGGTTCAATATGACTAGGAGTGGGAAAGTATGCATCCACCCTCTAGGTGTTATTGGCCCTAGAGGATAACCCCTACTGTGGATCAACCCACATGACCAGAACAAAAGGAATGATACTATGGTGAATCGTTTCTGTAGAATGACACCTTTACAGGATTTGGTCAATTTCATCCACATGGGTGGTTGTTTGCAACAATCTAAGAATCCCAAAAATAGTTTGATATGTCTGTATTGATTTAAATTAATACTATTGATTTATTGGGTGAAAAATGTGCTAAGAACCCGAAAGCACTCTTATGAACAAAACTATTATTTGAAAGTGTAAAAAATAATACCTGAGGAAATGCTTCACTTATTTTTATGGTACAACCAGTTGAGTAAACTTGGGTTGTTACATCTTCCTTGAGTATTTTTATTTATATAATAGAGTATTCAATGGTACAATCAAACTATCAATCCTTACCTTTCTTCTCTAAGCTTCT
This sequence comes from Wollemia nobilis, assembly GCA_028583015.1. Classification (NCBI taxonomy): domain Eukaryota; kingdom Viridiplantae; phylum Streptophyta; class Pinopsida; order Araucariales; family Araucariaceae; genus Wollemia; species Wollemia nobilis. The sequence continues at coordinate 2,028,876 of JAQPPZ010001711.1, read as the reverse complement.
CATTTGTTTAAAAATACATATTCAACAATTTCCAAGGACAAGTTTCATATACAATGTTTATTTGTATAACTTAGGTACTATTTATTTATTGGGTGAAAAATGTGCTAAGAACCCGAAAGCACTCTTATGAACAAAACTATTATTTGAAAGTGTAAAAAATAATACCTGAGGAAATGCTTCACTTATTTTTATGGTACAACCAGTTGAGTAAACTTGTGGTGTTACATATTCCTTGAGTATTTTTATTTATATAATAGAGTATTCAATGGTACAATCAAACTATCAATCCTTACCTTTCTTCTCTAAGCTTCTCATTTGTTTAAAAATACATATTCAACAATTTCCAAGGACAAGTTTCATATCCAATGTTTCTTTGTATAACTTAGGAAAAGATATCCACCATTTGAGAGCTTTAAATAATAAATAAGATCATTTACCCAAAGAAATATAAAAAATATAAAAATTTAAATATCATCAACCACTGCCTAATATTGATACTATTTTCTATAGAAATTTTTAGTAAGTCCATCACACCCAAAAACTAAAATTAAAATAAAATCTAGGTACTATGAAACTAGGGTTTTATAAAAAATATACTTCAAAGAATTCTTTCTCACTAAATCCAATCATCAATGTCACTAAATAAGCATATGGAAAATTTCCTTTAAAACATAACAAATGAAAGTTGATTTCCTATTATAAATAATGCTAGTTTAATTAATTTCTCTTAAGAAAAAGATATTTGAAAAAAATTCACCATCACTATTCTAAATGAGTAACTTCATAGGGCCCTATATTTCATAATAATGATAATAAGATTTCATATGAATACTATTTTTAAATATTTTTAAATTCTGAATTAAAAAAAAAAAAAAAAACAAGAATAGTCTAAATCATGGGAGTCAACTCAATAAAATTTTTATTATGTATGTACAGGATACTAAATAATACCCCTAAATTTTATTTTTTCCTCTTATTCATATATTATTAGTACCTCTTCCTAATACATTTAATATACCACTTATTTTTCACTATGCATTCTATGTATTTTTTGCTCATGATAGCTTTATAAGTCTTTCTATTTTATATGTTCTATGAGGACCACAACATCTATGAATGCAATAGGTATAAAGTTTTTCAAATTTACTTCAATAACACTAGGGTTCTAGTTTAATGCTTTTAAATATTCCATTATAGTAAGAATGACAATAGAGGTCTAACAACAATACCTTGCTTTAGAGATAAATAATGTTCATCTCATTTAAATAGTTAAGAAAAATAAAATTATTAGTCAATATCAACAAGTCCTTAAAATTCTCATAGAGTATAACCAAATATAATAAACCATATATGAGAAGACAAGTGGGATTATCTATGACAAATGATAGTAAAAGAACCTTGATTAGAATTGTCAATGCTTCATAAGTGTAATAAAGACAAGGTATAGCATGGTCATATTTGACTTCAATTTATAAACTTTTCATATTAGGGCTACAAAGCATTCCCCCAAATACACACATCCCTCTATTCTAGAGAGTGAAAATAAATTTGATTGTTTTCTTGTATCTTATATGGATAATTATATTATCTAAAGAATATATTGAAGGATTAAATAATTTATTTGTAATCATAAATTGATAATGTATCATAAATATATAATAGTATTAAGGTAGGAAAACACCAAGAATACTCCTAAAAATGGAATAACTTCACAAAATATTTTAAGAGTAACACTTGATATATGATGATTCATTACAATGACAAGATAATTTATTTACATACTCATCATCTAATGCTACTTTGGAGAGGGTATAAACCTAACCCTAACCAACTCCTAAACCCTTAACCAACTCATTAATATAATATAATATCCTAATACAGTAAAGCATTGGTTATGTGTGACCCATGCAAACTATCCATTAACACTAGTATGCAATGCAATATCATATTCATAGATACATATCCCTATGTATAACACTATTTTATGGCATAGTATAAAGTTTAAACTTTAATCTCCTCAAAACAAGATATGAATTTCTTCGTTTGAAGAGAAAGAAGTAAATAAAGTAATGCTCCATTAACCCAATTATCCATTTTAACATGGAATATAACATTCTATTGCTAAATTTTTTTTGACAATATAGCACATGTAGTATATGTGATAATTAAAATATCCATCCACACAACATTAATTTAAATGAAAATGAAATACTTATTAACTAGTTATCTTTATAGAGATAATATACATGGAAGGAGTTTCTATTGCAACAACAATATTTCTAAAACTCTTTCATTGTGGTAACGAAAGGTAAATTGTTGTTTACCATTGCAACATATTCATTGGTAATAATATTTCATGAGAGGAAAAAATTAGCATGTGCTAAATCCAAATCACATTGTTACTCATATATATTAGAAAAAATTTTGAACCTCATGAAAATTAAGGAAAAAATAAAAAAAAGACTAAATGAATTCAATTTTAATTTAATGTTTGAAAAAGTAAAATAAAGATAACAATTTTTTACATTTGCTATTAAAATATTAAAACTAATTTATATTTTTATTATTATTAATAAAATTAATTAAAATATTTTAATTTATAAAAAAATAAATAAGTTATCTATATAAAAACAATATATATGGAATAAGTTTTGATTGCAAATGTTTAAAACTCTCATTGTAATAGTAAAAAACAAATAAATAATTATTAATATTAGATTCATAAAAAAAATTTAAAAATGTTACTACAATTACAATAATATACAATAAAACCAAAACATAACTATTATACAAGGTTTGTCTTATAGAAGTTAAGGCAAGGAAAACTAAAAATAAAAAAAACTCTTTAGTTTTGATTCAACATTTAAAAAGTAAAGCAAAAATAAATATAATAATTTTTAACATATATTAGATTATGTTTTGAAGGGTTAGTGGATTGGTAGTTATTTCTCGCATTTATTAGGAAGAGATTTAGGTTCACATCTTGGGGCATGTTTATTTGTTTGCAAACTGGTAGTCCCTCAAACCTGGAATGAATGACCAATGGTAATGATAAGATAATATAAGTTTGTTAGGAGCAAGCAATCCTATAATTTACACCCCTACACTTAACAGTTATTAAAATAACAATGTAAATGTAACCAAATCCCATATCTATCAATAAAATAAAATAAAATAATTAATAATAAATAAATAAATAAAAATACTATACTTGCTGAAAATGGTTTAGGTCTTATGTACGAAGAAAAACTAAAGACAAAATAGACAAGCCCTTCCATTTTGATGTAAATATTTAATAAAGTAAAACATAGTTATTATGCCTACTCCTTAAGAAAAAAACTTAAAGCATGGGAAAAAAAATATTAAAGCAAGAGTAAATAAGCGCTTCAATTTTGATCCGGTTTTTAATGTACATTTTATGTATCTAATATATTATTTTTATATTTTTATATTTCGATGATAGTTTTTATTTATCGAATATATATTACTCAATTATGTTAAATTAACAAAACATTAACCAAACATGGTGTTACAGCAGAGCGCCTTCTGATCTTTAAGCACAAGGAGATACTTCTGTAAGACCTCTATTCCGAGACTAATACGTTCTTCCTGTTGACTGAAGGTAGTGTACATTTTTAGAAAGCCAGTACAATAAAAAGTTGTAAGTTCAATTTGTAGCATAGACCATTGTATCACGAGACAAATGAGACGTAAAGCCACTGCACTCAACACAGCAGAATATTTCCTCTGAGAGTGTCAGAGATTTCTAGTGCCTAAGATGTCAACCTATAGATAAGAGAAAACCAAATCCTGAAATTCTCCTGAGGTTTTATCTACTGAATTTTTTTGAAACCTCTAGATACCTTCCCTTTTTTATATCAGCAATTATATGACCCACAAAGGAAAAGGCTGAACCAAATCCTGGGAAACATATACTTATTTCCAGGGAAAATTCCACAGACTCTTAATATGAAGTATGATACTATGAATAACTCTCATCATATCAACTTTTAATTAGACCACAGCTACATTCAGAGCCAAAAAGCAAAGGAATATTGTTGTACAATATTTGAAAATAATGGATGCCTTTTAACATTTGCAGCTGGCACACCTCACAGTACAGGATGGCAGTTAATGTCAGGACCGGTTATAAAATTCAAATGGTGGGTCTTAGAATGCCACAAAAACAAAAAGCTTTCATCCTTGCTTAGAATTCAAGCATGCATGTCCACACTTTGTAGCTATTCGTCGTCGTCTTGTCTAGATCACCAAGAGCAAAGTTTATGAGAATTTTAAACTTTACTCAACCTGTTGTCCCAGGATGAATGGAATCCATATGCCCATGGTCCTCATCATGATTTCCAACAACAACAAGAATAAAAAGTACGATGGGAGGTCCATAATATTCTCCAAGCATATTATGTGGTTTTAAAATCAATGAAATGGTGGCCTTTCAGTCTATTATAATTTACAAGAGTTTACCATGTTTGACATAAACTAATGTGATCATTGGCAGTGCTAAAAATAATTTCTGGCAATAGAAAGGGATTGTAGTGACTTTAGTAATTCTGACTCATAAATATATAACATGAATAACAGATATTACAAAGTTTAAGAGTGAAAACAGGCATGAGAGAATGGGTGAAGTAGAAAGTGACAGTACGTGGTGATGTCAATTTGCTCTGACATCAATTCATTCTTGCATAGTGGGTTAGTAATTTTCCCTGCTGCAACATTTTTCTCTTTTTTTTTTTGACATTCCATTGAGCTTTAGAGTGGTAAATCTACTTCGTGATTTGGACAAGCTTAGGATGTGATATGTAAGGGCCTGTAATTTTGTGTTTATCTGATAATGCAAAAATGTCTTACATCTACTTTTTGTCAAAAAAGATGACAACCCTTACAGTTAACATCATTTAAAGAGGACAGTGATTTGGTCATGAGTAAGATTCATCAAATGAATCAAATGAGTAAGATTTCAAGCCAATGAGTGGACCAACATATCAATTGAAAGCTAGGAATAGATAGATGTGTTTTAAGAGTGTATCAAATATAACATGCACTCATGAGTGTACTGGAACGTCACTTCGAATTATCTAAAACTGTCTCAGCATATAACGGCTTACTATTACAGAGAAATGATATCAAGATTATTCATTTGCAGAAAGTAAAAGCAATAAGCTTTCTAAACATTGAACTATATCTTTCAATCATAAAAAGCATGACTTACTAATTAAAGTTATTCTTACCTTTACAGATCAATTTCTTTTTGGTTGGGCCATGGACGACCCCTAGCTCTCATTTCAGACCATCTTGCAAAAGAATGTGATGTGGCCTGTTTATCAAATATCAGCCATGCGTAAAACAGAATAATTTAAAGAGGTGAAATTTTCAAGTCGGATAAATAGATTGATTGGAAACAATTCGTATATTTACCATAGATAGTCTCAAAGGCCTGATTGCAGTCACTTTTAAGGCCGACACCCAGAGGTGATGTCCTACACCCAAAAGCTATGTAATAGGGACCAGGAAAAATTAAACTTTGGATTAGAAATAGGTATTAAAGTCGAACGGTGATGTCCATGGTTAATGTCCTACACCCAAAAGTTATGTAATAGGGACCAGGAAAGGTATTAAAGTCGAACGGTGATGTCCATGGTTAATGTCCTACACCCAAAAGTTATGTAATAGGGACCAGGAAAGGTATTAAAGTCGAACGGTGATGTCCATGGTTAATGTCCTACACCCAAAAGTTATGTAATAGGGACCAGGAAAGGTATTAAAGTCGAACGGTGATGTCCATGGTTAATGTCCTACACCCAAAAGTTATGTAATAGGGACCAGGAAAAATTAAACTTTGGATTAGAAATAGGGTAAAGTCGAACAAATTGTATCGCAGAAGTATAGAAAAGTTTGTACGAAAACATCACAAATATATTGACCATTCAAAATTTAAAAAACCAACTACCTTTTTAACATATATAATATAGAATAAAACAAGGTATTTTAGTTTTAAATTTACTTTTTCTTGTATTATCCTATTACTTGTGTAACTTTATTTTACAAGTCTTGTTGAAAAATAATACCATGCAAGTCCACCTATATATCCATCACGAAAATAAGGGTGGTTACAGTTGCCTGAGAGTTCTGGTCAGGGCAATTCCAAATTTCACAAATTTGACATTGCTGTAAGTTTGATATTCTAAAGTTATAAATTAAACACTAAAAGATATATAACTACGCTAGTCCTTATTATTTAGGGCACAAAATATTAATTAGACTTGCTTTTAGATTTATGATAGGCTTATCATATTTTTTTAATAGTTTATTTTATTTTAATATTAGTTTTTTAAAATATATTAATTTTAAAATTATTTAATAATAATTTTTAAAGAATGAATGTTTTTTAATGTTAAATTCACAATATATTTTTAAAAATAGACAGAAATAATTTATTCACTTAATATTATATGTAAATAGTAAAATAACAAAAGAAAGAAGAAGGGACATAAAAATTCAAGGGCATTTATAGGTATCATAAATAATTATTGCATTATTTGTAGATAAGATCCACCAACACTCTCAAAATAAAAAGAGGAATAGTAAAGGGTATTTATACCAATACCAAAGCCCTAAATGCATGAAATAACTTATATGTAAGCCAAAATAACAAATTAAAATTAAGGTTAATTATAAGTTTGTAAGGTGGGTTTATGTGTAGCCGATAAGGCATACATAATAAAATATTACAATATATTCACTTACAATGAATGCTCTTAAGCCTATCCAATATTACACCTCTAGACAACCAATTTTGGAACACCTAGCCAACCCTTGAGTTTGCAAAGCTTCTCATCAATTATCCATTCCACCCATCCTTCTAGCCTTCCAATCAGCCAAACAAGCTCAACCATCCTCATGCTCATATTTGGGGTCGTTACTACTTCAAAAGAAAAGTTGTTAGGGAATGGAAGAAGCATTGACAACACTTCTACTATCCTAGAAATGCCTTTGCAAATTTTGATTATTTTATTTTTTTATCCATTTCTTGAGCAATCATCGGCACCAACATTACCTTGGTAGTGCTTCCAATGCTTTTGACATGGCACATGGAGAATCTCAAACACATGGATCCCTATATATCAAGCTAACTTCTATGTGTGAGCCACTCATACCTAATGCTCGATAGTCCCTACCAATATAAACCCACACCCAATATCCTTTATTTCCATGATCATCCTTCTCCCTCTTTTTAGCTCTTTCAAATCATTTCCACCTTTGATCATTATCTCCATAGTAGACTCATGTATTGCCCCTCTCTTATTTTAAGGGCTATGGATTTATATAAATTCATCCCTTGGATACACCTTACTAATCAATCTTTATGCACTAAAATACTATTAAATTTTCTCTATAATCTATCTTTCTTCGCTTTACTTACCAAGATTATACCAAAATTTTGGCACTATCTTATGAGTACTTAGAAAACATTCAAGCACTTCTTTCTTCTCTTCTTTCAAACATCTAAGGAAACACTCAAGCCTTCAAATAAGCTCATCATTAGGCACTGATAGGTCTTCAAGAACTAAGCATTAGAAAAAGGCAACCATCAAGCTTCAATCAAGAGAATGATAACTCACCATCTTGGATTGTGTCCTTTCCTCTTTTATTTAATATGTGGCCTTATTTTTATCATTTGGCTTATATCTAACCTTGTTTTAGTAATTTATCCTTGATATTATCTTGTTTAACTAATATTTGATCCTATCTTGTTTACCTAATATTTAATCTTATCTTTTTTAGCTAGCTCTTTAATCTTGTATCATTTAACTAACCCTTAATATTATTTTATCTTTTGGCTAACCTTTGCATTTATACATTGTATCTTGTTATACTTAGCTAATTATTTAGCTTATTTTATTCTATCTATCTTTGTATCTTACCCTTGCATATTGTATTTAGCATATAATTGATTTTGATCATTTCATCTTAGTATACATAATCTTATCTTTTTCTCTATATCATATGCTAAGGTCTCTATCCTCCTAAGGTGATACCTTTCATTTTATCATCATGATTTTTATATTATCTTGTATTCTATCTCATTGGTTTATTCATAAAGTCAAAACTATTGCTAGGCTATAGGTCAACAATACTACTATTCTTTGTTTTACATAGAGTAGAAGTGTAGGTACCATAAGCACTAGTAGCAGTTCTACTATCAAGGCATTTATTACTACATCTTATCATTTCTAGGCATCTTAGATTTTTGATCTTACTAAAACAAGGGCTTGACCTATATAGCAAAGATATTTCTTAAGTTTGAATAAAAGCACTGGTAACTAACAAAAGCATTGGTGGTAGTTTTGTAGAAGAGAAATGCTTTTGCCTCTATTGTAGAATAGGTACATATGATCACTACTTTACCATTTTAAACTTTTAAATATTAAAATATGTTTGCTATCTATATAGTTAGGTTCTAATTTCTATTTTTTATTAAAGTTGATAAAGACGAAATACTAAACCTAGTTTAAAGTGGATATATCATGATTTTGAATTTAGCATCATAATCATAATATTTATATTTTTATCATTATACATTAAAAATTGAAATGCATGTAGTTTTGTATTTAAGTTAAATCTTGTTTTTTGAATATCCTCTTGAACCCTTTCTCTTGAAAGAAAAAGTATTTATTTTATTTTATAATTGAAAGCAAAGATAAATTTTGTCTTCAATTTTTGGTGTTGTATATTTGTGTGTTGAATTTAAAAATAGATTGAATTTAGCATTTCACATAAGGGGATCTTAAAAGGAAATCCTAGTTTTATTTTTGAAAATATAGGTATTTTCCAATCAACTTATAAAACTAGCATTAGCTCTTAACATCCCCTAATCCTTTGAAGTGAGAAGTCCTCAAGGGAAAAAAGGTATGGGATCCCCTCAGTTGGCTCCTTTCGACCCTGTCACATTATCACATTTTGGTAAACCCAATGTGAACACCATCATAGTTCCTAGTATATATTTTATCCTAGTAAAAAAATCCTAATAAAGTCTAAAATTAATCACACCTTAATTAATATTACATAAATCTTGTTGGTGTGGTTAGCACACATTATTAAAGATAAAAATAATCTAACAAAACAAAAGTCTCATTAAGGGTTTCTATAACAATTTGAATAATTATTGTATGAATTGTTAGCCTATGTTGGGTATATTGTGAGCCTGAGATGCCAACCTTCCACATAGGGTCTCACACATACTTATGCCTAGTGAGGGGTATATCACCATGGATAAGTGGGAGTTATAAGAAGGAATTTTATGACCCTTCATGTACTATCCTCGTACACATACCCAAAGGTCACTCCAACATACCATTATTATCCTTATGTATCAACTATCTCTCATGTATCGATAGGTATATAGGAAGGATCATAAGGTATATTGAGGGAAGGAGATATAAGAATCTAAAAAATATTTTTTTCTTTAATCAAATCTCTAAAATTTAAAATCTTAATTAATTAAACTCTCTTCCTTTCCAACACATGGATGAGAAATTCTACCTAGCTTGTAGAGAAGTTCAACCATAGTCTATTGTCCCTAATTCTATAGTGGGAGATCCCAAGAATTAATCCACCTTTGAGAATTATACATTTTAATAATATGATGAAGAAGCTTCACCCTCAAGTTATATAATCCCTATCTATGATAATCAAGTGAGAATATATTTCAAATCCTTTAATCACATGTATTTTTTCTTACAAATACATAGGGAAGTTGTAGCATATTTTCTTGAAGAAGGTAACAACAACCAAGGTATTATTGTAGGGTAAGGTTCACTCTTGACCATCCCCAACAACCTAATTCTAATTTCTTGTCTTTTAATCAAGCAAGTTCATATTTTGAACCCTCAAATACAAACCTTAACACATTAGCCTCTAATATTATTTATTTTACTCCTATCATCACCACAACCATGGATGTTGAAACACAAAACATCATATCATCCTTAAGATACTATGCACATTTGCCTCTTAAGGACCTATTGCAACATAATAAATGTTACTCCATATATCAACAAGTGGGTATGAGTTACAATCCTAATCTAGATGTGTACCATCTAATATTCCATATTTCAATATTTTTGTCAACAACCTTCCACTACTATAAGTATGAGCATGGGTTTTTCTCAAAACACTACTCTCATAATATTTTATCCTTCATGTTCTAATATTTTTATTTTAACTACCTTGAGGATGGACCATAAAATTCCAATCTCAACATCGTATGCCCAAATACATCAACCTTATCCTTACATCAATTATAAAGGTCCTCTTATATCATAACACATATCTTATATGCATTCAAATCATAAATCTTCTAAGCCTTAGATTCAAAGGTTTATCCTAAATAAACCTAAAAAATTAAACCTATGAGGAAGTAATATTTATTGGACTTACCTCATTCAACCATCCTAGATTATCTTCTTGAGGTCAAATTGGTGTAGCTTCCATCCACAAAGCCTTAAAATCCTAAAAATAAAATAGCCCCTTGCTTCTACCCCAATGAGTTTTATGCCTACCATTATGTTTATGTCCACTCAACTAAGGAATGCAAGATCCTTATAAACCTCATCCAAGACCTAATAGATGTATGTCAAGTGATTATTAACAACCTCGACTAATATGATCCTCTTTTACATTCATAAATATAATATTTTGCCATGATTAATTTAATCATCAATATTCATCAACTTCTTCTTATTATCAAAGCAGTGATTCATTAAGGTCTTTAATCATAAATAATCATCTTAATAGTAATTAATCTCAAGCTCAATTTTCTAATCAAACTAATCTAAACAATAATAATCAATCATTTTTAGAACTAGCCAAGCTCCCTTTTTCTTCATGAACCTTAACGATACCTTATAGGAAAGGTCAAATAGTATGAATAGGAAGTTACTTCTTTATTTTTATCAATATTGCTAATACCAAGTACATACATGGGAGTAACCATTTCTTGGTTGAACAATAGTACACTTCATGCTACTTGTCAAACTCATATCCCATATCGGAATAAATGCTTTTAAATATGGGACATGAAGGAAAAGTTCTATAACCTCTAGAGCCTCATGAATAGGGTATCAAATATCCCTTGGGAGTTGAAGCATGGTTAGGATTTTATGGGATAGGTTATATCCTTATCCATAGTGAGCCTATTCCTTCTTCCCCTTCGTTTGATAGTGATGATTAAGCCATAATTTCCTTTTAGGATTCTCATGATGATATCAATCCTATAAATTTATTATATTGGTGTGAGGATGATGATAAGGAACCAAAATTCCTTATAGATCCTATATCATTTTAAATCACATAATTGTCTAGTGTGAATTTCTTAACCTTAGCCTATCCTAAGTTGATCATAAATAACAATCCCTTTCAAATGAAATATCTCCCATGTGATCCTCTTCAAAATGGTCCCTTGGAATTTATCCCAAAGTGATTTCTATTTTGGTAGGTCCTTCCTCTAAATTACCAATATCTACATATTATACCCGATCAATCACAATAAACTATTTTGTAATCCTACATGCCAAATCCATGATCAAAGGTAACTTTAAAACCTAATTTTCTAGGTCCATTCATCATAACTACCAAGTTTAGTTCATAAACTTATCTCTTGGACACACTTTATATACAAGGACATAGAAATCTATAAATATAATGCATATTAATAAATATTATACTTAAGTCTGCATTGGTTGCATATTCATTCAATACATTATGTTTATTCTTCCTTATTGCATTTTTCTTGACTTCATATCTACTTGTATACATGTGCTTGTATTTGCCCAGACTACCTATTACATATCAAGTTAAGGATCTACGATGATACAAATGATAATCCTAGTTAGGATATTTTATTTCTTGCATTATAATTGCACTAGGTGATTGATGTAAATAAATCCTCCTAGTCCCCTCTTTGTAAATAAAATCATAATTTTCCTAGCCATCACTCTCCATAATCAATTGTTGTCTATATCATTGATCCAATTTCATTTATCTCTAAATCATATATATTCTTCCAAACTACAACTCTCTCTTTCTACATGATGAAAACTATGGGTTTCATTGGAATATATGGTGCAACTTCACCATATCTTTTTACACTATTATAACCTTATCATTTTTGACATCCTCATAGACCCACTACACAATAAACATCTATATCTCATTTTATTACAAGTTTATGAGGTCCTAATAAGGATCTATCACATAATGTGATATCTACAAATCATCTTTCCACATGTTGAATACTATGATACTAATATATGTTGATGATAAATCTTGTCAAATTACTTTCTTATATCTTATCAATGGCTACATGATTAATATTGTGAATTTTATCAAGTGATGAAAACCTAGTTAGTCTTATCATATACTTTTACACATAGAGTTTTATAAGTGGGGGTAACCAATTAGAAATGAAAATTTTCTCAATTAGGGGAATCATTCGTTGCCACACTAATAAAGCATAAGTTATGTATGATACTTCTCTTTAAGATAACTTAGATTAAATAAAAATACCCCAAGGCCAAGGGGTAAATATCAATCAAAATATCCCAAGGCTAAATGGATAAAATATAAATACCCCTAAGGCTAAAGGTAAAATCTAAATCAAAATACCCTAAGGCTAAAGGGTAAGTATACAATTAAATATTCCCTAAAGCCAATAGCGATAGCAATAATCAAAATGTCCTTCAAAAATCTACCTAAAGGTCATTAAAGAAAAAATAAAAATATCCTCTAAGAAAGAAATTAAGGGTAATCAATCTATTAAAAGATCCTTTAAGCACGTGGCTAAAGATAATCAATTTTATTAAAGTATATTTTAATCCCTTACTTAAAGGTAATCCAATAAAAATATCCTTTAAGCCCTTGCATAGATGTAATCCAATAAAAAGTTTTATTTAGGCTTTTACTTAAAGGTAATCAAAGCAACAACAAAAAAATGTCCTCTAGAACTTTACCTAAAGGTAATCAAATCAAGCAATCAAAATATCCTTTATGTCTTTACTTAGGTAAGCAAGTCAAAAATTCCTTTTAAGTAGGCACTTAAAGGTAATCAAAATTTATCAAAAGTATCCTTTAAGCAGGCACTTAAAGGTAATTAAATCAATTATATTATATATGTATATAACTATACATGTCTAGTATCAAAGATAACCAATTCCTCTAGATAGAGCTAAATATGTCCTCTAGACAAAGCTAACCAAGTCCCCCTAATAAAGCTAACTAAAGTCCCCATCGATGATCAAATCACTAATTTGCTACAACAAAATCCCTTAAAGTGAAGGCAATACAATATCAAGCTAATTCCCCCTTGGGTGATCGAAAAATAAAAAATTCCTTCAAGTGAAGGAAAATATTTCAAATTCTAATTTCTTGTAGTAAATATCCTTGAGGTGAAGATAAATATTTTTCTAGCTAATTTCTTGGAGTAAAAATTTATTTATATGAAGGTAAATATTTCAAATACTATTTTCTTGTAGTAAACATCCTTTAGGTGAAGGTAAGTCTACATATAGCTAATTTATTGGAGTAAAAACTATTTCAAGTGAAGGTAAATCTATCTAACTGATCTCTTTTAGAAAAAATATTTTGGACGAAGGCAAATCTAGATTTAGCTGATCTCTTGTAGCAAAAGTCCTTCAAGTGAAGGAAAATATATCTTGCATATTTTTTATATAGTTAACAAAAAATAAGAAAAAAGTTTTGGATCAAATCCTTTATATATTTATCTTCCAATATCTCTCTTTCTCCATTCATTTTTTTCTTTCTTATTCATTATTTATCCTTTAATATTTTAAAAAACCTTTTTAATCCATATTTAGTTCAACATTAATGATCCTTCATCTTTCATATCATTATGGGAATGAACATTAGAGATGGATGATGGTGAATTGCAAATTAAATATGAAGGTTGTCTAATTATCCCATATTATTCTCTATCTCTCTCATCTCCTCTTTATCAAATTTTCATCATTGTGTTAGTGTAAATCATAATCGAGTCATGTTTCCTTAGTCTAACTTTTTTTTTCCTTAAAAATTTGAAGGGACACATTGGGAAATAATAATATTTTATGCAATCTAAAACCCATTATCTTCGAATACAACCTAATATCAACCCCTCTCATCCTCTTTCTATCTTAAAATTAGAGCATCTACATTAGTTTTTAACACATTTATTACACAATAAATGCATAAAAGGGAGAAAATATGGACACCCAATTTAGAACACCTAGGTAACCCTAAAGTTTTCCAATCATCTCATCAATTACCTTCCACCTTGCCCCCTAGCCTTCCAATCATCCAAACTAACTCAACCATCCTCATGTCTAAATTTGAGGTATTTACTACTCCAAAAGTAGAAGCACTAGGTATGGCGTAAGTGTTGATAAGTGATTTTTCTATCTTGGTAATTATTTTGCAACTTTTAACTATTTGAATTTTTCTACCCATTGTGACCTACAAAGGTCATTGGTTCTTGCACTACCTTAGTATTTCTTCTAGTACTTCTAACATAGCATGTGTAGAATATTAGATGTATGCCTTCCTATATTTGTTATGTGTGAGCCACCCATGCTTACTGATCCATAGCCCATACCAAGAAAACCCCAATCTCAAGACCTTATAATTTCATGATCATCTTTATTCCTCTTTTTGATGCCTTTTAAATAATTTCCATATTTGATCCTTGTCTCCATCATGTCCTAATCCATTGTATATTTTATCTCTTAAGGGTTATGCATTTATATAGATTCACCTCTTGTGGAGGTCTTCTCATCATCAATTTTTATGCACAACAAATATATCAAAATTTCTCGAGAATCATAGTATTTCTTCACTTTTCTTACTAGAATTATGAAAAATACCTCAAAATTATGAGTACTTGGAAATTATTCAAGAACTTATTTTTTTTTATCTCTTATCAAGCATCTAAGGAATTACTCAAGGCTTCAAGCAAGCTCATCATAAAGCACCGTCAAATATTCAAGTAAAAAGTATTGGAAATAGGCCACCATAAATCTTCAATCAAGGGAAAGGAAACTCATCATATTGATGTGGATTAATATCACTGCCCACATACATAAGTCATTGTAAGCCATTTTAGACTTTAATTTTTTCTATAGTTTTGCTAAGGCAAGAACCCAAACACATGGTTGGACTTATCATTTCCATAAGTATAAGCTTTTGGAAGTCCAAATACATCAACCTTGGGTAAAATTTCAAAGCAGTTAAGTCATTTTAGAATGGTTAGGATTGCATAAGAATCTAGAAAAGTAAAATACACTTTTCTTGATAAAAATAATATAAGTAAAAAATGTGGTTCGGTAAAGAGAAATCCTAATATAAATCAATCTTAGACTTTTCAAGAACTAACATCAACCAAAAATTCAAAAATTTCCAAGATCATGGAAACCTAGACATGAGCAATACTGTGATTTTCCAATTATGACCTCAACTAGAGTCTACTCAAAGCCCAACCAAGAAAAATAGGAACCCAAAATTTTCAAGAGTTTATGTTAGCCTAAGTTCCACAAAATTTCAAGAAGCCAAAAGGTTGGAACCAAGTGATTTTGGGATATATAAGTGATAATGTTAGATAAAAGGCTTTAAAATTTTGACATGACACTTCAGAAGCTAGGAAGAAAGGCAGTTTGAAATGAAGTAAGCTTAGGATTTTTGAAGTGATGATGCCAACCAAGCTTTCTAAAAATCTTGGGCTAACCTCTAAGGCCACTATTATATTCAAAGGATCTTGAAAATATCTTAAAGCCTAGAAAATATGTAGAGATCTCCTAGACACATCCTTTTTGATAAAGATCATGTGTGTCAAAGGCTAATCTACCTAACCACATATTAGCCATCCAAATATAAATAGTTATTATTAGTTGGTAACTCTAACAAATTCATGCAACAACAAGGTGTAGTGGTAGAAAATGAACTAGCTAAAGATATTTTGTCCTACTAAGGACACATGAATGCAAGGATTGAGGAATAGCTTTGGGCTAACCACATCATTACAATAGAATCCAAAATGGTTAAGTTTATTTGATTGATATAGAACACAAAATAACATCCACTCCTCATAACTGTATTATTTAGGCTATACCTATCATATCTATAACAAATTTGCATCATAATTATTAGGCTAATTAATTCATTATAAATTTATAAATGATCAATATTACCTTAGTATGAGGGTTGACTCTTTAATATGTTTCCTCTTACATGATGTATATTTTTCTCTACAATCAATATAAAATAAATGTTGTTTGGCCTCTGAGGAAGATAGTGTTGCAGTTTCAAATTTGAATGTGAGTTATACACTTTAATGCATTTTTGTTAATGTTTTATGAATGGTAGACTTTGTTAGGAAATTTTTGCTATAATTAGATTACTACTTGACTAAATTTTATGAAGTTTTTATAATATTGAAATATTTATAACCAGAGCTAACTATATCTAAATTTTACAATACAATGTCTAATGGTTGGTTTGTTAGGCTTTGTATTAGTTTGAGTGTAGATTATTTATTTTACATATTTCATTGTTGTTAAACTAAATCATACCCATTTTTCAATCATCTTCTAAGCCCATATCCTCTCCAAACCTTGCATTTCTATGTTTATTCTTGAAAACCATTATTTATTTTCATTAGATTTATAAGGAATCAACTTTATCTAGAGGTTGACTCAAAAGCAATTCAAAGTCATCCAATCTTGGTTGTAGTCTAAGGGTGTATTTTCTACATTTGGAAAATTGCTAACCAAGAGATTTTGGCATGCTCCATGGGACAGGACCAATCTTGTTTATCTCATAAAGAATCATAGGTGGGATTGAGCAAAGTTTTTAGAAAACAATTTGTGCATCCATGATGCTAACCAAGATTTTTTGACATGTCTAATGGGATAAAACTAATCTATTTTTTCTCATGAATAATCATAGGTGATACTTGTGAAAGGTGAGTGTGGTTGAAAAAGAACTAATTGCATTAACCTTCAAACTTAGGTTACATAGATTAAATAGGCGGTAATTAACCTATTCGAGAAAGAAAGGGAGAAAGGAGAAATTGGGGGAAAAGAAGGATGGAAGGAATTCTCTTGCCGCCCAAATGCTGCCGTCCACTGCCGTCCAGGTAAGGTAAAAGGTAAGTTACCTTTACCCCAAGTAAAATCTATTTTTTTAACTTTTACTGATGGTAATTTCCAACATTCTCCCCCTTAAAGTTGAGAGGACTAACTATATAGTCTCTCAGCTTTATAAATTGAGCTTTAGCCATGCCTTTGGTGAAGATGTCTGCTAGATTATCCAAAGTGCTACAATATTGAAGCTCAAGCGTGCCTTTGTTCCACCATATCTCTTATGAAGTGATACTTCATATCAAAGTGTTTTGACCTTTTGTGGTGGATCGGATTATATGCCAGCTGTATGGCACTTATATTATCACAATTCGGTTTGGTTGGACCAATTTGTTTTTCGCCAATCTCTTCAAGGATTTTCCTCAACCGAGAGGATCTGAGTACTTGCATGAGTAATGGCTATGTACTCAGCTTCTGTAGATGATAATGCTACAACAGATTGCTTCTTGGAACTCCAAGTTATTAGTCCTGATCCTAGACTAAAACAGTTCCCTAATGTAGATTTTCTGTCATCTATATTACTGCCCCAATCGTTGTCACTATAACCAAATAACTTCACAGAGTTAGACTTGTGGTAATGGATTCCAAAATCCAATGTACCTTTTACATATCGTAAAATTCGTTTGGTTGCTTGAAGATGCAGCTCGGATGGGCATGCCATAAATCGTGATACAAGAGAAACAACATCTTGTATATCTGGCCTAGTGTTGGTGAGAAACATTAAACTCCCAACCATGCTTCGTAATTGGTCAAGTCAACTTTTGGTGCTCCATCTTCTTTGCTTAGTTGGATTCCATGTCCGGTTGGTGTTGCGGCTGATTTGCACTTTCTTGCATAGCAAATTTCTTGATCATGTCATGAGCATATTTCCGTTGACATATGAAGATCCCATTCTTTGATTGATGTACTTCCATTCCTAGAAAGTATCTCATTAATCCGAGATCCTTCATCTCAAACTGATTCATCATGGAGTTTTTGAACTCCATATTCATTTTATCATTACTACCCATGAATATTAGATCATCCACATATAAACAAACTATGAGGATATCTACTCCATTTTTTAGGTAGTATAGTGTTGGTTCACTCTTGCTTTTTGTGAAACCATATTTGCTGAAATAGCCATCAATTCGTGAGTACCATGCTCTTGGTGCTTGCTTGAGGCCATAAAGTGCTTTTTTCAATTTATAAACAAGGTTCTCTTTTCCTGGTTCTTGGAAACCTTGAGGTTGTTGAACATACACCTCTTCTGTCAGGTATCCATTTAAAAATGCACTTTTCACATCCATGTGTTGAATTTTCCATCCTTTATGGGCTGCCAAGGAAAGAACAGTTCTAATTGTTTCTTGTCGAGCAACTGGAGCAAAGGTTTCCTCATAATCTATTCCATATTTCTGAGTAAAACCTTTAGCTACTAATCTCGCCTTGTGCCTTTCAATGCTCCCATCAGCATTGAATTTGGTCTTATAGACCCATTTACATCCAACACATTTTTTTCCCTTGGGAAGCTTCACAAGCTCCCAAGTATCATTCTTTTTAATTGAGGATATTTCCTCTTCCATGGCATCTTGCCATATATTTTCTGTGCATGCTTTTTCATAGCTAGAAGGTTCTAGGCTGTGCAGCGACCAACAAAGCATAATTGACTACATCACCCCTTGGTTCATGAGACTCATCATCCCCTGACATTTGAAGATTTTCAAGTCTTGACAAAATGTCATCCATCTCACTAGCTTGACTCCTAGTGTATCTTTGTTGGAAATTCCTATCCAACATTTGAGAAGATGGATGACTCTGTAGTATGCGCTTTCCTCTATTTGTCTCTTTCCTTTGAGAAACTGAATCAATATCCATCGGACTTGGAGCGCTTACAGATCTTTGAAATCGTTTTGGAGAATTTGGGGGTGCCAACAAATTCCTTCTTGGACTTGGTGTACCACTTGATGTACTTGATGAAGTTTCCTGATGTGGAATTTGTGGAGGAGGACTTTTTACACTGCTTTTCTTGGGTTGTACCATTATGGGAGGTACTAATGTGGTACTTTCTGAATTAGAGTCAAAATCAACAAATTTTTTATGACCCCATTCTCCCCCTTCATCAAAAATTACATCCCTGGAGATAATGATTTTATGTGTTGTGGGATTGTACAATCTATACCCTTTGGTTGAATCACAATACCCTACAAAAACACATGCTTGACTCTTTGGATCAAGCTTCTTTCTCTTCTCCTCAGGAATGTGTGCATAAGCTAAAGAACCAAATACTCTGAAATGTTTGACATTTGGTTTCTTACCGTACCATCCTTCATAAGGAGTGATACCATCTAAACTAGAAGTCGGACTTCTATTTAGAATATATGCACTTGTTCTCACTGCATCTGCCCAATAGTCTGTTTGTGAGATGTTTTGCCCTGAAGCATTGTTCGTGCCATTTCAACAAGGGTGCGGTTCTTTCTCTCGACCACACCGTTCTGTTGTGGGGTGTAGGCAATGGTGAACTGCCTTTTTATCCCATTTTGCTTACAATAATGAAGAAATTCATTTGAGGAGTACTCTCCTCCTTTATCAGTTCGAAGACATTTGACATAGTAGTCACTTTGCTTTTCTACATTATTTCTGAAGTCTATGAAGCAATCAAATGCTTCATCTTTGTGTTTCAGAAAATACGACCAACACATTCTAGAATAATCATCTATGAATGTTAGAAAATAAGAATTGTTTCCAAGGCTCTTTGTTTGCATTGGACCACGGATGTCCGAATGTACTAGCTGAAGAGGATAGCTTGCTCTCCACGCTCGGCCTCTTGGAAACTTCGTTCGGAGTGCTTTCCCAAAGCACATGCTTCGCATACCTTTTTATGTTCTGGAATTTTTGGTAGTCCTGTCACCATAGCTTGTGATGTTAACATTTTCAAGCTAGCGGAATTGAGGTGACCATATCTCAAGTGCCACAATTCACTTGGATTTGAAATAGCAATGTTTGCAAGTTGAGCTCCCCCTGGCTCACCAAACTTTAGAGGGAACAACCTATTCTTTGTCATAGGGACTTCTGTGATGACCCGGTTACAATTGTTTTTATCAAAGATTGTACATTTTCTTTCATCAAAAACTAATTTGTAATGTTTCTCCATCATTTGGCCAACACTTAACAAATTGTGTTGTAGCTGTGGAGTATAGTATATGTCATTCACATTTTTAATACCTTCTTTTGTGGGAACTTCCATAGCTCCTATGCCTTCAACTTGCAAGGATTTATTATCCCCTAACTTAACTTGAGATTTGTAATTTGAATCTAATGTAGCAAAGAGATTTTCTTTGCCACTCATGTGGTTGGAGCAACCAGTATCCAAAATCCATGTATCATTTAGATTTTGATCTGATTGTCCATAAGAGAGAAAAAGATTTGGTGGACCTTCTTCTTCTCCGTAGAATGAGCCATATTGACTGCTTTGATCTTTTGAAGACTTTGACCAGCAGTCCCGAGCGAAGTGGCCTTGTTTCCCACAATTGAAACAAGCTGTTTTAGTCTTGTTACTTCCTCGTCCTTGATTTCCACGGCCTGCATTGCCGCTTTGGTTCTGATTGGCTCCTCTGTTTTGATTTCCACCTCTATTTTGATTACCTCCTCTGTAGGAGTTGCTTTGGCCCTTGCCTCTTTGTTGTTGTCCTCTGCCTCGGCCTCTTCCTTGTCCTCGTCTTGCACTTTCATTCGAAGTGAAGGCTTTGTCATCACCTCCATAGCTTGTTGAAGGTGCACCTTGAAGTCGCTCTTCATGTGATGTTAATGATCCAATCAAACTATCAAATGTAAGAGTAGAAAGATCTTTGGATTCTTCAATTATGATTGCAATGTGATTCCACTTAGGAAGAAGTGTTCTCAACACTTTCTTCACAATTGTTTCATTTTTTGTGTCTTCACCTAAAGTTTGCATCATATCAACTACTGCTTTAACACGAACACAATAGTCTCCAACTCTTTCATTTTCCTTCATTCTGAGATTTTCAAAATCTCTTTTCAAGGTCTGAAGCCTGACTTGCTTTACTTTATCACTTCCTTGAAATCCTTCTTTCAAGGCATTCCATGCATCTGTAGCAGTTAAGTAAGATGCAATTCTCGGAAAGATACTTGGATCTAATGCTGATTGAAGATGGTATAAGGCAAATGAATTATTTTTCGTGCATCTTTGTAGATCTTCTTATCATTTGCACTTAAGGTAGTCCAATCTGTTGGAGCAATGTAACCGTCTTCAATAATATCCCATAGTCCTTTTCCGATGAGTAATGTCCTCATCTTGATGGACCAGTACTCATAATTATCCCCACTGAATTCGGGAATTGGTAGATTATTATGTGATCCCATTTTTATCTACTAAAACAAAAAACCTCTCTTTTATAGTCTTATTGCAAAAAAGACTTTACAAACTATCAAGCCCTGCTTGATTTACAATCATAAACAACTCAAACTTGTTCAGCAATTACAAAATTGTCAGCGACTTGTTCATCATCGTCACTGATCAATATTATTTCAGGAGAAGGAGGTTGTAGGATTTCAACTGAATTACTATAATGAGTATATTCGGATCCTTGTGAAGCAATTGCAACTGTGTCGGATTGTTCAAACTTGCTGCCAAAGGAGTTATCTTCTGAATCTGCTTTGTATCCTTGATCAGGATTTCTCTGGTGTGCAATAACCGCGTTTTGCAACTATGAAAAAACTGTATTAAGTCCTAGTGTTTTCACATGCCTATCAAAGTTTTCAGGAGTTGTTCTCAGTAACAACTTGCAGAGGGCATGATAACAACCTTCCGATCTTATCATTTAAGAAAATTTCCCAGAAATTTTCTTTTACAAAGATTTCCTCTTAGGAAATAGTAAAAAAAAAATTAACTTTCTAAGTTTTTTTTTTTTTTTAAACTTTACATTTATTTCCTCTCAGGAAATTTCAATCAACTAAAAAAAAACTTCACATTTATTTCCTCTCAGGAAATTTCAATCAACTAAAATTTTTTTTTTTTTTTATAAAAGCTAATGAACAGTTTAAAAAACTAAAAAAATTATTATATTTTTTAATTTTAAACTATTCCTTAGTTTTTTCTTATATAAATATTTTTTTAATTATCTATTGACCCCGCCGAGAGTCGATCCTGCGACCTCGCGGGTGTCAGGTCTGAGGGTAGCCGCTGCGCTACCCGGGCTGATCCGGGAGCTAAGCGAGCTCCCCGACCCTTAGCTTTCGCGTCGAGCGCGAAGCTACTGTTGGCTTCGCGCTTCGGCGCGAAGCTAATGTTTTTATTGGGACTATTAGTCCCACATCGCCCACAGGGCGATGTATTTGTTATATAAAACAAACAAAGCACACACAGTGCTTTGACTGCCTGCGGGCAGTCACGAACACGCAGGTTCCTTTTGCCACGTCGCCACTCGGGCCGCGTGCCAGCGCCACATCACACACTTTGCGGATCGACACGTCACCCTCCTCGGGCCGCGCACCAGCGCCACGTCACCTCGCCTCACGGATCGACACGTCACCCTCCTCGGGCCGCGCACCAGCGCCACGTCACCTCGCCTCGGGCCGCATGCCAGTTACACGTCGCCACGCATCGCGCCACGTCGATCTCGTGCCTCGGGCCACGTGTAGCAGATTGCCACGTCAACTGTGCCTCGGGCTGCCACGTCAACAGCGCCTCGAGAATCGTGCCTCGGGCTGCCACGTCAACAGCACCTCGAGAATCGCGCCGATCTGTTGCTCCTGCGGGCCGCGTCGTCCAGTTCCACCAGCGCCTCAAAAAATGCATCGGTCAGCTCCTACGGGCCACCTCGGGATCCGTGCCGCCTCGGCTCCTGCGGGCTGCCTCGGGATCCGTGTCGCCGCCTCGAACTACGGGCCCCACCGCCTCGGGAATCGCGCCGCTCTGATACCAAATGTGAAAGGTGAGTGTGGTTGAAAAAGAACTAATTGCATTAACCTTCAAACTTAGGTTACATAGATTAAATAGGCGGTAATTAACCTATTCGAGAAAGAAAGGGAGAAAGGAGAAATTGGGGGAAAAGAAGGATGGAAGGAATTCTCTTGCCGCCCAAATGCTGCCGTCCACTGCCGTCCAGGTAAGGTAAAAGGTAAGTTACCTTTACCCCAAGTAAAATCTATTTTTTTTAACTTTTACTGATGGTAATTTCCAACAGATACTGAGTAAATTTTACAACAATAATTTTTTGCATCCACCATGCTAACCAAGAGTTTTTGGCATACCCAATGGAAAATAAATATCACCTTATTGGATTAGATATTTGATCCATATATTTATTGAGTAGAGCCTTGGTTAAATTCTACTCTTTGATATTATTCCACCTCATCACCTAAAAAATTCATTCAAAATAACTAGTTAATAAAGATATGTATCGCGTCCTACCTAAAATAGCTTATGATCACAATATTAGTATCTACGAGGTTTGAAAAAACCGTTACAATGCTTTGAGCTACTAGCTTCTAGATATAGACATGATCAACCTTTGTGTACTACCTTGTCTTTCCCTCTTGATATAATTTTATTTTTTCAACTATATTATCAAGAATATTTTTATAATTACAACTTAGAAATCATGGATAAATGAACTTGTCTTGAATGGAATAGCACCAAAACTATGGACATGGAGGATATTCATGAAATTACTTAGATATATCTCAAAGCTCTACTAAAATATGATGGAAATGGTAATACTACATATGGACACTACAATGATGTTGTTTCTATAGCAACTATTCATAACATTCATAATAAATATGTCATGGTAAGATTGATTTCCATGTATTTTAGAAGGGAAATACTAAATTGGTATTGAAATATTGAAGATAGAAGTATTTACTCATGGTCTCAACTCCCTAAACCATTTATTCTAGAATTCAATGAGTTGGAATATCTTTTTTTATTATCCATTTTATAGCACTTTCTATCAAACAAAAATTTTGATCACAACTATAACAAACATAAATTTTAATCACATCCACACCTTCATTAGGCCCAATAATCCTTACACTTAAGGTTTTTTCTATGCCTATGATACCCACTCTATCTTCATTTTCTAATATCAAACCTAAATAATATCCATAGATGCAAGATCTACTAACAATTGTGAATAATTTGAGTAATTATGTCATTACCACAAAAATCTGAGATGTTGAGAGGAGGCATGAAAGTTATCATTGCATAATATTTCCTTATGTCATAATATATTATGGGCCTTGGTAATCAATGCTACCAAAATTTTTAATATTTTTAACAATAATCATGAGGAGGGACCATCGAATTCTTCATCAAAAGAAAGCTACTAGTGCTTGGCCTACAATGACACACAATGTCGATATCTACATGATCTATCAACACCAAGCCAATTTGTAGTGATAATAAAGGTCAAAAAATTCACAAAAGGGTCAAGTAAACATGTAGGAACTAGATAAAATAATTTTAATACAAAAACCTTTAGAATACGAGCACATATTAGTGTTAAAAAGGTCCACAAAGAAACCTTTATAGATGGATCCATAGACATTGGAACATTTAAAAGTGTTGGCTCAAATAGAGAAGAAGTCAAATAAAGAGTAACCTTGTTTGGAGCACATTAAAGAGCAATCAAGACATAATCAAACTAAGGTGACCCAATAATATTTAGGACAAGAAGCCCACAACAAGATTTGGTATCCTTCTATGATAAAATGATAGAGACTAGAAGCAATCCAAGAGAACCAAAATAATTTTGATGAGTCTAATAATAATTAAAATAAGTAGCTAAGAACGTTAGGATTCAATATATTTGAAGAACTAAATAATACCTATAATGAAATATTCATTACACTAGGCAAATCCTGCCTCCAAACGTAATTTTGATCATAGTTCTTACCTGAAGCTAAGATGGAGCCCAGATATCCAACTACTTACAATGTAGTTGAAGCTAGAAGATCATATAAAATACAACCAAGGACAAACAACCATTGATAACTAGTGTTGAATATGAAGCTTCCTTCACCCTAAACCTTGGTTGATCCATTAGACTAAATAGCAATTAGTTATCATGTCCCTTTTATGACAACTATGGAGATATTTTCATAAGCCAAAGACTCAAATCAATTCTAGAAATAAGATCCTCAAAGCCATTCTAGAAATAACTAAAGGGACTTCAATCTCGATAGGACTTTGCTCCATCTAGATTGCATGGACTCCTCTTCCTTTGATGAGAGGGAATTCTAGCCATACTTTCCTCCAAATTCTTGGGTGCTTATGTGGAGAAAAGAGCTATGTGGATTTAGGGTAATCAAGCAGGAAAACATATATGAAATATTCCTCTCTCTTAAGAGGATATCAAGTCTTGAAGGTCTTCCTAAAGCCTAGAATCTTGGAAGTTCTAGATTATGAAGCTTTCACTGTACTTGGAGGTTTCTTGGCCCCCATAAGAACCATCCCAAAAAACATTATGAAAGAGAAAAAAAAAGCACAAGAGGAGAACACCACCTAAAGGTACATCTAGCATTATTTAAGGACTGACATCCATATATTTTCATTCAAATGTTGATTTAAATAGTAGGGTATGGACCATTGATGATGATCATACTCTCCCAACAAGTAGAAGCAATAACCCACAACCTCTATAGGACATGTTGAAGGACATCTTCATGAAGGCAGCCTATCAAGTGTGTGGGGAAATCCAAGCACCAAACACCACCAACCACTAGACCAACCCAAAATGACTAGACATGAGGGAAGAAATGATGATATGGTCTTGGTCCTAGAATCCTATAATTAGATATTTTTTCCTAGGTAACAACTGGAGCATTGACAACCCAAGGGGTAACACAAAACCCAAGGCATTGATGATGAAATCTCTAGCATGAAGAAACTCAATGGCATTGAATATGCTAGTAGTATTTATAGCTATGTGTTCCCAAGGCCTCTATATAATTTGTTAGTGATTGTAACTAGCCTAGGTAAATTTTAAATTCTTGCATGGACCTTTTTCTAGAAAATCCCCATTTCTTCTTATATATACCCCATTATTCTTCATTGTAAATATTGAAAGCCATCCATTCTCTTCTAAAGAGGATTTCCTTCATTTTCTCTTGTATCTTAGCCTAGCTCAATCCTTGTGTTGTTAGATAAATAGTTTTTGAACCACTTTCTTTGGCATATATGTAATCTAAAGTTCACATTAATAAGAAATTGTGACTATCTATGAAATCCCTATCTTGTTTTTTATGTGGGTGTTTTATCTTATGCATGTTTAAGGGTTCATGTTCCTTATGCACTATCAATTTCTATGTATGTGTTCACTTCGACCTTCCATACACAAAGAGTGTATTAGAACTTTGGTGCATTGTCATCCATAGATAGGCTAGTTATGTTTCACTATTTTGCACTCATTTACTACTTTTATCTCTTCTCCTTTTTCCCTAGAAAGAGTACCTAGTAGAGTAGGCTAGAGTAGAAAGGAATATAAGCACAAAAATATCACATCAAGATAAGGAACCATCCTTTGGTAAAATATAGTAGAGGTCATCTGAAGGAGCCATGTCCCATGCTTCCTAGAATTACCAAGACTAGTGCTCCAAATATAGTTGAAAGGCACTAGACACACCTAATCAAAATAAGAGAGCTATTGCAACTATGGGAGGTCATGGTACTGGGAAACAAGGGTTATTTTAGGCCCCCAATAGTTCAAAATAAAATTCTTGGTAGGACCTAAACTATAAAAATACATCCCTTAATTAGAATTCATACCAAGGTTCTAATGAAGCCCTTGATTGTTAGCTTGTGGAAGCACCTTGAAAAATTACCTAGAAACTCCACTACAAGAAGAAACCCCAAATAAATTCTCATCATCGATCAATTTTATTATGGGGACCTCTATTGGATTAAACATTCATCACTTGGCAACTTTTTTGGTCATCAAACTATCCAAATTTTGGTGGTTTTTCTAGAAGGCAACCCTAAAAGCTTCTAAAAAAAATGCAATCAAATAAAAGCTAGGTAAGAATGCCCCATCCACTAGCTTATCGAGATCTATATGGGGGAACCAATCGAGACATGGCTAGAAGAATACTAACATGGAATAACTAGATACTTTTTATTTTCCTAATCCCACCTAATACATGGGACCTAATTCATATTCTAGCCTTGGAATATTTACTAGAATTCATTGGATAAGATCCACATATCATACTAAGACACCTACATAATATGGTAATGTTATACACTATGCACAATTTGGTTTATCAAGACATAACCCTTAGGTTCTTAGTATAATATTTAAAATAGAAAGCATGATAATGGTATGTGTCCTTATTGGTGTAGTCAATAGAGGAGTGAGACCAGTTGGTGACTTACTTGATAGATATATTTGAGGAAAAAAATATGGAGCCTTGCTACTAGAACACTTGATAAGTATCAAATGATATCCCATAAAAGTAATGAAGGATTTAAATGCACGATTTCATAAAAATTGGTATAGGATCCCAAATGAGATCAGACCTTCTCCACGTATGGTACTCATTTTATATCTTAAATCCTTCAATTCATAGACTACCATGTTGATCAAAATATAGGAGGAATTATTTTGCCACTACTTATTAATTTGCCCTGTAAGTAGAAAGTGACCTAAAACTGATGGAAATGATTCTCTTAAAATTTCCAAAGCCTCTATCTCTCCAATCTATAGTAAGCATTCAATCACCCTTGGATCTAGTTATCCACTATTACCCTTGCCATCTAAGACCAACTTTCTTACTTGTAATTGAGATAGACAAAATTAGAAGAAGGGCATAGGCTCTTTCAAAAGAGGTTATCATCCTAAGAAAGTAGTGTATCATGGATGTCCTTTATTGCCAATAATGGAAACATTTTTCTTTAGGTTACCTGGTCATGATCTATCCACCAGTTTTGAGGGTGTATCCAAAATATCATTCATGTCAAAAAAATTAAGCTATGGTAGGGATGCAAGGAAAAGAAGTATTAATGGCATCAAACTAGTATCAATCAATCTTTCTCTAAAACTATAGCACCATAGAAGTTCCACCCATAGAGTGAGTTCTATTTTCATAGGAAGAATATAAAATACATGTAGTAAACACTTGGACTTATGGGTTACCATTGAGATTAAACTAGAAGCAACTAGACTTTAAAAAGATGATCAAGACCAAATTTATTGGATGTTTTTTGGAAAGTAGGATAGCTAAAATAGAGAACGTACATACCACCATAAAATATCTAAATAAGTAGCCACTAGATATCTCAATATATATTGACATCAACATCCAATATCTCTTAGAAGTATATAAACCACAATTGGAATCCATACCAAAATAACACCGAGGGAATATATTGGTAATATAAGGGAAGGTAGAGGAAGATCCACCTATACAAACCATGATATGTATTATTTACTTAATATTGAGGTATAAATAAAAGTTGGTCCAAATATACCTTATGCATTTGGTGCTCATCCTCTTCTTCTTACTGAAAGTGGTGGATCAAGCATTAATATCTTCCCAATGAAACCTAACCTTGTTATTGACCTCCTTCCATAGATCCACTATATTCCCTATGGCCAAAATATAGATCCATAGGAAGTCCAAGAAATAGGATAAATTCTAAAGCCTCAATAAATAAATATCAAGGTAGGGTTCATCCCATGGAAAGTAGCACAATGCAAATAAATTGAAGAATATTTGATTAAGGATCCGATGAAGGAAGATATGAGGACACAACTTAAGGATGAAATACACTTGACTTGTAGCAAGAAGCAACATATTATGGAAGTCTAGGAAGTTGACCCTATTTAGGGTCTTTGACCAAACTAACATGGGATAAATGTCCAATGCAATGAGTGACCCATCATCCCAATGGGCCTTTGTATATATATTTAAAAATATATATCCTTATTATTGTAGGTCTGCCTAACCAATGCAAGACATGAGTGAGTTTCATACATGCTAGAAGGAAAAGGTTGTCGAGGATCAAAGCATGTAGCCCATTTTCTTAAGATTAGTAGAGGCATTTTTGATCAATTGAAGGATAATTTTCATAGTCAAATATATGGAAGCATGAAATATGATAACATCCTTTAGAGTGCAAGCATTAGGAAATGATCCCTCACATGTCCATTTGTCATCAATAGTTAAGTAAAATAGGAGAAAACCTCAAGATGCATCCAAGTGATGTGACCTATAAATTATGGTACACCTCATTCCAAGTCTCTATGAAATATTCAACAAAATAGTCTTCACTACCATTCTTATATAAATGTGCATCACTGGATTTTCGTAGGACTGCCCAAACTTCCGAACTCGTTTCGGCCATATCTCACTCATCCGAACTCGGATTGAGCTGAAATTTTGAGGGTAGATGCCTGAAAAACCCTAGAACGTCTCCACCAATTTTCATATCATTTGGAGCAACACATATCCTAGCGCAGCCCTATGTGTGAACGATATATTTGGCAAGCGGCTATGCGAGGGTTTCATCTGGGTTGAGTGCAAGCAGCTCCAGAGGTTGGTTTTTAGGGCCTTCGGGCCCTAGCGGCCAATATTTTTGTGGTTTATGCTCAATATTTTAGCAGGAAATGTTGCAGGGGATACAATATGGGTTAGAAATTTGTCTTTCAATAGATCATACCGTGAACTTGAGTGACAACGGCTTCCAATTTGCTGCTCAAAAGAAAAGTGAAAACCATACCTTTCCACGACGTCTAGGGCAAGGATTAAAGAGATCTCAAAACAAGTTTCAAGCAGTTGATCAAAAAATGGCTCATATCTCAAATGAATCTGGTGCTAAGGTGCACCCACAAAATAATTCTACTGTGAAAACCCCTGTCAAGGGTAAGAATTTTGAAGACTCAGTCCCAAAAATGAATTTTAGGGATGCCCTTCGTGGTGGACAGCCTCAGCCCAATGCTAATATCAATATTAGGGCTTCCCATAAACCTCTAAGAATGCCTAAGATTGATCCCAGGAAAATAGAGTCAGGATGTCTTAAAGCAGCTGATGGAACTCCTATTGTTAAGCTTGATATGGGGAACATTCAGATTGGCATTGAAGATTTGGAAAAAAGAGGACTAATTTGTCGGTTCATGGGTTTTCGTCCGAGTCTATCTGCTTTCAAAGTCTGGGCTACAAAAAGCTGGAAAACTAAAGGTGAGTTACAAATCTCTATTTATCCAAATGGTTATTTTCTTGTTTTATTTGCTAATAATGAAGATAGAGAGAAAACTTTTCAAGGGGGTCCTTGGTTTTTTGGAAGGGCAGGGCTTTTCATGAAGCCCTGGCATACTAAATTTAAAGCCGAAGAAGAGATGCCTTCTATAGCTCCCGTGTGGGTTAGACTCTTTGGCCTCCCTATTGAATTTTGGAATCCTACTATTTTTTCTTCAATTGGAAACTCTTTAGGAACTTTTATGATGACTCGTTGATTGTACTCAAAATTTTGAACATATTATTTATGCTCGAATTTGTGTTTTAATGGATTTTGACAAACCCCTTCCTAAAAATATCACATTACAATTTGGGGAAGACACTTGGGAGCAAGTAGTGGACTATGAGAACATTCCTTTTCGTTGTAGAATTTGCCATGAATATGGTCATTTGGCCAATGCTTGCCCAAATAAAATTCCCGATCAAAAGAAAGAAGATATAAACTCAGCAGGTTTCCAAATACCTAAGAAGAAGAACACTCAAAAAAAAATAGTTATGAAGGATCAATCAAAGTCATTTGCTAATATGTTTGAAATACTTTCCACAAATGATGTCCCAAGTGAGGAAGAGGAAATAATGGAAACTGAAATCTTAGAAACACAATTTAAATATGAAGGGAAGAACTCAGAGACAAACCAACAAATCAAAGGTTTTCAACAAAAAAAAGGAGAAAATTTACACAAGAAAAACAATATTTCAAATGTCAAAACTTCAAATAATGCAGGTCCCAATATAGACTCCATTGAACCATCTAGTAAAATTTTGGCTGTGTATGAGCATTCTTCAAGGTTAGAAGCCATCTCAGATTCAATTGGAATAAGTCAAGAAATAGGAAAAAAAAATTGAAGATGGATTCCAATCAAAAAATAGGTCGCAAGACCAATCAATATCATATGGTAAAAGAAGGTGAAAAGCTTGTAGAGGAAGGTAAGATTAATGCCCTT
The DNA here is from genome assembly GCA_028583015.1 of Wollemia nobilis. Classification (NCBI taxonomy): domain Eukaryota; kingdom Viridiplantae; phylum Streptophyta; class Pinopsida; order Araucariales; family Araucariaceae; genus Wollemia; species Wollemia nobilis. The sequence goes on along the minus strand of JAQPPZ010001711.1, from coordinate 1,997,495 downwards.
CCCAACTTTTTTAGCCCTGGTATTAATGAAGATCATCACTTGGAATATTAGAGGACTCAAAGGGAGTCTTTCAAAACAAAATGAAATTAGAAGAATGATTCAAATAAATCATCCACATCTTGTTTTCCTTCAAGAAACAAAGATGTCAATGGAGGATATGGACTTAATTGCCAGTAAAATTTGGCCAACTAGAAAAGTGGTTTCCCTCAGTTCCCAAGGGACTTCGGGTGGCATTGCTTGTCTTTGGGACCCAAAAGAGGTAGTTATTCACCATATGGTTGGCGGTTGGGGTTTGTTGGCTATAGCTATTCAAAGTAGACATTCCAACCAGATTATGCTCTGCATTACTATTTATGCCCTGACTTCTTTAGAGGAAAAAAGAAGACAAGTGGAAGGATATTACTCATATTATCTCTCATTTTCCTAAATCTTGGATCTTGATCGGAGGAGATTTCAATACCATCCTCTCTCTGGATGAGAAAAGGGGGGAAATAGAAATTTGGACAAAAGCACTGACCTCATGAGCGAATATATTGCAAACCTCCATCTTGTGGATATCCAACCGAGATAATGGCCTTATGACTTGGTCTAATAGAAGGCAAGGCTTAGCTTGTATAATGGAGAGATTGGATAGGTTTTTGCTCTCTGAAAATTTCTTAATCCATGGTCACATTCCTAAAGTGAAGACTCTTAATAATGTTGGTTCGGATCATTGGCCAGTCATGGTGGAAATGTGGAAAACCAATGTGAGTTTCTCTCCTTTTCATTTTCAATTAATGTGGCTCAGAGACATTTCCTTCAGACCTCGTGTGCAACAATGGTGGAAGGAAGGTAAACCTAGGCATGGGACTAAGATGTTCTATTTTTGCCAAAAGACCGCAATACATTAAATCCAAAATCAAGACTTGGAACTGGAAAGAGTTTGGGGATGTTCATAAAAAAAAACATGAAGTTATTGCTCATATTGAAAATTTGAATAAGAAAATCCGTTTAGATGGCCTCACAGAGAAGAGAAGTGCAGATGAAATTAAACTCACAACTCAGTTAGAGGAATGGGAAAAAAGAGAAGAAATCTTATGGAAGCAAAAATCTAGAATTCAATGGCTCAAAGAAGGAGATCGAAACACAAATTTCTTTCACAAATCTCTTCTAGCTCGAAGATCTCACAACTTTATTTCTTCCTTAACTTCAGATATCTGGAGATGTTGTTTATACTTGGGATGGCATGAACTCTATTGTTGTTGATTACTTTTCCAATATTTTTGTTGCTACTCCTCTTGACTCAGCTTCTCAACAAAATGTTCTTCAAGCAATCCCTTCTCTTATCACTTCGAGGAGAACTCTATTTTGACTCGCTCCTATTACTATCAATGAGCTTCAACAAGTAGTTTTTAAAATGCAAAAATGGAAAACCCCAGTGTCCCGATGGTTTTCCTATTGAGTTCTACCAAGAGTTCTGGGATATCCTTCATGTTGATTTATTAGAGGTGGTGGAAGAAGCCAGGAAAGCCAAAGAAATTTTGAAGGTTATCAATAAAACTTATATTACTCTTGTTCCAAAAGCTCAAGAGGTTGATCATATCTCAGCTTTTAGACCTATTGCTTTATGTAATGTTCTTCTCAAAATCATTACTAAAATCATGGCAGAAAGGTTGAAGCCTCTTTTGCATAAGATTATTTCCCCAGAGCAAGGGGGATATGTGGAAGGACGTCAAATAGTAGATGAGATAGTTCTTGCTCAGGAAGCCATCCATTCCATGGATATGCAAAATTCTCCTTCTATGTTCATTCGGTTAGACTTATCCAAAGCTTATGACAGAGTGGATTGGCACTTCCTTATCAAAGTTTTGAGGCAATTTGGTTTCTCTAAGGATTGGATGGATTGGATTATGGGATGTATCTCTTTAGTTTCCTACTTAGTTCTTATCAATGGCAGGCCTTCTCGGTCTTTCCCAGCCTTCCAGAGGTATTAGGCAAGGTGACCCGCTATCCCCTTATTTATTCATCATTCTTGCTGAATGCTTGGGTAGGACTATAACCAAAAAGAGGGAAAACAAAACCCTTGAGGGAGTTACCATTGCTCATGGAGCTAGACCTATCTCTCATCTTCAATTTGTGGATGACTCTACTCTTTTAGGTAAAGCTACAGTTAAGGAAGCTTCTAATATTAAGCAAATAATTAGCTATTTTTCTAAGGCTATCGGGAAATTGATCAATGAAGACAAATCTAAAGTTATTTTCTTTCACTGCTCTGCTAGACAGGAATCCATGGTCTTGGATAAATTAAGATATAAGAAGACCTCTCTTCCAATCACTTATTTAGGTATTCCCATAAATATTCAAAGGCAGAAAAATAAAGATTGGAATTGGTTGTTGGACAAAGTCAAGAAGAAAATTGGAAAGTGGACCAACAAGTGGCTTTCTTCCGGGGTAGAATCACCTTGGTAAAATCAGTCCTTCAAGCTATTCCTATTTATGTTTCTTCCATTTTGAATATCCCAAAGGTTGTTCTTCGAGAATTGGATCAAATCAGTCATCGTTTCCTTTGGAGTGGTACTAAGGAGAAAATAAAATGGGCCTTGGTGAAATGGGATACTTTATGTCTTCCTAAGAGTGAAGGGGGGTTAGGATTCCGGTCTTCAATTAATAACAACAAAGCTTTAGCTGCTAAATTATATTGGAGGATGTTGCATAACCCCAATGCTCTTTGGGCCAATAATCTCCGTGCTAAATATGCTGAGAACAAAAGTCCTGAAGACCTTGTTCGCTATCAACTTCCTACCAAAGGTTCTCCCATTTTAGCAGTTCTTAAGACTGGTGAGGATTTGATAAAGAAAAAATTATTTTGGATCATTCATAATGGTCAACATGCAAATTTTTGGATAGATTCTTGGGATGGTCACAAGCCTTTGATAACTCGGCTTCCCGATTGGAGGCCTTTGATGGAGGAGCTTCACCGAGCTAATTGGATAAAGGTGGCTAATTACTGTCGGTACCATACTGGTAATTCAAAGGTTGGTAGATATTGGATCCCTATTGAGGACTGGCCTATTCAAATCCCAGAAAGGCAAAGACAAGATATCCAAGGCATCCTTCATATGAGATCCCTCTCTTGGTCCCATGAAAAATATTGTTTTGGATGGAACAACACTACTAAGGGTGAGTATTCCGTTGCTCAAGGTTATTTGACCTTATGCCATAATAATCCCAACCATTCTTCTGACATATTTTCTCAATTGTGGGCTCAAAAGCTTTGGCCTAAGGTGAGGTTCTTTAATTGGCTTTTATTGCATCGTAGGGTGCTTACTGGTGAGCAACTTATGAAGCGTGGTTTTCATGGCCCTTTTAGATGTGAAATGTGTGAAGAGAATGTAGAAAATATCAACCATATTTTTATTGAGTGTACTTTAGCCTCTGAGCTATGGAGGAGAATGGCCACTTTACTTGGCTTACAAGTGGTCCAATTTTTTTACTTTTGAACAACTTTGGAGGGATTGGCCTAATCAAGAGGGTGTTGATCATTTTATTAGGCACTTAGTTTGGATGGGTTCTACCATTCTTCTTTGGAATATTTGGAATGAAAGGAACAACCAAATTTTTAATCAAGATAGGAAGGATATTCACTATATTTGGCAAAATACCATAGCCAACTTAGTTGAATCAGTCCATCAACTCCTTAATCACCCTCAAAACTCCCACCAAAGATGGGATCAAGTGATGCAAAGATTGAAGATTAAACCTTCTAAGGGCAACCAACTTAAAGGGAATGTGAGTATTAGTAAGATGGATAGGACTAGAAATTGGCAACCTCCTCCTAAGGATTTTGGAAAAGTCAATACCGATGGAGCCTCTAGAGGGAACCCTGGAAAAGCCAGTGTGGGAGGAATTGGTAGACTTTCAGATGGCTCCCTGGTTTTTACTTTTGCTGAGAATTTGGGTATTCTTTCCAATAACCTTGCTGAGGGGTATGGTATCCTCTGAGGCCTTCAGGAGGCTACTAAGGTTGGATGGGAAAAGGTGTTAGTTGAGTCCGACTCTCAACTTATGATTAATCTCTTGAAGACTCCTTCTAAGAATCATAAGGTGGATTGGAGAATAAAAAGAATTATTGAGAAGATTCAGTTAATCCGGATGGGATTTTTGAAAGTTGATTACAAGTCATGTGGTCGAGAGATCAAAACAAGAGTGTTGATGCTTTAGCTAATTGGGCTTTGGACAAAGGTGATCTTACTTGTTATGGCCACCCTCCTATATGGTGGGCTTCTCAAATTAGGGAAGCTCTTCTTTCTATCATTTCTTTGGATGGCTCCAGTTCTGAAGGTACCTAGTTTCTTCTTGTTTTTTTTTTTTGCTTCTCTTTGGTTCATTCAGTTTTTTTAGTTCCCTAGCTCATTCTATTCTTTATTTTGTTTCCTCTGTTGATTCTTGCCTTAATAGTCTTCTGGTCTAGATAGGTCATTGTTTTGTTCATTGTTTTTTTTTCTTTTTTCTTCTTTGTTTTTTTTTGTTTAGTTTTTTAAGGTGGGTGGGTTCTTTTGTTTTGTTTTGTTTTTGTGTTCTTTGTGTTGTTTTTCATTGTTCTTGTGTTTTTTGTTATTGTTCTTGTGTTTTTTTCATTCTTGTTCTTGGGTTTCTCTTTGTTTGTGTTATTTCGTGTTTTTATGTGTGAGTGTCTTCTATGTTTTTTGTTTTTGTTTATTGTCTGTTGTTGGTTGTTTTTTATTTTTATTTTTATTTTATTTTTTTTTTAGGTTTTGGTTGTGTTTATTTTTCATGTTTTTTTTTGGGTTATGTCTTTGTAGTGTTCTGTTGTTTTTGTCTTGTTTGTGTTTTGTTATGTGGTTCTTGTGTTTTTCTATGTGGTTTGTGTTGTGGTTTCTTTTTTCTTATTGTGCGTGTTTGGTTGTGCTTTTGTTTTTGACACACTCAAGGAGCATGTTTTTTATTTTATTTTATTATTTTTGTTGTTATTTACTTATTTTTAAATTGGTTTTGTGTGTTTGTTTGCTCCTTGAGTATGTCAAAGGTGGTAGGCCAGGTCCGAGTCCTGGGCATTTTTGGTGGAATGGATACCCCTGCCTCCTTGGGTCTTACCCGAAAGTGGCATCCCTTTTGGGATGTTTTCCACAAATAAAAATAAAAAATAAATAAATGTGCATCACTACTATAGAAGCCTCAGGGTTTTTTCTATCTATAATTTATTCCCAATGGACAAGAGCTTATTCTCTAGGTTCCTTGATTATTTCTAGTAGGAGTTACCATTTGAGTTTCCTAAGCTATAGTTGAAGATTTATTATGTTGGGCAAATCCCACATCCAATGGTAATTTTGATTAGAGTGCCTACTTGAAGCCAAGATGAAGGGGCCTAAATCTCATTTTAATACTAGAAAATAGCTAAAGCTATAATACCATCTAGAGTGCAACCAAGTAAGAACAATCATCATCAACTAGTGCTAAACTTAAAGCTTCCCTTGCCAAGAACCTTAGTTGATTCACTAGACTAAATAACAACTAACTATAAAGTATTTTCAATGATATCCAAGGATATTTTTACCATAAACTAGATCCTTAGATATATTCTGATGGTAACTAATGAGATTCCACTCTTGATATGACTTTGACCCACATATATTTCATGGACTCTTCTATTCCTTTGATGAGGGAGATAACTAGCCTGATTTTCTTGTAAATTATTGGGTACCCAAATGGAGGAAATATTTGGGTGACTTCAAGGTAACTGAATAGGAAAATGAGAATGAAAGATCCCTCTCTCCCAAGAGGACCTCAAGTCTTGAAGGAGTACCAAAAACCTAGCATCTTAGAATTTCTATATTGTGAATCCTTAATTATATTTTAAGGCTTCCTAGCCCTTGTAAGGACCACCCTAAAAATCATGATGAGAAAGTGGTAGAAGGTACAAGAGGAGAAAATTGGCTAGAGGTATGCCCATAATTACTCAAGGACTAACATCCCAAGTTTAAACCTAGATTTAAATTGAAATAACATGGGATGGACCATTGATTATGGGCATCATCTCCCAACAAGTGAAATGCAACACCTATAAACTCTATAGGATATGTTGAAGGACATATTTGCCAAAGGAACGTGTTAAGAGCATGGGAGAAGCCAAGCAATAGATACCATTAGAACCACTAGACCAAGCCAAAGTGACTAGACATGAGGGAAAGAATGATCATCTAGTTCCATTCTTGGCATCCCACAACCAAACATAATTTTATAGGAAATAATTAGCATTAAAGTAGCAACACAAAGGATGACCCACGGGGTGACACAAAACCTAGCGCGTTGAATATGAAATATCTTAAAGGTCTAATCATGGAGATTTCAAACATGAATTAGATCAATGACATTCAATATTCTAGAAATATTTGTCTATGAATTCTTGAGGCCTTTATATCATTCGTTACTAATGCTAACTAGCCCATAAAATTTTTGAATTCTTGCATAGATTTTTGGAGGGGAAATTTCCCATTTCTTCTTATATATACCCTCTTTTTATTTATTGTAAATATCAAAATCCATACATTCTCTTATAAGGGGTATTTCCTTCATTCTCTCTTATGTCTTAGCCTAACTAAAGTCTTTTTTTGTTGGCAAAATAGTTTTCAAAGCTATTTCCTTGCCATGTATATAATTCAGATTTTACATTATTAAGAAGTTATGACTATCTATAGAATTCCTATCCTATTTTTGATGTGGGTGTTTTATATTATGCATGTTTGAGAGAACTATGTCCTTTGTGCACTATCATTTATTATGCATCTTTTCACTTCAACCTAACATGTCGTGAAGAGTCTATTAGATATTTGGTGCAACACCAACTATAATAGGATAGATAGGCTAATTAGATTTCCCTTTTTTAGACATAAAAACCTAGCCACTTGTCCATCCAGGTCTTCCCACCATCTTTCCCATTTATTTATATATATTTAGGCATATTTATTATATATATGTTTAATATTAATATTTTAATATTATATTTTATATATATTTAATAAATATAAATATTATATATGTGAATAAATCCCAGCCATATGATTTAACTTAATCCTAGCCATCCATCCAAATTAATCCATGTCATACACCTGAAATTAATATCCACCCTTTTGTTATATTTTAATCTAAGCCATACAATTCATGTCACTCAAACCCTAACATACCCTAATGTGGATTATTAATAGGAGCCATTTTTATGGCTCAATATATGAATCTTGAGTTGAATTTTCTCCTAATTTTTTGTCCCCTAGAGTATCCAAGCACTCTCACCTTCCATGTTCACTCATCATAGCCCCCGCATCTATCGTCAACCTCTCATCGAGCATCCATCGTCAACCCTCTCGTCTGGCCAGATCTTCTTCTGTAAATATTTACCTTAGCTCTCAAATGCCTTTGGGTGTTCCCTATCACTGTTGAGTACCTTTGGGTACTCCTTCATCAGCAAGTGCCTCTAGGTTCCCTATGTCATTCTTGAGTATCCATGGGTATTTTTTGATACCGTAAATCACCCGCAAGCATCTTACACCAGAGCTCTACAATCCTACTAGCCCTCGGGTGATGCTAGGGCATAATCGCACTGATTTCTTGAATAAACTCTCACATATCAAAAAATAGCAAGTATTTCAAGGTCAATGTTTTTATTGTTATTTCATTCCATGCATTTTCAATTTTTTTCATGCTATTTACATCATATAGCTAGGGTTTTATATCGATTATAGATGACATTACATTATGGAGCCCTCACAATTGCTACTAAGCCATTTTATATTTTTTTATGTGTATATCTGGAAGTGTTACATTAGCATTGTGCAACTGCTTAAGTTGGAGTGGCCCAAAATCGGATAACAAAAAGCCCACTCATTTCTGTTGGGAGTAAGGACACATTCTGAAACACCATCAATATTGTAGCTAGGGTTTCAAAGAACCCTATAATTATGTATATTTTTATCAAAGAGTTCAAATATTCTTTATTGTAACAATGGATTTTTGAGGCTCCCCCCATTAATAAAAATCATTCATTGTGCAATATTGTCTTTTTGAGTTCAATCTATATCTTGTTATTTGGTGTTGCATTTTTGTCTCTACACCTTTCCTACACTTTAATTTTATGCCATTTGCTACTTTTTTCTCTTCTTATTTTTTGCTACCAAGAGCACCTAATAGAGTAGGCTAGCTTGGGAAGTAATATGAGCACCAAAATATTATAACAAGACAAGGAACTAACCTTGCTAAAAACTCTTGGAGGTCATCCAAAGGAGCCATGTCCCATGCTCCCTAGACTTTGCAAAATTGGAACCTTGAATTTAGTGCATGACACAAAATATTCCTAATAAAAAGAAGATATCTATTGGGATGCAAGGGTCACTTTATACCCCCAACAAGATCCCATTAAAAGCAAGCATGTATGAAGCTTTGCTAATTATTAGAAAAATTGACCTACTTAGGGCTTCATTGAAAAAAATTCCTTTTCAAGGTGTATCATGCCTAGATATCAACTTGGCAAGGTTAACCTATCCCTAAAATGGGTAATAACAAGACACCACACTTCTATATGTCTACGCACATGGAAGGATGGATTGTGCACAATTGCATGGTTTAATTCAAAGGAGCAACTACTATAATGCCAAAGGTGGTATGTGAAGTTATGGGTATGGAGTACACCTAGTTGAGTTCCAAAGTAATCAAAGATATACCAATGACATCCTAGTTAATATATTTGGGGTAATAGAAGATATACAAATGGTGCTACATAAGGTGCTAGAGGTTACAATAATCTAGGAAGTGATAGTACTAGATCTTCAACCATATTTTAGTATTTTGCTTTCAAGGGAATTTATTGCTGAGTTGGGTGGCTACCTTTATTTGAACTACTCACACATGGTGATTCCTCACAAAGGTAAGAAACTAAAAATTTATGTAGAGAATCCATATATATTTCACATTGAAAAGAATGAGGAATTTTTCAACTTGATAAATGATGAGCTTGACTACCTAGAAACAATCACTAAAGAACTAGAAATAGAGTATTAATTCTTCAATTATTTCAATACTATGATTAATATATTGGGTACCTATTGCATAATAAAGTCAAAAGGATGAAATATTTTGACCTTGTCAAAGTAGAAACTCCAAAAAAAAATTAGAAGCTCTACTTTGGTGGAGTTATATGCCAAAATGGATATGAAGCCAAGGTGGTGTTGATTTTCCCTTTCAAGGGGATGAAAAGATTCTTATATAGATTGGCATGGAATTGCACTAGTAATGTAGCTAAATATGAAGCTCTATGTCTTGGAAAAATAAAAGTAGTAAATGTGGGAATCAATATTCCATCATTCTTTAGCAACTCAGAGCTATTGCTCAACCAAGTAACAAAAAGGTGCAATAATAAGCATTATTACTTAAAGGTTTACCATAATAGGATCTAGGACCTTATGGAAAGCTTTGAGGCATTAAAAATAAAATCAATGCCTGGAAATGAGAACACAATAGTTTATGCATTGGCCTCATAGGTGGACAAATTTGATCCAATGTTTGAGTCTTGGAAAATTCCATTGTGGTCAAAATAGCTTTTAGACCATGTATCCCAAACAAGGATATTTTTTGGCAAGCTTTTGATAGTGACTAGTAAATAGCTTATTTCTTAACTAGAGAAGATATTTATGCATCATAGCCAAAGGAAATGTTGTATCATATCAACCAAGAAGAGGTGATATTATTAAATAATAACCACATTCTAAAAGAGATAGTAATTCTTGAGAGCCTCTTTGATAATAGTGACCAGACATTTGCTCAAAGGATGACTAGTGATTAGTATGAATTAATGAAGTTTAGATGGAGCTCTAAGAGAACCTAAAGGTTGCAAAATGCTATTCTAAACAAGAAATATATGAGAACATGACATTGTATATAAAACACTGGGACATAATAGAATAGACCTATTATAATCTTAGGTTTTATAATAGGGATGATTTTTAGCATACTATACAATTACTACCTATTGTCAAGTTGTTTAGATATAAGTAGAGGATGAAAAACCTAAATATAAAGACCTTGATGAAATAATATCTCTTGAATTTGGTAAAAAAAAATATCATTTATCCCACTAAGCACTTTATATGGGTGAAAAATATAGTCTTGGTAAGGAAAAACAATAGACACATATGCCCTCGTGTTGATTTCTACAATATCAACAAGGCATCTCTAAAATGCCATTACCCACTTCCATAGATAGATAAAATCTTGTAGAATGTTGCTACAACTGAGAGGTTTTATTTTCTAGATGGATTTTCTATCTTCAATAAAATATGGATAATGTATGAGAGTTAATATAATACCGTGTTCACCACCAAGTGGGGGAACTTTGCATATCAAATAATACCTTTTGGTTTATATAATGTAGGGAGAAAATCTCAAAGGTAAATGGACCTTGTATTTGGGGAACTGGTGAATAAGATAATTCTGATTTACCTTGATGACATGCTAGTCTTCTTGCATAATAAATATTAGTATCTACATCACTGTAAGATATTTTTCTAAAAATACCAGGTTTTGAAGTCTCACTCAATTCCAAAATGTTAGTGTTCAATATATATGAAGGCAAGCTGGTAGGACCCATTACATCCAAGTAAATATTAGTTATTAATCTATAATAGGTCAAAGTAATCTTGGCATTATCAATTTTATAGAATAAGAAGGCTATATAGTCCTTTAGACAAATAAACTTTATTTAGAAGTTCATATCTAATTTTTCTCATATAGTCAAACCTATGATTGAGATTTTGAATAAGGATACAACATTTCTACGGACACCCAAGAGGAGGAAGGATTATGAAAATATCAAACAAGCTATAACCCAAGAATATAGCTTAGTGAATCTGGATTACAAAAAGGATTTCATTTAATATGTCTATGGGGCTAAGGATATTTTTGTTAATATCTTGACTCAAAATCATAAGCATTAATAGGAGCACATAATATCCTTCTTAATCCAAATATTTTATGCATACGAGAAGAATTACAATTTCATATATAGATAGGTGTTTACTTTCATGAAATCCCTTAATAAACTAAGACATTATGTATCTAAAACAAAAACTCTAGTCTATGTGGTGCATCCAAATGTTAGAAACTTTGTCCTACATGGAGAATTAGGAGAAAAAATAGTTGGTTTAATTCTAAAGATCTAACAATAAGACATTCATATCCATCCAACTAAATTGATTAGAGGGAGAGATCTATGTGAACAATTATCATAGCTAAAGTGAAACATAACTTGTTCATAGAGTATTTCCTAAAAGCTATCTCTAATAAATATAAGAAGACATAAAAGAGAGATTTGGAGATAGATTTGATTGTATACTTTCAAATGAGTAGGTGTTTGGATGGTTTGAGTTGTTATAAAGGGCAAATATATAGGTTACAGACCTTGAATCACATTTTGATACCAAAAGGATTATATAGAAATAATTTTGATATAATCCTTCTCTATTGCATCCATCCATAATACACAAAAGAGGTACTAAATGAGTTTCATTTTGGCTTCTCTAGAGGCCATTATTTAGGAAAGGCCACGATATTCAAAATTCTTTGGGCTAGATACTACTGGCCCACCATATTTTTATATGCCTTTAAAGTAGCCAAAACGTATAAAAAGTGTTAGATATTTATTGGTAAAAGAAAGAATTTGACACTCCCCTTGCAGTCAACAATAAAATAGGAGCGAATGCTTTGACAAAATTTGAGAAGAGGCATGGCGAGAGCGACATCAGGAGCACGGTTTAGAGCAGAAGCAGACACAGGGCTGGGATCGTATCCAAAGTAGAGCATAGGTTCCTGGGCGGGCTCGAAACCAGGGTCAGGATCAGGTGCATTTGGGCCCGGGCCTGGTCCAGGCGGATCCGTGGTGGGGTCGAAAGGGGGTTACGAGCTGGTCGGTTGTTTTGGTGGGGTCGAGATCCTGGGCCCATGCCCCCTGCCTGGACTTGACACAATGGATGGCCTTGGGAATAAGCCCCCTGATCCTGGGCAAGGACGTGCCTTGGGAGGGCATAAACCCTCCTACCAATATATTTTGGTGGGCTCCAGGACCCCTGCTCGGTCCCTGGGCATAGGGCTCTCCCTTCAAGGCACCCACATTTCCATCCAGGAGGAGGTTTACTCATCCCTGGTTTCTGAATCTTTGTCCTCCTTGGTTGGGAAGTTCCTAGGCGGGCACCCAGACATGGAGACTATCCACAGATGGGTGGCTACCAAATGGAAGGTCTCCAGACATATCCAGTTGGTTGCCCTGTCCAGAGGCTTTTTCATTATCAAGCTCAACAACAGTGAGGCTGCTGAGAAGATCCTGTCAGGCGAGCCCTGGTTCCTAGGTTGCAAGAGTATTTTTCTCAGACGTTATGGTGTATATTTTCACCCAAAGCATTAACTTTGCCCCGATCTGGGTTCGCCTCCTAGACCTTCCCTTTCATATGTGGCATGAAGATGTTCTAAAGCTCATTGCCCAGTCGATTGGAGACTTGGTGGCCTTTTATCCTGTGACCAAATCTAGTTCTCGCATGGTGCATGCCAGGTTCTGTGCCAATGCCAATCTTGAATCTGAACTCCCTTCCTTGGTTACCATCTCTTCTGGGCCCTTCTTCTGGCGTCAAACCCTAATCTATGAAAACAAACCTGCTTTCTGTACTTCCTACAACTCTCAAGGCCACCTCCCTCACCAATGCCCGACATCCAAGAAGGCTGAAGGCCCTAATCCCAAACCCTCACGTAGTTCTAGTCAGGCCCCGTCCTAGGATCCCCCTTGTCCCAACCCTAGTGCTTCCCATAAGGAGGTCTCCCCTTCAGGCCCTCAAGCCCCCCTCATCGAGCCTAGTTTGGAGGGTGACCTTTCCTAGATTCCTATTCTCAACGACCCCTCCGGGGACCCGATCCCAGATTCCCCCTCGCCTCCCATTCTGGCTCCTTCCCCTCAAGCCTCGGCTACTATAGGGACCTGATCCTCCCCCTCCACCCCCACCCCCACCCCCTTCTGGCCTCAGCACCCTAGGCATACTTCCCAGAACCTACCCCCTTGATGTGTGGGTCTGAGCGATCTGATGATGAGACCGAAGGCAGCTCTCCATTTGAGCCCGACGAAGTCAGCCCCAAAATGACCCGGAGCAGGTCCTTTGCCACAGATTTTGGCAGCAAATTTAAATGAGGGTGGCCCACCTTGTGTGAACAATGGTCAAGGATCACGGAGGATGACATAGCTAATGGCTCCCAAACTACGCTCTCTGACATTGGCATAATCTTTCACAAGGCGGACAACGCCCGATCCAAACCCCCTGCTCAGGCAGGAAAGGGGGACAGGTGACCCCACAAGGGTGCCAAACGAACCTTATCTCCTGGAACATCAGGGGACTCAATGGGGTCCCCAAGAAAAGGATCCTCGGTCAACTCCATAGGGACCACTACCCGTCCTTCATCCTCCTCTAGGAGACCAAGATAGATGATGTCGTTGCCCAGAGAATAGCCCATGCTACCTGGCGCAACTGTGAGTTCCTCTCCACCCTCATGGCTAGCTTAGCTAGGGGCCTTATGTGCATGTGGGACCCTCGGTATTACGAGGGAAGGCTCATTTCTTCGTCACCCATGATTATGAACATTCTGGTCCACTGCCTCAACTCAAAGCAATCATGCATCCTATCCAATGTTTACGCTCCCAACAGTCCCGTTGAGAAAGCAAGGCTTTGGCAGGAAATCAGTTCGATGAGAGAAGCTTTTGCTCCCCTGCCCTGGATCCTGTTTGGGGACTTCAACAGCCCCCTGTTTTCCTCTGATAAGTGTGGGGGCTTAGATGTCAGAACCAAAAGCATGGATGACTTTGGTGCCTTTATCGCCCACAACGAGCTCATGGATGTCAACTTGAAGGGATCCTGATTCATGTGGTCCAACAAGAGAGAAGGACCCAGCCACATCCAGGTCAGATTGGATAGAGTTTTCTTGTCTAAGGAAGCCATCCCCATTTTTTCTGACGCATCCCTGTTGGCCCTCCCCAAAATTGGGTCTGACCACAGCCCCCTCCTCCTCGATACTAATCATTACCCCCCCAAGAGACCCTTCCGGTTTGAGTCCATGTGGCTACACCACCCCGACCTTCGAGCCTAGGTCGGCTGCTTGTGGGCTTCCCCTGTCCCTGGTCGCCCCGCTGAGCAAGTCATCCATAAGCTGAGACACCTCAAAGAGCACCTCAAGGCATGGAACAAATAAATGTTCAGTAACATCTTTGAAAGCAAGGAGGCTATAAAAAAAAAATCGAAGAGATTGAGTCCAGATTCCAAGTAGGCTCTCATGAGTTGGGTCTCAGGGAAGAGGAACGCACTGCCCTCAGCGAGTACCACAATATCCTGGCTAGGGAAGAAACCTTTTGGAGATAGAATTCATGTGCTCTGTGGATCCAAGATGGTGATGCAAACACCAAGTTCTTTCATGCATCGACCCTTCAAAATAGGGGTTCTAACAGAATTGCCGAGCTTGTTGATAGCAATGGTAGAATCATCAACAAGGAGGAGGACATCCAGGCTGAGGTAGTCCACTTCTTTCAAGAGCTCCTGGGCGATAGACCTCCTATGTCCTCGGAGGCAGCCGATTCCCTTTTGGATCACATCTCGATGTCCGTCCCGGCCATGGCTAATGCAAAGCTGGTGCAGGCCCTATCTGATTCTCGAAATCCATGCTACCACCTTTTCCATGAAGGCTAAGGTGGCCCTAGGCCCGGATGGGTTTCCTCCTTGCTTCTTCCTAGTATTTCTAGGACATCATTGGCCATGATGTGTGTGCTACCATCCGAGACCTGCAGTTTGCCAGATCCATCCCCAGAGGCATCAACACCACCTTCATAGCCCTGATCCCAAAGACTCAGGCAGCCAGATCCCTCTCAGACTTTCACCCCATCAGCTTATGCAATGTCCTCTATAAAATCCTAACTAAATCCATGACCACCTACCTTAAAGACATCCTTCCCCTGATCATTTCCCCCTATCATGGAAGTTCAGTCAAAGGCAGGTTGATTACAGATGGGGTCATAATCATGCACGAGGCCATTCACTCAGCTGTCCTATCCAGAAAGGCCCATTTCCTACTCAAGCTTGATATGAATAAGGCCTTTGATATGGTCGATTGGAGCTTCTTTTCCAAGGTCCTCCTCAAATTTGGGTTCCACCCCTCCTGGGTCCAACTCATCAACAAGTGTGTGTCCTCCCCCTGGTTCTCAATCCTTGTCAATGGATCCCCGACCGGGTTCTTCCCTAGTTCCAGAGGTCTCCGCCAAGGTGATCCCCTATCCCCGATTCTCTTCATTATCCTGGCTGAGGCCCTGGGATGAACCATTTCGAACGTTGTGGCTCGCAGTCTCATCTCGGGCATCAGGCCAGCGCAGGGCCTCCCCCTCGTGTCCCACCAACATTTTGTGGATGACACCATTCTTGCTTCCTCGGCCTTGATCCCTCAATTCAAGGCCCTCAAGAACATCCTTACCCTGTATGAGGAGGTGGCTGGGCATAAAATCGACCTTCAAAAAAGCAATATTTACTTCATCAACACCCCCTTGGCTAGGCAAATCAGAATCGGGTGGATCCTAGGATGCTCCCCCGGCTCCCTCCCCTCTTCCTACCTCGGGCTTCCTCTGTTCATAGGGGCATCTTCCAAGGCACTATGGAATGGGATGATTGAGTGGATCCAAAGGAAACTCACCCCCTGGAAAGGCCACCTTCTCTCGTAGGTAGACAGAGCCACTCTCTTGGCATCTGTCCTCTAAAGCATTCCGATATACTTCATGTCTGTCTTCAGAATTCTAGCCTCCATCGCTACTCTCATTGAGCAAATTCAAAAATATTTTCTCTAGTTGGGCTGCAAAGACAATAAAAGGATTCCCCTAGTCTCCTAGACCCTGGTCTGTCGCCCCAAAGGAGAGGGAGGGGTCAGGCTCAGATGGGTGGTTCCCATGAACAAGGCCCTTCTGTCCAAACATGCCTGGAAGGTTCACACCAATACCTCCGATGAATGGGTTTGCATTGTGCATAGGAAGTACTGCCACAACCACCCCTTCCTCGAGGACACCCAGCCCTATGACGGATCTGCCTTCTATAAGGCCCTGCTTTCCACCAGAGATATTGTTCAAAAAGGGACCAGATGGATTCTTGGAGACGGTGCCAAGATTGACTTCTAGGAAGACAGATGGATTCTCAACGAGGCCTTGAGCTCGGATAGGGAGCTCCTTGTCCTCAAACTTGGGCTTGTGGACTAAGGTCCCAGAGTGTCTGACTACATGACCCAGCTCCAAGAGTGGACCATCTGGAAACCCATCCTGAACCCTAGGTTCTTGCTTCAAGCTGCCAGACTTCAACGCATCCTCAGTGCGATGGTAATCCCTTCTTTTGGAGACAGTGATAGATGCATGTGGCATGGCTCTCCTAGTGGTATTTTTTTATTCAAGTCTGCTTACCATATCCAGAGAACCTCGGGAGCGTCCACCTTCTCGACCCAACAGGTCTGGGCCAAGAATTTGATCCCCAAAATCAGCCATTTCATTTGGGTGGCCATCCAAAACAGAATCCTCATGATCGAAAACCTAATCAAGAGAGGCTTCCAGATCCCCAACAGATGCTTCCTCTGCCGTGCCACCTGGGAGTCAACCAACCACATTTTCTTAAATTGCTCTTTCTCCTCCAAAGTTTTGGGCCTTATCCTCTCCCATTTATCCGTTCAGTGGGCAGCCCCCAATTCCATATTTGATCTCCTGTCTCAGTGGCCCACCCCCTTTGCCCATCCCTTTCTTTGCTTCCTCTAGAAGGCCTACCTTCCTCATATGCTCTAGAAAATTTGGCTCGAGTGTAACAGGCAAGCCTTCTCCTCCCTGGCATGCTCCCCTCAGTGGTTAGCAACCAAAGCAGTCTCCTTTGCCATCGAGAATTCTCACTTCATTCCCCTTTTTGTGGACCCTCAGTGTTCGAGCGAAGCCTCCCTGCTCTCCTCCCTTGGCATTCAACTCTCCCACCTTGCTCCCCCTCCTGCCCCCTCTCGATGCTCCCTAATCAGGTGGACTCCCCCCCCTCGGGTGGCTTAAGCTCAATTTTGACGGTACCTCCAAAGGCAACCCCGGGCCCTCTAGGGCTGGCGGGGTCATCTGAGACTATTCTAGGAATCTGGTCACTGCCTTCATGGTCCTTCTGGGTAGGCAAACCAACAATTTTTTTGAAGCTGTTGGCCTGCTCAGTGGTCTCTTAGCTCTCAAGGGCTCCCCCCCAAAAATCATCATCGAAGGAGATTCCAAAGTCATAATCAGAGCCACCAACAAGCCTGAGTCCTGCTCCTGGTGATTCCATAATTCCATCTAGGAGGCCCTCTTCATTCTTCAGGGCTTCCCTGATCACACCTTTCAGCATGTTTTTAGAGAAGGCAACAGGGCTGCTGATTTCATGGCAAATCTAGCCATTACCGCTGAAGAATTTACCACCTGGTCCTTGCACTTCCCTACAGGCCTAGTCCAAATTGTGTTGCAGGATCATTCCGACCATGCTATTAACACTGGTGTCTAGGCTTCCCCATGGCAGGGTGGCGAAGTCCCCTCAACGTGTGCTTCTACTGACCGAGGCTCCTCGCCCTCGTTTTGACCCGTCGACTAGCCACCCTATCCACGAGGGGATCATCCTGATCCTCCTCATGGTGGCTTGTGCCCCTTGCCTTGTTATATGCCCATGTTTTCCAGCTGGAAAATCTAGTAGTCCTAATTCTCTCTGCATGGCAGACCTCCCCGTCCTTCTCGCTTCAATATTTGTGACTAAATATTCCCATGCCATGCCAACCCGATCGTGGTTCTCTCCTGACATTCCCTCGCTCAAAGTTAGGCATTTGGCACTTTGGTAGTGGCCCATTCCCTTCCTCGCATGTCAACAGTCTAGCATGCCCCCTCAGCCCCTTCCTCGTCATGTCGCTTCCATCCGCATGTGCCCCTTTCCAAATCTGGTGGTGCTCCCCTTCAAAGGCCCCCACACGGCCTTTCTATTCCCCTCGCTGTCCCATCTCGCTGTCGCGTTCTCCATCCCCTACTCCCTCTCCCCTGGTCTAGCACTCTCTGCCCCCTCTATCCCCACCTTGCCAGCTCGGCCCCCATGGCTTCCAAAACCGTCTTCCTGGAGCCTCCTGTCCTTGAGTTGAGCGGTCCCGCCCGCTTATTCTCTGATGCTAAAAAATTCACCCCATTTTTTAGTAAATTCATAGGCCATGAGGACGATATCACTCAGGGTTTCCTGGATACATGGAACGAAGGTGAAGTTACAGTCAAGGGCCTCCATTTCAAAGTCTCCAAGGATTTCCTCATGGAGGTCACCGGCCTCCACCATGAAGAGAAAGGCCGCGTTGTCAGGTGTGACAAACACAACTGGGAAGAGGAGCTCTCCCGCTTCCTAGACCATCAGTGGGACAAAGCAAACCTACTCCACTCTCACCTCCCGATGCCTTTCGACGAAGCCATCATCCCGGTAATGCAATATATTACCTGTGACGATCCAGAGCAGCGACTGTATAGCTTTCATTTAAGCTACTTCAATCATCTTTGAGGAGCAACCCTCATCAGCACTCCGTGGTTCCTCTTCTACTCATTGGGTTTGACCATTGATCGTGCTCACAGGAACCATTCCCGGCCCATGCACCAGGGGCTCATGGCTATCCTCTATAGGCATGCCTTGGCCAACCAACCCCAGCTGCATAGCATTCCCCCCCTCTCGTCTGTCCCACCCCCTGAAGAAGGCATTTCTCTTGTTAGATCCCCTGTCGCCAAAGGCTCCCCCTCTCTTGATGATTCCTCTTCCCTGAAGCATCACAGGCCAACCCGTAAATGTAGGGCTTCGAGCAAAGGCCCAAGCGGGGCCCTGCCTCCTAGCTTTGGCTACAAAAGGACATCCCTCGGGCCCAGCTGTGTTGCGAGGAGCTCCAAGAATGTTAAATCAGAGATCTTGGAGCCCACTATGATTAGCTCCGAGTCTGATGACAAACTGCAAAATCTGGCGCTCAGAGGCCTCTTGGAAATAGCAATCAGTTCCCTCAACACTGTTGCCCAAGTTGCTTCTCATGCCACCAAGGCTTTGTCCGAGCTCTGTCGCAAGCTGGAGGAAAGCTCTTCCAAGGTTCAACGGCAGTCTGAGCGGGCTGAGGACGGCTCAGGGCCTAGTTAGCTAGGCCCACCTGGCATTTGCCATTCCAATGATTCTTGGTTTTTGTGGATGTTGGTTTCTATGAAGAATCTTGGTTTCATGAAGGTTTTTTGTGGCTTTTTGTTTTCTGTAGTCTTCAGGGCCCCGAGGCTGGGGCGATCTTTCTATTTTCTTTTTCAATGCTTCGGCTACTACTGTAATTAAGGTTTTGGGATCCTATTCAAAAAACCCACTGTAAATAATCTGTTACCTATCAAAAAAATAATAATAGAATAGGAGCCTTTCTAGAAATAAATTCTTGATTTTTTTATTGTCATTAATCCTAAATATTCCAAACGTAATTTTATACTACTTGTAAAAAATAATTTTAGTAAGTTGTTTGAGGTAGTGGAAACAAAAAGAGTTTATTAGTACATTGTTATAAAATTCTTAGAAAGGTTGATAACTATATTTGATATTCTAACAACCATAGTGTCAAATAATGGGCCTATTTTTATAGGTTCCAAGACAAAAAACTTTTCAATAAAATATGACATCTATCTAAATAACTCCATCAACTACTATCCACAAGGAAATAGATTAGTAGTCTACAAATAAGAACTTGCTCAAGATCATGAAAAGGATACTTGGAGAGAATTAGAGTTATCATATAATGCTATATCAGGCCTTTTAGATCAACCACATAACAATTAATAAAGTTTTGAATATGTCATCATATTCTCAAGTGTATGGTAAGAAATTTGACCTTAATTTTCATTTGGAATTTCCAACAATGAAGTTAATAGATAAAGGAAT
This sequence comes from Wollemia nobilis, assembly GCA_028583015.1. Lineage (NCBI taxonomy): Eukaryota > Viridiplantae > Streptophyta > Pinopsida > Araucariales > Araucariaceae > Wollemia > Wollemia nobilis. The sequence continues at coordinate 1,977,495 of JAQPPZ010001711.1, read as the reverse complement.
TTTTTGGAAGTAGACGTCATAATGGCAGAGTTGTTTTTCCTGGAAGAACAAAGATAAAATGACTGCAAAAAATTCTAGAAACACTAATTAATTATAAATTGGTGGTTTGATAAGAAGGCTTCTTTCTATTATTTTTAATTTGTATATTTAGTATTTAAGTGGTATGAAGATAAGAGCAAGCTATAAAAACATTATAAGTCATGTATGTAGAACCAATAGAGATCATAATGGTAGATTTATTGTATGAAAAACATGGAAGAATTAATTTTGGCAACTATACCAAGGGACTCATACATATCAATGGATTACAAGTCCAATTTAAGCAATATAAAAGCATGTGCATCCCTTTGCATTAGTTGCACTAATAGTCAACTATACATTATAAAACCAAAATCCTATGGGCTTATTTTGCATGATAAATTACTAATTATTTTTAGCATTTTGAAAATCTAAGAGCATCATAAGCTATAGTATTCTATGGAAAAGTGTAGAAATTTTTGTTTGAGGAATTTATTTTATTGCATTTAGTACATAGATAGGGAACCCAACAAACATTAATAGTTGTAAAAATTTTCATACTTCAAGCACAAAAATAATGGATAGGGAAACCAAAATCTCTAAGAAGGAGAAAAAAATAAGAAAGAGGAAAAAGAGCTCCAAGACCACATGAAAGGTATTCATGACATAGTGCTTACTCTCAAGTCCAAGTACAAGAGTTAAAGGGGTGGAGGAGAGTAGAAAGGTCTTAATATTTCATGCAACAACACAAGTGGGGCTACATGGAGCTCATTTTTATTATTATATATACCTAGGTTCATTCATACCTTCTTGGATCTAGTCTAAGTGGTGGAAAATCACTATAATCATAAACCTAGAGTGGTCCAAGATGCAATAGGTAAAGTACTTTTCATACTTACACCGCAGGATTTTCTAGATGCATTTGCAATAGGGGTCTACCCTAAGAAAAATCCTAAAAATATTTAATGCCAAAATCTAGAGAAAATTTTATTAGTGTAAGCATATGAACAAGTGGTTTGATAATCAAGAACACCATCCATAGACTAGGCTAACCTTCCAAAATGCCTACTTTTGATTGATGATTTTAAACACCAAAAAAATCTCCATGCTGGTTTTAGTATTTGGATTAGAAATTGACAAGCATTTCTATGATTATCAAAAATCCATGGCCGATACCACCACCAATACCTAAAATTATGACATGACTAACCCTACCCTCAAAATCCAAATTTTTTTGACTTGGCCTATTTTTTATGGTCAAGAATACAAAGATAACTAGAATAATTTCAAATCATAGAGTATGTGATACTTGGATATCCCATATATTTATCATGTTTGTTACTATACTTCATAATAGAAATAATATCATGGTTAGAAATAACTAGATAAAACTCAAAGGGAGCAATTCTACCAATAGTAGACTGAACATATATGCTTAGGTCCTCTAGCTCTTACATGGATTTTAATAGGTAATTCTTGGGTCTAGCTTTAGATTGTACTATAGAGGAATACCCATATTATATCAAGAGATAATATATCATCTTTGTGATCCTCAAAAAGAGGCCAAATATTGGTATTTCATGGAGGGCACAATGCCAAGGGTATATGGCTTTGTTGGAAACATGTTTCTACTACTCTACTATGTGTTGGAATGGATATTTAGGATGAATTTCTATCATTAAATATATGAGGTAAATATTTAATCTATCATAAGTGTGAATAATATTGGCATGTATGTGATCCCATCCAATTTTGGACCAATTATGTTTACTGACTGAGAATAGGATGAAGATCTAGAAGATAATATCAAGAGCTTTAAACTTTAAGTGTTGTCACACAAGTGGAAGTATGACATGAATGGCAAGTTCAAATGCAATCTAATAATATTGAATATATCTAAACCTCCAACATTCAATCATGTTCCTCATCCTAAGATATAAAAATTCTAAAATAATTCAAAGGAGTAGGAGGCAAAATTAAATATAAGCAAATTACAAGAAATACCCTATTAGAAGAATTTCTATGATAGTGAAACCATTTGACCCAACCAATAACAAATACTAGTTCATAGATCAAAACTTGATAAAATTAATGGAATACAATCCAAGTTGATCAATAGAAAAAATTCTAGAATGTTGGATGTACAAATATGAACATGGCCTACAACATTTAAAGTTTAAACTTGTCTTAGATAAATATTTTTCAAATAAATATGAAAAAAATCCAAACTTGGGTGCCCGAATATGGACAAATGGTACCTCTAATTTAGGGAGATAAATAATAGAAAGAATAATGTTAATCTAAATAAGAGCAACAAACTAGTAAACAAATCCTAGAACAAGCAAATTTTGAGGAGCTAGATGTACCACTAAAATAAAGTAAGTAGGATGAAAGTTCAAAAGTACCAAGTCTAGAAGAACATCAACCATTAGAAGGGAACTAGATATGGCATCAAGAAATTTCTTCACTCTTATCAGATTAATTACAATAAGAAATATACTTAATATAAGTTGAAATGACCAAAAAATGGGCTATGCTAGAGGATGATTGGGAAAATCATCATCATGAACACATGAGACACTATATATAGAGAAAAGAGAATATGGACTAGGTGTTAGATCCAGTATTTATCAACCAAAGAAGAAGTATCTACCCTAGTTTATGTTTAAATTTTCCAAATCCTTAATTCAATCAAAGGCTCAAGAGTGAGGAAAAAATAAAATATCTCCATTGAGACAAGAAGAGAAATAAATAAAGAAATATAGGAAACAATATATATCCCTAGTAGCTCAAGACACATCAATGGAGACTCAGTAGAAAATTAATATGCAAGGAATAGGTATGTCATGTCAAATATCTATTGTTGTTTCTTCTAGTCCTACTTCTCCATTCAACTCCCTTGCAAAACAAATTCCCCAAGAAACAACACTAAATTTATCTCCTACCAAAGTCATAATTTGCATTTCTCCCCTAACATAGAATTTATCCTTGCTCCCATTTCAAATTGCAATCCCACTTTCTAATTGATGCAGGAGCCTATCTTCAGAGGGTTTTTTAAAGAAGTTTTAAAATATTTTTTTATTGAAGAACACAAGCTTATACTGAGATGGGGGTGAACAGTATAAGACCACTTTTACTTTTTCTTCCAATTCAATATTATGTTGTGTAAAGATAGCAAGTATCAATAGCAGTAATCAAAGCAATGCACAAAAACCATACACAATAGAGACACCACAATTTACGTGGTTCACCCAATGTGGGCTACTCCACGGAGAAAATATTTTACTAAAACTTTCTCAATCAATCTCTTTGGGAATCACTCCCAATTACAATGTTTATGGATCTCTGTCCAAAGGAGATGTTGATCCCCTAATCTCAAGTTCGTGGATCTCTTCCATAGGAGAACTCTTTCCCCTTCTGCTCTGGCTATGTGATCTTCTAGAAGACTCTGTCTCTCTATTGCACTAACTGGTGGACCTCTCTCCACTTGAAGACTCCTCACTCAGATCTGTCTTCAACTATGTTGGTTGTTGGATCTCTATCCACTGAGACTCTATCCTCTATACTCTATCACCTCCAAAGCTCTATCAATAGGCTCACTAAGAACCTGCTCAATAGGCTCACATAGAACCTGCTTAACAAGCTCACATAGAACTTGTCAAAATAACAGTCACATAGAATGCAATTAACAAGCTCACAAGAACTTGCCCAATTTCTAGCAAGCTCACCAAGAACTTGCCCAAAATGCTTCTAGCAAGCTCACCAAGAACTTGCCCAAATCTGCTCTAGCAAGCTCACCAAGAACTTGCCCAAATCTGCTCTAGCAAGCTCACCAAGAACTTGCCCAAAACTATCCACAAATCTGTCTCAACACTATCCTCAAATCTATCCCAAAGGCCTTCTCAAAGGCTCAATCAATCATGCTCAAGTAGTACTCAAAATGAACTCAACAATGAATGGCAATCTCAACTCAAATTAACTTCATAGAAGCATAAAGAGAATTGTTAGAGACTCAATATGTTCTAATCTCACTCTCAACTCAAATCAATCTCAACTCAACTCAAGTCTTATAGAAGCATAAAGAGAATTGTTAGAGACTCAATATGTTCTAATCTCAATCTCAACTCAAATGATAATAATGGAATAGTTTGTGTTTATAGAACTTGAACAATCACTTCACACATCACTTGACTCAGGCTCAATCAACTCAACTCAACCAATCATCACAAGGGACAACTCTCTCTCACACAACCCTAGTCCAAGTATGTATCAACCAACTCAAATGTTTCCAACAATGCTCAACCACAAATCTCACATAACAATGATACTCATGTTCTTTTCTAACTCAAGTTCTTTCACAACCAATGGGCTTCAACAACTATGCTTATAAAACAAGGTTTAAACTCAACTCTCAAATCAGAAAACCTTGAAGCATTCAACCAACCACTTTCGAAAAGGAAACCACAAACAATCCTTTTCCCTCCAATGATATTTCAGAAATCAACCACCATAAACAATCAATAGGAGAATGTGCCCATACCTTTTATGAAGATGAAAAAAACTTCTTTGTAAATCTGCCACAATCACAAAATTCTTTTGCCAATCTTCACAAGGGTTAGTAGATCACAAAATAATCAACATTACTCCACTTTTCAATAATCATCACCAAGGCCTTTAATTGCACAACTTCCTTATCTCTCCTAAAACCACTTGTACCATAAAATAAAATAAATCAAAACATTGCATAACCTTTTCACTCCCAAAACCACTTATACCATAAAATAAAATAAATCACAATATTGCATACCTTGTCACCTCATGAAAGAATTAATCCTCTTGAAAAAGAACAAGGCAAACTTCACTTTTGGAACCCCTTTGCAAAATCAGAAATATCTCTTTACACACACCTTATTTCTCCTTCTAAATAAGTTAGTCAAATAGCCCTCGAAATAAGCTTTCCGATGATATATAATATGCCCCCTTTTCGAAATAAATTGAAACCTTTACATATATATATGCCAACCTCCATTAATTGCACATAGGTCGGCCCTCCATTAATTTAAACTTAAACTTTAAACTTTAATATCTTCATCATCGGAGGTCCTTTTTCGATGAAACAAAATTCCACCTTGGATTTTAAGAAAATCCCTTTCCACATAAGCCCACCATGGTTTTAAATAAAACCTTTTATTTTTCCTACCTTGGTTTTCATAAAAACCCTGTATATATCCATGCTCTCCAAAATATCATAGATGATTATCTATGAAGTGATTTTGCCACCAAAACTCAATGTGACATCAATGATCCATGTGACATCAATGACAACATAAAATAACTCAAATTTCCAACAATCTCCCCCTTTGTCATTGATGGCAACACCTCTAATGCAAATCACTACAATCATTGCAAAAGCCATCTCTGAGAATCAAAGTTGCTCCCCTAACTCAATACTCTCTATGGAGGCTGCTCCCCCTAACTCAATGCCTGCTCCTCCTAACTCAATGCTCTCCCCCTTACTCAAATCTCTCCCCCTTTGACATCAATGGCAAAAGGGACACCTATGGGGCTAAAAGATATGACTCTTAAGCTTAGCCCCCTCACCCCCTTCTCTCTTGAGGTGATTAATTTTGGGGTGGGAGTACTTTTACTCCCAACTGTTCTCTCAACCGCTCAAATGCTTCTCTTGGTAATGGTTTTGTAAAGATGTCTGCAATCTGATCCTTTGTAGGAACATATTCCAATCTTACTTGTTGCTCTGTAACCTGTTCTCTTAAAAAATGATACTTGATTGGAATGTGCTTTGTTCTGGCATGCATTACTGGATTCTTCGAGATACTTATAGCACTAGTATTATCACACATAATAGGAATGGGATGATCATGTTCTATGCTGAAATATTTAAGAGTCTGTTTCATCCATAATACCTGTGAACAACATGTTGTTGCTGCAATATATTCTACCTCTATTGTGGAAAGTGATATTGATGGTTGTTTCTTACTTAGCCAAGAAACTAGGCAATCACCAAGAAAGAATGCTCCTCCACTTGTACTTTTTCTATCATCAATATCTCCTACCCAATCTGCATCTGTGTAGGCTATGAGAGTAAACTTACTGCTTCTAGGATACCATAGACCATACTCCATTGTTCCTTTGAGATATCTGAGTATTCTTTTCATTGTTGTCACATGTGATTCTTTTGGAGCTGCTTGAAATCTTCCCACTAAACCAACTGCCTGTATTATATCTGGTCTTGTGGTTGTAACATATAATAGGCTACCAATCATAGATCTGTATAGAGTTTGATTTGCATCAGGAGATTCATCATCTTTGCTTAATTTACACCCTGTGATCATTGGAGTACTAACTGGCTTACTATCTTCCATTTTGAATTTCTTCAACATCTCCTTTATATACTTTGTTTGTGAAAGAAATATCCCTTTTTCTAGTTGTGAAATCTGTAATCCGAGGAAAAAGGTTAATTCACCAAGCATAGACATTTCAAACTCATTAGTCATGTTTCTTGCAAACTCTTGACACATTTTATCATTGCTACCCCCAAAAATAATATCATCCACATACACTTCCACAATCATCAAATCATTTCCCTTATTTTTAATATATAGATTGCTATCAATTGTTCCCTTTCTGAAACCTTGCTCTCGAAGATATTTATCCAGTCTTGAATACCATGCTCTAGGGGCTTGCTTTAAGCCATAGAGAGCCTTTTTCAATTTACACACATAGTCTGGCTTATCTGCTTGATTAAATCCATCAGGTTGTTCAATGTAAACTTCTTCTTCCAAATGACCATTCAGAAAAGCTGATTTGACATCCATATGATATACTTTAAAATTCTTGTAGCTTGAAAGTGCCAAAAACATCCGTATAGCTTCCAATATTGCAACTGGTGCAAAGGTCTCATCAAAATCAATTCCTTCTACTTGTGCATATCCTTTACACACCAATCTTGCCTTGTTTCTGATGACTTGACCATCTTCATTTAGCTTGTTCCTGTAGACCCATTTAGTACCAATCACATTTTTTCCTTTTGGTCTTGGAACTAATTCCCAAGTCTTACTTTTTTCAATCTGATCTAGTTCTTCCTTCATTGCCTTAATCCAACATTCATCATTTTCTGCCTCTCTGAAATCCTTTGGTTCTATCTTGGATAATAGTGAAACATCTGCTTGTTCTGTTGAGCCTATGATTCCTCTTCTTGTCCGTCTTACCTCAGGATTGCCAATGATCAAGTCCTCTGGATGATTTTTCTGAATATATCTTGATGTAGTTTTGGAAGGTATATTCTGCAAGTCTTCTTCATCTGAATCTTCACCCATTTCTTCTTGACAACTTTCTTCTTCTTCAGGAATATCTTCCTGAGGTGGCTCATTTATTCCTGTTCTTTCATCAACTCTGACATTTATACTTTCCACCATGGTATGTGTTCTTTTATTGTAGCATCTGTAGGCCTTACTTTTTGTAGAGTATCCAAGAAAAATACCTTCATCACATCTAGGATCAAATTTTCCCAAGTCCTTATCTTCTCTTTTGATGTAACACTTACTTCCAAAAATTCTAAAGTAGTTTACCATGGGAGGTCTTCCTTTCCAAAACTCATATGGAGTCTTATGTTGCTTTGTTCTAACTTGAGCTCTATTCATAACATAGACTATTGTACTGATTGCTTCCTTCCAAAATCCATCTGAAATTTTTGATTCATTTAGCATTGCTCTGGCCATATTCTCAAGAGTTCTATTCTTTCTTTCTACTACTCCATTTTGCTGAGGAGTCCTGGCTACTGAATATTCTTTTCTGATTCCATGTTCTGCACAAAACTCAATGAATTATGTAGAGATGAATTCCCCTCCTCTATCCGATCACAAACACTTGATCTTCTTTCCTATTTCATTTTCTACCATTTCTTTGAATACTTTGAAATGCTCAAATGCCTCTGATTTTTCTTTCAGAAAAACAACCCAAGTCATTCTAGAATAATCATCTATGAACAACATGAAGTAACTTTCACCTTGTAGACTTTTAGTTCTCATGGGCCCACATAAATTAGTATGAATCAATTCTAATACCTTGGAAGAGGAATATTCTTTTGCCTTGAAGCTTGATCTTGTCTGCTTTCCATACTGACACTATGCACAAATTGTATTTGAAGGTCTTTTTATCTTTGGTAGATCTCTGACAATTTGTTTGTTGCTTATCCTTACTATGTTATCAAAATTCAAGTGACACAACCTTTTATGCCATAGCCAACTCTCTTCTTCTTGAGATAAAAGACATTTTTCCCTTTTTATTTCACTGAACATGTAGAGATTGTTATTTGTTCTTTCTATAGTTGCAACAAGCTTTCCTGATTTTGTTTCCCTGATTTTGCATCTTGTAGAGGAAAAAGTAACTGTGTACCCTCGATCACAAAGCTGACTTACACTTAGTAGGTTGTGTTTCAGACCCTCAACATAGAGTACACCTTGTGTAGTTGTCTTTCCATCATCCAAACTTAAAGTTCCTCTCCCTTTGATTTTAGCTGAAGCATTATCACCAAATCTCATAGATCCGTTATTGTTCCCTTTTAAGGAAATGAACTTATTCTTATACCTAGTCATATGACTAGAGCACCCACTATCAATATACCATTTTTCCATCTTGTAACCTAGTAGAATCTGCCCTCAAGTTGTTAGTATTTCTAAAGGAACCCGCTCTGATACCAATTGAAGAACACAAGCTTATACTTAGAGAGGGGGGTGAATAGTATAAGACCACTTTTTACTTTTTCTTCCAATTCAATATTATGTTGTGTAAAGATAGCAAGTATCAATAGTAGTAATCAAAGCAATGCATATAAACCATACACAATAGAGACACCACAATTTACGTGGTTCACCCAATGTGGGCTACTCCACAGAGAAAATATTTTACTAAAACTTTCTCAATCAATATCTTTGGGAATCACTCCCAATTACAATGTTTATGGATCTCTGTCCAAAGGAGATGTTGATCCCCTAATCTCAAGTTCATGGATCTCTTCCATAGGAGAACTCTTTCCCCTTATGCTCTGGCTATGTGATCTTCTAGAAGACTCTCTCTCTACTGCACTAATTGGTGGACCTCTCTCCACTTGAAGACTCCTCACTTAGATCTGTCTTCAATTATGTTGGTTGTTGGATCTCTATCCATTGAGACTCTATCCTCTATACTCTATCACCTCCAAAGCTCTATCAATAGGCTCACTAAGAACCTGCTCAATAGGCTCACATAGAACCTGCTTAACAAGCTCACATATAACTTGTCAAATTTGAATAACAAGCTCACATAGAACTTGTCCAATACTCACAAGAACTTGTCCAAATATCTCTAGCAAGCTCACCAAGAACTTGCCCAAATATGCTCTAGCAAGCTCACCAAGAACTTGCCCAAATATGCTCTAGCAAGCTCACCAAGAACTTGCCCAAAACTCTCCACAAATCTGTCCCAAAACTATCCTCAAATCTATCTCAACATATGCCTCAAATCTATCCCAAAGGCCTTCTCAAAGGCTCAATCAATCATGCTCAAGTAGTACTCAAAATCAACTCAAATTAACTTCATAGAAGCATAAAGAGAATTTTTAGAGACTCAATATGTTCTAATCTCACTCTCAACCCAAATCAATCTCAACTCAACTCAATTCAATCTCATAGAAGCATAAAGAGAATTGTTAGAGACTCAATATGTTCTAACCTCAATCTCAACTCAAATCAACTCAATATCAACTCAACTCAACCAATCATCACAAGGGACAACTCTCTCTCACACAACCCTAGTCCAAGTATGTATCAACCAACTCAAATGTTTCCAACAATGCTCAACCACAAATCTCACATAACAATGATACTCATGTTCTTTTCTAACTCAAGTTCTTTCACAACCAATGGGCTTCAACAACTATGCTTATAAAACAAGGTTTAAACACAACTCTCAAATCAGAAAACCTTGAAGCATTCAACCAACCACTTTCGAAAAGGAAACCACAAACAATCCTTTTCCCTCCAATGATATTTCAGAAATCAACCACCATAAACAATCAATAGGAGAATGTGCCCATACCTTTTATGAAGATGAAAAAACCTCTTTGTAAATCTGCCACAATCACAAAATTCTTTTGCCAATCTTCACAAGGGTTAGTAGATCACAAAATAATCAACATTACTCCACTTTTCAATAATCATCACCAAGGCCTTTAATTGCACAACTTCCTTATCTCTCCTAAAACCACTTGTACCATAAAATAAAATAAATCAAAACATTGCATAACCTTTTCACTCCCAAAACCACTTATACCATAAAATAAAATAAATCACAATATTGCATACCTTGTCACCTCATGAAAGAATTAATCCTCTTGAAAAAGAACAAGGCAAACTTCACTTTTGGAACCCCTTTGCAAAATCAGAAATATCTCTTTACACACACCTTATTTCTCCTTCTAAATAAGTTAGTCAAATAGCCCTCGAAATAAGCTTTTCGACGATATATAATATGCCCCCTTTCCGAAATAAATTGAAACCTTTACATATATATATATATATTATATATATATATGCCAACCTCCATTAATTGCACATAGGTCGGCCCTCCATTAATTTAAACTTAAACTTTAAACTTTAATATCTTCATCACCGGAGGTCCTTTTTCGATGAAACAAAATTCCACCTTGGCTTTTAAGAAAAGCCCTTTCCACATAAGCCCACCATGGTTTTAAATAAAACCTTTTATTTTGCCTGCCTTGGTTTTCATAAAAACCCTGTATATATCCATGCTCTCCAAAATATCATAGATGATTATCTATGAAATGATTTTTCCACCAAAACTCAATGTGACATCAATGATCCATGTGACATCAATGACAACATAAAATAACTCAAATTTCCAATATTTATTACTCAAAATGGAATTCTTTGACGCAAAAAATAATTTTTCGAAAATGGTAATTACTAAAAAAGACAAATTTTTATACATTTTTTTTACCGAAAATAGTAATTACTTAAAAAGGCAGTTTTTGGTGGAAAATTTAATTTTCCGAAAATAGTAATATTTTATTTTCGGGGCTTTAAGCTTTAGGGTTTTCTTTTAGGGTTTATTTTAGGGCTTCAAGCTTTAGGTTTTTCTTTTAGGGTTTATTTGGAGATATATATTCCCTTGGTATTGCATTGTAAATGGGGGAAGTGAATCCAGGAATAAGAAAATAAAATATTTATTAGTTTATTTCCATGTATTATAGTTTTATGTGAATGGAGGGTTTTACTGATTATTTCCATTTATTGCATTTTTTATGTAAATGGAAGGTTTTACATATTATTTTCACTTATCATAGTTTTTATTTAATGGAAGGTATTTTATTTTGACCTCTTGCAACTGGATTACATTCGGTAAATAATTTTTGCGTCAAAAAATTCCATTTTGAGTAATAAAAATTTATTTTAAAAATTCTTTAAAAAAACCCTCTAAATATAGGCTCCTACATCACTAATCATCCCATGCTAGACATCCTAATCCAAATCCAACAAGCTAACATAATTTGTTGCCTAGGAAGGAAAAGAATAAAGCACCAACACGAATGATGGGCATACTATATCTAATTATAGGCGTGAAAAAAATAATAGTCTTTATCCCAAATATTGATAAGATTACCAATTAGCTAATATAAGTAGATTATAAGTTGGTAGTGCATAAATTAGATATTGCCAAGGGTTTTTCTAGAGGGCACTACTCAAAATTCCCAAACCCAACTAGGTGTACAATATTATCAAGGATCCAAGATTGAAGTAAAATATATTAAAGAAAGGGATAAGGTAAATTGCATGTCTAAAAACTTAGACCAAGAGATAAATGAGAAGAAGGTCTTGTAGACATAGATAAAGTAGTTGCAATAGACCCTCTAAGTAGATCCAACTCTAGAGTAGTTATAACAAAGAGATGAGAAAATCCAAGATCTTGAAGAATAATTGAAGAACTTACAACTAAATTTGGAGGAAGATAGACGAACTTTATTAGCTTCTCACTTATCTTAGTAAGAATTAGCACAAATAAAAATAAGAGCTAGATAAAAATAATTCAACTGTCCACACAAACATATTTACTTAAAATACCTAAATTCTAATGTGGTTACTTAGAGCAACATAAGTTGATTTCTAGACAACATAGGGTAGTATTAATGAAAATATATCATAGGTAGAGGAGGTACTCAAAATTTTGAAGATATTTTTTGAAATAAAGCTACCAATATTAAAAATCAAATATTTCAAAGAGCCAATGTGCCTAACTCAAGGCTTAAAAGAAGACTATCAATTTCTACAAGAATATTGGGAGCTAGTTACTATAGTAAACAAAATATGGAAAAGAATAATGGCCCCAATACAAGAAATCAAAAAAGCAGGATTCCTAGTTTTTGTGGATGAATAGGGAACCCTCTATACTATGGGACAACTCAAAATCCAATTTGAAGGGATTGGAAATAAAAAAAATAAGTTTTATAGATGGCCATAACCTATTGATGAAGGTGTGGTTATGCAATTTTACAAAATAAAGACCATGATATTGGCAAATATTTAGGAGCTAGATAGAAAACATAAATACACCTCATACAAAAAGGTATATATATTATTAGGGATTCACAAGAAAACCATAAGAATTAGGACCCCATTGACTAATATCTTGAGTAAAGTTTACAAAACACATTAGCTAAAAGGGTCCCCCATAGCTGAACAAAGTTCCAATAGAGAATAACAAGATGAGGAATTAGTTGAAATATAATATAGAAAAGAAGCATAAAGTGATATTGTCAGAACTTTGATAGTTGGGACTTTGGGAAATAAAATCTATCAAATTATAAGTGGTGCGCAAATTTAGAATAAGGACAATACGTGAAGTGTAAAATGGCCATCTTAGTGCCTTGGTAGCTTTATGATAAAAAAAAACACGAGGTACCCAAGTAGAAACTTTTATATTGGCAAAATACTATTGGCCACAATAAAAAAAGGTATGCAAATAAAATTTTGACACAAAATGAATTTTTTTTGGGATGTGTAATCATTTTGAAAAGATACCCAAAAGTACGGTAAGGTCCAACTATTATAAGTGTCAATAAAAGCAATAAAAGGATATGCAAGTCTTTGGTGATGCATAAAATCATTTTGGCCTAGATATTTGATGAGAAACAAATCAACCATGCATATCACAAGAGCATCTAGACACTTTCCTTCTATCTACAACTCTAAGGAGATATTCCTAAACAATTTTGCTAAGAAGAAAAAAATGAGGAGCATGAAGGATCTCATTTTTTAGTGCCTAGAATATCTATCTAAGAAAACTTACCTTTGTCTGAAGCAACTCTTAATTGTGGTGGACTATACTCAAAAGGAATATTAATTTTATTGAAGGTACCTTTATTCAATTATTTTCCTTTCTTATTCTCATATATCCCTCATCTTTCTTCCTTTGCTTCCTATTTCCATACACTCTTCTTCCTCCCATTCATACTCTTACCATTCATTGTTCACTTAATCACCATATTCCCCATCCATCATAATTTCCACTTTCTATTATACTTATTCCATAATATCTTCTTGTTATCTTCTACCTCCTTTAGTAGTTTTCCTCTAAATTCTATAGAAATTACCATATTTTATAGACAAATAGGATGTGTTTTAATCAGGTACATCTTCCAATGAATGCTCTAAATCCCCTGTTATAGCAATAGAATAAAAATCTATCTAAGCCCCAAGTCTTCACCTCCTTCACATATCCAAGTTTCCTCCCTCATTTCTCCAAATATATTCTATAACTTTATTTCCTTCTAAAATAACAACTCCATGCTCAACAAACAAAGACATCTAGGTTATCTATTTCTATAAGCAAAAATCCCTGGGAGGCACCAATAAATGGGAAATATACCGTTAGAGCACAACCAATATTAGATGATTCTAATTTTATTTTGAGTCAACCTCCAAAGAAGGTTAGTTCCTTGTAAAGTTGAATAAAATACAAATTGGGTTTCAAGACTAAAGCTATAAATTCAAATGTTAGAAAGGATAATAATATACAAGATGATTGAGCTATGGTTGGGATTTAGTGTAACAACAATAAAATATGCAAAAAAAACACTCCACACTCAAAGTAAGACAAATCCTAATAGACCATCTATTAAACATAGTATTAGAAAATCTAGATATAATTATATTTTGTTATAAATATTTCAACATTCCAATAAATTCATAAATGGTAGTCCAAGAAATAATCTAATTACAATAGAACTTGTTTAATACAACCTACCATTCATAAAGCGTTCACAAAAATACATTAAAATATATAACTCACATTCAAATTTGGAACTACAACATTTGCTCTATATTGATTGTAGATAAAATATACAACATATAATAGGCAAGACACTAAAGATCCTACTATCATATTGAGGTAATTTGGGCTATTTATAAGTTTACAATGAATTTGTTAGCCCAAAATTACAATGCAATTTTTTTATAGGCCTGACATGTATAGCCTGGCTAGCATACTTGTGGGGTGTGGATGTTTTTTATTTCTCTCTATCAATTACCTTAGCTTAATTATTTTAGATTCTATTATGATGACATGGCTGATCTACAACTCTTCTTCAATATTTACATTCACATGGCCTTGGTAGGACCAAAATATTTAGATGGTTTATTTTTTACCATTTTTCCTTATTGCTACATGGGCTTATTTGAGCTGATAATTCAATGTAACTCTTTGGATTTGGATGGATGAGAAGTGGTTAGGTAGATCATCCTTCTAACACACACAATATCTATAAAAAATAATGCATTTGAGATCTCTCTACTCATTATTGAGGCTTTGAAGTATTTCCAAGCTCCTTTGAATTCTATAGGGACCTTAGAGGTTATGCTATAATTTTTAGAAAGCTTGGCTAATGTTATCACTTAAAAAGTCCTAGGCTTGATTCATTTTGGGTTACCTTTATTTTGATATTATAATGGGTTGGGTCATACCTTTTAAGTTATCTATTGGATAACATTATTTATAAATCTTGAGACTTATTGGTTCTATCCTTTTGGATTCCTAGATTTTTTGGAACTTAGGATGATGTCACCTCTTGAAAATATCAGGTTGATATTTTCCAATGTTGGGCTTTGAGCAGACTTTAGTTGAGGTCATCATTAGAAAATCCTAGGATTGATTCTATCTATTCTTCCTTGATCCCATATGTTTTTGAATGTTTGACTAACATCAACACTTGAAAATTCCAAGATTGCTTCATTCTAGGCTTATACTTTATTAAAACATATTTTTTACTTAGCCAATTTTTACATGGCTATGTGTATTTTACTTTTTTAACTTTTTGTGCAATCTTGGCCATTATGAAGAGACTTAGCCACTTTTTAATTTAGCATTGTAATTATGTATTTGAACCTTTATAATATTAATGTGTATAAATTATAAGTTCAACCATGTGTCGAGGCTCTTACCTTACCAAAAACATAGAAAAAACAAAGTCTAAAATGGCTTTCAATGAGTTACGTATGTGGGTAATGAATTGACCCACAATTGGATTGTGTCATTTCCCTTTTCCTTCACTTTGTGGTTTTTATTTTATAATTTAGTTTATCTCTAACCTTGCTTCATTTAACTTATCTTTGATCTTTTGTTATATAACTAATCTATAATCCTATTTTTTTAAGCTAATTTTTGATCTTGTCTTGTTTAGATAAATTTTTGATCTTGACTCATTTCATAAATTTTTAATCTTGTTTAATATGTTGGATAGTATTTACATGTATACATTTTATCTTACATATTATTGTACTTACCTAATTATTTAGCTTATTTCACTTTATCTAGATTTACATCTCACCCTTGCATCTTGCATCTAAAATATCCTTTATTTTGATCATTTCATCTTAGTTCACACAATATTATATCTATAACTATTTCAAATAATAGGGTATTTATCCTCATAGGATGCTACTTTCATTTTATAATTATGATATTTAAGTTATCTTGCATATTATCTCTTTTTTATAGTGGATTTTGTAGTGGGTATACAAATTTTATGGGAGACTCATCTAGATCCCCCTTATCATCTACAATTTGTTGCTATAAAATAATTCTACAAACTAATATCTATAGGTTGGAATGTCGTGATCAAGGTCACTATTAGAAACTCCTTTACACATCCAAAAACCACTTTTTCTAGGACTTCAAATGAATAAGATAAGTCAATATCACCACCTCCTTTAAAGATAAGCTCATTCAATCTTCCATAGTTGCATAAGGTATGACTTGAAGGCATAACTTTTTCTCTTATAACATACATCACCTTATTTGAAGACTTCCTCTTGCCCTTGGGCCACTTGATTTTAGTCACCAAAAGAGGGTTTAAATATTTAAATAAAAATTTGTAACAAAATTCCATGAGTACATAAACATGAAATAGAATAAGAAACATATTATGAAAGATTAGATCTTCATGAATAAGCTAAACCACTTACCTAAATAAGGAAGAGAGATTGACTTAAGCACATCTTGAATCCTTTTCTTATAAGCCTCCAAAGACTCAAAATATACAACTATAAAATGTCCATCTACATTTACCAAAAAATTAGACCAAATATTTTGATTACATAGAATATCATAAATGCATCCTTTCAAAATGGAGAAATATGGCTTTAGGACTATTCCACACAATTTGGCCACTAACACTACAAACTAATGTCATGAATACATAGAACTTGAAAAGTCATGTGATTTGAAAAAATAGGATCAAAACACTTTAATATGTGAAATTTATGGCCTCCAAATGTTTTTCCCAAATAGGGATCAAAAATAAAAAATTAACGCTTCAAACATTAGAAGTTGAAAAATTAATTCCAACTATCATTTGGAATTTACTCATTTTCCATTGATAGCAACTCATTCTACACCACCCACCTATCTCTAATTGGATGATATTCTATCATATCTTACATATTAATTGATTGAATAAGGTTTATATAATAAATATATATTTTGTGGTTTCAAATGTATCCATGCCAATCAAAGAGTATTTCCCTTAAGAACTACAAAATAGAGAGTTAAACCATAGTCTTTCATGAGAATAATTTATTACACTATCCAAGGCACCAAGGATAATATTTACGATGAGATAACTCTTGTTAATGATATTGGATGCATTCACCATCCTTATTAAGTCTTCATGCTTACAAACATGAAAAAATAAATACCATGAGATTTGATCCTCTACTAGAAAGGCTTGCAGAGTCTTAATAGTGTGTGTATAACCAATAGAGTAATTCCTATTGCAGTGATATCCACTCTAATGCTTCCATAGAAGATTCGATGTATATATGTACATAGTGGTTGGTAAATAGTGCACATGAATGAATTAAGTCATGGCTCTAAATGAAATAATTAATGCTTCAAACCTTAGAAGATCAATAATCAATCCCAACTACCATTTGACATGTGCTCATTTTCCATTGATAGCAACTCATTCTACACCACCCACCTATCTCTAATTGTATGAAATTCTATCATATCTTACATATTAATTGGTTAAATAAAGTTTACATAATAAAAATTATATTTTGTGGTCTCAAATGCAACCATGCTAATAAAAGAGTATTTCCTTAAAGGATTTCAAATTTGAGAGCCAATCCTTGGTATTTAATGAGAAAAACTGATTACACTATCCAAGGGACCAAGGATAAGCTTTTGTATGATATAACACTTGTTAATGATATTGGGAGCATTCACCATCCTTAGTAAGTCTTCATGCTTATAAACATGAAAAAAATGAATACCATGAAATTTGATCCTCTACTAGCAAGGAGTCTTAATAGTGTTTGGATAAACAATAGAGTAACTCCCATTGTAGTTATAACAACTCTAATGCTTCCATAAAAGACATTTAATTAAATGTATATAGTGGTTGGAAAAGATTGCACATGCATGAATCAAGTCATGGCTCTAAATGAAAAAATAACACTTCAAATCGTAGGAGATCAACAATCAATCCCAACTACCATTTGGCATGTGCTCATTTTCTATTGATAGTAACTCATTCTACACCACCAACCTATCTCTAATTGGATGAAATCCTACCATATATTTCATATTAATTGGTTAAATAATGCTTATATAATAAAAATATATTTTGTGGTCTCAAATGTAGCCATGCCAATCAGAGAGTATTTCCTTCATGGATTAGAAAATAGAGAGTCAAACCTTGGTAGTTCATGAGAAAAAACAATTACACTATCCAAGGCATCAAGTATAAGCTTTGGTATGAGACAACACTTGTTAATTATATTGGGTGTATTCACCATTCTTAGTAAGTCTTCATACTTACAAACATGAAAAAAATAAATACCATGAGAATTGATCCTCTACTAGCAAGTCTTGTAGATTTTTAATAGTGTTTTGATAACCATTAAAATAACTCCCACTGTAGTGATATCCACTCTAATACTTCCATATAAGACATTTAATTTTATTTATATAGTGGTTGGAAAAGAGTGCGCATGCATGAATCAAATCATGGCTCTTTAACTATGTGAATGTCCTATCGATTCCATTTGACCAATCATTCATAAAACACCTTCATACCTATGGTCACCAATATCAAGAAAAACCATCCTTTTTTTATGTAAAAAAAATTATAACAAGGATCTAAACCCTTAATATTTTGCATGATACGTCCCTGTCTCAACTTGACTAGTCATCTTTCCAAGGAACTAACATGAATACAAGGGAATAGCTCCTCCTTGAAGAAGATCACCAATCACATGGTGCATTTTATAACAAAGCATGTATTTTAAGTGAGGCAAGAAGGATAATTTCTTAAATTCAATTTTTGAAAAACAAGTTGCATCTTTTTTCCATTTACCATGGCCGCCTTGAGAGGAAATAATAAGTTGAACACATCAATAAAAAAAATTAATTTTTAGGTAGAAGATAATAACCTCAATGATAATGACGTAAATAATTATGTTGACAATATGTATTCAAAATAATTGAAGAAAAAATTAAGAGATTTCCTCTCCACTAATTATGAAGCTTTGAGTAGGAAATTTTGAAGAACACAAGCTTATATTGAGAGGGGGGTGAACAGTATAAGACCACTTTTTATTTTTCTTTCCCAAACAATATTATTCAATATATCAATGGCAATATCAACAAAAAGTAATCAAAGCAATGCACAAATCACCACACACAATAGAGACACCAATTTAACATGGTTCACCCAATGTGGGCTACTCCATGGAGAAAATATTTCACTAAAATTTTCTCAACAAATATCTTGGGAATCCTTCCCTATTACAATGTTTATGGACCTCTATCCAAAGGAGACACCAATACCCTAATAAATTTCATGGATACCTATCCATAGGAGACACCAATCCCCTAATTTGGTTCATGGATCTCTATCCATAGGAGAACTCCTTCTCCTCTGCTCTGGATGGTGATCTTCTAGAAGACTATTACCTCCACTACATTGGCTTGTGGATCTCTCTCCACTAAAATATATTTATCCCCACTCATAAGAATCTACCCTCACTATCCTTACTAATGGATCTCTATCCACTGGAGACTACTATCCTCTACTCTATCACCTCCAAATCTTGCTCTCAGCTCTACTCAATCTCTATCTCAAATTTGCACTAAACATTATCCTTCGGTCTAGCACAAATATGCTCACAAGTCTATCTTTGGTCTGGCACAAATATACCCTCAAATATGCACCAAACTCTATCCTCAAATTTATCTTTAAATATATCCTCAAGCCTTAACACAAATCTTGATCCAATCACAAATCAACTCTGCTAGATCTACCCCAAGATTTAACTCAATACTTGAATAAATCAATCAATCAACTCTACTCTCAAGTCTTCTCAAAGACTTACCTCAAATATTTCCACAAGTCCTCTCAAGAACTTGTCCAATCTGCTCTCAAGTCTTCACTAAGACTTACCTCAAATCTTCTCAACAAGTCCTCTCTAGAACTTGCTCAATCTGCTCTCAAGTCTTCTCTAAGACTTACCTTAAATTTTCTCAACAAGTCCTCCCTAGAACTTGTCCAATCTGCTCAACAAGTCTTCACCAAGAACTCAAATCTAATTGTAATCTTCCACAAAATCTCACACAAATCTGTCCTTAAGCTTTCACCAAAGCTTACTCAACTTAGTCCTTAAGTCCCCTCTAGGACTTACTCAAATTTTCTCACAAGATTTCACAAAATCTTATTCAAATCAATTGCAAACTTGCATACAAAACTCAACTTAATATCTTATAGAAAACCTCTTCAATATCACAAACAAGTTTCACTCAGAATCTTGTTTAACCTCAGAAACATATAGAGAATGGTTAGAGACTCAATATGTTTCACACTCACCAAACACTCAATCACTTTCAAACTCTTTTCAAATCAATTTAGAATAAAGAAAAATTTGTTTCATAGAACTTGAACTATCACTCCAATACTTTCAATCAATAATGCTCATCCAACTTCACTCAACCATCCACTCAATGAAACACAACTTGCTTACAAACCCTAACCAAGTGTTTCACTATACTTCCAACAACTCACACTATGGAACTCAAACCTTGACTCAAGATGATTCTCATATTTACATAACAATGATACTCATGATCTTTCACAAACCCTAGTTCAAGATAGTTCTCAACTTCACATAACAATGATACTCATGGTATTTCAACATCCACAAATCATGCACATTAAAACTCACTCAACATTTCCAACAATGCTTACCAAACAATCCTTTTCACTCCAACTTTGCATTTCACAACATTCAATCCAACAATATTTTACTCATAAGGAAGATGTGCCCATACCTTTTGTTTTGATGGAGATTTGACCTCAAAACCTGTCTCAATCACAATCAACTCTTCTTTGCCAATTTTCAAGTTAGATAACAAAAATATTCACTCAAATATTTCCTTCAAAATTAATTCACCATTACAAAAATTAACAAGACTCAAATACACCTTATTATCTCCAAACTTATCAAAATACTTCTCAACACATAAAAAATCAACTTCCTTTATCAACTCCAAATTAATCAATTTATAGAAGACCAATCACTTTATAAACTCCCAATGATAATTTTCAACCTATAAGAATTAAT
The DNA here is from genome assembly GCA_028583015.1 of Wollemia nobilis. Taxonomy (NCBI): domain Eukaryota; kingdom Viridiplantae; phylum Streptophyta; class Pinopsida; order Araucariales; family Araucariaceae; genus Wollemia; species Wollemia nobilis. Next base: position 1,956,286 of record JAQPPZ010001711.1, on the reverse strand, counting down.
CCTTTGACTAACCCTTATTACTCCAACCTCTATTTAATTTTTCAAAGCACAAAATAATATAAACTATCAAATACCTTATAACTCCCTACTTTCCCAAGGTGCTATCTAAACTCACATGGCCTTAATGCATATGCGCTTCCCAACCTAGGCGCAAATTAAAATTTAAATAAAAACTTTAATGCTTACCTTAACACCTTGGCCCATGTGCAAAATGGATAGTGCATGCCTTGGCTGTGCTTTGAACCCATGACCTCGATGCTATCATTGTGCTCTAGCCGAAGCTAGGTAGCCATTGGGCCACACACCCACACAAGCATAAACACTCAAGCGCCCCTCCTTGTTACCTCCGCAATTTTTGATGATCAAAAACAAAACACTTTGCCCTCTCAAAATGACTGCACGGGGATTTGAAACCCCAACCTCTACCCTGCGAACGTCTTAACTCTGCCTTGGTCACCAACTGCACTAACCAACATTATGGATATGCTTGGGTTGCACCACATGCATTTAAACTATCGCTTGCCCACCAAAGCTTTTTAAACACACGAAATCTCTTCTTCCTCACAATAAGCAACGCACGATTTTTCTTAGACTTTGGTTTTCGAATAATGCATGGATGATTTTATTAAAACATTTACTCCCCCTTTATATATGTTTTGCCTTATGCACTTCGACATCGGATTTAATTCGAATTTAAAATTTTGAATTAATAAATTAATTTATAACCTTTAACTTTGGCACCCAATATTTATTTAAATTAAATTTTAACCTTTAGGTTAAAATATTTAATTTAAATAAATTAAATTAAATATTTTGCAAACTTCTCAATGGGTCTTTTGAGGAATAAATTATTTTTAATTACTCCTTGGACCTGTTCTCTTCACCTCAACCTGTAACCTAGAATATTATAATATTATAATATTATTATTGCCTTTTAAACCTGCTTCGCCTTCCTTGGGACTTCAACCTTTTAGGCCACTTTAGGCATATAATATTTAAAAATAAATATTATATCCTATTCCTTTAAACCTCTTCCTTACCTTTTGGAAAAACCACTTGATGACATTAATGATGACAAAACTGAAACAACAACCTCTTGACAACTCTTGACATCAATGACAACAAATCTTGCTCAAATTTCCAACAATCTCCCCCTTTGTCATTGATGGCAACCCATTTTCCTTTAACCATTTATTTTACCTTTTTCAGTTCTACTCCCCCTAAGAAACTACTCCCCTTGACTAAATGCTCTCCCCCTAACTCAAATCTCTCCCCCTTTGACATCAATGGCAAAGGGCCACCTTTGGGGCTTGGGGCTAAGAATAAGACTCTTAGCTTAGCCCCTCCCCCACCTCCTCTCTTTGAGGTGGTTAATTTTGGGGTGGGAGTATTTCTACTCCCAGAATACACTGATATTTACCTTTGTCCACCTTCTTCCTTAACTGATCCTTCTGATTCCTCTAACTGTTCTTGTTCCTGCTTGTCTCTAGAAATTTTTCTCTACACCACTTAGCCATATGCCCAAAATTATTGCACTTATAACACTTAATGTTGTGGTTCCTTGAAGGTGCAAATATCTTGAAGTTCCTCCTGGTGAAGCCATATCCATTCCTATCATGAACCCTGCAATTAATTGCCTTATGACCAAACTGATTACAAGAGTAGCAATACCCTTGAAAGAGATGCCCATTTCTAAAATTTCCATATCCCTGTATTTCATGTGTCCTGCACTGTGTAGCCTTGTGACCAAACCTATGACATGAGAAGCATCGTCCATTGAAGAAACCTTGCCTTGACCCCATTGGTCTCTTAGTCTCTTCTACCCTATGTTGTTTCCTGTTCCATTTGTTCCTCATTTGTGCATTGTTCCTTTCCTTGTTGAACTTTCTATTGTCCAAATTATCCTCATAAGTCTCACTCTCTCTTACACTCTCTTCTTATGAATCTTCTTCTTATTTGGAGCTTGAGATTGACTCCTCTCCTTATCCTCTATATTCTTCTTCAAAACCAAGTCTTGTCTTGTTTGATGAAGATCTTTGTACCTTGATAATCTTATCCAAGTTCTTTGAGCTTCTCCCAAACCTGTGTAGCTTGTCTTTAGACTCTTTTACTTCCTTCCTTAGTGAAGCTACCTCATGCTCTAATCTCTCACATTCTAGAACCTTTGCCTCTAACCTCTCTTTAAATATCCTTGTCTTAGCTATTGAGTTGGTTAGATCTTCTATAAGCTTTCCTTTCTCTTCATCACATTCTTGAAATTGAAGCTTGAGTTTTGAGTTCTTCTTTCTTACCTTCCTTAATTCCTTTAGAGAAGAAATAAGCTCACCCTCAAGATCAACTTCTCCTTCCTCTGATTCTACCTCTATTCCTTTACCTTTAGGATCATCTTCATTCCTTTCTAATTTATCTTCAATAGGAGCACCTTCTTCTTCTTCTATTGCCAAAAGTAGACTTTCTTATTTTGGACTTTCAAGAGCATCTTCATATTCATCTTCACTAAAACTGAACCCATTCCTTGTACAACTATCTTCAAGATGACCAAATTTACCACACCTAAAACACTTGAGAATTATTGGTGCCATTTTTCTAACATCTTCTTTTTCTACTATCAAAAATAGAATTTCTTCTTCTTCATTATCTGAGGACCTTCCATCACTATCACTAGAACTCTTACCTACCTTATCTACATAAAAACTCTTCTTATACCTTTGGAAAAACTTCTTTCCTTGCTTGCCTTGTCCATCCCTACTTTTCTTTTGATACCTATGTTTCCCTGTTTCCCTATTCTTATGATCATGTTTCTCTTCATCATTGCTACTTCTAGCTTTTGGACAATCAGATATGCATAGTGACCATATTTACCACAATTAAAATACCTAACTAATTTCATACCTTTATACTTTCTTGTGTCCTTGTTCCTTTGTCATACTTTGCTCCTTCTTCGCGGATAACTCATTACTTGAATCTGACTTCTTACCCTTTGTCTTCTTTGTAACTTTGAAGGTTGCTTCTTTCTGGGGGATAGACTCCTCTTTTATTCTCATCTCAAAAGCTATGAGAATTCCATGTAACTCATCCCTTGTCAAAATTTCAATATATTTTGACTCTTCTATGGCTGAAATCTTTTCACTATACCTCTTAGGAAGTGACCTTAAAACCTTTTGACAAACATTTGTTTCTTCAACTTTAAACCCAAGTCCTTGCATGGAGTTAACAACCTCATCCACACGAAGTAGGTATGTAGCAATGTTTTCCTCATCCTTCATCTTTAGGTCTTCAAATGTTTTCTTGTGATTTTGCAATTTTGCCATATTGACCTTTTTGTCTCCCTCATATATATTTTTTAGCTTATCCCAAATCTCTTTTGCTGATGTGCAATGCATAACTTTTACAAACTCTATTTCACACAAACCATTTAAGATTCCATTCATTGCCTTTGAATTATTTAGTTGTAGGAGCTTACCATATTTATCTATAGGTGGAGTAGCTAGTGGTATGTACCCATCCTCAACTGCTTTCCATATATCATTTCCTAGTGCCATTAGGAAAATCTTCATTCTTACACTCCAAAATGCATAATTATTCCCATCGAACAATGGTGCCTTATTCCTTGAAGATCCACTCTGAGAATCCATTTGTGTTCCTATAAGATTTTCCTTCAAGTTGTTAAACTCTTCCGAAGGAACCCGCTCTGATACCAATTGAAGAACACAAGCTTATACTGAGAGGGGGGTGAAAATTATAAGACCACTTTTTACTTTTCTTTCCCAAATAATATTATCCAATATATCAATGGCAATATCAATAATAGTAATCAAAGCAATGCACAAATCACCACACATAATAGAGACACCAATTTAATGTGGTTCACCCAATGTGGGCTACTCCACAGAGAAAATATTTCACTAAAATTTTCTCAATAAATCTCTTGGGAATCCTTCCCTATTACAATATTTATGGACCTCTTTCCAAAGGAGACACCAATCCTCTAATCAAGTTTATGGATACCTATCCACAGGAGACACCAATCCCCTCAGCTAGTTTATGGATCTCTATCCACAAGAGAACTCCTCCTCTACTCTAGTTGGTGATCCTCTAGAAGACTACTGCCTCCACTACACTAGCTTGTGGATCTCTCTCCACAGAAGACCTTTGTCCTCACTCAGAATACTTCTATCCTCACTACCCTGGCTAATGGATCTCTATCCACTAGAGACTACTATCCTCTTGCTTTGTCACCTCCAAAGCTTACTCTTAGCTCTACTCAATCTATGTCTCAAATCTGCACTAAAAACTATCCTTCGATCTAGCACAAATCTACTCACAAGTCTATCTCTGGTCTGGCATAAATCTGCCCTTAAATTTGCACCAAAATCTATCCTCAAATATATCCTCAAGCCTTAACACAAAGCTTGATCCAATCACAAATAAAATCTTCTAGATCTGCCCCAAGCTTTAACTCAAAGCTTGAACAAATCAATCAATCAACTCTGCTCTCAAGTCTTCTCAAAGACTTACCTCAAATCTTTCCACAAGTCCTCTCAAGAACTTGCTCAATATACTCTCAAGTCTTCACTAAGACTTACCTCAAATATGCTCAATAAGTCCTCCCTAGAACTTGTCCAATCTACTCTCAAGTCTTCTCTAAGACTTACCTCAAATCTACTCAACAAGTCCTCCCTAGAACTTGTCCAATCTACTCAACAAGTCTTCACCAAGACTTACCTCAAATATGATTGTAAGCTTCCACAAAATCTCACACAAATTTGTCCTTAATATTTCACCAAAGCTTACTCAACTCAGTCCTTAAGTCCCCTCTAGGACTTACTCAAATCTGCTCACAAGCTTTCACAAAAGCTTATTCAAATCAATTGCAAACTTGCATACAAAACTCAACTTAATATCTTATAGAAAACCTCTTCAATATCACAAACAAGTTTCACTCAGAATCTTGTTTAACCTTAGAAACATATAGAGAATGGTTAGAGACTCAATATGTTTCACACTCACCAAACACTCAATCACTTTCAAAATCTTTTCAAATCAATTTAGAATAAAGAAAAATTTGTTTCACATAACTTGAACTATCACTCCAATACTTTCAATCAATAATGCTCATCCAACTTCACTCAACCATCCACTTAATAAAACACAACTTGCTTACAAACCCTAACCAAGTGTTTCACTATACTTCCAATAACTCACACTATGGAACTCAAACCTTGACTCAAGATGATTCCAATTTCACATAACAATGATACTCATGTTCTTTCACAAACCCTAGCTCAAGATAGTTCTCAACTTCACATAACAATGATACTCATGGTCTTTCAACATCCACAAATCATGCACATTAAAACTCACTCAACATTTCCAACAATGCTTACCAAACAATCCTTTTCACTCCAACTTTGCATTTCACAACATTCAATCCAACAATATTTTACTCACAAGGAAGATGTGCCCATACCTTTTGTTTTGATGGAGATTTGACCTCAAAACCTGTCTCAATCACAATCAACTCTTCTTTGCCAATTTTCAAGTTAGATAACAAAAATCTTCACTCAAATATTTCCTTCAAAATTAATTCACCATTACAAAAACTAACAAGACTCAAATACACCTTATTATCTCCAAACTTATCAAAATACTTCTCAACACATAAAAAATCAACTTCCTTTATCAACTCCAAATTAATCAATTTATAGAAGACCAATCACTTTATAAACTCCCAATGATAATTTTCAACCTATAAGAATTAATCCTTTGACTAACCCTTATTACTCCAACCTCTATTTAATTTTTCAAAGCACAAAATAATATAAACTATCAAATACCTTATGACTCCCTACTTTCTAAAGGAACTATCTAAAACTCACGTGGCCTTAATGCATATGTGCTTCCCAACCTAGGCACAAATTAAAATTTAAATCAAAACTTTAATGCTTACCTTAACACCTTGGCCCATGTGCAAAATGGATAGTGCACGCCTTGGCTGCGCTTTGAACCCATGACCTCGCTGCTACCATTGCACTCTAGCCAAATCTAGGCAACCGTTGGGCCACACGCCCACACAAGCATAAACACTCAAGCACTCCTCCTTGTTACCTCCACAATTTTTGATGATCGAAAACAAAACACTCTGCCCTCTCAAAATGACTACATGGGGATTTGAAACCCCAACATCTGCCCTACAAACGTCTTAACTCTACCTTGGTCACCAACTATGCTAACTAGCGTTATGGATACGCTTGGGTTGCACCACATGCATTTAAACTATCGCTTGCCCACCAAAGCTTTTTAAACATGCAAAATCTCTTCTTCCTCACAACAAGCAACACACGATTTTTCTTAGACTTTGGTTTTCGAATAATGCATGGATGATTTTATTAAAACATTTACTCCCCATTTATATACATTTTGCCTTATGCGCTCGACGTCGGATTTAATTCGAATTTAAAATTTTGAATTAATAAATTAATTTATAACCTTTAACTTTGGCGCCCAAATTTATTTAAATTAAAATTTTAACCTTTAGGTTAAAATATTTAATTTAAATAAATTAAATTAAATATTTTGTAAACTACTGGTCTTTCGAGGAATAAATTATTTTTAATTACTCCTTGGACCTGTTCTCTTCACCTCAACCTGTAACCTAGAATATTATAATATTAAATATTATAATATTATTATTACCTTTTAAACCTGCTTCGCCTTCCTTGGGACTTCAACCTTTTAGGCCACTTTAGGCATGTAATATTTAAAAAAATATATTATATTCTATTCCTTAAACCTCTTCCTTGCCTTTTGGAAAAACCACTTGATGACATTAATGATGACGAAATTGAAACAACAACCTCTTGACAACTCTTGACATCAATGACAACAAATCTTGCTCAAATTTCCTATAATTTTTTCTAAAATTTGAGGGAATAATTTGAGGATCCAAATAATATTTCTATGTGACCAATAAATGTTGTTCCATACTCATTTTAATGCCATGTTATAATTTACACAGAAATAAATAGAAGCATTCCATCCACTCAAATCTTATACAAAAAGAGTAAAGGAAGGAATAAAAGGAAAAGAGATAGATATTTGGTAGTAATTATAGGCATGATAAATAATCACTACATTATCATAGATAAAGTTCATCAATACTTCAATAACAAAGGAGTGGTGAGGATATTTATACCAATAGTAAAATCTCATATACATAAAAGATGTTAACCTTAAGTTGACATAACAAAAATTGATTTAAGGTTAGATATAAGTTAATAAGTTGGGTTTATCCATAACAAGATCAACTGAAGCCCATAGGGCTTACATAATAAAATAATATAATAATTCATATATTGTACAATGAATGCCTTGAGGCCTATCCAATATTACATCTTACAATGTTTGCATTGGACATGAATTAGATTACACATTCAAGTATTATTTTATGAATAATATAATGTATTATTTTTTCTTCGTTTAAATAATTCTATTAATAATTTTTTGATTATTATTAATGGTTGTAATATAATTTTTTGATATAAGAATTTTGGTCAACTTGGTTTAATTCAAATCCAAAAAAAACTTTAACACTTAATATAAGTGACATTACAAGAACAATGAATATGATACAAACTTTAGTTTTGCTTACCAATTGAATAGACAAATATAAAAAAATGTTAAAAGATTTAGAAGAGAACTTACAGTAGAATATTTATAAGATTCACATGGATAACATATAATCAATCCAAGATGAATTTGACAAGTTTTGATAGCTTAAGGGTTTATCATAGAGATATCCACTTAATGAGCCATACTTAGTGTATTCTATCTAGGTTTTTTATCTATTAAAGTCAAAAATTTGAAGAGGGATAGACTAAAAGTGATAATGGTAGTACAAAAATTGCCTAATTTGGTAACTAAAAATTTTGAGAAGAATAAAAAAATAATAATAATACTAATTTAATTAGGTGGAATAAAATTTTAATTAGTAAAATAGTTCTTCCCTCATCATACATTTTATTGCCATGACTAGCTTATCCCAATTATATATTATATCTTAACTCAAAACACACCATGCTTTATCCATAAGCATAACATGAAATATATTGTAGCTATAAATATAAGACCCATACACCATATCTAAGGCAATAAATATTTTAAACATAATTAATAAATTTATAAAAAAATAGATATATCAATTATAATGTGAAATTTGAAGAGACTCTATGGCAAGTTGAGTTGAATAAACATAAAGAACTTATCTTGAATTTTTAGTAAAGGTAAAATCACTTCAGCATTGGAGAGTGTGGATAGCCAATCATAGGTGGATTAATATCTTTATGAATTTCATTGAAGGATTACCTAAATCAAGAGGAAAAGTAGTTATTTTGGTGGTAGTGGATTGTCTCATGAAGTTTGCTCATTTTTGCTCCGTGTTCCACCTCTATACTACCTATTTCATTGCCCAAGTATTTTTAGACTCCATCATTCATATCCAAGGAATTCCTAAATCCATTATCTTCAATCCGTACCCTACTTTTACTAGTCATTTTTGGCAGGAACTATTCAGGTTGTATCAAACTCATCTCAAGATGAGTTTGGCTTATCATCCTCAAAATGATGACCAAACTAAAATTAACATACCTATTTTGTTTCACCTTAGAACATCCTACACAATGGGACAAGTGGCTTCCTTTGATATAATGGTGGTATAACATATCATATCATATCACTACTAAGGTTAGTCCATTTGAAGCAATAAATGGTCATCCTTGAACAACACCCTCCTCTTACATTCTAGGTAGCTCCATGGTTTATGCTATGGATTCCACTCTCATACAACATGATTCCATTATCTAAATACTTAAGGTCAATATTGAATTGGATTAGAATAGAATGTCTCAACAAGCTAATTAAAATTTCTCAAAGCATAGCTTTGAAGTTGGGGATATGGTTTTTCTTTTCCTAAAACCCTACAAACAATCATATATTTGGATTCATGGATGCCAAAAACTTTCTACCAAGTATTATAGTCATTACTATGTGTTATAGTGGATTGGATCAACAACATATAAACTAGCCCTCCTGGCCATTTCCAGAATTCACCCAGTCTTTCATTTCTCCTCTCTCAAGAAATTTGTTTAAGGTCCAAGTGTAATCCACACTGCTAGAGTTGTACAAAGAAGGATCGATTATTCTTGATCTTGAACATATTTTAGAAAGGATATTTTTCACATTTTTCCACCATTTAATAACTAATATTCTTGTTTAATTTTAAGGATTACAACCCAAAGATGCCACTTGGGAGCCCCTTTAGTAGATTCAACAATTTCCTTATATTTAGCTTTGATGACAAATTTTTTTGAAGGGGAAGGGTATGTTAGGATGCCATCCTAACACTAATATGTAATAACATCTTTCTTAACATAGGGACATCATTATAATTTTTTGGAATGATATTACAAATATTTGGTAATAGTTTGTGGTACAAGAAGTGCCTAGACAAGTGGCACCATTTTATGTAAATATTATCAAGAATGTAATTATTTTGTTTGGTAGAGATTCTAGGTTGGGTCGTATTTTTCATGTAAGCCAACCTTGAGTTTATGTAGTATGATGAAGTCTTTAAAAATTTGAGGGGTAAGAATGAATGTATCTATTTGCATATTGAATTAAAATTACTAAAGGAGGTTGCCCCCTCGAAGAGGCTTGTGATTCTATTGTTGTGATTTATGAGATTTATATATTTTTGGATTTACATTTCATATTGCAATATTTTTTTCTTTAATGAATTTATGATTTATTTACAATATCAATGTGAATGTATTTATTTTTATTAGAAGGTTCCTAACACTAGCAAACCTTTAGAGGTGGTATTCAAGACAAATTTCCTATTTTGTCCATGTGGGTGTGATGACCATCGCATTAGATGACATCTAGAAGATACTATAGATATCTATTCATGGTTCTCATTTGAATATGGGGCGGTTTATATATAAAGGTTTTAGAAGATTGATTAAGGATCCAAACATTTTAATTATTCATTTTGATAATGACATAAATGTTGCTTACCTTTGAGGCAAACATGAAGACATGAGGTATTATTAGCATTCCTTTCTATAGGAATGGTTCTTTCTTATACTACTATAAAAATATTTTCATGATTTTTCATGGAGATAATAGCATAGATAATAACTCACTAGACTAATTTTATTAGGGTCTAGACATTATAAAAAAATCCTATTATGATTTATATTGCTTGGTATACAGGCATGGCTATAGCATCACGTGTTTCACTTTGATTTAGCTTTCAAGCTAGGAGCATAAAAAAATTATCCAACCCCTAGGCAATCCATTATATTAATTACTATGAGGTTTCTCATGCATATAAATGGGCAATACATATTTCATACAAGATATACCCATTCATATAGAGGTACCTTTGACCAAGTGAGGAGATAGTTGGATGATTTGATGTATTAATATGTCATTTTTTATTCTTATAGAGAGCATCCTAGTTAGGTTGATGATGCATATACATCAGTGTGGATTAGGTATTGATGGTGGTTTGTTAGCACACATGAAGACATGATATCTTCCACTATGAGCATGTTTTTAGTAGTTCAAGCTCATAGAATATATTCTCCTAGACATAATTTGGAATTTCCAAAATAGTAGAGAGATAAAGTTTTGAGGTTTTCTAGATATGGAATCTTATATGGAGTCTAATATTAATGATAATGTGATTCAAGATTCCAGTGTTGATGATATAGAATTCATTAGTTAGTATTGAACTTGATATCATGGTTTGTAATCCTAGAGGTTTATATTTATTGGATTACTCATTGAGTAGAGGAATATGCTAGGGAGGATATAGAGAAAGAGGTTATGGTGATTACAATAGTTGATTTGCTAATGGAGGATGTTTAGATAGTCTACAGAGGTTGAAGTATTAGACGGTTATATTAAAAAATATTTTCATAGATTACATTAGTTCTAGAGAAGGATATTCTTGACCAATAGGTATTTAACCTATAGGTGTTAGTTATTTTTCTTAATTTATAGCATGACCATAGTAATATGGATCATGATACTTGGATATAGGATAGGTAATAGCTTGTATTATAGGTGGGGATTTTGTAATTAATGGTTGTTTCCATGATTTTTAAGTGATATGAGTTGAAGTAGGTGGAATAATAGGATAACACTATCAATTGGTATAATGAGACGATAGTAATATTATTGATTGATATATTGATTGTAATAGATCATATGTATCATTATGAAATAATGTGTATTCAAGAGGAGTTGAATCATTTTTGAAGAAGATTTAATTTTAGGATAATTTGACTTTTGAGGCTTTTGAATAAACCATTTATCAAATAACTATGCAAATATTCCACCTAAGTAGAAATTATGTGCTTCTTATCTTCCTTCATGGTCATGATTCAAGTCTTGGAAGTGGTCACACATTAATTACTCTCAAATATTAGTTATGGTATAGAAGGATTTTGAAAGAGGGCATATTCCCAATACTATATAAAATACATATGATAATTCTTTTATAGTGATCTTATGTATATGATTTTTTGGATGAAAAAACATTATATTAAAATGGCTTAATCATACAAAAAAAATGTGGGTGGAATTAGCACACTCCAAGCACACAACCAATACACTAATTGTGTGCTAAAAAGCTAGCAGAGCTACCAAAATAACTTACAAAAGTTCACAAGAAAACCAAACAGAGAACTACATAAAAAAAACAACTAATAGACTATGCATCATTGTTGTGTAGGGGCTGGAGGAACATGATTCACTGCACAAGGAGCATTACCCCAATGATCAATAAGGTACCGTAAGTGATGAAGCTTTATATTCACTTTTTTTGCTTGCACTAAAATCTGTAGCCGACAATCATAGAAAACCTGATACTTATCAGCAAGAGAAAAAGTAGAAGAAGGCTCATGTATATGATTTTTGATGTATGATAATGTATGGATACATTTGATAACATATATATGTACATACATACATACCTATATATGTGTGTGTGTATATATATATATATATGTATGTATGTATGTATGTCTATCTATACACACACACATATATACATACATACATATATACATATATATACATACATACAAAGAGAGAGAATATATATATATACATATAGATATACATGTAGATGTATATATACATATATATGTATTTATATATACACATATACATATATATAGAGAGAGAGATGAGATGATTGAATATTTTGATGATTAATTATTTTGTGATGATTAATTAGTTATGTGCTAAATTGTTCATTAATGTATTAAAATAATGTCATTTTTTACTTAAAATTTTATGAGCACCCATGACTTATATTACCTCATATTTTACATATAGTTATGAATATTTTAATAGATTATGGTGACACATTTAATAGTTCTCAAATACTGAAAAACTCGGAAGATATAATACACACACACACACACAAACATATATATATATATATATATATATATATATATATATATATATATATAGAGAGAGAGAGAGAGAGAGATATTCTATCTCCTGTATGTATATATATATATATACATATAATACACACACACACACACAAACATATATATATATATATATATATATATATATATATATATATATATATATGCATACATACATACGAGAGATAGAATATCTCTCTCTCTCTCTCTCTATATATATATATATATATATATATATATATATATATATACACACACATATACATACAAAGAGAGAGATGATTAATTATTTAGTGACGATTAATTACTTATATGATAAATTATTCGTTTTTGTATTAAAATAATGTCATTTTTAAATTAGAATTTTATGTGCACTTATGACTTATATTACCCCATTTTTTACATATAGTTATGGATATTTTAATAGATTATGGTGACACATTTAATAATTCTAAAGGACTGAAAACTAGGAAAAGATAAAATATTTACCTTACAAAAATTCTAAGGATTTTGGATCATGAAGATAATTTTATGATATAATTATTCTAAAAATATGAGTTTTACAAATGCCAAGAGGGATTTTTTTTGTGCTAGGTAGGAGTTTACATAATATAGATATGCCCAAATTATATTTAGATATGCGATAAAGGATATTAGATGTCTTAATATAAATAAAGTAGGATACTTTTTAGAGTTTCTTAAGGCGTAACACCAAATCCTCTTTGGAGCTTCAACCTTGGAACCTATATGGACTCCTCACCAGAGATTTTAACATCAATTTTTGCTTTGGAAGAAATACCATGCTAGCAGCAAACTCTTGTTTTAGTTCTAAACCAAACCATTGGGGTAGTGGATACTTTAGTGTCAATTCTTTAATGCCCATCTGATTGGTTCCTAGTTAAAAATGATTAATGTAATTGGTGGCTATGTAAATATGAAAAATTACCAATTGACAAGAAATGCATCACAATAATAAGTTCTTTAAATTCATTTTAGAATAATTCACTTATTTTTCCACTTCAATAACTAACACCTAAATTTCTAAGGTAAAATAAATAGTTTCTTGGTTGTTTCTTAGTATTGTTGATATGCATTAGAATACTAAGCATTTTGCCTTCCAATGTATCTATAATATTGTACCTTCCTTGTATTGATATATTTATAGGACTTCTTCTTCACAATTATGAAACCAGAAGCCCAAGACTATGCTTACCTTCTATTCCATTTCTTCTCACTATTATTGATCATCTATAGAATAAATGACTCTACTCTTTGCAAAACTAGTTTGTATTCAATATTTATAATGCCATTTCCTAATTAATATGAGGGTTTCTATTTTTTTAATGCATTTGCATTATATTTGTATAAAACTATAATTTGTGAGTCCATTAAAGTTTTTTTCAATCAAATTATATGCCTAAATATTATACAACATAATTTTAGATGTAATGTATAAAGATACAACCAACTGGTCCTATAGGTTATCCTTTACATAAACCATCCTAGGCCTAGATTGCATGGATCAATTTGGTATCAAGTCTTCTTTTGATTCATCAAAGAGTTAAAATTTTGAGTAATACTCATGAAATCCTTGACTCATCATGGGACAATGTCCTTGTAGATAGCCATGTCCTATCTTGTACCTTCCAATATGATGTGTAATTATATTTCTATCCACATGTGATTTAGATGCATGCAGCAAGGTGTGACACCAATTTTAACATTAAATTATAGTAAAGTGTACTGCACCTATAGAGAAACAAAAGTATTGGAAGTTTTAAAATCTTAATATAAGACCAAAATCAAAGATATGAAGAATTTAATTCAATATACTCTATAAGAATAAACAACTAGTCTATTTGAATGAATCTAGGATATCATTGTTCAATTGGGAATCCCACCTACAACTACTTTTTAGAATTTCCCAAGAGTAGAACTACAAATAATTACAAGATTTGAAGAAACAAAATAAAACTGATTGATTATTCGATGGATCAACTTTGTACAAATAACAAATTTGATCATTGAGAGTCAGATTAAAACAAATTATTAAATATGATGTAGACTATAACTGAGAGTTCACCTGAATCATGAAGGAGTGGAAACTCAAGTAAGTATATCCTAGTAGAACTTAAGAGAATAATTACTTATTCTAACACCTCCCCTTAAGTGATACTAGGGGTGTATTGTGCAAATGAGTCCCGATAATAGATCCTAATGAGGTACTCATGTACAATGGTTTCTTTTCTAAAGAGATGGTAAAAATCCCATGGGAAAAATCATCTATCAAAAAAGAAAAAAAGGAAGAGGCATATCTTTGGTTTGTGAAGATTGTCCTCTTAATACAAAAAAAAGTGAGTCCCAAAAACATGGCCTTATGAGGTACTCATTTACAATATATATGAGGGATGGTGAAAAACCACATGAGAAAAACCATCTACCATGAAATAAAGAGACATGTCTTCAGATGGTGAATATTGTCCTTAATAACAAAAAAATGAGTCCCACCAACATGGTCTGATGAGGTACTCATGTATAATATGTAAGGGAGAGATGATAAAAAGCCACATGGAAAAAACCATCCTCCAAAGAATACAATAATAAAAGGAGATGTGAAAGACCTTTGTTTCAATGTAGTTGTAATAATCCAAGTTTCTCTTGCAACTGTATGTAACGTAGATAAGGAAATGACTTGGTGAAGATGTCTACAACTTGATTTTTAGTTGGAATATAGTCCAGGTATATTTCCCCATTCTGAATATGTCGTCAAATGAAGTGCATTTGTATCTCAATGTGTTTGGTGTGCTTATACTAAACTAGATTACGTGCAATATGAATTGATGAGGCCTATAAATGCCTCAATCATAACATGTTTTGAACACTGAAATTGCTTACAAACTCTTATGTTTAATATTATATGCTAGTTAAGTTGATTCAATATAATGTGTATTAACTATTTGCATGATAAATGTATCTGAAATACTATATTATGATTTTTATAGCTTTTTGCATAAGTTTTATGTTATTTTGTTATGACTTGCTAAATGAGAGATGCTTAGGTTGATAGCAGCATTTCACTAATCATGTTTTGATGTCTCAAATATTTATTTTACCTAAATCTGGCAACAGTGCAAGAAAACTGTTACTGTGCAACAAAAACTAGTTTTTCCCATGCAAATTCCAGCTAGCTACCAATGAATGGCAAGGCATGGAATTCACATATGGAAAAATATGAAGACCACTGAAATCTAATCCTGAGAGATAACCCACCTGAGAAATGCAGAGGAAATAATTTAAAGAACACACATTTGTTCATTTCAAAGTCTCTTCGGAATGAACAGATGTCTTTGAAATGAAAAAACACAATGTCTTCGAAATGAGCGGATCTTCGAAATGAGAATTGCAGTCTCTTCGAAATGAGCCACTTATCTTTGGAATGAAAACAAAATGTGCTTTTTGACTTATTGACTGATTTATGATGCTGGAAAAAGGGAAATAAATATTGAAAAGGGTAAGGGAAAATATCTCCCATCTGACTTTGTCGTCCTTGCCGACCAAAGCCACCATTTATGGAAAGATCAAGTTTGATCTTATTTTAGGATAAAACCAAGAATTGTTGTAGCATAATAGGATTAGATCTTTTGAGATATTCTCAGTTTGTCAGTAGATATTAGGACATATATAAATATGGCTCCCATTCAGGTTGATCTAGTAGAAGATAGAGAAAGTAGAGAGTAGAGAAATATAGGAGAAAATAGGCAATAATTAGAAAAGTGACTATTACAGTCCTATAACAGGTTTTCAACAGAATTATTGTAATCATGTTCTTGAATCAATAAAGTGTACTATTTTTATTTCATATTTCTTGTAAATGAGTGTGAGTAATATCTAGAGAGATACTCATACCTTCTTCTGGACAAGGATGCTGGCCACTTCCAGACCTAGGAGGAGGACTAACAGCAAATTTTTATTTTGATTTTACTGCAGCAGAATGAGTTGTAGAACTTATCATTTCATTTCTTTGTAAATAACTAATAGTATTTGTAATATTAGCTTATTTTATGTTTTTTGATTAATGGTTTGGTTATAATATCCACTTTTAACAAAGCTTTCAATTTATTACAGACTATCATTTCCAGAATTTACTGTTTTTTGTAATTTCTTGCATTTTGTGTGTTGTTGTCAACCCCTGCATAGAAGATTGACAACCTTCTATTATAGAGCCTTGATAGGGTTTCATTTCCATGCTATAATTAGGTTTCCATTGTTGCAAAATTAAATAGATTTCCTTTCTATAATTATAATCAGACTTCTAATTTTGCAACTTTTATTTCTGCAACATAATTAGGTCTCATTCTGCAATTATAATTAGGATTTTATTTTTGCATTTAATGATTAGTTTCCATTTTTGCAACTATATTAAGGTTTAATTTATGCAATTTAGAGATAGGAATGTCCTAAATCCTCCACACAATCGGTTTCACCAATAAGACTTGTTGCTTCAGATTGACATAAGTTATAACCCTGTTCACCCGTTTTTCTATAGATAGCCTTGTACACTGCCCTAGATTGACAAATTCATTGAGAATTAATGATGTGTACAATGAATATGCATCATTTTTGCACCATTTCTATGGAATTGTGTTGGTAGAATGTGACAACAGTCCAATAGTTGTTAATTAGACTGATCTGTGTAGATTCAGGATAAAATATGAATAGAACAGCTGGTTAAAGTAACAACTATTGACCTATAATTTATGCCATTTAAGAGTAAACATGAATGAGTAAGTCTAGGGATGAAAAATGTAGAATTACCCAAAAGGATCCTTGGCTTGTTCCATTAAGAAGATCTTCATGCCTAAGGGGTGAATCACCTATGTTTGAATTACCAAAAATATTGAAAGAAAAATCACCAGTCTCACCATCATTAGAACATGCTGAGAAAGAAAAAATCACCAGTCTCACCATCATTAGAACATCCTAAGAAAGAAAAATCATCAGACTCATCATCAACAGAGGATCTTGGACCTCTTGAGAGTTAAATTTGGATAGGTTTAACTATTCCCAAGGAACAAAAAACTATGGTAGAGGGAGGCAATATAGATAGAGATGGCCAACATGGCTATGTCCATAATATCCTATTCGTTTGAATATCCTATCCATTTGAATCCAATACAAAACTCTCCCATGAAAACCATTTCACCTTCAGTACTTCCAACATTTTGAGGTGTTGTATTTGAAGATCCTGATCAGTTTTTGTTTGAATTAAAAGTAGTGTGTCAAACCTATGACTATGTAAATGACAATCATAAACTTAAGGTTTTTCCCTCAACACTCAAGGACTCAACATTACATTGATTCATAATCTTAGAGCCAAATTCCATCCGGACCTGGGATCAAATGGAAACTATGTTTTTAGACAAATATTAGGAGTATTGTCATGTAAGGAACATGAAAGATGAGTTATTCAGGATTAAACAAGAAGATGATGAAACATTAGAAGACTATCTTGATAAGTTCTGCTTTGTACAAAGGATATGTGGACTTGTAGAACCAGAGTTATGCAAAACCATATTTTTGAGAGGATTACAAGATGAGTCCAGAGAAGTATTGGATTTGATGGGAAAAGGGGATGTAAATACTCTCAGTAATGAGGAAATTATGGATCTATGTAGGAATTACTCTCACACTAAGCAAGGAAGAATAAAAAAGAGTACAAATGACATTGATGTGAAGGACCTAATAGAGGAACTTGCAAATTTTAAAACTAATATTCTAGTGTAATTAAACACAACTTTGGGGGAAATGTCTACAAAAGCAAAAACCACAGAACCTTTGGCAATTTATTGCCCAAGATGTAGAAATAAAAATGCTTTGTAGGAATGTCCTTTGAATAAAACATCTATCTCAACCATTTTTAGTATATGTTCAAAGAAGCATTCAACTGATAAATGCCACCTGCTACCACAACTCAAAACTATGTTAGAAAATCAGACTGAGGAACTCAACTATGTTGGACCAAAAAAAGGGGGAAATTTCTCTCAATACCAAAATCTCCCTTTTTTTCCTACAAATTGGAGGCATAATCCATGGACTATGCCTTGGGGACAATCAGAACCACCCCAACGTCCTTGGAATTATCCTCAATAGACAAATTCCCAAGAATAGCCACAAACAAATTGGAGTAATTCAGTCTGGAATAAGAATCATAATAACTCATCATGGAATCAAAACAACCCATCTTGGAATTAGAATTAGACTAATATACATTGGATGTAAAATCAACCACAGTGGAGTCAGCAATACCAGTCCTATCCAAGGCAATAAATAAATCAAGGTCAAACTCAGCATTTGCTGTCTTCACCTAATCAAAATTTTCAATAAAAATAGAACCAACCACAACAAACAAAACAAGTGAAACAACCTCAACTTCTAGCTCAATCAGTCACTAATCCAAACAACATGAGACAGGCATCCCCTATCTATGTGGTTGAAGCTGAAGAAAATGTTGAAATAAATGTTCTTGATTATAGTAACATCCAACTTCATTTAGGAAAAGTTATACCTGAACCTATTTCAAATAAAATCAAGGAAAATGAAGAGCAAGAACCTTTGGAACCAGTTAGAGTTAAACCAACAATGTAGAAATAAGAATAAAAAATAGACCCACAGGCAGAACAATTACCTTCATCAAGGGTAATTCCATATCCTGAAAGATTCAATACCATAGTAGAAAATTCTAAGTCAAACCTGGTCAAGGAACTTAAAAAGTTAACTATTTCATTGCCCTTATTGCAAGACATTAAGGATATACCAGTGATTAAAAGTACTATCCGAGATTTGTGCATTAGAAGAGCAGGAAGAAAAAATAAAGCATTTCCCAATACTGTTCAGGTTGAAGGAAAGATAGTTGATCTCTTGTCTGGAAAACTAGTACCTCCAAAGTATAGTGACCCAAGAAATCCAGTTATCATAGTTACCATAGGTTCAGTACCAATATCAAATGTCTTAGTAGATCTAGGAGCTACAATAAATGTCATGACCAAGGATATAATGAAACAATTACAGCTCAAACATCTCAGCCCTACATTTACAGTTTTAGAAATGGTTGATAGGTCAGTTGCAAAACCTGAAGGTATCATTGAATATGTTCCTATAGAAGTTTCTTCTTGGGAATTCCCTACAGTTTTTTTGGTTTTATAGCCAAGACATTTAGCACATGGATATCCCATCATTTTGGGAAGACCTTGGCTTGCAACTGCAGCAGCCTTCATAGACTGCAGATCTAGAAAAATGACTATTTCAAATGGTATTGATCTAAAATAGGTTTCTCTGTATCCTCCTACAAAACCATCTAGTAAATTTTTAGGTTAGTTATGGTTTCCTGATTTAGATGAAGAATCAGAGGAGGTTATTTCCACACTAGCCACCTTGGTAGTAAGGGAACACACAGAAGACCTCCATGACATAGAAACTTTAGAAAATGAAAATATCCTAATAAATGTTCTGCATGAATAAGGGTTAGAAAAGGAAGCAATAAATATCAATCAGTTGTTAAGGAATGAGGAGAACCAAAATTTTGAAGGTGAACCATCTGTACTATCATAGGAAAACTTTATTTCACTACAACATGGGTGGCACCATCACCTGATTTTTCCTTCTCACTGTTCCATACAGGATATGCTTCCATCAGGAAGTAACAAAATAGAAACTTCTTATTTCCTCCCATATTAGCAGTGTCCTCTTAATTCCCTAATCACTAGGTATGAAGAAGTGAATTTAGTCCTTCCAAATACAAAACATATAGAATTTCAGCTAGACAAATTTTTGAACATTTATAGCTGGCTTACTAGGGAAGAGAAAGAAAATTTGATAGCTGTCTTGCAGAAGCATGTTCATGCTTTTGCTTGGGACTATAAAGATATATTAGGAGTTCACCCTGATATATGCACCCACAAAATTTATACTGAAGAAGTCAAGCCAATAAGACAACCCCAGAGAATATTGAATCCTGCCCTAAGGGATATTGTAAAGGAAGAAATTGAAAAAAATTTGGAGGTAGGATTCATTTACCCAATTTCTGATAGCCAGTGGGTCTCTCCACTGGTTATAGTTCCTAAGAAAAATGGTAGAATGAGAGTATGTGTAGACTATAGAGAGCTGAATAAAGTGATATACAAAGACCATTTTCCATTACCTTTCATAGATCAGTTGTTAGATACCCTTGCGAGAACGAAATACTTTTGTTTTCTTGATGGATTTAGTGGATATAATCAAATTCAGATTGCACCTGAAGATCAAGAGAAAACAATATTTACCTATCCATGGGGAACATTTGCCTATAGAGTTTTACCTTTTGGTTTATGTAATGCCCTAGCAACATTTCAGTGAGCGGTCTTAGCAATTTTTTTATCTAACTACCAACAGTGTTGAGATATACATGGATGATTTCACAGTATGTGGACAAACTTTTGACTTTACATTAGAAAACCTTGACAAAGTTTTAGCTCGTTGTGAAACTTACTAGTTATCCTTGAATCCAAAAAAAAAATTTATGATGATGAAGGAAGGAATAGTTCTTGGTCATCACATCTCTCTTCAAGGGATCCAGGTTGATCCAAAGAAGGTGGAAATTATCAAGAATCTTCTTCCTCCTAAAACTCAGACCGATGTCAGAAGCTTCCTAGGACACATTGGTTTTTATCGCAGGTTTATTCCTAGCTTTAGCATAATAGCCAATCCCATGTTTGCCCTATTGACCAAAGATTCTAAATTTTCCTGGACTACAAGGTGTCAGGAATCATTTGAAGCTCTAAAAGAGAAATTAGTAACTCCACCTGTGTTAAGAGGACCTAATTGGTCATTACCATTTCACATACATGCTGATGCTTCCAATACTGCAATTGGAGCAGCATTAGGATAAATTAACAATGGTGAACACTATGCCATCTACTACATTAGCAAGCATTTGATAGGAGCTGAGAAAAATTATACCACAATTGAAAAAGAATTCCTAGTAGTAATTTATGCCATCAACTAATTTAGGTATTACATCACAGGTTATCAAATATTTATTCACACAGATCATACAACCATTAAGTATTTTATGAATAAGCCTATGGTAAGTGCAAGAATTATTCATTGGTTACTATTGCTACAAGAATTTGATATCACTATAATCAACAAACCAGGAAAATCTAATGTTGTAGCAGATTTCTTGTCCAGATTACAGAACACAGATGAAGGGGAATTAGTTGAAGAAACCTTTCTTGATGAAAAATTATTTTCTATATTAGTCCAATCACCTTGGTTTGTAGATATAGTCAATTATTTGGTCACAGGGAAAGTTCCTCCATGTTTCATTTCAAAAAATAAAAAATAATTGATCAAACAGAGTTCTTCTTTTGAATGGATTAAGGGTATACTTTTTAAGTGCAGGCTTGACCATGCGTTACGTAGGTGCATCCGAAAGGATGAGGTATATGATATCCTTAGGGCTTGTCATGATTAACCCTCAGGTGGACACTACTCTGTAAAAAGCACAATTAGGAAAATCTTAGGGACATGATATTATTGGCCATCTCTTCACAAGGATGTGAGAAAGCACATTAGGCATTGTGATGCATGCCAAAGAATGGGGAAAACCACTCATACAAATGAAATGCCACTGCAGCCTCAATTGGTTTTAGATCCATTTGAGAGGTGGGGGCTTGATTTTATAGGAACTATTGATCCACCTTCTCAAGGAAAGGTGAATATTCTAGTATGCACTGATTCCTTGACAAAGTGGGTAGAGGTGCGTGCTTTCAAACATGCTCATGAAGATAAGGTCACTGATTTCTTGTATACTCATATTTTTTCAGAGATTTGGAGCTCCCCAGTCTATCACCATAGACCAAGGACCACAATTTGCATATAAATTCATTGAGGCATTTACATAATTATATGAAATCAAACATAGAAAATCATCACCTTATCACCCACAAGCAAATGGCCAGGTTGAGGTAACAAACAGAGAACTAGAACGAATCTTGAAAAAAATAGTAGCTTTTCATAGGAGAAACTGGCTAGATAAATTACCTGAAGCAGTGTGGGCTTACAATACTACTTGGAAATCCACTATTGGATTCACACCTTATGAACTAGTCTTTGGTAAAAAGCCCCTCTTACCTATTGAATTTGAGCTACTAACATTGCGCACGACATTGGAAATTGAAACTGAATTTTCACAGGCACAGACAGATAGGATTCTACAGCTGAATGCATTGAATGAACTTAGTTTGGATGCTCTGCACCAAACTGAAGTAATTCAGGAGCAGAGGAAGTTGTGGCATGACAGTCACATTCAACAAAGAAAACTTCAATAAGGAGATTGGGATTTACTGTTTGATTCTCACTATGAGGACTTCCCTGGAAAGCTAAGAACTAGATGGCTTGGACCTTACCAGATTGAAGAGGTATTTGACAATGGAGTAGCTCGTTTATCTCCTATTTATGGGTCACAGAGAAAGTTGGTAGTGAATGGACATCGCCCCAGGGTGTATCATACACCTCTGACTAAAGAGGAATTCTTGTAGCAACTTGACAGTTTGGATACACAACAGGTGGAATAAATTTTCTCTTCCACTTCAAAACAATCAACATGATCATGGATTTCAAGAAAAAGCAAAAAAATACAAAAAAAGTAGAAAAATACAAAAAAAATCAGAAAAAATAGAAAACAAAAAGATGAATAAAATCTGATTATGAATTCCTTTATGGGCATGATTTCAAGAAAATCATGAATTCCTTCATGGGCATAGTCAAAATCAAAAAATAAAAATAAAAATAAAAGAGAGAAAAAGAGAGATAAAATAAATAAAAAGAGAAGGAAACCAAGAAAAAAAAGAAGAGAGAAAAATGAATAGCTCAGTAGTGAAAACCTTTCCTAAGGCACTACTGGGTTGGTATGCATGAAAACTAGTTTTCTAGCATGCATAACCTTGAAAAAAAATTTGAACCATCATTGTACAAATTCACCAATTGCACTTGTTTTGAATATTGCAAAAAATCTCAGCAGAACATCAACAAAAGCAGTCATTCTTCAAAAAATTGAATTAACTTTTTTTAATAAGGTATATATTTCTTACATTTCTTTATTTTAAATGATTGGTATATAGTATATAACAATTAACCATTAGCATAAAAGGTATCCATAAGAGTTGGCATACTTAAAACATGTTTTGAGCATGAGAATATTGATTTCTACTTAATCTTCAGAACAAGAATGCCAAAAACAGTGCCTGCTATCTTCTTCAGATTAATTGATGTATTGTCTTCAGATTGAAATTGTATTCAAATGACAGCAAAATGAATGTTGCACTTTTTCTTTGAAATGAAGTTGTCTTTTGAATGACGATTTGTCTTCGGAATGAAGCTTTGTCTTCGAAATGAAGCTTTGTCTTCGGAATGATGATTTATCTTCACAATGAAGCATCATCTTTAGAATGAAGCTTTATCTTCGGAATGAAGTAGGATTTGTCTTCGAAATGCAGCAGGATTTGTCTTCAGAATGAAGCTCTATCTTCAAAATGACGATTTGCCTTCACAATGTAGCTTGATCTTTGAAAAGAGGATTTGTTTACAAAATGAGGATTTGACTTCGCAAAGAAGTATGATATTTGGAATGAAGACTTGTCTTCAAAATGAAATAATAATATTTGAAATGAGGTTTTTTTTTTACAATAGATCATAATCTTCAAAAATAACATTCAATATAACATCTCCACATGGCATCCAAGGAAGAAAAAACATGATCAAGTAAAAATTATTTTGGCTGCATACGATAAATGAACACGTGTCAGTTAGGATGTGGTTTGTTTTTGCACCCATTTAGAAAGTACCAAAATCACGGGGGACATGACCAATAGTATGCCACCATTTTTTGATACTAATAAACATGCACGTAAAAGTCTGCAGGAGAAATAGAAAAACTAAAAATGAGTAAGGTGAATCTGACGAAAAGGACATCTACGCAACCATTGATGGACATGTGTTCGAAGAAAAAATAGAAACACATGCCACCCTTATTTTCAAAGACATATTTGCTAAGGCAAAATGATTACGAGGTATAGTGCTCAAATTATGGTTCATTCCAAAGAAGAAAAATAGAACAATTGAAAACTTGGAACCAAACCCTGCAAGTCTGCAAACACTAGAAACCAGAGATCCAAAGAAAGGAATAGTAGCATAAGTGAGTAGCTTTTTTGACATACCAAGACAGGAAAATGGGGCAAAAGATGAAAATGGAACCAACGGATACCACCCACCTCCGGGAGAATCCAGAAGTGCTGTAGATTTTTGAAGATGAAGGGCTTATGCCATTTTTGGATAAGTTTAATGCGTCCTCTAAAGATTTGGCCAGCATGTTTGCCCACACATTCAAAAACATTCGGGCACACATTAACGACATGACCATTGAGGTAATCCCTGAGGTTTTGAGTCAAATTACTGAGCTGCCATTAGAAGGTCTTCCAATTTCTAGGTCTGGCAAAAATACATTGGTAAATAGAGTTAATCAATTTCTGAAAGAAAACGATAGGGAACCAGAATATTTAACACATAATAACACATGCAAGGGGGTAAAAAGGGCCAACCTGCAGGAAACCTGGGATGAAGTTGCCACATGGGTAATCAAATTTCTAACCTATGAAGGGTAGTATGTACTATTTTCAAGGCATCATCTAAAATTTTTAAACCATCTCAGACATGGTAAGCAATAGCCAAACGTTAGGGTAAATATTCCCCTGTATCTGCACCAAGAATTGAAAAACATGGTAAAAATATATCAAGAAGGAAAAGGGAGCCTTTTCCACCATGGTCTCATTAAACTAGTTTGCCAGCACCATTTTAGAGGAAACCCTAGGAGCTTTGATAGGTTTTACTCTACCCTAAATGATGTAATTTTTGGAGATGAGGATGAGGACGAAGAAACAAATGTTGTTGATGCTATTATAGAAGAAGAAACAAATGTTGTAGGTGTTGTTGTAGAATAAGAAATAGAAAATATTGTAGAGGTTGTTGCAAAGAAAGAAACACACCCAACAGCAACAACAGAACACCTTGCTCCAGAACCTTCAACCTCATGAGATAAGAAATAAAAGAAAAGAGGATTTGGAACTGGCAGCAAAACAAAAAAATAGAAGAAGGTTTGTTTTTCTAAAGTTGTTACTGATTTGTCAAAACAGGGAAGTGAAGCACCTAGCCCAATAGGGGAAGAAACAACAAGGGAAATAAAAGCATCTAAAATTGTCCCCACAACCCCTACTGTCACCAGAAAACAAAGCAAAAATAAGAATTTTACATCTGGAACTAGGAGGTCTACAAGACTCCACTTGAGGGAAATGGCATAATAGGTCATAGAAGAAGAATGTGGACAAAGCAGTCCAAATGTCACAAAAATACAACCAGCCCCTGAAAACTTTCCAAAATTCCCTAAATAGATAATTGAGGAAGAGGCTGGGCAGGATAGCTTGGAGGTTGTTACAGTTCAACAGGCCACAAAAGTGGTAGATGCAATTATAGATAGTTTCATAGAGCCTCCTGAATAAGAACAGATAGATGTTGTAGAGGAAGATATAGTTGTTGATCAGCCAACTGCATCTGACTTGTCTACATTAGATTCTAAAGCAAAAACAAAGGAGGAATACATCACAAAGCAGCTGAGATCAACAAGAAGTGTCGTCAAAACACAAACCAGATGGATTGAAGAGAGAGAAAACATCATTGAGATGCAGGAAAGGAAAATTGTATAATTACAATAGGAAGTGGCAGAATTGAGAAAAAGGTTGTCACAATCTAAAAAATAGCCAACTGTATCCATTGATGAGGATGATTTGGCTCAATTGCTTGTGGATTTATCTAGGGAAGATGACTTTGTTGAGGCAGACATAGGTACTCATTCTGAAGTAGCACCCTTTCATTCTGAAGAAATGCCTTCTCATTCTGAAGCATTACCTTCTCATTCTAAAGATGCTTCAAAATTGGCAAAGAACATAGAAAAAGATACTGGAGATGAGTCACCAGCACATAAATAGTCCAAGGAGCATCATAAAATTGTTCAAGTAAGTACTCCTTCTATTGATGTCCTTGTATTTCAAACTATTACACCTTCAATAGAAATAGTAGATAAGGGGATGTAAGTGGAATTACTGTCTGATGACCAACCAATAGAAATAGCAGATAAGGGGGTACAGGTAGAATTGTTGACAGATGATCAACTAGTAGAAGTAGCAAAAAAAGGGGTTCAGGTAGATCTGCTACCTAGAGTTCCACCTATAGTTAGACCACCTAATATTGTGTCCCTAGAACAATACAATGCAAACATAGCCAGTTGGGTGATTAGATATGAGAATTTTGCCACTAAGACTAAAAAATTCAAATTGGAAGGAAAACAACTAGAAGCAAAGGAAACAGAGATTCAGGCATTAAAAGAAAAAGTGTCTGATTTATGTCAAACTGCTAAATTTTTAGTCCAATTCAGATGTCCAGCTAGATTTTACAGTTTTATTCTAAAGGATAAATACCTCAGATGGCAGGTCATGAGGATTAGCTCAGGTCTCCCATATAAATTGGACACAACTGCAGATTTATTAGAAGCATATTTTGATAGCCCTATAGAGCAAAAAAATCTTCTATGTGAACTATTTTTACACTTCTTTATTCCATAAGAAGTAGAATTTCACCCTCAAATTTATATTGGAGATGTTCAATTAAGGGCATTCATGTCCACTTTGCAGAATCAGTTTTATTAGGACTAGGAGAAATGACAGAATAAAGAAATTGAAACAAGAGCTGAATTTTTAGTCAGAGCAATTCAACCAAATCACCCAATTATCACCAGAAAGCACTTCACCATGATGAACATGGATGATGTAAAGAGGATGTACTTGACAAACTTGAGGGACTGTGTGACCAGATTCCAAAATTTCTATAATGACAATTTTGTTTTAGCATTATCAGTCTATAGAAATAGATGGGATAAACTTTCCATATCTTTATAGAAAAGAGAACCCATCTCCCCCATCAACTTAGAATGGTCCAGAAGAAGGGCAGAAGGAGTGATACAGTTGATTGAAATCATGCAACATCATTGGATAGGTCTCATATTTAGGCCTCCAACCATCATCACTCCAGTTCCATTCTACTTTGAAGAAGATGCCCAACCTAATGAACAGTTTGAAGAATGGCTCAGTAACCTTCAGGAGAATAGGGGATATTATATAAGAAAGAAGTTGTTCTACAGGTCATGGAATTTTAACATGGACATATGTGATTCCATAGCCCAACAGAATGCATGAGGACATGCATTATTATAAGTTGGAGGGAAAATGATGAGGCCTGGAAATGCCTCAATCATAACATGTTTTGAACACTAAAATTACCTACAAACTCTTATGTTTAATATGATATGCTAGTTAAGTTGATTCAATATGTTGTGTATTAACTATTTGCATGATAAATGTATCTGAAGTACTATATTCTAATTTTTATAGCTTTTTGCATAAGTTTTATGTTATTTTGTTATGACTTGCTAAATGAGAGATGCTTAGGTTGATAACAACATTTAACTAATCATGTTTTGATATGTCTCAAACATTTATTTTACCTAAATCTGGCAACAGTGCAAGCAAATTTTTATTATGCAGCAAAAACTAGTTTTTCCCATGTAAATTCTAGCTAGCTACCAATGAATGGCAAGGCATGGAATTCACATATGGAAAAAGATGAAGACCATTGAAATCTGATCCTGAGAGATAACCCACCTGAGAAATGTAGAGGAAATCATTTAAAGAGCACACATTTTTTCATTTTGAAGTCTCTTTGGAATGAACAAATATCTTCGAAATGAGAAAACACAATGTCTTCGGAATGAGCGGATCTTTGGAATGAGAATTGCAGTCTCTTCGAAATGAGCCACTTATGTTCAGAATGAAAATAGAATTTTCTTTTTGACTTATTGACTGATTTTTGATGCTAGAAAAAAGGAAATAAATATTGAAAAGTGTAAGGGAAAATATCTCCCATCTGACTTTGCCATCCTTGCCGACCAAAGCCACCATTTATGGAAAGATCAAGTTTGATCTTCTTTTAGGATAAAACCAGAAATTGTTGCAGCATAATAGGATTAGATATTTTGAGATATTCTCAGTTTGTCAGTATATCTTAGGACATCTATAAATATGGCTGCCATTCATATTGAGCTAGTAGAAGATAGAGAAAGCAGAGAGTAGATAAATATAGGAGAAAATAGGCAATAATCAGAAAAGTGATTGTTACAGTCTTGTAACAGGTTTTTAGCAAAATTCTTGTAATCATGTTCTTGAATCAATAAAGTGTACTATTTCTATTTCATATTGCTTGTAAATGAGTGTGAGTAAGATCTAGAGAGAGAGAGAGAGAGACTCATACCTTCTTCTAGACAAGGAGGCTGGCCACTTCCAGACCTAGAAGGGGGACTAACAGCAGGTTTTTATTCTGATTTTGTTGTAGCAGAATGAGTTGTAGAACTTGTCATTTCATTTATTTGTAAATAACTAATAGTATTTGCAATATTAGCTTATTTTATGTTTTATGATTAATGGTTTGGTTGTAATCTCCACTTTCACTAAAGCTTTCAATTTATTGTAGACTATCATTTCTAGAATTTACTATTTTTTGTAATTTCTTGAATTTTGTGTGTTGTTGTCAACCCCTGCACAGAATATTGACAACCTTCTATTAAATAGCCTTTATAGGGTTTCATTTCCATGCTATAATTAGGTTTCCATTGCTATAAAAGTAAATAGATTTCATTTTTGCAATTATAATCAGACTTCTAATTTTGCAACTGTTATTTTTGCAACATAATTAGGTCTCATTCTGCAATTGTAATTAGGATTTCATTTTTGTAGTTAATGATTAGTTTCCATTTTTGCAACTATATTAAGGTTTAATTTATGTAATTTAGAGATAGGAATGTCCTAAATCCCCCACACAATTAGTTTCACCAATAATACCTGTTGCTCCAGATTGACCTAAGTTATAACCCTGTTCACCCCTTCTTCCACAGACAGCCTTGTACACTGCCCTAGATTGACAAATTCATTGAGAATTAATGATGTGTATAACGACTATGCATCATGAATTATGCTCTTATTGTCACACCAAATAGTAATAGGTTTATCATGGGAAAAACCAAATTCTACCTCTATAGATGATAAGGCCACTACTTATTGTTTTTTGCATAACCAAGAAATTGGTGAAGAACCAAGACAAAGTACATAGCCAAAATTTGAACATATGTCTTCTATTGAACCTGCCCAATCTGAATCCATGTAGCCAATGATATCCATGGATTTTACCTCATATAAGAGACCAAAGTGATTAGTTCCTTGCAAGTAGTGGAGGATTATTTTTGTTGCTTGCTAGTGACTAAAATGAGGTTGATGTGAGAATCTTGATATTAAGCCAACATCATATGAGATATCTAGACGAGTATGAGTAAGGTATAACAAAATCCCTACAAGCTAGCGGTATAGAGTTGCATCACATAGAGGGGATGTGTAGGAAGTACTTAGATTAACTCCAAACTAAAAAGGTGTAGGAGAAGGTTTTAAATCTATCATTTTAAACCTTTTAAGAAGATCTGGAGTGTATTTTTGTTGACACAATAAAATTACTACATCTATTTAATTTATTTAGATCCCAATAAAGTAATGAACTAGACCTATGTCAACCATATCAAATTTTTCAAAGAGGGAGTCTTTTATAGTCTAAATGTGAGCTAAGTCACTACCAGTGAGTAGTAGATCGTCAACATATAGAACAAGTATGGTGATTTTTCTTTCATATCTCCAAACGTAGACTGTGTTATCAGACTCACAATGAGAAAAACCTAAGGAAAGAAGGAAGGAGTCCATTTTTTCATACCAAGATCTAGGAGCTTGTTTGAGACCATAGAGAGACTTCTTTAGCCTACAAACAAGATAGAAGTCTTGGGTGAAACCAGTAGGTTTTTCCATGAATATATATTCCTTTAATTCCCCATGTAAGAAAGCACTTTTTACATCCATTTAAAAGATAGGCCACTTTTGGAAAGCAACCAGAGCAAGAACCAGTCTAACAGAATCTATTTTGGCAATTGGTGCAAAGGTTTCAACATAATCAATTCCTTCAATTTGAGATAAAACTTTGGCTACTAGGCGAGCTTTGTGTTTTTCAATTTCTCCATTAGGCCCATATTTTGTTCTGTAAATCCATTTACAATGAACTAATTTTATTCCTTTAGGTAGGGTAACTAAATCCCAAGTTTCATTTTTGATTAAGGAAGATAATTCATTTTCCATGGCAACATCCCATTATTTAATACCATTTGCTTATTTGAAGAATTGAGGATAAGATGAAATAGACTAAAACACAAGACCAGTGCCTATGGAGTTGGTTAATCTGGATGATGTAATATTTTGGATGTAAGGAGTAACTTCTTTAACAATGGTGCAGGCCCATTTTGGTATAGTGGAAGGAGTAGAAGGAGTGGAAAGACTTTGAGTTGGAGTTATAGGTTCCTCATCTTGATCATCAATCTCTAAATTAATATCTAAAGTTGGTTCTTCATTATATTGAGGTTCTACTATAGGAGAAGGCTCAATAGAGGAAGATGATGGTTGAGGATATTTATGAGGGAATGTTTCATCAAATTGGGCATTTCTATGAAAAAATACCTTATGAGTTGTGGGATCAAGGAGCTTGTATGCTTTAATTTCCTCACAATAACCAACAAAGATGAGATTTTTGATTTTCTTATATAGAGCCTTCATTTTCTTCTTTGGGATGTGCACCCAAGTAGTACACCCAAAAATATTGAAGAAGAAGACATCCGATTTAGAGCCAGTCCATGCTTCTGTAGGAGTTAAATGGTCAAGACCTTTATGAGGTATGTGGTTTTGAATATAGTTTGCATAGTTAATAGCTTCTGCGAAAAAAAAATTTGGAAGATCTCTTGAATGGAGCATACAGTTTGTCATTTCCTTCAATGTTTGGTTTTTCCTCTCTACAATGCCATTTTGCTGCAGATTATGGGAGACAAAATACTGATGAATGATGCCATGACTTGATATAATTATTTAGAACTTATTACTGCAATATTCCTCCCCATTATCTGTGTGAATTTTCTTGATGTTGCAAGAGGCTTAATTTTCAACTAAGGCTTTGAATATTTTGAAGTGGGATAGAACATCACTTTTGTATTTTAGGAAGTAGATCCAAGTTATTCTAGAAAATTCATCAATGAAGGTTAGAGCATATTTTAATCCTTTGAAATAAGGCTCTAGGCAATACATAAAGTCACTACGGATTAAATCTAGAGGGGATGAGGCTTTTAGAGAACAACTTGGGTGGAAAGGATCTTGATGTTGTTGTATTTCAGGAAGTAGACCCAAGTTCTTTTGGAAAAGTCATCAATGAAGGTTAGAGCATATTTTAATCCTTTGAAAGAAGGCTCTAGGAAATACATCAAGTCAATATGGATTAACTCTAGAGGGGATGAGGCTTTTAGAGAACCACTTGGGTGGAAAGGATATTTATTTTGCTTTCCAAGAGCACATCTAGGACATACTCTATCAATAGGAGATACTTGAGGTAAACCTGTTACCATTTTATGGGTGTTCAATTTCTTTAGGTAGTTATAACTAAGATGACCAAACCTTTCATGCCAAATTTTACTTTCAATATCTCCATGAGCCACAAAATAGGAGGCCCCTTATGGATTTTTGAATCCTTTGAAGTGAAATAGGTGAGTGTTGTGATCAATATATCCTTTGGCTATAAGAGAGTGGGGGTCTTGAAAGTCTCTTATCTCAACTCTTGTTGGAGAGAAGAGAACAATTTTCCCCTTTCCAAAAGTACAAATCTAATATATGGAGAGGATATTTATTACAATTTTTGGAACATAAACAACATTATTGATAGAGCTACCATCAATGGATATGTCACCCTTTATTTTGACTGGGATAAAGGAAGAGTCACCAACTTCTATGCTACATGTTGAACTTGAGGAGATAGAAGAGAATGACTCATCTAAAGCAATCATGTGATGAGTTGCTCCAAAATCTAGGACCTAATAATTATATTAAGTATTTGTGGTATTCCCTTGAACATTTAGGGATTTTCCTATCTACTTTTTATTTTCTATATTTTTATACTTCATAGCTGCCTCTAGTAGTTGTAATATTTTCCAACATTTGTTTTGAGAATTACCATTATTTTTATAGTGAGTACAAGTTATGGGATTTCTTTATTTCTTTTTGAATTTTTATTTAGTAGAGGTGGAGGCTTCAAAGGCTTTTGAAGAAGAGGAAGAGATCTCATATTTTGCAATTTTTGTTTCTTCTTTAGTTAGTCTATCACAAAATTCTTCTAAGGAGGGCATTTTAAAAGTTGCACCAAGAACATATTTTGTAGATAGAAATGTGGTTGCAAATATTTGAAATACACCATTTATTTTAGAAAGAATTAGATAAATGTATTCTTCTTCAGTTTTATTCTTTCCACTGCCTTTGTATTGAGTGAGGAATTCTTTGAAATTGGTGAGAAAGTCAGCAATATTGTTGAAGTCTTCAGGAGATAATGTTGTTAATTTTGCTTCTAGCTGCATTGATCTTATTTGATGTACTTTCCCAAATAAGTTCTTTAATTTCTCCCAAATTTAATAAGGATTTTACAATATGTAATATGAAACCATAAGATTTCATTTTTTTTAAGCAAAAAACCCCTTGTAGGGCCGCCTTGGTCTGAGAGACCCCGAACATGGGGTTCTACACCGTCAAAGTCACCCGGGAGTCACACCCGATCCTGCTCGCACCAACATTATCAATTGGACTTTGGGTACCCAATTCAGCTTTTTGGTAGGGTGGAGAACCATAAGATTTCATTTACATTAGATCTTATAATACCCATTGTTTCATACATCTTCCATTTATGAATAAATTTTTCATATTCTTTTTTAAACTCAGGTTGTTTTTCTTCTAATAGGTGTGTGAGCCCTTTTTGAGGAATGATATTTAATATTTTGGGTTTCCATGTATGGTAGTTATGAGGAGTGAGAGAATCAATTGTATTCATTGAATTCATTTTACCAAATAAAATTGAAGTGAACCCAAACTTCCCCCCTTTAACTTTAATTTAGAGAATGCAATGGATATTAGTGAACAGAAGCCTTTAAGAAACACCAAATATCTCAAAATACCCACCCTAATGAGAGGGAAAATATAAGTAATTTTGAGGAGATTTGATATTAATCTTATGCTAATGATAAAAAATATGCCAAGCCTATATATCTTTTCTCCTCAAATACCCACCCTTATGAGAGGGAAACTATAAGTATTGAGTAGATTTGATACTTGGAACATAGGATTTTAATTAGCCAGACTCCTATATTGGTTATCTTAATAACCCGCCCTTACATGAGGGAAACTATAAGTTATTTAGAATTTCCAATATAGGTGCATAGTTGATTTAATATATTTGCTCTTTAGAAATTTTTAAGAAAGGAATAATGAATTGAGAATAAAATAGATTAACAAGGGTTAATTAAAGAGATATCCTCAACTAAATTCCTTTAAAAAAAATTATATAAATTAAGAAACTTTTTTGTAAAAGATTAATCAAAATAAGTTCATTAATATAGAGATCTATTGCAAGAAAGGAAATTATGATATAATTTATATTTATGATATATCCTCACTTTCATCCACTAAAAAAATCTCTATATAATATTAAAGAACTTTGGAAAGAAAATTAATTAGAACAAAGTAAGTTGTTTAATGTAGAGATTTGCTTTAAGAAGTAATTAAAGAAATAATAAAATATTTTTATTTAAGATATTTAATGTATTAAGGAATGTAATTTGAAATCAATTATCCTCACTTATATTTCATTACCAATATTTATAAATAAATGACTTATAACAAATGTAATGAGGCAAAAATAAAAGAGGTAAAAATTGACGCAATAACAACCCCCCTCGATGCTATGATAGGTGCAAAAATGCACCTATAAAACCCCCCAAAAAAATTATATTATAGATATTACAACTGTCCTTTATATCTTCGGGCCAAGGAGAGGCCGAAAATAAAAGGATAGAAACTTTTGAAGGCTAAAAATTTAAATAGAGATCAGATGTATATTTTTATCTTAAAAGACTTAGAAGATCTAAGATGAAATTTGATTGATATCAGATAGAGGACAAGAGACAGTGAATAAACGTTGGTGCTATGTCTCTCAATGAACAAGAGCCGCCAATGGGCAGTGAGGAAGGAGCTTTGAAAGGCTATGATTCACTATACTAAGAGTTGAGTAGAGAAGAAACATAAAATATTATAATGATACCTAAAGGATCAGTGTCCATGATAAGTGGTATTGGAGCTTCAAAAAACATGAAATTTTAATGGTTTTATTCTTATCACTACATCTAAAAGGTTAATAAAGGAAATGAGATTTATAAAAAAATTAAATAATTGAAAACCACCTCTTGTTGCGATTGTGATACGTAGGGAAGGCATCGTAGTATGCAGAGAAGGCACTTAGAAGATAAGTGTCCTAGAAGATGCTATAAAGGCACACACTAGAGAGGCTCACGAGAATGAGGATGTTACAATCTTCATTTTAGCGAAGAGTATCTTGTGGTTGCATATGTGAAACACAGGGAAGGCACCCGAATAAACTGAGAAGGCAGTGAGAAGAGAGGCTTCCCGAAAGATGAGAGGAAGGCAACAGTGCCACACATACAGAGATATTCCTTAAAAATAGAATATGTTAGGCATCAAAAAAATCTAACACAAAGCACTGAATGATTTCTGTTGAATATCCATATATGGCGCACTTGCAAAGATCCTCAAAGGATAGAAGACGATAGGCACCACTAAAAAATAATTAGTATAATGCTTAAATTAAGAAACAATATTTAAAACTAGAGAATAATATTATTCAAAAATTGTTAAGACAATTATATAACAAAAAAATTGAAGTTCTTCTTGAGCACCGAAGGACAAAAAAAATGAAAGAAGTTCGAGTTGAATGAAGATTTGGAAATCACAATATATTCGAATGATTGATATTTAATTAGGAAAATACTCATTTTATGAGACGTAGCCTATATGTGTGCCAATATAAGCAATGGACAAAAGCCACATTTCTAAAAAAATAAATGGACTTTGGTCTATTCAAAGTTAGACCAAAATTCCATTCTATTTTGATGCGAGGAGCATTGCTTCCTCTAATTAAATATATCACAAAGATATAACGAAATCCAAACTTCAATTAAAAAAAATTATATTTCCCACCAAAATATTAATGCCTATGAATCATTAGTATTCAATTTTGAGTGATACACAGTGATGGCTAAATGGAGCCGAAGCGAGCTGCGTTCGAGATGGAGATTTTTTTTTAAACATAGGAATATGAGGAGGACACAAAATTGTCAAAAAAAAAAATGAGGAGAGTATTTGCATAAGAAGGTAAAACAATATTTATCTAGATATTACCATAAGCAAATTCCTCAAAAAAATACAAATATAAAAACAATCTACAATAGATATAAAACCTCTTTCTTAAAAAAAAAAACAAAATATAAGAGAGTAAGAACCAGTTCGAGAGGTTGCCTTTAAGATAGAATGCCTAGCAGAATCTATCCTGCTCTAGTACCATGTTAGAATTTCCTAAGAGTATAACTACAAAGCATTACAATATTTGAAGAAATAAAATAGAACTGATTGATTATTCCATGGATCAACTTTGTATAAATAACAAATTTGATCATTGAGAGTTGTTGGATTACAACAACTCATCAAATCTAATGTAGACTATAACTGAGAGTTCACCTGACTCATGAAGGAGTGGAAACTCAAGTAAGTCTAACCTAGTAGAGCTTAAGAGAATAATTACTTATCCTAACACTGCTAACCTTAAGTGATTCTAGAGTGAATTATTTCTAAATTTTTATACTACCATTGACATTCTAAATTTCTTAGGTTGGGTGAATACCAATGAGATAGATACTTGTATTTAGTATCTAGGATATACCACACAACCAGTAATTTTTTTGTACGCTCATAAAATTACCTCCTATCCATGATGATGTTCACATTAGTTGTCTACTATTGGAAAATTGCTAGTAGAAATATGTAAGAGACAAGCAATTCTATATCTTTGTAGGTAGACATTATTAATTTTTTTTGTGAGTTATTGTACCCCTTATGGTACTATGAAGATTATGTAAGCAACAAATCCACCTCCCCTCAAAAAAAGAAATAAAAACATACAATGGCAAGTTTTTACAAGCTTGACTAAATTGTAAATAAAATTTTACATTAAATATGAATTAGAATTAAATTGAAATTAAATAAAATTACGTGAAATGTACATGATATGCAATATGATAAAAATAAAATTTAACTTTAGAAAAATCGAATAAATCTTAGAAATGATAGTTATAGGGTGATAGTTGTATATAGTTTGTTGTCTCAAGAACCACTCAAGAATGGCTTTGTGGTTGTTCATGTGCATGGTTTGTGTTGTAGAAGGATTACATGGAATAATGTTATGCATGTTACAAAGTAGTAATTATTTTTAGGAATGTTGAATACATAGGAATTGTGCATTGCCTATAGTGTGTTATTATTGTGTGCAACAACCATGATCAATACAAATCTTACTTTGGACCATAATTGTGTGTACATATATTGATAAGTGAATTTTATATTGCAAAAATATTATCTATGGCATGTAATTTTTGTTGCATGTATAATTAAAGTATGATTCATTGAAGAAGGATTTAAAACAAGAACCATATAGTTTGAGATAAGATATTGTAACAAATGTACAATAAGAGAAATGCTTAGATTTTGATTGATTTTTATGACAAGATGGTAGTAAATCCAATGTAATTGGTATTTTTATACAAGAGATAAACTATTAAGTTAATTATTGTATGGACAATTAGTAAACCAACAATGTCATTATAAGGGTTTATGAATCATATGATTGGCTATGAATCACCAGTTGAATATATTGGATGTTTGTAAGAGTGAAAAATTGAATATTTGATGGAATTGGATGGATTGCCAACTAAACATTTTTTTTGAATTGAGCGTTTTGGAATTATACAACTTAGGTGAAAATGTATTTTTTGTAACCATAAAATCATACCACTATACAACTATGTATTGTACATTTTTGAAGTTGTAAAATTGGGATTATATAACCATACAATTTTTATAATTGTGCACCAATAGTGAAGGATTATGCTTATATATATCACCACCTCCATATCAGGAATACCACCACAATTGCTACATTTGGAACCGTTTCCATTGTTAAGAATGAGGAGGATCTAGAATAGTAAGTATCATGGAGGAAATAGGGGTGGATGATAGATAAAAGTATATGAATACATGGGAGACGATATCACAAAGACGATCAAGTACCAGTAAGGAGTATGCATATTTCTCAAAGGGAAATGTGAGCAATATAACCCAAGAAATAAATGAATTAGTAGTGGAACAAGTATGGACTTTAGATGAAGGATATATTGATAGGTGTTTTTTGTTAAATACAAAATAAGTGTGAGAAGAACAACCAATGGTCGAAGGAGATATTAGCATAAGGGAAGATGCCAACATAAAAAGAGAAAGAAAATAAAGGGTGGATGGTGACACATACATAGGTAGCAAGAATTTTTCCAAGGGGTAAAGAGGGAAAGAGTGAAGCACCAGAGAAACTACACAGAGGAACTCAGGAAGATATACCAGCACCATAGTCTATATACCAATGGAGAATTTCTTAGAGTAAGGATGCATAGAATGCATGAAGATGATTATTTGGTGAAAATACAGTACCAAGGATAGAAACATCCAAAGAATATAAACAAGACAAACCATCCATTGTAGAAAGGGATCATATAGAAATCCCAAAGGTGTTCTCATCAAGTGATAAGGAAGAAAGAACTCCACCAATGACTAACATTACCACTAGAATGGGTAGATAGAAATACCCACCCTTTACGAGAGAAGGGAAGGAGGATCTAGTTAGGTATATTGGTACATGTGCCACCATTTGGAAAGCAAATGGGGTAAGACAACTATATGAATGGTTGTAATTATTTCTTACTACATAATTGAGAATCACAATAGATTGGTATCTAAGGTGATAGAATACACCAACCTTTTGAGTATGGAACACAATGAAGAATGAATTCATAAATGATTTTTCTCTTTGAGGGATGGCATATTAATTATTACTTAAATATATGTAATGAAACAATGAAAAACCATATAATTTAAGGCTAAAATATTTGACTAAAAAAATATAAATACCACTAGAATATGGACTTATCAGAAGATGATTCGTTGATAGACTATTACCCAAGTATAGGAAGAAGATGAAGGTAGTCCCATAATCAGCATATTCTAAAGCTTTATAAAAAGCAGAGAACTTTGAATGTGAGTCAAAGAAAATAGTCCTAGAAAATTTTGGACATTATAAGAATTAGGACTTAGATAGTGATGTAAATGACAAAGTGCATCATGCTATCCAATCCTTCTATAAGAAATTTGATAAAATGATGAAGTCAATGTAGAACCTAAGAAATACCAAAAGGATATATGGTGTATTGATTGCAAAACCAAAGGGTATACAAATGTTATTTTTTCTAGGAATGCATATTATAATATATGTGATTGCAAATCCAAGGAAGTGAAGAAAATTTGACTACCCAAGAAAATGGATAAGGTACAACCAGTGGTGGATATAGGAACAATCATAGAGGGGGTAGACCACATTAAGTAAATCAACAAAGGGGTCAAATTAAATTTTAGTATGATTAATAAGGTAGACCAATCATATAGTGTCACA
The DNA here is from genome assembly GCA_028583015.1 of Wollemia nobilis. NCBI lineage: Eukaryota > Viridiplantae > Streptophyta > Pinopsida > Araucariales > Araucariaceae > Wollemia > Wollemia nobilis. The sequence goes on along the minus strand of JAQPPZ010001711.1, from coordinate 1,916,849 downwards.
ATTTCCAAGAGTCAGGGGTATTTTGTAAAAACATTATATTGCTCCTCAAACAAAGGAAAAAATGGATAATAGTGCAATACATATGTAGTGATGGTGTGGCCTAGGTAAATAAAAGGAGGTTAACTTTCCTAAGAAGATGAGATAAGTAACTAACAGAATACCAATTTTATTGACATTGATGTACCTCCAACACGAAAGGAAGAGAAAGAGAAATATATATTGGTCATGATATGGACTAAGGCCAGGAAATATAATTACCTTGAACCTAAAAAAAATGAGAGATGGTAGGTGGATCAAAAATTTATTTAAGAATAAGTACAAAAAGCTAAACAATCAAGGTTAGCAAAACAAAAATAGTTGAAGAATGCAAGCAGCTTAGAGGAGAAAACACCAATGCAAATATTGGTAAAACAAGTCTTAAATACCACTATGGAGGTTAATATGGCATATTTTCTAGGATCCATACCAACATTAACATGGTAATGGGAGAATAATTACATCCCCAAAACGTAATAGAAGTACATGTTGTTGATATTGCACAAATCACCCCAATTGGGGACCTACTTGAATTGTTTTGAATTTTTACACAAATCTTAAAGTTTGCTTGCACCCATGTGTTACATTCACTTTTATTGAATAAGTATTTTAACTTGATAGAATTGAATATTTTGAAATGGATTGGATTTCAATTGCCATCCAGAATTTGGAAATTTCTATTTTTTGGAGTTATTTTTAGGGTTTCTAAATTTTTCCATTCTTGGTAGTTGTAAACCTAAAATGACCATAACATTTTTCTAGAGAGCATTTTTTGTGTTGATTCAAAGCCTAGTGGAAATGTATTGAAATTATCTTTACAATGGTACTGATATTGCATACACAACATTAATACATCAAGAAATTTGACAAAAATACCATTCAAAATACATCATTTTCCTATGGTAGTCCATGAATTTCAATAAGACATATATTTTTATCCATAATTAAATTTCCTATTATTTCAACTATTTTATTTACCCATTTGGCCTATTTTGAAATGTGAAAATTTTCATAAAATTTTAGGCACTTTGAATGTTTACCTATTTTTGCACTACAAAACACTTAAAAGCTTTTATTCATGCAATAATCTCATGCCTGTAATATGATGAGTTTTTTATTCTCCATTAAATCATTCTTGAAGCTAGCTATCTAATTAATATAAACATACCCAGGTTAATTGTATGTATTATCGCTATGCTTGATGACCCAATTTAAATCCTATTGGTGCAAGAAAATCAATTCAAATTTTTGTTTTTAAACTACCAAATAGTGATTGTAGGCCCACACACAGTTAAATAGTGACAATTTAAATCCCCACACACTTAGTAAAATTTTGTATAATTTTACCTTAGTGATAGAGTCATCATTCCACACACCTTGTAGTGTGCTTTGGATTAGATCCACAATAGAAGGTATGAACACACCCAACACTTAGTGAATTTTTCATACTTGAAGCGATTTCGGATGATTTATTTTCGGCTTCAAAATTCTGGTGGGTCTCAAATCCACAAAAGTCTATGAGGAATAATGATGTCAATTATGAAGAAGTATGGGAATTCCTGATTCCAAGGGGTTCCTTTGTTTTTCAGCTCTGGATTAGCACTACCCTCAAATCCACAAAAATTTCAAGGAAAAAATGACATCAACAACGAAGAAGTGCAGATTGGTGATTCAGAGGATGAATGGAGTGTTTCATTTTTGGAATGAAGATAAGGTGGGGTGACAAAATGATGAAGGTGTGGATTCATGAAAAAAGGCTATGTGACTAACTTTGGACCCGAAATGGTGACAAGATAGGATGTTTCATCTTAAAGGTTAGCCGGAATGGAGGAGTTACTTTGTACCATGACGGGCCTAGATTGGCGATTACATGCCAGTGCACTTGTTCTGCCCGAAATAGAATCCACAAAAGAAATAATGAAAGGATGATATCATCAACATTATAATATGGATTGAAGAAAACAATACATAAAATGATGTATTATGAGGAACAAAGAATGAATGATGCTCAGATATTAGGGGTCCAAATTGGATATTCCATAGTTTTTGATGTAGAAGAATGACATCACTAAGATTTTAAAGTGGTATGGCACTTGATTCTCCTCACTATTTTTTATAAAGCTTATACCATATTGGATCTAAACCATACAATGAGGAGAATCGACAGTGGAGGTTACGTTGACAAATTTTGGATATTTAAAGAACATTTCTTCGCCAAGATTGTAATAGTCAATTGGAAGATGAAGCATAGAGGGTTTTTCCAAAATACCAAACTAGGGGTGGTTACAGATCAACGATGGTAGATCACTCCCAAGAAGAATAGATGGAAATGCATAATCTCCAATGACCTAAACTCCAATTTTTTTGAGTAACCAACAAGTTGCAGAGGCCCCGAACTGCCATGGTAGATAATTCTTAGTGAATTTCTCAAAGGATGAATCGGTAATCTTATTCCAATTGGATCTATCTACTGAGCTATCAAAACAAGATATTTGTATTGCTTCTTGATTATTTTAATTTTGCAAAACTATAAGTAGAGGTCAAACCCTCATTTTTAAGGATCCACTCTAGCATGTTTTCCTGTGCTATTGTAAATATTTCTAAAAAGCTAATGAAAGAAACATTACATTGATCTTCACCTTAAATTTCCAGTCTTGTGTTTGATAGCAAAGGTTCAGATTCTTTAGTTGTATTTTTGTAAATGCTTTGATGGTTAGTTTGTGCCTAATTAATGGATTACTAGTTGTTACAGTAATTGAAATATGCTTCTGAGTTTATTCTATGTTGTTAGGGAGTATATTTTTGTGAAATCTAGGTATTGGTGAATTTTGTTATTTGGATTATCATTATATGGATATTAAAATTGTTTGTTGCAATGTTTCTATGTTGTGCATTAATGAATAAGTAATAATATGATTTGAGATAATAATGGTCTGAGTATGTATCTTTGTTACAATTTTTGGGAGCTTCCTATGGTAGTGCAATGATGTTAACCTATCCTTCCATTGTTATTCACATTTCTCTAACCCTAATATTCTCTTACCCTAAAAATCAAACCCTAAGTGAGCATAATTGTGTCAACAACCTGTAAAGTTGACAAGGAATCAACCTACTCTCGAGGTTGGATCGAAAACCCCTATTTTGGTCCATCCAATGTTGGGTCTTTAGATGTAGCTATTGGTTGCAAGCTTGGATAAAAAATAGGAAGATATATAGTCACAGTATCGAGTGAAAACTTGGTGCAATTAAGTGCCCAACAATTTTTGGCATGCCCGATGGGACTAGTTCATAAGGAACACAAAACCCATATAATAAGTATTTTTATCTCAACTCGAAGGAATCAATATTTCATGAATTTTATTGACCTTATAAGTGGAGAAAATAAAGTTCATCTGGCGACTTCCTAGTCATTAGACCCAGAAAAAGTATTATCCCTATAGACCAGTAGTCTTTCATGTATACTAGGTCTTTCAAAATAAATAACCCTAATTCCTACTTTTACTATGAGTTACCTTATAGAGGGGTTGTTGTTGCCAGAAGTTTAGATCAATATTTCCTCAAGGAGGAACAACTTTTGGAAGAAAATCTAGTAGTTCCCCTAATAAGACCTGCAGTAAGAAGTATGGCACAAAATGTGGCTCCTAATAAGCCATTACAAAAGTACCCCGATTGGAACACAACTGTTCCCCTTATATTAGCCCAAATGGATGTCATTCTCCAGGTTGTATCTAATGCTATTCCCAATTATGATGGATCTTAGAAAATATCTTATGATCACTATCAGGATATCTTGAATCTGGGAGCAATCCACAACATAAAAGAAGAAAATATTATTGATAGAATTCTAGACCTGTACTTCATAGGAAATATATTGGATTGGTTTAGAAATCTGGAAGACAATTATATTACTTCATGGTGATCATTGGATGATCTGTTCATAAAGGAAATTAATGAATTTGTTGATCCTTTTTCTCTACTTAATCATTTTACATCTATGCAAAAAAACCAGCAAGAAATTGTCTTAGACTTTAATTTGAGATTTAGCATAACATGGAAAAGAATTCCTCCCACTGCCAGACCAACTACATGTTTGGCTTATACGTATTATATCCAAGCTCTTGGATATGATTTAGGGTTGTAGACAAAACAATCAGGAGTAGAAACCTTCCCCTAGGTTTATAATGCAGTTTTCATGCTAAAAATATCCTAATTAATATAGGAAGGCTTCCCTCCAAAACTTTTTTGCCTTATCACTTAGAAACCACTACTATCCAAAGTCAATCACACATGGACCCCCTTTCTCTATCATCTCCATATCCCCAAATGAATTTCATTCCTTTACCAAAGCCTACATCCTCTACACCCTCTTTTCCTCCCCTGCCTTCTCAACCATCTTAGGATTTTTTTGTTATCATTGATATAAAAAATACCTTGAAAACTCTAAGCAATAGAATGAATTCAGTGGAAAAAAGAGATAATTAAAGTTCACAATAGAGGAGATTACCACATGGAAACAAATATTAGATACCTGGTCCTAGTAATAGTACTAGGGTTAGGGTGAATGCAACATATGAGGAGCCATAATGCTCTTTAGATACTACTCTTGCAAATATTTGGTTCTTAGTATGCAATGACCCCCATGACTCATAGTCTTGTGTGATGTATCAACACCATGTTCAACAAGCTATGGATCAAGCTGAGAGAAATCAAAAGGGAATAGTCAATATGTTATGGCACCTGGATCAAATCATGGCTAGAAAAGAGCTGGATGAAGAAAGTCCAATTGTTATTATGACAAGATCTGGAAATAAATATTTGCAAGTGGATCCACAAAAAATGGGGCATTTCCAAGTCCATTCTCAGAAGAAATTTGACTCCCCTCTTCAAGGTAGTGACACTTTCCCTATTCCCCAAGCTAAGGGAAAAGAGAAGATAGATACTCTTCCAAAGAGACCAGAATGGGAAACAAAGGGAGACCGAATGAGATCTAAAGGTGAATATCAAGAGAGGCTTAGGTTCCCCTATATTACTAAAATACAAAGGTTAGAGCCCCCCCAAAAATATAAAATAAGATATGGTGATCCAAAAATAGGGTTGGAAAAACTCTCTTTGACTAAATTTGAATGCAAAATTTTTGAATAAATGAAGAGAATCCCCTCGAAAGCTAGCCTGTATGACACTCTGTTCATTCCTGGTCAAATTGACTTGCTAAAAGCCTCCCTTAGCAAAAACCCAGAGAATAGCTTGTCCACCACAATCCTTAGTATGCCATCAGAAAATAAATAAATGACACCCAATGTGCTAAAGAATAAGCCTCCTCATTTCTATATATCCCTAAGAATGGAAGGTTGGGTAGTCCAAAATTGTATGATTGACTCAGGAGAATAAACTACAGTAATTCCTAAAGCAATCTGTGAAGATATGGGTATGGAGTATACTCGATATTGTCCTAGATTTTTACAACTAGATGGGACACCTTTCAAGATAGTTGGAGTTATTAAATATGTACTTATGAGGTTGCACAGAGCCCTTGAGGTGACAATGGTGCAAGAAATATTGGTGGTGGACTTAGAACCCTATTTTGGGTTATGCATCTCAAGAGAGTTTACTGCAAAGCTAGGGGGATATATGTACATGTATTATTCTAGCATGATAATCCCTTTCAAAGGTAAAAGGATAATGATAACACCTGAAAAACTAGTAGCTTATCATATTGAGAAGATTGAAGAAGATATGTGCAATATTAATCCTTTGGAGGAATTTGAGCTAGTGGAAAACATTGAGGAGTTAGACATTGAGGATGAGTTACCTTTTAGAGAAAATTATAGTCAGTTTAGAACTAGTATGGGTACATATAGCATCACAAATAAATCAGAAAATAAACTCCCCACTATATCTAATCGGTCCCTAAGAGAGAAAGAAACATGGGTTATGCACTTTGATGGTGCTAAATGCAAGAATGGTGTAGAAGCTAGTGTGTTCTTCCAATCATAATTATAAGGGATAAAGAATTTTTCTTATAGTCTAACATGGTCATGTACAAAAAATGCCACAGAATATGAGGCCATGTGTCTTGGATGGATACAAGTAGAGAGTATGGACATCAATATTCTAAATATATATATGGTGATTCTGAGTTAATAGTCCAAGTAAAAAATAGGTGCAGCAGTAAACACCATTATTTGAAAGCTTACAAAAATAGGGTATGGGACCTGATGGAATCATTTGATGTCCTGAATTTAAGATTTGCGCCTAGATAAAATAATACCTTGGCTGATGCACTAGCAATAAAGGGAGCCAATTTCAACCCTTATGTATACTTTGGAACCAAGAAGACCAAGGGAATTAAAATGATTGTCAGGCCTGCAGTACCAGACAAGAATATTTTTTGGCAGGTTTTTGAAAGTGATGAAAAAATTCTTGAATTTTTGGTAAGGGAAGCATGTATCTCAATGGTCCAAGAGGATAACTTGGAATAAATGGATCAGCAAGACATTATCCAACTAAGAAAGCTGTTGAGTGGTATTTTCACCCGATTGTGAAAACACACTCTCCGATAGGATTTGGGTTCTAAATCCTCTGCTTGCAAAGAAATTAAACAAGTAACTTCTCCAAGGTTCCTGTTATGTTAGCATTTTGCATCTATGTATTAATGATCTCAAATGAAGATATTCAATTAAAATGCTTGGAACACCTTAGTGGTTGCAAGTAACTGAAAACAAGGGGCACTGTGGTTTATTTTACTGTGAAACTTTAATGATTGTTCATTGAACCCGAATAAAGCAAATGTGATTTGGTCCTTAAATAACCATGCTATAACTTCAAAATGAAATTTAATGAAATGCCATAAAATGAAGGAATTATTTATGGATTTTGAAGTTTTTTAATTTTTTTATTTTATTTTAATGCTTGAAAAATAAAATTGGAACTTCTGAAAAATAAGTTGCAAAAAAAGAAAATAAAATGCAAAAGAAAAAGAAATTAAAATTGCATTCAGTTTGATGCTATCCCGTTCTGGAAAAACCGAAGATGTGAGGTTTCCATGCATGCAACCTAACCTATTGGACCTGCAAACATGCACAATCCTGATAAGCTAAGTGCTGATTCAAAGGGTTTTGAAATAAAATTCAAATTTCGAATATTCGCCTAATGCAACCCACAAAAGTGGCATTTAACATTATCTATAAATCCGAAATCTGAAAAATGAAAGAATAAACATTAAATCTATAGCATGCACAGAAGATCTCCTTCTTTCTTGCCCACAAGATGCAAATTTATGAACACTCCTGCATTAAAAATAAATCATGTTACAATAGCAGAATCTCTGGTTTCCTCAAAACCAGAAAAAGGGGAAGAAAAACACTCCAAAGCAGGCCCAGAATGGCTTCTCGCCTTCGGCACTGCAACTCTGCTCACAGCGGTTTCTGACCCTCGTACCAATCTGTGCTTCCACTTTTAAAGTTTTGGTAAATTGCTTCTCCTTCCACGACGGTTCGTTTCGTCTTCCAGATTGCTTCGTTTCACCTTCCCCGCCTTTCCATTGCTTTTGACTTTATGCTCGACATTGAGACGCTTGATCTTCTCTGTGAACTGTAACGCCTCTGCAGCCCTTACACATGTATGCCACGTGTTCCGCACTTTTTTGCATGTTCTGTAATGGCCCCGTGTAAATCACGACAAAAAATAGCATGTCGCGATATCGCGACGTTTTTATGCATGCAGCTTTGCTCCTCTACTTTCACCGCGAAAACATGACATGTCGCGATATCGCGACATTTTCCTACCAACAGCCTTTCCTGCCTTCATGCATCGCGAAAATGAGACATGTCGCGAAATCGTGACATTTTCCTATCAACAGCCTTGCAAATGCAACTTGTCGCGAAATCGCGACGTTTTTCTATTTTGGGCTATGAGGATGCAACCTGTCGCGAAATCGTGATGTCTTTTCATTTTTCTGTGTTTCCCTGTACCTGGCCATGAAAATGCAACATGTCACGAAATTGTGACACCTTTTCATTCCATACTATCTTGCTGCTTTCTGTCGTGAAATCACGACGCTTTTCTATTTCGTACCACTTCGTTGCTTTCTATCACGAAATCATGATGCTTTTCACCTTTGGCATGTCTTGCTACTTTCTCCATGAAAACGTGACATGTCATGATATTGCGACAACTTTAGTGCCTTGCCTTGTTTGACTGGTTTGACCGTGATTTTATGACATGTCACGATATCGCGATAATTTTCCATTCTGTCTTTCTCTCTCTTATCTGGACCGTGATTTCACAGCACGTTATGAAATTGCGATAATTTTTTATCAACACCTCTTCTTGCTTGCCTGGGCCGCAAAAGCTTGACATGTCGTGATATCGTGATGTTTTTCACTTTGTCGTGACGGAGCAACATGTCGCGATATCGTGACACTTTCCATTTTTCTCAGCGCGACGGAGCAACATGTCGCGATATCGCGACAACTTTATTTTTCTCAGCAACGACAGAGCAACATGTCACGATATCACGACACTTTTTTTTTCGCACGACGGTCAACATGTCACATCGCGACATTTTTCATTTTCGGCCGCGACGGAGCAACATGTCGCGATATCGCGACAACTTTTCATTTTCGGCCGCGACGGAGCAACATGTCGCGATATCGCGACACTTTTTCCCTTTTGTGAAATTTTGCTTTTTTCTTGATTTTTAGCATCTGGGTCACTGAGGTCTTCTTTGGAAGCAAGCAAAAAAGGTGGGTCCCCAATTTTGGGGTGTGTTGTGGATCAGCCACAACAAATGGCGACTCTGCTGTCAAATGCTCCTGAGCATTTTGGTGAGAACCCAACTTGGAAGTATACAAACTCAGAAACTAGCATTAGCACATAAGAAATATAAACGAATGCCCATAGATCAAAAATACATGAATCATCAGAATCATTAAGTATCAGCTCGGTGTGTGCAATGTGTTTTCATTCCCTATCGCTTGAACTTGATCAACATTCCATTGTCAGTTTCACCCATGATTTGTATGCAAGGCTATGAATGATTTATGCAGGATTTGATGCATGATGAAGATGCTAGGAGATATAACAACCTTGCATTGAAAAGGCTCAAACCTTCTAATATCATGTACAAACATATCAAAGCTTATCAAACCCTCTTAGGACCAAATATATGTATACTGAATTAATTTATTAGATCCCAAAGTTGGTTATGAGTCACTACTATCTTGAACCCATGTGCAAGTGAAAGTGAAATCAGAACTTTGGGGAATCGGACTCCCAACCTAAGCGAGATGGGAGTTTAACCCTATCCTTACTATTCTGATTTGGAATTCATTACCTCACTTTGAACAAAATAATTTAACCAATTATGGATGAAATGGTTAGGCTAGTCTAACCCTTTGAGCAATCGGTGGTCTTGCTTTTTAGACAAGACATGTTGCCACGCATGGGCATACTCAACCCCATAATCCATGACTTGGCTTCATTCATTTGGACCTTGGGGCCCCCCCCCCCTCCGGGGGGGGAGGGGGCCCCCTCCAACCAAATAAAGATGAGAAGAGAAAAATTATTTTTTACTTCTTGGACCTTGGGGATGACTACCCATCCTTGCTAGGGACATGTAGTACGATCCTTCCAATCCAAGCTTTAGATAAAAATGGAAAATATTAGTAATTTTATTGCTTGGACCTTTGGGATGACTACCCATCCTTTGCGAGAGGACAAGTAGTACGATCCTTCCAATCCAAGATTTATGATGAAATGAGACAAATGGAAGCTTTGGGGAATCGGATTCTCAACCTAAGCGAGATGAGAATTATGCCCTATCCTTACTACTCCATGTAGGTCAAATCAGAGCTTTGGGGAGTTGGATCCTCAACCTAAGTTCGATGAGGATTTAACCCTATCCTTACTACTCTAATTTTAGGCTTTAAGCTTTATGGAAGTGGTAAAAACCACTGTTTTAAGGATCATGTTGCATAATAGGATAGACATGAAATACTTCTTTTGCCTGACCTTTTCTTCCAAGCAAGGTTTTGATCATTTTGCTCAAGATTCTTTAATGTGCATGGAATGTGCTTGGTTCAAGATAGCTCAGGCAATAGTTCCCAACCTTAGGATCCTTTCTCATTTATGTTTTATGTTATAGAATAACCCTAAGAGGATTCGACACCTTCTCAATGATTGCACATGAAATGAAAATGTAACTGAGATGACATGTATATGCAATGTGGAATGTGAATTGAGATGTGAATGCGCTGCTTCTTTTGGAATAAATCATCTATTTTACCATAATGTGCAAAACTGACAATTTCATGCATCACAAGATTCAAACGATACTACTTAAAATGTTTGTGTTACTTGTGGAGCTTCTACAACACAATTCCAATGTTTCATATTTCCCTGATCTAGAACATAAGTTAGCATCTCAAGACAACTTTTTCATCATTTTTTTTATATATATATATATATAATAATAATAATATATATATAGACAAACAAAACATGTCAAATAGAAACACACAACTTTAAATTAAAACTTATTCAATCCAAAACCAAACCGCAATCCCAAAAATGAAAATTTGAAAACACAAACCAAAACCCAAAAACCAAAATCTATATACAAATGTACAATATAATACAAGATGATGCAAAGCTTGGACTATCACTTTCCTGGATCCCAAACATGATTAGAACATATCAAAAAACATATGACACAATAGACATGCCAAATTTTGTAGGAATCCAACAATAATAAGATCAAACCAAGCAATGCAACAAATTTCAACTTGCCATGCTCACCATACCAATTTGATTTAGTTCTATTACCAACATTATAGGTGAGATTCAAATCTAATTGATTAGACAATGGTTGGTATTCAATTTTATCTTGTCTATTCTTTAAAGTGCAAGTTTCATCATTCCATTCATGATTTAGAAGTAGGCTTCCCTTTTCAAATGTGAGATGTTGCAAACAAGAGCCTATTTCTAAAAGTCTTGAATTTAAATTATTTTCCAGGATTTTAAAGCAATCAAAATCATTCAAAACTTGACAAGCATCAACAAAATTTGGCATTTCCTCATTAATGATGTTAGCATCCAAAGGGACATCATGTAACTTATCACTTGAAATTTTTGTAGCTACTACCAAAGGTAGAGATTTCACCTTGTCATCCCTACTCAACCCATCATGATTAGAATTTACCACAACTTGATGAGTGTTAGTAGCTTTTTCTTTTCCTTCATTGTCTTCTTCATCATCCAACACCTGTTCAAAAACACCAAAGTTAGGCACCCAATCAAACATGCGTCCATATTTTTCAAAACAAGAGCCTAGTTTTTCAAGATATGTGTCACGTGACACCTTTCCATGATCAATGGCTTGAGTTGCCTCAAAATCCATATTTTCATTAGGATCATCAATAGCATCCAACCCACACCACTTAGGTTTTGTAATTTCATCATTTTGAGATGGCATAGACATTGTAGAAACAATAGGTGGATCAAGATTTTCGATTTCTTGCCCCTCAAGGGGAACAAAAACAATTGATTCTCCTTCTTCATCCATGGTAGTAGAATCATTATCCTTCTTCAACCTTTGATGAGATTCCAACCCTTCTTCCAAAACATTCTCAGATTGTACAGGACTTGTAATATCCTCATATGAAAGGGCAATTGTATTATCCTGCATATCAATAGGCACACAAATTTCATCAGAAGGTTTGGAGTGAGCATACTCTTCCAAAGAATCATAATGATCATCTTTCAAAATCAAATTGTGATGCTCAACTATTTCTTCATCATATTTTAATTCATCAACATGTTTCTCATCAAATTTATCCTCTCCTTCCTTAGATGGTTCAATTACTTCCAAAATTGGGTTATTGCTTGTATTCAAATTGATAAGGTTATCATAATCCACATGTGTAACCCATGATTCACGTTTAACATAATTTGGAAGGTGTGAATTTTTTGGGCCATTACTTTCAACAATGTCATCCAATGTGTCATCCGAATCAGATTCATCCTCATAGAATTCATCTTTTGGTGAGTCAAGGGTTTCCAATCTGTCACATGTTTCCATACTAGTTGGATCTAGTACTCCTCCCTTGCCTAAAATCATATTCTTATGAAAATCATTGAAATTGATTTTAGAAACATCTTTTGAATCAAGATGAGTATTTTGAAGTTGATTCATACTTAAGAAAGATGGTTGATCTTGCATAGTAGGTTGAGGATTTTGAAATTGATTGAAGCTTGGGAATGATTGTTGATTCTGAAATTGATTCACACTTGAACTTGGTTGAGGTGGATAAATCATTGGGTGGGTAAGAGAGGCATTAAATGATTGAAGATTATATGATCCAAAACCCACACCATAATTTTGACAACTCAATTGTTGCTCAATTGCCATTGCTTGAGTATAGGCTTGTGACAAAGATGTGATTTGAGGCATCCCTCGCAAATATGTGGAAATGAGTGGGTCAAGAGCATTGATGTATATTTGGAGAGCCACTTCTTCTTGAAGAACATAAAATGTCACTAATTGAGTATATAATCCAAAGAACCTTTCAGAAAATGACTTCACATTTTCACTTGGTCCTTTTCTAATATAGACCAACTGATTGTACATGAGGATTGGGTCAACTCGCTTTTTGTTGAATTGATTGAGAAATGTTGCCTCTAGTTGAGCCCAAGAAGTGATAGACCCTAAAGGCAGACTTGTAAACCAATCATATGCCACTTTGTCCAAGGTGTAAGGGAACATTTTACAAACAACATCATCATACCAAATTGTTAAGTGATTCACAACAAATTTGAATGCTTGAATGTGTTCTTCTGCAGTATTTGTCCCATTAGACAAAAATTGAGGAAGACATCTCTCAAAACCAACGGGCAAATAATGTTGAACTCCTGGTATATTCAATGGGCTACCTGTCATCCAAGGTGTAAACATAGCCATTAGTGAATCTTAAAGAATATAACTTTAATACCCAAAAATTTTTTTTTTTTATTTATTTATTTTTTTTTTATATCAAATCAAATCACATTACTTGTATGAACAATCAAAGCATTGGAACAGTGCATAGCAATTCCTGTCCTCCTTTTAACAGTACAGAGTTGTATTGTTAAAAGAGGGCTAAAGATAATAACCAATAGGGCATGAAATATTCAAAATTTAAATCCCTATAGCATTTAAATCACATTGAAATAAACCCATTCGTGCCCTCCTTCTAGCGCCAATCTGTTGAGTGGTATTTTCACCCGATTGTGAAAACACACTCTCCGATAGGATTTGGGTTCTAAATCCTCTGCTTGCAAAGAAATTAAACAAGTAACTTCTCCAAGGTTCCTGTTATGTTAGCATTTTGCATCTGTGTATTAATGATCTCAAATGAAGATATTCAATTAAAATGCTTGGAACACCTTAGTGGTTGCAAGTAACTGAAAACAAGGGGCACTGTGGTTTATTTTATTGTGAAACTTTAATGATTGTTCATTGAACCCGAATAAAGCAAATGTGATTTGGTCTCTAAATGACCATGTTGTAACTTCAAAATGAAATTTAATGAAATGCCATAAAATGAAGGAATTATTTATGGATTTTGAAGTTTTTTAATTTTTTTATTTTATTTTAATGCTTGAAAAATAAAATTGGAACTTCTGAAAAATAAAGTGCAGAAAAAAGAAAATAAAATGCAAAAGAAAAAGAAATTAAAATTGCATTCAGTTTGATGCTATCCCGTTCTGGAAAAACCGAAGATGTGAGGTTTCCATGCATGCAACCTAACCTATTGGACCTGCAAACACGCACAATCCTGATAAGCTAAGTGCTGATTCAAAGGGTTTTGAAATAAAATTCAAATTTTGAATATTCGCCTAATGCAACCCACAAAAGTGGCATTTAACATTATCTATAAATCCGAAATCTGAAAAATGAAAGAATAAACATTAAATCTATAGCATGCAGAGAAGATCTCCTTCTTTCTTGCCCACAAGATGCAAATTTCTGAACACTCCTGCATTAAAAATAAATCATGTTACAATAGCAGAATCTCTGGTTTCCTCAAAACCAGAAAAAGGGGAAGAAAAACACTCCCAAGCAGGCCCAGAATGGCTTCTCGCCTTCGGCACTGCAACTCTGCTCGCAGTGGTTTCGACCCTCGTACCAATCTGTGCTTCCACTTTTAAAGTTCTGGTAAATTGCTTCTCCTTCCACGATGGTTCGTTTCGTCTTCCAGATTGCTTCGTTTCACCTTCCCCGCCTTTCCATTGCTTTTGACTTTATGCTCGACATTGAGACGCTTGATCTTCTCTATGAACTGTAATGCCTCTACAGCCCTTACACATGTATGCCACGTGTTCCACACTTTTCTGCATGTTCTGTAATGGCCCCCTGTAAATCATGACAAAAAATAGCATGTCGCGATATCGCGACGTTTTTATGCATGCAACTTTGCTCCTCTACTTTCATCGCGAAAACGTGACATGTCGCGATATCGTGACATTTTTATGCCCGCAACCTTTCCTGCCTTCATGCACAGTGAAAATAAGACATGTCACGAAATCGTGACATTTTCCTGTCAACAGCCTTGCAAATGCAACTTGTCACGAAATTGCGACATTTTTTTGTTTCGGGATGTGAGGATGCAACCTGTCGTGAAATCACGACGTCTTTTCATTTTGCTGTGTTTCCCTATACATGGCTGCAAAAATGCAACATGTCACGAAATCGTGACACCTTTTAATTCCATACTGTCTTGCTGCTTTCTGTCGCGAAATCGTGACACTTTTCTATTTCGTACCACTTTGCTACTTTCTGTCGTGAAATCGCGACGCTTTTCACATTTAGCATGTCTTGCTGCTTTCTATCGCGAAAACGTGACATGTCACGATATCGCGACAACTTTAGTGCCTTGCCCTGTTTGACTGGTTTGACCACGATTTTATGACATGTCGTGATATCGCGACAATTTTCCATTCTGTCTTTCTCTCTCTTATCTGGACCGCGATTTCATAGCACGTCGTGAAATCGTGACAATTTTTGATCAACACCTCTTCCTGCTTGCCTAGGCCGTGAAAGCTTGACATGTCGCGATATCATGACATTTTTTCATTTCTGGCCGCGACGGAGCAACACGTCGCGAAATCGCGACACTTTATTTTTCTCAGCAGCGACAGAGCAACATGTCACGAAATCGTGACACTTTATTTTTCTTAGTAGCGACAAAGCAACATGTCGCAAAATCATGACAACTTTTATTTTTCTCAACAGCGACAGAGCAACACGTCACGAAATCATGACAACTTTTCAATTTCGGTCGTGACGGAGCGACATGTCACGATATCACGACAACTTTTTAATTTTGGTCGCGATGGAGCGACATGTCGCGATATCGCGACAACTTTTCCCTTTTGTGAAATTTTGCTTTTTTCTTTGATTTTTAGCATCTGGGCCACTGTAGTTTTCTTTGAAAGCATGCAAAAAAGGTGGGTCCCCAATTTTGGGGTGTGTTGTGGATCAGCCACAACAGAAACAATCATATCCCAAGAGGGTTAGTCACCCTTGAATTTTTTTTTGATAATGAGGATAGAAAGAAGGTCAAAGCCATGAAGGTCAGTGAAAGGATAAATAAGTAGAGATCAGAATAGAAAAGAAGCTTAATGTTGGAATCCAATGTTCACCTAAGGAAGCAGAATATATTAAAGTTATGCTTGAGGTACCAAGACATTGTGGCTTGGTCATATGAGGACATCAAGGTGTATGACAAAAGGATTATCCAACATACTATTGAGTTAGAACTTGATGCAAAACCATTCCAACAGAAACAAAGGCCTGTCAATCCAAGTATAGAGGCCATTATGAGAGAAGAAATTTTAAAGTTACTAAAGGCTAAGATAATATATCTAATAAAATATTCCACTTGGGTATCCAATTTGGTACTGTTGGTCATCAAATCTGCCTAGGAAAGAATTTTGGGTAAATGTATGCGCCCTAGACCTGGACCAACATTGAAAGGCTGAAGGGAAGAGATGCCTCTCATGCCAATCTTTGAAAAAAGGCCGACTCCTATGCTAAACTACTTTGGTTTTTTGAGATAAAGGTGCAACAAAGAGATAAAGGAGTTAGGGTTAGAGAAAGAAAAAAAAGGGGTAAGGGAAGAGAGATCGGTGATTTAAGGTGGGAGAGAATAGGAAGCACGATCACTAACTAACAACTTGAATAGCAGCAAGGAACACCAAGAATAAATGAAAGAAATGCCACATTAACTTTCCTATGTATCCTCTGGGTAAGCTCACAGGGATTCTCTTTCTCCCTTTCATAAAAATTTAGGGTTAAGAGTAAAGACGATTAGGACAAGCGAATGTAACAGAAACCACAACCCACCAGGCAGCATAAAAGAAAACCAATATAGCATTTTTCCTCTCCTATGTATCCTTCAGGCGAGTTTCAAGGTACAGTCCCCAATCGCACACCAAATTCAGGATTCAGAGTCTCAGTGTACAAATGAAGAAAGACAAAAGAATCAAACACAAAAGGTAGCATAAAAGAGAGAAATTGAGCCCAAAGCTCTTTAGTATTAATCGCAGGACATCAAGTTACAACAACTTTCTAGAAGATAGTTCCCCCCCTCATTTCATTACAATGTCTGGGTTTTTATAGAGGACCCGACCCTCTGAGTCATTATTACATAGAATGGTGAAGTACATCCTCAAAAGCTGAGAAGTTGGCCCTCAGTGGCTCTCATGACTGAGCTTTCATATCCTTTGCCAAAATTAACAGCTATGACCAGGTCAAACGGGGAAATACACATTAATGGGCCGCCTGAGCTTGAGTGACTGCCATGCTTGTCAGGCTCTCCTTCTAGAACTGATACTTCATTTCCAATTGCCAAAAATGAGCAGCGGTCTTATCGGGCACGTAAAAATGCATTTATGAGGCAATTGATCACCTCGAGAAAATACCCGGCTTGGAATGCGTGCCCTTGAAGTGCTTCACAAGATGTTCGTTTGCAACTTTGCTTTGCAATAGACTCATGCTGAAGCCATAACTCTTTGATTTGTACTTTGCAAAATGGAGCTTCACAAAATTGCTTTAGGGTGCGTGAGTGCCAAAGTATATTTCCTTCACAAAATGGGGCTCTTCATTCCTCGTCGCTTCGCTGAAAAAATTGCTTCATTGGTGCCTTGGAAAAATGCTTCGCTGCGATCCTCTTCCAAGACTATGGTTTGGGAAGGTTTTGGCCGAAGCAATTGCCTTCAAAATATGTTGCATTCTTTATGGCTATCACTACTTCGGGTGAAAGTATTTCGCATGAAATATGGTCGAAGCAAATGCTTCGCAATGACTTTCGACAAAGTAGAAATGGTTCACTAGTGCCAAGGGCCGAAGTGGATGCTTCGGTGGCCTTTTGGCGAAGTGTTTTCAGTGCTGTGCTCCTTCAAATTCTGCTTCGCAAATATTTTTCCTGAAGTAACCTTTTGAAATGTTTCGGGTGCGAAGTAGTTTTCATTCTTCTTCCTTTGTATTTTTCTCCTTATCAAAACTGCTTCACAAAAATCTCGCCTGAAGCTGCCTTTTGAAATGCTTCAAGCCCGAAGTCGATTTACAAAATGCTTTGACTGCGAAGCTCTCCTTTGTGCCTTGCTAGAATTTCTACTTCGACAACACTGCTTCATGAGGTTTTCACCTGAAGTAGTCTTTTGAGGAACTTCGGGCCCAAAGTTCCTTTTGCCTTTCTTGTATTCTTCTTCGGCAACACCACCTCATGAACTTTTTCCCAAAGAAGTCATTGAAAATGCTTCAGGTGCGAAGTTCTTTTCATACTTCTCTTCTTTCTTTGGCGAAGCTATTTTTCCTAGCTTGTTCGGTAGCGAAGTTCTTTCTTCTTCTTCTTATGTACAAAGGGGGGGCAAAGAAAGCCAAAATTGCTACAACTTACAAATATTTTCAACAACCAAAAGAAATACTTTACAACAAAGAACACTCTACAAAGTTTTTGATTTTTCCTTCCCCATTGTGCAATGTGACAAAAATTTTCAACATTCTTGGTGGCTCGCGGGGCAACGAGCTCATCTCGATGGAAGAACCCTCAGCTTTGATCCATTGGGCCAGAGTCACCTCCAGAACCTTCTCCCTTTTCCACCTCCAGGGGCACTTCCATGGTTTGTCCTTCTTCTCCTTCTGCTCCTTCTTCCTCTTCTACTCCTTCTCCTTCTTCTGCTCCTTCTCCTTCTTCTGTCGGTGTGGCATCCTGCTACGACGATGGGACAAGACAATCGTGGATTTTCCTCATGGTTCGACAAATGTGAGCCCAGACACATTTTTGAAATGGCTCTTAGTCTTCAAATGCCTTGACCAAAACATGGAACCGATCAATCTGCCCAAGCTCAGCATATTTGATTCTTACACTTAGGTCATTCAGGCAAGCTGCAATTTTGCAGTGTCTTAGGATGAAGTCGATGATTTGTCCTTTTGTGACCGGCTCTTCCCACTCATCTATTTCTAAGATGTCACTTTCAAAATGGAGCCATACCGGCTTGAGTTCTTACCTGGTGAGAAGGTTCCCATCGTCATCTATGAAACTCGGGAAACCTAAGGAAGAAAGGTCTTCAAAGTAACCCATTGATGTGTGCTACTCCTTCTCAAATATATCTAGGAGGTCCTTCACCTTCTATGCTTTCTTCACCTTGGAGAAGAAGGCGTGAACAGTTGCTTGGGCAGTAGACCAATCTCTAGCTATTCGACTCATAGCAGTGACCTGCAAGTCCTGATATCTAATACTTTGGACTTCAAAAGCCAGCTTGAGTCACCTTTTGATTTTTTGGATAACTTCATCTACTATTGGCCCTTTCTTAGCAATGGCATACTGGGCTTCGGTGGCATAGATTAAAGTTGACAAGGCACTGGAGGCCCGCTATATGAAACCTTTGAGAAAGTGTGAGCAAATTTCCTTGATTCTGCCTCTATCGAACAACTCTAGGTTTGCTTTTTTAAACAATTGCTACTGAGCCTACAAGATCTTTCTTTCGAGCTCCTTGGCTTTTAGCTCATTTTCGGCCTATTTCTATGCTTGGTGCTCAGCCAAACACTGCAATTGTAGTATCTGCTATTTTAGGGCATGTGTTTCTTTCTTCATTAGCTTACACTACTCCTATGAATCCTCCAGCTCAGAGCGGATTCTAGCCAGCTCTTCCTCCAACTTGATGTTGGTGCTCTCTACTTCAAACCTGCGCTGATTGGCAATATTCGCATGTGCTCAAAAAGTATTGATCCTGACATGCATGGATGCAGATTCATTATCTATATTCAAATGCTCCAGGTCCTTGGTATTATCCTGGTAATCATAGTCAGCTGGAGTCATTTCATATAGAGCCTTCTGGACCTTAGGGACCTTCTTAACCTTATGTAACTTTCTGCCCTTCAAGTCGAAGACAGTGCATTTTTCAACCTGGGCCAGAGATCGCCCTCTTTTCTTCCTTGCCTCCTTCAAAATTTTCTCTGTGTTTTGTCGAGCTAAGAGTAGCTTCTCGACTAAGGGGCATTCCTTTATTAAAGATAGATCTGATTCAAAAAAGGCTGGATCTCCAGCCAAAGGGATGAACAAATATAAAGAATTAACGGGGAATGATTCCCCAGACGGTTCGGAGATGGGTGTAGTAGGGGCTTTGGCAAGCGGGACTATGCTATGAGCGATGGGGGAATGGGATACAGGGCTTGGCATTGGAACACTACCTTCACCTTGAATTAGGACAAAAGGAACGGTGATGTGGGTAGGCGAAGTGATTTCAACAGGCTTGTCCCAATCAGAAGACTGGGGTGGAGTGGAGCTATGCAAAGTTAGACTAGAAATGGGCAATACTTGAGTGGGTGATTGACCTTGTAGGGGAGGGAGATATTGATGGGGACCTTCAACCGGGACCATAGTGGATGTTTTGGAGACCAAAATTAAGGGAATAGAGTGCATACCTACGTGCCCTTCTGGCTAAGCAGCCGTGGTGACATCCCAGATGATTGGCTCTTGTTCCTTTTGGGCCTTGACACTCCCAACCTCCACAAATTCTACTTTGGGGTCTCCTTCTTGTTGGAGGAGCTCCTACACATCAATGACATCTATGTCAGGGACTGTCTCAGCACTTGGTGGCCCCGCATATTCAACATTTGCTTCGACCAGGCCTGATGTAGGTGGTTCGACAGGAGCACTTGTGAGCTACATGTGAGGTCACTTTGGGTGGCTTGGAGGTACTTGAATTTGCTCTTGCCTCTTTATTTTCTTTCTCTCCAATGGTTGCTCTGCCTCTTCAATGCTTATGCCATGGCCTTTTGATGGTCCCTGTGAGAGTGCCATTGGCATAGCTTTGGCCTCTATGTCTTCCTCTTCTTTCGAGGCATCTTCAGCTCCTCCTGGGATTTTTCCTGATCTTGGGGTAGCTGGGGGAACAAAATCTGCAAAGGATATGGACTTCCAAGTTTCAACATTGGTTTCATAAAGAATCATGAAGTCTTTATCTGATGCCAAGAGTCCATAAGAGTTCATTTTTTGGTGATGGACTCTCATTATCCACCACTCACGAAGCTTTTCCTCACTCCAATTATTCAATTCCTCCTTTAAATCATCCTTTGCCTTTCTCCAAAATGTGGAGCTTGGAGTTGGGAGGGGGTACTAATCAGGGTCGAACTCAACCTCTATGGGGTAGAACTCATGCCAGGGAGGCAATGTCCTCATTCTCTCCAAATGCCACTCCAAATCTTTCCCATTGGGACTATTTCTTTGTTCCACAATTTTGGGGTGGGGGCAGATGTGGAAATTATTGAATTTTAAGTGATCCCTCATCACTCCCAAGGGATCATAGAGCCATTGTTGAGGGATTTGGAGTAGGCCAAAATTGGCAAGCTTTTCCTCCAAGAAAACATTATGTTTTAGGGCAAATAATTTTATTACACCCATCCTTAAGGGGAAGTCACAGGTATGTGCCCATTTTCAGTTGTGGTCATACACTGAATTTGTAGAGTCGCTCTGTCGAGCGACTTCCAATGCGAACTGATATTCAGAGGAGTAGAATGGCAATAGGAAGGGCTTCCCTATGAAACCGAATAGGTGAATCTCTAGGCCCTGTGTCAATTGGAAAACATCTCCCATTTTTTCTTGCACCACTCTATCTCTCAAACTGAGGGGGACCCGAGGGAAATACCCCTTCAACAAATGCATAGCGGGTCCCAAAAATTATTGGTTAAAATAATAATAGGACTCTGTCCTCAATAGGAGGGGAGTCCACTGGTACACCGACAGAGGATTTCCATCCTCACCGCTTGGAGAAATGGTGATATGGGGAAATTGCTTATGAACCTGGTAGAAAAACAACCAGACAAGGAAAGAGTAGGGTGTGAAGTACTGGCCCTTTTTTGAATTTTTCATGCTGGTGAGCCTTGTGTGCAAGGTTCGGGCCACCCATTCTGCCCAGTCAAAGAAGACTGGGTTGGTGTTGGTCTTGAAGGATCGGGGGCATAGAATTCCCCTCTCAAAATACATTCGGCCAAAGACACCTTCCAGGGTTGCACTGAAGCATCTGTTGACAGGCCTGCCACCCATGCAATTATGGAGAAAATATCAGTGTTTTTGAAGGCCGCCAAGGGTAAGGGCATCTGGGGCAGCTTGTTTGAAGGTAGCCCACTCTTGATATTCTCGTGTAGGAATTTCAATATGTAGCTGTTAGAGGTGAACCTCTCCATTTGTTTCCTTAAGTGACATTGCGAACAGAATAGCCCTTGGGCGGACCTTGCTGTGGCACAAAGGCTACTTGTACATCTTCCTTCAGGATGTAAAACAATTTGTGACCCGAAGCATCCAAAACTTACCTGGATGCAGGATGGTAATTTTGCGCAATAGCATAGATTAGCTCAGGACAATGGTGAGTAGACAGGGTTAAATACCAGTAAATTTGAGAGTAATATGTAGTATCTCTCTTATTCTCCAAGATGAGTCTACTCATCATAAAATCTATGGTGCGTCGGAGGTCGGGCACACCCTTAGAGAGTTGTGTGTCTCTAATCTTCTCCCACCCATCAATTGGTGGTTCTACAAGCTGCTCCTCCTTTGAGTCGTCCCCTTCTTCTATTGGTTGTTTTTCAGGGCGAGGAGTAAGACTTATCTTCTTTGGAGTACACTTTTTCTCTTCTTTGCCCTTCTTTGTTTTTTTAGGGCCTGCAACTTTGGGCTCTTTCCCCTTTTCTTTGGAGTTTTTCTTCCCCATGTTGAAAATGATGGTGGCAAAGTCCTTGATACAGAGGGTTTCAATGTGAATGGCTTGGATGTAAAGGGCAAGAAAATTGCAGAATAACCAAAGGCTCTTAGTCTTGCGCGTATCAATGGATAACTAACCTCCCTTGTGCTAGGGCTTCACATTTTATAGCCAAAAAAGGGTAACTGACTCAATTTATGGCACCTACAAAATTTAAATTAATGCTTCGGATGGAGGAAGTTGCCTTACCTTTTGATTGGCCCTACAGCAACATAGTACATGGGGCCACATGCTTTGGTAATCATGAAATACAAACTACTGCCACCTCGTACCTCGATGCAGCTTTTTACATTAACCAAATCACCTCGGGATGTGCTCTGGCACTTTTGCCTTAAATTCATCTGCTTCAAACTCTTCTCAAAGTTGCTGTCAGTATGTTCTACGAGCCACATTTTAAATTCTCCCGTCTCGCACGTTGTTGGTTCAGCGAAGTTGAAAACAACATTGAAAATGCTTTGCGGCGAACCTTTGGTGTAGACTGCTTTTTGACACTTCAGGCCTGAAGTACTCCTCCTTTGCCATGCTTTGCAAGGAACACCTACAAAAGTTTGTGTTCTTGAAAACTTCTTCACAAAAGCCCCTTTTAAAATCTACTTCGCAAAACTTCTGCCTAAAGTAGCTACTGGAAATGCTTCGGGTGCAAAGCTCTTTTGGTGCCTTTGTTTGAACTTTGGTTCGGCCCTTTTGAGGATAAATTTCTTCACAGTGAACCTCCTTGCAACTGTTACTTTTCATAAAAAATATTCGAAGGAGATTTTGAAGTGTAGTACTTGGCTTTTGCAATCTCGGAACAGGGTGTATATACAAATGAAAATTATACACAAAAGTACATATACACATTTTTTTTTTTAAAGAAAGAAATTGTGTTTTACCTCAGCGGTGAAAAGTCTTCAGATGAATACCATTGACAGAGATCAAAAAAACCTAGACATCTACATCTTTGAGGGTGAAATATTTGGCCGAGTTTACCTTTGCAATTTTGAACGGCCCATCCCAGAAGGTGTCCAGCTTGTCGTGATTCCCAAGCTCGGCCTTCTAGGAGTCCCACTTCCATACCAGATCTCCCACCTTGAATGTGTGATTAGATGATTTCCTTTTGAACCAATCTAAAGTGACCTAATCATGCTTAGCGAAGTTCTAGTAGGCTTCCTCATGATCTTCCTCTAGTTGCAATAGCTGAGCTAATATGTTTTCCATTGGACTAACTCCATCTTCTTCTTCTAACAGTTGCAGTGCAAGGATCTCCACATGGGTGGGCAAGATGGCCTCCTTACCGTAGACCAGGGCATAAGGTGAAGTCTTGATTGACTTCTTGATTGAAATTCGATCGGCCCACAGGGCCCGATTCAGCAGAAGATGCCAAGTCCTTTTGTTTGTCTCTATAAGCTTTCTCAACACTCTCAACAAGGTTTTGTTGGTGGATTCTACCAACCCATTGCCCTGTGGATAGTAGTTGGAGGAGACTTTATGATATATCCCATGTTTGTAGAAGAAATCATTGATTTTGGCACCTAAAAAATTGAGGCCATTGTTCATAATAATTTCTTCAGGAACACCAAACCTGGTGATCAAACCCTCTAGGAAGGATATTACAGTCTCTTGGTACACATGCTTTGTAGGGATCACTTCGGCCCACCTGGTGAAGTAGTCAGTTGCAGTCAGGATGAACTTATGTCCCATGGAGGATTTCAGCGATATGACCCCTATGAAATCCAACCCCCATTGTTGAAAGGATGATTCAACTTGTATCGGTCATAGAGGCATCGAAGCATTTTTGCTTCGGTCGATGAAATTTTAACACTTCTCACATCGATGACAGACCATGAAGGCATCAGCGAAGAGTGTGGGCCAATAATAACCCACCTTGATTATCTTTAGTGCTATTGTTCTTCCCATGAAGTGACCTCCAGATAATCCTGAATGGAATTCTCCTAGGACCCTTCTTTTATCATCATCTTTTATGCACTTGAGAAGGACGCCATCAATGTTTCTAAAAAATAGACCTTCGGGGTGCAAAGTATATCGGGAGGACCACATCCTAAAATGTCTTTGTTATGAAGCATTTAGATGTGAAGGACATCTTTCGATGTTGAAGTACTTGATTATCTTACTAACCCAGTCCTGCTCATCCTCTTCCTATTTTACGAGGCATCCTTCAGCTGGTGAGTCATCCCATTTAGATTCTATCATTTTGGTCACTGCACTCTTCGCCAGTTCTTGAAACAATGCGCGATCATGAACCAATTTTGTGGGCTTGATCTCAATGTCAAATTCCTATATCTTGTTCACCTAATTGACTTTCTTGCTTCCCAATTTTCCTTGGATGATGAAATTGCACATGTTAGGGTGAATGACAAAGACCGTAACCTGAATTTTGGAGATGAACTACTTGAAATTCCTAAGAGACTTCATTACTGCATGCACCTGATGTTCTATGAAATTGTATCTCTCTTCATAGGGATTGATCACCTAGATTAGAAACGTGATGGGATGCTCTTCATTGTCTTCCCATTTTTGTGTCAGGAATGCAGCATAGCTTTCGGGCTCCCCTATGGCATACAAGATAAAATCCCGACTGTAGTCAAGGTTGATCAAGATCGATGCCTGAGCGATTTGGGCCTTAATATCTTTGAATGCCTTCTTCCTTTCTTTCATCTAGATGAATTCGATGCCCTTATTCAAAAGTTCAAACATCATCTTGATGACTTGGGCAAAATCGAGGACAAACTTCCTCACGAAGTTGATTTGGCCGAAGAAGGATTGGAGTCCTTTCTTGTCTTCTAGGAGTGGTAGCTTCATTAGAGCCTTGGCTCTATTGGGATCTATAGTGAGGCCCTTTTCTTATATCACATGTCCCAAAAACTTTCCTTCGCTAACTATGAAAATGGACTTCTTCGGATTTATTGAGATGCCAAACTCTTGAGATTTTTTGAAAATTTGTTGTAGGTGTACAAGATGATCCTCCATTATTTAGGATAAAATGGTCATGTCATCTAGATAGGTGATGATTACTTTATTTAGAAGCTCACCAAAATCTAGATCCATAGCCCTCTAGAAAGTGGCATCAGCATTCAAAAGGCCAAATGGCATTCGGTGGTAAGCAAATGTCCCCCACTTGGTGGTGAACATTGTTTTATGCTGGTCTTCGTTCCTGACCTAGATCTGATTGTACCCAAAGAAACCATCGAGCAAGGAGAAGCATTGAGCCCTAGCAACCGAGTGCAAGATCTGATCGATTTGCGAAAGAGGATAGTGGTCTTTGAGAGAAGCCTAGTTCAGGTTGCGAAATTCCATGCATAACCGTATATCTCCGTTCTTTTTTTTGATAGGGACTAGGTTCGCTACCCAAGAAGAATGCTTGATGGGATAAATGATCTTCACCTCGAGCATCTTCAAGAGTTTGGCCTTCATCAGGACCTCGATCTTCAAGTTAACCTGCCTTTGCTTTTGTCGAAAGGTTTTGAACCCCTCTTGTAATTCAATTGTATGTTGGATCAGCTGTCGATTGTATCCCTTGAGGTCTTGATAAGACCAAGAAATTATGTCGGGATACTTCCTGCATAGAGTCTGGATCTGTTCTATTTCTTCCAAAGTGCAATCGGTTCCAACTTTTATTGCTTTTCTAGGTTCAAGCTCTAAATCTTGATACTGCTTTTCATTGACCTTAATCATGTGAGAAAGTGCTTGATCATTCTGATCAAAGAGGCTTTCAAGGGTGATCAGTCCCTTGGGAACATGGTTATTCTTCAATTGGACTAGCCCTTCATATTATTCTTCATCAGGGCTTCTGTATTCGATTGTGGAAGCTTCTTGAATCATGAAATTTACAATCTGCTAATAATTGTCAAAGACTTGCCAATGTAGGTCTATGTTCGGGATAGAGGGTCTGTAGATCATCCTCACAACTTTGGGCTTGTGCACCATGTCTTCTATGGGAGAGTATTTTGCTGTGATGGATGCCAAAACATCAGAATGTTGATTCTTTTCTCGTGGGATAAACTATATATTGAGAGACTCAAACTAGTCACATAGGTCCCATACCCTATTGTCGTACGACTTTAGATAATGCTTCTTTGAAGTGCACATGTTCATGCCTTGGTTGCACACCAGTTTAGAATCTCCAAATATTTGGAGGTGCTTTATGCCTAACTTGTTAGCTTTCTTGAGTCCTAGGCATAATGCTTCATATTTTGCTGCATTGTTGGTGCAGCTCCATATCAACCGGTAGCAATACTCATTTTGCTCTCCGGATGGTGAAACTAGAAGAATCCCTGCCCCAGCACCATTTTTACATCGAGCATCATCGAAGAACAACTTCCATAGTCCTTCTTGGGCACTTGTTCTATTCTATGGTTGGGCATGTTTCTCAAGCTTGGCAATCACATAACATCCCATCTCGATTTCCACCATGGCATTAAAGTATGCCAATGAGAACTCATCTTCATAACTTAGTTGCGCAAGAGCTTCCCCGACCAAGTCCACCTGCTCTATTTCCTCCACTATTGCGTTCACTGGATTGCTGCTCTCTTCTTCGGACATCTTCTGCACAAGGAAGGAAGAAGGTTTTTCATTGTAGATTTTTACCTTATTTCCTTTGATTGGAATATCCAGAAGAGAGTAATCCATAGACAGATATCTACCCAGCTTTGTTATGAATTCCCTTGACAAACATATGTTGAAGTATGGCTCCAGGTCGACGACTACTACCTCTTGTATGACCGTGATATAAGGCATCTTATGTAGTCAAATAGGAATGTCTTTGATCACTCCTATAGTCTTCATTGGGGTACCATCCAACTAGAGTATGCCTTGGCTACTTCTGTATATTCCATCCCTATTTCTTCGCAAATTGCTCTCAGTATGACTGTTGTTGCGACTCCAGAATTGATCATACAGTTATGTACAATATACCCTTCCATCTATAGATACAGGTAGAACAAAGGTGGTCTGTTATTCCCCATAATTGATGTGGAGAGGGTTTGCACAATAGCAAGCAATGCTACCTTTTTTGCTTTAGTCGTCTTCAATAATTCTTGTAGCAAGTCCACTTGTCCAGGTAGTTAGAGTGCATCGTACAAGCTGATCTTGGTTGGAATCATCTTTAACTCCTCTACAATGTTGTACATTAGGGAACTAAGCACCTTAGGTTCCTTCCTTGACTCATATCTGGTGTGATACTATTCTATAGCTTCAACTCTTTGTCACTTAGTTAGTGAAGGAAACTTGAGCTTCTCCCTAGCTTGTTCTTTAGTTTCTGCCTGAGGTGGTTTGGCAGAGGCCTTTTGAGATTTTTCTTTGATTAGTGCAGACGGAGGAGCTTCGTTCAAGGTCGAAGAAGATGATTGTCCCTTCTCAGGTCAAGCATGCACTTTTAAGGGAGCCATTTGAGTAGCATCAACTTCTATCACCTTATTTCCTCCTTTGGTAAGCACTGCAACCTACTCTTCTTTGCAAATTGCCAGGTTCTGACTCGTTTGCCTAATGACGTTGACTTGAACACCATGACTACTACTCACCAGTGTTTGTACATAGTGTTGGTGTAGCATGCAGGTATTCTCTTCATGTGGATCATTGCACGTAGAACACTAATATACATAATCAGAAGTGCTTGGAGCTTCATCAATTGCAGCGTTCCTTACTAAAGCCTTTCCTTGATGGACTACTTGGTCTTTGGTAAGCGCAGGTGTAGGATAAGACCTTATTGGTAGAAATTCTTGTTGTTCTTGCTTCTTATTCATAATGGTCATGTTGTTGGACAACGTCTAAACTATGGAGTTCAAAGACTACATCTCTTGCAGTATTTTAGCTTGCATATCATTGGCTTTTGAAACAAGTGGCAATGAAGCCATTGTCAGTATTGGGGGCAGGGCAGGGGGTTGAAATGGTGCTAGTAGTACAAGGAATGCTGAAGTGACAGTAGGCTATGGAGTTGAAAATGTGGTAAAATGAATTTGTGGAGCGGTGATTTGAGACACAATAGGATTTAGGTTCCAAGACAAGATCGAGAGTGTAGGGGTTGCAGAGATCTATGAAGCGGTTGCACTCGTATACTGGGATTGAGGGAATTCGAGAAGTATGGGCATCGAAATTCTTTGGGGAAGCTTACCCATAGCTATCAAATCCATTTTTGCCTTCTTGGCTAACCCATATAATTTGGGAAAAGTATTGATGTTAGAATATCTTACCATGATACTGATATCAGGGTTGAAATCCTGAAGGAAATAATATGCTACAGCTTCGTCGGTTTGCTGAAGTCCAACTGGTACTCTCTGCCAGGTTCGAGCGAACCTAACATTGAAGTTTGTGATCTCTTCATGTGGATGTCTCTGGATTGAAGTGAACTGATGCAGGAGAGAGGTAATATCGGAGGACTCATTGAAGTTTCCCATCAACTGTCTAGCTAACTGGTCCCACCCCATAATAGTATCGGGTGGTAAATATCTATACCAGTAGAGGAGTTTTCCTCTAAAGGAAAGAACCAGAAGCTTTACCAAAACTTGCTCCTCTGCGATGTCATGGATTGCTTCCAGAGAGATTATGTCCTGGATGTGCTCTAGAGTAGTCTTCCCAGTTCCATCGAACATTGGGATCTTCTTTATAGCAGTAGGTGACACTTTCCCTTGTCCCGCTAGATTTAGTGGTGACAAATAATCCCATGTCGGGAACCACCTGGGCAACGGTTGTTGCTGCATTTGTTATTGTTGTTGTTGTTGTTGTTGTTTCTATTGTTGTGCCATACTTGCTCCTGGATTTTGAGAAATAGGAATCCCAAAGCTCCTCCTTGATTACTAATAGGATGACTAATAGGAATGGAGGCACTAGGATGCTTCGGTGAGTTGGGAGGATTAGGAGGAAAACTAGATGCTATGTTATCAGAAGTCGGGCCTTGTTTGTCAATAGCAGCCTCTTGCAAGGATGTTCCACGTAACAGTGATTTGGGGGTGACCAACCTTGATTGCTCCCCAAAGGCATCAATATATATCTCAAAGAACTTGGTTTCCTCTATATTCTTAACTCTCCATCTCGTTTGCATGAAGACACAGACTTTGGTACCGGTATTTTCAACTTAAATATTCTTGGGTAAATAGAGTCGCCATATGCTAAGAGTATTTTGGTAATGAGAGCATCGATTCTCACTACCACTAGTCAGGTGAGACTGACCGGGTCACACCAGGAACTTATTAGAACTATTGGCCTTGATGAATATGGGTTTGAGATTTGCGCTTAAAAAAAATGGGCCCTTGGTCCCACCGGGCGTGCCAAAAACTGTTGGTCATCAAATTTGCCTAGGAAATAATTTTGGGTAAATGTATGCGCCCTAGACCTAGACCAACATTGAAATGCTGAAGGGAAGAGATGCCCCTCATGCCAATATCTAGAGAAAGGCCAGCTCCTATGCTAAACCACTTTGGTGTTTTGAGATAAAGGTGCAGGAAAGAGATAAAGGAATTAGCGTTAGAGAAAGAAATAAAAAAGGGGTAAGGGAAGAGAGATCAGTGATTTAAAGTGGGAGAGAATAGGAAGCATGATCACTAACTAAAAACTTGAATAGCAGCAAGGAACACCAAGAATAAATGAAAGAAACACCACATTAACCTTCCTATGTATTCTCTAGGCGAGCTCACAGGGATTCTCTTTCTCCCTTTCATCAAAATTTAGGGTTCAGAGTAAAGACAATTAGGACAAGCGAATATAATAGAAACCACAACCCACTAGGCACCATAAAAGAAAACCAATATAGCATTTTTCCTCTTCTATGTATCCTTCAGGTGAGTTTTAGGGTACAGTACCCAATCGCACATCGAATTCAAGATTCAGAGTCTCAGTGTACAAATGAAGAAAGACAAAAGAATCAAACACAGAATGCAGCATAAAAGAGAAATTGAGCCCAAAGATCTTTAGTATTAATCATAGGACATCAAGTTACAACAAATTTCTAGAAGATAGTTCCCTCCCTCATTTCATTACAATGTCTGGGTTTTTATAGAGGACCCGACCCTTTGAGTCATTATTACACAGAATGGCGAAGTACATCCTCGAAAGCTGAGAAGTTGGCCCTCCGCGACTCTCATGACTGAGCTTTCATATCCCTTCCCAAAATTAACAGTTGCGACTGGGTAAAATGAGGAAATACACATTAATGGGCTGCCTGAGCATCCTTGGCTTCTGGGTGCGATGCTTGAGTGACTACCATGCTTGTCAAGCTCTCCTTCTGGAACTGATACTTCATTTCCAATTGTCAAAAATGAGCAACGGTCTTACCGGGCACGTAAAAATGCATTTATGAGGCAATTGATCATCTCGAGAAAATACCTGTCTTGGAACACGTGCCCTTGAAGCACTTTGCAAGATGTTCATTTGCAACTTTGCTTCGCAATAGACTCGTACCAAAGCCATAACTCCTCAATTTGTACATCACAAAATGGAGCTTCACAAAACTGCTTTGGGGCGCATGAGTGTCAAAGTATATTTCCTTCGCAAAATGGGCCTCTTCATTCCTTGTCGTTTCACTGACAAAATTGCTTCACTGGTGCCTTGGAAAAATGCTTCGCCGTGATCCTCTTCCAAGACTGTGGTTCGGGAAGGTTTCGACCAAAGCAATTGCCTTCAAAATATGTTACATTCTTTATGGCTATCACTACTTCGGGTGAAAGTATTTCGCATGAAAGATGGCCGAAGTAGATGCTTTGCAATGACTTTCGGTGAAGTAGAAATGGTTCACTGGTGCCAGGGGCCGAAGTGGATGCTTCGACGGCATTTTGGCAAAGTGTTTTCAGTGTTGTGCTCCTTCAAATTTTGCTTCGCAAAACTTTTGCCTGAAGTAACCTTTTGAAATGTTTCGGGTGCAAAGTAGTTTTCATTCTTCTTCCTTCATATTTTTTCCCTCAGCAAAAATGCTTTGCAAAAATCTCACCTGAAGCTGCCTTTTGAAATGCTTCGAGCTCGAAGTAGTTTTACAAAATGCTTCGGCCGTGAAGCTCTCCTTTGTGCCTTGCTAGAATTTCTTCTTTGGCAACACTGCTTCGCGAGGTTTTCGCCCAAAGTAGTCTTTTGAGGAACTTTGGGCCTAAATTTCCTTTTGCCTTTCTCGTATTATTCTTCGGCAACATCGCCTCATGAATTTTTGCTCAAAGCAGTCGCTGAAAATGCTTTGGGTGCAAAGTTCTTTTCATACTTCTCTTCTTTCTTTGGCGAAGCTATTTTTTCTAGCTTGTTCGACAGTGAAATTCTTTCTTATTCTTCTTATGTACAAAGGGGGGGCAAAGAAAGCCAAAATTGCTACAACTTACAAATATTTTCAACAACCAAAATAAATACTTTACAAGAAAGAACACTTTACAAAGTTTTTGATTTTTCCTTCCCCATTGTGCAATGTGACAAAAATTGTCAACAGGTACCCATAAGAAAGAATAATGGAGATATACACTTATGTGTGGATTTTAGAAATTTTAATCAAGCATCCCTCAAAGATCACTACCCCCTCCCATAGATTGATCAGATCTTACAGGTAGTGGCAGGAGAAGAGAGATTATCATTACTGGATGGTTACTTTGGATACAACCAAATTTGGGTATAATATGAGGATCAGTATAAAACAACATTCACCACAAAATGGGGTACATTTGCCTACCAAAGAATACCTTTTAGGTTTTTCAATGCAGGAACTACATTTCATAGTGCCATGGATTATGCCTTTGATACACTGATCAAAAAAATTATTTTAATTTACCTAAATGACATGATGGTTTTTTTCCATGATAAAAAGGATCATTTGTCCCATTTAGAACAAGTTTTTAAAAAGTGTAGAGAATTCGGCATATCACTCAATCCTAAGAAGTAATTATTTGCAGTTCATGAGGGAAAGTTGTTAGGTCATGTGGTTTCAAAATTAGACAAAATTAGACCAATTCTTGCTCTAATTGTTATGGCCATAGATCCAGACAAAATTAGAGAAATTCTTGCACTTCCCTTGCCTATGAATGAGAAGCCCTTGTAGTATTTTCTAAGCCAAATCAACTTTATCAGGAAATTCATTTCTAATTTTGCACAGAAAGTGAGGCCTATATTTGAACTACTCAAGAAGAAAGTTGAGTTCAAGTGCACTGAGGCTAGGAAATAAGCTTTTAAAATAATTAAACAGTCCATTGCAATGAATCCAGTATTGGTAAACCTAGATTTTAGTAAATATTTTATTCTTTATGCATATGGAACTGAAGAGAGTTATGTCTCAGTACTTACTCAGAAATATGATCAAGGGGATTAACACCCGATGTTCTTTTGGAGCCATACATTGCATGATTATCAGGTCAAATATAACATCATTGAAATACAAGTGTTTGTTGTGATGAACTCACTGATGAATTTCAGGCAGTATCTGGTACAGAGCAAAACCCTAGTGTATGTGGTTCATCCAGATGTAAGGAGTTTCATCTTGCAGGGTGATCTAGGAGATAAAAGAGTTGGCTAAATTACCAATATCCAAGAGTACGATGGAGAAGTACATCCCAAAAAGATAGTAAGAGGTAGATATTTATTCCAAGGATTGATAGAAGCTTCAACATTGGCCGAAATTATAGTTTGTTAGGCAAAAAAAGATCAAGTAGAAATAGTACACACTGCATATTCTGATTGGATTGACCAGATGATTAGGTATTTATAAACTAGGGTATGCCCACCTAATTTGAATGCATATCAAAGAAGGATATATAGACTTCATGCTTTGAAATATATATTACTACCTAAAGGTTTTTTTCTTTTCTTTTTTTTGAATTTACATGGTGGAATCGGTAGCCACCACGAATCCGGGCAGTCTGTCTAGCTTTTTATGGCTGCCACAGTATTCTGCATTGTCCACCCTAGAAGCTGCCACACAGATCTTCATGCAGTACGCCCCTATAAAAACCATGCCACAATCATTTTAAACCTTTTACGCCATTGAAAGCACCAGGAAAGGGACAAGCGTTCATCTACCTAAAGGTTTGTTAAAAAGAAACTTGGATGGAATTCTCTTGAAATGTTTGAAAGATGATAAAAAAAAAGAGTCATGGAAGAATTTCATGGAGGATCAGTCAGTGGTCATAGCTCAAGCAAGGTTATAGCTTTCAAGATAATAATAGTAGGATATTATTAGCCTACTATATTCACTGATGCTTTTAAAATTACACGGGCTTGTGACAAATGTCAAAGATATGTTGGAAGAACAAGAAATGCTTCATCTTCCCTGAGGCCTATATATGTTGAGGAGCATTTCAACAATGGGGGATAGATTTCATAAGGGTTATTAACCCTAATTATTTATTAGAGCATAATTTTATCTTTATTGCTATAGATTATCTTACCAGATGGGTAGAAGCCATTCCCACTAAGAGGGCAGACCAGGAGGTTGTGATCAATTTTATGGAAAATTTGATTTCTAGGTTTGGAGTCCCATAATCCTTGGTGAGTGACAATGGCCCTACTTTCATAGGATCCAAGTACATTGAAGTATGACATCAATCTTAAAAATACTTCAAATTATTATCCACAAGGTAATGGACTTGCAAAATCTACCAATAAGAACCTATTAAGTATTTTGAGGAAATATCTTGACGGTAATAAAAGAAGTTGGCACCTATTGTTGGACCAAGCTCTGTGGATAGATAGGATTACTATTAAAAAATCCATCAAGACTTCTCCTTACACACTGGTATATGGAAAAAAGGTAGTGTTACCAATTCATTTAGAGATTCCAGCACTTAAGCTTATCAGTACAAAATAAACATTAGAGGAAGATCCTGTGAAAACTAGGTTGACACATTTGCTATAGTTGAAAGAAAGTAGAGCTCACACATATGACAATTTTCAAAAGCATTCGTCAAAAATTAAAGCATGGTTTGATAAGAAATCTAGGTTCAGAAAATTCCAAGCTGGGGATTCAATTCTCAGATGGAATGTTGATAAAGCAAATGCAAGCAAGCATGAAAAGTTTAATTCTTTTTGGGATGGTCCTTTCAAAATAGTGGAAGATAAGTAGTCTAATGTATTCCAACTGGAAGGTCCAGAGGGAAACATACAACC
Source organism: Wollemia nobilis (assembly GCA_028583015.1). NCBI lineage: Eukaryota > Viridiplantae > Streptophyta > Pinopsida > Araucariales > Araucariaceae > Wollemia > Wollemia nobilis. Next base: position 1,882,460 of record JAQPPZ010001711.1, on the reverse strand, counting down.
CATTTTGGTAAATGGTTTTCACCTCAAGCTCTACTATGTGTAAGGAGTGAGCTCATTGTAACATATGTATATACATTGTATAATTATTTTCCCTCATTTCTACGCTTTGTATTTGATTTCTTTTATGCACTTTGTAATTGATTCTCTTCCAAAAAAAATCTAAAAAGAGAAAAAAATTGCAAGAAATGACTAAGTATTGGCCAAGCGCATAATGTTCCATTTTGCACACAGTGTTGTGTAAGATTTTTTAGTAATGGCATTCCGATCTCGAATCCACATCAAAAGTATTCCGGGTTTTTATAGAGTGGGGTACCATTTTCTATTCTGCATAAACAAGGACGAAGGCGGCACCAATCTGGGAACCTCTCAAAGCTAAAGATAGCAGGAGTGAAATCAAGGTATATTTTCATGCATACAAGATTTAAGTGCCAAGCGGACTCAAAAGGCTCTTAGGCCATCGAAGCGGAATCAAACCAGAACCAACCAACAAGTTCAAATTTGACACATGGAGGCAAGAGAACATTTTTGTATTCAATTCTAATGAACTCATGACAAGATTAAAGAATAGCCAAAGGGATGTGATGAGCTAGCAATGCAATTTGAAAATTTGACCAATGAGAAGATAGGATGCCACCTTTGAGCCATCAAAGTGAATGATGGAAAGGATTGGAAAGTGTGCCAGTAGAGATATCGCATAAAAACTGCATTAATGGTAAAATATACACGTGCTCCAGAAGAGAAAAGTAATAAAAAGCACATACAAAGTCCATTTGAAAGCCCTTTACATCTACAAAATAGTAAGAAAGTACAATGATACCTTGGAGGATTTACTGCAAATCAAAAGAATGGAGTTTTCCACATTCAGAATGGCTCCCAAAATGTCATCCACTGAATCATCAAAAATAGGGACAAGACTGCAAGTTCATGTACATCGGACCAGTCGAGTGGTAGATACAGTGATGACAAGAGTAAGGAGAACCCACCTGAGGATAGGTTTTGAATTTTCGTACTTCGAAGGGAAGCCAATGCATCGACAAGGTACTATAGCTATAAAATATTTTTTATTCTCTTATATCTATGATTTTGTACATCATTATCCCGAACTAGTCTCTGCTATGATTCAATTCTATGATTCTAAAAATAGAATAATTAGAACCCCTAAGGGCACTCCCCTATTCTCCATTACAAAAGAGATTTGCTATGAATTATTTGTCATAGGGGTAGGACCACCCTCAAAATCCAGATCTTTTAACGTAGTAGAGCTAGATAGGGCTTACGCAGCAATGGTAGCTTCAAAAGAAAAGAAAGAGGTGTTAGAAAAATGGTTGCATATTAATTTTAGAAGGATAAGGAATGAAGATGAAATGCCCGAAGTCCCTATTCACATTGATGAATTTGGAAGCCCTAAATTATTTTCTATGTTAGCTTGTATTGAGGGTTTGGAATCCGATATAATGGTTCATGGGTGGCAAATTGTCATAGCATATTTTATCTCTAATGAAAATATGTATAAGAAATATGCCAGAGAGAATATTACTAGAGTGATTTATTTTTATTGGCCAGCTTTTCTTGCACAGAGGATACATGAGCAGCTGGTAAACATGAAAAGGAGCATTGATACTCCTAGTTTCAAAAAAAATTCAAGTTTGGTATGGATGTTCTAAGCAACTACCAAAGATAGAATGCCATGGATTCCAGCTAAGGATATGGATGTTCTATGCAACTACCAAAGATAGAATGCCATGGATTCCAGCTAAGGATAATACCAGTGATGGGGAACCCTTGCCGGTGTATTATTGGATGAATTTTTAAAGAGCAATGAGTCCTATTACAGATTTAACTTGGAATTTTTGGAACCTACCTTAAGAATAATGTATAATAAGTGCCCTAGGTTACTACCCTTAGCTAAAATGATTCTAAAAAGCAAGTAATGATTCTAAAAGGCACTCTTCACATCCATCTGATGAACTTCCATCCAAATCTAGAAACAAGAGACAAGCCAATCCTTAATGTGTTTATCTCAGCTATTGGAGTGAATATATATAAGCTTTGCATTTATCCTATGCTACCAAATTATAATGCGAGTCTTTATATTTTAAACATGTGGGCATGATCAGTTCATAACATTTACTATTCATTATAAAATTCTTTTGGCTTCATCTTTGGCTGAAAATTTATTGTTCTGATGAACTGAAGCAAAGGTGGAGTTATATATCTATCTATGCATATCTCATTCTTGATTTCCTGGAATGATGTAGAGGAAAGGGATTAGTATTTTCTAACAGAGGGCACAATAATCAAGTTATATGGTTTCATGGATAAACCCTTTTTCCTGCCCCACTTCGTTACAGAGAGGTTTTTCACCCTAGAGTATTTAAGGTAGGTGGAGTACATTGATGTGAACTATGATTCAGGGAGGAAGAAGAAATATTTACTTAATTACTGCCCTACAAATGGTATTATTATATACGAGTGGAAGAGCCAACAAATTGATCAATACCTTGAAAAATTAGGTTTGTTTTATATTCCCCAAATATGGAGTTAATACCTGATGATATTGTCATTGCAAGAAATAAAACCCTGAATGGAGATAAGACCTATAAGTTTGAAAAAATGCCCGTGGCTCATTTTGAACAAGGAATAAATAATGACAAAGCTACTCTTTTGAAGTGGAATGTCTCAAAGATGAATCAATTACCTCCATGGTTGGATTTTTATGAAAAACTTGTCGATTTTGATCCTGATCATAAGCTCAATCATAGGATTACAGGGGATGTAATTAGTAAGATTAAAGTTGAATCTGTAAAAAAGGACACTCCTCCTGAAGAAGAAATCATTGAGAAAGGAAAGAGATAGGAGAAAAAAGGACCATGGGATGAAGCAAATATTACAAATTGATGGTGTATGAGGGTCGAAATTTGAAAACCCAAATCAAAATTTGGAATGAAAATTGATAAGGAATTTTCGAGATTATATAATAAGAACATCAAAACCTGAATACCAAAATATGTCATACATATAGTGTTGATTTTTAAAAAACCCCAAAATGTCTCTAAATCCCTCACTCCTCCTACACATCAAGAGACTCGAACAGAAGAACCAAAAGCCCCTTGACCGTAGTTGAGGTACTCAAAACCTTCAATCCTACCATTGAGCAGGTGGAGAAGTTTCCCAAGGGGGCTAAATTGATGAATGAAACACAATACTCCAAAGAAAATACCATCAATATCCCAGTAATTGAAACAAGGTCCCAAAGAAAATACCATCAATATCCCAAAGAAAATACCATCAATATCCCAAAGAAAATACCATCAATATCCCTGTGGCATCTATTGAGATACGTCATGTTTCTGAGTAGTATCTAATTTTAGGATTAGTATAAGAAGATGATTTGGATGAAAATTTTAGAGATGAGATAGTTGTTTTTCAATTGGTTTATATAAGGACTAAGAGAGCCCCAGAAAAATAGGAGAGATAAATTTTGAAGAAACAAAAAATGGACATGGAGGAAATTGCTAAAGGGGCAACTGATTTGGTCATAGAAGAATTAATTTATCAAGAGTAATAGCTATAAATATAAGCAGGACAATAACACCCTACTTCTATAGGTGAAGGTATGGCTTCTAATCCCTCTTCTCCTCTTCATCTCCAAGAACCCCCAAAGGAACCTCTCTCCCTTTCTAAATGTACCTCATCCCTCTCATAGTCCACCCCATGTCTCATCAGTAGCTATGGAGGTACATGTCAGTTCTATTTTGTCACAGCCGCCTCAAACCCCACCTTCCACTTCTGAGGTATACACTTCAACATCCACCATTTTTCCACCTCCATATTTTTCATCACCACCATAAATGGGATATTGTGTTCCAAGTTCATCCACCCATTCCACTATCGATCATGTATATTTTTCTTTAATTTTACCTGTATCAACAACAATGATAGTTACAGAGTCCACTATTGTGACAAAGACTACTGTAAGTATATATTCACCCCCACCAACAATAATTCAATCCTCCCTTATATTTTTATGTCATCATCTTCCTTGGTTGCTGGTTTTTCAAAACTTGGTACTACACCAAAAGTGCAGGCAGCCACTTAGAGCATAAATTATTACTGGGCAGATAAGATTTCCAAGCCTTCCAGTAGGATGGTTGTGAGAAGAAAAAGTATGCATGTTGACCCTATTTCTAGATAAAGGGTATCAAGATCTATGATTTTGCTAGTAAGTGAACCTGAGAATGAAATGACTGCTCAAGATTATTGAGTGGAGGAGGTCATAGAATATATTGACAAGATCCCTACTTAAGACAAGTTGGTGATAGCCAAGGCCCACTTAGATACCTTCTATGTAAAAAATGATATGGCCAAGGAGAAGGTGGATAAGCTGGAAAAATAAGTTGAAAAGATTAAAAAGAGCCTTAATGATCAAAAGGAGATAGAAAAATCTTTGAAGAAAGAGGTTAAGGGTTGGCAATAAAAATTTCAAAAGGCCAATAAGTTGAAGGATTAGTTAGAAGAACAAAAGAAGTTGAATGAAGAGTAGGCAAAAGAAATTCAAAATCTAATGCATCAGATTCAGATTGAGAAGGCTAAGTCCTCAAGTTTTTCTAAGGATGATTAGAAAAATATTAAGAAGGAATTACTTTCTGAGGTTCAATAAAAGTGTTCAGGACTTCAACTTATAATTGATTATATTGAAGATGCCAGTTGAATGCTCTCCACTATTCAGAAATATTTGGATCCAATCACTAGAGAGTTATAGCCCATGGTGATTTTGATAGAATAGATGTACATAATGGTTGGTAGTAGACTCAGTGATGTTGTTAAACCAATTCCTAATAAGGAATGGAATATGGCTGGAGTCACTTCCAAAGTAGTGGTTAAAAAGCACAGGGTAATTCAGAAATCTTGGCTACTAGTTGACAGGATGGACAAGGGAATTAAGGATATTATTGAAATAAATGAGGAAATGATTTAGGTTGGTTTCAAAGGACTCTATAAGGAGGATCATAGCTTTTTATCTATGGAGGAATTCTAGCAAAGCATCAATGAGAATTTACAATATGAAGCTAGAATTGATTCATTGGAAGAACCACTTTTCCAAGAACAAGCTACCAAATTGATCATGGATTGCATTCAATTGAGAGATCTCATGGAATATCTGGTGACTAGAGGGAACACTACTAACTATGAGGATTTTAGAGAACTACAATATTTTTATAAGCAACTTAAAGAAATATCAAATCCCTCTAAATAATCCTAGAAACAGGCTCTACAATCTCTAGAATCTATGATTCAGTTGTTTGGAGATACCTTTGGTGAGGGAAATCATAAAGTACCTACTCCTGAAGAAGAATAAGTAGAGGAAGAGACTCAATAAGAAGGAGAACAATATGGAACAACTACAAGCCCATAAGGGTCTCACACATAAGTCATTTTTGTTTGTACATATACATAAGTTTTGTATTTTTGTTTTTACTCTGACAATTTGTCAAAAATAAGAAATAAAGGCATGAAGCCCATAGAGTAGCAATTTTTATGTGAAGGCATACTTGGTGCAATAAGGATTTATAAAGGGGGTATATTTGTGTATAGTTCTCAAGACAATAACAATAACTCGTATTTATGGATCAGTGCTAAGTATTTTTGGAATCACTTCGAAATGAATCTCTACTCTCTCAAAAAATTGATAAAACTTTCAGAGAGTAGTGTTTGTATGGAAGTTATTCTATAAAATATATATTTATTTTGGAGAATTATATTTTACTCGTAATGCCCAATGGATAAGACTCTGAGTTTGATTGGCTTTGCAAGCAAATCCATCTGGGAGGTGCCAGAATGTAGGCCCAAAATGGCCACATACTTAGTGAAATTTTGTAGAATTTTGCCTAAGTGATAGAGTCATCATTCCACACATCTTGCAGTGCGCTTTGGAGTGGATCCGCAACAAAAGGTATGAACCCGCCCAACACTTAGTGAATTTTTCATACTTGAAGCAATTCTAAGAGATTTCTTTTTAGCTCCGGAATGGTGGCAGGTCTTAAATCCACAAAAGTCTATGAGAAAGAATGATGTCAGTGATGAAGAAGTTTATATTGGCATATTTATGAGTGGCTAAGTATGGGAATACCCATTTTTGGGGGGTTCCTTTGTTTTTTGACTTTGGATTAGAACTACTCTCAAATTCACAAAATTTTCAAGGAAAAGGTGACGTCAGCAGCGAAGAAGTGCAAATTGGTGATTTAGAGGATGAATGGAGTGTTTCCTTTTTGGAATGAATACAAGTTGGGATGACATAATGATGAAGGTGTGGATTCATGAAAAAATGTTATATGATTAACTCCAGACCTGAAATGGTTACAAGGGGGGATGTTTTATCTTAAAGGTTAGCTGGAATGGAGAAGGAGTTCCTTCACGCCATGGCAGACCCATATTGGTGATTACATGCCAGTGCACTTGTTCTTCCCGAAAAGGAATCCACAAAAGCAATAAGGAAAGGATGACATCATAAACATTCTAATGCATACTGAAGAAGACAATGCAAAATATGATGTATTATGAGGAACAAAGGGTAGATTCGATGCTTAGATATCAAGGGTTTGGATTGGAGATTCTATAGCTTCTGATGCAAAAGTATGATATCACTCTAATTTTAAAGCGAGATGGCACTTGATTCTCCTTGCCATTTTTTATAAATCTTATACCAGATTGGATCTAAACCATACGATGAGGAGAATTGACGATGGAGGTTATGTTGACAAATCTTGGATGTTTAGAGAATATTTCTTTGCTAGGATTGTAACAATCATTTGGAAGATGAAGCATCGAGGGTTTTTATAGAATATCAAACCAGGTTTGGTTACAAATCAATGATGGAAGATCTCTCCCAAGAATAATCGATGGAAAGGCATGATCTCTAATGACCTGAACTCTAGTTTTGTTGAGTAACCAACAAGTTGTACAGGCCTTGAGTTACCATGGTGGATCATTCTCAATGGATTTCCTGGAGGATGAACTAGTAAGCTGATGTAAGCTAGATCTCTCTACTGAGCTATCAAAACAAGATATTTGTATTGCTTCTTGATTATTTTAATTTTGCAAAACTATAAGTAGAGGTTGAACCCTCATTTTTAAGGGTTACCTCTAGCGTGTTTGCTTGTGCTATTGTAAATATTCCTAAAAATCTAATGGAAGGAGTATTACATTCATATTCATCTCAAATATGCGTTCTCATTTTTTATAGCAAAGGTTAAATTATTTAGTTGTATTTCTATAAATTCTTTGATGGTTAGTTTGTGCCTAATTAATGGATTACTAGCTGTTATAGTAATTGAAATCTACTTCTAAGTTTGTTCTATGTTGTTAGGGAGTACATTTTTGTGAAATATAGGTATTTGTGAATTCTATTATTTGGATTATCATTATCTAGATATTGAAATTGCTTGCTGCAATATTTCTATGTTGTGTGTTAATGAATAAGTAATAATATAATTTGATATAATGTTGTTCTGATTATGTATCTTTGTTATGGTTTTTGGGAGCTTCCTATGGTAGTGCAATGTTGTTAACCTATCCATCCACTGTTATTCACATTTCTCTAACCCTAATATTCTCTTACCCTAAAACTCAAACCCTAAGTGAGCATAATTGTGTTAACAACCTATAAAGTTGACAAGAAACCAACCTACTCTGGAGGTTGGATTGGAAACCCCTATTTTGCTCCATCCAATGTTGAGTATTGAGTTGTAGCTATCAGGTGTAAGCCTGGACAAAAAATTGGAAGATAGAAAGTCGCAGTATCGAGTGAAAACTTGGTGCAATTCAGTGCCCAACAGTTTTTGGCATGCTCGGTGGGACCAGTTGACAAGGAACCAACCTACTCTGGATGTTGGATCAAAAACCCCTATTTTGGTCCATCCAATATTGAGTGTTGATCTGTAGCTATCACATGTAAACCTAGATAGAAAATAGAAATATAGACAACTGCAATATCGAGTGAAAACTTGGTGCATTTCAGTGCCCAACAGTGATGTCACACATCTCTCCAATGTATCATAAAGTTATATATACCATTTTATATCTCTTGACTAAGGTAAAATCCCCAAATAACTCTAAGCTTCTAAAGTCTATGCACTTAGTTTCCCCTCTTGGCACTAAGGTAAAATAATTAAATCAATATCATTTTTTACTATATTAAGCCATGTATGTAGATAATTTGGAGTTCTAAGACAAATATTCTTTTTATTCTAGTGCCCTAGTCATTTAATGTTTTGTCTTATGCACCCTAAATCTAATGATCCGGAAGTAGAGTTGAAAAATCAATGATGCAGACATAGAGCCATGAGAATTAGGTCAAAGTTGAGAAGCACTAAAATACAATTTTATTGGCTAAAAATGGATGATCCAAAAGAAAATCCAAGAAATCAATGATGTAGACATAGATATGGGAGAATTATATCAAATTCGAGAAGCACTAAAATACAATTTTATTGGCTAAGAAATGGATAATTTGGAATAAAATCCATGAAACCAATGGTGCGAGAATAGATCTAGAAGAATTAGGTCAAAGTTGGGAAGCCACTAAAATGACATCCTATTGGAGAAATATATGGATCGCTAGGAAAAATAGCCAAGAAATTTATGGCTCGAACACACAATTGGTATGATCAAAAATCCTAAAATATAACATCCTGGCCTTAGTCTTCATTAATTAAAATTATCACCTAAATTTTTGTCTTATGTTCCCAAAATATGATGGCTAGGAACAATAGACAAGAAATATATGGTTAGGAGGCACAACTGTTAAGAACAAAGAGCTCAAAAAATAACTCAAAAATCTATTGCCCTGACCTTAGTCTTAAAATTATTATCTCTTGTCCGTTTTGTAGAAGATATGATGGCTAAGACCCATAGCCAAGAAATCTATGACTAATACCTACAATGGGTATGATTAAAAATCATAAATATTAACCTCTACCATCAAGGACAATGGTTTTTGTCTTATGTGCCCTAAATGGATGGATCAGAAGCACATCTAGGAGATCGATGATTCAAAAACACATATAGGATAATTACGTCAAATTTGAAGGCACTAATTATGATTTTATTGGCTAAGGAATTAATGTCTTGGAAGCAAAATTGGGAGATATGATAGCTTAGAAGAAAATATGGTAAGCGCTAAGATTTAATTTTGTCTAACAAAGCTTGAACTTTAGAAAGGAACCTTTAAATACACCAATTATTCTAAGGTTTTAAGTTTCTTTCTTGATTAACACTAAGGGTCAATATATTTTTTTGTATGATGGGTGAACTTATTTCTTTTATTTCCTTAGGTTTTCTAAGCCTTAGCATGAAAATTACAAAAATTATTGAATAACCTAAACGTTTGACTTAACACTTGGGATATAAAATTAAAGTAAATAAAATAATAAATAAGAGCTCATTCTTTGGGAAATGAATTATTTGAAATATTAAGGCATAATAAAGAAAATTAAAGTCTTTCTAAAGGAATTAAACCTTATAAAATCAATTAATAAATTTTAAATAGCCAATAGTATTACACATTTGAGATAATTTTAATTTGAAATCTAAGGAATATCATAAAAAAAAATAAAGGTATATTAATCAAGAGCAATAAATGTTAATGGTTGAGACTTATTGAAATATTAATGGCTAAACACATTAAGAGGATAAGCTTAAACCTTCATAATAATAAATAAAATAAATAAATAAATGACGAATACCTTAGTGTTGGATTTATTAATTTTAACATTAAAATTAGAATGGAACTTTAATGTTAAATCTAATACTTTGGACCTAAAATTCAAGGAAATTAAACTTTATAAAATAAGTTAATTAGATTTGAACTAATGTATGATTTTATTTTATGTTGCATGCAAGAATCAAAAGTGAGAAACAAAAAAGGAATGAAAGGAAGTAAAGGGAGTAAACCTGGACCTAATATTGGCTATATTATCCATGACAAATCAAGATACCAAGAATTTGAGTATATTCTTGGTGGTTGCATTTGAGTCTATTCTAGTATTTTGCTTCTTTTCCCTTTGAATATAGCACCATCTTGGTCTCAGATTGTGTGAATGTTGATTGGGCTAAGGTTGGTTGATTCAAAATTGTTGCTTCAATAGATTTAGTTTAAGGCTTCAAGATTCAATGGCTTGTTTTATTTCTTTCTTTAACCCTTTTCTTTTGAATTTTCTTTGAAATCTACTTAGAGTAGGAGTAGATTAGTTGAATTTCATATCTAAAACTCATTTTATGTGATATATTTTATAAGTTTTAGAGTATACATTGCTATGTGCTATAATGATCATGATAATGATGCAATGAACGTGATATATTGATAATTTTAAGGTAGCAAGCCTAGAATCTTGCTTTTATTTAATTCTTTAACACAATACTTTGAGATTGAACATTAGATTTCTAGTATTTCAAGCTTCAACAATGAATTGACACTCACCCTTGTTAATAGTTATATGTAACCTCTGAGTTATCCATCTACCTTCTCTTTTTATTACTTTGATTTAAAATTTGACAATAACATACCCTATCACCCGAACCTTGGGGGATCAATGTTCCCTTTCAAGAGAGAACAATTGTTGTTCTAACCATTGGTGTATGTTGGCAATTGGGTTGATGTATCACTCAATAGGAAATGGTGCTAGAAGGAGGGCTTGAAAGTATTTAATTTAATTATTAAAATATCCAATTTTTCATTACTGTAATATTTGAAATTTTGATTCATTATTATAGTAGGTCTAAATAGCTTAATAGCCCAACGCTTATGGTTTAATTGTTACAGATTATTTAAGTCTTGAGCTTAATTCTTGATTTCTTGAATTCTAAAATTGCTTAATTTTCATTATTATGCTTTCATTATATCATATTACTTGACTGTTAAAATTGGAACCTAGGGTTATTATCACCAGGTCTAAGACCTCTAAAGGTGATACTAAATTTCATAGTCTTTCTCCTCCTAGAAGACCCAAAAATAGTAAATGTCAGTCAAGTACTCTTCCTCCCATTAATACCTCATCCCAACCCATCACACTATATATTGATCCATTTGTCACTCCATTAAGTACACCAATGGCAGCATTTACACCTTGGTTAGGTGGTAGTAGTCCACTGAATATACCTAGACCAGCCCATGATATGCCTAAGAATGCTAAAAGGTATTTTCCTAGGTATAGACATGATGGGGCTAGAATAGTTGAAGAGCACATACAAGCTTATAAGGATGCTTTGATTTGATTGCAGGTTGAACATGAAGATATTGCCTGTAGAATGTTTCCCCTCACCTTGGATGAATTAGCATATGATTGGTATATCAGTTTACCTATAAATTCCATCACTTCCTAGGTTGAGCTAGAAACAACATTCATCAACCAATTTAGATTACCCATAGACCTAGCTATTATATATCATCAATTTGTAGTAGCTAGAAGGGAGCCTAATGAGCCTCTAAGGCTATTCAATACCAGATTTCATAAGCTTTATAATAAGTTGACTCCACCCTATACACTTAACATTGATGCAACCATACAAATGTATTTTAGAGCTTTAGATCCTCTTACATCCATGTTTGTAAGGAGAGCACCTCATATCACCACTCTACCCATGGCATATAGTGAAGCCTTAACTATAGAACAATAATTAATACCTCAAGGTTTTGGAATTGGTCAATTACCTTCACTAGGACAACCAAGTGCATTTAACCAAGTCCCAATGATTAATCAAGCCCTTTCACAATAGTTTCCAATGTTGAATACTCTACCATATACAAATTTTAATCAGCCATATAATCCTATTACCATCCCTACCCATCCTATTACTCCACCATACTTAGATAACCAATTTACTACTCATAAGAATACTAAAAATAATACATTTTTAAATGTTAATCCTAATCAAAATATCCCAACCTTTCTAAATACTAATGCAAATTTGACTACACCAACATTTCTAAATGCTACTCAAAATCAAAATATACCTACTTTCTTGAATCCCACTACACCTACAAATAATACAACAAATCAGACTATTGTAGGATAAAATAATAATGCTAATTCCTAATTAGATAATCTACAAAGATTAGTCCAAAAACTTAGTAGTGATATGATTCAATTGCAAAAGTAGGTACCTTAGAATCCTCCTCCCAATAATCCACCTCAGAATAGGAACTTCAATTTCTAGAGAGTCAATCATCAATGGAATACACATCCAAATAATGGAGGAGTACCAAACCCCATTACCAATCAGAATCAGCCTAATACCATAGTCAATATTTTATATTTGGCCTTAAAAAATTGGTGTAGAGTGCATTCCACTACACAACATAGTGAAAATGATTGTCTTAAGTTCAAAATAACTTTAGATATACTTCAGAAAGAAATGGAAAACATGGAAATAATACCTAATGAAGAGAATACAAATCAAGCAAGCACTAGTAATGGAACAACCTTAGTAGTAGAAACTTTTGAATCATTAGAAGGAGATGAAGAAGGATATGATGGATCTTTAGAAGAAGAAGTACAAGCCTATAGGTAGTTCAAGAAAGGAAATCACAATTATATGCTTAGAAGCAAAGGTAAAGCACTAGTCACTTCTTCTACTCCACCTAATCATACTTCCATCCCTCCTGACACACAAGCCAACAATAATCCCAATCCACCTAAGGCTAATGTCCCACCACAACCACATAAAGGTTTAGAATAGGATAAACCTACATATAATATTGTAGAAGACTTGAAGAAAATAAAAGCAAACATATCTTTGTTTGAAGTTGCCCAACTAACTGACCAACAAGAACTATTAATTAAAGCATTTAGTGATCAAAATAAAATTGAATCCAAGAAAACCATGGATGCCCAATTTGTATCATGAAAATATAAAGGGGAAGCCCCTCCTTTCCTCTTGACTATTAGAATTGTAGGTAAGAATTTGCATAATTGTCTTGTTGACTCAGGAGCCTCAGGTAATGTCATGTCACATGTTGTTTGCCAAAAGTTAGGTTTGAAACCTGCTCCCTCTAATCGAGTAGTAGTTCAACTAGATAAAATAGAAGTTAATATGGTTGGTGTACTCAAGCATGTTCATATACAATTAGCTTTAAAACCTAGAATACAATAGTATATAGATATTCAAGTAGTAGATATCCTAGATGGATATGGAATGTTATTAAGTAGGGACTGGTCTAGAAATTTGAATGGATATATGGCCACTAATTTCTCTCACATGTGGTTGCCTTGGTGAGGAGTTGCAAACTAGATTAGAATAGAAAGAGAACCTAGACTTAAAGAGCTCATTACATACTATAATAAGACCAATGAAGTTCTCTATAATGAATCAAAATTAGGAGTTTACACTCTTGAAACCAAGCATATCATAGATAAGTCTGAAATTGAGATATCACCAAGTAAGTAAAGTAAAGATGAAAATCTAGTTTGGACTCTTAAGTTTGATGGATCCAAGTCTAGGTAAGGTAGTGGAGTAGGTGTTGAGCTAATTAGTCCTAAAGGAAAATCTTGTCTAGCAGCCTATAGATTATAATTCCCTTGTACCTACAATACTATAGAATATGAAGCATTGATATATGGACTACAATTAGCTCTAAGAAAGAATATTAAATGCTTAAAAGTGCTAGGAGATTTTGAGTTGGTGGTTAAACAAGTTAGAATTCAATATGCTTGCCATGATAAAAGGTTAATCCATTATAGGAATAGAGTAAGAGATTTAATTAATGAATTCCATGCTTTTAACATTAAACTAATTTCTAGAAGAAGCAATAGAATTGTAGATTCCTTGGTAGTGGCAGCAAGTACACTAAAACCCATGGATAACATAAGGCTTAAGAAATTTTCATAGAATTAGTAGCTTTCCCATCCATTCCAGATAACATACATAATTTTCAAGTGTTTGAAAATGATAAACATATGCAATATTTTATGACTAATTCTAGAATTTTTGAAAACTAGGTCATAGATGAAGATGATAGAATCCTGGATGAAGTTGATGCAGACAATGAGGTAACACTAAAAATAAATACAATCCCCAAAGGTATGGTTTCTCTTGAAAAACTATTTGATATAGACTATAAAAGTAATGAATGTAGAAAATCTTTATTTCAAGATAAAGCATATGATACAATAAATATAGGGACTAGTGAAAATCCTCAGAATGTTTTAATAGGAAAAGCTTGCACTAGTCAAGAAAGAGAAGGAATTATACAAGCTCTTAAAGATTATAAAGATGTCATAGCTTGGAGCTATGAAGATCTAAAAACATATAATCAAAAAATTATAACTCATACTATCCCTTTGAAACTAGAAACAAAGCCATTTAGGCAGAAACAAAGACCTATTAATCCATTGTTAGAACCCCTTATTCAGAAGGAAGTTCAAAAGCTCTTAGATGCACGTATTATCTTTCCCATTAGGCATTCCACCTGGGTAGCTAATATAGTACCTATTCAAAATAAAACTGGAGAAATTCACCTATGCATTGACTTTAGGAATCTTAATAAGGCTTCTCAAAAAGATAATTATCCTTTGCCTTCCATAGATCACATTTTACAAATGGTAAATGGATCTGAAATGATGTCTTTCTTAGATGGATATTTTGGATATAACCAGATTATGATAGATCCTAAGGATAGAATGAAGACCACATTTACCACTAAATGGGGTACCTTTGCTTATAAGAGAATACCCTTTGGATTGATTAATGCAGGTGCTACTTTTCAAAGAGCAATGGATTATGCTTTTAGAGACCTAATTGGAAAGTGCATAGTCATCTATGTTGATGATATTCCTATGTTTTCAAAGAAATATGCTAATCATGTTAATGATTTAAGAAAAGTATTCCAAAAATGTAGAGAACATGGTATCTCATTAAATCCTAAGAAATGCATTTTTGGAGTAACTGAAGGAAAAATTTTAGGTCATGTTATTTCTAAATATGGTATTTCAATTGACCTTGAAAGAGTAGAGGCAATACAAAAAATTCCTCTCCTAGGTAGTAAGAAAGAATTGAGATCATTCTTTGGAAAGATTAATTTTGTTAGAAAGTTCATCTCAGGATTTGTAGAGATAGTTAGACCATTGAATGATATGCTCAAGAAATATGTTGATATTACTTGGACTTTTGAAGCCCAAGAAACCTTTCAAGGAATTAAATATGCTATATCTAATGCTCCAGTTTTAGTGAGTCCTGATTATACACAACCATTTTACATCTATTCGTTTGCTTCTGAACATTCAACTGCTAGTGTCCTAACACAAAAGAATGAAAATAATGAAGAAAATCCAATAGCCTTTATGAGCTCCCCATTAAAATATGCCCAACTAAAATATACAATTATAGATAAACAGGCATATGCTTTAGTAAAGGTAGTGAAGAAATTCAGGCATTATATTTTACATAGTAGAATCTTTGTGATTGTGCCAGACCTAGTTGTCAAAACCATGCTAATGCAAAATGAATTAGGAGAAAGAAGAGGTAAATGGATGACAACCTTACAGGAATTTGATTTAGAGATCCAGCCTATGAAATTGGTCAGAGGCCAAGGATTAAGTAAAACATTAGCTGAAATAGATCCTCAAATCCTTTGCCAACAATATTCTATGGATAACATCACAACTGATGAGTGGTACCAAGATATTGTGTACTACTTGTTGAATAACAAATATCCAAATAATTTCAATGCTACTCAAAGAAGAGCATTACATCTAAAGAGTGCTAATTTCATGATCAAAGTAGGTACTCTATATAGAAGAAATTGTTGGGAAGCAATATACCCCCACTGAAAATAAAAAATTTGATCCTTTGAAAATATTTAATTTTTATTTCTGAGGGGACCCTCTTGAAGTTTTCAGTTTTTTAATCCATGTTTTGTTTTCATCAAGTTCTTAAATTTTTCTTGCACCGAGGTGTCATAAATGCTTTCTTGGAACATTCATTTGAATTAGGTTTTTTGAAATATTTATACATCAATGACATTATTTCAGATATAATACTTCAAAAATTTTAATTTTTAATGATTTTCCTAAGGTCTATAAATTAAAATCAAATTTTAGGGTTCTTTGAATTTGATCTTCTTTGTCTTAATTATATTCAAATTTGAAATCATCATAACTTTCGATAGAGGAATCCGTTTGAGGTGATTCAAATTATGGATGAAAGATCTTAAACTCCTCTTTGCAGTGATACCAAATTTGTAGGTTTTCAAACATGATTTGATTTCCATAAATAATAGTTTCTAATTACATCCAACAAACTTCTTAATGCAATAACTCTTGATACGGAGTAAATTTTCAAGTGTTAATAGATTCAGATACCCATTTGTCTCATTTAGACACCTAGAAATTTTTATTGAATTATAGCTACTTTCAATTTTCATCATATTTTTTACACCATATGAATGAGATTCTTTTGGGCAATTCAGATTTTTTTTTTAGTGTTAAAATTCATTTTCGAGCAATGAGAATCCTTCAAAAGAATTTTAAAGTACAAAATACAAATGAGTAGATTCATTGGAATCAATATGCAATTTTTGAAAAAATTACTAAGTGTTGAAAGAGAGGGTAGATAAATGAGTAGCCACCACACTCCAAGAGATCCTGAAACCCACCCATTTTATAAAGGAAGGAATCTTGGGTAGAGATATGGGACTCCATCAAAGAAGTGAGTATCCCAAAGTTCCACCCACCTTTAGGAGAAATAAATAATTTCTAAGTGAGAAGGACGGAGATATGGGACTCCATCAGGAAAAGTTAAGTCCCAAAGTTTTGTCCACACTCACAAAGAAAGAAAGCTAGAGTAAATAAATGGGACTCCTTTGGGAAAAGCAAAGTCCCAAGGTTTTGCACACTTTACAAAGGAATAAATTTATAACGATGAAATGGGACTCCATAAAAAAAAAGCAAAGTCGTAAAGCTCCACCCACTTTACAAAGGAAGAAAGCTAGGGTGAAGAAATGGGAAAAGTGAAGTCCTAAAGTTTTGCCTACTCTCAATAAAGAAATAAAACCAATATTCAAGAAATAAAATTCTAAGAATGAAGATTGGATAGAAAAGTGGGCATTATATGAGAAAGTAAGTATCCTAAAATGTCACCCATACTCTAGGACATCGATTTAGATAAAATGAAATTCCAAAGTCCTACCACATAGAGAAAAGAAAAAATTAGCTATGTGCTTCGGTGAAAATATTGGATATTGCTCAAAAGAAGTAAATATTGAAGCCCCTCCCAAGGCATTATCGGTGATTTTGGGCATTAGCGAAGAAAGTGAAGTCTCAAAACCCTGCCTAACCTTGTGGGAGGAAAAACGGGACCCCATCAAGAAAATAAGTGTCCTGAATATCTGCCTAAACCTGTTCAAAGAAATTAAAATATGCCAAGTATAAAGGAGTGCCAAAATTTTGGGAAGACAAAATTAATGAAAAGACCTAAAACTCTTCCCATGGAAATAAAGCTCTGAAAATTGGAAATAATGCTTGACAATGAGAAAATAGTCTTTCCATGGAATTTTTGCATCCAACCATTGAAGAATATTTGAATTGGTTCTCTAGTAATGAAAAATTGTGTAATACTAAAAAAGATTGATTTTAAATCCTAGAAAATAATTTGCTACAATACATTTGGAAAATTAAAAGGTTGAAACCTTAGAAAATTTAAAATTAATTAAATTAATTATTTTTCTAATGTTCTAACCTTTGTCCTTTTTCAATTTTTGTAGAAATTTTATGGTGGCCACATTTAATGATAGAAGTAATGGTGAAAGCAAGGACAAACTTGGAATTTCAACGGAAACCAAGCAAGAGCGATCGTGCAGAAATAGAAGATGCATAAAATTGATGATTCACCCAAATTTTGTAGGGCTCGCCGTAAATGAATACTTTATTGAGGCATGGCCAAAGTGATGCGGATTGAATGAACATACCTACAACTAGTTGGAAAGTGAAAACATCTATGTGTAATCTTCATTTTATGAAGATAAGATCAAATCATGTCTTCTCCATTTATGGGAAGATACCTAAGTAGATTTTTAGAGTAGTTGGAGTTGAACAAGACTATTAGAATTTGTTTTTATATTATGCAAAACCCCATATTGGGATTTTAAATTATTTTGTCTTGACTGGGAGCTTGATATTTTTTTGAAAATATCATAGCATATCCTGAGTCTATATATACTCCCATAAATTGTAAAATCTATATGCAAAAACTTGGAATAGAAGACTTCTTGCAATATTTGATAAATATTGTTGGTTTTTTTCATTATGTACCTGAGGCTGGTGTGACATCATTTTTTGAAACAGCATGGCCAGGAGGCTAATATTTTTCAAACTATGATAAGTGCATTTTATTATATTTTTGTCTCACTTAAGGATTTATTTTAATTTGATTGTAAACTTGTGATTATTGAGGTTATGTTATGTTGTTGAGCTTCATCCCATTTTTTGTATGCTTGAGGAAACTAAAAGCTTACTATTTGGGTTTCTATTCTATTTTTTTTTTCCTCACTGCGTGAGCTAGACTATTTGTGAGAAATATCAATTGTCGCTAACCTCCATTTTGTTTGTAATTTTCTTTCTATCCTATGTTGTTTTGTCCTATGCTCAAGGTTGAAAGCGGTCTTAGAAAGCTAGATACTTTCTTCATCTGATGTTATATTATTGTGAAGCTAGGTAATTTAATTAATTTTAGTAGTTATAATTTCCAATTGGACTAGACATTCTCTCTTTCCTACTCTACCCCACTCTCTCTGTTTTTACTTTGAAAGGTCTCATTTTATATATCTTAAAATTCTTTGTTCTTTTAATCTATTAAAATTCAAATATCTATATCAAAAAAACTATAAATATGATCATGAATAAAAAAAAAATACCATTAAACATTGATGAACAAATTTTGAACCTATTGCACGTAAAACATAGTCTACTTGGAACTATTCCAAAAGTGGAAAAGAGTGAAAGCATTCAACCTGACTCTATAGCTCACACCTTGGATAGCCAACAAGATCCTAAAGATAGAGGGATTTATTTCCTTTAAGTGTTATTCATTTTTTTAATATTTACTCTTCGTAGGGTGTGCATGAAATACCAATCAATATTTAAATTGGTGCTAGAATGAGGACCACATAGTTTATCAAATATTTGCATGTTTAATTGAATTTGAGAATACAATTTTATACTGTGCTTTATCATCAAACATCAAATCGCTTACCCGCATAATATTGAAGGTCGTTTAAATTTGGATTCTACTTTTAGAGTAACCAGATATCATCCAAGATCTAGATATCTCCTCATGTCTGAGTTGGAAATCCCAAGGAGAAGCAATACCAAGAGATCTAAATCTTTATCCAACAATTTTTTATCTTTGGTAGTGGTTCCTCAAGATGTGACTCATAATACTACCATTAATTAGATAGCCATGGCCAACTGGTTAGGTTCCACTACTTTGAATATCCCTGATGCAGCCCATGATTTACCTAGAAATCCTAAGAAGTATCTTCCCACCTACAAGCATGATGAAATTAGGATAACATAAGAACATTTGGTAGCCTTTAAGAATACTTTAAAACTATTAAATATGTTGCATGAATATGTGGCCTATATATTATTCTCATTTACTCTCTATGAGGGAGCATATGATTGGTTTTTTAATCTTACAAATGACTCTATCACCATATGGGATGATCTAGAGAAATTGTTTAAGTCCCAATTCAATCAAGATATTGATCACATCATGTTCTATCAACAACTTTTCAACATTAATACGGAATCCGATGAAACCATTAGGTCTTTCAATGTGAGATTCCAAAAGGCTTATGGAAGAATGATTGGTCATTACATCCCCAATGTAAATCTGGTATTAGAAATTTTTAAGAATACCTTAGATCCAGTAATCTCAATTTTCCTCAAGAGAGACACGAATATCACAAACTTGATAGAGGATTATAAGAAAGCTTTGACTCTTGAAATATAGTTGGGACCTTAACCTTTGAACAGTCCTATTGAGTGGTATTTTCACCCGATTGTGAAAACACACTCTCCGATAGGATTTGGGTTCTAAATCCTCTGCTTGCAAAGAAATTAAACATGTAACTTCTCCAAGGTTCTTGTTATGTTAGCATTCTGCATCTGTGTATTAATAATCTCAAATAAAGATATTTAATTAAAATGCTTGGAACACCTTAGTGGTTGCAAGTAACTGAAAACAAGGGGCACTGTGGTTTATTTTACTATGAAAATTTAATGATTGTTCATTGAACCCTGATAAAGTAAATGTGATTTGGTCTCTATATGACCATGCTGTAACTTCAAAATAAAATTTAATGAAATGCCATAACATGAATGGAATTATTTATGGATTTTGAAGTTTTTTAATTTTTTATTTTATTTTAATGCTTGAAAAATAAAATTGGAGCTTCTAAAAAATAAAGTGCAGCAAAAAGAAAATAAAATGCAAAAGAAAAGAAATTAAAATTGCATTCAGTTTGATGCTATCCCGTCCTGGCAAAACCGAAGATGTGAGGTTTCCATGCATGCAACCTAACCTATTGAACCTGCAAAACACGCACAATCCAGATAAGTTAAGTGTTGGTCTCGGGGTTTTATTGTGATCTTTCAGATTTAGACATTCGCATGAAGCAACCAAGAGAACTTGCATTCAACTTCACCTATAAGCCTAGAAATTCGAAAAAGGGAAAGATAAACATTAAAACATGCATGCAGAAAATAACTCCTTCTTTCTTGCCAACAAGATGCAAATTTTTGAACACTCCTGCATTAAAGATAAATCTTGTTACAATAGCAGAACATCTGGTTTTCTCAAAACCAGAAAAAGGAAGAAAATAGCCCCAAGCAGGCCCAGAATGGCATCTCGCCTTAGGCACTGCAACTCTGCCCATAGCGGTTTCCGACCCTCGTATCTATCCTATGCTTCTGCTTTTAAAGCTTGGCAATGCTCTCTGTTTCGCCCTGTGACGCTTCGTTTCATCTTCCAGATCGCTTCGCTTCACCTTCCCGATTGCTTCGTTTCATATTCCCGCCTTTCGAATTGCTTTTGAATTTATGTTTAATGCTGAAACGTTTGATAATATTCTATGAATGTAACGTTTCTGTAACCCTTATACATGTATGCCACGTGTTCTGCACTTTTTTGCATCTTCTGTAACGGCCCCATGAAAATCATGACAAAAAATAGCATGTAACTCTGTTCCTCTGCCTGCACAGCGAAAACGCGACATGTCGCGATATCGCGACATTTTTCTATCAGCAGCCTTTCTGTCTTCATGCACAGTGAAAATGCGACATGTCGTGAAATCATGACATGTCGTTTTTTTCTTTCACTTTTTTTTTTTTGGAAATCGTGACACTTTTCTCCGTACCATCTTGCTTTCGTCGTGAAATCGTGACGCTTTTCTTTCGGTCTTTTGATTTGCCAGAAACGACATGTCATGAAATCGTGACATATTTTCTTTCCGTACCACTTTGTGCTTAGAGCCGTAAACGTGACATGTCGCGATATCATGACGTTTTTCGCTTCATGCTCCTTTGCTACTTTTGTCACGAAATCGCTATGCTTTTCGTGCCTTGCCCTGTTTGACTGGTTTGACCCATGATTTTGTGACATGTCACGATTTCGTGACACTTTTCATTTTTCTCCGACGGAGACATCATGAAATCGTGACACTTTTCATTTTTCGAGGAACACGTCGCGAAATCGTGACACTTTTCATTTTCTGCGATGCAGACACGTCGTGATATCGTGACACTTTTCATTTTTAGCGATCATGCAACACGTCACGAAATCGTGACACTTTTCATTTTTCGCGACGATGGCGCGACATGTCGCGATATCGCGACACTTTTTCATCCTTGTGCAATTTTGCCCCTTTTTCTTGATTTTTAGCATCTGGGTCACTGAGATCTTCTTTGAAAGCATGCAAAAAATGTGGGTCCCCAATTTTGGGGTGTGTTGTGGATCAGCCACAACAAATGGCGACTCTGCTGTCAAATGCTCTTGAGCATTTTAGTGAGAACCCTACCTGGAAGTATACAAACTCGAAAACATGTGTTAGCACATAAGAAATATAAACAAATGCCCATAGATCAGAAATATATGAATCATCAGAATCATCAAGTATCAGCTCGGTGTGTGCAATGTGTTTTCATTCCCTATCGTTTGAAATTGATCAACATTCCATCGTCAGTTTTACATGAATGCATATGTGAGATTGTGAATGATTTGTGTAACCTAATAAATATGCTAAGAGATTTTGCTTTTATAAAAGGCATAGTCTTTCTTCTAGTATCATACACAAACATTCAAGATTATCAAACCCTCTTAGGATCAACTATATGTATAATGAATTGCTTTATTAGATCCCAAAGTTGGTTATGAGTCCCTACTATCTTGAACCCATGTGCAAGTGAATGTGAAATCAGAACTTTGGGGAATCAGACTCCCAACCTAATCGAGATGGGAGTTTAACCCTATCCTTACTATTCTGATTTGGAATTCATTACCTCACTTTGAGCAAAATAATTTAACCAATTATGGAAGAAATGGTCATGCTAGTCTAACCCTTTGGACAATCAAGTGGTCTTGTTTTTTAGACAAGACATGTTGCCATGCATGGGCATACTTAACCCCATAATCCAAGACTTATCTTCATTTCTTTGGACCTTGGGGATGACTACCCATCCTTTGCAGAGGACAAGTAGTACGATCCTTCCAATCCAATATAAATATGAGATGGGAAAAATTAATTTTTTACTTCTTGGACCTTAGGGATGACTACCCATCCTTGCTAGGGACATGTAGTACGATCCTTCCAATCCAAGCTTTAGATAAAAATGGAAAATATTAATTTTATTGCTTAGACCTTGGGGATGACTACCCATCCTTTGCAGAGGACAAGTAGTACGATCCTTCCAATCCAAGATTTATCATGAAATGAGACATAGGAGCTTTGGGGAATCGGATTCTCAACCTAAGCGAGATGAGAATTTATGCCCTATCCTTACTACTCCATGTAGGTCAAATCAAAGCTTTGGGGAGTTGGATCCTCAACCTAAGTTCGATGAGGATTTAGCCCTATCCTTACTACTCTGATTTTAGGCTTTAAGCTTTATGGAAGTGGTCAAAACCACTGTCTTAAGGATCATGTTGCATAAATAGGATAGACATGAAATACTTCTTTCGCCCAACCTTTTCTTCCAAGCAAGGTTTTGATCATTTTGCTCAAGATCCTTTTTAATGTGTATAAAATGTGCTTGGTTCTAGATATCTCAAGACTCAGTTCCCAACCTTAGGATTTTCTTCTTATTTATGTGATAGCATAACCTTAAGAGGATTTGACACACTTTAATGATTTGTATTTGAAATGCATTTGCAACTAAGATGGCATGTATGTGCAAAGTGAGATGTAATATGAATGCATTGTCTTTTGAAATGCGAGATGAAATATTGCCATATAAAACTGACTACTTCATGCATCACAAGTTTCAAACGATATTATTAAATTGTTTGTGTTACTTGTGGAGCTTCTACAACACAATTCCAATGTTCCATATTTCCCCGATCTAGAACATAAGTTAGCATCTCAAGGCAACTTTTTCATCATTTTTTTTTTTTATAGACAAACAAAACATGTCAAATAAACACACAACTTTAAATTAAAACTTATTCAATCCAAAACCAAACTGCAATCCCAAAAATGAAAATTTGAAAACACAAACCAAAACCCAAAAACCAAAATCTATATACAAATGTACACTATAATACAAGATGATGCAAAGCTTGGATTATCACTTTCCTGGATCCCAAACATGATTAGAACATTTCAACAAAAATATAACATGATATGCATGCCAAATGTTGTGGGAATCCAACAAAAACAAGACAAGACCAAACAATGCAACAAATTTCCACTTGCCATGCTCACCATACCAATTTGATTTAGTTCCAATAATACTCCCATAGGTGAGCATCAAATTACTAAAATGATTAGACAATAAATGATTTTCAATTTTATCATGTCTATTCTTTAAAATGTAAACTTCATAATTCCATCCTTGATTTAGAATTAGGCTATCTTCTTCAAATATGCAATTTTGTAAGTAGGAGCCTATTTCTACAAATTTCAAAGCCAAATCATTTTCCAAATTTGTAGGCCAATCAAATTTGTGTAACAATTTACAAGCATCTAGGATATTTACTAAATTAGGATCATTAAAAGTTTTTATCCTAGATTCAATTAGTAATTGTTGATGAATTTGGTTTAACAATTCAAGTGCATCAACTTCTTTTCCATTCATTAAAACAATGTTATTAAAGGTGTGATTAAAAATTATACCTTGTTTTTCATTTACCTTTAATGACATTTCATCATTCAAATTATTTAAATTCAAAATATGGTCATGCAAATTTTCAATCCTCAAACATTCTTGGTCAAAGTGTATGTCCCATGACTCATCTTGATGATCCTTCATTTGAGTTGCTTCCAATTGATCAATCTCTTTGTCATTTGGTTCCAATTCTTTGTTCACTATCCATGGTATCTCTTCATTTGAATCCTCAAAATCATCATGCAAACTTGCATCCACACTTTCAATGAATTTATATTCAACATGATCAAATTTTGTCACCTTTTCAAATCTTGTGAATATGAGATCTTCGTATGATGTAGAAGGTTCAACATCCCGCATATCAAGTGAAATATGAGTTTCATCTATAGGGATGTGAGAAAAGAATGCATTATCATATCTCCCCCAACCATTGTAAAAATCGTCATCCAAATCCATAGAATGAAATTCCATGATGTTTGTGACATGATCTTTTGATTCATTCATAAATTCTTTTTCTTCTTTGTCCTTGGTAATAGGATCATTATAATCTTCCAAAATTTGATGAGATTTGAAACCCTCTTCCAAAACATCCTCAAATTGTACAGGAGTTGTAATATCTTCCTTTGAGTAGGCGATTATGTTGTCCTGTATATCAATTGGCACACAAGTTTCATTAGTAGTTTTGGAATGAGTGAAGTCTTCCCACTTCTTCCAAGCATCATAATAATCATCTTTCAAAATCAAGTGGTGACGTTCAACTACTTCTTCAACATCTTCCAATTCATCAATGTGTTTCTCATCAAATTCATCTTCACCTTCCTTAGATGGTTCAATTATTTCCAAAAGTGGGTCATTTCTTGAATTCAAATTTATAAGGCTATCATTGTCCAAATTAGTAACCCATGATTCAATTTTATCATAATTTGGAGGGTGAAGAATTTCTTGATCTTTAATTTTACACATCTCATCAATAGTATCTTCCAAGAACAAGTGGTGAAATTCTATCATGTCTTCAAATTCATTTATTGGTTTTCTTCCCATTTCACTTTCAACCACTTCATTCAATTCTATGGTGGGTTCCATCCTATCACATATATCAAACATTGTTGAATTTAGAACCCCTTCATCTAGATAATCGTGTATCTCTATGAATGAGCTCATTTCTGCATAATCCTCACTAGTGGATGTTGGCTTATCAATTTGCACCTCCTCGTGGACTACATCTAAGGTGGTTGTAAGATTTGGATATTCAAATTCATCCCCTTGATCATTTACCTTAGATATCATTGGAGTGGAGGGTGCTATGTTTGATGGTTGGTGTAGGTTGGCATCAAAAGAACAATCTCTCATGTGAACATGTTGTGCCTTTTCTTCTTCAAGACCTTGTCGTTCTATCTCTTCTAAGACCTCATGGATTTTCTCTAGGGACAAACCACTCAGTTTTTTCCTCAATGAGTGAAGCAAGTGTGGGGTGTATGGCTCCTAGGTATACTTCCATGGCTTCCTCTTCCAATGTGTTAAAATTTTCCCACATTTGGGAGTGCAACTCACGAAATCTTCCATTGAATTGACTCAAGGATTCATTAGGCTCTTTACATATGGAGGTAAACTGATTTTTCAAGATTTCTAAGTCAACCTGATTACCAAAATGGTAAAGATAGGCTGCTTCTAGTTGTATCCAAGAAGTCCTAACCTCCATGGGTAGTTGGCTATACCAAAAGAATGGTCTATCATCCAAAATGTATGCAAATAACTTACAAGCCACCTCCTCATAGAAAATCTGGAATTTACATAATGTATCCTTGTAGACATGCAGTTTTTGCAAGTATCCTAGTGGCACCTCTTGATTAAAACACCGTAAAAAATCCAATAACATTGTAGGAATTTGATAGGGTACCACAGGTATAGATAAACCCTCATAATGATCCTCTATCATTGATACCATTCTCTCTCTTAGAGACACTATTTCAGCTCTCAGGGATACCATTTGCTCCTCAAGTGTTGCCATTAGTGAAACTTAAAATGTAATTTTAGAACCAAATCTATTGAATATTCAACCTGCAAGGTAAAAAAAAATCAAGTTAGCATCAACCAAGAGATGTACTTATTAAAATCAAATGTCAAGTAATTGCATGAGACCAAAATTTTCAAAATTAAATCAAATCACATATTTTTGTATGAACAATCAGAAAAGTGTTAGAATAATATACAACATACCTGAATTAAAATAGAACAAGTAAATAAATTCAGGCCGTCCTTTTACAATCTGCTGAGTGTTAGAGGACTAAAGCATAAAAAATTTAAATTTAAATAACACTAAAATAAACCCGTTCGGCCCTCCTAGCACCAATCCGTTGAGTGGTGTTAGAGGCCGAAGATGCTAATAAAATGGACTTGAAATATTTAGCAATGTAAAGCTCTTAAACAATTATAAACCCGTAGCATCTAAAATCATGATAAAATAAACTTTTCAGGCCCTCCTTCTAGCGCCAATCTGTTGAGTGGTATTTTCACCCGATTGTGAAAACACACTCTCCGATAGGATTTGGGTTCTAAATCCTCTGCTTGCAAAGAAATTAAACATGTAACTTCTCCAAGGTTCTTGTTATGTTAGCATTCTGCATCTGTGTATTAATAATCTCAAATAAAGATATTTAATTAAAATGCTTGGAACACCTTAGTGGTTGCAAGTAACTGAAAACAAGGGGCACTGTGGTTTATTTTACTGTGAAATTTAATGATTGTTCATTGAACCTTGATAAAGTAAATGTGATTTGATCTCTATATGACCATGCTGTAACTTCAAAATAAAATTTAATGAAATGCCATAACATGAATGGAATTATTTATGGATTTTGAAGTTTTTTAATTTTTTATTTTATTTTAAAGCTTGAAAAATTAAAATTGGAACTTCTAAAAAATAAAGTGCAGCAAAAAGAAAATAAAATGTAAAAGAAAAGAAATTAAAATTGCATTCAGTTTGATGCTATCCCGTCCTGGCAAAACCGAAGATAATGAGGTTTCCATGCATGCAACCTAACCTATTGAACCTGCAAAACACGCACAATCCAGATAAGTTAAGTGCTGGTCTCTGGGGTTTTATTGTGATCTTTCAGATTTAGACATTCGCATGAAGCAACCAAGAGAACTTGCATTCAACTTCACCTATAAGCCTAGAAATCTGAAAAAGGGAAAGATAAACATTAAAACATGCATGCAGAAAATAACTCCTTCTTTCTTGCCAACAAGATGCAAATTTTTGAACACTCCTGCATTAAAGATAAATCTTGTTACAATAGCAGAACATCTGGTTTTCTCAAAACCAGAAAAAGGTGGAAGAAAAATAGCCCCAAGCAGGCCCAGAATGGCTTCTCGCCTTAGGCACTGCAACTCTGCCCGTAGCGGTTTTCGACCCTCGTATCTGTCCTATGCTTCTGCTTTTAAAGCTTGGCAATGCTCTCTGTTTCGCCCTATGACGCTTCGTTTCATCTTCCAGATCGCTTCGTTTCACCTTCCCGATTGCTTCGTTTCATATTCCCACCTTTCGAATTGCTTTTGAATTTATGTTTAATGCTGAAACGTTTGATAATATTCTATGAATGTAACGTTTATGTAACCCTTATACATGTATGCCACGTGTTCTACACTTTTTGCATCTTCTATAATGGCCCCATGAAAATCGTGACAAAAAATAGCATGTAACTCTGTTCCTCTGCCCACACAACGAAAACGCGACATGTCACGATATCGCGACATTTTTCTGTCAACAACCTTTTTGCCTTCATGCACAGCAAAAACGTGACATGTCACGAAATCATGACGCTTTTATCTCCGTACGCCTTCGGCCCCAACCTATCGCGAAATCGCGACGTTTTTCACTTGATATGCTTTCGGCAACTTCGTGAAATGTGATGTTTTTGGTTAGAAAAGCGACATGTCGCGATATCGCGACAACTTTTCATTTCGTACACTTCGCTTTCGAAATCACTACGCCTTTTCTTTCAAATCGTGACACTTTTCAGTCCGTACCATCTAGCTTTGTCATGAAATCGCGACGCTTTTCTCTTTCGCTCTTATTTGTATTGGTCGCAAAACGTGACATGTCATGAAATCGTGACATATTTTCTTTCGTACCACTTCTTGGAGCCG
This sequence comes from Wollemia nobilis, assembly GCA_028583015.1. NCBI lineage: Eukaryota > Viridiplantae > Streptophyta > Pinopsida > Araucariales > Araucariaceae > Wollemia > Wollemia nobilis. The sequence goes on along the minus strand of JAQPPZ010001711.1, from coordinate 1,853,937 downwards.
CAAAACGACATGTCGCGATATCGCGACGTTTTTCGCTTCATGCTCCTTTGTTGCTTTTGTCATGAAATCGCTACGCTTTTCGTGCCTTGCCCTGTTTGACTGGTTTGACCCATGATTTTGTGACATGTCGCGATTTCACGACAATTTTCATTTTTCTCTCACCCTCATCCGACAACACGTCACGATAATCGCGACACTTTTCATTTAGAACACCAACACATATGGAAAAATCGTGACACTTTTTCATTTTCGGTCGCGATCGGCAACACGTCGCGAAATCGTGACACTTTTCATTTTCTGGCAGCGATGGCGCGACATGTCGCGATATCGCGACACTTTTTATCCTTGTGCAATTTTGCCCCTTTTTCTTGATTTTTAGCATCTGGGTCACTGAGATCTTCTTTGAAAGCATGCAAAAAAGGTGGGTCCCCAATTTTGGGGTGTGTTGTGGATCAGCCACAACAAGTCCTATGATACCCTATGTTATATAGAATGCACTTATTTTGAATCCCATTCCACATCATATGTTAGTGCTAGCATGCCAAGGTCTACCTAAAGAAACTTCATTATCCTTGATACACACTGAGCATGTGCAAAACATAAATAAGGAATCTGATAAAAATAGGGTGGAAGATGTATCTAGGATGGTCCAAAAATTGGTAAAATACTTCTTGATTTTTAAGAGACAAGTCTCTAGAGAAGAAAGTTCTAACATTTTTCCTTACCAACATAATAGATTCTTCAGATCTTAATATGAAGCTAATAAGTATTAAAACAAAGGAAAGGAACCTGAAGTGAACATTTGTGACTTCACTTTACCTAATTGGTGTAGGATTCATGGGAATATCTCAACATGGGGAGTTATAATATTTAGATTTTTGCAATACTTTTGAGTCTTTGTCTGGTGAATTGAGTTTTCCTAAGAATCAGATAAATATTGATGGTGTTATTTTATCCAAACATAGTGCTACTATGGTTCTATATTAATTTTCTTTCCTATATGAGTCAAAAATATTGTGGATATGCCTATGGATGAAGTACAAGATTTTTAATAGTTTAGAAGTGATAATTACAATATTAAGAACAAAATATAGAGCCCAACACTACATCTACACCTCCTAAAAACTCTTACAACATTCCTCTTGATCCTTATCTAAATAATAATCCACCTCCACCTAAAGAGGGATATTCGAAAGTGTAGTATGGATTTGCAACTCTACTTAAAAAAATATATAATATAGTGGACATGAAGAAAAATAAGGATAAAATGACCCTCCATGAGTTGGCATAGATTATTGAATAGAGGGATAAATTGATTAAGACTTACTCTAGATCCTTTGATATACCTCCAAAAAAGGAGAAGAATATGGTAAATGCAAATATGGTGATCTACAAAGAGAACGTTGAAGTTCCACCTTTCCTGCCAATAGTTTGCATATTTAGAAAAAAATTGCATAATTGTCTGGTGGATTATGGTGATTTAGCTAGTGTCATGCTTCTATCTATTTGCTAAAAATTGGGATTAAATCCTATGAATTCTAAGAGGAGAGTCCTTCAACTGGATAAAATGAAGGTCAAGGTGATTGGTAAACTTCAAGGTATACACATCTACTTAGCATCTGAGTTGAGGGTACAACACAAAATTAACATTCAGGTGGTAGATATCCCTATGGGATAAGTAATGCTTCTAAGAAAAAAATGGTCAAAATATTTGAATGGGGCATTTGGCCACTATTTTTTCACACATATGGTTTCCTTGGAAGTGTGTGGAAAATAAGTTAAGGATTGATAGAGAGACTTAATATAAACACATGATAATTGAATATAATGTAAAAAATAAGGATGTTAAATTTACTGATGCATATATTGGGGTTTATAATTTGATAATTGCACAAAAGGTGAAACAAGTTAAATCTATAACAAATCAAAACAATGATATTTTGACATTACACATTTATGGTGCTAAGTCTAAGCAAGGCTCAGGTACAAGATAAAATTATAGAAATTCCACTAGTGAAATAGAAACTAAAATTTGAAACATTGGAATAGTAGAGCAACAATAGAATGTTCAAATTATTAAGAACTGTAACCCACAAATAAAGTATGATCTCATTGAGTTGTTATATAGGTCTAAGGATGTTGTGGTCTGGTCTCATAAAGGCATTAAGATGTTTCATCCTGGGGGATTTACACATAAATCCCTTTGAAATTATTTTATAAACCTTCTAGGAAAAAAAAAAGATATGTTAATACCTTGATTCTAAAGGAAGTAGAAAAAATGTATGTGCTTTAGACTGATAGAATAATATACAAGCCGGTTCTAAAAACTTTACCATTTGCTTCACTATGGAACTAAATAAATTAATGATCATGTAGATGCAGAAACCTGTGTTAGACTTGATTAATTTGTAGGATAAGAAACTTCAAGCCTTGGAGCATTTCAGTTGGTTTGATAAGAGAGAAAAAGTGAAGGCCTTAAAACTTGTGAACCTGGTGCTCCTATGGGATAAATACCATGATAAGAAAGGTAAACACACCAATTTGTAGCCTTTGTGGATAGGTCCATACCAAATCACAAAAATTTTGGGTAACAATGCATTTCGTCTATAGGACCTAGAAGGTAATTTTCTGAACTTACTTGCCAATGGTCAATATCTGAAACATTATTTCTTTGCTTTTACATTTGGTAAATTATTTGAGTAATCATAGAGACCTTTGTACAAATGTATATATTATAATGAAAACAAAAAAAAATAGTGCTTTTGTTTAGTTTTTTTTATCAGTATTAAGTTTCTTTAGATTTTATTTATTCTCATCTCTTTCCTCTTTTGAGTCTTTGTATCGGTTTTGTAGTTTAGAGAAGGATGATTTTTATGAAAAGGATGTTCTAAGTAGGGAGAAAGTGGTAATGCTTTTTATTCAAAATGATAGTAGAGATATAGTTTGGATTTTGTACCTTGATCGCTATAATTATTTAATCATAAAATAATTGTTAATGTTGTTTGGCTGAAGAACTCCCAAGGAATCCAAGAAAAGTTAGTCATAAGAGGAAAAATCTGATTCACAAAGATCACTTTAAATACTCCAAATATGTTGTTGGAATCTAAGCTGAAATGGTTAGTTGATTAGTTATTTGGTTAATAATACATCAGGGCAAGTGTAACTTTAAAACCTCCAGTAAGACTTCTCAGCTCTATCTATTTCTAAAAAAAGAGAAATAAAAAGAAAAGGAGAGTTCTACAAAAAACGGAGAGAGAGTTTCATAATAAAAATAAGATAGCCAAGACTTTTGAAAGAGGAATTTCAGACACATTCACCAGGGCTATAGATTCCCAATGGCTGTGAACCAAGGTTTTGAAAATCTAAGAGTAACTTTGTCCTAGCAATGAAGCTCTACTCAAATAACCATGTGTAATCTAAACAACCTAATTAATCCTTAGTAAGAATTCTAAGTCACGAATTTCTTTGGAGGAAGGATTTATACACTACAATCACACATCAAAGTTTTCTTTGAATAATTCAACCTAGATGATAGTTAAAATATTTTGAAAATCCTTGTGGTAAGTTGTGCATTATTTAAATTATTTTAAAACTAGAGTTCTAGTTTCCAAATAGTGCTACTATTTCCATGTAGATGTCGTAATTTTTTGAGAAGCAACACACCCCCACTGAAAATAAAAATTTTGATCCTTTGAAAATAATTAATTTTTATTTTCGTGGCAACCCTCTTGAAGTTCTTGGTTTTTCTAATCCAAGTTTTGTTTGCATCAAGTTCTTAAATTTTGCCTACACCAAGGTGTCAAAAATGCTTGCTTGGAACATTCATTTGAATTGGATTTTTTGGAATATTTATGCATCAATGACATTATTTTAGATTTAATACTTTAAATTTTTTTATTCTTAATGATTTTCCTAAGGTCTAAAAATTAAAAACAATTTTTAGGGTTCTTTTTTTTTTGATTGGTAGAAAGGGTGTTGAAAGGTCCCTGAACCTTGTACAAGAGATTTACATGATTTCTAGATCGACCAAGGTGGTCCAAGAACTAAAGATCAAAGAACGAGCAAAATGCCACACAAGGAAAGGTGTCACAAAATCGCAACCAGTTTGGAAATGATGTCGCAAAATTGTGACATGTTGCACCATTGCATCCAAGAGAGGAAGAGAAGTCATGAAATCACGACAAGAAGCGGCATCGGAGCCGAAGGAGAGAAAGTGTCATGAAATCATGACATGTTGCAAGGTTGCTGCCAGAAGAAAAGAAGTGTCGTGATATCCCGACATGTTGCAAGGTTGGTGCCAGAAGAGAAGAAGAGTCACGAAATCGTGACAAGCAGCGTTATCGTGACCAAAGAAGAAAAAGTGTCACGAAATCACAACATGATGGATGTGATAAAAGTGTCTAGTCGCTAAAATGTGATATTTGGCTGCGGTCTTCCATCAGCCACAAAATTAGGATTTTCAAAATTTGGAATTGGCTAATATTTGGGACCTTTGACCAAGGCCCATTAGCCAAAAAAAATGGGTGCAATTTACTGGGGGGTTGATTCGCCCCAATTTTATAATAATTTGACCATTTTAAGTTTAAATTTCCAACATTACCCCTAATAATAGCTAATATTCTACATGCGTTTAGACACTATTTGCCTATATTTTGAAACTGATTCACCAAATTTTTATAAGTATATTTTGGGGATGACCCCTTATGCATAACCCTGATCCCAAAATGTCGCCCATACTCTAGGGTGAGGATTTTGGTGAAAGTGAAGTCCGAAAGTTCCACCCACTTTAAAAAAAGAAATAAAACCTAAAAAGGTAAATAAATGAGATGTTATCACATCCCAATAAAACCTAAAATGTCACCCATGCACATTATCACAAATATTAGAGTGTGCTAAGTATAAAATGAAAACCTAAATATTAAAAAATTAAAAAATTTCAAAGGAGAGAAACAAGGGCAGAAATTTTAGATATTTGTGAATAAAATGAGATCCCAAAGTCTTTCCACTTAGAGAAAAGGAAAAATTAGCTAAGTTCTTGGAAAAAATATTGGACATTGTTGAAAATAAGTAAATCTCGAAACCCCACCCAAGGTATTGTTGGTTATTTCAGGCATTAGCAAAAAAATTGAAGTCCTGAAACCCTACCCAACCTTGTGGGTAGAAAATTGGGACCCCATCAAGAAAATAAGTGTTTCAAATGTCCACCCAACCTTGTTCAAAGAAATTAAAATGTGCTAAGTATAAAGTATTGATGAACTTTTGGGAAGAAAATATTAATGGAAAGACCCAAAACTCTTCCCATGGAAATAAAGCTTCGGCAATTGGAAATAATTCTCGGCAATGAGAAAATGGAGTTTTCCCATGGAATTTTTGCATCCAACCATTGAAAAATTGGTGCCCTAGAAATTAGCAATGGTGTAATGCTAGAAAAGATTGATTTTAAATCATAGAAAATAATTTGCTACAATACCTTTGAAATTTTAAAAAATTAAAAGGTTGAAACCTTAGAAATTTTAAAATTAATTATTTTTCTAATATTCTAAACTTTGCCCTTTTTATTTTTTGTAGAAATTTGTTGGTGGCTGCGTATAATGATAGAATTAATGGTAGAAGTGAGTATGAACTTGGAATTTCAATGTGAACCAAGCAAGGGCGATCATGTAGAAATATAAGATGCATGAAATTGATGATCCTCCCAGATTTTGTAGGGCTCACCACAAACGAAGACTTTATTGAGGCATGACCAAAGTGATGCGTATTGAATGAACATACCTGCAATTGGCTAGAAAGTGAAAACATATACATGCAATCTCCATTTGATGAAGATAATATCATATCATCTCTTCTCCATTTATGGCAAGATACCTAGGTAGATTTTTAGAGTAGTTGGAGTTGAAAAAGACTATTAAAATTTATTTTTATACTATGCAAAGTCCTATAGTGGGATTTTAAATTATTTTTCCTTGAATTGGAGCTTGATATTTTCTAAAAATATCATGACATGTCGTGAGTCTATATATACTCCCATAAAATGTAAAATATGAATGTGAAAACTTGGAACAAAAGACTTCTTGTAATATTTGATAAATCTCATTGGTTTTTCTTCATTTTGTACATAAGGCTAGTGAAACATCATTTTTTGAAATAGCATGGCCAGGAGCCTAATATTTATCATACTGTGATAAGTGCATTTTCTTCTATTTTTATCTCTTAAGGATTTATTTAATTTGATTGTAAACTTGTGATTGTTGAGGTTATATTATGTTATTGAGCTTCATCCCATTTTTTGTATGCTTGAGGAAATTAAAATCTTAAGGTCTGGGTTTATGTTCTAATTGCTTTGCCCTTACTGGACGAGGTAGATTTCTAGTGAGAAACATCAATTGTCACTGGCCTCCATTTTGTTTGTAATTTTCTTTCTACCCTGTGTTGTTTTATCCCATGCTCAAGGTTAAAGCTAGACACTTTCTTCATTTGATGTTGTCTTATTGTGAAGATAGGTAATTTAATCAGTTTCAGTTTTTATAATTTGCAATTGGATTAGACATCCTCTCTTTCCTTCTCTACCCTAATATATTTGTTAATACTTTGAAAGGTCTCATTTTTATATTTCTTAAAATTCTTTATTCTTTTAATCTGCTAAAATTGAAAGAGCTAGATCAAACAAACTATAATCTAATCATGAATAACATAAACTGCCAATGAACACCGATTAATGAAGGTTGAAAACATTGTAGGTAAAACATGGTCTACTTGAAACTATTCCAAAAGTGGAAAAGAGTGAAAGCATTCGACCCGAATCTATAACTCACACCTTGGATAGCCAACAAGATCCTAAAGTAAGAGGGATTTATTCTCATTAAGTTTTATTCATTTTTTAATGTTTACTCTTCATAAGGTGTACATGAAAGACCAATCAACAAAAACTAATAAGGAATCTATCTCAGGTGTAGGCAAAAAATTGACCATGCACAAGCATGACTAAAACATACAAGGTTGCAAATGTATGATATGAAATATCAATGAAATTAGGTGAAATGTACATTTGGGGTTAATTTTATAAAAAAAAAATAGACATTGATTAAACCTTGTAATGAATTTTTTTGAGTTAATTTAGATGGTAGTTGTAAGTAATGTGATGTCTTAAAAACTACTTTGGAACATTCCGGGCATGCATTATATAGCCCCCATTTATGTTGTTCATTCATGCTCGTTCATAGTTCAAGTTATTCATTGATGAGTTGATTTAATGAAAGTATTGATTGTTCTTAGTAGAATTGTATATTGTTTATTCTTGAGATTGTGCTTAATAATGGAAGATATATATAGGAATACTCATAATATGAATATGACAATAATTATCCTTACTTATTTATCCTTGTAAATTCCACTATACTTTCTGGTTGTTGTAGGTTGAGTTATTAATGATTGAATGCATAATATGCTATGTTAATAGATGAAATTACATTGTGATTGATTTTTATCATCCTACGGACTTGGTGTGAATATAGAAACTGATTATATGATGAATTATGGTTGTATAAATATGTTTCAGGTAGTTGTACGATTTATGGAACTACTGTTGGTGATTATAATTCATTGCTAGTGAATTAGGGTTTACATGTTAGGAAGAATTAGAGGAATTATCACAAAGAACCATCCCAAACTTATCTTGGAAGGATTGGTTGTGTATATTGATAGATCTAAATATTATTTGCATCAAGGATTCATACAAACCATACAATTATTTTCCCAAATTGTACAACCATTTTTTTACTCGATATGGCAATAAATTTTCAACCCAAAACTTTAAAATAAGGAAATATTGTAGTTTGAAAAAATCGATTACAAAACTGATCAATTTAACTTGCAAAACATGTTATAGTGAATATATTGAGTACCAAATCATACAAGGTGTAATTTTGTATGATTTAAATCATACAACTATATGATTTTGTGACCGTACAAGTTGTTTGGTAAATTGACATAATGTACGATGGAGACCATATAAGTTGTATGATTTGTGCAAGCTAGGTTTGAGACTTTGGTAATCATTTATAAATATTCTAAATCACCTCCCCTCTAGTAATACTACACCCTAGATCTATATTTAGTGGCATTGCCTTATCAAACTTTGGCATTTTTGTTAAAACATGTCAAAATTGTTGTAATCAAGAAGACTTTATAAGTGACAAAATTTTGAGTACACAAATTGGAGGTGAATGACAAACACCCATTTGTAAATATGTAGGATATGGGACCAAGGAGAGGATATCCCACTTATGAGGAACACAATAATTTCTCAATGAGGGAATATAGATAGTGTTGAACACAATCCACATGAATCGGTGATAGAACAAGTATGGACATATGATGAAGAAAACATTGAGAGGTTGGATACATTGTTGATATACACAGAAGAAGAGGAGTAATAAGCACCTACAGTCAAGGAGAATGTTGATGTAAGTAAAGATATTAACAAATAAACTATGTAATATCGAGGTGAGTGGATGGTAACACTTGAGAAAGTGGTAGATAGGTTGCCAAGGAGTGCAGTGGATGGGAGTTAAGCACCAGATCAATAGCATATGAGATATTAGGAGGAAATACCAAGGCCACAACCTACACACCAATGAAGGAGATTATAGAGTGAATATGCACATGATATTGGTAGATGATTGTTTGGTGAATACAATATTTCTTGAGTCAATAGTTTTAGCGAGGACCAACAGAGTGAGTCACCTATAAGGTGGAATCAATCAAGGATTCTAGGAGATACTTCATCAAGTGAATAAGAAGAACCAACAGTAGCCTACATAGGCAATTGAGTGGGGAAGCAAAGATGCCCATACTTTATGGGGGAAGGAAAGAAATACCTAACAAGACACATCAAGATATGCATAACTATTTGGAGAGCAAATGGTGTAGACCAACTAGATGAATGGTTGTGATTATTTCCTAAAATATTATGAGGACTTGCCATGGATTGGTAATTCAAAAGGTATAATACACCAAATATTCAGGATTGGAACATAATGAAAGATGCATTCATTAAGGAATTTCACCTTTTGAAGGATGATGGAGATATTGTAACTAAAATTTGTGCCACTAAGCAAAAATTTGATGAAGATGTGAAGTCATACAATTTTTGATTGGTGGAAAAGATTCAAATGCCTTTAGAATATGTGTCAGTAAAAATATGGTTTGTATATGGGTTCTTACCTACATATAAGAAAAATATGAAGGTAGTTCTATCTACCACATATGAATAAACTTTGGAGAATGCAAATAATTTTGAGAGCGAGGTGAAACAAACAATCACTGGAATAATAACACATGTGAGGCGCGATGATTCAAATAGTGAAGAGGATGATACAATCCAATAGATGGTACAATCATTTCATAAGGAATTTGAGAAGATAATAAAAGGGTTGAAAGGTAATTTCAAGCAAGATCGAAAGGGTATTTTGTGTATAGAATTCAATTTTGAAGGTCACATGAATGTGACTTATGCTCAGATTACTACATTTACAATGTACTTGGACATAAAGTGATACAATATCCATTTAATGCAAAGGTGTGTCCACAGGTTCTCTCAATACAATAACAGGAGAAGAAACCAAAACCTTAATGGAGTGGCTAGAAAGCCACTATTGGTGGTTATAGAAATAACCGAAGAGGAGGAAGGCAATATCAAGGCAACCAACATGGAGGATAGAGCCACTTGCAGTATGATTCAGATGTAATACCAATCATATAGTGTTGTAATTACTAGGAGTGGGGGAATTCTATGAAGAATTGTCCTTCACCTTAAAAATAAGAAACATAGTAGACTAATTCTACACACATGTGTAGATGGTGTGGTCCAATGAACCATAAATAAGTCAATCATCCAAAGCAATAAAGTTCTAGTAACTCGTAGGAACATGAAATTTTTGGACATAGAGGTACCTCCAGTTAGTGAAGATACTGAATAAGTACTAGCTATGACAAGGAATCGGGCTAAGAAGGATAAGTATCCTAAACCTACCAAATAAAAGAAGCAATTGCAAGTAGAAAAGAGGATACTTGAGGAAGAAGTAAAGAAGGAAAAATAATTGATACTATCAGGAGAAAAAGAGTTAAAGAAAACATAAGAAAATAAAGTAGCTATGCAAAATTTTGAAGCATAAGTCTTGAATATAAATATCGAGATTAAGATGTCAAGTTTATTGGAAGCCATCCCATCATTGCATAAAGCAATAGCAGAAGACATACAACCTCAGAAGGTAATGGAGGTATAGAGCTAGCCAATCAAGGAAGAACAAAAGAATTATTTTATGGATCCTACTGTATTATGAATTGATGTTGGGAAGAAACCCACATTATTCTATATGGAGCTATTAGAGCATAAGCTAACACAAGTCATTGTAGATGGAAGATCCAATGTTAATGTGTTACCTCATAAGACTTGGTGAGAAATTGGTGCTCCATAATTATGGGTACCTATCTTTTGGTTGTATGGTACTGACTAGTACAATATAGAGATAAAGTATGTCTTAACTGCACAAGTTACAATAGCTAACAAATAATTTGTCTTGGATTTTGTTTTGATTACCATGCAAATGCCAACATATGATGCATTGTTGGAGATAGGATGGCTATGGATAGCCAAGGTTAATCACAACTATGGAAAGGAACATATCACCTTCAATAAGGAATAACACAAATATATGATCAACTTGAACAACTAGACTATCAGTGAGGATGTGGCCATGACTGATGAGTCAGGAAGTTCTTATGGTGAAGAGGAGTATGAGCCTAATGAAGAAGGAATGTTGTACCTAGATGACTATAGTGAAGAAGAATCTCAATATAATAATAAAATTCTCCATTATCATATAGAGGAGTACAATATTTTTCAACCCACATACCTCTGTATTAATACAAAGGAGACCATAAAAAAACAAGATGAGGTGAAGTACGGCTCAGAACCAAAGAAAGAGGAAGGGGAGAAATGGATATTATCTAAAAGCTTGACAAAATATACAGTGGGAGACACTAAAATTGATGTGAGACCAGTGCATCCAATAAATGTGGAAAAGAAAATAATAGAACCTGCAAATACTAAGTACGAAGGACCTCCAATAGTGGATGTAAATCTAGGAACATAAGAGGAGCCTAGGATGATCCACTATGGTGAGGACTGGAACCTAGTACTGAAAGCAACAACATTCAAGATATTCTTGGAGTAGAAGGATGTATTTTCTTGGATGTAGGAACTAAAAGGAGTACCACCATATTTATGTATCCACAATATCATGCTAATGACTATGGTACAACTGGTGATAATAAGACCTTATAGGATGTACCCTGAGTATGTTGTATTGGTAAATGCAAAAATCAAAAAGATATTACAGGTAGGTATCATTTTTAGAGTCACCACTAGTGACTAGGTTTCACCTATTGTGATAAATTTAAAGAAGGAAGTGGATAAGATTTAAATATGTGAAGATTTTATGAGTTTTAATATAGTGATGATCAAATATCCCTTCCCTATTACTTTCACAGACTTAATTCTGTAAGAGGTCATATGATGGAGAACAGAACTAACACAGAATAGAGGACAAAGAAAACAAGAGCCAAATTTCTCATTCAATAGCTTCAGAAGAATTTACAAAAAATATACAGGCAATCTACCATTTGCCAGCCCCTTTCTCATTACAATTCTTGGGTTTTTATCGAGGCCCCGACCCTCTGTGTTTTCAAAATTTCCACGATCTGCAACTGCCACCTGGCTCAATACTGGAAAGTTGCATTGATGGGACTCTGGGTGAGGTGCGCGACTGGCCGCCATAACCACCGAAATCTTCTTCTGGAACTGCTGCTTCGTTGCTAGTTGCCATAAATGCGTCTCTAGATATAGTGCACGAGTGGCCGACATGCTTGCTGGAATCTTCCTCTGAGACTGATGCTTCATTTTCCTGTGCATGAGTGGCCGACCTATTCAGTGGGATCTTCTTCTGAGACTACTGCTTCACTACCGCTAGCTTGCCGTGCATGAAGGAATGCATTTATGAAAGCCTGGAGTGCGTGTTTTTCTTTTGGTCACGATATCATGACATGTCGCGATATCGCGACAATTCTCCTCTATGCTTTCTCTCTCCTACTTCGGTCACGATATCACGACATTCTTTCCTTCATGCCTTCTTGCTTCTGCCTTGGTCGCGATATCGTGACATGTCATGATATCACGACGTATTTCCATCGCATCCCCGTTCTTCTGCTTTGGTCGCGATATCGCGACATGTCACGATATCGCGACGTTTCTCTATCGCGCCTTCGTTCTTCAGCTTTGGTCATGATTTCGTGACATGTCATAAAATTGTGACATGTCATGATTTCATGACATTCTGTCCTCTATGCCTTCGCTCCTCGCTTTGGTCATGATTTCGTGACATGTCACGAAATCGTGACATGTCACGATTTTGTGACATTCTGTCCTCTGCATCTTCTCTCTCCTATTTTGGTCGCGATATCGCGACACTTTTTTTGTCGCGATATCGCGACACATATTTTTCTTTGCAAAACACTTAGAAAAATTTGGTTGATGCAAGATTGCTCTGCTACCATCGGATGCTCCTGCATCAGACACCCGGGGTGGATTGAGAAGTGATCCTCACTTCTGATCTGTTAGAGGAAGACCCAGGCGGTCAACCTCTATTTTTGACAACCAAGTTGCATCTTCTACAGGTCTGCCCTTCCACTTGATCAAATATTCAGAATACTGTTTGTTCCTGGTGCTTCTGCCTTCACGAGTGTCTAATATTTCCTCGATCTCGTCTGTGGTTGGGGTAGACGTTGGAATGCTCCACAACTCTGTACTTGGTGCCTCTGTACTGTCTCCCTCATGGTATTCCACTAAATCTGAGATGTTAAAAATAGGCGAAATGTCAAGCCCACTTGGCAATTCCACTTCATATGCATTGCCTGAATCCCGTTTTTCCATTATTCTGCATGGCCCAAACTTCTTCATCTTCAACTTGTTATAGGTTTTGGCAGGAAATATTTCTTTTCTGAGATGGACCATGACTTCATCTCCCACTTCGAACTCTTTGAACCGCCGCTTCTGGTCTGCCCTTGTCTTATATTGAGTATTCATTTTTGTAATTTGTTTCTTCACTTCTTCATGCAGGCTTTTCATATGTTCCACAAATTCCTCAGCCTCGGCACTGCACTTTTCCCCTTTATCCAATTTCCTCAGCTCAAAAACATTTCTTGGGCTGTTTCCATATATGACCTGGAATGGAGATTTGTTTGTACTCTTGTTGACAGAATTGTTGTATGCAAATTCTGCCTATGGCAAAACCAAATCCCATCCCTTTGGCTTATCCCCTATCAAGCATCTCAATAGATTACCCAGACTTCTATTTACCACCTCTGTCTGTCCATCAGTCTGTGGGTGGTATGCAGAACTGAATTTCAAGTCTGTCTTCAACTTCTTCCACAAGGTTCTCCAGAAATACCCAACAAACTTGGTATCTCTATCAAAAATGATGCTTTTTGGTAGACCGTGAAGTCGTACCACCTCTTTGAAAAATAACCCTGCAATGTGAACCGCGTCACTTGTTTTCTGGCAGGGAATAAAATGTGCCATCTTGGAAAATCTGTCAACCACCACAAATACGGAGTCATTTCCCCTCTGCGTTCTCGGCAATCCAAGAACAAAATCCATGCTGACGTCCTCCCATGGCCTCTCTGGTACAGGTAATGGCTGATATAATCCAGTGTTCTGCCTCACGCCTTTCGCCATCTGGCATATTCTACAACTTTGCACAAACCTTTTCACATCTTGCTGCAGTTGCGGCCAATAGTAGTTCTCACTCACCAGGGCAATGGTCTTATCCCGACCAAAATGTCCAGCCAGTCCTCCGCTGTGTTTCTCCTTGACTAGGTTTTCCCGCATGGAACTCCTTGGAATGCATAATTGACTTCCTCTGAACAACATTCCATCTTGGATTAGAAAATCCAACCACTTTGTCCTGTCCAAAGTAACAGGTGCCAAGCAAGCCCTCCAGGCTTCTGCAAAATCAGGATCTTCAGGGTACAAACCCTTCAGTTCTTCAAATCCTACCACTTCCACCTTCATTTCTATCAGCAAATTCTGCCTTCTACTTAAGGCATCTGCAACTCTATTTGATTTTCCGCTTCTGTGCTTCAACACAAAGGTATAACTTTGGAGAAACTCAACCCACTTCAAGTGTCTCTGATTCAGCTTCGTTTGGCTATTGATAAACTGTAAGGCCTGATGATCAATAAATAGAACAAACTCTTTTGGCAACAAATAATGCCTCCACTTCTTTAGAGCCTGAACTATAGCATAAAACTCTTGATCATAAACTGAATACTTTTTCCTAGCATCATTGAGTTTCTCACTAAAGTAAGCAACAGGTCTGCCTTCTTGACTCAGTACGGCTCCTATGGCACTACCACTGGCATCACAATCTACCTGAAATACCTTGTTAAAGTCTGGAAGTGCCAAAATAGGTTGCTCTGTGACCTTCTTCTTCAACATATCAAAGCTCCTATCTGCTCCTAAGGTCCACTTAAATTCTTTCTTATCCCCTCTCATTGTCTTTGTAAGGGGTGCACAAATGTTGCTGAAGTTCCTAATGAATTTTCTGTAAAAGCTTGCTAGACCATGAAATGATCTTACCTCAGTTGTGCTTCTCGGAGTAGGCCATTCGATGATAGCTCTCACCTTTTCTGGGTCCATTTTTAGACCTTCTACTGAGATGACAAATCCCAGGTACACTAACTCCTTTACAAAATTACACTTTTTTAGATTAATTAATAACTGCTCCTCCCGCAGCTTCTCAAAAACCCTTCTGATGTGCATCAGGTGCTCTTCCAGGGTTCTGCTAAATATTAATATATCATCTAAATAGACAATGACAAATTTGCCTAAAAATTCTTTCAGTACCTCATTCATCAGCCGCATGAAGGTACTTGGTGCATTGGTTAGCCCAAATGGCATGACCAACCACTCATACAAACCCTCTCTGGTCTTGAAGGTTGTTTTCCACTCATCTCCTTCTCTGACACGGATCTGATGGTAACCACTCTTGAGGTCAATCTTGGTGAAGTACTTGGCTCCACTCAAACAGTCCATTATGTCATCCATCCTTGGCAATGGAAATCTATATTTTATTGTGATCTTGTTGATGGCTCGAGAGTCTGTACACATTCTCCACTCTCCATATTTCTTTGGCGCTAGCACTGCAGGCACTGCGCATGGACTCAAGCTCTCCCGAATCAGTCCCTTCTCCAACAACTCCTGGACCTGCCTGTTTAGCTCCTCAGTTTCTACAGGCGTCATTCTATGTGCAGCTTTATTGGGCAAGCTCGATCCTGGCACCAAATCTATATGGTGACTGATCTTCCTTACTGGGGGTAAACCCTCAGGCACATTATCAGATATAATATCTAGAAATTCCTCCAATAGATCTAGGACTTCTACTGGGGTATCTTTGCATTCTTTCTCCCTAACTCTAGGAATTAATGCATAACACATATGTTCATGCTTCAAACCATCTAAAAATTTTCTCCCGTCAACTAAGCAAATTTTGGAACTGCCACATACCTTTTCGTCCACCTCCTTCAGGGGTTTCAGCTTATGGCGAACTCCATTCTTTGTTACGGAGTAGGTGTTGGCATGGCCATCATGAACCGCGCACCTGTCAAACTGCCATGGCCTTCCCAACAGCAAATGGCAAGCATCCATGGGCAGGATGTCGCACAGGACTTCATCATGGTAATTCCCAATATTGAATTTTACCAGGCATTGCTCACTGACCAAAGCCCTATGGTCCTTCTGTAACCACGCGATCCGATATGGATGCGGGTGTCTCTTCCTCTCTAGTTGTAGCTTTGTAACCATTCCTTCTGAAACTAGGTTATCTGTACTACCATTGTCAATAATAATATTGCAAATCTTACCCGTGCATTTACACCTTGTGCGGAATAAGCTTTTCCTCTGATCTACGTCCCCCTCCTCATTCAGCAGGACTCTCCTTGTGATCAGTACTTCTCCTCTCTCTGCTTCTTCAGAGTGCTCAGATCCAACACCTTCTTCAGCGACCGCGGCTCTGGCATTACCTTTCGGCCTCCTATTAGTCCTTTCTTGTTGTTGTGGACACTCATATTGGTGATGTCCCTCTTCTCCACACTGGAAACAGGTTCCACGGAATCTTCCTCTTCCATGGCCACGTCCAGCTCTGCCCCTTCCCCTTCGGTAATCATTGTTCTGATTACGGGGCGGTAGGTATTTTCTCCCCTTTGTTCCTGATTACTGCTACCTTCTCCATTCTTCTGAGAATCTTCATTTCGTCTTCCACCGGTCCTTCCGTCGGTTCTTCCGCCATGACCTCTTCCTCTTTGCTTGTTCTCAAACCTCCTATTGAGCTTTTCTTCAACTCTTAGGGCAAATTGGTAAGCGTCCTCTATGGTGGTCATCCTGACCAGACTTAATTCTTCTTGAATACTTGCTCGTAACCCATTAATATAATGGGCTACCTTCTCCTTGTTGGCCTCTGAGTGGCCTATTCTGATCATAATTTTATGAAACTCCTCTGTGTATTCTTTTACAGACTTACTTGATTGCCTCAAACCTTGCATTTTCTTTAGCAGGTCTAACTCATAATCACCAGGGATGAACTGCCTCTTCAGCTTTTCTACCATCCGCTCCCATTTTGTTATTCTCTCTTTTCCTCTTCTATTTCGCTCCAGCTGCACTCCCTTCCACCATATGCTGGCATGACCTTTCAGTTTGGTCTTAGCGAATCTGACCCTATCAGGGTCCTCAACCTCCTCGTACTCAAAGTACTCTTCCAGATCGTTGATCCAGTCGATCAATTCCTCTGGATCAAGGTTCCCAGAATACGTGGAAACCTCCATCTTCGGCCTCTTCCCAATCTGGGATATGGCTCTGTATAGTCTAGCTTGTGCAGGATCTACTGCTTCTTCTTCTTCCTCAGGTTGGCCCTCTTCTTCGTCATCTTCCTCTTCACTACCTTCATCTCTTCTTGGCTCCAATCATCTACGTAGCTCTTCTTGCAGGGCCTGAACTTGCCTCTGCAAGACTCGGACATCTTCTGCTATCGCTATGCCTCTCCCACCACCAGGGTTTCTTCTTGGAGGCATTCTGCTCACTCCTCTCACAAGCCCTTCCATAGATCCTGGTGCAAACTGCCTCACTTTCGACGATCTGCTTGCACACTCAGGAACTTTCGGCTCTGATACCACTTGATGGAGAACAGAACTAACACAGAACAGAGGACAAAGAAAACAAGAGCCAAATTTCTCATTCAATAGCTTCAGAAGAATTTACAGAAAATATACAGGCAATCTACCGTTTGCCAGCCCCTTCTCATTACAATTCTTGGGTTTTTATCGAGGCCCCGACCCTCTGTGTTTTCAAAATTTCCATGATCTGCAACTGCCACCTGGCTCAATACTGGAAAGTTGCATTGATGGGACTCTGGGTGAGGTGCGCGACTGGCCGCCATAACCACCGAAATCTTCTTCTGGAACTGTTGCTTCGTTGCTAGTTGCCATAAATGCGTCTCTAGATATAGTGCGCGAGTGGCCGACATGCTTGCTGGAATCTTCCTCTGAGACTGATGCTTCATTTTCCCGTGCATGAGTGGCCGACCTGTTCAGTGGGATCTTCTTCTGAGACTATTGCTTCACTACCGCTAGCTTGCCGTGCATGAAGGAATGCATTTATGAAAGCCTGGAGTGCATGTTTTTCTTTTGGTCATGATATCGTGACAATTCTCCTCTATGCTTTCTCTCTCCTACTCCGATCGCGATATCACGACATGTCGCGATATCATGACATTCTTTCCTTCATGCCTTCTTGCTTCTGCCTTGGTCGCGATATCGTGACATGTCACGATATCATGACGTATTTCCATCGCGTCCCCGTTCTTCTGCTTTGGTCGCGATATCGTGACATGTCACGATATCGCGACGTTTCTCTATCGCGCCTTCGTTCTTTAGCTTCGGTCACGATTTCGCGACATGTCATGAAATCGTGACATGTCGCGATTTCATGACATTCCATCCTTCGTGCCTTCTGCTCCCTGCTTTGGTCATGATTTTGTGACATGTCACGAAATCGTGACATGTCACGATTTCGCGACATTCTGTCCGCCGCATCTTCTCTCTCCTATTTTGGTCACGATATCGCGACACTTTTTCTGTCGCGATATCGTGACACATATTTTTCTTTGCAAAACACTTAGAAAAATTTGGTTGATGCAAGATTGCTCTGCTGCCATCGGATGCTCTTGCATCATCATAGGACATGAAATTTATTCATTTTTGGATGGGTTCTCTAGATACAATCAAATAAGTATCACCAAATAGAATAAGTTGAATACCATATTTATTGTGTAAAATGTCATCTATGCATATAAATGAATGCCATTTGGGCTGTGTAATTCCCTAGCCATATTTTAGTGCATTGTTCTGTGTATCTTTAATCAATTAGCCACAAGAAATTTTAAGGTATTTTTAGATAATTGGTCCATTTATGGTAAGATCAAGGATCATCTACCTAGCCTCAATGAATGTATAAGCAGGTGCAAGAATGCACAAATATCCTCGAATCCAACAAAGTTTTTTTGATGGTAACTTATGGGAAATGTTTGGGACATATAGTGTGCATCGAAGGGTTGAAGATCAATCCTAAAAAAATCCATATTATATTACACATGGAGGAGCCATATTATGTGATATCTTTAAAAACCTTCCTTGGATCCATAGGATACTATTAGAGGTTTATCAAAAATTATGCACACATTTCCTACCCATTGGATTTTTTGACTAAAAAGAGAATTCTCCTCAGATGGATAGAGGAGCACCAAGGAACCTTTGAGGTGTTGAATACTAAGATAGTTAGTAGTCCCATTTTGGTGTTTCCTAATTGGGATAATAAATTCCATGTCCATATTGATTCCTTGAACTTTACGATTGGAAGTGCATTGGCACAAGAGGGATATTTTAGGCTAGATTAGTCTATATTTTTTTGTAAGTCACCTATTATCATGGGTGGAGAGGAATTATAGTACAATAGAGTGATAATATTTAGGGATGGTATATTCTATTTAAAATTTTAGGTATTACCTATTGGAAAAACCATTTACCTTCTACATAGATCATCAGGCCTTGTTGTACTTGATAAATAAGCCAGTTATACAAGGATGGGTCAACAAGTGGCTCATCACTTTAAAATAACTTGTATCTTGAGTAGTAGTGCAACATGGTAAGAAGCATGTGATTGCATACTAGTTATCTCAAATACAATCAAGAGAACCTGCAAGAGCAAGGATTCCATAAAAATTCCTAGATGCTAAATTATTCAAGAAATTAAGGCAAAAGAAAAGAATAAGGTAATCATAAAATCAACATATTTTCAGTTTATAGCTGGATTACTATACAAAATGGGTATCGATGGTATCCTATGAAGATGTGTGATGGATGAGGAAGCTAAAGCAACATTGAAAGAAGCTCATGAAATATTGGAAAGAGGACACATGGGGCCTGATGCCACTACTAGAAAATTACTTCTAGCATGATTGTGGTGGCCCATATTATATAATGATGCAAAATAATATGTATGAGAATGTGATACTTGCCAAAGTATAGGGAAACTAGTACGATGAGACTTTATGCTCTTACATCCATCACAACCCTAGGAACTATTTGAGATATAGAGACTAGACTTTGTCAAACCACTAAAAACCACTCATAGGAGGAAGTTTTGATATATCGTAGTAGCCACTGAATACCTAACAAAATAGGTCAAGGCAAGAGCACTACTAGCTAACTTGGCAAAGAGTACAACTTGATTCTTTTATAAGAAAATAATTACAAGATTTGGTATTCCACTACAGATAACGAGTGATCGAGAAGGTCACTTTTTAAATGATATTATCAAAAATATGACCACTAATTTAAATATTTGGCATTTCTTGTCTAGTTCGTATTACCCAAGATCTAATGAGTAAGTGAAGGTAATTAAAAAAGTCTTAGTGTTAACATTGTATAAAACCTATGGGATAGAGGGAGCAGATTATGAGGAAAGGTTACCATATGTTATTTGGGTATATCGAACTACCTTTAAGCCAATGATAGACCATACACCATTTCATCTAATGTATGGTCAAGAGGTGGTAGTGCTAGTGAATTTTTTGGTACCAATTTTGTGAGTAGTTGTAGAGCATCACTTAGGTGACCAAGAGAGTCTAGAGGAAATACTAACAATACTAATAAAGATAGATGATAGAATATTCATGGCACAATGGGCTATCGAAGTGGCCTAGAAGAGAAGGAAGTTGTGGCATGACAAGCACCTTCAAAATTTAGAACTTAAGAAAGGTGACTTAGTTCAAAAGTTTAATTGGAAAGGAGAAATAAAGTTGGGTAATTTAAAAATATTGTGGATTGGTCCATTTTGAGTTGTATAAGTGAGAGACAATGAAACAGTTAAACTATAGAACTTGAATGGAACTGAAGCACCAGATACTATAAATAGTCTGAAGTTAAAGCCATATAAAGTACAATGTATGTTTATCTCTTCAGAAGAAGTGGAACGAAGATAGTAAACTCAGTCTGATGAATAGAAAAGTAGAATTCAAGGTCCACCATGGGAGGAACTTGACATGTGATTTACATGCCTATTCGTAGAAGGGGAGGAGGTAAGACTAACTATTTAATAACAAGAGTTGGTACCTCAACCCAATGATAGAAGGATGTGAGTACATGTAGGGTTCATAGATGGGACTAAAAGGATTAAGGAAGAATATGAAGAATTGATTCCTCCAAAGAGAGCAGGAATCCAAAAAAATAAGGAATGGTGTATCCATAATTGTAGTATATAGAATTATCCTAACCAATATAATATCGATGAAGAATACAAATAATAGTCCAATATGAATATAGAATAGATCATTTCAATATGGAAGCTCTAGAAAATATTGGAGGTGACACTATAGAGGAAGAGCTCACTAAATTCTCTTCATTAGATCAAATTGGACTATTGCAACAAAGGATGCGACACAAAATCTAACAGTTACAAGAGAAATATGAAATGTTGCAAGGTCATACTACAATACTTCATGAAAAAACTATCCAAGACTTAGATAAAATAATGCAAATTATGGGTGAGCAAAGAGTAGTAAGATCATACGAATTAGAAGGCTAAGAAAAATAACATGATACAACACCACAAGTGGTACACACCATGACAGGGCAAGTACTAGTAGGGGAGAAAACTCACAAATAGCATTTCATGGGAGATATAGGAGATAACTTGGTGAGACATTATCATCAATTACCTCAAATTCAACAATAGTAGGCCTTCCTGGAGGGTAAAGGACTATATCGAAGGTGCCAGGATATTAATCCTTGACATGTAGTAAGTCACTTTCCAACATTCTTACAGAGAATGAAATAGAGTTACATACAGGATGGATAACATTGGAGTCCAAACATCCAACATCTTGACCTAGAATGATGGCATCCTTGATAAAATTTATCTTATTATTGATCAGGAAAAACCTCAAAGGAATAATCCCATCGGTCTTCCTCATGACTACATGATCCTCCATGACCATCATCCTCATTCCCACGATTAACAACAAGGAGAGTTATAGGTTGTCCACGTGGAGTAAGATTACTCCAATGAATCACAAGAAATGAAATCTCCTTATGTCCATGTGTATAGTCATTTTTCCTACTAAGTACAGGAAACACAGGTTTTTTAAACTTTGTACTAGAAGTGAGATCCAACTGTCCACTTGCCCATACATTTCCAAAATTTCATCCCTCTCAGGACCGTTATGTTTGGAATGTATGCTAACACTTTTTTCAATATTTGGCATTCCATGTCAACCATGTGCAGGTACCTAGGTGATGGTTGGATTCCCAATAATAGTATGCTCCATGAAGGTAACCGCATCATCTACCCTAAGTATCATTTAATTCGGCACCATCATCATGTCAATTTAGGATTGAGCAATTTCCACTTCCCAAATAGAGACACAACCTGATAAAGGTGGATTAGAAAAAACATCATGAGGAGGATGTGGCACTTCAAAAGAAGAGGAAAGGATGGCAATGGTTGGATCACAATCGTGTCTTGGAACATGGAACACCCTTTTCTAGAATATCAAAGCAACAAAGGTGAAAATTCCAAAAATAGTATCCTTAGCATCATAACCAATCATGACCAAGATCCTAAGTTTTTATTTTCCAACCTTCCTTCTTTCTTCCAACAATGTCCTCTTCTTCGCAATCATTCCCAAAGCAACTCTCAATCCTCCAATACCCTAGCACCATATTCAAATTCATCTATTGTGGAAATTAATGGTAACCTTTAGATTTTTAGGTGTTTCCCCCAAGCCTTTATATTTAAATCTTCCATTGTTCCTCCTTACTTCTCCATAATTTACATTCCACCCTTCGCCTTCCTCCCATCCTGGTGTAGTGCTTTTCTCAATCGTTTGGTCTTTAAATTTCCTTCAGGACTTTCACCCACCCCCCGTTGCCCTCCCACCATGGCTTATGTCAAGCCCAACAAGGTTGAATGTGATGACTTTGATGAGCACAAGATATTCTCATATTTTTTGTATATGTACTAACAGTTTTTGCATAAAAATATATAATGACTTGTATATTTTTATGAAATATTATGTATGTATTTAATAAAATCATGTGTATTATCTAATCCATGCATGAAGTGTATTTTGTGTATTTATTTCCTTTATTTTGTCATATTTTTCTTAGTCGAGGTCTTGCATGGACCTTGCATGGTTCTACTCAATCAGATGAAGGCATATGGAGGTAGACGCCTTAATGAATTAGATTACTTACTCAAGTAGGCACCTTACTCAAGTAGGCACCTTATTGAAGTAGGCACTTCCTCAAGTGGATGCCCAGATCATGCGCATTGACCAAACAGATGGAGAAGGACCACAATGACCATTGTTCCACATCATCAGTTGGAAACCACTGATGAATGAGTTGTCCCAGCTAGGGTGGATGGATGTGCAACCACTCCCGAAGAAAAACCATAATTCACCCAATTACAAGTAAATTACAAAGACACCGATCATCATGTGCCAACTACAGTAACTGGACTATCCCAGTTTAGACTATAAACAAGATGTCTGTTGTAACAGAACTACAACAAGAAGTCATGTGTGTGGTATATAAACACATGAACTTCTCTATATTAGGGGATGGATTCTTTTAGAACATTATTGCATGTAATATTTTATGCACTGTTAATAAAGCTTGAGCGTTCTCTCATGTACATGTGGTTTTCATGAATTTTTGGGCAAGATTTGATGGATCTCGGGCCCACTCCAAGCCAGTATTCCTCCCCTATATCTTAGTTATTTTCTTTCATAGATTTAATTCTGCATAAGTAGTATATTCATTTCTAGATTAATTTAATCATTTTAGAAGTTGTGTTCTTTTTACAGTAGGCATATTATTGCTTTCAGAGTGGTGTGTTTACTTTCATGCATTTCATTTATATTTAAGTTTTCTTGGTGTGGACGAATCAACCATTGTTTCACAAACACCCCCCAATGATAGGTAACTGGATTCATCTCAGAAGTGGTGATGTGAGTAGTTTCAATCATGGTACTTCTAAAGTCTACGAGCTCCCGAGTTGACAAATTAAATGAGAGTGTTGTGACAAATATAGGATAAAATTAACTGGTGTTTGGCACCCAACAACCTTCACTGAAAGAATCCTCAATGAATGGCATTTCTTTCTTTTATTCCATATTTTCTCAGGAGAGGACTTCAAAATCACCCTAGCCTTTTTAGAAACTTGGGATAATGGTTCAGTGACTATTTGTGGTAGGAGTTTTACCATGGACCTCCACCTCCTATCCCAAATTACTATCCAATCCCTTAAAAGTTATTTGATCTAGTGACATAGGCATAATTGGGAAGTAGAACTCAAGGATTTCAAGGATAATGATAAGATATATAAAGGAGCCAAGAAGGGCATATATAGGTCAGACCTGAACACTCCTTGGAATGATGTGATGAATCCAGTGATGGAATTAATTGTTGTGGATGATCTGAAAAAGGTCCTCTATAGTTTCCATCTAGATTTTGTCAATCATTTCCACAACATTAATCCCATAAACATCCCACAATTTTTCCTCATTTTTATGAATTACTCAATCATGTTTTGTCATATCAAGAAAAGCAATGACCTCCTCTTTCACCAAGGCATGTTCAAGGTCATTTTCACTTACATCCTTGCTCACAATCCCCAACTCAATTTGAGGATGCCAAAACCTATTTCCAAATATTCTAGCCCTTCTGCCAAATATGCTACTCTTGTTCGTTCATCCCTAGAATAGAAAAATATTTAATCCATTAAAGCAGTTTGGGAGTTAAAAGTGAGGAAAAGCATCAGCTTTGAAATAGAAGGGTTTGTCTGAAAGTCTATGCGTAATCAAAACTAGGCAGCAAGAGGAAGTAAGAACGTCATTGATATCAATCTCGATGATGAGGAGGAGGATTATGAGGTTAAGAGGCTTAAGGATTTTGTGATTACCATCACAACTGCAATGATGAACACCATGATCATTTTTTCCATGGATATTAGGGAAGGTTTATAGAATCTACTCTTCGGGTCTCAGAAAGGACAAGAGGTCAATGGTGGATCTAGTGCTAAAAACTTGGATGCTATCAAGGAAGAGAATAATGACCTAGACCAAGGTAAAAATAAGGATGAGGAATAAGCATCCACAAAGGAATAATGTCCTCATACTTTTTACTGTTTCTTTTGCTATTACAACTACCCTGTGTGGAGCCTACTTTTTTTTTAGGATGAGTTGATGTTTATGTGGTTACCCTATGTGGAGCTTGCATTTTTTGGCCATAAGGAATATTATTTGTAGGATTAGTATTATGTTATCTTCTATATTGATGTCTGAGGTTGCATCCTAATTTATTTTCCTCACTTTTCAATATTAGGGTTGCGTCCCTTGTTTAATTTTGCACTATGATAACAGTGGCTACTACTGTATCAAGGTTTTAGGATCCTTAAAAACCATTCAGTAATGAAATATGTTAACTTACAAAAAAAAACTTGGTGAGACATTGAAGAATACATTACAACACCTAGACCATAAGGTAATGTACATGAGGATTCAAGTGAATCCAATTAGGGAGACTTGCCTTGGCTAGTAAGAGACGAGAGTTTGAATAGCAATGATGATGAATTCTTAAGGAAACCACAAGTATCTCATGCTCATAATAACCCTAAGATCTATGCAATAGCCTATTGGTAGTTGAGATGACAAAGGGGAGAAGTTTAGAGACTTCAAAGGTTAATGAGCTTTCCAGCAAACTGGTTGGAACAAAGAGATGATAACTGTAATTATTCTAGTTGAGTCTAATTTTTTGAAACCATACAAGGAAGCTCTGGAAAATGTATCTCCATAATGAAATTGGGAGGAAAGGTGATGGATATATTAACTATTAAGTGTAGATCGTTGAATGCAAGCACTATAAAAATTGTCACCTGAAACACAAAGAAATGAAGGTCACTTGACCAACATAGAATTGGTGGATATCACTTCAAAAAGGAATCAATAAGAATCTCCAAGACATCAATGAGGTCATAGAGGAGGATTACACCCACTAAATATTGGAATAGGTAGAGGAGATATTCCACCTAGAGGAGGTAGACAACAAAGAAGGATTTGACTCCCTACTCCTATATGGTCTAGAGACACACCATTGGCCTGTCTGAACTAGACTAGAAACCTGTAAGGTATCCCTTGGTTGAGAGGGATTGTACTAAATATCAAAGGAATACAACCATAGGGATGACCTCCAGTGATACAATAAGTACCAAGAAGAATTAAAACTAGTAGAGGATTTTCCCAGAAGATGGAAGTTCTATTTAATGTTTGAATAGGTCCTATGTCAAGAAGGTTTGTCCTGAAAGACCTATGCAAGGAAGAGGACTTACCAATAGGGGAATAGTATGCTTCATCGATGAAGAAGTCAAGGACTACAAATAACTCATTCACCAAACTTAGAATTTAATTTGATATGAATATATAGATGAAGAAATCACTCAAATTATAGTAGACCATTAAGAGCACCACTACCTCATGATCAATCACCAGAACGATGGAATGAAGGATTACAAAGAAGTCTTGTAATTTTTAATTGCATGGTTCCAAATTGTATACATGGAAATAAAAATATAGTAAATGAGGTAACCCTACAAAGAGAAAGGGATAGAACAAATGGTTGGTTGGCACCTAATGACATGATTACACATGATGTAGAAGTGAGACACCCAACTAAAAATTCAATAGAGGGGATCATACAAGTGAATATCACTGCACGATTACCTATGATGGTAAGTGGAAGAATATTAATGATATATATATATATATATATATATATATATATATATATATATATATATTAATTATGAAAATTCTTTGAGATGCAATTAATAAGGAAGGGATTGAAAACTGGAAATGGTGGCCCCTATTGAGAAAAAAAAGAGAGAAAAATAGAAAAATATCTTAATTGTGAAAATTCCTTGAGACGCAATAATTACGGAGGGTGGTTGAAAATGAGAAATGATGGCCCCATATAGAAAAAAATATGAGAAAAGAAAAATAAAAATAAAAATAAAAGTAAAGTAAAGTAAAGAAAAATAAAATAAAAGGTAAAGAAAAGGACAAAAATGAGAAAAAGACAAAATCACATGCACAAGGGTGATGAGTTGTCAATCATCCATACAAGAGGACAAAATCACATGCAAAGAAAGCTAATGTGGCAAGATTACATGCATTAAGATGTTAGGGTTTCAAAACTATATAAAGCAAGGTGCCATGAAGAGTTTTATTTCCTCACTTGCCAAATTGTACACATGCAACATTGAAATTCGAAGAATTTGAAGGTAAAAAGGGTGCAACTGAAGAAAATTTTCCATATGGGAAAATGAAATTCACCACATTGCTGCAATTTTCATGACCCATTTTAAATCTGAACCATAGGAATTTTTTCAAAAAATCAAACCAATTGGAGAAAAAACTACTAAAATTAAGGTTTTACTTCAGAAAAAGTTATTTTTTTTTTGAAATCATGTTGTAGGTGGATAAAATCTATTATATGAATGAGGTTTTGATGAAATAAAGCACCAAAGGAAACCCTTATTACAGTGAAAGTAGGGCTAGGGTTGATTTTTCTAGAAATAAGGAAGTGTGGAATTGCAAGGAGGTAAAAATAGTAAATCCTAGTACAAAAATCAGCCAAAAAAGCATGAAAACATTTGTCTAAGTCTGCATGTGTGAACCAATAGGAGAATATGGCCAAAAAACACTGTCATACTACCATAATTTTTTTTTTGAGGAATATTACACCAAGTGAAGGAAAAATTGCATAAATTGTACCGAAATTGCACTAGAAAGGGAGATTGCATACTTTTGTCAAATTGGTTTCACAAAAATTGTAAAAATTTTACAAAAATGAGGCTTTTTTGGCCAAGTGGTTTTTTTTAGGGTTGTATGTATGATTTTGTGGTGTGATTGTATGATTTTGGAATAGATTGTATGATTTATAGGCCTTTGGAGACCTAATTTGTGCATTTTTGAAGAGATTATACAAACTTTTTTATAGTTGTACAAATTCTAATAAGTTTGTATAAAAGGGAGGTTCTCTTGTATAATTTAGTAGTAGCTTATATGATTTAATATCAATATTGTATTATTTGAAACCCTAGTTGTACAATTTGCAACATTTGTACGAAATTGGGTGCAAATGAACAAATCCAACTCTAGTTGTACGATTTGGCAAGGGTTGTACAATTTTAAAATGCACATGTAAAATTTGTTGAAGTCTAGTACAATATTGATAGCCCTTGTACATTTTGGAAGCAACTTTATGGACTTTTAGAGTGATTTTGTGTGGAGTTATCTTGAATTGCCAAATTGATCAGGAGAGTGTGTGAACGAGGTTTCCACTCACCGATGGTAGAAGTATGAGCTCCAAGAGAGAATACCAATATCATTATAATCACATTGGAAAATATAGGGTAGAAATATCACTGATACCACTACACCAAATGGAATCATGACCAAAAAGGTCTCCCTCATTTTACCCCATTCAATACCAAGGATATCGATTTTAGTCACACATGAGGTATGGTAATCATCCTTAGGGAGGGAGTGGATGTATGTCATGGAGGGGTTAGAGATATTTGCATGGTGTTAGATGAGGTGTACCACTAAAATATGGAATGGGAAAGATGAGCCACCCAGGGCACATAGAAGGGAACTTCATAGTGAATTTCATCGAGAGAAGACTCTGGAAGAACAGGAAGAACTACCGAGTGAAGCTGAAAAGAAGCAAGTGGATATCAAGGATATTAATTTTGGGTAACCAAAAATAGAATTTTTTAGGAAATTGTAGGAAAAAAATGAGTCCAATCATCAACTGAAGCACGCATTGAGGAAGACCTGATTGAGTATAGAATAAATTCCACCACAAGATAAGGTATTCTTCAATGAATATTTACTATGAATTCTCCAATAATATGAACCCACTACGAATCACACTATTGTGAGAGTGGGTAATAGGTATATTAAGGTGGATTTATTAGTGGAGGTATTTCAAAGAACATTTGGATTACCCAGGAATGGAGCTCCAATTTTGAAGAAGATAGTAGATCCAATTGAGGCTCACAGGTTGATTACAACTCACATCTATGAAGTCACATGTGACAGCCAAGATTTTTGGTTTTGGAACCCATGGAATTAAATAGATCCAGTTGAATACTAATGAGTTACCATGTGCAATGAATATTGTTATGGTCCATATGTCTGGTAAATTATGAGCTTCAAAAATGCCAATCTAGATGCCACAGTACATGGAAGGTATCTAAAATGCTGTGAAGTATGATTTGGGAACATACTTACAAGAACGAATGTAGAATTTACTAAAAATTAGGAGGAAGACATTAACCATGACCTTCCATGCCATTTCACTTCTATTGGATGCAATATATGGAATGGGTATCCCCTTTCTTGGTAGGACCCAACTACAAGAATTATAGTCAGATAAACCTACCATATTATGATGGGAAAAGTGTGTGCCTCTATTGAAGGAAACTCCAAAGAAATCAAATGCCAATAAGAGCACAAAATAGCCAATACCTCCATTGTAGAAAGAGGTTAATACTACATATGATGAAGATATTCATCCAAGGAGGAAGAGGAGAAGACATTTGGAACCTACCTTGGAATAGATGGCACAAGTCCAACAGTTGTAGGAGCAACCTATATCTTTTGGGAAGGAGAGAGTAGAAAAACAACACAAACCTATAATAATTCAAACACACAAGCAATGGGAGAAACATAATAAGCCCATGTAGAAAGAGCAATATGAGCTATTTCTAGAGGAAGGGTACGCATTCTCGAAAGGTTTGGATTTGTTGAATGTCACTATACCGGGTCTGGAAGGAGTGGGAAGAGCAATGGGATCTCTATAATTGCTCCAGACCTCTAATTTTATTTTTAGATTCATCTAGATATTTGGCTTGGAAGACAATGGTACCACCAGATTTGAAATAAAAGTCATGATGGATGTTCCATTAGAGGATCTTGAGGGGAAAAAGAAGATAAATATTGTAATGAGAGGTGGTAAAAACCAATGGGATTAGACAAGTACACAAACACCATACAAAGAGTTTATTACTGATCAGGTAGTTGCAACCCTAAGGGGAGTGCAATCAAACCCACAAGAGGAAGGTTTGAAAAAAAATCAATAGGAGGACTTACCTAATCCACAAGAGGAATTCCAAGTATCAGTGAAAGAGCAATAATATCCAAAATAAATCATTAATGTGGTGGAGATAAAATCACCAGAATAAAGAGATACAAGTAATACAGTAGCACACATTCTTATACAAGAAGAGAAAGTAGCCAGTATGAGAAAATAAGTCAAAGAAAGTTCACATCTATAGGTAGTAGAAGAAGGATAGACCCCAAAACAGGATAATATTATAGATATTTTTACAAAAAATTTAATGGAAGTACCTCCCTTTGGTATTTCAAGGGATGAAGGTAAAAATACTTATGAGCAGGTAGAGCACTTCTTCCAATAGGCTAGTGAAATATTTTCCAGTGCCAAACTTTAGTTTTATATTGGTGGTATTGAAAATTTAAAAAAGTGGAGGGAGAAAAACTTCACTAAGTTAGAGAATATTGTGGAATGGATATGCAATGAGTATCGTACGAGGCTGATAACACACATCCATGCACAACACTCATGTTCACTGGGGGAGAGGTAACCATGATGCTTGGGAGATAAGGTTTATTGGAGGGAGTG
This sequence comes from Wollemia nobilis, assembly GCA_028583015.1. Classification (NCBI taxonomy): domain Eukaryota; kingdom Viridiplantae; phylum Streptophyta; class Pinopsida; order Araucariales; family Araucariaceae; genus Wollemia; species Wollemia nobilis. The sequence continues at coordinate 1,823,502 of JAQPPZ010001711.1, read as the reverse complement.
AAGACCAATCACTATGAATTTCCATGTGTATACTTGGATAAGGCCACCTGTCAGACTTGTCCATTGAATATAGTGGGTACAAAATTTCAAAGAGTACCTTTGAAATTCACCTTCACCATAAGAAAATTGAATTTCCTAACATACTATATTGAATGGTTGATATTGGGAATTGAACATATTTATCAAGCCAAGAAAGTACAGTGGGAAGAAGCTAAAGCCACTCAAAAGGATATGGTTGTGATGGAGGAAGAATTAACACACAATAAAATAGAGGTCAAGGATATATTGAAGATATAAATAGAGTGGGATCACATCAAGCAGGCTTATGAGGATAATTTATGCTCATAGAAGGAGGAAAGATAACTTGTTATCTAGAAGGTAGAAGAGTGCATGAAGTAGTTGGAAGCTCAACTAGCAGCATAAAATGAACAACTATCCAAAAAATAAAATCAATTGAAGGCAACAAAGGAACAACTATAGGAAATTTATTGTAAGGTTGAGGAGATGGCAAAAGATACCAAGCACTATGATGACATCATAATGGATAATTAGGTTTGGCTTAAGGCTAAGGATGAGAGTATGGTGACTTATGAGGTCGACATTCATCAAAATATACAAGTTATTATGAAGAAGAATAAGGAATTAGCCATAGAAGCCAGAACAAAAGTCTTTTTGATAAAAAGCTACACAAGAGATAATTCGAACATGATAAGGAGCTAGGTGCATTGTTGGATATTGTATAAGATAAAGCTAATGAGTATGGGTAAAAAGCCTTGGAAGTCATTCAATATGTAGCTTGATTGAAGGATGAACGCTAGGCTTTGGGTATGCAACTTGATGAGTACCACCAAGGTTTATCTGCCAAGACTAAGAAGGCTGAGTTGTTTTAGAAATTACCTATTTAAATGGGATGGCTGATGTAGGCATCAAATCCACCTCCTAAAAAAATAAGAAATGATCCTTGGATTTACACAATTTTATTTGATTTTACTCATTTTTAATTAAATTGTACAAGTGTCAAAATGTACAAGCATGAGTAAAACGTACAAGGTTGCAAATGTATGATGTGAAATGTTAATGAAATTAGGTGAAATGTACATTTGGGTTGAATTTGATAAAAATCAAATTAGACATTAGTAAAACCTTGTAATGAATTATTTTGAGTTAATTTGAGATGGCAGTTGTAAGTAATGTGATGTCTCATAAACCACTTTGGAATGGTCTGGGCATGCATTATATAGCCCCCATTCATTTTTTAGGTTGTTCATTCATGCTCATTCATAGTTGAAGTTGTTCATTGATGAGTTGATTTATTCATGAAAGTATTGATTATTCTTAGTAGAATTGTATACTGCTCACTATTGAGATTGTGATTAATGATGGACGATATATGTACATGAATTATCATAATATTAATATGACAATAATTCCCATTATTTCTTTGTCCTTGTGAATTCTACTATACGTTATGGTTGTTGTAAGTTAAGTAATTAATGATTGAATGCATAACTTGCTATGTTAATGAATGGAATTACATTGTGACTAATTTTGATCATCCTACAAACTTGGTGTGAAGATAGAAATTGATTACATGATAAATTATGGCTATATAAATATGTTTCTAGGAATTTGTACAATTTATGGAATTACTCTTGGTGATTACAATTCATTGCTAGTGAATTAGGGTTTGCATGTTAGGAAGAATTGGAGGAATTGTCACAAAGAACCATCCCAAACTTATCTTGGAAGGATTTATTGTGTAAACTCATAGATTTGAATATTATTTGCATCAAGGGTTCGTACAAACTATACAAGTATCATACCAAATTGTACAATCATTCGTTTATCCAATTTTGCAATAAAGATGCAACCCAAAGCCTACCAAATAAGGAAATATTGCTAGTTTGGAGAAATCAATTATAAAATTGGTTGATTTAACTTGAAAACCTATTCCAATTAATTTTTTGAGTAGTAAATCATACAAGGTGTAATGTTGTACAATTTGGATCATAGAAATGTATGATTTGGTGATCGTACAAGTTGTTTTGAAAACTAACATAGTATATGACGGAGATCGTACAAGCTGTATGATTTGTGCAATATGGGTTTGAGACTTTGGTAGTCATTTCTAGAGCTTTCAAATCACCTCCCCTCTAGGAATACTACACCCTAGATCTACATCAGGTACCTAAATAAATATGAAGCTACTCAAGTCCTTAATTACTTTCATGGAAAATATGAAACTAAAATATGGAACTAACAACCTACCTAGTAGAGATCTGACAACCAACGAACTATGATGAGATGCCATCTAAATACTAGATCCTAGGGCTTAACTAATGCATCTCTAGCATTAATTTTTCCTATGACTACCTCCTATAGGATTCGTCCCATAATATGGTTTACCTCCTTAGTGAAATCCATGATAATATTTAGGGTCCCTGATACCGAGCATTGTTTATTCTCAGCTAGCTTGATCAATTGGAGGTGCTTACAAGAGCCCTCAAAACTAGTATAGGACTTTATATCTATAAAATTTACCTTTTTATTTACTTTGGTCTGATCCTCCAAGTCATAGTGGTTCAATGAAATTGGAAACTTCTCCTTTTTGATCTTCTTTTTAGACAAGCTCCTTGAGCACTTTAGCTTCCCCTCGAAACACCTTTGGAGGTCACTAAAATACCCCTTGATCTTCTACTACTATCAATCACTTTGAAAAAATTAGATGGGATCTCCACCTAGATGAACTTAGAAGATATCGAGAGAGACCTTTTAGAGCTACATAATCTACCACCTTGCAAACCCTTAGGGAAGATAGAGATTCCATGCAATAGTCTTTCATTTTTTGTGTCCTTGGGAGAAGAGGTGAAGCTCTCTCTATTACCCAATTATTCAAAGTCATTGGGATTGGAAGGAGTTGTACCTTGGGTGGATATGGTGGGTGGGTAGATAGGTTGGGATTCAACAACCTTTAAAATATATACAACATCCAACCCTCTTTCCTTTGCCATAAACTCAATAATTAATAGGGCTAGATCTTGATGAAGAGGATCCAACCCTCTCTCACTCCTCACATTTGTCATTTATTTTTGCATCGAATGGAACATAAAAGCTAGGATGTTCATCCACCTCTCTCTTCTTAGTTGGTTGAGAAAAATTACATGGTTGCTCCATACAACATATTTCATTGCATCCAGTGTAAAATTATCCATGATGACAATTACCACTGTATTCCATGGAGCTTTAAGAGCTTTAGCACTAAAATAATTTTGCTTCTTCGGGAGGTACTCATTCTCATTGAAGAAGAAGATCAATTCTCTAATAAGGGAACTATTATCTCTGTTGTGAAAATAGACCATATCTTTTTATCCATAGAAAATTTTCTAGTTATTTCAACATTTTTGGATACCCATTTACCCTATTTAGATATTTGTAAAATTTTATGAAATTTTGGACACTTTGAATTTTTACCTATTTTTGCACTATGGAATGTTATTGAGGGTTTAATCATGCAATAATATCATGGATGCAATATGATGAGGTTAATTCCATATTAAATAAGGCTTAAAAATAGCTCTCTAATTAATATAAACATACTTGAGTTAATTGTATGCATTATCATCATGCTTTATCACCCAATTTAAATCCTATTGGTGAAAGAAAATCAATGTAAAGTTTAAATTCAATTAAATGGCCAAATAGTGATGTGACACATCTCTCCAATGTCTCATAAAGCATATAAACCATTTTTATATCTCTCGACTAGGGTAAAATCCTCGAATAATTCTAAGCTTTCAAAGTCTATGCACTTAGTTTCCCCTCTTGGCACTAAGGTAAAATAATTAAATCAATACCATTTTTCACCCAATGTTATTTTTATGCTAGTACCCTAATAATTTAATTCTATTTTTTTTATGCATCCTGAATCTAATGATCCAAAAGTAGAGCCGAGAAATCAACAATGCAAACATAGATTCTGGAGAATTAGGTCAAAGTTGAGAAGCACTAAAATGTAAATTTATTGGCTAACAAATGGATGATCTAAAGGTAAAGTTGAGAAATCAATTATGTGGAAATAGAGCTGGGAGAATTAGGTCAAATTTGAGAAGCACTAAAATGCAATTTTATTGGCTAATAATGGTATGATCCAAAAGCAAAGTTAGGAAATCAATAGTGCAAAAATCAATAGTGCAGAATAGCCAATAACATTGCACATTTGAGATAATTTTAATTCAAAATCTAAAGAATATCATAAGAAAAATTTAAAGGTATATTAATCAAGAGCAATAAATGTTAACAACTAAGAGACTTATTGAAATATTAATGGCTAAACATATTAAGAGGATAAGCTCCAACCTTTGTAATAATAAATAAAATAAATAAATAAATGATGAAAACCTTAGTGTTGGATTTAATAATTTTAACATTAAAATTAGAATGGAACTTTAATGTTAAATCTAATACTTTGGACCTAAAATTCAAGGAAATTAAACCTTATAAAATCAATTAATTAAATTTGAACTAATATATGTTTTTCTTTTGTGTTGCAAGCAAGAATCAGAAAGTTAGAAATAAAAAAGGAATGAAAGGAAGTAGAGGGAGTTAACCTAGACCTAATCTTGGCTAGATTATGCATGACAACTTAGACTACATGAAGAGCAAAAATTTAGCTACCTACTATTTTAGAGATGTTGATGAAATAGTTAATGATCCATGGCTGAAATTGAAGATCTGAATCAAAAAAATTCTCAATTAAACATTTCATCTTCTCCTTTGAAGATAACTCAAATAACAAACTCATTTACCACTATAAACCATTGAAATACAACTATAAGCCATTGATAAATTCAAATTGTAAGACTATAAATAACCATTGAGACCCCATTCAGATTCCACTTATAGCAATAGGTCTTTTAGAATTTTTTTCTTTGTAGATGGTGGAAATATGAACCCTTGTTATGGTACTTGGAGAATTACTCTCGTAATCACATGAATCTAGCAACTTTGAGAATGTTATGATTGAATATGTTTTATCAATACAAGATACTAGATTTCTTGGTGTACTATGTGCATGCTGATGGTGGTTGCATTTGAGTCTATTATTTTTCTTCTTTTACCTTTGAATATAGCACCATATTGGTCTTATATTATGTGAATTATGATTGGGCTAAGGCTAGCTAATTCAAAATTGTTGCATCAAGAAATTCAATTTAAGGCTCCAAGATTCAATGGCTTGTTTTAATTCTCTCTTTAACCCTTATCTTTTGAATTTTCTTTGAAATTTACTTAAAGTAGGAAAATATTAGTTGATTTTCATATTTGAAACTAATTTTCATGTGATATATATTATAAGTTTCAGAATAGACAGTGTTGCAGGCTATAATTTTCACAATAATGATGCAATGTACATGACATATTGATAATTTTAAGGCAACAAGCCTAGATTTTTTAATTCTTTAACACAATACTTTATGATTTCATGTTATATTTCTAGTATTTCAAGCTTCAATAATGAATTGACACTCACCCTTGTTAATAATTATATGTACCTCTAAGTTATCCATCTACCTATTTTTATTACTTTGATTTAAAATTTGATAATAACATACCCTATCATCAAAAACTTGGGGGACTAATGTTCCCTTTTAAGAGAGAATAATTGTTTTTCTAACTGTTAGTATATTTTTGAAATTAGGTTGATGTATCACTCAACAGTACAGAGCCATTTGTTAAAATAATTTGAGAATAAATATCACTGTATGGATCTAATGATATTAATGGTCTATGTTGGGAAAAAACTAGTTTTAGTTCATATGGAGATACTAGAGCATAAATTAACACAAGTAATTATAGATGGAGGGTCTAGTGTTAATGATTTTTCTTAAAAATAACTTGGAAAGAGATTGGGGATCTATTTTTGTGGGCACCTAGTTTTAAGTTGTATGGTGTTTATTAATATGGTATCAAGACCAAAGGAGTATTGATGGCCCAAAAGGTAATAATAGTTGACCAAGAATTCATCTTGGATTTTGTTGTGATTACAATGCAAAAACCAACATATGATGTATTGTTAGGAAGAGGGTAACTAATATTATTCAAAGTAAATCACAACTAGAAAAGGATCAAATAACATTCAAGAAATGAAAACACAAACATATGATTAATATAAAAAATCAAATTATTAGTGAAGATGTGGCTACAACAAATGAATCAGGGAGTTCTTTAGAGGAAGAAGAACAATATGAGCTAAACAAAGAAAAATGTTGTACCTAGAGGAATGTAGCAAATATGAAACTTGATATAATAGTGGTATTCTCCATTGGAAAATGGAGGAGTACAAAATGTTTCAAACCACCTACCTTTGTATTCACACATAGAATACTACAAAAACTCAAGATAAAAAGAAGTTAGCAAGAAGACATGGGAAGACAAAAAATAGATGGAAATTTCTAAAAAGCTTCATAGAATATATAGTTGGTGATGCAAAGATAGATGCAAAACTAGCACATCCAAATAATTTGGAGTAGTCTAAGTCAAAAACAAAAATATAAAATATGAAGGACCTGGAAGAGAGTTTGAAAATAGATGATGAACCAAGAATGATCAATTATAGAGATGATTGGTATCCTATGTTGAAAGTGGTAGCTTTCAAGATTTTCTTAGATTATAAGGATTTCTTTTATTAGAATTACAAATATTTGAAAGTAAAACCTCCAAAATTATGTGTTCATAAGATTTTACTGGCTCCAAGAGCTCAACCATTCAGAAGGATACCCTATAGAATGAACCCAAAGTATGCAACCTTGGTGAATGTAGAAATAGAAAAGATGTTGGATACCAACATTATTTTTAAAGTTACCACAAGTGAATGGGTCTCACCTATTGTGGTCACCTTGAAGAAAGAAGTAGAAAAAATTTGTATATGCATAGATATTTACAGTCTATATGTAGTAACAATTAAGGATCCCTTTCTCATTCCATTCACTGATTCCATCTTGGAGGAAGTAGGTAGATGCAAAATTTACTCATTTTTGGATGATTTTTCTAGATATAATCAAATAAGTATAGCTGAAGAGGATAAGTGGAAGACCACATTTATCGTAGAAAATAGAATTTACACCTTTAATGGAATGTCATTTCAGCTATGGAATATCATTTCAACTATGCAATAGCCCAACTACATTCTAGAGAATTATTTTGTACATACTTGATCAAATGAAAATAATAAATATTAAGTCATTCCTAGGTGATTGGTCCATATATGGTAATATTATGGAACATGTACTATATTTAGGTGAATGTATGAGGCTATGAAAAAATATGTATATTTCCTTGAATCTAGGGAAATATTTTTTAATGACATCATATGGAAAACTTTTGGGACACATAGTATGTAGAGAAGTATTGAAGCTAGATCTTGATAAGATTCAGATATCCTGATTATGGAAGAATGACATAATGTGAGCTTGTTAAAACTCTTCATGGGATCACATGGTATTATCAAAGGTTTATAAGAAACTACATCCATGTGTTCTATACATTAGATTATCTAACAAAAAATAATATCTCATTCTACTGGAGAGAGGACCATCAACGACCTTTTGAAGAGTTGAAAGCAAACCTCATGTGTCATCCTATTTTGATATTTATATATTGGGATAAGGAGTTCCATGTTCACATCAATGCATCCAATTTTGTTATTATATGCATCTTAGGTCAGGAAGGACAATTTAGGATGGATCAACCTGTCTATTTTGTAAGCCATCTATTATCAAGGGTATTAAGGAACTACTATACAAATGAGTGTGAGGCTTTCAGAATGGTGTATGTAGTTCAAAAATTTAGGTATTACCTCCTAGTAAACATTTTTTATTTTTGTGTTGACCATCGAGATATATTGTACCTAATTAATAAAGTAGTGATACAAGGATGTGTTAGTAGGTGGCTCACTACATTCTAGGAATTCATGATTTGGATGGTGGTCAAACTTGGTAAGAAATGCATAATAGAGTATCGATTGTCAAGGATTTTATCATGAGAACCTATAGGAATAGAAGTGTCTAGGGGTGTCCGATGCATTAATGCTCAATTATTTGCAATCAATATTGTACCATCATGGTATAAATTAATTGGTAAATATCTATCCATAAGAGATTTACCTCAAGAATTTATAGTAGTATAAAAGAGAATGGTATTCTAATAAGATGTGTAATAGAATAAAAGGTAAAAATTAGCACTAAAAGAAGCTTATGAAGGCCTAGAAGGAGGACATATAGGGATATATGCTACTTCAAGAAAATTTCTTTTGGCAATATTATTGTGGTTTATGCTTTACCACAATGCAAAAGAATATGTGTAATCATGTGATACCTATCAAAGAGTAGAAAAACTATTACACTAGGATTTCATTTCCCTACATCTATTTCAACATCAAGACTTATTTGAGAGGTGGGGTATAGAATTTAATGGACCATTTAAAAAAAAACACAAGTAGAAATGTTGATATATCATGGTAATAATGAAATACCTAACCAAATGGGTAGATCAAGGGTAATATCGTATAATACAATAAAACGTAAAGTCTATCTTGTGTATGAGAAAGTGATTACAAGATTCAAAATTCCACTTCAAATAACAAGTGATGGGGGTGTTAACTTTGTTAATGAGGTTATAAAAAATATAACTCACTTTTGGATTTTACACTCATTATCAAGTGTGTACTACCCTTGAGAAAATGGGCAGGAAAAGGTGACTAACAAAATATTGGTCTCTACATTGTACAAAACCTATGGAATAGAAGGGTTAGATTGGGAAGAGAGTATACCATCAATTATATGGGTATATATAACGATATTTAAACCCACAATAGATCATACACCATTAATGTATAGTTAGGAGGTAATGGTGTTAGTGGAGTTTTTGGATGCCTAGTTTGTGAGTAGCTATGGAACATCACTTAGAAGACCAAGAAAGTTTAGAGGAAATATTGGCAGCACTAATTAAGTTGGATGAAAAATGGTTCATGACACAATGGACAATTGAAGTAGCCTATAAGTGAAGAAATTTATTGCACAACAAGCACCTTTAATAATTGGAATTGAAACAAGGTGACTTAGTCTTGAAGTATAATGGCAAGCGAGAAATCAAGTCAGAGAAATTGAAAATCTTATGGCTTGGTTCTTTTAAAGTAGTGGAACTAATGGACAACAATGAAGTAAAATTGTAAAATTTGGATGGAAATTGTGCCTAAGACTATAAATGGGTTAAAATTAAAGTCATACAAAGTACAATGTTTTTTCATCACTTTAAAAGGGATAGAGTGAAGAAGAAGGTAAGTGGAAGAGTCTAAAAAACAATAGAATACAACCCATAATAGTTAGAATTTTTAATAAGAGGAGGATGATATTGGTACAAGATGCTTATTTGCAGAAGGAGAGGGAACATAGCCAATTATAGATCAATGATAATTAGAATATTACCCTAGTGAAATAAGAAGGATGCAAGTACACATAAGATTCATGGATGGAATAGAAGAATGGATTCGTCCAAATGAAGTAAGGAATAAAAACATAGAAACCTTAGTAACAAACTTGATGGTACAAGAAGTCTCACAACCATCGATATGAGTGGTATATCCTCAATTGAAGCAACAATAATTACCTTAGTAATTTTATGGGCAAAGGAGGTTATGGCTAATGATATGGTAGTTAGAAAAGATGGATAATTTTAACATGGAGATACCAAATCTGGGTGAAGAAGGTGTGGCAAATAAGGAGTTATCAGGACTTACCTCGTTAGCTAAATTAGGTATGATACACCAGGAGTTAGCGGGACTTACCCCGTTAGCCAAATTAGGTATGATACACCAATGGATGCACAACTAGGCACAATTATTATAAGAGGAGTATAAGATATTGCAAGCATATAATGTAAGAATTTGAGGATAGATTATTCAAAAATTAGATGATACAATACCAATACTTAATGAGCAATAAGACACAAGGCAAAGAGAGCTCAAATAATAGAATGTGAAAGATAAAGATATACCATAAGCATAAGAGAGAGAGAACAAAGATACCAAGAAGGAGCAGAATAAAGTACTAATAGATATGAGAGATCATAAGTGGAACCAAAAGGGTCAGATGCAAGACCTACAAATTATAGATGAAGTAGCAGAGATAGTGTGGTGAGAGATCAAAGAAAATATCACATCATATATACTATGAAGAAAATAGAAATTATATTCTAGTTATTCTAGTGATGAGAGGATTTTATTAGTGGGCAATAATAGGAGTCATATGAGTAGTAGTGAATAATTCCTACATAAAACACAAGAACCGCAAGTTCATATTGAAGTAGAAACCTATGGTGTAGCATGTCAAAATTTGAGAAGAAAACGAAGGAAGGTAAGGAGAATCAAATAGATAATGGAGATGTCATCCAGATGGTCTTTGTGATGATATGATAGCCTTAATGAATCAAGTACCGATTCTAATTTTTTTGATCAATATAGGAAAGGCTTGGAAATGTTTGAACCACAATGATGTTTTGAGGATAGAAGGTGGATAAGGTGATTAAGGCATATAGATCATAGACTAATAACCCTAATATAATTATCACCATGAGCTTAATGTAATGAAGAAAATTTCACCAATATAGGATTTTCTAAAATAACTCCTAGCACTTGGGAAAGGAGAAAGTCAAGTAGAAAATAAGAATGCCAACAAAGAATTCCAAGTACCACAAGATGACAAATATGTCATCGAGGAGGTATGAGATAATTAAATCAAAGTAGAAGTTAATCAAATCCTTTGTCTAGTGGATTGAGAGGAAAGAATTGACCTCCTACTCTAATATGGCCTAGTTGACATAATGAGTTATGGTAAGTATCTTCTAATTTGATAAGGAATACATATAGGAGACACATCTTCGAGGGAGGACCTATTCAATATCCTAGGGAATTTTATTTTAATAGAAAAAATTCATGCTGACCACCACTACATTGACAAGGTCTAAGACATATAGAATTAGGAATATAATTAATCTAGATAGATTAAACACCATCCAACACTCGATGAGGTACCACAATAGGAGTACAAGTCCATGAAATACATACATAAAGAAGAAAGCCTATTGGGATATAAGAGTGTGGTTTTAGTAGGAGAGTAGTTATGAATGACTCATTCACCAACTTGGGAGGTGGACTTAGTTTGAGGAAATAGGAGTAGAAGTCATCCAAATGAAGATAATATAATAATGACTCCTTCAAGTTAGGATGCACCAAAAAATCATCTAACAAGACAAACAGAAAGTTCAAATCAAGAAAATCGTACAACTCATAAATAAACCAATAAAAAAAAAGATTAATGATCATACAAATAGGGACCATACAATTTTTTAATAATAACAAATAATTATAGCAACAAAAAATCATGCAGTTGGAAATCATATAAATACAAGTGACTGTAGGACTCAAGGAGAAGGTCAAAACTATACAAGTCCAAAGTGTATAGATGGAAACTGTATAGATGCAAATCATATGACCAACAATGAATAAAATTGTATAATTGGTTAAGCAAATTCAAAATGTCCAACCCTAAAATTTGATCATTTATTGAAATAGCAAGTTGACATGCCAATAGGTAAAATCGTAAAGGTGTAGGTGAATGTCATTGTATGATTTCCATGTCATTAAAAAAAGAGAAAGAAAAAAAGGTAAAAATAAAATAAAAAATCAAGAAACATTTCATGCAAATGATAAGGTGGAAGTCATCCATGTAGTTTGACATCAAAAACCAACTTATAAAAGGGTGCAAATATAGGTTCAAATACAAATCAAATGAATAAAGTACAATAGAAGTGGAATGCATGCAAATCTAGTAATAACATAATTGAGGTAGGGTTGAGAAAAATAACATAACTACTACAAGGGTATGAGAAAATTTTCCAAAAGGAAGTAGAGAGGTCTAGAGAAGAAAGGGCCTACACAACATGAGAAAATTTGGAAAAATTCAAATGGAAGAAGAAGGGCACATATTGAGTAGCAAGTGAGCCAAAGATTTTTAAAAGTACCCATCAAAACAATTATGCAAGAAGGGTACCTCTACACTAAAACCCTTTCAAATTATTTAACAAAGGAAAATTTAGGGTACGAATGGATTGTGCCATAGAAGTAGGCTAGTTGATTGAAGAAATATGCCATACAAATTAGTGGAAGGCAGAAAGCATAAACCCAACTAGTGCATGCATGTTAGTCAGAAAAATTATCATATGGTAAAAGTGTTGAGGAAGTTATAGATGAATAGAAGGGACAAAACCGTACAAAGTTATCTAAAAAGAAATTATATGATTGTGCAAAATGAAGGGAGTCATATGTTTAAGGAAAATAACAACATGATCATACAAGAAAAATCAAAACTATACAATCACTAGCATAATCGTACAAATAAATAAAATATGTATAATTTTTGGTAGAATTGTACAGTTGAAGGATAAAGTGGAAAATTAGCATTGAAGAATATCACATTCACCTAGCCAACAAGATAATTTTGCCAAAAATGGTGTAATGAGCATCCTAAAAATCATAAATTGAATATAGTATTGGAGAAAGTTGGTGTGAATGTTCTAGCACAAGTATCTTTTTTTAATAAGAATTTATTCAATTATTATTTGTTTTAGATTATGTAGTTATATGATACAAATAGTAATTGTACTTTCATCCATGTGGGAAATCAACATCTCAAGATAAACATTTCAGCAAAGAAATTATGACAAACATTTGGACTACCACAATAAGGACAACTGATTAAGAAGGGATATATGGACCCCATAAAATATCATAGATTGATTAGTGACTTGATAGTCCTTAAGTCTCCATCAACAACCAAGTCCTTTGGCCCTAGATAAAGAGGAATCAAATAAATCCAACTAAATATGAAAGACCTATAATGCATTATGAACATCATGATGTCATGGTTTAGTGAGCCATGATTATTAGAGATGCCAATGTGGTTGGGGCACACACTTGGCTTAGAGAATCCAAATATTGTTACAATGATCAACTAAAAAAATCTCCATGATATTCCACGTGATTACAATGATGTTAGATGCAATATCTTAAGTTGGCATACCATTCTATGGAATGACAACACCCTAGTGTTTTCCAAAATTTTATCCTTTAATTTTGAGATGGGTGAAGTAAAAACCAATAAAGAATGCAACTCTAAAAAAACCAAAGACTAATAGAAATATAAGGAAACTAGAGCCAATTGTAGTTGAGAAGAGTAAAACTTTAGAGGAAGAAATACATCGCTAATAGAAAATGATAAGGAAGTGTTGAGTGGAAATTTTTCCCAATTGCAAAATCCCCATCACAGTTAGGATTTTCAAATGAAAACCCTCTCTTGTAAAGAAATAAACATTTCTCCAAGGTTCCTTCACTTAATGTGTGTTTGTATGTTATGAAAATATATCAAATAAGTGTTTGGAATACCTTAGTGATTTGCAAATAACTATTAACAAGGGGCCTATGTTGGTAATATTTTATTATGCTATGCAAGTGATTGTTCATGAAAATTTCATAAAATGATGAGTGAATTGATCTATATGTTACTTTAAACATGAAATAAAAATGATCTAAAATATTAACCTTAAAATGTAATAACCTTTGAAAACCCTTATAAATTAACCCCCTTTTATGAAATTACAATTTTCATAAAGGGAAATAAATCTATAGCTTACTACAATGGCCTTTTAAATGTTGTATAAATTACCCCCTTTAATGAAATTAATTTTCATAAAGGGAAGTAAATTTATTACTCAAAAATGAAATCTAAAGCCTATATTTAAAAATGTAAAACTTTTGAAATTACAAAATTCCTTGAAAATGTGTGTTTTATAAGCAATTTTATAATTTCAAACTTGCTTCAAAATTAAATCAAAATTGCTTTAAATAATAATTTGAAGCTTATTATTTGAACCTGTGCATCTTTCTCCTGGATTTTATTTTATTTTTTACATTTTTATTTTATTTGAAAACTTAAAAAAAAAATGAAAAGATAGGATTTAGAAAACAAAAGAAAATGAAATAAAAATGTCCTAACTACATAATTCACCATAGACCTTGCAAGCATTGATATTCTACAAAATTGGCATTAATGTAATCCGGATTTACACAATCTGACATTAAATGCGGTGCAATCTTTTGAGGAAAAATGTGCAATATGTAAAAAAATAACAAATGCATTAACCATAAGCATGCATTAAATTCACTGTATTTTAAACATATTAACAAATAAAATATTTTCAATAAATTTAATATCAAATGCATAATACCAATGTCCAGAAAATGGCATCATATGGTGATATAATTTAATCCCATAGTGTGAAGGAGCAATTCCAACCAAATCCAGTGCATTCTCCAACTTGCAAATTACCTCCAAAAAGCTCCAACCTTCATTTCTTGCTAATATTTCAAAGCTTCGAAGTTCCAACACTTTATTTAATTTTTCTTCTCTTATTTATAAATTTAGAAAATTTATTTTTTCCTTTCCATAATTCATTATATTCGGCAACAATTTTGATATAGGCTTAATAACCATCTCATAACAGTGTTTTTAACCAAATGCTTCAACCAACACTTGTTTTATTCAATGTTTACCTTGTTAACTCAATAATGAATTTTCCATAACATTATAATAATAATTTAAAATGTCCACGAACACTCTAAAATGTAACCATTACCATTTTCAACCATATGTTATGTGAATACTTAATCATCATGTTATCCATGTCTATATTATAGTGACAATCCACCAGAGATGATATCCAAAATAAATCATTCACTATTTCTTTCAATTTGCATCCAACACATACTCCAAAAAACCAAAATATATCACCATAATTTCATCACTCTGAAATCATGTACTGTCTGATATTTGAGAAACTAGTCGAGTTTAATAATTGAGCCACTTTATTTAATGTTATTCTTCAAAGCTGGCATTAATATGGTACCACCTCTCACACTTGGCACCATATAAAAATATGGAGTGCTCTTACTTCCTTCAGCATGTTTCATAGGTGGAGAGAAGGTTTTAATGGGAATATTTGGTTTACACATTCTAGAGCATTTAGATTTTTCTTATAAATTTGAAACACAACCTAATCTTCATTCTGCATGCCCTAATCATATTTCAATCTTGAATTACTGCTCAGTTGTAATTTTGATAAATTATCATAGTTTTATCATGCTACATGGATATGTACATTGTATGATATTGTCCTCTCACTGTGATGGAAAACATCAATTTTATTTCGACACATATGTCTATCTTTGGTATCATCCTACAATTCTAATGATTTACCATCGTACATTCCTATCCACCTATATATCGACATTACACATATGAAATTCTATATCATTAGTATTAATTACTTCTACCATATTGGATCAATACCTAGTGCTTCTTATTCCAAAAATATGAATATCATCATTGTAGTAATTTCGTTTATCACTCACTACACTATAATATCCGCTATCTATTTTATTGAAAATATGTCATCCGAAGCAGACCATGATTTCAATTGCATCACTAATTTATATTATTCACACCCATCATTCCCATTTAAATTTGATAACATGATTTTATATCCTTTTTTGGCATCCATTTACACATTAGACAAGATGGATTATTATCATCTATTGTTGTTACTCCTGTATTAACAAACCCAAGGTTGTTTGTCATCTGATTCCTGGTCCAATTTGTTCACTTCGCATGATTATGGTAGTAAATATCATATAAAATATGGATTTGTCTATAATAATTTTATTCATAATTATCTATACAAATTGGTGTTATAATCTGTGCATTATCCAAATAATCCATTGGTCCATATCAACAGTGATCCTCGTGTCAACAATTACAATCTATCCATAAATGATGTCCTCCATCGTGTTCGACTCATCGATCCCACTATGAGATGAGTTCCCTTTAACACTAGAATTTTCTTGACTGTAGTGCCCACACATCATGATGCATCACACCTGCTCTATTTAACCAGAAAATTCCTCCAAAAATGGTTTCAGTAATTCACATTTTTGCTAAAATCACATTTTATGCTTATTAATCATGATTTTCATCTATGTTCACTTCTCCATTCATGGTATTGGTTCCAACATTCACATAGAGGTTTCAAATTATTTTCTTTAACCATGTCATTCTTTGTCATCCAACTATCCCTCATAAAAAGTGCCCAGTTGTATCATCTAAACCCATGTTGATGTATTCCTCTATTTCATTTAAGAACCAAAACAACTTTGACCATTGTTGCAAAGATTTATTAAGAAGAAAATTGCTCATTTAGTGTATTGAAGATAAATATTGTAAGTTTAGAAATTAACTCCAAGCCATGTCGAATGTGAGGGGCAACCATTACATCCCGATGATAACATCCCTACGAAATCCAGTCAATAAGTAAATCACCACCATTTTCAATATTCACATTGTTGTAAATGGATCTATATCTCCAGCACCGAGGGAATGAACACTTTTTTGAATAATTTATATCCGTATTTTTAATGTTGCTATCTCTTTCACACTGAATCCCCCAATTTACGTCATTTTGACTATTTTGCTTTATCCCACATTGGACAGAAAAATCATAAAGAGACCTTTATCACTACATGCATGCTATGAATTCTATGACAATATGTTCACTTATATATGCACATCTCTCTTGCTGACTCCTCGATAATCACACCAAGGTTAAGTCATGTTGACTCCTCGATCACCTACACAGATAAACAAAACATATTTTTATTATTTTAAATATTATTGTATTTTAAATATACAAAAAACATAACCACATCATAAGAAAAACATAACCACATCATAAAACATAATATAAACAAAACAAAAATAAAGGAACCACATAACTACATTTTAACATAACAAATAATACAAATGCTATTTTATTTTAAATATACAACAAAAATTTTCATTAAAAAAAACTTTTACATAAATAATTGATACAACATAACAAAACATACTATAAACAAATCATATATAACATAACAGAAAAACTACATATTGAACAAACACAAAAAATAACTTTACTAAACCAAGAAAAATAATTTTGAACATAAAACAACAAAATCACAAAAGACATAACATTAACATAAATCATAGAACAAAACCAATATCAAACAATTTTACGACACGAAATTGGTAAGAATGCCAACAAACAAGAAAACAAAACTTCCAAAATTCCCAATTTTAGGTGGGTCCCCAAATTTGGGGTCGTTATGAATTGGTCACAATAAATAGTGACTTCTTGGAAATATTCTTGAATATTTCGGACTTAAGAACCCAGTTTTGAAACCAAAAAAACCCAAATATCAAAAAAAAAAAAATTATTAATGATATCCAAAAAATGTGAATAGACAATTTCAAAATGGAAAAACTGAATCATTTGCCTTTGCTCGGTGTGTGCTCTATGATTCTTTTGTATTTTTGGAACTATTCAGATTTCCATTATCAGTTTTGTAGTTTAGGTTATAAGAACTTTCTCTTTTAAGTGCACCTTTACATTACTCCACTACCAATTGAGTGTCCATAGCTCCGATGGAGGTAACCTTTCTCTTTTTGTGATATTTCTCTACTATCAGCCATGCATTTATAGCCTTAGTAGAGGTTGTTTGAATCACCCAAATATTAGATGAATTTTACATTTTATTATTTTCTTATTTCAATCTAGACATAGTTCCACTGCCATTCAGGTGTCTATAGCCCCGGTGAATATTATCTAGACTATGGTGACTGATTTGACTTTACTTTCCATCATATTTGCTTTTCTTTTATATCAAGCTTTATATTGCTTTTACAAAATTCACCTACCACTTGGGTTAGAGATCAAGTAAGGTTAAAAATTTGAGTTCATTGGATTTTCACCTTAATCTACAAAATTGAATAACTTCATCCTTCAATAATTCAAAGAATATGTTTTAATGTGTTGTAGTATTTGTGGAGCTTTTACAAAATGATTTCAGTGTTCCAAATTTTACTATCTTGATCCAAATTCATAAGGATATATTAAACAATCCCATTTCTCTTTTCTTCAAATTTTGTATGATTTCAAAAATAGGTAATTTATCTTGAGTGACCCAGGAAAAAATGCCAAACAAAATCATCAAATATTTATTGCAACTTCCACAACTACCTCAATCAAAGAAACAACATCAAAACTTTCACCAAACTTTAAACAACACAAATGATAACATGAATTGAAATCCAAAATTGTGGCATAAGCCAATTTTATTGCAAACCAAAAATGGAAACACATCCAAAATTCACAATAAAAATAAAAACAAACACACAAATGATGACTAACAAAATCACAAAACCACAAGCTATATACAAGAAAAACTAATAAGCAAGTAAGAACTTGCTCCCTAAACTTGAAAATACTAACAAAAAAACAAAAAAACAAAAGACTACGCACAAAAAACAAAAAAAAAACACAAAAACCAAAATGCTATTTACAAAAATATACACTATATACAAGATGATACCAAATTTATGCTATCACTTCCCTGGATCCCAAACATGATTAGCACACTTTAGAAGACATATATCATGATATGCATGCCAAGTTTTATAGAAATCCAACCAAAGTAAGATTAAACCAAACAATGCAACCTTCATTTTGCCTTTCTCACCCCACCAATTTGACTCAAGGTTATTAGCAATTTCATGTTTAGGATTTTTATTAAACTTGCAAGTGAATACATGATCTTCAATTATATTTTGCTTATTCAATGAGGTGTGAACTTCAAAACCTAATTCATTATTTTGACTTGAATTATCATTTTCACAAGCATATAGGATTTCTTTCAAATAAGTGGCTACTTCTAAAAATTTTAAAGCAAAATCATCATCTATGTCTTTAGGCCAATCATACTCATGCAACAATTTACAAGAATCTAGGATATTTACAAAATGAGAATCATTATAAGTTTGTATCCTAAATTCATTTGTTAATTGTTGGTGAACTTGATTAAACAATTCAAGCACATCTATTTTTGGTTCATTTAGCAAAGCAATCTTATTTATGGTGGGAATAGAAATCCACTCTAGTTCTTTATCAACCTCCAATGGTATTTCATCATAAATAACATCTGAATCCAATAAATGATTATGCAAACTTTTACCTGATTCTTGGATGTTTGGACACAAAGGATAAGATTCTACCTTTTGTACACTTTCATTTACCACTACTTGGTGAGCAATTGTGATATTTTCTTTTTCTTCATGGTCTCTATCACCCTCATCATCTTGTATCCCTTTACCTTCATCAATGACCTATTTTTCAAAAGCATCAAAATTAGGCATCCAATCAAGAATATGTCCATCTTTTTCAAACCATAAATCTTGTTGATCAAACAAAGCAATAGTTTCTTTAGGATGAATAGAAAATTCTAATTCTTTGTTAGCCACACATGAAGTTTCTTCATTTAAATATTCAAGATAATCATGGGAATTTGCACTCAAATATTTAGTATTCAAGAATGAAAGAAAATATTTTACCTCTTCCTCATCTAAAATAGATGAATCATAAGAAAATTTTACCATTTATTCCCTTTTTGTTGTAGCAATGTGTTCTACAAACTCAAGTTCAAATTGATCAAATTTTGAAATATTTTCTATTTCTGCAAATGGCTTGCCATCTTTTGATTGTACGAGAATTGTCAGATCTTCATGTGAGATAGAATTTTCAACATCCTGCATATCAAGTGAAATAGAAATTTCATCAGTAGGAATGTGATAAAATAATGATTCACCATACATACCCCAAAAATTATAATAATTATCTTCTACAACTAAGGGGTGAAGTTCAACCATATTTTTAGTGTAATTTTTGGATATATCTATAGATTCCTTTTCAAATTCACCTTCATCAATCATGTGAAGTACAAACCTATTGGTTTCTTGTTTTATGGGTATTGAATAATCATTAAATGAAACCAAGCTTTCATTTTCCTACACATCAATTGGGATAGAATCTTCTTTGGAAATTACAAAAGAAGTGAATGATTCTTCTTCATTGTCTTGAATGAGAAAATCATTATCTTTCTAAAGTATTTGGTGAAATTCCAATTCTTCTTTCATGCCATATTTAAATTCATTTTCAAATTCATCTTTCTCATTGAAAAATTCATCTTCAATCTCAAAAACTTTATATTCCTCAAGTAATAAGCTTTTATGATCAGTTATTTGAACTACCTTCATCAAGATACTCTTTTCTTGCAGTCCATTCCAATATTCAATGAAATCACACCTAAAATATTTCAATTCTATAGCTTTGAAAATTTCATTCAAATCTATGGAAAGTTCTATTCTATCACATGTTTCAAGGTTAGTTAGATCTAGAACTCCTCCAATATTTGAAGACTCATGCATTTCTACATTTTTATAAGCTTGATTACCACAAACCTCATTGGTGGATATTGGTGCCAGATTAGATGGTTGGCATTGGTTGGAATCCATAACTCTTGAAGAAAAGTTTAACATGAGAGAAAAATGTGTATCATGACTCATAGGTGGTATCTGATTTGAAATATTAGAGTTAAGTAATGATAATTTACCCACATCAACCCCTTTCAAAATCCACCATTTTTCTACAATTATTACCTCACTGTAGGCTCTAGACAAGGATGGATTTCTAAGATGTTTCTCTAGGAGTGCAGAAGTAAATGGGTCTAAAGCTTCCAAGTATACTTGAATAACCTCTTCTTCTAAAATGATGTAATGTGTTTCCATTTTAGTATACAACCTATGAAACCTATCATTAAATTGACTCATGGATTCATTAGATTCTTTACAGATAGAGGTAAACTAATCTGGTATCATATATGTGTCAACCAATTTTCTAAAATATTCAAGAAACATTGCTTCTAGT
Organism: Wollemia nobilis; assembly: GCA_028583015.1. Lineage (NCBI taxonomy): Eukaryota > Viridiplantae > Streptophyta > Pinopsida > Araucariales > Araucariaceae > Wollemia > Wollemia nobilis. The sequence goes on along the minus strand of JAQPPZ010001711.1, from coordinate 1,802,547 downwards.
TGATCCCAAGAAGTGGTAGAACTTGCAGGTAAATTAATAAATCAATTATGAGCAAATTCATCCAATGTGTATGGAAACATTCTATAGATAACATCTTCATGCATAATTTGAAAATGAACCATAATATTTTTGTATGCGTGAATATGTTCCTCTGCCGTATTAATTCCATCATGCTTATAATGGGGTAAATAATTTTCTACCATTGAACCAATTTTAACATGCAAGGCTATGTATGAAAAATTCACAACAATTGAATCATAACCAAATTTTCAAATTTATAGCAAAACAACACTAGTGCAACATAAATCAGAAAATTTCACAATTCTTTTAAGTGACAAATTTGAACAATTTCAAATACTGAAATTTAAAATATTACCTTTTAGGCCCTCCTTCTAGCGCTAATTATGTTGAGTGGAAATTTTTCCCAATTTTAAAATCCCCATCACAGTTAGGATTTTTAAATGAAAACCCTCTCTTGTAAAGAAATAAACATTTTCCAAGGTTCCTTTAATTAATATGTGTTTGTATGTTATGAAAATATATCAAATAAGTGCTTGGAATACCTTAGAGATTTGCAAATAACTATTAACAAGGGTCCTATGCTAGTAACATTTTATTATGCTATGCAAGTGATTGTTCATGAAACTTTCATAAAATGATGAGTGAATTGATCTTTATGTTGCTTTAAACATGAAAGAAAAATGATCTAAAAGATTAACCTTAAAATGTAATAACCTTTAAAAACCCTAATAAACTAACCCCTTTTTATGAAATTACAATTTTCATAAAGGGAAATAAATCTATAGCTTACTACAATGGCCTTTTAAATGTCGTATAAATTACCCCCTTTAATGAAATTAATTTTCATAAAGGGAAGTAAATTTATTACTCATAAATGAAATCTAAAGCCTGAAATTTAAAAATATAAAACTTTTGAAATTACAAAATGCCTTGAAAATGTGTGTTTTATAAGAAATTTTGTAATTTCAAACTTGCTTAAAAATTAAATCAAAATTGCTTTAAATAATAATTTCAATCTTATTATTTGAACATGTGCATCTTTCTCGTGAATTTTATTTTTTTTACATTTTTATTTTATTTGAAAAATTTAGAAAAAATGAAAAGATAGGGTTTAGAAAAAAAAATAAAATGAAATAAAAATGTTTAAAAAAATGAAAAGATAGGGTTTAGAAAATAAAAGAAAATGAAATAAAAATGTCGGAACTACAAAATTCACCATAGACCTTACAAACATTGATATTCTACAAAAATAACATTAATGTGATCCGCAATATGAAATTAAATGTGGTGCAATATTCTGAGGAAAATGTGCAATATGTAAAAAATAACAAATTAACAAAATATTTTCAATAAATTTAATATCAAATGCAAAATACCAATGTCCAAAAAATGGCATCATATGGTGATATAATTTTTTTTTTTTGGTAAGTAAGAGAATATTATAATTAACACCGGGTTTTAACTGGTTGACCCAAAACCATTTTACAAAATAGGGTCCACTGACCAACTGGACAAAGGCCAAGCCCTAAAAGTTTAAACTGACAACAAAAAGGGCCAAGACCTATTCTTCCAACAGAATACGACCAAACTAAACTATGGAAGCCTAATAATATGGCCATCAGAAAAGAAAGACGCAAAATAGAACTAACAAAGACAAAAACTAATCATGCAAGCACCATGCAGAGTAGCTTGTGCCCATATAAAAATAATAGAATATGGTCAAAAAAAACATCTCATAGAATGGACAGCCAAGAGGCCAAGCAGTCTTCCTTGTAGTCCTCATCTAACTTCTTATCATCCTCCTTGCCATCATCTTTAGATTTTGCCTTCGACTCCTTGTGCCCCTGGAACTTTTGGCTATAAAATAGAAGATTTAGAGAATCACACGAATCAACAGCTGCACTGATGAGGCCAGACAGACTCTTCAACTGGTTGATACTGTTGGAGGCTGATGAAATTGTCATCTTCTCCAAGACTATTATGGTGGGGTCTGGTACCTCATTGTCAGGGATCTCCAACACTTTGTTATTTCTTGCTAGGGCATTTTTGCGACATCGAATCCAAACACACCTTGGGAAATACTTGAGGCCAAAGTGGATGTTTCCCATGCATTAATTTGTAGATAAAAAACCTATATCAGTGCCCCACCAGCTGCAAAAAACACTAGTCACATGAAAAAAAAAAAACAAATATGACAAAAGCCATTATACGGTTCAAAAAAATATTTTTAAAAATGCCCCCATTTTTTGTCATTGATCCACTTTGAGCCTTCCAATCTGAAATTTTTCATTATCTATCACCATTGAGACTGCATGAGGAATATTTTTAGTCCACGTGATCAAATTTGCTACTACAATGCCTTCATTTGCCAGCCTATCAGCTGCCATGTTTGCTTCCCTGAAGGTATGCAAAATTATGGCCTCAGGTCGATCATGAATTAGAGCCCTTGCTTCGTGGATGTAGTCATCAAATCTCCAAGGAGCTCTCTTAGTGTTCTTTAGAAGATTTATAATAATAAGAGAATCACCTTCCACCAAGAGTTTCCCTGGATAATTCTCCGCCACCTTGAGGCTCCTCCAAAGCGCCCTCGCTTCAGCCACATTGTTGGTTTGAGCTCCAAGATGTTCATCAAAAGCTACAAGCACCTCACCCTTGTGGTCTCTAAGTAAGCCACCAGCCCTGACTTCACGGGTTGCCCCTAGATGCCCCATCAAAATTTAACTTAATCCACCCTAAGGGGGGTGGGGTCCATGTGATCATGGTTCTAGGAAAGACTTGAGGATGATTGAGGCCATCAGTGAGAGGTAAGTTTAATGACTGGCCTAATGAAGCTTCAAAAGGATTTGGAGGTCTAGATTCTGCAGGCACTAAACAAGCATTCTCATTAGCATATACTAAAATTTTTGACAGGACAGAGGATGACTGAGAAACCTTATCCAAGAAGGCCCGACGATTCCTTTCCAACCATATCTGCCATAAGTAGTGATGAAGGCAGATCTTCCACATATACCTAAGACGCATATTCAAAGAGGGAGAAGGCCACATATGGTGATATAATTTAATCCCACAGTGTGAAGGAGAAATTCCAACCAAATCCATTGCATTCTCCAACCTGCAACTTACCTCCAAAAAAATCTAACCTTCATTTCTCGCTAATCTTTCAAAGGTCCAAAGTTCTGACCCTTTCTTTGATTTTTCTTCTCTAATTTCTAATTTTATAAAATTTATTGTTTCTATTCCATAATTCATTATGTTGGACGACAATTTTGATACAGGCTTAATAACCATCTCATAACAGTTTTTTTAACCAAAACTTGTTTTCTTCAAAATTTACCTTGTTACCACAATAACGAATTTGTCATAACATTATAATAATAATTTAAAATATCCGCAGACACTCTAACATGTAAACATTACCATTTTCAACCATATGTTATGTGAATACTTAATCATCATGCTATCACCATCTATCTTATAGTGACAATCCATTAGAGATGATATCTAGAATAAATCATTCACTGTTGCTTTCGATTTCCATCCATAAAATATATCACCATAATTTCATCACTCTTAAATCATGTACCGCCTGATCTTTGAGAAACTAGTCCAGTTTAATAATTGATTTGCTTTATTTAATGTTATTCTTCAAAGCTAGCATTAATATGGTGCCACCTCTCACACTTGCCACCATATAAAAATCTGGAGTGCTCTTGCTTCCTTCAACATGTTTCACAAGTGTAGAGAAGGCTTTAATGGAAATATTTGGTTTACACATTCTAGAGCATTTAGATTTTTCCTATAAATTTGAAATACAACCTAATATTTGTTCTACACACCTTAATCATATTTTAATATTGAATTATTACTCAGCTACAATTTTGATTAATGATCACATTTTTATCATGCTACGTGGAGATGCACACTGTATGATCCTATCCTCTCGCTGTGATGGTGTCTTATGCTACTATTCAAAACAAAATATTAATCTATGTTTGACACATATGGTATCATCCTATAATTCTGGTGATTTACCATCACACATTCCTATCATTACCACCTATATATCGATATTACACATATGAAAGTCTATATCATTAGTCTTAATTATTTTTGCCATATTGGATCAATACCTGGTGCTTCTTATTCCAAAAATATGAATATCATTGTCGTAGTAACTTTTCTTATCACTCACTGCACTGTAATATCCATTGCATATTTTATTGAAAACATGTCATACAAAGCTGGCCATGATTTCATTTGCATCGCTACTTTAGATTATTCACACACATCATTCCCATTTAAATTTGACAACATGATTTTATATCCTTTGTTGGCATCCATTTATATATTAGACAAGATGGATTATTATCATCTATTGTGGCTACTCCCGTATTAAAAACCCCAACGTTGTTTATCATTCGATTCCTGGTCCAAGTTGTTTGCTTCGCATGATGATGGTAGTAAATATCATATAAAATATGGATTTTTCTATATTAATTTTATTCATAATTATCTATACAAATTGATGTTATAATCTTTATATTAACCAAATAATCCATTGGTCCATGTCAATAATTACAATTCGTAAATGATGTCCTCCACCGTGTTTAATTCATCGATCCCACTATGAGACAAGTTCCCTTCAATGCTGGCATGTTCTTGACTGTAGAGCCCACACATCATGATGCATCACACCTAATCTATTTAACTAGAAAATTCCTCCAAAAATGGCTTCAGTATTTCACAATTTTTCTAAAATCATATTTTATTCTCATTAACTATGATTTTCATCTATATTCTCTTCTCCATTCATGGTATTGGTTCCAACATCCACACAAAGGTTTCAAATTATTTTCTTTAACCATATCATTCTTCATCATCCAAATTTCCATTGTCAAAAGTGCCCAACTGAATCATCTAAACCCACATTGACGTATTCCTCCATTTTATTTAAGCACCAAAACAACTTTGACCATTGATGTAAAAATTTATTAAGGAGAAAATTGTTCTGTCAGTGTATCGAAGAAAAACATTGTAAGTTTAGAAATTACTTCTAATTTAGTACCTACCTTAAACTCCAAGCCATGTCGAATGTGAGGGGCAACCATTACATCCCTGTGATATCTAGTCAATAATTAAATTTCCACCATTTCCAATCTTCACATTGTTGTATCTGGATCTATATCTCCAGCAACGAAGGAACAAACACTTATTTGAACAATTTATATCCGCATTTTGAATGTTGCTATCTCTTTCATGCTAAATCCCTCAATTTACATCATTTTGACTATTTCACTTTGTCCAACATTGGACAGAACAACCATAAAGAGACCTTTATTAGTACACGCGTGCTATATATTCTATGACAAGAGTTTCACTTATATATTCTATGACAAGAAGGACCAAAATTCCAAGCCACCCGAAGGAAGGGGGCCTTGGCCAGAGGTCTACCTAGACTACTCCAAAACTTCACCAGGGACAACACATGAAAACATGGATGGTTCCAGGCACTCCACCAACGGTGCCAAATATCTCTAGCAAAGGAGCATTGGAAAAATAAATGAGAAGAGTCATCCACATTCTTACTGCAAAGGACACAAAAATAGGGACCCTGAAATCCCCTCTTCCTAACATTATTCCAAGTGAGGCATTTATTACCAGCTACCAACCAAAGAAAGAAGTTACATTTTGGCCAGGAAAATTTGTTCCACACCTTTTTCCACCAAGTGATAGGAAGACTCCCATACTTTTGCTTATCAAGAACCTGATAACCATAGGATATCAAGTAGGTTTCGTTAGGATCAGGGTTCCAAGCCAGAATATCTTTACCTCAATGAAAAACAATGTCTCCCCATAATAATAAGAGCAAGCACCTCTCTGTCCTTGGCCAGTCCCCCATGGTACCATTCTTGTGGATATTTCCACCTATACATCTCCATATTTCTAAAATACTAGATTTTTTTAAAGTCATCCACATGAGACCAGCCTTCTTCCAAGAAAAAAATTCTTAGGGAACATACCTAGGATATTGATTCAAGATATGAGGGTGGCCATCCTAAGAATCCTCCCAAAAAATAGCATTTGATCCCTGATTGCAAATATAGAACAAACCCTGCTTGATTAAATTAGATCCTCTTTTAAGAGTGTCCCAGATAACTGAACCTTTCCCAACCAAGCCGACTCTATGGATTTCAGCCTCAGAAATACCTCTCAAGTATTTACAAGATAATATTTTAGCCCAAATCTTATCTTGAGAGGTACACCATCTCCAATAAAGTTTTGCAGCCAAAGCCTGCCCAAAAAGAGTTGTCTATCGCAACCCAAGGCCTCCCTATTGCACTAGCCTACATATATAATCCCACCTAACCAAACTCCATTTATATTGATCAAGTTTTCTAGACCATAAAAATTGTCTTGACAAAGCATCCATGTCCTTGATGAAGTGAGAGGGAGCTATTTGTACAAAACATCTATAAATGGGTAAAGCTTGAACAACATATTTTAAAAGCAACACTCTACCTACAGTGGATAGCCATCTGAAAGTCCAGTGATTCACCTTCCTTCTAAACTTATCAAGAATAGACTACCAAGAAGATCTAGATAGAGGGTGAGATGAAATTGGAATACCAAGATAAATGAAGGGGGGAGTCCCAACCTGGAATTTTAGAATGTGAGCAATCCTAGCTTGAATAAGAGGAGGGATATTGAAGAAGAAAATAGAATACTTGTCCTCATTAATCAACTGTCCAGAAGCACCAAGATATCTATCAAGATATTGTCTAATATTGCTAGCTTCCCTGATAGTGGCAACTCCCAACAAAGCAGTATCATCAACAAATTAAAGGTGGGAAAGAGGTGGAAAACTACTATACCACTTCCACCCATGAATGAGACCCTGTATGAATTGAGACTTGAGAAATCTTCCCAACCCTTCCACCATAATGATAAACAAATAAGGAGATAAAGGATCTCCTTGCCCCAATCCCCTTGAGGCCTCAAATAGCTTTGATGGCTCATTATTAACAAGAATAGAGAATGAGAAAGAAGAAACGTTAGGAGTTGATAAATTATTAGAGGGAACAAGAACTAATTATATCTAGACATGAATATATCATAAATATGTCCAATAGATACAATAGATATGGAATATTAGAGAAGATTGCTAGAGTTAGCATTATTGTTTCAAAACTATAATTTCCTAACACATTGCATATAGTGTCTTACCTTGGGGATAGAACGTATTCATAAAGATAAGGAAGCACAATGAGGAGAAGCAAAATAAACACATATATAAATGGCTACTATGGAGGATGAGCTTGAACGTACAAGAAAGAAGCTAAAGCTAAGCAAAATGACACAAAAATTGAAATGAATGGTATGAAGTAAGCCTTTAAAAGAAAGTTGAAAAAATACAAGGAATAATGGTAACTCACGAAGCAGTAGGTAGAATATTAGAGAAAATAATTACAAGAACAAAAGGATATATTAAGGAAATATGATTATTAGTTGAAATAAAAAGAGGAGCAATTGAATTAAAATAGTCAATAGCTCAAAAACCAAGAAGAGCAATTTATAGTGAAGGATGAACAATTGAAAAATGGGAATATTAGCTAAAAATGAATGATGGACAATTGCAGATAAAGGATCAAAATATGGTTTAAATAAAAAATGATATGGACATATAATAAGAATCTTCTTGAATATAAGGTCATACTTTAGTTCAAGAAAGAACAACAAGACTAGGTGATTGCTAAAAAGAACAAGGAATTAGCCATCATCGCAAGAACAAAGGCAATTTTGATAGATAATGTAGACACCTAAATTGTGTCATGCTTAGGGGAGCTACTTACATAGACACACTCATAATATCATAAGACATAATATTGGACTTTCCAAGTATCAACAGTGGTTCTCACCACCCATTTGGGGCCTTTTCAAGCCATCCAAGCTTGGCTTCTCAAGACAAGAGCAACCAAATTCTAGCCACTCAAACCTAGAGCAGCTAGACCCTAGCTGCTACATATGACAACGACCAGATCATAGCCATTGTAGATGATAGTGGCTAAGCCATAAGAAGTTGTTTGTTGATAAACAGGCCCAATATCAAGCGAAAGTGGCAGTCTGCATGCAATAAAGGTGAGCGGGAGTTACTTTGCATTCCTTTTCATGACCAGTTCACATAGGAGACTTGATTTTGCATTTAGACTTAAGCTAACTGACCTCTAAGCATAAACAAAGGACAAAAGCTTCTCATGCTAATGAACAGTTCACATAGAAGACCCAAGTGGGTAGTTAGAGTTCAGTTAACTAGCCTTCAAATATAGACAATAGACAATAGCTTCTCATGCTAACTTGCACTACAGATGATAAATTCATTTCTAGGGCTTGGACATAGACCTAGGGTTTCACACTATAAAATGTGTAAGCCTAATAGCACCAAAGGATTGATAGGACATATAGAGACCCAAATCACATATAGGAGATCATTTTAGAGAGAATTCTCATTGGTATCACGTGTGCGACGGAGCTTTGAAAAATCAAAGAGCATAACATCTACTTTATTCAATATTAGATCATAGTCTTTGACCCATAGCTTTGGGGCAAGGAGAGTAAGGTTTTATTTAATGGTCATTGTCTTGTACAGTGGCCAGTAGGCTTGGACTAGATAGACATAGCATCTTTTATCTTGTTTTCTTATATCATTAGCATAGATTCACTTGATTCCATGGTATTGTTTTATCATATTTATGTTACATTCTTTGATTACTAACAACCTCATTCAGGGAGGCAATATCAGAAACCTAAAAGTGTGTTATTTTTTCATTTCTTGCAGGGCCATAGGTACATCGGACGAAGGTTACAACATACGAGAGCAAAAGGTATCCCTCTAGGAAATAGCCCTAGATAAGGAGGCAATTGTAAGCCCTCATACATTTCCATGTGTAGAACCAGGAAGATTTTATAAGCACACCACCTCTTTGTGGAAGGGGTACTTCTTGCCCAATTGTAATTTATAGTATCAAAATGGGTATCCCTAAGAGGGATCAACATGTAACGGAGCTTCAATATCAATAAAGAGATCCGTATTTTGTTATTTCATGTTATATGCTTTCTTTTTCCTCTTTTCTTTCCATTTTATCTTTGGTATTCTAAATAAGCTGCAAGTAGGGTTTTTATAAAAGGGACTGGTGTGTGTGTTCCTGGGGTCACTACATATGGTGATCACAGTGGGACGACTACTAATTTTTCATTTTCTGCTAGAAAACTAACTTAATTTTGTATGCAATTCTAGCTGCTCTGAGCTACAATGACTAAGAACCAACTGCTCTAGTCAATAGTGGCTAGTACTGGAGTGTAGTAAAGGTCAAAACATCGACTCTCTGAGCTGGATCAAAGGTTGGTATAGCTTTTCTAATATTTTACAGCTTTCTATCTACTTTTGTGTATTCAAAACAAAGAACTTAAAGCATGTTTATGATTAGAAATTAAAAGAATAAAGAATAAATAATTAAGCATTTCGCATATCTTAGATCTTCTTTTAATTTCCACTAGGAATTTCTAGGAACAATGACTTATGCCTAAAAATTTTGCCCTAGAATCCAATGTGCTAGACATTGTATGTTGTTTTCTTGCTTTGAGGCCCTACTAGAGGCCATAGTTGTACGAGATAAAGTGCACTCATACAAATCATAGTAGTTCATGCATCTTTCTGAATATTGAAATGTATTTTTTTGTACTTAGGCATATAGGAAAGACTCATTGCTGCTATATGATTAAAATGAACACAACACACGCACATCTCATTTAAACATTAGAGAGTTGGATTTCATCACCAACCTTTAATTTAGTCTAGTGACATTGGAATTCATCTCCTTCCACTGGTTTACCCTCTAGAGCTTCCTATAAATGGATTGGAAAACTTACTTATAGTGACACTAATTTACTTGTGTTCAAACTGTCTCCCACTATTGGAACAATCATTGGTTCAGAGTGGAAGAGCTAGGTGAACCCTCCATTGGGTCTTTAGTGGTGTACCCTAGCTTCTTTTGAGAAAATCATGTTTGGCATGAGTGTACTTGATTGTCACTATGGATGAGTCTTCTCATTCTTAATCCAAAAACAAGAGCAAATAAATCAAAGGAACAACACATCAAAACATACCAAATAGTTTAGGGCACACTTAAATTGGTAATCAAGATAAACATTTGTTTGGAATTGCATGGTAATTCCTAAATAGCAAACTCAAAATATCAAGTCATAAAACAACATGGTCAAAACAAGAATTAAACACCCTCGGTCTGATGTCGATGGAGAGACAAAAGCAATTCATACCCATAGGCAAAGTCATAGTAATGTTGAACAACCTACCCGTAAGACCGTGAGACGTAGCTCCACGAGCCTATGGGGTAACTCAACTCTTGGTGGATCTCCTCGAAAAACCCCAAGTAAGGAACCACATCATGGAAAAAAGTCACATAAACAAAAAGAGGCTTCACATCGATCCTCATAAATAAGACATGAGGAGACCTCAAGGGCCTCCTCTAAACACATAGAAACATCTCAAAGACATGAGGAAACTTCAAGAACTTCCTCCTCACATGGACATAAATAAGGTTATAAGACTCATTCTTCACATAGGTATGACGAGATTGCCACATCTCCATCCACATGGAGAAAACATGTCACCACAAATCCCTCTTCATCAAGAATGCAAACAAGAATTACAACACCTCAAGACTCACAAGAAACATATGAAATAGGTCTACCCACTGAAGGGTAGGAAACTAGAGCTACATCTAGTCATGGGAATCATATAGAAGAAAAAATTCACACAAAAGGAAAGAATCTTGTAGACTATGACATTATAGGAGTAAATTGCACCCCACAAGACCAACCATGGAGAATGAGACAGCTAGACATGTTGGATCAATTTCCTACTCAACCAACCCAAAGAACTATAGCTACTAAGAACTCTACATCTAGAAGCTCAAAAATTGTGACTTCTAAACATACCTCCTAGTCTGGGGGTACCTCAGAGTGACCCCATAGAAGACACATGGAGTCTGATCATAGGGATATTCAATAGTACATTGAACAAGTCACATTAACTAGCAAGAGTACATATATAGCAAAAACCCCCTCGAGGAATCTACGAGTCAAGACTACAAGAACAAAGTCAGATAAACATGAGTCTTCTACAATAGCACAAACTGATCAAATGAGCTGGTTAGAAAATGCATTACGCAAAGAGTGAGAGTTAGTGGAAGCTCTCGAACAAGAGAAACAAAGAGAAATACTCTTGCGCCAACATGAGCAATGTTTAAGAGAGCAATTGGAGCAGCTAGATCTTAACAATTTATAAATAAATTGTGGTGACCACCAAATAACAAGACACACTGAATCACCTAAGGAAAGGCACACTAGACAAGATATCCCAAAATGAAACCCCCCACCAAATAATGAACAAAATCCAACTAATGGGGGGAGGGTAAACATAAAAAACCAAGATCACAATCATGATTCCCCTTGTAGGAGGGAGGAAAATGGAACAAATCAAATGGATAGAGAGTTATTTCTGTTGTTGTAGCACCCTAAAATTGGCGCAGTCAAATTGGAATAATTACATTCACCTTAGTAAATAAATTTAAATTCAAATTTAACCTCCCAAACCACCCGTTAACCGTCGAGAAACCCGTTTCCCCTTTTTCCGTGCCATTTTTAGAGGTTGTTTTGACCGTTGGACGATATCGTCGCCGATCAGACGATATCGCCCCAGATTTGATGATTTCATCTGGACTAGAACGTCCAGACGATTTTGTCGCAAAACTAAATTTGCATAGATAGACTCTGTTCCAACGGGTCTCCAATTCGGGCAGAAGCGTGTCTACGCCGTTGGGACCCTTCCCCCGTTGGAGATCTCCCAAATTGGGATGATCTCCAACCTCCCAACAACTCCCCTATGCCTATTTAAACTCTAGGACATTCCCTCCCCAACCCCTGGCTGAATTTTATCTGCAAGTTGAATCCCTCTGCGTCAAGACATCTGAATGTTGCTTCTACACTAGTTCCATAGTATTTTTATTGTAGGTACATCACCAATTTTCAATCGGAGCCAGCACCTATCGCCGTCGACGAACCTGTCAAGATCGGAGGCGATCCCGTACAATTCGAGATGATTTCGTACTGATGCGAGACGATCTCGACTGTAGTCCACATCGAGGCAATCAGTGCCTAGAGTTTGCTTTTCTCGACCTTTTATTTGTCATTTTCTGCTATAAATTAGATCAGTTACTCAGTTTTTATGTTAGTCTGCATCTGGAGTTCACCCATCTAGTCTAGATTGCATGTTAAGATCATATTCTGCCATTAAAGTACCATAATTTGCTTTAAATTCCATTTTTTTTAATATCGTTCAGTATTCATATTGCAATTTCATGTAGTTTGCCTCTGTTTGCATAGTAGAATTCCTTGCATTTTGCACCTATTTTCTGTTTTGCAGGTCTCTGACGAATTTGTCTGACGAATTCGTCAGATTGCAGACGATCCTGTCAGTTTGGACGATTTTGTCAGATTGCAGGCGATTCTGTCGAATCTCAGGCGATCCAGACTGCTTCAAGCATCAGAAACTTCTTCAGACTTTCGGATCAGGTAATCTCCATTGGCCTCCTACAAATTCTCTATTTTTTGCTTTCTACTCTGTTTGTTGTATTCATTTAAATTGCATTTTCATATAGATTAAGTTAGATTCATTCGGCCAAACCTAGGATGAATGCTTAAGGATAAAACGAACTCATCAAAACACATTCCAAAAACCTAGGCATGGAAACTACCACCAAATGTTTCCTGGTGAACCCACCATCCGTCGAAAAATCACCAAAACACACCTCCCTTGAGAGGCGGGACCTTCGTAAAGTCCTCTCGTCCGAGGTACCGCACCATCCTTTTCCCATCCTCCTTCCGGGCGTGGATCCAATAGCCTGAAGGTAGGGATGCGAAAAATTTGGAGCGATACATTTTGGTGAACCCGACGTGAATGCATCATAACCTTTTGAAAAACGAAAACAAAAACAAAAAAACAAAAAATTAGAACAACTAAAATTTAGATGCATTTTAAAACATTTAAGGTTCAAAATCATGTTTAGATGGTAGCTCCTAAAAAGAGGTTAGCAGTTACTATAAACGTAGAAAACCAATTGGCAGCTATAGAAGTTAATTTTGTCCTTAATATCCCTGAAACAAGTAGAAATCAATCCTTGTGGGACGAACTTGTCAGGAGACTTAGGCTTATTTCATCTAGGTCCACACAACTTAAATAGATTAAGAGGCTAGTCTTGGATAGAATCCTGGATCCTCATCAATTAGTGTTCTATCATGAACTTCAGAGAGCTTGCCATAGATGGTTAGCCTATAGGAGAGCTTTAGTATCTTCAGAGTTGTTCAGCTTTGAGGAATACCTCGAGAACGCAGACATTGTACACCGATTCCTAGGCCTTGTAGAAGACCAAGAGGTTGTTCTTATAGATAGGGAAATATGGAATAGAATTCCTACGTGCTGTGCTATATCGAGAGTATTGCCATGAGCTTTACTTCTATCAACCAACATCTGAGATAGACAATATCACCATAGCCCTTTTCATCAAATTCTTAAAAGAAAACTTTCAATTTGAAGAAGAACATTTCATGACCCCTGAACAACTTGAACCTATTAATGATATTCATAAGTTATTCATAGAAGATTAGTTCATTTACTTTGAGTTTTATTATTATTTCGTGCATTTATTGTTTCATTTGCTGTCTTTATTGTATTATTTCAAAAATTTAAAGAAAACTAAAAAAATAAAAAAAAAAAACATAGTAAAAAACTTAAACATTTCATTTCAAATATTGCATTAGGTATATATAAATATATACCTTTTAATTTGTTGCATATATATATATATAAATATATATATATTTGCTGAAATCAAAACTTAGCACCATGACTAGACTTAGGAATGGTAAAGAAACTTTAGGGGAAGGAGAAGATTGGTTGCAAGATACAACTGAAAACCCAAATATCCTTCTTGGAGATACAAATCCGGAAGGAGAAACTCTAGGTCAGTCAGATGAAGACTTAGGTGAAGATAAGGAACAAGAAGGAAGTGTTAAAGAGAATGAATCCTCGTCCCCTAGAATAGCTCCCAATGGGGGCATCACTTTTGACAACGCAGAACATTTTCAAAAATTTCTCAATCGAGAATATCGACATCCTTAATGTAGCGAGTCCGTATTGATAGAGGGGAAGTTAGTGACGCTCAAGCAGCTATAGAACGGGCGCTTGATATACACACTAATCCTTTATCTTTTGTTGATCAAGAGAGTGATAAGGGTGGACCATCCAATACGGATATGGTCACTATAGCCCAAGCCATGTTAAAACAACAGGTTACCCAACCTCCTAAGGAACCTGTTACTCAACCTAAAACCACTCCTGCACAAAAGAAAATTCCCTTCACTACTTTGTTCCGCCAAACTATTGAACAAAATGCTTTAAATAAACAGAAATCTAAAACAAAGCTAAATACAAATTTTCAACAATCTGGAACACAACATAATCCAACTTCAAAATTCCTCCATAACATTTTTCCTACTAAAGTTTTACACAATAGTAACATGGCATCTAATCTGCATGTTCCTCCATCCTATGCCCATAAAACTCATGTCAATGCCCTACCGAATCAATATGGGGGGCAAACTAGTAATCTGGAAGCTATGGTGAAACAATTGGCTTCACGTATGGACCAGATAGATCCCTACCGTCCCTCGTACAATTATCGAGAGATTTGTAGCCAACCATTGGATCCCATAGTGGTAGCTCAACCATACCCTAAACACTTTCCCATGCCCGTCCTGCCTATATATAAAGGAACCGAAGATCCCATAGAACATCTTCGCATGTTTAGGATAGCATGTCACGACATTTCGCATGACGACTTGCTATTACTAAAAATGTTCCCCAAAAGTTTAGGTGGAATGGCATTAGAGTGGTACTATCAATTGCCCACTCACTCCTTAAGAAACTTTGAAGAAACAGTTGAATCATTTGTTCATCAATTTAGTGCCTACATCGAGAGACATGTAACTATTAAAGACCTATACAATTTAAAACAAGATAAAGATGAATGTTTTGCTGATTTCTTGGCTAGATGGAGGCAATTGATAGGAAAACTGCACTTTGTGCTACCCTATAGGGAAATGCTAGACATTTTCATCAATAATTTACAAGAACAACTCTCTTATGAGCTAGCAACGACTACTTTGACTACCTTCGATCAAGCTATAGACTTAGCTCGAAGAGTAGAAGATGCCCTCATTAGGAGAGGCCAACTTAGGAAGAAGGATGATGAGAAAACATCTAGAAATCAATATAAAAACAAACAGGTTGTCGGTGACGGAGTCACTGACAGCAGAAATGTTGCTAATGTCAATGCAACAAAGACAACAGAAAAATTCATATTGAAACCTCCTGATAAGCCTCCTCGAGAATTCACTAGATTAAACCAACCCTTGTCAACCATTTTACCTCAACTGCTTGAAAGAGGTTTAATCCAATTACCGACTATCCAGGAACTGACCCAAGTATACCCGGATATAGAGCTGATTTGCACTTGTGACTTTCATAGAGGACCTGGACATTCTACCAATGCTTGTAAGAGATTGAAACATAAAATACAAGATTTGATTGACAATAATGAAATGGAAGTGCAAGCCTTCCAACCCAAACAAAACCCTCCTAATAATACTCAAAAGACTGTTCCCCAAAATCAAAATCAAAATGCCAATCAAACTTTGGACATATTTCAACACCCTTTACCACGACATGGTAAAGAGGTAGCCAATCAAATCGAACATCATAATGTTCCCCCTCCTACCCGATATGTAGGAACCATTAGCGGACAATTACATATTCGGGATTCTCAAACATTTGACACAACCTTATCCCTGGTTACAACCAGGCCCTTACATAATTTTCAAACTTTGATTCTAGTGATATAGAGTCAGATAGTGAAAGTGAAGTAGACACTATTCAATCGAATAGTTCTGAAAATGAATCAGATCCTATTCAACCTATCACAGATGCTAATGTTCCAGAAGAACCATTCCCTAGAAGAGTCACTACTCGACCTTCTTCTAATGTAGTCCTTCCCTATGAACAAGCCATAAATTCTCAATCGAGACCGTTTCAACGTCGTCACTATAACATTGTAGGTACCATCGGAGTCGTTACTCGACAACAAGCTCAAAATTCTCAACAAGAACTAAACCAGAATGATGGATCAGCTCCATTCGTTCGAAAAATCCCAATAAAGGAAATCATGCTTCTATTGTTCAACCCAAACCTCCTTATAGCATTAATGAGCAATTGTCTAATACCACGGCTAGAATCTCCCTTCTAGATTTATTAAGATCCTCTCCCACACATAGGGATGAGTTGATGCTTACATTGAGCCAAATGATGGTACCTCAAAACATTCAACTCTGAAGCTATGGCCAATACTATCATCACTCGAGAGATTGATTGTATTGACTTTCGGGATAAAGATATCCCACAACACGGTTTACACAAGGATAATCCCTTGTACATTCTTGCTCTAATTGGAGATGTAGGTCATCAAACGAGTCCTGATTGATAATGGCTCCTCTCTAAACATTTGCACCTTTGACTTCTACCAACGATTTGGTTTTAGAAGTGATGAAATGAAGAAAAGCGATATGATTATCAAAGCTTTTAATGACGAAACACAAGAAACGTGTGGAGTCATTACCCTCCCATTACAAGTTGGTCCTAGAACCCTAGAAACAACCGTGTTTATTGTACATTGCCTGACATCGTACAATATACTTTTGGGTCGCCCTTGGATTAACGCCATGCGAGCAGTCCCGTCAACTTTACACCAATGTGTGAAATTTGAGTTTAAAAATCGGTTGGTCACTATTCATGGTGACCCTAGACCTTTTGATATGTGTGCTTTGGCAGAACTCTGTTGGAGTGCAATTTTGCCCTGCTCTGTCATCCACACATTCTAGTTCTTCTTTTTCATCTAAAACTGTGAAACATAAACCCATAACTTCATCTATTCCTCCTCCATTAACTTCATCTTCCTATATAGACCAACAACCTTCTAAACAAATTTTAGAATCTCAAAAGGATCTCAAATCTACAACTAATCCTTCAACTATTATTCCTATAAATTCAAAACCTTTAGACACATCCATCATACCTTCCACATCTCAAGATATAAGTAATAAACCTTCTACATCTTATGCCCTTTCTGATGAACTTTTACCAGATTTATCTACAACCTTAATATCAGAAAAAATGAATGCTTTCATGCAAGATTCAAACCTTTTAAATAATTTGCCGCCCTCTCCTCGTACTTTGGGCCTCCCACAACCTTTGGGAAGTACTTACCAAGTCGGGAGTTGTGCCTTCATTTATAAAGGATATGAGCTAGGGAAGAATCCCTCGGAATATCAAAACTCATCATGAGGGATACGCTCGCTTGTTATTTTACCAATGATTATGTTAAAGCTAAACCCATGATGCTTAAAATGGGATATAAAGGGAAAGGCTTAGGACCTTTCCAAAATGGCATGAAAGAACCTTTCGAGGTAGAACCGTGGCCTGCCGTTGTGGTGTGGGCTTATTTCCTAGTAAAGGACAACCCTTTCCTTTTGAGGATGATGATCACCTCATATGCTATCAAGATTATTTGGATAGGCATGTTGATTTGCATCTTAAAAATCAGTCATTTTCATGCAACATGCTATCCATAGCATACCTTGAAATGATTGCTGACCCCGATGAAGAATTGGAAGGAGATATCTTCCATGATGTCTCTGTTGAAGAGATGTTGCACAATGGATTCTATTTTGATGGTTCTATACCAACCATAGCTCAGCTTGAGACCACTAATCCTCAAGATGACTTATCTAAATTAACTTTACAAGAATTACAAGAGTTGGGCGTTTCACCCGCCCCACCTAATTTTGAAAGAGATCTACACATGGAGGTAGAAAATGTCATTAAAATTAATATTGGAGCCGAGGATAATCCTCACATAATCAATATTGGAGCGAGAACTAAGTCAAGACAAACAAGAACAATACATTGCATTCCTTAAAGAGTATGAAGATGTCTTCGCTTGGACATATGAAGATATGCCGAGTCTAGACCCTTCATTGTCATGCACCATCTAGTGGTCCATCCGGATGCTAAACCGGTTAAACAAAAACTTAGAAAAATGCATCCCAAAGTGGCTCTGCTAGTCAAAGGGGAGTTAGAAAAACTCCTGAATGTTATCTTCATACAAGCTATTGATTATTCTGAATGGATCTCAAATGTAGTTCCAGTCACTAAGAAAGAAGCTACCAAAGTTAGGGTTTGCACCGATTTTAGAGATATTAACGCTGCATGCCCTAAAGATGACTTTCCTCTTCCAAATATGGATCAAATTATCGACTTCACTGTCGAAAGTGGGATGATGTCCTTAATGGATGGATTCTCCGGTTATAATCAGATCAGGATAGCTCCTGAAGACCAGGCTAAAACAACCTTTATTACCCCCTGGGGTACCTTTTGCTGGAAAGTGATGCCCTTTGGCTTAAAGAACGCCGGTGCAACTTATCAATGGGCTATGACCTACATTTTTCATGATATGATGCATGATATCTTACATGATTATGTAGATGATATTATAGCTCGCTCTCTTATTGAAAATAATCATTTAGATGATTTAAGAAAAGTTTTTAATCGATTACGAGAATATCTCATTCGATTAAATCCAACAAAATGCATATTCGGAGTTAAATCCGGCAAACTATTAGGGGTTTTAGTTTCTTTACGTGGTATCGAAATTGACCCTCTTAAAATTGCGGCCATCACTGATATGCCCGCACCCACTAATATCTACGAACTACGAAGTTTACAAGGTAAACTTCAAGCTATCCGTCGCTTCATTGATAAGCTGGCGGACAAAACTGGTCCCTTTCTCAAACTTCTTAAGAAGGATGTCCCTTTCAATTGGGACACAGAATGTAGAGAAGCTTTTGAACTTCTCAAGCAATATCTCCTTAATCCTTCGGTGCTTTCATCGCCTAAATCTGATCGCCCATTTCTTCTATATATTTCTGCTTCAGATTCTGCCTTAGGGGCTATGTTAGCTCAACTTGATGATGAAAAGCGAGAACGTGCTAATTATTACATTAGCCAAACTTTCATCAGTTATGAAACCCGCTATACAGCGTTAGAGAAGTTATGTCTAGCAGTCGTGTTTGCTATGCAAAAATTATGACATTACATGCTTAGCCAAAAAACGTATGTCATCGCCAAATATGATCCTTTAAGATATCTCATGAGTCGACCTTATTTATCGGGTCGCACAGCCAAGTGGGTTCTTGCTCTAAGCGAGTTTGATCTCACCTTCATAGGACAGAAGTTTGTTAAGGGTCAAATCATAGCAGATCAATTAGCTGCTGCACCCTTAGAGTCTACTCATCCTCTCATCATCGAGTTTCCTGATGAATGCCTTCAATTAGAGGGAGACCATCCTGAACAATGGTCCTTATACTTTGATGGAGCCCGATGTATGAGTGGGGTTGATTGCGGGTATTATTTTAATATCTCCACAAAAACATCTTATTCCTCTGTCCTTCAAGCTGACCTTTGCTTGCACCAACAATACTGCTGAGTATGAAGCTCTAATCCTTGGATTACGAGCTGCTTTAGCGCTAAAAATCAAAAACCTCTTAGTTTTTGGGGATTCCCAATTGGTTATAAACCAAATTAATGAAGTTTATCAGACCAGAGATGATAAACTTCGCCCATATAAGGCCTATGTTTTACAACTAATGTCTTTGTTTGATCAAGTTACTTTGGAAGCCATTCCTCGAACTAGCAACCGTGCAGCTGATGCTATGGCCGCAACTGCATCCCTCTTGCCCTTGGAGTTAGACGACGAATATGCCACTATCATCATTCGTCGACTCCAGGAACCCGCATCAAATAAGTCATGCTTAGAGCCTTTGGATGTGTTTCTAATCAATGAAACTACTCCTGAACCTTGGTATACAGACATATTTGATTTTCTCCAAAATGGGACGTTCCCTGCTAATTCTAATAGAAACCAGCGTCGGTTATTACGTCGACGAGCAAGTCGATTTGTAATAATTGGCAATACTTTGTATAGGAGATCTTTTGAAGGTATCCTATTAAGATGTCTAAATTTAGAAGAATCTAAATCAGCCTTGAGTGAAGCCCACGATGGATCTTGTGGAGGACACTTTAGTGGTAGTGTTATTGCTAAAAAGCTCCTTCGGATAGGATACTTTTGGCCTACCATGGAAACGGATGCACATGAGTATGTGCGCCATTGCGACAAGTGTCAAAAACATGCTGACCTTGTCCATGCGCCTGCACAAGAGCTACAGGCTATTTCGTCTCCTTGGCCCTTTTCTAAATGGGGCTTGGATATTATTGGTAAAATCAATCCTGTGTCTTCTATGGACACAAGTTCATCATAACCTCCATTGAGTATTTCACGAAGTGGGTTGAAGCTATGCCTTTAGCTTCTTGCACTGGTTCACTGGGTCTCTAAATTCATTTTTAATCAAATCATTTGCAGGTTCGGAATTCCTGCCAATCTCATCTCTGATAATGGAACTCCTTTCAAAAATAAAGATGTTAAAAAATTATGCCAAAAATACAAGATTCAACACCGCTGGTCCACTCCCTATTATCCTCAGGGTAATGGTCAAGCAAAAGCTTCTAACAAAACTTTAATCAAAATTCTCAAAATATTGGTCAATAAAACTGGCCGCAACTGGCATATTCAATTATATCCAGCCTTGTGGGCTTATCGCACTAGTGTTCGGACTCCCACGGGCACTTCACCATTTGTTTTGGTATATGGTGCCGAAGCAGTTTTTCCATTTGAATTGGAAGTTCCTTCTTTGGCTCTGCTACTTCAAGACATTGAAGTAGGAGATGAATATCGCACTGGCAGACTCAGTCAGCTGGAACTCTTAGATGAAAAATGCATCAATGCTTTGGAGCATCTCCGTGCATACCAAAACAAGCTTAAAAGAGCATATAATAAGAAAGTTCGTCATCGATCCTTTGAGATTGGCGACCTTGTTCTAAAAGAAAATAAAAAAAATACAAATGCAACCAAAGAACTTAAAGGTAAATTTGAGCCCAACCGGCTCGGACCATACATCATTACTTGCAAAATTTGAATCAGGAGCATATAAATTATCTACCTTAGATGGTAAAGAACTTAAAGAACCCATGAATATTTTACATCTCAAACGTTACTATGCATGAATTTGGTCATTTCATCCATGTATATATTTGTTCAAAGTTACTCTCTTATATTTCTTTCAATTTATAAAAACCAATTTCAAAAACATCAAAAACATTCATAATCATCCAAAAATCTTCAAAACTATCTATTGCATTTATTTAAAGCACTTGTTAAGTTCTTTTTGCTCAAAAACAAAAATCTAAATAAAAATCTAAAAACAGCTATATGCTTGACTCTTTCGAAACCAAAACAATATACAAAAGAAAGAGAGAGTCAACATTCTCCCAACTTCTAAAAAAAATCATGTATATATATTTTCTTACAATTATTGCAGTTATATGTTTCAACTTATTTTGGATACAATTAGCATTTATTTGGCATCCCTCACTTGCACACTCACAACAATAAATATCTTGATTTTATCTGGCATGGTTACTAATCTCTCTTATATCAAAGTTCACAAAATTCAATTAAATAAAGTTTGAGCATAGAGAATTGATCTTGTTATTTACTTAAACCAAGCACATCTTTTCACAATAAAATGATTATATTTGTAATTTCCATGTTTTGCTACATAGTAGAACTGATTTCTTGGGTGAAAAGTTTCCCCTGCTATCCTATCATGCACATGGTCTAGAATCTTTGAGAATTGGCAAAAGGACAAGCTCACCCCTACCCGAGAATAAAAATCCCTTGCTCTACAGCTAATCTGAGCAAGTATCCCTAGCAAAGAAAAAGAAAAAGGAAAAGAAAAGAAAAAATTCAAGAAAAAGAGAAAAGAAAAATGTTATTTCAGCAATGTTCCAAGCATTATCAAGCAAAAGAAATACAGAAAGCAAAAGCAAGAAAGCAATAAAATCCCTTTCCCTACCCTTTTAAAAGAAAAGAAGGGTTGATGAGCTTGAATCCCTGGAATTCTCAATTATTCGAAAACTGTGAGGTAAGCCCCATAACAGGTGGTTTGTGCCCAACCTGCTTGGCCTTGGGTAACTCCTAGCGTGGCGATATGTCCGTCACATTAGCGACCTTCTTTTGTACAGACCTATGTCTGCTTATGGATTAGCTAGCTCTTGATAATCCAATCTACATAGTAGTCTAATATGGTTATATGCATCTACATCATGGTTAATGAACACTTATTTGGTTTCTTTAAATCACTTGTATCATAGTATCTTGCTCAAACCTGGTAAATGAACCATACAATTGCACACACATTTGTATTTGAGAGATTTTGTCTATCATTATGATAAATCAAGATCGGAAATGAATGCACATATGCACATGGGATTCCTTATAAATCTAACTTTTTGTCTTCAAAATACTTTGAAATATTATTTTTTTGCAACTTGTTTGGAATAATCAAGTACAATTATTTAAAAAAAAAAAAAAAAACAACTATATAATAGAAAAATAAAAAATTTCTTTCAAAACATATCATACATATCATATCAACTTTCGCGACGATGGTATAATTCTAAAACCAAAATTGGAATTATATGCCTAGCGCAAGTCCTCATTTTCATATTTTCTGTTCATCAAAAATCAATCATGCAATAAAACTATCTATTTTCTTTGATTTCCGCGATGATGGTATAAGTCTATACCTACATATTCTATGCCTAGCGCAAACCATTGTAACAATTTTTATTCCCTCATTTATCAAAATTCATAAAAACCATATGACTTCATTTTATTACACAAATTTTGCTTTTCAAAAGAATGCACATTTTCATTATTTCATGTCATTATGTCAACCTCCAATTTTGCAATGACGGTATAATTCCTAAGGAATTATTCAACAATTTTATCACACTTAGGAATTTATGCCTAGCAAAAATCATTTTTTACAAATATTTCATGCATAATATTTTATGGAAATCTGAAAACAAACCATCATCATCATCATCATTTGCATCATCACAACAAAGTCTTAAGACAGTCTCTTAAGCACTCTTTCACTTTTCACAATATTTCTATAAATGGGATTAGCTTGATGACCGAGTGAGCAGTGACTCCATGAAATGGTCTATAATAGCGACAATGTCCTTTGAAATTATTGTTAAAAGTCCCCTTTTCTTTTATCAAATCATTGCATCACAAACAACCAATTTGTTACATCAGATTATTTCATCAATATTACAGCATGACATTTAAATTATAATATTTCCAACGACATAATTACATCCGATTATTAAATCAATCAATCAAAACATCAAAGCATCATCAATATACTCATAACATAAGTCATATGACCAAAAAAATATATCTCATCTATATATATATCTCAAAAATATATATGTACATCATATCAGATAGATTGGTATGCCACAATCGATATCTTGGCATACTCAATCAAGTGTCCTCCGAGCAGTGTCTCGAGAGCCCCTAGAGCTCTCAGCCTCATCTCCTCCCCCGCCCTACGGAGGACGAGGTGGTCCCATCGCAGTATGTGTGGTACTGCGAGTCCTCGTCGTCGATCGGGATGAGCTCCTCGACGACCCTGTCTTGATCGAATCTGCTATGGCAGTCGACAGCTGTACCCTCTGGCCCTTCGGCACCACCTGGTAGTATAGCACCTGATAGAATGCGATCTAAGAAACCGACCGCAGTAGCTCCTGAGTGCTCACCCCTCCACCCCGTGCCCTGAGACGTGCATTCTTGTCTCGCAGCTGCGACACCTCAGCCTGGTGTTGTGCGGCCGCATCCTGTAGTGTCTGCACCTGAGTCTGCAGATGATCTCTCTCTGCTCGGAGAGTAGCCATCTCGCTACTCTCTCCTGTGTCCGTGCCCTTGCCCTTATCAGGCGATGGTGGCCTCTATGGAGATGGGGGTCTCGCCTCCCTCCTCTCCCTCTCTCTCTGCCACGGCTGCTCCTGTGCCTATGGCCTCCTCTGATCTCTCCCTTCGCGACCCTGGGCTGCCTCTATCGCCGCCTGGCACTGCCTCCCTATCTGACACATGACTACGTGGATCAGAACCTGTGCCCTGTGCATCGTAGCCCTCGGCTACTCCTGTGTTGTCTCCATCCACTGGCTGGATGGGGGCATCATCTGAGTCTTGGCTCCAGAATTGCTGCATGTCTGGAGCCCCGCTAACAGTGGTGTTATCCCGGACGATCCGGGAAAACTTGTAATCCTTGAGAGATGGGATCCCCTGCTGTAGACCAAACTATCGCAAAACTCGGTCATAGTGGTGGAGCTCCACCTCTCCTCTCTCCATCCTCAGCTAGCAGACTCGCCTGATGCGATCCAGCTCCTGTCCGTCCTCTGCCCACCCTGGATGCTGCCTCCATGGCCTCTAGGTGATCTGGTCTGAGACAAGGTCATCCAGTAGTCTCCGAGACATCGGAAGGTCTATCTGCCGCTGTGACCCTCTTCGAAGCCACCAGTAGAAGACTTGAGGCCTCTCCCCGTCTACCCCTGTCAGTGGAAGCCCTATCGGCCTCCGCACCGCAATGTGCTCCTAGCACCAAACCTGTAGTAGCGATGTCATCACCAGACATCGCCCGCCCTTGTACACGACCCCGTAAAGGATCCTGTATAGCCAGCATAGTACAAAGCTGCCCCAAGAAAACCTGTAGCCATGGTCCCGCATGTCGTAGATCACATCTACGAGCATCCACAGCACCCTACACCCACTTTGGTGGCACAACAGAAGTCCACCAACTACTCCAGCCAGAACCCGTGTTAGTCTAGATGCCCCAGGCATCTGGCGTAGTGCCTCGATATTAACTCCGCCCTTCTCCAGGGTGAAGCTCGGGTCATCGCACAGTCGTCCCATCGCGTGGCCCTGATTTGTCGTAGGTGTGATCAGTCGTCCTTGTATGGGGATTCTCAAAATCCTCCATACGTCCTCTAGTGTGGGAGTCATCTCCCCTGTCGATAGCCGGAAACATGAAGACCCCGGATACCATCTCTCTGCTAGGGCTGTCAGTAGCCCCATGTCTGTGGAAACCTGTGGCATCTCTGCCACATGCTGCAATCCGGCCTGTGCCAGCAGATCCCGCTCTGCCTGGGTGAGAGCGGCCAAGTCGTCTCTCAATCCGTCGTACTTCCACTCTCTGCTTTTTAGTAATCCTCTCTGCAAACATAAACAACAAAACAACAAACAATCATTAATAAACAATTCCAGTAATTAATAATGCAACTTAAAGATCAATTTTTTGCAATTGATGATATCACCCACTATTGGATGATATCATCCCAAATTTGAGCATAATCGTTTGACGAAATCGTCCCCATTTTGACGATTTTTCCAACGGGCGAAATTGCCGAAATTGAGACGATTTCATCGAAATCGGGACGATTTCGTCTCGACGACGTCGACGACCAAAAATGGCCACGATGCTCCAAATTCACTTAAAAATTCATCTAGAAAGCATGTAAAAGCAACTTAAATTAATCTAAATTGAGTTTAGACCCTTACCCGTAGACCGTGTCGGACCTCTGCAGATCTATGCGCTGTCTCAACCATTTTTTGCTCCAGAGCTCTAAAACAGTAAAATGAACAGTAACAATGAATTAGGGTTTTACCCTATTTTTCTTAATTTTATTCAACAATAATTAATTTTGCTTTTCCACGTTTTTACCTCAAACGTTCGATTTGGGTAAAAACACGGAGGGGGCACCATAGTAAGCTGTCGTACGATTCGACCAAGAATCTTCACCTAAAAATGGGAATAATTTTTTGCTTTCTCGTAGATCGAGAAGAACTCATCTTTAACGCATTTTCTTCAGAAAATTCGCTAAAGATGGGGCAAAATGTAGCACCCTAAAATTGGCGCAGTCAAATTGGAATAATTACATTCACCTTAGTAAATAAATTTAAATTCAAATTTAACCTCCCAAACCGCCCGTTAACCGCCGAGAAACCCGTTTCCCCTTTTTTCGTGCCATTTTTAGAGGTTGTTTTGACCGTTGGATGATATCGTCGCCGATCAGACGATATCGCCCCAGATTTGACGATTTCGTCTGGACTAGAACGTCCAGACGATTTTGTTGCAAAACTAAATTTGCATAGTTGGAATCTGTTCCAACGGGTCTCCAATCTAGGTAGAAGCGTGTCTGCGCCGTTGGGACCCTCCCCCATTGGAGATCTCCCAAATTGGGATGATCTCCAACCTCCCAACAACTCCCCTATGCCTATTTAAACTCTAGGACATTCCCTCCCCAACCCCTGGCTGAATTTTATCTACAAGTTGAATCCCTCTGCATCAAGACATCTGAATGTTGCTTCTACACTAGTTCCATAGTATTTTTATTGTAGGTACATCACCAATTTTCAATCGGAGCCAGCACCTATCGTCGTCGACGAACCTGTCAAGATCGGAGGTGATCCCGTACAATTCGAGATGATTTTGTACTGATGCGAGATGATCTCGACTGTAGTCCACATCGAGGCAATCAATGCCTGGAGTTTGCTTTTCTCGACTTTTTATTTGTCATTTTTTGCTATAAATTAGATCAGTTACTCAATTTTTATGTTAGTCTGCATCTAGAGTTCACCCATCTAGTCTAGATTGCATGTTAAGATCATATTCTGCCATTAAAGTACCGTAATTTGCTTTAAATTCTATTTTTTTAATATCATTCAGTATTCATATTGCAATTTCATGTAGTTTTCCTCTGTTTGCACAGTAGAATTCCTTGCATTTTGCACCTATTTTCTGTTTTGCAGGTCTCTGACGAATTCGTCTGACGAATTCGTCAGATTGCAGATGATCCTGTCAGTTTGGACGATTTTGTCAGATTGCAGGTGATTTTGTCGAATCTCAGGTGATCCAGACTGCTTCAAGCATCAAAAAATTCTTCAGACTTCCGGATCAGGTAATCTCCATTGGCCTCCTACAAATTCTCTATTTTTTGCTTTCTACTCTATTTGTTGTATTCATTTAAATTGCATTTTCATATAGATTAAGTTAGATTCATTCGGCCAAACCTAGGATGAATGCTTAAGGATAAAACGAACTCATCAAAACACATTCCAAAAACCTAGGTGTGGAAACTGCCGCCAAATGTTTCCTGGTGAACCCACCATCCGTCGAAAAATCACCAAAACACACCTCCCTTGAGAGGCGGGACCTTCGTAAATTCCTCTCGTCCGAGGTACCGCACCATCTTTTTCCCATCCTCCTTCCGGGTGTGGATCCAATAGCCTGAAGGTAGGGATGCAAAAAAATTGGAGCGATACAGTTGCCAATGTGAATAAGCTTACACAAGGAGGAAATTTGTGCATCAAAGGCATTTCAAGAGCTTGCTAAGAATATGAAAATCTTTGATAAACAAAATGCAGTTGGGAACTCACCAACATTGAGCAAGATACACAATCAACCATTGTGCCCATCAATCCCTAGCCCTCCATATCCTAAGTACTTTGATATGCCTAGGTTAGAGAAATATAAAGGTGAATAGGATGCACAAGAGCATGTCACCAATTTTATCAATGTTTGTTTTCATATTGAAGACAATGATGCTCTCATGCTAAGAACATTCATAATGACATTTTTAGGTGTTGCCACTCAATGGTTCAACCAACTACCTAAGCATAGCATAACCAACTTTGAACAACTAGTAAATGCATTATTGAAGCACTTATCCTTTGGTGCTAAGAAGAAGGTGAACCTTTCAGACCTAGCAAACCTGAAACAGTATGATGATGAGCCAATAATGGACTATGGGAATAGATGGAGAAAAATCATGGCAAAATTATCATTCTTCGTTCCCACAGAAGAGATCATTTGTATGTTTACCAAAATTTATTCTAAACATATCTCCCTCTTGCTACAACTCCAACAATATCCTTCTTTTGAGGAAGCTTTGGCACAGGCCAAGCTCATCGAAGAGATAAAAGTAGATGAGAGAACCATTAAGCTCTAAAA
This sequence comes from Wollemia nobilis, assembly GCA_028583015.1. Lineage (NCBI taxonomy): Eukaryota > Viridiplantae > Streptophyta > Pinopsida > Araucariales > Araucariaceae > Wollemia > Wollemia nobilis. Next base: position 1,774,305 of record JAQPPZ010001711.1, on the reverse strand, counting down.
CAAAAAGGAGTGGAACAAGAATGGTAAGAATGACAAGTACAAGTAGAAGCAGGGCAACCCTACTCCAGTCAATCAAGTCGTATTGGCTACACCCAAGGATGGGGGTGCACAACAACCACATAACTATCAAGCACATCCCACTCCATCCAACTACGACCAGAAGAAAAATCAAGGAAGAAACTGAGAATGCAAGCTGCCTTGTTATTTCACACCTATGACAGAATCAATGCAATCAATATTTAATCAGTTGAGCAAGGCTAGGAGGATCAGATTTCCTGATATACCTCTTGTAGATCCCAACCATCCTAAGACAAAAGGATATAGGGAAGATCAATTTTGTCCTTATCACAGGATATCAAGGCATGACATTGAGGCTTGCGTTGGGTTTAAGCATCAAGTGCAAAACATGATTGATGCAGGAGAGCTCAAAGTTGACAACCCACTAGCTCCCGATAATGAATACATAGGCATATACAAAAACTCATTGCCCAATCATGAAGCCCCTTGAGAGCAAGAGGCCTAAGTCAATCAGGTTCGAGTTGACATACCTACCCATGGATGCATTGGGATGGTTGAGATCGTTAAGATAGCAACAAAGACTAGGTGGTATGGTCAACCGCAACCACCTGCAACTCCCATGAACATCCCAACCACTCCTAGGAAAAGGTAAGACAACCTTCCAGGTCCACCAATGAGACCTGTGATAACTATTCGGAGTATATTGGAGCAAAACCTACAGAATACTCCAGCTAAGTTATCCATCTATGATCTCATACAACAATACCCAAAGCATAGGGAGACTCTAATGGAGATTTTAAGAATAATTGAGCTTCAACCACAAGATGCAAATGCATTCACTCACTTTGTGGGACAAGTGCAAGAATGTTAGGAACCTGTAATCTGATTCTATGATCATGAGATTAAGATAGTTTATGTTGCCTTACCAGAACCTCTTCTAAACATTGTAGCGGCCATAAATAACTTACCATTCAAGAATATTTTGGTCAATACAGGTTCATCGATAAACATTATCACAATAACTACAATAGAGCACCTCAAGATACCCAAGACCAATATCGTTCTAGGAACTTACACATTGAGAGCTTTTAATGATGCTTTATGCAATATTGTGGGAATGATAGTCCTACCCATAAATATGGGGCACAAGACCATACCCATGATGTGTCATGTATTGGAATGCGCTATGCAGTACAACATCCTCTTAGGGCACCCTTGGATAAGGGCCATGAAGTGCATGCCTTCGATCTTGCACCAGTGTGTCAAGTATATGCATGAAAGCAAAGTCTATGTGGTTCTAGCCGATGAAGAGCCTTTTAAATACGTTAATCAGGTGGATATTCTAGGAGAATTCATGATCCCCAACCACACAAGTTGATAACAAATACAAAGGGGTAAGAAAATACCCATGCACTTCAACACCTCCTGGTGCACTCAGGATAGTCAATGCTTCTAAAGTACGATCGTCAAAAAAAAAAGACAATCCAAAGCTAAAGGCCCCCTTAGTTAAGGAAGAGAGGCCCAAAGAAGTGTCAACTGTAGCCATTGCTGAAATGCCAAGTCCTATGGAAGAGGAAGATCCTCAATATCAAGATGAAGATAGTGATTATCACCCTACTTCACAAATATCATCCATAGGATCATCCACATCGCATGCATCAATACACTTGGCAAGTACATGCATAGGGGAATACCTTTTGCAGAACATCACCTTTACACCTATCATTGAGTCTGCATAGGATATAAGGAGGCATAAATACTTGAGGCCGCCAGTAGGAACAATGGTTCCACTTGGGATCCCTCCCAACCAAACCAATTTTGTCTATGTTGGCTTGGACTATGCTCATAAGTCTTTAGATATAGAAGGATATGGTGACGAATTATTCATAGTCAATGTTCATTATCTCTCTAATCTTGAGTTTACTCTAAGATAATTTGAGCATTGCTATTTGCATGGATATGGCCTTGGCATATATGATCAGGGGTGCAAGAGGCCTTACGAGCCACTATATCAGCTTCCTTCTGATAGATTTGGCTTAGGCTATTATAGCAGAGGTCGATATGACTCACTTGCAGTGGCATTGGAAATATTAAGCATAGGGTTATGATAAAACATTGATTTCATTCCTTATCACCCCCTAAGAATAGCAAACTTGAGCAATAGACAAGTGGCAACGGTAAACATACCACCTCCAAAAACTTATCATCCAAACACCTCAATTGATTCCATGCCAATAGGGTACAACTCGTGGTATGAGGAGAATTGATATGAAGCAAGTTATGATGAGGCACAACATGGCTTAGCCTATCAAGGGCCTCGCTATTTACAAAGGTTGACATGGTCCATCCATGATGATATTGAATATACATCAAATGAAAGTGACTATGAATCAGAAGACTCAACAAAAAGAGCTTACTTAGGCCTAAGCCATCAACCCCTAACTTTGGGGTGAGAAAAAAATGCAAATGGATTCTTCATAAGTGATGAAGAATATGAAGATGAAATAGAGATGGCCTACTTGGGAACAATACATGAGGCCCTTGTATTAGGTCCGCATACCAATGCTAATGATTTTTGGATAAGTGATGATGACTTTGATGATGAGATCAAGATGGCTTATCTTGGACCTCACCACTTGAGGTAAGTCAATGAGATAGTAGAGAGAGAGGCGGCACTTCATGCCATAGACCCTTAACTCTAATTTTTGGGGAGATCTGTTGATCTAGCTACCATTCATCAGATGGTTAATCCCCCTCTACATACATTCAAAGAGCAGTTAGAGCCCAATGATCCTATTGTCCACCCTGCTCATGGGCTAGATCAAAAAATCCCCATTCCTCTAAAACCTCATCACGAGTATGGAAGAGAAACCCCTGAGACAAGATTGCACCCATGTGGTCCTGGAGATTTCATCCTATCCATCAACATGATCTCCATCGATTTGACCACTCTATTTCATAATCCAGCAAATCCTACCAAATCATTGCATCTTGACATAGACGCTATTGATTGGGATCGTGCTAGTTCACCCATAAAGCTGAAAGACCTCTTCCCCAATGAAGATATGTTATAGCCATTCCATTTTGCATCAAGTTGTGCGTATGGCGTCTTCCATGTTGGTTTAGAACCTGAGTCAGTAGATCCTATGAATCCTGCCGATGACATTCATTTGATACCCATGCCTCATCAACTAGAGGATGGGTCACATATGGCTATAGAAGAAAATTTCAAGGTGGACATCAGTGATGATCCTACCCAACCAAGGAAGTTCAAGTTCGGAGAAAGTATATCTCCACAGGAACAAGCCATCTTGATTCCTCTCCTCAAGGAGAGGCCAAATATTTTTTCTTGGACTTACAAAGACATGTCAGGGATAGATCCAAAGTTAGTCATTCACAATCTTTCATTGGATCCCATGAAGAAGCCATTCAAGCAAAAATTGAGGAAAATGCATCCAACCGTTGCTTTGATGGTAAAGAATGAATTGCAAAAACTACTAGATGCAGTATTCATAGTTCCTATCGACTACCCTGAGTGGGTGTCAAACATGGTACCCATAGAGAAACCTGACATAAGAGTATGTATCTGCATGGATTTTAGATATTTAAATAGGGCAACACCAAAGGATTCATTCCTGTTGTCAAACATAAATGATCTTGTAGATGCAACCGTAGGTCATGAAATTCTCTCCCTAATGTATGGTTTTTTTGGATACAACCAAATCCGAATTAAGCCCTAAGATCAACATAAAACTACTTTTATTACTTTATGGGGAACATTCTATTACAAAGTGATGCCATTCGGTCTTAAAAATGTTGGTGCCACATATCAGTGGGCCATGACATACATATTCTATGACTGTATGCACAAGATCTTGGAAGATTACATGGATGACTTACTAGCCAAGTCCCTATTGCGACAAGAGCATGCCGAAGTTCTTAGACAAGTCTTTGATCACCTCATAGAAAACAATGTCCGATTGAATCCTAGGAAGTGCGTATTTGGCATAACTTTTGGCAAGTTTTTGGGATTAATCATATCCAAGAGAGGCATCGAAGTAGATCCTACAAAGGGAAATGCTATACTAGAAATGGCCACCCCTACCAACATTAAGAATTTGAGGAGCCTACAAGGCAATATAGCATCCATCAAAAGATTCACCGCACAATTATCATACAAATGTAGACCTATGAATAGGTTGCTATGCAAGGAAGTCCTCTTTCATTGGGGATAATAATGCCATCAAGCCTTTGCAGAGATCAAGACTTATCTGGCAATGCTACCAGTATTGGCTCCACCAAGGCTAGACATACTATTCTTACTATATATTTTCTACTGATTTCATATTGGGTACCATGTTAGCCCAAAATAATTTACAATACAAAGAGCAATCCATATATTACATTAGTCACACCTTGGTGAGCTATAAGCTAGGATATGCGTATGTCAAAAAATTATGTTTAGCAGTGGCCTTTGCAAATCGAAATTTGTGACACTACATGTTGAGCCATATGACCTACGTCATATTAAAACAAAATCCTTTGTAGTACATGATGAGCAAGACGTATCACAATACACATACCACAAAGTGGATCATGCTATTTATAGAATTCAATCTAGATTTTTTAAGTGAAAATTCCATCAAGGGTCAAGTCATAATAGATCAATTAGCAGAGGCACCTCTTTAGGATAACAAACATCTCACCATAGAATTGCCTGATGATGTGGTCTTTGCATTATCATATTTGCCAGAGCTCGAAGAACATAAGAAATAAAAAGACATGTCATTGTTCTTTGATGGTTTGAAGTGTCAACAAGGAGGTGGAGCAGGGATTGTCTTTATCACACCATAGGATGCTCCGTTGCCCTTATCATTCAAACTAGACTTCTCATGCACACACAATAATATAGAATATGAAGCATTGATCATAGGACTCAAAACAATCATAGCAATAGGCATTAAAATATTGAATATCTTAGGTCCGAGGTGTAGACCAATTGGTTCATCTAAACCCCATAAGGGGGCGAGAGGTCCAAGGTTCAAATCTCGAGCCTCACTAGACTGAACGCTTGTCCCTTTCCTGGTGCTTTTAGTGGCATAAAAGGTTTAAAATTATTATGGCATGGTGGTTATAGGGGTGGACTATGTGAAGATCTATGTGGCAGCTTTCGGGGTGGACAACATAGAATATTGTGTCAGCCATAAAAGCTGGGCAGCCTACCCAGATTCATGGTGGCTACCGATTCCACCATGTAAATACAATTTTTTTTTTGAATATCTTTTGTGACTCCTTGCTCATAGTAAACCAGGTCAAAGAACTCTTCCAATATAGGTGTCCACTCCTGAAGACTTACAAGGAACTTGTTGACAATTACTTAGTCCAACTGGAGTGGTACGACATCGAGGCAATCCCTCGTACATCAAATATATTTGAAGACACTATGGCTTCTTTGGGATCCTTAATCCCTCAAAATCCATCTGTTGATTTTACAACCATTCATGTGAAAGTGCTTTCACACTCAACAATACGTCATGAAGCTTTTGATAATCAAGAATCGATCAACATGATCAACATCAAACCAAATCAGGATTGGTCCTTCATAGCCAGAGGTTTCTTGCAAATAGCACCTTGGGGGTCGTTGATCTCCCAAGGACCCATAGAGTGTGGTGCGACCATATACCATAGAGTTGTTCCTCAATCTGTGTTCACTACCTCAAAAATACATGAATATTAAGTTGTTTATTCTATAGATGTTATGGCCTATCAGGATTGGCTTTCCCAACTGCGGGACTTCCTGAAGCTCGGAATACTACCTCAAGGTTTATCGCATATTGAAATGTGGACATTTAAATAGAGAGCAACAAGATACATTTTGCTAGGATAAATCCTCTACATACGAGGATATGATGGAGTATTGCTCCTTTGTCTTGAGCCCTAGGAAAAATCTTGGGTAGTTTCACAATCTCATGACAGAACATGTGGAGGCCATTTTAGTGGCATGGCCATTGTTAAGTGCATCTTGAGAATGGTTTACTATTGGCCCATAATGGAAAAGAAATTTTGTGAGTATGTTAGGAAATATAGTAAGTGCCAGCATCATGCAAATCTAATGCACTTACCATCATAAGCTTTGCAGCCCATCTAGGTAGCATGGCCATTTTCACAATGGGACTATACTTGATAGGGAATATCTCACCCCCATCCTTAGGCTGACATACATTTATCATAATTACCACATAATACTTCACTAAATTGGTAGAAGTGATCCCCATAACATAAACAACTAGACCAAGGATTGCGGGGTTTATACTCCACAATATCATAAGTCATTTTGGGGTCCCTTCTAAGGTAATATCGGATAATGGGCCATAATTTAAGAATAAAAATATACATGATTTAATGAAAAAATATCATATTCAACATATTTTTTCAATGCCTTATTATCCACAAGAAAACGGGCAAGCAGAAGCCTCAAACAAAACAATAGTCTCCATTTTTAGGAAAATAGTGCAAGAAAATCACAAGGATTGGCACATACAATTGCCTCTTGCACTATGGGCATACAGAAATAGCATACAAAATCCCACTAGGGCAACACCATTTTCACTAGTATATGGCACTGAAGCCATCATGCCCCTAGAGTTGGAAATCCTGACTCTACGCGTAGCACTAAAAGACTTCATAGATGATGAAGTTGCGCGACAAGGCCACCTTGATCAATTGATGCTTCCTTATGAACACCGACTCAATGTTTTAGAGCATCTTCATGTTTATCAAGGTCACCTTGCACAATCTTACAATAGTAAAGTCCACCTAAAGGAATTCAATGTTGGAGATCTAGTGCTCAAAGAAAACTAGTAGAATTCAAATTTTCCGTCGCATCTACAAGATAAGTTTACAACAAACTGGATAGGTCTATACATGATTTTATAGATATTTGGACTTGGAGCATATCACCTTATATCATTAGATGGTGTTGAAGATCTTGAACCTCTCAATATCATTCACTTAAATGTATTTTACACATAAAACACAAAAACATTCAAATATGTCAAAAATAAAAAACATTCAAATATGTCAAAAATACAAACAAATCATAAAAGTATAGAATTTTAAAAATACAATCAAATCAAAGGCTCCACGGGTAATTCAAGTCACTTGGTCAAAAATAAAATCAAAAAGCTCCAAGGGTAATTCATGTCGCTTGGTCAAAAATCAATTCAAAAGGCTCCAAGGGTAATTCATACTGCTTGGTCAAAATTAAACATCAATTCAAAAGGCTCCAAGGGTAATTCACACTGCTTGGTCAAACACCAATTCAAAAGGCTCCAAGGGTAATTCATGCCACTTGGTCAAAAATAAAATCAAAAAGGCTCCAAGGGTAATTCATACCGCTTGGTCAAAATCAATAACAAAGCCCCAAAGGCATCTTTAGCCCTTTAATCAAATTAATCAAAAATATAAAAACAACATAAAATCAAAAATACAAAAACAATTGCACTTCACATTTTGCATCCACATCATTGCATTACATCGTCACATACATTACAATTGTATATTTCATGAGAGCCTTAAAAGTGATACCACAGTTTGTCACACAAGTCATTCATATCCATCCACATGTGTGTAATTGTGTTTTTCAACACAACCATTATTTGTTGCTATACATAATATACTAAGGTTTTTTGGTTAGTCAACCAAATCTAGTAATCTCATCAACTTTTGAGGAAAACAACTTTGATTAGTATAAAATAAGGCCTAGCTATGATAAAGCATTGGATATTTAATATCTCGACACTAATTGAAAAATTAAAATCCTAGCTAGTATAAGGAAAAGATGAAAGCTGCAAAGCGGTCTAGGTTACCTTAAGTGAAAAGGATTATCCTTGCTTATCCCCCTGTGTAGCCGGTTGAAAGGTGTTGAGAATTGGCAAAAGGACAAGCTTTACCCTATCAAAATCCCTTGCTTAAATCAAAATAAGCAAACTACCAAAGTAAAATTACAAATTCAAAATGCCAAGCATACAGTCCATATTTCAAAGAAAATAATCCGATACACAAAGCATAAATTCAAAAATTACAAAAAAATCAAGCTCAAAAAAATCAATAAAAAATAAACAGTGATTTTCATCATTAAGTATGAGCAAAATAAACAGTGATTATCATCACTACAAAAAAAAATCCCTGGTCAAAGAAAAAATCAAATCAAATAAATAGTGATTTTCATCACTACATATGAGCAAATCCAAAGCCAAAAAGAAGCCAAAAGAAGGAAAAAAAAAAGGCTTGAATCCCTATAATTCTCAGCATTGTACAAAACTGGAAGGAGAAATCCTTACGCATGACGATATGTCTATTAAAATTTCTTAATGCATTTGTGTAGACCAATGTTTGAATGTGGATGAGCTAGCTTAGGTAACCAAATACTGCCTAGTGGTATAGTTCAACTAAGTACAACATAAGAATGAGAAAAACACTTGAGGATCCTTAATCTTAGCAATGGGCTAAAAGAATCCCACTTGGCATCGGAGGAAATGTTTGAGTTCTACCTCAAAATATACAATCACATGCACACACAGAGATCATGAAAAACCAAGTCCATGGTAAAAGCCTTACTTTTCAAAAGTCTAAGTGGTAAGTAGATAGTTTTTGATAGGGGAACTAGAGTGTTTGAATCTCTGAAAAGCCCCAAAAAAATTTTACATAGCAAAAAATCATTAAATCATTCACACCATCACTTTCTTTATAAGATTCTATAAATTAGGGGGTATCAACATAGTAGGACAGATACCGCATATATATTAGAAATAGTATATAGACGACCACTGACTACTTTATATATTTTAATTTACATAAACTTATTAATAAGATACATTACACACCATTACATCTCATATGTGAATACTTAATCAATTCTTATGATAAGAGTGATTATTTAAATTCATGATTATTTGTTTACTTTATGTGGTATCACCCATTAATATTGTCAATGTCATATACATTCCATATATTTTAAGCTATTAGAGCATACAGGTTCATTTATACCATTCCATCACATAAGTTAGATGCATATAATTAAAGAAAAAATTAAACATGCATTTAACAATAACATTTGCATCCACAAAAATAAGTCATTAATCATCCATAAACCACATCATAAAACATATAAACAATATCCATTTTCATACCACAAATTCATCATTCATCATAAAAATATGTTGCATCATATCATCAAATCATATAAGCATCTACACATCCATATAAGCATCTTCAAATATCATCTATTATATAACATATCCATCAAATCATCATAATATCATCATCGCATCATATCATAAAAATAAAATAACAACAAAAACATAAGCAATAAATGATACACATAATGAGTCATAAAAGGCAAATATACCATAAAAATATGTGTGTCAAGTCCAATGGATATACAAAAATGCCCATGGGCTATAGTCATGTAGGTCAGTCGACCTAAAAAATGGATCAAGAACCAAGTAGAACACCAATCAATTGTCGGGCCTGAGTCCCTTACACCATCTCCTCCAGTCCCACATCCCCCTGTGGCAGTATCGTGAGTCAAGTGATGTGAGCCTGTAGGTATCTCTGTCTGAGACCGGGTCTGCTAGCTAGGATGGGCAAAAGACTACCCCGAGGTGGAGTACCCAATGACCTATGAACCATCCATACCTATTGGATCCTTAGGGACAATCCCATACCTCCTAAGCTACATTTGAAGAAGGGTAACATGATCCATAAGTCCCCGGATCCACTCCTCATGTTCATATAATAGAGACTAGAGATGTCCCACATCTACCCCTAAACATGCTGCTAGAGCCTCCTATGGTGTAGAAGTAGGAACAACAAACTGCATCCTAACATCACCACCCCCAATAGTAGACTACAAAGCTTGTATATGTGTTGTGAGTTGCTCAACCATAGCATCTCAATGTTTTACCTAGATCTTAGTAGCCTGGAGCTCAACCTCGACCTCGTGCAACTATGCTCTTAGAGGAGAGTCTCTCTCCTCGGGCTCTAACTCCTCCTCCTCCTCAGGAACATCAATATCCTCTACTACCACCTACTCTTTCGGTTGGCCCTATACCTCAGTCCTGGCTCAAACCCTACATCCTACTAGATCTATGCCATCACCCTTGTCATCATCCTTACACCCTAGACTACCAATGCCATGCCACATCTAATCACCCCACCACTGAGAGTAGGCCTCTGTAACTCCCCCAACCACTGTAGGATCTACGGCTGGGGCATCCTCCTCATCTGCAAGCTCTATGACCTATCATGGAGGTAGGTCCCTCTCTATCGTGAGGCATCTGTACAAGAATGGTACCAAGGGCACATCCTGCTGCCATCCATGTTGACGAAGAACCTAAGAGTAGAATAAATACTCTTGGATGGCAATCTTACGACCAATGATCCATCATTCGCATCGTGTCCTAGCAGTAAAACTAGCTGGATCATCCCAAACCAGACACTCATAGTACAACCACCACATGACATCTCTGACCAACAGTCTGGTAAAAGCATCAATATAGTGGGACATCTCCCCTGTAAAAGTGTGGCTCATACGCTCCTCATTATCTTGAGCCCTGTTGTTGCTGCTCCACAACACACCCCAAAATTGGGGACCCACCTTTTTTTTGCACACTTTCCAAGAATATTGCAGTGGCCCAGATGTTAAAAAGACAAAGAAAAGCGAGAAATGAAAATTTGTCGTGATATCATGACATGTTGCTCCATCGTGGCAAGAAATGAAAAGTTGTCACGATATCACGACATGTTGCTCCGTCATGGCAAGAAATGAAAAGTTGTCACGATATCGCGACATTTTGCTCCGTCGCGATCAAAAATGAAAATTGTCACGATATCGCGACATGTCGCGTTTTCGTGGCTTAAACAAGCGAAGTACAGTGGAACAGAAAAGTGTCACGATTTTGCAACATGTCGCATTTTCATGGCCAAGAGCAACAGAATGTAGCATGATGAGAAAATGTCACGATTTTGCGACGTGTTGGGAAATCGTGGTCAAAGCGGTCAAGCAAAACAAGATGCCAAAAATGTCGCGATATCGCGACATGTATCATTTAAACAATGCAAGACAAAGAATTAAGTTGAAGACTCAAAGTTGTCACGATATCGCGACATGTATTTTCACGATGTTTGATGGGTAAAATAGCCAAGTACAGAAATTGTCATGATTTCGCAACATGTCATGAAATCATGGTTAAAGCAGGTAGGAAGAAGTGTTGATCGAAAATGTCATGATATCGTGACATGTCATGAAATCACGGTTCATAGAGGAGAGAGAAATACAAAGTGAAAAACGTCATGATATCATGACATGTCATGAAATCACGGTTCATAGAGGAGAGAGAAAGACAAAGTGAAAAACGTTGCGATATCGTGACATGTCATGAAATCACGGTTCATAGAGGAGAGAGAATATAAGGTGCTAGAATTGTCATGATATCGCGACATGTCATGAAATCGCGATCAAAACAGTCAAAACAAGGCAAGGAGAAAAAACGTCGTGATATTGCAACATGTCAAGTTTTCGAGGCAGGAAAGTGAGGAAGGAATAAAGGAAAGAAATGGTTGCGAAATCATGATAGGTTGTGTTTTCACGATCTATCGGTGGCAACAGAGGTGAAGATAGAAAAATGTCACGAAATCATGACATGTCTCATTTTCGTGATTTCGGCGACCTATATGCTAAGCAAGGGAAATCTATCACGATATCGTGACATGTCGCATTGTCGCGACTGAGAGCAACCAAAATGAACATAGAAGAAAAGCGTCACGATTTCATGACATGTCACATTTTTGTGGCTAAGTGCAGTGAGATGGTGCAAAATGAAAAAGTGTCATGATTTTGTGACATGTCACGTTTTCGCTTCTAAGTACAGCAAGACATCTCGAAATAGAAAAATGTCATGATTTCACGACAGGTTGCATTTGTGCGGCCCGTTGATAAAAAAATGTCGCGATATCGCGACATGTCTCATTTTTGTGGTGCATGAAGGCGGACAAGGTGGTTGATAGAAAAACGTTGTGATATCGTGACATGTCTTATTTTCGCGATTCATGGCAGGCTGTTATAAAATGTGCAGGGAAGTGTTGAACATGCGTCATACAAGCAGAGGGGCTATGATAATGTTTCAGGATCGTCAGTTACAGTTCGTTGGGGAGACCAAACGTTTTAAACCCGAGCAAAAATCCAAAATAGCAAAGAGGCGAGAAGATGAAAAAAAGTGACTTGGGAGATGAAACGAAGTGTCACAGAGCCAAGCAGAGGGCCATAACAAAAATTTTAAAAGCAGAAGCGAAGACAGGCATAGGAGTCGAAAACCGCTACGGGCAGAGTTGCAAAGCTGAGGGTGATAAGCCATTCTGGGCCTGCTTTTGGAGCGTTTTCCTCCACTTCTTCTGGTTTTGATAAAATTGGAAACATTATGTCATTTTAAACTGATACATTCTTTTAATACATAATTACAAAGAGTTGCATCTCATTGACAAGAAAGAAGGAGTTATATTTTGCATGCAAAATTTAATGTTTATTTTTTTTTCTTTCAGATTTTTAGGCTTATAGATGGAGTTTAATGCAAGTTTGTCTTGGTTGCTTCATGTGAATGTCTAAATCTAGAAATCGTAGTTAAAACCCTAGAAACTAGCACTTAGCTTATCTGAATTGTGCATGTTTGTAGGTTCAATAGGTTAGGTTGTATGCAAAAAACCCCATATCTTCGGTTTTGTCGAATAGGATGGCAACATTCTGAATGTATTTTAGTTCCATTCTCTTTGCATTTTATTTTCACTTCTTTATTTTTTTGCATTTTGTTTATTTTCTTTATTTTCCATGAAGTTTTAACTTTTCAAGGCATTAAAAGGAACATCTACAAAATATCAAAATCTAAGAAACAATGAACAATCACTAAAGTTTTCATGATAAAATAAACTAGTTGTGCCCCTTGTTTACAGTTACTTGCAATCACTAAGGTATTCCAAGAATTCAAATTGAACAATATTATTTGTGCAAAATGCTAACATAGCAGAGACCTTGGAGAAGTTACTTGTTTAATTTCTTTGCAAGAGGGGATTTGGAACCCAAATCCTATTGGAGAGTGTGTTTTCACAATTGGGTGAAAATACCACTCAACAGATTGGTGCTAGAATGAGGGCCAATTTGGTTTATTTTATTTTGATTTTCATATAGAAATAATGTGTTTTTGATTCAATTTTGAAATTATTTCTTAAATCTCATTAACGGCTAAACTACAACATTTTTTTTGTGTTGCAAGTTTTCTTGGAGATATCGAGAGTTTTTTTAGGCAAGCTGGACCCACTGCGTTGGATTGCAACTAGGTCTAGAACAACTGGGGAAACCATATTTCATGACCTTACACTCACTTGTAAGACTCCAAGAAATAAAACCAAGCAAGCTGTGAACCCATCAGACAGCCTTGTCACAAAAGTCCTCTTTGTTTCAAAAGCATCGAGCGAACCTACATCGATGGTATCAATTGCCACCAGTGTACCTATTGTCAGTACCATTTCCACCATGCTTATAGGGTTATCCTCATCAATCTTAAATCAGATGGCCCAACCTCTGGCAGCTCCTTGCCACGGAGCTAATAATATTCCTTTGAATATTGCAGGGGATATCCATGAAATCCCTAAGAACATAGAAATATTCTTGCCCAAATATAAACAAGATGTCCCAAGGACCGTAGAGGAGCATATCCAGGCCTATAGGGACGTTTTTATAAGATTGCAAGTTCAACATGAAGATGTGGCTTGCAGACTTTTTCCCATGAGCCTAGACCCAGTGGCCTATGAATGGTATATTTGCCTACCTACCGGCTCGATCACTTCATGGACACAAATGGAGAACAAATTTGTCAATCAGTTTAGGTCACCTTTGGATCCTGTAACCATCTACAATCAATTCATTACTTGCAAAAGGAGCCAAGGTGAGCCAATCAGGACCTTTAATCAGAGATTCCAAAAATTTTATAATAGAGCAGTTCAACATTTTGCCATAGACCCCACAGTAGCTTTACAAATCTATTTTGGGGAATTGGATCCGATGACAGTGATGTTTGCCAAGAAAAATCCTCAAGTCACCATGCTCATCTTAGCTTACAATGAAGCTATGACCATCGAGCAGCAAATGACACCACAGGGCTATGGGTTTCCCCAGATGCCAATGATGGGACAATATGCTCCATATGGTCAAGCTCCCATGGTAAATCAGATCATGGCATCGCAAATGCCAAACATGAATGCTTTCCCATATCAACAACCATATCCACCAACACCTGCCTATGCACCCATTCCAATCCAACCGATCACATCCATTCCACCTGTTCTCGCATTTTTGCAAAATAGTCAATCGACTATGCAAGGAAACAACCAAGTTAATTCTCAAGCTATAGTTCCTTTCCCAAATCCAACTCCGATCCAAAGTGTAAATCCATATATGAATCAAATTTCTCAAAATACAACTCAAATGTTAAATCAAGATCCCACGAATTATGCAAACCTAATGGGAACTAACAATAATGTAGCTCCACCGAAAGAGATTTATTCGGATGTTGAAGATCTCAAGAAGATAGTTCATAAACTGAGTAATGACATGGTTCAAAAATAGAAGTATGAGTCCCATGCCCCTCACTCGAATCAAAATTTTAACAATAGAGGGAGACATTGGAACACAAAGCCAAACAATGGAGGAGTACCTGCCCCTATTGCCAATCAACTAGATACTTCTGTAGGACCCATTCAATCCAGTTCCCTTTTGAATATTTTTGATTTTGCATGGAAAAGGGGTGCAGATTGCACAATACAAAAGAGCACAATGAGAGGAATTGTCCTAAAATTGCTAGATACACTCATTGTCTCCAAGCCCAAGTAGATGACCTAGAACTTGTGCCAAATGAGGGTCCACCCCAACATCAAGATGATAAAATTATGGTGGTGGAAAATTTATACCGTCAAGAAGGTGAGAGTGAGGAAGAAGAAGATGAAATTTTGGAACAGGAGGTGCAAGCTTTTCAAGATTTTAGAAAGGGGAATCACGGATATCATTTGAGAAGTAAATCTAAAGCCTTTAAAACATCATCAACACCACCAAATAACTCTATCCTCCCTCTGGATACTAAGGCAGATAATAATCCTCCTCCACTTAGAAGAGAAATGTCTAATGACACGCAAAAGACAATCAAACTTGAAAAATCAAACTATGACATAGTGGAGGATCTAAAGAAGTCCAAATCAAGCCTTTCATTCTTAGAAGCGGCCAGGTTGCCTGGACAAAAAGAAGCATTGATAAAGGCTCTAAACTCACCTAATCAAGTATGGAAGGGAAAGGAAGTTGAGTCTCATTTGATTTTATGAAAGGAGAGATGGAATGTCTCGCCATTCTTATTGACTCTGAGGATTGCTGGTAAGAATTTACATAATTGTTTGGTGGATACGGGTGCCACAAGCAATCTCATGCCTTTAGAGATATGTCAAATGCTAGGTCTACAGCCTATTTCATCCAAATGCAAGGTTTTGCAATTGGACCGATCTGAGGTAAATGTGGTAGGGACCCTATATGATGTCAAAATTCAACTAAACTTTGAACCCAGGGTCCAACAAGTGGTTGACATTCTGGTTGTTAATATCCCAAGTAGATATGGAATGCTACTTGCAAGGGATTGGATGAAAACCTTGAATGGCTATTTTTCAACTGATTGCTCACATATGTGGCTACCCTAGAAAGGAACAGAAAATCAAATCAGAGTGGAAAATGAACCGAGGCTTAAGGAAATCATAACCGAATTTAATAAGCCAAATGAAGTTTAGTTTTTTGAGCCAGAATTGGGGGTTTATGTATTTGATGTTGAAGAGGCTACTAAAGAGCCTAAAGGGGAAACATTTCACGGTAGCTCTCTTGAGGAAAATGATTTCATATGGTTGCTTAGGTTTGATGGATCCAAATCCAAATAGGGAGCAGGATCCAAAGTTGAGCTCACTTGTCCAGGAGGTAAACCTTTACTTGCTGCCTATAGGTTATAGTTTCCTTGCACAAATAACATGGCAGAATATGAAGCATTGATTTTTGGTTTACAACTGGCGTTGAGCAAAAAGGTTAAATGCTTGAAAGTATTGGGAGATTCTGAACTGGTAGTCAAACAGATTAAAGGACAATATACATGTCATGATAAGAGACTGAGCCTTTATAGAACTAGGGTAATAGACCTCATTGAGGAATTTCATGCTTTCAATATAGCCCTTATTTCTAGAAAAGGTAATCACATAGCATATTCTCTTGCAGTCGCCATAGACATGTTAAATCTAGTTGATATAAAAATGTGTAAAAATTTCTCCATTGAATTAGTTCCTTGTCCATCGATACCTGATAATGTCAAGAATTTCCAAGTTTTTGAAAACAATAGACACATTCAAATTTGTCATGAACTCAGGTATTTTTGAAAACCAAGTGATTGATGAGGAGCAAAGATGGCAAGAAGAAGCAAAAAACGAAAGTGAAACTACATGTCAATCCAAAAAAATACCTAAAGACATAGTTTCATTGGAGAAAATGTTTGATATGGGATACAAGGCCAAAAAAGAAAAAAGGGTTTCACTCCCCAAAGATGCATGTGATCTAATTAATCTAGGGAGTGTAGATAATCCATGGGAAGTGTACATCGTAAAGGCATGTACAACTAAAGAAAGAGAAAATATAATATATGCACTAAAACACTACGTGGATTGCATTGCTTGGAATTATAACGAATTGAAAACATACAACCAAAATGTCATTACACATTCCATCCCTCTAAATCTAGACTCCAAGCCTTTCAAAAAAAGACAACGAGTTGTTAACCCGCTATTGGAGCCCTTAATAGAAAATGAGATCAAGATATTATTGGAAGCAAAGATTATTTTTCCTGTTAGGCACTCAACCTGGGTTGCTAACCTCGTTCCAGTAAGAAAGAAGAGTAGAGATATTAGGCTATGTATAGATTTTTGAAATCTTAACAAGGCCTCTCAAAAGGATAACTATCCATTGCCATCCATTGATGAAATTTTACAAACAGTGAATGGATATGAAATGATGTCTTTTATTGATGGATATTATGGATATAACCAAATTCTTATTCATCCCAATGACAGGATGAAAACAGCCTTCACAACCAAATGGGGGACATTTGCCTACAAAAGAATACCGTTTGGACTGTTAAATGCTGGTGCAACATTTCAATGCACCATGGACTATGCATTCAAGGGCTTATAGGCAAGTGTATCATTGTGTATGTGGATGATATTCTAGTATTTTCAAAGAAAAGAGAAGACCATGTCAAGGATTTGAAAAGGTTCTTCAAAGATGCAGAGAGCATGGAATTTCTTTAAATCCAAAAAAATGCATCTTTGGGGTAACAGAAGGAAGACTACTTGGTCACATCATTTCAAAAGAAGGTATATCCATTGACCCAAAAAGGATAGAAGCTATCCAAAACTTGACTCTCCCAGGTAGTAAAAAGGATTTGAGATCTTTCTTTAGACAAATTAATTTTGTGAGGAAGTTTATTTCAAGCTTCACTCAGATAGCCAAACCATTGAACAAGATGCTCAAGAAGGATGTAGATGTCAGATGGAATGAGGAAAGTAGGGTGGCCTTTCAAAACATTAAGGATGTCATTTCTAGAGCCCCTGCCCTCATAAGTCCAAACTATGCTAAACCTTTCTATATTTATGCTTTTGCATCGGAACACTCTTTTGTGAGTGTCTTGACCCAAGAAGGTGAGGATAGCGCAAAAAATCCCATAGCATTTTTAAGTGCTCCTTTAAAAGATGCTCAATTGAGATATTCTATCCTCGATAAGCAGATGTACGCACTCTTTAAAATAGTAAAAAAATTCTGACATTACATTGTGCATAGCAGAGTTTTTGCCATTGTGCTTGACCCTGCTATCAAAACTATGTTTTTACAGAACAAGCTAGGCGAGAAAAGAGGTAAATGGATTTCTACAATCCAAGAATTTGATCTTGAAATCCAACCCATGAAACTAGTTCAAGGACAGGGACTTGTGAAGGTGATCACTGAGAATAATCCGCAAATGACATGCCAATATTCAAATGCAGAATGCATTTCTAAGGATGACTGGTATGTTGACATTGTGCATTTTCTATTAAATGGTAAGTGTCCATCCAATTTGAATTCCACTCAAAGAAGGGATTTAAGACTTAAATCTGTTAATTATCTGATCAGATCTGGTGTTCTGTACAAGAAAAATCATGAGGGGATCTACTTGAGATGCCTGAATAAAGTAGAAGCTGCCAAGGTTTTACAGGTATTTCATGGGAAATATGGAACTGGCCATGGTGCGACAAATGCTACAACGCATCAAATCCTGAGAGCAGGATACTATTGGCCTCACATTTTTAAAGATGCACATGCCCATGTGAGATCTTGCCATATTTTTCAAGTAGCTACCAACAAAGAAAGAAACGCAGCCATGCCATTACAACCTGTAGTTGAGATGAGACCATTCGCACAATGGGGATTAGATTTCATTGGGGTTATTAACCCAAATTCTTCATATTCCCATAAATTCATACTAACAACTACAGATTATTGTACAAGGTGGACAGAAGTAGTTCCTACAAAACATGCCACTACAGGCGTTGTAATAAAATTCCTTTAGGATCACATCATAACAAGATTCGGAATGCCTGATTCTATCATTAGTGATAATGGTAAAGCTTTTGTTTCCACACAATTTGTAGATTGAGCATACGACAATAAAGTGAGTTTAAATTTTGCATCTAATTATTACCCTCAAGGAAATGGTTTGGCCGAATCCTCAAACAAAAATTTGTTGAATATCATTAAGAAATTACTGGAAAAGAGCCCTCGAGATTGGCACAGCCAGTTAAAGTTTGCTCTTTAGGCAGATAGGACCAGAGTAAAAGAATCAATAGGGAATACCCCCTATCATTTTTTTTTGATAGTTATAAGTGTTTGTATTTATAGCGGGTTTTAACAAGGATCCCAAAACCTGATTACATAAGCAATAGGCCTAGGGCATCAATCCCTTGAAACTGAACACCAAAATAGAAATCCCGCCTAGCGGTAACAGTAAGCATGAAACAATCCCTCTTAGCGGGAAACAAACAAAAAGAAAGAAAGTAGTTTTGGAGATCTCGCCCAGCAAGGAGTAGCCAAAAACCACCATCGAGAAGATCTCGCCCAGCAGGAAGCATAGAAAAACCGTTACAATAAAATCTCACCTCGCGGGAAGCAGTCAAAACCACCACAAACAGTCCCGCCTAGCAGGAAGCAACAAGGAAATCCAGCCATCCGAGAAACCAGTAGAAAAGAAAGGATCCCGCCTCGCAGGAAAACCGATGGATTTGGCGGATCCCGCCCTGTGGAGAAACCATCCCGCCCATCGGGAAAACATTCAGTTCAGCGAGAGCCATCCTGCAGGAAGCCGACAGCCAGCACAGAGAGGATCCAGCCCATCAAGAAGTGACCAGAGAGTTGCACCACAAGGAACCCACCCCGGGAAAATAGAAGAGGATCCCAGCAGCAGGGACCAAGAATCCCGTCCAAGCACAGAGCCCACCGAGGATTCACAAGAAAAAGGGGGAAGTTGTCCAAACCCTAAACCGTCACCTCCATCGCACCGAGAAATGCAGGGGACCAGATCCATGCGAATAACCTGCAAAAAACCCCAGGGGGAAGCCTGAGGGAAAAAGGGAAGGGATCCCCAACCAAACATGGATCCATGGGAAGCACCAGTCCGAAAAAACAACTATGGAAACCCTAGCCAGCCGGGAGGGGCGCAGATAGTGGAGAAGGATCTCCCCCCAGGAGATCATCTGCAAACAACCACTCCCCGGGAGGGATGACCTAGGTTGATCCAGAGACTGGGCAGGAACCAGGAGCCATGGGAGGGGGAGCAAGGGAGTCCCTCCCCACTCTCACTCTCCCAATACCCCCTATCATTTGGTCTATGGACAAGACCCGATATTTCCTACAAACTTGAAGTTGCAAACCCTGCATTTCATGCAAGAATACTTGGGGACAGATAACCAAATTGAAGCCAGATTAAGTCATTTACTACACCTTGATGAAAAAATGGAGGAAGCCATGATTCACATGAGTAAGCACCAAGAGGTTGTTAAAATATTGTTTGACAGAAGAGCTAAAATTAAGTCCTTCAAAATTTTAGATTTAGTCTTATTGTAGGATAAAAGACATGAAGAAAAGGGGAAGCATAAAAAATTTGATTGCCTTTGGTTAGGCCCTTATCAGATTTCAGAAATCCTAGGGAAAAATACCTTCAGATTAAGAACTTTAGATGGGAAGGATCTGACGTTACCAGTTAATGGGCATGTTTTAAAGCATTATTTTAGCCCTTAAGTCATAGGAGATTGGAATTATATCTTTCTATTTTGGTATGAATTTTCAAGTTTTTGTTTCTTTTTATTATTTAAGTTGTGTGTTTATTTGACATGTTTTGTTTGTCTATATACAAAAAAAAAAAAAAAAAAAGATGAAAAAGTTGTCTTGAGATGCTAACTTATGCTTTAGATCAGGGAAATATGGAACATTGGAATTATGTTGTAGAAAGCTCCGCAAGAAACACAAACAGTTTAATAATATCATTTGAAACTTGTGATGCAAGAAGTAGTCAGTTTTATATTTTTTATGGAAATACTCCATCTGCAATTCAAAGGACAATGCAATCATATTACTTCTCACTTTGCATATACATGCCATCTTAGTTGCATATGCATTTCAGATACAAATCATTAAAGTGTGTCAAATCCTCCTAGGGTTATGCTATAACATAAATAAGAAAAAAATATTAAGGTTGGGAATTGAGTACCAAGATATTTAGAACCAAGCACATTTTATACACATTAAAAAGGATCTTGAGCAAAATGATCAAAACCTTGCTTGGAATAAAATGTCAGGCGAAAGAAGTATTTCATGTCTATCCTATTATGCAACATGATCCTTAAAATAGTGGGTTTTACCACTTCCATAAAGCTTACAGCCTAAAATCAGAGTAGTAAGGATAGGGTTAAATCCTCATCAAACTTAGGTTGAGGATCCAACTCCCCAAAGCTCTGATTTGACCTACATGGAGTAGTAAGGATAGGGTATAATTCTAATCTCGCCTAGGTTGAGAATCTTATTCCCCAAAGCTCCTATGTCTCATTTCATCATAAATCTTGGATTGGAAAGATCGTACTACATGTCCTCTACAAAGGATGGGTAGTCATCCCCAAGGTCCAAGAAATAAAAACTAAATATTTTCCATTTCATAAATCTTGGATTGGAAGGATCATACTACATGTCCTCTGCAAAGGATGGGTAGTCATCCCAAAGGTCCAAGAAATAAAAACTAAATATTTCCCATTTCATCTTCATATTGGATTGAAAGGATCGTACTACATGTCCTCTACAAAGGATGGGTAGTCATCCCCAAGGTCCAAGAAATAAAGAAATGAATCTAAATCATGGATTATGGGGTTAAGTATGCCTATGCATGGCAGCATGTCTTGTCTAAAAAAAATACCACAGATTGTTCAAACGGATAGACTAGCATGACCATTTCATCCATAACTGGTTAAATTATTTTGCTCAAAGTGAGGTAATGAATTCCAAATCAGAGTAGTAAGGATAGGGTTAAACTCCCATCTCGATTAAGTCGGGAGTCTGATTTCCCAAAGCTCTAATTTCACTTTCACTTGCACATGGGTTCAAGATAGTAGTGACTCATAATCAACTTTGGGATCTAATAAAGCAATTCATTATACATATAGTTGATCCTAAGAGGGTTTGATAATATTAAATGTTTGCGTATGATACTAGAAGGTCTAAGCCTTTATAAAAGCAAAATCTCTAAGCATATTTATCAGGTTACACAAATCATTCACAATCTCACATATGCATTCATGTAAAACTAGCAATGGAATGTTGATCAATTTCAAACGATAGAAAATGGAATACATTGCACACACTAAGCTGATACTTAATGATTCTAATGTTTTATGTATTTCTGATCTATCGGCATTTGTTTATGTTTTATGTGCTAATGCCTGTATTCAAGTATTTATTTCTTTTAGGTTAGGTTCTCACCAATATGCTCAAAAGCATTTCCTAGTAGAGTCACCATTTGTTGTGGCTACTCCACAACACACCCCAAAATTGAGGACCCACCTTTTTTTTGCACACTTTCCAAGAAGATTGCAGTGGCCCAGATGTTAAAAAGACAAATAAAAGCCAAAAATGAAAAGTTATCGTGATATCATGACATGTTGCTCCATCGTGGCAAAACATGAAAAGTTATCGCGATATCATGACATGTTGCTCCGTCATGGTAAGAAATGAAAAGTTGTCATGATATCGCGACATTTTGCTTCGTCACAGCCAAAAATGAAAATTGTCACGATATCACGACATGTCGCATTTTTGCAGCTCAGACAAGCGAAGTACAGTGGAACGAAAAAGTGTAACAATTTCGTGACATGTCACGTTTTCGCGGCTTGGAGCAACAGAATGCAACATGATGAGAAAATTTCATAATTTCACGACATGTTGGGAAATCACGGTCAAAGCGGTCAAGTAGAAAAATATGCCAGAAATGTCGCGATATCGTGACATGTCTCATTTTCGTGTTGCAAGACAAAGAATTAAGTTGAAGACTCAAAGTTGTCACGATATCGTGACATATTGTGTTTTTGAGATGTTTGATGGGTAAAATAGCCAAGTACAAAAATTGTCACAATTTTGCAACATGTCATGTTTTCGCGACTTGTCATGAAATCACAGTTAAAGCAAGCAGGAAGAAGTGTTGATAAAAAATTTCATGATATTGTGACATGTCATGAAATCGCGGTTCATAGAGGAGAGAGAAAAACAAAGTGAAAAACGTCGTGATATCGCAACATGTCATGAAATCACGATTCATAGAGGAGAGAGAAAGACAAAGTGAAAAACGTCACGATATCACAACATGTCATGAAATCGCGGTTCATAGAGGAGAGAGAAGATAAGGTGCTAGAATTGTCGCGATATCGCAACATGTCATGAAATCATGGTCAAAGCAGTCAAAATAGGGCAAGGAGAAAAAACTTCATGATATCACGACATGTCAGGTTTTCGAGGCAGGAAAGTGAGGAAGGAATAAAGGAAAGAAATGGTCAAGAAATCATGACAGGTTGCGTTTTTGCGATCTATCGACGGCAACAGAGGTGAAGATAGAAAAATGTCGCAGAATCGTGACATGTCTCATTTTCGTGATTTTGACGACCTATAAGCTAAGCAATGGAAATCTATTGTGATATCGTGACATGTCACATTTTCATGATCGAGAGAAACCAAAATGAACATAGAAGAAAAGCGTCGTGATTTCGCGAAATGTCGCATTTTTGTGGCTAAGTGCAGTGAGATGGTGCAGAATGAAAAAGTGTCACGATTTCGCAACATGTCACATTTTCGCTTCTAAGTACAGCGAGATAGCAAAAAATAGAAAAATGTCACAATTTCATGATAGGTTGCATTTGCACAGCCCGTTGATAGAAAAATGTCACGATATCGCGACATGTCTCATTTTTCTAGTGCATGAAGGCAGACAAGGTGGTTGATAGAAAAATGTCGCGATATTGCGACATGTCTTGTTTTCACGATTCATGGCAAGCCATTACAAAATGTGTAGGGAAGTGTTGAACACGCATCATACAAGTAGAGGGGCTATGATAACGTTTCAGGATCATCAATTACAGTTCGCTGGGGAGATCAAACATTTCAAACCCGACCAAAAAGCCAAAATAGCAAAGAGACAGGAAGATGAAACGAAGTGACCTGGGAGATGAAACGAAGCATCATAGAGCGAAGTAGAGGGCCATAACAGAAAGTTTAAATGCAAAAGCAAAGACAAGCACAGGGGTCGAAAATCGTTGTGGGCAGAGTTGTAGAGCTGAGGGTGATAAGCCATTATGGGCCTACTTTTGGAGCGTTTTCCTTTACTTTTTTTGGTTTTGATAAAACTGGAAACATTCTGTCATTGTAAACTTATACATTATTTTAATACATAATTACAGAGAGTTGCATCTCATTGACAAGAAAGAAGGAGTTATCTTTTGCATGCAAAATTTAATGTTTACTTTTTTTCTCTTTCAGATTTTTAGGCTTATATATGGAGTTTAATGCAAGTTTGTCTTGGTTGCTTCATGTGAATGTCTAAATCTAGAAATTGTAGTTAAAACCCTAGAAACCAACACTTAGCAAGGTGCAGCAAAAGAATTGCAAAAGTATTGTCATTGTTGTCAACACAGTTAGATTGATGTAGTTGATGCAGTTCAGAGGTCAGTCAGATCAAGTGCAAAAAGTTTCAAGGAAAACAGAGGTGACCCAGATTCGTAAACCGCGAAAGAGACAAAGAATAAAACTGTCGTGATATCGTGACATGTTTTCTGTCGCGATTTCGCGACATGGTCGAGGAGAGAGAAGGAGCAGCCGAAAATGTCACAATTTCACGACATGTCGAGTTTTCGTTGAGGAGAGAGAAAATGTGTCGCGATTTCACGACATGTCCGAGGAGAGAGAAGATGCGAGCAAAACTGTCACGATTTCGTGACATGCTGGCAGAGAAGGAAACAAAGGTGTAGCGATATCGCTACATGTTGAAATGAATGGAAACAAAGGTGTAGCGATATCGCTGCATGATGAAAATACATGGATCTAATGTGTAGCGATTTCGCTATGTGTTGAAACAAAGAGAAACTAAGGTGTAGCGATTTCGCTACATGTTGAAACAAAGAGAAACTAAGGTGTAGCGATGGCGCTACATGTTGAAACAAAGGGAAACTAAGGTGTAGCGATTTCGCTACTAGTCAAAAGTGTAGAACTGAAAGATGCAGCAATGATATTACAAGTCAAAATTTCATGAAAAGAGGCAAGGTGAAAACACAAGGCACAAAGATGTAAAAATCTCGCCATTGCATGAAGCATAGTGTCACGATTTCGTGACATGTTCCATTTTCACTGGAGTTTGCAAGCAAAGCTGTACGAAAGAGCAAAGTGTCGCGATTTCGCGACATGTTCCATTTTCGCTAGAGTTGGCAAGGAGAGTTGTACGAAAGAGCAAAGTGTCGCGATTTCATGACATGTTCCATTTTCGTTGCTGCTGGCAAAGAAGAGTGTACGGAAGCCGAAAGTGTCACGATTTCGTGACAGCATTGATGATGACGTCAAAAAAGTTGAAAAGTGTCACGATTTCACGACAGGATGAAAGGAAAGCTGCTGGAAGCCTGAAGTGTCGTGATTTCGTGACAGCATTTATGATGACGTCAGCAAAGTTGAAAAGTGTCACGATTTCATGACAGGATGAAAGGAAAGCTGCTGGAAGCCAGAAGCATCATGATTTCGCAACAGCATTGATGATGACGTCAGCAAAGTTGAAAAGTGTCACGATTTCATGACAGGATGAAAGGAAAGCTGCTGGAAGCCGGAAGCGTCGGGATTTCATGACAGCATTGAGGATGACGTCAGCAAAAGTTCAAAGTGTCACGATATCACGACAAGATGCAGGGAAAGCTTCCAAGAGCCAAAACGGTCGTGATTTTGTGACATGCTTAAGGATGACGTCAGCAAAAGTTCTAAGTGTCGCGATATCGTGACATGAGTGGGGGAAAAGCTTTCAAGGCCAAAATGGTCACGATTTCGCGACAACCTTCAGGGTGATGTCAGCATAAGTTAAAAGTGTCACGATATCGCGACAGGTAACAGTCTGGCAGGTAAAACCCGTAGGAGCATGCAAGGTGACACGTGTCGAAAAAAGCAGACAGTTAAACGTTGATAGGTGTTGGACATGCAATGCAACAGCCAAACATGCATAATTGAAACGCATTCGAAAAGCCGAATATGAAGGATAATAAAAGCATTCGAAAGGTCGTATTTGCAGGCATTCTAACAGACGTATTTGAAGCATACAGAAAAGACAAACATGAAGAATCGAAAAGCTTTCGAAGAATCACATATGGAGTTTCGAAAAAGCATTCAAAAAGTCGTATTCGAAGAAATTGAACAGTTGAAGTGCATGGAACCGAACAGCCGTATTGCATGGGTTTCAAAAGACGTATTGCAGGGTTTCGAATAGTCGAAGTGCATAGAATCGAACAACTTTATTGCATTGATTCAAACAGTCAGAGTATGTGATTTGATTGCATGCAGAATTGATAGGTTATAAAAGAATAATCGTACAGAGAAGACGTTGATACTGTTAGAGAGAAATTGTTGTAAAAGGAGGGTTAGAAAAGAATCAAGAGAAAAATAAGCAGAGCCGTGAGAGTGTGCAGAGTTGGGTTAATTGCAGACCAGTCAGGGTCGTGCATAAAGTGAAGACATTTGTATGTCATTCTAAATTTATCAGAATTGCAGTCCAAGTTGGTGCTTGGTACTAGGAGTTGGTGCTCCATCTGTTGCAGCAAAAAATTATAGGGGTTGGTGCTCCTTCCAGTTGATGCTGGTAAAGTGTTTGTAAAATTGATTTTGCAAAGACTGGATTTGGATTGGAGTCCAAGCAGTCATTTTTGAGGAGTAGCCAAATTGGTGAACCTCGTTATATTGAGTGTTGTGGTGTGCTCTCTTGTTCAAGTTGTTTTTCAGTTGTTAAGTTCTCTTTATTTCATATTAAATGCTATAGATATAAAAATTAATAGCTACACTGATTCACCCCCCCTCTTAGTGTCATTGTGTAATCATCAATTGGTATCAGAGCAAGGTTCCTTGTACAAGCTTAATCAGCTAAGGAGATCTTGGAAGAAACAATGGCAGGTGGTGAAGGATTTTCATCCAACAAAGCTCCCTTATTTGATGAAACAAATTACACCTTCTGGAAACTCAGAATGCAAACATATCTGAGTGCATTGGGATATGATATTTGGGATTCTGTAGATAGTGGATACACAACACCCACTACCCCTCCAACAAATACTACTGAGAAAAAGAAATTTGAAAACAACTCCAAAGCTAAGAATGCCATAATGTGTGGGCTTGTTGACAGTGAACTGATAAGAGTCATGAGTTGTAAATCAGCAAAGGACATGTGGGATAAACTGAAGAGCATCCATGAAGGAGATAGTAAGATTAAGGAAGCAAAACTGCAAACTCATCGAGCATAGTTCGAAGCACTACAAATGAATGAAGATGAAAACATAAAGACTTATATGCTGAGAGTCAATGAAATTATAGGACTCGATGAAGAAATTGATGATGCAGTTGTTGTGAAAAAGGTTCTCAGAACACTTCACAAAATATTTAACCCCAAAGTCTCTGCAATAGAAGAGGCAAAAGATCTAAACAACTTCAAAGATGGATGAGTTGCATGGTTCCCCGACAACGATATGAAATGAGAATAGGACAAACCAAGTCTACAGACAGAGAAGCGACTTTTTAAAGCACACAAGAATGTAAAAGCTGAACATGAATCTGAGGATGAAGGAACACTGGATGAAACAGAGCCAATTTTGTTCGGAAACTCACAAAAGGAAAAGGAAAATATAGAGGGAAGCTACCTTTTAAATGCTTCAATTGTGGAGGAGTCGGTCATTTTTTAGCCAAATTTCCAATGCAGGAGAGAACAAAAAATGGTGAAGGTTCACACCAAGAAAAAGGTGACTGGAAGAAGAAACAAAATTTTAGAAAGAACAACTTCAAGAAAAAAAGCTTCATAACCAAGAATGTCGATAGCTCAAGAAAGCACAGATGAGGAGTCCGAAGAAGAAGGAGGTGAAGCTCTGTTCATGGCACTTGAAGAAGAAATAACAGAGGAAAATCAAGAAGGTGATGAAAATTCCAAGGATGAAGCTGAAGTGTATTTGGAAGGAGAATTGGTTGCTGCACTTGAAGAGTTGAGTGCAGAAAGGAAGAAGAATAAAAATTTTTCAAAGAAATTAGAGAATGCCACAGACATAATAAACAATCTGAAAATATAGACAGAGGAATTCAAGAAAATGTCTGAAGTTCTTGATGAACAATTAACTGTAAAGACAGTTGAATGCAACAAGCTAGAGGAAGACATTGTTAAGTTAAGGATGCAGTTAGAAGAGATGAATAGAAAATTGAACCGTTTTCATAAGTTTGAAGAAAGTACTGTAAAGCTGGATAAAATGTTAAATAACCAAAGGCCTTCTGGCATCAAATTTGGTTTAGGCTTTGATGAAGGAGAATCTTCAAAGGATTCAAATAACTTGAATATAGAACCCATAAATAAAGAATAAAAGATCAGGGTTGAACCAGAAAAACAAAATCATGCAAAAGAAAACAATAATGCTAGATTCAAGAAGAATACTGACAAAGATGGATTCACAAAAGTCACACATCCGAGGAGGAGAAGATTCATGGCTCCTACTTCAAACTGGAAAAGATCGGCACCCAGGTTTAATCATGCATTTTCTGGATATTGTTTTAAATGCAATGCTTATGGCCATAAGATTTCAGATTGCAGACATAATGTATCTCAAAGGAATTTTACCAGCAGAAATGTTTTTTCTCCTTTAATGAATTATGCGATTGAATGTTATAATTGTCATAATTTTGGACATATTGCTAGAAACTGCAGAAGCACTTTTGCATCAAATAATTATCCGGGTAGAAAATCTCAGCCAAGTGGGTTGAAACAAAACCAGAAATTTCTTGAAAAACAGGCACATGCTAATGAAAGGACAAAGGCAAAACAAGTAGCAAAATCTGCTATCAAACCGTAATGGAAAGAAAAGGAATCTTTGATTGTCCAGACTACTTTTAAAGCTCATAACAAATCAGCACCTTGGATACTTGACAGTGGTTGTTCCAGTCACATGACAGGTGACAAGCAAAAGTTTGAGAATTTACAGAATTATGAAGGTGGTTCTGTGAAATTTGGAAATAATGATGGAGCAAAGATTGTTGGAAAGGGATCAGTCAAGATCAATGATGGCAATATAAAATCAAAAGAAGTCTTGTTTGTAATTGGCCTGAAGCATAACTTGCTAAGTGTAAGTCAAATATGTGACAGAGGTCATGATGTAATCTTCAAGAAGGAGGGTCATGAAGTAAGAAAGACAAAAAATGGAAAGTTAATAGCCACTGGATCGAGAACTTCAGAAAATCTATATACACTTTCAGAAACTGCGAAGGAACATGCTTGATGGGACAGAAGATGAAAACTGGCTATGGCACAAGAGGCTTGGGCATATTAGTTTTGACAATATGGCAAAAATCAGTTCAAAAAGAGCAGTTAGAGATATACCAAACATTGGCAAACCTATAAATAGCATCTGTGAGTCATGCCAAAAGGGAAAACAAACCAGAGCCACTTTCAAAGCAAAAGAATACTTCACTAGCAAGCCATTAGAACTAATTCACACTGATCTATGTGGACCCATGAGAACTGAAAGCATAAATGGACACAAATATTTTATGCTGTGTATAGATGACTACTCAAGAATGACATGGGTACTATTTCTGAAACTCAAGTCAGAAGCCTTTGAGATGTTTAAAACCTTCAAAAATCTTGTTGAGAATCAATCAAGAAAAAGAATTAAATTCCTAAGATCAGACAGGGGAGGAGAGTTTATCTCCGAAGAATTTGCAGAATACTCTCAAAAACATGGGATAAGAAGACAGTTTTCAGCAGCTAGGACACCTCAGCAGAATGGTGTTGTAGAAAGGAAGAATAGAACGATGTAGGAAATGGCAAGGACAATGTCGGCAAAAACAAAATAGTTGATGGATTTTGGAAAGAGGCGATTCATACTGCAGCTTACATTCAAAACAGGTGCATGCTGAGACCACATGAAAGCAAAATAGCTTATGAGTTGTGGTTTGGCAAAAAGGCAACAACAAGACATTTCAAAGTATTTGGAAGCAAGTGCTACATAAAACGGACTGAAGATAACCTCGGTAAATTTGAATATAGAGCTGATGAAGGTATCTTTCTCGGTTACTCAACAAAAAGCAAGGCATACACATGTTACAACAAGAGGTTGAAGAAAATTGTTGAAAGTGTTGATGTGAAAGTTGATGAAGGTAGAGAACAAGAAACTACTTATCAAGAAAACTACCCTATGTATGAAGAAGTTATTGAAGGTGATGATGAAAAAGAAACAGTGAAGAATCCGAAAATTGATCCAGATGGTGTAAAAACTGAATCTGAAGAAGAAGAAAACAAGAAATTTAAAACAGGCAATTGGCAGAAAAATCATCCAAGTGAACAGATCATTGGGGATCCCACAGATGGTATTCAAACAAGAAGAACAGCAATGAGGAACTATTCTCTGTTATCTAGTATTGAAACTAAAAATGTTGCTGAAGCAAGCACTGATGAAAGTTGGATGAAGGCAATCAATGAAGAACTAGATCAGATAGAGAAAAACAATACCTAGGAATTAGTACCTAGACCAACAAATAAAAACATAATTGGCACTAAATGGGTTTTTAGAAATAAATTGAATGAAGATGGGCAGGTTGTCAGAAATAAGGCAAGATTGGTATGTAAAGGCTATGCTCAGGTTGAAGGCATTGATTTTGAAGAAACTTTTGCACCGATAGCCAGACTAGAGGCAATCAGAATGTTTCTGGCATTAGCAGTTCATAAAAACTTCAAAGTATATCAAATGGATGTAAAATCAGCATTTTTGAATGGAAAACTGGAAGAAGAGGTTTACATTGAACAACCAGATGGCTTCCAACTTGGTGACAATCCAGATTTTGTTTGCATGTTAAAGAAAGCTTTATATGGATTAAAATAGGCACCCGGAGCATGGTATGCAAGGTCTGGATAATTATCTAATTAAACAAGGGTTTAAGAAAGGTTTGGTGGATAGCAACTTATATGTCAAAATAGAGAAGGGTCATCTTATTGTTCTTGTTGTTTATGTAGATGACATAATATTTTGCGAAGACACATGGATGAATACTGCAAAGACATATCAATTAAAATGAAAAAAGAATTTGAGATGTCAATGATTGGTGAACTTTCTTATTTCTTAGGACTACGAGTCAATCAAAATGAAAAAGGCATTTTTATTTCTCAAGTTAAATATGTAAAAGAAATGTTGAAAAAGTTCACAATGGAAGACAAGAACCGGTCAAGCACTCCTATGACAACGAGCTACAAGTTGAGCAAGGATGATAAATTCCCAGATGTAGATCAAATAATGTACAGTGTCTATGATTGGAAGCTCGTTGTATTTAACAGACCACTAGACCAGATATATTACAAGTAGTATGTATGGTTGCAAGATTTCGAGCTGATCCTAACGAAACTCATGTTACAGCAGTAAAGCGAATTTTCGGATATCTCAAGGGCACTATGGATTATGGGTTGTGGTACCCAAAATGTAAAGATTTCACTTTGATTGCATATTCTGATGCAGATTGGGCGGGATGTATTGATGACAGAAAGAGCACAAGTGGAGGAGCATTTTATCTTGGTGACAGTCGGTAGCATGGCACAAGAAGAAACAAGAATCCAGTATCTCTATCCACCGCAGAGGCAGAATACATTGCAGCAACAACATGCCGTACTCAGATATTATGGATGAGACAAACGTTGAAATATCTTGGTATTCATTTCAATGAACCAATTTCAATTAAATGTGATAACACTAGTGCTATCAACATATCCAAGAATCAAGTAATGCATTCAAGAACCAAACATATTGCAATCCGATATCATTTCTTGAAGGATAAAGTTGCGAAGGAGAGGTTAAATTGGATTTTGTTCCAACTACAGAGCAAGTAGCCGATATATTCACAAAACCTTTGCCAAAGGAAGTATTTGAATACCTTCGGAAGAAGTTGGGAGTAGTCACACCACCCAAGCACTGACTAGCTATGGGAAAAACATTCTCAGGGGGAGCATTCAAACTTTTTAAGTCTGAGAATGTTGTGCATAGACTCGGGGGAGTCTACAGACAGCCCTTTGGTATTATTGGCAAAGGGGGAGAAGAAATTAAGCAAGGTTGCAGTGTGTTGCCAACAATTCCAAAGGGGGAGATTGTTGAGCAAGGTGCAGCAAAAGAATTGCAAAAGTATTGTCATTGTTGTCAACACAGTCAGATTGATGCAGTTGATGCAGTTCAGAGGTCAGTCAGATCAAGTGCAAAAAGTTTCAAGGAAAACAGAGGTGACCCAGATTCAGAAACTGGCAGAAAGAGACAAGGAAGAAAATTGTCGCGATATCACGACATGTTTTTTGTCGCGATTTCGCGACATGGTCGAGGAGAGAGAAGGAGCAGCCAGAAATGTCGCGATTTCGTGACATGTCGAGTTTTCATTCAGGAGAGAGAAAATGTGTCACGATTTCGTGACATGTCCAAGGAGAGAGAAGATGCGAGAAAAACTGTCATGATTTCGCGACATGCTGGCAGAGAAGGAAACAAAGGTGTAGCGATATCGCTACATGTTGAAATGAATGGAAACAAAGGTGTAGTGATATCGTTGCATGATGAAAATACATGGAACTAAGGTGTAGCGATTTCGCTACGTGTTGAAACAAAGAGAAACTAAGGTGTAGCGATTTCGCTACATGTTGAAACAAAGAGAAACTAAGGTGTAGCGATGGCGCTACATGTTGAAACAAAGGGAAACTAAGGTGTAGCGATTTTGCTACTAGTCAAAAGTGTAGAACTGAAATATGCAGCAATGATATTACAAGTCAAAATTTCATGAAAAGAGGCAAGGTGAAAACACAAGGCACAAAGATGTAAAAATCTCGCCATTGCATGAAGCATAGTGTCGCGATTTCGCGACATGTTCCATTTTCGCTGGAGTTTGCAAGCAAAGTTGTACGGAAGAGCAAAGTGTCGCGATTTCGTGACATGTTCCATTTTCGTTGGAGTTGGCAAGGAGAGTTGTATAGAAGAGCAAAGTGTCACGATTTCGTGACATGTTCCATTTTCACTGCTACTGGAAAAGAAGAGTGTACGAAAGCCGAAAGTGTCACGATTTTGCGATAGCATTGATGATGATGTCAGCAAAGTTGAAAAGTGTCGCGATTTCATGACAGGATGAAAGGAAAGCTGCTGGAAGCCTGAAGTGTCGCGATTTCGCGATAGCATTGATGATGACGTCAGCAAAGTTGAAAAGTGTCACGATTTCGTGACAGGATGAAAGGAAAGCTGTTGGAAGCCGGAAGCGTCGCGATTTCACGACAGCATTGATGATGACGTCAGCAAAGTTGAAAAGTGTCGCGATTTTGCAACAGGATGAAAGGAAAGTTGCTGGAAGCCGGAAGCATCGCGATTTCACGACAGCATTGAGGATGACGTCAGCAAAAGTTCAAAGTGTCATGATATCACGACAAGATGCAGGGAAAGCTTCCAAGAGCCAAAACGGTCACGATTTCATGACATGCTTAAGGATGACGTCAGCAAAAGTTCTAAGTGTCGCGATATCGCGACATGAGCGGGGGAAAAGCTTTCAAGGCCAAAATGGTCACGATTTCATGACAACCTTCAGGGTGACATCAGCATAAGTTAAAAGTGTCGCGATATCACGATAGGTAACAGTCTGGCAGGTAAAACCCGTAGGAGCATGCAAGGTGACACGTGTCGGAAAAAGCAGACAGTTAAACGTTGACAGGTGTTGGACATGCAATGCAACAGCCAAACATGCATAATTGAAACACATTCGAAAAGCTGAATATGAAGGATAATAAAAGCATTCGAAAGGTCGTATTTGTAGGCATTCTAACAGACGTATTTGAAGCATACAGAAAATTCGAACATGAAGAATCAAAAATATTTCGAAGAATCACATATGGAGTTTCGAAAAAGCATTCGAAAAACCGTATTCAAAGAAATTGAACAGTCGAAGTGCATGGAACCGAACAACCGTATTGCATGGGTTTCAAAAGACGTATTGCAGGGTTTCGAACAGTCGAAGTGCATGGAACCGAACAGCCGTATTGCATGGATTTGAACAGTCAGAGTATGTGATTCGATTGCATACAGAATTGAAAGGTTATAAAATAATAATCGTACAGAGAAGATGTTGCTGTTGTTAGAGAGAAATTGCTGTAAAAGGAGGGTTAGAAAAGAATCAAGAGAAAAATAAGCAGAGCCATGAGAGTGTGTAGAGTTGGGTTAATTGCAGACCAGTCAGGGTCGTGCATAAAGTGAAGACATTTTTATGTCATTCTAAATTTATCAGAATTGCAGTCCAAGTTGGTGCTTGGTACTAGGAGTTGGTGCTCCATCTGTTGCAGCAGAAAATTACAGGGGTTGGTGCTCCTTCCAGTTGGTGCTGGTAAAGTGTTTGTAAAATTGATTTTGCAAAGACTGGATTTGGATTGGAGTCCAAGCAGTCATTTTTGAGGAGTAGCCAAATTGGTGAACCTCGGTATATTGAGTGTTGTGGTGTGCTCTCTTGTTCAAGTTGTTTTTTAGTTGTCAAGTTATCTTTATTTCATATTAAATGCTGTAGATATAAAAATTAATAGCTACACTGATTCACCCCCCTCTCTTAGTGTCATTGTGTAATCATCATGTTTGCAGGTTCAATAGGTTAGGTTGTATGCAAAAAACCTCATATCTTTGGTTTTGTCGAATAGGATGGCAACATTCTGAATGTATTTTAGTTCCATTCTCTTTGCATTTTATTTTCACTTCTTTATTTTTCTGCATTTTGTTTATTTTCTTTATTTTCCAAAAGTTTTAACTTTTCAAGGCATTAAAATGAACATCTACAAAATATCAAAATCTAAGAAACAATGAACAATCACTAAAGTTTTCATGATAAAATAAACTAGTTGTGCCCCTTGTTTACAGTTACTTGCAATCACTAAGGTATTACAAGCATTCAAATTGAACAATATTATTTGTGCAAAATGCTAACATAGCGGAGACCTTGGAGAAGTTACTTGTTTAATTTCTTTGCAAGAGGGGATTTGGAACCCAAATCCTATTGGAGAGTGTGTTTTCACAATTGGGTGAAAATACCACTCAACAAGACCATCTTCTAGCATAGAACTATGTACAAGCCTCAATAGATGTAATTTTAGTTGGGAGACCCTTAGGGTGATCTACCTTAATGTGCTCCCATCCCCAAACCTGTAATAACAAACTATAAGCTATGCTGATGCATCCCTGCTGATGGATGTGGTACAACTCATCATACCACTAAGCCAATAGCAATCTACCCCATGCATAGATGATAGGCTCCTCGCTATCCAAAAGGTCTTGCACCATCACCAAGAGGTTCCAAGGGAACCTCAAACCCCAACAATCTAGGACAAGAACATTGTTGATCACCATCATCAACACAATATGTCTTGCTATGAAAACCTGAGCATCATACCAAGTCTTGATAGATACTCCCCTAGATCCAGTCTCTCGGAGGGCCTGTGTAGAGCATGCTCTAAACACCCGAGCATAGAAAACCACCTAATAAGTAGTGGTCTATGAAAAAATGGGCACTCCATCGAATGGGATCCAAAAAATATTGTAAACGTCCTCCGACGTGATAGTCATCTCATTGGGAAAAATATGGAAGGTGTTGGTCCATGGGTCCCAACGATGGGCTAATGCTATAAGATATGCCTGATCGACCATAATGTGGCACAACCTAATAATATACTATAGCCCACAGGACTTAAACCACTCCCAATCAGTGTCATCAAATCCAGGAAGCAAGTCCAACAGGAGCTTCAGGTCCAGAGCCTGAGCAGTGAGGATCTAAACAAAGCAGAAGAAAAATAAAACATAACTACAATGCATCTAAGGCATAATTCACAATAAATAAAAAAATGATGCAAAATAGTATGAGTTACTCTAAATCTAAGCAAGAAAAGAATAAATTGCACCTAAGCAAAGCAAAAATTCAAAAAAAAATCATAAAACCAATACACAAAATGCAAAAACAAGGCTCAATATTTAGCCAATGTTGCCTATAGTGGCCAAAACCCGGCCTCAGAAGGCAACTATGGCCAAGGTCCAACGGTCAAATTTTTTACCATTGGGATTCAAGCTTATCCGCTCTGAGCTACAACGGCTTAGAGTCGACCGCTCTGAGCGACAATGACCAAGGGGCGACATGAAAAACCTATGAACCCTTGGCTAGAAAATAAATAAAAAATTACAATTTTCACAATATAGCTTCAACAAAACAATAAAGGGAGGGAAAACAAACAAATTAGAAAACAAATCCCCTACCTAAGCATCAAAACTAAGCTAAGTTTGAAAATGCCCAAAATGGCGATAGTAGGGGAATAATGGAAAATTTTCAAAAACCCTAGGCTAAAGCCACTGGCACATTGTAAAATTGAGGACCAACCCACCGTGGCAGAAAGGAACCTGAGCCTAGTTATGGATTTTGTTCATTGCTAGAAGGTTTAGTGATGTTCATTTTGCTCATTTCTTAATGGAGTTCAATTTTACTTAAGCAAAGAAAAGAGAGCTAGGGTTTTGAAGAGAGATACCCGAGAAGCTTTGGATCCTCTAGTAGCTGATGTCTCACCTCACGTAGCCATGTCCTCAGCACCAGTAATTTTCAAAGTCACAACCTTCATCGCTTCACCAGAGCTCTAAAAATGGAATTTTCAATGGTGAAAATGATAGGTCAAAACCCTAGAATTGCAAATTTTATATTTCCTTAATTATGCCTTGGTCACTGCTGACATCAGCGGCCATAGGCAAGAAATTAGAGGTCATTGTACTTGATAGTGGCCAAGCCCACAAATCAAAATAAAGTAGTTCCTTCAATTAGGGAATAACAAAAACAACAAATAATCACACTTTGATGGTTTAGGATCATCAGAATGTTTAAAATAACAAAAAAAATTACATAAAATTACAATCTAAAGTAGGTCTCATATCAAGTTACCTACTTTATCTACTCGACGATTATAGTGACTTGCACTCCATGTATTTCTATGATATGAGTAGGCAACCATAAGGCCACTTGGGGTAAAAGCAACTCATTTTGGAATTACGATATGTCACCCTTCAAACCCTAAGAAGATCAATATGGTCGGACTACTCCATAGGTGTGAAGGGGTCATTCTAATTTCCCTATGACATCAAAAACATTAAGTCAAGGTGATACAATCTAGGCATGAATAGAATCACTCATCCTAACTCCCTAAGAAGGCTATTGATAGTCGGACCACTCATCGGGATAGGTACGGATGATTATCATAAGCAATTGGAATTACACTTGGATGTGGGATTTCCCATTAAAATAATCAAATGCTAGAAAGGAACTAGATTAGTCATATTGGTCAAGTGACTTGTTGCTTCATTCATTGTCATTTCTTCACCAATTCATTGTGTGAAGAGGTAGTTCAAAACTTCAACTTAATCATAATCAAAATCAACAAAAGATCACTTGATCATAGCAAAATTATGTTTGTCCTTCGAATCATTGCATACAACAATCACAAATTTCCCTTGTTTGCTGGGAACATAAGCAGACATGACATCTTCAATTGTAGCTCTCCTATCAGTTAGAATTGTTATAGCAGTTGAATCTACTCGATTGAGTTTGAGGAACGAGTGTAATTTAACATGCAAAAGCCACTGGGCTAAGTCCTCTGAACGTTGAGGCAATGATTCAAGGGATTCACATCATCTTGCATGATTGAGCCATCCAACATTGATCAGTCCCTTGATCACCATGCACCCTACAAATGGATCATTCTACATTTTTGCTCAGTGTTGTGTTTTCCACAAAACGCATCACAAAAAGGGACATCTGTAGACACCTAAATTGTGTCATGCTTAGGGGATCTACTTACATAGACATACTCATAAGATCATAAGACATAATATTGGACTTTCTAAGCATTAACAATGGTTCTCACCACTCATTTGGGGCTTTTACAAGCCATCCAAGCTTGGTCGCTCAAGCCAAGAGTGACCATATTCTAGCCACTCAATCCTAGAGCGGCCAGACCCTAGCCACTATAGATGATAGCAGCCAAATTGTAGCCACTACAGATGATAGTGGTTAATCCATAAGAAGTGGTTTGCCAACAAACAAGCCCAATATCAAGTGGAAGTGGTAGTTTGCATGTAATAAAGGTGAGTGAGAGTGAATTTGCATTCCTTTTCATGACTAGTTCACATAGGAGACTTGAGTTTGCATTTAGACTTAAGTTAACTGACCTCCAAGCATAAAAAAAGGACAAAATATTCTCATGCTAATGAACAATTCACATAGAAGACTCAAGTGGGTAGTTAGATTTCAATTAACTGGCCTTCAAATATAGATAATAGACAAGAGCTTCTCATGCTAACTTGCACTACGCATGAGAAATTCATTTCTAAGGCTTGGACATAGACCTAGGGTTTCACACTATAAAAGGTGCAAG
Organism: Wollemia nobilis; assembly: GCA_028583015.1. Classification (NCBI taxonomy): domain Eukaryota; kingdom Viridiplantae; phylum Streptophyta; class Pinopsida; order Araucariales; family Araucariaceae; genus Wollemia; species Wollemia nobilis. Next base: position 1,735,891 of record JAQPPZ010001711.1, on the reverse strand, counting down.
CCTAAGAGCACCAAAGGATCCATAGGACATATAGAGACTCGAATCACATACAGGAGATCATTTTAGAGAGAGAATTATCTTTGGGATCACGTGTGTGACGAAGATTTGACAAATCGAAGAGCATAACATCTACTTTATTCAACATTAGATCATAGTATTTGAACCATAGCTTTGGGGCAAGGAGAGCAAGGTTTTCTTTAGCGGCCACTGTCTTGGACAGTGGCCTGCAGGCTTGGCTTAGATAGACAACATATTTTATCTTGTTTTCTTATATCATTAGCATAGATTTACTTGATTCCATGGTATTGTTTTATCATATTTCTGTTACATTCTTTGATTACTAACAACCTCATTCGGGGAGGCAATCTCGGGCACCTAAAAGTGTGTTATTGTTTCATTGCTTGCAGGGACACAGGTGCATCAGATGAAGGTTACAACATACGATAGCAAAATGGATCCCTCTAGGAAACAGCCCTAGAGAAGGAGGCATCTGTAAGCCCTCATACATTTCTGTGTGTGGAACCAGGAAGCTTTTATAAGTGCACCACCTCTTCGTGGAAGGGGCACTCCTTGCCCACTTGTAATTTATAGTATCAAAATGGGTATCCCTAAGAGGGACCGACATGTAACCGAGCTTCAATATCAATAAAGAGATCCATCTTTTGTTATTTTGTGTTATATGCTTTCTTTTTCCTCTTGTCTTTCCATTTTATCTTTGGTATTCTAAATAAGCATTGCAATTAGGGTTTCTAGAAAAGGGACTAGTGCGCACGTTCCCGGGGTCGCTATAGAGAAGTTATGCAAAGGTACATTAGGAGAGATAAATATTTATTGCAAGCCTTATCCAAAGTCAAAGAGAAGGTAAAAATATATTAATTGAAGGTCCTAGAATTAATAATTATGCTACCAAGTTGTAGGATTGTAGAGAAATCCTCCAGATTTAGAATTTAGATTTCCAAGCTAGGAAAAGTAGGAGAAACCAAGGGAAAATATCAAGTATTAACAGGTATTCCAACTAATTTAAAGGAGAGGGAAGATGTAAGTAGGAAATCCACCTCTCCAAAAAAGAAGAAATAAAAATGTACAATGACAAGTTTTGTGCAAGTTTGACTAAAATGTAAATAAAATTTTACATGAAATTTGAGTTAGAATTAAATTAAAATTAAATAAAATTAGGAAAAATGTACATGATATGCAATTTGATAAAAATCAAATTAGACTTTATAAAATTTGAATAAACCTTAGAAATGATAGTTATGGGGTGGCAACTGTAAATAGGGCATTGTCTCAAGAACCACTTAGGAATGGCATAGGTAGGCATTATAAGGTCCCTCTTTCAATTTTTTGTGGTTGTTCATGTTCATGGTTTATGTTATATAAGGATTACATTAATTAATGGTATGCATGTTATAAAAGAGTAATTGTATCCAGGAATGTTGAATACATAGAATCTATGTATTACCTGTAGCATCTTATTGTAATGTGTAATAGCCATGATCATTATAAATATTACTTTAGATCATAATTGTGTGTGCATGTATTGATAAGTGAATGATCCATGTTGGCACTATTATATGGCATATAATTATTTTTGCATGCATAGTTAAAGTGTGATTTATTATAGAAGGATTTAATATAGGAACCACATAGTTTGAGATAAGATATTGCAGCAAACGTTTAATAAGAAAAATGCTTGGATTTTAATTGACATTCATTGTTAGCTTTTGATGATTAATATTAAAGGAAATGCAACCACAAGATTTAAAATTAGCAAGCAATGATAACTATATGATAATGGCACTATAACATGCAGGAAATCTATAAGATATTTTGCATTAACTTAGAGATATGCCATTAATGTATGCTTACACAAATAGTACAATGTATTATAATGGAGGACATAAACACTCCAAATTTTCAATGAAAGAACTACTTGCACTCTAACTACAAATCACAATAGTAACTTTAGTCTCTCTTTCTTTGTCCCTATACCTCAAGGCATATATATAGGAGGATATGTACCTTGGCTAATATGGATCAGAAAGTATTGATCATTTTTTCTTATTATTTAGTGTGCTTAAATAGCACAAACATATTACAAAATATAGAATATGCAACGGAAGCATAATTTGGTTGGTAACAACCAACCCAATGCAAGCATGGTGACTAATTGACTATAACAAAGCCAACTTAGCCTTCAACATACAATCCAGCATGAATTTTTACATGGTTAATATTAATAAAATAAGCATAGTAAATTATGCCTTTGATTTCCTCACCATTCCTTCCCACTATATAAGCATTGGATTCCAATGCTTTTACAAGAAAGTGGGAGAAAACTTGGAGTGTCGAGTACCACCGATCTTGCACTCCATATTAAAATTTTACAAGGACAATTGCTTAGAAAAAGCATACATATAGCTTAACCAAAATAAAGTCCATCATAGACCTTATGCACCTTAATATAAGCCTAAAATTTAATTAATTATTAAAATAATTAAATAAATAAATAAATGAAGGTGCAAAATAATTAAATTAATTAAATAATTTGAATTTAATTAATTTAATTAATAGGAATTTAATTGATTAAATGAACTAATAAATTACTATTTTTTTAATTTAAATTTTATTTTTAATTAAAAAAAGATAGTGCAGATCAGTTTGACCATGCACAACCTGTACGTGCACCACAACGCGTGCCCCACACACATGAGCATGTGTGTGGGTACGCACAACGACCCCCCTCTATGGGTGTAATGTAATAACTCACCCTATGGGGTATACATGTGCATGTGGTAGCACATAAGAGCATTGCTCATGTGCTTGCCTTGTGGGACATGTACGAGTGCATTGTGCTATGCATGGTAGCACTAATCTTGCACTCACCCTATGGGGTTTTTGTGAGTGCATTGTGCTACCACACGTGTAAGAGCACACTCGTGTGGGACCATGTAAGTGCGATGACCCATGCACAAAAACGTAGCATTCTAGTCTGCATGTGTGCATTATTTTTGTATGCATGAGGTCTTGTGCACATGTGTTGACCTCTACATGTATATATATATAATCATGCACAAGGAACAGGGAACAACACATGCAGGAGAAAAAGGATATTTGTGTTGATTTTGACCTCCCACGAGTTGATTTGCAAAATCATTTCATAGTAGTCTTCAATGCACACCATGGAGGAAAAGGCTTGGAATCCATGAGCTATTGAGGCAGTGGTGGTGGCCAAGGAGGTGGTTGAGTAGCCCAAGGATTTTTCCCTATCCAGGGATCTAGAAACCATAATGGCTCAATGAGTGGATCTGGTAAAAATAAGTAGATCTGGTAGCAAAGAGCAACTGGTTGCAGGTGATCCATGGAGATAAAAACAAAGCAATGTATTGGAGGGAACTACAAAGTGGTAGCCACTTATTCAAACTATTGATCTGCATCAACCACAATATATTTAAAAATATTTATAGATTTATTTTCTTCCTCATAGAGACCTCCAACATGGATATATTCAATGTTGACAATGTCAAATTCAATAATTGCTTTTGAGTTTTCTTCAGAAGGATTTACATATTATTTTGCTTCTTTCTTAATAGCAACATGGTCCAGTGGTAGGACGATGGGATTCTCACCCATAAACCCTGGTTCAATTCTAGGTGTTGCTTTAGGAATTTCTATAGCAATTTCTTTTGCAACAATTGGGATTTCTACAACAATTTCTTCTACAAGAATCTATTCAATAATTTCTTTCATCGGAAGAATTTCTTCTTCTGTAGTAATTTCTTCTTCTACAAGAATAATTTATTCTCCTTTTTTATCAACTCCTTCCATTTTAGTAGGAGGAATTTCTTATTTTGTAGGAAAAATTTCTTCTCCAATTAATGCTTCTTTTGTTGTCATTTCTACTACGAGTTGGGTAGGTTGAATCCATTGGAGATTAGCAACAATCATATTGAGTTTTTGCTTCAAATTTTCAAAGAAAATTTTATCTTGGATAGACAACATGGTGCCCTACCCAAACAGGAGTAGAATCTACTACTCTGATACCACTAATATGGATAAAAAAGTATTGATCATTTTTTCTTATTATTTAGTGTGCTTAAATAGCACAAACATATTATAAAATATAGAATATGCAATTAAAGTATAATTTTATTGGTAAAAACCAACCCAATGCAAGCATAATGGCTAAATTATTGTAACAAATCCAACTCAACCTCCAACATACAATCCAACATAAATTTTTACATGGTTAATATTAATAAAATAAGCATAATAAATTATGTCTTTGATGTCCTCATCATTGGCCTTTACTCCACCCATGAATCTTCATCTACCTATTCTATGACTCATGTACATGTGGACTACATGCATATTTACATCATTGCACATTCTAATAGGTGCATTTATTACTTGATTGAAGTAACTACTCAAACCTTAATCTAAGATAAACTCTTGATATAGGAATGTACCCTAGGTGGTACATTGACATGTACCAAATAATGTAATATACTCTAACACCCCCTTGTATTACATTATTTAGGTATTTAAGACTTTAGTCTTCAATATGGTCTTCGTCCTTCAGATGTTCTTCAACTTGATCTGGTCCTCTTTCATTTGATTCAATCTTTGTGTTTTCTTCATTATAATTTCTATTTGTATCCTGATGAGTATCTTCATCTTGTTCCTTCCTATCATGCTTCCTCTTCCTATTTATTTGTATTATTTCTTTTTGCATTTTTACTAGAGTAATATCTCTTCATGATGAGTTACTATATCATCACAATAATATTGACTAGAATTTCTATTTCATTTCATGTTTTGAAAGAGTTAAAAAATAATTAATTCTAGATATATCATCAAAAATTCTTCTAATGTGAACACAACTATATTTTTAGTATTCCACCAAGCTCTAAAAAGTAATTCATTAAGATAACTAATTACTATTGAAAAGTTCTCTTCCTTTGCTTCCTTAAAAAATAAAGAGAATCTTTATTTAAAATTTCTAAGCAAGTGTTTAAATCCATCAAAGGTCGCTATTAGGTTTTATGAATAAAACCCAAGTTCAAGAAATAGCTCTTCACTATTTTCATTAAATGTATTCGTAATTATTTCATCCATATTGCTTTGAGTAGTAAACCTTTTATTTTTTTAACCTTTGAAATTGGCTACCTTATGTCTCCCTAGTGTTTTAAGAATAATTTGTTTTGATAAGAATTTTATTTTTTCCAAATCGCTAGTTAGAATACTTTTTAGTTCCAATGTATTTAGGATAATTTTGATGGAAATTTTGTATTTTATAAGCTTTGAAGTTGTCTACCTTATGACTCCCTAGTTATGAGTATGTGAACTAACTTGATAAGCCCTTATCAAATATTGGATTTTTTAGTATCTCTTATATCTCCCAAGTGATTATAATATGCTATGGTTTTGATAAAGAGCTTAGCATCTATTATATTTCCTTTTGAGTTGATTCCTTAATGTTTTGAAGATAATAATAAACTCCTATTTCACCTTATTTCTCCCTATTTATATATGCACTTTTGAATAAGATGAAGTTCTCTAAATTCAAGACTCTATGGTTGTATTCATTTTGTCCCATTTAATATGGTTATGAGACAAGTATAAGTGATAAATTCCAACTCTTTTAAGCAATCAATGATTTATCTTTCTTTTCCTGGTGCAAGAGCATCCAACGGTGTAAGAGTGATCTTGCATCACCCAAATTTGTATTTGTTTAATTTTATTCTAAAGTTTTTTTTTTTTTTTTTATAGGATGGATAAATAGGCCCAACTACGAAATAATCATCCCAATATCCTGAGTAGTTTGGGAGATATGTAAATTTTAAGGTCTCATACCCTATCAAAACTAGTGAAAATCCTACTAGTAAAACTTGGAGGTCAATTTTGAAGGCCTTAGAGGCCTTTTTAAGGGCTGAAATATGGCATTATTATGTGCGAACCCAATAATGGACCACAAAACCCTTTAAGGACTTTTTGAAAATATGCGCCAATGGTCGTTTCGAGCAACGAGTGATGAGTTATGACCTCGGGAAGTTTGCACTCAAAATTCAAATTTGAAATAGATGGTTCTAGGCGGGAAAAGGAAAAATAGGGTATTTGAGGGGAATTTTGAATTTGTAATCAGTTTATCTCTATAAGATCTACTTTCAAAATAGTAATACAAGAAAATCTTTGGCTCATTTTGCATTTTCTTTGCTTTCTATGGATTGTATGTATTTTTTTTAATGCAACTTTACTTTCTATCCTTAACTTTCAATGGTTCAATTATATAAATTCCAATGATCTAAAGTTTGATGTAGTACTCCTTATATCTCCCTATTTTATAAATTTAGAAATGATAATATTTTTAGTAAAGTAATACTTTAAATTTTCCAAGGTATAAAACCGTATAACTCCTATCTAATTAACTTGCAAATATTATGATAATTGAATTTCAACCAATGATCTTTTGAAATGTCACTTAAGGATATAAATTCCTTGTTTAAGTTTGCTTTCTAATTTACTAAGTTTGGTATTTTCTTATATCTCCAATGAAAATAATAATTAACTTCAACCGTATATAATGAATCACCTTATAAATCCTTATTCTTAAAGAAAGCAAATATTGAATTATATAGAACTTTACCTCCCTTCAAATGTTGTATGTTGCAATATGATTGAATCTTGTTATGAATCTTTACCCAAGCTTGGGTGCTATATTTTTAAATATTCTACATATTATATTGAGCAATAAATGCTCAATGTTCAATAGATGTCTTATGTGATGGTATTACTCCTTCCTTCAATGCTCTTTGACCTCTCTTGTTGGAGATATGTATGAGATATGCAAGAGATATTTGTGCTCTTTTCTGTGGTGGCTATTAATATCCTTGTTCTTCTTGAAATGAGTGTCAAGTGGTAATTTATATTGCCTTAGATATTATGCCTTCTCATTATATGGAATAGAGCAATTATTATACTTCTTGATACATTACTCCATGTAGTGCAGGCTTGATAATGGTCTTGGAGCATTAAGAATGATCATTTGTGGGCATTGAAATGATAATGAGGGTATTAGTCTTTCATAGGTGCTTCTTTTATTTGGCTAGAACATTACTTAACTTGGGTGCTCCTTGTATTCTGTGTGCAAGAATTAAGGATTACATATGCTTCCACTTCCCTTGTGCCAAGTGGCACAAGATACCTCTTGTTGTTCCTCTTTAGTATGCACTCAATCTCCTCAATGTATCTAATCACCTCAAATCCTTTGCAAGCTTTGTAAAATAAATATGTTACAAAGTATTCGCAAGTGCTCTTGTTGTACTTCCCACCTATGCCATGTGGCATAAGATTCCTTTGCTTAGGATGGCAAGTGGAACCTCTCTCACTTGCATGTAGCTACACTCTCAACTCCCTTATTTTCTCAATGCTCTTTCTAGTTGTTGCTAGTTGTTCTTGTCTTAGCTTTCTCAATAAAATGGTGGCGCTTTCTTATGTAGGTTATTACAAGGTGCTTCAATTTTGTCATTATTATTCCAAGCTATTCATGATGTCAGATTGGGTAATAAGCCTCTCTTCCTGCACCTTGTTCTTTCGATATTATGTTACATTGTTTTCCTTGCTAGTGATACATTAAACTTGCCTTGCTAACATAGTTATGCTATCCAAATTGGTATCCCTTCTATTGTAGGTTGTTATTTCACTATGAATTATGATGTCATGATATCAATGATGCTAAACCTAGTATCTTTAGATACCTTGAAAACTTTATTTATGAGCCCTTAGTTGGATCTCTTCCTCTTCTTTGATGTTTGCTCCTCAACCTCAATGATATGATCACTCATTGATTATTATATTCTTGATGTTGTAGTGTCTTAAGACGCTCTAGTTTTTATCCTCATTTGCTACATTGGATAAAACAAGCATTGTGCAAATATATATTGTAAATAATTCTACCTTAATTTGCACAAAAAATTTAAGACCTTAAGTCTCCTTTTGAAGTTATCTTGCTTCCTTGATATGGCGGCTTCTTGATTTACTCCTTGAGGAAAAATAGTATTTTAATGTTGCCTTCCTTACTAGACAACACTCTCCTCTATTTTCTTTGCTTGAATAACTTTGCAATAATAATTCCAAGTTTTTTAATCAAGCAACTAATATGCCTTTCTAGATGGCATAACTTTGCACTATAGAAAATGCAATCTATACTCTTAGAGTAGTGTCTTATTTTCTTTCAATAGAAGGTAGGATGTTGATATTTTTATTTCTCTTGAAATATATATAACTTATATTCCTTATGTACATGTTTGAACCTTGTAGAAATGAACTTCTACACTACCTTGAGGACTTTAAAATCGAAATATTTTCCTTCAACTTTAAACCTTGAAATTGGTGCTTAATAAACTTAATAATGAACCAATTAATGAATGTTCAAGTAATGAACCTTTTGCACCAAATTTGTTTACATTTATAACCTCCATAGATGATGTATTTCTAGGTGATTAGATGCACCTAAATGCTTCCCTATATTAGATGAAATTAAGCTCTTTATTGTTGTCCAAAATAGCTCTTTAACTCACCAATTCATAGATTTGAAACTCCTAACTTGCCTCCCAAAAATATAGTTTGGTGGATTTAACTCTCCTTCAAGATGCACCCTGCAAGTCTAAAACATGAAAAATATTAATGCTAACCAAATTTTTTCTTCCTTTTTGTCCTCAAATATAAATTTTCATATTGTAAAGTAGTCAATTTCTCCTCTAAAGTGCTATCCTTGAATCTCACAAATTTGGGAGGAAACTCCTCCAAATCATAGCTAAGAATTTACTTCAATAAACCTTCACTTTCTACTATAAAACCAACAATATTATTTCTCTAAAATAGCCTTCAATAACAATCTCCAAATCCCTCAAATTTGGTGGCTTCTTCTAACTCCTTTCTCCGTCAGCCTCCTTGTCGAATTCTGACTTCAATATTGGTCTATCTAGTGGCCTTCTTCTCAATAATATGAATGTCTTGAGTTCTTAACTACTCTGATAAAAAATTTAGCAAACTACTTGCCAAATCATTCTTATTTTTGGCTTGTTGTTGGATGGTGAAAATTATACCAAAAAATCCTTTATCAATAACTCCTTGCTAGTAAATTTCTCCAATAAGTTCTCCTTGAAGATCCTTCAATGTACTTCTTTGAAATTTGGAACATGACCTTTGCTAGTACTTCTCTATCTTCAATCTTCTAAAATTGGAAGTTCTTCAATGGTACATCTTGTATATATCTTCAACTTATTGAGTTGTTTTCTCCTCCTTCAATTTGTAATTTGTAGTCTTCAATCTTCAATGGAGATCTCCAATCTCCAATCTTCTCTTCGACTCTTTTATGGGGTTTCTTATTTCTTTAATCTAAAATAAGACTCATTTTACTTTTTCCTCCTCTAAAATATATAAGTTTGTAACTCTTTCAATGGGACCTTTTCCTTAGACCTCCAAATATTTAATATCCAAATTATTGCTTCAGGTTCTGGATTGATTCCAAAGAAGATATTCTTCTTATCTCTTTTTAGGAAGCTTCCCAACTTTCTTTGAATCAACTTTTTTTGCAACAAAGTATTGGAAACTATAATGGAGAAAAATTTAAATCTACAAATTATAAATTTTCACTAGTTGATTTGTCAATCTAGTGGAATCAATGTTGAGTCCTAGTCTTCACAAGTTTTTTTGTAACTCTATGGAAAGACTCCAACCAAATGTATTTTTAGAAATTCTAAAAATGTGATTTCCTATCTCCTCTCAATATTTCTTGTAGCTCTCCATATTTCCTATCGATCTACCATGTGCTCTGATACCACTCTTAGCTTTTTATGATTTATATTAAAGGAAATGCAACCACAAGATGTAAAATGAGCAAGAAATAATAACTATATGATAATGACACTATTATATGTAGGAAAACTATAATATAAACTTTTGCAATAGCTTAGAAATATGTCATTAATGGATGCATAAAAAAATGGTGCATTGTATTATAATGGAGGACATGAACACTCTATAATTTTAATAAAATAACTACATTGCACTCTCACTACAAATGACTACAATAACTTTAGTCTCTCTCTCTCTCTCTCTCTCTCTCTCTCTCTCTCTCTCTCTCTCTCTCTCTCTCTCTGTTTCTATACCTCAAGGTATATATAGGAGGATATGTGCCTTGGCCTTTACTCCACCCATGAATATTCATATACCTATCCTATGACTCATGTACATGTGGACTACATGCACATTTACATCATTGCACATTCTAACACTTGTGCATTCATTACTTGATTGAAGTAGATATTGAAACATTTATTTAATATAAAATCCTAATATAGAAATGTACCCAAGGTGGTACATTGACATGTACAAAATAATGTAATATACTCTAACATTTATGACAAAATGGTAGTAAAACCAATGTAATATGTAAATTTATACAAGAGATGAATTGTTAAGTTAGTTATTGTATGTACAATCAGTAAACCAACATTATCATTTTAAGGTTTTATGAATCATATGATTGGCTATGAAACCATATAGTTGGTAAAGTGCTTCATTAATATTGCATGAATCACTAGATGAAATTTTGGCTAATTGAAACAATGTACAAATAAACATTTGATGTAATTGACCGATTACCAACTAAATATTTCTATTGAATTGAATATTTTTCTAATCTTACAACTTTAGTGAAACTATACATTTTGTAACTATACAATTGTGTATTGTATGTTTTGAGAAGTTGTACGATTGGAAACATACAAACATATGGTTGTTATAATTATACACCAATAGTGAAGGATTATGCTTAAATCTATTGTCAATCCCCTACTGATAATGATGCCCCACATACTATAGATGACTATAGACACTTTTAGCAAGTGTGATAACATAGAGATCAAATTATTCAATAATTTTTATATTGCACTACTAAGATCCATAATATTTTCAATTATTTATACATCATAAAATATAAGAGAGAGTTGGTACTCAAGTAGGAAAAATAGCCTACACTACTATCTTTGATATAGGATGGAGTTCAATCTCATCAATTCCTTAGTGTAATCATACCATATTTCGTGAAAATTTATGAGCAAACCAAAATCCAAGCAAAAATGTGTAATTTCCATTCCAATGTAGATCCTAGTGCCAAACTAAAATTTATAAAATATTTTCTTTCCTAAAGAACCCATACTTGAGGTACCTCCTATGCAATCCAATTCCAAGGCATCGAAACTCCCTAAAAATACCAAGGAAAAGGTAGATGAAAAATTGTGGAACCATCATATGACCCACATTCATCACAACTTAAAGTGTTAGACTTTGTAGAGGATGTTGGTGGACCATATAGAGGATAATGATTTTTGATCCCCATCCAATTGATATTATGGGATAAATTCCACATGCCTAAGCATAAGAATTCAATTAGTAATTCATACCTCAAGATCTAATTTCTATAAATAATGGAAGCACCTCTTCTATATCCATTATTATGTGAATGAAAAGTGTCTCTACATCATCATTGATACCATTAACTAGAAAACCTCATCATACAAAATATAGTAAAGCACCTTTGCCTCTAAACTAGAGTGAATAATTATACATACTCTATGGTTTAGATACAACTAGGGTATAGCACCTTTGAGTATAGCACTAATGTTTTATTCTAATACACATGTGAGTATAGAAAAAATAAATGAAAGACATAATAAAGTATAATATGACACTATTTGATATCTATGATGTATTTTTGGGAAGATCTTATCTCTTTTGTTGTAATTCAACCTACTAGTCCTATCTATGAAAATGGTTGGTGTACATCAAAGAGATAACCTACAATATTAATGAGTGTCTATCCTAGAAGGATGTAAGTATAATTTTAGTAATGTAGTGCAAGAATATAATATCACTTATACAAAATATTATTCTTCTAATTGTTTAACCTTAAAACAAATGCACCAAGTATTTTATAAGTATTATAGCAACAATAGTGTACACTATAAGATCTCAATAGATGGAAAATACAATGAGGGTAGTCCCTTCTACTTTACATGAATGTGTCAAATTTGAATTTAAAATAAACTTATCACCATCCATGGTGACCCTAGGCCTTTTGAGTTATGTGTGGTAGTTGAGCCAATCAATGTTCCTTTCTATCCCTTGTTATCATCATCATCAACCCCTACTCATTGCCCATATTCATCTACATCATATCTACCCATTCTATATTTGTTGACACACATATAATAAATCCCTTCATATCATATTCTCTCATAGATGAGGTGCTAAATTATTTATCCACCATACTATCACCATCTAAACATAAAAAAATTTCCATGCAAGATTCTATCATCTTGTCTCAACTACCACTATCTTCGTGTATGGTAGGATTGACTTGCAAGAAAAGGGATGTGTATGATGTGGGTAGTTGTATATTCATTTCTATTGGATATTCCACAAATGATATTATCATTGGTAGAAAAAAAATATTTTTTGAAGAGATCACCTTTAGCCATTGCTATTTATCATATAAATATATAATTTCCAAGGAAATTATGTGTGGCATGGGTTATGAGGGTAAAGACCTAGGTCACCTATAAAATGGCATACATGAACCTCTTGATACTGAATAATGGCTTGCATGATGTGGTAATGGTTGCATCCCCATGAAATGTCAACCTTTCCCCTCCAATGATGATGATCATCTAATCACGTATGATGAATATTTAGAAGATCATCGATTCTTGAAATGGATCAAAAAGGATGAGTGACCTCCCTTTTCCTCCAATAATTACTACAATATGCTTTTTATGATTCATCCAAAAATTATGGCCACTCCATATAAATGTGTGGAAGGAGATGTATTTTATGACATCACACATGATGAAATAATGCAAAATAATTTCTTATTTGATGGATCCATCCCATGTATAGCACACATTCAAACATCAACTATGCAAAATAAATTAGAAAATTTATCCTTATAAGAAGAAATGGGTGTTTCACTCACTCCTAATTTTGAAAGGGATTTAAACATTGTGATAGAGGACTTTATGAAGATTAACATTGTCACTAAACCTGATCCTTGCATGGTTAAAAGAGGGGTTACTTTGAGTGAAGAAAAACAAGCTAAATATATGAGCATCCTTACAGAATATCCTAATGTTTTCACATGGACTTATGTGGATATGTATAGATTAGATCTAATCGTAGTTATGTATCATTTAGTGGTCCATCCTAATGTTAAATATATGAAATAAAATATTAGAAAAATGCACCCTAAAATTACCTTATTGATAAAATAAGAGCTTCAAAAGCTTTTATATGTGTATTTCATCCAATCCATCGATTATTATGACTAGATATCCAATATTGTTCTAGTATCTAAAAATGAGGCTAAGAAAATTAGGGTATGTACTAATTTAGGGACATCAATACCGCATGTTCCAAAGATGATTTTCCCCTCCCCAATATAGATCAAATCATCAATTTTATGGTCAAGAGTGGGATGTTATCCCTTATGGATGGTTTCTTAGGATATAAAAAAATTTACATAGCACCAGAAGATCAACCTAAAACTGCTTTTATCACACCATGGGGAACCTTCTGTTGGAAAGTAATGTCCTTTGATTTGAAGAACACTGGTGCAACCTATGAATGAGCTATGACCTATGTGTTCCATGATATGATGTATTAAATTTTATATGATTATATTGATTATATTATTGCACATTCTATTGATAAGGAAGATCATATTCCTAACCTTCAATGGATATTTGATAAACTTTGTGAGTACAAAGTCCATCTAAATTTGAAAAAGTGTGTGTTTGGAGTCAAGTCTAGAAATTTGTTAGGGTTTATTGTTTCCATGTGAGGAATAGAGATAGATCCAGTTAATAATTATGTTATTATAAATAACCATCACCCAAGAATTTGATTGAGCTTTGTAGTTTTTAAGGTAAAGTTTAATCTATTCATTGCTTCATTGATAAATTAGCAGATAAATGCCAACATTTTCTTAAGCTTCTTAAGAAAGGTATCTCATTTAATTGGGATGGTGAGTGTTAAGAATATTTTGAACATATTAAAAGGTACTTGCTTACACCACTTGTGCTCATTCCCCCAAACTAAAACAATCCTTTATCTTGTACATATCTGCTTCAAAGCTCACACTAGGGGTAATGCTCACCGAACATGATGAGGAAAATAAAGAGTGAGCAATCTACTATATTAGTATAACTCTAGTGAGTTATGAAAATCAATATACCTCCTTAGAAAGGCTTTGTCTCACTATTGTGTGTTCTACACAAAAATTGTGCCATTGCATGCTTAGTTAAAGAACATTCATCATAGCAAAATTTAATCTATTAAATTATTTTATGAGTAGACCTTACTTATTAATATAAGCAAAAAAATAGGTTATCATCTTAAGCAAATTTGATTTACCTTCATTGGCAAAAATTCCATCAAAGGATAAGTTATAGCTAATCAACTTGTTGTCACCTCCCTTGAGTCTACTCATCCTTTAACAATAGAATTTCTAGATGAGTGCCTTAACTTAGAGGATTACTATTTGTATCGCTCCAAATTTTTCGCATCCTTACCTTCAGGCTATAGGATCCGTGCTCGGAAGGAGGATGGGAAAAGGATGTCGCGGTACCTCGGATTGAGAGGACTTGCGAAGGTCCCGCCTCTCAAGGGAGGTGTATTTTGATGATTTTTCGATGGATGGTGGGTTCACCAGGAAACATTTAATGGCAGTTTCCACGCCTAGGTTTGGAATGTGTTTTTATGTGTTCGTTTTTAGCCTTAAGCATTCATATCCTAGGTTTGGCCAAATGAATCTAAATTAATCTATATGAAAGTGCAGATTTAATGAATACAAAAAACAGAATTAAGGACATAAAATAGAGAAATTACAGAAGATTAAAAGCAGAATACCGATCCGGATGTCTGATGGAGATTCTGATGTTTGAAGCAGTCAGGATCGCCTCTGATTTGACATGATCGTCTGAGATCAGACAAGATCGTCTGAGATCTGACGAATTCGTCAGACGAATTCGTCAGAGACCTGCAAACAAAAAAACAAATGCAAAATACAGAGAATGCAACTATGATAACAGAGGAAAACAACACAAAATGACAATATGAATACTAAACAATAGTTATGAATAGAAATTCAAACAAATTATGATATTCTAATGAGAAATTATGATCTTATCATGCAACCTAAGCTATATGGGTGAACTCCAAATGCAAAATAGTAAGAAATAAGGATAAAACTAACTAAAATGCAGAATAAAACAACAAAAGGAATAAGAGAAAGCGCAAACTCTGGGCACTGATTTCCCCCAATGCAGATTGCAATCGAAATTGTCTGGAAGCAATGAAATCATCTCGAATTGTGACAGGATCATCCGAGATTTGAACGAGATCGTCTGCGACGATCTGAGCTTGCTCTGGCTGAAAATCAATGAGGTCCCTGCAAGAAAACTTCAAAATAACAAATGCAAAATGATGCTCTAGGTATTCTAATGCACGCAAAATCAAGTTATAGGGAAATTCAGCCAGGGGTTGGGAAGGGAAGGTCCTAAGGATTAAATAGGCTTAGGGGAGTAGTTAGGAGGTTGGAGATCATCCCTATTTGGGAGATCTCCAACGGGGGAGGGTCTCTAACGATGCAGACATGCTTCTGCCCAGATTAGAGGCCCGTTGGAACAGAAGCTAATTGTGCAAAATTAGTTTTGCGACAAGATCGTCTGGACGTCCTAGCCTAGATGAAATCGTCAGATCTGGGGCGATATCGTCTGATCGGCGACGATATCGTCAAACGGTCAAAACAACCTCTAAAAATGGCACGAAAAAGGGGGAAACGGATTACCCGACGGTTAACGGGCGGTTTGGGAGGTTAAAATTTGAATTTAAATTATTTACTAGGGTGAATGTAATTATTATAATTTCACTACGCCAATTTTAGGGTGCTACATTTTGCCCCCTCTTTAGCGAATTTTTCGAAGAAAATGCGTTAAAGATGAGTTCTTCTCGATCTACGAGAAAGCAAAAATTATTCCCATTTTTAGGCGACGATTCTTGGTCGAATCGTACGACATCTTACTATGGTGCCCCCTCCGTGTTTTTACCCAAATCGAACGTTTGAGGTAAAAACACGGAAAAGCAAAATTATTTTTGAATTATTTTTGAATAAAATTAAGAAAAATAGGGTAAAACCCTAATTCATTTTTACTATTCATTTTCTGGTTTTAGAGCTCTGAAGCAAAAATGGTGGAGACGACGCACAGATCAACAGAGTCGGGGGTCTAGGGAAGAGTCTAGATAACTAGAATGCTAATTTGATTAATGAGGTAGTTAAAATTTGAGCATGGGCCGGGGCCGGACGCAGGGATGAAAGTAATTTGAATTTCGTAAGGGCAAAATCGACGAAAGGGGGACGATTTCGGCTTGCAAAATCAGAGACGATTCTGCTCAAATTTGGGATGATATCATCCAATAGTGGGCGATATCATCAATTGCATAAAATTGAACTTTAACTTGCACTATTAATTACTTGCTAGGACTCACAGTACTACTCAGACTACGATGGGGCCACCTCATCCACCTCAGGGCGGGGGAGGAGATGAGGCGGAGAGCTCGAGGGGCTCTCGAGGCTAGAGGACTACATTACACTGTACAGATTGATATGTAGGTTTATTATTTTTTGATAGAGGATTGAGTATGCCGAGGTACAGATTGTGGCATACCGATCCAGTTTTGATGATGTATATATACTGTTGATATATATATGATATGTTTTTGATCATATGACTTGTGTTATGTGTATGTTTATGATGCTTTTATGTTTGATTGATTGATTTGATAATTGGATTGAGGATTCATGAAATTATGTCGTTTTGAAAATTTATAATTTTGATGTCATGCGGTAATATTTTAAATGAAATAATCTGATGTAACAAATGGGTTGTTTGTAATGTGATGTGGTAAAAAATAAAAAAAAAAGAGACTTCTAACAATAATTTCAAAGGACATTGTCGCTATTATAGACCATTTCATGGAGTCACTGCTCACTCGGTCGTCAAGCTAATCCCAGTATAGAAATATTGTTAAAAGTAAAAGAGTGCTTAAGAGACTGTCTTAAGACTTTGGTGCAATGGTGAAAATGATGGTGATGATGGTTTGTTTTTCAGATTTTCATAAAAAATAGTATGCATGAAATAATGTTTTTTTGCTAGGCATAAATTCCTAAGTGTGATAATTTTTGGATAATTCCTTAGGAATTATACCATCTTTGCAAAATTTGAAGGTTGACATAATGACATGAAATAATGATAATGTGCATGCTTTTTAAAAGCATAATTTGTGTAACATAATGAATTAAGTCATATGGTTTTCATGATTTTTAAATAAATGGGGAATAAAAATTGTTACAATGGTTTGCGCTAGGCATAGAATATGTAGGTATAGACTTATACCATCATCGCAAAAATCAAAGAAAAATAGATAGTTTTATTGCATGGTTGATTTTTAATAAACAAAAAAATATGAAGATGAGGACTTGCGCTAGGCATAAAATTCCAATTTTGGTTTTGGAACTATACCATCGTCGCGAAAGTCGACAAAAGTTATATATATATGTTTTGATTGTATAGTTTTGAAAGAAATTTTTTATTTTTCTATTATATAGTTGTCTTTATGGTAAACAACTGTACTTGAATTATTCCAAACAAGTTGCAAAAATAATATTTCAAAGTATTTTGAAGACAAAAGTTAGATTTATAAGGAATCCCATGTGCATATGTGAATTCATTTCCGATCTTGATTTATCATAATGATACACAAAATCTCTCAAATACAAATGTGTGTGCAATTGCTTTGTGCATTTACCAGTTTTGAGCAAGATAATATGATACAAGTGATTTGAAGAAACCAAATAAGTGTTCATTAACCATGATGTAGATGCATATAACCATACTAGACTACTATGTAGGTCGGATTATCAAGAGCTAGCTAATCCATAAGTAGACATAGGTCTGTACAAAAGAAGGTCGCTAATGTGACAGACATATCACCACGCTAGGAGTTACCCAAGGCCAAGCAGGTTGGGCACAAACCACCTGTTATGGGGCTTACCTCACAGTTTTTGAATAATTGAGAATTCCAGGGATTCAAGCTCATCAACCCTTCTTTTCTTTTCAAAGGGTAGGGAAAGGGATTTTATTGCTTTCTTGCTTTCTGCTTTCTTTTGAACTTTGCTTCTTTTTCTTTTTGTATTTTTGTTTGCTTGATTTTTGAGATAGTGCTTGAAATATTGTTGTAATGATATAAAATAACATTTTTCTTTTCTCTTTTTCTTGAACTTTTCTTTTCTTTTTCTTTTCTAGGGATACTTGCTCGGATTAGTTGTAGAGCAAGGGATTTTTATTCTGGGTAGGGGTGAGCTTGTCCTTTTGCCAATTCTCAAAGATTCTAGACCATGTGCATGATAGGATAGCAGGGGAAACTTTTCGCTCAAGAAATCACTTCTACTATGTAGCAAAACATGGAAATTACAAATATAATCATTTTATTGTGAAAAGATGTGCTTGGTTTAAGTAAATAACAAGATCAATTCTCTATGCTCAAACTTTATTTAATTGAATTTTGTGGACTTTGATATAAGAGAGATTAGTAATCATGCCAGATAAAATCAAGATATTTATTTTTGTGAGTGTGCAAGTGAGGGATTCCAAATAAATGCTAATTTATCAAAAATAATTTGAAACATATAACTGCAACATTTGTAAGAAAATATATATAAATACTTTTTGAGAAGTTTTGAGAATATTGACTCTCTCTTTCTTCTTTATATTGTTTTGGTTTCGAAAGAGTCAAGAATATTGTTGTTTTTATATTTTTATCATTTTTGTTTTTTGGTTTTTTTTTTTTTTGAACAAAAATTTAACAAGTGCCATAAATAAATGCAACAAATAGTTTTGAAGATTTTGATGATTATGAATGTTTTTGATGTTTTTGAATTTATAAATTGAAAGAAATACAAGATAGTGATATATACAAATATATACATGGATGAAATGACCAAATTTATACATAGTAACGTTTAAGATGCAAAATATTCATGGGTTCTTTAAGTTCTTTACCATCTAAGGTAGATAATTTGTATGCTCCTGATTCAAATTTAGCCATAATAATGTATGGTCCAAGCCAGTTGGGCTCAAATTTACCTTTAAGGTCCTTAGTTGCATTAGTATTTTTTTGATTTTTTTTTTTAAGATTTTGAGGATTTTGATTTTTTTTTGTATTTTG
The DNA here is from genome assembly GCA_028583015.1 of Wollemia nobilis. Classification (NCBI taxonomy): domain Eukaryota; kingdom Viridiplantae; phylum Streptophyta; class Pinopsida; order Araucariales; family Araucariaceae; genus Wollemia; species Wollemia nobilis. The sequence continues at coordinate 1,716,544 of JAQPPZ010001711.1, read as the reverse complement.
ATTTTAATTTATGAATTGAAATTGGTGGTATATACAAGATGATCTATATACACTATACAAGGTTATTTGAGTATAGCATGTCTAAGGTTGCTTCAAAATCAAAGGAGGTTTTGAAGGATAATCTGGTTGAGGTGAAGGTAAGGACAAAAGATGATAAATAAAAGGTAGTGATAACAAAAGCTTTGTTATAATGTAGAATAATGTAGCAAAAGATTTGACTTTTATATGTGTAAAATTGATCATGTTACAAAATAAAATGTAAGAAGGATAAGAAGGTTCTTGATTCTTATCACTATATTCCAAATCTTGATAAGATGGAAGGAGCAGATGTGAAAGATATGCATGGATGTTATTTGGTAAACAAGGATGATCATATATGGATGAAGAAAAGTGATGGATAGAAAATAATTTTGATAACAGAGAATGTATAGAACTTGATGTTTCAACCGTTAAATATTCTTTAAATGGTGTTGGGTCACCATGTATGGTAACAATTTTATTTGCAAGTTCAAACTTCAAACATTGGTGAAGAGTGGAAGGGAAAACCCTCATCGTATGAATCCAAGGACTCTGGAGAAGTAGGTTGTAATATGAAGGGCAATATGCTACATAAAATAGAGTATCCAGGATCTTGGATCCAATATTGAGGGGAAAAATTATAGTACCTTGAGCTTCTTGAATTTCATTGTTAAAAGATTTTATAATAACATTTGATTCATTACTATCTTCTTCCTTTAATTTGAGTTTTTGGAATAATTGATAAGTGCATAAATTAAGAGAGGAGCCATTATCTACCATGATAGTTCTAACAAGTGTTTCTTTACTAGATCCTGTAATGTAAAGATAGTAGTCTTCTTGTGGAGTAGAGGAAGGAATCTCCTCATCATAGAATGAAATATGGTTAACCTCAAGAGGGTTTACACCATTAATTATGTTCTTAGAGAAAATATGATGAGGAACAAATTGTTGGCTAGGTATTTTGAACAAAATTTCCTTGTGATAAATTTGTAATACTTCTAAAAGGGATATCTTTGCTTGAGGATTAATCACTTGTTGTTGGCTATCAAAGTGGATTTCAGATTGAGATTTTGATTTTAAATATGAGCTTTCTATGCTTACATTCCATTTTGGATCATTCTCTAGAGTCAAAGATAGTTTTGAAGGTTGGTCAAATGAGGAATCCATATCTTGAATATCGGATTGAGTTGATTGAACTTGAGGTTGCTCATTTGTAGTTTTTGTTACAATATTAATAATATCATCATGATGGGACACATTAACATGCAATATTTGATTGGTTTCTTGTTGTTGATAATTGAATAGGGGTTCTTGGGAGATCTCCATGTCTTGATTGATTATTGGTATTTGTTGTGTAGGAGTTTGATTGTTTACTGGAGATTTATAATCAGTTGTAGATTGTAATTCCTTTATATTAAAAAGACCCTTATCAATCAAATCTTGAATTGCACATCTTAAATATTTACAATTTTGTGTCATATGTCCATCTACTCTATGATATTCACAATGTAGCTCAGGTTTAAACCAATCTGTTGTGGTATCAAGTTGTCTTATGGAAGGGAGTTCAATCTTATTTGTGTCAAGTAAATACTTGAGAATTATATCCATTGGTTGATTGAGCTTAGTAAATTTACGTGATGAAGGTTTTTGAGAGGTTTTTGATAAATGCCTTAGGGATTTAGTCATAAAAGGGCCTAATGGTTTCTCACCTCTACTTTCTTTATTATGGGTAGAATGATGACAGGAAGATTGCGAAGTAGGAGGTGAGTGCATGGTAGAATTGGAAGAATAAGTATTTTCTTGTTGAAATGGATGTGTTGTATTGAAAGAAGAATATTGAAAAGGTGGTGGAGGATTATATGTGGATTGATAGACATAATATGGATATATGGGAGAATAGATAATATCGTTATGAAGAGGATTGGAAAAGGGATTGTCTTGTTGGGTTAAGGATGAAAAATGAGAAAAGTGTGATGGAGGTGATGTTGAATAGGGATGAGGTTGGTCATAATCAACAAATGTATTTGGCTGAATTCTTCCAACATTACTAATGGGCTCATATTGATTTGAGTAAAAACTCATGGTTTCTTTAGTACTTCTAAAAGTAATATTTAGCATCTACTATTTAGAATTGAATCTAAAACATACAAACTTGAAATGATGATTTTGTTTTTGTTTTTCTTGTATACATATATATATATATATATATTTTTTTGTTTTTGTTTTCAAAAGGTTTAAAATGCATTCACGTCGGGTTCACCAAAATGTATCGCTCCAAATTTTTCGCATCCTTACCTTCAGGCTATAGGATCCATGCCCGAAAGGAGGATGGGAAAAGGATGTCATGGTACCTCGGACTGAGAGGACTTGCGAAGGTCCCGCCTCTCAAGGGAGGTGTATATTGGTGATTTTTTGATGGATGGTGGGTTCACCAGGAAACATTTAATGGCAGTTTCCACGCCTAGGTTTGGAATGTGTTTTTATGTGTTCATTTTTAGCCTTAAGCATTCATATCCTAGGTTTGGCCAAATGAATCTAAATTAATCTATATGAAAGTGCAGATTTAATGAATACAAAAAGCAAAATTAAGACAGAAAATAGAGAAATTATAGAAGGTTAAAAGAAGAATACCTGATCCGGATGTCTGATGGAGATTCTGATGTTTGAAGCAGTCAGGATCGCCTCTAATTTGACAAGATCATCTGAGATCAGACAAGATCGTCTGAGATCTGACGAATTCATCAGAGACCTACAAACAGAAAAATAGATGCAAAATACAGAGAATGCAACTATGATAACAGAGGGAAACAACACAAAATAATAATATGAATACTAAACAATAGTTATGAATAGAAATTCAAACAAATTATGATATTCTAATGAGAAATTATGATCTTATCATGCAACCTAAGCTATATGGGTGAACTCCAAATGCAAAATAGTAAGAAATAAGGATAAAACTAACTAAAATGCAGAATAAAATAGCAAAAGGAATAAGAGAAAGTGCAAACTCTGGGCACTGATTGCCCCCAATGCAGATTGCAGTCGAAATCATCTGGAAGCAATGAAATCGTCTCGAATTATGACAGGATCATCCGAGATTTGAACGAGATCATCTACGACGATCTGAGCTTGCTTCGACTGAAAATCAATGAGGTCCCTACAAGAAAACTTCAAAATAACAAATGCAAAATGATGCTCTAGGTATTCTAATGCACGCAAAATCAAGTTATAGGGAAATTCAGCCAGGGGTTGGGAAGGGAAGGTCCTAAGGATTAAATAGGCTTAGGGGAGTAGTTAGGAGGTTGGAGATCATCCCTATTTGGGAGATCTCCAATGGGGGAGGGTCTCTAATGGTGCAGACACGCTTCTGCCCGGATTAGAGGCCCGTTGGAACAGAAGCTAATTGTGCAAAATCAGTTTTGTGACAAGATCGTCTGGACGTCCTAGCCCAGACGAAATCGTCAGATCTGGGGTGATATCGTCTGATCGACGACGATATCGTCAAATGGTCAAAACAACCTCTAAAAATGGCACGAAAAAGGGGGAAACGGATTACCCGATGGTTAATGGGCGATTTGGGAGGTTAAAATTTGAATTTAAATTATTTACTAGGGTGAATGTAATTATTACAATTTCACTGTGCCAATTTTAGGGTGCTACACTATTCTAATTCTTGGTCATTATTCTTTGATGGAACCTGAGGCATAAGTGGTGTAGGCACATGTATCATATTGGTGTATACACAAAAACAATTAATTCCCTTATCATTTAAGCTCCAATTTTCTTGCACAAATAACACAATAGAGTATGAGGCTTTAATCTTGGGTTTACGTGCAACTTTAGCCTTAAGGATTAAAATTTTCCCTATTTTTGGAGACTCACAACTTGTGGTAAATCAAATTAATAATATATACCAAAACCAAGATGATAAAATCCATCCTTATAAGGACTTTATCCAAAAACTTATGTCCTTTCTTGAAAAATTTACCATTGAAGTTATTCCTTGTTCTAGAAATCATCCTATAGATGTTATGGTAGCAATTGCTTCCCTAATTCCCTTGGAGTTAGACAATGATCATGCCACTATCATAATTTATCAACTCTAAGATCTCAACTCACTCGAATATAGTCTAACACCTTTGGATGTCTTTGGTATTGGAGATGTATCACCAAAACCTTGGTATGTAGATATCCTTAATTTTCCCCAAAAAGGCTCATTTCCAGATGGTTTAGACAAAAACTAACATAGAATCCTATGTAAAAGAGTTATTCACTTTGTCATCATAGGTAATACCCTTCACATGAGATCTTTTGAAGGTATTATTTTAATATACCTCAATACAGAAGAGTTTCTAGATGCATTTAGTGAGGTACATGATGGATCTTGTGGTGGTCACTTTAGTGGCACCGTCATAGCCAAAAAGCTTTTACATATGGATTATTATTGGCCTTCCATGAAGAAGTATGCAAATTATTATGTGCATCAATGTGAAAAATGTCAAAGACATGCAAATATTGTTCATTATCCTACTCAAAATTTTTAGGCTATTTTTTCCCTTGGCCCTTCTCCAAGTGGGGCCTAGATATCGTTGGGAAGGTCAATCTCATATCTTCTAATGACCACAAATTAATTATAATAGCAATTGAATACTTCACAAAATAGGTAGATGCCATACCATTAGCTTTTTGTAAAAGGATCCAAGTCTCTAAATTCATTTTTAATAAAATTATATGTAGATTTAGGATTCCCTCTACAAAAATTTCACACAATGAGACTTTTTTTAAAAATAAATCTATGAAAAATCTTTGCACAAAATACAAGATATAGCATAGATGGTCTACTCGTTACTATAAATAAGATAATGGATAAGAAAAAGTATCTAATAAACCCTTAATCAAAATCCTAAAGAGATTGGTTAATAAATTTGATCGAGACTAGCATATCCAGTTGTATCTAGCCTTATGGGCTTATAAGACCAATGTACAAACTCCTACAATTTCTTCCTCTTTTGTATTGGTCTTATACAATTTCTTCATCTTTTGATATTTAAGTACCTTCTTTAGGAATTCTACTTCAAGATGCATAAATAAGAAATAAATATCATGCTAGATGATTAATTCAATTAGAGTTACTAGATAAAAAGTGCATAAATGCCTTAGAGCATATTTGCACTTATCAAGAAAAACTTAAAAGAGCCTATTCAAATAAAGTCCATATTAGTTCTTTTGAGATTGGTGATCTTGTTCTTAAGGAAAATAAAAAAAATACTAATGATCGAACAAATATTAAAGGTAAATTTAAACCAAGTTGGGTACGACCTTTCATCATAACTGCTAAATTTATATCAGATGTATATCTTTTGCCCACACTATATGGAAAAGACCTTAATGAGCCAATGAATATAATGCATCTAAAAAAGTACTATGCATAGAATCATATCTCATGATTGTACATAAAAATTTTATATTATACATAACATATTTTGCATTGGTCATCTTGTACATATCCCATTCTCTAAATTTTAATTATCTTGCATGAACCAGCATCATACATTATATAGTTGTATTTTACATATTCTAAGTTTGATTAGTCCAATTGCATATGCAATATGGTCACATCCAGTCATTATGTTATTTAAAATTTTAGGCAAATGCTATCATGTTCTTAGTCAATATTGATATTCTCAAAATATTGAGTCTATTTTGAACCAATCACTTAATAAAATCTTAATTATCGATATTGATTAAAAATATCTCTTGAACCAAAACCATTATTTCTTCACTATGAAAAAATGTGTTTTGGGAATCGATTTTGCCATGCTTGAGCCAAACACAAATTAATTTATAAATAAAATCTTTCATTTAGAAATATGACATCATGATTGGATTGAACCTTGAAGTGAAGAGGTTTCTTTCTTGTCCCATTATGCACATAGTCCAACAATAAAATTAACTATATAATTTTTGTAAAAATATTACACAAAAAATGAAAAGAGCGAGTATTAAAGATAGGATTACACTTCCATCCATATGGATATGTAGTCTGAATCCCCAAAGATCTACTTCTTTTCACAGAAATAAAAAAATAATAAATTTCCAAGTAGTAAGGATAGGGTATAAATCCTCATAGAACTTGTTGAGAATTTGATTCCCTAAAGCTTGGATACTTAAATAAAAACATAACAAAAAATAAATATCAAAGTAGTAAGGATAGGATAAAAATTATCATCAAACTTGTTGAGAATCTGATTTCCAAAAACTTGGAGACTTAAATAAATATAAAACAAATAATAAATCTCCAAGTAGTAAGGATAGGGTAAAAAATATCATTGGACTTGTTGAGAATATGATTCCCCAAAGCTTGGATACCCTTAATATTGGACTATGCTCATGCATGGTGACATGTCTCTCTTGAAGAGACCTCTGACCGCACATAAGGATAAGCTAGCTTCTTGGCTCCCTCCATCTTCATTTAAATCTTAACTCACATAATATGGGTAAACAAATTCATTTTGTACACACAATGGTTTTTGATTCGATCACATCATTACCTTACTCAAAATTGGTAAATAAATTTCATAAGAACACACATTGGTTCTCGATAGATTTCACATTATAATCAAGTTCAAGATAATAAATAAACTCACAAAATCACACACTAGTTCTTGATAAACTTAATTTCATGTTGAAAACCCAAGATTTTATATGAAATTTGATTGGCTAAAGTCCTCATATTCTCATGGATTTGTATGATCATTAATCATAGATAATTGAGGTCAATTAGTCATGCATTTCATTATCCTAAATATTTGATACTAAATTCATAATTAATCTTGCATTACATAAACCATCATCTTAGTATAATGCACTAGCATATTGCATATCTCACATGCTCATACATAATTATTCGATTACCTAGATGCATCAAAAAATTTTAAATTATGGCATAGAACATGCTTGAGTCTTATGCCTAGAAAAAACCCTTTATCACATATTTCATGCACAATCATTCACATCATTTTTACCCTTAATTTTGAAACAAATATATATATATATATATATATATATATATATATATATATATATATAGGGGGGAACAATTATTCAAAATCTAAAACAATACATTCTAGAAGGATTTCCAAGTGATCCAAGCCAACACATCATACAAAATACAATAAATCCACCAAGGAAATCAATGGATCATTCTGACAATAACTTTGACAGGACACAAGAACCCATGACAATCAGGTTCCTCCACCTTGAAATTATCTTTCTTGGTCCTCATGAATTATTTTATTAAGGATTTTGGATTTCTCATGATCAAGATCATTCTAGCTATCAACTTTCCAGTAAGAAATCCTTTAGAAGCCCACTTCACCAAAAAATCAGGCACTCTATTCCATTCTCTTGGGATATGAACAAAATAAATTTCAACAAAATTTCCAGCCAAGCTCAAAATATGTTTTACTTTTCTAGCTATAAACTAGAAAGAATCCTGAAAATTATTTTTATTCAGAAGAGACACAACTATCATGGAATCAGATTCACAAATAAACCTTCTCAATCCCAAAGAAAAAATTATTTCTAAAGCATGGATAATTGTCAATGCTTCCATATGATTATTCAAATGAATTCCCTTGTACATAGATAAAAAGAGGTAGGCCACACCCTCACTATCATGACCAATTCCTCCTATATAACATTACCTAGGTTACCCTTGGAAGAACCATCCGTGTTTATTTTGATAACACCCCTAGGGGGACTCCACTTCCTAGATCTATTGACCTTCAACAAACCAATCCCCCTAATAGGGCCTCTATTTGTAGCTAGTGATGATAAAGAAATCTCCAATCTATTGATAATATTCCAATCAGAGGAAGTAAGAGGAGAAATCTAAACACACTTGGCCTCAATAGTCTCATTAACCATCCTATTGAATCTGAGCCATACTTGTAAGGCTCCAAGTTGGTATCCCTAAAAATTTCTTCGATTGTGTTCCAACCAAATCTACCAAAATATGAAGGAATGACCAAAATTCCAGGTAGTTTGAAGGCATGAAGCAGAGGCAGGGGGTCTACCCAAGATTTCCCAAAACTCAAAAATAGAAGTAGCATGGATGATGGGCCTTTTCTAGATCTACCACTATAAGTTCCAGACCTCTAGAAAATATGAGCATTGGAAGAAAATATGGGAAATGATTTCCTCATTCTTTTCACAAAGAAAACATAGTGAAGGACCCTGAAAAGCTCTTTTTATCCCAAGTTAAACATTTCTTCTGACACAAAAGCTAAAGAAAAAAATTACATTTGGGCCAACTAAATTTTTCCAAATATTCTTCCACTAGGGGGACAAAATCTCCTCTCTTCTCTGCATACGGTATATTTCCCTTTCAAATTATGGCCCTAAGCAAGAATATCAAAGTCTTCAATAGAACAACATGATATCTCAACCAAAATAGAAGCAAAAGTGTCATGATCCTCAGGATAATCACCCTCTGGCCATCCCTATGAATCCCACTAGTAGTAAGTAAAAGAACTGCCAAGAGGACTTTGTTGCTTGGAGTTAGCCATCTTAGACCAGCACGCATCAGAAAAAATATCCTGAAGAATACAAAGGTGGGGGAAAGAAGAAATTATAGGAGGATGATTATCCCAATAATCTTCCAAAAATAAGGCATTATTTCCCTTATTAATAATATAAAATAGATCCTTCTTAATAAGCATGGCACATTTTTTGAGAGTTTCTCAAATAATGGAACCTTTCCCCCCAGCTCCAATCTTGGAATCTCATCAGGCAGAGCACCACAAAAATATTTGAGGCTAAGAATTTTAGTCCAAAGATTATCAGGATTACTACACCACCTTCAATAAACTTTAGTAGCCAAAGCAAGACTATTCAAATCAGATTACCTCAAACCAATACCCCCCATATATTTAGGGTAACACACAGTATCCCAAATGACCAGGATCCATTTATTATAGTCTAGGTTTCTTGCCCATAAAATTTTTCTAAAAATATAATCACATTCTTTGAGAAAGCACTTAGGAGCAACCAAGATAGAAAATATGTAAATAGACAAAGCATGAAGGACATACTTCAAAAGTGTTAATCTACCTGTAAAGTATAACCACTGAAAAGTACAATGATTAACACTTGATCAAAATATATCCAAAATACTTTTCCAGTAAGTCCTTCCAATAGTTTTAGAAGAAATAGGAATCCCCAGATACTCCACTAGAAAATAGCCCACCTAAAAACGTATAATTTTAGCAATCCTATGTTGAATCCAACCATCCATATTGAAGAATATATTTGATTGTTCTTCATTAATCATTTCACCAGAGGCAAATAAGTAAATATCTAAAGCCTTCCTAAAATTCATTGCTTCCTCAATTTTTTCCCTCCCCATCAGAGTAGTATCATCGACAAACTAAATATGAGACTGGGATAAATAATTCTTTGCCTAATACCATCCCTGGATAGCACCATGATTCTAAAAACTCTTGATAAGTCTTCCCAAATCTTCATCCATAAGGATGAAAATATAGGGGAACAAGGGATCTCATTGATGAAAGCCCCTAGAGGCCAATAAGAAAGTGGACAGTAAAACTGCAAAGGAGGCCGAAGTCACACAACTCATGACCCATTCAATCCAATTATACAATAACCCAAAAGCTTGAAGGATGTTCTGCAAAAAAAGCTAGATAACCATGTCATAAGACTTAGACATGTCAAACTTAATGAACATAGCATTTTCATTAGAGATATACATAGAGTGAATAGCTTCAGCAGAAAACACCACACTATCCAAAATCTAACTATCCTTAACAAGCCCATCTTGCTCAAGGGAAATAAGAAAATCAAAAAATTTCTTCAGCTGATCCATAATAATATTGGTAATAATTTTGTAAGTAACATTGCATAGGAAAATATGATGGAAAGACATAAAAAATCTAGCATTTTTAAAATTGGTAATAAGAGCAAGGAAGGTTGAATTAATGGCTTTAATAATTTGCTTATTGACTTGGGATTCTTGAATAACTTTTAGCAGATCAAAACATAACACTTCCCAAAATTCTTGGAAAATTTCTATAGGGAAACAATCAGGTCCAGGTTCTTTACTTTTTTTCATTTGAAAAACCACCACTTTAATTTCATCCATCAATATGGGGTCCATTAGCACCTTATTCATATCATTAGAGACCACCCTAGGAATACAATCCAAAATAAGCCCCATATTAACAACATCATGAGGACCCTACTCAGAGAAAAGAGAGGAGAAGAACCTGACTACTTTAGTAGAGATATATTCAAAGGATGAGAGATTTTATCCATGATCAGAAGTAATTGAGACTATATCATTACCATTCCTACGATCTTTAATTGAATTGTGAAAAAAAGAGGTGTTTCCATCCCCTTCCAAAAAACAGTCAATCCGAGATTTTTGCTTCCAAAAAATCTTCTCACAAAGCTCCCTTTTAGCAAGCTGACTAGAAAGAAAAGCTTCCATTTCCAATAGATCCTTTGTCAATACTTCATATTTAATTTGAAAAGTGATCTCCTCTAGGCTATCCTATAGTTGCTTTTTCTTTTAAAAAATATTTCCAAAAGAAAATTTGTTCCATTACCTAATTTTGAATTTGATAAACTTGAGGCTATTAAAAAAAAGTAAACATAGTAGTGCCAAATTTGGGTTTCCCTTTGACCCACCACCTCTCCACATATTCTTACAAATAATTATCCCTAAGCCACATAAGTTGAAATTTAAAAGGTAGATTTCTTAGAAATGAGAATCTCAAGGACTGAAAGAGAATGGGCTAGTGATCAGATCCCCTCCAGCCTAGAATATTTGAGAACAAATTCTAACTATCATCAAACCAACTATCTAAATTAAGGAACTGATCCAATCATTAAAAAATAAAATCCATTCCACATCTTCTATTGGTCCAAGTAATAAGCCCATTTTGAGGCTTCACATCAACAAGATCAAGGAAATAAATATTGTGTTGCGTCAAAGTAGAAGAAGGACTCAAACACTCCACACCACCATTCTTCTCCTCCAGGGACATGATAGAATTAAAATCCCTAGCCACAATCCAAGGAGAATTGAGAGCAAGAGATAGAAAGAATCTAAGATGCTTCCATAAGAGGATTTTACTTGATAAATCACTAGGGGTATACACATTATATATAAGAATAGAAGATCTAGATGAAAAGTATGTAGTAACTATAGAGAGGCAGTTCCTACCACCCACCCACCAAGAGGGAGTTAATATTTGTGGATTTCAAAAACATGCAACACCACCTACCGAATCCTAGGCTCTAATAACAATATAGTGATCACATTTTCATATCTTAGAAGCAATTCTAACCATATATTCACAAGATAATTTTATTTCTTAGATGAAAATAATATCAGGTTTATGATCTCTAGCCAAATTTTGAGTAGATTTTTATCTAGGGATGCTACCCAAACCCCTAATATTCCAAGCTATCACTTTCATTTTTGAGGAATAGAGAAGTGAGAATCTAATGTCTTAACAATACTAGAATAAACTAAGGATTCCCCTATCAATTTTATTTTCTTGATCCTTCTTTCTTCCTGCTTTTACCACCTTCTCCACTCCACATTTTTTTAATAGTTTTTGGGTGAATACCTAACATATAAAAAACTTTTTGTTTCCCTTACTCTATGACAATCCTATCCTGGGAGGGTTCAAATATAGTCTCATCCTTATTTCCCTCAATCAAGTTTTCAGCCAAAAGAGAATGATCAAGAACTTTATCAAAGACAATTTGACACCTCCTTGGAATCATCTTCATTTCCTACAAGAGGTTTATTAGGCACCACCCCTTCCTTATTAGAAGTTTGCATTTCAAAATAAGAATTTAGGAAATAAAAAGTAATTGACTCTTGAATACAAGTATCCATATCACCTCCATTCGAGACTTGCTCCTCAACGTGTGGCTCCTCAAAAGTCTCAAGCACATAAATTTTTTTACTAGAACCTCCCTTACCAACACCTTTATTCTAATTAATAAAAGGCCTAGATCTTGAACGAGACTTAACAAGAATAAATCCATCAGAACCAGGCATCTCATTTACCATAGAAACTTTTCCATTTGCCTTTGTGGTTGCATATTGAAAGTCATATGAAGAGGATGAAGTATGAGAATTCACTTTCTTACAGTTTCTCTGAAGATGCCCATATTCATGGCATATGCAATATCAAAATGGGAGAGCTTCATAATCTAAATATTGGATCCAATACATGTTTCCTAGTTTAATATCCAATGATTCAGGCAGTGGATTATTCAAATCTACTTCAACACAGAGCTATGCAAAAAGATCAAATTTCCTATCCAAAGTTTGACAATATGGACCAATTGGTTTCCCAATAATATTTGCAATAGAATGAAGAATATTCAACCTCCAATATTCCATAAGGATTCATGGCAAATGGACCCAAACAAGAATCCTAGAAGGCCTCTCCTGCACCAGATCAAATACTAAATTCTAGGGTTTGATAAAAATCCAAACTGATTGTGAAAGTAAGGATCCCCCTCGAAAGCTTTACTACGATATACCATATGGTAGGACACCACAATAAAATACCCATTAGCTGCAAGAATAATCTCTATATCACCTTCAGGGCTCCAATTTATCCTAACCTAGTTTTCTAAAAAAAGAATAAAAATTTTGAGACCCATGAATTTGCAAATAAGCACATGCTCAAACAAATATAAAACATAATTCGCAACAGAATCAGGATTGATAACCAAAATAGGATGATCTTTTTTTCTCCAAGTATCCATTATTCTTTAGATTTAAATTCAAAGATTAATTAGAAATAGGATCAAGGGTTACATGCAGTAAAAAATTCATGGCATTTGCATTATCAAAAGAAGAGGCTTCCTTACTCAAAATAGCATCCTTAAAAGACAAATATCAAGGGTCACTAGGACCTCCCAAAGCTACCATATCTAAAGCCAAAATACAGTACCAAATTTGAATTAAATATTAAGAGGTCCACATTGTTCATTATTTCACAATATCATTTTGATTATCAAAATCAAACATCTTTTAGGTCATATACCTTAGATGCCAGCATAACAAAAAAATCCTTATACAAGATTCGCCTCATTGACCACAAGTGAGGAGCATCCTAAATTTCGGTCTTACACAAGCAAACATCCTCAAGGACTATTTTTGATAGAACATAATTGTAAGGATATATCACCTAGCACATAACTATTACAATTTATCAAACACATTCCATTACCATAAATCAAATCTAACAAAGCATAATAGATGTATCTCAAAATTATCAAACAAAAATTATGAGCATTGATATAACACATCATCATATAAATCACCCATAAACAAATAAAAATAACAAAACCATTTCACATTTTGCATAGCACAAATAAAAATATAAAATGCAGTATGGTATTAATTTCAAAGAAAAGGTACATATATATATAGTATACTAGTATGTCATAATCAAAAATTTGGCATACTCAATCATCAAGATGATATGCCACAACAATAAAGAATATGGCACATCATCCCCTAGATCCTTGATCCTCGAAACTACCTCTCGAATCCCTTTATGGTAGTATGTTCATAGATTAAGTCACTATCTATGAATCAAATTATGCATCATTTTGATTTTGACTTTAAATAAGAGCCATATATTTTGGAAGAGGTATCCTTTGTCCCTCTAGAGTTAGTTGATAGTACAAATTATGGTAGAATACCTCTCATAAATTTGCATTCATAAGCTCCTTCTAGATATACCATAGTATGTTACTACCCAAAGCATGAGTCTACCTACTCAAATAGAGCACATCCCTAGCCTGCTATTGCAGCTAGGAATGTGTCTGTGATAGTTGTTCCTAAATTGTTTGGATATATCCATAGCTACTCTAAAGATCTATCCTATACCATATATTGGTACACCCCATCCCTTAGATCAAAATATGAAGGATGTGACATACATCCTCACAGTCATGTCCCCTATTGGTAATCAAAATTTTGATGATTCTATATATCATCACTCTACCAATGCTATTAATAAAGTCGTATCCACATCCACTCTGGGTATATTTGCTATGTCTATAAGCCCCACCCACTATATTATATCCCTCTATGCCTAATTAAGTGCCATCACTTGATCCTCAAAATTACCACATCACCACTCCCAATTCTTGAGAGTACCATACTGCAAAAAAAACATGTCAACATCACAAATCATTAGATTATCACATTCATTAAACTTTTAAATCAATAAAATTAAGTATGAATAAGTAAAAAAGTGCAAATTCATGGTTTCTTATGAATTCATTGGGCAAGGTTATGCATAAGGGGTTGGAATCAAAATGTACTTGTAAAAAAAAGGTGAATCCTAAGCAAATCAAATCAATCATCTTCACACCAAAATTTGGGGTATTTGAAGCCCTAAAAAGTAAGATCATATTTGGGGTAAATTTTTACCTATTAAATCACCTTATAACTTCATAAAAATACCACCATTAGACTAGGCTCGAAAAAATATTTCCAACGAGTAAAAATATACCTATGTTTGGATATATATTATGGTGAATTGACCCTAAGAAAAAATTGGTCCCAAAAATTTTAGGTGAATGGGCCGACATCGAGGGTCCTCATATTCGCCAATTTCCAATTTTAAAAATACTAATATTCACCCAATTTGCAAATATTTTCCAACATGTTGATGGATGTAAAACTTAGAGGAGCGAATTATACCTGGAGCAATCAACGGATAGGGTGTCATCTCATTCAAGAAATGCTTGATAGGTTTTTTCTATCAAAGGAGGATACAACTTTGTTCGGTGATTCTACCCTGCAAGCCCTTCCTAAAATTGCCTCTGATCATAATCCCATTTTTTTGGAGATCCCTAACTCTCTGTCCTTCAAGAAACCTTTCAGATTTCAATCTATGTGGATCAAACATTCCAGTTTCAGAGATAACTTAAGTTAGTGGTGGCAGTAGCCTATCAGGGATAGTGCAGCTTTTAAACTTGCTAGCAAATTAAATTTTGTTAAGGAAAAACTTCGAACTTGGAACAAAGAGGTCTTTGGGAATCTCTTTGAAAATAAAATATAGGTTTTTGAAATTTTGAAGATAATTGATCAGAGGATCCAACATGGTGATGATGATGAAACTACTAGGCAGGAGGAACGAACAAAACTGGCAGAGTTTCATAAAATTTTGGCCTGTGAAGAAATCTATTGGAGGCAAAAATCAAGGGCTCTTTGGTTGAAATATGGAGATTCAAATTCCAAATTTTTTCACATCACCACGCTTAGAAAGAGAAGCAATAACAAGATAAATTAAAAAAAAAAAGCAGATGGTTCTATTACTTAAGACTTAACATAAATTAGAAAGGAGGCAGTAACTTATTTCAATTCTATCCTTGATCAGGAATCACAGTGCAATGAGGAGGCCAAATATATTCTATTGCAATCCATTCCTAGCATAATAAATAAGGATATAAACCTTAAGCTTCTAGCTCCCTTTTCTGATGAGGAAATTAAGGAAGCCTTGTTTAGCATGGAGCCAGACAAAGCCCAGGGACCCGACGACTTTCCCCCTTGTTTCTATCAAGACTTTTGGGAAATCGTACGTGAGGATGTAATTTCTACTGTCATAGAATTCCAATCAAGAAATCATATCCCAAAAGGTATCAACTCTACTTTTATTTCTCTAATTCCTAAGAAGCAAACCCCTGAATCTATGGCTAACTTCAGGCCAATTAGTCTGTGCAATGTTTCTTACAATATCCTAACTAAAGCCATTGCAAATAGAATGAGAGATATTCTACCCCACATCATAGATCCATGCTAGGGAAGCTCTATCCAGGGCAGGTCAATCTTGGATGGAGTTATCACAGTTCATGAAGCTCTACACTCTGCTCATAAGACTAATAGGTATGTTTTTGCCCTCAAGATTGATATGAACAAAGCATTTGATAGGCTAAATTGGGACTTTCTGATTGTTGTCCTCCTTAAGTTTGGTTTTCACCACCAATGGGTTAATTTGATCAAAGAATGTATTTGTAAGGTATGGTTCTCGATTCTAGTTAATGGAACAACTGCTGGTTACTTTCAAATTCGCAGAGGAATTCGGTAGGGGGACCCTATTAGCCCCATGTTATTCATCATTATGGCAAAAGCTTTAGGTAGAACCATAAAAAATGCTTACAGTTCAAGGCTAATATCATGAATAAAGGCAACATCTCTCATTAGGGTTGTTTCTCACCAATAATTCATCGATGATACCCTTATATTGACTAAGGCATCAATGGTTAATTCCAAAATAATTAAATACATCCTACAACTCTACGAGGACGCTTCTGGTCAGAAAGTTAATTTCAGTAAAAGCAAGTTATATTTCTTGAACACCCCCATTCAGAGGTAAGGAAGGATTGCAAAAAATTTTAGGGTGTGATATAGCAAACCTCCCCACTTTGTATCTTGGTCTCCCTCTTTTCATTTGTTCTCCAAGAGAGTCAATGTGGGATAGGGTTATTGAAAGAATTCAAAAAAAACTTGTTGGATGGAAAGGTCATATTCTATATCAAGCAGGAAAGTTGACCCTCACTAAGGCCTCTATTCAGAGCATTCCAGTATATTTCCTCTCTGTTTTCAAAGCCCTTGTGAAGGTTTTCTAGAAAATTGAGAAACTCCAAAAAGAATTTTTATGGACTGGATCAGAGGAGAAAAAAAGGATACACCTTGTAGGATGGACCAAAGTGTGTAGACCCAGGGAAAATGGGGGCTTAGTTCTAAGGAGAATTGCTCATATAAATTTATATTTACTAGCTAAGCAGGCATGGCATCTCATTTTTGGTGAAGAAAATGAATGGACAGCTATCATCAAATGAAAGTATCTTCAAAATATGGAATTTCTAAGTGACTTAGTTCCAATCAGAGGTTCTGCTTTTTGGAAAGTAATTCTTAATTGTAAGGAAATCATCAAAAAATGTTTAATATGGGTTTTAGGCAATGGTGAGAGGATAAATTGATGGAATGACAGGTGGGCTAAGGATGAACCACTGATGCAATATCCTAACTTAGCCCGAATCAGAGATATCATAGAAGAACTCATTGGCAGAAAAGTCTCCGATTATATGGTTGAGGATAGAGGTAGAATGAAGTGGAAACAAATAAGAATTTAGGGATTTCAAGCAAAATCAAATGATCTTTGTAACATTCTCGGGCAACATTTTATCCCCATGAGACCCAAGGAAGATCAAGTGACCTGGGCTCCTACGGAAAATGGGCAGTTCACTATTAAATCAGCTTACAAGCTTCTGCTTGATGATGAGGATTTTGTCCTCCAAAAGGACTTAGTTTGGATAAAAAATTTAATTCCAAAAATTGTAGTCTTTTCATGGTTGGTTATCCAAGGAAGAATTCTAACCATTGATAATATGATGCGTAAAGGTATTTGTATCACTAATCATTGTTATCTGTGCAGGGCTAATTGGGAGACCATTTATCACATTTTCCTTGAGTGCCCTTTTTCCTTGACTATCCTAAGTGGGGTTTTTCAGGCCTTCAATATTTCATGGGTTAAACCAGCCATCGTACTTGATTTGTTCATCCAGTGGCCTTGCCCCTTTTCAAGCCAAAGACTTAGATACATGTGGAAAATTTGTCTCAATCACTATCTTTGGTAGGTGTGGTTAGAAAGGAACCATAGAGTCTTTAATGAGTCTATCCATGATCATCAAACTATCATTGCCAGGATCCTATCCTTTGCCAATGAGAATGTGAACCTTATCCCTTTTGATAGTTGTAAACCTCATCTATAGGAGACCACGATTGCTCAATATTTAAGCTTAACCTTGTTAGATGAGTCTGTGCCTAGGGTAGTCAACCCCAGAGCCAATGTTAAGTGGTCTCCACCTCCTACGGGTTGGTTTAAGCTTAATTTTGATGGAGCAGCTAAGGACAATCATGGCAGAGCAGGCACTAGTGGCATTGTGCGAGATCATAATGGGAATATGATGCTTGTATTTTTTGAATATTTGGGAACAAGGACGAACAATGAAGCTAAAGCTAGAGCTATGTGGAGAGGCCTTCAAATGACTCAAGACTTAGAAGGCAATTTGATCATAGAAGGAGACTCTATGCATGTTATAAATCTCCTCAATAATTGGAAAACACCTCCTTGGAGGATTAAAACAATTGTTGAAGAGGCTAGGATCCTTTTCCAGGGAAGACAGGATAGAAAAGCCCAACATGTCTTTCGGGAAGCTAACAAAATTGTTGATAAGCTGGCCAATTTGGGTGTCGATGGTGACAAACTTTTCAAATGGGAACATGGTGTCCCGAGTGAAGTAGAGGAGCTTATTCAACAAGAATTCCAAGAATGATAGTCAAATTTACCAACAGGGAAGGCATTGTAAGTTCGAAGGCTAGGAGTATTCCCGTCTCTTTTTTGAATTGGACTCACAATAAAAATTATCTGAGCTATCAGTCTTCGTGGATGCTACTTGGAAATACCACAAAGACTAATGGGGATAGTCACATGTCAGATAACATGGCTCCTAGTCATCTTAGTAATTTGAGGTTGGTTGATAATCATAGGGAAGGAAAGAAACGACAATATAAGACTTTGAACCAAAGCCACGTGGACCACCAGATAGCCACCACCATAAATCTAGCTAGTAGGTTCACTTCTCCAAGGTTGATTGGCCAAGATAGTATGTGGTACCAAAGCATGTCATATATGAAAGAAAGTAATTACCAAATAATTATTAAGAGTAATTGTCAATACAGAGCTTGTGGGAGTTTTTTCAGTACTCTGCTATGTGTGTCTACAACTTTTTGTTTCTCCATTGTCTCAAGGAAGGGATCCGTGTCTGTTTCTTTTTTGTAATTATGATGCATGTGTGTTTTCTCGGGGTATACCCAAAATGTTGTATGGAAAGTTTCTTTTTGATAATATGCTATGTGCCTTACCGGATGTAATGGCTTTGGTGGCATGTAGATTTTACATATATAGGATCCTTAGTAAGGATATGTTCATCAACAACCCTAGGCTGATTTTTGTAAAAGGTTTTGGGTCAACTTGTAAAACCCGGTATTAATGCTATAGTATCTTATCTACCAAAAAAATTTATTTTCCATTGTGCATAATCATGTTGTTGGGTAATTTGCACATTTGCTCTATCATTTTTCACCTCACATTTTCAAAAATTTGTAGGGTTTTGTAAATTTGCTAAACCTTAGCGACTAGGCTCTCATGGTGCAAATTCACTATGATATAGCAAATTCATCGCAATGGATGCCCAATTCTAAATTCATCCAAAAATCTAGAAAAATTACCCATAAATCAATAAAAAAAGATGAAACCAAAGCAAAATAGCAAAATTGTGCTTACTTGTATCCTCGGTTCGACCCCTTTACCACCCATTCACACATAATTTGCTCAGTGAACTAGTCACACCATTTTTACCTAGAGCTCAAACCAATAACTTGTGTAGTGAAAATGAATAAGGTGTTTACCCTATTCCTTATTTTAATCCCCCTTTTCCCTCCACTTTTCACTTTTTCTTTTTTTACCTCATAATTTTGAGTTTCACGAGGATTATCACTTTCCTCACGAAACTCAAGGGGGCACCCGAACATCAATAATAAAAACTATTTTTTATACATTAATTTACGTATAAAAAATAAATAAAATAAAATTTTCTCTAATGATATTTTTAGGATAGCATTCCATCTTAAACTATCTACTCCTTTTTTGACAACATTAATCACTACTTTTTCTATTCAAATGTCCACATCTTTCTTTGATGCATTGATTGCTCATAAATACACCAAAGTGGAGGTAAAATAAATATAGGGAATTTTAACTTAACCCATGTTAAAATTCCCTAGCCCCTTCTAATGCAAGTAAGTCCACCCTCCACCACCCACACATTTTTTTGCACGTGCTGATTTCAATTGCATGTTTCCTTTATTTTCACAATTTCACTCCCTACATTCCTAGGAAGTGAATTCACAAAACTCGATGAATCACCCAATTTTTGTTTGGTCACTATATTTTATTCCCACTGAATATATTTTTCTGCATTTTGAGGATTCAATCCTACCTATATCGGCCAGCGAATTCACCCAAATTGGTAATTCGCTCAATCTGGTTCAACAATCAAATGAAAACCCAAAAATAATCCTACCTCCCCCCTGCATTGATGAAAGATATTAAAATAAGAACTCTAACTCCTAAACAAGCTTGATGGTGGAAAATAGAATGAAGAATGTTCTATTTTTTTTATTCAAAATTTTCAAGCCCACAATAGATTGAGTGATAAATCATAATTTTTTTATGATTGAGAGACATATTTGAAACTAGTTGCATTGTTTACCTCACCACCGTCACCTCTCAATGATGAACGATAAATTTTTTCCATAATCAAAGTTATTTTATTTTTTCTATAATACCTTAGTCATGTTTTTTGTAATAAATTTAGAGAATTCACTGGTAAGTTCTGATAATAATGAATTTGTTCATAGAAAGCGAATTTGATCATAATCAGTGAATTTACGTGAATAAAAGTATGGGGGTTAATTTTTCTCCTCAACTTTATCACTTAATAATGCATATCATATTTATATAATATTACACTTGATATTATATCTCCTACTACTATCCAGGTGTTGTAGGTGAGTTGGAGAGGAGAGGGCAATCCTCCAAGGGAGGTACCAGGTTCAAATCTCCACCCTACCAAAAACATGAATTGGGTATCCAAAATCCAATTGATAATGTTGGTGCGGGCAGAGTCGGGTGCGACTCTCGGGTGAATTTGACGGTGTAGAACCCCATGTTCATGGTCTCTCAGACCAAGGCGGCCCCCAAAGGGTTTTTCTCTTTTAAAAAATAAATAAATAAAAAATAAAAAATAAATAAAATAAAAAATAAATATCTCCTACTACATCATTTTATCATTTCATTTCAATTATCATCCATCTATGAATAGATTTACAATCTCATTTTTTTCATGTATGGGTTGTTTAAAAGACCAAAAGGATCTAATTGCCTCCTAATCAAGATTAAATCAATAGTGGCCTAAGTAGATCCCTATATTCTAATTGTAAATTTTAGCATTTTTATCTAATAAGTTACAGATCTATTGCAAATTTGCTTTCAAGAAAGCAAAATTGCTTCTAACTCAGGTGGACAATGAATTCACTCATATGTAGCAAATTCGCTCACAAACAACGAATCTACTTTATTCAACCATCCAGTGCAGGTAATTTTATTATTTAATCTATTTTACTTCATTCCTTCTATTCACTATTAGTTTTAGGTTTTATCTCATCTGCAATCATAATCAAAATATATATATAAAAAGAAATCAAAAGAGAATCAAACTACATTTCATTTAGCTTAGATTAATTGTTCATTGTATGTTGCTTGCAAGGAATAAAAAATTACATATAGCATAGGTTTTAGCTACATTATATCCTAAAATTAGGCATGTGCTATTAAAATAACTCATCAAACATTATACTTTGTCTATACATGGAAATGGTATTTTCCTAATGAACCCACCATAATTTATTGACAATCACCAAAGGAGGCATAACACTAGATGACCCTCATATTTAGGTGTGGATATTTGATTTATCATCCCTTTAAGAGGTATGAATCCATTGGCTTGAGGGAAAGGGATGCAAAATTTTGGATCTACACCCTTTATGGACTTTTCCTTCAAAGTGAAGTTTTCAATCTTCAATGGAGATCACCAATCTCCAATATTCACTAGGACTCTTCTCCTTGAGTCTCTTCTTCCTTTAATGGGGTATTATTTCTAGGACCTCCTTCCTAGATTTACAATCTTCAACTAGGAGTCTTCAATCCATAAATATTTCAATGGAACCTTTCTCCTTAGACCTCCAAATATTCAATCTCCAACTAGTTTCTTTTGGTATCAGATTTATTGAAAGATGATATTATTCCTAGATCTTGTAGGAAGCTTCCCAACTCTATTTGAACCCTCTTTATTCTACAATAAAGTATTAGGAAATAATAATATAAATTTCTATAAATATATAGAAAATGATCTTCACTAGTTGGATTGCCAATCTAGTGGATTCAATGTTGAGTTCTAGTCTTCACAAGTTTTTCTACAACTTTGTGGATAAACTCTAGCCAAAATATAATTTTAGAAATACAAAAATAAGATTTAAAATCTCTTCTTAATCACTCTTGTGGCTCTCACTATTTCCTATTGATCTACCTACTGCTCTAATACCATTGTTAGCTTTTGAAGCTTTACACTTAAAATAAATGAAACCACAAGTGTGGAAATAAGCATGCAATGTTATAACTATTATAATGGCTAACTAATATGCATGAAAATATGATATAAACCTTGATACAACACTCAATAAATTCTCATATAAGAAAGCTCATGAAAATATACAATGCTCTCCAATGGAGATCACAACCTCTCCATATTTGCAAAAATGGATCTACATTGTATCTACTACTACTCAACCTATGCACTCCAAAAGCCTCTGTATTTTCTATTCTATGAAGGCCTATTTATAACGAGATGAAACTTTTTGCCTTTAATAATCCTATGACACCCCGCTATTCTATTTTAAGAACTTATGTACATGTGGACTAAATTCACATTTACATCATTGCACATTCCAACATTTGTGCACTTACTACATTGCTTTAATAAAGTACTTAAGTCCTAAATAAACTCCTAATCTAAATAAGTATCCATGATGGTACATTAGTAAAGAACAAAATAATGTAAATATATTCCAACATATATATATTCAAATGTATGTTTGGTGCATTTTAAAATTCTATTGTAGCCACATTTCACTCTTGAACCTTCCAAAGCTCGATCATTCCAAAGATCTAAACCTCCAAGAGCTTTGTCATTCAGAGATCCTAAACCTTATGGAGATCTGTCATTTAGGAGCTTTGAACCTTCTGAAGCTCTATAAATTATCATTTTTCATGCTGCCAAACTAGAATTTTATGTGACTAAGGAAAGGGTGTTTCTTGCAATATTTTAGCAAGGTGTTTCATATTTTTGCCAAATTTGAAAATAGTTTTTGCCAAATATCAAATTATCATACATCAAATGTCAATGCTAACTATGAGTCACTGTCCTAAAAATTTATCATGCACCTCGTAATTCAATTTTGATGATTTTTCACAAGCTACATACAATATAAAAATAAAGAAACTACATCTGTGTAGTAAGTGATATTTGTACAAGGATGAATCAAGAAGACAAACAATTTAAAAACTAGTTTTCATGTAAGCCTTAGCTCAATAGCACCTAAAAAATGTTTTCACTATTGAGTTATATTTTTTTGGAAATCTCCAATCTATCTTGATTGTGCCCATGAATTAATTTCACAACCTCCATCTAGATTGTGCCAATAAAGGAATTTTACAATTAATATTATTTCCCATTTTTTTTTAAATTTTTACAAATCATTCTAAATCTAAAATGGGAGAGAGAGTCTCTTCCATCACATATAAATATGATTGTGCAACATGTTCTAAAAACTCCTTCTTAGTCAATGGTTTATGGTATACCCGAAGGCAATGTCCATTTACCACTAACTTCCTCCTTGATTCATCAATAGGAGAAATATGAACAAATCCATTCTCAAACACTTCCTTGATCTGGTATGGTCTAAGCCATCGAGTCTGTAACTTGACAAGAAAATATTCATAGTGAGAATCAAACAATAATTACCAATATCTTGGTTTAAATTTTCTCTAATGAATGTGATTGTCATGCCACATATTCCATTGTTGGATTATTTTTATTTGGTGCAATGCCTCCAACCGAAGTTCATCCAATGCATTAAGTTGCAAAAATTTATCTAGTTGTACCTACGATAATTCAATACCAATTTCCAAAGATGTACAAAGTATTAGTAGCTCAAATTCAATTGGAAAAATAGGTTTATGACCATAGACTAGTTCATAAGGTATGAAACTAGTAGTGGATTTCCATGTTGTGTTGTATGCCCAAATGTGATGCAGGAGCATCCGGAGGTGGCAGAGCAATCTTGCATCATCCAAAAATATTTTTTTTCTCTAAGTGCTGGCGAGGGAATAAGTTGTCGCGAAATCGTGACACTTTTGGAGCAAAGGCGCCAAGGCGCAAAGTGGTCGCGAAATCATGACACTTTCGGAGCAAAGGCGCCAAGGCGCAAAGTGGTCACGAAATCGTGACACTTTCGGAGCAAAGGCGCCAAGGCGCAAAGTGGTCACGAAATCATGACACTTTTGGAGCAAAGGCGCCAAGGCGCAAAGTGGTCGCGAAATCGTGACACTTTCGGAGCAAAGGCGCCAAGGTGCAAAGTGGTCACGAAATCGTGACACTTTCGGAGCAAAGGCGCCAAGGTGCAAAGTGGTCACGAAATCGTGACACTTTCAGAGCAAAGGCGCCAAGGTGCAAAGTGGTCACGAAATCATGACACTTTCGGAGCAAAGGCGCCAAGGCGCAAAGTGGTCACGAAATCGTGACACTTTCGAGCAAAGGCGCCAAGGCGCAAAGTGGTCACGAAATCGTGACACTTTCGGAGCAAAGGCGCCAAGGTGCAAAGTGGTCACGAAATCGTGACACTTTCGGAGCAAAGGCGCCAAGGTGCAAAGTGGTCATGAAATCATGACACTTTCGGAGCAAAGGTGCCAAGGTGCAAAGTGGTCATGAAATCGTGACACTTTCGAAGCAAAGGCGCCAAGGGGCAAAGTGGTCATGAAATCGTGACACTTTTGGAGCAAAGGCACCAAGGGGCAAAGTGGTCATGAAATCATGACACTTTCTGAGAAAAGGCACCAAGGGACAAAGCTATCGTGAAATCGTGACACATTTCGAAAAGAAGAGCCAAGGGGAGCAACTGTCATGAAATCGTGACCCGAAGGTAGAAGACAAGTGCGAAAGGCAAGGACGTCACGATTGAATGTCACGATTTCGTGAAATGAAAAGATTTCATGACATGTCATGTGCCCGAAGGAGAGAGTAGAGGTCGAACGCCAAAACGTCACGATATCACGACCGAAGAGGAGAGAGAGCGTAAGGAAGCAAAAACATCACGATATCATGACAGAACGCTCACGACTCCAGACAGGCCGACGGTTACAGAGGCCATTGCAGAAGGGCACGTGGCAGCAAATTACAGGTGGCCATAGAGCACTAGGCGGTTACAGAGGCCATTGCAGAAGGGCACGTGGCAGCAAATTATAGATGGCTATAGAGCACTCCTATGAATGATGACTCGGTGGGTGGATGGACAGGTGGCTGTAGGGCACTCCGCCATCCCATGCCATGATGATTGAAGACACCTGGCAGCAATATGCAGGCGACGACAGAACATTCATGCGGGCGGTTATAGGGAACCCCACATTCTATGTAATGATGTCCGAAGGGGGTCGGGTCTATTATAAAAGGCAGTGCATACATTGTAAAAAGGGTTGGCCATTTTGTATCTTCTGTAATTTGAATTCGAAAGCTGTTAATGAAATTTGGTGATTTTTTTGCGTGTTATTCCAGTCCTGCGTCAAGTGGTATCAGAGCCAGAAGGTTCTGAGCGCGCGAACAGACCACCGACCGTGAGGCAGTTTGCGCCAGGATCGTGGTTGTGGGTTGTGAGAAGGTAAGCAGGATGCCTCCACGTAGGAACCGTGGTGGTGCGAGGAATAGGGGAGCAGAGGTCGATCTTAGAGCCTTGCAGAGGCAAGTTCAAGCCCTACAGGAGGAATTGAGAAGAGGAGTTGAGCCAAGAAGAGAGGAACCCAGTGAAGATGAAGTTTGGGAAGATGAGGTTCCATCTGATGAGGAAGAAGCATTGGATCCAATAGAAGCTAGGCTGTATAGGGCCATATCCCAGATCGGGAAGAAGCCAAAGTTTGACGTCTCCACCTATTCTGGGAATCTCAATCCCGAGGAGTTGATAGATTGGATCAACGACATGGAGGAATATTTTGAGTATGAGGAGATCTCAGATCCGAATCGGATCAGGTTCGCAAAAACAAAGTTGAAGGGACATGCTAGTATCTGGTGGAAAGGAGTACAGCTAGAAAGAAACAGGAGGGGAAAGGAAAAGATCACCAGGTGGGATCGGATGGTAGAGAAATTGAAGAGGCAATTCATCCCCGTAGATTATGAGTTGGATCTGTTGAGGAAGATGCAGAGTCTTAGACAGGCGAGTAAATCTGTCAAGGAGTACACGGAGGAGTTCTATCAGATCTCAATTCGAACCGGTCATTCTGAGGCGAATAAGGAGAAAGTTGCTCGCTACATCAATGGATTGAGAACCAGCATTCAAGAAGAGCTGAGTCTGGTTCGGATGAGCACGGTTGAGGATGCATACCAGTTTGCATTAAAAGTGGAAGAGAAACTGAATAGGAGATTTTATGGTAAGCAGAGAGGGAAGGATCATGGTGGAAGAGCTGGTGGAAGGACCAGTGGAGGAAGATACGAGAGATTTGAGGAAGACTGGTGAAGCAAGCAGTATCCAAAACCAGAAAGAAGAGAAGGAGGAGAATACCCAACGCCCACGCAATCAGAACAACAACTACCCGAGAGGAAGAGGTAGGCCTGGGCATGGGTTTGGGAGAGGTGTCTTTCGAGGAACCTGCTTCAACTGCGGAGAAGAAGGACATCGGGCATACAACTGCCCGTAGCGACAAGAAAGGCCAAATCGAAGACCTGAGGGTCAGGCCAGAGTTGTTGTAGCAGACGAAGGTGTCGAATCTAGGCACTCTGAGGAGGTAGAACGAGGAGAAGCGATGGTCATCAGAAGAGTCTTGTTGAATGAGGAAAAGAAGTCAAACTAGAGGAACAACCTATTTTGCACAAGATGCAAGTGCACGGGCAAGGTCTGTAACATCATCATTGATAATGGAAGCACTGATAATTTGGTCTCTGAGGAGATGGTTGCCAAGTTGCAGTTGGAAAGAAGAAGACACCCGCATCCATATCGGATTGCATGGTTACAAAAGGACCATAGGGTGCTGGTCAGTGAGCAATGCCTGGTGAAGTTCAACATTGGAACTTACCGTGATGAGGTCCTGTGTGACATCCTACCTATGGATGCATGTCACATGTTGCTTGGGAGACCATGGCAGTTTGATCGGAGTGTTGTACATGATGGTCGAGCCAATACATATTCCTTGTCAAAAAATGGAGTTCGCCATAAGTTGAAACCCCTGAAGGAGGCGGATGAGAAGGTATGCAGCAGTGCACGAGTCTGTCTAGTTGATGGAAGAAGATTTTTAGATGGCTTGAAGCCAGATCATATGTGCTATGCAATAATCCCTAGGGTCAGGGAAGAAGAATGCAAGGAGACCCCAGTGGAAGTCATGGGTCTGTTAGAGGAATTCCCAGATATCATTTTTGATAATGTTCCCGAGGGTTTACCCCTGTAAGGAAGATCAGCCACCATATAGATTTGGTGCCAGGATCGAGCTTGCCGAATAAAGCTGCACACAGAATGACGCCTATAGAAACTGAGGAGTTAAACAGGCAGGTTCAAGAGCTGCTAAAGAAGGGGTTGATTAGGGAGAGTCTTAGCCCGTGTGCAGTACCTGCAGTACTAGCACCCAAGAAGGATGGAGAGTGGAGAATGTGCATAGACTCTCGGGCAATTAACAAGATCACTATTAAATACAGATTCCCATTGCCGAGGATGGATGATATCATGGACTGTTTGAGTGGAGCTGAGTACTTCACGAAGATTGATCTGAAAAGTGGTTACCATCAGATCCGCATTAGAGAAGGGGATGAGTGGAAGACAACCTTCAAAACCAGAGAGGGGCTGTACGAGTGGTTGGTCATGCCATTTGGGCTAACCAATGCACCGAGTACCTTCATGCGGTTAATGAATGAAGTCCTGAAGGAATTTCTAGGCAAATTTGTTATTGTCTACTTGGATGATATCTTGATTTTTAGCAGAACCCTGGAGGAACACCTGATGCACATCAGGAGGGTTTTTGAGAAACTACGGGAGGAGCAGTTGCTGATAAATCTGAAGAAGTGTAACTTCGTGAAGAGGGAGTTAGTATACCTGGGATTTGTCATCTCAGCAGATGGTCTCAAAATGGACCCCAAAAAGGTGAGGGCTATCATAGAATGGCCTGCTCCAAGAAGCGTGACTGAGGTGAGATCGTTTCATGGTCTAGCCAGTTTCTACAGAAAGTTCATTAGAAACTTCAGCAGTATTTGCGCATCCCTTACGGAGACAATGAGGGGGAACAAGAAGGAATTTAAGTGGACAACCGGAGCAGACAAAAGCTTTGCTATGCTAAAGAAGAAGGTCACAGAGCAACCTGTCTTAGCACTTCCAGATTTTAACAAGGTGTTTCAGGTAGACTGTGATGCGAGTGGTAGTGCCATAGGGGCCGTATTGAGTCAAGAGGGTAAGCCTATTGCTTATTTTAGTGAGAAGCTCAATGATGCCTGAAAAATGTATTCGGTGTATGATCAGGAGTTCTATGCCATAGTTCAGGCTCTGAAGAAATGGAGGCATTATTTGTTGCCAAAGGAGTTTGTTCTGTATACTGATCATCAGGCACTGCAGTATATTAACAGTCAAGGGAAATTAAATCAGAGGCACCTAAAATGGGTCGAGTTCCTACAGAGCTACACCTTTGTGTTGAAGCACCGGAGCGGGAAGTCCAACAGAGTCGTGGATGCCTTGAGTAGGAGGCAATGTTTATTGATGGAGATGAAGGTGGAAGTTGTAGGGTTTGCTGAGCTTAAGGGTTTGTACCTCAGGATCCCGATTTCGCAGAAGCTTGGAAGGCCTGTTCTGCGCCTGTTACCTTAGACAGGACAAAGTGGTTAAATTTTTTGATTCAAGATGGAATGTTGTTCAGGGGAAACCAATTATGCATTTCGAGGAGCTCAATGAGGGAGAATCTAATCAGGGAAAAGCATAGTGGGGGTTTGGCTGGACACTTTGGTCGAGACAAGACCATCTCCCTGGTTAATGAAAACTACTACTGGCCACAGTTGCAACAGGACGTGACAAAATTCATGCAAAGTTGCAGGATATGCCAGATGGCAAAAGGTGTGAGGCAGCCTACTGGTTTATATCAACCACTACCTATACCCGAAAGGCCATGGGAGGATATTAGTATGGATTTTGTTCTCGGTTTACCCAGGACGCAGAGGGGGCATGACTCCATATTTGTGGTAGTGGACAGGTTTTCAAAAATGGCTCATTTTATTCCCTGCCAGAAGACTAACGATGCGGTCCATGTGGCTGGTTTATTCTTCAAGGAAGTGGTACGACTTCATGGTCTGCCAAGGAGCATTGTGTCGGATAGGGATACCAAGTTTGTAGGGTATTTTTGGAGAACCCTGTGGAAGAAACTGAAGACGGATTTAAAATTCAGTTCTACATACCACCCCCAAACAGATGGCCAAACAGAGGTGGTTAATAGGAGTTTGGGCAATCTACTGAGATGCTTGGTAGGAGATAAGCCCAAGGGATGGGATTTAGTGTTGCCATAGGCAGAATTCGCATACAACAACTCTGTCAACAGGAGTACCAATAAGTCGCCATTCCAGATAATTTATGGGAGCAGCCCAAGAAACGCTTCTGAGTTGAGAAGGATGGATGCAGGTGAAAAGTGCAGTGCCGAGGCCGAAGACTTTGCAGAACACCTGAAAAGCTTGCATAAAGAGGTGACTAAGCAGATCACTAAGATGAATACTCAGTATAAGACCAGGGCAGACCAGAAGCGTCGGGCTAAGGAGTTTGAAGTCGGAGATTCCGTCATGGTCCATCTAAGAAAAGAGAGGTTTCCTGCCAAGACCTATAACAAGTTGAAGATGAAGAAGTTTGGGCCATGCAGGATCATTGGAAAATGGGATTCGGGCAATGCATACGAGGTGGAGTTGCCGAGTGAACTTAACATCTCACCCATTTTTAACATTTTGGATTTGGTCGAGTACCATGAAGGAGGTAGCAGTGAGACACCCAGTCCGGATTTGTGGAGCATTCCAGTAGCCATCCCAGTCGCAGATGAGATAGAAGAAGTGTTGGACACGCGTGAAGGCCGAAGCACTAGGAATAGGTGATATTCTGAATATTTGATCAAGTGGAAGGGCAGGCCCATAGAAGATGCGACTTGGTTGTCGAAGGCAGAGGTTGACCGCCTGGGTCTACCTCCCACCGAACAGAAGTGAAGATCACTTCTCAATTCACCCCGGGTGTCTGATGCAGGAGCATCCGGAGGTGGCAGAGCAATCTTGCATCATCCAAAAATATTTTTTTTCTCTAAGTGCTGGCGAGGGAATAAGCTATCGTGAAATCGTGACACTTTTGGAGCAAAGGCGCCAAGGTGCAAAGTGGTCACGAAATCGTGACACTTTTGGAGCAAAGGCGCTAAGGTGCAAAGTGGTCATGAAATCTGACACTTTCGAAGCAAAGGCGCTAAGGTGCAAAGTGGTCATGAAATCGTGACACTTTCGGAGCAAAGGCGCCAAGGTGCAAAGTGGTCATGAAATCGTGACACTTTCGGAGCAAAGGCGCCAAGGTGCAAAGTGGTCATGAAATCATGACACTTTTGGAGCAAAGGCGCCAAGGTGCAAAGTGGTCACGAAATCGTGACACTTTCGGAGCAAAGGCGCCAAGGTGCAAAGTGGTCGCGAAATCGTGACACTTTCAGAGCAAAGGTGCCAAGGTGCAAAGTGGTCATGAAATCGTGACACTTTCGGAGCAAAGGCACCAAGGTGCAAAGTGGTCACGAAATCATGACACTTTCGGAGCAAAGGCGCCAAGGTGCAAAGTGGTCGCGAAATCGTGACACTTTTGGAGCAAAGGCGCCAAGGTGCAAAGTGGTCATGAAATCGTGACACTTTCGGAGCAAGGGCGCCAAGGGGCAAAGTGGTCATGAAATCATGACACTTTTGGAACAAAGGCACCAAGGGGCAAAGTGGTCATGAAATCGTGACACTTTCTGAGAAAAGGCACCAAGGGACAAAGTTGTCACGAAATCGTGACACTTTTCGAAAAGAAGAGCCAAGGGGAGCAACTGTCGTGAAATCGTGACCCGAAGGCAGAAGACAAGTGCGGAAGGCAAAGACGTCGCGATTTGCAAATGTCACGTTTCGACCCGAAGATAGAAGACAGGCGAAGGCAGAGGACGTCACGATTTCGTGACATGTCACGAAATCACGGCCCGAAGGAGAGAGTAGAGGCCGAACGCCAAAACGTCGCGATATCACGACCGGAGAGGAGAGAGAGCGTAAGGAAGCAAAAACGTCATGATATCGCGATAGAATGCTCACGACTCCAGACAGGCCGACGGTTACAGAGGCCATTGCAGAAGGGCACGTGGCAGCAAATTACGGGTGGCCATAGAGCACTAGGCGGTTACAGAGGCCATTGCAGAAGGGCACGTGGCAGCAAATTACAGATGGCTATAGAGCACTCCTATGAATGATGACTCGACGGGTGGATGGACAGGCGGCTGCAGGGCACTCCGCCATCCCATGCCATGATGATTGAAGACACCTGGCAGCAATATGCAGGCGATGACAGAACATTCATGCGGGCGGTTACAGGGAACCCCGCATTCTATGTAATGATGTCCGAAGGGGGTCGGGTCTGTTATAAAAGGCAGTGCATACATTGTAAAAAGGGTTGGCCATTTTGTATCTTCTGTAATTTGAATTCGAAAGCTGTTAATGAAATTTGGTGATTTTTTTGCGTGTTATTCCAGTCCTGCGTCAAAATGACTTATGGTAATTTTTTCAACCATTTTTTTTATGTGAAGCTATTGTTTTTTTTAAGATTCTATCCAATTACCTATTAGTCATTTCAACCTTAACATTTTCTTAAGGATGATAAGATGATGATTTTCTATATTTTATCTCATACAATTCAATAAAATCTTCCATGACTTTTGATGCAAATTAGGTTCCATGATTTATGGTAATAGATCGTAGAGCTCCAAATATTTAAAATTTTTGGGAATATAGAAATTCAATAACTTTCTCTTCACGAGCATGTTTTAAAGAATGCACCTCAACCCATTTGGTTACATAATCAATGTATACCAAGATATGTACCTTTCCTTGATAAGGTGGGTCAATGGGTCCAACAAAATCTAACCTCCATATTTCAATGGTTCTAAAACCACTTGATGTTGTAGGGGAATTTTTTTTGGTGTGGGTTTTACTATTATTTGAAATGCATCATAATTTTGTATGTACTTTTCACATCCTTATGAAGAGATGGCCAATAATAGCCAATTTCCAAAAAAAATATAATAATACTTTTAACTGAATAATGTCCTCCTGAAGGTTCATCATGACATGCACAAATGATATCATACAAATCATCTTGTCAAATACATCAAAGTAATATGTGACCGGGTCCATATTAGAATAGCAAACCATTTATCCATGTAAATATGAGATTTATTTTATTAATCATTTCTTTTCTTTCAAGGTAAAATGAGAGGGAACTTTTTTGTTGCTAAATAATTAGCAATATCAGCAAACCATGGTGATTTTATTGATATTGCAAATAATTTTTCATCAAGAAAAGCATCCTCTACTAATTCTTCTTCTCCTGTGTTGTTTAGTCTAGATAAGAAATCTGCTACTACATTAGCCTTCCCTGGTTTATTTACTATTGTGATATCAAATTCTTGTAGTAGTAGTAACCAATGAATTATTCTTGCACTAACCATAGGTTTGTTCATCAAGTATTTAATAGCTAAATAATTTGTGTGAACAAATACTTGAAAACCAATGTAGTGACAAAATTTTTTGATAGCATATACTATCATTAGGAATTATTTTTCAATGGTAATATAGTTATTTTTATCTCCTATGAGATTCTTTCTAATATAGTATATGGTATAACACTCTCCATTTTCCACTTTGCTCTAATGATGCTCCAATTGTAGTATTGGATGCATTAGCTTGAATGTGAAATCGTAATTTTGTTAGGTACACAAGATAGGTACTTAATATTTAATAATTAAAGATTTTATTGTATAATGGTATCAGCCATAAGTTAATTATTGAGTAAGGAAGACCACATGTCAAATTAGAAATAGGTATGTCATAGAATCATATGTGTAACCATTGGGAAATATTAATTATATGTAACCGCAAGAAATATTATCATATCATTATGCACTTTATAACTCATGGAAGGTGAACCACCACATGGGTGATCTTGTAACTCATGGAAGGTGAACCACCACATGGGTGATATTGTAACTCATGGAAGGTGAACCATCACACTTTTGTATAAAGAGAGATGTACCCCCATTGTAAAAGTAATCTATGATGCATTCTTGGAGAAGTATTGGCTTGTGGAGCTAGAGATATTATGGAGTGGCTTCCTTCCAAAAGGAGCATTATATGGTGTTGCCCTACCTCAAGGGTGTAATACATATCTATTTTATTGTGAGCAATTAATTTATTTGTGGATGCATGTTGAATATTTATGCAAATTATTGAGTGCTTTATGGAATGAGAAGAAAGGTTCCCAACATTTGGTATTAGATCTAGAAGTGAAAATCTGAATACATCAAGATCCTAACATCCTACCACTCGTCGAATACCGGATGGAATAATTGACTTTTCACTCGCTCCACATGGGACTTTGGGTGGTAGGCCTAACTTCACATCCACTCCGTCACTCGAACTTGGGTGGTTGTTGTGATACCAAATGTTGTGAATCTCTCTTCTCATTCCATAAATATTTCAACAATTTTTATAAGTATTCGACATGCATCCACAAATAAATTGCTCACAATAAAATAGATATTGATTATACCCTTGAGGTAGAAAACACCATACAATTTTCCTTTTGGAAATAAGTCACTCCATAAGATATCTAGATCCACAAGCCAAGACTTCTCCAAGAATACATCATAGATTACTTTTACAATGGTGGTACATATCTCTTTATGCAAGAGTATCATGGTTCACATTCCATGAGTCACAAGATCACCCATGTGGTGGTTCACCTTCCACGAGTTATAAAGTGCATAATGATATGATAATATTCTTTGCAGTTACATATAACAATATTCCCCAATGGTTACATATATGATTCTATGACATACCTATTTCTAATTTGATATGTGACATTCCTTACTCAATAATTAATTTATGGCTCATACCATTATACAATACAATATTAAATTATTTTATATTAAATACCTATCTTGTGTACCTAATAAATTCCTAATTTGGACCTCTCAACATAGGTGGAGTGATCAATTTTTCTTTTAGAGTGTCAAAAGCATTTTGACACTTTTTAGTCCATTTGAACTCAAAATATTTTGTTAGCAATGCAAACATAGGATTTGCAATTGTACTAAAATTTTGGATAAAATGATGATAAAAGCCAATATGTCCTAAAAAGCTCCTGACATCTGTTTGAGTCTATGGAGAAGGAAGGTTTTTAATGATTTCTACCTTTTTGGGATCTACCTTGATTCCTTCTGATGAGATATGATGGCCAAGGACAATGCCTTCTTCCATCATCATGAAATATTTGTCAGGATTTAGGGATAAATTATAAGTTTCACAATGGGTTAGCACCTTGTCAAGATGTTCTAAGGTGATATCAAAGGCTTCCCCACAAACTGTGAAATCATCCATGTAGATTTCCACACATTCATTAGTCAAGTCAGAGAAGATGGCCAGAACAACTCATTGGAAAGTTGTTGGTGCATTACAAAGTCCAAAAGGTAGGACTCTGTAGGTAAAATTTCCCCATGGACAAGTGAAGGTTGTTTTTTCTTGATCTTCAGGTGCAACCTGAATTTGGTTATACCCACTAAATCCATCAAGAAAACAAAAATATTTCTTTCCAGTGAGTGTATCTAACACTTGGTCAATGAAAGGTAATGGAAAATGGTCCTTATGTGTGACTTTATTCAATTCTAGGTAATCCACACACACTCGCATTTTCCCATTTTTCTTTGGAATGATAACCAATGGAGAAACCCATCGGCTATCAAAAATTGGATAAATGAATCCTACTTCTAAAAGTTTTTTGATTTCATCTTTTATGATGTCTCGCAAAGCAAGATTTAATCACCTTTGTGGTTGGCGCATGGGTTTTACATCTTTTGTATATATTCTATGAGTACACACATCAGGATGAATTCTTGACATATCCTTGTAATCCCATGCAAAGGCATTGATATGTCTTTTCAATACAGTAAGCAATCTTGCTTCCTGATCATTAGTCAACTAGTTGTTGATATTCAAAAATTTCCTTGGTTGTACTTCAACTTGTTTTGTTCTAGGATGAACAAAATTAACTCCTTCAAATTTACTTATTAAGGAGTTAAGAGGATAATGATGTGGTAGAAGAGAATGAAATATTTATGTCTCATTGTTAATTTTAATTCTTGATGGAATCATATCTGATATAGGATAATGAAGAGATGATAGAAGATGATGATGCCATCCATGTGGTAATTTGAAGGGACTATCTTGTAATGGAATGGATGACATTTGTTCAGATGTTTGTTCTTCATCATTCCATAATAGATGATGAATAGTGGTTGGTTCATCTTCAAGTCTTGATTCATACATGGTATTAACCAAAATGGTTTCATCTTCAAAAGCATCTCTTTCATATGAATTAAACTCTTCTATATGGTCTTTCACAATTATGGTGGCTAGTGTTGAGATAGTTTCTTCATGTTCTTCATCAAAATCAGGAAACCATAAGTGACCTAAAAATTTAACCAAAGGTTTTGTAGGAGGATATAAAGAAATCTTCTTTGAATCAATCCCATTTGAAATGGTCATATCCCCTGACCTACAATCAATGAAAGTGACTACCATAGCAAGCCAAGGCCTTCCTAAAATTATTAGATAACCATTTGTAGAGTTGTGGGGTTGTAAAACCAAGAAGTCAACTAGATATTCCCATGAGGAGACTATTATAGGAATATCTTCTATAATTCCTTCTGGTTTAGCTATAGATCTATCAACCATTTCTAATATGGTAGATGTAGGATTCAAGTTATTCAATTGTAATATTTGCATCGTATCCTTTGTCATAACATTTATGGCTACCCCAAGATCAATCAGAACATTGGATATCTGCATTGATCCTATGGTTACCATGACTACTAGACTTCTTGGATCACCATATTTTGGTGGAATAAGTTTTCCTAGAAAGAAGATCAACCAACTTTCCATCTACTTGTACAGTTTTGGAAAATGATTTCTTCTTCCTTCCTGGTTTTTTAATGCAAAGGTCTTGAATGGTTTTGTTGATTAATGGTATATCCTTAATAGCTTGTAATAAAGGAATTGTGATGTTTAAGTGTTTTAGTTCCTTTACTAACTCTGATTTCAAAGAGATTTTAGATTTCTCAAACCGTTCAGGGTATGGTACTTTTTTTGATGAAGAAGGTAAATCATTTTGAGGTAAGTCTTCTTTTTTTTCTTTCTCAACATGTGATTGTTGTGGGTCAGATGTAGATGGGTCTTGTTTATTTTTATTAGTTCCCATTTCTACAATGATAGGTGGAGTAGGTTCAGGAAGTATCTTTCTTAAACGTAACTAGATATTGCTACAATCAATTACATTTATCATGGTGGTATCATCAGATTCAACCATGTAGATAGGGGTTGCCTATCTAGTATTATTGGGGTTGGCCACAAGTTGGGCTAAAAGTGGAGGTTGTTTCACTTGTTGTTGTTGTTGTGATTGTCATCCTTGAGGAAAATTTTGAGTAGGTCTAGGCAACAAATTTTATGGTGGATTTTGGTATCTTCGTTGTCCCTGGTATGGTTGGTACTATTATCCCTAGTTTTGTCCATGATATTGTGATTGCATCCATGGTGGATTTTTTTGATTCTATTGATTTTGTTGATTCCATTATGGATTTGTCCACCTAGATTGTGACCATTCCTGAGAGGATGACCATGGAGGTTGATTCCAAGATTGTTGTGGTGGTTCTGAGTAAGACCATGGCATAGACCAAGGATTTTATTCCCAATTTATGGGAAAATATGGGGTATTTTGATATTGATATTATGGAAAATTTCTCCCTTGTCTTTGCCCAACAAAATTGAGTTCTTTTGATTGTGTTTCCAAGATATTTTTGAGTCTTGGAAGTAATTGACATTGGTCTGTGATATGTCCTTTCACACAAATGCTACAAATAGTAGATATGGAGGTTTTGTTTAATGGACAATCTTGAAGAGCATGCTTATTTTTGCACCTTGGGAAATAAATGGCTAAGGGTTCTATAGATTTAGTTTTTGCATTCATTTCCCCTAACGTAGTATTGAGATGCACAAGAATGTTAGTTTTTAAATTAGCAAATTCTTCCATTAGTTCTTTCATGTCACTTTCGTTATTACCCCTCTTTCATCTTCTTTGTCTAGTGCAGGAGTAATTTCTACATAATTCCAAAATCTCTTCAATGTCAAGGGTACTCACATCCCCTTTTCCCATTAGATCTAATACTTCTCTAGAGTCATCTTGCAACCCCCTCAAAAATATGGCTTTCAACATTTCTGGTTCAACAGGTCCACATCTCTTTTGCACAAAAGCAAATCTATCCAAATAATCTTCTAGATTTTCATCATTTTCTTGTTTAATTTTGAATAATTCATCCTTCCTATTTTTCACTCGATAGTATTCTTGATACTTGTCCAAAAATACTTGCTCCATTTCTTCCTAGGTTTGGATTGAATCAGGTGCTAAACTCATAAACCAACGTAAGGTTGAGTCTTTGAGTGTGGAAGGAAATACCTTAAGTTTTTTGTTATCATTTGTATAATCATATGTTTGGCATACCACTTTGAATTCGAATAAGAATTGGTCAGGATCCTCTAATGCAACTCCCCTAAAGGTTGGTAACACTAAAGGTGAAATGGTTTTCATTGGGGAGTTTTGAGTTGGATTCAATCGAATAGGATATTCAAAGGTCCTAGCAGGAGTAGGGTTGTTACCTTGATTGAGAATATTGCTACCCCTATTTGGGTTTCCTTGTAAATCTACCATTATATCTTCCCAATACGTAGTATAGATTCATCTATATTGGTCTGATCTTAAGGATATATCAGTGGTAGGTGATGAGGAACTAACAATTTGCTCTTCTTGTAATTCTCCCTTAGGAGTTTCTACACTTCCTAAAGATGAGGTTTGCAATCCTCTTTCAGTGTTATCAGGAATCTCAAATGCAGGTAATTCACCCTCGTATCATGAATACCACCTTCCTATGGTTGATGGGAAATTTGATCTAATGAATCATCCTTTTTTATCCCTTGGTCGATTCATACATCCGATGCTTATGTCCTAATATCTAAAATGCAACTATCAACAACACAACTATGTTTTGTGTAAGTTGTTTATTTCAGGAGTTACTCTAAGGTTCGTTTGACACAACTTGACATAGTAATAATTGTATGATTGATTTATCCTCTAACAACACCTATGTTCCCTAGCAATGATGCCAAAAATGATGAGTGTCATTAATGTT
Source organism: Wollemia nobilis (assembly GCA_028583015.1). Classification (NCBI taxonomy): domain Eukaryota; kingdom Viridiplantae; phylum Streptophyta; class Pinopsida; order Araucariales; family Araucariaceae; genus Wollemia; species Wollemia nobilis. Next base: position 1,677,995 of record JAQPPZ010001711.1, on the reverse strand, counting down.
CATCATTTAATTTTAATTTGTCAAATCCAGGGTGGTGTCCAAGGCTATATATGATAGAGGAGGTTGGTAGTTCTACAATTCAAAAATTAGGGCACTTGCTTATCTTTGTAGGAATAGAGGTTCAGATGGTTCTTGCAGGTATCAACTATCACTAAATTGTAGAATTGAAACCTACTTAGTTTGTAGAATTGAAACTAATCTAAGTTGTAGAATTGAACTATGCTAAAGGAAAATAGAAAACTACATTACTTTTTCTAAATTGAAGTGCTATGAAATGTAAATTCTGAATTGAAATCAACTAAATTAACAAATGCTAGAAATTGAGCTACTAAAATAAAATTTGCTAAAGCAGGAAATTATTGCTGAAACTATGTAAATGAAATTGCAAAAATGAAATGAGAAATACAGAAGGAAATAAGGTCAGCTAGCTGAAAAACCACACTCACACATTCACACTTGAAAATAGAGCAAAAATAGATTACAACATTCTAGCAAGAAATTGACAACTTTTTGATAGAAAATGAACAAAAATAGAAAACCTATAAAAACTATAACAACTCCTTCCACCAACCTCGAGAGTGGGCCCTTGCTCCTAGGTCTAGTAGAAGGTCTAACACACCAAAATATAAGCTCTAACTATCCACTCAAGACATCAAAATGACATGGAAAATACTACACTTTTATTGGAAAATTCTTGCTATTACAAAAGTTGTTGAAAATATTGTCTATTATCTAATTTTCTAACCTTTTTCCAACTCTTTCAAATTAGGTGGGTGGATTTATTTATACAATATTTTCCACATCCCAATCCTATGTTCAACAAATGCAAATTAATCTATCCTACTATTGGCTCCTGATTTGTTGCCTGGTTGCAACTGACTTAGTCCAAAATTAGGATAAAATCTAATTTGCAACCAGGTGTGTAGCTATCTTTACCTCTAATTTGATGGGAAATAGGCCAAGAATATATTAATATCATTTTCCATAGATATCCATGTGCCATGTTGCTCATTTTCCTGGATATTTGGTCAAAAACCCATTTTCTACTATTTCTATAGTTTTTCTATAGCAGCTCCGAAATATTAGGCTACACACCTATCAAATGTTGTTGGCTTCAATTTGGTCATGTGGGATCACTTCCAAATGCTTGGTGGGTCCCTCCTAATTGCTTTTACTTTACTCAAATGGTTTTAGCTCCACTTTTAGCATTTATCCTCATTTCCCTATTAATCTGCAGGTGGTTGCCTAGATGTTTCGGAGTTGCTCCTAAATATCTTGTATCCAACTATATTATGCCCTGTTTTAGCTGCAACATGGATTTCTGGATGCCACATCATCCTAGAAACTTATTTGAGGTGGGAAAACACTTTAAAAATTCTCAGCTAATCAGATTTCATAAAGCCTTTATTTACTAGCTATTTCTATTATGCATTTTTACTGCTAAAATCATGCAAAAAGATGACAGAAAGTGCAAAAAATAGTCAAAATAGTAGCATAGTACTTCTTAACATTTATTCATGCTAACATCAACATAATAATGCATTTTAATCACATATTTGGCAAATAACTATATTATTGATCAAAATATGGTAGTTTTTCATGTGCAAAATGATGAAATAATGAGGTATTTTTGTGTCTCATCAAAATCAACAGTGAGACAACAATTTCTAAAAATCATGTTCATATTAGCTAAAAGAAATATAAGTCTCTAGGAAACCATGGTGTGAGTCTTTGTTTCAATACCATGTATCTCCTCCACACTACATGCAATTTGGCCAAAATAGGGCTCAAATGCTAAGGGATCATGACCACAAAGGAGAAGTCTCAAAACCATGACCTACAGAAGCAATGGAAGAATTTAGCTAAAAAGAACCATAGCCATGAGGTCCAAAGCTCAAGGACATTTTTTCTATGAAATAATGATCGATTTTCTCAATATGCCACAATTATGATTTTGGAGCATGGCCATGAGACTTTCTTTGTAAACAACACAACCAAAGGTAAAAGCAAGGAGATGCTCAAAACCAAGATTTTTTGCAAATCTATAGTCAAAATGGTCAACATTGGTTAAAATTGATTTCAAAGAATGACTGTGATATTTTATTTGTAAATGGCATGGTGAGAGGAAAATCCATTAAATTTTATGAGATTGTGACTACCTTAAATATTGGAGCTCTTTCCTACAGGGCCTGTGACCATGAGAAATCCATGTCACTATCAAAATGGTCAAATGAAGTTTGTTAGAATAATTCAACATGACCTAGAGCCCCCTAAGATCATAGTTAGAATTACAAACTTAATAATATGTAAAGAGGTGACCCATGATCATGAGTTAAGATATCCAAAAAAGAGATGAAGTCTCAAAACCGTGGATTTTCTCTAATTGCAGTCAAACTGGTCAAATAGTCCCAAATCTAAAAATCAAACATGGTTTTGAAGAAAGCAAAGTAACAAAAGGATTTTTCTCATGGTTGCATGCCAAATCATTAAAAACATAAAAAATAAAATCCAAATCTTGGTTTTGAGCAAAAGTGATGCGCCAATTCTCATTGATGCAAACTCAATCATGGTCATCCACACTCAGATCAATTGAGGATGTTGAGTCTACTCAAGAATTTAAATTTTAATGGGATTCTTGCATGACCACATGATAGAGTGATTGAAAAAGATAAAACCAAAGGTTGTGGAAGATGAATCATCTAGAAAGACAAAGTATTTCAATATAGAAGCTTCTAAAATGGTTGACTAGTAAGATCTAGTTTTGAAGATCTATGATGTTGAATGACTGCAAGAACAGAGGGTAGTTGAGATTTATTCTTTATATAATTAAAATTCAAATGATTCAGGAAACACATTTGAAGACCACTAAGATTAGAACAAGTTACAAATAATCAAACATAATTTTAAACATCCTTGTAGTGCTCATAATAATAAAAAATGTAAAATCTATAAATAGATGTTGAACCCACACTTTAAAGGGTTAGCTCTAAAGTGTTTTCTTGCACTACTATTGTACACTTTTTTAAATTAATAGGATTATTACTTGGGATGTTTACCTCATAATTGCATCTTCCTTATATTTTTATAACAAGCCTATGAAATAATTTCTACTACTGCTGCAATGGTTAGTTTATTATGCTAATTTGGATTTCTAACTTAGAGTAAATTGGAATGATTCATATTAGAATGTAATATGTATTATTGGAATAATTCATTTCTATTAGTTAGAGTGTTAATCTAATTTTTCTAATTTGTATTATTAATACCCTATATGTTTGGAATGATTCTTGAAGTTTACAACTATTCTTATTTTTGAAGATGGATAGTTGTGAATGTCATTATTTCTAAGTGTTATTATTGAATTTAATCTATAGTAGGTTCTCTATAGAAGCCTATGTTGTTAGCTATATCCATCAACCTTACATTTCTTATTTCTTAAACCTTTATCATCCCTATCTCTTGTAGTTTGTCATTTCATTTGAGCTTAAAAGAGTCACTATTCTTTAAGTTGATAAGGAACTAGCCTACTATAGAGGTTGAGTCAAAGTATTTCGATTCATCCAATATTGGGTTTGGGCTATAACTAGTTGGTGCTCACATTAAGTACTAGTTATTAGATGATAGTTATAGTGCATTTTCATATTGGTATCAATTTGAGCCACAATAATTTTTGGTATGCCTGGTGGGACCTTTCACAAAAGTATTATCTCCCATTAAATGAAGATTAGTCCCATTGATATTTTTTTTTCTCAAAGGAATCAAGGTTTAGTGAATTACCTTGAACTCACCAAGTGGAGAAAGTAAATTCACGTGGTGTTTCATTGAGTTTAGAAACCTATAAATCCATGCTTATCATCATTATATTTCATGTTTACCAGGTTAGCTACAAAAAATAGCCAAGAACTAGTACCTTTCTTTGAGCTATTTTCAAGAAATACTAGAAATTTAAATTATCCTTCTTCTTAGTCCACATTTGATGATATTAAGTCAAAATCAACTTCTCTAGTATCCCTTGAGCCTAGTACACCTAATGCTCCAATAAACATAGCTAAAGAATAAGATGTCAATCAAAAAAGTTTCCCTAATTGGAATACTTCTGATCCTTTAGTTCTACCACATATGAATGATATTCCTCAAACCACACTAAAAGATATACCTACTTATGATGGTTCTAGTAAAACTTCATATGAATATTACCAAGATTTTATGTCTATGGCATCCATCTATAATATCATAAATGAATATGTTATTGTCAGACTTCTAACATTATTTTTTAGAGGTAAAGTAGTACACTGGTTTAGAATCCTTGAGAACAATAGCATCCATTCATGGGTTAATTTAGTAGGTCCTTTTTTTGAATAATTTAATTATTCTATAGATCCTTTCTCACTCTAACTCAATTTACTATCATCCAAAGAAATCCTCAATATTTTATCTCTGATTTTAATCTAAGTTTTAGTAGAACATGGAAAATAATTCCTCATGAATTTAGACCACCTTCTAATTTGGCTTATATGTATTATATTAGATTCCTTCACCTAGACCTAGGTTTACAAACATAATAGTTAGGGGATACTTCTTTCCCATAGGTTTATCAAATGGCCATCCATGTAGAGAATTTCCTAATTTTAGTGGGTATATTTCCTCCCAAGCTTGTTATGCCTTACTACCCTAAAATTACTCAACATCCTTCTCAATAAAAAGTAGCATCACTTCCTCCTATGGATCTTTCACCATTGTCAACATAGTTTCCTTCAATGGATCTAATACTTCCTTCCAAACTACCATACACTCTGATACTTTTCCCTCCTCTCTCAGCTCAATAACCTCAAGAATTACCCTTATTGCTTGACATTCAAAATACCTTGAAAATTAACAATAACAAGGTGAATGAAATGGATAAAATATAGGTAGAAAGATCTTAGTGAAGAAGATTTCCATACATCAATAGAGATAAAATGCCTCATAAAAATAGCAATACAGGGCCCAAGGTTAACATTAATCATGAAGACCAAGAGATAGCTCTTGAAACTAGTGGATACACTTGGTGTCTTGTGTGCAATGATCCTAATAGCATTAATACTTATATCATGTATCAACATAATTTGTGATAAGATATAGAGAAGGAATAAATGACCCAAAAGGGAAGAGTGAATATGATTTGGTAGCTTGAACAAATATTATTTGGATAATATTATTTAGAATAAAAGGTGGTATCTATGTTGAAAAGGCTAGGAAATAAATAATTGTAGATTGATACACATAAAATGGGACAATTCTAAGTTCCTTTTTAAAAGAAAAGGGAAAAACCCTCTCCAATGAATGATAGATTTCTAGTTTCATAGGAAGGAGAAAAGAGCTATCCAATCCCCAAGAAATAATGGAGTGATAATTAGACTATAAAGGAAGATGATCAATAAAAGATGAAGAAACACTTAGGCTCAAAAGATGAAGCTAAATAAAAGTTAAAGTTTTCTTCTATCACTAAGAGACAAAGAATTGAAGCTACCCAAAAATATAAAATAAAATGATAAATTCCCTTGAGAGAAATTTGACTTCAATATTGTAGAAGAATTGAAGAGAACTCCTTCCAAAGCAAGTTTGTATGATACACTTTTCATTACTGGTTAGATTGACCTGTTAAAAGCTTCTTTGAATAGAATCTATCAAGAAAAGGAGATTGCTACTATTTTCAACTTTGGACATGACCAAGAAAAAATGACTCTAGCAACACTAAAAAATAAGTGTCCTCCTTTTTATATTTAATTATGGATGGAAGGATAGGTTGTTCATAATTGCATGATATATTTAGGTGCTTCAACCATAGTTATGCCTAAAGCATTTTGTGAAGAAATGGATATGGAATATACTCATTCTTTTCTAGGAGTGTTGCAATTAGATGGGGCACTAGTCAAGACCATTGGGGTAGTTAAGGATGTTCTAATAAAATTACATTGAGCACCAAAGTTAACTGTAGTACAAGAGATAGTGGTAGTTGATCTAAAACTTTATTTTGTCTTGTGGCTTTCAAGAGAATTCACTACCAAGTTAGGAGGATACATGTATTTGGACTATTATTGTCTGATTATTTCTCACAAAGGTAAGAGAATAAATATAGTTCTTGAAAAACCAGTAGCCTATCACATTAAGAAAATTGAGGAAGACATGTATAATCACTTTGTAATGGAGGAACCAAAATTAGTGGAGATCCTTGAAGATTTGGAAATTGAATATGAGTTACCATTTAAATAAGATCACAGTTTACTTAAAACTAGAATGGGTACCTACAATATTTCTTTTGAAACAGAGTAAATTACTCCTATCATATCCAATCAGACCTTGAGAGAATAAAAAATCTGGATAATGCACTTTGATGGAGTAAGATGTAAAAATGGGGTTGGAGCAAGCATATTATTGAAATATCCTTCAAAAGGAGTGAATAGTTTTACATTTATGCTGACTTGGTCTTATTCTAACAATTCTATAGAATATGAAGACTAGTGCCTAGGTTTTATCTAGTCAGAGAAAATGGGCATTAAAATGATATATATATATATATATATGGTGATTTTGAGTTTGTGGTGAATTAGGTTACAAATATGTGCAATAGCAAACACCATTACTTGAAAATATATAGGAATAGAGTATGGGACTTTATGGAATATTTTGATGCTCTAAATATTCATTCCATTCCTAGATAACATAATATCTTGGTTGATGCCCTTTCTGCAAAAGGTTCTAATTTTAGTTCATCTTTGGACTTTAGCTCAATTAAGGACAAAAGAGTTAAGATAGTTTTCAAGCCTTTGATGCTAGATATATAGAGTTTTTGGTAGGTATTTGAAAAGTATGATCAAATTATTTATTTTCTATTTAGAGAGGCCTATTGTTCTAACTTGCAGGAAGATGTACCTCAAGAAATTAAACAACGAGATATCATACAGTTGAAAAACAATCACATACTTAAGGTTTTGATCACACTAGAGAGTCTCTTTGATAATGAATATGGTAAAAATTATGGAACCATAGAAATTGATGATTAAGTCTATAAAGAAATGGAAATTGAGAATGATAAAAAACTTAAGGTTGGTATTTAGTGCTTCGTAGAGGAAGTTGAAGAATTGAAAGCTTTATACCTCTAGTATTAGAATATTATAGCCTGGACCAACGAAAATTTTAAGGTATATGATAAAAGGGTAATCCAACATACCATTAAAATATTCCTTGAGGCAAAACCATTTAGAAAAAAATAGAGGTTATTGAATCCTAAAATTAAGTCCATTATGATATAGGAATTGATCAAGCTTTTAAAGTAAAAATAAATTACCCAGTTAAGCATTCCATATGGGTTGCTAATTTGGTACCCATGAGAAAGAAGAATAGAAACATTTGCATGTGTTGATTTCAAAAATCTAAATAAGGCATATTTAAAGGATCACTATCCTCTTTCTTAGATAGATTAGATTTTGCATATGGTTGTAGGGGTTGAGAGGTTTTCACTGTTACATGGCTTCTCTAGTTATAATAATATTTGGATAAAATATGAGGATCAATTTAAGATTGCTTTTACTAAAAAATGGGGTACCTTTTCTTATAAGAGAATACCTTTTTGTTTTGAGCCACTTTTCAAAGGGTTATGAACTATGCTTTTGGGGATTTGATAAATAAAATCATTCTTATCTAGCAATAGAGGGGGGAAACTACACACCACATATGATTCTCTATTGGATGTGCTAGGATTCGAGGTGGTCGTGGGGCTATTATATGTCTACACTTAGAAAAAGTGTTCACTAGGAATAATTTTAGAACATGATCCAAGTCCAAGGTGGAAATTTTTAATGTGTAATTTTAAGAAAACGTCTATCTTTGCTCTTTCTAAATTGAACTATGGAAGTGAAAGAATAAAATTCAAAACACACAAGATGCAAGAAGACAATGAGTAACCCTAATATAATTTTTTTAGTCAATGATATATAACCCTAGGTTGAAAGAAATTAATACCTTTTTCTAAAGGGACCATGGGAATGCACAAAAAAGACTAAATTCTAGATACAAAACTATATACATTTTTCTATTAAATACATAGAAAGCAATCCATTTTTTTCTCTTTTTAATTATAATATAGGTTTTGAATAATAATAATAGAAGCAAAAAATGCACAATCTAAAATATTTACTTAGGGCACTTATCTAATTTGGTGTTTTATCCAAGCTTTATCTTGCATCTAGAATATCCAACAACTTCACAAAAACCCTAAAAAATATGGTTATAATTTGAGGGCCTACTTAGGCTACTGTAAGATTGAACTTGGAGGTTTAGTAGTCAAGTTACCTAGGTAATTTTAGTTGATCATTCAAAATAAACCGATCTTTGACATTTCGAACAAACACAGTGAAAGATGATAGCATGGAACAATAAATAAAATGCAAATAAAATGGATACAATGCCTAAATAGAAATGCAACTTTGAAAAATAGGGTTTCAAAACAAGTATTTTCCCCCAAGATAATTTAATATGAAATTCAATAAAAAACGTAATTATAAAAATCAGAAAAAATGCAAATAGAGATGGAACAATATGTAGAGGGCATGCAAATCAAAACCCTAGGGTTTGGTGATGCAGGAGCCTATCTTTCATAGGGTGTTTTTTAGAAGTTTTTAAATAATTTTCTATGCATGATTAGGTATTGTTATTTTCTAGGATGCCTAATATGGGTATTAAAAATTTGTGTGTTAATTTGCATGTCAATCCAAGTTTTTTTATGAATTACTAAAAATGGCAAATTTTGATGAAAAACAATTTACCAAAAATAGTAATTTTTTTTTTTTATCTTTAGGGCTTTAAGCTTTAGGGTTTTGTTTTAGGGTTTCTCTTGGGATATCTATATATATTACCTTTATATTGCATTATGGTGGTGAATCCAAGAATGAGAAAATAAAGCATTTATCAATTTATTTCCATGTATTGTAGTTTTTATGAGAATGGGGGTTTTATCGGTTTATTTTCTATTTATTATAGTTTTTATGTGATGAGGGGAATTTTTTATGATCTCTTGCAGCTATATTTACATCATTTGATATTATATCAAGTTTTATATTTTTGGGAAATAGAAAGTAATTTTTTTGATTACAAATTTTTTGCTAATCTTATTTTTTATTTGGAATAATATGGATTAGATTACTATGAGGATAGGAAGAGAATGTTATACCTAAGTTAACAAGCATATGCAAGAGTTGCATGCACAAGTTGCGAAATTGAATAAAATTATGGCCTATATAATGAAAATACATCCAACGGATTTTTTAGATCTAGATTATGATAATGAGACTGTGAGAGAAGACAACAAATCAAAGGCTCATGTAAAGGAAGAACTGAAGGGGAAACTAGAGGAGGATCATTTCGAGGATAGGCTGATTAGGGTCTTGTAAGGAAATAGATATGGAAATAAGGTTGATATCCCTAAGTATGTAGGAGGGTTGAAAATAGAAGAGTTGATAGACTGAAAATAGTATGGAGGAGTTCTTTGAGTGGAAAGACCTTTTAGAAAAGAAGAAAGTAAAGCTTGCATGCAAGAAGTTGAAAGGGTATGCATTGATTTTGTGGGATCATCTGTAGAAGGAGAGAAAAATAAAAGGAAAGGAAAAATTAGGGTTTGGTGTAAAATATAAAAAACTAAAGGAGAAATTCCTACTTAAATATTATGCCCAAACATTATTTCGTAAACTCCAAAACCTTATATATAAGTATCAAAGCATCAAGGACTACACCAATTAATTCTACAAGTTATCAATTCGAGTGGAGCTTGAATATTCAGAATAACATAAGAATGCAAGATATGTGAATGGATTAAATTATTCTATACAATATGAGTTGAGTATGCTTCAGATCCATAGTGTAGAGGATACATATCAATTCACATTAAAGGTAGAAGACATTGGGATTGAAATGAATGAGATATTTTATTTATATAGGAATGATACAATATATAGGTAGGAGGCCTATATGAATACATGACAAGTGTCAAGAGAACATACCAAGTAGAAATATGAAGGCATAATGCACAATATAATATTCTAACATTCCCCCTTAACGTGCACTATCCTAACTATAGAGAAAAAAATAAGTCAACATTTCACATGAAAGGTAGAAGAGAAACATAAAAGGAATAATTTTAGAAGAGAAGTGAAGAAAGGGTCATAGTCACCTCAAATCATGGGGTATAATAGATTTAATTCCTCAAATGGAGAATTTTATAATACAAAAAAAAAAAAGAGTCTAGACAAGGTCACAATAACCACTAGATATGTGGAGGATTTTAGAGAGGAAGAGGCTATGGTGGAAGAAAAAATCGTGATGGCCCACAAAGGCAATATACTTGTTACAAATATGATGAGGAAGGGCATAGAGCTTTTGAATATCCGCATTATCTCACTTAAGAAAGAGGACAAGGAGAACAAGCTAGAGTTATTCTAGTTGAGGTAGGAGAGCAAACTAAGATAGAAGTTGCTACAGACATGGGAGAAAGTCTTATAGTGAGAAGGATAATGATCATCCCAAGGAAGAAGAAAGCGCAAGACAATGATGGTGGTGATTCCTGGCTACACATGAATATCTTTCAAACTAGGTGCACATCTAGAGGAAAGGTATGTAAGATGATTATTGATAATGGTAGTTGTGAAAATATGGTTTCAAATGAAATGGTTGAGAAACTTAAAGTGTGAGAACCTGTATCCCTATCGCATATCATGGTTCAAGAAAGAGAATGAGGTAACTATAGATAAGAGGTGTCTAGTTAAGTTTTCAATTGGGAATACCTACAAGGATGAAATATGGTATCATGTAATTTCAATGGATGCATGTCACTTATTATTGAGGAGGCCTTGGCAATATGAGAGGAAGGCTACCCATGATGGGGGAAGGAATACTTACATCACATAAGGAAAAGGGTAAAATAAAAACCTATTGACAACTAAGGAATTTTTCACAAGGATGAATGAAGTTAGATTTTTTTATGTTGATAGCACAAAAGGTGGATACCATGGATGTTGTTATATCACCCACAACAACAAAATTGCTAAAATATTAAGTAGATGCCATATCAAAGGAGTTACCATATGGACTATCCCTGAAAAGGGATGTTCAACATCATATTGATCTAATCCAGTATTCAAATGGTTGGGAAAAATATTGATAGAAAAAAGTTGAAGGAATTTTATCAGAGGAACCCATAGGAGCAGAATTCTTTTCAACCAGAGGAGAATGATGCAAGATTTTATCTTTTAGAGGGTGGTTTTTAGAAGTTTTTAAATAATTCTTTATGCATGATTAGGTGTCGATATTTTTCTAGGATTCCTAATATGGGTGTTACGAAGTTGTGTGTTAATTTGCATATCAATTCGAGTTTTTTTACAAATTACTAAAACTAGCAATTTTTAATGATAAAACAATTTGCCAAAAATAGTAATTACTAAAAATGGTAATTTTTATGAAATTTTATTTTGACAAAAATGGTAATTACTAAAAATAGAAATTTTTGAAAACTAATTTTTTTTTTCGAAAATAGTAATTTTAATGAAAAGCAATTTGCCGAAAATAGTAATTTTTTATATTTAGGGATTTAAGCTTTAATATTTTGTTTTAGGGTTTCTCTTGGGATATCTATATATATTCCCCTTGTATTGAATTACGATGGTGAATTTAGGAATGAGAAAATAAATCATTTATCGATTTATTTCCATGTATTGTAGTTTTTATGAGAATGGGGGTTTTATAGGTTTATTTTCTATTTTTCATATTTTTTATGTGATGAGAGGCATTTGGTTTGACCTCTTGCAGATGTATTTACATTATTTGAGGATGAATATCCATCCCAAAATCTAACTAGACCAAATTTATGCCTTATAAATTACTGAGCATGGATTTGGTAATAGAGAGAGAAACAAGTGTTGAATACCTGATAGGTGAAAACAAGTTTTTGCAAAATATATGACTTGTAGTAGGTGGGCCAAAAATTCATACAAAGGGTTCTAAAACTAAAACCAAAAACAAAAAATGCAACAAAATATGAACTAACATGAATAAACAAACTAATGAATGCAAAGAAACAACCTAGTGATCTTCTGGAATAAGCAAGAGCAAAGGTGGAAGACATCTTCTCTATTAATATCATGACCCTCCTTGGTAGTACTAATCCTTCAAGATGGAATTTGTATTGTGAATGATGTTTAATGCTTAGTCATGTGGTGCTAATGGTTACATGTTTTAGTTATTGTACCCATTTTGCTTAAGAATATGGTGCTACTGATGCTCTACTTAATTACAGTATCAAGTACTCTCATTAGTGGACAAGAATATTGGCCATAGGGAAATAAGAGACCATGTTGAAGGGGAAACGATGACCAAATGGCTCAGGGTAATATGAATAAATACCCTCTTTCATGTAGGTGCATTATTGATTACTTATTAACATGTCCGTACCTTTAGGCCAGGAAATTTGCTTGCAATGAACCTCCTTAATATGAGTCGATGATGGCTTGGGTCTATCTTAAATAAGAAGCCACTCATTTGGATATAAAATGAATGTTCTAAGTAGTGAGAGATTGCTTTGATTCTCCTTTACTTGTAGTTGTGCTTGTATGGTCTCTTTTCTTGGGACTATATGGATTGCTCTTTGCTTTATGAGAAAAAAGAAATATCTAAGCTATACTAATATTGGATTATTCTAATGTTAGTTTTATAAAAAGAAAGATTTAAACCATAATAGTATTGGATTTAATAATTAATCTAATATTAGATTAATCAAAATAAACGATTAAAGCTAAATTATGCTAGACTTCCAATTAAACAATTGAAAGATTGACCTCACAATAGTAGAAGGATTAATATTTGATTGATTTATTTATAATTGCTAATAGTGATTAATGTTAATTATTTAATCTTTGGAATGATAGCCGTGGTGCTATTAATATTTTTAATTGAATTATTTTTGTTAGATGCTACTTTTATTTTCAAAGCTTCATACCACGTTGGGCCACCACTCTTCTTGAGTTGGGAGGGGTTACATTGCATTTATTGCTTGAAAGTGCCACCTTCAATCGTGGTTGCTTTACTCTCATCTCTAGTCATGTTACGAATGCTTGTATGAGGTGCCTTGGTGAAGTGGAATAACTCTTAGGAGTCACTTGTTGCATGTCATTATTTCCTCAGCCTTTAAGAGGAATGTGTGTTGATGCTTGAGGGGTTGTTGATCAAAATCAAGGAGCAAATTATGGGAGCATACGGATAGGAATGAAGATTTAGAGTGGAGCATGGAAAAGCACTTGATAGGATTCTATATCACTAGTTTTAGGTAATGCTCATTGCCTAATAGTCTTGTTTTTTTAGTGTATGAGCACTCTTACCTATTATTCCCTTGTTGTGGGCTAATTATTGTTTCTTTGTGTTTACTCTTGTGCTTCTGTTTTCTCTCTGTTTAGATAATTTTTAGGAGGAAATGGATTCTCATTGAGCTACTATGAAGGGTTCCCTTTCTAGAATGAGTTTCCTTAAATGGGCATGGGCTCTAGAAAGGGGCCAGTGAAGGAATATTTTCACCATTCATTTGCTAGTTTCCCCGTAGCCTCCAAAATCACCTTTAGTAGCTTGGTTGTCAACTTGAGATAGATTAGTTCTTTAAATTGACCATGTATATGGTGGCTAAGTCAATGGTGGATTTATTCTAGAACCATTTCTAGTTTAACCTTTCAAACATATGCTTCTTTGCTATTCCAATTAGTGATGCTTTAGCTTTTCAGATAGGTATGCTCCTCTGGTGTTGCCTTTCTATAAGATTGGTTACTAGGTAGTTTTTTTGGGCTTGGCTATGGCATTGAGTGTCTAAAAAATGCTACATGGTACTCATATAAATGTGTGCTTGTCCCGAGTATTAGCCTTTTCATGAATAGATTTAGCTTCTTGTGAGTTTTTTAGAGTTAGACTCTAGAGATTTGTTAAAGTTTAAAATGAAGTTTTGTTCTTAGATTTTAAATAATATAATATTAGTTAGTTTAGGAATGAATCCAACTAATGAAGCTTTGTTATTAAATTTTAAATAATTTTATAATAGTATGTTTGGGAATGAACCCAACTATGAAGTTTTATTCTTAGATTTTAAATAATCTAGTATTAGTTAGTTTGGAAATGAATCCAAATAATAAAGCTTAGTTCTTAGTTTTTTTTAAATAATATAAAGTTATATTGAGAATGAATCCAACTAATGAAGCTTTATTCTTAGAATTAAATTAATTTACTGTTAGTTTGGAAATGAATCCAACTAATCAAGTTGTGTTCTTAGTTTTTAAGTAATCTAAAGCTAGTTAGATTGGGAGCAAATCCAACTAACAAAGCTTTGTTCTTAGATTTTAAATAATCTAATGTTAGTTTAAAATCTAACTAATAAATTATAATTTCTTTTTTTACATTTTCTTAATGAATGATTTATAGCATATGATTTTGGAAAATGGATATTAGGCAAAATATCTTGGGAAGGAGTATGGGCTCCTTTGATGATTTTGCTAAATGAATGGTTTATAATATTTTTTTGGAAAATTGATATTGAGGAAAGATATCTTGGGAAGGAGTATGGGATCCTTTGATGATTCTGCTAAATGAATGATTTATATCATGTTTTTAGAAAATGGATATTAGGGAAAAATATCTTGTGAAGGAGTATGGGCTCCTTTGTTGATTTTTCTAAATGAATTATTTATAGCATGTTTTTAGAAAATGGATATTGGGGAAAATATCTTGGAAAGGAGTATGGGCTCCTTTTATGATTTTTCTAAATGAATGATTTATAACATGTTTTTAGAAAATGGATATTTGGAAAAATATCTTCGGAAGGAGTATGGGCTCCTTTATTATTTTTTCTAAATGAATGATTTATAACATGTTTTTGAAAAATGGATATTTGGGAAAAATATCTTGGGAAGGAGTATGGGCTCCTTTGTTGTTTTTTTGCTAAATGAATGATTTATAGCATGCTTTGGGAAATGGATATTTGTGGAAAATATCTGGAAGGAAGTATGGGCTTCTTCTGTGTTTGCATATTGATTGATTATGCTTGGATGTGATTTTTGCAGAAAATATCTGGAATAGAAGTATGGTCTTCTTTGTTTATGCATTGTATCACCTTCCATACAAATATCGTGTATGCTAGAGAAGGAAGATGTTTTAGATCATGCCAAGTTTTATCCTCAAGTTACTCTTGTTGTTCAGCAAGCCACTCTTGGAAAAGAGGACTTAATTGTATTTGATACAAGGACTATTCTTGTAAATAGGACCTTTGGATGAATGATTATATGGTACTATTATGATTTTAGGTCTTGTAGATCTTAGCCATGTTTTTACTTAATATAAATGGTTTTATGGATATTGCAAGCATGTGTTATATAATGTTACCTTTATATTAGGAATATTGGTATTTTATGCTTGTCGTTGAGAGTGAGAGAGACAGTTGGTTTTGGACTCGAAGGATGTATGTTTGGGAAGGGAACTAAAGTAATCTTGACTCTAAGCCTCTCCATTTGAGTCTAGGCTATTGTAGGTTAGTAGAATCTAGTTATCTCTATCCATGGAAAACCAATCACATGGAGTTATTGAAGATTGAGGGCCATAATAGAGATGGGAAGGCAAACATAGTTTAAGATATCACCATGGAGGTGTAGTTAAACTAGACTAAGACATTATGCCTAACAAAATTAAACTAGAATTAATTAGGACTGTTAGTAGAAATTGGTATCCCCTTGCTCTAAATATTGAGAAAGGATAATCCTAATGCTAGTATCAAAAGATCTTCATTCATGGAGAATGGTAAAAATATGAGGATACCCTTTGGTAGCACCCTATATATCACAGAGGTAAATGAGTTTGATTCCAAATGAATTGTGGGAGCTTGGCATCTTGTGTCCACTTGAGATATGACTACAACATCATAGATTTGAAATATGGTTATGTATAGTCAAATCTATGAAAACCAGGGATGCTATTTTAAACCTTATTAGTTGGTAGCTTTTATAATAATAATAATATCTCTCACTTGAGATGGTTAGAATTTTGGGTTGTTATAGTTGGTATCAAAGCTTTAGGTTCGTAGCGGTAGAAGCTTCCCTAGTAAGGACTTAGATAAGTTTTGACCTAATGGGTGACTTTTGGGTAGGTGGCATGGCCATCATAACTATAAATGGATGATAGTATGAATTTGTTAGTACATTGGAGGATGTGAGTAACTAGTAGGTAGGATGCATGAAAGTAAGACTGCAACCTAACCTAAGAATATTTTTTTTACCTGGATACTATGGCACCAAATTTAAGGAGAAGAGGATTTACTATACCCCCAAGGTAGGCTAGGTCATACAATGCTAGTACTAGACCCCTTGGAGAAAGATTGTGAATCTTAAACAAAGTAGTTGATGACCTCTTTTTAGATATCCTTAGTTTACAAGAACAATTAGAGTTGTAGAGGGAACAAATGGTTTAGCATGGGCAACTACTAGAGAACTTGGTGAGTCAAATTTTCTAATATGGTAAACAAAAAATGAGGATGATAGTAGAGATGCATGAGCCCAAGATTCTATAGAAGACATTTTTTCTTGCTTGCCAACCAAAACTTAACCTACGAAAGACCAAACCTCTCTTTAATTATGTAGTATTGTCTAAAATATATCGACAAGCCCTAAGAAAAATGAGTGTTGGGTTTATGAAATGGGAGTGAGAACAAAATATAGGAAGAAAAAATACTACAAGGATGGAAAAGAGTAAATAAACCCCTCCAACATCGAAACAACAATGACCAATTTTGATTAAGAGGTAAAAGAAAAAGAAGTAAGGGAATTATGCAGGTTCCAAAGAGGTTTTTTATGAATCTAAGGGACCTAATTGTGCCAACAAGTATTTGAAATGATTAAGACCAAGCAGAAATACTAAATAACCCAAACACAAGATCTATGCAACAACTAGAAACAAGAATATGGATGGCCAAACAACAACTATGATTCTAGATGGTACTTTGTTTGAAAAAAAGGTTAATATTTTGATAGATAGTGGAGCTACAGATGGTTTCAATTCTCCTAGAATAGTCAAGGATTTGCCAAAAATATTAGGATTTTTGGCACAAGGGTGGAAATCCGAGTATGGTTCTGGATAGACCTACTCAATGGATCAATTTTCCCCTACAACCAAGATTTTTCTACCCAATGGTTCTACCCTATGAAACTTATATGTAGCCCACTACATGCCTATGATATTATACTAAGGATGGATTGGCTTAAATCTCATGAAGCTATACATAGATGGATATTTCAGTTAAGGATAAGTAGAGACTGAGAGTGCATAGCTAGAAAGGGGCTTTCCATCCTCAGATGATTTCTACAATGCAACTTAAGAAAGTCATAAAAAATGGTGTAACATCCAAAGATTTTATCCTACTTTGTGGTTGCATTATATAGCTTAAGGTTTTTATTTCATAGAGGTAATTATGAAATAAAAATAGATAAAGTATGCTTGGCTAAACTAGGAGAATTTTTTGCTAAATATAAATTGTTAGTGGCATTTAAGGCATTTACTAAAATGTTTCTTTGTCTCCTTAGTTAGTTGAGAAATTAGTTACTAATATTGGTTTATTTGGTTAATTAAGATCTTTAATTTGTGTTAAGCATGATTAGTGGACAACATTAAAGAGGCATTACATTTAGTGTTATTTTATTCCTAGATTAATTACAAGTAAATTGTGATTAATTAAGTTAATTAATTAGTTACTTAGAAATGAAGAAAAGATTATTTGAAGAACTGGTATGTGTTGGGTTGTGATTGGACCACCACATTTTCAAAGTCAAACTAACTCCAATTTCTAGACATCATTTATGATGGGCTTATATTCAAAAAAATTTAATAATAAAATAATGGTTATGGGGGGAGGGTGAGTTCCATTATAAATAGAGGCATTTGGGAAGGCATGGACATAACGATATTTGTGGATTGATATCAGGAAGTATGCTGTCTAATAGATATTGGAACAGAAACCAAAAGTCTCACATTTTTTTCAAAATAGTTTTGGAAATCTAGAGGTTCCTAGGGAGTATGCTCTTTGGGTTTTACTCGGATCAGAAACTAGAAGGACCTAGTGATTTACCTTATTTTTCCTCACCTTGTTACTTTCTTTTAAAAAAAAAATTCATCTGGGACAAAGAACTAGGGGTCTTTCTAGAGCTTGGGACAAAGGAAGTCAACAAAAATTCCAAGTCAGGATTATGAAATCGAGATACCCTATAGATAATAAGTATGATTGATTAAGGAATGAAGAGATAATATAGAAGTAGCCATACTGTTGTAAGGGATAAAGGGTTTAATGGAATATATAGAAAAGCTTAGATAATATAGAAGTAGCCTTACTGTTGTAAGGGATAAAGGGTTTAATGGAGTATACAGAAAAGCTTTGAGTATAATATTGTTGTTGTTCTAAAATTTGTGAGAATTCTTGACTGAAAATATGGTTTGCATTAACTTTATTTAAAAATGTTCTTCTAAATAAATTTAGAGATTTCAAGTTTAATGGACCATTTTATAAAGAAACTTATAAAATTGAATATGACTTGATATAAGCTTGTATGGGTAAGGTGGAATCTTACGTATAGTAGGCATATGGGCTAAGTCTAGGTTTTATTATTAAAAAAAAACAAATACAAGTGACTCTTGAATGTGTTAGAAATAGAGTGGTCTCAAGTTTTATATATAAGAATCCATGTTCCACGATCTTGAGCGCATGTTTACCTTTGACAAGAACACTCAAGCCCCATTATAGGACTCTCATACCCTATGTAGTACATTTTGGACAACCATGTCTTAAACCGAGTGATATGGTTGCGGGATGAGGGATAAAAATCACTCTATTTGTAGATATGAAGGTCATTGGTAATGTTTAATAAACTTGGATTTATTATTAAATATGTGGAAAATTACTAGAAGTTTAATAACTTGGATTTTAGTTTAATAACAACTATAACATGTGGTAAATTACAGCTTTAATTTAATGGACAACTTTAATGTTTGATAAACATGTACAACATTAATTTAAAGATAGCTTTAATGTTTAATAAACATGTACAACTTTAAACCAAGTAGACTTATTATTCTATGGTCCTGTGTTTATTCAAAGATATTCAAATCTAATGCATAACCCTTAAAGGTGTTGGAACTGTTGGGTTCAATGGGTGAACCCAAGCACTGCAATAGTGGTTGCATCACTATCAACTGATAAATCCTCCAATATATTCCTCCAGCTAGCTCAAGATGCTCCTACAACCTAAAAAAGAAATTTGCAAAAAAAGATGTCACTCTAGAAAATAACTTCATATGATCCGACCAACAAGCTATACTATCGTCATTAATGCATCCAATCAACATTGCTACATATAATTTTTTTTGTTATGCACTCTTGGCTCTGCTAGGGTTTGATGAGGAAAAACTACTCTACTAGGGTTTGATGAAGAAAAAATGCTCTGCGAGGATGGCAACAACTTCCGGAGGAGGTCTAAAAAATTGGAGGAATATCGTGATGGCATCGGGTCCGACATAGAGAGTTCATGCTCGTGATATTTTTTCATCTGAAAATGACTATAAGGAACATGATTTTCCAATGCATGTCAGGAACTGCTTGTTAAATAACAATGGATGTTTAGAACGATGTGAAGCAAGGCCAATTCTAGTGGTTCAACCAGAATCGGTCGTGGAAGATGTGGAGTATCTAACCAAACATGCCCTTATTGGTAAATTTTTGTGCATCCGAATTTCTCTCCCCTTTGTGGAGGCTTGGGTCAAGAAGAATTGGAATCCTGAAGGTGATGTGGAGGTGATGCTGAGTGCAAACAACTATTTTATGGTGGTTTTCTCTTGTATTGTAGATTGTAACAAAGCATTTGAAGGGGTTCCTTATTTCTATAACCAAGTGGGACTCTTTCAAAAACCTTGGCATGTGGGTTTCAACCCATCAGAGGAGCGGTCGTCGCAAGTTCCAGTATGGGTGCGGCTTCCATGGCTCCCATTGGAATTCTAGAGAACTGATATCTTGCATAAGATTGCCCTTCTGCTTGGGAATCCGGTTGGATCGTCACAATAGAAAATGGATAAAAAGGTAATCTCTGTTGCTCATATTTGTGTTGAAATTGACTTAAATAATCCTATTCCAGATTCTATTGAAATACAATTTGGATCAACTACATGGGTTCAAAAACTTGACTATGAAGCTCTTCCATTTCATTACTGGATTTGCCATGAATATGGCCACCTGCAAAGAAAATGACCTAAGTTTGTCTCGCATGTGGATTCAAATCCTGGGCCTTCTCAGTCTAAAAAATTTTGGATAAAAGAAAATCCTCGATAAAGGAAGGGGAACGGGATAAAGAAGGTTTTGTTTTGGTAAAATCCCAAAACAGAGGACGAAGGGCAAACAAAGACCTTAATGATATCCAGCCAGATGCTCTACTCAACCATTTTGAAATATTATATGATCTTGATCAGTGCATGAAGATACCTGAAATGTTGCTACCTGATGAAAATATAACAAGGCCAAATCAGATGTCTCTTCTTGAGGGGGAACTTAAGGAATCAGATCTAGGGGGTTTAAATGAAGAACAAAGGGCTTTGGATCTGAGTATAGGGGACATGGTTGAGTCAAGCCCTATAAGGGAAACTATTTTGGAAAGTGGTACAAATTTAGTTATGCCCTCTCCTACTTAGGCACTGATGTAGTCATCCTCGGACTGCTAAACTCCTAGGGTGTTGGGATTGCAGCAAAAAATAATTAAAAAACATTTTTTGGATAATAATATGAAGGTGGGTGGAAAGAAGGACCAGAATAAAATTAAGTTAATGGGGGAGACTTTGGTGGAGTTAGGCTTGGTGAGATCATTGAACTCCCATTTTTATAACCCCCAAAAATGATTATTGTCTCATGGAATGTAAGGGGGTTGAATAGCATCCCCAGATAAAAAAATATTCGTGATTTGGTTCATGTGCATTCTTCGGATGTGGTGTTTATTCAGGAGACTAAATTGGCTAATGATAGTATGTTCAATATTGCTCTCAATTTTTGGAGAAGGGGGTAATTCTAGTGTATTGGTGCATGTGGATATGCTGGTGGTGTCGCTTGTTTATGGGATCGAGTTAAGATATCCCATCTTACTTGTATTTCCAGTAGATGGTCTATTTCAATGGTCAGGCATGATAATAAATTTTGTGAAATCATCCTACTTAAAAATGTGTATTCTCCTATTGATTACAATGGTAAAGTGAATGTGTGGAAGAACATTTGCTTTGTGAGAAGTTTGGTTCCCCTGTACCCATGGATTTTGGCTGGAGACTTCAACTCTATCACTTGTCTAGAGGAGAAATGTGGTGGGGTGGATTGTCTCGAGCCTTTTTCTTTTGTCTTCAGTGCTCATATCTAGGCCATAAACTTGGTTGAAATCAAGCCAGATAATGGGATATTTACTTGGCATAATAGAAGGTGTGGGGAAGCTTCCATCTCAGAGAGACTGGATAGGTTTTTGATATCCAGTTATTGGATGGGTAATAACAGATGTGCTAGTTATGTGATTCTAGAGGGTAGGGGATCTAATAATTGGCCTATAAAACTCTTTGCTTTGGAGTTAGGGCTAAAAAATAATCCTTCCTTTGAGTTTCAACTTATGTGGCTTATGATCCTAAGCTTCATGATTTCATGCAAGGCTGGTGGACCACCGAAAAACCTCCTCATGGCACCGCTATGTATTCCTTTATGAAGCGACTATAATTTGTAAAACATAAATTGAAGAGATGGAATAGACTAAATTTTGGGAACCTTTCCTTGGCTAAGTTTGTAGCTCTTAGGAGGATGGAAGAAGCTTCAAGGAAGATTAGAGATCAGGGATTCATGAAGGAGCTTCTTGTTGAGGAATTTGAGGCTGTGAAAGACCTTGTTGAATGGGAAATGAGGGAAGAAATTTGTTGGAAACAAAAAGCTCAAGTAGATTGGCTTAAGGAATGGGATAGGAACACAACCTTCTTTTATAACTCAGTTAAGGCTCCTTGTAATGGTAACCTGATTACCTCTCTTGTAAATTCTCATGGTGCCCTGCTCTCTTCTTTTAGGGATATTTCAGAAGAGACTAAGAGGTATTTTTTGTCTCTCTTCAAGGAGGACTCCCTATCAAATGATGATAATGAAAAGCTTATTCTAAACTGTATTCTGGTGATTGTTTCTAGAGATATGAATGAGTACTTGATGGGTATTATTTCCCTTGAGGAGTTGGAAAATGTTGTATTCAAGATGAAAAAAGGAAAAGTCCCAGGTCTAGATGGATTCTCGATTGAGTTTTATCAGGAGTTTTAGGATTTAATCAAATTTGATCTTTTGGAGGTGGTCCATGAGTCCCAAAAGAACAAACAGATGCTAAGGGCCCTAAATGCTACTTTTATGGTGCTTATACCCAAAAAATATGGAGCAAATTCCTTGGATATGTTCAGGACTATTGCTCTCTACAATGTTGTGTATAAGATCATCACAAAAATTATTGCTAAGAGGCTGAAGATATGGTTGAGCAAAATCATATTTGAGGAGCAAGGAGGGTTTCTTGTTGGTCGACAAATATTGGATGGGGTTTTTATTGCTACAGAAGCTATTCACTCGATGGAAACTTCTAAGGAAAAAACTATGTTCATTAAGTTGGACATGGCCAAAGCCTATGATCGGCTCAGATGGTCCTTTCTTCATAAAGTTCTTGCTAGTTTTGGATTTGAGGAGGAATGGATTAGATGGGTGATGAGTTGTGCTTCTTCTTTCTCATTCTCTATTCTTGTTAATAATGAGCCATCAAGGTTGTTTGAGGCCTCAAGGATATTGAGGCAAGGATGTCCTTTATCTCCTTATTTGTTTATCATTATGGCGAAAGGTTTGGAAATATTGCTCAAGTCTCAAGTCATGTAGGGTATCATTCATGAGTGGAAGTGGGATAGTAGTTTGCCACCTCTTTCCCACCTTCAATTTGTTGATGATACTACTTTGTTGGGAGTTGCCACTATCAGGGAAGCTGGTAATATTAGACAATTTCTTGACATATATCTTGGTGCTTCTGGACAGTTGATTAATAAGGACAAGTCTTCTATTTTCTTCTTTAATACCTCTCCTCTTATTCAATCCAGGATTTCTCACATTCTAATATTCTAGGTTGGGACTCCCCCATTCATTTATCTTGGTATTCCAATTTCATCTCACCCTCTACCTAGATCTTCTTGGTAGTCTATGCTTGATAAGTTTAGAAGGAAGGTGAATCACTGGACTTTTAGATGGCTATCCACTGTAGGTAGAGTGTTGCTTTTAAAATATTTTGTTCAAGCTTTACCCATTTATAGATGTTTTGTACAAATAGATCCCTCTCACTTCATCAAGGACATGGATGCTTTATCAAGAAAGTTTTTATGGTCTGGAAAACTTGATCAATCGAAATGGAGTTTGGTTAGGTGGGATTATATATGTAATCCAGTGCAAGAGGGAGGCCTTGGGTCGTGACAAACAACTCTTTTTTGGCAGGATTTGGCTGCAAAACTTTATTAGAGATGGTGTACTTCTCAATATCATATTTGGGCTAAAATATTATCTTGTAAATACTTGAGAGGTATTTATGAGGCTGAAATCCCTAGAGTCATCTTGGTTGGGAAAGGTTCAATTATCTGGGACACTCTTAAAAGAGGAGCTAATTTAATCAAGTGGGGTTTATTCTGGATTTGCAATCAGGGATAAAATGCTCTTTTTTGTGAGGATTCTTAGGATGGCCACCCTCCTATCTTGAATAAATATCCTAGGTTATGTTCCCTAAGCATTTGTTTCTTGGAAGCAGACTGGTCTCATGTGTAGGACTTTAAAAAATCTAGTCTTTTAGAAATATGGAGATGTACAGGTGGAAACATCCGTAAGAATGGCTCCAGGGGGGACTGGCTAAGGACAAAGAGGTGCTTGCTCTTATTCATATGGGGGTGCATTGTTCTTCATTGAAGGGTAAATATATTCTAGCTGGGAACCCTAATTATAATGGAACCTACTCGGTAGCCTATGGTTATCAGGTTCTTGATAAACAAAAGTATGGGAGTCTTCCTATCACTTGGTGGAAAAAGGTGTGGAACAAATTTGCTTGGCCAAAATGTAACTTCTTTCTCTGGTTAGTAGCTCGTAATAAATGCCTCACTTGGAATAATGTGAGGAAAAGGGGATTTTAGGGTCCCTATTTTTATGTCCTTTGCAGTAAGAATGAGGATGACTCTTCTCATTTATTTTTCCAATGCTCCTTTTCCAGAGACATTTGGAACTATTGGTGGAGTGCCTGGAACCATCCATGTTTTTATGTGTTGTACCTGGTGGAGTTTTGGAGTAGTCTGGGTAGACCTCCGGCAAGGCCCCCTTCCTTCGGGTGGCTTGGAATTTGGGCCCTTCTTGCATCATCTGGAAAATTTGGCTCAAATGGAATCGATGCATATTTTATAGTAGTTATTTGGTTGTTCAATAGATCCAGCAAAGGATCATGTATATGGTTCAGGAAACCATCCATAGCAAATGTGATGTGGACCCTCTTTTGGATTCTAGGGAGGAGAAGGTACAACAAGCCCTTGGTCTCTTTAGGGATGGTGTGAACTCTTCTTTCCCTAGTAGGGTTCCTCAGCTCAGCAAGAAGGTTAGGAGAGATGGTTGGTGGAGGCCACCCCCTAGAGGAGTTTTAATAATTTATGTTGATGGATCATCCAAGGGTAATCCTGGACATGCTAGCATTGGTGGTGTTAGGAGAGATTCTACTGGTGGTGTCGGTTTTTTCTTTTCCATTTATAAAGGTGTTCACTCCAACAATTTTATGGAAGCTCTTGCAATTCTTGAGGCCTTGCGGGGGGGGGGGGGGGTTTATCTTGGCTGGCATAGGATTATCTACGAGTCTGAATCTAAAATTATGGTTAATATTTTAAACAGTAAAAGGGTGGAGGAAGTTAATTGGTAGTTGGCCTCTATAGCCGTTTAGATTCTCAGAATGAATGAAGAGTTTGAATTTATATCCTTTGTGCACATTCCAAGGGAATGGAATGTGGTTGCTGATTACCTAGCCAAAAGGGCTTCTAAGCTGCTGGATCCTTGGAGTATCGATAATTGGGAGAGTCTCCCATATGGGGACTCTCAACGCCTATGGGAGTTGATCCATAAGGATGTACATACTTAATGTGGGTTATTCTTGTTTTCTTTTCTAGGTGTCATTATAGTCTAGTGGTTTTATCCAGTTTGGCTATTTATTTGAGTCTTGTTTGGAAGCTCAGTTGTACTCTGTAATCTAGATTTTTTATCAATAAATTTTTACCCCTTTATTAAAAAAAAATCATCAAATCCTAACATATTCATTACCTCTCTAATAGGTAACTTCCAAGGTTGTTGCACATATATTTCAGCTACTTTCATCATTTTATCCTTATTGAGCACCCAATTCATAATTTTCTACATCTCACTAAATGCTCATTCTTTCCAATATGTTAGTTATCCTACATAGCCTATTTGAAACTACAACTAGACATTTACAAACATTTCAGATACTTGCTCGAAGAACAAGTTTATATGTTCATCTATCTCTTCTCCTTTCCAATCAAAAATCCTAAATATAGGTACTTCAATCAGGAAATGTATTCATAATCCTTGATCTATAACATGTGTTTTGTCCTACTCCTCAACTTCCTCCTAATTTGAAGGTTCTTCCCTATTATCTTTTATTAGCCTGATGTTAGTTTCCTCCTATAAAGTGATCTATGCTCTAGTAAATTCTTGCTATTTTTTTTTCTATCCTGATCTCCTCTATATTTATCAGTTCTATAGAAATCTCCTATTCTATTTTTGTTTGACTTTGTTGCAGTTTACTTTGGACCTATATTCCTCTACTAGATCTTGTTGTTCTTAAATCCACTCCTATGATGTTGGTATTAGATTAGGTTGTACACCTTCCTCCATATTTTTCTCTTCAACTGTATTGTGGCTATTGCCACCTCTCATGACAATTCAAAATTATTTCTTTTTATTTTTCTCTTAAGGTGGTGCAACCCCTACTTATCTTTTTATTCTAGGTGGTCTTGTAACCTTCTCAAACAACTATATTGCTTCATTCAACAATTCAAACTCACTTACATCGATCAATATAGGTGATCTCACTACTTCTTTTGGTTGGTTTTCTTCCATTGGTATATTTATTTCCATTACATCTAGTTTATCTACACCTAATTGCACCTCTTTATTTGGGTTAGTGAGCAATACTTGCTACTGCTCACTATGTATAAAAACCTTATCTTGTGACCTATTTCCCTACTCTCGTTGTTACTTTGTCCTTATAGGACTTGGTGTTGGTTCTTCTTCTTCCTCCTTTTGAGGCATTGGCTTCACTTGAAGTAATTTTTCAAGTGTAGTCTCCTATTGTTCTAGATCCAAATATAGCTTCCTGTTGTGACCAATTCAACACGACCCCAAAATTGGGGACCCACCAAAAAAATGGGAATTATGGAAGTTTTGTTTTCTTGTTTGTTGGCATTATTACCATTTTCATGTCATAAAATTATTTGATTTTGGTTTTGTTCTATGATTTATGTTAATGTTTTGTATTTTGAGATTTTGTTGTTTTATGTTTAAAATTGTTTTTCTTGTTTTAGTAAAGTTATTTTTTGTGTTTGTTAATTATGTAGTTTTATTATTATGTTATATATATGATTTGTTTATTGTATGTTTTGTTATGTTGTATTAATTGTTTATGTTAAAGTTTTGTTTTAAGGAAAATGTTTGTTGTATATTTAAAATAAAATAGCATTTGTATTCTTTGTTATGTTAAAATGTAGTTTTGTGGTTCTTTTAATTTTGTTTTGTTTATATTATGTTTTATAATGTGGTTATGTTTATTGTATATTTAAAATAAAAAAAATTAATTAAAAATTATTTGTTTGTCTGTGCAGGTGATCGAGGTGTCAACATGACTTAACCTCTATGTGATTATCGATGAGTCAACAAGAGAGGGGCATATATAAGTGAAACTCTTGTCATAGAATATATAGCACGCGTGTACTGATAAAGGTCTCTTTATGGATTTTTTGTCCAATGTCGGATAAAATGAAATAGTCAAAATGATGTAAATTGGGGGATTTAGCATGAAAGAGATAGCAACATTCAAAATACAGATATAAATTGTTTGAATAAGTGTTTGTTCCTTCGTTGTTAGAGATATAGATCTAGATACAACAATGTGAAGATTGAAAATGGTGGCAATTTAATTATTGATTGGATATCACATGGATGTTATCATCAGGATGTAATGGTTGCCCCTCACATTCGACATGTCTTGGAGTTTAAGGTAGGTACTAAAATAGAAGTAATTTCTAAACTTACAATGTTATTCTTCGATACACTGACAGAACAATTTTCTCCTTAATAAATTTTTACAATAATGGTCAAAGTTGTTTTGGTGCTTATATGAAATGGAGGAATATGTCAATGTGGGTTTAGATGATTCAGTTGAGCACTTTTGACGATGGAAATCTGGATGATGAAGAATGATATGGTTAAAGAAAATAATTTGAAACCTTTGTGTGGACGTTGGAACCAATACCATGAATGGAGAATAGAACATAGATGAAAATCATAGCTAATGAGAATAAAATATGATTTTAGCAAAATTGTGAATTACTGAAGCTATTTTTGGAGGATTTTTCCAGTTAAATCGATTAGGTGTGATCCATCATGATGTGTGGGCTCTACAGTCAAGAACATGCCAACATTGAAGGGAACTTGTCTCATAGTGGGATCGATGAGTCGAACATGGTGGAGGACATCATTTACGAACATATTGTAATTATTGACATGGACCAATGGATTATTTGGATAATGCAAAGATTATAACATCAATTTGTATAGATAATTATGAATAAAATTAACATAGACAAATCCATATTTTATATGATATTTACTACCATCATCATGTGAAGCGAACAACTTGGACCAAGAATCGAATGATAAACAACATTGGGGTTTTTAATACGGGAGTAGCCGCAATAGATGATAATAATCCATCTTGTCTAATGTATAAATGGATGCCAAATATGGTTATGTATAGTCAAATATATGAAAACCATGGATGATCTTTTGAACCTTATTAGTTGGTACCTTTTATAATAATAATAATATCTCTCACTTGAGATGGTTAGAATTTTGGGTTGTTATAGTTGGTATCAAAGCTTTAGGTTTGTAGGGGTAGAAGCTTCCCTGGTAAGGACTTAGATAAGTTTTGACCTAATGGGTGATTTATGGGTAGGTGGCATGGCCATCATAACTATCAATGGATGATAGTATGACTTTTTGAGTACATTGGAGGATGTGAGTAACTAGTAGGTAGGATGCATGAAAGTAAGACTGCAACCTAGCCTAAGAATATTTGTTTGACCAAGAGACTATGGCACCAAATTTAATGAGAAGAGGATTTACAATACCCCCAAGGTAGGCTAGGTCATACAATGCTAGTACTAGACCCCTTGGAGAAATATCGTGAATCTTAAACAAAGTAGTGGAGGACCTCTTTTTCAGATATCCTTAGTTTACAAGAACAATTAGAGTTGTAGAGGGAACAAATGGTTTAGCATGAGCAACTACTAGAGACCTTAGTGAATCAAATTTTCTAATACGGTAAACAAAAAATGAGGATGATAGTAGAGATGCATGAGCCCAAGATTCTATAGAAGGCATTTTTTCTTGCTTGCTAAGCAAAACCTAACCTACGAAAGACCACACCTCTCTTTAACTATGTAGTATTGTCTAAAAGATATCGACAAGACCTAAGGGAAATGAGTGTTGGGTTTATGAAATGGGAGTGAGAACAAAATCTAGGAAGGAAAAATACTACAAGGATGGAAAAGAGTAAAGAAACCCCTCCAACATCGAAACAACAATGACCAATTTTGATTAAGAGGTAAAAGAAAAAGAAGGGAATTATGCAGGTTCCAAAGAGGTTTTCTATGAATCTAAGGGACCTAACTTTGCCAACAAGTATTTGAAATGATTAAGACCAAGCAGAAATACTAAATAACCCAAACACAAGATCTATGCAGCAACTAGAAACAAGAATATGGATGGCCAAACCACACCTATGATTTTGGATGGTACTTTGTTTGAAAAAAAGGTTAATATTTTGATAGATAGTGGAGCTACAAATGGTTTAAATTCTTCTAGCATAGTCAAGGATTTGCCAAAAATATTAAGATTTTTGGCACAAGGGCGGAAAGTCGAGTATGGTTCTGGATATACCTACTCAATGGATCAATTTTTCACTACAACTAAGACTTTTCTACCCAATGGTTCTACCCTGTGAAACTTATATGTAGTCCCACTACATGCCTATGATATTATACTAAGGATGGATTAGCTTAAAGCCCATGAAGCTATACATAGATGGATATTTCAGTTAAGGATAAGTAGAGACTGAGAGTGCATAGCTAGAAAGGGGCTTTCCATCCTCAGATGATTTCTACAATGCAACTTAAGAAAGTCATAAAAAAATGTGTAACATCCAAAGCTTTTATCCTACTTTGTCTTTGCATTATATAGCTTAAGGTTTTTATTTCATAGAGGTAATTATGAAATACAAATAGATAAAGTATGCTTGGATAAACTAGAAGAATTTGTTGCTAAATAAAAATTGTTAGTGGCATTTAAGGCATTTACTTGAATGTTTCTTTGTCTCCTTAGTTAGTTGAGAAATTAGTTACTAATATTGGTTTACTTGGTTAATTAAGATATTTAATGTGTGTTAATCTTGATTAGTGGACAACATTAAAGAAGCATTACATTTAGTGTTATTTTGTTCCTAGATTAGTTACAAGTAAATTGTGATTAATTAAGTTAATTAATTAGTTACTTAGAAATGAAGAAAATATTAGTTTAAGAATTGGTATATGTTGGGTTGTGATTGGAACACCATATTTTCAAAGTCAAACTAACTCCAATCTCTAGACATCATTTATGATGGTCTCATATTCAACAATTTTTAATAATAAAATAATGGTTATGGAGGGAGGGTGAGTTCCATTATAAATAGAGGCATTTGGGAAGGCATTCTTGTCTGAAAATATGGTTTGCATTAGCTTTATTTAAAAATGTTCTTCTAAATAAATTTAGAGGTTTCAAGTTTAATGGACCATTTTATAAAGAAACTTATAAAATTGAATATGACTTGATCTAAACTTGTATGGGTAAGGTGGAAGCTTACGTATAGTAGGCATTTGGGCTAAGTCTAGGTTTTATTATAAAAAAAACAAATAAGAGTGACTCTTGAATGTGTTATAAATAGAGTGGTCTCAAGTTTTATATATAAGAATCCATGTTCCACGATCTTGAGCGTAGGTTTACCTTCGACAAGAACACTTATGCCGCGTTATAGGACTCTCATACCCTATGTAGTATATTTTGGACAACCGTGTCTTAAACTGAGTGATCTAGTTGTGGGATGAGGGATAAGAATCACTATATTTGTAGATATGAAGGTCATTGGTAATGTTTAATAAAAGTGGATTTATTATTAAATATGTGGAAAATTACTAGAAGTTTAATAACTTGGATTTCAGTTTAATAACAACTGTAACATGTGGTAAATTACAACTTTAATTTAATGGACAACTTTAATGTTTGATAAACATGTACAACTTTAATTTAAAGGATAGCTTTAATGTTTAATAAACATGTACAACTTTAGACAAAGTAGACGTATTGTTCTGTGGTCCCGTGTTTATTCAAAGCTATTCAAAACTAATGCATAACCCTTAAAGGTGTTGGAACTATTGGGTTCAATGGGTGAATCCAAGTACTGCAATAGTGGTTGCATCACTGTCAACCGACCAGTCCTCCAATATATTCCTCAAGCTAGATCAAGATGCTCCTCCAACCTAAAAAAAAATTGTAGAAAAATATGTCACTCTAGAAAACAACTTCATATGATCTGGCCAATAGCTATATTGTCATCATTAATGCATCCAATAAACATTACTACATCTGATTTTTTTTTTTAATGCACTCTTGGCTCTAGGATTTGATGAGGAAAAACTACTCTGCTAGGGTTTGATGAAGAAAAACTGCTATGGGGATGGCAACAATTTTCGGAGGAGGTATGAAAAATTGGAGGAATGTCATGATGGCATCAGGTCCGACATAGAGAGTGCATGCTCGTGATATTTTTTCATCTGAAAATGACTAGAAGGAACATGATTTTCTAGTGCATGTCGGGAACCGCTTGTTAAATAACAATGGATGTTTGGAACGATGTGAATCCAGGCCAGTTCTAGTGGTTCAACCAGAATCGGTGGTGGAAGATGTGGAGTATCTAACCAAACATGCCCTTATTGGTAAATTTTTGGGCATCTAAATTTATCTCCCCTTTGTGGAGGCTTGGGTTAGGAAGACTTGGAATCCTGAAGGTGATTTGGAGGTGATGTTGAGTACGAACAACTATTTTATGGTAGTTTTCTCTTGTATTGCAGATTGTAACAAAGCATTTGAAGGGGGTACTTATTTCTATAACCAAGTGGGACTCTTTATTAAACCCTGACATGTGGGTTTCAACCCATCAGAGGAGTGACCATCGTGGGTTCTAGTATGGGTGCGGCTTCCATGGCTCCCATTGGAATTATGGAGAACTGATATCTTGCATAATATTGCCCTTCTTCTTGGGAAGCCGGTTGGACCGTCACAATAGACAATGGATAAAAAGGTAATCTCTATTGCTCGTATTTGTGTTGAAATTAACTTAAATAATCCTATTCCAAATTCTATTGAAATAAAATTTGGATCAACTACATGGGTTCAAAAAATTGACTATGAAGCTCTTCCATTTCATTGTTGGATTTACTGTGAATATGGCCTCCTGCAAAGAAATCGCCCTAAGTTTATCTTGCCTATGGCTTCAAATCCTGGGCCCTATCGGTCTAGACAAAGTTTGGATAAAGGAAAAGCCTCGATAAAGGAAGGGTAACAAGATAAGGAAGGTTTTGTTTTGGTAAAATCCTGAAATAGAGGATGAAGGGCAAACAAAGACCTTAAGGATAGCCAACCAGATGCTCTACTCAACCATTTTTAAATATTAGATGATCTTTATCAATGCATGGAGATACCTGAAATGTCGCTACCTGATGCAAATATAAAAATTCTGAATCAGATGTCTCTTATTGAGGGGGAACTTAAGGAATCAGATATAGGGGGTTTAAATGAAGAACAAAGGGATTTGGATCTGAGTATAGGGGATATGGTTGCGTCAAGCCCTATAAGGGAAACTATTTTGGAAAGTGGTACAGATTTAGTTATGCCCTCTCCTACTCAGGCACTGATGCAGTCATCCTTGGACTTCTAAACTCCTACAGTGTTGGGATTGCAGCAAAAAATAATTAAAAAACATTTTTCGGATAAGAATATGAAGGTGGGTCGAAAGAAAGACCAGGATAAAATTAAGTTAATGAGGGAGACTTTGGTGGAGTTAGTATTGGTGAGAACATTGGACTCCCATTTTTATAACCCCCAAAAATTATTATCATCTCATGGAATGTAAGGGGATTGAATAACATCCCAAGCAAAAAATTGTCCGTGATTTAGTTCGTGCACATTCTCCGGATGTGGTGTTTATTCAGGAGACTAAATTAGCTATTGATAGTATGTTAAATATTACTCCAAATTTTTGGATAATGGGGCAATGAAAATGTATTGGTGCATGTGGATATGCTAGTGGTGTCGCTTGTTTATGGGATCCGGTTAAGATATCCCCTCTTACTTGGATTTCCAATAGATGGTCTATTTCAATGGTCGAACATGATAATGAATCTGATGAAATCATCCTACTTACGAATGTGTATTCTCCTATTGATTACAATGGTAAAGTGAATGTATGGAAGCACATTTGCTTTGTGAGAATTTTGGTTCCCATGTACCCATGTATTTTGGCTGGAGACTTCAAATCTATCACTTTTCTAGAGGATAAATGTGGTGGGGTGGACCGTCTCGAGCCTTTTTATTTTGTCTTCAGTGCTCATATCCAGGACATAAAATTGGTTGAAATCAAGCTAGATAATGGGATATTTACTTGGCACAATAGAAGGTGTGGGGAAGCTTCTATCTCAGAGAGACTATATAGGTTTTTGATATCCAGTTATTGGATGGGTAATAATAGAGGTGCTAGTTCTGTGATTCTGGAGGGTAGGGGATCTGATCATTGGCCTATCAAAATCTTTGATTTGGAGTTAGGGCTAAAAAATAATCCCTCCTTTAAGTTTCAACTTATGTGGCTTCGTGATCCTAATCTTCATGATTTCATGCGAGGCTGGTGGACCACCGACAAAACTCCTCATGGCACCACTATGTATTCCTTTATGAAGCGACTACAATTTGTAAAACATAAATTGAAGAGATGGAATAGACTAAATTTTGGTAACCTTTCCTTAGCTAAGTTGGTAGCTCTTATGAGGATGGAAGAAGCTTCAAGGAATATTAGAGATCAGGGATTCACGAAGGAGCTTCTTGTTGAGGAATCTGAGGCTACGAAAGACCTTGTTGAATGGGAACTGAGGGAAGAAATTTTTTGGAAACAAAAAGCTCGAGTAGATTGGCTTAAGGAAGGGGATAGGAACACAACCTTCTTTTATAACTCAGTTAAGGCTCACCATAATGGTAACCTGATTACCTCTCTTATGAATTCTTAGGGTGCCCTGCTCTCTTCTTTCAAGGATATTTTAGAAGAGACTAAGAGGTATTTTTCCTCTCTCTTAAAGGAGGACTCCCTATTAGATGATGAGAATGAAAAGATTATTCTAAACTGTATTCCAGTGATTGTTTCTAGAGAGATGAATGAGCACTTTATGGGTTCTATTTCCCTTTAGGAGTTGGAAAATGTTATATTCAATATGAAAAAAGGAAAAGCCTCAGGCCTAGATGGATTCCTGATAGAGTTTTATCAGGAGTTTTGGGATTTAATCAAATTTGATCCTTTGGAGGTGGTCCATGAGTCCCAAAAGAACAAACAGATGCTAAGGGCCCTAAATGCTACCTTTGTGGTGCTTATACCCAAAAAATATGGAGCAAATTCCTTGGATATGTTCAGGCCTATTCCTCTCTACAATGTTGTGTATAAGATCATCACAAAAATTATTACTAAGAGGATGAAGATATGGTTGATAAAAATCATCTTTGAGGAGAAAGGAGGGTTTGTTCCTGGTTGAAAAATCTTGGATGGGGTTGTTATTACTACATAAGCCATTCACTCGATGGAAACTTCTAAGGAGAAAACTATGTTCATTAAGTTGGACATGGCCAAAGCCTATGATCGGGTCAGATGGTCCTTTCTTAAGAAAGTTCTTCCTAGTTTTGGATTTGAGGAGGAATGGATTAGATGGGTGATGAGTTGTGTTTCTTCTTCCTCATTCTTTGTTCTTGTTAATAATGAGCCATTAGAGCTATTTGAGGCCTCAAGGGTATTGAGGCAAGGAGATCCTTTATCTCCTTATTTTTTTATCATTATGGCGGAAGGGTTGGGAAGATTGCTCAAGTCTCAAGTCATGTAGGGTCTCATTCAGGGGTGGAAGTGGGATAGTAGTTTGCCACCTCTTTTCCACCTTCAATTTTTTTATGATACTACTTTGTTGGGATTTTCCACTATCAGGGAAGCTAGCAATATTAGATAGTCTCTTGACATATATCTTGGTACTTTTGGACAGTTGATTAATGAGGACAAGTCTTCTATTTTCTTCTTCAATACCCCTCCTCTTATTCAAGCCAGGATTGCTCACATTCTAAGATTCCAGGTTGGGACTCCCCCTTTCATTTATCTTGGTATTCCAATTTAATATCACCCTCTACCTAGATCTTCTTGGTAGTCTATGCTTGATAAGTTTATGAGGAAGGTGAATCACTAGACTTTCAAATGGCTATCCACTATAGGTAGAGTGTTGCTTTTGAAATATGTTGTTCAAGCTTTACCCATTTAAAGATGTTTTGTACAAATAGCTCGCTCTCACTTCATCAAGGACATGGATGCTTTGTCAAGACAATTTTTATGGTCTGGAAAACTTGATCAATATAAATAGAGTTTGGTTAGGTGGGATTCTATATATAGGCCGATGCAAGAGGGAGGCCTTGGGTTGCGATAGACAACTATTTTTGGGTAGGCTTTGGTTACAAAACTTTATTGGAGATGGTGTACCCCTCAAGATCATATTTGGGCTAAAATATTATCTTGTAAATACTTGAGAGGTATTTCTAAGGCTGAAATACCTAGAGTAAGCTTGGTTGGTAAAGGTTCGATTATCTAGGACACTCTAAAAAGAGGAGCTAATTTAATCAAGTAGGGTTTGTTATGGATTTGCAATCGGGGATCAAATGCTCTTTTTTGGGAGGATTATTAGGATGGCCACCCTCATATATTGAATCAATATCCTAGGTTACATTCCCTAAGCATTTTTTTATTGGAAGCAGGTTGGTCTCATGTGGAGGACTTTAAAAAAATCTAGTCTTTTGGAAATATGGAGATGTACAGGTGGAAAGATCTACAAGAATGGCCCCAGGGGGGACTGGCCAAGGACAGAGAGGTGCTTGCTCTTATTCTTATGGGGAGGCCTTTTTCTTCATTGAGGGGTAAATATATTATTTCTTGGAACCTTGATCCTAAGGGAACATACTTGGTAGCCTATGGTTATCAGGTTATTGATAAGCAAAAGTATGGGATTCTTCCTATCAATTGGTGGAAAAAGGTGTGGAACAAATTTGCCTGGCTAAAATGTAACTTCTTTCTATGGTTGGTGGCTCATAGTAAATGCCTCACTTGGGATAATGTGAGGAAGAGGGGATTCCAGGGTCCCTCATTTTGTGTCCTTTGCAGTAAGAATGATTATGACTCTTCTCATTTATTTTTCCAATGCTCCTTTTCCAAAGACATTTGGCACCATTGGTGGAGCGCCTGGAACCATCCATGTTTTCATGTACTGTCCTTGGTGGAGTTTTGGAGTAGTTTGGGCAGACCTCTAGCCAAGACCCTCTTCCTTCGGATGGCTTGGAATTTGGGCCCTTCTTGCATCATCTGGCAAATTGGGCTCAAACAAAACTGACACATATTTTAGGGTATTTTATATGGTTGTTCAATAGATCTGGCAAAGGATCATGTATATGGTTTAGGAAACCATCCATAGCAAATGTGATGTGGACCCTCTTTTGTATTCTAGGGAGGAGAAGGTACAACAAGCCCTTGGTCTCTTTGGGGATGGTGTGAACTCTTCTAGCCCTAGTATGGTTCCTCAACTCAACAATAAGGTTAGGAGAGATGGTAGGTGGAGGCCACCCCCTAGAGGAGTTTTAAAAATTAATACTGATGGATCATCCAAGGGTAATCTTGGACATGTTGGCATTGGTGGCATTGGGAGAGATTCTACTAGTGGTGTCAGTTTTTTGTTTTCCATTTATAAGGTGTTAACTCCAAAAATTTTATGGAAGCTCTTGCAATTCTTGAGGCCTTGCAGAGGGGGTTTTCTCTTGGCTGGAATAGGAATATTTTTGACTTTGACTCTCAAATTGTGGTTAATATTTTAAACAGTAAAAGGGTGGAGGAATTTAATTTGCAGTTGGCCTCTATAGCCGTTCAAATTCTCAGAATGAGTGAAGAGTTCAAATTTATATCCTTTGTGCACATTCCAAGGGAATGGAATGTGGTTGTTGATTACCTAGCCAAAAGGGATTCTGAGCTGTTGGATCCTTGGAGTGTTGATAATTAGGAGAGTCTCCCATCTGGGGACTCTCAACACTTGTGGGAGTTGATCCACAAGGATGTACAGACTTAATATGATTTATTCTTTTTGTCTTTTCTAGGTGTCATTCTAGTCTAGTGGTTTTAGCCTGTTTGGCTGTTTATTTGAGTCCTGGTTGGAAGCTCAGTTGTACTCTATAATCTAGATTTTTTATCAGTAAATTTTTACCCCTTTATTTTAAAAAAAATGTAAAACTTTAATTTAATGGACATATTTAATTTTTAATAAGCATGTACATCTATTACTATAAATTTAATAAACTTGGATTTGTTATTAAATATATAAAAAAAAGAAGTTTAAGTTTACCCAAGAAAAATTTATATGGGTAGCTTGTCCATTTATGGTATAAAGTTTTAAAATGTTCATGAGTCTATGAATATCTCTAGTCATGAACAATAGAAGTTTTTTCTAGGTTGAAAACTTAGAGTGACTTACATTAAAGGGAATAATCCTTTTTGAAAATATGTGGTAAACATAGTTTTGTCTACTCTTAGAGAGTTTGATAGATTATGATGGATGTTTTTGGCCAAATATAGCAAAGATGCTAGTAGTAGATTCTTTTGACATTATGGTTTTATGTTATGAACAAGATTGTTCAAATGTTATTTCTAAGTGCTTACATATCTTGAGTCTTGGTAACAAAATTGTATAATGACACATTTTACCATACTATGATTCCAATGCATTGTACAATAGAATCATGTTTACACAATCATGCATGCTAAATTAAGAAATAAAATATTGTGAAGACATAGTCTAATATGGAAGAAAGGGTAATTGGCTTGCATTTATTGGGAACATATGGTGGTTCTACGTAGCCATGTCAATGAATGCAGTTAGTATAGATTTAAAAGCATATTTTCTGTGTGAGGAAATATGGGATGAAAGGAATGGGAAAAGTTAATTCTTAGGAAAGTATGGGATTTCCTACTCTTGAATTATGTTGGATGCTTGGTTGCTGAAAAAATGTATGCATTCTATGGATTACTATTGCATGGCATTTTGTAGTTAGATATGCATGTTCATAATTTGGATTATCCTGATCCTGAGTAACCTATCACCTAGTACTGGTTGGACTACAATAACTATTCCTAAAGAACCTGATGAACCTAAAAGAGATTTGAAGACCTAAAGAAGTTGTTATTGTGTTCAACTGAATAAGGCTATTATTTTGATATTAAAAGCTATCTGTAAAAGACATGATGTAATAGCTTGTAAGAATTTATGACTCATTAAAAAGGTTTCATAATGTACCTTATAAATATCTGATTGTATAGGCTATAATCAGTGTAAACCTCTTTGAAGTATTATGTTCTGAAAATAAATTGTTTACCTGATCTAATATATATTACTTGAATTCACAAGTGGTTGCTATGAGAATGAATGGTTAAATTGGATCTTTATAATTCTATAAGTATAAATATGGAAACAAAATATGAACATACACATATCAAATATTATACAAATGAGAGATCTAAATAGTTAAAATTCAATGAGACAAAGTGGTAGACAACATATGTCTATGAGAATCGATTGGCTGATTCCCTTAACAAACCATATGGGGTATGGTTGGATGGTTAAGCACTGCACCTAAAAATATTATATCATTGGAAAACAATGAATAGTCATCAAGGCATACGCTTAAATCTAGGTTGAAAGATACCTATGGTTGTAACTAGTTTAACTTAGAGTTAAACTTAAAAAAGAAATGAGTGTTTTGGTTGAAACAAAATAGAATTTTTTTTTTGATCATTATGGGACACTGGCCACTCCCATACACATGGATAAGCTCTGATCAAGTTGATTCCTATTTGGTGCATATCCTTGGAAACTCAGGTGACTACTTATTCAATGGAAAAATATATATGAAAGACTCCCATACATATGTAAGTTTTTAAAAAAAATGATGATGATGGTTAGTTTTTGTTGGGTAATTTGGGGTTATTACAAATGGTGGTATGGTCTATATCATAAAGTTGATCCAAAATACTAAGGAGGATAAAAAGGAAGAGTTTTTTGATAAATACCCAATACTACAAGAATTTGGGGATGTCTTCCTTGAATATCTTCCAGGGTTACCACCTAAGTGTGAATTTGGCTTCACCATAAAATGGTTGTCTGGTTCAAAACCTATTCATCGAACACCTTATAAGATGAACCCCATAGAAATGTAAGAATTATAGGTACAACTATGATGATTATTGGAAAATGGGTTAATTAAATCTAGCATATCACCATAGGGTGCATCGGTTATTTTCATTAGAAATAAATATGGTTCACTAATGTTGTGCATAGATTACAAAATGCTAAGTAAAACAATTCTAAAGAATAGGTATCCTTTACCTAGGATTGAGGATCTTTTTGATCAACTTAAGGGTGCCACCATATTTTTAAAGATTTATTTAAAATTAGGATACCATTAGCTAAGAATCCATGAGGATTACACCCATAAGACTACTTTCAAGACTAGGTATGGGCATTATGAGTTTATAGTCTTGCCTTTTGGACTATCCAATGCCCTAATAGCCTTCATGAATCTGATGAACAGTGTGTTTAGGGAACTGTTAGATTAGTTTGTCCTAGTTTTCTTAGATGATATTTTGATATATTCCTAAAATAAGGAGCATGACAAACATTTAAGAAATGTGCTCAACTTGTTGAGAAGGAATCAACTCTATGGGAGTTTATCAAAATGTGACTTCTATGTTCTAAAAGTACAATATCTAGTACATATTATATTTTTTGAAGGGATAAAAATTAATCCTAGGAATATAGAGGCCATTTTGGTTTGGCCTCCACCGACTAATATACCCAAAGTATAGAGTTTCATGGGTTTGATAGGGTATTATAAGTGATTCGTAAAGGATTTTTCCAAGATAACATGTTCCACAACCAACCTTAAGAGAAAAGGAAAATAATTTATGTGGACATATAAGTGCGAAGCCATATTTGAAATGCTTAAATAGAAGCTCACCACTGAACTTATTCTCAATATTTTAGATCCACAATAAAAAAATTTAGTATCTACTGATGCAAATTTGGAAGGTTTGGGAGGAGTTCTATCCCAAGATGAGTCAATTATAACATATGATTTGAGGAAGCTAAAAATAAATAAATTTAACTATGCTACACATGGTTTGGAATTAGAAACAGTTGGTCATGCCTTAAATATTTGGTGGCACTATCTATTATGAAATCCTTTTGAGCTAATGACCGACCACCAAAGCTTGAGGTATATCTTTACTCAACCAATGCTTAATGCTCAAAAAAGAAGGTGGATCGAGTTCTTAGTTGAGTATGAATTTGGTATAGAATATATCAAGGGCAAGAAAAATAAGGTTGTAGATACCTTGAACAGAAGAAGGCATATAGCTACTTTGTTCTATCATCACATAGATTTAATAAAAAAATTAGGGAAAAGCAAGCACGTGATCAATTTTGCCATGAAATACAAGTAAGGATGGAAAGGAAATCTAATGATAGTAAGTATTTTGACATGAAAAATGGACTCTTATATTTTAAGGATTAGGGTGGTGTTAGTCAAAAAGTGACTAACTAAAAAAAATGGCTGATGCACCTTTTTTGCATATTTTCAAAGAAGATCGAAGTAGCCCATATGCTAAAGAACAAAAAAAAGCAAAATACACTAAGGAAGAAAAGTTTCATTATTTCGTGACATGTCGAGTTTTCACAATGAAAAGCAGCAAAGAGAGAAAGCAGAGGGAAAAGTCACGATTTCATGATGTTGCCCATTTTCGCCAAGTCCATCAATAAAAGGGTAGAATTCAAGGAGAATATCGCGATTTTGTGACATGGCTTATTTTCATGAGAAGAATAGCAAAACTGCTAAAGAGAGTAAAAGTGTCATGATTTCGTGACATGTCCTTTTTTTGCGACATGTCCCTTTTTTGTGGCAAAAAGCAACAAGAGAGCAAGGAGGCGGAAGTGTCGCAATTTCACAACATGTCACGTTTTCACTATCAAAACCAAGACAAAGAGCTAAGGACGCGGAAGTGTCATGATTTCATGACATGTCATGTTTTCACAATCAAAAAGAAGAATTAGGCTAAAGATAGAAATGTCACGATTTCGCAACATGTTGCATTTTCATGACTCAAGAAGGGCAGACAAGCAGAGAAACAAGAGTGTATTTTTGGCAACTAGGGCATGCACTGACATCATGTGTTGATTTATGAAGAATGGTTAGTTGATTATAACATGGTAGGTCTGTTGGATGATTGCAGAATAACAAGCTCATCTAAATTTAGCCAGAAGGAAATCTATCTAATCTGTGAGAAATCCATTGTATATTCTTAGAAACTGTAGATAGTTACTTGTAATTGATTGAGGAAATTAAATGTATATAGTAGAAGATACTCTTTTTAGGGTATAAATAGGAGTGAGTCGATCATGAAAATTTTTGACTCTTGGACGTTTACAAAATTGATGTACATGTTACTGGATTACAAGCAATAAAAGATATTCTCCCTCTGGATTCTAAAATTCTGTATGCGAGTGTATGTATCTGGTTTTTAACTTTTATTTATTTTAAGTTTTATAATGTATCTGTTCTGAAATTTGAACTGTGAATGTATAAACCTTATCTCTAGAGTTGAAGATTAAATATATTTACATGTATTTAAATGAACATTTTAAATCGCACTCAGGAATTCATGTTTTCTATAGGAAGATATAAAGAAAATCTGAAGATAGTAATCTACATCATCATTTTTTAGTTGTTGTCTAATCTGCACCATGAGAAAAGTTCTAGCTTCAGCTATATTTCAATTATCTCTTGTTTTCCTTTTCTCTAAAAAACTCAAAGGAACCAGCTTTCTCTGGAGATTAGACAGATGACCTCAAGCAAGGTTTGTCTATTCAATGTTGGCAAAGTCTAAGGTGCAACACTATTAATCGAAGGCAAATTTTGTTCTAACAGTTTTTGGCACACCTGGTGGGACTAGTAAATCCCACAGTATTATATAATTTTTGGTGTTTTACTTTAGAGCCTTTTGTTTGAAAACCTCAAGAAAAAAACTACCTAGCGACTCCGTTGCAATAAAATTTAGACCATAAAAGAAATACCTTGTCTAATTTTTTTTTGTTATATAGCCATATGATAACCAGATCCTAAGCTAGAAACTTCAAAGAACCCATCGAGTTCTTTGAGCTACATCTTGAAAGCCTAAAGGCACACCCTGTGCTAGTCGCACGATCAAATCCACCTGGCACCATTAGCACCTCTTTAACACCCATTGTAGGAGCATCTGCAAGAAATCCTATAGTAGTTGTAACTCCTTTAGCAACCATGGTAGCTGCCCCTGCCCCAGCGCATCTCATGTGGAATCAAACTGGTCCTTTGAACTTGGGAGCACAAAACCAAATTCCACAAGCTGCACTAAAAGCATTGCCAACTTTTGATGGAACAGGAAAAACAATAGATGAGCACTATTTAGATGTATCATCACTAGCATCTATTTACAATATCACTCAGGAAGATGTAATGGTTAGATTGCTGGTTATATCTTTGAAAGGAAATATGCTCTATTGGTATACAGTGCTTCTCGTTGGATCCATTACTTCTTGGGTAGTGCTTGTCATTCGTCTGGTTGATGAATTTAATATACATGCAGATCCTTTCACATTGCTGAATCAATTCACTGTCATTGAGAGGCATCCACAAGAAGAAATCTAGGATTTCAACATCAGATTTACCATAACTTGTGATAGAGTACCTCAGGGCATAAAACCCACATAAGAACAAGCTATATGCTATTATTTAAGGGCTTTTGATTCAAATCTTAGTATGATAATAAGGAAATCCCATATAACCACTTTTCTTGAGATCTATCTAGAGGCAGTAAAGGGCGAATCTGATCTCATCGCTACAAAGAAATATCCATAAAAGAGTCTATTGCCAATTGTACCTGAACTTTCCCAAGTGTCAATTTCTAAATTTCCTATACTCCCATCAATGCAGGCTCTCCTAGCTATAGCCGCACCTCCTACACTCCTTGCATTACCAGCCCTACCCCTTGCATCAGCTCCCCTGAATGACCAGTATAGGACCATAATCAATACAATGAAAACATTGTCAAATGAAATGGCATCCATGAAAAATATGGAAGCTGAACGGAATCTCCAAGCAAGAAGATTTCCATAGATACAAAAATATGGTGCTTCAATGAGTGGTAGAGGGAAATATAGAAAAACTGTTGTGTATACGAATGATACAGGAGATAATGGAGAACCCACTAATTATGATTACTGGTGTA
The DNA here is from genome assembly GCA_028583015.1 of Wollemia nobilis. NCBI lineage: Eukaryota > Viridiplantae > Streptophyta > Pinopsida > Araucariales > Araucariaceae > Wollemia > Wollemia nobilis. The sequence goes on along the minus strand of JAQPPZ010001711.1, from coordinate 1,634,838 downwards.
ACACTTACAACGATTCTCATGGAGAATATTAATGCATGATTCATCAACATCATGTGCAAGTGGTTATTAATGAGAGATTCAAAGAAACTAGCAAGGGACAAGTGAACATAATCAAAGAAGTCCACCATAATTTGGCAATGCCATCCATGGAACAAGTCTCAGTCCTAACAAGATCAAGAAAAAAGTCATTACAAGTTGACCCTAAGGAACTCCAACCACTAAGTTTTCCTCCTACCCCTAGGGCGACTCCACAAAAAATCTAGTCTAATGAGAAAGGACGTTCTGACCCTCCTTAGACTTCTGCGACTACACCAAGAAAATAATTTCCTCCTAGAAAAGGGAGTGAGACTCAAGAGCAAGCGAAGGAAAGACTCAAATTTCCTTCATTGACAAAAATACAAAGAACAGAAGCCATGCAGGTCTATAGAGACAGATATGACACATCGACTAGTGGAAAGGAGAAAAGTGCTAAGGTATCCCCAGCTGCAACCCTTTCGTTCAACATTGTAGAAGAAATGAAGAGGACTCCTTCCAAAATAAGCATGTATGATGCACTTCAAATTCCTGGTCAGATTGACCTCCTCCAAGAATCCCTAAATTTAAAGAATGATACCTCCTTCTCAAATGTTATACAAGCAAATGTTATGTCAACCTTTGGGAAAAATAAACCGCCCCCATTCTATCTATATTTGCAAATGGAGGGGTGGATAGTTCACAATTGCATGATTGATTTAGGGGCCGCAACTACGATGATGTTGAAAGCCGTATGTGACATAATGGGGATGGAATATACTCGGAGTCATCCTGGTGTGTTGCAATTAGATGGTACTCCAATAAAATTTGTTGGGGTGATCAAAGATATCCCTATTCAACTCCACAGAATACCAGAAGTAGTCATCATACAAGAGGTAGTCGTTGTAGACTTAGAACCATATTTTAGTATGTTTTTATCCAAAGAGTTCAAAACAAAATGGGTGGTTATCTGTCTATATATTATTCTCATTTAGAGGTACCTTTCAAAGGTAAAAGATTCAAGATCTACAATGAAAAATCATCTACTTTTCACATAGAAATACTGGAGGAAACAACCATCGTCAACATGATGTCTGAGGAATTAGAAAATATAGATTTAATGGAAGAAACCCTGGAGGAACTCCAATATAAGGATCGGTTTTCAATGAAGAACTTCAATTCTATGGTAGAGACAGAAATGCGAAGCTATTCCATTGAGAAACCAAAAAATTTCCTTGTTGTTGTCCCTAAAATAGATGATTTGGCTAACCAGTTATGGAAATTATACTTTGATGGGTCAAGGTGCAAAAATGGAGCAGGAGCTGAAATTGTTCTGATTTCACCTACTGGAAAATAAAAAGTCTTTTCATATAGGTTTACATGGAGTTGCACCAATAACGCAACTGAATATGAAGCTTTGTGTTTGGGACTTAGGAAAGCTGAAAAACTGGGTGCAAACAGCTGCTGATCTATGGAGATTCAAAGCTGATTGTTAAACAGGTTACTGGAAAATGCATTTGTAAGCAACATTACCTAAGGGCTTACAAAAATAAATTGTTGGATCTATTGGAAAATTTTGAAGCACTAAACATAAAATACATTTCCAGAGAGAAGAACACACATGTAGACCTTTTAGCGTTAGTAGGATCCAATTTTTGCCCAATCAATAATGTTATTCAGAAGTCTAAAATAGTCAAACTTATATACAGGCCTTCTGTGCCTGACAAGGACATTTTCTGGCAAGTATTTGAGAATGATGAGAAAATCCTGGATTTTTTGATTCATGAGATGAATTGCTCTACAGATAGATTTTTACAATAAGAGGACGAAGAGAGCCTTATTCAACTAAAAAACAATCATATCCCTAGGGGACTGATCACCCTGGAGAGCCTTTTTAACAATAGCGACAGAGTTGTAGGTCAAAGGTTCAAGGTAGATGAACGCCGGTATAAATAAGTAGAACTAGAACCGTGCATGATGATCAAAGTAGGGACCGATTGTACAAAAATAGAATTAGAGCAAATAAAACGGTTATGTAGATAGTATCCATATATAATAGCCTAGAATTATAGTGATCTAAAAGTGTACAAGAAAGAGGTCATTCAACATACCATTGAACTAGAGGAAGGAGCTAAACCTTTTAGGCAAAAGCAGAGGCCTATGAATCCTAAAATTGAAGCCTTAATGAAACAAGAGTTATTAAAACTCCTACAGGCTAAGATAGTATACCCAATCAAGCACTCTACCTGGGTGGCAAATTTGGTCCCAGTCCGCAAGAAAAATGAAGAAATAAGACTATGCGTCGATTTCAAAAATTTGAATGGAGCCTCTTTAAAATATCACTATCCTTTACCCCATATTGACCCAATCCTTCAAACTATGGTAGGAGCAGAAAGGTTTTCTCTGTTAGATGGCTTCTCTGGTTACAATAAATTTTGGGTGAGAAATGAAGATCAATTTAAGACTACATTCACCACTAAGTGGGGGACATTTGCATACCAAAGGATGCCCTTTGGTTTATCTAACACAAGAGTAACTTTTCAAAGAGCCATGGACATAGCTTTTGGGGAGCTTGCAAATAAAATTATTGTCATCTATTTAGACGACATGACTATATTTTTTCACAACAAAAAGGACCATGTCACTCATCTACGACAAGTATTTGAGAAATGTAGAGAATTTGGAATATCATTAAATCCTAAAAAGTCTATTTTTGTTGTGGAAGAAGGAATACTCCTTGGGCATGTTATCTCTAAATCTAGGCTTTCAATTGACCTTGATAGAGTGAAGGCGCTTCTTGAGTTTTCACTTCCAGTTAACAAGAAAGGTTTGCAGTCCTTCTTTGGGCAAATAAATTTCGTCAGAAAATTCATTACAGAATTTGCCCAAATAGTTAAACCAATGGCTGAATTATTGAAAAAGGATGCTCCTTTCAAATGGACATATCCAAGGAAAGAATCTTTCCAAAAAATTCTAGAAACCATAACTCAAGCTCCTATGTTAGTTAACCTTGATTATTCTCGAGGTTTCATACTATATGCTGTCAAAGAACAAGATAGTTATACTGTAGTTCTCACTCAGAATGGAGCGGATGATGAAGAAATACCCATAGCCTTTCTGAGTTCCACCATGCATAAACATGAGGAAAGGTACATATTCATAGATAAACAAGTATATGCAACTATGAAATCCTTGAATAAGCTAAAACACTTCTTATCCTAGAGTCGGACGATGGTTTATGTTATTCATCCCAATGTAAGGAACTTCATAATTCAAGGAGAACTGGGTGAAAAAGAGTTGGATGGGTGACTCGCATCCAAGAGTATGATGTAGAAATACATCCTACTAAAATAGTCAGATAGGGAGAGCTTTGTGCCAGTAATTGGCCAAGCAAGCTGCAATTGGATATGGGGAGAGCCACCCCATCATGGCAAACACTGAGCAACATCAATATAGAGTAAGTTCAGGTTGGGTCGATGACTTTGTGAGGTACTTTCAAACTGGTTCATGACTTGAAGATATGAATTCTTCCCAGAGAAGGAGATTCATAACCCAAGCATTAAAATATACCCTTTGAATAGAAGGGTTGTATAGGCTTAATATCGATGGTGTATTGTTGAAATGCATTCTTGATAATGAAAAGTAGAAAGTGTTAGATGAATTTCATGGGGGTCTCTCAGGGGGACATTATGCAGGCCAAACCACAGCTTTGAAGATCCTTAGAGCTAGATTTTATTGGTCTTCTATCTTCCTAGATGCATTCAAAGTGACCCAGAGGTGTGAAAAGTGTCAGAGGTATGTGGGGAGAAATAGGAATGCACCTATACCTTTAAAATCTATTCAAGTCAAGGAACCATTCCAGCAGTGGGGGTTGGATTTCGTAGGTATAATAGAGCCAAATTCATCATTAGGCCACAAATACATTCTCACTGCCATGGACTACTTCACTAAGTGGGCAGAAGCAGTACCCACAAAGAAATCTATGGTGATAGAATTTTTCAAGATTCTAATCACAAGGTTTGGCATACCAGACTCTTTGATTACAAACAACGGTTCTCCTTTCACTAGTGCAAAGATGATCGAATTTTTCAGTCGATATGGAATTTACTTGAAGACTTCCTCTAATTATTACCCACAAGGTAATGGATTAGCTGAGTCTACTAATAAGAATATTTTAAGAATCCTGAAAAGAACATTAGAGGATAATAAGAAGAACTAGCACTCACTCCTGAATCACGCCCTATGGGCCGACAAAATTTCAATCAAGAAATCAATCAATACATCACCATATGCTTTGGTTTATGGCAAAGAGGTTGTTTTGCCAATTCATATGGATATACCCACATTGAAATTGCTAAACCAAGTTATTGAAGATGAATGCCATCCAATGGATGCCCGACTGATGCAACTTCTGCATCTAGAAGATTCTATGGAATAGGCCTATAATAATCATCAAAAACATATGTTGAAAATAGTCGGGTGGTTCGATAAGAAAACCACTTTCAAGAAATTCAAAATAGGTGACCTGGTGTTAAAATGGAACGTCAAGAAAGCGAAACTAGGACATCATGACAAGTTTGACACGTTCTGGGAGGGGCCAGTTGAAATTATTTCAGAAAAGCAATCCAATGACTTCTAGTTAAAAGATCAAGATGGATGGGTTCTACCCATCACGGTGAATGTATTTCACCTAAAATTATATTTCCAGTAGAAGGGACAGATCACCATTATATGTATAGTATATTATAAGTTTGAGTTTTGTAAATATTCCTTTTTTATGGACTAATAAGAATCATTTTTGAGGACTATTAGAGTTTGAAATTTTGAATAAAATCTGGAGGGAAAAGTCCACCCTTGTTATTTTGTATTTTCAAATCTGGAGCTGCCGCATGGTCACCTAAGAGTCGACAAGAGGGAATCAATAAAAGAATGTTTTGAAATATATTATGTGTGCTTCTCGAAATATTTCTAAAAAGACCCACTACCAAATATTTCTAAGCAACCACGTGCCCAGGATTCAGTGGAAGAAGACAATTAATCTGTCAGGTAGCATCTTTTTTGGCATGGGATAATTCCTAGTCCCCAAGTGGGTTTTTAATGAGCTAGCGAGCATTTTTAGGAGTTTCATAAGGAATGTGGTGAGAATGGGAACCAAAGAAATATGGACAAATCAAATCAACCAACCGTCATTTAATGCATTAATTTTGCATGTCCTCTCAAGCTACATAAAATTAAATTCAAGGATTTGGAAAGGCATTTCGCCATTTGCAAACTTTTTGAAACTCCTAAAGAAGAAAAATAAGTGAGTAACTATCTCTGTAACGCTTAAAAATCTAGAAATCTCGCAAACAACTTTTATACCACCACACTATAGCATAGTGAGGAAGAAGTTGTGAAGCAATCAGAAGAAGTTCAAAGTCTGTGTACCTGATAATTCATAATGGCCTTGAAGAAGGCAAAGAACTAGGTAGCATCTACCTCATCACCCCCAACTACTTCGGTAGTAAAAATAAGGGAGGAGAACAGCACTAGTTTTATTGACAGAGACTCTCGAATTGCAGATACAATAATAACATGGAAGGACTCGACGGAGATTCGAAGCAATATAAAGAACTAGATAGCGACTAGGGTTTCTACATCTTCTCCTTCAACGTTTGCATACCATTCTTTCTTGTACTGGTATGTATATATTCCTGTTCATCCCTGCCCAGAATTGGTAAGGGCAATTGCAAATTTCTATGATGAAAAGGAGAGAAAGGTTAGAGATTTTTCAGGGAAGGTTCTGTTTTCTCCATCCAAAGATGCTTTTGTTTTTGCTTTTGCTGTGGGCCATGTACCTTTCTTAGAACATAAGAATTTTGACCCCTTATAACAAGCTACATATTTTGGCTCATCCAAAAATGTGAAGGGTTTCCTAGACACTCAGATAAAAGATCTTCCATAAGGGGTAAATCCATCAGAACCCCCATTTGACATGACAACTTTTAAAAATCCTGAACTATATTGAATCCTGGCCATGATTGCTAGAGTAAAAAATGATGAAAAGGTTCAGAAGTGGTAGGTGGTTGTAGTAGAATGTTTGCCGAACCCTAGAATGTACGATTTGGTTGTTATGAGTAGGAGTGTGAAACCTATTTTCTTTGACTGTCCTGAGTTTTTAAGTGCAAAAATTCATGAGGGTTTGGCGACATTGAAGGCTAGAACCCAGTTTTCATTTAGATACACTTCATATTTGGTGTGGTTATTCTTTTATTTTATGTCTCAAGAGTTAGATTTCATTTCAAAAATGATAAGAATGATAAAGGAGAAATCTTACCAGTGTATGAATGGACCAATGTGTTATACAACTCTGATTCATATTATGATTTTAATAGAGAATTTTTGGGCCCTACACTAAAAATCATGTATGGAAAAATAACAATATTGACACCCAAAGCGAAAAAGGTATTGCAAACCAAGTTTGCAGAGGAGGAGGATTGGTTTATTCTAACACAAGGAGTATGCATCAAATTGTATGGGTTTATAGACAAACCCTTTTTACTTCCTCATTATGTTACTGATAGAGTCTTTGCCTTGGAATATGTTAGGCAAACAAAAAGCATTAATGTCAAATTCAAGATTGGAATTGGAAAAACCGGTACCTGTAATATGCCTTTTAGTTTTGAAGGAATTACTATTTCAAAAAAGAGGCAAAATGAACAGATAGCAGAGTATTTGAGAAAATTGGGGCTTATTGAGATTCCGCAAAGATGGAAATATGATCCCATGAACAGATTTGCTGAGAGACAATCCATTTTGAATAAAGCACAGATTAAAGAATTTCATGTTAAAGTCAAAGATGATGTCGAAGAAAATAGAAATAACACAGAAGATGAACCCCTAGAGTGGCACATAGAAAATATGGAGCCTTTTCCTCCTTGGCATGATTTTTACAAAGTAATTTTTCAGTTTGACCCATAAAATATAAAATCTCATCAATTAACAGAGGGTAAAATCACCAGGATTCAGAAGAGTAGGTCAAATTGGGATATGGCTAAAATTCGGGAATGGTGGGTAATGAGAGTCCAGACAAATTCAATTTCATCGAGACACCCCACCAAAAATGACAATATGTTCGAATATCGGTATAATGAAAACCATGACTCTTGGGGAGGAAGTTTCCCTGTTAGAATCCCTCCAAGCATAGGAGGTAGTCATTCTTCTACTCCTGAAGTATCTCAGCAACCTGAAGTATCCCAGCCACCTGAGGAATCCTAGCAGCTCGAAGCTTGTAAAGGAAAAGAAATTGCGGAGGGTCAAAATATTTCCCTTGTTCAGACCAAACCTAGGACATCTAGGAAAAGATCAATAGAAGAGGTTTTTACTGAATATCAAGGAAAGACTTATAGTTCAAAGGCCACACAGATGATGTTGAAAATGGGTTATGATGGAAAAGGGCTGGGAAAAGAAGGACAAGGGAGAGTTGAACCTATTATAGTAACAAAAAGAGAGAAGCATCTAGCACTTGGGGAAGATACTCTGACGTCAAGACATCATTCCTCAAGAATTGTAAAATTCATTCTACCTTTGGAATCGGGTACAGAATATGATGAACCTATAGCAGAAAGAATGAGAAAATTGAAAATGATGGCCGATAGAAGAAAAGACAAGAATATTATTCAAACTTCTTCTAGTGATAAAGAGCCTCAAGATACAAAAGACAACTCAGGGAAAAGGACTCAAGAAGGTGAACAAGACCATATGACTAAAGAAAACACTGATGCAGATGCTCAGGAAGTTGAGCATGAAAATTCACAGAAGGAAGTCTCATGCAACCCACCCAGTTTGGCTCAAGAGAGACAAAATAGTGAAAATAAAAAATGAATTTTGGTTAAAAAAGAAATCCTGATGGTAGGACAATAGCAGGAGAAACAAATTATAAAACTTGGATGAAAGTGATGAGGGAAATAAAACTCCTGATAAAGACAAAGCGCAAAGTGAAGAAATGATCGTCAGTGAACATGAAGAAGAAGAAGAACACCAACAACAAATCCATCTGAAAATAGATATGTTTTCTTTACTTTCTTCATCTCATTCTCCTACTCATTCCTATTGTAATTCTCCCTCCTTTTATAAAATCAACAAAAGTATAATGTTCTTGCCAAAAAATTACCTTGTTCTCCTAGAAATGGCAACATCTTCCTAGAATTTGCTAAATGTTGGATCCATAGTTGCTCCCATTCCTTTTCTCCCCAACATTGACATCTCGATGGCTGGAGTTACAAATTCTCAAGGGACTGAGTCACACTCCACCATGGCCAATATTGAAAATATGAAAAAAGTAAGCAGGAATGCTTTAGATTGGTGGACTTCACATTCAGCTGAGGATTCTAAAGCACCGATTACTATAAGAGAAATCATTGCTTTAGACCCAGCTAGTATGTAGAGGAAGAAGTTGAAGTTAACTCCTATTACTAAGAAATCAAAGGGAGAAATGACTATGGAAGATTACCAAGCAAAAGAGATAAATGAAGATATATCTCAAATGCCTATGCAATATGAGTGGGTGAAATCCCAAGCACATTTTGGGACCATATACTTACAGGGAGGACATTATCAATAAATGTTTTTAAAGGAAAATGAGAAGAGGAAGGAATTAGAGATTGTGGTGAAAGAACAAAAAATAGCAGAGAAAGCTCTTACTCTGGAAGCTAAAAAATGGGAGGGTAAATTTAGTGCTGTTGCTAGTGAAGTGGCAAAATGTAAAGAAAAGTTGAGTGTGGCAGAAGCTCAGATTCAGGCGTTGAATACACAGATACAGTAGCTACAACAATAGTTGGTAGAACAACAAAACACTCCTTCCAGATTTTCAAAGGATAAAGTAAATAAAATGAGGAAAGAATTGTTAAAATATTTGTTATATTTAGTATTAAAGGCTACACCTTTATTATTGTATTTAGCTAAAATAAAGGAAACTACTAAAGTAGTAAAATAGGAATTTGGAGTTGTCGAAGCATTTTTATTGAAAATAGAAGATGCAGCTACTAAAATTCAGATTTTTTCAAAAAATATGCCAGGAAGCATGGAATCCAAGCTCATAAACAAAGCCTGGTCTCAAGCTAAAATCGCAACAAAGAACTTCTTTAGAAAGTTTAAATTGATAGCACAGGGAAACAAGTTTTTGTAGGAGCTTGAAGATGAGGCGAAAGGGTTTCTCCAAAACCTTGATTTGGCTATCCATAATGGGCTTCCTTACCTTTGTGATGATGGTTCAAAAGTTTTGAAGGAAGAGGTCCTTTCAGCATCAATAAAATCTTTTGTTGAGGATGAGACAGACATAGATGGATGGTAGAAACCTATAGAAGAAATGCAGGTCATGGAGATGATCCAGAGGCTGACACAGATTAACTCCTATTTACAAGAATTAATTTTAAGGTAAAAGATCATTTATTATGATAAAGTGGAGGAGTTGCAGTATGTATATCAACTTTTCATTGATTCTTCTGATTTAGAAGATGAATACTAGAATCAAGTTTGCAAAACTTATCAAGAGGTAATTATAACGATGGACAAAATCAAAAGATCTAAACATCAAGGTTAGAAAATAGCATCCAGAGCTAGTACTAGCTCTCAGAATTGAATCTTTTACGTTCCTCAAAAAAAAGTTAAGTCACTAAGCGGTAGAGAATTTTTTTTTGATAAGGTAAAGATCACTTATATTCCAAAGTGCATTCTTTTTCTTTTATCTTTGCTTTTTCACTTGAAATTTTACTTTTCGCAACTATTTCGGTGACTCCGTTTCCCAATGGATGAAGGCTTGGTTTCTATTTATTTTTGTGAGAAAAAAATCCCCCGGAAGGTGCCAAGAATGTTAGTCAAAAATTGACTAACTACAAAAAATGGTTGATGCACCTTTTTTGCATATTTTCAAAGAAGACCGAAGTAGCCCATATGCTAAAGAACAAAGAAAAAACAAAATACACTAAGGAAGAAAAGTGTCACGATTTCGTGACATGTCGAGTTTTCACGGTGAAAAATAGCAAAGAGAGAAAGCAGAGGAAAAAGTCATGATTTCACAATGTTGCCCATTTTTGCCAAGTCCATCAATAAAAGGGTAGAATTCAGGGGGAATGTCATGATTTTGTGACATGGCTTATTTTCACTAGAAGAATAGCAAAACTACTAAAGAGACTAAAAGCGTCGTGATTTCACATGTCCCTTTTTCACAACATGTCCCTTTTTCGTGGCCAAAAGCAACAAGAGAGCAAGGAGGTGGAAGTGTCGCGATTTCGTGACATGTTGCGTTTTCGCTGTCAAAACCAAGACAAAGAGCTAAGGAGGCGAAAGTGTCACGATTTCACGACATGTCGTGTTTTCAGGGTCAAAACCAAGACAAAGAGCTAAGGAGGCGGAAGTGTCATGATTTTGCGACATGGTCAATTTTCGTGGTGCAAAAAGAAGAATCAGGCTGAAGACATAGAAATGTCACGATTTCACGACATGTTGCATTTTTGCAACTCAAGAAGGGCAGACAAGCAGAGAAACAAGAGTGTATTTTTGGCAACTAGGGCATGCACTGACATCATGTGCTAATTTATGAAGAATGGTCAGTTGATTATAACATGGCAGGTCCGTTGGATGATTGCAGAATAACAGGCTCATCTAAATTTAGCTAGAAGGAAATCTATCTAATTTGTGGAAAATCCATTGTATATTCTTAGAAACTGCAGATAATTACTTGTAATTGATTGAGTAAATTAAATGTACATAGTAGAAGATACTCTTTTTAGGGTATAAATATGAGTGATTCGATCATGAAAATGGTTGACTCTTGGACATTTATAGACTTGATGTACATGTTACTGGATTACAAGCAATAAAAGATATTCTCCCTCTGGCTTCTAAAATTTTGTATGCGAGTGTATGTATCTAGTTTTTAACTTTTATTCATTTTAAGTTTTATAATGTATCTGTTCTAAAATCTAAACTGTGCATGTATAAACCTTATCTCTAGAGTTGAAGATTAAATATATTTACTTGTATTTAAACAAACATTTTAAATCGCACTCAGGAATTCATGTTTTCTATAAGAAGATATAAAGAAACTCTGAAGATAGTAATCTACATCATCATTTTTTAGTTGTCTAATCTGCACCATGAGAAAAGTTCTAGCTTCAGCTATATTTCAATTATCTCTTGTTTCCCTTTTCTCTAAAAAACTCAAAGGAACCAGCTTTCTCTAGAGATTAAATAGATGATCTCAAGAAAGGTCTGTCTATTCAATGTTGGCAAATTCTAGGGCGCAACACTATTAACCGAAGGCAGATTTTGTTCCAACAAGTGGTAATCCCTAAAATTGGTGATCTAAGAAAATTGATCATGCAAGAGGTACATAAGTCTCCTTAATCAGATCAACTAGGAGGAGCCAAGATGATGGAGAACACGAAAAGAAACTTTTATTGGTCAAGAAAAAATAAATATATTACCAATTTTGTGGCTCGATGTGTAGAATGCTAGAGCTAAGCATAGACATCTAGTAGGACACTTTTACCCATGTGACATACTAGTAAGGAAGTGGTAAGTGATATCTATGGAATTTATAGTTTGATTATCTAAGACTAGGTACCAACATGATGCAATTTTGGTAGTGGTCAATAGACTAACCAAGGTTTCTCATTTTATTCTAGGAAATACCAAGGATGATGCCCTAATAGTGGCTAATAGATTCACCAAATAAATTTTTAGATTGCATGGTTTTTTTGAGATGATCATTTTAGATAGGGATTCTAGTTTAAATCTAAATTTGGCAATATCTTCATCATGTAGTTGGCATGAACCTAGATATTAGCTCTACATATCATCTAGAGATAGATTATCAAATAGAAAGAGTGAATCAAATATTGGAATACATGCTTTGCATGTATTGCATGGACCAAAATTCTTTATGGGAAGACTATTTACATCTAGTTGAGTTTGCATATAACAATGGGTACCATGCTTCCTTGAATATATCACCATTTGAAGCCTTGTATGGTAGGAGATGAAAAAATGTTCCATATTGGGATAACAAAAAAGATCAAGTTGTTATTGGATCAGATAAAATTAGGCATATGGAAGAGTAGCTTAGAATAATCAGGTAAAGGCTAAAGGAAGCCATTGATCATTAGAAGAGCTACATTGATTTGAATCAATCACCCAAAGAATTCTTTATAGGGAATAAATATTTCCTAAGAGTCAAACCAATGAAGAGTGACATCAAGTCTACTAATTTGGATTCTCATTATATTGGGCCTTTTAAGATCACTGAAAATATCAGTCTACTGGATTACAAACTTGCCTTACCACCTAATCTATCAAATATCCATGACTCTTTCCATATATCCCTGCTTAGGAAGTATGTTGTTGATCCTAATCATATATGGGATGTATCAAGATTGTAGGTGATAAATCCATCGACCATTGAAGTGATACCAATAAGGATTCTAGAGTTTTATTCCAAAGCTTTGAGGAGATAAAATTTATATCAATGGAAGGTCCAGTGGGACTAGTATTATGAGAAGAATACCACTTGGAAAAATTGGATGTAATTATAATACATTGATGTGGAACAACAATCGCAAGCACAAAGAAAATAATAACAAACCAAAAACTAAGTTTTCATTGACAACACAGGCCTATAAATAGGTAATACATCATATATTTTGGATAAGGTTACATTCAATTTTTACAGTGCACCTTTATCCATTATAACAACCATAATTAAAAACACATGACTGTTAAAATATAATGATTTATTACATAAAATGTACCACACCTAACACATCTAATCCCTATCATTCCTCCCCACCATAGAAGCATTGGCTTCCAATGCTTTCAAAATTAAAGGAATATTATGTGAATCTTGAAGGCTATGGATATGCTCCATAATGAGGCTCCATGTGAATGCAATGTGGACTACCAATATGAAGAAGATGAGTGTGTATGAATGGTAGTTTTGAATATACCACCAAACATTGAAAGTCTTGCAATGTGATGAAGGCAAGAGGCAAAGTGATGGGAACCAAATTAAGAACTAGAGGAGGTACTACAATTGGAGCAGGAGTAGGAGGAGGAGCAACATGAAGATATATTGGTGCAACAACAAGAGTAGTTGCAAAAGCCACATGAACAACTACTAGAAGACCTGGAACAACAATAGGTGCAATAGGAATAACTGGAAGTACAATAGGAGCAACTACTAGGATAATAGGAACTATAAGTGCAATAGGAATAGGAGCCCGATGTAGGTGTTGTGAAGTGGATAAAAGGACTCGTGGCTGAACATCCTACTATTGTGGTGTGCTAAAAATCAAAGCAATGGGTTGTGTTGTTTGAAAAGTAGTGCAAGCCCGATGTGTAGTGGGTGGAACACTACAAACAAGAAAAAATTTGTTCTCATGTTGTAAAGTGTATGTATTATGATAGGTATCATAAGTGGCATGCTTATCATACTGATATGGCTTGCCCAATAATAACCCACAATAATCCATGGGTGTCACATCACAAGTGATCCTATCTATGAATTTAGGACTAAAATCAAAGGTAATTGACCATGTGTGTGTGATTTGTGAACTGTTGTTATCATCCTTCCACACAAGAGTGTATGGAAAAGGATGAGGGTTTATGGAAAGTTTAATGCAGTCAAAATGGACTGCGTAATCAAATTTTTCTACGATCCATTATAAATGATACAATCTACAACAAAATTATGTAGCAAATGGGCACGTGTTACAAACAAATGATCATGATCACGAGCTATGGAATGATGATGCATCAAGGTGACATCATTCAATTTTCCCCTCAACTCCTCATATATCTCTACCTCACTAGTAGCCTTGATGGGGTTATCAAATGTTCCCTCATCAGACTTTACAATGAGATTCTTCTTGTTAGAATTTTGTAACTTGGGACATGTAGATTTGTCATGCCTTGGTATTTTACAATAGGAACATAATGATTGAGAAGTAGAAGAAAAATGAAATATTTTCTTAGAAGCATAGGAATTATGAGAAGTAGGATTATTAGAAGGGGAGAAAGAAGAAGAGTTCCTTGGTGCTTGTTGTTGTTGATGAGACTCATTTATGGATCCACCAGATGAGTATCGAGGACCTTGATGTTGTGCAATGAAATTCTCCTCTGTAAGCTAAGCATGGTTGAACACATCATCAAGTATGCTACACAAAGTATATTTCATATCATGGAACAAATGTGCAAGAAGACCACTCTTAAAATTTAGAATCATGGAATCTATAGGATCAACAATGTACAACAAAATACGCAACCTGTTGAACTGATACACATAATCCTGAACTGACTAATTTTATCCTTGGTGAAGATGAAGCCAATGAATCTACAAATCAACATCATAATGGGATGGATAAAATGTGGCCTTCAAAGCTTTGACCAAGTCATCCCATGTGACAATATGGCATTCAATTACTAGGAATTTAGCCATACCATAAAGTTTCAACTTGGCAAATGGAACTTTGTCATTCTTTATTGTTTGACAATAGTCAAACCAGGTCTCCATGTTGAGGATCCAATTTAGAATATTAGGATCTTGGGAGCCTTCATAGATGCAAACCTCACTTTTAGCATGGAAAGCAGAAGGAGCTAATGAATTGATGGTGAGATCCGTAAGTTTATCTACCAAATAGGTGACTTGGGCTTGGACTGTGACCAATGTGATGGATGATTGGCTAAAAATTTATGAAATTTCAGCCAATTTTTTTGCTAAGGCCAAGTTGTTGGTCATTTTTTGGTGCAAGCTAGGAAGAAAAACCAAAAACTAAAGAAATGGTAGTTATAATGCAAATATGCAGTACCGAGAAGAAGTTATGCTTTGGGACACAATGCAAAAGACAAAATAGGTGAAAATGGAAAAACTACCATGACATATGGGTAGGGCTCGAAATGAGCTTTCCAACGAGTATAGGCAAGGGTATACTCGAACAAATAATGACCTTGTAAAAATATGAAAAGGTGCAAGAAGACTCCCAAGATAAGAAACCAGCAAAAATGAAGTTTGCAACGATCAACTTACTTGGCAAGTATCCATGAAATTAAATAATTGTAATTGGGAAACCTTCAAGGACAAGAGCATTAAATATTTTTTAATAGCTATCGGTGAGCAACAACATCCAATGGCTATGGCATTAATTAGTGGTAGGCCAATGACTATTTTAGAATGGCATTAATGATTGGCAACTCCAATGGTGGATAGCAAAAATAATGATAATTAATGGCCAAGGAGTAAGTAATGGAGGAGTTAATGCCAACAGTTATGCACCAAAAAACTATTATCCAACATTAATTGTGGGCCAACATTTAATTGCAATGGCTAGGATTTAATTTTCAACAAAAATAAATTCCAATGGTGGTAAGTTGGAATGGTATTGAATGACAAGCATTTAATGGGTGCAATGACCAAGAGGGATTCCAATGTCTATTAAATAAAGGAAGGCGGTACTGAGTACAGAGCGGTAGCTTGGTGATGGATGGAAAGCTAACCAAGATGTAGTTTTGGTGGATCGATGATGAACGAAAAGCTATCATGAAAATAAATTTCACCAAAAAATGAGAACTGAATTTTTTTTTTTTGGTGAAACCTTAGAAAGTGAAATATCGCTCATCGATAATTATTTGAGGTCAAAAATTATTGAGGAAGGTCACAGAGTGTGCTTCGGAGCTCCCAAGAGAGAGACGTGAGGCTGAGGAGCTTACGGATCATCGTAGAGAAGTCGGAATCATCTGATCAAAAGAGGTAAACCATAGAAAACACATGCCAAGAATTGGTGAGACAACAAGTGGTTCTAAAAATGGATGATCACCATAAAAAAATTGCCAAATTATCCTTGAAAATTGTAGCAATGAACCAGAAATTTTATATTTGGCCAAAAAAATGTTGTAGGACTGATGGACATGTGTAAAACACAGATCAATACCATAAATAAATTGCTCCAAATCACAAACTTGTATGAAAATGAAAATAGATATGATCAAAGATTTTGGATTTGTCAAAAGTGCATGGCCAAGGTGAGACAAAACCATATACAAATTTAAAACAATCTATAGAGCCGATAAAACAAGATGCTTGAAATAGAGATAGCTACTCCATAGATCCGACTATGGAGGCATTCTCATTCCCCATATAAACCGATATTCACCTAGGGGAAGAGGATACTAGCCATGTTTCTGCAACCAACTATGATACCAAATTATGTGGAATAACAATCACAAGCACAAAAAAATATGACAAACCAAAAACTGAATTTTCATTGACAACACAGGACTATAAATAGACCACATATTTTAGATAAGGTTGCATTCAATGTTTATGGTGCACCTTTATATGTTACAACAACTATAATTAAAAACACATAACCATTAAAATATAATTGTTTATTACATAAAATGTACCACACCTAACACACGTAATCCCTATTAAAAAATTTCCTTCTTTGTTTCAATTATAATGAAATGTAATTTTGCGTAAGAAAACATAGTGGACTATGTTTAGTCCAAGAGGGATAGTATGTCACGACCCTCATTGGAAGTATTAATACTTCTATATAAACTTTGTATTGTAAATGATGTTTAATGCTTAGTCATGTGGTGCTAATGGTTACATATTTTAGTCATTGTGCCCATTTTGATTAGTAATACGGTACTACTAATGCTTTACTTGATTGAAATATCAATTACTCTCATGGGTGGACAAGACTACTAGATACAAGAAAACTGTAATGTCCCCCTTCTAATTAGTCAAATCGTTATGGTGTTCTAGCCTACTTTCGAGCTCCCATAGGCTATGACAGGTGCGTGGGGGCCTAATGGAGGTCACTTAGTCATCATCTATATTTCGAGAGTTTTCTATTGTATATCTTTCAAAACCAGTATGAGCATGGAAGCATGGACTTACCATTTTTAGTAAGTCAGTTTTTAGTGTTTCTGGTCAGACGAGAAGTGCAGTGTTACTGTTCATCGAAAAGGGTATCAATATTTGTCTTTAGTTGACGAATTGGTTAACCAGAGGTTAGATATTTTAATGAGCAAAGGTTTGATTATATTAAATTAAATTAAATATTTAATTTAGTATAGTTATAACTTTATTTTATAAAGTGGAGATATAAGGGGACATAAGTCACTTAAGTGATAAATAATATTTTATAAAGTGACTTTATGTTTTTAAAAGGGAGCAACTTAAGTTATAAAATAAATTTGTTGACCCCATGTTGAGTGCCTAGGTAAAAAGGGGACATGGGACTTAAAAGTAAAATATGTTTTAAGTTTTATCCCACATTGGATGTGCAAGGGAGTTGTCTCAACAAAAGGTCTTTATATTCAGTTGCTTGCTCTCATTATTCACATTCTAGACATTTGATATTTGTTTTCTTTGAGGAGATTTTTGGGAGCTCTGGTTGCAGACTCTATCGACTATTGGGGATGAAAACCTCCTTCAGTAACATTGCTTTTGGGTGTGAAATATCACCCCTAGGCAATCAATCTGCTAGATTCATTCAAAGTTCAGGATCAGCACTTCAAGAATATTCACAAAGGGGTTGATTGCAGCTTGTTCGATGAAGAAAACCATCAAAAGGGACAACATACTAAGAGTTTGGATATATTATCAGGGTGTTCTTGAGCATATCTACCTCAGAGGGTTGCATTTGGGCTTCAAAGTTTCAGATTTTTAGTGAGTTTGAGTAGAATATTGGAGGAATTTGTATAGTTAATGTGTTCATTGTTGTAGCTTCATATTTCTAGCATAGTTGTACAATTTGTGAACAGATTCCAGCATATACAGGGGTATCTTGTGCTAGGGTTTGAGTGAAACTTCATAGGAATGCATCAACAGACCTAGCCGCACCTTGCCAAGGGAATTTGTGTGATTTTTTAAGAGTTTTGGAAGACCATTAAGCAGGCCGTACCACACACTTGACCGTACCAGTGCTGGAGAGGTGCATTGGATTTCGTACCTGTATTTTCCTTGCTTATTGATAGCATTTTGTGTTTTGTGTTGAAAAAAGGGGTTTCCCAACCTATTGGCGATGTTAAACATCAATATCTATTCATTTGCTGCCTTGTATTCAAAGCTGGAAGTGAAATAATATATTTTTAGTGTTGCTGATGAAGTTCTGAACAAACCATTTTCAGGCTTGCATAGATTTTGGGTACCTTAATATTTGACTTATTGCTTCAATGGGTTGTTAGAAATATAGATAAAATAATTGTATCTAAAATTTCAAGTGGTTTGGATAATTATATTGTGAGTTACATATTTTTAAGGTTATCAATTTAATCTATTTTTTCATTTTTATTATTTATATGCAAAAAACCAAAACAAAAAGCAAAATATACAAAATATCGAAAAAAAAAACATTGCAAACCATAAAATTCACAAAAAAGGGTAGTATATTATAGTGGTATCAGAGCATAGGCTATTTCTACTATCCTTTTTTGGTAGTCAATCATGGCACCATTGAGTAAAAAGGAGTTGGTTGAATGACTTATTAATGTAGAAGATAAACTTGGACAAACATCAAAGTCAAAAGATGGTATTATCTACACTTTGGGAGAAGTAGAAGATTGCTTGCACATGATGGGTTAGTCACATTCTTAGTTGTTACAAGCAGCTAATTTTCCTTTGGTGATGTCTTTGGACAAGCTTGAATGGGTGAAACACACATAAAATGCAGTAAGAATTATGGTCACTTCTTTTTTGAGTGAACTATTGATTATTTCAGTACCTAAGGTACCTTATAGCGATGATGCATTGAGAAAGATAATGCAACTATTGGTTCACAGTTTCAAAGGATTGGAAAAAATCTCAAGTTCCCATTTTGCTAGGAGAGTTACCATACTTGAATTATTTACAAAATTTAGAATGGAAAACATCATGTTAGACTTGAACATGGATATGTTGATTTACAAAATGTTTCACCATTTTATTGCTACAACCAGAAAATAGCATGTTGGAAGTGTTATTGCAGCCATGAGAGACATCATGATTTCAATCATAAATCAATGTGAGGAAAGTCATAAGTTTTTCCAGCCACTCATATCTATGTTAATGGACGTTTGGAGAAATTATTTGGTTGCTTCACCTACAACACATGACTTGGTTAACAGTGTAGTTCAAGAGTGTGAAAAGAAATTGCAGCCCTTCTTGGTCATTGACGAGCACAGGGAAGAAGAGGAGCTAAAATCAGAAAATTCTCATGAAGGCAATGACATCACACATGAGGTATGTATGGATGAGTCCCAGATTGTTTCTAATGACATAGATGCACCCATTGTTGATGAAATTGAACAAGAGGGAAAGAACACTACGGTAAATTTTGTTGCTGATTTAGACCACTCAAAAGAAAGTTCTAAGGTTGACCGATGCCTTGATGACACTATTGGGATTGGTGCATATGATGACAAATTTGTTGAGTTTACTAATGCCAATGCAGAGACAAAGAATGTTGAATTTGTTGCAACAACTTATTATGATGAGTTCACTAATGCATTCTCAGATGTTGAGCATGATGATAGTGATTCAAATGTTCAATCAGCACATGATGACCTCCTCTTATCACAATTCAGTGGTGACCGTACAGATGGATGTGGGTTTAGTATCCATACTGAACCTATGAAGATAAGTATGCAGGACAATTTCATTTACTTTGGTGATTTGCAAAGTAACTTATGTACAGAGACAGTCTTGCATGATGGGGAATCAAAATTAAGCGATCAACTCATAGTGCCTTGGGATCCGGGTGTGTTGACACCTAAGGCGGATGAAGAACCACTAGGGAATGAAATTCCTCTTACCCCAAGTGATGAACTTTTAGAGAGTGCAATTTTGGATCAGATTTACCCCAAGTTAATTGGATAGAGCATGAGGACAGTATGGGATTTCAATGGGTAGATAATCCACTGTTTGAGATGGACAGCGAGACATCCTTTAACAACCCACTTTTTGTGATGCATGATGTTGACTTGATACCTATGACTGATTGGGATAGTACATGTCATTGTGGCCTGAAGTTGGGTCTTGTGGATTCACCTCCAAAAGAAGGGAGTCACATTGACTCAGTGGTTGATGGAGTTGCGAGCCAAGTGGTGGAGACTTCAGGTGCTAGTAGATTCCTTTTTGATGAAGCTCTCACTGTGATGTATGTTGTGCAACCCCAGTTTGATGAAGTCACTTTGAGGGAGATTCCTTTAACTCAACACTTCATGCCTGTGCTGCTGGACATCAAGGATGATGGAAGAGGCGTACCTTGGAGGTTTGATGATCCATAGAAAAGAAGGAATGTTGTTGTGCACTCTTTGAGAAGCCATGTTATAAATCCATTTGTGTTCATACAGATGGATTGGAGGGAGATTCTGAGCAAATACTGGATATTTTTAGAGTTGGAGACTCATTATGAGGCCATTCAGCTTGTTGGAGGAGTTAGTTTTTGGTCTAACATGAGGTCAAAAAGAATTGCAGCTAATGTGATCCATTTTTGGATGGATTTATGGGCATATCGAGTGTATGTAGGATGTCACTTCATTCTGATGATTGATATACTTCCTGATAGTACTTTCATGATTACCGCTAAGTGGGAGTGCTGGTACTCTTGGGTTGACTATTTTGTCTCTTGGAGATGGAGTGTTATCTTGGTATTTTCCGATTTTGATGGCAGATGCATCCCCAGGATAATCAATTTTAGAGTTGATATAGCTGACCTTATTTATATCAACCGTTTGTTAGAGATTGATCAACACTTTTGGATCTCAGAGGTTGTGGAGGATGCTTTGATGATTGTAGAAGACTGTTGTGCTTGGGATCGGTTGATATACATCAGGAGGATGAGTCCAGATGAGAGATTGTTAGCTCTGGACTACAGAGGCATTCCCAGGGTTGACCATGTCATAGCTTATGATGATGTTCTCTCTAACATGTCTTGGTGAGAGATGTTTCATTTTAGACATTACAGTATCAGATTTGAGGGAGGTTACATCATTGTGTTGCAGTTGAGTCTTGTGTAGTTCTGGCATGTTGAGTTTCCTATTGTAATCAGAGTGGCACAACAACAACATGGTGGATTTCTCCTGAGGATTGTTTGGGATCCTAGAATTTTTTGTGATGGCAACCAAGAGCAGACAATTGACTGGAATATACTTGAGTATTGCTTGGGGACAAGAAATCTTTGGTAAGGGCAGACTGTAATTTCCCCTTTCTAAGCAGTCAACTCATTATGGTGTTCTAGCCTACTTTTGGGCTCCCATAGGCTATGACAGGTGCATGGGGGCCTAATGGAGGTCACTTGGTCATCATCCAGATGTTGAGAGTTTTCTATTGCCTGTCTTTCGGAACCATTCTGAGCATGGAAGCATGGACTTACTATTTTTAGTAAGTCAATTTTTAGGGTTTCTGGTCAGACGGGAAGTGCAGTGTTACTGTTCACCGAAAAGGGTATCTAGATTTATCTTCAGTTGGTGGATTGGTTAACCAGAGGTTATAGGTTTTAATAAGCAAATTTTTGATTATATTAAATTAAATTAAATATTTAATTTAGTATAGTTATAACTTTATTTTATAAAGTGGAGATATAAGGGGACATAAGTCACTTAAGTGATAAATAATATTTTATAAAGTGACTTTATGTTTTTAAAAGGGAGCAACTTAAGTTATAAAATAAAGTTGTTGACCCCATGTTGAGCGCCTAGGTAAAAAGGGGACGTGGGACTTAAAAGTAAAATATGTTTTAAGTTTTATCCCACATTGGCTGTGCAAGGGAGTTGTCTCAACAAAAGGTCTTTATATTCAGTTGCTTGCTCTCATTATTCACATTCTAGACATTTGATATTTGTTTTCTCTGAGGAGATTGTTGGGAGCTCTGGTTGCAGACTCTATCGGCTGTTGGGGACGAAAACCTCCTTCAGTAACATTGCTTTTGGGTGTGAAATATCACCCCTAGGCAATCAATCTGCCAGATTCATTTAGAGTTCGGGATTAGCACTTCAAGAAGATTCATAGAGGGGTTGATTGCAGCTTGTTCGGTGACGAAAACCACCAACAGGGACAACATCCTCGGAGTTGGGAGATATTCTCAGGGTGTTCTTGAGCAGCTCTACCTCAGAGGGTTGCATTTGGGCTTCAAATTTTCATTTTTTTTAGTGAGTTTGAGTAGAATATTGGAGGAATTTGTATAGTTAATGTGTTCATTGTTGTAGCTTCTTATTTACATCATAGCCGTATAATTTGTGAATAGATTATACCATACACAGGGGTATCTTGTGCTAGGGTTTGAGTGAAACTTCATAGGAATGCATCAACAGACCTAGCCGCACCTTGCCAAGGGAATTTGTGTGATTTTTTAAGAGTTTTGGAAGACCATTAAGCAGGTCGTACCACACACTTGACCGTACCAATACTGGAGAGGTGCATTGGATTGCATATCTATATTTTCCTTTCTTATTGATATAATTTTGTATTTTGTGTTGAAAAAAGGTGTTGCCCAGTTTATTGGCAATATTAAACATCAATATCCATTCATTTGTTGCATTATATTCAAAGCTAGAAGTGAAATAATATATTTTCAGTGTTGCTAATGAAGTTCTGAACAGACCATTTTCAGGCTTGCACATATTTTGGGTACCTTAATATTTGACTTATTGCTTCAATGGGTTTTTATATGTATAGATAAAATACTTGTATCTCAAATTTCAAGTGGTTTGGATAATTAGATTGTGAGTTACAAATTTTTAAAGTTAGCAGTTTAATCTATTTCTGCATTTTTATTATTTATATGCAAAACACCAAAAAAAAAAAGCAAAATATACAAAATCCCCAAAAAAAAAACATTGCAAACCACAAAATTCACAAACAGGGGCAGTATATTACAGAAACCAAATATCATGTTGAAGGCGAAATGATGACCAAATGGCTTAGGGTAACATAAATAAATACTCTCTTTCATGTAGGTGCATTATTGATTTCTTATTCTCCTGTATGTACCTTTAGTTCAGGAAAATTGCTTGCAATGAGCCTTCTTAATATGAGTCTATGATGGATTGGATCTATATTAAATAAGGAACCACTCATTTGGGGATAAAATGAAGGTACAAAGCAACGAGAGATTGCTTTGATTCTCCTTTACTTGTGGTTGTGCTTGTATGGTCTCTTTACTTGGGATGAACTGGATGGATTGCTCTTTAATTTATGAGAAAAAGGAAAGATCTAAGCTATACTAATGTTGGATTAATCTAATGTTAGTTTTATCAAAAGAAATATTTAAACCATAATAGTATTAGATTTAATGATTAATCTAATATTAGCTTAATCAAAATAAAATATTAAAGCTAT
The DNA here is from genome assembly GCA_028583015.1 of Wollemia nobilis. Taxonomy (NCBI): domain Eukaryota; kingdom Viridiplantae; phylum Streptophyta; class Pinopsida; order Araucariales; family Araucariaceae; genus Wollemia; species Wollemia nobilis. The sequence goes on along the minus strand of JAQPPZ010001711.1, from coordinate 1,611,464 downwards.
AATAATGCTAGACTTCCAATTAAACAATTGAAATATTAACCTAATAATAGTAGAAGGATTAATATTTGATTGATTTATTTATAATTGCTAATAGTGATTAGTGTTAGTTATTTAATCTATGGAATAATAGATGTGGTGCTATTAATAGTTTTAATTGAAGTTTTGTTGTTATATGTTGCTTTTTTTCGAAGCTTCATGGCACATTGGCAGGGTTATGCACAGTGGTGAATATTCATAAATTGGACAAATATTAGAATTTCCAAAATTAGAAATTAGTGAATATGAGGACCCTCGATGTTGGCCCATTCACCTAAAATTTTTGGGACCAATTTTTTCTTAGGTTCAATTTGCCACAATATATATCCAAACATAGGCATATTTGTACTTGTTGGAAAGCACTTTTCAAGCTTGATATAATGGTGGTACTTTTATGAAGTTATAAGATGATTCAAAAGGTCAAAAGTTACCTCAAATATGACCTTTTATTTTCTAGGGCTTAAAATACCCCAAATTTTGGTGTGAAGATGATTGATTTTATTTTCTTAGAATTCACCTTGATTCACCTTGATTTTGATGAGAATTTGCTATTTTTTACAAGTACATTTTGAGTCCAACCCCTTATGCATAACCCTACATGTTGGGCCACCTCTCTTCTTGAGTGGGGGGGTTACATTGCATTTATTGCTTGGAGGTGCCACCTTCAATCGTGGCTACTTTACTCTCCTCTCTAGCCATGTTATGAATACTTGGATGAGGTGTCTTGGGGGTGGTGGAATTGCTCTTAGGATCCACTTGTTGCACATCACTATTTCCTCAATATTCAAAGGAAATATGGGATAATGCTCAAGGGGTTGTTGTCTGAAATAAAGGATTTAATTACAAGAGAATACACATAGGAAGGAAGATTTAGATTGGAGCATGGGAAGGTGCTTGATAATATTCTATCTCAATGGTTTTAGGTAATGCTCATTGCCTAAAAGTCTTGCTTGTTTAGTGTATGAGCACTCTTACCTATTCTTCCCTTGTTGTGGGTTGATCGTTGTTGCTTTTAGTTTACTCCTATGCTTCTTTTTGCTCTCTCTTTAGATGGTTTTTAGGGGGAAAAGGATTCTCCTTGAGCTACTATGAAGGGCTCCCTTTATAAAATAAGTTTCCTTAAATGGGCATTGGCTCTAGAAGGGAGGCAAAAAAGGAATGTTTTAATCATACATTCACTAGTTGCCTCGTAGCCTCCAAAATCACCTTCAGTAGCTTGGTTGTTGAGTTGATCTAGATCAATGTGGTTGTAGAATTGCATAGGTGATCTTCCCTACCACTTTATTATTTATGTTGGCCTTAACTATGATAGTTAACTAGTTGGTGGATTTATTCTAGAACCTATCCTATTTTAACCTATCAAACCTATATTTATTTGTTATTCTCGTAAGTGGTGCTTTAGCTTTTTGAGTAGGTACACTCAGCTGGTGTTGTCCTTCTATAAGCTTGTTTACTAGGTAGTGTTTTTAGGCTTGGCTATGATGTTGAGTGTCTAATAAATGTTGCATGGTTCTCGGATAGATGTGTGCTTGTCCCAAGTTTTAGCCTTCTCATGGATAGGTTTAGCTTGTTGTGAGTTTTTTTGGGTTAGACTCTGGTAGTTCATTAAAGGTTAAAATGAAGCTTTGTTCTTATATTTTAAATAATCTAATATTAGTTAGTTTAGGAATGAATCCAACTAATGAAGCTTTGTTCTTAGATTTTAAATAATCTAATATTAGTTAGTTCAAGAATGAATCCAACTAATGAAGCTTTATTCTTAGATTTTAAATAATCTAATATTAGTTAGTTCACGAATGAATACAACTAATGAAGCTTTGTTCTTAGTTTTTAAATAATCTAAGTTAGTTAGATTGGGAATGAATCCAACTAATGAAGCTTTATTCTTATATTTTAAATAATATAATGTTAGTTAGTTTAGAAATGAATCCAACTAATGAAGCTTTGTTCTTAGTTTTTAAATAATCTAAAGTTAGTTAGATTGGGAATGAATCCAACTAATGAAGCTTTGTTCTTAGATTTTAAATAATCTAATGTTAGTTAGTTTGGGAAAGAATCCAACTATGTAAGGAATTGTAATTTCTTTTGTTACATTTGCTTAATGAATGATTTATAGCATATGTTTTTGGAAAATGGATATTGGGTAAAATATCTTGGGAAGGAGTATGGGCTCCTTTGATGATTTTGCTAAATGAATGATTTATAGCATATTTTTAGAAAATGGATATTGGGGAAAATATCTTGGGAAGGAGTATGGGCTCCTTTGATGATTTTGATAAATAAATGATTTATAGTATGTTTTAAAAAAATGGATATTTCACCTATGTGTTGTAGGTGAGTTGGAGAGGAGAGGGCAATATTCCAAGGGAGGTCCTAGGTTCAAATCTCCACCCTACCAAAAATCTAAATTGGGTTCCCAAATCCAATTGATAATGTTGGTGTGAGAAGGGCTGGGTGCGACCCCCGGGTAACTTTGACGGTGGAGAACCCCTTGTTCGTGGTCTCTTAGACCAAGGCGGCCCTGCAAAGGGTTTTTCGATTAAAAAAAAAATGGATATTTGGGAAAAAAATCTTAGCAAGGAGTATGGGCTCCTTTGTTGATTTTTCTAAATGAATGATTTATAGTATATTTTTGGAAAATGAATATTGGGGAAAATATCTTGGGAAGGATTATGGGCTCCTTTGATGATTTTGCTAAATGAATGATTTATAGAACGTTATTGGAAAATGGATATTTGGAAAAAAATCTTGGGAAGGAGTATGGGCTCCTTTTTTGTTTTTGCTAGATGAATTATTTATAGGATGTTTTTAGAAAATAGATATTTTGGAAAAATACTTTAAAAAGGAGTATGGGCTCATTTATTGTTTTTTTGGTAAATGAACGATTTATAGCATACTTTGGAAAATGGATATTTGTGGAAAATATCTAGAATAAAGTATGGGCTTCTTCTATGTTTCCATATTGATTGATTATTCTTGGATGTTATTTTTACAAAAACATATCTGGAATAGAAGTATGAGCTTGTTTTTTTATGTATTGTATCAATAGATTGCATTCATACTTGCATATGAGCTATTATGATCCCCACCTTCCATACAAATATCAAGGAGCTCAGAGAAGGAAGATGTTTCAAATCATGTCAAGTTTTATCCTCAAGTTACTCTTATTGTTCAGCAATCCACTCTTGTAAAATAGGACTTAATTGTATTTGGTACAAGGACTATTCTCATAAATAGGACCTTTTTTTTTAATAAAAAAAACCCTTGCGGGGCCGCCTTGGTCTGAGAGACCACGAACAGGGGGTTCTCCACCGTCAAAGTCACCCGGGAGTCGCACCCGACCCTACCCGCACCAACATTATCAATTGGATTTTGGATACCCAATTCATCTTTTTGGTAGGGTGGAGATTTGAACCTGGGACCTCCCTTAGAGGGTTACCCTATCCTCTCAAACTCACCTAAAACACCTGGATCATAAATAGGATCTTTGGATGAATGATTATATGGTGCTATTATGATTTTGGATCTCGTAGATCTTAGCCATATTTTTACTTAATCTAGATGGTTTGATGGATTATTTATTGCAAGCATGTGATATCTAATGTTACCTTTATCTTGGGAATGTTCATATTTTATGCTTGTAGTTGAGAGTGAGAGAGAGAGAGAGAGAGTTTATTTTGGACTCAAAGGATGTATCTTTGGGAAGGGTACTAAAGTAATATTGACTCCAAACCTCTCCATTTGAGCCTAGGCTATTGTAGGCTAGCAACACCTAGTTATCTTTGTCCATGGAAAACCAATCATGTAGAGTGATTGAATATTAAGGGCCATTGTAGATATAGGAAGGTATTCATAGTTTAAGAGATCATCATGGAGGTGTAGTTAAACTAGACTAAGACACTATTCTTAATAGAATTATACTAGAATGAATTAGGAGTGGTAGTAGGAATTGACATCCCTCGCTCGCTCTAAATATTAAGAAGGGATAATCCTAATGCTAGGGTCAAAAGGTTTGCATTCATGGATAATGGTAGACATATGGGGAAATCCTTTGGTAGCACACTCCATACCATGAATATAAACAAGGTTAAATCTATATGGATTGTGGGAGTTTGACCTCTGCTATCCACTTGAGAGATAATTGTAGTATCATAGACTCAAAATGTGGTTATGTCTAGTCAAATATATGATAATCATGGATGCTCTTTTGAACCTTGTTAGTTGGTACCTTTTAATAATAATAATAATAATATCTCTCACTTGGGTTGGTTAGAATTTTAGGTTGTTATATTCAAGAAGATAAATTGTCATCAAGGATTTCTCCACTTGTAGATCATAAGGAACACACCAACAATAGAACACCAAAGCACCAAGAGCACCAAAATATTGCACAAGAAGCCAAAATAATTATTATTTTGCATGAACTTTACTAGATTGATTGTCATTAGTAACTATTAATTAATTGGGAAGAAAAATGGGATCTAATCCCTTTATTTATAAAGGGTTTGGAGGGCTAAAATGTGGGAAAACAAAAATAACCTTGATTAATTTGATGCCTCAAAATGTCAATTTAACATTTATGTTTTTTTCAAGAAAAATTCTAAATTTACAAAATCCACGCCCTATAATTTACCGAGCATAGATTCATTCAAGGTTAAAAAATGCAAGGCAAAGCACAAGAAAGGGGGCCAAACTTACTCTTAGCATTTTTGAGAGCATCCGAAAGGAACCTAAGGAAAAATGACTCATTTGGGTGGGTCAATTTTTTGTATCAACATTTTTCTCCCTATTTGATGCATTTATGGTCTAATAAATGTGTTAAAAATAGATGTAGACATCTATGGGTGAAAAGGGTAGCAAACACAAGGAAAAAGGGGGTGGTTGGTTTAGAAGAAAAGGGTGGTGCAAAATGGTGTCATTCTAAACACTTCAAATATTTTACATGTAAATCAAGACATTAAGGACATTAATGCTTCTTAGGATAGGATGCCCCCTTGAGTTTAATAAGGAATACTAAATTCCTAAGAAAACTTGAAATGGCTAACTCAGAAGAAAATCAAGTGTCAACAGTGAGAAAGAAAAAAAAGGTGCCAAAAGGAAGAAAGAGGTGAGAGAAAAATACAAAAGAAGAAATATTAGGTGTTATTTACATTTTTAGTTTTTTTAGCATGATAATCACAAACATAATGAATGCAATGCAATATAATTATAACTAAATGAATGCAAAATAAACTTAACTAAATGCAATGTATGAAAACTACTAAATGAATACAAACAAGATAAACAAAAGAGTAGACATAAATAAGAGAGGAAGGAAATGAAAGAGAGGATGAAGAAACAAATGGTGATAGGATAAATAAATATGAAAGAAGAAGAAAAAGCTCCAAAAAGGTCAAGAAGAGAATAAAAACAAGGAAATTTAAATAGGAGTGAAATCTTGAAAGGATGTATGCTTATAAATGATAGAATGAATGCTATCCCTCACTTGTAGCCATGAAGCTATCTTGTAAGGGTGTTACACTCACAAATATAGATAAGTATGGATAAATACCCACTATATGTGTGGTGCTCACTAATGGTCAGAGATGAAGACATATACCCACTAGTATCTATTCTCACAAATAGTCAAATGGAGGTTGCCCCTCACTTGTGGCCATGAAGCTATCTTGTGTGGGATGAAATTTTTGATTTATTTACAAAAAATAAGTATGATCCAACAAGGATGTGGTGTGTACAAAATATGAATTAGTGGAGTAAATGCAATATGAGTGTGTGCATGTGTTGGAAGAAGACTGAAGAAAAAATAAGCAAGAAGCAAAATATTATGTGTGTGTGTGTGTGTGCATCCCTAATATAATTTCAAGAGCTAAGAGGTGTGCATAAAATATTCAATGGCAATATTAATACCATGAATAATATGCATGCAATATCTAACCCATATTACAAGGACCACTTAACAAACCAAGAGGTGTAAAAAATAGGAGAATGAATGTATATCCTTTATATTGACAAAGAGGAGAAATAAAATATGAAAAGGATAAGGATATACAAAGCAAATAACTATATTCCTTAAATTGAAGAAGAATTTGATGATCATTTTAAACTTTTAAGGTCAATAAATATAGGAGAAGAAGAGAGAAGAAGAAGCAGTGGATGAAAGGCAAATATGAAAATGATAGAGATGAGCCCTAGGTTGGGTATTTTCTAAGCATAGAGACCTATTGTGAGTGCAGTGCATGTGAGCTAAGACCTTACTAAGTATCATAACTTTCCATCCTCATAAAGTTCCCAAGAATCTATATGATCAAAAAGCCATGCAAATATGAGAAAGAAGTAATGTAATGATATGATAAGCAAACTTGGGCTGAAACTTGCCTTTAAGATCTAAATGAGCATTGGTGTTATTTTGGTTTTCCTTGAGGACAAGGTCATCAAACTCAAAATAATGATTATGAACTCACTTGGAATAATATCACTTGAGTCTATTCTTATAGGCTCAAAGATTATTTAAGGCGTGAATGCACTTTTAATTTAGCAACTCCAATTGGTATAAAAAATCTAATCAATATATATCGTTGACCAATGCATATTGTACCAAGATGCACAATGAAGGAATATCTAACTCAAACAAAAAATGGCCTCAATACTATATACCAAGACATTCAAATAGGTACCTATAGGAGTATACATGCTAGTGCAATAGACCCATAGGGTTGGATAAAGTTGGACATGCTAGTCATGACTAGTCTTACTAACCAACTTCTTGAGAACCTTGATCATAGACTTATTGGATGCTTTAGCTTGTCTATTACCCTAAGGGTAATATGGAGTTGAAAAATTGTGTTTAATCTTGTATGTAGCACAAATTTTATGGATATCCTTGTTCTTGAAAGGAGTACCATTGTCAGAAATAATCATAAAAGGAATATCAAACCTATAAAGGATATAGTTAAATATGAACATAGAGACATAAGCTCCAATAATCATGGCTAAGGGTATGGTTTTGAACCACTTAGTGAAGTACTCTATCACTATTATTTTGTGACCATCAAATGATATGGGGTTAATATTCCTAATGATGTCCAATACCCACTTGGAAATGGCTAAGGGGAAGAAATAATGTAAAGGTGTTGAGAAGGAGCATGAACAATATTTTCATGGTTCTGACACTTATTGTAGCATTGAACATGGTCACATGTACCTTTATCCATGGAAGGCCAATAATACCCAATTAAAAGGATATTTTTGGCAATGGCATTACTGTTGAAATGGACTCCACATGAACCTTAATTAACCTCACTAATAGCTAGATGGGTGTCATCGAAGTTAAGGTAATGCAAGACAATACCTTCAAAAGAATATTGATACAAAGTATTGCTAATTGTAATTAATTGGTATGCTCTTTTGCATAAAATATTGCGTTGATTGCAATCTAAACCATCAAGAATCAAATCATACTTAAGGAAATTAAAGATGTCAATAAACCATGGCTTATATGGGAAAGCTATAATGGTCAAAACATCCAATGAAATAAGACAAGAACCAAGTGGTAAGGCTCCTAGAGTTGTCTAATGATAATTTATGCTTGATTATCTTCCAACTTCAAAGGAAATAAGGATGTAACATTGGCTATGGTATCTGCATGGTGGTTGGAGGATCTAGGGATAAATTTTATGATGACATAATCAAAATTAGACAAAACTATTGGTGACAATATCTTTGTAAGATTTTATATTATCATCCTAAGTCTAATAAACATCATTAATATGATTGATCATAAATTGAGTTACCAAAAACTGACAGAACTCTAACCTATAAGACTAAGGTTGCTCTAAGACAAAGGATCAAATATTTATATTTTATAGGATTTTTCATGTAGGAGAAGTAAAAATTCAATAAAATGGGATAGCAATTTTTGTGGGGTAACTAGAATGACTCCAGTACCAACATGTTTCATTCATTGGTCTCCATCAAAAAACATAGTCCAAGACTTTTACTCATTGGCCTCTATACCAAAGCACTCATCGGGAAACTCAATGACCAAAGTATGGGTAGATTCTAGGGGAGTGAAGGCTAACTAATCAAGAATAACCTAACCCTTGATAACCTTTTAACCTATGAAGGTGAGGTCAAACTCACTAAGGACTAAAACCCACTTAACATTTCATGCTAAAAAGTGGGGTTTAGATAATAAGTAACATGATCAAACTTTACAACCACCAATGTCTTATAACTAAGCATGTAGTGTATTAGGTTTTGGGAAGAAAACACCATGATAAAGAAAAAATTCTCTAAGCAAGTGTACTAGGTTTTATATATGACCAAGGTTCTACTAATATAGTAGACAACTCACTCTTTGTTTTGATCATCATATTGGACCAACAAGGCTCCCACAGTGTGAGTTGTCATTGTTATATAAAATATTAGATGCTTATATAGTCTAGGTAGCACTAATATGGGTAGGTAAGTGAGATACCTTTTGAGCTTATCAAAAACTTGCTGACACTTAGAATCACATTGGAACACTACGTCTTTCTTAAGAAGCTTAAGAAAGAACTGAAACATATCGGTTAATTAGAATATGAACAACTACACAACTCAATTAGGATACATGAAAGAGGTATGTCAGTGATAGCCACTATATTAGTGGGGTCCACTTCAATATCTCACATAGAAATGATGAAACCCAACAACTTGTTAGATGTGACTCCAAACACACACTTAAAGGGATTAAGGTGAATCTTGAACTGTTAAATCCTTTCAAAGATTCATATTATATCATGAACATAATCCTATAAATGCATATAATGACCTAGTATATCATCCACATAGTCTTATAGAATATCATGCATCATTTCATGAAAACTATAAGTCATCACACTTTGATAAATGGCACCAATGTTCTTCAATCCAAAAGGTATAACTTTATAATAAAAGGTACCACATGGTGTGATGAAAACTATCTTGACCTAGTCCTTAGGGTTAACCATGATATGGTTTTATCTATGATCATATATATGTTAGGTAGAGAGAAATTATCCTTTGGATATTCTAAGTTAATGTTCCAAAATTTGATACATATCCTGATTGTTCCTACCTTCTTAGCTATAGGAACTATGTTGGATATCCAGTCAGAATAGTTGATATCTTTGATAAATCCAATGTTAAGGAGTTTTTGAATATCCTCCTCAACTAAAAGGGTGATCTTAGGATGCATATTCCTAAGTTTATTCTTAATAGTCTTAGTGCTAGGCTTCACTACAAAATGATGTATAACAAGGAAGGGATCAAGCCTGGGCATGTTGACATATGACCAAGCAAAAATATCATGAAAATATTTCAACAAATTGGTTAATTGCTCCTACTCATCCATGGACAAGGCTTTACCTAGCTTAAGGATTCTAGGGCTCTCCTTAGAACCTATGTTAATGTATATGGTCTACTCAATGAGAATATAAGAGTTATCCTCAAGAGGAGGTAAGGTAGGAATCACTCCTAGTTTCTCAAGATCCTTGGGAGACATAGAACCAAATTCCTCTTGAGAATTATAATACTCAACCTACACAACACAAGGGAATGACCCATAAAAGAAGAAGCTATTCCAAATGATATCCTCATAATCCATGTCACAAAGAGTATCCCCTTCAACATACACCCCTAGGATCATAACTAACTCAATGTACACAAAAGTTACCACATTGCAAACCATAATGTTAGTGGGATGGTCCCTCATCCTCATCACTCCACTCTAAGCCTTGATGATTTAAGTATTCAATGTAAGTGACAAGGTGATTATCATTATCAAAGGGTAAAGGTTGGTTTTTATTAGGGATGTAGCCTATACTACATATCCTAGGCCAAATTTCAACTGCCAAAGGTTATTGAATACCTTTTTGTTATGGTACCAAACCTTTACCTATATATCCCATACTAGATAGGATTTGCATGAGAAGTGGGTAATTAGTGGATAGGTAACAATGGGCAAAATAATACTTTATGGGAAGAGGATTACTACCATAAATATTTTCTTCAAGGGAGACTCTTGTGAAGGTAAAATCACATATGCCAATGTGTACACTTTCACCTTTCTTATAGGGTAAACCCATGGTGAAGGTGGTAGCTTAACAAGAACCAGAAGAGGTTCTTGAAGAAAATGATTGATATAATCCTATGATAAAACTTTGATTAGTGGTTCCTCAATCACCTTTATATTTTCAAATTTCTTGGTGATATGAGATGAGGAAAATTATGAACACAAATTGAGATCATATTGAACCATTAAACAATATTAAAATGGATGGGGGTCATCTAGAATGATGACAAGTTGATTCTTGGATTAAAAATTTAGATAGTAATGAAAATTAGAAGGGACAACCCTCATCTCATGAAACCAAGGGCATCCAAGAAGAATATTAAAATATTTAGGGCAAGACACCACATAGAACAAGGTATCTAAATCTTAGGTTCAACCCTAAGGAGCAGAGATATAATACCGCAAGACTCTTAGAACTCATTGTTCAAAACTTTGATGATGATATTGGATTTAGTTATATCTTCCTATTTTAATCCAATTTTTTGGAAAAAATGATAGGTGCATAAATTGAGGGAAGAACCATTGTCTATCAAAATTTGCTTAATAAATGTTTCCCCAATAAATGTAGTAATATAGAGGTTAGAATACCCTCGTAGGTCTAAGGAAAAAATTTCATCATTAAAAAATGTGATATGATGTATCCCAAGAGAAATTACAACATCAACTATAGCACTGGGAGAAATGTCTTGAGGAATAGATTGTTTTCTTAGAAGCTTCAACAAGGCTTACCTATGAATAGAAGTTTGTAAAATTTCTAAGAAAGAGATCTCATCTAGGGTACTAGATATGTTGAATGTCAAAGGAGACTTTAAGTTGCGGCTTCAATACTAAAGGTGGTGTTTCTAATATTGTGCTCCTTTTTTGAGTATTCTTCAAAAGTAAGGTGGGTTTTGAATATTAATTGGAGTTAGAGCTCATCTCTTGTTGATAATTTTGAGTTGGTTGAATCTACACATGTCACATTATAGTTAATACTATCATACCAACCCTATTATTATAGGGATGTGGTACATTATGATATGACACTTGATTAGCTACATGTTGACCATACTTAGGGAGGAGGTCTTGGAAGATCCCCATGTCTTGATTAGTTGTGTGTGCTTGTTGAGTAGAAGGTTGATTTTATATTGGAGGATTGGGTTGAGAACCTTATATAATAAGGTATCCTTCATAAATGAGGTCTTGAACCACATGTTTCAACCTCTTACATGAGTTTGTCATGTTTCCCTTCACTCTATGATATTCACAATGTTGACCAGACTTATACCACTCAGTCATAGTATTAGGTTACCTTATGGGAGGTAACTCAATCATGTTAGATTCCAAAAGCTACTTTAGAACCACATTCATAGGTATATTGAGTCTTGTGAACTTACTTGGTAGGGATTTTGAGGGTTGGCTAAGCACCATATTTTATAGGGTGTTAACAATGTTGTTAATAGGACTACAATTTGTTATCCCATCATCAACTACATGATTGTTATTATACTATGCTTTCATGGTCATGTATTATTTTACCTTAAGATAAACTCTATGAATACGGGATTTCTTTACCCTTATTTATAGATCTATTGCTTTATCAAAATAGGTGATAGTTGTTGTTTCTAATTCATAAGATATTTACTCTTGTAAATTCCCAATGAATATCTCAAACATGTCTCAAGGAGGTAAGGTATATCTCAAGCATCCAACTAGACTCCTCCAATGAGATAATTATTTTGAAAAGCTTTCATCCTTACCTTTTTTTAACATATAAACATATTTCATAGTCACATGTTTGTCAACATAAACTTTGAACTGTTGAACAAACAATTCAATTATCTCTTCAAAATTCTTTAAATAATGATTGGGCAATTGATAATACCACTCTAATGCCATGCCACCAAGGATATTAGGGAACATATTTAGAAACAACATGTCATCATATATGATATCATGACATGTTGTCCTAAACATTCTTAAATGTTCAATTGGATCATTTGTTCCTTTATAGATAGGCAACATTGATATTGGAAAATAATTAGGATATGGGATAGGGGTAACAATAGGGTCTAAGGTATGATTATATATTTCTCTATAGTTGTAGGTGAAGCTTGGAGGTTGTATCATGTTTACTCTTGAAACCAATTATTTCACTACACTTGTTAAACTTTGCATATCAATATTGTTGTTGTGCAACACCCCTAGGTTCCCTAGGGGATGGGTATAGGCAAGTTGTTGAAAGGGAAAAAGGTGAATGTTGGAGGTATTGACACTATTATGGTATGAGTTATGATATGTGGTATCTTACTATAGAGGATAATTGAAATTCGGTCGAATAAAAGTATGAATGTTGAGATTAGTAGAATGAGGAGGAAATTGAACATGATCTTGATATGCACTACTGGTTGGAGGGACTTGCAGAAACCTTCCAATATTGGTGGTTATAGTAGTGACATATGTTTTTTTATGACAAGGATCAACCTAATATGAATATTCAAACAATGTATTGATGTGAAAATTCTAAGGAGTAATGGTTTGATGATGGAAAGTCTCAGCTTCCTTGAGTTTGGATTCCTCATCCATGGACATATTCAAGGCATATCTATGATACTTGTAGAAATACTAGATATGATCAATTGATTTAAAGGTAATATTTCCATTGGACCCCTTAATAGGATCAAGGTCATTACCAACTTCTTCATTTTCTTCCTCTTCTAGATTATGATTCTCTCTATCAATATGATCATCTTCTTGAAGAATATTATAATATCTATCTAAAATTATTCTATTACTCCTAAGGTTGGAAGCCATTTGGATAAAGAGAAAGGATAGAGTAGAAAAGGAGAAAAACTAAATACTAGTGAAAACACAAAATATTTTAAATATATTTTTAATTTTTTTTATTCTAAGCAAACAAAATTTATGGTCTTTCTTAAGTTTTTCAATAGAAAAACAAAAAGGAAGAGGCTTCCTATTTTGGCCACTAAGATGTGCATTCACATCAAGTTCATCAAATATGTAGAGCGGGAAAACTCTACACCGTGTACAATTCTCAACTAGATCTGTTGGGAGCCAAGGTGACTATAGGGTTGTTATAACTGTACACTCAAAACAAGGAAATAATTCACCAAGAATGGTTTTAAGAATTTCTCCAAGTCTAGGGTATACATTTTTAATTTTTGATTTTAATAAAACACCTATATTTGGTATTTCTAAACTAAACTACGAAAGTGAAAGAACAAGTGCAAAACACACAAGATGTAAGAAGATAATGACTAACCCTAATATGATTCTTTGATTCAATGATATCTAACCCTAGGTTGCAAGAAATGAAATATTTTTATTTGAGCAAGGGACCAAGGGAATGCACAAAAAAGACTAAACCCTAGATGCAAAACTATATGCCTTTTTCTTTTAAATGCCTAGAAAGCAATCAAATATTTTTTCTTTTTACTTATAATCTAGGTTTTGAATAAGAATAATAGGGTACTTATATAATTTTTTGTTTGATCCAAGATTTTTCTTACATCCAAAATATCCAATATATTTAAATTTACAAAAAAACTTCACAAAAACCCTAGAAAATATGATCAGCATTTGGGGGCTTGCTTAGGCCACTATAATACTGATATTCTACGCATAGAAATAAATCTCACTAGGTAATTTTAGTTGTTTATTAAAAATAACATGAGCTTTTATATTTGGAATAAACATAACAAAATATAATAACATTGAACAATAAATAAAATATAAATATAATGGACACAATGCTTGAATAGAAATGCAACTTTGAAAACTAGGGTTTGGGAACAAGTAATTGCTCCCAAGCTAATATAATATGAAATGCAAATAAAATAGAATGATAATAGTTAGAACATAATGCGAATAGAGATAGAATAATATGTAGAGGGTATGCAAATCAAAACTCTAGGATTAAGGGATTAATATTCATCCTAAAATCTATCCAGATCGAATTTGTGCCCTATAAATTACTGAGAAATGCTTGATAGGAAAAGTAGATTTTTCATCGAATATGTACCCTGTAGTAGATGGGAAATGGATTCGCACAAATGGTTCTAAAACCTAAAATAAAAATTAAAAAAACAACAAAACACGAACTAATATGAATAAATAAACTAATGAATGTAAAGAAACAACCTGGTGATCTTGTAGAATAAGTAAGAGCAAAGGTGAAATATCTCTCCCCCTTCAAGAAGAAAAATTATCATCAAGGATTTTTCCACTTGTAGATCACAAGGAACACACCAAAAATAGAACACAAAACTACCAGGAGAACTAGAAGTTTGCACAAGAAGCAAAAATAATTCTTATTTCACATGAACTTTGCTAGCTTGATTGTTGTTAGTAACTATTAAGTAATTGGGGAGAAAAAGGGGATCCAATACCTTTATTTATAAAGTATATGGAGGGATACAATGTGGGAAAAAAATAACCTTGATTAATTCAACGCATCAAAATTTTGAATTAAAATTTAGGTTTTTTTTTAAAAAATCCTAAATTTATTGAATCCATGCCCCATAATTTATCAGGTGCAAATTCAGTCAAGGTTAAGAAAAGCAAGGTAAAACATAAGAAAAAGGGTCCAAACTTTCTCCTAGAAAGTTTGAGAGCCTCCCAAAAGAACCCAAGAAAAAATGACTCATTTAGGTGGGTCAATTTTCCATGTCTACACTATCTAGATGATATGGCTATGTTTTCTCATGAAAATAAGGTACACTTGAAGCACTTGGAACATGTCTTTAAAAAATATAGGAATTTTAGCATATCTTTTAATCCAAAAAGATAATATTTGTATTTAATGAAGGAAATTTACTAGGGCATGTGGTCTCCAAATAAGGAATGTGAATAGATCCAAATAAAGTGAAATCTATATTATCCCTTCTCTTCTAATGAATAAGAAAGCCTTACAACCCTTATGTGGGTAAATCAATATTGTAAGGAAGTTCATATCTGATTTTACTCAAATTATTAATCCCATTTTAGATATTATTAAGAAAAATGTTAAGTTCGAATGGAATGATAGGAGAAAGTAATTAATATTGATCAAGCAGGCCATTGCTACAACCCTAGTACTAGTAAACCCAAATTTTAGTAAAGACTTTATCTTATATGCTTATGGAGCTGATAAGAGTTATGTTGCAGTGCTAACACAAAAGGATTATGTTGGATATGAACATCCCATATTATTTTGGAGTCAAAATCTCCATGAATACCAAATAAAATATAATTTTGTTGAGAGACGAGTATTTGTAGTTATGAAATCATTAAAAGAAATTAAACTGTACTTGGATAAAAGTAAAACAATGGTGTATGTAGTACATCCAAATGTTAGAAGCTTCATCCTACAAGGTGAGTTGGGTGATAAAAGAGTAGGTTGGATTACTAAGATACAAGAATATGATGTAGAAATCCATCTTATAAAACTATTTAGAGGTAGAGCATTATGTCAAGGACTAGGAACAACACTAGGCTTAGTTCATATGATAGCTTATCAGTCATCAAGGTTAGACCAAGAAAAAATGGTGTTTCAAATGTTGGAAATTTTGAGTACTTTGGTTGTCAATGATGTCAAAGGTAAAATGATTGAAAATCATCTTCTAGGATTAAATATTAAATTACAAGGCAAATACCTCCATTGAAAAAGGAATACAAGGTAGACAAAGCTCCTTTGAAAAAGGTTCATTATTTGCAAGGTTGAAGAAGTTCCCAAAACAAAAGACAAAGGTTTTAAGAAGATTAATTATAATATTTAATTAAAATATTAAATATTATAATAATAAAAATTTGAATTTCCTTTTCCACCAAAGTTTAAATATTCTTTTAAGTGGTAAAGCGTTGATATTTTTCCTAAGATAAAGTGCATATATAATATGGAGCCAAAAATCATTTGAAGTGTAAAAAATATTAACCGATAATCGAATTATTTACTTCATCCTATTCGCAAAGCACAACACACATTATTAAAATGAAGGCAAAGAGGATAAAGAGGGATGCACGTGTTTTAAAGTAGGTGAACGATGTACGAAGTTCAAGTAGGAGCAATGCATATTTATTTCCAATCGAGTGGGTAGCTCAGGTGGCAAGCAGACCCTACATAAGTCGTGGCATGGAGGAGGTCTCGATATTGAGACTCAACGATGATAGGTTGTTTGCATTTTTTTTAATTGATCAAAGGTTCAAGATGGTTTAAAAGGACGTTTATGCATTGTGGTTCTTGTATGGGAAGTTAGCCCATGTGGTGCTCTAGCACACGCTAGAACGTGGGCTCCATGAGATCACATGCTCGAATCCCCACGATAGAAGAAGTGGTAAGGGCAATTTTTTTGTATAAAGTCTTTGTTTTATTTTAGGGAGTCATAAGGGTTAGGTTTTGATTAAGAGTGCCATAAGGGTTGAGATTAATAAAGCATGGTTTTTTTCATTAGGGAGTCATAAGGGTTAAGTTTAATGAAGTTTAATTTTTGTTATTAGGGAGTCATAAGGGCTGAATTTAGTAAAGTTTAAATTTGCACTTAGGGAGTTATAAGGGTGTGAATTAATAAAATATTAAGTGCAAAGATATGTTTTAAAAAGCCTTCTATTTTGCAAAACACAAATAATAAGAGCACTTTATATAGTTTTATTTTTGCAAAGTGCATAAATGAAAAATATGTTTTACATGAAAGAATAGAAGTAATAAGGTGTAATAGTGGTTTGACATTTTATTGTAATTCTTGTATGATGAAAAATTATTTTGAGGGTTTTTAATAAGTATTAGTGCTCCTATATTTTGAGAACAAAGAAGAGCTATTGAAGATCATTTTCAGATTTCTTTGAGCACATATTTTTGAGAAGAAAGTTCATGTGGGTGTTTTGAAAAATTACTTTTGCTATCTAACCCTTGAAGTGGTACAAGAAATATCAGTTATTTGTGAGACAGGTTTTTGAGGACATATCTTCATCAGAGAAAAATAAGAGGTATGGGCATATCATTCCTTGTTTAAGGTGTGTTGTTAAGTAAATTTTTATAGAACATAAGGTGGCGATAAAAGGGTTGTTTGGTATGCATTGTTGAAAATATTTGAGTTAGGGTTTGAGACCTACATGTGCATCAATTATTGAGAGAAAGTTGAAACAATTGCATTAGGGTTTGAGAACTATTTGTGCTTCATGATTTGAAATACTTGAGCTAGATTTGAGACCAAGATTGTGCATCATTGTGAAAATTATTGGGTATTATTTTGAAAAATATTGAAAGCAATTGTGAATGTGTTTGAGATCATCTTTGTGAAATAAATTTATGGACTAGTATTGATTGATTTGAAAAGAAATTTACAAGAAATAGAAAGATGATTTGTTGAATGTGAGACATGTGAAAGCAAAAAACTTAATGAATATGAATATAACATATAGAGCATTTGCATTGAAATAATTTTAGGTAGAATATATCTGAAGTGTCTAGTTGAAGAAAGCTTTCTAAAAGATATTCAAGGATTGTTTTGAGCATCAATTGTGTGCAAGTTTTGAGATTGATTAAGCATATTCTACGAGCTATTTAAACATATGTTAGAGCAAATTTGAGCATATGTTAGAGTATATTTATGCATAGGATTGAGATAAATTTGTGCATGTAATGTGTATAAGTTTGGGCATAAATAGAGGGTAAATTTGAGACAAATTTGTGCTAACCTTGTAATGAGGTTTGGTGTAAGTTTAAGTAGATATAGAGAACAAGTTTGAGAAAAAATTGTGATAACTTTGTAATGAGGTTTGGTGCAAGTTTGGGTAGAGATAGAGAGAAAGTTTGAGGTAGATTTGTGCTAATATTGTAACACGGATTGGTGTAGGTTTGGGAAGAGATAGAAAAAATATATGAAGTAAAATTATGCTACCCTTGTAATAAGGTTTAGTGTATATTTAGGTAGAGATAGAGAGTGGTTTAATGTAGATTTGTGCTATCCTTGTGATGAGGCTTTGTGCATATTTGAGATAGCATTGAGAGTAGGTATGGTTGCTTATTTGATCAAGCCTTGTGTGAAGGCTTGAGGCATATTGAAGCAAAGTTGTGAGTAGCCTTAGGGGCTGACCAAGTAGTGTAGGGGAGTTAGAGGTTTCCTATGGATAGAGTTCCACCAACTAGTGCATAGGAGATAGAGGTTTCTTATAGATAGATATCCATTAGCCGATGTAGTGGATACAGAGGTTTCTTATGGATAAAGATCCATAAACCAATGTAGGGGAGATAGAGGTTTTATATGGATAGATATCCATCAGCCAGTGTAGAGGAAACAAATGTTTCTTATGGAAATATATCCACAAACCAGAGCAAAGAGGATAGAGTTCTCTTTTGGAGAGAGATCCACAAACTAGAACAAAGGGGATAGAGTTCTCCTATGGAGAGAGATCTGTAAAACATAGTATTGGGGATTGAGATCTCCTTTGGACATATATCCATAAACATTATAACAGGTAATTGATTCCCAGGAGATTTCTTAAGAAAATTTAGTGGAAATATTTTCTTTATGGATGTAGCCTACATTGGATGAACCATGTTAAATATGTGTCTCTCATGTGTGTGATGATTTGTATATTATATTATTTACTACATTGATATTATTTTTGTTTTTATCTAGAAAGAAAAGTAAAAAGTTGGTCTTATACTATTTACCCCCCCTCTTAGTATAATTTTGTGTTCTTCAATTGGTATCAAAGTAGGTTTCTTCAGGATATCTTAACATCTTGAAGGAATATCTACAAGAACACACATGGCAAGGAAAGGTAAAAGAATAACTGTGAGACCTAATAAGGAAGCTACACACATGGCCATGAAAGAAAAGGAATAAGAATTTGATCTTGAGACTAAAATGAGGGAAGAAGAAAAAATTGTGAGATGTGTTGAATGTGGTAAACTTGGTCACATGGCACTTTATTATCTACAAAATGGGTATAGTGGTAGTAAAGAGAAAAATGATTTTGATTTTGCTCTCAAAGAGATTGTTGCTCTAAGAGGAGAAGTGGAAATAGATTCAAATGATGAATCAAGCAGTGAAGAGGAAACTAACTTTGAAAAAAGGAATAAGAAGGAACTAATAATACTCAAATGTTTTATTTGTGGTAACTTTGGTCACCTTGCAGATCATTATTCAAAATATGGGTATAGTAGCAGTAAATATCTTATAGGAACACACATGGATGAGATACATAGAAATATCACAACCTATAATACAAGGATATAGAAAGATCAAACATCCAAAAGAGAGGTAGCATTCTAGGACTTAGAGGAAGAAATAAAAAAAAATATCTTTGTTGTGGTAACCATGGTCACTATACCACTAATTTTTCATAAGATGAATGTGGTAACAATAAATATGAATAGGTATACAAGAAAAAGAAAGAAATAAAATTCAGTCATGAAAAGAAAGATAGGCACCATCAAGGAAAGAATGAGAATAAGGTATTTAAAATACATAAGAAGATTTTTTATGTTGAAATAGCAAGTAGTGTTTCAGGTGATAATGATTGAGGCCTCTCATATAGTGAAAAGAGGAATTCTAATTTCAACAATAGAAGAAAAATAAGATGCTCCTATTGAACATCAAGTATAAGAGTATGAAGATGCTCTTGAAGACCAAGAAGAAGAGAAATATTCAAAAAAGGAAGAGGAAGCCACAATTGATATAGAAAAGGAACTTGTTAAGTTGAAAAGGGAAAACTTAAGTTTGAAGGCTCAAGTAAAATATTTTGAGAAAACAAACGTAAAGCTTCTACGAGATCTCACTGAATTAAAATTTAAGGTTGAAGAGGCAAATAAAATTGAAGAAGGTATGGCTAAAAAATTAAAGGTAAAAAAATTAGAATGTGAAAGATTAGAACATGAAGTGGTTTCTCTAAGGATGGAAGTGAAATATTCTAATGATAAGCTACATAGGTTTGAGAAAATATTAAAATATTTGGATAATATTTTCAAAGCATAGAGATCTTCTTTTATGAATACAGGACTTGGTTTTGAAGAAAAGTTAAGCTCAAAAGAAAAGAAACTCTCATAGGAAGCATCAAAAGAAGTGAATGAAGAAGAACCTAAGAATTACACCGATGTGTTGAGAAGTGATAGTATAAAAGAAGAAAAAAACAATGCACAATAAAGAAATAAGGATCATCATAGAGAAGGCAAATAAAGGATCAAGAGACCATATTTTCCAAGACAATAATTTTTTCCAGGGTCATTGTTACTCATGTAATCAATTTGGTCATAAAGCAGTGCATTGTAGGGTTCATGGAAAGAAGGATTATGGCTTCACTAAGAGGAAATTCAACTCATTTGAATATGGATATTTATTTCAAGGTCATTGCTACTCATGTAATCGTTTTGGTCACAAAGCTATACACTGCAAGGTTCATGACAGAAATGATTATGGCTTCACCAAAAGAAATTCAAGATATTTACACCTTTCAAGAACTACAACATCAAGTGTTTCAATTGTAATAATATTGGGCATATAGCAAAGTGGTGTAGAACAAAATTTCTAGAACTTCCAAGGACAGGAAAGAAAGAGGATACTCAAAAGGTTAAAAAAGGAATTACTTCAAAGGTATAGAGAGAAAGATGAGAAAATAGAAGAGCATTGTAAGTTGGAATTAGTCTTACTTCCATCCCAAAATTAATCACCTCAAGGAGAGGAGGTGGTTATGGGGTTGCTCTAAGAGTCTTATGTTTAGCCCCAAAAGAGTCCCCTTGCCATTGATGTAGGAGTAATAAGGTGTAATAGTGGCTTGACATTTTGTTGTAATTCTTGCATGGTGAAAAATGAGTTTGAGGGTTTTTGATAAGTATTAATGCTCCTATATTTTGAGAACAAAGAAGAGTTATTGAAGATCATTTTCAGATTTCTTTGAGCACATGTTTTTGAGAAGAAATCTCATGTGGGTGTTTTAAAAAAGTACTTTTGTTATCTAGCCCTTGAAGTGGCACAAGAAAGATCAGTTGTTTGTGAGACATATATATTCATTAGAGTAAAATAAGAGGTATGGGCATATAATTATTTTTTTAAGGTGTGTTTTTAAGTAAATTTTTATATAAAATAATGTGGAGATAAAAGGGTTGTTTGGTATGCATTGTTGAAAATATTTGAGTTAGGGTTTGAGACCTACATGTGCATCAATTGTTGAGAGAAAGTTGAAACAATTGCATTAGGGTTTGAGAACTATTTGTGCTTCATGATTGGAAATACTTGAGCTAGAGTTGAGACCAAGATTATGCATCATTGTAAAAAATTTTGGGCATTAGTTTGAAAGACATTGAAAGAAATTGGAAATGTGTTTGAGATCAGCTTTGTGAAATGAATTTATGGACTAGTCTTGATTGATTTGAAAATAAATGTGTAAGAAATATAAAGCTGATTTTTTGAATGTGAGACATGTGAAAATAATAGACTTAATTAATATGAATATAACATATTGAGCATTTGCATTGAATGAATTTTGGGTAGAATATGTCTGAAGTGTCTAGTTGAAGAAAGTTTTCTAAAAGAGATTCAAGGATTATCTGTGCTAACCTTGTAACAAGATTTGGTGCAAGTTTGGGTAGAGATAGAGAGCAGGTTTGAGACAGATTTGTGCTAAAATTGTAATGAGTTTTGGTGCAATTTTGGGTAGAGATAGAGAGCAGGTTTGAGGTAAATTTGTGTTAACCTTGTAATGAGGTTTAGTACAAGTTTGGGCAGAGATAGAAAATATATCTAAGGCAAAAATTTTCTAACCTTGTAACAAGGTTTGGTGCAGGTTTGGGCAAAGATAGAGAGTGGTTTAAAGTAGATTTATGCTAGCCTTGTGATGAGGCTTTGTGTATATTTGAGACAACATTGAGAGAAGTTATGGTTACTAGTTTGAGTAAGCCTTGTGTGAATACTTGAGGCATATTGGACTAGAGTTGTGAGTAGGCTTTGGGGCTAACAAACCAATGTGGGGGAGACATAGGTTTCCTGTGGATAGAGGTCCACCAACTAGTGTAGATGAGATAAAGGTTTCCTATGGATAGAGATCCATAAGCTAGTGTAGAGGAGATAAAGGTTTCCTATGGATAGAGATCCATCAGCCAGTGCAAGGAAGATATAAGTTTCTTGTGGATAGAGATCCATTAGCTAGTGTAGAGAAGATAGAGGTTTCCTATGGAGAGAGATCTAGGAACCATAGCAAAGGGAATAGAGTTCTCCTATGTAGGGAGATTCATAAACTAGAGAAAATGGGATAGAGTTATATTGTGTAGAGATATCCACAAATCAAAGTATTAGGGATTGAGATATCCTTTGGATAGAGATTCATAAACATTGTAATAGGGAATTTGTCCCCAAGATATTTGTTGAGAAAATTTAGTGGAAATATTTTCTCTGTGGATGTAGCCCACATTGGGTGAACCACATTAAATCTATGTCTCTCATGTGTGTGATGATTTGTGCATTATATTATTTACTACATTGATTTTATTGTTTTTATCATCTGGAAAGAAAAGTAAAAATCTGATCTTATACTGGTCACCCCCTTCCCTCTTAGTATAAGTTTGTGTTCTTTATAAAAAAGTTTAGATTGGAAAAATTAGCTTACAAACTACTTCCAAATAGGAGTATGCTCTCAAGGTCTAAATGCTTCACAAAGAAGAAGATAGACTCCAAGATTACAAATATATCCTCTTACAAGAAGGAATATATAGAAAGAACCTTGACAAAGTTCTAAAATGTGTGAAAAGGATGATAAAAAGTAAATTGTTCTAGATGAGTTTCATGAAGGACTATTAGAAGAACATCATTTAATAAGGGCAACTACTATGAAGATAATAAGAGCAAGATATTATTGACCTACCATTTTTGTTGATACTTTCAAAATAGAAAAAACTTGTGATAAGTACGAGATGTATGTAGGAATAAATAGAAATGTATCATTTCCCCTCAAGCCTATTCAAGTAGAAGAGTCTTTCTAGTAGTGGGGACTAGACTTTATTGGAATGATCAACCCTAATTATTTAGCTAGCTATAAGTATATCTTCACTACTACTGATTGCTTTCCAATATGGGTTGAATTAGTACCTTTTTAAAAAGGATGATCAAGAGGTTGTGATTTATTTAGTTGAAAGCATCATTACAAGGTTTAACATACCTAATGCTCTAGTAAGTCATAGTGGTTCATCCTTTATTGAAGTAATTTTCATATAATTTACAAGTAAATATAACATCTACTTGAAAACATACTCAAAATATTACCCTTAGGGAAATGTGCTAGCAAAATATGCTAATAATAATTTACTCGGGATTTTAAAATAATCTACAAATTAGTTGAAGTTAGATTCAGGGTTGGAGCAAAAGCAATTCCAAGAAAATAATGGTGTTTTGTTAGAATAATTTCCAAGGATATCCTAAAAGAGAATAAGCTAATATCAAAAGGATGGCAACTAGTTGAAATGTTGTAGGTCGGGATGAATAGAATAATTCAAGCTATTTTTGGAATCATGTGATATGGTTTTCTAGTTATTTGGGGAGAATATTCTAATTCATAGGAATTGAACAACTCAGAGCAAGCTTTACGTCAATCATAGAAGATGAATCCTAGGTTGAATAATGGCCTAAACCTATTTAGAAAGATCAAGTGGTTCAATTTATTATATATTTGACAAAAGTTAAAGATGTTGTAACTGAAATTACTAATAGAAGTCCTCAGGTATCGTATGAAAAAATTGTTAAACTACAACATATTCACCACCAGATAGGGACAATACCAAATCCTCCCCAAGAATCTTGAGATGATTCCTACAAGGCTCTAAATATATTTTCTAAATTTTAAGTGATGAATATGGTAGTGATCAAGAGGAACAAGGAGAAGATAAGGAATATGAATAGGATGATCCTGGTAGTGATGGGGAAGACCAACCTAAGCAAGAAAATAAAGATTTGGAAATAGAAAAACAATAAATAGAAGGAGAAAAGGAAGAGGGGAAAGGAATAAAGGAAGAAGTTCAAATTAAAAAAGGAAGAAAAAAGGGAGGAAGAGCCACCTGAGTAGAGTGAAGCAAATAATATAGGGGTAGAATGATAAAAGGGGGAATAAACTTTGTTTTGGTATGAAGTTGGTTCTAACAGATTTTTTTGGTAACAAAAGTGGCATGCTTTTTTATTTTATTCATGAGAAAGGTCTAAATAATATCCCTATAAGAGGCATAGTGCTGATTGCATATCCAAATAAAGAGGTTTATCTTTTGGTTTGCTTCCATATGAATCGTTACACTTTAAAAAGTGTCAAAACTCAAGAGAGTAATAGTCATAAGAAGGTAACTTCAAAGAATAATTTTGGATTAAACCTTTCCTTTTTCATTCATCCATCCATACCCTTCTCACTAATTTTCATTCACCCTATTCTATTTCTTTCATTATTCATCCATCCTACACTTTATTCATGTTTTCTCCTCCTCTCATTCACATCTATCCTATTTTTTATTTTTCTAATTTCTATTTATTATTTATTTTGACTCCATTAATTGAATCAATAAGGCTCTGAGTTCTATAAATTTGTGAGAAAATTCCCCCAAGAGAGACTTATAATGTAGTCCGAAATAGCTACATCACCAAGAAGATAGCCAAATTTTTCAAAATAGGCTAAGTGTTCAGTAAGAGGCTCAAAGTTGTGAATTTTCTCAAAACTACAATTAAAAGATAGTCAAAATCCACTTAGCAAGAAAGGGCCACAACCAAGAGATAATAATTTCTTGAAACCATGCTCATCTTAGTTGAAAGAAAGATAATTCTTTAGGTGATCATGGCCATGAGTCTTTATCTCAAGATCATGGATTTCCTTCAGACCACATGCAATTTGGCTAAAATAGGGTTCATGCACTAAGAGATTGTTGCCATAAAGGAGAAGTATCATAACCATGATATATAAAATTAAAGGAAGTACTTAGCTAAAAATAACCATAGCCATAAAGTACAAATCTCAAGGTTATGATTTTTTGTGAAACCGTGGTTGATTTCCTCAAGATGCCATAGTTATTATTTTGGAGCACAGTTGTGAGAATTTATTTGTAAAAAATATGGCCAAAGAGAAAGCAAGGAGATGCTTGAAACCATAAATGTTCATGAATTCATGGTCAAAATGGTCAACATTGGATAAAATTGATTTCAAAGCTCGATCATGATATTTTATTTGTAAATGGCATGGTGAGAAGAAATGCCATGAATTTTTATGAGTCCAGGACTATATTGAATATTGTAGCTCATTTCCTAAAGGGTCTATGACCACGATCAATCCTTGCATCACAGTCAAAATGGTAAAATGAAGCTTGTTAACAAAATTCAATGTGGTGTAGAGCCTCCTTGATATCACGGTTAATATTATAAACTTAACAAGAGATGAAGAGTTGACATGCGGTCATGAGCTAGGATGTCCGAAAAAGAGATGAAGTCTCAAAATCATGGATTTCATCCAAATCGTGGTCAAATTGGTCAAACAGCTCCAAATTTAAAAATCAAGCACATTTTCAAAGAAAGAAAAATCACAAAAAGATTTTTTTCATGGTTTCATGCAAGTCATTGAAAACATAAAAAGTGAAATCCAAGGCTTGGTTTTGAGCAAACATGATGCACCAATTCTCATTGATGCAAACTTAGTCATGGTCATCCACACTCAAATCAATGGAGGATGTTGAATCTACTCAAGAATTCAAAATTTAATGGGATTTTCATGCTTTAATATGAAGGAGTGATAAAAAAATATGAAACCAAAGGCCATAGAAGATGAATCACCTAGGAATATGAAGCATTTCAATATAGATGCTTCCAAAAATATTCAATTTTAGGATTTGTGATGTTGAGTGGTTGCAATAATAGAGGATGGATGAGATTAATTATTTATCTAATTAAAATTCAACTATTTCAAGAAACACAAATGAAGGCCACAAAGCTCAAAATAAGTTACAAAGAATTAGACACAATTTGAAACATCCTTGTAATGCTCATAATCATAAACAATAAAAAATATATAAATAGAGGTCAAACCCTCACTTTAAAAAGTCAACTCTAAAGTGTTTCCTTGCACTACTATTGTACACTTTATATAAATTAATAGGAGAATTACTTGGGATGTTTACCTCAAACTTACATCTTCTTTATATTATGATAACAAGCCTATGGATTCATTTCTACTATGACTACTATGATTAGTTTATTATGCTAATTTGGATTTATAACTAAAAGAAAATTAGAATAATTCATATCTGAATGTATGCTTGGAAGAATTCATTTTTGTTAGTCAGAGTGTTAATCTAATTTTACTAATTTAGATTATTAATACCCTAGATGTTTGGAATGATTCTTGAAGTATGCAATTGTTCTTAATTTTGAATATGGCTAGTTGTGAATGTTGTTAGTTCCAAGTGTTATTCTTGAAGTTAATCTATCATAGGTTCCTTTTAGAAGCCAATAATATTAGATTTATATGTCCACCTTATATTTCACATTTCTTAATCATTTCTCATCCACATCTCTAATATTTTGCCATTTCATTTGAGCTTAAAAGAGTCAACATTCATTAAGTTGACAAGGAACCAACCTACTCTGGAGGTTGAGTCAAAGCAATTTGATTCATCCAATATTGGGTTTGGGCTATAACTAGTGGGTGCTCACCTTCAGGACTAATCATTAGATGATAGTTATAGTGTATTTCCATCTTGGTGTCAAACTAAGCCATAATATTATCATCTATTTTATTATGTCCTTTTGTATTCATTTGTTAGAGATGAATTCACCACCTACGCCCTATTCAGGTGGTATATTTATTAACTACACACTTAGACTTAGGTTTTCTAAGAAAAATTACATTTTCCTTAATCTAGATGCCCTACATGACTTCTTATTACCATCTAGAATTTAACAATCAATCTTAGGTTCTCTATCATTTTGTTTCTTATATAGAAGTGAATCCATCATGTATACCTTGTTTAGGTGATAGATTCATTGTTTGTGTACTTAAACCTCGGTATCCTAAGTAACTAGGAAATTTCTTTTTCACAATTATCCTTGTAAAATATTATGTCACCATTTGGAGCCTATACACCTACTTTTAGGTTCTCTATCATTATACCTCTATTACATGAAAAAATCCACTAGCTAAATTCATAATAGGTATTGTTGCATCCCATTTATAGACCAAATTTTATTTTGTATACAATACGAGGATATAACTATGCAAAAAAAAAAGTATTATTTCCTAAAGTTTGGTAGGTCCCTATATCCTAATCATATTTTCTAGTTTTGTTTATTTTTGTGAGTTATGCTAATTTACCAATTGAAAAGTCTATAGCCAATGAATTTGTCAAGAAAAAAATTCATCTACAAGCAATTTATTCAATATAGCCACTAGACCAATTAAGTATAATTTATTATTCTCTATTTTTTTTCTTATTAGGATAGTCTACTATTGTTTGATTGTTTGTATATACCTCTATTTTTTCTTTAGAACACTTAAAATGGTATAGTGAAGATTCACTATAGTGGGAAAATCCTACATCTAAAGGAAATTTGGTCAAAAGTTTCTTCCCAAAGTTAAAATAAATAATGGCCAATGCCTCTACTACATATTACGTAATAAAATCTAGAAGACCATCCATAATGCAACCAAGGAGGAACAATTGCCATAGACTAATGTTGAACCTAAAGCTTTCTTCACCATGAACCATAGTTTATTTCTAGACTAACATCAAGAAATAGTTTAGTAGTATTTTTGATGAAAAATAAGGAAGTCCACAATAATACTTGGAACCCCTAAGCCATTCTAGTGATGGAAAATTGGTAACCATTTATAGCAATACCTTGATATAATTGGATTTCATATCCATTTTATCCTCTAGATAATAGGGACCCCAAAGCAAATCTCATCCTCAATTGAGAAGGTCCCTTAGTCATAGGTGCTATTCCAAGTTGATGACACCAATGAATATTGAGGACTAAGATACTTTCCTTTGTTGAGATAAAAGTAGGTTTGAGGGATCCAAGTGAAGAGGTAGCAAGGCAAGTTTTCTCTTTCCATTAGGAGGTGCTTGATACCCTATGGTCAAGGAAGAGTAGAGTGGTTTGAAATATTATTAGATACAATGTCCTCCATAAAAATTTAGACTTGATGTCTCCTTAAATACATCCTTGCACTACATGGTGGAAGAGGAGTCCCCCAAAGTAGAAAAACTTAGAAGGTGAAAATAATAACATTCTAAAGGTGCATTGAAGAACACCTTCACAAAGGGAAATTACCAAGAGTGCAAGCAAATAAAAAATTAATCATAAAATCCATTGAACCATCCCAAATCCATAAAATTCAAGGGAAGCGATGATGATATAATCCTAACCTTAGAATACCATAACTAGACGTAGTTTCTTGGGCAATAGCTAAATCCTTAAAGTGGTTATAGGGAGGATGACCCAAGAGGTAACACATGATCCAACACATTAATGATGAGTGATCTCAAAGTTATAATCAAGGATAATTTTTGCACCAACATATAGTTATGAATCTATAGAACTTATCATGGAGCCTAATTAATTTGGAGGTCTTACTTTCAGCCACACTTAGACCCACCATGAAAAATAGGGGGGTGTGAGGGGGCATTAGCCCTCCCTAGACCCCCCTAGTGGACACAAGTAGGGGAGGATAATTCCACCATACACCCCCTCTTTCATGTGGTGGGTCCAAGTGTGAATGAAAGCAAGGCCTCTAAATTAATCAGGCTCCACAATCAATAATTTTCCACTTGGATACTGATCATAGTAACTCCATCGCTACTGCACTTTCTGGACTATGCTTCAATTTTGGGCTTGGAAATTCTCTCACCTTTTAATGTCATGCTTGAAGACCAAATGAAACTAATAAGGAACTTATTTTTCCCTTGGTTACCACCTTTGTGAACAAATCTGCAGGATTATGGCTAGTGTGTATCTTCTCTAATTTTAATTGTCCATATTCCAATACTGAGCATACGAAATGGTATTTGGTATGTATGTGTTTAGTCCTATAATGGAAAGTTGAATTATTTGCAAGATGAATGGCACTTGGACTATCACTATATAATGTGCTATTCTCCTGTTTCTTTCCAAAATACTCCATAAATATTTGTAACCAAATCATATTCTTACTAGCCTCTATAATAGCAACATACTCTACTTCTATTGTTGACAATGCAACAACCCTCTAGAATTTTTAAATCCAGCTTTTTGTAGTTACACCTACAATAAAAACATACCCTATGGTAATCCTCCTAATATATATATCACCTACCATATCTGAATCTACATATCCCTATAAAATAGTATTAGAACCTCCAAAGCATAATTCTTGAGTGATAGTACCTCTCAAATACCTAAGAATCCACTTCACTACCTCCCAATGACTTCTTCCTGGATTGCTCATAAACTTGCTCACAACTCCCACTACATGTGCTATATCTATCCTTGTGCACACCATCGCATACATCAAACTATCGACTACTGATGAATAAGGAACCTTGGACATGTATTTTATCTCCTCTTGTGTCTTACGATACATCTCTTTGGTCATTTTGAACTGATTTCCCAAAGGTGTGCTAACAGGTTTTGCATATTGCATACTGAATATTTCCAACACCTTCTCAATGTACTCACTCTGATACAATGTTAATTTACAATTTTCCTGTCTCTTGTTATTCTCATATCAAGGATTTGATTTACAACACCCAAATCCTTCATTACAAATGACTCTAACAATTTTATTTTGAGTACAATTATATCCTGCATGTTAGACACTACAACAAGCATGTCATATACATACAATAACATGATAATATAGTTACCATTATCCAACCTCTTAAAATAAAAATAGTGGTAAGAATAACATCTACTATAACCTTGATTTGACATAAAATTGTCAAATTTCATATACCACTGCCTTGGAGCTTGCTTCAGGCCATACAATATCTTTTTCAACCTGCATACTAGTTCATCCTTTTCTTTGACATCATACCCTTGTGGTTGCTGCATATAAATCTCTTCCTCCAAATCCCCTAGAGAAAATCTATCTTTACATATAACTTTTCAAGATGTAAATCCTCTACAACCACTAAGATTAAAATAATTTTAATTGAATTCATTTTAACAATAGGAGAAAAAATTTCATCATAATCAATTCATTTCTTGTGTAAACCCCTTTACAACCAGTATAGCCTTATATATATTTTTACCTCCATCTTCTTCTTTCACCTTGTAAGCCCATTTATTATGCAATGTTCTTTTTACTATAGGCAACTGAACCAGATCCCGAGTCTGATTATTTATCAAGGAGTCCATATCCTCTTTCATGCCTTGCTCCCACTTCTTCTTGGTTTCTACCTGCATTTCTTCTTCATATGTTTCTGGTTCACCTGAGTCAAACAATAATACATAATATAATGAAGGGGAGTAATGTACAGGAGTTCTACTTATTTTGGTAGATTTTCTAACAATAGTTGTAGGAGTTTAAGGTGCTAGTTGTTGTTACTATTGTTGATTTTCTAGCATCTTTAGAGTTTCAATTTCATCAAACACTATGTATTATGAGTTTACCTTTTCCTGTAACTGATCCTTATACATGACATTCTCATGGAATATTACATCTCTATTCCTAATGAATTTGTGATTTACATAATCCCAAAGGTTATAACCAAAATAATTAACTCCATATCCAATGAAAATACTTCTTGGATTTTACCTCAATTTTAGTTTTATTTTCTTTGCTAATATGTACAAATGCTTCACAACCGAACTTCTTCAAAAATGAGTAGTTAATAGGCTTACCTGTCCATGCATCTTCTAGAATCCCACCATCCAAGGAACTTGAAGGTCCTTTATTTATTAAATAAACTACAGTATCCACAACATCTACCCAAAATTGTAAGGACAATAGTGCATGTAATCTCATGCACCTAGCATGTTTCATGATAGTCCTGTTCATCCTTTCTGACACACCATTTTCTTATGGAGTTGTTGGAACCATATTCACTCTATGAATCCCATGGTATGAATAGTAATTGTTAAACTCTTTGCTGTAGTACTCACCTCCATTATCAAATCTAAGACACTTTATCTTATTTCCTATCTCATTCTCAACCAAAGTTTTCTATTTCTTAAAGGTATCAAAGGTATTTTATTTCTTTTGAATATAGTAAACCCAAGTTTTTCTAGTTGCATCATCAATAAACGTAACATAATAATAAGATCCACAAAGAGATGATACCTGAGCTGGTCCCCATACATCTAAATGTACGAAATCTAGCTTTTCACTCTTCTTTTATTTTCCAACTCTAAGAAATTTGACTCTTTTCTATTTTACATAAATGTAATTCTCACAAAAGTCTAAATCAACCTACTTCAAACCTAGAAACAAATTCCTTGAGTGAAGAATCTGCATCCCCTTCATACTCATGTGCCCAAGCCTATGATGCCATGAAGTTGTATCTCCTCCTGTAGAAGCTAAAGCAATATAAATATTAGTATTACCAATACATGCATATAATGTACCTTCCTTATTTCCTTTTGCTAATAACAATTATCCTTTATTAACCTTCAATGAATTTGCTGAGAATGTAACTATACATCCTTCACTGTCCAACTTCCCTATGGAAATTAAATTTCTTATTAAATAAATAATATATCTTACCTCTTTCAACAACCATTGGTTTCCATTTGGTAACTTTATATGTATGTTATCCTTTCTGATGATTTTATATGGTCTATAATCACCCAAATAGACCTGTCTAAAATTACCTTGAACATAATCTAAAAAATATTTCCTATGGGGTGTGGCATGATATGATGCACTAGAGTCTAGCACCCAATAATAATTAATATTATCTAGTGAAATAATTAAATCATATTGCAATACATCACCTGCTATGTTTGTTTCCTGATTACCCTAGTTTTCTTCTCCCTATTTTTTTATTCCAACAGTCTCTTTTCAAGTGTCCTTTATTATCACAATGCTAGCATTCCAACTGCTTCCATTTGTATTTGGATCTACCTTTATTTAATTTTCCATAATTCCCTGGGCTTTTTCCTCTCTCCCTTTGTCTCTCCTTATTCTCTACAATCAAAGCATTACCTGATGTATCACCTATGATTTTTATTGCATTTACTCACTAAGGATAACACCAATAACATCATCAAACTTTAAAGTATTTGAACTAAATATAGAGTTACTTATATCCATTACCAAGCCATTCTAACTTTTTGGCAATGAGAAAAAAATCAAGAGAGACCTAACCTCATCATCAAAGTTTAATCCTATAGAACTTAACTAATTGGTAATCATATTAAATTTATTTTAAATGATCAATAACAAATCCACCTTCTAATATATGTATATTAAATAAATGTTTCATAAGAAATACCTTGTTCAAAACCAAGGGTTTTTCATATAGTTTAGCCAACACATTCATTAAACCCTTCGTTGTTTTTTCCTTCAAAATTTTTAAGGCCACTAATGATGCCAAGCATAGCCATATTGTTCCTAGTGCTTTTCTATCCATAACTTCCCATTATTCATTTTTTTTTTATACCAACTTCTTTGTTGTTTCACCTAATGATAGGTAAAGATATTTCTAATAAATATAATCCTCCGTTTGCATCTTCCATAGCTAGTAGTTTTTGCCATTAAACTTCTCAACCCTAAATTTGCCTTCTATCATTGCTCCCACTCAAATTAGAAACCCTCATTTCAAGTCCATTTTTCAAATCCTAAGATATGATACCAATTGATAGGATTAAATAACAAAATATGAGAAATAAGATGCTAAAATAAAACACAGAAGAAATAATGTAATACACAATAGACATATATTTATGTGGTTCACCCAATATGGGCTACGTCCACGGAGAAAATAAATAGACCTTTTATTCCATCTAGAAAATCTCTTTGCACATAGTCGTGCATCGAACATTACAATTAGCTGCCATACAACATCCTATTATAAAAGTGCATTACAATTTTAGGGCAAAAAAACCCACCTAAAATATATTGTTCGATTTGTGGCCTAATATCAAATGGTCCAAATTTAAACTACCCCCCTAAACCCCATGGTGGACACAAGTAGGGGGTGCTAATACCTCCCTACACCACCCTCTTTCACATTGTGGGTCCAAGTGTGGCTGAAAGCAAGGCCTCTAAATTAATAAGGATCCATAATCAACACTAGGTAAACCCAAAAAAATTAAAAGAAAAACACCCCATACATAGAAGAAACAAACATCCCAATCATTAATCATAATCAACACCCCACACTATCAGAAAAATAAACCTCCCTCAATTCAACCAAAAACTTATAATAACCACCCCAATTGTTAAAAAATTAATATTCCACAATTGTTGTTGAGGAATGATATCTCCCACTCGATTTTCATCATGGGAAATAGGTTCATTCACCACTATGGAACTGTGAGTGGGTGGCATATCAAGCCATGGCTCACTATAGTGTTAGCTGGGTAGATGTGGGGTCCAAATTCAACCTATAACAAAATGACATCGACACCAGCCGATTGATGTTGATTTTGTGCAATCAGGATTGTTTACATCCACAAAATCATGCCAAGAATTTTTCTTCCACTCTAGCATGGGTAACAACAATCCACAAAATCACACTGTAACCTCATTGTATTGTCTCACTCGAAGGATGTCAGTTTAACGCTTGAAATTAATTAAACCAAGTATATGTGAAAGTCTAGCACGTACAAGCTTCAAAAGCAAGGTGGCTACAAATTTGGATGGCATGATTTCCCTTATTTTTGGTACTCTCTTTTAAAAATGGTGAATCTGAAGATGCAGGTACTAGATAAACACATGCAGTCTTGCAAATATTATCATATATTGGGTACCAAGCCATGATCGAGTCACATTGTTGTGCATCATCATGATGAATCTATGCAAAACAAATGTGCCACATCATCATAAAATCCTTCATAGGAAGGCTAAGAGAAATTCATTAGGAAATGTTCTTCATGATATTCATGTGAAACATCCATGAGCTGCAAACCATGTGGCCTAAAAATAATACATGAGTTGTAGTCTACATTTGATATCTCCACTACAAAAGAACATCTGATGAGCAAAAATTCTAAAGACTTTCCCATAGCTATTCCACCAGGGTTGTTACTGCACGTAGATCATCTATCTCTAGTAGATCATTGTTGTTTCTTCATATTTCACTTCTAGACCTATGGTCACCAATGTACATAGGTGACACAAAACAACTCTTCTCTAAAAAAAAGTATACCACTAAATTTGATGGTTCTTGTCAGTATTTGGGTCCTGCTCGACATCACATTAAATGAGTAATAGGTGGCTTCATGAAAAAAGAGAAACTAAGGTATTTTTTTGCCAATTATGTAATTTCCCTTTAGCGATAACATCTTCCCATATACCTATGAACCTGCTACCACCTCCCCTAAGATTGGTACAATGGTAGCCAACCATAGCCATTTGCTATGCATCAAACAATGAAAGACTTCACACTGCAGTGGCATTTCGGCATCATAGAACTACAATTTTCTTAGTGAGTTAGACATGACTCAGTTCACTGCCATTGGATACCATGTGTTGTCAATGTTCATTCTCCTCATGGCCAATACAAGGCACCCAAATAGTTTTTTAGAAAAAAATCAATTAGTATTCAGTGATTAGTTCAGCCTCGTAGGTGATCCATCTTGCACCTAACATATTGTGTTTGCCATCAAATATGCTTTTTAAGAAAATTTGAGATTACACTCCATGCAAGATTGTTAACATAAATCTTGTGTGGACTATCAACATAACAAATTTTACTAGCCACTTCCAGAACTGCCATAGCCACCTCCATAATTGTGGTAGCCACTTCCATATTTGTAGATGTGTTCACAAAAAAATTGGAGATAGAAAAAAGCAAACTAGAATCATATGCTTGTGAAGTCTCTCTAAAAATACTTGATGAACACTCCCATTTTAATGGCCTACACCAATCGAGATCCTGAGCTTCTACAACTTGTCAATGAAATATTACTACTTACCACCAACACTCAAAGCCAAAATATTCATGAATTGAGTCCATGATCAATCACCTGCAACGGTAGGAAAAAATATTAGTAGGCCAAATGGAGTAGTTATGGGGAACTCAAGAAGCAATAATCCATGTTGTGAATCTCCACAAACCTTTAAGCTCTTCTCAATGCTTCTACACGTTCACTTGTTGGATGCAGTTCCATAAAATTTTCATTTGTGAAATGCCTTCCTGCTATGTTTAGGTAATCCATAATTAATTCCTCGTCAATCTCTCCATATATGCCAAAATAATCCTGGCACTATTGGTATCCTTCCATAACTTAGCCAACCTATCACCTAGCTCTCACAGTCATTAACAACTCTCATGATCATTGACGACTCTCTATCAATGGTAAAAAATAAATAAAACTTTTGATGTGCCATCCGCCAATACCTCTCAAATGGTAAAACAAAAATTCCAATAGAGACATCAAGAGCTGATATGTCCATGATTAATTTCATGGATTCTTCCATGGAGTGTGTGAATAAACCACCAACTCAACATACCCAAAAATCATGGGCAAACAGAAGATTTCATTGTAGACCAACTGAAACTGTATCATGAATAGTAACTTGATGGGGTAGGTAGTGGGTCCATATATTTGCTAGTCTATGCGGTGGGATCCATATTATCCAAATGCTCCCATTGCATCATATGGTTCCTCAAATATTTTTTGTATAATAAACAAATCTACTGTAGAACCTACCAATGGTGCTACTATGCGTAGGGCAATAGCACTCCGTCAGGTTACTATGTAGTTACTATCAGTATCAAATTCATGGGTAGGTGGCAAAGAACTCCTTCACACAATTATGACATTATCATGGCTGGACAAAAAAAATCTCTTCATGCACAGACCATGATGATTGGAGGATATTCAACATTTTTTTAGTCACCAATGTTTTGGTGCTTCACCAACTTTAGGCACAAATGATGCTCCTTGACGGTGTAGTGGCTACCAATGGATCAGTAGTGAAGAGATCTCATTGTATTTGTCAATCTTCCATCCACCATGTGTAGATATCACAAGAAAAAAATAACTTATTATTATTTTTTTTTTAATTTTTTTTATTGAACTTCCTTGAGCAACATGTAAACAGTCATCACTATCAAAAACAAAATAGTCGTCATCCATATGTACTACAATTTTCTACCATTTTACAACTCGTACAGTCATGACAGTTGACACCCAAACTCCTTCAATAGCATTTCCCAACGTGGCAGCTTAACAACATCAAATAAAAAAATTGGCCATCATAAAAAAATCTGCATAATATTGTTGCTCAAACTTCAAAAATAAAAAAATCCTATAGATTAGATGACCCAAAAAAATATATAAATCTTGGAGTGTATCCCGTTTTTCATTTATCACTATCGAGAAATTACTTCTGCAGACGAATACCTCCCAAGGATTCTAAATAACTATGGGTAGCCATGTATTTTTCCAAACTTCTGGTTTCTAATCCATCAATGATGGAGAGCATACTCCTTGATTTGAAAGAAAAAAAAGGAAGAAAAAAATGAGGGGAGGGGAAATGAGGGGGGGATTTCCATGGGGGAAACTACCCCTCAAGCTCACAAGGGCAGGAGAGCACATGGGATTTGATACCAAATGTTAGGATTAGAACATATGAGATATATTACAAATAAAAATAGTACAATATCTAGGCATAAGCCTATATGAAAAACATGACAAGTGTCAAACTAAAACTGAAGGTACAGTGCACATTAATATTCTAAAAATTTTAAATTTACAATAGAAATATTGAATTTTCACAAGCACAAAAGATGGAGTTGCTAGGGCTAAGGCATTTATGACAACCTCTTAGGACTAGTAGAGACCCAGTTTGGGTTAGTTCAAGGACAACCACCACACCCAAGCCATAGAAAATATGGAAGATGATGATGTCCCCAAATCGTAGGTATAAGAGAATGAGTCTTTGCATCACCACATAGCACTAGTTGATTAGAAAAATAAAGGTGATCCTCAAGATCCATCAAATAAATGAGGCTTATAAATAGAATTACAACTCCCTCCTGGTCTCCATAATGTCTTGACTAAAATTATCTCCAACATCTTTCATCCTCACATGCATGCCACTAATGCAAAAGCCTCAATATTTTCCTAAATTAGACTCTACACCCAATAGAAAAGGAACCTTTTCTTGGGTTCCTTAACTCGTAATGGAAAGCGTTCCCCACAAGTCATAAAAAATGTAGTGAAGATTCATTATAGTGGGTAAATCCTAACTCTAAAAGAAGTTCTGGTCAAAAGTGCCCACCTTAAATAAGAATGAATAGGGCCACCACCTCTACTACCTACAAAGTAGTAAAATATATTAGAACATCCAAAATATACCCAAGGAGGAACAACCACCATGGAATGATGTTGAACCTAAAGCTTCCCCACAAACCATAGTCAATTACTAGACTAACATTAAAAAATAGTTTAGTAGCCTTTTTTTACAGTGACTAAGGAAGGTCTTGATAATACTTGAAAACCTCAAGTTATTTTGGTGATTAATGGGACCTTTCTCTAATCAAATTTTATGTCTCTTTTTATCCTTTAGAGAACAAGCACCATGAAGTGGGTCCCTTCCCCCAACCAAGGAGGTCCCTTAGTCCTAGGTGTCATTCCAAGTTGATGCTACTAGTGAATCCTAAGGACTAAGACCCTTTCCTTGGTTGAGATAAAGGTAGGTTTGAGGAAGCCAAGTGAAGAGGTGGAAAGGTAATATTTATCCTTCTTCTAGGAGTAGCTTGATAACTTGAGGCTAGGGAAGGGTAGAGTGGTCCAAAATATTCTTACCTACAATATCTTCCCTAAGCATTTAGGGTTGACATCTTCTTAAAGGCCCCCTCAAAATACATGTTAGAAGAGGAGTCCCAAAAGTAGAATAGATTAGAAGGTGATAACTGTCACCTTTTTAGGATGCATTGAAGGAAATCACCAAGGGAATTTTTTAGGAGCATGGAAAAACTAGGCATTTATCATCAAAGCCATATGACCAACCTAAATGATCAAACATGAAGGAAGGGATGATGATTTAATCCTAATACTAGAATACCAAAACTAGACACAATTACCAAGGAGACAATTAAAGTCTTAAAGTGGTTATAAGAAGGATGGCTAAAGGGGTAACACAAAACCCAAGGCATCAATGATGAGTGATATTGGAGGTATAATCAAGGATATTTTTTGTACCAATATCTAGCTATATATCTCCAAAACTTATAAAGCATTTATTATTTATCTTGACCAACCTAGGTATATTTTGAATTAAAATTTTGAAATCATATGTCTATTTTGAAGGAATTTTCCCCCACTTCTTATAAATATCTCTATTTTTCTCTCTGTAAATCATCAAAAGCTATCCATATTCCAAGGGGTTCTTTCCTTCATTCTCTCTTGTGTTTTGTCTTGGATCAAGCCTTACAAAACCATCCATGGAGTTTTTGAAGCTCTTCTATTTGCATGTATGTAACTTAGATTTAATATTAATAATAATTTATAACTATTCATTAAATACATCTCTTGGTTCTAGTGTGGATGTTCTATTTTATTACTTGTTCTTATAGGGACCTATGTTCCTCATGCACTATCGACCACTTCGTATTCGTTCACTTCAACTTGATTGGGTGTGGAGGTTCTTATTTAGATCTTTGGCACCTCACCACCCTTAGCTAAGCTAGATAAGATTTTTAATTCCTTCACTTTCTAAATATCACATCGAGAAGCAAGGATCCAACCTTGGGTTAAAAATCCCAAAGGTCATCTAGGGGGAGCTATATCCCATGCTTCCCAAAAATTCCTAGGACTAGAGCCCAAAACAAGATTTAGGGCATCATACACACCCACTTGAAGGAGACCAAAGAGATAAATATAAAACCATGATATATCATGATGTCTGGGGAGATGTAGGGGCTACATCTAGCCCCAAATAGAAGGAATAAAAATAATTTTATCCTAAGTTTATCATAAGTTTTTATTTTTCTATTCTAGGCATTAAAAGAAAAACAAAATTTAGTCTACATTAAGTCTAGTTTTAAATGTTGCATTCCTCTTATTACCTTTCCTTAAAAGTAAAATAAATATTCTTTTTTTTTGGTGAGTAAGAGATTGTTATAATTAACACCGGGTTTTAACTGGTTGACCCAAAACCATTTTACAAAATAGGGTCCACCGACCAACCAAATAAGGTCCAAGCCCTACAAGTTTAATCTGACAACAAGGGCCAAGCCCTACTCTTCCATCTGAAGAAAACCAAACTAAACTATGGAAGCCTAATATTATAGCCAACATAAAATAAAGACACAAAACATAACTAACAATGAGAAAAACTTATCATGCAAGCGCCACACAGAGTCGCTTGTGCCCATACAAAAAATAGTATAATATAGTCAAACAAACATCCCACAAAATGGACAGCCAGGAGACCAAGCAGTCAGTATTCCCATCTGACTCCTTATCACCCTCATCCTTAGATAGCCATCAAATTCATATTCTGCCTTCAACTCCTCATGCCCCTAGAAACTCGTTATAAAATAGAAGATTTAGAGAATCACGAAAATCAACAACTGCACTAATGAGGCCAGACAAACTCTTTAACTAGTTGATAATATTGGAGGCTAATGAAATCACCATCTTCTTCAAGACTATTATAGTGGGGTCCGGTACCCCATCATTAGGGATCTCCAAAACTTTATTTTTATATGAACATAGGGATAGTCATCATTGTAGATAAAAATCACATAAGATAGCTCTTGTTTTTTTGCATATCTTGTTTGATGCATTTCCATTAAAAATTTATATTTTTAAAAGTACATATTCCTTTAGAAACATTATAACTTAGATTTTTATCTTCTTTATTACTTAGGCATTTAAATCAAAATACATGTAGTCTTACATTAGGATTTTTTTGTGTGTGCATATTTCCTTTCATCCTTGTTCAAAAAAGAAAAATAAAGAAAAAACAATTTTATCTAAAGCTTGTAGGTATTTATCTTAATTATTATAATAATTGCAAGAAATAAAAATTGCATACAAGATAGCATCTTCTCTTATGCATAATTGTTTATATATGCTTTATATCATCATAATTTCTCCATGTTAGTCACTAGTATAAGATAAAACTTCAGGTGTATGAAAATTGAACACACAAAACTAGATTTAGAGAAATTTATTAAACCCCTTGGTGAAATCAAAACTCCTCACCAAAGATAAAAGCTCAAAACATGCAAAAAAAATAAGGTTCCAATAGAAATATCTCCTCCAAGTGAGGACTAACCCTTAGGGGATTTAGAGGCAATATCACTAATCCCTTTGGCACCCCATGTCTTTGGTGAATGTAAACTGAAGGTCCACATGAGTTTAAAACCTTTGTTACTAGGCCTTGGCCTTAATCAACATAAAATTTACCACACTTTAATCAAGACCATTTAATTTATTTGCATAGAGTAAAACATATTAATAAAATATAAGAAGAATTTAACCAATTTTTAGTCCTAATAGGGGAAGAATAATGACCCCTCGAGTAAATTGGCATACAATCCTTGATGGTTATCTTTCTTAGTATTTATATATCGATGGGCTAAGAGGAGTCATAAGTCTAGTTTGTATCTTTGATGATATAAGGATTATTTAAAAATCTTCTCTTTATTCTATAAGAAAATATTGAAACAAAACCATAACATAATTAAATCTCCCTTTCTATGACCAAAACCCCTACCTCATTCATAATATTCCATGACAGTTAGTTAAAAATCCAAATGCTTTGACAACATTACTTGAACTTCAAGAGAAGCAAAATATGTTTAAAAATCCAACTTATGATGAAGAAGAGGAGGAAAATCCCCCCTAAATAACCCCTTTTCCCTACTCATAATAAATAAGGGAAAGTAGTTTTTAAATCCATGGATTACCTAGATGATTTCCTATGAAGAAATAGGGAAACTATACAATCTATTTTGAGTATTGATGAAGAAGTATTGACCACTTATACTATGGAGAAATCCCTCCTAGATATTCCATAGCAACCTAGGTCTAATTCCATGAGTTCTCAATAGATAGGCCCATCCCATGGGTCTTTATACCTATATGCCAATCATTTTAATATAAATCTTATGATATTTAATCCCCCTATTATTAAAACAACTATAGAAGGAAGGTCACCTAGTATTCCCTCTTATTATGGAAATTAGAGATTCATACCTCTAAACACAAAATAATTTAAAATAAATTATTTTATCTCTCAACCTGCAAGTATCCCATAAGTTCAAATTGTGGATGTTTTTCCTAGCATACCAAATCCTTGATTTCTGATCTCTTCTAATCCCTTCTATAGCATACCTTCTTTCCAAATTCTATTTTCCACCAACACTTCTTCCACTAATCCTTTTATTCCAAGTAGTTTGGGATCTAACAATATGATCATACCTTTTAGATCAACCTCATTGAATTCTAAGTATTATTTTTTGATTAGTTTGCAACCATAATTTGTAACACTACCTATTATCCTATCTTCTTAGATATAAACACTAAATGAGAACAATTTGTTAAGGAATGCTAGAAGTGTTACATCATTTGGTACCATGAAGTACCATTGCAAATATTTATTTTATATAGTGTGTTTAATATTTGTCAAAAGTATGTGACAAATTGTGAAGAGTATTTATATGCTATATAATTAAGTGTCAAAGGTGTCGAGTATGCAAGTGAAGAGCCATGAGTGGAAGTAGAGAGTCATGTGAAATGTGTCAAGGTGTGAAGTAGGAGGTTATGTACTCATAAGAGTCATTGTCATAATATGAAGCATGTGAAAGATTGCATCTCCTATAAATTTGAAGAAAGCAATAGTCAGGAGTATTGAAGATTTTTTATGTAAAGTTATATATTGGAGATAAAGCACCATGCTATGTAATCTATAACAAGTTTGTAATAAATTTTATATTATGAGTTTTTTTATTATCAATAAAGTGTTATTTCATGCAATATTGGTGTTGTGAGAGTGTTGTGATAATTTGTAAGTATATTTAAGATCTTGAGAAATTGAAATTATGATATATTTTGGCTTATTTGCCGATAGTGGTATCAGAGCTATTTTAGTTACCCTTATCTCAAGTGGAAGAGAGAGGAAGAATGAGAATATTGAAGGAAAATAAATTCATTTTTTTATGGAATTAAAGAAGGATTATTGAAGTTAAAAGCAAAGATATTACACCCAGGTGTTGTAGGTGAGTTGGAGAGGAGAGGGCAATCCTCCAAGGGAGGTCCCAGGTTCAAATCTCCACCCTACCAAAAAGCTGAATTGGGTATCCAAAATCCAATTGATAATGTTGGTGTGGGCAGGGTCGGGTGTGACTCCCGGGTGACTTTGATAGTGTATAACCCCCTGTACATGATCTCTCAAACCAAGGTAGCCCCACAAGGGATTTTTCACTTTAAAAAAAAGCAAAGATATTGAAGGATTACAAAATATTTTGAACTTGAAGATATTAGTGGAAGAAGAATAGAAAAATTTCAAAGAGAAATATTTGAAGAGATAAAATTTGAGTGGAAGGATATATTACTGGAGATAGTTGTTGGAAGATGTGGATGTTAAATTCAGAGAAGATTAATGAAGGTGTACATTGAACATTGTATAAGGATGAGATTTATTGAAGAAGGAATTTTGTTGGAGGTTTGATATTGAAGATATTTGTTAGAGATTACATGAGAGGAGAAATTTACTTGATAATATGTGTTATAATATGTTTAATAGAGAAAACGTTTGTTAGATGCCTAACAAAGAATATCATAAGATATTTTAGTGAAGGTAAACAAAGCAATGAATTAAAAAAGCCAAAGATATTGTAAGGAAGTTGAAGAGAGTAGTGAAGCTGAAGAGATCATCATAAATTCAAAGAGAGCAGTAAATCCAAAGAAAGCATAGAGGAATTAAATATATTTGACCTATTTTTTCAATCAGAATACTTAAACTATAGTAATGCTTTTTGGAAGCGAACAATGTGAATAATACTTATTTCAAATGCGCTAATTTGGTTTGAATTGAGACATCATGGAGACTAAGATAAAATCTTAAGTTTTTAAGATTATTAATAGGTGCATTTTATTTATGAGTTACTCAAGTGCTTTATTTAAAATAGGATAATTATTTTAGGAGTTATAAGGATTTGAGGATTAATTTAGAAATTATAATTACAGGTTAAACTTGGGAATTAAAAGAAATATTTAAAATTAATACATTAATTGGGATATATAAGAAAATTAAATGAAATGAATTAAAATTGAGTTTTTGAAGTTTTATTAATTAAAAAATTGGGATTGAAATTTAAAAAGGAAATTATGAAATTGAGATTTGAATTGAAGATTAGAAATTGAAATTTGAGGATGAATTTGAAATTAAAAAATTGAATTAGACATGACAATTTTTAAAGAATAATATGATACAAATTCATTTTTAAATAATTGGTATATTGACTCAAGGTGAATTAGACATATGGTTAGAAATAAACAATGGTTTAATAATTTTTAAGAATAATGCAAGAAACTAGTTGCTATAGGAGATGATAGGACATATAAGGTCAAAGGAGTAGAAAATATATTAATAAATTTGTCTACTGGAGAATGCATGATTAAAAATATTTTATACATTCTAGGGATAACCACTGATCTACTCTCAGTATCTAAAATGAAAAATCAAAATTTAGTGGTTGAACTCAAATTTATTGAAAACAAAAAGAAATGCATCATTACTAAATGAGGAAAACTCATAGCCATTAGATCATTTACAAATGTTTTTTTTTTCTTTTGAAAACCTATCAAATAGTTTTCTATTAGTAAGAACATTAGAAATAAGGGATATTTGGCATAAAATGTTG
Source organism: Wollemia nobilis (assembly GCA_028583015.1). Taxonomy (NCBI): domain Eukaryota; kingdom Viridiplantae; phylum Streptophyta; class Pinopsida; order Araucariales; family Araucariaceae; genus Wollemia; species Wollemia nobilis. Next base: position 1,567,371 of record JAQPPZ010001711.1, on the reverse strand, counting down.
GGGCATGTAATTACAAACTCTGAAATAAGTAATTATCAAATTATAGCAGGATTACCTTTTGATTTAAGTTTACATAGAGCATAGGAGCCATTGGAATTAGTATACATAGATTTATGTGGAACAATGGTTACTAGTCTTGGAGGACATATATTTTTAGTTGTTTGTTGATTATTTTTCAAGGAAAATGTGGGTATACTTTTTGAAACTAAATTCTAAAGCCTTTAGTTGTTTTAAATAATTTAAATAAATAGTGGAAATAGAAACTAGAAGATCAATCAAGAGTCTTCACTTAGATAAAGGTGGTGAATTCCTATAAAAAATATTTTGAATTATTTTTAAGACTAAATGGTATAAAAAGATAACTCCTTGTAGCTTATTCACCTCAATAAAATGGTATAGTAGAAAGAAGGAATCATTCCATTATGGAAATGGTATATTGCATGCTAAAAGAAGCACATCTTGATCAAAAAATATTAGGTGGAAACTATTAAAACTATAGTATATATACAAAATAAATCATCCACAAGAATACTTATAAATAATACTCCTAAAGAAACCTAGTTAGTTTAAAAATATTTAGCATGACATCTAAGAATTTTTGGATGTAAAGCATATGTGCACATTCCAAAGCAGAAAAGAAAAAAATTAAATAAAAAACCTATGTGGGATATTTCTTGGCTATGATGATGATTTAACAAGATATTGAGTAATTGATCCAATCACAAACAAAATTCATGTAAGTAAATATGTGATTTTTGATGAAGGAAATAAAATTTTTGTTGAATCTCCAAAGTTCAAGACAAGTTCTATTCTAGATATTGTATCAGATAAAGAAGAATCTTCAAGTGAAGAATCAAAATTGAAAATTTTAATGAAATAGTTGAAAAGTTAAAATTCATAACCTCACCACAAAGATAATATGTTAAAAGGTATATAAATACACTTAAGTGCTAGATTTGGAGTATATTAAATCATTTGGATCTATAACAATCCTAAATTAGTCATGTCGATTCATTTATTAGTTCATTTATTCTTTTTATCTATTAATAGGTAGAATGATTTATTAAGTTATTATCATGGAGGAATCAAATTATATTATGTATATCGCAAGAGACTCTACCCTATCTAAATGGCTACAATACTTCAACCTCTCTAAGTGGTTGGCTTACTTAAATAATTGTTTTTTTATAGAATTCAATTCATATTTGCATTGATGTATTCATTTAGTAAGGAGATTCATCTTAAGTGGTATCAAAGCCACGATCCTAGGTTGACAATTTTCCTCCAATTCTATCAATTTTTGTGATCTTCCTTCTGGTTGGTCTAGTATACCGTTTTACATACAAAGGTAGATTTGAACCTACACAGGCAAAATTCAATAGATTTCATGCTCCCAAGGCATAAAATATTCACGTGAGAATCTTTAACGATGTTATCCAAAGATCCAACATGTAGGAAGTTCCAGTTCGGTAGACGTAGGAAAAAGAGAGAGCATTGGGTTTCAAATACCATATTATTGATTGTTCTAGTGCATTTCATTTTTTTTAGACAAATATTATTCCCATAGCATGAGTAGAATTGCAGTAGAGAAGGTATTTTTCATGTGATTTGATTACGAGTGATACATCCAGTGTTATCCTCTCTAACACACTCAAATTTGTATCCATATTGCATAACGATTAAAATTCTAATTTGCACCTATTAAAGTCTACTACATGTTTATAGGGGATTCACTACCACCCCATTCAATGGTATCTAGCGATCAAGTGATGTGGTAGGGTTTAACTCCATAATATTTAATTTTTTATTTTTGCCTAGTGTAAAGGGACTTTATCCCACATCCTTCTTGCAGTGGAGCAAGGAAAGTATATAAGATCTTCCTTACACTAAGGTTAAACATGACTAGCTATGGTGGTCACCTTCTCCTGCACTAGCACATGATCTTTGAGTCTAGAATAGATGTTGATGTTGACTTACTATTGACACCCATTAAAAATTCATAAGGATCAGTTGACTGTTGAATTTTATACTATACCGTTTACCATTGGTTGCAACAAATATTTTTATAGGTTCATAGCATTTAATCCTACATTATTTCTATGAAGGATAATTAAAGCTTCATAATCTCTAGAGCATACATAACTCTTTGACAAGCTATTCACCCTTACTAGCACACACGTGCTTGACAACGCCTTTCATGGGAATCACTTGTAGATTCAAATTCTGACCGTTGGCAAAATTTGACCGTTAACTATCCAAAAAATGTTCGAAATTTAATCATTAGTCATTGGAAATTTGAAAACTAAAATATTTTCTACAACAAACTAATTTTTGTAGCAATATTTGATAAACAAATTACCAAACATTTTACAAATTTTTAAGCAATTTTTTGTAAAATTTTGACAAAATTGTACTATTTCTCCCAATGACCATTTGAATTCAATTATAATTGAAGGATTTTTTTCAATTTTTGACTTCATTAGCTTAGCAAGTGCATGAATGAACCTTCTGAGTGGAATAAAATAGATGAAATATTACAATGTGTTGAATGACTAGATGATGTGTCTATGAGTAGAAATAAATGCAAACCTCAAAATCAAGGTACACATCATAATACCCCTGTTAATATTAATAGTTTTGACCAATGTCTTTATTATTCACTAAATTCCATGGCTTCACCTTCTTCAAACAATGCTAATCCTTCCTACCCAACTCTCAATAATCCTTTTCCTAACCCATCTATCCCAATTCCTAATAGTGTTGATCCTCACCTACATAAATATCTTACTCAATAATAAACAATGATGAATGATATTTGTACTACATTGAGAGTCATTCAATCCAATCTACCTATTGCTACACATCCTCATACCTTCATGTCACAAGATACTCTCAATATTGAACCTTTAAATATTCATCAAAGACAAGTGGTTGCTTCTGAAAAAGGCTTTGTGAATGATTTATATCCAAAAGGAGATGGTGATTCCAAATATTTGGAATGGCCTCATGATGTTGAAGTTCCTTGAATTGACATACCCACATTTAAAGAGGCTGACCCTCATGGATGGTTGGCAAAAATGGAATACCTTATCTGATTACACTAAATTATAAACATAGGTCATGTTGCTTTTACGACTTCTAAGCTTGGTATCCAGGCATATTAATGGTTGTTATGGCAACTTCATAAAAATGGGTATCCTCTTTTATGGACCCAATTTAAGGAAAAAAATCTTAGAAGATTCGATAAGGGATATTCCACATCATACATGGTTTATCTTATGCAAATTAAGAAAATAGGGTCAGTAGATGACTATATCTCTGAATTTACTAGTCTACTCACCTATACACATGAATTAAGTCCAACAATGGTGTTTTCTTCTTTTTTCTATGGTATTAAGGATATGATTTGAAATGAATTTGACATGCGTGATACCTATACCCTAGACGATGCACAACATATAGTTCAAGTAGTAAAATAAAAACTCCAACATGTTGGTCCTTCCTAAGATGTGATTTTAATACTCATCATATTTTTTGCAATTTCAAATATTCTATAGTATTTCTCTACTTTAAATGTCATTCACATCATCCTAGAGATCAAGCTTGTGTAGCTCATCAAAACTTTCACTTAGAATATAACGATGCACTAGTAATTGAGGAAGAAGAAGATGTACCTCAACCAAACCATCCATAAAACCAAAAAATGAAGATGACATGGTGATTGTATCGGTAAATGCACTTATGGGTAGTCAATCTCATCATACAATCAAGGTTCAATGATTCATTAAGCACCAATATGTTAATGTGTTGATTGATTCAGGAAGTACACATAACTTCATATATTATAAAACAACCAAATATTTGAAATTGTATATCCATTCTTCTAATCAAGATAAGTTTCAAGTCCTTATTACAAATTGAGGTAATGCTCAATGTGTGGATCAAACATATAAAATTACAATCCAAATGGGAAATTATATGGACATGTACTCTCTTTGTTATAAACCTAAGGAGCTCAAATATAATTTTGGGAGCACAATGGTTATCTCAAATCAATGATGTTACCATTAATATCCAAAAAATATATATCAAGTGTATAGAGAATGGAAGGATCATTTGTCTTCAAGGGATTCAACCTCCTCCTTCTAGGCTAGTGAGTTCACATAGCATGTAGAAAATATTGAATAAAGTTGGATATGGTTTTCTTGCCCAAATAAATTCCATTGAGGCTCAATTCTTGGATACTTCTCCTATAACTCTTCCAAGGGATCTTAAGGATATTGTGGATAATTATGAAGAAGTATTTAGTTAACCAATGGTTATACCTCATAAGAAATAACATGATAATGTCATTCATCTAATTCTTGGTAGTCTACCTCCTAATATGCATCCTTATCGCTATCCAAAATCCCAAAAAATAGAAATTGAGAAGTTAGTCCATGAAATGTTAGAGAATAGAATCATTCATCTGAGCATTAGTACTTATTCATACCCTATGCTGATGGTACATCGTAAGGATAATTCATGGTGCATATATCTTGATTTTCATCCTCTTAACAAGAATACCATCAAAGATAAATTTTCTATCCCAATCATTGATGACTTGTTGGATGAATTACATGGTGCTAGTTATTTCACCAAACTAGACCTGCGCTTAGGCTTTCATCAAATTAAGGTTAGAGAATAGGATATCCCTATAAAATCAAAGCTATTCAAGATTGGCCTCTACCAAAATAACTTAAAAAATTTGTGGTTTTCTAGGACTCAACAGCTATTATATAAAATTTATCCACAACTATGGTAATATTATAGCACATATCACTGCTCTTACTAAAAATGATGTTTTTATTTGAAATGAAGCCACTTCTCAGCCCTTCCAAGCCCTCAAAGAGGCTATGTGTTACAATCCAATTTTGTCCACTCTTTATTTTATAAATCCCTTTATCATTGAGTGTGATGCTTCTAGCATAAGTATTGGAGCTGTTTCAATGCAAGAAGGACATCCTTTGGCTTTTGAAAGTAAGCAAATTTCATGGAAGAATTTAGGATGATTAACTTATAAAAAGGAAATGCTAGCTATTTTAAATGCTATAAATAAATGGAGATATTATTTATTAAGTAGTCATTTCATCATCAAAACTGACCATAGTAGCCTTAAGTATTTTTTAGAACAATGTCTTTCGTATCGTGAATAAAATAAATGGCTAACCAAAATCTTGGGTTATGATTTTGTCATTGAGCACAAGAAAGATAAATAAAATGTGGTAGCTGATGCTTTGTCTCACAAATACAAAGATGATGTGACCATGAATGCCATCTCAAGTTCTTATCCACATGGATTTCCCAAATTCAAGAAGAATGAATGGCTAATTTAGAGATTGCTCAAATCATTCAAGATATAAAAATAGGATCATCCCTGCATTATTACTTCTCTTATTTAGATGGAGTACTTTGCAAGAAATATCGTATTTACCTTCCTCAATATTCCACTATTAAATCAATGATTCTCCAAGAACTACATGAATCTCCTCTTGTAGGACATTCAAGATTCTTGAAAATATACCAATGAATAAAACAATCATTTTCTTGGGAAGGCTTAAAATCGTATGTCAAGATATTTGTGGCCAAGTGTGAGGTATGCTAGCATAAAAAAGAGAAAATAGTTAAATATCTTAGATTATTACAACCCTTACCTATCCCTAACTGCTAGTGTGATCACATATCCATGGACTTCATTGAGGGTCTTCCCAAATCCAAGGGTAAAATAATGATCCTAGTGGTAGTAGATCGTCTTTCCAAATATGCTCATTTTTGTGCCCTAGAACATCCCTATTCAAAAATTAAGGTGACCAATATATTCCTCGATTCCATTTTTAAATTACATGGTATACCCAAAACCATTGTTAGTGATCATAATCCTATATTAAATATTAAATTTTGGAAGGAATTGTTTTGCCTTAGTGGTACCAAGTTGAATATATCTTCTGCATATCACCCTTCATCAAAATGTCAAATAAATATTGTTAACAAATGTTTGGGTACTCACCTTTGTTGTTTTTTCAAGATAAGCAAAATACTATATTCAATGGCTTTCCTTAATAGAATGGTGGTATAATACTTCTTACCATTTTCCTCTTAATATGTATCCATTCAAAGCCTTGTATGATCAAAAGCCTCCAACAATCACAAACTATATTCCTGGTACTTCCAAGGTAGCCTAGGTAGATGAATTATTACAACAATGTTAGATGATGCTTAAAATAATTAAAGATAATTTGATCCAAGCATAGAACTATATGAAGCAATAATATGATCTACATCATTTATAATGATAATCCAACATTGGAGATATGGTATTTTTTAGATTATAACCTTATAAATAGTTGTCCTTAAAGAGAAAGTCTAATCAAAAGTTGACCCCTCAAATTTATGGGCCCTACAAAGCGGTTCATTGTATTAGTAAAGTAGTATATCAATTAAAGATTCCTCATTCATCTCACATCCATATAGTTTTCCATGTATCTTACCTCAAAAAAATTATTGGTCAAAACGTGCAATCCTAGAAAGAACTTCCACTACCAAATGAAAAAGGTCGTATAACTCTCCAACCAGAAGGAATACTACAATCCATAGTGCATCATCTACAATCACACCAAATTCAAGAGCTCCTAATTAAGTGGCAGGACCTTCTAGAAGAAGATGCTATATGGGAGCCTGAGAGTATTTTCTAGTCTTTTCTAGCTTTGAGGATGAAGCTTTATAAGGGGAGGAGCCATGTAACAAAACCAAATTAGTCATGTCATTTCATTTATTAGTCATGTCGATTCATTGATTCTTTTCGTCTATTAATAGCTAGAATGATTTATTAAGTTATCATCATGGAGGAATCAAATTATATTGTGTATATCACAAGAGACTCTACCCTCTCTAAGTGGCTACGAGACTTCACCCTCTCTAAGTGGTTGCTTACGTGAATTATATTATTTCATGGGATTTGATTTATATTTGCATTTATTTATTAATTTAGTAAGGAGATTCATCTCAGGACCATGTAAATGTACCACCTTTGGTACATAGTTAGAGTAGGAGATTACTTTAGGGGGAAGTTAGCTAATTACTTTATGCAATGTAATGCACAAGTGTGCAATGATATTTTGGCAATGTAAATGTGCATAGTTATCCCTATGTACATGTGTCAATAGATTAGGAATATAAAGAGTCATAGTAAGAGTGAGGGACAAGAAACCTCCATATGAAGAGTCACATTCCATTGTATATATGGATGTATTTATGTAAAAGAGATATAGCGAAGAAAAAAGAGTTACCTATGTAAGCAATGGAAGGTGATGTAGTATGATGTATTTTGAGCTCTTCATTCAATAAATATTTCTTACTATTTTTGATAATTTGTCATTAGTATTCTTTGAGTTATTATATAGTTGATTATGAGTTTATATGTTTGACTGATCAACATTATTATATATTTCATATTGCAATTATATTATTGATCTTGAGACAATATTATTTTGAGTATTTACTCATCAAAAACTAACAATGGTATCATATCCACAAGGGATCACCATTACTACTATCAATATGATTCTTGCTATGTCCTTGCAAAGTGGATCAACCACTATGCACCGTTGCATGCAAACATCATTGTTTTGGGATTGTGTGGTAGAAGTCATAATATAGATCAAAATTAAAGAAAATTTCTTCTAGTTAAAAAGAAAGCATAAAATATAAATGAATTACCTCTAAAAAAACACCAAATAATATAAAGGAATTACCTCTAGAAAGAGAAACTAGAGAAGATAGAATTTCTCATTGTATTAAAGAAAACCATTTATATTTAAGGATATACCTATTCCAAGAGCAAAATCGAAACAGAAGGAGATAGAAAGGTCTTGAATATATACCTTATCATTGAAGAGATTAAGAGACCCTTATAATATGTCCTATTGATAAGCTTGATAACAAAATAAAGATTCCAAATTATTATTTGGCTAGAATATTTTCATAGGGTTGAAAGGAAAACCTATGAAGACTAGAATTCAATATAGATTTGATTCCACTAGTTTTTTTAAGATAGCTAGTAAAGATTTTTATTTATGTAAATTGGAAGACATATGATTATTACTATCTAAGTTTTGTTGCAAAATATTGGTTCTTATAAGTTGATAAGCTTCTTACAACAAATAGAGAAGAATTTCACCTTTGATTTCCTGAAAGTCTATGTGCTTTCCTAGTGCAAGGATTAACTCTTTTGTTGTAGAAAAGTAGACATTGAAGGAGGTCCAAGAAGGAGATATTATTGAAGATTGAAAAAAACCAAGAATAAGGTTCACATTACAAGATTGCAGATTGAAGATAAAGACCCAAGAATAGGTCACATTGAAGAACTTCCAAGTTTGGAAGATTAAATATTGAAGACTGGAGATAAATACCCAAGAAGAGATCATATTGAAGAACTTCTAATATTGGAATATTGAAATATAGAATATAGAAGGACAACAAAAGGTCCTATTGTAGACAAAAGAAACAAAGTCTAGAGATTTAAGAAAAATATCTCTTTGGAAAATTTGCATTGTTGGAAAATTAAAGAAACCAAGGTAAGGTTTCATTAAAGCATTTACTAAGATAATTGAAGGTTGCATGATTAGAATAACCAAGAGTAGAGTTCCCAAGAAGATTTCATTGAAGAATGAAAAGCAAGAGAAAGCCTTATTGTAGAAGCTGAAGCAATGACTATTAGAATATATTTGAAGCAGAGTTTGTGGTAGAATATTACAATAAAAAGGAGTACCTAACAAGAAGATATTGGGAAAATTGTTGTCATACGACAAAAAGCCCAAAAGAAAGAAGGATTTGGCAACAATTTTATAAAATTTTACAAAGATCTTGGAGAGATCAAGACATCCATATTCTAGTGAAATAATATGGAGAAAGTGAAGAACACAAGCTTATACTAAGAGGGGGGTGAACAGTATAAGACCACTTTTTACTTTTTCTTTCCTAATCAATATTATTCAATGTAAAGATAGCAATATCAATAGCAATAATCAAAGCAATGCACAAATCACCACATACAATAGAGACACCACAATTTATGTGGTTCACCCAATGTGGGCTACTCCATAGAGAAAATATTTTATAAAACCTTATAACTCCAAATAACATAAATCAATTATCAATCAAACTATCTTCCATAAACCCTTATAACTCCAAATAACATAAATAAATTATCAATCAAACAAACTTCCATAAACCCTTGTAACTCCAAATAGAACTTTATAGAAAACCTTAGGCAAATAAAATTTTAATTAAAAATACCTTTGCCACTAGTTGGATTCGAACCCACAATCTCTACCTCTGTGAGCGCTCTAACTGCGGTCTTGACCATCACATGTGCTAGATGCATGTTTGAGAGCTTAGGAGAACTTCATGCTCTTTCTCCTACGTTGGCGCTCAAAACAAGTGCATCCCAAAAACTTTTCCCTTGGTGCTCAAGACAAACACACCAACTCCACGCGAATCGATCATGGATACTTCCACTCCCAACTCTCTTAAAAAATGTGCAATACCAATGTACCACCATGTCCTATTGGGAGTGATGCCTTCTCCTCCCTTTTCGTATTTTTTACTTGGAACTAAAAATAACACGAGTTCATCTTCTTCCTCAACAATCGCACGAATTATTTTTCTCTTTGGTCACATAAAAATAATCGAAGAAGGGTGAGTTATAAAATCCTTTGGCATGGTATTTATACATGATTTTCCATTTTTTCATAGACGTCATTGCTCCACTAATATGACGTCGACACTCCTTTTTTAAAACCTTTTATAATTTATAAATTATTTAAATTCTAAAATAATTTAAATTTTTAAATTATATCTATAAACATTTGACTTTAATAAAAATTAAAGCCTTCCTTGGGATGAAATTTAAACCTTTAACTTGTACTCCACTAACTTGATGAATATTATTCTACCACCATGGTTTTAATAAAAACCTTAATAAAATAATATTTTGACAACTTTTTCTTCAACTCTTTGCATTATTCCTGGTGACAATAATGGTGTACTCTATGGTATTAATGATAGATTCATGTGTTAATCTTGACATAAATGACAAATTCTCACCTTGAAATCAATGACAAATAAATGAGCTCAAAATTTCCAAAAATATCCCCTTTTTCATTGATGGAAACCCAAATTCTTTTACTAAAAACTTGATCTTTCCTTTGTTCTGCTCCCCTTGGGACATTGCTCTCCCTGGCTCAATGCTCTCTCAAATACCAAATCTCTCCCCCTTACTCAAATATCTCCTCTTTGAAATTAATGGCAAAGGGTCACCTTTGAGGCTTAGGGATAAGAATGAGCCTCTTAGCTTAGCCCCTCCCCCACCTTCTCTTGAGGTGGCTAATTATGGGGTGGGAGTATTTCTACTCCCAAAAAGCAAATTTCTTTACATTTATCCTCTTTTCTTCTTATATGATCCTTCTAATTCATCTGAATCTTTCTTTACATGTTCCTATCTATGTCTACATTCCTATCCATGTTCCTTTTCCTATTCCTATTCTTGTTCATATCCATATTCCTATTCTTGTTTCTATTCATATCCATGTTCTTGTTCATATTTTTGTTCCTATTCTTGCTTGATTTTGGAATGTCTGCTCTACACCATTTTATTGTGTGACCATCATTATTGCACTTATAACATTTAATTTTATTATTCCTTGGAGGTGCAAATGTCTTAGTATTTCTCCTAGTGAAGTCACATCCTCTTCTGTCATGAACTCTGCAATTCATTGCCTTGTGATAAAAATGATTACATGAGTAGCAATACCCATGGAAAAGCTATTTGTTCCCATATTCCTATCTTTCTTATGTCCTACACTATGAAGCCATGTGCCCAAACCTGTGACATGAAAAACATATTCCATTGAAGTTTCCTTGTCTTGACCTCATTGGTCTCTTAGTCTCTCTTGACCTATTTTGATTGATGTTCCATTTGTATCTTCTTTGTGCATTATTCCTGTTCTTGTTGAAATCTCTATTATCCAACTCATCCTCATATTTATCACTCTCTTTTACAATATATTATTTTGAAATATATTCATCTGAATTTTCTTCCCCTCCAAAACTTGAGTTTGACTCTCCTTCCCATTTCTTTTGAACCTGTTCAAATCCAAGACCTATTTTGCTTGATGTAGGCTTTTGTGTCTTGATGAACTTATCCAAGTTATTTGAGCTATTTTTAAATCCTTTTATCTTGAAATTGGAGTCTTCTAAATATTCTCTTAGTAGTGCCACTTATTGTGCTAACTTTTCACATTCTAAGATCTTTTCTTCTAACTTATCCTTGAACCTTTTTGCCTTAGCCTTTGATTTTTCTAAATCCTCTATAAGCAATATTCTCTCTTCATCACATTCTTGAAATTGAATTTCAAGTTTAGAATATTGCTTTCTTACCTTATTTACCATGTCAAGGGCATAAAAAAGTTCTCCCTTGATTTCATATCCATACTTTTATGAATATTCTTCTATTTATTTACCTTTTTCCACATATTTGTTCTCTGTTGGCTTGTTTTCTATAGGATCACATTCTACTTCTTCTAGTGCCATCAGAATATTTTATTCTGGTTCTTCAAGTGTAACTTCATATTTATCATCACTGAAACTACAACCATCCCTTGTACAATCATATTCAAAATGTTCAAAGTTACCACATCTAAAACACTTGATAATTACTGGAGTTTTTTTCTTAATTTGTTTTTTTTCTTCAATCATAAAGAGGACTTCATCTCTATCATTGTCTAAAAAACTAGCATCACTATCACTTGAGTACTTACTTGCCTTATCCGCATAGTAGCTCCTCTTTTGCCTTTGGAAGAACTTATTTCCTTGTCTGCTTTATCCATCCTTGCTTTTCTTCTGGTACCTGTATCTTTCTGATTTCCTGTTCCTGTGATATTGTTTTTCTTCACCATTGTTATTCTTAGATTATTGAAAATATGTTGCAAAATATCCATACTTTCCACAATTAAAATATTTAACATATTTTAGATATTTGGATCTTCTATAGTCCTTATCTCTTCTACCATAGTTAGCTTCATCATTGGATGACTCATTGCTTGATTCTGACTTCTTATCCTTTGTCTTCTTGATTTCTTTGAATGTTGTTTCATTTTGGGGGAATAGGATCTTTAGTTCTTATCTCAAATATTGTGATTATACCAAGCAACATATCTCTTGTCAAAATATGACCATTTATTGAAACTTCTATAGCATAGGCATCTGATTCATCAATATTCATTCCAAGTCCTTGCATAGCATTAACAACTTCATCAATTCAAAGTAGGTAAGAACTAATGTTTTCCTCATACTTCATTCTTAATTCTTCAAATTGTCCTTTGATATTTTGCATATTTTCTTTCTTGACACTTTTATCTCCTTCATAAATATTTTGCAATTTATCCCACATTTTTTTTGCAGTTTGACAATGCATAACTTCTATAGACTCTATTCTATGAAGACCTTTCAAAAGTGCATTCATTGCTTTTGAATTGTAATGTTGTAGGATCTTACCTTCCTTATCTTTAGGAGGATTATCAAGGGATCATATCCAAATTCAACTGCTTCCCAAATTTCATTGCCAAGTACCATTTGGTAGATCTTAATTCTCCTACTCCAATATATAGTCACTTCCATAAAATATTGGTGCTGAATTATCTAAGGACACATTCTTAGAATAAATTATGTTCTTGTTAGCTTTTTCTTTAAGCTGTTAAACTCTTCTGAAGGAACCCACTCTGATACCAATTGAATAAAACAAGCTTATACTGAGAGGGGGGTGAACAATATAAGATCACTTTTTACCTTTTCTTTCCCAATCAATATTATGCAATGTATATATAGCAATATCAACAATAGTAATCAAAGCAATACATAAATCACCACACACAATAGTGACACCAAAATTTACGTGGTTCACCCAATGTGGGCTACTCCACGGAGAAAATCTTTCATAAACCCTTATAACTCCAAATAACATAAATCAATCATAAATCAAAAAATCTTCCATAAACCCTTATAAATCCAAATAACATAAATCAGTTATCAATAAAACAGTCTTCCATAAACCCTTATAGCACCAAATAGCACTTTATAGAGAAACTTAGGTAAATAAAATTTTAATTAAAAATACCTTTGCCACTAGTGGGATTAGAACCCACAATATCTGCCTCCGTGAGCACTCTAGTTGCGGTCTTGACCACCACATGCGCTAGATGCACGTTTGAGAGCTTAGGATCACTTTGTGCTTTTTCTCCTAAGTTTGCACTCAAAATGAGTGCATCCAAAAAATTTCCCCTTGGTGCTCAAGACAAACACACCAACTCCACACAAATCAATCGTGGATAATTCCACTCCCAATGCTCTTACAAAACATGCACTGCCAATGGACCACTATGTCGTATGGGAGTGAGGCCTTATCCTCCCTTTTCATCTTTTTCCCTGGTGCTAAAAACAACATGATTTCATCTTCTTCCTCAACAATCGCAAGAATTATTTTTCTCTTTGATCGCATACAAATAATCTAAGAAGGGTGAGTTCTAAAGTCCTTTGGCTTGGTATTTATACATGATTTTCCATTTTGTCATAAACGTCGACGCTCCACTAAGATGACGTCGGTGATCCTTTTTAAAACATTTTATAATTTATATTATTTAATTCTAAAAGAATTTAAATTTTATAAATTATATTTATAAACATTTTACTTTAATAAAAATTAAAGCCTTTCTTGGGATGAAATTTTAACCTTTAACTTGTACTCCACTGCCTTGATGAAGATTATTCTGCCACCATGGTTTTAATAAAAACCTTAATAAAACAATATTTTGACAACTTTTTCTTCAACTCTTTGCATTGTTCCTGGTGACAATAATGGTGTACTCCATGGTATTAATGATAGCTTCATGTGTTCATCTTGACATCAATGATGACTTATCACCTTGACATCAATGACAACTAAATGAGCTCAAAATTTCCAATAGAAAGAGGTTAGATTTGAAGTCATAATTTAGCAAGAAGTTAGAAAAAGCAAAAATATTGTAGAGATCATAGTTTAGATACACAAAATATTTATAGTATGATTCTTGAAGAAGAAGATGAAAGGTCACAGGACAAAAAATAGTAGAAGTAGAAAGCTGTAATTTGGAAAAGCTTTGGAGAAGCTTTTGGAGCATTTTTGGACAACCAACTAAGATAAGGCTTGACAACTAAAGAGAGTCAACAAATTTGGAAATTCATGGACATAACCAAATGAGATTTTGTAAGTAGTAATTAGAGGATTTTAAGCTGCAATTTTGGGCAGCATTGAAAGAGTAAAGCTAGCTATATTTTGGAGGAGTTTTTGAAATAGATCTGGAATAGATTTGGAAAACAAAGCTCAAGCATTATTAGCAGCACCTAAGGAACATATTGACTACAAATTTGAACAATGAAAGGGCATCATTTGGAGTTCCCAATTTCAGAGATAGCTAGCACATATTTGAAGGAGAAGAAAGTAGATCTTGGGTATCTGCAAATTGAAGAGTCCACTAACAACAAAAGAAAGGCACATTACAATAAATACAAGACAAAAAATTATAAAGAAAGGGTCTACAAATTTATTGCAGTGATTTTGAAGGTGCTTATTAAGACTTTTTTAGAGCATAAAATTTTAGAGCTATTTAGAGCTAGCAAAAGGAAAGTTTTTTAGAAGTGTCATTTAGCCAAAGAAAAGACATTATTACACACCATAACTTTTAGAGAAATCTACAAGATTACATAGTAATCTTCAAATATTGAAGAATACACACTCTTATCCTCAAAATTTATTTCCATAATTTTCTTTTCCAAAATCCAAAGCAATATTAATGAAATCACATTTGCTGCTAGGGATTTTTTTTAAATAATGACCTTCTGCACCAATTTTGTATTTTATTTTTTCTTTTCCTTTTTTAACTATTATAATAGAATTATCCAAACACATAATAAATATATTCTATATTGATTTAATTAAAAATGTAGTTTAAAATTCTTATATATATATATATATATATATATAAGAGAACATACAAAATCTTTAAAGAAATTTTTTTTCCATGATTGGCAACTCCATGATCTCAACCAATTTTTTATTTTATTTTATTTTTTATTTTTTTAATTATTATAATAAAATTATCAAAAATATATAGTAAATATTATCTATATTACATGTAATATATATAAATATATAAAATAAGTTTTTTTTATAACTATTAAATTCAATCAAAATTATTTATTAATTAAAATTATAATGATTAACATATTTAAATTTATAATTTTTATTATTTTTAAATAATTATAATTAAAAAATTATTATTACTTTTGTTAAAAAATATCTGTCAAAACTCTTGGTCAAGAGATGCCACTTAATTACTATAACAATATGATAGAGATGGAAGGAAGACTAGCGAAAGCTAGAGATGGATGGAGAACTGGTTCTGGAGGAAAAAATGACAATAGGACAGGAACCAATGAGGGTGATGGTAGTAAGGATGGAAGGAAGTTAGGTACTAAGGACACCAGCAAGGACAAGGATGAGAGTTCTGAGGATAAGAGAGATTCAGATGCGGTCATCTTCTGGGGATATGAACCTCCTGATATTAGGGCCCCTCCTTCTGCTAAGGGTCCCACTGTTGTTAAAACCAAGGCAATATCCTATGCCAATATCCTATCCAACAATGGACGAGGTCCTTTTAAACATCCTACCACTTCAATCATTCCTGATGGTCAAAATATAAACATCCCTGACAATATTTCCAATAGCTACCTAGCTATGGAACGTTATGCTCTAGTTGGGAAGTTCATTGGAGGAAGGCCTGATATCGAGACCATTCGCAGGTGGGCTATCACCAAATGGAAAACCCTAGGAGACATGGAACTAGTTGTCTTATCTAGAGGTTTCTTTGCTATCAGATTGAGCAATGACGAAGACACAAAATGCATCCTCACCGGAGGCCCCTAGTTTTTAGGCCACAAAAGCTTATTCCTAAGGAAATGGGACCTAGATTTTGATCCTGATACTCAGGACATAAACTATGCCCCTATATGGGTTCACATCCCCAACCTCCCTTTCCATTGTTGGCATGATGATATCCTCCTATCCATCGCAAATGTCATAGGAGATCTCCTTGCCATTGATCCGGTTACTAGAGCTCGCAAGTGAATGAATGTTGCTAGGATCTACGTGAATGCCAACCTAGCCTTAGAACTACCAACTTATGTCAATCTAATCCATAAGTATTTCTGCAAAAAGTAGCCCTTGGAGTATGAAAACAAAATTGGCTTTCTGTGTAGAATGCCATACCCAGGGACACCTGAGGTCCCAGTGCCCTGTCCTCAAAACCCATACTAACTTGGAGATAGATCATGGGCAAAATACAGGAGTACCCCAACCCATCGGGGCCAACATTGACCATTACAGAGGCAACAAAAACCCACACAATAGTGGGTTTTCCAAAACCCAAAATAAATGGCAGCAACAAATTCAGGCAAGGAAAAGTCACCAGCAATAGCAAAAGCCTCCTAAATCTCAAGAAGGGCCTCAATATCTCAAAGGCAAGGAAATGGCGAACTCAGAGCAACATCAATTAAGTTCCCCTTTCATGTATTCTAATAGGTTTAATATCTTAAATGAATCTGATAAGTTTCTACAAGGAAATGCCCTGATTTCCTCTATTCTAAAACATCCTTCTGAGGATTCTCAAAATGATGTTGCTGCTAATACTCAAATCCCTTTATCTATAAAGCCCAGTCAGCAAGAGGAAAACCCCTCTCCCCTAAAAACCCAAGCCAAACACAAATCTCAGCTAGATCCTCAAATCCCTCCTGATCTGAACATCGACCTCAGTTTTGTTAATACCCCATCCAAGTTTGGACCGTCTTGCAGCCCTCGGTATGATAATGTAGCTATATACAATAATATTCCTATGGAGGAAATAATATCTCCTAGCCTAAGTCAGTCTATTAGGCCTCAAAGCCCTGTTTTGGAATAGATCATTCCCTATAAGTTCAGCCCTAAGCAAACTAGAAGTACTACCAAATCCCCCATTGATTTTGGTAGTGAAAATAAAAGAGGGAGGCCTTCCAAAGAGGAAATCTAGAATTCCCAAACAATAGATGACATTGCAAATGGAATTCAGAAAACCCTTTTTCCTAATATTACGTCTCAACTTAAGGAAGAGAGTAAAAGCTCCAAACCCCCTCACCACAATGGGAGAGGAGGCAGGAAAGCCCCCAAATATTCTAAATGAAGATTCTTTCATGGAATGTGAGAGGCCTCAATGGGGCAACCAAACAAAGACTTGTAAAGTCTATGAGGAAAGATATCAAACCTTCCATCATCATCATGCAGGAAACAAAAATTAATGCCAATAGCTCTACTTCAGTAGCTAAATAAATATGGAAAAATGTAGGAGTAGTTGTCAGTGATGCTAGAGGAACTTCTAGAGGTCTCATGTGCCTATGGGATAAGCAAAAAGTTGAAGGGCATCTTCTTCATTCTAGTGATAGGCTTCTAAGCATCCTCTTTCATGATGTCAACAACAACTCATCCTGGATCCTTACCAATGTCTATGCTCCTAACACCATTTTTAGGAGAGCTCAGTTGTGGGAAACCCTAACTAGTATGAAATATTCCTTTCAAAACATTCCTTGGATTGTGGTAGGAGATTTTAATACCCCCTTTTATCCCTTAGATAAAAAAGGAGGATCTGAGACCCCAGCTAAAAGCATGGAGGATTTTAACGAGTTTGTCAATGCAAATAGTTTAATGGACTTAAATATCAAGAAGGCTAAATACACTTGGAGCAATAGAAGAGCTAGAGCACAACATATCCAAGTCAAATTAGATAGGGTTTTCCTTTCCCAAGAAGCTGTTCAGATTTTTGGTGATGTTGTTCTATATCCTCTCCCCAAAATTGGATCAGATCACAATCCTCTCATCCTGGACATTGATAAATCTAACCCCTACAAAAGGCCATTCAGATTTGAGGCTATGTGGCTACATCATCCTGATCTACGTTAGAGAGTTTCCCATTACTGGCAACAAGACATCCAAGGACATCCTTCCTTCAAATTGGCCTAGAAGCTCAAAATCCTCAAAGAAGACCTGAAAATCTGGAATAAAGAAGTTTTTGGTAATATTTTTGCCAAAAAATAATCTCTCAAAGAAATACTTGAACATATTGAGTCCAAAATTCAAAATGGGGTGGTAGATGTCCATATCAGGAATGAAGAGAAATAGATCCTTGTTGAGTACCACAATGTCCTTGCTTGCAAAGAGACTTATTGGCATCAGAAATCTAGAGCTCTTTGGCTCAAATAAGGAGACTCTAATACTAAATTCTTTCATGTGGCCACCATTAGAAATAGAAGCAACAACCATATAAAGGAATTGACTAAAGGTGACGACAACCTCACAGCTGATCTAGAGGAAATCAGGAATGAAGCTAGCTCTTACTTCAAAAACATGCTTGAGGATGATAACCTTTGCTCAGCCTCAACCCAAGATGCTTTACTTCATCACATTCCTCCTAAATCAATTCCTGAAATGGTCAATTCCTCTCTCATTGCTCCTTTTTAGGATGAAGAAATTAAATCTACCCTTTTCTCCATGAATCCTGACAAAGCCCCGGGACCAGATGGTTTTCCCCCTCACTTTTTTCAAACCTTCTAGGATATTGTTGGTCCTAATGTTTGCCTAGCCATCAAAGAGCTTCAGTCCTCCAAAAGGATTCCTTGAGGATACAACTCCACCTTCATTGCCCTCATTCCTAAAAATCCAGTTGCCAAGTCCTTAGCTGACTACAGGCCCATTAGCCTCTGCAATGTCATCTATAAAGTCCTCACCAAAATCATGGCCACTAGAATGAAAACCATTTTGCCCACCATTATTGACCCTTGCCAGGGAAGCTCTATTCATGGTAGATCTATCCTTGATGGAGTCATTTCCATCCATGAAGCCCTCCATTCTGCTTCCAAGACTAAAAAGCCTACTTGTGTCCTCAAGCTTGATATGAATAAAGCTTACGATAGAGTTAACTGGAAATTCCTCTTAGCTATCCTGCACAAGTTTGGTTTCCATCCTGAATGGGTCAACCTCATCAGAAATTGCATATCCTCCCCTTGGTTCTTTGTTCTCATTAATGGTTCCCCAGTAGGTTATTTCAAGAGCAACAGAGGTCTCAGGTAGGGAGATCCCATTTCTCCTTTATTATTCATTATCATAGTTGAAGCCCTAGGTAGAACCATTCAGGATGCATGTAGAACTGGCTTGCTGTCAGGGATTAAGGCCTCCTCCCAGACCACTCCAGTCTCCCACCAACAATTTGTGGATGACACCATCCTGTCGACAAGTGCATCTATTTTTGAAGCTAAAGTTATCAAATACATCCTTCAAATTTATGAAGCAGTTGCTGGTCAGAAAGTTAACTTCAACAAAAGCAAATTGTACTTCCTCAATACTCCCATGTAGAGACAGATCAATATTGCAAGGATCCTAGAATTCTCTATAGCTGACCTCCCGGCCACTTATCTTGGCCTGCCTCTTTTCTATGGGTAACCTGCAGTTTCTATGTGGAACAATGTTATAGAGCGTATTCAAAAAAGGCTTGCAGGATGGAAAGGAAACCTTTTGTCCCAAGCAGCTAAATGTACTCTAACTACTACTATTCTTCAAAGTATCCATGTCTACTTCTTATCTATCTTCAAGGCTCCAGCTACAATTTCATTAAAGATAGAGCAAATTCAAAAAAAATTATGGACTAGAGCTGAAAACAAACAAAGAATCCATCTTGTAGCCTGGGACAAGGTTTGCAAACCCAAAAACAAAGGAGGAATAGGACTAAGAAGAATTCATTCCCTCAACACCACTTTGATTGCCAAGCAATCTTGGAGGTTGGTTTCAGGAGACAACAATGAGTGGATTTCCATTGCCAAAAGGAAGTATCTCCAAGATGGCAATTTTCTCAGTGAGAACATTCCCAACAGGGGGTCAACTTTATGGAATTCCATCATTGGCACTAAGCACCTCATTAAGAAAGGAATAATATGGAAAATGGGAGATGGAGGAAACATTGATTTCTAGAATGACAAATGGATCACTCAAGAACCCCTCCTAAATGATCCTATTTTGTCCAAACTCAAACCTTTTACTGATGTTAGGATAGGACACAAGGTTTCTGATTTCCTTAACACTCAGAGCAGGGTTACCAATTGGATCTCCATCTCCAGTCCTACCTTTCCTATTGAGTCTAACTTGTTGAACTCCCTCCTCTCTTCCACTATCATTCCCTCAACTAATTTTATTGATCAGCTCATTTGGGAACATACTGAGAGTGGAGAATTCTCTGTCAAATCGGCCTATCTTCTCCTCCTTGATAATGAGGATTTGTTGCTTCCCTTTGATCGTGTTTGGATCAAGCATCTCATCCCTAAGATTTCCTTCTTTTCATGGCTTGCTATCCAAGAGAAAATCCTTACCATTGATCATCTCATAAAAAAGGTATACCCATCCCCAATAGATGCTATCTCTACCACAATGCCTTGGAATCCACATCTCACCTCTTCCTCCATTGCCCTTTTTCCTCTTCCATTCTTGATTCCATTTTCCATTCCTTCCATATCCAGTGGGTTAAACCCTACTCAATTAGAGAAATTTTCATCCATTGGCCTCCTCCTTTCCATGCCCCCTACCTCAAGTTCTTCTGGAAGATTTTCCTTCACCATTTCCTATGGCAAATCTGGCTTGAAAGAAATAGTAGAGTTTTTTCCCTTAAGCCCAAGGTCCCCAAGCTCATATCTTCTAAAATTTTGGCCTTTGCTTTGGAAAATGCTTTTCTTATTCCCCCTCCCTCCAATTCTAAGTCCGACCTTGGCAAGGAGCTGGGTTTGTCCTTAGAATATTTCTACCCCCTTCCAATATCCGTCTTGAGTCTATTTGGAATCCTCCTCCGATGGGATGGCACAAACTTAATTTTGATGGAGCTACAAAAGGTAATCCAGGTAAGGCTGGGGCTGGAGGTGTTCTGAGAAATCACAAAGGAGAAATCATCCTTGCCTTTGCTGAAGGGCTAGGTGAACAGACTAACCATGGTGCTGAATCCAAAAGCATGTGGAGAGGATTTTGCCTTTCTAAGAACCTTTCCACCAACCTGATAGTTGAAGGTGATTCCCTTAACATTATCAATTACCTCAAAAATAAAAATTGCAAACCTTCCTAGAGAGTCAGGGACTATATTGAGGAATCCAGGACCTTAGTCCTCGAAATGCAAGAAGTCATATTTTAGCATACTTTCAAAGAATCCAATAGGGTCGCTGACAAGTTAGCTAACATTGGGGTCAACATGGTCAATTCCCAGATCTGGTACAATAACATCCCAGAGGAAGTTCAGGCCATTGCAGATCAAGAGAGACATCAAATAAACCTTCCTCAATAGGAGGTCCTTCCCCAGGATGACCAACCTTATCCTCATGCTTAATATTACTAGTTTTTTAGGAATTGTCATGCTCTACGTGATCATTCCAACTCATCATGGTTATTGGAAGGCTTCCCCTATCCTTCGGAAATTTGACCTCCAACTCAGTGTCCACGTGTTCTTTCGTATTCTTTGTGTCCACCTACCTGTTTCCATCACCCCAATTTGTTGTTGTTTAAACTCCCACTAGCCAATCCACGTCATCCTCCACTACCCCCATTTCTTCCACCACTTTAGCACTATCACCTGCTTCTGCTCAGTGCTTCCCCATTGGGCCTTTTTGTTTGGAATGCACACTAACATTTTTGTCAATTATTGGCACTATTTTTCAACTTTTATAGGCCTCATTTTGTATTTTCCAATGTTGAAAGTGTGAAGACATCCAAATATGCACATTTTTCAAAACTTCGTAGAATATTCAGATCCAGAACCCCACTTCCTATGGGATGAACATTTCCAATTACCAGCTTACTATAGATACTCAAGTTGAGGTTATTTCCCATACCCACAGTGTTCATACGTGGCATAGCATGAAGGATTCCACCTTTACCAATGGTCATGATGATCTGGATTCATGATCCTTGATTTGTATTACCCCTAGAATCTTGGGATGTGCACCCTTTCCTATCAGTGTCCCTAGACTTATCCCCACTAATTTTCCTAACAAAGGTAGTTTTCCAAAGCCCACATTTTGTATTAATGTATGTCCTTGCTTGAGTTGGCTGCCTTGTCATACGTGTAAGCCTCCCCTTTCCCATGAGTCATCTCTCAATTGCCTCCATGCCTGGTCTTCCCCTTCCTCACCTTGTTCGGCTCAGTTTTTTAGCACCCATCGCCTCTCTTGGTTCCTTCCCCTTCTCCCTATCCTTTTAATAGTTGTCACTTTACCCCTTCGCATGATCACGTCCCCTCATCTCTACTTTTCCTCCAATCCCTGTCTGCACCCCATCACTAGTCACCCTCCCACCCCCACCATGTCGAGCGACTTCATTGAGCCCAACTCCATTGTCTATGATGCCATAGCAGACAAGGTCCTCCAGGATAGACATTTTTTCCCTTTCCTCCATTTATTCTCTGGTAATGACCTTGACATTACAATTGCCTTCCTTGAGACTTGGGACAATGGGTCTGTCTCTATGCATGGGAGAAATTTCACTGTTGATGTCCATCTCTTAGCCTCCATCACTGGCCAAAACCCTGAGGGTCATTCCATTCACAGACACAAACATAATTGGGAGGTCGAATTAGCTGAGTTTCAAGGGAATGAAAATATCCTTAAAAAAGCCAAGAACCCCGGTATCTTCAGGAGTGACTTCAATTCTCCATGGGACTCTATGATGAAGCCCATCATGGAATTCATTACCATTGATAACCCTGACAAAGCCTTCAAAACCTATCACTTGGCCTTTGTAAACCATTTTAGAGATATACATCCTCTCAACATCCCCCTATTCTTCCTCAATTCTATTAATCATGCATTACGTCCTACAGAGACAAGAAGATTCAAGACCTCCCCCGTCATCAGGGTATGTTCAAATTTATCTATAATTACGTTTTGGCCAACATCCCTAAACCTAACCCTGTCACTGCCAGTTTTGTTAAATCCCCCTCGGTTCGACCATTGCTTGTTGAGAGGAAGAAAAAGGCCATGGAAGACATTGCCAAATTGAGGGCAAGGAAGAGCATAAGTTTTGACAGTGCAGAAGAACCGGTGAGGAAGTCGACTAGGCTTCAAAACCTGGCCACCAAGTGCAACATCATCGAAATAAAGAATGATGAAGAAGAAATACAGGATGAAAACAAACAACTCAAGGATTTCATCATTTCCTCCACCATGACAATGATGAATTCGATGGTTAATTACATCATGGACATCAGGGAAGGACTACAAAAGCTATTCTATGCTGGCCAGACTAGCCAGGAAGTTGATGGAGGCTCTGAAGCAGATAAGGTCACGGTGAAGATTGAACCCAAGGAAGATGAGCCTAAGGACACCGAGAAGAATGACACTAAGGAAGAGGAGAAAACCTCGACTGAGGACTGATTTCCTCATATCTTGTTTTGTTGTTCCTATGACTGCCATGCGTGGAACCTGGTTTGTTTTGGCTAATATGAGTTTTTTTGGTTTCTTGTCTTCCCTACGTGGAAGCCTTCACATCCTTAGTTGTAGTTTTTTGTTTCAAGGTTTTATCTATTTTGGTAGTGTCCTCAAGTCTGAGGTTGCGCCCTCATTCTTTAGTTACTGTTACAATTTTTGGATTTTCAAGCCTGAGGTTGCATCCTCGTATTTGGCTCATGTCAGTAAATGCACTGCTAAGGACTTTTAGTTTATCCTTTATCATGATATAGCCATAATGGTTGTTTTTGTAATTAGGTTAAGGGACCCTTAAAAACCCTATCAGCAATATAAAGCTTCTTATTTAACAAAAAAAATTACTATAATAATATCCTACTCTGTTATGGGTTAATTTTCAGAAATTACCAAATCAATATGAAGTGATTACTAAACAAGAGAGAGAGTCTGATAATGTGCCAAAATATCCTTTTGTGGATCACACAGTCAATGGAGTCTCCAAACAACACTGCTTTCCACCTTAGCTGCCCCTGAACAACATTGTCATACAACTAGACTGCTTTTCTCCATGCCTTTCTCGTTCTCGAACATTCCCAAAAATACTTTTTCCACAACTGGAACAAGCATCTGACGCAGGCATCCATTTGGCTAGATGAGCCTTACTATGAAAACCCTGCATAATAACTAACCAAGCAAACACCTTCAACTGCATAGAAACCCAAAACGTCCACACCCAGACGCTTCTTCCATTTTTGCAAGAACAACTCAAACCCCATATGATGTTAGAATGTCACCAAACTAGATTATAGGAACCATCATCTGATACATAGTCTGATTTTTAAAAATGAGGAGGTGTCGGTTGTTGTTAATGTTTGCAAAGCTGTTGAGCTTGTTTCTAGTCAACTTAAGATGTTTAAGTCTGAGATTATTCAAGACCGTATTAGAATTGATAAAAGTGTTAGATCTGATTGTTTTTTGCTTATTCGCAAGCTGCTGTGATATTGCTATGATCATGTATTCTTTGATTATTATTTAATATGAAATATTTTTTCAATAGGGAAAAAAAATATAAAATGATTACAACTTTATATAATGTATGTTTTAAAGATGTTAAACGGATAATGTTAAGCATACTTACATGCATAAGGCGAAGTGATGGAATCCCATGGCTGCCCACTTTCCAGAAAGTGAGTGCTGATTAAACCCAGCCTTTCAGCAGTCATTTGCACTGGCATGTGGGGTATCCTGTATGAGCCAATCTGTCATAACAAGAAGTGCTTTGTTTTCCGTCCACCAAATCATTGCATGCACTGGAGTGGAGGGAAGGATATGATTGAAATTGTTACCCCTTTACGTAGAACTTCTACTTTTATCCATTTTGTAGTAAAATTGGTTACAGTTAAAGCCTGACCTAAGGAAAGTCTATTTTTTTTGGTTGCATGAGAGGCTTGTACTGTTAGTGGACCAGGGCATACGTTTACATAACCTCACAGCTTTATCTTTAACTGCAGTGTTTATAGACCTCAAAACTCCTTGCAAATACAGAATTTGCAGGATATACACAAGCTAATTGGAGATAAATATGAGTTATGCATGATGTATCGTTATAGTCTAGTGAATGTATATCCCATTTTAACGTCCTATTCATTGGCCTTTTGTAGCATATCTTAACCGTTTCCTTAGACCTTCGATATACAGCTTGAGCTGCGAATAGGTCAAATTTGATGAAGAAACCACAAAGAGAACATGTCCTGCAGGTCATGAATGGTTGGACGCAATGTTTTCTTCTATAAAAACTATAGATATCAACATTGATTTTATCAAAAATCTATTGTTTGCTTGTTTTATCAACGTTAAAAGATAGGACTCTTGCTACCACTTGTGATCTAAATATCATTCATAACCAATCAATGACAAGATCAAGGCTCAAATATGACAAATATTGCATGCTTTTTGGGAGTAAACGATAATTACTGACTGCTTTAACAAAGGGTACTGCACATATTGGTCCAAAGCGAGTAATATTATGATGAATATTATCAAAAGTAAAAGCCACATGGAAGACCATCTCATCGGGATGGAATCTAAATTTCTTTATCACGGTGCTTATCCGTCACTTTTAATTTCTCCGTTCAACTTTAAAGAAAAAGGACGAAAATTCTTTCCAAGAGGCTTACAATTTTTGTTTTATGAATTATAATATTTTAATAGTCTAATAATTATAGATTTATGTCCGAGGTGTAGATCAATTTGTTCATCCAAACCACATAAGGGGGCGGAGGTCCAAGGTTCAAATCTCGGACCTCGTCGGACTGAATGCTTGTCTTTTCCTGGTGCTCGACGACTGAATGCTTGTCTTTTCCTGGTGCTTGACGACTGAATGCTTGTCTTTTCCTGGTGCTTTCAGCAGCGTAAAAGGTTTAAAATGATTGTGGCATGGTGGTTATAAGGGGCGGACCTGGAGAGTCTGTCTGGATTCGTGGCAAAAAAAAATTATAGATTTATCAATTACAATGATTCAAACGAAAACTTTTCAAAAAGCTGTATCTGACATTTTTACTTGCTATTAATTCACTGTTGTTGAAGTCAAACATGTTCTCCAAGCAAAAGCAAACGAAGCTTCGGATACGCATAAGCAGACACCAAAACTACATTTAAATAACTTTTGAAGTAATGGAAATCAGATGATTTTAGTTTTAATTTTTATTTGTTTTAATGGCTAAGCTGCTTTGTGGATAATGATTTTTGCAAACCGTTTATGCTTCATAGGCTCTATATTACCAATATCTTTAAGAATAGGTATCGCAAATAATATTAACAATACTCTAACTAAAGGCATTGTATGTCAGCTGTGGGTCATGGCTTAATAATCCAGTGCTTCACATTTTGTATTCTAAATTTATTTCCTTAAGCTAGCAGATTGTTGTCAGTTCACCCATTCCAACTTTACAGGGATCAGAAATTGCAGATATATAGCACTGCTTTCATTTAACAATTTATGTCCTGTATGCTGCTTCTATATAGACGTTAATCTTTTTTAACGACCTTCAGGTTTCCTTGTCTAAAACATATTAACTTAATATCTACTTAATTAACTACCAAAGGTGTGATTGAACTATATGTCTTTATTAACCGGTAATACTAATTTTTAAAATAATCTAATTATTTATTATATATATCAGTTTCAAATTTTGTATTTGATTGGATTTTTTAATATTATCTATCTTATAATTTTTAAAAAATTAAAATAAAAATTTATTTATTAATATAAAGTTCAATTAAATTTATTATTAAAATATATAATATATTTTTTATAATAATTTTATAATTAAAAAATATTATGTATTAAATTAAATTAGTGAAATCAAGTTGGTCAATTCTAATTATTTGGTTACTTGTTTTAATCCTATAGATAGGTTTGGTGTGTTCTCTAAACCAGGATCCCTAGGGTAGGCATATGACTTAAAAAATATTTTTAACTCTATTATTGGTTTTATTTATTATTTTATTGTATTTACAAACAATTAACATTAATGTAAAAAATTCATTATATTTTAAAGTTAAAAAAGAATTTATATTTTAAAAATTAAAGTATTATAATATTGCTATGTGTAAGGAGTTAGTGAAGATAAGGAGCAAGTTTCATGTTCGAAGTTCTTGTTTTAAATATTTGAATAAATAAAAATAATTAAATATTATATTGAAGAAATGATGAGTTGAAAGGAGCACATGTTATTTATAGAAACCCATATAAAGGTCTTACTTAAGGATGCAATATTTTTGAAGGAAGAATTAATTCATAAGAATCTTTATTTAGATAATAGATAATACGTGGAAAGTGATTATCTTAAAGCATAATATAATAGGTCTTAAAGCTAGAGGATTATTATATGAAATTCAACAAATTTTAAAGGATTTTAAAGGTTAATAAAATGCATTAAAATAGAAGTGAGGATTAATTTTAAATTATTTAGTGATTTTTTTTTTTATAAAAAATTGTTTTCCTAGTATTCATTTTATTTAGTTCACTAGTCAATGATAAAATAATGGTTGGCAACCCATGGTTTAAGTGATGAGTTAGGATTTATATATGGAGATAGAAAATACTAAAAGAATTAAGTATGTATAAAAATTTTGGACTATAATATTAGCAAGTCAATTTCCCTTCCATCTAAGTAGAGTATATGGATCCAATGACTTGTGAATATTTCAACTTAAGCCTTAAAAAAAATTATTTATAAAAAGGCTTCATTTTTTTTTTTACAAAAATAATACTCACATTTTATGAATATAATTATCAGCAAGAAGATAATGTCTAGAGCCATTATAGCTTGGAGTCATGGATCAACAAAAATTAGTATGAATAAGATTGAGAGACCCTTTGGATCAAGATTTTGAAGAACCAAACGGAGCTTGATGTTGCTTTTCATCCAAGCAAGAAGGGAAAATTTGAGTATATTTCTTTAAGTAAGGAAGACCTTTAACCATAGGCTTATTTTGAAGATCAATAAGATGGTCAAAACTTAGATGAAAATATCATCAATGTTAGAGTGATGTAAAAATAGTACAATTGACAAGTAATGCCAAATTGTCATGATAAACTATATCAAGCTCAACCATTTTTTGTATTCATTTATCATATGTAATAATCATGGATTTTCTATTTTTATCATAAATGATACATACCTTGGAGCCCTATCATTTGTCAAAATTAACCTTCAAATTATGGTTGAGTAATTAGTTGATAGAGAATAAATTCTTAGTGAGTCCTAGAACACATAAGACTTTTATTATCTTGCATGTGTATGATTCAAGTCAAAATTTTACATCACCTATACCTTTGATATCATAGGATATGTCATCAACCTAAGAGATAATTAATGTATCATTAGAATAGACTAAAGTCTGGAATGAGTTTTTTCAACCAAAAATATGTTTGGTTGCTCATGAATTGATATACAAACATCATTGGAATGATTTAGAAGATCATGAGAAGCAAATATATGATCTTCTTCTCTTGAGTGATCATTTTTATGTTCTTTTGAATGGTTTTATTTGGTAATATCATTATGTTGTTGATGTATCTTCTTTCAATTTCAATTATTCTTTTTCATTGATGACTTCTTCTACTACATTGCTTAAGAATATGATCTATTTGTGAAAGTATTGTACCAAAATTCCTTCAATGCATGATCATTATTGTGAGATATTTCACATGTATTTTTTCTATGAAAGTTATTTCTTGGATGCTAGAAGTTATGTTAAGGTCTTGTACCTCTTTTTACTAGCTACATCCATTTTTATTTTAAAGGAGAAGTTGATTTTCATACTTTGATGTATGAGAGGCATATACATTTTGAAGTATATTCACCAACGTTTCAAATGTTGGTGTTTTCTCAATGATATTTTAAGTTGTCATAAATACATTATACTATGAAGGGAAAGATCTCAAAATAATGGAAACAAGTGTGTCATCAAACATTGTTTCTCCCAAAGCTTATAGTGATACACATAAATTTCCAACCCATCTCAAGAATGACTTGAATTTTTTTCTATTATTCCTTTTAAGCAATTAAGTTGGCTTTGAAGGAACAAAATTTGATTCTTATTATTTGCCTCAAATGGATCTTGTGCAATGCATCTTTGGCTATTTTTGAGTCATGAATGTATGGTTGAACTTCATCAAAGACACCAAACATGATGATCAACTAAGTTTTTCTATCTACTTTGTTAAATTTTATTTGTTCTTCATCATTTGTGTCAAGACAAGTAGTGGAACCAAACTAAAGTTGAGTTTTCTATTTAGTTTTCCAGTCAAAATAATCATTTCCTCGCAATGATTGGAAATTGGACAATAGGAAATTTGGTGCACCATTAGCCATGTTAAACCCTCAAAAAACTAACAAAAATTAGTTTCACTTAATTAGCCTAAAAAAATATTTCTCAATGAGTATATATAAATATGTACTCACAAATTGATTAATGCTTTGAATTATAAG
Source organism: Wollemia nobilis (assembly GCA_028583015.1). Taxonomy (NCBI): domain Eukaryota; kingdom Viridiplantae; phylum Streptophyta; class Pinopsida; order Araucariales; family Araucariaceae; genus Wollemia; species Wollemia nobilis. Next base: position 1,537,732 of record JAQPPZ010001711.1, on the reverse strand, counting down.
AAATAAATAGTGTCTCATCAAGTAAAGAAATAGGTGGAGAGAAATTCTCCTATTAGAATTTCTAGGAAATATTCATAGAATATTTTTATGCTTTAAAATATTATATGAATCCCCTTCTTATCCACCTACATCCAATGAAAGGGAAGAAAAAAAAAATATGGGCTTCAATGAGCCCTTCCATGGTTCATGTTAGATAACTAAAATAAGATGTTTTATTGGTCACTGATGGCTAGGGTTAAAGGAGTGGATTATATCCCATGATTGCCTTGTGCACCTTGCACAAAAACTTTGTGACACCTAGTGAGTTTATTTATTGGATGTGAAAATCTTAAGTGGTTAGAAAACCATTCTCTAATGGTTAAAATAACTCAGAATCCATTCTAATGCCCATATGTGGTCAGAAGAAATGCACATTATTAGTAAAATAATATTTACATCCAAACATCAATGTCCAACAAACTAGAATGTGTAATAAAGAAAATTGACTTACAATCAAATAATGTGATACTATTGATGTTATGTTTATGGTCCATGCTAATGGAGTTTGGTGTTGATGACATGCTTCAAGTGGATAGATTCTTGTAAGAGAGTTTAGTGTAATCATGTACATGTTATAAAGTCTTCGATATATAGCTCAATAGCGTCCATAAGTCACCCATTTGAAGCTACTCACTTGTTTGAAGTAGGTTATCCATTACACATGGAACTATAAAACACAATGTATATTAAGAGGTAATTTATTTGAAGTCAATTGGGTCCCTTGTAGAAGATGATCTACTTCATGTAAATTCTCATAGGTGTGAGATTTGATGAAACCTCCTTCGAAAATATAATGTGTTCAACACAACCTTCTTGATGAGGTATCATGTGCATGTAGATTTGTCTCTCTTTTTTAAAGAGGTGTAATACTTGAGGATGGCAGAATATGCCTATCCTTTTGATATTATGATGGCAGAGTTTGATGATGTGCTTTGGCCTATACCATCAGCCTACCTTCTTTTTTAATGTTAGAATAGAAATTAAAGAATCTATTTATGCAATCTCCTTGGTCTAAAAGAAGTTTCTTTTCACAACCTATAATCTATTAATAGAGTGTTTTGTAGCCTCTCTGCATCAAAGTAAGATTAAGAAGGAGAGTTGGATCTTCCTTCAAACGATACCAATAATACAACTATTTTGATTATATACTTTATTGATCTAAAAGTATTTATATATAAAAGCCTGGTCCAATATGGTATAACAACCTTCAAATTAGGAAAACAACTAACCTTGACTAATAGAAACACATAAACCTTGTGCTGGATGGTTGCGACCACTCTTGTTATCATGCTAATTCAACAATAATGACACTAATTTTTAACATCTGGATAAGCCAACTTCGGAAGGAATTTTAATTAAATGAAAATTTTAACAAATTTAAAGTGATATTATTATAGCTAAATGTAAAGTCCAATGTTATATATAGAAATAAAGGGGTGGCACAGAGCAAAACCTATGACACTAGCATAGGGGTGCAAATAAAAATAATAGTCTAATAATATATTTTTGTATCCTCCACAACTTCAGGTTGATGAACATCCAAATTACACTTAAATCTCATACATTTTAATAATTTAGTTCAACGTAACTTCTTACAACCCATAAAAAAATATATTTTTCTAATACAACTGTTAACATAGTCCTGCAGCTTCTTCATTGATTAAGAACGTTGTTTACATTTCGCTTCAAATAAATATTTGTACAAAGTTCCACTATGGCATGTACAAAGGCTCAAACACACTCCTTTATAATAAAATTGGATCTATAATTGCCCAAATGAAAGCTACTTTTATTGATTTCAAAACTGGTAATATTGAGGTTCCATCGTTTACTACATGACTGAAAAGGAAAGAATGAAACAAAAGATAAAAGCCCTTAGAAAGACGTGATTGTATGGTGTAAAGTACCGTCAAATAGGAATCGCTTCCAATTTCAAAGTAATTTTTTTTTTAATGAAAGGACCTTATATTAATTGGAAATAATCACTTTCATACAAAAATGTTGGGTGGAATTAACACACCCCGTGGCACACACTCAAAAAAATTACAGGATCAACTCAAAAAGCCAATATTACATCAGAACTGAGTAAAGAAAAGAAGACAAAACAGGGACAACTGTATGCAGTTACTGGATCAATTGGAATCAAGCGAACATCCCATCCACTAGAGGTGCGGAATTGGACTACAGTGGAGACCAATGATGCTAAGAAGTTGGAGCAGATAAATGATCTCTTCGACCACTGCGAGAACGAGCTGAAGGTGAGCCTGTACGAGGACAGAAACAGTGAAGGGAAAAGAAGAGAAGATTTCTAAAGCCTTTTAACGGTTAAATACTGATATTGCATTTCAGCACCTGATTTCCATTATTTCAAAAGTTTGATTGGTTCTTTTGATGACTACCTAAAAGGACGTAAAGTTTTTGTTTTTTATTTAAAGAATATGTTTGACCTGGGGAAAGTTTAGTTATGGATACCAATTACAATCATCATAATCATGTAAACGAGATTCCAACCCAATGAGATAATCTTTATGTGGCTTTATACAATCATCATAATAATGTAAACGAGATTCCAACCCAATTAGATAGTCTTTATGTGGCTTTATACAATCATCATAATCATGTAAACGATTCCAACCCAATGAGATAATCTTTATTTGGCTTTAAATTGCAGGGGTACTCATCACAATATTAGTTGCCCTGGGCCAAGCTGTTCGGTTTCTTTTGCTAAATCAGACACTGTAATTATTGTCGTTTACACCTGGAAAGCACACAATGTTTGTCATATTTGATAAATTCTTCATACTCAATCTCGTTGTTATGTCATCAACGATATTTTGATCACAAGTGCTAATTGAAGCTGATCCAAACATACCCCATGACGCCCTGATTAAAATGGTTGATGAAACAAACAAACCCCACTCTTGACGAAAGATCTTATCATGTTTATTAGCTTTGCCCAGGCCCTTCTTTAAGCATTGGATGCGCTACTTATCATCTCCATGAGACAACGTTTGGATAGAGAACATAAATCGGACTAGAAATCAAATATGAGTGGTGAATTATGAGTGGTAAATTTGCCTATGTTCTTACTAAAGTGTGACCGGTTCTTATTGACATTTGTAACTTAAAAGTGAAAATCTTCGCTGTTTGTTTTTCTGTATCCTATTCTTTTGGAATCTCTCACTATCCTATAGCAAATTAGATTAAGGGTTTAAATGCAGTGTTATATGGTTTGGGTTACGTTTGGATTTTGGTAAGGTTTAAATGTGAAAGATTTAATAAAATAAAAAAATAAAAATAAAATTTGATATATATAAATTTTTAAATTTATTATTTAATATATTTGAATTTTGTATAATTTAAAGGCTTGTGATTTTAACGTGTATATGTGTAGATAAGTAAGTTAGAGCATGACATATGAAAAAAATAGGATTGTATATGGGATTTTAGATTAGCTAAATTTTTGTCTTAAATTTGAATGAATTTATTTTAGCCTTTGTCAAAATCCATGACTTGTGAGTTGTATTTCTAAATTTTAATGAAAATTACTAATCTTTTCAAAAAATATGTAACTAGTTAACTCAATAAAAATATATTATTTAAATTAATTATATAGTCTGTAGTAAGTTTAATTTTTTTTTTTTTTGGTAAGTAAGAGAATATTATAATTAACACCGGGTTTTAACTGGTTGACCCAAAACCATTTTACAAAATAGGGTCCACTGACCAACTGGACAAAGGCCAAGCCCTAAAATTTTAAACGACAACAAAAATGGCCAAGACCTACTCTTCCATTAGAATACGACCAAACTAAACTATGGAAGCCTAATATTATGGCCATCAGAAAAGAAAGATGCAAAAAAGAACTAACAAAGACAAAAACTAATCATGCAAGCACCATGCAGAGTAGCTTGTGCCCATATAAAAATAATAGAATATGGTCAAAAAAAAAAAAAAAAAAAAAAAAAAAACATCCCATAGAATGGACAGCCAAGAGGCCAAGCAGTCTTCCTTGTAGTCCTCATCTAACTTCTTATCATCGTTCTTGCCATCATATTTAGATTTTGCCTTTGACTCCTTGTGCCCCTGGAGCTGCTGGCTATAAAACAGAAGATTTAAGGAATCACACAAATCAACAGTCTGCCCGATGAGGCCGGACAGGACTCTTCAAGCTGGTTGATCTTGTTGGAGGTTGATGAAATTGTCATCTTCTCCAAGACTATTATGGTGGGGTCTGGTGCCTCATTGTCAGGGATCTCCAACACTTTGTTATTTCTTGCTAGGGCCTTTTTGCGACATCGAATCCAAACACACCTTGGGAAATACTTGAGGCCAAAGAAGATTTTTCCCATGCATGAATTTGTAGATAAAAAACCTATATCAGTGCCCCACCAGCTGCAAAAAACACTAGTCACATGAACAAAAAAAACAAATATGACAAAATCCATTATAAGGTTCAAATTTTTTTTTTTTTTTTAAAATGCCCCCATTTTCTGTCATTGATCCACTTTGAGCCTTCCAATCTAAAGTTTTTCATTATCTATCACCATTGAGACTGCATGAGGAAGATTTTCAGTCCACGTGATCAAATTTGCTGCTACAATGCCTTCATTTGCCAGCCTATCAGTTGCCATGTTTGCTTCCGGAAGGTATGCAAAATTATGGCCTCAAGTCGGTCATGAATTAGAGCCCTTGCTTCATGGATGTAGTCATCAAATCTCCAAGGAGCTCTCTTAGTGTTCTTTAGAAGATTTATAATAATAAGAGAATCACCTTCCACCAACAGTTTCCCTGGATAATTCTCCGCCACCTTGAGGCTCCTCCAAAGCGCCCTTGCTTCAGACCACATTGTTAGTTTGAGCTCCAAGATGTTCTGCAAAAGCTACAAGCACCTCACCCTTGTGGTCTCTAAGTAAGCCACCAGCCCCAGCTTCACCTGGGTTGCCCCTAGATGCCCAGGTGAAGCTGGGGCTGGTGGCCTAATGAAGCTTCAAAAGGAATAAACAATATGTGGTATACCTAAGACTGGCCTAATGAAGCTTCAAAAGGATTTGGAGGTCTAGATGCTGCAGGCACTAAACAAGTATTCTCATTAGCATATGCTAAAATTTTTGACAGGACCAGAGGATGACTGAGAAACCTTATCCAAGAAGGCCCGACGATTCCTTTCCAACCATATCTGCCACAAGTAGTGATGAAGGCAGATCTTCCACATATACCTAAGACGCCTATTCAAAAATGGGGAAGGCCACTGGACAAATAAGTCAAAAATGGACTTAGGATGGACCCAATAAATATGAAACACTTGTAACAGACCTAACAAGATTGAGACAGAAAAATTACAATACAGAAACAAATGATCAATAGACTCCCACTCAGACATACAAAGATAACACCTATTAACAACAATCACACCTCTTTTTATTAAGTTATCCATGGTGAGGATCTTATTTTGGATGGCCATCCATGCAAAAAACCCAACCTTCGGAACAATGCTTTTGGGCCAAACTTCCAAGTGAGGGAAAGTAGGTTCATCATTATCAATAAGCATCGGATAAGCGATCTTGACAGAAAATTCCCCATTGTCTGAAGCTTCCCAGATAAGTTGGTCCTCAAGAATGCCAGAAGGGAGTAAAGACTGTTTTAATTCATTCTCCAGTATTATTGATGCCCCTGGTAGATCATTATTCATTATTGGCTTCCATACCCTTCTATTGTTTGACAAAGTAATAAAATCTGCAACTTTGGTACCAAAAACTTCAATTGTCCAAGCTCTAAGGGTTGAAATGATGGGGTCTGCAGAGAGGGGATAGTCCTTTAACCATTTGTGGTCCCAAAAATCAATGTTTCTTCCATTTTCCAGTTTCCAACGTAGCCCTTTGCTTAGCAAGTTTTTAGTAAGTGGAAATCTTTTTCAGGTTTTTGTAACAAAGATATGAGTCTTTGTAACAAAGATATGCATACGGATTCAATTCCCAGGGCGGATATGTATATATGTCTATATAAGAAGTATTTACTCAATAAAAACAAAGAGTTGCCATATTATGGTAAGCATATAAGTTGTTAATACTTAAGTTACTTATTTGAATTCAAGAAATTTATTAGCCCATTATATATATAAAAGGGTTGTGTTTACATAATATATAATTTTTTATATATTTATCTATGTATATGACGAAATATTGTATAATTTCAAGTAAAATATATTTAAATATTATTGAAAAAAAGAACATAAATCATCTCAAGCTTTTATAATGTAATTATTTTGTGTGGCAAGATATAATGATATACCAAGCATAATGAGGGTATCCTGTGAAATACAATATGCATAATCAACTTCTATATTAATGATAAATAAAACTAAATATAAGGCTCATTCATCACCTTTTATATTTATGGTCAAGGCAATGTTGAAGATAGTAGTAAAGATTAATTGGTAAAGAAGAGATGCTTCAAGCAAGTTTTTTAAAATCTAGTAAGAAACATCTATTGCTAAAATAAAAATGATCAAAAATAAATTTAAATTACTTCATGATTAAGAAAACTCTTGTAACTTTGGTTTAAAGGAATCCTTTTCTGATAAGTGGTGATGTTTTATTCTTACAAATCTTTATATCTACTAAGGTTTTTTAAATTTTTTGAATTAAAAAATTATAATAGATATATTTTACTAAAAATGAAATAATATAAATTAAGGATAAACTAGATATTTATCAACATTAGATTGAGCAAATTTAATAATTTAATATCCATTCATTTGAGTAAAATTAGTAAAAATGATCTAACAAAATCCTAAAATTCTAGTGCTACTATAAGAAACACTCAATACATACAACTGCACATAACATTGTAACTATGTTTCATGAGTTGAACCTCAATCATGATAGATCTTTTAATCATTGTCCTACCATCTTGTCTAGTAATATATCCTTATGCTTTTTGACTATTTTATTATCAATATAAAACTACCCCTCAATGTTGAAATAAACATATGATTGATAGTTTCTCTAAAGGCTTCAAGATGTACCATCTCATAGAGTATAACCCAATAACAAATTATCAACTAACAAGCACAACTCAACATAAAAATAAAATCAACATCAAAATATAAATAATTATCCCAAAAGAACTAAATCAAGAGTCTAATACCCAAGGAAATTGGAGACTTTAATGAGTTTCTAACTCTACACCCTTGATTACCCTTTATCTAGCCCATCCCCAATATAGTCCACTATAAACAAAGATGTCATATCAACCAACCTACCATTATCACCTTAAACAAAATTGGATGTCTCATACACCATCAAAAACTAGTAAAGTAAAGTTGAAATGAGGACTTTATCAAGGTCACATAATGGAGTACCCAAGTAGAAGTGATTTATTTATATGCATTAGCATTAACCATAATGGTCTTGTTTTTTCTCTACTACATTTGAGACATTTGCAAGCTTATTATTATACAACTAGCATTACTTATGGCTTTCATATGTATCTATATTCTCATAAATTTGTAAATTCATCTTAGCTTAAAAATTAGCTGATAGAATAAAAGGAAGTTGTTTCTTCCAATGAAAAAACTATGTTTTTATGAATTAAGCCAATGTAACTAGCTTATTAGGCCTCACAAAACATCCCCTAATATTGAGTTTGATCCAAGGTAAAATAGGCAAAATCTTTTGGTAACTCCTTCACGATTGACCTAATTTACCCTATTACAATTACAAAATGATATCTAATAAGTATCATGGCCTAATTATAAAAAGAGGCCTATAATAGATCATAACTTAAAAGTGTTTAAAATAATAATTATTTTTTCTTTGGTTATATGAATATTATTATGGAACCTTATTATCATTGACCTTGGTTTGTGATAATATCATTAATATTTTCATTTATCTTTAATGTCTTAAACTATTAAATCATAATATTTTTTTTGTTTATCAAAATATATAATACAGTTGGGGGCACATTAGAGGCCATGGTCCTCATGAATAAAAATTGGGTCTTTGCTAGGAAATCCCAATACCTTTACCATTGTGGTGTTTGAACAAGACTTCAAAACAAATTCTAATAATAATATATTATGATTTAACTTTATAAATAAAATGATTACATGTCAACCTTTTTTTTATATTAATAAGGTTATAAATCATAATATAATATGGGTTTTAAAATAATTTCTACATGTTAAAGAATAATAATTATGGTTTTCATTTGAAATGGGTATAATATACAAGTATACCCTATTTAGTAGTACTCCTAGGAAAAGAATGTGCTCACTAGTTCAATTCCCAATGATATTTTTGAGTAGAAATATTGAACAATAATGTATTGGTTGTAGAGAATACAATCTAAACCTCTACCATTGAAATTAGAAATGAGTATAGATGTAGGAACAGAATTATGGAGTATAGAAAAACATAGAATGATAGAGCATGGGCAAGTACATGGAAATGTACTTTCAAACATTCAGAAAAATATAGTTTTCAATGACAACAAGCAAACTCAAAGTAATATCAAGGTTAAAGTAAAATTCACATGAATTGGAAAAAAAAATTGAAGCTTCTTCTAGGAACAAAAGTGTTCTTATAGCAATGTTGGACAATGAAATATGAAATAATTTATTATTGCACACTCATCAATCATTTCTATATACATAAATATGCATACAAGTGTATGCCCTTTAGGTGTCTCAATACACTCTTGGTGCTTCATCTTCATATCTAATTTTTTTTTTCTCACAACCTCTTATGAGGTGTAACAATAATAATTTCTAACATCAAATAATATAATAATATCTAACACTATGAAGGTTTCCACTTTAACTTTAGAGTTTCTAGGGAGACATAAAATGGAAATATTTCTAGGTTTATGCCTTGAAATTTATGTTATTAAAGGAAGTATAAATCTACATATGATATATAAAATTATGAAAAAAGTGGAAAGGTATAAGGATGAAAGCATTGGTTGAAATAAAAAATGAATGGAAATCATAAAACTAATAATAAAAATAAAAAGAAACTAAAAGTGATATTTATTTGGGAAACTTAAAAGCAAAATATCACAAAAGAATGGATGCCACTAATAACAAAAAAAAAAATAATAATAAGGATTTATATGGTATCTTGCAATATTGAAGGATTGAATATGAACCCAAAAAATATTCACAAAGGAGTCAATATATTGTTATAGTACATTGAGTTATCCAAGGATAAAATATAATCATGTATATAAATATTTTTAAAGAATAAAATATCTAGATGGATAATTGACGATTTAGTACTAAAAATATCATTAGTTACATGTTTAAAATAAATGAGGAATCAAATTCAACATCATTAATTTTTTAAAGTTGATTGAAATCAATAAAATAGAATAAGATGCTCATATATAAGATAATTAACTAGTAGTTATTTATCATAAAATATTACTAAAAGAAGAACCATACTAGCACTAAAAATTTAAAAGAATGATATTTTTATAGGATAGAAAGAAAAAATAAAATTGTATTTCGTAAATACTATTATCTTTCTTACTAAAATATTTTTTGCACTCATGTTAATGGTATACCTATATTTCTATTTTTATTTCTATTTGTTATATGATATTCCAAAACAACCATAAGATATTGGACCACTATTATAAATTTTGTGCTTGATAACATATAAAATGTTCATGTTATTATTAAAATGCAATAGGGATTTTTTTTCTATATATATACCAATACAAGATCATATATTTTTCTTAAACTTATCCTTGTTTCTAAGTAAATAGAAACAATATTATTAATTAATACTTCTCATATTATGTTCTTTGGGTGGGATCCATGTCTCTTATTTTTCTTGGTTCTCTTGGTTCTCATGGATCTCTACCTTTCTAATGGATCAATGTCTTGCTTTATTTAGATCTTCTATTTCTTGTCGTTGGTTGAAGCTTGATTTCTTGGACCTCTATGGGTCCAATCCTGTGTTTTTTTTGTTTGGTTTCTCCTTACAAATGTGTGCTTCTAGTTGTAAAAGGTTTGGGGACCCTTTCAAAACCCCTTATTTTACCTCATAAAAATAAATAAAGAAAAACTTAGCATAAATTAACTAATAACATATAGTTTATGTACTATAATTAGTATATATATCCTCATTTTAAAAATTAAATGGTTTTAAAATATATTATATATAAAATTAAAAAACTATTTTTACTTTGATAATAAAACACTTTTATCTATATTCAATTAATTAATTTTAATTGATAATATTCTAGTAATATTTTATAAAAAAATAACATCCCAAAATACATCTCTATCATATTAGTATATATCAAAATAAACTTTTGTTATGTAGCTTTTAGTTTTTAATATATAAAATGTGCCTAAAATATTGCTTAACAATATAAAGTTTTACATAAAAATCATAACAATATAAAATTTAAAATTCTTTTTACTTTTTAAACAAAACACGTTTATCTATTTCTTTTCTTTATTTAACCAATTTTAATTGATAATCTTGTGATAAAAAATAACATCCCAAATTACATCTCTATCATATTGGCATATATAAAAATATTCTTTTATAATATGTAGCTTTTAGTTTTAATATTTAAAAGGTGCCTAAAATATTGCTTAACAATACAATGTTTAACATATGAATCATAACAATATAAAATTTAAAATTCTTTTTACTCTTTTAACAAAAAAAAATTAGTTATTTCTTTTCTTTACTTAATCAATTTTAATTGATAATATGCTACCAATATTTGATAAAAAAAACATCCCAAAATAAATCTCTATCATATTGGCATGATATATATATATATATATATATATATATATATATATATATATATATATATATATATATATATATATATATATATATATATAAATTTTGTAATGTGTAGATTTTAGTTTTTAATATTTAAAATGTGCCTAAAATATTGCTTTGTAAGAATTTCACAATAATATATATGCGCAACATGTAAAAAGATGAAGAGAAGAGTAGAACTGATTGATTTATCCCAAGAATCATTTTTTTATAAATAGCAAAGTTGATCATTGAGAGTCGTTGGATTACAACAACTCATCCAACCTAATGAAGACACCACTGAGAGTTCTCCTGATACATGGAGGAGTGGAAACTCAAGTGTGTCTCTCCTAGTAGAGAATATTCACTTATTCTAACACCCCCCTTAAGTGATACTAGGGGAGATTCATACAAATGAGTCCCGAAAACAAGGCTTGATGAGGTACTCATGTACAATGACTTATTTTTGTAGAGATGGTAAAAATCCAATGGGAAAAACCACCAATCAAAAGGAAGTAAGAGGTTTATCTTCATATGGCAAAGATTGTCCTCTTAATACAATAAATAGTTGGTGAAAAAAAACCTATGGGAAAAACCAACTATGATAAGAAGAGAGGCTTGTCTTAGTTTGGCAAATATTATCCTCTTTATACAAAAAGAAATATGAGTCCCGACAACTTGGCCTGATTAGGTACTCATATATAATATATAGTTGGTGAAAAAAACCCTGTGGGAAAAAACCAACTATTAGAAGAAGTGAGGCTTATCTTCGTATGGCAAATATTGTCCTCATAAAACCAATCAATGTAGTTGATTAATCCAAGCTTATCTCACAAGTGAAGATAACATGGAGAAGGAAATGCCCTTGTTTTGTTGGTTGTCCATTTTTTGGACCTTGTTATTCACCACATTGTGTCATACAGGTGGATACCACTACTTATGCTTGTGGAGTCAATTTGGACATCCCTTGTAGTTTTTGTGGTTCTTTATCCATCCTATTTTCACATTCCTTTTTGTGAGACACTTTGGTTTCAAGGGATTTTTTTAGTAAAACATTCATTTTTATGAGACACTTTGGTTTCATGGTTAACAAGCACTAGTCTGGGAGTATGAATTCTTTTCTGCAAAAAATATCAAATTTTTGAGACATCTGATGGGTCCATTGCAGGCTTCTTAATGGAATTTTTCCTAAGGGGGGTTGAAGAGGACATCTTCCTTCCTCTGAATCCTCCATTCACATCTTCCTTATTCTTCTATTCTGGCAGGTGGTTTCCCCTTGAGGTTTTCTACCATTTCCCTAATTTTGTTGTTTGTCCACAATATTTGGACCTAGTTATCAGCCCATTGTGTTAATATAGGTGGAAACCACATACTCATGCTTGTGGAGTCATTTTTGGACTACCCATGCGATTTTTGTGGTTCTATCTCCATCCTATCTTCACTTTGGTTTTAGGGGACTTTTATTTAATGATCTTTATTCTTTTGATCACATGTTGTAAATGAGTACCTTATCAGGCCTTGCTATCGTAACTCATCTTTGTGGCTATACCATCTCTATTGTACATGAGTACCTTATCAAGCCTTGGTGTCGGGAATCATCTTATGTAGGTATACCACATATTGTTTATTCCTTTTTTCACTTATCCCTACTATCACTTAATGAGGGGTGTTAAAGTATCTTAGTGCACATAGATTTTTTATCTCTCTCTCATTATTATAGTTCAATAGGGGATAATATTCACCATTCAAAGACATGCATCTTCTTCTAATTACAAAAGATGAAGAGAAGAGTTGAATTGATTGATTTATTCCAAAGATCAACTTTGTATAAATAACAAAGTTGATCATTGAGAGCCATTGGATTACAACTCATCAAACCTGATGAAGACACCACTAAGAGTTCTCTTGACACATGGAGGAGTGGAAACTCAATTGTGTCTCTCCTAGTTGAACTTAAGATAATATTCACTTATTCTAACATGCTTAACAATATAAATTTTAACATAAAAATAATAACAATATAAAATTTAAAATTCTTTATACTTTTTTAATAAAATACTTATATCTATTACTATTATTTTTTAATAATAATAATTAATAATATTCTAAAAATATTTGACAAAAGATAACATCCCAAAATACATCTCTATCATATTGGCATATATAAAAGTAAACTTTTGTAATGTGCAACTTTTAGTTTCTAAAATTTAAAAGGTGCCTAAAATATTGGGTAACATAAAATTTAGCATAGTAATCATAACAATATAAAATAAAAAATTCTTCATACTATTTTAATAAAATAATGTTAACTATTTATTTAATTAATTTTAATTAATAATCTTGTAGCACTATTTGATATAAAAAGTGACATCCTAAATATAAGAAATTATATTTTTTCTCTAGTAGGGTTTGATAAGGAAAGCTACTCTGCTAGGGTTTGGATTTGCTACCATTTGTAAATTTGGTTGCTTTGGTTTTGGATATTGATATTACTGTAAATTCGATGCTCACTCTTATTTTTTATGGCTTCATCATCCATTGATGTAACAAGTGTTAGAGATAGTGGAACTCATGGAACCGAAGCGAGCTCGAAAGTTTATTCTAAAAGTGGTGGCCTAGGTAATGATTCTTCTCTAGATGTTGTGCTCTCTCTTGATGTTGTTTCTCCAGTTATAAAATGGTATGAGAATCATTATCTTATAGCTTATTTTATTAGTTGAATCCCATCATAAGAATATTTTTAAAATTGGCTGAAAATTCACTAGAAATTTTATGGTATTGTGGTTGCGGGTATTCGTAATCTTAATAATTTTTGTTTTTACTTTCCTTTAAATAACCCTCACAAGTGCAAACTATGGTTGCTAAGTTTAGTTGTTGGTTTCTTCACAATACTTTGATGGTTTTCTCTCCTTGGACTTCTTTTTTGAGTTTCAAATCAAGTTGCCTTGAAACTGCCAGTTTGGCTTGAACTCCTTGGTATTTTGTTGCCATTATGGGAGTTTATTGATGATATTATTAAACCCATTGGTTGGGTGATCTTTTGGGAACAAGAGCGATTCTTCTCAGCACAACCTAGTAAGAGATTCTTTGTTGAGGTTGACCTCACACAAGATCTTAGAGAATCTGTGGACATTCAGGTTGGAACAGAGCATTTTATGCAAAAAATTGATTACTATAATTTACCTAATACTTGTTTTTAGTGCTATTCCACCACACATTGTATCAAGGATTATCCATTGGTTGCTCAAAAGCCTTTAGTATTTTTTCCTACACCTTAGACTGCACCTACACCTTCCAAATCCTCTATTGAGACTGATTGGATTATAGATTCTAACAAGAAGGGGATGACCAACCCTATGTTGATGCTTTCTAATAGATATAAGGTTGTGATGCCGCCATATTAGCCTCCTATTATTTATATTCATCCTATTTTGGCTCCTCATGCTACACCTATTGAGAAACCTATTGAGCATAAATCAACCTTAGAAGAAGGAAATTCACTAACAATACCTCCACCCTCCAGGAATTCACGTAGTCCATCTCGACATGGATCACTATCATTGAGGGGAAGCCAAAAGGGTAAGTATCGTCTTTCAACTATTGATGATATATTTCAACGTTCTCAGACCTCTTTATTTAAAATGTTTTTAGTACTGGTCGACAGTGTGAGAAGTCCCTCATTTGTTGGAGATTTACTTCAATCTTCTCATACTTCTATATTTAATAATCCTTATATGATGGCCGATAGTGGGGGCAGCCCTATGAGAGATGACTCCATGGATATTCCTCCTCCATGAATTTCCTTTCATGAAATTTTTGAGAACTTACAGAGTTGTCAAGAAAAAAAATTTGTTCGATTTGCTCTACAAAGTATTGGCCATGTTGATGTTATTTATTTACAAGAAGTTAAGATTTTTGGTTTTTTGTTAGATTTTTCTCTCAACTGTATTGTAGGGTGATTATATTTCTATCTTCTCCAAACTTGAGGATTGTCTTCTTGGATCTAGTGATAATCCTTCTCATCATGTGGTCTAGATTTTGTTGAATATTAATGGAAACACCATGGGCATTGCCAACATTTATGCACCTAATGATGGGCCTAATCACTCTACCCTTTGGTGATGCCTAGTTGATCACCTACCAATGGTATATTGGATTCTTTCTAGTGATTTTAATATGGTTGAACATGCCAAAGACAAATTTGGTTGCCTCCCGATGCACTGGTGTGCAGGAGAGCATGATGCTTGGTTTTTTATTAAATGTAGATAGGGTCTTTTTAATCTCATTTTTTGTTAGCGTAATTGCACACCTCAACCTTGGTTCACATGGTCAAATTTAGTGTAGGTAAGGATAGAGTTTGCAAGAACCTTGATCGAGTTATGATGTCAGAGCAACAATTTTTTTATTCTCTTCCATCAATAAAAAGATTGTGATAGTCTAGGATCAATTCTTGTTATCAGATCATTTTCCAATATTCTTTCATATTGAGTGGAATGATCACCAATTTAATTTTCTATGCAAGCAATTTTATTTGAATATTTATTTATTGCAACACCCTGGCACCATTGTTGTGATTGAGTGAATTTGGAATTTATTACATTGGCCTCCTCATTCTATCAGTTGGATTTCTTAGTGGAATGAAGTAATTACCCGTACTACCTCTTTCATGTAACATTTTAGAAAATAGGTGGCACATGTCATAAAAAATGCTCATTTGGCTGTTACAAAGGAGTATCAACAAAATTTACAGTTGTTGGAAAATTATCCATATGATCAACATTTGCAAACCAGGGTTACTGGTCTTCACCACCAGCTTATAGTTCATGAATGACATGAAGCCAGGGGGGTTCATTTTGGGCTAGTCTGCATTGTCTGAGGGTTGGTGATTGCCCATTCAAAGCCTTTCTCAAGTCTCTTCATTCTAGGTAGTCCAATATTTAGATCAAGTCTATTAAATTCTCTCATGGTAGATTGAATTCTCTTCCTGATATTACTTTAGTCTTTATGGATCATTATAAGCTTGTTTTTCAATCTCAACAGGATTATCTATAATGTTAGATGGCGCTCCAACAATGTCTTGATCTTGTTCCTACTAAGTTTTCTACTTATGAAAAGCTTCTTTGTGAGGATTCTCTTTCACTTGATGAGCTTCATAATTCTCTTATTATTATGTCAAATGACAAGTCCCATGCTATTGATGGATTTCCATGTGAATTTTATAAATCCACTTGGAATTTTACTAGGCCTGATTCGCTTAATGTCTACAATGAAGTATTAGTTAATAATTCTTTGGGTAATATTATTAATTGTGGAAACATTAAATTTATTTCTAAAGTAGGTAATCTTGAGCTTATCACTAGCTAGAGACCTATTACTCTACTTAATGTCTCACAAGATTTTGGCTAAATATTTAGCTCTCTGTATTCACAACATTCTGCCTGTGATTATCAAACCAGAGCAAACGAGCTTCATTAAAGGGCGTTACATCTTGGATAATCTTATTGTTGTCTGGAAAGGTTTAGAATGGGATAATATCTCTAGCTAAAAGCCCATTTTTCTTAAAATATACTTTGATAAATCTTATGATCGTATTGAGTGAACTTTCATTCTTTCCTCCAAGCTCTCAAATTTGGCCCTTTTTTTATTAGGGCTATCAGTATGTTGTTTGTTGATGGTTCAGCTTGTATTACTATTAATGGACTTAGATTAAAGTATTTTGGTTTATTTCATTCCATATTCTAGGGTTGTCCTTTGGCCCCCTCACTTTACATCCTTGCTATTGAATCTTTTGGTTATCTTCTTGCCAATCAAGCATCTAAAGGGTTGATCAAAGGTATTTTTTTGCTTGATATGTCCACCCAAATTATTAATGGGCATTTTGCAGATGATTCTTTTCTCACTATCAATGAAGATGAGGTTCTAGTTTCAACTACTTTGGTTTTCTTGGATACTTTTTGTAAGGCCTTGAGATATAACATAAAATGGTCTAAGTCCCTTTGTTTTCACCTTGCTTCTTCTTCTATGCCTACTTGGCTTAGACATTTTTTATGGCATTGGATTCAAAGGGGTGAGTTTTTTAAGTTCTTAGGAATCCTCTTTGCTTTTGACATCTCACCCTCTAAACTTTGGTATTATGTCATTGATAGAATTGAAAAGAATATTTCTTGTTGGGCCTCGCATCCCCTTTCTCTTGCAAGCAAGTTTTAGGTTTGTACAAATATTCTTGTTGCCACCCATGTTTATTACTCTTCCTGTTGGACCCTCTCTATGAATTCTTATCATAAGTTGGCCAAAATTAGGTATTTTATTTGGGCCAAGAGAAATAATTCATGTGGTTTTCATCGAGTTGCTTAGGATATTTGTTACACACCTACTAATAAGAGTAGAATGGACATCATTGACATTTATAGGTACAACATTTCTCTGTGTGCTAAGTGGTTGGTTAAAGCTATTGAAGGCCCTGAAGCCTGGAATGTTTTGATTCATCATTTTATTTCTTTAGGGCTACCTTATGGGTGCAAATCTTGGGCTATTATTGACCTATACTCTTATCATTACTTCTACTCCAGTTAAGATTCAGATTTCCTTTATTGTTAAAAGTATTTGGTGAGCTTTTGAGGTGGTGAAACCTCATCTTCATTGGATTTGTGATGGTTTTCATAATGCTCTTTCATTCAATTCTTAGAATATTTGGTGATTTCATATTCTGTCTAACACTTAAATTCTTCTTGCTAATATGCCAGGGATTAAATATTTGAGGTTGTTTCACAAGGGTATGTACTATATTAATGATTTAGTGCACTATAAAGACTGGATTCCTTGGTCTAATCTCAAACCAAAATTTAATATTTAGAATTTATATCTTCCTTCTATTCTTAAGATTCAAGATATCATACCTGATGTCATACTTCATAAGCTTGGATTTCAACCCCTAAATGCCTAGTAGAGGGATTGGCACTGGAATATGGATAATTCTTTCAAGAACTACTCTTCCTCTTTGATTTATCAGCTTCTTAGTCATGTTTCTCGTGTTGGTAAAATTAATGAGAGATGACAGGCTCATTCTACCTCCTATACTTGGATTGCTTGTTTGAACCATATCTAGCAGTCTAAAATTAAACCCAAGATTATATTTTTTCTCTGATCTCTTATTTATGAAGGGCTTCCTATGGGAGAGAGACTTAGTAGGGTTGGTCTTCCTAATCCTAAGTGTCTAGCTTATGGTCATTTTGAGACTTTCAAACATATTTTTTTGTTCTGCCCTCATGCTCAGTCTGCTTGGTCTTGGATTCACTCATTGTTCAAACCCTTTCATCCTAAATTTTGTATATGGTAGATGATATTTTTTATAGATAACAGTTTTTGTCTTGCCTATATTGTTGCTCTGTGGAATTTATTTTATGCTATTATTTTATTTTAACTTTGGAAAGCTAGGAATGTTGTTGTCTATTTGGGAGATTTTATTTCTAGTTTTTTTTTCCTTGCATGAAAATATTACAGTATTTTTTGTTGTTACTTTTCAACTCCATTCGTAGGATTCCAAGATGACTCATGAGTTGGAACATTTGATAAATCTTGTTAGGTTCTAGTGTGAGGCTCTGTGCACTTTCAACATTGCTTCACCTAACCTCCTTCTGCCTTAAGGTTCCTCTGTTTCTTTGAGGCCTTGGCATAGCAGGGTGACATTTTCTAGCATCAGGTTGTTTTGTCAGTGCCTACAGTAGGGCTCGATCTCATCTTGGAGTGGCTCCCTTTTTTTAGTTATTCTATTTATTCACCCTTTTAGGGGTTGTTTTTATTTTTGGCCTCAGGTCTCTATGATGTTGATTGTTTGGGTGGCCTTGCGCCTCGAGCTATGACTTTTCCAGCTCCATTTTTAGTGTAACCTCTCTTATTTTTTACTGAATATAATTGTTGGTTTCAATAAAAAAAGTAACATCCCAAAATACATCTCTATCATATTGGCATATATACAAATAATATTTTGTAATGTGTAGATTTTAGTTTTTAACAATTACAAGATGCTTAAAATATTGCTTGACAATATAAATTTTAACATAAAAATTATAGTCAATTAACAAAACAATCAATGTGGAATAAATTAATGGGAGAAACATTTTAATAAATAGTTATACAAAATGGAGTAAAAAAAATCTTTAGTGCGTTTAGGGATATGACAATCTTGAAGATAAGTGTGTGCATCCATATGCACAAAGACTTAAGGAATTTTAAACAATATTTTTATAGTGAAATATAAATTCAAATGTTATATATAGAGATATATGTGATGCAATAAAAGTACTCCAAATCCCTTTGTATGATGATGTCCACTCATTGTATGATGACCATCCTTGAAAAAATTTATAAATTGTTTGATTACCCAATTATACGATCAAAATTTCACCTTGTATAGCAAATATTTTTTGTGTGAAAACTTATGTCATCATTAACTAGTAATATACAACACTTCATATGACCAACTGTACCATGCAATAAAATTTATCTTCATTCAAACGTACAACATGTACCATTCAAATGTACAATTTGTACCACCATTCAATTGCACAACAATTGGATTGGGTGATTAATTAATCATATAATACCTTAACACCAATTTTCTTTTTTGTATGATGATATATTTTGGATAATACTTAAAATTCAAGATAACTATTTCTTCTTTTGGATGCTATTGTGTCAACTAGATCATTCCACTTACATCAATCAAATTATCATGAACAAAGGGTATAGTAATTATTTCCTCCTAAAAAAGGTTCTATTCTTATGGCCATTACCTCCACTAACAGAGTTTTATATGGCATGTATCTATTACTACAATCCTCCTCACCCATGAACCTATGTGTAACTCCTTTTACACTCCTCTATTCCTAGAATCTTCCTCAAACACAAAGGTAAAATTGTTGAAATTTCCCTTCACTTAGAATTTTGCTCAACATTCTTCTTTGAACAATAGCTAGGTTGATCTATAGTGACTTGGTTTTTCACACCCTTGCTCTAACCATTGATTCCAATTTCCATTTTCTTCATAAACATAACCTACACACATATATATGGCAAATCCACAACAATAAATTGCACAAATAGACTTCAAAAATTTGTTAATAGGGTCTCACAAATTAAAATAACATTATAGTATTCTATTGTAGTGTACCTTTTACAATTATAGTTAGGATTATTCCTCCAATTTGATCTTTAGCTTGGTCATTCTCTCTCTTCACTTTAGCCACTCTCTTCCCCTTTCTTCATGGAGATAAACTCTTCATTTTATAATTTAAAAAATAGTTATATAACTACCCATGATGGTTGGTCTTCTAGTTTTCTTCCCTCTCTATCTCTTGGTGTGTCTTTTTTCTTCTTTTTTCCTTATTTTCCTTATATTTGGATGGTTGATTGAATAGTTTCCCTAACCATTTCTACTTGTTACTCTTGCCTAGTATATTCTCACATATCATACACACGAAGTAAGAGAAATTATGACATAAGCTCTATATCATGAATATACATGGTTCTTCCAATCCATTACCACCTAGATTGGTTATCTTCACAAGGTCAACTTTAATATCTTGTCTTAGGCTTCCTTTTAGGATCAAACCTCCTCTTACAGAATGCACACAACATTTGTTTCACCTTGTACCATTGCATCACATTTCATCCAATTGTAATAAACATACATTTTTTTGACAACTTCCTCTTGGTGCCAATACTTTTGTATGGAGTTAGTATGTCCTCCACAAATATGACAAGGATGTAGGTTACAACACCTAGTTGGAATATTTCCAAATATTCCACACTAACTACAATAATCCATTTTCAATCCTTCATTTCTTGTACTACTCTCTCCTCTCACAAATTTGTTCTTATCACTTTTTACTTGATATATATACCCAATGCCTTCATTCCTTGGCCTTATCTTAGGAATTATGGATATTTTGACACCTTGACCACATTTTCCCAATCCCTTACCATTGTACCCAATTCTTCTTATCAACTTGGAGTAAATGGCCTTTTTGTGCTTTTCAAAGCATCCAAACTCTTCATCACCATCCTAATATTAGTCATAATCATAATATCCATCATCACACTTTAAAGTATCATTGTCACTATCAAATCTAACAACATATCCATTATCATAGCCATGAATCACCTGATGAGGTTCACCTTCCTCTACTATATATTTACCTTTTATTTTCTCTTTCTCTTTCTTCTTATTTTTTGCAAGAGTCACTACATTGTCATATTAATCATCACTAATACTAATGACTTAAGCTAATTTTCTTTTTCCCATGCTTATTCTCTTGCATGTTTCCAAAATTTCCTTCACTTGTTTCATAAATTATTTCAATATTGACCTTTATTCCTTCATGTTGATCTCATAAGCCTTCAAGAATTATTTATTTGTATTCAAGAAAACTATAGGACAATTTTTTTCCCATTTTCCTTTGTCCTTCAATGAACTTAAGGTCTACCCATTTCCATACTTCTCAATAGAATAGGTGTTCATGCTACCATCATGCACCTCCTTCCAATCAAACTACCATGGTCTTGCCAAGAAGACATGACAAGCATCCATATGTATAACATCACATAAGATCTTGTCCTTGTAGGAATCAATTTGAAAGTCTATCATACAATGTTTAATTACCAAAAGTTGATGTCCCCTTTTAAAACATGAGATTATATATGGACTTGGGTGTTCTATCTTATTCAATTCAATCTTTTCTACCATCTCTATAGACACCAAGTTGTCTATGATTCCACTATCTATAACCACATTGTAATATTTACCTCTTTATTTTAAAATCATTATGAATAGGCTCCTCTTCTCAATTTTATACACCTCCTTTGTGGGTTTCAACAACATCCTTTCTATCATAATGGACTATCCTTGTTATGGTTCTTCTATGTGCTTTTTTATAGAAATATTATCTTAATCTACTTGTGTAGTCTGGTTACAAGTTTCCCTTCCATACCCACTAATTTTCTAGGCTTGAGGACACTCAAATTCCCTATGCCCTTCCTATAAGCACTTATATCACTTGTCAGAAAAATTAAGTTCTCTACCTCTACAAAATCCACCTCGTCCTCTTAATGATTCACCTTTTTCACAAGTACTTTGGTAGAAATCACTTTGCAAAGTACTAACATATCCTTCTTGTAAATGATTTTTTCTACCATTATTTGATTTTTCTCTTCCTTGAGCGGATCATGCTCTTCCTCTCACATTATTTTCTTGCATACACAACTTTTCCTCTACCTTAGGTGGATACTAATTTACCTTCTCAACTATTCTAATCCAAAGCATACCAATTTCATCTTGTATGGACAACCTGAGTCCATTTCTATATCTTGCAACCTTCTCCTCATCATCTTCAATATGATCGACCCTAATGATCAATTTTTAGAACTCCTTTGTCCTATTTCATTTTAGTTATTGATTGAGGTTTTAAAGTCTTTTAAAAAACCCTATTTGATAATCTAATGTGAGAAATTTGGCCTCTAATTTGGTGAGAATTTTCTCCCATGTTTTAATATTCTTATTTCATTTTCTTTATATTTTTTTTTGACATGATCCCACCACAAGGATGCATACCCCTTTAGTTTCATACAGGAAAAATTCACCTTCTAAAGTTTTTCTATCGATTCAAAATTAAAATAGTTCTTCATATCTACAATCCAATCAATGAGTTCCTCTGGGTTTAAAATTATATTATATGATGGGGTTTCTGACTTTGGTTTTCTATCCATGTTATAAATTACCTAGATTAATATTCCTTCTAGTTCTTCCAATTACTCCTCATCATGAGCTTCTTCTTGTCCAACTTATTCTTCTTCACTCTCACTCACATCTTCTATTTTAATACATCTTATTTGGAATTTTTTGATTACATCATGTTGAGTAGTGATTCATTTTAGCATTATAGCTATATCTATGGTTTGAGGGATGGAAAATTTTATTTTCCCCATTGTGCCACATTTCCTTAGGCACATATCAATTCTAAGATATATTCTAACTTTAATACCAAAATTATGGTCCTCAAATATCTTCTACCTTTGATACCAAAATAATGTAGTCAAAATCTTGTAACTCCCTCTATATGATGATGTCCACTCATCACACAATGGTCATCCTAGTCATCCTTTTATGAAACTATCAATTGCTATAATTACTAAATTATACAATTTAAATTTTACCTCGTATGACACATTTGATTGTGTGATCAATAATTTTTACATGATAAGTTATAATATCATTCACTTGTACGATATCGTATAGTATAATACTTCACAACCAATTTTACTGTATGTTAAACTTTATCTGTGTTCAAATGTATAACTTGCACAATTCAAATGTATAGTTTATACCACTATTAAATTGCATTACAATTGGATTGTACAACTAATCAATGGAATGATTGATTAATGCAAATATTTGTTTTTATACGATGATTAAAATTTAATCCAACTATTTCTTCATTTATTTAGTTAGGGTTTTTTATTGTTATTATGTCAACAAGATCCTTCCAATTGCATTAACGAAATCCTTATGTGCAAAGAGCATAGTAATTATTTCTTTCTAAGAAGGGTTCTATTCTTAATTCTATGCACAAAGAGCATAGTAATTATTTCTTCCTAAGAAGATTTCTATACTTAAGGTCATTTCCACAACTCATGGATTTCTATGGTAGGCCTTGTGCCTACAATTTTCATCACCCATGAACCTCCATGTAACTCCCCAAGCACTCCTCTATACTTGTAATATTCCTCAAACATGAAGGCAATATCGTTGAGTTTTCTCTTTGCTCAAACTTTTTCTAGGTTTTCTTCTTCAAATAGCAGCTTGGTTGTATAGTCTTTGAAAACTTGGTTTGGTACCCTTGCTCAAACTATTGATGCATCAAATTTCCCTTCCCTACATGAATGTAACTTGCACATATATATATGAAAAATCCACAATAAATAGTTGTACAAATAGACTTCAAAGATTCATCAATAGGATATCACATATTAAAATAACATAATTTTAATTTTGTTTTATTACAAAGTAGATTATACAATCACAATTGAATGTATTCCTCCAACTCAACCATTCCCTTAGTTGTGCTCTCTCTTCACTTCATCCTCTCTCTCCCTCTCTTCTCGATACAAACTCTCTATTTTATAGTTTCAAAAATATTTACCTACCTGGGACACTTTATCTTCTAGTTTCCTTCCCTCTCTGTCTTTAGTTGTATCTTTCTGCTTCTATTTTCCTTTTTTTACTTACCTATTAAAAATTTGTTTGAATCATTTTCCCAACCATTTCTACCTATTGCTCTACCTGTATGCTTTTACATCAATACAAATGGCAGATATCTACATCTATGATACTATCTCAAGGAGGAACTAAATATAGCATTCTAATAATATATTATTTTAGTAATAGTTCCAAGATTTTGTGGATTGGTCAGTTCTAGGCACTCACCAAGAGGAGACCCTTACAAATATCAAAGATAAAATTAAGTAGAAAATTTTACTATAGATAAAGTTGCCAACATGTTCATGGGAAAAATATTTCAAAGCCCATAAAAAGCATAACGCAAATTAGCTTTTCTTACCTATTGATAAAAATAAGGTTTTGAAAGGGTCTTATACCCTTTTATAGAACAATTGCATTAGAAAATTTTGCATCACAAAAGTTTCTAATTATTTTCTACTTAATATTAATTTGGAATCTCCCTTTAAAAGTCTCATAAATGCACTTAAAAATTTAAAATAGTATACAAAATGTAAGCTTCAAACCAAAAGTAAGCCTAGACAAAATCATCATTACCAAATTCAACTGTACACAACCATACATTAACCACCATAATTTTTGATATCTAAATAGTATGTATTGTGAGATTCTAGATTTTAAATGTCTTTAGTATCTATGCAATATTTATTTATCCCTTCCACTCTTACTTCAATATTTCTCTTTTCCCATCAAATTGACCAAATTCAACTATACACAACCATACATTAACCATCATAAGTGTCTATATCCAAATAATATATATTGTGAGACCCTAGATTTCCAATGCCTTTACTATCTATGTAATTCTTATTCACCCCTACTATTATTACTTCAATATTTCTCTTTTCCCATAAAATTGACCAAATCTCATGAAAGAGGATCTAGTGGGATCCACCTATTATCCTCTTCTCTTATTATTCCTCACTTTTACAACCAATAAGCTACTTTACTTCCTTATCTATATGTATGAATTATTTTGAATCCCTTAATTTGTTTGTGCATCTAATAAACCTCATAGATTATTTAACTTACCTACCAAATTAGCTTGTTTCTTCCCTGAAGACTACTGATTTTTCTCAATGAGTCCTCTTCCACTACCAACTTCTTAAATTTTATGTATTTTGCTAGCATGATTTCTCCATGTACTATTTTATCTTCTACTATATGATTGGTTTGTATCCCGTATAACCGAACATATGTTTCTATTATAACTCCTTTTACATTCTTAATAACACCCTTTCCTCCTAGTTACCTTGGGCCAACCTTTGATGCATAATTAAAATTTAATTTCATCCATATCTTCTTTTGTTTTTTCCATCGTATTTCTTTTTCACTTATCTCTTGCAGTGAATTTCTTGTACATGTCCATAATTTTCTTACTATCTTTTGTTCTTTTTTATTCTCTATACTATTTCCTATTTTCATGACAGATACATTATCACTAATGCTACCATTAATACCTTGCATAATTTTATATATTAATATTCTTTCTTTTTTAAAAAATCTCCTACTCCTTTCTAGCTGTATTCCCCAAGCAAAGTAAAATTGTATTAAATCCCACATGGTATTTAATTTTTTGAATTTGAATGGTATATTCTATTATTGGATCTAGTTCAACATATTTTTTTGTGTGGAAAATATCCCAGAAGAAATGTCACTTTCGGGTAAGAGCCAAGGAGACAGGTCACAGGGGTATCTCTTCTGCAAAAATCACCTAGGGCTCGCACCTGGCCTACCACATTTGACATACTCAAGGAGCAAACCTGAAGCAATTAAACATAATAACACATAAACACAAACATACAAGAAGATTAAAAAAAAACTTCTTCTTGAGTGTGTCGAAAATATAAAGCACAACCAAACACACACACACAATAAGAAAAAAAAAATACAATATGAACCACACATAAAAAATACAAGAACAACATAAAAAAATAAACATGACAAAAATAATAGAAAGAAACAAAGACAACTCATAAAAACATGAAAAACAAAAACAACCAGAACCTTAAAAAAATAATAAAAAAATAACCAACAATAGACAGTAAATAAAAACATAGAAAACACTCACACACCAAAATAAAAAAATACCAATAGATACAAATATACAGAAACACAAGAACAAGAAAAATAAAAACACAAGAACAATAACAAAAAAAACACAAAACAAATACAAAACAATAAAAACACAATAACAACAAAAACAATAAAAAAAACACAAAAACAAAATAAAACAAAAAATACACACACCTCAAAAAACTTAACTACCCTGACCGAACCAAAGAGAAACAAAAAATAAAGCAAGAAGAAACTAGGTACCTCAAGAACTGGAGCCATCCAAATAAATGATAGACATAAGAGCTTCCCTTATTTATGAAGCCCACCATCTAGGAGGATGGCCATACCAAGTAATATCACATTTATCCAAAGCCCAACTAGGTAAAGCATAAGTACTCTTATTCTAATATCTAACCACATTGTTGTAGTCAAATTTCAAAAATCCCATCTGGATTCACTAAATCTTCTCAATAATTCTTTTTATTCTCCAATCAACCTTATGATTCTTAGAAGGAGTCTTCAAAATATTAATCATGAGTTGAGAGTCAGACTCAACTAGCACCTTTTCCCATCCAACCTTAGTAGCCTCTTGAAGGACTTTAAGGATACCATACCCCTCAGTAAGGTTATTGTAAAGAATACCTAAATTCTTAGCAAAAGTAAAAACCAGGGAACCATTGAAAGTCTACCAATTCCTCTTGTACTAGCTTTTTCAGGGTTCCCTCTAGAGTCTCCATCAGTATTTACTTTTCCAAAATCCTTAGGAGGAGGTTGCCAATTACTTGTTTTATCCATCTTGCAATTGCTCACATTCCTTTTAATATGGTTTCCCTTAGAGGATTTAATCTTCAATATTTGCATCACTTGATCCCATATTTGGTGGGAATTTTAGGGGTGATTAAGGAGTTGTTGGACTTATTCAACTAAGTTGGTAATGGTATTTTGCCAAATATAGTGAATATCCTTCATATATAGATTAAAAATTTGACTATTCTTTTCATTCCAAATATTCCAAAGAAGAATGGTAGAACCCATCCAAACTAACTGCCTAATAAAATGATTGACACCCTCTTATTTAGGCCAATCCCTCCAAAGTTATTCAATAGTAAAAATGTTGGACCACTGTAATCCAAGTAAAGTGGTCGTTCTCATCCATAGCTTAGAGGCTAAAGTACACTCAATAAAAATATGGCTGAGAGTTTCTACATTCTTGCCACATGTTTCACATCTAAAAGTGCCATGAAAACCATGCTTTATAAGTTGCTCACCAGTAATCACCCTACGATGCAATAAAAGCCAAGTAAATAAACTCATATTAGGCCAGATATTTTGAGCCCACAACTAAGAAAATATGTCAGAATATTGGTTGGGAATATTATGGCATAAGGTCAAATAACCTCGAGCAATTGAATACTCACCCTTAGTAATGTTGTTCCATCCAAAACAATATTTTTCATGGGACCAAGAGAGATCTCATATGAAGGATACCTTGGATATCTTGTCTTTGCCTTTTTGGGATTTTAATAGGCCAGTCCTCAATAGGGATCAATATCTACCAACCTTTGAATTACCAGTATGGTACCGATAGTAATTAGCCACCTTTATCCAACTAGATTAGTGAAGCTCCTCCATCCAAGGTCTCTAATTGGGAAACTGAGTTATCAAAGGCTTGTGACCATCCCAAGAATCTATCCAAAACTTTACCTGCTGACCAATATGAATGATCCAAAATATTTTTTTCTTTATCAAATCCTCACCAGTCTTAAGAACTTCTAAAATAGGAGAATCTTTGGTAGGTAATTGATAGTGAACAAGGTCTTCATGACTTTTGTTCTCAGCATATTTGGCACAAATATTATTAGCGCAAAGAGCATTGGGATTGTGCAACATACTCCAATATAATTTAGTAGCTAAAGATTTGTTGTTATTAATAGAAGACCGAAATCCTAACCCCCATTCATTCTTAGGAAGACATAAAGTGTTCCATTTCACCAAGGCCCATTTTATTTTCTCCTTAGTACCACTCCATAGGAACTGATGAATGATTTGATCCAGTTCTTGAAGAACAACCTTTGGGATATTCAACACAAAAGAAATATAAATAGGAATAGCTTGAAGGACTAATACCTAATTCTTGCATTAGCCTTGGAAAAATATAAATAGTTCAACATGTTGTTTGACATTACCCAACAAATACCTAATTCTTGCATTAGCCTTGGGAAAATTTTGATTGATTACTTGCATTGTATTATCCTTCTCATGTAATGAACATATATTAAATATTTAGAACCCTCTCTTTCTGAGGTTATCCATTGTTAGTATTTTATTTTGGACTACTAGCCAGTTATTTTTTCATTTTTTGGTATTCTTCCTTTATTCTATACTTTTCCCATGGAAATCCATCTTCTAGTTTTACCATCCATACTTCATAAGTTTATCTAACATTGAATTCATCATCTTTACTATTTCCTCATATTATGATATATTTGTTCATAATATTACTCAATATATAGTATCTTAGGTTGAGATTGAGCACCTTGTACACTTATTCATTTTATAAAATTACCCTCCAACTTCTTCCATCCTATCCTTTCTTCTTTTCTCCCTATCAATTTTTGTACCCTGCTTCCATACTTACTTTATACTTCATATCTAATTATTACCATTCTATTATCCTTAACTAATGGAACATTCTCCATCCATGCATCCTCTAAAATATGCACTTTATCTCCTTTTTCAATTTTCCATTTTGTTCCTCTCCATAGGACCTCCCTACCTCTTACTAAATGAATCCAAATTATTGATCCATTACAAGGATCCTAAATTATTAGGATTCTATCACTTTCATTGTTGTCCATAAATTTACTTCTTAAAATATTCACCCACAATGCCTCACTCTCTTGCATTATTCTCCATCCTAGTTATGTTGCCAATACTTTGTTCAAAATATTTATACTTCTTAATCCTATCCTTCCTTATAGTCTTGGTCTACATACATTTTTTATGATGCTAATAGAATTATACTTTTATCCTATGTCTTGAGCAGAAGAATCTCTTCTAAATTCTTTCCACTATATTCACTAGTTAATTAGAATATTGAACACTGATAGCAAATATGTTGAAATAGATTGTATTATGTTATTCGACAATTATAATTTTTGTACATTATTTAGGAGAGAACCTTTCCAACCAATCACTTTTTTTTTACTTTTATCTACTAATGGATCCCATACACTACTATTTCATACTCATAATAATAAAGGCATCCCCTAATATAGGGTTTAAATAGATCATGTACTACATTCCAATATTTTGGATATTTTCCTTCATTTATTGTTTGGTATATTTCTAAAATATATCTTACTTTTATCTAGGTTTATCTCTAGTTGTGATGGCTAATAATATAATTCCAATATTTTATTTCTTTCTTTCACTTTATTTTAGATGCCACCCCTAATAAAATTGTATCATCTATAAATTACTGATGGGTAATTGTCCATATGGTCAAGCTTTATCTTATATCTATAATTTATCTTAGATTCTAAGCTTTCTCAATACATTTTTACAATTTATTCACCATTATAATGAATAAGTATGGAGATAGAGGATCCTCTTGCTTTAATCCTCTTTTACATGTAAAATATCCAACTAGACTACAATTATAATAGAGAATTTGGGGGAGGAAATACACTTTCTTGAATAAAATATCTATTAGGATTTATTACATAATGTATTATATGAATATAATTTGAGTAACCACTCAACACATGGTTTATAAGGTTCACTAGGGGACAAGGGTAGTTGTAGGTTGTTATATCTTATTTGGGCAACTATTTTATTTAAATACCCTTTCACTTTCATATTAAAGTTCATTTGAAGCACTAATATATAATGTGTGGTATCAGAGGAGGTAGAAGCAAGAAATCATTCTCATTATAATCCTCTTATAGCTTAGACACAAAGAAATCCAGAGTGTACTCTATTTGAGATAGAAAATTTTCAAGGGTAAAATTATCCTACATATGATTGTGATCATGGAGAAAAATTCCATGTCACATTTACAAAGTTTCAAGGTTAAAATACCTTAGCAAGGGCAAAACCCTTTCAAATAATAAAAAAGGGTTTCAATCTCTTTCAATACCAAAGGTCATAAAGCCTACAAGTAACAACAAGGCTAAGCTTAGCAAGAAGAAAATAATTACCACTTTTAAAGGTATGATGAGGAAGTTGTAGACACTCCTCAAAATTATAATAAAGGTAAGACATATAATCACCTTTTATAATCATAAAGAATCCATTTTAAAGGCATTGAAAATAAAATTGAAATAATATTTAAAAGGCTAAAATTTTATCCCATTGAAGCCATTCGAAAAGCGCTTGAAAATATTTTTATAAAGGACTAAATAGAAGGATCATAAAATTATATCCACTTGTAGCAATATTTATAAATAGAAGGTATTTAGCTACTTTGTAATAGAGAGAAAAGATATAATGAAAGAAATATTTAGATTTGAGGTAGATGTGCCAACTAGAACTATTGTTTGAATTAATAGTGCATAGAAGGCAAGTATCTTATGACATGAACAATGCATATGAGATAATGACCAACAAAAATATCCTAGAAAAGGAAGATAAGGGAAGAAATCTCCTAAATAAACTAAATATATCTCTTGAACAATAACATTAATGGCCAACAACAAGCAGAATCTTATTTTTTATAAATCAAAATATATATTGGGCAAAGAACTTCTTAAAAGCACTCAATAGAAATATTCAATCATTGAGAAGAGTGGGAAGATATTTGGCAATGTCACTCAACAAAAATATTCACTAATTGAGGAGAGTTAAAATATATTTAACAAACACACTTAAAAAAATCACTCATTGAGAAGAGTTGAAAGATATTTAGCAAAAGCACTCGATCAAAATATTCACTCGTTGAGGAGAGTTGTTAGGACCTCATCCTAACACTAATTTTCTAATTCTAATATGATTATGTAATGATCCCCTTTCGATGTGGGGTATCCTTTATAATATTATTTTATAATACTTCGTAATGGTATGTGGTAAGTAAGGCATCTAGACAAGTGGGACCATTTCATGTAATTGTTATCAAGAATGCAACTAATGTTTACTAGAAGATTTTAGCTTGAGTGGCATTTTTGCATGTAAGGCAAATCTTGAGCATTAGGTGAGGGGTTGCATGAAGTGTTTCTTTAAAATACATGGGCCTATGAATAAATGTATATGTTTTCTAATTGTTGAAAGTGTTGAAGGAGGTTGCCCCATCGAAGAGGCCTATGATTTTGTGTTATTTTATGAGATTATTATAATTTTGCATTTATATTTTCTATTGTAATATATTTTTAATTCAAGAAATTTTATTTTAATTAAAATATATATGTGAAATATTTTATTTTTAATCAGAAGCTTCCTAATAAGTGGTATAAAAGTGCTTTCTAGGGCTGAGTTCAACTATGACTACGATAGCTCTTGCCCTTCCATTTCGATTGTTAGGTATAAATTTATTGTGTTTTTAATTTTTTGTTTATTTCCTTATTAATAATTAAAAAAATATAGCACTTTTTTATCTACATTAGTTTATTAGGTTAGAAACTCTATCTTGGTGGTTTTAAAATATCATAGAAGACCACCTGTTTATACATAAAGTATTTAGAGAAGTGAGGGATAATTAAACTCTAATACTTAGGCCTAAAATAACACATGTTTATGGAATTAAACTCCCATGAATATTTGGGTATATTAGAAAAATACCTAGTATTAGGAGAAACCTTTAGCCCTCGAAATATTTTTGACCTTGTATTATCCATAGTACATTGAACACAACATCTAAAATATCACCTTCCTATATTATCAAAGATGTAGGTAGTGTGCTCAAGGGTATGTGTGGAATCATCCTTGAATAGTGGCTTGAAATATTGGTCCAAAAACTATAGTTTATCATTGTGGTATAATAGAGGGCTTATGGGCAGTACATACACCTTGACTTAGAGTACCCAATTTTGCTAAAATTGTAAAAATTACAAAAAAGTCCTATTCTATTGAATGCTAAACCTATAACCAAAAATATTACCATAAAAATTGAGCATACAAAGGAGAATTTCCTATCCTAAAAATATTACATGAAATAAATGAAAGGAGTTGGAGAGAGACATATTAGTCAATACAAAAAAAGTCAAAGTTAGAAATAGTCAAGAAAGAGTTTGCTAGTGTTAGTAACAATCAAGACAAAGTTACTAGTTGTTAGTGTTAGTAATAGTTACCTATGATATTTAGAATTCACAATAGGTAGGGAGTTTTTAGTGATAGAATCAGACTAGGCAGTCATAAGAATAGTTTCAGTAATAGATAATGTAGTCTCATAAGGGGTTGTTTGACAAGAAACCAATTTTTTATATGAACCAAGCCTCCAATAGAAAAGCTAAAAATATTTGAAGACAACACTTCCCTAGAAAAATAATCTAGGGTACCCAAAAATAGTATTGTGATATATAGCTAATTACGATTGTCTCATCAAGCTAATCATTTTGGTATATAGCCTTCATGTATTTTTTGGGGATGTCAAAAAATATCATTTTAGGGCCCAGCCCATTATGATAGTATTTTCAAGCTGATCATTTTTATATATAGCATATAAACACTTTTTATAGATCCTTACCAAAAATAATATCTCTTTGAATAACATTTTTATTTTTAGTAAGTTAGTGGAAGTGGTTTAAATCATACCAAAATGACTAGCAAAACTAGAGGATACCAAAAGGTGATAGAACAAAATACTAAAAACACTTTTCTATAGGGTGTGCACACCATCATCACTACCCTTATTAGTGATGTTAAAATTGTGAAGGAATAAGTAACACTTTTGATAAGTGAACACATGAGATCCAAAGCTAATATGGAAGAAAAAAACTAGAGGTTGAGGAGAAAAGAAGGGATGGTCCAAAGGTGTTTAAGCATCATTACAATGACCAATTAGGTGGCAGTAGCTCCAATAGAAAGAGAAGTTTTCATAAGTAGAAGGAAGGATATCATTCTATTTTTTACATAGATACTTCATTTAATTTTTCTAATTTATAATTTCATAAGTTCAATGGAAAGGACATTAATGGGTGGTTATGTCGAGCAGATCAATTATTTAAACTTCATAATGTCCCTAAATATTTGTGGGTCACCATGGCATCTTCTAGCTTTGAATATGAAGCCTTATAGTGGTATCAATAGTCATAAAACATAACTCTTAATCCTTCTTGGGAATATTATGAGTCATAATTACTCACTCATTGTACCCCTAGTGATTATGAGGACTTCACAAGTTTCTTAACCAAATTGAAATAAACATCTATGATTCAATACTATTAGACCTAATTTAAGAAACTAGCTAACAGGACCAAGGGGTGGAGAAATGCTCTTCCGGAGTTGTTTCATCAATGTATTGAAATATGATATTAAGGATCAAGTCAAGATGTTAAAATTATAATATTTGATGCATTCCATAGGATTGGTCATATTGGCTAAAGAAAATTATTTTCTCAAAGTAACACCTAAATTTCCATAGGCTAAATCCATATTCTCTTCTAAGTCCACACCCAATACTAACAATAAATCTACCCCTACAAGCACTTGACTACAAAAGAGATGCATGCCTAATGGTATGAGAAATATTCACTAGAGTATAAATGCATCTAAAATAAGCTATTTTTGTTGGATGCAGAGTATTAAGAAGTGAACAAATTGATGATAAAGCATAACCATCATAGGGACCACTTCAAGATGAGGATGAAACATAAAGATAACTATAGCCAAAAATATTTATCAATGATATTGTAGGAATTACTACCCCTTAGATAATGTATGTAGTAGGCTTTTTCAAAGGCCAACATCTTTTAATTCTCATAGATTCAGGAAGTACGTATAACTTTATTGATCCTTTAGTGACCAATCAAGGTGATTGTTACATACATACATGTAACTCCTTTGAGGTTATGGTGGAACTTTACCTTGTAAAGGAAAATGGCACAATGTTACGTTGAATATTAGGGATTATAAACTCAAAAATAAATATGTTTGCTCTTCAAATAGGAGGATGTGATATTGTACTTGTTTCTCAATGGTTAGGTAATGTGGGAACCATAGCCTAGAACTTTGTAGATTTATAGATGTAATTTTTATAGAATGGTAGGTCCTCCACTCTTTGTGGTTCACAAGTATGATCTACCTAGATTATCAGTTCAAACTATATGAATAAATTGTTAAATAAATATTCTCATGGGGTAATCACTTAGATATTTACAATTTAAACACAAAATTTAGTAGAGGATAAACTCCTAGAAGACTTGCAACTAATTTTTACTAAGCATGATGTAGTTTTTGTGGAACTGACATAATTACCACCATTACATTTGCATGATCATGGAATTATGTTGGTACCCGATAGTGTGCCACCTAACATCAGGCCTTACTAGTACCCATATGCATAACTTAGAAATCAAAAAATTAGTACAAGAATTATTGTCATTCAGCCGAGTAACAATCCTTATTCTTCTCTAGTACTATTGGTTTGAAATAAATATGGATCTTGGCAATTGTATATATATTTTTGTAAGCTCAATAAGCTCACCATTAAGGATAAATTTATTGTTCTAGTGGTATATTAATTATTGGATGAGTTGCATGAAGCTATATATTTTTTTATTTACATATTTGCTTGGGTTACCATCAAATATAGCTCAAGGAGGATATTCTCACAATAATATTTTATACTCTTGAGGGCCATTATGAATTCTTGGTTATGCCATTTGGCTTAACACATGCACCCTCCATATTTTAGAGTGTCATGAACAACATATTTCACCCATTCCTTTTCAAATTTATTTTAGTTTATTTTGATGATATTTTGATTTATAGTCATTCTTTGGAAGAGCACCTCATCCATGTGGGTCGAACTCTATAGTTTTTAGTTCAACATAAAATTTATGATAAGAGGTCTAAGTTTTCTTTTGGTTTGACCAAAGTAGAGTATTTGAACACATTGTCACCAAATATGTAGTTAAATTTTACCCTAATAAGATTCAATCCATTCAATATTGGCCAAAGCCTCACACTCTTAAGGTACTTCATGGAATTTTGGGACTCATAGGGTATTATCACAAATTTACATAAAACTATGGTCAAATTATTGTTTATTTAATGATCATGTTAAAAAATAATTATTTTACTTAGATAGGCCTAACTAAGAAGGATTTATTTGACCTAAAACATGTTATGAAAACACTCTAGTCTTAGCCATGCCTAATTTCTCTAAACCTTTTATACATGAAAGAGATTCTTCGAGCAATGGTATTGGAGCCATGTTGATGCAGGATGGAAGGCCATTGACCTTCACTAGTAAAACCCTTTTAGGTAAAAATAAGGATAAATCAACTTATTCAAAGTAGATACTTTCCATTATACATGTAATTAGTAATTGGAGAATATATCTTATTGGGCATCATTTTTTCATAGAAGCATACCACCAAAGTCTCAAGTACTTCCTAGAGCAACAATTCACCACTCTCGAACAACAAAAGTGGATCTGTAAACTAATGGGCTATGATTATGAGATTAAATATTTAAAAAGGTAAGGAGAACATTGTAATCAATGCACTTTATTACCAATTTTAGGCTTAGAGTATGTTATGTATCATCTCTTCACCCATACTATAGTGGATTAATTAGATAAGATATGCTCAAGAACTACGAATTGCAAACTTTGATTTCCATACTTCAAATAGAGTCTAAATAATACCCAATATACTCTTGTGATGGAAAATATTTGATATATTTTCAATGCCTTGGTATTCCTTATACTTCTCAACTATGGGAATTCATCCTGAACAAAATGTATGCTTCACCAACTGCAAGCCATTATAGGTTCCTTAAGACTTATGAAAATATTATGCATACTTTCTTCTGTAATGGAATGAATAAGGACATTCAAAATTTTGTGGTAAAATGTGACATATGTGGATATATGGTACATTCCCCTAGAAGTCTTCAAACCTTGCCCATTCTGTAACAAGTATGAACAAATATTTCCATGGACTTTATTGAAGGGTTAACCAAGTCAAGAGGTAAATCAATTATTTTTATGGTAGTGGATCATCTCATGAAGTATGCTCATTTTTTCTTCTCCCATCCCCACACAGCCTTAGTAGTAGCCCAAATATTTCTAGATTCTATTTTTTTTTCCTTCATGGCATACTCACATCCATTATGTTCTATCGAGACCCTAACTTCACTAGTTATTTTAGGTAAAAATTGTTTTAAGCCATAGGGAACTTAGATCAAAATGAGTTCATCCTATAATCTATAAATAGATGATAAAAGAGATATTGTAAACAAATTATTAGATACCTACATTTTTTGCTTTACGTCTAATCATTCTACACAATGGGTGAAGTGGCTTCCCATTATCGAATGGTGGTATAACACTTCATATCACACTATGACCAGTGCTACCTCTTTTGAAGTATTTTATGGTTGGCCTTCATCAACACCCTCCTCCTACATTCTAGGAAGCTCCAAGGTCCATTTTTTTGATGCTACACTTAGACAACATACCACAATATTGCATCAAATAAATATGAATATAGAATTATCCCAAAGTCATCTGCTCCAACAAGCTAATCAACACCATTCAAAGTGCAACTTTAAAGAATGATATATGGTTTCTCTCTACTTGTAGCCATATAAACAATCCTCACTCTAGATCTCTATGTGCAAAAAAATAGCTACCAAAATACTATGTCCCTTACTAGATATTATAGTATATTGGTGCAACAACCTATAAATTGTCCCTCCCACCTACATAAAATCTCTATCCTATCTTTCATGTATCTTATCTCAAGAAGTTTATGGAAAATCAAGTATAGGTTCAATCTATTTTACTCAAATTGGATGAAGAGAGTTCTATCTTGCTTGAGATAGAATAAATATTGGATCACAAATCATGCACTATTCAAAACTATATCATCACTAAGGTTCTTGTTCAATGGCATGGACTAAAACTAGTAGATACCACTTGGGAGTCTTTCCAACAACTGCAACACTAGTTTCCTCATCTACAACTTTGAGGGCAAATATTTTTGAAGGAGAACGGCATTTTAGGACCCCATCCTAACACTATTTTTGTAATTATTATATTATTATGTAATGACCCCTTCCAATATGGGGATTCCTTTATAATGTTATTGTGTAATACTTTGTAATTGTATGTCGCAAGTAAAACACCTAAACAAGCAGGACCATTTTATATAATTGTTATAAAGAATGTAACTGATGTTTGGTAGAATATTCTTACTCTAGTGGCATTTTACATGTAAGCCAACTCTTGAGAATTGGTTTAGGGTTGCATGAAGTGTATATTTAAAATACATGGGCCTATGAATGAATGTATTTTTTCCAATTAATTAAAGTATTGAAGGAGGTTACCCCTTTGAATGGGCCTACAATTTTGTGTTGTTTTGTGAGATTGTTATAGTTATGCATTTACATTTTATATTGAAATATATTATTGTTTCATTAAATTAAATTCTATTGACAATATATATGTGAATTATTTTATTTTTATTAGAAGGTTATTAACAATTGTTGAAATATATTCGAGAAATAAACTTACCAGAAATATTTTCTTATCGAGAAGGCTTGAGATATATTTTTAGGCATTCGATAATACATAGAAGGTAAAAACAGCTCCCTTAAAAGGCAATTATACCAACTAGAAGACATGAGAAATGAAGAATGTGAAATTGGAACATCACATCAGATATTCAAAGTTGTAGTCTCAATAAATAATTATTTGAAGAACTTGAACCTAGAAATGAAAACCAAGAACCCAAAGGATAGAACATTCATTTGAAGAAATCAAACAATCACAAGATAAAAAAATTATATTGTCTTCCCCAAGAATTAATTGCTCAAAAAATAATTTTTCATGATAAATATTAAGGTACAAAAATAAATGTTTCAAAAAGGCATCAAGAATTTAGATGACACATTTACCAATGGAAAGAGCACACATAAATATTCAAAAAAGTTGAAGGCTTTATTA
The DNA here is from genome assembly GCA_028583015.1 of Wollemia nobilis. Classification (NCBI taxonomy): domain Eukaryota; kingdom Viridiplantae; phylum Streptophyta; class Pinopsida; order Araucariales; family Araucariaceae; genus Wollemia; species Wollemia nobilis. The sequence goes on along the minus strand of JAQPPZ010001711.1, from coordinate 1,499,439 downwards.
TCAAGATTAAGGAAAAATATTTGATCTCACATCTATAGCAAGGAGAAATAAAAATAGAGAGAAAAGGTATAAATTTTTCAAAAATTCTTTTTTGATTAAAAGGAGCATAATACAAAAGTGAATAGATTATTCCTTTAAAATATTTGGGAAAAATATCATTTTGAAAGGTGAAAAGAAAAATATAAAGAAGGGAATATTCCAAGAAATATTTTATAAAGGAAGAAACATTCCCTATACTAAACAAGACACCATTTTGTCATATTTTTGAAGCATCATTTGAAATCCAAATATATACTTATATATACTCATAAAAAAGAGTTTTTCAAAGTGAAGTCAATAAAAAGAAGAATATTTAATTTTTTTGGAAGGTTACCATGGCTAGTGGACCACCAAAGTTCTTGTTATCTATGTTAGCTTTTGATGTTATATATTTAAGTAGATTAAACCACAAGAACTAAAATGGGTAAGCAATATTAACTATATGATAATGGTAATATAATATGCAAGAAAAACTAATAAGAAACTTCTGCAATAACTCATAAAACTTCCATTAATGAAATCTCATGAAAATAGTACAATGTGTATAATGGAGGTCTCAAACACTTCATAATTCATACATGTTCTACAATGTATCTACTTTCTCTCCTCTTGTATTCTCTATAATTCTATATGCTCACTCTCTCACTTATATCACTCTATCCAAGGCCTATATATAGAGAGAGATATGTTTCTTGGCCTTTCACCTACCTATGACTCTTTATCTTCCTATTCTATGACTCATGTACATGTGGACTACATGCACATTTACATCAAGTACTTTGCACATTCTAACACTTGTGCATTTATTACATTGCATAAAATAAATACTCAAATCCTAATCTAAAACAAACTCCTAATATAAAGATGTACCCAAGGTGGTACATTGGCATGTACCAAATAATGTAATATATTCCAACACCCCTCTGTATTACATTATTTGGTAATTGAAGACTTTAGTCTTCAATTTGCTCTTTGTCCTGGTTCTAGAACGTGAGCTCTTATTTTCTTCTTCCTTCTTTGTACTCTCTATCTGTATCTTGATCAAGTAAATAATTAGTATCTTCATATTTTTCCTTTAGTTTATTTTGATCTATATTCAACTTGTAATTATTTTCTTTCATCTTGATCTTTTCTTTTCTGTCATGCTTCCTCTTTCTTATTTTTCTTATTCTTCTTATTTTTTCTGCATTTTTACTAGTGATATATCTTCTTTATGATGAGTTAGTATATCATCACAATAGTATTGGTTAGGCATCAGTATTTCATTGCTAAAATGCCCATTTTATTTCATGTTTTGATAAATTTAAAAAATAATAATAGATGTATCATCAAACACTCTTCTGATTAAAATATAACTATATTTTGAGTATTCAACCAAGATTTGAAGAGTGCTTCATGAAGATAACCAATTAATTTCATACAATTTTCTTCTTTTACTTCTTTGAGAAAAAAATAATTTTTTTTTTTTTACTAGTAGAAAGTATTTGTATCCATAAAAAGTATCTATTAAGTTTTGTAAATAAAATTCCAATTCATGAAATATTTTTTTATTATTGAAAGAATTCCTCACTATTTCATCCATACTTCTTCTACTTTAATATTTGTAGTGAAATTTATTATAACTCCCTAGTATTATATATAGAGAATAGTTTTGATATAATATTTTAACTTTCAAAAATTCTTGAGGTTGACTACCTTATGACTCCCTAGTGTTTTTAGTATATGATCAAATACTATCTTTCAATTCTTCAACTTTTGTAGTATGCTTTGTAATCTCTTATTTTTTATGTTTCAAATATCTAGGTATTATTCCTTTTAGCTTCCTAGTATTTTGATTATGAGATCAAATTTGATAAAAACCTTTTCAAATATTAAGTTTTGTAGAACCCCTTATATCTCCCAAGTATTTTGAATGTACTATAGTCTTTATAAAGTCTTAGCTTTCTGTATATTTCCTTTGATTTGAATCTCTTTTATCTTTCTAATGTTCAACTATTGTTTTTTACCTTATATCTCCCCATTTGTGAATAGAAAGCTAAAAAGAATTTTAATTCACTTTCAATTGATGAAATTTTCTATCTTCAATACTTTTGATTTGGATTCTTTTTTTCTCATAAATTTAAACAAGAGACTAATTCCAATTTAGTTTTCCAACTTTTCAATGCTTTATGTTTTGCTTCCTATATCCTTTAATACTTAATGATATGGTTTCTAAATTTTAAGGTATTTAATTTGATGTTGAACTCCTTATATCTCCCTAATTAGAAATTTAGAAAATAAGGATATTTGTACAATTAATGCTTCAATTTAAATGTAGAAAATATTATTCCTCCTAGTTAAATTATTTGCAAATAATTCAATACTTGAATTTCATCTAATGCAAATTTAAAAAAAGCTCTCAAGTTATATTCTCCTTACTTTAATAGTATTTCTAGTAAATCATTTAAGGTTGTATTTTACCAATTTGTTTCCTTATATCTTCATGCATTCAAATAACTAAACTTAACCTTAGAAATGATGAACCTTATGCCTCCTTAAACTTAATGGAATGCAAATAATAATTCGATGTTAATAAACCTTATTGGAGGTGAGGCAATACGTATTGATTGGTTTCTCCTTTCACTATAATTTGCATGCTAATTTGTGTGTTGTTCTCTTCTCAGTATTCAAGACTTGGGAATATTCTTCCACTGTATTTATTTCTCCTCTTTTTAATGGTTCTCTCTTCCACTTTTGACTATCCTTATTATTCTTCAATGTTCTAACTTGAATTCTTTGTATATGGTCTCTCTTCTGGTTTAGGATTTTAATGCTTTATTATATTCTTTGCCTTACATGCCACACGGAATTCAATATAAATTTTATATGTTACTTTTTATTTCTATTCTCTGTTAGGTGGCACAAGCATTACTTTATAACATATACGCATTATTCTAATATTTGATAGTGTAGATATTATTTGATAATGTATTCCCTCCTTTCTCAATGATTGCTCATTTGAGATATTATTAAATATTATTAGTGATATTCTCTTTTGTGCTAAGTGGTATTTGTCTTTGTAACCATCATGACAAGTGGTGGTTCCACTCTTCTCTTACATGCAACCTTTCTTTGGTTTTCAACGTTACTTTCTTTTCCTTAATGTTATTTTCCAACTCTTTGCAAGTTGTTTGGTCTTCCTTTCATAATTTTTGAGTGCTTCTTGATTTTCAATGTATGGTGGTGGATATTCCCCTTCAATGGATTCTCCTCTTCAATGATGGTGGCTCCTCCTTTGGTGGCACTTCAATGCTTCTTTGCTTGGTGTATGCTTCATCATTGTTCTACCAGATGTTCGAGCCTATTTTGCTTGGGTAAAACCTTATTACTTGCTTACTACATGCACCTTTTTGTCCTTGCTTTAGGTTTGTCCTTATTTTATATTTTTCTTTTTTCTCTTGCTGCAAGTTTTAATCCAATGTGGGTGTTTCCTTCTTGGATTTTTTTTAGCACCTTGTTTGGTGTTTTTAGATACCTTGAATATGTTAGCTTTGAGCCCTCATTCAGCTCGTTATTCTTCACTCTATGGCTTATCCTTTTTCACTTGGTGATCCTAGCACTAATGGATACAATTTTTTATACCTCTTTGGTGTCTTTAGACACTTCAAGTCTTGTCTTTATTTTTCTACTTTAGAAAATATAAATATGGTACTTTTATAAACTAGAAACAAATCTATTTTAAACTAAGATAAAATACCTTTCTTGCACAAAAATTTTGAGACCTTTTTAGTCTCATTTTGTTTCTTACCTACTTTTATTTATTAAATGGCCCTTTTGTTCTAATATGGTGGTACATCTGTAGAGGGGAAAATGGTGCACCTAGAAAAGGGAAATGAAATGCATCTATTGATCTAAGCACTAAAAAGAGATATTTAATGTAAACATGATAACAAATAAGTAAAATAAATAGGGATCCTCTTTATATTAATTGATTTGTTAAATCCACAGTTACAAAACATCCCCTTGAGGGATTTGAATTGATACAATTATTACAAAAGTGTCAAAGAATCTAATCCTCTCAAAGACTCAATATGTGCTTCAATGCCTTCCTCGCATTCATGGATTGAAGAGTGTGTTTTCGATACCGTTGTGATAATATGTATGTATTTTAACTTCTAGCTCCTTCCTTGGGTGTTAAAATACCTGGATTTATACACAAAGAACTCAAATTTATTAATAGCATATGCAGTTTGAAATGAAATCAGAGATATGCATGCAATAGTGAATATGAAGAGTGAAATAGATGGTGTAAAACTACTCGAAATTGCACCAAAACTTAGTATAATGCATATATTATTATCTAGAGATGATCTATGTTGAAACATGAAGGAAATTAACTATAGAGGTGAAGGAAATTAACTATATAGGTCATGGTTGTCCGTAGGTGTTCCAATTGTGACTATTAGAAGTGAAACGCCTAATAGAATGTGCAAAACTACTCAAAATTACACCAAATAATAGTATGATGCATATATTCTAATATAGAAATGATATATGCTGAAATTGAGATAAAATTATATGCAAATTCATGGTTATCCCTAAGTGTTCCAATTGTAATTGTTAACCATCCCAGGTGGGGATAACCACCAAACCTGGTGGTTTTTACCACCAATTCCTTTGGTATCTAGTTCAAACTATTCATAGGGGTGTTACCGTCAAATTTTAGAATATGATTCACTGAAATAGGTGGGATTTAGAATGGGTTTGTGAATCTGGTATCACTTAGAAACCTCCATAGATTGATGGATATTTCAAGAGCAAATATGTGCTTGAAAGTTTGATTGAATCTTAGCAGCACTTCATTGTGAAATATTACAAAGGCTCCTCTCTAAATTGGGTGAATTAACTCCATTTTATAGCTCAAGAGAGCACAAGATCAAATGGGCAATTTAGGGCATCCAGGGTAGGTGCTACTATCTGTAAAAACCTTGCCATACATAGGGTGGAAGAAACCTCCAATTTGGGTCTCCAATTTGCAATTTTTTGATTGAATTTGTGTGCCCTAAACCTTATCATAAATCAATAGGAAGGATAAATGGTAGAATTTGATTATCATTTGTCTTGCCCTTAAATTTTTAAGCATTCCAAACCATGGCCATCCCACCCAAGGATGGTTGTTGGTGGCCATCCCTAGGTGGAATGACCATGAACTGTGGTCATCCTGGGGTGGGACGACCATGGTTGTATGGCCCAAAAGTGGGGTAGAACTTCCCAAAAGTGGTTAGGACCACTTTCTAACCACTGAGGGTTGCCCAAGGGGGACATATGGTGCTAATAAGAGTGTGTCTTGGTAGTCTAATCAGATTGACATGATTTTAGTGTCTACAGGTACCCCTTTTTGGGATGCATTATGTGAAACATAGCATGGAGAAAAAATAGATGACTAAAATATCAAATTATTAAGGTTTTTTAGTAACCTAACCAAATTTATATGCCCCCATAGTAGAAGAAGCATACATTATTTGAATCCTTACTTTTGATGTATTTGAAGGATTTGATTTTGGTATACCTTTTAGCTGCACTGTAAGGACATGTTTTGGAGCTTAGGGTATACTTGGTATTGGTTCCTTGTTTTTCTTATAATCCTATTATAGGACAAGGATCCCAAGTCTTCAAGGAGACCAAGACTATGTTATGTGGACTTGGTGTTGAATTATGTGCCCCAGCATGGACTTGAAATTGTATTTGGTACTAATTCTTTTGAATATATGCAAGTTTCACTTCTGAGTGTTTGAGTGTTGATTTTGATTATGAATTTGTTAATTATGACTACCCCCTCAAGCGACGAGTCAATGAGGGAATGAACGATGATCAAAGTGATGAGTCACTTGACCAATATTACTTGATTAGGGTCCCTTCAGCTTTACCCATTGTAAAATGTATCAGTTTTATTAGTATTTTGGTTGTTTTTTATGATATTTCATGGAAGAAAGGAAATGAATGCCTCATTATCGTGGAGCAGTTCAAACGCAATGGTCTTCTTGAGGATTGAAGTGGAGACTTTTTAATTCATCAATGAATAATTTGGTTCAGATGGCCTTATAGTAATTTACTTATATTTCCAGATTGCATGGAGCGCAAGTCACTGCAACCGCCAAGTTTATAGGGTAAATAACTAAATACGAGGTTCACTTGAAATTTTTGATGATTATTTGATTTTTTTGTTAATTTTATGATTTTTTATGTTTCAATTGTTTTTGAATTTTTTATTTTTGATGATATTTCATAGAAGAAAGGAAATGAATACCTCATTCCCGTGGAGCAATCCGACCATAATGGCCTTCTTGGGTATTGAAGTAGAGACTTTTCAATTCATCAATGAATAATTTGGTTCAAATAACATTATGGTAATTTACTCATCTTGTCGGATTGCATGGAGTGCAAGTCGCTACAACTTTCAAGTGTATAGGGTAAATAACTGGGTGCGAGGCACACTTGAGATTTTGCTTTATTTGATTTTTTTGTTAATTTTATGATTTTTGATGGTGAGCAAAGATATGCATTTATGTTTGCTTCTTGGTTTACTTATGCATTTATGGATGCAATATCATGGATGAATGTATTGTAATATGATGTTATCTTATGATATGTACATGTGTGTATGCATAATGAAATGGATGATTTGTTAATCTGTGTGATGAATTATGAATACTATTTGACACACTAGATGCTAGCACCATAGACTGTATAAGATTCATCGATTCATTTTTAATGTTATCATAAGATTATGTAGTGAACTGTAAAAATGTAAACTAACAAACATGTGATAAAATGGTATGGAATGGAATGAATCGTAAGATGTTATAGAATGTCCTTGAGATTTTTATGATACTCAAACACTCTAGTGACCTAGTCAAAAGTTATATATTAACTATGCAAGACTTTTTTGCAAGGTATAAATCTACTAATATGACCAAGATATTCAATATCTCTATGTGTGCATTAGAGTTTATTGTTATGATAATGCATAAATTTACCCCAGTGCCAAACAGGATTTATGCAGCCCATTTTTATTGAAGATCACCCTTTGAGTATCATGATCCATAGTTTTGTACATAGTTGGATTACACCATTAGGCAATACAAGCTACCAAAAGCTATCTCGTCTACAAGTTGACATTGGTATGTACAAAATAAGGTTGCTATTGTGATAAACATATCATCATGCGTAAGGATATTGCCATTGCCAGGTAGGCTTGATGCCACCCAACCTATAATGAGGATCACCTCATGGTTGTCCAATGCTGAGAATTCTAGGGATTCAAGTTCAATATGCCCTTTTCTTATTTTATTTTTGAATTGCTCCAGGGATTTTATCATTTTTGTTTTGGTGATCAAGGGATTTTGGTAGTGGTGAGAACCACTGTTTATTTTACTTTTTGCTTTTGTTAGTGGTGAAAACCATTTTTTATTTTGGATATTTTTGCTTTTGTATTTGTTGTTCTTTGGATACTTTCCTAGATTTGGCATGGGGCAAGGGATGTTTATTGCTTTGGGTAAGGAGGAGCTTGTCATTTTTTCAATTCTCTGCATTTTTTAACCATTTGCATAGGGGGATGAGCAAAGTAAACTTTTTAGTTAAAGTAAAAAGGACAAATTTGTAGGTTTCATCTTTCCTTGTGTAAACTTAGATTTATTAATGTTAGAATGTGTTGGGATTATGACATATACAAGGTACTGTTGAGCAAGGTGCAGAAACAGTATTGTCATTGTTGTCAACACAGACAGATAGATTAGTTGATGTAGTGGACAGGAGTTCAGAGGTCAGTCAAAGCATGTATAGTGAATTTCCAAGAAGACAGAAGAGGCCAACATTCAAAAGATCAAAGAAAAATGTCACGATATCACATGTTTGGTCGAAAAGAAAAACTTTCACGATTTTGCGACATATCGGAGGAGAGATAAAATGCTGGAAAAACTGTCGCTATTTCACGACATATCGAAGGAGAGAGAAAATGCTGACAAAAATGTCATGATATCGTGACATATCGGAGGAGAGAGAAAATGCTGGCAAAATTGTCATGATTTCATGACATGTTCGAAGAGAGAGAAAGCACAAGGAAAACTGTCGCGATTTCGTGACATGTTGGACGAAAGAGAAAGTGCAAGGAAAACTATTATGATTTCATGACATGTTTGAAGAAGCTTCACATGCAAGAAAAACTGTCACGATTTTATGACATGTTTGGAGAGAAGGCACAGGCAAAGAAAACTATCACAATTTTATGACATGTTTGGAGAGAAGGCGCAGGCAAAGAAAATTGTCATGATTTCGTGACATGTTTGGAGAGAAGGTGCAAGCAAAGAAAACTGTCACAATTTCATGACATGTTTGGAGAGAAGGCGCAGGCAAAGAAAACTGTCATGATTTCGTGACATGTTTGGAGAGAAGGCGCAAGCAAAGAAAACTGTCATGATTTTGCAACATGTTCAAGGAGAAGGAGCTTGCAAAGAAAAGTGTCATGATTTCACGACAATCTGTAAGAGAGGCAGTACGAACGAAAATGTGTCACAATTTCATGACAGGTTCGAGAGAAAGAGCTCGCAAAGAAAAGTGTCACGATTTTGCGACAATTTGCAAGAGAGACAGTACGGACGAAATGTGTCGCAATTTCATGATAGGTTCAAAGAGAAAGAGCTTGTAATAAAAAGTGTCACGATTTTGCGACATGGCGGGTTTTCATGACCCGAAGGAAAGAAAAGCACCAAGGAGAAAAAGTCTCATGATTTCATGACATGTGGGGTTTTCATGACCCGAAGAGGAGAGAGAGTGTACGGAGGTGAATGTGTCACGATTTCATGACATGTGTTTTTGTGGGCGAAAGGCAAAGAAAAGCACAAGGCAGCGAAAGTGTCACGATTTTGCAACATGTTCCATTTTCATGGGCTAAAAGCAGAGAAAGCCACAAGGCAGTGAAAGTGTCGTGATTTCGTGACATGTCATGTTTTCACTGGTACAAGCCGAGAAGAGTGTACGAAAGCAAAAAGTGTCACGATTTCATGACATGTCATGTTTTTGCGGGTGCAAGCCAAGAAGTGGACAAGGAGGCAAAAAATGTCATGATATCGTGACATGTCATGTTTTTGCGAGTAAAATGTGAGAAGAGTACAAAGAGATAGAAGTGTCACAATTTCACGACAGGTTGCAACAACACGATTACGGATAGTAACTAAAATAGAACGACGGTTACAGGGGTAGTTGCAAAGGAAAATCATGCAGCAAATATAAGAAGAGTCAACTAAAGTTAGTGTGACAGTTGCAAGGGCAGTTACAGATAGAAATCATGCAAGCTAAAATAAGAACAGTGCATTAAATATAGAATGGCAGTTACAGGGCACATGATGTAGTGAAATCGTCGAGCAGCTGTTATACTGTCAGTTCGAATCAAGAAGATAGAACTAATAATAGGTTGCATGCAAAAATATTGTGCTAAAAAGAAGTTACTCACAAAAGTGGCTATTGATAGACTGCATGAGTAAACACAGAAGTTAAAAATAGAGATAAAATCCTATTATAAAAGAAGGTCTATGTGAAGAATTTAGTTGCTGCTGAATGAGTGAAAGTGTTGCCGAAAGAGGGTTAGAAGAGTGCTGTAAGAGAGAAAAAAGTAGAGCAGTAAGTGTTTACTGTGTTTTGATAAATTGTAGACCAGTCAGGGTCTTGTAAAAGCGAAGGCATTTGTATGTCATTGATATAGATTTCAAAATTGTGATCCAAGTTGATGCTTGGATAGGGGTTGGTGCTCCTTTCTGTTGGTGCAGATAAATCAGGGGTTGGTGCTCCTTCCAGTGGGTGCTGGTAAACGGATTGTAAAATTGGTGTTTTGCAAAGGCTAGATTTGGATCGTAGTCCAAGCAGTCATTCTTGAGGAGTAGCCAAATTGGTGAACCTCATTACATTATGTGTTGTGGTGTGCTCTCTTGTGATAATTGTTTTACCTATTTTTAAGTTCTCTTTGCTTCAGCTTTAAGAGTTGTATATTTGAATTTAAATAGCTACACTGATTCACCCCCCCTCTTAGTGTCATTGTGAGAATATCAATTGGCATCAGAGCTAGGTTTCTGAACAAGCTTAATCAGTGAAGGTGATCTTGGAAGAAACACAATGGCAGGTGGTGAAGGATTTTCATCAAATAAAGCTCCTCTGTTCAATGAAACTAATTACTCATTCTCGAGACTCAATATGTAGACATATTTATGTGCGTTGGGATATGACATTTGGGAGTCAGTAGAAAGTGGATACACAATGTCCGCTACTCCTCCAATAGATACTGTCGAGAAGAAAATGTTTGAGAATAACTCCAAAGAAAAGAATGCCATAATGTGTGGGCTAGTAGACAGTGAACTAATAAGGATCATGAGCTATAAAATGGCAAAAGACATGTGGGACAAACTAAAGAGCATTCATGAAGGAGACAGCAAGATCAAGGAAGCCAAACTACAAATGCATCTAGCTCAGTTCAAAGCATTAAAAATGAATGACGATGAGAACATAGATGCCTATATGCTGAGAGTCAATGGAATCATTAATGCGATCAGAGGACTCGATGAAGAAATCAAAGATGCAATCATCATGAAAAAGGTACTTAGAACTCTTCACAAAAGATTTAATTCTAAAGTTTCTGCTATAGAAGAAGCTAAAGATCTAAATAATTTTAGCATGGACGAGATGCATGGTTCTTTGACTGCATACAAAATGAGAATAGGACAAACTAAGCCCATAGATAGAGAAGTTGCTTTTAAAGCACACAAAAATATAAAAGCTGAACAAGAATCTAAGGATGAAAAGACATTGGATGAAACAAAAGCTAACTTTGTTTGAAAACTTATAAAGGAAAAAGGAAAATATAGAGGAAAGTTATCATTTAAGTGCTTCAATTGTGGAGGCATCGGTCACTTTGCAGCTAAGTTTCCAATGAATGAGAAAACCAAAAGTGATGAAGGGTCCCACCAAGAAAGAAGTGACTGGAAGAAGAAACCAAATTTTAACAAAAGCAACTTCAAAAAGAAAAGTTTCATATCCAAGAATTTCAGCTCTTTTGAAGATAGCTCAGGTGAGGATTCTGAAGAAAAAATAGGTGAAGCTTTGTTCATGGCATTTGAAGAAGAAAAAATAGAAGAAAAATAAGAAGGTGATAAAAACATTAAGGATGAGGCTGAATTATATCTGGAAGGAGATTTGGTTGCTGCACTTAAATATTTGAGTACAGAAAGGAAAAAGAATAAAAAGGTCTCAAGAAATATTGAGGATGTGAATGACATAATAAACAGTTTGAAAGTATAGACAGAAGAATTTAAGAAAATTTTTGAAGAACTCAAAGTACAATTAACCATGAAAATAGATGAGTGCAGCAAACTGGAAGAAGATATTGTTGTCTTAAGAATGCGGCTAGAAGAAAAGAATCAAAAATTGAGTTGCTATCAAAAACTTGAAGGAAGTTCTACAGGCATCAAATTTGGCTTGGGCTTTGTCAAAGGAGAATCGTCAAGTGGATCAAAGGCCATAATTGTAGAACCAGTAAAGAAAGAAGATACGATTAAGGTTGATCAAGGAAAAATGAATCATGAAAAAGAAAGCAACAGTGCCAGGCATGAGAAGAGTGCTGACAATGAGGGATTCACAAACGTCACATATCAAAGGAGAAGAAAATTTGTGGCTCCTACTACAAAATGGCAAATACCAACTCTCAGGTTCAATCATTCCTGTTGATAAGCAACACACCCCCACTAAAAAATGAATTTCCATCCTTTGAAAATATTGAGCTTTTATTTTGCAGTAAGGACCCTCTTGAATTTTCCAGGTTTTAAATTCCAATTTTGCTTGCCTCCTTTTTCAAGTTGTGCTTTTATTTGCATCTGGCTTTGATTTACTTCAGAATTCATTTTTCACATGTTAGAATCATTCATGAATAAAGAAAATCTTTCACTGATATGAAAAAATGTAGAATACAGACAGATAAATTCATTAGAGGCCAAAACTTTCCATTTTCAAAAAAGTCGTGAAATCGCGACACTTTCCATTTTTGAAAATGTCACGAAATCGCGACGGGTTTTAGAAAAATTAGTCAAGTCGCAAACGTGTAGCGAAATCGCGACACTTCCATTTTTGGAAATGTCACGATATCGCGACACTTTCATTTTTGGAAATGTCACGATATCGCGACACTTTCATTTTTGGAAATGTCACGATATCGAGACACTTCCATTTTTGGAAACGTCGCGAAATCGTGACGGGTCTGGAGAGAGAGAGCAAATGCGTATGGAACATTGCAAAATCATGACATGTCACATTTTCGTTGTGGCAGGAGGCAAAAAAATGGTTAAGGCAAGAAAGTGTAGCAAAATTGCGACGTCTTTGGGACATCGCAAAATCGTGACAAGTTTGGCGCAGGGGAGGCTAAGGCAAAGTTTCATCAAAATCTGGGCCCGTTGAGTTTGTCATTTTTTTCTCTACACTAAAAAGAACAAGGCATGAGAGTGTCACGAAATTGCAACGTCGCGATTTCATGACATCGTGAAATCGTGACACAGTTGAGGGAAAAGGGCCCAAGGCCAAAGGGTGTCACAAAATCGTGACACAATCCGATGGGGGCAAGATCAAAACAGCTAATACAAGAAGGTCAGCAAAGGAGCCCAAGGTAAGACACCACCGTGTCATGAAATCATGACATGGTGGGGCCAAAGCAAGGTAAGGCCTGGCAGTGTCACGAAATTGTGATGTCGTAATTTCATGACATCGCAAAATCACGACACGACAGGAGGGGGGAAAGAAATGGCTAAAGCCCACCAGAAAGAAACAAAGAAGGAGCAAGCGCGTAACAAAATCGTGATGCATTCGACGAATGGCAACCAAGGGGTACGGACCGTCGCGATTTTGCGACATGTCATGAAATCATGACATGTTGCGGTTTCGCGACGGGTCACAGCACAGAATGGAAAACAGCTGGAAACGGACACATGTCCTAATTTTTTGCGACACATGTCAAAACAGAGCAAGCCTACGTATAATGAACTTTAGGGTTTTGATTGAACTTTAAAGTTTTAATTTAATATTATTAAAGTACTAATCCTTCTTTCGTCTTTTTTGTAGAAATCCATCTGGCACTTGCATGATAACGAGAGAAATGGCCAGAAAGACAAAGTTAAGTGCAGATTAATCGAGGACCGTCATACTGAAGTGAGAGATGCCGAAAATTGCTGGTTCATCCATATTTTGTATATTTGGCTGCAAAGAGGCTTTACGGTGACTAAGTAGCTGCCCATTTAATGGAGTATGTCGAGAATTGGCCGAAAAATGAAAATATCTACACTTGGTTACCGAAATTTGCCGATGGATGCATTTAATGAAAATTTATGGCATAAGTAATGGCGTGTAGATATTTTCAACTCAGGGATGGCTCTGCAGAGATGAAATTTCAGAAAAGTGGTGATTCATCCAAATTTCCCAGGGGAATTAATGAGGACATTTACTCATAGTTGCGGGTGAATGCAAGTGGCATTAAAATTTTGCCTTCTCCATTTATGGCAAGTAACTGCACTGATTTGGAGAATGGTTAAGTTTTATCGAAAGCTCTATTTTTAAAGATTTTTTTTTGTAAAACCTAGGTAGTAGGGTTTAAGGTGATAATATTTAGGGTTTGAGAAGAAGATATTTCTGAAAATATCAGGGTTTATCCTGAGTCTATAAATACTTCTTCTAAATGTAATCGCAGGAGGGGGAAACTTAGAAAAAAGGCTATTGAAGCAATTTCTTGCAAATCTTGTTAAATGTTTTATTCTGGACTTGGAGTTGATGTGTTTTTTGCTTTCTATGATAGCGTGGCCAGAATCCTAATCTCTTTCAGACTGTGCTAAGTTCATTTTCTTTTTTTTCATCTCGTTAAAGTTTATTAAATATATGCTGTAAATCAATGATATCAAGATTAAATATGCTGTTGGGCTTCAGTTATTTTATTGTATGCTAGGGAAAATCATAGATTTAAGGTTCAAGTCTGTTCTAATTGCTCTATCATCACTGTGTGAGCTATGCTTCTGGTGAATGATACCAATTTTAACCAACTTCCCTTCTGTTTATGATTTTCTTTCAGATCTGTTCTATCTCTGTCTTATGCTCTTAGTAGAAGGTGATCTTAGAAAGCTGGACACATTCTTTGATTTTTTCTATTGTGAAGCTGATAGTATAAATAAAATTGATAGTTTTGGTTTTACAGCTAAGTTTGATAGACTTCTCTTTCTACCCTACCCTACTCTCTCTGTTTTACCATGAAATGATCCATTTTTATTTTCTTTAATTTGTCTTTTATTTAAATCTGCTAACCCATAAGAGCTAGATCAAAAAACTGATTTTAAATCTGATTTTCAACAAGTAACAACTTCTAAGCATTACTGAACTGAATTCCAAAGCCTGTTGTAATGTAACAGACAATCCATTTAGAAAAATATTCTAGAAGTGGAAAAGAGTGAATTGACATTCGACCCAACTCTATAACTCACACCTTGGATAACCAACAAGATCCTAAAGTGAGTGGGATTTATCCCTTATAAGTGTTATCAAAGTTTTATGCTCATTCTTCATAGGGTGTGTATAAAAGTCAGACCAACAATTCTTTTTCTAGTTATTTTTTTAAATGCAATGCTTACGGTCATAAGATTTTAGACTGCATTCATAATATAGGACAAAGAAATTTCACCAATAGAAATGTCTTTTCACCCTTGATGGATTAAGCAGTAGAATGCTATAACTGTCATAACTTTGGACACATTACAAGAAACTGTAGAAGCACATATGCAACAAATAAATATCAGGGAAGAATATCTCAACCAAACAGGTTTAAGGCAAAAAAAAAATTCCTAGAAAAACATGCACAAAGCTACGACAAAGAAAAGTCTAAACAAGTGACCAAAATTGTAGTCAAACCAAAGTGGAAAGAAAAGGAGCGACCCAAGGAAGAAAAGGAATCCTTGATTGTACAGACAACATTCAAAGCATAGAACAAATTTGCACCATGGATATTGGATAGTGGATGCTCCAGTCACATGATAGGAGATAAACAAAAATTTGAAAAGTTACAGAAATATAAAGGTGGCTCTGTAAAGTTTGGAAATAATGATGGAGCTAAGATAGTTGGCAAAGGATCAGTCAAGATAAGTGATGGAAAGATCAATTCCAAAGAATTTTTGTTTGTGATTGTTTTGAAGCACAACTTACTGAGCGTAAGTCAAATTTGTGACAGAGGTCATGAAGTCATCTTTAAGAAGCGAGTGGTCGTGAAGTCAGAAAAGCACACAGTGGGAAGTTGATAGCTACTGGATCAAGGACTTCTAGAAATATATATACTCTCTTAGACACTTCAGAAGGAGCGTGCTTGATTGGATAGGAAGATGAAAATTGGCTGTGGCACAAGAGGCTTGGTCATATCAGCTTTGACAATCTGGTAAAAATAAGCTCAAACAGGGTAGTAAGAGATATACCCACCATTGGCAAACCATTAAATAGCATTTGTGCTTCATGCCAAAAGGGGAAGCAAACTAGAGCCACATTTAAATCAAAGGAATACTTCACCAAAGAAACCTTTAGAACTAATACATACTGATTTGTTTGGACCCATGAGAAAACAAAGCATAAATGGTGACAAATACTTTATGTTGTGCATAGATTACTACTCTAGGATGACATGGGTACTATTTTTAAAGCATAAATCAGATGCCTTTGAGATTTTCAAGATTTTCAAAAAATAGGTTGAGAATCAAACAGAAAAAAGAATTAAATGCTTAAGATCATAAATAGGAGGAGAGTTTATCTCAGAGGATTTTGCAGAGTACTGTCAAAAATATGGAATTAGAAGACAGTTTTCAGTAGCAAGGACACCTCAGTAGAATGGTATTGTAGAAAGAAAGAAAGGGACTGTGCAAAAAATGGCACAGACAATGTTGGCTGAGAATAAGATAGCTGACAGATTTTGGAAAGAGGAAGTCCATACTGCAGTTTACATCCAAAACAGGTGCATGTTAAGGATGCATGAAAGCAAAACACCTTATGAGTTGTGGTTCGACAGGAAGGCAACAACAAGATACTTCAAAGTGTTCGGCAGCAAGTGTTATATCAAATGAATTGAATATAATCTTGGTAAGTTTGAAGATAGATCTGACGAAGGTATTTTTCTTGGTTACTCGACAAAAAGCAAAGCCTACACATGCTACAACAAGAGGCTAAAGAAAATTGTGGAGAGTGCTGATGTTAAAGTTGATGAAGGTAGAGAACGAGAAATTACTTATCAATAAAACTACCCTATTTATGAAGAGTTTATTAAAGGAGATGAAGAAAATGAAATAGAAGAGAATAAAGAAATTGACCCAGATGATTTAAGTATTGATCCAGAAGTAGAAGAAAACAAGAAATTCAAAATAGGCAGCTGACAGAAAAATCATCCCAGAGAGCAAATTATTGGGGGCCCCACAGTTGGTATTTAGACAAGAAGAGCAGTAGTACGGAACTACTCTCTACTATCCAGCATTGTGCCCAAAAATGTTGTTTAAGCAAGCATAGATGAAATTTGGATGAAGGCAATTATTGAAGAACTAGATCAGATTGAGAAAAAAAAACCTGGGAGTTAGTACCAAGGCCAGCAAATAAAAATATAATTGGTACTAAATGGATTTTTTGAAACAAGTTGAACAAAGATGGACAGGTTGTAAGGAATAAAGCAAGACTGGTCTCAGAAAGGCTATGCACAAGTTGAAGGTATTGATTTTGAGGAAATCTTTGCACCAATAGCTAGACTAGAGGCAATTAGAATGTTTCTAGCTTTAGCAATTCATAAAAATTTCAAAGTATATCAAATGGACGTGAAATCAGCATTTTTGAATGGAAAACTGAAAGAAGAGGTTTACATTGAGCAGCCAGATGGTTTCCAAATCGGTGATAATCCCAAATTTGTTTGCAAGTTGAATAAAGCTTTGTATGTCTTAAAACAGGAACCCAGAGCATGGTATGCAAGGCTGGATAACTATCTTATTCAACAGGGGTTCAAGAAAGGTATTGTGGACAACAATTTGTATGTCAAAACAGAGAATGGCCATCTTATTGCACTTGTTTATATAGATGATATCATTTTTGGCAGCAGCAATGATAAGTCATGTAGAGACATAGCAAATAAAATGAAGAAAGAATTTGAAATGTCGATGATTGGTGAACTTTCATATTTCCTCGAACTACAAGTCAATCAAAATGAAAAGGGCATTTTTATCTCTCAAGTTAAATATGTGAAAGAAATGTTGAAAAAGTTCACAATGGAGGATAGTAAACCTGTTAGCACTCCCATGACAACAGGTTGCAAATTGAGCAAGGAGGGCAAATCTCTAGATGTTGATCAAACCATGTATAGATTTATGATTGGGAGCCTGTTGTATTTAACAGCCACCAGACCAGATATCTTGCAGGCAGTTTGCATGGTAGCAAGATTTCAAGCTAGTCCCAAGGAGACTCACGTAACAACAGTAAAGAGGATTCTTCGGTATCTAAAGGGTACTATGGAGTATGGGTTATGGTATCCAAAAGGTAAGGACTTCACTCTTATTGCATATTTAGATGTAGATTGGGCAAGATGTATAGATGATAGAAATAGTACCAGTGGAGGAGCATTTTATCTTGGAGAGAGCTGGTAGCATGGCACAGCAAGAAACAAGAATTAGTCTCTCTATCCACAGCAGAGGCAGAATACATTGCAACAACAATGTGATGTACACAAATATTATGGATGAGACAAACCCTAAAATATCTTGGTATTCACTTCAAAGAGCCAATTTCAGTTAAATGTGATAACACCAGTGCTATTAACATCTCAAATAATCCGGTTATGCATTCTCGAACCAAACATATTGCAATCCGATATCACTTTTTGAAGGATAAAGTTGTAGAAGGTGAGGTTAAATTGGATTTTGTTCCAACTACAGAGCAAGTAGCAGATATATTCACAAAACCATTGCCCAAGGAAGTTTTTGAGTACCTTCGGAGTAAGTTGGGAGTGGTCACGTTTCCCAAGAACTGACTATCAATTGGGACCACATTCTCAGGGGGAGAATTTATGCCTATGTTTATATTTTTGTTCATATTCATGATTTTTGCTAACTATAACAATGTTTGTCTGAAAATGTTGTGCATAGACTTAGGGGGATTCTGCAGCAGCCCTTTGGTATTATTGTCAAAGGGGGAGAAGAATTACAAAAAATTGCACATGTGTTGCCAATAATTCCAAAGGGGGAGATTGTTGAGCAAGGTGTAGAAACAGTATTGTCATTGTTGTCAACATAGACAGATAGATCAGTTGATGCAGTGGATAGGAGTTCAGAGGTCAGTGAAAGCATGTACAGTGAATTTCCAAGAATACAGAAGAGGCCAACATTCAAAAGATCAAAGAAAAAGACAAGTAAAAAAACTATTGAGATATCGCGACATGTTTGGTCAAAAAGAAAAACTGTCATGATTTTGCGACATATCGGAGGAGAGAGAAAATGGTGGAAAAATTGTTGTGATTTTGTGATATATTGGAGGAGATAGAAAATGCTAGAAAAAATATCACGATATCGCAACATATCGGAGGAGAGAGAAAATGCTGGCAAAACTGTCACGATTTCGCGACATGTTCGAAGAGAGAGAAAGCACAAGGAAAACTGTCACGATTTCACGACATGTTGGATGAAAGAGAAAGCGCAAGGAAAACTATCATGATTTCATGACATGTTGGACAAAAGAGAAAGCACAAGGAAAACTGTCACGATTTCATGACATGTTTGAAGAAGCTTCGCATGCAAGAAAAACTATCATGATTTTGCAACATGTTTGGAGAGAAGGCGTAGGCAAAGAAAACTGTCATGATTTCATGACATGTTTGGAGAGAAGGCGTAGGCAAAGAAAACTGTCATGATTTCATGACATGTTTGGAGAGAAGGCGCAGGCAAAGAAAATTGTCACGATTTCATGACATGTTTGGAGAGAAGACACAGGCAAAAAAAATTGTCATGATTTTGTGACATGTTTGGAGAGAAGGTGCAGGCAAAGAAAATTGTCGTGATTTCACATGTTTGGAGAGAAGGCGCAAGCAAAAAAAATTGTCAAGATTTTGCGACATGTTTGGGGAGAAGGAGCTTGCAAAGAAAAGTGTCACAATTTTGCGACGATATGCAAGAGAGGCAGTAAAGATGAAAATGTGTCATGATTTCATGACAGGTTCGAGAGAAAGAGCTTACAAAGAAAAGTGTCACGATTTTGCGACAATTTGCAAGAGAGACAGTATGGACGAAAATGTGTCGTGATTTCGTGACAGGTTCAAAGAGAAAGAGCTTGCAAGAAAAAGTGTCATGATTTTGTGACATGTCAAGTTTTCATGACCCGAAGGGAAGAAAAGCGCCAAGGAGAAAAAGTGTCACGATTTCGTGACATGTCAGGTTTTCACGACCCAAAGAGGAGAGAGAGTGTACGGAGGCGAATGTGTCACGATTTCATGACATGTTGTGTTTTCACAAGCGAAATGCAGATAAAAGCACAAGGCAGCGAAAGTATCATGATTTTGTGACATGTTCCATTTTCATGGGCTACAAGCAGAGAAAGGCACAAGGCAGCAAAAGTGTCGTAATTTTGCGACATGTCATGTTTTCACTGGTACAATCCAAGAAGAGTGTACGAAAGCAAAAAGTGTCACAATTTCGAAACATGTCATGTTTTCACAGGTGCAAGCCAAGAAGTGGACAAGGAGGCAAAAAATGTCATGATATTGTGACATGTCATGTTTTCACGAGTAAAATGCGAGAAGAGTACAAAGAGACAAAAGTGTCACGATTTCACGACAAGTCGCAACAACACGATTACGGATAGTTAACTAAAGTAGAATGACGATTATAGGGGCAGTTGCAGAGGAAAATCATGTAGCCAATATAAGAAGAGTCAACTAAAGTTAGTGTGACAGTTGTAGGGGTAGTTACAGATAGAAATCATGCAAGCTAAAATAAGAATAGTGCATTAAATATAGAACGTCAGTTATAGGGCACGTGATGTAGTGAAACCGTCGAGCAGTCGTTATACTGTCAGTCTGAATCAAGAAGACGGAACTAATAATAGGTTGCATGTAGAAATATTGTGCTAAAAAGGAGTTACTCACAGAAGTGGCTATTGATAGACTGCATGAGTAAACACAAAAATTAAAAATAGAGAGAAAAGCCTGTTATAAAAGGAGGTCTATGTGAAGAATTTAGTTGCTATTGAATGAGTGAAAGTGCTGCCAAAAGAGGGTTAAAAGAGTGTTTTAAGAGAGCGACAAGCAGAGCAGTAAGTGTTTACTGTGTTTTGATAAATTGTAGACCAGTCAGGGTCTTGTAAAAGTGAAGACATTTGTATGTCATTGATATAGCTTTCAAAACCGTGATCCAAGTTGGTGCTTGGATAGGGGTTGGTGCTCCTTTCTGTTGGTGCAGATAAATCAGGGGTTGGTGCTCCTTCTAGTGGGTGCTGGTAAATGAATTGTAAAATTAGTGTTTTGCAAAGGCTGGATTTGGACGGTAGTCCAAGCAGTCATTCTTGAGGAGTAGCCAAATTGGTGAACCTCGTTACATTGTATGTTGTGGTGTGCTCTCTTGTGATAATTGCTTTACCTATTTTTAAGTTCTCTTTGCTTCAGCTTTAAGATTTGTAGATTTGAATTTAAATAGCTACACTGATTCACCCCCCCTCTCAGTGTCATTGTGAGAATATCAGGTACAATCAAAGCAGGAATCTACCTTCTAAAAATTAGGATATATTTCTACAAAATTTGAAAAGAAAACTAAAGACAGTTGAGTGACCGAAAATCCTAATAACACCTTATAACAAATGACTAGGTGAAGGAAAACAAACATAAATACGAAAGGTGAATAATGTGGATGGAAATGATAATTATAATGTAGATGGGTGTTAATAATGACTTTTGACAAAGTTGATTTTGAATTATGGCTAGTGTACAAACTTGGTTCTAGACATGTATGAGCAACTCTAGAATGCAAAATGCAATTATGGGTATGCTTAATGCAAGTGATTGTATAATGCAATGATATGAAATGTAATGTAATATTTTTGTATTTTTGTTATTCTATTGATTTTTTTGGATTTGGATTAATATATATATATAGATAGATAGATACATACATACATACATACATTTGACCAATAGGCTTAGTGGATGCCATTGGGGATTTTTTGGGTGACCAAAGAGTTTATGGATATCTTTGGGGCTTTTTGGGCGACCAAAGGGTTTATGGGTACCTTTGGGGCTCTTTTTTGTGACCAAAGGGTTTATGGGTACCTTTGGGAATTTTTGGCTGGCCAAAGGTTTTATGGATACCTATGGGAATTTTTGGGTGACCAAAGGAATTATGGATACCTTTGGGGATTTTTGGTGACCAAAGAGTTTATATATACCTTTGGGGATTTTTTGGGACCAAAGCACTTATGGGTAACTTTGGGGATTTTTGATGACCAAAGGGTTTATAGATACCTTTGAGGCTTTTTGGGTGACCAAAGAATTTATGGATACCTTTGGGGCTTTTTGGGTGACCAAAGGGTTTATGAGTACCTTTGGGGCTTTTTGGGTGACCAAAGGGTTTATGGGTACCTTTGGGGCTTTTTGGGTGACCAAAGGGTTTATGGATACCTTTGGGATTTTTTGGGTGACCAAAGGGTTTATGTATACCTTTGTGTATTTTTGGTGACCAAAGGGTTTATAGATACCTTTGGGGATTTTTGGTTGACCAAAGGGTTTATAGATACCTTTGGGGAATTTTGGGTGACCAATGGGTTTATGGGTACCTTTGGGAATTTTTGGGTGACCAAAGGGTTATGGGTACATTTGGGGTTTTTTTGGTGACCAAAGGGTTTATGGATACCTTTGGGGAGTTTTGGGTGACCAAAGAGTTTATGGATACCTTTTGGGCTTTTTGGGTGACCAAATAGTTTATGGGTACCTTTGGGGCTTTTTGGGTGACCAAAGAATTTATGATTACCTTTGGGGCTTTTTGGGTGACCAAAGGGTTTATGGGTACCTTTGGGGCTTTTTGGGTGACCACAGGATTTATGGGTACTTTTGGGGATTTTTGGGTGACCAAAGGAATTATGGATACCTTTGGAGCTTTTTGAATGACCAAAGGATTTATGGAAACATTTAGGGCTTTTTGGATGACCAAAGGATTTATGGGTACGTTTGGGGCTTTTTAGGTGACCAAAGGGTTTATGGGTACCTTTGGGGCTTTTTGAGTGACCAAAGGGTTTATAGATACCTTTGGGGATTTTTGGGTGACTAAAGGGTTTTATGGGTACCTTTGGGGTTTTTTGGTGGCCAAAGGGTTTATGGATACCTTTGGAGCTTTTTGGGTGACCAAAGGTTTTACGAATACCTTTGGTGATTTTTGGATGATCAAAGGGTTTATGGGTACCTTTGTGGCTTTTTGAGTGACCAAAGGGTTTATAGATACCTTTGGGGATTTTTGGATGACCAAAGGATTTACATATACCTTTGGGTATTTTTGGGAGGGAGAGGTGCTTTAAGTGTGAAATGGGTAAGCCTACCCCTTGAATGGTAGAATTTATCGCCAGATGGAATGTGGGAATGGGAACACACATAGATAGAAATATTTTTCATCATCCAATGGGATGATCTATTCATACTCCTCATATAAACTAGGGGAGTTAATAGGTGCTATGTCGTAATCTAATTCATCATCGGTTATCCATTCATAAGGAGGACCTTAATCCTCTTCCTTATTGTCATATGGAAGAGTATGTGAACCTTCACTTTATTCATGGGATCGAGTAAAATCGTGAGATATATTTTGATCAATCATAGTTATGGGAAAATAATCACCCAAAGAGTGGACATGATTAGGATTAGTGTAAGGATCATGTGCAAGCTCATCCCTATAGTTCAAACCTAAGAACTCTAAACTATTTGTGAGGATGCCGAGAGGTACATTATTATTGTGTCCTAAGCCATATTTATCATATGGTATTTGATATTATATTTGGCAAGGAATGTGAGTACCTTGTTTGTACAATCCCAAACCATAGTCATGCCAATGACAGTGATGGAGATATCGCATGGCAAAGTTAGGATTGGACATATAACGGATGTCCTCAAAAAAAGGCTATTCATTCTCTTATTATTGAGGATATGATTCAATTCCATATTCAATACCCCCATATATGAAGTTCATTTTATTTGAAGGTATACCTAGATTTACAATGGTACCTATGGTAAGATGAGGTCATCCCATATTTGATATTATCTCAATGGCTAGAACTATTGTAATATTTATTACTAAGTATTCTCCTAAACCAGTAGTAGCTAGATGGACTGTAACCTATGATGGTGAGGATGGAGGAGATGGAAGTGAGGCTTGAGATGACTCAATACTTACCTCATGAGGTGGTTCCTCTTCTACTAGACTAGGAATTTCTTCTGTGGATATGGTAGAGATGATTGGATATGACTCAATGCTTACCTCATGAGGTGGTTCCTCTTCAACATGTTCCTCTACGAAGGATTTCATGATGAAAAATGTGTATCTGAAGATGCCAATGATGAGGATGGTATAGAAGAATATGGTAATGGATTAATAGAAGGTGATAATGAAGGAGTCAGATATTTAATGGATGTATTTGGTTAGAAGTCCAAATGATTTGATGGTAAGGTCAACTCGGGGATGTGTTGCACCAAGTTGTAGTATTTGAAGGGCTCAAGATCTATAGAGACAACATGTACTTACCCTTCATGAGTGTACTTAAAATATTGGTGAGCTATGGATGGTACACACTTCATGTCCCTAATCTAGGGTCTACCCAGTAAGATATTATAAGCCATTATGCCCTCTAAGATGTGACATAATATTGGTATGGTTTTGCATCCCACCTGAATAGGTAAGACTATAGTGCCAACCATTGAGCATAGAGTATCGTTGAATTCTTGGAGGGTATATGTGGATGCAACAATGTGTGATGCTAGAAGACCTAGATGTTGGAGAGCATTTGTGATGATGATATTGCTTGAAGAACTAGTATCAATTAGAACTCTTTTTTAAGGTGTTCCATTTACACATGCAATTATGTATAAGGGAGGATCAACCACATCATTTGATATTGGTTTGAGTTCATGTTCATGAAATGTGATTATTATATCTTTGCACTACTGAATATGCCCCATGAAATTGATAAAGGAGTTATACTCCTAGTACTACAGTTCAATCAACCTAAGGATCTCTATAAGAGCTTCTTGATGAGGTGGAGACTATTGGATAAGCTCATAGATAGAGAGTCAAACTGATGTTATTCGTAAGCTTTTAGCAAGCTTACTCTTTATGGTGACCACTATATGAGGTGGAGGGCTCTTTACTAGAGATGGTGAAGACTGTGACATGGAGGGAATGTCATTTGAAGTTGTAGGTGGTGCAACTTGATTTGGATAATGCCTATTCCTTATCACAATACTAACCATCCTGACAAACCCTTGTTGAAGGGGTGTCATATGGACCTCATTTACCTATTTTGTTTTATTTACTTACACCTCATGAGTGTGCAATGGGCATTTAAAAAAACCCATCTATTTATTATTTGTTGAAATAGGGTTATCAACTTGAAGATAATTCCTCCCAATCATGTCTTGTACTAGGTGTTTGAACCTGGAGCACATTTGTGCACCATACTCATTCTACCTATGGTACTTACAATATAGATCTTCACAATATCCTATGGAATTTGGTCCATTCAGATCCATAGACCATATTTCTGGTAGAGTAATTGCTTTGGCTGCACATAAATGATCGAATAGGGAATCCATAAACTCAGCAAAAGGTGTACACTATCATTGAGGGTGACGTTGTTGGTTTTACCCGTTGATTAATTTGAGTATTGTTATTGTAGTTTGTAGGAGGAGGTTGGGCCTATTAGTTAGCCTCCTGAGGTGGCATTGGTTGCATAGGCCCTAGAATGTTAATGGCAATTTGATTAACTATTTTTGGCTTTGGTTGTGCCATATTTCCTTTTTTGTTCTTATTCCACTCCTTCTTACGAGTTTTTATGATTTTATCCTCTTGAATTTTGATTCATTTGATTTTTTTAGCCTACTCTAGAGCATCTTCAAGAGTTTGGTATTGTTGGAGTTGTAGCAATAATGGAAATATCTTTAAATAAATCTTGTAAAACATTTGAGTCAACTCAAAAACTGGTAGTAGGTATGGTAGCTTAGCGAGAAGCATTCGCCACCTATTACCATAATTCATAATTGACTCATCACCATATTGCTTCAACCCCGTGAGGTCTATTAAAGTCACCTTTCTCTTAGTGTTAAAAGTGAAATTTTCTAGAAATGTAGTAACAAATTATTCAAAGGTATGGATGTTCTACCTTGGGAGTTGATTGTACCACTCTACATTTGTTCTAGAGAGGGTAATAAAAAATGTTCTTAGAAGTAAGGCATAATTATCCTAGATATAGAAGAATTGATTCATAAACCTAATAACATGCTCTTGTGCATCTTCCTCTCCTTTGAATCTATCCAGCTTGGGAATTTTGAAATGCTTTGGGTATGGAGAGGAAGCTATTTATGGGTGAAGTAGTTGACTATGATGCTAATGCAAAGTGGGCTTTTGAATATCGAACCCAGAGGTCTTGTTTTCTATTGTTTCCATGCATTCTAGTAATGCTTTATACGCATCAGAGGATTTTATCTCCTCTTATTTGCTTTGTGCCCATGGGAAAATGTGAGGAATGTCAAGCATATGGTATGGTGGTTGATTATCATCAACCATACCTCCATAAGGTACTTCCAGATATTCCTCTTCTATTTCAAAATCATCATGGGCTCTGTAAGGTGATTATTGAATTGTCCTACAAGGAGGAAAAAATACATGTAGAAGGTAATCTATGTTTGACCTAGGAGGTAAATCCCAATTAGGCTGAGGAGTTCAAGGAGGTAATGTTTGGTTAGGCCTAGGAATTCTATTTTTATTAAACATAGATTACCTCTGATGAACCCCCTATCTATGATTACTTGGGATAGAGACCCCATTATGTAAGGTCTCTTAAAATAGCTCATGGGTTTGCTATTAAATTATTTACTTTTCTAAATGATGTTGGTGATACAAGCATTGTTTATCCAATCAAAGTTGATTGAATTGGGCTTGGTGTATAGCATATCTTTTAACAACTTAGTTTATCTAATTAGTCATTCAAGGTCTATTAGCCCTAACACTATTTCCATGGGACCTATCTTGTTCAAGAGGATTTTAAAGGTCGACTATGAGCTTCCCTCAATCGAGATAGGTCATGTTCACTTGAGGCTCAGTCCTAAATAGACATTATTTACAATAAACTAGCACAAAATCACATTGTGCTTGCATGGAATAATTAAACTAAGGATAATCAAGACTCTCCTTGTGTCTTCCTTCATCAATGAGGAAGGGAAGGGTTGAATTTTCTCACCCAAGGTGATGAGTATCATACTCATCTTGGTACTTATATTTTTGAGACCTATTAGGGTGGTTTAAGGGCATAGTTTGATCATTTGGTCGTGCCCATGGTGTGTAATCATGATCTTGCATGTAGGTGTGCAAGGTAGATCGAGTAGTAACATGAATGCATGGAATTGCTCTATTTTTTTGTGCCTCAATGCATAGTTGCCATTCTTTATAGAAGGCATGTGAAGTGTCTATATCTGGAAAGTATCTTCCCTTATTAATACCAAGACTTGTAGGGATGTCCTACATAGGGGTCCCTTGTAGGTTAGGTTCCTGATTTGAAGTTTTAGGGCTTGAGTGAATAGGAGGCCACCAATGAGGTATAATCATATCCTTAGGATCGAATTGGATATGGTCTATGTCTCCTTGTCTACTCTCTATAGCATCAACACTTAAATGGGTTTGGTTGCAGGTGCATACCATAACTACTTTGTTCCAAACCCTACGTGATTATCTCTTTTACAAATTTTAATGATGCAACACACAAGAATGGAAACATACAATAATA
The DNA here is from genome assembly GCA_028583015.1 of Wollemia nobilis. NCBI lineage: Eukaryota > Viridiplantae > Streptophyta > Pinopsida > Araucariales > Araucariaceae > Wollemia > Wollemia nobilis. The sequence goes on along the minus strand of JAQPPZ010001711.1, from coordinate 1,472,325 downwards.
CAAGTATTTATCTCTTTTAAATATTTTATGTGTTCCCTAAAACTGTTTGGTATGTTTTTGATTTTTTGTTTGCAAAGAGATCTCTTTTCAGGTGTTTTGCTTTTATTGGATGAAATTCTCAATGTTAAAATATTTCACTTGTATACTTGCAACAACAAAAGTTGGTGATGCAGTCCAAGTAGTCATACCCACTAAGATATGGAGATGAAACCCATATCCAATCAGGGAGTATAGGTCCTACCAGTCCTCACCCAAATTGACCATGGGTAGTGATACCCCCTCTAAAGATGAATGTATGCTATTTTACACATATAATATGGTTCTTGGAGCCATATTTGGCCAAAACATAGAGTTAGTATCATGCAAGCAATGGGTAGAGATGAAGCCCACCATCATTGGTCTCTATTAGTGGTTGGTGATGAAGTTCCAACTTACTAATTTTTAAATGTGATGTGGGGTGTGTGGTTCCTTTTATACTTAAAAAAAAAAGTAAAACCAAAGAGCACTCAATGATAACTTCACTAACTACAAAACAACATTTCACTTTCAGAAGTATTGAATAAATGATGGAACCTAAAAAATGCATACCCTATATGTCAACTTAACCATTATGTAGGTCGCAAGAAATCAAACCACACAAATGTATTCCTCCTTGGTTATTTTCCTTTTTTTTCTTCTTTTTGTTTTTTTTGAGATCAAGAAAAAGTGAAATCTACTTTTCAAGAAAACAAGGGAAATAAATAAAAGCTAAATATAACTTTCTTTAAATAGTAAGAATGCAAAGTAAGGTCCAAATACTCATATTGAAAGTCTAATATGATGTTGTTTCTATCAATTTGAGCTATAGGCTCCCTATTTGGTGGCCATCCTAGGGTGGGATAGTTACCAATTTTGGGGCCATCCCTAGGTCGAACGACTGTTGTAGCCATACCTGGATGTTCCAATTATGGAATCAGGGATCATTTTAGGCTAGAAAAACCAAAACCTATAAAATTTCAAAGGCAAAAATTGAGTTAAAACTTACCTAAATCAAACGGGATAGGGGTCCCACTATGATCACCACTGTAGTGGGGGAAAATAGTGCACCTAGCAAAGGAAAATGAAATGCATCTATTTATCTAAGCACTAAAAAGAAACATATAATGTAAACATGATAACAAATAAGTAAAATAAATGGGGGTCTTCTTTATATTAATTGATTTTTCAAATCCATAGTTACGAAACATGCCCTTGAGGGCTTTGAATTGATACAATAATTACAAAAGTGTCAAAAGATCTAATCCTTTCAAAGACTCAAGATGTGCTTCAATGCTTTCCTCACACTCATGAATTGAAGAGTGGGTTTTCAATACCACTGTGATGATCTGTATGTATTTTAACTTGTAGCTCCTTCCTTGGCTATTGAAATACTTGGATCTACATACAAAGAACTCAATTTTTTTAATAGAATATGTAGATTGAAATGAAATCAGATAGATGCAAAATAGATGGTGCAAAACTACTCAAAATTGCATAAAAAATTAGTATAATGCATATATTCTTATCTAGAGATGATATATACTAAAAAAAAAAGGAAATTATATGCAATGGTCATAGTCGTCCCTCGGTGTTCCAATTGTGATTGTTAGAAGTGAAAAGCCTAATAGAAGGTGCAAAACTACTAAAAATTGTACCAAATTCTAGTATGATGCATATATTCTAATATATAAATGATCTATGTTAAAATTTAGATGAAATTAATTTAGATTCATGGCCATACCTAGGTGTTCCAATTATGATTTTTAACCATCATAGGTGGGAACAACCACAAAACCTGGTGGTTTTTACCATGAATTCCTCTAGGATCTGGTTCAAACTATTCCTAGGGATGTTATCATCAGATTTTAGGATCTGATTCATTGAAATGGGTGGGTTTTAGAATGGGTTTGCTTATTTGAGATCACTTATAAACCTCCTTTGAATGATGGATATTTCAATAGCAAATATGCGATTGAAAGTTTGATTGAATCTTAGCAACACTTTGTTGCAAAATATTGCAAAGACTCCTATTTGAATTGGGTGAATTGACTCTATTTTATAGCTCAAGAGATAACAAGGTCAAATAGGCAAGTTAGGGCATGTATGGTAGGTGCTTCCATTTGTCAAAACCTTGACATGCATAGGGTGGAAGAAACCTCCAATTTGGGCCTCCAATTTGTAGGTTTCTAATTGAATTGATGTGCCCTAAATCTTGTCATAAATTAATGGGTGAGATAAGTGGTAAAATTTGATTGTCATTTGTCTCGACCTTGAATTTTTAAGGGTCCCAGGCCATGGTTGTCCCACCCAGGGATGATTTTTTGTGGTCATCCTTTGGTAGGATGGCCATGAATTGTGGCCATCCTAGGGTGGGATGGCCATGGTTGCATGGCCCAAAATCTCCCAAAAGTGGGGTATAACATTCTAAAAGTAGTTAGTACCACTATCTAACCCCTGAGGGTTTCCCAAGGGGGCCATATGGTGCTAATAAGAGTGCATCTTGGTAGTCTAATCAGATTGATATAATTTTAGTGTCTACAACCTCCTCTTTCTCTTGGTGGATTTACTACTCCTCTGTTGGATCCTCTTCACCAAGATTTGTTGTAACTTACACTTGTGCTTAATGGTGTCTTTGGAAACTCTAAATCAATATTCTTCTTATGCACTATTATTCCTTCCCTTGCTAATAATATTACACTTTGAAATATTTCATAGATAACATGTATTAAGTACTATCTACTTCTTCTTATTACTCATTTCAAGCATCTTTAAAAATCTTATTTGTGTTGATGTATTTTGTAGGTTTCAATATGATAATGGTACCTCCTTCCTTGAATCGAAGACCTTAAACTTAAACTCCTTTTTGATACCTTTAATAACTCTAATATGGTGTTTTAAAGAAACTTAAATAATACTTGGATAAAAAAAGCTTTAATAACACCAATTTTAAAACCTTATTTTGGCCTCCTTTGTAGCAATATTTCTTGATGATTTGGTTCACCTATTTTCTGCCTCTGATTTGTAAATTTTATAGCTCCAATTCCTTGTGATTTTCTGCCCTATTTTTCTACCTTATAGAATTTAATTTTATGTCCAAAAATCTGATTTTTGTGGCTCCAATTATCCTCCAAATTTGTTCTCTCAAACTCTGAAATTTTCTTCTATCAGTGCTGCTCAATATGCTACCCTCTTGTTGTCCTAAAACTCTATAGTTTTAAGCTTCTTATGCAATCAATTCCTCCTTATTTGTTTTATCCTTAACTGTCTCAAATTTTTCAAGAAGCTCTAACAATTCGTAGCTCTAATATCATTTCTAATGCTGCCTTCTTTTTCTGCCAACTCCTCCTTCGATTTGTTGTTTTGGGGAACTACAAAATATGTCCTAATATTCTTCAAAATGTAGCTTTATGTCAGCTTCAATATGTTTTCCTGTGACTCTTCAAATTCTACTATAAAAATATGTAATCTTCTCCTTCGTAAATCAGCCTTCAAACTTTTAATCGTAGTCTTCAAATTTCTCTAATATGGTGGCCTCTTCTAGCTCCTTTCTACTCCAATATCCTTGTCAAAATTTGAATTCAAACTTGGCCTATTTGCTGACCTTCTTCTCAATAATCTAAATGTCTTGAGGTTTTCTAGAATCCTTTCTACAAAATCCTTTTTCCTTTTGGGTTGGTTTTCGAATGGTGATAATTGTCCTATGTTTTTTTATCTGGAGACTCTCCTTTCTTTCTTCTTATTTCTTGAGCTTTATTCAAATCTCCTCCAATGGCAACTTCTTCAAATTTTTAGTAGGGATTTTTCTAGCCTTCTTCTTTCTCCTTTTGAATTTACTTGAGACCTCTTCTCTTGGATATTCAATTTATGTAGCTTCTCAAATATTCAATAGGAATTTTCCTGATTGTCCTATAAAATCTTCTATCTTCAAAATCTAGAAGTTCTTTAATGGGACATCTTTCTTGGGTATCCTCCTTCTAGAGATACTTTCTACTTTCTTTAATCTATAATATGTATTCTTCAATCTTCTATGGTAACTTTCTTCTCAATTTTCCTCAATATTCAATCTCTAATAGGGCTCCTTTGACCTCTTTCTCTCTTCCCAATATTCAATTTGAGATCTTCAATATTCAATTTCTTATGGATACTTTCTTCTTGGTTCTCCTCAATATTCAATGTCTATTTTTTCTACAACAAAGAACTAATTCTTGCACAAGGAAAGCACATAGACTTTCAGGCAATTGAAGATGAAATTATTCTCTATCCATTGTAGAAATCTTCTCAACTTCTGAGAACTAATTTTTTGAAACAAAAACTTAGACAATAACAAGTAAATCCATATAAATATATAAATATCTATAAATAAATAAACATCACTAGTTATCTTTCAATATAGTGAAAAGAGATATGTGTTGAGTCTTAGTCTTCACAATTTTTTTTGCAACTCTATGGAAAGACTCTAGCCAAATAACTATTCCAAAAAATTTGAAACTTCTACAAATGAACTCTATCTATCTCCTTTTTTTTGTTAATTTAAGGATTTCATTACATACGGGTTTTACAGGTTAACCCAAAACCTTAGTACAAAATATAGCTTTGGTGCTGAGGCACAAAATCCTTGTAGTCTTGAGGACCCTTAATTCTCTATCTCTACTAGTATCCTTAAACCACTAGCAATACATTAGAGCAACTAGCTGGACATTGAGCAACCCTCTCAAAAAACCTTTACGTAACTGGGTAGACAACAAAATAGTCAAAACAACAATTACCAAAAGGCAAGAAAATAGAAATACTAACATCTTCACATCCAAATAAAAACCCGCATAGGGCAACCAAGCAGCAAGGCAACCAACCAAAGGAAGGTAGACTTCTTTGCAATCCTCATATTTCTTGTCATCCTTATCCTCCTCTTGTACCTCCACCTCATAATTGACCTCCATAGTATTCTGACCCTGGTACCCTTCATTGAATAATACCTTAGTTAGTGCATCAAGGATCCCCTTCATCTGTTGCATGATATTCACTGAAGTCATAATGATGTAGTTCTTGAGGACCAAGTTAGTTGGGTCAAGACCCTCATCCTCAAACTTGACCTCATGGGTTTTTGAGCTCCCCTGAATATAAATTTTTTTTAGACTCTGTGAAGATCTTATGGGGCCTTTGAATTCATCAATCCTCAATATTTTCCTTGCTAGCCCTCCTTTGTTCGGAATATCTCCCATTATCTTCTTTTTCGAGGACCCCGAGTAAGGCTTAGGTAGTCCAAGACTATCCTTACCTTTGGAAAATTTAGCTTGGAGATTGGCAGGGAGGTAATACCAGGGGTAATTGACCATAACATGACTATAGATGACATTATACAAGCCTTGGTATAAGAGAAATTTAGACCCTTTCTTGCTCCTACACGAGTTGATGGTGTAGTTCATAGAGTTCATTAGGAATTAAGAAATTTTTATGGGGTTTACGTTGTAGAAGAAGTTCACAAAGGCATAATTAAAACTGAGGACCTTGCCTGGGTCCTAGCTATGATGAATTCCATCACATTTTTTATGATAGAGTTCCATGGGGTAGGGAGATCAGTCCTTACCAAACCTTTTTTTGCTTCCTTGTAAATCTTGGAGGTATCCTTGAATTATTTTAATTCCACATCCTAATTATGCTTTTGTCTATGGATGGACCTTCCTTTGGGATATTATCCCATAATGGTGGTAAACATATTCACATCAATAATGAATTCCCTCCCCCAGACTTCCACTCCTCCACTATCCCACGATTCCATCACAACTGTTGTAATCTCATGATCTGATCTTTAAAATAGGTGAAAAAATAGGGTGAACTTACTCTCATCGAGGATGGATTTTGCCAAATATTCCATCCCCACACATATTGGCTCCACGTAAGTCATGGTTTCCTTGTGCACACCCCTTACCTCTAAAAACCTCACTAGTATCTGATGTGAAAACACTCTGACAACCCTTGTGGTCCTTGATGTACCCTAAATCTTGCTATTTAATAAAATATGGTGAAGTTTATGGATTTCTTTGTGGCTCGATTTGGATCATCATCATGGAGAGTGCCCTATATTGGGATGTGCATCAAAATGACTTCCACCTATATTGTGATCCGCTAGGATTTCTCTTTCAGCATGGGGCTTGTGTCATTGTGGCAAATCTTATTGCTATTAGGATCCCTTATCTTGGTAATCATGGAAGTTTTTGAAATGGCAAACTTGGTAGGAAAACAAGGTCCTCCTAAAATTGCAACTCCACCAAGAGCGTGGTTGAAATCCTCCAATCACTCACGTTTAGACCACATCTGGTAGTGAATGTCCTCCCTAGGGAAAATACGTGCTGCTTTGTCGATGCATCTATGCCATCCAAGCTTAAATATATGGTTTTCCATGTTGTCCACTCCCGTGCACCTGACAGGCCAAAATGACCAAAATATGTACCTCCTCCTTTGGGCATGATTTTGATGTCCACCATGAACTTTGAGTGAGAATGTGATCATGATTCTACCACTCATGGTCCATATCATCCTCATCATCTATACTCATTTTGAATAAGAACCTCCACATCATGTGACACTCCCTGGGTCCACGTGACTAAACCATCAACATTCACTCCTAGGTTTGCCAGCTTTTTTGCTACCTTGTTGGACTCTCGAAAGGCATGTTGGACCACCGTGTCTCCTCTGGTACCTAACTAGATCCTTGCTTCTTTCATGTAGGTCTCAATCCTCCATGGAGGGTTTTTGTTGTTTCAAAGAAGATTTATGATGTTGAGTGAGTCTCCTTCGACTATGAGTCTACCTTGGATCTCTTGGATCAATTCCATTTCTTGCCACAGAGCTCTAGCTTTAGCTTCATTTTTGGTCTAGGTTCTAAGATTTTTAGTGAAGGTAAGCACCATGTGACCTTTGTGATCCCTTATAATGCCTCCTACATTGAATCTACCTAGGATGCCCTTGACCGCACTAGCAAATTTCAACTTGAGCTAATCTAGCGACGAAGGAAGCCACTTAGAGTCTAATCTATAATTGAGCTGAGTGGAGCTTAAAGTGTCCTCAAGTGGGATGCTTAAGGATTGACCTAAGATATTTTCACTACTAGAGACCGATTGTGAGGATAAGGGATGAATTATGGCATTTTCTTTGGCAAAGAAAATATTTTTGTTGGTAATTGATGCAGGATCCCTTCTTGACTCATTGAAAGCTCGATGGTTCCTCTCAAGCCAAATTTGCAATAGGAAGTGGTGGAGGTTAATTTTCCACATGAATCTAAGCCTAATGTTGATAAAGGGGTTGGGCCATTGCTAGAAAATTTCTAATATGGAGGCTAGTTTGACCTAGGAAATATTGAAAACTTGGAAAAACCCATTTAGGATAGTCGATGCTATAGGACATTCAAGGAATAAATTATGGATTGATTCCCAGTTTGCCCTACAAATACAACATATGTTAGGAACAATAATTCCTCTCTTTAACATGTTATCTATGGTGAGAATTTTGCCTTGAATAACAAGCCATGAAAAAAAATATTTTAGGAATCAACCTCTTGGTCTAAACTAATTGTGTGTGGAATGGAGGATCCTATGGATTTAGCAGTAGCTTGTATGCCAATTTAACAAAAAATTCTCTACTCTCTATTTATACCCATAGGATGTGATCTTATACTCCTTATAGAGGAATAATTGTTGCCTCAATATATTTTCTAGAGCCTCAAATTCAGCCTCCAAGCCTTGAATATTTATCGGTCTCCATTTGGGTCTGTTTCCTACCTGCCTCATAAATTCTGCCACTTTTTGCCCTAGGATTTCATCAGTATGGTCTTTTAGATGGGCTAGGTAAGGGTCATGAATGAGTGCTTATTCCTTGGCCCACTTGTCCTCCTAGAACCTTATGTTCTATCCATTTCCCATGATCCACCTTATACCTTTTTTGATTGTGTCTCTGCTGGTTAGGATGGCTTTCCAGAAAGTTGATCCTCTACTTTGAATAGTGTTGTTCAAAAACTCTATTCCTTGGAGGTATTTTATTTTTATGATCATAGTCCATTCATTCTCAACATTGGTGATCACTCACCATGCTTGTTTGACTAGTAATGTTGTATTAAGGTGAGACACTCTTCTCAAGCCTAGACCTCAATTCTCTTTTGGTCGGCAAACATTGTTACATCCAACTAAGTGAATTTACTATTTCACTTCCAACCCTAACCAAAGAAATTTTTTTTGGTATTGTTCAATATTTTGGTACACCCTTCCAGAGGCCTTGAAAACTGATAGAAAATAAACTAGAATGCTTTGGAGTGAGGCCATAGTCAAGGTCACTTTTCTTACCTGAGACACTAAGTGGCCTTTCCACCCTATTAATATTTTTGTATTCTATCCAACATGTTGTCCCACATTGACTCAATTGAAGAACCTATGAATAACAGAAGGTCTATATAGGATGTGGGGAGAGTGGCTATGGAACACTCCAATATCTTGGAAATCTTGATCTACCTAGGATCCGAGGTATTGAGGAAGTAGATTTTGCTTTTTTGAAGTTGACCTTCTAGCCTACAACATCCTCATACATCTTCAGGATGTGTTTAATGGTTTTGAACTCTTTGACTAAAGAAAGGGTCAACAATAATGTATCATCCATGAGCTACTGATGGGTGATCGGGTTGGTAAGATATGTTACTTTGATTCTAGATATGAGCCTTGTTGAACCAGCAACTTTGACTATTCTTCCTAGGGATTCAGTGATAATAATAAAGAGCATAGAACTAATAGGATCCCCTTGTCTAATACCTCCACTACTTTTGAAATACCCTATCGTTGACCCATTAACTAGGACAAAAAACCAAGGATTTTAGATGTAGCCTTTGATAAGTCTAACCCATTCTTGGTGGAACCTAAATTTTAGCAAGATGGCATTAACAAATTCCCAATTGATATGGTTGTAGGCTTTATTCATGTCTAATTTTAGGGCAAAGGCGACCTTTTTTATCTAAGACACTGAATGGATGACCTCGTGAATAGTTATGACTTCATCTAGGATTGATCTCCCTTTAACAAAACTTCCTGGCATAGGTCAATGATTAAGGGTAGGACTTCTTTCATGTGATTGGCTATGGATTTAGTGAGGATTTTATAAATGATATTGCAAATACTGATTGGTCTGAAATCTACCATGGATTTGGGGGTTGATCCTTTCAGTATGATATCAATAAACATTGAATCGTAACCCTGGGAAATATGTTTGGAAGATTAAAATTCACGGCTGGTTGGACAAACATCCAGCGCTACCACATCCTATAAGTTTTAAAATAAATGAGTTGGGAAACCATCTGGGCCCAAGGCCTTATTAGGGTCCATAGAGAAAAGGGCTAGTTGAATTTCCTCATCCAAGAAAGAAGCAATAAGTTTCTCGTTGATGTATCTATTGATCAATTGGGGAATGAATTATAACATGGAATCTTTGGCAGTGGCTAGACATGGAGTGACATATCCAAGGATGGAGTTGAAGTAAGATATAGCTTCATCTCTGATCTTGTGGATGTCTTGGGTTGTGGTTTCATCCCCTTTATCCAGTTCCCTGATCCTATTTTTGCTTCTATTCCTTAGGGTGGTAACATGGAAGAATTTGGAATTGCAGTCACCTTCCTTGAGTCATAAGGCTCTGGATTTATACCTCCAAAAAGTCTCCTCACAAGCCAAAATTTTGTGATACTCAGCTAGTGTTTTTCTTTCCTCTACCCTAGTTGCTTCGTCACAAGATCCATTTTGAATTCCATTTGTTATGACTGACAATATTTCTCCCAGATCTTTCTTATTCTCAAACAGGTTCCCAAAAACCTCCTTGTTCCAAATTTTGAGGTTTTCCTTCACCATCCTCAGCTTTTGGGAAAGTTTGTAGGAGGTAATTCCTTGGAAGAATTTTTGCCACCATTGGTTGATACTGTCTCTTAGGTTATGATGCTTTATACACATTGCCTCAAAGTGGAAAGGTGTCCTCAGAGAATGGGCTTGTGGCACATCTAGAAGGATGGGACTGTGGTCCAATGAAATATTGTGGAGTGGGTGAAGGTTTGAATATCCAAAGACTATGATGGCTTCCTGGGACAATAGGAACCTATCCAATATCTCTTAGATGAGTTTATTCCCCACTTGTATGTTACTCCATGTGTACTTATCATATTTTAGATTTACATCCATGAGATCATTAACATTTACGAAGTCATTGAACTCATCCATTCTCCTAAAGGGTAGGCCTAACCCTCCTCTATTGTATGAGGGATAGAGGGGTGTATTAAAATCCCTTGCTACTACACATGGGATGTTATGGAAAACCTATTTCAAGTGATTCAAATATTCCCACAGAGTTTTTCTCCCTTGCAAAGTGTTGGGTGTGTAAATATTTGACAAGATCCATGACAGGTTGTTTTCCATGTCATGGAACAACACACTTAGGACCCTGTCATCTACTTAAATGACTCTACCTTCCAGTTTTCTTGGATCCCATAAAACCATTAGTCCTCCTGAGGCTCCTCTAGCCTGCTTAAAATCCACTTCTCCTTGCCTCCATATTTTAGCTACAATTTCTTTTGATAGCACTTCATATGTTTTTGTTTCTTGTAATAAAAATATTGTAGGGTTGATTTCTCTCCTTAATGAGTTAGCCATCCTCTTCTTGGGTAGACCATTAAGGCCTCTCACATTACATCGGAGAACCTTCATTTGGATTGCTTGGAATTCTTCCCTCTCCCCCTACCCTGAGGTGGAGGAGGTTTTTTAGATTTGTTATCATATTTGCTTGTGATAACTAGAGAAAAAAGTGTCCTTTGTGTCCCATTTGCAATCTCGTTTTCAATCCTGATTCTATACCTCTCAGCCTCAAAAATTCTTCCCCTATTTTTTTTTCTACCATAATCAATGGGATATTTCATTGAACTACTTATCTATTTTGGACTGAATTTTGGAGGGGGAATTTGTTGTAGGACTACGCTGGGACACCCTCCATTAATTATCATTTCTATGATTTCATTCCTAGTATCTTCTTCCTCCATGTTTTGTCTATATTCTCCTTGGTTTTGGTGCATGCCGTAAGGGCAATTTGGAGGGAGGTATATTGAGGAGACATTTGAGGGCCTTGATATTGAGGGTGATTCCAAGTTTTTTTGGAGGTATAGTAGAGGATATTTCATTCTTTCACTCATATTTTCTTCCTCGGCCTCAACCTGAGCTATAATTTCAAATTGATTATGATTGGGTATCGAAGGGCTTACTTGGTTCTATCGGTCTTTATCGACCTGTTGTTTCCCTTTGTCCTATTGGGATGGAGCTCCTTGATCTTAATGGTGTTGGTCATTTTTGGTCAGCCTGTAGACTTCTTTGCTAGGTGGGATTCGATATCCTTGATTTTTTGTGTAGCTTCTACCATTCAACCCTCTCGAATTGGATTTCTTTGGTGCTTCTTTATGGGTTTCCAGACTTGGGTATTGGTTCCTTAGGTGGCCCTGAGTTTGGCACTCCACACAGAAGACTAACTTGTTTTCATATTCTACAACTTGCTTCCTCAGGTATTTGCCATATCCAAATTCCACAAAGTTAGGGATATTGGAGTTAGGATTAGCATTCATGAATATTCTTGCATGGGTCATCCTTGACCTAGCCATGGTAGGATGGTCAATCACTACCAGTTCCCCTATGGTTTTTTCTATCCCTCTCATGAAGTACTCATGAAAAAATTGGGTGGGAATATTAGGGAGACGAACCTAGATGGGGGCCATGTTATGCTCTATGTATCAAGATATAAATTCTTTCCCTAGGGTCTCAAGAAGAGGCTACGCTTACCAAGGAACCATGGCCCTCACATTAAGATGTGGCTCACATATTCCTTGTTATTGATGTGGATGATGAAGAAGCCTCTGGATGGCACTACAATATCCATATTTCTTGTTGTTCTCCACTTGTAAAATGCCCATGACCTTATGGCATCTACATCAGGCTTTCTGCCTAAAAGCTTCCCAACCAAGGAGTACATTTCCATATATAAGAAACCATCCATGATGTTTACAGGAGCTATTAACCTATTTTTTTTAGGAATAAGAGGTGGGAGGGATTTAAAAAAATTGCTCCTTTTACCTTTAAGGGTCTATGTGAAGGAAATAATATTTTTGGGGCCCTCTATCTCTAGATAGGTCCCTTTGTCAGGATCTTTATCGGGGAGATCAGTTTTTTGTACCTTGCTAACTTGCTCTGGGATGGAATCCTATCCATCCTTTGGATCCTCATAATTCTTACCTGCCTCTAGATCCTTACTTGTAGTGTCATGATGGCCTTGTTCCTGAGATTCCTTCCTGCCTTCAATCATCCAACTTCCTCCTCTACTATCGCTTCTCCATTCCAAAATCTAAATATCATTGCATCTCTCTCTATATCCTCTTAATATCTCTTATGGCTCTCTATTTCCTATCAATGTACCTTGTGCTCTGATACCACTATTAGCTTTTAATTCTATATATTTAAGGAAATGCAACCACAAAAACTAAAATGATCAATAAATATTAACTATATGATAATGATAATATAATATGCAAAAAAAACTAATAATAAACTTCTACAATAATTCATAAAATTATCATTAATGAAATCTCACAAAAATAGTACAATGTGTATAATGGAGGTCTCAAACACTCCATAATTCATACACGCTCTACATTATATCTACTTTCTCTACTCCTCTATTCTCTGTAATTATATATGCTCACTCTCTCACTTCTATCATTCTATCAAAGTCCTATATAGAGAGAGATATGTCTCTTGGCCTTTCACCTACCTATGACTCTTCATATTTCTATTTTATGACTCATGTATATGTGGACTACATGAACATTTACATCATCAAGTACTTTGCACATTCTAAAACTTGTGCATTTATTACATTGCATAAAGTAAATACTCAAATCCTAATCTAAATATGTACCCAAGGTGGTACATTAGCATGTACTAAATAATTTAATATACTCTAACAACCTAATTCATAATTGTTGAGGGGAAACAATTATGCTACTTGGAAGACCAAACTTGTGACAAAACTTGAGGAACTATGATAAATAGTAAATGTAAGCACTTCTTGTCCAACTATAGAAGGAGAAAAGTAAACAAATTTTGACAACTAGATACAACTAGATACATGACATGGAGAAAATTTTGGTTTCAAAAACTAATGTATCCAAGACATGTAGGAAACATTTTTCTTGGGGATTACATATCCTATGAAATAAAAAGTGATGAGACCTAGAAATTCCTCATTGTTACACTATGTTTGACATATAAAAAACTGCCATATTGCCAAACATGACAAAGTTAATTGTCAAATAGTTTATTATAATATATTATTTGTTAAGTGTTTTCCTGATTTTATGTTAGGAACATTATACCCCTATTTTGACTATTTTTAAGCATTTTGTGATTGTTCTTTCTTGATTAAGTAGAAAATAAAACATGCATTTAAATTAGCCAAATTTGGTATGCTAATGTACATTAACTTCATAATGATGTTTGAATATTTTCCCACATTTTAAACTTGTTTGAAATCCACATTGGAGCTAAATTCCTAGGACTGTCATAAATCTGGAAATCTGTAGAAAACAACCATATAAAAACCAGCAAGCTGTCACTTTATAGGAGGACCTTGAAGTTATCAATAAAAGAATGAGGAAATAGGTGGAATGAGTTCATATGGACTAAATAATACATCTGACATATTTATAATCACTCCCACATGGTCTAAATAGGCAACAATAGGGTATAACGGAGCAAAGCTAATTATGCAGCATTATTGCATAGTTTCAGCATGGTTACTTGGTGACAAGTGTATAAATTATGTAGTAAATAGTTATATGCTAAGTTTCAATTCTTCTTGTTTATATTTTAATGTTTTACCATGTGCTAATTAATTTGAATTTTCAAGAAGAACCAATATTTTACAACTGTGCAATAGAGCTAGAAAATGCAGTAATTTATCATATAAATTCCAACCAGCAGCCAATGAATGGCAGGGCTTGGAAATTATTACTTGAAGTGTGTAAAACTTATTGGAAGTACTTTTTGAGGGATAGGGTAGATATCCTACCCAGTTACACCTACTTTTTTGGATATTTTAAATGCATTTGCGCATAAAGCAAATATACAACCTATTATTCTATAGATGCTCCAAAATAAGGGGGAAAAGTGGTTAGTTTGAGTCAAACAAATATTTGGGCATCCAATATGGTAGGGAAAAGGTATTTTAAGGTAGATACAGGTGTATAAAAATATTTCTAACCTCATACAATGCCCTCCCACCACTAGACATGCATTCCAAGGGCCAATAAAATATTCTACAATAGTTTTGTCCTAAATTGGGCTAATTTAGTTTCAGATTTGATTGACAAATCAATGTAAAATAGAAAATAGGATATTTGGGCATATAGAGTAGGAATAAGACAATATAAATAATAGATCCCTCATTTTTTTATCTAATATATTAAGAAATAGGATATAGATGCAGTAGATATCGAAGTGTAATAGTGTGCAACAGGATTGTCCTACAGAGTATGTAATGTTATTTTCCAGATAAATAAAGTGTAGTTTTTTGTCATATGTTGTTATGCATGAGTGTGTTAGTATTTATTAAGTAGAATAGCTCTTATACCTTCCTCTATAAAAGGAATAAAGGGCCACTTCCAGTCCTATAAGAAGGATTGACAGGTTTTCCCCTAAACTTTGTTGTAGCAGAATTTAAGTGGATATTTGTCAAATTATTTAATTGCTTCACACTAACCATTTTTGTGGCTTTAAGATTTATTTTCCATGTTTAATATTTATATTTTATATTGTATATATGTGTGACAGTCGATTAGTTAATCTATGATTTCTTGATTCATGTTTCAACAATTAAAGTAATCTACAACATTGTATTTGTTTCTTCATTTCTAGCAACTTTTCAAGTTTTCTTGCATTTTCCTTTTGTTGTTAGTTACTGTGATAGAATATTGACAACCTTCTATAATAGAACAAAGATATGTGTTTAAATAGTGTTTACTTCAATCAACATCCATTATGCAAAAGTAATTAAGTTTTAATTATGCAACATTTACTTTTCTATCATTTCAATTATTGCAAATGTACTTAGATTCTAATTTCTGCAATTTAGAATTAGTTTTCAATTTCTATAAGTTAATTTAGTTTCCATTCTATAGACTATGTTTAGTATGACAACAAAAGGCTAAACCAACATCTGTTTCACCAAAGTACTGCTTGTAATCAGAATTTCTAAGTTGTAAATCTACCCTAGACTTCTATCGTTAGCCTTGGATACCACCCCATATTTTACAAATCAAAGTTGTGAATTTTAGAAAGAAAATATAGATAAATGGCTCGTATAAATAACAATTTTTGGTAAATTGCATTTCAGTTCATTTAGAAAATAAGCAAGAAACCATAGGAAGAAAAATTTCACAAGAGGTTGAAATTATGTCAAAGTTGTCTAAATTTTTTATTTTCAAAAATATTGGAATTTTCAAAGAATCACAATCATCCACTTCAAGCACTGTAATATCCTTTGATAAATCATTACAAGGAAGAAAAATCAGTAGTTCAACACCACTTTATCTTGACAAATCCATACAATCTGGACAATTTGAAAAAAAAATATAATTATTTTTTGGAACATATAATGGAAGGTTCACTAGAGAATCCAAGGAGATCCAGCAATGTGCTCCACCATAGTGCAACTAGTGCACCTGCCAAAAATTTTCAAAATCCAATTCAATTAGATCCTAATCAAAATGCTCCCATGAAGGTCATTTCACCTCCAGTGTTACTAAATTTCAAGGGAGTTACATATGAAGACCTTGATATATTTTTATTTGAGTTTAAAATTATATGTCAAGCTCATGATTACAATAATGACAATCAAAGGCTCAAATTATTTCCTTCCACTCTTAAAGAGTTATCTCTACGATGGTTTATTACCTTAGAACCTGATTCAATTAGAAATTGGGATGAGATGGAAAAAATATTTTTGGAGAGATACCAAGAATATTGTCAAGTCAAGAATCAAAACGATGATTTTTTTACAATGAAATAAGAGGAAAATGAAATCGTAGAAGATTATCTAGATATATTTTCTTTTGTTCATAATATATGTTTAAGTGTTGAACCTAAAATTTGCAAAGTCATATTCTTAAGGGGATTGCAATATGAATCTAGGGATGCATTGGATATCTTGGGAAGAGGAGATGCAAATGCACTTGAATTTTAGGAAATCCTTAAAGTCTGTAAAAATTACTCTCATTCATGGCATAGAAAATACATAATTGGTAATGATAAACATGATTTTAAAGAATGCATGAAAGATGTTGATATTTTAGTACATATTGATAAAATATTAGATGAAAATAATGAATCTGTTGAACCTTCAGTCATCTATTATTCAAAATGTAGTGAGAAGCAACACTCTCTTCATGACTATCCTTTGAACAAAACATTTATACCTGCTACATGTAGCATATGTCAAAAAGGACACCCCATAAATTAGTGTAGTTTATTGCCAAAACTCAAAAGTGTATTTGAAAAATAGTCTCAACCTATGAAAAAACTCATTTTTTTAGGACAAGGACAAGGGAATAATTTTTATAGAATTCCATATCAGAATACTTCTCAATTTCCTACACATTGGGGAAATAATCCTTGGTATATGCCATGGTCTACTTTAGGTCCACTTCAACAATGTTGGAGTCAACCACCATGGCCATATACCCAATAATGTTCTCAACATGGCTGGGTGAAACAATAATTGAATCAACATCATCCACCATTGTTGCAGCTAAAACTACAAGGATATCAATGGGTACAATAGCAAAAACTATACAAATGGCAGCAACATTATCAAAAATAGAAATCAAAATTGTTGCCTACTCACCTATAATTTCACTCAAGGACAACAACAATAAAAAGCAAAACAACCTTTGTTTTTAGCTCAACCTGTGGCCAATCCCAATATGGTTAAACAAGCAACCCCTATCTCTATGGATGAATCAAAAAATGCAGCCATAATGAATGCTAATGATTGTAATAAAACTCAGTTGTGTTCAGGTAAACCACTACTTGAACCTATTCTACTTATTAGTGTAGAAATGGGAGTTAAAAGGAATGAACATGAAAATAAATCTACACTGAAATATCAAAAGGAAAAAGAAGACCTCCCACAGGATAACTCATCAAAGAAAGTACCATATTTTGAATAATTTGAGATATCAAAAATAACATCTTCACAATCATATTTGATAAAGTAATTAGAATATTTAACTATTAAAATCCATTTACTTCAAGCTATTAAATATGTACCATTCATTAATAAGATTTTTCAAGAAATGTGTTTTAGGAAACCAAGAAAAAAGAAGAAAGTATATCCTAAAACCATACAAAAAGGTGGAAAATTAGTTGACTTGTTTGCCAAAAAACTTACTTCACCTAAGTATGATTGTCTAGGAAGCCCATAGTTTCTTAGAACATATAAGGAAAATTAAAAGAACATTTTAAATTTGGCCTCCATAGTTGTAAAGGATAATGAAGAAGAGTTGGATTCATCCAAATAAAGATTGTTTTTGTTGTAAATGTTTATATTTCAGATTTTAAAGATGAACCAACTATTGTTCAACAATTATTATGGAATTATGAAAAATAGAATTTTGAAAATTTGTCACCCATTCCAGTACAAAATAGTTTTTTTCATTTACCACATGGATGTCATCATTTTTTCTCATATTTTTATTATCATTTATCAAATTTTATTATTTAAAGAATTATTTTTGGTAAACATACATAGATTTTCCATTCTTTTCCAGAATATCATTGCTATATTAATTCATTAATGCATCATTATCCAAGAATGTATTCAAAATATCCTGGTACAAAACAAACTGAAATACAACCAAAACAACCTTTGAACAACAATAGTTGGTTGACTAAAAACCAGGAAGCAAATTTGTTTGATGTATTGATCCAACATCCTAATACTTTATTAACCCTTTAGGCATCTTTAGTAGTTGGCATTGAGTTGTTGCAAGTACAAAAAAATAGATTTTGTAGTTGAATGCATTTGATGAACTTTTGTTGGAAGCACTTCACCAAATAGAGTTTACTCAACAAAAATGGAAAATGTGGCATGATGATCACACTAAGAGTAGCAAGGATGAACTAGAGGAGTTTGAGAACGAATTTATTCAAATTTCTTCAGTTGGTGATTCAATGAGGACATTAGTGGTAAATGGACATCTTTTACAGTTGTACCATAAACCACTAACAAAGGTGAAATTTGCTTGATATTTCACACAGTTATATTTGTATAAGATAGAAGAGGCTTTCTCTTCTGACAAAGATTCAAAATGATCATATCTTTGAATATTGAAAAAATAAAAGAAAATAAATATAAAAAAAGAGAAAAAAATATAGAAAAAGAAGAGAAAAAAGAGAAAAAAAATATAGAGAAAAAAGATAAAATAAAAAAATGAAATAAAAAGAGAAAAAAATGAAAAGAGAAAAATTGCAGCATAAGGCATGTCCTAAAAAATGAAGATACATGAGGATATGCATCAATTTCAGTAGAGAGAAGAACTAATGAGGTCAATACTTCATTTCCATTAATACAGAGGTAATGATGACATCATAAGATTCTTACTACTCATATGGAAGGAAGGTTGCATCACTGTTGTAGCTTTCAATAGAAAAATATGTTTTCATATAGAAAAATTGATGTGTTTTTTGCAGAATAAGGATTGTTCTTATCCAAATAAGAATGAGAGAAATTTTCTATCATTGTAGCCTCATGAGATACATTCTATCTCACTGAAGCCCTTGAAAAATATAGAAGTTGGTTGAAAACTAGAAATGGCAACCTCTTTTGATGAAAAATGAAAAAAAAAGAAAGAAAGAAAAAATGATGAAAAAAATGAATAATTTAGTAGTGAAAGCCTCCTTGAGGCACTATTGAGTTGGCTTGCATGAAAACTAGTTTTTCAGTGTGAAATACCTTGAGTTGATCCACCCACTTCTATTACACAATTGTACAAATATCATACTACACGTGTTATTTTTATATTCTCAGATAGCTTACTAACAATCATCGAAAGCAGCTTGTCAAGAACATGATAAATTTTCATGATAGTAAGGTATGTGTTTCTTGCATTAATTCATAGTAAGCATTTAGAATTTAGTGTATGATAATTGGTATTTGACATAAACTATTCATACAATATTGGCAAGTTAGAAAAAAATAGAACATGTTGTTCAAAATTTCAAGAAACACCCCCTTCTGCCCTTAGTTGCATGGAAACTTCAAAATTGTGAAAAAGACAAAAAAAAAACTAATTTTGAGATAGACATGGCATAAATTCTATTTGAATTAGTAGGGTAGATTTTATTAGGAGAATTACAAGTTGATACCCCACAAATACTTCATAAATATGAAGAGGATAATTTGGAAAATGCACTTGAAAATTCTATTTTACTCCTACTACAGTAAAATAGCAACATACAAAACAAAGAATAGGATTTAAACAAAAGGATGGAGAAGATATTTTTGATGTTATGGAAGGCTTACACACCCTATATATGGGTTGACACTAGAATATGTAGCTAAAGTTTGCATAGGAGGCCATTTTGGCATGTTTTTAACACGTCTTCGGAATGAAATAAACTATGCCAAAATTCTTGAAAATACTACAGAATAGAAAAAATATTAGGGCACATAAAATATCAATGTTCCTAAAGCTCAAAATCATCCCACCACAAGTAAGTACATCCCTCAAAAAGGTTCAAAATTGATTTTTTGTCAATTTTGTTTCAAAGGTGCAAAACAGTAGAAATAGGTATCCAAGCTGAAATGTTGTCAAGATAGAAAATTCCACTAGTAGTAGTGCATCTACCAAATATGGTTCCATTAGAAAAATACAATAAGGATATTGCAATATGAATCACATGATACCAAGCCTTTAAGAGGTACTTTGCATCACTAAAACTTGTAGAAGGGTAGAAAAAGAGTCAAAAGTGCAGGAATTGCAAAAATTGCAATATTGAAGGATGAAAGTGCAGAAGTCAAAGTAATTGTAATTTAAAATTAAAAATTTTGAAAAATGCAATAAAGAGCAGGATAAAAAAAGAGAAGAAAAGAAAAAATTACAGAAACTACAAAAATTGAAAAATTGCAAGACAAGTGAAATACATGTGCTTAATTGCAAAATGCTTGGTGTAGTGCAGCAAGGAGAAATTTCTTGGGTAGCAGGTAATGTGACTTGTTCAACAATTTTCAAAAAAAAAAAAAGTATAGCAATTTCATCACATTTTCAAAAATTGCAGTACTTTTAGATTTTCAACATTTTGAACCATTTTTCAGGAAATTGCAACAATTTCAGAAATTGTAGTATCCTTATCATTTGTAAAAAAAAATTGCAAATATCTCTCAGGTGGCAAAGGATGTTTTTCACAAGGATAAAATCTGCATATTACTATGGCCTACTAGGATGCATGAGGACATGCATCAGTGAAATCTGGGGGGGATGATTAGGCCTAGAAATACCTCATTTTTACACTATGTTTGACATATAAAAAATTGCCATATTGCCAAACATGACAAAGTTAATTGCCAAATAGTTGATTAGAATATATTATATGTTAAGTTTTTGCATGATTTTATGTTAGGAACACTATATCCTTATTTTGACTATTTTTAAGCATTTTGTGATTGTTCTTTCTTGATTAAGTAGCAAATAAAACATGCATTTCAATTAGTCAAATGTGGTATGCTAATTTCCGTTAACTTCACAATTATGTTTGAATGTTTTACCACATTTTAAACTTGTTTGAAATCCACATTAGAGCTAAATTCTAGGACTGTCATAAATCTAGAAATCTGGAGAAAATAACCGTATAAAAACCAGCAAGCTGTGACTTTATAGGAGAACCTTGAAGTTTTTAAGCAAAGCATGAGGAAATATATGGAACAAGTTTAGAGGTACTAAATAAGACATATGAAATATTTAGAAGCACTCCCACATGGTCTAAATAGGTGGCAACAGGATATAACAGAGCAGAGATAATTGTGCATCACTATTGCATAGTTTCAGCATGGTTACTTGGTGACTAAAGTGTATAAATTTAGTAGCTAATAGGTATATGCTAAGTTTTAATTCTTCTTGTTGATATTTTAATGTTTTACCATGTACTAATTAATTTGAATTTTCAAGAAGCGTCAATATTTTACAACTATGCAACAGAGCTAGAAAATGCAGTAATTTGTCATATAAATTCTAGCCAGTAGCCAATGAATGGCAGGGCTTGGAATTTATTACTCAAAGCATGTAAAAAATATTAGAAGAACTTTCTAAGGTATAGGATAGAAATCCTACCTAGTTACCCCTTCTTGGTTTGCTATTTTAAACACATTTGAGCATAAAGTAAATATACAACCTATTATTCTAATGATGCTCCCGAATAAGGGGGAAAAGTGGCAAATTTGAGTCAAACAAATATTTGGGCATCCAAAATGGCAGAGAAAAGGTATGTAAGGTGGATACAGGTCTATAGGAATATTTTTAACCTCCTTCAATGCACTCCCACCACTATACACATATTCCAAGGGCAAATAAAAGATGCTATAGTAGTTTTGTCCTAAATTGGACTAATTCAGTTTTAGATTTAATTGGAAAATCAATGGAAAATAGCAAATAGGATATTTTGGGAACATATAGTAGGAATAAGACAATATAAATAATAGCTCCCTCATTGGTTGAGCTAAGATATTATGAAATAGGAGATAGATGCAGTAGATATCAAAGTGTAATAGTGTGTAGCAGGATTGTCCTACATAGTATGTAATGTTATTTTCCAGATAAATAAAGTGTAGTTTTCCATCATCTATTGTTATGCATGAGTGTGTTAGTATTTAGTAAGTATAAGAGATATTATACCTTCTTCTATAAATGGAAACAAGGGCCACTTCTAGGCTTGGAAGAAGGATTGATTGATAGGTTTTACCCTAAACTTTGCTACAGCAGAATTTAAGTGGATATTTGTCAAATTATTTAATTATTTTACACTAACCATTGTTGTAGCTTTAAGATTTATTTTCCATGTTTAAGAGTGAGCTTTCAAATTGCATAGATGTGTGGCAGATGATAGATTAGTTAATCTGTGATTTCTTTATTCATTTTTTAGCAATTAAAGTAATATGTAGCATTGTATTTATTTCTTCATTTCTAGAAACTTTTTTCTTGTATTTTCCTTTTGCTATCAGCTACTGTGACAGAAGATTGACAACCTTCTATAACATAAAACCGATATGTGTTTAAATTGTGTTTACTTCAAGCAACTTCCATTATGCAAATATAATTAGGTTTAAATTCTGCAACATTTACTTTTTTGTCATTTCAATTATTGTAAATGTACTTAGATTCCAATTTCTAGAATTTAGAATTAGTTTTTAATTCTTACAAGTTAATTTAGTTTCCATTCTATAGAATAGGTTTAGTTTGATACCAAAATTCTAAACCAACATTTGTTTCACCAAAGCACTACTTGTAATCTGAATGTCTGAGTTGTAAATCTGCCCTAACCTTCTATCATAGACAACCTTGGACACCACCCCGAATTTGAAAAATCATAAGATTAAATGATGCTATGTTGTGAATTTCATAGATAAATCTGGATAAATTACTAGTATAAATAACATTTTTTAGTAAATTGCATTTTAGTCCAATTAGAAAATAAGCAATAAACCATAGGAAGAAAAATTTCACAAGAGGTTGAAATTATGTCAAAGTTGTCTAAATTTTTTATTTTCAAAAATATTGGAATTTTCAAAGAATCACAATCATCCACTTCAAGCACTGCAATATCCTTTAAGAAATCATTACAAGGAAGAAAAAAAAGTAGTTCAACACCACTTTATCTTGACAAATCCATACAATAAGGACAATTTTACAAGATTTATAATTGTTTTTGGAAACCTATTATGGAAGGTTCACTAGAGAATCTAAGGAGATCCAGTAATGTGCTTCGCCCTAGTGCAACTAGTGCACCTACCAAAAATTTTCAAAATCCAATTCAATTAGATCCTAATCAAAATACTCCTATGAAGGTCATTTCACCTTAAGTGTTACCAAATTTCAATGGAGTTACATATGAAGACCCTGATATATTTTTATTTAATTTTAAAATTGTATGTCAAGCTAATGATTACACTAATGATAATCAAAAGCTCAAATTATTTCCTTCCACTCTTAAAGAGTTAGCTCTACGATGGTTTATTACCTTAGAACGTGATTCAATTAGAACATGGGATGAGATGGAAAACATATTCTTGGAGAGATACCATGAATATTATCAATTCAAGAATCAAAACGATGAATTTATTACAATTAAACAAGATAAAAATGAAATCTTAGAAGACTATCTAGATATATTTTATTTTGTTCATAAGAGATGTGGAAGTGTTGAACCTAAAATTTGCAAATTAATATTCTTAAGGGGACTGCAAGATGAATCTATAGATGCATTGGATATCTTGGGAAGAGGAGATGCAAATGCACTTGAATTTTAGGAAATCCTTAAACTCTATAAAAATTACTCTCATTCAAGGTATATAACACACAAAATTGGTAATGATAAACATGATTTGAAAGAATGCATGAAAGAGGCTGATATTTTAGTATATATTGATAAAACATAAGATGAAAAGAATGAATCTACTGAACCTTCAATCATCTATTGTTCAAAATGTAGTGAGAAGCAACACTCTCTTTATGACAGTCCTTTGAAGAAAATATTTATACTTGCTACATGTAGCATTTGTCAAAAAGGAAACCCTAAATATCAGTGTAGTTTATTACCAGAACTCAAAATTTTCTTTGAAAAACAATCTCAACCTATGAAAAAACTCAATTTTTTAGGACAAGGACAAGGGAATAGTTTTCATAAATTTCCATATCATAATGCTTCTCAATTTCCTACACATTGGGGAAATAATCCTTGGTATATGTCATGGTCTACTTTAGGTCCACTTCAACAATGTTGGAGTCAAACACCATGGACATATTCCCAATAATGGTCTCAACATGTTTGGGTGCAACAACAATGAAATCAACATCATCCACCATGGTTGCAGCCAAAACTATAAGGATATCAATGGGTACAACAATAAAAATTATACAAAGGGTAGCAACATTATCAAAAATAGAAATCAAATTTGCCTACTCATACCTATAATTTCTCTTAGGGACAAAAACAACAAAAATCAAAACAACCTTTGTTTTCAGCTCAACCTATGGCCAATCCCAACATGGTTAAACAAGCAACCCCTGTCTCTATGGTTGAATCAAAAAATATAGCCATAATAAATTGTAGTAACTATGATAAAACTCAGTTGTGTTCAGGTAAACCACTTCTTGAACCTATTCCACTTATTAGTGTAGAAATGGGAGTTAAAAAGAATGAACATGAAAATAAATCTACACTAAAATATCAAAAATAAAAAGAAGACCTCCCACAGGATAACTCATCAAAGAAAATACCATATTTTGAACAGTTTGAGATATCAAAAATAATATCTTGACAATCACATTTTATAAAGGAATTAGAATATTTAACTATTAAAATACCTTTAATTCAAGCTATTAAAGATGTACTAATCATTAATAATATTGTTCAAGAAATGTGTTTTAGGAAACCAAGAAAAAATAAGAAAGTATATCCTGAAACCATACAAAAAGGTGTAAAATTAGTTGACTTACTTGCCGGAAAACTTAATCCACCTAAGTATGATTGTCTAGGAAGCCCACAGTTTCTTAGAACATATAAGGAAAATTAAAAGAACATTTCAACTTTGGCCTCCATAGTTGTAAAGGATAATGAAGAAGATTTGGATAATGAAAAGTATGGATGGTATAAAATTGCAACTTGGATCATACAAATAAAAAATTATAGAAGTTCTATATATTCGAGGACTCACAAAATATCTCTCTATAAATTAACAATTTGATCACAATTTAAAGGTTGAGCTTGATATTAATAAGGATCCATGGTTTGCATAATTTTTGATGAAACTAAAAATTTCAAAAATACTACATATGAAAAAGGGAAAGGAAAGATATTTGATCTTAACATAATGTGCCATGATAAATTAGCATTAGTTGTCATTTACAAAATATTTGCATTACTTTAATACAAATAATACGGTCATCTTATTGATTTTTCCTTATTTATAGAAGCCTATAGATATTTACCATTATTGCATATCTAAGAAGCAACATTGAGGTCCTTTCAAGGTTATAAAATACTTGGCCAAGTCATATCTTGATTTAATTTATACCAATCTATGTATACCCATGGATCTAAGTTACAATAGGATCAAGTACTTTCAACTCTTTGCTGATGATCATACTCAAAAATATGTGTATATTTTTAAAGAGTAAATATGAAGCATTTTCTATTTATAGTAATTTAAGGCCAAAGTAGAGACCTCCATGGGAAGAAATATCCATGTCCTCCACTGATATTTAAGGGGAGATATACCCACAATGAGTTTTCAACTCTTTTGAAGTAACATGATATTCAACAATAGTTGGTAGCAACCTACTCACCATAAAAAAATGATATTGTACAAGGTAGAAATAGAACAATCATGTAAAAAATACTAAGTATTTTTAAGGGTTCACAACTTGAAAATTATTTTTGGTTAGAAGGAGTACATGGAGTAGTATACTTACTCAATCAATCTCCCACTATATCACTTGAACATATCACTCAAAATGAAGCATGAGGAGACAAACCATCAATATGTCATCTTTTGGTATTTGGCTATACAAAATTCATGCATATTTCAAATGAAAAAATATATGAATTGGATGAAAATATTAACAATGCCTCTTGCTAGGATATAATGATGAATCAAAAACCTACAATGCTTCTTACTAGGCTACTAGATGCAAATTGATTTTCAAAGTCAAATATAAATCAAATGGCAGTATTCATAAGTACAAAGCAAGACTTGTAGTAGAAGGATATGCACAAAAGGAAGTTATATATTATGAATATTTGTTTACTTCTGCAATAAAAATAAAATCTATTATAATTATCTCTTCTCTAGTTGCATAATTTGGATGGAAAAATCATCAATTAGATGTACAAAGTGCTTTTTAAAATGGAGACTTAAAATAAGGTATTTATATGACTCAACTAGAAGGATTCATAAAACTTGGACAATATACAAAGGTATGTAAATTTATTAAATATATTTATGTTCTCAGACAAGCTCCTCGAGCATGGTACATAAAGATAGATAAACATTTTGGAAAATATAGTTTTAAAAGGAATCTATATAATCCAATTTTGTATCACAAAGAGAAAGGGAGATATATTGTATTCATAAATTCATATATAGATTATTTGGTCATAATAGAATTTCTAAGAGTATTTTTCTAACTACAAAAAAAGACTTGAAGAAACTTTTGATATGACTAGTCTCAGGTTATTTAATTAATATCATGGTTTATAGGTAAAGGAGAATTATCATCACATATTTGTTTCACAAAGCAAATATTCTAAAAATATTATTAAGAAATATCACATGGAATATTGTAATCCTATACAAACTCCTATGAAATTAGGTTTACAACTCTCATGTTTGGATTCTTGTCCTCTACTAAATGAAACACTCTATCGATAGTTAGATGGTAGTCTCATCTACCTAACTTACACAAGAATGGATATCATTTTGAGATTGAATTAATATTCATATTTCATGCAAGAACAAAAGATGACACATAGGATTTCAATAAAGAGAATTCTAAGATATATATAGGGCACTATTGATCATTGTTTATAATTCAAGAATAGTGACTAGTTCCACTTAACAAGTTATACATGTGCATATTACACAAGTTGCATTGATAACCAAAAATTCACCTTTGGCTATGTTTTATTTCTAGGGACTACACCTATATCATGGGAAAACAAGAAACAATAAGTACTTGATTGATCCTCCATTAAATAAAAATACTATGTAGTAGAGGGAGCTATCTATGAAGCAATATGGTTGAAACATATGTTAGAAAATACGGGAGTACCACTAGATAAACTTATAATCATGCATTGCAACAACCAAGGAGTACTAAATCTTGTTCATAATTTTTTTTTCCATGAAAGTACTAAGCACATTGATATTTAGTGCCACTTCATCCATGAACATGTTCAACATCAAAACATCTATCTCAAATTCTCTCCTACACAATAACAATAGGTAAACATCTTCACCAAACTATTGAGATGAGTTAAATTTGAATAATTTCCAAGTTTCCTCCCTAATATGTAATAAGTGTGGTAAAGGTAGGATTTATTACATCATATATAATTTGAATATAAGTTGAGTAACCACTCAACATATGGTTTGTACAGTTGACTAGGGGTTAAGGGTAGTTGTAGGTTTTTATGCCTTATTTGTGAAAGTATTGTATTTAAATACCCTTTCACTTTCATAGTATAATTTATTCAAAGCATTAAGATCTAATAATCTCCATCTTCTATTGAATCCAAATTCATCCAAAAAATTGTCCACAAACTTCCACAATACTCTTGCTAAGAACATTCTAATCAAAATAAGCACATCCACATAAGCATTGCAATAAAATAAGTAATTAATGAAAGAATAAAATATTACAATATGAAATGGAAATGCATAAATATATATTAATCTCATAGATCATAATACAAAATCATAATACATTTCAAAGGGGAAACCTCGTAAATAGAAATTTGATTCAATTTGAAAAACAATACATCCATCTATGCTCCTTACTAGGGTTATGCATGGTGGTGAATATTTGTCAATTGGGCTAATATTAGGATTTTCAAAATTGAAAATTGACGAATATGAGGACCCTCAACGTCGGTCCATTCGCCTAAAATTTTCATGACCAATTTTTTTCTTAGGGTCAATTAACCATAATATATATCCAAACATAGGCATATTTGTACTTGTTGGAAAGCGCTTTTCGATCCTGGTCTAATGGTGGTGTTATTATGAAGGTTTAAGGTGATTTAATAGGTCAAAATTTATCATAAATATGACTTACTGTTTAGGGATTCAAATGCCCCAAATTTTGGTGTGAAGATGATTGATTTGATTTGCTTTTGATTCACCAATGATTCACCTTGATTTTGATTAAGAATCACCATTTTTTTACAAGTACATTTTGAGTCCAACCCCTTATGCATAACCCTACTCCTTATATTTTTAAATACTTTGTATAACCCTAAACCTAACACTAAAGGATTTTATTACATGCATAATTCCACCCAAGTTAGAATATTCTACCAAACAAAATAGGTATATTATTTGTAATATTTACATTAAATGGCACCATTTGTATGGGTGCTTCTAATGCCACAAAGTATTAAAAATAAAAATATTATGAGGGTATCCCCACATTAGAAAAGGGATTATTATATAATAGTGTTAGTATAGGGTCTGAACATACCCTTCTCCTTCAAAAATATTTATCCTCAATGTTGACAATGATGAAACTATTTCCATATTTCATGGAGGGACTCCCAAGTGGCCTCTTTAGGTTTTAATCCTTACCATTAAACAATAACATTAGTGATGACAAGGTGGTAAAGGGTCCATGATCTCCTATCCAAAATCCATTTAGGCTCAAGGATGATGAATCCTTATTCATCCAACTCTATTAATGTATATTGTACATAAATCTTGTTACCATCAACCTTTTTTAGGGAGGATACATGAAAGACTAAATGGATCATACAAGTTTCCAAAAGGGTCAACTTATAGGTGGTTGATCCAATTTGCTATAAAACCTATTGGAAGCAATGTATTTGGCTACAAGCTTCTAGCATCCATGATGTTGGAGGAACAACTATAGGGATACTAGTGGAGAAAAACCATGTCCTCAACTTTTAAGCTATGCTCATAATATTGTTGATTAGCTTGTTGATGCATATGGTTTTGGACCAAATCAATATTTACCTTATATTGTTGGTATGCTAGTTGAGAGTGGAATCGACAACCCAAACCCTAGAGCTTCCTAGAATGTAGGAGAATGGTGTTGGTGGAGGAATACCATACACTACTTCAAATAAGGTGATTTTGGTAGTAGTATAATATGAAATATTATACTACCATTTTTCTAGAGGAATATATTGAGACCATTGTGTAAGGTGTCCTTATGCAAAGAAATAGAGGTATGTTTCTAAGCACTTGATAATTTTAGTTTGGCCATCAATATGAGGGTGATAGACCAAACTCATATTGAGTTGAGTGCCCTACAACTTAAATAGTTCCTTTCCAAAAATGACTAGTAAAAGTAGGGCCCCTATATAACATAATAAATTTGGGCATTCCATGAAGGAAAAAAATAGAGTCTAAAAATACTTGGGCAACTACATAGGGTATGTAAGGATAGGCTAAGGAACAAAAATAAACATGCTTTATGAGATAATCCACTACCACTAGAATAAATTATTTTCCTCCTAATTTGGGTAACCATTCAATGAAATCCATACAAATATCTTCCCATGCTTATTTTGGAATGAGCGAGGGTTGAAGGGTTATATGGAAACAAATAGTTTCACCTTTCATACATTGGCACCTATCACATTTTGCCATAAAATTTTGAATAGTAATTTTCATTCCATTTCAAAATAAAGTATGCTTGGTCCTTTCATATGCTTTAAGAAACCTAGAATGTCTAACCATTGGAGATACATGCATTTTCTCTAATATGAGTTCTCAAATTGTTTACTTTCAGGGAATAACTAGTCATTCATGTTATCTCAAGCCTTGACCATCCCAAATGTATACAAGGCATTATTTGGACTTTGCTTGTAGTTTTTTGAGCAATAGTTGCAAACTAGAATCCTTGGTCATTTCTTATTTGAAATGTTTGATCCAATAGGGAAGCGGTGTAGACATAGCATTTAACAATATGTAATATTTATAATTTTTAGATAGTACATCATCCACTACATTATTCTTTCCATTTTTATTTGTGATTTCATAATCATAGACCAACAATATAGATGCCCATGTTTGTTATTTAGGTGTGTCTACCCTTTATTCTAAGAATTACTTAATACTTTGATGATCAGTTGTGATTTAAAAGTGATGCCCAATAATATTTGGTCTCTAATGATTAACATCATATAAAGTGGCTAACATCTCCTTTTCATAAATATATTTTCCTATGTGTTATCCTAAAAGTGCTACTAGTGAAGGCTAGTGGTCTTCCTTCTTTCATTAAATTATCCCAATTCCATTTCTAGAAGTATCATTTTCAATTACAAAAGGTTTAGAAACATTAACCATTGCTAACATTGGAGTGGTTGTCACTATATTTCCATAATTATACATAAATTTGTGGTAATATCTAGTGAGTGCCAAAAATAATTAAAGTCCCTTTTGAGGATTTTGACCATTCTTGAACAACCTAAATATTTTTTAGGATTTGCTTTAGCTCATCCTTTGGTGACATTGTGACAAAAATATTCTAATTATTGCAATCCAAAAGAACACTTTGACCTCTTGGAATAAATATAATTCTTAAATTAAAGTTGTAGTGTC
The DNA here is from genome assembly GCA_028583015.1 of Wollemia nobilis. Classification (NCBI taxonomy): domain Eukaryota; kingdom Viridiplantae; phylum Streptophyta; class Pinopsida; order Araucariales; family Araucariaceae; genus Wollemia; species Wollemia nobilis. The sequence continues at coordinate 1,441,644 of JAQPPZ010001711.1, read as the reverse complement.
GAATCCAAATGTTGGGGATGTTCCTCCAAAGAATAATTGTAAATAAGAATATCATCAAAGAGGACTATAATAAATTTATAAAGAAAGGGCCAAAAATGGAGTTCATAAAAATCTAAAAAGTGGAAGGTGCATTGATCAAATCAAATGGTATAACCAAGAATTCATAGTGTCCTTCATGAGTCCTAAAAGTAGTTTAGGATTGTCCTCATATTGGATTTAAATATGATGGTATCCTAACCACAAATCCAATTTTGATAAATATTGAGCACCATACAACTCATCTAGCAACTCATCAATTATTGTAATGATAAATTTATCTTTAATATTTATTTTATTAGTTCTTTGAAATCTACACACAAATGCTAAGACCTATCATTTTTCCATACCAACAAAACTAGAGAAGAATAGTGACTAATATTAGGGAAAATAAACCTTGTAGCTTGAAGTTCCTACACTATTTTTCAATTTGAAGGATAAACATTCAGATAAATACTACTTGGAAAGTGCTAAATCACATGGTCATGAGTATTATTAGGTGGTAGGCCCTTGGGTTCTTTAAATACTATATCATGTTTTTGAAATAGAATTTGCAATTCCCCCTTATGGTCTTTGTCCTCATCATCTAAAGCTTGTATAGAAAATAGTTGTGCCACAACTCTATGGGATGACTTTTTCAATAATTTTCCCATATTAGGAGATTAAACTAGATGAGTAGCCCTAACCTTTACAACCCTTAAGTTGTATTCAATTCCTTGTTGGCTAGATTTCATCCATAACTTAAAAAATACCATAATACTAGACCCAACATCATTAACCACTGTGCTCCTAAAACATCACATATGCCTAGGAGTAATGAAAACATATTCTCCATAAGATTATATTCCTCTATTTGTATCTTAACGTTTCAACATTTTCCTTTACAATGCAAAGTTCTTTCATTGGCAATTATGAGTTCAAAGGAGTTACAAGTATTAATATAATAATTTCCCTTTTTTGCCACCCTTGGGTCAATGAAGTTATGTGTGATGCTATAAGAATTATTATCCATTTTTATTTAGTGTTTTATCACCTTCACAATATGGGGTGTTGATATAACTTCTAAGGCATGCACCAAAACTTCTAGTTGAGATTCTTTTAGGGCTTATAGTTGTTCTAGGGGGTCCTATTCTTGATGATCCTCTTCCACCTCTAAATATTTATTGGTTCTCATCCACATCCAACAAATGCAATTTTTTGTGCATACATTTATGTATTAGGGAGTACTTCTCATTATAGTTATACCATAGACCTTGGGATCTTCTAGTATCCATATCTTCTCTTGTCAACAATTTTATGGTAGGATATTTTTTGGGAGTTTTGGATGTTGTCTTGGATGAAAATGGTGGTGGGGATGTAGAGAATTTGGAGGTGTGTCCCTGAGCCTTAAATTTTTATTCTACAAATCTAGCCAATTCTATTGTCTATTGTAATATTTTTAGCCTTAAAATTTTGACCTTATCTTTAATTCCATCCTTCAAACCACTTACTGAAAAAATTTAGAATAATTTGGAATGTAAGCTAGTGGTATAATTGGCCAATTTTTCAGATTTCTCTTGATAGTCTTGAATAGTTGAAGTTTTTTTTAGTTTAAGAATGGATATTATAAAATATTCAAACTCACTAGGACCAAATTGAGTGAGTGGTTGTTGCTTAAATTCAAGCCAAATAAAGCTCGGTGTTTACTTTTCTGAGCCCTTGAAACTATTACAGGGCATGTGATTCATGATGGAAAGAAGAATTATGAGACACATATACTAAGAAATATTGTGAAGACTAAAATATTGTTCTCCTATACACAACCATCCCTTAAAATAATTTCCATAATAATTTAAAAATTCTAATTTGGGTAATTTAAATCCATTATTATTGTGGGATTCCTACTCTTGATTTCTGGGTCCTTCATCCTTATGGTCATAAGAATCAAATCAACCATATATGTAGGTTTTACTAGTTAAAAAACCTTCCAAGCCTATACTTTTTCAATTTAATCATTCCTTCATGTCCTTATTTTCCCTTAATTGAGTTCATCCCTTAACTAACCTCCCAAATGCTCCCCCTATGAAGTTATTTGAGCAACAAAAATTTGACCAATGTCTTATGCATTTTCATGTTCCCTAGTGCATTTAGCCATACTCTATGATTTATGACCTTCTAAGAGGACTTACTAAAAGTAGAATTACAATTTTGATAGTTACTATTTTTAATAATGATACAAAAAAAGTCTTTGGATCCTATATATCAAAATGATCACCTTGAAGAGATGATTAAAATGGGCTAGGCCTATAGATGATGTTTTTTAGCACTCCATACTTTTTTTCTAGTCAAGTGTTGTCTTCAAGTGTCATATATTTTTCTCCTAGAGTCTAGGTTCACTTAAAAATTTAACTTTTGTCTAACAACCCCGTTAGTAGGCCCTACAATGTGTATCACTAACAAAGATTCTATCTAACTCTATAACTCATTATTTCTAATGCTTGTCTTAGAAAAATCTATGACTATAACTTCCCTTACTATTATCATTCAAGTTTGTAACTAACAACTAGATTTATTTAAAATATTACTAACTTTAGATTTGGCTAAAATTATAAATGATTGTTACTAAAAAACCCTATCTTCACTATTACTTTCAGCATAATTTCTTATCTATTTTAGTTCAGTAAATTCTATGATATTGAAGTCTCTTCAATATGATCACTTTCTTTGATAGGGTCTTTTTCATATTTATGTTAAACATTCAACATAGACAAGGTACTCTAGGCCAAGTTTTATACATTGTCCATATCCCTAAATTATACAGTAGTGACAAACGATAAATCTTGGACCAATATTTTAGGCCACTACTCATGGAGGATTCCATGCATACCCTTAAGTGTATTATCTGCCTCTCTGATAGTATGAGAGGGTGATCTTGCTAAGTGTTATGCTTGATGTACTATAGATAGATACATGGAAAAAAATATTTTAAGGGATAAAGGTTTCTCCTAATCCTAGGGAGGTCTCTTGATATACCTGAAATATGTGGGAGCTCAAGTCTATATATAGGTGTTGCTTAAGGCCTAGGTATTGGATTTTGATTGTCCCTCACTTCACTCAATGATTTATAGGCAATCTATATTAACCAATAATTAAAAATCCTCTATGATATTTTAAAAACCCCAACATAGGGTTTCTAACCTATTAGACTAAAATAGCAAAACTATGGCTCAATGTTTTTAATCAGATAGTAAGCAAAAAAATAAATACATGGAAAATTTATACCTAACAATCAAAATGGTAGGGCAATAACTATCACAATCATAGTAGAATATGGTTCTAGAAAGAGCTATAATACCACTTGTTAAGAACATTATAATTAAAATAACCACATCCACATAAATATTGTAATAAAAGCAATAATTCATAAAAGAACAAAATATTGCAATACAAAATGTAAATGCAAAAATATATATTACTATCACAAATCATAATACAGAATAATGGACCTCTTTGTGGAGGCAATATCATAAGAAAAACTTTGATTCAATTTGAAAATATACATCCATATATACCCCTCATATATTTTAATACTCTTTATAACCCTAAACCTAATGTGCAAGGGTTGCCTTACATGCAGAATGCCACATGATCTAGAATCTTGTACCAAATAAAATAATTATATTATTTATAATAATTACATTAAATGACACCACTTGTTTAGAAAATTCTAATGCCATAAACAATTATAAAATATTACATAATATCATTAGTATGAGATCCCCACATCAGAAAGGGGTTTGTTACATAATAGTGTTAGGATGGGGTCCTAACAACTCTATAATATGCTCTATTAATGTCCAACTTTAATATCATTACTTCATCATAATTTCTTATTATTGAATGTAGTACTTCATAGATTGTGATTAATGTTAGAATTTCACAATAATAGACATGCAAAGCATTACACAAAAGATGAAGAGAAGAGTGGAACTAATTGATTTATTTCAAGGATCAACTTTGTATAAATAGCAAAGTTGATCATTGAGAGTCATTGGATTACAACAACTCATCAGACCTGATGAAGACACCATTGAGAGTTCTCCTGACACATGGAGGAGTGGAAACTCAAGTGTGTATCCTAGTGGAACTTAAGAGAATATTCACTTATTCTAACACCCCCCTTAAGTGATACTAGGGGAGATCATACAAATGAGTCTCGATGACAAGGCCTGATGAGGTACTCATGTACAATGACTTATTTTTGAAGAGATGGTAAAAACCAATGGGAAAAACCATCAATCAAAAGGAATTAATAGGCTTGTCTTCGTATGGCGAAGATTGTCCTCTTAATACAATAATTAGTTGGTGAAAAAAACCCTATGGGAAAAAACCAACTATGAGAAGAAGAGAGGCTTGTCTTTGTATGGTGAATATTGTCCTCTTTTACAAAAATAGAAAGATGAGTCCCAGCAACTTGGCCTGATTAGGTACTCATTTACATTAATAGTTGGTGAAAAAACCCCTGTGGGAAAAAACCAACTATGAGAAGAAGAGAGGCTTGTCTTCGTATGGCGAATATTGTCCTCTTTATACAAAAAAGAAATATGAGTCTCGGTAACTTGGCCTGATTAGGTACTCATATACAATATATAGTTGGTGAAAAAAACCTTGTGGGGAAAAACCAACTATTAGAAGAAGAGAGGCTTGTCTTCGTATGGCGAATATTGTCCTCATAAAACCAATCAATGCAGTTGTATAACTCCAAGATTATCTCGCAACTGAAGGTAACGTGGAGAAGGAAATGACTTGGTGAAGATATCTGCAATTTGTTTCTCAGTTGGAATATATTCCAAGTATATGTTCTCATTCTGAATATGTTGCCTTATGAAGTGCATGTGTATTTCAATGTGCTTGGTGCGTTGATGCTCAACTGGATTGCGTGCAATATGAATCATGCTTTGATTGTCACACCAAAGAGTAATAGGTTTTTCATGGGTGAAACCAAATTCTCTCAGAATTTGACGAAGCCAAAGAGCTTCCTGACTTGCCAAAACTATTGCCCTATATTCTGCCTCTGTAGAAGATAAGGCTACTGGGAGGAAAGAAAAGAGAGGGCGGGGGATTTTTTTATTCCCCCCCCCCCAACAAACTTTCCGACCGGGGGGGGGGGGCGCCCCCCGGGGGGGGGGTTTTCTCACGAGAGAGGGGGGGGAGGGGGAGAGAGAAAGAAAGACAAAAAAGAGAGAGGAGGGGGGGAGGGGGAGGAGGGGGGGCCCCCCCCGGGGGGGAGAAGCGGGGGGGGGGGGGGGGGGGGGGGGGGGGGGGAGGGGAGGGAAGGGGGGGGGGGGGGAAAATTTTAAAAAAAAAAAAAAAAGGGGGTAATTTTTTGGCCAGGGAAAATTTGTTTTTGTTTGACTTATTTGAATCCCAAGGAAGTAATGAGCTAGACCTAGATCAGCCATTTCAAATTTTTAGAGAGGGAGTCTTTTATGGTCTAAATGTGAGTGAAGTTACTACCAGTGAGAAGAAGATCATCAACATATAGAACAAGAATGGTGATTTTGCCTTCATTTCTCCAAATGTAGATTGTGTTATCAGACTCACAATGAGAAAAACCTATGGAAAGAAGGAAGGAGTCCATATTTTCATACCAAGCTCTAGGGGCTTGTTTGAGGCCATAGAGAGACTTTTTTAGCCTACAAACAAGAGAGGAGTCTTGAGTGAAACCAGCAGGTTGTTCCATGTATATTTCTTCTTTTAAGTCCCCATGTAAGAAAGCACTTTTTACATCCATTTGATAGACATACCACTTTTGTGAAGCATCCAGAGCAAGAACCAGTCTAATAGAATCCATTTTAGCAATTGGAGCAAAGGTTTCTACATAGTCAATACCTTCAATTTGAGAAAAACCTTTTGCTACTAGATGAGCTTTGAGTTTTTCTATTTCTCCAGTAGGCCCATATTTTGTTTTGTAGATCCATTTACAACGAACTAACTTCCTTCCTTTGGGCAAGGGAACTAAATCCCAAGTTTTATTTTTGATTAAGGAAGAAAATTCGTTTTCCATGGCATCATCCCATTCTTTGATACCTGTTGCTTCTTTGAAGGATTGAGGATCAGAGGAAATAGACTAACAGACAAGACCAGTGCCTATGGGGTTGGATGATCTGGTAGATGGAAGATTTTGGATGTAAGGAGTAACTTCTTTAACAATGGTGCAGGCCCATTTTGGCATAGAGGAAGGAGTGGAAGGAGTTGAAAGACATTGAGTTGGAGTTACAGGTTCCTCATCTTGATTATCAATGACCAAGTTAACTTCAAGAGTTGGCTCTTCATAATATTGAGGTTCTACTATAGGAGAAGGCTCAATGGAGGAAGAGGGTGTTTGAGGATCTTTTTGAGGGAATGTTTCATCAAATTGGACATTCCTATGAAATAAGACCTCATGAGTTGAGGTATCAAGAAGCCTGTAAGCTTTCAATTCTTCACAATAACCGACAAAGATGAGCTTTTTGCTTTTCTTATCAAGAGCCTTCCTTTTCTTCTTTGGGATGTGAGCCCAAGCAATACACCCAAAAATATTGAAGTAGGAAACATCTGGTTTTGAGCTAGACCATGCTTCTTCAGGAGTTAAATGGTCAAGAGCTTTATGAGGTGTGCGATTTTGAATATAATTGGCATAGTTAATAGCTTCTACCCAAAAAACTTTTGGAAGATCTCTTGAATGGAGCATACAATTTGCCATTTATTTTAATGTCCGGTTTTTCCTTTCTGCAATACCATTTTGTTGAGGATTATGGGAGACAGAATGTTGATGAATGATACCATGACTTGAAAGAAACATGGAAAACTCATTACTGCAGTATTCCCCTCCATTATATGTGCAAATCTTCTTGATTTTGCAAGATGCCTGATTTTCAACTAAGGCTTTAAAAACTTTAAAGTGGGATAGAACATCACTTTTATATTTCAAGAAGTAGACCCAGGATCTTCTAGAAAAATCATCAATAAAGGTTAGAGCATACTTTTCTCCTTTGAAAGAAGGTTCTGGAAAGGTCATTAAGTCACTATGGATTAAATCTAGAGGGGATGAGGCTTTTAGAGAACTACTTGGGTGGAAAGGATCTTGATGTTGCTTTCCAAGAGCACATCCAGGACAAACTCCATCACTAGAAGAGACTTGGGGTAAACCTATTACCATATCATGGGTGCTCAAATCCTTTAGGTAGTTGTAACTAATATGACCAAACCTTTCATGCCAAATTTGGCTTTCAAGATCTCCATGAGCCACAAAATAGGAGGCTCCTTCTGGATTTTGGAAACCTTTGAAGTGAAATAGATGAGAGTTATGATCAATATTTCCTTTGGCTATAAGAGAATGGGGATCTTGAAAGTCTCTTATCTCAACTCCTGTTGGAGAGAAGAGAACAATTTTCCCCTTTCCAGAAGTACAAATTTGATAGACGGAAAGGAGATTTGTGGCAATGTTTGGAACATAGAGAAAATTATTTATAGAGCCACCATCAATGGTTATGTCCCATTTTCCTTTGATAGGGATAAAGGAAGAGTCACCCACTTCTATGCTACAAGTAGAGCTAGAGGAGATAGAAGAAAAAGACTTATCTAAAGCAGTCATGTGATGAGTAGCTCCAGAATCTAGGACCCAAAAATTAGAGGAAGAATTGGAGGTTTTTCCTTGAACATTAAGGGCTTTTCCTATTTGATTTTTATTGTCTATATTTTGATCCTTTATAGTTGCCTCTAGTTGTTGTAATATTTTCCAGCATTTGTTTGTAGAGTGACCATTCTTTTTACAATGAGTACAGGTTATGGGGGTCTTTTCCTTCTTTTTAATTTTTTCTTTAGAAGAGGTGGAGGCTACTAAGGCTTTAGAGGAAGAGGAAGAAGAAGAGATTTCATATCTAGCAAGTTTTGTTTCTTCCCTAGTTAATCTATCACAAAATTCTTCTAAAGAAGGCATTTTAAAGGTTGCACCAAGAGCATCTTTGGTAGATATAAAGGTGGTAGAAAAAATTTGAAAAACACCATTTAGCTTAGAAAGGATTAGATAAATGCATTCCTCTTCAGTATTTTTCTTCCCACTACCTTTGTATTGAGTGAGGACTTCTTTGAACTTAGTGAGGAAGTCAAAAATACTACTAAAATATTTAGGAGACAAAGATGTTAGTTCGACTTCTAGTTGCATTGATCTCATCTGATCTACTTTCCCAAACAAGGTCTTTAGTTTCTCCCAACTTTCATGAGGAGTTTTGCAATCTGTAATATGAAACCACAAACTTTCATGAACATTAGAGCTAATAATACCCATTGTTTCGTGCATCTTTCCTTTATGAACAAAAAATTTATATTCTTTCTCAAATTTTGGTTGCTTTTCTTCTAACAAATGAGTAAGACCTTTTTGAGAGATAAGATTTAAAATTTTAGGTTTCCAAGTGTGAAAGTTATGAGGGGTGAGAGGTTCAATTGAATTCATCATTTTAACACAAGATAAAAATTGAAGTTTTAATTAACCAATATATCCCCCCTTAGAACTTCAATTAATTGATTAATGCAATTGTTTAGGAAAAAATATGAAGCTTTTCAATATATAAAAAACTCAATATACCCGCCCTAACGAGAGGGAAACTATAAGTATAATGAGGTTTGAATATTGTTTGCTTTTGAAATGCCAAGTCCTTTTAGTTCTTCTCAATACCCACCCTTACTTGAGGGAAACTGTAAGTATAGAGAAGATTTTTTCAAGGGGTGTAGGCTTGAAATGCAGAGAGTTCAACCAGTTTTTTATTTTGGATTTTCTCAAAACTTGCCCTTACTAGAGGGAAACTATAAGTGAGAGAGATATCCAAAATAAATAATGGATGAATGAAAAATATATGCCAGGCCTTTATACCAAGTGCCTCCAAAAACCCGCCCTTACGTGAGGGAAACTATAAGTTTTTAGTGGTAATGATACATGGAACGTAGGCAAATATATTTTGAGGAAGAAGACTTTAACTTTTTAGGTTTATGAAATCTTTATGAAAAAATTAATGTGTTGAAATTTTAAGAGATTAACACATATTTAAAATATTTTTGTTAAGGTTAAAGAAATAACAACTATGAATATGATAATTGAAAAGAATATTATATTCAACAATAACACCTTCTAGTTACTTAAGTATAACTTAGTGAAGTAGAAAAGGTTTATAAAGCTCTTCCTTAAAAAATTAATTTGAATAAATTAATAAACATTAAAGGAGATAAAAGAACTAATATGAATTTCAAAAAAAAAACTAGAACTTCTTTTTGGAAAATTATTATTTTAACAATAACAACTTATTTTAGAAGAAGATAAGTAGAATATAGCTTTTCCTTAAATATTAATTTGTGAAAAAATTAATAAACAAGATAGGAGTGTATTTTTAATTAGAGAGTGTATGCATATGAAATATTTTATCTAAAAAATTCAATAATTACACCTCTATTAAAATATAATACCTAAAAGGAAAAATACTTTGAGGAGAAGATAGAGAAAATTATACAACCCCCCTTAAAGAGACACAAATGTGCATTAAATTGCACATAACCCCCCCAAAAAAAATTATATAATGGTTACAATATGACTACGACTTATCAAAGGCCCTTTTAAATAATTAAAAGGCTCTTTGAGGAGTCAAAATTAATACTTCAAAATTGAAGTTAAATAACCTTTATAAAAAAAATGAAGGAAGATTTAAACAAAGCCTTACAGCGTCTGAGAATTAGATGCACCCGAAAATTACAAAAATGTGAGCTCTTTTCCTTATACGCATCACTGGTTCGAACCAGATGGCAAATAGCAAACAGCAGAAAGGAGGTTCCCGTTCAAAGGAGGTTCCGAGGACGCCGAGAAACCCAAGACGCCACCTGCGCAGACAATAATAAAGAATCCAAAGAATATATAAAGTATATTTTAAAAATAAAATTATTAACCTTCCTGTAGATATAGACTGTCAGGAAGAAGAAGACGTCTGTTGTAAGCAAAACAAAAAAAATGTGAGCTCTCTTCTTTAGATGCCTGGTTCGAACCAGTCGGAGGCAAGTAGCAAAAAGGAGTATCCGAGGATGCCGAGAAACCTAAGACGCCACCTGCACAGACAAGGTTAAAATATCCAGAGAATATATAAAAGATATATTAAAAAAAAATTATACTCTTTAGATCTCTGGTTTTTGATCTTCCGAGACGTAAGCTCGGAAGGGCCACAGAGGGGAGCGGTCTACTAGAAGATAACAGTAAAATAGTTGAGCGCTGCCTCTGAAAAATATTCCCTACAGAACAAGTTATATAAATAAAAAATTGCTAAACTTTAGATGAATCACGGATTGAAAGACTCGAACCAGAGACGATGAAAATAGTAGAGCAAGTGTGATTTCTTCTATCAGGTGAAGAGTATAAATGGAGCATCTTGCTATTGAGCACCGGATTTATTTTCACCCAGTGAGAAGATATGGAGATATGTTGCAACAGTGCCAAGAGTGACATGGAGGTCATCGAGAGCCACGTCGCGGGTGGCGCGCCAAGTATTAACGTAAAAAAAACACACATATTCTAATCTAAAACTTACGGATCTGGTTAGAGACAAGAGTGATTCACTGAATATGTTAGCATTAAAAATATATATATTTAAAAAAAAAACTATCACCAATATTAGAGTCAAAGGTGGAGCCACGTATTAAGAGGCAGCGCCAAAAAAAATTTGGGGCTATGAAAAAGGACGCAGCTCCAATCAACGATTTGGGCCACGAAAAAAAATACGTAGCGCCTCTCTAAGAGGTTAAAGATAAAGATGCTATCTAAGCATTGATTGCTATATTGATTTGAAATGAGGGTTGAGCTTTTGAAAAATAAAAAAGGGTTCTTCCTTTAGAAATTACAGCTGAAGGCATACAGAATGTAAGCCCCAAAATGAGTAAAGGAAGAGCGGAGAAAATTTCAAAAAAAAAACTCGAGCCTGAAACAATATCAGTTTTTTTTAAAAACAATACATATATTATCAACAATAAAGATTTTTCTGAGAAAAAAAATATGGATAAAGCTGACTACTGCATATATCAAGCAAGTTAGTCAAAAAAAATCCAAAGCAAATGAACCAGATCCTAGAACCTTCAAGAGTGAATGCTAGCAAAATCTATCCTGCTCTGGTACCATGTTAGAATTTCACAATAATAGACATGCAAAGCATTACACAAAATATGAAGAGAAGAGTGGAACTGATTGATTTATTTCAAGGATCAACTTTGTATAAATAGCAAAGTTGATCATTGAGAGTCGTTGGATTACAACAACTCATCAGACCTGATGAAGACACCACTGAGAGTTCTCCTGACACATGGAGGAGTGGAAACTCAAGTGTGTATCCTAGTGGAACTTAAGAGAATATTCACTTATTCTAACAATTAATCCATCCTAAATTTGTCTTCCTTGGACATATCCCTCATATTATTTTCATATTATATTTGAAGGATATTTTCCAATCTTGATGCTTTCACCTTTGTGATGATTTTACAAATGGAATTTTACAAGTTGATTGGTTCATAATATTTGAAACTTTTTATTCATTTTTTTGGGGGGGATTAAAACTATAAAGTTACTATTGTATTCCTTAAAAATATTACCTGACCTCAAAGTCTCTTACAGTATAGCTATCAGATCATATTTTACTATCCTCCAAATGGATTGATAAAATCCAATTTAGAATCCATCTAGTCTCGAGTACTTTCTCTTTCTAATGATATCCTACCTATTATACTTTTTTCATACATCCCTCATTGTCATCACTTGTCATCATTATTTGGATGTGATCCAATATTATCATAATGGCTTCTATATCTTCTTCACTCTCTTATGCAAATAGTATTCTCAAGTATCTTTTAACCTCTTGTTCTATTTTATCATAAATTTTAGTGAGTTGACCATCATCCATTTGTATCTCCTTAATATTTGCCAAATTTATATGCCTTATTATGGAAACATGAAAAATATTATGTTCCTTTCCCCTTAATTTAGCCAATTATTTCTATATTGTTTCTTCTAATAATCCTCTTCTTTTTCTAGTATACCATAAAATTATGATTGAAACTCTTTCTCACTATGATACAATATTGCATCCATTCCTCTCTAACAATATTCTTCTTCCAACTATGATATTTCTTATTTAAGGGCTTCTTTTTGTATTAATATATTCTCAAGAACCTATTTAATCCATACTTCTATTGTTTTGATAAATTTTGAATTTAGTTGCTACCACATACATCTTTAACCCATGTATTAGATAATTCCACTATTCCTCTATTACGTCAAAGATATTAAGGTGTTGTAACCACATAAACTCAATACTAAAAGGTATATTACTCCTATTGACTTCCCAATATAGAGGACCAATGGATTATGGTCTAATATTGATCTTGGTAATATATTCAAAGAATGTTATAATATATCCACATACCATTTTAGTAATAGGAGCATTATCTCAAGATTCACTTGAATAAATTATTTCTTAATCTCTTATTGGTCCATGTAAAATTTTTGCCATCCACTTCCATATTTAGCAAACCACTTCTTGATATAAATTTACATAGGTCTTCCATACCTTCTAAGTATCCTTGAGTTCTTGTTTCTTTTCTCTAGGTATAAGTGGAGTATTCAAATCCTCAGCTACCAACCACTTGATTCCTATTGCATATTCTCTTATTTGCTTCACTTCCTTCCACAAGTATTTACTTTTCTTACAATTACTAGGAGTATCTACATTTGAAACTAAATAGATTACCTTGTTTTGACTATAAACATCATAATTTATTTTTCCCTTTGAACACTACCTTTCCCTCCAAAAATTTTGAATTACATGTTGTTGCTAATCCTCTTACAACACCTACTACTTCTAGTTTCTCATTGTTTCCTTTCTACCAAACACTTTATTTAACTCCTCATGTATATCAATTTTATAGAGAAATAATATATTTGGTTAGTTATCCCTTATCATGGATCTCACCAACCTTTGTTTGTTAGGGAAATTCATCCCCTTAAAATTCCATGTTATCATTTTTATTTCACCCTACTATTGATGGGATTCTTCCCACCCACAATTATTCTTGATTTTTTTTCCTCTATTAGATCCTTCTTTGTCTCTTTTCTTCTTTTCTCCCCTGATGAAGTTCTTCCTACTTTTGTCTTTGGTTACAATCCTAGATCTAGATGTTTCTTTGCACTTCTTTTCATTATCACATTTAAGCCTTCCTAATATCTTATCTTCATTATAGATGCCTATTTATCCTTTTTTTATTTTCTTAAGGACTTTTTAATTATGGAAGGGTCCACTTTAGGTTGGCTTTCTTATATTTCTTCATTTGTAAATGAGTATTACTTTTCCTTCCTTATCTCCTCGTATTTCTTTTCATTGTTTTCTCCCTCCTAAACTAGTTTCCAATCCTTTACATATTACTTATTTCCTTCTTATAAGTGTTTATTTATATGTACCTTGGATTTATCCTCTTCCTTATCTTTATTTTCAATGATTTCTCCTTCCCCTTGTAATAGTTCTAAATCTTCTACATCATTCTTATTCCCTAATTATCTAGTGTGTTTTATCTTTCTCCTACATTCTTCTCTTCATATTTTATCCTTATTTGTATCACTTGTCTATTTCTTACTTTCACAACTTTAATCCTCCTCTAGGCCTTCCTTGTAATTTTGTCCTATCTTTTCTTTTTATTATTCACATAGTCTTTGGTTAAATAACTTATCCTTCTATATACTTTGTAATATAAGAGGTTATTTTTCATATATGATAGGTTGATTCCACTCCCCCCATTTTGAAACTAACTAAACATGATCAGGACCTTATTTTTTTTATTCTTTCATGACACACCCCCTTGGAAAAAACTTATTTTTCTATCTCTTATTATGTAGTCTAGTGATATGCATATTCTAATATAATTTGCTATTCCTTCTAAAATTTCTTCCTCTTAGATTTCAAATCATAATATTGGAAGTCTAATCCATACTAGAGCAATATCAATTCTTTAATTATCTAGGTTGAAGCCTATTGACCATTTTTTGAGGAATAATACTACTCTATTTTTGAACCAAGGTCCTCTACATAGGATCTATATATATTATTATTATTATTATTATTATATGAAGGATGCCATAAACAGACCTTTTGGGAGTATTGTGAATTCTACCCTACCTTTGATCTTCCATTGTCTCATGGCCAATTATTTTAATTATTCTAGATTTGGTTTCTAACCTAATAACTTCACTACAAAGCTAGTGTTTAGTTTTTTTATGTGGGCTATGTAGTATATTATTTGGAATATTCACTTTTATTCTTTATGTAATAGTTTTTTAGTGGATTGTAGTATTTTAATTTTTTTTCTTATCCTTTCTATCCACTTTTAACAATCTCTAACCAACTATAAATGTTTTTGCTAACTACTAGAGTATTATATTTACTCATATAGAATTAGTTATTTTGCTTCTCTTTACCCAATAATAATTCTTCTAAATCTGCACTACCATTCCAATTAGGTCCGATATCCTAACCACCTATCTTTTCCTCACTTTTTCTACACTTATATTTTTCACTTACAATAATCTTGATCCATCTTAATCATATCTTCTCTCTTTTGATCTATCCTCTTTTAGCTAGTTTCCAATATTTATTTCTTAACTAATACCCAAATTAAAATTTTCATCTAGGTTTGAATTCTCACTTTCCATTACCCAAATTCATAAACAAAAATATTTAAAAACTAAAGATAAAAAGGAAGAATATATCAAAGTATAAAAACTCATCAATGTGAGATTCCACTATACAAATGGTAGCCCTGAGTTAATAGATCCAACATTATCCTTAAAAAATAATAATAAGAGATTCAAGTTCTATTAAAGGTAGTAAATAGAGACCATATTCTCATGTCTTTAATAATTTATTTACATATCAAACAACATCATTCCATCTATAAGCTAAGCTTAAAATATGTGATAAAAATTTCTACAAAGTAAATAACATTACTTGATATATGAGCCTAATTAAAAATCTCTAATGGAAACCTATACACAATAGACAATATAACTTGATCTATAAATCCAACTCAAATTCTCTAAGAAAAACATCTACATAGCACACAATATCACACATTCTAAAAACCCAACTCAAAATATCTAATAAGAACCTTTGTATAGCAAACAACATCACTTAGTTTCCAACTCAAAATATCTAGAAAAACCTCTACGTACAAAATGACAACACTTGATATACAAACCTAGCTTAAAATCTTTAACAAAAACCTCTACATAGTAAACAACAACACTCAATCGATAAACCTACATTAAAATCTTTAGCAAAATTCCTTACATAGAAAACAACATCTCTTGATCTATATATCTACATAATATTTTCTAAGAAAAATATTTACACAATAAACAATATCATGAAATCTATAAATCCAACTCAATAGTCCTAATAGGAACTTCTACACGGCACTCAACATCACTTGATCTACAAACCCAAGTCTAATAAAAACCTCTACATAGCAAACAACATCACTCAATCCATAAACAACTCAAAATATATGATAAAAACCTCTACATAGTACACAACATAACTTGATCTATAAAAAATAAAATATTTGATAAAAATCTCTACATAGTAGAAAAAATCACTTAATATATAAACTCAAATTCCCTTGAACTTTAGATATCCTAGGGAGATATACAAAAGGAGATATTCCCAAGGTTATACCTTGCACTTCATATCAAAATCTATGTATGATATATAAAATTATGAATAAAATTGAAAAGTAGAAGAAATTAATAAGCATGAAAGTATTGGTAAAAACAAATGAGTGAGGATCATCAAACATTATAAATATAAAATAAAATCTCATTGATAATCATTTGGAAAACTAAAATCAAATATCAAAAACATTACCAAAAATAAAGGATAAGCCCATGAATAAATAAAAGTAAATGATGATTTAGATGGTATCTTAGAATATTTGAGGTATAAATATGAACTTCAAAATAGTCATAATATCATTATGGTGTATTAAATTATCTAAAGATAAAATATTATTATGTATATACACGTTTAGTCAAAATATAAGATATCTAAATGGGTAAATGATGATATAGTATATTATAACCTATGATAATATATTTAAAATAAATAAGTAATTAAATTCATGCTCAAATTTAAAACATGAATGGAAATCAATAAAATAGATTATGATACTTATGTATAAGAATAATAACTAATATACATTTATCATAATATCTCACTAAAGGAATAATCATATTGAGCTTTAAAATAAAAATATTAAATTTTTTCATACTATTACCAAAAAGGATTTTCAAAATTATTTCAACTCCATGTAGGAGTATAATAAGGTAAAAGGAAAACTTATGAAGGAAAAACTCATCTATTTTAATGATATTGTATTAAAATTTATAAAAATTGAAAAGAAATAGGAAACACATTTTCCAATATTTATATCAATTATCACATAAAGAGAAAGTGAAAACTTAAGAGAAATATATTGATGAGAAGCCACAAGAGAAAATTTTCTTACCATCTTGACAAGGGTTGTGGCCCAATGGATTTGTACAATTTTTTTTTGAAATGTTTAGGATATGTTAGAGATTTTTATATTTCCTATGGTTGAGAATGCATAGGAAAATACAATAAATGAAACCAATATCATGTTTATTGCATTTAATTTCAAGAAATTTAAGACAAAATACTTTCATAATTTTCATCCCCTAAGCATTTATAACATGATTTATTATATTATTTAATAATTATGATAAATAAATTGAATTTTCTTGTAGATTCTATCTCTTTTTTTTCTTACATACTCACATACCCTATGGTGGTGTGAACCTAGGTCTCTAGGATGTGAGGTCAAAGCCATACCATTATAGTGTCCCATAAGGATATTTTTTAGATTCTCTTATATTGGAGGAGCAACATGATTTATAAGAATCCATACATTCTCTTCAATCCATGAAAAACTGGATATGCTTTAAAAGCTATATATGATCAATGCATGTAAAAGAGTTATGATTCAATTTTTTGAATGTTATCCTATATGGTAGGATTAACTAACAAAAACTGGGGATGCAAGTGAATGATGATGATGATGGTAGAAGTGGTACCCTCAAATATTAGTGTTAAGAATATTTTCCAAATTAAAAGATATCATGTAATAAATAAATTATCTTCATCTTGATTTTTTTTTAATACAAGGGAAAAAAAATCCAATGAGGAATGCAAAAATACATTCAAATGACCTAGATGTTTTTGATGGATACAATAGCTTAGAAAAGCTAAATAAATATGGATGAACATAATATGAGAAAAAAAATGAATTAATTGTATTGTATATCTTTTGCTTAATTAAACCTCAAATATTAGAAAATGAACAATCAATTAGAATTTAGATATCTAAATGAGGAAAATATTATAAAATCAACTCAAAAAAGTTGTGGCCTAAGTTTCCAAGAAGTATTATAAAGAGGACAAAAATAAAAATTTATAATGAAAAGTATGAGTAATAGAAAATAAGTGGAAATATTTTATAAAAATGTAAGTGTAGACACCAAAACAGCACCAATCCGATTATGTGACTGCAAACACTGATCGCTTTGACAAACACAACCCCCAGGGCAGCCCTCAGAGGTTAAACAGTGGTCTTAACCACTTTCATAACAATTTTGTAAGGTCAAGAAGCAATTTGGCACACTTGGACACTTTGCCCAGTATTCATCTCACCCAGGGATGAATTCAAAATAGAATCTGTCCCACCCCAGGACGAATTTTGAATCCGTCCCTGGGTGGGACGAATTCTAAGCTTAACGGGCAAAAAGACAAATGGCACCAAGTGGCAGCCCATAACAGTCAGTTGATGACTCCTGCCTCGCACGCGTATGTAGGTGGACAGAGGGGTCGTTAGAATACTGTCACAAAAGGCATTTATCAAATCCCAAGTCAACGAAGGACTCCCCTCCCTCATGGGAAGACAAGACTGCCACATGGCGCCTATGACCAACACATGGCATTTGTGCTTCCCTCCTAAAAGAGACCCCATGGGTCTATAAAAGGTGGGACTTTTCTCACCCAAAGGAGACAGGTTGAAGGAGTTTTCAAGCAACGAAGTGCTGTCGAGTTGAAGACCCACTTGCATCCCTTTTGGTTCACCTTCCCACATCCACCAATCTCTTTTGCAAGGGAGGTTGTTGTGTGGTCGGACCTAAATCCAACACATGGACACCTAAACCAACTAATTCATTGACCCCCCCAATCCTAAGAGGTTTTGGGCCCATCCCTAGTGGATTTGCGCCGGAATCAAGTGCCAACGATGGGAGGCCCACTTGGGCACCCCTGCACTTTCTAGGTTTTAGAGCATTCTAGATTACTTTTTCAGGTGGCGAGATAAAATTCCTGAGGGTAGAGGCCAAATTGGGAGAATCCGACCATCTGGGTCGTCCCAAAATGGCCCCAATTACATAACCCCCTTGTTTGCAGGCGTTGTGCAGGTCTCAGGAATCAACATTGGAGCAGTAGCACGTCGGCTTCTTCAACACAGAAGAATTCGTCCCACCCAGGGACGAATTACAGTCAGAAATCGTCCCACCCAGGGACGAATTCCAAAAATCGTCCCACCCAGGGACAAATTACAGTCAGAAATCGTCCCACCCAGGGATGAATTCCAGTTGAAGGCAGATTGGCCAGCTGTCTCAGTGGCAATGGCCTTCTGGTAACATTTTCTGTCTTCTGTCAAGTTTTCAGGTTGTTTAGAATCATTTTGTTTACTATTTATATAAATGTTTGCATGCATCTTTTGATGATTTTAGAAGAACGAACACTTTTCACTTGCAGCAGGTGCTACTGACATATTCGTTGTTTCTTTGTTCACAGGAGGAGCAGCAAAGGTAAATCAGCGTAAGCGACGACATCGTCTTGGCCCGTCCATTCAAATGTGGGCACGCGAAAAGAGGAAGACTAAGTCACATATTGTAACAAATACGAATTTAACGCTCCTAGCCCCCAAAAATGGAGGAGACGTCTATGTAACCGAGGATAAGATATTTGAATAAAGAGGGCTATGATTTCTTTACATATTTTCTTTCATTTTCAAATTGTCTCCTTTCTTCATTTTTGTGCATAGGATTAAAGTGTTACATTTCGTCTTATGTTGCATAATTAGTGCTCCCTCTGCCCGGAATCTCGTGCTTTCAGTGGCGATCACGGTGGGACATGTTCCCTGTTTTTAAAATCATAGAAACTGATTAAATTTTTGTGTTTTGTGCTTGACAGGTACATTTTTTTTGTTGTAGACTGCTATTCGTCTCTGGCAGGGACAAATTTTATTCTGAAATTCGTCTGACCCTGGGATGAATTCAAATTCGTCTCTGGGAGGGACGAATTTTGTTTTGCAATTCGTCTCCCAGAGGGACGAATTCCTACCTACAGATTTTCAGAGCAGAAATTCAGAAGCAACTGGAGCAGGCAGAGAAGAGGTAGGGATTTTTATAATCTCTGTTAAAATTTCTGTTTCTATTTCTGTTTCTTTGACTGTTTTCATTTTTATCCTGCATTGCATAGGAAAAGTCATTTATGCTTGTTTCAATTTTCGCTAAATAAAATGAATCTCACACACTCCACACAACAATTTTAAACCAAGGAGCTGGTCGTAAGACCCCAGCCCTTGAGCAAGACCAACGGTGGGTTCATCACCACCTTGGCTTAGCTTTGCATCCATTTCCTGATTGTCAACTGTTGTTAGGCGTAAATCCTGACGAAGACAGACCGAGTGTCGCTGGGGTGATTCCCATGCGTGAGAGGATAAGTTTTCTATGGTAGGTGCCATTAACAGGACAATCCCCCTTTCGTACCACCTACATACCATGTACCTTCTGCTCTCACGTACCTATAGTCTCCCTCTCATAAGGGCGGGTATATAGAGAGGTTGGTATATCGGCCTGGTTGGTATATTGAAGGGGCTACCGTTTTGGGAGTTATATGAGCCGTCATAATGCATTTAAACGATCTTCAAAACCTACAAAAACAAAACAAAACACCAAAATGCACTAAACCAGTTTAGGGCACACCAATAATCCTTAAAAGAGATAATCACGGTTTTGTGAATGTG
This sequence comes from Wollemia nobilis, assembly GCA_028583015.1. Taxonomy (NCBI): domain Eukaryota; kingdom Viridiplantae; phylum Streptophyta; class Pinopsida; order Araucariales; family Araucariaceae; genus Wollemia; species Wollemia nobilis. The sequence goes on along the minus strand of JAQPPZ010001711.1, from coordinate 1,421,433 downwards.
TGTGCTTAATTCTGCTTAGTGTAGACAAAAAAAATCATAAACGAGATAAAAACTTATTTAGATAGCATAGAAGCACCGCAATGGTGTACACTCGTAGTCAAGCCCAATCAAGGGCAGAAGCTCCGGAAGGTACACAAAAAGCAGGCACAAGTCGCCTTCACTTTAGTCCTGAGGATTTGGTCATACCACCTTATAGGTCTAACCTACAAAAGAATCCAATCTAGAATCCTCGGTGGGGTATGCCTATTCAAAGCAGCCCCTTTCGGGAAGATGCCTTACATGTAGACCTTGACATAAATAGAGAATCACCTCTTGAAGTTAGGCATGAGTGGCCACCGTGCGATGAAGCGCTAGACAGGCACATCGTCCATTTGGAGGGGCAACGTGGATATGGCGTCCCTTCTTTACCTATCATCAGAACAGAGAGACCAAATCTGGAGTGCAGGGCTCCTTACATAGGGCGACCTAACTCCGCCCACCCACTTTACACCCGTGAAAGGGAGTACGAGGAAATCCATCGCATTCCTCGAGGGCAACAAACAACGTGGGAATCTTGCATTTCTGCACCAACAGGATATCATGATCACCCCTTATGGCCAGAACCTCGAGCACATACCGCTTACCTCGACAGATGGAAGCAACCCATTGAAACCTTAGACCAGCAAACTCGAGGTAAACACATAGAAGAAACATTCGAACCTCCTGAGCAAAATAGGGTAGACCAAATTGACCCGGTTGTCGCCAGATATACCGCCCGTCAAGCCCAAATCATGCGGCTTAAACAAAGTCATCAGGAGATAGAGTATCGACACCGCTTGGATAGAGAGTGCATGCAACGCGAAGCAAATGAGTTACGCTATGAAATACCTAAGAGGGGGCCAACCCCTCGCATCCAAAGAGCTAAACAGTATGAGAGGCGTAATCCGTTGGTGCAGGACAGGTCTCCACGACCTCGTCAAGCTCTGCCTCCAAGACCTCATAGATTCGAGAGGGAGGCAACTCCCCAAAACAATGATGGGTACCTTCAACAAGAGCTTGATCGGGGTCATAGGTTTCACCCGAGAGACTCCTCAAGAATTTTACGAGGAGTATGAACCGAGAAGAGGAATATGTTGAAACTCCCCATCAAGGCGGGAAGGATGCCATTCGGCCACCCCTCCATAGGCCTCCAGTTTACCGTAACTTGCAACAAGAGCGAACAAGAGAGGAAGAAATAAAATCTTCCGATGCATACCAAGTGCTATTGGAGTGTTTGGAGTCTATGGAGACAAAAGCTTCTGGGCATCAAAAACCCACATTACGTCTACTTCGCAGTAATCCGGTGCATCCCTCAGTGCCTACACCTCTTTACCCCGAACACTTCAAGTTGCCTCAATTGGTAGTTTTTAAAGGTGAAGAGGACGCATAGGAACACGTTACACGATTTCTAAGCCAATGCTTCGGCATCCAAGATAATGATGCATTGTTGCTTAGAACATTCATAACCACATTCGCAGGCCCTGCCTCGGATTGGTTCACACAACTGCCCAAACACAACATAAGCAATTTAGATCAATTAGTAGATGCGTTTCTTGAACGCTTTGCCTTCAACACAAGGAAGAAGGCATCACTAAGTGATTTAGCGAGCCTCAAGAAATTTGAAGAGGAAACAATGGCAGTGTATGGGAATCGATGGAGAGCTTTGCTTTCTAGGTTACCCTACCGTCCTCCTATGTCTGATCTCACACAGATGTTCGTAAAAAGTTGCTTAAAATCAATCTCTGGTCTATTGTTACTGTGACAATACGACATCTTAGAAGAAGCTTTGGCGCAAGCCAGAGTCATAGAAGATATTAATATAGGCGAAGGCGCAATTGCCAAGCCTAAGAAGAAAGAGTGGAATAAAACCACTAAAACTAGGACAACGCAACCACAACACACTACAGTCAACCAAGTTGCGATAAATGTTCCCGCGCCTGTGCAAGAAACGCAGCCTCAAAAGGCTAACTACCAGGCAGTGCCTCCTGCTTATGAAAGAGATAATAGAAGACAGGAGCAAAATTACCCGCATCGCCCTAGGAAAAATTTCACCCCATATGCAGAGTCTAGGGACTCCTTATTTGACCGCTTGTCAGCGGAAAATTTAGTCACTCTGTCGAAAATCCAAATTATAGACCCTAACATTCCCAATCCTAGGGGGTACAAAGAGGAATTGTATTGTAGATTCCATAGGCGCAGAGGACATGACTTGAATGGGTGTTGGAAATTCAAAGACCTAGTCCAGGATTTGATCGACAACAGAACATTGGTTGTGGACAACCCCATCGCACCAAACAACCGAGCAAATGGGGGTATTCAAGGACCCCTTGCCAGCCCACGAGGCATAAACAAAACCACTCCAGATTAACGAGGTGCGACAAGATCTTCCCACACAGGGATTTTTGGGAATGATTAGCATAGTAACAAGGAACAGAAGGTACCCGAAATCTGCCCCAGAGGTAGCTACGAAGGAAGTTCTGGCAACATCGCATCCTCAACAACGCCCAACGCAGTTACCTCCGCCTAGACCTAAGGTCACGATACGAACCAAACTCACGCAGAGTTTGCGAACCACGTCGGCTAGGCTGTCCATCTACGAGCTTATTCAACAATCATCTCCCCATAGAGAAGCTCTTATGGACATTTTAAAAGACATTGAATTACAACCCCACGAGGCAAATTCTTTCAATGCCTTCGTGGGACATGTGAAACAATGTACGGAGCCGGTCATCACATTCAGAGAAGATGAGGTCAAAACAATATCAAATGACATGGCAGATCCACCCCTGCACGTAATCGTGCGGGTCAACGAGATTCCATACAAGAGAGTGCTGATAGATACTGGCTCGTCCAGTAACATCATAACCACTACAGCCTTAAAGCATTTGAAGCTGCCAGCCTCTCACATCATAGCCTCCACGTACACACTGCGAGCTTTTAATGATGCAATATGCTCGACGATCGGCACGATCGTTCGCCGATCCGGGTAGGACAAAAGTCAATACCTACAACTGTGCCATGTCTTTGGAAGGTGAAATGGCTTATAATATACTTGCTAGGGCGGCCTTGGATCGGGGATATGAAATGTGTCCCTTCGATCGCCCACCGGTGCTTGAAGTATGCTTATGAAGGAGAAATACATGTAGTCCCAATGGACTTAGAGCCCTTCAAGTATTGCAATGCGGTACAATTCATACCTCAATCGACCCTCCCTTCAACGCATTTGGATTTCCAATTAAATCCATCTAAACAAGGTCCAATACCGCGAGCACCACTGGTGGCCAACAAGGCAAAATCCCAGCCAGGTGAGACTTCATCATCGGCTCCTTCATCATCAATGCCACCTATCATGGCCCAATAGAAGGGCAAGGGAAAACAAATCATGGAAGAGGTTAAGCCCTTAGAAGAAAGGTTGCCCACAATTTCAACAATAACAACAGAGGAAGCGGCCAACGCAACGGAAACCAAGATTCCTAAACCACCAAACATGGAATGGACTCAGGAAGGACTACCGTTTCCTCCCACCCAATCATCAACAATCACTGTTGAAATGGCCAGTACAGGCCCGGGGGAATACTTAGTGCAAAATGTTGTGGCAACCCCCACACTGGAGTCAGTACAAGACATGGGAAGACCTCGCCTTCCCATTGGAACAATCATCCCTCTAGGCTACCCACCGAACCAGACAAATTTTGTGTATGGGGGCTTTGATCATGGTCTTGAACCATGTCAACAAAAGGAAACAGACGAAGAGCCTTTTGTTGAAAACATCAATTATCTGTCAAACCCAGAATTTGCCCTAAAATATCTTGGCCAATGCAATTGGCATGGATACGGGCTCGACAAATATGAGCAAGGGATGCGGATCCTTTGCCAACCAAGATATCAGATGCCATATGACAAGTCAGGGATAGGGTTCAACCATCCCCTACCATTAGACATCTTGGTTGAAAATATGCAAGGCCTAGAAATAGGCAACAAGGGGGGATTGGCACAAGGTCCTTATGCCAATCCGAATACAGAATACACATTGGGAGACTACCTCCCATGGTCAACAAACACCCCTGGCAGCAATAGTAATCCCTCTTCTTTGCTAGAGAGAGGCAAAATTTCAGAGATTAATCCTCAAAGAGAACATCAACGACTGCCAGACATCTTTCTGAAACTGTTCCCCTTAGAGGTTCTAGATGAAATAACACAATCTCAAGAGAATCAAGTCCCTCCACTAAGAGTGGAACAACCGCAATGGGACCAGATTAATTCACTGGAACAGGAAGAGTCCTCAATGTCGCAAGCAACAGATGCTGAAGAGAATGAACAATTTTGGATCTATGAAAGTGATTCAGAAGATGAGACTGAGATGATCTATCTCAGACATGCGTGACAAAATCACCGTGCTCTAACTCATGAAGATCTAATGGGACAGATGGGTATACTATTAGGACATGAATGGCACGTAGACCCAACGAGGTGGGACCAAGTGTTAGACCTATGGCTCCAAATTCAAGATGAGCATCGTCCACCTCGAGATCCCATCATGACAACAGTGCCGAGGGAAGACCCTGCCTTCCTTTTCACACATAGAGATGAATTTGCACCTAGAGAGGATCCATTCGTGCCCGTTCCCGTAGAGCCAGATCCAGAGTATAGGGAGCATCTAGAAGAAACAAGTTATCACACCCGTGGTTCTGGAGACCAAATTCATTCCATCCACATGATCTCCATTGATTTGATCGCACCCATCCACAATCCGACCGATCCATCACGGTCATTGCATCTAGACATGGATGCCATCGACTGGGATCGTGTCAATTCACCATTGTCACCATCAGAGTACTGGCCTTTCGATGAAATGCTTCATTTTACCCCAAGGACAACTCAGGATATTTTTCAAGCTGAAGAGGGACCCGAGGTTCCAAACGCAGATCTTAACTCATCTGATGATATCCATTTAATCCCAACTCCACATCAGTTGGAGGACGAATCCCACATGTCAGTCGAGGAGACGACTGACGTAGACATCGACACAGATCCAATGAATCCACGGATTCTCAAGTTGGGGGTAAGCCTTTCCCCCGAAGAGCAAGCCAAATATATTGCCCTTCTCAAAGAGAAGAAGGAATTTTTTGCATGGTCGTACAAAGATATGCCAGGGCTAGACCTGCAGCTAGTCATGCACAATTTAATGCTTGATCCAAAAATCAAGCCTATAAAGAAAAAACTAAGAAAGATGCACCCAACAGTGGCCTTGATGGTCAAAGACGAATTGCAAAAGTTGTTGGATGCACAGTTTGTCATCTGTGTGGATTATCCGCCATGGTTGTCCAACATGGTTCCCATCAAGAAGCTTTACGAGAGGATTCACATATGCACCGACTTTCAAGACTTAAACAAAGCGAGTCCTAAGGATGATTTCCCCTTGCCAAGCATCGACGCATTGGTAGACGCTACAGCAGGTCACGAAATGCTCTCCCTAATGGATGGTTTCTTAGGATACAATCAAATTCGTATCAATCCTGAAGACCAACTCAAAACGGCATTCACAACGCCTTGGGGGACATTTTGTTATAAGGTCATGCCTTTTGGCCTTAAAAACGCTGGCGCTACATACCAACGTGCTATGACGTATATCTTCCACGATTACATGCAAAAAACTTTGGAAGATTACATGGATGATTTGTTAGCCAAGTCTCTCTTGCGCTCAGATCATCTCGGTGACTTAAGCAAGATTCTCGATCGCCTCATAGAGCATAAGGTCAGACTGAATCCCAAGAAGTGTGTGTTCGGCATCACATCTGGAAAACTCTTGGGTTTTATAGTCTCAAAGAGAGGCATCGAAGTGGACCCAAACAAAGTCAAGGCAATCCTTGAAATGGCTCCCCCAACCACTATCAAGCAGCTCAGAAGTCTGCAAGGAAATGTCACGTCGATTAAACGCTTCATAGCGCAATTATCTAACAAATGCCGATCCATGAACAAATTATTGCACAAGGGGGTCACATTTCATTGGGATGACGAGTGCCAGTCAGCCTTTGATGAAATCAAACAATACTTAGCCTCGCCTCCAGTATTGCCACCACCTAGACCAGGAGTGCCATTCTACTTATACATCTCGACCTGCGAGGTGGCACTGGGAGCCATGCTAGCCTAGAAGAATGAACTTCACAAAGAACAGGCTACTTACTATCTTAGCCGCACCCTAGTCAGTTACAAACTTAACTATGCATACGTTGAGAAACTCTGCTTGGCAGTGGTGTTTGCTACCAAGAGGCTATGCCACTACATGCTGAGCAACACTACGTATGTTGTGTCTAAGGAGAATCCATTGTGATACATGATGAGTCGTACTTATCATAGTAGTCGCACGGCGAAATGGATCATGTTGTTGACAAAATTTGACATTGAGTTTATTGGGCAAAAATCTATAAAAGGACAAGTCATAGCCGATCAACTAGCAGAGGCTCCTCTTGAAGACGATCAACCTCTGGTCATAGAACTACCTGATGATGGGGTCTTCCATGTCTCAGAATCGCCAGATTCTGATGAGCCTGAGTCTCAGGCCGACATAACCTTATTTTTCGATGGTTCTAAATGCGAGCAAGGTGGTGGCACAGGAATTGTATTCTTCACATCGCAGGGCGCTCCAATGCCCTTGTCATTTAAATTAAGCTTCCAGTGCACCAACAATAATGCAGAATATGAAGCCTTGCTCCTAGGTTTTCAGACAGCAATCGCCATGAACATCAAAAGATTGAACATCTTTGGCGATTCGCTGTTAATCATCAATCAAGTCAAAGGGGTATATCAATGCAAATGCCCAGTTCTAAAGGCCTATAAAGCCCTTGTGGAAAAATTCTTGGCAAAACTTGAGTGGTATGACATCGAGGCACTCCCTCGATCATCAAATCATTTTGCGGACACAATGGCCTCCTTGGGGTCATTAATCCCGTAAGACCTTTCCGGTGATATAACAACCATTCAGGTCAAAACCTTATCGCAACCCGCGATGGAGCGCGCAAGCTCAGACTTGACGACAGGAGTCCACATGATCCAGATCGAACCATCTTCGGATAATTTCTTTCAAATCCGAGACTGTTTGAAACGTGCCAACTGGGGGTCTTTCTTTTCCCCCACTCCCATTAATAGCGACACAACGCTATTCTTACAAGTTCTATCCCAATCAACATTTGTTAGGGAAGAACTTCAAAAGGGATTTGCTGTTCATACTGTCAAGGTTTCTGATAAACAGGACTGGTATTTACCCATAAGAGACTACCTCAAGTTAGGTAATCTTCCCTTTGGATTGATGCACGCTGCGAAACGAACATTCAAATAGAAAGCAACAAAATATGTCTTGATAGGAGACATTTTGTATCGTCGAAGCTATGACAGAATTCTTCTTCGTTGTTTGGACCAGCAAGAGTCCACTTGGGCAGTCACCCAAGCGCATGATGGTACATGTGGCGGCCACTTCAGTGGTATGGCCACTGCAAAGTGCATTCTTCGCATGGGCTATTATTGGCCATCTTTAGAGCGAGATTGTTGCGCGTATGTCAAGAGCTACGTGAAATGTCAACATCATGCAAATCTAATGCACGCACCTTCCCAGGACCTATAGACAGTCCAGTCTACTTGGCCATTTTCGCATTGGGGCCTCGATCTAATCGGAAATATCTCCCTTGCATCGTCAGGCCGTCACACGTTTATCATAACGGCCACAAAATATTTTACCAAATGGGTGGAAGCAATTCCGTTAACCTCAATGAAAGGACCCCGTATTGCAGAGTTCATCTTGCATCACATCATATGTCATTTTGGTATTCCATCCAAAATAATCTCGGATAATGGGCCATCATTCAAGAACAAAGATGTGCGTGCTTTAACCACAAAGTACAAAATTCAGCACAACTTTTCAACACCCTATTATCCGCAAGCAAATGGGCAAGCAGAGGCGTCAAACAAAATGCTAGTTGCCATCCTTAAAAAGACCGTCGCAGACAGTCATAAGGATTGGCACATACAAATACCACTTGCCCTTTGGGCTTATCACACTAGCATTCGGATGCCCACTAGGGCAACTCCGTTTTCACTGGTGTATGTCTCAGAGGCAGTAATGCCTCTCGAGTTGGAAATTCCTTCCCTGTGCATATCAATGCAGGAGTTCATCGATGATAACACTGCGCGGCAAGACCGATTGGACCAACTTACGTTGCTTGACGAACGACGCGTTAATGCTCTCAAGCACTTACGTATCTATCAAGAGCGGCTTAAGAAAGCTTACAACATGAAAGTTCACCTAAGAGACTTTCGGGTTGGTGATTTGGTTCTAAAGGAAAACCAACAAAACTCTAATTTGCCATCCCATATGAGGGACAAATTTGTGGCAAATTGGTTAGGTCCTTATGTCATTGATAGCAAAATAGGACCCGGGACGTACATGCTAGCTTCTCTTGACGGTATCAAGGAAACAAAACCCTTGAATATCAGTCATTTGCGACCATTTCATATCTAAGAAAGCCATATACCAAAAAAAAAAAAAAAAACTCCAAGGATTATCGCAATTTCTTGGTCAACCCAAAAAGCTCCAAGGATTATCGCAATCTCTTGGTCACCCAAAAAGCTCCAAGGATTATCGCAATCTCTTGGTCACCCAAAAAAACTCCAAGGATTATCGCAATCTCTTGGTCACCCCAAAAGCTCCAAGGATTATCGCAATCTCTTGGTCACCCAAAAAGCTCCAAGGATTATCGCAATCTCTTGGTCACCCAAAAAAGCTCCAAGGATTATCGCAATCTCTTGGTCACCCAAAAAGCTCCAAGGATTATCGCAATCTCTTGGTCAACCCAAAAAGCTCCAAGGATTATTGCAATCTCTTGGTCACCAAAAAGCTCCAAGGATTATAGCAATCTCTTGGTCAATACAAAAATCTCCAAGGATTATCGCAATCTCTTGGTCAACCCAAAAAGCTCCAACGATTATCGCAATCGCTTGGTCAAAAAATCAAGAAATTCAAAAAACAAAACAAAAAAAACTCATCAAAAACAACAAAAATTTGCATCTCATTTCTAGGCATAATCAAATTCATCAATCGAGATCTCTTCTCACACCGCATATTCACATTCACAAAATCAATCCATCAAAAATACAAAAATATGTAGCTACATTAAGCATTGCATCCACACATTGCATATTCATGGTTGTATAGGTCAAAGGCACCATAGGCTGCAATTGCTCTACTAGTCCATCTTGTTTCGCATTGTTCCATTTTACAAAAACAACAAAAACACCATGCATAACTTTTACCGCCCTACAGTCAGTGGTCTGGGAATGTACCAAGAGTTTCAGTAATTCAGTCATCATTTTCCTCTTTAGCCATGTAGTGTATCAAGTCGAACAGATTTTACGAAGGTAGAGTCATACTTGAAATAAACCTTGTTATGTAACATCCCAACACAAATCAAAACACTAAAATTCCCAAATTGTGTGAACGAAAGACGAAACCTGCAAAATAATCTAGGTCACCACAAGCGAAATGGTTACCTTGCTCATCCCCCTGTGCGAATGACCCCTAGAATGCTGAGAGTTGGCAAAAGGACAAGCATCCTCCCTACCCAATTCCCTAAGAATCCCTAAAGTTCTCAACAGTTGCAAAACACAAAAAATTTGCAAAATGTCAAAACTCCAAAATTTGACAAAATACAGTGCACACATCAAAGGGCACAAACGATAGTGATTTTCATCACTACATATCCCCAATCCCTTGCTCAAAAGAAAAACAAATCAAAATAAACAGTGATCTTATCACTACAAACGAGCAAGTATCCCAATACAATTGAAGAAAAGAAGGGAGTTGACCTTGAATCCCTGGAACTCTTAGCATTCTATATCATAAGGCAAGCTTTAGTACCAATTTGGTTGATAGCCAATGGGTAACAGAAGTAAACCTCCCGCATGACGATATATCTATCACATTAACTTGCGTACAGATCAATATTTGCATGTGGATGAGCTAGCTTATGGCATCCTAGATTACATCGCTGATTAATCTTAGTACATACAACAAAGGAATTCGTGGAGATAATTAGGTGATCCTCAGTACAGGTTCGGTTGAAATCCCATCTGGCACTAGCGGTATCCTAACAAATACCACTAAATGAACTCAATTGCACACACAGGGATATGAAATAACTCATGCTCCGTCCCGTGTCGCCCAGTCAACCACCGCTCCCTGCATACCCGTTGAAGCCACTCTCCAGCCTCAGGCCAGGCTGGACAGTCCCGATAGGGACGCAAAAACACCTCCCCTAGAGTGAGCTGAGAAAAGGCATCAGTGTAGTGCTCAACGGCACCTGCCCATCATCGACTATGCCCCTGCTCCGCAGACCGTCGCCACAAAACTACATAACCAATCTCCTCATCCTCCATCACCACCTGAGTCGTCCACGGTAACCCGGTAGGCCTCTCAATAGCTATGTGCTGCCAACCCCAGCATTGCAACAAAAAACTGCAACTGACACCCTTCCGCTGTCAACAGCGAACCCCATACAGCTCCCCGTAGAGCTGTGCCAACAAAGTATGTCCCCATCTCAGAATCAACGGTGCCTCTAACGGGCACTCTGCCAACTGCCACACCAAATCCAGTAGGTTCCACGGGAACCTCACGCCTGACGAATCAGGGAGAAGAATGTTAGAAATGAGGCCCATCAAGAATGCGTGCCTCACTCCTAACACCCCCTCTCCCCGCCACCAGACTAACCAAAATCCCGCCAGCCTGGAAATCCACCTCGGCTGTCTCCACTGGGTTTGCTACACCCAGCTGCCCCCCATGCCCAAAACATCTCGTAAGTATAGCAGTCCACTGATCAAACGACGATGTCCTAATAGGAAGACCATCTATCGAATTCGAAGCAACCGATAGACGTCCTCAAGAGTCATAGTCATCTCCCCTGTCGGGAGATGGAAAGTATTGGTCTGCGGATCCCAAAGCTTGATCAGGGCTGTCAGATATGCCTAATCCAAAACCATAGGCTCCAGTCAAGCCACCTACTTGAGCCCAATGGCATCAAGCCATTCCCAGTCATCATCGGTCAATGCCAACCGCGCCTCAGTAAATGCAGCGTGTACACGGTACCGGCTCCTAACAACTTGCAAAGCAAAAAAAATCAACACAAACACAACAAAAAAAATATATATAACAGATCAAATTTTCAATTCTAGGGTTTCTAACCTTAACTGTTAAACAAAAACATTACAAAAAAATCTTAAAGTTTTGAAAAGCGTCAACACAAAAAAAATACATCAAATAAAAGCAAAATAAACTCTAGGAACACTTACAGGTTTCACTTCGGCTCCGCTGCTCGAACCAGTGTGTGCACTCATGATAGCAGAGAGAATTCCAGCAGTGCTTCACTTCGCAGAATTAACTCCTCCCAGAGCTCCAAAATCGCAAGAAAAAAATGACACAAATGAGCCCAAAATCAAGTTTTGGCCATTAAATAGGCCTTTTGCACTAGAATCCATCCTTGACTGGGATGAGCGCTCTGATTAGTGCTCGTCCCACCTAGGGACGAATTCTCCAGCTGGAATTCGTCCCACCCAGGGACGAATTCAGGCCAGCACTTAAAAAAAAATCAAAAAATGACTAAAAATGCACTAAAAACAGACAATAAAATTTCCCGACAGGATTGCTACTGCACCTCACAACAAGGGCATACAAAATCGACATTGGAGTCACAAATTGTCACTATCATACTCCCTAAGAAGGCTACCATAGCCGGACCGCTCCATGGGAAGACGGATTTTAGACAATTTCATCCCCAAACGACATCACAAAAGGGTCAAAACCCACTCAAAAACAGTACAAAATTCAACAAAAACAAACAGCAAAAAACATTTTCGGACATAAGTGCTCTTGCACTTAACCTCTGGGCAAATAAAATCGATGGCGAGGTTCAAATTATCTCTCTCCTACTTCCCCAAGAAGGCTAACATAGCCGGACCGCTCCACGGGAAGTTAGGTTTTCGATGATTTCACCTCATTACGACATCAACAAAAGGGTTAACACCCACCAAAAAAAGGTCCAAATGTTGGAAAAATTGCACATGCTTAACGGTAAACCCTTTAAAGGCACCCTTGCACAAGTCATATTGGGTCAATCGACTCGTCGCTTCTCTCACGAAGGTCATTCCCTCATCGATTCGTCGCTTGAGGGGGTAGTCACACTTAGTCACCAACCAACAATCACACACCCAATTAAGGAAAATGACATGCATTCAAAGAATCATTGACAAATACAATCATGCTCCTGCTTGGGGTGGTAAACAAGCAACAATCAAATCAATCAAACACTTGGCATTTCGTGAATCATGAACACAAGGTTCCCCCTGAGGATAAAAACGCCCTTTGCCTGTTCATGACTGATCAATGTCTAAGTTCAAGTCACACCTCAACAAAACAGAGTTAATACTTGAAATCAAATTCCTTAGCTCGTCGAAGCAAGGATTCAAGAATGCATGCCCTTTCCATACTTGGGGCATCAAAAGTTGGTTAGGTTACCAAGAAACCCTAATCATTAGTGCTTTGGTTATCTATTTTTGCTCAGCACTGCGTCACCCGCAGCGCTTCCCAAAAAGGGGCATCTATAGACACCAAAACAGCACCAATCCGATTATGTGACTGCAAACACTGATCATTTTGACAAACATAACCCCCAGGGCAGCCCTCAGAGGTTAAACAGTGGTCTTAACCACTTTCATAACAATTTTGTAAGGTCAAGAAGCAATTTGGCACACTTGGACACTTTGCCCAGTATTCGTCTCACCCAGGGACGAATTCAAAATAGAATCCGTCCCACCCCAGGACGAATTCTGAATCTGTCCCTGGGTGGGACGAATTCTAAGCTTAAAGGGAAAAAATACAAATGGCGCCAAGTGGCAGCCTAGAACAGTCAGTTGATGACTCCTGCCTCGCATGCATGTGTAGGTGGACAGAGGGGCCATTAGAAGACTGTCACAAAAGGCATTTATCAAAGCCCAAGTCAACGGAGGACTCCCCTCCCTCATGGGAAGACAAGACTGCCACATGGCGCCTATGACCAACACATGGCATTTGTGCTTCCCTCCCAAAAGAGACCCCATGGGTCTATAAAAGGTGGGACTTTTCTCACCCAAAGGAGACAGGTTGAAGGAGTTTTCAAGCAACGAAGTGCTGCCGAGTTGAAGACCCACTTGCATCCCTTTTGGTTCACCTTCCACATCCACCAATCTCTTTTGCAAGGGAGGTTGTTGGGTGGCTTTTGGAAGCTTGAATCGGACCTAAATCCAACACATGGACACCTGAACCAACCAATTCGCCGACCCCCCAATCCTAAGAGGTTTTGGGCCCATCCCTAGTGGATTGGCACCGGAATCAAGTGCCAATGGTGGGAGGCCCACTTGGGCACCCCCGCACTTTCTAGGTTTTAGAGCATTCTAGATTACTTTTTTAGGTGGCGAGATCAAATTCCCAAGGGTAGAGGCCAAATTGGGAGAATCCGACCATCTGGGTCGTCCCAAAATGGCCCCAATTACATAACCCCCTTGTTTATAGGCGTTGTGCAGGTCTCGGGAATCGACATTGGAGCAGCAGCAGGTCGGCTTCTTCAACACAGAAGAATTTGTCCCACCCAGGGATGAATTACAGTCAAAAATCGTCCCACCCAGGGACGAATTCCAAAAATCGTCCCACCCAGGGACGAATTGCAGTCAGAAATCATCCCACCCAGGGACGAATTCCAGTTGAAGGCGATTGGCCAGTTGTCTCGGTGGCAATGGCCTTCCGGTAACATTTTCTCGTCTTCCGTCAAGTTTTGAGGCCGTTTAGAATCATTTTTTTCTTGTTTAGATAAATGTTTGTATGCATCTTTTGATGATTTTAGAAGAACGAACACTTTTCACTTGCAGCAGGTGCTACTGACATATTCGTTGTTTCTTTGTTCGCAGGAGGAGCAGCAGAGGTAAGGACTCATCAGCGTAAGCGGTGGCATCGTATTGGCCCGTCCATTCAAATGTGGGCACGCGGAAAGAGGAAGACTAAGTCACATATTGTAACAAATACGAATTTAACGCTCCTAACCCCCAAAAAGAGGAGACGTCTATGTAACCGAGGATAAGATATTTGAATAAAGAGGGCTGTGATTTCTTTACATCTTTTCTTTCATTTTCAAATTGTCTCCTTTCTTCGTTTTTGTGCATAGGATTAAAGCATTACATTTCGTCTTATGTTGCATAATTAGTGCTCCCTCTGCCCAAAATCTCGTGCTTTCAGTAAGCTAGAAACATGGTTTACATAGGTGAAGAAACTATGATGTTTGAAAAGAATAAAATAAAAAATAAAAAAATTTAATTTTGCTAATGGAATAACTTATAATATGTATAGGATAAAAAGAAAATTGTATATTCTTCTATAATATTACTTGCAATCACATTCATGGTATCCTTATATTTCTCTCTTTTTAATAAATGATGTTCAAAAGTAACCATAAGATATTTATGCACTCTTATAAATTCTAACCTTAATAACATATAAAATATTTACGTTATTGTGTTGTAGCCAGGTATTTTGTCACAAATATTTATATACATAACAATGCAACATCATTTGTTTATCTTTAGCATCTTCTTACTTCTAAAATATATAGAAAAACTCTTATTAGTTAATACTTCTCATTTTTTAATTTCAATTACGTAATAATAGCTTAGGTTAAATTAACTAGAGTTCCCAAAGGTAAAGATTATTGAGCCAACCTTCTCTTAGTTATTTGAAAATATCGTGGTTGATTACATGTTAATTAGATATTATGGCAAAATATGGAAGGGCTTGACTATCCCAGGTTTGGAGTTGGATTTTTTATTAGTGATTAAGAAGTTGCAAAGACTCCTCCAAGTGAACCCTTTGAGTAATATTAGATCTACTGATTATATCCTCTATAAAGGGGAGGTGAAATTTTATTACTCTATCAAATTATGGTATCACATGTTAGAGAAACAAGGAAGGGGATGGATTCCAGTTTTTAAAATCTAGATCAAAGGCCTTTAATCGAAAGTAGCCTTTTTCTTTTGGTTGGTAAAACATGATTTTTATGATAGATAATATCCATAAAAGGGGTATTCTTGTAGTGAATAGATGTTTCTTGTGTGAGAAAATCTAGGAATCAGTGCATCATCTATTCCTTGAATGCCCCTTCTCCCAATAGATATTGGGTGACTTTATGAGCCATGAGCCATATTTATGTCTCCTAGATGTTTCTAAATAGTATGGTAGATATATTTTTATAGTGGGAGTCACCATTTAAGAGTAAAAGGCTTATTGCTCTATGGAAATTTTATCTCCCTCATTTCCTTTGGGGGGATGGAAGGAGAATAGTAGAATATTTAAATATAGGAAGAGGGAAGTGTCTTCTATGGCTCTTCATATTCTGAGTGCAACAACAAAAAATATAAGAATCCTTAATTTTAAGGAGGTTTTGGAAAATAAAGAGGAAGAAGCAATTGCTCTAAGATGCCACCTTCTACCTCTATACCCTAAAAATAGATTAAGACCTTCTAGATGTGATACCAAATGGATGCCCCCATCCCATGGTTGGATAAAATATAACATGGATAGTACAACAAAATGAAATCTAGGGCGAGCATGGGCTAGAGGGATCTTTATAAAGTTGAATGATAATATATTACTAGCTTCTATTTAGCCTCTTCAAATTCAATCAAATCACTTTGTAGAGGCCTAGGGGTTTTACTTAGGAGCTAAATTGATAAGCAATATTAAATCTAGAAACATTATACTAGAAGGTGATTCATTCAATTTGATTAACATTATAAAAGACAACTAGGAAGGTGGATGGAGTATTGAGGATATTTAGGATATGACTAATGAAATGAAAAAAAACTTATGTTCTCTTCAATGTTTTAGTTAAAATATGTATATCATGAAGGGAATAGAGTTACCAATATCTTGGCGAATATAGGGGAAGAGGTTGAAGATTTCATCACTTTGAAGGATTATTTTCTTATCCAAATTACTAAATTTTTGGCTAGAGAGGATATTAGAGAAGGTATCGTTCTTGAGAATTAAAGGTGCATGGAAAGAGATTAGGGATTCTAAAGCTTTTACAGTGGTGTGTGGGGTAAAACAAAATGGTCCCCTTAGAAGGTGTGGAGTAGAAGCAATTACTATACCTACTCAAGTCAGCTCAATAATTTTACCATCAAAATTTTACAAGGCTTGAATCCATTCCACCCAAGGCATGATGCATTGGCTTTATGCTTTCACTTGTACTCAGATCTACTTTGTTTCCTTCCATTCTAACTAGTTCCTCAAAGTGGGGTTTAGGATTTACCTTAGTATGTACACCAAAACCATCCACTTGGGTTGTTTCATTTTCTAAATCTTGTGTACAACTAAAAAATTTGTTCCAATAATCACATTATCCTTCACAAAAGGTGTCTTGTAATTGTTTTTATTTTTAACTAGTGTTTTGTTTATTGTATTGGATGGTGAGACTGAAATGTAAAACCTTGTAAAAGTGACATGGCCCTTTCAATCTCCTTCTTAACCATTAAAAAAAAACTATTAATAATAATAATATTTTTTTGTACTATATTTTTTATATTTTAGCTTATTTTCTTATAATAAAATGTTTGAAAAAATCAATTATATAAAAAAAAGAAGGATCTTTTCTAATTTTTTTTAGTAAAACAGTTTAATCTATTCCCTTTCTTTTAATTTAATTTATTTGATTTAAAAATCTTCTTCGTAAAAAATACCACCCAAACTAATTCAACTATTATATTCGCATATTTAAAAATAGACTTTCGCAATGTGTAGCTTTTAGATTTTTTTTTTTTTATTTGTGGAAAACATCCCAAAAGGGATGCCACTTTCGGGTAAGACCCAAGGAGGCAGGGGTATCCATTCCGCCAAAAATGCCCGGGACTCGGACCTGGCCTACCACCTTTGACATACTCAAGGAGCAAACAAACACACAAAACCAATTTAAAAATAAGTAAATAACAACAAAAATAATAAAATAAAATAAAAAACATGCTCCTTGAGTGTGTCAAAAACAAAAGCACAACCAAACACGCACAATAAGATAAAAGAAACCACAACACAAACCACATAGAAAAACACAAGAACCACATAACAAAACACAAACAAGACAAAAACAACAAAACACTACAAAGACATAACCCAAAAAAAACATGAAAAATAAACACAACCAAAACCTAAAAAATTAAAAAATAAAAATAAAAAAAAAACAACCAACAACGAGACAATAAACAAAAACAAAAAACATAGAAAACACTCACACATAAAAACACAAAATAACACAAACAAAGAGAAACCCAAGAACAAGAACGAAAAAAAACACAAGAACAATAACAAAAAACATAAAAAAAAAAAAACAAAACAACAAAAACACAAGAACAACAAAAAACAACACAAAGAACAAAAAAACAAAACAAAACAAAAAAAAACAAAAAACAAAAAAGAAATAAAAAATGAACAAAACAATGACCTATCTAGACCAGAAGACTATTAAGGCAAGAATCAACAGAGGAAACAAAATAAAGAATAGAATGAGCTAGGGAACTAAAAAAAACTGAATGAACCAAAGAGAAGCAAAAAAAAAAAAACAAGAAGAAACTAGGTACCTTCGAAGCTGGAGCCATCCAAAGAAATGATAGAAAGAAGAGCTTCCCTAATTTGAGAAGCCCACCATATAGGAGGGTGGCCATAACAAGTAAGATCACCTTTGTCCAAAGCCCAATTAGCTAAAGCATCAACACTCTTGTTTTGATCTCTGACCACATGATTGTAATCAACTTTCAAAAATCCCATCTGGATTAACTGAATCTTCTCAATAATTCTTTTTATTCTCCAATCCACCTTATGATTATTAGAAGGATTCTTCAAGAGATTAATCATAAGTTGAGAGTCAGACTCAACTAACACCTTTTCCCATCCAACCTTAGTAGCCTCCTGAAGGCCTCTGAGGATACCATACCCCTCAGCAAGGTTATTGGAAAGAATACCCAAATTCTCAGCAAAAGTAAAAACCAGGGAGCCATCCGAAAGTCTACCAATTCCTCCCACACTTGGCTTTTCCGGGGTTCCCTCTAGAGGCTCCATCGGTATTGACTTTTCCAAAATCCTTAGGAGGAGGTTGCCAATTTCTATTCCTATCCATCTTACTAATACTCACATTCCCTTTAAGTTGGTTGCCCTTAGAAGGTTTAATCTTCAATATTTGCATCACTTGATCCCATCTTTGGTGGGAGTTTTGGGGGTGATTAAGGAGATGATGGACTGATTCAACTAAGTTGGCTATGGTATTTTGCCAAATATAGTGAATATCCTTCCTATCTTGATTAAAAATTTGGTTGTTCCTTTCATTCCAAATATTCCAAAGAAGAATGGTAGAACCCATCCAAACTAACTGCCTAATAAAATGATCAACACCCTCTTGATTAGGCCAATCCCTCCAAAGTTGTTCAAAAGTAAAAAAATTGGACCACTTTAAGCCAAGTAAAGTGGCCATTCTCCTCCATAGCTCAGAGGCTAAAGTACACTCAATAAAAATATGGTTGATATTTTCTACATTCTCTTCACACATTTCACATCTAAAAGGGCCATGAAAACCATGCTTCATAAGTTGCTCACCGGTAAGCACCCTACGATGCAATAAAAGCCAATTAAAGAACCTCACCTTAGGCCAGAGCTTTTGAGCCCACAATCGAGAAAATATGTCAGAAGAATGGTTGGGATTATTATGGCATAAGGTCAAATAACCTTGAGCAACTGAATACTCACCCTTAGTAGTGTTGTTCCATCCAAAACAATCTTTTTCATGGGACCAAGAGAGGGATCTCATATGAAGGATGCCTTGGATATCTTGTCTTTGCCTTTACGGGATTTGAATAAGCCAGTCCTGAATAGGGATCCAATATCTACCAACCTTTGAATTACCGGTATGGTACCGATAGTAATTAGCCACCTTTATCCAATTAGCTCGGTGAAGCTCCTCCATCCAAGGCCTCCAATCGGGAAGCCGAGTTATCAAAGGCTTGTGACCATCCCAAGAATCTGTCCAAAAATTTGCATGTTGACCATTATGAATGATCCAAAATAATTTTTTTTTATCAAATCCTCACCGGTCTTAAGAACTGCTAAAATGGGAGAACCTTTGGTAGGAAGTTGATAGCGAACAAGGTCTTCAGTTTGTTCTCGGCATATTTAGCACAGAGATTATTGGCCCAAAGAGCATTGGGGTTATGCAACATCCTCCAATATAATTTAGCAGCTAAAGCTTTGTTGTTATTAATTGAAGACCGTAATCCTAACCCCCCTTCACTCTTAGGAAGACATAAAGTATCCCATTTCACCAAGGCCCATTTTCTTTTCTCCTTAGTACCACTCCAAAGGAAACGATGACTGATTTGATCCAATTCTCGAAGAACAGCCTTTGGGATATTCAAAATGGAAGAAACATAAATAGGAATAGCTTGAAGGACTGATTTTACCAAGGTGATTCTACCCCCAGAAGAAAGCCACTTGTTGGTCCACTTTCCAATTTTCTTCTTGACTTTGTCCAACAACCAATTCCAATCTTTATTTTTTTGCCTTTGAATATTTATGGGAATACCTAAATAAGTGATTGGAAGAGAGGTCTTCTTATATCTTAGTTTATCCAAGACCATGGATTCTGTCTAGCAGAGCGGTGAAAGAAAATAACTTTAGATTTATCTTCATTGATCAACTGCCAGTAGCCTTAGAAAAATAGCTAATGATTTGCTTAATATTAGAAGCTTCCTTAACTGTAGCTTTACCTAAAAGAGTAGAGTCATCCACAAATTGAAGATGAGAGATAGGTCTAGCTCCATGAGCAATGGTAACTCCCTCAAGGGTTTTGTTTTCCCTCTTTTTGGTTATAGTCCTACCCAAGCATTCAGCAAGAATGATGAATAAATAAGGGGATAGCGGGTCACCTTGCCTAATACCTCTGGAAGCTGGGAAAGACTGAGAAGGCCTACCATTGATAAGAACTAAGTAGGAAACTGAAGAGATACATCCCATAATCCAATCCATCCAATCCTTAGAGAAACCAAATTGCCTCAAAACTTTGATAAGGAAGTGCCAATCCACTCTGTCATAAGCTTTGGATAAGTCTAACCGAATGAACATGGAAGGAGAATTTTGCATATCCATGGAATGGATGGCTTCTGAGCAAGAACTATCTCATCTACTATTTGACGTCCTTCCACATAACCCCCTTGCTCTAGGGAAATAATCTTATGCAAAAGAGGCTTCAACCTTTCTGCCATGATTTTAGTAATGATTTTGAGAAGAACATTACATAAAGCAATAGGTCTAAAAGATGAGATATGATCAACCTCTTGAGCTTTTGGAACAAGAGTAATATAAGTTTTATTTATAACCTTCAAAATTTCTTTGGCTTTCCTGGCTTCTTCCACCACCTCTAATAAATCAACATGAAGGATATCCCAGAACTCTTGGTAGAACTCAATAGGAAAACCATCAGGACCTGGGGTTTTCCCTTTTTGCATTTTAAAAACTACTTGTTGAAGCTCATTGATAGTAATAGGAGCAGTCAAAATAGAGTTCTCCTCAGAAGTGATAAGAGAAGGGATTGCTTGAAGAACATTATGTTGTGAAGCTGAGTCAAGGGGAGTAGCAGCAAAAATATTGGAAAAGTAATCAACAACAATAGAGTTCATGCCATCCCAAGTATAAACAACATCTCCAGAATCTGATTTTAAGGAAGAAATAAAGTTGTGAGATCTTCGAGCTAGAAGAGATTTGTGGAAGAAATTTGTGTTTCGATCTCCTTCTTTGAGCCATTGAATTCTAGATTTTTGCTTCCATAAGATTTCTTCTCTTTTTTCCCATTCCTCAAGCTGAGTTGTGAGTTTAATTTCATCTGCACTTCTCTTCTCTGTGAGGCCATCTAAATGGATTTTCTTATTCAAATTTTCAAGATGAGCAATAACTTCATGTTTTTTTATGAACATCCCCAAACTCTTTCCAGGTTCCAAGTCTTGATTTTGGATTTAATGTATTGCAGTATTTTGGCAAAATAGAACATCTTAGTCCCATGCCTAGGTTTACCTTCCTTCCACCATTGTTGCACACGAGGTCTGAAGGAAATGTCTCTAAGCCACATTAATTGAAAATGAAAAGGAGAGAAACTCACATTGGTTTTCCACATTTCCACCATGGTGGCCAATGATCCGAACCAGACATTATTAAGAGTCTTCACTTTAGGAATGTGACCATGGATTAAGAAATTTTTAGAGAGCAAAAACCTATCCAATCTCTCCATTATACAAGCTAAGCCTTGCCTTATGTTAGACCAAGTCATAAGGCCATTATCCGGTTGGATATCCACAAGATGGAGGTTTGCAATATATTCGCTCATGAGGTCAGTGCTTTTGTCCAAATTTCTATTTCCCCCCCTTTTCTCATCCCAGAGAGAGGATGGTATTGAAATCTCCTCCGATCAAGATCCAAGATTTAGGAAAATGAGAGATAATATGAGTAATATCCTTCCATTGTCTTCTTTTTTCCTCCAAAGAAGTCGGAGCATAAACAGTAATGCAGAGCATAATCTGGTTGGAATGTCTACTTTGAATAGCTATAGCCAACAAACCCCAACTGCCAACCATATGGTGAATAACTACCTCTTTTGGATCCCAAAGACAAGCAATGCCACCCGAAGTCCCTTGGGAGCCGAGGGAAACCACTTTTCCAGTTGGCCAAATTTTCTTGGCAATTAAGTCCATATCCTCCATTGACATCTTTGTTTCTTGAAGGAAAACAAGATGTGGATGATTTATCTGAATCATTCTTCTAATTTCATTTTGTTTTGAAAGACTCCCTTTGAGTCCTCTAATATTCCAAGTGATGATCTTCATTAATACCAGGGCTAAAAAATTTGGGAAGGGCATTAATCTTACCTTCCTCTACAAGCTTTTCACCTTCTTTTACCATATGATATTGATTGGTCTTGCGACCTACTTTTTGATTAGAATCCATCTTCAATTTTTTTTCCCTGTTTCTTGACTTATTCCAATTGAATCTGAGATGGCTTCTAACCTTGAAGAATGCTCGTACACAGCCAAAATTTTACTAGATGGTTCAACGGAGTCTATATTGGGACCTGCATTATTTGAAGTTTTGACATTTGAAATATTGTTTTTCTTGTGTAAATTTTCTCCTTTTTTTTCTATTGAAAACCTTTGATTTGTTGGTTTGTCTCTGAGTTCTTCCCTTCATATTTAAATTGTGTTTCTAAGATTTTAGTTTCCATTATTTCCTCTTCCTCACTTGGGACATCATTTGTGGAAAGGATTTCAAACATATTAGCAGATGACTTTGATTGATCCTTCATAACTGGTTTTTCTGAGTGTTCTTCTTCTTAGGTATTTGGAAACCTGCTGAGTTTATATCTTCTTTCTTTTGATCGGGAATTTTATTTGGGCAAGCAATGGCCAAATGACCATATTCATGGCAAATTCTACAACGAAAAGGAATGTTCTCATAGTCCACTACTTGCTCCCAAGTGTCTTCCCCAAATTGTAATGTGATCTTTTTAGGTAGGGGTTTGTCAAAATCCATTAAAACACAAATACGAGCATAAATAATATGTTCAAAATTTTGAGTACAATCAACAGTCATCATAAAAGTTCCTAAAGAGTTTCCAATTGAAGAAAAAATAGTAGGATTCCAAAATTCAATAGGGAGGCCAAAGAGTCTAACCCACACGGGAGCTATAGAAGGCATCTCTTCTTCGGCTTTAAATTTAGTATGCCAGGGCTTCATGAAAAGCCTTGCCCTTCCAAAAAACCAAGGACCCCCTTGAAAATTTTTCTCTCTATCTTCATTATTAGCAAATAAAACAAGAAAATAACCATTTGGATAAATAGAGATTTGTAACTCACCTTTAGTTTTCTAGATTTTTGCAGCCCAGACTTTGAAACGAGATAGACTCGGACGAAAACCCACGAACCGACAAATTAGTCCTCTTTTTTCCAAATCTTCAATGCCAGTCTGAATGTTACCCATATCAAGCTTAACAATAGGAGTTCCATCAGTTGCTTTAAGACATCCTGACTCCGTTTTCTTGGGATCAATCTTAGGCATTCTTAGAGGTTTATGGGAAGCCCTAATATTGATATTAGCATTGGGCTGAGGCTGTCCACCATGAAGGGCATCCCTAAAATTCATTTTTGGGACTGAGTCTTCGAAATTCTTACCCTTGATAGGGGTTTTCACAGTAGAATTATTTTGTGGGTGCACCTTAGCACCAGATTCACTTGAGATATGAGCCATTTTTTGATCAACTGCTTGAAACTTGTTTCGTGATCTCTTTAATCCTTGCCCTAGACGTCGTGGAAAGGTATGATTTTCACTTTTCTTTTGTGCAGCAAATTGGAAGCCGTTGTCACTCAAGTTCACGGTATGATCTGTTGAAAGACAAATTTCTAACCCATATTGTATCCCCTGCAACATTTCTTGCTAAAATATTGAGCATAAACCACAAAAATATTGGCCGCTAGGGCCCGAAGGCCCTAAAAACCAACCTCTGGAGCTGCTTGCACTCAACCCCAGATGAAACCCTCGCATAGCCGCTTGCCAAATATGTCGTTCACACATAGGGATGTGCTAGGATCTGTGTTGCTCCAAATGATATGAAAATTGGTGGAGACGTTCTAGGGTTTTTCAGGCATCTACCCTCAAAATTTCAGCTCAATCCGAGTCCGGATGAGTGAGATATGGCCGAAACGAGTTCGGCAGTTTGGGCAGTCCTATGAAAAATGCGTGTCTTCTATGTTTCTGTTCAGGACACTGTTTAATACAAAGCTTAGCATAAAAAACAAAGTCTAAGTAGCAAAAACGACTAATGTGGAATAACTAATCTTGAAAACCTTCTAATAAATAATTATACAAAACATAATAAATTGAATTCTTGAGTTTGGTTCAGCAAACACACTCTTGAAGATAAGTGTGAGCGTCCGCATGAGAAAGACTAGGAAGGAATTTTAATTAAATGAAAATTTTAAATATATATATTAATTAAATAAAGTGATATTTTTATAGTGATATAAATTCGAATGTTATATAGAAATAGTGGGGTGGCAGAGATCAACATGTATGACACTATCTCAGGGTAACAAATAAAAATAGTAGTCTAAAAATGTATTTTTGTATCCTTCTGCAGAGACACCTACAAGTTGTTGAACATCCAAACTACATTTAAATCACATACATTGTAATACTTCAACGCAACTTCGTAAAACCTATAAAGCGTTTTTTTTTTTTTTTAAACAGTAGTTAAACATAATTCTGCAACTTCTTCATTGATTAAGAACGTTGTTTACATTCCGTTTCAAATAAATATTAGTAAACAGTTCAACTATGGCATGTATAAAGGCACAAACGCAATCCCTTATAATAAAATTGGATCTATAATTGCAGACAGGAAACTACTTTTATCGATTTCAAAACTGGTAATATGAAACCACATAGTCTTTCCATCGTTTACTACGTGACAGAAAAAAAAAAGAATGAAACAAAAGATGAAAGACTTTAAAAAGACGTGATTGTATCGTAAAAGTTTCATTGCATTTCAAAGTAATTACAAATACAGGGAAGGGAAAAGGAGAGTAGAAATGTAATACTTTTTTAAGGTCAAATATGATACGCCATTTCAGGATACCAAACACGAATGATTTCCATAATTTCAAAAGTTTCATTGGTGGTTGTTTTGATGAGTGCATAGGAGGACATAAACTTTTTCTTTGGAGAATATATTTGACAGAAAAAAGTTTAGATATGGATACCGTTGAAGTAAAATCAATTAAAGTAAAGAAATGCATCTTAACGTAATTGTAAGCTTGACTGCAAGAAGGAATTAAAGGTGAATAAGCATGATAATCATGAAAAGGAGAGTCCAATAATATTTAATGTGGCTTTTAATTTCAGGAGTATTCGTCATATTGTTAGTCGCCCTCGGCCAAGCTGTTCAGTTTCTTTTGTTAAAGCGGTCAAGGTAATTATTGTCGTTTACACCTAAAAAGCACACAATGTTTGTCATATTTGAAAAATTCAAACTCAATCTCGTTGATCTGTCATCAAAGACATTTTGATGACAACAGGCAATTGAAACTGTTCCAAACATATTCCTTTAGGCACAGGCTAAAATGGTTGATGAAGTAAACAAACCCCACGCTTGACGAAAGATCTTGTCATTTTTATTAGCTTTGCCCACGCCCTTCTTTAAGCATTGGATGCGTTACTTATCATCGTTAAAATGCTTCAAACGCTATGAGACAAACGTTTTAATAAATATCCTATATTCAATGCAGGACAAGGAGAAGGTGCTAATAAAGTGTTTAAAGTGCTATAAGACAGACGTTTGAATAAATATCCTATATTCAATGCAATGCAGGACAAGGAGAAGGTGCTAATAAATATTTTAGAGCATATGGCATTCAAATTGTTGATTTAGATGACAGAATAAAAAAAATTAAATTTAATGATTTTTTTTTTATTGAGTAAATACTTCTTATACATGTACCTATCCGCCGTGGGGATTGAACCTGGGTCACATCACCCATAATGCAAGTGGCTGGTTGCTGATGGTAATAGTAATAAACTGGATGTTTGATGTTTTTAGGATGGAAAACATTATTTTAGAACCCATCTTTTTGTCAAATAAAAGAAGCATGGATTATTTTACAACCCATTTTTTGTCAAATAAAAGAAGCATGGATGGAAGTGAAGCTTTTACTTTTTGATATATTTATAGAAAACAAAATAGGAAAGTAGATGAATTCTCAAAGGAGAGGTTTTAGGTATGTGCTTAGTATAGGAATTCATTAAAGGTGATGCATGCTCATATCTCTATCGTGGGGATTAATTCACTCTTGTTAAAGCAAGCAAACTTAAAGTAAATTTTTCAATATACTTAGAAGTCAATGATTAAAGGATATTGATTCACAAATTGGGAAGGTGTCTAAGGATAGAACATAGCCTGATAGTGATAGCTAGTTATGATGTATAAGTAATCTAACTTAAGGTTATTATTGAAACTTTGAAAAAATGCCAAAGAGACATATGAAGAATGTAATTTTATATTTTCTTAATATAAAATTATGACTTTTATTAGGAAAAAAAATGTTTGAACAAATATCATAAATGGGGCTAGAAATCAAATAATGTAAATTTCCAATTTATGGGTTAAGTGTAGTCTTATAAGGTTAAGTTCAAGTTTGAATTTGGTAAGGTTTAAATTCTAATATATTTAAAAAAGAAAAATAAATAAATAAAATTTGATATAAAATTCTATTTTAATTATAAATATTTACAATTTCTTTAAATGTAGTGTTTAAAATGTTTGATATATATATATATATATATATATAACTTAAAGTCTTTTGATTTTAAATATGTATATGTGTAGGTAAGTTAGAGTAAGATGTATGAGAAAAATAGGGTTTTGTATTAGCTAAATTTTTATTTGAAATTTCAATGAATCTATTCTAATTTATGTCAGAGTCAAATATTTGTGAATTTTATTTCTAAAATTTTATAAATATTTTTATTTTATTTTTAATATGTAATATGTTAACTTAATAAAAATATACTATTTAAATCCACTATTTGTAGGTGGAGGTTGTCTTATCATAATAAAGAGATGCATACACATGTATGGTAAGCATATAAGTTATTTATACCTAAGTTCTATTTGGAATTAAGAAGACTATTATCCCATTATATATTAGAAGGGTTGTAAGTACATATTATAAAAACAATTATACAACTAAATATTATTGAATTTCAAGAAAAAATGTATTTAATTGTTATTGTAAAAAAGAAAAATAAATCATTTAAGGTTCTTAAAATGGAATTGTTTTTTGTAGTAAAATATAATGATATATCAATCATAATGAGGGCACCCTTATGTAAAATACACTATGTAAAATCAACTTCTTTGTTAGTATTACACAAAACTAAATATAAGGTTTATTTATCATATTTTAATTCTATGGTCAAAATATTGTTGAAGAGAGTGGGGAGTAGGGAAGATAATAGGTAAAGAACAATAATTACTACAAGCATGCTTTTGAAAATTTAGAAAGGAATGTCCTTTCTAGTTATGAAGCAATGAATAGACACTCATAAGACATCTAAAAAACTTCATGGTTAAAAAAATTTGTTAATCATGATCTAAAGGAAACCCTTTCTAATACTTGTCATTGTTTTATTAGTGCAAGCCTTCAAATCTATGGAGACTTTTATTTTTTTTAAGTAAAATATATAATAGATATATTTTAATAAATGGAAAGAAAATAAATCAAAACTAACTAGAAATGAGTGAACATTAAGATAAGCAATTTTTAGAATTTTATATTCATTCATTTAAGTCAAATTTTAAAAATGAATCTAAAAAAATATTAATATCCCAAAGTAACTAGAATAAACAGTTAATACATACATCTACCTTAACTTTTTGAATAAGATTCATGAGCTAAAACATTTGTATTACTTTAGAAGTACTTTTGTTAGCCTAAGATGAAGAATGATGTAAGGAGGTACAATGAGTCATGTACCCCTACACTATTGCCAACCAAAACAATAAGAAGCAATGACTATATATACCATTATGAATACCATCCAAGTCTTGGGAATTTATCTCCATGGATTTCTTCTTAGGTTTGCACATGTCTAAACATGTTAATGACTATGCTTTTGTAGTAGCTAGTTATTTTTCAAAAATATCTATCATGATTGCTTGTAAGAAATAAATTCTAGTTGAAGAGACTACTAAGATTTATTTTAGTAATGTGTGGGTGAAAAGTAGCTTTCTGAAGTCCATTGTATCTTTTTTTCCATTCTTTGGATCATGGAAACCAAGTGGACCATATCCATAGCCTTCTATTTTTAGACTGATGGTGAATTGATTTACTATATATCTTCTTTGAATGTATAATTCTAGGTATCCATGCATATGGAATAAGAGCATCCTTTATATTCAACATAGGTACAATCAAGATCTACCTAACTCTACCAAACACAACCTATTTCATGCATGTTTTGGGTTTTAATACTTGTCATCCACTAATGTAGCTCTCCCTATGCAACCTATGGAGTACTCATTCTCATGATCAAAATTAAGCAAAAAATAATACATGGTTTGTGAAACAAATACAATATATCTAGTAATAGGTGCGTGACCTCTTGGAAAAGACAAATAAAAATAGAAGCAATACCATGACCAAATTTAGGTCCCACATCAATTCAATGCTAGAGATATTGTATGGTTACATGTGTAGAAAGACATACTTATAATATTCCATAAGAATATTGTACCTCTTTACTATGAACCATACATCATCATCGAGAGGGTGGAAGGAAATGTCTTTGTTTTGAATCTTTCATATTCTCTTGGTTTACATCCAATTTTTAATGTTGAACTTGTTAGGCCCAATAATCCACCTTTTTTGGATATTTAAGTAGTAGAATAATAGATGGACACTAAAGAAATAAATATAGATAATCTAGTACCATTAAAATAGAACTAGATTATTGATACATATACTAGGATGTCTAGAAGGTAGCATATTCAATTATACAAAGCAGTCAAGGAAAGATAACTTGGTCACCAATAATAATGTCTCACTAGAACTAAGATAAATAAACAACTTTCACACTTATATCAAATATTGATGCAATGAAGACCATTTTATTTTAATGGGAGATAGATGATCAAAGCATGTAATTTTTTTAGGTCATGGATTTAAGACTAAAAATACCCAAATGACATCTTTTATATTCTAAATGCACTATTAGGGGCATAATTTTTTGCTTGAGACTTTATTTTAATCTATTCAAGAAGCCTTAGAAATATCAAAAAGGAAATTTAGTACACAAGTCTATCATACATGGAGTTTTGAACATGTTTATGGGAAAAACACTTCAAATCCCTTAAAAAATGCAAAGAAAATTACTATTATTTATTTTCTATTGATAAAAATAAGGTTTTGAAAGGGTCTCATACCCTTTTATAAAATAATTGCATCAATAGACTTTACATCACAAAATTTAAAAAAAAAAATCTATTTAATATTGGTTTGGAAGGGTTTGCTCCCTCTTACAACTTGATAAAATGCTTATAAACATAAAATAATATATGAAATTGAAATGTTAGATCAAAATTAAGCCTAAATAGACTTATCATTACTAAATTCAATTAGACATAATCATATGTTAACCATCATAACTTTCTATATCTAACTTTTATGTGTTATGAGATTTCATATTTTCAATACCTTTACTATCTATGTAGTCCTTATTCATCCCTTCCATTATTACTTCAATCTTTTTATTTTCCCTAAAATTAACCAAATCCTCTCGAAGAGGATCTAGTTGGATCCAACTATTATCCTCTTCTCTCAGTGTTCCCCTATTTGCAACCAATCATCTACTTTATTTCCTTCTCTATATGTATGAATTATTTTGACCTCCTCAAATTGTCCAAGCATATGATCAACCTCATGGATAATTTTACTTACCTACCAACTTAGCTTGTTCCTTTTTAATTCTATTGATTATACTCAATGAATCCTATTCCACTACCAACTTCTTGATTTTCATATTTTTTTTCAACTTTATTACGTCATGTACTGCTCTATATTCTACCACATGACTTGTTAATATCCCATATAACCCAGCATATTATCTCATTATAACTCTCTCTACAGTCATAATTATAGCCTTACCTCCTACTTTTCCTAGGTTTCCCTTTGATGTACCATCAAAATTTTATTTCATCTATATCTCCTTTTGTTTTGTTCATCTTATTTATTTTTTACATATCTCTTGTAATGAAATTCTTCCTTGTCCTATACATATTCACCATTCCCTTACTATATTCTATTCTTATTTATTCTCCATACTACTTTCTACTTTTATGACAAAGACATTGTCACTAATGCTACCAGTAATACCTTGCATAATTTTGTATTTTAATATTCATTTTTTCCTAAAAATTCTCCTATTCCTTTCTAGCCACATTTTCCAAGCAGAGTGGAATGATATCAAATACTATATGGTATTTAGTTTCTTACCTTTGAATGGTATCTTCTATTATTGGATCCAATCCAATGTGTTATTTGTAATCATCCATCAAATACCTAATTCTTGCATTAGCCCTAAGAAAACTTTCATTGAGTGATTGTATTGTAGGAAGATATGATTTACTGATTATTCCTCCTCACATAGTAGAATTTATTAATTATTTATAATCCTCTCTTTATAATTTTATCCATCATTAGTAATATTTTCGGACTACCAACCATAAAAATATCATCATTTTTGGTATTGTCCCTTTATTCCATATTTTTCATGGAAATCCATCTTCTAAATCTACCATACATACTTCATAGATTTATTTGACATGAATTCACCCTCTTTAATATTCTCACATATTATGGTATCCTCCTTCATAATATTATTCAAGAAGTAAGATTTTAGTTTGAGATTGAACACCTTGTACTTCATTTTAAGAATTACCCTCCAGATTCTTCCATCCATATTCTTCCATCCTATACTTCCTTATTTTCTCCCTATCAATTATTGTACCCTACTTTCATACTTCCTTTATACTTCATATATGGTTATTTTTATTCTATTATCCTTGATGAATGGGACACTCTCCATCCATACATCCTTTCAAATATGCACTTTATCTCCTTTTTAATTTTCAATTTTGTTCCTCTCCAATGGAACTCCCTACTTCATACTATATGATTCTATATTATTGATCCCCTATAGGAATACTCAATTGTTAGTATTCTTCCTCTTTCATTTTTTTAATATATTAACTCTTTAAATATTCACCCACAATACCTCACTCTTCTCCATTATTCTTCATCCCAGTTTTTCTACTAGTACTTTACTCATAATATTTATACTTATTAACCCCAACTCTTCTTGTAGTCTTGGCCTACATAATATTTCTCATGATACTAATGGAATTCTATTTTTCCCTTATTTTCTTGACCATAGGAATCTCTTCTAAATTATTTCTATTTTATTCACTATTTTACTTGGAATGTAGATGTTGGAATAGATTGTATTGTGCTATTTAGCAATTGTAATTTATAATCTTGGATTAGAAGAGAACTTCTACTGTTGTATTCCACATACTACTATTTTCTATTACTAAAAATAGTGGCATCCCAAAATACATGGTCGAAAGAGATTCTATCTCATATTCTGTATTTGTTTATTTTTTGGTGTATTTATAAAGTATATATTAGTATTGTCCATTTTTATCTTCTATTTGTATGCTTATTGATATAATTCCAATATTCTCTCTATTTCTTTCACTTCCTTTATATTTGATACCACTACTAGAATTGTGTTATCCAAAAATTAATGTACTGATGGATAATTAACCCTAATATTAAGCTCAATCTAAGGTCTATAATTTCTCCCAAATACAATTTCTTATCCAAAAAATCTATTAGAAGTTATTACACCATGTATAATACAAATATAATTTGAGTAGCCAATTAATAAATGGTTTTTATGATTCACTAGAGTATAAGGGTGGTTGTAGGTTGTTATACCTTTTTTGGGCAACTATTGTACTTAAATACCCTTTCACTTTCATAATACAATTTATTCAAAGCATTAATATCTAATACGTGGTATTAAAATAGGTATATGAAAGAAAAAATTATCATTTTGATCCTCGTTTAGCTTTGATATAGAGAGAACCCAAGTGCACTATGTTTGAGAAAAAAAACAATTTTGAGATAAGAATTTTTCAATGGTAAAATTACCCTACATAAGATTATGATCATGAAGGAAAATTTCATGTCACATTGAAGAAGTTTTTGGGTGAAAAACCCTTCCAAAGGTAAAATATTTTAAAGAATAAAACATGTTTTCAATCCCTTTCAAGACCAAAGGTCATAAATCCTACAAGTAACAATTGAGCCAAGCTTAGCAAGAAGAAAATAATTACCACTTTCAAAAGCAATTAGAGGAAGTCATAAACACTACTTAAAATTGTAAGAAATGAAAGCCATAAAATCCCCTTTGAAAATCACAAATAACCCATTTGAAAGACATTAAAAAATATTGAAAGAAGATTTAAAAGGCTAAAAATATAGACCATTGAATCCATTTGAAAGGAATTTGATTTTTTTTTTTTAAATGATTAGATATAAGGCTCGTAAATTTGAAACCATTATAAGTGTTATCAATATTCCAAGAAGAACATGAAAGAACCTCAAGCCTATTAAAGTACTGCATATCTAAAATAGAATGTGGAAAGAAATCAAAAGTTTTTAAACAAATAGTTTTCTCAAAACTGCTTTAACACTTTGGAGTAGAGATCAAATAAAGAATGAAGTACATTGTTTAGTTTTAAGGTGAATGTTCTAACTAGAACTAGTGTTAGAATTAATAATGTGTAAAAGGCAACTACCCTATGACATGCTCAAAGAATACGAGCTAAAGACAAGTAACAAGATCCTAGAAAAAGATAAAATATAAGGTAACCTCATAGCAAGTGAAATCCCACGTTCCATTAATGGTTAATAGCAAGTGAAAGCCCATGTTTCAATAGAAATTTATTTTTAAAAAATAAAAATATATATTTTTCAAAGAACTCACTCGAGATCAGTCAAAAATGCATACACTCTTTGAGAAGAGTTGAAATATATTCAACAAAGACACTAAATAGAAAAATTCATTTGGTTGAGAAGATTTGAAAAATATTTGATAAAGGTACATAGTAGAAACATTCACTTATTGAGAACAATTGAAAGATATTTGGTAAAGGTGCTCAACAAAAATATTTGCTTGTTGGGAAGAGTTGAAGGATATTCTACAAAGGTACTTTGTAAAAACATTACCTCACTTAGAAGAGTTGAAATATATTTGACAAGTGTTCAATAATACATAGAATTATATCTCTTAAAAGGCAATTGTACCAATTAGAAAACATGAGAAATGAAAATGTAAGACTAGAACATCTCCTGATGAGTTCAAGGATGTAGTCTCAACAAAACATGCACCTAGAGAGAACAATAAGCATCCAAATGATGGAACACTCATCTAAACCACCCAAACAATCACAAGGCAAGACGAAACTTGTCAACAAGCATTGAGAAAAATAAAAAGGTGATGTTGTCTTCTCTAAGAATGAATTGCTTAGAAAATTATTTTCCATACTAAATATTAAAGTGCAAAATCAAATGTTTCAAAAAGGAATCAAGAAATTAGATGACATATTTCCCAAAGAAAAGAGTGCACATAAATGTAAATAGAAGTAAAAAGAGCATATTACAAAAGGAGTAAATTATTCTTTTAAAAGAGTTGGAAAAAAAACATTTTGAAAGGTGAGAAGGAAAATATAAAGGAAATATTCTATAGAGGAGGAAATATTCTCTCTACTAAACAAGACACAATTCTCTCATATTTTTGAAGCATCATTTTAAATCTAGGTATAGGTATATATACTCATCAAACAATATTTTTTGAGGTGAACTTGATAAAAGAAGAATATTTAAATTTTGTGAAAGACTACCATGGCTAGTGGAGCACCAAAGTTATTATTACTAAATTTCTAATTTTTGAGGAGAAAATAAGTATTGCAAACAATACATGGAAGGAGAAGTACAAATAAAGTTTGAAAAGGAAGATAGAAATGTAAGAATATCATCACGTTCAAATTTAGAAGATGAGGTCCAAGAATTCATTAGAGATACAACCACAACCAAGGATACATAGGAGAAGTTGGAGATAATATTAAAATCCAAGAATAAAAATTAGATTCTATTTTTCCAAAGCTAGTTCTATTGTACGAAGATGAAAAGCAGGAAAAGTTATAATTATTCATGAGGAGAACCATAATATTGGGAGCATTATTGCAATCATTGGAGGTATTTGATGAAATATTAATTCCTATTATTCTAATATTACTCTCAAAAAAGTATAATATTTTTCTCTACACTAAATATTAGTGACCAAACACCAAGTTATGAGAAGCTATTAAATCTACTTCAAAAGTAAGAGGTATCAAATTCAAGATAAAAATAGGAACAAGTACCTCTTAAAATAAATGTCATTCAAAGGCATAAAGAAAAATGATTCTCATCACAAAAAGGATATACATTAGATTCGCATGCCCAACTTAATGATATTTGATATGTTGATTCTAGAGAAACTAAATACTTGACATGAAAAAAATATTGGCTTCAAAATATAAGGTATTTGAGACATGTACGAAAAATTTCTCTTGGGGATGACACATCACATGAAAAAAAAGGTATAGATGATATAAAATTGTAACGTGGATGACAAAAATATAGAATCATAAAAGTTCTATATATTCTAGGACTCACAAAAAATCTACTTTCTATTAATGAACTACTTGATCAAAACTTAAAGGTTGAGTTTCATAAGCAACAAGGATCTAAGGTTTGCATAATTCATGATAAAACTAAAAATTATAAAATTATTACATATGGAAAAATAAAAGGGAATATGTTTAAACTTAATACAAAGCATCATGTCAACTTAGCATTAGTTATCAACTCTAAAATATTTGTACCACTTTGACACCAATTATATGGTCATTTGATCTATAGTCATATTATTGAATTTCAAAGCAAGAAAAGATGGTCAAAGGTACTCCTTTTTATAAATCTAGAGATATTTTCCATTATCATTTAATTAGAAAGCAACATAAATCTCCTTTCAATAATATGTAATACAATACTAAGTCATATCTTTATTTGATTCATATGGATTTATGCAAACCTATGGATCCAAGTTATAATAGGACTATGTATTTTCAACTCTTTGTTAATGATCATAACAAAAAATCTTGTTATATATTTTAAAGAGAAAATGTGAAGCATTTTTTTACTTTCATTAATTTAAGGCCCATGTAGAGACCTCCACAAGAAAAAAGTTTCATATCCTCCACTGTGATCAAGGAGGGGAACATACTAGCAATGATTTTTTTACTTTTATGAAATAACATGGCATTCAATTATAATTGGAATTAGTCTACTCATTGCAATAAAAATATTTTGTAGAATGTAGATAAATAAATTAGCCAACAATGATTTAAAGTGAAAAAGAAATTTTAATTAAATATTTTTTTAGTGATACCAATAATGAAGAAGACCTCTATACTCCACCATAAAATATGATAATAATTCCTAAGTGGTTTAGTAGTATATTGAAAGCATATAGGATAGAAGGAATTATAGACACCTCTTCTACAAGACTGAGAACATGAAGTACAACTCACAATACACAAAATATGGCTCCAATGAGTACAACTAAGCCATTTAAATTACATGAATCCCTTCAATCTACTACTTGGAAAAATTCCATGAACATGGAATATCAAGCACTATTGATAAACAAAAATTGGGATCTTGTTGATATTACCGAAATTCGTAAAAAAAAATATTTAAAAACTAAAGATAAAAAGGAATAATATATCAAAGTATAAAAACTCATCAAAGTGAGATTCCACTAAACAAATGGTAGCCCTGAGTTAATAGATCCAACATTATCCTTAAAAATTAATAATAAAAGCTTCTAGTTCTATTTATGGTAGTAAATAAATAACATATTTCCATGTTTATAACAAATTATTTACATATCAAACAACATCACTCTATCTATAAGCCAAGATTAAAATATATGATAGAAATTTCTACAAAGTAAATAACATTACTTGATCTCTAAGCCTAACTAAAAATATCTAATAGAAACCTCTACACAATAGACAATATCACTTGATCTATAAACCCAACTCAAAATCTCTAAGATAAACATCTACATAGCACACAACATCACTCATTCTAAAAATCCAAATCAAAATATCTAATAAGAACCTTTACATAGCAAACAACATCACTTAGTTTCCAACTCAAAATATCCAGCAAAAACCTGTATGTAGAAAATTACAACACTTGATCTACAAACCTAGCTTAAAACGTTTAACAAAAAACTCTACATAGTAAACAACAACACTTAATTGATAAACCTAGCTCGAAATATTTAACAAAATTCCTTACACAATAAAAAACATCACTTGATCTATAAACCTACATCATATTTTCTAAGAAAAATATCTACACAATAAATAATATCATGAAATCTATAAATCCAACTCAATAGTCCTAATAGGAACTTCTACATAGAACTCAACATCACTTGATCTACAAACCCAACTCTAATAAAAACCTTTTACATAGCAAACAAAATTACTCAATCCATAAACCCAACTCAAAATCTATGATGGAAACCTCTACATAGTACACAACATCACTTGATCTATAAAAATTAAAATATTTGATAAAAACCTCTACATGGTAGAAAAAATCACTTAATATATAAACCCAAATACCCTTGAACTTTAGAGATCCTAGGGAGATATACAAAAGGAGGTATTCCCAAGGTTATGCCTTGCACTTCATATTATTAAAGGATGTAGAAATCTATGTATAAAGTAGAAGAAATTAATATACATGAAAGTATTGGTAAAATCAAATGAGTGAAGATCATCAAACATTACAAAAATAAAATAAAATGTAATTGATACTGATTTGGAAAACTAAAATTAAATATCACAAATATCACCAAAAAGAAAGGATAATCCCATAAATAAATAAAAGTAAATGATAATTTAGATGGTATCTTAGAATATTTGAGGTATAAATATGAACTTCAAAATAGTCTTATATCATTATGGTATATTGAATTATCTAAAGATAAAATATTATTATGTATATACATTTTTAGTCAAAATATAAGATCTATAAATGGGTAAATGATGATCTAGTATATTAGATCCCATGATAATATA
Organism: Wollemia nobilis; assembly: GCA_028583015.1. NCBI lineage: Eukaryota > Viridiplantae > Streptophyta > Pinopsida > Araucariales > Araucariaceae > Wollemia > Wollemia nobilis. The sequence continues at coordinate 1,384,444 of JAQPPZ010001711.1, read as the reverse complement.
TTTAAAATAAATGAGGTAATTAAATTCATGTTCAACTTTAAAATGTGAATGGAAATCAATGAAATAGATTATGATGCTTATAAGAATAATAACTAATATATATTTATCATAATATATTACTAAAGGAACAGTCATATTGAGCTTCAAAATAATATTATTAAATATTTTCATACTATTACCAAAAGGAATTTTCAATATTATTTCAACTCCATGTAGGAGTATAATAAATCCAAAGAAAAACTTATGAAGAAAAAACTCATCTATTTTAATGATATTGTATTAAAATTTATGAAAATTGCAAAGAAATAGGAAACACATTTTCAAATATTTATATCAATTATCACATAAAGAGAAAGTGAAAACTTAAGAGAAAGATATTGATGAGAAGCTACAAGAGAAAATTTTCTTACCTCATCTATTTTAATGATATTGTATTAAAATTTATGAAAATTGAAAATAAATAGGAAACACATTTTCAAATATTTATATCAATTATCACATAAATAGAAAGTGAAAAATTAAGAGAAAGATATTGATGAGAAGCTACAAGAGAAAATTTTCTTACCATATTAAAGATTGTGCAATTTGTACAATGTTTTTTGGAAATGTTTGGGATATGTTAAAGATTGTTATATTTCCTATGGTTGAGAATGCATAGGAAAAAATAATACAATAAATGAAACCAATATCACTTAAATTGCATTTAATTTGAAGAAATTTAAGATAAAATAATTTCATAATTTTCATCCCCTAAGAATTTATAAGATGATTATTATATAATTCAATAATTATGATAAATAAATTGAGTTTTCTTGTATATTCTATCTCTCTTTTTTTCTTTCTTACATACTCACAGCACCCTACCATGGTGAACCTATATCTCCAGGATGTATGTGATTCCAAAGTCATACCATTGTAGTGTCCCATAGGGATATGTTTTAGGTTCTCTTATCTTGGAGGAACAACATGATTTATAAGAATCCATACATTCTCTTCAGTCCATGAAAAACTTGGTATGCTTGAAAATCTAGATATGATCAATGCATGTAATAGGGTTATGATTTAATTTTTTGTATGCTATCCTATATGGTAGGATTAAATAACAAAAACTAGGGATGTAAGTAAATTATGATGATGATGGTGCAAGTGGTACCCTCAAATATTAGTGTTTTGATTATTTTATAAATTAAAATATATCATGTAATAAATAAATTCTTGTCATCTTGAATTTGTTTTAATACAAGGGAAAAAAATCCAATGAGAAATGCGAAAATACATTCAAATGATCTAGATGTCGTTGATAGATCCAATAGCTTAAAAAATCAAAATCAATATGGATGAACATAAGATGAGAAAAAATGACCTAATTGTACCATCTATATTTTCCTTAATTAAACCCCAAATATTAGAAAATGAGCAATCAATTAGAATTTAGATCTCTAAATAGGAAAATATCATAAAATCAACTCAAAAAAGTTGTGGCCTAAGTGCCTAAGAAGTATTATAAAGAGGACTAAATTAAAAATTTCTAATGAAAAGTAGAAAATAAGTGGAAATATTTTATAAAAAGATAATCCAAAAACATGGTTTACGTTTTTTTGAATAAAATATGACGTTTGAAAATAATAAAAGAAGAAATACAAATGTTTTAATTTTGCCAATGGAAGACCTTATAATATGTATAGGATAAAAATAGAAGTACATATATTCTTCTAAAATATTACTTGCAATCACATTCATGGTATCCTTATATTTCTATTTCTTTTTAATATGTGATGTCTAAAAGTAACCATAATATATTTGTGAATTATTATAAATTCTAAGCTTAATAACATATAAAATATTCATGGTATTGTGTTGTAGCAAGGGATTTTGTCATAAATATTTGTAAACATAACAATGCAACATCATTTGTTTATATTTAGCATCTTCTTGCTTCTAAAATAAATAGAAAAACTCTTATTAGATAATACTTCTCATTTTTTAATTTCAATTACTTAATAATATCTTAGGTAAAATTAACTAGAGGACCCAAAGGTAAATATTCTTGATCCAACCTTCTCTTAGTGATTTGAGAATTTCATGGTTGATTTACATGTTAATTAGATATTATGGTAAAATATGGAAGGACTTCACTATCCCAGGTTTGGAGTTAATTTTTTTGTTAGTGGTTACGAAGTTGCAAAGACTCGTCCAAGTGAACCCTTTGATTAATATTAGATCTACTAATTATGTCTTCTAGAAATGGGAGGACAAAGGTTATTACTCTATCAAATAAGGGTATCACATGTTAGAGAAATAAGAAAAGGGATGGATTCCAATTTTCAAAATCTATATCAAAGGCCTCTTATCGAAGGTAGCCTATTTATTTTGTATGGTGGTTCAAAACATGATTTTGATGATAGATAATCTCCATAAAAGGGGTATTCCTATAGTGAATAGATGTTTCTTGTGTGAGAAAAGTTAGGAATCAATGCATCATCTATTCCTTGAATGCTCCTTCTCTCGATAGATATTGGGTGACTTGATGAGCCATCTTTATGTCTCCTAGATTTTTCCAAATAGTATGGTAGATTTGTGTCTACAATGGGAGTCACCATTTAAGAGTAAAAGGTTTACTGCTCTATGGAAATTTTACCTCTCATTTCCTTTGGGGGTATAGAAGGAGCATAATAGTAGAATCTTTAAATATAGGAAGAGGGAAGTGTCTTCTATGGCTCTTCTTATTCTGACAACAAAAAATATAAGAATATTTAATTCTAAGGAAGTTTCAAAAAATAAAGAGGAAGAAACTATTGGTCTAAGATGCCACCTTTTACCTCTATGCCCTAAAAATAAATTAATACCTTCTAGATGTGATACCAAATGGATGCCCCATCCCATGGTTGGATAAAACATAACATGGATAGCACAACAAAATGAAATCTTTAGAGACTTGAATGGTAAGATCTTTAGCCTCTTCAAATTCAATCAAATCACTTTATAGAGGCCTGGAAGTTTTACTTAGGAGCTAAATTGATGAGCAATATTAATTATAGAAACATCATAGTAGAAGGTGATTCATTAAATTTGATCAACATTCTGAAAGGCAACTAGGAAGTTGGATGGAGTATTGAGGATATGACTAGTGAAATGAAACAAATCTTATGTTCTCTTCAAAATTTTTAGTTAAATCATGTATATCATGAAGAGAATAGAGTTACCAATATCTACGAATATAGGGGAAGAGGTTGACTATTTCACCACTTGGAAGGATGATTTCCTTATCCAAATTACTAAAGTTGTGGTTAGAGAGGATATTAGAGAAGGTAGCATTATTGTGAATTAAAGGTGCAGGGAAAGAGATTAGGGACTCTAAAGCTTTTACAATGGTTTATGGGGTAAAAAGAAATGGTCCCCTCAAAAGGCATGGAGAAGAAGTCATTACTAGACTTGCTTAGGTCAGCTCAACAATTTTCCCATCAACATTTTACAACGGTTGAATCCATTCCACCCAAGGCATGATGCATTAGCTTTATGCTTCCACTTGCACTCAGATCTACTTCGTTTCCTTCCATTCTAACTAGTTTCTCAAAGTGGGGTTCAATATTTACCTTGGTATGTTCACCAAAACCATCCACTTGGGTTGTTTCATTTTCTAAATCTTGTAGACAACTAAAATAATTTGTTCCAACAATCACATTATCCTTCACAAAAGGTGTCTTGTAATTTTTTTTTTTTTTAGGTAGTGTTTTGTTCGAATTATTGTCTTGAATGGTGAGACTGAAATGTAAAACCTTTAGAAGGGACATGGCCCTTTCAATCTCCTTATTAACCATTAAAAATAATAATAATCTATTAATAATGTATATTTTTTGTACTAGATTTTTTATATAGAAATAATTTTTTTAACCTTATTTTCTTATAATAAAATGTTTGAAAAAATCAATTATATAAAAAGAAAATTATCTTTTCTAATTTTTTTTTTTTAGTAAAACACTTTAATCTATTCTCTTTTTTTAACTTATTTGAGTTAATAATCTTCTTCGTGGAAAATACCACCCAAGCTAATTCAACTATCACATTCGCATATTTAAAAATAGACTTTCGCAATGTGTAGCTTTAAACTTTGAACATTTAAGGGGTGCCTGAGAAATATTGATTAATAATACAAAGCTTAACATAAAAATCAAAGTCAAGTAGCAAAAACAACTAATGTAGAATAACTTATCTTGAAAACCTTCTAATAAATAATTGTACAAGACATAATAAATTGAAATCTTGAGTTTGGTTCAGCAAACACTGTGTGCGTCCGCATGAGAGAGACTCGGAAGAAATTTTAATTAAATGAAAAATTTATAATATAATATATATATATATGAAAGCGATATTTTCATAGTGATATAAATTCGAACGATATATAGAAATAGAGGGGTGGCAGAGATCAACATATATGACACTTTCTGCAACTTCTTCATTGATTAAGAACGTTGTTTACATTCCGTTTCAAATAAATATCCGTAAACAGTTCAACTATGGCATGTATAAAGGCACAAACGCAATCCTTCATAATAAAATTGGATCTATAATTGCCCACAGAAAATTACTTTTATCGATTACAAAACTGGTACTATGAAACCACATAGTCTTTCCATCGTTTACTACGTGACAGAAAACGAAAGAATGAAACAAAAGATGAAAGACATTAGAAAGACGTGATTGTATGGTAAATGTTTGATTGCATTTCAAAGATACCATTTTTAAGTATCGGTTTTGAATAACCGTCATATATGAACTGCTTCCAACTTCAAAGTAATTACAAATGTACAAATGCGGGGAAGGGAAAAGGAGAGTAGAAATGTAAAACATTTTAAAGGTCAAATATGATACGCCATTTCAGGATACCAAGCACGAATGATTTCCATTACTTCAAAAGTTTCAATGGTGGTTGTTTTGATGACTGCCTAGGAGGACATAAACTTTTTCTAGGGGAAAGTTTAGATAGGGATACCGTTGAAGTAAAATCAAATAAAGTAAAGAAATGCATCTTTACGTAATTGTAAGTTTGACTGCAGGAAGGAATTAAAGGTGAATAAGAGTCCAATAATTTTTATGTGGCTTTTAATTTCAGGAGTGTTCATCATAATGTTAGTCGCCCTGGGCCAAGCTGTTGAGTTTCTTTTGTTAAAGCAGTCAAGGTAATTATTGTCGTTTACACCTAAAAAGCACACAATGTTTGTCATATTTGATGAATTCATACTCAATCTCGTTGATCTGTCATCAAAGATATTTTGATCACAAGAAGTAATTGAAACTGATCCAAACATACCCGTTGAGGCACTGGCTAACATGGTTGAAGTAAACAAACCCCACGGTTGACGAAAGATCTTGTCATTTTTATTAGCGTTGCCCACGCCCTTCTTTAAGCATTGGATGCGTTACTTATCATCGTTAAAGTGCTTAAAGTGCTATGAGACAAACGTTTGAATAAATATCATATATTTAATGTTGGATGGGGAGAAGGTACTAATAATTATACTAAAATTATAACATTTAAATTGTTGGTTTAGATGACAGAAAATGAATTAAAAAAATCTAAATTTAATGACTCAAGGTGTAATGGTAATAAACTGGATGCTTGATGTTTTTAGGATGGAAAGCATGATTCTACAACCCATGTGTGAAATAAAAGAAGATGACTCAAGGTGTAATGGTAATAAACTGGATGCTTGATGTTTTTAGGATGGAAAGCATGATTCTACAACCCATGTGTGAAATAAAAGAAGCATGAATCGAAGTTAAGCTTTTACTTTTTGGCATATTTATAGAGAACAAAATAGGAAAACAGATGAATTCTCAAAGGAGGTGCTTCAATTCTCAAAAGAGGCACTTCAGGTACTTTCTTAGTATAGAAATTCAACGAGAGCAATGCACTAAAGCTTGTCCATATCTCTATCTTGGGGATTAGTTCACTCCTTCAAGTTAAAATAATTTTTTCAATAAACATAGAACTTAGAATTTAGTGATTTAAAGGATACTGATTAAAAAATTGAGGAGGTGTCTAAGGATAGAACATGACCTAAAAGAGGTAGCTAGGTATGATGTATAAGTGACCTAACTTAGGTTATGATTGAAATTTTGAAAAAATGTCAAAGAGACATACAAGGAATGTAATTTCATATTTACTTAATATAAAATTATGGCTTTTATTTGAGAAAAAAATGTTTGAATAGCAAAAGAATTATTTGGATAAATATCATAAATAGGATTAGAATTTAAATAATGTAAATTTTCAATTGGGTGGGTTAAAATGTAATGTTATAAATTTGAGTTCAAGTTTGAATTTGGTAAGGTTTAAATTCTAAGATATTTAACAAAGAAAAATAAATAAATAAAATTTGACATAAAATTCTATTTTAATTATAATATTTACAATTTCTTTAAATGTAACATTTAAAATGTTTGATATATATATATATATATATATATATATATATATATATATAATATATATATATATATATATATATATATATATATTTTATAAAACTTAAAGTCCTATGATTCTAAATATGTATAAGTTAGACTAAGATGTATGAGAAAGATAGGGTTTGTGTCATCTAAATTTTTATTTGAAATTTCAATGAATCTATTCTAACCTATGCCAAATATTTGTGAATTTTATTTCTAAAATTTTATAAATATTTTTATTTTATTTTTAAATATGTAATTTGCTAACTTAATTAAAATATACTATTCAAATCCACTATTTGCAAGTGGAAATTTTCCTATCATAATAAAGAGATGCATACACATATATGGTAAGCATATACTTATTAATACCTAAGTTCTATTTGGAACTAAGAATAATATTATCCCATTATATACTAGAAGGTAAGCATATACTTATTAATACCTAAGTTCTATTTGGAATTAAGAAGACTATTATCTCATTATATACTAGAAGGGTTGTAAGTACATATTATAAAATTTTCTATACAACTAAATATTATTTAATTTCAAGTAAATTGTATTTAATTATTATTGTGAAAAAGAAACATAAATCATTTAAGGTTTTTATAATAGAATTGTTTTTGTAGTAAAATATAATTATATACCAATTATAATGAGGGACCCTTATGTAAAATGCACTATGTAAAATCAACTCTTTTTTTTGGTATTAATATTAAAAACGGTTTTACAAGAAGCACTATGTAAAATAAACTCCTTTGTTAGTATTACATAAAACTAAATATAAGGCTTATTTATCACACTATATTTCAATGGTCAAAACATTATCCAAGAGAGTGGGGCGTAGGGAAGATATAGGTAAATAACAATAATTCGTTACTACAAGCATACTTTTGAAAATTTAGAAAGGAATGCCTTTTCTAGTTATGAAGCAATGAATAGATATTCATAAGACATCTAAATTGCTTTATGGTTTTAGAAAACTCTATTAATCATGGTCCAAAGAAAACCGTTTCTAATATATGGTATTATTTTATTATTGCAAGTCTTCACATCTATGGAGGTTTTAAATTTTTTAAAGTAAAATATATAATAGATATATTTTAATAAATAGAAAGAAAATAAATCAAAATTAACTAGAAATGTATGAATATTAAGCTGAGCAATTTTTATAATTTTATATTCATTTATTTAAGTAAAATTTTAAGAAATAAATATAACAAAATCCTTATATCCTAGAGTGGCTAGAATAAATAGTTACTGCATACATCTACCTCAACTTTTTGATCAAGGTTCATGAGTTGAAATATTGGTAGTCCTTTATAAGTATTTCTATTAACCCAATATGAAGAATTATGTGAGGAGGTACAATGAGTCATTTACCCCTACACTATTACTTGTTGAGTAATATTTTTACCCAATTACAAAAACTTACACACAGTCAAGATTCTGCCTAGATATCCTCTCTTGCAAGGAAAAAGTTGTGATTTCTCCAAGGTTCTTTTAATATGTTACACTTTCTTGCAATGTTTAGTAAGGTGTGAAATATTAAAAACTACTATCATACCTCAGTGTAGCATTTACCTATTAAAAGGGGCATTTTTTTGTATTGATTTTATTTGCAATGGTTTTATAATTCATGAAATTTCTGAAAGTGTGAAATTATTGCTCAACTATCTAATTTCAAATAATAATATTTAAAGGTGATTTAATCAATTTTATCTCAAATTGTTAATCCATTTTATCTTCTTTTGTTAACCAATTTTTTCTTCATTTTTTAACCAATTTTTTTATCTTCTTTTGTTAACCAATTTTATCTTCTTTTGTTAACCAATTTTTATCTTCTTTTTTTAATCAATTTATATTCTTTTGCTAACCAAATTGTATCTTCCTTTGTTAATAAATTTTATCTTTTTTTTTAAGATTTGCTTAAAAATAAAATGATTGAACCTAACTTTGCAATGTAAGAAATGTCATATTAATTATTCATTTTAATGAAAAGTTATAATTCATTGGAATTTCCAAATTAAATTAATTTGATTATTTGGAAAATTGTGCAAAGCTTCAACTTCAAATTTCCATTAAAAATGTGTATTTGCATATATATGAAAATTTAAATTTTAATTCTTGGAATTATCGTGTTTCATTTTGGGGTTTTAAATTTTATCTTTTTTTGTATTTTTTATTTGACGCAATTAAAAAAAGTGGAAAAGGGCTAGGGTTAGAAAAATAAAGTAAAAGAGCAAGTCGTTAAAACTTTTAAAATGTCCACCCAAATCTGCATACACCAATATCCTCCACTAAACCAACATTAGTTTGACTCGTTTTCATGCAGTCCAACATTAATGTGGTTCAATATTCAAAGGGAAAGAGGGTACAATATTAAAAAAAACTAAATAATTCTACCATCTGCATGCGTAAAACTTACTAAAATTTCCAATTTATTGCCAACATGAAAGGTTTTTTCTTATATATACATTTGTAGAATACCTAGCTTCACATATTACAATGATAAAACTTGGTGCAGTCTAGCAACTTGGGAGGAGAGCTTTCTTCAACAAACTCGAAAATATGATATGTATTCCCTACTAACAATTCTTTGACATTTTTTTTACATTTTTTAAAATTTTCTCAAAATAAAACTCCTCATTTTCTTTTTTGCTCATTGAGTTTTATAACATTCTCTTAAACATGTCCATTTCATCTTCTTTATATTTCCCATTCGTAACCGTCATATATATCTTGAAAAATATTTGTTTGTTCCTTAAATATCCACTATAATATTATCTCTCCATCTGGCCAATAATGAATTGGAAATGTTGAATCTTGGAAGGAGAGGAGCCCACTCCAATATCTTCATATTTTAGCCTTGTAATCTAACCTAGTGTAGCTAGACTGATCTAAACTATTAATGCTAAAATATAATTAATATTTGTCATTAATCTTCACAACAGCTAAATTAAAGGTTGTGTAGGTTTGATGAGGGCATCACAACGACTTAGGATAGATTATTATTTTCTTCCTCAGTTTATTTTATTTCATAGGTAATAATGCCATGTGAGTTTATTATTCTCATGTAGTCGATATCTTGTTAGTTGTTAGTGTGAAGCTTGTTTCCGTTAGCATATTTATTTGTTATACGCCTCCCTATTTAGGCTCTTACATGCTTTAGGTAAGTATTACATTATTGGAGGTGATGTTATTGTATTTGGGTTTCTATGTGCCTATTTAAGCATAGATTGTGCATATTACATTCAGCTTAATTTTAATTTCTAATCAAGCCCCTAATATTGGTATTAGAGCCAATTTTCCTCAGTCCTATAAGAGGAAAATTTTCCCTCTCCAAGAAAATCCCCACCTCCGCAATTTTTATTCTGCAAGAATTTCTCTAGCTGGCCTAATTTTTATTCCACAAGAATTGCTCTAGCTAGCCCTTTGTCGGTGATTGTGTTGGGTTGTTGGTTTTTCTTGAACAAGCAATTTTCTTGTCCCCAATATTTTTTTGGTTGAGTATCAATTTGATCAACTTATAGAGTACCACCTCCACCTTCCACACAGTTCAATCTATGTGAGGATGACAAACCTTTGTGCTGCTCAATACAGGTGACAGCTCTTGATGACAAAGCATGAGTGGACAACCTCGACGTCATGGTGGGATTACCACGTGGCATACGCATGACTTCCATGCAGATGGACGCAAGCTAGATAGGATGGTTACATGGTGGATAAACTCAGTCAAAAAAATGGTGAAGTAAATCTAGGTAAAAGAAGGTATGGACAGCCGACCACCATGAGGTGATCACAAACAATATTACATCATTTTGTTTTTATATCCTCTACCTCCCTTTAGCTTCTTGAATGTGGGATAAATATTTCATTTGCTTCTGCATTCAAGTCCATCAAAGAATTCCTTGATCTTCATTTTTGTGTCACACTGCATCGAACCATGGTGCAAGTGGTGATAAAACATTTACCTCCCATTTTAGGGGTAACAAAAATATGGTGATCGGATTTTGATAGACGTTGCATCCTTTTTTTATTACATTCTATGCATAGGTCTTTCTAGCATTCGTAGATGCCTTCACCTATAGACAAACGAGATGTTTCTCTATAATCAATGTGCTACAGGTGCACTTGTTGCAAGATGATCTATGAAATATGAGGACTATTTATGCATAGATTGATAGAATTCTAACTTCTATGTTTTACCAATGCCATTGCTTCCTTCAATTTTAGCCTAAACTCTTAGACATGACATGCATGTGTTGTAGGTTTGTTTGTAGCTATAATGACCCTGTAGAAGATTTTCAATGCTAAGCAATAGATTTAATTTATTTTGTAGCATTACTACTGGTATTGACACGTTATATTGCTGGTTTAGCCAAAGATGATTTTCAAGAGGATTTGATATCCCTGAGATGGATAAATAGCAATTCTTCTCCTTTTAAACTCACTGAGGTGAGTAGCCCAGCCGATAGCTGACTGGACGCTAAGGTAATATTACAAGGAAGGTCAGGGTATCCATTCTTGTCGGCTTCCACTATGACCTTTTCTTTTAATCAAATGTTATTTTAGATTTATTTAATTAATTATTTTTAATTAATTAATTTAATTTAAGTTTAATTGTTTAAAATTAAACATTTTAATTGCATTTTCTTTGCAATTTTATATGGAGCAATATTGTAAAGCCATGAAGGCTTTTAATTTTTGCAAATTTTTACAAAATGTTTTGTAAAATTTCCCAAAATAGTGGAAGGTCCTTATAGATTCATGTAATAGCCTCTACGACTAATAATTGGGAAGTCTTGCAAGTTGCCTAAGAGGTGAGCTTTTTGTAAGCAAACTTGCTCATTGTAAAAGCAAATTAATTTTGCTTAAGTGCTTGAAATTCATAGCACAATTGTATTACTTCATGAAATGCTTGAAAACCATAGCATATTGTATTGCCTACAAGGCAAGATATAAGACCTTTTGGCTTCAACGAGTGCTTGAAACTCATAGCACCATTATGACCTTTCAGAAAATATGTTTCTGTAGGTATTTGAGGAGTTAAATTCTCCTCCCATTTTGGGATTCCAAACTTTAGTGGATTTGTATGGAGTGCATTTCGGTGGTACCCGACACTCTCCTTATTTTGTAGACCACTTTATCCCACATGGGCTTTATTGTACTCATTTATTTGAGATAATATGATAGCCTTTTTGGCTTGCACCAACGAACATAAGGCTACTCTATTGGCAGATGAAATGGCCAGGCTAGCTACTATGGTTAGTCTCATGGCCTTCAAGGAGCTTTTTCCTTCTTAGGTGGTCATTCTTCCTTCTTCATCAAGACTTATACTATTGGTTCTTCTATACCTATTATTTTTTCTACCTCGAGTACTGTAGCAACCTCTTTACAGGTTGATCAAATTGAGTTCCTTGGTGGTTAGAATTTCCTATCATGGAATTACATCATCCCATTTGACTTCATGGTTAGAATTTCCTTTCTTGTAACTACATCGCTCCATTTAGCTTAGCGGTTAGAATTTTCTCTCATGGACTTACATCGCTCCATTTGAATTTTGTACCACTTGGCTATTGTGGACTCTCATAGGTTGTAGGTTTTCAGTAGCATATGCAGAGCAGCAAGTCTTTACTCCTTGTATTTCCTTGGATTCCTATTGATGTTGTATCTCTACACAGGCATCCTAGGGTATCCAGGATATTTTTCTACCCAGTTAAGAGACGTCTTTGTAGTGATTGATGACTTACCCTTCCACTCTTACTATGTATGCATTAGAGTCCAATGCTACTTGAGTGGGGAGGTATGATGAGGGTATCACATCTACTTAGGATAGATTATTCTTTTCTTCATAAGTTTATTTTATTTCATAGGCAATAATGCCATGTGAGTTTATTATTCTCATGTAGTTGGTATGTTGTTAGTTGTTAGCATGAAGCTTATTTCTGTTAGCATATTTATTTTTTATACGCCTCTCTATTTAGGCTCTTACACGGTTAAGGTGAGTATTACGTGATTGGGGGTGATATTATTGTAATTGGTTTTCTATGCATCTATTTAAGCATAGGTTGTGCATATTATATTTATCTTAATTTTAATTTTTAATCAAGCCCCTAACAAGGTTTATATTTTACAACAAAACTAGTCATTTTATAAATGTTTGATTCATAGGCTAAGTGAAGAAACTACGTCAAACCTTTACCTACCGTGATGTTGTCATATGCACTCACTCCTAGGCAAATACAAATAAATATTTTGGTGATACAAATATTGTTCTTTCTCTAATATTTATTCAGCAAATATAATATTTTATCTATCCTTCACCAATTTGAAAAAAATACTTTTAAAAATTCTACAACATATCCAAACACTAGTGCCATTCAGCTTTAATTACATCCTAAAATTTCCATCATTTCTTATTAGCAAGGTAATCCTCCTACGTTAATATTAGATTATCACCACCTACATAGATCAAGCAGCATTGTCTGTCAATGTTTTCTCTAAAAATAGCACCTAAAACATTCCAACAAAATGCTTGTAAACTATGCTTCTCAACCCGAACATGGTATTTTTATGCCAATGCAAAATGGTCTGTACAATCACATACTTCGGTATCTGCTTTACTGTCATCAAGCTTTGTTCGCTTGTTTTTTATCAAATTATATTTCAGTGGAGCGTATGCATACAAATCTTGACTAAGCACACAAAAGCTTTCATTACTTGGTGGAAATAAATATATATTTTAATTTTGCCTTCCTTCGACTCCTCCATACCTTGTGGTATGTTATAACCCATCCATCACCATTATATTTGATCAAGCAAGCAACAAGTGACATCACCTTGTCTAAGCTTCCATCTATTTTTTATAGCAAATGTTCTCTCTACTCTCATATGAGACTTTTAAAACATCATCACTATTGACAACTAGCCATAACATCAGTTGAAATTTGATATTCCCATGTTCATGTTTAAGTCTTCTTTTCTCACGTCTGCTCTTATGAATCTAATCCATTTATATGATAACATAAAATTTATGATCATCCATGTGAGCGTGGCTTGTTATATTTGAACCCAGTGATGTTTTCTTTCTCTCAGTAAACCCACCTCTGCGTCATGGTAGGAGGCATCCATTATGGCATGAGGTTGTTTCTATCGTGTATAAATCCATTAGTCCTCATGTATAGTCTTCTATGGATAATCTTCTACAGGCTTCACAGTTTGTTAAATCAATCTTGGTTTTTCTGCTTGCATAAAATTTTGCATGGGAATGATAATATACTAAATGAAATATGTAAAATATTATATCTTGTGATTCTCCAAAGGGCTCTTAAATAACATTTTATAAATGAACATTACACCTCTGTGAGCTACCTCATTGTACAATGTGATCCAAATGTCCCACATCCTAGCCTTATCCCACATGCATCTAACAATGGTCTGATGGAAGATTTATTAACACCAATATGCCTACCATCATATGACTCAACCAAGCCAATAGGTGGCCTCTTGAAACTCACACTCATGTTGATTGTGCCTTTCATGTTGACCGTGTTCTGATACTACCTCTGCTAGTTAGCTGGGTCAGGAGTTTGTCTCAAAAATCATACCTCTGCGTGTCGATCTAAAGTAGAAATTGAAATTTTATATCATATAGTAATTATTTTTTATTTTTATTATATTTTTTTGCTTGTTTTATTTTATCTTTTATTAATGTAGGAGAATATATAGATAATCAAGTAACTTGGAACTACAAAAATGTTTAAGGTATGTATCAAAAAATTTCACTAAAAATAGTTGTTCAACCAGACCTAAACATTTATCTCTTCTCACCTATTGTGGAATTTAACCCACTAACCTTTATGAGGAACTTCTCCTACAAGGACTTAAACTTGAGCTTCCTAAGGTTGACAAAAAGATCAACTATAAAAATAATTAATGCTAAAATCATGACCATGGTCAACCTCCTTTTGACAACATGAACCTAGACTCTCCTTGAACACCTTGAAATTGAGGTATGTAATTTGAATTTGTAATCAACCATATAAAATTGTTTGGTAAACTCTAGCCAAAAAAAACACTCAATTTAAATAAATAGTTATATCAAAATCAAAACTCAAGTGGGTCCCCAAATTTGGGGTACATTTTGCAATAACAACAAAAATATTACAAAACCAAACAACAAGGAGCAATGGCTATATATACCATTATGAATTCCATCCAAGCCTTAGAATTTTATCTCCATGGATTTCCTCTCAGGTTTGCACATGTCTAAGCATAGTAATGACTATTCTTTGGTAGTAGTTGGTCATTTTTCAAAAATATCTATCATGATTCCTTGTAAGAAATATATTTTAGTTGAGAACACTACTAATATTTGTTTTAGTCATGTGTGGATCAAAAGTAGCTTTCTAAATTCCATTGTATCTTATAGGGATAACATATTTTTGATTATTTTTTTGGTCCATTCTTTGGAGCATGGACACCAAGTTGACCATGTCCATAGCCTTCCATCCTTATATTGATGGTGAATTGATTTACTGTACATCATCTTTGAATGTATAATTCTAACCATCCATGCACATGGGATAAGAGCTTCCCCTATATGCAATATAGGTACAATCAAGATCTACCTAGGTCTAAAAAACACAACCCATTTCATGTATATTTTAGATTTTAATATTTGTATTCCACTAATGTAGCTCTCCATATGTAACCCATGGAGTACTCATATCATGGTCAAAATTAAGCAAAAAAGAAGACATGATTTGTGAAACAAATTAAATATATTGATTAATACGTTCATGAACTCTTGGAAAATATAAATACAAAGAGAAGCAACACCATGACCAATATTAGGTCCCACATCAATTCAATGCTAGAGATATTGTATGGTTACATATTTATAAATAGATACTTATAATATCCCATAGAAATATTATACCTCTTTTCTATGGACCATACATCATCACCAATAGGGTTGGAGGAAATATATTAAATTTGAATCTTTTGTATTCTTTTGGTTTACATCCAATTTGTAATGTTAAACTTGTTAGGCACAATCATCCACCTTTGTTGGATATTTAATTAGTATACAAATAGATGGACACTAAAGAAACCAATCTAGACAATCTAGTACCATTAAAAGAGAACTAGATTGTTGATATATATACTAATATGTTTAGAAGGTAGTTTATTCAAATATACAAAGAAGTCAAGGAAAGACAACTTGATCATGAAGAATAATGTCTCACCAAAAGTTAGACAAATAGATAAATTTCACACCTAATGTCAAAATTTGATGCAATCAATACCATTTTATATTAATGGGGGATGGATGATCAAAGCATGTACTTTTTTTGGACATGGCCTTATGGCCAGAAATACCCAAAAAATATTTTTTTATCGTAAATGCACTATTAGGGACATAATTTGTTGCTTGATACTTTGTTTTAAATTATACACGAAGCCCTAGAAATATCAAAAAATAAATTTAATACATAAATCTATCATACATGGATTTGCCAACATATTTAGGAAAAAAACACTTCAAATCCCCTAAAAAATGCAAAGCAAATTATTATTATTTTTCTATTGATAAAAATAAGGTTTTGAAAGGGTTTTGTATCCTTTTATAGAATAATTGCATCAATAGACTTTACATCACAAAATTTTAAAAATATTTTCTATTTAATATTGGTTTGGAAGGGTTTGCTCCCTCTTACAACCTGATAAAATCACATAAATACATGAAATAATATATGAAATAGAAGATTTAGATCAAAATTAAGCCTAAACGGACTTATCATTATTAAATTCAATTGCACATAATTATATATTAACCATCATAAGTTTCTATATCTATATATTGCATTGTGAGATTCTATATTTTCAACGCATTTACTATTTGTGTAGTCCTTATTTATCCCATCCATTATTACTTCAATATTTTTCTTTTCACCCAAATTGACCAAATCTCCTGGAAGAGGATCTAGTTAGATCCATCTATTATCCTCTTCTCTTAGTGTTCCCCTATTTGCAACCAAGCATCTAGGTTATTTTCTTCTCTATATGTATAAATTATTTTGACCTCCTCAGATTGCCCAAGCATATGATCAACCTCATGGATAATTTCACTTACCTACCAACTTAGCTTGTTCCTTCCTTTAAGTATATTTATTATACTCAATGAATCCCATTCCACTAACAACTTCTTAATTTTCATATATTTTTCCAACCTGATTACTTCATGTACTGCTCTAGCTTATACCATATGAATTGTTAATATCCCATAGAACCCAACATATTCTCTCATTATAACTCCATATATAGTCATATGACACCCTTACCTCCTACATTCCATAGGTGGTACTTTTATGTACCATAAAAATCCAATTTCAACTGTCTCCTTTTGTTTTTGCCATCTATTTATTTTTTGCATATCTTTTGTAGTGAATTCCTTCCTTGTCTTGTACATGTCCACCATACCCTTACCATATTTTATTCTTATTTATTCTCTATACTAATTTCTAATTTTATGACAAAGGCATTATCACTAATGCTACCATTAATACCTTGTATAATTTTAAATATATATCTCCTTTCATTCTTAAAAATACTCTTATTCCTTTCTAGCCATATTTTCTAAGAAAAGTGGAATGATACCAAATCCTATATGGTATTTAATTTCTTACCATTTAATGGTATATCCTATTTTAGATCCAATATAGCATGTTGTTTACAATCATCCATCAAATGCCTAATTATTGCATTATCCTTGAGGAGACTCCCATTGAGTAATTTTATTGCAATAATATGTGATTTACTAATTCTTCCTCCTCACATAGTAGTATTTATTAATTATTTAGAATCCTCTCTCCATAAGGTTATCTGTCATTAGTATTATTTTTGGATTACCAACCATAAAAATATCATAATTTTTTGTATTGTCCCTTTATTTCATATTTTCCATGAATCTATCTTCTATATATACCATACATACTTCATAGCTTTTGTAGACACCAAAACAGCACCAATCCGATTAAGTGACTACAAACACTGATCGCATTGACATACACAGCTTTCAGGGCAGCCCTCAGAGGTCAAACAGTGGTCCTAGCCACTCACACAGCAGTTTAGAAGGTCGAAAAGTGAGCAGAACAAAGTTGGTCATTTTAACAAGCCTTTAATCTAAAGCGAGCCTTTAACAAACTTCAAGCCTCAAATCCTAAGCAAACTTTAAGCCTTGAGCAAGAACAAATCTTAAGCAAAATACAAATCTGGAGCAAACTTTAGGAGCAAAGGAACTTCGGCCTTAGGCGTCGCGAAATCGTGACGTCGCGAAATCGCGACACTTCAGGGCCCAGAGGGGAACCTCGCCCGAAGTGTCACGATATCGCGACGTCGCGATAGTTCGGCTCCCGAGGGACCTCGCCGAGTGTCGATATCACGACGTCGCGACACTTCGGCGCCCGAGGGGAACCTCGCCCGAAGTGTCGCGATATCGTGACGTCGCGATATCGTGACACTTCGGCGCCCGAGGGGAGCCCCGCCCGAAGTGTCGCGATATCGCGACGTCGCGATATCGACGTCGCGATATCGTGACACTTCGGTGCCCGAGGGGAGCCTTGCCCGAAGTGTCGCGATATCGCGACACTTCGGCGCCCGAGGGGAACCTTGCCCGAAGTGTCGCGATATCGCGACACTTCGGCGCCCGAGGAGAACCTTGCCCGAAGTGTCGCGATATCGCGACACTTCGGCGCCCGAGGGGAACCTTGCCCGAAGTGTCGCGATATCGCGACACTTCGGCGCCCGAGGGGAGCCTTGCCCGAAGTGTCACGATATCGCGACACTTCGGAGCTCACGAACAGACATCAAGGCGGACATTTAGGCCGACATCAAAGCAAACATTAAAGCAGTTCAAAGTAACCGTTGGACACGTGGCAGTCAGAGACAGTCATTAATGGCTTCCGCCTTGCACGCGCGCGTAGGTGGGTAGGTTGGCCGTTGGAAGACTGTCACAAGTGCAGTCATGACAGCCCGAGTCGTGGAGGACTTTCCTCCCTCTTAAGAAGGCATGGCCGCCACGTGGCGTCAGTGCGTATCTTTCAAGAAGACCCCGTGGGTCTATAAAATGCCAGGGACTTTCCCGCTCAAGGGGGAGGAGAGATAGACATTTTCTAAGCAACGAAGTGCTGCCAAAACTGCAAACCCGACATTCGACCACACTAATTCGACGACAACTCATTCAATCCAAAAAGATTTTTGGGCCCTTCCCTGTTGGATTGGCGCCGAGATCAAGTCCCAATGGCGGGCGGCCCGCTTGGGCGCCTCGCACGTTCTTAGCGTCATTTTAAGCTATTCGGTTATCGCGTTCTTAGTCTCTGTTTTACGTAAAAGTTACAGGTTGCGTAGATTAAATAGTTTATCGATTGTTTATTTTATCACTGCGTGCTTATCCTGCATTAACGATTATCTTGCATTGCGTGTTTAAGATATATATATCGAATATTATTATGCTCTGGATTGCAAAAAATATCTGTTTAAATAGTTTATCGAATTCAAAGGTTCTGTCCTTTTAGTACAGGTGTTACTAACATTTTTTATGTTTTTATTTTGTATGCAGGTTTTCAACAGCAGAGGAGCGGGAGAAGCAAAGAATCACCTACAACAGCGGCGGCGACGTTTTAATCCGCCCATCTCACGTGTGGGCACGCGGAAGAGGGATTATTAGTCGTGACAAGAAATGCATCTGACTCTCTTATCCCTTAAAAAGGAAGGAGACGTATTGTAACACAGTTTGTAAAGCGTATCAATAAAAGAGATTACCCTATTTTTTATTGCTTTTATCTTGTGTCGATTTGCATATGTTATTTCTTGTTCTTGTGGTATAATATTCCTTTTTATTTTCGGAATCTCGTGCTTTCAATGGCGATCACGGTGGGACCGTTCCCAGAATTGTAAATCACAGAAACTAATCAGATTTGTTGTGTTTGTGCTTAACAGGTACCCCTGATTTTTTTAAGCCAAAGGTCAGAAACAGCAAGTCCGGGCAGGAAAGAGGTAACAGTTTCTTCATTTTCTGCTGTGATATTTCTGTTTAGTTTAATTGTTTATTTTTTTTTACTCTCATTTTTTTTTAATTATTAAAGAAAGATAGAGAAAGTGTAGGTCAATTTTCTTGCTTTATTTATTTAAAAAAAAAAAATTCAAATTTCTACTTGCTATTTTTCGGTTTTGTAGTATTTGTGTGGCATAGGGAAAGTTTCTTTTGCTGCTTGTTTCATTTTTTTTAAATAAAATGAACCACACACACTGCACGTGGTAAATTAAACCAAGGAGCTGGTCGTAAAACCCCAGCCCTTGAGCAAGACCAACGGTGGGTTCATCACCACCTTGGCTTAGCTTTGCATCCATTTCCCCGATTGTCACTGTTGTTAGGCGTAAATCCTGATGAAAGCTGACCGAGTGTCGTTGGGGTGATTCCCATGCACGCGAGGATAAGTCTTCTATGGTAGGTGTCATTAACAGGACAATCCCCCTTTCGTACCGCCTATGTTCCACGTACCATCTGCTCTCACGTACCTATAGTTTCCCTCTCGTAAGGGCGGGTATATAGAGAGGTTGGTATATCGGTCCGGCAATGGTATATTGAAGGGGCGACCATTTATGGGAGTCATATGAGCCAACATTATGCATTTAAACGTTCTTCAAAAATTGCAAAAACAAAACAAAACATCAAAATGCACTAAACCAGTTTAGGACACACTATCAATCCTTAAAAGAGATAATCACGGTTTTGTGTATGTGTGTGTTCATTTCTGCTTAGTGTAAACAAAAAGATAAATCATCATAAATGAGATAAAATCTGCTTAGAGAGTAGAGAAGCACCACAATGGTGTACACCCGTAGCCAAGCCCAATCAAGGGCAGACGCTGCGGAAGGTGCACAAAGAGAGGGCGCTAGTCGCCTTCGCTTTAGCCCTGAGGACTTGGCCATACCGCCTTGGCGGTCTGGCCTACAAGAAAGTCCACATCAGGCCACTTCAAAAAGGACCTATTGGGAACCCCCTCATTGGGGTATGCCCATTCAACACAGCCCCTTTCGGGAAGATGCTTTACATGTAGATCTTAATGTAAGTAGACAACCGCCTCTCGAGGCTAGATCTGAATGGCCGCAGCGCGATGAAGCGCTAGAGAGGCATAGTGTCCATGAGGAGAGACAACATGAATACGCTACCTCTTCTTTGCCTCACATTCGAACAGAAAGACAAAATCCAGAGCGTAGGGCTCTTTACACAGGGCGAGCCAACTCCGCCCGCCCCTTTCAAACCCATGAAAGGGAATACGAGGAAAGCCATCGCATTCCTCGAGGACAACAAACAGCGTGGGAACCTTGCATTTCCGCACCTGCTAGGTATCATGATCATACATCGAGGCCAGAGCCTCAAGTAAATGTCGCCTACCTCGACAGAGGGAAGCAACCCATTGAAATTTTAGATCATCAAAATCGAGGCAAACACATAGGAAAAACATTTAAGCCTCCTGAGCAAACGAGAGCAGACCAAGTTGACCCGGCAGTCGCCAGACATGCCGCCCGCCAAGCTCGAATCTCGTAGCTTGAGCAAGGTCATCAGGAGTTAGAGTACTTATACCGCTTGAATAAAGAGCGCATGCAGTACGAAGCGGATGAGTTGCGCTATAAACTACCTGAGAGGGTGCCAACCCCTCGCACCCAGAGAGAAGAACAATATGAGAGGCACAATCCTTTGGTGCAGGACAGGTCTCCGCGACCTCGTCAAGCTTTGCCTCCGAGACCTTATAGACCCGAGAGGGAGGCCACTCCCCGAAACAATGATGGGTACCCTCAACGGGGACTCAATCGAGGTCATGAGTCTCGTCCGAGAGACTCCTCAAGAAGTTTATGAGGAGTACGAACCAGAAATAGAACGGGCCAAAATGCCCCATCAAGGCGGGAGGGCTGCCACTCGGCCACCCCCCATAGGCCTCCAGTCTCCCATAACTCACAACGGGAGCAAACAAAAGAGGAAGAAATAAAATCTTCCGATGCATACAAGGCGCTATTAGAGCGTTTGGAGTCTGTGGAGACAAAAGCTTCTGGGCATCAAAAACCCACGTTGCGTCAACTCCGTAGCCATCCAGTGCATCCCTCAGTGCCTACACCTCTTTACCCTGAACACTTCAAGTTGCCTCAATTGGCAGTTTTTAAAGGTGAAGAGGATGCACAAGAACATGTCACAAGGTTCCTAAGTCAATGCTTCGGCATCCAAGATAATGATGCATTGTTGCTTAGAACTTTCATAACCACATTCGCAGGCCCTGCCTCGGATTGGTTCACACAATTACCCAAACACAGCATAAACAACCTAGATCAATTAGTAGATGCGTTTCTTGAACGCTTTGCCTTCAACACAAGGAAGAAGGCATCACTTAGTGATCTGGCCAGCCTCAGGCAATATGAGGAAGAAACAATGGCAGCATACGGGAATCGATGGAGGGCTTTGCTTTCTAAGCTACCCTACCGTCCCCCTATGTCTGATCTAACACAGATGTTTGCACGGAGTTGCTTAAAATCAATCTCTGGTCTATTGTTGCTGCAGCAATACGACAACTTAGAAGAAGCTTTGGCGCAAGCCAGAGTTATAGAAGAGATTAAGATAGGCGAAGGCGCAATCGCCAAGCCTAAAAAGAAAGAGTGGAATAAAACCACTAAGACTGGGAAAACGCAATCACAACCCACTACGGTTAACCAAGTTGCGATAAATGCTCCCAAGCCTGCGCAAGAAATGCAGCCCCAAAAGGCTAATTACCAGGCAGTGCCTCCTAGTTATGAAAGAGATAATAAGAAACAGGAGCAGAATCAACAGCGTCGCCCTAGGCGACAATTCACCCCTTACACGGAGTCCAGGGACTCCCTATTTGACCGCTTGTTCATGGCAAATTTAGTTACCCTTCCAGAGATCCAAACTATAGACCCTAATGCTCCCAAGCCTAAGGGATACAAAGAGGGGTTGTATTGTCGATTCCATAGGAGAAGGGGACATGATTTAAATGGATGCTAGAAATTTAAAGGATTAATCCAAGATCTAATCGACAATAAAACATTGGCCGTGGACAACCCCATAGCGCCAAACAATCAACAAATGGGGGTATTCAAGGACCCTTTGCCTGCCCATGAGGCACAGGCAAAACCTCTCCAGATTAACGAGGTGCGACAGAATCTTCCCATGCAAGGATTTGTGGGAATGATTAGCATAGTGACACGGAACAAAAAGTACCCAGCAGTTGCCCCTGAGGTAGCTACTAGGGAAGTTCCAACGACGTCGCAGCCTCAGCAATGCCCTGTGCAAGTACCTCCGCCTAGACCCGAGGTCACGATACGGACCAAACTCACGCAGAGTTTGCGGACCACATCGGCTAGGCTATCCATTTACGAGCTTATTCAACAGTCAACACCTCATAGAGAAGCTCTTATGGAAATATTAAAAGCCATCGAATTACAGACCTCACGAAGCAAATTCTTTCAACAACTTCGTGGGACATGTGAAGAGATGTACGGAGCCGGTCATCACCTTCAGAGAGGATGAAGTCAAAGCAATATCGAATGACACGGCAGATCCACCCCTACACGTTGTTGCGCGGGTCAACGGGATCCCGTACAAGAGAGTGCTGGTAGATACTGGCTCGTCCAGTAACATCATTACCACGGCAGCACTAAAACATTTAAAGCTACCAGCCTCTCATATCACAGCCTCCACGTACACACTGCGAGCTTTCAATGATGCAATATGCTCGACAGTCGGCACAGTTGTTCTACCTGTCCAGGTAGGACAAAAGACAATACCAACATTGTGCCATGTGTTGGAAGGCGAGATGGCTTACAATATACTGCTAGGGCGGCCTTGGATCAGGGACATGAAGTGTGTCCCTTCGATCGCTCACCAATGCTTAAAGTATGCTTTTGAAGGAGAAATACATGTAGTCCCGATGGACTTAGAACCCTTCAAGTATTGCAATGCGGTACAATTAATGCCTCAGTCGACCCTCCCTTCAACGCATTTGGATTTCCAGTTAAATCCATCTAAACAGGGTCCAATACCGCAAGCACCACTGGTGACCAAATCACCAAAATCCCAGCCAGGTGAATCCTCATCATCTGCTCCTTCATTACCAACGCCACCTGTCATGGCTAAACAGAAGGACAAGGGAAAACAGATCATGGAAGAGGCTCAGCCCCTAGAAGAGGGGTTGCCCACAATATCAACGATATCAACAGAGGAAACACCTAGCACTACGGAAGCTGAGATTCCTAACCCACCAAACATGGAATGGACTCAGGAAGGACTCCCGTTCCCTCCCTCCCAAGCATCAACAATCACTGTTGAAATGGCTAGTACAGGCTTGGGGGAGTACATAGTGCAGAATGTTGTGGCAACGCCCGCATTAGAGTCAGTACAGGATATGGGGAGACCTCGCCTTCCCATAGGAACAGTTGTTCCTCTAGGTCACCCACCCAACCAGACAAATTTTGTGTATGGGGGCCTTGATCATGGTCTTGAACCATGCAAACAAAAGGAAGCGAGACGAAGAGCCTTTTGTTGAAAACATCAACTATCTGTCAAACCCAGACTTTGCCCTAAAATATCTCGGCCAATGCAATTGGCATGGATACGAGCTAGGCAGATATGAGCAAGGGATGCGGGTCCTTTGCCAACCAAGATATCAGATGCCATATGATAAGTCAGGAGTAGGGTTCAACCACCCCCTGCCCTTAGACATCTTGGTCAAAAATATGCAAGGCCTAGAAATAGGCAACAAGGGGGGATTGGCACCAGATCTTTATGCCAACCCGAATACAGAATATACATTGGGAGACTACCTCCCATGGTCAACAAACACCCTTGGAAATAGCAGTAATCCCTCTCCTTTGCTAGAGAGAGGTGAAAGTTCGGACATTAATCCTCAAAGAGAACATCAACGGCTTTCGGACATCTTTTTGAAGTTGTTCCCCTTAGAGGTTCCAGTTGAATCAATACAGTGTCAAGAGAATCGGGTCCCTCCACCAAGAGTGGAACAACCGCCATGGGACCAGATTAACTTACTAGAACAAGGAGAGCCCTCAATGTCGCAAGTAATGGTTGCTTGAAGAGAATGAACATTTTTGGGTCTCTGAAAGTGATTCAGAAGATGAGACTGAGATGGACTATCTCAGACATGCGCGACGACATTACCGCCCTTTAACTCATGAAGATCTAATGGGACAAATGGGCATAAGGTTAGGGCATGAATGGTGGGTAGACCCAGCAGGGTGGGACCAAGTGTTGGATCCATGGCTCCAAATTCATGATGAGCACCGTCCACCTCGAGACCCTATCATGACAACAGTGCCGAGGGAAGACCCTGTCCTCCTTTTTGCACATAGGGCCGATCCGTTCGTGCCCGTTCCCCTAGAGCCAGATCCAGAGTATAGGGAGCATCTAGAAGAATCAAGTTATCACACCCACGGTAATGGAGACCAAATTCATTCCATCCACATGATCTCCATTGATTTGACCGCACCCATCCGCAATCCGGCCGATCCAGCATGGTCATTGCATCTAGACATAGATGCCATCGACTGGGATCGCGTCAATTCACCTTTATCACCATCAGACTACTGGCCTTTCGGTGAAATGCCTCATTTTACCCCAAGGACAACTCAGGATATTTTTTAGGCTGAAGAGGAACCCGAGGTTCCCAATGCGAGATCTAAATTCAGCTAATGATATCCATTTGATCCCGACTCCACATCAGTTGGAGGACGGATCCCACATGTCAATCGAGGAGACGATTGATGTAGATATCGGCACAGATCCAATGAATCCATAGATTCTTAAGCTGGGGGTAAGTCTTTCCCCCGAAGAGCAAGCCGACTACATTGCCCTTCTCAAAGAGAAGAAGGAGGTTTTTGCATGGTCGTACAAAGATATGCCAGGACTAGACCCGCAGCTAGTCACGCATAATTTAACGCTTGATCCGACAATCAAGCCTGTAAAGCAAAAACTACGTAAGATGCACCCAACAGTGGCCTTGATGGTCAAAGATGAATTGCAAAAGCTGTTGGATGCACAGTTTGTCATCTGCGTGGATTATCCGCCATGGTTGTCCAACATGGTTCCCGTCAAGAAGCCCGACGGGAGGATTCGCATATGCACCGATTTTTGAGATCTAAACAAAGCGAGTCCTAAGGATGATTTCCCCTTGCCGAGCATCGACGCGTTGGTAGACGCTACAGAAGGTCACGAAATGCTCTCCCTAATGGATGGTTTCTCAGGATACAATCAAATTCGTATCAATCCTGAAGACCAACTAAAAATGGCGTTCACAACGCCTTGGGGGACATTTTGTTATAAGGTCATGCCTTTTGGCCTTAAAAATGCTGGCGCTACCTACCAACGTGCCATGACATATATCTTCCATGATTACATGCACAAAACTTTGGAAGATTACATGGATGATTTGTTAGCCAAGTCTCTCTTGCGCTCAAATCATATCGATGACTTAAGCAAGATCCTCGATCGCCTCATGGAGCATAAAGTTAGACTAAACCCCAAGAAGTGCGTCTTTGGCGTCACATCTGGAAAACTCTTGGGTTTCATAGTCTCAAAGCGAGGCATCGAGGTGGACCCAAAGAAAGTCAAGGCAATCCTTGAAATGGTTCCCCCAACTACAATCAAGCAGCTCAGAAGTCTGCAGGGAAAGGTCGCGTCGATTAAACGCTTCATAGCGCAATTATCTGACAAGTGCCGACCCATGAACAAATTATTGCACAAAGGGGTTACATTTCATTGGGATGACGAGTGCCAGTCAACCTTTGACGAGATCAAACAATACCTGGTTTCGCCGCCAGTATTGGCACCACCTAGACCAGGAGTGCCGTTCTACTTATACATCTCAGCTACGAGGTGGCACTGGGCGCCATGCTAGCCCAGAAGAATGAACTTCACAAGGAACAGGCTACTTACTATCTTAGCCGCACCCTGGTCAGTTATGAACTTAACTATGCATACGTTGAGAAACTCCGCTTGGCAGTGGTGTTTGCTACCAAAAAGCTACGCCACTACATGTTGAGCAACACTACGTATGTTGTGTCTAAGGAGAATCCATTGCGATACATGATGAGTCGTACTTATCATAGTAGTCGCACGACGAAATGGATCATGTTGTTGACGGAATTTGACATAGAGTTTATTGGACAAAAATCTATCAAAGGACAAGTCATAGCCGATCAACTAGCAGAGGCTCCTCTTGAAGACGATCAGCCTCTGGTCATAGAACTACCCGATGATGGGGTCTTCCATGTCTCGGAATCGCCAGATTCCGATGAGCTCGAGTCACAAGCCGACATAACCCTATTCTTCGATGGTTCTAAATGTGAGCAAGGTGGTGGCACGGGAATTGTATTCTTCACACCGCAGGGTGCTCCAATGCCCCTGTCATTTAAATTAAACTTCCCGTGCACCAACAACAATGCAGAGTATGAAGCCTTGCTCCTAGGTCTTCAGACAACAATCGCCATGAACATCAAAAGACTGAATATCTTTGGTGATTCGTTGTTAATAGTCAATCAAGTCAAAGGGGTATATCAATGCAAATGCCCAGTCCTGCAGGCTTATAAAGCCCTTGTGGAAAAATTCTTGGCAAAACTTGAGTGGTATGACATCGAGGCACTCCCTCGATCATCGAATCATTTTGCGGACACAATGGCCTCCTTGGGGTCACTAATTCCGCAAGACCTTTTCGGTGATATGACAACCATTCAAGTCAAAACCTTATCGCAATCCGCGATGGAGCGTGCAAGCTCAGACTTGACGCCAGGAATCCACATGATCCAGATTGAACCATCCTCGGATAAGTTCTCTCGAATCCGAGATCGTCTGAAACATGCCAAATGGGGGTCCTTGTTCTCCCCTACTCCCATTAATAGCAACACAACGCTATTCTTACAGGTTCTATCCCATTCAGCGTTCGCTAGGGATGAACTTCAAAAGGGATTGGCTGTTCATACTGTCGAGGTTTCTGATCAACAGGATCGGTATTTACCCATCGAGAGACTACCTCAAGTTAGGTAATATCCCACTTGGATTGACTCATGCCGCAAAACGAGCACTCAAGCGAAAGCGGCTAAGTATGTCTTGATAGGAGATATTTTGTATCGTTGCAGCTATGAAGGAATCCTCCTTCGTTGCTTGGATCGGCAAGAGTCCACTTGGGCGATCGCCCAAGCGCACGATGGTACATGTGGTGGCCACTTCAGTGGTATGGCCATTGCAAAGCGCATTCTTCGCATGGGCTATTATTGGCCATCTTTAGAGCGAGATTGTTGCACCTATGTCAAGAAGTGCGTGAAGTGTCAACATCATGCCAATTTGATGCACGTACCTTCTCAGGCCTTGCAGACAGTCCAGTCGGCTTGGCCGTTCTCGCAGTGGGGCTTTGATCTAATTGGAAAGATCTCCCCTGCGTCGTCAGGCCGTCACACGTTTATCATAACGGCCACAGAGTATTTTACCAAGTGGGTGGAAGCAATTCCGCTTACCTCTACGACAGGACCCCGCATTGTGGAGTTCATTTTGCATAACATCATATGTCATTTTGGTATTCCATCCAAAATAGTCTCGGATAATGGGACGCCTTTCAAGAATAAAGACGTGCGTGCTTTGACCACAAAGTACAAGATTCAGCACAGACTTTTCAACACCCTATTATCCCGTGGCGAATGGGCAAGCGAGAGGCGTCAAACAAAATGCTAGTTGCCATCCTTAAAAAGACCGTCACGAGACAGTCATAAGGATTGGCACATTCAAATCCCACTTGCCCTATGGGCCTATCGCACTAGCATCCGGACACCCACTGGGGCCACTCCATTTTCGCTCGTGTATGGCTCCGAGGCAGTCATGCCTCTAGAGTTGGAGATTCCTTCCCTGCGCATATCAATGCAGGAGTTCATCGATGATGACTCTACGCGGCAGGCCCGGTTAGACCAGCTTACGTTGCTTGACGAACGACGCGTTAATGCTCTCGAGCATTTACGTATTTATCAAGAGCGACTTAAGAAAGCTTACAACATGAAAGTTCACCTCAGGGACTTTCGGGTTGGTGATTTGGTTTTGAAGGAAAACCAACAGAATTCCAGTTTGCCATCCCACCTAAGGGACAAGTTTGCGGCAAATTGGTTAGGTCCATATGTCATTGATAGCAAAATAGGACCCGGGACATACCGGCTAGCTTCTCTTGACGGTATCAAGGAAAAAGAACCCTTGAATATCAGTCATTTGCGACCATTTCATATCTAAGAGAGCCAAATCCCAAAAATGCTCCAAGGATTCTTGCAATCGCTTGGTCAATCCCAAAAGGCTCCAAGGATTCTTGCAATCGCTTGGTCAATCCCAAAATGCTCCAAGGATTCTTAAAATCGCTTGGTCAATCCCAAAAGGCTCCAAGGATTCTTAAAATCGCTTGGTCAATCCCAAAAGGCTCCAAGGATTCTTGCAATCGCTTGGTCAATCCCAAAAATGCTCCAAGGATTTCCACAATCGCTTGGTCAAAAATCAAGAAAATTCAAAAACAACAAAAATTTGCATCTCATTTCTAGGCATACTCAAATTCATCAATAGAGAGTTCTTCTCGCACTTCATCTTCATATTCACAAAAATCAATCCATCAAAAATACAAAAATACATAGATGCATTAAAGCATTGCATCCATACATCGCATATTTGTGGTCATATAGGTCAAAGGCACCATAGGTTGTAATTGCTCTACTAGTCCATCTTGTTCCACACTGTTCCATTTTACAAAAACAACAAAAACACCATGCATTGTTTTTACCACACTAGAGTCAGTGGTCTTTTAATGTATCAAGAGTTTTCGTGATTCAGTCATCCTTTTGCTCTTTAGCCATGTAATGTATCAAGTCAAACAGATTTTACGAAGGTAGAGTTACACTTGAAATACACCTTGTTACGTAACATCCCAACACAAATTAAAACACATAAAAATTCCCAAGTTGTGTAAACGAAAGATGAAACCTGCATAGTAATCCAGGTCACCATAAGCGAAACGGTTATCTTGCTCATCCCCCTGTGCGAATGACCCCAAGAATGCTGAGAGTTGGCAAAAGGACAAGCATCCTCCCTACCCAATTCCCTAAGAATCCCTAGTCCTCAAATAGTTGCAAAACATCAAAAATTTGCAAAAAGTCAAAACATCAAAATTTGACATCCTACAGTGCACACATCAAAAGGCACAAACAATAGTGATTATCGTCACTCCATATCCCCAATCCCTTGCTCAAAAGAAAAACAAATCAAAATAAACAGTGATCTTATCACTACAAACGAGCAAGTATCCCAATACAATTGAAGAAAAGAAGGGAGTTGAACTTGAATCCCTGGAACTCTCGAGCATTCTAACAGGTCATGAGGCAAGCCTCAGTATCGGTTTGGTTGATAGCCTATCGGTCATTGGCGGTAAACTTCTCGCATGACGATATATCTATCACATTAACTTGTGTACGAGATCAATATTTGCATGTGGATGAGCTAGCTTATGGTATCCTGGATAACACCGCAGATTAATCTAACTAAATACAACAAAGGAGTTAGTGGAGCTAATTAGGTGATCCTCAATACAGGTTCGGTTGAAAGCCCATCTAGCACTGGCGGTATCCTGACAAATACCACATAAATGAACTCAATTGCACACACAGGGATGTGAAATAACTTGGTCAAAAACAAGTCCGATTCATACCTTGTTCAAAAGTCTTGTAAGATAAAGTACAGTCATGGCTAGTAAGTTAAAACCGTCTGAGTCTCAGAAAACCTTGGCTACATTTCTAAACCAACTGCGCTACTTTTCATCCTTACAATACCATCAGAAAATACAAAAAAAAAAAGAAAAACACATGTATACATACAAAGTCATGCATCACAGCAATCAAAATAATAGAGTTCTAAACAGTCTATGGTGCCATAGCCAAACACCACAAAGTCCATCCATCCATTTCATTTCTATATATCACATACATTTGCATTCATCACAACATATGCATCCATCAAAATAAATCAACATACAACAATCGCATTTATTATACCATATGCATCCATCAATATAAAATAGCATGCATCCATCAACATCAATCATTATGCATACCATAATATCATGACATATACACAAAGAAAGAAAATCAAAACAACAAAAACATCATAAAAATGCAACACAAAAACATAGCAATAAGCATTGCCGGACACAAGTGCTCTTGCACTTAACCTCTTGGCATAAAAAATCGATGTCGGGGCTCAAATTATCACTCTCCTACTTCCCCAAGAAGGCTACCATAGCCGGACCGCTCCACGGGAAGACGAGTTTTTGATGATTTCACCCCATTATGGCATCACCAAAAGGGTTAACACCCACCAAAAATAGGTCCAAATGTCGGGAAATTGCACGTGCTTAAATGGTAAAACATCTAAAGGCACCCTAACCTAAGTCATCTTGGGTCAAGCGACTCGTCGCTTTTCTCACGAAGGTCATTCCCTCATCGATTCGTCGCTTGAGGGGGTAGTCACACTTAGTCACCAATCAACAAGCACACACCCAATCAAGGCAATGGCATGCATTCAAAGAATCATTGACAAAGACAATCACGCTCCTGCTTGGGGCAATAAACAAGCAATAATCAAATTGATCAAACACTTGGCATTCTCGAAGCATGAACACAAGGTTCCCCCTGTGGACAAAAGGTTACGCCCTTTGCCTAATCATGACTGATCAATGTCCAAGCTCAAGTCACACCTCACCAAAATAGGTTAACACTTGAAATCAAATTCCTTAGCTCATCAGAAGCAAGGATTCAAGAATGCATGCCCTTTCCATACTTGGGGCATCAAAAGTTGGTTAGGTTACCAAGAAACCCTAATCATTAGTGCTTTGGTCATCTATTTTTGCTCAGCACTGCGTCACCTGCAACACTTCCCAAAAAGGGGCATCTGTAGACACCAAAACAGCACCAATCCGATTAAGTGACTACAAAAATTGATCGCATTGACATACACAACTTTCAGGGCAGCCCTCAGAGGTCAAACAGTGGTCCTAGCCACTCACATAGCAGTTTAGAAGGTCGAAAAGTGAGCAGAACAAAGTTGGTCATTTTAACAAGCCTTTAATCTAAAGCGAGCCTTTAACAAACTTCAAGCCTCAAATCCTAAGCAAACTTTAAGCCTTGAGCAAGAACAAATCTTAAGCAAAATACAAATCTAGAGCAAACTTTAGGAGCAAAGGAACTTCGGCCTTAGGCGTCGCGAAATCACGACGTCACGATTTCGTGACGTCGCGAAATCGCGACACTTCAGGGCCCAGAGGGGAACCTCGCCCGAAGTGTCGCGATATCACGACGTCGCGATATCGCGACACTTCGGCGCCCGAGGGGAACCTCGCCCGAAGTGTCGCGATATCGTGACGTCGCGATATCGCGACACTTCGGCGCTCGAGGGAACCTCGCCGAAGTGTCGCGATATCGCGACGTCGCAATATTGTGACGTCGCGATATCGTGACACTTCGGCGCCGAGGGGAGCCTTGCCCGAAGTGTCACGATATCGCGACACTTCGGCGCCGAGGGGAACCTTGCCCGAAGTGTCGCGATATCGCGACACTTCGGCGCCCGAGGGGAGCCTTGCCCGAAGTGTCGCGATATCGCGACACTTCGGAGCTCATGAACAGACATCAAGGCGGACATTTAGGCCGACATCAAAGCAAACATTAAAGCAGTTCAAAGTAACCGTTGGACACGTGGCAGTCAGAGACAGTCATTAATGGCTTCCGCCTTGCACGCGCGCGTAGGTGGGTAGGTTGGCCGTTGGAAGACTGTCACAAGTGCAGTCATGACAGCCCGAGTCGTGGAGGACTTTCCTCCCTCTTAAGAAGGCATGGCCGCCACGTGGCGTCAGTGCGTATCTTTCAAGAAGACCCCGTGGGTCTATAAAATGCCAGGGACTTTCCCGCTCAAGGGGGAGGAGAGATAGACATTTTCTAAGCAACGAAGTGCTGCCAAAACTGCAAACCCGACATTCGACCACACTAATTCGACGACAACTCATTCAATCCAAAAATATTTTTGGGCCCTTCCCTGTTGGATTGGCGCCGAGATCAAGTCCCAATGGCGGGCGGCCCGCTTGGGCGCCTCGCACGTTCTTAGCGTCATTTTAAGCTATTCGGTTATCGCGTTCTTAGTCTCTATTTTACGTAAAAGTTACAGGTTGCGTAGATTAAATAGTTTATCGATTGTTTATTTTATCACTGCGTGCTTATCCTGCATTAACGATTATCTTGCATTGCATGTTTAAGATATATATATCGAATATTATTATGCTCTGGATTGCAGAAAATATCTGTTTAAATAGTTTATCGAATTCAAAGGTTCTGTCCTTTTAGTACAGGTGTTACTAACGTTTTTATGTTTTTATTTTGTATGCAGGTTTTCAACAGCAGAGGAGCGGGAGAAGCAAAGAATCACCTACAACAGCGGCGGCGACGTTTTAATCCGCCCATCTCACGTGTGGGCACGCGGAAGAGGGATTATTAGTCGTGACAAGAAATGCATCTGACTCTCTTATCCCTTAAAAAGGAAGGAGACGTATTGTAACACAGTTTGTAAAGCGTATCAATAAAAGAGATTACCCTATTTTTTATTGCTTTTATCTTGTGTCGATTTGCATATGTTATTTCTTGTTCTTGTGGTATAATATTCCTTTTTATTTCCGAAATCTCGTGCTTTCAGCTTTGTTTGACATGAATTCACCCTCTTCACTATTTCCCCATATTACGGTATCTTCCTTCATAATATTATTCAAGAAGCAAGATCTTTGTTTGATATTGAACACCTTGCACACTTCATTTTAAGAATTACCCTCCAACTTCTTCCAACCTCTGATTCCTTATTTTCTCCCTATCAATTATTATATCCTACTTCCATACTTTCTTTCTAATTCATATAAAGTCATTGTTATTCCATTATGCTTGATGAATGATACATTTTCCATCCATGCATCCTCCAAAATATGCACTTTATCTCCTTTATAAGTTTCTATTTTGTTCCTCTCCATGGGAACTCCCTAATTTATACTATAATATTCCATATTATTGATACCCTATAGGGATTCTCAATCGTTAGGATTATCCCTCTTTCATTATTGTTAATACATTTACTCTTTAAAATATTCACCCACAATATCTCACTCTTCTCCATTATTCTCCATCCTAGTTTTGCTACTAGTACTTTACTCATAATCTATATACTTATTAATCCTAGCCCTCCTTGTAGTCTTGTACTACATACCACTTCTCATGGTACTAAGGAATTCTACTTTTATATTATGTTCTTGACCATAGGAATATCTTCTAAATTATTTCTATTTTTTCACTATTTTACTTGAAATATTGAACACTAATAGAAAATATGTTGGAATAGATTGTATTGTGCTATTTATAAATTGTAATTTCTTATCTTGTATTAGAATAAAAACCTTCTAACTTGCTCATTTTTATTTTTTTCTACTATTTTACTTCACATACTACTATTTTCTATTTCTTAGAATAATGGCACCCCCAAATGGATGGTCAAAAGAGATTCTATCTCATATTCTATATTTGTTTATTCTTTGGTGTATTTTTAAAGTATATCTTACTCTTCTCCATTTTTATCTTCTAATTTGTATGCTTGTTTATATAATTCAAATAATCTCTCTATTTCTTTCATTTCCTTCATATTTGATACCACTACTAGAATTGTATTATACACAAATTACTGATGGATAATCACCCCTATGGTTAAGCTCAGTATGACATCTATAATTTCTCCCAAATTTTAATCTATATTAATAAATATACCCAACACCTTGGCCATTATAATTAATAAGTGTGGATATAAAGGATCCTCTTTCCTTAATCTTCTTTCACTTCTAAAATATGCAACTAGACTACCATTTATTATAATAGAGAATTTAGAGGAAATACAATTTCTCATCTAAAATATCTATTACAATTTATTACATCATGTATAATATGAATATAATTTAAGTAGCCATTCAACACATGTTTTGTATGGTTCACTAGAGGAAAAGGGTAGTTGTAGGTTGTTATGCTTTATTTGGGTAATTATTGTACTTAAATACCCTTTCACTTTCTAAATACAATTCATTCAAAGTATTAATATCTAACAAGTGGTATCAAAATAGGTAGAAGAAATAAATATTTATTCTTTTGATCCTCCTTTAGGTTCGATATAGAGAAAGCCAAAGTGTACTTGTTTGAGAAAAAATTTAATTTTGATATAATAATTTTTCATGGGTAAAATGATCCTACTTAATATTGTGATCATTAAGAAAAATTTAATGGCACATTGAATAATTTTTTAGGTGAAAAACCCCTTCCAAAGGTATTATCCTTTTAAATAATAAAAAAGGATTTCAATCCCTTTCAAGACCAAAGCTCATAAAGCCTACAAGTAACAACTAAGTCAATCTTAGCAAGAAGAAAATAATTACCACTTTTAAAATCAAGAAGAGGAAGTCATAAGCACTACTTAAAATAGTAATAAATGGAATCCATAAAATCCCCTTTGAAAATAATAAAGAACCCATTTGAAAGGCACTAAAAAAATATTGAAAGAAGATTTAAAAGGCTAAAAATATAGCCCATTGAAGCCATTGAAATGAATTTGAAAATGATTAGATATAAGGCTCATAAATTTTAAACCATTAGGAGTTTTATCAACATTCAAACAAGAACATGAAAGATCCTCAAGCCTATTAAAATACTACATATCTAAAATGAAATGTGGAAAGAAATAAAGTTTTTAAACAAAGTTTTCTAAAAAGTGCTTTAACACTTTGGAGTAGAGAGCAAAGAAATAATGAAATACATTGTTTAGATTTAAGGTAAATTTTCCAAATAGAACTAGTGTTATAATTAATAATGTGTAAAATTCAAGTACCCTATGACATGAAAAAAGCATACGAGACAAATACCAACAACAAGATCCCAAAAAAAGATAAAAGGTAAGGTAACCTCATGAATAAACTACTAAGATTTGTGTAGTCCTTATTTATGTAGTCCTTATTTATCCCTAATGCCTTTACTATTTGTGTAGTCCTTATTTATCCCATCCATTATTACTTCAATATTTTTCTTTTCCCCCAAATTGACCAAATCTCCTGGAATAGGATCTACTTAGATCCATCTATTATCCTCTTCTCTTAGTGTTCCCCTATTTGAAACCAAGCATCTAGTTTATTTTCTTCTCTATATGTATAAATTATTTTGACCTCCTCAAATTGTCCAAGCATATGATCAACCTCATGGATAATTTTACTTACCTACCAACTTAGCTTGTTCCTTCCTTTAAGACTATTGATTATATTCAATGAATCCCCTTCCACTACCAATTTCTTGATTTTCATATCTTTTTCTAACCTGATTACTTCATGTACTGCTCTAGCTTCTACCATATTAATTGTTAATATCCCATAGAACCCAACATATTCTCTCATTATAACTCTATATATAGTCATAATGTCACCCTTACCTCCTACATTCCCTAGGTGGCACTTTGATGTACCATGAAAATCCAATTTCAACTGTCTCCTTTTGTTTTTGCCATCTATTTATTTTTTGCATATCTCTTGTAGTGAATTTCTTTCTTGTCGTGTACATGTCCACCATTCCCTTACCATATTTTATTCTTATTTATTCTCTATACTACTTTCTAATTTTATAACAAAGGTATTATCACAAATGCTATCGTTAATACCTTGCATAATTTTGAATATATAGCTCCTTTCATTCTTAAAAATACTCTTATTCCTTTCTAGCCATATTTTCTAAGAAAAGTGGAATGATACCAAATCCTATATGGTATTTAATTTCTTACCATTGAATGGTATGTCCTATTTTAGATCTAGTCCAACATGTTGTTTACAATTATTCATCAAATACCTAATTCTTGCATTATCCTTGAGGAAACTTCCATTGAGTAATTTTATTTCAAGAAGATGTGATTTACTAATTCTTCCTCCTCACATAGTAGAATTTATTAATTATTTGTAATTCTCTCTCCATAAGGTTATCTGTCATTAGTATTATTTTTGGATTACCAACCATAAAAATATCATCATTTGGTATTTTCCCTTTATTTCATATTTTACATGAATTCATCTTCTACATCTACCATACATACTTCATAGGTTTATTTGACATGAATTCACCCTCTTCACTATTTCCCCATATTACGGTATCTTCCTTCATAATATTATTCAAGAAGAAATATCTTTGTTTGATATTGAACACCTTGCACACTTCATTTTAAGAATTACCCTCCAACTTCTTCCAACCTCTGATTCCTTCTTTTCTCCATATCAATTATTATATCCTACTTCCACTTCCTTTCTACTTCATATAAAGTCATTGTTATTCCATTATGCTTTATGAATGAGACATTTTCCATCCATTCATCCTCCCAAATATGCACTTTATCTACTTTATAAGTTTCTATTTTGTTCCTCTCCATGGGAATTCACTAATTTATACTATATGATTCCATATTATTGATACCCTATAGGTATTCGCAATTGTTAGGATTATCCCTCTTTCATTATTGTTAATACATTTACTCTTTAGAATATTCACCCACAATATCTCACTCTTCTCCATTATTTTCCATCCTAGTTTTGCTACTAGTACTTTACTCATAATCTGTATACTTATTAATCCTAGCCCTCCTTGTAGTCTTGTACTACATACCATTTCTCATGGTACTAAGGAACTCTAATTTTATATTATGTTCTTGACCATAGGAATATCTTCTAAATTCTTTCTATTTTTCACTATTTTACTTGAAATATTGAACACTGATAGAAAATATGTTGAAATAGATTGTATTGTGCTATTTATAAATTGTAATTTCTTAGCTTGGATAAGAAGAAAAACCTTCTAACTTGCTCATTTTTATTTTTTTCTACTATTTTACTTCACATACTACTATTTTCTATTTCTTAAAATAATTGCATCCCCAAATGGATGGTCAAAAGATATTCTATCTCATATTCTGTATTTGTTTATTCTTTGGTGTATTTTTAAAGTATATCTTACTATTATCCATGTTTATCTTCTAATTTGTATGCTTTTTTATATATTTCAAATATTCTCTCTATTTCTTTCACTTCCTTCATATTTGATACCATTACTAAAATTGTATTATACACAAATTACTGATGGATAATCATCCCTATGGTTAAGCTCAGTATGAGACCTATAATTTCTCCCAAATTATAATCTACATTAATACATGTACCCAACACCTTGGCCATTATAATGAATAAGTGTGGATATAAAGAATCCTCTTTCCTTAATCTTCTTTCACTTCTGAAATATGCAACTAGACTACCATTTATTATAATAGAGAATTTAGAGGAGGAGATGCAATTTCTCATCTAAAATATCTATTAGAATTTATTACATCATGTATAATATGAATATAATTTGAGTAGCCATTCAACACATGTTTTGTATGGTTCACTAGAGGAAAAGGGTAGTTGTAGGTTGTTATGCTTTATTTGGGTAATTATTGTATTTAAATACCCTTTCACTTTCATAATATAATTCATTCAAAGTATTAATATCTACATGTGGTATCAAAATAGGTAGAAGAAATAAATATTTATCCTTTTGATCCTCCTTTAGCTTTTATATAAAGAAAGCCAAAGTGCACTTGTTTGAGAAAATTTTTAATTTTGAGATAAGACTTTTTCATGGGTAAAATGATCCTACTTAATATTGTGATCATTAAGGAAAATTTAATGACACATTGAATAATTTTTTAGGTGAAAAACCCCTTCCAAAGGTATTATACTTTTAAAGAACAAAAAATGATTTCAATCCCTTTCAAGACCAAAGCTCATAAAGCCTACAAGTAACAACTAAGTCAATATTAGCAAGAAGAAAATAATTACCACTTTTAAAATCAAGAAGAGGAAGTCATAAACACTACTTAAAATAGTAAGAAATGAAAGCCATAAAATCCCCTTTGAAAATAATAAATAACCCATTTGAAAGGCACTAAAAAAATATTGAAAGAAGATTTAAAAGTCTAAAAATATAGCCCATTGAAGCCATTGAAAGGAATTTGAAAATAAATTTGAAAATGATTAGATATAAGGCTCATAAATTTTAAACCATTAGTAGTGTTATCAACATTCGAACAAGAACATGAAAGATCCTCAATCCTATTAAAATACTACATATCTAAAATGAAATGTGGAAAGAAATAAAGTTTTTAAAAAAATAGTTTTCTAAAAAGTGCTTTAACACTTTGGAGTAGAGAGCAAAGAAATAATGAAATACATTGTTTAGATTTAAGGTAAATTTTCCAAATATAACTAGTGTTATAATTAATAATGTGTAAAATGCAAGTACCCTATGACATGAACAAAGCATACGAGACAAAGACCAACAACAATATCCCAAAAAAAGATAAAAGGTAAGGTAACCTCATGAATAAACAAAATTTATCTCTTGAACAAGACCATTAGTGTCAATAGCAAGTGAAAGCCCATGTTCCAATAGAAATTTTTTTTTTTTAAAACCAAATATGTATTTTTCAAGGCACTAACTCAAGAGAACTCAAAAAATGCATACACTCATTGAGAAGAGTTGAAAGATATTCAACAAAAGTACTCAATAGAAAATTCATTTAGTTGAGAAGAGTTGAAAGATATTTTATAAAGACACACAGTAGAAACATATACTCATTGAGAAGAGTTGAACGTTATTTAGAAAATGTGCTCAACAAAAACATTTTCTTGTTGAGAAGATTTAAAGGATGTTCTACAAAGGAAATTTGTAAAAACATTACCTTTCTTAGAAGAGTTGAAGTATATTCGAAAAGTGTTCAATAATATATAGAAGGTAGAAGTATCTATCTCAAAAGGCAATTGTACCAACTAGAAAATATGAGAAATTAAAATGCAAGATTACAACATCACCCAAGGCATTCAAAGTTGCAGTATCAAAAAAATATTTGGTGCAAAACACACACCTAGAGAGAAAAAATAAGCACCCAAATTATAGAACACTCATATAAAGCACACACACAATCACAAGGTAAGAAGGAACTTGTCAACAAGCATTGAGTAAAAGAAAGAGGTGATGTTATCTTCTCCAAGAATGAATTACTTAGAAAATTATTTTCCATAATAACTATTAAGGTGCAAAATAAAAAATTTCAAAAAGGAATCAAAAAATTAGATGACACATTTCCCAAAGGAAAGAGTGCACATAAATGTAAATAGAAGTAAAAAGAGTTTATTATTAAGTTCATGGAAACATATCTCATCTCATATATAGTGAGAAGAAGCAAGAGAGAGATATAGAGAGAGAAAGAAAAGGTACAAAGTTTTTTTAAAGTCTTTTTTTGATTAAAAACAGCTTATTACAAATTGAGTAGATTATTCTTTTAAAATAGTTGGTGATGCAGAAGCATCCAGCAACAGAAGCAGCAAGTTGCGGGAAAGCCACTTCAGAAGAGTCGGCTCAGGAAGCAGAAGAAGAAGGCGGGAAAATTTTTCCTAAGGCAGAGGAAGAGGAACGTCGCGATTTCGCGACGTGTCGCGAAATCGTGACAGAAAATTGCAAAGGAGGCGTAGTGGGAAAATTGTCGCGATTTCGTGACATGTCGCTAAATCGCGACAGCAGCAGCAAGGCGGAAGGTGGTCGAGTGGTCACGATATCATGATGTCGCGATGTCGCGACAGAAAACGTAGCAGAGGGGCTGATGGAGAAAGGGTCGTGATATCGCGACGTGTCACGATATCGCGACGAAAATTTGAAATGCAAGCACGGAGGCAAAATGGTCGCGATATCATGACATGTCGCGATATCGCGACCAAAATGGACAGAGAGCGCAGGGAGGCTGAGACGTCACGATATCGCGACATGTCGCGATATCGCGACGAAGAGAGAAGAAGGCACAGGAAGAGAAAGAGATGGCGGGAACGACATTTACGAGGACCATTCAAAGATGACACATGGCACAAGCTGAAGTTAAAGCGAGGGATTCCAGGAGCACGGGAGATGAAGAGGATGGGTCGCGCAGAGAATCTGACAGGGATCAGCAGTAACAGGGCCGTGCGGAGTGCGGGAATTTAATCGGGTTGGTGTCCCAATTTTTGGTTAATGTTCTTTGTAATTAATCGGGTTGGTGAACCCGTTTACGCGTGAGTTGATGCTTCAGAGGGTCGGGGCCTCTATAAAAACCCAGTTTGATGTTTTAGTCGGGATGGTGGATCGGGGAATGCACTCTGAGTGTGAGAAGTGTAAAGCTAGGCCGAGAGCTAGCTAATGTAAGCCTGCGGGCTGTATGCTTGTATATTTTTAGATTTCTTAATGAAAAAGTAGGGTATGAGTAAGTGTGTATTCTCCTGGTCCCCGTCAGTTGGAAAAACATTATTTCGAAAGATGAAAAGAAAAATATAAAGAATGGAATATTCTATCGAGGGGGAAATATTCTCTCTACTATACAAGACATAATTTTCTCATATTATTGAAGTATCATTTGAAATCTAGGTATACGCATATATACTCATCAGAAAGAGTTTTCTGAGGTGAACTCAAAAAAATAAAAATATTTGAATTTTATGAAAGACTACCAAGGCTAGTGGAGCACCAAAGTTATTTTTACCAAATTTCTAATTATTGAGGAGAAAAAATTATGTTGTATGGAAGACTAAACTCATGATATAACTTACGTTTGAAGAAGTATGGCAAGTAGTACATGGAAGAACTTATTATCCACAACACATTATTTTGTGGTATTTATAGATTAGATTAGTGTTTCATTATTATCCTAGCATATTACACATTGAAAGGGTCTATTAAATCCTTTCTTCATAAGTTGATCTCCTGTGAGTATCCTTTTATGAAGTGGTAACTAGTTGAAAAGTCTAACTTTTGGCCATAACATTTGAGCCCATAAATGTTTGAATAGATCCTGAGTCGGATGGGGGTTAATATATCTTAAGGATAACCTTGACCTATATTGTACACTCCATACCTTGAGCTATTCCAACCAATAAAGTCCTCATCTTGTGATCATGAAGGTGATCCCATTGAAGGAGTCTATGGATGTTCTTGTTTTGATATTCAAAGAGTTGGATTGGTCAGTCTTCTACTCAGATCCAACATCTTCCCACCTCTACATTCTTTACTAATAAAAATAATATTTTCCAATTTTTTTCCAATTTATACTATGTATTTTATCTATTATAGGCCTTAATTTTGGATGTTGAATTGACAGCACAAGGTGCCCATCCCAAGAGTCTATCTAAAAATGTGACTTTTGACCATTTTGTACTATATAGATATTATTAATTATCAACTCATCTCCAATTTTTAGGACCATTAAAAATTAGGTATCCTCTAGAAGGTAGTTCGTATTGAATTATATCAGAGGGGTCTTTGTTTTTAGTAAATTTGGCTCTCAAATTTTTTATACTATTACCAAAATAGAATTTTAAAATTGTTTCAACTCTATGTGGATGACTAATAAAGCAAATAAAAAACCTAGGAAGGTGAAATAAACTATTTTAATGATATTGGATCATAATTTAGAAAAAATTAAGAGACATAGGGTGCACATTTGTATTTATTCTACCAATTATCACATAAAGATAATGTGAAGACTTGAAGAGAAATATATTGATGGAAGCTTAAAGAGAATTTTTTATTTCCATATTGACAAGGGACTTGTCCCAATGGATTTATACAATTTATCTACTAAATAGGTGTCCTACAAATATTGTAAGGATGTGATTCCACAAGAAGCATGGAGCAACAAAAATCTAAGTTTTGGTCACTTAATATTTTTTTGGTGCATAGTATATGTGCATATTCTAAAAGATAAGAGAAGCAAAATGGATGACATGGAAAAAAAACATATTTATTGGATATAGTGAGGATTCAAAGACCTATAGATTATATAAATCTATTACAAAGAAGCTAATCATAAGTAAACATGTAAAGTTCATGGAAGATGAAACTTAGAATTAGAATTCCAATACTAGTCAGCATGGTATAGCAAGTATTAAGTCTGAAGATTTGAATGGAGAAATTATCGATCAACTTGTAGTTTCAAATAGTAGTTGAAAGCACGAGATTCCGGGTGAAGGAAACACTAATTGCGATGCATTCAAAATCAAATACGCTTAAGTCCTAGAAATGTAAATTGCATGAAATGAAAGAAACGCATTGGAAGAGACACAAGCAAATGGAGAAAACACAGCCCTTTCATTAAACTTTCTTGATCTCCGTTACAAATACGCCTCCTCCCTTTTCAGGGGCTAGGAGCGTTAAAAGAATTTGACTACAATCGAGACTTAAGGTTCCTCTTTCTACGTGCCCACACTTGAAATGGACGGGCCAAGATGATGCCGCCGCTGATGTCGATGAGTCTTTGACCTCTGCTGCTCCTCCTGCGAACAAAGAAACAACGAAGATGTCGGTAGCACTCGCTGCAAATAAGAAGTGTTTGTTCTCTAAAATCGCCAAAAGATGCATGCAAACATTTGTCCAAAACAGTGAGTAAAATGACTCTAA
Source organism: Wollemia nobilis (assembly GCA_028583015.1). Classification (NCBI taxonomy): domain Eukaryota; kingdom Viridiplantae; phylum Streptophyta; class Pinopsida; order Araucariales; family Araucariaceae; genus Wollemia; species Wollemia nobilis. Next base: position 1,341,292 of record JAQPPZ010001711.1, on the reverse strand, counting down.
ATGACCTAAAAACCTGACAGAGGATAGAAAACATCACCAGAAGGCCACTGCCACTGAGACAATCGGCCAATCTGCCTTCAACTGGAATTCGTCCCTGGGCAGGACGAATTCTGACTGCAATTCGTCCCTGGGTGGGACGAATTCTTCTGTGTTGGAAAAGCCGACCTGATGCTGCTCCAATGTCGAATCCCGAGACCTGCAAAACGCCTGCAAACAGAGGGGTTATGTAATTGGGGCCATTTTGGGATGACCCAGATGGTCGGATTCTCCCAATTTGGCCTCTATCCTCGGGAATTCGATATCGCCACCTGCAAGTTAGTGAAACAACAAAGCGACAAAAGGCATGATAAAATCTGATCAAAATGTTATGAAATTGAAGCTATGAGTTAACCAAACAGAATAACATGAGATGCAACCTGAAACAATAATCTAGAATGCTTTTGGAATAAAACTTAGAAAGTGCGGGGGTGCCCAAGTGGGCCTCCCACCGTTGGCACTTGATCTTGGCGCCAATCCACTAGGGATGGGCCCAAAACCTCTTAGGATTGGGGTGTCTGCAAATTGGTTGATTCAGGTGTCCATATGTTGGATTTGGGTCAGATTCAAGCTTCCAAAAGCCACCCAACAACCTCCCTTGCAAAAGAGATTGGTGGATGTGAGAAGGTGAATCAAAGGGGATGCAAGTGGGTGTTCAACTCGGCGAGCACTTCGTTGCTTGAAATCTCCTTCAATCTGTCCTTTGGGTGAGAAAAGTCCCACCTTTTATAGACCCATGGGGTCTCTTTTGAGAGGGAAGCACAAATGCCATGTGTTGGTCATAGGTGCCATGTGGCAGTCATGTCTTCCCATGAGGGAGGGGAGTCCTCCATTGACTTGGGCTTTCATAACTTCCCTTGTGACAGTCCTCTAACGGCCTATCTATCCACCCACACACGTGTGCGAGGCAGGAGTCATCAACTGACTGTCCTGGGCTGCCACTTGGCACCATTCTTCTTTTTGCCCGTTAAACTTGGAATTCGTCCCTGGGTGAGACGATTTCAGAATTCGTCCCTGGGTGAGACGAATCCCAGTTAGTATTCGTCCCTGGGTGAGACGAATACTGAGCAAAGTGTCTAAATGTGCCAAATTGCTTCCTGACCTTACAAAATTGCTATGAAAGTGGTTAGGACCACTGTTTGACCTCTGAGGGCTGCCCTGGGGGCTGTGTTTGTCAAAGCGATCAGTGTTTGCAGTCACATAATCGGATTGGTGCTGTTTTGGTGTCTACAGATGCCCCTTTTTGGGATGCGCTGTGCATAGCGCAGCGCCGAGCAAAAATAGATAACCAAAGCACTAATGATTAGGGTTTCTTGGTAACCTAACCAACTTTTGATGCCCCAAGCATGGAAAGGGCATGCATTCTTGAATCCTTGCTTCTGACGAGCTAAGGAGTTTGATTTCAAGTGTTAACCTATTTTGGTGAGGTGTGACTTGAACTTGGACATTGATCAGTCATGATTAGGCAAAGGGCGCAACCTTTTATCCTCAGGGGAACCTTGTGTTCATGATTCACGAAATGCCAAGTGTTTGATTGATTTGATTGTTGCTTGTTTACTGCCCCAAGCAGGAGCGTGATTGTCTTTGTCAATGATTCTTTGAATGCATGTCGTTTTCCTTAATTGGGTGTGTGATTGTTGATTGGTGACTAAGTGTGACTACCCCCTCAAGCGACGAATCGATGAGGGAATGACCTTCATGAGAAAAGCGACGAGTCGCTTGACCCAAGATGACTTGTGCAAGGGTGCCTTTAGATGGTTTATCGTTTAGCATGCGCAATTTTTCCAACATTTGGACCTATTTTTGGTGGGTGTTAACCCTTTTGGTGATGCCATAATGGGGTGAAATCGTCAAAACCCATCTTCTTGGGTGGAGCGGGGTATGGTAGTCTTACTTGGGGGGAAGTAGGAGAGTGAAAATTTGAACCTTGACATCGAATTTCTATGCCTAGAGGTTAAGTGCAAGAGCACTTGTGTCTGGCAATGCAATGTTTATGTTTTTGTTTTTGTGTTGGATTTTTATTGTTGTTTTGTTTTTTTTTTGTTGTTTTTTTGTGATGATTTGATTTTTTTGGTTTATGCATGATGGTTGATGAATATGGATGTATGCATGTTGATTTATTTTGATGGATGCATATGCTATGATGAATGCAAATGTTTTTTATTTATATGTGATATGCATAGATGAAATGGATGAATGAGATTTGTGATGTTTGGCTATGGCACCATAGACTGTTTAGAACTCTGTTATTTTGTTTTTAGGCGATTGCTGTGATGTATGACTTTGTATGTATACATGTGGTTTTCTCTTTTTGTATTTTTTGATGGTATTGTAAGGATGAAAAGTAGCGCAGTTGGTTTAGAAATGTAGCTAAGGTTTTCTGAGACTCAGACAGTTTTAACTCACTAGCCACGATTGTACTTTATCTTACAAGACTTTTGAACAAGGTATGAATCGGACTTGTTTTTGACCAAGCTATTTCACATCCCTCGTGTGTGCAATTGAGTTCATTTATGTGGTATTTGTCGTGATACCGCCAATGCCAGATGGGCTTTCAACCGAACTTGTACTGAGGATCACCTAATTAGCTCCACTAACTCCTTTGTTGTATTTAGTTAGATTAATCTGCGGTGTTATCCAGGATGCCATAAGCTAGCTCATCCACATGCAAACATTGATCTGTACGCAAGTTAATGTGATAGATATATCGTCATGCGAGAGGTTTACCGCCAGTTATCGATAGGCTATCAACCAAATCGGTACTGAGGCTTGCCTTATGACCTTTTAGAATGCTGAGAGTTCCAGGGATTCAAGTTCCACTCCCTTCTTTTCTTCAATTGTATTGGGATACTTGCTCGTTTGTAGTGATAAGATCACTGTTTATTTTGATTTGTTTTTCTTTTGAGCAAGGGATTGGGGAGATGGAGTGATGAAAATCACTATCGTTTGTGCCGTTTGATGTGTGCACTGTATGATGTCAAATATTTGATTTTTGACATTTTGCAAATTTTTGATGTTTTGCAACTATTGAGAACTAGGGATTCTTAGGGAATTGGGTAGGGAGGATGCTTGTCCTTTTGCCAACTCTCAACATTCTTGGGGTCATTCGCATAGGGGGATGAGCAAGATAACCGTTTCGCTTTTGGTGACCTGGATTACTGTGCAGGTTTCATCTTTCGTTCACACAACTTAGGAATTGTTTTATGTGTTTTAATTTGTGTTGGGATGTTACGTAACAAGGTGTATTTCAAGTATGACTCTACCTTCGTAAAATCTGTCTGACTCGGTACATTACGTAGCTAAAGAGCAAAATGATGACTGAATCATGAAAACTCTTGATACATTAAAAGACCACTGACTCTAGTGTGGTAAAAGCAATGCATGGTGTTTTTGTTGTTTTTGTAAAATGGAACAGTGTGAAGCAAGATGGACTTAGTAAGGCAATTACAGCCTATGGTGCCTTTGACCTATACGACCACAAATATGCAATGTATGGATGCAATGCTTAATGCAACTACATATTTTTGTATTTTTGATGGATTTATTTTTGTGAATATGAATATGAGGTGCGAGAAGAGCTCTCGATTGATGAATTTGAGTATGCCTAGATATGAGATGCAAATTTTTGTTGTTTTTGATTATTTTTTATTTTTTGACCAAGTGATTGTGGACATCCTTGGAGCATTTTGGTGACCAAGTGATTGCGATAATCCTTGGGGCTTTTTGGGTGACCAAGTGATTGCGATAATCCTTGGAGCTTTTTGGGTTTGACCAAGTGATTGCGATAATCCTTGGAGCTTTTGGGGTTTGACCAAGTGATTGCGATAATCCTTGGAGCTTTTTGGGTTTGACCAAGTGATTGCGATAATCCTTGGAGCTTTTTGGGTTTGACCAAGTGATTGCGATAATCCTTGGAGCTTTTTGGGTTTGACCAAGTGATTGCGATAATCCTTGGAGCTTTTTGGTTTGACCAAGTGATTGCGATAATCCTTGGAGCTTTTTGGTTTGACCAAGTGATTGCGATAATCCTTGGAGATTTTGGGTTTGACCAAGTGATTGCGATAATCCTTGGAGCTTTTTGGTTTGACCAAGTGATTGCGATAATCCTTGGAGCTTTTTGGTTTGACCAAGTGATTGCGATAATCCTTGGAGCTTTTTGGTTTGACCAAGTGATTGCGATAATCCTTGGAGCTTTTTGGTTTGACCAAGTGATTGCGATAATCCTTGGAGCTTTTTTTTTTGACCAAGCGATTTTATGGATCCTTGGAGCATTTTTGGGATATGGCTCTCTTAGATATAAAATGGTCGCAAATGACTGATATTCAAGGGTTCTGTTTCCTTGATACCATCAAGAGAAGCTAGCCGGTACGTCCCGGGTCCTATTTTGCTATCAATGACATATGGACCTAACCAATTTGCCGTGAACTTGTCCCTTAGGTGGGACGGCAAATTAGAGTTCTGTTGGTTTTCCTTCAAAACCAAATCACCAACCCGAAAGTCCCTTAGGTGAACTTTCATGTTGTAAGCTTTCTTAAGCCGCTCTTGATAGATACGTAAGTGCTCGAGAGCATTCACGCGTCGTTCGTCAAGCAACGTAAGTTGGTCTAACCGGGCCTGCCACGCAGTGTCATCATCGATGAACTCCCGCATTGATATGCGAAGGGAAGGAATTTCCAACTCGAGAGGCATTACTGCCTCTGAGCCATACACGAGCGAAAACGGAGTTGCCCCAGCTTGGCGTCCGAACGCTAGTGCGGTAAGCCCAAAGGGCAAGTGGGATTTGTATGTGCCAATCCTTATGACTCGTCTGCGACTGTCTTTTTAAGGATGGCCACTAGTGTTTTGTTTGATGCCTCCGCTTGCCCGTTTGCTTGCGGATAATAGGGCGTTGAAAAGTTGTGTTGAATTTTGTACTTTGTGGTCAAAGCACGCACGTCTTTGTTCTTGAATGATGGCCCATTATCCGATATTATTTTGGATGGAATACCAAAATGACATATGATGTTATGCAAGATGAACTCCACAATGCGGGGTCCTTTCGTTGAGGTTAACGGAATTGCTTCCACCCATTTGGTAAAATACTCTGTGGCCGTTATGATAAACGTGTGACGGCCTGACGATGCAGGGGAGATCTTTCCGATTAGATCGAGGCCCCACTACGAAAATGGCCAAGCAGACTGGACTGTCTGTAGGGCCTGGGAAGGTACGTGCATCAAATTGGCATGATGTTGACATTTCACGCACTTCTTGACATATTCGCAACAATCTCGCTCTAAAGATGGCCAATAATAGCCCATGCGAAGAATGCGCTTTGCAATGGCCATACCACTAAAGTGGCCACCACATGTACCGTCGTGCGCTTGGGCGACTGCCCAAGTGGACTCTTGCTGGTCCAAACAACGAAGAAGAATTCCGTCATAGCTACGACGATACAAAATGTCTCCTATCAAGACATACTTAGCCGCTTTCTGCTTGAATGTTCATTTTGCGGCGTGCGTCAATCCAAAGGGAAGATTACCTAACTTGAGGTAGTCTCTAATGGGTAAATACCAATCCTGTTGATCGGAAACCTCGACAAGTATGAATAGCCAATCCCTTTTGAAGTTCTTCCCTAACAAATGCTGAATGGGATAGAACTTGTAAGAATAGCGTTGTGTTGCTATTAATGGGAGTGGGGGAAAACAAGGACCCCAGCTTGGCACGTTTCAGACGATCTCGGATTCGAAAGAACTTATCCGAGGATGGTTCAATCTGGATCATGTGGATTCCTGGCGTCAAGTCTGAGCTTGCACGCTCTATCATGGATTGCGATAAGGTTTTGACTTGAATAGTTGTCATATCACCGAAAAGGTCTTGCGGGATTAGTGACCCCAAGGAGGCCATTGTGTCCGCAAAATGATTCGATGATCGAGGGAGTGCCTCGATGTCGTACCATTCAAGTTTTGCCAAGAATTTGTCCACGAGGGCTTTATAGGCCTTCAAAACTGGGCATTTGCATTGATATACCCCTTTGACTTGATTGACTATTAACAACGAATCACCAAAGATATTCAATCGTTTGATGTTCATGGCGATTGCTGTCTGAAGACCTAGGAGCAAGGCTTCATATTCTGCATTATTGTTGGTGCACTCGGAAGTTTAATTTAAATGACAGGGGCATTGGAGCACCCCGCGGTGTGAAGAATACAATTCCCGCGCCACCACCTTGCTCGCATTTAGAACCATCGAAGAATAGGGTTATGTCGGCCCGTGACTCGGGCTCATCGGAATCCGGCAATTCTGAGACATGGAAGACCCCATCATCGGGTAGTTCTATGACCAGAGGCTGATCGTCTTCAAGAGGAGCCTCTGCTAGTTGATCGGCTATGACTTGTCCTTTGATAGATTTTTGCCCAATGAACTCAATGTCAAATTCCGTCAACAACATGATCCATTTCGCCGTGCGACTACTATGATAAGTACGACTCATCATGTATCGCAATGGATTCTCCTTAGACACAACATACGTAGTGTTGCTCAAGCATGTAGTGGCGTAGCTTTTTGGTAGCAAACACCACCGCCAAGCGGAGTTTCTCAACGTATGCATAGTTAAGTTCGTAATCGACTAGGGTGCGGCTAAGATAGTAAGTAGCCTGTTCTTTGTGAAGTTCATTCTTTTGGGCTAGCATGGCGCCCAGTGCCACCTCAGTAGCTGAGATGTATAAGTAGAACGACACTCCTGGTCTAGGTGGTGCCAATACTGGCGACGAAGCCAAGTATTGTTTGATTTCGTCAAAGGCTGACTGGCACTCGTCATCCCAATGAAATGTAACCCCCTTGTGCAATAATTTGTTCATGGGTCGGCATTTGTCAGATAATTGCGCTATGAAGCGTTTAATCGACGCGACCTTTCCTTGCAGACTTCTGAGCTGCTTGATGGTAGTTGGGGGAGCCATTTCAAGGATTGCCTTGACTTTCTTTGGGTCCACTTCGATGCCTCATTTTGAGACTATAAAACCCAAGAGTTTTCCAGATGTGACGCCAAATACGCACTTCTTGGGATTCAGTCTGACCTTATGCTCTATGAGGCGATCGAGGATCTTGCTTAAGTCACCGAGATGATCTGAGCGCAAAAGAGACTTGGCTAACAAATCATCCATGTAATCTTCCATAGTTTTGTGCATGTAATCGTGGAAGATATATGTCATGGCACGTTGGTAGGTAGCGCCAACATTTTTAAGGCCAAAAGGCATGACCTTATAACAAAATGTCCCCCAAGGCGTTGTGAACGCCGTTTTAAGTTGGTCTTCAGGATTGATACGAATTTGGTTGTATCCCGAGAAGCCATCCATTAGGGAGAGCATTTCATGACCTGTTGTAGCGTCTACTAGCGCGTCGATGCTTGGCAAGGGGAAATCATCCTTAGGACTCGCTTTGTTTAGGTCTCAAAAATCGGTGCATATGCGAATCCTCCCATCGGGCTTCTTGACGGGAACCATGTTGGACAGCCATGGCGGATAATCCACGCAGATGACAAACCGTGCATCCAACAGCTTTTGCAATTCATCTTTGACCATCAAGGCCACTGTTGGGTGCATCTTTCGTAGTTTTTGCTTTACGGGCTTGATTGTCGGATCAAGCGTTAAATTATGCGTGACTAGCTACGGGTCTAGTCCCGGCATGTCTCTGTATGACCATGCAAAAACTTCCTTCTTCGCTTTGAGAAGGGCGATGTATTCGGCTTGCTCTTCGGGGGAAAGACTTACCCCAGCCTTGATAATCTGTGGATTCGTTGGGTCTAAGCCGATGTCTACGTCAGTCGTTTCCTCGACTGACATGTGGGATCCGTCCTCCAACTGATGTGGATTTGGGATCAAATGGATATCATTAGCTGAGTTTAGATCTACGTTTGGAACCTCGGGTCCCTCTTCAGCCTGAAAAATATCCTGAGTTGTCCTTGGGGTGGAATGAAGCATTTCACCGAAAGGCCAGTACTCTGATGGTGATAAAGGTGAATTGACGCGATCCCAGTCGATGGCATCTATGTCTAGGTGCAATGATTGTGATGGATCGGCCGGATTGCGGATGGGTGCGGTCAAATCAATGGAGATCATGTGGATGGAATGAATTTGGTCTCCAGAACCGTGGGTGTGATAACTCGATTCTTTTAGATGCTCCCTATACTCCGGATCTGGCTCTACGGGAACGGGCACGAATGGATCTTCCCTAGGTGCGAATTCATGCCTATGTGCGAAAAGGAGGGCAGTGGTCTTTTCTCGGCACTGATGTCATGATGGGATCTCGAGGTGGACGATGCTCATCTTGAATTTGGAGCCATGGATCCAATACTTGGTCCCACCTTGCGGGGTCTACCCACCATTCATGCCCTAGCCGTATGCCCATCTCGTCCCATTAGATCTTCATGAGTTAAAGGGCGGTGATGTCGTCGCGCATGTCCGAGATAGTCCATCTCGGCCTCATCTTCTCGAATCACTTTCGGAGACCCAAAAATGTTCATTCTCTTCAGCAACTATTGCTTGCGATGTTGAGGACCTTCCTTGTTGTAGTAATTTAATCTGGTCCCATTGTGGTTGTTCCATTCTTGGTGGAGGGACCTGATTCCCTTGACACCGTATTGTTTCATCCGGAACCTCTAAGGGGAATAGCTTCAAAAAGATGTCCGGAAGTCGTTGATGTTCTCTTTGAGGATTAATCTCTGAACTTTCGCCTCTCTCTAGCAAAGGAGAGGGATTACTGCTGTTTCCAGGGGTGTTTGTTGACCATGGGAGGTAGTCTCCCAATGTGTATTCTGTATTTGGATTGGCATACGGATCTTGTGCCAATCCCCCCTTGTTGCCTATTTCTAGGCCTTGCATATTTTCAACCAAGATGTCTAAGGGCAGGGGGTGGTTGAACCCTACTCCAGACTTGTCATATGGCATCTCGATATCTTGGTTGGCAAAGGACCCGCATCCCTTGCTCATATCTCGCCTAGCTCGTATCCATGCCAATTGCATTGGCCGAGATATTTTAGGGCAAAATCTGGGTTTGACAGATAGTTGATGTTTTCAACAAAAGGCTCTTCGTCTGCTTCCTTTTGTTGGCATGGTTCAAGACCATGATCAAGGCCCCCATACACGAAATTCGTCTGGTTTGGAGGGTAGCCTAGAGGAACAACTGTCCCTATGGGAAGGCGAGGTCTTCCCATGTCTTGTACTGACTCCAATGCTGGCGTCGCCACAACATTTTGCACTAAATATTCCCCCAGGCCCGTACTGGCCATTTCAACAATGATTGTTGATGATTGGGTGGGAGGAAACGGTAGTCCTTCCTAAGTCCATTCCATGTTTGGTGGTTCAGGAGTCTTAGTTTCAGTTGTGCTTGGTGTTTCCTCCGTTGATACCGTTGAGATTGTGGGCAACCTTTCTTCTAAGGGTTTAACCTCTTCCATGATCTGTTTTCCCTTGTCCTTCTGTTGGGCCATGATAGGTGGCGTTGATGATGAAGGAGCAGGTGATGAAGTCTCACCTGGTTGGGATTTTGCCTTGTTGGTCACCAGTGGTGCTTGCGGTATTGGACCCTCGTTTAGATGGATTTAACTGGAAATCCAAATGTGTTGAAGGGAGGGTCGATTGAGGCATGAATTGTACCACATTGCAATACTTGAAGGGCTCTAATTCCATTGGGACTACATGTATTTCTCCTTCATAAGCATACTTTAAGCACTGGTGGGCGATCGAAGGGACACACTTCATGTCCCCCGATCCAAGGCCGCCCTAGCAGTATATTATAAGCCATCTCGCCTTCTAACACATGGCACAGTGTAGGTATTGACTTTTGTCCTACCTGGATAGGCAGAACAACTGTGCCGACTGTCGAGCATATTGCATCGTTGAAAGCTCGCAGTGTGTACGTGGAGGCTGTGATGTGAGAGGCTGGCAGCCTTCAAATGTTTTAAGGCTGCAGTGGTAATGATGTTACTGGACGAGCCAGTATCTACCAACACTCTCTTGTACGGAATCCCGTTGACCCGCGCGATAACGTGCAGGGGTGGATCTGCCATGTCATTCGATATCGTTTTGACCTCGTCTTCTCTGAATGTGATGACCGGCTCCGTACATTGTTTCACATGTCCCACGAAGTTGTTGAAAGAATTTGCTTCGTGAGGTTGTAATTCGATGGCTTTTAAAATGTCCATAAGAGCTTCCCTATGGGGTGCCGATCGTTGAATAAGCTCGTAAATGGACAGCCTAGCCGATGTGGTCCGCAAACTCTGCGTGAGTTTGGTCCGTATCGTGACCTCGGGTCTAGGCGGAGGCAACTGCGTTGGGCGTTGTTGAGGCTGCGATGTTGTCGAAACTTCCCTCGTAGCTACCTCGGGGGCAACTGCTGGGTACCTTCTGTTCCTTGTCACTATGCTAATCATTCCCACAAATCCTTGCATGGGAAGATTCTGTCGCACCTCGTTAATCTGGAGTGGTTTTGCCTGTGCCTCGTGGGCAGGCAAAGGGTCCTTGAATACCCCCATTTGTTGATTGTTTGGCGCTATGGGGTTGTCCACGGCCAATGTTCTATTGTCGATCAAATCTTGGATTAGTTCTTTGAACTTCCAAGGATCCATTTAAATCATGTCCTCTCGCGCCTATGGAATCTACAATACAATTCCTCTCTGTATCCCCTAGGCTTAGGAGCATTAGGGTCTATATTTTGAATTTCTGGCAGAGTGACTAAATTTGCCGCTGACAAGCGGTCAAATAGGGAGTCCCTGGACTCCGTGTAAGGGGTGAATTGTCGCCTAGGGTGACGCTATCGATTCTGCTCCTGTCTTCTATTATCTCTTTCATAAGCTGGAGGCACTGCCTGGTAATTAGCCTTTTGAGGCTGCATTTCTTGCACAGCGCGGGAACATTTATCGCAACTTGGTTGACTGCAGCATGTTGTGGTTGCGTTGTCCCGATTTTAGTGGTTTTATTCCACTCTTTCTTTTTAGGCTTGGCGATTGCGCCTTCGCCTATCTTAATCTCTTCTATAACTCTGGCTTGCGCCAAAGCTTCTTCTAAGCTGTCGTATTGTCGCAGCAACAATAGACCATAGATTGATTTTAAGCAACTTTTTGCGAACATCTGTGTGAGATCAGACATAGGGGGACGGTAGGGTAACTTAGAAAGCAAAGCTCTCCATCGATTCCCGTATGCTGCCATTGTTTCTTCCTCAAATTTCTCGAGGCTCGCCAGATCACTCAGTGATGCCTTCTTCCTTGTGTTGAAGGCAAAGCGTTCAAGAAACGCATCTACTAATTGATCTAAGTTGCTTATGCTGTGTTTAGGTAGTTGTGTGAACCAATCCGAGGCAGGGCCTGCGAATGTGGTTATGAACGTTCTAAGCAACAATGCGTCATTATCTTGGATGCCGAAGCATTGGCTTAGAAATCTTGTAACGTGTTCTTGTGCGTCCTCTTCACCTTTAAAGATTGCCAATTGAGGCAACTTGAAGTGCTCGGGGTAAAGAGGTGTAGGCACTGAGGGATGCACCGGATTACTACGGAGTTGACGTAATGTGGGTTTTTGATGCCCAGCAGCTTTTGTCTCCACAGACTCCAAACGCTCTAATAGCGCTTGGTATGCATCGAAAGATTTTATTTCTTCCTCTCTTGTTCGCTCCCGTTGTAAGTTATGGTAAACTGGGGGCCTATGGAGGGGTGGCCGAATGGCAATCCTCCTGCCTTGATGGGGAGTTTCAGCATATTCTATTTCTGGTTCGTACTCCTCATAAAGTTCTTGAGGAGTCTCCGGGCGAGACCTATGACCTTGATCGAGTCCTCGCTAAAGGTACCCATCATTATTTCTGGGAGTGGCCTCCCTCTCGGGTCTGTAAGATCTCGGAGGCAAAGCTTGACGAGGTCGTGGAGACCTGTCCTGCACCAACGAATTGTGCCTCTCATATTGTTCGGCCCTTTGGATGCGAGGGGTTGGCTCCCTCTCAGGTAGTTCATAGCGTAACTCATCCGCTTCGCGTTGCATGCGCTCTCTATCCAAGCGGTGTCGGTACTCTATCTCCTGATGACTTTGTTTAAGCCGCGTGATTTGGGCTTGACGGGTGGCCTGTCTAGCAACTATCGGGTCAATTTGGTCTACCCTATTTTTCTCAGGAGGTTCGAATGTTTCTCCTATGTGTTTGCCTCGAGTTTGCTGATCTAAAGTTTCAATGGGTCGCTTCCCTCTGTCGAGGTGGGCGACATGTACTCGAGGCTCTGGCCTTGATGTATGATCATGATACCTAGCAAGTGCGGAAACGCAAGGTTCCCGCGCTGTTTGTTGTCCTCGAGGAATGCGATGGCTTTCCTCGTACTCTCTTTCACGGGTTTGGACGGGGCGGGCGGAGTTAGCTCGCCCTGTGTAAGGAGCCCTGCGCTCCGAATTTTGTCTTTCCATCCTGATGGGAGGTAAAGAAGGGACGCCATATCCACGTTGTCCCTCCAAATGGATAGTGTGCCTCTCTAGCGCTCCATCGCGCTGTGGCCACTCATGTCTAACCTCAGAAGGCGATTCTCTATTTACATCAAGGTCTACATGTAGGGCGTCTTCCCGAAAGGGGCTGCTTTGAATGGGCATACCCCACCGAGGATTCTGAATCGGATTCTTTTGTAGGCCAGACCGATAAGGCGGTATGACCAAGTCCTCAGGACTGAAGCGAAGGCGACTTGTGCTTGCTTCTTGTGTACCTTTCGGAGCTTCTGCCCTTGATTGGGCTTGGCTACGGGTGTACACCATTGCGTTGCTTCTATACTATCTAAGTAGATTTTTATCTCGTTTATGATGATTTTTCTTTTTGTCTACACTAAGCAGAAATAAACACACACATGCGCAAACCGTGATTATCTCTTTTAAGGATTATTGGTGTGCCCTAAACTGGTTTAGTGCATTTTGATGTTTTGTTTTGTTTTTGTAGGTTTTGAAGAACGTTTAAATGCATTATGACGGCTCATATAACTCCCAAAATGGTAGCCCCTTCAATATACCAACCAGGCCGATATACCAACCTCTCTATATACCCGCCCTTACGAGAGGGAGACTATAGGTACGTGAGAGCAGAAGGTACATGGTACGTAGGCGGTACGTAAGGGGGATTGTCCTGTTAATGGCACCTACCATAGAAGACTTATCCTCGCACGCATGGGAATCACCCCAGCGACACTCGGTCAACTTTCGTCAGGATTTACGCCTAACAACAGTTGACAATCGGGAAATGGATGCAAAGCTAAGCCAAGGTGGTGATGAACCCACCGTTGGTCTTGCTCAAGGGCTGGGGTCTTACGACCAGCTCCTTGGTTTAAAATTATTGCGTGAAGTGTGTGTGATTCATTTTATTTAACGAAAATGAAACAAGCATAAATGACTTTCCCTATGCAATGCAGGATTAAATGAAAAAAATTAAAGAAACAGAAATAGAAACAGAAAATTTAACAGAGATTATGAAAATCCCTACCTCTTCTCTTCCTGGACCGGTTGCTTCTAAATTTCTGCTCTGAAAAGTTGTAGACAGAAATTCGTCCCTCGGTGAGACGAATTACAGAACATAATTCGTCCCTCCCAGAGATGAATTTGAATTCGTCTCAGGGTCAGACGAATTTCAGTAAAGCAATCGCCACAGCCAAGGACGAATAACAGTCAGAAACCAAAAATGTACCTGTCAAACACAAAACATAAAAATTTGATCAGTTTTTGTGATCTTAAAAACCAGGGAACAGGGTCCCACCGTGATCGCCACTGAAAGCACGAGATTTCGGGTGAAGGAAACACTAATTGCGATGCATTCAAAATCAAATACGCTTAAGTCCTAGAAATGTAAATTGCATGAAATGAAAGAAACGCATTGGAAGAGACACAAGCAAATGGAGAAAACATAGCCCTTTCATTAAACTTTCTTGATCTCCATTACAAATACGCCTCCTCCCTTTTCAGGGGCTAGGAGCGTTAAAAGAATTTGACTACAATCGAGACTTAAGGTTCCTCTTTTCGCGTGCCCACACTTGAAATGGACGGGCCAAGATGATGCCGTCACTGATGTCGATGAGTCTTTGACCTCTCGCTGCTCCTCCTGCGAACAAAGAAACAACGAAGATGTCAGTAGCACCCGTTGCACATAAGAAGTGTTTGTTCTCTAAAATCGCCAAAAGATGCATGCAAACATTTGTCTGAAACAGTGAGTAAAATGACTCTAAATGACCTAAAAACTTGACAGAAGACAAAAAACATCACCATAAGGCCACTGCCACTGAGACAATCAGCCAATCTACCTTCAACCGGAATTCGTCCCCGGCGGGACGAATTCGATCGCTAATTCGTCCCTGGGTGGGACGAATTCTTCTGTGTTGGAAAAGCCGACCTGATGCTGCTCCAATGTCGAATCTCGAGACCTGCAAAATGCCTGCAAACAGAGGGGTTATGTAATTGGGGCCATTTTGGGATGACCCAGATGGTCGGATTCTCCCAATTTGGCCTCTATCCTCGGGAATTCGATATCGCCACCTGCAAGTTAGTGGGACAACAAAGCGACAAAAGGCATGATAAAATCTGATCAAAATGTTATGAAATTGAAGCTATGAGTTAACCAAATAGAATAACATGAGATGCAACCTGAAACAATAATCTAGAATGCTTTTGGAATAAAACTTAGAAAGTGCGGGGGTGCCCAAGTGGGCCTCCCACCGTTGGCACTTGATCTTGGCGCCAATCCACTAGGGATGGGCCCAAAACCTCTTAGGATTGGGGTGTCTGCAAATTGGTTGATTCAGGTGTCCATATGTTGGATTTGGGTCAGATTCAAGCTTCCAAAAGCCACCCAACAACCTCCCTTGCAAAAGAGATTGGTGGATGTGAGAAGGTGAATCAAAGGGGATGCAAGTGGGTGTTCAACTCGACAGCACTTCGTTGCTTGAAATCTCCTTCAATCTGTCCTTTGGGTGAGAAAAGTCCCACCTTTTATAGACCCATGGGGTCTCTTTTGAGAGGGAAGCACAAATGCCATGTGTTGGTCATAGGTGCCATGTGGCAGTCATGTCTTCCCATGAGGGAGGGGAGTCCTCCATTGACTTGGGCTCTCATAATCGCCCTTGTGACAGTCTTCTAACGGCCTATCTATCCACCCACACACGTGTGCGAGGCAGGAGTCATCAACTGACCGTCCTGGGCTGCCACTTGGCACCATTCTTCTTTTTGCCCGTTAAACTTGGAATTCGTCCCTGGGTGAGACGATTTCAGAATTCGTCCATGGGTGAGACGAATCCCAGCTTAGTATTCGTCCCCGGGTGAGACGAATACCGAGCAAAGTGTCTAAATGTGCCAAATTGCTTCCCGACCTTACAAAATTGTTATGAAAGTGGTTAGGACCACTGTTTGACCTCTGAGGGCTACCCTGGGGGCTGTGTTTGTCAAAGCGATCAGTGTTTGCAGTCACATAATCGGATTGGTGCTGTTTTGGTGTCTATAGTAGTACCAGTGGGATAGTAGCCCTTCTTCATCATCAAAGTCACCATCAATTGCAAGAATGATATCCAACGTAAAAATTCTAACAAAGATAAGGAGCTTGCAAAAATTATATGATGTAACAAGAAATGAAATAGAAGATGAAGATCATTATAATTTTTTTTTATTTTTTGAATGCGATCCTATTTCATTTGAAAAAGAAATTAAATATAGCAAATGGGTGAAAGTCAGGGATGATGAAATTGAATTCCCAGAGAAAAACCAGACTTTAGAGCTAATAGATCTTCTAGTAGGAAAGAAAATTATTGGTGTAAAATGGATGTATAAAACCAAATTTAATGGCTAGGGTGATGTCAAAAGGTATAAAGCAAGGCTAGTTGTAAAATGATATAAACAAAAATTAGGCATTGATTATGATGAAGTGTATGCATTGTAGCAAGGCTTGACATGGTTAGAATGATTGTAGCATTAGCGGATCAAAAGGAGTGAAGCATTTACTAGATGGATGTCAAGTCAGTGTTTCTAAATAGTGTGTTGGAAGAAGAGGTCTACATAGACCAACCACCAAAACATGAGCTAGAAGGACAATAAGCCATTGTATATAAGCTAAAAAAATTCTTATATGGATTAAAGCAAGCACCTAGATCTTGGTATAACCATATTGACATATACTTTTATGAGAATGGATTCATCAAGTAACCATATGAGAACACTCTCTATATTAAGATCAATGTTGAAAGAGAGATGATAATAATTTACTTATATATAGATGATATGATTTATACTAGCAATAACATTATGTTGTTTCATCAGTTAAAGAATATCATCAAGCATGAGTTTGAGATGACAAACCTAGGCTTATGGAAGTATTTTCTTATAATTAAACTTACTTTATCAACAAATGGTATCTTCATTTCTCAAGGCAAATATGCCAAAGATGTTTTGAAGAGGTTTAGAATGGAGAATAGTAAACCAACCACCACTCCAGTTGTAATAGGTCTAAAATTAGCAAGGATTATAGAAACAATGTGGATTCAACATTCTACAAGAGGTTACTTGGAAGTCTCATGTATTTTACAACCACTAGACCTAACATTATGTATGTAGTAAGTTTAATCAACAAATTCATGTAGGCACCAAATAACACTCGCTTGTAGAAATAAAAAATAATATTATGGTATGTCAATAGGTCCAAAGACCATGGGATATTTTACACA
Source organism: Wollemia nobilis (assembly GCA_028583015.1). Classification (NCBI taxonomy): domain Eukaryota; kingdom Viridiplantae; phylum Streptophyta; class Pinopsida; order Araucariales; family Araucariaceae; genus Wollemia; species Wollemia nobilis. Next base: position 1,324,575 of record JAQPPZ010001711.1, on the reverse strand, counting down.
AGATCAGATAAACTTGAGCTTCTTGGCTTCATAAATAGTGATTGGACTAGCAATATTTATGATTGGAAGAACACTTCTAAGAACACATTCCATCTTGGATTAGGTGTAGTCTCATGGTCATCTAAGAAATAACCCATTGTTGCACTATCTACTATGTTGCTACCACTTTAGTTGCATATTAAATAAATTGGCTAAAAAGAATATTAGGTAAGTTGAATCATTATGAAGAAGAGGTAACTATAATATTTTTTTATAATAACCCTGCCATAGTACTGTCAAAGTATTCAATATTTCATGGCATAAGTAAACACAATGATATCTGATATCATTTCATGAGAGAGCTAGTAAAGAAAATGAAATTGAACTTTTGTTTTGCAAGTTTAAAGAGTAGGTTGCAAACATCTTCATTAAAGAGGGAAGATTTTAAAATGGTAAATAAATTGCTAAGTGTCAAAGCTTTATGAAATTTGGCTTAAGGGAAGACGTTGAAAATTAACCTACATTCACCAACCTGAATCTTGAGTGTGGCTCACGTAGCACGCTCTTGAAGATAAGTGTGTGCGTCAGCATGAGCGAGACTACGAAGGAATTTTAATTAAATCGAAAATTTAAATATTTAAAGTGATATTTTTATAATGAATTATAAATTCGAATGTTATATATATAGAGATAGAGGGTAGCGGATATCAACATCTGTGACACTATCTCACGGAGCAAATAAAATAGTAGTCTAATAATAAATTTCTGTATCCTGCTGCACAGACACCTTCAAGTTGTTGAACATCAAAATTAGATTTAAATCTCATACATTTTAATAATTTACTTCTACAATATTTAATTAAACCGATAAAGCAATTTTTTTTTTTTTTTTAACAACAGCTAAACATAATTCTGCAACTTCTTCATTGATTAACAACGTTGTTTACATACTGCTTCAAATAAATATTCGTAAACAGTTCAACTATGGCATGTATAAAATTGGATCTTGCCCACAGAAAGCTACTTCTATCGATTTCAAAACTGGTAATATGAAACCACATAGCCTTGAGATTACTGCGTAACTGAAAAGGAAAGAATGAAACAAAAGATAAAAGCCCTTACAAAGACGTGATTGAATGGTAGAAGTTTGATTACATTTAAAAAATTGCAGTTTTAAATACAGGATTTGAATATACGTCAAATAGGAATCGTTTCCAACTTCAATGTAATTAGTTATACAGTGAAGGAAAAAGGAGAGTTGAAATGTAAAGCCTTTTTAACGGTCAAATACTGATACGGCATTTCAGCATACCAAACACACATGATTTCCATTATTTCAAAAGTTTCATTGGTTCTTATGATGACTGCCTAGAAGTACGTAATTTGTTTTGGAGAATATCTTTGACATGGGGAAAGTTTAGCTATTGATACCATTGAAGTAAAATCAAATAGAGTTAAAAAAAATGCACCTTAACGCAATTGTAACCAGACTGAAATAATCTTTAAGAGGTTTCTAATTTCAGGAGTACTCATCATAATATTATTTGCCCTGGGCCAAGCTGTTCAGTTTCTTTTGTTAAAGCAGTCACGGCAATTATTGTCGTTTACACCTAAAAAGCAAAAAAAGTTTGTCATATTTGATAAATTCAAACTCAATCTCGTTGATCACAAGTGGTAATTGAAACTGATCCAAACATACCCGATGAGGCCCTGATTAAACTGGATGATCAAGCAAACAAACCCCACGTTTGACGAAAGATCTTGTCAATTTTATTAGATTTGCCCACGTCCTTGATTAAGCATTGGATGCGTTACTTATCATCGTTAAAGTGCATTGAGAAAACATTTGGATATAGACCATAAATCAGACTAGAAATAAAGTAATGCAAAATTCCAAAACGGTGAAATAGGAGTGGTGAATTAGTGTTACCGATTCTTAATGACATCTGTAACTTAAAAGTGAAATTCTTCTTCGTTTGTTATTCTGTATCCTCATTCCTGTAGAATCTCTCAATATCCTAGAACAGATTAGGTTATGTTCAGGTTAACGTTTATAAGGATTGGGTTAAGTTTAAATTTTCGTAGGGTTTAAATTTGAAAGATATTTAATAACAGAATGAAATTCAAATGAAATTTGATATAAAATTTTATATTTAAATATAGATATTTATAATTTTTAAAGGTAGTGTTTAAAATGCTTGAAACTGAAGATCACCAACTATTTCATGTATATAAAAAATATTTTATATTTAAATATAGATATTTATAATTTTTAAAGGTAGTGTTTAAAATGCTTGAAACTGATATAGGTTCAACTTCACCAACTATTTCATGTATATAAAAAATATTGATAAAAAAATATTTGAAAAAATATATGTTAGAGGAAAATGCCTACATTAGGTTTTTTTTTCGAATTTATTTTAGCCTATGTTAAAAATTATAATTTTTAAATTGTATTTTTAAGATTTGATGAATCCAATTATTTATTTTAAATATATAATTAATTAATTAAAAAAACTATTATTTTAATAAATTATATAGTCTATAATAAGTTTAATTGTTTTCTTCTATATAGGTGGAACACTTTTTCCATCGATGCATACATGTATATGGTAAGCATATAAATTTCTAATCTAAGTTATTTATTTGAATTTAAGAAAAATATTATCCCATTATATATTTTACAAGGATTGCAGTCCATAATATATAGTTTTTTATATAATTAAATATTTTATAATTTAAAGATAAATGTATTTAATTATTATTTTGAAAAATAAACATAAATCATTTAAGGTTTTTATAAAATAGTTGTTTTGTGTAATAAAATATAATGATATACTAAGCATAATGAGAGTGTCCTATCTAAAATGTAGTATGTAGAGTGAACTTTTGGGTTAGTGTTACACTAAAATAAATATAAAGTCCATCCGTCACCTTTTATTTCTATGGTTGAAGCAATGTTGAAGAATGTCAAGACTAGGGAAGATACTAGGTAACGAAGAAATAATTCATTACCATACGAAGCATGTTTCTCAAAATCTAAAAAGCAACCGTTATTATTAAAATAACAATGAATAAAGATTCACAAGGTATATAAATTAGTTTATGATTAAAAAAATCTTGTAACCATGGTTCAAAGAAAGCCTTTTCTAGTAAGTGATGATGTTTTATTATTATAAGCCTTTACATGTAGGAAGGTTTATAGAAATTTTAATTAAAATAATGTAATAGATATGTTTTAATAAAAAAATAAAGAAATTAAAAAATTGATTATAAATGCATTATTAATAGACTGAATAAATTTTGTAAATTTACATTTATTTATTCGAGAAAAATTAAATACATTAATTTAATAAAATCTCAACAATCTAGTGTAATTAGAAGAAAAATTTAATACATATATCTACATGCAATATTTGAAATAAGGCTCATAGTTTGAACTTCAATCATGAAAACTATTTTAACTAACCACCACCCATCTTGTTTAGAAATATGATCTTCTATTTTTTGATAATAATACTATGGACATAAAACTACCCCTTAATATTGAAACCAATATATGATTGATAATTTCTACAAAGGCTCCAAGATGTACCATCTCATGGAGTATAACCCTAAAAGAATTTGTCAACTAACACGTACAATTCAACTTAAAAAGGTAACCAAAAATAAAGTATAAACAATTGTAGAGTGTAACCAAATTAAGTGCCTAACACCCTAAATAAATTAGATACTATAATGGGTTTCTAACTCTACATCCTTGAGTACCCTTTAGCTATCCCATCCCCCTGAATCCACTACAAAGAAAGAAACCATCTCAACCAACCTACCATTATCAACTCAAACAAAACTAGATGTCTCATATGCCAAAAAGAAAATTATAAAATAGAAACAAAGACTTGAAAAACATCACATAATGGAGTTCCCACTAAATTAGAAGTAAAATATTTCTAAGCGTTAGCATTAACCGTAATGGTATTATTTTTTCTCTATTACATTTGAGAAATTTTGAACCTTACCTATTAGTCTACTATTTAATATTACCTATGTCTTTCATGTATAGATAATACTAACCAATAAATATGAAAAAAATCATACTTTTTATAAGATGCATAAGCCAAACCATAATAATTATTATTAGATGGTATAGGTATGAGTCTACATGTTAAACTGAAGGGACGAGAATGTAATATATGAATATGGATGGTGGAATGGTTAAGCAATTGTTATAACTATTATATTATTCTAAGTTTTTATTATTACTATGCATCAAATAGTCAAGTAAAGCCAATCAATCCAAGCTAATTTGATTGTCATGAAAAAATTTAGAATAAAATATGATATCATGTTTGGAACTTTAATTTTTTTTGTAAACCTTCCTAGAATTTTATAAAAATTTAACCATAAGAATAGGCTCAAAATAATCTTTTCAATGAATGTAAACATGCCTATGCTTGGGTAAGAATTCATTCCTCCAATACCTAAAATCCATAAGTGTTAGGGTCTTGTACAAGCATAGACAATGATTTTTCTTCATGTGGTGCTTTTGATAATCAAAACATTAAATTTATCCTACCCAAATTTGACCCCCAATACTCATAGAAGCAATAGTATCATGAGGCAAAAGCGAAGATAGCACTTCTACTCAACCATGGTGCTTTTGATCTATCATTTCCAAAGCTAATATTTTGATACTTTACTACCAATCTCTACTTGTTCCCTTGTAAATCCTATCCCACCAATCTAATTCTTAGTTTTTCCTATGCATTTGATTGGTAAACTTCCAATCATGACTTCTATATTGGTAGTTGCATACTATATAATCCTAGTTAACTCCATGCAACTTCATACAACTCCCAATCAATATACCTTGCTCCATACACTAAGAAACCCTCTATGGATTGCTTAAGAAGGCCTAGTTTTTCTCTAAATCCACCCATTAATGGGATTGTTGGTTAGAATAACCTATGCACATCATCATGCTATTTGAATCTCAATAAAACAAAACTTCCAAAATACTACTAAAATGGCATTAGAACTTGAAGGTATTCATGATATTTTTTCTTGTAGATGACATTCTCAATATTTAAGAGCATGAAAAGCATTGATTAGGGTATCAAATAAATACCTTATAAATATCCCACAAGAATTCATTGAGCATCATAATAATATTGAATTAAATATAAAAACCCTTCCCTTGTGATCACTTCACCAAAATAGGTACAACACATGATGATGGGTTATACATACTTCCCTCTTTTTTAATCCATTTAATATATTGGCTTTTAACCTATCTTATTGGTATTTTAATTCTCTATATGTTTATACTTTTTTACAGCAATTGTTTCCTTTTGATTTGTATCCTTTCAATATTTCATCTCGAAAATAAGAGTTTGATACTTTTGAATAAGGAAACCTACTAATCCTTGCCAAAACTAGATAAAATCATCTACATTGATAACCTATTTTCTTTGACTCTATTTATAGGTTATTGTTTTTTTGTAGGTATAGTCAAAAACATTATATGGGAGGAAAAGCATCATATATTTCTACCTATGGAACTTATACCTAGCACTTATAATTAGTGCCTCTACCTGGTTCTTCTATCTAGCACTTCTACCTAGCGCATTTGTATGACATTTCTAGTTTGACTTAGAACTAGGTATAGAATCTTTGGGTTTTCATCTATTTAGGTATTATAATTTTATATATATGTTATTTTGACTATTTTGTGATATTTATTCAATTTTATAAAGGTATTCTACGAAATGATTTGGGAATCAATTTTTTATTTACAAAATCATAAAAAAGGATGAGATAGTACATGTAGCTACATTATAGGATAAGCTTTCTTGTATCATATCATTATTTTAAAATCTATTTATTTTACAATAATTCAAGTTGAAAATAATCATATACAATAGGTACTTGAGTGTTGCGTTTCTTTTTCTCATTCAAAAGTAAAGAAAAAATTATTTGATTTCTATAATCATTCAAACTAAAGAATAATATACAATAGATATTTGTATTCTTGTATATTTGTTTATGCAGATTAGATTAAAATTTAGTTTTTGGGCATTAGAATAGAATAGGATCCTATAGGGAATCCAATAGGATCCTAGGTATTTATGAATTAACTCCATGACCCCAATATGATCACCACAATAATTCCTAAAAATCCTCTCTATCCCATCCAAAACCTTTAATGAAGATAAGTTTCATTCAACTCTTAAGTAAGACCACTAATAAATATTTATAAGAACATAACCAAAGGCTAGTCTTATTTGGTATTTTATGTCTCTTAAGTAACTATAGTATGAGTCTATAGACTATATGGGTATATTGTGAGGCCATCCTCCTAGCCACCCACATAGGTTCTCAAACATACTTTAATCCTATATATGTATGGTAAACTAGTAGGAGTTATAAGGATGGCTTTCATTATCCTTCCAATTCTATCTTGGGGTATATATCTAGTGGTCATTTCCACATATAATTGTAATCCCATGTACCAATTATCTCTCACATTCCAATGGGTATATATAGAGTTATTATGTATATAGGGAATTTTAGGTATATAAGTAGACCTTGAAGTATATATGTAAGTTATATATACCAAGGTATGTTGATATAAGGAAATAAAAAAAAATTCCTTTCTTTTCTTAGGCAACTCTAAAAACAAAATGTAACAAAATTAATTTCCCCTCCTTCCTAAGCCATGACTGAGCAACACTATGTGACCCAAGGTGTTACTTGTCAACTAGCCCATGATACAAACCCTTTGGATGATGTTCAAGAGAAATAATTCATATTTGAAAACTATATCCATAAAGATAAATATGAGGGATCTCTCCCTTTAAGTGCTCTTTATCTTCTTCATTATGAATAATATAGGGTAACTTTTAAGTCTCTTGGCCATATGGACTATTTCTTTCATATGAATAAGGAAGCCATAGAAATTATTTTTAAAGGAAGCAAAAACCTCCTTTCTACCTTTACTATAGAAGGATCCTTCTTGGACTACTCTCAATGATCTAAGTCTAACACAATAATATTTAGTCTAGTGGACTTATTTATGGCTCCCTACACATAGATATTAATGCATCAACCATAAATCATGTATATTCAAATCCTCATATGGTCACAACTTCTATGGGATGTGAAGCAATAAATGCTCCATCATTCTCAAGGTATCAGTCATCTTTACCTTCCCTCCAAGATTTGTTGTGATTCAATGCATGTTGTTCCATCACTTAATTAATGAGCACAAGTTATGGACTTCCTAGTTCTCCAACCTCTCAGTATTACCTCTACAACCTTCCACCAACTACAAGAGTATATGTGGACTTTACTTAGACCTTCACTCTTGAAATCTCTAATCCTACATCCTTAAATCCTATTATCTTAAATGGGTTGATACAACTTATACAATGCTCACTTTGGCATCGTATGCCTCAATACTATAATCATACCCTCTTATTAACTATCAAAGTTCTTTAATCCCACAATGCATGTTGCATGTGCCATTGAATCCTCTTTCTTGCAAACTGCAAGCCCTAACATCATAAATAGAGTAGCTAAAACAACAAACGACATTAATCTAGGGGTCATAATTTTGTCATAAGTACTTCTATGAGGATGTATGTAATAATACTTTAGATCCTCTTATAGCTAGTTGACATTTTCCTCCAAAATTTGATATACATAAGTTTTAGATGTATAAGAAGCAAGAAGAGCCAAGTAATCACCTTAGGCATTTTACACCTAATACTTTCATGCACAACATTCATGTATATTCTAGCATAAAATTGAATCAATTTAGGAGATAAGTCCAAGAAATCCAAATTTTTCAGATAACAAATTGATCCTAACACCAAGAGGTTGTATATTGGTAGAGATGTTATATTTTATGAAAAGAATTATTTAAAATCATATTTAATAATCCACATGTTTCATATGAATATCTTATCTCTTTTTTGATGATAAAAACTCTAGGAGAGAGGTTGATGACTTTGACAATGATGATGATCTTTATGGTGGAAGTTATCCTACAAAGGTGATCAAAGGCCATCTAATCCACATTATTCAAGTACCATATAGAGGCCTAAGTGGCATCTTGGTATTGTAAATCTTTATAAGTAATATTTTCTTTATGATTTAAACTTCTTTGGAATAGGACTTGGGATTGATATTGCTCTTCTGGTAGTAGTTTTTGAGAAAATATTGTTATATCTTAGAGAAAATATGTCATTTTTGAAAGTATCATAGGCTTCAAGCTCTCTTTTTCTTATAATAAAACCTTTTTACTTCCATTAACAACCTTGAATTCAACTGATCTTTCTTTATCCAATAATTATAATATTGATATCAAGTTATTTTCTAATTCAAACATAAAGTACATTTCTAGTGTGCATTCAAGAAAATGTAGGTTGAGTGAAATATTTTATATTCCCTAGACTTGCTAGATTTTATCATCTACAATTTTGATTGATATAATTTATTTTTAGTTGAATATAATCAAACCAATGTAAACTCCCAATCATGTGATTACTTGCTCGTGAATCAAAATACCAACAATTATATTTTCTATGCAATGTGTCATTTCTAATTTTTATTTTTTTTAACTCAATTGAAATGTTTCACTACATCTTAAAGCATTATTATGATAAAATTCCCCTTTTTTTAATCCATTTCCAATAAAATTTGGCTCTTTGATCAACTGAGACTTTGTGCAAGGAATTTTTGATGAAGACATAACTAGGATTTCTTGTATTAAAAAAAAAAATGTTTCCTTCAATTGTTTTCCAATCCTCCAAATAAATGTGGAACCCTTGAATAAAATGTGGTCTTTAAGACATTAATGTCCACTTTATTTTCTTTATCTCAACTCTTTTGATTTTGTCTTCCCTTAACTTTTATTTGAAAAAAATGTCCACTTTAAAATTTCTTATGGACCTAATAATATTTTCCTTTTTCTTTCTTTTCAAATAAAAACTCCATTTCATTTTTTTATTTAATTTGTCTTCTTCTAAAATATTTACTTTGAATAAATCTCATAAAATTTCCAATAAAAATGAACCTTCTAACTTTTTTATTTGAATATAGACTATCACTTTAACTTTATGACTTTCAATAAATAATTTTCTTTTTTCTCCTCATTATAACTTCAAAAGTAAAAACTTAATCAACTATTGCACCTTAATAATATTTGAACTCATTCCTTTTAAAATTTTAAACTAAGTTGCACTAGCTGAGTCTCCACCATGTGCTTTTGGGAATATACTTTAAGAAAGAGAGGTACATTTAAAAGTACCTTGTAATGTGCACTTAATACTTGGATTCAACTTTTCTCATTGATGATGTTTGAAATATTCTAATGGCACTACTCCTTTCTCGGATTTTTCTAGTAGGATTACATCTAACACTTAGGTATTACATCTTCATTTTCAAATTATGGATAACCAACTTGAATATTTTGCAAGTAATACATTACTTTTATCATCTTCTTACTTTGGCTTAGTCAACATTATATTTTTTTGATAAAAATCTAGATCATATTAATTTATTAACATAAACATTATAATATTTTGGTGCTAGCATTGTCCACCAGCTAAAAAATAAAATGAGGTAGATCAGGAGTAAAGCATTCATAACTGAATATACATAAGAATAGAAGCTAATATTAACATAAAGACTATAGCTATATCTTGTTGTAATACATCAAATATCAGTATTCATCTGTAGGAAAGTCTATTATATGAAGAAATTCTAGGCATATCTTTCATGATATTTTTTTAAGTTTTCAAAGAAGAAAAAGAAGTAATCAAAACCTAAACTTGTTCATCATTGTTGACTGCCTTTTTCTTAGTTTCTTATTGTATATTCTGAAGATCCTAAATAATATGAGAAATTTGATGAAGTCTATCAATAACATCTTGATGTGTACTGGAAGTTCCATAGACTTGGGAATAAATGCATCCCACATGTAAAAAAATATCAAAGGTCAAGTTTGCTAAAACTATATTCCATGGAGGAGCAGATCCAGTAAATACCTTTTTACATCTGCACTTCTAAATATGCTTGAGAAGGATGAGTCTACAAACATCCCAGAGTTTGGGACACTAATCCAGTTGAGAAAATCCAAGCAGAGAAAGCTTTCAAGATCTAGTCAAAGAGAGAAAAATAAAAGAGTAGAAGACATTCCAAAAATATTTAGCCATGTCACAAAACCAAAATTTTCATCAAGGCATGTTTTCCTTCTTTAAAAAAATATGAGTTATGGTAATTTGCATAGCGTAAAAATATTTTATTACTTTCTTATAACTAGGAGCACTCAAAATAGTGGTATGTAGATAATATTATGATTTTTTAGTCTTTACTATATTTACATAAGTTGATAATATTTAATAGAGTCTTCAAACTTACACACAAATAAGGGAACTCTCATTGCATGGATATTAGAGTTTAAACAAGGGATGTCTTCTTGCACAAATTCACAAATAAAATCTTTGAACATTATTTGCTTTAGATAAAAAACAATTCTATATTATTCCAAAGGTAAACTATATGCATAACATTTTAAGGTGAATAGTGAGAATATCTTCTAAAGATCATTTACAGGCACAACATTCACTCACATAGGACTTGTCATTGGATGGTTATGACTGTCCATTTTTATAGAAAATTTTCCTCATACAATCTCTAACTAATACCCTAGCTCCTTAGAGCATTTTGAGGCTCTAATACCACTAATAAAAAATAAGCCATATTTAGTGAATAAAACTCAATACAAGGTTAAATATTTATCAAAATATACTATGCAAGGATAATAAAATGATCTCACAAGGTTACAAATAATGTTTCATGCAATAATGCAACTCATATATTCAACCCAATGTATAAATGAATAAACACTCTATATTCAAGTGGATGACATAAACCTATAATGCATTACAATACATGACAAAACCTTCTCTTGACATTTTATATTCTACTATCTCTGCATATTTATCATAGGAGAAGTATTTTATTAACCTTCTAATAATGACAAAACCTAATAATTACATGAAACAAAATATTGAGAAGATATTTACAAAGTATTTACAGAGTATTTACAAGGTATCAAATAATTTAATGTTCTCTAACATCCACATACAAACATCCTTTACTAGTAGATAAGTTTTTTTGAGAGTCTTCCATCTTGTTGGAGAAATCAACTTTGCACTCACGTTTCATGTACACCTTCTACTTGTATTTTCAATAGGTAAGTTATTAATTCCTTCCTTTACTTCCATATCTTCATATTGATATAACCCTTCTCCTTATAGATTTATCAAAATTTCTCTCTATTGCATTTTCTTGCAACCAAGGCCTTTGAATTTATGGTAACTTCAAATTTTATTGTTCTTGATTCTTCTTGTATAAATTTACTGGTAGTCTCATCCTTGTTGAGATTCTCTACTTTGGTGTTCCCATTGACTATAGTAGTGAGGTTATCCCAAGAATTAGTTAAGCTACAAAAGCAAATATTGTACTCTATGTCTTCAACCTCATCACCAACTAATAGTATTTTGTTATAAGAGTGCTTAATGGATTTAAATGTTTAGCCACACTCTCTATAAAGCATTTTAAGTGCATATAATTTATTTTTCAAGGATATTATATTCATAAAATATTGTCTTTATAAACCATTTCCATGTTATTCCAAAGGTCCCTTGTTTCCTTGATCCCAATGATATTCATCAAAATTGTATCAACAAGACCAAGGACAATCAGAGCAATTTGTGATCACCTCCATTAAATCCTTCTCAATAAGTAGAAACTTTATTTTTAGCATTGATTAGTTGAAACTTTGCCTAGCAAAATTCTTAATAATAAAATTGGTATTATGCATTCTCTACTATAAATATTGTTGTGATCTCCTATTAAATTTAAATACTCTCTAACACTTAATGCAACCCCATCAACTTTCAAGTTTTTTCTACTTAGCAACAATTGTCCATGTTGATGGGAATTTCTAATACCAATTATTATCATCAACAACAATTGAACGATACAAAGAACCTCACATTCCATGAAAGCAAAAAGAATGATATAAGAGAAAAAGGAAAATAAGAGGTTTTTTTTGTGTGTGAGAACTAGTTTCATTATTTTTTTCTGGGTTTTATGGGATTGATATGGACCCCACTCATACTACATCATGACTACATATTAATTTGATAATTATACACATAAAAATTTAAACTAATATCGTTTAATAAAATTAAAGACATTATTATAACTACCTCTCTTCCTCTTTATTTATAAACAATAAAAAATTTAAAATAAATATTTTTATTTTAAATGAAAATGTGGATGTAAATCTTTCTAATTTAAAGTAAATTATAAAAGACCTAATTTTGATCAATCATCCAAAATTAATTATTAACTAACAAAGTAGTTGCCACACACTTTTTTATGTCATTTGACCTAGTCACATTCATTCAAAATAATTTGACCTAGTCACATTCATTCAAAATAATTTTAGATGAATTTCAGCTATTGCATTCGCTTTATGGGAAGAAACCTATCTAAATAATTTTCTGGAGGACATCAAGAAAGGCAGAGGCAGGGGCCAACCTGGAGCTATTAAATAGAATGATGGTTGCACTTAAAAGAACATGCACAATGAAAAATTATCATGCGAACATAAACCCCTATCCCATCGGTTCCCATACAAGGAAGCAGAGATGATTGACTGTTTACATCATATTAATTGCTCCATTCAAAGCAACGGGAGGATAATGAATATCACGAGGAAGGGAATAGTGACTGTAATGTTTACTTTATTTGTTTCACTTCCCAAAGATATTCATAACCAAATTTCGTCCAAGGTGACCACCTCTTACAATGAGGAAAAGCTTCACATATATGTACCCCCATAGTCATGATGCCTGGTAGCTTTCGATAAAACAAAAATGGTCTACTCTTGGAATTCTAAGAAAGCACACGACGTCAATCAACATTTTGAACACATGAATAATGGCACATTAATAATTTCTTATTGATTTCGTCAAAATCAGGCATTTGAACTGTCTGCAAAGCTTTTGAGGACACTGTTTCACAATGAAATGTTCCGTCTTTTGCAGGTTCTATGCCTCGAAAAGTAATCTCCAATCAGTAAGCGAATCTCTAGACGTACAACATTCAAATACAAAACCCAAAATTCCATGTTTTGTGCTCGATAGATAATTATGTACGTAGTTCAAAATATTTACTCTAGGATTTACTGTTTACTACTTAGTCGAATGCAAGTCCACAATGTAGCTTGGATTTGCTATTACATAAATTACAAATTCTCGGATGTTATATTATACATATCAATTCCCTTTACCAAAAGCAAACGGTAAAGCAGTTTTTAAAGGTGGTTACCTTCATAATTATTTGTTTAATATATAATTATTTAACTTTCCATTATCAAAGTTTATAACGTTGTTTATATATATAACCTCATATCACACCTACAAAATTTAGATCTTAAACCTATATTTAAAATTTGACCAGCGTTCTAATTCGTAAAGACTGAGGAGGATAAAACTCGAGAAGAATAACTGAGGCAGTCTCTACAATCACGTCAAATTGCAATGTACGTTTTACGTGGTTTTTACTTTAACCATTTTGATAATAGCAGTTTATGGCAGTCAAGCTTTACGTACTCCACACCAATCAATAAAAGAGCAGCTTCATAGCTTTTGAATTCCAGAGAAAGATTGCATCCAATGTTTCCAAAATCATGTCCATCACTATTCCCATGCTCCGGAACCCCAGCGCTTAATTAAATCATCTTAACAAATATGGGCATCTACTCAATCATCGATAAAAAGTAGTTGGAAAGTGAAGGCTTCATGGGAAGTTGTATGTCTCATGATGGAATCGGGACAGAAAATAGCATAAATTCACCCCAAGTCGCCAAATATAATGATGGGTATCTGAAACAAATTAGGGAAATAAAGACTCATTAAACCAAAAGAAATTCATATCACCTTTTTTCCTCCATTCCCAGAGTCTAACCAGAATTGTGGTCGAGCTGGACGACAATAAAACCTTGAAATACAATATTTACTTTTGGTTCTCCATTCAATCATATCCATAACTAAACTTTGTTCAAAGCTGCGTTCAGCTTGACATACCTATCCGCAGCCACAAAAATCGCTCGGTTATTCTAAGAAAAGCACACATTTATATACAGGTACCGAGTAGCGTTTAACGGTCAAAAGGCCCTTGGATGATTATGTTTGGCATTCATTTCAATAGTCAAAAGCAAGCCTAGAGAAGAACGAACAAACTGCACAGATTTCACGCAACACTCTTCTAAAGGGAAATATTGCCTGTTTGTGAGAGTTGTATTTGTAGAATGTTAAATGCTTTAACTTGGTTTATAAATGATTAGTGAGTTTAATTTTAAGATTTTATCATTTAAGTTGAAATTTAATGAATAGATTTGTACATTATTTAGTTAAATATATATAATTAAATAATATTTTTCATAAAGACATTAGATTAAATAAATAAAAATATATTATATAAATTATATTTTATTTTTAAATAGTTTTATATATTATATAGTCTATTAATTATTAAAAACTATTTTACCTTTATTTAATTTTTAACAAAAATATATATAATATTTACCTTATTTAAAAAAAAAAAATTATATATTTTACTATAACTAATATCCTATTATTTCATTTTCAAGCTCTCCACTCCATATATCTTCTGTATGACCTTCTTTTCTTATGACAGTTGTATTTCTTAAAAATGTAATTGCTTGGAGATATATTAAAATTATTACAATGTTACTAATATATTTTTTAATTGTTTTTTCACATAATTTTTTGTTTTCAATCTTGTTTTTTTATTAAAAATTATTCTCTTGGATAACTAAAACATGAATTCCAAGAGTTGATTAAATCTATCTAAGATTTTAAAGGTTTGGTAGTCTATAACATGATCTTCATAATTACCCATAACCATTTTGGTAGAAGATATCTACGAAGGTATAGAATAAATTGATGACTAATGCCTCATATTGAATTTGTATTTCATTTTCTCTATAAATGATTATGAATATGATAACTTTTCCTTAAGCATTATGTAACACCATGATGATATTAATAATTAGTGATAATCTTAAGTAAAAATTTTAAAATGTATCCTAAAGAATTTATGGCTAAACAAACTTTTAATTGTATGACATTAGATGAAGAAAAATTACTAAATGTAAAATACTATAGATTAAATTTTGTGGGTTACAAGATCTTAATGACATTAAATTTATTAGGCTTTTCTATTTTGTAAGTATAGGTAAAGAAAATAACTAAGCGAGGGATATGGTAGACAAGAGATTTTATAAACCCCTAAATGAATAAACCAAGCAACACTATAAAGATCATTAACTTGCCATAATTTTTATCTTTAAAGAAAAGATCCTCAAATAAGAAAACCATATCACTTCATTGACTATCTGCATTTCATTTTTGTAAAGAGAATTCCTTATATCACCTTGAGACTTGTGGATCATGATGGGCTGTAAAATTCCCTAGATAAAAGTAGTGTAAAACATCTCATTATCTACATGAGTCTTACCTCCATAGAGAGGGAATTTCTAAGATGATTGTGATATTTATTTTCAAAGTCTTTGGAAAAATGGGGAATTAAAGTATTTTTAGTAATCCATATTTTGCATTTATGAAGAGAAAATTCATTATCCAGAATGTTGGCTATTGATTATAGATCAAAAATATAGGAGCAAAAAATTTAACCATTTTAGCTATATTCATCCTACAAATAAATTAATTATATCCAACTTGTGAAAATAAGTGAACATTTAATATATTTAAATACCTTTGTGAAGAATGTAACAATTGAAACAAGTATATAAAACTAAAATTTAGAAGAAAAGCAACATTCCATCATCTAATGTTACTTGTTATTTAAATTTTAAACTAAGTTGCATCAACCAAGTCTCCACCATGTGCTTTTGGAAATATAATTTTAAATAAGAGAGGTACATTTAAAAGTACCTTATAATGTGCACTTAATACTTGGCTTCAACTTTTCTCATTGATGATGTTTGCAACATTCCAATGACAGTGCTCCCTTCTAGGCTTTCTCTAGAAGGGTTACATCCAACACTTATAAATCATGTCTTCATTTTCCAATTATGGATAACCATCTTGAGTCTTTTTCAAGCAAAATATTACTTTTATTATATCCTTCCTTTGGCTTAGTCAAACATTGTTTCTTGTATTTTCATCAATGTATGTTTTTCTTCTTTGTAAAAATATGATTTATTCTTCTTTGCATAGTATAAAAATATATTATTACTTTCTCATAACTTGGAGCACTAAAAATAGTGGTATTTAGATTAAATTATGGTTTTTTAATCTTTACTAGATTTGTATAAGTTGATAATATTTAACAGAGTATTCCAACTTACACACAAATAATAGAACTTTCACTTGCATGGACATTAGAGCTTAAACAAGGGATATCTTCTTGCACAAACTCACAATTAAAATCTTCATATTGATATAGCCCTTCTCCTTATAGATCTATCAAATTTTCTCTTTATTGCATTCAACCAAGGCCTTTGAATTTATGGTAGCTTCAAATTTTATCGTTATTGATTCTTCTTGTATAAATTGATTGACAGTCTCATCCTTGTTGAGATTATCTACTTTGAAGTCGTCCTAAGAATTAGGTAAGGAAAAAAAATAAATATTATACTCTATGTCTTTAACATCATCATCAACTAATATTAGTTCACTATAAGAGTACTTAATGAATTTAAATGTTTAGCCATACTCTTTATAAACCATTTTAAGTGTATATAATTTTTTTTCCAAGGATATTATATTCATAAAATATTATCTTTATAAACCATTTCCAGGATGTTCCAAATGTCTCTTGTTGCTTTGACCCCAATGACAGTCATCAAAATTGTATCAAAAAGACCAAAGCCAATCATAACAATTCGTAATCACCTCCATTAAATCTCTTTCAGCAAGGAGAAACTCCATTTTTAGCATTGATAAGTTGAAACTTTGCCTTGAAAACTTCTTAATGACAAACTCGGTGTTATGCATTCTCTCCTATAAATATTGTTGCAACCTCCTATTAAATATAAATGTTCTCTAACACTTGATGCAACCCCATTAACTTTCAAGTTTTCATTACTTAGCATGAATTGTCCGTGTTGCTCTCAAATACCAATTATTATCATCAACAACTATTGAACATACAAAGAACCTCACATTCACATTCAATAAAAGCAAAAAGAATGAGATAAGAGAAAAATAAAAATAAGAGTTGTTTTGTGTTTGTGAAAACTAGGTTCATTATTTTTTTAGTGGATTATATGAGATTGAAATGGACCCCGCTCATATTACATCATGATTACATAGTTGTTTTATAAAAGTTTGATAATTATGCACATATCATTTGGCAAGATTGAAATCTTGGCTTCCTCCATAAAAATTGAGGAATCTAAAATGTTAAGCTGATATTATTATATAAAACTAGAAACATTATGCCTCTCCCTCTTTATTTATAAAAAATAAACAATTTAAAACAAATATTTTTATTTTAAATGACAATGTTCATGTAAATATTTCGAATTTAAAATAAATTATAAAAGGTCCTAATTTTGATTCAATCATCCAAAATTAACTATTAACTAACAAAGTAGTTGGCACTCACTCACTTAACAATTTTTATGACATTGACCTAGTCATAGTCATTCACAATCATTTTAGATGAATTTCAGCTATTGCATGCTTTATAGGAAGACACCTATCTAAATAATTCTTTGGAGGACAACAAGAAAGGCAGAGACAGGGGCCAACCTGGAGCTATTAAATAAAATGATGCCTGCACCTAAAAGAACATGCACAATGTAAAATTATCATGCAAACATAAATCCCTATCCCGTCGGTTCCCATACAAGGAAGCAGAGATGATTGACTGTTTACATCATACATTAATTGCTCCATTCAAAGCAACGGGAGGATAATGAATATCACGAGGAAAGGAATAGGGACTGTAACGTTTACTTTATTTGCTTCACTTCCCAAAGATATTCATAACCAAATTTCGTCCAAGCTGACCAGCTCTTACAAACAGGAAAAGCTTCACATATATGTACCTCCATAGTCATGATGGCTGGTAGTATTCGATTAAAAAAAAATGCACTTTTGGAATTCTAAGAAAGCACACGTCGTCGATCAACATTTTGAACACATGAATAATGGCACATTAATAATTTCTTATTGATTTCGTCAAAATCAAGCATTTGAACTGTCTGCAAAGCTTTTGAGGGTACTGTTTCACAATAAAATGTTTCATCAATTGCAGGTTCTATGCCTTGAAAAGTAATCTCCAATCAGTAATCTCCAATCTCTAGAAGTACAACAATCAAATACAAAACCCAAAATTCCAATGTTTCGTGCTCGATAGATAATTATGTACGTAGTTCACACAAGGATTTACTGTTTACAACTTAGTCGAATGCAAGTCCACAATGTAGCTTGGATTTGCTATTACAT
Organism: Wollemia nobilis; assembly: GCA_028583015.1. Taxonomy (NCBI): domain Eukaryota; kingdom Viridiplantae; phylum Streptophyta; class Pinopsida; order Araucariales; family Araucariaceae; genus Wollemia; species Wollemia nobilis. Next base: position 1,306,012 of record JAQPPZ010001711.1, on the reverse strand, counting down.
AAATTACAAATTCTCAGACGTTATATTACACATCAATTCCCTTTACTAAAAGCAAACGGTAAAGCAGTTTCTAAAGGTGGTTACCTTCATAATTATTTATTTAATATATATTTTTTTATATAGGGGAGTTGGTTACATTTATTATTTTTAGTAATTCATCAAATGCATTGTTCAAATTACATGGGCTGCTCCCAACAATCCTATACCACTTCATTATTTTATGGGCTGCCCCCAACAATCCTATACAATTTCATTATTTTATGGTCTGCTCCCAACAATCTTATACCACTTCATTATTTTATAAGCGGGCCTGAAGAGGACCATCCATAACTTGGGATTCGTAGGTTCGTACACTTCCTACACTCAGACTACTACCTTTACAAACAGACATGTCCCAAAGATTTGAACCTAGATCTCTTCTGGGTAAATTTCTAGATAAACAATTACCAATCCACCTAACCTTTAGGAACAAAAAGACTTATGGTAACAAATATGAGTTAAACTGAAGCCCCGGAATAAAGATCACAAACCTCAGCTGCCCCAAAATAAAGATCACAAATCTCAGCTGATGGTCTCATATTAACTCTTTATTCCAAATCTCAGCTCACGACCTCATGTTAACTCCACTACTCACTCACTCTTAATTTAATATATAATTATTTAACAATTATAACCTTACACTTAAAAGCTATATTTAAAATTCTAAATTCTCCACCATGAAACCTATCAAGTCACTATTGCTTTGACAGACCCACTTCCTTTTAAATGTTCAAACACATTTATCTGTAACTCAGTGCTGTATGTATTATTATCGCTCTTTTCTTTTCACTTTTCAGGCAGCTAGCGGAACAGTTCCGCTTTCACTTGAGAGTGGAACATGTCTCCCTCCTTGTTGAAGTTTAATTATATTATGCAACAGAGCCTTTGGGGCAATAGAGTAAAGTTTTACCAGCGTTCTAATTCGTCAAGAATTCTCATGTTGTCAGTCGATTTAATTAACGGGCGAAACAAAAACCAAGCGTTTCTTTTCTTTATTATTATTATTTTGGGCAGCAGTTTCGTAGTTTACAGAATACATGATTCATTAAGTCATAGGAAATTTGCATCCAATGTTTCCAAAACCATGTCCATCATTATTCGCATGCACCGGAACACCAGCGCTTAATTAAATGATCTTAACGCTTATTGTCATCTACTCGATCATCGATAAAAAAAGTAGTTGGAACGTGAAGGTTTTGAGTTTTCTTCATCTGGCAAAAGTTGTGCGCTTTATGGGAAGTTGTATGTCTGATGATGGAATCGAGACAGACAGAAAATAGCATAAATTGACCCCAAGTCGCCAAATATAATTACTCAAACAAATTAGGGAAATAAAGGCTCATATCAAACAAAAAGAAATTCATATTACCTTTATTTCCTCCATTCCCAGAGGCTAACCAGAATTATTATGGTCGAGGTAGACGACAAAAATACCTGAAAATACAATATTTACTTTTGGTTCTCCATTCAACCATATCCATATTTAAACTTGACATACCTATCCGCAGGCACAAAAATTGCTGGGTTATTCTAAGAAAAGCACACATTTATATGCAGGTACCAAGTAGCGTTTAACGGTCAAAAGGCCCTTAGATGATTATGTTTGGCATTCATTTCAATAGTCAAAAGCAAGCCTAGAGAAGAACAAACTGCACAGATTTCACGGAACACTCTTCTAAAGGGAAATATTGCCTGTTTGTGAGAGTTGTATTTGTAGAATGTTAAATGCTTTAACATGCTTTATAAGTGATCTACATAGAATGTTAAATGCTTTAACATGTTTTATAAGTTTACCAATCATGATCATTTATGATCATTACATCAAAGAAAGCATATCATATGGAGTAATGTGTCCTAATGTGTTGTCCTGTATAAACTTCTAGTGATTATGGGATGGGATTCACCCTTCTGCATCATAATTAAGGCCTTCAGTACCCGCGTCACTCCAACCAACAACTAGCCCAGGTGAAACTGGTTGAACATCATCCCACCTCCCAACCTGGTGGGATGAACAAACAATGTCAACATTAGGTCGCTTCCTGACTGGTAATGATTGGGACAAATGCCTGTCTACGAGAGCATTTCATGCATATAATGGAGGCCAACGGTGAGAGCAAGATCAAAAACACTCCTAAGAAGAACACTTTAGGGGGACGTAGTTGACTGTACATAGAGCATCAGTTCAGTGCACCAGAAGAACTTACAGGTGATCCAACTCCATAGAAACTTTGTTGGCTTGAGTACATATCTGTAGCCACATGTCATTAAAACTTTTAATTTATTAGCATGAGTAAATGTGACAGAAGGTGTATGCTGTTTAAAACAACTATGTTATGGGCCTTCCAAATATGAAAGAGCAAGCTCATCTTGAAAACCTGCCACACTTTAAAAAGCAGGAGAGACAAAGTACAAGAGTCCCCAAGAAGAGCTTGGACCCAAGAAACTCTTGCAGTTGTAAATGAGGAAAAAAAGAAAGAACCCATTCCCAAGCTTACCTAGATGTTTTGCAATTCTAAAAGATGTGAGTACAAGACTCCGGTACACCACAAAAAGGACATTTAGGATCAGGAATTCCAAGGTGCTTCAAACGTTCCCCAAAGGAAAGGCCTTGACATAGCAAGCTCCATGCAAAAAAAAATTGCTTGGGCTCAACATAAGTAGCCTAGACATTCTAAAATCTAGAATTCCATCTAGTCCTTATAGAAAATGAGTTCCAATACTGATTGATCTTAGGCACCAGAGGAAGATGAGGAGATAATTATTTATACCACAAAAGAGCCTTATAATTAAGCAAAGGAGTGTCAACATGTCATATCCAGTCTGACCACCAAGTATACTATGAATGCACACTTGCACACCAATCTTGTGCAACATAGAAAAAATAGTGAGAGCAATAACAGCGTCATAAGTATATTTTTCTACACCATTCAGCCTATAGGGCCTATAGGTGCATTTGAACTCATTCCATGGAATCCAATCCCTAGTCTGGTGAGAAAAAAAATTAGCTATTATAACAGTACCTTTTTAAAAAAATCATTGAGCATGAATCCATTACACCCAAGCTAAGGGAGAACTTTGATGAAGAAACACGGGAGACCACCAAATATTCATATAATTGATGGATAAGCCTTTATGAAAGCCATTTTCTCTTCAACAGATTCAAGAAGTGAGTTGTTGCCAGGCTTTCCATACACTTTTAATAACAAAGGAACCATAAATCTTAACAAAAACCAGAGCAACAATGATAGAGGGAAAATTCAACCCTCACCATACTGTACGATTTAAGGGAAAACCAAATAAAATGAAATGTTGTGCCAAAACTTTCCAATCTTTAGTCTACTAATTATTAAAAACTATTTTACCTTTATTTCTTTTCTGATAAAAATATATAAAATATTTATATTATTTAAAATTGTTTTTTATATATTTTACTATAATTAATATCATATGTATGGCCATATTTTCTTACCAAGTTCTATTTCTTATATATTAAAATTATTACAATGATAATAATATTTTTTTTTTTTTTAATTATTTTTTCTTTTATTTTTACAACTATTCTTTATTTTTAATCTTGTTTATTTTTAATAAAAAAATTATTTCTTCGATAACTAAAACATGAAATCTAACTAAGATTTTAGGGGTTTGGTAGTCTATAATATGATAAGATTAATACTATTATATATCGTCAAAGAAAATTTTGTCATGTAATTTGAATGTCTAGTAGCATAATGAGTATGTCCAATATAATGTAGGGTAAGAAATATTATGATGACAAATAAGAAATAATGGTACTACAAACAAAAAGTTTGTATGAAAAATGTATGTCCAATATAATTTAGGGTAAGAAATATTATGACCACCAATAAGAAATAATGGTAAGTTTGTATGAAAAATGTATAAGAAGAATATAGTGATAAGGAGAAGTTATAAAAGGTAAAAGTAAATAATAAAGGTGTCACCATCACTGTAATCCATTTTTTTATTATAAAATTAAGGTATTTTGAACTATTTTATAAGTAATTAAGCATATTTTATGGAGTTTTGAATATGTCTATGAAGTCAAGATACTTTTTAAAGTGTTATTTAAGTCCAAGAAAATATACCTACATCCATGTGATACTTTGACAATTTTTGTGACTATTATTATGAGAAAATATCCAAAAGGAAATATCTAAACTAATTTTATACTGTGATTATTTCATGTAATTATAAAATATTGAATTCATGAAAAATTATCTAAAACATTTTAATATTTTTATTTTCTAGAGTTTTCTTTATCCATTAAATATCTAGCTTTGATAAACCTATAGTAAAGGGATAGGTATTCTCATGGGAGGCAAGTTGAGCACTTCAAATTTCAATCAATCAAGTAAGAATCAAGTAAGAGTGACAAATAGCAAACCTAGCTAGACAAAGGAAGACTACATCTATGTATAGTTTGTCCAAGGGATTATTTGAGCAAGAGTGTAGGATATGGTCATTGGATGAGTCCATAGGAGGTGAAGGCTCATAAAGAGATTAAATCCACTTGTTATGCTTATTATTTTATTTGTGCAAAAACAATAATCTTTATTATTTTTTTATAACATATTTGGTGTCATTTATTGTCATGCTTTATTATTTTTTGCATATTTATATAAATTTTATGTATATAGAATTATATTATGTTAGCTTACATGTCTTACATTTAGTCTAAATCAAGATAAAATATTATAGCATGAAGAGGATCTAGAAAGGTGTCTTGTTTGTTCCAAGCATCAATAGACACTTGGGTTATATATGGTTAAGTTACTGTTTTTGGGATTAGCACTTTGATTTCTATATTAAAGGTACATGTAGGAAAAATATCCTTTATTGGTGGAATTTCGTTCTCTCAACCTAGCATTTTATGATTTGTATTATTATTAATTATAGGGGTTTGTTTGGAGATCAAAGGATTACCTCTCCTTTACCTTCTAAAATGAGGACATCTCCTACAATTTTGTTGTAATGCACAGTACTCTAAAGTACTAACTCAAGCCAAGATAATGGGGCTTCAAAAATTAAAGCAAGTATATCTAAAATTTACAAATTCTCATAACTCCTTTCCATTGATATGTTTTCAAAATGATCTTCATAATTACCCATAACTATTTTGGTAGAAGAGATCTATGAAGCTATAGAATAAATTGATGACTAATATCTCATATTGAATTTGTATTTCATTTTCTCTACAAATGATTGTGAAGATGATAACTAGTCCTTAAGCATTATGTAACACCATGTTGATAACAATAATTAGTGATAATATTAAGTAATATTTCTAATATGTATCCTAAGGAATTTATGGCTAAAAAAAATTATAATTGTATGACATTAGATGAAGAAAATTTACTAAATGTAGAATACTATACATAATGGGTTGTGAGTTACAAGACCTTAATAAAATTAAAATTATTGGGTTTTCCCATTTTGTAAGTATAAGTAAATAAAATGACTAAGTGAAGGATATGGTAGACTAGGTGTTGTATAAACACCTAAAGGAATAAACCAAGCAACACTATATAGATCATTAATGGTAAGACCCCAAGGTCTTACTATAAAATTATTAACAAATTAATGTAAATGTAATCGCAGGCCACTCAAAGGGGGCTCCCTTGTAATCGTTTTGGTACTATAGGGAGATCCCTCCTTAGAATCTATGCTTATTCTTCTTCTTGGATGATTTGATAGGGATAGCCAACCTAATATATATATCTACCCTAAAGCTACGTTGGTGAAGAGACATGATGGTTCACGTATGAAGAGACGTGATGGTTCATGTTATGAAGGGTTGTGATGGTTCACTTTATAAGTTAATAATATAATAATTAAATGATTAATAATACTAACTAATACTAACTAATAATGTTAGGATTGAGGATCCTAACATGCCACCCTCCTTAAAAAGAGCTTTGTCCTCAAAGCTCAAAGTGAGAAGCTTTGTCCTTTGTTTTCCAAGAAGGATTTGTGTAAGTTCTTGGACTCTTTTAATGGCATCATTTCCTAGGTAGGGATATCGAGAAGGATAAAGCATTAGCGAGGGGTTGCCAAGAACAATAGTAGAATATTCCTTAGGAAAATCATGATGATGATGGGAGGGCAACCCTTGGGGTTCCTCAAATACTTCATAATGATGCATCAAAAGTGATGGTAATGATTTCATATCCTTTTTTGGTTCCTTGGTAGAGCCAACAGAGAAGGAGTGTGTGGTCACTCTGCGTTGGTTCCGAATAGGTTTGGTCATATGGCAAGAACTCACTATTGGTGAGGAAGGTATGTGTAGGTCTTGTAGAGTGCATGTTTGGCTAGCATTTATCACTTTGGGTATGTCTACCTCATCCTTGCTTGGTACATCAATCACTTCTTGCACATCGACCTCATTGTCTTCATTGCGGTGAGTAGGTGCACTGGTCACTTCGGACACAACTACCTCATCTGCTTGCTCTATGCAGAGACATGGATCAACTTCTTTCAATAAATACAATGTTAGTGTAGCACATTTATGGTGGGGTCCAAATTGTTCATCATAATTATCACAAAGTCCTTTTGCTCGTTGTTCCTTCATCTCCTCAAAGCTAAGATATTTAATTCGTAAAGTTTGGTTAGATTTGGGGGTTGTGTAAGTGCTTTGTGCCCTTCCATTATGCATAGGTTTGGGAGTGATGTAAGTGGTCGACAATTTTTCCATAAGTGGTTTCCCTAATCTTTGTTGGGCATTGATTTTATCTTCAGCTAACTTTGCCAATCCATAGGTCTACATCATGGTATAGGGGTTGAACCTTGTCACCTATATTCTAATTTCATCTTTTAATCCCCTAATGAAGCCATTGATGAGAATTGATTCATCCAATCTTATGTTGTGTTTGGTGATATCCTCAAATCGAGTTTGATACTCACACACAGAAGTGATTTGATGAATATTTTTGAGCAAATCCCACATGTTTGGGTCCCACATGGCTCTGATACCAAATGGTAAGACCCCAAGGTCTTACTATAAAATTATTAACAAATTAATGTAAATGTAATCGCAGGCCACTCAAAGGGGGCTCCCTTGTAATCGCTTTGCTACTATAGGGGGATCCCTCCTTAGAATCTATGCTTATTCTTCTTCTTGGATGATTTGATATGGATAGCCAACCTAATATATATATCTACCCTAAAGCTACGTTGGTGAAGAGACATGATGGTTCACGTATGAAGAGACGTGATGGTTCATGTTATGAAGGGTTGTGATGGTTCACTTTATAAGTTAATAATATAATAATTAAATGATTAATAATACTAACTAATACTAACTAATAATGTTAGGATTGAGGATCCTAACAATTAACTTGTCATAATTTGCATCCATAAAGAGATACTTAGATAAGAAACCCATATCACTTCATTGACTATCTACATTTCACTTTTATAGAGAGAATTTCTTAGATCACCTCGATATTTGTGGATTGTGGGTTGTAAAATTTCCTAGACAAAAGTAGTGTAAAACATATCATTAAGTACATGAGTCTTGCTGAAGAACACAAGCTTATACTGATAGAGGGGTGAACAGTATAAGATCAAACTTTTACTTTTCTTTCTAACCAATTTTATCAATTGCAATAATGAAAAAATGCATAAATCATCACACACAAAAGAGATAGATTTAACGTGGTTCACCCAATGTGGGCTACATCCATGGAGAAATATTTCTTATAAATTTCTCAACAAAATTCTTAGGGACTCATTCCCTATTACAATGTTTCTGAACACATATTCACAAGATACACCTATCTCCTTTACTCTAGTTCATGGACCTCTATCCACAAGAGACCTCAATCCCCTCTGCTCTAGTTCATGGACCTTTATCCATAGGAGACACATGTCGCCTTTGTTCTGGTTCATGAAGCTTTATCCACAGGAGACCTCAATACCCTCTTCTCTGGTTCATGGACCTCTACCCATAGGAGACCTCAATCCCCTCTACTCTGGTTCACTCCAAATCTTGCTCATAACTCTGCTCACAAGCCTATTCAAAAGGTCTACTCAAATATGCTCACAAGCCTACTCAAAAGGCATGCTTAAATCTGCTCGCAAACCTGCTTAAAAGGCCTGCTCAAATATACTCCCAAAACTTGATCAATTTTTCTCACAAGCCTGCTCAAATTTGCTCATAAGCCTACTCAAAAGGCCTACTCAAATCTGCTCCCAAAACCTTATCATTTATACTCACAAGGTTGCTCAAAAGGGCCTACTCAAATTTGTTTCAAAACTTGATCAATTTTGCTCATCTATTCTCAAATCTTGCATGCGTACAATGTTTATATATTCTCAAATATTGCATACAAAACAATACTCATCTATTCCCAAATAATGCATACAAAACAATGCTCTTAATTTTCCAAAAAGTACTTTCTTCAACTTAAAGTAATTCAGACATATTCTACCTAGAATTCTTTTATCTTCAAGAACATATAGGAAATGATATGCAATAAAAAATGCCCAATATGTTCTTTCGCATTCATTAAGTCTATCACTTTCACATGTCTCACATTTATTCAAAGATAGCTCTAGTCCGGCACTTGATAATTGACCTTCTTATCTACTCCCAAAATCAATCATGAACAATGCACAAATTTGCTTCACAACTCTGGTCTATAACGCTTGCAAATTTATTCCCAATATAAATCAAAACTAATGCACAAATTTGCTTCACAAATCTAGTCTATAACCCTTGCAAATTTATTTCCAATATCAATCAAAACTAATGCACAAATTTATTCAAAAATATGACCTAAAACCTTGCATATGTATTTTCAACTTCAAGAAAAACCAATGTACACCCAATAACTCCTTATACCTCCAACCTTATAACAATAAAAATATTTTCCTTAACAACAACAACCTTGTGAAAGAAATTAAATCACCATACCTCTAAATCTACCTCAATAATGATGATCCTCTATGAGCTTCCCAAATCTGTCTTGACAAATAATTTTCCTTTCTTTTGCCACTTCATAAACAGGTTAGCAAATCTCTTTTTCTTTCTTAATCAAATATCAAATCATCCACTCAAAAACCCTTATCAAGAAATATAAACAATGAAGATTTTAAACCAATTAAACCACTTCTTATTTTATCCTTTTTTCATGTAAAATACAACATTAAAATTCCAAGGTTACACCTTACAAATCCAACTAATAACATTCAAAATCACACCTTATAATTCCAACTTAAACCATATATAATACAATTTTATAATAGTCAAAATCACACCTTATAACTCCAACTTAACACATACAGATTACCACTTTTATAATAAACAAGTAGCACCTTATAACTCCTACTTGAATTAAAATAAATTTAATTTACTTTACCTTTCACAAAAATTCTAACTACTGTGGAGAGGATTTAATCCCTAGACCTTCCAAGCACATTGTCTTGCTCACGTCCTCCTTGACCAGCTAGGCTAGCCCACTGGTTAGAACCAAAAAGGGTTTCTCTTCACATAAACCTTCGTACACCTCCAAACAGCCAGAACTGCTATCACTTTTGCAAACAAAATGCACCCAACAGGATTCATCCCTTGGATCTCATGCTTAGAAGCAAATTACCGCAACCTAGCCAACCGATTGGGCTGCACCATAGCTCGATAACAAAGAAGAAGCAACTAGATCTTAACCTCCACACCTTCACAAAAATATCACAAACCAAAACGGTGGTGCAGGATTTCGAACTCTGCACACTCTGCTTCGCAACGCCCTCACACAAGACTAGGTGTCCGACTGGGATACTCCAACAAATGGAACCTATTGGGAATTTATTGTTCAAACTCTTTGCCCCAATTTTTTGCCACGCAATCACATGCTTTCTTCTTTCCTCATTCGTCAATCATTTGCACTGGAGATATATCAAATCTCGCACATGAATATTCAAATCATTACTTGCATTGAAATAGCATTACATATTCATGGATGATCTAATGAAATATAATGCTCCATATTTATATGCCTTCCTTTGTCCTTTGAGAAATTAGCCCATGATTTTATTTTTTATTTAATTCATGCTTTCCAAAAATATTAGCGCCAAACCTTATAAACTTATTTTATATTATAATATTTTTTAAAATATTATAATAATATATTTTAAACCGTTGGCCTTCGCTTTTAATATTTAAACCTTAAATATTTGGCCTTATATTTTAATATTTAAACCTTACCTTCTCTTTTAAACCTTGGTCTTATCTTTTAATATTTAAACCTTACCTTATATTTTAAACCTTGGCCTTCTCATTTAATATTTAAACCTTACCTTCTCTTTTAAACCTTTGTCCCAAATAACTCTTAAACCTTTCTATCCTTCTTTATAATATTTAAATTAAATATTATAATCCTTTTCTTAAAATAAATTTCCTCGCTTTGAGATATACCTTGCCTTGAATAATTGTCCAACCTTAGAAGAATATTTTTTGCCTTGAATATCATGCACCCTTTGACATCAATGAAAAATCAATATTTCCAACAATATCCCCCTTTGTCATTGATGGCAACCCTATAAAAAAAATATTTTACTGCAACTGGATTCCAAATCTACTCCCCTTGACAAGCTACTCCTCCTCACTGAATTCTCCCCCTTTGACATCAATGGCAAAGGGCTCCTTGGGGCTAAAAATAAGACACTTAGTGTAGCCCCCTCACCACCTTCTTTTATTGAGGTGATTAATTATGGAATGGGAGTGAACTTACTCCCAATTTATAATGCTCTTCTTCTTTTTCAATTTTCTTTCTCTAAACTTTTGAATTCATGCCTATTTGAACATTTTGAGCATCATTTTCTTGCTTATATTTGGATGTTCTGGAAACTCTGTTCTACACCATTTAGCTTTATGCCTAAAATTATTACAATTGAAGCACATGATGTTGTAGTCCTTGAAAGGTGTATATGATTTGAAATTTCTCTTGGTGAAGCCATAATAATTCTTATCATGAACCCCCGCAATGTACAACTTTATGACCAAAATTGTTGCAATTGTAACAAATAATGTTGTAGTTCTTGAAAGGTGCAAATGAATTGAAGTTCCTCTTGGTGAAGCCATAATCATTCTTATCATGACCCCTTCAATGTATAGCTTTATGACCAAAATGATTACATGAGAAACAATAACCTTGGAAGAAATATTCATCTTACCTTGATCTCATGGTTCTTTCTTTGCTTTTCTTGTGATGGTCTCTGTTCCTTGATGATTATTTGTTTGCTTCCTCTTTGATACTATCACCTCTCAACACATCAGCATAGGTCTTAGGCTCTTCTTCAATTCCTTTATTTGATTCATTTATTCCTTTTGAGCTTGACTCCTCTTTTTGTTTCTCTTGATCTTCTTCAAAACCAAGTCCTATTTTTATAAATGGAGATCTCTGTGCTTTGATAATATCATTTAGGATTTATGTGCTTTTCTCAAACCTAATATTTTGTTGTAGCTTTTCAACTTCCTTATTTAGAGAAACAACCTCATGTTCCAGTCTTTCACATTCCAACTCTTTTGCCTTTAACTGCTCAGCCATACCTTCTTCAATTTTCCTTACCTCTTCAACTTTAACTTTTAAGTCAATGAGATCTTGCAGAACCTTTGCCTTTGTTTTCCCATCGTCTTATACTTGAGCCTTCAATTTTAAGTTCTCCATTTTCAACTCATCAAGTTCCTTTTCCATATCATTTGTGGCTTCCTCTTCCTTTTCTAAATCTTTCTCTTTTTCTTTGTCTTCAACTACAAGATCATCTTCTTTCTATTCTTCTTGGTCTTTAACAATAGGAGCATATTTATTCTCTTATATGGTAGAATTTAGGATTTGAAATATCTTTTTGTCATGGTTTCCTTGATCATGCCTATTTTTATTTTCATGATAGAATTTTCTTTCCTTCTTTTTCTTGTATTACTTTTCTTCTTCACTGTTACTACTTCCATCTTGTGGATAATTAGTTGCATAGTGACCAAGGTTACCACAATTAAAACATTTTTATTTTCTTAGATCCTTCTTATTTTTTATCTCAAAGTTAGTCTCTTCTCCACTGCTTGATTTTTTACTTGATTTTGGTTCTTTATTCTTTGCCTCCTTTGAAGCTTTGAAATATACCTCTCTTTTTTATGTTTGATCTTTTTCTATCCTCATATTATAGGCTATGAGAATCCCATGTAGCTCATCCATGCTTAAGAAAGCATAGTTAGTCCTATCAAACAATGACACCATGTTTGATGAAAACCCTTCCTGATGTGTCATGTGTGTTCTTGTAAGATCTTCCTTCAAGTTGTTAGGCTATCACAAAGGAGCCTGCACTGATACCAATTGAAGAACATAAGCTTATAGTAAGAGGGGGGTGAACAGTATAAGATAAAACTCTTAATTTTATTTCCAAAGCAATATCATCTAATTTTATCAATTGTAATAATTTGCTTCCTCTTTGATACTATCTTTTTATGTCGTGTAAAAATACAACATTCAAATTCCAAGGTTACACCTTACAACTCCAACTAATAACATTTAAAATCACACCTTATAATTCCATCTTAAACCATATATAATACAATTTTATAACAGTCAAAATCACACCTTATAACTCCAACTTAACACATACAGATTACCACTTTTATAATAAACAGGTAGCACCTTATAACTCCTACTTGAATTAAAATAAATTTAATTTACTTTACCTTGCACAAAAACTCTAACTACTACGGAGAGTATTTGATCCCTAGACCTTCCAAGCACATTGTCTTGCTCACGTCCTCCTTGACCAGCTAGGCTAGCCCACTGGTTAGAACCAAAAAGGGTTTCTCTTCACATAAACCTTCGTACACCTCCAAACAGCTAGAACTGCTATCACTTTTGCAAACAAAATGCACCCAACAGGATTCATCCCTTGGATCTCACGCTTAGCAGCAAATTACCGCAACCTAGCCAACCGATTGGGCTACAACATAGCTCGATAACAAAGAAGAAGCAACTGGATCTTAACCTCCACACCTTCACAAAAATATCACAAACCAAAATGGTGGTGTAGGATTTCAAACTTTGCACACTTTGCTTCGCAACGCCCTCACACAAGGCTAGGCGTCCGACTGGGATACTCCAACAAATGGAACCTGTTGGGAATTTATTTTTCAAACTCTTTGCCCCAATTTTTTGCCATGCAATCACATGCTTTCTTCTTTCCTCATTCGTCAATCGTTTGCACTGAAGATATATCAAATCTCGCACATGAATATTCAAATCATTACTTGCATTGAAATAGCATTACATATTCGTGGATGATCTAATGAAATATAATGCTCCATATTTATATGCCTTCCTTTGTCCTTTGAGAAATCAGCCCATGATTTTATTTTTTATTTAATTCATGCTTTCCAAAAATATTAGCGCCAAACCTTATAAACTTATTTTATATTATAATATTTTTTTAAATATTATAATAATATATTTTAAACCTTTGCCCTTCGCTTTTAATATTAAACCTTAAATATTTGGCCTTCTATTTTAATATTTAAACCTTACCTTCTCTTTTAAACCTTGGTCTTATCTTTTAATATTTAAACCTTACCTTATATTTTAAACCTTGGCCTTCTCATTTAATATTTAAACCTTACCTTCTCTTTTAAACCTTTGTCCCAAACAAATCTTAAACCTTTATGTCCTTCTTTATAATATTTAAATTAAATATTATAATCCTTTTCTTAAAATAAATTTCCTCGCTTTGAGATATACCTTGCCTTGAATAATTGTCCAACCTTAGAAGAATATTTTTTGCCTTGAATATCATGCACCCTTTGACATCAATGACAAATCAATATTTCCAACAATATCCCCCTTTGTCATTGATGGCAACCCTATAAAAAAAATATTTTACTACAACTGGATTCCAAATCTGCTCCCCTTGACAAGCTATTCCTCCTCACTGAATTCTCCCCCTTTGACATCAATGGCAAAGGGCTCCTCACCACCTTCTTTTATTGAGGTTATTAATTATGGAATGGGAGTGAACTTACTCCCAATTTATAATGCTCTTCTTCTTTTCAACTTTCTTTCTCCAAACTTTTGAAGTCATGCCTATTTGAACATTTTGAGCATCCTTTTCTTGCTTATATTTGGAAATTCTGGAAACTATGTTCTACACCATTTAGCTTTATGCCTAAAATTATTACAATTGAAGCACATGATGTTGTAGTCCTTGAAAGGTGTATATGATTTGAAATTTCTCTTGGTGAAGCCATAATAATTCTTATCATGAACCCTGCAATGTACAACTTTATGACCAAAATTGTTGCAATTGAAATAAATAATGTTGTAGTTCTTGAAAGGTGCAAAAGAATTGAAGTTCCTCTTGGTGAAGCCATAATCATTCTTATCATGACCCCTTCAATGTATAGCTTTATGACCAAAATGATTACATGAGAAAAAATAACTTTGGAAGAAATATTCATCCTACCTTGATCTCATGGTTCTTTCTTTGCTTTTCTTGTGATGGTCTATGTTCCTTGATGATTATTTGTTTGCTTCCTCTTTGATACTATCACCTCTCAACACATCAGCATAGGTCTTAGGATTTTCTTTAATTCCTTTATTTGATTCCTTTATTCCTTTTGAGATTGACTCCTCTTTTTGTTTCTCTTGACCTTCTTCAAAACCAAGTCCTATTTTTATAAATGGAGATCTCTGTGCTTTGATAATATAATTTAGGATTTATGTGCTTTTCTCAAACCTAATATTTTTTTGTATCTTTTCAACTTCCTTCTTTATAGAAACAACCTCATGTTCCAGTATTTCACATTCCAACTCTTTTGCCTTTAATTGCTCAGCCATACCTTCAATTTTCCTTACCTCTTCAACTTTAACTTTTAAGTCAATGAGATATTGTAGAACCTTTGCCTTTGTTTTCTCATCCTCGTGTACTTGAGCCTTCAATTGTAAGTTCTCCCTTTCAACTCATCAATTTCCTTTTCCATATCATTTGTGGCTTCCTCTTCCTTTTCTAAATCTTTCTCTTTTTCTTGGTCTTCAACTACAGGATCATCTTCTTTCTATTCTTCTTGGTCTTTAAAAATAGGAGCATATTTATTCTCTTATATGGTAGAATTTAGGATTTGAAATATCTTCTTGTCATGGTTTCCTTGACCATGCCTATTTTTCTTTTCATGATAGAATTTCCTTTCCTTCTTTTTCTTGTATTACTTTTCTTCTTCACTGTTGCTACTTCCATCTTGTGGATAATTAGTTGCATAGTGACCAAGGTTACCACAATTAAAACATTTTTATTTTCTTAGATCCTTCTTATTTTTTATCTCAAAGTTAGTCTCTTCTCCAATGCTTGATTTTTTACTTGATTCTGGTTCTTTATTCTTTGCCTCCTTTGAAGCTTTGAAATATACCTCTCTTTTTGATGTTTGATCTTTTTCTATCCTCATATTATAGGCTATGAGAATCCCATGTAGCTCATCCATGCTTAAGAAAGCATAGTTAGTCCCATCAAACAATGACACCATGTTGGATGAAAACCCTTCCTGATGTGTAATGTGTGTTCTTGTAAGATCTTCCTTCAAGTTGTTAGGCTTTCAAAAAGGAACCTGCACTTATACCAATTGAAGAACATAAGCTTATACTAAGAGGGGGGTGAACAGTATAAGATAAAACTCTTAATTTTCTTTCCAAAGCAATATCATCCAATTTTATCAATTGCAATAATTAAACAATGCACAAATCATCACACACATCAAAGACACAGATTTAACGTGGTTCACCAATGTGGGATACATCCACGAAAAAATATTTCTTATAAATTTTTGAACAAAATTCTTGGGGACTCATTTCCTATTACAATGATTGTGGATACCTATCCATAGGAGGCATCTATCCCCTTTGCTCTGGTTCATGGACCTCTATCCATAGCAGATCTCAATCCCCTATGCTCTAGTTTGTGGACCTCTATCCATAGGAGACACTTATCCCTTTTGCTCTGGTTTGTGGATATCTATCCACCAGAGACCTCAATCCCCTCTGCTCTAGTTCATGGATCTCTATCCATAGGATACCTCAATCCCCTTTGCTCTGGTTTGCTCTAAATCTTGCTCACAACTCTTCTCACAAGCATTTCAAAAGGCCTGCTCAAATATTCTCACAAGCCTACTCAGAAGGCCTACTCAAATCTTCTCATAAGCTTTCTCAAAAGGCTTGCTCAAATTTACTCTCAAAACCTAATCAATTATGCTTACAAGCCTTCTCAAATTTGCTCACAAGCCTACTCAAATTTGCTCCCAAAAACTGATCAATTTTACTCATAAGCCTGCTCAAAAGGGCCTACTCAAATCTATTCCAAAACCTGATCAATTATGCTCATCTATTCCCAAATATTGCATGCATACAATTCGCATCTATTCTCAAATATTGCATACAAAACAATGCTCATCTATTTCCAAATATTGCATACAAAACAATGCTCATAACTTTCCAAAAAGTTCTTTCTTCAACTTAAAGTAATTCATACATATTCTACCCATAATTATTTTATCTTCAAGAACATATAGAAAATGATATGCAATAACAAATGCCCAATATGTTCTTTCATATTCATTAATTATGTCACTTTCACATGTCTCACATTTATTCAAAGATAGCTCTAGTCTAGCACTTGATAATTGACCTTCTTATCTACTCCCAAAATCATTCATGAACTATGCACAAAATTGCTTCACAACTCTGGTCTATAACCCTTGTAAATTTATTCCCAATATCAATAAAAAATAATGCACAAATTTACTTTACAAATCTGGTTTACAACCCTTGCAAATTTATTCCCAATATCAATCAAAAGTAATGCACAAATTTATTCAAAAATATGACCTAAAACCTTGCATATTTATTTTCAACTTCAAGCAGAACCAATGTACACCCAATAATTCCTTATACCTCCAACCTTATGACAACAAAAATATTTTCCTTAACAACAACCACCTTGTGAAATAAATTAAATCACCATACCTCTAAATCTACCTCAATAATGATGATCCTCTATGAGCTTCCCAAACCTGTCTTGACAAATAATTTTCCTTTCTTTTGCCACTTCATAAATAGGTTAGAAAATATCTTTTTCTTTCTTAATCAAATATTAAATCATCCACTCAAAAACCCTTATCAAGAGATAAACAATGAAGCTTTTACACCAATAAAACCACTTCTTATTTTATCTTTTTATGTCATGTAAAAATACAACATTAAAATTCCAAGGTTACACCTTATAACTCCAACTAATAACATTCAAAATCACACCTTATAATTCCAACTTAAACCATATATAATACAATTTTATAACATTCAAAATCACACCTTATAACTCCAACTTAACACATATAGATTCCCACTTTTATAATAAACATGTAGCACCTTATAAATCCTACTTGAATTAATATAGGTTTAATTTACTTTACCTTGCACAAAAACTCTAATTTGACCCCTAGACCTTCCAAGCATAATTTATTTCTCATGTACTCCTTGACCAGCTAGGCTAACCCACTGGTTAGAATCAAAAAGGGTTTCTCTTCACATAAACCTTCGTGTACCTCCAAACAGCCAGAACTGCTATCACTTTTCCAAATAAAATGCACCCGATGGGATTCGTCCCTCGGATCTCAACTCAGTAGAAACTTACCGTGGCCTATAAAATTGTCTAGGCTACACCACAGCTTGAGAATAAAGAAGAAACAACTGGATCTTAACCTCCACACCTTCACAAAAATATCACAAACCAAAATGGTGGTGCAGGATTTTGAACTCTGCACACTCTGCTTCGCAGTGCCTTCACACAGGGCTAGACATTTGGTTGGGATACTCCAATAGATGGAACCTGTTGGGAATTCATTGTTCAAACTCTTTGCCCTAGATTTTTGCCATGCAATCACACACTTTTGCATTCATCAATCATTTGCATTGGAGATATTTCAAATTTTGTACATGAATATTCAAATCATTACTCGCATTGAAATATTTTTAAATATAGCATTGCATATTCGTGGATGATATAATGAAATATTTTGCTCCATATTTATATGCCTTCCTTTGTCCTTTGAGAAGTTGGCCCATGATTTTATTTTTGATTTAATTCATGCTTTCCAAAAATGTTGGCGCCAAACCTTATACACTTATTTTATATTATAATATTTTTAAAAAATATTATAATAATAGCTTTTAAACCTTTGGCCTTCTCTTTTAATATTTAAACCTTACCTTCTCTTTTAAACCTTGGCCTTCTCTTTTAATATTTAAACCTTACCTTCTCTTTTAAACCTTGGCCTTCTCATTTAATATTTAAACCTTGTCTTCTCTTTTAAACCTTTGTCCCAAATAACTCTTAAACCTTTCTGTCCTTTATAATATTTAAATTAAATATTATAATCCTTTTCTTAAAACAAATTTCCTCGCTTTGAGATATACCTTGCCTTGAATAATTTTCCAACCTTAGAAGAATATTTTATGCCTTGAATATCATGCACTCTTTGACATCAATGATAACTCAATATTTCCAACACTTGCTTCCATAAAGAGGGAACATCTTAGATGGTTGTGATAGTTATAAATTTTGAATTGTCAAAGTCTTTGAGAAAAGGGAGAATAAAAGTGTTGTTAGTAATCCATGTTTTGCATCTCTGAAAATGAAATTTTTTAGCCAGTATGTTTTTTTTAGTAAAAAGTAAAAATTTTATTCAAAAAAAATTGATTAGCTTATACAAATCAATTTTGATATCCTGCCTTTCTTGGCAAGTCTCAAAATGCAATTTTTTTGTTTTCTTTTATCTGCCCAATATCTTTGAATCCCCTATTCTTTAAACTTTACCTCATTCTTAACTATATATTTCCTCTTCCATAAATATTATTGAAGCCCTCTTTGTTCTTTTTTCTATTTTTGATAGCATTCATGTTGCATTTGATTCCATAGTTGTACCCAAATATCTTGTTCTACCTCTGTCATCGGAGATTCTTCCTGTACTTTGGTCTGCACTATTTATAATACCTTCCTTAACATAATCCCCCAGATCCTCTCTTTTGAGCCGAATTCCTCTTTAAAAAAAAAAAATTCCATTCCAACCATATTTTCCAGCAGATGAAGCCAATCCCTAAATTCCAATTTGTGCTTAGTATTTTGGATTTGAATGTGTTATGTGACCAACAGTCCCAAAAATTACTACTATTAGGAGGATACCATTATGTTTGGCTAAATATAGAGTACCACCAATTCCAGATTATGTAAGCATAGGAGCAATCAAAAAGGAGGTTGTTTATAGTTTCTACCTCTTGGAAGCACATTACACATCTACTGGGTCCAATGAACCCCTTTCTCTTAATATTATCCTGAGTCATAATGCTTTTGTGAGAAACCTACTATATAAAACAATTAACCTTTGACCAACATTTTGGTTGCCATATTTCTTTCCAGTGATGTTTTTGTTGGGGTTGGTTCTTGCTACTTTGGTGAGCCTTTCGGTAGCTTGCTTTCACTATGTAAGTGCCTTGTTTCCCATATCCCCCATGCTAGTTGGTCGGGTCCATCTTTCCATAGCCATGTTCATTTTTTTTAATTTCTTTTAGTTCACATTTTTAGCTTCCTATTCTTCACCTAACCACTAGTCCAAATTTTGCCATCTTCCTGAAGCTGCTAGTTGTTGGCTTGGGGGGGTAAGATACTGAGATATAAGAGTTTGGCCATGATTATGAAGAGTCTCTCTGATGCCAATAAGATGAGGGTATTTTTTGATAATGGGGGGGAGGAATTCCCAAGAATCATCCCATAATATGACTTTTCTCCCATCACCTAATTTCTAATGTAAGTCTTCCTTAATCAATGATGTCCCTCATTTGAGTGTTTTCCATATCTCTGATCCCATACCTGTAACTAGAAATCATGGAACATCTTCTATTTCATGTGCGGGGTAGTATTTAGCTTTTAGAACTTGACTCCATAACTGATCTAGGTTTGTGATCCACCACTAGTATAACTTCCATATTAGTGCTAGGTTGTTTTTTGATGCAGCTCTGATTCCAAGACTTCCCTCTTTCTTTGGTTGACAGAGTTTCTCCCAGCTTACCAAAGCATTTTTATGATTTTCTTGTGCTCTTGACCATAAGAATTTTCTCATTAGTTTATCCAAATATTTGAGTATGCTCTTTGGGGTTGCTAAAATGGAAAATTTGTAAATTGTCATTGCTTGTAACACTAACTTCAAAAGTGTGACTCTGCCTCCAAAGCTTAACCATCTATGAGACTAGTATGACAAATTTGAGAAAAGTTTATCTTTTATGGATTTTCAATCTTTCTTTTTTAGGACTTTTTTTGTTAAGATAATTTCCATTTAGAACCTAAAAATGTTTGCTATCTGATCTCTAATAACAAAGGAACCATAAATCTTAACAAAAACTAGAGAAACAATGATAGAGGGAAAATTCAACCCTCTCCATGCTCTACGATTTAAGGGAAGACCAAATAAAATGAAATGTTGTGCCAAAACTTTCCAAGATTTAGTCTACTAATTATTAAAAACTATTTTACCTTTATTTATTTTCTAATAAAAATATATAAAATATTTATATTATCTAAAATTGTTTTTTTATATATTTTACTATAACTAATATCATATGTATGGTCGTCTTTTCTTACCAAGTTCTATTTCTTATATATATTAAAATTATTACAATGATAATAATATTTTTTTTTGTTGTTTTTTAAATTATTTTTTCTTTTATTTTTATAACTATTCTTTATTTTTAATCTTGTTTATTTTTAATAAAAAAATTATCTATGTTTTTTCCAGTAAACATTATTTTCTTCGATAACTAAAACATTAAATCTAACTAAGATTTTAGGGGTTTGGTAGTCTATAATATGATAAGATTAATACTATTATATATCGTCAAAGAAAATTTTGTCATGTAATTTGAATGTCTAGTAGCATAATGAGTCTGTCCAATATAATGTAGGGTAAGAAATATTACGATGACAAATAAGAAATAATGGTACTACAAACAAAAAGTTTGTATGAAAAATGTATGTCCAATATAATGTAGGGTAAGAAAGATTATGATGACCAATAAGAAATAACGGTACTAAACAAAAATTTTGTATGAAAAATGTATAAGAAGAATATAGTGATAAGGAGAAGTTATAAAAGGTAAAAGTAAATAATAAAGGTGTCAACATCATTGTAATCCATTTTTTTATTATAAAATTAAGGTATTTTGAACTATTTTATAAGTAATTAAGCATATTTTATGGAGTTTTGAATATGTCTATGAAGTCAAGATACTTTTTAAAGTGTTATTTAAGTCTAAGAAAATATGCCTACATCCATGTGATACTTTGACTATTTTTGTGACTATTATTATGAGAAAATATCCAAAAGGAAATATCTAAACTAATTTTATACTGTGATTATTTCATGTAATTATAAAATATTGAATTCAAGAAAAATTATCTAAAACATTTTAATATTTTTATTTTCTAGAGTTTTCTTTATCCATTAAATATCTAGCTTTTATAAACCTATAGTAAAGGGATAGGTCTTCTCATGGGAGGCAAGTTGAGCACTTCAAATTTCAATCAATCAAGTAAGAATCAAGTAAGAGTGACAAATAGCAAACCTAGCTAGACAAAGGAAGACTACATCTATGTATAGTTTGTCCAAGGGATTATTTGAGCAAGAGTGTAGGATATGGTCATTGGATGAGTCTATAGGAGGTGAAGGCTCATAAAGAGAGTAAATCCACTTGTCATGCTTATTATTTTATTTGTGCAAAAACAATAATATTTATTATTTTTTTATAACATATTTGGTGTCATTTATTGTCATGCTTTATTGTTTTTTGCATATTTATATAAATTTTATGTATATAGAAGTATGTTATGTTAGCTTGCATGTCTTAAATTTGGTCTAAATCAAGATAAAATATTATAGCATGAAGATGACCTAGAAAGGTGTCTTGTTTGTTCCAAGCATCAATAGACACTTGGGTTATATATGGTTAAGTTACTATTTTTGGGATTAGTACTTTGATTTCTATATTAAAGGTACATATAGGAAAAATATCCTTTATTGGTGGAATTTCGTTCTCTCAACCTAGCATTTTATGATTTGTATTATTATTAATTATAGGGGTTTGTTTGGAGATCAAAGGATTACCTCTCCTTTACCTTCTAAAATGAGGACATCTCCTACAATTTTGTTGTAATGCATAGTACTCTAAAGTACTAACTCAAGCCAAGATAGTGGGGCTTCAAAAATTAAAGCAAGTATATCTAAAATTTACAAATTCTCATAACTCCTTTCCATTGATATGTTTTCAAAATGATCTTCATAATTACCCATAACTATTTTGGTAGAAGAGATCTATGAAGCTATAGAATAAATTGATGACTAATATCTCATATTGAATTTGTATTTCATTTTCTCTACAAATGATTGTGAAGATGATAACTAGTCCTTAAGCATTATGTAACACCATGTTGATAACAATAATTAGTGATAATAGTAAGTAATATTTCTAATATGTATCCTAAGGAATTTATGGCTAAAGAAAATTATAATTGTATGACATTAGATGAAGAAAATTTACTAAATGTAGAATACTATAGATAATGGGTTGTGAGTTACAAGACCTTAATAAAATTAAAATTATTGGGTTTTCCCATTTTGTAAGTATAAGTAAATAAAATGACTAAGTGAAGGATATGGTAGACTAGGTGTTGTATAAACACCTAAAGGAATAAACCAAGCAACACTATATAGATCATTAACTTGTCATAATTTGCATCCATAAAGAGATACTTAGATAAGAAACCCATATCACTTCATTGACTATCTACATTTCACTTTTATAGAGATAATTTCTTAGATCACCTCGATATTTGTGGATTGTGGGTTGTAAAATTTCCTAGACAAAAGTAGTGTAAAACATATCATTAAGTACATGAGTCTTGTTGAAGAACACAAGCTTATACTGATAGGGGGTGAATAGTATAAGATCAAACTTTTACTTTTCTTTCCAAAGCAATATCATCCAATTTTATCAATTGCAATAATGAAAAAATGCATAAATCATCACACACAAAAGAGATAGATTTAACGTGGTTCACCCAATGTGGGCTACATCCACGGAGAAATATTTCTTATAAATTTCTCAACAAAATTCTTAGGGACTCATTCCCTATTACAATGTTTCTGAACACATATTCACAAGAGACACCTATCTCCTTTACTCTAGTTCATGGACCTCTATCCATAGGAGACCTCAATCCCCTCTGCTCTAGTTCATGGACCTTTATCCATAGGATACACATGCCGCCTTTGTTCTGGTTCATGAAGATTTATCCACAGGAGACCTCAATACCCTCTACTCTGGTTCATGGACCTCTATCCATAGGAAACCTCAATCCCCTCTACTCTGGTTCACTCCAAATCCTTGCTCATAACTTTGCTCACAAGCCTGCTCAAAAGGTCTACTCAAATATGCTCACAAGCCTACTCAAAAGGCATGCTTAAATCTGCTCACAAGCCTACTTAAAAGGCCTGCTCAAATATACTCCCAAAACTTGATCAATTTTTCTCACAAGCCTGCTCAAATTTGCTCATAAGCCTACTCAAAATGCCTGCTCAAATTTGCTCCCAAAACCTTATCAATTATGCTCACAAGCCAGCTCAAAAGGGTCTGCTCAAATTTGTTTCAAATCCTGATCAATTTTTGCTCATCTATTCTCAAATATTGCATGCATACAATGCTCATCTATTCTCAAATATTGCATACAAAACAACGCTCATCTATTCCCAAATAATGCATATAAAACAATGCTCTTAATTTTCCAAAAAGTACTTTCTTCAACTTAAAGTAATTCAGACATATTCTACCTAGAATTCTTTTATCTTCAAGAACATATAGAAAATGATATGCAATAAAAAATACCCAATATGTTCTTTCACATTCATTAAGTCTATCACTTTCACATGTCTCACATTTATTCAAAGATAGCTCTAGTCTAGCACTTGATAATTGACCTTCTTATCTACTCCCAAAATCAATCATGAACAATGCACAAATTTGCTTCACAACTCTGGTCTATAACCCTTGCAAATTTATTCCCAATATAAATCAAAACTAATGCACAAATTTGCTTCACAAATCTAGTCTATAACCCTTGCAAATTTATTTCCAATATCAATCAAAACTAATGCACAAATTTATTCAAAAATATGACCTAAAACCTTGCATATTTATTTTCAAATTCAAGAAAAACCAATGTACACCCAATAACTCCTTATACCTCCAACCTTATAACAATAAAAATATTTTCCTTAACAACAACTACCTTGTGAAAGAAATTAAATCACCATACCTCTAAATCTACCTTAATAATGATGATCCTCTATGAGCTTCCCAAATCTGTCTTAACAAATAATTTTCCTTTCTTTTGCCACTTCATAAATAGGTTAGCAAATCTCTTTTTCTTTCTTGATCAAATATCAAATCATCCACTCAAAAACCCTTATCAAGAAATATAAACAATGAATATTTTAAACCAATTAAACCACTTCTTATTTTATCCTTTTATGTCATGTAAAATACAACATTAAAATTCCAAGGTTACACCTTACAACTCCAACTAATAACATTTAAAATCACACCTTATAATTCCAACTTAAACCATATATAATATCATTTTATAACAGTCAAAATCACACCTTATAACTCCAACTTAACACATACATATTCCCACTTTTATAATAAATAGGTAGCACCTTATAACTCCTACTTGAATTAAAATAAATTTAATTTACTTTACCTTGCACAAAAACTCTAACTACTGCGGAGAGGATTTGATCCCTAGACCTTCCAAGCACATTGTCTTGCTCACGTCCTCCTTGACCAGCTAGGCTAGCCCACTGGTTAGAACCAAAAAGGGTTTCTCTTCACATAAACCTTCGTACACCTCCAAACAACTAGAACTGCTATCACTTTTCCAAACAAAATGCACCCAACAGGATTCATCCCTTGGATCTCACGCTCAGCAACAAATTATCGCAACCTAGCCAACCGATTGGACCGCACCATAGCTCGATAACAAAGAAGAAACAACTGGATCTTAACCTCCACACCTTCACAAAAATATCACAAACCAAAATGGTGGTGCAGGGTTTCAAACTCTGCACACTCTGCTTCACAACGCCCTCACACAGGGCTAGACGTCCGACTGGGATACTCCAACAAATGGAATCTATTGGGAATTTATTGTTCAAACTCTTTGCCCCAAATTTTTGCCATGCAATCACATGCTTTCTTCTTTCCTCATTCATCAATCGTTTGCACTAGAGATATATCAAATCTCGCACATGAATATTCAAATCATTACTTGCATTGAAATAGCATTACATATTAGTGGATGATCTAATGAAATATTTTTCTCCATATTTATATGCCTTCCTTTGTCCTTTGAGAAATCAGCCCATGATTTTATTTTTTATTTAATTCATGCTTTCCAAAAACGTTGGCGCCAAACCTTATAAACTTATTTTATATTATAATATTTTTTAAAATATTATAATAATAGCTTTTAAAACTTTGGCCTTCTCTTTTAATATTTAAACCTTAAATATTTGGCCTTCTATTTTAATATTTAAACCTTACCTTCTCTTTTACCTTGGATCTTTTAATATTTAAACCTTACCTTCTATTTTAAACCTTGGCCTTCTCATTTAATATTTAAACCTTGCCTTCTCTTTTAAACCTTTGTCCCAAATAACTCTTAAACCTTTTTGTCCTTCTTTATAATATTTAAATTAAATATTATAATCCTTTTCTTAAAATAAATTTCCTCCCTTTGAGATATACCTTACCTTGAATAATTGTCCAACCTTAGAAGAATATTTTCTACCTTGAATATCATGCACCCTTTGACATCAATGAAAAATCAATATTTCCAACAATATCCCCCTTTGTCATTGATGGCAACCCTATAAAAAAAATATTTTACTGCAACTGGATTCCAAATCTACTCCCCTTGACAAGATACTCCTCCTCACTAAATTCTCTCCCTTTGACATCAATGGTAAATGGCTCCTTGGGGCTAAAAATAAGACACTTAGTGCAGCCCCCTCACCACCTTCTTTTATTGAAGTGATTAATTATGGAATGGGAGTGAACTTACTCCCAATTTATAATGCTATTTTTCTTTTTCAATTTTCTTTCTCCAAAATTTTGAAGTCATGCCTATTTGAACATTTTGAGCATCCTTTTCTTGCTTATCTTTGGAAGTTCTAGAAACTCTGTTCTACACCATTTAGCTTTATGCCCAAAATTATTGCAATTGAAGCACATGATGTTGTAGTCCTTGAAAGGTGTAAATGACTTGAAATTTCTCTTGGTGAAGCCATAATAATTCTTATCATGAACCCTGCAATGTACAACTTTATGACCAAAATTGTTGCAATTGAAATAAATAATGTTGTAGTTCTTGAAAGGTGCAAAAGAATTGAAGTTCCTCTTGGTGAAGCCATAATCATTCTTATCATGACCCCTTCAATGTATATCTTTATGACCAAAATGATTACATGAGAAACAATAACCTTGGAATAAATATTCATCTTACCTTGATCTCATGGTTCTTTCTTTGCTTTTCTTGTGATGGTCTCTGTTCCTTGATGATTATTTGTTTGCTTCCTCTTTGATACTATCACCTCTCAACACATCAGCATAGGTCTTAGGCTCTTCTTCAATTCCTTTATTTGATTCATTTATTCCTTTTGAGCTTGACTCCTCTTTTTGTTTCTCTTGACCTTCTTCAAAACCAAGTCCTATTTTTATAAATGGAGATCTCTATGCTTTGATAATATCATTTAGGATTTATGTGCTTTTCTCAAACCTAATATTTTGTTGTAGCTTTTCAACTTCCTTCTTTAGAGAAACAACCTCATGTTCCATTCTTTCACATTCCAACTCTTTTGACTTTAACTGCTCAACCATACCTTCTTCAATTTTTCTTACCTCTTCAACTTTAACTTTTAATTCAATGAGATCTTGTAGAAGCTTTGCCTTTGTTTTCTCATCCTCTTGTACTTGAGCCTTCAATTTTAAGTTCTCCCTTTTCAACTCATCAAGTTCCTTTTCCATATCATTTGTGGCTTCCTCTTCCTTTTCTAAATCTTTCTCTTTTTCTTGGTCTTCAACTACAGGATCATCTTCTTTCTCTTCTTCTTGGTATTTGAAAATAGGAGCATATTTATTCTCTTCTATGGTAGAAGTTAGGATTTTAAATATCTTCTTCTCATGCTTGCCTTGACCATGCCTATTTTTCTTTTCATGATAGAATTTCCTTTCCTTATTTTTCTTGTATTCCTTTTCTTCTTCATTGTTGCTACTTCCATATTGTGGATAATTAGTTGCATAGTGACCAAGGTTACCACAATTAAAACATTTTTATTTTCTTAGATCCTTCTTATTTTTTATCTCAAAGTTAGTCTCTTCTTCACTGCTTGATTTTTTACTTGATTCTGGTTCTTTATTCTTTGCATCCTTTGAAGCTTTGAAATATACCTCTCTTTTTTATGTTTGATATTTTTCTATCCTCATATTATAGGCTATGAGAATCCCATGTAGCTCATCCATGCTCAAGAAAGCATAGTTAGTCCCATCAAACAATGATGCCATGTTTGATGAAAACCCTTCTTGATGTGTCATGTGTGTTCTTGTAATATCTTCCTTCATGTTGTTACGCTTTCACAAAGGAACCCGCACTGATACCAATTGAAGAACATAAGCTTATACTAAGAGGGGGGTGAATAGTATAATATAAAACTCAATATCATCCAATTTTATCAATTGAAATAATGAAACAATGCACAAATCATCACACACATCAAAGACACAGATTTAATGTGGTTCACCAATGTGGGATACATCCACGAAGAAATATTTCTTATAAATTTCTCAACAAAATTCTTGGGGACTCATTTCCTATTACAATTTTTGTGGATACCTATCCATAGGAGACATTTATCCCCTTTGCTCTGGTTCATGGACCTCTATCCATAGCAGATCTCAATCCCTTATGCTCTAGTTTGTGGACCTCTATCCACATGAGACACTTGTCCCCTTTGCTCTGGTTTATGGATATCTATCCACCAGAGACCTCAATCCCCTCTACCCTAGTTCATAGATCTCTATCCATAGGAGACCTTAATCCCCTCTACTCTATTTTGCTCTAAAGCCTGCTCACAACTCTGCTCACAGTCATTTTCAAAAGGCCTGCTCAAATCTTCTCACAAGCCTACTCAGAAGGTCTACTCAAATCTTCTCACAAGCTTTCTCAAAAGGCTTGCTCAAATTTACTCTCAAAACCTGATCAATTATGCCCACAAGCCTTCTCAAATCTACTCACAAGCCTACTCAAATATGCTCCCAAAAACTGATCAAGTTTACTCACAAGCCTGCTCAAAAGGGCCTACTCAAATCTATTCCAAAACCTGATCAATTATGCTCATCTATTCCCAAATATTGCATGCATACAATTCTCATCTATTCTCAAATCTTGCATACAAAACAATGATCATCTATTTCCAAATCTTGCATACAAAACAATTCTCATAACTTTCCAAAAAGTTCTTTCTTCAACTTAAAGTAATTCATACATATTCCACCCATAATTATTTTATCTTCAAGAACATATAGAAAATGATATGCAATAGCAAATGCCTAATATGTTCTTTCATATTCATTAAGTATGTCACTTTCACATGTCTCACATTTATTCAAAGATAGCTCTAGTCTAGCACTTGATAATTGACCTTCTTATCTACTCCCAAAATCAATCACGAACTATGCACAAAATTGCTTCACAACTCTGGTCTATAACCCTTGCAAAATTTATTCCCAATATCAATCAAAACTAATGCACAAATTTACTTCACAAATTTTGTCTATAACCCTTGCAAATTTTTTCCCAATATCAATCAAAAATAATGCACAAATTTATTCAAAAATATGACCTAAAACCTTGCATATTTATTTTCAACTTCAAGCAGAACCAATGTACACCCAATAATTCCTTATACCTCCAACCTTATGACAACAAAAATATTTTCCTTAACAACAACCACCTTGTGAAAGAAATTAAATCACCATACCTCTAAATCTGCCTCAATAATGATGATCCTCTATGAGCTTCCCAAACCTGTCTTGACAAATAATTTTCCTTTCTTTTGCCACTTCATAAATAGGTTAGTAAATCTCTTTTTCTTTCTTAATCAAATATTAAATCATCCACTCAAAAACCCTTATCAAGATATAAACAATGAAGGTTTTACACCAATAAAACCACTTCTTATTTTATCCTTTTATGTCATGTAAAAATACAACATTAAAATTCCAAGGTTACACCTTATAACTCCAACTAATAACATTCAAAATCACCCCTTATAATTCCAACTTAAACCATATATAATACCATTTTATAAAATTCAAAATCACACCTTATAACTCCAACTTAACACATATAGATTCCCACTTTTATAATAAACATGTAGCACCTTATAACTCCTACTTGAATTAAAATAAATTTAATTTACTTTACCTTGCACAAAAACTCTAAAAATCGTGAAGTGGATTTGACCCCTAGACCTTCCAAGCATAATTTATTACTCACGTACTCCTTGACCATCGAGGCTAACCCACTTGTTAGAATCAAAAAGGGTTTCTCTTCACATAAACCTTTGTGTACCTCCAAACAGCTAGAACTGCTATCACTTTTCCAAATAAAATGCACCTGATGGGATTCGTCCCTCGGATCTCAGCTCAGTAGCAACATACCGTGGCCTAGAAAATTGTCTAGGCTACACCACAACTTGAGAATAAAGAAGAAACAACTAGCTCTTAACCTCCACACCTTCACAAAAATATCACAAACCAAAACGACAATGTAGGGTTTTGAACTCTGCACACTCTGCTTCGCAGTGCCTTCACACAAGTCTAGACATTTGGTTGGGATACTCCAACAGATGGAACCTATTGGGAATTCATTGTTCAAACTCTTTAACCTAGATTTTTGCCATACAATCACACGCTTTCTCATTCATCAATTATTTGCATTGGAGATATTTCAAATTTTGTACATGAATATTCAAATCATTACTCACATTGAAATATTTTTAAAAATAGCATTACATATTCGTGGATGATATAATGAATTCTTTTGCTCCATATTATATTTTTTCCTTTGTCCTTTGATAATTTGGTCCACGATTTTATTTTTGATTTAATTCATGCTTTCCAAAAATGTTGGCGCCAAACCTTATACACTTATTTTATATTATAATATTTTAAAAAATATTATAATAATAGCTTTTAAACCTTTGGCCTTCTCTTTTAATATTTAAACCTTACCTTCTCTTTTAAACCTTGGCCTTCTCTTTTAATATTTAAACCTTACCTTCTCTTTTAAACCTTGGCCTTCTCATTTAATATTTAAACCTTGTCTTGTCTTTTAAACCTTTGTCCCAAATAACTCTTAAACCTTTATGTCCTTCTTTATAATATTTAAATTAAATATTATAATCCTTTTCTTAAAATAAATTTCCTCGCTTTGAGATATACCTTGCCTTGAATAATTGTCCAACCTTAGAAGAATATTTTATGCCTTGAATATCATGCACCCTTTGACATCAATGATAACTCAATATTTCCAACACTTGCTTCCATAAAGAGGGAACATATTAGATGGTTGTGATAGTTATAAATTTTGAATTGCCAAAGTCTTTGAGAAAAGGGAGAATAAAAGTGTTGTTAGTAATCCATGTTTTGCATATGTGAAAAGGAAATTTATTAGCTAGTATGTTTTTTTTTAGTAAAAGGTAAAAAATTTATTCAAAAAAAACTAATTAGATTATACAAATCAATTTTGATATCCTGTCTTTTTTGGCAAGGCTCAAAATGCAGTTTTTTTGTTTTCTTTTATCTGCCCAATATCTTTGAATCCCCTGTTCTTTAAACTTTACCTCATTCTTAACTATATATGTCCTCTTCCATAAATATTATTGAAGCCCTCTTTGTTCTTTTTTCTATTTTTGATAGCATTCATGTTGCATTTGATTCCATAGTTGTACCCAAATATCTTGTTCTACCTCTGTCATCGGAGATTCTTCCTATACTTTGGTCTGCACTGTTTCTAATACCTTCCTTAACATAATCCCCCAGGTACTCTCTTTTGAGCCGAATTCCTCTTTAAAAAAAAAATTGTTCCATTCCAACCATATTTGCCAGCAGATGAATCCAATCCCTAAATTCCAATTTGTGCTTAGTATTTTGGATTTGAAGGTGTTATGTGACCAACAGTCCCAAAAATTACTACCGTTATGAGGATACCATTCTATTTGGCTAAATATAGAGTACCACCAATTCCATATTATGTAATCATAGGAGCAATCAAAAAGCAGGTGGTTTATAGTTTCTACCTCTTGGAAGCACATTACACATCTATTGGGTCCAATGAACCCCTTTCTCTTAATATTATCCTGAGTCATAATGCTTTTGTGAGAAACCTACTATATAAAACAATTAACCTTCGACCAGCATTTTTGTTGCCGTATTTCTTTCCAGTGATGTTTTTGTTGGGGTTGGTTCTTGCTACTTTGGTGAGCCTTTCGGTAGCCTGCTTTCACTATGTAAGTGCCTTGTTTCCCATATCCCCCATGCTAGTTGGTCGGGTCCATATTTCCATAGCCATGTTCTTTTTTCTAGAATTTCTTTTAGTTCACATTTTTAGCTTCCCATTCTTCACCTAACCACTAATCCAAATTTTACCATCTTCCTGAAGCTGCTAGTTGTTGGCTTGGGGGGGTGAGATACTGAGATATAAGAGTTTGGCCATGATTATGAAGAGTCTCTCTAATGCCAATAAGATGAGGGTATTTTTTGATAATTGAGGGGAGGAATTCCCAAGAATCATCCCATAATATGACTTTTCTCCCATCACCTAATTTCTAATGTAAGTCTTCCTTAATCAGTGATGTCCCTCATTTGAGTGTTTTCCATATCTTTGATCCCATACCTATAACTAGCAATCATGGAACATCTTCCATTTCATGTGCAGGGTAATATTTAGCTTTTAGAACTTGACTCCATAACTGATTTGGATTTGTGATCCACCACTAGTATAACTTCCCTATTAGTGCTAGGTTTTTTTTAATGCAGCTCTGATTCCAAGACCTCCCTCTTTCTTTGGTTGACAGACTTTCTTCCAGCTTACCAAAGCATTTTTATGATTTTCATGTGCTCTTGACCATAAGAATTTTCTCATTATTTTATCCAAATATTTGAGTATGCTCTTTGGGGTTGCTAAAATGGAAAATTTGTAAATTGGCATTGCTTGTAACACTAACTTCAAAAGTGTGACTCTGCCTCCAAAGCTTAACCATCTATGAGACTAGTATGACAACTTTGAGAAAATTTTATCTTTTATGGATTTTCAATTTTTCTTTTTTAGGCTTTTTTTTGTTAATATAATTTCCAAGTAATATAATGGACACGAGGCCATTTAGAACCTAAAAATGTTTGCTATCCGATCGCTAATTCTCTTATGAACATTAAAGAAGATAACTTTATATTTTTCTTCATTTAGAAGTTTGCCAGTGGCTACAGTGTAGCATTCTAATATTTCTCTAATACTGGTTGTTTCTTTTATTGTTGCTTCCCCCCATAATCCTGTATCATATATGAATTTTTAGATGAGTGATAGCTATATCTCTGTTTATTTGAATTTCTTTATTTTTGTTCTCTATTTTTTTATTTTGTATGAGTCTTCCCAATCCTTCTACAAAAATAATGAACAAATATGGAGAGAGAGGATCTCCTTGTCTAATTCCTCTACTAGCCTTGAATAGTGGGGAGGGGGTTCCATTGATGAGCACTGAAAAGGAGACTGTGGAGATGCATTCAAGTATCCAGTTGATCCAATCTTTCTAGAATCCAAATATTTGCAACATTTGATCCACAAACTCCCAACTCACTCTATCATAGGCCTTGGATAGATCTAACTTTAGGAAAATTTCTTTATTCTTTCTTTAGCCCATATGATGTATAGTTTCTTGTGCTATTACAATCTCATATAATATTTTTTTTCCCTACACAAATACCCCTTGTTCAGGAGATATGATATTTGGTAATATAGTTTTTAGTCTGTTGGCTATTACCTTGGTGATTATCTTGTAGATCACATTACAGAGGGCTATTGGTCTATAATTGGTTAGATTATCCATCTCTCCTCCCTTTGGAATCAAATATAGAAAAGTATGGTTGAGGGATTTGAGAATCCTACCTCTAGATCTAGCTTCTCCTACTGCTCTAGTTATATCTTCTCCTATAATATCCCAAAAAGCTTTATAGAATTCTACTGATAATCCATCAGGACCTTGGGCCTTTCCTGATTGCATGGAGAAGATTTTTTTTTTCACCTCTTCTTCTTTGATATCTTTCATAAGCTTCTCATTATGCTCTTGAGAGACTAATCTAGGGATACTTTCCAAGATTTCCTCTTGGGATTGTTTTGACAGATGTGAATTTGTAGTAAACAAAGTGGAGAAATACTCATTCGCTGCTTTTTACATACCTGAAGTGGTGGTTTCAAGGAGTCCTTCAACATTTGTTAAAGCATCAATCCAATTATAGTGTTTCCTAGATGTGGCTGACTGGTGAAAGAACTGTGTATTCCTATATCCTTCTTGAAGCCAAGTAATTCTAGATCCTCTTCTTCCTGCATTAAGATCTTTTCATGGGAGACTAATTCCTATGAAAGGAGTTCCAAATGAATTCTTTCTGCAACTCCTTGCATTCTCTCAACTAGCTCTGCTCTTTATTTCTAAAAATCAAATCTTTGGAATTTGCTCTAGTTTTTTAATTTATATTTGATGTATTTCAATCTGGAGTGTAGCTAAAATTGTGCCTTTCCAAATGTTGGTTTTCCTTGTTGGTGTATTATGTTTGTGATATTTACACATACCGATAAATGATCAGAAGATAACAATTTTATGATTTTTGAATGACAACTCCATAAATGATGAATTTCTCCCTCTATCAATATCCTATCTAATCTTGATTTTATTCTTGATCTCCTTTCCTTTTATTGGTCCAAGTAGTACCACATTCTAGAGGTGGAATTTCAATAAGATTTAGATTATTATCTTGGACAATAAGGAGTTTTTCCTTCTCACTGAGATGATTTAGACCTCCCTCTTGGTCATTCACTAACATCTTGGTATTGAAGTCTCCACCCACCAGGAACCTATTTTTTGGGTAAGCTTCTCTAATAGCTTGGATTGACTTCCATTAGGTTTTTTGTTCTTGCACTTCCTTCATCCCATAAAAGTTAATAATCAGCCAGACTGAGTCTAATTCTCTATCTCTCAATCTGGTCATCAATATCCCTCTAGCTGATGTTGCTCCTACGTACTGAAAAGTGTCTCTATTCCACAAAGTGGCCATTCCCCAGAGAAACCATGGGAATTTTGGGCCTCATAGTCTTCATTCCTCCAACATCTCTTGGATATTGTTTGCATTGCTTCCAGTGATGCTCTAGTTTCCTATAATAAAACCACATCTGGATGGTTATCTTCTATCATACATTTAACAGCTAATTTTCTGAGGCAGTCATTTAATCCCCTTACATTCCATGTGTGTATAATCATTGGGAACCTGTGTTGTAGAATTTGGCTATGGGTTTAACCATACCTGCCTCTCTCAACTTTTCTCCTTGTATTTTTCTTTGTTTGTCTTTCTACCTACTCCTTGAGAGTTTGCATTTTTTAGCCTTTTCTCCATTTGGCTTATCCCAAGGGCTAGCTTTTCTCTGTTTTCTCTACTATTCCCATAATTACCTCCTTAGATGTATGTGGCTCTTTATTAAACAATACTAGAGCTCCTTTTGTATCTGGTTGTGGTTGCTCTTTATATTCTATCTATTGTTCTTTGGTTGATGCAAATTGTACCTATATGGATTTTCCTTCTTCTACCCCTCTCATTACTTTTAGGTATTGTTATTTTTCTATATTTGTATGTTGTAGATGATGAACCTCTTCTACTACCAGTTTCTCTAGATTTTTTGTTTGATTTGAGTGTGGTAGTTCCTCTCCTTCCATTGGATCATCTAGCTTGAGGATCTCATATTTGTTGGATGGAGCCCTTCCTTCTTGGCATTGATTTGTATTTCCTCCCTTCTATTGATTTCTTCCTCTTTCCTAGTTATTATTTTTTGTTCCTTTTCTCATAACCATATGAAATCCTCGTTCATTTTATTTTTGCTGAGGTTGGTTTCATGGGTTTGGATTCATTGGATTTGTCTCTCCTTTGGCTAGTTTGGGGAAGCCTCTCACCAAATGTTTATATTCATGACATGCTCTACATCTGAAAGGCACATATTCATAGTCTATCTATTGTCTCCATATATTCTTTTTGACTTTGAGGTCAATTTTTACTGGCAATGGTTTTCCCAAGTCCATCTCCACACAAATTTTGGCATATGTTGTCGATCCTCCTTTTGTTGATTCTCTTGATCTGCCTATGTATTTACCCAAGAGATTACCTATCAACTCCAAAATTTTCTCTTTCTAGTATTCTAAAGGAAGTGCAAATAATTTTAGTCAAACTAGAGCTACCGAGGGTTCAGTTCTAGGATCAAAAGTGGGTCGTCATGGTTGCATGAATAGACCTGCAAGGCCTATGTTATACGGACCTCCCTCAAAATCTATATCCTTGTCAGATATCATTGTGAATTCAACTACGAAGTATCCATTTGATAATGTGAAGATATCCAATTCCCCTTGTGGTGCCCAATGCTTTCTGGTCCAAGAGTACAAGAACCTTGCAAAAGATCGAAGTCCCACAAACTTGCATATTAAGGTATGCTTGGATTTATAGACAATTTCATCTATTATGAGTTCTTCTGCAATTTCTAGTACTGGAATTATTTTTGTCTGAGGTAAACATCCATTTCTTTTGGCATTTTCAGCTTCAGTCTCCTTTCTTTTACCCATGGCTTATAGGATTTTTCGGGCCTGTTCTCCTATATCATCTCTCTTTCCATTACTGCCTCTGATCACTTTTGTAAATGATTACATATTAGGTCCCTTGTAACTATGAATCCTTCCCTCAGGAGTCCACTGTGTGAACCCTCCTATCGAGGATTCTCCCTTTGAATTATCCCCCCTTGTAAACCTATAAAAAACAATCTGGTTTTCTTCCTTCTGTCATAATACAACTTTGATCTCTAGCAAAAAACCCCCAGTTTCCCGATCTTCTCCCTTATGCCAGTCATCTTATTAGGTAGTATGTTGACTATTGATTATAGATCAATAAAGATAAGCGTAAAAAAATTTGACCATTTTAGCAACATTCATCCTACAAATAAATTAATTATATCTAACGTGTGAAAATAAGTGAACTTTTAATATATTTAAATACTTTTTTGAAGAATGTAATAATTGAAGAAAACACATATAAAACTAAAATTTGAAAGAAAAGCAACATTTCATCATCTAATGTCACTTATTTTAATCATTTAAGAAAAGTAAAACCTTTCAAAAAATGATAAGAATTACTCTATAGCATATTAATATGTGCACTAATTTTATAATAATAAAATCCTAAATATGTTTGGCCCTATTCTTTATGACTTTGGGAAAAAAATAAGCTTGAGTTTACCAACAAGACAAAAAATAATAATAGGAAGAATTTTTAGGATTCTTAACTCAACTTTAAAAATAGATACAAGACATAAAACATGAATTTTCACTATTAAGGATATGAAAAGTGACCATGAACAAAATCTACATTAAAAATGGTAAAGTGGGTAGTTAAAATTTTCAAATTTAAAAAGTATAATTTTGAGCAATTTATGACTAAACTTTCATCACAAGGAGAAGGAAAATTGACTGTATATACCCATGTAATAAATGTCATAATGATCTAGATAATGTGCAATTATTAAGGCAAGTCGTACCATGAATTTCAAAATATCCAAATAGTGTGGGTGAGAAGTGTTAGAGCCTAACTAGTCAAGAAAAGAAGCCATAAGATATGCCTTAGAATTTTATTTAAGTCACCTACTCTATAGATTATAGATTATAAAAGTATTGCAATTCACACCTTTTTCTATAAATAAATAGAAGTTATTTATCCCCTAAAATATTATACATAAAGCATAAAAAAAGGAAAAAAGAGAAAAATAAATAGTGGGTATCCATAGGCCCAATAAATAATCACTATATTATCCATATATAAGAATCATAACTCTTCAATAAAAT
The DNA here is from genome assembly GCA_028583015.1 of Wollemia nobilis. NCBI lineage: Eukaryota > Viridiplantae > Streptophyta > Pinopsida > Araucariales > Araucariaceae > Wollemia > Wollemia nobilis. Next base: position 1,268,607 of record JAQPPZ010001711.1, on the reverse strand, counting down.
GAAGGGAGTGGTGGGTGGTATTTATACAAATACCAAAACCCCAGTTATATAAATAATTTTAACCTAAGCTAACATGACAAGAAGGATTAAGGTTAATTACAAGTTATAAGGTGAGTTTAGCCACAACAAGGTTAACCATGGAGCATAGGTCTTACATAATATAATAATACAATAAATTAAATATATTTATACAATGATTTACAAGACTGCATCATATAATATCATCCTTGACCATATGTCAGACTACACTTTCAACCCTCCTTCATAATTTGAATTGAGGGAAGAAGGAGAGAAGAAATTAGTGATAATAATAGCTTCCCCCAATAATGGATGATCTATTGGGTCTCCACACTTAAGGAAGATCCATATGAATTTCCCTAATCATGTAGAGATATTTTGATGTAAAAATACCTTTGGACAAGAATCTCCTTTGGTTGGACTATACTCATCATTGCCACTATTATATACACCCCCACATGTCTAAAGAATACTTTTTCTAAGACTCCATACAAGAAATATAATTGAAGAGTACTCACTCTAAAGAAAAATTAGTTGAATCTTCTATACTCACATAGGGTGACTTGCAAGTATAGTTTTCCCTTTTACAAAATACATCACCTTGTTTAGAAACTTTAACTTTCCCTTAGGCCATTTAATTTACATCACCAAAATAGACTTTTCATGGACCTATAAATGAGGATATCCATTACAAGATTCTAACATTACCTAGACAAAAAATAGAAGAGATCATGAAATATTAGATCTTCATTAATAATTTGAATCAATAGCTCAAAGGAGGAATAGGGGTTAACTAAAGCATATTTTAAATCCATTTTCTATATGCCTCCAAAAATCACAAATGTTGCTACAACTATCACAAGTCCAACTATATTCACCTTAAATGTAGACCAAAAATTATGATTGCATAATGTATTATAAATTTTTCCTTTTGAAATAGAGAAATAGACTCTGAAGATAATCACAAAATGAGATTTCCCTCCACTTGTAGCATATATTTTAACAAATACCACCAATGTGAATAACTCAAAATTGTTGAATTTGAAGAAAAAACGGTGTCAAAAATACTTCTATATGTAAAAGCTATGACCTCTAGAATTTTACCCTCCAAAATAGACCTAGAGTGACATTGTTTTAAAAACATAATTTTTTACAATTCCTTCTATTTTTTTAAGAAAAAAATAATTTGGATGAGGTGTATATTCTCCAAAAAAAATGATTAATTGGATAAAAAATAGATCTTCTCTTTGCCTATTTTACCAAAGGTACTTATGAATCTTCAAGATGTAATTTTTTGTGGAAGTTGAAAGAAACATCGAATGCGTCAAATAATATTCTTGCATGACCAAGTGATGACACTTAATACCTACTTTGATACCATATTAGAATTCACACCTATTTCCAAAGATAAACATAATCCATCCACTAAAATTTTATACAAAAAGCATAAAAATTTATGAAAAAGAAAATATATAATAGGAACCCTTACGCACCATAAATAATCACTATATTATCCATAGATAACAATCACAACACTTTGATATAATGGATGGAGTGATGGTGGGTATTTATACCAATACCAAAATTATAATTACATAAATATTTTCAAACTAATCCAACATAATAAGGCCTAAATATAATTGCAATTTATAAGGTAGGTTAAACCATAATAAGAATAACCATATCCCATAGTGCTTACATAATAAAATAATATACAGTTATTTCCCATAGGCCTATACAAGATTTCATCGTAGAATGTTGACCTTAATCATATATCAAATTACACTTTCAACAAAAAAGTCAAAAATCATAATTGCATTGATGAATGTTAATGCTAGTTATAACACTCCCATATAGAGGATATGTTTTAGCTTATTATTGAGTTGTGGGTTATATATTATGGAAGGTTAATGAAATAGTAATTAGATTTTTAATTTTCAAAATCCTTTACCCATAGAGTCACTACTTGATCATATTTTAATAATTTTAGAAAATTTTACAAAATATAATTTTTATGCTCTAGATCAATTTTAATCATATCTTAATCAATCCATTCAAGATTAAAAGACTAAAAATAAAGGATTTTAGTATTAAAATTATCGTCTTCATATATAATGTCTTGTTTAAATTGGGCTATATTCATATCACATTTGTAATCTTGTAGGAAGTATCCTATCCAATTAGGGTAACTAATAAAAATATCATGAAATACAAGTTAATAAATTTTATGTGATAAAGAATTACCAACCATATGTTTTTTTTTGTTCTTATATGACACATTGAAAAGATAAGCATATAGTCAATATACATTCATTTCTATTTATCATCAATTAGAGTGGATTGAGTTAAAAGGTACTTTACACTAAAGTAGTTAATAAAATAGATGGCATAGGAGAAAATAATGAAACTGAGCTATTGCATGTAAAACTACCAACATCCCTTGACTATAATTTTATATGTTTCTCCCCTCATCATTAATCTTCCTAAATTTAAAAATAAATGAATATTATGCTTGAGAGAGCATTGCTTCAATTTAAAATTAGATACATCGCCCTAATATTAGAGAAGTTAAGGATGTCCAATATTAGAGTATGTATAATATTTTAATAAGGGAATTGAATTCCTTTTATGCCTTAACAAACTACCAAAAAGTATTCATCTTATTGAGGTTAGTTACAAGGTGATCAAAAATAGAAATTTTCTTCTGAACCTTTTCTATAACCATGCAAACTTTAAAATTTGTGAATCTCCTTAAGCATCTTTATAGTAGATGAACCACATAAGGAGGTATTAGTAAACTCAAATTATTTTTTATCAAATAAATATTCAACTAGTATGTTCAAGTGCTTTAAGATGCTATTGATTTGTTGAAAAATAGGATGTCAATAAATTTATGAACATTTACTAAAAAATTAACTCATCAGTGCTTGAAACGTTTAGAATTTTTGCATAGCTTATATAACATGACCAAGTACCACTAGTACCCTAATGTATCCAAAAAGTTATTTTCTCTTGGAATTAGAACCAAGTTGAAATCTAGTGATATTCTAATATGAGATAAGTATTAGAAAAGTATTTTAATGCATGAATCTCATCCAATATATTATCGATCCTTATCATAGGGAACATGTTCTTAATAATGAGTTTATTTATTTTTTTATAATCAATATAGAAATTAAAAGATCCATATTTCTTCCTAATTAATACTACTAGTATAACATAATAGCTCTTGTTAAGAATGATGATTTCTACTTTCAATGACTCTTAAACAAGTCTTTTAGTTTTAGATTTTTGAAAATACTCTATATGGGTGATCTATTATAGGATATTTTATAAGCTCAATCTTGATGGTATGCTCCAACCTATTTTCTAGAGGGAGTCTATTTGTTAGTTTTTCGAAGTCTATATTATCCTTATGAAGTAGTAATGTGATTCTAGAGATATGATTATAGATTTGAAGGAACATCATCCATAAATATACTATAAAACCTGATAATATTTCATCAATATCTTTACCATGTGTAGGAATCAATAATTGAAAACAAATACTTGATGGTATGCTAGAGTGGCTCTTCTACTAGAAAAAAGTATCTCTTTGTGGTTGGTGGAGTATCCCCTAGTCAATACAACTAGAATTCCCAAGACAACATCCTCTCCCAAAACATAAAGTTTATATTTAAGGGTATAATCACTAAGATTAATCTCAACATTATGTAGTAAACCTAGATATTGGATATAAAATTTGCCTAAGATGCAAATAAGAAATCTTATTGAGGTATCAAAATGAAAACCAAGCATTCAAAATTACTTCTTGCACATAGGATGTTAAGTGTACTAATAAGGTCTACAATGACCAAAATCCTTGAAGTTTACTATGATAAAAATATTTAAAGGTATGTAGATGATATAACCTATTTATTTTTTAAATAAACATATATGGTTCTTATATTTTCACTATAGACAAACTGTTATTTTTGTTCAAACTCAATGACAAGGCTTAGAATGGCTTTTTTATATTTAATTTTAATTTTCACTTATGCAAGAACAAGTCCTTCACTATATAAAACATTTTCATATTATGATATGATCATTTCTTAATTAGTATTTGGGGTGTAAGCATAATATTTTAAGAGAACTAATGACTAAAATTTCTAAACTATGACAATTTAAAAATTTTCTCCTTTATTTTTTATCAAGTTTATACCTTTTTATAGAAGGATTTGGAAATTTTATCCAAATATCTTTTAGATGAAATTCAACCCTTCGAATATGTTTTTTGGTATGGATTTCCATGCAACGATTAGAGATTTTGATCTCATGCATGAAGTGTGTAAGAATTCACATCTTGGAACCTAATACTTGAAAATTCTTTGTAGAATATTCTATTAAATCTCTTAGAATTTTATTAAATATATTTAGAAATAAATAAATTTTGGAGAATAAAGTTGATTTTTTTTAGATATAGTTTTGGATCTATATTCTATATCTCTTACTAAATAAAAATTAATATAGAATCTCGTAGACACTAAAAATTGACCCAGCCAAATAGCTCAATTTTCCCTTAGAAACCTATGTAATTCCTCAAATTTTTCAAAATGTAAATTTTGTCTCCCCTAGCCCTTAATTTTGAGATTTTCTCATTTATAGTGATTTTTTGCTCATCCTTAATGGACCACAAAATAATTTTTTTACCATTTCCTACCCAATTTTCAAAAAGCTAACTAGTGTCACTTGTTGCTACTTAACATGACCTCCAACAGTCATATCGACGAATTCATGATCGACCAAGACTGATCATGAAAATGCTTCCCCAAGGGAAAATTCAAAATCTTGGATTCTCTGCCCACCTATGGATTTTGGGCCATTTATGGTGCCATCCCTTGGATCTCCCCACCTTTTTATTGACTCCTAAGTGCTTAACCATTTTTCCTTTGGTGAATTTCAAATTCACCCACCTCTTCCTCCTTGCCATTAATTCTCTTCACTCTCTCCCTCCATGACCCAAATTTCTATAAATTGAGGTATTGGACCTTCATTCTCATAATAACAAAACTCTAGCATATTGATAGCTCAAAGTGTTAAGAAACAAGTACATTTACTTTTGGAGAGCTCTTGGAAGGGGTCTACTTGGTCAATCATAATAGGAATAGCTCCTCCTTTTATTGTATCCTTCTCCTTCTATGCTCTCCCTTTTGATTTTTATATCACTCTAGTTGTATATCATTCATTTTAGCTTTAATATTTGTATTTTTTACTTTATCCTTGTCTTCTAGTCATTGTGTAGTTCTAGGCTAGGCATAAATTGGTTTGTCCTTGCTCTTGGAACCCTTAGGATCTTTCCTTTTCGTCTAATTCTACCTAAACCTTGTGTATAAAGTGATTTTTTGGTCTGTCACTATCAGACATGAATTCATCGCTAGATAAGGTTGGGGGCAAGTTTTGTCTTGTAATTTGCTTCTCTCAGCCTCCTGCAGTTTCTTATAAGTTTCTTTTATCCCATTATTGGTTAATTTATAAATTTTACCTTACCCCTTCCTTGTCCTTTGTCTCTACTTTTAAGTTATACCAAAGTGATTTTGCGGTCTCTCCTTATAGGGCACAAATTTGCTTAAAATAAAAGTGGGGATGAGTATTGTATTATCCTTGCAACCCATAAATCCTTAACTTTTTAAGCATCATTTTTACCTTTTTTTATTATTTAATTCTATTTTAAATTGGTGTATTGTCCTCTACTCTACCCCTAAGCTTTAGCAAAGTGATTTCACAATCTATCATCATCAAGCATGAATTTGCTTCAGATATATTTGGGGGAACTTTCATGTTGCATCTACTAGTCTTAATCCTTCGTCTATCCTTTTCTCATTGCCTTCCTCACTTGTCACCTATTTGACCCTGTTTTGATGCTTGTTGTTACCCTCTATTTTTAACTTAATCCTAGTAGGATGATTTTACGATTCATCCTTATTGATTGAAAAATTTCTCTAACTTAGATTTTGATAGTCTATATTTAGGAGTATTACTCCCTTCACTCACCATTGGATAAAAAACCCTATTAATACCCTTATACTTAAAAATAGATAATCTAACCTCTTTATTTGCCTATGTTTCCATCCATAATGATTTTACAATTGGTACTTTCAAACCATGAAATTGTCCTAATAATCAATCTTCTCCTTTTGATGCTAATATTTTTTCTTTCAAATATTTTGTCTTTTATGTGATTTTGTACTCTATACTTATAGAGTGTGAATTCACTTTGCAATCCAAGGTCATTATTTCATGCTTTCATTTTGGTCATCTAAAAGTACCTAGGGGGTTTGATTGTCGAATCTATGAGTTTGACCTCCTTTCTGGCTATAGAAAACCCCCAAACATTGGTCATCCTCTTTGAGTTTATCATTTTTGTAGGTTCTATAGATTCATGTTTGGTATTTCTAGGGCACAAAATCAAATTCATGGTCAGGATCTATAGGGCATAAAATTATGGCAACCACTGATAAAAGGTAATTTCCTTAACCATTTTAAATAGCTCTTATTTTAATAGGGTTGTTTTCTACTATTTTTGTTCTCTATATTCTGTAAACTACACAAAAAGTAAAATAATCAATTACACGTGCTAGTTTGGTGATCATCCAAGTCAATTACAGTAGTTAGAATTTTTGGTTATGTTTGGCAAAAATCGGCATCACTCTGAGTAATCCAGGGATGTTCTTAATACTCCAATGCGTATTGATCATTCTCAATAGCAGACCATTTGGCATAATGCCATTACTTATTTGTTCCTCCTATTTCATGCCACTAATGGCAAAGCGAATCTAAGTCACCAAATTTTAAGAAATATTAAATCAGTTCCTAATCAGATCCTTAATCAGATCCTTTATTGATATGGAATCCCTTATGTTATCATTTTAGATAATAGAACTCCCCTTAAGAATAAATACGTTCATAAGATTTGTGATAAATATAAAATTCAGCATAAATGGTCAACCTCTTATTATCCTCAAGAAAATGGCCAAGCTAAATCCTCTAACAAGTCTTTGATCAAGATCCTTAATAAAATAGTTAATAAGACTAGTCATGATTAGCATATTCAGCTTTATCCTACCTTTTGGGCATATTGTACCAGTATACAAATGCCTACAAATACAACCACTTATATCTTGGTCTATGGGACCAAATCCATTTTTATTTTGAACTAAAGGTCCCTTCTTTGTGCATTTTGTTACAAGATGCCTTGATCAATGATGAGTATCACCTTACCCATTTAAACCAATTGGATTTTCTTGATGAAAAGTGCATTCATGCCTTAGAGCATATTTGAGCCTATCAAAATAGGATTAAGCCATCATACACTAAGAAGGTCTACAAATGTTCAATTGATGTAGAAGACCTTACCCTTAAATAAAATAAAAAGAACACCAATGCTTGAGCTGATTTGAAAGGCAATTTTGAGCCTAATTAGTTAGGCCCATAAGTTGTTATGGATAAATTCAGCTCAAAAGCCTATCATATAGCAACCCTAGATGGTAAATATCTCAAAGAACCCATGAATATTGTGCATATTAAAATGTACTATGCATTATTGTGTAAAATTCTTCCTTTGAATTGGATAAGAGGTAGAGGTATTGACAATAAGATCTTTTACTAACAATTATCAATCACAAAACTATCTCTCCTCAAGGATTTCAATCTCTTATTTACAATTTATTGTTCATATTATCTTAATTCCTCTATGTCTTTTACTAAATTCCCCGATATCTCTTTTCTACCAACTTGATTTTGTTTGATTGATCATACTACATGCTTGCTTATCATATGTAGCATGTATTTATAGGCATGTTCATTCTTTGTACCTATTCTTGACATATAGTATATGTTTTCTTGGCATCTATATTTGCACATTTGATTGCTTACTCATAAATATTTTTGAGGATTTTGCAATGAGGTAATGATGAAACCTAGTCAAGTTAGCTCATATGCATTGCACTTGCATTAGGTCATTGATACATAGTGGATCCCCAACCTTAGGGTATGTTTTTTCATTTCTACCTATTGAGATACTATGATTGCCCTCTTTACATACATACAAGGGTAATTCTATGCTAGTGGGATTTATTACTTTAATTGTATGCATCTACATGTGATTGTATTTGTTGGTAAAAATCACTCTTGGTTCTCTTCACTCTCTTTCTTCTTAAACTAACCTTCCTTTCTTCCTCCTTATCCATTAATTCAAATCTTAGATTCTATAATGATGTCAAATGATGATCCTAGCTTAGGATGTGCATTTTCATCCTTATACCACTAGATTTTTTATGACTAGTGGATCCAAGATTCTCCCTTGACTTTACATATGTATCCTTATTCCTCTCACGTATTTTGTTTTCTTGAAGATATCATTTTAGGCACGAAAAATTGACCCACTTTAGTGGGAAATATTCCTTGAAATAGCAGTGTACTCTGTTGCAAATATTAGCTTTTGAAGTTAAATACTAAATATAATGATCACAAAATCTAAAATAAAGTTACATTATGAAATATAAGATAATGACAATATTCTAAATGTACAAAACTCATAAATAACTTCAATAATAACTCATAGGATTACCATTAACAAATGCTCATAAAAATTGTATCTCCATTGAATCAAGACCTCAAGTACCTATACTGACATACACTCTCAAACTACAATACATGTATCTTACACACATAGATTATTACAAATCCAATATAGCTAGTTGGCAATATTTCCAATTAATCATTGATTGGTTGATTTATTATTATTTATAGAGGTAGGATACTTTATATTTGATCATCAATAATTATACAATCTTTCATCTACGTATTCGCAAGGACTTAGCTCTCCTTAAGTGGCAAAGGACTTAGCCCTCCTCAAGTGGCAAAAGATATCTGATTTAATTCATTCATTATGTGTATGCAATAGTTTTCCAATAAATTTCACTACAAGTGGTATCATAGCATGTTTTTGGTGGTGAGATAGGTACCTTTCTTTCATAATTATAATACACTTGCCATTATAGTGAGTCTGTTCCAGTCTTAGCTAAAGCAAATTTAAGGTTCAAACATAGGCATTCACGAAGTACGCAGATAACATACAGGCTTCACGAGTTTGTGTCACAATTTTTGTAAAAAAATTAAAACCTTCTTTTAAGGTTTTATGCAGATGAATTAGATTTGTCTTAAACCCTAATCACTCATACATTCATGTGGTGATGTGTGGTTGTTTCGGAGAAGTCTAAAAAAAAAATCTCAACGCATCATCAAGGGCATTACAGTTCTCATTATCGGTATACATATTACAAAAATTTGAAGGGTTGATGATTCGCTTACAATAGAGCTCACTTTCCTTTTGATGAAATTACTAAATTACATACTCGTTATATATTTTGTTAAATTTTAATTCATTCATCCAATCAAAAAAATAGAATAAAAAATAATTAAACTTAGCAAGTGTATGTAGCCTATCCAGAGCCTTCCTTACATGTGCTAGTTCAATGATCATCCAAGTCAATTACAGTAGTTAGAATTTTTTGTTATGTTTGGCAAAAATCGACATCGCTCTGGGCAATCCAGGGATGTTCTCAATACTCCAATGTGTATTGATCATTCCCAATAGCAGGCCATTTGGCATAAGGCCATTACTTCTTTGTTCCTCCTGTTTCATGCCACTAATGAAAAAGCGAATCTAAGTCACCAAATTTTAAGAAATATTAAATCAGATCCTAATCAGATCCTTAATAAGATCCTTTATCGATATGGAATCCCTTATGTTATCATTTTAGATAATAGAACTCCCCTTAAGAATAAATACGTTCATAAGATTTGTGATAAATATAAAATTCAGCATAAATGGTCAACAACTTATTATCCTCAATAAAATGGCCAAGCTAAATCCTCTAACAAGTCTTTGATCAAGATCCTTAATAAAATAGTTAATAAGACTAGTCACGATTAGCATCTTCAGCTTTATCCTACCTTGTGGGCTTATTGTACCAGTATACAGATGCCTACAAATACAACCACTTATTTCTTGGTCTATGGGACCAAATCCATTTTTATTTTGAACTAGAGGTCCCTTCTTTGTGCATTTTGTTACAAGATGCCTTGATCAATGATGAGTATCACCTTACCCATTTAAACCAATTGGATTTTCTTGATGAAAAGTGCATTCATGCCTTAGAGCATATTTGAGCCTATCAAAATAGGATTAAGCCATCCTACACTAAGAAGTTCTGCAAATGTTCCATTGATGTAGAAGACCTTACCCTTAAATAAAACCAAAATAACACCAATGCTTGAGCTAATTTGAAAGGCAAGTTTGAGCCTAATTAGTTAGGCCCATATGTTGTTATGGATAAATTCAGCTCAAAATCCTATCATCTAGCAACCCTAGATGGTAAAGATCTCAAAGAAACCATGAATATTATGCATATCAAAAGGTACTATGCATTATTGTGTAAATTTCTTCCTTTGCATTGGATAAGAGGTAGCAGTGTTGACAATAATATATTTTACTAACAATTATCAATCACAAAACTATCTCTCCTCAAGGATTTCAATCTCTTATTTACAATTTATTGTTCATATTATCTTAATTCTATATGTCTTTTACTAAATTCCCCGATATCTCTTTTCTACCAACTTGATTTTGTTTGATTGATCATACTACATGCTTGCTTATCATATGTAGAATGTATTTATAGGCATGTTCATTCTTTGTACCTATGCTTGACATATAGTATATGTTTTCTTGACATCCATATTTGCACATTAGATTGCTTACTCATATAGATTTTTGAGGATTTTGCAATGAGGTAATGATGACACCTAGTCAAGTTAGCTCATATGCATTGCACTTGCATTAGGTCATTGATACATAGTGGATCCCCAACCTTAGGGTATGTTTTTTCATTTCTACCTATTGAGATACTATGATTGCCCTCTTTACATACATACAAGGGTAATTCTATGCTAGTGGGGTTTATTCCTTTACTTGTATGCATCTACATGTGATTATATTTGTTGGCATAAATCACTCTTGGTTCTCTTCACTCTCTTTCTTCTTAAACTAACCTTCCTTTCTTCCTCCTTATCCATTATTCAAATATTAGATTCTATAATGATGTCAAATGATGATCCTAGCTTAGGATGTGCATTTTCATCCTTATACCACTAGATTTCTGATGACTAGTGGATCCAATATTCTCCCTTGACTTTACATATGTATCCTTATTCCTCTCACGTATTTTGTCTGCTTGAAGATATCATTGTAGGCACGAAAAATTGACCCATTTTAGTGGGAAATATTCCTTGAATTAGCAGTGTATTCAGTTGCAGATATTAGCTTTTGAAGCTAAATACTAAATATAATGATCACAAAATCTAAAATAAAGTTGCATTATGAAATATAAGATAATGACAATTTTCTAAATGTACAAAACTCATAAATAACTTCAACAATAACTCATAGGATTACCATTAACAAATGCTCATAAAAATTGTATCTCCATTGAATCAAGATCTCAAGTACCTATACTGACATACACTCTCAAACTACAATACATGTATCTTACACACATAGATTGTTACAAATCCAATATAGCTAGTCGGCTATATTTCCAATTAATCATTGATTGGTTGATTTATTATTATTTATAGAGGTAGGATACTTTATATTTGATCATCAATAATTATATAATCTTTCATCTACGTATTCGCAAGGACTTAGCTCTCCTTAAGTGGCAAAGGACTTAGCCCTCCTCAAGTGGCAAGAGATATCTGATTTAATTCATTCATTATGTGTATGCAATTGTTTTCCAATAAGTTTCACTACAAGTGGTATCATAGCACATTTTTGGTGGTGAGATAGATACCTTTCTTTCATCGTTATAATACACTTGCCATTACAGTGATTTTTTTCCAGTCTTAGCTAAAGCAGATTTAAGGTTCATACATAGGCATTCATGAAGTACGCAGACAACATACAGGCTTCACGGGTTCGCATCAAAATTTTTGCAAAAAAATTAAAACCTTCTTTTAAGGTTTTATACGGATGAATTAGATTTTTCTTACACTCTAATCACTCATCCATTCACATGGTGATGTGTGGTTGTTTCGAAGAAGTCTAAAAACAAATTCTCAAAGCATCATCAAGGGCATTACGGTTCTCATTATCGGTATACATGTTGCAAAAATTTGAAGGGTTGATGATTCACTTACAATAGAGCTCACTTTCCTTTTGATGAAATTCCTAAATTACATACTCATTATAGATTTTGTTAAATTTTAATTCATTCATCTAATTAGAAAAATAGAATCAAAAATAATTAAACTTAGCAAGTGTATGTAGCCTATCCAGAGCCTTTCTTACATGTGCTAGTTCGGTGATCATCCAATTCAATTATAGTAGTTAAAATTTTTGGTTACGTTTGGCAAAAATCGGCATCGCTTTGGGTAATCTAGGGATGTTCTCAATACTCGAACGCGTATTGATCATTCCCAATAGCAGGCCATTTGGCATAATGCCATTACTTCTTTTTTCCTCCTGTTTCATGCCACTAATGGCAAAGCGAATCTAAGTCACCAAATTTTAAGAAATATTAAATCAGTTCCTAAGTCACAAAATTCCATTCCGAGCAGTTTCGATGTATTTTGAGCAAGTAATTCCAATTTCAGCGAATAAATATTATTCGATGCAAATTCTAACATTTTTGGTGGTAGTTGACGATTGGATTTTAATTTTCTATGGGGATATAAATCCCACATCTTCTATGTGGAAGGCATCCAATTCCTTATAAGCATCAAGATGTTCATAGCATATCGTGAGCACTTGTGGTGCTCACACGACCACGTCAGTTGGGCACAGGCATCTTTAAGTTGATCGATTGCTATTCTGAAAGTGGCTTGCCACCTGGTGGAGGGTGTTCTTGTGTTTGAGTTTCACTATCAGTAGTTCATACAGGTGTTGACCGTTGTTGAGTCAAAGAGTTCATCTAGAACTATAGTTTAAAGGGTGGATAACACCCACAATTTTTTTGGACAACTTTCAATTGTTGCGAACAAATTTCAACTTGTTGTTGACAACTTGCTACAATAAAAATTATTGTTGACAACTTCTTGCTAGTAACATTCATTGTTAAGGGTATTTCAAATTGTTACCACCAAATATTGGAGATGGTATTTTCAAATTTTGGATAACTTCAAATCTTATAGCCAAAACATAACTTTTATTGCACATTAAATGCATGAGTGATCAAACCACTCCCAACAAGTGGAATAGAGGACCAAATGGAAGATTACAATGCAGTGAGAGACCAAATGAAGGATTATTGAATTCACCAAGAAGACAACCATGAAATAAAGGTATGCAACATAACTCTCCTTTTAAAATTAATAGTTTTAATCCTCACCACTGGTCCATGGCTTCTCCAAATCAAGACAATTTCAACATCCCCCTACTCCCGACCACAATGGTAATGCGTCTAACCAAGAAATTTATCATTAATCAAGAAGACCTTGTTTCTAAAATTCCCCTCATAGTAGACGTCAATGTACGTGAGTGTTTGGGGCAACAAAAAAAAGACATAAAGAATGTGTATTCATTAGTACAACAAATTAATGAGTCAGTGAATTTACTTCTACAACAAAATAACCCAGTCTCTCATTCCATTCCCAACCCTCCACCTATAAATGCCAACCCTCCACCTATAAATTCCAACCCTCCACCTATAAATACCAACTCTCCACCTTTATATACTCGTCAAACATCAATACCTCCACAAACTTCCTTTGATTTTGATCCTTCAGCAAGTGATACCTCCCGATTCTTAGAATGGTCTCATGATGCCCAAGTTCCTCATACCGACATGCCTACTTTTGAAGGATACGATCCCAGAGGTTGGATAGCCAAGATGGATGGTATTTTCCGTTTATATCGTATTCTTGAAACTGGTCGAGTTGCATATGCATCTTGTAAACTAGGCACCCAAGCTTATCAATGGTTGTTATGGTAGTTTTGTCAACATAACCGATCTCTTATGTGGCCTGAATTTAAGGAAATTTTCCTTAAAATATTTTATAAGGGTTCATCTTCCTCATATGTGGTCCACCTCATGGATCTCAAGCAGACCGGTTCAGTAGAAGATTATGTATCATAGTTCACAAGTCTTCTTACTTACACACATGAATTAAACCCAGCAATAGTGGTGTCTGCTTTCCATCATGGTCTCAAGGATAAAATCCAAAAAGAAGTCGACATTCATGATCCACGTACTTTAGATGAGGCTACTAGAATAGCTCAAGCAATTGAAACTAAACTTCAATATGGGGTGTCCTATAAACGTGATTCTAATTTTTGTCGACCTTTTCACAATAATGAACAATCATCAAGATTTTTTTGCTTTAAATGTCATTCTTATCATCCCAGAGATCAAGCATGTGTAGTGCATCAAACCTTTCAAGTAGAATTCAAAAATAAGGAAGAAGAAGAATAAGAAGATATAACTCAGCAAGAGTCACCCACAAATACAGAACAACTCTTAGTAGATACTAATGAAGAAAAACCTAAGAATGACACTATTGCTCTCTCAGTACATGCACTTATGGGGTTAACATCTTATCATACAATCAAGGTACAAGGATTTATTAGGCACAAGCGTATTAATGTGTTGATTGATTCAGGCAGTACACATAACTTTATTGATATCAAAACTGCTAAAGCATTAAACTTGTACATTAAGATGACCAATCAAGATAAGTTCTATTTTTTAATTAAAAATGGAGGAAATGCTCAATGTGTAGGTAGAACATCTCCAGTTTCAATCCAAATGGGAAATTACACTTGGCGAGGAACTCTCTTCGTTATGAACCTGGGAAGTGCAGATGTTATTTTGGGCGTCGAATGGTTATCACAGTTAGATGAGGTTACTTTTCATTTTCAAAGATTATATATCAAATGGAAGGAGAACAGGAAGACTATTTGTCTTCAAGGAATTCAATCTCCACCATCCAAGATGGTGAGTTCCCATTGCATGGAGAAGTTATTAAAGAAGGGTGCTCATGGATTTATAGCTCAAATAAATTCTATGGAAGCTCAATCCTTGGACACACAAGAAATTATCTCAAAATATCTTCAACCTATTATGGATAATTATGAAGAAGTCTTCAATGAACCAAAAGGTCTACCTCCTAAATGATCACATGACCATGCTATACATCTTGTTCCTGGTAGTCTTCCTCCTAATGTTCGTCCTTATCGCTATCCTCAACCTCAAAAGATAGAAATAGAGAAGATAGTACAAGAAATGTTAGAACATGGCATAATTCATCCTAGCATTAGTCCTTACTCATCACCCATGGTAATGGTACATCGTAAGGATGACTCTTGGTGCATGTGTCCAGATTTTTGACCTCTCAACAAAATTACCATCAAGGATAAGTTCCCTATTCCTATCATTGATGACTTATTAGATGAATTACACGGTGCTAGTTATTTCACTAAATTGGATCTTCATTTCTGGCTTTCACCAAATCAGGGTTAGGGAAGAGGACATACCTAAAACCACTTTTCAAACTCATGAAGGACATTATGAATTCTTAGTCATGCCTTTCGGTCTTACTAACACTCCATCAACATTTCAAAGCCTTATGAACCATGTTTTTAGGCCATATCTTCGTAAGTTTGTTCTAGTTTTTTTGATGATATCCTAATTTACAGCAAATCTTGGAAAGACCATCTAACCCACGTTGACAAGGTTCTTCATTTACTACATAAGGAAAAACTTTTTGTTAAAAGGTCCAAATGTGCCTTTGGGGTCCAAGAAGTTGAATACTTAGGTCATATCATATCTCATGAAGGAGTCAAAGTAGACCCTCAAAAAATCAAAGCTATTCAAGATTGGCCTCTACCTAAATCCCTCAAAAAGCTTAGGGGATTCCTAGGTCTTACAGGTTATTACCGAAAATTCATACGCAATTATGGCAAAATCGTAGCTCCTCTCACAACACTTACCAAAAAGGATGCTTTTAAATGGAATGAAACAACCTCTCAGGCATTCCAAGCACTCAAAGAAGCTATGTGCTCCACTCTAGTATTGGCTACTCCAGATTTTAGTAAACCCTTCGTCATCGAGTGTGATGCTTCTGGTACAAGAATTGGCATAGTATTAATGCAAGATGGTCACCCCTTGGCTTTCAAAAGCAAGCAACTATCAGGAAAAAATTTGGGGTGATCCACATATGAGAAAGAAATGTTGGCTATTTTACACGCCATTGAGAAATGGAGGCATTATTTACTCAGTAGTCGCTTCATCATAAAAATTGACCATAGTAGTCTTAAACACTTTCTAGAACAACGTTTCTCTTATCCTGAACAAAACAAGTGGATGACCAAACTATTGGGTTATGATTTGGTCATTGAGTATAAGAAGGGCAAAGAAAATGTGGTAGTTGATGCATTATCCCATAAATATGAAGATGAAGTCTCCATTAATGCCATTTTTGGTCCTTGTTCTCAATGGATTTCTCAACTTCAAGAGGAATGGTTGGGTGATACTGAAGCTACTCAAATTATTCAAGATATGAATAGAGGATCATCAAAACATCTTTATTTTTCATATATGGATGGGGTGCTACGCAAGAAAGATCACATTTACATTTCGTAGGGTTCCACTATTAAATCCATGATCCTTGAAGAATCACATTCATCTCCTTCAGCAGGGCACTCAGGATTCTTGAAAATATATCAGAGGGTGAAACAATCCTTTTATTGGAAAGGATTAAAATCAGATGTCAAGACATTTGTGGCTGAATGTGAAGTATGCCAACACAATAAAGGTGAAACAATCAAATCTCTAGGACTTCTGCAACCCTTACCAATTTTGGACCGCTAGTGGGAACACATATCTATGGATTTCATTGAAGGTCTACCCAAGTCAGATGGTAAAATAGTGATTTTTGTTGTGGTGGATCGTCTCTCCAAGTACGCTCACTTCAGTGCTCTACAACACCCATATTCAGCAAGCAAGGTGGCTAAGGTATTTATTGACTCCATTTTCAAATTACATGGCATGCCCAAAACTATTGTAAGTGATCGGGATCCCATATTTACTAGCAATTTTTGGAGAGAATTATTCCATCTCAGTGGTACCAAATTAAATATGTCTTCTGCATACCATCCCCAAACGGATGGTCAAACTAAAATTGTTAACAAATGTCTGGGTACCTATCTATGTTGCTTTGCTCAAGATAAGCAGTATCAATGGAGTCAATGGCTTTCATTAGCGGAATGGTGGTATAACACTTCCTTCCATTCTTCCCTCAAGATGTCTCCATTTGAAGCATTGTATGGATTAAAACCACCAACAATCTCATATTATGTTCCAGGATCTTCCAAAGTAGCTCAAATTGATGACTGGTTCCAGCATCGTCAGTCCATGCTCAACATTCTTAAAGACAACTTGATCTAGGCACAAAATCGTATGAAGCAACAACAAGACTTACATCGTTCAGAATGACAATTCAATATAGGAGATATGGTTTTCTTGCAGCTACAACCTTATAAGCAATTGTCCTTGAAGATCAAGACCAGTCAAAAGTTGGCCCCTCGATTCTACGGGCCCTACAAGATAGTTCATCGCATAGGTGAAGTAGCATATCAATTGGAGCTTCCACCTTCCTCCCGTATACATCTAGTTTTTCATGTTTTCTATCTCAAAAAAGTGATTGGCCAAAAAGTGCACTTCTAGATAGAGCTCCCAGTACTAGATGAAGAAGGACGTATAACTCTTCAACTAGAAGCAATATTGCACACCAGATCACATCATCTTCAATCTCGCCAGGTTAAAGAATTTCTAATCAAATGGTAGGACCTACCAGTAGAAGATGCTACATGGGAACCAAAAAGTATTTTTGAGTCATTTCCAACTTTGAGGACAAAGCTTTCCGAGGAGGGGAGCCATGTTACAACTCCAATATAGCTAGTCGGCTATATTTCCAATTAATCATTGATTGGTTGATTTATTATTATTTATAGAGGTAGGATACTTTATATTTGATCATCAATAATTATACAATATTTCATCTACATATTCGCAAGGACTTAGCCCTCCTTAAGTGGCAAAGGACTTAGCCCTCCTCAAGTGGCAAGAGATATCTAATTTAATTCATTCATTCTGTGTATGCAATTGTTTTCCAATAAGTTTCACTATATAGATACATATATAATGTAATGTGACTCTTCATACGGAGCACTCTTGACCTTCACTCTTGTAGAGACTCTTCATCTTCCTATTCTATGGACTCTTGAATATTATTCACATTTACATTACCAAAACACTTTGCACACTTGTGAATTTATTATATTGCAAAATTAAATACTCACACTCTAATCTAGGACACACTCCTAATCTAAATATGTACCTAATGTGGTACATTAGCATGTACCAAATAATGTAATATATTCCAACACCCCTGTATTACATTATTTGGTTATTGAAGACTTTAGTATTCAATATGGTTCTTCATCTTTTAACTCACTTTGCATTGTATGCCTTCTTGATCATGTTCTTTCTCTTTTTTCTTATCTTCACCATTGATGTCAGTCATTATGATTTCAGATGATATCACATTGAAATTAGATTCCTACAAAAATATTTTCTTTGCCTTTGTCCTTATTATCATAAGTCTTCTTTTGTTCAGAACCTTCTGAGTATTCACTTATGGCATCATGATAGGACCTTGACTTAGATGAACTTGAAGCATCAATATTGCATGAAGAACAAAATACTTTTTCTAAAAATGATTCATCAATAGTTGCTTTCTTCTTAAGGAACTCAATCAACTCCTTTTGTTTCAAGTTTTTCTCTTTGAGATGTTTAAGTGTAAGCAATACCATGCAAATTATACTAGTAAAATTTAAATGAATCATAACACTATCTTTATCATTATCAATTACTTTGACCATTCTTGCATGTAGATAATATTCTAATGTTTCAATATTTTCTTACAATGCTTCTTTGTAAATGTAACTTGAAACTAAGTCTAATTTTCCTTTAGGCTTTCAACCAAATTTTTGATTCCATATGTAGATACCAAAATCTAGGCATTTGCATTTCATCACATAATTTTATATATTAAATTATATGCCTAGGTCTAAACTTAGGCATATTAATTACTGCACATTTCACCCACATTACACATCATAATTCTACATAATAATATATGCCTAAGTCTAAACTTAGGCTTATAATTCCTACACATCATTCATTCACATTGCACATTTTAGTTCTGCATAACATTATGTGCCTAAGTTTTGACTTAGGCATAAAATCCTGCACATAATTATATTTTCTAGATTTTATTAAATCTGGAAAATATCCTCCTAGGATACCCTCTCTCCTCACTTGATATGTGTCTTGGACACATCACTATCACCCCTTTACCACCTCTCATACACTCTTGTCCTCCTTGTCCCTTCACATGGGGTAACCCTCCACACTTCACTCCACTTGCACCTACCCACTTGCCACATCTCACACCTCACTCCACACTTCACTCCACTTACACCTACCCACTTGCCACATCTCACACCTCACTCCACACTTCACTCCACTTCCACCTACCCACTTGCCACATCTTACACCTCACTCCACACATCACTCCACTTCCAACTACCCACTTTCCACATCTCTCCAGTTAAGTGAGACACTTCTAGTGACTCACTACAACTACCCAAGATAGGTGGCTACCCAGTCCCTGCCACTTAGCAGCCCTCGCTTGCCACCTATCCTTCCCTCCAAAACCCTCAAAGTCCTATAAAGGCACCATCACATGACCAAGAAAATGGAGAAAAGGAGAAAGGAAATAGGGGAATGCTAATGTTATGCTACTCAGATTGTGCTCATGTAAGCAATCATAATAATCATCTTCTTTCATTTTCATTTTGCATTAGTCATTTTATCATAATCATTGTAAACAGGTGCTACTAACATATTTCTTGCTTCCATGTGTGCAGGTATACAACTCAACTCAAGGTGTAAAGCTCATTTCAATGATGGTCACAACTCACAAACCCACCTCCAACCTCGATTGTAGAATGAAGACACAAAGACACCATGTTTGATTTGTAAAAGGGATTACCCCCTTGTGGACATCTTATTATAAAATGCACCCTCAAAGGGTCAATTTGTATCCCAAGGGACCACTTTCCCAAACATAATACAATGATTCATTTTTATTGCAATGGTGTTGTTTTTTTATGTTACACCATATTTTATAACCTTTACTCTTCCTTTTCTAATTTCATTTTCCATTTCATTATTCAATGAACTCTTTGGAGTAGACATCCTTTTAGCTCCTTAGTATTGAGTATTGAGAATAATTCTTGATAGAATATTTTCAATTTTCAAAAACTTTGAGGTTGACTACCTTATGACTCCCTAGTTTTGAATATATTGTTTTTCTTGATAAATTTTCAACTTCTGAATTTTGAATTGAAAGTTGAGTATATGAGCAAATACTAATTTTAAATCCTTCAAGTTCTCTACTCTTTATTTCTTCGTAGTTTTGGGTGATAGACTAAAAATAAATTTTCCAGATGTTAAACTTAAAGTTGACAACCTTTTATCTCCCTAGATAGACTTGTCAAATAATACCTTTTAAAGTAATTTCAGTTTTTCAAAAACTTATGTTGAATTCCTTTTATCTCCCAAATCTCAAAAAATATAATTTTTTTAATTCTAAATTTCTCAATCCTATGTTGGTGTTGAATTCCTTATAACTCCAAAATTAGAAATTCCATCAAAAGATATTTGTAAGTTTATATTTCTAATTTGATATAGAAAACCTTATTTCTCCAAACTTATCAAATTGCAAATATTTCAAATTATTTTGTAAGCTCAAATAATCAAATTACAAAACTTCAAATTAATTCCTTTAATTCTTCAAACCAATTTTCAAATCTTCATAAAACTTTCAAATAGCAATAATCAAGTTTCTAAGGTTTCAAATATTAATTCAATATCTTATCTCTCCAAAATAAATAGTTTCACTTTAACCTTAGAAAATAATAATTTCATGTAACCTTATACCTCCTATCTCAGACATATAAATAATTTCAAATAGAATGAATTACCTCTAATCTTGAAGTGCAAACTCTTTTGGTCAATAGTGTTTGACCATATATTAATTGGTGCTCCTCTTTTTCATTGTACGTATGGATATCTTGTTGTACTTTGGCTTACCTTGGAAAGATTACTCTCTCTCTTCTTTGACTAGTCAATTGAATTCCAACCTTGTAAAGATGATCTAATTAATACGTTATCCCTACTGTTGTAATTGAAATGAAAGTAATGCAGATCTATTTTCAGTCTATAGTTTGACCCTTCAACTCATTTATTGTATGTATCTTGGATGACTCTCTTGCATGAACCAAATATAATATCTCCTCCTTACTTGCACTCAGACTTCAATCAATGAGCTTTCTTGCACTCGAACCTATTTTCGGTGTTCTCTAAAATCAACTTCAACTTCCCTATATTTGGTACCTCGAATCATGCATCAATGTATTTGCTATGAATGTTTGAATTGCTCCAAGCTTGTTGATGTTCCACTTCTCATGTGCCACATGGCACTCAATCTCTTCTATCACTCCAATTTTGCTCACCTTGTTCTCCTTAGGTGCTTGTAACATAACTCTACCCAGTTGGGTAAAATTATGACAATTTGGTCATTACACTTTACAAGTATCTTACCTCCAACAAAGATTCAAACATCTCCTTTAACCTTGGTGCAATATTGGTACTTGGACTTTACCCTAACTCATCCTTTCCAATGCTTTGTCTTCTCTATGCACGTCCCTTCAAAATATTTTGCCTAAAATATTTCCTTCAATCTTACGCTTGGAGTTTGTCCTAGTTCTTAGAGACATATATTTATTCACTATGTTTTGTAGAAATGACTTGGTTACATTTTTTGAGCTTCTTGAGTGGATATATGGTATTGGACCTTCAGCTTGGTGGCTTTCTTTCACTTTTCTAGTGGTGGCTCTTCCTTGAGCAGTGGTGGCTCTTCCTTGAGTAGTAGTGGCTCTTCCTTGAGTTGTGGTAGCTCTTCCTTGAGTGGTGGTGGCTCTTCCAACTTGATGATGCTTTCACTTCTCCAAACCGGTACCTCCTATTTTTCTTACATGGTGGTTCCCTTAGTGTCTTTAGACACTCTAAAATTTGCTCTATTTTGAGCCCTTATTTGGTCTTCTATTTGCTTAGAAAAAATGCCCTTATTCGATTTCTTTTTACTTCAATAAATCTGCAATTTAATGAGCTTGTAAAAACAACATTTAATATTAATATTATTTCCTCCTTATTTCTCCTTTTCAAGTAAGCTCTAACTTAGATCTTTGTTGTTTTATTTTTGCATGTTTTGGGACATGAACGCTACCACCTTATTTTGCTTGAAGACTCTCTATTTCAACTTCCTTTTTTAGAATTTAATAAAGATAATATAGTGCTCTCAAATACTTAATGTAGACTGGTTTTAATGCTTGAATAATAAACTTTTGTAGCACCAATATTGCATACCTTTTTTACCTCCTTTTGTAGCTAATCTCCTTGGTGATTTGATTCACCCTTTTACTATCTTGATCTTGTAAATTTTTCAGCTTCACTTCCTTTCACTTTGTTGCGCTAAACTTATGAATTTTGCAGCTCTAATTGTTGCCCAAATACAAACTTATTCACTGCTTAAAAACTCTCTCAAATATGTCTCTAAGTTCTCCAAAAATAAACTCTCTTTTCTTCTTATAATGTTGCCCACAAAATCTAATTTTTGTGGCTTCAAATCTCCTTCAAATTCGTTTTCTCAAACTCTAAAACTTGTAGCTATGAGTGTTTCCCAAAGGTTGTCCAAAATTCTATAATTTTATAGTCAATTCCTCTATTTTGCTATCCAAAATTACCTCAAAATTCTCCAAATTGCTACCTTATTTCGTTGTCAAGTCTTCTTTCAATTTTCTATTCAAGGGTACTTCAAATTTACCCAAATTTTCTCCAAATCATACCTCTATACCTTCTTCAATTCGATGTCCTGTGACCCTTCTTCTACCTTGAAAATCAGCAACCTTCTTCTTTTCAAATCAGCCTTCAAAATCTTTGGATGTCCTTAAACTTCTCAAAATTATGGCCTCTTCAATATTTCATTCTTCTTCAATCTTCTTGTTGAATTATGACTTCAAATCTGATATCTTCCACTGTCTTCTTCTTCAAGAATCTAAATGTCTTAATATATTCAAAAATATTCTCCAAAATTTGGCAATCTTCTTACCAAATCCTTCTTCCTTTTCGACTTGTTGTTATATGGTGATATTGTCCCAAATCCTTCTTATTATAACCTTCTCCTTTCTTGCAATCTTCTACTTCCATATTTCTTCAAATATCCTCCAATGGCCACTTCTTCAACTTTGCAATGAGGCTTTCTATAACCTTCTTCTTTTTATACTAATTCTCTTAAGACCTCTTTCCCTTGGGTCTTCTAATTTTGTAGCTCCTCAATTCTTCTTCTCAAAACTTCAATGAGACCTTTTCTTGGTCTCTCTAATATTTCAACTATGGAAATTCTACAATGAGATCTCTTTCTTAGATCTCCAAAATTTGTTGCTTCTCAAATATACAATAGGACATTTTCTTAGTCCTTATTTATCTTCAATATTTAATGAGGCCTCTTTCTTGGACCTTTTTAATTTGCAATGTCTACTCTTTTGTTGCAACTCAAAACTAATCCCTACACAAGGAAAGCACATAGACTTTCAGGCAATCAAAGGTGAAGTTCTTCTCTATTTTTTGTAAAAGCTTCTTAACTTCTAAGAACTTATTTTCTACAACAAAAACTTAAATAGTAGCAACCAAATACATTCAAATTTCCAAAATTCTAAAACCAATAAACTTCACTAGTTATTCTCAAAACTAGTGGAAAGAAATATATGTTGAGTCCTAGTCTTCATGAGTTTTCCTTCAACCCTATGGAAAGACTCTAGACAAATAGCAATCTAGAATCTTCTTCAATCTATCAAAATTTTCAATAGAACCTCCTTCTTGGGTCTCTTAATCTCATCAATGTCAAGGTCTATCAAGACCTATAATTTCCTTCTATTTTGAATTTATTGTTAGAATAGATACATCTTCAAACTTCCCTGGTTTTCTTTTCCAGAGGTAAACTTTTAACTTCACTGGTTTCTCATTAACTAGTGGAAATCTCCTTTGTAATTTTAAAACCTATGCAATACAAAACCTTGTTGTAGCTCTGATACCACTGCTAGCTTTTGAATCTAAATATTTAAGATAAAATAATCATAAGATATAAAATAAAGTTGCAATATGAAATATCGAATGAGAGTGAGTGGAAAAAATATAGTTTGGTTTGGAGATCGATGGTGAGAATTTTATCTCAGGTGAGTTCTGGAGAGAATGTATCGGGTGCGACAGTGACAAGGAATCTTGAACCAGGTGAGATCCCCAGCTTTGTTATAGGGGAGGGCACTTATGATTCATATGTTGATGCTGAAACTAACCTTTCCACTAGGTGGGAGAAAGACCCAGGGAAGGACCTCCTAGATAAGAATGAGGGCTATCCCAAGGTAGTGGGGATCGGTGCTAGACCTTCCAGTTATGCATCTTATCTTAAAAATTTCACAGGTACCAAATCGCAAAAATCTACCAAGGACCGAAGCCCTTTGATAATAGTAGGAGAAGACTTAGTGATTCCAAAAATACTAATGGCCGAATATCTTTCCCTAGAAGAACATTCTCTGATTAGGAAGTTCGTGGGTGGCATACCGAACATGGAATCCATTCGGTGGTGGGCCACTACCAGGTGGAAATTTTTAGGGAATCTTGAGATTGTAGCTCTCCCTAGAGGGTTCTTTCAAATCTACCTTAACAATCCTAAAGATGCAACCTGCATTCTAATAGGGGGTCATGGTTCTATGGGAAGAAGAGTTTGTTTATTCATAGATGGGGGGAATATTTCAATGCCAAAACTCAAAGCATAAATTTTTCTCCAGTGTGGGTTCATCTTCCGGGACTCCCTAGCCAATTTTGGCATGAAGACATCCTACAAGGAATAGGCAGATACATAGGGGAAATGGTGACCATGGATTCAACCACCAAAGCTTGCACTAGGTTGACTCAAGCTAGAATATGCATCAACACAAATCTTGATTCCCAGCTCCCAACTCGAATCAATCTAGTCTATGGTTCCTTTCGCCACTACCAGGCCATAGAGTATGAAAACAAACTAGCTTTCTGCATCAAATTTCAAACTCAAGGACACCTCAAGTCCCACTACCCCTCGCTCATACCATAAAATGAGGTAGATTCTGGCAACCATCTCTACAGGAACCAAGGGTTTCGCTTCTCTAGGAAGCTCCCAATGTAAAAGAATAGGCAAATCTACAGTATAAACCCTCATCAATAAGCACCAGGGAAATACCTTATGGTAAACAAAGGAAAGCAAAAGGTGCAACCAGAACAATCAGAGGACCAAGCTCAGGTAAGCTTCCTGTTCGCTCATCCTCATTGATTTGATATTTTAGGAAATATCACCCACTCTGATTTAGGAATAAATGAAGGGTTATTCACTTAGCAAGAAAATGATATGTTGAAACCAAATTGAAGAACACAAGATTATACTGAGATGTGGGTGAACAGTATAGCATCCACTTTTTACTTTCTTTCCAAACCAATATCAATTATTGTCCTCAATTACAATAACCAAATATAGCAGTGTGCATTAATAACATAGATAGAAATAGTAAGCAAGTGCACAAATTATCACACACAATTGAGACACAAGATTTAACATGGTTCCCCCAATGTGGGGTAGTCCACAAGATAATCTCCTTATAATATTTCACAAAGAAATAGGGATCCTTATCCCAATACAAATAATTACTTTGATCTGCTCAAATCTAGGTTGTCCTGATCTACTCAGGTGGGATCCACTAATATGCTTAGCTAGGATCTCCACTAATCTGCTCATCTAGGCTATCCACTGATCTGCTCAGCTAGGCTATCCACTGATCTACTTAGCTAGGCTCTCCACTGATCTGCTCAGTTAGGCTCTCCATTGATCTGCTTAGCTAGGCTATCCACTAATCTGCTTAGCTAGGTTATCCATCGATTTGCTCAGCTAGGCAACTGGTGTTGATGTGTTTTATGTTTCTATCCTATCTCTTTCACTGCTCACAAATCTGCCTCAATGCCTTATCACAAGGCTCAAATAATCCTGCTCAAATGCTATCCCAAATTTATTCTCAAAGCCTTCACAAAAGGCTCAAACAATCCTGCTCAAATGTTGTCCCAAATATGTCCACAAATCTATCCCAAAAGCCTTCTCAAAGGCTCAACCAATCATGCACAAAAGTTATCTCAAATCTGTCCAAAAATTTTGTTCCAAAAGCCTTCCCAAAGGCTCAACCAATCATGAAACTCAAGCATCAATTTTATCCATAAAATTGATTTTCTAATCCATCCACTTCCTCTCAATAGCCAAGGCACATAATCAAGCAATTTATCTTCAACTTCAAACCCTAACTCATGTGCATGTCTTCTAACTCAAGGTAGCAATTAAATAGGTCTCAAGTTCCTAGTTTACTTTCATAATTAAATCATGCACTAGGGTATATAACAAGTTCAACACTTTTCAACCTTATGACTCCCTAATTTCATTAACATATACATCAAGCACCTATGCTTTTATTTTTAATTCCACACCTTATAACTCCACATACAGCAATCACAAATATTTATTTCCACACCTTATATCTCCCTAATCACACAGATCAATAATAAATATTTAATTCTACACCTTATAACTCCTAAGCACATTAACACATACAGCAAGCATTATTTCCCTAAACTCCTTATGAATCCCTAGTTATCATAGAAATAATTTTAATGCACCAAAACTTTGGTAATAACAAATATTACCATGCGCTAGAGATAAATACCTTTATATGAAATTTGCTACCTTCGTAACCTTCAAAATTGTCTTTGCCAAAATGCCTTGCCAAAATTAATGCACCTTCACACCTTCGTGGGAGTTGAACTCTGTTCCTCTCGCTTAGTGCTGTGAAGCGCTTACCATGTGGGTGCTAGCCCATGTTGGGATTTTAATCCCAAACACCCAACTTTAACCTGTGCTCAAATCTGAAACTCGATTTTACTTTCTTAGCAAAACACTTTGCCCTTGGAGAGATTTGAACAACGAACCTGCCTTGTACAAAGTTCATGCACTACCAATTGCTCTATAGGCTCCTGCATGACGTCACTTTCTTGCACTCTTTACTTGACCTTGCTCTCAAATCAAAAGTTATTTATCCTTCTTTCTTTGTTGCTCCCATTTCGACGACTCTCTCTCATGTGCTATGTCAAGTCTTCCATAAACAAAGGTTTTTCACCTTTTATTTATATGCACCTCCATCCTTCGAATGATTTTGACGAATATTTATTAATCTTCCAAACCTTTGCATGTTGGCGGATAATATAATACAACCTTAGACCTTAGAATTATTAACTAAAAATTTAATAATTCACCTTTTAACTTTCTCTTTGGAGGTTGCTCCCCCTAACTCAATGCTCTCCCCCTTACTCAAAACTCTCCCCTTTTGACATCAATGGCAAAAGGGACACCTATGGGGCTAAAATATATGACTCTTAAGCTTAGCCCCCCTACCACCTTCTCTCTTGAGGTTATTAATTTTGGGGTGGGATTACATTTAATCCCATCTTACATTGTTCCTTTCCTTTGTCAAATTCCTTCCACATCTTTCTGATATCCTTTTCTTGATGAGTTTTTTGATCTTCTTGTCTTGAACTTGTTTGACATTCTTGCCTTGAACCTATTTGGAATTGGTTCCTACACCATCTTGCAATATGTCCAAATTTATTGCAATTAAAACACTTGATATCATAGCCTTTGGATGGTGCCCATATCCTGAATTCTTTCTTGAAATCATTTCCATATCCATTCCTTTCCTGAACCCTGTATTGTGAAGCTCTATTTCCATAATCATTTTGACCATGACCTTTGAATTGTGTAGCTCTATAATCAAAACCATATTTCTCATTTCCTTTGGACTGAGAAGCTCTATGACCAATCCTGTTGCATAAGAAGCAATGTCCCTGAAAACCATATCTTCTTCCTTTGAATATCCTTATAGTGAAATCAAACTTTTTCTTTGATCCATAGACCCTGCAATGTATAGCCCTGTGTCCAAATCCATTACAAGAAAAAAAATGTCCTTGAAAAGCCCTTTTTTCATGCCTTGGTTCCTCATACCTTTCTTGACCATTATCCTTGTGATCACCTTTGACTTGTGCATTGTATCCTTGATCCTTATTTGTGGTATCCAAATCTTCTTCCTTAACTTCTTCCTTGCTTTCTTCTTCAAGAATTTCTTTGCATTTTAAACTTGATTCACCTATTTCAAAACAAGATCCAAATTGGATATTTGGAGCCATAGGAGCTTTGGAACTTTCTTCATATTTATTTTTATTTATGTCCAATAGCAAACTAGCATATGTCTCTATTGTCTCTAAAATACATGTTTCCTTCTCAATGAAAATATCTTGACCTTTTGAGTCATGTGATGGATCAAACTTCTCAAGTATGGAACATCTCAATTCTTTTAGATTCTCCTTAACCTCTTGTAGTTTCTCATGGATATCATTGAAGTCTTCTTTTAGATCAACTGAGACATATGTCTTTCTTGAAATATCCTCTTGTTTAACTTCTTCTGTTTAGAGTGGAAGTTCTTCTTCTACTTATTTTATCCCATAGAAAAACCCTTCTTCATCTTCACTTTCACTAAGATCATTATCTTCTTCTATAGCAAACAAACTCTCATGAATCCCTTGTATTTGCCTGTTTCCTTGGTATGTCATTTCATCTTCACTATCACTGAAGACATTGCAATATCCTGATTTGTGATCTTGTTGACCACACACAAAGCATTGTTCTCTTTCACCTTCTATTCCTAAGAATAGATGTTCTTCCTTTTCATCATCTGAGTGATCTCTATCACTATGATCTGAGCCATCATTTGCTTCCTCAATGTAGAAATTTTTCTTAGTCTTACAAAAACTTTTCTTCTTCTCATGCTTGCTTTGCTTGTATATGTCATCTTTGTCATGCTTATGCTTTCCTTATTCTTTTCTTCTGTGATCCAGTTTTTCATAATCACTGTTTTCTTCATGTGGAAACTTGTTTACATAGTGACTATAATCACCACACTTGTAGCATTTGAATTTATTTATATCCCTATAATTCCTTGAGTCCTTTTTCCTTTTGATGAAGTTATCTTCCTCATAATTATCTGAATCTCTATCTATCTCTAGATATTTCCCTTTATTTTTATCTAAATATTTGAATGCAATTTCTTTCTTTGGAACCTGATGCTTATCTATCCTCATCTCATAAGTTGTGAGAGTTCCTCATAGTTCTTCCATTGTTAGCTTGTCGATATTCATTGTTTCTTCTATCACAAAAAACTTTACATCATACTTCATGGGAAGTGATCTCAAAACCTTTTGAGTAACATCTTATTCTTTCATCTCAAATCCTAGGCCTCTCATGGTGTTAGAAATCTCATCAACTCGAAGTAAAAACTTTACAATATCTTCAAAATCTTCCATTTTCAATTCTTCAACTCTTCTTCTATGAGTTTGTAGTTTTGCCAACTTTACCTTGGAATCTCCTTCATAGGTATTCCACAACTTGGTCCACATTTAATTAGTTGAATTACATACCATGACCTTTGCAAAATCTATCTCACGTAGCCCACTCAGAATACAATTCATTGCCTTTGCATTGATCTCAACCAATTTTTTGATAGTCTTATTTGTCTCGGGATCACCTTTAACCTTATACTCTTTTGCAACCATCTGCCATACCTCATATCCTTGTGATATCAAATAGTTCTTCATTCTCATGCTCCAAAAAGCATAATTGTTATCATCAAACAGTGGAGCCTTACTTGTAGATGATCCATTCTGTGAATCCATATGTGTTCTTATAGAATCTGCCCTCAAGTTGTTAGCCTTTCCAAAGGAACCCGCTCTGATACCAATTTAAGAACACAAGATTATACTGAGAGGGGGGTGAATAGTATAGCACCCACTTTTTACTTTCTTTCCAAACCAATATCAATTAGTGTCCTCAATTGCAATAACCAAATATAGTAGTGTTCATTAATAACATATATAGCAATAGTAAGCAAGTGCACAAATCATCACACATAATTAAGACACAAGATTTAACGTGGTTCCCCTAGTGTGGGGTAGTCCACAAGATAATCTCCTTATAGTATTTTACAAAGAAATAGGGATCCTTATCCCAATACAAATGATTACTTTGATCTGCTCAAAGCTAGGTTGCCTGATCTACTCAAGTGGGCTCCATTGATTTGCTCAGCTAGGCTCTCCACTGATTTGCTCAGCTAGGCTATCCACTGATCTACTCAGCTAGTCTATCTGTTGATCTACTCAACTAGGCTATCCACTAATATGCTCTGCTTGGCTCTCCATTTATCTGCTCAGTTAGGCTCTCCACTGATCTGCTTAGCCAGGCTATCCACTGATCTGCTTAGCTAGGCTATCCATTGATCTGCTCAGCTAGGCTATCCACTGATCTGCTTAGCTAGGCAACTGGTGTTGATGTGTTTTCTATTTCTATCATGTCTCTTTTATTGCTCACAAATCTGCCTCAATGCCTTCTCACAAGGCTCAAAGCTCAAATGTTGTCCCAAATTTTTTCTCAAAGCCTTCACAAAAGGCTCAAACAATCCTGCTCAAATGTTGTCCCAAATCTATCCACAAATCTATCCCAAAAACCTTCTCAAAGGCTCAACCAATCATGCACAAAAGTTGTCTCAAATTTATCCAAAAATTTTGTTCCAAAAGCCTTCCCAAAGGCTCAACCAATCATAAAACTCAAGCATCAATTTTATCCATAAAAATTGATTTTCTAATTCATCCACTTCCTCTCAATATCCAAGGCACATAATCAAGCAAATTGTCTTCAACTTCAAACCCTAACTCATGTGCATGTCTTCTAACTCAAGGTAGCAATTAACCAGGTCTCAAGTTCCTAGTTTAATTTCATAATTAAATCATGCACTAGGACATATAACAAGTTCAACACTTTTCAACCTTATGACTCCCTAATTTCATTAACATATACAGCAAGCACCTATGCTTTTATTTTTAATTCCACACCTTATAACTCCACATACAGAAATCACAAATATTTATTTCCACACCTTATATCTCCCTAATCACACATAGCAATAACAAATATTTAATTCTACACCTTATAACTCCCTAAGCACATTAACACATAGCAAGCATTTATTTCCCTAAACTCCTTATGAATCCCTAGTTATCACAAAAATAATTTTAATGCACCAAAACTTTGGTAATAACAAATATTACCATGCGCTAGAGATAAATACCTTTATATGAAATTCGTTGCCTTCGTAACCTTCGAAATCGTCTTTGCCAAAATGCCTTGCCAAAATTAATGTGCCTTCACACCTTCATGGGAGTCGAACTTCGTTCCTCTCGCTTAGTGTTGTGAAGCGCTTACCACGTGGGCACTAGCCCACATTGGGATTTTAATCCCAAACACCCAAATTTAACCTGCACTCAAATCTGAAACTCGATTTTACTTTCTTAGCAAAACACTTTGCCCTTAG
Organism: Wollemia nobilis; assembly: GCA_028583015.1. Classification (NCBI taxonomy): domain Eukaryota; kingdom Viridiplantae; phylum Streptophyta; class Pinopsida; order Araucariales; family Araucariaceae; genus Wollemia; species Wollemia nobilis. The sequence goes on along the minus strand of JAQPPZ010001711.1, from coordinate 1,236,824 downwards.
CAAGATTCGAACAACGAACCTACCTTGTGCAAAGTTCATGCGCTACCAACTGCACTATAGGCTCCTGTGTGACATCACTTTCCCATGCTCTTTACTTGACCTTGCTCTCAAATCTAAAGTTATTTATCCTTCTTTCTTCGTTGCTCCCCTTTCGACGACTCTCTCTCATGCGTTATGTCAAGTCTTCCATAAACAAAAGTTTTTTTACCTTTTATTTATATGCACCTTCATCCTTCGAATTAGGTCGGTGAATCTTTATTAATCTCCCCAACCTTTGCACGTCGGTGGATAATATCTTAGACCTTAGAATTATTAAATAAAAATCTAATAATTCACCTTTTAACTTTGAATTGGGATATCTCCTTCATTCTTTTGAATTTCGTCATGAAAATTTTTGCACCTAGGTTTTATTGGAAAACCTTTTCATCCATCATAATTTGGAGAAGTCTTAGCATAGTGGTTTTAATGAAAACCCTTTCCAATGGTTTTAATGAAAACCCTTTCCGTTGGTTTTAATAAAAAAACCCTTTCGTCGGTTTTAATAAAAACCCTCGCCATTGGTTTTAATAAAAACCATTAATATAATTTAAAAAATAAATAAATATTATATGCCTCTTATGCAACAAAACCCTGTAAATATCCATGCTCTCCAAAATATCATAAATGATTATTTATGAAGTGCTTTTGCCAATAAAACTCTATGTGATCCATGTGACATCAATGATAACACAAAATAACTCAAATTACCAATACAAATATCGACCTCCAAATCCCCACCATCAAAGAAAATTTGTAGTATCCCCTTCCCAATAGTAGCCCTATCTTATCTCCAGTCAAGCTAGCTTTCCCTGATCCCCCCTAAAAATCTTCTTTCCCAAGAGGCTGCCAAAAAAACAAAAGCAGATTTCAATCCCAAAAACACTCAAAGCTCCAAAAAAGCCTATGTCGATGTTGGCAATGACAATAAAAGAGGAAGGCACAATATCCAAGAGCAACTAAGAAGCCAGACTACCGATGACATAGCCAACAGAGTCCAAAAAATCCTTGTACCTAAAATGTTTACTCACCCGAAGGAAGATCCCAAATTACCCAAACCCTTTGTGCAATAGTCAAAAGGGGGCAAGAAATCATCTAAAGTTTCCAGATGAGGATACTCTCATGGAATGTGAGGGGCCTCAACAATGCGGCCAAGCAAAGGTTGGTTAGCACTGTTAGAAAAGAAACCAAACCAACAATCCTCATTATTCAAGAGACCAAGTTAGATCAGTCAAAAGCATGCAATGCGAGCAACACCATTTGGAAAAATAGTGGAAGCATTTTCAGTCCCAACCAAGGTCCATCTGGAGGTCTTTTGTGCCTTTGGGATCTAGATAAATTGGATGGTAAAGTAATATCGTCCTCAGATAGAGTTATAAATATTATGTTTTTTTGCAAAGACAATGATCAATGTTGGATCCTGTCTAATATCTATGCCCCAAACAATCCCCTCAACAGGAGTTCCTTTTAGGACCAACTAAGTCAAATGAGGCAGGATTTCAAAAAATTTCCTTGGGTTTTGGCTGGGGATTTCGACTCCCCCATTTACCTGTCAGATAAGGCAGGAGGCAATGAAATTCCTACCAAAAGTATTTAGGACTTCCACGGGTTTTTCACTGAGAATAACCTAATGGATATCCAGATTCGGGGAGCTGAATTCACATGGAATAACAAAAGAATAGGGAACAATCTAATCCAAGTTAAGCTAAACAGATTCTTTCTATCTCAAGAATCCATACCTCTGTTTGGTGATGCCTCCCTCACTTCCCTGCCCATAATCAGATCGGATCACAGTCCTCTCCTGTTTGAAGCTAACAAGCCTCCAATTTTTAGGACCCCTTTTAGATTCAAGGCAATGTGGGTTCTCCACCTAGATTTATGTAATCAAATTGTAGGGCAGTGGCAACATCAGGTGAATGGATCCCCCATCGCTCAAGTTACCAAAAAACTCAAAATAATCAAAGAGCACATCAAATTTTGGAACAAGGAAGTGTTTGGTAACATTTTTGAAAATAAGTAGCAAATCACCAACAAGCTCAAATCCATAGAAGAGCAAATTTAGAAAGGGCATATGAGCATACAAATCAAGAATGAAGAGAAAAATCTCCTTTTCGATTACCACAACATTCTATCCAAGGAAGAAATGTATTGGATACAAAATTCTAGTGCCTTGTAGCTCAAGGATGAGGACTCAAACACGAAATTTTTCCATGCTTCCACTCTTCATCATAGAAGCTCCAATAAGATCAAGAATTTAATAAACAGTGATGGCACAAGTGTGAGAGACATCCACCTTATCAAAAATGAAGTAGTCACCTTCTTTGAAAAAAATTGGAAATAAATTTCATTATTTTCAAACAGACCCAGGATCAGCTTCTTCAGCATATTCTAAATCTGGTATCCCCTAAAATGATCGACATGCTCATCAAGGACCTTACCAATGAAGAAATAAAGTAGGTTCTTTTCTCCATGGCCCCTGATAAAGCTCCGGGGCCTGATGGCTTCTCCTCCAGGTTTTTTCAAACTTACTAGGATATCATAGGGGTTAACATTTGCAAAGCCATTATTCACATGCAAAAATCCAAAGCCATTCCCAGAAGCACCAACTCCACCTTCATCACCTTAATCCCTAAAGGCCCTGAGTGCAAATCCATGAATGACTAGACAAATCAATCTATGTAATGCCATATATAAGATTCTTGCCAAAGCCCTAACAACAAGACTCAAAGAAATACTCCCACTCATTATAGATCCTTGCCAGGGTAGCTCGGTCAAAGGAAGGTCCATTCATGATGGCATAATCACCCTACATGAAGTCCTCCACTCAGCTTTCCAAAATAAGAAAGTAGCCCTTTTTCTCAAATTAGATATTAGTAAGGCTTTTGACCAAGTAAACAGGGATTTCCTCCTGGTTGTTTTTCAAAAATTTGATTTTCACAGGGAATGGATAAATGTAATTAGAGGTTGCATATCCAACCCTCATTTCTTAGTCTTGGTTAATGGATCACCCACAGGTTATTTCCCTAACGGCAGAGGCATCAGGCAAGGAGACCCCCTGTCACCCATCCTTTTTATAATACTCGTTGAATCTCTGGGAAGAGCACTTATGAGTGTTATTAGTGAGAAAACTATCACAGGGATCAGGGCTACCTTGAGTCTAAACCCGCTATCACACCAGCAATTTATGGATGACACAATACTTGCTACCTATGGTTCAGTAGTGGAGGTCAAGATGATCAAAAAAATCCTTGATTTATTTGAGAAAGCAGTTGGGAAAGAAATCAACTAGAATAAAAGTAAAAGCTTCTTCATTAATACCCCCTTTCCAGGTAGATTAAAATCAGGTGTATTCTTCAATGTAGCATTGGTGAGTTCCCTACTCGCTATCTAGGGCTTCCTCTTTTTTATAGTCATCCCAAATTATCCATGTGGAGTCATGTGGTGGAAAGGATAAACAAAAAGTTAGTTGGATGGAAAGGGGATTTTCTAACCCAAGCAAGTAAAATCACTCTTATCGTAGCATACCTCCAAAGCATCCCAACCTATTTCCTCTCAGTATTCAAAGCTCCTACTTCAGTTTATGCCTAAATCAATAAAATACAAAATTTATTCATGTGGGGAGGCATAGAGGAGAAGCAAAAGATTCATTTGGTTGGATGGGAAAGGGTTTGTCAACCAAAAAACTAAAGGGGTATGGGACTTAGAAGAATAAAGCATATGAACACTGCTTTGCTGGCTAAGCAAGCCTGGAAAATTCACACAAGTTTCAATGCAGAATGGGTGTCAATAATACAAATGAAATACCTTCAGCACAAATAATTCACTGATGAAGATATCCCAAAGAGGGATCAACTTTTTGGAGGTCAATTATTCAAGTTAGAGAAGTTCTCCAGAAAGGTTCAAGGTGGCAACTGGGAACAGGTAGTGCCATAAAATTTTGAACAGATATATTGGTTAGTGATCAGACACTAATTTAAGATGATGATATCTATCCTAAAATCTATCCTTGATGGCACCATAGGCAGTAAAGTAGCAGACTTCATCCAAAATATCAATGGTTCTTAAAGCTAGAAAGACCTCAATATTAACTCAAATGATGGACACATATCTAGGGCATCAAGGGCTTTGGCTCTTATGTTAAATACTACAGTGATTCCAATAGATGGAAGAGAAGACTTTCTAATTTGAAGAAACAGACAATGGATGTTTTTCTGTCAAATTTGCCTACCAACTTATCCTCAATCCATGGCAAGCTCCTTTCTCTCCTACCCAAATATGGATCAAGCACCTCATCCCTAAAGTGGTAGTGTTTTTCTGGCTAGTAATTCAAAACAATATTCTAACCACTAATAATATCATCAAGAGGGGGATTATTGTACCCAATAGATGCCACATGTGCTATAAATCTTGGGAATCTGTCAACTATCTTTTCACTAAATGTGATTTCTCTTATACTGTGATGAGTAACTTACTATCTAGTTTCCACATCAACTGGGTCCAACCCAACTCCCTGGTAGAGATTTTCACTCAGTGGCCCAATATTTTCAAAAACCCTTGGTTTAAATCCTTGTGGAAAATGTGCACTCACCATTTCTTATGGTATGTATGGCTAGAATGAAACAACAGGGTGTTCTCTAACACTCCCAAGGACTCTACCTCCATTGCTAGTAAAATTATCAGCTTTGCCACAGAGAACTCTTGGCTCATCCCTTGCATAGAACCCCCTGATGTGGGATTGGAGCTTTTTCTATTTAGCAGTATTAATATCCCCAGGGAATATAATCCCCACCCAAGGTACACCTCTTTATGGAAACCCCCCTCGATAGGATGGCTCAAGCTCAATTTTTATGGAGCTTCTAAAGGAAACCTGGGAATGGTAGGGGCAAGAGGATTGGTCAAATATAGCAACGACAATATTGTGGTCACATTTGTGTAGAACCTAGGCATTCAAACTAATCACATAGAAGAAGCCCATGCCCTATGGAGAGGTATTAGCATCATCTAAAAGCACAAAGGGAACTACGAAATAGAAGGAGACTCTCTAAACATCATAAATTATATCAACAACAACTTCAATACTTCGTGGAAGGTCATGAATGCCATCGAGGAAGCCAAAAACATGATCAGAAGATAGGGTGGTATGATATGCAGACATGTGTATAGGTAGGCAAACAAATTGGCTGATGTCTTAGCAAACATGGGAATCAGTCATAATTCCTTGATTGTATGGGATAACAATCCACCCTCAAACATTGTCAATGAAGTCAACCAAGAGTGGGCAAATCAACATCGAAGCACTGGAGTAAGAGATTCATCATCAATCTCCATCAGTAGCCTTATTAGTACTCTTGACAGCATTAGCAGGAAGCTGAAGCAGCTCATAAAGACTGAGGAAAGCACTACAAAGAAGAAGGTGGTTGACTCATGATGGAGGGTCATGGGTATTTTTTTGTTTATGGTTCTTTGGGTCCTTATGGGGGTTTGTTTTCATGAGGGTTATTTTAAATTTACATATATTATATGCATCAATGTTGGTTTGGGTGTCTGTTGTCCATATATTATCTGCATCAATCTTGTTTGGGGTGTTGTCCATATATTATCTGCATCAATATTGTTTGGGGTGTTTGCTATTAGGCTTATCAACTTTTAATCAATATATGGTGAATGGTGTTTATCCATGTATGGAAACACTTTTTTAAATTTTAGTCTTCTAAGTTGCTAGCCTCCTTTGAGATTTTTGTAACTACTGGTTTTGGGATCCAGGAAAAAACCCTTTAATATAAGCTACACTATTTACCAAAAAAAAGTTGCAATATGAATTATAAGATCATGGTAATATTCTAAATGTATAAAACTCATAAATAACTTCAACAATAACTCATATAATTACCATTAGAAAATGCTCACAAAAATTGTATCTCCATTGAATCAAGATCTCAAGTACCCATACTGACATACACTCTCAAACTACAATACATGTATCTTACAAATATAGATACATATATAATGGAATATGACTTTTCATATGGATCACTCTTGGCCTTCACTCTTCTAAATACTCTTCATATTCCTATTCCATGGACTCATGTGCACATGGACTATTATGCACATTTACATTACCAAAATACTTTGCACACTTGTGCATTTATTACATTACATAAAGTAAATACTCACACTCTAATATAGGATACTCTCCTAATCTAAAGATGTACCCAAGGTGGTACATTATCATATACCAAATAATATAATATATTCCAATAGTAGAGTCACTACTATCACTATGGCCCTTCCCGTTAGATCTCTCCTCTACAACTGCCTTCCCAATCTCTCATGATGATCCTACCCTAGGATCCATCTACCACTGTAACCATCATCCTACAGGTTACAAAGGTCCTACCTCCTTGCTACCTATGGTACCATCCCTTGCCTCTGGTTGGACTACCTATACTCCAACTCGCACATCATACTTTGATGTCATGCTTGCATTATCTACATCTATCATAGCCAACACCTCATCCACATCCACTCCTACAGGCTCATACTCGAGATCAGTAGTTGCCTCAGTACACCACCGTATGTATACCATAGGCATTGAATAAACACCCTAGGGCAAACCAAACTATCACAACATGTGACCATATTGGAAAAACACGTACTCGATCTCGTGATGACCCACCACCCATTACACCCATCGCACCCATACCAAATGCAATGCATCCTCCAACTAGTTAGGACCCTCCCTCCAAGGCATCCACACCACATCCCCTAGATGCAATCATGAAAATAAATCATCATAGTACATTCATACACCTACAAATGAATAGCTCTTACCCTCCTCTCAATCCTTACTCCATCGCATGGCGTAAGGAACGTCAACACCCATGTCTCGTACCTCTAACCATGGTAACCCCTTGGTTTGTCTAACTGTGAAGTGCTCCTATACCCAAATATGTAGTAGAAAACTACAATCCAAACCAAATCTACCTTGGTGTTGTATCTTGTATAGCTTCTAGTAATTTTGCATCACTAGTATTACAACCTATGCCATCACCTTGGCTCCTCTACCAAATCTTGTACCAACTCAAGAAGGTTCTATGGGAACCGGGCACTTGATGAATCGGGTAGGATGACATTGGAGATCAATGTCATAAAAATGGTATGCCTCACTGACAACCATCACATTTGATAATGATTATTGACATCCATACCCCCACTGTCCACAAGAATCATCGAGTCATGGTTCCTATACATCTACTATAGCAATGCCTCCCTTTGGTGCATTGGGGCTATCTCAATATGATTACCCTTAATTGGTATCCAAAAAATCTGATAGATATCCTTGAGTGTGATGGTGATCTCTCCCATGGGCATATAGAATGTGCATATGTCAGAACCCTACCTATCATCCAATGTTATTAGGTATGTATGATCTACATGCACATTATCCAACCTAGCCACATACCACAACCTAATCGCATCCAACTACTTCTAGTTCTCCTCTGACATTTGTCACCAAGCTTTGCAAAACATAACCTTGAACTAATGCCTTGGTCTCAATAATCTTTGTTGCATAACACAATAAAGTCATATCAATTCATCAAAATAATGTTCTTCAATATATATATATATATATATATATATATATATATATATATCTACAAAAACCAAAAATACACCGACCATTCGACAAACGGATAACCTTAAGCCATCACTGTTCGAACATTAGATGATCACAATGATAAAAACACATCGATCATTTAACAAGCAAATGACCTCTAGACCTCATCATTTGAAAAATGGATGGTTGCAAACATTCATAGAAATAAAAAAAAAATCGAAAAGTAAACCAATTTTCTGACAAATGGATGGCCTTCGAACATAACCATCTAAGCATTATATAGTCACAACAACATAATAAGAACACAAAAAAAAAGGACCAAAACCAAACTGACCATCTGACAAGTGGATGATATTCAGACATCATCGCTCGGTAGAGGACGATCACAAAAAAAAAATGACAAACATACAAGAAAACACATCGATCATCTAATAAGCAGACAATCATCAGCCAAAATTGTTTGGCACTGGATGATCATAAACACAATAACCATTCGAAAAAAAAAAAAAACAATCATCCATTGGTTTGTTGGTTTTTTGTTGATTTATATTCTACATGCACATTTAGATTAATATGCATATATTATCTGGTGATAAATCTAAAGAGCACATCCACCATGAAATTGCACACATATTTTGATGATAAATTTGAGTTGTGCACAAGAGTGATAATCATGAAGTAAACTTATCCTCATTTTACAAGCATGCATCTTCGGTGATAAAATTGATGTAGAAGTGGAATATCAATTAATCCCACTTAACTGGTTGAATCACCCTCTTATCCATTTTGCTTGGTAATTCTATAAGTTCTCCCTCGTTGCCCTCATTACAGAGAGGATGGTTTATGTATTGAAGCATTGCTAAAATCTTGAGCACACTTCGCACCCCACACACCCAAATTAAATCTTGCACAACCATCCCTATCTCATGCTAGACCCCAATCATAACATCCTGCAGGTCCAAATCAAATTTTCATTAGTGAAATGATACCACAGCCTACGCTTGTCCTACCCCAAATAGTCTCAGTTCACGATCATAGAGACCCATATGGTCATCATCCAACCCACTCGTAGGCTTCCAAACACAACATTAGGTAGCCAAATACATCGTAATGCAACCCAATGCAACAAAAATAGCAATAGCAATCAAAACGATGGTAAGATCTATTTACACTTCATGTAGTATTGTTCTCTTCATTCTCTTTTCTACATCTATGGTTTCTAATCTTCATTCACCTTAGGATACCCAATAGGTATTATTGATCGGACACTTTTTACCTATGTGTAAGTATACAGGTCTAAAGCAATCAGACCCAGATGTAGCAACAGACCCGAATGTAGCAACAAACTCTAGAGCCTAATTGTCCTACCCCAGACAGTCAAATATCGCAACCGTTTGTCTCCTATATGATCAGAGCACATGATCGTCGGACCCAAGATGGTCGATTTTCAAACATGAATCTAGGTAATTAGAAGCAGATCCAATGAACACAGACATAGACGTAGTTCTATATGTAGTTATCTAGATCTAGCAAAAGCGATGGTCATGACAAGCCTGCCTTTTAGTGCTATAGCAATGAAAAGACTAGGCACCATCATTATTTATAAAAGAGAAACCAATCCTATAAACGCTTGTATAATCCATGTGAGGGTCAATATTGTAGTCGAATAGAACAAAAGCATACGAAATACAACACATAATACATATTTATTGCTTTCATTTACATATTTTGTATGGTGCATATTTTTATCGTCTACACCATTTAATTGTTTTCTTGGTTGTTCCATCACTTTCTTTTACTATCACATAAACTTTCCCATAATTTTTTTCTTTTGCATCCAACTTAAGTTGTATCTTTTGATTTTTTCTTAGTTTTCAACTACAAATAATGCATCTACATTTTGTTGGTGTATCATTACTATTTTTCAAGTGCACTAGTTCAATAAATAAATATTTTGATGATCATTCAAGCTGAAATGACCTTCCAGTAGTCCACCTTGTTACCTTTCTATGTTTAGATTTCTTAGTAGAAGATTCCCCATAAGTGTGCATTTGGTTAGAATAATTTTTCATTTCCAATATGTGTGCTAATTTTAGGTTTTTGTTCAAGATGTTGCATGTCATTGTTGATAAAATCTTCATGTTGATGTATTTCATCCTTGGAAATATCTTCAAGCAGAGGTTTATTAGGATCAATTGTGTATTCTGCATTCAAAGATGTTCTATATTATTTTTTGAAATTACTTATGAAAATTATTATTCAATAGGTAAAACGGGTATATACCTTGCATCTGTGTAGATTTTGGTGCCTCATTGGATTTCAATGCCTCATTAGATTTCGAGATATGGCTAAAATATTTTAGGATACTCTTTTTTCCAAAATATTTTTCTCCCTTGTTTCCATTGGGAGTTGGAGCCATTGTACCCGCAAAGGAAAATGTTAGAAAAATAATGTGAGATTGAAAAAATTATGACAATTCTACAAGTGCTATAAGGACAACGTGGTCTACTTGTTGTTGATCATCTCCTTTGTTATGCCACCTATCGTCTTCGTTATACCATCGATCATCTTCGTATTGTTATCGTCATCTTCGTAATGCCACCAGTTGTCTTCGTTATGCCATCGATCATCTTTGTTATGCCATCAGTCATCTTCAACTATGTTATTGATCATTATGTCACCTTTCATATTTGATTGAGTATCATTCGTTCATTTTTTTTTATGCGGTCAGGCATCTTTTATTTGTATTCTATTCTCTACATCAAGGCATCATTCATTTATGGTATTTTTTCTACAATCAGGCATCTTTTATTTGTAGTTTTTTCTCTACTACCAGGCATCATTTGTTTGTAGTCTATTCTCTACGAATGGGCATATTTTGTTTATATTTTGTTCTCTATTTATTTTATTCTCTACTATCACTCATTTTTTAGCTTCTCTATTGTTATTCGAGTAGAACCAATGCTTAATGTGTATGATTGTCGCTATCACATTGGGTATATATATTGGGTATATAATAGGCGAATTTGTTAATGTTAATAAAATTATATATAATTTTAAGGTGAAAAGGTCCAAAATCTAGGCGGGAAGGCTAGTGATTTAAAATTTAAATCGTAAAAGTATTCTAATTTTGGGGCGAACCGACCCCAAAAAAAATTTACCCCTAAAAAATTTGGGCGAATGGGCCAACATGCAGGGTCCCCATATTCAACAATTTTAAATTTCAAAAATACTAATATTCATTAATATACGATAATTCACTACTATGCATAAGCCTAAAGTGAGAGTAATCAATATAAAAGGGTTGTTTCTTTTTTATTTCTATAAGGAGAAATACACAAAATCTTGTTGAGAGAGAATTTTAGAGTTGTATAGAGTTTTATTTGATACAATGTAGATAAGAAGTTGGTGACTCTTGTTGTAAAAGTTCATGTTTGAATATGTTATAATTATTCCTGCATGAATGTTGTGTTGAGATATCATCCAAGTTGCATGTTTGAATTTCCACTTTTAGTTTGAATACTTTTGAGTAACCTATTAGAAAATCCATAGGAAGTTTAATCTTGGTTATATTTTTATGAAAAATCTTAAATTAACCTTACATATTTATCATGTATGAGAAAAAATTTGTAAAAATATTTTATGGGTGTATGAGGGTTTTGAGTGGGATGTTATTATTTAAATTTTTATTTTTTACTAGTTGGTTAGTTTTTTTAATTAGCTATACAAGATTTGACATGGTCCCATATGTATTTTTTAATGGTTTATATGGGATTGAAACGAAACCCACCCATATTACATCATCACTATATAGTGGTATTACAACAAATATTGGATGTTATCCATATATCGTTTGGCAAGATTCGAACATGGGCCTCCTTGAAATGTTGAGGAATCTAATCAATTGAGATAATGCCACTTGATTTGATATGGATATGAATAGGCATAGTATTTTACTTTAGATTTATTTTTATAAAGTCTAAAATTAGAATTAATATAAAAAATAGATTTTATTAATGGTCAGCACCTTAGAAAGTTGGCCAAGTTGTTAGAAATATCCTAACAAATTATTGTTAGTTGTTAGGATATTGGTTACAATGTGTATTTGGTATCCATTATGCCTATTTAAAGTTTATAAATCAGTAAAAATATTAATCAAATTTTAAATATTGATCATTGGTATTAGAGTACGCCTAATCAAGATCCTCTAAAGGATATTTATCTATAAGAATTAGCAGAATGGTCTAGAAAGATATGTGCCTAGATGTTGGTCACTGTGTCAAAAATGAGAGACACGAATGACAAAAATCTTCCTAAAAATGTTGAAGAAAACTATTCTAAAATGTTTTCTAATGAAATAGCACCTAGATTCAAACCAATATTTATGGGCCACAAGCACATCTTCTTACCATTAGACGATGTTGCTAATATTTAAGATTTTGAAGGTTTACCTGATGTTGATGAAGACCTTCTTGACAAAATATTTTCTCATGAAGATCATGAAGATATCCTTGATGAAGTTGAAAATGAAGACCCTCTTGATCAAGCTGAATAAATTATCCCTGTCATTGTCTTTTGACTATTTTTTATCCTGTCTCACAGTGTGCCACTATAGTGCACTTGACAAGCTAATGTGATCTAGTGGTCGTTGTCTTCCACTACTTGTTCAGCATTGCCCCCTCTAAAATATGTTAGCCTTGAGAATTATGGTCAACCGCCACCTTGGTCTTCATTACCTCCTCTTTTTGAGCCATGGCCTATCACCCTTTTTTTGTCATTCTTTCATCCCTACGATCGCTTAACATGGCCTGCCACCATCAACTTTGAGAGCTTCCTATGGCCTTATTTCCTTCGACATCGTTAGTTCAATGTTGTTTGATATCTTAATGTGGTGCATATTGACTAGAAAGGAGGCCAAAAATCTTCAAACTACCCACACTAAAAAATTATCATACAAGCAAAGGTAGACATCTTCGTAGAAGGCTACAACACAACTCAGACTCTGGTGGGCTAGATTTGGTGGTCGTCGACTAAAATACATGTATTGTTTCCTGCATCGTGATTACATGATATTTCTATTCACCCTAGGGATATTTTAATTAGTGCAAAATAAGGTGTTCAATGATAGCACAATGTCTAGGTTTCATAAAAAATTTTGTGTCGCATCAAGTTTCCAGCAATGATGGCTCCCCACAATTCAGTGATCAAATACCCCATCTCATGGATCGATTATCCATGGTGAAGAGGTCACACGCACTCTTCTTGAAATATTTTTCAATGATTTGAGCACCATTATTGCATGGATTTCCATTTTAGAGGGATTCCATTGAATGAGATGCATGTCATCTATATGATTTTAACATCACCATGTGGCTTGAATGCCACTCCATGTGACTGCCAAGGCAACATATCCATAAGTAAGTCATGTTGTTTGAAGATAGCCCTAGACAAAGTGATCCTCCACTTGTGGCCCCTCAACCATTTCTTTATTTTTGGAAGGATGAATTCAATAATTTATCTCGAACTATAAATGATGAAAAAATTACCACAAGATCATGATTTCACTTGTCTACTATTGCATCACCAACCACATCGATAAAGCATTTGTTTGGCATTGATGCTTTCCAGCTACACTTAAAATAGCATAGGAACTTCCTGTGAAGTGCCAAGTGGCATGAGCTTATGGCATAAAAAGCTCACTAAGAATCGGTCTTTGGTTGCTTTTTAAAATTTTGGTCGATTATTACCTTTTCAATGGTCACACAAGAACTAGGTGATCCCTTTGTGACAACTAGTCTCTTTGAACCATATCAGATTGCCATACCACTTGAGTCTAGCTAACATGAAGTAGCCATGTGTCTATTTTCAACATCCAAGCATATACTTCCATGAATAGCTAGCATTGACCGTGCTTATTTTTGAATGGCACCTATCATTGGCAAAGACCATTGTAGTGTTTTATATTTTTTGTTTTTCAGTATATCTTATCCCATATTGTTTGCATTATGGTACCATTAGCATTTTAAAAGGGGGAAGACCCCCCATTTAAATCGACCACCTATGGTGGTTTGGGGGCCTCCCACATGGGGTAGCTTAGCCACAATAGTTGTGGGTGCAGGCATCCCATCACATGGTGAAAATTGTTATTAGCATGTTGACTTTCAAAGTCAGACTATGCTTTGGTGGACTTGACACGCACCGTTGACTCTGATTGCTAAGTTATTTCATCCTTCATATTTTTTTAATATGTTATTTTATCCATTGTTGACTCTGATTGCTAAGTTATTTCACCCTTCATATTTTTTTAATATGTTATTTTGTTGAATATTCCTTCAAATATTCTTATTTCAAAATTGTAAAAGGATTTCCCCTTTTATTTTGTTGCCTGGAGAACCTTCTTCTTTTCTTACTCTTTGAGGCATTTTTCTTTTTCAAGCATAGGCTCGCATATAGTCATTGGAAAGCTCTTTTCAAGCTAGTTTCATTCGAACTATTATTTTAATGATACTATATTATTCTTTATTAATCTATGGTGCTCTAAAGTTTAGATTATCTAAACCTACTTTCAAAAACACACTATTGTATATGGAGTGCATTTTCGGTTGAACCCAACACTCTTTCAATCCACCATCATCTTTAGAGAATTTTTTAAAGCAACCCTTCCTTCATAAGACCAATGGCCCTTTCTATGTGATCATTGATATCACCTAGGTACTCCACACATTGGAGTAGTCTTTACACCTTGGTTTTTTTGAACTCAATACTCTTTCAATCCACCATCATCTTTAGAGAATTTTCAAAAGTAGTCCTTCCTTCATAAGACCAATGGCCCTTTCTATGTGATCATTTATATCACCTGGGTACTCCACACATTAGAGTAGTATTTGCCCCCAGTGGCTTTTCTTTTAGTGGACTTTTCAATTGGTTTGTATCTTCACTAGCAAGACTTACAACACTCCTTCGAGTAGCACCACATCAAACACCACTTTCACATTAGCTTTCGCTTCAGCTTCTTAGCTATTTTAGCTTTTGAAGCCTTCTTGTCAATATTATGGCTTTGTAATAAGAAGTGCATGTTTGATGTTACTTGAAACTCCATTCTATGCCTTGATATTCTCTCCCACCTTCTTGTAAAAGCATTGGAGTCCAATGCTTCTATGGTGGAGAGGGATGATATGGATATGAATAGGCATAGGATTTTACTTTAGATTTATTTTTCTAAAGTCTAAAATTATAAATAGTTGACACCTTAGAAAGTTGACCAAGTTGTTAGAAGTATCCTAACAAATTATTGTTAGTTGTTAGGATATTGGTTACAATTTATATTTGGCTTCTATCATGCCTATTCAAAGTTTGTAAATTAATAAAAATACTAATTGGATTTTGAATCTTGTTCATGATTACTAGTTGGTTATTATATAAATAAAATTTTAGTTTTTTTTTTATTTTTCAATTTAATGAAAAATAAAAGAATAATTGTCTTGCATACCAACTTAAGATTGTGTGTAGTAGTCCCTAATCAAACTCACTTGAATAAAAATGTTATTTTAAGTTTTTAGGCTAAACCTTTTAGGTTCAAACTTCTATATTAAGTAACCAAAAATACTTCTTGAGGGAGATCTCCCTTTTCCATGTTACCTTCCTTTAATTCTTTTAAACTATGTTCATATAAGCATTTCATAAATGAATATGATTGTTTTTTTTTTCTTCTCTTTCTAACTTAATTTCAGATCCCATGTTATATTAATAAATATTATGGCAAAATAATTCAAATCATTAACTAGGAAGTTGAAGCTTTGAAAGTGATATCACGTTCGAACGAGAGAATACTATTTCTAGATAAATCAAAGAAGTTTTTATAATTTTATCTTAGAATGGGGCAAGAGGGAGTATCATGTATTGGATGTTATTTATTTCTCTTGGATCATTAAACATTGAAGGAATATAATGACAACATAGGAATTCTAATATCAAATGGTAAAGATAATTAAATTGCCATCTAAACCTACTCACATGCAATTTTATTTTAACTAAATTGGGGAACTAGAAGGACCCAATTGAAGGCTTAATTTGGAGTGAATGAAGAGAAGAGACTTGTTTGATGGAAGTTACCACCAAGGCCATATTCACCTCAAAGTAGGCCCCCCTTGGCATTCAACATAGAAATTCATGGTAAAGTCTAAGCTTAAATAAAATAAAGAATTTCATTATAACAAGAGAATGAAACAAACATTTTACTCAAATTGACAAAAGGAATGAAGAATATTGTTATTTCACTAATGGTTGAAAAATAATGATACACTTTTTTACTAAAATGAAAGTGGAGGTATTGACACTCTCTATAGTTTATTTATTTTGGTGGTGTCCATAGACACTATTATTTAACTAATGATTGAAAAATATCATACACTTATTTTTATTGTGATTTTAAAGTGGAAGTGTTTATACTCTCCATAATACGTTTCATTGATCTAATAATACATTACAAGAGCTATGAATTTAGTGAATAAGAGGTTAGATTAACAAATTATTTTGATATGAGCAGCAGTCTCCCATCAAATTCGCCACTGTAGCAGCCGACACTGTAGAAGCCTGCATACTGTAGCAGCCGCCACTTTAGCAGTCCGTGCACGGTAGCGGTCACAAAAATTTTGGCCCTAAAAAAAAAAAAAAAAAAATGGCAGATTTTGGAGGCAACAAGTTGTGACGGATGGAGCAGCAAGGAGGAGGAGCGAGAGGTCTAGGGGCATCAAACCCTAGGTGTGGGACTTCAGAGGGTAGATCAACAGACGCGGCAAGTGGGGGCTCTGGCGAGATAGCAGCCCCCCAGGCGGAGGATGTGGACAAGGAAGTTCTATTGGAACCGGTCCAAGGGCGTTGGGCGGATGCGGTTGAAGATTTCTCTGAGGGGGACCAGGAATCTATGCGTCAGGATCAAAGGAAGACCCAAGAAGGAGACAAAGAGAAACCTGGCAACTGGAGACCTTCATATCTTAATGCTCTTTGCGGTAAGCAAAAATTATTTGACTCTTGTTTTAATCTAAAATCTGTCAATGGTAGGTTGCACGTCCCGGATTCCTTAGCTCAGCATGTGGCTACGGAGGCCAGAACATCTTTGGTGGCTAAATTTATGGGGGTGAGGCCAGACATGGAAGTCATAAGGAGATGGGCCATCCAAAAATGGCAGCCAAGGGCCGGTATGATGATTAAGGCTTTACCCAGGAGTTTTCTTTTGGTGACATTTCAATGTGAACAGGACATGGAAAGGACTCTCCAAGGAGGTCCTTGGTTTTTTGGGAAAAGGGGCTTGTATCCGAGCGTTGGTCCCCGATTTCAACCCCCGGACTCGGGTCTTGGATTTGGCTCCTATTTGGGTTAAGATGCCGGGATTACCTCGCGCTTCTCGGAATGAACAAATATTGGTCGGGATAGCTACGGAGATTGGAGAACTAATAGCTATTGATCCTGCAACCTTGAGCAAAACAAGACTCCTTTCTACTCGCATGTGTGTGTTGGCGGACTTGAGTAAAGAGCTCCCTAAATCCATTATTTTGTCGTCTATGTTTGGCCTTCATACTCAGGTCTTTGAATATGAAAATATGTCTTTTAAGTGTAGTGTTTGTGGGAAGGTAGGGCACCAGGGTATCCACTGCATTTCCAAGAACCAGCCCCCACTCCAAAATACTGATCCTCAAACCCAAAATAATATCCCTCCCCCGCAGATCTCCATTCCTACCCAACCTGGGCCTCAAGGACGTGGAGCTCGAAATCCGAATATCAGAGACCCTGTTCGCCCTATTGTAAGCAAGAGGCAATGTTTTAACCCTCCTCCAAAAAATTCCTATGCCCCGAAACCCTCTCACAGGGGAGCTGGTCCCTTTGATGGGAACCCTCAAGCTCAACCTGCTCCTAAGATGATACAGCAAGCCTCAGAGCCAAATCACAAAGGAAAGAACCCCATAGATCAATGCCCTGGGGCAAGTAAGTTTGATTGGGTGATACGGGAGGCCTATGGAGGCTCGGTGGAAGTGGTCCCATGTATTGCAGAGGAATTTATGGGAAGAAATTCCAAGGAGATCAACATCCCAGTGGAGAACAGTTTTGATGCATTAAATCATTTGAAGGGAGATCAGATGGACGACCAAGAAGTGGAATCTGAGGTAGAGGAGACTCAAGAGAAGGATTTAGAGGAGAAAAATCAAGAGGGAAGGAGCAGGAAACTAATAATACGGGCAAGGATACTCGGGAGGAAGAGGTGAACCACCAAGATCGGTGTAACCCCAAAGCAGGGAAAAAGAATCTACTAATCAAGAAGCTAAGAGCACGGAATCATCTCCACCATCAAAAAGACCGGTTAACTCTGGAAAGCCGATTGTTACCCCAAAGACCAAGACTGACCTACCTAAGATGGTTACTAGAAGCCAAGTGAATCCCAAGGAACTTCAACCTAGAGCGAGATGTATGGGGATATGGTTCGATAGGAAGAGGGAAACCTAGCAATGTCGCCTTAAGGAAGAAAGAAGCAGAGCGAGGAGTGGCTGATGGCACTCAAGCAGGATTGCTCTTTGGGGCGAAGGCTCGAGGATCCAAAGCCCATAAATGAAGATTCTTTCATGGAATATTCGTGGGAGTAATCCTGCAAAAATAAGAGCTTTGTATGCTCTTAGACAAGAACACAAACCGGATATGATTTTACTGCAAGAAACTAAAATGGAGGAGAGTAGAGTTATTCCTTTTAAGAATAGGACTTGGTGAGAAGCTGAAGTAGTAGGCCAAGAGGCCACTGGAACAACAGGAGGGTTACTGGTTATGTGGAACAAAAATGTGATTGATAGTAGAGTGATTCTGATGTCTAGTTGGTTTATTTGTCTCTTATGTGTGGATAAAACCACGCAGGAAGAGTGGATCTTAACGAATGTATATGCTCTAGTTAGACAGGGACTGAGAAGGGTTCTTTGGAGTCAGCTAGCTGAATTGAGGGAGACGGTCCCCAACTACCCTTGGATTGTGGTGGGGGATTTCAATTGCTACCTTAATCCTGTAGATAAATTGGGGGGCTCTCAAAGAATAACTGCTGATATCTACGAGTTTAGAGATTTTGTTGAGCAACATGAGCTGATGGATGTGGACCTGCGTAGATTCTCCTATACATGGTCTAACAAAAGATTGAAGGAAAACCAAATTCAGATAAGATTAGATAGGTTTCTTCTTTCTCAATAATGCCCGGAGAGGTTTGGGGACTCTTCATTAACAGCACTCCCAAGAATCGGGTCCGATCACAACCCAATTCTGTGGGAAACAAGGGAGGACTCTAAGAAAAGATACATCAGACCCTTTCGATTCGAACTTATGTGGTTCCAACATCAGGATCTCAAGGATCTGGTTGCCCAATGGTGGGAAAAAAAGTATAATGGTTCGAAACTGGCCCAAGTGGCATGTAAACTAAGGAATGTGAAGGCTAACATTAGAGAGTGGAACAAAACTTCCTTTGGCAATATTTTTGTTAAAAAGGTAGAACTAAAAGACAAGATCAATGAACTACGGAGAGAAGTCGAAGTCGGAGCGACTTACGAGAGGATCCGAGAAACCGGGAGAGGGAGTCGTTAGCCGAATACCACACGATGCTAGGATTTGAAGAAACCTTTTGGAGGCGAGAAATCCAGATCGCGTTGGTTAAAGGAGGGTGACAGAAATACAAAGTTCTTCCATGTCTCTACTCTTCGCCACGGGAGTACTAACAAAATTAAGGAGATCAAGATGGCCGATGGGTCTAACACCAAAGATATGGAAGACATAAGGAGGGAAGCGGTTGAGTACTTTAAATCGTTGCTAGAAGATGTAAATTCGACTATTGAAGAAGAGGACTCTCTTTTGGCAGCCATTCCACCCCTCGTAACTGATAATCTTAATGGATTCTTACTTAGTCCTTTCACAAAGGAGGAAATCAAGAAGGTCGTTTTTGACATGGATGGTAACGGCTCCCCGGGACCGGATGGCTTCCCTGCAGCTTTCTTCAGAAGTTTTGGGATATCCTAGGCAATGATGTAGTGGAAGCTATAATTGAGGCTCAAAAGGACATGGAAATCCCAGAAGGAGTTAATGCTACTTTTTTAGTCCTCATCCCTAAACTAGTGGGAGCAATGGAATTTTCCAGTTTTCACCCTATCAGTTTATGTAACACTCTAATGAAGATTCTCACAAAAACAATCGCCAATAGGCTGAAGGTTATCCTTCCTTTCATCATTGATATGAACCAAGGTGGCTTTGTGAAAGGGCAACAAATATTGGATGGTATCATCACAATTCATGAGGTTATTCATTCAATGGTGACTAGTAAGGAAGCAGGTATGTTACTAAAGCTTGATATGAATAAAGCCTACGACCGGGTCTCATGGCGGTTCCTCACCAAGATTTTGGGTAAGTTTGGTTTTTGTCCCTAGTGGATTAAGTTGATTTTTAGTTGTATCTCTACTACAAGATTTTCTGTCATGGTGAATGGGTCACCCTCCAGTTACTTTAAGAGTGAAAGGGGGTTGCGACAAGGAGATCCTTTGTCTCCATACTTGTTTATTATTTTAGCGAAAGCATTGGGTAGGAACATTTCAGCAGCGATGGCAGATGGTCAATTGGAAGGTTTTAAACTAGCCTCAACAGCAGAGCCAGTGTCTCACCAACAGTTTGTGGATGATACAATCATTGTGTCCAAAGCCTCGGTGCCTCAAGATAGGAAGTTGAAGAGAATTCTAACCAAGTATGAGACAGAAGCAGGACAGTACATAAACTATAAGAAGAGTAGCATCTATTTCTTTAACACGCCTGGTGGGAGGGAGGAAAGAATAGCTAACCTCTTCGGTTGTGGAAAGGAGCTTCTACCGACAACTTATCTAGGCATGCCTATGTTCGAAGGAAGAATGAAGGCTACTTTGTGGAACTCGATCATTGACAGGATCTCCAAAAAGTTAGCAGGGTGGAAGGGCGGCCTTCTCAGCTCCACAGGAAAAGCCTTATTAGTTCAAACTACTTTACAGAGCATTCCAATTTACTGCATGTCTCTATTTAGAATGCCTGCAAAGGTCCGAGCTACATTGGAGCTAATTCAACGCAACTTCTTGTGGTCAGGTTCAGAGGAGGAGAGAAAGAGAATTTCGTTGGTAGCATGGAATCGGTGTGTGCAAGCAAGGATCAGGGGGGCCTGGGGTTAAAGAGAATGAAAGAAATGAATCAAGCTCTGATTGGCAAATAGGTATGGAGATTTATCAATAATGATCGATTGGGATGGGTAAAACTTCTTAAGGCAAAATATATCAGAAATAATCAGGACTTCCTGAAAGCTGATAATCTTCCTAGAGGATCCTATTTTTGTAAATGTTTGCTCGAATGTCGGGAGGTAGTCAGCAAAGGCATCAGATGGAGAATTGGTAATGGAAGACAAGTGGACTTTTGGAAAGACCCGTGGTTGGAAGAGGCCCCTCTGAAAGATAACTTAGACCTTCAGGTCCTCCAACATAAACTTTCGAAGGAAATGGGAGGAAAAGTAGGGGATTTTATTGTTGTAGCACAGGAAACTTCTTCTTGGAAGAAAATCACAGTTCATAATCTATCAGATCAAGAGAAGGTGGCCCTAACCAAACTCAATGATGCTTTAAGGGTGTTCTCGATCATTCCTGGGGGAGGAAGAGACAAGGCGATTTGGGGCAAAACTACAAGTGGGATCTATTCAGTAAAAGCGCCTATAAGTTAATCCACTCAGGATTCAATGGCTGGACTCCGACTTCTATTATTTGGTTAAATAATTTAACCCCAAAAATAGCTTTCTTCTTTTGGTTGGCGAGTTCAAAATAAGATCCTGACAATAGATAATCTGCAAAGGAGAGGTTTCCAATTCATCAATCGATGTATCTTGTGTGAGAAAGCAATAGAATCACGTAAGTCATATATTTCTAACTTGTGATTTTTCTTGTAGAGTCTTCCAAATGATCCTGTTCAAATTTCATATAGATTGGGTCTGTCCAAATAGCATGTCCGACTTACGCATACGGTGGGCTTCCCCCTTCGGGCAAAGCTTTTGACTTGGCTCTGGAAGCTCAGCTTACCCCATTTTTTATGGGGGATATGGAATGAGAGAAATAAGAGAGTATTTAAAGGACGTAAGAAATATCCTAGGTTATGTGGTAATAAAATAATCAGAGCTTTGAAATAAAACTGGAAAACTTTCTTCTTCAAAAATGAGACCATGTCTCTAAGGGAAAGGAGGATTTTGCGGAACTGGGGAGAGGAACTTCCAGACCTAGACATTACAACCAACCCACGGGATGGTTTCAAGTGGATACCCCCACACAAAAGTGGGTTAAGTTTAATTTTGACGGGCAGACTAAAGGAAATCCGGGGCTGCAGGAGCGAGGAGGAGTTTTGAGAAATGAGGAAGGAAAAGTGGTCCTTGCCTTTGCAGAGCCTTTGGGAACTCAAACAAATCATTTTGCGAAGCTCAGAGCATGCATGCAGGCAATGAGAATTGCCAGACTTGAGGGTTATAAGGAAGTTATCTTTGAAGGGGATTCGCTTAATATAATCAAGGCAATTAAGGAGGATAAAGACCCCAGTTGGACCATATTGGAGCTTATCCTAGAAGCAAAGATTCATAAATCTCATTTGGTTAATGCTCGAATCCAACACACCTTCAGATAAGGGAACCAGGTGGCGGATCTAATGGCAAATATTGTAGTTTCTATTGGGGAGATGCAAATTTGGAAGGATAACTTCCCTCAAGAACTATTGGTGTTGGCTTCTAGAGAAGAGCTAAGATCAAACTTGTTAGAGCATCAGGAGATCAGAGGGGCTGATGATGAGTAATCCGACAGATGGAATTAGGCAAAAAAGGCATCCCATTTGCTGGGGCCTGGGAGGTGACAAGTGTACAGTACAGCAACCTAGTGTTAGTAAGTGCTAGGTGTTGTTTGGTTTTTTTTTATCCTGAATAGTCAAGCGACAAGTATAGGACTGTGGACTCTAAGTATGGCTTAATGTGAGTCTTAGAAAGATCCATTTTGTATTTTGATTATACGGGCTTGATGCTAGAACCAGCCCATTTTGACTTTGTAAAAGGTTTGTGGACCTTATAACCACCTCTACCTTATACCAAAAAAAAATACATTACAATTTAACATATTATTATTTTATTAATTTATTCATAGAAAACTTTAGAAAGTGAAGATGGGCTTATAGAACTTTTATAAAATAATAAAATATTACAAATTTTATTATGATCAAAGCGAATGATTTCACATATCAATATCCCTTTTAATTTAAATAGGGGACATAGAAAGAAGATGTTATTAGATATCTCTCCTTAATAGGATTTCTTCATCATTAAGATGGTCTTGTAATTAGAAAAATAAGACCTTCAACATGGCCTTAGTGAAGATATCATCAAATTATAAATCTGAAAAATGGAGCTTAGGATCCATCGTAATTCTACAAAAAGTTTATCTAAATACCTATCTAATACCACATAGTAGGCATAACCAACATACAAAATTAAAAATCCATGTGCTCTAAAAAATACTTAAAATGCTATTGTATGACAAAGTTGTGCCCTTTAAAAGCATATCCTTAAAAATAGACCTTGGCTCACATTCTCAATAAAATCAAAACTTATTATTCTCTACAAAAAAATGATCTTATTGTGTGGTATAATACATCTCATCAAAAAGAGTTTTTTCTGCTGCTAATTACACCCTTCTACTTGATGATTTAAACCATTGGAAAGAAGACTCTTAGTTTATTTGGACAAATTGTTTATATATAGAAAAACAAATTTATTTATTGTGTGCACATTTATTGCCTCATATTTGACTTAAAGTTTAAGATCCTAAAATTAAATATTAGAATAAATATACTAAACCAAGACTCTATATAATTTATTTTATATATTCCGAAATGCAAACTTTTTCCTAAAAATCATGATTGTTTAATTTCTATTGTCACTTATTGGATTATAAATGTATCACTATCCCATGATTTATTCACTTATGAATTGAAGGCAGGAGATAATTCCTTGCATCCTCATAGTCCAATATTGAGAGTCATCTATGATACTTAAGGTTCTACCAAAAAAAACTATATATGCATTGAGGTTGTCCATTTAAAAATAGTTAGTATAATTGATAATATTTTATGATTTCATAAGTTGTAAGTTTACTGCAATGGTAAGGGCTTTGGCTTCTCTTTGAGAGGGCCAAGTTTCAAACCCCATTCAGTATGAGGGGACCATGACCCCTCATAAAAACATGTGTAAACTCATTGAAAAAAATATTTTGTGATTTCATCCCTGATTAAACAAAATAAAATAATATTAGCATGGGGCTTTGCTCTCTAAAATAAGGAAATAATGGAAGAGTTGCAAAAATATCTCTTTTAATTCTAATGCCCATTGTTAATGCTTAGACCTGGTATTTGGACAAGGGCTCGTACCACTGAATGCATTATCCTTTGCATGTCTGAATCAGGTAGGCATTAAGACTATTTATAGTTTTTCATAGATATTTATCTTAAGATATTATGCTTCTTCTTTTTTTGGTTTCATCTACTTTTGTTTTTTCTTCCATGGTTTGTCCATGAATGTAATAGAGGAAGGTGAGCCAAGAAATAAAATATCTAAGATTTTAGCAAGGATTTTCTCTTTTGGCTCAAATTAGAGTTTGATCACCTATGAAGCCCTATCATGGCAATGCAGGATATCCCTCCCTCCAAATCCTCCTTTCAGGATGTTACCATGATGACTATATCCATACTTAATAATATCGACCATGGCTCTTTTTCCTTGTTCTCACTACCTCCTATGTTCGACAAGTCAAAACTAGAAAATATGACCAAAGCTTTGAAGGCAAGGAGGCCACAATAGTCCCAACCAAGTAACAAAGGCTACTTTATTCCTAATTTGGATACTGCTCCAATGGTGGAGATTCCTTTAGACTATATTCAAAGACTGATCCTCACCCTAACTAAGAGAGCTCTTGCTTGTAAATTTATGGGTATTTGGACTAGCCCAATAGTTATTCAAAGATTAATCACCTCTTGTTGGGGATCTAAAATATCTATCTATGAATTCATGATGGCAGGGAGAGGGTATTTCATAGTTATTTTATCCTCCATAGAGGAAATATATGTAATATTTCAAGGAGGGTCCTAGTTCCTTGGATCAAGCCCTCTCTACATGATCCCTTGGTTAGTTAGTTTTAACCCACAAGTGGAAGAACTAGAAGAATTCTCAATTTGGGTAAGACTATCTTTTTACCCCTACATTTATGGAATAAACAGACTCTTAAGATGATAGGTAACTCTATTAGCACATTTGTAGATTGGGCTCCTCCAAAGGTCAATAATGCTACTTGTCTTAGGTTGTGTGTTCAAGTCAATCTGAAAAAAGGCTTCCTAAAAACATAGGTATCAAAGTCTTGCACTGGATCCATACCTAACCACTAGATTATGAGCACTTTAAATATGTTACCTATCATCAATATGGTTATTTCTCAAGGAACTATCCCACTAAGGTACAACAAGAGACAAAGAAGAAGGATCAAGAATTTCAAACAATAAGAAGAAAATATTGAGAATATCTAGACGTAGAAGGAGGTCTCAACCACAGCCAAAAAGAAAAAATAATAATAAGTTCTCTATTTTATCACAAAATAAGGAAGAGAAACATCCAAGGCCATCTAAAAAATGGAAGATCCATCAAATCCTAGATCAAAAGCAAACTACCAAAGAAAACCTTCAGGAAGAGGAGATTAAAGAAATAGAAGAGACTCAGTTAGCAACAACAATGATTCCAAGAGGTACCCTAGCCACTAAATATTTTACTAGAGAGAGGAAATATAATCAAGAGGTAAGAAAAAAATAAGCAAATATAGAGATTCAAAAGAAAGCATAGACAACCTTAGACTTTAGCAAGGCTAAGAAGCCACTTAATAAATGAAGGTTCTATCATGGAATGAAAGGGGATTGGGTAGTCCCTTGAAAAACATCTAAGTCAATTAATAGCCCAATAGAATCCAATGGTTATCTACATTCAAGAAACTAAATTGACAAAGCAGTTAGCAAGAACATAATGGAAAAATATATGGAGATCCTTAGACCTAGAAGCAATAGATTCATCAAGTGCCTCATGGAGGCTTCTCCTTTCATGGGATCCATAGGCCTTTATATATATTAATAAAACAAGACACTCAAATTGGATAGCAACTTCTTTCTATTCTCCACAAGGACAAACTTGGACCATAGTCAATTTTTATGGAACAAATAACTTAATCTTAAAACAAGAGGCTTGGAAAAGTCTTCAACACTAGATTTGTTAGGAAAGACCCCCAAATTTAATTATATCAGGGAACTTGAATGTGACTTTAACCCAATGGGAGAAAAAAGGAGGTATTCCCTCAAAATACCATTCTAAGGACCCGGTTATGCAAATTATAATTGAGTAGAAATTTCAGGACATAATCGCCAAAAATGGAAAATTTACATGGACAAATAGAAGAGTTGGGGTTAAATTCATTATAGAAATATTAGATAAATTTTTGATACAAGAAGATATACTATTCATGTATCCACTTGTATCAAGTGGCATATTTCAAAGTTTGGTCTCAAATCATAATCATATATATTTGGATACGAGTGATGGTGCTCTTGGAAAAAGGAAAATTCCTTTCAAATACAATCTAGAATGAATGGAGCATGAGGAGTTTGAACCTTTAGTAGAAATTATCTAGAAGTATCATGTCTATGAAAACAATCCCAAGAGGTATGGAAAATGAAAATTTTCAATCTCAAAAAAGCCATTAGAGACTAGATTACCAATAATACTAAAGTTCAAAATAGATTAAGCATGTTGCTACAACATATGGAGGAAGTAGAGTAAGAGATAGGTGATTAGCCTCCAATATCTCAATAAGAAGATAGAAGACTTTAATTGAACCAAGAAATAGATCAATATTTTAGAGAAGAAGAGGCACATTGGAGACTTCGATCAAGAATGATCTAGCTCAAGAAAGGAGACAAAAACACAAAATACTTTCATCTAAAAACAATGTAGCACTACCAATGAACTACAATCAGAGACATTCAAAAAATTAAAAAAAAAATTGTTTTGATCAGGAAGTCACAAGGGAACTAGGAAGAGATCATTACTTGCCCTTTATCACAAAGAAAATAGTAAATTAGCAAGCTTAGGGTATTCTTTTGAATAACAATCCTCCTTTGTTAAAAATAAAGATAAAGAAGATCTCTCTTTAGTAGTAACCAAAGAAGAGTTGAAAGAAGTTATGTGTTCACTGCCTAAGGATAAAGCTCCAAAACCACATGGCTTCACCAATAATTTGTATTAGCAGATTTATGAAATTATAGGAGATGACCTGATAGCAATGATAGAAGAGATAAAAATAAGAGGTAAGTTATCTAGGGAAATCGACTCCACTTTCTTAGCTTTAATTTTTTTTTAAATGCAATTATTTTTTATAGATTCAGACCTATATGTTTGTGCAATTGCTCTTATAAGATAATGATTAAAATAATAGAATATAGAATAAATAGGAATATTAATGATTTGATAGAGTCAAAATAGGAGGTTTTTATTCCAAAGAAACATATATATGACAACATTATAATGATTCATGAAGCCCTACACTTAAGTTCCAAGTATAAAAATAAAAGAATAGCAATTAAACTTGATATTTCTAATGCCTTTGATAGAGTAGACATTGGCTTTTTAACACAAGTGTTAGCCAAATTTGGATTTCTAGCTCAAATGATAAACTGGATAAGAGCTTGCATAGAGGGACCTTGGATAGCCCCTCTAATAAATGGGGAACCTACTAACTTCTTTAAATCCACTAGAGGATTAAGGTAAATATGTCCTCTCTCCCCTTACCTTTATATCCTTCTAGCTCAAACTTTAGGGAGGACCCTAGCCAAATTGCGAAGAAGGAAAGAAATATTTGGAATTAGAGCAATTTCAAGATATAGAACAATCACTCATACTTAATTTGCAGATGATACTATTTTACAAGGGGAAGCCATAAAATTGAATGTCAAGTTGATGAAAGAAGTTTTAGATTGCTTCTCTTCAGCCACTGGGGCAAATATAAACACCCAAAGAGTAAATTTTAGACTATAAATACTTCAACAGTAGAAGAAAATATTTTATCTCAAATTTTGGGATTTTACAAAGGTAGTGATACCTTTAACTACCTAGGTGTTCCTTTGGGCTTCCATTAAAAATAAATAAATAAATAGCAAGAAACTTGGAATGTAATTCTAGAAAACATGTCAAGGAGAATACAACAATATAGAAATGGTTAGTTGAGTTTGACTAGAAGAATTATTTCAATCAAATCAGTATTAGCAAGTCTTCCCATATATTAATTGTCGGTGTATCATGCACCCTTATATATCTTACAAAAGTTAGATTCAATGTTAAAAACTTTCCTATGACAAGGGGGAAGGCAATCAAATAGGAAAAATTTCTATTTGGTCAATTGAGAGAATATTATGAAACCAAAGGAGCAAGGAGGCCTAGGAATCAGAAAAACAACAATTATTAACAAGGCACTAAGTGCTAAGATACTTCAGAATCTTCTCACTCCACCAGACTCTCCATGGAAGCAAATATTAAAATACAAATGTATGAACAACTCTAATGAATCTAGCTCATAAAAAGTGTGAAAAATATAGTATGCTTCTCCTCAATTTGGAAACATATTGTGAAAGCCAAAGATATTATATTAAATCATATCTCTTGGCTTCCAAGGGATGGTAAACAAAATAATATATGGAATGATCTAGTCTTGGGAGGACCTCCAATTATTAAGAATTATTTTCCAAAAATAAAAGTAGACCCAAAAGTTGGGTGTTAAATCTCTTAGAAGCTTAATTGAATAGGTGAGATATCCACCTTTGCCATATATTGACAAACTTATGGAGATAGTTACACATCCAAATTAAAAATATTGAAATTTCTTCCCAAATTCTAGATTATATGGGGCTCTATTAGTGGGTTAGGTGTTTACATAGTCAGCCAAGGGGTGTTATTACAACAACAAGATCAGAAGAACTCAACCATATCTAAGGTATAAATTACAAGGTTCCCCCCAAACTTCAGACCTTTCTTTTCTTGGTGCTCCAAAACAAGATTCTTCTTGGAGACAACCTCATTAATATGAATATCATGGGGTCTTATATTTGTCATAGGTGTCTGAAGAAAAATGAAACAATATCATATCTATTCTTTCAATGTATAGGAGCAGTTAAAATATCCTAAATTTTGGGTCATATTTTAGAACAATCAAACCTCCAAAGATAAAGTTCCCAATACTTGTCTTTGATGAAGCCTCTAAATCAAACCCAAACCATACAACTATGGTGTGATACTAGTGGCACCACACTATGAAATCCTTCAGTTTAAAATCACTTTGGAAAAAACAACCAATAATAATACAAAATTGATAGGCTATGAAATGGGACAAAAATTAGCTCAAGAATAAGGTATTAAACAACTTCATGTGTATGGTAATTCTATACTTGTGATTGTTGGACATTTTGAGTGATAAGTTGTCATTGATGTCAAGAGTGAGTGGTCATTGATGTCAAACTTTCAGCACCAATCAATGGCAGTTTTAGTTGGCAACATCCGTTTCGGTTTCAGTTTCAAGATCCGGTTCAAGGAAGTCAAATGAGGTCCAAAGTGCAAGAAAAAGCCCAAATAAATAATATTATAATATTCTTTTATAATATTATGCAAAGGAAGTTTAAAATTAATTATAAATTAATTTATTAGTTAATTTACTTAACTTATAAAGTTATTTAAATTAATTATATTAATTATAAATTAATTTAAGCTAAGGTTAAATAACCCTAAGGTGGGTTATCAAATTTAATATTCAAAATTCGATTTTGAATAAAGCACCGATGTGAGGAGAAATTAAAAATGTGTATATAAGGGGGAACTCCCACCCTACCAAACCTTACCATGCCTTCGATAATTATTGCGAGCTTTAGAATTGTGAGCCTTACGAATTGCGCTGCATCCAAAGCAAGGAAAGAGTGTGCAAGTTTCGTGAGAAATAGACGGTGAGTGGAGGCATAAGAGGAAGGGGCTCTACCTTCCTTCACGTGGGCATTAGTAGCCCACGCGGTGGGCTCCCAAGCGCTAAGGCGCTTAGGCTAGAGGAGATGGCGGATCGAATCTCGTCGAATCCCCTTTTGGGGAAGAAAGAGGTATGCTTGGAAATTGGTCACCAAAATTTTTGGGAATATAGTTTGGGCATTTAAAAATTAATTTTTGCATATTTAAATTGGTTCTAAGGTTGCTAAAGGAGTTATAAGGGTTTTTGCAAAATTAAATTTTTAATGTTGTTTGCTCAAATGTTTTGAAAATATTGTAAGGTGTTTGGTTGATATTTTTATGGTGTTGGATATTATTTTAAGTTGGAGTTTATAAGGTGTATCAAGGAAATTATCTTTATGTATGTTATGATGAGTGTTATTTTTAAAAGGGAGCAATAAGGCATAAATTGAGTTGTGATTGTTTTATGTCCAAGGAATATTTTTGAAAAGTGTTGAAGTAATATTGTTGTGTCTAACCATTGGAATTGGAAAGAAGAAAATTGTGATTAAGACAGGTTTTCTAAAGGCACTTCTACATCCAACAAAAGGTATGGGCATATTCTTCCTAGTGAGTGATTGTTGAAAATTGTGAATGGAAAGTTGGAGTGAAAAGGATTGTTTGGTTTGCATTGTTGAGAGTGTTTTGAATTAATGCTTCAAGGTTTTCTGGAATTAAGAGTTGTTGATAAAACCTTATTTTATAAGCATTGTTGTTGAAGTGAGTTGTTGAGTGAAGAACTTGAACTAGGGTTTGGAAAGAACATGAGTATCATTGTTATGTGAGATTGGTTGAGTAGAGTTGGTTGAGCCTAGTCAAGTGAATGTGTGAAGTGATTGTTCAAGTTTTATGAAATAAATTATTCTATATTCTGAATTGAGTTGAGAAAGTGATTGAGTATTGAGGTGAATGTGAAGCATATTGAGTCTCTAACAATTCTCTATATGTTTCTAAGAGAGTGATTGAAAGTGATTGAGCATTGTGATGAATGTAGAGCATATTGAGTCTCTAACAATTCTCTTTATGTTTCTATGAGATTGGACAAGTTCTAGTGTGATATTGTTGGATAGATTTGAGGTAAGTCTTAGAGAAGACTTGTGGATAGATTTATGTGAGCTTTTGTGGAAGCTTACAATACATATTAGAGGATAGATTTTGGTATAGATTTGAGGATAGGTTTGTGCTATATCAGAGATAGATTGAGGATAGATTTGAGGATAGGTTTGTGCCAGATCAAAGATAGATATTGAGGATAGATTTGTGCTAGATCGAAGGACTATGTTTAGTGTAGATTTGAGATAGATCTTTGGAGGTGATAGAGTATAGAAGATGATAGTCTCTAGTGGATAGATATCCATTAGCTAGGGTAGTGAGGACATGTGTCTTCAATGGATAGAGATCCATTAGCTAGAGTAGTGGGGCAATAGTTCTTCTAGAAGATCACTAGTCAGAGCTTAAGGAGAAAGGAGTTCTCCTATGGATAGAGATCCATGAACTTGATTAGGGTATTGGTGTCTCCTTTGGATAGAGGTCCATAAACATTGTAGGGAAAGGATTCCCAAGAGAATTTATTTGAGAAAAATTTATAAGAAATATTTTCTCCGTGGAGTAGCCCACATTGGGTGAACCACGTAAAATCATGTCTCTCATGTGTGTGATGCTTTGTGTGATGTTTACTACTTTAATATTGTTGATGTTATCATTTGGATTAAAAGGCAAAAATTTTTATCTTATACTGTTCACCCCCCTCTCAGTATAAGCACATGTTCTTCAATTGGTATCAGAGCAGGTCTCTCCATGAAAAGACTAACAACTTGGAGGAGGATCCATCATTAACACACATGACTTTAAAAAATGAAGAGGAGACTATGTTTGATATAAAAGAGGAATTCTTTGTTGCTCTCAGAAAGTTGGAAAGAATTAGAGAGAAGAATTCAAGCTTGAAGGAACAAATTCAAGAGGATGAAGAAGCAAGGATGGAACTTCTACAAAATCTCACAGAACTCAAGATAAGGGTGGAAGAAGGAAAGAAAATTGAGCAGGATATGACAGATCTGTTAAGAGCAAGAGAAACAGAATGTGAAATATTGGAAGCAAAAATTGTTTATCTAAGGAATGAAGTTGAAAGGACCAAGGTACTACAAGATGTAGAGGATAAGAAATCAAAAAGGGAATCAAGTCTTCAAGAAGCAGAAACTTCAAACAAGGATAAGCAAGCAAAGGATATCAGAAAGGAAGAAAGCAAAGAAGAACCTTGGATGAGAGTTAATCACAAGAGGAGGAATACTCCACCACAATCTCAAGGGCATCCAAACAGGTTACATAATTTCTTCCATGGTCATTGCTTTTCTTGTAATAAATATGGTCATAGAGTTGTACACTGTATTAGTCATGCAAGAAACAATGTCAATAGAAATTTCAATTCTTTTGCACCTCTTATGGATAATGATATTATATGTTACAAATGCAATAATTTTGGGCACAAGGCTAGATGGTGTAAAATGATACTTCCTGAGTCTAGTAAAAGAAAAACAGATTCAACAACTAGGAAAGATGAAAGGGGAAATGTAAAAGCTAGATCAATGTTAGTTCAAACAACCCTTCATGCTCAGGATAAAGAAGAACAATGGTATCTTGATAGTGGTTGCTCTAGTCACATGACAGGAGACAAAGACAAATTCATTGTATTAAAAGAAACCAATAGAGGATCAGTAAGTTTTGGTGATAATGGATCAGCAAGGATTGGTGGAAGAGGAACTCTGAGTTTAGATAATGGGAAAACAAGAACAGAAAATGTGTTGTATGTTAAAGGGTTAAAACATAATCTGTTAAGTGTAAGTCAACTTTGTGATCAAGGGCATATGGTTACATTCCATCCAGATAGATGTGAGATAAGAAAATCAAAAACTAGAAAAGTCATTGCCAATGCAAGAAGAACTCCAAACAATCTATACATGCTTAGTGAGATCAAAGGGGAAAAGTGCTTTCTATCACAAGAATATGAGAGTTGGTTGTGGCATAGAATATTGGGTCACTTGAATTTTGACAACATAGTCAACATAAGCAATAAGCAGACTGTCAGAGATTTACCCAAAATAAAAAGGCCACAAAACACAATCTGTGCACCTTGTCAACATGGAAAGCAAACTAGAACAAGCTTTAAGTCAAAAGGATATATGTCATCTGAGCCATTGAGTCTAATACATACTGATCTATGTGGTCCTACTAGAACATAGAGCATTCAGGGTGAGAGTTACTTTATTCTATTTATAGATGATTACTCAAGAATGGTTTGGGTAGATTTTCTGAAAGAGAAATCAGAAGCTTTTGAAAAGTTCAAAACATTTAAGAAACTGGTTGAAAATGAAATCGATAAGAGAATTAAGTGTTTGAGATCTGATAGAGGAGGAGAATTTACCTCAAATGAGTTTGTAGAGTTTTGTGAACAACATGGGATTAAGAGAGAATATTCAACAGCAAGAACTCCTCAACAAAATGGAGTAGTTGAAAGGAAAAATAGAACTATTGAGAATATGGCTAGAGCTATGTTAAATGAGTCTAAGCTCTCAGATGGATTTTGGAGAGAAGTAGTCAACACAATAGTATACATAATCACTAGGGCTCAAATGAGGGTAAACCATCACAAGACTCCATATGAGCTTTGGAAAGGAAGACCGACCACTGTAAAACACTTCAAGATTTTTGGAAGCAAGTGTTACATAAGAAGAGAAGATCAAAACTTAGGCAAGTTTGATCCTAGATGTGATGAAGGAATTTTCCTTGGTTATTCCTCAAAGAGTAAAGCCTATAGATGCTTCAACAAGAGAACACACACTATTGTAGAAAGTATAAATGTAACAATTGATGAAAAGATAGATTCAAGAGAACCAGTTCAACAAATTGTGTATCAGGAAGATGGAAGTTGTCAAGAAGAGTTTCATGAGGAATCAGATGAAGAAGAAGAAGAAACACAAAAGCTTCTTCCTAAAACTCCATCTAGGTATGTACAGAAGCATCATCCAAAAGAACAAATCATTGGGAATCTAGATGTAAGACAGACAAGGAGAAGGATAATAACACCATCTCAACAAGCAAATTTTTCTTTGCTATCTAAGATTGAGCCAAAAGACTTCAAACAGGCAAGTGAAGATGAGTTCTGGATCAAGGCAATGGATGAGGAATTAGATCAGATAGAAAAAAGCAAGACTTGGGAACTTGTCCCATGACCAAAGGACAAGAATGTGATTGGCACAAAATGGGTATTCAAAAATAAGCTAAATGAAGATGGACAAGTAGTAAGGAACAAAGCAAGGTTAGTATGCAAAGGCTATGCACAGGTAGAGGGAATTGATTTTGATGAGACATTTGCTCCAGTTGCATGACTTGAAGCCATAAGAATATTTTTAGCTTTCTCAAGTTTTAAAAACTTCAAAGTATATCAGATGGATGTTAAGTCAACATTTCTAAATGGTGTTCTAGAAGAAGAAGTGTACATTGAACAACCAGAGGGATTCATGTTAATAGATAAACCAGATTATGTATGCAGATTGAAAAAGGTATTGTATGGTCTAAAGTAGGCTCCTAGAGCATGGTACTCAAGACTAGATAAGTATCTTTAGGAATAGGGATTCAGAAAAGGAATAGCAGATAACAACTTATATATCAAAAATGAAGGGAATAATCTACTAATTGTGGTTGTTTATGTTGATGACATCATTTTGGGGGGAAACAATGATAAGATGTGTAAAGAATTTTCTAAGAACATGCAGAATGAATTTGAGATGTCTATGCTTGGTGAGTTGTCTTTCTTTCTTGGACTTCAGATTTCACAATCAGAGAAAGGGGTGTTTCTCTCACAAACCAAGTATATAAAAGAAATGTTAAAGAAATTTAGGTTAGAAGATTGCAAACCGGTAAGTACTCCCATGGTCACAGGATGCAAGTTAAGTAAGGATGATGAATCTTTCGAGGTAGATCAGAGACTATACAGATCTATGATTGGCAGCTTATTGTATGTTACAACTACAAGACCAGACATAGTACAATCAGTGGGATTAGTGGTAAGGTTTCAAGTAACACCTAAGGAAACACATGTGGTAGCGGTAAAAGAATTCTCAGGTATCTAAAAGGGACTATGGATTTTGGGCTTTGGTATCCCAAAAGTGATAGTTTCACACTCACAACATATACATATGCATATTGGGCTGGCAACATTGATGATAGGAAAAGCACAAGTGGAGGAGCATTCTTTCTTGGAGACTGTTTAGTCTCTTGGCTAAGTAAGAAGCAGGTTTCAATATCCTTATCTACAATAGAAGCAGAATATATTGCAGTAGTAGCCAGTTGTACATAGGTATTATGGATGAAGTGAACTCTAGAAGACTTCAAGATAAAACATGATCATCCTATTCCCATACTATGTGATAATACAAGTGCTATAAGTATCTCAAAAAATCTAGTGATGCACTCCAGGACAAAGCACATTTCGATTAAGTATCATTTTTTGAGAGAACAGGTGATAGATAAATAGGTCAGGTTAGAATATGTTACTACAAAGGAATAGATAGCAGATATTTTCACTAAGCCACTTTCAAAGGAGACCTTTGAGTATCTTCGAGGAAAACTGGGAGTAAGACTCCCACCCTAGAATTAACCACCTCAAGAGGAGGTGGGGGAGGGGCTAAGCTAAGAGATTCATTCTTAGCCCCGAGCCCCAAAGGTGACCCTTTGCCATTGATGTCAAAGGGGAGAGATTTGAGTAAGGGGGAGAGATTTGGTTTAAGGAGAAAGCATTGAGTCAGGGGGAGCAGTTTCCTAAGGGGAGCAGAATAGGAAAAAGGTCAAGATTTGGTAAAAATAATTTGGGTTGCCATCAATGACAAAGGGGGAGATTGTTGGAAATTTTGAGTGATAAGTTGTCATTGATGTCAAGAGTGAGTTGTCATTGATGTCAAACTTTCAGCACCAGTCAGTGGCAGTTTCAGTTGGCAACATCCATTTTGGTTTCAGTTTCAAGATCCGGTTCAAGGAAGTCATATGAGGTCCAAAGTGCAAGAAAAATCCCAAATAAATAATATTATAATATTATTTTATAATATTATGCAAAGGAAGTTTAAAATTAATTATAAATTAATTTATTAGTTAATTTACTTAACTTATAAAGTTATTTAAATTAATTATTAATTAATTAATTATAATATAAATTAATTTAAGCTAAGGTTAAATAACCCTAAGGTGGGTTATCAAATTTAAAATTCAAAATTTGATTTCGAATAAAGCACCGCTGATGTGAGGAGAAATTAAAAATGTGTATATAAGGGGGGAACTCCCACCCTACCAAACCTTACCATGCCTTCGATAATTATTGCGAGCTTTAAGAATTGTGAGCCTTACGAATTGCGTTGCGTCCAAAGCAAAGAAAGGGTGTGCAAGTTTCGTGAGAAATAGATGGTGAGTGAAGGCATAAGAGGAAGGGGCTCTACCTTCCTTCACGTGGGCATTCGTAGCCCATGCGGTGGGCTCCCAAGCGCTAAGGCACTTAGGATAGAGGAGACGGCGGATCGAATCTCGTCGAATCCCCTTTTGGGGAAGAAAGAGGTATGCTTGTAAATTGGTCACCAAAAATTTTGGGAATATAGTTTGGGCATTTAAAAATTAATTTTTGCATATTTAAATTGGTTCTAAGGTTGCTAAAGGAGTTATAAGGGTTTTTGCAAAATTAAATTTTTAATGTTGTTTGCTCAAATGTTTTGAAAATATTGTAAGGTGTTTGGTTGATATTTTTATGGTGTTGGATATTATTTTAAGTTGGAGTTTATAAGGTGTATCAAGGAAATTATCTTTATGTATGTTATGATGAGTGTTAATTTTAAAAGGGAGCAATAAGGCATAAATTGAGTTGTGATTGTTTTATGTCCAAGGAATATTTTTGGAAAGTGTTGAAGTAATATTGTTGTGTCTAACCATTGGAATTGAAAAGAAGAAATTGTGATTAAGACAGGTTTTCTAAAGGCACTTCTACATCCAACAAAAGGTATGGGCATATTCTTCCTAGTGAGTGATTGTTGAAAATTGTGAATGGAAAGTTGGAGTGAAAAGGATTGTTTGGTTTGCATTGTTGAGAGTGTTTTGAATTAATGCTTCAAGGTTTTCTGGAATTAAGAGTTGTTGATAAAACCTTGTTTTATAAGCATTGTTGTTGAAGTGTGTTGAGTTGAGTGAAGAA
Organism: Wollemia nobilis; assembly: GCA_028583015.1. Lineage (NCBI taxonomy): Eukaryota > Viridiplantae > Streptophyta > Pinopsida > Araucariales > Araucariaceae > Wollemia > Wollemia nobilis. The sequence goes on along the minus strand of JAQPPZ010001711.1, from coordinate 1,199,792 downwards.
CTTGAACTAGGGTTTGGAAAGAACATGAGTATCATTGTTATGTGAGTTGCATTCATGAGTGATTGGTTGAGTAGAGTTGGTTGAGCCTAGTCAAGTGAATGTGTGAAGTGATTGTTCAAGTTTTATGAAATAAATTATTCTATATTTTGAATTGAGTTGAGAAAGTGATTGAGTATTGAGGTGAATGTGAAGCATATTGAGTCTCTAAAAATTCTCTATATGTTTCTAAGAGAGTGATTGAAAGTGATTGAGCATTGTGATGAATGTAGAGCATATTGAGTCTCTAACAATTCTCTTTATGTTTCTATGAGATTGGACAAGTTCTAGTGTGATATTGTTGAGCAAGATTTGAGGTAAGTCTTAGAGAAGACTTGTGGATAGATTTATGTGAGCTTTTGTGGAAGCTTACAATACAGATTAGAGGATAGATTTTGGTACATATTTGAGGATAGGTTTGTGCCAGATCAGAGATAGATTTGAGGATAGGTTTGTGCCAGATCAAAGAGAGAGATTGAGGACAGATTTGTGCTAGATCGAAGGACTGTGTTTAGTGCAGATTTGAGATAGAGCTTTGGAGGTGATAGAGTATAGAAGACGATAGTCTCTAGTGGATAGAGATCCATTAGCTAGGGCAGTGAGGATAGGTGTCTTCAGTGGATAGAGATCCATTAGCTAGAGTAGTGGGGGCAACAGTTCTTCTAGAAGATCACCAATCAGAGCTTAGGAGAAAGGAGTTCTCCTATGGATAGAGATCCACGAACTTGATTAGGGGATTGGTGTCTCCTTTGGACAGAGGTCCATAAACATTGTAGGGAAAGGATTCCCAAGAGAATTTATTTGAGAAAAATTTATAAGAAATATTTTCTCCAGTGGAGTAGCCCACATTGGGTGAACCACGTAAAATCATGTCTCTCATGTGTGTGATGCTTTGTGTGATGTTTACTGCTTTAATATTGCTGATGTTATCATTTGGATTAAAAGGCAAAAATATTTATCTTATACTGTTCACCCCCCTCTCAGTATAAGCACATGTTCTTTAGTGATCTATACCCTATCTAAGGGGAAGGATTTCTCATCAGTCCAACTACAAATAGTTCAAAGAAGACTAAGAGAATTTAAGCAAAAGTTTGAATATATACAATGCTCCCACATTGGAAGGATGCATGATATGGTAGTTGATTGCCTTGCAAATGAGGCCATAAGCATAGCCTATTTGCATCTCAAAGTAGTAAGAAAAATAAAAGCTGACAACAAGAATGACATAGATGATAAGAAGCATATGGTAATTTTGGATCCTTTGAAGATTTCGATTCCCTTGGAGAATATGATGCCTCTGGACAACCTTAGAATATTGTGTGATTCTAGAGCTTTTGGTGTTTCAATTTTTTTTTATGATTATGGTACCCTTTACATCTCTAGCACCCTTGGTATACTATTACACTTATTGGAGTTCTTGAATTTGCTTGGTTGTCTATTCCTCCTTTTGGAAAACAATCTTGTGACCTCCAAGCTTCCTGTTGGATAATTATTCTTTGCAAATTTGAATATCAATATATAACTCTCTTTTTTTTAATTATGATCTAAAGTGTGTTTAATGACTGATAATAAAGTCTAAAGAAATAAATTCTAAAAAATGGTAAATGTCCCCCAAACTTATTGTTGTCTACTTTGAAACATTGATCCAATTTGAAGCAACTTATAAAAACTAAGAATGAAAAAATGGGTTTCTACAAAATCCTAGCAAATATTGATCCATTACTATATTAGCACTTGCTCTAGAATATAAATCCTATATGAAGTAATGACACATGAATTGAATAAAAAGCCACTTTGTGCTTTGCTTCCAATAACACTAGGAGATAAGCCTAACATAAAATTACTCTAAATAGAGCCATAGATGAAAATTGTTTTTCGCAAAAAAATGTTTACAAAGGTTTATTTGGTGCTTTATTGTTATTTGCTCTAGAACACATATACATATGAAGTGACACCACAAAAGAGCCTTGGACTTAAAAAAAACACTTAGTAATTTATTGTCACTCACTTTAGAATAAATAAAGCAATACAAAAAGAGCAAAAAAATGGTTTTTATGAAAAATATAGTAAAACCTAATAAATATGGTATGGCACTTTATTGTCACTTGCTTTGTAAAAAACTCCAATATGAAGTGACAATACAAAGTAGCTAGAAACTAAAAATAGGTTTTTAGAAAAATATAAAAAAATTGGCATTGCAACCTTTGGAACATCACTTTGATTGAAGGGACACCACAAGTAAACTTTTAAATCAAGTAATAGAGTTTCACAAATGCTTTGATACCATGTAAAAATGTATGTGAAAGCATTAGATTAGATACCTTAAACAATTTACCAAAAAAAGTTGAACATAACCAATACATCACTTTGATTCATAAAATAAAAAAATAACATAAGACACAAGGCGATGTCCATTTCATTAATTATATAAAAAATATATAGGATTTTTATTATATTAATTTTAAGAGCAAAAATATGCACTCTTAAAAATCAAAGCTAAGGTCATAGGTAACTTTTTCCATTTACAAATATCAAAAAATATAAAATCTTATCTAACACTTCATCAAGAATAATAACCAATGCAATTACGCACAAAACTTATTTAAAAATATTCAAATTCAATGATTAAAAATATTTAGATAGATGGGAATTTTGAGGATGTATTTGAGGTTGAAGAGAAAACCCTATACGAGAATGCTACCCCAGGAGGGTCCAATCGGGGTACCTCCAATTCCCCTTTCAGATAGACAAAGTTCATTTACAAATTTGTTGAAGGAGAAACCTCAAATAAAGACTAAAGAAGCATGAAAAATAACACTAAAAATGCTATTTACAGTTGTTAGAAAAATATCAATGAGCAAGGAGACAGCTCAAAGAGTAAATGGATGTTTGCCATAGTCTAAATCAAGATCAAAGATCATCGTTGAGCAAAGTATAGTAGAAGAAATGGTCTTATCTAGATCCAATCATGACCTAATCTACAAATTCATGGGTATTCATCCTACCCTGAACTTCTAACATTTATATGTTTAGAAGAAGTAAAAGCCTCTTGGTGAGTATTCCTTGTGGTTTATTAGTGATGGATATTTTATTGTTAGTTTTTCCTCACTAGACAACAAAAATAAGGCATTATAATTAGAAAAGAGGAACCATGATTTGGTAGGATTATTTTTCTAGTCCTAGAGAGTGGGATTTGATCCCCAAATTGAACCCATTGTTGTCCTAGTTTGGGTTCAATTGTATGTACTTCCAATGGATTTTTGGAGTGAGCAGGTATTAGAAACCATAGGTAACTTCCTTGGAAGGCATTTGGGTGTATCTAGAGACACAATAGAAAGAAACACAATTGTCTATGTTGGATTATGTATTGAAATAGATCTTATCCTACTTGTTATGGTAGAGGTGGAACTCAAACTTGTAGGACTATGTTGGATTTGATAACTAGATTATGAGGACTTGCCTTTCAGGTGTAGAGTTTACCACAAATATGAATATTTGGATTGGTCCTATTCAAACACTATGATTGTTGGAAATATTGAGTACATTGAGTTGTCATTGATGTCAAAGGATTGATGCCAAAAGGTGCATAATACTTAAGGCAAGAATATTCTTCAAGGTTGATGAATTTATGAGGTTGGACAGTTTCTCAAGGCAATATTGTTTAAAGGAAAAGATTATAATATTTAAATATCATGTTTAATATTATACAGAAAAGGTTTAAGAGAATTGGGCCAAAAGGTTTAACTACTTGAGACAAAGGATTTAAAAATATAAAGGTTTGAAGGTATGGGCCAAAAAGGTTTAAATAAAAAAGGTTTAAAGGTTGAGACTAAGGGCTAAAATAAAAAGGTTTAAAATATTGAAGACCAAGGTTTACATGGGCCACAAGTTTGCATTATTTTATTCAAAAGGTTTTAAGATAACTATGGGCCTAAAAGTTTATGTTATAATATTTTAATTAAATATTATAACCAAAGTTCAAAAAAAAGGGTTTGAGGTGCCAACATATTTCGAATTGCAAGGATGTGCCGACGTCTTGGAGATTCAAATATTTTGGCTTATGCATATAAATACTTGTCATTTCTCCTCCATTTGTTGAATGCAAGCTTTGATATGAAATATACTCGTGTGCTTTATGCGAACGGTAGAACATAAGAGATACAACAAAAATTAAAAGTGTGCAAGAGCTGGAAATGATTTATCCGAGTGCATACCTGCTACGTTTCACCCAACTGGGGTAGCCCAGTGGTTGGTTGGCTTGCGTGAGCATTGTTAGAGGAAAGGTTGCAGGGTCAAAACCCTTGGATGCCATTTTGTTGTGCAGACAAGGTTTTGATTTACGTGTAGAGAATAGAGTTAAGGTTGGGTGATGCCCTTTTGGTTTCATCGATTGTGCTAGCATTGTTGGTCGTCAGTTCCTGGGAAAGCACTGCATTGGGGAGGTCATGGTTTCGAGTCACGTCGTGCATGAGGTATTTGAAATTTTAATTTTGCATTGATTTGACTTGAGGTGGTCGTGGCAGTTTACAAGGAGCTTAAATTATTTAATTTTGATTTGAATTGGACTGAGTAGGAGCTATAAGGTGTGCAATGTTTGTTTGATTTTTGTATTGTGCATAAGGACTTTATCTTTGAAATATCATAGTGGGAGTTTTATGGTGTAGTAAGACATTTGAAAGTTGTATGTTGTATAGTGCATAAGAGGGTTAATTTTTGCATAATCAAAGTGGGAGTTTTATGGTGTATTATGATTTGAAAATTGTACTGTTGTCTAAGTGTGAGAAGAGTTTACTTTTGCAATATTAAAAGAGGGAGTTATAAGGTGTATTAAGAGCTTTTTGTTGATTGTATTTTTGCTTGATTATTTTGAAGGATTTGGTTCATTATTAAAAGGCTTTATCTTGTGAAACCAAGAGGAGTTATAGAGCATTATTTTGGGACATTATTGTGCACATATTTTGAAAGGGTTTATGTGGATTATTTGAAAAGGAGTTTTGCTAACTTGTTTTGAAGTGGCCAAAGAAAGGAAGTTATTTTGAGATAGGTTTTTGAGGGCACATCTTCATCAAGGCAGTTTTAGAGGTATGTTATTTTAACTCCTTCTCAAGGTGGCTTGTTTGAAAGAAAATAGTTTCAAGTCATAAGGTGGAGATATAAGGATTAATTTTATGTGCATTGTTGGAAATATATGTGCTAGGGTTTGAGAACAAAGTTGTGCATCATTGTTGAATGAAATTGGAAACATATGTGCTAGGGTTTGAGAATAAAGTTGTGCATCATTGTTGAATGAAATTGGAAACATATGTGCTAGGGTTTGTGAACAAGTTGTGCATTTGTTGAATGAAATTGGAAACATATGTGCTAGGGTTTGTGAACAAGTTGTGCATTATTGTGATTGATATTGAGAGAAAATTTGCAAGAGTTATAGATCAGTTTTGTGAAGCAAATTTGTGCATCTTCATGATTGAATTTGTGAGTAGATGAAAAGAATAGACTTGTGGATTGTTCATAATTGACATTGTGAGTAGATGAGAAAGACTTGTGCATTGTGATTGGTCTTGAAGTAAAGGTGCAACTCAACAATAACTAGGTCAGTTATCAAGTGCTAGACTAGAGCTACCTTTAGAATGCAATAAATGTGAGACATGTGAAAGTGATAGACTTAATGAATGTGAAGAACATATTGAGCATTTGTTAGTGCATATCATTCTCTATATGTTCAAGAGGTTAAACGAATTCTGGGTAGAATATGTCTAAACTACTTTAGTCAAAGAAAGCACTTTTGGGAAAGATATATGAAATTGTTTGTATGCAAGAATTGGGAATGTTTGAGCAGTTTCTATGAGTAGGATTGAGGCAGATCTGAGAAGGTTTGTTTGAGGTAGATTTGAGTTGGTTTGAGCAGTGATAGTAAGCTGATTTGAGCAAGCCTTGTAAGAAGGCTTGGAGCATATTTAAGTAGGTTTTGTGAGCTAGATTGAGCATGCATTATGAACAGGTTTGAGCAGTGATTTGAGCAGGTTTTAAGAGTTGGATTGAGTAAGCCTTATGTGTAGGCTTGGAGTAGAATTGAGAAGGTTTTGGTGAGAATATTTGAGCAAGTCTTGTGTGTAGACTTGGAGCATATATGAGCAGAGTTGAGAGCAGGTTTTGTAGAAGAATTGAGCAAGCCTTGTGGAAAGGCTTGAAGTAGTGTAGAGGGGAGGGGATTGAGGTCTCCTATGGATAGAGGTCCATAAACTGAACAAAGGGGATTGGTGTCTCCTATGGATAGAGGTCCATGAACTTGAGCATAGGGGATTGGTGTCTCCTTTGGGTTGGTGCCCATAAACATTGTAATAGGGAATTGGTTCCCAAGAGATTGGTTGAGAAAATTTATAAGAAATATTTTCTCTATGGATGTAGCCCACATTGGGTGAACCACGTTAAATTTGTGTCTCTCATGTGTGTGATGATTTGTGCATTGTTTCATTTATTGCATTGATATTATTGTTGTTATCATTTGGAAAGAAAAGTAAAAGTTTTGATCTTATACTGTTCACCCCTCCTCTCAGTATAAGCTTGTGTTCTTCAATTGGTATCAAAGCGGGTTCCTTCAGGGAAGCCTAACAGCTTGAAGGAAGATCTTACAGGAACACAGATGGCTAATCAGGAAGGATTTTCAACACATAGAGCTCCATTGTTTTATGGGACTAATTATACTTTCTGGAGTGTGAGGATGAAGATATTTTTAATGGCACATGGATTTGATACATGGAATTCAGTTGAGAATGGGTACACACCACCTGCAACTCCTCCCATAGATCTAAGTGGTAAGAAACTATATGAAAATAATGCCAAGGCAATGAATGCAATTTTAAGTGGATTACAGGAATCTGAGTTTGTAAAAGTCATGCACAACAAATCAACAAAAGAAATGTGGGATAAGCTACAAAATACATATGAAGGAGATGACAAGGTTAATATGGCAAAACTTCAAACTCACAGAAGGAAGTTTGAAGACTTGAAGATGAAATATGAGGAAAATATTGCTAGATACTTACTTCGTGTTGATGAGGTTGTTAATACCATTCATGGACTTGGAGAAAATATTGAGGATTCTACTATTGTTCAGAAAATTTTAAGATCACTTCCCATGAGGTATGATGCAAAGGTTTCTGCAATAGAAGAAATGAAGGATCTCACAACTTTAAGGATAGATGAACTACATGGGATTCTCACAGCTTATGAGATGAGAACAGAAAAGGATCAAACATCCAAAAGGGAGGCAACATTCAAAGCTTCAAAGAAGGCAAAGGATAAAGAATCAGAATCAAGTGATGAATCAAGCAGTGAAGAAGAGGCCAATTTTGTAAGAAGAAATAAGAAGGGTCCAAGGAAACACAAGAATATGCAGACTATGAAATGTTTTAGTTGTGGCAACATTGGTCACTATGCAACTTATTGTCCACAAAATGGATATAGTAGCAGTGAAGATGAAAAAGAATACAAGAAAAAGAAAGAAAGAAAATTTGGTTATGAAAAGAAAAATAGGCATGGTCAAGGCAAGCATGAAAAGAAGATCTTTCAAAGACACAAGAAAAGTTTTTATGTTGAAGAAGCAAGCAGTGCTTCAAGTGACAGTGATGAAAGTCTCTCAAATAGTGAAGAAGAAGAGATTCTATTTTTGGAAATAGAAGAGGAAGAGGATACTCCCATTAAAGACCAAGTAGAAGAGAAAGAGAATACTCCTGTTGAAAACCAAGTAGAAGAGAAAGAAGATGCTCCTATAGTTGAAGACCTAGAAAAAGAGAAAGATTCAGAAAAGGAAGAAGAAGCCACAGTTGATATGGAAAAGGAACTTATTGTTGAACTTGATGAGTTGAAAAGGGAGAACTTAAGATTAAAATCTCAAGTACAGGAGGATGAGAAAACAAAGGCAAAGCTTCTACAAGATCTCACTGATTTAAGAGTTAAGGTTGAAGAGGCAAGAAGAGTTGAAGAAGGTATGGTTGAACAGTTAAAAGCAAAAGAACTAGAATGTGAAAGACTAGAACATGAAGCTGATATTCTAAGGAAGGGACTTGAGAAATTCAACAATAAGATATATCAGTTTAGGAAAATCTCTAAATATTTGGATGATATTATCAAAACATAGAGATCTCCATTTATGAAGACTGGACTTGGCTTTGAGGAAGATCAAGAAGTACAAAAAGGGGAGTCAAGCTCAAAAGAAAAAGAAGTTTCAAAGGAAGTGATTAAAGAAGAAACTAAGACCTATGTTGATGAGTTAAGAAGTGGAAGCATCAAAGAGGAAGAAAATAATGCACAATCAAGGAACATGGATCATCATAGAAAATACAAGGAAAGAACCATGAGATCACACTCTCCAAGGCAAGATAAATATTTCTTCCAAGGATATTGCTACTCATGTAATATTTTTGGTCATAGAGCTATACATTGCAGGGTTCATGGTAAGAATGATTTTGGCTTCATCAAGAAGAACTTCAATTCATTTGCACCTTTCAAGAATTACAATATCATATGTTACAATTGCAATAATTATGGGCATAAAGCAAAGTGGTGTAGAACAGAATTTCAGGAACTTCCAAAGACTAGCAAGAAGAAGGATAGCCAAAAGGTTCAAAGAGGTATGACTACAAAGATATGGAAAAATATTGAAAGAGAAGAAGAGCATTGTAAGTTGGGAGTAGGTTTACTCCCATCCCAAAATTGATCACCTCAAGAAAGGAGGTGGTGAGGGGGCTATGCTAAGTGTCTTATCTTTAGCCCCAAGGAGCCCTTTGCCATTGATGTCAAAGGGGGAGAGAATTCAGTAAGGGGAGCAGCTTCAGGGGAGCAATTTGGAATCCAATTGCAGTAAAAGGAATATTTTTTTGTAAGGGTTGCCATCAATGACAAAGGGGGAGATTGTTGGAAATATTGAGTACATTGAGTTGTCATTGATGTCAAAGGATTGATGCCAAAAGGTGCATAATATTTAAGGCAGGAATATTCTTCAAGGTTGATGAATTTATGAGGTTGGATAGTTTCTCAAGGCAATATTGTTTAAAGGAAAATATTATAATATTTAAATATCATGTTTAATATTATACATAAAAGGTTTAAGAGAATTGGGCCAAAAGGTTTAACTACTTGAGACAAAGGATTTAAAAATATAAAGGTTTGAAGGTATGGGCCAAAAAGGTTTAAATAAAAAAGGTTTAAAGGTTGAGACTAAGGGCTAAAATAAAAAGGTTTAAAAGATTGAAGACCAAGGTTTACATGGGCCACAAGTTTGCATTATTTTATTCAAAAGGTTTTAAGATAACTATGGGCCTAAAAGTTTATGTTATAATATTTTAATTAAATATTATAACCAAAGTTCAAAAAAAGGGTTTGAGGCACCAACGTATTTTGAATTGCAAGGATGCACCGACGTCTTGGAGCTTCAAATATTTTGGCTTATGCATATAAATACTTGTCATTTCTCCTCCATTTGTTGAATGCAAGCTTTGATATGAAATATACTTGTGTGCTTTATGCGAACGATAGAACATAAGAGATACAACAAAAATTAAAAGTGTGCAAGAGCTGGAAATGATTTATCCGAGTGCATACCTACTACGTTTCACCCAACTAGGGTAGCCCAGTGGTTGGTTGGCTTGCGTGAGTGTTGTTAGAGGAAAGGTTGTAGGGTCAAAACCCTTGGATATCATTTTGTTGTGCAGATAAGGTTTTGATTTGCGTGCAGAGAACAAAGTTAAGGTTGGGTGGTGCCCTTTTGGTTTTAGTGGCTACACTAGCGTAGCTGGTCACAGGTGCCTGGGAAAGCATTATGCCAGGGAGGTCATGGTTTTGAGTCACGTCGTGCATGAGGTATTTGAAATTTTAATTTTGCATTGATTTGACTTGAGGTGGTCGCAGTAGTTTACAAGGAGCTTAAATTATTTAATTTTGATTTGAATTGGACTGAGTAGGAGCTATAAGGTGTGCAATGTTTGTTTGATTTTTGTATTGTGCATAAGGACTTTATCTTTGAAATATCATAGTGGGAGTTTTATGGTGTAGTAAGACATTTGAAAGTTGTATGTTGTATAGTGCATAAGAGGGTTAATTTTTGCATAATCAAAGTGGGAGTTTTATGGTGTATTATGATTTGAAAATTGTACTGTTGTCTAAGTGTGAGAAGAGTTTACTTTTGCAATATTAAAAGAGGGAGTTATAAGGTGTATTAAGAGCTTTTTGTTGATTGTATTTTTGCTTGATATTTTGAAGGATTTGGTTCATTATTAAAAGGCTTTATCTTGTGAAACCAAGAGGAGTTATAGAGCATTATTTTGGGACATTATTGTGCACATATTTTGAAAGGGTTTATGTGGATTATTTGAAAAGGAGTTTTGCTAACTTGTTTTGAAGTGGCCAAAGAAAGGGAGTTATTTTGAGATAGGTTTTTGAGGGCACATCTTCATCAAGGTAGTTTTAGAGGTATGTTATTTTAACTCCTTCTCAAGGTGGCTTGTTTGAAAGAAAATAGTTTTAAGTCACAAGGTGGAGATATAAGGATTAATTTTGTGTGCATTGTTGGAAATATAAATGCTAGGGTTTGAGAACAAAGTTGTGCATCATTGTTGAATGAAATTGGAAACATATGTGCTAGGGTTTGAGAACAAAGTTGTGCATCATTGTTGAATGAAATTGGAAACATATGTGCTAGGGTTTGTGAACAAGTTGTGCATTATTGTGATTGATATTGAGAGCAAATTTGCAAGTATATTTTTTTTTTTGAGAAAAATTTTTTTTTTTTTTTTTTAAATTTGGAAAAAAAAGGGGAGAGTTATAGATCAGTTTTGTGAAGCAAATTTGTGCATCTTCATGATTGACTTTGTGAGTAGATGAAAAGAACAAACTTGTGGATTGTTCATAATTGACATTGTGAGTAGATGAGAAAGACTTATGCATTGTGATTGGTCTTGAAGTAAAGGTGCAACTCAGCAATAACCAGGTCAGTTATCAAGTGCTAGACTAGAGCTACCTTTAGAATGCAATAAATGTGAGACATGTGAAAGTGATAGACTTAATGAATGTGAAGAACATATTGAGCATTTGTTAGTGCATATCATTCTCTATATGTTCAAGAGGTTAAATAAATTTTGGGTAGAATATGTCTAAACTACTTTAGTCAAAGAAAGCACTTTTGGGAAAGATATATGAAATTGTTTGTATGCAAGAATTGGGAATGTTTGAGCAGTTTCTATGAGCAGGATTGAGGTAAATCTGAGAAGGTTTGTTTGAGGCAGATTTGAGTTGGTTTGAGCAGTGATAGTAAGCTGATTTGAGCAAGCCTTGTAAGAAGGCTTGGAGCAGATTTAAGCAGGTTTTATGAGATGGATTGAGCATGCATTATGAACAAGTTTGAGTAGTGATTTGAGCAGGTTTTAAGAGCTGGATTGAGGAGTAAGCCTTATGTGTAGGCTTGGAGCAAAATTGAGCAGGTTTTGGTGAGCAGATTTGAGAAAGTCTTGTGTGTAGACTTGGAGCAGATATGAGCCGAGTTGAGAGTAGGTTTTGTAGTAGAATTGAGCAAGCCTTGTGGAAAGGCTTGAACCAGAGTAGAGGGGATTGAGGTCTCTTATGGATAGAGGTCCACGAACTGAACAAAGGGGATTGGTGTCTCCTGTGGATAGAGGTCCATGAACTTGAGCATAGGGGATTGGTGTCTCCTTTGGGTTGGTGCCCATAAACATTGTAATAGGGAATTGGTTCCCAAGATATTGGTTGAGAAAATTTATAAGAAATATTTTCTCCGTGGATGTAGCCCACATTGGGTGAACCACATTAAATCTGTGTCTCTCATGTGTGTGATGATTTGTGCATTATTTCATTTACTGCATTGATATTATTGTTGTTATCATTTGGAAAGAAAAGTAAAAGTTTTGATCTTATACTGTTCACCCCCCTCTCAGTATAAGCTTGTGTTCTTCAATGATCACATAAATAGATGTCCCTTTGGGAATGTTCGATTCTCCTAAGGAGAGTAAATCTATAGTCACTAAAGGAGCAACCAACACTTATTAGGGAGGAGAAGCAAATGGAAATAGTTTTAAACAACCCAAAAAAATGAGGTAGAAGAAAAAATATGGCAAGGAGCAAACCCAAATCAAGCCCTTAAATACATATGAGATCTTCAAGACACTAGTGGAATTGAAAGAAGAACAACTTGTGGAAGGAGTGGATGGGAATAACGAAAATAATAACACTCATGTTTAGGCCATTCTTTCAAATTCTATCCTAGAGCAAGTAATAGAGTGCAGTGAGTTACCATAGCTAGCAATGACAAGGGTATTTATAGTGCATAACTAGGACCAATCAATAGTAATTAATGTCATCATGGGCGTGGAAGAAAATAATAGAGAGAAGCCAACTCTAGGGATTAACTAGATGGAGAAGATATCAAGGAATAACAACTCTTAGGGAGTAGGTGGAATATCAAAAAATGAATTGATAGCATTCCAAGGAGATAAATAAGTCACTAAGGGATCGATGAGGACAATAGACTCTTATGGGTCTCAAGGTAATCAATAATACAATCATGTAATATTAGGGGTTTAAATTTTATAACCCATCAATCTCCTATATGAAGACTCTTAGAGAAAAGTAAAACATTTTTTTTGTGCTTATCCAAGAGACCAAAATAACATTGGATATCATGCATAAAATAGTAAATAGACTTTGGAGGGGTGTTGGTCATATGGAAGTAGTTTCCCAAGGGACATCAGGGGGGATAGTTACCTTTTGGAACTCTCTTTCATGGACAAAAATAGAGCATATAGCTTGGAGGTGTGTCCTCACATCCCGTTTTAGACACAATGTGACAACTGAGTAGATTTTAATCACAAATTTCTATGGGATTTAAAACCTATATGGACAAATTCATCAATGGAGAGCAATGCATAATATGAGAGTCTCAAGGGAGGAGCTAGACTAGATTGTCATTAGGGATTTTAATCCTAAATTATCATCTAGAGATCAAGAATGGGGAACTCCATTTTTTTTTGAATTTAACAAAAAAACCCTTGCAAGGCCGCTTTGGTCTAAGAAACCACGACCAGGGGGTTCTACACTATCAAAATCACTTGGGAGTCACGCCTGGTCTTGACTGCACCATGATTATCAACTAGATTTTGGGTACTCGATGTGGTTTGGTAGGGTGGATATTTGAACCAGGGACCTACCTTGGAGGATTGCCCTACCCTCTCCAACTCACCTACAACACGTGGGTATGGAGAACTCCATTTTTAGACTCAAGGTATCAATTCATGATTTACCATGTCCATGCATTATGCTTGGTGGATATTAAATGCCTTAAAACTAGCTATAATTGGACTAACAAGAGGAGGGATCTGCATAGTAGGAAGGTGAAGTTAGACCATTTTATAGTTTCTAAGGAAGCATTTATGAAATGGGATCTAAAAAATTTAATATTTTGGTGGGTTTAGTCTTGGATCACTTTCCTATCTATTGGAGGGTAGATCAAGACAAGGCAATACCAAAAATCATTTAGATTTGAAAATTTTTTGTTACAAAAGGAGAAACTTTAGAAGAAACCCTACAATGGTGGGAAGAGGGACACTTGAAATATGGGATAACAATGTTTAGCTTCCATAAGTAACTTCACTATGTCAAGGATCAACTAAAATGATGGAGGTAACCTAACAAGTCAGACTTCCAGACCCAAAGAGCTCCATTGGTAGCTAGATGGGATGAGATGCAAAAACTCTTCAAGGGGGGAGAAATTACAAAGCAACTTAAAGAAGAGGATGCCAAGTTGCATAAAGTAGTAGAGAACATTAACAATCAAGAGGAGATATACAATAAACAAAGAGCAAGAACTTCTTGGTTACTGGAAGGGAACAAAAACACTAAATTTTTTTATCGGGTCACTTGTGCTAGGAGATAGATGAACAAGATGGAAGCTCTTTAATATGAGAACATGGTCTCCATTGATATGATCCCAAGTATGCATTCCCATTCAATGGTTTATTTTATTAAATTGTTTAAGGAAGGTCTAATGCAGGACAAAGACTAAAAAAAATTCTTAATGTCATTCCCCATTCATGTTTGAAGAACAAAACCAAACCTTAATTAAATTCATTGATAGAGAGGAGTTGAAGGAGGTAGTATTTGGAATGAATACGAGAAAAGGCCAGGTCCATACAACTTCCCAATCGAGTGCTTTTAGACATTTTGGGACAACTTGGAGGAGGATGTAATGGCTATCATAGAGGAGTTTAAGGGCAATAAAGGAATGCTTAAAGCATTAAATCAGACATTCATCGGCTTAATTAAAAAGGGGAGGAGATGCATATTTTATATTATAGACCTATTGCCTTATGCAATGTCATATACAAAACAATCACAAAGCTAATGGATGAGTGGCTAAAACCTCTCCTCGAAATAAGGGGATTTTGTAGAGGGAAAAAAAATATTGGATGGTGTGGTTTTAGCTCAAGATACAATCCACTCGATGCAAAAATATATCAATAGAGGAATGTTCATAAAAATGGATATGTTAAATACTTATGATAGGGTGGAGTGGAGTTTCTTATCAAGGATGATGACAACCTTTGTCTTCTCTCAGGATTAGATAGAGTGGGTCATGAGCTATGTCTCTACTTCAACATACAGTATTAATCAATGGTCTTCCCTCACAACCGTTTGGATCCACTAGAGGCCTTCACCAGGGAGATCCTTGTTTCTCTTATCTTTTTCTCATATTGGCTAAAGGCTTGGGTAGACTTATATTGAGGTTAAGACAAAGGTTTGCTCGTAGGTATTAAGGTGGGTGAGGAGGTTTTGAATCACTTATAATTTGTGGATGACATAGGATTGATGGGAGTGACCAACCTTAGGGAAGCAAGAAATATCAAAGACACTTTTAATGTTTATCTTAGGGCCACAAACCAAGTCATCAATGATAAGAAATCCAAAGTGGTCTTCTTCAATCTTAACCAAAGGCTTTAGGACAAAATTCTAGAGATCTTGGAATTCTAGGGGCTTCTCTCCCAATGGTCTATTTTGGGATCCCTCTACATTTTAAAACTTTAAAGATAGTTGTCTGGGGGAATCTTTTCGATCGTATCAAAGAAAGAATTAACCATTGGTCTCACAAATGGTTAACATTTAAGGGTAGATTAAATTTTTTTGCAGTCAATCATTCAAGCCATGCCAATATATAAATTTTCTATCATTGTTGCCCCACATACCATATGGAAAGAGTTGGACAAGATGGCCAAAAAATAATTATGGGGAGGAGCAAAAGGAGAGAGTAAATGGGTGTTAGTAGGCTAGGATAAAGTAAGCCAACCCAAGGCAAAGGGAGGCTTGGGCTTAAGGATATTGAAGCTAGATAATAAAGCTTTGGATGTAAAGCTTTACTAGAGGTGGATCTCCAAACCAACTTTTTTATTCAACATAACTTTAACTAGTAAATATTTGGGATATGTGAATCCAAATGATGTGAGTCGTTTCTCTTTGGATGGTAATGGGTCCTTAGTATGGTAGGCACTAAATCTAGGATCTCAAGTAGTGAAAGATGGATTATTTTGAAAAGTAGGAAGAGGGGAGAAGTGATAAGGAATGACATATGTAAATATTATAAAAATAATACGTCTAATAGTAAACATAGGAAAAATATTAAATAAAGCCTTCAAGAAAGACCATGGATGACTTCACATGTAAAATATTTAGTAGCTTCTAGAATTTGCATTTAATAGGTTTGATGGACGACCATGGTATTGGTTGGTGGTTTTTTACCAAGAGAAGGATTGTAACAAGGATCTATTGCCTATAAATACATTTTTTAATGCTAAATGGAAATAATCAAGGATTTTGAGTTTTGAATCTCCAAATCCATAACAAGAAGGCACAATTTTGGACAGATTCATGGCATCATTACCATCTATCATTGCTAAATTTCTAGAACTTCAGCCGATAAAAACAACCTTGGAAAGTAGGGGTTGGATCAATATTAAAAGTTATTTCAACACCAACCAACTAAGGGATTATATGTTTAAGAAACTTAAGAAGTTGGACGAGTGGCCAATTCCAATCCCTCCGAAATTGGCACCCATCATGACTAAAATATTGGCAAAAATATTTCTCATAGGTAGGGATGAGGAGGATGAATTAGCTTGGGGCTATGGGAGCCTTGGAGTCTACATGGTGAAGGATGGATATGAAAATATCCTTCCAAAACCTCATCTTCATGCATATTAGGTTGAGAGTTGGAGAAATATTTGGTAGGGATTCACCAAAAGTAAACTTCTTTGCCTAGCAGTTCATGCACAATGGAATTCTTACCTATGATAATCTAAGACATAGGGGAATAGTTGGCCCATCCTGATGTCTTTTATGCTATAAAATGAGGAAACATCTAACCACTTGATGTTTGAGTGTCTATTTACATGCTAGATCTGCGAGAGATGGTTTTTAGCTTATAAATCCAAGCCAATGACGATCTAAACCATATTACTATTTGGAAAAATGGAAGAGGGGCAAATTTAAATCTGAAGCTCTTCGTACTTGGTGGAATTTTGGATTATAATTTATTTGGTGGCAATTATGGTTGGAGAGAAATGGCAAATTTTTTAAAGAAACCTTTTCATCCTTGGATGACATATGGTAGGTCATTTAGAGCAAAGTCACGAAAACTATAGTAGTGTATGCTAAAGAGGAAACTCAAGCTTATATAGGGATGATGGAAAAGAGAGCTAAAGTGCAGGAGGGGTGGGACGCAGTTAGTTGGAAAATACCCTCAAAAGACTGCATTAAAGTTAACATTGATAGAGCTGTGAAAGACAATCCGAGTAGAGCTGGAATTGAAGTAGTCTACAGGAATCATGTTGGGACAATGCTCTATTGGGAGTTTTAGGGTATGGACAAGGCCACAAATAATGAAGCAAAAGCCTTAGCTATCAAATCTGCTTCTATCTGGATGGTAAACAAGATTTTAGGAGGATAATCATAGAATTAGATTCTCAAATCTTGGTAGGAGCTTTGGATTTCATGAGGAACTTTGCTTTGGAAACATGGATATTGAGGATTCTTGTCATTCAAATTAAGGAGTTGTGGAGGGAATTGGATGTTATGATCTCGATTTATGTGGATAGAGCTTTGAATACAGTGGTAAACTTTTTGGCTAAGACAAAAATTGAAGAGGTAGGGGTTCAATGACACAATCGTATAACTGCTGAGGATGAGAGGATTGGACATATTGATGAGCAAATCCAAGGTTTAGCTAATTTAGACAGCAAGTGCAAACATATAATTTAGGAGATTTGACTTCAATGTAGATCTCCTTTTAATACTGTAACAAAAACTCTTCTTAAAATATTAAATTTTAGAGTTATAATGTTTTTTAAAAAAGAAAATAAATACTCTTACTAAATAAAATTGAAAGGAAGAAATCATATCCTAACTTATAAATAATCTTAATATAATTTAAAAAAAAACTAAACTAGAATTTTAGATAGATTTATGCGCAATTGTACCTCTTTCTAACATGAAAATATCTACCATATCATCTCTTGATGTGTGTCTTTTGTTGTGTGGCCGTGGAACCATTATGTATTTTTTTACATGCTAACGTGATCTCCTAAGATATTTCAGAATGATCTCGTTGTCTCTCATCCTCACTCTGCTGCAAAATATTTGCACATAGCAAATCTCCAAGCTGTGCCTTCGAAACAAAACCATAACCATGGCTTAATATTGTATATAAAATTAACATCGCATATATAAAAATAAATAAAATAACTCCGCTTAAACTAACTTCAATATTTTATAATTTCATCGTTATTGCCATGGAATTGCCAATGACAGATACTCTCCTGTCTGCCCTTATCCTTTCACACAGCCCATAAAACAGAGTCCAGATACTCTCCTGTCTGACCTTATCCTTTCACACAGCCCATAAAACAGTGTCGAGAGATGGTTGGGAGACCCCTGAACTAGTTTGCTTAGTGGGTAGTGCCTTTGGTAGGGAAAATGTCAGCACTGCCTTTTCTAAATGTCCAATGCAATGCCAGTGCAAACACAACTATGGCTTCTGTACTCCCATGTGTCAGACCAATGCCAAAGACATATTTTTCTTCATTTGAAATCAAAACGAGGGCAGTCTCCAATTTTTTGGGGGTTACATTGCCTCTAAAGTCTCTCAAACCTAAATTAAGGCCTTTCAGAGTTTCGGGTACAGTCGGAGTTGTAGCACAGTCAGATTTTGCTGACCATGTATGTTGTTTTCTTTAAAAAACAACATCTCTCAATCTCTCTTAAAAAAGGCTACTTCCTGTTATATTTTGTTGGAGAAGACGAATTTCGGATATAAAACTGTGTGTTGGTTTCATGTTACAGGAAGCAGCCAGCTTTAGGGAAGGCCTCCTGAAGATGCTTGCAGACGATGAAAATATCGGTGAACTCAGAGTACCCATGGTGGATACTTGCACAAAGGTAACTTCTTTAGACTTGCTTAAGAAATATCTCTACCGTGTTTTATCTTGTCAGATTTTTTATTTTTATTTTGTTTTGTTTTAGAGGCCAAATAGAATCACCATATTTGCTGAGAGAATGTGGGTCAAATCTCAATTGTCAATCTTTGGTAGAGAGTTCAATGTCCAAGAAGTCATGTTAGGCCTGCCCTCCTCCTATTTTGTGATCTTATGGTTATAAGTTTAATTGTCATGGAATCATCTAGTGGAGTTTGCACCCACACTAGAGATCATGCAACACTGCACACACAGAGGAATCATGCCCTACTGCATTGCTCAGTATACAACAATACCCATAACAGGCTACAACTACTCACAATAGACTGAGAGTCATGCTTTTAATGCACACCAGGCTATTGCTAACACCTTCATTTAAACCCATGATTGTGATTCTGATGACTGCAGAGTGTTTCCACCGAATCCCATTTTCTTTAGCGGTGGTTATGAGTTTAGTCCTCACATGTTCTCTGAACACTAATTCCAATCCCAAACACAGCCTGTACTTCAGTTTATTAATTAGGTTGCATAATCTTTAAAGTTTTGGACCACATGAGAGTCTCTGGTGTGGAATGCAGATAAATGACCAAATGGGCCCTCTAATTAGGGCTTTAGCCCCAATTAAGGGTGCAGTTTCTGTGTCTGTTTAAACAGTTAGGTAAGACTGTATAAAAAGATCTTGCAGTACAATTCTGGGCTGTTACACACCCATCCATCAACCCGATGAAATAGCAATAGAAGCATGCCACCAAAAAAATTCTGGCTTACTCGAATTTCCTTTCGAGTTTTTCTCATTAAAACTGTACAATGCACAAACCCAACACCTTACGGGCTGCATTTAATGCAAAACAACCTATTTGACAAATAACATAGAATGAATTTGCTCACTCTTGGCGTTTCCTAAATAAGGATATGGAAAGAAGATCATTAACTCTGAGTCTTGACCTTAAATTCCTTGTTTCTGAGGATCTCTCATCTTAGTGATTTTTCATCTTCAATGGCTGACCACAACCTGTTCCACTGTTTTGCTTGGCTCACAAAAAGAACACTTTGTGAGTGAAAAGTTGTCCTAGAGGTTCAGTTAACAAATCAAGGAAAGATCAGATCATAGTTATCGAAGATTGTCTTGACTTGTAGCACTTACTCTGGGTGGAAATTAATTCTCAGCACTAGGCCAAACGTTGAAAGACAAGTTGTGGGACATCTTTGAATCTTTGTTTGGAACATAAGATACAAATAAGAAAAGGTCAGTGATCCTATAGCTACGTCTGAATAGAGGCCTACTGGTAACATCTAAGCCAAATGACTAGGGTACCTGCACAGACATGCCAAACAAGTCAGTATGTTATTGATTTTTATTAAAAAGAAAAAGAAAAAATAAACGTGAATAAGTGGAAATGACTACCAAATTGCATCTTGTTGGTTAGCATTGATGTTCAATGCTCTAAGGCATCATTAGTTTGGGATCACAGGCACATCACTAGTTTGGGATCACAGGCACACACAACTCGATGTTGACGACATGATCAGTTTAATATAGAAACTAAAATAGTGAAATAATTCCTTAAATAATATTTTCTTTTGTCTATTTATTCATTTGTTTGATTTCATTATGTTTATTTTGCTTTGGAGACAGTCTTCATGGTCTTCTCAAACACCTGATATACCCAATTATAATGGGCCTTTATGGATCTTTATTGATACGTAATCTCCCAACTATCATGGATCTTTATGGGTTTTTGGAGACATCTAATCATCAAACCATAGTTGAGAAAATCTGCAAATTCCCGATTTTTTGCCGTTTTTTTAAAATGCTGATGCAATCAGCAAACTCACGGCGATGCAAAGATTTTTTGTCGATTTTTTCAAAAAATCTGCATTTTTTATTTTATTTCTTAATTTTAGGCTGCGGCCGATTTAGGGGTTTTTTATGCAAGTCCATTTTTCAGCTGTTAATGTTTGAACTTCGAAGTTTAAAGTTTAAACCCAAAACCCTCTTTTTAAGTAAATATTGCTGCCTAATAACTATGTATGTAAGCCCATTTTTCAGCTGTTAATGTTTGAAACTTTGAACTTTGAAGTTTAAACCCTAAACCCTAGGCTAGGCCCTAGGGTTTTGGTTTTTGGGTTTAGGGTTTTGTTTTTTTTCCCTCCTTTTTTAAGTAAATATTGCTGCCTGGTAACTATGTATGCAAGCCCATTTTTCAGCTGTTAATGTTTGAATTTGAAACTTTGAACTTTGAACTTGAAGTTTAAACCCTAAACCTTAGTCTAGGCCCTAGGGTTTTGGGTTTTGGGTTTTTTTTTCCTTCTCCTTTTAAGTAAATATTGCTGCCTGATAACTATGTATGCAAGCCCATTTTTCAGCTGTCAAGGTTTCAATTTTAAACCCTAAACCCTAGCCTTTTGGTTTAAGGTTTAGTTTTTTTTTTCCTTTTTTTGAAGTGATTGTAACTTTGTTGTTACTTGTTTCCATGTGCAGGCATATAAAAAATGAAATATTTTTTTCCTTGTTGGTACTTGTAACTATGTACCTTTCATATTATAAGCAATACAATATGTGTTTTGTCACTTTCATGTGTACTTAAAGCTTGAGCCTTGTATGATGTCTTGACATGAATTATTGCAATATTTGATTTGCATAATGTTAATTCATTGAAATATGCATGAAAAAAACTTTTTTTCAATGAAATTTTTTGTTTTCTTTGGGGATTTTTTTCGCTGATTTTTTCCTCGATTTTTTGCCAATTCCTGATTTTTGCCGATTTTTAAAAATGCCGATTCTTTACCGATTCGATTTTCTCAACTATGCATCAAACTCTCATCAACCTTCATGGTTTTTCTCATTGATATTCAAAGTAGATGGGTAGCCCACATCATGGGCCATAAGTATTACCGTTTGCCCTTGTGGCAAAAACTACTAAATATTCGTCAGTTGAAATCAGTCCAACTACAAGATTCAGCCATTTTCATGAAAGTAAGTATATACCCTGATGAAGGATCACCAAGTGCGATCCGAGATGATTTCTTTCTCTTTCAATTCTATGGCTAACCCAGTCAAATTAAGTGTATGGGGTCATCATATCCTGCAAAGGAATCAACTGATTAGTCATAAACTTAGTCAGACTGCACAATCAGATGTATCTTAATTGAACAACTGCCATGGAAAGTCAAGAATCAAGGCTGATCAAAGCTACAATATCTGGTCAAACTCTTCTCCAGCAGGTGAAATACAGCAGAATTCTTTCTCCAACTGGGTCAAAGTAGACAAAGACACTAGTCAAAGAGATATATTTGCTAAATATAAACACTGGTAAGTGTTGCTGAAAAATCAAAAGCTCAAGTCAGGTCTGGTAAAAATAGAGTTACAATTAATTTGCTATCCAACTGCACTTCTGTACTCTTTGCTTTTATTTTTTTTGTCCAGAGCTAGGAATTTCAGCAAATTGGTATATTGAGTCATTCATTGACAAAATAATAGTGTAATTCAAACAAGGATGATGACATGCCAATGTCCCTAACCATGCATTGGTTAAATGTTTTTTTAAAAGAAAAAAATTAAACATAAACATAGATGTAAAATTTGTTAATTACAAGGAAATATAAATGACTATAAAGGCTCTAATAGCTTATTGTTTATCTTCAGACATAGTGACAGTCCTCTTCATTGGTAAGTGCAAATACTGCCATTTCCTCTCAGCTGGAAATTCATACTACAGTTTACTTGCTTGGAAGTGCTGGTATAAGCTCAGCTGTGATGTCATTCTTGTCCTAAATAGTTGACTTTGAGTCACATTCTTAAGTGAAAATAGACACATTGGAAAAGCAAAAAAGATTTATAATGTTTACTTATTGTTTTGTCATGAAAAATCTGTTTGCAAGAAATTGCAGGATGATGGTTGATATTAGTGTGAAATATGTTTGTTTAATATGAGTGGTTAAATATAAACAGGATCTTTTTTCAGTGAATTCCTCTGTTATTCATATCATGTTTCTCTTCATGTTGTTATCCTTTGTGAAATTTCTGTTAGCAAATTAGCAATATTATTTCACAAGTTTCAATCACAGGATTATAAATCATTCACAATATTCAATCAAATATCAAATGAACATCAATATCATAAAAATCACACTTGAAGCTTTATTGATAATAAAACTCAAGCAATGCATAAAGCAAAGCTTATTCAAGTTACATTTTACATAGCTTTGTCTCCAATATAAATATACATGAGACCTTTCACATTACATGACTCTTGGCTTTTGCTCTCCTCAAACTCATGGGAGAACTTGACTCTTCATATTCCTTTCTTACATAATAAGTCTCACATATTACATAAAGACAAAGTATCTCATGATTACATATAACTCCCTACTTCTAAACTAGACACATCACTCAAAGACTCTTCAGTTCTTAACTAGACACCTCATACACTTAATTACATGACATATGCTCAATCCTACAAACTTGATGATGTAGGAGCATCTACTCTTAATCATTTTTGCTTATCTTTCCCTATTATTCCTCATAGAGTCCTTTTAACTCTCTTAGATTTTCTTTTACCTTAGTATTTTTCTTAGTTTTTATAAGTCACTTCTAGTCAAAATTCTATTTTCTTATATTTCATATAGTCTCCTAAGTCAACCTTAATCATCAGCAATTATTTTCTACTATATATCCTTTAATATTTAGTCATCGACTTTTATATTTTTTCCTTTGCATTGTATTAAATTTTTCTTGTAAACGATGTGCATGCTACAATGGTCATATTCCACATAGGCGGGTCCATTTTCTTTTTCTTTCTAAGCTTGAAACTCTTCATAGACCGACAGGTGGCAAGTTCACATTGGTTTAGATTATCCAGTTGTACACCTGGAGAGGCCCAAATACTCATCGCAAATAAACTAAGCCCTAGAATTCCGATCAATGGCTCGTAGTGGATCCTCGAGATCCTGATCATCAACAAGGCAACATTGCTAGGGTTTTGGAGGGCATTCGGGATTTTGAGGTCTCAGAGAAGAATAGAGAAAAAATGTAGGACAGAGTTAAGCTCTAGAAGCGAGATCAGAGACTTGGGGAGGGAACGGAGGTTGCGAACCAGGGTTGCAAAAAGAGATTTAAAGGTTGTATTGAACTAGGAAATTGGATTTCTAATACTATAACGGTTGATATTGTGCAAATAAATTGTAAATCGACTGTTTAGGGTTTCAGGGCTAGACCCGGGCAGAAAAGGACGTAATCTGGTTTTGTTTTCCCTTTCTCTGTATTTTGAATGATTGTCAACCTTTGAGGAGGAAAAGCATATTTTGTTCTCTGCAAGGAATGACAATGTATTTTGGTGGAAGCTTATTTGAGTTCTCTGAGTAATATTCTTGCATTTTAAGCTTGCATCTTGTTGGGTTAGGCATTATCTGAGCTAACCACGTACCCTGACTGTGTCAAGTTGTATCATAGCCACTGTGTTTGTTCATTGGTTGAGTTTGGTTGCCTGTCACCTGAATCTACTATTGGGAAAAGGCAACGATAGTCCAACGGGGAGATATCGATTGTGAGAAATGATAGTTTTCTTAATATCGTGAAGGAGTTGTGTAGACCTGTGAGTGGAAGATATTGTGCTGAGTGCATATATCTGTCCAAGGGGAGCATGGCTGACAACCCAAAGGCGCCTAAGGTTCCATAAGCAAGGAGAGGCAGGGGTCGTCCAAGGCGAGTTCGCATTGGGGCAAGAGTTCTCTGAGTAATATATATCTGTCATTTTAAGCTTGCATCTTGTTGGGTTAGGCATTATCTAAGCTAACCACGCACCCTGACTGTGTCAAGTTGTATCATAGTCCACTGTGTTTGTTCATTGGTTGAGTTTGGTTGCCTGTCACCTGAATCTACTATTGGGAAAAGGCAACGATAGTCCAACGGGGAGATATCGATTGTGAGCAATGATAGTTTTCTTAATATCGTGAAGGAGTTGTGTAGACCTGTGAGTGGAAGATATTGTGCTGAGTGCATATATCTGTCCAAGGGGAGCATGGCTGACAACCCAAAGGCGCCTAAGGTTACATAAGCAAGGAGAGGCAGGGGTCCTCCAAGGCGAGTTCGCATTGGGGCAAGAGTTGATCCCCATGTTGTAGGAGCAGGCCCAACAAATGCAACTGTACTGCAAGCATTGCAAGACATCAAAGCAAGACTTGAGGCTGTTGAAGATGGTAGAAGAAGGACAGAGCCTATCGAGGACTTTGAAATCTTTGACACAAAAGCAAGCACTTCATCCTGTAATGATGAAGATAGATCTGCTAATCAACTTATTAGGGCTATTGCAAAGTTGAGTGCAAAGCCAAAAGTTGAACTCCCATGTTATTTTGGAAGCCTTGAGCTAGAAGAGCTGGTAGATTGGATCTCTAAGTTAGAGAAATACTTTGAGTTGGAAGGCATTGAAGATTCCAAAAGAGTTAAGCTTGTTGTGACCAAGCTGAAAGGTCATGCCTCTTTATGGTTTGATCAAGTGCAGAAAAAAAGACTTGTTGATGGGAAAAGTAAGATTAAGTCATGGAACAGAATGGTGAGGCAATTGAAGAAGTAGTTCCTGCCAAAATATTATGAATTGACTATTTTCAAGAAGACGCAGAACTTGAGGCAGAAGGATTCAAGTGAAATGAAAATGAAATGAAATGAAATATTATTAATGTCTGCAGTGGGCAAAAATAAGACCCAAGGGACTATAAGAAGGACAATAATGACTGCCAGCTAGTAGGCTAAAAAGCCCTACAAAGAAAAGAACTGAGATAAATACAAGATGAAACCTAACAAACAGGCCAAAGAGAAAGGGAAAAGAAAAGAAAAGGGAGAGCAGAGGGGGAGGGCTGTAGTCCAACAGAGAGGAGTGCACGCCAAGAAGAACGAAGAGAGAGGAGGGGGGAGGGAGCAGCCCAGGAGGGGCAAGCTCCGAGAACCCCCCAGAAACTAATCTCTCCTAACAGTCGAGGCCAAAGTACCGGAGTTGAAGAAGTCCATGATATGTCTTTGCCCATTGCTAGTTTGGAACCCTGACAAACTGTTGGTGCGCTGTCTAGTGACCCTGCTTTTGTTCGAACTGGATGATGTGGGGCGTTTTTGATCGAAGTCACCTGGTCCATCGGAGTTGGTGAAGTATGTTGTGATAAGCCGATGTTGAGGAGGGTGAGATCCATTAGGAGAACTTTTATGTCGTTGAAGTTGAGTTATCTCCCTAAGAAAGAGTGTGAGACAACGCTGGTCCGGGTATCTGAAGAAGGTAGAAACGGATCGAGAGTTGTCCTTGAAAAGGCAATGAAACCTACCTTGGATCTCATTATAAATGGGACAAAAAAAAATAAAGTGATGAAGGGTTTTAACTTCACCCAAAGAGCAAAACAAGCAAATTCGCTCCTCCGTTGGAAGATGGTGATCTGACTCAATCGGGAGTTCGTGAGAACACACCCTGAGTTGCCCAATAGTGATTCGAAGACTATGCATTGTGTGTTGTTGAAGGTATTGTGGTGGAACTTGTAGCACAGGGGTGTAGTATTCCCGGTGGGGAGGTGATTTCTAAGGCTTAGGATGATCAATTTGCTATTCCCAATCGGTGGACCAAATCGTACCATCGTACAGTCTCTACAACTAGCAATATGCGACAACTAATTAGCTTGTACGGACACCAAATCGTACCACTGTACGATCCCAAATCGTACAGTGATAGAGCTTGTACGATTTCACACTTAGCCAATCCTTCAGAATTGGTTTTGCAAGCTGTCGTACATAGTTTTGTAACTAAACAAGTCGATTTCCCAAAACTACCAAATTTGCCAAATCGGGTAAATTCCCTTCAATCGCATAAACTGCCAAATCAGGTAATTATCTTTTGTACGATTTGTACGAACTCTGGTGTACGATTTGTATGAAAAGAAGGTACAACCAAGTGCTAAATTGGATACTCTACTGGACCAATCTCTCTCAGATAAGTTTTGTAAGGGTTTAATATGGCAATTAATCCTTTTCCAATAACATGCAAAACATATCAACGGGGCTTGAGAGAGTTGTATATCCAATGGCGATGCCCAAAAATCATACAACAATGTTCAACACGTCTTCCTTGATATTACCATCATCACAGATCATTCCACAAAGCTACACCAGTGCTGGTTCAATCCAATTCTTCCATAGCAATACATAAAATAGCCAAAACACTCACAAAGAAGTACATGCAATAGAACTAAACCATCAATTGCTATTCCACCATTCCAGGATCGTACACTACGTGAGAGAAACCATGAACTATGCTCAATTGTATTATTATTCAATAATGTCAATCACAATCAGAGATAAATAATAACACTCAGCCAAAACTCATAGCATCCTCAAACTAACCAGAATCTATTAGCATATCATAACTAGAATGTAACCAGACTATCAAAATTGAAAATGGGGCCTTATATAATATTGCCCAGGCCGTTCCAAAGTGGTTCCTGAGGCAATTAGTTATTTACAACTACCCATGCATAATGGAATGCATTAATTAAGACTTTTACTAAGTCTAACACCTTAATAATCAAATACATGCGCAATTACAACTTAAAATTACATTTCCCATGCATTTCATTTCATTTCATTGCACCTTGTACGATTTACCTTCACCTTGTATGGTTTGCCCTCCTGATTGTACGGTTTACTCCTACTTGTACGGTTTACAAAACTTGTCAAAACTGTCAAAATTGGGCAAATCCATTTATCACTTCTTCTTCTAGGAGGTGGATTTGCTGCCTACATCTGCCCTCCCCTTTACTTTGGTCGGTGTCCTCGCCGACTCATCCTTTTGTTTCAGCTGTACCTCGTAATCCATGACCACAACTTTCAAGTCATCCACTTGGGATTGAAGAATTGCACGTTCGTTCTTCAACTTGGCTACGTAGTTCCCCATTTCCACTGCTTTCACCCCATGGAAATTAGCTTTCTCTTCGACAGTCTTCAGGAGTTCCCTCATTTGCTTTTCATGATCAGTGGCACTCTTCTTCAACTTCTCCTACAAGTGTGCTTCTGTTCGAAGTTGCTTGTAATTCTTCATTCTTATCTGTGATGGTCTACAGATGATGATGAATATCTACCTCCAAAGCATGAACAATATCTTCTTTGGCCCTCAATTGCACTTGCTTCTCTAGGACCATATCATTATATCTTTTGTTGTCCTTTGTGAGCTCTTCTATCTTCTTGGCCTGTGTCACCATTTGCTCATCTTTTTCGCCAATTGTATGTTCATCTGTTCATCCTTTGCTCTGAGTTGAGCCTCCAACTCCTTAATCCTATCTTCTACCGTCTGTGAGACTTGTCGCTTCTCTTCTTCAAGCGAACTAAGTCTGGCCTCAAAATCAGCCTTGGTGCTCAGTAGTTCTTCTTCCAATTTCTTTATTTTCTCCTCTTCCGCAGCCTTACACTTCTGCAATTCTTCCTCCATTTCAATCATTTCTTTTTGAGTGGCTTCCGTCTCCTCCTTCTGAGCTTCCTTGAGCTGATAGATCTGCTCCAATCCGATGCTCAACCACTCTATCCAATGTGTTAGGAAGTTCAACTTCCTTAGAGTGATAGCCAATCCTGTAGTAACCCTCTTGTGTTCCAACTCCGTTGTATTCATGGGACAAGTCGGATAATTGGCTCTATCCAGGTACAACCTCGGATGCTGCCTATAATTAGTTCTCACTCCCTCTGGCAAGTCATCTCTTCCCAACATCATGGTTACCTCTTCCCTGGGTAACTTCCATGGGTGTTGTACATGAATATCTGTAATTCTCCTTGTACGCTCCTCATTGCTCACCCATTCCGTTATCTTCTCCAACTCGAGAGACACTTGTTCCTCCCACAACTTCAATTCTCCCATGCATCCAATACAAAACTATAATTTAGTGCTAGCTATGGCATTGCCTATCTGAGAGAAGAAATATTCCACGTTATCTTCTACTCCTTGCACCTCCTCAGTTTCAATCTTGCCGAACTATGGTACCTCCAGAAGATAGCTTGTTTGCATTCTCCGTAGTTCCTCCTCTATAGGAGTTCATTCTTCCTCCTCTTCCATGTGGTGGCTAGAGCTTCCCCCGAGCTCTAGTAGTGCTCTCTCTGTATTTATCTTTTCTCTTGGTGGAGTCTATTCCACAGTCCTCTCCACCTCTACATCTTCTTCTATATTCACAATCTCCTATTGAGATTGTTGCTGCTCTGTCGATTCTTGGGCTTCTTTCTGTTCAGTGAAGCCCACCTGTTGCTCTTCTATCACCTGCTCTTCTTCCTGATTCTCCTAGTCTCCATTATTGTGACTTTTTCAACAATAGGTTCTTCTTGTTCTTGTGATGCCTTCATCTCTTCCTGTGCATCACTCTGATTCGAACTTCCTCCCATCACGAATTTGAAATGGGGCTTCTTCTTTTCTCTAGACTCTTCCTCTGAGGCTTCCACTCTCACTTCGGTTTTCTCCTTTTCCTCCTGAGTAGTGGTTGCTACTTCCTGTGCTATCTGCCTCACCTCTGTATCCTCCAATATTTTTGAAGAGTCTAAAATTTCAAATTCATTATGCTAGAAAATCTATGGGGATTCCAACATCTTCTCTGCTTCTGCCCAATTCCACTCATGCAGATCCAACTTCTCCGAGTCTGACTGTCTCTCTTCCTCTTGCTGATCCTTTTCTATAGTCTCGGCTTGTTTTTTGGAGCGGGATTATTCACCATTCTTTCCCATTGCCTCCTTGTTCTTATTTGTATTGGGTTGGATTGCCTCCCCATAATTTCCTCCCTTTCTTGAACTGATGGCTGCTCCTGCTACCATTGTTGAAGTGCTTGTTGTTCTAGTTCAGGTTCCAACTTCCTAGGCCTTTTCCTTCTAGGGTGTACATCCTCATCATCTGAGGAAGTATCCTCCTGTATTTCAGTGGCCTGCTACTCCTTCTTTGTTCGAGACTTCTCTGGAGTCTCCTTCTGAATTGGTACTGACTTTGCCCACCTCAAAATGGTTGGCTGTCCTGCCTTAACATCCCTAGGTTCTATCAAACCTGGAAAGTGGATTCCCTTCTCCGTAACAACATTTAACAACAATCCAATGGCATGGAAAGTCATCCCAAAATTCTTCGATCTCTTTGTCAGTACTTCATGCATCTTCTTCTCTAAATAGGTACCCCAATCATACTTGATTCCTTTGGTGATACCTTCTACATATTGAGCCATCCATATTGGCATCTCTGTGGCTCGTGTATCTCTTGATAGTCGAGCCATTATAGTATTCATAGCACATGGCCAATCGTTCCCTTTCAACTAGCTCTGCTTAATTCCTCGAGTCCCTGCACCCGAGATCTTTGCATCAATCGATGATTTCACATTGGTAAGTGAAGTGATGATTCGATATGTCTCAATCGGATCAACCAACTTCTTAACTATCTCTATGCCATATGTTGGCAATCCAAATATTTTCCTGAATGCCTCTACCATAATTTCTACTTTCATCGACCTCTTGCCCACATTGACATAGGTAATTCTAGTTGCAGGATTATACGCCTGAACCATCTGCAACAGATAGTTGTAGAAGAAGGTCTTCTGGTGTGGTGGCACTTGCGCTATTATAGCTACACCAACCTCCTCAAACTGTTTTCTCCAGGGGTGGTTCTTGTTCTGTTCATTACTCCACCACCTCTTGCATGTCTCTCCTCCATGTTGTATGAATGATATATTCGTTATCTCAACCTGACCTTCCTCAGGTCCGCTACTCAGATCCTCATCTTGATCTAGGAAATGTACTTCACTCCTCAATTCCCTCCTCGAGATCCTCTCTTGTGCCATCTCCTCCTCTCGGTGTCTTGGTGGTGTTCTCCTTCGATCAACCCTCCAATACCTCTGCCCTCTCCATGACTTGTATCCTCCTCTCCTCCAAGGATGAGTACCACGCCAACCATGGGACTAAAACTGTCACCCTTGGTACTGCCATGGCTGTGACTCTCTCTCGTGCAGGGGTCTTGGTGACCGTTCCACCCTATTGGCTACAATTCTTCTTAACCGATATCCGAACTCTTCGGCTGAAATCATTTTCTCGCCATACCTCTGGTTATCTTACTACTCGAACATCACCAATTCCACAATTAGAAGTGTTCTAAAAATCATACAATCTACTGTAAATCATACAATATGCTTTCCCACTTGCTCCTATACGGTTTCCTTATCAGCAACCACCTCCAGATCGTACATTGTTCAATCTTCACTATTCGATCTTCAAACTATTCGATCTTCTGCAAATCGTACAACTATAGCATAAAATCGTATAGGGTCATACTACTCCATACAATATCCCTCTCTAGCTACTTCCCCTCATCGAATCCATACAATTCCATATGATTTGCTCAAAATGGCTTAAAACAACCCAAAAATGCCCGAAATCACACAATATTTTTCTTGAGACCATACAATCTACCACCAAATCATACAGTACATCTCTTCAAACCCTTGTTCACCTAAAAATCATGTTTTCCACTTTTCTTCCATGATTTCTCTCCGACCCAGTTGCCGAAATGCCCCGATCTATCTTTTCAATGCTTTTCGAGAGCAATTTCTCAATTTTTCCATACTTGGCGCAATTTATCCCCAAAAACAAAAATTTCTGGCTATTCAACATGGTTGTACGATCTTCTCCTTCCTTCCCTCTATCTTCTCCAGTTCATTTTTGGCCACTTTTGTCAGATTAGGGTTTGTAGCTTTCTTTTCCCTACAATTTCTCTGCTCCGGCTCCAATCCACCACTTTCTCGAACCCTAATGTACATTTTTCAACAACCTGGTTTGTATTTGGATGCCTTCTACTGCAAACCCTCCTTTCTCTTTGGTTGAACTTGAATTCTTCTTTCAATGGAGTCAAACCCTTGCTTTTTCTCCTTCGGTTCGATTTCTTTGAATGTGAAAAGTCTCCCTGGTGCGAATTAAAAGATGGGTCATGAATTATTGTAGCTTATTGATGTATTTTAATGCCCATGTAGTTGTCTCCATTCAGTTGCACGCTTTTCACCTTCGTCCTCCTGAAAAATTTGAATTCCTCCTTGTACGGTTTTAAAAATTGCTAGGGTGAGCCTTGTATTTAAACTATCTTCAAACCCTAACCACTCCAAATTTGAAATTGCACCACTTTGCATGTCTTTTCATCTTCCTTGCCTGGATGATCGACAACTCATCACTTTTTCATGCGATTTTTAACTTTTTCCCGCGCTTTTCCGACAACTCATCGTTCCACACATGCGAACATTAAATGCGATGGTTGAAAATCATACAATTGCGCCTAAAATCATACATTGTACGATCCAAATCGTACAACATGCCTTCTTGTACGATTCTGCATGTACTTTTTCTCAATTTTTCTTTGTACGATCTCTCACTTGTGCTTTTTCAACTTTAATTTGACTTTGTACGATCTATCACTTAGAGAATTTTTCTATTTTTCTCTCTTTGAAGAGGTCATCATTTCTGGTTTTCAACCCACTTCCTTCTTAATTGCATCTCGAGGGATTTTCACAATTAAGGCATTTTATTTTTTTTTTTTTTTTTTTTTTTTTTTTTTCATTTCCTAACCTATTTACACTTACCATCGTGGAAATCGCATAGTGACATTCACTTGTACGATCCCATCTGATTCTTCTCTTGGAGGTTCGATTGTGACATTCTGAGTGGTTGTGTCACCTAGCGCCACTTGCTCTCTAGGTCGATTCATCTCTACTTGTGATGTTACCGAGTTCCCTGGCCTTCCCATACCATGTGTACAATTTGGAATTGTACAATTGCAAGTTGGAGTATCTTCACCTGGTGTCCCTTCCTCTTGTCATGTAGGTGATTGATCCCTTGGTAGTGGTGTCCTTACTACTCTACTATCATTCGAGCGACTTCTACGCCTATCTCCTCGGATCAATTCTTGCTCCAGACTTGGTGATCGGATCCTTTGTTGTCCCTGGTTTCTTTCATCTACAAAATGCACTCTTCCTCTACCAATAAGGCCTCTACCATGCGAGTGTCTTCCCCATCCTATTCCTCTTGACATCGGGCTTCTCTGTGCTAGTGGTGATTCCTCCCTTTCTTGGAGTAATCCTCTACCACCTACCACTCTTCGAGGTCCTCGTCGGATTAGAGGTGGTCGTCCCAATGGATAATGCCTTGTAGGGTTTGGTAAGATCCCTCTCATCCTTGGTAAACCTTGTAGATTCCTTGTCCAGTTCAAACAAGCTAAGGGTGTATCTCCCGACCATCTAGGAGTAGGGGGTCAGAACCTTCCTCATCCTCTTCCTCCTCTAATTGTAACATCACCTTGTCCTTGCTCACTTCATAGTCGAATACCTCCTCCCCTTCTTGGCTGAAGCCTTAGGGGTCCTTCTCTATTCCTTCCTCCCATTGCTCGGTTATCAAGAGTTATCTCTACCAACTCAATGTTGGCTAGTGGACTTCTACTTCTTGTACTTGGTGATAATTGTCATAGTGCTTTGATTCTATGATCTACACGTGCTAAGTGACGTCTCCATATTCTTTCCTCAAAGCATCTTTGTGGAGATGAAGTTGCCAAGACCTCTCTATATGCATCAGAAAAATCTATCTCAGAACTTGAGTCATTCCGATTCTCTTCTCTCTGTTCCACCCAATCTGTTGGTAAATTCATCAGTCTCTCCAATATCCTTACTTCTCTCCTTTGTCTTCTCAACTATCGATGGGCTATTATATATGCTTGCGGATCAAGGTTGGTTTGACGCTCCTGTGATCTCCCTAGTTGCCGCTGTGTTGTTGTACATGCTGGGGGATCACGATTATCTCGAGGATTCTGGGGATTCCTTGGGCAATCATCATCATCACTACTTTTTGTGCTAGGTTCCCTTACTAGCCAAGGCATTCCTTCATCACTGGAGTCACTCAAATCCATTCGTGCATTACCTTGTGATTCAGGTGATGTGGTTGCTTCCTCAATGTCTCGCCAAAGCATCTCTGCATCTTCATTCATCATTGGTGGATCACTTGGTGGTACTTGTGAACTTGTGCTTGCACCATCATTTCTTATACCACTTCTTGGAGTTATCCCCTCATCATCCTCAGGTTCCCCTTCTAGCTCTTGTAGCCTAGCTGTTCTTTGCTCATCCAGCCTTCGTATTGTACTATCCAATTCTTGGATGGTTTGTTCTCTCAACCTTGCATTATGACCTCGCAACGTCTGATATTCTTCCTGTAGTTGTTGAGTCTGCAGTCGCATTCTCTACTGTAATAGCCCTATCTGAGCTAATGGAGTAAGTCCAACCAATTCTTCATCAATGGTCTCATTCCTATTTTCCTCTGGAACTTCCATTTCAAAGGTGTCCACTCTATCCTCGTATCGTACTGTTAACCGTATCCTTCTTCGTCCTTCCACTTGTTGGGGTAGTTCTCTACGCTCCACCTGAGGATACATCATATTTTTGCTTCTCTTGGGGTGCTTCTTCTTACCTTCCCCTATTTCTAGGTAATAGTACTATCTCTTGATATCCCCTTTCATTTGGAGGAATCCATTCTTCATCTTCCTCTTCTACTCGTTCGGTCCCATCCACAAATCTGACATGCACTCGCAATCTTCTTCTTTCTCCGGGTCGAGGTGCCAACTCTTGTTGTTCTATGGTTGGTCTTGTCTCCTCCCCTTCTACAAATAAGTGTGTGAGTCCCATGTCAGGCTCCTCCTGTGATGGACCTTGCTCACCTTGAGTCCTCCATTGAGCTTCTTCTCATCTTCTTCATTCAATCTCTTCTGAAGAAATGAATAAGCACTGTACTTTGTAAGGCTTCAACTTTGAGCCATTTACAGTGTCGGGTACCTCCATCCCATTCAAGTTCTGCAACTTGATTGCTCCATTATTCATTACTTCTACCACTTTATAGGGACCAAGCCATAAAGTCTTCAACTTACCGGGCTTGATTTCCCTCTTCCCATTAAACTTTAGAACCAAGTCACCCGGACTAAGTTCTAACTTCCTCAAATGTTTGTCATGCCATGCCTTCCTTCTTTTCTGAGCTACCTCAATCACCCATTGTGCCATGACTCTTCTTTCATCTAACTTGATCAGTGTTGTCAGTCGCTCTTCCAAACTTTCTTGATCACCCAAGCGATGCTCTATCGCGACTCTCAAACTTGGTATCAAGAATTCAACTGGCACCACTGCCTCCTATCCATACATCAACTGGAAAGGTGTATGCTCTGTTGTTGGTTTAAAAGTTGTTCTATATACCCACAAAATAGATGGTAGCCTTTCCTCCCAATTTGCTCCCTCTATTCCACAGGTTTTATATAGAGTAGATACCAGGACTTTGTTTGTTGCTTTCGCCTGCCCATTTGCTCTGGGATAGTACGGACTAGACAATGAGTGCAAAATCCTGAACTTTGTCATCAGCGTTTTGATGATTTCATTGACAAAGTGTCCTCCTCGGTCACTTGTGATCTGTAGCGGAATACCAAATCTTGTGATTACCTGCTCATACAAGAATCTCGTTGTACTTTTAGTTGAGTTATCAGGTAATGCTCTCGCTTCAACCCATTTTGTCAAGTATTCCATTGCTACTACGATGTATCTACACTTCCTTCTATGAGATGTCTTCAATGGTCCGACGAAGTCCAATCCCCACCTTTCAAATAGTTCTTGGGGTTGTGATGGATGCAATGGCATAAAGTCCCTCTTTACTGGCTTTCCTGCCCTTTGACAAGTATCGCATGCTTTCACATACTCTTTTGCATCATTATACAGTGTGGGCCACCATAGTCCAGCTAGTAATATTTTCCTAGCTGTCGCATCTGGTCCCATGTGCCCTCCTGCTAAGCCTTCGTGAGCTTCTTTCAATGCCACTTTGACTTCTTCTTCCATCACACATCTTCGTAGGATACCATCGCTTCCCATATTATACAACAATCCTGCTATCAACTGGAAGGGTGCTGACTTCATGATCACTTTCTTTTTCTCGGTTGCCATCATTTCCTGTGGCAACTCTCCTGTGGAAAGGTACTGGCCAATCAACTTGTACCATGATGGGACAACATTGATGGCGAATAATTGTGCATCAGGGAATTCATCCGGAACTCCTGTTCCTATAGGCTCTCCTGATCGTATCCGAGACAACTGGTCTGCAATGACATGCTTCTTACCAGGTCTCACTACTACTCGGAATACGAACTCCTGTAGGGTGATGAGCCACCTACTGACCCATCCTTGTATCACCGGTTTATTTATCAAGTACAACAGGGCTTGGTGATCTACGTAGAAAGCAAAGGGATTCGCCAATAGGTAATGCCTAAACTTTTGGACTGCATATACCATTCCCAAAGCTTCTCTTTCTGTTGTACTATAATTTCTCTCCGGCCTTGACAATAGGTGACTAGCAAAGAAAATAGGTTGATCTAGCCTGAACTATCCTTCTTGTGCCAAAGCACATCCGATTGCAAAATTTGAAGCATCAATATGGACATGGAATTCCTTATCCCAGTTCGGGAACACCAAAATCGGGCTACTCACAAGCTTAGCCTTCAACTCCTCAAAGGCTCCTTGGTGCTCCTCTGTCCATCTGAAAGGAACATTCTTCTTCGTCAATGAATCCAATGGATAGGATACATGTGCATAGTTCCTGATAAACCTTCGATAATACCCCATCGATCCAAGGAAGGTTTTAAGTGAACTCACATCGTATGGTTCTTCCATGTGCAATATCACACGGATCTTATCAGGATCTATTTTTAATCCTTCACTGCACACTATGTGTCCTAACAATTTTCCATATGGTACCATCAGGTAGCATTTCCTAGGATTTAATGATATCTGTGCATTTCTGCACCTACTCATGCATTCACTGAGGGCAGGAAGATGCTCCTTGATCTTCCCATAAATGGACCAATCATCCAAAAATGCTTTGAAGTTCCCTATTGCCAATTGATCAAATATATACAGTATGATGCGCTGAAATGTAGTTAGGGCATTACAGAGCCCGAATGGCATTCGATTGTACGCATAGATGCCATTCTCCACAATAAATGTGGTCTTCAACTTATCCTCCTCGGCTATACTTATCTGATTGTAACCCAAAAATCCATCCAAAAATGAATAGATCTCGTGTCCTACGACTTCCTCCAGGATAGAATCTGTGAAGGGAATAGGGAAGGGGTCCTTAATAGTTACTACGTTTAGACTCCTAAAGTCCACGCATATTCTGATTTTGTCCACTTCCTTCTTCAAGGTGATCACTATAGGTGATACCCATTCACTGGTTGTCACCCTGAAGATGATTCCTACCTCCAACATCTTCTCTATCTCTGCATTCACTAATGCAACATACTTTGGGTTCATTCTATATGGTCTCCTCCTTACGGGTTGTGCTCCAGGCATTAGTGTAATCTTGTGGACACATAACTCAGGTGGTACTCCCTTCAAGTCCTTATATGTCCATGCAAAGACATCCTTATATTCCAAGAATATCTTAAAAGCTATCGCTTTCAGTACAGGGTTCCAATCATCGCCACAGTGAATCATCCTAGGTTCCTCCTCCGTTCCTAGATTGATGTCCACTATCCGAGGTCCTTCATATTTGATATTCTTTGGCTCACTTGCTGCTTTCTCTACATTCTTTGGGTGTGTTGGTCTTGTATCAATTTCCGCATCTCCTACTGTATACTCTGCAAAACTTTTTGGGAATGTCCATTTCTCTTCCGCCTCCTTCTTAGGTTCCTGGCTGACTTTTGGTTCGTCTTGTTTTTCCTTGATCTCCTCTGAGTCAATACAGAGGTAGTTGGGCTGAAAAATTTTGTACTCCTCCATTTTCCAATGAAGAAGTCCACTATCAGATCTAGCTTCATCTTCACTACATTCATCCAGGTACAACATTCCTTCTCCATCTGGTTCATACCCTTCATCTCCTAAGGGAATTTCATCGTAGCTACATCCTCACTGACCTTTTGATTAGCTAGATTAATCATATATTTGTGTTGTCCCTTCTTGAAAGTGATCTGATTCTTTCCCCAATTGTGATTAACTTTGGCTACTCGTAGCCATCCTCTCCCCAATAGAGCATCGTATGCAGGCTTCTCATAGTAATCACAATGAAATCCAAGACAAACTCTTGGTCAGCTATCACCACTTGTTGTGCTGTCAAGACTCCCTTTGTCTCGATACCATACTGGTCAACACCATATAATCGAAAGCTCGATGCCCATAGAGATGGAGCACCTAGTTCTAGCCAGGTCCTTTCAGGTAGCACATTGACGTTGGATCCTCCATCCATAATAACTTGTGTCAATTTGTGCCCTAGGATCTCCATATGAACTAATGCAGGTTTCTTTCCCACATCAATCATCAATATAGTTGGATTCATAAATTGGTCTTTTCATTCTTTTTCCTGAATCGGTTGACTCTGCACTTCCATCACCTTATGCGGTTGTATCTCTTCCACCATCGCTTTTTGTAATGATGGAATAGCTTCCAATAGGTTTACCACTTTGATCTCTACTATGGTGTCCAAAACCTGTGCTGCCAGACTCTACACAATCACCTTCTCTTCTGATGGCTTTTTTGGTTCCTTTCCTTCAGCTAACTTCACTTGTTTAGCTTTTTGTGCTTCATCTTGTAGTATTTTCTTTGCTACTTGCCAGCGCTGCTTTTCCTTTGCTAGCTCTGGATACTTATCCTTTTTAGCTTGATTCCTTGTCATGGCTAAAACTTCTTGGGTTTCCTCCTTAACTTGAGGAACCTCAATGTCTAAATAATTTACATTCTACGGGTTACTTGAACTCGCCTGCTTTGGGCAATTTGCTTCCTTGTGGTTCCTCGGACCACACCACCTACACATATGTGTAGTGCTTGCTTGCGGTGTTTCCTGTCTCTGAGGTGAAGGACAATTTTTCATGAAATGCCCCCATTCTTGGCAATTACGACACTGTATGATCAGCCTCCCTTCCGAGTCATACTGCAAATGACTCTGTCCTCCTTGTCGATTGCCCTGGTTCGACCTTCCACCTCGCCGACTATTTCTATAACCGCCACTTGTTGCTTGTTGCCCGCTTCCTAGGGTCTTCTATTTCTCTTCCTACTCTTGGATTGTCAGGACCTATGGATGTACTCTTGCATTATACGGACATAGCATTACCTCGTGTCCCATCACATTACAGATGTGACAATAGTCATTCCATGGACACTTCACATTTGTATGCCCTTCAGTCTTACATTCTGTGCACCAAATATCATTCCTATCAGGTTTGCTTCTTTGTTCTTTCATGATCTTGTCGAACTCCTGATGAAATGATGCTACTGTCCTCTGTATAGTGTCATCTTCTCCACTATCTGAATCATTAGACTTGGGATGAGATAAAATTCTTGTATACGTCTATTTCGATTCACTTTCAAAATTCTTTGCATGCTTCACAACTTCTTCATACATTTTTGATGGTATTGCCTTCATATTTTTCTTATATTTTGGTAGTAATCCATCTACAAACCACCACTTTACCAATACATCTGCCAAAGGCATCTGCATCTTATCTACTAACTGCTTTAGTCTGCGGTTGTATGATTTTACATCTTCATCCAGCTTTTGCTTCGTCATGCAAAGCTCAGTAACAATATCTCCATCATCCTTCAAAGGGCAAAATTCCTCAATGAATTTCTCCTTTACTTGAGTCCAAGTCTGAAAATCTGTAGTATTTTCCCTTTTCAGATACCAATCGATCGCCAATCCTCTCAAGGTAGCAGGAAATAAGGTTACCCAGTCATCTGGTCGATCTACACCATTTTCCCTCCAAATGGTTATACAAGTTCCGATATGTCTTGTGGGGTCTTCCTTACCCTCACCTGTAAAAGGTGGACATCTCTGCTTGGCTGCCTTATTAGCCATCTTCGGAGAATCATCCTCGTCACTTGAGGTCTCCCATGGAATATCTATCTGATTCCTCCTTGGGGGTGTCTTACTACAGTCATCGTCAAAAGTTTCTATCCGAGGTATCTTATTCTATCCCACCAATCATTGACCAAACTCACGTGCATCTTCACTCCACGACCTCCTTCTCTGATGTGAGGGAGATGGTCTTGGTCCTTCCTCTTGAGACCTCGCACCTGTTGCTCTAGTGCCTGACTCCCATCCTCTACACTCCCTTGCAACCCTTCCATCACTTTCTCAGGTGTCACCATCCACTCTCCTTCCTCTTGCACTACTTCTCTATCAACTCGTGCCTCTATGCTAGGTGGTTCTAGTACCTCCTCTTCTATCTCTATCAACAATGCCTCAAAATCTCCTTCTTCAGATGTCCAAACTTGCTCTATTTCTGGTTCATGTGTACTATGGTCTGAGTTACTTGCATTCTCTCTTCGAGAAATCCTCATGCTCCTTCTTACTAGAATGTTCTCTCGTACTTCCCATCTCCTATACCTTTGTACACTGGTGTCTATCATTCACCTCCAATTTTGTAGTATTCTTACTTTGTCAATTTGACCCATTTTAACAAAAATGCTAGATTCGATAAGGCAATGATGCCAAATGTAGCACACATTTTTTGTAACTAAACAAGTCGATTTCCCAAAACTGCCAAATCGGGTAAATTCCCTTCAATCGCATAAACTGCCAAATCGGGTAATTGTCTTTTGTACGATTTGTACGAACTCTGGTGTACGATTTGTACAAAAAGAAGGTACAACCAAGTGCCAAATTGGATACTCTACTAGACCAATCTCTCTCAGATAGGTTTTGTAAGGGTTTAATATGGCAATTAATCCTTTTCCAGTAACATGCAAAACATATCAACGGGGCTTGAGAGAGTTGTATATCCAATGGCGATGCCCAAAAATCGTACAACAGTGTTCAACACGTCTTCCTTGATATTACCATCATCATAGATCATTCCACAAAGCTACACCAGTGCTGGTTCAATCCATTCTTCCATAGCAATACATAAAATAGCCAAAACACTCACAAAGAAGTACATGCAATAGAACTAAACCATCAATTGCTATTCAACCATTCCAGGATCGTACATTACGTGAGAGAAACCATAAACTATGCTCAACTGTATTATTATTCAACAATGTCAATCACAATCAGAGATAAATAACAATACTCACAACCAAAACTCATAGCATCCTCAGACTAACCAGAATCTATTAGCATATCATAACCAGAATGTAACCAGACTATCAAAATTGAAAATGGGGCCTTATATAACATTGCCCAGGCCGTTCCAAAGTGGTTCCTAAGGCAATTAGTTATTTACAACTGCCCATGCATAACGGAATGCATTAATTAAGACTTTTACTAAGTCTAACACCTTAATAATCAAATACATGCGCAATTACAACCTAAAATTACATTTCCCATGCATTTCATTTCATTTCATTGCACCTTGTACGATTTACCTTTACCTTGTATGGTTTGCCCTCCTGGATGTACGGTTTACTCCTACCTGTACGGTTTACAAAACTTGTCAAAATTGGGCAAATCCATTTATCACTTCTTCTTCTGGGAGGTGGATTTGCTGCCTACAGAACTATTCTGCCCTCCTGTATCTGTAAGAAGTGCTCATGGTAGAAAGACAGCTTGGGGGAAAGAGGGGCAACAGGAGAGATCCATGTGCATCTGGTGTACTAGAGACTAACATCCTCCCGAATCTCGTGGAGCATCTTCTCCTTAATAAGCCGAGAGGGGGGGAGAACCCCCAAAGAATAAGGGGGGAGCCTGTCTATCCGTAGTTGAATGCTGGCCAGGGGAGTAGAAACTTGAAAATACCAGCTCCTCCGGCCTCCCCGAGAACTCGTAGAGAGTTCCATCGAGGAGCGAAGGGTGAGTTAAGGGTACCGCTTGCAACCCTCGGGGGTATCTTCGAAAGTACGGATCCTGTGAAGATTACCGATAATCAGGAAGATAATCTCAAGTTGGAGAGGAGAAGCCCCAAACTCTGCCAGAATAATAGAACGGAGGACTGTGCCCTTGCAACGAATGAATCGTCGAAGAAAGAGTGTCTGGACTCGTTCAATCCGTGACCACTTAGTCGGGCCAAGACAACCACTGATCCATAAGTAATAGTTGGCTTAACCAAGGTGTCAAAGATCCTCATCTTCACAAGTTTATCCTGAAAATGTTCTTTGAAGCAATTCCTCTCTAGCAAAGACAGAGTTGCATACCCCTTACACACTTGGACTTGGGCGGTGGGTTTCATACCAAAAGTGGGACCAGTGAAAAGAACCCCCAAATACACATAAGAGGTGGTGATTTCGACCTCTTGACCCTGGAAAAGGAAGTGGAGATGGGATAGAGCCTCTTTGGTAGTATTGAATACCATAACCTTGGTCTTAGAAAGATTCACCATCAACTGTCTCGAGTCACAAAAAGCGGCAAGAGTGTTCAGATGACGCTGAAGCCCCTCAGGGGATGAGGCCAAAAGAACATCATCAACAAAGAGGAGAATAGAAATCAGCACATGGTGAAGAAGGCAACCATCCTTTGGGTGAGCGTTCTCCCTAATAAAAGTCTCAAGCTCATCGATAAAGATCCCAAAAAGTGTCGGGGAAAGGAGGCATCCTTGTTTCACTCCTATGGTGCTAAGAATACTGCCTGAAAGCCCTTGAGGGGAGCGAAACCGACCTTTCACAGTCTCATATAACTGAGTAACCGCTGTCAAAAGATTCCCAGAGATGCCAACTGACCGAAGCCTCTCAAGAAGTAAATGCCGAGGCATCGTGTCGAAAGCTTTCTTGAAGTCTACAAAGCAACAATAAACCTTTGAGGACCTGGAACGCGCCTCCTCAATAATAGCTCTGAGGACTAGAATGTGATCTGTGGTCTGGTGATCTTGTCGAAAACGAGCTCGGCCAAGAGCCCTGAAACCCCCCTCCTCCAACCTTCGGGAGAGAAGCACATCCAATGCTGTGGCACAGAGCTTGGCAAAGATATGCCCAATCATGATAGTCCTGTAGTTATTGGGTTCATGGGGATCACCGGCCTTATGAATGGGGTAAATGATATGCTGAGTCCAGGAATCAGGAAACCTAGAACAAACAGCGAGATTAAAGAGATCAGTGAGGGGCCCAATAAGAGGATCAATACCATGCTTCAAAAATTCCGCCTGTAACCCATCCAAATCTGTTGCTTTGCTCGTACAAAGTTTCCAGATAGCCTGCCTGACAAGACCAGTAGAAAAGAGGTGGCACGAGGAGGGGGGGAGGGAACAGTAATAGGAGGCTGATTTGGGATGGTATAGAGGGAAGAGGCATGAATGGTCCAAGAGGAAATATCGATCCCATGAGTAATCCGATCACGGGGGATGATAAGGCGCCAGAAGGATTTAGGAGACTGTTGAAGGGAATAGTAATAGGAGGCTGATTTGGGATGGTATAGAGGGAAGAGGCATGAATGGTCCAAGAGGAAATATCGATCCCAAGAGTAATCCGATCACGGGGGATGATAAGGCACCAGAAGGATTTAGGAGACTGTTGAAGGGAGTGGATAAGATCAAGTAGATGCCGAGAGAGGAAGAGACGCTTCTTCTTTCGAAGAAGCGTCCTTTAGTCTTTGTGAGAAATGGCACAGGGCTGGGAAGGATTCCGAATGGCAT
This sequence comes from Wollemia nobilis, assembly GCA_028583015.1. Classification (NCBI taxonomy): domain Eukaryota; kingdom Viridiplantae; phylum Streptophyta; class Pinopsida; order Araucariales; family Araucariaceae; genus Wollemia; species Wollemia nobilis. The sequence goes on along the minus strand of JAQPPZ010001711.1, from coordinate 1,156,648 downwards.
ATTTCAATCTACGGTGGGCAAACTTACATTCCTCATCATACGAGATGTTCATGGGGCAATGACCAGGGGGACGAGGACGAGGGGGAGGACGAATAGCGTGGGGGTATGAGTCCAAAGAAGCCTTCCAAATAGTTTGGACCAAGCAAGCAGAACGATTGGAAACATCGGGAAGAGAAGACACCCTAGGGAGAACATGATGCAACCGGTCCATGTAGGTAAAGGAATAATAATAGTCAAAGTCTATAATGACTCGAGGGGTTGAAGGGGAGGGAGGAGGGGGAGGAGTAACAGGAAGGGAAACAATGGATAACATAAGAGAAAGAACTGAATGATCGGTAAGGGGGGAGGGTGATCAGAGACGTTGAATCGGGAAATGAATGGAATGAGGGTGGTAGAGGAAATAGCATAGTCGACGACACTGGCTCGACCACGATGAGGAAAGGAAGTAAAACCACTAGAATCTGGAAAACAAGATATACCATTGAGAAAAACTAGCCTGTTGGATTCACCCAACTCAATAAGATGCTTACCGTAAGTAGTCACCTGTGTCGCTGGAGGTTTGAGCAAAACCAAGGTCCTCAAGATCTAATTCCCGAGTTTGCATCTCATTGGTTGTGAGGTCATGAAGAGAAATCTGCATAGGTCCGGTACAAGCATTAAAATCTCCCAGCAGAAGTATCTCCCCTGAAGCCGAGTATCTAGTAATGTCCTCATAGAGATCTTGGAAAGGGTCTCCGACCGTGTGAATAGCAAAATTGGACGTGGTGGGGGGAAAGTAACAGGTGGTAATGTAGATAACCGAAAGAGGTGGGTGATGATGGATTTTAATCCATAAAAACCTGGAGTGGGGGTCAGTTGAAACCAGGGAAACCAAATCTTGGAGCCTATCCCTGATAAGAGCAGCAACATCTCCTAATCCTCGAACCCCCTAGAGCATCGAGTGAGTTGCCGACAACTGGACCACCAAAAGTAATCTGAGATAACTGGAAGGGCCCGCTCAGGACTCTCCTGTGTCTCATAGATAAGAATGATGTCATGTCTACCAATCACATCAAGAAGGGACCCTAGGGCAGACCACATCATACCATTGCAGTTCCAGCAAGCTATAGCTAGCTTATTTGCCACCCCCTTCCATGCCGATGGAGTCATTTGTTAGGCAAGGGTTTGGACCACCCAGGAGGGGGAGAGTCCCTAATCACTACACGCAAATTACAAATAATTGCCCATTTGTTGGCTTTCCTGGCTGCGGCTACTTGTTCCATGGCTTTCTTCAATTCTTCAACCTGGAGTCGCGTAAGGTCCTCATTAAGGTAGATCTTGTCCTGAAGAGTAAATAATTTCCATTTGGCCCTCAACGCCTTCATATGCTCTTATGCATTTTTGAAGCATATGACCAATGTGGAGTCGAGAGAGAACCATGCTCTATCGAGAGTAGCATCTGTTAACTCAAGAGTGTTGTGAATGAAGGCATGTCCAACTTGAAGCGGATCAGTAGGTTTGGGCACCCCACGAATCCTGAGATTGAGCGCTGTCGCATTACGGATCCTTTCTTCTTCAAATTTAGCTTGGACATCCAACTCAACTATGGGGGGGGGTTCTTCTTTCCGGCTACAACCTGAACCCAATATTGTTGGTCAGCTAATTTTTGGCTTTGTGCAGTTGACGCTTCCTTGAGACGTTCCTGCTTAGCAAGAAGAACAACCTGTTCATCTCGAATTTTTAAAATATCAGAGTGTAATTTCACAGAATTCTGAGGAGGTTGTTCGGTATGTGCAGTCTGCAATTGAGTAATGATGGCTTGTTGATCTTGAAGTTTAATTTGGAGATCCGTGATAATGCAGTTGCCGTATTTCACTTGGTCTTGCAAGGAGAGTATAATACTAGCTTGCGTGTCTAGTTGTTTCTAGAGAGAATTAATCTGTTTAGACAAACGCTGGTATGAAACTGTTGTGTGAAGGCATTGGACAAATTTAAGAGGAGAAGCCCGTGTCTCCTCTATTCCTCCTTCATAAAGTATCCCCATAACACCAAGAACACCAAGCTGCTAAACGATTCGCAATGAGGACAACTGGGACATGCCAGGGCACGGTCGGGGCTGCGCTAGGGCACGAGCATAAATCCACCTCAAGCGCAACAAAAATCCACCTGAAGCACAACAAAAATCCACCTGAGCGCAGCAGAAATCCACCTCAACACAGCAGAAGTCCACCTCCAGCGCAGTAGAAATCCACCTCCCGAGCGCCGTAGAAATCCACCTCCGGAGCGCAGTAGAAATCCCCTCTTGAGCGTAGCAGAAATCCCTTGAGCACAGTAGAAATCCACCTCGAATGCAGCAAAAAGCCACCTCTGCGCAGCAGAAATCCACCTTTGCGCAACAGAAATCGACCTCCCGAGCGCAGCAGAAATGCACGTCAGCGCAGCAGAAATCCACCTCGAGCGCAGCAGAAAACCACCTGAGCGCAGCAGAAATCCCCTCCTGAGCGCAGCAGAAATCCCCGAGCACAGTAGAAAACCACCTCGAACATAGCAGAAAACCACCTCAGCGCAGCAGAAATCCCCCGAGCGCAGCAAAAATCCCCTCCCAAGCGCAGTAGAAATCCACCTCAGCGCAGCAGAAATCCCCCTCCCGAGCGCAGCAAAAATCCCCTCCCGAGTGCAGCAGAAATCCCCCTCAACATAGCAGAAATCCCCCTCAACGCAGCAGAAATCCACCCCGAGCGCAGCAGAAATCCACCCGAGCGCAGCAGAAATCCCTCGAGCGCAGCAGAAAACCACCTCAGCGCAGCAGAAATCCACCTCCTGAGCGCAGCAGAAATCCCTTGAGCGCAGTAGAAATCCACCTCGAATGCAGCAAAAAGCCTCCTTTGCGCAGCAGAAAGCCACCTTTGCGTAGCAGAAATCCACCTCCCAAGCGCAGCAGAAATGCACATCAGCGCAGCAGAAATCCCCTTCCTGAGCGCAGCAGAAATCCACCTCGAGCGCAGTAGAAAACCACCTCAGCGCAGCAGAAATCCCCTCCCGAGCGCAGCAGAAATCCCCCGAGCGCAGTAGAAAACCACCTCAAACATAGCAGAAAACCACCTCAGCGCAGCAGAAATCCCCCGAGCGCAGCAAAAATCCCCCTCCCAAGCGCAGCAGAAATCCACCTCAGCGCAGCAGAAATCCCCCTCCCGAGCACAGCAAAAATCCCGTCCCGAGTGCAGCAGAAATCCCCCTCAACGTAGCAGAAATCCCCCTCAACGCAGCAGAAATCCACCTCGAGCGCAACAGAAATCCACCCGAACGCAGCAGAAATCCCTCGAACGCAGTAGAAAACCACCTCAGCGCAACAGAAATCCACCTCCCGAGCGCAGGAGAGATACACCTCGAGCGCAGCAGAAAACCACTTCAGCGCAGCAAAAATCCCCCTCCTGAGTGCAGCAGAAGACAGCAGGGTGTGCTAGGGACAAGCGAGTAAGTCGGGCATACTTGGCATCCCTACAAATGAAGTTATATATGCACATTTGGGAGGTGGAAATTGAAGAACATTTTGTCTTTGGATGCTATTTTTTTTTTACACAAAAGCTTTTCAAAGGCTTTCCGTCCGAGTTGGACAGCCAGAGCCTACTGTAGTCACAATTTCAAGGTATGTAAATGGTCTCAAACTTTCTATTCAAGATGAAATCAGTATGTTGCATATTAAGAGCATGGAGGATGCATATCAATATGTTGTGAGAGTTGAGGAGAAGCTCAATAGAAAGTTTGCACAGTCCTCTAGAGGTAGAGGTAAGGCAAAACCCCAAGGGGGTAAGGATCATGTAGTCAAGAAGGATGAGGAGGCTGCAAGCTCAAGCAGACCTCAAAGAGGCAGATTCCAACCTAACAGAGGTAGGGGGACTTCTCCAAGGGGTTAGGAGAAGACTTAGTGATTCAAAGGAACCTGCTTTAGCTGTGGGGCTGAAGGCCATAAATCCACAGAATGCAAAGAGCCTCCAAAATCCAACAACAGAGCTAAAAACAGAGCTAATGTGGTTGAGGGAGAGGAGGCAGAGAGTGCTGATGGATTTGAGTATCACACCACTGCAAGAGACAGTGAGCAACTGATGGTTAGGAGAGCACTAACATCAGGCAAAGATGATGGAGAACCCTCGCAGAGAAAGAGCATTTTTAGGACTAAATGCTTGTTAGGAGGAAAAATCTGCAAGGTGATTGTGGATGGAGGCAACATTGACAATTTGGTATCAACCTATATGGTTGAGAATCTTAATCTGAAGACTATGGATCATGCAAAGCCATACAGAGTTTCATGGCTGCAAAAAGACCACCAAGTCACCGTGGATAAGAGATGCAAGGTGAAGTTTCAGATTGGGAAATACTGTGATGAAGCTGTTGAGCAAGGTACGTCAAAGGCATTGCAAAAGTATTGTCATTGTTGTCAACACAGACAAATTGATGCAGTTGATGCAGTCCAGAGGTCAGTCAGATCAAGTGCAGTGAATTTCAAGGAAAACGAGAGGTGATCCAGATTCAGAAATTGGCGAGAAAAAGACAAGGAAGAAAAGCGTCGCGATATCGCGACATGTTTTTGTCGCGATATCGCGACAAAACAGGAGAGAGAGAAGGCGCAAGAAAAATTGTCGCGATTTCGCGACATAAACTAGGAGAGAGAAAGTGCACGCCAAATTGTCGCGATTTCGCGACATAAACTAGGAGAGAGAAGATGCAAGCAAAATTGTCGCGATTTCGCGACATGTGGGCAGAGAAGGAAGCAAGGTGAAAAGATGTCGCGATTTCGTGACATGTTGGAGGAAAATGCACTAAGTCAAGGAAGTGTAGCGATTTCGCTACAAGTTTGAAAGTCAAGGCGAAAGAGTGCAGCGATTTCGTTGCATGTTGAAATGAAGGGCAAAGAAGGTGTAGTGATTTCGCTACAAGTGAAAAAGCACAAACAAGAAGGTGTAGCGATTTTTCTGCATGACAAAATGTATGGAAACAAAGGTGTAGCGATTTCGCTACCATTCAAAGTTGCAAAAATTAAAGATGTAACAAGTCAAAAGCACAAGGCACAAAGTTGTAGCGATTTCGGAAGCAGTGAACGTCGCGATTTCGTGACATGTTCCATTTTCGTTGAAGTTTGCAAGGAGGATTGTACGGAAGCCCAAAGTGTCACGATTTCGCGACAAGAAGGATGATGACGTCAGCAAAAGCCGAAAACGTCATGATTTCGTGACAAGAAGGATGATGACGTCAGCAGAAGCCAGAAGCGTCACGATTTCATGACAAGAAGGATGATGACGTCAGCAGAAGCCAGAAACGTCACGATTTCATGACAAGAAGGATGATGACGTCAGCAAAAGCCAGAAGCGTCGCGATTTCGCGACAAGAATGATGATGACGTCAGCAAAGTCAGAAAGTGTCGCGATTTCGCGACAAGATGCTAGGAAAGGTGCTGGAATCTGGAAGCGTCGCGATTTCGCGACATTATGAAGGATGACGTCAGCAAAAATTAAAAGTGTCGCGATATCGTGACAGGCAACTGTTTGGCGGGTAAAAGCCGTAGGAGCATGCAAAATGACACGTGTCGAAAAAGCATAATCATGCAGCCTGTTACGTAAACAGTAACTGATGTCAGACAGACAGTTACACATTGACAGGTGTCGAACATGCATGAGAACAGATGTAGATGCATGCTTGAAATGCTTTCTAAGTGTCGTATAGGCTGTATCGAAAAAGCATTCGAACGGTCGAAGTGCAGCATTCGAACAGCCGATTGAAAATGCAAACGAACAACCGATTGAAGAATGCATTAGAACGACCGATTAAAATAGACGCATTTACTGACATTCGAAACATAAAATAGGAAGGATCGAAAAGCTTTCGAGAAGAAGGATGTGCAGCATTCAAACGGTCGTATTTGGAAGGATTCGAACAACCGCATTGGAAAGAAGAAAAGAATTCGACCGTCTTGAGAATGTCATCCGACTGCATGAAGAATTGAAACACGATAGAAGACAAAGAGTCCTGATGAGAAAAATAGGGTATAAAAGGACGATCGGGCACAAGAATAATGTTGCTTCTTTGTGAGAGAGAAGTTGTTGCGAAAGAGAAATATTCCTTGTGAAAAGAGGGTTTGAATAAGAAAATTAGCGAGCCGTGAGAGTGTGCAGAGTTGGATTAATTGCGGACCGGTCGGGGTTGTGCATGAAGTGAAGACACTTTTATGTCATTCTAATTGATCGGAATTGCAGTCCAAGTTGGTGCTTGGTACTAGGGGTTGGTGCTCCATCCGTTGCGACGAGAAAATTACAGGGGTTGGTGCTCCTTCCGGTGGATCTTTGGTAAAGAATTTGTAAAATTGGAATTTTGCAAAGACTGGATTTGGATTGAAGTCCAAGCAGTCAATTTTGAGGAGTAGCCAAATTGGTGAACCTCGGTATATTGAGTGTTGTGGTGTGCTCTCTTGTTCAATTTGTTGTTCTAGTTTTTAAGCTATCTTTGTTTCATATTAAATGCTGTAGATATTAAAATTAATAGCTACACTGATTCACCCCCCCTCTCAGTGTCATTGTGTGAACATCAATTGGTATCAGAGCAGGTTCCTTGTACAAGCTTAATCAGCTAAGGAGATCTTAGAAGAAACAATGGCAGGCGGTGAAGGATTCTCATCCAACAAAGCTCCCTTATTTGATGGAACAAATTACACTTTCTGGAAACTCAGGATGCAAACATATCTGAGTGCATTGGGATATGATATTTGGGATTACGTAGATAGTGGATACACTGCACCCACTACCCCTCCAACAGATACTGCTGAGAAGAAAAAATTTGAGAACAACTCCAAAGCTAAGAATGCCATAATGTGTGGGCTTGTTGACGAGTGAGCGATAAGAGTCATGAGCTGTAAATCAGCAAAAGACATGTGGGATAAAGCGAAGAGCATCCATGAAGGAGACAACAAGATTAAGGAAGCAAAGCGCAAACTCATCGAGCACGGTTCGAAGCACTGCAAATGAATGAAGATGAGAACATAGAGGCTTATATGTTGAAAGTCAACGAAATCATTAATGCAATCGAGAGGACTCGGTGAAGAAATTGATGATGCGGTTGTTGTGAAAAAGGTTCTCGAGACACTTGCACAAAAGATTTAACTCCAAAGTTTCTGCAATAGAAGAGGCAAAAGATCTAAACAACTTCGAGCATGGATGAGTTGCATGGTTCCCCGACAGACATATGAAATGAGAATAGGACAAACCAAGTCTACAGACAGAGAAGCAGCTTTTAAGGCACACAAGAATGTAAAAGTTGAACATGAATATGAGGATGAAGGAACACTGGATGAAACAGAAGCTAATTTTGTTCGGAAACTCACAAAGGGAAAAGGAAAATATAGAGGAAAGCTACCTTTTAAGTGCTTCAATTGTGGAGGAGTCGGTCATTTTGCAGCCAAATGTCCAATGCAGGAGAAAACCAAAAATGGTGAAGGCTCACACCAAGAAAAAGGTGATCTGGAAGAAGAAACAAAATTTTAGAAAGAACAATTTCAAGAAGAAAAGCTTCATATCCAAGAATGTCGGCACTTCGAAGAAAGCTCGGATGAGGATTACGAAGAAGAAAAAGGTGAAGCTTCTGTTCATGGCACTTGAAGAGGAAAGAACGAGAAGAAAATCGGGAAAGTGATGAAAACTTTAAAGATGAAGCTGAAGTTTATCCGGAAGGAGAATTGGTTCCTTGCACTTGAAGAGTTGAGTGTTGAAAGGAAAAAGAACAAAAAGTTTTCAAGAAAACTAGAAGATGCCATCGACATAATAAACGAGTTTAAAAATACGAGACGAGAGGAATTCAAGAAAATGACTAGAAGTTCTTGATGAACAATTAAGCTGTAAAGACAGGTTGAATGCGGCAAGCTAGAGGAAGACATGGTTAAGTTAAGAATGCGGTTAGAGGAGATGAATAGAAAATTAAACTATTTTCACAAGTTTGAAGAAAGTACTTGTAAAGCTGGATAAAATGTTAAATAACCAAAGGCCTTCCGGCATCAAATTTGGTTTAGGCTTCGATGAAGGAGAATCATCAAAGGGTTCAAAGGCCTCGAATGTAGAACCCATAAAGAAAGAAGAAAAGATCAGGGTTGATCTAGAAAAAACAAAACATGCCCAAGAAAGCAATAATGCCAGACTCAAGAAGAGTATTGACAAAGATGGCTTCATAAAAGTCACACATCCAAGAAGGAAAAGATTTATGGCTCCTACTTCAAGCTGGCAAAGACCGGCACCCGGGTTTAATCATTCCTTTTACAGTTCTTGTTTTAAATGCAATGCTTATGGCCATAAAATTTCAGATTGCGAGGCATAATGTATCTCAAAGGAATTTCACAAGCGAGAAATGTTTTTTCTCCTTTAATGAATTATGCGGTTGAATGTTATAATTGTCATAATTTTGGACATATTGCTAGAAACTGTAGAAGCACTTTTGCAGCAAATAATTATCAGGGTAGAAAATCTCAGTCAAGTGGGTTGAAACAAAACCAGAAATTTCTTGAAAAACAGGCACATGCTAATGAAAGGACAAAGGCAAAACAAGTAGCCAAATCTGCTATCAAACCAGAATGGAAAGAAAAGGAATCTTTGATTGTCCAGACTGCTTTTAAAGCTCAGAACAAATCAGCACCTTGGATACTTGACAGTGGGTGTTCCAGTCACATGACGGGTGACAAGCAGAAATTTGAGAATTTGCGAGAATTATGAGGGTGGTTCTGTGAAATTTGGAAATAATGATGGAGCAAAGATTGTTGGAAAGGGATCAGTCAAGATCAGTGATGGCAATATAAAATCAAAAGAAGTCTTGTTTGTGATTGGTCTGAAGCATAACTTACTGAGTGTAAGTCAAATCTGTGACAGAGGCCATGATGTAATCTTCAAGAAGGAGGGTTGTGAAGTAAGAAAGACAAAAAATGGAAAGATAATAGCCACTGGACTGAGAACTTCTAGAAATCTGTATACACTTTCGGAGACTTGAGAAGGAGCTTGCTTGGTTGGTCGGGGAAGAAGAAAAGCTGGCTGTGGCACAAGAGACACGGTCACATAAGCTTTGATAATCTGGTAAAAATCAACTCAAATGGGCAGTAAGAGACATACCAACTATTGGTAAACCTTCAAACAGTATTTGTGAGTCATGCCAAAAGGGAAAACAAACCAGAGCCACTTTCAAAGCAAAAGAATATTTCACAAGCAAGCCATTAGAATTAATTCACATTGATTTATGTGGACCCATGAGAGCTGAAAGCATAAATGGACACAAATATTTTATCTTGTGTATAGATGATTACTCAAGAATGACATGGGTACTATTTTTGAAACTTAAATCGGAAGCCTTTGAGATGTTTAAAACCTTCAAAAATCTTGTTGAGAATCAATCGGGGAAAAGAATTAAATGCCTAAGATCGGACGAGAGGAGGAGAGTTTATTTCGGAAGAATTTGCGAGAATACTGTCAAAAATATGGGATAAGAAGACAGTTTTCAGCGGCTAGAACACCTCGAGCAAAATGGTGTTGTAGAAAGGAAAAATAGGACGAGTGCGAGGAAATGGCAAGGACAATGCTGGCTGAAAACAAAATAGGTGACGATTTTGGAAAGAGGCGGTACATACTTGCAGTTTACATTCAAAACAGGTGCATGCTAAGACCACATGAAAGCAAAACACCGTATGAACTGTGGTTTGGCAGAAAGGCAACAGCAAGACATTTCAAAGTATTTGGCAGCAAGTGCTATATAAAACGGACTGAAGATAACCTCGGTAAATTTGAAGATAGAGCTGATGAAGGTATCTTTCTTGGTTACTCAACAAAAAGCAAAGCCTACACATGTTATAACAAGAGGCTAAAGAAAATTGTTGAGAGTGCTGATGTGAAAGTTGATGAAGGTAGAGAACAAGAAACTATTTATCAAGAAAACTACCCTATCTATGAAGAAGTCATTGAAGGTGATGATGAAAAGGAAACAAGATAAGAATCGAGAAAATTGATCCAGATGGTGTAAAAAGCTGAATCGGAAGAAGAAGAAAACAGGAAATTTAAAACAGGCAAGCTGGCAGAAAAATCATCCAAGTGAACAGATTATTGGGGATCCCAAAGATGGTATTCAGACAAGAAGAGCAGCAGTGCGGAACTATTCTCTGTTATCTAGCATTGAACCTAAAAATGTTGTTGAAGCAAGCAATGATGAAAGTTGGTTGAAGGCAATTAATGAAGAATTAGATCAGATTGAGAAAAACAATACCTGGGAATTAGTACCTAGACCAACAAATAAAAACATAATTGGCACTAAATGGGTTTTTCGAAATAAATTAAATGAAGATGGACGAGGTTGTCGAAATAAGGCAAGATTGGTGCTGTAAAGGCTATGCTCGAGGTTGAAGGCATTGATTTTGAGGAAACTTTTGCACCGGTAGCAGGACTAGAGGCAATCAGAATGTTTACGGCATTAGCGGGTTCATAAAAACTTTAAAGTATATCAAATGGATGTAAAATCAACATTTTTGAATGGAAAACTAGAAGAAGAGGTTTACATTGAACAGCCAGATGGCTTCCAACTTGGTGAAAACCCAGATTTTGTTTGCAGGTTAAAGAAAGCATTATATGGTTTGAAACAGGCACCCAGAGCATGGTATGCAAGGCTGGATAATTATCTAATTAAACAAGGGTTCAAGAAAGGTTTGGTGGACAGCAACTTATATGTCAAAACAGAGAAGGGGCATCTTATTGTTCTTATTGTTTATGTAGATGATATAATATTTGGCAGCAACATGGATGAATTTTGCAAAGACATATCAAATAAAATGAAGAAAGAATTTGAGATGTCTATGATTGGTGAACTTTCTTATTTTCTAGGATTTGCAGGTCAATCAAAATGAAAAAGGCATTTTTATTTCTCAAGTTAAATATGTAAAAGAAATGCTGAAAAAGTTCACAATGGAAGACAGTAAACCTGTAAGCACTCCCATGACAACAGGTTGCAAGTTGAGCAAGGATGATAAATCCCCAGATGTAGATCAAACTATGTACAGGTCTATGATTGGAAGCCTGTTGTATTTAACGACCACTAGACCAGATATATTACAAGCAGTATGCATGGTTGCAAGATTTCAGGCCAGTCCCAAAGAAACTCATGTAACAGTTGTAAAGAGGATCTTCAGGTATCTCAAGGGTACTATGGATTATGGGTTGTGGTACCCAAAAGGTAAATATTTCACTTTGATTGCATATTCGATGCAGATTGGGCGGGATGTATTGATGACGGGGAAGAGTACAAGTGGAGGAGCATTTTATCTTGGAGACAGGCTGGTAGCATGGCACGACAAGAAACAAGAATCGGTATCTCTATCCACTACAGAGCGAGAATACATTGCGGCCACAACTTGCTGTACACCAGATATTATGGATGAGACAAACTTTGAAAGATCTTGGTATCCACTTCAAAGAGCCAATATCAATAAAATGTGATAACACTAGTGCTATCAACATATCCAAGAATCCAGTTATGCATTCAAGAACCAAACATATTGCAATCCGGTATCATTTCTTGAAGGATAAAGTTGCAGAAGGAGAGGTCAAATTGGATTTTGTTCCAACTACCGAGCAAGTAGCTGATATATTCACAAAACCTTTGCCAAAGGAAGTATTTGAATATCTTCGGAAGAAGTTGGGGGTAGTCACACTACCCAAGCACTGACTAGTTATGGGAAACACATTCTCAGGGGGAGCATTCAAACTTTTTCAGTCTGAGAATGTTGTGCATAGACTCAGGGGGAGTCTGCGGCGGCCCTTTGGTATTATTGGCAAAGGGGGAGAAGAAATTGAGCAAGGTTGCGAGTGTGTTGCCAACAATTCCAAAGGGGAGATTGTTGAGCAAGGTACGACAAAGGCATTGCAAAAGTATTGTCATTGTTGTCAACACGAGACAGATTGATGCGATTGATGCGAGTCCGGAGGTCGGTCGGATCAAGTGCGGTGAATTTCAAGGAAAACAGAGGTGATCCAGATTCAGAAATTGATAGAAAAAGACAAGGAAGAAAACTGTCGCGATATCGCGACATGTTTTCTGTCGCGATATCGCGACAAAACAGGAGAGAGAGAAGGCGCAAGAAAAATTGTCGCGATTTCGCGACATAAACCAGGAGAGAGAAAGTGCACGCCAAATTGTCGCGATTTCGCGACATAAACTAGGAGAGAGAAGATGCAAGCAAAATTGTCGCGATTTCGCGACATGTGGGCAGAGAAGGAAGCAAGGTGAAAAGATGTCGCGATTTCGCGACATGTTGGAGGAAAATGCACTAAGTCAAGGAAGTGTAGCGATTTCGCTACAAGTTTGAAAGTCAAGGCGAAAGAGTGCAGCGATTTCGTTGCATGTTGAAATGAAGGGCAAAGAAGGTGTAGCGATTTCGCTACAAGTGAAAAAGCACAAACAAGAAGGTGTAGCGATTTCGCTGCATGACAAAATGTATGGAAACAAAGGTGTAGCGATTTCGCTACCATTCAAAGTTGCAAAAATTAAAGATGTAACAAGTCAAAAGCACAAGGCACAAAGTTGTAGCGATTTTGGAAGCAGTGAACGTCGCGATTTCGTGACATGTTCCATTTTCGCTGAAGTTTGCAAGGAGGATTGTACGGAAGCCCAAAGTGTCACGATTTCGCGACAAGAAGGATGATGACGTCAGCAAAAGCCAGAAGCGTCGCGATTTCGCGACAAGAAGGATGATGACGTCAGCAAAAGCCAGAAGCGTCACGATTTCGTGACAAGAAGGATGATGACGTCAGCAAAAGCCAGAAGCGTCGCGATTTCGCGACAAGAATGATGATGACGTCAGCAAAGTCAGAAAGTGTCGCGATTTCGCGACAGGGTGCTAGGAAAGGTGCTGGAATCTGGAAGCGTCGCGATTTCGCGACATTATGAAGGATGACGTCAGCAAAAATTAAAAGTGTCGCGATATCGCGACAGGCAACTGTTTGGCGGGTAAAAGCCGCAGGAGCATGCAAAATGACACGTGTCGAAAAAGCATAATCATGCAGCCTGTTACGTAAACAATGAGCGATGTCGAACGAGACGAGTTACACATTGACGGTGTCGAACATGCATGAGAACGAGATGTAGATGCATGCTTGAAATGCTTTCTAAGTGTCGTATAGTCTGTATCGAAAAAGCATTCGAACGGTCGAAGTGCGGCATTCGAACGACCGATTGAAAATGCAAACGAACAACCGATTGAAGAATGCATTAGAACAGCCGATTAAAATAGACGCATTTACAGCATTCGAAACATAAAATAGGAAGGATCGAAAAGCTTTCGAGAAGAAGGATGTGCGACATTCGAACAGTCGTATTTGGAAGGATTCGAACAGCCGCATTGGAAAGAAGAAAAGAATTCGAACGGCTCGAGAATGTCATCCGACTGCATGAAGAATTGAAACGCGATAGAAGACAAAGAGTCCCGATGAGAAAAATAGGGTATAAAAGGACAGTCGGGCACGAGAATAATGTTGCTGCTTGTGAGAGAGAAGTTGTTGCGAAAGAGAAATATTCTTTGTGAAAAGAGGGTTTGAATAAGAAAATTAGCGGAGCCGTGAGAGTGTGCGAGTTGGATTAATTGCGGACCAGTCGGGGTTGTGCATGAAGTGAAGACACTTTTATGTCATTCTAATTGATCGAATTGCAGTCCAAGTTGGTGCTTGGTACTAGGGGTTGGTGCTCCATCTGTTGCAGCGAGAAAATTACGGGGGTTGGTGCTCCTTCCGGTGGATCTTTGGTAAAGAATTTGTAAAATTGGAATTTTGCAAAGACTGGATTTGGATTGAAGTCCAAGCAGTCAATTTTGAGGAGTAGCCAAATTGGTGAACCTCGGTATATTGAGTGTTGTGGTGTGCTCTCTTGTTCAATTTGTTGTTCTAGTTTTTAAGCTATCTTTGTTTCATATTAAATGCTGTAGATATTAAAATTAATAGCTACACTGATTCACCCCCCCCCTCTCAGTGTCATTGTGTGAACATCAGAAGCATGGTGTGATGTGATTCCTATGGATGCATGCCATTTGCTGTTGGGCAGACCCTGGTAGTATGATAGACAAGCACTGCATGATGGCTGGCTGAATACTATCATAGTTGAGAAGGGAGGCAAGAAGTGGAGATTGAGATCCCACAAGCTTGAAGCAACTGAAGCTAGTTGTGGTATAATACTGCTTGGAGAAAAGGAGTTCCTAGAGGAGACAAAGGGGCAGACAATGTGCTATGCATTGTTTCCTAGAGAGGAGCAAAGGGAGGAGACAGTGCTTGCTGAAGTTGCAACAATCTTGAAGGACTGTCCTGATGTTGTGGCTGATGATGACATGCCACCTGGTTTGCCACCGATGAGGAAGATCTCCCACCAGATGGATTTGATTCCTGGTGCTAGTCTTCCCAATAAGGCACCTCATAGGATGGATCCTATGAGAACTGTGGAGTTGAACAAGCAAGTCAAGGAGTTGCTTGAGAGGGGCTTGATTAGAGAAAGCCTAAGCCCATGTGCAGTACTATTGTCTTGACACCAAAGAAATATGGTGAATGGAGGATGTGTACTGATTCCAGAGCCATCAACAAGATCACTATCAGGTATAAATTTCCCATCCCAAGAATGGATGATTTGCTAGATCATTTGTGTGGGTCTAGATTCTTTTCTAAGATTGATTTGAAGAGTGGTTACCATCAAATCAGAATAAGAGAAGAGGATGAGTGGAAAATAACCTTCTAGACAAAGGATGGTCTGCATGAGTGGTTGGTTATGCCATTTGGGCTTACCAATGCACCCAACACTTTCATGAGATTGATGACAGAAGTGCTGAAACCTTTTTTGGGAAAGTTTGTTGTAGTTTACCTAGATGATATTCTGATCTACAACAAGAACAAAGAAGAGCATCTCAAGCATGTAAGAGCAGTCTTGGAAAAGTTGTAGCAAGAGAAGCTCTTGATAAACTTGAAGAAGTGTTCATTCCTCAAGTTAGAGTTTATCTATCTTGGATTTGTGATATCCAAGGATGGGCTTAAGATGGATCTGGCCAAAGTTGCTGCCATTAAGAATTGGCCAAGCCCAAGGAGTGTAACTGAGGTAAGGAGCTTCCATGGTGTGGCAAGCTTCTACAGGAAAATCATCAGGGATTTCAGTGCAATTTGTGCACCATTGACCTCATGCATAAAGAAAGGAATATTTGTGTGGACTCAAGAGGCTGAAAGAAGCTTCCAATTGTTGAAGAAGAAGATGATAGAGCAGCCCATACTAAGGAGTCCTGATTTTGAAAAAGTTTTTCAAGTAGACTATGATGCCAGTGGAAAGGCTATTGGTGCAGGGTTGAGCCAAGAAGGTAGGCCTGTTGCATATTTCTGGTATGAAACTAAATGGTGCGGGAAGCAGGATCGTTTTTATATTGAATCGCTTTTTGATTGTAAGGTAGAAAACCCACAATAGACTTAATTTATATATTTGTTCGATGATGCCTTATTATCATATTTGGATTGCATTTAAATACCTAGTCTAATAGTTGTAAGAGTGAAGGGTTATGACCCTAGAATATAATTAATAAATAATATAAGTATTAGGACATGTTAGGAGGGTCCTAACATGCCACCCCCCTTAAAGGAGCTTTGTCCTCAAAGCTGGAAATTTGGAAATTGCTGCTGGATATCTTGAAAATTTTCCCACGTCGCGTCTTCTAAAGGTAGAGCTTTCCAATGGATTAAAACTTCCGTGATATCGCGAGTACGAAGGTGACGAGAGCGGCGATCCAAGATAGCTTCTGGCTCGACTAGAAGTACTCCGTCATCGGAGAATTCAGGGAGAGTGGTTTGTCTCGTGATATGGGCTCCAACCTGCGAGCTTAAGGCAAGATACATGAAATACGGGGTGAAGTTTGGAAGAGGGAGGAAGCTCTAGTTTATAAGCAACGGTCCCAATACGTTGGAGAACTTTATACGGCCCGTAAAATTTGGGTGCTAACTTCTGAGAACCTTTTTGTTTAAGAGAGGATTGATGGTAAGGTTGGAGACGTAAGAAAACCATATCACCCTCGTGGAAACTACGTTCGCTTCTATGTTGATCGGCTTGTTGCTTCATGCGATCGTTGGGCGGTGTGTAGGTTCTCTTTTAGGATCCGTAGTATGTCATCTCTATTAGCAAGTTCCGTTTCCACCGCATGGACTTTTGTAGTCCCCGGAATATAGGAAGTGAGGGATGGTGGTGTTTGACCATATAGTGCTTCATAAGGAGTCATTTTGATGGATGTATGGTATGAAGTGTTATACCACCATTCCGCTAGTGAAAGCCACTTTACCCAATGGAGTGGTTGAGTAGAAACAAAACATCGAAGGTATGTTTCCAAGCATTTATTTACAACTTCTGTTTGGCCATTGGTTTGAGGATGGTAAGCGGAGCTCATACGAAGTTGAGTACCTTGTAATTTGAACAATTCCTTCCAAAAGGTGCTAGTGAAAGTTGGGTCGCGGTCACTAACAATTGTGGAGGGCATACCATATATATTAAAGATGTTATCTAGGCAGAGGTGGGCTATAGTGCTAGCGGTATAAGGATGAGCCACGGAACAAAAATGGGCATATTTAGATAAACGATCAACGACTACGAAAATGGTTGTTTTTCCTCCCGATTTTGGTAATCCTTCAATAAAGTCCATAGAAATATCTGCCCATGTTTTGGTGGGTATAGGAAGAGGTTGAAGTAATCCTGGAATAGCGAGGGTCTCCCCCTTTTGTCTTTGGCAAACTTCACATTCTTTAACAAAGTTTTTGATGTAATTTTTCATTCCTACCCAATAGAAGGAGGTAGTGGCTCTTTTATAGGTTTTTAAGAACCCTGAGTGGCCTGCAGTGGGTGAGGTATGTAACTCATGAAGAAGTTTTTCACGATAAGTTGAATTGGGGGTGAAGACCATCCTCCCTTTGTATCTTAATATATTGTCCTTCCAAGTGTATGGAGGTTTGCTACGAGGGTTATGTTGAAGTTGTTGAATTAAGGCGTGGATAGTAGGATCATTTATCCATTCTTCATGCACCTCATCTACCCATTTAGGAATAAGGGAGGAAAGAGCATGGACTTGAGGCATATCTTCAATTTTTCTAGAAAGTGCATCGGCTGCCATGTTGTCCTTTCCCTTTTTATATGTAATTTCATAATCATAGCCAAGAAGTTTAGTAACCCATTTTTGTTGTTTCGGGGTATTAGTCCTTTGTTCCAAAAAATACTTCAAGCTATGATGGTCAGTGCATATAATGAAATGTTGGCCAATAAGGTAAGGCCTCCAATGTTGAATAGCATGGACAATCGCCAACATCTCTTTTTCATACGTAGAGCGAGCTGAATTCTTAGGAGAAAATGCTTTGCTTATAAAAGTTAGAGGCCTTTCATCTTGCATGAGTACGGCTCCCATTCCTATTCTTGAAGCGTCACTTTCAATGACGAACGGTTTAGAAAAGTTGGGCATGGCTAGAACAGGGGTGGTACACATTGCAGTTTTCAAGGTGATAAAGGCCTCATCCGCTTTAGACAACCATTTGAAAGCGTTTTTCTTAAGTAATGTTGTTAGAGGAGCAGCGATTTTACTATAATTTTGGACAAATTTTCTATAATATCCCATTAGTCCAAGAAACCCACGTAGAGATTTTAAGGTTTTTGGAATAGGCCAATTTTTCACCGCCTCGATTTTGGAAGGATCTACCATAACTCCTTCCTTTGAGACAATATGCCCAAAGTATTCAATTTCTTGTTTTCCAAAGGAACACTTTGATCTTTTTGCATAAAGCTGATTTTTCTCCAAGATTTGGAACGCTTGTCTAACATGGTCCAAATGTTCTTCCCATGTTTTGCTATAAATCAAAATGTCATCAAAGAAAACTAATATAAATTTACGAAGAAAAGGGTGAAATACCTTATTCATTAGACTTTGAAAGGTAGAAGGAGCGTTGGTCGTGCCAAATGGCATCACCAAGAATTCGTAGTGCCCTTCGTGAGTGCGAAAAGCCGTCTTAGGAATATCCTTTTCATTGACTCGTATTTGGTGGTAGCTCGACCGTAAGTCTAACTTGGAAAAATAAGCTGCCCCGTGGAGTTCATCTAATAGCTCGTCTATGACCGGAATAGGAAATTTATCTTTGATGGTCATTTTATTAAGCGCTCGAAAATCGACACATAAACGCCACGAGCCATCCTTTTTTCTAACTAAAATAATTGGAGAGTAAGGGCTTTTGCTAGGTCTAATGACTCCTGCCTTAAGAAGCTCTTGTACTAATTTCTCTATTTCGGTCTTTTGGAGGTATGGATAACGATAAGGTCTAATATTAGGAGGTTGATGCCCTGGAAATAGTGGAATAGTGTGATCGTGACTTCGTTGTGGAGGTAGTCCTTTTGGTTCATTGAATACCGCCTTATGGTGGTCTAAAATCTTTTGTAACTCTGGTTTCTCGTCTTCTTTGTGACTAGGTTGAATTGAAAATAATTGGGCGACCATTCCTTTGTTTCCTTTTCGGATAATTTTCTCCATTCTATGCGTAGTGACGATTTGGGAAGGTCCCGATTTCAGGCCTTGGATAATATAGGCTTGGTTCTTTGCTGTGAATTTCATCCATAGTTTATCAAATTCCCATTGGACTACGCCCAAGGTTCGTAACCATTGTACGCCTAGTACAATGTCGCACCCACCTAGGGGTAGGACGTACATGTCGCCTTTCATGTTATAAACCCCCATAGTTAGTTTTATATTTCTGCATTTTCCTTTGCATGCAATTTTTCCGCCGTTTCCAATCATCACTTTGAAGTTATTGCAAGGGTATATAAAACAATTTGCTTGTTTAGCCACCTTTGGATCGATAAAATTGTGCGTGCTACCAGAATCTAGAAGCACGGTAAGGTTTTGTTTCTTAAAATACCCTTTTACTCGCATTGTTTGAGGGGCAAAAATCCTGCAAGGGGATTGAAGGAAACCTTTGGTGTATTTTCTTCGTCACTTTCAAGTGTGTTGGATAATACCCCTACTTCTAGTTCGAGTTCCTCTTCGATAGAATTCCCTTCCTCTCGTGGCATCTAGAATATATAATTTCCGTGAGGCACATTTATGATTTTCGTCAAATTTCTCATCGCAATGGTAGCAAAGACCCTTACATTGTCTTTTCTTCATTTCCTCGAAACTCAGACGCTTAATTGGTAGAGCGGGGTTAATTTTGGGGGTTGTGTAGGAGTTTTGGGTTCGTCCATTTTGCATTGGTTTGGGGTTGGTATAAGTGTTTGATGGTTTCCCCCAAGTTGGTTTTGTGAACCAATTCTATGCCTTGATTTTGTCCTCCGCTAATTTTGCCAAGCCGATGGTCTCTAACATGTTTGTAGGGTTATACATTTGCACCTCTATTCGAATTTCTTCTTTTAATCCGTTGACAAAACATTCTTGAAAGAAGGCAGCGTCTAATCCGGATGTTCGATTAGCTAGCCTTTCAAATTTTGCCTGGTATTCGCTTACCGAAGTGGTTTGGCATAATTTAGTGAGGGCCCCTATAAAGCTTTGAAACTTGCTAGGGCCGAATCGCACTAATAGATTATGTGTAAAGGTTGACCACGTCGGAGTGCCGTTAGTTTTCTCGAACCATTGGTACCATTGGATGGCATCGTTTTCCAAGTGGAAGGAGGAGATATGCACTTTTTGCATTTCCGGAATTTGATTTAGTGAGAAATATTGCTCTGCTCGGTAGATCCAGTTTGTAGGGTCTCCTCCTCCAAAT
Source organism: Wollemia nobilis (assembly GCA_028583015.1). Taxonomy (NCBI): domain Eukaryota; kingdom Viridiplantae; phylum Streptophyta; class Pinopsida; order Araucariales; family Araucariaceae; genus Wollemia; species Wollemia nobilis. The sequence continues at coordinate 1,136,873 of JAQPPZ010001711.1, read as the reverse complement.
TTTGGGAAGTCTAATTTGGTCGTCCGTGGTAGAATGGAAGTTTGTGGACCTCCTAACATTGCTCGGTTTGATGACCCGTGGTTGGGTGAATTTGCATGTGTTGTTGCCTGATTTTGACTGATGGCATCAAGTTTAACATCCATTGCAAATATTTTCTCGAAGAGTTCTCTTGTGTTACGGGTATTCTCCTCTCTTTCTGTTGAACTTCTTCGACGAGCCTTTCGTGTTTCTCATGAATGGAATCCAGTGATCGTCATCCTTTAGCCATTGCGGTTGGTGTAGGTAACGATCAATATGACTTGGTACAGGTGAGCAAAAAATAAAAAAAAATAATTTTAATTTTTTTTTTTCCTTTGCGTTTCGGACGTCGAAAACCTTGATGCTGCGTTGAAGATTTTAGCTTTTTCAAAACAGCCACCGGTCACCACGTGAAAGGTCGAGCAATTTGGGTGTAAGACAACTTAATTCGTACCTTAGGAGAAGGTTTAATTTTCTGCGAGGATTTTGACACGGATCCGTGAAGCGTGAATGCTGTTTGCGTCCTCACGAATGTGGACTGGCTGAAATGTGCGGTGGGAAAAATTTTTAATGGTGAATTTGCTCCTTGATCTAGCTCTGATCCAGATGGTATGAAACTAAATGGTGCGGGAAGCAGGATCGTTTTTGTAGTGAATCGCTTTTTGATTGTAAGGTGGAAAACCCACAATAGACTTAATTTATATATTTGTTCGATGATGCCTTATTATCATATTTGGATTGCATTTAAATACCTAGTCTAATAGTTGTAAGAGTGAAGGGTTGTGACCCTAGAATATAATTAATAAATAATATAAGTATTAGGACATGTTAGGAGGGTCCTAACAATTTCAGTCAGAAACTGAATGAGGCTCAGCAAAAATATTCTGTCTATGAGCAGGAACTTTATGCTATAGTACAAGCTCTAAAATACTGGAGGCATTATTTGCTGCCTAGAGAATTTGTCTTGTATATTGATCATCAAGCTTTGCAATACTTGAACAGTCAAAGCAAGTTGAGCATTAGGCAGACCAAGTGGGTAGAATACTTGGCAAGCTATACCTTTACTTTGAAGCACAAGTCAGGAAAGAGCTGAGCAGGAACTTTATTCTACAGTACAAGCTCTAAAATACTGGAGGCATTATTTGCTGCCTAGAGAATTTGTCTTGTATATTGATCATCAAGCTTTGCAATACTTGAACAGTCAAAGCAAGTTGAGCATTAGGTAGACCAAGTGGGTAGAATACTTGGCAAGCTATACCTTTACTTTGAAGCACAAGTCAGGAAAGAGCAACCAGGTTGTAGATGCTTTAAGTAGAAGGGTGCTATTGCTCAAGATAATGCATGTTGAATGCATAGGACTGGATGAGATGAAGAACCAGTACAAGGATGATCTAGACTTTGGCAAGGCATGGCAGGAATGTAGTGAATTTGAGCACAGGGTGTGGAATGACTTCTTCCTTCAAGATGGATTCTTGTTCAAGGATAGGCAATTGTGCATTCCTCAAGGATCTATGAGGGAGAATATGATTAGAGAGAACCATGGTGGAGGTCTAGGAGGTCATTTTGGGAGAGACAAAACCATTGCTCAGCTGAGAGAGAAATACTTCTGGCCTAGTTTAGCTAAGGATGCAGAAAAGTTTGTGGCCAAGTGTAGAACATGCCAACTTGCAAAGGGCACTAGGCAGAATACCAGTTTATATACTCCATTGCCTGTTCCCAATGGACCTTGGGAGGACATAAGCATAGATTTTGTATTGGGTTTACCAAGAACCCAAAGAGGCCATGATAGCATATTTGTGGTTGTAGACAGATTTTCAAAAATGGCTCATTTTATCCCATGCAAGAAGACCACTGATGCCAGCAATGTGGCTAGGCTATTCTTCCAAGAAATTGTTAGATTACATGGATTGCCAAGGAGCATTACTACTGACAGGGATGTCAAATTCATGGGACACTTTTGGAAAATGCTATGGCAAAGGCTAGGAACCAGATTGGATTTCAGTTCTGCTTATCATCCACATACTGATGGACAAATTGAAGTGGTTAATAGAAGCCTTGGTAATTTGTTGAGAAGCTTAGTTGGTGATAAGCCAAAGCAATGGGATCTTGTACTTGCACAAGTTGAGTTTGCATACAATGATTCCATTAATAGGTCCACAGGAAAATCACCATTCCAAATAGTCTATGGAAGGTCACCCAAAGGAGTGACTGATCTAGTCAAGGTTGTAGCTAAGAGGACAAATGCTGCAGCAGAGGACCTCACAGAGCACTTCAAGGAGCTGCATGATGATATCAAGAGGAGGATCAATCAAAGCAATCAACAATATAAGAAAAAAGCAGATCAAAAAAAGAGGGTGAAGTCATATCAAGTTGGAGATCTGGTTATGGTGTTCTTGAGAAAGGAAATATTTCCTAAAGGCACTTATAACAAGCTCAAGATGAAGAAAATTGGACCATGCAAGATAATTAGAAAGTTTTCTAATAATGCCTATGAGATTGAGCTCCCTGAGGGGATAGATATCTCATCCATTTTTAATGTATCAGACTTGCACCCATATGTTGGAGATAATACTGCTGCTAAAGCTCCTGAACCGGTTGGAACAAGCATAGATTGGAGGAATCAACTGCCTAAGAAGCGACCTGATCAGATTGACAAAATTATGGGTGAAAGAATGGGCAAGAAAACCAGGCACATACAGTATAAGGAGTTCATTGTGCGGTGGAAGGGCAAAACAGCAGAGGAAGACGCCTGGATAAGCGAGGCAGAGTTAGCTCGCTTATAGAAAGCTCCAATTTCGAATTGAGATCCATGAGCAGGGGCTCACGATTTTTGCACCTGGCTTGACTGATGCAGGAGCATCTACTCTTAATCATTTTTGCTTTTCTTTCCCTAATATTCCCCATAGAGTCCTTTTAGATCTCTTAGATTTTCTTTTAATCTACCTTAGTATTTTTCTTAGTTTTTCTAAGTTGCTTCTAGTCGAAATTCTATTTTCTTATATTTCATATAGTCTCCTAAGTCAACCTTAATCATCGATAATTATTTTCTACTATATATCCTTTAATATTTAGTCGTCGGCTTTTATATTTTTTCCTTTGCATTGTATTAAATTTTCCTTGTAAATGATGTGCATGCTATAGTGGTCATATTCCACATAGGTAGGTCCATTTTTTTTTTCTTTTCTTTCTAAGCTTGAAACTCTTCATAGACTGACAGGTGGCAAGTTCACATTGGTTCAGATTATCCAGTTGTACACCTAGAGAGGCCCAAATACTCATTGCAAATAGACTAAGCCCTAGAATTCCAATCAATGGTTCGTAGTGGATCCTAGAGATCCTGATTGTCGACAAGGCAACATCGCTAGGGTTTTGGATGGCATTCGGGGTTTTGAAGTCTTAGAGAAGAACATAAATTAGGGCAGATTTGAGCTTCAGGAGCGAGCTCAGAGACTTGGGGAGGGAACGGAGGTTGCAAACCAGGGTTGCAAAAAGAGAATTAAAGGCTGTATTGAACCAAGAAACTGGATTTCTAATACTGTAACAGCTGATATTGTGCAAATAAATTGTAAATTGACTGTTTAGGGTTTTAGGGCTAGACCCGGGCAAAGAAGGCCGTAATCTGGTTTTGTTTTCTCTTTCTCTATATTTTGAATGACTGTCAGCCTTTGAGGAGGCAAAGCATGTATTGTTCTTTGCAAGGAATGACAATGTATTTTGGTGGAAGCTTATTTGAGTTCTTTGAGTAATATTCTTGCATTTTAAGCTTGCATCCTATTGGGTTAGGCATTATCTGAGCTGACCATGCACCTTGATTGCGTCACTTGACACATACTTTATACATAAAATCAAGCTCACACCCTAATCAAAATATTTACAATGGGAACAAATAATATAATACCTCCAACAACCCTCTGTATTACATTATATGGTATGTAAGTCTTCGGTTTCTCTTCCTCTTGTTCTTTGACTCTGCCTTTGATGTTGCTTGGAATTCTGGTACTGAGTCTGTTTTGTCTTTGACCATTCTGCTTTGGCTCTAGTAGTGGTTCTAATTGCTTTTGGAATTGTTTTAAAGATAATTTTCTGAAGAAGTTTATCCAGTCCCATCATCAATATTCTTTTCCATCTCTCATTATAATTGTTTTCTTTGTGCCAACAATATTCTTGAGGATGATTATTGCCTCCACAGAATTTACAAGGATAAATATTCCAACATTTTTCTTCCTTGTGTCCAAATCTATTGCAATGATTACATTTTTCCAAACGGTGCATATTATTTCCACATTTTGTATAGACCTTTGAATTATCATTCTTCTTTTGAAGATCATTAGTGTCATAGCATGCATCTTTTATTGAAGATTTGTTCTTCAATTCTTCTCTTTTTGTCTTGATATCATTTAGAATAATCATTGCCTTGTATGCATTTTCCATATACTAATAGGTATTGCAATATGATGTTCATAATGACTATTAGCATTTTTGAGAAGACAATGTAAGCAATGTTGAAGTATCAAAGACATTCTATCTTTAGTCCTTTTGTAAATGGATTGTAGATGTTCCATTAATTTTGTTGACTCATAGTTTCCATCTTTAGTAGTTCTTTGTAAATAATTTCTTGAAGTCTTTGCACTATTTGATGATGCATACGAAATGCTTCTTTTCCTCTTTCTTTTCTCATGTGATGATGAGTTTCAAATTCGTATTTCAATTCAATCAATCAAATCTCTTTCAAATCCAATCAAATATCAATTCTAAATTTCAAATCCTAATAATCCAATTCTTCAAATCAATTTAATCAATCATCAATTAATTTCATTAATTCAATTTTCCTTCTTATATCTCTCAATCAATCAATTTCTTTCAATTTTAATCAAATCAATTCATTTCATCAATTCATCTTCTTTTCCTTTTTCACTCAATTTTAATCATCTTCCTTTAATCTCAATTCAATTTTAATATCAAATTCTCTCTCCTTATATCTCCCAATAATTAATTCAATTCTTCAAATTAATTATCAATTCAATTTTAATATCAAATTCTCTCTCCTTATATATCCCAATAATTAATTCAATTTTTCAAATTAATTATCAATTCAATCATCAATTTCATAATCACCAATTTCCTTCAATTGTTAAATCAAAATTTTTAATCGATTCTCCAATCAATTAATTTCCTCCAAAATTATTAATATCTTCTACTTATAACTCCCAATCATATAATCATTTTAAATTATATCTTGTTATCACTCCAATTAATTAATTAATCAACATGTTACAACTCCCAATAATCAAATAAATTAATCCTCCAATAAATTAAATCCCCAAATAAATATGTACCTGGAAAAATCAAATAAATCTAAGATTGAATATTTTACCTTAGCGCTTCCTTTGCAGACATTTTTTTCAAGGCGCCTTTCTTCCTTAATTATTTCCGCAGCATACATAATGCTCAGAAATCACTCCATTATGTCAGGGCATTCCTCAAAATGTCTCTGCACATTAATTATTTTCTCTCTGGTGACTTAAATACTCTTTGACGTTCCTCCTTTCCAACAACCTTTACAACGCTGTTCGCGTTCCTTCCTTTCCAACAACGCTCACCTTTACAACGCTGTTCACGTTCCTTCCTTTCCAAGGACGCTAAGACGCTCCCAAATTTCTAGTCTTCGACATTCCAATGGTGCTGTGATGTTCTCAGGTCTCTGGTCGATGTTCCAATGGCACTCTGACAATCTCATACCTGCGAACGTTCTTCTTTCGAAAAGCTCTTCGAAGCTTTCAGACCACAGATGCTTCCAGGCTTTAAACGTTCTCGCTTTCCACAGATGCTTCAAAGCTCTCTGTTCTCACTTCTCCCCTATGTCCATTCTTATGCTTCACACACAAATCTCCAACTGTTCTCCTCCAAACTCTTCTTGCCGATGCTTATTACACCAGATTTGGTGCCTAGTTGTCTCCACTCATTTTCCAATCTTCGTTTACAATATTCTCCTTCCTTCAAATGAAACTTGGACCACCAGTCCTTTCTTCCCTGATCTTTCTCTAATTATAGCTTGCTCTTGGACCACTAGTCCTAACTTGTTGCTACATGGCTCTGATACCACTTGTAGCAAATTAGCAAGATTATTTCACATGATTCAATCACAGGATCATAAATTATTCACAATATTCAATCAAATATTAAATGAACATCAATATCATAAAAATCACATTGACAGCCTTATCGATAATAAAAACTCAAGCAATGCATAAAACAAAGCTTATTCGAGTTACATTTACATAGCTTTGTTTCCAATGTACACGAGACCTTTTTTTTTCAATGAGTTTACATAGGTTTTTATGAGGGGTCTTGGTCCCCTCATACTGAGTGGGGTTTGAACCTTGGACCTCTCAAAGAGAGGCCAAAGCCCTTACCACTGCAGTAAGCTTGCAGCTAATATACATGAGACCTTTCACATTACATGACTCTTGGATTTTTCTCTCCTCAAACTCACGGGAGAACTTGACTCTTCACATTCCTTTCTTACATAATAAGTCCCACATATTACATAAAGACAAAGTATCTCATGATTACATATAACTCCCTACTTCTAAACTAGACACATCACTCAAAGACTCTTCACTTCCTAACTAGATACCTCACACACTTAATCACATGACACGTGCTCAATCCTACAAACTTGACACATATTTTATACATAAAATCAAACTCACACCCTAATCTAAATATTTACAATGTGACCAATAATGTAATACCTCCAACAATTTCTTCTTTCCTCTTGGTCCTTCCTCTTGGAACCTATTAGAGATGGTTTCCACTGTATACTTCCCGTGTATTCCTCTGCAGTTGACATTTCAGATGACTTCAAAATGACAGGCTCTTCTCTCTCAAAATTATTTTGATCATTCGGAGCATTAGTTATCTCTATGTTTTTCTAAACTTGGTTTCATCCATAGCCAATAAAATCTGGTTCATATTATGAATAGTGATGGCATGGAAATCATCTTTGGCTACCTGATACTTGGTGAGTGGTCAAATACATTGGGGTTTCTTAATCAATATTAATGACAAATATCTTCGATTGATACTTGGTGATTGGCCAAATACAGTGGGGTTTCTTAATTAATATTAATGACAAATATCTTCAACTGGAGGATGTCGTGAAGTGTGAGTATGGTTGAGGATATTGCCAACCATAACAAATCAATCTTTAGTACCTTCTTTTCTATACATCCCTCTGTAGAAGGCACCTTTTCAAGAATATGTAACACATGCACAAATATTTACCTGGAGCATGTTACTGTGCTGAGAAAAGAAATTTCCTCAAAAAATTGGCTAACAGTGGTTGATTTTGGAAGATTAATGCAATTTTCTCTAGTTTCTTCTGATTTCTGTTTTTTCCATGATATGATGACTATTGTGTTTTCACAGTAGTAGCCACAAAACACAGTGAGGAGACAATTTGGAAGCTAACTCATTTATAGACTCTTCTGTATTGATATCCTCTATTTGTTTCAATAGTGAAGATTTTTTATTTTTTTAATTTTGAAGTAGGGTTTTGAAAGGGTTGTGCTTTCCCTTTTACATTGATTTAGTCATATTGATCTATTTGGTGCTGCCAAGATTTAAACCTTGGTGTGGGCTATATCAACTATTTGTCCAACTGTTGAACCAAGGACCCTCTTAAAATACTGAAGATCTTTAATGTTGCTAAATAATTAACAGTTTTGTTATGGTCATCTAGATGAAAATTGACTTTTGCAGTCCTTAAGTACACTGTGTGGAATGGTGGATATTAGATTCAATCTGCTTGGAGTGAATCTCCACCACTCTGTAAGCTCTATGGGTGAGTCACATTAGTTTGTGACATGAACATTCATACTTATCCAAAGTTTTTTTTCTCTTCTGAAAGCAAGTGCTTGTATTTTCTACATTAGTTTATCATTTTTCTCTTGTATACAATGTCATAGTGATATTTCCAAAATCCATGACCATCTAGAAGTCTATGTTTATTGGTTATTATAGGAACAAGCTTTTTACCTCTATGATATGCTTGTATGTATGTAAGTTTTTCATCTATACATTGCTGTAAGATTGTTCTCAATGTGACCTGTTCTCCTTGCCAATAATTTTCAGATTTTTAGGCAATTTGCAATGAGCTACAAAGGGGAGCTCCCAGTAGATCCATTTGTCGAAATGCGATATGCTTTGGAAGGGCAAGGTATCCCTCTGTCCAAAGTGGGTAAGGTTACAAGAGGAGCACTTGGCTGGTCTAGATACAATCTCTACCGGGATTGGAAGAAATGGTCTACTTCAAATTAATCGTTAAGTCAAGGGTTCCTTCTCTATTCCATGGTAGACTGAAGTGTTTGTTTTAATTGCAAAAATATTTGGCTGTACCATTGTGATCAATAAAGCTGCTCTTCTGGAATGGTTCTGTCATTTGACAATTGAAAGTATTTAACTGGAGATAAGGCTTCTTGTCAACTAGAAAAATGGAACCTGGATCTTCAACGCACCTTATTTTTTTCAAACTTCTGTGTCTAAACTCTTAAGAGTTTTGATTATTTGTGAACTTACAATACTTCCATTTGAACATTCTATTCTCTGTTTTGTTGATGTGCAAAGCCCAGATATATCCTTAGGGTCGTGAGTGGCCTTAATATGATACATGGTGTGGCCTCTTATGGATTAACCCTCCATCCTTGCCGCATAGCCTCTTGACATTTGAAGTAAATATAATTTATCCCAAATTATATAATAATTAGGGACTGGTTTGGACGTTCTGCAACCATTGGTGACGTCTTTTCTTTGAATACCTAGATAGAAAATAAATAAATAATACAATAATATTAAAAAAGAAAATACAAAATCCTAATAGATGATGGTACATTGTATCTTATGAGCTGCACGTCATAACTATGCAAGATTTTTATTTTTATTTTTTAAATGAAAGTTCTTTACTAGAATAACTTTCATTAATATGTCTCTTACAGATTCAATCTGGTGAGCACTAATAGTTTTTCTTGCTTAATAGTACAACTAGCAATTGCAGAAGAGCCCTATAGGTAATAATTAAAGTTTGTTGAGAAGCAGTAACAAATGATCATGGAGAAAGAAGAAATATGTGAAGCCTTTTTACAAATTCAATCTGGTGAGCACTAATAGTTTTTCTTGCTTAACAGTACAACTAGCAATTGCAGAAGAGCCCTATAGGTAATAATTAAAGTTTGTTTAGAAGCAGTGACAAATGATCATGGAGAAAGAAGAAATATGTGAAGCCTTTTTACAAATTCAATCTGGTGAGCACTAATAGATTTTCTTGCTTAACAGTACAACTAGCAATTGCACCCAATGGTGCAAGAAGAGCCCGAAAGGGAATAATTTAAGCTTGTTTAGAAGTAGTAACAAATGATCATGGAGAAAACATCAGGAACAAATGTTTAAAAAAGATGTTTCTATGTAGTTATTTTCTGAAATATCTAGCAACATATTCAAGATAATGCAACTGGAAAGGAAATGGATTTAAAAGTGACAAAAGTTACAAATAACCCTTTGGTGCCTCCAGATAAACACTATCAAGAGTTCTTTGCCCACATGTTTAAAGCTTTCTGTAAATAAGAAAGCTTGAAAGAAAAAAAGCTAGTAAGGGACAACCTCCTCTCCCACAATGCATAAGAACATTATTTTGAAGATTTCTCACTGATAACCAGTTATCACTTGCCTGAATGATGGATGAGGGGCAATTTGAAGAAGCGGGCATTCTCATACTGCATGGGGTAATCCATAACATTATAATCATACACAATTTCTGCAAACTTGCTTCTCTTCTCGTCCTCTTTGAAATTGAATGCGAGAAAGGAAGAATCTGGAAACAATTCATGGAACTTGGTGACAATTTCTTGCAAATAGATATGAGAATCTCATTTGATAAAATTTCAGTTGGGAAACAAGAGTCCTAAACTTCATATCATAAGAAAAAAAATAAAAAAAAATCCAAATATCTATACTTCACTTTCAGGAAGATAAATGCAGAGCGAATGCAACCGACTGCTTACCATAAACTCTTCCAACAAATTCAAGATCACCAAGAGGCCTCTTGTAGAACAGTCTGTAAATAAAGATATCCATATATCGAAAACAGCTATGCTTTGATCACCATTACCTTAATTCTGTAACTAGTTAGCAGAGAGGAAATCTTTTGTGTAACAAAACTGCTAACAAAATTTACATCCGAGTAATTATATTTATTAGTTTGCAACAAATTGCTTCTAAATTAGTAATATTTATCATAATTCAAGTCAAATATTTTGAAGTAACTTTCAACCCGGTTTCAATCTAAAATAATTTTGTAATCTTTGTCACCAATAATTATGTTGATATATGCTTGTTCAAGAAAGAATTATTAACCCAATATTATCATAAAAGTATTCAAACATTAGTAATTGTTAACTAGACCTTTCAAACAAGCTCCCAAAAAGGCCTATATTTTTTTGATTTATCGAAATTTTCAAGACCATTGTCAATGTGGCATATCAATACCCTTTTTAGAAGGAAATAACAAATATTGATCTCTCAGTGATGGATTGCTATGGTCTCTTTCATAAATGGGCAGCAAGGTGCAGGTATGTCCTTATCACCGTAGAGGATGGCCTATGACAATCACATGGGTTATAGAGATAATCATTCTGTTATATCTTTCGAAAAATATGGTATCCCTATCTCAAATGTGCCATGTGATGTTAATAATGGTGGTATATCTTGTTAGATGGTAAATGCAAGTATGACATTTCCTATAGAAACAAACTGACCACCTCAACTCCCTCAACTTTAATTCAGAAAAGGAGAGAAATAAAGACAGACAAGCCAAGTGCTCCTCCTTAATCTCTACAACATTGGGGTTATTTCTTCTATGATTAGGTGCAATTTTTTGGGTCTCCAAAATTGTCTTGCTTTTATTATCTATTGTGTATCTTGACGTTGGTCAATTTCCCAAAATTAGTTTTCCAACAACGAACTTGAGAATCAGATGGTGTATATTTTGAGCCTTCAACCTCACCAACTTAAAACCAAACCTCAAAAATCACAAATAATATAAATATATGAAAGGCCTTTCCAACCACGAACTTGAGAATCTTAATAAGAATGGTGTAGATTGTGAAGCTTCAACCTCACTAAAAGCCAACTCAAAAATCACAAATAATATAAATATATAAAAGGAAGTCTAGCATATTGTCATACTATTCCATTGCCACAAGAAAAAGAATATTTAGTTATTAACAATGGCATGGATTAGTTTTCATCCTCTATAATATGTGTACAAGATGTACCAAGTGGAGGGAATAGAGAAACAATCTCTTAAATGACATGAAGATAAGAAAGGATTTAATTAAAATGTAACAAATTACTATTAAAAAATAGATATTTGTCTATAAGAGTTTCCTCAAAAATATTTGCAACAAATGGAGGAGATGAAAGACCAACCTTCTCACAAAAAGTTATTTTGAATGCTGTCCACATCTCTCTCCTAATAAACATCTCTCTCCTAGTAAATGTAGCTTGTTCCCATTCCAACACAACATCCAAATAAGAATCTTATAATTGCAAAGGGCTATACACAAAAGAAAGGAAATTATTATGATTAGACCTTTGTACCAACAATAAAGATAAAGACCATTAAGATGGTTTTTCATGATGGTTGACCAATTTGGTTAGAAACTACATCAAATGGACATGAAGAGTGCATTTCTCAATGGTAACCTCACTGTGAAATTCTACATGATGCAACTAAAGGTATTCATCTTACTTGTTCAGGGGAGGAAGGTATGCAAGCTCATCAAATATCTCTATGGGCTGAAGCAAAGATCTTACATGTTGGTATGTGAAGGTCAATGAGCATCTTCTTTAATATGGATTTCATCACAATTCTTATGGTCTAAACCTTTACTTCAAAAATCAAGGAAGAGAGGTTGTGATCATAATTGTGTAAGTTGACGTTGGTTATTATTGGGAGTTCCGCGAAGCTAATTGAAGAGACCAAGAGAGCAATGAAGTGTTCATTTGACATGACTAATCTTGGACTTATGCATTATTGTATTGGATTGGAGGTGTGGTAAATGTCACAAATGAAGTATGCTAGGACATTGTTCAAGAAGTTTTAGATGACATTATAATCCCATGATCACTTTATTGGAGATAAAGTTGTAACTATCTTCAAATGATCCATCCCCATAGGTGAATGAAACTCTCTATTGCCAATTGATTGGGAGCTTCCTTTATCTAATGTACAGCAGACTAGACATCAACTATGCTATCAACTACCTTTCATGGTTCATGTAAAAACCAAAGGTGTCATTGGAGAGTAGCAAAGATGATACTCAAGCATATTTGGGGTACACATGCGTATAATTTAGAGTGCAAGAAAAATGATCAATTCTTTTTGACATATTTTATAAATGTAGACTATGTAAGATCCATTGTTGATAGAATATCCATATCTAAATATGTATTCTTTCTTGGATCCAATCCGATCTCTTGGGGAAGTAAGAAGCAACATGTGCTCAATCTTCCACAAAGGTTGAATGTCGTGTTGGAGGAGCTATTTGTGAGGTGATATGGTTATGTCACATCTTGTCAGGAATGGGCATTCCATAGAGGCAACCAATGATTCTGAGGTATGACAACCAAGGAGTTCTAAAGTTTATTCACAGTCCAATTTTTCATGAGCGTATAAAATATATTGGAGTTAAGAGCCACTTCATTTGGCAACATGTTCAAGAACATAACATTCAAATTTAATTTTGTCTAAGGAGCAACATGCAGACATTTTGGCAATGTCCCTTGCATGTATTATGTTTGATGTTTTGTTTTTAAATTTTCTTGTATGTACATTGATTGAGCATGGATGTAATAGGAGGGAGGGGGAATGTTATATATATTATATCGTTATGGTGTAATCATTAATTAATTTTAGAGGTGGTTATGGGTAGTTAATATTCTATTGTAACCAGAGACCTTTCCAATCTTGATTGACGATTATATATACTCATCTATCACACCAATGTAAAGACAACCAATCTGCATTCATAACATTTTTCTTATAGAATGGAGATGAACTTCTATTTCCTTGCAAAATTATGTTGGCACATTTTTAACTTTCACCTTTTGAACTATATAAAATAAACACATTTTGCCAAAGCAAATTAGAAGCCACTCACTAAACACAACCTCGAGAGAGTTTAGTCATTTTTTGAGACGGTTTTCCAACAACCAAGTTAGCATCATTGCTATAATTTCATCAAGCTCACAAGTATTGTGCTACATTTTAGGTAAAAGTGTAAATATTAAAAACCTGTTTTTAAAAGAATGCACTAAGATAGCTAATACCTCAATGCTTGGGTGATAAAATTGTTAACTATAGGCCCATCATCAATGTTCATGCATGGACCATAAGTATTGAATATTTGAGGAAGTGATAAAATTGTTAACTGTAGGCCCATCATCAATGTTCATGCATGAACCATAAGTATTGAATATATGAGGAATACAAATCTCTGAACTATATGGTCAAAATATGATTTTTTATAAAATAAAAGAATAGCATGTTCTTTGCTTATACATGAGAAAGGCAACTCAAGTATTTTCAAACTATAGTATAAGAAATTAACAAGTTTGAAGTGCACCTAGTCCATGCTACCTATGATAGTCAATTATCACTGTTTCTTTGATATGGTTCCCTTCATCATAGGAACTCCTAAATCTTGTATATATATAAAAAATATATTTAGTAAAAGTGCAAGTAACTTGATCATAAGACTACTAAGCAATTTGAATATGCAATCAATACTTACTAATTGGGTTAACATTACCTAGTGTTCCTCCTTCTGTAGTTTCCCAAGAGAATCACCATAGACTTTAGAAGTTGAGGTCAATAATATTTTGAATATTATATTCTCTTAGTTTATAATAGGTAGGGCTAGTATTAGTAATCTATTTTCTAAATTTTGTAAAACGATAACCTAGAAAAACTCACTATCAAGGTCCTATAATAAATAACCTTGCTCCAACTTCCTTAGCAAGTCCCAACTTTCCAATATGCCAATCACATTTGTCTTCACTATGGTTTCAATACAATTTCATTAGTTTTGTATTATTTATTTAAAATATGAGAAGGTTCAATTATCAATATGCAATGTGTAGACCTTGAGAAATTACGAGCTTTCATAAGTATGATGCTCACAAATAGTGTTGAGCAGGACCATTGTACAAAATGAAAGTCTTTAAAATTATTTTCACTAAAAATAATATCCAAATCATAAATAATAGAAGGAAACATTTTTTGTAAATACCATTAAGTAGTGCAAAAATTCAATGTAGAACTTCATGGCCAAGTGTGAATTTAAATAGTTTCCAAAGCTTGCGATATGATCAACACCATGAAGAGATTCCCAAAACTAAAACAAGAATATAGTCCTCAAACAACTGCACTTGAGTAATTATTTTTCAACATTTTCATATATAAGAAACATGATTGGTAACAATTGAGGTTCTATGTATTTTTAAAAACTAGAAAATATGATAAGCCAAGTCTAGTATCGCATGAAAGTTAACATTTTAAAATGAGTGGTTCATTATCTTCACGAAGCATTAGGGTTTTTTTTTTGAAAATGTCTCATGTTTTAGGAGCCATATCTTCGTGAAGGGTTATCCGATTCAGTTGTTTCTTGGACCAACTTGTGTAGATTTTGAATAGATTTAAAATAAGTAGTCATATGAAAGAATCCGAGCAATACTAAGGAAGATATGACCCTATGAAGTCAAACATCCAGAACAAGGACAATGACGATTTTTCAAGTCGCAAAACACGAAATTGTAAATATTTTTTAGCTAGGGTTCGGATGATGGGAAGAGCAATGAAGGGCTAGAACTTCAATGAGGCAAGCCATTCTATCTGGATAGATTTTTTCAGCTAAGTTTTTTCCCCTTTGTTTATCTTTGAAATTGTGCATGCAAATTATTATAAAGTTTTTATCAAATATTATATTTGCTATAAAGTCTCCAGGAGTGATTCTATCCTTTCTTCCCAAATGTTTCTTTCTAGCTATTTTTTGTTCTAGGGAAGAAAGAGAAAAAATCCTAAAAGAGGGTCCTTGGTTTATGGGAAGAGCAAGACTCTTCCTTACCTACTAGTATGAAGGCTTTTCACCTGAAAATATAAATCTATCCCTAGTACCAGTCTAGGTTAGGATGTTTGGGTTGCCCATTGAATTTTGAAAATAGATACCTTCAAGGCAATAGGAAATACTCTAGGAGAATTCCTTGAGATTTCAGATACAACAAAATATGGATTCTTGGCTATTTATGCTCGGATATTGATCATGATTGATATAAGTAAAGCTTTACTAGAATCAATCATTCTTAAGTATAGGGATAAGATGTGGAACCAAACCATAGATTATGAAAACATATCTTTTAGATGTAGAAGATGTCATGAGGAGGGGCATATTGAAAGATCATGCCCTAAGAAGAGCCCAACAAAATCATATGTAGAAAACTGTAAGAGAAACATACAAATGGTTATTGATGAAGATGGTTTTCAACTTCCAAAAAAATAGAAAAATAAAAGAAAATAAACAATGGAGACTAGTAAGGAAGGATATTGGAAGAAATACCAACTCTTTTGAGGCTTTAGCCTATGAAGAAAATGTAGATCAAAGCTTAGAGGACACAATACAACAGTTTCAACATATTAACAAGGAATTGTCTATTCAGTATGATCCTGATTTAAGGAAGAACATTCTTGATGAACCTAAGGAATGTGTCTCATCAAATTTTGAATACTCTCTTGAAGTACCATACTGGCATGCACCATTCAAGAAAAAAAAATTGGTAAATAAAATGCAGTTTTAGAAGTTAATACCTCTGCCATTAGTAAGGAAATACTAGAAAATGAGCAGGATAAATCAAAATCTTCTAAAATAGAACCAGGAGAGGATAAATATGATGAAAAAAAAAATTGTGAAAGAATATTGAGGAATAGAATAATAAGACCTACTTCTGATATAAGCAAGAAAAAAAGAGGAAAACCCTCAAATTATCAAGCAAGATCCAGGGAAGCAAGAGTAAACATAGAGAAAGGAACACAAACTAAGTTGGTTGAACTTCTCTTTACCAAACAATAAAACAATATTAGTAATACACAGGTAGGGCCAAAAGCCCCTAATGAGACATGATTATCATCTCATGGAATATAAGGGGTGCTAATGCCCCCTCAAAGAAAATGTGTATTAGGGACCTACATTTAAGTAATAAGCCTAATATTCTTTATATCCAAGAAACTAAAATGATTAAAAAAGAAGTTTAAAAAACTATGAAAGTAATATAGGCTAGATGTGAATGAGATGCTATGGATTCTGAAGGACTGGTAAGGGGAATTCTAACTTGTTGGAATCCTTCTAGAAACTCCTGTGTAACCATTCATAGAAGTAGGCATTGGTTAGTCTCTTTAGTCACTACTTTGCAGATATTTATTTTATCCTTATCAATGTCTATGGACCTACAACTTAGTTAGGTAGATTAGAATTATGGAGTGGGATTGAATCCTTTATGAGAAGTAAAGACCAAGAAACCCGATTCATGATCATAGGAGATTTTAATGCCATAACCAAGTTGGATGAAAAATTTGGGGGAATTAGGAAATTAACCCAAAGTATGAAAGATTTCTCAAATTTTATTCAAAACAATAATTTATGGGAGGTTGAGTTTGAAGAAGACAACTATACTTGGACCAACAACAAGAGAGGCCAAAACCTAATAGTAGAAAAGTTAGACAGATGCATTCTCTTAGATCATTGGCTAGATGAAAGAACTTGTGCTAAAATTAATACCTTAACAAGGATTGGTTTAGATCACTAACCAATAAGAGTTAAAATGGTGGTTAGTGAATTCAAAAAAAGATCATATTTTAAATATGAGTAGATGTGGGAAGGCCATCCTCAATTTGCTAATATGATAGCTCAAACGTGGAATTCTTCAAGTAATGGTGGGTTGTATGCTCTTCCAAATCAAATTAAATCTATGACATCTAGATTAAAAGAATGAAACAAGAACACTTTTGGAAACATTTTTGAGAAGAAAGAACTAAAAGATAAAATTTCAAAATTTCAAAAAGGTGAACATAATAATCCAAGCTCAGAGGAAAGGGAGTTGCTTAGTGAATATCATAATATTTTGAGTACGAAAGAGAAATTTTGAAGATTAAAATCAAGATAGACTTGGTTAAAATGAGATAAAAATACAAAGTTTTTTCATAGAATGGCTATAGTACATAGATCAACATCCAAAATTAGTAGAATTAAATCAATAGAAGGGGTTTGGATTGAAGACCAGAGTGAAATTAGAAAAAAAGGCTAAGTCGTTTTATCAGAATATTCTAGGATCAGAGGAGACTAAAGTTCTTAATGATAAACTTCTTCAAGATGTTCCTTCAGTTATAACAAATAAAGACAATAGGAAACTGATGGAGCCTATTACTCTAGAAGAAGTTCATTTAGCTCTTTTCTCTTTTAAAAAGGATAAATCCCCAGGTCCAGATGGGCTTTCTGCACCTTTTTACCAACATAATTGGGATATAGTGAAGGATTCTTTATTGGTGGTAGTGGAACAGTCTAGGGTAAAACAATACATACCTTATAAAATAAATGCAATATATCTTACCCTAATTCCAAAAAAGAAGGATGCTGAATTGTTTTATTCTTTTAGACCCATAAGCCTATGTAATATGGCATATAAGATTATCTCCAAAGTGATGGCAAATTGATTAAGGCCATTGTTAGAAAAAAATATTTCAGAAGAGCAAGGAGGATTTGTGAAAGGGAGACAAATTCTAGATGGGATCATAGTAGCTCATGAAGTTATACATTCAACAACTTCAAGAAAAGAGAAAACAATGATCTTAAAACTTGATATGAGTAAAGCCTATGATAGGGTTAAATGGGATTTTATTTTTGCAGTTTTAGAAAATTTTGGATTTGGGAAGAAATGGGTTAGATGGATTAAAGCTTGTGTCTCTATAGTTTCTTATTCAGTGTTGGTCAATGGGTTAGTAACATAATATTTGAAAGCCAAGAGATGCCTTAGACAAGGAGATCCTCTATCTCCTTATTTTTTCATTATTATGGTAGAGGTTTTGAGTAAGAATTTTAAGAAGGCTTACAAGTATGGGCTTATAAGTGGACTTAAGGTTAGTAATAACATCGACAACATCACCCATCAATATTTTGTAGATGATATAACCCTTTTTGGAAGGGCAAGGATTAATGAGGCTAGAGCTTTGAATAACTTTTTAAAGGAATATGAAAGAGCATCTAGGCAAAAATTTAATAGGAAAAAATCCAAAATTTACTTCCTTAACACTCTTGCTAATATCAAAGCAAGAATTTCCAGGTTGCTTCAAATGGAGGAGGAAAATTTATCTACAACTTATTTAAGGATGCCTTTATTTGAGGGAAGAATGAGGAGAGAATTATGGAATCCAATTATTTGTAAAGTTTAGAATAAACTTCCACCTTGGAAAGGTAGATGGTAATCGTTAGTAGGAAAAGTGTAGTTAATTAAGTCAGTCTTTCAGGCCATTCCAACATATTATATGTCATTGTATTCTATGCCAAAATTAGTTGAAAAACATTTAATCTATATTATGCGATCCTTTTTGTGGTCAGGTTTACATGATAAAATGAAATTTCCTTTGGTGAAATGGAGCAATGTGTGTGATGATAAAACTAGGGGAGGTCTTGGTTTCAGCTCTTGGGGGAAAATTTATCTGGAGATTGTAATAAAGAGAGTCAAAGACAATGGGAAAGATTTCTTCTAAGTATGTTGATCTCAATGACCCAAGTTTAATATTTATCGCTTTCTCTCTACCAAATGGTTCTACTCTTTGGAATGGTTTAAAAGAATCTATTAATCTTATGATGGAAGGTTTAAGATGGGTGGTGGTAACTAGAGAAAAAGATTCTATTTGGATGGATACTTGGTGTGATAAAAACCATTCAATTTAGATCCAATTTTGAAACCTTGGATGAGATCGCTTCAAGATAAATATGGTGATAGGGTTTCAAAAATTTTGTACAAAGATCAGGAAGATACAAATAGAAAGAATATTTTTTACGAGTATACAATACATTGATGCTAGGAGATATTTGAGTAGAAAGATAACAACTGTGATTATTCCGAGGGGAGCCAAGGATAAATTGATTTGGGAGTTGAATAGCTCAGGATATTACACAACAAGAAGTGGATATAATGTACAACACCAACAAAATAATAATATCACTAGAATATGGAGAGATATCTGGGATAGCCCAAGCATTCCTAAAGTCAAAATATTTTTTTGGCTAGTAGGTCATAGAGTACTTTTAATATGGGATAACCGTATGAAAAGGGGTTTTCATGGCCCCTCTCAATGTATTTTTTGTAAAAAAGAGGAGTATAGATCATCTCTTAGGACATTGCTCAATAGTATGGAATCTATGACAATGGATTCTTAATATGTTTGGTAAATGCATGGTGATGAATATCATAATTGAAGATTGGTTAAAGCAATGGTAGAGCACTTATAAAAGTGAGGCTTTACAGACAATATGGGATATATCAAAAGATACAATACTTTGGATTGTATGGCTAGAAAGGAATAGAAGAACATTTAAAGGAAAAGAAAGTAGTTTAGAGGTAATAAAAAGGAAGATATATTTAGCCATAGAGTAGTCTAAACCAACCCTATCAACTCACCCAATCCCTAATCTAGAAGCAGAGAGCCTTGATAGATGTATTCAAGTCATTAAATGGAATTATGATGTTTGGTACAAGACAAGCAAAAAGAAGGCAAAGAATATAAAGTGAAAACCACCGGATGTGGAGTGGGTTAAATTAAATTTTGATGGAGCTTCTAAAGAAAATCCAGGACCAATAAGAGGAGGAATAATTAGAAATAATAGAGGAGAGATTTTGTCTCATTAAGCTTTCAATAGTAGATTTAAGACAAATAATGAAGTTGAAGCTTGGGCGACTTTAGAAGGGTTAAAAATATGCAAACAAATGAAATGGAACAAAGTATGGATGGAAGATGATTATCTCATATTAATAAATGCAATTTTGAGGAAAGCAAAGGCTCCATGGAACATACAAGAGATAATTGTGGAAATTCAAGATCTTGCTAAAGAGTTTGAAGAAATCAGGTTTACACATACATCAAGGGATGGTAACAAATGTGTAGATAGGATAGCCAATAGAGTGGTTTTGATTGAGGATCGTGAAGTTAAATTCTCCTTTCCATGGTTAGAGGAAGTAGTAAGTTTAGTTGAAGTTGACAAGAAAATGTTGATTGCTTGAATCAATAAATGATTAAGTTTTACTTTAATTTTTTCCATTGGTAATATCTATTTTATTTTGTAATAGTAATGTGTTTTCATATAGACTATTTATTATAATTTTTGTGGTTGCACTTGTGTTTCAGGAAGGAAACTAACAATCCAGTTTTGGTAAAGCAGATTATGATAATGCGATGTTTTGGAAATATTACTCTACTAATATGCAAGGCATAGATAGTAGAGGTGAAGTTTTGGTATTGTGAAGACTGCTATAGGAAAATGTCAAAGGATGCTAAATTCTAGAATATTTATATTCATACAAAAATTGAAAAGATTCAAAAAATGAAAATCTAGAATTCATACATTCTATGTAAAATGATGTAGGTTTCTAGCTATAACATCTCAATTGAGACGAGAAGTGTATCTATTTGTAAACTCTAAAGCTCTAAAGAAGAGAGTTGTAATTTATCAAGGGTGGGGGACCCGAGTACAACCCCTTATTATCCAACAAAAAAAGTCTAGTACCCCATGAGGACAATTCTCTACCTCTATCCCTCTTGCCACAAAGCTCAATGGTAGTCAACAATAACCTTCAAAACTTTATTGTTGATGGAGAATTTATCTCTCCAAACACTTGGCAATAGCCTACTAGTTGGTAACTATAACCCATTATATATTTAATCAAACCCCAATAATGAAAACCATTAATATTTTTTTACTAACTTGATGTTTGTAAACAAGATTGTAATTAAGTATAAAGAAAATTGGTAAAGCCAAAACACAACTTTAGAAATTCAAAAAGTCTTCAATAAAATCATTGCATCTGTTACAAGTTTACATTTTGTATGTACAAAAGGATAAAAATTTTATGTTGTTGCCTATTAGACTCACCACATCTTACTGTATTTTGCATAAAATATTCAAATTGGGATTTGTTGCTTGACCAGATGCCAACCAAAATTTAGAAGGGATCCTTGCTATTCAAACAAAGGTATAAAATTACTCATTACAATTAGATGACAACTCTAATTTTCCACGTAAAATTCAGAGCTCAATTTTGTAAAATGCTTCCCATTTTCAAACAAGAAAAAGTCAAAATCATGCCAAAAACTTACCCTAGGTATCTTTGTCTCAAATATCCACATTTAAAAAAAAAAAACCTCGAATAAATACAAGTAAAATTAAAGTTGATGACATTCCCTTATTCAAATTTATTTCATAAAAATTCTTAAGGAAAACATTATTTGAACCATAAAACTCACCGATACCCATTTACTGTTGAAAGAGATTAAATCTTAAAATTGCCAAAATATTTCTCATTATTTCACCAATATTAGAGAAAAGGGATTCAATAGAAAACTTAGGAGGCCACCTACTCAAACTTACCCTCCAAATAAAATATCTTGTAGTCTGCCTTGGTTTCTTTGTTATTCTTCCTTGATCTCATACTTCATTTTTCCCCTCTCTTCATAATAAATAAAGCATATACAAATGCAAATGTAAGTGCAACCCCTATTTTATTACTTTGCTCATATAGCAAAGCAAAACGTTCTTGATTTTATAATCATCGCTTTAAAATTACAATTAAAATCTAGTGTCACCCAGGTGTTGTAGGTGAGTTGGAGAGGAGAGAGCAATCCTCCAAGGGAGGTCCCAGGTTCAAATCTCCACCCTACCAAAAATCTGAATTGGGTATCCAAAATCCAATTGATAATGTTGGTGCGGGTAGGGTCGGGTGCGACTCCCGGGTGACTTTGACGGTGTAGAACCCTCTGTTCGTGGTCTCTTAGACCAAGGCGGCCCCACAAGGGGTTTTTCACTTAAAAAAAAAACCAGTGTCTATTTCAAGACTTCTAAAAAATAATAGAGCTTTCAACTATTAATATCCATTGTTGATCATTAATTAATGGTCAAGGGTAATCTAATGGTTGTATCAAAATATACTTATGCAATACAAAAACATTTGATAAAAAAATTGTTGGGAAATATAGACGCCATAGAAGAACCCCTATCGGTCTAATAAAACTTTCAATAAAATAAATACCATAGAACCGTTATTAGGGTAAATATACTTTTAGAATAAACTTCATACAACTTTGAGACAACAAATGATATTTGAGCCATAGTAGTTAAGACTTCCATATAATATTTATGCACTCATGAACTATTTCAAGGTAAGAAAACACATCAATCAAATGCAAAAATATAGTCCATATTCTACATCTTTAAATATTATTGAAACTTGAAATTTAAAAATGACAAAAAATACTTAATTAATGTTTATGGTAGGTAGAAACATGCCCCATAGTTGTAGCTCAAGTGTTTATGAGCTTTGCCTCGATTTGGGGGACCATGGTTTAAGACATAGGGATATCAATCATACTTGAAATATTGAATGAAATTAAGTATCCTCTCTAAAATTCAAAAGGGTTTGCCTTTAGAAAAAGGTAAAAATAATAAGAACACATCAATGAAATAAAAGAATCACATTTTTAGTTGATTAGCACTTTATAGTAATTTGCATAAAAATGTGCACATAGTAGTAAAACAATCTATGGATTGGAATTACATCATCGTAACTACCCCACTCATCATCATATATTGTCTAGGATAGATAAAAGGTCGATAAACTACCATAGTCCAACAATTGATAGTGAAATAGGGTATAATTGGAATCACACCATGGTCACTGCCTTCCTTATCATAATATAATGTTTAGGATAGATAAAGGGTGGATAAAACTACCAATATTCAACCATTGACATCATCTAACATCACAACTTAAGCAATTAAAAATAAATCAAGATTCTAAATGCCAAGTGGCCTAACAACAAAGTACCAAATGCAATAGATAGACATGATCATAAGATTATAAAGTGTAGTAAGCCTAGACTTCCATGCACATAATGTTGTGGGTATCCCCAACCCAAGTCCATTCTTTAGAGAATCATATTTATAGGGGATTTCACTTATTAAGCTAAACCTTCTCAAACACAAGTTGATTTCAATTAATCTTAGTAACTATTTTGTAGATCTTCTTTAATATCATGATCCAACTAGTTTGCTCCTCTTAAATAATTGAAGGCAAGTATGATAAATTAATACTTTTTTGAGAGGAAACTACATGGGTTAACCTTGATTAGTTTCCAAGGCTATGAGGCTAAATATCCCATTCAAAAGGGTTGGCCTAACTATTATAAACTTTTGGAAAATTATCAAAAGGGTAGTTTTCCCATGGCCTTGGGTCATTTCCTTGTTGACGAGGAACAACTTATGTTATTGTTCGACAATTGAATAATGGTGCATGTGGATTTTTATTAGTAGTTGATAAGGATTTGAATATGATTGTCCTCTATGGTCATCTTTTGTGCTTCATCATAAATATGCAACATTACATTTGATAGTACATTCATTTTTTCATGAAAAAGAAGATTTTTAGAAAGGATGGTCAACAAAGATAAGTGGATTACCATATTTTTTTTTATAAAAAATAAATACACATATCACTTCCTTATATTGATTAATCTAGATCCTTACATAGTATTAGAACCCAAGTATGACCATTACAGTTTTGACACTAATATCATATACCATAACACATACATGATTGTTCCTAACTAGGAATTTTAAATACAAAATGTAATGTTTCAACCCTTCTAACTATACTTGTATAGACCAAACTAAATTATCCAACACATTGGATGAATAAATAAAAAAATCTTAGTTTCCATACCAAAACCTATAGATTAGTTTGAACCAGACTAATGGAAACTAAATCAATAACACCTTCATGACACTTTACATACTAGACACCACTATCAAATAAACCAAATCACATTACTACATCATTCATGATCCTTGGTAGTCCATGTGTACATTTATGAACACAACCCAACATATTATGGATATATAGGAGATAGTTTCTCCATAAATCACATAAAATGTAAGTCTCAATGCTGATGTTACAACTACCTCCATGGTCAAGTTCCATATCCCACCACTTATTTTTTCAATAATTAGTTGATGTGTCGTAAACAAAAGCATAGGGTGTTACCTCTATTAAGACCAAGGCTTATATTTCCATACATAATTCCTCTAAATGTTTACCCATTCTTACATGAAAACCTAGAAATGACCTATGCAAGTGTTGAGCCCCCTAAGGACTGACTAGTATTCTTAGGTTAAATGGGGATGTTTGCTACATCCAACTCTTCCTTTTACTATCCCAAATTTATCCTTAAATGGCTACACATCATCAACAGAGGTGCTAATTAAAATCCTACCTTTAGTGTTAATTGGTCCTCGGGTTATTAATAGAAGAGTATTGGGATTGTGACAAGTGAAAGGACTCTCTTCAATAGTCTTGTCTACATGCATAGGTATATATTGTGCATGTTTCTCATAAAATTTGAATTACCTTTAGAATATTGATGGTTTTCTCTACTACAAATTTCACATTCACTTCCTCTTCTTGATCCTCAAGACTTTATTAATCCCCCAACACACAACCTCCTTCCCAAAGATTCCTTGAAAAGGAAAAAAATATCTAATCTATTAAATTTATTTTGAGAGAAGTCTATGATATTATGTGTAGAAAAAATGAATACTTCTAGCCAACTAACCATTATACCCATTTTATCACTTCTAGAATATCTCACTTTCTCCTCTAGTATTTTTATATTGCTAGAGCCAAGAATTGAGGATTATGCTAGCATTAAAAATATCCTTCAAGCCAAAAAATGTGTGCAACTTATAAGGAAATTTGATGTCTCCTTTTCATATTTTTTATTATTATTATCTCAATTACCTCTTTTGCTAGACAATACACTAACAACCAAGGATACACTTTCATTGTGAGTTGCATCCCAAAGATAATTGTATTTTGGATTTATAAAAATAGCTTCCATTTACTTCTTCTATGTCCTAATGGATTTTCCATATAACTATGTTTCTAATTTGAATAGAAAATACCCAGAGCTAATTTCTTGATATAGCTAGAAAGGTCCCAACATTATTCCTAGATAGGGTAATTCTAGTCTCCATTATATGATGCTTTAAAACATACAGAAACTAGATCATCCCTTATCAACCATGACATTTTGATATCCATGTCATTATATATTACCATCATTACTAAGGGTGGATCATTATCCATTATTAGATATTCAACACCAATCACGGACCTAGAGGAATTTTATCACTAATTATTTAGATGTATGAACATCAACATGTAAGTTTTTATACTTAGTATGTACGTATTGCACCTTATAAAAACCTTGGAGGGTAGGAATTTGATATGGTATTTTTAGGATTTGCAATTTAAATTTTATAAAATCTCCCTTAACCTTTGTTTTCTAATGAGAGGTCCCAATTAACTCTAAATAAGGGTTTCTACAAATAGTTGTATGAAACACATTTTTTATATACTAAAGTTTGGTTATTTTAACAATTGAATTTAAGATGAACTCTTTTAGTAAATGATAAGAAGCCAAATTAAAACTATGATTTGGATGTGGTGTTTGACTGGCAAACTCTTTAGGGAGGTTCATTGATTTGGAAGTAGAAGGCCCATCTTTATTTTCCTCCTTGATAATCAAATGAAGGTTAGTAATATTGACACTAATAGTTGGATTGATCAAAGCTTGTATACATTCTTTATATCTCTCTTCTTGTTTTCTTGCTTTTCTTTAAAGGTATTATTTTTCTTATATTGTGTCAACTTCTAGTTATAGTAGTAATATGCTTAACAATAGAATCTATAGGATGATGATCCACACCAAGCACATTGACAAATATAATGACTATTATATTCATACACACAAGCTCTCCATTATCAACCTTGGGTTGGGTATTGAATTGATTAATCTATTGGATTTCATAGTAGTTTCTAGAAAAAATGGAATCAATACTTTATCCAAAAATGCTAAATGAAAATACACAAAAAATAATGCACATAATATAAGGGGGTTTTTGTAGACACCAAATAATATCACTAAAGGAAAATAGACTACACTCCAACTGATAATATAATGGTTGGTAGGAGGGGGTATTTATACCTAATTACAAGTTACCTTTATGTCAAGGTTAAGAAATCGACCTTTTGTTTATATAATAAAATATTACAAAAAAAATACCTTTACAAGGTTTACAAGGGTCCAATGGGATTATACATAATACACTATAAAAATTTCCATTGCCTCAAGTGAAGCTTAACCACCACATATTTTGATACTCCCTCTTAATTGAATGAAGGACAAGGAAGGAGACCCTTATTATTCATCCCTCCTTAACGAACACTCATGCCAAATATCTCTTGTATGTGCACAACAAGAATCTAATACATGACCTTGGTTAGGATATTTGTTTCCTAGATTGTTGATGACATAAAACTTGATCAAGCATCCCATTGGAATAAAATCATCAAACAGTACATCCAAATAATAATGTGCTTGGTTTGTTGATGAAATACTTGATTGTATATAAGTTGAATGGTGCTCTAATCGTCATGCCAAAGAGTGAATGGGTAGGACTAAGAATTACCCACTTGCTCTAAAATCATAAGCATCCATCAAATATGCTTTGCTACCTCATTGAAAATATAATATTCAACTTCCTTGGAAGATTAAAAATAGTAACTTGTCTAGAGCACCAACAAAACCCAGATAGAAGATAACCTATAGTGGAGTTCTCATACAAATCACTAGCCTAGTTTGCATCTAAAAATCATGTCAAAACTAGAGGTGAACCAATTAAATAGTGAATACCCATATTATATGTACCTTTAATGTATCTGATGTTCCTTTTGTCCATGGTCAAGTGACTCTTGCAAGGTGCTTGCATGTACCTAGACTAATAGTTGACAACAAAGGAAATATTAGGTCATATGTGAGTGAGATAAATGGGACCTTCCGTAGGAGACCAATATAGAGTGGCATCCACTAAGGGAGTCATAAAATTGGATAGAATATTCAATCTTGAAGCAAAAGGAGTGTAAGAAAACTTGCAATCCTCTATCCTCAAGTGCTAAGGAATGTCTAAAGCATAATTGGGCTATGAGATAGTATTCCAAAAAAGTCTAATCAACCTAAATTCCCAAGTAGTGTAAGAGCCCCAAATATGTCATATCAAAGGAACCACAAAGTCATGACTTCATGTCCTAAACCAAGGAAGGAGAGGTGCCCATAAGAAGATCATTTATATATAGTACAAACACTAATGTCTTCCCATCACAATATTTGATGTAAAAATTATGGTTGACCTCACTTTGCCAACACCAACAAAATGAGAAAGAAAGAGTGAACCTTTTCATAACAAGCATGCAATGTCTACTTAAGTCCATTCAAGGTCTTAGTCAATCAATATAGCAAAGGGTAGGATATTAAATCTCAAAATGAGGTGGTTGTTGAATGTAAATATTGTCTTGAATCTCATTGTGAATAAATACACTCTTCATATACATGTATTGTACCTTCCAACCACATGAAGCAACTATAGATATAATCATCTAAGCAAAATCCATCCTAGCATATGAGGAAAATGTGTTTGAGTAGTCAATGCTTTTCTTCTTAGAGAAACCCTTAGCAAAAAGGCATACCTTATGCTTCTCCACTTAACCATCTAAAATGTGCTTGATCCTATAGAACCATTTGCACTCAACAACATTATTCCCTTATAGAAGAGGAACAAGCTCCCATGTCTGATTCTTTATCGATAACTTGCACTCGAAAAGCATTACATATTCCCACTTTAGTCATCCTTTACTAGAAAATATATGAGAGGATCTATAGAACTATCAACCTTTAAAAGAAAATCCTAAGGAGTCTTTTACTGTCTCTCCATAAGAATAATGAGCTAAGAATCTTATAGAAGAGTTCGGATCCACTTGGATGTTGGAAAAATTGTGGAGGATCTAGGAACATCCTATGGAAAAGCCACATCAAAATATAAATCTAAATCATCCAAATCATGTTCATCACCTATCTCATCATCTAATTCTATGGCACATAGAATTAGTATGTCAAGTTTGACATTATTGAAATCCAAGATTAAAGGTGTTGAAAGTGGTGCTATCGAAAGAGGTGTAAAATCTATAGGCATGCAACCTCCACTAGAAGATGAGGAGGAAGACCTGGTAGGAATAGATCCAATAAGAATATTTGAATACTCTATTAGAAGAATCAAACAAGCAGGAGCATATTTAGCCAAAAATTCAAGTGGAGGACTATATGGAGCTTCTAGAAGAACCTCATCAAAAATTACATCTTTCCAAATAAGAAGCTTATGCATCTAAGGATCATAGAGATGATATCACTATGAATGATCTCCAAGGGTTGAATAATACACCTCATTGTCCCTTTTAGAAAAGACTCTCTATGTAACAACCTAGTCAAACACTCACTGGTTGTAACGATCTAAGCTTACTTAAAGGATGAAAAAGAAAGGGAGATGGTTTGACAAGGGTAAATTTTTTTAATTTTAAAGTTTAGTTTTATACCCATTAGTAATTAGTATATAGCATTGAATACCACATTTGGGATTATGACCGCTGTAGTCGACCTCTCAAGTGGACGAGACTGTTCTGGTGAATCCAAAATCATGGCTTAGGGTTATCCTTTAGGACCCATAACACCTAAAGGATGGACACATAACTCCTCTCCCTTACAGGTGGAACCTTGAGTTTAAATTTTACTCAATTTTACTCATTTGTTCCTAAATATCATGTAAGGGTGTTTAGCGTAAATGCTATAGTGCTTAATTGGTGACCATGCATCTATATTAATATCTAGAACCATGGGAAATTAAGGTCATGCCATTCACCTGGCACTAGTCATGGACTCCTTGACAAAATTGCAAATAATGCAGTGGTTTGTTCCATACCAAACCACCATGGAATCTTATCTTAAAGTGTATTCCTCTCACCAAGATTTCCTATTTGATAACCTCATACAAAGGCCACCATTGTATTGCTCGTACAATGACTTAGAAGGACATCCCATACCATCCATATTTAACGACCATTCATGAACCTTCATTGATTGGATACACACAATTCATGGTATTGGACGAATTGGATTTTATGGTCATTCATCCTCCTTGATATGATGATCCAATGATGATCCAATTGAGTTTTAAGGTCATTCATCCTCCTTGATATAATGATAACCAAATAAGTAAGTTCAAGGTTATGGAGTGTCTTTCTATTTTATAAAAAGAATAAAAATTTTAAATTTTAAATTTTTAGAATCATATCAGTTCTTCTAATGGTTCCCTTTAAAATATAAAAAATAGAGAGAAAACTATCACAAGATAACTGCTTTTAAGAAACTAATATTGATAAAGAAAATAAATTGATAATCTTTTAAAAGAGCTCATTCTTTTACGTAAGAAAAGAGTAAATACACTAACTGGTTATTATTAGTTTAGGTCGACAAAGAAAATAAATTGATAATCTTTTAAAAGAGCTCATTCTTTTACGTAAGAAAAGTGTAAATACACTACATGATTATTATTAGTTCAGGTCGACAAATTTTACCTAAGAGAAGAGTAAAAAAACTATTTTATAATAATTATTTATTATATAGGTAGGCAATTCTAATTGAGCTTAATACCAGAATAGAAGATTTTTATTTAAAAATAAAAAAAGAATTTTTTATAAATTTTTTATTAGTTTTTCAAAAAGAACAAAGGATGAAATCTACACTAATTAATTATATTTTCTAGGAAATTAGTGGTATAAATAAAAGGTATTTCATTTTCAAAGGAAGAATTTAATTCAAACAACTTAACATTCAACCATAATAGGAACTCTCTATAAGTAAAGACATTAAATAAATGTGAGAAATATTCCATCCCTTGTTCTAGAAATTGCATATTGTTTAGGTGCTATTTACGTATTAACTTCCCTAACTTAGAATTTTTAACTCATTATGTTTAACTCATTACGTTTATGCTGAAAAATAATCAAATGAAAACCTTGTAAATCTAAAAGTATAAGGCACTTTTTACTATAATAAAATAACGTATACTCGTATATAATTAACTTTCTACTTTTAAAACAAAAATATTCTCTCAGTATAATTCTCTGTCAGATAGAAATATAAACTCAAGATATACATTATTGTGGTATCCGACTTTCAGTGTACGCCAGCTAAATAAATACAAAGATTTCCTAGACAAAAACACCTTGCACATATTAGTTGCATATCCAAGAGTAGCTCAAATTTCCTGGAGAAGAGGCGAAATCATTTGCGCATAGTTCATCGCTGACACTTGATCGTTCATCAATCGAAGCTTCGACAAACTTCCCCTCAATGGAAAAAATATAGTAGGGAAGCTTTTGGGATCATAATGGCCCAATAATGCAGGGAAGCCTTTGGGATCATAATGGCCCAATAATGCATTAAACTAATGGCTAGAGCATGCAATATTTACTGGATTATTTATTCTATAGCTTTAATTTCCGATTGACTTTTAAATGGGAGTAGCAGATATCATGAACAATAAAACTTAAAAAAAAACAGTTAATCACTATGACTTTTAGTAAGGTTCTTGTCTATATAAAATATCAAGTCCAATTCCATTATGAATGTCTAAAAAACTTAGAAAAATTAATTTAGAAAGTGGATGAGCATTAGAGATCCTTGAAATTAGGGATTTATCAAGCCATTCACCCATAATGAATGGCGAAAGAAGAAATGGATGCAACACGCTTAGAGCTACGTCGCTGAATTCGACGTAAGCAGACGTATCAACTAAAAATAAAAGCTAGCACAATTTAAAACCCAACGACACCAACATTATTAATAGTAAAAGAGGACATGTTTTAACAGTCAAATAATATTTAAACGAAAAGCCCCACTTAGACTGAGATCAACAACCAGCTAAAGCTTCGTTTAAAAAAAAAAAGGGATTAGTTTCGAATTTTAGTATAACCTCCCCAACGATTCAAGAGGCTGAAAGAGAAGGCCCAACTGGATGGTAACTTATTTAGATAACAGAGGATGGTATAGAAAAATTTCAAGCGTCTCGGTAACACCCAAAACATATCAGGATTAACAATATTTACTAGGAGAAAACAACACTTTGAAGTATTACAGTGGCCAACATTTTCAATTTCCGTTAACTAAATCCATTAATACATATAGTTTAAAATTAATTGAAGAAGGTACAACTATTAACGAAAATAATGGTATACACATTATTCAAACAAACCAGGAAATATAGCTACTAAGAAAAAGTAAGGAAGATTCAAAAAGTAAGGAATGCACAATAAACAACACCATTTCTTTTAGGAAGATTCACAAAATAAAATAGAATGTTTCCATTGAAAATAATCTTCTCTCCTCTTCTTCTTTTCTCTGTATGACTGAGTTTTGTTATCGCACCCATTCATCGGTTGTCATTTTCTTTTTAAAGATGGAGTTCAAGAAAACCGGCGAGTGTGTTGCATGCAGCCCATCAGCTCAAGCCATATTATTTCCGTCCAGCTGGAGTATATTTGACTTAATTAAATCAAACATAGGCTTTCCGAAAAACTTTCCTTTTTTTTTTTAATAAATAATTATTATTGTTAAATAAATCTTATATATTTTAATAATTTCTTTATTGATAAATTTTATTTATTTATTTTAATATTGTTAATTTTTTTTTTTTGTTTTACATGGTGGACTCGATAGACGAGTCCGGGCAAGCTGACCAGAAAGCCGCCACACAGATCTTCGCGCAGACCACCCCTATACCACCATGCCCCGATAATTTGAACCTTTTACGTCGCTGACGCACCCGGACGGGGACAGGCGTTCAGTACGGCGAGGCCCGAGGGAATGGAACCTCGGTCTCCCCGCTCCGAAGAAGTGCTTTAACCGTTGAACCAGGCCCTCGGACCTTTAATATTGTTAAATTCAAAGAGAATTTTTTGAGTAATAATTTATTTATTTACAAATTTTATTTATTTATTTTTATTAGTAATAATTTTTTTATTGTTCCGACAGATGGAATTAGGCAGAGGGACAAAAGGCAACCCATTTGCTGGGGCCTGAGAAGTGACAAGTGTACGATACATCAGCCTAGTGTTATGTTTAGTAAGTGCTAGGTGTAGTCTGGTTTTTGTTTTATCCTGAATAGTCCAACGACAAGTATAGGACTGCTGACTCTAAGTATGGCTTAATGTGGGTCTTGGGAAGATCCATTTTGTATTTTGATTATACGGGCTTGGAGCTAGAACCAGCCCATTTTGACTATGTAAAAGGTTTGTGGACCTTATAACCACCTCTACCTTATACCAAATAATAATAATTTCTTTATTGCTAAATTCAAGAAAAAAATGCAATTAAATAAATCATTGGACATGTCTATTCCTCCAATAAATTTCCTGTATAAGTAATTTGATGATAACAAATGCTATCGTTGCCTGACAAGAATGGCTCCCATGCTTGTGGCACTTTCCTTACCATTGGAGGGTTTTGAGATAAGCATTTATTTATTTTTAACAATATAAAACATGCATCCATAATGCAGCTAAATGAATGCATCTACTTGGGCTTCCATGTACCCTTGGGCCATTGGTGAGTGTTTCACTGCTAGGGCTATTCTACCTTTGCCAAAGCGAATACCCCACCACGATGAGAATTTACACCGCTATCATTTCCTATTTATTTCTTGAAGACCTGTACCTACAAAACATAGACCATCAACAGTACCATTCCAAGAATTATAGAGCATAATAATAAAAAGCGATGCTCAATATATACAAATAGCAAAATCATGAAATATGTTTTTGGGAGGGCCATAACACTCTATGATGCATCCATAAAATATATCCCTCATATGCATCACCCATACAAAAATATGAGGAAGTCCAATACCCATTTGATGGAAACTCATGTACCTCAGTGATCCATAGCTAAGATTTTGAAGTCTATGATGACATAGCTTAATCTCATCATTTGCTTATGCAATCATCACCATAAAATATTTCTTTCAAGAGTAAGAAGTAGAATAAGTCCTATCTCCTAGTTTGTACATCTGATTTATCTCATCACAATATCCAAAGGCAACAATCTTGAATCCATCATTGATGTCCTTGATCACTATTTGATTAGACCAAAACTCTACCTTTGGGTTTGTGTGGGTGATGTGACAAATTGACAAAATATTATGGACAAAAATAAGAACATGAAGACCTTCATCAAATGAAGAAAATTAAATACTAAATTCTTTACCTACAACTTGTAAGGAAGCCTTTTCTCCAATGACAACATGGTCTATTGAATACAATGTGCTATAATCATATAGAAAAGTGTTTGTGCTTGGTCATATGACTTATTGTCCTTGAATTTATAATCAATCATTAGAAATATATTTCTAATACGCTAAATGAAAAAATACACGAGCTTGTACGATCTCACAATTATGACTTCCCTTTTGCATAGAAGAGAGCAACATCAATGCCTCCTTTTGGATGCTTCCTCAAGTTTCTTCATGTGAACTCAAAAAAACTCTACTTTATGTCTTTCCTTCTTTCAAAATTCACAACTTGGTCTTTTGAAATGCTTCTTGGGATTCTTCCCATTTGCTTTGGCTTCTTATCATTTTGAGCTTTGATCACTTCTTTTGCATGAGCTTGATTAATGAAAGAATGACCCTTATGCCTTTATCTTTTTTTTAATGTATCTTATGCCTGTCTTTAATCCTGATGGGGAAAAAATATTTGAAAACTTTCTTAATTGGAAATAGAGGATACGTATGAAAGTAGACATGAAGCATATCAAACATAATAGTAATTATCTTATATGTCTCCAAGATAGCATTAAAAACAATATTGAGAAAATCAATGTTTTTCTTCTTATTCAAATCCTATTGTTCCTCTCCTATCCTATCTGGAATCCCTTTGGCAATTTGGATGTCATCTTGTTACTTCTCAAACTGACTGATATACTCATTAATGACATCAAAGGAGTCCATAGTCAAAGTAGCTAGATCTACCTCCAGTATACTCATTTGGGTGGAATTAATATGATCACATAATCCTAAAATTTTCTAAGCTACTCCATAGGATTCGTAGTGCTACCAACATGAGTGTCATAAATCTTGTCAACATGAAGAGCTATCACATCAAGAGCCTCATCCTTTATATCCTTGTATGACTACTTTCCATCTTCAAAAGCAATCTTTTGAGGATCTAAATTCATATATTTGAGTAACCCCTTACTCGAAATTAGAACTTTAATCTTGATTTTCTAAGTGGCATAGTTTGGACCTTTTTTTAAGTGCACATGTTGATCTTGCATGTAGTTATGACCATAAATGATACCACCAATGCAAAGATATAAGAAAACTATACTATTTTGAAAACAAACCCAAAATTCTTCTGTTTGTAAAAGTTATGGCCCTTGAACGTTTAATCCAAAAATTACATAAATATATCTAAAACCTTAAAAAAATTGAGAAACTTTTTGTACCTATAGTGAATGAGAGTCCACAACGTGTTGCTATATGAATGGATGAGGGGGTTCCAACTAGACACTGACTAGACACCATATTGGAAAATGAGGTGACACTACTTATCATTATCTAAAATGAGGGATGTCAATTAGGTGCTAACTATGCAAGATATTAAATTGTATACTAGTGAACTAGACCATGTCACTTGTAATGCTCTAGTTTTCTCTATAACACATAAACCAAACTATGCCACCTATTGCTTTCTAATTTGCTCTAAAATGTGTTCCTTTCTACGTATATTTCTAATTGTGTGACTATGTAGTCATTAGGTTTTATGAGATGGTGGAATGTGATTGCTCAAACCCATTTTTATATCTAAAAAGTGGAGATCTACCTATGATATCAACAACTAACATGTCAACCCCTACCATATCATCACCTACCATGCCATCTTATGCCATATCATCCTATGCCATGTTAACAAGTGCCACATCATTTTCAATGTCATCACCTACCATGTCATCACACACCATGTTAGTAAGTGCCATGTCATATGTCACCTCACCTACCACATCAACATGGGGTACTATACCAGGTTTCATGTCATTACCAACTACCACATCATCAGGTACCATGTTAGAATCTATAAAAATTTGGGTGACATCATTGGTGTCCACATCATCAATTTTTTTCACATTATTTCTACATGCATTATCAAAGTTTGCATTGACATTAAAAGTATGGGAAAGTTGGGTTTGAACCTTGGAGCTGCAAGCCCCAATATGTTAAATTCAACTCTCAATCACCTTGTCATGGGTGCATTTTGAGTATAGTAGTGCCAATGCCAAAAAAAAACCACTTCTTATTTAAAGTGCTATCCACTTTGTTTCATATAAGCACGCACATGATGCAAGTGCAGGTCATGGTGACAAATGAATGCTCCATAGTGCACTATTTTGCATGCACCCTAATTTAATATTCTCTAAAATATTTCATATTTATAAATTTGAAATTTCATAAAATATAGGGAAACTATGCAAACATGTCATGTAGAAAAGCAAGTACCTAAAGGAAAAATAAAGAAAAATGCTAAATAAGCCCCCTTTGAAATTTTGGAAAGAGTCCAAAAATTGTTGATGGTTCATTTGTATTTGTTATGGTTTGCTATCTATAATATTTTTGTTAAATACAACCAATGAGAATATCCCCTCATGCCAATGTAGTAAAAATGTTGTTTGACCATATTAGTGACTTTGTCAAGCAACATGAAGGTCTTTTCCATGCATGGAAGTCTTCTCATGACTTCACTAGCATCTAAGGTTTGTCATAAAATGTTTAGCCTCTTATTTTCTTCTTTTACGTTGACCATGTAGATTGTCCTCTCATTTATGTTGCTAAAGGAAACAAAATATAAAAAGAGAAAAGAAAATAGATATTTTTGAAAAATTTGTAAAAGGCATGTGGTTTTGAAATAATCCAAAAAATCTCTATCCTAAAACTAGGGCATCCATCTAGCCAAAAATAAAAAATGAAATGAGTGGATTGAGTATGAAGAGAGAAACAAAGGATCCTGTTGTTGAATATTTTCCATGGAGTAATCATATTGAGTCTAGTGAGATCCACCTGATCCAAATCCACCTAGGGTTTTATCAAAAAATCCCTTTTACAAACCGTCGACAATTCACAAAAAAATCTTCTATCTACTCCAAACACTATTACCGTTAGGAGATATTGTAGAAGTTGATTTACCAAAGAAAAACAACTAATCAATGGAAATTCACACCCACTCTGATACCATGTTGGATTTCATAGTAATTTCTAAATACAAATGGAATCAACATATTACACAGAAATGCTAAAATAAAATACATAGAAAACAATGCACATGATATAAGGGGTGTTCATAGACATCAAATAAACTCACTAAAAAAGATAGAATACACTCCAACTGATAATAAAATAGTTTCTAGGAGGGGATATTTATACCCAATTACAAGTTACCTTTATATCAAGGTTAAGAAGTCAACCTTTAGGTTAAATAATAAATTACTGTAGATGCAAGGAAAATCGTGTTCTTTTTCTCTTAAGTCTAATTTAATGTCAAGTGGAGGAAGCAGATATTCGCTGGAATATCTGCTTCCCCACTTGAGAGTCTCTTTCCAAAGGAGACCCCAAGAATGTGAATATTCTCAACACAACTAGACTCCTACTCAATGCTTTTTTCTCAGGTCTTGTAGAAGTTGATGTTATGCTTTTTTGATCAGTGTTTTATGGGTTTATTCAAAGAAAAAACCAAAATTTTTGGATCACTATCTATCTCAACTTTTTTTTGAGCCTTAACGGTTATTTAAACCTAAATCATCAATGATCATCTAAATGCAATGCTAAATATTTTATCACATAAATGCATGCAAACAAGAGCTATCCTATATGCTTTTCAAGTTTGAATGAGCTAACTAGGAGTCTTTGATGTTTCAAGGTAAAACAAGGGAAAATGCAAGAAGACAAGTTAGCCTAAATGCAACTAAATAATTTTTGATTCTTTGCCTATGTACTCAAAAATTATTAATAAGCTAATATTAAGTCTAGGGTTCCTTGATTGACTAGTTTTAAGATGTTTTGTAAAGCAATTAAAGCATTTTGTAAACAATTTGGGTTTCTAGTTAAATTTTTTTAATTGTCCAACATAAAAATGATTCTAAGGCGTAAAATAACGTAAAACAGAAGGAAAACACAAAGAAATAGAAAATGCAGGGCTAAGGAAGTGCCAAGTGGTAGGATCACCTCTTTCTGAAGCCCGTTGCCAAATTTACCACTAAAACTACCAAATGAACCACTACTACCAAATTTGCCACTAGGGTGGCGATTTTGGTAAATCTGTAGAAAAAAACCAAACTTGAGGATTTTATGCTTTGAGGGGTCTATCTGAGGACTGGGTAGGGTAGAAGCCTGTCTAAAAAGCTGATGAAACCCATTTTTGATGAAATATTTGAGTATGCTTACCTCCTAGAGTGGATTTTGGCCTTTTACCAAATTTGCCTCTGGGTTTTACCAAATTCATTACTAGCAAATTTGGTTAGTGGTAAATTTGGTTGAGTGTTTTCTAGTGCCAAATTAACCAATGATAGTACAAGGGTGGTAAATTTAGTCTAAAAACAAAAATTTGAAGATTTCAAGGGCTGTTTTGGGTAGATTTTGATAGGGTTTGAACTGATATTGCAAGGTATGATTCTAACAATGTTTGCTAAGCCTCTGATTGATGGAATTAGAGATCTAATCCACTAAATTAGGTAATTTAATGACTAAATTTAAGAATGTATGCAAATGGGATAGGGATGCTAAATATGACTAAAAGTTCAATTTAATAGGGGTCTAAAAGAATTAGAAATGTAGTCTATGATGTTAGGAATGATTTCAAAAAAACTAGTTCAACTTCCAATTAAAGTAAATTAGCATTTACATGGTGAAATCAAATGAATATGCTGAGATATGTA
Source organism: Wollemia nobilis (assembly GCA_028583015.1). NCBI lineage: Eukaryota > Viridiplantae > Streptophyta > Pinopsida > Araucariales > Araucariaceae > Wollemia > Wollemia nobilis. The sequence goes on along the minus strand of JAQPPZ010001711.1, from coordinate 1,098,553 downwards.
AATGCTGCCTAATATTTTAACAATATACAACAGTAAGAAGAAAATTAGAATGACTGAAATTGCAATTAAAATAAAATTGCAAAGGAATGAGAATGCATATAATGATGCTAATACTGATGTACGATGGCTAATCTAACTTTTAGTAAAGCAAATTAGCATTAAGAAATGGACATTCATGAGAATGCTAAGATATGTAAAATTTCTACCCATAATTTATAAATCTATAGCAGTAAGCAAAAGGGGAGGGAAATTTGCAATGGGAAGTGCTTGAAGCTTGGAAAAAGGGTGAGATAACAAGGCAATAACAACCTTGTATATTCCACATCTTACCCTTGGAGATAAAAGAGGAATGATATATGTATGCAATACAAAATTACATATAAAATATGAAAGAGAAATTGTAATAAGCAACTAAAGAAAGCACAAAATTAGATGAGTATGGAAGGAAATAGATAAGTTAGTTTGCTGCCTATATAAATAATATGACTGCAAATTAAAGTACAAGTATTATAGTATGGAATGCAAGTAAAAGATGTAATAGGACCCTACAAAAAGAAATATTAGGACAAGAATATAGATGATAAAATGAATGCAAGTTAAAGTAAACCTTAAAAGGAGACGTTAGAGATAAATTAGAAGTAATATGCTTGAAGAAAAGGGTTGCAAAAACAAGGTTAGATGGTTGCAAAACAAATATTAGAGAGTTACAATATAGAGATTAGAAGCATGAAATGTAAATAAGTAATAAGGAAAATGCAAGTTAGCAAGGCTACAACCTAGAGGAAAAAATGCAATGAAAAAAATATGGATGGAGAGAGTAAAGAAGTTGGGAGAGATATCTTTCTTGCCTCCAAGATGATCTCCTTACCCCAAAGTCCTCCTTACCTTGCTTGTCTTACCTCCAAATGCTTGTGAAATGCTCCAAATGCTTGAAAAATGCTTGAGAAAATATTGAGAATGAAGAATGTTATGGAAGGAAATCTTATAAGTTAACAAAGTATAGCTACAGTGAAAAACCATACCAAATGCCTACCCAAGGGGCTCCTTAAATAGGATTTTAGGGGAAAATTTGGGGGAAAATGGATAATATTAAATTGAAATTAATAACTTTGGAGAATTGCTGAAGTGTGTGGGATTAATGGTAGAGGATAGAGGATTGCAATCTGCATCCTTCTGGCTCATGCCAAATATTCTGAGTTGTTTGGCCAAATTCGCCATTGTCAACCAAATTCACCACTAGCGAATTTTGTGATCTAGCTGGTGAATTTGGTTAGGAAACCAATTTTTTATTTTTTATTTTAACTTTGAAATTTGCATTTTTGCCAAATTTACCACTAGCAAATTTTGTTAGAATGGCGAATTTGGCACTAGACTACAATTTTTGTTTTGTAGTTTTAGGCATCGATATATGTCCAAATATAGGTATAGTTATACTCGTTGAAAATATTTTTCGAGCCTGATCTGATGGTGGTGGTTTTGGAAAGGTTTGAGATGATTTGATAGGTCAAAATTTATCTCAAATATGACCTTACTTTTTAGGGTTCTAAACACCCCAAAGTTGTGTATGAAGATGATTGATTTGATTTGCTTGATCAAGAGGCTTGTGAAGACAAGGCAATTGATGAGTTTTTTATAAGCTTGAGTATTGATGATATACGCCAAATTTGATGTCCAATTTGACAAGGTTAGGATGTGTAGATGAGGTTATGTTTGATGCCTTGATTTAGGATGGCGTTGGCTAGGTGTGTCAAAATTGGGTGTCTACATTTACTACACAAAATACCCTTACAAAGTTTACAAGGTCCCAAAGAGCTTATGCATACAATACAATACAATGTTGAGCATTCATTCAAGTAAATCTTAACCACCATATGTTTTTACATAATCTATGTAGGAGTTTGGCTATTTTTCTATTGTGTAGTAAATAAATTTATTTTTGAATAGACCTCTATTGGAGATTGCCCTAGCTCCTCTAATTGTTTATTTGATGATTATAGGTTGGGATTTTGTTGGCAAGAGCTGTTGATTAGTAGAAAAGTTAGAGGCACTCTCTTAAGAATTATGGTTAGGAAAAGGGTTGTATATCCTTACCCATTGGTTCTAAGGATGATTAAATATAACACTCTACACTTTTATTTGCTTCTCATACTCTTGCATTTATTCTTGTTGAATCTTTTTGAAATTAAAAATTTGACTAAAATTTTAACCATACTGTTAGCTTTCTAAATTAATTAACAAACATAAATATTTAACCAGGATCAAGAATAAATCAAATGAATTCCATTAATAAAAATAACAATGAATCTCAATATAGAAAGAATAATGTCATACAAATATAACTCAGATGCACACAATATCATAAAATTAAATGAATGATACCAATTAATTACATTACATGGAACTTTGCCTCCAATATATCACTTTTACATGACTTTTTAGTACTCTAAATATTGCTCTCCGCTATCATCCGTGAGATGCAACCTTTCATATTCCTCTCATAAAGACAAAGCTCTCATATTGCCACATATCAGTGTGACTCTTCATTCTCTTTTGAAATCTTGTAGTTTCTCTCACAATGACACATACATTATAAAATATAAATCATCTACCAAAATAATATTACAAGGGGGATAAATAATGTAATATCTCCAACACCCCCACGTATTACATTATTTGGTAGGAAGGAGTTTTACCTTCATTCTCTAAATTTTTTTTGTCTTCATTCTTTAGCCCTGGCTAGATATATATACATAACCTCCATCTAGTCTTCCTTTATAAATTATCTATGTCTACCTCTAGATCAATGTATCTAAGTCACCTCAAAGTCTCTATATTTGGGTCACTACCACTGGGGCACTGCCTCTAGGTCTCTACCTATGGGTCACTACCTCTGGGTCATTGCCACTGGATCATTGCCTCTAGAAATTTACCTCTAGATCATCCACTAGAACATTTATAAGATCATCATATCTATAGGATCATCACTACATATGTTTTCTATCTTTGTAGAATAAACTTAGATTAATGGTATCTTCTCTTACTAAGGACCAATATACTTATGATGGACCTCCTTACTTGGGTATTTTTTCTCTCTATCTTCAATGGGACCTCTTATAATGGGTCTCCTTTGTCTACTTTCAATTTAAATATCAAGGTTTATCTTCAAGACCTAAATCAATCTTATAGACTACCTTCTATTTCGAATAGATTTCTTGGAATAGGTAAACTCAATCTATCTTATCAAGGTCAATATATTAATGACCTGAAATATACTTGACTGCAACTCAAACCAATCCTTACGTGAGGAAATATATCGGTCTTCAAGCAGTCGAAGATGAAATTATTCTTTGTCTATTACAGGAAGCTTCTCAGCTTCTGAAGATCATATTTTCACTATAGCAAATATCTTAGATATCTTTCTCTATCATGACTTAAGAATCCAATATGAAACTTCTTCCAATATCTGAAGCCAAATGACAACAAAATTTTATTTTGAGTTTGTTCTCTCAAACATGAAACTTATTCTTCATCGGGTATTCTTCAACCTAGTGAGAATTATCTTAGAAAAATTTGATTATACTTGGTTTACTTTTGTAGAAACCATACAACATTCCTTTTATATTATCCCATTCATTTATGTTTATCCATATACAATCTATTTTTAATTTGTAGTATTTCTTTTCCTTTTGTAGATAAAATATTTGTGAATGATTATGTCCACAAATTTCACAACTATGGAGATTCCAACACTTCTCTAACTTGTGTCCATATCTACCACAATGACTACATTTATTTTCTATTACAAAATTCTTTTTTCTATTTTGTCCTTCATTATTACTAATTTTATCAATCCCTATCATATATTTGATGTTAGTATTTCCTGTCACAAATTTAGTTTTTGATTCTTTACTACTCATTTGTCCTGTATATCTAAGACCTTCATATTTTGGTCTTATTTTTGGTACAATTGGCTCTTTTATTCCTTGTTCATGTTTTCCTAAACCTGTATCTTTATATCCCATTTTATTTAACAATTTTGAACCAATTTATTTAGTATGCTTTTCAAAATAACCAAAAAGATCATTAGACCGATCCCTATCAATATCAACACATCTATGAGTATCACTATCTCTATCATCATTTGAATTTATGTCATCATCAATTATGACAACATAAGCCTTTTCTAAATAGTCATGAACTATATTCAAATAATTTGTATCACGTGTAACATCTATTTTTGTAACAAGTTCTATATTTTTCATGAATTCTAAATCACAAGTATTATTGCTTGCATCACAATATTTTCTTTCATTTTGATAAGAATCACAATTTGCATCTTTTTCTTTTTGATGAAGATAAATAGTATCACAACATGCATCTATCCCAAATGATTTTAGTTTTTTAGTATCACAACATGAACCTATTATACCTTAATCATTTATATCACAAGAAACATCTTTCATCGCTAATTTATTCCCTAATTATTCACCCTTTCCTTGCTTTCTTATCTTGGAAATATTTAGAGTGATTATTCCTTTGTAGATTGTTTTCCATAGACTATTACAGTTCACTATTTTCACAATAATAATTATCATCATTAAGAACATATTGCATGCATTTTTTAAGAATTAGAAATTATCCATGTTCTGCTTCACTAATAACATCAACAAGCTCATTTTCCAAGTTTGCAGTCATGTCGTCTTGCTTTCTATTCTTAAATTTTTAGAAATTAATTAGAAAATAATTCCATATACATTATCTTTCCTATATCATTAGATAATGTGAAAACATATTTAGAGTTTGTAACTGCTTCATAAAGTTTTGAATTTATATTATCTTCTAGGAAAAACTTTCATCTTTGGCTTCTCTCATGATTGATTGCAAAACTCTCTTTTCCTTCATTGATGTATTCTCTTGACTTTCAAATTTTTCTATTATTTTTTAAATTACAACGTTTTATTTTTTCCAACATTTTCTTAGTCTTTTCTAGTGAGTCATCTTCAATGTATATTGGTTTTTCTTGAAAACATAAGTTTTCTACTTCAATTATTTTGACAACTCATGTTTTTGTATTTCTATTTTTTGATCATTTATTTTATTTTTCATTTGATTTTTCTTTGCCATGTTCCTTTGAAGTAGTAATCCTTTTAACTCCTTAGGTTTAGATAAATCAAAGTTTCTAAATTACAAAACCTATGAGGTTGAATTCCTTATTTCTCCCAAATTGTTAGAAACTAGGTTTTGCAAATTTGATTTCCTAAGTTTGATGTTGAAACCCTTTTGTATCCAAAATAACTAAATTTGCAATAATTCACTAATTCAAAAATATGAAATCAATATAATCTTCAAATGTCAAATATCAAAATTAAAAAAACTTTATGAAGTAAAAATCCTTATGACTCAATTTAATTTTCAAATATTCTAAACTTGAAATATTTCAATCAAATTTAAAAGACATTCAAAGTTTAAAGTTTATAAGTAGAATTCCTTATATCTCCCTAATGTTTAGAAATTTATGAAGAAATAAGAGTTTGCAAATTTGTTTAAGTTTGATGTTGGCTACCTTTTCACTCCAAAATTAATTTGCAAATATTAAATTTAAAATTAAATATCAATTTTATTGTAAATCGAAACATAATGAACCTTTATTACTCCTTAAGTTCAAAAATTAAATTTCATAAAGTAAAACATTAGCTTCATACCTTATTACTCCTTATCAACTTTAATAAAAAACCTAAAATTAAATTATCTCCTTAATAGGCATGCTTGGGAAATTGTGGATGTTTTAAGCTTTTCTTTGGTATTCAAACTTGCACTCCAATTTTCTTTACTTCATGCAAACATATTTATGAAATTCTTCGATAGGAATTTCATTTCAAACTTTGAATGGATGTTTGATATTCCTAAATATTACACTACCCTCTGCATAATTCTCTATGACAAACACTTGAATTCTCTAGTAACTTAGTCACAATGCTCATTCATGCATCTTGTTAGGAAAAATATTTTAGATTGCATGGAAAACATTTCAATTTGCTCCACTGCATGTCCATTTTTAGTAAACGAGCTACACTTCCATAGATTTCTTCTAGGTTGTCGATGCAACAAACGTATAGTAGAATAAGGGCAGTTTACGTTATGAAGTGTAACATTCCAAAAAATGCAATCATCCTACAAAGTAGTATACCATCTGTTTATATCCTCAGAATTTCAATTTCAACCATTTTGGTTTCTCTCCAAGTTAGATAAACTCCTATCTAAGCCACAACTCTCATGTTTCTTCACCTCCTGCATTCATGTCTTGCTAGAAACACTCAACATGGTTTTTTATGTGTTGATATTCCCCAATGATGATTGTTACAACTACAACTATAGTGCTGATTATTCACCCTAAATTTTTGTACACCGTTTTCTCTGCTTTATGTCTCCATATTTGACACATCCTTTGTAATATTTGTTCTTCCTTTGCATGGCAAACATTGTTTTCCTATGCCATATTACTAGTAGGACTAGTTGTATATATACTTAGACCTTACAAGACCTTTGCTTGTTCATAACACCAACTCTTGATCACCTCACATTGAGCTCTTATCTAAGGGATGATGGCCTAAAATGATGCAGAGTTCTTCAAGCAATGGATTGATTGCTGTAGTCATGTGTGTTAGATATTATAATAGGAACTTGGCCCATCGGTTGGATCTTATTTTATGTGCAAGAATGGTATCTATTTAGCTCTAAAAACCATAAGTACCCAAATGGTGCCCAACCTAATAAAGTGGTGAGGTTTATCTATTGGAAGACCACCAACATGGATAAGCCTGTGGTGTATTTAGGTGCCACTCACAAGTAGTTGTGAAGAAATCCCTGGTGTTATACAAGGGACACCCTAGTGCAAATTTAATTCACTCATGGGACTGATACAAATAGAAGAGTAGGTCAACTTTCAAGACAACTTAGAATCGTTAGATTCCAACAAGGCTCTATCTGGTTAGGGCATGGCCTACAATGATTTGATCTCCTAAAAACTAAAATCCTTGAAGAGAAACCTCTCATTGGTGTTCACTAATGAGAAAGAGAATATTTACACTTATCCTTAAAAGAAGCTTTAATCACTTTTCACAAAGAACAACAACGATTGCATAATAACTCAATATGAAACTCACAAAAAAATTTCTCTTATGGGCATGTTGTTGGTGTTGGAAATAGAGTCTATTACATCATTTGGGTTATCTAATTGTATCCTCCAAGATACATACTTAGATTACTTCCTATGCAAGTTATCTAGTTACTTCATACAATGTAATAAATGCACAAGTGTCAATGTGCAAGTTGTCCCTTGCACAACTAGATAGAGTGTTGGCCAAGTATCCTATTTTACCTATATAAGGATGGCCTCTTAGATAGATAGATAGAGAATCAGGGGATATGCTCAGATAGGGTAGCTTAGTGGATAGTGCAGTTATGTGTACCTCCCCATTCATTGATTATGGATACAATGTAGATCAAAAGCTTTGTTAATGGAGTGATAATTTCATCCATAGCTATATTGTAATATTTTATATGATTTATATTTACAACATACTTCAGTCATCTAGAAGATTTACTTTCTTTCATATTATTATGCATCTTGTGATTGTTATATCCCAAGGCTCATTCATAAAAATCTAATAGTGGTATCAGAGCCACGATAGATCTAGTCTATGTAGGTCAATAGGGAAACCACCATTATTAGTTAGCCTAAGAGTTTTGTCAAACTGACACACCACTGGACCAACCACTATCAAAAGATATTAGAATAATATTGGTGGTAGATTTAGGGAGAGTCACAAAGTTAGGACTAAAATGAATATCAATTTTAGAAAATATTGAGATCATTTTTATCTAGAGTCTTTTCCACAGAGTTGTTAGGAAAACTTGTGAAGACCATGACTCAACATTCAATCCACTAGATTGATAAATCATCTAGTGAATATCATCCAGGTTATCTAGAATTTACTAACTATTGCCTAAATTTTATTTTGTTGCAAAAAATTAATTCTCAAAGGATTGGGACTCCTCCTACAATAGAAAGCTAGGAGACTCCAACTTCATGACCCGAAGGTCGGTGTACCCTCATAGTGCAAAGGTTAGTTCATTGTGAAATAGGAGAATACCATGAAAGAAGAATTCTAGTGAAGGATCATGGTGAAGATAGGAGACTAAATATCTCCATTGCTGGATTGTAGAAATCCATAAGTTGAAGAACATGCCATAGGAGCCTTGATATAGAAAGGCCATAGAAGCCTTGAAGAAGAAGCCATAAAAGTCTTGATACTAAAAATACCATAGAAGCCTTGATACTAAAAAGGCCATAGAATCCTTGATACTGAAAAGGCCACATAATCCTTGGTACTTAAAAAGACCATAGGAGCCTTGATATTGAAATAGGCCACAAAAACCTTGATACTAAAGAAGAATTCAAGAAGAATATCTAATTCAAAAGCAGACCAAATATTTCAATACTAATATATTTGTTGCAAGAATAGAAGATTTAGTGAGTTGAGAAACTTCCTACAAGAAAGTTAGGAGGAGTATTTTCTTCAAAACCAACTCAACCCTGAAGCAAAAGCGAAGAGATCAGGAGATCTCATTGAAGAAGAACTAGGAGAGTCCTGCTCTAATCTAGGAGTAGCAAAATCAGAATATCTAGGAGAAGATCTCACCACCAACACTTACAAGAGTAGAAAGTTGAATAAAAGGTCTCAAGGAAGACCATAAAAAGCTGCTAGATCAAAGACCTTGTGAAGATCTCACCAAGCATCTAGAAAAAGCTAGAAGAGCCTTCCTGAAGATCAAAAGAGTTCTTTGGAGAACTCATTGGAGGAATCCACTTCCAAGGTGAAGTCCCTAATAGTGAAGGAATTGGGATACTTGTCACCATCCGACAACAAACCCAAGAGGAGAATTTGGCAAGGAGTGCCAAATCTATGAAGAAGAATTTGGCAAGGAGTGCCAAATCCATGAAGAAGAATTTAGCAGGGAGTGTCAAATCTGAGAAGAAGAATTTGGCAAGGAGTTCCAAATCCATGAATAATAATTTGGCAAGGAGTGCCAAACCCTAGAAGAAGATCCTGCTTGAAGTCAAAATTTGACAAGAAGACTTGAAGATAGAAGAAGCTCATCAAATATTGGATATTTGAAGATTACCTCTCATAGCAAGAAGGTGCTACTTTAGAGACATAGACTTCTCCAAATCTATAGCAGAATGATGAGAACACAAGAGGAGAAAAAGCCATCAAATCCTATGCTCGTGAAAGAAAGTTCGGGACCATCATTTGGTAAAGGAGTTGTTCAAGACATCCTACTTGAAGTAGCAGCTTGGTGTTTTTAGAAACCAAGGTCTAAATTCTCTACAAAGGTGGGATAAAAGTTAAAAAAAAAGGTAAGCAAATTTTGGTGCAAGAAGATTCATTAATTGGACTACTTATCAAATTTATTAGAGCACCTGAATTTGAATTAAAGTTGAAAGAAGAAAAATAGATTATACTCTTCTAAAGTGCAAATGGAAAAAAAATATTTTAAAGGATTTATTTGCACATTTATTAGGAGTTGATTAGATTTCATATTATCTTCTATAAACTACCTATTATCTACTTAAAAAAAAAAGAAGACTAAGTCCTACAACAGTGATTGTAGTGAAATTGCAAAATAACTCTTAAAGATTCATTTAAAATTATTCTTGATTAGTTCCAGAAAATTATTAGTGCATGAATTTGAGATTTGATTGGAGTGATAAGGTGTAATATTAGTGCATTAAAAGTGAAGGACTTGTACTATTATACCACTCTCAAAAAGAAATTAGTTTTTTGTTTCTTGAAGGGCACAAAATACGGTTTGTATCAAGTGTCTAAAGACACTATTGAAGCACAAAAAATTGCAACTTGTAGTGGCAAATAGAAGCCACCAAAAAGGGTTAGAATCCTCCAGAATTTGGAGAAGAACTTAACTAACCAAAAATAGAAATAGAAGCTTAATAAAGTGAGACCTGGAGAGTTCTCAAATCAAAAAGCATTACAAAGTTGAATGCAAGGAAAGAAATTGCAAAAAATTGCATCAATTGAAAAGCTTCTATCTACTGTTATTGAAGCTTGGATTTGTTATCAAAGTGTCCAAGCAAAAAGGGAAAGGTGTGTCTACTCTTAAAAGACAACCTCAAAACCCTTGTATTGCAGGAAAAATCTGCCACAAAACTAGAATTTTAGATCTGGAAATAGAGTGCAAAAGAAGGTATATTAAAAAGCCTCATTATACAACATTATAATACATTATATGCACTACTCTAATCTGGTTTTTGATAGCAAAAGAGCAGATTTGGAAGTGCCACAAAAGGGCACATTTACTACAGGGAAAATCAGCCAACGAAGGTCAAACGTCATCACTCTTCTTCCCAAGCTAGAAGGATCCACTCAAGGACTCATATTGGATGTACGTACCTGAAGAATAAAAGCTCATGTTAGATTATTCTAGAGCTTCATTTACGTAGACAAGCGAGTGCACATCTATTTCTAAAATACATCAAAAATCTACAAGGGATTCTACATGATTGGAGGCATAAAAGAAAGAGGTAAAGGTGTTACATTCATGGTATTTAACTTTTGGAGAAGACCATCCACCAAAGGAAGCTCCAAATCATCATACAAGCTCCACAGTGCATCGTCAATCCACTTGCAGAAGAATATCTTGCTTGCTGCCCAAGAAACATAGCAAAGCAAAGGAATTGAGGAGTTATAATGTCCATTTTTAAAGACATTACAAGAATGGACTCCATGAAGAAATAACACTTGGAATTATAGACATCATTCCTCTTTCAACGTTTTAGAAAATATTACGTAGGAGTTATAGCGAAGCGATGACACTTGGTATTCTCCACCAGCTTCACATGAGTGCCCATACATTTTCAAATTGCTTCAAGAGTGTTGAAAAAAAACTTGGAGTGTTACAAAAATAAGGGAGCGCTCACTTGTAACGAACATGACACATATCAAAAATTCCATGATCAATTGTCCTTAAAAGGAATTCGAAGTCCAAGTTCAAAGGAGTGAAGCACATTCAAATACATCCAAAGAGGGAGTGAAGCACATTCAAAGGAGTGAAGCACAAAAAAAGTGTTCGAAGTGTAGCGTGGAAGATAGGAAGAAGGAGCATTAAAGGATCCTCCATTTTTGAAGGTCAAACATTCAGTATCTACATACCAGAATTTAAGACCAACTACTCCAAGGAATATCCATTGATTCAAGCACCTAAGGTACCACTTACATGTTATTATACTTAGCCATAGAAAGCATCGAACAGTGAGGGGATTTTGCATCTAAAAAGGTAAGGTCTAATCCCATTTATTCTTGATTTCATAGTTGGATGTATAAGGGTTATAAACTAAGGTTTAAACATAGATTTTGAAAGCAAAAGGGATAACTTATCTTATTAATTTAATATTTGCAATTTAACTTAGGAGAAATAAGGAATTCAACTTGGATTAAATTATTTTGCAAATATTATTATCATTTTTCTAATTTTCCAAACCTGGGAGCCACAAGGGTTACTCCATCAAATTTATTTTATTGAAAATTAGAAATAATACAAGGGATATAAAATAGGTTATTAGGGTTTATATTAAGGTTGGATAAATATACTTTTACTTGTCTCAAATCTTCAAAAAGAGACAAAATAATTCCAACATCAAAACCTCTTCAAAAATTGGAAAAAGTGCTTAGTTAAATTAGGAGTAATAAGGTGTCAATAAGTTGATTTTTGATTCTTACAAAACTTATACAAAATAAACCAAAATTGAACTATATTTACAAAAAGCACTATATCATACTTCAAAATATTAGGGAGTCATAAGACATTCTACAAAACTTGATAACAATAATATTTGTCTAAGATTATCAAGTTGGGAATATATAAGCTTTCTTAAAAACCTAAAATTAGGTGTTCATCACTAGGGAGACATAAGGTAGTCCACAAACCTAAGAATCTATAAAGGTTATACAAAATCAAGCTTATATACTTCAATTAGGAAGCACATATCTTAAGACTTGGAAGCTATAAGAATTCAGGTCATACAAATGTCTACTAGCATACTTGGTAATGCTCTTAGAAGTGGAATGAGGAAAATACCAATATGGATCAAGAATCTGATAGACTATAATGATGAAAAGGGGAAATAAAAGGAATAACCTCTATAATATGACATAATTTCTGAAATCAACAGTTATGTAAAGGAATATTCATCTAATGAATCAAAAGAACAAAAACTAGAAAAGATTGATCAACAATACTTTATGAAAAATGGAATAGCTTCAATTGTGCACATATGGTTTGAAAACCTTTTTAAGGAGATAGACAAACACGATATTCCTAAAATTGATCACAAAATTGCCAAATCATCTCTATTGTGCACTCAATGCAATCAATATGGTCATGAAAAACAAATTTTTGGATTTTACATACGTGCAAATATTGTGATGGAACAAATCACTCATCCTTTTCTTGTCATTTCAAATATAGATATTATAAAGACTATAATATCATCTTCTATATTAGCATTGAAACTACATTTTATTACATCCTACTTTTTTTTTTTATATTTACACACAAGCTTATTTTGTCTTATTTACAACTATAAAAATAATTTATGAATTTCATAGGATAAATGTCATCATCATATTCCTACTTTAGATTTTGATAAAAATAATAAAATACTCATGTAATACTTTGAAAATATGCAAACCAATCCAAACCACCACCAATTAATAATCTAGTAAAAAAATTTAATACTATGGATTCACTAGAAATCTACTATATGTGGAATGTAATGAATTTATTAATAATCATAGATTTTTTTGGAATCATCTCTTCAAATCAATAACATCTATCTTAGGAGTCATGATTTGACATTGGTAATTTCTTATTATAGGATATGTTGATATGGGAACCTACATACCAAGTGAAACAAGTGGAGGAGGAGGGAGAGCATTAGAATGAATAGGAGGAGAATGAGAAATTGTAGAAGAGTTATCATACAATATTTAATGTTTTTAGATATGATATATTACATAAGATTATCCTATGCTTATACATACCTCACTGCTATTTTTGAATTTTATGTAGACATAAAACAACAATGATGTCAAAGACTTTTAACAATATATTTCTAATATATTTACCCATTTATGTAATGTGTTCCCATAAATATTAGAGGAATTTATATCACAAACTATAACAATAAGTACACTACCTTGGTATTTTACCATTTTGGAAGGTTAGAAAATTATTTGAATCAGTCAATAAAAACCATTCAGAACCCATCAAATTTTGCTAAGGATAATGACCAATTAGATCAACAAAGGATAATTTATTTACAAAATAAATCTTTGACCAAGAAGGAATGATTGGATTGTAGGAGTAAAGCACTAGAAAATACTAGTAAAGTGCTATATACTAGAGTGATTCACTCACCTCCTAGAGTGAATTTCTCAAGGATAGGTAGTGGGTAAAAAGGACAAGCATGGATTATGAGGAAAACCTTTGAAAATTAATATTTTGATATTTAGTGGTACATTAAATCATTGTAAAAGACTTATATTCCATTTAAGGGTATAATTGGAGGCATGTAAAGTTTGGATGTGCATCATTTTATTAGAGATGCCACCACATCTATACGTTTACTATAATTAAGGATTTCTCACCTAAGGTAACTTAGGGGTGAATTATTCCTATAAATAGAAGCCATGTGATCCATTGTAAATATATTTTGGCCTTGAAAAATTTGGAGATACATTTTGTGAAGACCACATTGTATTTTTTATTCACGCTCTTTGTGATAAATTGATAAGTCTTTTACTTTTCATCAGTGGCACCACCCAACTAGATTGTGAAATGCACAGTTATTGTGGCACATCCCCTTTGCCTATTTTGTCATTGCTATCATAATTTCAACTCATATGAATAGGAGTGCATTATTATTTTTCAATTTCTTTATGTGTTGATCGATCACACATTTTCCTTGTTATGTCTTTATTCGTAATTTACAATTTACTTCCACATATTTTAATTTCTACATTTACTTTCCATATTTTACTCTCTCATATTTAGTTTCATGCAATAATATTTAATTAGTTAGATTTTATTAAGGGAAATGAGGAGGCAACCTAAATATAGAGGTTGTAATAGACAATAACCCTTCCATCCAAATTTATCAAAACTAGAATTGTGGACACATAAGAAGGCATACATTTATATAATTCAATATACTTTTTGGCTTAATAGTGGGATCCTAGTCTTGTAGTCTATTATTTGGTGGAATTTCTCTATTTTGGTGCTAGATTTACATTTTGTTATAAGTACAAAGTAGTTGGCTGAATTTTAAGGTATTTTTGTCAAGTCCTCATTCATGTAGAAATTCATTCATATCTTGGAGGGATTCATACCGATTGAGGCAAATTACCTAAAAATCAAGAAAATATCTCAAAGTCAAAATTAGGGAGCAATTAACCCCATTGATCTAGCAATTCACTCTGAATCTACAAAATATATAAATTGAATTTAGAAGTGATTCATTAGGACTAGGACCTTGATTTATCATTCCCATTTTTAACTTCAAATTGACCTTTAATTCCATATCTTTATTGTTGTGTGTGTTCAATTTTTGTAGGTTCTTTGTAAATGGTGACTTCATTATGAACTTTAGAATTATAAATTTTTCATGAAGAAAACAAATGAGATGGCACAAAATCAAAATTTTTTATCTCTTTTGGTTCTAAATTTGTATCTATCATATGCATAAAGTAATTGGGAGAAAATTAAAAAATACTTGTCATGTCGTCACTTAGTAAGTGATTCACTACAAAATAGGAGTGATTCACTCTATTTGAGACCAAATATATATAAAAGGTCTAAAATTTTCCAAAGTCCAATACATCTAGTGATTTGCTTTTATCATTAAGCAATTCAAGACCATTTATGATTTATTCAATAACAATAAAATTCCTCTAAGTAGAATTCAAGCAACAATTTAATAGGGTTTTAAGGAGTGACTCACTCAAAAATATCTTTGTTACTCCTCCAAGGAGAGTGATTTACCTTAGAATTGTAGTAATTCACTTCAAGAAATTTGCTTGGCTCTTGACTTGCTAAATTTTCCAAGTTATAAATTTGGAGGTAATTTGCTCCAATTTGGTAGTGATTTGCTCCAACTAATAAGTGAATTAATTTTTAGATCAATATTTTGTAAAATTTTGAGCTTGAGCCTAAAAAATTGCTAATGTTACATACACATGTGAGCTCAAGCTTATGAATATGCACTAAAAATACAATGATTGAGCTAAGAGCTTCAATAAACATAATTAATTACATATAAATAGAAAATATGAAAGGAAAGAAGGAAAAACATTCCATGTGGATGCATCAAGATGATGAGATCAAGGATAATTTTATGTCTAATCCTACTCCATCAAAAGAAAAAGGTCCAACGGGTAATCAAGCAAGTCAAAATGTTATATTCCAAGAAATGGTATATTTTTTATATTTGCACTTTCACTCTTGCTAATCAAGCCTATCGTAGTAAATATCCTATCTTATCTTGTTATAATCTCATCTATATAATATCATTCAATGTGAATTATAAACAATTTGGTCTTAGCATTCTTTAATAATCTAAAAAATGTTATTCAATCTCAAACCCCACCTAAATCTAACTTATCCAAGGTAAAATACTCTTCAAATAGTCTATGCCACCCAATACAAGTTCTTTGGATAATGTTTTATCCCTAACTAGAGCCACAATTTTACTTAAAATTTGCAAGTGTAATCAAATAGGGGCACAATAAGTGCAAGGAAACATCCTAGGAAAAATGATACCTCCATTAAATTAGCTACTATAGAGTTTGTAGAAGTGCTACATTTTCAAAATCAACAAATCTCTCAATAAGGTTTGTAATGTCATTTTTAAAGAATATGCAATACCCTCCAAATTGTTAATGGGCCTATCCTAATCCACCACCTTTTCAAAATTTGAATTCTCCTTTCTGGCCACTATATTGTGCTATGTATTTGTACCATTAGGGTTGTCCCCTCCAAAATATTTTGTCAAATGGTTGTATACCTACCATATACAACTCCACCTCAATGTTATGTAGTATACTCCTATACAATACAATATTGTCTAACTCTACAAAACAATCCAATGCTTTAATTGCCTAGGCACCAAAACCAACTTCTTCATTGGACTTATCAAAGACCATGAAATATAAGAGCCTATTCTCCTATCCTACCTACAACTGTAAAATCAATACCTATATTTGTTGGGAGTGGAAATAAGACAACATTGGATCACCTCAATGAACTCTTCATACCCAAGTCAATTCGTCTTGTTCAAGAGAAATATATTATAGAAAGTTTGCTTATCTATTCATTGCATGATAAAGTTGTTTTGTGCTATATAGGATTGATTTATAATTCTATTACAAGTTACACACTAATTGTGGAACCTTTCATCTATAGTTTTGGTAGTATGGGTAATGGGTATTCTATTTTACTCTAATTAAGTGCAAATTAAATACATACTCATGAAAATATTCATGGTTATACATTATATTTATGAGGACTTTGCATTAATTCTACCAAATGTTAGGCCAAATTAAGAACAAGCAATACAATATTACATTAAAATCCTTAGCGCTAATGGTTTATAAGGATAACCATGTCACTCTAGCTACATCCTTTGAAGAATTAGCCCATGCAAAAAATATTTTAATTAGATTAGGTAAATTACCACCTTTCTCACCTATACCCTAAGCCTCCCATGTCATCCAAAATCCACCAAGTTCTAGATTTACACCCTACAATTTAGCAATTCTAAACATCCAATCATCTACTAATTCAATCCCCTCTCCATATAGCTTAACATATCTAGGCCAAAATTTACCATAAAATATTACCTTCTAGCCTCAATTACTAGCTCTAGTCATCCCATCACAAACCAACAATAGTACTAACTCCATTATGGATCAACATAAGCTTGATATGAAATAAATGTTGGACATGGTAAATACCTTGGTAAATTAGAACAATACTAGAAAAGGTAGTTGTAGCATAATAGTAGTTGGCAACAACAACAAAATTGTCAACCCTAGAAAATTCCTTATCTCAATAAGGACCAAGTACCATATCAAAATACTACCCAAGATACAAATTAGGTGTAGAAAATATGATGAATACTAGTTTAGAAATCAATATATTATGGTTTTTTCTATATAACATAGGCATGATCCCACAAATTTCATGGTATCTAAAACATATTAAAAAAATATTATTAATATTAACAATGTTAAGCTCAAAAGGTTGTTGTCTTGGATAAAATTATACAAACAATGAATTAAATCATCTATACTCTCTTGAACTAACTAGTGTATAAATTTTCTAATACAAGTAGTCCCTACCTTACCAAATCCTAAAATTATAGTCTTTTCCAACTTCACTGTAATTTGAAGGGGATGAATATACCACATTTGAGGATAATGCCATATATGTAAATCATTAGGGATTTGGTACTAAGGGAAAAAGGAAGGAATTAGAAGAGCAAATAACAATGTAAAAGTATGAGAGAGAGACCATAATTGTACTCAAAATATAAAGGGCCAATAGATATAACACAATAAGAAAAATAGATTGAAAGTACTCAAAGATTTGATTGATGCCCCCCATAGGCCAGTAAGGGTAAATAAATAGATAAAGAAAAGAGGTCCAAAAATAAAAGGAAAATAGATAGGATATAGACAATTTTTAAGAAATAAGAAAGAGAGAGGCAAACCCTAGAAGAGGGAAGAACAATGCCTTAAATACCTATATATCACTAGTGAAGGACATGCAATAGCTACTAGGTTGTATAAAACATTTACAACACACAATGAGTGTAGCTCTATTGAATTTCTATTCAATATCGCTAAAGGAATAAAGAAAAATCCTACCAATGTCAGTATTCTAGAGGAACTAGACCTTCTTGGTCAAATGGTCAAAGAGATTTACTTTAAGAAGCTCTTAGGGAAAAAGAAATAACCTACACCAAAAATGGGATGCCTAAGATTTTTTAACTTAAACCAACTAAATAATAAAACTTAATAGTTGAGTATCATTCTAGCATTTAGGTCAATATGATTGATATTTCAAATGTTGAAAGGCCCAAAAACCTAAGTCTACCACCATTCTATGTGACCTTGAAAATTACAAATTACTTGTTGAGAAGTTGCATAGTCAATTTAGAGGTGACTGTAATAGTGATTCCAAAGGTTGTTTGTAAAGAAACGAGACTTCCATATATCAAGATTGCTTGAAATAAAATTCAAATGGATGGAACTAGGGCGAATACTATGGGGGTTATAAAGGATTTAATCATGAATATAACAAAGCATCTAGAGTTGGTGGTAGTCCAAGAAGTAATAGTAGTCACCTTTCCCTATATTAATGCATGTTATTTTCAAGATAATGAACATGTAAGCTATTTGGGGATGGTTACCTGGAAATGGAATATACCCATATGAAGTTAACACAAGATGTGAATATGATCCAAATTGAGAGAGAGCCTCCACACAATTACTTGCAACACAAGTTTGAAAAGGATGGTGTGTTAAATTAGAATGAGCTACTAGAAGTTATGGATAATAAGATCCTAAAGGATGATTAAATATCTAAAATATTTAGTATGATGAAGACCTTGAGGTGAAATTTGAAGAATCTAAGTTGGGAAACTACCTAAAAATCAAAGGACCAACTAACATTCTAGATTTGACCAACCAATAGGCATAAGGATTCAATAATACATGGATGAATAATTTTAATGGTGTAAGTAATATAAATAAAGCTAGCACTAACATTCAATTCATTGATCCTCATAGTGCACAAAAATATTTTTCTATGTAAGTTGTCATTCAATTGAACTAATAATATGGCCAAATATGAAGCCTTGTGCACTAGTTTGAGAGAAGCTAAAAAAATGAGAATAAAAATATGAAGGTATTTTGTGACTCTGAGTTGGTCATAAACTAGCTCAATTCCTAATGCACCACTAAAAACAAGCACCTAAAACTATACAAACATATGGTCTAGGATTTGTTAGAAAGCTTTAACACTTATGAGATAATGGTGATTCCTTAGGAATTGAAGGCAAAAGGAGATGAGCTAGCATACATGGCATCCAAGTTCAACCTCACCACTAAAAATTAGGGAACAAAGGAGATGGAGGTAGTTTTCAAACCAATAGTCCCTAATAATTTTGGTCATTGCCAAGTCTTGGAAAATGACAAAAATATCATCAAGTTTTCCATAAAAGAAGTTCATCATGCTGAAGACAATAATGAATATGAGGATGATATAAAGAATGGTATATTTAAACTAAAAATAAACTGATTACCAAAATGTTTGATCATGCTATAAATTCTATTCAATATAGATGATAGTGTAAATAAATCCAACATCAATTTGAAAGCTTCTTTGTAACACTCGCTCAAGATTTCCAAAGGGAAAAGTTTACTTCTAGGAAAATGGTGCACCTAAGAAGTAATCTACCTAATCAAGAATATCTATAGAAAATACAAAGATATCATCACCTAGTCTTGTGAGAATCTGAAGGTGTACAACACAAACACAATAAAATATACCATTCAATTAGAACCTAGTGCAAAACCCTTTTAAGAAAGAAAATGACCTATGAATCCTAAAATTGAGGTGGTTATGAAAGAGAACATTTTGAAATTCCTATAGGCCCATATTATCTTCACAATCAAGCACCCCATTTTGGTAGCTAACCTAGTACCAATATGTAATAAAAATGGCAACATCAAGTTGTGCATAGACTTAGGAATCTAAACAAAACATTTCTAAAAGATCACTACTTTTTCTAATCATTGATTAGATTTTATAAAATGTGGCAATATCATAGATATTATCACTTATGGAAAAATTATCAAGATATTATGAAATTAAGGTCAAGGATGATGACCAACAACAAATGGATTTTATCACAAAATAGGGAACCTTTGCCTACCAAATAATGCCTTTTGTATTATCAAATGTGGAGGCATTGTAGTGATTTTTTTTTCAAATTTCCTTTCCTACATTCACAAGTCCAAATATTTAGGCTGGACTTATCAATATTTTTTGTTTTCAAATCTTGAAGAGCCATTTAGACTCATAATAATTTAAAATTATTTCATCTAAAGCTTAAAGGAGTATTTTTGGGCTTAATCCTTTTTCCAAATTTATTCTTTAAAGCTTGAATCAACAAGCTAAAATATTTTACATTAAAGTCAAAAAGCACTTCAAATATTTTGACACAATGTAAAATCTTGTGGAGTAGAGAGTATTCATTTTAGAAGGCAACAAACAAAACATTTTAAGCATTGATGTTAGCTTAGCCTACAAAAGGTTCCATCATTATAAAAAGGCTTGCATCAAGCGATTCAAAGGGTAAGTTAGAGGGACTAACATATCAAACCAGAGAATTTCAATAAGAAATATGATGTTAGCACTCAAAATGTTTGGCATACTCATTTTAAGAAAGAAAGTAGCCCAAAAGGTAACCAAGGTACTAGCAAAATCCTAGACTAGAGGACCTTAGCATAAAAGACACCCAACACTCCAAAGTGAGTATCTAGGCCATGTGGTAGTTATCAAAATAGAAAAGCAATAACCACCTCGATGAAGCATTACTAAATATTCTAAAATTCATAAGAACTTGAGGGATGAAAGGAGACATGCAAAATTTTCTAAATATGCCAAGTGGTGTCAAATCATCCCTATGCATGCAAGATATAATTTTCCAATGATTGTATATAGTAAGTTTTATTTTTGTTGAGTGAAAGCTATAAATAGAGGAATACCCCTCATTGTAAAGCATCAAATGTTTCAATATTTGCCTATCATAGGCTTTATGTTTATGCTATTCTAATGCAATCAATATTTTTTTGACTTACCTCAATTAAAGAATGAAGAATTGCTAATCTATGTGATAATTTATGCTTTTAATATTTCTATTTATGCTTTAATTGAGGTCTTTCTATTAGGGTTGAAATTGTTTGGTATACTCAGTTACTGAGGTGTTATCTATTAGACTTAATCCTATTTGTAATTCTTTGATTGGGGTTCTCATAATGTTAAATATTGTAAATTTTATGCTTAATGCACTTCTTCATATCTTTAATTGAATAGTTTGTTAGGCTTTGCTTGTACTAGGTAGTAAATGCCCATGCAACTAAAAGCAATGTTGTTAGCTGAAGCCCCAATTACATTCAATACCATTCTCTAACCTTCTCTCTCTCTCTCTACCATTCTATCTCTCAACCATGTTCCCTTTTTATTTATTTTATCTTGCACATAGTAGTATTTAGAAAAGAAACTAATCTTCTTCAAAGGTTGATTTAGGAATAATATTGAGTCATCCAATATTTATCTCGATCTAGGGCACACATTCCATACCTAGGCAGATCAAGAAATCAAGAGTTTAGGCATGACTAATGGGACGAAAACATTATGACTTACTTTACAAAGAATCATCAATGGGACATAGCAAAAAATTCCCTAATTAGAAGTCAATATTCAAATACATTGTGTGCTCAAGAGTTTTGGCATGCCTAATGGGGCCTAACCAATTTGGCTTACCCTAAAAAGAATCACTAATGAGATATAGCAAAATAATAATCTAATTAGAATCAACATTTCAAATCCACTATGTACTCAAGAGCTTTGGCATACTGGTATTTTTGGATGATCAAGATTATGGTGAAGATCTTGGTATCATTATCAAATAAGAAATATTTTCACCTATTGAATCCACTTTCAAGAACCCAAAAGATAATAAAAAACTCCACTAGAAGATAAAGCCCAAAATTATATGATTAAAATTTAATAACCAAGAAACTAAAAGAACCCTTATAGTTTGTTGATCTACCAAACTTCAAAAATCCATGAAAGGTAAATCACTTTTACTTGTTTAGACTTCCTTTATCCAAAGTCAAACTCCTTTGTAGAACCTCCTACTAATTCCCCACCTAAAACCATGGCTAAAAAATATACCTGACTAAAATAGTGCCAGAGCTTTTAGTCTCCCAAATATGCATGATATCCCGCAAGGTACTTTAAAATTCTTGCCGTCCTATGATGATAGTGAAAAGACTGCCTATGAACATTACCAAGATGTAGATGCATTAGTTACTATACATAACACCATCCATGAAGATGTAATGGTCAAGCTATTATCCTTATATTTTATAGGGAATGTCCTAACATGATATTGCTTAGTAGAAGAAGGTAGCATAAGTACATGGGCTAGGCTAGTTGAACCCTTTATCCTAGAATTCAATGATCTAAGTGATTGTTTTTCAAACTTGACATAATTTAATTCCATACAAAGGCATCCTCAAGAAAATATCATGGATTTTAATATCCAATTTAGCAAGACTTGGAGGAGAATACCTCAGGAGGTGAGACCTTTTCAATGTTAGGCTTACATTTATTACATCTAGGATTTTGCTCTAGATCTAAGCCTACAAATCTGACAATCTAATGAGATGAGATTTCCAAAAATATTTCAAGTTTCCATTGTCATAAATAATGCACTCATGTCAATTGGTAAGCTATATCCAAAGTTTGTGATTCCATTTTTGGATATTCCCTAGCACAACCAGTAAAATTTTCTTTTGGATCCCTCAACTCCTTCATTAGTTGCTTTACCTACACCTAAGGCATATCCTCAACCCATGGCTCTAACTATCACAATGTAGTATATACCTACTCTAAAATACAAATAATCTATAAATATTCAAGAGCTAAAGACAATTGTCGAGAATCTAATAAACAAGATCACAACTATGGAGTGATAAAATGCTAAAAGAAGATTTGGAGGGTACCCACAAAAAAGAATCCCTTGCATCACAAGGGACCAAAGAGAGCTTCAACTAGCAGTGCTCCAAAAAGTAAATTACTATTACTAGAAGCCAAGAAGGAGATATCTATAGCCCAATAAGACTACTAGTTTTTGGATCATAATGATCCACATGATGTTGATACTTTATAGTCTATTAACACCAATGCTAGCTAACTATAGCTCAAAATACTAAAATGTAATAAAAAAGGCTAGTCAACATGCTTATAGATTTGAAGCTGAGTCTCTTGGCTAAGGAACATACAAATTTTGATGTTGTTCATATAATAACCAAATATAGGAAGATACCTCTCTTGCCAAATCCTTGGAAGGTTGATAATTTTGAAGGCTTTGACTCAGACATAGAAGGAACAACCCGAGGAGCAACATATAGAGAAACTAAAGATAAAAGTACCCAAGGTTGATCAAGAAGAGCCTAGGGATAAAGTGCTAAAAATGTTGTGATATCCTCTAGTAATAAGGAAACAAAGACAAGAGGCAACACAATAATTTTAGAAAATAATTGAGGAGCTCATCTGAAAGGAAGACAAGCCATTGAAAGCATTCAGATACAACATTGCTGATGAGCTAAACGAGATTTTTTCAAGATCTAGCATATATGATGCTTTATTGATTCTTGGAAATATCAACTTTCTCATGGAAACCCTAAATAATACATCATCAAGTGTATTTGGCTTCCCAAATCTAAACTTGGCTCAAGATTAGCAAACTCCTAGGATGGGCAAAAATAAGCCTACACTATTCTATATGCAATTGTGTGTGGAGGGTTGGGTAGCGTATAGCTACATGGTGGATTTTAAAGAGCTGTAATAGTCATGCCTAAAGTTGATTGTGTTGCAATGGGCATGCAGTATACTCATACTATTTTCGATATGCTTTGGTTAGATAGGACCTTAGTCTAGATGGTAGAGTTATCAAAGTTGTGCCAATGATGTTACATAATATCCTAGAGATCACTATGATCAAGGTGATAATAGTGGTTGATCTTCTTCTTCTTTTTAGGCTATGCTTATAAAGGGAGTTCACTACTAATTTTAGAGGGTACTTGTCTTTAGACTACATACTAAATATATGAAAAATACCATACATCCAAGCACACAAATATTGAAATATAGCAATAACAATGAAACCTACAAATATTAAGAACAAGATATATATAACATGAATGATGGTGTCCTTTTATTAACAATGATATCCATTATTTCTCATGAGGTTACAAGATAATCCCTCTTATATATGTTCTACCATTCTTGATACAATGAATTACACATAGAACCATTTGGATGTAATGCACAGGATCTTCTTCAAACCCACAAACTGTCTTGAAGAGGGTTTTTCATGACCTCCACAAGGAGTGATAATATGAGTCTTTTATGTTATTGTATCATTTTAGATATCTATAATCTATACACAAAGAAACTTAAGAGGTATTAATAACATATGAAGAGCCTTCCAAGATAAGGCCCATGTCCATGATAAAGAAATGATAAAGAAAGTTGAAATATGATAAACATATGAATAAAAATGAAATCTAACTATGCTAGCTAGTAATTGAAATATTGTAAAATATATTGAAAGCAAGAAATAGAGAAAACATATCTCTACCATGAGATCATACCTATGCAGGATGGTATGGCTTGCTGAACATATTGGGGTGAGACAACTACACCCGCGGGCCATCTTGGGGAGAGACAACCACTAAACTACGGATGAATTCCTTGTTATCGATGCAAGGTGACATCAATTTTGATCTGTATGATTGATGTTCAAGGGTGTGCTTGTGAAGAATGACTTGATGGTAGGATTTAACATGAATCTAGAGCTTTGGATGGTGCAAGGAGTGCAAATTCAATATTCAACCATTGAAATGATGCATTGTCATGCTTAGAAATTCCATGGTTGAAATCCGATAGTACTTCGTTGCTTGAAAAATTTGAAGACTCTTTGATCTCCAATTTGGCAGTAATTTGATGCTTAAAACTTGGATTCTTTTTAATGAGGGAAAGATTTTATTAAATAGACTTCCCAATGGGAATCTATGGTTTCATTTAGAAGCCAAGAAATGATTGTAAATTAAGAAATGTAATTGCTTCTTCATAATCGTTGTGCCATTGCCCACAACTGGCAATTGTAACTATTTGAACTATTGTTCGGTGTTTGGGTTTTCATTATTTTAGGTGTGACCATATCGGGGTGGGATGACCATGATTGCTAATCATATTGGTGTGGTATAGACTCTGGAGGCTATCTCTTAGTAAGATGGTCTAGGCTATAAAGGGAAATTTAGCCCTGTTTGAGTGGTGAAAACCACTATTAAGCCCTAGGGCTACCCAAGGTGGGTCATATGGCCTAAAAAGGTGTCCATATAGGTAGTATCCTCAATATAAAATATTTTAGGTGTCTACAGATACCCATTTTTGGGATGCATTGTGTGAAAGCACAATGTGGAGCAAAAATAGATGACCTAAACTCAAGTTGAGGGTTGATGGTATTAATTTATCTAATCAATATTGGATGCCCCAATCATGGAAAGAGCATGCATATTTGAATAATTGCTTCCAACTTGTTTGGTGGAATTGGGTTTTGGTAAGCTTTGGGCATACCTAATCTTGGCACTCTAAAAATATTCTAGGTAGATGATCCTACAAGTATAGGGGTTTTCAGCCATGTTAAGCATAAGTTGAATTTTTTGCTTTTTGCCCCAAAAAATAGGGAAGTGTATGATAGTTTTTGGCAATGTTCTTAGATGCACGTAATTTGCATGATTGAGTGTTTTATTATTGATTTTTATTATAAATTATGTAATGTATGACTACCCCTCAAGCAACGAATCAATAGAGGATATGGCAAGTGATGAAAGCGATGAGTCGCTTGAACAAGATGACTTGTTTGGAATTTTGTAGGATGTTTGAAAATGTGGAAGGGGGAAAATCCTATTACAGCTATGATTTTAACCATTATTGGTAATTGTACACCTCTACACCTTGAAGCAGTCTAGTCGCATGGCTTTCTTGGGGAATTGAGATGATAACAATTCAATTCTTATGTGAGGTAAATAACTATATTCGATGATCTTTTGAGACTGAGTGGATGAAGAAAACAAATATCTCTATCCCATGGAAAAGTCCAGTCGCATGGCTTTCTTAAAGAATTGAGAAAATATCATTTTAATTCTGGTTGGAACTATTTTTGGTTCAAGTGACCTTATGGTAACCTACCCATCCCAAAATATTGCATGGATAATCAGTCGCTGCAACTGGCAGGTGTATAGGGTAAATCATTAGGTACGAGGATCACTTGAGAGTTTTGATTAGGATATTTTGGAAATTTTTGGAGTTTTTGAGTTAGATGGACCATTAGGTGTTATTGAATGCCCCAACTCATGTTAATAATGTTTACGGATTGCTTGCAAATTTGGTGATTTTGGGACCATACCTAGGCATGATGGTTACATTCTACAAATTATAGGGCTATCTTGGGGTAGGACAATCGCATCGAATGTGACCACCCCACACAAGAATGGCCTCAAAATTTTCAAAATATAATTTTTTTTCCAAATTTTTAATGCCATTTGCACTACTGATAGTTGAAGAAAAGGAGAGATGAGGAAGCAAAGAGTATTATTTGATCCAAAAAACTACTGAAAAGTCAACCCACTACAACGATGGATCAACCCAAGGCATTAACAAGCGGAGGATCCGAGGTGAGGAAGGTAGGCACTTAATATCTCTCTTATTATTTTATAATTTAAAATGAACCTCATTAATAAATGTGGCAAATAAAACACACCAAATTTACAATAGTGAACCTCACTAGATGTAGCATGTAGTGTAGGTTACATTGTTTTGTTTTTGTTTTATGATTTCTTTTTATGCTCCTGTGTCGAGGCCATCTCGAGCAAGGATGGTTTTCTTTTAACAATTTGGAGGTCATCTTGGGATGGTATGGTGACATTTTAAACTACAACAATCAAATTTTGGCTTTGTAGGGACTGTCTCAGGGTGGGACGGTCTCACTTGTAGACCATCTTGACTCAAGATGACTGCAAATTTGTTGATTTTTTTAGAAATTTTTGCAACTTTATTTTTTATTTTATTTTTGGTTTATTGATTTGCAAGTTTGGATTTAGTTGTTTAAGGCTCGTCATAGAGTTCCCATCCTTTTTGAAATTGTACGAGGACTCCTCACTAATGATGAGTGGAAATGAATTAAGGTGATTGGACTCAAGCGACTCGATTGGGGGGAGTGATGGCAAATCAAGCCTATCTGACTACCTTAGCTAACCGATGGAACATTTGAACTAAAAATTTTCACCTCCTAACTGGCGATATGATAGTAACCTTGGAGGATGTGTACTAGATTTTTCATGTTTTGATTGAGGGACTCTTGATTACCTCTGCTCCCATTCTTCACAAGGGTAGAGTATTACAGAGGGTCTTCGGTGGAGAAGCTAGGATCACGATGTAGCATATGGAAAATGATGGAGTACTGATCGGGGTATGGTATAATGCATGAGTGTTCACACAAAGACACGTAGTATCGATGTGCATCATATCGAACATATTACTACCTGATTCTTCAGGAGCAAGGTTTGCATGGAACATCCTCGATATGGTACAAGATTTAATAGAGTGTGATATCCAGTAGCTAGTGATCATGGCATGGGGGAGCATGTTACTCGCTCATATGTATGATGAGTTATATGAGATCAGACATCGAGATTGATGTAGATTAGGCTACAACCTCCTTATTTAGTTGGGAATGGGAGCATATCTGAGTGGACCAAAAAAATTGACTTTCGGTATCATCTTGAGTAGAGTTGGAGGACCTTGAGATTAGATATACAACTTCATGGAGGTGATACCAACAAGTGGATCGTAGTCGTCCTCATGTAGGTAGAATTATCATTATGTAGGGTCTCTAGATGTACTGAGGTCAGGTCAGGTGATTTAGAGGCCCTATATGGATTACCCATGATTGATTAACTGACATAAGACAGAGCGAGAGTACTTCCAGTACTCTCATGTTACTCATTAGTTTGGGATCTACCAGAGTGTTCCTAAGGAGCCTATTATTTATCATCATCGAGGAGATGAGGCAAAGCTAGAGTGGCCATGAGTCGTGCAACTAGGGAATGAGGAGGACCTAGGTACTATGATAGAGTATGATACTTGGTGGGTTACTCAGCTATGGAGGTGGGCCTTTGAATAGGCCAACCGAGGTTGAGGTAGGTGAGGGCTCAAGGGATGAGGTAAGTGAGGGAGGGTGATGAGTGCATCATTGAATAGAGGGAGAGTAGATCCAACATATAGAGGGGGTGGAGGAGCCTAAAGATGAGGGTGGAAATGAGGAGGATCCACAAGATGAGGTATCCCATGTTAGGGCGCAAGTGAGTCTCTACAAGCCTAGTTGGTGGAGCGAGACACCACCATAGCAGTGCTACAAAGTCAGCTAGGTAGGGGGAAACAAAAATGGAGGGGATTTCTAAGGAGAGGGACCTACTAAAGGCCCAGGTGGATAATTCCGAGGAAGAGATAGGTATGGTGATGGTAGAGAGGGACCGAGTGATAACAGAGTGGGATGCTCTACAAGAACAGATGACCACTCAGATAATAAAGCATGATGCTTTTCAGGTATAGGTAGCATATAGGACAACAAAGCTGGATGCTTTGCAGGTTCAGTTGATAACTTTGACTGCATATCAAGGATAGGTAGGAGTAGGTAGCTAGGATATAGGGGATGCGGTAGGATTGTAGTTTGAGATAGCTATATTGTAGACTCTTTGAGTGACTATGATGCCCAACACTGATCTTATGGAGTGTACATCATGGATTTGGAGGTTTAGGTGGGGTTACTTGGTGGTCATTTACCAACATGCTCATCAATAGGAAGATTCCAGTGTAGCCACCATAGTGAGTCAGGACAATCGTCAATGAGGCATAGTCACAGGTCATCAGCAAGGCCAAAGAGATCAGTGGCCTGTGGATCAGGGTAGAATCATAGAGATGAGGCAAAGAGTGGAGGTGACTCTAGGGTGCAAGACCTACTTGATTTATGGTTATGTATTAGTTTTTTTTTGGGTGTAAGGTTTGAAGACCTATATGATTGTAGCCTATAGGTAATTTTGTACCATGATGTACTAGATTTCCATATATATTTATATATGATACTTTGTTATTGTGGTCTCATCATGTGTTTATTGCATATTTTTAATTTTATGTATGGATGCAATGATGGATATAATGCTTATATATGTATATGTATGGATGTGATATTTAATGTTAGATGCATGTTTTAGATTTGTTTATTTTATTATGAATGTGAATTCATGTTGTTGTTATAACAAATCTAGTATGTATGAGATGCATTACATTCTATGTAGAGGTTCTAATGCAAATTGTAAATGTATGTTTTAATTACTTAAAACATAATAGATGAATCTAAGTGTGGTTAAAAAACTAATGAAAGATACGATAGAATGTATAAAAATCATGAATTAAAATATTAACCTTATCACAAAAGTTATACATTTAGATGTGAATGTGTGAGATGAGATATGTGAGATGTGGGGGTTTTCCCTATAAGATTTTGTAAACTAAAAGGTGTGCATAAAATAGCCAGTGGCCGTCTAAACATCATTACTGATATTTATCCAGTATCTAACCTATCTTATGAGGAATTATTAATAAGAAAAAACTCATAAATAAAACTACAAATTATGATGAGGTAGTTAAGTGCTATGAGGGAAATTTTATGGTTTTCCATGGGACTCAAACACTCTAGTTAATTGATCAAAAGTTGTGTACTAGATACACAAGATTTTGGAAGATATAAGTCTATAATGAAGACCTAGATATACAATATCCCTGTGTGTATAAAGTGAATGTATTAGATGATGCATAAGACTACCTCATTGCCAAGCGGGTTTCATGCAACCCATTGCTGTAATGAGAATCACCCTATGATCATATCATCCTGATTTTGGATGTAGTTGGACTAGACTACTAATCAATACAAGTCACCAAAATCTAGCTCAACCATAATCTAACATTGGTCTGTACAAAAGAAGGATGCTAATGTGATAGATATATCACCATGCGTAAGGCTACTCCATTGTTAGGCTAGTTTCATTCAACTCATTGCTATAATGGATATTACCCCATGGCTTTTGAATAACTGAGGATTCCAGAAATTCAAGCTCATTACTCCCTTATTTTCTTTTGATTGTTTGGGATACTTGCTCATTTTAGTGATGAAAACCACTTTTTCTTTTTTTTTGTCATGGTGAATACCACTCTATAGGAGCAAGGGATTTTATTGCTGATGAAAATCATTGTTTCTTTTTTTTTTTGGTAAATTTGCTTGTTTTGTGTAAGATCCAAGGAGATTGCTTGGGTAGGGAGGAGCTTGTCCTTTTGTCAATTCTCAGCATCCTAAACCATACACATGGTAGGATGAGAATGAAAAACCTTTCACTTAAGGTGGAAAGGACTATGTTATAGTGTCATCCTTCCTTGTTCAAGATTCAGGTTTTAATGTGTAAAATTGTGTTGGGATTTTTATATATGTAAGGTACTATCAAAGAAAGACCTTACTTTATAAAATCCAAGATAGCTTTCTACAAAATCTGAAAAGAAAACTAGGGATGGATGAATGACTGGAAATCCTAGTAAATACCCTATAACAACTTATTTATTGTGTTGAAAAACACAATTACTCGTAAAAGGTAATGTGGATGGTAATGATATGTGTTATGTGAGTGAAGAATTTACAATAATACAATAAAACAAAATTGGAGCAAATATTATCTTCTTATTATCTGGAATAATTCTGGTAGAGTTTCAGTACTCTATTACAATCTCCTCACAGGCTCTGGAAGAGCTCACACACATGCTACAATGCAATATTCTTCTTCATAAAAGAAAACCCTAAAACTGGCTTAAGTAATAAAAAACAAAGCAAACCCTAACCCTAGGAAATCACATCCATCGGATCTACATCAACAATGTTTATTACATGTCTTAGTATTTTGGCCATAAATTTTGACTTGGGTGTTCGTTTGAGCCCATTTTTTTTCTAGATTGCACATATTTTGAAGCTCTACGATTTTGTTTTGTCTCCTATAAGAGGATACACTTTCCAAGGCTGAAAACATCATCTAATGGCCCAAATTTTTGTTTTAATGTATGGTTGGCTAGATTTCTAATATTATCCCCCTTGCTGGTAAGGGGACTGAATATCAAGTCCCTTAGAAGAAAAAACTAAGGTTTTACTAGTCCCTTAATGTGTGGAATACCTCAATTTAACTTGTTCCTTATCTACCATGTCCCGAATTAAGTGGTACTTGATGTTGAAATGCTTGGAATTGGTATGGTGGATAGGATTATGTGCCAACTTAATGGTACTCTGATTATCATAGAATAAAGTAGCTAGAGTCCCTTGCTTCTCCCCAATCTCTCCTAGCACCTTTTGAATCCACAATGCTTGTGCACTTGCCACTGTAAGTGCAATATACTCTACTTCAGTAGAAGACAATGCCACTGTAGCTTATTTCTTGGATCTCTATGTCACCAAACTTGAATCAATAGAAAAATAGTGCCCACTCGTGGATTTCTTGTCATAAATATTATTGCCCCAATCACTGTCACTGAATCCCACTAACTTCAAATTATTTGCCTATGAGTAGTGGATCCCATAATCAATTGTTCCATGAACATACCTCAAAATCCTCTTTGCTACCTTCAAATGTAACTGTGATGGATTAGCCATATACCTGGAACACTGTGAAGTAACAAAGCATATATCTAGACTAGTGTTACAAAGGAACATAAGGCTACCAAAAATACTCCTGTACTCTATTTTGTTTGCCCTTTTAGCTCCATCATCTAAAATCAAGATCTCCCCATGTGCAATAGGTGTTGCTATAGGTTTAAATTCACTCAAACCAAATCTCTTTAGCATATCCCTTACATATTTGGATTGACAAACAAAAATCTCATTGCTAGTTTGATGTACTTCCATCCCAAGAAAGTAACTCATCAAACACAAATCAGACATTTCAAACCCCTTCATATCATGTTTAAAGAATCATTCAAAGAATACCTACTCCCCATAAATAACATATCATCAAAATAAAGGCACACAATAAGAATATCATTACCTTCCCTTTTATAGTACAAAGTGGGCTTACTCTTACTCCTTTCAAAATTGCACTGCAAGAAGTAGTCACGGATTCTAGCATACCAAGCTCTTGGAGCTTACTTCAACCCATATAAAGCTTTCTTCAACCTGTAGAATTGATCTTCTTTTCCTTGGACAAAAAAACCTTGTGGCTGTTCCACATATACTTCATCTAAATACCCATTGAAAAATCCACTTTTGACATCCATATGATGCACCTTCCAAATTTTATGAGCTGCCAATGATAGCAACATCCTTATTGTTTCTTGCCTTGCCACTGGAGCAAATGTTTCCTCATAGTCCAAACCATATTTCTGAGTGAAACACTTTTCTACCAACTGTACCTTGTACCTCTAAATGGATCCATCACTTTTCTTCTTGATCTTGTAGACCCACTTGCATCCTACACATTTCCTATCCTTGGGAAAATCACACAACTCCTAAGTGTCATTATTTTCAATAAAAGGCATTTCTTCTTGCATAGCCTTCATCCAAACTTTTTTAGTACTAGCATGCTCAAAAAATGAAGGCTCAAAATCATCAACAACAACTTTAGAAACTTGTGAAACAAGTGCATAGTTTACAACATCACCTTTGGGATCTCCACTGTCATCATCTCCATAAAGATGCAGGTTCTCTAACCTCTCTATTACTGCATTCATCTCTGTATGCTAACTCCTTATCACCCTCATATGGAAATTCTTATCAAGAATTTGAGATTCTGGGTGATCCTTCAACAATATTTTACCTTTTCCTTTGGACGATGGTGATGGAGGTGGAGAAATACTGGAAGAATATGAACTAGAAACTTTTTCATGGCTGGGCTGAACTGAAACATGGCTTGGTTCCACCTTCTCTTCACCAGAAACATCCTCAACAAATATTTTTTGTGATACCCAACTTACCCCTTCATAAAAAATTGCATCTCTAGATACAATTATTTTATGTGAAATAGGATTAAAGAACCTATAAGCCTTAGATTGCTCATTGTACCCAATAAAAATACATTTTTCACTTTTTGCATCCAAATTCTTCCTATTCTCACCATTAACATGCACAAAAGCCACACATCCAAAAAACTCTAAAATGATTTACATTTGGCTTCTTGCTGTACCAACATTCATAAGGGGTAATATTCTCAAGAATTTTAGTAGGACTTCTATTTAAAATGTAATTAGCAATCCTAACTACTTCAGCACAATAAAACTTACTCATACATTTTTCTTGCATCATGCACCGTGCCATCTCCACCAAAGTCCTATTATTTCTTTCAGCCACCCCATTCTGTTGAGGTGTGTAAGGACTTGTTTTCTACCTTTTAATCCCAAACTCACTATAGAAATCATCAAATTCATGAGAACAGAACTCACCTCCTCTATCTGTACTCAAACATTTGATATAATGACCACTTTCATTTTCAACTAGAGCCTTAAAATTCTTGAAGCAATTGAATGCCTCATCCTTATGCTTAATAAAATAAACCCAATAATATCTGGAGAAATCATCAATAAAAGTCAGAAAGTAAGAAGCTTTACCCATCCTCTGTGTCTGTATTGGTCCAAAAATGTCACTATGAAGCAACTACAATGGATGTTGGTCCCTCCATGCTTCACCATACGGAAACTTCCCCCTTGCATTATTTCCAATTGCACAACCTTCACAAACCTCCTTGGATTCTTCAAATTTTGACAACCCATAAACAAGTGGTGAAAGCATCTTAAAACTCTTATAATTTAAATGCCCAAACCGTAAATTCCATAGCCTCTCCTTACATTCTACACCAAAAAATGCAAGAGCTCCCCCTTGATCTACAAATTGTAATGGGAAGAGCCTGTTCTTGGTCATATTTACAGTGGTAATCAATTTTTTCTCTGATCATAAATTTTGCACATTCTATCCTCAAACACTAACTTATAATCCTTTTCCAACATTTGACCAATACTCATTAATGAATGCTTCAAATGGGATGCATAGTAAATATCTTTTACCTTCATTATTTTTCCTTTCCTGATAGAAACCTCCATTTATCCTTTCACAACCACCTCCAAGCTCTTCTCATCCCCAAGCCCGATACTGGATTGATAAGAAGAATCAGGAGATGAAAATACATCCCTCTTATCGGTCATATGGTTTGTGCACCCACTGTCCAGGACCCATGTCTCCTTTGTGCTATTGTGTAGAGAAGAAAGCTGTTTGCTCCACTTTTTCTTCAATCATACAAAACAAAGTATCATCCCCATAGGAATCCTCTTATCCATAATATGCTAATTTTTTCATCCTACAATCCCTCTCATAATGACAATTTTTTTTACAATTATAACATTGCACATTTCTCATATCTCAGCCTCTACCTCTTCCTCTTACACTGGATCCTCCTCTTGCAGCATGAGCCTGTTCATTGTCTAAATCTTGAGATCTTCCTCGAACTCTACCATCGTAGGAGCCTATTATACCTCCTCTTCCTTTTATTCCTCTTCCTTTGGAACCCCTACCATGACCTCTT
The DNA here is from genome assembly GCA_028583015.1 of Wollemia nobilis. Lineage (NCBI taxonomy): Eukaryota > Viridiplantae > Streptophyta > Pinopsida > Araucariales > Araucariaceae > Wollemia > Wollemia nobilis. The sequence goes on along the minus strand of JAQPPZ010001711.1, from coordinate 1,063,898 downwards.
CCTCCATCATTCTCTTTTGCCTAAAAATATTGTTCCTCTGTAGAACCTCCTTCTTTATCCTTCTTCCTCTTGGAAATTCTCTATTCATGAGATGTGAGAGAGCTAATTAATGAATCTATGTCCATTTTCAAGAGGTCTTTCATTTCTTCTATGATAAGGGCTGCACTGTCAAACTTCTCTATAAAGGTTCTTAAAACCTTTTTTTTTTTTAAATTTACATGGTGGAATCAGTAGCCGCCATGAATTCGGGCAGGTTGTCCAGCTTTTATGGCCACCACAGTATTCTACGTTGTCCGCCCCAGAAGTCGCCAAACAGATTTTCGTGTAGTTTGCCCCTATAACCACCATGACAAAATCATTTTAAACCTTTTACGCCACTGAAAGCACCAGGAAAGGGACAAGCGTTCAGTCCGACGAGGCCCGAGATTTGATCCTTGGACCTCCGCCCCCATTATGGGGTTTGGATGAACCAATTGGTCTACACCTCGGACCTGTTCTTAAAACCTTTTTAATTACTACATTTTGCTCTATTATCTCTTCAAGTGTGGCCATTTTATTTACTACTATTTTTACCCAAACACAGTAATCTCTTGCAGTTTCATTCTCCTCCTATTTGTGATTTTCAAAATCTCTTTGCAAAGTCTAAAAATTTTGTCCTTAACTTGGGTACTCCTCTGGTAATTTTCCTTCAATGCCTTCCAAGCTTCTTGAGTTGAAATGTAGGCAAAAATCTAGGGAAAGAGACTCTTGTCTAGAGTCGACTGGATGAAAGCCAAAGCCAAATTATTTTCTTTCTCTTTCTCTTGCATCTCCTTCTTTTGATCTACAGTCAATGCACTCCAGTATTTTGGTTTGATGAACCCAGATTCAACGATGTCCCAAGCTCCTTTTGCCTTTAGAATCATCCTCATCTAAATGCTCCAATATTCGTAGTTGAACCGTCAAATTTTGGGATCGAAATTGAATTAGTGTTGTTGACCATAATAGCTCCCTTCAAAATGAACTGAGATCTACAAGAAGCTTCTATAAAACTTGTAATAGAAATTCCATAGTTACTCAAACCTAATTTCTTGATCGCCTCACTCTGATACCAAATGAAGAATTTACAATAATACAATAAAACAAAATTGGAGCAAATATTATCTTCTTATTATTTGGAATAATTTTGGCAGAGTTTTAGTACTTTGTTACAATATCCTCACAGGCTCTGGAAGAGCTCACACACATGCTACAATGCAATATTCTTCTTCATAAAAGAAAACTCTAAAACTGCCTTAAGTAAGAAAAAACAAAGCAAACCCTAACCCCATCCGTCGGATCTACATCGACGATGTTTATTATATGTCTTATTATTTCAGCTATAATGTTTGACTTGGGTGTTCATTTGAGCCCACTTTTTTTCCAGATTACACAAATTTCAAAGCTCTATGATTTTTTTTTTGTCTCCTATAAGAGGAGACACTTTCCAAGGCTGAAAAAATCATCTAATGGCCCAGATTTTTGTTTTAATGTATGGTTGGCCAGATTTCCAACAGTGAGGGTTTTCCCTATAAGCTTTTACAAACTAAAAGGTGTGCATAAAATAGCTAGTGGTAATCTAAATATCATTATTGATATTCATCCAGTATCTATCCTATCTTATGAGGATCTCTTAATAAGCAAAACGTCATAAAGAAAACCGCAAATTTTGATGATAGATAAGGTTGATTTAAGGTTCATGACTGACATACAAACATGGTGTCATTCATAAGAATGCAAACACAACTTGTCCTAGTGCAAGTGCAATGGATGAGTATGCCTAATGCAACTAATCAATTAATTCAATGAAATGCATAATGATAAATGCAAATGTTTTTGTATTTTTGATATTTTATATTGTTTTTGTATTTTTATGTTTTTTGATTTGTTTGAAGTTTTTGATGATTTTTGTTGTTTTTTGTAATTTTTGATTATTTTTTAGTTTTTGAAAGTTTTTTTGCATTATGTGTCATGCTTGAAATACCTGTAAATGAAGAATATTGAGAGGTTCAAGTTACTCAACACCCTCAAGAGAGGTGAGCTAGTAAGTTCGTGGCCCTATATTTTGCATGATGATAAAAGGGCCTAACCAATTTACCATGAATTTTTCTCATATGTATAGCGGTAAGTTGGAGTTTTACTGATTTTCTTTGAGCACAAGATCTCCAAATTTGAACTCCCTTAGGTGGACCTTCATATTGTAAGCTTGTTTAAGGCAATCTTGATAAACATGAAGATGCTCAAGAACATTAACTCATCGTTCATCTAGAAGGGTCAATTAGTCAAGGTGAGCTTGTTGTATGGTGTCATAATTGATGAAATCTTGCAATGATATGCATAACAAAGGAATTTCTAGCTCTAAGGGCATAATGACCTCACCGCCATAGACTAGAAAAAATGTGGTTGCTCTAGTGGATGTTCGAATTCTAGTGTGATAAGCCCATAATGCTAAAGGCAGTTGAAGATACCAATATTTGTGTCTTTCATTAATGGTTTTCTTAAGGATGGTAACTACAGTTTTATTGGATGCCTCTTCTTGTCCATTGGCTTATGAATAATAGGGTGTAGCAAAGTTGTGTTGAATGTTGTATTTTAAAGTTAAAGCACACACATATTTGTTTTTAAATGGTGTCCTGTTATCCAAAATTATTTTGGATGGAATACCAAAATGATATATGATATTATGGAGTATGAACTCCATAATACGAGCTCTAGTTGTAGTGGTAAGAGGGATAACCTCCACCCATTTTTTGAAGTACTCTGTGGCTGTTAATATAAATGTGTGATGGCCCAAATATGGGGTAAGATTTTCCCAATTAAATCAAATCCCTATTGTGAGAAAGGCCATATCGATTGAATTGGTTGCAAGGCCTAAGAAGATAAGTGTAAAATATGAGCATGATGGTGGTATTTTACACACTTCCTAAAAGAAGCGCAACACTCCTTTTCCATAGTGGACCAATAATAACCCATTCAAAGGATGTGTTTAGTGATGGCCATGCCGCTGAAATGGCCACCACAAGTACCATTATGAGCTTGTGAGATTTCCCAAGTAGATTCTTAGGACCCAAAATAATGAAGGAGAAGACCATCATAGCTCCGGCGATAAAGGATGTCTCCTAACAAGACATACTTGGCCACTTTTTGCTTGAACATTCATTTTGTGGTATGCAATAATCCTGAAGGGATACTACCAAGTTTTAGAGAGCCAATATTGATAGGCTTGGATTTCGATTGAGTAAACAACTTGCTCCTATTGTTATTAATCATGCACAAATACGTATTGGGAGACAACCTTAATATTAATTGTCGTGCCATTATCCAAAGGACCCTATGGGATTAAGGAACCCAAGATTCTTGTTTTCGAAAGTCGTGTATCTGAGATAACCGATCTTGGTTTGGTTTAATTTGGATCATGTGCATAGCCTCTTCATCATTTAAAAATTCACATGAAACTTTTGATTGCTAAAGCAATTTGACCTAGATGGTTGTAATATCATTAGAGGGATTCTACAAAATTAGAGATCCCAAAGAGGCCATTGTGTTTAAAAAATGATTATACAACTAAGGGACTACCTTGATGCTATACCATTTTAGTCTGGAAAATAGCTTATCCACAATATATTTGTATGATTTTAGGATTGGACATCAATATTGGTAAATTTCCTTTACTTGGTTGACTATGAGCAAGGAGTTTCCAAAGATATTAAGCTTCTCAATATTCATGGTGATAGCTGTTTGGAGACCCAAATGGAGGGCCTCATATTTAATGTTGTTATTGGTGTAGGGGAAGTTGAGTTTAAAAGAAAAGGGTATAGGAGTACCTTGCGGTGTGAAAAATATGACTCCTACACCACCCCCTTGCTTGCATTTAGAACCATCGAAGAACAATTTCATATCAACTTTATTTTCAAGCTCTTAATGTTCTAACAAGTTTGATAATGCTAATACTGCATCATCAAGAAACTCGATAGTAAGAGGCTTATCATCCTATAAAGGATCTTCTTCTATATGATCTATAATAAATTGACCTTTCATGTATTTTTGACTTATAAAATCAAGGTCAAATTTAGTCAGTAACATAATCCATTTTGTGGTACGACTATTATGGTACGTGCAACTCATCATGTACCACAGAGGATTCTCTTTGGAAATGACATACGATGTATGATTCAACATGTAATATCAAAGATTCTTGGTGGTGAATACTACTACTAGGCAAAGATTCTTAACGTATGCGTATTTGAGCTCGTAGCTCACCAAGGTGTGACTAATGTAATATATAGCCTATTCCTTATTTACCTTGTTCTTTTGAGTTAACATGGTACCTAAGGTAAAGTTAGTTGCCAAAATGTATAATAGGAATGATACACCTGGTCTGGGTGGGGCTAAAAATGGCAGTGATTCTAGGTACTAATTTATCTCATTAAAGGTCTTTGGCACTCCTCATCCCAATGAAATGAGATCACCTTTTGTAGTAGTCGATTCATGGATAAACATTTATTCAAAAGTTGTGATATGAAGCATAAGATAGATGCTACCTTTCCTTTCAAGCTGTAAAGCTACTTAAGGTTGGTAGGGGGAGCATTTCAAGTATGGCTTTGACCTTGGTGTGATCAACTTTGATCCCTCAATTGGAGACTATAAAGCCCAAATTTTTTCTAGATGTGACTCCAAAGACACACTTTTTGGGATTAAGTTTGACATTATACTCAATAAGGTAATTGAAGAACTTCCTTAAAACATCAACATGTTCATGATGCAATAGATATTTGGCTAGCAAATCATTTATATAATTCTCAAGGATTTTATGCACGTATTTATGGAATATATATGTCATGGTATGTTGATATGTTGCACCAATATTTTTAAGTCCAAATGGCATTACCTTGTAGAAGAAAGTTTCCTATGGGGTGGTAAAGGCTATTTTCGGTTGATCCTCGGGTTTGAACCAGATTTGATTATAGCTTGAAAAACCATCCATGAGGGACAACATATCATGACCTACAGTGGTGTCAACTAGCACATCAATGCTCGAAAGGGGGAATTAATGTTGAGCAAGGTGTAGGAACAATATTGTCATTGTTGTCAACACAGTTAGACAGATCGGTTGATACAGGTGAAAGGAGTTAAGAGATTCTTCAGAATATGTACAGTGATTCTCTAAAAGATCGAAGTTGCCCATATGCTAAAAATCCAAAGAAAATCACAAGGAAGAAAACTGTCACGATATCATGACATGTTGAGCAAGAAAGAAAAACTGTCGTGATATCGCGACATGTTGAGAAGAAAGCAAAACTGTCATGATTTCACAACATGTTGGAAGAAAAAGAGAAAGCAGGAAGAAGTGTCATGATTTCACGACAAGTTCAAAGGAAAAAGAACAAGTAAGGAAAGTGTTGCGATTTTGTGACATATTGCAAGAGAGATAGTACGAAAGAAAAAGTGTCACAATTTTGTGACATGTTGAAATAAAAAGGGAAGTAGAAAAAGTGTCACGATTTTGCGACATATTGCAAGGAAGATTGTACAGAAGAAAAAGTGTCACGATTTCATGACATATTGCAAGAGAGATAGTACGGAAGAAAAAGTGTCGCGATTTCACGACATGTTGGAAGAAAGAAAGGCAAGTAGAAAAAGTGTCACGATTTCGTGACACATTGCAAGAAATATTGTACGGAGGAAAAAGTGTCGCGATTTCATGACATATTGCAACAAAAAGAGCAAAGGAAAGAAAGTTTCACGATATCACGACATGTCGCATTTTCGTGACCAGAAGGCAAGAGAAAGAGCAAAGGAAATAAAGCGTCACGATATCGTGACATGTCACATTTTCATGACCAGAAGGTAAGAGAAAGAGCAAAGAAAAGAATGCGTCGCAATATCATGACATGTCGCATTTTCATGACCCAAAGGCAAGAGAAAGAGCAAAAGAGAAAAATGTCGCGATAACATGACACGTCGGGTTTTTGCAACCCGAAGGCAAGAGAAAGAGCAAAGGAGACAAAGTGTCGTGATATCGCGACACATCAGGTTTTTGTGACCCGAAGCCAAGGAAAGAGCAAAGGAGACAAAGTGTCATGATATCGTGACACGTCGGGTTTTTGCGACCTGAAGCCAAGGAAAGAGTAAAGGAGACAAAGTGTCGTGATATCATGACACGTCAGGTTTTCATGACCTAAAGCCAAGGAAAGAGCAAAGGAGACAAAGTGTCACAATATCATGACACGTCGGGTTTTCATGACCTGAAGCCAAGGAAAGAGGCAAGGAGGCGAAAGGGTCACAATTTCGTGACACGTCGAGTTTTTGCAGGTACAAGCTAAGAAGAGAAGCAAGGAGGTGGAAGTGTCATGATATCACAACATGTTGTAGTTTTGCGGTCCAAAGCAAGGAGAAAGAGAGAGAGAACAAAAGTGTCACGATATCGCAACATGTATTTTTAGGACCAAAGCAAGGAGAAAGAGAGAGTAAGCAAAAGTGTCATGATATTGTGACATGTTGCTTTTTTACGGTTGATTTGAAGTCGATGAAGACCTATGACATCCAACTAAGATTAGGGTTTGCAGTCGACTAAGATTAGGGTTGGCATCCGACTAAGATCAGGGTTGGCAGCCGACTAAGATCAGGGTTTTTGATCATGAAAATGTTGTTATAAAAGGAAGATTGTTTGAAGAATTAAATATGTTGACGTGTGTGAAGTTCGGTCATGAGCGCAGAGTGTGAGTCATGTTGAATCATGCTAAGTGTGAAATTCACAAAGGAAGTAGAGTGTGCAAAAGGGAGAAGATGATCGTTCGACTATGATGCAGCAAATTGGGTGAAGTGATTTTGCAGAGAGAGTAGAGTGCGCAGAGATCGCAAAGGTGAAGCAGACTAGTCGGGGTGTTGTAAATGCAAAGGTATCTCTCTTTTAATCTTCTAGATTCATAATTCAAGTCTAGGTTGTAGCTTGGCATTAGGGGTTGGTACTCCTTCCAGTAGGTGCTGGTAACTCAGGGCTTGATGCTCCTTTTTGTTGGTGCAGATAAATAAGGGGTTGGTGCTCCTTCTAGTGGATGCTGGTAAAGTGATTGTAAAGTTGTTGCTTTGCAAAGGATGGATTTGGATGGTAGTCCAAGTAATAATTTTGGAGGAGTAGCCACATTGGTGAACCTCGTTAAATCTTGTGTTGTGTGATGCTCTTTTGTGATTCTTGCTATATCTTGTAATAAGTGTTAATTATTGTTGTATTAAGATCTATAAATTCAAGTTTAAAGAGCTACACTGATTCACCCCCCCTCTCAGTGTCATTGTAAGACTAATAATTGGTATCAGAGCTAAGTTCCTGTACAAGCTTAACCGGCTAGGGTGATCTTGGAAGTAACACAATGGCAGGTGGTGAAGGCTTCTTGTCAAACAAAGCACCATTGTTTGATGGATCTAATTATGCGTTCTGGAGAATCATGATGCAGACATATCTTTGTGCTTTGGGATATGACATTTGGGATTTAGTAGTTAGTGGATACACAATTCCCACCACTCCTCCAAAAGAGGCTAACGAAAAGAAACTATTTGAGAGTAACTCAAAAGCAATGAATGCCATCTTGTGCGGATTAGTAGACAATGAAATAGTAAAGGTTATGAACTATAAATCAACAAAAGAAATATGGGAAAAACTGAGGAGTATTCATGAAGGAGACGATAAGATCAAGGAGGCCAAGTTACAGACACATCGAGCTCAGTTTGAAGCATTAAATATGAATGACGATGAAAACATTGAGGCATACATGTTGAGAGTTAATGGAATCATAAATGCAATCAGAGGACTCAACAAGGATATCGATGACTCTACTATCATGAAAAAGGTATTAAGATATCTTCCTCAAAGGTTTGATTCCAAAGTCTCAATGATAGAAGAAGCTAAAAATCTAAATTATTTTAGTATAGATGAGATGTATGGTTCTTTGACTGCATATGAGATGAGGTTAGGAAGATCTAAACCCACTGATAGAGAAGCGGCTTTCAAAGCCCTTAACAATAAAAACACAAAAAAAGAGTCTAAGGAAGAAGAGACATCAGATGAAATGGAAGCAAACTTTGTTAGAAAACTAAAAATGGGGAAAGAAAAATACAGAGGGAAGCTACCATTTAAATGTTTCAACTATGGAGGCGTTGGGAATTTTGTGACTAAATGTCCACTTAAAGAGAAGAAAAAAAATGATGAAGGATCCAACAAAGAAAGAAGTGACTGGAAGATGAAAATGAATTTTAGAAAAGGCAACTTCAAAAAGAAAAGTTTCATCTCCAAGAATGTCAATTCATCAAAAAATAGCTCCGGTGAAGAGTCTAAAGAAGAAAGAGATGAAGCTCTTTTTATGGCATTTGAAGAAGTTAAATTAGAAAAGGAAGGAGTGACCTCTGAAGTTTGTGGTGAAAATCTCAAGGCTGAAGTAGATCTAGAAGGTGATTTGATATCTGCACTTGAAGAGTGGGAGATAGAAAAGAAAAAGAATAAGAAACTGTCAAGAAAGCTTGAGGATGCAAATGGAATCATAACTAGCTTAAAAGTACAGATAGAAGAATCTAAGAAAATATTCGAAGATCTTGAAGTGCAATTAACAATGAAAATAGATCATTGCAGCAAGTTAGAAGAAGATATTGTTGGGTTAAGAATGCAGCTAGAAGAGATGAATAAGAAAATTAGTTGTTATCACAAATGTGAAGAAAGTTCTATGAAGTTGGATAAGATCATAAATGACCAAAGACCTGCAGGCATCAAATTTGGTCTAGGTTTCATCGAAGGAGAATCATCAAGTGGATCAAAGGCCAGAAATGCAGAATCCATAAAGAATGAAGCTAAGAGATAGGTTGATCAAGGAAAAAAATCTCATGCAAGAGAAAGCATTAATGCCAGGCACGAAAGGAGAATTGACAATGATGGATTCAAGAATGTCACATCAAAGAAGAAGAAGACCTATGGCTCCTACGAAAACATGGCAAAGACCATCACCCAGGTTCAATTATGCTTTATCTGGTTTCTATTTTAAATGCAATGGCTATGGGCATAAAATCTCAGATTGCAAATATAATGTAAGACCAAGGAATTTCACTAGTAGAAATTTTTTTCTCCTTTGATGAATTATACAGTAGAATGTTATAACTATCATAATTTTGGGCACATTGCAAGAAACTATAGAAATACATTTACATCAAAATAGTTTCAGGGAAGAAAATTTCAACCATATAGGATGAGTCAAAATAGAAAGCTTCCCGAAAAACATGCTCAAACTACTGATAAGGGAAAGGCAAAACAAGAGCCCAAAAATACTATCAAAACAGTGTGGAAAGGAAAAGAGCGACTGAAGGAAGAAAAGGAATCCTTAATTGTACAAACTGCATTCAAATCACATAATAAATATGTACCATGGATACTTGATAGTGGATGCTCCAGTCATATGACAGGTGACAAACAAAAATTTGAGAAGTTACAGAAATATGAAGGAGGATCAATAAAATTTGGAAATAATGATGGAGCCAAGATAGTTGGCAAAGGCTCAGTTAAAATCAGTGATGGAAGGATTAAGTTAGAAGAAGTCTTGTTTGTGGATGGGTTGAAACATAATTTATTGAGTGTAAGTTAGATTTGTGATAAAGGTCATGAAGTAGTCTTTATGAAGCAGGGTTGTGAAGTCAGAAAAACAAATAGTGGAAAATTGATAGCAATAGGATCAAGGACATTTGGTAACCTGTACACGCTCTCAGAGACTTCAAAAGGAACTTGTTTTATTGGAAAGGAAGAAGAAAATTGGTTGTGGCACAAGAGACTCGGTCATATCAGTTTTGATAATCTATTAAAGATCACCTCAAAAAGGGTAGTGAGAGATATTCCAACCATCAGAAAACCTGCAAATAGCATTTGTGCTTCATGCAAAAAGGGGAAGCAAACTAGAGTCACATTCAAAACCAAAGAGTACAACATAAGCAAACCTCTGGAACTAATACACAATGATTTATGTGGTCCCATGAGAACACAAAGCATAAATGGTGAAAAATATTTTATGTTGTGCATTGATGATTATTCTAGAATGATATGGATATTTTTCTTGAAACATAAATCAAAAGCCTTTGATATGTTCAAGATTTTCAAAAACCAAGTTGATAATGAAACATAAAAGAGGATCAAATGTCTAATATGAGATAGAGGAGGAGAATTCATTTTAGAGGAGTTTACAGAGTACTGTGAGAAGTTCGGAATTAAGAGACAGTTTTCAGCAGCCAGGACACCTCAACAGAATGGAGTGGTAGAAAGAAAGAACAGGACAGTGTAGGAAATGGCACGGACTATGCTGGCTGAAAGTAGAGTAGCAAAAAGATTTTGGAAAGAAGCAGTCCACACTACAGTGTATATCCAAAATAGGTACATGCTCAGAACACATGAAAATAAAAATCCTTATGAGTTGTGGTTCGGGAAAAGGGCAAGAACAAAATATCTCAAAGTTTTTGGCAGCAACTGCTACATCAAAAGAACTAAAGATAATCTTGGTAAGTTTGAAGATAGAGCGGATGAAGGTATTTTAGTTGGATATTGCAAGAGAGATAGTACAGAAGAAAAAGTGTCACGATTTCATGACATGTTGAAAGAAAAAAGGCAAGTAGAAAAAGTGTCACGATTTCACGACATATTGCAAGGAAGATTGTACGGAAGAAAAAGTGTCACGATTTCGCGACATATTGCAAGAGAGATAGTACGGAAGAAAAAGTGTCACGATTTCGCGACATGTTGGAAGAAAGAAAGGCAAGTAGAAAAAGTGTCACGATTTCATGACACATTGCAAGAGATATTGTACGGAGGAAAAAGTGTCACGATTTCGTGACATATTGCAAGAAAAAGAGCAAAGGAAAGAAAGTGTCACGATATCGCGACATGTCGCATTTTCGCGACCAGAAGGCAAGAGAAAGAGCAAAGGAAAGAAAGCGTCGCGATATCGTGACATGTCGCATTTTCGCAACCAGAAGGCAAGAGAAAGAGCAAAGGAAAGAAAGCATCGTGATATCGCGACATGTCGCATTTTCATGACCCGAAGGCAAGAGAAAGAGCAAAGGAGAAAAAGTGTCGTGATATCACGACACGTCGGGTTTTCGTGACCCGAAGGCAAGAGAAAGAGCAAAGGAGACAAAGTGTCGCGATATCGCGACACGTCGGGTTTTCGCGACCCGAAGCCAAGGAAAGAGCAAAGGAGACAAAGTGTCACGATATCGCGACACGTCGGGTTTTCATGACCCGAAGCCAAGGAAAGAGCAAAGGAGACAAAGTGTCGCGATATCGCGACACGTCGGGTTTTCATGACCCGAAGCCAAGGAAAGAGCAAAGGAGACGAAAGTGTCACGATATCACGACACGTCGGGTTTTCATGACCCGAAGCCAAGGAAAGAGACAAGGAGGCGAAAGTGTCACGATTTCGTGACATGTCGAGTTTTCGCGGGTACAAGCCAAGAAGAGAAGCAAGGAGGCGAAAGTGTCACGATATCGCGACATGTTGTAGTTTCACGGTCCAAAGCAAGGAGAAAGAGAGAGAGAACAAAAGTGTCACGATATCGCGACATGTATTTTTGGGACCAAAGCAAGGAGAAAGAGAGAGTAAGCAAAAGTGTCATGATATCACGACATGTTGCTTTTTCATGGTTGAGTTGAAGCCGACGAAGACCTATGACAGCCGACTAAGATTAGGGTTTGCAACCGACTAAGATTAGGGTTGGCAGTCGACTAAGATCAGGGTTTACAGCCGACTAAGATCAGGGTTTTTGATCATGAAAATGTTGTTATAAAAGGAAGGTTGTTTGAAGAATTAAATATGTCGATGTGTGTGAAGTTCGATCGTGAGCACAGAGTGTCGAGTCTTATCGTGTGCTAAGTGTGAAATTCGCAAAGGAAGTAGAGTGCGCAAAAGGGAGAAGACGATCGTTCGACTGTGATGCAGCAGATTGGGTGAAGTGATTTCGTAGAGAGAGCAGAGTGCGCAGAGATCGCAAAGGTGAAGCAGACTAGTCGGGGTGTTGTAAATGCAAAGGTATCTCTCTGTTAATCTTCTAGATTCATAATTCAAGTCCAGGTTGCAGCTTGGCATCAGGGGTTGGTGCTCCTTCCAGCAGGTGCTGGTAAATCAGGGGTTGGTGCTCCTTTCTGTTGGTGTAGATAAATAAGGGGTTGGTGCTCCTTCCAGGTGGGTGCTGGTAAAGTGATTGTAAAGTTGTTGCTTTGCAAAGGCTAGATTTGGATGGTAGTCCAAGCAGTCATTTTTGAGGAGTAGCCACATTGGTGAACCTCGTTAAATCTTGTGTTGTGTGATGCTCTTTTGTGATTCTTGTTGTATCTTGTAATAAGTGTTAATTGTTGTTGTATTAAGATCTATAAATTCAAGTTTAAAGAGCTACACTGATTCACCCCCCCTCTCAGTGTCATTGTAAGACTAACAATTGGTATCAGAGCTAAGTCCCTGTACAAGCTTAACCAGCTAGGGTGATCTTGGAAGTAACACAATGGCAGGTGGTGAAGGCTTCTCATCAAACAAAGCACCATTGTTTGATGGATCTAATTACGTGTTCTGGAGAATCAGGATGCAGACATATCTCTGTGCTTTGGGATACGACATCTGGGATTCAGTAGTTAGTGGATACACAATTCCCACCACTCCTCCAAAAGAGGCTGACAAAAAGAAACTGTTTGAGAGTAACTCAAAAGCAACGAATGCCATCTTGTGTGGATTAGCAGACAGTGAACTAGTAAAGGTCATGAACTGTAAATCGGCAAAAGAAATATGGGACAAACTAAGGAGTATTCATGAAGGAGACGATAAGATCAAGGAGGCCAAGTTACAGACACATCGAGCTCAGTTCGAAGCATTGAAGATGAATGACGATGAAAACATTGAGGCATACATGCTGAGAGTTAATGGAATCATCAATGCGATCAGAGGACTCGGCGAGGATATCGATGACTCTACTATCATGAAAAAGGTATTAAGATCTCTTCCTCAAAGGTTTGATTCCAAAGTCTCAGTGATAGAAGAAGCTAAAAATCTAAATTATTTCAGTATAGATGAGATGTATGGTTCTTTGACTGCATATGAGATGAGGATAGGAAGATCTAAACCCACTGACAGAGAAGCAGCTTTCAAAGCCCTTAAAAATAAAAACACAAAACAAGAGTCCGAGGAAGAAGAAACATCAGATGAAATGGAAGCAAACTTTGTTAGAAAACTAAAAAAAGGGAAAGGAAAATACAGAGGGAAGCTACCATTTAAATGTTTCAACTGTGGAGGCATTGGGCATTTTGCGACTAAATGTCCACTTAAAGAGAAGAACAAAAATGATGAAGGATCCCACCAAGAAAGAAGTGACTGGAAGATGAAAACGAATTTCAGAAAAGGCAACTTCAAAAAGAAAAGTTTCATCTCCAAGAATGTCAGTTCATCAGAAAATAGCTCCGGTGAAGAGTCTGAAGAAGAAAGAGATGAAGCTCTTTTTATGGCATTTGAAGAAGTTAAATAAAAAAAGGAAGGAGTGACCTCTGAAGTTTGTGGTGAAAATCTCGAGGCTGAAGTAGATCTAGAAGGTGAGTTGATATCTGCACTTGAAGAGTGGGAGATAGAAAAGAAAAAGAATAAGAAACTGTCAAGAAAGCTTGAGGATGCAAATGGAATCATAACCAACTTAAAAGTACAAATAGAAGAATCTAAGAAAATCTTCGAAGATCTCGAAGTGCAATTAACAATGAAAATAGATCATTGCAACAAGTTAGAAGAAGAGATTGTTGGTTTAAGAATGCAGCTAGAAGAGATGAATAAGAAAATCAGTTGTTATCACAAATGTGAAGAAAGTTCTATGAAGCTGGATAAGATCATAAATGACCAAAGACCTGCAGGCATCAAATTTGGTCTGGGTTTCATCGAAGGAGAATCATCAAGTGGATCAAAGGCCAGAAATGCAGAATCCATAAAGAATGAAGCTAAGAGACAGGTTGATCAAGGAAAAACGTCTCATGCAAGAGAAAGCATTAATGCCAGGCACGAAAGGAGAATTGACAATGATGGATTCACCAATGTCACACATCAAAGAAGAAGAAGACCTATGGCTCCTACGACAACATGGCAAAGACCATCACCCAGGTTCAATTATCCTTTCTCTGGTTTCTATTTTAAATGCAATGGCTATGGGCATAAAATCTCGGACTGCAAATATAATGTAAGACCAAGGAATTTCACCGAGTAGAAATGTTTTTTCTCCTCCGATGAATTATACAGTAGAATGTTATAACTGTCATAATTTTGGGCACATTGCAAGAAACTGTAGAAATACATTTACATCAAATCAGTTTCAGGGAAGAAAATTTCAACCATACAAGATGAGTCAAAATAGAAAGCTTCCCGAAAAACATGCTCAAACTACTGATAAGGGAAAGGCAAAACAAGAGCCCAAAACTACTATCAAAACAATGTGGAAAGGAAAAGAGCGACTGAAGGAAGAAAAGGAATCCTTAATCGTACAAAGCTGCATTCAAAGCACAGAATAAATATGTACCATGGATACTTGATAGTGGATGCTCCGAGTCATATGACAGGTGACAAACAAAAATTTGAGAAGTTACAAAAATATGAAGGAGGATCAGTAAAATTTGGAAATAATGATGGAGCCAAGATAGTCGGCAAAGGCTCAGTTAAAATCAGTGATGGAAGGATTAAGTCAGAAGAAGTCTTGTTTGTGGATGGGTTGAAACATAATTTATTGAGTGTAAGTCAGATTTGTGATAAAGGTCATGAAGTAGTCTTTATGAAGCAGGGTTGTGAAGTCAGAAAAACAAACAGTGGAAAATTGATAGCAACAGGATCAAGGACATCTGGTAACCTGTACACGCTCTCAGAGACTTCAAAAGGAACTTGTTTTATTGGACAGGAAGAAGAAAATTGGTTGTGGCACAAGAGACTCGGTCATATCAGTTTTGATAATCTATTAAAGATCACCTCAAAAAGGGCAGTGAGAGATATTCCAACCATCAACAAACCTGCAAATAGCATTTGTGCTTCATGCCAAAAGGGGAAGCAAACTAGAGTCACATTCAAAACCAAAGAGTACAACACAAGCAAACCTCTGGAACTAATACACACTGATTTATGTGGTCCCATGAGAACACAAAGCATAAATGGTGACAAATATTTTATGTTGTGCATTGATGATTATTCTAGAATGACATGGATATTTTTCTTGAAACATAAATCAGAAGCCTTTGATATGTTCAAGATTTTCAAAAACCAAGTTGAGAATGAAACAGGAAAGAGGATCAAATGTCTAAGATCAGACAGAGGAGGAGAATTCATTTCAGAGGAGTTTATAGAGTACTGTGAGAAGTTCGAAATTAAGAGACAGTTTTCAGTAGCCAGGACACCTCAGCAGAATGGAGTGGTAGAAAGAAAGAACAGGACAGTGCAAGAAATGGCACGGACTATGCTGGCTGAAAGCAGAGTAGCAAATAGATTTTGGAAAGAAGCAGTCCACACTGCAGTGTATATCCAAAATAGGTACATGCTGAGAACACATGAAAATAAAACTCCTTATGAGTTGTGGTTCGGAAAAAGGGCAACAACAAAATATCTCAAAGTTTTTGGCAGCAAGTGCTACATCAAAAGAACTGAAGATAATCTTGGTAAGTTTGAAGATAGAGCGGATGAAGGTATTTTTGTCAGATATTCATCAAAAAGCAAAGCTTACAAATGCTACAACAAAAGGCTAAAGAAAATTGTGGACAGTGCCGATGTTAAATTTGATGAAGGTAGAGAACGAGTAATTAGCTATGAAACAAACTACCCAATTTATGAAGAGGTTATTGAAGGAGATGATGAAAACAAAATAGAGAAGATACAGGAAATTGACTCAGATGATTTAAATTGTGATTCAAAAATGGAAGAAAATAAGAAATTCAAAACAGGTAGCTGGCAGAGAAATCATCCTAGAGAGCAAATCATTGGAGACCCCAAAGTTGGAGTTCAGACAAGAAGAAGAGCAATAAGTAACTACTCTCTACTATCCAGCATTGAGCCCAAAAATATTGATGATGCAAGCAAAGATGAAAGTTGGATGAAGGCAATAAATGAAGAATTAGATCAGATAGAGAAAAACGACACTTGGGAGCTAGTACCTAGACCTGCAAACAAAAATATCATCGAAACTAAATGGATTTTTCAAAACAAATTGAATGAAGATGGACAGGTAGTCAGAAATAAAGCAAGATTAGTTTGCAAGGGTTATGCACAAGTTGAAGGCATTGATTTTGAGGAAACTTTTGCACCAGTAGCTAGACTAGAGGCAATTAGAATGTTTTTGGCTTTAGCAGTCTACAAGAATTTCAAAGTTTATCAAATGGATGTGAAATCAGCGTTTTTGAATGGGAAACTTGAAGAAGAGGTTTACATTGAGCAACCGAGATGGTTTCCAACTTGGTGATGATCCCAACTTTGTTTGCAGGTTGAAGAAAGCATTATATGGCTTAAAACAGGCACCCCGAGCATGGTATGCAAGGCTAGACAACTATCTCACTCAACAAAGGTTCAAGAAAGGTATGGTGGATAGTAATTTGTATGTCAAAATAGAAAATGGGCATCTTATTGTTCTTGTTGTATACGTAGATGATATCATATTTGGCAGTAGCAAAGATGAGTCGTGCAAGGACTTAGCAAATAAGATGCAAAAAGAATTTGAAATGTCAATGATTGGAGAACTATCGTATTTCCTCGGATTGCAAGTTAATCAAAGTAAGAAGGGCATATTTATTTCTCAAGTTAAATATGTAAAAGAGATGTTAAAAAGGTTCACAATGGAGGACTGTAAGCCAGTTAGCACTCCCATGACGATAGGCTGTAAGTTGAGCAAGGATGACAAATCTCCACCTGTTGATCAAACCATGTACAGATCCATGATTGGAAGCTTACTGTACCTGACAGCTACCAGACCAGATATTTTACAGGCAGTATGCATGGTAGCACGATTTCAGGCTAATCCTAAGGAGACTCATGTGACAACAGTAAAAAGGATTCTTCGGTATCTCAAGGGTACTATGGAATATGGGTTATGGTATCCGAAAGGTAAAGACTTCACCCTTATTTCGTATTCAGATGCAGATTGGGTAGGATGTGTAGATGATAGAAAGAGTACAAGTGGAGGTGCTTTCTATCTAGGAGACAGATTGGTCGCATGGCACAGTAAGAAACAAGAATCAGTTTCTCTATCGACAGCAGAGGCAGAATATATTGCAGCTACAACTTGTTGTACGCAGGTATTATGGATGAAACAAACCCTGAAAGATCTTGGTATTAGCTTCAGTGAGCCGATATCAGTTAAGTGTGATAACACCAGTGCCATTAACATCTCCAAGAATCTAGTTATGCATTCACGCACAAAGCACATTGCCATCAGGTATCATTTTTTGAAGGAGAAAGTTGCAGAAGGTGAGGTTAAGTTGGATTTTGTTCCAACTATAGAACAAGTAGCAGACATCTTCACAAAACCATTGCCCAAGGAAGTTTTTGAGTACCTCCACAATAAATTGGGAGTGGTCACACTTCCCAAGAATTGACTAGCTACAGGGATCACATTCTCAGGGGGAGCATGTATATATTTGATTATCTTTTTGCTCATGTTTGAAATTTTTGCTAACTACATTAATTTGTGCCTGAGAATGTTGTGCATGGACTCAGGGGGAGTCTGCAGCAGCCCTTTGGTATTATTGTCAAAGGGGGAGAAGAATTACAGGAAATTGCATGTGTGTTGCCAACAATTCCAAAGGGGGAGATTGTTGAGCAAGGTGCAGGAACAATATTGTCATTGTTGTCAACACAGTCAGACAGATCGGTTGATGCAGGTGACAGGAGTTAAGAGGTTCTTTAGAATATGTACAGTGATTCTCCAAAAGATCGAAGTTGCCCATATGCTAAAAATCCAAAGAAAATCACAAGGAAGAAAACTATCGCGATATCGCGACATGTTGAGCAAGAAAGAAAAACTATCGCGATATCGCGACATGTTGAGAAGAAAGCAAAACTATCATGATTTCATGACATGTTCGGAGAGAAAGCGCAAGCAAGCAAAACTATCATGATTTCGTGACATGTTGGAAGAAAAAGAGAAGTAGGAAGAAGTGTCACGATTTCGTGACAAGTTCGAAGGAAAAAGAACAAGTAAGGAAAGTGTCACGATTTTGTGATATATTGCAAGAGAGATAGTATGGAAGAAAAAGTGTCACGATTTTGTGACATGTTGAAAGAAAAAGGCAAGTAGAAAAAGTGTCACGATAATATTGAAGAGAGAGAGGTAGAAGAAAAAGTGTCACGATTTCGCAACATGTTGGAAGAAAGAAAGGCAAGTAGAAAAAGTGTCAGGATTTGTGACACATTGCAAGAGATATTGTACGGAGGAAAAAGTGTCAGATTTCGTGACATATTGCAAGAAAAAGAGCAAAGGAAAGAAAGTGTTGGAATATGACATGTTTTTCGGAGATGGAGTAGAGCGAAGGCAAGAGAAAGAGCAAAGGAGAAAAAGTGTCACGATATCGCGACATGTCGGTTTGACCGAAGGCAAGAGAAAGAGCAAAGGAGAAAAGTGTCAGGATATCGCGACACGTGGTTTTCGAACCAGAAGCCAAGGAAAGAGCAAAGGAGACAAAGTGTCGCGATATCGCGACATGTCGGGTTTCATGACCAGAGCAAGGAAAGAACAAAGGAGACAAAGTGTCATGATATCGTGACACGTCGGGTTTTCGTGACCTGAAGCCAAGGAAAGAGCAAAGGAGACGAAAGTGTCACGATATCGCGACACGTCGGGTTTTCGTGACCCAAAGCCAAGAAAAGAGACAAGGAGGCGAAAGTGTCACGATTTCGCGACATGCTGAGTTTTTGCGGGTACAAGCCAAGAAGAGAAGCAAGGAGGCGGAAGTGTCGTGATATCGTGACATGTTGTAGTTTCACGGTCCAAAGCAAGGAGAAAGAGAGAGAGAACAAAAGTGTCACGATATCGTGACATGTTGTATTTTCGAGACCAAAGCAAGGAGAAAGAGAGAGTAAGCAAAAGTGTCACGATATCATGACATGTTGCTTTTTCATGGTTGAGTTGAAGCCGACGAAGACCTATGACAGCTGACTAAGATTAGGGTTTGTAGCCGACTAAGATTAGGGTTGGCAATCAGACTAAGATCAAGGTTTACAGCCGACTAAGATCAGGGTTTTTGATCATGAAAATGTTGTTATAAAAGGAAGGTTGTTTGAAGAATTAAATATGTCGATGTGTGTGAAGTTCGGTCGTGAGCGTAGAGTGCGAGTCATGTCGAATCGTGCTAAGTGTGAAATTCGCAAAGGAAGCAGAGTGCGCAAAAGGGAGAAGATGATCGTTCGACTGTGATGCAGCAGATTGGGCGAAGTGATTTCGTAGAGAGAGCAGAGTGCACAGAGATCGCAAAGGTGAAGCAGACTAGTCGGGGTGTTGTAAATGCAAAGGTATCTCTCTGTTAATCTTCTAGATTCATAATTCAAGTCTAGGTTGCAGCTTGGCATCAGGGGTTGGTGCTCCTTCCAGCAGGTGCTGGTAAATCAGGGGTTGGTGCTCCTTTCTATTGGTGCAGATAAATAAGGGGTTGGTGCTCCTTCCAGTGGGTGCTTGGTAAAGTGATTGTAAAGTTGTTGCTTTGCAAAGGCTGGATTTGGATGGTAGTCCAAGCAGTCATTTTTGAGGAGTAGCCACATTGGTGAACCTCGTTAAATCTTGTGTTGTGTGATGCTCTTTTGTGATTCTTGTTGTATCTTGTAATAAGTGTTAATTGCTGCTGTATTAAGATCTATAAATTCAAGTTTAAAGAGCTACACTGATTCACCCCCCCTCTCAGTGTCATTGTAAGACTAACAATTAATCCTTAGTAGTTGCTTTGTTAAGATCTCAGAAGTCTACACATATGTGAATCCTCCCATTAGGTTTTCCCACAAGTACCATGTTGGACACCCATGGAGGATAGTTGATGGGTTGGATGAATTCTTCATTCAAATTTTTTTGTAGTTCGTCTTTTACCATTAAGGTGATTTTTGGATGCAATTTATGAAGTTTTTTCTCACTGGTTTTATATTTGGATCTAGAGTAAGGTTGTGAGTGACCAATTTTGGATCCAGACCTACCATGTATTTGTATGACCAAGCAAAAACTTCTTCCTTATCTATCAATAAAAATGTATGAATGGCCCAATATTCTAGGGATAAAATTTCTTTCAATTTTATGTTTTTGGTAGCCTCAAGATTAGTGTTAATGTTAACATCGATGGTTTTCTCTATTGACATGTGAGATCCCTCCTCAAGTTGATGAGGTGTAGGGATCAAGTGGATGTTATCAATTAGGTTTGGAGAATCAATCATATCTGATTCAACCTCAACTTGACAAAAATTATCAGATGATCCTTGAGAGAAATAAAATGGTTGTAGCATTTCCTCACAAGGGAATAACTCTTTTGATTATGGCAGTGATGTAGCACAATAAAAATCAATGGCATCATGGTTGAGATGCAAAGGTTTTGAAGGGTTTCTAGGATTGTGGAGTGGTGTATTTAAGTCAATGGAGATCATATTTATGGATGGATAATCTCCATTCATGGATGGGAGGGATGTGTCAATGATGTGAGGCCCTAGATATGCTGGATGTGGCTTAGGTGGAAATGGAATAAATGGATCTAACCTATGGGAAGACATAATGATGGGGTATTTTGGAGGTATATGGTCCCTTCAGGTGGGCTATCATGGAGGAAATACTTGATGATAAAGCTCATCTAGGTTTATGAGGTTAAATTTAATTCTTTCACCATGAGCTCGCCAAAGGTGACGAGGACCTAGATAGGCCAGTTTGATTTTATCCTCATATTATTCAAGTGCTTCACTGATTGGGTTAGGAGGCTGGTGCATATGGCAAAGACCAAGGTAAGTGAGTTCTATCTCATCCTCATATTTCTCTAATACTTCACTAAAAAATTAGGAGGTTATATACTATGGTGAGGATATAGGTATGCTATTTTTGTCTCATCCTCCTGCACTTCTCCGATGTCTCACTAAGGGAATCAAAATATTTGATAGAATTCATCATAATGGGATATGATATTTCAGTAGATGATAATAGCCAAGATCAACATAGTCATTATCATCAATTTCCTCCCTGAAGCCTATGGCTAGGCATTGGAGGGAATCTAAGAGGATTTCATCTAGTATACATATGAAATACCCTAAGATAAAATTATTAGTTGGAAGTTGGTATTGTGGTTGGAAGGGTGTGCAGAGACGTTCATATCAGCCTAATCCATTATCATGGCAATAGAAATGGTAGAAGTATATCAAGGTGAACTCCATGTTTGACATGTATTACATGTTTTTTGAGATAGGTTACTCATCGTGTCTTATCATGGAAAATTTATTTGTAGCATCGTCGAAGCCCCCATAAATAAAATTCATTTGATTCAGGGGGAGCCCCAAGGGTACGATGGTACCAATGGGTAAAAATGGCACATGATATCTACCCATGCCTTGAGTGGACTTGATGAGTGGTGTGAATATGATATTCTATACCAAGTACTTAGCAAGGTTTGCGTTAGACAAGTGGACCATGATTTGCGATGAAGATGGTGGGGAAGATGGAGGTAAAAGAGGTGTGGTATTAGGTAGTTCAGCTATTGTAGCAGCTAATTTGTCTTCCTCCATGGGAATTGGAATTTATGCTACTAAGATAGTTGGGATGAATGATTGGGTTTCCTCGATTGATGCCTTCAACTCCTCATTCGGAGGACCCAATGATGAGGAAGGGGTGTCAAGCGAGGCCGATGATGCGGGTTGATATGGAGGTGATGCCATGGATGGATCGATGCATATGAATGATGGTTTTGATGCAAGTTTTAGATGTCTAATAGGGCCATTAGGCTAAATGTCTATATGTGTGGAAGGTAAGATTAATTCTTGCAGATTATTGACCAGGTTTACATATTTAAAGGGTTTAAAGTCAGAAGGGACTATGTGAAATTGTCCCTCATAGATGTATTTGATACATTGGTACAATATGGATGGGGCACACTTAATGTTTCTAATCTATGATCATCCAAGCAATATGTTGTATTGCATAACACCCTCTATGACATGGCACAATACTAGAATTGCCTTTAGTCCTACCTAGATAGGGAGCACAAAGCATCGTTGAATGCTCACAAAGTGAAGGTGGATGCCATGATATGTGATGAAAAAATACTAAGATGGCTAAGTGTGGTCATAGCAATAATGTTAATGGAGGAACGTGTGTCGATCAACACCCACTTATAAGAAATCCTATTTATGCATGCAATGATGTGCAATGGAGGATCAACTATGTTGGTAGGTATTGGTTTGATCTCATGATATTGGAAGGTTATAACGGGATATCTACATGTCTGAATATGCCCCATAAAATTGGTGAAAGCATGAGGATCTTGGGGTTGTAACTCAATTTATCTCAAAATCTCCATGAGAGCTTCTTGATGTCTTGGAGATTGTTGTATTAGCTTGTAGATGGACATTTTGGTCGATGTCGTACGTAGGCTTTGAGTAAGCCTACTCCTAATTGTTACCATCAATTGAAGTGGTGGCCCATGGATCCATTTTTGGGATGAAATGGATTGTGATGTAGAGGGAGTGTTAATGAGACTTGCAGGTGGTGCAACTTGATCATATCTCTGACTTATCATTACAATGTTAATCATTCCAATGAATCCCTTATTAGGTGGGGTTGTATGAACTTCATTTAATTGCCTTATTTGATCCTCTTTGACCTTGTGGGTAGGCAAGAGATCTTTAAAAATACCCATTTGTTGATTGTTAGGGGCAAGAGGGTTATCAATTTGTAATTGATTTTTGTCGAACATGTCTTGCACTACATTTTTGATTGTGTAACAGTTTTTAATATCATGACCATTCTATCTATGATATATGCAATACAAGTCCTCTTTATGCCCATTATATTTTGGGTTATTAGGATCAAGGGAGAAAATCTATGGTAATATGATAGCATTTTCTTCATACAACCGATTAAATAGTGATGCCAAAGGCTCAGGAAATAATGCATAATTGCATTGTGGGTGGCATTGCCAATTTTAGGTCTGATTTCACTATTTTTGGTTGTTATATTATGTGCGAGGAGGTTGAGCCTGATAATTAGGCTGTTGTAGCACTACTTGCTTTTTAGGTCGAGGAACACTTAGAACAACTTGGTTGATCGAAGCTGTTCTTTGCTATGTGTTGTTGTCCCTAGGGTTGTTGTTCCATTATTTCTTACAAAGTTTTATATCTCCTTCTTGTACCTTAATGTCCTCGATGACTTTGGCTTGTGCCAAAGCCTCCTTAAATGTTTGATATTATTGTAATTGTAAAATAAGTAAGATTTGCTTTGAATAACTTCTAGTAAAAATCTAATTTAGTTCAATCATAGGTAGAGTGAAAGGCAACATAGACATCACCTTCATCCATCTGTTGCCATAGTTCGTGATTGGCTCGTCATCGAATTATCTAAGATTAGTCAAGTCAGTCAGGTTGGCATTATTTCTCCTACCAAATGAAAAGCATTCTAGAAAGGCATTTACAAGCTGCTTAAACCTATGAATTATATGCCTTGATAGATGATTGAACCACTCTAGGGTTGGGCCTAAGAGAGTTATCAAGAAAGTTTTGAGTAACAAGGCATCGTCACCTTGAATTTGAAAGCATAGGTTCATGAAACTAGTGACATGCTCTTGTGCATCTTCATCCCCTTTGAACTTATCTAATTTGGGCATTTCAAAATGCTTTAGATATAAGGAACATGGGATGGGAGAGTGAAGCGATTGATTACATAGTTGAATTAGAGTGGGTTTCTTGTGACTTCTTCTTGAAGCTTGATATTGCAGTGATCAAATGTGCTCAGTGAGCACTTTGTAAGCTTCAAAAAAGATGATCTCATCTCTTCTCCTTTGTCCTTAAGGAGGAGGAAGTGAAATATACATAATAGGACTAGGTGGCTGATCATAGTCATCTACTATGTCCTCATAATGTGACTTAGGATACCCTGGTCTTGGTATTTTGATTCTAAGTCCTCATAGGTTTCATGCTATAGTTACCATTATTGAGACCTATGGTGCTAGACGGGCACATGAGGAGGATGATTTTGGTTTGGTCTATGAGGTCGGTCATGATGTTGTGTAACGTGTCTTTAAGGGGTTTGTTATCAATAGGTACTAGGTGTAAGGACCTCCTTATATGTTGTTCTTTATAATTGCTCTTGGTGCAATTGTTGTTAACACAACCTTTGTTGGTGCACATTTTGTTGTTCCAATTTGTTCTATTCTAGGCACTCTTGATCTATTTGTGACCTCCCTGATTGTGGTTAGTGTATTTGCTCTTATATTTTTGTATTTTTGTTAGGTATTTGATTGATTTGATTGGTTGTATAAGGTCGATGAGCCCTCATATTTATTATGAGGGACTTATTTTGTTATGTGGACCCACCAGGGTTGGCTACCCATTTCCCATGATTGAGGGAAGCCATGTTGACCTGATGTTTAGGTTTGAATGTAAAGTCTACATATTTGGATGGTGTAGAGGCACAATGTGCCTACATAGAGTACTTTTCATAATGAAAACATGATGACTTCCTCTTCTTTTTCTTTGAGTTAGGTGTGAGCGGATGAGGCTACCCTATTGGGATAGCAAGGACCATACCTATATAACTAAGCATATTTGTGGTTCATCCATGGATAATCAAGTGGAGTGTCTCACTTATCTTGGCTATGTGATTTCGTGTAGTCTCACTCATGCTCATATGGGTGGTTATATCGAGTCAGGATAAGAATACACAATACTCCCCTACTAGGCCCCTTAGAGGGTGGGTTATGTCTAGTGGTAGCACAAGATCAACTTCAACCAAGAAGCTTGTCTTCTTGATCGTAAGGAGGATCCATAGATACATATTGAATTGAGATATCCTGAAGGTTAGATTCCATGTATATAATATCAACATTACAACATAGACTAGGATGCTATGGTGGAATTACCATATCCTTATGACTGAATTGGAGATGTTTTTCGCCTCCTTGTATATTTCTTGCATTGTCAGATCGTGATTGAGCTCAACTGCATGTAGTTACCATGATATTTATTACTTAAATAGAAGGGAAACAAATAAAGTATACAATGTGTTTATCTCTTTTAAATTTTATTTGTGAATTCCTATACTATTTTGTGTATTTTTATGTTGAATCCCCTAGTCCTATGAAACTAAAGGGGTAAACAAAATAGAAATCTACTAAGAGGTAGTTTGAGCAAACCCCCTTGTTAGAGAATGTGATCCAAATGGAAAAATAATGGCTTCCTAATGGATAATGGATCAAGGTAAACCTAAGGAATAAAAATTAACCCCTCGGAGGAGGCCGCACTATTTAAGTCTTGCTACTAGCCCAATAAGGAGTTTGCGTAAGCACTTAGGTGTGTCTTGGAAAAAAATGACAATTGCATTCCACTAATTATTTTTCCCTATGGTAGAAGGGCACTACTAATACTTCCCTCTCCAAGCGCACCAAGCATAGGGGACCGTGGTGATGAAGTCCAGAAGAGCCACTCACTTTGGCCAACTAGGTTGCTAAGGTGTGAGCCAATAGATGGAGATGAAGCCCACCATTGTTGGTCTCAATTAATGATTGGGGATGAAGTCCAACTCGTTAATGTTTAATGTGATACATGGTGTGTGGGGTTATTTTTATTTTATGCAAAGCAAGTAAAGCATAGAGCATTCGATGATATTTTACTAATGCATAAAAGAAAATAACATTTAATTTTTATATTTCTAAGTAATAAACATTTTAATTTTAGAAACCTAAAAATACATAACCCTAAGATGATATCAACCTTTGAGTAGGCAATAAGCAAGCAAACCACTAAATAATGAAACAAATGTCATCTCTGTGAGGGACGATCTATAGCAAAGGTCATCTGACAAAGGGATGATAAAAAATAGGGGCCATTTGGGATAGGGATGACCACATATTAAGGTCATCTGACCCAAAAATTATCACATATACAGTATACTAAAATTGAAAGATGTTATGCAATTCCTCTATTAAAGCATGGAAATATTAATTTTCTATACTGAAAGCAAGAAAGGAATGACAAAACCACTTACAAGTGAAGCCTAAGTCTTTTGTAGATGTTTTTACTCTTTTTTGAATTCTACTATGGGGCCATCTTTGGGTAGGATGGTGGCATCTGCTGGCCATATTGCTCAAGGATAGTTGTGATTGCTGGCCATCTCAATCAAAGACAATGGTACCTACAATTCAAGAATACCAAGAAAAGTAGTAATTAGCAATGAATTTTTATGAAATATGAACAAAGTCTGGCCGTGATCACCACTGAAGATATGAAAAGACCATACATCCAAGCACACAAATATTAAAATATAGCAATAACAATGAAACCTACAAATATTAAGAATAACATAGAATTCCCTTAAATGACTAGCCTGATTATCCTATTTGGGAACCCATTGATCTTGGAGATTTCACTGTCAAATCGGCATACTTGCTTTCTCTTAATAGCATTGAAAATCCCATTCCTTTCAAGCTTGTCTGGACCAAATATTTGATTCCTAAGATTGCTTCCTTTTCCTGGTTATGTATCCAAGATCGTATCCTGACCACATAGAACCTCATAAAAAGGGGTGTTCCTTTACCTAATAGATGCCACCTCTGCCTCTCTGATTGGGAAAATACTTCTCATATTTTCTTGTTTTGTTCCTACTCAAGTATGGTGCTTAATAAAATTTTCCACACTTTCAAGATAGCCTGGGTCTGTCCTCCTTCAATTGTTGATTTTTTCCAACAGTGGCCAAATCCTTTCAAAAATCCTATCCTCAAAGGGTTTTGGAAATTTTGTTTGCACCATTTCCTTTGGCAGATATGGCTAGAATGTAACAAAAGAATATTTGACTTGAAAGCTTTAGATGCCAACATCGTTGCCAGTAAAATCATCCTTTATGCTAAGGAAAATGCCCTTGCTGCTCCTCTTGACCCTTTTCCTTGTTCACCTTTTGAGAAGGGCATATTGAAGTCTTGCAATATTTGCATTGATGTCCCAAGGCTTGCTACTCAGTATTAGGATAGGACCAACATCAAACGACAACCTCCTCATTTTGGGTGGATTAAGATTAATTTTTATGGTGCTGCTAAAGGCAATCCTGGAGTTGCTGGGGCTGGAGGAATCCTCCGTGATCACCTTGGTAATTCCATATTTGCATTTTTTGAACCCTTAGGAATCCAATACAATCATTCTGCTAAAGCCAAAGCGGTGTGGAGAGGTATTCAATTTCTAAAGGACATTTCTGGTAAATTATTGTTGAAAGAGATTCTCTTAATATCATAAATTTCCTAAAAAATTCCAAACCTTGCAGCTGGAGGATCAGGAATATCATCAAAGACAATAAGAAAATTCTTCGTCAGCAAGTCAATGTTGTGATTCAACATATTTACAGGGAGGGTAATTCTATTGTTGACAAATTGGCCAACATTGATGTTAATGCTCAAGGTTTGATGACCTGGACAAATGTCCTCCCCACTGAAGTTGCTGAGTTGGAAAATTTTGATCAAAACACCACCCACCATGATGATTACTAAGTTTCTCATAGCCCAATATATATATTTTTTTATTCAATCGGGTCCATATCCAAAATCCCAAAAACTTCCAATTTGTAGATTTTATTTATTATTCTCTTTATATTTCTCTAGAAAGGGGTCCTATGTTGATATTTCCAAGTTCTCCGCCACCTCTTTCTCATGCCCCTTATTTTTTGATAAATGTCTCCATGAGGTTTCCTGATGTCATGCTCACCCTTTTTTCAAATCATTTCGTTCTTATGTGGAATAATGCTTATAATCATACCTTTCCAAGAACCCTGTTTAAACGCCTTGCCTTTCTTATTCTCCCGAGGTGTTCTGGAATGTGCATCCCAATTCCTATTAGGTTTCGTGCCTACTTTTGCTATTGGTATATTTACGTAAGTATCACCAAAAGATCTATTTTCCTTGGGACAATCATCTGCTCGATTATTCTGACCCGTTGTCATTCCCATTTTTTGCGTTGTGCCCAATGTCCTAACCATCATAATCCTTTTTGCCAGGGTGTTCCTTTTTGGTCAAGCATTACTTTCTATTTATTCCCCCTGTGGTCTTATCAACAAAATCATAGTTTCACTCCTGTTCCTTTTGATCTGCACCTTCTTCCTCCCATTTACCTTCCTTCCTTAATTCCTTTTGCCACCATGAAGGAAGGGAAAACTGTGTTCATTGAGCCTGAAACTGTTGAACTGGATTCCATATCCTTTGACATGTTCAAGGATAAGCATGGGATTATTAATTTCTTCAATATGTTATGCGATGTTGATGATGAGGTTACTAAAGCTTTCTTGACTACTTGGGACAATGGTCTTGTCTCCATCCATGGCGTCCAGTTTCAAATTTCCTTCGAGTTGCTAGAGGACCTGACAAGGCAATATTTGGAGGGAAAAATCATCAAAAGAAACAAGCACAACTGGGAAGCGGAGCTGAATCTCTTCAAGAAAAATTCACCCATCCACAAGAAGGTTAAAAAAGGTCTGTTTCATCATCACTTGTCAACACCCTGGAAAGAAATCCTTAAGCCAATAATGCAATATTTTACTTGTGATAATCCTGAGTCTCAATTATGTTGTTTTCATCTTGCATTTGTTAATCATTTTTGGGATTCAAAAATGATGAATATTCCTGCTACCCTTTTCTGGTCTATGGACTATACCATTACCACTAATCGCTCCAAAAAGGATGAGGCTAAACCTTGCCACCAGGGTCTTTTCAAGGTCCTCTACAAATACCTCCTATAATTCCCTGAGGGTAACCTCCCTGCCCCTGAATCTGATGAGGAAAATTCATCCTCAACCTCGAGCCCTAGAACTTCCAAATCCAAAATAAAAGATAAAGGGGGCAAATCTGTGTCTGAGTTCTCCGCCAGGAAGAAGGCTAAAATTGAAAAAACCCCTGTCTGTAGTTCCCAGAGGCTGAAGCATAAAGAAGTCACAAAAACCCCACCGTCCACCTCTATTAAAACTCCTAAGGACAAGTCAAATTCTCCAAATCTTGTTGAAAGGTACCTTCACGAGTTGGCTATGCATGCTACTTCTACCACCATTGACCATTGTTGAATATGCTCACTTGGCAATCAAAAAGGCAATCTCCTCCCTCAAATAATAGTGCCATGCACTCAATATTTTATTTTTCTGTGATAATTTTGAGAATGTTTCAGTATTGGATGGGGCTGAGGTTTTTGTCGACACCAAAACTAACATCAAAGATGCTGCAATCGATGAATATGTGATGGAGATCGCTAAAGAAGCTTGCACTATTGTTCCAAAGGTTAGCATTAAGGAGATTTCTAAAACTGAAGCTAAAGATACTGGTATGGAAGGCATTGCTTCGTCCCTCATGCAGATGGATATTCCCCTTGACGACTGAGGATTCTTCCTCTATTTTTTGGATCCTTTGAGGCGGAGGATCATATTTTTTTGAGATCCTTTTTGAGCGAGGACTGCTTCTTTTTGGGCTTCGATAGATTCCTCTCCGTCTCTCTTTGTTTCTCTCTGTTCCTTCTTGTCCAAGGATGTTGGTTCATTTTAATTTGAGGTTGCATTCTAGAGGTTGGTTTTCTGTTTCAGCTAGTAGTTCTTTGTTCCTTTTGTCTGTTCCTTTTTGATATTTTGATGTACAAGGCGTTAGGGTGCCTTTCAAATGCCCTGGTTTTAATAAAATTATTAATCTACCAGCAATAATAATAATATATATATATATATAACATGAATGATGGTGTCCTTTTATTAACAATGATATCCATTCTTTCTCATGAGGTTACAAGATAATCCCTCTTAGGGATGTGCTACCATTCTTGATACAATGAATTACACATAGAACCATTTGGATGTAATGTGCAAGATCTTCTTGAAACCCATGAACCGTATTGAAGAGGGTTTTTTGTGACCTCCATAAGGGGTGATGATATTGAGTCTCTATGTTGTTGTCTCCTTGTAGATATATGTAATCTACACACAAATAAACTTAAAAGGTATTAATAGCATATGAAGAGCCTTCCAAGATAAGGCCCATATCCATGATAAATAAATTATAAAGAAAGCTAAAATACAATAAAAAGATGCATAAAAATGAAATCTAACTATGCTAGCTAGTAATTGAAATGTTGTAAAATCTATTGAAAGCAAGAAATAGGGAAAATAGATCTCTATTGAGAGGTCATCCCTATGTAGGATGGTATGGCCTGCTGATCATCTTAGGGTGAGATGACTATGCTTGTGGGCCATATTAGGGAGAGACGACCGTTGAAATGCAGAAGAATTCCTTGTGATTGATGTGAGGTGATGTTGGTTTTGATATGTATGATTGATTTTCAATGGTACACTCATGAAGAATGATTTGATGGGAGGATTTGACATGAAGCTAGAGATTTGGATGGTGCAAGGAGTGAAAATTTAATATTCAACTATTTAAATGTGGTCTATCGATAAGGACACCACTTGCATTATCGGTGATGTGATCCAGGTTCAATCCCCATGGTGGATGTGTATAAGAAATATTAATAAATAAATGATGTATTGTCATGCTTGGGAATTCCATGGTTGAAATTCGATAGCACTTTGTTGCTTGAAAATTTTGAAGACTCTTTGATATCAAATTCAGTAGCAATTTGATGCTTAAAACTTGGATTATTTTCAATGAGGGCAATGCTTTCTTAAATATAATTCCCAATGAGAGTCTATGTATTCCTTGAGAAGCCAAGAAATGGTTGAAAATCAAGAAACGTAACTACTTGATAATTGTTGCATCGTTACCCATAGTTGGCAATTGTAATTGCTTGAACTGTTTCTTGATGTTTGGGTTTTCATTGGTTTAGGCATGGTCATCCCAGGGTGGGATGACCATGACTGATGACTGTCTCAAGGTGGGATGGTATTTTGAGACTGTATCTTAGTAGGATGATCCAGGCTACAAAGGGAAATTTGGCCCTGTTTGAGTGGTGAAAACCACTATTAAGCCTTAGGTCCGCCCAAGGTGGGTCATATGGCCTAAAAAGGTGTCAATATAGGTAGTCTCCTCAATATGACATGTTTTAGGTGTCTACATATACACATGGTGGTTCCCAACAAAGGGAGAAAATTCTAGATCTATATGGAGAAACCTAATCCATACCACATAGAAAATATTGAAGAAGAGGTCAATATATTAGATGAATATAATCTAAAGTGCCTTGAAGAGATGATTTAAAAGGGTCAAAAATAGCTTT
The DNA here is from genome assembly GCA_028583015.1 of Wollemia nobilis. NCBI lineage: Eukaryota > Viridiplantae > Streptophyta > Pinopsida > Araucariales > Araucariaceae > Wollemia > Wollemia nobilis. The sequence continues at coordinate 1,032,471 of JAQPPZ010001711.1, read as the reverse complement.
AAAAAATAATATAATATCTATAGATCGAAGATGAGCTATCACTAGGCCACTTTGGTACAATAATTGACACCAAAGAGGGAACTTATTGCATGTTTGAATCAGATAGCTACAAGCTTCTTGAAATTATAAATCAAGCATTCCAAATATTACAAGGGCAACAAAATTAGAATTTTGGAATGCTATGGTTATGATATTATTGATTCTATTGAATAAACAATATTTTGAAATATTTGGCATAAAAAACATGCCAAACTGTGTACTATATTATAAATAGTACCTTATAAAAAAATAAAAATAATCTAATTATAAATAAAATCAAGGTTTTTATATGGCTATTGGTTGAAGAAGGTAGTGAAAATAAATTAAAAATTAGATTGAGGTGCTCACACAAATTAAAGCTTTAGGAAAAGCAATCAAGTTACAACAAAAAAAAATTGAATTATGATGCAAAGCATACACTTTAATATTATTGTGGTGAAAATTATTATCAAGTGCCTATAAAATACACCCATAAACTCTATGTAAAGTATTCAAACCCTTAGTTATTTGATAACTAGAATCCAAGAGCAGTTGCTTGCTTCCCATATTTCAAAGCTTTGTGACAATGGTCACAAAATTTGAGAAGCTAGTTGATCACCTAGGAAATGTTCTTGGCCCTATTATTATTGGTAAGGTAAAGCATCTAAAGATCACAAAATATCAAAAGGCCATGAAATTTTTAGAGGGTCATCGTGCTAGATGTTCTTGGAACTCAATATTGAGATAATTCATACCTAGAAGAGTGGGTGCCTTCTTGGATATGGTTGAAGCGGTAACTAAATATTATGACCTAAAATTGTGGACTATAAGGGATGCCAATGGCTAGGTACTCTTATCTATTTTGCCTAAAATTTTTATAGATGCCTTTTTTGGAGCCATCCCCCCTTTTGTACCAAATTAATTTGACCAAGAAATCCAAGCCATGTTTTACATCAACAAAGTAGAGTCATGACTAAAGAAGTAATTAGCAACAAATATAAATAGTCTTCCTATAATTCTAGCTTGTATATCTAATTTTTAGCCCTATATTTAAGAAAATTTTGCTATGCTAACTATTATTTTTGGTCTAGAAATATATAAAATGGTAAATAATTACTAAATAGCCATGGCCTATGCCATAAATAACCCCCAAAACCCTATATATTTTGATTTGGTCAAATTATTTAGCATCCAAATGCATGTACAAATTTTAGAGTCTGGTCAAGGGCGAGTTTTTTGATATCTATCCTACTTGACCTAGATTTATATTTATTTCAAATTATATGTTTTTCCAAACCTTCAAATTATAAATATAGATGTTGATGGAAGAATTCTATCTATAGTAGATTGGATGTTGGATCTTAGGGCATCCAATTCTTTCTATTATTTCAATAAAATTTTCATGGGTCCTACATGTCATGCATAAAAGGACAGATTCCCTAATTAATGAAGGAAGAAAAATAATGCTTATATATGGCCAATGCAAAAACTATAGATTGGTATTTTGCACTAGAATATACCATAATAAGACTATATGGCTTTGCTATAGAGCTATTATTGCTTCCTCATTTTTATAATAGATTAGATTTTTGGTCAAGATTTTTACCATCAAATGGATTATGCTGATGCAAACCTTGATGGCAAAGTGAACAAAGTGTCTTTATATCATTTGCATTTTAATTACAAGCCAATTAGTCTCAAGTCCCAAAAATCAACTTGAGGTGTTGAAGCAAAGGCTTCTAAACATAAAACTTAAAGTAGTTTCAGATAGGTTGAATTATGACCCAAAATGTTTTCTAAAGAATTGCCTAATTGAATTGAAAAAAACCTCCTACATTTGAGCATACTCTAAGGCTAGATATAGAAAAGAATAGATATACGATAGAAGAATAGATACCTATGGAAGAAATAGAGCTAGAAGAAGAAGAAGAATATAATAATTCTCCATGGAGGAAAGTTTGTAAAAATATAAGCAACTATGACCTTAAGCACAAAAAAAGTCATTTTATTAAGGAAAAGAGAAGAAAGACAATGGTAGACAAGAAATAGACTGACAAAAAGATCCTAGAGTGGTGGATGTTTTATTGTGAATCAGACATGCAAAGCATCAAATTTGGTACAAAAAATGATGAAAATTTTGAAGAGAAAAATCTAGATGAAATAAGGACATAGATGTTTTAGAAGAATACTATAAATAAGTGTCAGCTTTCCATAATAGATAGATAAATCTTCATAGGTCACAACATCAAGTGGGAAATAAGTTTTAGATGTTACCATTTTAGACTAGTAGCAAGCTACACCATCACCTACACTTGAAGAGAAATTACAACAAATATATACTATAGGCATTACAATTATGGAAAAAATGGGCTACATAGTGACAACCTAGGTCCAATAGCATCTAGAAAAATAAATCCCCAACAAGAACCACTCAATAGAGGTAAATTTGGACTAGGATTGGATGTTCTTGAATCTTTCTCCATGAAATTCCTAGTCTTGGAGGTCCTAAAACCCCATGAAAATCAACTAGAAAGAGGCAACAAGGAAAAAATGTTAGGGTACCCTCTAAAGCAAAGGAGTTCAAAGGTAAAAAGAACTAAGGTGATGCAGGTAGGATTCATGATCTCATTTGAACCTCAAAGCACCAAGCATATTTTTTCAAATTATTTTCCAAATGTTTCAAAAGCTTTAAGGCTGCATGAAACTAGAATACCCAAATTGGGATGATGTAATCAACAACATTAGCGTAAAGCTTGCTTTACCCAAAACCATGCAAAGCTCATTGCCCAAATCCATGATGTCCAAAAATGGGTGCCTTGAAGAAATGGCATTAGCATAATTACGTTAGAGCACGGGACTGCATAGACTCAATGCATGAAACTAGGATTGCATGAAGATAAAAAGTCAAGATGATCATTGCCCAAAACTGAGCCCTTCCTAGCATAACATTAGTATGACATCACACGATCCCAAGAATACACAAGGATCATTGCACAAAGTTGCAATGTTTCAAAATTGGTTTGCACAAAGCTATAATTTATTCAACAAATAAAAGTATTATGAAGAAGAGCTTGATATTGCACAAAGAAATCTAAGGAGCACAAAATCAAGAAAATAAAGTGAAAGTGCATAAATCCAAGCCAATAGAGACAATGACATCACCACCTCTCGACTAGGACTTAGGATTATGAAAACGAAGAAGATGACATAGAAAAAGAAGTGAATAAAGTCAAAATGCATCCAATGATGTTGTCATCAAGCCAAAGTCGTAGAAGGTAATTGTATATCAACGAGCCAAAATCAAATTAAATTCAAGTTCAAATGTAGGATGAGATCTAAGCTGACTACCTTGGATTCTAGAACATTTTTGCCAATCGATCTGTAACAGTTTTTCTAATTGAATATAAATATTACACTACAAGATTCAATACATAGCCTATAAATATGCAAATTTACCTCATTACAAGGGTCAAATTTATAACCCTTGCCTAGTATTTCTTTGTAGTAATGTTTTTGATCAATGAAGTAATAGTTGTTTGACCTCCATTACTATGCAATTGCAGGTTTTATATGTATTCTTTGCTTTAAGTCATTTCTATTACACTTAATTGTTAGTCTATTCTATTAAAGTGAATTATGCTATTTGGATCACCTATTGGATTACTAACAATTGAAGTCCTTGGAATGATTAGAGCAATTGTATTCATTAATTTAAGTCATTTTTGTTACATTCAACACTTATTCTATTTTTTTAAAGCAAGTATGAATTACCTATTGGATTGCTAATTGTTTGAGTCCTTGGAATGATTAAAGTGAATGTTAGAAGTTGAATGAACCTATAATTGTAGTTGATAATGGTTGGTCTATTAAGTATCATGTAATTGGTTTAACAGTATATTATCTAATGAGATCCAATGCTTTTACACTATATCCCATCCACTTTTAAATATATTTCTCTAACATTTACTCGTTCTAATCCTTTTTCCTCAAAATATAATCAATTATAAGGAGTCAACCTTCTTCAAAATTTTAAATAGAGGGTAATATTATTTTTCCCAATTCTATACTTTGGCTAAAGTCCAAGGTACAACACCTATCTATAAGTATGGTAGATTTTGTTTCAACAATATAGTAGTTTTTGGTATGCCCTATAGAACAAAGAAATTGGGTTCATATCACCTTCCCAGAGAAGTCAAGATTTGATGAATAGTCTTTGATCTCACTTATAGAGAATGTATGCTCATCTAACAACTCCCCTTAATATCAAACCTAGAATTGTCTAGGAATAGGTTGGGTATCATCCTTATGGCCAAATAATTTTACCTAGTATGGTATGACACTAGTCCCCTTAATGTCCCAATCCCTCATGAAATACCAAAATTTATCCTGAAAGTCCTTCCTAGTTATGACAACAATGAAAAAACAACTTACAAGTACTTTCAACATGTAGCTTATTTGGCTACCATGTATGATATTATCTTTGAAGATGTAATTATTAGATTACTCATCCAATATTTCAAGGGCAAAGTATCATTATGGTATAGATTCTTAGAAGATAAGATAATTAGTACCTTGGGCTAAATTAACCAAAGATCTTATTTCTAAATTTGATGATCTTCGAGACCCATTCTTATTACTTACACATTTATCATCCATCCAGAGAGTCTCCTATAAGAGTATTTTTAATTTTAATGTTTGATTTAAAATAACTTGGAAGAGGATTCCCCTAAAAATTTATCCCTCCCACACCCAAGCTTATATCTATTATATTCATGCCTTCCATCCTGAAATAAATCTATTAATTCGGTAGTCTAAGGAAAGAAGGTTCCCATAGGTTTTTCAAGAAGCCATAATAGCTGAAAATATGCTCATAGGTTGGAAAAATCCCTCCTAGAAACACCATGTACCCACCTGAACTTTCCCTAAGTATGTCTTGTCTAACATATCATGAAGAGTCCAGGTCATATCCATAAAAAATTATCATAGATTTTGGCATTCTCACTATACAAATAGATTGGCTCCAAACAAAACAAAAATTGAAAGAAATGATCCAAAAATTGAGAAAATATGTCAAAAATATGGAGAAGAAACTCTCTCAATCCAAAATCGATGACTCTACTAGCATGAAGTATATTATAGAGGGAGAGACAAAGCAATGTCTCAACGATAGCACATAAGAAATAGATAAAATCCTAACCATGTGCAAACCTTCATTGCATAAAGATTCATACCAAAGAAAGAGTCTTGCATATTATGTGTCTACAAAAACCTCAATTGATTAAATATATGGTGGATTTTATAGCAAAACCAGATCAATCAAGCTCAGAAGGAATGACTTCTATTAATAACCAACAAGAAGTGGTATATAACCCTTAGCATATTTGGAATCCAACCATACAAAGTGTGAAGAAAGAAATGCAATCACATGCCTTGGTATGATATTAGAGAAGAAGCCATTAAGTCAATAGAAGATAAAAATATATAAGTTGTACTTCCTAGCAATAACTCTAGAATGGAGGATCGAAGTAGTAAACTAGTTTCAAGATTTATTCAAAGCTTCTACCTCGACACAATAAATTCTAGAAACATTTGAGAATATATTTGTAGAGTCTATCTTAGATCTAAGAAAATATCTACTAGTGGCTAAAATAGTGGACTTAGTAGACCTAAATATTAGATAAACAAAGAAAAATGATAACCTTGCAAGCCTAGCAACAAGGAAAACATCGTTAGGCATGCAAAAAAATCAATCCACTTTGTTTTATCTTTCTTTCTCTGGAAAGGTGCATACTACACAATTGTATAGTAGATACAAAAGCTAAGGTCACGATTATGCTACTAGAAGTCTGTAAAAGCATGGGATTAATCATCAATCAAGTGGAAGCTAAGTGGTTTCATTTCATATGGAGATCTGTAAAAGCAGTTGGTCTCTTGGAAAATTTTCCAATGTTGATACATGGATACCCAAATATTGTGGTGGTACAAGATATAGTTATTGTTGATGTGCCTCCCATGTTTGGAAAGTTTTTTTCTAAGGATTATTTGGAACAAATTGAAGGATGCTTGAACCAAATACAAAGTCACATGATATTCCTTGTAGTGTAAAGATAGTTGTAATACCTACTCAGGGCTTGCATCCCTTCTATATTGAAGAATATAGAGAACTAAAAGAAACCATTACAAGGAAATGTGCCTAGGATGTAAAGCTATGAACAAGTGATTAAATAGAAAGAGAATTATACCAAACATGGAAAAAGCCATGGCATGATGATCACAACCCACAAAAAATTTCTTTGAAGGAATAGTCAAACTCAGCAATCAACCATGTTTCTTTCTAAAATATGGAGGATCATGAGCTTAAAAAATTATGGTATTTTGATCAAGGTGAATATATGAGAAAAATATAAAGTTAAAGAAGAGAAAACAAAAAAAAAACAAAATTTGATGATATATAGGCTTCTGGACACCATATAGAAAACATTGGGAAGATAAACACTCAATAATATGGAGCTTAATATAAGATAATAATCTATGGATACTACACATGCCAAAAACTAGGAAATATTTAAGAATAGAGTAGAGCTAGATTGGTATCTAGAAGTGCCTAAATATAATTGTGGGTCCCTAAGAACCTATTATAATAAGAAGCTCACGTTTGGTATCATATGGTTAGGATATTGTAGCTTCATAGGGTAGACTACAAGAAGCTACCTTTTCCAAGCATGGGTAAGCATGCCATATTTTTGTGTAAATAATTGGAAAGTAAATAAAAGTTGACTATAGCTTGAGCAAAAAGACAATTATCCAATTAATGAACAAACTTCAAGTTTGATCATATTGGGAATCACATCAGAGTGTGGAGAAAGGAACAAGCTGCCTAAGCCTGATAAGGGAGTGAAGAATTGAATTTAAAGAAATATTTACTACCTTTAAAAAATTATCCCTTATAGAATGTTTTCCTATAGCACAACTCACACACTTAAATATCATAATCATCACTCCACACACCCTATTCATATCCATGATTATCATTCACATGATGTAGTTTACCATTTTTTCCATCCATCATCCTTTCCTTGACTCTATAGCCCATTGGAAAAGACAAGAGAAATGGATAGGTGGAAAAAAGGTACTCAAAATCATGACATGGCATGAGTGAAGCTGATAAATGATGTAGGATATGCACCACATGATACTGTGTCCTATGTGTGATGTGAGAAAAACATAAGACAACTAAGTCAAAAGGATCTTAGGTGGCATGAAGACATTAAATAAAGCATGTGAACAAATGGTTCAAGCAAGATCTAGACTGTGTGAAAAAAAGTGCCAAGTCAGAAGACACAGTAGCACAATAATTATGGAAAGGCTAGTTGGTAGAGCTACCACTTGGGCTCTATATAAATATACCTTGGTCCCAAAATTTAAAAAGGAATTGCTCTTCAATCGTAGGATAGAATTGAAGCATCATGCTATTGTAGGTGCCAAACATAAGAGATTCATATGCAACTACATGAAGAAGAGGAGAAGGTACAATAATGGTAAATTCTAGCTTGCAAGTGCCTAGAATATTTACCTAAGGAATCTTACCTAGACTTGAAGTAACTTTTGGCTACGATATAGTATGCTTATGGAGGTATATTTTTATTTGGGGATACGATAGCCCATGTATCCCTTTGCACCATATATCTATATTTTATTCCCTTTATTCTCTTTGTGCCATCCTTTCCTTCTCTACTCACCTGTACATTCCTCCATCAACTTTGAATTCCTCATATTTCTCAATTTTTGTATTTCATCCTTTTTATAAGTAATATCACATATAGTATCATTTCCCCCTCCTTTTCTTTAGTAGTTCCCCTTTGTGCCATTTCTTCTTCTTCCATCTACCTATATATCTCTTCATCACCTCTTGTATTCCACTTCCTATGATCCCTACCTTTCTTGTTTCTTATGATATCTATTATACATTGTACCATCTTCACTCTTTCTTCCCCCATCAACTTATTTTCTAGCTCCTTCAACTCATCTTCTTCACAATTCTATGATCCACTGGTAAGTCTACCTGGGTTATTTTTTTGCAAGTAGAAAATCCTAGGAGGCACCAAGAATGTAGGTCAAATTCATGACCTCATTTGAACCTCAAAGCACCAAGATTATTTTTCAAAGTATCTACCAAGTGTTTCAAAAGATTTAAGGCTGCATAAAACTGGAAAACCCAAAATTAAGATGATGCAATCAACAACGCCATCACAAAGCTTATTTTTCTTTAAACCATGCAAAGCTCATTGCCCAAATCCATGATGTCCAAAAATAAGCACCTTAAAGAAATGTTGTTAGCATAATTGCATTAGATCATAAGATCTCATAGGCTCAATGCATGAAATTAGGATTACATGAAGATTAGAAGTCAAGATGATTGCTACCCAAAATTGGACCCTTCCTAGCATGAAATTAGCATGATGTCACACAATCCCAAGAAAGTACAAGGCTCATTGCGCAAATTCATGATGTTTCAAAACCAGGTTGCACAAAGCTACAATTTGTTCAAAAAAGAAAAGTGTTAAGAAGAAGAGCTCAAGACTGTGCAAAGAAAGCTAAGGAGCATAAAATAAAAAAACAAAGTGAAAGTGCACAAAGCTAGGCCAATCAAGCTGATGACATCACCACCTCCCATATAGAGCCTGGGATTGCACAAACAAAGAAGATAACATAGAAAAGGAAGTGAACAAGGTCAAATTGTATCCAATGATGACATCATCAAGCCAAATTTGTGGTCTCATTCTAGAAGAGCTATGTAGACAAAATAAAGAGCCTGGTCTTGTTTAATGTCTCAAGACATCACTCTCAGACCTATAATGGCCATGGTGCTTACTAGTTAGTCCTAGTTAATGATACCATAATGTAAAAATGACAATTTCAATCATGTGGCTAATTACAAAAGTTATTTTTAGATCAATGGACCAAAATAAAATTAAATTCAAATTCAAATGCAATATGATATCTAAGTCGACTACCTTATCTTCTAGAATATTTTTGCCAATATTTATATAATAGTTTTTCTAATTGAATGTAAATCTTACGCTGTAAGATTCAATATGTAACCTATAAATATATAGAGAGACCTCATTACAAGGGTTGGCTCTATAGTCCTTGCCTAGTATTGCTTTGTAATATTATTGTTGATCAATGAAGTGATAGTTGTTTGGCCTCCATTATTGTGCAATTATAGGTTTTATATGTATGATTTGCTTTAAGTCATTTCTATTACACTTAATTTTTAGCCTATTATATTAAAGTAAATTCATCTATTTGGATCACCTATTGGATTACTAGCAATTGAAGTCCCATTAGATCAATTGTATTCATTAGTTTAAATCATTTCTGTTATATTCAACACTTAGTCTATTCTATTAAAGCAAGTATGAATCACCTATTGGATTGCTAATTGTTTGAGTCCTTGAAATGATTAAAGTAAATGTTAGGAGCTAAATGAACCTATAATTGTAGTTGATAATGGATGGTCTATTAAGTATCATGTAATTAGTTTGATAGAATATTATCTAGTGAGATCCAATGCTACTACACTATATCCTCTCTAGTTTTCATTATCTTTATCTACCCCCTCCTAACCCTTTTCTATAAAATATAATAAATTATAAGGATCCAACCTTCTACAAAGGTTTAAATATAGAGAAATATCATTTCATCCAATTCTATATTGTGGCTAAAGTCTAGGATACAATGCCTATCCATAAATATGGTAGATTTTGATCCAATAGGTGATGACACCTTCAAGGGATAAATAGTAGCTAGGATCCATCATGCAAGAATAAGTTATGTTATCTCTACCACTTTCTTCTCCTCCTCATTATCCTCCTTGCTCTTCTCTACCACCATCTTCTCCATATCATTCATATCCATCACCAAAGGCACCTTTTGGGTTAACTCCTAAAACCATTATTGCTACTCCACTTTCACCCACTTTCCAAACTCTAGATACCTCTCAAAATCCCACATTCTATGAAGCTATTCAAAATATCCCTCTTGTAACTATAATTCCTTTCAGATCCCCCACCCTCTATTTTTTTCCTCCTTCACCAATCTCTTGGTCTTAGCAATTCAAAATCAGTTCTAGCAATTACACACTAGTGTACAAGCTTGGCTTGCTAAAAGGGAGAAGATGATAGAAGAGTCAAATATGGCACCAATAAAAGTATTGAATATGTTGGACCCTAAGTAAAGGTAGTATGTTTTGACAACCATGATCCCTATTATGTTTAAGCCAACTTCTCAATTGACTAAAGCTGACTTTCAAATTACCACACATACTATAGATAGATAATGTCATAGTAGGGGATAAGGCTCAGTTGGCACACATGTTAGTCAACGTGCTACACATTGATGGAATTCATACAATGTACAAGTAATACAAAGAAAAGGAAAAGTTGGAGTGATTGGAAAAGGCCCTTAAGCAAGAAAAGGATAAAAAAAGGCCTTGGAAAATCAAGTACAACAATGACAAAAAAATCTTAACGAGGCCCCAATGCCAACACAATTATAAAAAAGAATGCTAAAAATTAGGATTTAAAGAGATAAATACAAAATCTACATAGAAACTTGTCATATCCAAACAATAGGTAAAAGCCTCCATTTTTTCCATGGATGCATACTAAAGAATAAAAGAAAGACTCTGGGGTTAAATTGTTGAAGTTACTAAGACCTTGTCTTTGGTTGTGGTATTTATTGATTATTGCTAGGTCACTACAAAATAAGTAAGAGATGACTTCAATACCATGTAGAACAATGTATATAAAAATGGAAAAGAAGCCTAATTCATCATTAATGCATTAAATAAAGTCCTTGGGCAATAGATTTATTTAGTTATAAATAAGGCGACGATTTATGAGATGGTGACATAAATTATTGAATGAGAGAAAATAATTAGAGAAATATATGAGGTCCTCAATTCACTCATTGCCACTAGAAATAAAACCCTTAGTATAATGAATTAAATAATTAGAAATGGAATCCTATCCTTCTAGTCATACTTATTATTTTGATGAGATAAAGAGCTTTTACGATAAGATAGCTAAATATTTAGCTAGGTTTTTAGATGGTTAGAGAATTTTGATGAAGAAAAATTCTCTGTTTTTTCAAATAAGTTGGTTGTACTACACACTAGGGTAGTAGAATTAGGAAAGCATTATCAAACCCCTTCATACAAAAAATCCTATATCTTAGAGTTATTTAATGAAAATGATAAAAGGTTCTAGGTCTCAACTTAGTAGGAATGGGATGCAGTCAAGTAGCTTTTTGACCTACAAGGTCAAGAATTGTGGGAAGCATAGAGAAAGAAAAAGACCCTATTATAGAAGGAGAGGATATTGGATCGACAAAAACCTCTATACCCCAAGGATAATTATATTTGGGTTCAAACTTTTCACAAGAAAAATTCCCCTTGGAGGTTCCAATAATGTAGTCAATTGCAAAGTTCCTTGCTTACATCACAAATCCAAATATATAGGTTGAACTTGTCATTTGTTTTGCTTCCAAAGCTTGAAGATCCTTATAAACTCATAATAATTTAATATTCTTTTTTCTAGTAAAGGGAGTATTTTTAGCTTAAACATTTTCCTACACTTATTCTTTAAAGCTTGACTCATCAATCCAAAACTTTTTATGTTGATGTCATCAAAGCACTTCAAAATATTCAACATAGTGCAAAAGCTTATAGAGTACAGAGTCTTCATTTTAGAAGGAAACATGCTAGAAATTTTAAGCATAAACATCATCTTAGGCTCCAAAATATTTTGACATGATAAAAAGACCTGCAATAAGCAATCCAAAAAGCAAGTTAGAAGGAATAGCATCTTATATCTGAGCATTTCAATAAAAAATATGATGTCAAAACTCAAAATATCTAACATACTCATGCTAAGCAAGAAAATAATTCCAAAATATAACAAACATAGAAACACCATCCTAGATTTGAGTACCTTAGCATAAAATACATCTAGCACTCTAAAAAAAGTAGTTAGACCATGTGGAAATTGTTAAAACAAGAAAGCAACAACCACCTTAACAAAGCATTACTGAAGATTCTAAAACTCATAACCACTTGAGGGCTGATAGGAGGTATTCTAAATTTTTTGAAGATGCCAAGTGATACCAAATCATCCCTATACATACATGATTTATGTTTTAGTAGTAAGGTTGGATGTTTTATTGTTTTCACATCACAAGCTATATGTTTATGCTATTATAATGCAATCAAGAGTTTTTTGACTTGTCTCAATTTAAGTATAAAGAATTACCAATATTTGTTTATTTTTAAGCTTAAATATCTCAAAATATCACAGGTCCCAAAGTAAATAAGCCAACAATATTACTAGTCGAAATATCAATATCAAGAGTAGAAATATATTGGGTAATATAATATCTATATCAAGGCTAATATAATACTGAAAATAACTTTCACTTATAATATCAAATATGAATGTAAATGGATAAAATCATGCATGTACATGCATGAAGAATACTTACAATATTAATTGCTCAAAACTTTGTATACAAGAATTATTATCTTTTTTCTCATTTTACTCATGTTTTCTCATGTTCCATTGTATGGAGCTTTATCTTCATGATATAGACATAGTAACGTGTCCCTTCAATACTTGTCTATTGCAATCCTCACATGTTTGGGAGATGTGACATTTCCTATTATTTACCTTTGGCTTCTCATCTTGCCATTTGTATACTAGACTCTCCACTCTCTTCTTACATGCATACTTGACTCTATGACACTTGCACAATTCTACATGACTCTTACTCTACATGCAATCCTATACAAGATACTTGTGCACATCCTTACTTTACATATTTGCACACTTACATACAAGACACTTATGCACATTCTCTCAGTACTTGCACTCTTCCTTACATGACAATTGTGCATTTCCTACATATGGACAATTACATAAAACAAATATAAATAACTCAATTAAACTATATAATCAACCCTAATCTATTATATATTTACATTTGTACCATCAAGGTACCATGGGGGTACATTTGCATGTACCAAATAATGTAATATTCTCCAACATCCCCTTGTATTACATTATTTGGTTATTGAAGACTTTAGTCTTCAATATTTTTATTTATCTTCAATATTCAAGTGACCTTGCATTGTTCATGAACCTCTATTTGAGATTCATCTTCAGCTTTATTATTGAGTTTTTCTTTATCTTCAAACTTTGTATCTTCATTATCTGGTTCACGAATTGTTTGAGCTTCTTCTTTTATCTTTTATTTATATGCTTTTGATTCATGTTCATGAGTAGATTTAATATTTTATTTGTATTTGACCCCTTTATCATGTACTTATTTCATATAATATTGATATTGATCTATAAATTATGAACATTCACTCACAACATCATAATAATTTCATGAATTAGATGAACTTGGAATGTCAATATTGCATGAAGAATGAAACACTATTTTTAGAGATGATTCACTTGATTCAATTGTATCAATCTCTACTTTCCTGTTTAGAGTTTTAATCAACTCATTTTGTTTTAGATTTTCATATTTATGAAGTTCAATTGAAAGGAATTCCATATACATTATACTATCTATATCAATTGGTATTATAATACCATCCTTAGAATTATCAATTGCTTCAACAAGATTTGAATGTAAATAATATTAGAATATTTCAAATCTTTCATTCATATCTTCTCTATAGATGAAATGTATTGCCATATCTAGCTTTCCCTTATAGTTTTCAATACAAATTTTAATGCCAAATTTTATGACTTCTAATATTTTCTTTCTAATTATGGACTCCATATTTTCTTTCATAATAATCAAAGATTTAACTTGATTTAATTCCTTTAAAGTTGAAATACTTATATCTCCAAAATTAAATAACTCAAATAAGAATTTTGCAAATTATATAAACCTTTGATGTAGAAATCCTTTTAAATCCCTATTGAATAAAATTTGCAAAATATCAAATTTCAAATTTTCAAAAATTTCAAATCTTCAAAAAAATTCAATTTGCTTCAAACCAAATCTCTTCAAATTTCTTAAAAATTTAAATCTTCAATATCTTCAAAAAAATTTAAACAAAAAATATTCTAATTTCAAAAAATTTAAAATCTAAAAGAATTCAAACCTTTAAAACTTATAACTCCTCAAAAACCTTCAAATCTTAAAAAACTCAAATAATTTCAAAAAAATTGGTTTTTAAATATTCAAATAAAAAAAATTTAAATCCTAGTAGAAAACATTTTCACTCCAAATATTTAAATAACTTCTAAATATTTTCAAAAATAAACTTTTTGAAATAAATAAACTTCAAATAGTTAATAAGGTAGAAAACCTTATAACTCCCTACTTAAACAATTTAATAAAATTTAAATTCAAATAATTTTGCTTTCCCTCCAAGCAATAAAATAACAAAGGAAAATTTTAACGCACCTTTCCACCAAGATTAACACCTTTAATTCATATTGTTTATACATTACCTTTTGTTTACTCCTTTTGCTATGCTTAATCTGATTGCTACACTCAAGCGTTTAAATTTCTAAAATTGATGCTTACTATCCCTTCATTATTGGGATCTAGCACAAAGGTATCTTAGGGTTATGACCATTCTCCTTCACATTAAGCTCAATGACTTACCTTGTATCCTTTGGAAAACAAAAAACTCAAGGCTTTCTTAGTTTTCTTTGTAGAATAGTGTGCTCTAGATTTTCTGAATCTCCTTTGGCATGCTTGAGGCCTTCTTATTATCCTTTAGTGTGCTTGAAGTCTTCTCAATATCATTTGACATGGTTGAAGTTTTCCTTGTATCCTTCGACATGTGAAAAAACTTTGGATGACACATATGGAATAGTGCACTATTGTTGGATATCTTAAGCTCTAGACTATACAATACCCTTTATTCTATTATAGTGCTCTTTGTTAGTGCTTTGAACAACACTTCATGCATTACTATGAATCTATGCTTTGGACTAAACTTTGGTTCTACTATGAATCGGTGCACTTATATTAGCACTTTAGACAATGCACTTCTCTATTAGCTAGTTCTCTTATGATGGTAGCATTGCTTCACTGCTCTATATTATTATAGTATTTTTATTTTGATAGTATGCTATTTAGATTCCTAGCTAGCCACTTTACCTTCTAGAGTTGGTTGCTTAGTTTCTCTAAGCCAGATGTTTTGATAGCTATGTAGTCTCCCTTGTGTATGTGCTTTAATGATAGTGTAGTCTCTCTTTAGGTTTCTTAGTCTTCTTCTATATAAAGGACACTTGAATGCTATCCTCTTTTTCTATGTTTTCTGCTTAGGTGATGGTCTCTTCAACTTCTATATTGACCGCTTAGATTCTAGCATCTCTGCTTCTATGTTGGTTGCTTGAATGCTAACAAATTTTTGCTTCTATGTGGATGATGGATCTACTAAATATGTATATATACTTCTTGTTGTCTCTAGATTATGCTCTAGTAGAATTATTCTCTAATTTCTATAGAATAATGTTCTTCCAAAAAACTTCAAATAATTCAAGGCCAAGACTAATATTGCAATAGTCAGCCTGATCCTTTTGGCTTTCTAAATAACCTGAACTTCAATATACCTCTATTTATATTTATATCTGGAGGCTTCTTCTTTATACTTCTCTGTACTCCTCTTATTTTTGTATACTACTTATCTCTATATATTGCTACTCAATATCTATACTCATAAAGCTTAGATGTTTCTCTATCCCTAGAAGCTATGAGGCTTCTCAATCTCTGGAAGCTTTGATGCTTCTCAATATTTTGGAAGCTTTGATGCTTCTTCATATTAAGGAATCTTTTATGCTTCTCAATATTCTAAAGTCTATCTTCAATGTCTTAGGTCACACATATGAACAATCCAATTCTCCTTTTTTTTAGAGAATCCAATATCAATATGAGGGTGACTATAAATATCCCTACTCATCCAACTTTCTATTGACTTGGCTCTCTCAATATTCAATAGTGATTCTCCTCTTTTCTCTAGAGAATCCTGAATATTATCAAGGTAAATTTGAATGTACCAAAACTTCCAACTTTCTTCTAAGTTGGCTTTCTCTCAATGTCCAACTTTATTCTGAGCTGGTCCTTAATCAAATTAGTTGAGTCCTAGTATTCATTTCTTTTATTTCAAATAAGTGGAAAGACCCTAGAATCCAAATTAGGGTGACTTATCCTTATCCCCTCAATATATACTCAATCAAACCTTCAAAAATAGAGTCCAAGTCTTCACTACTTTCAAAGTGGATAGAATTATAATTACATCTATTGAAAATGGATTGAGTTAAGTGGTGGCTCTAATACCACTATTGGATTTTAAAATTAAATATTAACATTGCCCCTATTTGGGTTCATCTCCTGAGTCTACCTGCCCAGTTCTTTAATGAATATTGGCTGCAGGGCATAGCCAGAACTATAGGGGACCTGATCTCCATTGACCATGCGACCTTGGCTAGTACAAGGATGACTCATGCACAAATATATGTAAATGATAATTTGAATAATGAATTGCCAAGGTTTGTGGAGTTAGAGTATGCATAATACTATAGAAAATAGCCAATAGAATATGAGAACAAATCGACATTCTATGTAGAATGTAAAAATCAAGGACATCTATGCAATCAGTCCCCTAACCTGGCAATGAATAAAGAAAAGTAGAAGCAGGGAATGCTAGACAGAGGAAATTTGAGGAGTTTCCCTGGAAGAGGTGATTTCAATAAGGCAAACTATGTCTACCAAAAAAATAAAATAGAGGGTGTAGGGTCCCAACAAGACAAAGGAAAACAACAGGTTGTTGGCAACCAAAATACTCAGGTAAGTTCCAATCCTCTAGTTTCAAATAAATTTTCAATTCTATACAATATGGGAGTAGGAGGATTATCAGAAGACATGGAAGCCCAACAGCTTCAGGCTAACGTTTCTAACTCTCTCGAATCCCCATCCAAGTTAGGATCCTCAAAACCTAATGCTAAAATTACTATCAGCCCCGTGGGCATCACAAATCCAAACCCTAATGCACAGTATCTAGAATCCACATCCAATGTAGGATCCTTAAATCCCAATACTGGAAATACTTCAAGCCTAGTGGGCATCCCAAAGACAAACCCTAATGCTGAAGAACTTAGGAAGAAAGTTGAGGCATTGGAAAATAAAAAATCTTATCTCCCTAACATCATCACTAAGAGCCAAGTGAATCCTACTCAAGTGTCATCTTGCAGACCAGGGGAATACAGGAAAAAAGGAGAATATTTGGATGTAGGGGTGGAGATATGTGAAAATATTTAGACTGAGGAATATGGCAGTCTGGTTATGCAACAAATTACCTCCCCCTAGTTTAGTCCTAAACAAACCAGGAGCATTGTGAAGTCTCCTATAGATTTTTGCAGTGAAAAAATAAGAGGGAGAATATCAAATGCTGAGCATAAAAAAATTAAAACTGATAATGACATTGCCAATGGAAAACAGAGAACCTTGTTTCAACAGGTTATTCCAGTTTATGAAGACAGAAAATTAGGAAAAACCCCTCAAGGGAGGGGGAAAGGAAGATATCCCAAAAAATCAAAATGAAGTTCCTCTCATGGAACGTGAGAGGCTTCAATGGCCTGCCCAAACACAGGGAAGTTAGTGTAATAAGAAATCAAGTGAGTCCAACTATTATCATGTTGCAAGAAACAAAAAATTATGAGATTCAGTCAAAAAAATAGCAAAAAATTTTTGGAATCAAGGGGAGATGGTTTGTAAATTAGCCAGAGGATCATCTGGAGGCCTTATGACTTTGTGGGATCCTCGGATAGTAGAAGGCACCATTATTTAGAAATATGATAGGGTTCTTAGTGTTTTATTTAAGGAAATAAACAACAATAGGTCATGGATCCTTTTAAATATTTATTTCCTGACTTCAATTCAAGGGAGAGCTCTACTGTGGGAGTACTTAGGCAATCTGAGTGAAATCTTCCATAATGTCCCCTAGATTTTGGCTAGGGATTTTAACACTCCTATTTACCCTTCAAATAAAATGGGTGGAAATGGATCACCTACCAGGAGCATGGATGAGTTCAATGACTTTGTGAACTCCAACATGTTGATGGATGTAAAACTTAGAGGAGCGAATTATACCTAGAGAAATCGGCAGATAGGGTGTCATCTCATTCAAGAAAGGCTTGATAGGTGTTTTCTATCAAAGGAGGCTACAAATTTGTTTGATGATTCTACCCTACAAGCCCTTCATAAAATTGCCTCTGATCATAATCCTATTTTGTTGGAGATCCCTAACTCTTTGTACTTTAAGAAACCTTTCAGATTTCAAACTATGTGGATCAAACATTCCAGTTTCAGATATAACTTAAGTCAGTGATGGCAACAGCCTATCAGGGGTAGTGCAAATTTTAAACTTGCTAGCAAATTAAAGTTTGTTAAGGAAAAGCTTCGAAATTGGAATAAAGAGGTCTTTGGGAACCTCTTTGAAAATAAAAAATAGGTTATTGAAAGTTTGAAGATAATTGATCAGAGGATACAACATGGTGATGTTGATGGAACTACTAGGCAAGAGGAACGAACAAAACTAGTAGAGTTTCATAACATTTTGGCCTATGAGAAAATCTATTTGAGGCAAAAATCAAGGGCTCTTTGGTTGAAATATGGAGATTCAAATTCCAAGTTTTTTCACGTCACCACACTTAGAAACATAAGCAATATCAAGATAATTTTTTTTTAAAAAGTAGATGGTTCTATTACCCAAGATTTAACAGAAATCAGAAAGGAGGTAGTAACTTATTTCAATTCTATCCTTGGTCAGGAATCGCAGTGCAATGAGGAGGAAAAAAATATTCTCTTGCAATCCATTCCTAGAATAATAAATGAGGATATCAACCTTAAGATTCTACCTCCATTTTTTGATGAGGAAATTAAGGAAGCCTTGTTTAGCATGGAGCCAGACAAAGCCCTGGGACTCGATGGCTTTCCCCATCGTTTCTATCAAGATTTTTGGGACATTGTAAGTGAGGATGTAATTTCTACTGTCAGAGAATTCCAAGCAAGCAATCATATCCCAAAAGGTATCAAATCTAATTTTATTTCTCTAATTCCTAAGAAGCAAACCCCTGAATCTATGGCTGACTTTAGGCCAATCAGTCTGTGCAATGTTTCTTACAATATCCTAACTAAATCCATTGCAAATAGAATGAGAGATATTCTACCCCACATCATAGATCCATGCCAAGGAAGCTTTGTCCAGGGCAGGTCAATCTTGGATGGAGTTATCATAGTTCATGAAGCTCTACACTCTGCTCATAAGACTAACAGGTCTATTTTTTCCCTCAAGCTTGATATGAACAAAGCATTTGACAAGCTAAATTGGGACTTTCTGATTGTTGTCCTCCTTAAGTTTGGTTTTCACCACCAATGGGTTAATTTTATCAAAGAATGTATTTCTAAAGAATGGTTCTCGATTCTAGTTAATGGAACAACTGTTGGTTACTTTCAAAGTCGCATAGGAATTTGGCAGGGGGACCCTATCAGCCCCATGTTATTCATCATTATGGCAAAAGCTTTAGGAAAAAGCATTAAAAATGCTTACAATTCAAGGCTAATATCGGGAATCAAGGCAACATATTTCACTAGGGCTATTTCTCACCAACAATTCATCAATGATACCCTTATATTGACTAAGGCATTAGTGGTTGAGGCCAAAATAATTAAATACATCCTGCAACTCTACGAGGACACTGCTAGTCAAAAAGTTAATTTTAGTAAAAATAAGTTATATTTCTTGAACACCCCCATTCAGAGGCAAGGAAGGATTGAAAATTTTTTAGGGTGTGATATAGCAAATCTCCCCACTTCGTATCTTGGTATCCTTCTTTTTATTGGTTCTCCGAGAGAGTCAATGTGGGACAGGGTTATTGAAATAATTCAAAAAAACTTGCTAGATGGAAAGGTCATCTTCTATCTCAAGCAGGAAAGCTGACCCTCACTAAGGCCTCTCTTTAGAGCATTCCAGTCTATTTCCTCTCCATTTTCAAAGCCCTTATGAAGGTTTTCCAAAAAATTGAGAAACTCCAAAAAGAATTTTTATGGACTGGATCAGAGGAGAAAAAAAGGATACACCTTGTAGGATGGACCAAAGTGTGCAGACCCAGGGAAAATGGGGGCTTAGGTCTAAGGATAATTGCTCATATAAATTTAGCTTTACTAGCTAAGCAGACATGGCGTCTCATTTCTAGTGAAGAAAATGAATGGACAGCTATCATCAAATGCAAGTATCTTCAAAATATGGAATTTCTAAGTGACTCATTTCCAATTAGAGGTTCTGCTTTTTGGAAGAAAACTCTTAATTGTAAGGAAATCATCAAAAAAGGTTTAAAATGGGTTTTAGGAAATGTTGAGAGGATAAATTACTAGAATGACAGGTGGGATAAGGATGAACGACTGACGCAATATCCTAACTTAGCCCGAATCAAAGATATCATAGAAGAACTCATTGGTAGAAAAGTCTTTGATTAAATGGTTGAGGACAGAAGTAGAATGAAGTGGAAACAAATAAGAATTTAGGTATTTCAAGCGGAATCAAATGATCTTTGTAACATTCTCGGGTAACAGTTTATCCCCATGAGACCCAAGGAAGATCAAGTGACCTAGGCTCCTACGAAAAAGGGCAGTTCACTATTAAATCAACTTACAAGCTTTTGCTTGATGACGAGGATTTTGTCCTCCAAAAGGACTTAGTTTGGATAAAAAATTTAATTCCAAAAATTGTAGTCTTTTCATGGCTGGTTATCCAAGGAAGAATTCTAACCATTGATAATATGATGCGTAAAGGTATTTGTATCACTAATCGTTGTTATATGTGCAGGGCTAATTGGGAGACCATTTATCACATTTTCCTTGAGTGCCCTTTTTCCTTGACTATCCTAAGTGGGGTTTTTCAGGCCTTCAATATTTCATGGGTTAAACCAGCCATCGTACTTGATTTGTTCATCCAGTGGCCTTGTCCCTTTTCAAGAAAAATACTTAGATACATGTGGAAAATTTGTCTCAATAACTATCTTTGTTAGGTGTGGTTAGAAGGGAACCATAGAGTATTTAATGAGTCTATCCATGATCATCAAACTATCATTGCTAGGATCCTATCCTTTGCCAATGATAATGTAAACCTTATCCCTTTTGATAGATGTAAACCTCATCTGCAAGAGACCATAATTGCTCAATTTTTAAGCTTAACCTTGTTAGATGAGTCTATTCCTAGGGTAGTCAACCCTAGAGCCAATGTTAAGTGGTATCCACATCCTACGGGTTGGTTTAAGCTTAATTTTTATGGAGCAGCTAAGCAAAATCTTGACAGGGTAGGCACTAGTGGCATTGTGCGAGATCATAATGGGAATATGATGCTTGTATTTTTTGAATATTTGGGAACAAGGACGAACAACGAAGCTAAAGTTAGAGCTATGTGGAGAGGCCTTCAAATGACTCAAGACTTAGAAGGCAATTTTATCATAAAAGGAGACTCTATGCATGTTATAAATCTCCTTAATAATTGGAAAACACCTCCTTGGAGGATTAAAACAATTTTTGAAGAGGCTAGGATCCTTTTCCAGGGAAGACAAGACAAAAAAGCCCAACATGTCTTTCGAGAAGCTAAAAAAATTGCTGATAAGCTGGCCAATTTGGGTGTCGATGGTGATGGACTTTTCAAATGGGAACACGGTATCCTAAGTGAAGTAGAGGAGCTTATTCAATAAGAATGCCAAGAATAATAGTCAAATTTACCAATAGGGAAGGCACTATAAGTTCGAAGGCTAGGAGTATTCCCATCTATTTTTTGAATTGGACTCACAATAAAAATTATCTGAGCTATCAGTCTTCGTGGATGCTACTTGGAAATACCACAAAGACTAATGGAGACAATCACATGTTAGATAACATGGCTCCTAGTCATCTTAGTAATTTGAGGTTGGTTGATAATTATAGGGAAGGAAAGAAACGATAATATAATACTTCAAACCAAAGCCACGTGGACCACCAGATAGCCACCACCATAAATCTAGCCAGCTGGTTCACTTATCTAAGGCTGATTAGCCAAGATAGTATGTGGTACCAAAGCATGTCATATACAGAAGAAAGCAATTACCAAATAATTATTAAGAGTAACCGTCAATACATAGCTTGTGGGAGTTTTTTTCAGTACTCTGCTATGTGTGTCTATAATTTTTTGTTTCTCCATTGTCTCAAGGAAGGGATCCGTGTCTGTTTATTTTTTGTAATTATTATGCATGTGTGTTTTCTCAGGGTATACCCAAAATGTCATATGGGAAGTTTATTTTTGATAAAAGGCTATGTGCCTTACCGGATGTAATGGCTTTGGCGGCATGTAGATTTTACATATATAGGATCCTTAGTAAGGATATGTTCATCAACAACCCTGGGCTGATTTTTGTAAAAGGTTTTGGGTCAACCTGTTAAACCCGGTATTAATGCTATAGTATATTATCTACCGAAAAAAAAATCTCAAAAATATAATAGGTCCCAAATTAAATAAGCCAACAATATTATAGGTCAAAATATCAATATTAAGAGTATAAATATATATGAGCAATCTAATATCTATATCAAAGTCAATATAATACTAAAAATAGCATTCACTTATAATATAAAATATGAGAAATAATAGAACACATGAAAGCAGATGGCGGGAGCGGCAGTAGGAGCGCAGGTTGGAGCAGAAGATGCAGGGCTGGGATCAAATCCAAAGCAGAGCGCAGGTTCCTGGGTGGGCCCGGATCCAGGGTCAGGCTCAGGTACATTCGGGCCTGGGCCTGGTCCAGGCGGATCTATGATAGGGTCAGAAGGGGGTTTCTTGCTCGAGCTGTATGATCGGTTTGGTGGGGTCAAGATCCTGGGCCCGCACCCCCTACTTGGCCTTGATGCATCGGATGGCCTTGGGAAGATGCCCCCTGATCTGGGCAAGGGCATGCCCCAGGAGGGCATAAGCCCTCCTACCAATAGATTTTTGTGGGCTCCAGGAACCCTGCTCAGGCCCTGGGCGTAGGGCTTTCCCTTCAAGGCACCCACATTTCCATCCAGGAGGAGGTTTACACATCCTTGGTTTCTGAATCTTCATCCTCCTTGGTTGGGAAGTTCCTGGGCGGGTGCCCAGACATGGAGACTATCCACAGATGGGCGGATACCAAATGGAAGCTCTCCGGACATATCCAGCTGGTTGCCTTGTCCAGAGGCTTTTTCAGTATCAAACTCAACAACAACGAGGATGCTGAGAAGATCCTATCGGGCAGGCCCTGGTTCCTGGGTCACAAGAGTCTTTTTCTTAGGCATTACGATGCAGATTTCCACCCCAGCACCCAAAGCATCAACTTTTCCCCAATTTGGGTTCGCCTCCCGGACCTTCCCTTTCATATGTGGTGTGAAGACGTTCTAAAGCTCATTGCCCAGTTGGTTGGAGACTTGGTGGAATTTGATCCCGCGACCAAGGCTAGCTCTCGCATGGTGCATGCTAGGTTCTATGCCAATGCCAATCTTGAATCTAATCTCCCTTCATCGGTTACCATCTCTTTTGGGTCCTTCTTTTGGCATCAAACCCTTATCTATGAAAACAAACCTAATTTTTGTACCTCCTATAGATCTCAAGGCCACCTCCCTCACCAATGCCTAGCATCCAGGAAGGCTGAAGGCCCTAATCCCAAACCCTCGTGCAGCTCTGGTCAGGCCCCATCTCGAGATCCCCCTCGTCCTGACCCTAGCACTTCCCACAAGGAGGTCTCCCCTTCGGGCCCTTAGGCCCCCCTTGTTGAGCCCAGTTTAGAGGGTGACCTTTCCCAGATTCCCATTCTCAGCGACCCCTTCGAGGACCCGATCCCAGATCCCCCCTCGCATCCCGTTCTAGCTCCTTCCCCTCAAGCCCCGGCTGCTACCGGGACCTGATCCTCCCCCCCCACCCCCCTCCGCCTCCCCCGGGAATCCTTCTCGAAACCCACCCCCTTGATGTGTGGGTCTGAGTGATCTGATGATGAGACCAAAGGCAGCTCTCCATCCGAGCCCGACGAAGTCAGCCCCAAAATGACCCGGAGCAGGTCCTTTGCCATAGATTTTGGCAACAAATTTAAACGAGGGCAGCCCACCCTATGCGAACAACGATCAAGGATCACGGAGGACAACATTGCTAATGGCTCCTAGACCATGCTATCTGACGTTGGCATGAGCTTTCGTAATGCGAACGACGCCCAATCCAAACCCCCCGTTCAGACAGGAAAGGGGGGCAGGCGACCTCACAAGGGTGCCAAATGAAGCTCATCTCCTGGAACATCAGGGGACTCAATGGAATCCCCAAGAAAAGGATCCTTGGTCAACTTCACAGGGACCACCACCCGTCCTTCATCCTCCTCCAGGAGACCAAGATAGATGACGTCGCTACCTGGAGAATAGCCCATGCTACCTGGTGCAACTGCAAGTTCCTCTCCACCCCTGTGTCTGGCTCAGTCGGGGGCATTATGTGCATGTGGGACCCTCGATCTTTCAAGGGAAGGCTCATTTCTTTGTCGCCCAGGATTATGAAAATTCTGGTCCATTGCCTCAACTCAAAGCGATCGTGGATCCTATCCAATGTTTACACTCCCAACAGTCTTGTTGAGAAAGTAAGGCTTTGGCAGGAAATCAGTTCGATGAGAGAAGCTTTTGCTCCCCTGCCCTGGATCCTGTTTGGGGACTTAAAAAGCCCCCTATTTTCCTCTGACAAGTGCGAGGGCTCGGAGGTCAGAACCAAAAGCATGGATGACTTTGGGGCCTTTATCGCCCACAACGAGCTCATGGATGTTAGCTTGAAGGGAGCCCGGTTCACGTGGTCCAACAAGAGAGCGATACCCAACCACATACAGGTCAGATTGGATAGAGTTTTCTTGTCTAAGGAAGCCCTCCCCATTTTTGCTGATGCCTCCCTGTTGGCCCTCCCCAAAACTGGGTCTGACCACAGCTCCCTCCTCCTCGAGACTGATCATCGCCCCCCTATGAGACCCTTTCGGTTTGAGTCCATGTGGCTCCACCACCCCGACCTCCGAGCCTAGATCGGCTGCTGGTGGGCTCCCCCTGTCCCTGGTTGCCCCGCTGAGCAAGTCTTCCACAAGCTGAGATGCCTCAAAGAGCACCTCAAGGCATGGAACAAAGAAGTGTTTGGTAACATCTTCGAAAGCAAGGAGGCTATAAAAAAAAACTCAAAGAGATTGAGTCCAGATTCCAAGCAGGCTCTCACGAGCCGGGGCTTAGGGAAGAGGAACGCACTGCCCTCAGCGATTATCACAATATCCTAGCCAGGGAAGAAACCTTTTGGAGGCAAAAGCCACATGCTCTATGGATCCAAGATGGTGATGCAAACACCAAGTTATTTCATGCATCGACCCTCCGAAATAGGGGTTCTAACAGAATTGCTAAGCTTGTTGACAGCAATGGCAGTATCATCAACAAGGAGGACATCTGTGCCGAGGCTATCCACTTCTTTCAAGATATCCTTTGTGACAGACCTCCTATGTCCTCAGAGGCAGTCGATTCCCTTCTGGATCACATCCCGATGTCTGTCCCAGCCATGGCTAATGCAAAGCTGGTGCAGGCCCTGTCTGACTTCGAAATCCATGCTGCCACATTTTCCATGAAGGTTGAGGCGGCCTCGGGCCCAGACAATTTTCCTCCCTGCTTCTTCCAGTATTTTTGGGACATTGTTGGCCACGATGTGTGCACTGCCATTCAGGACCTGCAGTTTGCCAGATCCATCCCTAGAGGCATCAATACCACCTTCATAGCCCTGATCTTGAAGACTCAGGCAGCAAGATCTCTGTCAGACTTCCGCCCCATCAGCTTGTGCAATGTCCTCTATAAAATTCTAACTAAAGCCATGACCACCCACCTCAAAGACATCCTTCCCCTGATCATTTCCCCCTGTCAGGGAAGCTCAGTCAAAGGGATGCTGATTACAGATGGGGTCATAATCATGCCTGAGGCCATTCACTCAGCTGTACTATCCAGAAAGGCCCATTTTCTGCTCAAGCTTGATATGAATAAGGCCTTTGATAGGGTCGATTGGAGCTTCCTGTCCAAGGTCCTCCTCAAATTTGGGTTCCACCCCTCCTGGGTCCAACTCATCAACAAGTGCGTGTCCTCCCCCTGGTTCTCAATCCTTGTCAATGGATCCTCGGTCGGGTTCTTCTCCAGTTCTAGAGGTCTCCACCAAGGTGATCCCCTATCCCCAATTCTCTTCATTATCCTAACCGAGGCCCTGGGATGAACCATTTCGAATGTCATGGCTTGCGGTATCATCTCGGGCATCAGGCCGATGTAGGGCCTCCCCCCCGTGTCCCATCAGCAGTTTGTGGATGACACCATTCTTGCTTCCTCGACCTCGATCCCTCAATTCAAGGCCCTCAAGAACATCCTTACCCTGTATGAGGAGGTGGTGGGGTAGAAAATAAACCTTCAAAAAAGCAAGATTTACTTCATCAACACCCCTTGGCTAGGCAACACAGAATCGAGCGGATCCTGGGATGCTCCCCCAGCTCCCTCCCCTCCTCCTACCTCAGGATTCCTCTATTCACAGGAGCATCTTCCAAGGTGCTATGGAATGGGGTGGTTGAGCGTATCCAAAAGAAACTCGCCCCCTAGAAAGGCCACCTTCTATCGCAGGCTAGCAGAGCCACTCTCTTGGCGTCTGTCCTCCAAAGCATTCCGATATACTTCATGTCTGTCTTCAGAATCCCGGCCTCCATCGCTACTCTCATTGAGCAAATTCAAAAACACTTTCTTTGGTCAGTCTATGAAGATAAGAAAAGAATTCCCCTGGTCTCCTGGCCCCTAGTCTGCCGCCCCAAAGGAGAGGGAGGGATCGGGATCAGACAGGTGGTTCCCATGAACAAGGCCCTTCTGTCCAAACATTCCTGGAAGGTTCACACCAACACATCCGATGAATGGGTTTTCATTGTGCGTAGGAAGTACTGCCACAACCACCCCTTCCTCAGGGAAACCCAGCCCCATGATGGATCTGCCTTCTGGAAGGCCCTACTTTCCACCAGAGATATTGTTCAGTAAGGGACCAGATGGATTCTAGGAGATGATGCCAAGATTGACTTCTGGGAGGACAGATGGATTCTTGACGAGGCCCTGAACTCGGCTAGGGAGCTCCTCCTCAAACCTGGGCTTGCGGACCGAGGTCCCAGAGCATCTGACTACATGACCCAGCTCTAGGGGCGGACCATTTGGAAACCCATCCTAAACCCCAGGTTCCCGATCCAAGCTGCCAGACTTCAGCACATCCTTAGTGCGACGGTCATCCCTTCTTTTGGAGACAGTGATAGATGCATGTGGCATGGCTCTCCCATTGGAATTTTTTTAGTCAAGTCTACTTACCATATCCAGAGAACCCCGAGAGCAACCACCTTCCCGACCCAGCTGGTCTGGGCCAAGAATTTGATCCCCAAAATTAGCCATTTTGTTTGAGCAGCCATCCAAAATAGAATCCTCACAATCGAAAATTTGATCAAGAGAGGCTTCCAGATCCCCAACAGATGCTTCCTCTGTCGGGCCGCCTGGGAGTCAACCAACCACCTTTTCCTAAACTGCTCTTTCTCCTCCGAAGTTCTGGGCCTCATCCTCTCCCATTTCTCCATTCAGTGGGTGGCCCCCAATTCCATTTCTGATCTCCTGTCTCAGTGGCCCACCCCCTTTGCCCATCCCTTTCTCCACTTCCTCTGGAAGGCTTGCCTTCCTCATATGCTTTGGAAAATTTGGCTCAAGTGTAACAGGTGAGCCTTTTCCTCCTCGGATTGCTCCCCCCAGTGGTTAGCAACCAAAGAAGTCTCCTTTGCCACCGAGAATTCCTGCTTCATTCCCCTTTTTGTGGACCCTCGACGTTTGAGCGAAGCCTCCCTGCTCTCCTCCCTCGAAATTCAGCTCTCCCCCCTACTCCCCCTCCTGCCCCCTCCCGACACTCCCTAACCAGGTGGACTTCCCCCTCGGGTGGCTTAAGCTCAATTTCGACGGTGCCTCCAAAGGCAACCCTGGGCCCTCTGGGGTGGGCGGGGTCATCAGAGACTATTCTAGGAATCTGGTCACTGCCTTCGTGGTCCTGCTGGGCAGGCAAACCAACAATTTTGCTGAAGTTTCCGACCTGCTCAGTGGTCTTTCGGCTCTCAGGGGCTCCCCCCCAAAAATCATCATCGAAGGCGATTCCCAAGTTGTGATCAGAGCCACCAGTAAGCCTAATTCCTGTTCCTGGAGATTCCACAATTCCATCTCGGAGGCCCTCTTCATTATTCAGGGCTTCCCCGACCACACCTTTTAGCACGTTTTCAGAGAAGGCAACAGGGCTACTGACATCATGGCAAATATAGCCATTACTATTGAAGAATTTACCACCTGGACCTCACACTTCCCTGCAGGCCTAGTTCAAATTGTGCTGCAGGACCATCTCGACCATGCTACTATCATCGATGTCTAGGCTTCCTCGTGGCAGGGCGATGAAGTCCCCCCAATGTGTGCTTCTGATGACCAGTGCTTCTCACCCCCGTGTTGACCCGTCGACTGGCCACCCTGTATGCGAGGGGATCATATCGATATTCCTCGTGGTGGCCCATGCCCATTGCCTTGTCATATGCCCACGTTGACCAGCTGGCAGCTCTGGAAATCCCATTTATCTTCACATGACGGACCTCCTTGCCCTTCTCGCTTTGATCTATATGACTATGGATTCCCATGCCATGCCAACCCGATCGCGGTCCAGTTCGACACGGTTTTTTCCCAGCGTTCCCCATCTCAGAGTTAAGCATCTGTAACTTTGGCAGTGGCCCTTTCCCATCCTCGCATGTCAGCAGTCTGGCATGCCCCCTTAGCCCCTTCCCTATTGTGTCGCTTCCAGCCATGTGTGCCCCTTTCCAAAGCTGGCGACGCTCCCCCTTCAAAGGCCCCTGCATGGCCTTTATATTCCCCTCACTGTCCCCTGGTCTAGCAATCTCTGCCCCCTCTTTCCCCACCTTGCTAGCTCGGCCCCCATGGCTTCCAAAACTATCTTCCTAGAGCCCCCTGTCCTTGAGTTGAGCAGTCTCGCCCGCTTATTCTTTGACACTAAAAAATTCACCCCATTTTTTAGTAAATTCGTAGGCCATGAGGACGAGATCACCCAGGGTTTCCTGGATATGTGGAACGAAGGCGAGGTCATAGTCAAGGGTCTCCATTTCAAAGTCTCCAAGGATTTCCTCACGGAGGTCCCGGGCTCCACCATGAAGAGAAATGTTACGTTGTCAGGCGTGACAAACACAATTGGGAAGAGGAGCTCTCCCGCTTCCTAGACCATCAGTGGGACAAAGCAAACCTGCTCTGCTATCACCTCTCGGCACCTTTCAACGAAGCCATCGTCTCGATAATGCAATACATTACCTATGACAATCCAAAGTAGTGACTATATAGCTTTCATTTAATCTACTTCAATCATCTTCGAGGAGAAACCCTCATCAACACTCCGTGTTTCCTCTTCTACTCCCTGGGTTTGACCATTGATCGTGCTCGTAGGAACCATTCCCGACCCATGCACTAGGGGCTCATGGATGTCCTCTATAGGCATGCCCTGGCCAACCAACCCCAGCTGCACAGCATTCCCCCCCTCTCTTCTGTCCCGCCCCCTGAAGAAGACATTTCTCCCACTGGATCCCCTATCGCCAAGGGCTCCCCCATTCCTGACGATTCCTCTTCCCTGAAGAATCACAGGCCTACCCGCAAATGTAGGGCATCGGGAAAAGGCCCAGACGAGGCCCTGCCTCCTAGCTCTGGCCGCAAAAAGGCATCCCCTGGGCCCAGTTGGGCTGTGGGAAGCTCCAAGAACGTTAAATCAGAGATCTCAAAGCCCATTGTGATCAGCTCCGAGTCTGACGATAAACTACAAAATCTGGCACTTAGAGGGCTCTTGGAAACAACGATCGGTTCCCTCAACACTACTGCCCAAGCTGCTACTCATGCCACCAAGGCTTTGTCCGAGCTCTATCACAAGCTGGAGGAAAGCTCTGCCAAGGTTCAGCGACAGTCCGAGCGGGCTGAGGACGGCTCAGGGCCCAGCTAGCTAGGCCCACCTGGCCTTTGTCATTTCATTGAGTCTTGGTTTTTGAGGATGTTGGTTTCTATGGTGAATCTCGATTTTGTGAAAGTTTTTTGTGGCTTTTTGTTTTCTGTAGTATCCAGGGCCCCGGGGCTGGGACGATCTTTCTGTTTTATTTTTCAATGCTTTGGCTACTATTGTAATTAAGGTTTTGGGATCCTATTCAAAAAACCCGCTGTAAATAATCTGTTACCTATCAAAAAAAATAATATAAAATATGAATGTAAATGGCCAAAATCATTCATGTACATGCATTAAGAATACTTACAATATTAATTGCTCAAAAATATGTAAACAAGCTTTATTATCCTTTTTCTCATGTTACTTGTGTTTTCTCATGTTCCATTGTATGGAGCTTTATCTCCATAATATAAACATAGTAATGTGACTTTTCAATACTTGTCTATTGCACTCCTCACATATCTGGGAGATGTGACCTTTCCTATTCTTGACCTTTGTCTTCTCATCTTGCCACTTGTATACTAGACCCTTCACTCTCTTCTTACATGCATACTTGACTCTATGACACTTGTACACTTCTACATGACTCTTACTCTACATGCACTCCTAATACAAGACACTTGTGCACATTCTCTCAATACTTGCACTCTTTCTTACATGACACTTGTACATTTCTTGCACATGGAGACTTACATTAAAGGGAAATATAAATCGCTCATCTAAACTATAGACTCAACCTTAATCTATTACATATTTACGTTTGTACCATAAAGGTACAATGAGGGTACATTTACATGTACAAAATAATGTAATATTATCCAACAATATCTATGATAATTTATTCTTTTAATATTTTTTATTTTTGCTTTAAGCAGTGTCTTTTTGTTAGGCTTGAAGTTGTTTGGTATAATCAGTAATTGAGGTGTTATCTATTAGGCTTGATATTGTTTGGAATTATTTGATTGGGTTGCTTAGAATGTCAAATGTAATTTTTGTGCTTAATGCATTTATTTATAGCTTTCATTGAATAGTATGTTAGGCTTTGCTTGTACTAGTTAGTCGATGCTTATGCAACTAGAGAAATACTTGTTGGTCATGAATCTGCCTAAGTACATAATATATGTGCACCCTAGACCTTGTATCGCTCCAAATTTTTCGCATCCCTACCTTCAGGCTATAGGATCCACGCCCGAAAGGAGGATGGGAAAAGGATGGTGCGGTACCTCGGACTGAGAGGACTTTGCGAAGGTCCCGCCTCTCAAGGGAGGTGTATTTTGGTGATTTTTCGACGGATGGTGGGTTTACCAGGAAAAATTTGGCGGTAGTTTCCACGCCTAGGTTTTGGAATGTGTTTTGATGTGTTCGTTTTAATCTTAAGCATTCAATTCCTAGGTTTGGCCGAATGAATCTAAACTAAACTACATGAAAATGCAACTTTCATGAATACAACAAACAAATTTGAAAACAGAAAATAGAGAATTTTATAGAATGACAATGAAGAATACCTGATCCGGATGTCTGAAGAAGATTCTGACGTTTGAAGCAGTCTGGATCGCCTGTAATGTGACAGAATCGCCTGCAATCTAACAGAGTCGTCTGAAACTGACAGAATCGTCTGAGATCTGACGAATTCATCAGATGAATTTGTTAGAGACCTACAAAATAGAAAATAGATGCAAAATACAAGAAATTCTACTGTGCTAACAGAGGCAAATCAGACCAAATAATAAAATGAATACTGAGCAATAGTTTAAAACAACAATCCTAGCCAATTTATGTATTTTAACAACAAATCATGAACTTAATGTGCAATCTAAGCTAAATGGGTGAACTCCAAATGCAAAATAATATAAACACTGAGTAAATGATCTAATTTGTAGCATAAAATGACAAAAAAAAAGGTTGAGAAAAGCAAACTCCAAGCACTGATTGCCTCGATGTGGACTGCAGTCAAGATCGTCTCGCATCAGTATGAAATCGTCTCGCATTTGACGGGATCGCCTCCGATCTAAACAGGTTCGTTGGCGACAATGGA
The DNA here is from genome assembly GCA_028583015.1 of Wollemia nobilis. Taxonomy (NCBI): domain Eukaryota; kingdom Viridiplantae; phylum Streptophyta; class Pinopsida; order Araucariales; family Araucariaceae; genus Wollemia; species Wollemia nobilis. Next base: position 1,000,258 of record JAQPPZ010001711.1, on the reverse strand, counting down.
TGCTGGCTCCGGCTGAAAATCAGTGATGTTCCTGCAACAAAATTGCTATGGGACTAGTGCAAAAGCAAGATTAGGATGTTTTGACGCAGAGGGAATCACTTTGCAGAAAATTTCAGCCAGGGGTTGGGGAGGGAAAATCTTAGAGATTAAATAGGCTTAGGGGGAGTAGTTAGGAGGTTGGAGATCATCCCAATTTGGGAGATCTCCAACGGGGGAGGGTCCCAATGGTGCAGACACGCTTCTGCCCAGATTGGAGACCCGTTGGAACAGATTCCAACTATGCAAATTCAGTTTTGTGACAAGATCGTCTGGACGTCCTAGTCTAGACGAAATCGTCAAATCTGGGGCGATATCGTCTGATCGGCGATGATATCATCAAACGGTCAAAACAACCTCTAAAAATGGCGTAGAAAAGGGGGAAACGGATTTCTCGGTGGTTAACGGGTGGTTTGGGAGGTTAAATTTGAATTTAAAATTATTTACTAAGGTGAATGTAAATTTTATAATTTTACTGCGCCAATTTTAGGGTGCTACATTTTGCCCCCTCTTTAGCAAATTTTCCGAAGAAAATGCGTTAAAGATGAGTTCTTCTCGATCTACGAGAAAGCAAAAATTATTCCCATTTTTAGGTGACGATTCTTGGTCGAATCGTACGACAGCTTACTATGGTGCCCCCTCCGTGTTTTTACCCAAATCGAATGTTTGAGGTAAAAACGAAAAGCAAAAAATTATTGTTGAATAAAATTAAGAAAAATAGGGTAAAACCCTAATTCATTTTTACTGTTTTTATAGCTCTGAAGAAAAATGGTGGAGACAACGCACAGATCGACAGAAGTCCGGCGTGGTCTACGGGTAAGAGTCTAAACTTAGTTTAGAATGCTTTAATTTGATTTTTACATGCTTTTTAGGTAGATTTTAGATGAATTTTGAGCATGTTAGATCACATGCTTTTTAGCGTACTGTTTATTAGCTATTAGCTATTTGTATTTATTTCAAATAGCTAATAGCGCTACAAGGCTGTGTCGCGCGTGACCACCCCCCCCCACCGAAATATTTTTTATTTCGAAAAAAAAAAAAGAAGACAGAACGGTGGAGAACGCAGCAGCAGACAGGAAGCAGACGTGGACGGACTGCAGTTGCGCGGTGAGTTTTTTTTTTTAAAAACACGGAGAGCACTGGGAAGCAGCATCGCGTGGCCCAGCAAGGCCGCAGCAGAGGAGGAGGAGCATTCGGGTATTGAAAAAGGAGGGGCTTCGCTGATCCTTTCGGATCAGCCCGCTGGCTCACGTGGTCGTGAGCCGTGCGGTAAGGCTCAGGGAGCCTGCAGGTCGGGGGTTCAAATCCCGCCGACTCCCCCAAGGTATAAATTTTTTTTTCAAACGTTTTTTAATTATTATTATTTTTAGTTAAATTTTTTAATTTTAATTTATTTTTTAATAGTTTTTTAAACTTTATAAATTAAAATTTATTTTTTAAAGTTTTAAAAACTATATAAATTAAAATTATTATTTTTTAACTTTAAATAAATAATAATTATTAAAATGCTTTGTTAAAGAAAGCCTTTTAAGGGGGGATATTTTTTCAAAAAATCAAAGGGGGATTGTGAGTAATTTTTTTGAAAAATAGCAATTTGGCATTGTAAAAGGTGCATTTTTGGCTGTGACCGACACCTAGTGGGTTATTCTTGTGGGCATTTTTTTTTGTTGTATGTTGCATATTTCATTTTTGCACTATAACATTAAAAATTAAAATCAAACACTCCCTAAGTCCCCGGAATAATTAAAACCCATCCGTGCAATTTTATTGCACTCTGCAGTGCTCGGTATTTGTGATACCTGCGGCCAGCACTTACGAGTAAAGCTGTCGTGATTTGGCTACTGTATCCGCCGCCTAATATAGCTGCTACAACAACGTCTGAGCTTGTTCTCTATAAATCGTCGGGGAGAGATAAGTTTGCCATTTTTTGCATTTTTTTACTCCATCCACTACCCTTTATCGCACTTGTGTTTAAGCGTAAATCCTGACGAAGTATTCTTCATAGTGTTTAGGGGAAGTTACGCCCCACGCATGAGAAGAATCTTCTATGGTAGGTGCCATCAACAAGGCGATTCCCTTTCAATACCGCTTATGTTCCACGTATCGTATGATCTCTAAAACTCACCTATAGTCTCCCTCACGTAAGGGCGGGTGATTTTTGTTGATCTTTCTAAATACCTATAGTTTCCCTCACGTAAGGGCGGGTATTTTGTATGGTATATTGGCCTAGCAAAAGGTATATCGAAAGGGTGACCAATTGGTGATATAAGGAACCTTCACTATGGCCGCTGTTGCAAAGTTGATGACTGATCCGCATCAGTTATTGAAAGGTCCAAATTATACACCATGGAAACATAAGATGAAGGCAATTATCCAAATGGAAGATTTGTGGGATATTGTTACTCGTAGTAGCAACTAGGCCTTCACCAAAAGCAGGATCCATAGGTCCTTCCACAGATCAGATAGCTTTTGACAAGAAAGACAGTCGAGCAAAGGTGCTCATTTTGTTTGCTATTTCAGATGAAGTGCAACCTCATATAGCTGACAAAGCAAGTGGTAAAGAGGCATGGGATGCCCTTAGAACCATCTATGAGGGAAAGAATGAATCCACCATTCTTCATCTTCAACAACAACTTCATAACCTGAGTTTGAGGCAGGGTGAAATAGTTGAACTCTTTCTGTGCAGAGTGTCTGAGTTGAAAGAGAAATTGAGTTCTTTGGGAGATACTGTGGATGAAAAGCTTCTCATTTCACTTGTGATGAGAGCTTTACCTTCTTCATTTGATATGTTGATAACCTCCATCCAAGTGTCTCAACGACAAATTACCTACATCGAGTTGGTCAATCTGCTTCAACAACAGGAGGCACGCCAACTTCACAAGGATGATTCTTCCAATACAACCCTATACACCAACAAGCAGGGTTCTAGGAAGAAAGGTAATGGGCAAAAAGGAGGCAACTTTCAGAAAGGAGGAAATTCTCAATAGGATACGAAAGGAAAAGGCAAACAACCTCAACAGAAGAAGAGGTGGTGCAAGATCTATGAGAAAGACAACCATGACACCAACAGGTGTTGGCATAAGAACAAGTAGAAAGGCAAAAACAAACCACAAAATAAAAATAAGCAACCCCAGGTGAATGTTGCTGTTGAAGAATCTGAATCAGATTCTGAATGGGCACACAAGGTGCTCATGACTACCATATATTCCTCACAGAGGGATCCTGTTTGGTATGTCGATTCTGGAGCTAGCAAACATATGACTGGCAACAGATCATGGTTTGAATCATTTGTGGCCAAAGAGGGCAAACCTATCACCATTGATGATGATAAAACCTACAGGGTTCAGGGAGAGGGTATAGTTTCAGTCACTCTTCCTGATGGCAAGTGTCAGATTGACAAAGTCCTCTATGTTTCAGGATTGGCCAACAATTTGTTGTCAGTGACACAAATCCTGGATAGAAATATGGTTGTCAACTTTCGTGTTGAGAATGGAAAGAAGTGTTGTACCATTACCAGGAAGGGTAAGCAGATTGCAACAACTTCATATAAGCACGACTTATTTGCACTAGATGCTATCTCTACTCCACATGTTTCCATGATTGTCTCTACCAAGGAGGCAACTTCCCTATGGCACAAGAGATATGGGCATCTTAGTTCTAGCTACTTACTTGAGCTCAGCAAGTATGAGATGGTAAAGGGTCTTCCTTCCCTTTCTGCCACATTTCCAGTGTGCTCTGACTGCTGGCGGTGAAAGCGACATAGAGTACCATTTAAGAAGAGCTCTACAAGAGCACGAAAACCTCTGGAGTTAATTCATACCGATCTGTGTAGTCCTTTCACACCTAACAGTTGTGGAGGGAAGAGGTACTTTCAGTTATTCATAGATGACTACTCACGAAATATGTGGGTTTTCTTTCTCCAACTGAAATCTGAAGCTTTCGCATTCTTCCAACAGTTCAAGAAATCCGTTGAGGAGTCAGGAGATTCTATTAAAACCCTCCACTCAGATCGAGGGGGAGAGTTTACCTCTAATGAAATTTTAGCATTCCTAGATAAGCATGGAATCAAGAGACAGTTAACAACTGCCTATACTCCTCAGCAAAATGGAGTTGCTGAGAGAAGGAACCATTCTATCATGGAAATGGTTCGTTGTATGCTCACAGGAGCTACTCTTGGGCAAAAATATTGGGCAGAAGCTATCACCACTGTAGTGTATCTGTTGAATAGGGCACCCACAAAGGCCCTAAAAGGAATGACTCCACAGGAAGCATGGAGTGGTCGAAAACCCTCCATATCTCATCTACGTATTTTCGGATGTCACGCTTTCATGCACATACCGAAAGAGAAAAGGAAGAAGCTAGATGAGAAAACACAGAGATGTATTTTTCTTGGTTATGATGAGCACTCTAAAGGATATCGTTTGATAGATCCTTTGACCAAGAAAATTCATATCAACGAGAGATGTTGTCTTTGATGAAGCTTTCACATCACATAGCACATCTAAAGTACACCAAGATATTGTGGAAACTAAGGAAGAGAAGATTCCTTCGTCAACACAGACAGGAGGTCCTTCTACATCTTCTTCACCACCATCAAAGAAGAATCCTAAATGGTGTACAAATACAATCAGAGACGCAAATTTATCCACTCCTCCCAATTTGAATTTGGATAGACCTCGTACACACAGTATGGCTCAAAAGGAAAAAGAAGCCAAAGAAACTGGTGAGGTTGATGATCTTTGTCAATCTTTTGAGGAACTTTCTGTAACTCCAAGTACAAAAGTTGAGGATATGGATATTGATGATGACAGGGCATTCATGTCTACCATAGATGGTCTTGAACCTGCATCAGTGCAAGATGCTCTTAGTGAGCCTCAGTGGAAGGCCGCTATGGATACAAAGTATGAGTCTTTGATGAAAAATAAAACTTGGAAGCTTGTTGATCTGTCGCATGGAAAGAAACCCATTGGCTGCAAATGGGTATATAAAGTCAAGTACAAGGCAAATGGAACAATTGATAAGCATAAGGCCCGTCTTGTTGCAAAGGGCTATGCTAAAAAAGAAGGCATTGACTACGAGGAAACTTTTGCACCTACTGCTCGGATGACCACAATTCGGGTTATGTGTGCTATGGCAGCACAATATGGGTGGAAAGTTCACCAGATGGATGTCAAAAGTGCCTTTCTAAATGGTGATCTCCAAGAAGAAGTCTATATGACTCAGCCTAAAGGATTTGAAGTGGAAGGCCAAAAGCAAAAAGTTTGCAAATTGGTCAAATCTTTGTATGGTCTGAAACAAGCTCCTCGAGCTTGGTATATAAAAATGGACAATCACCTTATGCAACATGGATTTAAGAGATGTCCGTCAGATGCAAACCTCTATTTCAAGAAATAGGGTTCTGAGATAGTGTTGCTTGTACTCTATGTGGATGATCTGCTCATTACAGGGAGTTCAAAAACTATGATCTCTACTGTCAAAAGAAACTTGTGCAAATATTTTGAGATGACAGATCTCGGACTTCTCCATTATTGTCTTGGTCTGGAATTTAGCCAAAAGGAGCACTCCATCAAAGTGTCTCAGAAAAAATATGCCAAGACATTGCTGGATAAATATCGCATGACTGATTGCAAGCCAATGGCAACTTCGATGGAGAATGGACTTCAGTTATCACGATATGATGATTCACCTCAGGTAGATGGTACTCTCTATCGACAGTTGATTGGGAGTCTCATTTATCTAACCAATACTAGGCTAGATCTCGTATTTGCTGTCAAATATCTTTCGAGGTTCATGCAGGAGCCTAAGACCACTCATTGGAAAGTAGCAAAACGTGTTCTTCACTATGTCCGTGGTACTATGGAATATGGCCTAGAATACAAGAGGAACAACAAATTCTTCTTGCAAGGATACACGGACTCCGACTATGCCGGATCATTTGATGATCACAAGTCAACTTCTGGATACATTTTTCATCTGGGATCCGGTCCTGTCTCTTGGCACAACAAGAAGCAACAGTGGTTGCTATTTCATCAAAAGAGGCAGAATATCGCGCCGCACGTGAAGCCATGTGCGAAGTGATATTGTTACGTCGCATTCGACAAGTATGGGCCATCCATAAAAATCTCCAATACACTTGTTTTGCGACAATCAGGGTGTTCTGAACCTCGTCAAGAATCCAGTGCATCATGAAAGAACAAAGCACATTGACACACAATGTCATTTCATTCGAGATGAAGTTCCAAAGCACCGAATTCAGCTTCAACACATTCCCACCGATGCTCAAGTTGTAGACATTTTCACTAAGGCACTTGGACGTGTCAAATTTGAATTGTTTCGTAGCTCACTTTGTATTGCAAAATGATGTAAGGGGATGTTAGTATAGCTATTAGTTATTACATTACCCAATATTTAATAAAGGGGATGTTAGCTGTTTTTAGCTATTACTATTAGCTTTTGTCTTTTTTCTTTATTAGAATTTGTTCTGTTACACTCCGTAGATTAGTTGCGTGACTATTCCTGGATGTAACATTATTTATTTCGCTACTGAATAATGAAAAACTAATGCATATTTCATTTCATCGACGTCGTCGGGATGAAATCGTCCCGATTTCGACGAAATCGTCTCAATTTCGGCAATTTCGCCCGAGGGTGAAATCGTCGAAAGGGGGACGATTTCATCAAATTAGAGACGATTTCGAACTGCAAAATCGGAGACGATTATGCTCAAATTTGGGACGATATCGTCCAATAGTGGGCGATATCATCAATTGTACAAAATTGAATTTTTAATTTGCATTATTGATTACTTGAATTATTGATTAATGATTGTTTATTGTTTATGTTGCGTATGTTGCAGAGAGGATTGCTAAAAAGCAGAGAATGGAAATATGGAGGATTGAGAGATGACTTGGCCGCTCTGACATAGGCAGAGCAAGATCTGCTGGCATAGGTCGTCTTACTGCATGTGGCAAAGATGCCACAAGTATCTACAGACATGGGGATTCTAACAGCCCTAGCAGAGAGATGGTATCCGGGTTCTTCCTATTTTCGATTACCGACAGGGGAGATGACTCCCACACTAGAGGACGTATTGAGGATTCTGAGAATCCCCATACAAGGATGGATGATCACTCCTATGGCCAATCAGGGCCACGCTATGGGACGACTGTGTGGTGACCCGAGATTTGCCTTGAAGAAGGGTGGAGTGAATATCAAGGCACTACGCCAGATGCCTGGGGCATCTAGACTCACACAAGTACTAGCTGGAGTGGTTGGTGGACTTCTACTGTGCCACCAGAGCGGGTGCAGGGTACCATGGATGCTCATAGATGTGATCTGTGATATGCGGGACCATGGGTACAGGTTTTGCTAGGGCAGCTTTGTTCTATGCCAGTTGTACAGGATCCTGTATGGGGTCGTGTACAAGGGCGGGCGATGTCTGGTGATGACATCGCTCCTATAGGTTTGGTGCTGGGAGCACATTGCGGTGCGAAGGCCGGTAGGGCTTCCATTGATAGGGATTGACAGGGAGAGGCCCCGAGTCTTCTACTGGTGGCTCCGGAGAGGGTCACAGTGACGGATCGACCTGTCGATGTCCCGGAGACTCTCTGGATGATTTGGTACCAGACCAGATCACCTGGAGGCCATGGAGAGGGCACCCAAGGTGGGCCAAGGATGGACAGGAGCTGGCTCGCATCAGGTGAGTCTGCTGGCTACAGATGGAGAGAGGAGAGGTGGAGCTCCATCGCTATGACCGAGTTTTGAGATAGTTCGGTCTCCAGTAGGGGATCCCATCTCTCAGGGATTACGAGTTTTCCCGGACTATCCGGGATAACACCATAGTTAGCGGGGCTCCTGACATGCAGCGCTTCTGGAGCCAGGACGTAGATGATGCCCCCATCCAACCAGTGGATGGGGACGATGTAGGAGTAGCCGATGGCTATGATGCCTGGTACATAGGCATCCGCCCTCCTCGGATGATGAGGGCACAGGGTCCGATCCATGCGATTGTGCGTCGGATAGGGAGGTGGCACCAGGAAGTGATAGAGGTAGCCCAGGGTCATGACGGGAGGGAGCAGAGGAGGCCACAGGCATAGGAGAGGCCATGACAGTGAGAGAGGAGGGAGGAGAGACCCCCTTCTCCATAGAGAGAGAGGCCACCATCGCCCGATAAGGGCAAGGGTGTCGACACTGGGGAGAGCAGCGAGACAGCGACTCTCCGAGCTGAGGTTGCCCGCTTGCGGGCTCAGGTGCAGACACTATAGGATGAGGCTACATGGCTCAGAGCTTGGGGCGAAGGAGCGAGCACTCAGGATTTAGCACGCGCTATCGCCTAGATCACTTTCTATCAGGCTCTATACTACCAGGCGGTGCCAGCGGAGCAGAGGGTGCCATTACCAGCACACATTATAGAGCCTATCATGATGGGGTCATCTAGGACATCATCACGATTGGCATCCCAAACTCACGGCACCACACGAAATGTGATGGGGCCACCTCCTCCACCTCAGGGGGGGAGGAGATGAGGCTGAGAGCTCGAGGGGCTCTCGAGACACTAGACAGAGGGTATTTTGATTGAGTATGCCAAGATATGGATTGTGGCATACTAATCTAGTTGATATGATGTACATATATATTTGTGATATATATAGATGAGATATTTTTGATCATATGACTTATTTGTGTTATGTGTACATTGATGATGCTTTTAGATGTTTTAATTGATTGATTTAATATTCATTGAGGATTCATGTAATTATGTCGTTTGGAAATATTATGGTTTGAATGTCATGCTATAAAATTATAAATGAAATAATCTGATGTAACAAAGTGGTTGTTTGTGATGCAATGTGATAAAAATAAAAGAGACTTCTAACAATAATTTCAAAGGACATTGTCGCTATTATAGACCATTTCATGGAGTCGTTGCTCACTCGGTCGTCAAGCTAATCCCATTTATAGAAATATTGTTAAAAAGAAAAGAGTGCTTAAGAGACTGTCTTAAGACTTTGGTGCAATAGTGCAAATGATGATGATGATGATGATGGTTTTGTTTTCAGATTTTCATGAAAAAATATTATGCATGAAATATTGTTTAAAATGATTTTTGCTAGGCATAAATTCCTAAGTGTGATAAATTTTGTGAATAATTCCTTAGGAATTATACCATCATTGCAAAGTTAAAGGTTGACATAATGACATGAAATAATGATAATGTGTTTGCTTATTGAAAAGCAAAATTTGTGTAAATAATGATTTAAGTCATATGGTTTTCATGATTTTGAAGAAATGGGGAATAAAAATTGTTACAATGGTTTGCGCTAGGCATAGAATATGTAGGTATAGACTTATACCATCATCGCGAAAATCAAAAAAAGATAGTTTTATTGCATGGTTGATTTTTTATGAACAGAAAAGATAAAAATGAGGACTTGCGCTAGGCATAAAATTCCAATTTTGGTGTTGGAACTATACCATCGTCGCGAAAGTCAACCGAGATATATATGATTTGATTTGATGGTAATTTGGAAGAAATTTTTGATTTTTCTAATTATATAGTTGTCTTTGTGAAAAATAATTGTACTTGAAAAAAAAAGAATTATTCCAAACAAGTTGCAAAAATAATATTTCAAAGTATTTTGAAGACAAAAGTTAGATTTATAAGGAATCCCATGTGCATATGTGCATTCATTTCCGATCTTGATTTATCATAATGATAGACAAAATCTCTCAAATACAAATGTGTGTGCAATTGCATTGTTCATTTACCAGTTTTGAGCAAGATACTATGATACAAGTGATTTGAAGAAACCAAATAAGTGTGCATTAACCATGATGTAGATGCATATAACAATACTAGACTACTATGTAGATCAGATTATCAAGAGCTAGCTAATCCATAAGCAGACATAGGTCTGTACAAAAGAAGGTCGCTAATGTGACAGACATATCGCCACGCTAGGAGTTACCCAAGGCCAAGCGGGTTGGGTACAAACCAATTGTTATGGGGCTTACCTCACAGTTTTCGAATAATTGAGAATTCCAGGGATTCAAGCTCATCAACCCTTCTTTTCTTTTCAAAGGGTAGGGAAAGGGATTTTATTGCTTTCTTTTGCTTTCTTTTGAACTTTTCTTATTTTTCTTTTTTTTGTATTTCTTTTGCTTTTGAGATAGTGCTTGGAACATTGCTGAAATAACATTTTTCTTTTCTCTTCTTTCTTTCTTGAACTTTTTTTTCTTTTCTTTTTCTTTGCTAGGGATACTTGCTCGGATTAGCTGTAGAGCAAGGGATTTTTATTCTGGGTAGGGGTGAGCTTGTCCTTTTGCCAATTCTCAAAGATTCTAGACCATGTGCATGATAGGATAGCGAGGGAAACTTTTCACTCAAGAAATCACTTCTACTATGTAGCAAAACATGGAAATTACAAATATAATCATTTTATTGTGGAAAGATGTGTGTGGTTTAAGTAAATAACAAGATCAATTCTCTATGCTCAAACTTTATTTAATTGAATTTTGTGAACTTTGATATAAGAGAGATTAGTAATCATGCCAAATAAAATCAAGATATTTATTTTTGTGAGTGTGCAAGTGAGGGATTCAAAATAAATGCTAATTTATCCAAAATAATTTGAAACATATAACTGCAATAATTGTAAGAAAAATATAGATATAAATAATTTTAAGAAGTTTTGAGAATGTTGACTCTCTCTTTCTTCTGTATATTGTTTTTGGTTTCGAAAGAGTCAAGCATATTGTTGTTTTTATATTTTTTTTTTTTTTTTTTTTTGTTTTTTGTTTTTGAGCAAAAAAATTAACAAGTGCCATAAAAAATACAATAGATAGTTTTTGAAGATTTTTGGAGATTTATGAATGTTTTTGGTGTTTTTGAATTTAAGGTTATGGATTGAAAGAAATACAAGATAGTGAATTTGAATTGAACAAATATATACATGGATGAAATGACCAAGTTTATGCATAGTAACGTTTAAGATGCAAAATATTCATGGGTTCTTTAAGTTCTTTACCATCTAAGGTAGATAATTTATATGCTCCTGATTCAAATTTAGCAATAATAATGTATGGTCCAAGCCAATTGGGCTCGAATTTACCTTTAAGTTCCTTAGTTGCATTAGTATTTTTTTTTGAAGATTTTGAGGATTTTGATTTTTTTGTATTTTGATTTTAATTTATGAATTGAAATTGGTGGTATATACAAGATGATCTATATACACTATACAAGGTTTATTTGAGTATAGCATGTCTAAGGTTGCTTCAAAATCAAAGGAGGTTTTGAAGGATAATCTGGTTGAGGTGAAGGTAAGAATAGAAGGTGATGAATAAAAGGTAGTGATAACAAAAGCTTTGTTATAATGTAGAATAATGTAGAAAAAGATTTGACTTTTATATGTGGAAAATTAATCATGTTACAAAATAAAATGTCAGAAGGATAAGAAGGTTCTTCATTCTTATTATTATCTTCCAAGTCTTGATAAGATGGAGGAAGTATATGTGAAAGATATGCATGAGTGTTATTTGGTAAACAAGGATGATCATATATGGATGAAGAAAAGTGATGGATAAAAAATAATTGTGACAATAGAGAGTGTATAGAACTTGATGTTTCAATCGTTAAATATTCTTCAAATGGTTTTGGGTCACCATGTATGGTAACAATTTTATTTGTAAGTTCAAAATTCAAACATTGGTGAAGAGTGGAAGGGACAACCCTCATCGTATGAATCCAAGGACTTCGGAGAAGTAGGTTGTAAGGTGAAGGACAATATCCTACATAGAATAAAGTATCCAGGATCTTGGATCCAATATTAAGGGGAAGAATTATAGTACCTTGAGCTTCTTGAATTTCATTGTTAAAAGATTTTATAAGAACATTTGATTCATTAATATCTTCTTCCTTTAATTTGAGTTTTTGGAATAATTGATAAGTGCATAAATTAAGAGAGGCGCCATTATCTACCATGATAGTTCTAACAAGTGTTTCTTTACTAGATCTTGTAATGTAAAGATAGGAGTCTTCTTGTGGAGTAGAGGAAGGAATATCCTCATCATAGAATGAAATATGGTTAACCTCAAGAGGGTTTACACCATTAATTATGTTCTTAGAGAAAATATGATGAGGAACAAATTGTTGGCTAGGTATTTTGAACAAAATTTCCTTGTGAGAAATTTGTAATACCTCTAAAAGGGATATCTTCACTTGAGGATTAATCACTTTTGTTGGTTATCAAAGTGGATTTCAGATTGAGATTTTGATTCTAAAGATGATATTTCTATGCTTACATTCCATTTTGGATCATTCTCTAGAGCCAAAGATAGTTTTGAAGGTTGGTCAAATGAGGAATCCATCTCTTGAATATCAGATTGAGTTGATTGAACTTGAGGTTGCTCATTTGTAGTTTTTGTTACAATATTAATAATATCATCATGATGGGACACATTAACATGCAATATTTGATTGGTTTCTTATTGTTGATAATTGAATAGGGGTTCTTGGGAGATCCCCATGTCTTGATTGATTATTGGTATTTGTTGTGTAGGAGTTTGATTGTTTGATGAAGATTTATAGTCAGTTGTAGATTGTAATTCCTTTATATTAAAAAGACCCTTATCAATCAAATCTTGAATTGCACATCTTAAATCTTTATAATTTTGTGTCATATGTCCATCTACTCTATGATATTCACAATGTAACTCGGGTTTAAACCAATCTGATGTGGTGTCAGGTTGTCTTATGGAAGGAAGTTCAATCTTATTTGTGTCAAGTAAATACTTGAGAATTATATCCATTGGTTGATTGAGCTTAGTAAATATACGTGATGAAGGTTTTTGAGAGGTTTTTGATAAATGCCTTAGGAATTTTGTCATAAAAGGACCTAATGGTTTCTCACCTCTACTTTCTTTATTATGGGTAGAATGATGATAGGAATATTGCGAAGTATGAGGTGAGTGCATAGTAGGATTGGGAGAATAAGTATTTTCTTGTTGAAATGGATGTGTTATATTGAAAGAAGAATATTGAAAAGGTGGAGGAGGATTATATGTGGGTTGATAGACATAATATGGATATATGGGAGAATAGATAATATCGTTATGAAGAGGATTGGCAAAGGGATTGTTTTGTTGGGTTATGGATGAAAAATAAGAAGAGTGTGATGGAGGTGGTGTTGAATAGGGATGAGGTTGGTCATAATCAACAAATGTATTTGGCTGAATTCTTCCAACATTAATGATGGGACTCATATTGATTTGAGTAAAAACTCATGGTTTCTTTAGTACTTCTAAAAGTAATATTTAACATCTACTATTTAGAATTGAATCTAAAACATACAAACTTGAAATGATGATTTTGTTTTTTGTTTTTCTTGTATAATATATATATATATATATATATATATATATATATATATTTATATATATATATATATATATATATATATTCGTTTTCAAAAGGTTTAAAATGCATTCACGTCGGGTTCACCAAAATGTATCGCTCCAAATTTTTTGCATCCCTACCTTCAGGCTATAGGATCCGCGCTCGGAAGGAGGATGGGAAAAGGATGGTGCGGTACCTCGGACTGAGAGGACTTTGCGAAGGTCCCGCCTCTCAAGGGAGGTGTATTTTGGTGATTTTTCGATGGATGGTGGGTTCACCAGGAAACATTTGGCGATAGTTTCCACGCCTAGGTTTTGGAATGTGTTTTGATGTGTTCGTTTTAATCTTAAGCATTCAAGTCCTAGGTTTGGCCGAATGAATCTAAACTAAACTACATGAAAATGCAACTTTCATGAATACAAAAAATAGATTTGAAAGCAGAAAACAGAGAATTTTACAGAATGACAATGAAGAATACCTGATCCGAATGTCTGAAGAAGATTTTGACGTTTGAAGCAGTCTGGATCGCCTGTGATCTGACAGAATCGTCTGAAACTGACAGAATCGTCTGAGATCTGACGAATTCATCAGAGACCTGCAAAATAGAAAATAGATGCAAAATACAAGAAATTATACTATGCTAACAGAGGCAAATTACACCAAATAATAAAATGAATATTGAGCAATAGTTTAAAACAACAATCCTAGCCAATTTCTATATTTTAACAACAAATCATGAACTTAATGTGCAATCTAAGCTAAATGGGTGAACTCCAAATGCAAAATAATATAAAAACTGAGTAAATGATCTAATTTGCAGCATAAAATGACAAAGAAAAGGTTGAGAAAAGCAAACTCCAGGCACTGATTGCCTCGATGTGGACTGCAGTCGAGATCGTCTCGCATCAGTACGAAATCATCTCGCATTTGACGGGATCGCCTCCGATCTGAATAGGTTCATCGACGATGATGGATGTTGGCTCTGGCTAAAAATTAGTGATGTACCTGCAACAAAATTGCTATGGGACTAGTGCAAAAGCAATATTAGGATGTTTTGATGTAGAGGGAATCACTTTGCAGAAAATTATCAGCCGAGGGGTTGGGGAGGGAAAATCTTAGAGATTAAATAGGCTTAGGGGGAGTAGTTAGGAGGTTGGAGATCATCCCAATTTGGGAGATCTCCAACGGGGAGGGTCCCAATGGCACGGACACGCTTACGCCAGATTGGAGACCCGTTGGAACAGATTCCAACTATGCAAATTCAGTTTTGTGACAAGATCGTCTGGACGTCCTAGTCCAGATGAAATCGTCAAATCTGGGGCGATATCGTCTGATCGGCGACGATATCGTCAAATGGTCAAAACAACCTCTAAAAATGGCACGGAAAAGGGGGAAACGGATTTCCCGACGGTTAACGGGCGGTTTGGGAGGTTAAATTTGAATTTAAAATTATTTACTAAGGTGAATGTAAATTTTATAATTTTACTGCGCCAATTTTAGGGTGCTACAGACCCGACCAACATTGAAAGATCAAGGGAAAGAGATGTCCTTAAGGATAATCTCCAGAGAAGGCTGGCTCCCATACTAACCTAACAATCAATATAAGCTTAGGTTAACAGAAAGAGGTGGGAAATAATGGAAATAAATGGGAAATATGGCTATGAGCTAGAAACGTAAGGTGGGGATAAACTAGTAGCTAAAATACAAATAAAGTTTTAATCAAAATGTAACAAAAAGGAAAGCATAGGAACCATTCATAGATTGTAGGATAATTTCCAATGAACATTTCAGCATTCAGATCTCTACCAGGAATTAAATTTAGAAATGCAGAATTTAAATTTACCTAAAAAAGATCATGAACTTAACATAAATGAAATGTAAAAAATAATTGCATACAACACTACTCCAGGAACCAGAGCCAAATATTTTTCTATTGATTTAGAGAACTTAAAGTGTTTTTTGGTAGAATGTCTATCCTCCTTCATTACATCAAATTATTAGTATTTATAGAGGATTTTGCCTTTGTAATTAAATGTGCATTAAAAAAAATATTGTCTAGTCAAAGACTAGCAAGAGCAATTCTCTCCTCAACAACAGTGATGATTGAATCAAAACATTCTTCAGTTTGTAGTGATCCCTCTTTCATGGAGAGTGCTTGGGAAATCAACAGATATGGATGATAGGAAAATTATTTTAGGAGTCGGTGCATTGGAACATAGCAATGTTGCTCGAAAATAAATATTTCAAACATAAAATATTGGTTACCTCTTACACCTTGAAACTTTATTTTTTCTAAGAAGACCCACCAAAAATTAACTTGTTTTGAAAAGGAGCAAAATCAGTGGAGGACACCTAAAGAATGAACAGGATCACACCAAAATCAGGGACGTAGTATTTAATCTTGGCCACTCTTCAATGGTTTTTCTAGAAATATTGATTGCATTGTCCTAAGAATTAAATTTCATCAATCTCTAACCTTTCCTGAAAAATATCTACAACAATGGCACATCTGAAAGAAACTTTGTTGAGAAAAAGAGGTAGAAATTTGATTTCGTCTAGGCAATGGGGTGAAAATATTTTTCATTGCAATCATGGGTGAAAATGAAAGTTCATTTGGTATTTTTTCCCATCAATGTATTTTCACCTTCAATTTGGTTAATTGCATCTCGAAATCATATCCTCTCAAAAATTTCACTCCAAAACTTCGTCTTACTTGAATGAGGAGTAAAAAATAAAATTTTGCCCCCAAAGGAGGGCAAAAATAAGTTTCACCCCAAGTTGGTGCAACTTTGACTTTGACCAGCACATGAGGATGCCTTTTTGCTACTTTCGCTCCTAACTTGGGTGCTTTCATTACTTTCGTCCCAACCTGGGTGAAATAATTAAATAAGATAAAAATAAGGCGAAATCACTTGGGGAATGCCTTCATCATCTTCCTTGATTATTTCAGAGCGAGTTTGACTTTAAAGGTGCATTGCTTTCATCCAAAGGCTGCCTGCTTAATGCTTTCACTCCAAAATTGCATTAAATGGAATTTTGCCCAAAAGAAGAGCGAAAATGACTTTTCATCCCTTTATGGGTGACATTGAATTTGACTGATGCCCATTTGTTATTTTCAACCCGAACGTAATTAAAAATAGAAATTCATCCCAAAAAGGGTGAAATCACCTTGAATTGTGCAAGTTCGAGCAACATCATTAAATTTTATCTTTGTGAACTCCCTTCATTTTGTTTGGCAATTTTTTTTCTTGGACCCCACCTTGGGATAAACTTGGGTAAAACTATATTAATGTTGTGTTTTGCCCAATAGATGGGAAAAAGTGATTTTTGCCCCTTCCCTTGGGTGAAAATGTCTTCTCTTTTTCATTTCCAGACAAATTCAAACTTCTTTTAGTGAAAATATTATATTAAAATAACAAAGGCAAAGGGTCAGCAAAATAATAGCACCATTTATTTTTCATACTTAGAATTTTTGCAATAAAAAAATATTAAAATTTTAGTGTGGTAAAATTGCCAACACTTTTGGTGACTCTTGAGGTATTCAGTTTGTCTGGATGTAATCAAACCTAGACCTTCATCCATTGGGCTTAGCTATAACCTTCATTGACTACATTAGATGGTTCTTTTGATTCAGCAGCTTGTTTTTTCTTTGCCTGTGCTTCTTGCTTGGCAAGACTTGCACCGGTAGTCTCATATACTGTAACCACCTCAAGCTAGTAATATTTGTCAATATTCAAAGGATACTAGAGCAAATAAATGATGAAGTGTAACATATGGATGTGGTCCAAAATGATACATATAGCCCTCTGACTCAACTCTATTAGAGATGACTTGATGTAGGTGAGCCTCTTCATGAATGGCAACACCTGATCCTCTATAATTGGCTCCACCTAACCATTAATCTCTGAAGTATCTTTTGCAAACATTTGCTATACTACCTCCAACTCTTTCTTTGGTAAAATCTCCCCCTGATCATTCACGAAGACTAGAAATTTAGCATTAGCTATAGCCTCAAAATAGATGAGCAAAATGCAATGCTCCTATTCAAACACAGTAGCCAGATTTCGGCCCTCTCTAGCCAGCTCCAATATGGAAAAATAATTGTGCAACATAATCCTAGCATTAGACCAAGCTTGATCCATCCTACTCAGTGGCTTGACTTGGAAGTTAGATTGAGCTAACACCTAAATCTTTAGTGCCATATCCAACTTGGGTTCCAGCTACTCAGCATATTGCAAAGTTTGATCACCAATAAAAATTATTATCTAGGCCTCATGAATATACAAAAAAACCAAGAGTACTTTTGTTGCCATTCTTACACAATATTTAGTCAACCAACGGTGAGCTTCCTTGATATTCTCCTTGGAGAATCCCACTTATTGGGTGGCCTTTTTAGCTAGTTGATTTTGCAAAGATTCTAGTTGGGCAATTAATGCCTGAACCTACTATTTTGTTTTTTCTTGTACTTTTTGATGCTCTTTAAATGCCTCCTCCAAGCCTTCTGCCTTCAATCACCAATGCTTTGCCTCTCATCTCTTTGTCTCCTACTATACCCTAATTTCAACTAAAGATTTTTATAACTCAATGATCTTTGTTTCAAACTCAAAAAAGATCTTATAATGCTCATTGTGTAGGTAAAGCGAGCTCATATCCACCTAAATGTTCCCCATATTTTTAGTAGTATCAATATTCGTCAAGTCCTTTATAATGACTTCATAGTCATAATCACGTGGAGCCATTTCTATTTAGGGCTTATGTACCTGGGGGATCATCTTTACAATGTGGAAATCCATAGCTTTGGGGTCAAAAGTGACCTTCTTCAATGTCTTCATTGGAGCTTGAGCTTCTTTTTGCTTATGAATTTTCAGCCACTGTGATGAACTTTGGTAGGCTCAACTTATTTTTTTTGTTATAGGATGCTCTGGCAGAATATCCATATCTGGATTTGGTAGCACCTGTAACTAAAGAAATGAATTAGGGGGAAACAAGTCTACTGAGGGCTTGGCTCGATAAGAGAAGTAGAAAAGAAAATGGTTGGTGGAATGGAAGGAGTTGAGGGAATGGAAGAGAGGGGTTCAACTACTATTAAACTCACTCAAGGAGGAGCTTGTGTACTTATAGCCATGATAAAAACTACAAAAATGGAGGATGAAGGAAGCAAAAATGGATTGGGTCCAAATGCAAAGGAATTAAAAGAAAAGGAAATAGAATAAACGAGAATAGAAGAAGAGGGAGCATTGGTGACTAGGTACTGGGAAACACAAAATTTAAATGGCAGTGGAAAGCATACCAAATGGGGGTGAAATGAAAGAGACAACTGTAAAAAGGGGGCAATAGTCACCGAATTCTCAAAAGTAAGGGAAGAGGGTAGAGGAAATGTACCTTCAAGCTCTAAAATAATTTGAGATGATGATGATGGTAGTTGTGATATTGGCTCTCCTTTGTCTTCTTCCTCCTCCATCTCCTTATATAGATCTATAATTTCCATATGTTGGCCAAGTTTTTCTGCCTGAACCAAAGGAGATTTTTTTGAAACATTAGCTTGTGTGGCTTCAGTTATAGGAGGAGGGTTCACACTAGATGAAGAAACTACACAAGTCCTTGAATTCTTGGATATCTTAGGAAAATAAAGTACCTCATGCTTACTCCTCTTTTTCTTCTGGGGTTGCTCTTTTAGTGATAGCTATTTATCTTCCTCCATAAGTGGTGTTTCCTCAACCACATGTTGCTATCCTTCAACCATGATCTCTTCATTATCAGATCTTTGAAAGCTTTGAGGTATAATTTTAGCAAAAGAGATTGGCTGGTAAATTTCATATTATTCATCATATATGTTTGAAAATGTACCATCCATCGCCAAGCCATAGGCTGACCCAATTTTTCCTTAGTGGGCCCTCATAACCCACTAGTTGGTTATTTTATCCTTAGACCAAGCAGGTAACTGATCCTTCATTTTGGTAAATAATATCGAAGGAGGAATCTAGTTCTTGTGGACTATAGGGTTATACTCAGCCTCCATCTCATAAAATCATGCCATGGTAGGAGTGACATCATTTTTTTGACATGCTGTTAAAGGTCATACCCCTTTAGATTATTTCTTTGTCACTCAATATCTGGTCTGGGACAGAAATGAAAACTTTTTGCTTTAATCAATATCGTAAAATGACCCAAAGGGTCACTTTTCCATTGCTGAGATAACTCCACCATACGAAGGTCATAGAGAGCTTTATTAATCAACTTATTATGGCCAACTTGATCTACTTCAATATCACTGAAGTGAAATGACATGGTGCATGTAGTTTTATTTCCTCAACCTGCCCCATAAACATCATTGATGAAGTCGATATGGTGGATGACTTCCAATGCAAAAAGGTGCCATGTAGTAAAATACAAAAGGAGAAATGGTTTGTCAGTGAAGCCAAAAATTTGTACCAAGACACCTTGCATCAACAAGAAAATATCACCTTTCTCCTTTGCAACAACCTCCTCCCTTATTACCCTTGGCACTCTCTCACATGTCCTAAAAATAAATTTGAGGGTGGGGCCCAAAAAGATACAATTAAAATTATAAAATGACTCCTTCGTAGACAAGATTAGAGTCCACAAATAAAACTAGTAGCTTACTATCTGCCTCATCAACCTGCTTGATGGCTACGAAAAAAAAATGCTGGTGCATGTGGAAGAAGAAATACCAAGCCAAAAATGAAGTGTGTCTGAATGATACTACTTCCTCACTCTACATATTCTCTAACTGCGTGTGCATCCTTCGAGCTATGTAATCCACCCAATCAAA
Organism: Wollemia nobilis; assembly: GCA_028583015.1. Classification (NCBI taxonomy): domain Eukaryota; kingdom Viridiplantae; phylum Streptophyta; class Pinopsida; order Araucariales; family Araucariaceae; genus Wollemia; species Wollemia nobilis. The sequence goes on along the minus strand of JAQPPZ010001711.1, from coordinate 980,036 downwards.
GAAAATAGGATTCATGCTTGCTATCATTGTTGTTGGAACATAAAATTCTACCTGTAAAATGCATTGCACCAGTGTCACTTGCCATTTATGCACCACAAAGTTAGTAAGAAGACCAAAAATCCAAGCCAACATAGAAAACAAGTTAGGACTTTTAAAATCTATCAATGACTTCTATAGAGTTGGCAGTTCTCCAAACTATGGAGTTTTTATCAATTGATTCTCCATGAATAGGTGCAAAATCATGGTCAACTACTATCTCTCCTCCTGCTCCCCGAGATGTAACTTCTTGAACATAAAATCAAAAGGAGGTTTGACCCTGCAAGCGAATTCTTCTTGAACTACATTGAATGAAATACTGAATAATTTATCTCCCTTTTCCTTCTGAACAACTCTTATGAGAGGATTATAAAATTTAGAAATTGCTAGTACCAACTCTGGGTAAGCATGGACTGGTGCACACGCATAGTATGCAATGGTGAACGAGCTTTCTGGTGTCAAGCCTTGTCTGACTGCAACCTCCACATCCTGGCGTAATTTTTCCATGCCCTTGTTGAAAATAACACAGTCACCAATTTGGGCCAATGCATCATAATATGGATCAAGCTCTATATTTTCATTTTTCCTAATTTTTTTAGCTTTCTTGCCTCCTTGCACTTTCTTTTCTTCAACAACTTTCTTTCCCATCTTCGTACAACAAATTTTACCTCAACAATCTAACAAATCTACAACAAAGCAACAATTCAAGAAGTTGAATGATAATCCAACAATGCTCCAAAAATAATTAATCTCAGTATTTTATCTACAAGCTTTTGGTTCACTCTTTTATAACTTTCTCTCATAACTACCCAATTGAATGCAGGTGGTGCTTTTGAGGAATTTGAGTGAACGTGCTCCCTTGGTTCTCTCACCTGGCATACATTTTTATGATAACTGCCATTAACACCTTTTAGCTATAAATATTCCTCAAAATTTGTGCCTAGCCACTTTTTAACTTGAGGGGTGCAATCTGGATATTTAACGACTAACTTAAGGAATGATAAATGCCACGTGTGAGTTTTGGCACTTTTTGAGGGTGAGAACTATTATTTTCGCTGCATTAAGATGCCAAAAATGTCTTCTAGGAATTTTGCCCACAAAATTAATTTGATTTTATGCATTTAACTAAAGTCTGCTATGAAATTAGTGCGGGCCAATGATAAACATCAACCGAGAGCACTTGCTTCGTCGAACACATCAACTGGGGTGAAAATAACCATGCAACTAGCAACTTCATTCAACTAGCACTCTAAAAATGCTCTTCCTTGCTTTGCTTAGTGATATTACATTCTTAAAGAGTCCTTTTTAAGATAATTTATCTTTTTAATTTTGGTCCAAAAAATCTCATTGCTAAAAAGAAAGCTTTTGACTGAGAGTCTTAGCTTGAAAAAGTAAGGCAAAATTATTTTTTCCCCCTTCTGTGCTAAAAATAATCTTGCCCATTGGAGTTTTTGAAAAAACATGTGATTTTTTATTTTCTTGGAGTTTTGCTTCAAAAACATCTTTGGGAGAAATAAATGAGAATTTCACCCCGAAAATAAAAAAAACATGGCGAATCCCATTTTTTGGGTGAAAATAAAAGCTTTCATCTTTTAATTTTGCTTTACTTTTTGCTTTTCTCTTGTATTATTTTCTCCCCCTTTTTTCTTATATCTCCTTTTTTTGGCAATTAAAAAAAAGGGCACTTTTAAAGTAAATCATGCCCTTCGATAAATTTTAAAATTCAACTTTGAATTTGCCTCTGAAATTAATTGCCAAAGAATTGCTTTTTCTAAATTATTTTCACCCACTAGCTAAATGCAATCTTAAAAATGGTATAACTGAGAGATACAAGGAGCGAGCAATGGTTTCAGCGATCGAAGACCAAAACCCTAAGCAGATTTTGCAGGAGGAAGAATCCCAAAATGCCACAATGACGATAGGGTTTTACTGGAGTGCAACTAAAAATGGAGCCTCTCACAACAACATTGAAAGGGGGAAAAAACCTCCTGACAAACTGGGAGGACCAAAAAAATCTTACGCAGAATATCTGCAACAAAATCCTAGACCGCCCCTAACGAATCGATGTATTTCATTCTCCAAGGAAACAATGTGTTGTTACCTAAACACCTCATGGAAGATTATGTATCTCGCAATTCCTTCTCATTAGTGGGAAATTTTGTAGGAGGGCATCCAGACATGGATGCGACTCGACGATGGACTACTTCGAATGGAAAGTTATGGGAAATTTGGATCTTTTGGCAATGACCAAAGGTTTTTTAATGATTCATTTGAATACCCGAAAGGATGCAGAGCATATTATTTCTGGAGCTCCTTGGTTCTTCAGAAGACGAAGCCTGCTCCTAAAGAAATGGAACCCAAATTTTGACCCCGACTCTTAGAACATCAATTTTGCCCCCATTTGGGTCCGCCTCCCCAATCTCCCTACACATTTTTTCTATGAGGATGCTCTCTGAGGTCTGACTAGGGATTTCAGATATTTGGTAGCTATTGACCCAGCTACTTGTGCCAAAATGCACCTAACCCAGGCCTGCATCTGTGTAAATGTGAATCTATAATCACAAATTCCAGATCACCTCAATCTTATATACAAGGATTTCAGGCGAAGGCAACTGTTGATATTAAAAAACAAACCTACTTTTTGTCTAGATTGTTAGTTGTATGGGCACCTCCATTCTCAATGCCCTAAGCACAAAAACCCTAATGAAGGTTCCTAGCCAGGTGGGCATCCACAACCAAGAACCAGTCAGAAGGAAACTAGCAGTCAATGACAAGCCAAGAGGAATGTACAGTAGAACCAGCCGCTTCAAGATCAAGCTCAAGCTCTCCAAAAGGCAAGTTCCTCTTTCACCACTGCTAATAAATTTGATTTACTTAAAGATTCTGGAACCAATGAGTTCTTTGAGTAAGGTGAAATTCATGTCCCTCCATCCATGAAACATATCAATTCCCCTTCGGGGCCCCCTAGCCCCATGCCCATTCAGAATATTCCATGTTCCCCCCTTCAAGAGAAGATCCCCAAGTCCAACAATGTACCCCAGAGCCCACCACAAAAATCCCTTCGACTGTCATTATACACAACCCTGTCCCCACCCCTTAAAGAGTCTAGTTTTTTTACTTCCCCATCCTCCTCTACTGATGTCAATTTTGATAGCGATCAGGCCACCCTAGAATCACCTGACCATCAGAGTCCCAAAAAAACTTGCAACTTCAGAAGGTCCAAAATGGATGTGGTAGCAGATAGAAAGAAAGGTAGGTCTTCCAGCATTGAATGTCAAAATTGGGAAACAACCGAGGATATAGCAAATGGTACACAGAGAACCCTCTTCCAAGAAAATGTCAGTTCTATCAAGGACAAAAACAAAGACCCAAACCTCCTACACAACAAGGCAAAGGGGGCAAGCAAACCTCCAAAATTTATAAATGAAAGCCCTCTCTTGGAATGCGAGAGGACTGAATGGGGCAACCAAGAAGATATTGGCTTCCCATAATTTTTCTCATTCAAGAAACTAAATTGGACAATAAAATTTCACCTAGGATAGCCAAAATCATGTGGAAAAATTGTAATTTTGTCTACTCCCCAGCTTCTGGCACTGCAGGTGGGCTCCTGTGCCTTTGGAACCCATCCATAGTCAAGGGTAGATTCATTTCTAGTAATGATAGGTTGTCTAATATCCCGTTTCACAAACTTAGCTCCCAGACTTCTTGGATTATGTCCAACATTTATGCTCCCAATGTTGCTTTGGGAAGAACAATGTTGTGGATCACCCTCACCTAGATGAGATAGGCCTTTGCCAATATTCCATGGGTTTTGACATGGGATTTTAACTCCCCTCTTCAATTCTATGACAAGAAGAGAGGAAACACAGTTACTAACAAGGATATACAAGACTTGAGATAGTTTGTTGATAGTAATACCCTTATGGATGTTCTAATTCAAGGCCTCAGGTTCACTTGGAGTGACAAACAGATGGGAAAAAATATTATCCAAGAGCACCTTGATCGGGTTTTGCCATACCAAGAAGCCCTCCCCCTCTTCGGTGATGCTAGCCTGAAGGCTCTCTCGAAGATTGGGTCTGATCACAGCCCGATCCTCTTCGAGACTGGTAGCAAGCCTCAGTTCAAGACCCCATTTTTGTTTGAATCCATGTGGACTCACCACCCGAATCTCAAAAATTAGATAACAAAATGGTGGCAGGTAAGCTTTCCAGGGACATCCTCTAACTAGTTTGTGCAAAAACTCAGATGGGTCAAAAGAGAAACCTTTTGAAACATCTTTGAAACTAAGAACATCAAAAATAGATTAGGGAAAATTGAGGATAGTTTTCAAAGAGTCCAGGGTGATGACAGTATCAGAAGTGAAGAGAGGATACTGCTATCTGAATACCATAACACCCTGAGTAAGGAAGAAACCTTTTGGTGCCAAAAATTGAGACAACTCTGGCTCAGGGAAGGAGACTCCAACTCGAAGTTTTTTCACATATCCACTCTAAGGCATAGGGGATGTAATAGGATTAAAATTCTTATTAAGTAGGATGGGACCCTTATCTTTGATATCCACCACATTAGGTATGAAGTCGTCAACCACTTTAAAGACCTCCTTGCCTCCCCTCCACTTCCTTCCATGTGACTATGGATTCCCTGCTTGAGAACATTCCCAATACTATTCCTAATGAAACCAATGAGTTCCTCCTTATCCCCCTATCCCACAAAGAAATCCACAAATCCCTCTTCTCCATGTAGCCTAAAAATCTCCCGGACCTGATGGCTTTTCTCGAAGGTTCTTCCAAAACTTCTGGGACATTGTGGGACCTGACCTGTGCCTGGCCATCTCTGACATGCAGAATTCTAGATCCATTCCTAGAGACATTAATTCCACTTTCCAAGTCATCATCCCCAAGGGGCCCAATTCCCAATATTTATTTGATTATCAGCCCATAAGTCTCTGCAATGTAATATACAAGGTTCTGTCCAAAGCCCTGGCCAATAGATTCACTAAGATCCTTCCTACCATAATTTACCACTACCAAGAAAGTACTATCAAAGGCAAAAACATCTTGGACGGGGTTATCACCATCCATGAGCTGATCCACTCTACCTACAATGCTAACTCTACTTCCTTATTTCTAAAACTTGATATGAATAAGGCCTTTGATCGAGTGAATCAAGAATTTCTATTCAAAATCCTCCTCAAATTTGGTTTCCATGAATCTTGGGTAAATCTGCTTTCTAATTGTATCTCTTCTTCTTGGTTCTCGGTCTTGGTGAATGGGTCTGCTATCGTATATTTTCCCAGCACCAAGGGGCTAAGACAGGGGGACCCTATTTCCACCATCCTCTTTATCATCTTGGCGGAGAGTCTCAACAGAACCATTAAGAGTGGCTGTCACAAAAACTTATTTTTTGGTATCAAGGCAGCCTTAGGTTTAAATCCCATCACCCACCAACAATTTATGGATGATACCTTACTGAAAACTAAAGCTTTAGTCTCTGAAGTCAAAAACATCAAGGGTATTCTCAATTTGTATGAGGAAGCGGCTGGGCAGAAGATCAACTACACCAAAAGTAAGCTTCATTTCATCAGCACCCCTGCTAGATGACCGACCAAGATTGTGAGCATATTGGGGTGCTCCATTATTGTTTTTCCAACATATTATCTGGGCCTACCCATGTTCAAGGGGAGGCCTCAACAAAAAATGTGGAACAATGTCACTAACAAGATTCATAAGAAGTTGGTAGGATGGAAGGGGGCCCTACTCTCCAATGCAGGCAAAGCGACTTTGGTCAAGTCGGTCCTATAGAGCATCCCCACCTACTTTTTGTCAATATTCAAAATCCCTGCTGTGGTAGGAGAAGCTATTTAAAAACTCTAAAAATAGTTCCTGTGGTTGGGTAATGCTAATCACAAGAAGTTTCACTTAGTAGCCTGGGACAAAGTCTGCTCTCCTAAAGATAGTGGAGGTCTGGGATTGCGACGCATAACCATCACAAATCAAGTCCTCCTGGATAAGAAATCTTGGAAGATGGTTAAAAATGCTAAAACATAGTGGGTGACCATTTTCAAAAGGAAATACCTGCAACAACACTCATTCCTTGAAACAGAAACCCCTTGCAATGGGTCCCACTTTTGGAAATCCATCAGCCATAGTAAGAAACTGGTTCAACAAGAATCTTGGTGGCAACTAGGAGATGGCAAGACCATCAATTTTTGGGAAGATTCGTGGGCCAAAAAAGAACCACTTATCAGTGATCCCAACTTAGCCCTAATTAAGCACCTCATCTATAGGAAGTATGAAGCTCATGTTGTTGATTTCATCACTTTTGACCAATTGGAAAAAAGGTTCAGTTTATAATTAAGAATGATGTGATTAAAAAAGGCCTCACCACTCTCATGGACATATTCAAAGCTAACTTCATACCCTAGACCCTGAAGAAGGATGAACGCTATTGGAAGGGGTCGAGTGATGGGGAATTCACGATCAAAACTACTACCCAGATGTTAGAAAACACTTTTATTGGCACCAAGAAAGATGACACCTAGACTCTAGCCAAGAGTGCGGCTCAATCTGTTGATCTCAAAAGTGGCACATTTTTGCTGGCTTGCTGCTCATAACAAAATTTTGACCACTGACAAATTGATTCGTAGAGGAATTATAGTCCCCAAAAGGTGCTACCTCTATACTAAATCTTGGGAATCCACACAACATCTCCTCCTGGACTACCCCTTTGTTGATAATGTATTATCCATTTTGATCAACAAATTCTAGGTCTGCTGGACCCAGCCTAAGACTGTTGCTAAAATGTTCATTCAATGGCTAGGAATTTTCAAAAAATTTAGACTTCAATTCCTATGGAGTTCCATGCTTCACCATATGGTCTGGAAAATTTGGTTGGAACGTAATAACCGCATATTCAAATAGGATACCAAGAATCTGAAAGATGTCAATAGAGCACTCTCCCTAGCTATCGAAAACAATAGTTTGATTTCATGTGAAGAGGTTCCCAACTATGGGTTGGAATCCCTTATTTTTGCTTTCCTTAAGATTCCCATAGACTGTAGTAGAATCCAGAAGACTGGTAACTCCTGAATCCTGGAAAAATGTACCCCTCCCCCGTAGGGATGGCTCAAAGTCAACTTTGATGGTGCTTCAAAGGGAAATCCAGGGAGATCTAGGGTAGGTGTCATCAAAGACCACATAGACAACATAATCAAAGTATTCTCAAAAAATTTGGGAACCCAAACCAATAATTATGTAGAAGCTAGAGCCCTATGGAGGAGCATTGAGGAAAGTAGAACCTTTCCCAAGCCAATCATATTTGAAGGTGACTCATATGTGATTATTGGACACATTACCAACAATAGCTCAGGGGGGAAGAACATTCAGAATATAATTTAGGAGTGCCAATTACTCCTCAACAACAACCTCCAAAGTCATATCAGCCATGTTCTTAGGAAAGCCAACAAAGTGGCTGATATTCTCGCTAACAAAGCTGTTAATAAGTCAAACTTGATCATTTGGGAAGAAGATTTCCCCCAAGAAGTTATCTCCCAAGCAAATCAGGATGTGAAAAGCTGACTCTCTGTTAATCAGGATGATGCTGCTCGAAAAAAAAATAATAAGAAATCCCAGTAACCTAAGAGGATGTCAGATAGACAGGTGGAATGTCTCGTGTATGTCTTTCAACTGTATATTTTTATTTTGTGTCCCTTATATTAAGGGCTATCTTTTGAATATAAGATATGTTGTATGTGGTGGAATTGTATTTGGTAAGCTGGTTTTTGGCCGTTGCCAATGGAGGCCTCAGGTTTCTCATTTTGCTACTGATGTAATCAGGACAGGACCCTTCAACCCATAAAGCAATAAAATATTTTCTATCTACCAAAAAAAAAAAAAATTTCGCCTAGAATATGACTGAAAAGCCTTTTAAAATATTTTTGGGGCGAAAACACTTGCTCGGGATGGAATTAAATTCTCCCGACCAAAACACTTATTTTTCTCTTTTTTTTTATAATTTTAAAAATACTTGACTCAAAATAAAATAACATAAAAAATTATGTACATATATACATACTTGATCCAAAATTTTGTCACTGATGATAGGCCTTCAAATGAAGACCATTTACTAGAATCGACAACACACGACCATCCATGTCCTGTAAGTGAAATGAGTTAACTTGATTCACACCCAAAATCTAGAATGGGCCCTCCCATATCACTTCGAACTTGTGATGCTTTCCAGGCTTAGCCTTGTTCTCATTCCATTTTAGCACTAGATCACCTACCTCGAACGACTTCTCAAAAGTTTTCTTGCCAAACCATTTCTGTGTCATCCGGGCATGTTCCATGAAGGTATTGTATGATTTCTCCCTCTCTTCCTCCAGCTGTAAAAGTTGAGCCAACCTCGTGCTCATGGGGTCAGATTCATCATCTTCACCATCCAGTAAGTGCCATGATTGAAGGGTCGACAATTCAATATGAATGGGCAAGACTGCTTCTTTGTCGTATACCAAGGAATAGGGGGATGTCTTGATGGATTTTTTCACTGAGATGCGATCGACCCATAATGCTTGGTTCAGGAGCAAGTGCCAACTGCGCTTATTATCTCCTAGAGTCCTTTTTAGAATCCTAAGAAAATTCTTGTTTGTGGACTCAACCAAACCATTTCCCTATGGATAGTAGTTAGATGATGTCTTTAAATAAATCTCGTACTTACCCGTGAATTCATTGATTCTGGCACCGATGAAGGGAGTTCCATTATCCATTATGATTGCATTATGTATGCCAAAATGAGTGATTAATCCTTCAAGGAAAGAGATAATTATTGCCTGGTCCACCTTCTTGGTTGGAATTGCTTCTACCCATCGGGTGAAATAGTCGGTTGCAGTTAGGATGTATTTGTGTCTGGTAGAGGAATTGGGATCAATGACCCCAATGAAATCTAAGCCCCATTGTTGAAATGGTGCTTCAACTTGAATCGGATGAAGGGGTAATGATGCATTCCTACTTCTATCGACATATCTTTGGCACTTGTCACAACTCTGACTGACTTTGAAAGCATCTACAAAAAGAGTGGGCCAAAAATAACCTACTTTGATGATCTTCAATGCCATGGGTCTCCCTACATAATGGCCTCCTGATAAACCAGAGTGAAACTCCTCCAGGATTCTTTGTTTCTCTGATTCTTGGATGCACCTGAGAAGTACTCCATCAATATTCTTATGGAACAATCCATTTGGCAGCATCACGTACCTAAGGGCCTGAAGTTTGAATCTCCTTCTCTATGAGGCATTAAGATGTGAAGGACACCTTCCTGAACTAAAATATTCGACAAGGTCCTCTATCCAATCACGATCAACTGTAGAGTGATTAGCGAAATTACTTCCACTTACTGAATCTTCAAGTTGGCAAACCATGGATTTGAAGGTGACACTCTTTGCAAGCTCCTGACATAATGCTCATCCTCGAACTAGCTTGGTTGGTCAGATTTCAACATCATACTCCTGGATTTTGGAAACCCAACCAGCCCTCTTGTCTCCAAGCTCTCCCTGGATGATGAAACTTTGAACATCTGGATGAACAACATAAACTATTGTCTTGCTCTAGGAAACAAAATGCTAAAACTTCTTCAAGGATTTCATCACCGCATATACTTGCTTCTCAATGAAATTGTATTTCTCTTCATGCGGTTGGATGACTTGGCTTAAGAAAGCAATTGGGTCACTCATCTCCATCATCTCCCTTCTGCGTAAGCACCACTACATAACTCTCCTATTCACCAATGACATACAGGATAAAATCCTTTGAATAATCAAGGTTTACTAGGATCGGGGCTTGAGCAATTCTTTCTTTGATTTCCTTGAATGCTCACTTCCTCTACTCAGTCCATTTGAACTCAACATTCTTCTTTAAAAGCTCAATCATCGGTTTTACCACTTGGGAAAAATCTACAATGAACTTTTAAACAAAGTTTATCTTCCCAAAGAATGATTGCAAATCCTTCTTGTTGGCTGGCAATGGAAGCTTCAGGAGAGCCTCAGCTCTAGCTGGATCAATAGCCAAACCATTTTCTAAAATGACATGGCCCAGGAGCTTTCCTTCTTTTACAGCAAATATGGACTTCTTCGGATTGATGGATATTCTAAACTCCCGGCATTTCTTGAACACTTGCCTTAAATGTAAACTATGCTCCTCCCTATTGTGAGAGAAGACAGTCATGTCATCCAAATAAATCACAATAACATGATTTAACAACTCACCAAAAGCTACATCCATCACTCTCTGAAAATTTGCTCCAACATTTGAGAGACCAAATGACATCCTTTGATAAGCAAAATGTTCCCCATTTCATGGTGAATATCATTTTATATTGGTCTTCATCCTTGACCCAAATTTGGTTATAGTCAAAGAATCCATCCAACAAAGAAAATCTTTGAGCACCAACAACTACATGAAGAATCTGATCAATCTGAGGTAAAGGATAATGATCCTTCAGGGATGCCTGATTCAAATTTTGAAAATCCACACATAGGTGAATATCTCCATTCTTCTTCCTCACAGGGACCAGATTTGCTACCTAGGTAGAATGCTTAATCGGGTAAATGATCTTGGCTTCCAATATCTTTAGCAATTCTACTTTCATCAAGGCTTCAATCTTGGGATTGACTGGCCTCTATTTTTTCTTGAAGGGTTTCACTCCTTCCTGCAACTCAATGGTATGTTGGATCACATCTTTGTTGTACCCTTTCAAATCATGGTAGCTCCAAGCAACAATGTCTGGAAACTCATGGCATAGTTCCTTGATCTACTCAAGCTCCTCTGGAGTGCAATCGGTGCCAACTTTGATTGACTTCTCGGGCCCCAACTACAGTTTAGTGTACTCCTTCTCATCCACTTTGATCTTATGCTTTTTTGCTCTATCATTCTGATCAAAGAGACTCTCAAGCGTAATCAATCCTTTTGGGATATGATTATTCCTTAGCTGGATCAATCCTTCAGCTTCTTCCTCATCAAGTGTTCTTTCTTCCATAGTACTAGCTTCTCTTATCAGGAAATTTACAATCTGCTCATCACTGTCGAACACTTGCCAGTAGATATTCTTGTCAGGGACTGAAGGTCTGTAAACTAACCTCACAGTCTTGGGTTTTCTCACCACATGCTCAACTAGAGAAAAATTAGCGCCAAGGGATGCTAGGAGATCGGCATGCTTGTTCTGCTCTTGTGAGATCGCTTGGATGTTCAATATTGTATAGGCCTCAAATAGGTCCCAAAATTTGTTGTGGTACACCTTCAGGTAGTGCTTCTTGGAGATACACTTATTCGTTACTTGATGCACAATCAGTTCAGAATCTCCAAAAATCTATAGTTGTTTAATCCCAAGCTTCTCTGCTTTCTTCAAGCCTAGGCATAGTGCTTCATACTCGATAGTATTGTTTGTACAACTCTAGGTCAATCGGTATGAATAAGTATTTTGTATGCTAGAAGGAGAAATGAGAATGATCCCTACCCCTACACCATTCTTGCATCTCGCACCATCAAAGTACAACTTCCATAATTGATCTAGAATAGGATCTTGATCATCAGACACCTTCACTTCAGCTTTTTTAGGCTTAGTAATGGTGTAACAACCAATTTTAGTCTCCATCATGGCATTAAAATCGAGCATTGAAAACTCATCTTCTATTTGAAGCTCATCCAGAACTTCTTCCATCAAATCCAATTCTTCCAATTCTTCGGTCATCAAGTTGATAGAATTCATGGGTTTATCTTCTTCTTCAATATTCTCTATGTGATAAGTCGAAGGCTTCTCATTATAGATTTATATTCTCTTCCCTTTGATAGGAATATCCAGATGAGAATAGTCCAGAGAAAGGTAGCCTCCCAACTTGGTAGTGAACTCCCTTGATAGGCACATGCTAAAGTACGACTCCAGATCAACCACAACCACCTCTTGGATCATAGTGATCTGAGGTATTTTATGCAACACAATGGGGATGTATTTGATGACCCCTACTATCCTCACAGGGGTTCCATCTAATTGCAAAACACTAGGGCTACTTCTTGTATATTCCATACCCATAACATCATAAACTACCTTTGGCATGACAGTCATCGTAGCACTAGAGTCGATCATGCAATTGTGCACAATCCAACCTTCCATCTTGAGAGACAAGTAGAAAGGGGGTGGTCTATTCTTTCTAGTAGCTAAAGTGGTTAGTGTTTGAGATAAAATAGTCTATGTCATATTCTTCCCCTTATCTTTCACAAACTTTAGCAATTCTTGCAACAAGTCGACTTGTCTAGGCAATTGCAATGCATCATAGAGACTCACCTTGGCTAGAATCCTCTTCAGCTCTTCAACAATGTTGTATGTAGATGCACTGGACTCTTTTCCTTCATTGGCAGCCTCATATTTTCTTTGATACTATTATGTAGCCTCTACCCTCTAACGCTTGGTCAAGGATGGGTATTTGAGCTTTTCTCTAGCTTGTTCCTCCGTTTCAGCTTTCGCCTGTGAAGTTGAAGCCTTTTCTTGCAATCTTTCTTTTGCTCATAGAGGCAAAAGATATTTTAATAGGATAGGCGCATCTGGCTTGGGCATTGGAATAGGCACTTTCGCTTGTGCTTGTTTTTTCTCATTTTGCACCTTCGGATTAGCAGGTACCTTCAAGGGCTCCATTTCAGCTGGGTCCATGGTGACGGGTTTTCTTCCAGCTCTTGTGAGAACTAAAACTTGTTCTTCAGAAGGGACCATGAAATTATGATCAACTTCTATAATCATGTTGATTTGACCTCCAAAAGAACTTTCTATCAATGTTTGCACATAGTTCAGATGAACCATGCAAGTCTCTTCACCATGTGGATCATTGCAGGTAGAGCACCAATATGCTTTGTCCGATGGGCCAACTTCTTCGTTTGTCAATACGGTCAGATTTCTCTCAGGTGCCTTGTTGGTTGAAGTTGCTTGCTCCCTAGTGATCGATGGAGGTTGAAATATCCTAGGCTAGAAATCTCTTTCAGCTTGCTTCTTCTTAATCATCGTGATCTCATTGCTCATCGCTCTTATGGTTGAGTTCATTGATTGCATCTCTTTTAGCAACTTCTCTTGGGGATCAAGATTTGAGGGTGTTGGAGGAGCTGGTAATGGAAGTGGTATAGGTAGAGATGGTAGTGCTGGGAATGGAACTAGAGTGGGTAATTATGGAATGGATGGAGTAGGTAGTTGTGGGATAGAAACTATCATCATGGTTTGAGATGAACTCGGATTCCATGAAGGGACTGGATACATGGGGGACATTGGCAAGGGCTGAGAAGATGCATTAGCATACAAATACTATGGAAGATTAGGAAAAATAGGCATCATCATATTTGATGGAAGCTTACCGATAGTAATCAGATCAGCCTCAGCCTTTTGTGCTTGAGAGTACAAATCAAGAAATGTGTTAACATTGGATTATCGGATGGCCATGCTGATGTCAGAGTTGAAGGCTTAAAGGTAGTAAAATGTGGCTTGTTTAGGAGTTGGTTAGAGACCATCAAGAACTCTCTACCAAGTTTAGGTGAACTTGACATTGAAGTCCATAATTTCCTCCTATGGATACCTCTGAATGGTGGTAAATTGATGCAACAGAGAGAATGGATCTGCTTGTTCATTGAAACCTTTTATCAATAATTTAGCCAACTGGTCCTAGGTGGTAATAGTGGTAGGCTATAAATATCGGTACCAGTAAAGCAACTTACCTCTAAGAGAGAGCATGAGCAATATTACCATGATATCCTCATCTATGATGCTATGAATGGTTTCCAGAGAAGCCACATCTTGGACATGCTCATAAGCCATCTTACCCATACCATCGTAAGTAGGCAAAGCCTTCAATGCTGCTTGTAAAATTAGGTTCTGAGCTTGCAGATTCAAAGCTCTAGAGTGATTCCAGGTTAGGAACTATCTAGGTGGTTGAGGTGGTGGATTTTGGGCCATTTGGACTGGAGTGTTTGCTTGGGGAGGAGGAAAGCTAGTGGTTGTGCTAGCTGGACTCGAAGGAACAGAAAACACACCAGCTACCTATGAAGAAATTGCGACTGATGAGATAGTCAGAGTGACTAACCTAGGATGTTCTCCTAACACTTGGGTGTCAAGCTCATAAAACTCAATGGGGTCTTTAAAATTTTTGGCCTTCGATCTTGTGATCATGAAGAAAAGCTTTCACTCACTTCACGTTCGAAGGCTTCTGGGTAAAACTGAGTCACCAGATGTTCTAGTCAGATAGTAAAAATATGAACATCAAACCTTAATACTGCTCAAAGTGGAACTTTTAATGTCCCATCGAGCATGCCAAAAATTGTTGGTCATGAATCTTCCTAAGTACATAATATATGTGCACCCTAGACCCGACCAACATTGAAAGGTCGAAGGAGAGAGATATCCTTCGGGCCAATCTCTAGAGAGGGTTGGTTCCCTTACTAATCTAACAATCGGTATAAGCTTAGGGTAACAGAAAGAGATGGGAAATGATAGAAAGGAATGGGAAATATGGCTATGAGCCAGAAATGTAAGGTGGGGATAAACTAGCAACTAAAATCCAAATCAAGTTTTAATCAACATGTAACAAAAAGAAAAGCATAGGAACCATTCATAGATTGTAGGGATAATTTCCAATGAACATTTCAACATTCAGTTCTCTACCAGGAATTAAATTTAGAAATGCAGAATTTAAATTTACCTAACAAAGATCATGAACTTAACAAAAATGAAAGGTAGAAAATAATTGCATACAACACTACTCCAGGAACCAAAGCCAAATATCTTTCTATTGATGCAGAGAACTCAAAGAGTTTTTTGGAAGAATGTCTATCCTCCTTCATTACATCAAAATGCTTAGTATTTATAGAGGATTTCACCTCTGAAATTAAATGCATATTAAAACAAAATGTTAGCTAGTCAAAGACCAACAAGATCAATTCTCTCCTCGACAATAGTGATGATCAAATCATAACATTCTTCAAGAAGTAGTGATCCCTCTTTCATGGAGAGCGCCTAGGAAATCAGTAGATATGGATGATAGGAAAATCATTTCAGACGTCGGTGCATTGAAACACAACAATGTTACATGAAAATTAGGAGTTCAAACATTAAATCTCAGTTGCCACTTTGTCATCTTGCACCTTGAAATTTTATCTTCGCTAGGAAGACCCACCAAAAATTAACTTTGTTTTGAAAAGGAGCAAAATCAATGGAGGATACCTCAAGAATGAACAAGATCACACCAAAATCAGGGATGTAGTATTTAATCTTGGCAACTCTTCAACAGGAATTCTGGAAATATTGATTTCATTGCCCCAAGAATTAAATTTCATCAATCTTCGACCTTTCCCAAAAAATATCTACAACAATGGTGCCTCTGAAAGAAACTTCATTGAGAAAAAGAGGCAAAAATTTGATTTTGCCCAGGTAATGGGGTGAAAATCTTTTTCATTGCAATCATGGGTGAAAATGAAATTTCATTTGGTATTTTTGCCCATCAATGTATTTTCACCTTCAATCTGGTTAATTGCACCCCGAAATCATATCCTCTCAGGAATTTCACCCCAAAACTCTGTCTTGCTTGAATTAGGAGTAAAAAATGGAATTTCACCCCCAAAGGAGGGCAAAAATAAGTTTTGCCCCAAGTTGGGGTGACTTTGACTTTGACCAGTGCATGAGGATGCCTTTTTGCTACTTTCGCTCCTAACTTGGGCACTTTCATTACTTTCACCCCAACCTAGGCGAAATCATTAAATAAGCTAAAAATAAGGTGAAATCACTTGGGGAATGCCTTCATCATCTTCCTTGCTTATTTTGGAGTGAGTTTGACTTTGACTGGTGCATTGCTTTCTCCCAAATGCTTCATGCTTAATGCTTTCACTCCAAAATTACCTTAAAATGGAATTTCACCCAAAAGAAGGGTGAAAATGACTTTCACCCCCTTTCTGGGGTGACATTGACTTTGATTGATGCCCATTTGTTATTTTCACCCCAAACGTAATTAAAAATAGAAATTCACCCCAAAAAGGGTGAAATCAACTTGAATTGCGCAAGTTCGAGTGACATCATTAAATTTTATCTTTGTGAACTCCTCCCTTCATTCTAGTTGGCGATTTTTGTTGCTTGGGCCCCACCTTGGGAGAAACTTGGGTGAAACTATATTAATGTTGTGTTTCACCCAAAAGAGGGGTGAAAATGATTTTTGCTCCTTCCTTGGGGTGAAAACGTCTTCTCTTTTCCATTTCCAGACAAATTCAAACTTCTTTTAGAAAAACAAACCTATTATATTAAAATAACAAAGGCAAAGGACCAAAAAAATAATTGCACCATTTATTTTTCACACTTAGAATTTTTACAATCAAAATTTAATCAAAATTTTAGTGTGGAAAAACTACCAACAATGCTATTAGTTGAATCCCTAACCCCATTCAATCTCCTTCTCTAACCTTGTAATTTTATTTCTATCCTTCTCTCTCTCAACCCTATCCCATTTTTCTTTTTCTTTTTTATCTTGCACACAATAGGATTTAGATAGAGAATATACTTTCTTTGAAGGTTGATGCAAGAAAAATTTTGGGTCATCCAATATAGACCTTGGTTCAAGGTACACATTTCATACCTAATAAGATTGAGAAATCAAGAGGCACTTACCAATAAGCCATGGGTATTGTATTTTAAAGACTATTTACTAAGATTATTCTCGTATACCCTGATGATTGAATTTTCTTTACAAATAAAAGAAGTAGGTATATTGAATATCTAGAGTCTATTTATCAAAGATGTATGGAATTTGGTATCTTACTCAACCCTAAAAATTATATTTTCATTATCTAATAATGCAAAATATTAGGACATGTCATGTTGAAGTATGGTCTAGTCACATACCTTGATAAGATAAAGGAAATACAAGACCTTACCCTACCCACATCTATCAAAAGGATCCAATCCTTAAGTCAAATCCAATTTGTACCTATGTTCATAACTAAATTTTTTCAACTAGATATACCAATCACTAAAATGCTAAAGAAGGATGTGACCCTCACATGGACTAAAAAAGGTAAATAGTATTTTCAAGATAAAATATTCTATCACTAAATCCCTAGTCCTTGTCAATCCCAAATTATTTGAAGATTTTTAGCTCAATGTGTTTGGGATAAACAAGAGCATTGTTGTAGTACTAACCCAAAAAATGAATAACAACGACAAAAAACATCCCATCTCCTTCATGAGTTAGGTCCTTCACAACTATGAATAAAGGTACATATACATTGAAGAAAAAGTGTTTTACATCATGAAATCCCTATGGAAATTCAAGTACTAGCTATCCCAAAGTAAGACCATATTTATAGTCCACCTCAATGTTTGATCTAAAGTGCTTGGACACATCTTGAATCTACATGAGTACTTGTTCAATAATTAGGCTAAGAGGCCACCGCATAGATGTAAATCAAATTTATACATATCTTGTCCCCTTGGACACATATTGAATCCACCTAAGCAATTGTCTAATAATCAGGCGGAGGCCATAGTTTAGGGGTGAATTTAATTTTGTTTATTTTTTTGTCCCTTTGAACACATCTTGAAGTTTTCAACATGCTTGTCTAATAATTAGACTAAGATGCCACATCTTAGAGGTGAATTGAATTTATACATATCTTGTCCCCTTGAACACATCTTGAAGCCACCTAAGTGCTTGTCTAATAATTAAGCTAAGAAGCCATAGCTTAAGGGTGAATCAAAATTTATACATATTTTTATCCCTTTGGACACATCTTGAAGCTATCTAAATGTTTGTCCAATAATTAGGTTAAGAGGCCACCTCTTAGGGGTGAATAAAAATTTGTACATTATTGTGTCCCTTTGGAAACATCTTGAAGCCACCTAAGTGCTTCTCCAATAATAAGGCTAAATTACCATAACTTAGGGGTGAATTAAAATTGCACATGTCATGTCCCCTCAAACATATTGAATTTTTGCACGTGGCACCAAGATTTTCCCCAATGCATATTAAATTTTTGCCATAGGAATGAGGCCACCACTTATGAGTAGCACCATATTTGCTATGATTGATCTACACCATCATGTCTGGAGCAAGAATGGACATGGTTGTATGAACAGGTGCTACCATTTCTATTGGGTTAGTTTTTACTGCCCATACCTGCTGAATTGGAACCTATATTTGAGCCGAGGACACATGAACCAAAGTTCTAAGGTTCACATTCCAAGAAGCCTTTATGATCTACATTGGGACTATATTGACCATAAAATCTTGTATGAGGGTTATTGTTTTAAGACAAAAAATTAAGCACAACATTAATACCGATGGTATTAAGGGGTTTTATCCCTAAACTTGTGCCAATATAGTCATCCGTCATTGGAAAGGAGAAAAGAATAAAGGGGCCAAAATAGAGTGTAAAAAAAGAAATAGGGACATAGAATGTGACACTAATAACATGTTTATTTTAGCTTGTGAGATTGATATCATTACCAATCATGGTGCGATCACCTTCTTATGCCAAGTTGATAATCCATCAGAGTGTAGTGGTAGAACCACCCAGTTTGTGTCCAACATGGAGGTCAATGTGGCTTGGTGGCTATGTAGAGGCCACACATGGAGGAGGACTAAAGAAGAGGTGTGTCCTCATTGGTTCACTCTGGCTACTACTACCAGTTCTAAAGACTACTGCCAAGTTTTCTCCCCATTTTGGTCGTCTCTTTTTGTGGTAAGCTATATTATTATGAACCAAATCACCATTGCACATAGCAAGGGTTATGTGGCAAGATATTCTAGGGAAAATAAAACCAATCAATGGTTCAATGTAAGCTTTTAGCCCAAGGAAATTCGCATGAATCCACCCTAGATGTTGAGGGATTTTCCTTTAAATAAACCTATGCATAATGAAAACTAGAGCATCTCTACATTGAATTGGAAGCTGAATTATGTGTACATTTAGAGATTTTCTATGGTTAGCAGTATGGATTTGCTCGAGCTTGAGCACCTACAATAAGACCCTTTGGTTGAGGAGATTATGGCTTCTCAAGAATTACTCAATTTCTTGAGGAAATTTAATGGGCATGACCCTGAGATTTCAAAATAATTTGTTCAAAGTTGGGACAGTGGCATTATGTCCCTGAAGGGACTCACCTTTCCTATTACCATCGACTTGCTAACTGTAGAGATAAGAATTCAATGGCAGAAAAATTGGTTTACTTCCATGACAAAGGAAAATTTCTATCAAAAAAGGACAATGGGTTCATTCAAGAGGACCTCCCTCTACCTTGAAATAGGGTCCTAGCTCTTATTATGTAGTACTTTACTGTGGATGAACCGTCTTCCCCTCTCCGTAGCTTCCACATGATATTCCTAATTTTTTTGAAAGATGTCAAGTAGATCAACATCCTAGAGTACTTATTTCAATTGATGTAAATCTCTATTGACATCGTCTAGAAAGGGAAGTCTACTTACCCTAAGCACCAAGGTCTCCACTTGATTATTTAAAACTATGTTAGCCAAAATCTGGACCAATGGATCATTGAAGTTGTTAGATCGGCCATCGTCCCTGATCCCATACCAGGCTCACCTTTGGCACTGGTGGAAGTTGCCCTTGAAGGTCTAGTAATTGATGTTGATAATGATACTCCTAGTAGGGTGAGCAGGCAAATAGTGTTACCACCAATAGGGCCATATTCAACTCCCACAAGATGCTAGAACCACATCAAGAATACAAGCAAGAAAGGTAAAAGTCCCTTCCTTGCTCACAAAATGCAGAAGATCATGATATGGACATCTTTGGGGTCTTGCTACGCTCAAAAAATAGGAGATGTCAACCAGATCATCGACCTGGAAGACATTATCACTTTAGTGATGTTGATGCTCTTGAGATAAAGCAAAATCATCAATCAAATGAATGTGCAGAAAGTCAACCACCCTAGGGAGGATGATCCCAAAGAAGTTGATGATAATGATTATGTTCCAGAATGACGTGGCACCCTTGATAATTGTTGGCTTGTCCATTTTTGTCTGTAGTATGGTTTCTTTTGTGTTCCTTTGGTGCCTACGAACCGTAATAGCTAAGTATCTCTTTAGTTTTGTTGTGTGGCCATAAGTTTTGGCCCCTTTTTGGCTTACTCCATATTGAGTTGAACCTTCACGAGATCCTCTCTACGACTTGTAGAGAAGGTTTTGGGTCCCTTTCAAAACCCATTATCAATAAAAAAAAAGGAACATCTCTTAAACCACTCAAGCACTTGCCCAATATTAAACCACAAAGGTCACTACTTGAGGATGAATCATTTTTACATAGTTATATTTAGAACTACCCCTTAAGGACTTGCTTAAAGTCAATCACTATCGAAAGGCATCCTTTGGGTTTCTACCTAAAGGATAATAAAATAATATACTCTCTTAATTCCCTCAATTAAGGGAAATCCAACTTAGAATGATACCCAATCTAATCATAACCATTTATAATGGGCATATGATTATCTCATAATCATAACTTATCCCCCTTTTTATTAATTTTTGCCACTCAATTTTAATCACTTCATAACCATTTTTATCACACCACCTATCACTATTTGCATTCATATTGGTCAATTTAAAACCATTCTAATAACCTCATCATCATTGTACTTTTCATAATTTTATTTGGTTTCTTTCAAATCCCATTTAATATTTTGATCACCATTTTAATTTTCCAATTTGCACCATTCACCATTACCTGATTCTAGTCATTCAAAGTTCCACTTCACTTGCAAATGTCATCATGTTATTTTAAAGTTCATGATCCAATTTTAATCATTTTATGACCAATTTTGCATAATTGAAACCAAATCAAATTGTCCTTGTTAATTAGATAAATGCTTCCAATTTTGTCACAACTTTGTTTAAAATCACTTATCAATTATAAAATTATTTGGCTTGTTGATTCAAACTAACTAATTAATGCATTCACCATCAATTGTAAAATCTACTTATTATACTCCAAAACCATTTACATACCTTGTTAATTAATATTTAGTCACTTAAGCCATAATAATACTATAGTTTAGGACAAACCCACACAACATACATACACCAGACCCATTATCCAATTCAACTAATTAATATGAGACAAAATTATTAACCTTGATTTACAAGCACCAATCAATTTAATTGATTAATCACAAATCCATAATTTTAATTAAATAATATTAGCTTAATTCTATAAAAACAAATCAATGAGTTTACACAAGTTCTTATGAGGGGTCTCGATTCCCTCATACTAAGTGGGGTTTGAACCTTAGACATATCAAAAAGAGGCCAAATCCCTTCACATTGCAGTAAGCGTGCAACTTATCTTAGTTCTATATATTGACTATTGGTAGTTTTGTAATTAATCCAATTAAAAAATATAAAAAATCATTAATTTAAATCAAATTAATAACTTTATTATCAATCTTGTTACTCATTTAATTTTTAAATCAAATTATGAACATATGGATTTGAATTCAAACCGCAATTGAGTTCAATTAGTTAATCCAGTTACTAAATTCATCCTTATTAGCCCTAAAAACAATTAAGGCAATTACTCAATTAATTATGTCACCCTAATAATTTGTGACACAAACTAATTCATTTTGTTAATCCATTCCCACGTGACTTGTCTCCTTTTAACATCACTACCACTAATTCATCCCTTAAATAATTACTTTAATGTACTATCAAATCTGGTAATATCTATGTCCTTTACAACCATACAAATTGATCATATGTTATTAATTAAACTTGTCTTAAACCCCAAGCTAAAATCTTCTCACACTTAGATCAAACAACTTATTATACAAATTAATCAAAATAAATTTAGTTAATGCCCTATTTCTTGAATCAATTAGTTAATTATTATCCAAATCAATTAAGCAACTCACAATGTATTCCCTTTTTATAACAACCCTCATTTCGAACCCAACTCGAGAGAGAATTTTTTTTGGACATATCTATCATGTCAAGTTTGCATTCAAGAATGTTTAAATCAACATCAGTCAAGATAGTAAGTAACCGAGAGCATTATGACATGGTCAGTGTCAACTCTCATGATAGGAGTGACCAACTCCTATCCAACCTTACATCCCATCATGATATTTATTAATTTATTTATTTAATTATTTCTATCTCTCCTTTCATTTTAGTTAATTAATAGAATGTAATTTCAATATTACTTCCTATTTGGTTTAGCATTCAATTCTTTTGCAGTGGAATACCATGCATATATTATTAAACAATACATAAATATTGTTTTACTCTTTTCAAGACTATTACTTGAAAAAAAGCATAAACCATTGCATATTATTAAAAAATCAATTCATTGGAAAAATAAATGCAACATCCATTATTAGATCTAGCAAACTTCAAGTGTGAAGATAAACCATTCTTAATTATTGAACATTACTTCTTAATAAAATCATATAACACTTCAAAACTCATCTTAAAAAAATGTAAATGCATCATCTCATTGGGAAGTAAATAAAATTTACATTCGACCTCTTGCAACATCCATAATCTATCTATTTAACAAACTAATAAATATCACATCAATGAATAACATCAGTTGCAAACCATAAAATAGAGATACACAACATATATCCTAGGAAAATCCCAATGGGGAAAAACCCAACCTCAAAATATGCATCCTCATATTTCATTAATATTTTTGTCCCAATTTACAATGATATAAATAATCCCATAGATTATTTTGAACCATCATTAAATACATGGCTATAGGAGAATCCCATACATTCCCATTTTTAGGTCATCATTATAATTGAAACTCATAAATGAAATGCTCACTAGATACATATAAATTGAGAATGAAGAAAACCTCATGGTTTCCTCAAGAATGAACCTTACATTCATTATTCAAACCTAGATATCATTAATCCATTTAGTCTAAGGTTTTATACTACAATGAGAGACCCCATAATCTCCCCCAATATTAGATTCAACATCTAATATTCCTACATTCATTCATGTTTCCACAAAATGAATTCTTTAGCATACACATGCATCCATCATCAAATGCATTCCTAAAGTACCATGTAGTTTTTCAATGTAACTACATAAGTGCATACTAAAAGGAAAACACCATATTTTCCTCATGGATGGATTCCTTATCCATTCTTCCCAAATTAGATTTGATCTATTATCAATTTTATAATTAGTTTATGGTATATGTAATTGCAATCAAAGCATTCCATAATTCAAAGGAAGGAAATCCCATACTTTCCTAAGAATGAAATCCACATCTAATTCCATTCCATATCAATTTACACAAAAAGATATACCTTTGAAAAAATATTATTACATTCAGTTACTTCTAATTAATTCAGGAGAGAATCCCATAAATTCCCTCAAGAATGGAATCCCATTCCATTCTTCCTAAAATTAGAAGTTGCAATCATAAACTAGATCCTATTTCATTTACCCAGAGATAGCATTTAAACATAATATTATAATAATCATTAAACCACTATAGTTCATACAAATTTAATCACTAAATTTATTTCATAACCCATCACCAGATTATACTATAGTTTCACAAGTTTAATCCATGGTTGTACTATAGTTCATCACAAATCTAGCCATTATTTTGTCTTACTCTCTATAGGTTTCCACAAATTTAGCTACAAGTTTGTCTCGAGATCTATCAAACAAGATCATGCTATAGTTCCATAATTCTGGTCATAAAATCTCTTGCAATCTATCAAACAAGATTACTCAAGTTTAGCCACAATTCATCTCGTAATCTATCAAACAAGATTACACTATAGAATTACAAACTTAGCCACAATTTATCATAAGAACACACTATAGATTCACAAAATTAGCTATATATTTGTTGCATAATCTATCATCAACTTAAACTATAGTTCCCAATAAAATTTATTTTAGTCTACCCCAATAATATTACAAATTTTTTCCAAATTTGTCTCAACATCTTTAAACAAGAATTTACTAGGTGAGCACAATTTCCACCACAATCTTGTCTCAAAACTAAACTAAGATTTACACAAATTTTATTGCAATTTTGGTACCACAATTTATCCCAAGAATTCTTCCTCAATATTTCTTGTAGTTTACACAAATTTTACCCCCAAAATTTATCTCATATTCTTCAACATAATTCGTTAAAGTTACACAACTTGTTTCATATTCTTCAATAGAATTCATTAAAGTCACAAAAAATTTATTCCTAAAATTTGTCTCATGAAGTTATCCTAAGTTAATTTAGAATATTGTAGAGAATTTTAAATATACTTTGTACTCATCTTCACAAAGGAATTATTTTACAATCAACTCGATTGGATCTCCCTTTATGAGTCAATTATTAGTGGTACAAAATAAATTGTATTGTGAGCCTATGTAAAAATATATATTTACACATTCATATCACCGTCAACTAACCAAGAATTAAAGTCCATCAACTAATTGAGAATCAAATTCCATTAGGATTCAAGGTCAAACATCACAGTCGAGAATCAATTCAGCTTAGCTACCACCACTAGCCCCCTAGTCCTCACAACTAGGAGGCTAGCGTGAGCTAGTCTCGACCACACCAACCGTGGTCACAAATTACCTATGATTTCTTCCTTATAATAATACCCACATGCGGGGTTAGTCACCACATAAAAAAAACATCAGGGTTATGCATAAGGGGTCGACCCCAAAGTGTAAGTATAAAATCGGGGCGAATCTAGTGCTAAGGTGTATAGAAATCAGGGCGAATATTTCAATTTTTTTGCAAAAAATTTATCAAATAGTGGCGATTTTTTGAAAAATATGCAACAAAATTTTCAATATTAAAAATAACGACTGACAGAAGCAACTGACACAAGGTGACTTATAGAAGAGACTATAAAGTAGCAACTGCCAAGGAGTGATTGCCAAAGGCGACTGTCAAGTGGTGGCTAAAAATGCGATTGACAAAAACTACTGGTAAGTGGCGATTGGCAAGAATGAAGCGACTGACAAACGTGATTGTCAAGTGATGATTGAAAAGTTACGATTGGAAGCCATGACTGTCAAGAGGCGACTGTCAAGACATGATTTTCAAGTGGCGACTAGCAAGTGGCGGGTTGTGGCTGATAGTCACGACTGACAAAAGGCGACTGACAAGTGGCAACTGGAAAGAGGTGGTTGTCAAGAGATGATTGGCACGTAGCGATTGGCAAGTGATGATTGTCAAGATGCGATTGTCAAGTCATGACTTTCAAGCGATAACCACCATGTTGTGACTTGCATACCTCGGCTTTCATGATGCAACCGCCATACTATGACTGTCAGGTGGCGACTATCACCTAACGACAAGAAGAATACCATCGCCAAATACCATCAATAAGATGTTGCCATGAGTCCTCTCATTTGCCACATGTCACACATCCATAGACTTTATGCATGCAGACTTCTATAAATACAATAACAACATCATTTTCACCTTTCACATGACGATTTCCAGAGCAATTTTAGAGCTTTTTCTAGTATTTTTAGTATGTTTTCTACAGTAGTTTTAGACCTTTTCCAGGCATTTTTCTTAGTATTTTTTGATCGTTTTTAGGCCATTTTCAGGGTATTTTTAGGGCATTTTTTGATCATTTTTAGGGCATTTTTATGGCATTTTTAGGGCATTTTTAGGGCATTTTCAGGCCATTTTTTGATCATTTTCAAGGTGTTTTCCCAGCATTTTCAGAAATGGCTAGCGGTTCCTCTCCTCTCCCAACCAAGGTATCATTCAAGAGTTACTATTACCCGAATGTCAAGAACATTTTTAACATTCCTAGGAGAGATTCCAACTAGTTGTACACCTTCGAACTTGTTGGAGTCATGAAGATGCCATAGTTGGACGTCAGCGTCTCCCTAATGCAATGTATTATTAGTTGCTATGACCATGATGTGTCCACTATACAGATCCAAGTTGATAACAAGCAAGTTATTTTTACTGTAAACCCTTCGAATATCTATTGATTAATAGGACTACCATTTTTGGATGGTCTCCTTGTTAATGACCAGTATGCATTGATTGATTTTGATAAATCAACGCTGACATCCAAATATATCGTGAATCTAGACCATTTGAAAGGTAAGTTTTTTAAAATTTTGTTTTTGTTTATCCTTAATTTTGATGTACTATTGTTTCCAATGTCCATTCTCTAATTACTAATAATGTTCTCTCTATTTTTTAGTTAATTCTTCAAAATTGAAAAGGGGTTTGAACATTTCCAATGTTTCAGATAAATTTCTTTATGGTTGTATTGAATTGTTCTTGGGAAGGCTTATTCTATAGGGCCGACCTACAGAAATACCCTTTTGGGATTTTTCATTGTTGATTCATTGTATTTATGGAGGGAGATATGATTGGTCCACTTTTATTTCTAACCGCCTAAAATAGGACCTCCTTTCTGCACAGAAAATTCAATCTGCGTATACGGTAACCTCCAAAAACTATATTCTTTCTCTTTTTTATGAAGCTTATTACAATATTTAAACAAAAAGTCCTCCAACTGCATTGCACCCAAATTTTTTGCGTATTGGGTTAAGTGAGAATGAAATACAGGTAAAATTATATATTGGAATAGTCTCTCTTTTCTGTCTTTTCAAATTTCAATCAATCTTGTTATTTTCTAATTTTCTTTTGAAAATAGAGAAGAGCAGCTCACTCGTCCAATAAAAGGGATGCCACCATTAGGATTCAAGAAGCATTTGGCGATTTTGACTTGCAATCAAAATTGTCATCGGTACCTTCCACCCGTAAACGTAGGAGGTCTCCTGATCGACAACATACATGTGTTGCTCCTAAAACTTCTGGACATGCATCAGGTATAGTGAAAATTGAAGATAAAACCTTCACCTCACAAGGTAAACATATTTTTCAAAAGTTCTAATTTTAATAATGTATTTTAAGAATATTCAATTATATTTAGTTTGAGAAAAGTTTTTAACTATTTTCAAAGGTAGAGCAAAGGACAACCGTTGCAACAACAATGACAATGGTTGCAAAGTCTAAGTCGGGTATGTTTAGTTAAAATTGTTATATTTTAATGGCATTGTTTTTAAAAATAGTTTTAATTTATAATTTTCATGTTAAATTTTGTAGAGGGACCGACTTGATTTACAAGACTCAAAAAATAGATGCTTCCATCGGGTGCACAACAGGAAAAGTAGCCAGTCCTACAACAAGTCCATCAACCCCAAGTTCATCTATGGTAAGTCCAACAATCACCACAACACGCACCACCGGTGAGGAACCATTCTTGCATGCATGGGAAATAGTTCCTCACACTACCACATCAGCCACTTTAGACTCAGACTCACACTACAGGTCAATCTGTTTTTTCAGGGATATCGTTCCCAATTTTAACACTTGATAATTTATCAAATGTAGAGAGTGCTTCTTAGATGCCCCCTCCAGATACCAATCTGGAAGATGATTTTATGTATCAAGATATGAATAATTTGAATTTACCACTAAAAACATGTGATTTGCTTCATGGTCTAGGGTTAGGTGATGAAGCACAAGAGAATGTTGAAGGAAATGTCATCGATGTTTCCTCTTCCCCCACCACCATGTCGACACTGATTATCATCCGACCGATGATGATAAAATAAAAACTTTTTGAAAATGTTTTACTAGCAAATAACTGTAGGGCTAATGTTACTAATAATCTTCTTGTAGACATTGATACATTAAGACAATGGGAATATCGGGCCAAGGTCATGATCAAAGTAATAAATGGTCGATACAAGAACTTAAAACATTGAAAGGATTTTTTTTCAAAGGTAGAGAAAGAGCCACAAAAGCTTGGTGCTCTATTACTAAAAGCCTAATCTGGCACCATCAAGTCCGATGCTACAAGCAGTGATGAAGTTCTAGCCATTATGCTTGACCGATTAGAGAACCTGAATGCCGAAGCCCAAGCATATTTCAATGAATGGGAACTAGACAAGAAGAAAGTAGCAGTGGCAAAAACTGCAAGACTTACAACAGATGTAAGTTCTACACATATCTAAAAATTATTTTTTTCTTTAATATACTTTTTAATTAATATTAATCTTTTTCTCTTGTATTTTGTAGTCTAATTATCAGCATTTAAAGTAGTAGGTGTCAATCATGAAAACCTGGATTAGGACTGCAAAAATTAGTGTGATTAATGCTATTGAATTGAAGAAGAGACTACAAAACACTGTTCAAGAAAATAATTGGCTGAAGAAGCTTATCAAAGAAAAGGGCGTGGATGTGGATGCTGTAATAAAAGAAAATGAGAAAGATCTGAATGCACCGTTTAAAGAAGATCCCACGAAGGAAGAAGGTTTATTTCTAAAGGGGATAAACACTACAGGTGATAGTTTGGTACGATCTGGTGCATTGGAAGCAAAGGATATGGAGGTAGATGCAGTTGACACTTTAGGCACTTTGCAACAAGAAAACATAGAAAAGTAGAACTGTTGTTTCCTTATGTGATGATTCTGGAATGTGGCATTGTGGTGAAAAAACATGGTTTCAAAGACTCCTATTTTAACATATTTTTAAACATAATATTTTATATTATACAAATTTTATATTACTTTTTAGCTTTTCTTTCAATATTGTAATGGTTTGATCAGTTGTGTGGATGCAATAAATAATTTTGAATTATGTGGATGCAATAATTTTGAATTATACATGGTTTGCTATATCTAGTTTGCTATACATGGTTTTCATTACATTGTTTGTCATACATTATTTTCAATACATGGTTTGTATACATGGTTTTTTGTATACATGGTTTTTTTACATGGTTTCAATCAATTTGATATTTAGTATGTTGTTTTCCATACATTGTTTTCAATACATGGTTTGTCATACATTGTTTTCACTAAATTGTATACATGATTTCAATACATGTTTTGCCATACATTGTTTTCAATACATGGTTTGTATACAGGGTTTCAATACATGGTTTGTTTACATGGTTTCCATACATGGTTTCAGTCAATTTGATATTCAATACATTGTTTGCCATACATTGTTTTCAATACATGGTTTGTCATACAATATTTTCACTTAATTGTATACATGATTTCAACACATGGTTTCAATCAATTTGATATTCAATACATTGTTTGTTATACATGGTTTATTCAATACATTATTTTCCATAAATGGTTTATTCAATACATGGTTTATTAAATAAATGGTTTGCCCTCATTGTTTTCAATACATGGTATTCAATACGTGATTTATTCAATACATAGTTTATTATTTATTCAATACATGGTTTATTTAATGCATGGTTTTCAATACATTGTCTATACTTTATTCAATACGTGGTTTATCATACATTGTTTTCAATAAATTGTATACTCAATACATTGTTTCAATCAATTTGATACATGGTTTAAAATCAATTTGATATTCAATAAATTGTTTGCCATACATTGTTTTCAATAAATTGTATATTCAATACATTGTTTGCCATAAATGGTTTATTCAATACATGGTTTGCCATACATAGTTTTCAATACATGGACTTTTCAATATACATGAAATCATAATATACACATATTCTATTGACAATTGATAGCATAATATATGAAATCAAAATACATGTAAAAAATAGTAATATCTGTGATGCAGTAATCAATATTCTGTTCCAAAATACATGAAAACATGTCTCAAAATATAATCAAATCTCCATATTTGAAATCAAATAAAATAAATGAATTAAATCCCAATATAATATTGGGAAATGAAAGCATCTTTGCATCATAATGGTGAAATCTAGAACAAACTCTTTTCAGATTATGCAAATTCTTCTGCACTCATTCCAAAAAATTATGTCATCATAGTGTCATCGGTGTTACCATTATCCTCATCATCCAGAGTATTCATGACACCTCTTCTCTCTACCAAATATTTCCAATATGAAAAAGCTCTTTCATAAGTAAACTTCTCAACCTCATAGGTCGACACACATCCTCTCAAAAAAATTTCCAAATTTTTGTTTGATCTATTCCAAAATTTTGATTTTACATATGATAATGCACTAAATACCCTTTCATCCTCAACAAATCCTAAAATCATCATTTGGCATAATTCATACAAATTAAAATATTCACTCATACTATGTTGCAGGATACTACTGGGATATAAATGTTTCCAAAAATGTGAAATAGAACCCCTTTCATGGTGATTAGAAAATTGTGAAACTTGAGCAGACATTGTTGTTCCAAAATAGTTTGATTGGTTTTCAAAAGATCTTTGTTGAGAATGCCATTGATTTCAATACCATTGAATACCACAGGTTTAGTGAAATGGCTAGAAATATTGTCCATGTATTTTTGAAACAAACCAATTATATTCTGGTATTCATTATAAGGATTCCAAAATATCGGGTTAACCACACCCATAGCCTCAAGTAATTCATCTCTTTGAAAATGGTCTCTTATATCTTTTGTCAATGATTCTGCTATGTGTTTCATTTTAATTTTTGTATCTTTTACAACTACATGAAATTTGTTGTGTGTTATGGGTATTTGTTCAACTTCATTTGTAGCAATATCCATTCGCTGGGAAAACAATGTAAAGGAAGTAAGCCCAAGGGATGGGATTTGATTTTGCCACAAGCAAAATTTGCTTACAACAATTCTATCAACAGAAGTATTGGTAAATCACCATTCTAGATTGTGTATGGGAACAACCCAAGGAATGCTTCTGAGTTGAGAACGATGGGTAAAGAAGAAAAGAGCAGTGTTGAGGCTGAAGATTTTGTAGAGCACATAAAGAGTTTACATGAAGAGGTACAACAACACATCAGTAAGATGAATACTCAGTACAAGGCCAAAGTAGATCAGAAGAGGCGTTTCAAGGAGTTCCAAGTGGGAGATGAGGTCATGGTTCACTTGAGAAAGGAAACATTTCCTAGCAAAACCTACAACAAGCTAAAGATGAAGAGGTTTGGACCATGCAGGATCATAGGTAAATGAGATTCAGGAAATGCCTACGAAGTGGAACTGCCAAGTGAGCTGAATATATCACCTATTTTTAATATTTAAAACTTGGTAGAATACCATGAAGGAGGTAGTAGTGAGACACCAAGTACAAATTTGTGGAGTATTCTAGCATCTGTGCCAACCACAGATGAGATAGAAGAAATACTAGACACTCAAGAAGGCAGAAGTACCAGGAACAGGCAGTATTCAAAATATTTGGTCAAGTGGAAGGGCAGACTTGTGGAAGATGCAACTTGGTTGTCAAAAATAGAGTTGACCGCCTGAGTTTTCCTCTAACAATACAAAAGTGAAGGTCACTTCTCAATCCACCCCGGGTGTCTGATGCAGGAGCACCCAATGAAAAGCAAAAATATCACAAAGAAGAAAAAGTGTCGCGATATCGTGACATGTCGGCAAAGAAGAAAAAGTGTCACGATATCGCGACATGTCGCATTTTTGCGACCAAAGGACGAGAGAATGCTCAAGAGAGAAAAAGTATCATGATATCGCAACATGTCGCATTTTCATGACCAAAGGACGATAGAAGGCACAAGGGATAAAAAGTGTCGTGATATCGTGACATGTCGCATTTTCATAACCAAAAGATGAGAGAAGGTGTAGGAGAGAAAACGTGTCGCGATATCGTGACATGTCGCATTTTTGCAACCAAAAGGTGAGAGAAGTCTCAAGAGATAAAAAGTGTCGCGATATCATGACATGTCACATTTTCGTGACCAAAGGATGAGAGAAGGCACAAGGGAGAAAAAGTGTCACGATATCACGACATGTCGCATTATCGTGACCAAAAGACAAGAGAAGGTGCAAGAGAGAAAAGTGTCATGATTTCGTGACATGTCGCATTTTTCGTGACCAAAAAAGAAGAGAAAGAGCAAGAGGGAAAAAGTGTCACGATATCGTGACATGTCGCATTTTCATGACTAAAAGAGAAGAGAAAGAGTAAGATAGAAAAAGTGTCGCGATATCGTGACATGTCACATTTTCACGACTAAAATAGAAGAGAAAGAGTAAGAAGGAAAAAGTGTCGTGATATCGCGACATGTTGGTAAAGAAGAAAAAGTGTCGCGATATAGCGACATGTCGCATTTTTGCGACCAAAGAAAAAAAGATGGGCAAACGGTTACAGGGGCCATTACAGAGGAAATTATCGAGCGATGGGTATACCGAACATCATCATTGGTTGACAGGCGGACAAAGTCTACAGTGGTAGCACTAAACAGCATGTGGCACCAAGGTGCAATGAAAGCAGATGAAGACCAAGAGTCGAAAAGAAAAATGTTTCGAAAGCCAAGAAAATGAAGAGGCATGGGAAATGAAATGAAGGGCCAAAAAAAGGAAACAGAGAGTCACGCCAGAAATTTTAAAAGGTGGAAGCAAAGGCATGCAAGGGGGTCAGAAACTATGGAGACGGAGTTGCTTCCATTTTATTTGGCAGACTGCTGCCATTTTTGTAAATATTTTCCAAGTTTTGAATGAGAATTGTTTTGAGCAAGTTTGGCTCTCCATCAGGCACACTCTAATGCATCCTTCCACCTATAATTTTTTTGTATTGGTCCATCACTTTCTTTTCTTTTTATATAAACCTTTCCATAATGTTTTTCTATTGTATCTTTCTTAACTTGCAATCTATGATCTTTTTCATGTTTCCAGTTGCAAATTATGCAACTCAATTATGTTATTATCTCATTACTATTCTCTATAAGCATTGGATCAACAAATAGAAATTTTGAAATGTAATCAGGTTGAAATGATCTGTTAATTGTCCATCTGGATGACCTGGCATGTTTATGTTTTTTAGAAGAATATTGGAAGTGGGTACTACATAAGAACTATTACTTTGTTTTCCATTTGGCATGTTTGTTTCAAAAATCTCTTCACGTTGTTCCATTTATTTAATAAAATTTTCATCTGTGGACTTTTCAATATTGTAGTTATGTGGAAGTGGATTCATATGAGTGTCAAAACTATTTTCTATAGAGATAATACTAGGATAAATACTCAATACCAGGGTCATTATCATTATTCTTTTTAAAAGCATACATTCTGTTAAAATCATACCTCCTTTTAAAAATTTTAGATAAACAATGGACAAAGCCATACACCAAAAATCACCCTTCTTAATGAATAAAGATATTATATATGAAATGAACAATGAAAAAAAATTAACTGGTTAGTAAGTAAAGGCGTTCATACCTTCAATTTGTGCAGATGCTGGTGGTTGACTGGAATTCAAAATATTATGAAAGTATTTTAGGATACTCATTTTATCAGAACTGGAAGATTGGCCTCCCTTATTTCCACTACCAATAGGTGACATTTTACCTATATAAAAATAAGAGTAACAAGAAAATAATTTGAAAAATGGAAATAACTAGTTAAAGAGAGAACTATTGTTTAAGACATCACAATATCTGACACATCACAAACCTCCTTATTGAGCATCAATGAACAAAAATGTATAAAAATGAATAAAATTGATAATAAAAACTTACTGATAAATGGTTGGCCCTGTATGTCAGTCACCTTGTGATAGTCACAGTGGTATGATCACCTTGTGATAGTCACAGCTATATGGTCGCCTTGTGACAGTCATAGCATGCTAGTCATGGTGTGTCAATCATGTTGTGACATTCACGGTGGGTAGTCATGCTATGACAGTCATGGATTTTCAGTCACACTGTGACAGTCATGGTGTGTCAGTCGCATTGTGTTAGTCATGGCATGGTAGTCACATAGTGGCAGTCATGGCGTGTCGATCATGGCATGTCAGTCACAATGTGGCAATTGCACAGTGATAGTCATGATGTGTTAGTCACACTGTGTCAGTCATAGTGTCTATTATGATGTGTCAATCATAGAGTGTATGTCACCTTGTACCAGTCGCAATGTGTCTATCACTTCTACTGTAGCCTTTTATCACTCACTTTTACGATTGCCTAGTCAAGTTGAAACTATTAGTGTTGCTTCTAGCCTCAAGGGTTACCTATATATAGTGGGAGTACAAGAGGCAATTTGTGCGGGATAATTTTTTTTTAAATAATTGTAGGGCAAATATTAGGCGGGAATACAAATTTTACACAGGCGATTTTACCCTAATAAAATAATTTTCGTAATTTTCGGGCGAATGGGTCGACCTCTAGGGTCCTAAAAATAGAAAAATAAAAAATGTTAAAAACCTAAAATTTGCTATAAATTGTGAAATTTGCCCTTGTGCATAACCTTGCAAAATATGTTTTAGACCATCACACAGATCAAGTAGATAACCCTACTATCAATATGTGGAAGCATTAGATTACAAGTGATAAGGCCAACTAACAAGACAATATGATCAACAAGCTATGCATGTCCTCGATCGACACACATCGTCTAACAACTATACAACTCTCGACCACTACGTTGTGGACATGTAGGCATGGGAGACTTCCTCCATTTAAACCTCCTATAGGTCACAACATGCTCCATGTGGGATAGTACTTGAGGGGTCTTAACCACATCTCCTATTAGAGTGAATATAGATACGGATGTGCGTGCAATGATTACTTCAGAGTGATATGCAACAAATTTAATTTTATATCAAACCTTTAATAGAAAGGATACTCTATGAACATAAGCAATCGTAAGGTTTTACCATGAGTTTCTATCTAAAACACATCTTCCAAAATAGGTTTTGACATAAATGAGACTCTGGTATAGAGGCAATAGTAGGATTTCATCGTCATGGAATGCTTTGGATTCCCACAAACGTAATACAATAGAATACTCTATACCACATGAATTCTTCATTAGTTAAATATGACGATGGTTTTACATATTACATCCCAGCTTAAGCATTGTTGATAGATTAACACATCCTGATTTTAGCATAAGTCAACCAATAAAATTCAGGGTTTGAAGCTACTCTATATAATAGGATTCTCATACGGGTATTACAATACAACTATGGCCAAAGTTTTATTGAATGCATTTATAAGTTTTAATACTCATATTTAATATAGGATTGAGACATCGACAAGATGAGGTCTAATGCCCTTTGTATTACAACCAACAATAATTATAGCATGAATAGGACAAAGTGTATTAAAAGAGCGCATAAAATAGAACCTATTTCATTTTGCAACCAAAGGAAGACAGGGTATAGAGAATAATATTATGATTCACATAATTCAACCATTTGATTTATATTGAAATCAAACTAGAAAGAAAGAACCTTCCGACCTGTATCTTTTGCAAAATTCCAACTTCACTTTCCTATCTTCTTAGCCCTCCAATTATTTCTTCAACTTCCTCCTATAAATGTCTTAACAAAATTTATCTAAAACTTAAGGTTGTTTGGTTTATGATCCACCAAGGTGGAGAGCATAATCCCTAAGCCCAAGTTTTCCTTCCAATATTCCTTCAGGATTCCTCCCCCCTAGATTACTTAGCTTCCTTTAGAAGCTAAACCCTCCTTTTTATAATTTTTCATAGCTTCCTTTTCCTTCATGAGCAAGAAGGTGGGTTTATTATTAAATTATTAAAAGATATCTTTTTGAAGTCAACCCAAAATAGTGAAATCAATATTTTAATAAAAAGGAGATTCCAAGGGATAAGGTGGGAGTACTTTATTTATTTTGGGCCTCCCCTTTCCTAGGGCAACTTACAAGGTCAACCTTAGAACTGTTATGAAGCAGTCATGTGGAAGGAAGAATAGTTCATCCACTAATAAAATATATTTTTATTATTAAATAATGACATTGCTCTTTTGGGTCCAATTAAAACTGGACAAGTGTAATAAGAGTATATGCACCCAAATTTATTTTTAATTATTTGTATTTGGACTAAGTGAATATGTTTAATTTCTTTTTGCAAAAGATAAATCTTCAAATTAATCCTTCTCAAAAGCCCTATTTAGCTTCTTCACACTACTCAAAATCCCCTAATTGCCCTCCAAAACTCTTCAAATCAGTTTTGTAGAGTGCAATTAGTTTAATTAAGGGTTTTGTAGGGTCTACAATCCTTTTTGGTTAGGTATTCATTGCTCCCTTATATCAATTAATTACCTTTTTAAAAGTCCTATTGGGGTGGTTTGTGACACTTTTGAATCAAAATTAATGAATTAATCAAAAGACCATTAGCACATTGGGTTCATTCCAAAATTTACATAACATTACCAATTTTGTAACCCAAGATTTAGCTCCATTTATTGACTAAGATAATTAATTTTATATAATTAGCCATCAATAAAAATCCTTTTAAATAAATTATCAATAAATTACATAGCGACCCCAATTTGTTAATCATATCCAAATTTGCATTTTTAATAAACTAAAATCAATTTCAATAATAAAAAAATATATTTACCTTAAATAAACTAAAATTAATTTGATTAACTTATCCACTTTTGATTGAATTAAATATAACTTAAACTTCATCATCTCCTAAAATCGATTAATTAATCCAATAAATACCTGATCACCATCAATTTCAAACCATCCTTAAGTTAACTCATGCATCAACTCTTCAAATCAAAATAAAATAACTTGGTTAATTAATTATTTAATAAAATATTAATTGCTTGTTCCAAGCAAATAGATAATTTAGTGCACATTGTCTAAGTCATCAAAATGCATCATTTACTCCAAGCCTCATTCTTGCTTGGTCCTGAGATATGCACCCTCCTAATGAAAAAATTATAAGCCAATTTCAAATGAGAGAAAAGGTACCAAATGCACCCACTTGCCTCACTTTTTGGCTTTGGTACCTCTACTTGCTAAACGAGAAACAAGTACATTACACTCCATTTTATATGGGTATAAGTGGAAGGATGTCCCATTGAAGCACATACACGTTTTTCTTTGACCCTTTTCATGATAAATTGTACCAATCAACTAAAATCATCCATAGCACACCTGATTACACCAATATCAACTTAATTTGAAATTAATCAATTAATTACTTTAGAATCAACTAATTTGAAATCAATCAATCAATCAATAATAAACCAATTGAAAATTTTGAAACCAATAAATTAATAAATATGGAATCAATTAGTTAATCAACTAGCTAATGAATAAAATTGGAACCAGTTAATTATTAATTAATCCTTAATCAATTTGGGGCAAATTAATTAATCGACTAATCATTGCTTTGGAATTAATTTGTTAGTCAAATTTAAATCAATCATTTTGAATTAATTAATCAATTAGTCAATTTAAAGATAAATCAATTGGCTACTTAATTAATCAATTAATAAAATTAATCAATTACCTTAGAAATAAATTAATTTGAAGGCAATTGATTAATTCATCAATTTTACATCAATGAATTAATTTAGAATCAATTAGTTAATTTGGAACTATTAACTCAATTAATGTGGAATCAAATCCAATAATTAATTATCCAATTAATTACTTTCAAAATCTAAAAATTATCCATTTAACTAAAATTGATCAATTTTCCAAAATACCATTAGTTTTTCAAAATATCCAAAAACATTGAAAATAGATTTAATTTTCCAAAATGATATTAATTTATTAAATTATCTTAGATGCCCAAAATTTATTCAATTTAAAAAAAATGAAATTAATTTATCAAAATTATTTTAGATGCTTATAATTAATTACCTACTTAATTGTTTTCATCACATCAATATCAAGATTACAATCACACAACATTAATTACATCAAATTTAAATCATCATATCACCACAAGATACCCTCATCAATACCCATAAAAAAATAATCAATCTATATACATAAAAATTATCTCCAATACATGATACATCAACATATACATCATACACCAAAATATCTAATAGATCAATGTGTACCATACATCAATGATTGTACATACTACTAAATCAAAATGGCCTACTGGGCCTTATGAACACCCTCTCAAAATTGGTAGCTGGAGTTAAAACTAGAAACCAATCCCCAAAAACTAACCCTCAACTATGATATCTTGTATTTGGAACCCCCTACTCTTGTTGGTTGTGGCAATGATAGCATGTGAACTAATCATTGGAAATAATAAGTGATGAACCTAGAGTGATTTTGTGATCTTGTCCTAGATGAA
This sequence comes from Wollemia nobilis, assembly GCA_028583015.1. Classification (NCBI taxonomy): domain Eukaryota; kingdom Viridiplantae; phylum Streptophyta; class Pinopsida; order Araucariales; family Araucariaceae; genus Wollemia; species Wollemia nobilis. The sequence continues at coordinate 941,908 of JAQPPZ010001711.1, read as the reverse complement.
AATGTGACCCTTTAACACTCTATCATAGTTGTGTAGTACCATCTCTAATAGAAATACCCTCTTGATCTTAGCCTGTAGATCAATCTATACCCATGTCAACTATCCTTGCACCTATTACAACTACTTTGCTATCTCTCTAATCACTACCTCCCCACTCATTGTCCCAACCATTATTGCTACATGTGATACTATCACATCTTGCTTTACTAATAAGGTGATCCATCGAATCCTACGTTATAGTAACCTCCTTGGCCAATTGGTCTCTCTTATCCTATAGGCCTATCACATTCTCATCTCATGATCACACTAGCTTGATGACTTACCTTTGTCTCTATACATCCCTAACCTAATGGGAAACCTCCTAGGTAGCCATTGCTAATTCCTCTAGCTTAGCTACCTATTATGTCAATGTATCTTTCTCTACCTCTATGGTAGCATAAGTGATCTATTGATGCTAGCCTTGTCTATCACTCTCATAGGTAGTGGAAATGTCAAAATGATACCATAGATAAAGGTTCCTCTATTGATGCCCCTTGTGTGGTCACCTACCTCTCCTTGTGTCACCTTTATGCCTCTCTCAAACACCTCTACAAAATTAAAACTATCGATCAGAGTGCATGCCTATTGTGCCTTTCTAGATGTCATCCTCAAGGACCATAATTGGTGATGCCACTATCAATATCCTAGGTCCACCCTAGCATCATACCATACTATATCAAAAATATCAATATTATCCACATTAGCCTCTAGATAAATCTCAAGATATGGAACACTGGTAGATCCTCTCTCCCTTGTGAACCATTGAAACTATATAGGTATTAATACTATAATATCCCACTGTCTCCTAATTTACCATAAATTTTGATCAAATTAGTGTAGTTCCCTTTTTCCCCTCATCACCATAAACCATCTTAATCATAAAACTCAATATAGTTTGATATATGTCTTCTACCCACCCTGAATGCCCTCACCAATGTCTCTAACCACCTGATCAACTTGAATATAATTTATCACACTATGTTCTACCACCAATGCCCTTGAGAATAATTGCTAATAATTTATCTTCAACTAGTTTTTCCAATGATACATTGCAAGAACCTTTATATCACTTACTAGACTTGGAAGACTCTCTAGTCAACAAATAGCTATACACCACACTAAATTTTTGTCTCTCTAGTATACCACCCAATGTAGGTTATGGTAAAATTTGGAAAAAATAACTATTCTCCAAAGAAATTTTAAAGGTAATATTGCATCTTAGCCATGACCTATCCACATCCCTAATGTATGCATAACCTACTATTATCTCCCATAAGGAGACCTAAAGTAATTATGGATAACAAGGCATTCTACCTATCTAATTGACCCTCATGATACATGGTATTGATATCAATATCATATTTGATGAGTAAGAACCTCTCATCCTTGCTCATATGGACATGGACACCTTCAATTGGTGTCCCTAGTATGCACCATACATCCTCCAAGTTGACTGGCATCTTGTCAATCAATAGTTGGAAGGTATTCATATTTTAGTACCACCTCTTAGCTAATGCTACTAGTACAACTCAACTCCACTTATGACATCAAGACTATATGATATAGCACTACAACCTCTAAGATACCAATATCCATATAATCTAGGAGATTCTAGATCATCTCTTGAGTATGGGACCTATGTTCATGATAGTCTAGTATGTTGTGTCTCGCTTAAAAATAAAAAAAAACTATTTATCAATCTAACTAATATAAACTAGTCTAAATACTAATTAAAATTCATTAATTCCCTTCTAGTGGTAAAATTACCAATAGCACATAAAATTATTATAGAGAAAAACTATCATTGATATGTAAAACTATTGTTAGGGCAAAAATAGCATTGACATGTAAAATCATTATGATGGAAAAATCACCATCAATGTATGAAACCATTGTCTAAAAATATTACCATCATAAATTTGTTGGTACGGAACAAAACCACTACCATGAACAAAAACATGCTTTTCAAGTATAATTTAAAATTAAACACAAAAATTAAAAAAGTATACCCAAGATATATCCCATGGTGCTCCTGATGGTACTTTAGCAATGATTGCATGATGTGTTGGTCTTGCCTAGTGAGCCATAAAAGGTTTTAGAGAAATTATGGATGACTAAAATCACTAAAACCTTACTTTATTAAAAATTTTATCTAATTTATTAAGGTTTGGGTCTGTCACCATTCATAAATTTGGTTGCTTTGGTATTGAATACTTGATCTCCTTCTTACGGCCTCATCATCCATAGATGTAACAACTGTTACAGATAGTGGTATTTATGGCATCGAAGCAAGCTTGCAATTTTATTCCAAAAGTAGTGGATGATGTAATAATTATTCTCTAGATGTTGTACTCTCTCTTGATTTTATTTCTCCATTTGTAAAATGTATGAGAATAACTGTTTTATTGCTTATTTTGTTGGTCAAATCCTACCATAAGAATAAATTTAGAACAAAATTCACTACGAAGCTCATGGCATTGTGGTTGCGAGTATCCACAATCTTACCAAAGGCATTTTTTTGCTTTCCTTTAAATAACCCTCACAAGTGCAAAATATGGTCACTAAGTCCAGTTGCCGGTTTGTTTGCAATACTTTGATGCATGCAATTAACCCTTTTTACTGTAACCTCTTTTATTTAATATAATTATTGGTTTAAATAAAAAATCCCTATAGCATGCAATTAAAATTCATTGTTTTTCCTCCTTTCCTTTTACCCCTTGAATCGCCTAGGTCTTTTAGGCACCTAATATTTTATCTCATACTTACTTCTATAACATCATGGAAAACTCAACTGTTGTTGAAAATTATGGTTTTTCTCTTTGAATATCAAGGAGGTACACTCGGGCAAGCCACATTTAATGCTATCCCACATTAAATGCTATTTGATAATGTAAATTTTGAGCAACTAATTTTTGCATCACCCGACTTTCCTTAGTAAACTCAAATAGCTATTAAATGTTCCTACCTTAAAATTGGGGCATGCACATCATTTTATAATGTATTTATCATGTAATAAATGCATAAAAAAGGGAAAATATAGACACTCAATTTTGGCATGCCAAAAATTCCATCAATTCATCATGACCCCCATTAGACAACCTTCCAACCAACTAAACTAGTCTAATAATATTTTTATACAAATTTGGAACATTTAATGCTTAGAAGAAAAACTGGTGGTGGTAAGAAAAACCATTAATAGCAAATTCATCACCTTGACAATGAATTTATCAATTTAACTCTTCCAACCCAATTATTTTTTAGAATAATACATTAGTTAATTAAATGTAAGGGTATGCCCCTTGGATTGCCCAGATTCCTTGTATAAATATTCTTTACTAACATAATGAAATATATGCTTCATCTTCTTCCATTTCATTTCTGATATGGTATTAGAGCAAGGTAAGCCGTTTCCCTCTCTCGTCTTTGAAGGTCAGTAAGACGGAGAGAAGATCTTGATTGGGAGAAGCTTCCCACCGTCGTAGTCTGCGGACCTTCGGCAAATAAGTTGAGCCTCTCGAACGAGAACAACAACGTCCATGGCTTCACCACCTTGAGCTTGTTCATCGCCGAGTGGCCTTGCACCGCGATAGGAACGCCGCCTGCGCCTGCACCTACATCGAGAACAAATTGGTTGTGAATTCATGGCTGAGTTCTTTCATTAAGCTCATCGGACAGGACAAAAGCCTGCGATCCAGGCAAAAGCACACCTTCGTGGCCCTTGCGTCGTCTGCATTCTGAATAATCTCCTTAAGGACTGTCGTGCCTTTCGGGTAATTTGTCAGTTTTTCACGAATTAGTTGGGTGAGATCGACCTTTTGGTCGAAGTCCTCCACAAGGAGGCTCAAACCACTGCTTCATTGCTCCAAACTTCCTGGAATTCAGACAAATTGTTCAGAATTTAGCATTTGCGGGGCTATTTCTATCCGGTTGATCAAATCATAGGAAAATGTGGGCATGAAATCTAGGCGGCTTTGTGATGTTATTGGAACTCAAAACCTCGATCACGCATTCGAATCTGACGGCATCGGAGCTTGCTCTTTAATTCCAAACAAAAGAGATATTCCTAAGCGCTGGCAATGAGCGATAAACAAGAGTGGCCGAAATTTAAAAATAAAAAATTAAATCGTAAACCCAAAGGGGAGTTTCTTAACCACATAAGGGCATGGCTCGCAAGCGGCCACCAAGTGGCGGCTAATATTTTGGGTTTGCCATTTTTTTTTTAAATACATCTTATAACTCCTGTCCATAAACACCATATTAAAAAAAACAAACAACTTTGCATATAGGTTTATTTAAAAAAAGAGGAAATATTAATATTAATATTGACAAGAATACCCTCTTAAAAATATATTAAAAAAAAATGAAGGTGAAGGTGAATATTTTTTTGCCCAAGTGAAATGGCGCAATCAAGTGCTCCAAAAATTTTGCTTTCCGATTCTCAAGTCCTCAAAGGTGACAATTATGCGGCCTGGAAAACGAAGATTCAAGCCATTCTTGAATTCGAAGGCTTATGGGAGATTGTTACTGGGACTGAGCAACGTCCACAGATAGCTGGCAAAGATCAGGAGGCATTTGATCAATGAAACCGCAAGGCTCGTATGATCCTTCTACTTGGTATCTCGGATGATGTCCAACCTCATGTTCGGGATGCTAAGACTTCTACTACAGTATGGATGAAGTTGCAACAAGTGTATGAGTCAAAGAACCAAAATCAAATTCTTCATCTTCAAGGACAGTTGCACACTCTAAGGTTGAAAGGTGGCAAGAAGTTGGAGTCATTTCTTCACCGAGTTGCGACGCTTCGTGCCTCCCTACAAGCACTAGGAGAGACTGTGGAAGATAAGCTCCTTGTACCCATTGTCCTGAGAGCACTCCCAGAGTCGTATCGCACCTTTGTGACATCCTTGAACATCCTGAAGCAGAAGCCAGATTTTGAAGAATTGGTAAATCTATTGCAACAAGAGGAAGCGTTCCATGAGAACTCAAATGAAGAAGAGCATGCCATGATGATGAATCAGAAGGGCAAGAAGCCATTCCACCAGAAAGGAAAAGGCAAACAAAATCCCAACAAGTCATAAAAAAGTTGTTTGATTTGTGGTAAAAAGGGACATGACTTGAAAGAATGTTGGTACAATTCTTTTACTCAAGGAGATTCGAGTAACAAGAATTCTAAGCAAAGAGGACCACCTCCTAAGAACAAGGGGGAGTGGAACCAATGAAGACCACAAAGACAACAACAAGGGAATGTTGCTAATGCTGAAGACGAGGAGGAGACTAAGGATTTTGCTCTTGCTCATCAGGAGCAACCATCCACCACTACCACTTGGTATGTTGATTCAGGTGCTTCCAAACACATGACTGGCCAGAAGGATTGGTTTGTCTCGTTGGATGAAAAGTCTTATCCAGGTCAGGTACATTTGGGGGATGACACACCCTATAACATTGAAGGAATAGGAGATGTGCAAATCCGGCTTGGAAAGCATCATTGTCAGATAAAGAAGGTCTTGTATGTGCCAGGACTCACGAAGAACCTCTTGTCTATCAATCAGATGTTGGATAACAATTTGCGAGTGGAGTTTGATATTGTGGATGGAGAAAAATGTTGTCTCATTCGAGACAAAGCTAGAGATTCTCACATCGTCGCTAGAGCATCAGGAGTTGGGAAGATGTTCTTGCTTGATTGTGTGGCTTCCAACAATCAGGCGCTCACTGTTCGTGTTGCAGATGTCACTACCCTTTGGCACCGATGATATGGACACATGAATCCCCACTACTTGATTACCTTGCAAAAGCAAGATTTGGTACATGGTCTTCCATCCCTTGCTCTTCCTTCTAACATTTGTTCTACTTGCATAGTAGGCAAACAACACAAAATTCCATTTGAGGCTAGCACACATCGTGCTAAAGGACCTCTTGATGTGATTCACACCGATCTGTGTGGACCCCTAGAGGCTAGCCACACTGGCCTCAGATATTTCCTGCTATTTGTTGATGACTACTCCAAAAAAATGTGGGTGTATTGCTTGAGATCAAAGGATGAAACCTTTCAATATTTCAAGGAGTTCAAAGCTCTTGTGGAGAATGCCACTAGTCGTCATATTCATGTACTCCGCTCAGATCGAGGGGGAGAGTACACATCAAAAGAATTTTCTGCATTCTTAAAGGAGAATGGGATTCGATGGCAATTAACCACATCATACACGCCACAACAAAATGGAGTTTGTGAAAGGCAAAATCGTACCATCATGGAAATGGTAAGAAGCATGCTGAAAGATGCACAATTGAGTCCAACATTTTGGGCTGAGGCAGTGAACACTCCCGTATACTTGCTAAACAGAGCACCTACAAAGGCTCTTCAGGGAATGACTCCTCAAGAAGCATGGTCAGGAGAGAAACCATCCATCTCTCATCTTCGAGTGTTTGGTTGTACTGCCTACATGCACATTCCCAAAGAGAAACGAAAGAAAATTGAAGAGAAGTCCTTGAGGTGTATTCTTCTCGGGTATAGTAGTGAATCTAAAGGCTATAGGCTCATGGACCCTACTACTCGAAAGATTTATGTTAGCAGAGATGTTATATTTGATGAAACTAGTGACCCTCCAACCAGTCCACCTGCAACACCATCTGATCCTGACAGTGGTCCGAGAATCATCCATGATGATGAAGATAATAGTAGAGGAGCTACTCCTATTGCGAGTTTACCTCCAAATCATTCGAGTCGACCATTATGGTATAAAAAGACACTGCAGGATTCCCATATAAGTGCTCCACCTGACACTTCTACCTCCAGACCAAGGACACGGAGCATGGCTCGTGAGGAAGTGAATTTGGCATTGATGAGCACCATGGTGAATAACCCTGAACCTAAAACGGTTCGTGAAGCTCTTGAGCTGCCACATTGGAAGTCAGCCATGGAGGCTGAGTATAATTCATTGATGAAGAATGGCACATGGGAGCTAGTTGATCTTCCACCAGGGAAGAAGGCCATAGGATGCAAATGGGTGTTTAAAACAAAGTATAAAGCTGATGGAACACTCGATAAGCACAAGGCTCGTTTAGTTGCAAAAGGGTATGCACAGGAGGAAGGCATCGACTATGAAGAGACATTTGCACCTACAGCCAAGATCAAGACCATTCGTATTATTTTTGCAATGGCAGCACAGTTTGGTTGGAAGGTACATCAAATGGATGTCAAGAGTGCATTCCTAAATGGAGACTTAGCAGAAGAAGTCTACATGAAGCAACCTGAGGGATTTGTCATTGATCCAGGCAAAGGAAAAGTGTGTAGATTGATCAAGTCTCTGTATGGTTTAAAACAGGCTCCAAGAGCCTGGTACATCAAAATTGATGAACACCTCTTACAACATGGCTTTGTTAGGAGTCCGTATGATCCTAATATCTACCTTCGACAACATGGGGGGAGACAACCATTGTTGTAGTTTATGTCGATGATTTGGTCATCACGAGGAGTGCTGAGGATTTGATTTTATCTTGCAAGGATGATCTCAAAAAATCATTCGACATGACTGACCTTGGTTTACTTCACTATTGCCTTGGATTGGAGGTCTGGCAGATGCAGGATCGAATATTTGTTTCTCAGATGAAGTACACCAAGACCTTGTTGGAGAGATTCAGAATGACAGAGTGCCAACCCATGCCCACGCCAATTGAACCTGGTCTACATATATCTCGCCATGATAGCTCTCCACAGGTAGATGCAACTCTCTATCGTCAGTTGATTGGAGGGTTAATTTACCTGACATATACAAGGCCGGATATTTGCTATGTCGTTAGTTATCTATCTAGGTTTATGCATGAACCTAAGAAAGCTCATTGGACAACGGCTAAGCATGTGTTGAGATACATTCATGGTACTAATAGTTATGGCCTGGAGTACAAAAAGAATGATAAATTCTTCTTGACTGGATACACGGATGCAGATTATGGAGGATCCTTGGATGATAGGAGATCGACGATAGGATATGTGTTCTTCCTTGGATCTGGACCGATTTCTTGGGGTAGCAAGAAACAGAGTATCACATCAAAGTCTACCACAGATTCGGAGTATCGTGCTGCTGCAGATGCTGTTTGTGAGGCAGTATGGTTACGTCGCATTTTGATAGACATTGGGATTCCATAGAGTCAGCCTACAGTTCTGCACTGTGACAATTAGGGTGTTTTGAAACTGGTTCGCAATCCTGTTTTTCATGAATGCACCAAACACATTGAGATACAAGTGCACTTCATTCGTGACCATGTTTCATTGCACAATATTCAACTCCAGTACATTTCCACGAAGGAGCAAGTTGCTGATGTTTTCACCAAATCTCTGGATCGTGGAAAGTTTGAATACTTTCGGAGCATCCTCTCTTGTTCTCTGAAGACCTAATGTATTATGGGGGGAATGTTAGAATAATACATTAGTTAATTAAATGTAAGGGTATGTCCCTTGGACTACCCAGATTCCTTGTATAAATATTCTTTACTAACATAATGAAATATATGCTTCATTTTATTCCATTTCATTTTTGATAATTTTACTCTTAAGATTCATCATAAAACCATCATAATAAATTCACTAGGAGTGGTTTTACCTATAGTAGTTTTGACCTAGTGTGAATAGAATCTAAAATGCATGATTCTTAGGCATACCCTAATACAACCACCATTCCCTAGCATGATCACATATATTGATTTACATCTCACACTTGGACCATCATGAACCTTCCAAGCATCTTTGATCTCTAAAATTTTCCCTCTAAGAAGCTCTTAAAAGACATATAATTGCAGCCCTTGAGAAGGACATTCCATCTAAATTTTCATAGCAATAAAATTCTACCAAAATTTCTAGCATTCATTCTCATATTTATGATAATTTATTTTCCAACTGCTCACTTAATCGTGGTCCTATTATTTTAGCAATCTATCTCTCTTGATCAAGCACTAGAGGTGATCTACCTAGCAATAAATATTGTAAGCATTTGATGGGCTCTCAAAGGTGCAAGGAAGAGGGATAACTTGTTACTATTTGGTTGTGTCTTTCCCTATTTCTCTTCTTACTAATTTGGCTCAATATTTGATTTCTTTTTTACTAATAATGTATCTTCTTTTGCTATCTCCTGATGTTACTAGCCATTTCCATCTTATTGCTAATCGATTCTAATCACTTAAATTACTAATTTGTCCCATTCATTGCCATTTTTCTTGCTATTAGTTCATGTTATTCTTGTGTTATATATTTGCATATTGATTAGTGTATATCTTCATAATATTTTAAATTGGATTTAATTACCTTCTCTACTATATTTTATGGCATCTTATGGTATCTACTCCTTTTGAGGGGTTCCTATAACCTTAACATAGAATATCTCATAGTTTTCTATCTTTTATCTCCATATATTACTTATAAAAGCAAATGTATTTTCCAATTGTAGTACAAGGCAATTGTTTTACCTTTAGTGCTTTTACATTATGTTCATTCCTAAAGTGGGCAATCCTAAGCTTATCACCAATTGGAGACCTATTAATTTTCTTAATATTTTTTATAAGATCTTGTCCAAGGAATTAGCTTCTGGTATTCAAAATATTCTTCATATGATTATTATATCGGAGTAGACATGTTTTATTAAAGGGTATTATATCTTGGATAATATTATTGTTTTCTAGGAAGGATTAGAATGGGCACATGTCTCTAGCCAAAAGTTGATTTTCCTAAAGCTCAAATTTGAGAAAGCTTATGATCGTATTGAATGGAATTTTATTCTTATCATGCTCAAATCTCTTCGGTTTGGGTCCTTTTTTTATTAAGGTCAATAATATTTCATTTTTATGCTTCAACCTATCTTACTATTAATGGGCATAAATTAGAAGATTTTGGTTTGTTTGGTTCTATTCACCGGGGTTATCCTTTGGCCCCCTCACTTTACATCCTTGAGGTTGAAGCTTTTGGTTATCTTCTTACCAATAAAGCATCTAAGGGGTTGATCAAAGGTATTCTTTTTCCTGATATGTCCACTCAACTTATTAATGGGCATTTTGTGGATGATTTTTTTATCACTATTAGTGAGGATGAGGTTTATGTTTTGACTACTTTGGCTTGTCTGGACACTTTTGATAATGCCTTGAGTTCCAACATCCAATGGTATAATTTTTTTTTTTTTTACCTTGCTTCTTATTCTCTACCTACTTTGCTTAGACATTTATCATGGCATTGGCTTTAGAGGGTGAGAATTTTAAGTTATAAGGAATTTTATTTGCTTTTGATTGCTCATCCTCCAAACTTTGGAAATATGTTATTGATAGAATTAAAAAGAAGATTTGTTATTGGTTCTTATGTCCCCTTTCACTTGTTGGTAAATTTTAGGTTTGCACTAAGATTCTTGCTACCATCCATGTTTACTATTCCTCCTATCGGGTCCCTTCTAAGAATTCTTATAATAAGTTGGACATAATCCTTAAGGATTATCTTTGGGCCAAGGGGAAGAATTTTTATGGTTTTCATTGGGTTGCTTGAGATATTTATTGCATGCCTATTAATAAGGGTGGGATGGGTATCATTGATATCTATAGACAAAGTATTTATTTGTGTACTAAGTGGGTGGTTTAAGATATTGATGGTCCTAAATCCTATAAGGTTTTAATTTTCCATTGTATAACTTCAATATTTCCTTATGGTCATAAAGCTTGGACTAATATTGGCCTTCACACTCTTATCATTACTTCAAACCTAGTTAAGATTTAGGGTTCCTTTATTGTTAAATGTATTTGGTAGGCTTTTGAGGTGATGAAACCTCATATTAGTTAGATTGGTGATGGTTTTCATAATGGTATTTTGTTTGATTCTTAGAACATTTGGTGGTCTCTTATTTTTTCTAACTCTTTGGTTCTTGTTGCTAATATACCAAGGGTTAAAGCTTTGAGGATATTTTGCAAAAGAATTTTCTTTATTAAATATTTAGTGCATTCTTAGGATTGGATTTCTTGGCCTAACCTCAAGCATAAATTTAATCTTCAAAACTTGGATCTTCCTTATATTCTTAATATCTAAGAGCTTATACCTTATGTCATTCTACATAAGATTAGACTTCAACCCTTGAGTGCCTGGTGGAGGGATTGGCATTGGAATGTAGATACTCCTTTCAAGAACTACTCTTCTTCCTTACTTTATCAACTTCTTATTCCTTTTTCCTTTGGTATTGACAAGCTTAATGAGATATGGTAGACTCACTCTACCTCCTATACTTGGATTGCTCATTTGAACCATATATGGTATTCTAATATTGAACCTAAGATCACCTTTTTTCTTGTCTCTTATTTATCAAGGTATTCCTATGGGAGAGAGGCTTAGTAGGGTTGGTCTTCCTAACCCTAAGTGTTATTCTTGTCATTGTTTTGAAATATTTAAGCATATTTTTTGGTTATTCCCTCATGCTCAGTCTGCCTAGCCTTGGATTCACTTTTTGTTTAAACATTTTCATACTAATAGTTTTTGTCCTGCTTATATTGCTACTCTATGAAATTTCTTTCATGTGATTATTTTTTTTTACATATTGAAATCTAGGAATGCTATTATCTATTCTAGAGATTTAATTTATTTATAATTTTCTATAAATAAAAATATTACGGTGCTTTCTACTATTATCATTAAAATCCATTCACAGTCTTCTAAGGTGGAACATAAGTTGGCATATTCGTTGAAACTTATCGAGTATTGGTATAAGGCTCCATGCACTATCAGCAGGGTTCTACCTCATCTCCCTCTACCTCAAGGCCCCTTAGTTTATTTTAGGCCTCAACATAGTAGATCAATGGGGTGATGTTATCTAGCCTTAGGATGTTCTTCTAGTGCTCACAATAGGACTTGGTCTCCTCCTAGATCTAACAATAGGCATCATTCACATTTACACTCTCTATAACATGGTTGGAATTCCTATGCATCGCTTGACTAATCATGGTACTAGTTAGAGCCCTAGCTTATCTCCTTGGCTAGTTACTTCTCCTCTTGCTCCTACTTATTCTACTCCATTGTCGCCTTTAACTTTGATCAATTCTAGTTCCTTTAATGAACATTGTTGCTCCTGATAACTCTTGGTCTATCGATCTTCCTATAGACAATCCTCATGGTTTGGATTCTTTTGGGCCAAATAATGATACTTCTCCTCCAAGAATGGCTCCTTGTGCTTATTTATGTTATTTTTTTACCTTTTTAAGGATTGGTTTTGTATGTGGCCTAAGGCCTCATATTATGATTTCTTTGGCTATTCTCAAACTTTGGTTTTGGTGATCTATTTAGGGTTTTGATTGTGTGGGTGCCTTGGGCCCTAAGCTATGATCTCTTCAAATCCTTTTTTATTGTAACCTCTTTTATTTAATATAATTATTGGTTCCAATAAAAAATCCCTATAGCATGCAATTAAAATTCATTGTTTTTCCTCCTTTCCTTTTACCCCTTAAATCGCCTGGGTCAATTTTAGGCACCTAATAGTTTATCTCATCCTTACTTCTATAACATCATGGACAAATCAACTTTTGTTGAAAATTTTGGTTTTTCTCTTTGAATATCAAGGAGGTACACTCGAGCAAGCCACATTTAATATCATCCCACATTAAATACTATTTTACAATGTAAATTTTGAGCAACTAATTTTTGCATCACCTGACTTGCCTTAGTAAACTCAAATAGCAATTAATGTTCCTACCTTAAAAGTGGGGCATGCACATCATTTTATAATGTATTTATTATGTAATAAATGCATCAAAAAATGGAAAATATAGACACTCAATTTTGGCACACCAAAAATTCCATCAATTCATCATGACCCCCATTAGACAACCTTCCAACCAACTAAACTAGTCTAATAATATTTTTATACAAATTTGGAACATTTAATGCTCATAATAAAAACTCGTGGTGGTAAGAAAAAACATTAATAGCAAATTCATCACCTTGACAATGAATTTATCAATTTCACTCTTCCAACCTAATTTTTTGTTAGAATAATACATTAGTTAATTAAATGTAAGGGTACATCCCTTGGACAATATTATTTAGTAACATAATGAAATACATGCTTCATCTTCTTCCATTTCATTTTTGATATGGTATCAGAGCAAGGTAAGCCATTTCCCTCTCTCATATTTTAAGTTCAGTAATATGGAAAGAAGATCTTGACTGGGAGAAGATTCCCACTATCGTAGTCTTTGGAACTTCAACAAATAATTTGAGCCTCTCGAACGAGAACATCCACAACTTCACCACGTTGAGCTTGTTCATCATTGATTTGGCCTTGCACTGTGATAGGAATGTCGCATGTGCCTTCACTAAGAATAAATTGGTTGTGAAGTCATGGTTGAGATCTTTTATTAAGCTCATCCAATAGGACAAAAGCCTACAATATAGGAAAAAGCACACCTTCATGGTCGCCCCTATATCGTCTACATTTTAAATAATCTTCTCTAGGACCATTGTGTCCTCTAGGTAATTTGTTAGGACTTAATGAATTCATCAAGTGATATTGACCTTCTTAACCACATAAGAGCACGACTTGCAATCATCCACCAAGTGGTAGCTAATATTTAGGGTTTGGAAATATTTTTTTTAAATACAAAATCTTATAACTCCTTTCCATACACACCATATTAAAAAAACAAACAACTTCGCATACAGGTTTGTATTTTTTAAAAAAAGAAATATTAATATTAATATTGACAAGAATATCCTCTTAAAAATATATTAAAAAAAAATGAAGTTGAGGGTGAATATTTTTTTTTCCCAAGTGACATGGTGCAGTCAAGTGCTCCAAATATTTGCTTTCCTATTCTCAAGTCCTCAAAGGTGACAATTATGTGGCCTAGAAAATAAAGATTCAAGTCATTCTTGAATTCAAAGGTTTATGGGAGATTGTTATTGGGACTGAGCAATGTCCACAGATAGCTGGTAAATATCAAGAGGTATTTTATAAATGAAACTATAAGGATCATATGATCCTTTTACATGGTATCTCATATGATGCCCAACCTCATGTTCAAGAAAGTAAGACTTCTACTGCAGTCTGGATGAAATTGCAACAAGTGTATAAGTCAAAGAACCAAAATCAAATTCTTCATATTCAAGGACAGTTGCACACTCTATGATTTAAAGGTGATGAGAATTTGGAGTTATTTATTTTTCAAGTTGCGATACTTAGTGCCTCCCTACAAGAACTAGGATAGATTGTGGAATCTTGTACCCATTGTCTTGAGAGCTCTCCTAGAATCGTATCACACCTTTGTGACATCCTTGAACATCCTGAAGCAGAAGCTAGATTTTAAAGAGTTAATAAATCTATTGGAATAAGAGGAATCATTCCATGAGATCTCAAATGAAGAAGAGCATGCCATGATGATGATCATAAGGGTAAGTAGTCGTTCCACCAGCAAATACAAGGCAAAAAAAATTCCAAAAAATCATAGAAAAGTTGTTTGATTTGTGGTAAGAAGGGACATAACTTGCATGAATGTTGGTTCAATTCTTTTACTCAGGGATATTTGAGTAACAAGAATACTAAGCAAAGAGGACCACCTCATAAGAACAAGGGGGAGTGGAACCAACGAAGACCACAAAGACAACAAGGAAAAATTGCCAATACTAAATATGTGGAGGAGACTAAGGATTTTGCTCTTACTCATCAGGAGAAACCATCCACCATCAGGATACTAAGGATTTTGCTCTTACTCATCAAGAGAAACCATCCAAACACATGACTGACCAGAAGGATTGGTTTGTCTCATTGGATGAAAAGTCTATCCAGGTTAGGTACATTTGGGGGATGACACACCCTATAACATCGAAGGAATGGGAGATGTGCAAATACAACTTGGAAATCATCATTGTAAGATAAACAAGGTTTTGTATGTACCAGGACTCACAAAGAATATCTTATATTTTAATCATATGTTGGATAATAATTTACATGTGGAGTTTGATACTATGGGTGGAGAAAAATATTGTCTCATTTGAGACAAATCCAGAGACTCCCACATTGTTGCTAGAGCATCAGGAGTTGGAAATATGTTCCTACTTGATTGTGTAGCTTCTAATAATCAGGTGTGTTGAGCAAGGTGCAACAACAGTATTGTCATTGTTGTCAACACAGTCAGATAGATCTAGTGTTTCAGTGGACAGGAAGTTCAAAAGCTATTCAGATGCAGAAGATAGGAGTTCAAAGGTTATTCAGAGTATGGATAGTGAGTTTCCAAGAAGACCGAAGTGGCCCATTTGCAAAAGATCAAAGAAAAAGACAAGTAAGAAAAGTGTCGCGATATCACGACATATACAACAGGCAAGAAAAACTATCGCGATTTCGCGACATGTTGGAAGAGAGAGAAAAGCTGAAAAGCGTCACGATTTCACGACATGTTGGAAGAGAGAGAAGCAGAAAAAATGTCACGATTTCGTGACATGTTGGAAGAGAAAGAAGACAAGTGAAAAAACTATCATGATTTCGTGACATGTTGGAAGAGAGAGAAGAAGCAAGAAAAACTGTCACAATTTCGTGACATGTTGGAAGAGAAAAAGGCAAGTGGAAAAACTATCACGATTTTGCAACATGTTGGCAGAGAAAAAGGCAAGTGGAAAAACTGTCATGATTTCGTGACATGTTGGCAAAGAAAAAGGCAAGTGGAAAAATTGTCACGATTTCGTGACATGTTGGCATAGAAAAAGGCAAGTGGAAAAACTGTCATGATTTCGCGACATGTTGGAAGAAAAAGAGAAAGCAGAAGAAGTGTCACGATTTCACGACAAGTTCGAAGAAAGAGAACAAGTTTGAAAAGTGTCACGATTTCGTGACATGTTGCATTTCACGACTAAAATAGGAGAGAGAAAGTGAGTTGGAAAAGTGTCACGATTTTGCAACATGTCGCATTTTCGTGACTCGAAAAGCGAAGGAAGGCAAAGAAGGAAAAGTGTCACGATTTCGTGACATGTCGCATTTTCACGACTTGAAGAGAGCAGGAAGGAAGAGAATGAAAAAGTGTCACGATATCGCGACATGTCAGATTTTCATGACTCAAAGATAAGAGAAAGTGCCAAGAAGAAAAAGTGTCACGATATCATGACATGTCGCATTTTCGCGACTCAAGGAGGAGAGAGAAAGTATAGAAGCAGAAGTGTCATGATATCACGACAAAAGCAAAGACGAAGTGTACAGAGGTGAAAGTGTCATGATATCGTGACATGTAGCATTTTCATGGTCCGATACAAGAAGAAAGAGGAGAGAGAAAATAGTGTCACGATATCGTGACATGTATTTTTGTGGGCCAAAGCAAAGAGAAAGAGGAGAGAGAAAATAGTGTCGCGATATCGTGACATGTATTTTCGTGGGCCAAAGCAAAGAGAAAGAGGAGAGAGAAAATAGTGTCGTGATATCGTGACATGTTGTATTTTTGTGGGCCAAAGCAAAGAGAAAGAGGAGAGAGAAAATAGTGTCGCGATATCGCGACATGTTGTATTTTCATGGGCCAAAGCTAAGAGAAAGAGGAGAGAGAAAATCATGTCGTGGTATTTTCGTTGGTCAAAGCTAAGAGAAAGATCATGGAGAAAAAGTGTCGCGATATCGTGACATGTTGTATTCTCGTGGTTGAGTTGAAGCCGATGAAGACCGATGAACAACCAACTAAGATTAGGGTTTACGGTCATGAAATGACTAAGATGAGGGT
This sequence comes from Wollemia nobilis, assembly GCA_028583015.1. Lineage (NCBI taxonomy): Eukaryota > Viridiplantae > Streptophyta > Pinopsida > Araucariales > Araucariaceae > Wollemia > Wollemia nobilis. The sequence goes on along the minus strand of JAQPPZ010001711.1, from coordinate 925,171 downwards.
TTATGATCGACTAAGATTAGGGTTTTGATCATGAAAATTTTGTTATAAAAGGAGGGTTGTTTGGAGATTTTTTATTGTCGAGGTGTGTGAAGTTCGGTCGTAGAGCGCAGAGTGCAAGTCGTATCGAATCGTGCTAAGTGCGAAATTCGTAAAGGAAGCAGAGTGCGCAAAAGGGAGAAGACGATCGTTCAACTGTGATGCAGCAGATTGTGCGAAGTAATTTCACAGAGAGAGCAGAGTGCGTAGAGATCGCTAAGGTGAAGCAGACTTGTCGGGATCTTGTAAAAGTGGAGGTATCATTTTGTTAATCTTCTAGATTCATAATTCAAGTCCGGGTTGTAGCTTGGCATCGGGGGTTGGTGCTCCTTCCAGTAGGTGCTGGTAAATCAGGGGTTGGTGCTCCTTTGGGTGGTTTGGTGAGATAAATAAGGGGTTGGTGCTCCTTCTAGTGGGTGATAGTAAAGTGATTGTAAAGTTGTTGCTTTGCAAAGGCTAGATTTGGATGGTAGTCCAAGCAGTCATTCTTGAGGAGTAGCCACATTGGTGAACCTCGTTAAATCTTGTGTTGTGTGATGCTCTTTTGTTATTCTTGCTGTATCTTGTAATAAGTTTTAATTGCTTCTGTTTTAAGAGCTATAAATTCAAGATTAAAAGAGCTACACTGATTCACCCCCCCTCTCAGTGTCATTGTAAGACTAACAATTGGTATCAGAGCCAAGTTTTCGTACAAGCTTAACTGGCTAGGGTGATCTTGGAAGTAACACAATGGTAGGAGATGAAGGCTTCTCATCAAACAAAGCACATTGTTTTTTTTTTTTTTTGTTAATAGATACTGTACCCATTACTTCTCCAAAAGAGGACTTTGAAGAGGAAACAGGTGAAGCTCTTCTCATGGCATTTGAAGAAGTACAATCAGAAAAGGAAGAAGGAGTGAACTCTGAAGTATGTGGTGAAAACCTTGAGGCTGAAGTAGATCTAGAAGGTGAATTGATCTCTGCACTTGAAGAGTGGAAAATAGAGAAGAAAAAGAATAAGAAAATTTCAAAAAGGCTTGAGGATGCAAACGAAATCATAACCAGTTTGAAAGTACAGATAGAAGAATCCACGAAAATATCTGAAGATCTCGAAGTGCAAATAACCATGAAAATAGATTATTGCAACAAGCTAGAAGAAGAGATTGTTGGTTTAAGAATGCAGCTAGAAGAGATGAATAAGAAAATTAGTTGTTATCACAAACGTGAAGAAAGTTCTATGAAGCTTGGATAAGATCATAAATGACCAAAGGCCTGCAAGCATCAAATTTGGTCTGGGTTTCATCGAAGGAGAATATTCAAATGGATCAAAGGCCAGAAATGTAGAATCCATAAAGAATGAAGATAAGAAACAGGTTGATCAAGGAAAAATATCTCATGCAAAAGAAAGCAATAATGTGAGGCTCGAAAGGAGAACTGACAATGATGGATTCACCAATGTCACACATCAAAGAAGAAGAAGACCTATGGCTCCTACGACAACATGGCAAAGACCATCACCCAGGTTCAATTATCCCTTTTCTGGTTTCTATTTTAAATGCAATGGCTATGGACATAAAATCTCTGACTACAAATATAATGTTAGACCAAGGAATTTCACCAGTAGAAATGCTTTTTCTCCTCTGATGAATTATACGGTAGAATGTTATAACTGTCATAATTTTGGGCACATTGCAAGAAACTGTAGAAGTACATTTGCTTCAAATCAATTTCAGGGAAGAAAATTTCAACCAAATAGGATGAGACAAAATAGAAAACTTCCCGTAAAACATGCACATGTTGTTGATAAGGGAAAGGCAAAACAAGAGCCCAAAACTTCCATCAAAATGGAGTGGAAAGAAAAAGAGCAACTTAAGGAAGAAAAGGAATCCTTAATAGTACAAACAACATTTAAAGCATAGAATAAACATGTACCATGGATACTTGATAGTGGATGCTCTAGTCATATGACAGGTAACAAACAAAAATTTGAGAAGTTACAGAAATATGAAGGTGGTTCAGTAAAGTTTGGAAATAATGATGGAGCTAAGATAGTTGGCAAAGGTTCAGTTAAAATTATTGATGGAAAGATTAAGTCAGAAGAAGTCTTGTTTGTGGATGGTTTGAAACATAACTTGTTGAGCGTAAGTCAGATTTGTGATAAAGGTCATGAAGTAGTTTTTAAGAAGGGTTGTGAAGTCAGAAAAACAAATAGTGGAAAATTAATAGCAACTGGATCAAGGACATCTGGAAACCTGTACACGCTCTCAGAGACTTCAGAAGGAGCTTGTTTTATTGGACAGGAAGAAGAAAACTGGTTGTGGCACAAGAGACTCGGGCATATCAGTTTTGATAATCTAGTAAAAATCACCTCAAAAAGGGTAGTGAGAGATATTCCCACCATCAGCAAACCTGCAAACAACATTTGTGCTTCATGCCAAAAGGGGAAACAAACTAGAGTCACATTCAAAACAAAAGAATACTACACAAGCAAACCTCTGGAACTAATACACATTGATTTATGTGGACCCATGAGAACACAAAGCATAAATGGTGACAAATATTTTATGTTGTGCATTGATGACTATTCCAGAATGACATGGATATTTTTCTTGAAGCATAAATCAGAAGCTTTTGATATGTTTAAGATTTTCAAAAACCAGGTTGAGAATGAAACAGGAAAGAGGATCAAATGTTTAAGATCAGATAGAGGAGGAGAATTCATTTCAGAGGAGTTTGCAGAGTACTATGAAAAATACGATATTAGGAGACAGTTCTCAGCAGCCAGGACACCTCAGCAAAATGGAGTGGTAGAAAGAAAGAACAGGACTATGCAGGAAATGGCACGGACTATGTTGGTTGAAAGCAGAGTAGCAGACAGATTTTGGAAAGAAGCAGTCCATACTGCGGTGTACATCCAAAATAGGTACATGCTGAGAACACATGAAAACAAAACTCCCTATGAATTATGGTTCGGTAAAAGGGCAACAACAAAATACCTCAAAGTTTTTGGCAGCAAGTGCTATATCAAAAGAACTGAAGATAATCTTGGCAAGTTTGAAGATAGAGCAGATGAAGGTATTTTTGTTGGTTATTCACCAAGAAGCAAAGCTTACAAATGCTACAACAAGAGGCTAAAGAAAATTGTGGACAGTGCTGATGTTAAGTTTGATGAAGGTAAAGAACGAGTAATTAGCTATGAAACGAACTACCCAATCTATGAAGAGGTTATTGAAGGAGATGAGGAAAACGAAATTGAAAAGATACAAAAAATTGACTCGAGATGATGTAAGTTGTGATTCAGAAGCAGAAGAGAATAAGAAATTCAAAACAGGCAGCTGGCAAAAAAATCATCCTAGAGATCAAATAATTGGAGACCCCAAAGTTGGTGTTCAAACAAGAAGAAGAGTAGCAAGTAACTACTCTCTATTATCCAACATTGAGCCCAAGAATATTGTTGAAGCAAGCAAAGATGAAGGTTGGATGAAGGCAATAAATGAAGAATTAGACCAGATTGAGAAAAACAAAACTTGGGAGTTAGTACCTAGACCTACGAACAAAAATATAATCGGGACTAAATGGATCTTTCATAACAAATTGAATGAAGACGGACAGGTAGTCAAAAATAAAGCAAGATTGGTATGCAAGGGGTATGCACAAGTTGAAGGCATTGACTTTGAGGAAACGTTTGCACCAGTAGCTAGACTAGAGGCAATCAGAATGTTTACGGCTTTAGCGATCTACAAGAATTTCAAAGTTTATCAAATGGATGTGAAATCAGCATTTTTGAATGGGAAACTTGAAGAAGAGGTTTATATTGAGCAACCAGATGGGTTCCAACTTGGTGATAATCCAAACTTTGTTTGTAAGTTGAAGAAATCTTTATATGGCTTAAAACAGGCACCCCGAGCATGGTATGCAAGACTAGACAACTATCTCACTCAACAAAGGTTTAAGAAAGGTATGGTGGATAGTAACTTGTATGTCAAAATAGAAAATGGGCATCTTATTGTTCTTGTTGTATATGTAGATGATATCATATTTGGCAACAGCAAAGATGAGTCATGTAAAGATTTAGCAAATAAGATGCAAAAAGAATTTGAAATGTCAATGATTGGTGAACTGTCATATTTCCTCGGTTTGCAAGTTAATCAAAGTAAGAAGGGCATATTTATTTCTCAAGTTAAATATGTAAAAGAGATGTTAAAGAAATTCACAATGGAGGATTGTAAGCAGATTAGCACTCCCATGACGACAGTGCCAAGTTGAGCAAAGATGACAAATCTCCACTTGTTGATCAAACCATGTACAGATCTATGATTGGAAGCCTACTGTACCTGACAGCTACCAGACCAGATATTTTGCAGGCAGTATGCATGGTAGCACGCTTTCAGGCCAATCCCAAGGAGACTCATGTGACAACAGTAAAGAGGATTCTTCGGTATCTCAAGGGTACTATGGAGTATGGGTTGTGGTATCCAAAAGGTAAAGACTTCACCCTTATATCATATTCGGATGCAGATTGGGCGGGATGTGTAGATGACAGAAAGAGTACCGGTGGAGGTGCATTCTATCTTGGAGACAGATTGGTTGCATGGCACGAGTAAGAAGCAAGAGTCGGTTTCTTTATCAACAGTAGAGGCGAGAATATATTGCAGCGACAACATGTTGTACATAGGTATTGTGGATGAAACAAACCCTGAAAGATCTTGGTATCTGCTTCAGTGAGCCAATATCAGTTAAGTGTGATAACACCAGTGCCATTAACATCTCCAAGAATCCAGTTATGCATTCACGCACAAAACACATCGCTATCAGGTATCACTTCTTGAAGGAGAAAGTTGCAGAAGGTGAGGTTAAATTGGATTTTGTTCCAACTACAGAGCAAGTAGCAGATATCTTCACAAAACCATTGCCCAAGGAAGTTTTTGAGTACCTTCACAATAAATTGGGAGTGGTCACACTTCCCAAAGATTGACTAGCTACAGGGATCACATTCTTAGGGGGAGCATCTAAGTATTTGATTATCTTGTTGCTCATGTTCATGATTTTTGCTAAGTATAATCAATTTTGCTTGAGAATGTTGTGCATGGACTCAAGGGGAGTCTACAGTAGCCCTTTGGTATTATTGTCAAAGGGGGAGAAGAGTTACAGGAAATTGCACATGTGTTGCCAACAATTCCAAAGGGGGAGATTGTTGAGCAAGGTGCAACAACGAGTATTGTCATTGTTGTCAACACGGTCGGATAGATCTAGTGTTTCGGTGGACGGGAAGTTCAAAAGCTATTCAGATGCAGAAGACAGGAGTTCAAAGGTTATTCAGAGTATGGACAGTGAGTTTCCAAGAAGACCGAAGTGGCCCATTTGCAAAAGATCAAAGAAAAAGACAAGTAAGAAAAGTGTCACGATATCACGACATATACAGCAGGCAAGAAAAACTATCACGATTTCGCGACATGTTGGAAGAGAGAGAAAAGCTGAAAAAACTGTCGCGATTTCGCGACATGTTGGAAGAGAGAGAAGAAGCAGGAAAAATTGTCATGATTTCGTGACATGTTGGAAGAGAAAAAGACAAGTGGAAAAATTGTCGTGATTTCGCGACATGTTGGAAGAGAGAGAAGAAGCAGGAAAAACTATCGCGATTTCGTGACATGTTGGGAGAGAAAAAGCAAGTGGAAAACTGTCACGATTTCGCGACATGTTGGAAGAGAAAAAGGCAAGTGGAAAAAGTGTCGCGATTTCGCGACATGTTGAGAGAAAAAGAGTGGAAAAACTGTCTGATTTCGCGACATGTTGGAAAGAAAAAGGCAAGTGGAAAAAGTGTCACGATTTCGTGACATGTTGGAAGAAAAAGAAAGCAGGAAGAAGTGTCACGATTTCGTGACATGTTCGAAGAGAGAGAAGAAGTTGAAAAGTGTCACGATTTCATGACATGTCACATTTGCGACTAAAATAGGAGAGAGAAAGCAGGGAAAAGTGTCACGATTTCGTGACATGTCGCATTTTCGTGACTCGAAAAGCGTAGGAAGGCAAAGAAGGAAAAGTGTCACGATTTCGCGACATGTCGCATTTTCACGATTTGAAGAGAGCAGGAAGGAAGAGAATGAAAAAGTGTCGCGATATCGCGACATGTCGCATTTTCGCGACTCGAAGACAAGAGAAAGCGCTAAGAAGAAAAAGTGTCACGATATCGCGACATGTCGCATTTTCGTGACTAAAGGCATAGAGAAAGTACATAAGCAGAAGTGTCGCGATATCACGACAAAAGTAGAGACAAAGTGTACGGAGGTGAAAGTGTCGCGATATCATGACATGTAGCATTTTCGTGGTCCGATACAAGGAGAAAGAGGAGAGAGAAAATAGTGTCACGATATCGCGACATGTTGTATTTTCATGGGCCAAAGCAAAGAGAAAGAGGAGAGAGAAAATAGTGTCGTGATATCGCGACATGTATTTTCGTGGGCCAAAGCAAAGAGAAAGAGGAGAGAGAAAATAGTGTCACGATATCGCGACATGTTGTATTTTCGTGGGCCAAAGCAAAGAGAAATAGGAGAGAGAAAATAGTGTCACGATATCGCGACATGTATTTTTGCGGGCCAAAGCTAAGAGAAAGAGCAAGGAGAAAAAGTGTCGTGATATCGCGACATGTTGTATTCTCGTGGTTAAGTTGAAGTCGATGAAGACCTTTGAACAGTTGACTAAGTTTAGGGTTTGCGAATGTCATGAAACCGACTAAGATGAGGGTTTATAGCCGACTAATATTGGGGTTTTGATCATGAAAATTTTGTTATAAAAGGAGGGTTGTTTGGAGATTTCAAAATGTTGTTGAGGTGTGTGAAGTTCGGTCACAGAGCGCAGAGTGCAAGTCGTATCGAATCGTGCTAAGTGCAAAATTCACAAAGGAAGCAGAGTGCGCAAAAGGGAGAAGATGATCGTTCGACTGTGATGTAGCAGATTGTGCAAAGTAATTTCACAGAGAGAGCAGAGTGTGCGTAGAGATCGCTAAGGTGAAGCAGACTTGTCGGGATCTTGTAAAAGTGGAGGTATCATTCTGTTAATCTTCTAGATTCATAATTCAAGTCCAGGTTGCAGCTTGGCATCAGGGGTTGGTGCTCCTTCCAGTAGGTGCTGGTAAATCAGGGGTTGGTGCAGATAAATAAGGGGTTGGTGCTCCTTCCGGTGGGTGTTGGTAAAGTGATTGTAAAGTTGTTTCTTTGCAAAGGCTGGATTTGGATGGTAGTCCAAGCAGTCATTCTTGAGGAGTAGCCACATTGGTGAACCTCGTTAAATCTTGTGTTGTGTGATGCTCTTTTGTTATTCTTGCTGTATCTTGTTATAATTTTTAATTGCTTTTGATTTAAGAGCTGTAAATTCAATATTAAAAGAGCTACACTGATTCACCCCCCCTCTCAGTGTCATTGTAAGACTAACAAGGTGCTCACTATTCAGATGTCACTATCCTTTGGCACTGATGATATGGATACATGAATCACCACTATTTTATTACCTTGCAAAAGCAAGATTTGCTACATGGTCTTCCTTCCCTTGCTTTTTCTTATAACATTTGTTCTACTTGCATAGTAGGAAAATAACATAGAATTCCTTTTGAGGCTAGCGCACATCATGCTAAAGTCCCTCTTGATGTGATTCACACTGATCTGTGTAGACCCATACAAGCTAACCACACTGGTCTCATATATTTTCTACTATTTTTTGATGACCACTCCAGAAAAATGTGGGTCTATTGCTTAAGATAGAAGGATGAAACCTTTTAGTATTTTAAGGAGTTCAAAACTCTTATGGAGAATACCAATAGTCATCATATTCATGTACTCCACTCATATCGAGGGGGAGAGTACACTTCAAAATAATTTTCTACATTCCTGAAGGAGAATGGGATTTAGTGGTAGTTTACCACATCATACATACCACAATAAAATGGAGTTTGTGAACGGCATAATCATACCAGCATGGAAATGGTAAGAAGTATGTTGAAAGATGCACAATTGAGTCTAATATTTTGGGCTAAGGTAGTGAACACTATAGTATATCTGCTAAAAAGAGCACCTACAAAGGCTCTTCATGGAATGACTCCATAAGAAGCATGGTCAGGAGAGAAACCCTCCATATCTCATCTTTGAGTGTTTGGTTGTATTACCTACATGCACATTCCCAAGGAGAAATGAAAGAATATTCAAGAGAAGTCCTTGAGGTGTATTCTTCCCGAGTATAGTAGTGAATCTAAATGCTATAGACTCATGGATCCTACTACTCAAAATATTTATGTTAGAAGAGATGTTATATTTGATGAAACTAGTGACCCTCAAACCATTCCATCTGTAGCACCACTTGATCCTGATAGTAGTCTGAGAATCATCCATGATGATGAAGATAATAGTAGAGGAGCTAATCCTATTGCGAGTTTATCTCCACATCATTTGAATTGACCATTATGGTACAAAAAGACATTACAAGATTCCCATCTGAGTACTCCATTTGAAACTTCTACCTCCAAATCAAGGACAAAGAGCATGTCTCACGAGGAAGTGAATTTGGTATTGATGAGCACCGTGGTGAATATTCCTAAATCAAAAATAGTTTGTGAAGCTCTTGAGCTACCACATTGGAAGTCAGCTATAGAGGTTGAGTATAAATCATTGATCAAGAATGGTACATGGAAGCTATTTGATCTTCCACTAGGTAATAATTCAATAGTATGCAAATGGGTGTTTAAAACAAAGTATAAATATAATGGCATACTCGATAAGCACAAGGATTTTTTAGTTGCAAAAGGATATGCAGAGAAGGAAGGCATCGACTATGAAGAGACATTTGTACCTACAACCAATATCAAGACCATTTGTATTTTTTTGCAATGGTAGCATAGTTTGTTTGGAAGGTACATCAGATGGATGTCAAGAGTGCATTCCTAAATGAATACTTAACAGAAGAAGTATACATGATGCAGCCTTAGGGATTTGTTATTTATCTAGGCAAAGTAAAAGTGTGTATATTTATCAAGTCTTTGTATGATTTAAAATAGGTTCCAAGATCCTGGTACATAAAAATTGATTAACACCTCTTACAACATGGCTTTGTTAGGAGTTTGTATGATCCTAATCTCTACCTTCAACAACATGGGGGAGGATACAAACATTGTTGTAGTTTATGTTGATAATTTTGTCATCACAGGGAGTGCTGATTTGATTTTATCTTGCAAGGATGATCTCAAAAAATCATTTAACATGATTAACCTTGGTTTACTTCACTATTTCCTTGGATTGGAGGTATGGCATATGTAGGATCGAATATTTTTTCTCAGATGAAGTACACCAAGACTTTGTTGGAGAGATTCAGAATGATAGAGTTCCAACCCATGCCCACACCAATTGAACCTGGTCTACATATGTCTCACCATGATAGCTCTCCATAGATAGATGCAACTCTCTATCGTTAGTTGATTGGAGGGTTAATTTACCTGACATATACAAGGTCGAATATTTGTTATGTTGTTATTTATCTATCTAGGTTTATGCATGAACCTAAGAAAGCTCATTGGATAGTGGCTAAGCATGTATTGAGATACATCCATGGTACTAATAGTTATGGTATAAAGTATAAAAATAATGATAAATTCTTCTTGACTAGATACACAGATGCAGATTATGGAGGATCCTTGGATGATAGGAGATCGATAATAGGATATGTGTTATTCCTTGGATCTAGAATGATTTCTTGGGGTAGAAAGAAATAGAGTATCACATCAAAGTCTACCATAGAGTTAGAGTATTATGTTGGTGTAGATGCTTTTTGTGAGACAATATGCTTACATTGTATTTTGATAGACATTAGGATTCCACAGAGTTAGCCTACTATTTTGCACTATGACAATTAGGGGGTTTTGAAACTGGTTTGCAATCCTATTTTTCATGAGTACACCAAACACATTGAGATACAAGTGCACTTCATTCATGACCATGTTATATTGTGTACAATATTCAGCTCCAGTACATTTACACAAAAGAGCAATTTGCTGATGTTTTTACCAAATCTCTAGATCGAGGAAATTTTGAATACTTTTAGAGCATCATCTCTTGTTCACTGAAGACCTAATGTATTATGGGGGGAATGTTAGAATAATACATTAGTTAATTAAATGTAAGGGTACATTCCTCGGACTGCCTATATTCCTTATATAAATATTCTTTACTAACATAATTAAATACATGTTTCATCTTATTTCATTTCATTTTTGATAATTTTACTCTTAAGATTCATCATAAAACCACCATAATGAATTCACTAGGAGTGGTTTTACCTATAGTAGTTTTGACCTAATGTGAATAGACTCTAAAATGCATGATTCTTAGGCATACCCTAATACAACCACCATTCCCTAGCATGATCACATATATTGATTTACATCTCACACTTGGACCATCATGAACCTTCCAAGCATCTTTGATCTCTAAAATTTCCCTCTAAGAAGCTCTTAAAAGACATATAATTGCAACCCTTGAGAAGGACATTCCATCTAAATTTTCATAGCAATAAAATTCTACCAAAATTTCTAGCATTCATTCTCATATTTATGATAATTTATTTTCCAACTGCTCACTTAATCGTGGCCCTCTTATTTTATCAATCTATCTCTCTTGATCAAGCACTAGAGGTGATCTACCTAGCAGTAAATATTGTAAGCACTTGATGGGCTCTCAAAGGTGCAAGGAAGAGGGATAACTTGTTACTATTTGGTTGTGTCTTTCCCTATTTCTCTTCTTACTCATTTGTCTCACTAATAAGTTATCTTCTTTTGCTATCTCCTGATGTTACTAACCATTTCCATATTATTGCTAATTGATTCTATTCACTTCAATTACTATTTTGTCCTATTCATTGCCATTTTTATTGCTATTAGTTCATGTTATTCTTGTGTTATATATTTGCATAGTGATTTAATTATATCTTCATAATATCTTATAATACTCATATTTTTCTATCTTTTATCTCCATATATTACTTATAAAAGCAAAAGTATTTCCAAATTTTAGGACAAGGCAATTGTTTTGCCATTAGTGCTTTTACATTATGTTCATTTCCAAAGTGGGAAATCCTAAGCTTATCATGAATTGGAGACCTATTACTTTTCTTAATATTTTTTTATACGATATTGTCCAAGGCATTAGATTTTGGTATTCGAAATATTCTTCATGTGATTATTAGATCAGAGTAGACATGTTTCATTAAAGGGTATTGTATCTTGGATAATATTATTATTGTCTAGGAATATTTAGAATGGGTACATGTCTCTAGCAAAAATCCACTTTTCCTAAAGCTTGATTTTGAGAAAGCTTATGATCCTATTGAATGGACTTTTATTCTTACCATGCTCAAATCTCTTTGGTTTGGGTCATTTTTTATTAAGGTCAACAATATTTAGTTTGTTTATTCTTCAACCTATCTTACTATTAGTGGGCATAAGTTAGAGGATTTTGGTTTGTTTGGTTCTATTCACCAGGGCTATCCTTTTCCCCCCTCACTTTACATCCTTGAGGTTGAAGCTTTTGGTTATCTTCTTACCAATAAAGCATCTAAGGGATTGATCAAAGGCATTCTTTTGCCTGATATGTCCACTCAGCTTATTAATGGGCATTTTGTGGATGATTCTTTTCTCACTGTTAGTGAGGATGAGGTTTATATTTTGATTAATTTGGATTGTCTAGACACCTTCGACAAGGCCTTTGGTTCCAACATCCAATGGTCTAAGTCTATTTCTTTCTACCTTTCTTCTTCTTCTCTACCTGCTTTTCTTTGGCATTTATCATGGCATTGGCTTTAGAGGGTGAGCATTTTAAGTTCTAAGGAATTTTCTTTGCTTTTGATTTCTCATCCTCCAAAATTTGGAAATATGTTATTGATAGAATTTAAAAGAATATTTTATATTGGATCTCATGTCCCCTTTCACTTGCTGGTAAATTTTAGGTTTGCACTAAGATTCTTGCTACCATACATGTTTAATATCCCTCCTATTGGGTCCTTATAAGAATTCTTATAATATGTTGGACATAATCCTTAAGGATTATATTTGGGCCAAGGGAAAGAATTTGTATGGTTTTTATTGGGTTTCTTGAGATATTTATTGCATGTCTACTTATAATGTTGGTATGGGTATCATTGACATCTATAGGCAAAGTATTTCTTTGTGTACTAAGTGGGTGTTTTAAGCTATTGATCGTCCTAAATCCTAGAAGGTTTTAATTTTCCATTGTATCTCTTCGAGATTACCTTATGGGAATAAAGCTTAGGCTAATATTTGCCTTCACACTCTTATCATTACTTCTACCCTAGTTAAGATTTAGGGTTCCTTTGTTGTTAAATGTATTTGACAGGTTTTTGAGGTGATGAAACCTCATCTTAGTTTGATTGGTGATGGTTTTCATAATGGTATTTTGTTTGTTTCTTAGAATATTTGGCGGTCTCTTATTTTGTCTAACTCTTCGATTCTTGTTGCTGATAGACCAAGGGTTAAATATTTGAGGATATTTTGCAAAAGCATTTTCTTTATTAAATATTTAGTGCATTCTTAGGATTGGATTCCTTGGCCTAATCTCAAGCATAAATTTAATCTTCAAAAATTGGATTTTACTTCTATTCTTAAGATCTAAGAGCTTATACCTGATGTCATGCTACATAAGCTTAGACTTCAACCCTTGAGTGCCTAGTGGAGGGATTGGCATTGGAATGTAGATACTCCTTTCAAGAACTACTCTTCTTCCTTTATTTATAAACTTCTTAGTCCTTTTTCTTGTAGTATTGACAAGATTAATGAGATATGGTAGACTCACTCTACCTCCTATACTTGGATTGCTCATTTGAACCATATTTGGTATTCTAATATTGACCCTAATATCACCCTTTTTCTTTGGTCTCTTATTTATCAAGGTCTTCCTATGAGAGAGAGGCTTATTAGGGTTGGTCTTCCTAACCCTAAGTGTTCTGCTTGTCATTTTTTTTGAGATATTTAAGCATATTTTTTGGTTATTCCCTCATGCTCAATCTGCCTAGCCTTGGATTCACTTGTTGTTTAAACCTTTTCATACTAATAGTTGTTGGTCTGCTTATATTAATGCTCTATGAAATTTATTTCATGTGATTATTTTGTTTTAGCTATTGAAAGCTAGGAATGCTATTATCTATTTTGGAGATTTAATATATTTATAATTTTCTATAAATGAAAATATTACGGTGCTTTCTACTATTACCATTCAAATCCATTCATAGGATTCTAAGGTGGCACATGAGTTGGCATATTCACTGAATCTTATCGAGTATTGGCATAAGGCTCCATGCACTATCAGCAGGGTTCTACCTCATCTCCCTCTGCCTCAAGGCCCCTTAGTTTCTTTGAGGTATCAACATATTAGATTGAGAGGGTGATGTTATCTAGCCTTAGGATGTTCTTCCAGTGCTCACAATAGGGCTTGGTCTCCTCCTAGATCTCACAATAGCTATTATTCATATTTACACTCTCTATAACATGGTTGGAGTCCTATGCATCACTTGACTAATCATGGTACTAGTTAAAGCCCTAGCTTGTCTCCTTAGCTAGTTACTTCTCCTCTTGCTCTTGCTCATTATACTCCATTGTCACCTTTAGCTTTAATCAATTCTAGTTCCTTTAATGAACATTGTTGCTCCTGATAACTCTTGGTCTATCGATCTGCCTATAGACAATCCCCATGGTTTGGATTCTTTTGGGCCAAAGAATGATCCTTATCCTCCAAGAGTGGCTCCTTATGCTTAGTTATGTTTTTTTTTACCCTTTTAAGCGTTGGTTTTATATTTGGCCTGAGGCCTCATATTATTTCTTTGGCTATTCTCAAACTTTGGTTTTGGTGGTGCCTTGGGCCCTAAGTTATGATCTCTTCAAATATTTTTTTATTGCAACCTATTTTATTTAATATAATTATTGGTTCCAATAAAAAATCCCTATAGCATGCAATTAAAATTCATTTTTTTTCCTCCTTTCCTTTTACCCCTTGAATCGCTTGGGTCAATTTTAGGCACCTAATAGTTTATCTCTTCCTTACTTCTATAACATCATGGAAAAATCAACTTTTATTGAAAATTATATTTTTTCTCTTTGAATATCAAGGAGGTACACTAGGGCAAGCCACATTTAATGCTATCCCACACTAAATACTATTTGACAATGTAAATTTTGAGCAACTAATTTTTGCATCACCTGACTTGACTTAGTAAACTCAAATAGCAATTAATGTTCCTACCTTAAAATTGGTACATGCACATCATTTTACAATGTATTTATTATGTAATAAATGCATCACAAAAGGGGAAATCTAGACACTCAATTTTGGCACACCAAAAATTCCATAAATTCATCATGACCCCCATTAGACAACCTTCCAACCAACTAAACTAGTCTAATAATATTTTTATACAAATTTGGAACATTTAATGCTCTTAAGCAAAACTGGTGGTGGTAAGAAAAAACACTAATAGCAAATTCATCACCTTGATAATGAATTTATCAATTTTACTCTTCCAACCCAAATTTTTGTTAGAATAATACATTAGTTAATTAAATGTAAGGGTACGTCCCTTGGACTGCCCAAATTCCTTGTATAAATATTCTTTAATAACATAATGAAATACATGCTTCGTTTTCTTCCATTTCATTTTTGATATGGTATCAGAGCAAGGTAAGTCATTTCCCTCTCTCATATTTGAAGGTCAGTAATATGGAAAGAATATCTTGACTGGGAGAATATTCCCACTATCATAGTCTTTGGACATTCAACAAATAATTTGAGCCTCTTGAACGAGAACAACAACGTCCACAACTTCACCACCTTGAGCTTGTTCATCATTGAGTTGGCCTTACACAATGATAGGAATTTCGTTTGTGCCTTCACTGAGAACCAATTTGTTGTGAATTCATGGCCAAGTTTTTCATAAAACTCATCGGATAGAATAAAATCCTACAATCTAGACAAAAGCACACCTTCATGGCCCTTGTATCGTCTATATTATGAATAATCTCTTTAGGATCGTTGTGCCCTTCAGGTAATTCATTAGGACTTCACAAATTCATCAAGTGAGATCAAACTTATGGCCGAAGTCCTCCACAAGGAGGCTCGAACCCTCACTCCATTGCTCCAAACCTCCTAGAATTCAGACAGATAATTTGGTTGATCAAATCATAGGAAAATGCAGGCATGAAATATAAGTGGCTTTATGATGTTATTGGAATTCAAAACCTTGATCATGCATTTGAATTTTATGGCAACGGAGCTTGATCTTTAATTCCAAACAAAAGAGATATTCCTAAGCACTAACAATGAGTGATAAATAGGAGCGGTAAAAAAAAATCGTACACCCAAAGGAGAGTTTCTTAACCACATAAGGGCATGACTCACAAGCAGCCACCAAGTGGCAACTAATATTTTGGGTTTACCAATTTTTTTTAAATATAACATCTTATAACTATTTTCCATACACACCATATTAAAAAAACAAACAACTTTGCATATAGGTCTATTTTTTCCAAAAAAAATGAAATATTAATTTTAATATTGACAAGAATATCCTCTTAAAAATATATTAAAAAAAATGAAGGTGAGGGTGAATATTTTTTTTTCCCAAGTGACATGGTGCAATCAAGTGCTCCAAATATTTTGCTTTTAGATTCTCAATTCCTCAAAGGTGATAATTATGTGGCCTAGAAAACAAATATTCAAGCCATTCTTCAATTTGAAGGCTTATGGGAAATTGTTACTGGGACTGAGTAACATCCACAGACAGCTGGAAAATATCATGAGACATTTGATCAATGAAAACATAAGGCTCATATGATCCTTTTACATGGTATCTCAGATGATGTCCAACCTCATGTTCAAGATGCTAAGACTTCTACTGTAATTTGGATGAAGTTGCAACAAGTGTATGAGTCAAAGAACCAAAATTAAATTCTTCATCTTCAAGGACAGTTGCACACTCTATGGTTGAAATGTGATGAGAAGTTGGAGTTATTTACTTTCTGAGTTGTGATGCTTTATGCCTCCCTACAAGCACTAGGAGAGACTGTGAAAGATATTCTCCTTGTACCCATCGTCCTAAGAGCTCCCTCAGAGTCGTATCATACCTCTATGACATACTTGAACATCCTAAATCAGAAGCTAAATTTTAAAGAGGTAGTAAATCTGTTGCAACAATAGGAAGCATTCCATGAGACCTCAAATGAAGAAGAACATGCCACGATGATGAATCGGAAGGGTAAGAAATCATTCCACTAGTAAATACAAGGCAAACAAAATCCCAACAAGTCGTAGAAAATTTATTTGATTTATGGTAATAAGGGACATGACTTGTACGAATGTTGGTTCAATTATTTTACTCAGGGAGATTTGAGTAACAATAATATTAAGCAAAGAGGACCACCTCCTAAGAATAAAGGGGAGTGGAACTAATAAAGACCACAAAGATAGCAACAAGGGAAAATTACCAATACTAAATATGTGGAGGAGACTAAGTATTTTTCTCTTGCTCATCAAGAGCAATCATCCACCATTACCACTTGGTATGTTGATTCAGATGCTTCCAAACACATGATTGGATGGAAGGATTGGTTTGTCTTATTGGATGAGAAGTCTATCCAGGTCAAGTACATTTGGGGGATGACACACCCTATAACATTGAAGGAATGGGAGATGTGCAAATACATCTTGGAAAGCATCATTGTCAGATAAACAAGGTCTTGTATGTGCCAGGACTCACAAAGAACCTCTTATATTTCAATCAAACGTTGGATAACAATTTACGTGTGGAGTTTGATACTTTGGAAGAAGAAAAATGTTGTCTAATTTGAGAAAAATCTAGATATTCTTACATTATCACTAGAGCATCAGGAGATTTTTATTTTTGATTCTCAAGTCCTCAAAGGTGACAATTATGCAGCATAGAAAACCAAGATTCAAGCCATTCTTGAATTTTAAGGCTTATGGGAGATTTTTACTGGGACTAAGCAACATACATAGACAGCTGGCAAAGATCATGAGGTATTTGATCAAAAACATTGTAAGGCTCATATGATCCTTTTACATGGTATCTAAGATGCTATCCAACCTCATGTTTGAGATGATAAGACTTCTACTACAGTCTGGATGAATTTGCAACAAGTGTATGAGTCAATGAACCAAAATCAAATTCTTCATCTTCAAGGATAATTGCACACTCCATGGTTGAAATGTGACGAGTAGTTAGAGTTATTTATTTTCTAAGTTACAACACTTTGTGCCTCCCTGCAAGCACTAGGAGAGATTGTGGAAGATATGCTCATTGTACCCATTATCCTGAGAGCTCTCCTAGAGTCGTATCGCACCTTTGTGACATCCTTGAACATCCTAAAGTAAAAGTTAGATTTTGAAGAGTTAGTAAATCTGTTGTAACAAGAGGAAGCATTCCATGAGACCTCAAATGAAGAAGAGCATGCCATGATGATGAATCATAAGGGTAAGTAGTCATTCCACCAGTAAATACAAGGCAAACAAAATCTCAAAAAATCATAGAATTTTTTTTTATTTGTGGTAAGAAGGGACATGACTTACTTGAATGTTGATTCAATTTTTTTACTCAGGTAGATTCGAGTAACAAGAATACTAAGAAATAGGACCACCTCCTAATAACAAGGGGGAGTGCAACCAATGAAGACCACAAAGACAAAAACAAGGGAAAATTATAAATACTAAAGATGTGGAGGAGACTAAGGATTTTGCTTTTGCTCATCAGGATCAACCATCCACCACTGGCACTTGGTATGTTGATTCAAGTGCTTCCAAACACGTGAATGACCGAAAGGATTGGTTTGTCTCATTTATTTAGAATTCTATCTAGGTCAAGTACATTTGGGGGATGACACACCCTATAACATTGAAGGAATGAGAGATGTGTAAATATATCTTGGAAAGTATCATTGTCAGATAAACAAGGTCTTGTATGTTCCATGACTCACAAAGAACCTCTTATCTATCAATCAGATGTTGGATAACAATTTATGAGTGGATTTTGATACTATGGATGGATAAAAATATTGTCTCATTTGAGACAAATCCAGAGATTCTCACATTGTCGCTAGAGCATTAGGAGTTGGGAATATGTTCCTGCTTGATTGTGTGGCTTCCAATAATATGGTTCTCACTATTCGTGTTGCAGATATAACTACCCTTTGGCACCAATGATATGGACACATGAATCCCCACTACTTTATTACCTTGCTAAAGCAATATTTGGTACATGGTCTTCCTTCCCTTGATTTTCCTTGTAACTTTTTTTCTACTTGCATAGTAGGAAAACAACAAGAATTATTTTTGAGGCTAGTACACATCATGCTAAAGGACCTCTTGATGTGATTCATACTAATCTATGCAGACCCATACAGGCTAGCCACACTGGCCTCAAATATTTTCTACTATTTTTTGATGACCACTCCAAAAAAATGTGGATGTATTGCTTGAGATAGAAGGATGAAACCTCTCAGTATTTCAAGTAGTTCAAATCTCTTGTGGAGAATACAACTAGTCATCATATTCATGTACTCCACTCATATCGAGGGGAAGAGTACACTTCAAAATGATTTTCTACATTCCTGAAGGAGAATGGGATTTGGTGGTAGTTGACCACATCACATGCCACAACAAAATGGATTTTGTGAAAGACACAATCATACCATCATGGAAATGGTAAGAAGTATGCTAAAATATGCACAATTGAGTCCAACATTTTGGACTAAGGTAGTGAACATTGTAGTATATTTACTGAATAGAGCACCTACAAAGGCTCTTCAGGGAATGATTCCACAAGAAGCATGGCCAGGAGAGAAACCCTCCATCTCTCATATTTGAGTGTTTGGTTGTATTACCTACATGTATATTTCCAAACAAAAATGAAATAAAATTGAAGATAATTCCTTGAGGTGTATTCTTCTTGAGTATAATAGTGAATCTAAATGCTATAGACTCATGGATCCTACTCCTCAAAATATTTATATTAGAAGAGATGTTATATTTTATGAAACCGGTGATCCTCCAATCATTCCATCTGCAGCACCACATGATCTTGATAGTGGTGTAAGAATCATCCATGATGATGAAGATAATAGTAGAGGAGCTACTCCTATTACAATTTTACCTCCACATCATTTGAATCGATCGTTATGGTACAAAAAGACACTATAAGATTCCCATCTGAGTACTCCATCTAATACTTCTACCTCTAGACCATGGACACATAGCATGACTCATGAGGAAGTGAATTTGATATTGATGAGCATCATGGTGAATAGCCCTGAACCAAATAGTGTTCATGAAGCTCTTGAGCTACCACATTGAAAGTCAGCTATGGAGGCTGACTATAAATCATTGATGAAGAACAGTACATGGGATCTAGTTGATCTTCCAATAGGAAAGAAGGCCATAGTATGCAAATGGGTGTTTCAAAAAAAGTATAAATCTTATGAAACACTTGATAAGGACAAGGCTTGTTTAGCTACAAAAGGGTATGCAGAGAAGGAAGGCATCGACTATGAAGAGACATTTACACCTATAGCCAAGATCAAGACCATTCGTATTGTTTTTGCAATGGTAGTATAGTTTTATTGAAAGGTACATCAGATGGATGTCAAGAGTGCATTTCTAAATGAAGAATTAGTAGAAGAAGTCTACATGATGTAGCCTAAGGGATTTTTCATTGATTTAGGCAAAGAAAAAGTGTGTAGATTGATCAAGTCTCTGTATGGTTTAAAATAGGCTCCAAGAGCCTGGTACATAAAAATTGATGAACACCTCTTACAACATGGATTTTTTAGGATTTCGTATGATCCTAATATCTACCTTTGACAACATGGGAGGGAGACAACCATTTTTGTAGTTTATGTTTATGATTTGGTCATCATGAGGAGTGTTGAGGATTTGATTTTATCTTGCAAGGATGATCTCAAAAAATCATTCGACATGATTGACCTTGGTTTACTTCACTATTGCCTTGGATTGGAGGTCTGGCAGATGCAAGATCAAATATTTGTTTCTCAGATGAATTACACCAAGACTTTGTTGGAGAGATTCAAAATGACAGAGTGCCAACCCATGCCCATACCAATTGAACCTAGTCTACATTTGTCTCACCATGATAGATCTCCATAGGTAGATGTAACTCTCTATCATTAGTTGATTGGAGAGTTAATTTACCTAACATATACAAGGTCAAATATTTTTTATGTTGTTATTTATCTTTCTAGGTTTATGCATGAACCTAAGAAAGCTTATTGGATAGAGGCTAAGCATATATTGAGATACATCCATGGTACTAATAGTTATGGCCTAAAGTACAAAAATAATGATAAATTCTTCTTGACTGGATACATGGATGCAGATTATAGAGGATCCTTGGATGATAGGAGATCGACGATAAGATATGTGTTCTTTCTTGGATATAGACCGATTTTTTGGGGTAGCAAGAAATAAAATATCACATCAAAGTCTACCATATATTCGGAGTATTGTGTTGTTGTAGATATTGTTTGTGAGGTAGTATGGTTATGTCACATTTTTATAGACATTAGGATTCCACAGAGTCAACCTACAGTTATGCACTATGATAATTAGGGTGTTTTGAAACTGGTTTGCAATCCTATTTTTCATGAGTGCACCAAACACATTGAGATACAAGTGCACTTCATTCACGACCATGTTTCATTGCACAATATTCAGCTCCGATACATTTCCATGAAAGAGCAATTTGTTGATTTTTTCACCAAATATTTGGATCAAGGAAATTTTTAATGCTTTCAAAGCATCCTCTCTTGTTCTTTGAAGACCTAATGTATTATGGGGGGAATGTTAGAATAATACATTAGTTAATTAAATGTAAGGGTACGTACCTTGGACTACTCATATTCCTTGTATAAATATTTTTTACTAACATAATGAAATACATGCTTCATCTTCTTCCATTTCATTTTTGATAATTTTACTCTTAAGAGTCATCATAAAACCATCATAATGAATTCACTAGGAGTGGTTTTACCTATAGTAGTTTTGACCTAGTGTGAATAGAATCTAAAAGGCATGATTCTTAGGCATGCACTAATACAACCACCACTCCCTAGCATGATCACATTTATTGATTTACATCTCACTCCTGGACCATCATGAACCTTCCAAGCATCTTTTAATCTCTAAAATTTTCCCTCTAAGAAGCTCTTAAAAGACATAATTACAGCCCTTGAGAAGGGCATTCCATATAAATTTTCATAGCAATAAAATTCTACCAAAATTTCTAGCATTCATTCTCATCTTTATAATAATTTATTTCCCAATTGCCTACTTAATCTTGGCCCTCTTATTTTAGCAATCTATCTCTCTTGATCAATCACTAGATGTGATCTACCTAGCAGTAAAGGTTGTAAGCATTTGATGGGCTCTCAAAGGTGCAAGGAAGAGGGATAACTTGTTACTATTTGGTTGTGTCTTTCTCTATTTCTCTTCTTACTCATTTGGATCAATATTTGATTTCTTTTTTAGGAATAAGTTATCTTCTTTTGTTATCTCGTGATGTTACTAATTGTTTCCATCTTATTGCTAATAGATTCTAATCACTTCAATTACTATTTTTTCCTATTCATTGCAATTTTTCTTGCTATTAGTTCATGTTATTCTTGTGTTATATATTTGCATATTGATTAGTGTATATCTTCATAATATTTTAAATTATATTTTATCACCCTCTCTACTATATTTTGTGACATCTTAGGGTATCTACTACTTTTGAGGGGTTACTATACCCTTAACATAGCATATCTCATAGTGTTGGCAATTTTGGGTACTTTGGGTACATTGCCTTTGCTCAAGTGTATAAGTTGTCATTGATGTCAAAAGGCATTTTTGTGTTGATATCAAAAAGAGTGTGATGTCAAAAATATCTTGAGAAGCTTCATAATGTTAAAGGGTTTTTATTAAAACCATGGTGACAAGGTTAAAGGTTTTTCTTAAAACCATTTGGACTCATTAAGGGTTTTTATTAAAACCAAGCTTAACTTAATGCAAAGGTTTTTACTTCTTGAAAAACCTTGAAGGTCCATGTTTATTATTAATAATTAAATTAACTCAAACCTTTGACAAGGGTCTAAGTTTAATTTATTATTAATAAAATAATAATAATTATTATTTTAATTATTATTAAAGGGTCTTTCAACCCTTAAGCGACGGAGAAAAAAAGAATTCTTTCGCCGATGTGTTGCCATCGTTGGAGGAGCGCCGACGTCAAACAGTTAAGGAGAAATGGCTATATAAGTGGGGATGATTTTCTAAAGTGATTGTAACTCCGAGTAATGAAAATTGTAGCTCTGTGATCTTCGAGAAAGCGTTGTATTTCATTGAGAGTTGATTATCGATATTGAGTTGCCCAAGTAATTTCTTGCATTTTCAGTTTGCGCTTTGACATCCGACAGATTGCGCTTCACCTACAGTTGTTGGGACTGCACTCGAATTACGTTTTCAGTTTGCGCTTTGACATCCGGCAGTTTGCTTTCACCTACGATTGATTGGATTGCACGAAGGATAACAATTTTCTGTTTGCACTGTGTGGATGATTATTTATGTTGCCCAGTAAGTTACGTTTTGGACAGCGCTCACCAGTTTGCATGTGGCTTGTGGAAGACATTTACGTTTTCCAGATTCTTGGCATCAAAGGAAGATAAAATATAGGGCAACACTGTATTTCTTCATTGGGCACTTGTGACCCAACGACGGTGGCGTTTAAGCGAAGGCGCTAGAAGGCAGAGGTGCCGAGTTCGATTCTCTTCGTGGGTAATTTTCTTTTGGTCACGGTGTGCAAAGGATAGTGGCTGTGAATGCACTGGAGGTATAAGGTTAAGGTATCATATTTGCTTTGACATTGTTTTATTGATGCTTAATGTTTATGTGGAGTAATAAGGTGTAAAGAGGTTTTACTTTGTATGTATATTATACTTTTTGTGGTTTTTATTAAGTTGGAGAAATAAGGTGTTAATTTGGATCTTTATTATTGTATATTATTGTATAGTTGCTAACTCTAATTGGTGGCAAATTGAGAGTTAGTGTTGTGACAGATTTTGAGTTCTCCTTCTTCATCAAAGTAAAGGTATGGGCAACTTCTTCCATGTATATTGTTGATGGTATATTTTCTGAAATTGAGTTTGGAGTGAAAAGGTTGTCTACTAGGTATTTTTGGTGTAAATCCTATTTTCTGGATATTGAAGATTGTTTATGCATTAAAATCATTGATGAGTTTTTGGGTGAATGCATAATTCTGGTTGAGGAAGAGGAAGCATTTTTTGCACTAGGGTTTATGTTAGTAAGTCTTGCTACTTGCATTGAGATGATGAAACCCTAGTTGTTGGTGAAAAGAATATGAGTATCATTGTTATATGAGATATTGCATAGTTGGCAATTGTTGGGTTGTGTTTCATATTCTTGAGAAAAGCATACTACATCTATCTTATTCTTTTGAGATTGAGATTGAGTTGAGATTGATATTGGGAGTTAAGTATAGAACATATTGGGTCTCTAACAATTCTCTTTATGTTTCTATGAGATTTGAGATTGATATTGGGAGTTAAGTATAGAACATATTGAGTCTCTAACAATTCTCTTTATGCTTCTATGAGGTTTATGAATCACATTGGGTCTCTAAAAATTCTCTTTGTGGGTTCATGCTAAGCAAGTTTTTCTTGGTGAGCTTGCTGAGGTTTTGGACAGGTTTCGGTGGGGACTTGTGAGCAGGTTTTGGACAGGTTCCGATGGGGACTTGTGAGCAGATTTGGACAGGTCCTAGCAGAGGACTTGTGAGCTGAGTTTTTGATAGTTCTATCAGAGAACTTGAGGATAGAGGTGCATTGGTTCTTTGAGAAGAACCTGAGGATAGATTTGGCAAGTCTTTGAGAAGGCTTGTGTGCAGAGGATTGATTTGTTCAAGAGTTGGACAGATCTGACAGACAGAGGAAGACTTGTACTAGACTGATTGATTGTGTTTGGTACAAGTAGCTGAGCTACTGTGGACGTGATCATAGAAGGCATAGGTCTCTTAGGCTAAGCATTGAGGACATGAGGTCTTCGGTGGAAAGGAGTTCCACGTGCTGGCAAGAGGTAGAGGCAGTTGATCTTCTGAGGGATCATTTCCAGAGTAGAGGGGAAGGTATCTCCTTTGAGCAGAGGCTCATAAATTTAGATTGGGGGAAGGTATCTCCTTTGGGCCGAGGCTCATAAACATTGTAATTGGGAAGGTTTCCCAAAGAACTTTGAGATAACTTTTAGAGAAAAGTTTTGTGGACGTAGCCCAGGCTTTCTGGGTGAACCACGTTAAAATTGGTGTCACTTTGTGGATGATATTGTGCATTGTTTTGATATTGCTTTGGGTATATTGCTTTACTATTTTGAAGTATAAAGGAAAAAGTAAAAAGAGGTCTTATACTGTTCACCCCCCCTCTCAGGATAAGCTTGTGTTCTTCAATTGGTATCAGAGCGGGTGCCTTCGAAAAGTTTAACAACTTGAAGGAAAAGCTAGTAAAGAACACAATGGATCATTCAAGTGGCAATGCAACACCTATTCTTGATGGGTCTGATTTTGGTCTTTGGAGTGCAAGGATGAAGGTTCATCTAATGGCACTTGGGAATGAGGTTTGGGAAGTGATTGAAGATGAGTACACTATTCCTGAACATGGTCCTAATACTAAAGAAGAAAGGCTCCTACATCACAGCAATTCAAAAGCAATGAATGCAATCCCGAAAGGCTTACAGAAAGCAGATCTCACCAAAGTGATTCACCGCAAGACAACTAGTGAAATGTGGAATCAGTTGAAGGTGGTTCATACAGGTGATACAAATGTCGGAAAGGCCAAGTTGAGACACTTCAAAGGTATGTTTGAACAACTCAAGATGAATGATGATGAAAATATTAGTGACTACATGCTTCGTATGGATGAGGTTGTTAACTCCATGAAAGACTTAGGTCTTGAGCTTGCTGAAAATGATGTTTGTGATAAGATTTTAAGATCTCTTCCTAATAGATTTAGTGAAAATATTTCTTGCTATTGAGGAAGCTAAAGATTTGGATAAGTTGAAAAAGGATGAGCTCCATAGTATACTTGCAGCATTTGAGTTGAGAACTCAAGTGAAGGTTGATGTCAAGAAAGAGGCAACTTTCAAGGCTACCAAGAAATCCAAGGGTAAACAGCTTCAAGAGAGTGATGAGTCTTCTAGTGATGAAGAGGCATATTACAACAAGAAAGGCAAGTTCTCTAGAAAGCACAAAAGTATGAAAAATGTAAGATGTTTCAATTGTGGAAAGTTTGGTCATTATGCTACTGACTGTACTGTTGCCAAGGATGAAAGTGATGAAGATAAACAGGATTGTAAGAGCAAGGATTCTAAAAAGCACAAGCATCACAGGAAAAACAAAGATGAGCACAACAATCAAGGAAAGAGGTACTCTCACAAACACAAGAAGAGCTTCTACCTAGACAAGGCAAGTAAGTGTTCTAGTAGTGATAGTGAAAGTTCTTCAAGTGATAATGAAAATGAGATGTTGTTCATATCAAAAAAGAGGAAGAACCAAAACATAGATTCATTATCATGAAATGTCTTAGATGTGGAAATTTTGGTCACCTTGAGGATGATTGCACAAATAATGATTTGGTTTCTAGTATGTATGAGGATGCTTCAGAAAACTATAAGGAAGATGCATGTATGGTTTTTGAAAAGGGTAGCACCTCTAGTGATAAGAAATCTGAAAAAGGCTTTGATGATTCAAAAAGCAAACATATAGAGGAAGGAGAAGTAGATCTTAAAGGTGAACTTATTAGTGCTCTTAGTGCTTTGAAAAAGGAAAGAAAGAAGAATGCTAGACTCAAGGATAAGTTAGATGAATGTTGTATGGAGAGAGATGATCTTATAGAAAGTCTTGACTTCTCTATAGCTAAGACACAAGAACTCAAGGATGAGTTAGAATCTAAGGTTCTTGAGTATAGTGAGTTAGAACAGAAAATGGCTTCTTTGAAAGAGGAAACTAAAGAGTACAAGGATAAGCTTCACAGGTTTCAAGATAGCTCCAAAAAGGTTAAGTCACTCATCAAAGGTCAAAGAAAGACAACAGATAAAATAGGCCTTGGTTTTGTTAAGCCTCACAAGGAACAAGTTGGAGAGTCTAGTAAGAGACTCCAAAAGGAAGAGAGTTCTGATGAGGAAAGTATTTCAGATCATGAGTCCTTGAATGATAGATGCACAGAAATAGAAAAATTAGAATTCAGAATGAGAAGAAGAAGTTTTCAGAGCCTAAGAGGTCAAATAAAGGAAAGTTTCAAGGCAGATGTTTTGCTTGTCACAGGTTTGGTCACATAGCTTCACATTGCATGGCTCAAGTGAAGAAGGTAAATGATAGTTTCAGAAGTGCTAGTTACTTTCAAGGGTATTGCTACTCTTGTCAACAGTTTGGGCACAAGGCAGTTTATTGCAAGGCAAATAACAGGAACAAGTTTGATCAGAACAGGTTTGGTCAGAATAGGTTTGGTCAGAACAGGTTTGGTCAGAATAGGTTTGGCCAAAACAGATTTGGTCAAAATAGGTTTGGTCAGAACTGGTGGATTCAAAGAACAGGTATGCCTAAAAGAAATAACATTGTTACTTGTTATAAGTGCAACAATGAAGGTCACACAACTAGACAGTGTAGAGCTGAACTTCCAAGGTACAGGAACAGGAACAATGGCATGATCAGGTCCAAGGATCAAGGCATGGATAAGAACAGGGATGAGAACAAGAACAAGAACAATGACAAGAATAGGAATATGGACAAAGAGTTCAAGAGAAGGCCCGACAAGGAAGTTATAGACGCTGATGATGATCAGTGCCTAATGGGAGTTTTACTCCCACCCCAGAATTAATCACCTCATCAGGAGGTGGGGGAGGGACTAAGCTAAGAGGCTCATTCTTAGTCCCGAGCCCCAAAGGTGGCCCTTTGCCATTGATGACAAAGGGGGAGAGATATGAGTAAGGGGGAGAGCTTCAAAGTGAAGAGGAAAGCTTCAAGTCATGGGGAGCAAAACTTCAAAGGAAGATTCTCAGTTGTGGGCACAGTTGGTCGGTTGTTAGCACAGTTGGTTTCAGTTTTGGCTCTTGAGAAGTGTTTTCAGTAAAGGTTTGCCATCAATGACAAAGGGGGAGATTGTTGGCAATTTTGGGTACTTTGGGTACATTGCCTTTGCTCAAGTGTATAAGTTGTCATTGATGTCAAAAGGCATTTTTGTGTTGATATCAAAAAGAGTGTGATGTCAAAAATATCTTGAGAAGCTTCATAATGTTAAAGGGTTTTTATTAAAACCATGGTGACAAGGTTAAAGGTTTTTCTTAAAACCATTTGGACTCATTAAGGGTTTTTATTAAAACCAAGCTTAACTTAATGCAAAGGTTTTTACTTCTTGAAAAACCTTGAAGGTCCATGTTTATTATTAATAATTAAATTAACTCAAACCTTTGACAAGGGTCTAAGTTTAATTTATTATTAATAAAATAATAATAATTATTATTTTAATTATTATTAAAGGGTCTTTCAACCCTTAAGCGACGGAGAAAAAAGAATTCTTTCGCCGATGTGTTGCCATCGTTGGAGGAGCGCCGACGTCAAACAGTTAAGGAGAAATGGCTATATAAGTGGGGATGATTTTCTAAAGTGATTGTAACTCCGAGTAATGAAAATCGTAGCTCTGTGATCTTCGAGAAAGCGTTGTATTTCATTGAGAGTTGATTATCGATATTGAGTTGCCCAAGTAATTTCTTGCATTTTCAGTTTGCGCTTTGACATCCGACAGATTGCGCTTCACCTACAATTGTTGGGACTGCACTCGAATTACATTTTCAGTTTGCGCTTTGACATCCGATAGTTTGCTTTCACCTACGATTGATTGGATTGCACGAAGGATAACAGTTTTCTGTTTGCACTGTGTGGATGATTATTTCTGTTGCCCAGTAAGTTACGTTTTGGACAGCGCTCACCAGTTTGCATGTGGCTTGAGGAAGACATTTACGTTTTCCAGATTCTTGGCGTCAAAGGAAGATAAAATATAGGGCAACACTGTATTTCTTCATTGGGCACTTGTGACCCAACGGCGGTGGCGTTTAAGCGAAGGCGCTAGAAGGCAGAGGTGCCGAGTTCGATTCTCTTCATGGGTAATTTTCTTTTGGTCGTGGTGTGCAAAGGATAGTGGCTGTGAATGCGTTGGAGGTATAAGGTTAAGGTATCATATTTGCTTTGACATTGTTTTATTGATGCTTAATGTTTATGTGGAGTAATAAGGTGTAAAGAGGTTTTACTTTGTATGTATATTATACTTCTGGTGGTTTTTATTAAGTTGGAGAAATAAGGTGTTAATTTGGATCTTTATTATTGTATATTATTGTATAGTTGCTAACTCTAATTGGTGGCAAATTGAGAGTTAGTGTTGTGACAGATTTTGAGTTCTCCTTCTTCATCAAAGTAAAGGTATGGGCAACTTCTTCCATGTATATTGTTGATGGTATATTTTCTGAAATTGAGTTTGGAGTGAAAAGGTTGTCTACTAGGTATTTTTGGTGTAAATCCTATTTTCTGGATATTGAAGATTGTTTATGCATTAAAATCATTGATGAGTTTTTGGGTGAATGCATAATTCTGGTTGAGGAAGAGGAAGCATTTTTTGCACTAGGGTTTATGTTAGTAAGTCTTGCTACTTGCATTGAGATGATGAAACCCTAGTTGTTGGTGAAAAGAATATGAGTATCATTGTTATATGAGATATTGCATAGTTGGCAATTGTTGGGTTGTGTTTCATATTCTTGAGAAAAGCATACTACATCTATCTTATTCTTTTGAGATTGAGATTGAGTTGAGATTGATATTGGGAGTTAAGTATAGAACATATTGGGTCTCTAACAATTCTCTTTATGTTTCTATGAGATTTGAGATTGAGATTGGGAGTTAAGTATAGAACATATTGAGTCTCTAACAATTCTCTTTATGCTTCTATGAGGTTTATGAATCACATTGGGTCTCTAACAATTCTCTTTGTGGGTTCATGCTAAGCAAGTTTTTCTTGGTGAGCTTGCTGAGGTTTTGGACAGGTTTCGATGGGGACTTGTGAGCAGGTTTTGGACAGGTTCTGGTGGGGACTTGTGAGCAGATTTGGACAGGTCCTAGCAGAGGACTTGTGAGCTGAGTTTTTGATAGTTCTATCAGAGAACTTGAGGACAGAGGTGCATTGGTTCTTTGAGAAGAACCTGAGGATAGATTTGGCAAGTCTTTGAGAAGGCTTGTGTGTAGAGGATTGATTTGTTCAAGAGTTGGACAGATCTGACAGACAGAGGAAGACTTGTACTAGACCGACTGACTGTGTTTGGTACAGGTAGCTGAGCTGCTGTGGACGTGATCATAGAAGGCAGAGGTCTCTTAGGCTAAGCATTGAGGACAGGAGGTCTTCGGTGGAAAGGAGTTCCACGTGCTGGCAAGAGGTAGAGGCAGTTGATCTTCTGAGGGATCATTTCCAGAGTAGAGGGGAAGGTATCTCCTTTGAGCAGAGGCTCATAAATTCAGATTGGGGGAAGGTATCTCCTTTGGGCCGAGGCTCATAAACATTGTAATTGGGAAGGTTTCCCAAAGAACTTTGAGATAACTTTTAGAGAAAAGTTTTGTGGACGTAGCCCAGGCTTTCGGGTGAACCACGTTAAAATTGGTGTCACTTTGTGGATGATATTGTGCATTGTTTTGATATTGCTTTGGGTATATTGCTTTACTATTTTGAAGTATAAAGGAAAAATTAAAAAGAGGTCTTATACTGTTCACCCCCCCCTCTCAAGATAAGCTTGTGTTCTTCAATTGGTATCAGAGCGGGTGCCTTCGAAAAGTTTAATAGCTTGAAGGAAAAGCTAGTAAAGAACACAATGGATCATTCAAGTGGCAATGCAACACCTATTCTTGATGGGTCTGATTTTGGTCTTTGGAGTGCAAGGATGAAGGTTCATCTAATGGCACTTGGGAATGAGGTTTGGGAAGTGATTGAAGATGAGTACACTATTCCTAAACATGGTCCTAATACTAAAGAAGAAAGGCTCCTACATCACAGCAATTCAAAAGCAATGAATGCAATCCTGAAAGGCTTACAGAAAGCAGATCTCACCAAAGTGATTCACCGCAAGACAGCTAGTGAAATGTGGAATCAGTTGAAGGTGGTTCATACAGGTGATACAAATGTCAGAAAGGCCAAGTTGAGACACTTCAAAGGTATGTTTGAACAACTCAAGATGAATGATGATGAAAATATTAGTGACTACATGCTTCGTATGGATGAGGTTGTTAACTCCATGAAAGACTTAGGTCTTGAGCTTGCTGAAAATGATGTTTGTGATAAGATTTTAAGATCTCTTCCTAATAGATTTAGTGAAAATATTTCTGCTATTGAGGAAGCTAAAGATTTGGATAAGTTGAAAAAGGATGAGCTCCATAGTATACTTGCAGCATTTGAGTTGAGAACTCAAGTGAAGGTTGATGTCAAGAAAGAGGCAGCTTTCAAGGCTACCAAGAAATCCAAGGGTAAACAACTTCAAGAGAGTGATGAGTCTTCTAGTGATGAAGAGGCATATTACAGCAAGAAAGGCAAGTTCTCTAGAAAGCACAAAAGTATGAAAAATGTAAGATGTTTCAATTGTGGAAAGTTTGGTCATTATGCTACTGACTATATCGTTGCCAAGGATGAAAGTGATGAAGATAAACATGATTGTAAGAGCAAGGATTCTGAAAAGCACAAGCATCACAGGAAGAACAAATATGAGCAAAGCAATCAAGGAAAGAGGTACTCTCACAAGCACAAGAAGAGCTTCTACCTAGACAAGGCAAGTAAGTGTTCTAGTAGTGATAGTGAAAGTTCTTCAAGTGATAATGAAAATGAGATGTTGTTCATATCAAAAAAGAGGAAGAACCAAAACATAGATTCATTATCATGAAATGTCTTAGATGTGGAAATTTTGGTCACCTTGAGGATGATTGCACAAATAATGATTTGGTTTCTAGTATGTATGAGGATGCTTCAGAAAACTATAAGGAAGATGCATGTATGGTTTTTGAAAAGGGTAGCACCTCTAGTGATAAGAAATCTGAAAAAGGCTTTGATGATTCAAAAAGCAAACATATAGAGGAAGGAGAAGTAGATCTTAAAGGTGAACTTATTAGTGCTCTTAGTGCTTTGAAAAAGGAAAGAAAGAAGAATGCTAGACTCAAGGATAAGTTAGATGAATGTTGTATGGAGAGAGATGATCTTATAGAAAGTCTTGACTTCTCTATAGCTAAGACACAAGAACTCAAGGATGAGTTAGAATCTAAGGTTCTTGAGTATAGTGAGTTAGAACAGAAAATGGCTTCTTTGAAAGAGGAAACTAAAGAGTACAAGGATAAGCTTCACAGTGTTTCAAGATAGCTCCAAAAAGGTTAAGTCACTCATCAAAGGTCAAAGAAAGACAACAGATAAAACAGGCCTTGGTTTTGTTAAGCCTCACAAGGAACAAGTTGGAGAGTCTAGTAAGAGACTCCAAAAGGAAGAGAGTTCTGATGAGGAAAGTATTTCAGATCATGAGTCCTTGAATGATAGATGCACAAAAACAAAAAACAAAATTCAGAATGAGAAGAAGAAGTTTTCAGAGCCTAAGAGGTCAAATAAAGGAAAGTTTCAAGGCAGATGTTTTGCTTGTCACAGGTTTGGTCACATAGCTTCACATTGCATGGCTCAAGTGAAGAAGGTAAATGACAGTTTTAGAAGTGCTAGTTACTTTCAAGGGTATTGCTACTCTTGTCAACAGTTTGGGCACAAGGCAGTTTATTGCAAGGCAAATAACAGGAACAGGTTTGATCATAACAGGTTTGGTCAGAATAGGTTTGGTCAGAACAGGTTTGGTCAAAATAGGTTTGGCCAGAACAGGTTTGGTCAGAACAGGTTTGGTCAGAACTAGTGGATTCAAAGAACAGGTATGCCTAAAAGAAATAACATTGTTACTTGTTATAAGTGCAACAATGAAGGTCACACAACTAGACAGTGTAGAGCTGAAATTCCAGAATACAGGAACAGGAACAGTGGCATGATCAGGTCCAAGGATCAAGGCATGGATAAGAACAGGGATGAGAACAAGAACAAGAACAATGACAAGAACAGGAATATGGACAAAGAGTTCAAGAGAAGGCCCGACAAGGAAGTTATAGACGCTGATGATGATCAGTGCCTAATGGGAGTTTTACTCCCACCCCAAAATTAATCACCTCATCAGGAGGTGGGGGAGGGACTAAGCTAAGAGGCTCATTCTTAGTCCCGAGCCCCAAAGGTGGCCCTTTGCCATTGATGACAAAGGGGGGGGATATGAGTAAGGGGGAGAGCTTCAAAGTGAAGAGGAAAGCTTCAAGTCGTGGGGAGCAAAACTTCAAAGGAAGATTCTCGGTTGTGGGCACAGTTGGTCAGTTGTTAGCACAGTTGGTTTTAGTTTTGGCTCTTGAGAAGTGTTTTCAGTAAAGGTTTGCCATCAATGACAAAGGGGGAGATTGTTGGCAATTTTGGGTACTTTGGGTACATTGCCTTTGCTCAAGTGTATAAGTTGTCATTGATGTCAAAAGGCATTTTTGTGTTGATATCAAAAAGAGTGTGATGTCAAAAATATCTTGAGAAGCTTCATAATGTTAAAGGGTTTTTATTAAAACCATGGTGACAAGGTTAAAGGTTTTTCTTAAAACCATTTGGACTCATTAAGGGTTTTTATTAAAACCAAGCTTAACTTAATGCAAAGGTTTTTACTTCTTGAAAAACCTTGAAGGTCCATGTTTATTATTAATAATTAAATTAACTCAAACCTTTGACAAGGGTCTAAGTTTAATTTATTATTAATAAAATAATAATAATTATTATTTTAATTATTATTAAAGGGTCTTTCAACCCTTAAGCGACGGAGAAAAAAGAATTCTTTCGCCGATGTGTTGCCATCGTTGGAGGAGCGCCGACGTCAAACAGTTAAGGAGAAATGGCTATATAAGTGGGGATGATTTTCTAAAGTGATTGTAACTCCGAGTAATGAAAATCGTAGCTCTGTGATCTTTGAGAAAGCGTTGTATTTCATTGAGAGTTGATTATCGATATTGAGTTGCCCAAGTAATTTCTTGCATTTTTAGTTTGCGCTTTGACATCCGACAGATTGCGCTTCACCTACAGTTGTTGGGACTGCACTCGAATTACGTTTTCAGTTTGCGCTTTGACATCCGGCAGTTTGCTTTCACCTACGATTGATTGGATTGCACGAAGGATAATAGTTTTCTATTTGCACTATGTGGATGATTATTTCTGTTGCCCAGTGAGTTACGTTTTGGACAGCGCTCACCAGTTTGCATGTGGCTTGAGGAAGACATTTACGTTTTCCAGATTCTTGGCGTCAAAGGAAGATAAAATATAGGGCAACATTGTATTTCTTCATTGGGCACTTGTGACCCAACGACGGTGGCGTTTAAGCGAAGGTGCTAGAAGGCAGAGGTGTCGAGTTCGATTCTCTTCATGGGTAATTTTCTTTTGGTCATGGTGTGCAAAGGATAGTGGCTGTGAATGCGCTGGAGGTATAAGGTTAAGGTATCATATTTGCTTTGACATTGTTTTATTGATGCTTAATGTTTATGTGGAGTAATAAGGTGTAAAGAGGTTTTACTTTGTATGTATATTATACTTCTGGTGGTTTTTATTAAGTTGGAGAAATAAGGTGTTAATTTGGATCTTTATTATTGTATATTGTTGTATAGTTGCTAACTCTAATTGGTGGCAAATTGAGAGTTAGTGTTGTGACAGATTTTGAGTTCTCCTTCTTCATCAAAGTAAAGGTATGGGCAACTTCTTCCATGTATATTGTTGATGGTATATTTTCTGAAATTGAGTTTGGAGTGAAAAGGTTGTCTACTAGGTATTTTTGGTGTAAATCCTATTTTATGGATATTGAAGATTGTTTATGCATTAAAATCATTGATGAGTTTTTGGGTGAATGCATAATTCTGGTTGAGGAAGAGGAAGCATTTTTTGCACTAGGGTTTATGTTAGTAAGTCTTGCTACTTGCATTGAGATGATGAAACCCTAGTTGTTGGTGAAAATAATATGAGTATCATTGTTATATGAGATATTGCATAGTTGGCAATTGTTGGGTTGTGTTTCATATTCTTGAGAAAAGCATACTACATCTATCTTATTCTTTTGAGATTGAGATTGAGTTGAGATTGATATTGGGAGTTAAGTATAGAACATATTGGGTCTCTAACAATTCTCTTTATGTTTCTATGAGATTTGAGATTGAGATTGGGAGTTAAGTATAGAACATATTGAGTCTCTAACAATTCTCTTTATGCTTCTATGAGGTTTATGAATCACATTGGGTCTCTAACAATTCTCTTTGTGGGTTCATGCTAAGCAAGTTTTTCTTGGTGAGCTTGTTGAGGTTTTGGACAGGTTCCGGTGGGGACTTGTGAGCAGATTTGGACAGGTCCTAGCAGAGGACTTGTGAGCTGAGTTTTTGATAGTTCTATCAGAGAACTTGAGGATAGAGGTGCATTGGTTCTTTGAGAAGAACCTGAGGATAGATTTGGCAAGTCTTTGAGAAGGCTTGTGTGTAGAGGATTGATTTGTTCAAGAGTTGGACAGATTCGACAGACAGAGGAAGACTTGTACTAGACCGACTGATTGTGTTTGGTACAGGTTGCTGAGCTACTATGGACGTGATCATAGAAGGCAGAGGTCTCTTAGGCTAAGCATTGAGGATAGGAGGTCTTCGGTGGAAAGGAGTTCCACGTGTTGGCAAGAGGTAGAGGCAGTTGATCTTTTGAGGGATCATTTCCAGAGCAGATGGGAAGGTATCTCCTTTGAGCAGAGGCTCATAAATTTAGATTGGGGGAAGGTATCTCCTTTGGGCCGAGGCTCATAAACATTGTAATTGGGAAGGTTTCCCAAAGAACTTTGAGATAACTTTTAGAGAAAAGTTTTGTGGACGTAGCCCAGGCATTTCTGGGTGAACCACGTTAAAATTGGTGTCACTTTGTGGATGATATTGTGCATTGTTTTGATATTGCTTTGGGTATATTGCTTTACTATTTTGAAGTATAAAGGAAAAAGTAAAAAGAGGTCTTATACTGTTCACCCCCCCCTCTCAGTATAAGCTTGTGTTCTTCACATAGTTTTCTATCTTTTATCTCCATATATTACTTATAAAAGAAAAAGTATTTCCCAATTGTAGGACAGGGCAATTGTTTTGCCATTAGTGCTTTTACCATAAATTTTCAACATTTTATCATAATTTCTTTAAAAAAAAATGGGTGTAACCAATCATCTAAGGAAGCTTATCATCTTCTCCAAGATAGTAATACCCCTTGATTTGACTTTATAGGTTTTATCTATATATTTTATAGGTTCTTATGAAACTCTTGGTGATGATGAAAAATTTGGAAACAAATTTGTAGAGGCCATAATTTTACCTTTGAGAAAAATTATAAGTTTCTTCAGATCCCAATATCTATTTCTATTTATATAACTTTATTTGTTTTTTATTTACCATTATTTAAGTTTTTTTTTTGTTTTAGCATCGCTCTATGTTTCTCTCTAACTATTTTACAAATTGTTACAAAACTATTGGCAATGGTAAAAGTATTGGTAGCAAATTTATAGTGGTAATGGTTATGCCTCTATGGCAAAAATTAGGTGCCCCTAATCCAAAGTCACTATATTCTATCTTTGTAGGGTAGTTTTACTTACTGTATTCCATAGTGTAATATTTCTATTTTATTTTATTAGCTTAAGAAGATAGAATCAAGGAATTTAGTGTAGCATTACTCATAAAAATAAGAATATCATTACCATTTTTGTCATAGGCAAATTATTTAAAAATCACATAGGCTACATTAGGATAATTTATTTGATTCAGTTATCTCTTATTCCCTTGCCTTGAAAAGAAAAATAACTTTACTTTTATTACATTATTCAGATTGAAAAATCATATAGCATAGGTTTCCTTGCTTATATCATCTTGTTTATATGCATATTTAATTTCAAATTTAGGCTCTTAAGGTTTAGGAAAATAATCTTAGGAGGGATATATAGTCTTCCCTTAGAAACACTAAGTGTTTGTGAAAAATACGCATAAAACATAGTCTAGACCTTTATTACATATAATAAGTGAGAGGATTTCAAGCCTCTAATATTTTTGAGGAGACTTAGACATGTATTCTCATAGGTGCATAAACCTTAGGAGCCTCATCCAAGCTAATCAATAAAGGTCAAGTCATTTTTAGTAGCTCTAATTCCTAATATTATTTTAACCAATATCTTAGGATTTTCTAAGATCCACTACCAAATCATAACAAAAAGGTAGCATATAATGTTTATTATGAATTTTCCACCCCCAAATCAAAACATGGTGGGAATAATCCTTCCTCCTATTCATTCTTCTTTCATTTATGTTGTGACAAGGCAACAACATTTTTGGAAATATGAGCAAGGTTTGTTGTCACTGATGTCAAGAAGATAGCAAGGTTTGTCATCATTTATGTCAAGAGATTAATGTCCAAGTTTTTGTGTTATTAATGTCCTCCAGTGGTTTTTCCATAAAGGCAAAGAAGCAGGTTAATGGAAATAATAATATTATAATATTTTCGGTTACAAGTTGGTGTGAAGAAAAATGAAGCCCAAAGAATGATAAAATCATTATTCCTCCAAAAGACCCATGTAAAAGTTTATAAAGCCCTAATTTTAAAATATTTAAATTTAAATGTTTTACCCTAAGGTAAAATTTCAATTTAAATTAATTTAAAAGTGTCATAATTCGAAATTTGAATTTTTTTGAATTTGAAATAAGTAAAAGTGCCGACATGTTTGAAAAAATATTAAAGCATATATAAGGTAGTAATTTCCACCTTGGGAAAGCATCCATGCGATCCATAGAATGCAAAGAAAATTGTGCACCAAGGATTAAGAGGGAAAATCGCATGTGTTTTTAACCCTTTAAGGAGGCAGACCAAGGAACAAGGCTAAGGGGAGTGTTGTTTACATCGCAGAAGCACTGATAGCGTGGTTGGCAACCAGGGTAGTGGTAATTCACTTGCAGATGATAGGTCATGGGTTTGATCCATACGGTAGTGGTTTTTGGAATGCAGAGTTTGATTTTGGTTTTGTACCATCATACATAGTTGAAGAGGGGGGCGTGAGCCTCAACCATCACTTGAGGGCACGTAACCCACTTGGTGGGTGCACGCTATGCGAAGACACTTGGTAGAAGGGGATCGAGTGTTTGAATCCCACCAAGGCCTTTTTAGGGAAAATTACAAGGTATGCGCTATTGCTAAGGTTTAATGTTGCATCCAAAAATTGCAAAGGTGGAAATTAATTTTTTAATTTCCTAAAGTCTTGTTAATTAAAAATTGCATAGTTGAAATGGTTTATGAGTTATAAAAAGGAGATAAAAGGGTATGCATTTTTTTAATGTTTGTGTTTGATTTTTAAGTGGTTAAAAGGAGTAATAAGGTGTGCCAAAGATGTTAGATGTTATTTATTGAAATAAAATCATATTATAAAAATTAATTTGAAAGGATAAATAAGGCATAGTTGATTTTTCATATTTTGGCATGGTGAAATATTTTGAAGGTAAATATTAAAGATAGATTTATGATATCTAACCATTGAGATTTTCAAAGAGATTGAGTGTGATTGAGACAGGTTTTGAGATCAAATATTCTTCAAAATAAAGGTATGGGTAAATCATCCTTGTGAGTGGAATATTGTTTGTTGAATGTTGTGAATGCAAGTTGGAGTGAAAAGGTTTTGTTTGGTAAGCATTGTTGGAAATGATTGAGTGAGTTTTCACATGTATGTTGGGTGAACATTTGTGAAGACAATTGAGTATGAAATTGAGAACTATCTTGAACTAGGGTTTGTGCAAGATCATGAGTATCATTGTTATGAGAAATTGAGAACTATCTTGAACTAGGATTTGTGCAAGATCATGAGTATCATTGTTATGTGAATTTGGAATCTTCTTGAGTCAATTTTAAGTTCCATAGTGTGAGTTGTTGAAAGCTTTGGGTGAAACACTTGGTTATGGTTTGTAAGCAAGTTGTGTTTCATTGAGTGATTGGTTGAGTTGAGTTGATTGAGCATAGTTGATGAAAAGTGTTCGAGTGATAGTACAAGTTCTATGAGACAAATTGTTCTTTATTCTTAATTGATTTGAAGAGAGTTTGGAAGTGATTGAGTGTTGTGTGAGAGTGAGATATATTGATTCTCTAACTATTCTCTATATTTTTATGTGGTTGAACAAGATATTTTTAAAGTGATTGAGTATTGAGTAACATATTGAGTCTCTAACCGTTCTATATATGTTCTGAGAGTCAAACAAGATTCTGTGTGAAACTTGTTTGTGTGATTGAAGAGGTTTTATGTGAAATATTGAGTTGAGTTGAATAAGCTTTTGTGAAAGCTAGTGGACATATTTGAGTAAGTCCTAGAGTGGACTTAAGGATAGAGTTGAGTAAGATTTTGTGGAAGCTTACAATACAGATTTGAGATAAGTCTTAGTGAAGACTTGTTGAGTAAATTGGATAAGTTCTAGTGTGGACTTTTTGAGTAGATTTGAAGAAAGTCTTAGTGAAGACTTGTTGAACAGGTTGAGAAATTTCTAGTGAGGACTTATTGGACAAATTTGAGGTAAGTCTTTGAGAATACTTGAGAGCAAAGTTTATGATTGATTTATTCAAGCTTTGTGTTAAGTCTTGGGGCAAATCTAGTAGAGTTAATTTATGATTGGATCAATATTTGTGTTAAAGCTTAAGGATAGATTTGAGGATAGAGTTTGGTGTAGACTTGAGTACAATTTTTTGCTAGATTAGAGACATATATCGAGCAAATTTTTGCTAGACCGAAGGACTGTGTTTAGTGCAGACCATAGACAGATATTGAGCATATTTGTGCTAGATCGAAGGACTGTGTTTAGTGTAGACTAGATATAGAGATTGAGCATATTTGTGCTAGATCGAAGGACTGTGTTTAGTGTAGATCAAAGATATTGAGCAGATTTATGCTAGATCGAAGGAATATTTTAGTGCAAATTTGAGATAGAGCTAAGAGAAAGCTTTGGAGGTGATAGAGAAGAGGATAGTAGTCTCTAGTGGATAGAGATACATTAGCTAGGGCAGTGAGGATAGAGATATTTTGAGTGAAGATAGAGTCTTCTATGGAGAGATATCCACAAGCCAATGCATTGGAGGCAGTAGTCTTCTAGAGGATCACCAGCTAGAGCATAGGAGGAGTTCTCTTGTGGATAGAGATCCATGAACCAGTTGATGGGATTGGTGTCTCCTATGGATAGAGATCCATGAACTTGATTAGGGTATTGGTGTCTCCTTTGGACATAGGTCCATAAACATTGTAATAGGGAAGGATTTCCAAGAGATTTTTTGAGAAAAAATTAGTGAAATACTTTCTCCATGGAGTAACCCACATTGGGTGAACCATGTTAATTTGGTGTCTCTATTGTGTGTGGTGATTTATGCATTAATTTGATTACTTGTTGATATTGCCATTGATATATTGCATAATATTATTTGGGTGAGAAAAGTAAAAAGTGGTCTTATATTATTCACTCTCCCTCTTAGTATAAGCTTGTGTTCTTCAATTGGTATTAGATAGGGTTCCTTCGAAAGAGTTTAATAGATTGAATGAAAAGCACACAAGAACACAGAGTGGATCATCAAGAAATTCAACACCATTATTCAATGGGAATAATTATGTACTTTGGAGTATGAGAATGAAGATTCACCTAATGGCACTTGGAAATGAAATATGGAAAGTAGTTAATAATGGATACATACCACCAGATACTCCACCTATAGATAAATATGGTAAGCTCCTACATATGAATAATTCAAAGGCAATGAGTGGAATTTTAAAAGGCTTGCGTGAAACAAATTTTATAAAGGTTATGCATTGCACATCAGTAAGGGATAAGTTGAAAGGTATATATGAAGGAGACAAAAAGGTCAAAAGGGTAAAGTTGCAAAATTACAAGAGAAAATTTGAAGACCTAAAGATGAAGGAAGAGTAAAACATTGCAGCATATTTGCTTCATGTAGATGAGGTTGTTAACTCTATGCAAGGACTTGGGCTTGAATTTGAAGAAATAAATTTTTGTGATAATATTTTAAAGTCACTCCCAAAGAGGTATAGTGAAAATATTTTAGCTATAGAAGAGTCAAAAGATATTCAACTTTTGACAAGGGATGAATTACATAGAATTCTCACAACCTTTGAGATGAGAATAAAAGAGGAACTTATTCCCTAGAAAGAAGCGGCCTTCAAAGCTACAAAGAAGACAAAGGGTAAGAAGTCAGATTCAAGCAATGAATTGTCCAGTGATGAAGAAGCAAATTATGGTAGAAGTAACAAGGACTCAAGAAATTATAAAGGTACAAAATAAGTTAAATGTTTTAATTGTGTAAAATATG
The DNA here is from genome assembly GCA_028583015.1 of Wollemia nobilis. Lineage (NCBI taxonomy): Eukaryota > Viridiplantae > Streptophyta > Pinopsida > Araucariales > Araucariaceae > Wollemia > Wollemia nobilis. The sequence continues at coordinate 884,542 of JAQPPZ010001711.1, read as the reverse complement.
GTCACTATGCAACTTCTTTTCCAAAATCTATAAATAGTAGTGAAGATGAGAAACAGGATCAAAAGAGCATGGAAACACGAAAACACAGGTACCAAAATAAAAGCAGGGATGGATAAGGCAAGCAAGAAAAAAAAAAATTCCAAATGTATAAGAATATTTTTTATGTAGACAAGGCAGGTAAGATCTCAAGTAATAGTGATTAAAGTTCCTCAAATAATGATGAAGATGAAATTCTATTTTTGGCAAAAGAAAAATAAGTGGTTAGGAAAATGTCACCAATGATTCTCAAGTGTTTTAGATGTGGTAACTTTGGTCATCTTGAGGATAGTTGTACAAGGAATGGATTCAGTTTCAGTGATGATGAATATGAATATACACTTGAAGGACCAAAAGAAAATATACTTTTAGAAATATAAGAAGAAGAAAGTGCTTCTAGTGGAAATGAATCAGAAAGGAATAAATATGATCCCAAAGGCAAAGAAATAGAGGAAGAATTATAGAAAGGAGAAGTTGATCTTGATGGTGAGCTTATTTATGCCCTTGATGCATTAAGAGAGGTAAGAAAGTATAACTTAAAGCTCAAGATTAAATTTTAATAATATGATGAAGAGAAAGGAAAGCTTATAGAGGATCTAACCAACTCAATAGCCAAGATAAGGTAATTTCAAGAAAGGTTAGAGACTAAGGTTTTAGAACGTGAAAGGTTAGAGAAGAAATTAGCTTAATTAAGGAAGTAAAAGAGTCTAAAGACAATCTACATAGGTTTGGGAGAAGCACAAATAAATTAGATAAGATTATCGAGACACAAAAACCTACATCAAACAAAAAAGGTCTTGGTTTTGAACAGGTACAAAGAAAAAAAGGAAAGGATTCAATCTCAAACTCTGAAGAAGAAGAAGCTTCAAAATAAGAGAGTGTAAGAGAAAGTGAAACTTCTAAGGATAACTCAGACAATAGAGAGTTCAAAAAGAAAGTTAACAATGCACAAGTGAGGAACAGATGGAACAGAAAGCAACATAGAGTAAAAGATACTAAGAGACCAGTGGGGTCAAGGCAAGGTAGTTTCAATGGACGATGCTTCTCATGTCACAAGTTTAGGCACAAGGCTTCATAGTGCAGGATACATGGAAGACATGAATATGGGAATTTCAAAAATAAGTATCTTTTTCAAGGGTATTGCTACTCTTGTAATCAATTTAGTCATAAGGCAGTTAATTGTAGGTTTCATGATAGGAATGGATATGGCTTCACCAGAAGAAACTTCAATACAGTTGCACCTCCAAGGAATAACAACATTAAGTGTTATAAGTGCAAAAATTATGGGCATACAACAAAGTGGTGTAGAGAAAAAATTCTAGAGACAAGTAGGAATAGGAATAGTCGGAGGAATTAAAAGGATCAGTTGAGGCAAAAAGTAGACAAAGGTAAAGATCAGTGTATGCTGGGAGTAGAAATACTCCCACCCCATAATTAACCACCTCAAGAGGAGGTGGGGGAGGGGCTAAGCTAAAAGTCTCATTCTTAGCCCCGAGCCCCAAAGGTAACCCTTTGCCATTGATGTCAAATGGGGAGAGATTTTATTTAGGGGGAGAGCATTCAATCAGGGGGAGCAGTTTCTTAGGGGGGACAAAACAGAAAAAGGTAAAGGAAATGGTAAAAGGAAAATGGGTTGCCATCAATGACAAAGGAGGAGATTGTTGGAAATATGAGCAAGGTTTTTTGTCATTGATGTGAAGAAGAGATCAAGGTTTATCGTCATTTATGTCAAGAGGTTAATGTCCAAGTTTTGGTGTTATTACTGTCCTCCAGGGATTTTTCTAGCAAGGCAAAGAAGCTGGTTAATGGAAATAATAATATTATAATATATAATATTATAATATTTTCGGTTACAAGTTGGTGTGAAGAAAAATGAAGGCCAAGGAATGATAAAATTATTATTCCTCCAAAAGACCCATGTAAAAGTTTATAAATCCCTATGTTTAAATTATTTAAATTTAAATTTAAATTAATTTAAAAGTGCCATAATTCAAAAATCGAATTATTTCGAATTTGAAATAAGTAAAAGCACTGACGTGTTTAAAAAAATATTAAAGCATATATAAGGTGGTAAGTTCCACCTTGGGAAAGCATCCATGCGATCCATCGAATGCAAAGGAAGTCATGCACCAAGTATTAAGAGGGAAAATTGCATGTGTTTTTAACCCTTTAAGGAGGTAGGCCAAGGAACAAGGCTAAGGGAAGCGTTATTTACATTGCAGAAGCACCGGTAGCACGGTTGGCATCCAGGGTAGTGGAAAGTCACTTACAGGTGATGGGTCATAGGTTTGATCTGTGCGGTAGTGGTTTTTGAAAGGCAGAGTTCAATTTTGGTTTTGTGTTGTCAAACATAGTTGAAGAGGGAGGCATGAGCCTCAACAAATTGGTGGGCGTGTGCTGTGCAGAGACACTTAGGAGAAGGGGATCGAGTGTTTGAATCCTTCCAATGCCTTTTAGGGAAAATTACAAGGTATGCACTATTTCTAAGGTTTAACTTTGCATCCAAAAATTGTAAAGCTAGAAATTAATTTTTTAATTTCCTAAAGTCTTGTTAATTAAAAATTGCATAGTTAAAAGGGTTTATGAGTTATAAAAAGGAGATAAAAGGGTATGCAAATTTTTAATGTTTATGTTTGATTTTTAAGTGGTTAAAAGGAGTAATAAGGTGTGCCAAAGGTGTTAGATGTTATTTGTTGAAATAAAGTCATATTATAAAAATTAATTTGAAAGGAGAAATAAGTCAGTTGATTTTTGATATTTTGGCATGGTGAAATATTTTGAAGGTAAATATTAAAGATAGATGTGTGATATCTAACCATTGATATTTTCAAAGAGGTTGAGTGTGATTGGGATAGGTTTTGAGATCAAATCTTCTTCAAAATAAATGTTTGGGTAAATCATCCTTGTGAGTGGAATATTGTTTGTTGAATGTTGTGAATGCAAGTTGGAGTGAAAAGGTTTTGTTTGGTAAGCATTGTTGGAAATAATTGAGTGAGTTTTCACATGTATGTTGGGTGAACATTTGTGAAGACAATTGAGTGTGAAATTGAGAACTATATCGAACTAGGGTTTGTGCAAGATCATGAGTATCATTGTTATGTGAATTATGAATCTTCTTGAGTCAAGGTTGAGTTCCATAGTGTGAGTTTTTGAAAGCTTTGGGTGAAAAACTTGGTTAGGGTTTGTAAGCAAGTTGTGTTTGATTGATTTATTGGTTGAGTTGAGTTGATTGAGCATAGTTGATGAAATTTTTTGGATTGATAGTTCAAGTTCTATGAAACAAATTGTTCTTTATTCTTAATTGATTTGAAGAGAGTTTGAAAGTGATTGAGTGTTGTGTGAGAGTGAAACATATTGAGTCTCTAACAATTCTCTATATTTTTCTATGTTTGAACAAGAGATTTTTAAAGTGACTGAGTATTGAGTAACATATTGAGTCTCTAACCATTCTCTATATGTTCTGAGAGTCAAACAAGATTCTGTGTGAAACTTGTTTGTGTTATTGAAGAGGTTTTCTGTGAAATATTGAGTTGATTTGAATAAGATTTTGTGAAAGTTAGTGGATAGATTTGATTAAGTCCTAGAGTTTACTTAAGGATAGATTTGAGTAAGCTTTTGTGGAAGCTTACAATGCAAATTTGAGATAAGTCTTAGTGAAGACTTTTTGAGAAGATTGGACAAGTTCTAGTGAGGACTTGTTGAGCATATTTGAAGCAAGTCTTGGTGAAGACTTGTTGAATAGATTGAGCAAGTACAAATGAGGACTTGTTGGATATATTTGAGGTAAGTCTTTGAGAAGACTTGACAACAGAGTTTATTTATTGATTTGTTCAAGCTTTGTGTTAAGGCTTGGGGTAGATCTAGTAGAATTGATTTGTGATTGGATCAAGCTTTGTGTTAAGGCTTGAGGATAGATCTGAGGATAGAGTTTGGTATAGATTTGAGGATAGGTTTGTGCCATATCATAGATAGATATTGATAAGATTTGTGCTATATCAAAGGACTATATTTAGTGTAGACCAGAGATAGATATTGAGCAGATTTATTCTAGACTGAAGGACTGTGTTTAGTGCAGATCATAGATAGATATTGAGCAAATTTGTGCTAGATCAAAGAACTATGTTTAGTGTAGATTTGAGATATATCTAAGAGTAAGCTTTGGAGGTGACAAAGTAGAGGATAGTAATCTCCAATGGATATATATCCATTAGCCAAGGTAGTGAGGATAGAGATATTCTGAGTGATAATAGAGTCTTATGTGGAGAGAGATCCACAAGACAGTGTAGTGGCGGTAGTATTCTTCTATAAGATCACCAGCTAGAGCAGAGGATAATAATTTCTCCTATGGATAGATATCCATGAACCATTTGAGGGAATTGGTGTCTCCTATGGATAGAGATCCATGAACTTGATTAGGGGATTGGTGTTTTCTTTGGAAAGAGGTCCATAAACATTGTAATAGGGAAGGATTCCCAAGATATTTGTTGAGAAAATTTTAATGAAATATTTTCTTCATGGAGTAGCCCACATTAGGTGAACCATGTTAATTTGGTATCTTTATTGTGTGTTGTGATTTATGCATTACTTTGATTACTACTGTTGATATTGTCGTTGATATATTGCATAATATTGTTTGGGAAAGAAAAGTAAAAAGTGATCTTATACTATTCACCCCTCCTCTCAATATAAGCTTGTGTTCTTCAAACATAAGAATATTTCATCTGATTAACCCTTTCAACCTCCTTTGGTCCTCCAATCAAAAATAACTTCCTCTGAAGAATTGTCATTAATAATACAATAAAACAAAAAATATGAGGGTACTTTTATTTGCATCAACAAATCAAGAGTACCTTATCAAAAATCCCTCTTTTTGAACTTCTCAGGACCTCTCCAATGCATAGGGACATCTTGCTCAACTTATTGAGTGAGTGCATTGTTCCTAAATATCTAACCTCTAATGACCTCACTTCTATTATGGGATCCATTGGGGTCAATCATGCAACTATATCATTCTATAAGGATGATATTCCACCACCCTCTATGGCTAGAGATATCCCTTTGTACATCATTGTTCATATCAATGACACTATCATCAAAATAATCCTAGTCAATTATGGCTATGGTCTCAACATTTGTAGCCTAAAAATTCATTAATAATTTTAGGCTAACCAAATAATATTTAGAGAAATACAATCTTGTTATCAATGCATTTGACAAAGGGGAGTGTATGGATGGTGGTAATAGTCTTACCCTTAGAGTTGGACCCTATTTCTTAATACCCTATTTTATGTCATGCCTTTTATAACTTACAATATTCTTCTAGGAAAACCATGGATCCACATGATGTGGGTCATTCTCTCAACTCACCATCCATGCCAAAAATATAAATATTAGGGCCAAGACTATTCATATCCCAATTTATCCCAAGCCCTTTGCCTATTGTTGGGAAATCAAGATCAAAAAACCAAAGGATCATTTTTGAACTTCCCTTATCTCATCATCTTCTTCTCATTTTTAACTTCTCATCACAAATGCATTAAGGTATCTAAACGTAAGCAATCAACTTATAGTAAATTAGAAGCCAAAAATTCTAGTCTAAATAACATCAACACTAACAATCAAGATAATAATCAATATTTTCTAGACCTAGTTGAGTTCCCCCATCTCGTGAACCTTATGATTATCTTCTAGTAAGGGTAAATCAATACAAATTAGAAGTTTCAACTTTATTTGTGTTGGTACTACCAATGATGACCAAATACAAGGTAGTAACCCTCTTAGGTTGAATGAGAGTATATGTCATGATACTTGTCAAACTTATAACCCATCCTATAATAGATCATTTTTAAAATGGGATATTAATGATAAGGACTAGGTCTACATGAGTAGGGCATCAAAAATCTATTGGAGAATAAATTCTTGATGATACTTTGTGGGATATGTTGCATCCCTAATCATAGTTATCCTCTCCCTCTTCTTCTTCAATTGATATTAACTATTAATCCAAATTTCTCTTTAGGTAGTCCCATGCCAACACCATTTTCTTAAATAGATAGAATTGGAACAAGGAGGATGAGAATGGGTCATTGATCCTCATAGATCCTATATCCTTTCAATTTACACACTTTTCTAGTGTGAATTTCTTAACCTTAGCCTATCCCCATCTAATTACTAATGAATATCAATGTGAGATAGATGACATCTTACATATTCCTCCCAAATATGTTCCCGTCGACTATCTATCCAAAATTATTTTATTTTGGTGGATATTTTGTCTAAATTACATGTGTTAGTATCTCATAGATAATTAATATCAATAATACACCCTTAGATATTAATATTATAGGAGTGTTTTCCACTCCTCCTAAATTAGAAGATAAGTCCTATATTCTCATTTAGAAAACTATGGACATTGATATTGAGAGTCTTGACAATCCTAAAATATTTAAACTAGGCCAGGTCTTGATCCCAATTGAGCATGAGGAGTACACCAAGCTCTTAATATAGTTCAAAAATATATTTTCTTGGTCCTACACTGATATACAAAGTCTTAATCCTTTCCTAGTTTTCCACCACCTATTCATCAAGCCTGATGCAAAATCTATCAAGTTGAAGATATGGAAAATGCATCCAAGAGTGACCTTGTTAGTCAAGGAGTCCCAAAAACTCCTTGATGTTGGTTTATTGGAGTTATCAATTATTTTTATTATATCTATAATATTATCCTCATTTTCAAAAAATAGGATAGCATTAGAATCTACACCAACTTTCAAGACATCAATAAAGCATTTCCAATGATGACTTCATTTTGCCCAACATCGACATAGTTGTTTATTTCACTACAATATGTGTAATGTTGTCTTTAGTGGATTGATTCTCATGCTATAATTAGATCAAAATATCTCTTGATAACTAATCCAAAATACCTTTCACTACCTTGTGGGGAAACTTCTGCTATCAAGTCATATCTTTTGGCTTGCAAAATGTAGGAGCTACCTACAAGTGAGCCACGACATACATTTTTCATAACATGATGCATGACATCATGTAATACTATGTTTATAATATTCTTGGTCAGTCCTTAAATAATTATTATTATTATTTAGATCTAAGGTGCATATTTGAGTGACTAAAGGAGTACAAGGTACACATAAAGCCTTGGAATACATCTTTAGAGTAATGTTTGGAAAATATTTGGGATTTATCATATCCTAGCATGGAATCAAAGTTTATCTTGAAAATATATCAACTAACATAAATATACCACCCCCTAAAACTCTAACCTATATTTAGAATCTCTAGGACAACCTCCAAGCTATTCAAAGATTCATCTCTCACTTTTTGAACAAGTTTTTTCCCTTTGCCAATATTTTGATGAAGGATGTAGTATTCAATTGGGATATTGACTATCAAGTTGCCTTTGATGATATTAAATCCTACCACTTATCTCCTTTGATTCTTGTCCCTCCCAGTCTGTCCAATCCTTTATTTCTATAAATAGTAGCAATAAACCATGCCTTGGGTACTATGTTGGGATATTATGATGACCAACATAGAGAATGATCCATATTTTATGTTAGCATGACTTTGGTCCATTAAAAAGTCTACTATACCCCTTTAGAGAAGCTTTGTCTTATTGTAGTGTTTGCTTCCAAGAGGCTTAGACAGTACATGCTTAGCCATAATATCTTTTTCATTGCAAAGGTCAATTTATTTTGGTACCTCATGTCCAAGTCTTACCTTTTAAGATAAATCACTAAGTGATTCATAGCCCTTAGTGAATTTGATCTCAATTTTTTAATCCAAAAGTCTATGAAAGGTTATACCATCATTGACTAGTTATTAGGTATGACCATAGAAGCTAGTTATCCTTTAGTTGTATACTTTTTATATGAGTTGGTATTTAACATAGAATCCAATCAACCTAATTATTGGACCTTATACTTGGATGGTTCTTAATGTGTGAAACAAGTGGGGAAGGAATCATCTTGATCACTCCCTAGTAGCAGCTTATCCCTTTGTCCTTTAAGCTTCAATTTTCTTATATCAAAAATGTTGTAGAGTATGAAACTTTTTTCTTAGGACTCCAAGTAATATATACCTTGTAGTTTATGAAACTCTCTGTTTTCAAAGACTCTCAGCTTGTATTCAACCAAGTCAATAGTTTTTATCAAATAATTTAATGGTTTGTTTTGATAAGATCACTATTGATGCTATACCAAGGTCTAACAATCACCATACTAATGGTATGGCCATAGTCCTATCATTATCCCCCTAAATTTGGATGACAAATAAGATATTATCATAATTTGATAAATTAGGAAGTCTTCAACCTTAGAATCTAGTTAGCTTCCTCTAAGATCTTTCTCTATATAATCTTATCCTTCTATTGATCCTTGGTACACGTATATTTTTTCCTTCCTTAGTTCTAGCATGTTGTCTAATATTTTGAACCATAATGAGTGCAAGAACCTTAATTAACATGCCTATCAATATGTCATCATTGGTGATATCTTATATTGGTGTTCCTTTGATGGCATTATCCTTAGGTACCTATCCTTATCCAAAGCCCAAATGGTCATGAAAATTTCCAACAATATATTGTATGGTGGTCACTTTAGGAAACTCACCATTTCTAAGAAACTCTTATAGATAGTTTATTATTGGCCCTCCATAGAAAATGAATCTTGTGACTATGTCTATAGGTGTAATAAGTGTTATAAATATGATAACTTTATTATTTTTTCTTGATTTCATACCTACTTGTATGCACAAGTTTATCTATGTCTAGATTGCTTATTGTATATCAAGTTAGGGATTTGTGATGGTGCAAATGGTCAGGATAGTTCTTTGTTGCATTGCACTAGGTGACTAATGTGATTAGATCCTCCTAGTATCCTCTTTGGAAATCAAATCAAGTTTTACATAATCATTTATCTCTATCAATTTCTCTCTTTATATATATTCTATTCCTTTTTCATTCATCGTATTCCCTATATCCATTTTGTACACTATTTTAGGGTTGATTTATCCCATTAATTCCCCTGCACATGTATAAAAAGGACTAGCATAATGCATTAATTTAATGTAACTTATCTTAAATCAAATCCATAAAGTATTTTGAACTCAACTTTCTTGTTGCATGATGGGTATTATGAATTTTATATGTGTTGATGGAAAAATTAAATCAACTTCTTTTATATTATCAATGGCTACATGATTAATATTGTGATGTTTTATAGGTGTTTATAGCCTTATCAACTATAATTTTCCCATATAGAACTCTTTCATGGGGAAAACTAGTCAATAATGAGCTTGCCTCCCCAACTAGGGGCATCATTCATTATCACATCAATCAATCTTAAGTCCTCTATGCCATTTCTATATGAGGTAAATCAATTTGATCCAAAGTCTTTTAATGATTTTTCTAAATGCCTTGTAAATAGGCATCTACTTAAAGTTAATCACTACGATAAAAATGTCCTTTAAGCATTTAACTAAAGGCCCTTAAAATAGGCATTTTATTAAAGATAATCAAATAAAAAATCATTTAAGAATTTTTCTAAAGGTCATACAAATAGACATATGCTTAAAGGTAATCCAATCAACTTGATAAAAAGATCTTTTAAACATTTATCTAAAGGCCTTACAAACAAGCATCTGCTCAAAGGTAATCAAATCAAATTTTATACCAAAAATCCTTTAGGCATGAGGCTTTGTCTAAAGGAAAATCCTTTATACATATATGTATATAGCTATACATGTCTTGTATCATAGAAATCTATCATAAGTCCTATGGAAAGATCAAAAGCTAACAAAATTACCCTTGGGCAATCTAACAAAATTCCTCCAAGAAAATATATATCAAATCATTCAAAGCAAAAGTTCTCTAAGTATTTATCCAAAGATCAATCAAATAGGTATTTACTTAAATTCATATCATTCTATATATAGTTGTACATATCATATATATTGTAATAATAACATTGATTGAGTTTTGTGTCTATCCTCTTTTTCTCTATCATTTAATCTCTCATCATCTCATCTATCAACCATTACAACCCAAATCTCATTCTTAATTGATTTTTTTAAATGCCTATCCAAACATCTTTCTTATCACTACACCAATATGGATCATAATCAAGTTGAGTTTCCTTGGTCAAACTTGATTCTCCCTCTAAAAATTGAGGGGGCATATTGGGGTATGGTATCATTAAATGTTATCCAAAATATAATTTCTAACATCACTTTTAATTAAAAACTCTTCATTTCACTCATCCCACATCATCAACCATAAGAAAAAATATATATTTATATCACAAAATTGGAGCATCTATAGCTATTTTTAATGCATTTCCTACCCCTTCATCACTTAGCCTTATTAATGACCAAATGAATCCAACCATACTTATGCCTAAATTTGTAGCATTTATTGTTGTAAAAGTAGAAGCATTGGAGCATGAGTAGTAGCATTGATAGCAAAATAGTGATCCCAACAATATTTTTGTTATTATTTGATCATTAACATTTTCCCACCCATATTTGACCTCCAAAAATCATCTGGTAGTAGTGCTAGCATGCTAACACTAGTGGAGCTATTGTCTCTTGGCACTTTTGCCATGTTACTACCAAAATCAAGTTTTTCGGTTGTTTGTCTCCTTATTTTACCCATGGTTTATGGATCTGAGTGTGTTGATTTTATCTACCAACTTAGTTGTTCCATATTTGAAAAATCTAATTGTAACTCACCTCATATTTTCTTTTATCCTCAATTACAAGTCCATCTTCTTCAAAATTACCTTTAATAAAATCCAATCACTCTATTTAAGTGTGCCACCTTGCCAATATTGGTAGATCCTACAATGGATACCTAAGTAAGCCCTAACGTCCTATAAATCCACCCCTTGGTGAGGCTATTTTAGAGAATATTTTATGCACCCACACTCTACCAAAATCATTCTAGATCAATTCTCTTATAATCCAAAATTTTGTCAAGATTATCTTAGGACTTCAAGCATTCCAAGCTCTTGTCTTCACAAGCATTGTGTAGCACCCTAAAATTGGCGCAGTAAAATTGGAATAATTACATTCACCTTAGTAAATAAATTTAAATTCAAATTTAACCTCCCAAACCGCCCGTTAACCGTCGAGAAACCCGTTTCCTCCTTTTTTGCGCCATTTTTAGCAGTTGTTTTGACCGTTTGACGATATCGTCTCCGATCAGACGATATCGCCCCAGATTTGACGATTTCGTCTGGACTAGAACGTCCAGACGATTTCATCGCAAAACTAAATTTGCATAGTTGGAATCCATTCCAACGGGTCTCCAATCCGGGCAGAAGCGTGTCTGTGCCATTGGGACCCTTCCCCCGTTGGAGATCTCCCAAATTGGGATGATCTCCAACCTCCCAACAACTATCCTATGCCTATTTAACTCTAAGACTTTTCCCTCCCCAACCCCTGGCTGAATTTTTATGCAAATTGAACCCTTATGCTCTAAAACATCGTAATTCATATTTTGCATTAGTCCTATAGTCATTTCATTGCAGGTACACCACTTGGTTTTCAGTCGGAGCCAGCACCTATCGCAATCGACGAACCTGTCAAGATCGGAGGCGATCTCGTCAAATTCGGGACGATCTCGTACTGATGCGAGACGATTTCGACTGCAGCACACATCGAGGCAATCAGTGCCTGGAGTTTGCTCTTCTATCTCTTTTTTCTGTCATTTTATGCTATAAATTAGATTGTTTATTCAATTTTTATACTATATTGCATTTGGAGTTCACCCATTTTGTCTAGTTTGCATATTAAGATCATATTCTGCTATCTAAACACAGTTATTTGCATTTACTTTTGTTCTTGCATATTGTTCAAATACTCCTATTATTGTTTCATATAGTTTGCCCCTGTTTGCAAAATAGAATTTCTTGTATTTCGCATCTGTTTGCTGTTTTGCAGGTCTCTGATGAATTCGTCTGACGAATTCGTCAGATTGCAGACGATCCTGTCAGTTTAGACGATTTTATCAAATTGAAGGCGATTCTGTTGAATTGCAGATGATCCAGACTGCTTCAAGCTTCAGAAACTCCATCAGACTTCCGGATCAGGTAATCTTCATTGGCCTCCTGCAAATTCTCTATTTTTGTTTTCCTTTCTGTTTGTTGTATGCATTTAAATTGCATTTTCATGTAGTTTAAGTTAGAATCATTCGGCCAAACCTAGGATGAATGTTTAAAAATAAAACGAACTCATCAAAACTCATTCCCAAAACCTAGGCGTGGAAACTGCCATCAAATGTTTCCTGGTGAACCCACCATCCATCGAAAAATCACCAAAATGCACCTCCCTTGAGAGGCGGGACCTTCGCAAAGTCCTCTCGTCCGAGGTACCGCACCATCCTTTTCCCATCCTCCTTCCGGGCACGGATCCAATAGCCTGAAGGTAGGGGTGCGAAAAATTTGGAGCGATACATTTTGGTGAACCCGACGTGAATGCATCATAACCTTTTGAACAAAAACAAACAAAGACAAAAAAAAAAAAAAATTAGAACAACTAAAACTTAGATGCATTTTAAAACATTTAAGGTTCAAAATCATGTTTAGATGGTAGCTCCTAAAAAGAGGTTAGCAGTTACTATAAACGTAGTAAACCAATTAGCGGCCATAGAAGTTAATTATGTCCTTAGTGTCCCTGAAGCAAGTAGAAATCAATCCTTGTGGGACGAGCTTATCAGGAGACTTAGTATCATTTCATCTAGGTCCACACAACTTAAACAGATTAAGAGGCTAGTCTTGGATAGAATCCTGGATCCTCATCAATTAGTGTTCTATCATGAACTTCAGAGAGCTTGCCATAGGTGGTTAGCCTATAGGAGAGCTCTTGTATCTGCAAAATTTTTAACTTTCAGGGAAAATCTCGAAGACACAGTTATAGTGCGCCCATTTCTAGTTCATATAGATTCCTTAGAAGATGATCTTATAGTTAGGAGAAGATGGAACAAAACTCCTAGAGCTATGTTATATTGTAAATATTGTCGTGAGAATTATTATTTCCAACCGGGATCTGAGATAGACAACATTACCATAGCCCTTTTCATCAAATTCTTAAAAGAAAACTTTCAATTTGAAGAAGAACATTTCATGACCCCTGAACAACTTGAACCTATTAATGATATTCATAAATTATTCATAGAAGATTAGTTCATCTACTTTCAGCCTTATTATTATTGTGTGCATTTATTGTTTCATTTGCTGTCTTTATTATATTGTTTCAAAGAAAAACTAAAAAACTAAAAATCAAAATCAAAAAATCAAAAAACATAGTAAAAAACTTAAACATTTCATTTACAATATTGCATTAGGTATATATAAATATATACCTTTTAATTTTTTGCATATATATATATATATATATAAATATATATATATATATATATTTGCTGAAATCAAAACTTAGCACCATGACTAAACTTAGGAATGGTAAAGAAATTTTAGGAGAAGGAGAAGATTGGCTACAAAATACAACTGAAAACCCAAATGTCCTTCTTGGAGATACAAATCCGGAAGGTGAAACTCTAGGTCAATCAGATGAAGACTTAGGTGAAGATAAGGAACAAGAAGGAAGTGTTAAAGAATCTTCGTCCCCTAGAATAGCTCCAAATGGAGGCATCACTTTTGACAACGCGAAACATTTTCAAAAATTTCTTAATCAACATATCGACGTCCTTAATGTGGCAGTCCGTATTGATAAAGGGGAAATTAGTGATGCTCAAACAACCTTAGAACGGGCGCTTGATATGCAAACTAATCCCTTGTCTTTCATTGATCAAGAAAGTGATAAGGGTGGATCATCTAATGCGAATATGGTCACTATAGCCCAAGCCATGACCAAACAACAGGTCACCCAACCTCCTAAGCAACTTGTTACTCAACCTAAAATCACTCCCGCACAAAAGAAAATTCCCTTCACTACTTCCTTCCTCCAAACTATTGAGCAAAATGCTTTAAATAGACAAAAATCTAAAACAAAGCCAAATACAAACTTTCAACAATCTACAATACAACACAATCCAACTTCAAAACTCCTCCATAATATTTTTCCTACCAATGTTTTACACAATAGTAACATGGCATCTAATCTGCATGTTCCTCCATCCTACGCCCATAACACTTATGTCAATGCCCCACCGAATCAATATGGGGGGCAAACTAGTAGTTTGGAAGCTATGGTGAAACAATTGGCTTCACGTATGGACCAGATAGATCCCTACCGTCCCTCGTATAATTATCGAGAGATTTGTAGCCAACCATTGGATCCCATAGTGGTAGCTCAACCATACCCTAAACATTTTCCCATGCCCGCCCTGCCTATCTATAAAGGAACCGAAGATCCCATAGAACATCTTCGCATGTTTAGGATAGCATGTCACGACATATCGCATAACGACTTGCTATTACTAAAAATGTTCCCCAAAAGTTTAGGTGGAATGGCGTTAGAGTGGTATTATCAATTGCCCACTCATTCCTTAAGAAACTTTGAAGAAACAGTTGAGTCATTTGTTCATCAATTTAGTGCCTACATCGAGAGGCATGTAACTATTAAAGACCTATACAATTTAAAACAAGATAAAGACGAATGTTTTGCTGATTTCTTAGCAAGATGGAGACAATTGATAGGAAAAGTGCACTTTGTGCTACCCTATAGGGAAATGTTAGACATTTTCATTAACAATTTACAAGAACAACTTTCTTATGAGCTATCAACAGCTACTTTGACTACCTTCGATCAAGCTATAGACTTAGCTCGAAGAGTAGAAGATGCCCTCATTAGGAGAGGCCAACTTAGAAAGAAGGATGATGAGAAAACATCTAGAAATCAATATAAAAACAAACGAGGTTGTCGGTGATGGAGTCAGCGATAGCAGAAATGTTGCTAATGTCAATGCAACAAAAACAACAAAAAAAATCATCTTGAAACCTCTCGACAAGCCTCCTCGAGAGTTCACTAGATTAAACCAACCTTTATCAACTATTTTACCTCAACTTCTTGAAAGAGGTTTAATCCAAGCTGCATGGCTATCCAGGAACTGACCCAAGCATACCCGGATATAGAGCTGATTTGCACTGTGATTTTCATAGAGGTCCTGGACATTCTACCAACGCTTGTAAGAGATTGAAACATAAAATACAAGATTTGATTGACAATAATGAAATGGAAGTGCAAGCCTTCCAACCTAAACAAAACCCTCCTAATAATACCCAAAATACTGTTCCCCAAAATCAAAATCAGAATGCCAATCAAACTTTAGACATATTTCAACACCCTTTACCAAGACATGGTAAAGAGGTAGCCAATCAAATTGAACATCACAATGTTCCCCCTCCTACCCGATATGTAGGAACCATTAGCGGGCAATTACCTGTTCAGGACTCTCACACATTCGACACAACCTTATCCCTGGTTACAACCAGGCCCTTACATAATTTTCAAACTTCTGATTCTAGCGATATAGAGTCAGATAGTGAGAGTGAAGTAGACACCATTCAATCGAATAGTTCTGAAAATGAATCAGATCCTATTCAACCTATCACAGATGCTAATGTTCCAGAAGAACCATTTCCCAGAAGAGTCACTACTTGACCTTCTTCTAATGAAGTCCTTCCTTATGAACAAGCCATAAATTCTCAACCGAGACCATTTCAACGTCGTCACTATAACATTGTAGGTACCATCGGAGTCGTCACTCGACAACAAGCTCAAAATCCCCAACAAGAACCAAACCAGAACGATGGATCAGCTCCATTTGTTCTGAAAAATCCTAATAAAGGAAATCATGCTCCTATTGTTCAAACTAAACCCCCTTACAGCATTAATGAGCAATTGTCTAATACCACCCCCAGAATCTCCCTTTTAGATTTATTAAGATCCTCCCCCACCCATAGGGATGAATTGATGCTTACTTTGAGCCAGATGATGGTACCTCAAAACATCCAACCCGAAGCTATGGCCAATACTATCATCATGCGAGAGATTGATTGTATTGACTTTCGGGATAAAGATATCCCACAACACAGTTTACACAAGGATAATCCCTTGTATATTACAGCTTTAATTGGGGATGTAGCTATCAAACGAGTCCTGATTGATAATGGCTCATCTCTAAACATCTGCACCTTTGACTTCTACCAACGATTTGGTTTTAGAAGTGATGAAATGAAGAAGACTGATATGATTATCAAAGCCTTTAATGACGAAACACAAGAAACGTGTGGAGTCATTACCCTCCCATTGCAAGTTGGTCCTAGAACCCTTGAGACAACTGTGTTCATTGTACATTGCCCAGCATCGTACAATATACTTTTGGGTCACCCTTGGATTAACGCCATGCGAGCAGTCCCATCAACTTTACACCAATGTGTTAAGTTTGAGTTTAAAAATCAGTTGGTCACTATTCATGGTGACCCTAGACCTTTTGATATGTGTGCATTGGCAGAACCAGTTGGAGTGCAATTTTGCCTGCTCTGTCATCCACATATCCTAGTTCTTCTTCATCTAAAACTGTGAAATATAAACCCATCATTTCATCTATTCCCCCTCCATTAACTTCATCTTCCCATCTAGATCAACCACCTTCTAAACAAATTACTGTAGAACTTCAAAAAGCTCTTAAAACTACAACCAATTCTTCAAGTTCTAATCCCATAAATTCAAAACCTTCAGACACATCTATCATACCTTCCACATCTCAAGACATAGGTAATAAGCCTTCTACATCTTATGCCCTTTTTGATGATCTTTTACCAGATTTATCTACAACCTTAATATCAAAAAAAATGAATGCTTTCATGCAAGATTCAGACCTTTTAAATCAATTGCCGCCATCTCCTCGTACTTTGGGCCTCCCACAACCTATGGGAAGTACTTACCAAGTCGGGAGTTGCGCCTTCATGTACAAAGGATATGACTGGGGAAGAATCCCTCAGAATATCAAAACCCATCATGATGGATATGCTCGGTGCTATTTTACCAACGATTATATTAAAGCTAAACCCATGATGCTTAAAATGGGATATAAAGGGAAAGGCTTAGGACCTTTCCAAAATGGCATGAAAGAACCTTTCGAGGTAGAACCATGGCCTTCCCGATGTGGTGTGGGCCTATTACCTAGTAAGGGTCAACCCTTTCCTTTTGAGGATGATGATCATCTCATATGCTATCAAGACTATTTGGATAGACATGTTGATTTACCTCTTAAAAATCTGTCATTTTCATGCAACATGCTATCCATAGCATACCCTGAAATGATTGTTGACCCCGATGAAGAGTTGGAAGGAGATATCTTCCATGATGTCTCTGTTGAAGAGATGTTGTACAACGGGTTTTATTTTGATGGTTCTATACCAACCATAGCTCAACTTGAGGCCGCTGACCCTCAGAACGAATTATCTAAATTAACTTTACAAGAGTTACAAGAGTTGGGCGTTTCACCTGCCCCACCTAATTTTGAAAGAGATCTACACATGGAGGTAGAAAATGTCATTAAAATTAATATTGGAACTAAGGACAACCCTCACATAATCAACATTGGAGCAGAACTAAGTCAAGAAAAACAAGAACAATACATTGCATTTCTTAAAGAGTATGAAGATGTCTTCGCTTGGACATATGAAGATATGCCGAGGTCTAGACCCTTCGTAGTCATGCACCATCTAGTGGTCCATCCGGATGCTAAACTCGTTAAACAAAAACTTAGAAAAATGCATCCCAAAGTGGCTCTGCTAGTCAAAGGGGAGTTAGAAAAACTCCTGAATGTTATCTTCATACAAGCTATTGATTATGTTTGAATGGATCTCCAATGTAGTTCCAGTCACCAAGAAAGAAGCCACCAAAGTTAGGGTTTGCACAGATTTCAGAGATATTAACGCTGCATGCCCTAAAGACGACTTTCCTCTTCCAAATATGGATCAAATTATTGATTTTACTATCGAAAGTGGGATGATGTCCTTAATGGACGGATTCTCCGGCTATAATCAGATCAGGATAGCTCCTGAAGACCAGGCTAAAACAGCCTTCATTACCCCCTGGGGTACCTTTTGCTGGAAAGTGATGCCCTTTGGCCTAAAGAATGCCGGGGCAACTTATCAACGGGCTATGACCTACATCTTTCATGATATGATGCATGATATCCTACATGATTATGTAGATGATATTATAGCGCGCTCTCTTATTGAAGATCATCATTTAGACGATTTAAGAAAAGTTTTTAATCGATTACGAGAATATCTCATTCGATTAAATCCAGCAAAATGTATATTCGGAGTTAAATCCGGCAAGTTATTAGGGGTTTTAGTTTCTTTACGTGGTATCGAAATTGACCCTCTCAAAATTGCGGCTATCATTGATATGCCCGCACCCACTAATATATCCGAATTACGAAGTTTACAAGGTAAACTTCAAGCTATCCGTCGCTTCATTGATAAGGTGGCGGACAAAAACTGGTCCCTTTCTTAAACTCCTTAAGAAGGACGTCCCCTTTAATTGGGACACAGAATGTAGAGAAGCTTTTGAACTTCTCAAGCAATATCTCCTTAACCCTCCGGTGCTTTCACCGCCTAAATCTGATCGCCCATTTCTTCTATATATTTTTGCTTCAGATTCTGCCTTAGGAGCTATGTTAGCTCAGCTTGATGATGAAAAATGAGAACGTGCTAATTATTACATTAGCCGCACCTTCATCAGTTATGAAACCCGCTATACGACGTTAGAGAAGTTATGTCTAGCGATCGTGTTTGCTATGCAAAAATTACGACATTACATGCTTAGCCAAAAAACGTATGTCATTGCCAAATATGATCCTTTAAGATATCTCATGAGTCGACCTTATTTATCGGGTCGCACAGCCAAGTGGGTTCTTGCTCTAAGCGAGTTTGATCTCACCTTCATAGGACAGAAGTCTCGTTAAGGGTCAAATCATAGCGAGATCAATTAGTCTGCTGCACCCTTAGAGTCTACTCATCCCCTCATTATCGAGTTTCCGATGAATGCCTTCAATTAGAGGCAGACCTTGTTGAACAATGGTCCTTATACTTTGATGGAGCCCGATGCATGAGTGGGGCTGGTGCGGGTATTATTTTAATATCTCCGCAAAAACATCTTATTCCTCTGTCCTTCAAACTAACCTTTGCTTGCACCAACAATACTCGTTGAGTATGAAGCTCTAATCCTTGGATTACGAGTCGCTTTAGCGCTTAAAATTAAAAACCTCTTAGTTTTTGGGGATTCCCAATTGGTTATAAACCAAATTAATGAAGTTTATCAGACCAGAGATGATAAACTTCGCCCATATAAGGCCTATGTTTTACAACTAATGGCCTTGTTTGATCAAGTTACCTTGGAAGCCATTCCTCGAACTAGCAACCGTGCAGCGGATGCTATGGCCGCCGCTGCATCTCTCCTACCCTTGGAGTTAGACGACGAATATGCTACTATCATCATTCGTCGACTCCAGGAACCCGCTTCACATAAGTCATGCTTAGAGCCTTTGGATGTGTTTCTAATCAAGGAAACCACTCCTGAACTACAGTATCTCAGACATATTTGATTTCCTCCAAAATGGGACTTTCCCTGCTAATTCTAATCGCAACCAGCGTCGGTTATTACGTCGACGAGCAAGTCGATTTGTAATCATTGGCAATACTTTATATAGGAGATCTTTTGAAGGTATCCTATTAAGATGTTTAAATTTAGAAGAGTCTAAATCAGCTTTGAGTGAAGCCCACGATGGATCTTGTGGAGGACACTTTAGTGGTAGCGTCATTGCTAAAAAGCTCCTTCGGATAGGATACTTTTGGCCTACCATGGAAACGGATGCACATGAATATGTGCGCCATTGCGACAAGTGTCAAAAACATGCTGACCTTGTCCATGCGCCTGCACAAGAGCTACAGGCTATTTCTTCTCCTTGGCCCTTTTCTAAATGGGGCTTGGATATTATTGGTAAAATTAATCCTGTGTCTTCTGATGGACATAAGTTCATCATAACTGCCATTGAGTATTTCACGAAGTGGGTTGAAGCTATGCCTTTAGCTTCATGCACTTGGTTCACAAGTCTCTAAATTCATTTTTAATCAAATCATCTGCAGGTTCGGAATTCCTGCAAATCTCATCTCTGACAATGGAACTCCATTCAAAAATAAAGATGTTAAAAAATTATGTCAAAAATATAAGATTCAACATCGCTGGTCTACTCCCTATTATCCTCAGGGTAATGGTCAAGCAGAAGCTTCTAACAAAACTCTAATCAAAATTCTCAAAAGACTAGTCAATAAAACTGGTCGTGACTGGCATATTCAATTATATCCAGCCCTGTGGGCTTATCGAACTAGTGTTCGAACCCCCACGGGCACTTCACCATTTGTTTTGGTATATGGTGCCGAAGCAGTTTTTCCATTTGAATTAGAAGTTCCTTCTTTGGCTCTGCTACTTCAAGACACCGAAGTAGGAGATGAATATCGCGCTGGCAGACTCAGTCAGCTGGAACTCCTAGACGAAAAATGCATCAATGCTTTAGAGCATCTCCGTGCATACCAAAACAAGCTTAAAAGAGCATATAATAAGAAAGTTCGTCATCGATCCTTTGAGATTGGCGATCTTGTTCTAAAAGAAAATCAAAAGAATACAAATGCAACCAAAGACCTGAAAGGTAAATTTGAGCCCAAGCGGCTTGGACCATACATCATTACCGCAAAATTTGAATCGGGAGCATATAAATTGTCTACCTTAGATGGTAAAGAACTTAAAGAACCCATGAATATTTTACATCTCAAACGTTATTATGCATAAATTTGATTATTTCATCCATGTATATATTTGTTCAAAATCATTATCTTGTATTTCTTTCAATTTATTCAAAAACCTCAAAAACATTCATAAAATCTTCAAAAATCTTCAAAAATATTTATTGCATTTATTTTGTAAAGTTCCTTTTGCTTTAAAACAAAAATCAACATAAAAATCCAAAAACAGCTATATGCTTGACTCTTTCGAAACCAAAACAATATACAGAATAAAGAGAGAGTCAACATTCTCAAAACTTTCTCAAAATCATTATTTTCTTACAATTATTGCAGTTATATGTTTCAACTTATTTTGGATAAAACTAGCATTTATTTGGCATCCCTCACTTGCACACTCACACAATAAATATCTTGATTTTATCTGGCATGATTACTAATCTCTCTTATATCAAAATTCACAAAATTCAATTAAATAAAGTTTGAGCATAGAGAATTGATCTTGTTATTTACTTAAACCAAGCACATCTTTTCACAATAAAATGATTATATTTGTAATTTCCATGTTTTGCTACATAGTAGAACTGATTTCTTGGGTGAAAAGTTTCCCCTGCTATCCTATCATGCACATGGTCTAGAATCTTTGAGAATTGGCAAAAGGACAAGCTCACCCCTACCCAGAATAAAAATCCCTTGCTCTACAGCTAATCCGAGCAAGTATCCCTAGCAAAAGAAAAAGAAAAAGAAAAAGCAAAGAAAAATTCAAGAAAAAGAGAAAAGAAAAATGTTATGTCAACAATGTTCCAAGCATTATCAAGCAAAAGAAATACAAAAAAAAAAAGCAAAGTTCAAAAGAAAGCAAGAAAAGCAATAAAATCCCTTTCCCTACCCTTTGAAAAGAAAAGAAGGGTGAATGAGCTTGAATCCCTGGAATTCTCAATTATTCGAAAACTGTGAGGTAAGCCCCATAACAGGTGGTTTGTGCCCAACCTACTTGGCCTTGGGTAACTCCTAGCGTGGCGATATGTCTGTCACATTAGCGACCTTCTTTTGTACAGACCTATGTTTGCTTATGGATTAGCTAGCTCTTGATAATCCGATCTACATAGTAGCCTAGTATGGTTATATGCATCTACATCATGGTTAATGAACACTTAGTTGGTTTATTCAAATCACTTGTATCATAGTATCTTGCTCAAAACTGGTAACTGAACCATACAATTGCACACACATTTGTATTTGAGAGATTTTGTCTATCATTATGATAAATCAAGATTGGCAATGAATTCACTTATGCACATGGGATTCCTTATAAATCTAATTTTTGTCTTCAAAATACTTTGAAATATTATTTTGCAACTTGTTTGGAATAATCAAGTACAATTATTTAACAACATATCATATATATCTTATCGACTTTACGTAGCGATGGTATAATTCCAAAACCAAAATTGGAATTTTATGCTTAGCGCAAGTCCTCATTTTCATCTTTTCTGTTCATTAAAAATCAATCATGTAATAAAACTATCCTTTCTTTGATCTTCGCGATGATGGTATAAGTCTATACCTACATATTCTATGCCTAGCGAAAACCATTGTAACAATATTTTTTCCCAATTTATCAAAATTCATAAAAACCATATGACTTCATTTTATTACACAAATTATGCTTTTCAAAAGCAAACACATTTTTATTATTTCATATCATTATGTCAACCTTTGCATTTTGCAATGATGGTATAATTCTTAAGGAATTATTCAACAATTTTTATCACACTTAGGAATTTATGCCTAGCAAAAATCATTTTACAATATTTCATGCATAATATTTTCATGGAAATCTGAAAACAAACCATCATCATCATCATCATTTGCATCATCACAACAAAGTCTTAAGTCAGTCTCTTAAGCACTCTTTTCTTTTAACAATATTTCTATCCTGGGACTAGCTTGACGACCGAGTGAGCGGCGACTCCATGAAATGGTCTATAATAGCGACAATGTCCTTTGAAATTATTGTTAGAAATCTCTTTTTATTTTTATCACATTTCATTACAACCAATCAATTTGTTACATCAGATTATTTCATTTAAAATATTTAAAGCATGACATCCAAGTTATAATTTTTTCCAAAACGACATAATTACATGACTCATCAATAAAATCATTACATCAATCAACTCAATCAATCAATCAAACATAAAAAGCATCATAAGCATCACATAAGACAAGTCATATGATCAAAAATATCTCATCTATATATATCAACGAGAATATATACATCATCAAAACTAGATTGGTATGCCACAATCGTACCTCGGCATACTCAATCCTCTATCAATACAAGTATAATACAATATCGGTGGCGGTATCCCGCCCTCTAGCCTCGAGAGCCTCTAGAGCTCTCAGTCACATCTCCTCCCCCGCCCTACGGTGGACGAGGTGGCCCCATAGCGGTATGTGTGGTGCTGGGAGTCCTCGTCATCGACCGGGATGAGCTCCTCGTCGACCCTGTCCTGATAGGATCTGCTATGGCAGGTGGCAGT
Source organism: Wollemia nobilis (assembly GCA_028583015.1). Lineage (NCBI taxonomy): Eukaryota > Viridiplantae > Streptophyta > Pinopsida > Araucariales > Araucariaceae > Wollemia > Wollemia nobilis. Next base: position 861,165 of record JAQPPZ010001711.1, on the reverse strand, counting down.
TGTACCCTCTGGCCCTCTGGCACCGCCTGGTAGTATAGCGCCTGATAGAATGCGGTCTGAGAAACCGACCATAGCAGCTCCTGAGTGCTTACCCCTCCGCCTCGTGCCCTGAGACGAGCATTCTCGTCTCGTAGCTGCGACACCTCAGCCTGGTGCTGTGCAGCTGCATCCTGTAACGTCTGCACCTGAGCTCGCAGACGATCTCTCTCTGCCCGGAGAGTAGCCATCTCGCTACTCTCTCCAATGTCCACACCCTTGCCCTTATCAGGCGATGGTGGCCTCTGTGGAGATGGGGGTCTCGCCTCCCTCCTCTCCCTCTCCCTCTGCCGCGGCCTCTCCTGTGCCTGTGGCCTCCTCTGCTCTCCTCTGCCGTGACCCCGGGCTGCCTCTACCACCACCTGGCGCCGCCTCCCTATCCGACGCACAACTGCGTGGATCGGTCCCTGAGCCCTCGTCATCCGAGGAGGGTGGATGCCTACGTACCAGGCATCGTAGCCATCGGCTACCCCTACGTCGTCCCCATCCACTGGCTGAATGGGGGCATCGTCCGTGTCCTGACTCCAGAATCGTTGCATATCTGGAGCCCCGCTAACTGTGGTGTTATCCCGGACAGTCCGGAAAACTCATAATCCCTGAGAGATGGGATCCCCTGCTGTAGACCGAACTATCGCAAAACTCGGTCATAGCGGTGGAGCTCCACCTCTCCCCTCTCCATCCATAGCCAGCGAGACTCGCCTGATGCGAGCCAGCTCCTGTCCGTCCTCTGGCCACCCTGGATGCTCTCTCCATGGCCTCCAGGTGATTTGGTTCGGGACCAAGTCATCCAGTAGTCTCCGGGACACCGACAGGTCGATCCGTCGCTGTGCCCCTCTCCGGAGCCACCAGTAGAAGACTCGGGGCCTCTCCCCGTCAACCCCTGTCAGTGGAAGCCCTACCGGCCTCCGCATCGCAATGTGCTCCCAGCACCAAACCTGTAGGAGCGATGTCATGACCAGACATCGCCCGCCCTTGTACACGACCCCGTAAAGGATCCTGTACAGTCGGCATAGAACAAAGCTGCCCCAAGAAAATCTGTAGCCATGGTCGCGCATGTCGCAGATCACATCTGCCAGCATCCATGGTACCCTGCATCCGCTCTGGTGGCACAGCAGAAGTCCACCAACCACCCCAGCCAAAACTCGTGTCAGTGTAGATGCCCCAGGCATCTGGCGCAGTGCCTCGATGTTCACTCCGCCCTTCTCCAGGGCGAAGCTCGGGTCACCGCAGAGTCGTCCCATCGCGTGGCCCTGATTGGCCGTAGGTGTGATCATCCTCCCTTGTATGGGGATTCTAAGAATCCTCCATACATCCTCTAGTGTGGGAGTCATCTCCCCTGTCGGTAACCGGAAGCATGAAGAGCCGGGTACCACCTCTCTGCTAGGGCCGTCAGTAGCCCCATGTCAGTAGAAACTTGTGGCATCTCTGCCACATGTAGTAAGCCGGCCTGTGCCAGCTGATCTCGCTCTGCCTGTGTCAGAGCGGCCAAGTCATCTCTTAATCCTCCATATTTCCACTCTCTGCTCTTTAGTAATCCTCTCTGCAAGCATAAACAACCAAAACAACAAACAATCATTAATAACAATTTTAGCAATCAATAATGCAACTTAAAGATCAAATTTTTGCAATTGATGATATCGCCCACTATTGGCCGATATCGTCCGAAATTTGAGCAAAATCGTCTCCGATTTCGCGTGTCGAAATCGTCTCTAATTTGACGAAATCGTCCCTTTTTCGCCGATTTCGCCCTTAGGCGAAATTGACGAACTTGAGACGATTTCGTCGAACTAGGGACGATTTCGTTCGGACGACGTCGAGGGCCAAAAACGGCCGCGATGCTCAAAATTCATCTTAAAATCTATTTACCAAGCATGTAAATTCAAATTAAATCAATCTAAACTAAGTTTAAACCCTTACCCGTAGACCGCGGCGGACCTCTGCAGATCTGTACGTTGTCTCTACCATTTTTGCTCCCGAGCTCTAAAAATAGTAAAATGAACAGTAACAATGAATTAGGGTTTTACCCTATTTTTCTTAATTTTATTCAAAATAATTCAACAATAATTTTTGCTTTTTCGTGTTTTTACCGTAAACGTTCGATTTGGGTAAAAACACGGAGGGGGCACCATAGTAAGTTGTCGTACGATTCGACCAAGAATCGTCGCCTAAAAATGGGAATAATTTTTTGCTTTCTCGTAGATCGAGAAGAACTCATCTTTAACGCATTTTCTTCGAAAAATTCGCTAAAGAGGGGGCAAAATGTAGCACCCTAAAATTGGCGCAGTAAAATTGGAATAATTACATTCACCTTAGTAAATAAATTTAAATTCAAATTTAACCTCCCAAACCGCCTGTTAACCATCGAGAAACCCGTTTCCTCCTTTTTCGCGCCATTTTTAGCGGTTGTTTTGACCGTTTGACGATATCGTCTCCGATCAGACGATATCGCCCCAGATTTGACGATTTCGTCTGGACTAGAACGTCCAGACGATTTCGTCGCAAAACTGAATTTGCATAGTTGGAATCCGTTCCAACGGGTCTCCAATCCGGGCAGAAGCGTGTCTGCGCCGTTGGGACCCTTCCCCCATTGGAGATCTCCCAAATTGGGATGATCTCCAACCTCCCAACAACTATCCTATGCCTATTTAACTCTAAGACTTTTCCCTCCCCAACCCCTGGCTGAATTTTTATGCAAATTGAACCCTTATGCTCTAAAACATCGTAATTCATATTTTGCATTAGTCCTATAGTCATTTCATTGCAGGTACATGATTGGTTTTCAGCCGGAGCCAGCACCTATCGCAGTCGACGAACCTGTCAAGATCGGAGGCGATCTCGTCAAATTCGGGACGATCTCGTACTGATGCGAGACGATTTCGACTACAGCACACATCGAGGCAATCAGTGCCTAGAGTTTGCTCTTCTGTCTCTTTTTTCTGTCATTTTATGCTATAAATTAGATTGTTTATTCAGTTTTTATACTATATTGCATTTGGAGTTCACCCATTTTGTCTAGTTTGCATATTAAGATCATATTATGCTATCTAAACACAGTTATTTGCATTTACTTTTGTTCTTGTATATTGTTCAAATACTCATATTACTGTTTCATATAGTTTGCCCCTGTTTGCAAAATAGAATTTCTTGTATTTCGCATCTGTTTCTTGTTTTGCGGGTCTACGATGAATTCGTCGACGAATTCGTCGGATTGCGAACGATCCTGTCAGTTTAGACGATTTTATCAAATTGAAGGCGATTCTGTTGAATTGCGGACGATCCAGATCGCTTCAAGCTTTAGAAACTCCATCAGACTTCCGGATCAGGTAATCTTCATTGGCCTCCTACAAATTCTCTGTTTCTGTTTTCCTTTATGTTTGTTGTATGCATTTAAATTGCATTTTCATGTAGTTTAAGTTAGAATCATTCGGCCAAACCTAGGATGAATGTTTAAAAATAAAACGAACTCATCAAAACTCATTCCCAAAACCTAGGCGTGGAAACTGCCGTCAAATGTTTCTGGTGAACCCACCATCCATCGAAAAATCACCAAAATGCACCTCCCTTGAGAGGCGGGACCTTCGCAAAGTCCTCTCGTCCGAGGTACCGCACCATCCTTTTCCCATCCTCCTTCCGGGCGCGGATCCAATAGCCTGAAGGTAGGGGTGCGAAAAATTTGGAGCGATACACATTGCATCCAACATCCAAGTATCATATCAACCATCCATCCAATAAATAAACTAACCTTTAATCAATCTTCATAAAGCATTGGATATTTGGGAGGCTATCATCAAGTAACAAATAAACATTTCAATAAAATCCCATTGAAGGGAGGGAAAACCTATTGTCTTGGGTTGTGCTCCTTTACCATTTCATATCTATTTATTAGCTTTACTTTTGCTTTTATCTTATATCTTTTGTATTATTTATTTTAGCATTTTTTTTATCCTTTACATCATTGCATCATTTTCTTTGCTTATCTTAAACAAGGGTCTAATCGTCATGGTAAGAAAATAAAACATCTTCTTCTAAGATCAAATATATCATGTTGGGACCTCAAATCTTGGAGGATGTCGGGAGCAGGCGGAGCAAAGGAGGTGGGAGTTTCGAAGGAGTGGGAAGATCATCCAAGGGAGGGTGGGATTTCTATAGGTTTTGGGTCAGACGATGATTCAGTCATGGATCGGAGAGTGGGCGAAGCAGGTGAGGCCTCTTTCGGGGTGGACCCCTTTATCGATCATGGCAAAAAACCCCCAGACCATGGGGTCCCGGGGAGGGCTAGGAGGGTAGGGCCCATCCTATGCCCAGGTTCTCAGCACCGGGCCCAAGGCCATCCAAACATCTCACAATATGACCCCCAGAGGCTCAGATCTGGTGATCCCCGAAACCCTAGTGACAAGCTACCTAGAAGGAGAGAAATTCTCCCTTATCGAGAAATTTATAGGAGGTCGTCCAGACATGGGCCTTTTCCAAATGGAGAACCAGTGGGCATATGGAGGTCATAGCCATGGCCAGAGGGTTTTTTGCTATCAGGTTAAACAATCAAGAGGACACATGCAAGATATTGGCAGGAGGGCCCTGGTTCCTAGGGCGCAGAAGCCTATTCATCCGTCGATGGGTGGAGGATTTCGATCCCAAAACCCAGGACATTAACACAGCTTTGATCTGGGTTAGGCTTCCTAACCTCCCCATCCACCTCTGGCATGAAGATATTCTTCGGGGCATATCTAAAATGATAGGCGAGCTTGTGGCCATCGACCCTGCCACCAAAGCCCGATCACGCATGGTCCATGCCAGGATCTGCGTCAACGCCAACCTAGCCTCCGAGCTACCTACCTTTGTGAACCTCATCTATGGATCCTCCTATAGAAGATGCCAAGCACTTGAGTATGAAAACAAACCTACTTTCTGCATCCAGTGCCATTCCCAGGGGCATCTTAAAAATCAATGTTCGTCTCTCAGAGGCCAGCCCACCAGAGGTGCCAGGGATCCGCCCCATGAAACCCTTCCACCCAGGCCCCCGAAGCAGATCTTCCAAAAGACCACACCAGAACCACCCACTCAGGAATAGGAAGAGAACCCAGAAGTAGAGGGTGGTAAAATCAGCGACCAAGACAGGGTCGACCCGACCCTCCCCCCGATCATCACCAGGGCCCTCGGGGCCAACCCGGACCTCCCAGGCTCAACTTTCGAGGATCGATCCCCCTCCCCTCCCCCTACCTCAAAAATCCCTAGCTCAGCCTTGGAGACCCACTATCACCCCTTTTATGAAAATCAAAGCCCTCCAATCAATCCACATGCAGAACGCTTCAGCCCCAAGAACACCAGAAGCAAAAAGCCTGCCATTGACTGCGGTTTGATCACAAAGAGGGGGAGGCCTACAGGTTTGGATCAAAGGACAAAAGAGGTGGAGGAAGCCATTGCCAATGGAACCCAAGCAACCCTGTTCTCTGGGGTGAGTGAACCCGGGGAAGATGATCCAAAAGGAACCAAACCTCCGACCCAGCAAGGGAAAGGGGGCAAGAAAATTCACAAAAAATTATGATGAAGATTCTCTCATGGAATGTGAGAGGACTCAATGCGGTGGAAAAAAATGTCTTGCTGCAAACTTAAGAAAATATCACCAACCTACTATTCTCATGTTGCAGGAAACCAAAAATGATGATTCGTTATCCCCAAAATCAGCCAGGGTAATCTGGAAGGATGGCAATGTCCTGTTTAGCCCGGCTCGTGGCTCTGTGGGAGGAATCATGGTCCTCTGGGACCCGACCTATGTTGAAGGAAGACTTTTATCCTCCTCTGATAGGATCATCAACATCCTTTTTCATTGCAGGATCCGTAAGTTCACTTGGGTTCTCACCAATGTTTACGCTCCCAACTCCCCGTTGGACAGAGCAGGACTATGGAACACCATAACCCAGATGAGGGGATCCTTCCCCAACTGGTCGTGGCTGTTAGGCGGTGACTTCAACACCCCCCTATTCCCTTCCGACAAAAAGGGTGGACAGGGGTCCATCAGCAGAAGCATGGAGGATTTCAGTGAGTTTCTATCCTCCAACGAGCTTTTTGACATTCAACTCAAAGGGGTAAACTACACTTGGAGCAACAGGAGGACCGGGGATGGGCTGATTCAAGTTAAGTTAGATCGCTTCCTTATCTCCAATGAGGCGATCCCAGTGTTTGGGGATGCCACCCTAACCACACTCCCCAGGATTGGATCCGACCACAACCCCCTCCTTTTGGAAGTGGGAGCCAGCCCAGTCTTCAAATCCCCTTTTCGGTTTGAATCCATGTGGATTCACCACCCCGAACTCCGACAGCAGATTCAGACCTGGTGGCTTCAGCCTTTCAGAGGATCCCCGTCCAGTCAGCTAGCTCAGAAGCTCAAATGGGTTAAAGAAAAACTCAAAGTTTGGAACAAGGAGACCTTCGGGAACATCTTCCTATAGAAAAAGTCGATCTCTGAGAGACTCCAGGTTATTGAAAAGTGAATTGAATCAGGGGACAGTTGTAGTGCAACCCGAGAGGAAGAAAGGACTATTCTTGTGGAGTTCCACAATATTCTAGCCAAAGAGGAAATGCATTGGAGACAAAAGTCCAGAGATCTGTGGATTAAGGATGATGACTCCAATACAAGGTTCTTTCATGCCTCCACTCTCCGCCATAGGGGGGCCAACAGAATCAAGGAAGTTACCCGACTGGACGGATCCTCCACCCATGATATTTTTGATATAAGGGATGAGGCAACTCTTTATTTCCAATCTCTTCTTGGTGGCCCTTATTGATGGGTACACAGACACATAGGGAATGATTAACACCGAAACACAGTAACACAGAGAATCACTTAAGTTGTTTATTTCATTAAACTTCCAAAAGCCAATTTACAATTCTAGCCAGTAGGCGTAGTTTCTCGTTTCTAGCCCCCCCTATCCTTGATGCACTCCCTATTTTTATAACCATGTTTGGGCCTCTTTCGAGGTTCTGACCCTATAGGCCATTAATGACCCACTTGCCCCAAAATACATCCTCCTGACTGAACCTTTACATATTTCCCTAACTGGCAACTACCATCGGGTTGGTCGTGGATACATGTATTGATGAGCCGTCTAACTTTTGGGCTCAGTCTTCGAATGGCTTCCATGCTCAGCGAGATTACCGGGCAAGAAATCATGCATTAATGAGGCCCTGACCACCTCAGAAAACACTGTCTAGGAATGTGGGATTTTTCAAACAGAGAACCAGCAGTATGTCGCAATATCGTGACATGTCACGATATCGTGACATTTTTCTTTCTTGTTTCCCTTCTCTCCTTCGGGTCGCAATATCGCGACATGTCATGATATCACAATATTTTCCTTCCTTGTAGCACTTCTTTCCTCCGGGTCACGATATCATGACATGTCATGATATCGCGACATTTTTCCTTCCCTGCAGCATTTCTTTCCTTTGGGTTGCGATATCGTGACATTTTTCCTTTCCTACAACATTTCTTTCCTTCAGGTCGGAATATCACGACATTTTCCTTCCTTGCAGCATTTCTTTCCTTTGGGTCTCGATATCGCGACATGTCATGATACTGCAACATTTTTCTTTCTTATAGCATTTCTTCTTCGACGAGTTGTGATATTGTGACATCTTCCCTTCCAGTTCTTCTTTCCTTCTCGGTCGTGAAATCGTGACATGTCGTGATATCATGACATCTTGCTCTCTGCCTTCTTCTCACCTTTATGGGTCACAAAATCATGACATGTCATGATATCACGACAACTTTGCCTTTTGTCTTCGCTCTCTGCTTTGAGTCATGAAATCGCGACATGTCGCGATATCACGACAGTTTTCTTCCTTTCTTCCTTTTCTACTCCTTTGGGCATGATTTTGTGACATGTCACGAAATCATGACATTTTCTCCTCTAGCCCTTTCTGTGTTCTTTCGGTCATGATTTCGTGACATGTCATGAAATCATGACATTTTTCACTCTTGTGCCTTGCTTCGTCCTTTTGTCACGATAATGCGACATGTCGCAATATCACAACACTTTCTGCTCCTGTGCCTCTTCTCGTCCCTTGGTCGCAAAAATGCGACGTGTCACAATATCACAACACTTTTCCTCCCTTGCACCTTCTCCCATCTTCTGGTCACGATTCCATGACATGTCACAAAATCGTGACACTTTTGGCTCCGTGCTTTCTCTCTCCTTCCTAAGTCACGAAAATGCGACATGTCACGATATCATGACGTCAAAGCTAACACTTGGAAAAAAAATTTGTTGATGCAAGATTGCTCTGATGCCACCAGATGCTCCTGCATCAGACACCTGGGGTGGATTGAGAAGTGTTCTTCACTTCTATGCTATTGGAGGAAGACTCAAGCGATCGACCTCTTCTTTTGAAAACCAAGTTGCATCTTCGACAGGCCTGTCCTTCCATTTGACCAGGTATTTAGAATACTATCTGTTCCTGGTACTTCTACCTACTTGAGTGTCTAGTATTTCCTTGATCTTGTCTGTTGTTGTAGTAGATGTTGGAATATCCCACAAATCTGTTCTTGGTGTCTCACTATTACCTCCTTCATGGTATTCTACCAAGTCTAAAATATTAAAAATAGGTGAGATATTCAACTCGCTTGGTAGTTCTACTTCATAGGCATTTCTCGAATCTCTTTTACCTATGATCCTGCATGGTCCAAACCTCTTCATCTTCAGCTTGTTGTAGGTTTTGCTAGGAAATATTTCCTTTCTCAAGTGAACCATGACCTTATCTCCCACTTGGAACTCCTTGTAACACCGCTTCTGATCGGCTTTGGCCTTGTACTGAGTACTCATCTTACTGATATGTTGCTTTACCTCTTCATGTAAACTTTTCATGTGCTCTACAAAATCTTTAGCCTTAGCACTACTCTTTTCTCCTTTACCCATCATTCTCAATTTAGAAACATGCCTTGGGTTGTTCCCATACACAATCTGGAATGGGGATTTACTAGTACTTCTGTTGATGGAATTGTTGTAAGCAAATTTTGCCTGTGGCAAAATCAAATCCCATCCTTTGGGCTTATCTCCCACCAGGCATCTTAGGAGATTACCCAAACTTTTGTTCACCACCTCTATTTGCCCATCAGTCTGCGAATGGTTGTAGCACCCTAAAATTGGCGCAGTAAAATTGGAATAATTACATTCACCTTAGTAAATAAATTTAAATTCAAATTTAACCTCCCAAACCGCCCGTTAACCGTCGAGAAACCCGTTTCCTCTTTTTTCGTGCCATTTTTAGCAGTTGTTTTGACCGTTTGACGATATCGTCTCCGATCAGACGATATCGCCCCATATTTGACGATTTCGTCTGGACTAGAACGTCCAGACGATTTTGTCACAAAACTGAATTTGCATAGTTGGAATCCGTTCCAACGGGTCTCCAATCCGGGCAGAAGCGTGTCTGCGCCGTTGGGACCCTTCCCCCGTTGGAGATCTCCCAAATTGGGATGATCTCCAACCTCCCAACAACTATCCTATGCCTATTTAACTCTAAAACTTTTCCTTCCCCAACCCCCGGCTGAATTTTTATGTAAATCAACTCCCTATGCGCTAAAACACTTCAAATTTGCTCTTGCACTAGTCCTATATTAATTTTATTGCAGGTACACCACTGGTTTTCAGCCGGAGCCAGCACCTATCGCAGCCGACGAACCTGTCAAGATCGGAGGCGATCTCGTCAAATTCGGGACGATCTCGTTCTGATGCGAGACGATTTCGACTGCAAGCACACATCGAGGCAATCAGTGCCTGGAGTTTGCTCTTCTTTCTCTTTTCTCTATCATTTTATGCTATAAATTAGATTGTCTATTCAGTTTTTATACTATATTGCATCTGGAGTTCACCCATTTTGTCTAGTTTGCATATTAAGATCATATTCTGCTATCTAAACACAGTGATTTGCATTTACTTTTGTTCTTGTATATTGTTCAATACTCATATTACTTTTTCATATAGTTTGCCCCTGTTTACAAAATAGAATTTCTTGTATTTCGCATCCTGTTTGCTGTTTTGCAGGTCTCTGATGAATTCGTCCGACGAATTCGTCAGATTGCAGACGATCCCGTCAGTTTAGACGATTTTATCAAATTGAAGGTGATCCTGTTGAATTGCAGATGATCCAGATTGCTACAAGTAATCAAAAACTTCATCAGACTTCCGGATCAGGTAATCTTCATTGGCCTCCTGCAAATTCTCTGTTTCTGCTTTCTTTTCTGTTTGTTGTATTCATTTAAATTGCATTTTCATGTAGTTTAAGTTAGAATCATTCGGCCAAACCTAGGATGAATGTTTAAAAATAAAACGAACTCATCAAAACTCATTCCCAAAACCTAGGCGTGGAAACTGCCGCCAAATGTTTCCTGGTGAACCCACCATCCGTCGAAAAATCACCAAAATACACCTCCCTTGAGAGGCGGGACCTTCGTGAAGTCCTCTCGTCCGAGGTACCGCACCATCCTTTTCCCATCCTCCTTCCGGGCGTGGATCCAATAGCCTGAAGGTAGGGATGCGAAAAATTTGGAGCGATACATTTTGGTGAACCCGACGTGAATGCATCATAACCTTTTGAAAACAAAAACAAAAAAATATATATGTGTGCAAAAAAAAAATATAACAAAATCATCATTTCAAGTTTGTATGTTTTTAGATTCAATTCTAAATAGTAGATGCTAAATATTACTTTTAGAAGTACTAAAGAAACCATGAGTTTTTACTCAAATCAATATGAGCCCATTAGTAATGTTGGAAGAATTCATCCAAATACATTTGTTGATTATGACCAACCTCATCCCTATTCAACACCACCTCTATCACACTCTTCTTATTTTTCATCCATAACCCAACAAAACAATCCCTTTGCCAATCCTCTTCATAATGATATTATCTATTCTCCCATATATCCATATTATGTCTATCAACCCACATATAATCCTCCACCACCTTTTCAATACTCTTCTTTCAATACAACACATCCATTTCAACAAGAAAATACTTATTCTTCCAATTCTACCATTCACTCACCTCCTACATCGCAATCTTCCTATCATAATTCTACCCAAAATGAAGAAAGTAGAGGTGAGAAACCATTAGGTCCTTTTATGACGAAATTCCTAAGGCATTTATCAAAAACCTCTCAAAAACCTTCATCACGTAAATTTACTAGGCTTAATCAACCAATGGATATAATTCTCAAGTATTTACTTGACACAAATATTATTGAACTTCCTTCCATAAGACAACCTGATACCACATCGATTGGTTTAAACCTGAGCTACATTGTGAATATCATAGAGTAGATGGACATATGACACAAAATTGTAAAGATTTAAGATGTGCAATTCAAGATTTGATTGATAAGGATCTTTTTAATATAAAGGAATTACAATCTACAACTGATTATAAATCTCCAATAAACTATCAAACTCCTACACAACAAATACCAATAATCAATCAAGACATGGGGATCTCCCAAGAACCCCTACTCAATTATCAACAACAGGAAACCAATCAAATATTTCATGTTAATGTGTCCCATCATGATGATATTATTAATATTGTAACAAAAACTACAAATAAGCAACCTCAAATTCAATCAACCCAATCTGATATTCAAGATATGGATTCCTCATTTGACCAACCTTCAAAACTATCTTTGAATCTATATAATGATCCAAAATGGAATGTAAGCATAGAAAGATCATATTTAGAATCAAAATCTCAATTTGAAATCCACTTTGATAACCAAAAACAAGTGATTAATCCTCAAGCAAAGATATCCCTTTTAGAAGTATTACAAATTTATCACAAGGAAATTTTGTTCAAAATACCTAGCCAACAATTTGTTCCTCATCATATCTTCTCTAAGAACATAATTAATGGTGTAAACCCTCTTGAGGTTAACCATATTTCATTCTATGATGAGGAGATTCCTTCCTCTACTCCACAAGAAGACTACTATCTTTACATTACAGGATCTAGTAAAGAAACACTTGTTAAAACTATCATGATAGATAATGACTCCTCTCTTAATTTATGCACTTATCAATTATTCCAAAAACTCAAAATAAAGGAAGAAGATATTTATAAATCAAATGTTATTATAAAATCTTTTAACAATGAAATTCAAGAAGCTCAAGGTACTATAATTTTTCCCCTCAATATTGGATCCAAGATCCTGGATACTCTTTTTTATGTGGCATATTGCCCTTCACCTTACAACCTATTTCTCCGGAGTCCTTGGATTCATACGATGAGAGTTGTCCCTTCCACTCTTCACCAATGTTTGAAGTTTGAAATTGTAAATAAAATTGTTACCATACATGGTGACCCAACACCATTTGAAGAATATTTAATGGTTGAAACATCAAGTTCTATATATTATTTATTATCACAATTCTCTTCTATCCATCACTTTTTTTTATCCATATATGATCATCTTTGTTTACCAAATAACATCCATGCATATCTTTCACATATACTTTCTCTATCTTATCAATATTTGGAATATAGTGATAAGAATGAAGAACTTTCTTATCCTTCTTACATTTTATTTTGTAATATAATCAATTTTACACATATAAAAGCCAAATCTTTTTCTACATTATTCTACATTATAACAAAGCTTTTGTTATCACTACCTTTTATTCATCACCTTCTATTCTTACCTTCACCTCAACCAGATTATCCTTCAAAACCTCCTTTGATTTTGAAGCAACCTTAGACATGCTATACTCAAATAACCTTGTATAGTGTATATAGATCATCTTGTATATACCCCCAATTTCAATTCATAAATTAAAATCAAAATACAAAAAAATCAAAATCCTCAAAATCAAAAAAAAAAAAATACAAATGCAACCAAAGAACTTAAAGGTAAATTTGAGCCCAACTGGCTCGGACCATACATCATTACTGCAAAATTTGAATCAGGAGCATATAAATTATCTACCTTAGATGGTAAAGAACTTAAAGAACCCATGAATATTTTACATCTCAAACGTTATTATGCATAAATTTGGTCATTTCATCCATGTATATATTTGTTCAAAATCATTATCTTGTATTTCTTTCAATTTATTCAAAAACACCAAAAACATTCATAAAATCTTCAAAAATCTTCAAAAATATTTATTGCATTTCTTTAAAGCACTTGTAAAGTTCCTTTTGCTCCAAAACAAAAATCAACATAAAAATCCAAAAACAGCTATATGCTTGACTCTTTCGAAACCAAAACAATATACATAATAAAGAGAGAGTCAACATTCTCAAAACTTTCTCAAAATCATTATTTTCTTACAATTATTGCAATTATATGTTTCAACTTATTTTGGATAAAACTAGCATTTATTTGGCATCCCTCACTTGCACACTCACACAATAAATATCTTGATTTTATCTGGCATGATTACTAATCTCTCTTATATCAAAGTTCACAAAATTCAATTAAATAAAGTTTGAGCATAGAGAATTGATCTTGTTATTTACTTAAACCAAGCACATCTTTTCACAATAAAATGATTATATTTGTAATTTCCATGTTTTGCTACATAGTAGAACTGATTTCTTGAGTGAAAAGTTTCCCTTGCTATCCTATCATGCACATGGTCTAGAATCTTTGAGAATTGGCAAAAGGACAAGCTCACCCCTACCCAGAATAAAAATCCCTTGCTCTACAGCTAATCTGAGCAAGTATCCCTAGAAAAAGAAAAAGAAAAGAAAAATTCAAGAAAAAGAGAAAAGAAAAATGTTATGTCAACAATGTTCCAAGCATTATCAAGCAAAAGAAATACAAAAAGAAAAATAAGCAAAGTTCAAAAGAAAGCAAGAAAAGCAATAAAATCCCTTTCCCTACCCTTTGAAAAGAAAAGAAGGGTGAATGAGCTTGAATCCCCGGAATTCTCAATTATTCGAAAATCGTGAGGTAAGCCCCATAACAGGTGGTTTGTGCCCAACCCGCTTGGCCTTGGGTAACTCCTAGCGTGGCGATATGTCCGTCACATTAGCGACCTTCTTTTGTACAGACCTATGTCTGCTTATGGATTAGCTAGCTCTTGATAATCCGATCTACATAGTAGCCTAGTATGGTTATATGCATCTACATCATGGTTAATGAACACTTATTTGGTTTCTTCAAATCACTTGTATCATAGTATCTTGCTCAAAACTTGGTAAATGAACAATGCAATTGCACACACATTTGTATTTGAGAGATTTTGTCTATCATTATGATAAATCAAGATTGGCAATGAATTCACTTATGCACATGGGATTCCTTATAAATCTAACTTTTTGTCTTCAAAATACTTTGAAATATTATTTTTGCAAACTTGTTTGGAATAAACCAAGTACAATTATTTACCACAAAGACAACTATATAATAGAAAAAATCAAAAATTTCAATCAAAACATATCATATATATCTTATCGACTTTCGCAACGATGGTATAGTTTCAAAACCAAAATTGGAATTTTATGCTTAGCGCAAGTCCTCATTATCATATTTTCTGTTCATCAAAAATTAATCATGCAATAAAACTATCCTTTCTTTGATCTTCGCGATGATGGTATAAGTCTATACCTACATATTCTATGCCTAGCGCAAACCATTGTAACAATTTTATTTCCCAATTTATCAAAGATCATACAAAACATATGACTTCATTTTTTTACAAATTATGCTTTTCAAAAGCAAACACATTTTTATTATTTCATATCATTATGTCAACCTTTGCATTTTGCAATGATGGTATAATTCTTAAGGAATTATTCAACAATTTTTATCACACTTAGGAATTTATGCCTAGCAAAAATCATTTCACAATATTTCATGCATAATATTTTCATGGAAATCTGAAAGCAAACCATCATCATCATCATTTGCATCATCACAACAAAGTCTTAAGACAGTCTCTTAAGCACTCTTTTCTTTTAACAATATTTCTATCCTGGGACTAGCTTGACGACCGAGTGAGCAAGCGACTCCATGAAATGGTCTATAATAGCGACAATGTCCTTTGAAATTATTGTTAGAAATCTCTTTTTATTTTTATCACATTTCATTACAACCAATCAATTTGTTACATCAGATTATTTCATTTAAAATATTTAAAGCATGACATCCAAGTTATAATATTTTCCAAAATGACATAATTACATGAATCATCAATAAAATCATTACATCAATCAACTCAATCAATCAATCAAACATAAAAAGCATCATAAGCATCACATAAGACAAGTCATATGATCAAAAAATATCTCATCTATATATATCAACAGAATATATACATCATCAAAACTGGATTGGTATGCCACAATCTATACCTCGGCATACTCAATCCTCTATCAATACAAGTATAATACAATATCAGTGGCAATATCCCGCCCTCTAGCCTCGAGAGCCTCTAGAGCTCTCGGCCTCATCTCCTCCCCCGCCCTACGGAGGACGAGGTGGTCCCATCGTAGTATGTGTGGTACTGCGAGTCCTCGTCGTCGACCGGGATGAGCTCCTCGTCGACCCTGTCCTGATAGGATCTGCTATGGCAGGTGGCACCTGTATCCTCTGGCCCTCTGGCACCGCCTGGTAGTATAGAGCCTGATAGAATGCGGTTTGAGAAACCGACCGCATCAGCTCTTGAGTGCTCACCCCTCCGCCTCGTGCCCTGAGACGAGCATTCTCGTCTCGTAGCTGCGACACCTCAGCTCGGTGCATTCGAATTGCATCATCTAAACGAATGTTCCCCTACCCGTAGACCACGGCGGACCTCTCTGCCCGGAGAGTCTATCGCTACTCTCTCTACCATGTCCTTGCCCTTTCGGTGCTCATGGTGGCCTCTGTGGAGATGGGGGTCTCGCCTAATTTTATTCAAAATAATTCACAAATAATTTTTGCTTTTTCGCGTTTTTACCTCAAACGTTCGATTTGGGTAAAAACACGGAGGGGGCACCATAGTAAGCTGTCGTACGATTCGACCAAGAATCGTCGCCTAAAAATGGGAATAATTTTTTGCTTTCTCGTAGATCGAGAAGAACTCATCTTTAACGCATTTTCTTCGGAAAATTCGCTAAAGAGGGGGCAAAATGTAGCACCCTAAAATTGGCGCGATAAAATTGGAATAATTACATTCACCTTAGTAAATAAATTTAAATTCAAATTTAACCTCCCAAACCGCCCGTTAACCGTCGAGAAACCCGTTTCCTCTTTTTCGTGCCATTTTTAGCAGTTGTTTTGACCGTTTGACGATATCGTCTCCGATCAGACGATATCGCCCCAGATTTGACGATTTCGTCTGGACTAGAACGTCCAGACGATTTTGTCGCAAAACTGAATTTGCATAGTTGGAATCCATTCCAACGGGTCTCCAATCCGGGCAGAAGCGTGTCTGCGTCATTGGGACCCTTCCCCCGTTGGAGATCTCCCAAATTGGGATGATCTCCAACCTCCCAACAACTATCCTATGCCTATTTAACTCTAAAACTTTTCCTTCCCCAACCCCTGGCTGAATTTTTATGTAAATCAACTCCCTATGCGCTAAAACACTTCAAATTTGCTCTTGCACTAGTCCTATATTAATTTTATTGTGAGGTACACCACTCGGTTTTCATCCGGAGCCAGCACCTATCGCAGATCGAACCTGTCAAGATCGGAGGCGATCTCGTCAAATTAGGGACGATCTCGTTCTGATGCGAGACGATTTCGATCGTAGCACACATCGAGGCAATCAGTGCCCGGAGTTTGCTCTTCTTTCTCTTTTATCTCGTCATTTTATGCTATAAATTAGATTGTCTATTCAGTTTTTATACTATATTGCATCCGGAGTTCACCCATTTTGTCTAGTTTGCATATTAAGATCATATTCTGCTATCTAAACACAGTGATTTGCATTTACTTTTGTTCTTGTATATTGTTCAATACTCATATTACTTTTTCATATAGTTTGCCCCTTGTTTACAAAATAGAATTTCTTGTATTTCGCATCTGTTTGCTGTTTTGCAGGTCTCTGATGAATTCGTCTGACGAATTCGTCAGATTGCGGACGATCTCGTCGGTTTAGACGATTTTATCAAATTGAAGGCGATTCTGTTGAATTGCGGACGATCCAGATTGCTACAAGTAATCAGAAACTTCATCAGACTTTCGGATCAGGTAATCTTCATTGGCCTCCTGCAAATTCTCTCTTTTTGCTTTCTTTTCTGTTTGTTGTATTCATTTAAATTGCATTTTCATGTAGTTTAAGTTAGAATCATTCGGCCAAACCTAGGATGAATGTTTAAAAATAAAATGAACTCATCAAAACTCATTCCCAAAACCTAGGCGTGGAAACTGCCGCCAAATGTTTCTCGGTGAACCCACCATCCGTCGAAAAATCACCAAAATACACCTCCCTTGAGAGGCGGGACCTTCGTGAAGTCCTCTCGTCCGAGGTACCGCACCATCCTTTTCCCATCCTCCTTCCGGGCGCGGATCCAATAGCCTGAAGGTAGGGATGCGAAAATTTTGGAGCGATACAATGGTATGCAGAATTGAACTTCAAATCCATTTTCAGTTGCTTCCACAAAGTCTTCCAAAAATAACCCACAAATTTGGTATCTCTATCAGATACTATACTCTTGGGTAGACCATGAAGGCGTACCACCTACTTGAAAAACAATCCTGCAATATGAACTGCATCACTCATTTTTTGACATGGAATAAAATGAGCCATCTTCGAAAACCTATCCACCACCACAAAAATGGAGTCACTCCCTCGTTGTGTCCTTGGTAGGCTGAGAATAAAATCCATACTAATGTCCTCCCATGGCCTCTCTGGCACAGGTAATGGCTGATACAATCCTGTATTCTATCTCACTCCCTTAGCCATCTGAAAGACTCTACAACCCTGCACAAATTTAGTCACATCTTGCTACAACTATGGCCAATGGTAGTTTTCACTAACAAGGGCAATGGTCTTATCTTGACCAAAATGTCCAGCTAGTCCTCCACTATGCTTCTCCTTTATCATATTCTCCCTCATTGAACTTCGTGGAATGCATAATTGACCTCCTTTGAACAACATCCCATCTTGGATCAAGAAATCCAACCACTTGGTCCTGTCCAAAGTAACAGGTGCCAAGAAAGCCTTCCAGGCTTCTACAAAATTAGGATCTTCAGGGTACAAATCCTTCAGTTCATTGAATCCTACCACTTCCACCTTCATTTTCGTCAATAAACACTGCCTTCTGCTTAAGGCATCTGTAACTCTGTTGGACTTTCTGCTCCTGTGCTTCAACACAAAGGTATAACTCTATAGAAACTCAACCCACTTTAGGTGCCTTTGATTTAGCTTCCCTTGGCTATTAATATACTGTAAGGCCTGATGATCAATAAATAGAACAAACTCTTTTGGCAACAAGTAATGTCGCCACTTCTTTAGAGCCTGAACTATAGCATAAAACTCTTGATCATAAATTGAATATTTCTTTCTGGCATCATTGAGTTTCTCACTAAAGTAAGCAACAGGTTTACCTTCTTGGCTCAAAACAGCTCCTATGGCACTACCACTAGCATCATAGTCTACATGAAATACCTTATTAAAATTTGGAAGTGCCAAAACAGGTTGTTCTGTAACCTTCCTTTTCAACATATCAAAGCTCTTATCTGCTCCTAAGGTCCACTTAAATTATTTCTTATTCCCTCTCATTGTTTTTGTAAGGGGTGCACAAATACTGCTAAAATTCCTAATGAACTTCCTATAAAAACTTGCCAGACCATGGAATGATCTTACCTCATTCGTGATTCTTGGAGTAGGCCATTCAATGATAGCTCTTAATTTTTTTGGGTCCATTTTTAAACCTTCAGCTGAGATGAAAAATCCCAGGTACACTAACTCCTTCTTCACAAAATTACATTTCTTCAGATTAATCAACAACTGCTCCTCCCGTAGCTTCTCAAAAACCCTTTTGATATGCATCAGATGCTCTTCAAAGGTTCTTCTAAATATTAGAATATCATCCAAATAGACAATAACAAATTTTCCTAAGAACTCCTTCAATACCTCATTCATTAACTGCATGAATTTGCTTGGTGCATTGGTCAGCCCAAATGGCATGACCAACATTCATACAAACCTTCTCTGGTCTTGAAGGTTGTCTTCCACTCATCTCCTTCTCTGACACGAATCTGGTGATAACCACTCTTCAGATCAATCTTGGTGAAGTACTTAGCTCCACTCAAATAGTCCATAATGTCATCCATCCTTGGCAATGGAAATTTGTACTTTATGGTGATTTTGTTAATAGCTCGAGAGTTTGTACACATTCTCCATTCTCCATCCTTCTTTGATGCTAGTACTGTAGGTACTGTACATGGACTCAAACTTTCCCGAATCAGTCCTTCTCCAGCAACTCTTGGACTTGCCTATTCAACTCTTTAGTTTTTGTAGGGGTCATTCTATGTGTTGCCTTATTGGGTAAGCTAGATCCTAGTACCAAATCTATGTGGTGACAGATCTTTCTCATTGGTGGTAAACCCTCAGGAACATTATCAGATATAATGTCTGGAAATTATTTTAACAGTCCTAAGACTTCTACAGGGGTATCCTTGCATTCTTCCTTCCTAACTCTAGGAACTAATGCATAGCACATATGCTCATGCTTTAAACTATTCAAAAATTTTCCTCCTTCAACTAAATAAATCCTAGCGCTATTGCATACCTTTTCTTCCACCTCCTTCAAGGGCTTCAGCTTATGGTGCACTCCATTCTTTGTTATCAAGTAGGTGTTGGCACGACCATCATGCACTGCACACCGATCAAACTACCACGACCTTCCCAATAGCAAATGGCAAGCATCCATGGGCAGGATGTCACATAGGACCTCATCACAGTAATTCCCAATATTGAACTTCACTGAACATTTTTCACTGACCAAAACTCTATTGTCCTTCTATAACCATGCAATCTGGTATGGATGCGGGTGTCTTCTCCTTTTTAACTGTAACTTGGAAACCATTTCTTCTGAAACCAAGTTATCAGTACTACCATTATCTGTGATAATATTGCAGACCTTACCCAAACTTCTGCACCTTGTGTGGAACAGGATCCTCCTCTGGTCTAATCCTTTCTCCTCATTTAATAGGGTCCTCTTGGTGACCATAACTTCTCCTCTCTTTGCCTCCTCAGAGTGTTCTGATTCAGCATCTTCATCTGCTACAACAGCTCTAGCAGGACCCTCAGGTATCTTATTCATCTTTTCTCGATGTTGTGGACACTCAAATTCTCGATGTCCTTATTCACCATAGTGGAAAAAAGTTCCATGAAATCCTCCTCTTCAAAATCCACGTCCAGATCTACCCCTCCCTCTTAGATAACCATTGTTCTGGTTATGGGGTTGGTATATGTTCTCATATTTCTACTCTTGGATATTATTGGTTTCACCAGCCTTCTTCTGGTCCTTATATTTTTCTCCACTGGTACTTCCACCATGACCTCTTCCTCTTTGCTTGCTCTCAAACCTTATGTTTAGTTTCTCTTCAACCTTTAGAGCAAACTGGTAAGCATCCTCTATGGTGGTCATCCTGACCAGGCTTAACTCTTCTTGAATACTTGCTCGTAACCCATTAATATAACGGGCTACCTTCTCCTTGCTGGCCTTTGAATGTCCTGTTCTGATTACAATCTTGTAAAACTCCTCTGTGTATTCTTTAACAAACTTGTTGGCCTGCTTTAAACCTTGCATTTTCTTTAGCAGATCCATCTCATAGTCAGCTGGGATGAACTGCCTTTTTAAATTTTCTAGCATTCTATCCCACCTGGTTATTCTCTCCTTTCCTCTTCTATTTATTTCCAGTTGTACTCCCTTCCACCATATGTTGGCATGACCCTTCAGCTTGGTCTTAGCAAAATATTAGGATCTTCAACCTCTTCATACTCAAAGTATTCTTCCAAATAATTGATCTAGTCAATCAACTCGTCTGCATCAAGATTTCCAGAATATGTAGGAACCTCCATCTTTGGTCTTTTTCTAATATGAGAGATGGCTCTGTATAACCTAGCTTGTGCAGGATCTATAGCCTCTTCTTCCTCAAATTGGTCCTCTTCTTCATCAACTTCATCTTCACTTCCTTCTTCCCCTCGGGGTTCAAGTCCTTTGCACAGCTCCTCTTGTAGGGCCTGAACTTGCCTCTACAAAGCTCTGAAATCTTTTGTTGGGACCATGTTTCTTCCACCACCACGGTTTCTTTATGGAGGCATTTTGCTTCACTCTCTTCTCACAACCCTTCCATAGATCCTGGTGCAAGCTACCTCACTTTCGGCGATCTGCTCACACACTCAGGAACTCCTACTATGATACCACTTAATGGGTACACAGACACACAGGGAATTATTAACACCGAAACACAGTAACACAAAGAATCACTTAAGCTATTTCTTTCATTAAACTTCCAAAATCCAATTTACAATTCTAGCCAACAGGCATAGTTTCTTATTTCTATCCCCCCTGTCCTTGATGCACTCCTTGTTTCTATAACCATGTCTAGGCCTCTTTCAAGGTTTTGACCCTCTAGGCCATTAATGACCCACCTACCCCAAAATACATCCTCTTGACTGAACCTTTACATATTTCCCTAACTAGAAACTACCACTGGGTTGGCCACAAATACATGCATTGATGAGCCATCTGACTTTTGGGCTTAGTCTTCAAATGGCCGCCATGCTCAGTGAGCTTACTAGGCAAGAAATCATGCATTAATGAGGCCCTGACCGCCTCGAAAAACATCGTCTAGGAATGCAGGATTTTTTAAACAGAGAACCAGCAGTATGTCGCGATATCATGACATTTTTCTTGCTTGTTGTCCTTCTCTCCTTCAGGTCACGATATTGCGACATTTTCCTTCCTTGCAGCACTTCTTTCCTTCGGGTCACGATATTGTGACATGTCATGATATCGTGACATGTCGTGATATCACGACATTTTTCCTTCCCTACAGTATTTCTTTCCTTCGGGTCACGATATCATGACATGTCAAGATATCACGACATTTTTCCTTTCCTACAACATTTCTTTCCTTCGGGTCGTGATATCGCGACATGTCATGATATCGTGACATTTTCCTTCCTTGCAGCATTTCTTTCCTTCGGGTCACGATATTGCGACATGTCGTGATATCGTGACATTTTTATTTCTTGTAGCATTTCTTCTTTGGTGGGTCGTGATATCTCGACATCTTCCCTTTCGATTCTTCTTTCTTCTTTCTCGGTCGCAAAATTGCGACATGTCACGATATCGTGACATCTTGCTCTTTGCCTTCTTCTCACCTTTATGGGTCACAAAATCGTGACATGTCATGATATCGCGACAGCTTTGCCTTCTATCTTCGCTCTCTGTTTTAGTTCACGAAATCGCGACATGTGATATCGTGACAGTTTTCTTCCTTGCTTCCTTTTCTGCTCCTTTGGTCATGATTTCGTGACATGTCGTGAAATTGTGACATTTTCTCCTCTGGCCCTTTCTACATTCTTTCGGTCGCGATTTCGTGACATGTCGTAAAATCGTGACATTTTTCACTCTTGCGCCTTGCTTCATCCTTTTGTTATGATAATGTGACATGTCACGATATCATGACACTTTTTGCTCCTGTGCCTCTTCTCATCCCTTGGTCACAAAAATGCGACATGTTGCGATATCACGAAACTTTTCCTCCCTTTTGCCTTCTCTCATCTTCTGGTCATGATTCCGTGACATGTCACGAAATCGCGACACTTTTGGCTTTGCACCTTCTCTCTCCTTCCTGAGTCACAAAAATGCGACATGTCGCGATATCGCGACATCAAAGCTAACACTTGGAAAAAAAAATTGTTGATGCAAGATTGCTCTGCTACCACTGGATGCTCCTACATCACTTTCCCCTTGATGATGAGGCAATGAATGCCCTCCTGTCCAATATCCCAACCATTGTCTCCCCTGAGTCCAACACTGCCCTCTCCAAGGTTTTCACCCAAGAGGAAATTAAAGAGGCTCTCTTTGCCATGCAACCTGACAAGGCCCCTGGCCCCGATGGATTTCCCCCCTGGTTTTTCCAAACCTTTTGGGATATCATGGGGGAAGAGGTCAGTGAAGCGGTCAGGGATCTTCAAACCTGTAGAGCTATTCCTCGCAGAGTTAATTCAACCTTTATTGCTCTTATTCCCAAGTCCCCCGCTGCCAAGTTCATGTCAGACTATAGACCTATCAGCCTCTGCAATGTTCTATACAAAATCCTAACTAAAGCCATGGCCAACAGGATGAAGAGGATCCTCCCCTCCATCATCGAACCCAACCAGGGTAGCTCTGTCAAAGGTAGGAGTATCCTAGATGGAGTCATCATGATCCACGAAACTCTCCATTCCAGCTCCCTGGCCAAACGCCCAACCTTCTTCCTCAAGCTCGACATGAACAAGGCCTTTGACAGGGTAAATTGGGATTTCCTCTCCAAGGTCCTCCTCAAGTTCGGGTTTCAGCATGCCTGGGTAAAGCTGATCAAAAAATGCATATCTTCCTCTTGGTTCTCCATCCTGGTCAACGGATCCCCCGCAGGTTTTTTCCCCAGCACCAGAGGCCTCCGACAGGGTGACCCTATGTCTCCCATTCTGTTCATCATTCTTGCGGAAGCCCTTGGCAGAGCCTTCAAAGCTGCCCAAATCAATGGGACCATCTCTGGGATCCCAGTAGCTTCAGGCACCAGAGCAGTTTCCCATCAGCAGTTTGTGGATGATACCATTCTGTCAACAACTGCTTCGGTTCCTCAGGCAAAATCCATCAAGCGCATCCTCCTTCTTTATGAAAGAGCTGCTGGACAAAAGGTTAACTTCATCAAAAGTAAATTTTTCTTCCTCCACACCCCCCTGATCCGGAAAATCAAAATAGCCAGGATCCTCGGATGCACTATTGACCATCTTCCCTCAACCTATCTGGGGCTGCCCCTGTTTAGCGGATGCTCCAAAGAGGGCATGTGGAATGTCATCCTAGAAAAGATTCAAAAAAAGTTAGCAGCTTGGAAAGGGAAGCTCCTATCCCAAGCTGCCAAGGCCACCCTTACCATGGCGTGTCTCCAAGGGATCCCCATCTACTTCATGTCAGTGTTCAAAATTCCCCAAACAGTTTACCGTAAAGTTGAACAAGCGCAAAGCAGGTTCCTCTGGTCTGGGACAGATGAGAAGTCTCGAATACCTCTGGTGGCTTGGGACAAAGTGTGCAAAACCAAAGACCAAGGGGGTCTAGGATTTAGAAAGCCCTCCAAAATGAATGATGCCCTCCTGGGCAAGCTCGCGTGGAGATTCTTAACCAACGAATCTGAGGAATGGGGGAGGATCATCAAGAAAAAATATCTGGGAAATTTCCACTTTATGGATGAAAGAGCCTCCCCAAGAGGATCAGCCTTTTGGAGGTCTTTATCCCAAACAAAAACCCTGATCAAAAAGGGTATGAGATGGATCCTTGGGGATGGGAAGAAAATTGACTTCTGGGGAGATACTTGGGCCCAAGATTCCCCCTTGGCAGACCTCGCTGATCTTACGGGGCTGAAAAGGATTTGCGACGCCACTATGGGAACCAAAGTTGCTGATTTCCTATCATTTCATGAAGGGAAGGGCATATGGAAGGAGATTTTTCCAGAAGGTCACCAGGAGGCAGGGGGCCACCTAAACTCAATCCTCCAATCGGTCATCATCCCTTCTATTGCCCAGTCGGATAAGATTATCTGGGGTGGATCAGAAAGCGGGATGTACACTGTCAAGTCGGCCTACAACATTCAACTGGAAGAGTCCGACTCAACTTTTCCAACCAATCTGATATGGAGGAAAAAATTGACCCCTAAGGTACGCTTTTTTTCTTGGCTAACTTTCCAAAACAAGGCTCTTACTATGGAAAATCTCCTCAAAAGAGGCATCCCTGTTCCTAACAGATGTCATTTATGCAAGGCCGACTGGGAGTCTACTAACCATCTGTTCTTAAGCTGTGATTTCTCCTATAATGCACTAGGGGCAGTTCTCAATATTTTCCAGGTTCAATGGGCTCTTTCGGGATCAGCCAGAGATCTGTTCACACAATGGCCCAACCCTTTTCGGGATCCCAAGTTGCGTTTCCTTTGGGACAGCTGCCTCCATCACCTTTTATGGCAGATTTGGTTAGAGAGAAACAAAAGAGCATTCAACGATGTGCAAAGGGACCCCCTATCTGTTGCATCCAAGGTTGTGGCTTATGCTACCGAAAACACCAAACTGGTTGACTGCGGGCCCAGAACTCTGTCTCCTTCCGAAGCTTCGATCTTCACCGCTTTAAAGATCCCCATAGATCACCCCTCCCCAGGTTACACTGCCAATCCCAGAAAGGGGACAAGCTGGGAGGCTCCTCCCCCTGGATGGCTCAAGCTCAACTTCGACGGGGCTTCCAGAGGAAACCCCGGAGACGCCGGAGCGGGGGGCGTCATCCATGACCACAAAGGCAGTTTGGTGTTAGCCTATTCTAAATTCCTGGGGAAGCAGACCAACCATGTAGCGGAGGCCAGAGCCCTTTGGCGTGGTCTCTTGTTGATTTCAGAGGATCCCAGGGACATTATAGTTGAGGGAGACTCCAGCAACGTGATCAATTACCTAAATAGTTCCAAAGCTCCATCGTGGAAAGTAAGCTCTATTATTCTCGAAGCCAGAAGGCTTTTCCAGTCTCGTAGCACCCACGTGGCCCATCACAGGTACCGAGAGGCCAATTCTACAGCAG
This sequence comes from Wollemia nobilis, assembly GCA_028583015.1. Classification (NCBI taxonomy): domain Eukaryota; kingdom Viridiplantae; phylum Streptophyta; class Pinopsida; order Araucariales; family Araucariaceae; genus Wollemia; species Wollemia nobilis. The sequence continues at coordinate 835,375 of JAQPPZ010001711.1, read as the reverse complement.
ACCTTCTGGCCAACCACGGTATAGATGACAGGAAAATGAATGTTTGGAGACATTCTTTCCCTCCTGAGCTGTGGGCCATGACCAACGATGAGAAGCCACCTAATGTCTGACAAGACATCCAGCTTTGCGGCCAGCGAGGTGCGGGCCATCCGGGAAATGGATCACGCCGCGTCATACAAAAAGTAATTTTTTGCCTCGAAAGGCCAACTCACCCAGCAGGTAGTTTTTAAACATTTTTCCCAAAGGCATCGTAAGCTTCCTTCTTCGCACCTTGGAACTCGGCTTTCTTCGATGGCAGAGACGCGTCATCACATGGTCCTCCTCACCATTGGACCACCTGCGACCCCCAGGTCCAATCATAAGGCGCAAGGTTCGTGTGTGTCCTCTTCAGACCGTGGCCCGTTGTGTGGCAATCGGTCCAAGGTTAGCAAAGCCCGAGGTGGAGCGTCTGATGGCTTTCGGTACGTCTCCACGTCACACACTTCAACTCCCCATGCGCGGAGTGATGGGCCTTCATTAATTCCCATGATCTATCCGCCAAGCAAAGCCTTTTCATCTCCCTCTGTCATTGTCCGCCTACAGTCGTCCATCCCCACCTTAAGCTTGCCGCAACCACCTCTCCTTTCGAGTGCAAATATGGGCCCTGCTTATGTTGAACCTTCTACTCTTAACCTGACCCCTGCGGCCGAGATCTTTATGAAGAGCAAGGGGCTCATCAATTTTCTGAAAAAATTTGAGGGTCCGGACGATGAAATCACCAATGACTTTCTTAATTCTTGGGAGAATGGTGAAGTTTGAGTCAAAGGTGTTCATTTTAGACTCACCATTGACATGTTGCAGCAAATTACAGAACAACCCCTGGATGGAAGATTCATCAGGCGTGATAAGCACAACTGGGAGGAAGAGATGGACCAGTATCCTAAAAAAGGGAGGAAGCTACCATGGGACAAAATGGCCCTTCTCCGCGAGCACTTGGGCAGTCCGTGGGATGAAGCCATAGCCCCTGTCATGGCCTATGTAACCAGCTACGACCCAGACAAACCCCTGCGAAGCTTCCACCTAAGTTTCATCAACCACCTCCGTGACAGCAAACAGGTTTGCATTCCGGACTACCTGCACTATTCTATTGCTCGCTCCATTGAAAAGTGTAAGAGCAAAGGCAAAAAACCCCTTCACCAAGGCCTTCTGAGGATCATTTTTAAGCATGTGGTCTCCCATAAACCCCCCCCACAAGTTGTCAAGCCTTTGTCATCCAATCCCCCTCCTTCTTCGTCTGGGTCCAAATCTGCCATTGATTCCTGCCCCAAAGGTATGGCTCCCTCCCCTGACTGTGGTGCCCTCCGTAGAAGCGCCAGAGGTAAACGCCAAAAATCTGAAGCCACCCCATTCCCTGGTCCGAGAAATACCAGGAATACGAGCAAAACCCACAAAGTGAAGATAGAGGACGCCCATGTCATCTCAGACTCGGACAACGACAACGGAGACAGTTCTTCCCTCAACCTGAAACAAGGCATCAGAGCTCTAGAGGAGTCTGCTCGTTTCATCTCAGAGGCAGCTAAGTACCTCAAATGCTTCGACCAGGCGACTGTTGAATCTACCGAAGCTGACGAGACCACTAAAGACCAAGCTACAGATGTGTCAAATGTCTGACCTTCTTTCTGTCTGACCTGGCGAATCTCCTCTTTTGTTTTTTGGTGGCTGGTTACCAAATTGCAGAATGGATAAGTGTCTGTTATCTTTCATCTCCGGTTTCTGTAGTTCGGATATTAGTTTTAATTTTGTGGGAAATTACATTCTCAGGCTACATAGGGCAGTTTCAGTCAAGAAGGAATTTTGGTACTGTTTGATTCAGGGGTGTTTTTTGGTTTGTTTCTTGTTCGGTTCCAACCCGGATCGCAAAGGGGCCTATGCCCAATCTTGTAGTGAGGTTTTGGGATCCTCCTTAAAAAAACCCGCTTTGTAAATAAAATTCCACCACTTACCAAAATATATATATATATATATATATATATATATATATATCATGTTGCATTTATCACCATATTAATATATTTTTTATAGGTCTTTTTCAAATTTATAGGCCCTAGTAAAATTTATAGCAAGAGGCAATAACACCGATGATGCTTCTATTTTTGTAGTATAAACAGGTTTACCTCTCTCTACCTTTGTTATTTTTAGCCATTTGAATCAATTTCTATTTGTTGTATATTTAGTTAGGATTCTATTTATATTTTTGTAATAATTTGACAAAGGGAAAATATTGACCCTAGCTTAGTCATAAACACATAGAGGATACATCAAATATTTTTTAGTTTTAGATATTAATCAAACTTACATGTAGCTCACATCCTAGGCTAAGTTTTGTGTATTATATCTCTTCTTGTACCCTTTCTCAAAAGGAGATTTTTTATTGTATCTTATCATAAACATCAAAAATAATTTTAGTCTTAGGTATTTTGTGTTGCATTATTGTATGTGTGTCATAGATTATATTAAGGTTAAATACTAGATAGAAAGGATATTCAAAGGAAACTTAGTTTCCTGTGAAATTTAGGTGTTTGTAAAATACCCATTAAACTAGTTTTAGAATCTCATAACATCCCATAATCCTAAAGTGAGAAGAAAATTTTTGGAAGATGTGTTGGATCCCCTTTGAGGTCCCTTACAATCCTTTTCTATATTTCACACATATCAATTATAATGATTTTTATTTTTAATATAGTTTTTAATTTTTTCTGCCTCCAAGTAATTTTTTTCAAATTTTATCTTTCTTTATATTTTATCCCTCAATTTATTTAGTTATATATTTTATCTTTATGATTTTATTAATTGTCTTGTATGAATTCTCTTTTATCTTTTGATATTATTATTCATTATAATTGATAAAATATTGGAACTCGGTAAAACATGCACATGATGATACTAGATAGGATTATTTTAATTTCCATTTTCCTAAGTTGTTAATAGCAGAAGGTATTCATTATCATCATAATTATCTTGTTGTTTTTTGTATATGATGGTATCTATAGGAATATGCATGTACTAGTCAAAGTGAGATATGATAGTAAAAACCCATTTGTTTATTTACTCGTAACTTTATCCAATATTTCAATCAATCATTATCCATGAGTACATATACATACAAATCCAAGTGGATATGATTATTTGATTATTTTTATCTATTTTTATAGGACATTTTTCATTAACCTCTTTACACCTAAGATAAGAAATGCATCATAAATTTTTATTTTTGGTAAACTTATCTAAAAATAACAAGTAATAGCCTTATCCTTAATCATCTAATAATCTAAATTTCGACATCTAATTTATATTTGGTCATCAATATCCATGACAATGGGTATTAGATAATCCTAGGTATGATTAGTTAATTTTCTTTTTTTGTTAGGGATCAAATGTTCATGTATAATCATAATTAAATTTATCCTATCATATTTATATTATATATTTAGTATGTAATTTCTATCTTCATTCTATTTTCCACTCAAGATATTCATACTTTTTCATGGCTTGGTTTGCTCCTGGCATAAGAAATAGATATATACTTTCCTGGGATAAACTATGTAGTGCTAAAATATGATCAAATATTAATTGAGAATCTTGTATTGCATCTTATGATAAGTTACCAAAAGTAATAATATGTATTGTCATGTTATTTATCTCTTATAATTAACTTAAAATATAACATTTTTAATTCTTGATCTATCTTCAAACTCTATATGTTATCATTTTATTTCATCTAATTATAATATTTGCAATGATTTAAGAGATAGTTAATGTTTATCCTTTATTTTGATTCCCATCACTCTTTTCTACATAAACAAAATCATTTTTTAATGTACCTCATCTAACATTTGCAACTTCTTATTCATAATCAAGGGATATATATTATGGCCTTGTAGGTGTTGATGATAGCAAATATCCATCCTCTTATATTATCCTATCCTGGAAATATCTATTTAATCTACTTAATCTAAACTTCTCATCTAATTATTCACAATAATACATTGAAAAAATATTGCATGCCATTGATTCAATTAATAATACTTCTCTTTAATGATGATAGTGAGTTCTATTTCAATCTAGTCTTCTTGCCATTAATATTAAATCATTTATCTTACCCATGATAATCAAAGGATGAGTACGATAGCAAATTGATTTATCATGATCAAAATTATCCCATTTTTATGATAACGAATATTATCATCTTTATGATCTTTATTATAATCTCTTTCACAATAAATATTTTTTAGCCTACAACTTCCTTAGATTATAATTAGACTAACTCTTATCCACTCTAGCTAACCTATTATTAGTTTCAATTACACTTTAAAATTGGGATATAACAATCTCATCTTACTATGTTTTTTATAATATTGCTTTTGGCCTATTGTAAACAATAGAGTGGACTTAATAGGAGGGCATTAAAACACTATTATAGGATGACCAGAATCATAAAAATATATATAGGTATGAGTATAATGTAACCTCATCATTTATTTTTATTGCTTTTTTACCCTTTCAAAATATAGGGTGGATTCAATAGGAGTGCATTTAAACATCTATATAAGGTCACCAAAACCATATAAAATGCATACATGATGGGGGATTCATATCACCCATCCATTATCCTAAAAACATAATATAAAATTTAAATTCATCAAACTTATCTATGGTTTATCCAAATCATGCATCCAACATAACTTGTATGTACTTGTACATAAAGCAAAGTAAATTTTTGCATTGGTTTATACATAAACATTTTAATATTTTACAATATAAAATTATTTTATTTTGATTAAGTATTGTAGATATTAGTTTGACATAAAAAAAAAAAAATCACAAATCTAAAAAATCCTATATGATACAAAAAAGTCCTCAGACATTCGTCTAGGAAAATCTAAAAAATTATAAATGAAATAATAGATTCATAAAACATTTGTTTCAAAAAAATCTAAAAAGTTCTACATAGCACAACAAAGTCCTTGGACATTATTTTGGTTCAAATCTAAGAATTTGACATGGCAACAAAGTCTTTAAATGTTCATTTGGCATAAATCCAAAATATCTTATATGACATAACAAAGTCCTTAGAATTATCTATGGCACAACAAAATATCATATTATACATATCAAAACTCCCATAAGACACCAAAAAATCCATTGAGCACTTGATCAAGGAAAATAAAATATCCAAAGTCCCTCTAGACATGACTAAATTGAAATATTTCATATAGAAACCATATTCATTATATATTAAAAGTTCCTTTAAGAATAGCTAACTCAAAACCTTTTATACATAAACCATACTCATTGTATATTAAGAGTCCCTCCAGTCATAGTTAAATCAAAATATTTTGTACATAAACCATATGTATTATGTATAAAAAGTCTCTTAGGGCATAACTAAATTAGTTTTTCATACATAAAACTATATCCAAAATTTTATTCAATATACATAGAAATTTCATTCTTGGGCACAACCATCATCATCTAAAGTCCTTGTGTTTCTACCCAAGGAAAATCCTTTATCTTTTTTTTTTTTTTAAGCTAAAAACCCCTTGCAAGGCTGCCTTGGTCTAAGAGACCACGAACAGGGGGTTCTACACCATCAAAGTCACCCAGGGGTTGCACCCAGCCCTGCCCGCACCAACATTATCAATTGGATTTTGGGTACCCAATTCAGCTTTTTGGTAGGTTGGAGATTCGAACCTGGGACCTCCTTTGGAGGATTGTCCTCTCCTCTCCAACTCACCTACAACACCTGAGTAAGGAAAATCCTTTATCTTCAACAACTATAAGTCTTTGATTATTTTTCAAGTATTATTATTTTATTCTCCATAAGTATAATATAAATCATTGGATCATCTCAAAATAATTATTTTAAACATCTTATTTAAGGGCATAATATTTGTGTCATAAAGTACATTAACTTTGTCTTTGCCTATTAAACAAATTCACTTAGTCTAATTGTATGCATAATCAATTAACTAATGATTGGTTGTTTCTATTTTCATTGTTACCAATTCCAATATATTCTCTAAGTATCATTTCACTTCACTTAAAATATTTAATCATAATAAAACATTGTTTAAATATTATATCATCACATCAAAACATCATAACAAAATTAAAATACCAAACACCAAAATGATCTTACACACACACATATATGTAGTATGTATGTGCATTGACACCAAATATTTATACATCATATCATATACCTTATATAAAAACTCATATGTTTAAGCCTCATATAAGTTATGTTGTCTAATAAATATTTATCCAAGCTATCATAGTAGTAAAGTCCTTAGTTGCATTTTAACTTCTAAGGGTCCTAACCCACTACATACATTTACTTCTATATATCTTTGAGGTTTTCCTATAAAAAAAAAATTATCTACATATATTCTTCTCTATGTGTGTTTGCTTAAAGAGACTCTTGTTGGGCATAATAATGGTGTTTAGTCAATGTTGCTAATGTGGCCTATAAACCAATTATCTATCCTACCAATCGGTTCCTCTCCATAGTCAATGGTTCATGCTCGATTGTCCCATGTTCTTGTTATGTACTATTTGGTAAAGGCCCTTATATGCCACTTCTTTATGATGGTGGCATCCCAATAGTCCCTTAGGACTAGTGTGTATGTGTATAGGACTGTGATTTAGATCTTGTTTGATAGGGAACACAAGAAGGAGAAGGTATTATTTAATTAGAAAAAAGAACCTCATAATAGGTTGTCTTATAAAAATTATCTTAGCTATCATAGTAGTCAAGTCCTTAGTTTCATCATTTACTTTTAAGTTTTCTCATTCACTATATCCATTTGAATCTACTTATCTATGTGGATTTCCTTCAAAAATATAACTATCTATCTATATATATTGTTATCTTTGTACTTTCTTTAAAAGACTCTTGTTAGGCCTGATTATGTTGTGTGATCAATGATACTAATATCACCTATAGCCCAATTATCTTTCCTACTAAGTGGTTCCTCTTCATATTCAATACTTCATGCTCTATTGTCCCTTGTTCTTGCTCTAAATTAAATCCTATAATATTTTCCTATTTGCAAGAAATCTAACTCACTAACTGATACTTTTATTAGGCTAGATGATCTCACTCAATAATGATATAATATGTCTAAGTGGATATCCTATTCTACTCTATAACTATTTGTACCTGCTTATATGTAATTGTTGGTCTAGCCTCAACATAATCTAATATCTCCACTTAGTTTTATCACCTCCTTTATTGTTAGTCTTGACACAAGTGGCACCACAACTCATCCATTCCTAACTATCCACCTTAATTATTTCCAGTATCTCAACAATGATGATAAGGATTTTGCTACCAATTTATGTAACCTTAAAGCTCTAGCATATCAAAATGCATGGACTCCACTTAGTTTAGCTATCCTCAATAATTTAAAGATATTATACTTTGTTATATACTAATATTTATAGCTAACATAGTCAACCAAAGGATCCTGAATAGGAGAATCATCAACATATACCTTTTGTCCTACTTCTATCACTACATGTTAATACTAAACCATTGTTGAAATTGTATTTTATTGGCTGAAAATATCTCACAACTCTTTCATATTGAAAGAGCTCATAATCACCACCAAGGCTAATAAATCATCATTTCTCCTCCTGTAGGATAGGTCATAAATATTATTATTGTTGGAGGTATTAAAATATTTGGTACCTTTGTAAATATTTAGATTAGGTTGTATTTTTTGTGTTTATAGTATGTGTCAAGTTATTTAGTGAGAGTATGTATCATGTAAATGTGTGAGGTGTCTTTTAGAAAGTGTAAATTATATGAGTAACATGTCAAGTTTAGAAGTGGGAAGTTATAAACAAGCATGAGAGACTTTATCTTTATGTAATATGTGAGATTTATTACATAAAACATAAATATGAAGAGTTGGTTCTCCCATGGGTTTTGAGGAGATAAAAGGTCAAGAGTCATATAATATGAAGAGTCTCATGTATCTATATATTGAAGATAAAGTCATTTAATATGTAACTCAAGAAAGCTTTGAATTTATGCATTGCTTTAGTAGTTTCAATAAATATTTTATTGTATTCTTCAATATTGAAGTTTTATATATATGAATAATTATTAGATTTTTATGTGATCTTATAAATTATTTAACCTATGAGAATGGCATTATTTTGCTAACAGTGGTATCAGAGCCTCATTGGTGAGAGCCACATTATATGTATAGGAAGCAAAAATCAAAGTTGGAAGAGAAGAGGAAAGAAACATTATAAGGGAAGGAGAATAGCACAATGAAGAATGGATTAGAAGGAAACTATGTTTAAGGATTCATATGCAAGTTTTGAAGTGATAGTAGAAACCTTTGAAGGAACATTGTAACATTAAACAAGTCTATGAGGAGATAGCTAAAGTGATAGTAATTTGAAGATCATGTGCATAAGGATACAATGAGTGTTGCAAGCAACATTGTTGAACAATACGACAAGAGAAAAAATATCTAGTGGAGACATCCCTATGAGTAACTTAAATGAGAGGAGAAATTATTTAGAGAACATGAAGAATTTGTGCTCCAATAGATCACCATAGAACTCTATGATACGAAGGAAGATGAATGTATAACATTGCATAGACTAAGAAGCATTTTGAGAGCTTTCTAGAAATGTTTGGATACTTTTGATAGAGAGAAATATGTGGTTGATCAATGCTAAATAAATAGCAAATAAATAATACTTAGGAGCAAAGGTATTTTTAGAAGTTTGAGCACACAAAAAAATAGCCCTAATACAAAAGAGAAGAAAATTTAATGTGTTTATGAGATGTCTAAGTATAAAGGATATGCACCATAAATTTAAGGTAATCCTTGATCTTTATGTTATTTAATAAGTAAGGCACATATTGGATTTGAAAAGAAATGATTAGTTTGAATAAAAGTGAATTTATTTGATTTTTGAAGATATAAGAAGTTAGAGAATAAAATAATTAGAAAATTAAATGAACGAGAGGTATAAGAAGAAGAAATTTAAATATTTTAAAAGAAAAAATTAAGTGCAAAGATAAATTAATTGTCCAAAAGAAATTAAATTGGGGAAGAGTATAATTGAAATTCAAGGGAGATATAAGAAGATTTGAAATTTGAATAAAATTTTGAAATTGAAGAATAAAGAAGAGTTAAAGAAAAAATAAAGAAAGAATAAATTGAATTGATGAATGAAGGAAATGAATTAAATAATTGAAGAAATGATTTATTAAAAATTTTAATTAAAGGGAGATATAAGAAGAAAGAATTTGAAAATTGAAAATTGTCTGAATTGAAGAAAGATAAATTGAAGAAAAAATTTGGAGAAACAAGTTGAAAGGAATTATAAGAAATTAATTTAATTGAGAAATGAATGAAATTAATTTGAATATTGAAAAATAGAATTATGGCAAATACAAATATTTTCCTTTCTGAATCACAACTTCTAAAAGGACCAAATTTTACTCCATGGAAAAATAAAATGAGATCAATACTCATTGTTGAGAAACTTTGGGATGTGGTAAATGGAAAAAAAGACATGCTAGAAGATAAAATTGGGATACAAAAATTTAAATATGATGATAAAAATGCTCTTATGTTAATAACATATGGTATATCAGATGAAATTTAAGCACACATAAGTAAGGCAAAAACTTCAAAAAGTGCATGGGTGTGGGGAGTTAACAACAACAACAACTGAGGGAAGGAATGAAGCAACTATTTTGCATCTCCAATCATAGTTGTATTCTCTGATAGTTCATCATGGAAAAATTATAGATCATTTTTTCGAAGGGTATAAAAATTAAAAAGCTAAATTACAAACAATGGGAGAAAACTGGAAGACAAGTTTCTTGTTCAAGTTACATTAATATCATTCCCAAAAACATTTTTAGTCACTTCTTTGCAAGTGTTAAACAAAAATATACCTTTTGATGAATTGATTAATATACTCCAAGAATATGAAATAGAAAATATAGCTAGAGATGAGATGACAAATAATGCACTTATGTCAAAGAAAAAGGTGCCAAATAATACTAATTCAACATCTTAGTCTCAACCTAAATGGAAAAAAAAATATTGTCACCTGTGTAATAAGGAAGGGCATACTATTATAAATACAATTCTTCGAACCAATGGAATCAAATAAATACCCTTTCTAAATATATCAATCGAGACAATATTAGTCTCAATACCCATGAGTACAAAAACCATATCTAAAATGGGAAAACTAAAAATGAAACTTGGTTTAATAAGTACAAGAAACAAAAAACATCAATGAGGAAGAAAATAAAATAATCCATAGAGCCCTTACAAGTAAAATTATAGAAAATTGAGAAACAATGTGACAAATATGATAATATAAACCATTTAGAAATTTTTGTTAGTAATGGCAATGATAACAAAGCAAGAGTTGTTGAAAAAGGAGTAAAAGAAAAAAATAATTAAAGGTATGAAACAAATTTAAAGATGCTCAAGAAGTGCAAGATATACGAAAATAACAAACCAAATACTTGTGAAGAAAAGAAAATTGAAGTTCATTATAGATGGATAAATAAAATAGAATGGAACAAAATCATAAAAATATGATTTTTTTTACAAGAAGGGAATACATTTGAAAAGCATAGATGTAGGAAGATAAAAACAAGATACATATAACAACTCAATGGAATAAACACAATGCCTAAAGTAGTACCAAAGCTAGAGCCAGAAAACCAAGACAACGATTAGATATTAAAGGCAAAAGACCTTCACACCAAATAATATAATATTATGGGGGGTGTGTTGGAGGTATTATACTATTTAGTACCTTTGTAATAGGTTAAGGTGTGTGTTTAATATTTGTGTTTATAGTGTGTGTCAAGTTATTGAGTGAGAGTATGTGTCATGTAAATAAGTGTGTGAGGTGTCTTGTTAGCAAGTGTGAGTTATATGAGTGATGTGTCAAGTTTAGAAATAGGGATTTATGAGTAATCATGAGAGACTTTATCTTTATGTAATATGTGATATCTATTATGTAAAAGAGAAATATGACTAACGGGTTCTCTCATGGGTTTTGAGGATATCAAAGGTCAAGATTCATGTAATATGAAGAGTCTCATTATTGGGATTTTTAGGGGACTTCCCTGGGAAGTCCTACACCACTTCCCTGTAGCCCATCCTTAGCCCTATCCTAGATCCTTGGCCTTGTCCTGGATCCTTGGCACTTCCTTTGCCCTTCCTCCTCGATTGGTTGGCATTGTAGATGATCTCCTTGGGGTGGGAGATCACTGTTCCATTTGTCTACCCCTTTCCTTGCTATTTGGTGGGGTTTTCTGCTGGTGCCTGTGATCTAGGATATCCATGGGTTTTTCTAGGATGTCCTCTAGTTCTGTTCTAGTTTCTTGGATTTCCTTTACCCTCCTCCTTGGTTGGATGGTGTTGTAGATGATCTCCTTGGGTTGGGAGATCCCTGATTCACTTATCTACCCCTTTCCTTACCTTCTAGTTGGGTTTTCCTTTTGGGGCCTATGAACTGGGACGTCCCTAGGATTTTATGGGTTGTCCCTGGTTTTTCTTGGGTCATCCTTTGGGTTTTTTGAGTTCGTTCAGGAACACTTTTCCATTTTTCTTATAGGGTCTTATTTGGTACTAAGTATCATAGGTTCTTCTGGTGTAGTGTGTGGTGGCTAAGTTTTTTGGCTTCATGAGCAACTCTTCACAACATCTTTTGGCTTGGAAGGGACCTTGTGCTTATTCTTGTGGTGTTGCTCTTTGGGTTTCCAATTGCAGGTTTGATGGCGGGTTCTTAGCTTTTCGTGGCTTAGAGGAGGTCTTTGTGCTAATTTCTATTGTGTTCCTATGGGTCATCCTCTTTTGGATCCTTGAAGCTGCTCGTTGGTGGCATTGGTGGTTTTCCTTAGGTCTCCCCACCTTTTTTGTTGGCTCTCATTTTTGCATTGTTGGTTCCTCTGTCTCCCTTGGTTGCTGAGTAGTTTTCCTTGCTACAATGGGATTTCATGGCCTCTGGAGTCCCTTGGTTGTTGTTCCACTTGCAGGCCTGGTTGGGATGTTGATCCCTGTTGTTTCTGCCTTATACCGCTTCCCTATGCTTCCACAGATGGGAATTTTTTGTGTTTCTTGCTTTAGTTTCAATTTTGAATTTCAAATTTTTGTTTTGGGTGGGATTGCCCTATTTTGTTCTTTTCTAGGCAGGGTTTCCCTTGCTCTTTTCTTCCTTGCACATGTTGGGGTTTTTGCACATGTTTTTTGGTTGTCCTAGACAGGGTGGCACCATCCCATGCTTCATTGTAAAAAGAAAAAGAAAAAAATTATATATATATAATTTTCCTTTAAGGCTATCCTTTTATTTTCCTTTGGATTTTTAAGTCCTTTCTTGTGGCATTCCTCTCGCTTTTTAGTCTTATTTCTTCCTATAATCAGGTTTTGGGATCCTTGATAAAAACTCATTTTTAATTTATTTTAACCTATCAAAAAAATATGAAGAGTCTCATTTACCTATATTTAAGAAAACATCATTTAATATATAACTTAATAAATTCTTGCATTTATGCATTGCTTTAGTAATTTCAATAAATATTTCAATTTTTCATTGTTCATTATTGGAGTTTGATATATAAGCATGATTGTTGGATTGTTATGTGATCCTAGAAATTGTTTAACCTATGAGCATAACATTATTTTTCTAATATTTATCCTAACTAGAATGGCCTATATATGGGCAATAGATTATATCCAATCTCTATAGGTCATTGATATCTTTGAGCCCCTTCTAAATCTCCTTTGTGAGGATGAGTATATCTTTTTTCTATCTCATACATACACCAATGAATAAATGGAGGGTCCTAATTTGTAACATCCCCTAACAACCTTCTTGATCAAACCACTACAATATGCTCCTATTCCTAGGACTAAAGTAGTCATATATAAAACCTAGTGGACCTCATGATATAGATTAATCAAGATAGTTGCAACTTAGAAAAAATTGTTTGATGCTCTATCAAGTCTATGATAACCTCTCCAAGCACCAATATCATGATCATCCCTTAGTGTTTGATAAAACCATGATAGGTATAAGTGACAACAAGAGAGTCTCTTATCTTGTAATATGTCATCCTAGATAAATAGCATTGGCATAAATGCTAGACCTCACAACAACAAAAAATTGAATTGCTTGTCATATTAGTTTTTATAATACTTTTTAGAAACATTCTAAACCATATAATTCATCGCAATCAAATTCAAAATTATTGAGTATCAAAATAAGAGACCAAATATTAAAGAAATGATATAGCTAATTGAAATAGAAATATGTGTTAACCCAGGTGTTGTAGGTGAGTTGGAGAGGAGAGGGCAATCCTCCAAGGGATGTCCCAGGTTCGAATCTCCACCCTACCAAAAATTTGAATTGGGTACCCAAAAATCCAATTGATAATGTTGATTCAGGCAGGATTGGGTGTGACTCCTGGGTGACTTTAACGGTGTAGAACCCCCTGTTCGTGGTCTCTCAAACCAAGGTGGCCTTGCAAGGGGTTTTCACCAAAAAAAATAGAAATATGTGTTCCATTATATGACATAACATTAATTGATGCAATGGATTAGTGATTAATAGTATTTATGGTAGATATCAACTCTCCAATCATAATTATATTTCATGTTAAACTAATATGACATAAATTGCCTTAAAGGTTAAATTACAATTACATGGTTAACCATATATATGGTTTAATTGATCCTATTAGGGATGAATATATAAATATTGCCTATAGGATTACATAGATAATGGTTTTATATTACATTGCATATGCTTATAGTATTACATCAAGAGTTCTTATAGTATTATAGCACCACTATCAACATTGGTTAATAAGGTAATATTACTAATATTCTAATACCCTCATAATCTAATCTATGATGAAAATGTGAAGAGTAATTAGAAATAGTAACATATATCCCATAATGAATACTCAAAAGAGCAAATAAATTTGATCATTAATTCAGATATCTTATCCTACTAAAAGTATATGGATTAGATCAACCCTTTCTTTAACCTTAAAATATGACTCCATTGTTTAGATCAAAGATGTTGTGATTCAAAAGAGATGATCATTATCATGTATAATAGTTACCATAGTTTGTCCTCCAGTATAAAAAATGAATAATCAAATCATAATAATAGAATTAGGTCTGTAAATAATTAACCCCTATCATCTAATATGGGCTCTTAATAATAAGGCATAATTTTCCCTAAAAATTTGAAGCATACTTCTATTGTAAGCAAAAAATCTACAACACTATAAAAGGCCCTTGAGATGATGTTGCTAATGCATAGATGTAACAACCCTAAAACCTACCCATCTCGAGTAAGAACTTATTTTCTATAAATAAAGAAAGATACGATTCACTAAGATGCTTCCACAACATGATTTATAACTCCTTAGGGCTTAACCACATTTCGAGCCTTACAATGTTGCATACGTTGCTTGACTGGACAAAATATACCAAGCTCCTATAACTAATTTGTGGTTTACCTTGTATACCTTCGTAGTATAAAGTATGTCTTCATATGGTTTCCCCATTCCCATGCACTCTCCATCAATGCAGGTCAACTTAACCATAGTGTTGGATTAACCCTGTCTCAATCCTTTGAGACCAAGGGATGCTTTATTCAAAAAGTAATTATAAGTCCTTCTATGATATCTCATCTAGCATAATACCCTTATACCTAGTTTTTTACACCTCTGTGCCAAAACACTAGACTTTTAATGTTTACTATTTCCATCTCCCCAATGAAATATCTAAGGTGATTTCTACTCTACATAGATAGGCTCACTGGAATCTATAGGCCATTATTTCTTGGTTACCATCACTAAATCCATCATGTCAATGAGTTCCAATCCTTCGTGTATAAGTAGGAAATTCAGGTTAAGCCACCTAGAACCCTATTTTAAAGACACCATATTATGAAAACTCCTCAAAATTTCATTATTGAGTAATACTCATTGCATGCTCCCTAAGAGTTATGCCAATGTAACTTCTTTAGGTAACTTGTGTCTTTTTAGGTTTATCTATAAGAAAAAACTAGGTTCACCCTTCCAAATTTATTCCTATAACCATAATAGAACATAAATCAACTCATACTTTTTTTCCATAGGATACCAAGTTTTCCTTCATAATCATTATTTCTAATATCCAATATAAACCATATTATTCCTTTAGATGTATTAAAATTAGTCAAGCATAGTACTTGAAATAAAAGGTCTTTACTTTCAAATTGCACAAAGCAAGATAAGAACCAAATAACATTTCATTTTTCTTCATTGTAAATCATACATCATCTCATATAATATTCACTCATCATATATTTAAAACAATACTTCACAATTAGATTTACATTCAATAACAACTCTAATTCTTTGTAATCCACCATCTACTATCATTCATTAATAATAACCAAGAATTCATTTCATTTAGAAATGTATAGATGGAGCTTTTAGAGGTAATTAAATCATATAAAAACAATACAAATAATACGCCATCTTTTTTATCTTTGCCATTACAATATTCATTGAATCTCAATTAAAATAATTACATCATCTTAACCACACATGATCCTTCCTTGAATCAAACTATACTTGTTTATTATCACAGTCTTACACTGAGGTTTGATACTTTATAAGGGATCAAAACATATTTCTAACATGATAGTGCATACCCTACATGCATGTTATTTTATTTCAATGCATCACAGCAAACGCAAAAAGTTCAACCATTACCTACTTTACATTTACCTTTCTTTAAGATGCATAAGTAACATATTATTTTCAAAATAATATCAAATTATCACCTCAAATAAAAACCCCATAATTTATTTTCATGTAAGGGTTCCACACCCAAGTATTTTTTATTTTTTCATATATATATGAAAAGAAAAACCAGATCTAAAAAAAATATAAAGAAAGCCCATACTTTATCTATCCCAGGGTTAGATTTCACGTCTAACCTTAATCTATCATTGTCTTTCTTTTTAGTTATTCAACAATAAATTTAACAAAACACAATAATGTTCAACATAAGAAATAAATTTTAGAAAGTATTAATTAACAAAATAATTATCCTTCTGTACTATTGAAAAGGTTTGAAATCAACTTAAATAATTAAATTCATAACTAAGGTTTAAATAGGCCCTTAGTACCAAAAATACAATAACAAATGCCCAAATTGCGCAAGACATGCCCAAAACATGTAGGAGCAATAATAGGGAGGTGAATAGCAAAACAAATTGCTAACAAACCTTAGCAATAGCTAACTAATAGCTAATAATGCTAACAACTAACAATAATTGCCAACTAAGTGTTACGTGAGAAAAAGGGGCTCACAAACATTATTTGTAAATCAAACCTAGGAAGAAAAATACATCTAACCTAGGATCTTTGATGCCCTCATCATACCTCTCTACTCAAGAAGCATTGGAATCCAATGCTTTTACAATATAAGTGGAAGGTGAGTCACCAGATGCTACAAAAAAATGTGTTTCATAACCGGATGGAAGAACATCCTGGATACCCAGGGATACCAGTGTAGAGGAACAATGTTGAGATAATTCCCTTGTTGGTGTTGATAAATAAGGAGGAATGACCTTCTCATAACCATCAGACTAACTAAAATAGCTATATTGACAAAAAACGTAGCCTATTTTGCTTGTTGGTGGAGGCAAAAATGGCTATAAATTATCTCAAAAATGAGTACAATATATTGCCTTGTAGGGCAATTACAATGTACTATGGTTTTCAAGCACTTACAAATCCAACAAGGCTTGCAATATTTGTCGCACAAGGCAATTTTCAATGTGCTATGATTTTCAAGCACTTTACAAGAATTCGAAAGACTTTCAAGTTTTGCCTTGCAAGACAATTACAATGTGCTATGGGTTTCAATCACTTTAAGAAGCCAAAAAGGATTTCCTTCTTTGCCTCGTAGGGCAATTTAGAAATGTGTTATGATTTTAAAGCACTTCAAGAAGCCAAAAAGGCTTTCAATCTTTGCCTCATAGGGCAATTACAAAAGCATTCTCCAATTTGATAGATTGCAAAATGTTGCAAAAAAAGTAAGCCTCTTAGACTTTTGTAATGCTTTGTAAGTTGGAAAATTGCAATATATATATATATATATATATATTTTTATTTATTTATTTAATGCAATTTTTTTTTGTTTTAAATATGTGAATTAAATTAATTCACCATTTAAAATTAATTAAATTAAATTGAAATAATTTAATTTAAAAATTGGCTATACCTTTTCATGGATGGTATAGGCATTGCCACGTTGTAGAGGGTCATGGCCATACAAATGGCGCTACCAAAGTCGACCATCGCACGGAGGCCCAACCACCGCGTGGTGGTCAAAATTAATACGGGACCTCTACCCACTTAAATTATTGGTGCCAATGTGGGATAATGGCCCAATGTGATGGAAAAATCCTCCAGTGACATAAGTAACCACAAGATCCTTCGAAGTATTGCTATGATCAGAGGCTGCCTTTGATGTGTCATGTTTATTTATGTACTTGCCTATAAAATGGTGTATGTCATCCTACAATAGAGTCTAACAAGATGACATAACTACCAGAAACAAGTGTATGATCCATAAGTATGAGACGCCAATGACAAGACTCCTACAACACACGTAGGTAGTTTTTTTTTTGGTGATCTCCTTAGATATTGGTTCCTTGCTTTCATAACAAGCAAGCACTGACGTTGACACTTCTACCAAAAATAGGTTTGCCCTACCAATATTTGTCACCCTACAATGCAGGATCATTCATACTCCACAAACAAGCACCACGAGGTTTGATCCACAAATATCCGATGATGGCTTGCAGCAAGGTCCAATCCAGTTTCATTTTGAGAGCAGTATTTGTTTCAAATGGGGGGATAACTCACAAATAGGCATAGATTTGCTTGCTTGGAACCCACTTGACTAGATATTAGTTGTCTCATAAGTGCTTCAAGTTTGGTTTATTCCTATGATACACACAAGAGGTTGAAAAAATACAATGAAGGGTAGAGGGCATTAATGGTCGACAAATAGCCTGCTAAAACTACAAACTATAGGTCGTGGGAAAATAATATCCCACATTTTATCAGTACGGTTTATTTTTGATGTTTAAAAATAAAATCACATGGTATAGCTTATGATCATTACAATATGATCTAGCCTTTAGCACCTTCACATATTCCCTTACCTCGTAGTCAACTTCCCTTGTCAATCCACCACATAGTGTTTGTTTATTCTTCATCGATCCGCCACGTAGTATCTCTCCATCCTTTGGCTAGTCCAATCGTGCTAGCTGGTTCATCCAATCCATCTTTCATTCGGTCCTATCATACTAGCTAGTTTGTCTAATCCAGTCATGCTGGCTTTAGTTATTCCACCGTGGTTAGGTGATCGCCAATTGACCTTTCTCGATGTAGGATGTGGGTTTGTCCAGCCCATGTGGCTTCAATGGCTAGTTTAGCCATCACTTCATCGATGTCAAGCCAAAACTATATTGCCATATCTCCAACGGTCTACTGACCATGGCTAGTATGAATGCTACTCCAATGCAGATGTGGTTATTCTACCACCTTAGTTGACCCTGCTTAGGATTCCAGGCCACCTCGCCCCAAGGTGGAGGTGGGGATTAGCCACCTAAAAATTAAACAAATTTTAATAGGCAAAAATGCTTGCATGAGAAAAAGGGGCTTGTGAACATTATTTGTAAATAAAACCTAGGAATAAAAACACATCTAACCTAGGATCTTTGATGCCCTCATCAACTATTCCATTCCCTATTCTTTCAAAGTAATTTATTTATTTAATTAACATTGGTAAAATATAGAGCTAAGAATTACTCAAAGTTAAATACCCAGGTTGAGAACTTTTGGTTTTAACCTAACATGAGCATAAACAACCATCATAAATCCCAACCAAATAATTATAACTCAAAAACCATCTACTCAAACTAAAGTCAAACCAAGCATGACTTGAAATAATTCTAAGAAAACTATGCAACACAAAGTGATGTCACTCCTATTCAGAACCTAAACATACCACACATAATTCTAAGGTACTAACCATAAGGAAAATAATTTGCAATACCCAAGAATAACAAGATATCAAGATAAATAAATAACTTTTGAACCTTACTAATAACCAAGGTAGTAAAAATTAAAAGACTCAAGCATAAGGTTGAATGACTTGCTCAAGGTTGAAACTGACTGCACATAGTTGCACATAAACAAAAGCACCATTATTTCATCCTTAACGAGGAAAACCAAGTGCAAGAACACAAGTCTAGATAGTATTTAAAATAAAGCAATGATTTAAAACATGCACACCTGGAAGACAATTCAAAAATGGAAGAACTTAACATAAACTTATGAAAGAGGAAAAGTAAGTTGCAGCCTACACTGGCATGCACAACTACAAAAAGTAAAAACTAATAAAAATCCACCATGACATTTCAAACCAAATTATTGGGACTATGTTTACCATCAATGAAGTCAAAGGAAAAATATTATAGGCTCTAAGTTTTGAAATAAACAACAAGAAGGGTGCTCTCAATCTTACCTTAGACTCTTGCACTATCAAATGCAAGCTCCCAAGAGGTCAATCCTCCTTGTATGGTGTTCTCTCTTTCCATTGTGTCATCCTCTCTCCAAATCCTTAGCTCCTTTCTCTATTTTTTTTAACCACCATCCCAAAACATCCACCAAGAATACCTTTTTTTCACTCCCATCATCCCATTCTCCTAGGGTGTCTTCATGGGTTGCACATATTCTCAACTAACCATTATGCACTCCTCCCATTCAGAGCACGAAGGAGTATCATCAACCAACAAGAAATAATATTCCAAAACTCTTTTCATAGACATAGTAAAATATTTAAATAATAATTTTGATTGCTAGCTAAGTAAACAATTTTATTAAAATGTAGTTTAATAGTTAAAACAACCAAGCCTGGAGTCATTAAGTCCTTAATTTATGAGATTTTTTTTTAAAGAAACACTTTCTTTTTCCAAAGTAAACAAAAACAAGAATCATTAATAAAATACATTACTAAAAATCCTTAGTCATTATTGAATTCAAACAAGAATAATAATCCTTCATTATTAATGTTAAAACAATAATGTCAAACAAAAGATAAATCTTTTATATCTATTTTAAAGCAATAAAATCAACCATAATGCTAAGGGGGAGAAATGTCACGATTTCGTGACATGTCGCAGTTTCATGACTAGAAGGCAAGTGAAGACGCCAGTGGAGGAAGATGTCACGATTTCGTGACATGTCGCAATTCATGACCCACAGAGGAGAGAGATGGCACAGACAAGGAGATGTCACGATTTTGCGACGTCACATTTTCGTGACCAAGAGGTGAGCGAAGGAGTCGAAGGAAAAGATGTCATGATTTCACGACGTGTCATATTTTTGTGACCCGAAGAAGCGAGAGGAAGTAGAGAGGAAAAGATGTCACGATTTCGTAATAGGTTGCAAATAAAACGTATGAAAAGTTGATAGCGTCATGATTTTGCGATGGTTTACAAGGAATGTGTACGGATGTAGAAAGTGTCGCAATTTCACAACAGGTAGAAGAGGAAGGTTATGAAGACAGAAGTGTCTCAATTTCGTGATAGAAGTGAAGACGAAGTCTACAGAGGCAAAAGTGTCGTGATTTCATGATAAAAGCAAAAAGGAGGTCAACGAAGGGAGAAGTGTCACGATATCATGACAAAAGCAAAGTTGATGCTGACAAAGACAGAAGTGTCATGATATTGTGACAAGAGCTTAGTTGAAGTCGACAAAGGTTGAAGTGTCGCGATATCGTGACAAAATCCAAAAGAAAGTGTATGGTTGCAAAGGTGTCACGATATCGCGACATGTTGTAATTTCACGGCAAAAGCTACAGAAGAGTTACAAAGGCAGTTGAAGCCGACAAAGTGATGCAGGAGCATCCGAGGGCAGCAGAGCAATCTAGCATCAACAAAAATTATCTAAGTATTTTGCAAAGAAAAAAAAATGTGTCACGATATCGCAACCAAAACAGAAGATAGGGAAGCGATGAACGGAATGTCACAATTTCACGACATGTCACGATTTCGTGACATGTCACTGTTGGTCCGACTTTCATACACACCTCGTGAAGAATGAGCATGAAACTCTGATAACACTTATACGGGATAAATCCCACTCACTTTAGGATCTAGCTGGTTATCCAAGGTGTGAGTTACAGAGTCGGGTCGAATGTCAATTCACTCTTTTTCGCTTCTGAAAGTCTTCAATATGGACTGTCTGTTACCTTACAACGGGCTCTAAACTTGCTCAGTAGTGTTTAGGAGTTGTCACTTGTTGACAATCATATTTAAAGTTAATTCTTTGATCTAGCTCTTATGGGTCAGCAAATTTAAATAAAGGACAAATTAAAGAAAATAAAAATGGATCATTTCATGGTAAAACAAAGAGGGTAGGGTAAGGCAGAAAGAGAAGTTTATCAAACTTAGCTGTAAAACAAAACTACCAATTTTATTTATACTATCAGCTTCACAACAGAACAAATCAAAGAAGAAAGTGTCCAGCTTTTCTAAGATCACTTTCTACTAAGAGCATAAGGCAGAGATGGAACAGATCTAACAGAAAATTATAAACCGAAGGGAAGTCGGTTAAAATTGATATCTTTCATCGATAGCCTAGCTCGCACAGTGAGGACAGAGAAATTAGAATAGACCTGAACCTCAAATCTGTAATTTTCCCTAGCATACAATAGAACAAATGAAGCCTAACAACATATTTAATCTTGATAACACGGATTCACGACATATATTTAATAAACTTTAAAGAAACGGATAACAAAAGAAGATGAACTTATCACAATCTGCAAAATATTAGGCTCCCGGCCATGCTATCACAGAAAACAAAAGCACATCAACTCCAAGTCCAGAAACAAAGTATTTAACAAAATTTGCAAGAAATTGCTTCAATAGCCTTTTATTTCTAAGTCTCCGCCTCCTGCGATTACATTGAGAAGAAGTATTTATAGACTCAGGACAGACCCTGATCTTTTTAAAAATATCTTCTTCTCAAACTGCAAATCTTATCATCTTAAACCCTAGGACCCGGGTTTTACAATATAAAGCCATTTAAAACAAAGTTCGGATAAAACTTAACCATTCTGCAAATCAGTGCAGTCACTTGCCATAAATGGAGAAGATAGAATTCGAATGCCACTTGCATTCACCCGCAACTGTGAATAAATGTCTTCATTAATGCCCTCGGGTAATTTGGATGAATCACCACTTCTCTGACATTTTATCTCCGCAGAGCCATCCCCAAGTTGAAAATCTCTACAAGCTATTAATTCTGCCATAAATTTTCATTAAATGCATCCATCGGCAAATTTCGGTAACGATGTGCAGATATTTTCACTTTTCGGCCAATTCCCGACATACTCCATTAAATGGGCAACTGCTTAGTCACCGTAAAGCTTCTTTGCGGCCAGATCTGTAAAATCTTGGATGAAACAACAATTCTCGGCATCTTTTCTTTCAATATGGTTGTCTTTGATTAATTTGCACTCGACTTTGTCTTTATGGCCATTTCTTCGTTATCATGCAAGTGACAGATGGCTTCTTGCATGAAAGACAAACAAGGATTAGCATTTTTAAAATTATTAAATCAAAAGCTTAAATATTAAAATGAAACCCTAAAGTTCATTTGCATGTCGGTCTCATTCGTGTTCTGACACGTGTCACTACCTCGGGACGCCTTCTGTAAGCCATTTTTCACTTTCGGGCTCTTTTCTGCCTAAGCCGCGAAAATGCGACATGTCGCGATTTCGCGACATGTCGCGAAATCGCGACCTGTCTCCCTGTCACTTCCGCGAAAACGCGACATGTCTCCTTGTCGCTGTCGCGAAATCGCAACCTGTCTCCCTGTCGCTGCCGCGAAAATGCGACATGTCATGAAATCGCGACCTTCCCTGACTTCCATGCATCTTTCTGCCTCCATGGCCGCGAAAATGCGACATGTCACGATTTCGCGACATGTCACGAAATCGCGCCCCTATTCTGTCCTTGGCAACTTTTCGCTTCGCAAGCCGCGAAAATGCGACATGTCGCGATTTCGCGACATGTCGCGAAATCGCGCCCCTTCTCTGATTTGGCTCTTCTGCGCACTTCCTGTCACGATTTCGTGACCTTTCTGGCACTTTGTTCTTTTTCTCTCGACGTGTCGCGATTTCGTGATGCTCAGCCTGCCTTGGCCCCTTTTCTCAATTATGTCGTGAAATCGTGATTTCGCGACATCTTTCATGCCTTAGACTTTTCTCATGAACTTTGATTCATCTTTGTTTCTTCCTTATGCCTTGGACCCGTCGCGATTTCGTGACATGTCACGAAATCGCGACGGTCCGTACGTCTCTGAGCTCTTCTCTGGATTGTGTCGCGATTTTGCGACGTCGCGAAATCGCGACGTCGCGATTTCGCGACACCCTTCGTGCCTTCTTCCTTTCCACTGCGTCGTGTCGCGATTTCACGACGCTTTCATGCCTTAGTCAATTTTCAATCAATTCCTCTTGCTCGCTTCTGTTTCCTTTGCTTCGACTTGGACCTGTCGCGATTTCGCGACATGTCGCGAAATCGCGACAGTCCGTACGTCTCGGGCCTCTTCGCCAAAAAACGTCGCGATTTCGTGACGTCGCGAAATCGCGATGTCACGATTTTGCTACCCTTTTCGCTTGCTTCCTTTTCTCTCCCTCTGTGCCGCGAAAACGTGACATGTCGCGATTTCGCGACATGTCACAAAATCGCGACCATTCCATGCCTTAGTCATTTTTCTCTCTCAGCCGCAGCGAAAATGCGACATGTCGCGATTTTGCGACATGTCACGAAATCGCGACCTCTTTCACACTTAGCATCCTTTTCACTCCTGCACGATTTCGCTACGTTTTTCTGACTTAGCCGATTTTCTAAAACCCGTCGCGATATCGCGACATTTCCAAAAATGGAAGTGTCGCGATATCGCGACACTTCCAAAAAAGAAAGTTTTGATTTTCAATGAATTTATCTGTCTATTTTTTGCATTTTTTTCATACCGGTGTAAGATTTTCTTTATCCATGAATGATTCTAGCATGTAAAAGTGAAGTCTGAGTTAACAAAGCTAGAATGCAAGAATACTTGGATACTTTGACACAGGCAAAACTTGAAAAAGAAAGAGGCAAGTAAAAATTTGGATTTAAAACCTGAAAAATATCAAGAGGGTCCCTACTGCAAAATGAAAGCTCAAAATTTTCAAAGGGTGGAAATTCATTTTTCAGTGGGGGTGTGTTGCTTCTCAACAAATGGCGATATCTACGGGTAAAATAGTAGCA
Source organism: Wollemia nobilis (assembly GCA_028583015.1). Taxonomy (NCBI): domain Eukaryota; kingdom Viridiplantae; phylum Streptophyta; class Pinopsida; order Araucariales; family Araucariaceae; genus Wollemia; species Wollemia nobilis. The sequence continues at coordinate 810,925 of JAQPPZ010001711.1, read as the reverse complement.
TTATTTTAGAACCCAGGACTCTAGTTTCAAAACAACATAGACCATGTATCTTGCCTTGCCACAGATATTCTTCAAAATAAATTGACTACTAACTGATAGTTGTTAAAAATTCCCAAGGACATACTAGGCTGAATTACTTAAGGAAGATTTCCGATGTGCAATTACAAGCGTATAAAACTTTCTTCAAGAATGACTCGGATCGAATGTTGAACTCCGGATTGATCAGCTTTTCTAGATTGTAAAAAGGGGAAACCGAGTAGAGCTCTGTTTACTAGTTTAGCCTTTTACAGCTCTCGACAGAGTTACCCTTTAGATTTACACGACCCAGATTTACAACTGTAAGGTAGAATCTACAACTTGGTAGAAGAAAAACATCTTTTGAAATCTTGGCTGCCTCTTTCATTATATAACTCTTTTCTTTTCTTTTTTCTTTTTTTTAATCTCTCTTTATTTTATATATATATATATATTGGAAATAACAGAGTGCCAATTCAACTTTCATCTTCTCTCTCTCTTTTGAAATATATCAACATCTGAAAAGCCTTAGAAAGAACAACAATTTTCTTTTAGTATTTCATCAATCTGGAACTGCTTCAGCCTGGGCACTGATAGCTTCTGTGGATACTCAAATAATTGCATGAATCATAGTCCCCTCTTATAACCAACTTTTCTTGGATTCCCCGGGAGTTTCTCCAACCAAACAAAGATAGCAGTTTCTTTATAATTAAAACAATTGTGGCAAGCAAGACACAAAATCCAATCATCCTTCCACTATTGTTCTGACTAAAAAAATAGTTCCACTGTTCAGTTCAAACAGACTATCTCACAATTGTGATAGTGAACACTGGATTGATCAGCTCAGAATGAAACAATTTTTAGAAGGCTGACTTTTTATTGATGCTCAAGCAAAGGTTAAAGAACAGAATCCTTAAAAGCTAAAGAACTTTGTACAGACTTCCAAGGACAGACACAGGCCTCTAAAAATAGAATTAAATAAAACAAAATAAAACTAAACTGCACAGACTTCAAAAGAAATAAAACTGAAGGGTTATTTACAGAGGAAATAAACTGGACAGACCTTCAATAATAAACAAAATAAAACTGCACTGACAATTAAAACTAAAACTAAAAACTGTACAGGCAGCAAAGGAAATGAAATAAAACAAGACTGCAGAGCTATTTACAAAGGAAACAAACTGCACAGACCTTAAATAAAAATAAAGTATAGAACTTTAAAATAAAACAACTGCTGTACAGACAGCAAAGGAAATAGAATACACAAATGTACAGACCTGAAAGGAAATAAAACTGCAGGGCTATTTACAAAGGAAATAAAATACAACTGTACAGGCAATTGAAACTAAAACTAAAAACTGTACAGGCAGCTAAGATTAAAATAATTAAACAGCACTGCACAGACATCTAAAATTAAAACTAAAGTAAAGCAACAAAAACTGTACAGGCATTTAGAAGTAAACTAAAATAAAATAAAACTGCACTAAAATAAACTAAAAACTGTAGAGTTATTTACAATGTATACACATGTTACAACTTCTTTGTGACTCAAAAAATGTACTAGATGGAAAAGCAAAGAAATAGTGCCTTAAAAAAAAATTTTGACCATTTGCAAGTAAATTTAGAAAAATTACCTTTCAGGTCCTGTTGACGAAATGCACTCCAGACTATGCTTCAAAATTTTTTGCTACCTGGGAAAGACTTGTGTTTACCGTCTTCCCTCTCTCTCTCTTTTTTTTTATTTTATTTTTTTTTATGGATCTTGTCCCATTGAAAGACAAATCTGCAACTCCTTCAAATTAAACAAATCATATAATAACAAATCATATGATAACATGTTTATGCTTCTACTTGAAGGGTTTGCAGAATTCTTTCAAAAGGACAAAATGTAAAAACCCCCAGGATCAAATACCTTAAAGCCTCTATAGACCCAGACCACCACATCTTCAGATTTATGTGACAACTCAAAGAGATCATATTTTATCCGTATGTCCTGGTTCTTAACAACTTGAACATTTTGTGGTTGCTCTACCGCTTCAATATCCAAGACTTCAATTTTTATCCCTCTAGCAGAATTTTCATAATTTGCTTTTTCACCCGAGCCTTGCTTAGATTTAACCCCATCAATGTGTAATGTCCAAACATCATTGTTGTGATTGATTAGAGCTGTAACTGTTCTCACCTTCTCGGTTGCCAAATTATAATCTCCAATATCCACATCAACATGATTTACAACCTTTTCTTTGATATTATGTTCAGTAGTTACAGGCTTATATTGAGACTCTTTACCTATTCCAAGTTGGTTGACCACATTCACATTTACTATCTTTTCCTCCTTTTCTTGAAATTCAATAGGTGGTCCAGAGTAAGCTTCAATCAAGTTATCTTTTTGTTCAACAATCCGGGCCAATTCATGGAGGGTGATGTCAGCTTCAATTTCCTTCATATCCTCAATGATGTTATCCTCCTTCTCGCTTACTTCTGCATAGTGATATTGAATCTCATTTTCATCATCCTCTGATGAGGAAGGATCATTATTAGGTTCTGGACTCTCACATCTCAAATTATAACTGTCCCTTTTGAACTGTTGAAAATCTTGCATTTCATCCCTAGGAGTCTCTACAAGACTTTCTGACTCTTCGGGAAAAGTGAAAGAATCTGAAACCCTGGTTGTACTATTTTTGGATGAACCAGAAATATCAATATTTCTTTGATTTCTAGGGAAATTTAACTCACCAGGAAAAACTTCAGATTTGGGTAATGCTAGATCACAAATGTTTACTTCAAGCACTTCCACTTTGAACTTGTCAGAACCTTTCTCTATATTTTGCACATGCTGAGTGGATGTTACAGTTAACGGAGTCTCCTTGGGTAGAGCATGACATGTTGGCACTAACTCATGATGTGGAATGGGATCCGAAATAGGCATGTTCTGTGTAACATAGGATATCAAAGGACTGCTCAGAATTTGAGGTCCTAACTATCTTTCAAGAATTAAAGCCTCTTTATAAGCTCCTGCCAGGGTTGTGATATTGATGTCTCTCTTGAGAAAAATAGAGGTCACCGAATCCAATGCATTCTTATAGATTTCTAAGGCCAGATTTGCATTTGGGATGTAATGACCAGTCATTCTACCGTAAGCTCTTTGGAACCTCATATTGAATGACCTGACAGTTTCTCCCGACTCTCTCTTGATGCTGGAAAATTGTTGGTATAACACACTGGGGTCTATCACTTCCCCAAATTGTGATATAAAAACTTTCTCTAGGTCATTCCAACTGGTAACAGAATTGCTAGTGAGATTTAGAAACCAGTCATAAGCTCCTTCCTGGAGAGTGAACGAGAACAATCTGCAAGCAACATCTTCATGTTGTATATTTAATAATTTCAAAGCATTCTTGAATGCTAGCAGATGTTCCTCTGTTGTCCTTGTCCCATCATGTTTATATCTGGGGAGATATCTTTCCGGATTTCTGGGCAGGTCATGGGCTATACCCGAAATATTCAAAGCAGTGGCACCTAACCAGCTTGCCATTTTTAAATGTTGGTGTTAAGTTCTGCTGTTCAGGAAAAACTCAAACAACAAAATTTTAAAGGCTGAGGAGGAAGGAAAATTGGCTACCAGACCTTGGATAAAATACAGACATTTGTCAAGTACCACATACAGTCAGATTTCTCAACTCAAGCACACTAAGAATGCAAGTTCAGCCCTCCTTCTAGCGCCATTTTTAAATGTTGGTCCGACTTTCATACACACCCTATGAAGAATGAGCATGAAACTCTGATAACACTTATACGGGATAAATCCCACTCACTTTAGGATCTAGCTGGTTATCCAAGGTGTGAGTTACAGAGTCGGGTCGAATGTCAATTCACTCTTTTTCGCTTCTGGAATAGTCTTCAATATGGACTGTCTGTTACCTTACAACGGGCTCTGAACTTGCTCAATAGTGTTTAGGAGTTGTCACTTGTTGACAATCAGATTTAAAGTTAATTCTTTGATCTAGCTCTTATGGGTCAGCAGATTTAAATAAAGGACAAATTAAAGAAAATAAAAATGGATCATTTCATGGTAAAACAAAGAGGGTAGGGTAAGGCAGAAAGAGAAGTTTATCAAACTTAATCGTAAAACAAAACTACCAATTTTATTTATACTATCAGCTTCACAACAGAACAAATCAAAGAAGAAAGTGTCCAGTTTTCTAAGATCACTTTCTACTAAGAGCATAAGGCAGAGATGGAACAGATCTAACAGAAAATTATAAACCGAAGGGAAGTCGATTAAAATTGATATCTTTCACCGACGAGCCTAGCTCGCACAATGAGGACAGAGCAATTAGAACAGACCTGAACCTCAAATCTGTAATTTTCCCTAGCATACAATAGAACAAATGAAGCCTAACAACATATTTAATCTTGATAACACAGATTCACAGCATATATTTAATAAACTTTAAAGAAACGGATAACAAAAGAAGATGAACTTATCACAATCTGCAAAATATTAGGCTCCTGGCCATGCTATCACAGAAAACAAAAGCACATCAACTCCAAGTCCAGAAACAAAGTATTTAACAAAATTTGCAAGAAATTGCTTCAATAGCCTTTTATTTCTAAGTCTCCGCCTCCTGCGATTACATTGAGAAGAAGTATTTATAGACTCAGGACAGACCCTGATCTTTTCAGAAATATCTTCTTCTCAAACCGTAAATCTTATCATCTTAAACCCTAGGACCCGGGTTTTACAATATAAAGCCATTTAAAACAAAGTTCGGATAAAACTTAACCATTCTGCAAATCAGTGCAGTCACTTGCCATAAATGGAGAAGATAGAATTCGAATGCCACTTGCATTCACCCGCAACTGTGAATAAATGTCTTCATTAATGCCCTCGGGTAATTTGGATGAATCACCACTTCTCTGACATTTCATCTCCGCAGAGCCATCCCTGAGTTGAAAATCTCTGCAAGCTATTAATTTTGCCATAAATTTTCATTAAATGCATCCATCGGCAAATTTCGATAACGGTGTGCAGATATTTTCACTTTTCGGCCAATTCTCGACATACTCCATTAAATGGGCAGCTGCTTAGTCACCGTAAAGCTTCTTTGCGGCCAGATCTGTAAAATCTTGGATGAAACAGCAATTTTCGGCATCTTTTCTTTCAATATGGCTGTCTTTGATTAATTTGCACTCGACTTTGTCTTTATGGCCATTTCTCCGTTATCATGCAAGTGACAGATGGCTTCCTGCATGAAAGACAAACAAGGATTAGCATTTTTAAAATTATTAAATCAAAAGCTTAAATATTAAAATGAAACCCTAAAGTTCATTTGCATGTCGGTCTCATTCGTGTTCTGACACGTGTCACTACCTCGGGACGCCTTCTGTAAGCCATTTTTCACTTTCGGGCTCTTTTCTGCCTAAGCCGCGAAAATGTGCAAAACGGGCCATGTCGCGATTTCGTGACATGTCACGAAATCGCGACCTGTCTCCTTGTCGCTGTCGTGAAAACGCGACATGTCACGATTTCGTGACATGTCGCGAAATCGCGACCTTCCCTGACTTCCATGCATCTTTCTGCCTCCATGGCCGCGAAAATGCGACATGTCGCGATTTCGCGACATGTCACGAAATCACGACCCTATTCTGTCCTTGGCAACTTTTCACTTCGCAAGCCGCAAAAATGTGACATGTCGCGATTTCGCGACATGTCGCGAAATCGTGCCCTCTTCTCTGATTTGGCTCTTCTGTGCACTTCCTGTCGCGATTTCGTGACCTTTCTAGCACTTTGTTCTTTTTCTCTCGGCGTGTCGCGATTTCGCGACGCTCAGCCTGCCTTGGCCCCTTTTCTCAATTATGTCGCGATTTCGTGACATCTTTCATGCCTTAGACTTTTCTCATGAACTTTGATTCATCTTTGTTTCTTCCTTATGCCTTGGACCCATCGCGATTTCGCGACATGTCACGAAATCGCGACGGTCCGTACGTCTCTGAGCTCTTCTCTGGATTGTGTCGCGATTTCGTGACGTCGCGATTTCGTGACACCCTTCGTGCCTTCTTCCTTTCCACTGCGTCGTGTCGTGATTTCATGACACTTTCATGCCTTAGTCGATTTTCAATCAATTCCTCTTGCTCGCTTCTGTTTCCTTTGCTTCGACTTGGACTCGTCGCGATTTCGCGACATGTCGCGAAATCACGATAGTCCGTATGTCTCGGGCCTCTTCGCCAAAAATGTCATGATTTCGTGATGTCGCGAAATCGCGACGTCATGATTTCGCTACCCTTTTCGCTTGCTTCCTTTTCTCTCCCTCTGCCGCGAAAATGTGACATGTCGCGATTTCGCGACATGTCACGAAATCGCGACCATTCCATGCCTTAGTCATTTTTTCTCTCTCGCAGTGAAAATACGCATGTCGCAATTTCATGACATGTCGCGAAATCGCGACCTCTTTCAGACTTAGCATCCTTTTCACTCCTACAGTCGCAAAAACGCGACATGTCGCGATTTCGCGACATGTCACGATTTCGCGACATGTCCGTACAGATCTTGCCTTCTCTCTCCAAACTTGTCGCGATTTCGTGACATGTCGCGATTTCACGACGTTTCGTACGATCGGGCTTTCTCTCTCCTAACCGGTAGCGATATCGTGACATTTCCAAAAATGGAAGTGTCGCGATATCGCGACATTTCCAAAAATGGAAGTGTCGCGATTTCGCTACGTTTTTCTGACTTAGCCGATTTTCTAAAACCCGTCGCGATATCGCGACATTTCCAAAAATGGAAGTGTCGCGATATCGCGACACTTCCAAAAAAGAAAAGTTTTGATTTTCAATGAATTTATCTGTCTGTTTTCTGCATTTTTTTCATACCGGTGTAAGATTTTCTTTATCCATGAATGATTCTAGCATGTAAAAGTGAAGTCTGAGTTAACAAAGCTAGAATGCAAGAATACTTGGATACTTTGACACAGGCAAAACTTGAAAAAGAAAGAGGCAAGTAAAAATTTGGATTTAAAACCTGAAAAATATCAAGAGGGTCCCTACTGCAAAATGAAAGCTCAAAATTTTCAAAGGGTGGAAATTCATTTTTCAGTGGGGGTGTGTTGCTTCTCAACAGTCATGAAATTGCGACCAAAGCAGGGAAGCAAAGGCGTGAAGGACCGAAGGTCACGAAATCATGACATGTCATGATTTCGCGACCAAAGTAGGGAAGCAAAGGCGCGAAGGACCGAAGGTCACGAAATCGTGACATGTCACGATTTCACGACCAACGCAGGGAGCAAAGGCACGAAGGACCGAAGGTCACGAAATCGTGACACGTCATGATTTCGTGACCAACGCAGGGAGCAAAGATGCGAAGGACGAAAGGTCATGAAATCATGACATGTCATGATTTCACGATCGAAACTGAAGAACGAAGGCGCGATATCGTGATAGGTCACGATATCGCGGCCAAACGAAAGTGAGAAGACATGGAGGAAGGAACATCACGATATCGCGATCGAAATAGGAGAGAGAAGGCACCGAGAGGAATTGTCATGATATCGCGATCCAAAAGAAAAACACGCACTCCAAGCTTTCATAAAAGTGTCCCTTCGTGCACGACAAGTTAGCGGTAGTGAAGCAGTAGTTTCAGGGGAAGATTCCAACAGGCATGTTGGCCACTCACGTAGGATATCTAGAGATGCATTTATAGCAACTAATAGCAAGTAGCAGATCGAGAAGAAGATTTCGTTGGGGTATGGCAGCCAGTCACGCACCTCACCCAGAGTCTCATCAATGCAACTTTCCAGTATTGTTCCAGGTGGCAATTGCAGATCGTGGGAAGTTTGAAAACATAGAGGATCGGGACCTCGATAAAAACCCAAGGATTGTAATGAGAAGGGGTTGGAAAAATGGCAGATTGTTGTATATTCTTTGTAAATTCTTTCGAAACTATTGGATAAGAAATTTGGCTCTTGTTATTTTGTTTCCTGTCTTGAATTCTAGATCTATTCTCCACCAAGTGGTATCAGAGCCGAAAGTTCCTGAGTGTGTAACAGATCACCGGACGTGAGGCAGTTACACCAGGATCTATGGGAGGGCTTGTGATTGGGTGAGCAGAATGCCTCCAAGAAGAAACCCTGTTGGTGGGAGAGGCATGGCGGCAGCGGAAGATGTCCGAGCTTTGTAGCGGCAAATGCAAGCCCTGCAAGAAGAAATGCGTAGAATATTGGAGCCAAGAAGAGATGAAGGTAGTGAAGAGGAAGATGACGAAGAAGAAGGCCAACCTGAGGAAGAAGAAGAAGTAGTAGATCCTGCTCAAGCCAGACTATACAAAGCCATATCCCAGATTGGGAAGAGGTCAAAGATGGAGGTTTCCATGTATTCTAGGAACCTTGATCCAGAGGAATTGATCGACTGGATCAACGATCTGGAAGAGTACTTTGAGTACGAGGAGGTTGAGGATCCTGATAGGGTCAGATTCGCTAAGACCAAACTGAAAGGTCATGCCAGCATTTGGTGGAAGGGAGTGCAACTGGAGCAAAATAAGAGAGGAAAAGAGAGAATAACAAAATGGGAACGGATGGCAAAAAAGCTGAAGAGGCAGTTCATCCCTAGTGATTATGAGTTAGACCTGCTAAAGAAAATGCAAGGGTTGAGGCAATCAAGTAAGTCTGTAAAAGAATACACAGAAGAGTTTCATAAAATTATGATCAGAACAGGTCACTCAGAGGCCAACAAGGAGAAGGTAGCCCGTTACATTAATGGGTTACGAGCAAGTATTCAGGAAGAATTAAGTCTGGTCCGGATGACCACCATAGAGGACGCTTACCAATTTGCCCTAAAGGTTGAAGAAAAGCTCAATAGGAGGTTTGAGAACAAACAAAGAGGAAGAGGTCATGGCGGAAGGACCGACGGAAGGACTAGTGGAAGAAGGAATGAATATTCTCAAAAGAATGGAGAAAGTAGCAGCAATCAGGAACAAAGGAGAGAAAATACCTACCGCCCCCGTAATCAAAATAATGATTACCGAGGGGGAAGGGGTAGAGCTAGACGTGGCCAGGGAAGAGGAAGATTCCGTGGAACTTGCTTCCAATGTGGGGAAGAGGGACATCACCAATATGAGTGCCCACAACAATGAGAAAGGAATAATAGGAGGCCGAAAGGAAATGCCAGAGCCGCGGTCGCTGATGAAGATGCTGGATCTGAGCATTCTAAAGAAGCTAAGAGAGGAGAAGTAATGATTGCGAGGAGAGTCCTACTAAATGAAGAGGGGGCCACAGATCAAAGGAAAAGCTTATTCCACACAAGGTGTAAATGCGCGGGTAAGATTTGCAATATTATTATTGACAACGGTAGCACGGATAACCTAGTTTCAGAGGGAATGGTTACAAAGCTACAATTGGAGAGGAAGAGACACCCGCATCCATATCGGATCGCGTGGTTGCAGAAAGACCATAAGGTTTTGGTCAATGAACAATGCTTGGTAAAATTCAGTATTGGGAATTACCGTGATGAGGTCCTGTGCGACATTCTGCCCATGGATGCGTGCCATTTGTTGTTGGGAAGGCCATGGCAGTTTGACAGGTGTGCGGTTCATGATGGCCGTGCCAACACCTATTCCATGACAAAGAATGGAATGCGTCATAAGCTAAAACCCCTAAAGGAGGTGGAAGAAAAGGTATGTGGCAGTGCCAAAATTTGCTTGGTTGACGGGAGAAAATTTTTAGATGATTTAAAGCATGAACATGTGTGTTATGCATTAATTCCCAGAGTCAGGGATACAGAATGCAAAGATACCCCAATAGAAGTCCTAGATCTGTTGGAGGAATTTCTAGATATTATATCTGATAATGTGCCTGAGGGTTTACCCCCAGTAAGGAAGATCAATCACCATATCGATTTGGTGCCAGGATCAAGCTTGCCCAATAAAGTTGCACATAGAATGATGCCTGTAGAAACTGAAGAGCTAAATAGGAAGGTCCAGGAGTTGTTGGAGAAGGGACTGATTCGGGAAAGCTTAAGTCCATGCACAGTACCTGTAGTGCTAGCGCCAAAGAAATATGGAGAGTGGAGAATGTGTACAGACTCTCGAGCCATCAACAAGATCACAATAAAATACAGATTTCCATTGCCAAGAATGGATGACATAATGGACTGTTTGAGTGGAGCCAAATACTTCACCAAGATTGACCTCAAGAGTGGTTACCATCAGATCCATGTCAGAGAAGGAGATGAGTGGAAGACAGCCTTCAAGACCAGAGAGGGTTTGTATGAATGGTTGGTCATGCCATTTGGGCTGTCCAATGCACCAAGTACCTTCATGCGGCTGATGAATGAGGTACTGAAAGAGTTTTTAGGAAAATTTGTCATTGTTTATTTAGATGATATATTAATATTTAGCAGAACCCTGGAGGAGCACCTGATGCACATCAGAAGGGTTTTTGAGAAGCTGCGGGAAGAACAGCTATTAATTAATCTAAAAAAGTGTAATTTTGTAAAGAAGGAGTTAGTGTACCTAGGATTTGTCATCTCAGTAGAAGGTCTAAAAATGGACCCAAAAAAGGTGAGAGCTATCATCGAATGGCCTACCCCGAGAAGCACAATAGAGGTAAGATCATTTCATGGTCTAGCCAACTTTTACAAAAAATTCATTAGAAATTTCAGCAGCATTTGTGCACCCCTCACAAAAACAATGAGAGGGGATAAGAAAGAATTTAAGTGGACCTTAGGGGCTAAAATGAGCTTTGATGCATTAAAGAAAAAGGTCATAGAATAGCCTATTTTGGCACTCCCAGACTTTAACAAAGTATTTCAGGTAGACTGTGATGCAAGTGGTAGTGCAATAGGGGCTGTACTGAGTCAGGAAGGCAGACCTGTTGCTTATTTTAGTGAGAAGCTCAATGATGCTCGAAAAAAGTATTCAGTTTATGACCAAGAATTTTATGCTATAGTTTAGGCTCTAAAGAAGTGGAGGCATTATTTGTTGCCAAAAGAGTTTGTTCTATTCACTGATCATCAGGCCTTACAGTACATTAACAGCCAAACAAAACTGAATCAAAGGCACTTGAAGTGGGTTGAGTTTCTCCAAAGCTATACCTTTGTGTTGAAGCACAGAAGCAAAAAATCAAACAGAGTTGCAGATGCCTTAAGTAGAAGGCAAAATTTTCTGATTGAAATGACAGTGGAAGTGGTAGGATTCGAAGAACTAAAGGGTCTGGACCCTGAAGATCCTGATTTTGCAGAGGCCTGGACGGCTTGCTTGGCACCTATTATCGTGGACAGGACAAAGTGGTTGGATTTTCTAATCCAAGATGGAATGTTGTTCAGGGGAAGTAAATTATGCATTCCAAGGAGTTCCATGCGGGAGAACTTAATCAAGGAGAAGCACAACGGGGGACTGGCTGGACATTTTGGTCGGGATAAGACCATTGCCCTGGTGAGTGAGAACTACTACTAGCCGCAACTGCAGCAAGATGTGAAAAGGTTTGTGCAAAGTTGCAGAATATGCCAGATGGCAAAAGGCGTGAGGCAGAACACAGGATTATATCAGCCGTTACCTGTACCTGAGAGGCCATGGGAGGACATCAACATGGATTTCATTCTTGGGTTGCCGAGAACATAGAGGGGAAATGACTCCGTATTTGTGGTGGTTGATAGATTCTCCAAGATGGCACATTTTATTCCCTGCTAGAAAACAAGTGACGTGGTTCACATTGCAGGGTTATTTTTCAAGGAAGTGGTACGACTTCACGGTCTACCAAAAAGCATAGTTTCTGATAGAGATACAAAGTTTGTTGGTTATTTTTGGAGAACATTATGGAAGAAGTTGAAGACAGATCTGAAGTTCAGTTTTGCATACCACCCACAAACTGATGGATAGACAGAGGTGGTAAATAGAAGTCTGGGTAATTTATTAAGATGCTTGATAGCAGATAAACCCAAGGGATGGGATTTGGTTTTGCCATAGGCAAAATTTGCATACAACAATTCTGTCAACAAGAGTACAAACAAATCTCCATTCCAAGTCATATATGGAAACAACCCAAGAAATGTTTCTGAGCTGAGGAAATTAGATAAAGGAGAAAAGTGCAGTGCCGAGGCTGAGGAATTTGTGAAACAGATGAAAAGCCTGCATGAAGAAGTGAAGAAACAAATTACAAAAATGAATACTCAGTATAAGACAAGAGCAGACCAAAAGTGGCGGTTCAAAGAGTTCGAAGTGGGAGATGAAGTCATGGTCCATCTCAGAAAGGAAATATTCCCAGCCAAAACTTATAACAAGTTGAAGATGAAGAAGTTTGGGCCATGCAGAATACTAGAAAAATGGGATTCAGGCAATGCATATGAAGTGGAATTGCCAAATGGGCTTGACATTTCACCTATTTTTAACATATCAGATTTAGTGGAATACCATGAAGGAAACAGTACAGAGGCACCAAGTATAGAATTGTGGAGCATTCCAGCGTCTAACCCAACCACAGACGAGATCGAGGAAATATTAGATACTCATGAAGGCAGAAGCACAAGGAACAAACAGTATTCTAAATATTTGATCAAGTGGAAGGGCAGACCTGTAGAAGATGCAACTTGGCTGTCAAAAATAGAGGTTGACCGCCTGGGTCTTCCTTTCAAAGATCAAAAGTGAGGATCACTTCTCAATCCACCCCGGGTGTCTGATGCAAGAGCATCCGAGGGCAGCAGAGCAATCTAGCATCAACCAAAATTTTCTAAGTATTTTGCAAAGAAAAATATGTGTCGTGATATCGCGACACAAAAAGTGTCGCGATATCGTGACCAAAACAGAAGATAGGGAAGCGGCGGACAGAATGTCACGATTTTGCGACATGTCACGATTTCGCGACATGTCGTGAAATCGTGACCAAAGTAGGGAAGCAAAGGCGCGGAGGACCGAAGGTCACAAAATCGTGACATGTCATGATTTCACGACCAAAGCAGGGAAGCAAAGGCACGGAGGACCGAAGGTCGCAAAATCGCGACATGTCACGATTTCGTGACCAACGCAGGGAGCAAAGGCGCGAAGGACCGAAGGTCGCGAAATCGTGACACGTCACGATTTTACGACCAACGCAGGGAGCAAAGACGCGGAGGACGAAAGGTCATGAAATCATGACATGTCATGATTTTGCAATTGAAACTGAAGAACAGAGGCGCGATTGAAAAACGATGCGATATCATGACAGGTCACGATATCGCGGCCAAACAAAAGCGAGAAGGCATGGAGGAAGGAACGTCACGATATCGCGACATGTCGCGATATCACGACCGAAATAGGAGAGAGAAGGCACCGAGAGGAATTATCGTGATATCGTGACATGTCGTGATATCACGACCAAAAGAAAAACATGCACTCCAGGCTTTCATAAAAGCGTCCCTTCATGCACGGCAAGTTAGCGGTAGTGAAGCAGCAGTTTCAGGGGAAGATTCCAACAGGCATGTTGGCCACTCGCACAGGATATCTAGAGATGCATTTATAGCAACTAACAGCAAGCAGCAGATCGAGAAGAAGATTCCATTGGGGTATGGCAGCCAGTCACGCACCTCACCCAGAGTCTCATCAATGCAACTTTCCAATATTGTTCCAAGTGGCAATTGCAGATCGTGGGAAGTTTGAAAACACAGAGGATCGGGACCTCGATAAAAACCCAAGGATTGTAATGAGAAGGGGTTGGCAAAATGGCAGATTGTTGTATATTCTTTGTAAAATTCTTTCGAAGCTATTGGATAAGAAATTTGGCTCTTGTTACTTTGTTTCCTATCTTGAATTTAGATCTGTTCTCCACCACAAAGTTAAATGTGAGCTAACGAAGATTAGGGTTTGCAGTCGACAAAGTTTAGGGTTGTGCAACCGACTAAAGATCAGGGTTACAACCGCCTAATATTAGGGTTTTGATCTTGAAAGTGTTATTATAAAAGGCAAACTATTTTGAAGAGTTTGTGTGTTAGTTACGACGTTCGTAAATGAAGCACAGAGTGAGAAGTTGAATCGTCGAGATCAGAGTGCAAAATTTGATCGAAGTGCGTAGAGTGTGTGAAGACAGTGCAGAGTGTGTGTAGAGAGACAACTGAGATAAGACGAAGAGTGACTGTAAGAGCATAGAAGATGTGTATGTTTCTTGAGCAGATTTGGACAGGTCCTAGCAGAGGACTTGTGAGCTGAGTTTGATAGTTCTATTAGAGAACTTGAGGACAGAGGTGCATTGGTTCTATGATAAGAACCTGAGGATAGATTTGGCAAGTCTTTGAGAAGGCTTGTATACAGAGGATTGATTTGTTCAAGAGTTGGACAGATCTAACAAATAGAGGAAGACTTGTGCTAGATCGACTGACTGTGTTTGGTACAGGTTGTTGAGCTACTAAGTACATGATCATTGAAGACAGGAGGTCTTCGATGGAAAGGAGTTCCACATGCTGGAAAGAGGTAGAGGTAGTTGATCTTCTAAGGGATCATTTCTAGAGCAAAGGGGAAGGTATCTCCTTTGAGCAGAGGCTCATAAATTTTTATTAGGGGAAGGTATCTCCTTTGGGCCGAGGCTCATAAACATTGTATTTGGGAAGGATTCCCAAAGAACTTTGAGATAATTTTTAGAGAAAAGTTTTTGTGGATGTAGCCCAACCATTTTGGGTGAACCACGTTAAAAATGGGTCTTCAATGTGTGATGCTTTCTGTCTTGATTAATGTTGTGTTGATGCCACTGCTATCTAAAGTTAAAATTATTAATTGGTTAAGTCTTATACTGTTCACCCCCCCCCTCTCAGTATAAGCTTGTGTTCTTCAAATTCATTGCTTAATATCACCATTTAGAGTTAGTTAACAATGATGACATTTTCTAGAGAATATTAAACCAAATTTTCTTGCTTAATAATCAACCCTTTAACCTTTCTTTGCGATGAAACTTTTCTTATCAAATAGAACCCCAACCAAAGATATTATTAAAAAGCAATCAAGTTTCATAAAAAATTAAGCTATCACAAAGCATACTCATCCACAAAGTAAAGGAATCAAGCAATGATCACACACCTAGAATGATCTACTACGTCTATTTGTTGGTCACATATGTAGAAAACCTTTTAGTAACTTCAAGGTTACCAACGTCTGCCCTATCAAATCCATTTTTATTAACTTCTCTATCGATGTTTTCCATATGCAATTCATGATATGCAACTACATGAAAGGGTATTCATCCATGTTATCTTGAGTTGTTTGATGAACAATTCATCATCATCATTTCTCTTTTCTTATGGCATCTCATTCTTGGTGGTTGATCCTTTCTTCCACCCATGAGATTAATTGTTCCTACAAATGTGCAAATCTATTAGCAACATCATATTCTTACATAAAATAATTTTTTACAATAACTAATCATCATATAGCCATACAATTCATCATTAAAATAGCATATCAATTCATAAGTCCATCATATGAATAAGTTTACCAAGGGAGGGTCATGACATACTACCCCCTTAGGCTAAATATAGTCCTTTGTGTTTCATCAATATCCTGTAATTAAAACCAAAATTACATTTCATTCTCAAATAAAAAGGGAAAGTGTCTCTACATATCAACCACTTTCTCCCAAGTGGTATTTCTCTCATAATAGCATTCCTACTAGACCTTGCACTATTCTAGAGTTCGGTTCCTCATCATTTTGGAATGGAACTCTAGAATCTTCATAGGTTTCACCTCAATCATTGAGGGGTTGGCTATCTACAAGTTAGAAATATTCCATACATGGTTAGGATCCGTAATATATTTCCTAAGTAGGGATACATGGAAAGTGTCATGAAGGCAAAACAATAGGTTACAAGACTTGTCTTCTCAATAATTTCAAAGGACCCAACATATTTGGGATCCAACTTAGTAGATTTTATGACACTTTTCTTGGAATTTACCCTTAAGAATACTTTATCTCCCAAATAGAACTTTTGAGGTGATCTCTTAAGATCGGCATAACTTTTTTGATTATCGGTAGCTTCCTTAAGCCTCTACTTTATTATCCATATATGGAACCACATATGACATGATACCTAATCGATCCTTCAAATTATCCCAAGAGAGAGGTATTCTATATTTCCTACCATACAAGGCTTCAAACGAGGCCATACCCAAGGAAGAATGATGTCCATTATTGTAAGAAAATCCTACCAAATGCAAAAGGTATCCCCAATGATATTTTTGGTCCATGCAGTACACACAAAGCATGTCTTCGAAGACTTGGTTTACCCTCTCTATTTGACCATTTTTTTCTATATGGTATGCAAAACTTAATTTTAATTTCATGCCAACCGCATGGTGAAGAGCTTTCCAAAATGCAATCTAGGATTTCTCTTTGAGATAATCACTTCAGGAAATACATGTAACCTAAATATCTCTTTGGAAAATCTATTAGCCACGACTAGAGCATCATCTTTTATGATCCTTGGTATAAAGTGTGCAACCTTGGTCAGCTTGTACACCACCACAAGAATTGTGTCATGTTGGTACCTATTCTTAGCCAATCCCATAATAAAGGCCATCGATATGACCTACTATTTTTGCATAGGTATATCTTGTTGGATGCCTATGCTCAATTTTTACTTGCTGGCACTTCATGCATCTAGTAACGAATTCGGTGATATACTTCTTCATACCTGACTAGAAGAAGGTATTTTTTATATTCTCCCTCATATTAGCCCCTCCAATATGAGCAGAGTAAGGATATTTATGCACCTCTTGCATAATCAATCCCCTTAAATCACCATTCTTAGGTATGAAAACTCTGTCTTTGAAACACAAAAGCCCATATTTTATGTTGAAATATTTATTTTATCTATTTTTATCACCATATTTTCCCATATATCATTGCAATATATATCTTGTGCCTACACCTTCCTAACTTGGTCTATCAAGTCTATATGACTACAGCTTAGTGCATTTATATGTCTTTTTCTACTCAAGGTGTCAACAACCTTATTCTCTTTTCCTTTGATATATTATATACCAAAGTCATATTTAGCTAAGAACTCAATCCACCTTCTATGTCTAGCATTCAACATAGGTTGAGTAAAGATATACTTCAAGCTTTGATGATCGGTTCATAGCTCAAAAGGTTTTCCTAGCAGATAGTGCTACCACATCTTGAGTGCATGCACAACTACTACTAGCTCCAAATCATGTGTGGCATAATTCACCTCATGCTTCTTGAGTTTCCTTGATTCGTATGCCACTACCGATTCATCTTGGAAGAGCACTCCTCCTAACCCTTCTAGTGATGCATCAGTACAAACTAAATAGTTCCCCTAAGGATACAAAATTTTTAGTATAGGTATGGTAGTCAGTTTTTGCTTAAGTAACTCAAAAGTAGCTTCACACTTATCTGTCCATTTAAATTTATTTCCTTTCCTTTGAATATTGGTTATCATATAGGTGATCTTAGAGTAGTCCATAATATCCTATAATGCCCATAAATTATCCTATAATATCTTGTAATGCCCATGAAGCTATGAAATTTAGACACATTAGCAAGTTGTGGTCAACTCAAAATGGTCGCAATCTTCTTAGGATCTACTACAATTCCTTCTACAAGATGATATTCCCTAGATATTGTACCTCTAGGACATAAAAATCACATTTCAACAAATTGCCATAGAGTTGGTTCTTCCTTAACATCTCAAGCACTATCCTCAAGTGCTTGTCATGGTCTTCCTTAGTCTTAGAATATATCAGTATATCATCTAGAAAGATCAATACAAATCTATCCAACTACTTCCTAAATACATAGTTCATTAGATTCATGAAATTTTTTGGTATGTTGGTCAATCCAAAAGGCAACACTGTGAACTCATAATGCCCATACCGGGTCTTGAAAGTAGTTTTATGAGTGTCCTCCTCATGAATTCTCAACTTGTGATAGCTTTATTTTAGGCCAATATTAGAAAATATTGTTGCATCCTTCAATTGATCAAAGAAATATTTTATCCTAGGCAAGGTATACCTATTTTTTATGGTCACTTTATTTAACATTCGATAGTCAATGCACAATATAAGCGATTCATCTTTCTTTTTGATAAAAATGATAGGTGCACCCCAAGGTGATACACTGGGTTTGATCAACCCCTTCTCTAGAAACCCTTGAATTTGTACTTTCAACTCCTAAATTTTGATAGGATTCATCCTATATGGATTTCTATGAATAGGTTCCATTCTTGGCATTAATTCAATGGTAAAATTGAACTCTGTTGTCTTTGAGGCTAAGAAGTATTATTGTCATTATCTTTATTTTAGAATTTCTTCTTGAAACTCCCCTATTTTTTTTGTTGTTCTTTATTTTGAACTTTGGGTTGGTCTTACTTTTCTTATTTTGTTCATGTTCCCACTTTAAGAAACTAGCACTCTACCTTTTTCGCAGTGCTTGTCGATTTGCTTCGACTAGGTTAGCATAGTTGAAGTGAGGTTTGCTAGGCTAAATTAGTTTCTACTTGCTTCGCCATATCATGCACCTTCTATAGCGTATCTGGTTGGAGCATATTGACCTCAAATCTGATCTTAGGGTCCAATCCTATGATAAATTTGTGCACCTTCATTTTCTCATCTATCTCATAAGCTAGCACATATTTAAGTAGCTTTACAAAATTTTGGTGGTACACCTCCATAGTCTTTGTCCCCTGGTGGAGCATAGTAAATTCCTCAAATCTCTTTGAATAGTACTATTCGGTGATGAATATTTTTTGAAAATCTAAGACAAAGCCTTCCCATTTCAAATTTATGGCCTTAATATTTTGGCCAGTTTTGAATGTATTCCACCACTCTAACCCAGTTTCTTGTAAATGCAGTGTAGCCCACACCATCCGGGTCACCAATGAAAGGTTTTTAATTGAGAAGTAATTTTCCAACTTAGCTTCGATTGATTATCCTCCTCCTTTTCCAGTAAAAATGGTGGTCTTTACCTTCTTCATCTCTTAGGCCAACTCTACCTCAACTAGAGCTTTGGTCACTTGTTCCTCTATAGTAGGGTCCTATTCTTGTCTAACCTTGGAATCCTTGTTCTATGAGTTTTGATTCACTATTGACTCTAGTAGTTGTCTTTGTTGGTTCATTTGAGCTCATTGTTGTTCCAACTATTCTTGCAACAATGAAACTATAGCTATGAGGTTTTCCACCTCCTTGTTTGAGTTTCTCAAACTCTCACCCAAAGGTATTTCCTCAGTGCTATTCCATCTAGGTTCCCTTGATGGTATGGAAGATCCTCTTCTTCCTCTTCTTAGTCTTGGTGCCATCTTCCTGGTCACACAAAATACTTCAGTTAGGTTGCAATTCAATCCTTCGAATTGTACTTCTAACTAAAATCTAAGTACATCCCTTGTAGTACTATCCCCGACATAGTATCATCCACTAATCAGTTCATTGGTATTGGTAAGATGATTAGCTCACTCCACTGATGCTTCTGGTCCTACAACCTAAAGCTTTGATACCAAGTGTAACAACCCTAAAACTTACCCATCCCAAGTAAGAACTTTTTATTTTATAAAGAAGGAAAGACATGGTTCACTAAGATGTTTCCACAACAGGATTTATAACTCCATAGGGCTTAACCACATTTTGAGCCTTACAACACTGCAGATGTCACTCGAGTGGATAGGAGAGGCCAAGCTCCCATAAATAATTTGGGGTTTACCTTGTATACCTTCATAGTATGAAGGATGCCTTTGTATGGTTTTCCCATTCCCATGCACTCTCTGTGAATGCAGGTCAACTTAACCATAGCATTGGATAAACCCTATCTCAGTCCTTTGAGACCAAGGGATGCTTTATTCCAAGAGTCATCATAAGTCCTTCTATGATATCTCATCTAGCATAATGCCCTTATACCTAGTTGTTTACACCTCCACGGTGAAACACTAGACTTCCAGTGCTTAGTATTTCCATCTCCTCGATGAAATATCTAAGGTGATTTCTACTCCACATAGATAGACTCACATGGAACCTATAGGCCATTCTGCCTTGGTTACCATCACTAAATCCATCATGTCAATGAGTTCCAATCCTCCATGGATGAGTAGGAGATTCAGGTTAAACCACCCAAACCCCCATTTCAAAGACTCACCATCTTATGAAAACTCCTCAAAATTCCTTTATTGAGTAGTACTCACTGCATGCTCCCTAAGAGTTACACCATTGTAACTTCTTTAGGTAAGTTGTGTCTTTTTAGGTTTATCTATAAGGAAAAGCTAGGTTCACCCTCCCAAACTTATTCCTATAACCAGAATGGAACATAAATCAACTCATACTTTTTTTTCCATAACAAACCAAGTTTTCCTTCATAATCATTATTGCTTATATCCAATATAAACCATCTTATTCCTTTAGATGCATTAAAAGTAGTCAAGCATACTACTTGAAATAAAAGGTCTTTACTTTCAAATTGCACAAAGCAAGATAAAAACCAAATAACATTTCATTTTGCTCCATTGTAAATCATACATCATCTAATATAATATTCATTCATCATATCTTTAAAGCAATACATCATGATTAGATTTACATTCAAGAACAACTCTAATTCTTTGTAAACCACCATCTACTATCATTCATTAATGATAACCAAGAATTCATTTCATTTAGAACTACATAGATGGAACTTTTAGAGGTAATTAAATCATATAAAAATATTACAAATCATAGGCCATATTTTTGACCTTTGCCATTACAATATTCTTTGAATCTCAAATAAAATAATTACATCATCTTAACCACACATGATCCTTCCTTGAATTAAACCATACTTGCTAATCTTCACAAGCTTACACCGAGGTTTGAGACTTGATAAGGGATCAAAACAACTTTCTAACATGATAGTGCATACCCTACATGCATGCTATTTTATTTCAATGCATCACAACAAATGCAAAGAGTTCAACCATTTCCTACTTTACATTTACCTTTCTTTAAGATGCATAAGTAACAGATTCTTTTCAACATAATATCAAATTATCACCTCAAACAGAAACCCCATAATTTCTTTTCACGCAAGGGTTCCACACCCAAGTATTTTAGATTTTTCATATATATATATATGAAAATAAAAACCAGATCTAAACAAAATATAAAGAAAGCCCATACTTTCTCTATCCCAGGGTTAGATTCCACATCCAACCTTAATCTGTTGTTGTCTTTCTTTTCAGTTATTCAATAATAAATTTAACAAAACACAACAATGTTTAACATAAGAAATAGATTTTAGAAAGTATTAATTAACAAAATAATTATCCTTTTGTACTATTCCATTCCCTATTCTATCAAAGCCATAATTTCTTTATTTAATTAACATTGGTAAAAGATAGAGCTAAGCATTACTCAAAGTTAAATACCCAGGTTGAGCGCTTTCAGGTTTAACCCAACATAAGCATAAACAACCATCATGAAGCCCAACCAAATAATTATAACTCAAAAACCATCTATGCAAACTAAATATGAACCAAGCATGACTCAGAATAATTCTAAGAAAATTACGCAACACAAAGCAATGTCACTCCTGGTTAGAACCAAAACATACCACACACAATGCTAAGGCACTGACTACAAGGCAAATAGTTTGCAATACCTAGGCATAACAAGAGAGCAAGGTAAATAAACAACTTTCAAACCTTACTAACGACCAAGGTAGTAAAAATTAAAAGACTCAAGCATAAGGTTGAACGACTTGCTCAAGGTCAGTGTTTACTAAGCATAGTACTCCATAAACAAGAGCACCATCATTTCATCCCTAGCCATATGAACCAGGCATAATAACACAAGCCTAGATAATATTTAAAATATAGCACCGATCTAAAACATGCACACCTAAAAGATAATTCAAAAATGGAAGAACTTAACACAGACTTATGAAAGAGGAAAAGTAAGCTGCAACCTACATTGGCATGCATAGCTACCAAAAGAAAAATCCAATAAAAAGCCACCATGACATTTCAAACCAGAGCATTGGGACTATGTTCACCATCAACGAAGTCAAAGAAAAAATATTGCAGGCTCTAAGTTTTCAAATAAACAACAAGAAGGGTGCTCTCAATATTACCTTAGACTCCTACACTATCAAACGCAAGCTCCCAAGAGGTCAATCCTCCTCGCATGACGTGCTCTCTTTCCATTGTGTCATCCTCTCCCCAAATCCTCAGCTCCTTTCTCTTTTTTTTAAACCACCATCCAAGAACATCCACCAAGAATACCTTTTCACTCCCATCATCCCATTCTCCTAGGGTGTCTTCATGGGTTGTGCATATTCTCAACTAACCATTATGCACTCCCCCCATTCGGAGCATGAAGGAGTATCATCAACCAACAAGCAATAATATTCCAAAACTCTTTTCATAGACATAGTAAAATATTTAAATAATAATTTTGATTGCTAGCTAAGTAAACAAATTTTTTTTGGTAGGTTAAAATTTCATTAAAAAGGAGTTTTGAAAGGGCCCCAAAACCTTTTTACAATAGGTCACAAGACCAAATACAAGGCCATAGGCTAGGATTAAGGATAGGCCCAAGTATAGGCCAAAGGAAAGCCTATAAAATTCCACCCAACAAAAAAATTGAAAATCCCACCCAACGGGAAAATTGAAAATTGAAAATCTCACCCAACAGGAAATTTGAAAAATCTCGCCCAACAAGAAAATTGAAAATCCTGCCTAAAGCAAGAAAAATGAAATTCCTGCCTATGCAGGAAGAGTACAAATTGAAAAATCCCACACAAGGGAAAACCAGAAATCGGTATCCCACCAAGGAAAATTTGAAAAACAAAACTACCAAGCATGATGACCATCTTGAATAGCTGGATGGAGTAGAGGAGGCATTGATATGGATCATCCTATACAGGGAAGGCTGAGATAAACATAATGACACTAAAAACTAGACTATAACAGCATCCCACGTAGGCTTGGAAAATGAAGCAGCAAAACTAAGGATTTCCATAGGCCACAAAATCCCCTTGCATGTGAGGTTAAACAACTCAAAAACCAAAGGAAATAGAGGAATCAGTAGAGGTAGTAGGAAGATCCTAAGGACATGAGCTAAAGGAGCCATAGGTAAATATGTTGCACAGAGCCCTTCTCAAACCAAAAAATATAGCAAGAAACCCAATACAGCCTCCAAATCTACCATCGAACAGCTTCAGGAAACCAAAAAAGGAAGACCAATGGGAACTCAGCAACCAAAAAAATAGAGGCCTCCCCAAGCCAAGAAAAATGTTGAGAACCCACCAAGTAGACCAGATTCAGGTACCCAAAGAGCATATCCATAGAAAAGAAACACGTGGCCCCCAAAAGCCAAAAAGATACTGTGAAAACCTGCTTAAGAAGCGCTCTCAAAGCCACAATGCACCGTAATCTAATAACCATTGAAACCTGGCTCCAAGAAGAAGCATGCAATAGATATAAGCCATATCTAAGACCAACAGGGAAAAGGCATCCCAAAAGCACCATAGAAAACCCAGGGAGGGACCCAAGGGCATCCCAGAACATAGGCATAGGAAGGAAACCCTCAAAACGACTGGAAAAGGGCAGACAAGCGAAAAAGTGACCTCCCACCCCAAGGAGATATTCTATAACCATAGACATCCAAGAGATAAGGATCCAAGAAGTGCCAAGGAATAGGGATAAATTTGAGCCACACCACGAAGGAAACCTACAAAAAACTAGGACAACCCAAAGAGCAAAAGGGAAAAATCCCTAAAGCACAAAAAATAAACACAGGGATAGACCCAAGGATGTCCCAAAGAGCAAAAGGGAAAAGGAATCCCTGAAGCATAAAAAAATGGTACTGGGATGGACCTAGGGACATAACAGTCCAGAAGCATAGGAAGGAATCCCTTAAACCAATGAGGAAAGGGGAAGACAAGTGGAAAAGAGACCTCCCACCCCAAGGCGATCATCTACAACCACAATCAGCCAAGAGGAGGATCCAAAAAGTGCCAAAGTACTAGGATAGAGCCAAGGGAGGGGGAAGCAAGGAAGCGGATCAGGATATCCCGTGGGATGTCCCCTGCACCCCCCCTTCATGATAGAATTTTTAATGCTTTTGTGAAATGGAGGTTAGCTAAGTAAACAATTTTATTAAAATGTAGTTTAATAGTTAAAACAACCAAGCCTGGAGTCATTAAGTCCTTACTTAATGAGCCTTCCCTTTAAAGAAACACTTTCTTTTTCCAAAGTAAACGGAAACAAGAATCATTAATAAAAGTCATTACTAAGAAAATCCTTAATCATTATTGAATTCAAACAAGAATAATAATCCTTCATTATTAATGTTAAAACAATAATGTCAAACAAAAGATAAATCTTTTATATCTATTTTAAAGCAATAAAATCAACCATAATGATAATAATTCATTGTTTCCAAATTAATATCACCACTTAGAGTTAGTTAACAGTGATGAAATTTTCTAGAGAATATTAAACCAAACCTTCCTGCTTAATAATCAACCCTTTAACCTTTCTTTGTGATGAAACTTTTCTTATCAAATAGAACCCCAACCAAAGAGATATTATTAAAAAGCAATCAAGTTTCATCAAAATTTAAGCTATCACAAAGCATACTCATCCAAAAAGTAAAGGAATCAAGCAATGATCACACACCCAGAATGATCTACTATGTCTATTTGTTGGTCACATATGCAGAATATCTTTTAGTAACTTCAAGGTTACCAACTTCTACCCTATCGACTCCATTGTTATTAACAACTTCCCTATCGATGATATGTTTTCCACATGCAATTCATGATATGCAACTACATGAAAGGGTATTCATCCATGTTACCTTGAGTTATTTGATGAATAATTCATCATCATCATTTCCCTTTTCTTATGGCATCTCTTTCTCGGTGGTTGATCCTTTCTTCCACCCACAAGATTAATTGTTCCTGCAAATGTGTAAATATATTAGTAGCATCATATTCTTACATAAAATAATTGTTTACAACAACTAATCATCATATAGCCATACAATTCATCATTAAAATAGCATATCAATTCATAATTCCATCATATGAATAAGTTTACCAATGGAGGGTCATATCTCAAAAAATCATGCAATCTAATAAATAGGCTTCGTGACATGTTGCTTCGTCGTAGCCAAGGGAAGTAAGGTGTCGTGATTTTGCAACATGTTGCTTCATCGTGACCAAGGGTGGAATGGTGTCATGATTTCATGACATGTTGCTTCGTCATGGCCAAGGGAGGTAATGTATTGCGATTTCATGACATATTGCTTCGTTGCAGCCAAGGGAGGTAAGGTGTCACGATTTTGCGACATGTTGCATCATCGGGGCCAAAGGAGAAAAAGTGTCATGATATCGTGACATGTTGCATCGTCGCGGCCAAAGGAGAAAAAGTGTCATGATATCGCGACATGTTGCATCGTCGCGGCCAAAGGAGAAAAAGTGTCATGATATCGCGACATGTTGCATCGTCGTGAACAAGTAAGAAATGGTGTCGCAATTTCGCGACATGTTGCACCATCACGGCCAAAGGAGAAAAAGTGTCGCGATATCGCGACATGTTGCATCATCGCGGCCAAGGGAGGAAATGTGTCACGATATCGTGACATGTTGCTTCATCGCGGACAAAGGAGAAAAAGTGTCGTGATATCGCGACATGTTTCTTTGTCGCAGCCAAAGGAGAAAATGTGTCGCGATATCGCAACATGTTGCATCATCGCGGCCAAAGTAGAAATGTGTCACGATTTCATGACATGTTGCTTCGTCATGACCAAGAGTGAAATTGTGTCATGATTTCATGACATGTTTCATCGTCGTAGCCAAAGAAAAAAAGTATTGCAATATCGCGACATGGTGCATCATCGCGGCCAAAGGAGAAAAGTGTCGCAATATCGCGACATGTTGCTTCGTCGTAGCCAAAGGAGGAAAATGTCACGATTTCACGACATGTTGCAACATCACGGCCAAGTGAGAAAAAGTGTCGCGATTTCACGACATGTTGCAACATCGTGGCCAAAAGAGAAAAAGTGTCTCGATATCGTGACATGTTGCATTTTTGCAGCCAAAGGAGAAATGTGTCGTGATTTCATGACATGTTGCATTTTCATGGCCAAAGGAGAAAAATGTCGTGATATCATGACATGTTGCTTTTTTGTGGCCAGAGGAGATATGTGTCATGATATCGCGACATGTTGCATTTTTGCGGCCAAAGGAGAAGACGGAAAGTGTGTCGCGATATCGCGACAAGTTGCATCAACAGACCAAACCGATCCCTCTGTTAGCTAGTTATTGGTTTAAGAGATTTGGCTCCATTGCAAATCTTCTTTTACTCTTGTAAGCATGTGTTCTCTCTAATTTCTATTGGGAAGTGTCTCTTCCCAATTTATAATTGATCTTTATTTTAATACAAGTTTTTTCAAATTTTTCAAAAAAAATAAATAGGCTTGAAATAATTGTGTATGTAAATGTTATAGCCTCTGAATGGTTGGGCATATTAGCATTAAAAATAGTTAAATATAATTCCTCTAAACCTTAGAAAATATCAAACCAAAATTTTTAACTTATTGCATTCTACTATGGATACTATTTCCATAGCTATCTATCACTATACAACTAGGTGAATGATTGGATGTCATGTTTTATGATTTTAATTGCTATAAAAAATGGCACGCATGGTAGTTGGGTCTATGTTGGCTTTCAAATAATCTTGGATGGTCATATCATCATTAGTTTTAATAATAGGTATGAATGGTATTTGATCAATGGCTTCCAATCCACATAGATGAGTATAAATTGCGAAATTAAGTAAAGGAATACTAAAAAAAGGAAACAACCTTCAAAATTTTCCAACCTAATAATTGAACCCTATGTATTTTATTATCAAAATAAAGCACCAACCACCATCCCACCAAGCATTTTTGGTTCAAAAACAACACTATTTCATAGACATAGGAACACCATGTTCTAAAAAGATCATATGACAAAAACTTATTATTGGATTGATTTAAACCTAAAATTTAATGAAATAAAAGAATACATTAACATTGTTGTGTCACTCAAAACTTAAAGGATGTATATTTGATAAGAAATATGTCAAGTACTTAAAATAATAAGGAAAAAATACCAATTATATGATCCCTTAAACCTTATGTTAGTAAAACAATTACTTCAGTAATACACCATTGTGCATTTTGATTAGACAAAGGAATTTATTAGAGATAAAATTGACTGCTTTCCATTGAGAAATAGTCCCTCTAGACCATATTGAATGCTTTTACAAAGGAAGCTAGTGTAAATTTAACCAATGATATTTTTTCAAAGAAAATATTCAACACACTTCTTGAAGCTAATATGCCAACACATTATATTGGGATCATCACACTAGGGATTACCCATGGAAAATAGAAGATCTAATAGGACCACAATGAAAATAACTTTTGCTACTAATATCAAATTAGTGACCTTTCTTTAAATAATTCTTGACTTATCCTATCTAACCAACATAATCACAACATATTTTAGAAACTAACATGTCATATTCTTTTAAAAGTGTGATACTCATTTGGAGAATAGGTGATAATAATAATAATAATATATGAGAGCAACAAAATATTTGAAAAATACTTGGTTTTAAACCGATATTCTTTAGCAAATAGATAGTATTTGTTACCACTATTCCATGTTTACCTATAAGGCAAAAAATAAAACCTTTGAATACCTATGGAAGTCATGTTGCATGATCTACTTTCATAAAGAAATGGGATATACTCGAATTCAAGTCTTCCAAAAATGAACAACTCATCTCTAGCATACATATCCAATATGTAAAAATTGCTAGTTAGAGGAAAATTTATCACATCCCATATATAATGATTCATACTCCCAATGAACTTGATCTTGGTGCATATATTTGGCATCAAATTTAATTTTTTTAAATTTAATTTTTTGAGTTCTTCAAGAAAAGTGAAAGGGATTTCCTTCATTTTACACCTTCTATTGCCCAAAAGTAAAAATGTTCTTCTATGTGATTGAGTGATGTTGCTAAGTACAAGCTCTAATATATGTTAAATTTTATAATATTTTTTAGAAATATTTCAAATAATATCATTCACCATAGTCAAATATAAAAGAATAAAAGAGCAAAATAAGAGAGAAAATAGACAAAAATAGTAATATAGATAATTGAAATAAGAAATGTGTAGATGCCTATAGGCATCCATGACATGACATTACACTAACTAATATAGTGGACTAATAACTAGTATATATAATATATACCTAACCCCCAATTATAATTGTATTTTAGCTTACCAACCCAAAACTTGGCTTAAATATTAAATTATGAATACATGGTTAACCATACAAATGGTTTAACTATTATTACTAGGGATGAATTTATCAATTTTTCTCATAGGATTAAATAGATAATGACTATAGGATTACATTACACATACTTGTAGGCTTACATAAAGAGTATTTATAATATTATATCACCACTATTGGTCTTGGCCAATAAGGTTATATTACTAATATTCCAACATGTTAATCTCTTTAGGAATCTCCTCTATGACCAACTTTATCTCAACTAGACATCCATTATTAACACCTATAATATGTGCCATGCATCCTCTAAAGCCATTATTGTATCCATATTAACAACCTAGACATTATTTATTATATGACCTCTACTAATTTTTCAATAATATTTTATCAAACTCTACCTTAGGAATACCATATAGTTGACTTCCACTTCCTATAGTATGCATAGTCTTAATTATCCATCATTAATGAAATTGAATCTAGTAGGTGAGGCTATCTATACCTTCTCTCTAATATCTTCAATCTCATATATATTCAACCAATTAATATTAACATTTTTGCCATTATCCTTAACCATATCATATCAATCAAACATGCAAAAAAATAGAATCCAACATTTAATCTTTAGTTAAACAAACGAAAATCAAGTTATATTTGTCTATCAGGTCTAAATTTCATTCAATCATCAAAAATATTTAGTTTTTCATTTAAAACCCTTTAAAAATAATATTGGTAAAAAATGTGTTCACTCTTTTTATGGAAGTGGTAATTCTTTTGTTAAAGTGTGATGCTTGATGTGAATATTATGTATTCACCTTATGATTACAAAGGCTATAGGAAGTTGGAAAGTAGTTGTAGCTCCCAACCTTGTACATTATTGATTTCACATGTATATATACTTCTATCACATCAATGCAAATGTTAATTGTAGTATGAAAATATATTTTGCATTTCTAACATTTGGTATTAGAGTAGTTTGATATCAAAACAAACCTTCCATTTGTGAAGGTGATCCAATTACTTAGGAGCAAGATACACCTCTCAAAGTTCATGAAAGTGTTCTATTGCTATAGAAACTAGAAAGGAGTAGATGCAAGTTTGAGTGAATAAAAGATTTTGTTGTTTGTAAAATAAAAAATATCTTCTTTTTATTCATGTTTGTATTTGTAGTTTTTGTAGATATTTATTTCATCTCAAAGGAGTTGTAGAACCATCTAAGAAAAAAATAGTTTGTGCTAGAAGATTTGTCATTGTGAAATTGATTGCTACCATCTACAAAAAAATGAAAAAGTTTTTTGGTGCAATAAACATGTCATCTAAATAAAATAAAGAGCCATATAGAGCATTACCCTAGAGTTTGAACATATTGGCAATGATCTTCCATATAAATTTACCACCTAGAAGGGTCATCTAATCATGCCACCTAGAAAATATTACCATCAAAATTTATCATCTAGAAGAGCTATATAAATATATTGTACAAAATGAGCTACCATTTATAAAAATATGTCATGGAACTACCACATAGAGCTACTATCATTAGGAACTATTATATAAAACTACCAAAGAGATCTATATCCGTATACAACTACTTTCATATAAATCTATTAATATATAGAGCTACTATCTATAGCTATTATTGTCTAAAGTTACCATTCAGATCTATTATTTAAAGGTATTATCTAAATCTACTACCATGTGGAGCTTCCATCTAGAGTTGTTGTCATCTAGAGCTATCATATGGAGTTTCTACTATATTGAACTACCATGCATAGCTATTGTCGTATAAAGCTACTACCATATGGATATATTTTCATCTAGAGTTGCCTTCTAGATTTATTGCCATCTAGAGCTATTAGCTGGAGCTACTACTTTCTAAAGCTATAAATAGTCCAAAAATGTAAAGGAGACACTAATATATTCAAATAATAAATATAAAAAAACAAAGCTCCATGGGAAGGCTTTTTGAAACCTTTAAAAACTGTTTTTATTGTTATTATTATTATTGAATGTAGGTGATGAGAGGGTAATTTGGTATTTATATCACCCTAGAATATTAATAGAATATTTCTTGAAGATTCAAGTTGATGGAAAAACTCAAACCCCCATGACTTATTTTCTACTTAGCAATACCTTGTTGTTTTCTCATAGTTAGAGGCATTGATAATTTCATGAGTATATGCTTATATATACTTGTTGGAAAGATAATTTCAATTACATTTTATTGGAAGCATTTATTTATAGATTTGTGAATATTTATAATGGTTACTAATTCCCTAAATATATTATTGTCATATTTATAGTTGCTGAAATGTGACACATATTCTACTTGGAAGATAAAATTGGAGACTCACCTAGAGTTTGAAGACTTAGGTGGAGTGGTATGTGGAATTATACAAACACGTACCACTAACTTAGATGAATAAATAGTTTTTGATAAATCTAAGTAGAAATCCAATTTGATCATCATGTTTACCATATCTAATGAGAACTAGTCATACATTCATGATGTTGTAATCATTAAGGATGCATGGGATGAACTTAGTATGATGTTTGATTCCAAGAACCATAGTTAAATTCTAAACCTATAGAGATAAACATATTTCTTTAAGATGAAGAGTGGTAAGAAGCTAGAATGATTTCTACAAAAAATTGTAAATTTGTAAGCCTAACTACAAGCATTAGCCAAAACCATTATTAATTGTGTGTCTATTCCAACAATACTATGTGCACTCCCACTATCATTCAATTTTTTGGTAATAACTCTAAATATGACAAATCAAAGTTCCATTTTTTATACTCTTGTAAATTTGCTTTAATAGGAGGAAGTGATTTAGGAGATAAAGAATGAAGTTGAATGTGATTTGCTCATGCATCATAAAGGCAAGAATATAATATAGTCAAAGAAAGGTTGTATGTCACAACCTACCCATTGGACTTCCTAGAATACATTAATTGGTCCAAAGTATCAATTAATACTTGAATTTGAACATTGACCAAACCTTACTAATGCTGCCAAGCATTAATAAAAAGGATTTAATTAATACCATGGGATGGTAAATCTTGAATGTCCTATAAAGTCCCTAATAAAAAACTAATTATACTCTACCAAATTAAGTGAGAGAGTTTTGGAAAACGATTGGGATCTTGGTAAGGTTTTGGGGAAAATAAAATAAGACTTTTACAAAAAGATATATTTGGGGAATTATCTTTTATAGAAGTGACTTAATTAGGATACACCTAATTTATTACAATTAGGTGTCCACAAATATTTATCCAATTTTAAATTGGGCCCAAAAAGAAAGGTCATGATTCAATGACAAAAATGTACACATTTGACTAGTGGGTGAACTATTCTACATTTCACATGAATCATTACCAATAGTAAAAATACAGAATTTGCAGTTGCACTAGGGGAAAAGGGAAGATCTAAATTGAACAAGGTACTCTCACCTTACCCTATCTTGTCTTGTCCCTTTTAAATGATAAAATGGAATCTCACTATTTGGATGAACTCCAAAAAGCTTCTCCTTTTAATATTTTATTAATAAATCCACTCTTGCTAACGAGGGAGGAAGAGCTAGAAAAAAATTATAAAAGGAAGGCAAGCAATGGAATGGGGGAGAAAATATTGGGCTTAGGAACCCATGCAGATCAGAAACCAAATAGCCTTGGTAAAGTACCAAGCTTTAGTAGAAAGCATTTTTGATAATATGAGTTATTCTACGAAAATCATATCTTGAGGAGGAGGCAGGAAGCAATGGAGGAAGAAGAATGAAGGTTCAACATTGATGAATGGATTAAGGTAATTAATCAGGTGCTCTCTTTATTTTAATAATATTTTACTTGCCTACACCTTTATATTTATAAGAGCTTCATGATGGCATATTTACATGAGAACTGTATGATGTCATGTTTACATGAGAACTGATGTCGTGTATGTCATCGAGAATATATTTGAATGTTTTATCTCCCTAATACGATCAATATTGATATCCTTAGGAAATAATTATTGATATTCTAATCCAGAGATCAATTTTAAGGCTTGATTATTTATTCTAATTAATGTGTTACCCTTTATATTGGATTGCTAAATCCGAAGGTTCGAGAATCTCGATTGTAGGTGACCTTATCAGGTTATATGTGTTGGAGTATTAAAATAACAATTTTAGCATGGCGTGGGAGGCCATGGGATAGCACCATTTTTGAAGTCTCTAACAGCGAGTCAAACAATCAAACAAACAATATGCAACCTAGCTTTAGTAGTCCCCACAACTACTATGTGGTGGTTATTCTTTTAGGATACAAAGACAATATTGTATAATTGTATTTCCCGCTGCATGATGCATTTAGGATATGTCCCCATGATGTTTAATCATGACCATGGTAATTATCTGACACTCAATGAGCACCAGATTGCTATTGATTGATCTAAGATTCATTTTAGGACATCATCAAATTGTTGGGAATAGATATTAAATTTGTTGAGCATTGCATTGATTCTAGCAAACTATTTTATCGATTGAAACCCTATGCTTGTCTTTATTGATGATGATATTTCCTGTGATTAGTATTTAATATTGACCATGTTATTTTTGAGTCACTCGCTTTAGTGTAATTTGAGTGCAGCCTATGTCTCTACTACCTATTAACTTACTGTATTGATGGGATTTGTGAATTGAAACCTCACCTCTATTAGAAATGTTGTCTACCACCCATGTAGGGATTATTGAATCAAAATATTCATCCCATGAAGCTTCGACCCTTTCTTGGCCTACAAATAATGTTAGACATTGTATCGCTCCAAATTTTTTGCATCCCTACCTTCAGGCTATTGGATCCGCGCCCGAAAGGAGGATGGGAAAAGGATGGTGCGGTACCTCGGACGAGAGGACTTTACGAAGGTCCCGCCTCTCAAGGGAGGTGTATTTTGGTGATTTTTCGATGGATGGTGGGTTCACCAGGAAACATTTGGTGACAGTTTCCATGCCTAGGTTTTTGGAATGTGTTTTGATGAGTTCATTTTATCCTTAAGCATTCATCCTAGGTTTGGCCGAATGAATCTAACTTAATCTATATGAAAATGCAATTTAAATGAATACAAAAAACGAGTAGAAAGCAGAAAACAGAGAATTTGCAGGGAGGCCAATGGAGATTACCCGATCGGGAAGTCCGAAGAATTTTCCGATGCTTGAAGCGATCCGGATCGTCTGGAATTCGACGTAATCGCCTGTAATCTGACAGAATCGTCCGAATCTGACAGATTCGGACGAGACTGACAGAATCGTCTGAAATCTGATGAATTCGTCAAACGAATTCGTCAGACGAATTCGTCAGAGACCTACAAAACAGAGAACAGATGCCAAATACAAGAATTTCTATTGTGCAAACAAAGGCAAAATATGCCAAATAATAAACTGAATACTGAACAAAGTTTAAAAACAGAAATTAAAGTAAATTACTGTACTTTAATGGCAGATTATGAGCTTAACATGTAATCTAGACTAGATGGGTGAACTCTAGATGCAAAATAGGATAAAAACTAAATAGATCATCTAATTTGTAAAACAAAATAACTGAGGCAAAGTTAAGAAAAGCAAACTCCAGGCACCGATTGCCTCGATGTGGACAGCAGTCGAGATCATCTCGCATTAGTACGAAATCGTCTCGAATTTGACAAGATCGCCTTCGATCTTGACAGGTTCGTCGGCGGCGATGGGTGCTGGCTCCGATTGAAAATCAGTGGTGTACCTGCATAAAACTGCTATAGGACTAGTGCAAAAATAAGATTAAGGTGTTTTAGTGCAGAGGGATTCAACTTGCAGATAAAATTCAGCCAGGGGTTAGGGAGGGAAAATCTTAGAGTTTAAATAGGCTTAGGGAGAGTTTTTGGGAGGTTGGAGATCTTCCCAATTTGGGAGATCTCCAACGGGGGAGGGTCCCAACGGCGCAGACACGCTTCTGCCCGGATTGGAGACCCGTTGGAACGGATTCCAACTATGCAAATTTAGTTTTGCGACAAAATCGTCTGGACGTTCTAGTCTAGACGAAATCATCAAATCTAGGGTGATATCGTCTGATCGGCGACGATATCGTCCAATGGTCAAAACAACCTCTAAAAATGGTGTGGAAAAAGGGGAAACGGGTTTCTCGGCGGTTAACGGGTGGTTTGGGAGGTTAAATTTGAATTTAAATTTATTTACTAAGGTGAATGTAATTATTCCAATTTGACTGCGCCAATTTTAGGGTGCTACATTTTGCCCCCTCTTTAGCGAATTTTTTGAAGAAAATGCGTTAAAGAAGAGTTCTTCTCGATCTACGAGAAAGCAAAAATAATTCCCATTTTTAGGCGACGATTCTTGGTCGAATCGTACGACAGCTTACTATGGTGCCCCCTCCGTTTTTTTACCCAAATCGAACGTTTGAGGTAAAAACACGAAAAAGCAAAAAATTATTGTTGAATAAAATTAAGAAAAATAGGGTAAAACCCTAATTCATTGTTACTGTTCATTTTACTATTTTTAGAGCTCTGGAGCAAAAAATGGTTGAGACAGTGCACAGATCTGCAGAGGTCCGACGCGGTCTATGGGTAAGGGTCTAAACTCAATTTAGATTGATTTAAGTTGCTTTTACATGCTTTCTAGATGAATTTTTAAGTGAATTTGAAGCATCGCGGCCGTTTTTGTCCGTCGACGTCTCCAGGATGAAATCGTCCCGATTTCGTCGAAATCGTCTCAATTTCGACAATTTCACCCGAGGGCAAAATCGTCGAAAGGGAGACGATTTCATCAAATTAGAGACGATTTCGAACTACGAAATCGAAGACGATCGTGCTCAAATTGGGGACGATATCGTCCAATAGTGGGCGATATCATCAATTACATGAAATTGAACTTTAAGTTGCATTATTAATTACTGGAATTTATTGATTAATTATTGTTTGTTGTTTTGTTGTTTATGTTTGCAGAGAGGATTACTAAAAAGCAGAGAGTGGAAATACGGCGGATTGAGACGACTTGGTCGCTCTCACCCAGGCAGAGTGGGATCTGCTGGCATAGGCCGGATTGCAGCATGTGGCAGAGATGCCGCAAGTTTCCACAGACATGGGGCTACTAATAGCCCTAGCAGAGAGATGGTATCCGGGGTCTTCATGTTTTCGGTTACCGATAGGGGAGATGACTCCCACACTGGAGGATGTATGGAGGATTTTGAGAATCCCCATACAAGGATGGATGATCACACCGACGGCCAATCAGGGCCACGCGATGGGACGGCTGTGTGGTGACCCGAGCTTCGCCTTGGAGAAGGGTGGAGTTAATATCGAGGCACTACACCAGATGCCTGGGGCATCTAGACTCACACGGGTTCTGGCTGGAGTAGTTGGTGGACTTCTGCTATGCCACCAGAGCGGGTGCAGGGTGCCGTGGATGTTGGCAGATGTGATCTATGACATGCGAGACCACGGCTACAGGTTCTCATGGGGTAGCTTTGTACTATGTCGATTGTACAGGATCCTTTACGAGGTCGTGTACAAGGGCGGTCGATGTCTGGTTATGACATCGTTACTACAGGTTTGGTGCTGGGAGCACATTACGGTGCGGAGGCCGGTAGGGCCTCCACTGACAGGGGTAGATGGGGAGAGGCCCCGAGTCTTCTACTGGTGGCTCCGAAGAGGAGCACAGCGACGGATAGACCTTTCGGTGTCCCAGAGACTACTGGATGACCTTGTCTCGGACCAGATCACCTGGAGGCCATGGAGGCAGCATCCAGGGTGGGCAGAGGACGGACAGGATCTGGCTCGCATCGAGCAAGTCTCGCCGGCCGAGGATGGAGAGGGGAGAGGTGGAGCTCCATCGCTACGATCGAGTTTTGCGATAGTTCGGTCTATGACGAGGGGATCCCGTCTCTCGGAGATTATGATTTTTCTCAGACCGTCCAGGATAACACCACTGTTAGCGGGGCTCCAGACATGCAGCGATTCTGGAGCCAGGACTCAGATGATGCCCCCATTTAGCCAGTGTATGGGGACGACGCAGGAGTAGCCAATGGCTATGATGCCTAGTATGCAAGCATCCGCCCTCCTCGGATGACGAGGGCACAGGGTTCGATCCACATAGTTGTGCGTTAGATAGGGAGGCGGTGCCAGGCGGCGATAGAGGCAGCCTAGGGTCACGGCAGGAGAGAGCAGAGGAGGCCACAGGCACAGGAGTGGCCACGACAGAGAGAGAGGGAGAGGAGGGAGGCGAGACCCCCATCTCCATAGAGGCCACCATCGCCTTATAAGGGCAAAGGCATGGATACAGGAGAGAGTAGCGAGATGGCTACTCTCTGGGCAGAGAGAGATCGTCTACAGACTCAAGTGCAGACACTACAGGATGTGGCCGCACAACACCAGGCTGAGGTGTCGCAGCTACGAGACAAGAATGCACATCTCAGGGCACGGGGTGGAGGGGTGAGCACTCAGGAGCTGCTGCAGTCGGTTTCTCAGATCGCATTCTATCAGGCTCTATACTACCAGGCGGTGCTGGAGGGCCATAGGGTACAGCTATCAGCTACCATAGCAGATCTGATCAGGACAGGGTCATCGAGGAGCTCATCCCAATCGACGACAAGGACTCGCAGTACCACACATACTGTGATGGGACCACCTCATCCTCCGTAGGGCGGTGGAGGAGATGAGGCTGAGAGCTCTAGGGGCTCTCGAGACACTGCTCGGAGGACACTTGATTGAGTATGCCAAGATATCGATTGTGGCATACCAATCTATCTGATATGATGTACATATATATTTTTGAGATATATATATAGATGAGATATTTTTGGTCATATGACTTATGTTATGAGTATATTGATGATGCTTTGATTGATTGATTTTGATAATGCTTGTAATTATGTTGTTGAAAAAGAATTTATACCTTTTGATGTCATGCTGTAATATTGATGAAATAATCTGATGTAACAAATTGGTTGTTTGTGATGCAATGATTTGATAAAAGAAAAAGGGGAATTTTAACAATAATTTCAAAGGACATTGTCGCTATTATAGACCATTTCATGGAGTCGCTGCTCACTCGATCGTCAAGCTAATCCCATTTATAGAAATATTGTGAAAAGTGAAAGAGTGCTTAAGAGACTGTCTTAAGACTTTGTTGTGATGATGCAAATGATGATGATGATGATGGTTTGTTTTCAGATTTCCATAAAAATATTATGCATGAAATATTTGTAAAAAATGATTTTTGCTAGGCATAAATTCCTAAGTGTGATAAAATTGTTGAATAATTCCTTAGGAATTATACCGTCATCGCAAAATTGGAGGTTGAAATAATGACATGAAATAATGAAAATGTGCATTCTTTTGAAAAGCAAAATTTGTGTAATAAAATGAAGTCATATGGTTTTTTATGAGTTTTGATAAATGGGGGAATAAAAATTGTTACAATGGTTTGCGCTAGGCATAGAATATGTAGGTATAGACTTATACCATCATCGCGAAAATCAAAGAAAATAGATAGTTTTATTGCATGATTGATTATTGATGAACATAAAATATGATAATGAGGACTTGCGCTAGGCATAAAATTCCAATTTGGTTGTGGAACTATACCATCGTCGCGAAAGTCAATCAGATATATATGTATATGTTTTGATTTGAAAGAAATTTGTGATTTTTCTATTATATAGTTGTCTTTTAAAAAATAATTGTACTTGATTATTCCAAACAAGTTGCAAAAATAATATTTCAAAGTATTTTGAAGACAAAAATTATATTTATAAGGAATCCCATGTGCATATGTGAATTCATTTCCAATCTTGATTTATCATAATGATAGACAAAATCTCCCAAATACAAATATGTGTGCAATTGTATTGTTCATTTACCAGGTTTGAGCAAGATACTATGATACAAGTGATTTGAAGAAACCAAATAAGTGTTCATTAACCATGATGTAGATGCATATAACCATATTAGACTACTATGTAGATTGGATTATCAAGAGCTAGCTAATCCATAAGCGGACATAGGTCCGTACAAAAGAAGGTCGCTAATGTGACAGACATATCGCCACGCTAGGAGTTACCCAAGGCCAAGTAGGTTGGGCACAAACCACCTGTTATGGGGCTTACCTCACAGTTTTTGAATAATTGAGAATTCCAGGGATTCAAGCTCATCAACCCTTCTTTTCTTTTCAAAGGGTAAGGAAAGGGATTTTATTGCTTTCTTGCTTTTGCTTTTTGTATTTCTTTTGCTTGATAATGCTTGGAATATTGCTGAAATAACATTTTTCTTTTCTCTTTTTCTTGAATTTTTTTTTTTCTTTTTCTTTTTCTTTGCTAGGGATACTTGCTCAGATTAGCTGTAGAGCAAGGGATTTTTATTCTAGGTAGGGGTGAGCTTGTCCTTTTGCCAATTCTCAAAGATTCTAGACCATGTGCATGATAGGATAGCAGGGGAAACTTTTCACCCAATAAATCGGTTCTACTATGTAGCAAAACATGGAAATTACAAATATAATCATTTTATTGTGAAA
This sequence comes from Wollemia nobilis, assembly GCA_028583015.1. NCBI lineage: Eukaryota > Viridiplantae > Streptophyta > Pinopsida > Araucariales > Araucariaceae > Wollemia > Wollemia nobilis. Next base: position 772,089 of record JAQPPZ010001711.1, on the reverse strand, counting down.
AGATGTGTTTGGTTTAAGTAAATAACAAGATCAATTCTCTATGCTCAAACTTTATTTAATTAAATTTTGTGAACTTTGATATAAGAGAGATTAGTAATCATGCCAGATAAAAGCAAGATATTTATTTTTTTTGTGAGTGTGCAAGTGAGGGATGCCAAATAAATGCTAATTGTATCCAAAATAAGTTGAAACATATAACTGCAATAATTGTAAGAAAATATATATACATGATTTTTTTAGAAGTTGGGAGAATGTTGACTCTCTCTTTCTTCTGTATATTGTTTTGGTTTCGAAAGAGTCAAGCATATAGTTGTTTTTAGGTTTTTATTTATATTTTTGTTTTTGAGCAAAAAGAACTTAACAAGTGCTTTAAATAAATGCAATAGATAGTTTTTGAAGATTTTTGGATGATTATGAATGTTTTTGATGTTTTTGAATTTTTTTTTTTTTTTTTTTTTTATAAATTGAAAGAAATATAAGAGAGTAACTTTGAACAAATATATACATGGATGAAATGACCAAATTTATGCATAGTAACGTTTGAGATGTAAAATATTCATGGGTTCTTTAAGTTCTTTACCATCTAAGGTAGATAATTTATATACTCCTTATTCAAATTTTGCAGTAATGATGTATGGTCCGAGCCAGTTGGGCTCAAATTTACCTTTAAGTTCTTTGGTTGCATTTGTATTTTTTTTATTCTCTTTTAAAACAAGGTCGCCAATCTCAAAGGATCGATGACGAACTTTCTTATTATATGCTCTTTTAAGCTTGTTTTGGTATGCACGGAGATGCTCCAAAGCATTGATGCATTTTTCATCTAAGAGTTCCAGTTGACTGAGTCTGCCAGCACGATATTCATCTCCTACTTCGGTATCTTGAAGTAGCAGAGCCAAAGAAGGAACTTCCAATTCAAATGGAAAAACTGCTTCTGCACCATATACCAAAACAAATGGTGAAGTGCTCGTGGGAGTCCGAACACTAGTTCGATAAGCCCACAAGGCTGGATATAATTGAATATGCTAGTCACGGCCAGTTTTATTGACCAATATTTTGAGAATTTTGATTAAAGTTTTGTTTGAAGCTTCTGCTTGACCATTACCCTGAGGATAATAGGGAGTAGACCAACAGTTTTGAATCTTGTATTTTTGGCATAATTTTTTAACATCTTTATTTTTGAAAGGAGTTCCATTATCAGAGATGAGATTGGCAGGAATTCCAAACCTACAAATGATTTGATTAAAAATGAACTTAGAGACCTGTGAACCAGTGCAGGAAGCTAAAGGCATAGCTTCAACCCATTTTGTGAAATACTCAGTGGCGGTTATGATGAACTTGTGTCCATCAGAAGACACAGGATTGATTTTACCAATAATATCCAAGCCCCATTTAGAAAAGGGCCAAGGAGACGAAATAGTCTGCAGCTCTTGTGCAGGCGCATGGACAAGGTCAGCATGTTTTTGACACTTGTCGCAATGACGCACATACTCGTGTGCATCCATTTCCATGGTAGGCCAAAAGTATCCTATCCAAAGGAGCTTTTTAGCAATGACACTACCACTAAAGTGTCCTCCACAAGATCCATCGTGGGCTTCACTCAAGGCTGATTTAGATTCTTTGAAATTTAGACATCTCAATAGGATACCTTCAAAATATCTCCTATACAAAGTATTGCCAATTATTACAAATCGACTTGCTCGTCGACGTAATAACCGACGTTGGTTTCTATTATAATTAGTAGGGAAAGTCCCATTTTGGAGGAAATCAAATATGTCTGTATACCAAGGTTCAGGAGTAGTTTCATTGATTAGAAACACATCCAAATGCTCTAAGCATGACTTATTTGAAGCGGGTTCCTAGAGTCGATGAATAATGATAGTGGCATATTCGTCGTCTAACTCCAAGGGCAAGAGAGATGCAGCGGCGGCCATAGCGTCGGCTGCACGGTTGCTAGTCCGAGGAATGGCTTCCAAGGTAACTTGATCAAACAAGGACATTAGTTGTAAAACATAGGCCTTATATGGGCGAAGTTTATCATCTCTGGTCTGATAAACTTCATTAATTTGGTTTATAACCAATTGGGAATCCCCAAAAAATAAGAGGTTTTTAATTTTTAGCGCTAAAGCAACTCGTAATCCAAGGATTAGAGCTTCATACTCAGCAGTATTGTTGGTGCAAGCAAATGTCAGTTTGAAGGACAGAGGAATAAGATGTTTTTGCGAAGATATTAAAATAATACCCGCACCAGCCCCACTCATACATCGGGGTCCATCAAAGTATAAGGACCATTTTTTAGGATGGTCTGCCTCTAATTGAAGGCATTCATCAAGAAACTCGATGATGAGAGGATGAGTAGACTCTAAGGGTGCAGCAGCTAATTGATCTGCTATGATTTGACCCTTAACAGACTTTTGTCCTATGAAGGTGAGATCAAACTCGCTTAGAGCAAGAACCCACTTGGCTGTGCGACCCTATAAATAAGGTCGACTCATGAGATATCTTAAGGGATCATATTTAGCAATGACATACGTTTTTTGGCTAAGCATGTAATGTCGTAATTTTTGCGTAGCAAATACGATTGCTAGACATAACTTCTCTAATGCTGTATAGCGGGTTTCATAACTGACGAAAGTTCGGCTAATGTAATAATTAGCACGTTCTCGCTTTTCATCATCAAGTTGAGCTAACATAGCTCCTAAGGCAGAATCTGAAGCATAAATATATAGAAGAAATGGGCGATCAGATTTAGGCGGTGAAAGCACCGGAGGGTTAAGGAGATAGTGTTTGAGAAGTTCAAAAGCTTCTCTACATTCTGTGTCCCATTTAAAGGGGACGTCCTTCTTAAGGAGCTTAAGAAAGGGACCAGTTTTGTCCGCCAGCTTATCAATGAAGCGACGGATAGCTTGAAGTTTACCTTGTAAACTTCGTAGTTCAGATATATTAGTGGGTGTGGGCATATCTGTGATGGCCGCAATTTTGAGAGGGTCAATTTCGATACCACGTAAATAAACTAAAACCCCTAATAGTTTGCCGAATTTAACTCCGAATATGCATTTTGCTAGATTTAATCGAATGAGATATCCTCGTAATCGATTAAAAACTTTTCTTAAATCATCTAAACGATTATTTTCAATAAGAGAGCGAGCTATAATATCATCTACATAATCATGTAAGATATCATGCATCATATCATGAAAAATGTAGGTCATAGCCCGTTGATAAGTTGCACCGGCTTTCTTTAAGCCAAAGGGCATCACTTTCCAGCAAAAGGTACCCCAGGGGGTAATAAAGGCTATTTTAGCCTGGTCTTCAGGAGTTATCCTAATCTGATTATAACCGGAGAATCCGTCCATTAAGGACATCATCCCACTTTCGGCAGTAAATTCAATGATTTGATCCATATTTGGAAGAGGAAAGTCATCTTTAGGGCATGCAACGTTAATATCTCTAAAATCGGTGCAAACCCTAACTTTGGTAGCTTCTTTCTTAGTGATTGGGAACTACATTTGATATCCATTCAGCATAATCAATAGCTTGTATAAAGATAACATTCAGGAGTTTTTCTAACTCCCCTTTGACTAGCAGAGCCACTTTGGGATGCATTTTTCTAAGTTTTTGTTTAACTAGTTTAGCATCCGGATGGACCACTAGATGGTGCATGATGACAGAAGGGTCTAGACCTGGCATATCTTCATATGTCCAAGCGAAGACATCTTCGTACTATTTAAGGAATGCAATGTATTGTTCTTGTTTGTCTTGACTTAGTTCTGATCCAATATTGATCATGTGAGGATTGTCCTCAGTTCCAATATTAATTTTAATGACATTTTCTCCTCCATGTGTAGATCTCTTTCAAAATTAGGTGGGGCGGGTGAAACGCCCAACTCTTGTAATTCTTGTAAATTTAATTTAGATAAGTCATCTTGAGGATTAGTGGTCTCAAGCCGAGCTATGGTTGGTATAGAACCATCAAAATAGAATCCATTGTGCAACATCTCTTCAACAGAGACATCATGGAAGATATCTCCTTCCAACTCTTCATTGGGGTCGACAATCATTTCAGGGTAGGCTATGGATAGCATGTTGCATGAAAATGACTGATTTTTAAGAGGCAAATCAACATGCCTATCCAAATAATCTTGATAGCATATGAGATGAGCATCATCCTCAAAAGGAAAGGGTTGTCCTTTACTAGGAAATAAGCCCACACCACAGCAGGCAGGCCACGGTTCTACCTCGAAAGGTTCTTTCATGCCATTTTGGAAAGGTCCTAAGCCTTTCCCTTTATATCCCATTTTAAGCATCATGGGTTTAGCTTTAACATAATCATTGGTAAAATAACAGCGAGCGTATCCCTCATGATGAGTTTTGATATTCCGAGGGATTCTTCCCCAGTCATATCCTTTATAAATGAAGGCACAACTCCCGACTTGGTAAGTACTTCCCAAAGGTTGTGGGAGGCCCAAAGTACGAGGAGTGGATGGCAAATTATTTAAAAGGTTTGAATCTTGCATGAAAGCATTCATTTTTTCTGATATTAAGGTTGTAGATAAATCTGGTAAAAGTTCATCAGAAATGGCATAAGACGTAGAAGGTTTATTACTTATGTCTTGAGATGTGGAAGGTATGATGGATGTGTCTAAAGGTTTTGAATTTATAGGAATAATAGTTGAAGGATTAGTTGTAGATTTGAGATCCTTTTGATATTCTAAAATTTGTTTAGAAGGTTGTTGGTCTATATAGGAAGATGAAGTTAATGAAGGAGGAATAGATGAATTTATGGGTTTATGTTTCACAATTTTAGATGAAAAAGAAGAACTAGAATGTGTGGATGACAGAGCAGGGCAAAATTGCACTCCAACGGGTTCTGCCAAAGCACACATATCAAAAGGTCGAGGGTCACCATGAATAGTGACCAACTGATTTTTAAACTCAAATTTCACACATTGGTGTAAAGTTGACAGGACTGCTCGCATGGCATTAATCCAAGGGCGACCCAAAAGTATATTGTACGATGCTGGGCAATGTACAATAAAAATGGTTGTTTCTAGGGTTCTAGGACCAACTTGTAATGGGAGGGTAATGACTCCACATGTTTCTTGTGTTTCGTCATTAAAAGCTTTGATAATCATATCAGTTTTCTTCATTTCATCACTTCTAAGACCAAATCGTTGGTAGAAGTCAAAGGTGCAAATGTTTAGAGATGAGCCATTATCAATTAGGACTCGTTTGACAGCTACATCTCCAATTAGAGCAATAATGTACAAGGGATTATCCTTGTGTAAACTGTGTTGTGGGATATCTTTATCCTGAAAGTCAATACAATCAATCTCTCAAGTGATGATAGTATTGGCCATAGCTTCAGAGTTGAATGTTTTGAGGTACCATCATTTGGCTCAATGTAAGCATCAACTCATCCCTATGTGTGGGAGAGGATCTTAATAAATCCAAGAGGGAAATTCTGCCGTGGTATTAGACAATTTTTCATTAATGCTGTAAGGGGGTTTAGGTTGAACAATAGGAGCATGATTCCCTTTATTTGGGTTTTTCAAAATGAATGGAGCTGATCCATCATTCTGGTTTGGTTCTTGTTGGGAGTTTTGAGCTTGTTGTCAAGTAACGACTCCGATGGTACCTACAATGTTATAGTGACGACGTTGAAAAGGTCTCGGTTGGGAATTTATGGCTTGTTCATAGGGAAGGACTACATTAGAAGAAGGTCGAGTAGTGACTCTTCTAGGAAATGGTTCTTCTGGAACATTAGCATCTCGTGACGAAGTTGAATAGGATCTGATTCGTTTTCAGAACTATTCGATTGAATAGTGTCTACTTCACTTTCACTATCTGACTCTATATCACTAGAATCAGAAGTTTGAAAATTATGTAAGGGCCTGGTTGTAACCAGGGATAATATTGTGTCAAATTTTTGAGAATCCTAAACAGGTAATTTTTCGCTAATGGTTCCTACATATCGAGTAGGAGTGGGAACATTATGATGTTCGATTTGATTGGCTACCTCTTTACCATGTCTTGGTAAAGGGTGTTGAAATATGTCTAAAGTTTGATTAGCATTCTGATTTTGATTTTGGGGAACAGTATTTTGGGCATTATTAGGAGGGTTTTTTCTAGGTTGGAAGGCTTGCACTTCCATTTCATTATTGTCAATCAAATCTTGTATTTTATGTTTCAATCTCTTACAAGCGTTGGTAGAATGTCTAGGTCCTCTATGAAAGTCACAGTGCAAATCAGCTCTATATCCGGGTATACTTGGGTCAGGTTCCCGGATAGCTGGTAATTGGATTAAACCTCTTTCAAGCAGTTGAGGTAAAATGGTTGACAAAGGTTGGTTTAATCTAGTGAATTCTTGAGGAGGCTTATCAGGAGGTTTCAATATGAATTTTTTTGTTGTCTTTGTTGCATTGACATTAGCAACATTTCTGCTGTCAGTGACTCCATCACCAACAACCTATTTGTTTTTATATTGATTTCTAGATGTTTTCTCATCATCCTTCTTCCTAAGTTGGCCTCTCCTAATGAGGGCATCTTCTACTCTTCGAGCTAAGTCTATATCTTGATCGAAGGTAGTCAAAGTAGCTATTGATAGCTCATAAGAAAGTTGTTCTTGTAAATTATTGATGAAAATGTCTAGCATTTCCCTATAGGGTAGCACAAAGTGTAGTTTTCCTGTAAATTGCCTCCATCTAGCCAAGAAATCAGCAAAACATTCATCTTTATCTTGTTTTAAATTGTATAGGTCTTTAATAGTTACATGTCTCTCGATGTAGGCACTAAATTGATGAACAAATGATTCAACTGTTTCTTCAAAGTTTCTTAAGGAGTGAGTGGGCAATTGATAGTACCACTCTAATGCCATTCCACCTAAACTTTTGGGGAACATTTTTAGTAATAGCAAGTCGTCATGCGAAATTTTGTGGCATGCTATCCTAAACATGCGAAGATGTTCTATGGGATCTTCGGTTCCTTTATATATAGGCAGGACGGGCATGGGAAAATGTTTAGGGTATGGTTGAGCTACCACTATGGGATCCAATGGTTGGCTACAAATCTCTCGATAATTGTACGAGGGACGGTAGGGATCTATCTGGTCCATACGTGAAGCCAATTGTTTCACCATAGCTTCCAAATTACTAGTTTGCCCCCCATATTGATTCGGTAGGGCATTGACATGAGTTTTATGAGCATAGGATGGAAGAACATGTAGATTAGATGCCATGTTACTATTGTGTAAAACTTTAGTAGGAAAAATGTTATGGAGGAATTTTGAAGTTGGATTATGTTGTGTTCCAGATTGTTGAAAATTTGTATTTGGCTTTGTTTTAGATTTCTATTTATTTAAAGCATTTTGCTCAATAGTTTGGCGGAACAAAGTAGTGAAGGGAATTTTCTTTTGTGCAGGAGTGGTTTTAGGTTGAGTAACAGGTTCCTTAGGAGGTTGGGTAACCTTGTTGTTTTAACATGGCTTGGGCTATAGTGACCATATCCGTATTGGATGGTCCACCCTTATCACTCTCTTGATCAACAAAAGATAAAGGATTAGTGTGTATATCAAGCACCCGTTCTATAGCTTCTTGAGCGTCACTAACTTCCCCTCTATCAATAAGGACTGCTACATTAAGGATGTCGATATTCTGATTGAGAAATTTTTGAAAATGTTCTACGTTGTCAAAAGTGATGCCCCCATTGGGAGCTATTCTAGGGGATGAGGATTCATTCTCTTTATCATTTCCTTCTTGTTCCTTATCTTCACCTAAGTCTTCATCTGATCGACCTAGAGTTTCTCCTTCCGGATTTGTATCTCCAAGAAGGACATTTGGGTTTTCGATTGTATCTTGCAACCAATCTTCTCCTTCCCCTAAAGTTTATTTACCATTCCTAAGTCTAGTCATGGTGCTAAGTTTTGATTTCAGCAAATATATATATATATATATATATATATATATATATATATATATATTTATATATATATATGCAACAAATTAAAAGGTATATATTTATATATACCTAATGCAATATTTGAAATGAAATGTTTAAGTTTTTACTATGTTGTTTTTTTTTATTTTTTATTTTTTTAGTTTTCTTTAAATTTTTGAAATAATACAATAAAGACAGCAAATGAAACAATGAATGCACGCAATAATTATAAAACTGAAATTAAATGAACTAATCTTCTATGAATAACTTACGAATATCATTAATAGGTTCAAGTTGTTCAGGAGTCATGAAATGTTCTTCTTCAAATTGAAAGTTTTCTTTTAAGAATTTGATGAAAAGGGCTATGGTGATATTGTCTGTCTCAGATGTTGGTTGATAGAAGTAAATCTCGTGGAAATACTCTCGATATAACACAGCACGAGGAACTCTATTCCATATTTCCCTATCTGTAAGAACAACTTCTTGGTCTTCTACAAGGCCTAAGAATCGGTGTACAATGTCTGCATTCTCGAGGTATTCCTCAAAGCTGAACAACTCTGAAGATACTAAAGCTCTCCTAAACCATCTATGGCAGGCTCTCTGAAGTTCATGATAGAACACTAATTGATGAGGATCTAGGATTCTATCCAAGACTAGCCTCTTGATCTGTTTAAGTTGTGTGTACCTAGATGAGATGATACTAAGTCTCTTGACAAGTTCGTCCCACAAGGATTGATTTCTACTTGTTTCAGGGATACTAAGGACAGAATTAACTTCTATAGCTGCCAATTGGTTTTCTACGTTTATAGTAACTGCTAACCTCTTTTTAGGAGCTACCATCTAAACATGATTTTGAACCTTAAATGTTTTAAAATGCATCTAAGTTTTAATTGTTCTAATTTTTTTTTTGTTTTGTTTTTGTTTTTGTTTTCAAAATGTTATGATGCATTCACGTCGGGTTCACCAAAATGTATCGCTCCAAATTTTTTGCATCCCTACCTTCAGGCTATTGGATCCACGCTCGGAAGGAGGATGGGAAAAGGATGGTGTGGTACCTCGGATGAGAGGACTTTACGAAGGTCCCGCCTCTCAAGGGAGGTGTATTTTGGTGATTTTTCGACGGATGGTGGGTTCACCAGGAAACATTTGGTGGCAGTTTCCACGCCTAGGTTTTTAGAATGTGTTTTGATGAGTTCATTTTATCCTTAAGCATTCATCCTAGGTTTGGCCAAATGAATCTAACTTAATCTATATGAAAATGCAATTTAAATGAATACAGCAAACGAGTAGAAAGCAGAAAACAGAGAATTTGTAGGAGGCCAATGGAGATTACCTGATCCGGAAGTCTGAAGAAGTTTCTGATGCTTGAAGCAGTCTGGATCATCTGGAATTCGACGTAATCGCCTGTAATCTGAAAGAATCATCCAAATCTGACAGATTCATCTGAGACTGACAGAATCGTCTGAAATTTGATGAATTTGTCAGACGAATTCGTCAGAGACCTGCAAAACAGAGAACAGATGCAAAATACAAGAATTCCTATTGTGCAAACAGAGGCAAAATATGCCAAATAATAAACTAAATACTGAACAAAGTTTAAAAACATAAATTAACGTAAATTGTTGTACTTTAATGGCAGATTATGAGCTTAACATGTAATCTAGACTAGATGGGTGAACTCCAGATGCAAAATAGGATAAAAACTAAATAGATCATCTAATTTGTAAAACAAAATAACTGAGGCAAAGTTAAGAAAAGCAAACTCCAGGCACTGATTGCCTCGATGTGGACTGCAGTCGAGATCGTCTCGCATCAGTATGAAATCGTCTCGAATTTGACGAGATCGCCTCCGATCTTGACAGGTTCGTCGGTGGCGATGGGTGCTGGCTCCGATTGAAAATCAGTGGTGTACCTGCAAGAAAAACTGCTATAGGACTAGTGCAAAAATAATATTAAGGTTTTTTAGTGCAGAGGGATTCAACTTGCAGATAAAATTCAGCCAGGGGTTGGGGAGGGAAAATCTTAGAGTTTAAATAGGCTTAGGGAGAGTTGTTGGGAGGTTGGAGATCTTCCCAATTTGGGAGATCTCCAATGGGGGAGGGTCCCAACGACGCAAACACGCTTCTGCCCGGATTGGAGACCCGTTGGAACGGATTCCAACTATGAAAATTTAGTTTTGCGACAAAATCGTCTGGACGTTCTAGTCCAGACGAAATCATCAAATCTGGGGCGATATCGTCTGATCGACGACAATATCGTCCAACGGTCAAAACAACCTCTAAAAATGGCACGAAAAAATGGGAAACGGGTTTCTCAGCGGTTAACGAGCGGTTTGGGAGGTTAAATTTGAATTTAAATTTATTTACTAAGGTGAATGTAATTATTCCAATTTTACTATGCCAATTTTAGGGTGCTACAGACATCATCTGCGCTTACGCTAAGTTATCTAAAGAAATCATAATTTTGGGGGGGTATTTGATGTAAGTTTAAGGGTTTTGATAATACATCAATTTACCCAAATATTTAATTAAATCCAGCCAAAAATCCCTGTCTGTAGTCTCTTCATCTATAGACCAATTTGCAGGTTCAAAACTTATTAGTTTTCATGTTATAATCCATCAAATTTTTATACATATGACTTAGGACAGTGTCTTAAGGGGATATTTTATTTACGATGCATCCTAAAGCATGCAGCTTGTACCTGTATTTAACATAGGTAGGAGACTCATTTTGGGTCTTTCAAATCCAAATATCACATATCATTGTTGAGGTGGACGCTCTACACCTTAAAAGGGAGTATTCTTCATATCCTATTTGACCATCACTCAATGGTTATGGAGTCCTGACAGGTGAACCTCTCCTTACATCAGTCTATCTCGCTAAAGACATGTGGTACATCAAGGATGATTTTGGCACATCACATGGTTTAAGTCTCTACTACCTACAAATGATTAGATTAATTTTGTCAAAAATAAACTTGAATATGGACCCCCTGGTAGCATGTGGTGTATTTTATAGAAAATAATCCCCCTAATGTTATGATTGTTGGCGGTGGTCACTACCAGCTGGAGGCACAATGGTCTTCTTTTAAGGATGGTCACCTAGATTGACCCCTATGTTGTTTGGGTTCGCGCTATGATTAATATGATTGATGATCTAATAAGTTTCTTTTAGTTTCAATACGTAAAGACTAAACCCACTTCTATATGGAATATAGGGTGGTCATATTAATACATAATGGTTAGGTGATAAACAAGTTTTCTAAGAGTAAATGACAATTAAATTGGTCGAGTTATGTACATTAACTAATATATTAATCATAAATATTAGGGTATAGGTAGATTATCATTGGCAAAGTTTGGCTGAAATGACCTATCTAGATTTGAGTCTTTAATTACTCCTTTAATTAAGTCAACAATGTTACAAAGGTATGACAAGGTATTCTCATGATAATTAGAATCTAGAATAAATTTTGGTTATAAGGTAAGAATCTATATTTGATTCTCTATGAAAGACCCCTACACACCAAGGAATGGATCCAAGATCTAATTAATAGGATATCTTGATGGTGTCTAAATTACCCCTAGACACCAAGGAATGGATCCAAGATTTAATTAAGAGGATATCTTGATGGTTTCTAAACTACCCCTAGACACAAATAAATGGATCCAATATCTAATTAAGAGGATATCTTGATGGTGTCTAAATTACCCCTAGACACCAAGGAATGGATCCAAGATCTAATTAAGAGGATATCTTGATGGTGTTTCAATTTGAAAAATCTATTATGTGATAGATTACAAGGCTAATTTGTGGTTAAGGTGTAACCTTGTGTTATAGATTACAATACTAATTTGTGGTTAAGGTGTAATCTTGTGTGATAGACTACAAGGTTGATTGAAATCTTGTGTGATAGATTACAATGTTTATTTGTGATTAAAGGTGTAATCTTGTGTGATATATTACAAGGCTAATTTGTGGTTAAGGTGTAATATTGTGTGATAGATTACAAGGCTAATTTGTGGTTAAGGTGTAATCTTGTGTGATAGATTACAAGGCTAATTTGTGCTTAAGGTGTAATCTTGTATGATTTACTACAAGGCTGAATTGTAATCTTGTGTGATAAATTACAAGGTTGATCTTGAGTGATAAACTACAAGGTTGATTTGTGTTTAATAAGTAATCTTGTTTGATAGATTACAAGATAATTTATACTGACTATGAGGTAACCTTGTTTGATAGGTTACAAGACAAAGAAGATGTAATCTTGTTTGATAGATTAAAAGGTAAAATTTGTAGGGACTCTAGTATAACCATATGGATTGATCATGAAATAAATTAATGACCAAACTGTGAGGATCATATATTGCTCTTGTTGATGGATTTTGTATGATCTTGATTAGACGATAATATGGTGGAAATTGTCTAAGTCGTGAAATGTGAATGAATGTGGGAACATTAGGTATGGGATATAATCTTGGAGAGAGTATGGGATCTCTCCATATGTTATGAAACCTTAGATAATTACTTTATCATATCGATTTAGATGGATAAGGGCATCTAGGTTGGAGAATGAATGAGAGATTCATTCTCGAAGGAATTATGGGATTCCCTCTTAATATTCAATGATATTTCTCCTTAATATGAAATCTATGATCATTCATAAACATGTAGATATAAGAATTTGTGAGATTTGTATGTATTGTATTGATGGCTTAGAGAAAGGAAATGTGGAATTTCCTTATTTGCATCATGATTTGAGCAAGGAACAATTTGGTTCCTTTAATTGCATATTTTATTTAGAAAATGATCCATGGGATGCCTTTCTATATTTGTATTTATGACAATTTAAGTTTATGAAATGAGAGGAGAAACATATTTTGGAGGTTAGGATTATTCCTCGTGGGGGTTCCCGGGGTATATGTTGTGTACTTCTATTTTGTGGATTACAAATTATGTTATGCATGGATGTCCTATTTAATCTCTAGTATGATGTTATCTAGATATTGAATATGATGAAGGAAATAAATGCTATTTACTTTCCAATTAGATGATGTATTTACATTCTTATAAAGTGATTACTAGGATGTTACATGATGTAATATTTTGTTAACAAACAATGTTCTATGGATGAGGATGGATTATGATTATTCTTGTGATTATAATAATTGATGACTTTTTTATTCCCAATGAATGGCTCTTTTGTTATAATGTAATGTTTAATACTTTAAATAAACTAAAAGTCTTGATGTAAACAAGAGTAACCTTTATGTATTTTTTTAATGCATGCATGATATTCTATTGCAAATAATGAAATTAGGAAGTAAGATTGAAATGTAATTCAATAAAATTTGTAACTAAAATTCCTAATAAAAGAAACAGTTAAACTAAGGTATCATACATATAATGATGGGATGTAAGGTTGGATAGGATTTGGTCACTTCTATGACGATATTTGACACTGAACATGTCGTAATTCTCTTGGTTACTTACTACCCTACATTATGTTGATTTATAGATACCTAGTTGTAACCTGGTATGTTATATATGTACAAAAAAAAAAAATCTATCTCAAGTTTGGTTGGTAATGTGGGTTGTTACATTGTAGACCCCCAACAAGCAAGAGAACTAGTAAAAAATTAAAGGGAAAAAATAGTAACAAAATTAAGGACAAAGAAATGTCAAATATCTGATCTATGGAAAACCAAGTCACATTCTTTAGGAGTGTTAGTACAACACAATATTATAAGGATCATCCAAGAATTAACCAAAGAATTTATTAAGAGGCAAGTTGAATAATTCTTATTGGTAAAGGGAATGCACCTCAACACCAACATGGTAATGTAGTTGAGGACATTGATTTTGATATAGAAGGACAAGATAGACTATTCAATTCAATATTTTGTTGCTATTTGAAAAGTTATCCCAATTTAGTGCATTTATTAAGGAGCTACTAGACACATTATAGGACAAAAGGAATGGCTTATGAGCCTTGAAAATTGATCTTACCATGGGTAAGTAATACTTAGCAATAATTCAATATACACCATTGTTGGAAATGATGATGTTTGAATGCATCTTAGAGAATATACCTATCTTTTTACTTGAGTTATTTACATGCCTAGACTCATAAATAACATAATTTATATAAATCAATTACTTTATCATAATTTACATGTTAAATTTTTTAAAATAGGTGTAAAGGAACTTTATCTCATTGAAGAAAAATCCTTAGGTTCAATGCTCATTTCTCATGCTACTAGCATAGGCAAGATGTTTCAACTTACGATTGTTATGTGAGACAACCAAGCATTGGCAACAAAAGTATATGGAGTTGCTTTACTATAGCATAAGCAATTTGGACATTTAATATTTTGTCATTTGAAGTCACTCTTACATCATGGCATGGTACATGGACTTCCATCTTGAATGAATCCCCATGACCTTTGTATAATTTGTTTGGTTAACAAGAAAAATCTAGATTCATTTATCTCAAGTAGTCATAGAGTGGTTGGTCCACTCAACCTAATTGATATAGATATATGTAGACCCATGGATACAAGTTTTGTTGGTTATAAATATTTTAAAATTTTCATTGATAATTATATATGGCAGATGTGAGTGTATTTATTAAGACAAAGGATGAAGCTTTACACTATTTTCAAGAGTTCAAAGGTCATGTGGATAAAGTTGTTGTTCATCCCATTTGTACACTTCACTTAGATTAAGGGGGAGTACACCAGTAATTAATATTTTTCTTTCCTAAAGCAATATAACATCAAACAATAGTTGATAAACATCTATATGCCTCAATAAAATATAGTTGTGAAGAGGCAAAATTAGACTATTTAAGAGGTGGTGTGATGCATGCTACATGATGCCAATTTAGATGCAACATTTTTGGTAGACATTATTTGTACTAAAATTCACTTGTTGAACCATGCACCCACATTTCCATCAAATGATGTCACACCTAAAGAGGCATGGATGGAAAACAAAAATTCTATGTCACATATCCACATGTTTAGATGTGCTATTCATGCATGTTCTAAAGTATAAGTGGATGAAGATGGAAAAGAAATACAAGCAATGTATATTTATTGGATATATAAATAATTCAAAGGTATACCAATTCATGAATATTGACACCAAGAAATTATATATTAGTAGAGATGTCATATTTTATTAGAAGAATAAGTGTAACCCTTCTTTTAAGCCATATTCTATTGACAAAGTACCTATTGTTTTTCTATCTGATGATGATGATGAAGCCTTGAAGAGAGAGTATGTTTATTTTAATGAAGCTAAGGGAGATTTTCCTAATATATTTTATGTATCTAATGACCTAATACCATCCACTTCAATTACCACTTGTATACCTAAGTGGTAATAGTTTATGATGCAAACTTAGATCATGCTCTAGATATATCTAGTTATAGATCGATAAATCATAGCGTAGATCAAAATCAGTTCAAACTAGACTTTATGAGCACTATTAGTATGGATATACAAAAATTCAATGGTTCACAAAGCTCTTGCATCAAAGGAGTGGAAGGATTCCATTAACATCGAATATCAAGCATCGATGAAGAACAAAACATGGTAACTTGTAGATATTCCACAAGAAATAAACTCATTGGTTGCAAGTGGGTATTCAATACCAAATAAAAAGCTAATGGGAAAATTGATAAATACAAAGCAAGAATTTTTGCAAATGATTATGCATAGAAATAAGGAACTAGCTATGCAAAATGGTTTACACAAACAACAAATATTAAGACCATTTAGATGGTTTCATAATGGCTACACAATTTGGATGGAAGTTGCATAAATAAATGTAAAGAGTTAATTTATCAATATAAACCTTAATGAAGAAGTCTATATGACATATCCAAAAGGATTCCTCATACCTGGTTAAGATAACAAGGCATGTAGACTCATCAAATTTATCTATGAGCTAAAGTAGATACCCAAATTTTGGTACATGAAGATTGATGAGCATATTCAATTATATAGATTTGATCATAGTCCATATGATCTAAACATGTACTTAAAAATTCAAGAAAGAGAGGTTGCTATTATCAATGTATGTCAATTATTTGGTTAGTAGTGGGAGTTTGGTGAAGCTAATTGAAGAGACTAAGAAAATATTGAAGCATTCATTTGACAAAATTAATTTTAGGATAATGTACTATTATCTTAGATTGAAGGTGTGGTATACCAAGAAGCATGTGTTCATGTCATAAATAAAGTATAGAAGGACATTGCTAGAGAAATTTTAGATGATAAATTGCAATCCCATGAATACTCTAATGGAAGCAAGGTTTTAATTTTCACATTATGATACTTCTTCTTTATGCTTAAATATTCGTAGGTATGAAATGTGTGCCCTAGATTGAATTTAATATTGGATGATCTAGAAATGCTACTAGATCAACCTTTGAAAAAGGATGACTTCTTGATGCTTGATACAGATATTGAATCCAAATTGCATTTCATTGATAAATCATATCAATTTATAGGCACCAAGTTCCATTACAAATTTCTATACCACTAACAAGTGGTAGAATAAAATATTACCCACTAACTTGAGTGGCCTAATAATAAAAACCACTATTGAAGTGGATCATGTGGCAGATAAGATGTGACTTGCCACTAACCTATGTGCATAATAGTCTAATATATCTTTTCTAGAAGGCTATTATTTAATATTATATGAGTCCTTATCATTATTCCCCACTATAGAAGCATTGGATCCCAATGCATACAAAAATAAAGAAAATAGAAGCTATAGAATAAGGTTTAAGTAGTTGAGATAGATGTTGAGAGAGCATAGGATACAGTAAATCAAACATAGAATGAACTAATATAATGTTACCTTGTGAAATATAGTGAGTCTTTCTTGAGAATAAATGAACCAAGCTAAAAAACTGAAATTCTAAAATCCATTGAGAAATATGAGCTACTAGAGGGTGAGGAAAACTCTAATATGTAGGAGTACCCATGTGATGCATGTTGATTGCATAAAAGGTTCATGGTCTTGTGAAGGAAGGGATAATGACAACTTCATTAGTGAGAAGTACCCATGTGATGTTTTTTATCACATAAGAATTGTCATGGTTTTGAACATCTCTAAGATAACTTTGTTAGTGAGGAGTACACGTATACAAGGGCTATGGTCTAAGGGATAATCTAATTCTAAAATAGTCTTTGATGTGAATATGGATTATTTTTATAGGATACAATTGCTCAAGAGAAGATATTGTAAAAATAAAATATAAGTGTCCCTATGGTAACCTTCTCATCCTACCAGAATGCATGGATCACTAATCGTTGCAACCTCCAAGTGTGATAGAAAATATCATTGGTTACTAGGTTCACTTACATTGTGATGGGGACTGTTGGGTACAACAAAAAATGCATTCCAAAATACAATAAATTTTTTCAAATATAAGTTGGGCAAAAAAACTTTAGAGCATCATAGGTCAAATAAAACCTTTATAAAACTTAAAAATAATGCTTCTACTGGATACAACTCTAAAAGAGATTTCCAAGGACTATAAATAAGGCTATAGTAGGATATGAAAGGAACCTCAATGTGTGGGAAAAGCATAAGGTTCTCTAGTCAAAAGGATGAAAATAATTCCCTTTTACAATTTAAGGCAAGGAATATTCTTCAAATTATATTGCACAATATTCGTGTGTTTTAAAAATATGTGTATGAGTTGTCACCATATTACATGCAAGTAATAAATAAAAATTTAAAGCTTGGAAGTGGCTTTCCACTTATGTATGTGTGACAACTATTTTTCATAGAAACATTGTGTGGCATGTAAGTGGGTTCAAAAATTCTATTTGATCATCCAGTTCCATCCAATTAACTCGAGGAGCCTCAACATGACCTAGTCATCATAAAACATATTCTCCTTCATTAAAATAAGTATTCATAGCCTCATTTAGATGTCCTCCATGTTCCTAGAGCTTCTCAAAATTCGTAGCCTTGAAGGCACATGTAATGCTCATAAAGTCTCCATAGCTTTTTGTGGTTGTCATCATAAAAAAATCAGATATCAATATGATTCCAAGTCTCAAAATATATGTACTTCACTTTTAGCCAAAATCCCTTGAATTTTTAATGGTTTACAAAACATTTAATGAAACTGTTGATTTTCCATCAAACTTGGTACAAAATTTGGTAGAAAAAAAGTTCAGACATCCAAGTTTATTTAGATCTTTCGATACACCCGTCGACCCATAGAGCCATGTTGTTGTCCCCAATGAGGTAAATATGAGTCAAGTCTAGTTTGAATCCCAGACCACCTATGCCCCTTTGGAGCCATCGAAGTTTCAAGGCAACATCATCGTAGGCCATGGTAAGGCGATACTCAAGTACCCACCTAAGTCCACGAAGACCACGATGGCCTCATAAATTTAGACCCTACCCATGCAAAAGGTATGGTACATTATGTCATTGGGCTTGAAGAGAACAAACCCTCTTCCATGGAAGTAGAGCACCATGAGAAGAAGCATGGTTATTTTTTGTTCTTCAAGAGGTATGAAGATTTGAGCACTCAATACTATGGCATTATAGAAGCAACTGCACTAACAAGATCATTAGAAAAGAGGGGATAAAATAAACATAGAGAAAATAAGTCAAAATAGGGTTGGTATTGTGAAAGGGGAGGGGGGAATTTCCATGAGGCAAAATCCCCCTCATAGGGAAAAATGTATTGCTCTAATACCAATGATACGAATATTGAATTAAAATTCCATTTCATTGATAAATCATACTAATTTATAGGCACCAAGTGCCATTATAAAGAACTATGCCACTAAAAAGTGGTAGAATAAAATATTACCCACTAACTTGAGTGGCCTTATAAAATAACCACTATGAAAGTGGTTTCATGTGTCATGTAATACGTGACTTACCATGAATCTATCATGTGCATAATAGTCCAAGATTTCTTTTCTAAAGGGCTATTATTTAATATTGTACGATTCCTTATCAATCCCTAAGTTTGCAAGAAAGTAAAATTTTCTTTTTAAGGCAAGGGTGCAAGAGGAATGCAACATACAAAACTAGCCTAATGCAAGACTACATGTAGTTCTAATTTTGATGCCTATGTTAAATAAGATAAATTAATTGCAATAAAAGCCAAGTTAGAGGATCTTTTTCATTTCTCCTTTTCTTTTAGGTGTTTCCTAAAACAAAACAATATGAAACTAACTAAATGATTCATTTATTTTTTCCCTTTTAATGTGTCCTAAATTATAATAGAGGTATATATAGACAATCAGACAACAAACTAAGTATCTTAATAAGCAAAAAAATAGAGTAATAGAGATCAAACTTACCTAGTCTAGTGGCTATCTTGAATGATAATCCACTCCTTGACAAATCCATTGCCTATAGCATTTCTAGCCAATGAATTCACTCAACCTATAAAAACAAATAGACTGTAAAATATGATTAGGATGTAGGGGCCTACCAAACAATGAGAAATAGAAGACTTCTTGGTTTGCACAGTCACACCCTCTATTTCATATAAAAAATCAAAATTAACCTAAAAATAGGATGCAATAATACATATGATGAATCCATAACCTAAAAACTTTATAGTTGGTGGATTTTCTCCTATAATAGATGTTGGTAATTTTGGGTATGTTGCCTAGCTTCATGTTTGTGAGTTGTCATTGATGTCAAAAGGAGTTTGTGTTGATGTCAAAAGGAATTTGTGCTGATGTCAAAAAGAGTTTGGTGACAAAAAGATCTTGAAAGTTCCATGATGTTTGTTTATGGGTTTTTAATTAAAACCATGGTGACAAGGTTAAAGGTTTTTCTTAAAACCATATAGACTCATTAAGGGTTTTTATTAAAACCATCTTGGCCTAAATGAAAAGGTTTTTGCTCCTTGAAAAAAACTTAAGTCCATTTTGATTATTAATAAATAAATTAATTCAAACCTTTGAAAAGGTTTTAAGTTAAGTTTATTATTAATAAAATAATAATTAATTTAATAATTATTATTGAAAGGGTTTCTAAACCCTTAGCGGCGCTCATGTGGAAGACTTACAGCATCGACATCAACTTGCATGGGATGCAAAAGACTATTAAAGGGCATTATTTCCTAAGGTTTTAAGCACCTTCGATTTGCGCGATTACCTTCGAATTCGTATTGCTTTGTGACCTTCGATTTTGGATTGCGCTGTGATTTTCGAGTCTCATTTTTCTCTGTGTTAATTTCTGATTTTGTGTGCTAGTGAGGAAGACAAATATGGTCTATGTTAAATTCTGATTTCGTGCACAGTGAGGAAGACAAATCTGGTCTGTGTTAAATTCAGATTTCATGTGCCTGTGAGGAAGGAAATTTTGGTTGTCTTTTGTGAGCAAAGGGAAGGTAAAACGACGAGTAGCACTTGAGAGTTTCGTTGGGCACTTGTGCTCCAACGGTGGAGGCAGTGGAGCGAAGGCGCTCGCTAGGTAGAGGTGTCGAGATCGATTTGCATCAGGCGTGTTTCATTTTTGGTCACGAATTATTGTGCATGTGGTATAGCAGTTGCCTTGGGGCACGAGTTTGGAGGAGGAAGCACTTTGGCACTTATGTTGGTGTCTCCACACTTCTCCTAAGGTTGGAGAATTGATTTTTGGCCAAGGTAGATCTTTTTTTGATAATGTGGAATATTTGATTTGACTTGGCAATTATTGTTGGTAATTGGATGGAGGTATAAGGTTAAATAGAAATATTGCTTTGACATTGTTATTATTGATGCTTAATGTTTATGTGGTAAATGCATTTAGAAGTAAATGTATTTTAGGAGTTATAAGGGTTTAAGGAATAATTGTGCTTAATGTCATATTGGGGTTAGAGAGCCTTTGGAGTTATTGAGTGGATATTCTCTTGTAATTATTTTTGAGGTTGAAGTTATTTTGTGATATATTAAGTAGGAGTTATAAGGTGTAAAGGAATATTGTTGATATGTATATTTGTGAGTTTTTATTATTGATGAGTTGGAGTGATAAGGTGTTATTAGGACTCTTATCATTGTGCATTATTCCATTGTTGCTAACTCTAATTTGTGGTAAATTGAGAGTTAGTGTTGTGACAGATTTTGAGTTCTCCTTCTTCATCAAAGTAAAGGTATGGGCACATTCTTCCATGGTTATTATTGATTGATGGTTTTGAAAATAAGTTTGGAGTGAAAAGGATTAAATTAAGTTTCCTTATTTGGAGTGGATCTTATTTTCTGAAAGTGGAAGTATTGATTATGCATTATGAGATCATGATGAGTTTATGAGTTATTGCATAATTCTGGTTTATGAGAGTGGAAGCATTTGAAGTTTGCTTTAGGGTTTTTGAGTGAGAAGCGTATGCCATTGCTATAAGTTGTTGAAACCCTAATTGAGTTGTTTGGTTGTTGAGAGTTTGGTTTTGAGATTGCTTCCATTGAGATTGAGTTGATCAAGTTATGCTTTACTTGATACATGAGTTGGGCTTGCTCCTTTGAGATTTGATTTTATCAAGTTGTACTTTGCTTGATAAACTTGGTTGTGTGGTTAAGTTGAGCATTCCCATTTGAGAGAAGTTGGAAATATCTTGAACCCTTTTTGATGCTTAGAGAGAGATTGCTTTGAGTTCTTGAAAACTAACTTGGCTAGGGTTTGATAGCAAGTTATGGTTCTATGTTGGAGGAGTTGATTCCTTGATATTGCATTATTGGCAATTGTTGGGTTGTGGTTCAAGATCTTGTGAAAGTATACTACTCCTATGAGATTGATTTGAGTTGAGATTGAAAGTTGAAGGATAGAACATATTGAGTCTCTAACAATTCTCTTTATGCTTCTATGAGATTTATTTGAGTTGAGATTGAGAGTTGAAGGATAGAACATATTGAGTCTCTAACAATTCTCTTTATGCTTCTATGAGATTGATTTGAGTTGAGATTGAAATTTGAAGGATAGAACATATTGAGTCTCTAACAATTCTCTTTATGCTTCTATGAGATTTATTTGATATGATTGGATGAAACACATTGGGTCTCTAACAATTCTCTTTGTGTGTTCACATTGGGCAAGTTTCTTGGTAAACTTGCTTGAGCTGATTTGGGCAAGTTCTTGGTGAGCTTGCTAGGACTGATTTGGACAGGTTCTTGTGGAGAACTTGTGGACTGATTTGGACAGGTTCTTGTGGAGAACTTGTGGACTGATTTGGACAGGTTCTTGTTGAAGAACTTGTGGACAGATTTGATGAAGTCTTGGTGGAGACTTGTGAGTAGTTGTGATTGATTTGTTCAAGCTTTTGGCTTAATCTTGGGATAGATCTGATAGAGATTTGAGAGCAGATTTGTGCTGGACCAGAGGACTAAGTTTGGTGCAGATTTGTGATAGAGTTTGAGAGGACTTGTGCTAGACCGACTGACTGTGTTTAGTACAGGTTTTGATGAGCAGTTGTGGAGGTGATCAGTGAGGATATAAGTCTCTAGAGCCATAGCAAGGAGGACAAGACGTCTTCTATGGAAAGGAGTTCCACCTGCTAGCGGCAAAAGAGGTAGTGATCTTCTGAAGTATCATTTCCAGAGCTTTGGGGGATAGGACATCTCCTTTGGGAAGGAGGCTCATAAATACTTCTTTGGGGGATAGGACATCTCCTTTGGGAAGGAGGCTCATAAATATTTTATTAGGGGAAGGATTCTCCTTTGGACAGGAAGTCCATAAACATTGTAATTGGGAAGGATTCCCAAAGGATTTGATTGAGAAAATTTAGTAAAATATTTTCTCTGTGGAGTAGCCCACCTTGGGTGAACCACGTTATATTGGTGTCTCAATTGTGTGATGACTTGTACACTTGGTTTGATTACTTCTTTGATTTTGCTATTGGTCCATTGCATTGCTTTCTGAAGTAAAAGGAAAAAGTTAAAAAGTGGTCTTATACTGTTCACCCCCCCTCTCAGTATAAGCTTGTGTTCTTCAATTGGTATCAAAGTAGGTTCCTTCGAAAGAGTTTCATAGCTTGAAGGAAAAGCTTGAAAAGAACACAATGGATTTTACAAGTGGTAATTCAGCACCTATTCTTGATGGGACAGATTTTGGTCTATGGAGCATAAAGATGAAGGTTCATCTAATGGCTCTTGGAAATGAAGTTTGGGAAGCGAGTTGAGTTTGGGTACACTATTCCAAAGCTCCCTCCTACTACTAAAGATGAGAAACTTCTACATCACAGCAATTCAAGGGCAATGAATGCAATTTTGAAAGGTCTACAAAAGGCAGATCTTACAAAGGTGATTCATTGTAATACAGCAAAGGAAATGTGGGATCAATTGCAAGTGGTTCATACAGGTGATGCAAATGTTAGAAAAGCAAAATTGAGATATTACAAAGGTATGTTTGAACAACTCAAGATGAATGATGAAGAAAATATTAGTGACTATATGCTTCGTATGGATGAGATTGTTAATTCCATGAAGGAACTAGGTCTTGAGCTTGCTGAAAATGATGTTTGTGATAAAATTTTGAGGTCTCTTCCAAATATATTTAGTGAAAATATTTCAGCTATTGAGGAAGCCAAGGATTTGGATAAATTGAAAAAGGATGAGCTTCATAGTATACTTGCAGCTTTTGAGTTAAGAACTAAAGTGGTACCTGATCCTAAGAAGGAGGCAACTTTCAAAGCTACCAAGAAGTCCAAGGGTAAACAGCAAGAAGACAATGATGAGTCTTCTAGTGATGAAGAAGCAAACTACAGCAGGAAAGGCAAGTTCTCAAGAAAGCACAAAGGTATGAAATCTGTTAAATGTTTCAATTGTGGAAATTTTGGTCACTATGCTACTGACTGTCCGAACCCAAGGATGATTGTGATGAAGAAAAATAGGATTATAAGCATAGGGAATCTGAGAAGCACAGGTATCAAAGGAAGAACAAAAATGAGAAAAATAGTCAAGGGAAGAGGTACTTCCAAAAACACAAGAAAAGTTTCTACACATATAAAGCAAGTAAGTGTTCTAGTAGTGATGATGGAAGTTCTTCAAGTGATGATAGAAATGAGATGTTGTTTCTAATAGAAAAGGAAGGAAAATAAAAGAGGAATAGATTTGTTGTGCTTAAGTGCTTTAGATGTGGAAATTTTGGTCACCTTGAGGATGATTGTACAAATGATGGTTTGAATTCTGGTAATACTATGTATGAGGATGCTTCAGAAAATTATGAGGAAGATCTTCTTATGGATTTAGATGAAGGTAGCACCTCTAGTGGTAAGAAATTAGAAAAGGATATTGATGTTTCAAAAGGTAAACAAATAGAGGATGTTTCAAAAAAGGGAGAAGTAGATCTTGAGGCTGAACTTGTTAATGCTCTTGATGTGTTAAAGAAAGAAAGAAAGAAATAAATATGCTAGACTCATTGATAGGTTTGATGAATGTCATTATGAAAGAGATGAGCTTATAGGGAATCTTGATATCTCTATAGCAAAGACACAGGAACTCAAAGAAGAGTTGGCAGCTAGGTCTCTTGAGTGTAAAGATTTAAAACATGAAGTAGCTTCCTTGAAAAAGGAAACTAAAGAGTACAAGGAGAAGCTTTACAGGTTTGAAGAAAGTTCCAAGAAGGTAAAATCAATCATCAAGGATCAAATAAGGACAACAGATAAAATAGGTCTTGGTTTTGGAAAGAAACAAAAGGAACAAGTTGAGGAATCTAGTATGAGCTCCCAAGAATAAGATGGTTCAGATGAAGAGAGTACTTCAGAGAGTAAGTTTTCAGATGGTGATTTAGATAGCACAGAATCAGAAAACAAGAATCAACATAAGGGGAGAAATACTAAAGGACCTATGAGGTCAAGGCAAGGAAATTTCAATGGAATATGTTTTGCATGTCACAGGTTTGGACACATGGCTTCACAGTGCAGGGCTCAAGCAAGACAGGTTAATGGAAATTTTAGAAATGGTAATTTCTTTCAAGGGTATTGCTACTCTTGTAATCAGTTTGGGCACAAGGTAGTTAATTGCAGGGTTAACAACAGGAACAGGTTTGGTCCAACAAAGAGGATTCAAAAAATAGGTACATCTCAAAGGAATAACATTGTCAAATGTTATAAGTGCAATAATGAAGGACATACAGCTAGATGGTGTAGAGCAGAAGTTCCAAGGTATAGGTTCAGGGCTATGAACAGGAATAGGAATAATGGCAGGAACAAGAATAATGACAAGAATAGGAATAATGGCTTGGACAGAAACAAGGATGAGAACATGAACAGGAACAAGAACAAGGATATGAACAAGAATAGGAATAGGAACATGGACAAGGATATCAAGGAAAAATCATGGAAAGGTAGCTATGGACACTGATGATGATCAATGCCTAATGGGAGTTTTACTCCCACCCCAGAATTAATCACCTCAACAGGAGGTGGGGGAGGGGCTAAGCTAAGAGGCTCATTCTTAGCCCTGAGCCCCAAAGGTGACCCTTTGCCATTGATGACAAAGGGAGAGATTTTGAGTAAGGGGGAGAGCCTTGAGTTAGGGGGAGCAAAGCTTCAGAGGATGGTTTTTAGTTGGTTTCAGTTTTGATAGTTGGCAGTTGCTTGAAAGTTTTTTTTCAGTAGTGGTTTGCCATCAATGACAAAGGGGGAGATTGTTGGCAATTTTGGGTATGTTGCCTAGCTTCATGTTTGTGAGTTGTCATTGATGTCAAAAGGAGTTTGTGTTGATGTCAAAAGGAATTTGTGTTGATGTCAAAAAGAGTTTGGTGCCAAAAAGATCTTGAAAGTTCCATGATGTTTGTTTAAGGGTTTTTAATTAAAACCATGGTGACAAGGTTAAAGGTTTTTCTTAAAACCATTCGGACTCATTAAGGGTTTTTATTAAAACCATCTTGGCTTAATGAAAAGGTTTTTGCTCCTTGAAAAAACCTTAAAAGTCCATTTTTATTATTAATAAATAAATTAACTCAAACCTTTGAAAAGGTTTTAAGTTAAGTTTATTATTAATAAAATAATAATTATTAATTTAATAATTATTATTGAAAGGGTTTCTAAACCCTTAGCGGTGCTCATGTGGAAGACTTACAGCACCGACATCAACTTGCATGGGATGCAAAAGACTATTAAAGGGCATTATTTCCTAAGGTTTTAAGCACCTTCGATTTGCGTGATTACCTTCGAATTTGTATTGCTCTGTGACCTTCGATTTCGGATTGCACTATGATTTTCGAGTCTCATTTTGCTCTATGTTAATTTTTGATTTTGTGCACCAGTGAGGAAGACAAATCTGGTCTGTGTTAAATTTTGATTTCATGCGTAGTGAGGAAGACAAATTTGGTCTGTGTTAAATTTGGATTTCGTGCGCCTGTGAGGAAGGAAATTTTGGTTGTCTTTTGCGAGCAAAGGGAAGGTAAAACGACGAGTAGCGCTTGAGAGTTTCATTGGGCACTTGTGCTCCAACGGCAAAGGCAGTGGAGCGAAGGCGCTCGCTAGGTAGAGGTGTCGAGATCGATTCGTGTTGGGCGTGTTTCGTTTTTGGTCACGGATTATTGTGCATGTGGTACAACAGTTGCCTTGGGCCACGAGTTTGGAGGAGGAAGCACTTTGGCACTTATGTTGGTGTCTCCACACTTCTCCTAAGGTTGGAGAATTGATTTTTGGCCAAGGTAGATCTTTTGTTGATAATGTGGAATATTTGATTTGACTTGGCAATTATTGTTGGTAATTGGATGGAGGTATAAGGTTAAATAGAAATATTGCTTTGACATTGTTATTATTGATGCTTAATGTTTATGTGGTAAATGCATTTAGAAGTAAATGTATTTTAGGATTTATAAGGGTTTAAGGAATAATTGTGCTTAATGTCATATTGGGGTTAGAGAGCCTTTGGAGTTATTGAGTGGATATTCTCTTGTAATTATTTTTGAGGTTGAAGTTATTTTGTGATATATTAAGTAGGAGTTATAAGGTGTAAAGGAATATTGTTGATATGTATATTTGTGAGTTTTGATTATTGATGAGTTGGAGTGATAAGGTGTTATTAGGACTCTTATCATTGTGCATTATTCCATTGTTGCTAACTCTAATTTGTGGCAAATTGAGAGTTAGTGTTGTGACAGATTTTGAGTTCTCCTTCTTCATCAAAGTAAATGTATGGGCACATTCTTCCATGGTTATTATTGATTGATGGTTTTCTGAAAATAAGTTTGGAGTGAAAAGGATTAAATTAAGTTTCCTTATTTGGAGTGGATCTTATTTTCTGAAAGTGGAAGTATTGATTATGCATTATGAGATCATGATGAGTTTATGAGTTATTGCATAATTCTGGTTTATGAGAGTGGAAGCATTTGAAGTTTGCTTTAGGGTTTTTGAGTGAGAAGCGTATGCCATTGCTATAAGTTGTTGAAACCCTAATTGAGTTGTTTGGTTGTTGAGATTTTGGTTTTGAGATTGCTTCCATTGAGATTGAGTTGATCAAGTTATGCTTTACTTGATACATGAGTTGGGCTTGCTCCTTTGAGATTTGATTTTATCAAGTTGTACTTTGCTTGATAAACTTGGTTGTGTGGTTAAGTTGAGCATTCCCATTTGAGAGAAGTTGGAAATATCTTGAACCCCTTTTTGATGCTTAGAGAGAGATTGCTTTGAGTTCTTGAAAACTAACTTGGCTAGGGTTTGATAGCAAGTTATGGTTCTATGTTGGAGGAGTTGATTCCTTGATATTGCATTATTGGCAATTGTTGGGTTGTGGTTCAAGATCTTGTGAAAGTATACTACTCCTATGAGATTGATTTGAGTTGAGATTGAAAGTTGAAGGATAGAACATATTGAGTCTCTAACAATTCTCTTTATGCTTCTATGAGATTGATTTGAGTTGAGATTGAGAGTTGAAGGATAGAACATATTGAGTCTCTAACAATTCTCTTTATGCTTCTATGAGATTGATTTGAGTTGAGATTGAAAGTTGAAGGATAGAACATATTGAGTCTCTAACAATTCTCTTTATGCTTCTATGAGATTGATTTGATATGATTGGATGAAACACATTGGGTCTCTAACAATTCTCTTTGTGTGTTCACATTGGGCAAGTTTCTTGGTAAACTTGCTTGAGCTGATTTGGGCAAGTTCTTGGTGAGCTTGCTAGGACTGATTTGGATAGGTTCTTGTGGAGAACTTGTGGACTGATTTGGACAGGTTCTTGTGGAGAACTTGTGGACTGATTTGGATAGGTTCTTGTTGAAGAACTTGTGGACAGATTTGATGAAGTCTTGGTGGAGACTTGTGAGCAGTTGTGATTGATTTGTTCAAGATTTTGGCTTAAGCTTGGGACAGATCTGACAGATATTTGAGAGCAGATTTGTGTTGGACCAGAGGACTAAGTTTGGTGCAGATTTGTGATAGAGTTTGAGAGGACTTGTGTTGGACCGACTGACTGTGTTTAGTACAGGTTTTGATGAGCAGTTGTGGAGGTGATCAGTGAGGACAAAAGTCTCTAGAGCCAGAGCAAGGAGGATAGGACGTCTTCTGTGGAAAGGAGTTCCACCTGCTAGCGACAGAAGAGGCAGTGATCTTCTGAAGTATCATTTCCAGAGCTTTGGGGGATAGGACATCTCCTTTGGGTAGGAGGCTCATAAATACTTCTTTGGGGGATAGGACATCTCCTTTGGGTAGGAGGCTCATAAATATTTGATTAGGGGAAGGATTCTCCTTTGGACAAGAAGTCCATAAACATTGTAATTGGGAAGGATTCCCAAAGGATTTGATTGAGAAAATTTAGTGAAATATTTTCTCTGTGGAGTAGCCCACCTTGGGTGAACCACGTTATATTGGTGTCTCAATTGTGTGATGACTTGTACACTGGTTTGATTACTGCTTTGATTTTGCTATTGGTTCATTGCATTGCTTTCTGAAGTAAAAGGAAAAATTTAAAAAGTGGTCTTATACTGTTCACCCCCCCTCTCAGTATAAGCTTGTGTTCTTCAATAGAGACAGAGTGACAAAGAACCTAAGAGTGGGTGTATAGTCTCTAGGTAGTGATAAAAAGTTGTGCAAGGTAGTTAGGCTAACACAAATATTGTTTTTCTTAGAAAAAACTAAGGTCAAATGTGTGGATCACAAATCCACAACTTGAATAGGGTATAGGTTGTAAATTTACTTCTGTAGCAAATAAAATAGGATAGAGATCTTGAGAGGGGGTTTAAAAGCCTTAGATAAATAAGATAAGAGGATGCATAAAGCTACTAAGTGAGAAGGGAAAATTTTTGTTTATGAAAACTAAGGCTAAGGTTGTTGGCAATGAATCTTCCATCTAAATAGGGTAGAGGCAACATATTTACCTTGGATAGAGGAATTCTAAAGATAAATTGAAGGTGATGACATGTCACTATTGGGTAATTAAAGAGGGTTCCACTAGAGGTTACCCTATAGAAATCTCGAAATGGCTTGCAAAAATATACTAAATTCTAGATGGACAAGGGATATATTATTTGCAAACAAGGATAATAAAATATAAAATTTAAACAAAGGATTCAATAAAATAAAATGATCATGGACATAAGCTTAAAGTAGAAGGTGAAACAGATACACCTAAAGGTCTCTATGGTATTTGCCTTCTATCTCCTTTGGAATCTTGTCAAATGTTTAAAGATGAATAACCTTGAGAGCTTGAAGGCATAGAAAAAACACAACAGAAATTCAATACCTAAAATTGTCTCCTCTTAGCTAAGATCCTTGAGAAAAGGTTTAACAATATTTTGATACTTGGGAGAATTACCCAAAAGGTTGTTCAAAATGTCTAATTTATAGAAAAAAGAGCAACTTTAGAATCCCTACCAGGGGGATAAGGTGTCTAGTTTAGACCAATTAACTTGGTTGATTGGGCTATTAATTTCCTTAATTGATAGTCATATAAGTTATTTGGGAGGTTGACTAGGGATTTAACTACCCTAATCGGTAGTTGCCTAAGTTGATTGGATGTGTAGAGAGTCAATTTTTCTTAATAGGTAATTGTAGGGGAACTAGGATATTGGTTGCATGCTTGAAGCAAATCCACCACTTGCAAATATACCACCAGTAGATTTGTAGTTGGCAAAGTCACACTTTTTGACCATTGCAAGTCAAATTTAGTAGGGGGGGTCAAAAATTATGTAGGAACAAGAAGGCGGTGTGAATTCTTCAATTGAGATAGCAAATTCATGGCTAAAAAATCTAGTTTTAGTTGGAAAATTTGTTGCCAACCAATTATGGTTGTGAATCTAGAATTGAGGCAAGGAATATACCAAAATTATTCATTTTATGCATTTCTAACAAAATTGGTCTAGTTAAGGAGTCAATTTTGGGTATCTACATTTACCTCCTTTTTTATGCATTTAAAGTGGTATAAATGCATAAAAATTAGTTGGAGATACTCCTAATTTTTAGGAAAAATAGAGGTGCTAAGATTTGACTATCCAAAATAGGATGAAATGCACAAAAATCTATCTAAAAAATGTAAAAATAACTCAAGGTTTTATTGGGTAATCTTTCAAGATGCATTAAAGGAATAGGCTTGAATAGCTTACCCCCTCAGGTTTTTGATGGAATAAATGGGGTACCGAAGAAACTTAAATAGGTTGGGTAGAGGTAGAAAAAGAAAGGTAAATTTTAGTTAGATTGGTTAAAAGGAGATAAATGGCAAGAGAAATCATTTTCACTATGTGTAGGAGGAGAAAAGAGCTCTAGAGAAAATGATAGGTGGGAGTGGAATGAGGCAACAAGGACATATAGTGCATCATATGGAGTTGGTTCAAGAATTGAAAGGGCCACCAAGGGCTTAGGCACAAGTATAGTCCAAAACCATCAGTTGCTTTTTCTAAAATTTATATTATTAGGGCATGACCTCTATAAGTGATAGATTTGTATGTGCTATGAATATGTCATTATAAATCTACCATGATAGGCAATAAATTTAGCAAACCTTAATGATTTGTGGATTCATGATATGGAAATGAATTTGTGTAGGTAAAAATTCACTTGAATCCCATGAATTTGATAGGGGATAGAGATTTATTATGTTTTGAGGGAATCTAACTTAAAGTATATTTTTTGTGCATGCAATAGCTAAACATTTTGGTGTCAAGATCAACAATCATGCACTCTATGGTTGAAACTAGATGCTATAACTCCAATAGATAGAGTGGTTTTAGGTATAATAGTATTAGGGTATTTGGTGATGATGTCTTATATAGAGTTGGGCCATGATCTATTGATAGCTTTAGTAGAGCGATGGCATTTAGAGTATGTCATCTTCCTTTTGTTGATAGGGATATGTTGGTGACCTTGGAGGATATCTAGAGGATTCTTTTGGGTGTCAATATAAGGGATTTTAATTCATATGGGGTGGTATTAGTCTCATGCTCTATATAGATTGACAAGGGACCCATAGTTCTAACTAAGACAATGTGGCATTGATATTTATATCATGTTTTAGGAAAAGGAGTTAGACATACCGATAATAATATTGTGTACTATATTGTTTGATTTATTAATTGAGGATACAAGTAAGATATTTCTTTCATAGGGCTAGGGAAATATCATCATCCATCTGAGGGATTAATAGTTTTAGGCTACATGGGGGAAATTAGTGCTATATCGACTATATCAAACCCTCCACCAGGTAGTCTATAGGGAGGGCAAGAACCTAGTGTGCATACTAATGCAGGTGTGGGTATGGGAGCACCTAGCCATTAGAAAACCAGTGAGACTCTTGAGGGACATGGATGATGCACAAGATCTAGTAGGATTTAGATGAGATCACACATAATATAACGTAGAGTCCTTATAGAGTAGTACCAATGGCTATGAGATGAGTCCTATATGACCTACAACTAGATCAACTTATGTGGTATCCTTAGAGGGAGCACCTAGGGTGGATAAATTTTGCATTTAAACTATATCAGGTGAGGAGGATTAGGTGGTTATGAAGACTATAGGAATATTTTGATATATATCGACCAAATTAGATTCTTTATCAATTTGGCCTTCCCCAAGGGATTCCTACAATGGATGAGTTTTAATGCTAGCATGTGACCTGTGAGAGGAGGTTAGGTTTTGGAGACCCTCAAAATCCTAAGAGTTTTAGAGAGGATGATGTAGGGATGATACTAAGGTATTGGTAGCCCCCCCTATGCTAGGCCTAGTGTAATATGATATAGGAATGATACCATGATATTGGTAGTGGTATCATTAGATTCACCCAAAGAGGGTTACTTATACCTTATGGTGACCATAGATGGAGATTATGCTCAATATAATTATATGTCACCATATTTGAGTAGTGAGAGATTGAGGTGGAGACAAAGGGATGGATTTATGCCCATACCATCTCTATACATAACCTTTATTTATTCACTTCTAGAGACCAAGGTAGGCCCTAGCAGGTCAAAGTATGAGAGGGCCCAAGAGAGAGATTCTATTGTGAGGAGGTTACAGTTACTTCAAGACAAGCTAGCAAAATGAAGGATGAGCTAGCATCTATGACTACTATGAGGGAGGTAATGAGGATATACTATTAGGAATAGTTATATTAGGCCATAGCAAAGCAATATGAGGTCTAGATAGAGAGGGACTAGAGGGTATAGGAGGTTACACAACTGAGGTAAGATTGGGATGATGCTATGTCAATGGCCATAGTAGTAGGGTCAAGGAGTAGTGATATAGTTTTTAGGATTATGGTGGACATATTGGCCCACGTGCAAGCACAATATGCAATAGAAATGGAGAGGTGATGAGACTATTGAATTACCTCATTTGGGTATAAATTTTAAACCTCTATTGTGCTATCTAACTATGTGATGACACCATAATTCACCTAAATATCACAAAAATAATGAGAGATAAGGAAACATAGTACTAAAGTAGATAGGATGATTGTCTGTACTTTCAAGATTAAATTAGAAGTTTTTACTATCTAACTACAATTTTTTTGTCTTGGAAAGTGTATTGAGATTTTGCAAGATACCAACAAGGGATCATTTTGATTAAAACTGCACTAGACCACTTGGACCATGAGATATTCATATGACTAAACCATACATGCATTGGAGAACTAAATCATGAAGAGTACTAGACATCCTATGTTATATTGATGATAAGTGTTAACGCACAAACCCATAGTGGGCATGGTACTGTTGGAACAAAATCTGCCTTCGGTTGATAGTGTTGCACCTTAGACTTTGCCAAAATTGAATAGACAGATCTTGCTTGAGATCATCTATCTAGTCTCCAGAGAAGGCTGGTTCCTTTGAGTTTTTTAGAGAAAAGGTGAACAAAAGATAAGGGAAATATAGCCTAAGCTAGAAACTTTTCTCATGGTACATATTGGACAACAACAAACATTGATGATGCAGATTACTACATTCAGAGTTTTCTTTATATCTTCTTTATAGAAAACATGAATTCCTGAGTGTGACTTTTAGATGTTTGTCTAAAAGCATGTAAATATATTTTAATGTTCAACTCTAGAAACAAGATTTATACGTGCACAGTCCAGATTTTAGAACAGATACATACACTTGCACACAGAAGTTTCGGAAGCCAGAAGAAGAAATATTTTATTGCTTGTAATCCAGTACATGTACATCAAGCTTGTAAACATCCAAGAGCCGACCATTTTTCTAGAGTCGCTCACCCCTATATATACCCTAAAAGAGTATATTTTTCTAAGTACATCTTACTATTTTACAAGTAATCATCTGCAGTTTCTAATAATACACAACAAGTCTTCTATGAATTAGATATCTTCTCTACAGATTAGATTCTAGATGAGCCTGTCACATTTTCAATCTTTTGGCAAGCCTGCTCCATCCTAGATTTCTGTTAATCATGTCAGAAATCACTTCTTGGTGTCAGTGCATGCCTTTGATTTCCAAAAATACATTTTATTCCTTTACAGCTGGCGTGTCGTAAAATTGTGACATTCTTTCCTTGCTTTGCTCTTTTGCCACCTCCAGCCATAAAAATAAGACATGTCACGAAATCGTGACATTCATCTCTTTTTTTGCTCTTCTGCCGCTTCCAGCCATGAAAATGAGACATGTCACGAAATCATGACATTCGTCTCTTACTTTGCTCTTTTGCTGCCTCCCACTGCAAAAATGAGACATGTCGCAAAATCGCGGCATCCGTCTCTTGCTTTGCTCTTCTACCGCTTCCAGCCGCAAAAATGAGACATGTCATGAAATCGTGGCATTCGTCTCTTACTTTGCTCTTTTGCTGCCTCCCACTGCGAAAATGAGACATGTTGCAAAATTATGATGTTCGTCTCTTGCTTTCCTCTTCTGCTGCCTCCCGCCACAAAAATGAGACATGTCGTGAAATCGTGACGTCCATCTCTTTCTTTGCTCTTCTGTCGCTTCCAGCCACGAAAATGATACATGTCATGAAATTGCGACATTCGTCTCTTACTTTGCTCTTTTGCTGCCTCCCACCGCAAAAATGAGACATGTCACGAAATCACAACGTTCGTCTCTTATTTTGCTCTTCTGCCGCTTCCAGCCACGAAAATGAGACGTCACGAAATCGTGGCATTCATTTCTTAGTTTTCTTGTATGCCGCTTCCAGCCATAAAAATGAGACATGTCACGAAATCGTGACATTCGTCTCTTCCTTGCTCTTTCTCTTTGCTTTTGCCTGCGAAAAGGCAACATGTCACGATATCACGACACTTCTGCCTCTTTGTTCTCTTTTGTTGCTCTTAGCCACGAAAATGCAACATGTCGCGATATCACGACACTTTTGCCTCCTTGCTTCCTTTTGTTGCTCTTAGCCACGAAAATGCAACATGTCACGATATCACGACACTTTTGCCTTCTTGCTCCCTTTTGTTGCTCTTAGCCACGAAAATACATGTCATGATATCACGACACTTTTACCTCCTTGCTCCCTTTTGTTGCTCTTAGCCGCAAAAATACAGCATGTGGCGATATCGTGACACTTTTACCTCCTTGCTCCCTTTTTTTGCTCTTAGCCACAAAAATACAACATGTCGCGATATCACGACACTTTTACCTCTTTGCTCCCTTTTTTTGCTCTTAGCCGTGAAAATACAACATGTCACGATATCGCGACACTTTTACCTCCTTGCTCCCTTTTGTTGCTCTTAGCCGTGAAAATACAATATGTCGCGATATTGCGACACTTTTACCTCCTTGCTCTTTCTCTTTGCTTTTTCCTGCGAAAATGCAACATGACGCGATATCGCGACACTTTTTCCTCCTTGCTCTTTCTCTTTTCTTTGGACCGTGAAAATGCAACATGTCGCGATATCGCGACACTTTTTCCTTCTTGCGGTGCTTTGCTTTTTCTTTTATCTTTAGCATATGGGCCACTTCGGTCTTCTTGGAAAATATGCAAAAAGGTGCATCAGCTGTTTTTCTGTAGTTAGTCACTTTTTGACTAACATTCTTGGCTCCTTCCAGGGAATTTTTTGCTTGCAAAAATTTTGAACCAGGCCTTCATCCATTGGGAAACGGAGTCAACAACGTAGTTGTAAAAAGAATCTTTCAGAGAAAGACAAAGAACATAGGAAAATGCACTTAGATTAAACATGAACATTACCTCGTCAAAACTCCCTTTATACCTTAGTATCTCTATTCAAAAAAAAATGTCGACTTCTGATTGGCTACGACTAAAAATTTTTTTTTTGTTAAGGCCGAAAAATGGTAATATTTACAAATATTGTCTGAATATACTTATATTATACTGTACATATAATTCTTTTTATGCTTTCTCAACAAAAATATAACTTTAGGTGAAATGCATTCACTGTGATGAGAAGAACCAATCCATCTTGATCTTTCAACTTGAAAGCATTGAACTATTTCTCTGAAACAATTTCAAATGGTCCCTCCCAGAAAGCATCGAATTTATCATGGTTACCTGGCTTAGCTTTCTTTACATTCCATTTCAAAACCAAGTCTCCCACTCTAATTTTTTGGCAGTTATCTTTTTGTTGAACCATCCTTCAGTATCTACCATATGCTTCTAATTGTGATTGTATGATTGCTCTCTTTGTTCTTCTAACTATAAGAGTTGCATAACTCCTACAACTATGTGTAGCATTTGGTCAATCTGAAGTAGTGGGTAATGATCTTTGAGTGATGCTCTGTTTAGATTTTTGAAATCTACACACAATCTGATATCTCCATTTTTCTTCCTGACTGGTACCAAGTTTGCCACCCAGGTGGAGTGTTTAACAGGGTATACTATTTTATCTTGAAGGATTTTTAGCAGTTCTTGTTTCATCAAAGATTCTATCTTCGGATTCACTGGTCTTTACTTTTGCCTAAAAGACTTAGCTCCTTCTTCTGATTCTATGGTATGTTGAATAAAATCCTTATTGTACACTTTTAGATCACTATACAGCCAAGCTATGATGTCAGGGAATTTTTTACATAATTCTCTGATCTGGTTCACTTCCTCTTCTGTACAACTGATTACAACCTTAATCATTTTGCCTAGATCCAACTCTACATCTTTATATCTTCTTTTATCGACCTTGATTTTTCAACCAACTGCTCTATCATTGTTAT
Source organism: Wollemia nobilis (assembly GCA_028583015.1). NCBI lineage: Eukaryota > Viridiplantae > Streptophyta > Pinopsida > Araucariales > Araucariaceae > Wollemia > Wollemia nobilis. Next base: position 735,614 of record JAQPPZ010001711.1, on the reverse strand, counting down.
CAAATAGGATTTCAAGGGTGATGAGACCCTTACGAATATGATTGTTTTTTAACTGAATAATATCCTCTTCCTCTTCATCCTATAGATCTCGGTTTGCTGAGCAATTCATTTCATGGATTAAGAAATCTAGTATCTATTCATCATTTTCAAAAACTTGCCAGAAAATATTTTTATCAGGCACTGAAGGCCTGTATATAAGTCTAACAGTTTTAGACTTCTTAATAACATTACTTACAAGACAAAAATTAGCTCCCACTAAAGCTAACAAATCTGCATGGGTATTTTGTTCTCTAGGGATAAACTTTATATTTAGGGCCTCAAAGGCCTCTAAGAGATCCCACACTTTGTTCCTGTAAGCCTTCAAATAATGTTGTTTACTTATACATTTTTTGGTGACTTGATTCACAATAAGTTCTAAATCTCCATAGATGAGTAACTGTTTGATTCCCAATTTCTTAGCCTTTCTTAACCCTAAGCACAGGGCCTCATATTCTGCTGCGTTATTGGAGCAACTCCAAGTCAACCTATAAGAGAAAACCTTTTCCTCTCCAGTGGGAGAAATCAAAACTATTCCGACACCAACTCCATTCTTGCACCTAGCCCCATCAAAGAAAAGCTTCCATAATTGATTCACAGAACCATCCTTTTCTAGGGAGGGTATCAATTTTCTTTTTGGTTTCTCAATAGAATAGTTTCCTATTTCTATTTCTATCATGGCATTAAAATTCTTTAGAGAAAACTCGTCCTCATCTTGGAGCTCTTCTAATGTTTCTTCCATTAGAACTTCTATTGTTTCTTCAATCATCATATTTACACGGTCAGTTTCACCAATATTTTCTACATGAAACGTCGATGGTTTCTCATTAAAAATCTTGACCCTTCTACCTTTGAAAGGTATCTCCAAATGAAAATAATCTAAGGATAATTATCCTCCTATATTTGATGTGAACTCTTTGGATAGACACATACCAAAATAGGGCTCCAAGTCTATGACTACTACCTCTTGTATGACTATCGTCTGAGGCATTTTATGCAGTCATATGGGAATATCCTTTATCACTCCTACAGTTTTTATTGGAGTACCATCTAACTATAGGACGCCTGCGTTGCTCCTAGTGTACTCCATTCCCATAATATCACATACTGCTTTGGGTATCACAGTGGTAGCAGCGCCTGAATCTATCATGCGGTTGTGGACAACCCATCCTTCCATTTGAAGGGACAAATAAAAGGGTGGTGGCATGTTCTTACCAGTGGCAGACGTCAAGTTCGTTAGAACCATTTTTTAATATGATGCAGTCCCACCTCCATTTTTCATTGTTCTTAGGAATTCCTGTAGGAGATCGATTTGACCTGGGATTTGAAGAGCATCATACATACTTGCCTTAGAATGAGTATTTTTCATTTCCTTTACTATACTGAATGTAGGTGAATCAACTATCCTTTATATTTCTTTGGAAAAGGTTTCATATTTATTTTTGTATCCCTGGGTAGCTTCAGTTCTTTGCCTTTTTGTCAGCGATGGGAAACTCAACCTTTCCTTAGCTTGTTCTTGGGTTTCATTTTCCCCCCAAGGAATAAATTCTTTGTGTGTTTCTTGCCCTTGACTTTTGGATGGAAACTGATATTTTCTTTTTTGAGGGAGACTTCCCTTAGGAGTTTCTTTGGGAACTTCCTTGGGAGTAGGGGAAACATTCAATTGTTGAAGCTCTTTAGGATCTACTTGCAGTGGTTTCTTACCTGATCTTGTCAAAATGGAAACTTGTTCTACTGTAGGCATCATGAAGTTGTGGTCCTTCTCTCTAATTATATTTACATGGCCTTTCATTTTTTTTTTACTCTTTTCAACTGCTATACTTTGTACATAATGTTGGTGTATCATACACGAACTTTCCCCATGTGGATCGTTACATGTAGTACACCAAAAGTTAGAATTAGTGGGAGGCTCCTCAGCCTCCACTATCTCATTTGTATATACCGTGCTTGGTATCTCTTGTCCCCTATTGCTTGATTGTGCTGCATCTCTCGTTACCTGAGGGAACCTCCTTGGCAAAAAATTCCTTTTAGCCTCTCTCTTTTTCATGGATGCCATTTCATTTGACAATGTCTTCATTGTATCAATTATGGTCATGTATTGATCACTGGGGGGGCCTTATGCAAGGGGTGTAGCTGGTAATGCAAGGAATGTAGGAGGTGCGGCTATAGCTGGGAGGGCCTGCGTTGATGGGAGTACAAGAAGTTTAGAAATTGATGCTTGGGAAAGCTCTGGTAAAATTGGCAATAGAATTTTTTATGGATATCTTTTTGTAGCGATGAGATCAGCTTAGTCCTTTGCTGCCTCTAGATAGATCCCAGGAAAAGTGGTTACACGGGATTGCATTATTATCATACTGAGATCTGAATCAAAAGCCCTTAAATAATAGCATATAGCTTGTTCTTCCGTGGGCTTTAGGCCTTGCGGTACTCTATCACGAGTTCTGGTAAATCTAATGTTGAAATCTTGGATTTCTTCTTGTGGATGCCTCTCAATGACAGTGAATTGATTCAGCAATGTGAAAGGATCCGCATGTATATTAAATTCATCGACCAGACATAGTCGGCCAGTACTGCCCAAGAAGTAATGGATCCAGCGGGAAGCGCTCTATACCAATAGAGCATATTTCCTTTCAAAGATATAATCAAAAATATGACCATTACATCTTCCTGAGTGATGTTGTAAACATATGCGAGCGATGATACATCTAAACAGTGCTCATCTGCTATTTTGCCTATTCCATCAAAGGTCGATAATGCTTTTAGTGCAGCTTGTGGAATTTGGTGGTGTGTTCCCAAGTTCAAAGGGCCAGTTTGATTCCACACAAGATGCGTTGGGGCAGGCGTGGCTGCCATGATTGTTAAAGGAGTTACAGTCGCTATGGGATTTCTTGCATATGGTCCTACAGCGGGTGTTAAAGAGGTGCTAATGGTGCTAGGCAGATTTGATCGTGCGACTAGCATAGGTGTGCTTTTAAGCTTCTGAGATGTAGTTCAAAGAACTCGATAGGTTCTTCAGAGTTTCTAGCTTGGGATCTGGTTATCATATGGCTATATAACCAGAAGGTTTTTAGACAAGGTCTTTCTTTTATGGTCTAAATTGCAACAGAGTCGCCAGGTGGTTTTTTTTGATATTTTTAAACAAAAAGGCTCTTAAGGTAAAACACCAAAACTTATACAATACTGAGGGATTGTTGGTCCCACCGGGCATGCCAAAAAAATTTGGAACAAAATCTGCCTTCGGTTAATAGTGTTGCGCCTTAGACTTTACCAACATTGAATAGACAGATATTGCTTGAGATCATATGTCTAGTCTCCAGAGAAGGCTGGTTCCTTTGAGTTTTTTAGAGAAAAGGGGAACAAGAGATAAGGGAAATATAGCCTAAGCTAGAAACTTTTCTCACATTATATATTGGACAACAACAAACATTGATGATGCAGATTACTACTTTCAGAGTTTTCTTTATAGAAAACACGAATTCCTGAGTGTGACTTTTAGATGTTCGTCTAAAAGCATGTAAATATATTTTAATGTTCAACTCTAGAAACAAGATTTATACGTGCATAGTCCATATTTCAAAACAGATACATTATAAAACTTAGAATGAATAAAAGTTAAAACACCAGATACATACACTTGCACACAAAAGTTTCGAAAGCCAGAAGAAGAAATTTTTTATTGCTTGTAATCCAGTACATGTACATCAAGCTTGTAAATGTCCAAGATCCGACCATTTTTCTGGAGTCGCTGACCTCTATATATACCCTAAAAGAGTATCTTTTTTGAAGTACATCTTACTATTTTACAAGCAATCATCTGTAGTTTCTAATAATACACAACAAGTCTTCTATGAATTAGATATCTTCTCTGTAGATTAGATTCTAGACGAGCCTGTCACCATTTCAATCATCTGGCAAGCCTACTCCATCCTGGATTTTTGATAATCATGTCAGAAATCACTTCTTGGTGTCAATGCATGCCTTTGATTGCCAAAAATACATTTTATTCCTTTACAGCTGGTGTGTCGCGAAATCATGACATTCTTTCCTTGCTTTGCTCTTTTGTCGCCTCCAGCCATGAAAATGAGACATGTCACAAAATCGTGACATTCGTCTCTTGTTTTGCTCTTCTACAGCTTCCAGCCACGAAAATGAGACATGTCGCAAAATCGCGACATTCATCTCTTACTTTGCTCTTTTGCTTCCTCTTGCCATGAAAATGAGACATGTCACAAAATCGCGACGTCCGTCTCTTGCTTTGCTCTTCTGCCACTTCCAACCATGAAAATGAGACATGTCACAAAATCGCGACATTCATCTCTTACTTTGCTCTTTTGTCGCCTCCCGTTGTGAAAATGATACATGTCACGAAATCGCGACGTTCGTCTCTTGCTTTGCTCTTCTACTACCTCCCATCATGAAAATGAGATATGTCATGAAATCATAACGTTCGTCTCTTGCTTTGCTCTTCTATCGCTTCCAACCATGAAAATGAGACATGTCGCGAAATCATGACGTTCGTATCTTACTTTGCTCTTTTGCTGCCTCCCGTCGCGAAAATGAGACATGTCGTGAAATCGCGACGTCTGTCTCTTGCTTTGCTCTACTGCCGCTTCCAGTCGTGAAAATGATACATATCGCAAAATCGTGACATTCGTTTCTTAGTTTGCTCATCTATCGCTTCCAGTCGCGAAAATGAGACATGTCGTAAAATCACGACATTTGTCTCTTCCTTGCTCTTTCTCTTTGCTTTTGCTCGCGAAAAGGCAACATGTCACGATATCATGACACTTCTACCTCTTTGTTCTCTTTTGTTGCTCTTAGCCGCAAAAATGCAACATGTCGCGATATCGCAACACTTTTGCCTCCTTGCTTCCTTTTGTTGCTCTTAGCCACGAAAATGCAACATGTCGCGATATCGCAAAACTTTTGCCTTCTTGCTCCCTTTTGTTGCTCTTAGCCGTGAAAATACAACATGTCACGATATCGCGACACTTTTGCCTCCTTACTTCATTTTGTTGCTCTTAGCCGCAAAAATACATGTCGCGATATCGTGACACTTTTGCCTCCTTGCTCCCTTTTGTTGCTCTTAGCCACGAAAATACAACATGTCGTGATATCGCAACACTTTTGCCTCCTTGCTCCCTTTTGTTGCTCTTAGCCGCGAAAATACAACATGTCGCGATATCGTGACACTTTTACCTCCTTGCTCCCTTTTGTTGCTCTTAGCCGTGAAAATACATGTCGCGATATCGCGACACTTTTACCTCCTTGCTCCCTTTTGCTGCTCTTAGCCGGAAAAATACATGTCGCGATATCGCGACAGTTTTACCTCCTTGCTCCCTTTTGTTGCTCTTAGCCGCAAAAATACAACATGTCGCGATATCGCGACACTTTTACCTCCTTGCTCTTTCTCTTTGCTTTTTCCCGTGAAAATGCAACATGTCGCGATATCGTGACACTTTTTCCTCCTTGCTCTTTCTCTTTGCTTTGGACCGCGAAAATGCAACATGTCGTGATATCATGACACTTTTTCCTTCTTGCGGTGCTTTGATTTTTCTTTGATCTTTAGCATATGGGCCACTTCGGTCTTCTTGAAAAATATGCAAAAAGGTGCATCAGTTGTTTTTTTGTAGTTAGTCACTTTTTGACTAACAGTACCCTAATTTGGAACTAGAATATGAGTGCCAAGGATGATTGATCAAGTAAAGGCTATGATGTGAGCATCCACCTTATAGATAAGGATAAAAATATTAGATATGTTGGTTGTTGCTAAATCATAAACGAGAAGCATGACAGTTCGAATTTGCATTACCAAAAGTAGAGCGTTTGTTCTTCGGTGTAGTTGTGAGATTGTCCAATCTCAAATAGCATTAATAGAGGTTGGTTGGAAAACATAACAAGATAGCCATTTATGTATGTGTTAAAAAAGTACAATTGATGCTCTCTAGTATTTATTTGGTCTATGGTTGAAATTGTGTCTTGTTTGTTCTCCTAGATAACAACATTGTTTGTAGATTGTGCTTTATCTATAAGTAGGGATGTGTGTGACAATTAGAAGGCTAGTAGTAATTTTATTCTAAACCTCATATTATTAGCTAAGAGAATCTATAATTTTGGACTCCCATGCATGTTGAGAATATTTGTATGGACTGTTGTTGAAGATAATAAGATTACTGTATTTTTTTTTTCCTATATTGAGTTAATTTCTCTTTTCTTACCATTATAAAGCTTTGGCCCACTACAACATTGACTTGTGTCAAAAAACTCCAATATCTATGTTAAAAGCATCAAACTCAATGAAAAAATATTTGCTAAAGTCATGAGTGACCAAATAGGAGTGGTATGCATAGCTTTGTTGAGAGCTTGGAAGGCTTGGGAAGTAGCTTTAGACCAAATAAAAGCATATTTTTTAGTGAAAGCAATAAGAGGAGTGACAATATTTTCATAGTTGTGGATATTTTTTTGTCGTAACCTAGAGTCTTAGAAATACATCAAGTTGTTTAAGGAATTTGGGCAAGATTCAATCTTGCATAGCATTTATCTTATTAGGACTTACCTTGACTCCTTCCTAAGTTATTATATGTCCCAAGTATTCTACCTCCTAGACCCCAAAGTAACATTTAGACCTTTTAACAAAAAGTTTTACCCTTTTTAATAGGTGAAGAAATTTGTCATGATGAACTAGATTATCCTCCTAGGACTTGTTATAAATTAAAATGTCATCAAAGAAAACTAGGAGAAACTTGGAAATAAAAGGACAAAATAAAAGTTCATGATATTTTAGAAAGTGGAAGGAGAATTAGTGAGACCAAAAGGTATGACTAAGAACTCATAATGACCCTCATATGTACAAAAAACATTCTTAGGGATATCCTTTTATCTTACCATAATTTTATGAAACCCAAAACGCAAGACTAGTTTTATAAAGTATCTAACACCATGTAACTCATCCAACAATTCATCTATAATAGGGATAGGAAACTTATCTTTGATAGTGATCTTGTTGAGAGGACAAAAATTAGGACACATGTACCATGAATATCCTTATGGTATACCATCACTACCAGAGAGGAATATGGACTCATGCTTGGAAAGATGATGATATCTTGCTCCAATATTTCCTTAACTAGCTTCTCAATTTCTAACTTTTGGAGTTAGGGATAGCAGTAAGGACGCACATTAGGAGGTTGACTTCTTGGAACAAGGTAGATAACATGATCATGTGTGTGCTTAAAAGGTAGACCCATGGACTTACTAAATACCTCCTCATAGTGATCCATAATGTTCTTAAGTCTAAAAGAGTTATAAGAAGTAGCTCTAAATACTAAACCTCCATGCAATTGACTTGGGCAAAGATCCACAACCACCTTTATTCAATATATTTTCCATGTTATGTGAACTACCCACCTTGAAGGAGGGATTTTGATTCCTTGGAGACAAACGATTATTCCCTTCTCCATCCACTTGACATATTATTTTTGTAGATTAATAGTAACATCACCAAGCTGAGATAACCATTATGTTTCCAAGATGACATCTAAACTACCTAAGTTCATGGTAAAGAGATTTCCTAAGTATAATCCCCCATTTGTATGTTAACTTTAGTCATTCGACCCACACATCGAGTAGTACTCCTTGTTGAGAAGCAACACACCCCCCACTGAAAAATGAGAGTCCATCCTTAGAAAACCTCAAGCTTCCCATTTTGCAGCAGGGACCCTCTTGATAATTTTTAGGTTCAAATCCAAATTTGCTTGCCTCCTTGATTAAGTTGTCCTTTTCCTTGCATTCTGGTTTTGTTGCCTTTCAGATTTCATTTTGTGCATGCTAGAGTCCTTCATGGGCAAAGAAAACCTTGCACCGATGCAAAAGAATGCAGAAAACAGATAGAAAATTTCATGAAAATCCAAAACTTTCCCTTTTCGGCAAAGCCGCGAAATCGCGACACTTCCATTTATGGAAATGTCGCGAAATCGCGACAGGAAAATAGAAAACCCGCCAAGTCAGTTTTGCGTAGCGAAATCGCGACACTTTCCATTTTTGGAAATGTCGCGATATCGCGACATTTCCATTTTTGGAAAGCGTCGCAAAATCGCTACCGGCCAGAGGAGAGAGAAGAAAGTTGTACGGAAAGGAGCGATTTCGTGACATGTCGCGAAATCGTGACATGTCGCATTATCGCGGCAGGAGAGAGAAGTGGGCTGCAGAATGAAAATCGGCTAAGTCGCAAATGTGTCGCAAAATCGCGGTCAACGCATGCAGCTACGGGAACTGTCGCGATATCGCGACGTGTTCTATTTTCGCGGGTTGTTGATGGAAAAACGCTTAAGTACAAAAAGTGCAGCGCGTCGCTAACATGTTTCAAAATCGCGCTGCAGGTTGGCCGAAGGGGAGCCTGAGTTTAAAAGTTGCAACGATTCGCTGCATATTGGTCAAGAAGGCACTCCAAAGTAAAACTTGCAGCGATGCGCTACACGTCGCATTTTCGCGACGCGGGCGGTTCAAAGGCTTGAGGGTTAAAGGGTTGCAACGACGGTGCTGCAAGTTTTAAAGTTGCAAAGGCGCAAGACATTGATTGAGGAGAAGGTAAAGCGTCTAAGTGTTCAAAGTGGCAGCGATGCGCTGCAATGTTGCAAAGTCGCGGGTGTTGGTTGCAAAAAAGGACTAAATACAAATGTTGCAACGATGTGCTGCATGGCTAGTGCAAAGAAAGTCTAAGGGGCAAAAACTGCAGCGATGCGCTGCACCTTTTGAAAGGGTCTTCCAAAGCAAAGGAATGTGGCATCTTCGCGATAAAAGTCGACGATTGGTACGGAGAAGAGAGAAGGTAGCGAAATCGCTACCTATAGCAAAATCACGGTCATTTTGATTTAAAAGACAAAGACATGAAAGTTGCAGCGACTCGCTGCACTTTCAATGATAGAACCAGCCAAGATGGAGACGTCGCGAAATCGCGACAGTTGGGAGGCAGAACTTCAAAGGGAGCCACCATGTCGCGATTTCGTGACATGATGAGAAGAAAGTTGCCAAATTGAAAGACATAATGGAAAATCGGCCAAGGGCCAGAAGGAAGCAAAGAGGAGAAATCAAATTTGCATGAAATCGACTAAGGCAAGATGCATGTCGCGAAATCGCGACATGCTTGAAAAAGAGTTGTACGGCAGCTAGCAAGAGGCGCGATTTCGCGACATGTCACGAAATCGCGACATGTCACGTTTTCACGGTGAAAGAAAGGAGAGAGAAACATGCTGGCGGGGATGTCGCGATTTCGTGACATGTCACGAAATCGCGACATGTCGCATTTTCGCGACCTGCACAGAAAGTTGACCAGAATGCTTGCAGTAGTAAATGAGACACGTGTCACGATTTTGTGACACGTGTCAAGACACGTATCAGATGAAACAGAGGCCGACATGCAAGAAAGATTAGGATTTTAATCTGTTTTAATGTTAAAGTGTTGATTTAATGTTTATTAAATTGCTAATATAATCTTTTTGTCTTTCATGCGGGAATCCATCCGTCACTTGCGGGATAGCGGGAAAATGGCCATAAAGACAAAGTCAAATGCAATTTAATTAAAGGCGGCCATGTTGAAAAGGAAGGTGCCGAGAGTTGATGTTTCATTCCAGTATTTACAGATCTGTCCACAAATGACTAAGCAACTGCCAGATTTTACCGGTGAAGGCATTCAATGAGGATTTAGCAGGCAGATATTTTCAACTCCGGGATAGATTTGCAGAGATGGAATAGCGGAGAAGTGGTGACTCATCCGGCTCACCAACGGAAATTAATGAAGGCATTTATTTGCAGTTGCGGGTGAATGCAAGTCGCATTTGATTCTATCTTCTCCATTTATGACAGCTGACCGCCCTGATTTGCAGAAGGGTTAGGTTTTATCCAGACTTTGTTTTAAAAATGGCTTTATATTGTAAAACCCGGTCCTAGGGTTTAAGATGATAAGATTTGCGGTTAAGAAAAGATATTTTCCGTAAAGATCGGGATCTGTCCCGAGTCTATAAATACAACTGCAAAATGTAATCGCAGGAGGCGGAGACTTAGAAATAAAAGGCTTATAAGCAATTTCTTGCAAATTTTGTGAAATCCTTTGTTTTCTGGACTGGGAGTTGATGTGCTTTTGCTGTTTTCTATGGTAGCATGGCCAGGAGCCTAATATTTTACAGATCTGTGATAAGTGTATCTTCTTCTGTTATCCGTTCCATTAAAGTTTGTTAGATATATGTTGTAAATCTGCCATTATCAAGTTTAAATATGCTGTTAGGCTTCAGTTGTTCCATTGTTTGCTTGGGAAATTACAGATTTCAGGTGTAAGCTTGTTCTAATTGCTCTGTCTTCACTGTGTGAGCTAGGCTACCGGTGAAAGATATCAGTTTTAACCAGCTTCTCTTCGGTTTATAATTTTCTGTTAGACCTGTTCCATTTTGCCTTGTGCTCTTGGTTGAAAGTGATCTTAGAAATCCGGACGCTTTCCTCTTTGATTTGTTCCGTTGTGAAGTCGATAGTATAGATGAAATTGACAGTTTAAGTTTTACAGTTTAAAGTTTGATAAACTTCCCTTTCGCCTTACCCTACCCTCTCTTTGCTTACCGTGAATGATCCATTTTTACTTTCTTTATTTGTCTTTTATTTGAATCTACTGACCCATGAGAGCTAGATCAAGAATCAAGTTAAATCTGATTGTTAACAAGTAACAACTTTCGCAACTACTGAACAAGTTCAAGAACCCCCTGTAAGGTAACAGACAGTCCATATTGAAATCTATTCTAGAAGCAGAAAAGAGTGAATAGACATTCGACCCGACTCTGTAACTCACACCTTGGATAACCAGCTAGATCCTAAAGTGAGTGGGATTCATCCCGTGGGTGTTACCGGTGTTTATGCTCATTCTTCACGGGGTGTGTATGAAAGCCGGACCAACATTTAATTGGCGCTAGAAGGAGGGCCCGAGAACATCTGTTCTTAGTGCACTTGAGTTGGGAAATCCGATCGTATGTGGTGCTTGACAAATACTGTATTTTATCCAGAGTCTGGCATTTTAACATTTAAAAGTGGCTCAGTTTTATAAATTGTCAGTACAGTTTTTGTAAGTTGTCAGTGTAGTGTTTTAAATTGCCAAATACAGAACCTGTTGAGAACTGCAAAGTTATAAGTGCTTGTGAAAACTGGATTCTACATACAGGGTAACAAGGTCCCACCCCGAGCTGGAGAGCTCCTTGTTCCTGAATTAGAAACTCCGAGAAGAAGTAGCCACAGAAGGGCCACATCTCTATCACAGACAGTTTTATCACCATTGATAGTCACTCCAACCAGAGCTCAGAATATTCCTGTCAATCCATTAGCTATGGCAAATTGGTTGGGCTCCACAGCTTTGAACATTTCGGGTATAGCCCATGACCTGCCCGAAATCCAGAAAGATATCTCCCCAGGTACAAACATGATGGGACAAGAACCGCAGAAGAACACTTGGTTGCATTCAAGAATGCACTGAAGTTATTAAATGTACAGCATGAAGATGTTGCCTGTAGACTCTTCCCGTTCACTCTCCAGGAGGGAGCATATGACTGGTTTTTAAACCTCACCAATGATTCTATCACCAGTTGGAATGATTTAGAGAAAGTTTTTGTGTCACGGTTCGGGGAAGTGATAGACCCCAATATTTTATATCAGCGGTTTTCTGGCATCAAAAGGGAATTAAGTGAATCTATCATATCCTATAATGTCAGATTCCAGAAAGCCTATGGTAGACTTATTGGGTATTATGTACCTAATGCTGACTTGGCATTAGAGATTTTTAGAAATTCCCTGGATCCCATGACCTCTGTCTTCTTGAAGAGAGATGCCACTGTTACCAATTTGACAGAAGCCTACAAAGAAGCTTTGATTCTGGAAAGACAGTTGGGACCCCAACCTTTAAATGCTCAACAAGTTCCTCTGATCACACAAGCTGCTCCTGTGTTTAATCCCATTCCACATCAGATGATGCTGCCAGTCTGTCAGACTCTACCATCAGCAAGTCCATCAACTGCTGCACCTATTGAGAATGTACAGAACCCAGTGAAAGAGGCTGACAATGCAAGGATTGAAGAAGTCTCAAAGATTGTTCAGAAGCTGGCCAATGATTTTTTGAGTTTTAAAAGGCAAACTTCTATCGGTGACAATCCCAACAGATACTCATATCAGCCAAACAGATTTAACGAGCCCCCATATGAACCTAATAAATATTACAAGGGTAAAACTCATGATGTGAACATCTCGTGATTTAGCTCTGCCCAACTGGTGCAGAATACATGCCACTTCTCAGCATGGGGAGTTGGACTGTCTGGAATTTTGCAATGCATTTGAAGCCTTGTCCGGTGATCCGATCTCCCCGAAAATCAAAGAACTGCCGATGGCCCAAGTTCATCGGCCACAGTGCGACCATGGTCCTGGATTCCTTTTCTTTCCTGGATGAATCGAGAATGTAGTTGAAATGCCTATAGATGAAGTACGGGCTTTCCGACGAGTACAGAAGAGATAACTACAACTTGAGAAACAGGAATCTGGAGCCCAACACTACATCAACTCCTCCAAATAACTCTCACAATGTTCCTCCGGACCCCTCTCCAAGCAATAATCCACCTCCACCAAAGGGAGGGGCTCAAAGAGTACCAGATGTTGTTGTTCCTCCACTTAACAAAGGATATAACATAGTGGAGGATATGAAAAATATTAAGGCCAACATTACTCTGCATGAGCTGGCACAGATTTCAGAGCAGAGAGACAACCTGATAAAGACATACTCTGGCCCTGTTGCTAAACCTGTAGACAAGGGAAAGAAAATAGCAAATGCCAATCTAGCCATGTACAAAGAAAAAACTGAAGTTCCCCCTTTTTTACTGACTGTCAGAATTTTTGGGAAGAACTTACATAATTGTTTGGTAGATTCAGGTGCATCTGCTAATGTTATGCCACTGGCCATTTGTCAGCAGTTGGGACTGACCCCAATGAAGTCTGAAAGGAGAGTTGTCCAATTGGACAAGTCAGAAGTTAAAGTTGTTGGAGAGCTTCAAAATATTCACATACAATTAGCATCTGAGCCAAGGGCTCAACATAAAATTGAAATCCAGGTTGTGGATATCCCAGTGGGATATGGGATGCTGTTGAGTAGGGATTGGTCTAGGTCCTTGAATGGATATCTGGCAACAGATTTTTCACACATGTGGTTGCCATGGAAAGGAGTGGCAAATCAATTGCGGGTTGACAGAGAACCCAGGTACAAGCACACCATTACAGAGTACAATGCAGCAAATGAGACTGTCAATGTTGCAGAGGTAGACATTGGAGTCTACAATTTAACAATTGGGCAAAGTAACAAGTTTAATAAAGTTCATCCTGTACATACTAATGAAGTTTGGACACTTCATGTGGATGGAGCAAGATGTAAGTAGGGTTCTGGAACAGGGGGGTCCTCAAAGGGCCTCAAAGTCAGACATTTTTTATGTCTTACCGCCTGCAGTTCCCATGTACTAATAATTTAGCAGAGTATGAAGCTCTGATTTTAGGTTTAAAGTTTGCTTTGGATAAAAATGTGAAAAACATTCAAGTTTTCACTGATTCAGAATTAGTGGCAAGTCAAGTCAGGGGTAAATTCCAGTGTAAAGCCTCCTATTTGAAGGGATACAAACACAGGGCCTGGGATCTTGTAGAAGGCTTTGATGCATTCAATCTGACACACATACCCAGGGAACAAAATTCACATGTTGATGTCCTGGCATCTTCAGCTGCAAGTTTAAAGCCATTAGAAGATTTTAAGTGGGATAAGTTCTCAATTGAGTTAGTCCCCTGTCCTTCAGTTCCAAACAATATAGACAACTTTCAAGTTTTCTCAGATGATCAACAGATTGTAAACTTTTTGCAGGGTACTAACACCTTTGAGAATGCTATAATTGATGAAGGCCAAAGAGACACCCCTCTGGAACAGTTGGATGATGACGAGAGGAATAATGAGGTTGAAGGACAACAGGATCCCAAAAGGAATGGTGGAGCTAGAAAGGCTATTTGATGTTGACAAGATCGAGCAAAGGGTGAATTCCGAGGATTTTGTAGCTCCCACAGACAATGGGACTGAAGACCTGAACATAGGCACTGAGGAGGATCCAAAGAACATCAAGTTGGCAAAGGACTGTGATCCAAAAATAAAGAAAAGTCTGGTTGATTTTCTGCACAGGTCCAAGGATGTAATGGCTTGGTCATACAAATATTTAAAGGTATTTGACCCAAAAGTTTACACTCACATCATACCTTTGAAAGAATTTTGCAAGCCTTTCAGACAAAACAGAGGCATGTTAATGCTCTGTTAGAACCCCTAATCCAAACGGAAGTGGAAAAGCTCTTGAGTGCAGCAATTATTTTTCCCATCAGGCATTCTACCTGGGTGGCCAATCTGGTGCCAGTCAGGAAGAAAAATGGGGAGATCCGCCTGTGTGTGGATTTTAGGAATTTAAACAAGGCTTCTGAAAAGGACAACTATCCCCTGCCTTCTATGGATGAAGTCTTGCAAATTGTTAATGGGTCAGAGATGATGTCTTTCCTGGATGGCTTCTCAGGGTACAACCAGATTTTGGTTGAGAAGGAAGATAGAATGAAGACTGCTTTTACAACTAAGTGGGGGACTTTTGCTTACAAAAGGATGCCATTTGGGTTAATAAATGTTGGAGCAACATTTCAAAGAGCAATGGATCATGCCTTCAAGGGGCTTATGGGCAAATGCATTGTAGTTTACATGGATGATCTAACGGTCTTCTCCAAATCCAGATTTGACCATGTAAAGCACTTAGAGTCTGTGTTTAACAAGTGCAGGGAGTTTGGCATTTCCTTGAATCCAAAGAAGTGCATTTTTGGTGTAACAGAAGGCAAATTGCTGGGACACTTGGTCACAAAAGATGGCATTTCTATGGATCCAAGCAGAGTTGAAGCCATATCTGGCATACCATTTCCCAACTCCAAGAAAGAGTTGAGGTCATTCTTTGGAAAGATTAACTTTGTCAGGAAGTTTATCTCAGGCTTTGCAGAGATAGTTAAGCCAATGAATGACATGTTAAAGCAGACTGCCCAGATTGTTTGGACCCCAGAAGCTAAGACTGCCTTCCAAGAAATCAAGACAGCCATTAAACAAGCACCAGTTCTGGTAAGCCCAGACTTCAGTGCAGATTTTTATCTGTACACCTTCTCTTCTGAACATACACTTGCTACGGTTCGACCCAACGGAGAGAAAGCTGGGAACATCCAATTGCTTTTAAGAGCACCAATTTGAAGGGAGCTGAGCTGAAATATTCTCGTTTAGACAAACAAGCTTATGCTTTGGTAAAAGCAGTGAAACAGTTCAGACACTATATACTGAGGAGCAAAATTCATGCCATAGTGCCAGACCAGCTGTTAAATACCTTCTAAGTCAAAATGAGTTGGGTGAACTGAGGGGAAATTGGGTCACAAGGTTGCAAGAGTATGACTTGGAGATTAGGCCTGCAAAATTGATCAGAGGGCTTGGTTTGTCTAGACACATTGCTGAAGTGCCTCTACGGGAAGAAGTTAATCAGTTAAATTCTGAATCTGATGATTGGTATGGAGATATCATTCATCTGCTACAGTTTGGAATTTGCCCATCCCATTTGAACAGAACTCAAAGGAGAGCATTAAAGTTAAAAGCTGCTCATTATCTCCTCAAGGCAGGTACTCTGTACAGGGAGAATTATGCTGGCATTTTCCTAAGATGCATTTCTCCCAGTGAAGTCAGTGAAGTCATGGCTAGTTTTCATGAAAAACTAGGGGTAGGGCATCCATCAGGATCTGCCACTACACATAAAATACTAAGAGCAGGCTATTATTGGCCTACACTTTTTAAAGATGCACATCAGCATGTCAGAACCTGCCATCAGTGCCAGACATTTGCAGCCAAAGAGGCCAACCGGGCCCTGCCATTGCAACCTGTTGTGATCAGTAAACCTTTCATGCAATGGGGGCTTGATTTTGTGGGAGTCATTAACCCGAATTCTTCAGCAAGGCATAAATATGTTCTGACGACTCATCGACTATTGCACAAGGTGGGTTGAAACAACAGCCACCACAAGAAGTACAACCCAGGAAGTGATTGATTTTCTTGAATCAAATGTCATAACTAGATTTGGGGTTCCCCTGAATTTGGTCTGTGATAATGGGCCAGCCTTTCAATCATTGGAGTTTGCAGATTGGGCATACCAGATGGGGATAGTTATCAGATTCTCATCCAACTACTATCCCCAAGGCAATGGACTCGGCCGAGTCAACAAACAAGAATTTAATGAATGCCATCAAGAAGTCTGCAGCGAGATAAACCCAGTGCAATGGCATACATTGTTGAAATATGCACTGTGGGGTGACAGGATAAAACATAACGTTTCTCTTAAGACTTCTCCCTTTGCTTTGTTGTATGGTACCCAGCCAATTGTTCCCATCTCTCTCAAGTCGCCTACCTACCAATTTGCCTTAGATTATTTTGAGGATCATGATGATGCTGAAGCCCGTGTTTTAGATCTCACTAACTTGCAGGATGAAAGACTCCAAGCCCTGGAGCACTTCAGTAGACATCAAGAAACTGTCAAAAGGTGGTTTGACAAGAGGGCCAAAGTGAAAGCTTTCATCGTGCGGACTTGGTGCTCTGTGGGACAAGGCTCATGAGAAGAAGGGTAAGCATACAAAGTTGCAGCCACTGTGGATAGGCCCCTACCAAATTGCTGAGATATTGGGTAACAATGCATTCCGTTTACAAGATCTGGATGGTAATTTTCTGGACCTCCCTGTTAATGGTCAATACTTGAAACATTATTTCTCGGCTGTTCCATCCAATCTATCATTTGAATGAGTCATAAAGAAGTTGTAACATATGTATACATTGTAAGTAAGCTTTGAAGTTTTTCAGTTTTATTTCTTTGTCTGTGCAGTTTTATTTTTGTTTTGTTCTTGAGGCCTGTGTCTGTCCTTGGAGGTCTGTCCAAAGTTCTTCAACTTTTGAAATCTGTCCTTTAACCTTTGCCTGAGCAATCAATGAAAAGTCAGCCTGCTAAAAAAAAAAAAATTGTTTTATTCCTAGCTGATCAATCCAGTCTCCACCCATTGTTTATAATTCTAATTGAGATAGTCTGCTTAAATTGAATAGTGGAACTATTTTGTTAGTCAGGACAACGGTAGAGAGGTGATTGGATCTTGTGTCTTGCTTGCCACAGTTGTTTTAATGATAGAAAAACTGCTATCTTTGTTTAGTTGGAGGAACTCCCGGGAATCCAAGAAAAGCTGGTTATAAGAGGGGACTATGGTTCATGCAATTATTTGGGTATCCACAGAGGCTATCAGTGCCTAGACTGAAACAGTTCCAGATTGATCAAATGATAAAAGAAAATTGTGATTTCTTTAAAGCCTTTCAGATATTGATGCATTTCAAAAATAAGAGAGATAAAAAAAAAAAAAGAGTTATATGAGAGAGAGGCAGCGTGATTCCAAAAGCTATTTTTCTTTTACCAAGTTGCAGATTCTACCTTACAGTTGTAAATTTGGGTCGTGTAAATCTAAAGGGTAACTCTGTCTAGGCTGTAAAAGGCTAAACTAGTAAACAGAGCTCTACTCGGTTTCCCCTTTTACAATCTAGAAAAGTTGATCAGTCCAAAGTTCATCATTCAATCCAGTCATCCTTGAAGAAAGTTTTATACCCTTTGTAATTGCACATCAGAAATCTTCCTTGAAGTAATTCAGCCTAGTATGTCCTTGGGAAATTTTAACAGCTAGCAGTTAGCAGTCAATTTATTGTGAAGAATGTCTGTGGCAAGGCATGATGCATGGTCTTTTTGTTTTGAAACCAGAGTCCTGGGTTCTAAAATAATGCTACTATTTTACCCGTAGATATCGCCATTTGTTGAGAAGCAACACACCCCCCACTAAAAAATGAGAGTCCATCCTTAGAAAACCTCAAGCTTCCCATTTTGCAGCAGGGACCCTCTTGATAATTTTCAGGTTCAAATCCAAATTTGCTTGCCTCCTTGATTAAGTTGTCCTTTTCCTTGCATTCTGGTTTTGTTGCCTTTCAGATTTCATTTTGTGCATGCTAGAGTCCTTCATGGGCAAAGAAAACCTTGCACCGATGCAAAAGAATGCAGAAAACAGATAGAAAATTTCATGAAAATCCAAAACTTTCCCTTTTCGGCAAAGCCACGAAATCGCGACACTTCCATTTATGGAAATGTCGCGAAATCGCGACAGGAAAATAGAAAACCCGCCAAGTCAGTTTTGCGTAGCGAAATCGCGACACTTTCCATTTTTGGAAATGTCGCGATATCGCGACATTTCCATTTTTGGAAAGCGTCGCAAAATCGCTACCGACCAGAGGAGAGAGAAGAAAGTTGTACGAAAAGGAGCGATTTCGCGACATGTCGCGAAATCGCGACATGTCGCATTATCGCGACGGAGAGAGAAATGGGCTACAAAATGAAAATCGGCTAAGTCGCAAATGTGTCGCAAAATCGGCCGCGGTCAACGCATGCAGCTACGGGAACTGTCGCGATATCGCGACGTGTTCTATTTTCGCGGGTTGTTGATGGAAAAACGCTTAAGTACAAAAAGTGCAGCGCGTCGCTAACATGTTTCAAAATCGCGCTGCAGGTTGGCCGAAGGGGAGCCTGAGTTTAAAAGTTGCAGCGATTCGCTGCATATTGGTCAAGAAGGCACTCCAAAGTAAAACTTGCAGCGATGCGCTACACGTCGCATTTTCGCGACGCGGGCGGTTCAAAGGCTTGAGGGTTAAAGGGTTGCAGCGATGCGCTGCAAGTTTTAAAGTTGCAAAGGCGCAAGACATTGATTGAGGAGAAGGTAAAGCGTCTAAGTGTTCAAAGTGGCAGCGATGCGCTGCAATGTTGCAAAGTCACGGGTGTTGGTTGCAAAAAAGGACTAAATACAAATGTTGCAGCGATGTGCTGCATGGCTAGTGCAAAGAAAGTCTAAGGGGCAAAAACTGCAGCGATGCGCTGCACCTTTTGAAAGGGTCTTCCAAAGCAAAGGAATGTGGCATCTTCGCGATAAAAGTCGGCGATTGGTACGGAGAAGAGAGAAGGTAGCGAAATCGCTACCTATAGCAAAATCGCGGTCATTTTGATTTAAAAGACAAAGACATGAAAGTTGCAGCGACTCGCTGCACTTTCAATGATAGAACCAGCCAAGATGGAGACGTCGCGAAATCACGATGGTTGGGAGGCAAAACTTCAAAGGGAGCCACCATGTCGCGATTTCGCGACATGATGAGAAGAAAGTTGCCAAATTGAAAGACATAATGGAAAATCGGCCAAGGGCCAGAAGGAAGCAAAGAGGAGAAATCAAATTTGCATGAAATCGACTAAGGCAAGATGCATGTCGCGAAATCGCGACATGCTTGAAAAGAGTTGTACGGCAGCTAGCAAGAGGCGCGATTTCGCGACATGTCACGAAATCGCGACATGTCGCGTTTTCGCTGATGAAAGAAAGGAGAGAGAAACATGCTGGTGGGGATGTCGCGATTTCGTGACATGTCGCGAAATCGTGACATGTCGCATTTTCGTGACCTACACAGAAAGTTGACCAGAATGCTTGCAGTTGTAAACAGACACGTGTCACGATTTTGTGACACGTGTCAAGACACGTATCAGATGAAACAGAGGCCGACATGCAAGAAAGATTAGGATTTTAATCTGTTTTAATGTTAAAGTGTTGATTTAATGTTTATTAAATTGCTAATATAATCTTTTTGTCTTTCATGCAGGAATCCATCTGTCACTTGCGGGATAGCGGGAAAATGGCCATAAAGACAAAGTCAAATGCAATTTAATTAAAGGCGGCCATGTTGAAAAGGAAGGTGCCGAGAGTTGATGTTTCATTCCAGTATTTACAGATCTGTCCACAAATGACTAAGCAGTGCCGATTTTACCGGTGAAGGCATTCAATGAGGATTTATGGCAAAGTTAATAGCAGCGGATATTTTCAACTCCGGGATAGATTTGCAGAGATGGAATAGCGGAGAAGTGGTGACTCATCCGGCTCACCAACGGAAATTAATGAAGGCATTTATTTGCAGTTGCGGGTGAATGCAAGCTGCATTTGATTCTATCTTCTCCATTTATGACAGCTGACCGCCTCGATTTGCAAAAGGGTTAGGTTTTATCCAGATCTTTGTTTTAAAATGGCTTTTATTGTAAAACCCGGTCCTAGGGTTTAAGATGATAAGATTTGCGGTTAAGAAAAGATATTTTCTGTAAAGATCAGGATCTGTCCTGAGTCTATAAATACAACTGCAAAATGTAATCGCAGGAGGCGAAGACTTAGAAATAAAAGGCTTATAAGCAATTTCTTGCAAATTTTGTGAAATCCTTTGTTTTCTGGACTGGGAGTTGATGTGCTTTTGCTGTTTTCTATGGTAGCATGGCCAGGAGCCTAATATTTTATAGATCTGTGATAAGTGTATCTTCTTCTGTTATCCGTTCCATTAAAGTTTGTTAGATATATGCTGTAAATCTGCCATTATCAAGTTTAAATATGTTGTTAGGCTTCAGTTGTTCCATTGTTTGCTTGGGAAATTACAGATTTCAGGTGTAAGCTTGTTCTAATTGCTCTGTCTTCACTGTGTGAGCTAGGCTACCGATGAAAGATATCAGTTTTAACCAGCTTCTCTTCGGTTTATAATTTTCTGTTAGACCTGTTCCATTTTGCCTTGTGCTCTTGGTTGAAAGTGATCTTAGAAATCTGGACGCTTTCCTCTTTGATTTGTTCTGTTGTGAAGCCGATAGTATAGATGAAATTGACAGTTTAAGTTTTACAGTTTAAAGTTTGATAAACTTCCCTTTCTCGCCTTACCCTACCCTCTCTTTGCTTACCGTGAATGATCCATTTTTACTTTCTTTATTTGTCTTTTACTTGAATCTGCTGACCCATGAGAGCTAGATCAAGAATCAAGTTAAATCCGATTGTTAACAAGTAACAACTTCGCAACTCATCGAACAAGTTCAAGAACCCCCTGTAAGGTAACAGACAGATCCATATTGAAATCTATTCCGAAGCGGAAAAGAGTGAATAGACATTCGACCCGACTCTGTAACTCACACCTTGGATAACCAGCTAGATCCTAAAGTGAGTGGGATTCATCCCGTGGGTGTTACCGGTGTTTATGCTCATTCTTCACGGGGTGTGTATGAAAGCCGGACCAACACTCCTATTTGCAATTAAGACTTGAAATTTATCTTGATTTGAAGTATTGGTATACAAGCCTAAGGATTTTGTTATCTTACTATCTATAAATTTATGTATACTACCTGAATCAATAAACACATTAACAAGTTGTTTAATAAATTCTTGTACCTTGATAATATGATGATCTTATAGCCCCATAAGAGCATAAGTAGAGAGATACATGGTATCATCCTCATGTTTTGCTTCATCTACTTATGTTGGTTGCTTCTACTATAATGAATATTTATCTTCATATAATGTTGTGTCTTCACCTTCCAGTTGAAACTTACGACATTCTTCACAGGCCTAATCTTAGGGATGGTGATAATGATATTTGAAATAGAAAAATCTCTAGGAATGCATAATATTTCAATAAGGATGACAATATTTGAAGTTACATCTATGTTGGGGACTAGAATATTGGAGTTTCTATTATGTTGTTAAAGCTATACGTTGAGCTTTGTCAAGAGTATAGAAATCAAGCATGTTGACTTCCCATAGAATGTTATCCTTAAGACCATGATGAAAGGTTAAGACCACCTCCACTAGATTTAATTTGTGGGTATAGGTGAGACGACTGATGAACTTAGATCAATACTCCATTGCTCCTATTTACTTTGTTTGCATAAGATGAACTGCATATGATGTGGAAGATCATCTATCAAATCTTAAAATAAATCATTCTTTGAAGTTAGGCCGCAAAAGAGAACCCCTATATTGGCAAAGTTTCCACAACAACCATTAATGAGCATAGGTTCTCAACTTAGTAATTGCTAATATGGCATGATCAACTTTAGGAACACAATGCAGGAAAATAAGGCTATCCATATTGGTCAGCCACCCTCGATGATCAACACCTTCAAAGGTGGGCATGTTGATGCAAGGAACAAGAACTTCATGAGGCTAGTCAAGGAAATTAGAAGCACCTCCTACCATGGAATCCAAATTAGAAGTAAAGCCTAGGTTATAAGCACCCATAATTAGAGGATTATGACTAGGTGGTAGTTATGGAAGAACACTAGTATTTGGTACTTGATGAATGATCAAAAGCTATTTTCCAACAGTTTGTTGTGAACCTTGGATAAGAGGAGGCATAGTAGCGAATATTTTTGGACTCTTTGGATGCTATCCAAATACTTGGTAATGGAAGTAATTATCTATTCTTGATTCAAAATATATGCACACATATCATGGTCAATAGTATTGAGAAGAAGATTACCAATTGGAGGGGTAGTGGAAGGAGTTATCAGGGAAGGTTTATTAGGAGGAGAGGAAGAATGCAAGATTTTGGGTGGAGTTAAAGCCATGGTGTTTAAAAAATAAAGAAGACAATCAAAACTATGGATAGTTAGGGAAGTGTTATAATGCTTACCAGTATTTTTGGGTTGGCACATCTTTCTACTAATGGACATATCCTCTGAATGAACAATATGTTTTAATCGATCATTGACTCATGTCCAGCCAGTAGTGGTAGCAGATTCATTCGTACACAAGGTATAATTGTAAAAATTTTAAAAATACTTTGAATTTTATTGAGAAGAGTGTTGTAAAATATTACCTCTTATTTTGATCAACTAGAAGAGATAATCGTAAAGAGATAGGTCTCCCACAAGGGTCCTAAGACACTTTCCTTTTGAAATTTTTTTGGAGATACCCCTTTTTTTTATCATCTTGAAGAGACGATCGCAATGGTATATGTCTCTCACAAGGGTTTGATGACACTCGATACAATTTTTTAATTGGGTTTGGGGAAAGGATGTAACAACAAATAATATTCTACAAGATAATTACACTAGAATATGGACCAAAAAAATTATCAGAAACAAGCAATATTAATATTTGATAGAGGTTCTAGAGTGGTTTGTGTGTCCTTCCATTGTGAATTCACACCCACAAGGAGCCAAGATCAAATCTTTGATACCACTTGTTATAAAACAACTTTGAGAATTATAGTAATAACAGTAGCAATCCAATAATGTGCAAATAACATTATCTAAATGATAATAATAATTTAGATTAAATTGCTAGAAAATCAAATATGCAATAATCAAATTCCAAATTCAAATTAATACAAATCCTTATCCACTTAGAGGGTGAATTCTCATAGCCATTTGGAGAGAGCAAAGTCTCATAGCCACTTGGAGAGGACAAAGTCTCATGTGTAGCAGACACGACTATAATTTGAATATTAAAGATAATATAAACTACCACCTAACTCTTCCTATTTATAGATTAAATCAATCATTAATCATAATCTTAATGGTCAAAGGTAAACTATATAAATCTAGAGCCCAATCTAATTAAAATAAAGATAGCCAACATGGCTATATTAGAGCCATTAAATTTTACATGATACTTATTTGTAACTTTATATATTGATTTGGTCATCTCATATACATCTCATATATGATAGAAAAATATATAAAATAAGATAATAATAGCTCATGAAATAATGCATTCAGTAGCTTCTAGAAAAGAGAGAGCAATGATCTTAAAACATGATATGAATAAATCCTATGATAGGGTTAAATGGGATTTTCTTTTTGCAATATTAGAAAAGTTCAATTTTGGGAAGAAATGGATCAAATGGATTAAAGCTTGTGTCTCTACAATATCATATTTGGTGTTGGTCAATAAGCTAGTAACAGAATCATTTAAATCCAATGGGGGTCTTAGATAGGGAGATCCTCTATCACCTTATTTGTTCAATATTATGGTAGAGGTATTGGGAAGGAACTTGAAGAAGGCACACAAAGATGATTTGATAAGCAAACTTAAGGCTAGAAAAAACATTGACAACATCACCCATCAATAGTGTGTAGATGATATAGCCATTTTTGGGAGGGAAGGGAAAAACAAGACCAAATATTTGAATAACTTAAAGGAATATGAAAGAGGATCAAGGCAAAAAGTTAATAGGACAAAATCCAAAATTTACTTTATAAACACTCCAACTAGAATCAAAACAAGGATGTACAAGTTAAAATGGAGGTAAATTGATGGGCTTTAGCTTTACACTTTAATTGTCAAACCAGGATTACAAGTTTAAAAGAGATATTGCTCTGTATGAGCCAATGAAAGAATTTAATGCAATTAAGTGGTTCTTTGCTCTATAGCTTAAATCTAAGAACTGCAAAAACTCTATAACTATTGAAGAAAGCAACTGAGCATACCTACAACCTACTTTCTACTAGGCAAGGACAAAAATTTGAGATGCTCTACTAAAACAAGATGGGCCCTACCTAGACAACCTAGATCTAATTTCTTCCTACAACTAATTACTAATTAACTACAAAATAAAATATAGTATAATTATAGGAAGAACTAATTTAGCATAAAAATAGGAACAACAATACTTTAATCAAAATTGGATTTCATTCACGCTAAAAATCTTAGGCAAAAATGCTTTACAATGGAAAGTGTTTGAAAATAAAACAGTCTAATTCCCTATTTTTATGCTCTAGAAAAATTTAAGCTCCATTACAATCTGGGATTTTTTCCTTATTTTTGTCTTAAACAACTTCTAACAACTTAAACCAAAATAGACTACATTCCAAAGTAAGCCTAACAAATTCAATAATGTAATCGCAGACAATCTTGCTATTTCTCAAGTGCCTAAGGGAATCTAGCAACTATTTTTTCTTTGTTTGGCATGAAATAGTTGTGTCCTATCCTTATAGCTTTCAACTCTTATTTGCAAGGGATTTGGTGTGGTTGGCATCCAAGGTTTGAGGCATCTTGACTGGAGTTTTCAAGTCTTCTCTTCTAGTTTTCATTTTGTTATATGTTAGTTGTCACTCTGTTATCTACCAGTTGTTCTATAGGAATTGTTTGTTGGACACAATTATCTTCTTCTTCAGTAATTATGTCGCCCTTTTGCATTACTTACAAAAACATCTTTTTGTAGTAACTGAAGAATAACTTAAACCAGAAAATATAGATATGCTCAATAAGAAACAAACATTCATTTAGCATTCTTTTTTTCTCAATAAAGCATATAACTAATCAAATTAAAACAAGTAACATCTTATTTATATTCTTATTCAAACAAGCTTTATTTATTTATATATACGTAAAATATACTTATAAATCCACAATAGATTATAAAAGATAATTAGTATGGGAGTAATTTAAGACAAAAAGGATAAAAAGGATGGTTTGTCATATCCCATCAGAGATTTTCCAACAACATATCTAGGGATGCCCTTATTTGAAGGGAGAATGATGATAGAATTGTGGAATCCAGCTTTAAGTAAACTTTAGAATAATCTACCAGCATCGAAAGGTAGATGGGTATCATTAGCAGGAAGAGTGCAACTAATTAAATCGGTCTTATAGGCCATTCCAACATATTATATGTCCTTGTACATTATGTCAAAATTGGTAGAAAAAAAATTAATCTATATTATGTAATCATTTTGTGGTCAGGATTACATGATAAAAGAAAACAAAATTTGGTGAAATGGAGTAAGGTGTGTGATGATAAAACTAGGGGAAGACTCATTTTAAGAGTTCTTATGGATGCAAACTTAGCTCCAAGGAGAAAAGTAATTTGGAGATGTACAAAGAGTCAAAGATAATGGGGAAGAATTCTTGTAAGTGTGTTGAGCCTAATGACCCAAAGCTTAATCTTTATTGCATTCTCACTATTAGATGGTTCTATGCTATGGAATAATTTTTAAAAATCAATTGATCTAGTGATTAAAGGTCTAATATGGGTGGTGGGAACTAGAGAAAAAAATCTATTTGGATGGATACTTGGTGTAATATAAAAACGAATCAATCTAAATCCAATTTTGAAACCATGGATGAGATTACTTCAAGACAAATATGGTGATAGGGTTTCAAACATTATGTACAAGGATTAGGAAGGAAGATACAAATGGAAAGAAGATTTTTTTACAAGTATATCAAACATTGTTGCTAGGAGGCAGTTGAGCAAAAAGATAACAACAATGATTATTTTGAGGGAAGCCAAGGATAAGTTGATTTGGGAGTTGAATAGCTTACGAGAATACATAGTAAAAAGTGGATATAATATAGAGCACCAGGAATAGCGCAAGAATATGGAGAGATATTTGGGATAGCCCAAGCATTCCAAAAGTTAAAATGTTTGTATGACTAGTAGGTCATAATAAATTTTTTTCCTAGGATAACCTAATGAAAAGGGGTTTTCATGGCCCCTCACAATGTGTTCTATGTAAAAGGAGTATAGACCATCTCTTAGGACAATGTTCAAAAGTCTAAGAACTATGGCAAAGGATTCTTATTATATTTGGTAAATGCATGGTGATGAATGGTATAATTGAATAATAGTTAAAGCAATGGCAAAGCACTTTTAAAAGTGAGGCGTCACAGACAATATGGGTACATTGAAAGATACAATAGTTTGTATTGTATGGCTAGAAAGGAACATAAGAATATTTAAAGGAAAGGAAAGTAGATTAGAGATAATGAAAAGGGAGATATGTTTAGCCATAGAGGATTCTAAACCCCCTATCAAGTCACCAATCCCTAATCTTGAAGCAGAGAACCTTGACAGATGGAGTCAAGTCATCAAATGGAACTATGATGTTGGGTATAGGAGAAACAAAAGGAAGGTAAAGAATATAAAGTGGAAACCACCAAAAGTGGAGTTGGTCAAATTTAATTTTGATGGAGCATCTAAAGAAAATCTAGGACCAACAAGAGGAATAATTAGAAATAATAGGGGTGAGATTTTGTCACATTACGCTTTCAATAGTGGATTTAGACAAATAATGAAGTTGAAGCTTGGATAGCTTTGGAAAGGTTAAAAACATGCAAACAAATGAAATGGAACACAGTACGGATGGTAGGTGATTCACTAATAGCAATAAATGCAATTTTGAGGAAAGCAAAGGCTCCATGGAACATACAAGAGTTAATTATGGAAATACAAGACCTTGCTTCAAAGTTTGAAGAAATCAGCTTTACAAATAAGGGAAGGAAACAAATGTGCAGATAAACTAAGCGAATAAAAAGGTTTTAATAGAGGATAGTGAAGTTATATTCTTTTTTCCATGGTTAGGGAAAGTAATATGACTGCTTGAATCAAATAATGATTAAGATTTACTTTAATGTTTTCAATTGGTAATATTTTTTGTATTTTATAACATTAACGTATTTTCATATAAATTATTTATTATAGTTCTTGTAATTTGCACTTATGCTTCAGGAAGGAAACTAACAATCCAGATTGGGTAAAGCAAACTGACAGCGCAAAGTTTTGAAAATATTTTTTCGGTTACATAGGAGAGTTGGTCACAACCACACTATTTTTAGTAACTGACAAGCACAAGGTTCAAACCATAGGGGCTACTCCCACCAAACCTATTTCGCTTCGTTATTGTTGACCCGGTGTGAAGGGAACCACCAATCGCTCGGAATTCATACCATCATTGTAGATCTAACGCACACTCAAAGAATTCGGATCAGATTACTACCTTTACAAATAGGTTACCCCCGAGGTTTGAACCTGAGTGTCTTCTTGGTAAGTGCTTGGTCAAACAAGCACTTACCAATCCACCTAGCCTTGAGGACCAAAGTTTTGGAAATATTACTCTAGTAAGGAGTGAGTAGATAGTAAAGATAGAGTTTTGGTATTGTGAAGACTAAAATATCAAAAATTATGCTGAATTTTGGAAAATTTGTATTTACAAAAAAAATTAAAGATTCAGAAAATGAAAATCAAGAATTCAAACTTTTTATAAAAAAAATATAGCTATTTAACTATGAAACTCAATTAAAATTAAAATTGAATCTGTTTATAAACTCTCAAACTATAAAAAAATTATGATTTATCAAAAAAAATCCAAATACAATCACTATATAAAATAAATACAAATTCTACTTTCTTTCACCCATTTTTTAAAATCGTATGATAACCCCTTAATATAAACCACATGCAACGTAATGATATCATTTACTGAACCTTCGGAAGGGTCCAACAGCCCCTTAATATACACATTTTGACGCTCAACTTATCACGTATCAAAGCTCCACTAGAGTACAAACACACATATACATACCACCAAGGTAGAACCTCATCTTAATACTTCTAACCCCCACCATCTACTTGAACAAGTGGTATTATCTTTTTTTATAGTAGATATAGGTGTCACATATCATGTCCTAGTATTTGTTCTTAATCTACATATTCATGTCATGTCCTAGTATTTGTTCTTAATCTACAAAATATTCATGTCACGTTCCATCTCACGTTTGGCTTGTTTGGCGTGTTTGACTTTTCACTACCAGAGAGGGGTATGTTTTTTTTTTTACTTTAAACAGGAAAAATAAAAGCTCCAACTTATATTATCCAAGTGATAATAATTAAATAATTATATGTTGCCTTACATTTTTTTAAGTAAATAAATAAAATTATATGTAAAAATGAATGTAATGATAAAAGAGTTATATAAAAAATATTAGTCATCTGATTAGATTCTTTAATTTTAAAAAAAGATTGAGTTCACTTGATATAATATTATATTGTGGTAATGATATAATAAATTAGTTTTTGACCAATAAAAGATACGGTAATGATAACTCTTTCATTTAAGAGACTCAAGTTCAAACTTTGATAAAAAATGACTCTCCCTCGTAAAATCCATGTAAACTCAATTTTTTATCAAGTGGTTTAGATTCCTCAAAGTTCAAAGCTTATCAACTGATACATAGATAATATCCAAGCTTTGTTGCAATGTCATTATATAGTAATAATATAATACAGACGGGACATTTTCAATCCCATACAATCTTGTAATCATATAAAAATATTAAAAATATAATTTATAAATCTTTTAAAAAAAAAGATTTATAAATATTCGTCCAATAACCTTAGAGCAATTTATTTCGTGTTCATTCCTAAAAATAACTCTTGGAGATGTGTTTGTTTCCTCTAATAATCTAAGGACACTAACATTTTAAATTAGTAGCAAATTCTAAACAATGACAATGCTTTTTGAATAAAATTCTTTGGTTAATTATTCTCTTGGATTAGTCTATCTTGTTTGTATTCTTTTTGTCTACTTTTTGTGTCGGTTCAATTTTTACTTTTCTTAATTTTTATTTAATAATCATACTCTATAGTTGCAACCCAAGGTGCACCATGCAAGAAGAGACTTTATAGTGATGCAGATCACCAGAATTCTCTTATAATTATGGAACAATGAATTGTTTTAGTCTAAAAATTTTAAATATGTATTTGTGTTAATTGGATCCAGAACCAAAGTCTTTTATTCATTGGTTGCTTAAAGAAACTGTATAGTATTTGCATAAATCTTCTCTTTCAATTCCCTAATGAATCTTGATTTTCTTATTTGTTGAAATTCATTTTCATAATGTACAAACTTAATGTTTTAGGAATTGGCTTTATTCCCTTCCTCTAGATGACAAATACTCAATTTTTCTCTCTTGTAGTTATCTAATCAAGATTGTCATGACAATAGATATTAACGACAACCAGATGACGCACCGGTGAAATGGGAGGCAGTAAATTCTGTTCATAAATCCACTTTTTATATTTTTTTAACTACAATGACAAATCTTTTAATTTGTTCTTGATTTGTGTTTTAACAAATCAGAAATCACAAGAAATTACGTGTCCCCTCTAGAATTGGACTGCAATGTGTAGGCATATCATGATAGTAGGATGCCAAAAGAAAGGATCACATGGTTGCTACACCCGTAATTAATTTTACTCGTAATCTCCTTTATAGCAATGCAAGTACATAAAGATATTATGAAAACGAAGCACTTCAATTTCTTTGCCCCTCTAACTTCAGCCTACATTCACACAAATATATTTCTTTTAATCATTCATCTCACAAGCATGTCATTTAGAAATTCAGGTTGGAAATTTTAGGAAATATTGCTTTTACTCTGCAATTGGTTTAGGGCTTCTCACAATTGTGATGAATAAGTCATGCAAAAATGGAATTCAATAATGCAATAATCAATATTCAACATTAGGAACCATAGCTTAGAAATACTAAGCATTATATAGGTTACAAATAATACTGACTTAGCAACAATCACGCTAACAAGATGCGTTGAGAGAGACGTGTTGCTAACTACTAACCTAGGGTAGAGAAGTATGATTAAACAACTAACCTAAAATATCTGACCTAGGATATTTTAGGTATTAATCTAGGTTAACCAGTAGATATTTTGGAACAATAAATATCTCCATGGTTATGCAATAAAAAGTAAATGTAATAATCTATGTAGTATAATGCAATATACTGCCTATTTTACCCTAACATCCCCCTTTATTACATTACTTTGATATACAAAGTCTACTTCGAAAAAACTCAAATTTGACACATCCAAGTGCCTTTGTGAGGATGTCAGCAACCTGTTCGTCGAGGGGAATATATTGGAGCTTGATTCTGTGTTTTGGAATTTCATCACGAATGAAATGACAATCTGTGTCAATATGCTTTGTGCGTTCATGTGGACTGGATTCTTGACCAAGTTCAAAACACCTAAATTGTCGCAAAACATGTGAATAGGAAGTTTCTTTGGTAGGCCCATGGTAGCCAAGATGTGATTTAATCATATCGCTTCACACAGCTCCACGTGCAGCGCGATATTCTGCCTCAGTTGAAGATAAAGCAACCACCTGTTGCTTTTTACTATGCAATGAGACATGACCAGATCCAATATGAAATACATATCCTGATGTTGATTTCCTGTCATCTAGGGATCCAACATAGTTAGAGTCAATATAACTCTGTAAGAAGAATGAGTTATTCTTCTTATACTCTAGACCATAATCTACACTACCCTGAATGTAGTGAAGAACCCTCTTAGCTGCTTTCCAGTGAGAGACCTTTGGTTCCTCCATGAACCGAGAAAGATAGTTTACAACATAAGTAATGTATGGTCTAGTATTGGTCAGATAGATGAGGCTTCCAATCATCCGTCGATATAGCGTGCCATCTACCCGTGGTGAGTCATCATACCGTGATAACTCGAAGCCCTAATTCCATCGGTGTTGCTTTGGGCTTACAATCAGTCATACGATATTTTTCTACTAAAGTCTTGGCATACTTTTTCTGAGTCACCCTAAGATGATTCTTCTTTTGTTCTATCTCAAGGCCAAGACAGTAGTGGAGAAGTCCAAGATCTGTCATATCAAATGACTCTTTCTAGTCATTTTTCACGGCGTTAATCAATATCTCTGAATTGTCAGTAATGATCAGATCATCTATATACAGTACAATAATCACTATTTCAAAACCTGTGTTCTTGATATAGAGATTTGCATCTGATGGACTTCTCTTAAATTCGTGTTGCAATAGGTGACTATCCATTTTGATGTACCATGCTCTTGGGGCTTTTTTGAGCCCATATAATGATTTGACCAATTTGCAAACTTATTGCTCATGGCCTTCCTCAGAAAATCCTGGAGGTTGAGTCATGTATACCTCTTCTTTTAAGTCACCATTTAGAAAGGCACTTTTTACATCCATCTGATGTAATTTTCATCCGAACTATGTTGCCATAGCACAAAGAACTCAAATGGTGGTCATCCTTGCAATGGGTGCAAAGGTTTCCTCATAATCAAGGCCTTCCTTTTGAGCATAGCCCTTCGCCACAAGACGGGCCTTATGCTTATCTATGGTACCATTTGCCTTATATTTGACTTTGTAAACCCATTTGCAGCCTATGGGTTTCTTTCCTTTAGGCAAATCGACCAGCTTCCATGTTTTTTTTTTTAATGAGGGATTTATGTTCAGCTTCCATAGTTGCCTTCTACTGAGGCTGACTAAGTGCTTCATCAACTGTAGAAGCTTCATTTTCATCATATGAAGACATGTAAACCCTCTCCTCATAAATTTCCATATCATTTCCAACTTCTAAATCTCTATCAACCGAAAGCTCTTGAAAATTTGCACAAAGATCATCAACTGAAGTAGATGCTTTTGTCGTTCTCTGTCGAGACATGCTTTGTGTCTTTGGACGATTGAGAGTGAGATCTAGAGGTGAAGTGAGTTTGGAATCTCTCATAGTACTTGTATACCATTTTGGAGGCTTTTTCTTGTTGTGGAGGAGTCTGTGGTTGTTGCTCCTCATCTTCCAGGTATACTGATGTAGTGTTAGATGTGAAAGCCTCATCAAACACTACATCTCTACTAACATGTATTTTCTTGGTGAATGGATCTATCAATCGATAGCCTTTTGAGAATTCATCATATCCAAGAAAAACACATTGTAGTGTCTTCTCATCTAACTTCTTTCTTTTCTCCTTAGGTATATGCATAAAAGCCTTACACCCAAATACTCGTAAATGAGATATGGAGAGTTTCCTTCCACTCCATGCTTCCTGAGGAGTCATACCTTCAAGAGCCCGTGTGGGTGCCCTATTTAGAATATATACTGCAGTTGTTACAGCTTCAGCCCAATAACTGTGCCCAAGATTGGCTCCCTTAAGCATACATCGAACCATTTCCATAATGGAAAGATTTCTTCTCTCAGAAACTCCATTTGACTGAGGAGAATAGGCTGTTGTTAACTATCTTTTTATCCCATGTTTCTGCACAAATGAGGAAAATTCTTTTGATGTGTATTCCCCCCTCAATCTGAACAGAGGGTCTTTATGAAACATCCTGATTCTTTCTTAACTAGCTTCTTGAACTGCTAAAAATAGTCAATTGCTTCAGACTTCAACTGCAAGAAGAAGACCCACATTTTCCGTGAGTGATCATCTATAAACAATTGAAAATACATTTTTCCTCCACAACTAGTAGACATAGGACCACACAAATATGTGTGAACTAACTCCAAAGGTACCTTAGCTCGAAAGGAGCTAGGTTCAAAAGGTACTCTATGTTGCTTTCCTGACAAACAATCTGAGCACACTGGCAAAGTAGATGAAAGAGTAGGCAGCCCTTTCACCATTTGATGTTTACCGAGTTCTAGTAAATACCTTGATCTTAGATGCCTAAATCTCTTATGTCATAGAGAAGTGGCATCTTTTGTGGTTACTGCCATTGCGGTATGTGTAGAGGTAATTGCATCTAAGATAAACAAACCATGTTTGTATGAACTTGTTGCTATCTGTTTTCCTTTCCGGGTGATAAAGCAACGTTTCTTTTCTTTGTCCACTTTGAAATTGACATTCATGTTATTGTCCAGGATTTGTGGAACTGACGAGATTATTTTTCAATCCTGGTACATAAAGAACTTTTTGAATCTTACATTCTCCATCTGGAAGGGAGACAGAAACACTTCCTTCTCCCTGAACTCGATAAGTCTGATCATCAGCAATGGTTACCGGTTTACCTTCTCGAGCCTCAAATGTCTCAAAACAAGACTTATCGCCAGTCATATGTTTACTAGCGCCTGAATCTATGTACCAAACGGTATCCTTGTGAGAGGATTTTGTATGTCATGAGCACTTTGTATGCTCGTTCAGAGTTCGAACTAGAATCTTCAACGACAATGTGTCAATGTTGTTGTTTATTCTTGTTCTTTGGTTTACCTTTGCCCTTCTTTTGTCCTTGTTCATTGGGTGGTTTGTTCTTAAACCAACATCTTTTGGTTTCATGAGTGTCTTTATCACAAATTTTACAATACTGCTTCTTCTTCTTAATCTCTTTGCCTTTACCCTTGTCTTTGTTAGAAGATCTTTTATGTTGATTCCACTTTTTCTTTCCACTTTGCTTGTTTGAGAAAAGTGCATTGTTGGATGCCTCATCTCTTTGGAGTTGATTAGCTTCTTCAGTTTGAAGCAAATTTACCAACTCTACAAAAGTCACTGTCCTTCCAAAGACTTGTAGTGAAGTGATCAACATTCTATAGGAGTCTAGAAAAGCCCTTAAAATGATTGAGGTTAGGACATTGTCTTCCACTTTTTCTCCTAAGGCTTGCAGTTTTGTTTTTATATATGCGACTCTGCAGAGGAATAGCTCTACTGTCTCTCCAGATTTCATATGAAGAGTATGAAGTTGTGTTTGAAGGTTAAGAATTGTTGATTGATTCTTTCCTTCAAAAATTGTTGCTAAGGCATTCCATGCCTCCTTACCATTTTTAGCTTCACTTATATGAGGTTGTATGTCATGAGTAATAGCTAGCAAGATCAATAAGGAAAGTCTTTTATATTTTTTATCATAAGTTGTCTGATCTGCTCCTATTGATGTGGGTCTAGAATCAGTGCCATCCACTATTCCCCACATCTCCTCTACAGTTAAAATGGCTTTCATCTTAATTTTACAGGCTGGATAATTTGAACCTTTGAGCAGTTGGCTCTCAGTGAGATACTTGTTGATCATGGCCATGGTTAAGGTTTCAAATTGATATGACTAAGATGACTTTATCTTGCAAGTATACCCTCAAAAGAGTATATAAAAGATTTTAATTTTCTCTTTAAGATATTTAATGGCACTTGCCTTAACACCCTTAACAAGGGATGAAAAGTTTGTGGATTTTAAGCCAAACAAAATAGAGCAAATTAAAGGGGTAGGTTTTGAAAGACTTCTGATTGTGCTCTCTAGGATATTTAATGGCACATGCCTTAACACCCTTCAAGAAGGATGGAAAGTTTGAGAAAATTAAGCCAAACAAAGAGAGTTAATCAAGGTGTTTGGATTTTGACCTTTGATGGGGACCAAAAAAAAATTGACTTTGTTTTAACCTGTGCAAGGTTTAGCACGATTTTGAGTGAAGTTTGGGTTTTGTGAAATGCTTCTTCAATGTTTTATCTGATTGTTTAATTGCACACAAAAAGCATGATTGTTAGTGCAATAATCAAAACAAGAGAGCAACCCAAAATATTATCACTCTAGGTGTCGAATGCAACCGAAAATGCACCTAATATAGTCAATTTTTAAGAAAAGGTGTCGAGTACAATCGAGAATGCACCTTTCTTGTTTTGAAATATCCCCCCTTACTCTTTACAATTTTGCAAAAAATAGAATCACTTAATAAGACTTCTATCCCCCCTTAATTTTTACAAAATTGAAAAATTCGAACACTCCTTTCAAGACAAGTCGACACACGACCCATGTTTGAAAGGCTTCCAAACAAGTCGACACACGACCCGCGTTTGAAAGGCTTCCAGACCAGTCGACACACAACTTTGGTTTTTGTCTTCAACACTCAAGCTTGAGGATCAAGCAAATAGGTTCAAAAATATTTCTCAAGTTTACAACAAAAAATGCAATTTTATGTCGTATATCTCCTTTTTGAAGGAGAAAACAAAAGCAAAGTTTGGATTTTGTTATAAAGGAAATGACCTATGTGATTCCTCAATGTTGTAAATCTCTTTGTTTTGCAATAGAAGTTTGAGTTTCTATGTCTTGTTATCTCCAATAATGTGGGAAGAAAACTATAGGACTTTAGAGGATTTTATTGCAAAAAAAATTGTTGAAGAAATCTTTGATTTTGCAAATGTAACATGTTGTGAGAAGAGTTTAAGGGCTTGTAGGCTTTCTAATTTGCAAAAAAAAAAATTACTCTTTTATATGTTATATCTCCTTTTGATGAGAAAACAAAAGTATTCAGTTTTGGTGAATATTGCAAAAAAAAATATAGCCTCTTTCTTCTCTCATTAATTTCTAATTAATTTGAAGCATAATTAAATTAATAATAAAATCATTTGAAGAAAAATCACTTAAAAAAATGATTTTTAATCAAAAATGATTAAATTATTAATAAAATTTACTAAAAAAATAAAAATACTTGTTTATGTTTATCTTGCTGCGGGCGCTAAGTGACATTTGAAGGCAAAAAAAAATTGCCTCGATGGGAGTCGAACCCTAGACTCCCCGTCGTCCAAAGCCTTAGCCCGACACTGTGTGCCGGTCGAGCTACACGACCCGACACGAAGGGAAGGGAAAGTGATTCCCTTTCCCTTCTCTCGCGGGCGGGCAAAAAAAAATTGTGGGATTTATCCCACATTGCCCGCGCGGAGGAGAAAGACTTGTTAAAAAGGGCTTTCAAGCAACTAGTTTGTTGACTGCCTGCAGGCAGTCACAGTCCCTGTCGTTTTGTTCGTCACCACGTCGCGGTTAGTCGAGTACGGTGGCACGCGGTCAGTCCGCCACGTGTCACCCTCGTGTCAGGCATATGTCTTGTGGTTGTCCGCCACATGTCAGGTCCGAGTCAGGTCATCCGATCCAGGTGACGCGTGGCCGGTGTGCCATGTGTCTAGTCAATGTCTAGGTGGCGCATGGCCTATGAGCCACGTGTCGCCCAGTTAGCGGTCCAGGTGGCACCTTGGGGTGCGTGTAGGCCAGATCAACAATCCAATGGTGCCTCGAGGTGCGTGCAATCCAGAGATCTCCGGATCTCGCCACATGTCGAGGATTGGAGTCAGGCTGTGTCAGGGATCGGAAGGCCTCCTGCCCTCGCAAATCCCGAGGTGGTCGAGGATTGGAGGGCGCTCCTGCCCTCTCGTATCCCAAATTGGTTGCCCCGTGTGCGTCCAACTGGAAGGGGAGGGCGCTCCTGCCCTCTCAGCTCTCCCAAGCTGTAGAGCCCATGTGGCTGTGCTGGCCCGGGCCTTGTGAACAGGAGCTGAGGCTCCTACCTCCTCGAGCGTGGACCACGGAGCCCAGTCGACAGCGGAGTGCTGTCGATCGAGGGGCTCGATAGGCGGTCGATCGCGGAGCCCGGTCGACAGCAAAGTGCTGTCGATCGAGAGGCTCGTGAGGGAGGCGATCGATCGCCT
Source organism: Wollemia nobilis (assembly GCA_028583015.1). NCBI lineage: Eukaryota > Viridiplantae > Streptophyta > Pinopsida > Araucariales > Araucariaceae > Wollemia > Wollemia nobilis. The sequence goes on along the minus strand of JAQPPZ010001711.1, from coordinate 698,608 downwards.
CCCTCGCAAGTAGCGTAGGCCTAGGGTCGAGTAGGCCCTAGTCAATTCATGGTTGAACCTGATCCCCGCCCTGAGCCTGATCCCGCCAGCAAGCTCGCCTGTTGAGGTGGGTTGGTGGCACCAATTGTCACCAGCTCGTCCTCCAGGCAAACCAAAAAATTTGGCTTTGATGCCAATGTGATGAATAAGTCACGCAAAAATGGAATTCAATAATGCAATAATCAATATTCAACATTAGGAACCATAGCTTAGAAATACTAAGCATTATATAGGTTACAAATAATACTGACTTAGCAACAATCATGCTAACAAGATGCGTTGAGGGAGACGTGTTGCTAACTACTTACCTAGGGTAGAGAAGTATGATTAAACAACTAACCTAAAATATCTAACCTAGGATATTTTAGGTATTAATCTAGGTTAACCAGTAGATATTTTGGAACAGTAAATATCTCCATGGTTATGCAGTAAAAAGTAATGTAATAATCTATGTAGTATAATGCAATATACTACCTATTTTACCCTAACAACAATATAGTTTTATGGAAATTGCTCTTTAGTGGTTTATCTCATGGAGTTTGAATGGATTTTTTACCTACCGAACTCCTCCTTCCCTAAAGCATCCATTCTCCATTGCATTAATTTTTATTCAACTTCGTGCTCAAAGTGTCATCATGGCAGATAATTCCTCTTCTTCCAACCTTGGTGGTCGTAATAAATATCAAAAGGAACTGTAAAAGGCCTCAAAAGGCTTCCTGGCACTGTCAAGTTCCTACATTGACTCACCCATCCTACAATTGGTCGAATAGCCAACATTTGTTGAATTTCAACATGTATTTCGGTGAAGGCTCCCAGCAAAGACACAACCAATTTAGCAAGCTCCTATATGGAAGAGGATTTCCTCTTTGTTGAGCTTCCGTGCTAGTAGCTACAATAACAATAAGAAAACCACCATTCACCAACCTCTGTTGAATTTCAACATGTATCTCGGTGAAGGCTCCCAGCAAAGACACAAAACCAATTTAGCAATCTCCTACATGGAAGAGGATTTCCTCTTTCTTGAGCTTCAGTGCTAGTAGCTATAATAACAAGAAGAAAGCCACCATTCACCATCTATGTGAAGACAGGCTTAAGCTACAGGCTAGTCAAGTTATTTACTTCCTGCTGACCACAATTCTCCCACTCACAGGGTGGTCGTTGAGATGGTTAGATGCACCATAATCAGATGCTCAACATCATGATCAGTGGCATTATGTTCATGTGTACAAAGGCTAATGAAATGCATAAGCATCGTCAAGTAGTCTGGACTATGGTGCGAGTGCTGGATGCACATATTATAAGCTTGATAGAGAAGGTAAAGAAGTCGAAGAAAAGGATGGAAATTCTGTAACTGTGGCATTGACTACTCTCAAGTGGGATGAACCAATTAATGCATTCCTACGACTGAATTGGTTGGTTCAAGAGGTAGGTTGCGACATAAAAAGAAGTATGTGTTGGAGTGAACGAAGCCTCAACAGGTCACACCAACACAATGGGCCCTACTAATCCAACTATTGGACCTGTTTCATACTTGTGATCAATTGGATAACCAGAATTTAGCCATCCAACTGTAGCAAACAGTCCCCTGTCATGCTGACTCCCACCAATCAGTGCAATAGAACCCCTTGAGTGCAGCTATGATTGGTTTCTAGTTTTGTGGTGGCTGGTATGACCTTGGCTCTTCAATGACTGAATATTTTCCAGTCTGTTGGCTTCTCCTCTATCTATTGATCATCAACATATGGAATATCTCTGTTTTTGCTCTAACCCAAGAGAGCCATGCAATGGATATATTTGCGCGTAACAGTTCTAGGTTACGGCCTTAAGGCTGGTTATTATGCAATACCACCTTGTTTTTTATTAGTAGTCTTTAGATGTGAAATAATTATGAGAATAGTAACCACAACCATTGTTTTCTGTTAGCCTTTGGCTCCAGAACTGTAGTTTAAAATAGATCTCAAAACGCTCTATGGGTTTCAAACTCAAGTCCAAGGAGAAAATTTAAAAAAATAAAATAAAATGACCATTATAGGATAAATATAGTTTTATCCTTTCTTCTTATTATTACTAGAAGTGTTTCAGACAATTTTCTTTCTAAAAAACTCAAACTACATCAAAGGTACAAACACAACGTTTCCGCATCCAAACTTTCATTCCTTGATCCAATTGATACAAGTAGAAATCCTTACCTTGAAAAGAATTTGTTCTTATCATGCTTAAGATTTAATTTTGACATATCTATTTTCCTTTCCAAACAATTTTTTAAAGACTTAAATTTAGACAGAATCGTTAAGGACACGTCATAGAGAACAATGGCTCTAGAATGAGAAGGACAAAAAAACCCACATAATGGCAAAGTCACATTTCTGGTATATTCACTTTAATAGATATGCAATAAAGAAAACATAAACTGAAAATCCGCAACATGAGAACAGATCATATTACAGACTACCATTTCAATAATTTTCTCTAGCTTTCTGAAAATTGGTATATACTATATACTTCTATACATTCCCAAGCATTGATCAATATATGCAGGAGTTTACTGTTCCTTTTCTCCCTTGGTTACATATCAGTCATAAACATAAATACATGATGCAGCAGAAAAAACTATACAATCATCCTACAATAAAAATTGTTTACTGTTGTGAAAATTCCTCAATACAAGCCTACAAAATTTATTGAAAAAGCTACATTTACCAAGTACCATCAGGCCACTCCATATCCTCAATGGGTCGACTGGTACCAGAATCAGCTGAACATTCACCAGGAGGAAATTCATCCTCATAGCTTTGTGGAGGAAAAGAACATCCAATATAAGAATTGTGGGAAACACAATATTGAAGTAGCTCATTCCAGTATTTATCCTGCTCCATAAAAGACAGAGTAAGTGGGACAGAACCATTCTAGTAACTTATTTTGTAGCCAAAATCTCTGCTGACATTAAAATTTGAAATATTTGCAATGTTTCCTGTTAATCAGACTTAGATATGTTCTTAACCTCCGTTTACCAAAACCCTATGAACAAAAACCTATTAAATAATTTTGACTCTCCCTTGGTTTTATGTTCCATTAACCTTTATTCTATTTCCTCTAATTTTCAATCTTACAAATAGAATGCGAAGACAAACAGAGCAGCTCCACGTGATAACACATTGAAACAAAGAACATGGGTAACAAGGCCAATAATCTTCACTATAGACCAAAGCAAGACTTCCATCACTATGGCTGAAACCATGAGAAAAGAGCCGATGATGTGGTAAACAGTAGCTGGCTTTGTCAAACCTACTTTAGAGAGAGAAAATTTGTTTATTGCAGAACAAAAACCAATTCAAGGATAGAAGATAATTCATTTCAGTGCAATCAAAATGGCATGAGCTCAACCAGTTAAATATCTTGGCTTTGAAGGAGGAAACCCAGGTTAAAATCTTACCAAATGATACATGCATGATAGCCAAAATGGTGTTGTAAGGTCATGATGTAGTACAAGTGGGACCCGTTTCAATTCCATATAACCAATATGAAAAAATAAAATAAAAAACTCACTGGTGTATGCTTTGGGAGTGAAAGCATGCAGAAATGGAGGAGCGCATAGAGGCATTAAAGATAAATAAAGCACATAAGAAGTCTAACTCGTTAGTAGGAAATGAAGTATCAGAAATTACCTTATTAAGTATGTATGGATTCCCCACCACTACGAGCAGAGACTTGGCTCTTGTAATGGCAACATTAAACCGCTTGGGATGCCCTATGAATCCCAGGTTATATTTCTGGTCAAACTCCTCATTCTCGTAACTGGACCGAACAGTTGATATGATAATCACACGTTTCTCATCTCCTTGAAATTGCTCAACACTTCCAACCTTCACATCAGATAAGGTGTTTGCTGCAAAAGCTTTCTTCAACTTGATAACTTGTTGATGATAAGGTGTTATTACTCCTATGTCCTTTCCAGTTACTGAGTTTCTCTTGTCCTTTTTTAATTTTTTAATAATCTCAAGGACTTTGCTTACCTCTACTGTGTTGAACCATGAAGGACTAGTAGATTCCCTTTCATCACAACCCTCTATGCCAACAAAGACAACAGGGAACTTTTTGTTTGGAAGTTCATCCCAGCCACAATGTAATTTCTGAATCCCATTTGTTGCACAAGCAATCAGCGTACTTTCATAGAAGAGACGAGAAGGAAGCTCCAAAATTGCAGGATGAGAGCGATAATTCCTCACAAGCTTTGTTACAAATTGGTTAATGTCTCCATCAAGGGAATAGAGTTGGAGGTCTGAAAGCCGTTCAAAATAAGATTTTCCCAATCCAAACTTCTCGGCTATAGAGGAACGAATAACTGGACCCAACTGCTGAGGATCACCTGCAAGAACAACTGTTGTTTCTGCATTAGCAAGATTGGCAATGGGAACCAGTGTCTCTGGCTCAGTACCTTGAGCAGCTTCATCCAAGAAAATGTGCGTAAAGTGACCCTGAGGTACTTCTTGAGCATCAAGCATGGCAGCACTTAAGTAGGTTGATACAATGATCTTATATTTCAATAGTTCCTCCAGAGGTGGGCAGTAAAACATATCTGTATAGGAACAGTATGGGAGAATATTCTGCTGTACATCATTAATGAGACGAGAAAAAGCATTCAACCTGAATATTTCTCCCTTTTGGATAGGTCCAATCAATCTCTCCACCAGTAAATCAGAAGCAACATTTGAAGGAGCACATGCAAGAATATGGGCCTTTGAATTGCTTCTGAGGACTTGCAGTATGGCCTCTACCAATGTTGCAGTCTTACCTGTGCCGGGTGGTCCATAAACAAGGTATGGCGGTGAACCATAGCTATTTACTATTTTATGTACGGCAGATAACTGTTCTTTATTAAGACTCCTATTGAAGGGATCATTTTCGGCAACATTTTTCCAAATTCTTCTTGTCAAAAATGTACAAGGAAAGAAAAAACTCTCATCTATTCTGCCCACCGCTTCTACTGCCTGATGACAGCGCCTGAGATTGACTCTACTAAACGAGAAGTGCACATCATAGTGAATATTTGGAATAATATTCCTATGGAATGAGTTGTCAAACTTCACGTGTATCTCATTTGCTTCTATTCTATGGATGTACCCCTGTTCCATAAATTGAAAAGGGAAATACATAATTAAGATGTAAAAAGACATGGAAACAGTAAAAGAGAACATATAATTGAAGCATATACACAGTTACATATAATTTATTTGATATGAACAGAACAAACCTGATAAGTATTGCCTTTTGCCCCAGAAGCTGTGACATATATCTGATCTCTATATACAAGTGAAGGGCGCTTCTCTGACAATCCAGGGACCCTCAGAACCAAATATTGACCACTTTTGCTCATTGTTACATTATGCAAGGCATAAAAGCTCATATCTTCCTACTTCCACAAGATAAGACATATATAAGCTCAACACAATATGTTGAAATGAGAACACAAATGCTGGAAAGAAACCTAACATGATCCTCTGAGCATATTTCATATCATTACCTGTAGTTGCAGCTCCTCCAAGTACAGTAGAGTTGAGAAATACTTGGAATATGATTCCATGGAAAGACCTTCTTCAAGGACCCTGGGTAAATTTTTGGCACCAGTCTTCTTCAGATTCTTTGGAATAGGATAAGCATCAAGTTTCTTTGGAAAACCAGGAAGAGGAGGAGGTTCACCACAAATAAACCTTTCAAAACTCTTTGGCTTTTTATTCCTTGATCTGGAATAAGGCTCCCTTGGGGCTAGTTGTGCAGAAACATCATCCTCAGCAAGTATAGTAACATGGCGTGGGATTTTCTGATCATCAAAGTTGAAAAGAATAGTAGTTCTGTGGAGTCCAATATCTTTTGCCATGCATGACAGATGAATAATAAGATGATGCCTTGGTTCAATCAGCCATGGACCTCCCATCAAAGAAAGGGAGTCTGTATTAAATTGCGATATTTTCTTTGATTTGGTCTTGACATCAAGAGAAAGGTTCTCACCTTGTATAGATTTAACAGGTCCTGTTGTATGAGAAAAACTGAAGGAGTTTCTTGGTCTTAAGTAACGGAATTTAACCTCAAACAGTTTTACCGAAATATTTCCGTTGTTGGTAACAAAAATTGGAGTGGTTTGTCCTTCACCCCTTTTTATAGAAAGTGGTCTGTCATTCTGAAAAGGAAACGGATAAGACACACATATTCCCTCTCCTCCAAGCTCTGTAAACACCACATCCTGATTTTCTGCATTTTTCAAATTAATTTTCCCTTCCACATTACTCTCATTTTTTAAACTTTCTCTGTCTGGATTAAACCTTCCAGCAGCCCCTTCCAGAGTAGACGTCCCTTTAAGTAGAGGTTCCTTGTGCTTATTTTGGTTGCCATGGTTCAAATCCTCATGTTTTATCTTGCCTTCGCTCCGTTCAAGTTTCTTACTGCCCCTTTCAACATTACCATGCAATGGTCCTTCGAAATTTGTTTCATTCATTCCGGCAGCTCCACAGTTTTGGAGAATGTTACCTGTCTGACCTTTAGATGCTCTCAAATTCCCACTTTGTCTTTGTTTATTTTTATCTGGAGCCTTATTGTCCGTTTCTGAATTCCCTGTTTGTCTCATTTTATTCTTATCCAGAGGCCCATCTCCAATTCCTGCATTCCCACTCTGACTTTGTACATTTTTATTTGAAGTGCTGTCATTACTTTTTGGGGGCTTATTCAAAACTTTGTACACGTGTTGCCTTGAAATAGGAATCTTTGACCTGCATTCGTTCTTGGTTTCAGATTCTTTTGAACCCTGCAGCTGCTTCAGTGGAACATATCCTGGAGGAAGAGTATCTTGAAGTTCCACACTTTGACTTGGACTAAATGGGCAGGATACAGAAATGCCCTTTACTCCACTCTCTTCAAACACTCCATCTTGATTTTTTGCATGTTGCAAATCGGCTTCTCCTTCGCCATCAGCCCCCCTTCTAAGAGCATTATGCCTCCCACTGCCTTTGCCTCCGATTTCTTTTGCAATTTCGAAACTTTGCCCGCCTTTATTAGGCCTTTCAGGAAATTCTTTTGAAGCAAAGTTCCCTATAAGCAAAGGACCTTCCAACTTAGGGAAAGAATGAATATCATTTGCAATCATTGTCGACGCCTTTGGAGATATCTTTACTCGCCATTGCCATGAGTGGTCCACAATACCATTCTTAACTTTATGCCCATCAGGCACTTTCCCTTGAAATGAAGCCTCCTTCTCAGTTGCAGTCGAGATTTCAATTTGCAACTGTTGCTTGACTATCTCTTCTGATTTTCTAGGAACATTTAACATTTTTTGGCCATCTATATCTGATGGTGGTTCACACGATGACATTGTGTTCCCTTCCTTGAAAGGCTGGATTTCCTTCTTGTCCCTACCCTGCTCCATCTTCCTGCCTTTTCCTTCAGCATTATCATGCAATGATCCCTTGGCATCATTGGTTTTCTCCTTCATTTGGACAGTTTCAGGTTTTTTGCCACTTTTTGCTATTTGTCCTTTCGGTCCTCCTGAATTCCCACTTTGTTGTTTTTTATCTGAACCCCCTGTTTGTGTCAGCTCCTTGAAACCTAGAGGCCCGTCCCCAATTCCCCCTCTTTGTTCATTTTTATTGGGAGCCTTAGCTTTACTTCTTTGGGTCTTGCTTGAAATTGTGGGCGTGTGTCGTTTTGAAGAAGAATTCTTAGAGCTGCTGCTATCTATCCTGGCTTCTGTTTCTTTCAGACTCTTCAATTGCTTCAATGGAACATACGCAGGAGGAAGAGAATCTTGACTTTTCACACTTGGGTTTGGCATTTCATATAACTTATCCCCAGGCCCAGAGCCCTCACTCATAGATGACTCACCTAACACATCATTCTTCCCTTGCCACACAATCACCTCATCATGGTCCTGTGATGGCCCAGATATGGAGGTGCCTACTTTACCTCTCAACTTGGAAGATGTTTTACCTGCCTTGGAATTCATACTGCTAACCATGCAACCCTTCCCAGCAATACACTGATCTTGTAGCTGCCTGTTGCTTTTCTGCTGGAGGCTCATCCGATCAAGGATCTCCCTTCAATTTCTTCAAAACCCACAAAATCAAACCACAAAAAATCCCAAGGGTTGTGGCGTTTTAAGGATCTCATCCCGGGTCATATCCTTCTCACTCCATTAAGTAAGCCCATAACCTAACCCGACAAACATATGACAAGCTTGTGGTGTAACGAACATGGGCCACACTAGAATCAGGCCATGATTTAAAAACCAGGAAAGCTGTAACAACTACTTACATTTTGCATGCGCAATCAATGTCATTTAGACCTCATCAGCAACTACAAATCCAAAAAGTCACCTCATATTACATTAAAATAAACACTACTGCATGTCTATAGCTAAAAAAGCTTAGGATACCCATTACAAATATGCAACGAGAAATCCAAAATTAAGCCTCTTAACAATATTTGTTTCCATAACCTAAAATCCACACACGCAAACATGCTTTCTCACAAAATCATTAGCATTATCACCAAAACACACTTCACTACATAGAGACCCAACCAACCAGGATTTCATCATAAACCACCATCACAATCAGAACCCTTTCCTTTTCCTACCCCCAATACCACCCTTGCCGTATCAAATTCCCAACACTAACAACATTCATCAACACTTCACAGATCAATTTTCACAATCATACTTACAATCAAAAACCCGGCCAAGAATTTGAAGAAAAACCTTTGAAATCTTTCTTGTTTATAGAACGGAAGCGATCCTTTTGTTTAAAAGTCAGTCCAAGGTTATTCCTCTTGCTTGCAGGCGAAACAAACATCAAAGAACCAGTCCATAGTATAAATTCCGCCAAAAGGGAAAAGATGCAGTCAGGTATGGGCCAGCTTTCGGTTCCAACGTACAAAAAGAATAATAGGCCTTCCTTGACCGTTTTCGGAAACTGCTGTCACACTATCGGATTTCGCCTTTAGTCATGCCAAAATGCATGTTTTACTGGCTGGGATAGTACTACTTTCTTTCCTTTTTTTTTTTTATCTTTCTTTTTTTAATACATGAAAATTAGTTACATTTATATTTTTTTCTGTTTAGGTTTTCTATAATTTTTATATTATTTAATTTTTTACTATTAACTAGGTTTAAATATGGGAGCTATCTCCTATAACTTTTATATCATTCATTTTTTTTATCAACCAAATTCAAATCTTAGAGTTGCCTTTTGTAAACCCTCTATCATTTTATTGTTTTTTTTTTAATACTACAACCACTATTTTTAGTAACGGTTAGTGTAGGGTTCAAACCACAGGGACTGCTCTCAACAAACCTATTTATCTTGTTCTTGTTGATCCAACGTGAGATAGTGCTAGGACCATTAGTCGTTCGGGGTTTATACTATCGGTTTGGCGCGCACTCAGAGGATTCAGAGCAAACTACTACTTTGCAAAGGGTTGGCTTCCTCCCAAGGTTTGAACCTAGGTCTCTTCTTCGTAAGTGTCGAGTCACACCTACTCAAAGGATTCAGAGCAGACTACTACCTTTGCAAAGAGTTGGCTTTCTCCCAAGGTTTGAACCTAGGTCTCTTCTTCGTAAGTGTCGAGTCACACCTACGCTTATCAATCCACCTAACCCTTCGGGTTTAATAATTTTAGTTTAGTGTGAGAAACCTCTACGACCAATGCACTGCTTACCAATCCACCTACACCTGCGCTTACCAATCCACCTAGCCCTTAGAGGTTTAATAATTTTAGGTTAGTGTGAGACCTAGTCCTTGGGGGGTTTAATAATTTTATGTTAGTGTGAGTAACCTTTATGACCAACGCACTGTTTACCAATCCACCAAGCCCTTGGGGGTTTAATAATTTTAGGTTAGTGTGAGAAACTTTTATGACCAACGCAGAGGGCTCATGACCCCTCATAAAGTTGAGAGCTATCCTTATCAACAAGGAATTTAACACAACCTTAGTGTCCCCCATTGCATCGCATAGGTTTAAACCCCTCATAAAGTTGAGAGCTATGCCTATCAATATGAAATTTAACACAACCTTTGTGTCCCCCTTTGCATCGCATAGGTTTGAATACCTTTCGTAAAACCGAGAATTATGCTTATCAATAAAGAATTTAACACACAACCTTTGTGTACCCTTTGCATCACAAAGATTTAAACTATAAACCTCTTATTCAACAAGATCAAACTCGCCTTACAAAAAAACAGATAACCCTTCTACCCTCTCATTATTAACAATGAATAGAGCAACCTTTTATAACCTTTCTACCATGCCATTGTTAACAATGAATAGGAAGAAAACCACCAAATTAGAACCACCACGGTTATTAGCATGGCCGGAGTAGATTCCTCCTTTACCTATGTATGAAGCAATGCAGGGATTGCTCAACCTCTTCCTATGTTTGGAAGTTTGAATTTGCTTTAATAATGTGAAAATGATTGAGAGGGGACAACTCGTTATCTTGTAGGTAGTGATTATTTATATGCTCTCAATTATTATTATTTTAATTATTTTTTGACCAGCCTATATTCAAAAGTTTTGGTGAAAGGTACTTATCTTCTAAGTTTTTAATTTAAGGAAACAATTTAAATGTAAAAAATACAATTTAAATGTATTTAAAATTTATTGGGAAGTAATTTTTATCTTTTTCTTATTAAATGTCATAAAATGAATGAAATTGTTTCTTATTAAATAATAAAAAACTGAATGAAATAAAATAATTAAATATTTTATGAGGTCACATAAACTAAAATGATTAAATAGTTTATAGGATCTAAAGCTTTAATACAAGATGAGGTATGATATACAACCTTATTCTCTTTTAAATTTAAACCTTTATTAAAGTTTAACAACATTCACTAAAAAAAAAGCTCAACATCATTTTCTTATCTTTTCAAGTGTGTTTCTTTTATTGTTAATTTTGATGAGAAGTTTTCTTATTTTTTCTATTCTCAATTCTTTAAAAAGTTTCTTTATATGCAATCTTGATGTCTTTTTAGAGTGTCTTAAAATGAAGTGAGTGCACTTTTAAAGTGTTCTCATATGCAATCTTGATGTCTGTGTAGTCTACATATTCTATGACAAAATGCTTTTCGGTCTCCATTATTCTTATTATACAAAAGACATATATTCGTTTTGACCATACCTCTTAAAGAATTGTCCATCTCCCACTTTCACATTTTAGATGGTGTGACCTAGATCTCAGTTGGGCTAAAAGTGTTATTTCCTTCCATTTGATTTTTGGATCTATGTACTTCTTTTTACTATGTTCATAGTTTGGGTTGAACTCGTCGATGTATAACTTTTTTCCTTCCTAAATTTTCTTACATGACAAGTTTAATTTTTCTCTCACTTACTATTTAATTTTTTTGTTGGAATTTAGGACCTCATGAAATTTGCTGCTTTATTTGTCCATCCATTCATCGTTTTGTTTCATACATGTGTCTTTTCTTTTATTCAATGTTTCTTTGATTACTTATTTTAGCAACTATTATCTTCAATTCTTTGTATTTTATTTAGGTATCTCAATATTTTATCATAGCTTCTATTTCTAGTGGAAAGATCTTTGTTTTAGCAAGTAAAATCGCACATGGGACTATGCTTTAATTTTAAAATTATTTGTAATTAATTGCTTTTAAATTCTTTCTACTTGTCTTCCTTTAAAATTAGATGTATCACTAGCCCACACCTCATATCTATAGCAACACTGGAATAACTAATAACCCAAAAAAGACCTTAATATTTTCAATCTCATAGCTCTGTTTTTACGCCTTTATTTAGTAATGAGTAAAGTGTCATTCCATTATGTTTATAGTTGTTTTAGCTCAATCAATTGGATTCCTCAACATTGAAGGAGACTCAATTTCAAATCTTGTCAAGTCATACATGGATAATTTCTATGTTGATGTAATAACATTACATGGTGATGATGTAATATAAGTAGGGTGCTTTTCAATCTCATGTAACCAATTGAAAACTTCATACCTTTTTATTTGAAATTTTAGGTTTTTAGATATATATATATATATATATATATATAGTTAATGTGAGAAACCCCTACGACCAATGCACAGGGTTGAGCAATCTCCTCCCAACCATGACCCCTCGTAAAGTCGAGAGCTATGCTTATCAATAAGGAATTTAACACAACCACCACACACCCACCTCCTCACACACTCGCCCACGTAGCGGTTTGAACCTTGGACCTCACGAAGAAGAGCCAAGGCTTGAACCGTTGCTTGTCTTCCCTAGGACTATATATATATATATATATATATATATATATATATATATATATATATATATATATATATATATATATATATATATTATGATTTTTTATATAAAAATAAAATAGAATTAAAAATAAAGGTTTTAATGTTCAAGAGGTCAAAATTAGCCTATACGAATAGAATATAATAAATTGTTATAAAAAAGTAGAAAGTCTTTGTTTAATATTATTAAATAAAAGGACGGAGGTAGTAGACCAATCGCTTTTTGCTGAGTGTTTTCCAGCTTGAGGTCGACAGGTTCCAATCCCGAGCCCCTCCAAGGTCCCCCTCACTTGGAGTAAAAATCTTACCGAGGTGGGGTGGGGGCTATAGTGGTAGCTTTTCGGATTCAAACCGTGCTTGTGGGGATAATATGGCGAAGACTGTTGTCGATTCTCCTATTTCTTCAAAAAGAAAAAACTATTAAATAAAATAAGGGAATGAAAAGCAAGATTTGTTTAGCCATAAAGGAGTCTAAACCAACCCTATCAACTCACCCAATTCCTCGTCTAGAAGCAAAGAACCTTGATCGATTAAGTCAAGTCATCAAATAGAATTATGATGTTGGAGATAGGATAAACAAAAAAAGGCAAATAATATAAAGTGGAAACCACGAGATGTGGAGTTGATCAAATTGAATTTTGATGAAGCATCTAAAGTAAATCTAGGACTAATAGGAGGAGGGATAATTAGAAATAATAGACGAAACATTTTCTCTTGTTATGCTCTCAATAGTGGATTTAAGACAAATAATGAATTTGAAGCTTGGATGACTTTGAAAGGATTAAAAAAATGTAAATAAGAAATGGAATAAAGTATGGATGGAAGGTGATTCACTCATAGTTATAAATGCAATTATGAGGAAAACAAAGGCTCTATGGAACATACAAGAGATAATTGTGAAAATTCAAGATCTTGCGATAGAGTTAGAAGAAATCATGTTTACACATATATTAAGGGAAGGAAACAAATGTGCAGATAGGCTAGCCAATGGAGGGGTTTTAATTGAGGATCATGAAGTCAAATTTATTTTTCCTTGGTTAGAGGAAGTAATAAGTTTAGTTGAAGCTGACAATAAAATGTTGACTGCCTAAATAAAATAATTATTAAGATTTACTTCAATGTTTTTCATTGGTAATATATGTTTTATTTTATAACATTAATGTGCTTTCATATATAATATTTATTACAATTTTTTTTTTTGATAAGAAACCTTTTATATACAACATATCCGCAACATGTGAGGGGAGAAATTTGAACCTGGGCCTCTCGATAACTGGAGAGTTTTAACTACCCACTTGCTCTCCAACTCCTCTAAATGAGCAGATTATTACAAATTTTATGGTTGCACTTGTGCTTCAGGAAGGAAACTAGCAATCTAGATATGGTAAAGCAGGCTATGATAATGCGATGTTTTGGAAATATTACTCTACTAAGATGCAATGCATAGATAGTAGAGGTGAAGTTTTGGTATTGTGAAGGTTGTTGTAGAAAAATTTCAAGAAGGATGTTGAACTCTAGAATATTTGTATTCACATAGAAAATTGAAAAAGTTAAAAAAAATAAAAATCAAGAATTCAAACATTTCATATAAAATGATGTAGGTTTCTAGCTATAACAACTCAATTAAGATGAGAATTGAATTTGTTTGTAAACTCTCATGCTCTAAGGAAGAGAGTTGTGATTTGTCTAGGGTGGGGGATCCGAGTACAACCCCTTCAACAAAAAAATATTATTAAATAAAATATATAATTAATAAACTACATAGCCTATTGGGATATAATAGCAAAGGATTTAACCCAAGCAATAGAAGAAGTCATAACTAGTGGAAAATTTCTTAAAGCCTTGAATCACACATTTTTTAGTCTAATTTTGAAAGGTGGAGATATGGAGAATATTAATAACTATAGACCAATTGCTCTTTGCAATGTGGTTTATAAGATCATAACAAAATTGATGGTAAATAGGCTAAAACAAATCTTACCATGGTTAATCTCTTTATAACAAGGGGGATTTATACAAGGCAAACAAATTTTGGATGGGATTATTATAGCACAGGAAACTATTCACAAGCTTTTCCAAAAGGAGAACAAAGGTATGTTCCTTAAGCTAGATTTATCCAGGGCTTATGATAGAGTAATTTTGGAATTTTTATTCCAATAGCGAAGAATAGATCAATTATATTATGGAATGCATATCTACAATATCTTTCTTAGTGCTCATTAATGGTAATCCATCTCAACTATTCAAAGCTTCTAGAGGCATTAGACAAGGGGACCCACTTTCACCATTTTTGTTCATCATTTTCACAAAGGGATTGGGATGACTCATATAGAAGAGGAGAGCGGAGAATATCATTGCAAGGGTGAGGATAGCCAGGAACATAAAGCTTACTCACCTCCAGTTTGTAGATGGCATAGGAATATGGAGGGAAGCATCAACAAGAGAAGCGACCAATATTAGAGAAGTTTTGGGGTGCTATATAGCCACTACTAGACAACTACTAAATGAAGAAAAATAAAAGTATTTTTTTCAATGTGACAAAAATATTAAGAGAACAAATAACCCGTATCCTTAGATTCTTCGAGGCTATCACTGCCTTTAGAATATTTGGGTATCCCCCTAACAAAGAAGGGCCTTAAAAATAAAGATTGAAAATCAATAAGAGATAAAATCCACTCAAAACTTTTGCACTAGACCTATAGGTGGCTAAGTTTTGGAGGAAGAGTAACATTGTTGAAATTAGTTTTACAAGCAATTTTGGTGTACAAATTCTCTATTTTGGCAGTTCCAAAGAGCATCCTAAAATATTTGTATAAGATAATGAGATACTTTCTTTGCTTTGGAGTGCAAGGTAATCATACAAGGCCACTAGTCAGTTGGGACAAGGTTTGTACATCATAGAAAGTTGGAGGTCTAGAAATTAGAGAAGAAACAACAAACAAGCAAGCTCTAACGACCAAGTTGTATTGGAGATGGCTAACTCATTAGAATCAACTTTGGAGCTAAGTATTGAAAGCTAAATACTATCCCTCACAAAATATAGAAGACCTTCCTCATCTTCCAGTAACAAGAGAGGGATCAGAGACCTGGAAAGCTATAAATAAAGGAATATCACTTATCAAAGAAGGGCTATAGTAGAAAATGAGGGATGGTAGGATTGCTAGACTATAGAAAGATTTTTGGAAATATTTTCCCCCCATAATTGATCAATACCCTCACTTAATAGGCCTCAAATGAAAGGGTGGTATCTCATAGGCCATTATTATAAACCACCAGATCAACTACAAGTCAATCTTGGTCAGTGGCAAGTCCCAGAGGAGGGACTAAGGGAATAATGGATTAAGGATAAAAGAGAACTGAAATAAATATTGGATGGAAGGAAGTGGCCAAGGAGGAATGGATCTAATCAACTAGGTTGGGGGCATAGCCAATTAGAAACTTGCATTATCAAAGAAGGTTACAAAAATATTATCCACAATACTCAAACTGGTTCACAACCCTCATAGTTGAAATTATGACAACCCAAAGGATGACCAAAGATAAAACTTTATGTGGTTGGTTGCACATACGAATATTACGACTTTAGATAACTTGAGGAGACATGGATTTATTGGACCTGATTGGTGTGTAATGTATCACCAAGAGGATGAAACAATGGGCCACCTCAATTTTGTGTGTCCCTATGCCCAGATAGTATGGCGTTTGTGGTTCAACATTTTTTACCAGTCAAAAAGATCCATTCCTACTAAGAACAAATTTTAGGACTAATGGAAGACCAATAGATTCAATTCAAAAACCTTGAATATAGCTTGGGATTTGGTTTTGGGTTTCATCTACTAGAAACTCTGGTTGGAATGTAATAGCAGGATTTTCAAAGAAGAATCTAGACTAGAGGAAAGAACTTGGGGAACTCTAATGAGGAAATTTTTAGAGACAGTGTGTACTATAACTCAGGAGGACTCTCATATGGCAGAGGATGAAGAAGATATATGGACATAGCTCTAGAAGCAACTGCAATATGGGAACTAAGAAAGAGAGGATAAGAATAGAAATAGGGACTTGTAGATTCAAGATGAAGTCCAGGGATTCAAAAGGAGAGGGTGCTTGGAACACCTCACGGGGTCATTTAGCAAGAACTGTAACATCCAAAAGTTGGATAGTCAAAGAAATAGAGTTGAGCCACATTTTGAGCCTTGCCAAGAAAGGTAGGTTATCAAAAGTAAATGTATAACTTGAGTTTTTTTTAATAAATTTTTTACCTTTTTCTCAAAAAAAAAAACTTAAATAATTTTTTTCATTTAGTTTTTTTTTAAAGAATATTTTTAATAAGTCAAATGTTAAGGGTCATTCATGGAATTGGAATTTCAAACTACAATATAAATAAAATTTTGCATTTCTAACCTTTTGTCCTAAATTTCATGGACAATTCTTAAAGATAAATTATTGCTCAAATGATTAATCATTATAATTGTAGTAGCCATACTATTATCATTGTATCCCGATAAGGAGGTGATTGTCTAGATAGAAGAAAAAGGAATTTTTTTGAAGTAGCTCAACACAAAGGAACCTAACATATTTTTAAAATTTGGCTAAGTGGTACATTGTGTGACCTATTCCTAAAGAATCGATTCACTCATGACCCAACAAGAAAATCATTATTTTAGTAAGAAATAAAAGTGCTTCCCAAGTCATCAAGTCCAAAAGAATACATCCAATCCAAGGTAATAGTCCATACAACAACATTTTATCTCCAAGTCGTGTTAGTGGAGAAATAGAGATAACTACAATCATGAGGAATTAGTTTTGGAGGCAAATTGTAATCAACAAATTATCAATTTTGCTAAAGATATTTCTAAATTAAAATTATACTATAGATAGAAATATTTAATATCAAATGAAAGTTAAGTGATTTTTTTTGCAATAAATATGAGCTAATATCTTATTTGTAAGGATCCTTTGGTCATTTTTTTTAATTACAACTATACTTGGTGATAAAGAATTTTACATCAATATTGTATTGCAATTAATGGAAAAATGTATGTGACCTTTGTGAATCAATTGTATCCTTTGGCCTTTTATAGGTTATGTTTGGATTCAATCACAATTCTTTTTAATAAATAAAATATTAAGGATCATTCATGGAATTCGAATTAAAGACTATAATGTAAGTAAATTTTTACATTTTTGATCTCTTGTCCTAAACTTCATGGACAAATTTCAAAGATAGTCTATTACTTAAATGATTGGTCATTTTAACTATAGTAGCCATACTACTATAATTGTATCCCAACAAGGAAGTAGTTGTCTAGATAGAGGAAAAAGGATTTTTTTTGAAGTAATTCAACACAAAAGAACCTAGAATGATTTTAAATTTTGGCTAAGCGGTAACTTGCGACCTGTTCCTAAAGAATCAATTCACTCATGAACCAAGGAGCAAATCATTGTTTCATAAGAGAGTAATTTCTATCCAAGGCATCAAGTCCAAAAAAATACACAAAATCTAAGGTAACAACCTATAAAGCAATATTTTATCTCCAAGTGATGCTAGTGGAGAAATAAAGATAACTTAAGTCATGAGGAATTAGTTTTGGAGCTCAATTGTAATTAGCAAATCATTAATTTTTTTTTCTCAATGAGTTTACACAGGTTTTTATGAGGGATCCTTTAATAAGTAAAATGTTAAGGGTTATTCATGAATTAAATTTCTATAATATAAGTAAAATTTTACATTTCTTACCTCTTGTCCTAAATTTCATAAACAAATTTCATTGATAATTTCTTACTTGAATGATTGGTCATTATAATTGTAATATTCATACTACTACCAATCAAGTGGCATTAGCTCAAACAGTTAAATTCCTCAACATTTCAAGGAGGAGACCCAAGTTCGAATCTTGCCAAGTGGTACATGGATAATATACAAGCTTTGTTGTAATACCACTGTGTGGTGATGATGTAATAAATTTGGGATCGTTTCAATCCCATATAACCCATTATATATATACTACTACCATTGTATCCCAACAAGGTGGTGATCATCTAGATAGAAGAAACATATTTTTTTTTAAATAGTGACACAAAGAATTGATCATGAACTTAAATTTTGACTAAGTGGTAACTTGTGTGACCTTTTTCTAAAGAATTGATTCACTCATGATCCAAGCAAAAAATCATTGTTTCAATAAGAGAGCAAATCACTTCCCAAGGCATCAAATCCAAAAAGATACATAAAATCCAAGGCAACAACCTATGAAGCAACATTTTGTCTCCAAGTAATACTAGTCGAGAAATAAAGATAACTAAAGTTATGAGAAATTAGTTTTAGAGGCAAATTGTAATAAGCAAATCATCAATTTTGCTAAAGATGTTATTACAATTAGAATTTTTTTTAATAGGTTATATGTGGCTTCTATTGGGGGCCACTCCCATCAAAATACCAAAATATTACATTTGTTGCAACATACATTTTTATCATAGTTTTTCATTTCTTTTTTCTCTTAAATATATTATTCAACTTTCTTGAAGTGTTATGTTTCCATAATCAGCTCCTTGACATCATTTTGATTAAGATATAAAATCTCATTTGCCTAGTTGCCTTCTAAAATTTGAATTTCACCAAGATGAAGATCAACACCATAATTCGCTAATTTATTTGCTACCCAATTTTCTTCTCTATAAATATTCTCACACTACCAATAGATTGCCTCTAGTAATAGATGATGAATAATATTAAAATCACCCCCAAGAGAAAGCTAGAAGAATGCCATCATTATTTTCCAGAGGAGATAGAAAAATAATAAAATGATCCCCAAGAATTCGTAGATCACAATGAATCATTATTGTATTTGACAAAAATATGCTAAGGTCCTTCCAATATCTTTCATGAGAAGTAACTATAGTTGGAGCATATACATTTATAACCTCAACTTTGATGTTTTCCTCTTTCCTGCAAAATAATATAGCAACCCAATTACTTTTTGCTTCTAGTAGTTGTCTATCCCATTTGCATTTGTACCATATTATTGCAATACCACCGCTTCTGTAGAATAAATTGCTAGACAATCATCTATCCTCCAAATATTCTTAAAAGCATCCTTATATTCCTCACTAATTAATTTTGTTTCTTGTATTAAAATAAACTCAAGGCTATAAAAACCTATTAATTCCTTAATAACTCTTTTTTTAGGGGTTTTATTCATACCCCTATATTCCATGATATCATTTTCATCATCAACACTTTTTATTTTTATGTGATATTTTTATTTGGCTTCCTAGATCAATATCCTTTTGCTACATATCAAACATAATATAGTCGTCGGCTATATTTTGAAATATTACATTTAATTATTATTTATAGTGTCCAATTGTTTTGCTTGAAAATCATCTATCCAATATTTTACTCTTTGTTCATCTGCGTTCATCACATAGCCTATACGGTGGGGAAGAGCCCACCCTGAGTGGCGAGTGATTTATTTATTGATCGTGAACTATTTGAATTGATTTGATTTATTTTTGATTGCGTATGTTCTGCTTATTTAATTATTTGCATTCATAATTGTGGTGAATCAAATTTTATATTCAAAGAGAAGTTATTTCTCTCCAAGTGGTATCACGAGATGAGTTCGATCTTCAAAAAACCTTTTGAGCACATTCACCCCTTTATGTTGCCATAGACTCTCATCACGCGACTCATCAATTGGTGAATACGTTGTTTGTTCAGGCGTCCAAGGGCATAAACACACCAACACTTCGGGCTCTACCTTGAGCATCGTAGCATTCAAAATGGTGGATGACTCTAGCCATCTAGCATGAACACAAAACGAATAAAGTTTGGTAGCCGTGGGCCAATCACATTACATCCTTATCCATATTATAATCGTTAAACCAAGGGTTTAAGCCGAGCGGTTTCTAATCCCTAGAGCTGGCATCAAGTTTTGAAGCGACGTCATATTAATATCCTGCATGCATTCAAAACTATATACAACGAGTAGACATCAGTGGGAATAAGGTGGGACAGATCAATCTTCTTCATCACACAGGAACATGGTAACCAAATCACCAAAGAAACACCCAAATTGCCACAAAAGCATAGCAATTTTTGTCGCATGATGCCAGCCAATCAACGAACAAGAAAAACATTAAATCACGTGATTTCTAAGGTACCAAAAGTTTTAATTTTTTTTTAGTGCTGCGAGCATTTATCCTACATGCGTTGTGGGTTGACAAAAGAGTACTTTATATACAATAATACACCCCTTGTTGTTGTGACTTTGGTCACATAGTCTCTTGCTTATCGTGTACGTCTTGTTGTGTCTAGTGTTTTGTGTCATCCATGTGTCAGTGTCGATTTTGATGTCCTGATCTACCCATTGTGTCCTACATGTTGTCTTGCTATCACATTGTTGTATCTGTGTGTTGTCTTACCCCTGCTCATTTATTGCATCCTAAGCCCTCGTCTTGATCTTAGCTCCACGTGTCCTATTCTAAGTCATGCCTGCTTTGATTCAGCATCTGTTATCTCGTGTCAGTTCTTCGCTTGGTTAGTTTCGTGTCAATTTCGTATCAGGTGTATCTTGGTTGGTGTCACTCAATTCAGTGGTTCTCGTGCCCAGTTGTTGCTTCGTAGGTGGCATCCATTTATCACTCGATTCGTGTTGATCTAAATGTTTTGTCCCTTGTCCAAGTTGCCAAAATTGTCAAGTTGTACAAAAAGTGTCAAACTTGAAAAGTTGCTAAAAACTTGTTATCAAAGTTAAAAAGTTGTCAAGTTGTACAAAAAGTGTCAAAATTGAAAAGTTGCTAAAAACTTGTTGTCAAAGTTGAAAATTCATTGAAAGCTGTTGTCAAGGAGGCAAGACAAACTCAAATCCGCGTAGCAGTTGGAGCGATAGTTGAAGCGGAATACAATTTTTTTCCAAATTTTACAAAAATCAAAGTTTAAAAGTTGCTAAGCAGGGGATTTTGGAAGGTGTATGAGAAGAAGTTGGACCAAAGGATTTGATGGCCATCTATCAAGCTCGGAGACTCCCAATCAAAACACAAGAAGATCTCATCAAAGCTAAGGTACAAAAAATTCTCCTTCTCCTTTCGGAATTAATAGTTATAATCCAAGTCATCCAGTGGTCAGCCCAATGGCATCCAATACCTCTCTAGATTCCTCACAAGAAAACCTCACTCAAGTAGAAAGTAATCGTCCATTGGTCAATGATGATGTGTTAAGATATTTAATAGTAAATATTAAGATGATGACTGCAAGCTTCAACGCATCTAGGAAACAACCCCAACCAAATCCTCCTAGTTCTAATCACTAGAGTACGAACGTCTACTATGATGACTATACACACCATAGAGGTCAAAATAGTCAGTCCCTAAATCACAATGATCACCAAAATATTAAGGATGGGGGTAATGAAGAAAATGTGGAGCAACAAAGAGGTTTTAACAGACCTTATCAAAATAACAACCAGCGACGAGGAGTAATGAGGAACAAGATAGAAACAATGTTCACTCCCAACCAAGAGGTCCTACTGGAGTCAATTATCCATGCATTGACATGCCTACCTTTGAAGGCCAAGATCCATGTGGGTGGATTGCCAAAATGGAAGGCATCTTAGAATTCTACAAATTCTAGGAACAAGAAAAAGTCCCTTTTGCAGCAACCAAATTCAGCATTGAATATTATTAATGGTTGACATGGTATAAACGTGAGGATCCCCATTATACCTTATTTTGGGATAATTTCAGAAAAACCTTTCTTCACATATTCGACAAAGGTTCCACAGGTTCATACACAGTACGATTGTTGTCACTTAAGCAAACAAGATCAGTAGGGGACTATATATCAAAATTCACAAGTATGTTTCACTATGCACAAGATCTATAATAGGATGTGGTAGTAGTGGCTTTTCGAAATGGATTAAAAGCACATATTAAAGTTGAAGTGGATTTACAAAATCCATACAAGTTGGATGAGTGTATAAGGATTACTGATTTGGTGGAGACAAAGGTGCACGTAGGCCCATCCACTCGACGCAATTCATATGGGCGACCTCAATTCCGCAACAACTCTTTTCACATAAATGATCCACTATCACGGTACTTTTGCTATAAATGTCGAAATCATCATATAAGATATCAAGCATGTACAACACGATAAAACTTTTAGATTGAATATGCAGACAAGGAAGAAGAAGAAATAGAGGAGTATGGCGCACCTGAGGATATCCCAGTTGAGGACCAAAATGAACACGAGGAAGTTGTCGCTGAGGAGGATACCATGACTATTTTAGTACATGCTCTTATAGGGTTATCCTCTAACCATAAAATTAAGGTGGCAGGTTTCATTCAGAAATAGAGGGTGACAATATTAATTGATTCAGGAAGTACTCACAACTTCATTGATGCAAAAATTTCCAGGATATTGGTTTTACATATTTTCTCTTCTAATCAATATCGGTTTCAAGTCAAAACTACAAGCATGGAGATTTCTCAATGTTTAGGTAAGACATCTTCTGTTTCCTTACAAATGGGTACGTAGACTTGGCAATATCCTCTTTTTTTATGGAATTAGGAAATTCAAAAGTTATTTTAGGCGTTGCATGGATGGAACAATTGGAAACCACCATGGGTTTTAATCACAAACATCGCTTTGTGGAATGGAAAGCCAATGGAAGGACCATTCGTCTTCAAGGACTACCCACACCTACATAAAAATTTGTAAGTTCACATAGCATGGAAAAGTTATTAAGAAAATATGGTGGGGGATTCATAGCCTGAATCAATTGCATTGAAAATTTAGAACAAGATATGCTAGAAATCAAAGAGGAAGATCTCCAATACATTGTGGCTAACTATGAGGAGGTTTTTCAAGAACCCAAAGGACTACCCCCCAAAAGATCTCATGACCATGCTATCCATATTGTACCAGGAAGTCTTCCACCTAATGGTCATCCTTATCGATATCCCAACCCCAGAAAACAAAAATTGAGAAGATTGTCCAAGAACTATTAGACCATGGTGTCATCCATCATAGTACTAGTCCTTATTCCTCACCTGTCATCTTAGTTTGTCGAAAATATAATTCTTGGCGCATGTGTCCAGATTTTTGTCCTCTCAATAAATCACAATCAAAGATAAGTTTCCTATTCCTATCATTGATGATTTACTAGATGAGCTACATGGTGCCAAATTCTTCACCAAATTGGACTTACGCTTAGGGTTTCACCAAATCCGAGTTAGGGAAGAGGATATTCCCAAAATAACCTTTCAAACTCATGAAGGTCATTATGAATTCTTGGTCATGCCCTTTGGTCTCACTAATGCTCCATCTACCTTCCAAAGCCTCATGAATCAGGTATTTCATCCATTTCTTCGTAAATTTGTCCTCGTCTTCTTCGATGACATACTCATCTATAGTAAATATTGGAAGGATCATTTATCACATGTGGGCAGAGTCTTCCATATCCTACACAAGGAAAAGTTGTTTGTCAAAATATCCAAATGCTCCTTTGGTGTTCAAGAAGTTAAGTACCTCGGTCATATAGTATCTCAGGAAGGTGTTAAGGTAGATCCCAATAATATTAAGGAAATACAATATTGGCCTTTGCCTAAAACCATCAAGAAATTTAGTGGTTTTTTGGGTCACACTGGCTATTACCATAAATTTATGCGTAACTATGGTAAAATTGTGGGTCCTCTCATGGCCC
Organism: Wollemia nobilis; assembly: GCA_028583015.1. Lineage (NCBI taxonomy): Eukaryota > Viridiplantae > Streptophyta > Pinopsida > Araucariales > Araucariaceae > Wollemia > Wollemia nobilis. The sequence goes on along the minus strand of JAQPPZ010001711.1, from coordinate 674,571 downwards.
TCACCAAGAAGGATGCTTTTCACTGGTCAGAAGTAGCTACCAAAGCCTTCGAGGCTCTCAAGGAGGCAATGTGTATGACTCCAGTTTTGGCCACTCCAAATTTTCAAAAACCATTTGTCATTGAATGCGATGCCTCAGGAATAGGTATTGGTGCAGTAATAATGCAGGAGGGTCATCCTTTGGCATTTGAAAGTAAACAACTTTCAGGAAATAATTTGGGTAAATATACCTAAGAAAAAGAAATGTTGGCTATTCTACACGTAGTAGAAAAATGGAGGCACTACTTAATCAATAGTCGTTTTATTATAAAATAGATCACAACAGTCTCAAGCATTTTCTAGAACAAAGGTTTTCTTATCCCAAACAAAATAAGTGGTTGACCAAACTGTTAGGATATGATTTCATGATTGAATATAAGAAATGGAAAGAAAATGTGGCAGCTGATGCATTATCCCACAAATACGAAGATGAAGTAGTCATTAATGCCATCTCAGGACCTTGTTCCCAATGGGTGTTTCAGTTACAGAAGGAATGGTGGTCCAACAATGAAACAACTCAAATAATTCAAGAATTGTCTAGGGGTTCATCTAAGTACCCTCTTTTCTCATATGATGATGAAATATTAAGCAAGAAGAACCGCATTTACATCCCCCATAATTCAACACTCAAATCACAGATTCTAGAGGAGTCACATTCTTCTCCATCTACAGGTCATTCGGGTTTTTGAAAACATACATGTGAGTTAAACAATCCTTTTTTTGGAAAGGGTTAAAAACAGAGGTTAAGCAATGGGTAGAAGAATGTGAGTTGTGCCAACATAATAAGGGAGAAACTATTAAGTCACCAGGGTTGCTTTAGCCATTACCTATTCTGGATAGTTAGTGGGAACATATTTCCATGGATTTTATTGAAGGGCTTCCTAAATCATAAGGTAAAACAATAATTTTGGTGGTAGTTGATCACCTTTCCAAATATGCTCATTTCTAGGACTTGCAACATCCATTCTTAGCAAGCAAAGTGGCCAAGGTATGTATGAATTCAATTTTTAAATTGCACAGAATGCCCAAAAATATTGTAAGTGATAAAGATCCCATTTTTACTAGTAATTTTTGGAAAGAATTGTTTCGACTTAGTGGTACCAAATTAAACATATCTTCAGCATACCATCCACAAAAAAATGGTCAAACAAATGTGGTTAACAAATATTTGGGTACTTATCTGAGATGTTTTGTACAAGATAAACAATATCAATGGAGTCAATGATTGTCATTAGCAGAGTGGTGGTACAATACTTCTTACCATTATTCCACTAAGATGTCTCCTTTTGAAGCATTATATGGAATGAAGCCACCAACAATAGCAGATTATGTACTAGGATCTTCCAAAGTGGCCCAAGTCGACGATTGGTTACAAAAGCGACAAGCAATGCTCACCATATTGAAAGATAATTTGGTCCAAGCACAAAATCGTATGAAGCAACAACAGGACAAGCAACATTTAGAAAGAGCATTCAATATTGGTGATATGGTATTCTTACGTCTTCAGCCCTAAAAATAGCTATCATTGAAGCTCAAATCTAGTCAGAAGTTGACACCATGATTCTATGGTCCTTATAGAATTATGCATCATATTGGGGAGGTAGCATATCAACTGGAGTTACCCCAATATTCTCGCATACACCCAGTGTTTCATTTCTCCTGTCTCAAAAAGGTTATTGGCCAGAAAATACAATCTTAGTCAAAATTACCAGTGCTGGATGAAGAAGGGCGTATCTATCTACAACCAAAAGCAGTGTTACAAACTAGAACACGTAGACTAAGATCTCGTCACATCCAAGAATTTCTCAGCAAATAGCAGGATTTACCTGAAGAAGATGCAACTTGGGAATCTGAAAGTATCTTCCAGTCATTTCCAGCTTTGAGGACAAAGCTTTCTGAGGAGGGGAGTCATGCTACATACCAAACATAATATAGTCGTCGACTATATTATGAAATATTACATTTAATTATTATTTATAGTGTCCAATTGTTTTGCTTGAAAATCATATATCCAATATTTTACTCTCTGTTCATCTATGTTCATCGCACAACCTATACGACGGGGAAGAACCCACCCTGAGTGGCGAGTGATTTATTTGTTGATCGTGAACTATTTGAATTGATTTAATTAATTTTTGATTGTGTATGTTTTGCTTATTTAATTATTTGCATTCATAATTGTGGTGGATCAAATTTTATATTTAGAGAGAAGTTATTTCTCTCCACCTTTTGAGTTTCTTTTTCTCTTTGTTCCTACTTTGATGGCCTTCCTCTCCTTCTTCTATTCTCGCCAACTCATCTTCATCAATCTCTTCTATTTTTTTATATTATCCAAAATGAGACTTATATTTTAAAGATTTGTGTTGCCCTAAAGAGTCAAAAGTGCAAGGAATAGCCTCATTAGCATTTACTTTTTTATGTTGCCCTAAAAACTCTAAACTGCTTATATGATCCTCTAAAGTCGTCACTTTCTTATGTTGGCCTGAAAACCCTAAATTTCCTTGGATATCCTCCATAATATTTTCTTTACTATATTGCTCTTGAAATCCTAAAGTGCAAGGAATACACTTCGTACTACTTTCATTTTTATTGTAAGGAGAATATTTTAAGCTACTTGAGGATAATAAAGGTGATTTACCTTGATTAAGCTTGACCTCCTTCACCTCATTTGTTTTAAAATTTATCTCCCCATATTCCTTTGTTTTAAAATTTGCCTTCCATTCTTCCTTCACACATTTAGCTCCTATATTTGAACTTGCAATTTGTACTTCCTCGTCCCCCATATAATTTTTTTTCTAATGGTTGATTCAAGTAAACTGTAATGGCCTTTGCCATCTTATGATGTAGAGGGATGTTTCTAGCCACTTTCTTAGGAGTGGAAAATCCTTGATTTGACATAATTTCTCCTATGATATAGTCTCCTTGTTTCAAATTGAAGCTACCCTCATGCCCAAAAAATTCTATCTCTTCCTCCATTTTTACTTTGCAATCTCTTGATATGTGCCTAGTTTCATGATATTTGCGATATCAAAATGCAATATTTTCATAATCCACTTGTTGATCCCATTATATTGATTCAAATTTAATCCTAATTAATTGTGGTAAAGTTTTAGAAATATCCATGGCAACACATATTCAAGTGTATACAACATGCCTTCTCTCCTTAGTAGTTGGTCCCTCTTGGATGATTGTACCTAGAGTATTACCAATATTCTTCAAAACCTCCTTATTGATGAGTTGATAAGGAAGTTCAAAAAGCCTAATCCATACTAGAATCCTTTTAGTAGTTTTTGTATCCAAAAACAAATTCTCACTTCAAGGTCTTAAATATAATGCATCTTTGCCCCTAAACCACAAGCCTCCATCCATTATTTTATCCCTTATTTATGAACTGGAGAAAATAATGAGGAGAAATCCTTTTGGAAGAAATGTCATGGAGTATATTGAATTTGAACCCCACTTCCACTCGATCCAATTTTGAATCTAAGAAAAACTTGGCCAATATCCATAAAACTTACATATTAACCCTCTGGTTTTAAGAACCATTATATCATGCTCAATCGTCTCATCCTTGATAATCACTTTTGGTGTAGAATATGCTACCTAGACTGGGTTTGCCATAGATTCACTCTTCCTCTTAATGCTAGCTAGGGCATCCATACTTCCAACTTGGTCATTCATACTTTCAGTAAGGACTTTCACAAATGAATTTCTTTCCATGTTACCTAGATATTCTTCAAATAAATCCTTTAAATTCTTCTAAGATATGGAACAAGAAGTGGACTTATTTCTTGATCACTCTTTGCTTTATACTTTTTTGCTTCCCTACTCACACTTCCTCCTTACTCCCAACTCATGTGCTTTTGGCTACACTCACTCTCGGCTTGCACTCGTACTTGCTTTTGGTTGCACTTACTCCTGGCTACACTCACTCTTGGTTGCACTCGCACTCGCTTTTTGGATGCACTTGCACTCACTTCTAGTTGCACTCACACTCACTTTTGGCTCTACACTCACACTTGCTTTGCGCTTGTGCTTGCAATAACTTTTGGATGCACTCACTCTCGACTCACATTCACATTCACTTTTAACTGCACTCACTCCTAACTAGTGCTTGCACTTACTTTCAACTTGCACTCACACTCACTTTTGGTTGCACTCAGTCCCAACTACACTCACTCCTGGTTGCACTCGCACTCGCTTTTGGCTGCACTTACACTCGCTTCTAGTTGCACTCACACTCACTTTTTATTACACTCACACTCACTTTTGACTACATTCACTCTTGGATTGCACTTGCTTTTTGCTACACTCACACTTGACTCGCACTTGCTTTTGGTTGCACTCTCTCTTGGATCACACTCACACTTGCTTTTAGTTGTACTCACTCATGGCTCATGCTCACACTCACTTCTAACTGCACTCCCTCTTGGCTATGCTCGCACTTGCTCTCGACTACAATTGCACTTAAAAATAAATATATCACATTGCTCTTATTACATTTTTTATTAAATTAGAATTTTATTATATATAGAAATATTTAATATTAAAGCTAAGTCTTGATATATTTTAAAAAATGCTTGAGATTGACTGAAAGTAGAGCAAAAACTGACAAGAGATAAGTAGACAACTTAGAGAAATCTTTTTTTGATTGAAGATAGAAGATGCATGGATAAATTATTGAAGTTTGAGGATGTCAATATCAAAAAACAATTTGAGGCAACAAATTTATTGGAACAAGGGATTAAAGCATTTTTTTTTTAATTAAGTGATGACAACGAATTTTTTGAAAGCAAGCGATAATAGTAGATTTTTTGGAACAAGGGTTAAAGCAAAATTTTTGTATCAAGCAATGATGATAAATTTTCTGGAGCAAGTGGTGGAATCAGTCTTTTTGGAACAAGGGTTAAAGCAGATTTTTTGGATCAAGTGATGGTGAAAATTTTTTTGGAGTAAGCGACGACAACAATTTTTTTGGAAAAGGGGTTTAAGTATATTTTTTGGATCAAAGCGATGACAATGGATTTTCAGGAGCAAGCAATGACAAAAAATTTTTGGAACAAACATTAGAGCAAGTTTTTTGGATCAAGTAGTGACAACGGATTTTTATAGCAAATGATGATAACATATTTTTTGGAACAAGGACTAAAGCAATTTTTTTTATCAAGTGATGACTATAGATTTTTTGGATCAATCGATGATGATAGATTTTTTGGATCAATTCAACAATAAAAGTTCTAATGAAACAACTAGTAGAAGAATATCTAGGGGATAATGATGTTTCTACCAAAATTTTTGGTGGGGTCCCAGGATTTTTGATCCTAGAGTTTCTAAACCTTCTTTGTCAGAGGTGTTGAAGGGCACAATTATTGAGGAAAGAAGAGAGACCTTTGATATTAACCTAGAGATTGAAGAGGATGTTTCATACTTGTTAATCCTAGATAGATTAATGGATAGATCGATTAATAATAGGTGCTTCAACTTGGTGGGGAAGTTCATTGGATTTAGTCCAGACATGGACATAATAAGGAAGCGAGAAACTGAGAAATGGAAGCTAAGGGGCCATATGGAAGCCATGGCTCTTACCAAAGGACTTATTCTCATTTTCTTTACCTCTCAGGAGGATAGGGTAGATTTCCTATTAAAGTGTCCCTGGGTTTTTAGGAAAAGGGTTTATTTTTGAGGAAATGGTACATAGGGTTTAATTTAGGATCTAAAAATATCAATCTTATCTCTATTTAGGTGCACATTCTAGGCTTACCTATAGAGTATTGGGATGAGGACATAATAAAAGGTATATCCAAATCCATGGGCCAGTTGATTAGTTTTGATTTAGGTACAAAAGCTCTGAGTAGAATGATATATTCTAGATTTTGCATCAATATGGATTTGGAGAAACCTCCTTCATCTATCTTGTTAAAATCCAAGGTGGGCACATGGACTCAAAATATTGAATATGAGAACTCTCTGGTCTTATGTCAAAATTGTAATCAGGTGGGTTATCTCTAGAGTAGTTGTTTGGTTAAACAACCAAAATTCATGAAGGGGTGGAAAAAGATAGATTCTCTTTAGAAGAACAAGGGAATAGAAGGCCAAACTCTTATCTCATAATTTTATAAGAAGGGAGAACCATCAACTCAAATATCAGTTGTGGGTAGGAATAAATTCTAGATATTAGCTAAGCTTGAGTAAGGAGAGATTGTGGAAAATGCATAACTACAAAGGGAAGGTTTTGAGGTGAAAAAAGGAGACAAAGAGATGGGTCCTCTACTCCAAGCGAGTGGTATTGTCTTGAAGAGGTCAATTAAGAAGAGCTCTAGAATATCATAGAGGAAGAAATTCTAGAACAAAGAGCTAAGGTGGAAATGGGGCTCCCTTTGGGATGTGGAGAAGACTCTACTTTACAACTAGGGGAGAAGTTGAACCAAATGGAAACGACCCTAGGAGCTAGTTCAAGGGGTTATCTTCAAAAGGAAAAGGAAGGGAGGAGTGCCAATGATGGTAAGATGGAGGTGGTTGAAGTACCCCAAAATTATTCAATCCAATCCATGGATAATGGGGAGGAGCTCAAGGATTGGAATATTGGATCGACAAAGAAAGGACAAGAGAAAGTCTTACGCATGAGACTAAAGCGACAATTTAAAAAGGTAGTTGATGGTGGGAAAGAAACTAAAGTGGGTATACCCTCAAACCATGACTTGCGATAGTGAGAGGCATAAAAGGGGGTGGTAGATGGTACCCAAGAAACTTTAAATCCCGGTGAGGATAAAACCCCTGACAAGTCTAAAAATGAAGTTGATATCGAGGGATGTCAGGGGAATGAATGCCTCTACCACTCAACTGGTGATTAAGGACCTTAGGTGTAATAATCATCCAAAACTTTTACTACTTCAAGAAACTAATTTTTTTGAAGGAAACATGCAATCTATAAATAAAGTTGTTTGGAATAATGCATAGTGGGCAACAAGTGAAGCTACATGAGCCTCTAGGGGTTTTTGGATCCTTTGGAATCCAAACACTTTATCAGGTGACTATATTAAGAATAATTATAGGTTCATTTCAGTTTTGTTCTATTCTAGTATTTTTTATTTTTCTTGGATTGTTACAAATGTTTATGCCCCCAACTCCCTAGTGGGGAGAAGAAGAGTCTGGGAGGGGTTGCTGGACCTTAGAAGCCACTTTTCCAATTACCCTTGGATTATTGCTAGGGATTTTAACATTGCTCTTATGCCCAATGATAAGATTGGTGGTTCCAAGGAGTTTACTGATAGCATGGAGGATTTCACCCAATTTGTTTCTTCTAGCAGTCTCATGGATGTTGATTTGAGAGGGCAGAAATATACGTGGTCGAATAGAAGATTGGGTGAGGCTCTTATTCAAATTTTCCTTGATAGAGTGTTGGTCTCTCAAGATTGGTTTGCTAAATTCAGTAATTCACCTCCCTTCCTAGGATTGCCTCCGACCATAATCCGCTCGTTTTGGAAATAGCTAAGGGTTTGAGGATTAAAGGTTACCCCTTCATATTTGAGTCCATGTGGTTGAAACATCCTGATTTATGGAATTTAATCCAAGAGTGATGGAATATCGATATTTGTGGCACTCAAATATTTAAAATTGTTTTAGAAGTTGAGGCATATTAAAAGGAATTTGAAAAGATGGAACAAGGAAGTCTTTGGTGATATATTTAAGCAGAAGGAAGCCATCATTCTTGAGCTCCAAAATATTGAACTTTCTATGACTTCTTAGGGGAGAGATGATACTTTAGCACAATAGGAGAAGTCTCTCCTTAGCAATTTTCATAATGTATTGGCTAAGGAGGATTTTTTTTGGCAACAAAAGTCCAGAGCTTTGTGGTTGAAAGAGGAGGATCAAAATTCTAGATTCTTCCATATTTTGCCTTGCGTTATGGCAAAACTAATAGAATAAGAAAAATTAGAAGAATTAATATCTCCCTTGCATCCAAAGAAGAGGATATTATGCAGGAAGCAACAAATTTAATTTAGGAGTTATTTTTAGAAGATACAACATACAATGAGGAGGATTTTGAGGTCATTCTGAGGTCCATCCCATCCTTGATTAATTCAGATATGAATGCAACCCTTACTTACCCTTTTTCTAAGGAGAAAATCAAGGAGGCATTGTTCTCTATGAAAGGCAAAAAAGCACCAAGTCTAGATGGTTTTCCTCCTATTTTCTTTCAAGCCCTTTGGGATATTGTTGGCATAGATGTGGTTAATGCAATTAGAGAATTTAAGATGTCTGCCAATCTCTTACAGGGTTGCAAAACTACCTTCCTTGTACCTATTTCCAAGAAGTATGGTGTATATGACCTAAAGGACTTCATGTTGATTAGCTTGTGTAATTCAATTTATAAAATCCTCATGAAGACCTTATATAATATGTTAAAAAAGGTGATACCAATGGTTATTTCCTAGAACCAAGACGGGATTGTCTCTAGCAAAAATATTCTAGATGGTATTATCACCATCCATGAGTCCATGCACTCAATGGAGAAAAGTGGAACAACTAGTATGATGGTCAAATTAGATATGAATAAGACCTACGATTGGGTATCATGGCTCTTCTTGGATAGAATCCTAGAGAAGTTTGGTTTTAGTGACCAATGGAGAAGATGGTTTCAAACATGTTTATATTTACCCACCTCTCAGTATTGGTTAATGGCTCTCCTGTAGGTTTCTTTTGTAGTGAAAGGGAAATTCGGCAGGGGGACCCCCTTTCTACTTACCTCTTTATTTTGATGGAAAAGGTATTAGGGAGGATGTTGAACTCAGATAAAAACCAAAATTTGATCAAAGGAATTAGACCATCCATGGCTATGGAGCCTATAACTCACCATCAATTTGTGGATAATGTTGGAAATTTGAGAATGTTTTGTTGTCATTGATGTCAAGAGGTTTGATGTCCTAATTTGATAGAATTAATGTCAAGAGGTTTGATTAATGTCAAAAGGTTTAATGTCCTAAATTTATGGAAATATTTGTGAGAATATTTCTCTTGGTGGCACATGAGGTATAAGGCATCAAGAAGAAAGGAATACCTCTCCATAATGTTTGAAAAAGGATTTATAAATTACCTTGGTGGTAATTCTACAAAGGTTAAAGTATCCATTAATGGTGGCAAGGTTACCCCTAAAAATAAAAGGCCATTTAAATATTATAATTAAATATAATAATTAAAATTTGAAATACCAAAATTCAAATTGCAAAAAGAATTTGACGTCAAATATAGAGGAGGGCATGCGAATTATTGACCCCCGAAGTATTTGCCTTGCATGTTCGATGCGGTGGAGGAAATAGAAAGGAGACAATGCAAATTTTGGTGTAGAAGATTTGGTCAAAGCATGGACAAGGTGTGTCCCCACTCATGTGAGGTGGTAGTCGAGCTAGCAAGCAAGGCTTGCACAGTGGCGTAGGAGGCACAAGGCATGGGTTCGATTCACATGAAGGTCCTTTTGGCTGCATGGTCGATTTGATTTTTGGCACTGGTGGTAAAGGACAAAAGGGAGGTCATGCATTGTGGTTATGTGTGGGTTGGCTAGCCCATGTGGTAGCCTAGTGATAGCTAGGATGCGGGGCAAGCAGGCAATGTAGGTTCGAAACCCAACGGTAGGCGACAACAAAGAGGGATTAATTTAAAAAAAAAATTAAATTATGCCCTAAGGTCTAAGGTGGCTAAGGTATGTGCTAGGGAGATATAAGGTGTTTTAAATGGTTTTTATTTTTGCAATAAAAGGGTTATAAAAGTAATTTATTTTTGAGCAAAAATTAAGGTAGCTTGTTTTGCTAATGCATTGGGATAAAAAGTGAAGTGATATTTTATTTATCTTTTGGAAATGCATTAATGACAAGTAGGAGATATAAGGTGTAAATAATTTTTTTTCTTATGTAATTGGTAACTCTTGTTGATGAAATTTATTGGCAAAGTTAGGAGTAATAAGGTGTATAAGTGGTTTGGCATTTTATTAATCTTTGTATGGTGAAATATCTATTGAGGTGGAATATTCATGTGGAGGTTTTGAGATAGATTGTTGCTATCTAACCCTGAATTGGAACAAAAGGATTTGGTTGTAAGTGAAATAGGTTTTGAATACATATCTCCATCAAAGAAAAAAGGTATGGGCACATCATCTTTTGTTTGAAGTGTTTTTTGGAATGAATGTTGTGGAACATAAGGTGGAGTGAAAAGGATTGTTTGATAAGCATTGTTGGAAATAATTGAGTAAATCTTATATGCTTCATTGTTGAATGTTTAGAGAACATTTGATATAGATATTGGGAATTATTTTAGTTAAGGTTTGAGACCTACATTATGCTATTTGTTTGAAGAAGTATGAAAACACTTGTTTAGGGTTTGTGAGCAAGTTGTGCTTCATTGGTTGAATGATTGAGTGAAACTTCTTGAGCATTGGTTTTGAGTGATATTGAAAGTGAATGTGTAAATCAGAAAGATAGGTGTCATGTGCTAGATTGGATCTATCTTTAAAAGAGCAATAAAAGTAAGACATGTGAAAGTGATAGACTTAATGATTGGGTAGAACATATTGAGCTATTTGCAAGTGCATATTATTCTCTATATGTTCCAAAGGTTAAATGAATTCTAGATAGTATATGTCTAAACTACTTCAAGTTAAAGGAATTACTTTGAAGATTAGACAAGACATTTGATAGCATTGTGTGCAAGATTTGAGATTGAATGAACATATCTTGTGAGCTGTTTTTAGTATATGTTAGAGCAGATTTGAGTAAGTTTTTGAGAGAGCTTGAAGGTAAATTTAAGCAAGTCTTTGTGAAAGCTTGAGAGTAGAATTGAGCAAGTTCTTGAGAGATCTTGAAGGTAGATTTGAGCAAGTATTTGTGAAGGCTTGAAAGCATAATTGAGCAAGTTATTGAGATATCTTGGAGGTAGAATTGAGAAAGTCTTTGTGAAGGCTTGAGAGCAGATTGAGCAAGTTCTTGAGAGGACTTGAAGGCAAAATTAAGCAAGTTCTTGAGAGGACTTGAAGGTAGAATTGAGCAAGTTCTTGAGAGGACTTGAAGGCATATTTGAGCAAGTCTTGTGAAGACTTGAAACAACATTAAGAGCATGGTTGATTTGTTCAAGCTTTGTGTTAAGGCTTGGGGTAGATCTAAACAAAGTTGATTGGTGATTTGATCAAGCTTTATTTTAAGGCTTGAAGATAAATTTGAGACAGAGGTTAGTGCATATTTATGAGCAAATTTATGAGCAGAGTTAGAGCGAATTTATACTAGACTTGGGATAGATTTTGGTGTAGATTTGAGATAGAGTTGAGAGTAAGCTTTGGAGGTGATAGATTAATGAGGATAGTAGTCTCCAGTGGATAGAGATCCATTATCCAGGACAATGAGGATAGAGGTCTTCTATGGAGAGAGATCCACAAGCCAGAGTAGTGGGGGAAAAAGTTTTCTAGAATATCATCAGCCCGAGTAGAGGGGATAGAGTCCTCCTTTGGATAGAGATCCATGAACCAGAGCAAGGGGAAATAGTTCTCCTATGGAGAGTGATCCATGAACCAGCTGGGAAGATAGATTTCTTTTATGGAGAGAGATGCAAAAACCATTTGAGGAGATAGAGTTCTCCTGGATCAAGTTTCATGAACCAGAGAAAAGGGAAAAGAGTTCTCCTGTGGAGAGAGATACACAAATCAGAGCATAGGGGATTGATGTCTCCTTTGGATAGAGATCCATAAACATTGTAATAGGGAATTGATTCCCAAGAATATTTGTTGAGAAAATTTAGTAAAAATATTTTCTTCGTGGAGTAGCCCACATTGGGTGAACCACGTTAAATTGGTATCTCTATTGTGTGTGATGATTTGTGCATTGCTTTGATTACTGCTATTGATATTGCCATTGATAATATTGGATAATATTGTTTGAGAAAGAAAAGTGAAAGTTGGTCTTATACTATTCACCCCCTCTCAATATAAGCTTATGTTATTTAAATAATACTATTATTCTTGGTCAAGCTTTAGTCAAGGAGGAGAGGGGAATTATGCGAGTGTTATCCTTGTACAAATAGGCTTTCAATCAGAAGATTAAATTATATAAGAGTAACATTTTTTTATCAACACTCCTATCTCCAACAAAGGAAGATTATGAATATTCTCCACTGCTCAGGCATAGAATTACCTTCACTTACATTGATATGCCACTCTTCAAAGGCTCAATCAAGGAGGAGCATTGGAACCTAGTCTTAGACAGGTTTCAAAAGGAAGTTGGTTGGTTGGAAGGAGGCTCTTCTGAGTCAGGCAGGTAAGCTCCAACTATTGAGGTCTACTCTTCAAAGTATTCCCATCTTCTTTATGTCTCTGTTCAATATTCCTGCCAAAGTTACTGATAGGATAGAACAAATCCAAAGAATATTTCTTTGGACAGGTGTGGAAGAGAGGCAACATATCTCTTTGGTGGCCTAGGATAAGGTTTGCACTCCCAAGAAAGAGGGAGGGTTGGGAGTAAGAAAAATTAGACAGATGAACAAAGCCCTTATGTCTAAATTTGGTTGGCGGTTGATCCATGAGGAATATTCTCTATGGGTAAAAATATTGAAGATCAAGTATCTAGAGAGCTTGGTCCCCTTATTTCGGTGCAAAAATCCTTTGATGGGCTCAACCCTATGGAATAATCTTATGAAAACTAGAGAGGTATTATGGAGAGGGCTATGTTGGGTGGTTAAAAATGGAGAGGATGTGGATTTTTGGGGTGATAGTTGGTTGCTTGACCATCCCTTCTATTTTTATCCTAGACTAAATGTTTTGGAGATCCCTTTGATTGAAATATTTGGCAAGAAATTCTTTAACTACATGCTGAAGATGGACAACTATGTCACTTGGAAAGATATTTCCATTGATTCGACCGATTCAAACATTCATAATTGCCTCCAAGAATTAAATTCTAAACTACAGTGATATCACCTTGTGAACTCTTAATAGAAGGACCATCTGATATAGCATTAGGATCCCTCTGGTGAGTACTCTGTTAAATTTGGTAGTCCCTACGGGAAAGATGTGGCCGAAGTTTTTGACCCCCAAAATTGCCCTTTTTCAATGGATGGTGATTTAGAATAATATCCTCACCTTGGATAACTTAAAAATAAGGGGATGGCTCCTCCCAAATAGATGTGCCCTTTGTTGTAAATATGAAGAGTGAGTTGATCATTTATTTATTCACTGCCCCTTTTATTATAAAGTGTTAACTCTATTGCTAGTTGAATGCAATACAACTTAGGTTTTGCCAAATTCCTTTTTGGAAGTTTTTTACCTATGGCGGTTCCATTTCTCTATCAAAAGACTCAGTTCCCTTTGGTGTTTGTTACTTCCTCACTTTATCAGGAGTATATGGTTAGAAAGAAATAGGAGAATTTTTGAAGGGAAGGAAAGAGGAACAACAATATTTCATAGACTTAAGGTTGCTTCTAGTAAAAATATTTTAGCCTAGGATGAGGATGAAGGATGGGAAAACCAAGTTGAGTTGTAGATTTCCAAGACTTGGAACCTCCCTCTCCTAAAACACAAGGAAAATTAGGTTCAAGTTAAAATAAGGAACACTAGATGGAAACCACCCCCCTAGGGATGGTTTAAGTTAAAATTTAACAGAGCATCAAAAGACAACCTAGGTAAGGCTAGAGGAGGAAGCATTCTCAAATATGTTGGTGGTAACATAGTCAAAAAAATTGTAGAACCTTTTAGGATCGACTCTAACCATAAGGTAAAAACAAAGTCCATGCTTTCTGGTTTGCAGATGGTTCTAAGGCACAACTGTAGGAAGCTAATTGTTGAGGGGGATTATTTGAATGTTGTTAACATGTTGAAGGGGGTTAATAGCCCTAGTTGGAGCCTATCCAATATTATAGAGGATGTCAAATCCCTCCTTTAGAGCTATGAAGAAGTGGTGGTGCAACATGTTTATAGGGAAGGAAATGTCAAGGTAGACTAGTTAGCTAATATAGGGGTGGAGAGTGTTTCCCCTATGAGTTGGGATAGGGAGTTCCCTAAGGACCTACTGAATATTATTGATCATGAGAAGAAAGTAGACTAATTGGATCAAGAGATCATGTTTTGGAAGGCCTTTATAGCTAGTATTTCTCTCTCTTGTCAAGGTTTACAAGATGTTATCTCACTTAGAGTTGAGGAGATCTCCATGAGTCCTATAGAATAATGTGCAAAGGGCATTATCTTGGCATTATATTTTACTGTGTTGTAAATTTTCTAGCTATGTTAAAAATTTGGTGGCCAAGATTCCCCTCTAAAGGTAAATTTGAGGCTTCCAAAGCATGGATTTGGTTCTCCAATTGTGTTTGTTTCAAAAGATGTTGGTCTTTCAACTTTGTTTGGCTCCAATGTAGGATATTGAGCAAAGGGTATTATATTGGTAGTATATTTTCCTATGTTGTGTATTTGTTAATTGTGTTAATAATTGGGTGGCCAAGTTCCTTTCTTGAAGGTAAACTTGAGGCTTCTAAAATGTGGATACAGCTCCTCAAGTGTGTAAGTCTCAAAAGATGTTGGTATTTCAGCTTTGATTGGTTTCAATGTAGGACTTTGATCAAAGGGTGTTATCTTGGCACTATCTTTGTTTGTGTGGTGAATTTATTAACTATGTTGTTGGTTGGGCTATTTTGGGATTGATTAAGGTATTTCTTGGTCATAGTAAGGATCATTGATGGGTATCTTGAGGAGATGGAAGCGACTAGGATGCTTATGAAATTACTATATTCCCTTTGATTTGGTTTTCTTTGTTGGATTTTAAGTCTAGGTTGTGCAGTGTTATTAGTGTTATCTTATATTTTTCAACCCAGTTTTACTATTTGGATCCTAGCTTTCATATGTTAAAGACTGTTTTGACCTTTTGTGTTATCTAGGCATTATCTTCTCTCTATTTTGTTCTATTGGCCTATTTCTATGGATTTTTTATGTTGGGCCTATGGTTTTTATTCATTTTTCCATGCTTGATTAAGACATCCTTGTAAAAGGGTTAGGGCCCTTTCTAAACCTTGTTTTTTCACCCTATAAGGATCCTTTGGTCATTTTTCAAATATTATTACTATACTTGGTGATAAAGAATTGTACATTGACATTGTATTACAATATTAGTTATCAAGTTCGAGTTCGTATTCGAGTTTGACATTCTTGAAGTTCAAAAAAAATTTGACATGTTTAAAAATTTGAAATAAAATTCGACATAAAATTCGATTATTATAGGTGTACATATATTTTTTGAAATAATTTTATTTTTTAAAATTAAAAATCAAAGATGCAATTCAAACTGTAACATGGGTGAGTGTGTGAGGGGATGGGTGTGTTCATCAAAAAAATAAAAAATACAAAATTATAATATGTGATTTTAATATATATTTTTAAATATATACTTTAAAATATTTAAAAAAATATAAACATTTTTATAAGTTTATCTAACCTTATCATAGGATCAAAATGGGTGATAATTGCTCCAGAGCACGGGAATGAGGAAAGATGAAGAATAAGGCTGACAACTAAGGGAAAGGATGAGGAAGAAAGAAATCCATTAACGAGAGAAATGGGCGCTAATGGAGCTTCCAACGATAGGTCATGGAATTTGAAGAAGTTCTTGTGCTCTTGGCCTTTCTTCTGGAGACTTCTTCTCGTAATCTCTGTTGTGTTCTATACTCCCCTGCTATTTTGGTTCGTAGATTTCCCGCAGTGCAGGACTGCAATACCAAGAGCTGCAGAGACAATTAGCATTGCATCAAGTTCGATAATAGCGAGATCTGCTACATACAAGGATCGGATCCCATGAGCCACCACTTACGTGGGAAACCTCAACAAGCTGGAGTCGTCATGGAACACACTTAGCTTTGGTAGAGACTACAGGAGAAGATGGCTAAAAATTGTTGTCTTTGTTAAAAATGGCTGGAAACGGACAATGCTGGAGGCTTGGAACACCACACCGAAACCTTCACCATGTCCTCACTAAACGTGGCCACAAAATCCACGTTTTCACCACCAGTCCCTGCAACCCTGTTCATTTTAGGGTTTTTTATATCTTTGTTAATTTTTTTCTATCGAATTTAGGGTTTATTCATAGAATTTATTTGTCAGAGTTTCGAATTCGATGAATTTCAAATTTTATAGATAAAATTCAACGAATTTGATAACTAAGATTACAATTAATGGAAAAAGTATCTATGACTTTTGTGAATCAATTGTGTCCTTTGATCTCTTGATTTGTGACTAAATAGTACTTGTTACTATACCCCCTCCCTCGCTTTATTCTAGTCATTTATTTTATTATTGTAGGTTATGTTTGGATTCAATCACACCATTCTTTTTAACAAGTAAAATGGTAAGGGTCATTCATGGAAGTGGAATTTTAGACTAGAATATAAGTAAAGTTTTGAATTTCTTACCTCTTGTTCTAAACATCATGGACAATTTTCAAAGATAATTTATTACTTAAATGATTGTTCATTATAACTATAGTAGTCATACTAATACCATTGTATCCCAACAAGAACACAACCATCTAGATAGAGGAAGAAGAAATTTTATAAAGTATATTAGAACAAAAGAATTAAACATGATTTTAAATTTTGGCTAATAGCTAACTTGTGCAACCCATTTATAAATAATCAATCACTCATGATCCAAGGAGCAATTCATTAATTTAGTAAGAGATCAAATTGCTTCTTGAGGCATCAAGTCCAAAAAGTTACATAAAATCTAAGGTAACAACCTATAAAGCAAGGTCCAAGGTGTAGACCAATTGGTGTGGTGAAACCCTATAAGGGGGATAGATGCCCAGGGTTCGAATCTCAGGCCTCGTTGGAATGAATGCTTATCCCTTTCCTAGTTCTTTCAGCAACATAAAAGGTTTAAAATGAATGTGACATGGTGGTTATATGGGTGGACTACAAGGAGTAATGTGTGGTGGCTTTTGGGGCAAACAACGCAAAATACAAACAACACACTCAGATCATCATGGTGGCTACCGATTCCACCATGTAAAAAAAACAACCTATAAAGCAATATTTTATCTCCAAGTCATGCTAGTGGAGAAATAGAGATACTTAAAATCATGAGGAATTCGTTTTGGAGGTAAATTGTAATTAGAAAATCATCAATTTTGCTAAAGATGTTTAATTAGAATTTGAATGCAAATATAAATATTTAATATCAAATAAAATCCAAGTGATTTTTTTTACAAAAAATATGAACTAATAGATCATTTTTAAGGATTATTTTGATCATTTTTTAAATAATATAGCTATACTTGGTGATAAAGAATTGCACATTGACATTGTATTACAATTAATGGAAATATTGCATGTGACCTTTGTGAATCAATTGTGTCCTTTGACCTCTTGATTTTTGATTGCATAGTATTCTTTGCTCTACCCTCTCTACTTTATGTTAGTCATTTTTCATTATTAGAGGTTATGTATAGAGTCAATCCATTGATGTTATTCATGTTAGGGTAAAATAGGTAGTATATTGCATTATACTACATAGATTATTACATTTACTTTTTATTGCATAACCATGGAGATATTTACTGTTCCAAAATATCTACTGGTTAACCTAGATTACTACTTAAAATATCCTAGGTCAAATATTTTAGGTTAGTTGTTTAATTATACTTATCTACCCTAGGTTAGTAGTTAGCAACACGTCTCTCTCAATGCATCTTGTTAGTGTGATTGTTGCCAAGTCAGTATTATTTGTAACCTATATAATGCTTAGTATATCTAAGCTATGGTTCCTAATGTTGAATATTGATTATTGCATTATTGAATTCCATTTTTGCGTGACTTATTCGTCACAATTCAATCACTTCAAAATGTTACCTTTGGATTAACATTGATCTCACTATGTTTTTTTGATCATATTTTTTTATTATATTTTCTTATCTCTTGCATCCTTTTCCCCACAAATTTATTTTATTTATATTATCTTAGTTTTAGTGTACCTAGATTAGTGGGAAGTTTGCCTAAATCCAAAGGTTGGAAGGGTTAATCCCCTTTCTTCCAATATTAAATTATAATCATGTAAGTACATTCACTTTCATAGATCAATAGTTTTGACATGCCCAATGGGACATAGGTATGAATATTGCTAGAAATCAAGTCTAATTCCACTCTCATTTATTTTTTAAGATCTATGTAAATCTACTTATATTTTTCTCAAATTTATTAAAGAGTTTAATAATAATACTAAATTAGACATAACCTATAACTATTTTATTAAATCTACATTTTTCAAGGATTATTCTATGATTATTCTATATAATATTGTTTAGATTTGCAAGGACTTTATAAAATGGTGACTGTGTTGCAAAAAAATCACTTAATTTTAAAAATTTCCATTAAATTTTCCCAATAGGGACACCACAATGGCAAAAGGTATTGGGATTTCCTAATGGAGACCCAAGTTCAATTCATGGGAAGGGTGGCCCTGATATGCCCCCAAATTTTCAACTTATTTAGAAAAAAAATTCCATTAAATTTGCAAACAAAATTTTCATGATCCCTGATCAAATTATCCATTTCTTCATGCACTTTGAGTGATTAAAGTTTGCATGTGTCGAACTATTGAATAAAGGAATAGTAAGACTTCTAAACATGATTTTTTATGCACCTTAATTCCATCCTTTTAATAATTTATTGAATGGAAGGATTTATTCTCTCTTCCAAATTTTGGATTTAGGTCGACTCCCTACTATCCTTGTTAATTCCTAATTAAATTAAAATACAAAATATAAATGCAAAAATTAAAATATATGAATATTAGACTTGCAAGTTTAGCATACAAGGGGTTTAAATGAAAATATGGTCATAACCATAGCAAGGAAAGTGTGCAATCAATCAAAACATGAGAATACAAATAATAACAATATTCCCATTTTAGTAATATAAAATAATGGAGTGAATGAAAATATGGGCAAAAGGATTATGTCTCAATCATCACACCCTTTACAATCTAGGAGGGTAATTTCATTGATGGAAATCAAAAGACATCAATTTTTGACTAGCTTCATGAGTTACAAAGCATAATCTGGGTTTCACAAAGTATAACTCTAAATTCACATGCTTCTAAATTTACCTCTAGAATGCTTAGAAGGCTTCTAAAATAAGCTATGGTACCACCACATACAAAAATATCACTTTTCAAATATTCTCCTTAGGATCTATGTCTTTACGTTTAGCCCTTTATAGTATTGCAAGTGATTCACTTTAGGAAGTGAGAAGATTTCTTGAATTTGCTAATAATTTACCAACAACCTCCTTGTGCTTCCTTCCTACAAGTTGTAGACACCTAAAACATGTAATTTTGAGGAGACTACCTAAATGGACTCCTTTTAGACCATATAATCCACCTTGGGTAGCTTCAAGGCTAAAATAATGGTTTTCACCACTTAAATAGGCACAATTTCCCATAAAACCATGGCCATCTCGACCCAAGATGACCGCCAAATAGTGGTCGTCTAGACTCGAGATGATCGCCAAAAAGAAAGTTTAAAAAAAGGGTACATAATTGGTAGCCGAAACTACCAATTAACCTCGCACATGATCTCACAAAAGATATTAAGCGCCCTACATGGGCCAAAATTAGAAAAATACATACAATTATCAATCACATGAGATTTCAAAGATAAACATTCGCTTTTCTTAATGCGAACTGCCTCTTTGCTTTTTCATGCAAAGGGCTTTTGCCATTTTTAGCTTCCATGCAAGAAGTCTATAAATTGATACGCCCCTTAGCTAAAAAAAGATCGATAATTAAAGTGTTTGAGCAATGAAGTGCTGCCAAAATCGTACCTCAAGCTCAAGATTTTCACACAACAAAGTGTTACCCATTTTCGATCCTTCAGGCCCTCCCATTGCTGAGACCATGATGTTGGATTGCTATCAATGATTGGAAGTTGTGCTTTTATTCTACATGTAATCAAACATCTTCACACCAGTGATCGATTTGATCCATCAAGTCACTCTTCCAGCACAACAATCCATCAACAACACACCTCTAGGTATCTCAAACGTCACCTGAACTTTGTCTCAAAAATACATAGTCTCGGGAAAACGATTGTCTCGATCCAAGACGGTCTACAGAAAAGGCCATATCGACCTAAGATGATCTCAGCCAGAGACCTTATTTTTCCAATTTTATTTTCAGATTAGCATAGAAAAATAATTTTCTAATTTCTGCATTTAGTTTACATTTATTTCATGCATCAACTTTCTTTCTATTTTAGTATTTATCATCTTTAATATGGGTCCAACCTCGGTGGGCCCTACATATGCTTTTGATAATTTTTGTGTTTCTTTGTGTGTAGATAACAAGACCAATAAATGACATTCATGTTTCATGGTGTGCAGATAACAGGATCAACAAACGATAAAGGATTCATATCACTCTCCTCGCGACGGTCACAAAAAATCCGCTCCTAGATGAATCGTATTAGCAAGAAGATCATTTGCAGTGCACCTAGATATTTTATTATAATTATTGAATCATCGGTAGTGTCCCCTCAGAGGGCATCTGATTGTAACACATTGAAAAACAAATTTTAAATATAAAGAGGGCTCCATATTTTACTATTTTATCATCGTGTTTCAATCATATATATCTTACTATATTTTCTTTGTTATAGCTAACTAGGTAACTTTGTTAATAGGTTGTTATTAAACTAATTAACACTTATCAATGAATTAAAACTTGTTTTGGAATTAGCCAAAATTTGAGGGGTTTTGGAAGGCATCAATCGACTAATTTATCTATTTTGTAGCCATTCAAAATTATGATTCCTAAAGTAGTGACCAATCAGTACACTAACAAAGTTATTTTTCCTTTTATTTAAATTTTTTATCAATTCCTTTGGATAGCAATTTTCTCATCTATGGGAGAGGAACTCGCCCTACTTCTTAAAAAATTATACCTTTAATAATTAATTCACCTAAATTTGATTATACTTGTTTTTACAGGTCTTTTCCACCTTCCATGCAAGGCAAGTCATTGAAAATATTATCTTCAAACTTCAATTTTTTTTGGAAAATTAGGAGAGTGATTTGCTTCCTCGATTATGTCTGAGCATATTATATTATTTGGTACATTTTAAGTACTCTGTAAATATTTTGTGTCTAGGTGTCTTGTAAATATTTGTTATTTAGTAATCATTAGATGTTTGTCATTATTAGAGAGTTAATAAATTATTTCTCCTATGATAAATATGAAGATTTATATCTTCTACGAGTTTGAGGAGATAAAGAGATGGTTGAAGATTTATATCTTCTATCATTAGATGTTTGCCATGGGACTCTTTGTAAAGGTAATTTCATAAGGATAACATGTGAGTTTGAATTAATGTTAATTGCAATACATTATTTTATACTATAAAGCATTGTAATATTACCATCCACGTGAATATAGTGTGTGTGTTCATTTTATGAGTTATGGGTTGAATATATGTGATGCATCCTAGTATATTGTGAGAGTTATTTGAACTTTATATTCATTATTGAGTATTGAATCTAATATATTTGCTAGCAGTGGTATCAAAGCCACCACTATGAGAACCAAGTGATAGGAAAGTGTCCATAAGTTGTAAAATATTACCTAAGTTGTGAAAGTGTCCAAACGAGTCATAGTTGTTGCCCCATACCTATTTCATTATGATGTTAAAGTTGGTGATAGAAATATGAATAATTGACTAGGTTGGAGATAACAAAATATTGGAAGACTAGAGTGTAGAAAAGTTAGAGGTTGATAAATTGATTAGGTTGGAAGCAAGTAATACACTGAAGAGAAGCTAGAATTATGTTGGAGAGGTTGTCAAAGAAGTCAGGAGAGTTTGGATGAGGGGGAAGAAAACACTGATCCAAGAGGCCAAGAGCATGTAGAATGGAGTAATGTAGAGCTAAGTAGACAAAGAAAGGAGAAAGTGGACATAGAATGTAGTGAGGAGTTAAACATTGTAGAAGATATGTAATGCACAATAAAACATCAAAAATTAAGAGTTATAATAGCTTGGGTCAAAAGCAACAAAAATAAAGGAGAATATTTAATGAAAGTCCAAGGTTCAAACTTGATTACATAAAGTGTAGAAAGAGATTGGAGCATTGAAATGTAATTATTTATCTTCAAAATTATTTAAGTGCTTAATATGATATTCAAAGGAGATTAATGGAATATTGAAAGGATAAAATAAATAAAAGTAGAAGAAAATTTAAAGGTGAAAGAAATTTATATTATTGAATTTTTAAAAGGTTGATGAGCAAAACATATTTTTTCAATGAGTTTGCACATGTTTTTATGAGGGGTATTTGTCCCCTCGTATAGAGTGGGGTTTGAACTTTTGAACTCCCAAAGAGAGGCCAAAACCCTTACCATTGTTGTAAGCTTACAACTCGATGAGAAAAATATATTGAAAGGTCAACATACAAAATATATTTTTATAAATTAAAAGGTTGGCACTAAATTAAAGTGATAAGTTTGAAGTCTGATTTAAAGGTGATAAAATAAGGTTGAATTTTGATTTATAAAGGTTATAAATTAAAGTTTTGATTGAAAGGTGAATGTGATTTTTTTATGAGATGTATTTTGGAAAAGGAATATTTGAAAGGAGCTTTCTAGAAAGGAGCAAAGATATTGAAGAATTAATTCGGGAAAGAAATATGAAGGTAAATTATTGAGCACACTTTATAAGGGACACTTTTTTTAATAAGTTTTATGTGGCTTTTATTGGGGGCCACTCCCATTAGATTACCAAAATATTACATTTGCTACAACATACCATAGTATCTCAAAATTTTCATTTCATTTTCTCTTAAATATATTATGCAACTTCCTCAAAGTGCTATGTTTCCATGATTAGATCCTTGACATCATTTTGATTAAGAGATAAAATCTCACTTGGTTGGTTGCCTTCTAAAATTTGAATTTCATCAAGATGAAGATCAACACTACAATTCACTATAAATATGCTACCTGATTTCCTTCTCTGTAAATATGCTTACACTTCCAAGAGATTACCTCTAGTAATAGATGATGAACATCAATTGTAATATTATTTTTTTTATCTAGTATCCACATTCCTTTTTGTTAATAGCATTGACGATAATTTGTGAATCCCCCTAAATTGAAATATATTCTATCCTTTGATCAAGTGGCATTAGCTCAACCAGTTAGATTCCTCAACATTTCAAGGAGAAACCTCAGGTTCAAATCTTGCCAAATGATACATGAATAATTTTTAATCTTTGTTGTAATACCACTATGTGGTGATGATGTAATATGGGTGGGGCCCATTTCAATCCCATATAATCCATTATAAAATATTCCATCATTTTTCTACTACAATTTCAATCCCTGTAAGAAGTACCCTAGCCTCTACATAGTTCTTAGGTGATGTTCCATATGATTTTGAATAAGCGAGGAGAATTTTGCCTTCACTATTTCTAAAAACACCACCTCCATCAACTTTTCCTAGATTTCCTTTATAAGTACCATCAAAATTAATTTTGATAAATTCAATTTATAGACATATCTATTTTAGCATAGATTGAAGTGGATTCTTTATTTTAATTCCATTATCACAGATAACTCTTCCATGTATGTTCAAATCTTGTAGCCAATTTATTAGCACATTTTTTTTTTTGCAATTGAGACTTCCCAAGATGAGTACATTATTTGTAGATAATCTGCAAGAGAGGTAATAATACGGTTACAAACTTGGGAATGAGTTTGAGATTTATTTTTTAAAAATTTTGTTATTCCTTTCAATCCATAAATTCCAACAAATAATGGCAGGGCAAATCCTCCAAAAAACACATAATAATGGATGTGTCTCATCCTTTGCAGAGAAAGTACTGTACGGTAGGCCCCCAAGGCAGAGGGGGTGTAGCCCCATAAAGGGGAGGGTGAATCCCTCTTAGGGAGGGTCCAGGAGGGGGTGCGTAGCCCCCCGGGTTACGCCAAAGGCATTTGGGGGGTTCGAGTGGGCGAAGCCCCCAAATTTTTTTTTTTGGGCTCCCTTTTTTTGAAGTGATTTACGAAGCGATTTTTGGGTTTCCCATAGTTGGTGGGTGTGGGTGGTTGTAGCCCATGGTATTGTGCCCACGATATTATAATACCACATTGTGGTTTAGGGTTGTAAGAGTTTCCTTTTATATTGATTGTAATGTCCCATTTAAGGAGTGAAATAATATCAAAGGAGGTGCGGCTCTTGTTTGCTGGATTAGCCCACATTGGGTGAACCAGGGTAAATATCTTGTGTTCTATGTGCATGTTTATTGTGAGTTGTTATTTTCTTATGTATCTTTTAGTTTTTACACTATTATTCTTAGTTTCTGCACTATTATTCTGAAATAAGTTTGTTATAATCTCTTCACTAATGCTTTAGCTTTGAAATAATTAAGCCAAAATTTCATAAACTCTTTCAATGTTGATGAAGCTACCCAATATAATTTCATATTTCAAAAATAATAATCCCAAATGGTGTAAGGAAATGGACAATGAAGATGTAAATGGTATGATGTTTCTAATTATTTCCACACAAGGCACATCTAAAGGGTCCATAATATCCTCTTCTTTGTAGACTCTCTCCTGTAAAATTATTAGTTTGAACTAATAACCAAAGGAATCTTGAGGCCTTAGGGAGATTCTCTCATGACTAGATATTTTTCCAAGGAAAATATTTGGAAGAAGGAAATTTTGATTGTTCTAAATCCTCGGATCCCAACTTGATCGAGTATCCATTATCCTTTGATAAATTCCAAACCAACTCATATTTTCATGTAAAAATCGATAAATAAAACTCTTAAGCATATTTTGAAGTTCATCTATAATTTGTTTGAGTTAATTCACTTCAGCTAGGTTACTAAAATAAATTCATGATCTGGAGTTATTGATCATAATAAAATAGACTGAACTTTGGACCTTTACATGCTAGACATGTTTGAGCCAATTGTTGCCATTTTGAATTAAAGATAAAAGGATAAGGCTTAAACCAAGCATTAGATCAAAAATTTGCATAACTCCCATCATTAACTAACCATCTAATATGCTTATTTATTGATTGCAAACTCTCTAATACAAAGTAATCTGCTGATGATATTTTGGGTAGAGTTATTTTCCTAAATAATTTTAGTGCATCAAGAGAACCTATATATTTTTGAGGTAATATTTTTGCCCAATTCTTTCTTTGATCTATGAATAATCTCCACCCAAGCTTTACTCATGATGCCAAATTTATAAGTCTACAATTCCACAAGCCTGCATCTCAAATATTCTTTTCTATGCAAATCATATCCCACTTATAAAGAGGAAACTTGATTTTTTCCTCACAACATTTCCATAGAAATTCTCTTTGAATTTCATCAATTTTTAATGTTATACTTGTTGGTAATTGTTAGGACCCTCCTAACATGTCCTAATTACTTATATTGTTTATTAATTATATTCTAGGGTCACAACCCTTCACTCTTACAACTATTAGACTAGGTATTTAAATGCAATCCACATATGATAATAAGGCATCATCGAACAAATATATAAATTAAGTCTATTATGGGTTTTCTACATTACAATCAAAAAATGATTCAATATAAAAATGATCCTGCTTCCCACACCATTTAGTTTCATACCATCTGGATCAGAGCTAGATCAAGGAGCAAATTCACCATTAAAATTTTTTTTCGATCGCACATTTCAGCCAGTACACATTCGTGAGGACGCAAACAACATTCACGCTTCACGGATCCATGTCAAAATCCTCAAAGAAAATTAAACCTTCTCCTAAGGTACGAATTAAGTTGTCTTACACCCAAATTGCTCGACCTTTCGCGTGGTGACCGATGGTTGTTTTGAAAAAGCTAAAATCTTCAACGCAACGTCAAGGTTTTCGACGTCCTAAACGCAAAGGAAAATAATTAAAATTAATTTTTTATTTTTTATTTTTTGCTCACCTGTACCAAGTCATATTGATCATTACCTACACCAACTGCAATGGATAAAGGACGACGATCACTGGATTCCATTCATGAGAAACATGAAAGGCTCGCTGAAGAAGTTCAACAGGAAAGAGAGGAGAATACTCGTACAACAAGAGAACTCTTCAAGAAAATATTTGCAATGGATGTTAAACTTGATGCTATCAGTAAAAATCAGGCAACAACACATGCAAATTCATCCAACCAAGGGTCATCAAACCAAGCAATATTAGGAGGTCCACAAAATTCCATTCTACCACGGATGACCAAATTAGACTTTCCAAATTTTGAAGGAGGAGACCCTACAAACTGGATCTACTGAGTAGATCAATATTTCTCACTAAATCAAATTCCAAAAATGCAAAAAGTGCATATCACCTCCTTCCACTTGGAAAACGACGCCATCCAATGGTACCAATGGTTCGATAAAACTAACGACACTCCGACGTGGTCAACCTTTATACAGAATCTATTAGTGCGATTCAGCCCTAGCAAGTTTCAAAGCTTTACAGGGGCCCTCACTAAATTATGCCAAACCACAACGATAAGTGAATACCAAGCAGAATTTGAAAGGCTAGCTAATCGAACATCCGAATTAGATGCTGCATTCTTTCAAGAATGTTTTGTCAGTGGATTAAAAGAAGAAATTCGAATAGAGGTGCAAATGTATAACCCTACAAACATGTTAGAGACCATCGGCTTGGCAAAATTAACGAAGGACAAAATTAAGGCACGAAATCGATTCATAAAACCAACTTGGGGGAAACCATCAAACACTTATACCAACCCCAAACCAATGCAAAATGGATGAACCCAAAACTCCTACACAGCCCCAAAAATTAACCTCACTCTACCAATTAAGCATCTGAGTTTCGAGGAAATG
Source organism: Wollemia nobilis (assembly GCA_028583015.1). Taxonomy (NCBI): domain Eukaryota; kingdom Viridiplantae; phylum Streptophyta; class Pinopsida; order Araucariales; family Araucariaceae; genus Wollemia; species Wollemia nobilis. The sequence continues at coordinate 647,652 of JAQPPZ010001711.1, read as the reverse complement.
AAGGAAAGACAAGCTAAGGGTCTTTACTACCATTACGATGAGAAATTTGACAAAAATCATAAATGTGCCTCACAAAAATTATATATTCTAGATGCCACAGAGGAAGGGAATTCTACTGAAGAGGAACCTGAACTTGAAGTAGAGGTATTATCCAACACACTTGAAAGTGACACAGAAAATGCACCAAATGTTTCCTTCAACGCCCTTGCCAGATTTTTTGTCCCTCAAACAATGCGAGTTAAAGGGTATTTTAAGAAACAAAACCTTACCATGCTCCTAGATTCTGGTAGCACGCACAATTTTATCGATCCAAAGGTGGCTAAATAAGTAAATTATTTTATATACCCTTGCAATAACTTTGAAGTGATGATTGGAAACGACGAAAAAATTGCATGCAAAGGAAAATGTAGAAATATAAAACTATGGGGGTTTATAACATGAAAGGTGACATGTACGTCCTACCCCTAGGTGGGTGTGACATTGTACTAGGCGTACAATGGTTATGAACCTTGGGCATAGTCCAATGGGAATTTGATGAACTATGGATGAAATTCACGACAAAGAACCAAACCTATATTATCCAAGGCCTGAAATCGAGACCTTCCCAAATCGTCGACTCACATAGAATGGAGAAAATTATCCAAAGAGGAAACAAAGGAATGGTTGCCCAATTATTTTCAATTCAACCTAGTCACAAAGAAGATGAGACACCAGAGTTACAAAATATTTTAGACCACCATAAGGCGGTATTCAATGAACCAAAAGGACTACCTCCACAACGAATTCACGATCACACTATTCCACTATTTCCAGGGCATCACCCTCCTAATATTAGACCTTATCGTTATCCATACCTCCAAAAGACCGAAATAGAGAAATTAGTACAAGATATTCTTAAGGTAGGAGTCATTAGACCTAGCAAAAGCCCTTACTCCTCTCCAATTATTTTAGTTAGAAAAAAGGATGGCTCGTGGCGTTTATGTGTCGATTTTTGAGCACTTAATAAAATGACCATCAAAGATAAATTTCCTATTCCGGTCATAGACGAGCTATTAGATGAACTCCACAGGGCATCTTATTTTTCCAAGTTAGACTTACGGTCAGGCTACCACCAAATACGAGTCAATGAAAAGGATATTCCTAAGACGGCCTTTCGCACTCACGAAGGGCACTACGAATTCTTGGTGATGCCATTTGGCCTGACCAACGCTCCTACCTTTCAAAGTCTAATGAATAAGGTATTTCACCCTTTTATTCATAAATTTATATTTGTTTTCTTTGATAACATTTTGATTTATAACAAAACATGGGAAGAACATTTGGACCATGTTAGACAAGCATTCCAAATCTTGGAGGAAAATCAACTTTATGCAAAAATATCAAAGTGTTCCTTTGGAAAACAAGAAATTGAATACTTAGGGCATATTGTCTCAAAGGAAGGAGTTATGGTAGATCCTTCCAAAATCGAGGAGGTGAAAAATTGGCCTATTCCAAAAACCTTAAAAGCTCTACGTGGGTTTCTTGGACTAACGAGATATTATAGAAAATTTGTCCAAAATTATGGTAAAATCGCTGCTCCTCTAACAACATTACTTAAGAAAAATGCTTTCAAATGGTCGTCTAAAGTGGATGAGGCCTTTATCACCTTGAAAATTGTAATGTGTACCACCCCTATTCTAGCCATGCCCAACTTTTCTAAACCGTTCGTCATTGAAAGTGACGCTTCAGGAATAGGAATGGGAGTCGTACTCATGCAGGATGAAAGACCTCTAGCTTTTATAAGCAAAGCATTTTCTCCTAAGAATAGCTCACTCTACGTATGAAAAAGAGATGTTGGTGATTGTCCATGCTATTCAACATTGGAGGCCTTACCTTATTGGCCAACATTTCATTATACGCACTGACCATCATAGCTTGAAGTATTTTTTGGAACAAAGGACTAATACCCCGGAACAACAAAAATGGGTTACTAAACTTCTTGGCTATGATTATGAAATTACATATAAAAAGGGAAAGGACAACATGGCAACCGATGCACTTTCTAGAAAATTTTAAGATATGCCTCAAGTCCATGCTCTTTCCTCCCTTATTCCTAAATGGGTAGATGAGGTGCATGAAGAATGGATAAATGATCCTACTATCCATGCCTTAATTCAACAACTTCAACATAATCCTAGTAGAAAAACTCCATACACTTGAAGGGAAAATATATTAAGATAAAAAGGGAGGATGGTCCTCACCCCCAATTCAACTTATCGTGAAAAACTTCTTCATGAGTTACATACCTCACCCACTGCAGGCCACTCAAGGTTCTTAAAAACCTATAAAAGAGTCACTACCTCCTTCTATTGGGTAGGAATTAAAAATTACATCAAAAACTTTGTAAAAGAATGTGAAGTTTGCCAAAGACAAAAGGGGGAGACCCTCGCTATTCCAGGATTACTTCAACCTCTTCCTATACCCACAAAAACATGGGCAGATATTTCTATGGACTTTATTGAAGGATTACCAAAATCAGGAGGAAAAACAACCATTTTTCGTAGTCGTTGATCGTTTATCTAAATATGCCCATTTTTTTCCTGTGGCTCATCCTTATACCACTAGCACTATAGCCCACCTCTTCCTAGATAACATCTTTAAATTACATGGTATGCCCTCCACAATTTTTAGTGACCACGACCCAATTTTCACTAGCACCTTTTGGAAGGAATTGTTCAAATTACAAGGTACTCAACTTCGTATGAGCTCCGCTTACCATCCTCAAACCGATGGCCAAATAGAAGTTGTAAATAAATGCTTGGAAACATACCTTCGATGTTTTGTTTCTACTCAACCACTCCATTGGGTAAAGTGGCTTTCACTAGAGGAATGGAGGTATAACACTTCATACCATACGTCCATCAAAATGACTCCTTATGAAGCACTATATGGTCAAACACCACCATCCCTCACTTCCTATATTCCAGGGACTACAAAATTCCATGCGGTGGAAACATAACTTGCTAATAGAGATGACATACTACGGATCCTAAAAGAGAACCCACACATCGCCCAACATCGCATGAAGCAGCAAGCCGATCAACATAGAAGCGAACGTAGTTTCCACGAGGGTGATATGGTTTTCTTATGTCTCCAACCTTACCATCAATCCTATTTAAAAAAAAGGTTCTCAAAAGTTAGCACCCAAATTTTACGGGCCGTATAAAGTTCTCCAATGTATTGGGACTGTTGCTTACAAACTAGAGCTTCCTCCCTCTTCCAAACTTCACCTCGTATTTCATGTATCTTGCCTTAAGCTCGCAGTGGGAGCCCATATCATGACACAACCCACTCTCCCTGAATTCTCTGATGATGGAGTACTTCTAGTCGAGCCAAAAGCTATCTTGGATCACCGCTCTCATCACCTTTGTACTCGCGATATCATGAAAGTTTTAATCCATTGGAAAGGTCTACCTTTAGAAGACGCAACATGGGAAAATTTTCAAGATATCCAGCAACAATTTCCAAATTTCCAGCTTTGAGGACAAAGCTCCTTTAATGGGGGTGGCATGTTAGGACCCTCCTAACATGTCTTAATTACTTATATTATTTATTCATTATATTCTAGGTCACAACCCTTCACTCTTACAACTATTAGACTAGGTATTTAAATGCAATCCACATATGATAATAAGGCATCATCGAACAAATATATAAATTAAGTCTATTATGGGTTTTCTACCTTACAATCAAAAAGCGATTCAATATAAAAAACAATCCTGCTTCCCGCACCATTTAGTTTCATACCATTAATCTTGAAAGTGAAATCATATAAATAGGGATGGATTGCAATGTAGTATTTATAAGTTGTAGCCTTCCTGCCATGGTTAAGAACTTACCTTTCCAACCTACCAAGCAAGCTTTCATTCTACCCAAAATACAAATCTAAAGCTCCTTTTTATTTCCTTTATCAGACAAAGGAATTGTGGTTTGAGAGAAATTAGGAGTGAAAAATAGGAAATTAATATTGTATTCAACCTTAGGAATAATATGTTACATTGGTATTTATACTCATAAAAATAAACGAACTTAGGGAATATAGGGAAGTTAGGGAAATAGAAGAAATAGGGAGGAAAAGAGAAAGGGAAAATGAGTTGGTTCGCCTTGTTGCCCTTGTCGTCCAATCCTGCGCAGTCAACTGCCATCCAAGGAGGTAAAAGGGGTAAGATCCAAAGCTTACCGTTGAAATTTTTTTTTAATATTTTTTTACTCCTTTTTGCTCCTTTTACTAGCTTTATTTCCAACATTCTCCCCCTTAAAGTTGAGAGGACTGACTATACAGTATCTCAGCTTTATATATTGAGCTTTAGCTATACCTTTGGTGAAGATGTCAGCAAAGTGTTACAATATTGAAGCTCAACTATTTATTGTTCCACCATATCTCAAATGAAGTGATAATTCATATCGAAATGCTTTGATCTACTATGGTGGACTAGATTGTATGCCAACTAAATGAAACTTATGCTATCACAATACAGTCGAGTTGGACCACTATGACTTTCTCCAATCTCTTCAAGAATTTTTCTTAACCATACGGCCTAATTACTAGCATGAGTGATGGCTATATACTCAGCCTCATTTGATGGCAATGCTATAATAGTTTGTTTCTTGGAACTCCATGTAATTAGTCCTGATCCTAGACTAAAACAATTCCCTAATGTAGATTTCCTGTCATCTATGTTGCTGACCCAATCACTATCACTGAAGCCAACTAATTTCATAGAATTATATTTTTGGTAATGGATTCCAAAATCCAATGTACCTTTTACATATCTTAAAATTCTTTTAGTTGCTTGTAAATGCAACTCAGGTGGACTAGCCATAAACCTTGAAACTAGAGAAACAACATATTGAATATCAAGCCTGGTGTTGGTGAGAAACATCAGACTCCCGGTGAGAAACATCAGACTCCCAACCATGCTTCTGTAAGTGGTCATGTCAACCTTTGATGCTCCATCATCCTTGCCCAATTGGATCCCATGTCCAGTAGGAGTTACAAATGATTTGCACTGCTCCATGGAAAATTTCTTGATCATGTCTCGAGGATACTTGTGTTGACATATGAAGATCCCTTTATTTGATTGATGCACTTCCATCCCTAGGAAGTATCACATTAAACCAAGATCTTTCATCTTTAATTGTTTCATCATGGAGTTTTTGAACTCCATATTCATTTTATTGTTACTACCTATAAATATTAGATCATCCACATACAAACAAACTATGAGAATGCCTACTCCATTCTTTAGGTAGTACATATTTGGTTCACTTTTGCTTCTTATGAATCCATACTCGTTGAAATAGCCATCAATGCATGAGTACAAAGCTCTTGGTGCTTGCTTGAGGCCATAAAGTGCTTTCTTCAATTTGTAAACAAGGTTCTCTTTTCCCTGTTCTTGGAAACCTTGAGGTTGTTGAACATAAACCTCTTTTGTCAAGTATCCATTCAGAAAAGCACTCTTTACATCCATGTGTTGAACATTCCATCCTTTATGGGCTGCTAAGGAAAGAACTGATCCGATTGTCTCTTGTCTTGCAACAGGAGCAAAAGTTTCCTCATAGTCAATGCCATATTTTTGAGTAAAAACTTTTGCTACTAGTCTCGCATTATGCCTCTCAATGCTTCCATCGACATTGTAATTGGTCTTGTAGACCCATTTACATCCAAAACATTTTTTACCTTTGGGTATCTTTACTAGCTCCCATGTATCATTATTTTTTATAGAGGTTATTTCCTCTTTCATGGCTTCTTGCCATACATTTTGAGTACATGCCTTCTCATAGCTAGCTGGTTCTAGCTGTGCACTAGCCAATAAAGCATAATTGACTACATCTCCTCTAGGTTCTTGGGAGTTATCATCCCCATACAATTGCAAATTCTCAAGTTGTTGTAGAACTAAATTCATTTCACTAGCTTGGCTTCTAGTGAATCTTCTTTGGAAATTTTTATCCAACATCTGAAAGGAAGGAGGATGTTGTAAAGTTCTTCTGCCTCTTGATGGAGAGTCAATATCCATCGATGAAGAATTTACTGATCTCTATGGAGAAGGACTTGGAATGGTGGTTGATGTACTTTATGTAGTACTCCTGCTTGGCCTTGAAGGGGGTGGTATGCCTTTCTTGGGAGACACCTACTGTATTTGTGAAGAATTTACATCTTAGGACTCATCATCAACAAAAATTCTTTGATGACCCTATTCTCCTCCATAAAAAATTACATCCCTGGAGAGTATAACTTTACGAGTCTTGGGATTTTAGAGTCTATATGCCTTTGTAGACTCACAATACCCTACAAATATACAATCTTGACTTTTTGGATCAAGCTTATTCCTTTTCTCATCAGGAATGTGTGCATATGCTAAAGAACCAAACACTTTGAAGTGCTTTACATTAGGTTTCTTTTCGTACCATGCCTCATAAGGAGTGATACCATCTAAACTAGAAGTAGGACTTCTATTTAGAATATATACATTAGTTCTTACAACCTCTGCCCAATATATATGAGTTAGATGCTTAGTCTGTAGCATTGATCTTGCCATCTCAACTATGGTACAATTTTTTCACTCTACCACACCGTTCTATTGTGGGGTATAGGCAGTGGTAAATTGTATTTTGATCCCACTTGCTTTATAATATTTCAAGAATGCTTTTGAGGAGTATTCACATCCTTGATCTGTCCTAAGAAATTTTACATAATTACCACTTTGATTCTCTACATTGTTTCTAAAATATATGAAGCAATCAAAAGCTTCATCTTTATGTTTCAAAAAATAAATCCAGCACATGCTAAGTCATCTATGAAAGTGAGAAAATAAGAATAGTTTTCGAGACTCTGTGTTTACATTGGTCCACAAATGTCTGAATGTACTAACTGAAGTGGATAGCTGGCTCTCCATGCTTGTCCTTTTAGAAAATTTGACCTTGAGTGCTTTCCCAAAGCACATCCTTCATAGACCTCATTTTTTTCATTGATTTTGGGAAGTCCTGTCACCATAGCTTGAGAAGTTAGAAGTTTCAAGTTAGCGAAATTAATGTGACCATATCGCAAGTGCAAAAGCACACTTGGATTTGTTATAGTTACATTTGCAATTTGAGCTCCTCCTGGATCATAAATTTTGAGAGGGAATAACATATTCTTGGTCATGAGGACCTGTGTGATGACACAATTACAATTATTTTGATAAAAAATGATATATTGTCCTTCATCAAATACAAGCTTGTAATTGTTCTCCATCATTTGCCCAACACTTAGCAGATTGTGTTGGAGCTTTGGAGTGTAATAGATGTCATGCACTTTCTTTAGTCCTTCTTTGGTTGGAACCTCCATGGCTCCAATACCCTCTAATTGCAATGTCTTATCATCCCCTAATTTGATTTAGGATTTATAAGTGGAATCTAGAGTAGCAAATAAATATTCTTAGCCACTCATATGGTTTGAACAACCAGTATCCAGAATCCATGTGTCATTTAGATTCTATTCTGATTGTCCATATGACAAAAAAATATTAGAAGTATCATCTTCTTCTCCATAATTACCATATTGACTACTGCTGCATTGTGAAGATTTTGACCAGCATTCGTGAGTGAAGTGACCTGGTTTGCCACAGTTGAAACAAGCTAATTTGGACTTGTCACTTCCTCGCCCTTGATTTCCACTTTGTCCTGGATTTCCTCCTCAATTTTTATTTCCACCTCTTTGTTGATTGCCTCCTTTGTATGAGTTGCCTCCTATGTTGGAATTGCCTCCTCTATTCTGATTGCCTCCTCTATAGTTGCTTCTGCCTCTACCTCTTTGATTGCCTCTGCCTTGACATCTTCCCCACCCTCTTCCATTTTTTCATTTGAAGTGAAGGCCTTATCATCGCCTCCGTAGATGGTTGAAGGAGTTTCAAGAAACCTCTCTTCATGTGACATTAACGATCATATTAATGCATCGAATGTTAAAAGGGAAAAATCTTTGGATTCTTCTATAATTATGGCAATATGGTTCCATTTTTGTATAAGTGTTTGCAACACTTTTGTTACAATTATCCTAGGCTTTATTGCTTCGCCTAGTGTAACCATTTTATCTACTATTGCTTTTACTCTAACACAATAATCACAGACTTTTTCATCATCTTTCATTCGAAGATTTTCAAAATCTCTCTTCAGTGTTTGAAGCCTTACTTGATTCACTTGATTACTACCTTGGAATCCATCACTCAATGCTTTCCATGCATCTTGAGCAGTCGTACAAGCAACAATTCTAGAAAATATGCTTTTCTCCAATGCGGCTTGGAGATGAGAAAGAGCAGATGAGTTGCTCTTTTTCTCTTCTTTTTGAGTTTTCTTGTCTATTGCATTAAGTGTGGTCCACTCTGTGGGTTCTGTATAGACTTCCTCTATGATGTCCCATAAACCTCGTCCTATGAGTAGGGTCTTCATATTTATAGACCAGTACTCATAGTCATAACCATTAAATTCTAGGATAGGTAAGATATTGTGTGAGGCCATAGTTACCAAAAAACTCTCTTTATTTCATGGTTACAAAAGTACTTTGTTGAATGAAAGAAAGAAGAAGAAGGAAGAAGGAAGAGATTACAAATTTAAGTCAAATATGACTTGTTCTACTCTATCATTGACTGCTTGCTCCTCTTGATGTGGGGATGCGATCTCTTGATTTGCAAAGTTATCTGCCACTTCTTCTTCATCGTCACTTATTGGTATGATTTTCGGTGATGGTGGTTCTAGGATTTCCACTGAAATGTTGTAGTGTGTGTACTCTGATTCTTGTGGTGTAGCTTGGATGGATTTTGATTGTTCAAATTGACTTCTAAATGAATTATCTTCAAAATATGTTTTGTACCCTGAGTCAGGATGCCTTTGATGTGTGATTACTGTGTTTTAAAGTTGACTAAACACAATGTTGAGTCCATAATCTCTTACCTTTTAATCAAACCTTTCTGCACCTTCTCTTGCTAGAATTGCACGTAAGGCATGATAACACCCATTAGTTCTGATTATCAAATGCCTTTTACAAAATACTAAGCCTCTTAGGCTTATTACACACTCTTTCCTCTTAGGAAAGTTATCAATTTCTCTTTCAATCTCTGAGTATTTCAAAAAAAAGTGAAATGTACAATCTCTTTGTGGATGACAATATTAAGCCTTCAAGGCTTTTACAACAAAATTTTAAAATTTAGACTTATTAAAAAATATTAAATATTCATATTTAATAAAAATATAGTTTTATAATCATTAAAACCTAAGTTTTAAAATAATTATAAATTAATTTTTATTAATTAATATTTAATAATTTTAAATTTCTAAAGTTTACATAATAAACAATTTTTAAACAAAATTTATATTTAGCTCATTCGAACCCGTGACCTCTTGATAGTCACAAAACCTTAGAACAATGTGCCACAGAGTTTAATTTAAAACTCAAAGGATCCACGATCCTTTTCAACTATGCTTTCGAGGTGATTTCTTAAAAAAACAAAGCAAAATAGTACCCAACGGGATTCGAACCCGTGATACCCAGATCACAAGCACTGCGCCTTAGCCTCTCGAGCTACATCCACAACTGAGTATGGAGGAGGAGGGTTTTGTATTTAACAAGCTCTTGTCACCGATTTCAAAGAAAAAAAATAATAATCCCACATTCAGTAGGATGGAGGCAATGCAAGGGTTTATAACCCTGGGCACACACCTTTTGAAATGATTACCTTCAAGAAATCAATGATCGCCCATTTTGCCTCTAATTAGCCAACCGTTCCTTGTCACGTTGCTCCCTTCGCTGTGATGTTGTCTATCCACATCAGCTTCTGAGTCGTCCAGTCAACGTGGGTCTTGTTCTCCTCTTGCCACATGCCACTCTCTGATTAGTTCTCCTACATTGCTTCTATCTCCACGTGCTTGTTGTGCTAGCCTACTCCAAACTTTATCTCGATCTGCATGCTTTAGGATTCTCTCACTTCGAGATACGTGCTACAGACCCCACCTCGACCTCGCTACGGGCTGTGTGTTGTAGGCCTCTCTCTCCTTGATCCTTGGGCTTCCCTCGCCTCGATCCTCATGCCCTCTTGACTTTAGCTCTGATACTAGATGTGGTTTGAGAGAAATTAGGAGTGAAAAATAGGAAATTAATATTGTATTCAACATTAAGAATAATAGGTTACATTGGTATTTATACTCGTAAAAATAAACAAACTTAGGGAATATAGGGAAGTTAGGGAAATAGAAGAAATAGGGAGGAAAAGAGAAAGGGAAAATGAGTTGGTTCGCCTTACCGCCCTTGTTATCCAATCCTACCTAGTCAGCTGTCGTCCAAGGAGGTAAAAGGGGTAAGATCCAAAGCTTACCATTGAAACAAATTTTTTACCTTTTTTTACTCCTTTTTGCTCCTTTTACTAGCTTTATTTCCAACAAAAATACCCAAGTAGGTTGATGAAATTTTTTCAATTTTAAACCCTAAAATATTCATAATAATTTGTTGTAAATCTAAGGTAGTATTAATGAAAAAATATTGGATTTTATAGTTTTTACCAATTATCTAGTATCCTTCTCATATCATGATAATATTGATTTAAACTCCATGGCCTCATTGATTGAGGGATGGCCCAAAAGAAAAGTATCATCAACAAATTGGAGATGAGATTAGAAGGGATAATGTTTTGCAACTTGAATACCTTTAATTTTTCCTTCTATTTTTACCTTTGAAAGGGCTCTCCCTAATGCTTCCACAAGAATAATGAATAGATCAAGATAAAGTGGATCACCTTGTTAAAGTCTACAAGATGACTTGAAGTAACCAACAGGATAACCATTGATCAAAATAAAATTTTTTGTAGTGCTATAACAACATTTAATCCAATCACAACAACTATTATCAAAGCCAAATTTTCTAAGAATAACATGTAGAAAATTCTAGGAAACCCTATCATATGCTTTATTCATATCTAATTTCAAAAACATACCTAGTTTTTTCATAGAATGAAGAGAGTGTATGGCTTCTTGTGTAATAATTATACCATCAATAATTTGTTTACCATGAACAAAACCACCCTGTTCCTCCAAGATAAGACAACCTAGAATGCCCTTCAACCAGATTGCCATGATTTTTGAAATCATCTTATAAATCATATTATAAAGGCTTATTGGATGAAAATTATCAAAATATTTTGTGTCATATTTCTTAGGAACCAAGGTAATAAAAACAACATTGATATCTGTAGCACCCTAAAATTGGCACAGTTAAACCCTTAGTAAAAACATAAAAATTTAAATTTTAACCCCAAAATCACTCGTTACCTGCTCCCCTCATTTTTTGTGCCATTTTTAGGATTTGTTTTGATCGTTGGACGATATCGTCGACGATCAAACGAAATCGTCCCAGATCTAACAAATTCATCTAGAACAGAATGTCTAGACGATTTCATCCCAAAACTAATTTTTATAATTAGCTTCTGTTTCAACAGCTTCTCTAACTTAGGCAGAAAGTGTGTCTACACGGTTAGAGTCTCCCCCGTTAGGAGATCTCCCAAATTGGGGTGATCTCCAACCTCCTAACCTCTCCCTAAATCCTATATAAACTTGGGATTTTCCTTGACTTCCCCCTGGATGATTTTCCCTGCAACTTTAGCTTTTCATGCATTAGAACACCTTTGCACCATTGTTTGCATTGTGTATTTCAAGTTTTCTTGCAAGAATTTTATTGTTTTTCAGCTGGAGCAAGCTCGGATCGTCACAGGAGATTCTAGACGATTTTGAACGATCCTGTCACAGATTGGCGATGATATCGTATGATTGGAGGTGATCTCAATTGTAGTCAAGATTGGGGGCAATCAGAGCCTAAAGTTTGCATTTCTTTATCTTCTCTCTTCATTTCTTTATGCATTAACTTAGTTTATTCTATTTCTTCATTCTGGAGTTCACCTCATCTAGCATAGATGCATGATAAAGTTAAAATAAATTATTAAATTAATGCATTTCCTTTAATTGTTTATCCTGATTTATCATTTAGGCAAGTTTACTGTTATTTCTATCATTTCCCCTTGTTTTTGCAGTTGTATTTTTGGTTTTTGGTATCTATTTTTGTGATTGCAGGTTTCTGACAAATTCATCTGACGAATTCGTCAGTTTGATGATGATCTCGTCTGATCTCAGATGACCGACTATGATCTGAGACGATTCTATGCAATTGCAGATGATAATGTAAGATTTAAGACGATCTGGACTCCTACAAACCTCAAAATCTTCATCAGACATCCGAAATCAGGTACATTCTGTATTATTTAGCACACTTTCTATGTTTAGCACTTATTCATGCTTTCTATATCCATATAAATTAGCATTTGCATATAGAATAGCTTAGATTCATCTTGGCCAAACCTAAAAATTGAATGATTGAATATAAGAAATGAACACATCAAACCCATTTTCAACCTAGGCATGGAAACTACAACTCAAATTTTCCTGGTGAACCCACCATTCATAAAAAATTCACCCTGATACACCTCCCCCGAGAGGCACGACCTTCAAAGGGCCTCTCAGTCTGAGGTATTGTCCCATCCTTCTCGCATCCCACTTTCGAGCGTGGATCCTATAGCCTGAAGGTTAGGATACGAAAAATTTGGAGCGATACAATATCATTTATTATAATCTTCCTTTTCAATGCCTCTTCAACTATAACTAACATATCACTCTCCAGTAAATCCTAATTTTTTTGAAATAAAATTACAAGAAATCCATTGGGTCTAGGTTCCTTGTTAGGATGAAACGAAAAAACTACTTCATGGAACTCCTTCTTATCTTCTTCATAAAGCTTTCATTTTATCCCTAAGTGACAATTAATGGAATGTTTTGCTAAAGTTTTTCTTATGCTTCCTTATCTTACCTAGTATTTGATAAAATATTTTTGAAATAATTAATTGCTTCCTTCCTTATATCTTCTTCATCCTCAATTCCATTTAGAGTTAAAATGTTGTCGATATTACAAAAATATATATTTTTTGTTGTAGCATGAATTGTTTTTGTATTTCTATCTCCTTCCTTGGGCCATTTCTCTCTAGATTTTTGAAATTGATATGAATCCTTTTTCAATGCATTATCATAATTAGAAAGTAATTGTTTTTATTTCAAATAAGAATCCATATTCATTCCTTTAATCTACTATCTCTTGTAAATTTTTGAGTTTGGATTCAATTTCTTTCTTTTCTTTAAAAATGTTACCAAAATATTTGGCATTCCAAATCTTCATTTGCTCCTTTAAATATTTCAACTTTTGAACAAACCTATACATACATGATCCTTCAAATTTTGATTCATCCCACCATAACATAACCATCTGGAAAAAATCAAGGTCTTGGAGTCACATAGACTGGAAGCAAAATGGCTTTGGATGACTATTATTAGGTAACTCACAAGTCAAAAGAATGGATTTGTGATCTAATTCCACTCACAATAAAATATCTAAAGAGATTGTATACTTTTTTTGCAACCATTTATTGGACAACATAAATATATCCAATTGTTTTTGTATGATTTTGCCTAATAAGGTTGAGGGAATAACATCCCAAAGGTCATTTGAATTGTAAATAAAACAAAATATTGCATTGATTTAGACCATCCTAGAATACCATCCTTCTTTTCCAAAGAAGATAGCATAGTGTTAAAATCACCCCCAAGAAGCCATAAATCACAATGAATCATCATTGTGTTTGACAAAAATATGTTAAGGTCCTTCCAACATCTTTTACAAGGAGTAACTATAGTTGGAGCATATACATTTATAACCCCAAATTTGATATTTTCATCTTTCCTATAAAATAATATAGCAACCCAATTATTTTTTGCTTCTAATAATTGTTCATCTCATTTGCATTTGTCCCATATTATTGCAATACCGCCTGAAGCTCATGTAGAAGAAACTTCTAAACAATCACCCATCTTCCAAATCTTCTTAAAAACATCCTTACATTCCTCAATGCTTAATTTTATTTCTTGTATTAAAATAAACTGAGGACTATAACAACCTATGAATTCCTTAATAACTCTTTTCTAAGGGTTTTATTCATACCCCTAATTTTCCATGATATTATTTTCATCATCAACACTTTTTATTTTTATTAGTGGGCTTAGCATCACTTCTTTTTAACACCTATGATATTTTTATTTGGCTTTGTAGATCAATATCCTTTTGATTTTCTTTTTTTCTTTGTTCTTTCTTCCAGTCTCACCAACACTCTCATCTTCATCAAATATCTCTTCTATTTCTATTTTTTCATATTGTTCATAATGAGACCTCTAAATATTTATGTTGCCCTAAAGAATCAAAAGTGCAAGGAATAAAATCATTAGCATTTTCTTCTTTATGTTGCCCTGAAAATCTAAACTGTATAGATGATCCTCCATAGTCATTACTTTCTTATGTTGGCCTAGAAACCCTAAATTTCTTGGATATCCTCCATAATATTTTATTTATTGTATAGCTCTTGAAACACTAAAGTGCAAGGAATACACTCTGTACTATTATTTTTATTGTAAGGAGAAGAATTTATGCTACATGAGGAAAATAAAGGTGATTTACCTTGATTAAGCTTGACCTACTTCATCTAATTTGCTTTAAAATTTGCCTCCCCATCTTCATTTGTTTTAAAATTTGCTTTAAAATTTGCCTCCCCATCTTCATTTGTTTTAAACTTACACATTGTACTTCCTCATCCCTCATATCACATTTTTATCTAATGGTTAATTTGAGTAACCTATAATGGTCTTTTCCATCTGATGATGTAGAGAATTTTTTCTTACCACTTTCTTAGAAGTGGAAAATTCTTGATTTGACCTAGCTTCTCCTATGATATAATCTCCTTGTTTCAAATTGAAGCTACCCTCATGCCCAAAAATTTCCATGTTTTTCTTCATAATTTTTACTTTGTAGTCTCTTGCCATGTGCCTAGTTTCATGATATTTGTGACATCAAAATGCAATATTTTAATAATCCACTTGTTTTTACCATTCTCTTGATTTAGATTTAATCCTAATCAAATGTGGAAGAGGTTTTGAAATATCCATGGCAACACATATTTGAGTGTATACAACATGCCTTCTCTCCTTAGTAGTTGGTCCCTCTTGGGTGAATTCACCTAGAGTATTACCAATATTCTTCAAAAACTTCTTATTGATGAGTTGATAAGGAAGTCCAGAAAACCTAATCCGTATCAAAATTCTTTTAATAGTTTTTGCATCCATAGAAAAATTCTTACTTAAAGATCTTAAATATAATGCATCTTTTTCTAAACCATGGGCCTCCATCCATTATTTTGTCCCTTATTTTTGAACTAGAAAAAATAACAAGGAAAAATCCTTTTAGAAGAAAATCCATGGAGCAATTTGAATTCAAACCCCACTTTGAGAGGTCCAAGGTTCAAACCCCACTTAGTATGAGGGGACAAGGACCCCTCATAAAAACCTATGTAAAATAACTGAAAAAAGAATTGACACTTGTTCCTTGATCACACTTTGCTTTCTACTTCCTACTTCTTGCTCACACTTCCTCCTCACTCCCAACTCACACTTGATAATTTTTACCTCCAAAGCTCATTGAGATATTGAAAGAAAATGATTAGGAAGAAAAAAGTAATTCATAAGAAAAATTTTAAATAGGAGGCAAGGAAAAATATTTGAAGAATCAAACTCAAAAAATTATTTAAAGCCATTCAAAAATTTATAAGGTTTTTTTTATAAGAATTAAAATAAAATTGGTGAATGAAAATATTATTGGTCCATAAGACATTTTTTAAAGGATAATTTTTTGAAATTAAAATGAGAAGACAAAAATCAAAAGAATTGAAAAAGGCATTAGAGATTCTACATCCATTTGAAAGGTTGGAAAAATAATAAAAGGAAAATTTTAATAGAAAGAAACCTTGAAAAGAAATTTGAATTAAATAAAGTTCACAAAAAAAAATATTGAATTAGGGAGTCAAAAGACTTTCGACTTGATAACTAAAAGAATTTTTTTTCAAACTTTTCCTCATCCAAGTAAAATGTTTAAGACATTAGAAAATTTGATCATATTTTTAAAAATAAATTCAAGAGGACCTTTTGAAAATTTTTTATTAGAAGCTCCTTTCGGTCCTCGCTAGACTGGACGCTTGTCCCTTTCCTGGTGCTTTCAGTGGTGTAAAAGGTTTAAAATGATTATGGCATGGTGGTTATAGGGGCGGACTGCACGAAGATCTGTGTGGTGGCTTTCGGGATGGATAGAATAGAATACTATGGTGGCCATAAAATCTAGATAGCCTACCCAAATTTGTGGTGGCTACCAATTCCATAATGTAAATTCAAAAAAAAAAATTATTAGAAGCACCATGGAAAATATAAAAATCTCTCTCAAAATATTAGTTACTAAAGGGACCAAATTTCACTCCTTGGGAGAATAAGATAAAGTTAATACTTATTGTTAAAAAACTTTAGGAAATGGTAACTAGAGATAAAACCATTCTAAAAGATATCATAGGTAGATAACAATATAAAGAATATGCAAAAGCTTTAATGCTAATAATATTTGGGATATTAGATTATAGTGGTCCAATTTTTTTACTTTTTAACAACTTTGGAGGGATTGGCCTAATCAAGAGGGTGTTGATCATTTTATTAGGCAGTTAGTTTGGATGGGTTCTACCATTCTTCTTTGGAATATTTGGAATGAAAGGAACAACCGAATTTTTAATCAAAATAGGAAGGATATTCACTATATTTGTCAAAATACCATAGCCAACTTAGTTGAATCAGTCCATAAAATCCTTAATCACCCCCAAAACTCCCACCAAATATGGGATCAAGTGATGCAAATATTGAAGATTAAACCTTCTAAGGGCAACCGACTTAAAGGGAATGTGAGTACTAGTAAGATGGATAGGACTAGAAATTTGCAATCTCCTCGTAAGGATTTTGGAAAATTCAATACTGATGGAGCCTCTAGAGGGAACCCTGGAAAATCCAGTGTGGGAGGAATTGGTAGACTTTCAGATGGCTCCCTGGTTTTTACTTTTGCTAAAAATTTGGGTATTCTTTCCAATAACCTTGTTGAGGGGTATGGTATCCTTAGAGGCCTTCAGGAGGCTACTAAGGTTGGATGGGAAAAGGTGTTAGTAGAGTCTGACTCTCAACTTATGATTAATCTCTTGAAGACTCCTTCTAAGAATCATAAGGTGGATTGGAGAATAAAAATAATTATTGAGAAGATTCGGTTAATCCAGATGGGATTTTTGAAAGTTGATTACAATCATGTGGTCAGAGATCAAACCAAGAGTGTTGATGCTTTAGCTAATTGGGCTTTGGACAAAGGTGATAGTACTTGTTATGGCCACCCTCCTATATGGTGGGCTTCTCAAATTAGGGAAGCTCTTCTTTCTATCATTTCTTTGGATGGTTCCGAGTTACGAAGGTACCTAGTTTCTTCTTGTTTTTTTTTTTGCTTCTCTTTGGTTCATTCAGTTTTTTTTAGTTCCCTAGCTCATTCTATTCTTTATTTTGTTTCCTTTGTTGATTCTTGCCTTAATAGTCTTCTCGTCTAGATAGGTCATTGTTTTATTCATTTTTTTTTTCTTTTTTCTTCTTTGTTTTTTTTGTTTAGTTTTTTAAGGTGGGTGAGTTCTTTTGTTTTGTTTTGTTTTTGTGTTCGTTGTGTTGTTTTTTGTTGTTCTTGTGTTTTTGTTGTTTTGTTTTTTTTTTTTAATGTTTTTTGTTATTGTTCTTGTGTTTTTTTAGTTCTTGTTCTTGGGTTTCTCTTTGTTTGTGTTATTTTGTGTTTTTATGTGTGAGTGTTTTCTATGTTTTTTGTTTTTGTTTATTGTCTGTTGTTGGTTGTTTTTTATTTTTATTTTATTTATTTTATTTTTTAGGTTTTGGTTGTGTTTATTTTTCATGTTTTTTTGGGTTGTCTTTGTAGTGTTCTGTTGTTTTTGTCTTGTTTGTGTTTTGTTATGCGGTTCTTGTGTTTTTCTATGTGGTTTGTGTTGTGGTTTCTTTTATCTTATTGTGCATGTTTGGTTGTGCTTTTGTTTTTGACACACTCAAGGAGCATGTTTTTTATTTTATTTTATTATTTTTGTTGTTATTTACTTATTTTTAAATTGGTTTTGTGTGTTTGTTTTCTCCTTGAGTATGTCAAAGGTGGTAGGCTAGGTCCGAGTCTTGGGCGTTTTTGGTGGAATGGATACCCCTGCCTCCTTGGGTCTTACCCGAAAGTGGCATCCCTTTTGGAATGTTTTCCACAAATAAAAAAAATATATTTGGGATATCAGATGAAAAACAAGCACATATAAGAGAGGATATGGATTCATAAGAGGCTTGGGATAAACTATGCACCATATTCAAGGGAGAAAATAAAACCACTATTTTACAAAGGAAATCACAATTATATTTACTAAAATTCAATATGGTGAAAACATAGAACACTTTCTTAGAAGGATAACAAATTTAAAATCAAAGCTACAAACTATAGGAAATAAAGTAGAAGAAAAATTTATTGTCCAAGTTACACTTAGAGCACTTCCAAAATCATTTAAAACATTGGTCACATCTCTCCAAGTATCAAACAAAAAAGTGTCATTTGAAGAGTTAGTTTTAGAAATATGAAATAGAAAATCAAGTAAGATATGAACTATCAAACAATGCTTTCATTTAAGCAAAAATATCAAATAACACAATAAATTCTTCTACCTCATCATCATAGAATAAACCAAAATAAACAAGAAGATATTGCCATAAATGTAACAAAGAAGGACACATCACCTGATTTTGTAGATATAATTCACTCAATTAATGAAATCAAATGCATGGATCTTTTCAAAGATATCAATGGATATAATATAAATCAAATTAACAATGATATACATGAACACAACAATAATATTCAAAAAGGAAAAATAAAAAGGGACACATGGTTCAAGAGGTATAAGATTTAGAATTTAACTATGAGGAAGACTATGAATCAGCTCACAAAGCACTTATGAAAAAAATTAAAACAAGTTTAACACCTAAATTTTGTGAGGAAATTCTAAAAAAGAATAAGATGAAATATTGAGTAATAAAAAACAAGACATGTGTAACCTACTTCAGAGTGATACTAGGAATATTGCTTTAAAAAAAATTGATATAGAAAATGGTTGAGTCAAAGATTCTTGCAAAAAATGGCTATGCTTGTGATGTTCATATTGAGGTAAATAAATGGGTTTCTCTAGAAATTTATGTTTTAGGGATTTTTAAGTTTGATGATGACAATTTCAAATGTATTCACGAGAATGCTAGTACAAGAAATATTTGCTTTGATTGTGCAAAGTGTATTGGTCAAAATGAAGGTAAAATTGACAGAATTGATGGACAATGTGTTTTTAATGGTGTAAAGTCTTCAATTAGTGATAGAGATAATGATGGCATAACTCATTTAGAATCTATCAATAATAATTTAAGTTGTGATAACTATTCTGGTAATTACTTATTGCATTAAAATCAAGACAATGATTAACTTAAAAGGCACACAAAAGTAATTGGTACTAAACAAGGATATAATGAAACAAGGCAAGGAATGAAATAACTTAGCTCAAGATACAAAGACCTTAAATTTATAGGACAAGCTAATGAGAGTGATTTTGTGATAGGGAATGCTAATATTAGTTTTGTAATAGGGAATGTTGGCACAAGTGACATTGAAAGCATAACACATAACAACAAAACCAAATTCATTAAAAGGAATTAGGAAAAAAAATAATCATAACATACATGGGTATAAAATACAAAAACGTTGGATTCTCCATTGTTGTAAAATTTGAGAAGAAAATATTTTGTCTAGAAAATTTTGTCAAGAAAAGAAAAACAAAATAGATGTACACTATGGATGGATAAACATGACAAAAAGGAATAGAATTATGAAAATATTGAAGTGTTTTTATAAAAAGGAAAGAGTTTGATAAGCATACATTCATCCGTAAATGATGGTACAATGGTTCTGCTCATAGAGGAAATAACATTAAAACATACAAGAAAAAAAGAATATGATAATTAAACAATTAATCCAAGAATAAAGTTCAAGGTAGAATTAAAAAGATGAGCTATAGCTAGTACTAAAATCACTACCAAACCTAGAGTTGATAAAAGGCAAGAGCCAAAGTCACTACCAAAGTTAGAGCTAGAAAGTCAGAATCAAAATAAAAAATTGACAGTATACCAAATAAGTTAATATGGGGGGTGGAGCATTTTACATTATTTGGTTGGAACACCTCAAAAACTCAACCCATTTTTTTTAAAGATAAAACAACAAGGTTCTACAAAATCTAATAATTCCTTTTCAGCAATCAAGGCTTTACCACATCGATTTCAATGTCGTTGCAGATGAAACTCAATGGACAAGAGTTTCCAACCTCCCATTGTGTCTAAGGTTCACCTTACTAAACCTTCTCAATTAGAAGGAGACCAAAGTGGTCCCCCCGTAATTCCTATGCCCTCCATGACATAGGATAATTTGATCACAACGTAGGGATTATCCTTTAAGGTCCATATCACTTAAAAGGGGATGCTTATTCCCTAACCTTAAACTAAGTGTAACAACCCAAAAATACCAACCATTTAAAAAAAAAATAATGATTACAAGTAAAGGTTCGCAATGGAGACATCATTATTTTATTTATCTCAACATACAAGGCTTCATCACATTTGAGTTCCAAGTTGCTACAGACGACACTCAATAGATAGGAGTGGCCAACTCCCATATTTTTTGGGGTTCATATTACTAAATCTACATATTTAGGGCATCAAAAGTGGTCCCCCCACATTTTTTAAAAGGGGATGCTTATTCCCTAACCTTAAACTAAGTGTAAAAACCCAAAAATACCAACCATTTTAAAAAAAAATAATGATTACAAGTAAAGGTTCACAATGGAGACATCATTATTTTATTTATCTCAACATACAAGGCTTCATCACATTTGAGTTCCAAGTTGCTACAGACGACACTCAATAGATAGGAGTGGCCAACTCCCATGTTTTTTGGGGTTCACCTTACTAAATCTACATATTTAGGACATCAAAAGTGGTCCCCCCACATTTTTTATACCCTCATCAACATAGGACCATGTGACCACAACATACAAATTACCTTTAAGGCCCATAACACTTAAAGGGGGATACCTATTCTCTAACCTGAATCTAAGTCTATCTAGGTAGGTTAATCAAGTGTATATCCTTGGTTGTAACTAAGGTCATTTCCACTTCGATGATAACTAACATGATCACCTGATCCTACACGATCGAGGGATCACCACTACTAACTTGTGAATGGTTCCACAACTCCTAGTTGGGATACACCCGATCCTACTTGTTCAAGGTGTTAAGATTCACAAGTAATCTAGCTATTGTATTCACACAACTCCTTCTAGATTCACAAGTTTCCTAGCTATTGCATTCTTGCAACTCCTTCTAGGACTCATGGCTATCTGGTTATTGCATTCATGCAACTCCTCCTAGGATTGGTCTATATTCTAAAATATTGGGTCCATAAGAAAATCTAACCAAACCCCACAATGATCTACACCAAGAAAGCATAAATTTCTAAAGTAAAGCATCATTCATTCTATAATATCAAAAGTACTTAAATTCAAAGCGTAAACCAACAAAGCTATATTTGATAAACAAGAATATCATTATTGCTTAATTCGGATGCTTAACATAACTTCAAAGATACGTAAATTAAAACTCATTGCTATACTAAACCAAGCATTTATCATAAATATGTATTCTATCAATTTCTAAAAGCACAATACTATTTACATAAATATAAGAATGCTAAAACACTTTAGAGAACAAGAATCCAAAGTAACGTTAAAGCAATATACTTCTTCCAATTGAACAATAGTCAAATTACATATCTCAATGAAAGAAACATTCTCATACATAGTCTTTGTTTACATCATTTACACTATCTAAAATATGCATTGATTTCCTTTGCCAAGGATCTTTGAACCCTATAAGAATCTACCAATATCCTTATGATGGGGATACCACCATAATATATGAGAAATACTAAGGGATCAGGACAACTCAAATGCAATGCAAATATGTGCACTAAATATGATGCAAGCAACCATGCATACAAAAACATCTCAAAATTCAAGGAGAGAATCTCATACTTCTCTCTTATAATGGTCCCCTTTACCCACTCAAGTCTTAGGAGACCATTATAATTTTCAAAACATGCTCCACTAACTCAAGCATCCAAATAATAGTGAGAGAATCCCATACTTCTCTCTTATAATGATCTCCTTTACCTACTCAAGTATCAAGAGACCACTATAATTTTCAAAACATACATTCATAGACAAGTACTCATTTATTATTGTACTTAACAAAAGGGTAAGAAAGATAAAGTATTAACTTCTTTACTCGATCACATTTTTCAAATTAATAATAATAACTCAAGTAAAGGAAACCCCAAAAAAATCCATTAACTATTTAATCCAAACATAACCCTTTTAACTTTCATATAAAAAGATATGCTTGCTAAGCTACTCTATTTACTTCCCAAGCTTCATTAACCTTAGCATCTTTATGTTTTTCTTGATCATAAGGACTATAATATATTTCTTAAAGAATATTTTGACACTTAATAATTATAAGCAATAAATACATCTAATATTTTGTTATCTATTATTTTTTGTTTAAAATAAAAGCTTTTATCTTCACAACAACATTAACAATATCCGCATGAGTGTGGTCTACCGACAAGTATGCCACTTGCATTATTGGTGATGTGACTCAGATTCAATCCCCATGGAGGATGTTTATAAGAAGTATTTACTCAAAAAAATATTAACAATAGTATTACCCTAACAATATACCTCTTTAAGCAAGGATAATAAAGTGAAACAAATCAATGCAAGCGCTAGGGGCAAAAAAAGAAAAATAACCTCACACAGTAGCAATTATCCAAGTGCTCACTTGATATGTGGAGGTACCAATCGTTAGTCACTTACTACTAGGTATGACCCTCCATTAACAAAACAACAATTAAAATAAATCAAAGCAAGAGGAGAAGAAGCAATAATAATTGTCTCCATCTAAGCTATGCCTAAAATGTAGAGGTGTCAGTGCCTCACACATTGGAGACTAGCAAGGGTCGAGGGTACCTTCAAAGATACCCAAGTCACCCATAAAGATCATACCTCCTGCTTAATGTAAAACCAATGTAGAACTCTACGTATTGATATAGAGAGGCCAAAGATATATGATGCATAAAAGAACTTTTCAATAAGCACAAGCTAACTAAAAAATTACATACAAATAAAAATCTCATGCACTTGAACCACATGCCAAGATGATAGACAAGGATGGAGATCCAAGGTAAGGAACAAGTGCATAGTTTGAGACCACTCACAAAACCAACAATTGGCTTGGCTATGGTGCCCATCCAAAAACTCTACTAAGAAACCATAGAAATGATAGAAAAGCAAAAATAGCATTCAAACGTGCAAGAAAAACATCACAAACTCAAATATTACATTTCTCAAAACACTAGCTTAAAATAAAAAGTCTACCTCTTAGCGCTTGCCTTTTGAAAGTTGAAATTCATGCCCTCAGGCTCCTTGCTCATATCTGCTTGCTTGCTAAAAACAACCCCCCTAAAAACCATACATTGAACCTCTTAAAAGTAGATTGAATCCAAGCAATATGTGGGGAGTCTCTTCCCCTCCCATATTGGATTTTATGGCCACCATTGCCATTATGCTTTTTGGCTAGATATAACATTTCTTTGGGTAGAACCAACAAGATTCATTAAGGTCCAACAAGGCATCATGGGTAGTGTGATTTTAAAGAAGGTAAGGAAGAATTCAAAGAAAGCAAAACCTAAAATTAAGTTTCAAACCTTAGAAACCTTGGATTAATTTTTTCTTAATTAATCCTACCTTTATAATTAATAACAAACAAATCAATTAATCCTTCCAAGATAGAATTGCTCTCAATATTGTGGAGAAATCAACCAATTTCTAATTAATACCACATGTCAATATTAAATTATTGATGTTGGTAATAATATTTAGCATTAATGATATCTCTCTTAACCATACCTCTTTACCAACAAGACAAGGATTTATCATCCCTAATTATACAATGTTGCTTTATATTTTAATAGATGGCTTTTTAAGATAATTGACACATTATCCCCATCATACTAAATATGACTCCTTCACTTAAGGTAATCTCCTAGCCCAATGTTGTATTCTTTTTCAATCAAGAAAATGCAATGCATCTACATGAAGGTAACCTTTTACCTAGAGTTATTGATGAACAAGTCATCACCATAATTTCTCTAAATATCTCTCTTTGTAGGTGGTTCAGTCATATGATACCATCAAAGAGAGAACCTGGTCTCGCATCCACAAATACGTCAATAATACCATATTTCAAGCTCAAAATAATGTAATCATTCCATCATATAGACATCAATAAAGAAACTATGCCATTAAACATTCACATCAATACATAGTTTATTGTCCATATGAGTTCTACCAAGGAGGGTTGTTACATACTCCCCCTTGGACTAAACACAATCCTCTATATTTATTTGCAAAAGAGTACATCAAATAATTTCATTCAAATAAATGTGGAAATTGTTGTCTCATTTCTTTAACATTTTCTCATGTAGCACAATTATTAGAAAATTGGTCCCACTAGACGTTACATTGATCTAGGGTTTATTTCATCAACATCTTGGAACAAAAACCTAGAATATTAATTGGTCTCACCTCATATAAGAACACTTACAACAAAGTCTTGCAAGAAAGAAACCTTCCTTTCATTTATTTCAGCATTAGGCTTCACCACATTTGAGTTCTAAGTTGCTATAGATGACACTCAGTGGATAGGAGTGGCCAACTCTTGTATTTTTTTGGGGTTCACCTTACTAAACCTACACATTTAGAAGGACATATTTAAGTTGATTCCCTACCTTTCCCATACCATCATCAGCTAGGGACCATTTATCCATGGCGTAGGGATTATCCTTTAAGGCCCATAATACTTAAAGGAGAATGTCTATTCCTATACCATACTTTAAGTCCATATAGGTAGGTTAATCAGGTGTAGAGCCTTGGTGCTTAGTTACCACACCTTTGTGGGCTAACTAAGGTCATTATCACTTTGATGACAACTTATATGAACTCTTGATCCTTCATGATCCAAGAATCACCATTGCTGACTTGTGAATGTTTCTCCCCCCAATTTAGTTGGGACACACCCAATCCTACATGATCATGGTGCAATGGTTCACAAGTACCCTAACTATTGTATTCACACAACTCCTTCCAGGTTCATGAGTTCCTAGCTATTGCATACACACAAATCCTTTTAGGACTCATATCTACCTAAGTATTGCATTCATGCAACTCCTTCCAAGATTGGGTCTTATGGTTTACAAGAGGAAATTCTACCCACCCCAAGGATAGATAACCAAAGCAACAAAACCCATAGATTAAGCATAATAAAAGCAAGACATAATTTCTATCAAATATAAATGCTCAAGCAAAGTGCAAGAACCCTAATATTCTTGTGTAAATTTGATAAATAATTTAATATAAAATGTAATCACAGGCCACTTAAAGGGGGCTCCCTTGTAATCACTTTGCCACTATAGGGGGCTCCCTCCTTGCCACTTATAGGGGGATCCCTCTTTAGAATCTATGCTTCTTATTCTTCTTCTTAGATGATTTGTGTGAATGGCCAACCTAATATATATATATATATATATATATATATATATATATATATATATATATATATATATATATATATATATACTACCCTAAAGCTACATTGGTGAAGAGACGTGATGGTTCACGTTATGAAGAGATGTGATGGTTCACTTTATGAGTTAATAATATAATAATTAAATGATTAGTAATACTAACTAATAATGTTAGGATGAAGAATCCTAACATGCCACCCTCCTTAAAAAGAGCTTTGTACTCAAAGATCAAAGTGAGGAGCTTTATCATTTGTTTTTTAAGAAGGTTTTGCGTAAGTTATTTGAATCTTTTAATTTCATACTTTCGTAGGCAGGGATATCAAGAAGGATGAAGTGTTAGTGGGGGGTTTCCAGAAAAATTAGTAAATGTGTGATGATGAGGGAAGGGCAACCCTTGGGGTTCTTCAAATGCCTTAAAATGATGCATAAAAAGAGGTGGTAAAACTTCTACATTCTCCTATTGTTCCCTGGGAGAGGCAATGGAGGAGTGTGCAATCACCTTTCTACCTTGTTTTTGAATAGGTTTGACCCTGTGGCGATAACTCACTATTGGAGAGGAAATTGAGTGTAGTTCTTGTAGAGTGCATGTTTGGCCATAATGAGTCACTTTAGGAATGTCTACCTCATCCTTACCTAATGCATCGATCACTTCTAGCATATCGACCTCATTATATTTATTGTTGTGAGTAGGTGCACCAGGCACTTCGGATACAACTACCTCATCTTCACCTTTTAGGGATTGACAAGGATCAACTTCCTTAAATAAATACAATGTTAGTGTAACGCATTTATGATGGGATCCAAATTGCTCATCACAATTATCATAGAGGTCTTTCGCTCGTCGTTCCTTCAATTCCTTTAGGCTAAGGTACTCAACCTACAAGGGTCGATTATGTATTGAGGTATCGTAAGTGGTTTGTGCTTTCCCAATAGGTGTTTTTCCTAATCGATGTTGAGTATTGAATTTATATTTGGCTAATTTGGCCAATCCATAGGTCTGCATCATGGTATAGGGATTGAACCTTGTCACCTCCATTCTAATTTCCTCTTTCAATCCATTAATAAAGCTATTTATGAGAATTGATTCATCCAACCCTATGTTGTGTTTGGTGATATCCTCAAACCGAGTTTGATACTCACGCACAAAAGTGATTTGACAAAGATCTTTGAGCAATTCCCACATGACTGGGTCCCACATGGCTCTGATACCAAATGCAAGAACCCTAATGTTCTTGTGTAAATTTGATAAATAATTTAATATAAAATGTAATCACAGGCCACTTAAAGGGGGCTCCCTTGTAATCGCTTTGCTGCTATAGGGGGCTCCCTCCTTGCCACTTATAGGGGGCTCCCTATTTAGAATCTATGCTTCTTATTCTTCTTCTTGGATGATTTGTGTGAATGGCCAACCTAATATATATATCTACCCTAAAGCTACGTTGGTGAAGAGACGTGATGGTTCATGTTATGAAGAGATGTGATGGTTCACTTTATGAGTTAATAATATAATAATTAAATGATTAATAATACTAACTAATAATGTTAGGATGGAGGATCCTAACACAAATATTCCTCTTAACCATAAACCAAATTATGCATAAATCAAGTACTTGACTATAACTTTTAATTCAAATACTTTCAAATAACATTAATGCATAACATGATAACTTAACTACGCATAACCATAGTTGAAAGATGTCAATACCCATTAGCCAATAAGATTGCTTAAAACACATAATGCACAAAACCCAAGATGTCATTAAACAACATAATCTTTTAGTTTGTACAATGATCAAGTTTATAAAACAACTTGAACAACTCAATATTTACAATGCCTCTAAAATTTCCCAACATCTAAACATTCAAAGCTATGAAGCCACTTCCAAATCCTCGAGCCATCCACATATCAAAAACCTCTTTGAGATGAGGGATCCAACCCATATTATGATGAAGTATACTTAGGGATCAAGACAACTCTATATGCCATGCAACTTTAACTATGCATTTCTATTATGCAAACAATCATGCATAAACATAAACAAGCTACAAGAAGAGAATCCCATACTTCTTTTATAATAATCCCTTAACTCACAAGAGTCTTAGGGGTCATTATATTAACTTATCTTTCAAAGTAAAGTGCATAAATCCATGATTCTTTAACTACCACAAGTCTCAAATCATGACAAAATAGGTTTCCTTTTCAGAATCCAGTTTTAATCAATCAATATCAATACAAGAGGATCCCATGTCCCTCTATATAATAATTCCTTAATCCATATGAATATCAAGAATTATTATAACATTTCCTTATTCAAACCATAATGTGAAAACCATTTAAGCAAAAGAGTTACATAATTTCTTTACTAAGATTCCCTAAACTATCATAAGATTTAAGAAATCATAAATAGTTTCCAACATAAGAGCATCCTATACTACTCTTACAAAAATTACTATTTAACACAAAACATAAGCATCATTAAATATAAACCATATTATTTATAAACACAAAGAGTATCCCATACTACTCTTATAATGAATACTTAATTTAACACAAAACTTAAGCATCATTAAATATAACCATATTCTTTATAAACACAAAGAGTATCCCATACTACTCTTATAATGAATACTTAATTTAACACAAAACTTAAGCATCAATAAATATAAACCATATTCTTTATAAACACAAAGAGTATCCCATACTACTCTTATAATATACTTTCCTAACCCACAAGAGTCTTAGAAAACACATCAATAAAGGTTTACAAAATAATACAACCCTAATATCATCCATAGAAACAATACACAATAGGCACATTCAACCTCTTTGAAAACCAAGCCAAAAATAAAAGCACAAGCCAAACAACAACAAACATCACAAGTGCTCAAAATAAAATCTAAACCTAAAAAAGAAAACCCCCCAGGAAACCTATCACCAAGATGGCAACAATATCAAGCAAACCTTAGGGGAAAAAAACCAACCAAAAACAGACTTACACCAACCACGAAAAATACTCAAGCACAAAAAATGACTCAAACTACAGGAACAAAAGCTCTAGACACAAGGTAAGCTCCAACATGTAGACCAATCCAACTTAAGAGCTCCAAAAACACACCTAAAGAAACATCAAAGTAGATGTATCTAGAGCTAACTCATCCAACCGGTCACACAAACTAGGGGATAACACATATCATTGATTAAAGAACAATATAAAAGTGCAAAATAGCAAGGAAGGGTTAGTGTTCAAAATTGATAAGCAAAGTGAGGGGAG
The DNA here is from genome assembly GCA_028583015.1 of Wollemia nobilis. Lineage (NCBI taxonomy): Eukaryota > Viridiplantae > Streptophyta > Pinopsida > Araucariales > Araucariaceae > Wollemia > Wollemia nobilis. The sequence goes on along the minus strand of JAQPPZ010001711.1, from coordinate 618,561 downwards.
AAAGAAACTACACTAGCAACCAAGAGCAAAGGCTACAAATGCACAAAAAGACATAGCACAAAGAACAACAAGGTGATCTCCAAGAACCTAACATACATAGGCAGAGATCAAAGCAACCTAAAACAACACAAAAATAATAAACAAAGAACCCAATGAGCACATGTATTTACACTCGCTCCCCACTACTTTAGTACATCGATGCTCAACTTACGACCTCCTCCATCATTCAGCTCTACTCTACTCTATTTCTCCACCAACCTCTCACTACCATCCCCCACTATCCTTTTAAAGGCACAAACATAGCCATGATTCATAGAGAGACATTCAAAAGGGAAAGACCTGAGAAAGCATTTCCTTCCTATGTGTGCCACCCTAGCCACTAAAGGAGAGTGCACAACCCAACATTGGAAAGCCTTAATTCTTTTGAAATCGAAATAAGGTGATCACCACACATTTTATTTATTATCTTTTAAGCAAAACCAAACTCATATTAGCTATAAGATAATTTAAATGTTTAAATAATAATTTAATTAATACTTTCATAAGGCTAAAGTATTAAAGTCACTTAATAAATCAAAATATTAATTTTAATTATAAACTAATGCTTTTATAAAGATTTACCAAAGTATTAATTTCATCTATCAATACTCAACAACTCAAGCATAGATTCAAACCAAGTATGCTTCACCATGCACAAGCAGAATGCAATGCAACCCATAAGCTTTCACACCATTGTTTTATCCTTAATAGGTGGTCCATATTTAAGATAGTCTAGCACTATCACCAACCTAATTAAGGAGACTCATTGCACAAGCAACATCTTGGCCCAATGGTGTGAACACAAACAAACAATATGCAAATGCATCTACATGAAGGGTATTCATCCTTGTTACCTTGAGATACCGATGAACAAGTCATCATCATCATTTCCCAAAGTATCTCTCATTGTAGGTGGATCCCCCATATGGTCCCACCAAACAAGAGAGAGAGGTACTTGATCCTGCACCCATAGATACATCAACAATACCATATTCTATATCCAACCAAATATTCTATTATATATAAGCTTCATGAAAGAAACTATGCCATTAAAAAATTATCTCAATACATAGTTTATTGTTCATAAAATATTGGTTAGGGAGGGGTCTTACACCTCAATGGTTGAGATATATTTCATATGCAGTTTAGAAACATTCCATATATGAGTAGGATCAATAACATATTTCCTAAGAAGGGATATGTGGAAAGTATCATGGATCTTTGATAGGTTGGGTAGTAAAGCGAGCCTATAGGCTACTGGGTTAATCTTATCAATTATTTCAAAGGATCCAACATAGAGAGGATCCAACTTGATTGACTTGATGGTAATTTTCATGGGTCTAACTCTTAAGAAGACTCTATCTCCCATAGATAATTCTCTTGGTGATATTTTTAGATAAGCATAGCTCTTTTGGTGATGAACCGCTTCCTTGAGACTAATCTAGATTGCTTTGAGCTATTCCTCCATCTCTTGGATAGTATTTTGTTTGATCATAATATAATCCTCTATATTATCCCATGATAGAGGTGTTCTACATCTTCTACCATACAAGGCTTCAAATAGGGACATCCCCAATGATGCATGGTACCCATTATTATATGCAAATTCAACAAGATGTAAAAAGTTCTCCCACTTAGACTTTTGGTCCATTCAATACATGCATAGCATGTCTTCCAAAATATAGTTTACCCTCTCAATCTAACCATCTATTTTGGGATGATATGCAAAACTAATATTTAGCTTAGTGCCTACTGCACAATGTAGAGCCTACCAAAACTCTGATGTGAATCTAGAATCCTTGTATGATATGATCACCTTAGGAAACCCATGTAACCTACATATTTCTTTGGTAAACTTATTTTCCACCACTGGTGCATCAATATTGATGTTCCTCGATATGAAGTGTGTAACCTTAGTGAACTTGGTGGTGTGAACTCAACTACAAGAGACCAACAAATGGACTCCAATCACATAACACAAATGCAATATAATGGAAGAAATTTGCAAATTGATATTCTTCTCATTCCTGAATTCATTCTCCAAAATATTACAATCCATCATATAGAAATCAAAAACCAAAAAAACCCTAAAACGTCTTTTTTCTAAAAACTGCTAAAAATAGATTTTTTTTTCTAAAAACTACTAAAAATAGATCTTTTTTCTAAAAACTGCTAAAAATATAAATGAGTCGGATAGAGCCCAAATTTGGTGCACACATCCCTCTTACAATAATGAACCTTACTTTAAAATATTAGGCCTCAACTTAAGGTATAACAAAATATAATAAAACTCTAACATGCAAAAAAACCCAAAAAACTCGAGAACCTATTCTAAAAGCTAATTTTGGGACACTAGATGTTGGAGTTAGGTCCCAAAAACATGATTTTTGGATGATAAGGTGAATCAAAGATTAGCCTCATGCAGAACATGCACACGGAACCACCTGTTAAATTTCAAGGCAAACGGGCATACGGTTCACAAGTTATGGCTTCGACAAGTTGCATCATTCTCCTCTAGTGAAAAGAACTCACTCCTACGAGTTTAGTTGAATTGAGATATTGTAGCTTCTGGTTATCAATTTTCTGTATATCTGACTCTAAAACCCAAGTGTTATATGACTATGGTAATCCTTCCCACTAAACCAGGTATCTATTGTAGCTCCCATGTCTAGTGGTGATCACCTTCTTATCGAGCACCTGTGCAACTCTATATTTTTTCTTCTTAGGAATCTATCATTCCCAATTTAATGTATCCCATAATTCACCATCCTTGGTAGTACCAATATAATTAAATAAATTAGGAACATTAAAAATGGGTGAAATATCAAATTCATCAGGCAACTCCACTTTATAGGCATTATCGTTGATCGTCCTCAAAATCCTGCATGGCCCAATTTTCTTAAGTTTCAGTTTTTTATACATCCCCTTAGGAAATATTTCTTTCCTAAGATGAACCATGACCATATCACCCTCTTCAAACACTTTCACCCTTCTGTGTGCATCAACAGACTCTTTGTAGTGAGCATTACTACTCTGTAATTTTTCCCTCACTGACTCTTACACTTTCTAGATATGCTCAGCAAATGCTTCTGCATCATAAATTATTACTACAAAGAGTCTGTGTGCATCAACAGAATCTTTGTAGTGAGCATTACTACTCTGTAATTTTTCCCTCACTGACTCTTGCACTTTCTAGATATGCTCAAAAAATTATTTATGGTCACTAACTTGTTCCCCAATTGGTAACTCAACCAAATCTAATACACCTCTAGGATTTTGACCATAAATAATTTGAAAAGGAGATTTACCTGTCGACCTGTTCATTGAAATGTTGTATGCAAATTTGGCTTGTGACAAGGCTAAATCCCATTATTTTGGTTTTTCTCCAACTATGCACCATAAGAGGTTTCCCAAGCTTCTATTCACTACCTCTATTTGCCCATCGATCTGTGGGTGGTAAGCACTACTGAATTACAGTTTGGTGTTCAACTTCTTCCACAACATCCTCCAAAAGTGCCTCAAGAACTTAGTATCCCAATAAAAAGTAATAGTATTTGGAACACCATGCAACCGCACAATCTCATAAAAGAATAAGACTGCAGTCCTAGTTGCATCATTAGTTTTATGGCAAGCAATGAAATGCACCATTTTTGAAAATATGTCTACCACAAAAAAATTGAATTCTTACTCCTCTATGTCTTGGGCAACCCCAACATGAAATCCATACTCAGATCGATCCATGGTCCTATAGGAACTAGTAGTGGCATATACAACCTTGTATTTTGTGCATGGCCCTTAGCCATTTGACATACTCTACATCTAGAGACAAACCTGATTATGTCTCTCTTTATTTTCAGCCAATAGTACTTCTCGTCTACAAGAGTGGTAGTTTTGGCTACTCCAAAATGACCAGCCAAACCCCCACTATGTAATTCCCTCAAGATTTTCTTTCTCATAGAGCCATTGGGAATGTATAATCGATTACCCTTAAACAAGTAACCATTCTGTAAAAAACACTCTTCAAAAATAGAATAGGACTCACCCTCTACTGCACTTTTACACTATTGCACAATATTCCCAAAATCTATATTAGATTCATATAGATCTTTCATCCCATCAAAACCTACCACTTCATTCTCCATAGTGGTCAACAACATGACTCTCCTACTCAATGCATCTGCAACCTTATTTTATTTGCCTCACTTGTGCTTTGGGACAAATGTATACTGCTACAAAAATGAAACCCATTTGGCATGCCTACTATTTAACTTTTTTTGAGAGTTGACATACCTCAATGCTTCATGATCAGTAAATAGCACAAACTCCTTTGAGAGTAAGTAGTGCCTCCAATGTTGCAATGCTTGCACAATTGCATAAAATTCCACATCATATGTAGAATAATTATTTCCTGCATCATTCAACTTCTCACTGAAAAATGCTACAGGTCAGCCCTCTTGACTTAAGACACCACCAATTACAACAAATGAGGCATCACAATCAACCTCAAACACCTTACTGAAATCTGGTAACACTAGAATAGGGTCTTCTAGCACCTTCTTATTCAAGAGTTCAAAACTCTTTGTTGTTGCCATAGTCCATACAAACTCTTTTCCCTTCATGCACTTAGTTATAGGGGCAACTATACTACTAAAGTTCCTGATGAAATTTTTATAAAAGGTAGCTAGGCCATGAAAGCTCCTTACTTCTATTATAGTTCATGGAAGAGGCCATTCCAGAATTGCCTTCACTTTCTTGTCATCCATCCTCATGCCATATCTTGAGATTAAAAATCCTAAAAACACTAAACTATCCTGAAGAAATCTATATTTCTTCAGGTTGACATACAGTTTCTCCTTCTTGAGCACGTCTAACACTAATTTCAAGTGCAACAAATGCTCCTCTTCATTTTTACTATAAATCAAAATATCATCAAAATACACAACCATAAACTTACCATTATATTTCTATAGTACTCTGTTCATCAACTGCATAAATGTACTAGGTGCATTTGATCTGGTAGTAGCCACTCTACAGATCAATTTTACTAAAGTATTTAGCTCCAGCCAATCCATCCATCATGTCATCCACTCTCGGCATAGGATACCGATATTTTATTGTGATCTTGTTTATGGCTCTACTATCCACACACATCCACCAATAACCATATTTCTTTGGGGTCAACAATGTTGGAGTCGCACATGGACTCATACTCTCCCTAACTAATCCCTTATTTATCAACTCTGTCACTTGTCTACTCAACTCTGCATTTTGTGTTGGGTTCAATCGATAAGCTACCTAATTTGGGAGCGTTGATCTTGGAATCAAATCCATGTGATGTTGGATATCCCTCTTTGGTGGTAGCCCATCTGGTAACTCCTCTGGTGTGACATATTTATATTCACTTAGCAACTTAGTTGTTGTTGTAGGCATAACCACTTCCTTTGTTTCTAGCTTCCTAGTTGTTAAGGTATAACATAAGCTAGCATATTTGATCTCTGCAAGGAACTCCTTCATCGTCAACAAACTCTCACTCAGCCCATCCTCCTTTAGAGGTACAAGAACTACCTTTACACCATCCTTACAAAATGTGTAAGTATTCTTTCTCCCATTATGGTTAGTATCCCTATCGTACTGCCAAGGTCTTCCCAATAGAATGTGACATGCATCCATCAGAATCACATTACACCACACTTCATCCTTGTAAGTGCTCCCAATTGAAAATTTAATTAAACACCTCTGATCTACTTTTACCTCATTCCCCTTATTAACCCATGAGATGCGATATAGATAAGGATTTTTTTTGCATTCCAGGTTCATTTTATCAACCATGACATTTGACACCATATTCTCACAGCTACCACCATCAATGACAATGTTACATACCTTCCCTCTTGATGTACACCTTGTTCGAAAGATGTTTGTTCACAACTCATAATCATCACCATATATGGTCTACCCCTTTGCTTTGCTCGACACCTTCTCTTTCTTAGGAACAATCAGTGTTCTTATTATCATAAGTGCTTACCCAATGTCAGCAACAACTTCATCCTCATAATGCTCTTCCATATCAACCAGATTGACCCTTCCTTGTCCTCATTGACCCCTTTATTGGACATCACATTGGGGACACTCAAATGGTCTGTGCCCTTCATCACCACATCCATAATAGGTTTACGACCTTCTTGGATCATTCCCATTTCTTCCACCATCGTAACCTCTACCTTGTTGGTATCCTCTTCGTCTCAGATTCTACCCATCTTCTTGTTTAGCAGGTATTGAGGATTCTCCCTTGAGAAAATTGGATCCACTTCAACCCCGACTTGAAGAGGGTGTGAATCCCTTCTTGCCTCTTCTATTAACCCTTTTCAATTTCTCCTTTGCCTTGAGGGCCATTTGATATGCATCCTCCACTGTAAGAGTGTGGTGCATGCTCATCTCATCTTGGACAATAAAATTTAGACCATTTACATACATGGAAGCCTTTTGGTCCTTCGTCTCATTGTGCTCCACTCGAATGGATAGCTTGTACAATTCATTAGTATAGTCCTCAATGCTTTATCCTTCTGTCAGAGATTCTAAAATCTATGAAATAGAGTTTGGGAGTATTCTATAGGTATAAATTTTTCTTGTAACTTATTCATATTTATCCAATCCCTGATATTTTCCTTTCCATTCCTTTGTCGTGTAGTCTATAAATGATCCCACCAAATAAATGCATGTCCCTTCAACTTTGTGCATGTGAGCTTAACATTCTTCTCTTCACCAAGGTTACTCCATTCAAAATATTTTTCTAGGCTATTGATCCAATCGATTAACTCCTTTGATTTCAATCCACCAGCATACTTGGGAACCTCGATCTTGATCCCATATTGATTTCCCTTAAGCACCTCTAGAGCTCGTATCAGTAAATTTTCAAAACTGTGCCCTTCTTCCTCTGGGCACTCTAGTTCTTCTTATGCGTGGACCTCAGATCCACGTTCCTCAGGTACATTTTCATCATCAGATCCTTGACCTGCACGCGCCCTAGGATGTCTCTCTCCCATGCGATCAATCACACCAGTCAACCATGCCATTTTTGCATTCAGATTCTTGATCTTCCTATTTATATGGGTATATCTTCTAGGTGGCATCTTCCCTTCACTAGCGAGATCGAACCTGGCTCTGATACGAAATGGTGTGAGTTTAGCTACAAGAGATCAACAAATGGACTCCAATCACATAACACAAATGCAATATAATGGAAGAAATATGCAAATGGATATTCTTCTCATTCTTTAATTCACCTCCATTCTCCAAAATATTACAATCCATCATATAGCAACCAAAAACTAAAGAAACCCTAAAACATATTTTTTTTAAAAACTACTAAAAATAGATTTTTTTTCTAAAAAATTTTAAAAATAGAAATGAGTCGGATAGCGCCCATTTTTTTTGCACACATCCCTCTTACAATAATGAACCTTACTTTAAAATATTAGGCCTCAACTTAAGGTATAAAAAAATATAATAAAACTCTAACATGCAAAAAAACTCAAAAAACCTAGGAACCTATTCTAAAAGCTAATTTTGGGACACTAGATGTCAGAGTTAGGTCCTGAAAACATGATTTTTGGAGGGTGAGGTGAATTAGAGATTAGCCTCATGCATAAAACGCACATAGAACCACCTATTAAATTTCAAGACAAACGGGCGTACGATTCACAAGTTATGGCTATGACAAGGTGCATCACTTGGCAACCACTAGCAAGATCACATCATGTTGGTGCCTAGTCTAAGGTGAACCCATAATGAAGTCTATAGAGATTACCTACCATTTTTGCATAGGTACATTATGTGGGTATAATTTCCCTGCTAGATGTCAATGTTTTACCTTTACATTCTGACACTCTAAACATCTAGCAATGAAACTAGTGATATCTTGCTTCATTTCAGCCCAATAGAAGGTATTTTTCCTATTTCCCTCAATTTTGACCCTCCCAAATGAGCATAATAGGGAGAATTATGTGGCTCTTGCATAATAAATCTTAGATCATCTATTTTGGATATAACTACCCTATCTTCAAAGCATAAAAGTCCATCCTTTATGTTGAAATATTTATTCTCTTTAGGATTTTCCTTGGTTTATTCTAGATTTCTATGCAATATAGGTCTTATAGTTGTATTTCCTTGGCCCTATACATCGAATCTATATGGCTTCGGGTCAACGTTGTTATGTGAATTCTCCTAATCAAGGCATCTACAACCTTATTCTCCTTCCCTTTGATATACTCAATACCAAAGTTGTATTCAACCAAGAATTCTACCCATCTTCTCTGTCTTGTAATGGTTTTCCCAAAAATAATGTCTCCAAAAATTTAGGGAATGTACAACTACTACCAATTTTAAATCATGTGTAGCATAGTTTACCTCATGCTTCTTGAGTTTTCTAGACTCATAGGATATTGTAGTCTCTTCTTGACACAATACCCCACCCAAACCTTCTAGGAAAGAATCTGTACACATGGTAAAACTCCTAAGAGGATCTGATATCTTAAGAATAAATGTCATTGTTAACTTATTTTTTAGAACCTCAAACGTGACCCCACACTTATCCATCCATTTTAACTTTTTTCCCTTCTTCTGAAGATTGGTGATTGAATAAGTAATCTTAGAGTAATCTCCCACAAAATACCTATAGTAGCTAGTGAGTCCCATGAAACTCCTGACTTCTATCATATTTTTTGGTGGAGGTCAACTTAATATAGCCTCAATTTTCTTTGGGTCCACAAAAATTCCCTTTACCAAGATGATGTGTCCCAAATACTACACCTGTGAGGTATAAAACTTACATTTGGATAATTTTCCATATAGCTGGTTTTTCCTTAGCACCTCTAACACTAATCTCAAATGATGGTCATGTTATTCTTTGGTGTGAGAATATATCAAGATATCATCTAAGAATACCAAGACAAACTGATCCAAATACTTTCAAAACACATTGTTCATCAAATTCATAAAAGTTGTCAATGCATTCATAAACCCAAATGGCAATATTGTGAATTCATATTTCCCTAATGATTCTTGAATATTGTATTACGAGTATCCTCTTCCCTAATCCTTAATTGATGATAACTCTATCTTAGATCTATTTTTGAGAATATGGTAGCATCCTTTAGCTGATCAAAGATGTCATGTGGTAGAGGATACTTATTTTTAATGGTTACTTTATTTAGTATTCTATAATCTATGCATAGTCTCAAGGAACCATCCTTATTTTTCATAAACAAAACCATATCACCCCAAGGTGATACATTTGGTTTGATTAGACCTTTTTCTAACAAATCTTGGAGTTATATCTTTAGTTCTTGCAACTCGATTGGGGTGATTTTGTAAGGCGTCCTTGAAATGGGCTCAACCCCTGACATTAACTCGATAGAGAAATCAAATTCCCACCAATGTGATAGTCCTAGGATATCATCAAGAAATACATCTTGAAACTCATGAAGAATTGAAAGTTTCTTGAATACTTCTTCATCTTCCTTTTCTCCAATATTCCCATTGATATTTACTACATATAGCATAACATCTCTTTTAATAGATTTCTTTAACTACATAGCTGAAAACAAGTGAGGTTGAAAAGAACCTTTCCTACTATGTACCCTAACTCTCCTTCTATCCTTGTTGGTGTACACCATCCACCTATCTAGAAAGTTGATTAAGGCTCCATGAGCCTTCAACTAGTCCATTCCTAGGATAATAATAAAAGCATGAAGAGGTACCACATACAAGTTCTATATAGTGGACCCATTAGGTAGATCTGCCTCTGTAGTACAAAAACATTGATCCATTGAGTAGGTTTTCCCAGAACCATACTCAAATTGCTATCCTTGTACCAAAAATCTATATCTTTCCAAAATATCCTCGATAATACTAGTGGAAATAAAACTATTTGTAGCTCCACTATCTATTAAAATATTTACATCTTTATCAAATAGCTTACCATTTAGTAACATCGGTGTTGCCTATCCATCTAAGTCTCAATTTTTGATAGTGGTATAAATTCAGTGCGATGACACCTCTACTTTGTGACTTGAATCTGATATTTGAGGGTACTTTTTGGTATAGTGAGGACCCCCACATATGTAGTATTTGGTCTCGGGTGCTTGGGATATCTCTTGCCTCTTCTCCCATATTTCCTCTTTTTGTGCTAATTCATTTTGCTTCAAGGGATGAGGGTTGGAACTATCCTTCTCAAATTTCTTCTTGTTTTACCTTGGATTCCCATTATTACTATTATTGAACTTTGGATTGCCTTTTTTTCTCTTATTTTGATATTTATCCTATTTCTTTTTTTTTTTATAGTTATAAGTGTTTGTATTTATAGCGGGTTTTAACAAGGATCCCAAAACCTGATTACATAAGCAATGGGCCTAGGGCATCAATCCCTTGAAACTGAACACCAAAACGAAATCCCGCCCAGCGGTAACAGTAAGCATGAAACAATCCCTCTTAGCGGGAAACAAACAAAAAGAAAGAAAGTAGTTTTGGAGATCCCGCCCAGCAAGGAGTAGCCAAAAACCACCATCGAGAAGATCTCGCCCAGCAGGAAGCATAGAAAAATCGTTACAATAAAATCCCGCCTCGCGGGAAGCAATCAAAACCACCACAAACAGTCCCGCCTAGCGGGAAGCAACAGGAAAATCTGGCCATCCGAGAACCCAGCAGAAAAGAAAGGATCCCACCTCGCGGGAAAACCGGTGGATTTGGCGGATCCCGCCCTGTGGAGAAACCATCCCGCCCATCGGGAAAGCATTCAGTTCAGCGAGAGCCATCCTGCAGGAAGCCGACAACCAGCACAGAGAGGATCCAACCCATCAGGAAGTGACCAGAGAGTTGCACCACAAGGAACCCACCCGGGAAAACAGAAGAGGATCCCAGCAGCAGGGACCAAGAATCTCATCCAAGCACAGAGCCCACCGAGGATTCACAAGAAAAAGGGGGATGCTGTCCAAACCCTAAACCGTCACCTCCACCGCATCGAGAAACGCAGGGGACCAGATCCACGTGAATAACCTGCAAAAAACCCCAGGGGGAAGCCTGAGGGAAAAAGGGAAGGGATCCCCAACCAAACAGGGATCCCTGGGAAGCACCAATCCGAAAAAACAACCAAGGAAACCCTAGCCGGCCGGGAGGGGCGCAGATAGTGGAGAAGGATCTCCCCCCAGGAGATCATCTGCAAACAACCACTCCCCGGGAGGGATGACCTAGGTTGAGCCAGAGACTGGGCAGGAACCAGGAGCCATGGGAGGGGGAGCAGGGGAGTCCCTCCCCACTCTCACTCTCCGATTCTTTGGATATTTATCCTATTTCATGAATTCTGCACTCTTTCTTTTCTTTAACTCTTGCCTTTCTAATTCTGTCAAACCTACATAGTTGAAGGACTTCTTTGTTTGAAGATTAGTTTCTTCCTACCTAGTCAAGTAATAAGATTCTTGTAGAGTTTTAAGTTTTATTAGGTTAATCACCATCTTTATACTAGGGTCTATCCCAAGAATGAACTTGTGCATCTTCAAGCATTCATTGTTCTTGTACTCTAGCACATGCTTCAAAAGTTTCACATAACTCTAGAAATACACCTCTACTGATAGTAAACCTTGTTGAAGCATAGAATTCCTCAAATTTCTCTACATAAAATTGCTCTAAAAGAAATCTTTTCTTAAAAGCCTTGTTGGCATAGAAATATATATAATGGAAAGGTTGTGCACCCACATTCAACCTTGATAAACATTGAATGATCGGGAAGCTGTGAAGGCTTCGACGATCAATCTCTGAGGAGGTCGGTTCCTTGGTGTTCTAGATAACTATTCCTAAAATATGGGGGAAAAGGGTGCTAAAAGAAGAAAAAGGAGCTAAATCTAGAACTTACAATGGTGTAGATTAAGCAACATCAAGACATATGCATATTAAGAGATTATATGAACAAACCAAGAAATTGCCTAATAGACTAGCTAGTTTGATTATCAACTATAAAACAATTAGTCATAATATTTTGTATCTAATCAAACTACGAATTCTAGAACCAATAAATGAACATGAGCATAAATTTATAATTTAGCGCAAGTACCATGAGCATTCGATAGACCTAAATTAGAAAAAGGTAGTCCTTTATACATATATGGTATGCAAATGAAATGAACCAAAAGCCAAACAATAATCCCTTTGTATTGATATAAAAAAATCTCCTTATTACATATGAATTGCAAAAGCCTAAGAGCTAACCTATTTTCCTTTTACATCTTAGTATTTATAGACTTTTTACAATGTTACAATTGTCAAAACATCATTACCTTAGAAATGGATTGTTGTTATGTCAAAAAGTCTGCCAACTTGTTGGATTGCTTGGAAATGTGGCTGCTCTAACTACTATAATGTGGTTTGTTGACATGGCTAGGATCTATGTTTTCTTGAGTCTGTGACCATATTTCTAGTTGTGTCTAGTCCCTCAATATCTACTGACCTTTTTGGCTCAGTCGCCCTATCGTCTGTATGATGGTTTATGCCGTTAAGATCCTCTAACAAGGAATCTCACCCAGTAAGCATTATGGAATAAAGTCCCATTTTTTATTGGAAAGTGACTGTTGGATATTATACATGCCTAACTCCTCCTAGAGGCAATGTCTCTTTAGCATTCTAATGACTTCTAATCACATACCAGTATTCCATCAGCTCTACCATTTGGTCAAACACTTCTCTTTGTGCCTAATATTTAGAACCTTGGTGGACTTCGATCAGGTCCAAATATTTTGGTGCCCTTTTGAGCTTTCAATATTTGGGTGAAGAAATGGCATCATGTTGGGCTCTAACTAAGCATCAACCTTTCGATGTTATCGAAACTTGGCCATTTTTGTAATCTAGCAGTCTCTAACACTAGGATAGAGATTTGGTGTTATTTCAGACTTTGACCTAGTACAAATTTTATGGTTCTCTTTAGACTTAGTTGCTTTTCACCATCTCTACATGTGTTGGACCTTTCAGACTTCATCGGGTTTTAGCTAGGTATAGATGTTCTGGTACCTTGGACACTTGGCCAATTTTTTGCATTTGAGAATGCTAGAATTATAACACCCTACTAGGTTCTGACTTGGTACAAATGTTCCAAAGACACTCCTAACTTAGCCATTTTATCTATCTCAAATGTGCTAGATATTGGAAACTCTATCAGGTTCCAACCAAGTGTATATATTTTGACATCTTCAAGAGATAGCTAATTTTTCTAGAGTTTGCCTTCTGGACGTGGGACCAAGTGCACTTCTGAGTACTCCATTCAGGTGCAACTATTCTAAACATCTTATGCCTTAGTCAATTTTTCCCTTAATAATATTCTGACATCTTGGTGAAGTTTCTCTCTTTAGGTAGCATGATGGGTCTTCATATTTATCCTGGATGTTGATCAAGTGTGGATGCTTCAATAGACTCAAAGGTTAATTTCTTTAATCCTATTTCACTTTTATTTGTTTTTTATTAAGCTTTTGGGCTTGGAATTTCAATAATTACATTTTCATTTGATCAAGACTGATGAAACCTTTGATAGTATCTAGTTTTATTTAAAAAAAGAAAAAATAAATAAATAAATAACTACTATAGCTTATCATCGGTAGATGCAAAGTACCCACAATATTGGTGACTCACAGGGGATTTACACTTTGTGTAAATGAGGAATCCAGATGGTTGATATTTTGAACTTAACACTTTCTAACAAAAGAATATGGAAGAAAGAAAAAAAATGTGGAGAGGAAAGCAGCTAGGAAAGCTACAAAATAAAGGAAGGTGAAGGACGATAGGGCAAAAGTTACTCGCACAACAAGATGGAACATAACGGTGAAGAAGAGAAGAAAGACCAGGCATATGAAATATGGAGAAAATAAGAGCAAGAACTGAGAGGATGGGAGAGGAGGAAAGGCAATAGCAGTAGGAGGGCTAAACATGCCATCAACTCAAGGAGTTAGTGACACAACTGGCCTACCAAAAAAAACCAAATAGGTAAAACAAAACAAAACAAAAACTCAAAAGGGAAGACAATATTAGGGTAACCTGATAACAAAGAGAAACATAACTACTGGATCCATGGGACAACCCCATAGAGTAGCATACTGAATCTCCTATTTCATCGAATATCCATAAATATCGTACTCCCATAAACATAATCCACATTTGCTAGTAGTTTCTTATAAAATAGATATATTACCATGTATAATTGCCATCCTTGGAGATTTTCCTCTTTTTGCGTAGTTCAACAAGAACTTGTTCTGCAAATCATATTTGGCCACAATATATTTCAACTATTCTCTTGAATTCATAATCATTTCAGCAATACTTCATTTGTGTGATGCATGCAATCTTTATATAGAATTCTAGGGGATAATTATGCCACTTGGCATGTGCAAAAATTGTCTTTGGATTGTGCAATTTTTTTCAAAAATATTTATCTTGATGTGAATTGTCCTTAGACATTGTTTTTATGTCAACCTGAAATCCTTCTTTTTTGGCTGACATCATCCCTTTATATGGCATGGTGCATCACTGAGCTCGCACAAGTGGTGATAGTCTTGTTTTAAACTACTGCAAACTTTGAGGTGCATATCTTGCAATTCTATACTATTCTACCTTTTTTCCATTGGGCTACAAAGTCAAACACAAAACATCGGGAGGGGAGGAAAAATAGGAAGAGGGGAAGAAAGTGTTAAGGCAAAAATTGGGGATGACCTACGAAACTCAATATTCCATAATTTTTGTGACTTTTAAATAACATCATGATCCATTATTTATATGTACAGGGTGATGCAATATATTACATATATTTGTGATCACCATATCAACTCATGTACTTGCTACCTATTTACACAAAATTGTATTATGTGTGTCACACCTAATTCAGGATACATCATGCATACTATCCTATGAATCTGCAATATCCTGATCAAATGATATTAAAATTGAGCCTTTCTTTGTACTCAATTTTCCCCAAATTGCGTTTACTATCATACACAGTCATGTTGCAGTCTAAAATTGATCCATGCTCTAGAAGACCTAAATTCTAGTTTGTGACATCTTGCCAAGCTGCTTCACTACTATTCTATGGTGACACAATATTTCCATTTTGACCATCATTGATATGAGGCTAGTTTTAAAAACTTACATAGCATGGCAATTCAAAGTTACTCATTAGAACCGTCAAAAAACAATAACCTAAATTTGGCCCCGATTGGTCATAATTCTTTAGGATTTAGACAAACCTAGATGGGGCTCAACATGTGAAAACCACCAACATTCATTTGCATGGGTAGACAATGCTGATCCAACTTCAACTCTATCTATGGGTTTCATCTTCTCATATTCATTTGTATCATCCATATTATTGCTTGACAGTAGAGTAAGACAGTTCCTATCAAGTTGACGACTATGGATCAACCCTGCTATAGAATTATCAAATTTTATTCTTTTTTTATCATTTGTGCAAGGTCCTTCCAATGAGTTGCACCCATAAAGCATACACAATGCCCAAGCATGATTGTAGGTTTTCATCTAATCCAGTGAAATGTTTGGGACCTCTTCTTTGGATGAAATAAATTTGTCTATCCGAAAGCTATGTAAGCCATCAAGGAAATGAGTAGCTAGCTATGCTGTTCATCCGATCGAAGGGCTATCAAATCCAAAAAACTGAGTGCATGATAGTGATAAAAAATATATTTATGGTTGACTATGTTGAGGATGATATAAATGTGTTACCCATCTACAAGGTACCATTAACTTTGTTTTATTTCAATCAAACGTGTCACTTTCATCACCCTGAACCTGCCACATTTTAAATCGCACAACCAAACACCAGTGAAGCTAATGTTTGACCACTATCTCCTACCTGGATGATCATCTCGTGACTATGGAGGGATCCAAAATATTCTATATTTTGAATATGTTGCGTAGATAGATATGTCAAAATCATCTTAACAGTGTAAATTGTGGATGATAAATATTTGGAGGGGCTTCACATTATTGTGATAGAATGAGACGTATGCCAGACTGCTGGCCTCGATGATATTGTGATTTCAATGGAAAATATAATTATTCCCATGTTATACCAGATCATCCAACTATGAGACCACATGTATTGCACCAGTGAAGCCAGTCCTAGATCTATCAATCGTGTAATCCTTCCCATTTGCAATGTTGTCATTCTCAAATGTGTGAATCAAACTCTCATGTGATCCCATATATAAAATTTTCAACCAATATTGGAGATAAACTTTCCAATATATTTGTTTTTGAAATTCTTCCACTCCACCATGGTTGTCATTTGAACACGATATTCTAGGCCATCTGAGCATTGTTGCATTTGTCATAGTATCAAACAAAAATAAGTGCAATCAACTCATCGGATCGCTTGCAATCTTCACAGGCTAAAGCTTCCTTATCGTTTCATTTATTTGTATCTTACCTATGGATTTCTCATGGCTACCACTTTCAAATATTAGAAAATATGGCTATCTATGCACACACAATTGTAGTGCATGAAGTCATGGTCAAATATGCAAAAGAATCCAAACTAAGATAAACTTAATCCCACACGCATTCGTGGGTAGCACAAAATAAATATTATCATTGTGAATCCACTTCACAATGTTTGACAAGTTATTCACTTAATAGATCCCCTTGTGGACTTAATTCAAATCCACCTCAGGAACCATGCCTCACATCAGAGTCTGGTGGTTGGCCTCGCTTCTGATTGACCTAATTGGGACTGGTCTTGAAGATCATTCCAACAATTTTATAACCTGCCAAAAATAATATCACATGAATTAAACTACAATAAATGGCAATCCATTTTATAATCACCTTTATTATTATACATGTTTTTATTTTCATATATATATAGTTATTTATTTATTATTATTTTATTTATTATTATTTTTTTATTTTGTTTTATCTCTTTTTTTTAATTTAAATGTGGTTTAATTCAAACATTTGAATTGATTTAATTTCAAAATATTAACAATTAACCCAACATTTTATAAACCTAACCAACACACTAGACATTTTGAAAGGAACTGAAAGGGGCCCTAACCATCCTCCAAATATTAGAGAAACAAGAATTATTCATCAATATCTAGAGAATATGGGGGTAGACAACTTCAAGGTAGATAGCTTCAAATGAAAACAAACAAACCATTTGCCTTTGCTCAATGTGTGAAATGTGATTCATTTTACATTCTTGAAACAATTCAGATTTTGTCACTTGTTTTACATTTAGGCTATAGAATGTCACTCATTAAAAATGGACCTTTACATTGCTCCACTGCTAGCCAAGCATCTATAGCCCCAATAGAGATTATATGAATCACCCAAGCATTAGATTAATTTTACAATTATTTATTTTCTTTTATTTTTTCTAGACATTGTTCCACTTCTAGTCAAGCGTTTATAGCCCTGGTGAAGATTATCTAAACATTTTTATTGATTTGACTTTTCTTTCCTTTTTTATTTTATCAAGCATTGTATTGCTTTGCAAAATTTACCTGCCACCTGGGTTAGAGACCACTTAAGGCTAAAGATGGATTGTATTAGATTTTTGCCTTAATTTGCAAACCAAAATGAATTTATCCTTCAAGATTTCAAATAATACCCCTTTAATATATGAGTTACATGTGGAGCTTCAATGAAATGTTTCATTGTTACACCATACACCATCATAGTCCAAAATCTAAGAATGATTACTAGACAATTCCATTTCCTTTTCCTCAATTCCACCTGATTCCAAACTAGGTAATCCAACCTACATGACAAAGAAACACTATCAAAAAAGAAACCAGGAGTTAGTAGCTATCACCAAACACAACCTAAATTAGAGAGACAAACCCAAAAGTGCACTTGAAAATAAACCAAAACCTAGCCTAATGTGATCTGACTAGTAAACAAATAACAAAATCACACAAAATAAAATATTATGGACAAAAAATGCCACACAAAGAACATGCTAAATGCAAAAGCATGAAAACCAAAAAAATATATACAATAATATATAATCATGGTACAAATGATACAAGAACTCGACTGCTTCATGGATGAAAGTAATGCTTAAGAAACTACCCATTAACTAGAAAATGAATATCATCTCCACTCAAGGTTTTCAGTCAAAAAGTGTTTTCACCAAGAATTTCAGAAACTTGATAAGGACCAATCCAAAGATATTCAAATTTATCATGCTCAACCTTTTTCTCATGTGCCTTATCCCAAAGCAAAACCAAATAAAAAATCCTAAAATATTTAATATTAGCCTGTTTATCAAACCATATTTTAATAATGTCCTTATATTTACTAAAGTGAAGCAATAAATCCTCTCATTTTTCATCTATATGCATGAGGTAACTAATATGATCTTCAATTTTATCATCCGTTTTGATATATTCTTTCATGAATTGAAAAATTTGTAATTTAATATTAGAGGGAAAAATTGGATCTTGACCATACACTAAATGTTAAGGTGATGTATCTATGGATTCCTTAATTATTATTCTATCTACCCATAATGCAAACTTCAATTTATTATGTCAATCTCGAGGATTATGTTCAAGAAATTTCTTGATACTTGACAACACGTTTTTATTAGATGATTCAGCTAAGCCATTACCTTGTGGGTAATAATTAGAAGAATATTTGATGCTCACCTTGTTATTGTATGCCCATTCTACAAAACAAAGTGAGATAAAAGCATGACCATTATCACAAAAAATTGAATATGTCATTCCAAACCTAGTGATAATGCGTTCTTCCAAAAAATTTAATAACAACATTAGTGGTACAATTTCTGGTGGGGATAACTTTCGTCCATCTAGTACAATAATAAAAAGTAGTAAGAGTGAACTTATGAGAAGCTAAATAATTAGGGTTTATGACCCCTACAAAATCTAAGCCCCATTGAGCAAAAGATCTCATCTCAACTACAGGTTGTAATGGCATAGGTGTCTATCTCTCTCTATTGGCAGTAATATGATAAATATGGTAATAAGACACATGGGAATGGACATACCTGAAGATGTGTGACCAATAGTGTAGCACAGGGGTGAAGTATTCATGGTGGGGAGGTGGTTCTCAAGTGCCTAGAGTGATCTAATTAATGTCCTTGATTGATTGTCCAAATCATACAATCGTACAATCTTCACAACAAGCAATATGCGACCACAAAACAACTTGTACGAACCTCAAATCGTACCACTGTATGATCCCAAATCATACGATGATAGGGCTTGTATGATTTTACACCCAACCAATATTTTAGATTAGGTTTTGCAAGATTTCGTACACAGTTTTGTAACCGGATTGTTCAATTTACCAATATTGCCAAATCAAATAAGTTTTCCTCAATCGCATAAACTACCAAATTGGGTAAATTCCTTGTGTACAATTTGTAGCACGTCTGGTGTATGATTTGTACGAAATGAAAGTTCAAAAATATGCCAAATTGGACACTCTTCTATACCAATCTCTCTCATATAAGTTTTGGAAAGTTTTGAAATGGTAATTAATCCATTTCTACCAACATGCAAGTTCTATCATCAGGGTTTGAGAGAGTTATCTCCAATGGAAATCTCCAAAAATCATACAAAAATATTCAAGACATATTTCTTAATATTATCTACCTCATAAATCAATTATAGGGCTCACACCAGTGTTGGTTCAATTCCATCCTTCATAGCAATGCATTAATCATCAACCATAACATAAAGAAGTAACATGCAACAAAGATAAACTGCAAAACATTACTCCATCATTCTAGGATCATACAGTATGTGAGAAAAGACTATGAATTGAGGTTATTATTCATTACTTGTCAATAGTGCAATACAATCACTAAAAGGTACTCAACAATCATAGATATGCATTCAATACTTCATACTATTCAGACCAGATCATAACCAAAACTAACCAGCATTAACCAGACCATCAAAAATGAAAAGGGGGTCTTATATAACATTTCCCAAGCCATTCCCAAGTGGTTCCTAAGGCAATTCATTATTCACAACTACCCATGCATAACGGAATGCATAATTATACCTTTTACTAAGTCTAAACACATGATTTATCAAATTCATGTGCAATTACAACTCAAATTGCATTTCCCTTGCATTTCATTGCACTTTGTATGGTTTATCCTCTAGTTTGTATGGTTTACCTCCTGCTTGTATGGTTTGCTCCTGCTTGTACAATTTACCAAAACTATTAAAATTTTCAAAACTAGGCAAATCCTCTTTTCACTTATTCTTCTTCTAGGAGGTGGATTTGCTGCCTACATCTGCCCTCCCCTTTACTTTGGTCGATGTCCTCACCGACTCGTATTTTTATTTTAGTTGAGCCTCATAATATCTAACTACAACTTCCAGGTCTTCCACATGGGTGCGAAGAATTGCACGTTGATTCTGCAACTTGGTTGTGTAGTTGCTCATTTCTACTACTTTCATACCATGTTGGTTGGTTGTCTCTTCGGTAGTCTTTAGGTGTTACCTCAATTGTTATTCGTGCTCAGTAGCACTCTTCTTAAGCTTCTCCTACAAATGTGCTTCTATTCGAGCTGCTACTTCTAACTCTTCATTCTTATCTACAATGGTCTTCATATGGTGATTAATATCAGCCTCCAAAGCACGAACCATCTCCTCCTTAGCATTCAATTGTGCTTGCTTATCCAGGACCATATCATTATATCATTTATTATCCTGTGTGAGCTCTTCTATCTTCTTATCCTGCATTGCCAGTTTCTCATATTTCATGGCCAACTGTGTTCTCAGTTGTTCATCCTTTTCCTGCAACTATTCTTATTTTGCTCTTAGTTGAGCTTCCAACTCCTTGATCCTATCTTCTACCATTTGTGAGACTTGTCACTTCTCCTCTTCAAGCGAACTAATTTTGGCCTCAAAACCACTCCTGTTACTTAGCATTTCTTCTTCTAATTTCTTTAACTTATCTTCTACTGTAGCCTTACTCTTCTATAATTCTTCCTCCATTGCAACCATTTCCTTTCGAGTGGCCTCTATCTCTTCTTTCTGAGCTTTCTTGAGCTGATAGATCTACTCCAATCCTATGCTCAACCACTGTATCCAATGTGTTAGGAAGTTCAAATTCCTCATAGTGATTGCCAAACTTGAGGTGATCATCTTATATTCCAACTATATTGTGTTCAAGGGACAAGTCAGATAATTGGCTCTATCCAGGTACAACCTTGGATGTTGCCTGTAATTGGTTCTCACTCCGTTTGGTAAGTCATATCTTCCTAACATCATTGTTACCTCTTCCCTGGGTAACTTCCATGGGTGTTGTACATGAATATCCACAATTTTCCTTGTATGCTCCTCACTGCTCACCCATTATGTTATATTTTCCAACTCTATAAACACTTGTTCTTCCCATAGCTTCAACTCTCCCACGCATCCAATACAAAACTATAGTTTTGTGCTAGCCATGGCATTACCTACCTGAGAGAAGAAATCGTCCACTTGATCTTCTACCCTTTTTGCATCCTCCTCTATTTCAATCTTTGAGAACTACGGTACCTCCAAGAGGTAACTTGTTTGCATCCTCCGTAGTTCTTCCTCTATAGGATTTTGTTCTTCCTCTTCTTCCAAGTGGTGACTAGAGCTTCCCCCAAGCTCCATTAGTGCTCTCTATGTGTTTATATTTTCCTGTGGTGGATTCTATCCTATAGTCCTCTCCACCTCCACATCTTCTTCAATATAAAAAATCTCAGGATGAGATTGTTATTGCCCTGTAGATTCCTAGACTTCCTTTTGCTTAGTTAAGTCCACCTGTTATTCTTCTATCACCTGCTCTTCTTCCTGATTCTACTGGGTTTCCATTGTTATGATTTTAACAATAGGATCTTCCTATTCCTGTGATGCATTCATATCCTGTGCATCACTCTTATCATTTTGATTCGTGCTTTCTCCCATCATGAATCTGAAGTGAGGCTTCTTCTTTTTTCTTGACTCATCTTCACAAGCTTCCACTACCGCCTTGGATTTCTCTTTTTTCTCTTGAATAGTGGCTACCACTTCTTGTGCTATTTGCCTCACTTTTGTATAATAAAAAATCCAAAATTTTAGAATTTTTATGCTAGAAATTTTTTGGGGATTCCACCATCTCTTTTGCTTCTGCCCAATTCTAATCTAACAAATCTAGCTTCTATGAGTTGGACTATTCTTCTTCTTGCTAATTCTTCTATACAAGCTTAGCTTGTTTTTTTGGAATAGGATTATTTACCATTCTTTCCCATTGTCTTCTTGTTCTTACTCATACTGGGCTGGATTACCTCCCCACAAGTTCCTCTCTTTTCTAACCTGAAGGCTACTCTTGCTATTATTGCTAAAGTGATTGTTGTTCCAGTTTAGGTTGCAACTGTCTAGGATTTTTCCTTCGATGATGTACCTCCTCCTACGAAGAAGTATCCTCATGCATTATAGTGGCCTATTGCAAATCTGGAGTCTCCTTATGAATTGGTATAGACTTTTCCCAGATCAAAATGGTTTGCTTACGTGCATCAATATTCTTAGATTTTGTCAAACCTAGAAAGTGGATTCCCACCTTTGCAACAACATTCAATAACAATACAATAGCATGGAAAGTCATCCCAAAATTCTTAGGCCTCTTTGTCAGCACGTCATGCATCTTTTTATCCAGATAGGTACCCCAATCATATCGGATTCCTTTGGTGATACCTTCCACATATTGAGCCATCCATATTGGCATATTTGTGGCTTGTGTTTCCCCTAACAATCGAGCCATCACAATATTCATGGTAGATGGCCAATATTTCCCTATCGATTTATTATGTTTGATTTCTTGAGTTCCTGCACCCGAGATATTCACTTCGATTTATGATTTCACATTGGTAAGTGAAGTGATGATGCTATGTGTCTCAATCGGATCAAGAAACTTCTTAACTACCTCAATGCCATATTATGGTAACCCAAATGTTTTCCTAAATACCTTTGCTATGAATTCTATCTTCACCGACCGCTTGCCCATATTGACATAGGCAAGTCTGCTTGCAAGATCATATGCATGAACCATCTGCAATAGATAATTATAGAAGAAGATCTTCTGGTGTGGTGGCACTTATGTTATTATAGCTACACCAGCCTTCTCAAACTCTTTTCTCCATGGGTGGTTCTTGTTTTCTTCGTTGCTCCACCACTTCCTGCATGTATCTCCTCCATGTTGTATGAATGATATCCTTGTTATTTCAACTTGGTTCTCCTCAGGTTCACTACTCAGATCCTCCTCTAGATCTGGGTAATGGAATTCACTATGCAACTCCCTCCTCAAGATTCTTTCCTATGCCATTTCCTCCTCTTAGAACCTTGGTGGTGTCCTTCTCTATTCAGTCCTCCAATACCTCTACCCTCTCCATGGCTTGTATCCTCCTATTCTTCAAGGATGAGTACCACATCAATCGTAGGACTAAAATTTTTACCCTTGGTATTATCATAGATGTGAATCTCTCTCGTGTAGGGGTCCTGGTGACCATTCCACTTTGTTGGCTACAATTCTTCTTAACCGGTATCCAAAATCTTCGATTAAAATCATTTTCCCACCATTCCTTCGGTTAGCTTGCTATTTGGACATCACCTATTATGCAATCATAAGTTCCCTAAAAATCATACAGTGCTACTGTAAATCATACAATACACCCTCCAACTTGTTCATGTATGGTTTTTAGTTCAATAACCACCTCTAGATCGTACAATCTCTTCAACTGCTTCAAACCACTCAACCTATTGCAGATCATACATCTGATGCACCAAAATATACAAGGGCCATACCAATCAATACAATGTCCTTGTCTACCTGCTCTTATTTATCAAATCTATATAATTTCATACGATTTGATCAAAAAGCTTAAATCAACCTCCAAATCATACAACACATCCTTTGAAACCCTTGTTCACCTGAAACTCATGTTTTTCACTTCTTTTCCATGATTTCTCATCGACCCAGTTGTCGAAATGTCTCGATCTATCTTTTAGTGCAATTTTAGGACAATTCTACATTTTTTCATTACTTAATGTAATTTCCCCTTAAAATGAATATTTCTACCTGTAATGTAGGGTTGTACAGTCTTCTCCTTTCTTTATTATGCCTTCTCTAGTTTTTTTTATCACTTTCTCTCTGATTAGGGCTCATAATTTCCTTTTCCTTGTAATTTATTTACTCTTGCTCCAATCCACAATTTCTTCAAACCTGGTGTACATTTTCCACAATCTGGTTCTTTCTTGGATGCCTTCTACTACAAACCCTCACTTTCCTTTAGCTAAAATTCAAAATCTACTTTTAATGGAGTCGAAACCCTTGCTTTTATCTTTCGGTTCGATTTTATTGAATGCAAAAAGTCTCCTTGGTGCAAATTTAGAAATGGGTCATGCAATATTGTGGTTCACTTGATGAATTTCAATGCCCATGCAGTAGATTTCATCCAGTTGCATACTTTTCACCTTTGTTCACCTAAAAATTTTGAATTCCTCCTTGTATGATTTGCAAATTTACTAAAATTATCCCTTTATTTAAATTGCTATCAAACCCTAACCACTCAAATTTTTAAAATTGCACCACTTTACCCTCTTGCATGTCTTTTTGTCTTCCTTTGCTCGGATGATTGACAACTCATCGCTTTTCCCATGTGATTTTATCTTTTTCCCACTCTTTTTCGACAACTCATCATTCCACTCATGCGAACATTAAATGCGACGATTAAAAATCATACAATTGCTCCTAAAATCATACACTGTACGATCTAAATCATACAACATGCTTCCTTGTATAATTTTGCTTGTACTTTTTTCCATTTTTACTTGTACGATCTCCCACTTATGATTTTTCAAATTTAAAATTGATTTGTATGATTTGTTACTTAGAGAAAATTTTCTATTTTCTCTCTCTTGAAGAGGTCATCATTTTCGGTTTTCAACCCACTTCCTTCTTAATTGCATCCCAAGGGATTTTCACAACTAAGGCATTTTATTTTTTTCTTTTTCTTTTTCTTTTTTTCATTTCCTAACCTATTTACACTTTTTACCGTTGTGGAAATCGCATAGTGACATTCACTTGCATGATCCCATATGATTCTTCTCTTGGAGGTTTGACCGTGATATTATGAGTGATTGTGTCCTCTGATTCCACTTTCTCTCTAGGGCAATTCATATCCACTTGTGATGTTACCAAGTTCCCTAGCCTTCCACTACCATGTGTACAATTTGGGATTGTGCAATTGCAAGCTGGAGTATCTTCACCTGGTGTCCCTTCCTCTTGTCGTATAGGTGATTGATCCCTTGGTAGTGGTGTCTTGACTACTATACTATCATTTGAATGAATTCTATGCCTATCTTCTTGGATCAGTTTTATCTCCAAAATTGGTGATTGGATCCTTTGTTGTCCCTGGTTTCTTTTATCTATAAAATACACTCTTCCTCTACCAACAAGGCCTCTCCCTCGTGAGTGTCTTCCCCATCATATTCCTCTTGACATCGGGCTTCTTTGTGCTAGTGGTGATTCCTCCCTTTCTTGGAGTAATCCTCTACCACCTACCACTCTTTGAGGTCCTCATCAAATTAGGGGTGGTCATCCCAATGGATACTACCTTGTAGGATTTGGTAAGATCCCTCTTATCCTTGGTATACCTTATAGATTCCTTGTCCAATTCATACATGCTAAGGGTGCATCTCTCAGCCATCTAGGAGTAGGGGATAAAAATCTTCATCGTCCTCTTCCTCCTCTAAATGTAACATCACCTTGAATTCATTCATTCCATGGTCGAATACCTACTCCCCTTCTGGTATGAAGCCTTAGGGATCCTTGTTGATTCCTTTATCTTGTTGCTTGGTTATCAGGAGTTATCTCTACCAACTCAATGTTGGCTAGTGGACTTCTACTTCATCTTACACTTGGTGACAATTGTTGTAGTGCTCTAATTCTATGATCTACACGTACTAAGCAATGTCTTCATATTATTTCCTCAAAGAATATTTGTGGAGATGAGGTTGCCAGGATCTCTCTATATGCATCAAAAAAATCTATCTTAGAACTTGAGTCATTCTGATTATCTTCTCTTTGTTTTGACCAATCCATTGGTAAATTCATCAATCTCTCCAATATCCTTACTTCTCTCCTTTGTCTTCTTAATTTTTGATAGGCTATTGTATATGCTTGAGGATCAAGGTTGGTTTGATTCTCCTGTGATCTCCCTAGTTGTCGATGTGTTGTTGTACATGCTAGGGGATCACGATCATCCTAAGGATTTTGGGGTCTCCTCGAGCAATCGTCATCATCACTAATTTCTAAGCTAGGTTCCCTTATGAGCCAAGATATTCCTTCATCACTAGATTCACTCAATTCCACATGTGCATTACCTTATGATTCAGGTGATGTGGTTGCTTCCTCAATATCTCACCCAAGCATCTCTAGATCTTCATTTGTCATTGGCAGATCACTTGGTGGTACTTGTGAACTTGTGCTTGCACCATAATTTCTTATACCACTCCTTGGAGTTATCCCCTCATTGTACTTAGCTTCCCCTTCTAGTTCTTGTAGCCTAGTTGTTCTTTGTTCATCCAATATTTGTATTGTACTATCCAATTCCTGGATGGTTTGTTTCCTCAACCTTACATTATGACCTTGTAGCGTTTGATATTCCTCCTAAAATTGTTGGGTTTATAGTCGCATTCTCTACTGTAATAGCCCTATTTGATCTAATGGATTAATTCTATCCAATTATTCATAGATGATCTCATTCCTATTCTCTTATGGAACTTCCATTTCAAAAGTGTCCACTCTATCTTCATATCGTATTGTTAACCATATCCTTCTTTGCCCTTCTACTTGTTGGGGTAGTTCTCTATGCTCCACCCGGGGATACATCATGTTCCTATTTACTTGGGGTGCTTATTCTTTCCTTCCCCTATTTTTGGGTAATAGTACTATCTCCTAATATCCTCTTTCATTTGGAGGAATCCACTCTTCATCTTCCTCTATTACTTGTTCAATCCCATTCGCAAATATAACATGCACCCGCGATCTTCTTCTTTCTCTGGGTCGAGGTGCCAACTCCTATTGTTCTATAGTTGGTCTTGTCTCCTCTTCTTATAAAAATAAGTGTGTGAGTCTTGTGTTAAGCTATTTCTAAGTTGGATCTTGCTCACCTTGAGTTCCTCATTGAGCTTATGCTCATCTTCTTCATTCAATCTCTTCTTAAGAAATGAATAAGCATTGTACTTTGTAAGGCTTCAAATTTGAGCCATTCATGGTGTCAAGTACCTTAGTACCATTCAAGTTTTGCAACTTGACTGCTCCATTATTCATTACTTCTACCACTTTGTAGGGACCAAGCCATAAAGTCTTCAACTTACCGGGCTTGATTTCCCGCTTTCCATTAAACTTTAGAACCAAGTCTCCCAAACTAAGTTCTAGTTTCCTCAAGTGTTTGTCATGCCATAGTTTCCTTCTTTTCTAAGCTACCTCAATTTCCCATTGTGCCATGACTCTTATTTCATCCAAGTGTTGTCAGTCACTCTTCCAAACTTTCTTGATCACCCAAGCGATGCTCCATCGCGACTCTCAAACTTGGTATCAAAAATTTTACTGGAACCACTACCTCTTGTCCATACATTAGCTAGAAAGATGTATACTTTGTTGTCGGTTTAAAATTTTTTCTATATGCCCACAAAATAGATGGTAACATTTCCTCCCAATCTGCTCCTTCTATTCCATAGGTTTTATACAAAGTAGATACTAGGACTTTGTTTGTTGCTTCCACCTACCCATTCACTCTAGGATAGTACGAACTAGATAATGAATGCAAAATCCTAAATTTAGTTGTCAGTGTCTTGATGATTTCATTGATAAAGTGTCCTCCTTAGTCACTAGTTATCTATAGTAGAATGCCAAATCTTGTAATTACCTGCTCGTACAAGAATCTTATTGTACTTTTGATTGAGTTCTCAAGTAATACTCTCGCTTCGATCCACTTTTTCAAGTACTCTATTGCTACCACAATGTACCTGCACTTCTTTCTTTGAGATGTTTTCAATGGTTTGACGAAGTCCAATCCCTATATTTAAAATAGTTCCTAGGGTTGTGATGGATGCAATGGCATAAAGTCCCTCTTTACTAGATTCCCTATCCTTTGACAAGTATCGCATGCTTTTATATATTATTTTGCATCATTATACAATGTGGCCCACCATAATATTGCTAGTAATATTTTTCTAGCAGTTGCATCTAGTCCCATGTGTCCTCCTACTAAGCGTTCACGAGCCTCTTTCAATGCTACTTTAACTTCTTCCTCCATAATGCATATTTGTAAGATACCATCAATTCCCATATTAGACAGCAAACCTGCTATCAATTGTAAAGGTGCTAACTTCATAATCACTTTATTTTCTTGGTTTCCATCATTTCTTGTGGTAACTCTCCTATGGATAGATACTAGCCAATCAACTTGTACCATGATGGAAAAACATTGATGGAAAATAACTACGCATCTAGGAATTCATTCAGAACCCCTATTCCTGTAGGCTCTCATGGTCATATCTAAGACAACTGGTATACAATTACATGCTTCTTACAAAGTCTTACTACTACTCAAAATACAGACTCCTATAGTAGTATGAGCCACCTACTGACCTGTACTTGTATCATTGGTTTGTTTATCAAGTACAGCAGAGCCTGGTGATCTAAATAAAAGCAAAGGGATTTTCCAGTAGGTAATGCCTAAACTTTTAGACTGCATATACCATTCCCAAGGCTTCTATTTCTATTATACTGTAGTTTCTCTCCACCATTTACAATAGGCGACTATTGGTCATCAAATCCGCACAGGAAAGGAATTTTGGTGGGTTTGCACGCCCTGGACCTGCGACCAACATTGAAAGGCCGAAGGGAAGAGATGCCCATCGTGCCAATCTCTAGAGAAGGCCAGCTCCTATACTAATCTACTTTTGGGGTTGGAGATAAGAGTGCAGGAAAGAGATAAAAGGAGTTCGGGTTAGAGAAAGAAATAAAAAGGGATAAGGGTTAGAGATTGATGATTCAAGGTGGGGAAGAACAGGAAGCATGATCACTCACTAATAACTTGAATAGCAGCAAAGAACACCAAGAATAGATGAAAGAAACATAGTGCCGACCTTCCTATGTATCCTCTGGATGGGTTCGCAGGGTTCTCCTCTCTCGCTGGAATTTAGGGTTCAGAGTAACAGCAATTAAGATGAGGGAATAACAAAAACCTTGATCCACCAGGCAGCATAAAAGAAAGCAACAAATACATTTTTCTCTCCTATGTATCCTTCAGGGTGAATTTCAGGGTACAGTCCCCAATCGCACATCGGATTCAGGATTCAAAGTCTCAGTATACGAATGCAGACAGACAAAAGAATTAAGCATAGAAGGCAGCATAAAAGAGAGAAATGGAGCACAAAAGATCTTTAGTATTAGACGCAGGACATCAAGTTACAACAGCTTTCTAGCAAAAAGTTCCCCCCTTTTACATTGCAAAGCCTAGGTTTTTATAGAGGACCCGACCCTCTAAATCATTATTACAAAACAATGGAGTACGCCCTCAGGCCCTGAGAAATCGATGCCTCACTGCTGCTGCGAATGATCCCTCAAATCGGTTACCAAAATTGGCAATGGCAATCGAGTAAACCAGGGAAATATGCAATAAATGAGCCACCTGGGTGTCCTCGAATTGCATGTGTGGTGCTCGAGTGGTGGCCATGCTTGCCAGGCCCTCCTTCTTAGACTGATACTTCGCATCCAATTGCCAAAAATGAGCAGCGGGCTTATCGGGCAAGAAAATATGCATTTATGAGGCTCTCTGACTACCTTGGGAAATGCCCAACTTGGGAAGCATTCCTAGAAAGCACCTCATTGATTTCTGCTTCACAAAATTACTTCGGGGGCATGGAGTGCCAAAGCCGATCTTTTTCTATCCTTTGCTACTTCGAGGCCAAGACCGCTTCGCTGACGGGTCGAGAAAAACGCTTCGGGCCGATCTTCTTTTGAAAAGGCAGTTTGGGGGAGTTTCGGCCTAAACATTTTCTCGACTTGCAATGCTTCGGGAGAAATCTTTCTGAAGTGGATTTTAGAAATACTTCGGTCCCGAAGTATTTTCTTTGCCTTAGACAATTTGGGCTATCTTTTCTCCTTCGACGAAGTTGTTTGGATGCCGCTTCGCAAAACTTTCACCCGAAGTGGCTGTCAAAAATGTTTCGGGTACGAAGCGTTATATTTGTATCTTCGGCCAACTTCTCGCTCGAAGTGATGATTGGAAGCGCTTCAGGACCGAAGTTCTTTTATTTTCATTTTGTCCACCAGGGGGCGATAGGAAATCAAAATTGCTATAACTTATAAACAAAGAAAATTTTCAAAACAAATATCATACAAAGTTTTTAATTTTTTTGCCCCTTGGTGGAATGTGACAATATTTTCAACATTCTTGGTGGCTCGCAGGGCAATGAGCTCGTCTCGGTGGTAGAATCCTCAGATTTCATCCATTGGGCCAGAGTTACCTCCAGACCCTTCTCCTTGTTCCTTTTCTGGGGATGCTTCCACAGCTTGTCCCTCTTCTTCCTCTTTTCCTGCTTCTGCTTCTTCCTCTCCTGTCGCCATTGCTTCTGCTATGTCTTCAGCCATTGGCAATGGGTCCAGGCGAATGCGGATGTTTCTTAAGGTTTGAAAAATCTGATACCAGACCTTTTTCGTGAACAGCTCCTAATCTCCCAGATATTTGACCAAGGTGCAAAACCTATCGATCTGCCCGATTTTTGCATGTTGGGACCTGGTATACAGATCGTTTAGGGAAGTGGCAATTCTACAGTATTTTAGTATGTAATCAGCAACCTACTTCTCTGTTATAGGTTTGGCCCACTCGTCTATCTTCGAGACATTGTATTCAAACTGCTGCCACTTCGGCATGATTTCTTCCTTGGCTAAGGGCTTTCCATAATCATCCGTGAAGCTCGAGAAGCCTAGGGAGAAAAGGTATTCGAAGTAGCCCATTGACGTGTGCCTCTCACTTTTGAATGCATCTAGTAGGATTTTTGCCTTTTGAGCCTTCTTGGCTATGGAGAAAAAGGTGCGAACTGTGTCCTGGGCTATTGACCAATCCCTTGTTTTTCGACTCATTACTGCGAGCTTCAAATATTGATACCCTGCATCTTGGACCTTCAAGGCCAGCTTGAGTCAGGCTCTGACATTCTGAATGACTTCTTTGATGATTGGTCCTCCTTCGACGGTAGCAACCTGGGCTTCTACAGTGTAAACTAAAATTGAAAGGGCACTAACAGCCTGAGACCTAAAATTCTTGAGCAGACATGAGCGAATCTTGCTCCTGTCAAATAGCCCTAGGCCTTCCTTCTCGTGCAGCTGGATCTGAGCTTGCAAGATCCTAATTTCAAGCTCCTTGACCCTCAAATCATTTTTGATCTGCCTTTGTACCTGATTCTTAGCTGTGCATTCTAGCTATGCTATCTACAGCTTTAGGGCATGTGCTTCTTTTCGCATCAGCTTGCACTGCCCCTCAGCCTCTACCAATTTGGAGCGAGTCCTTGCTAGCTCCTCCTCTAGCTTTATGTTAGTACTCTCAGCTTCGAACCTGTGCTTGTTGGCAATGTTGGCATGCGCCTTGAAGGTCTCGATTCCAATGTGCATAGAGGTGGACTCCTCGTCCACGTTCAGATGCTCCAAGTTCTTTTCTTTATCTTGATATTCATAGTCCACTGGAGTCATTTCATCCAGGGGCTTCTGGACTTTGGGTATCTTCTTTACTTTATACACCTTTCTTGCCTCAAAGTCAAAGACAACACATTTCTCAACTTGAGCGAGCGAATGCCTTCTTTTCTTTCTTGCCTCTTTCAACATTCTCTGTGTTCTATTGAGCTTGGAGGAGTTTTTTTGGCCAAGGGGGACTCCCGTATTGAGGATAGCTCAGAGTCGAATGCGGTTGGGTCTAAAGCTAAGGGATTGAACAAATATAGGGAGTTGAAAGGGATAGCCTCACTTGAAGGTTCGACAATAGGGGTGACAGGGGCTTCAGCGAGTGGGAACACATTATGTACAATGGAGGAATGAGTCTCAAGGTTCAGTACTGGACTATTAGCTTTACCCTGATTGATGATCAGAGGATTGGCGGTGTGGCTAGGCAAAGTAACTTCGGTAGGTTTGACCTGGCAAAAATACTTGGGGGGAGTGGTTAGAGACACGATGCAAAGAGGTGACTGACCTTGTAGAGGTAGGGCAGATGGGTGAAAGCTTTCGACCAGGGCTGGGGTGGACTTACGAGCAACCAGAGCATAGGATGAAGAAAATGTACCTGCATGCCCTCCTGGCAAAGCGGTTATGGCAATCTCCTGAGTGATTGGCGTTTGTTCCTTCTGGGCCTTGGTACTCTCGATTTCCATGACCTCCATGAGTTCCTTCATGTCGATGACATCTACGTCTGGGATTGCTTCGGCACTTGGTGGAGTTCCTTCATCATTTACTTTGGCCAAAATCGATATTGATCTTTCGATAGGGGCGCTCGGCATGCCTGTACATGGTTGTTTTGGGAAGTTCAAGGGTGCCTGGGTAGGTTCTCGCTCCTTTCTTTTCCTCCTCTCGAGGGGTTGCTCTGATTCCTCTATTGCTATCTTGAGATCTTCGAATGGACTCTGTAATAAAGCCTTTGGCACAGGCCTAGCTGCATTTTCCTTGGGGACACTATCAGTCCTCTTGGGACCTTCATCTAAACTTGGAGTGGTCGATAGAATGAAATCAGCGAAGGACAAAGGTTTCCAAGACCTAATATTGGTCTGATACACAATTGTGAATTCCCTATCCATTGTTAGAAGCCTGAAATAATTCATCTTTCGATGATGGACTCTCATAATCCACCATTCTCTTAACTTCTCCTCATCCCATTCCTTCAACTCCTCCTTTAAATTGTCCCTTGCTTTTCTCCAAAAAGTGGAGTCGAGAGTTAGGAATGGGTACTGGTCTGGGTCGAATTCAACCTCCATAGGGTAGAAATCATGCCAAGGAGGCAACGTCCTCATCTCCTCTAGGTGCCACTCCAGGTCTATGCCATTGGGGTTATTCCTCTGCTCTAGGACTTCGGGGCAAGGATAGGCATGGAAGTTCTTACTTTTCAAATGATCTCTCATCATGCCCAATGGGTCGTAGAGCCACCTCTATGGTATTTGGAGCAGACTAAATTTAGTGAGTTTCTCCTCTAGGTATATGTTTTGCTTTAGGGCAAAGACTTCGATTACTCCCATCTTGAAGGGGAAGTCGCAGGTGTGTTCCCACTTCCGCCCGTGGTCGTAGGCTTCATCGATCACGTAACTTTTCCGAGAAACTTCTAGGGCAAATTGGTACTTCAAAGAGAAAAAGGGCAGTAAGAAGGGCTTCCCTGTGAAGCCAAAGAGGCGGATCACAAGCCCTTATGTCAATTGAAACACATCCTCTTTTCTCTCCAGTACCACTTTATCTCTAAGGCCGAGAGGTACCCGAGGGGTAGACCCTATCAAAATGTGCATTGCAGGTCCCAAAAACTGCTTATTGAAAGGGTAATAGGACTCTGACCTCAGAAAGAGTCAGGTCCATTGATATATAGGCAAAGGGGCCCCATCCTTGCCGACTGGTGAAACATCACAATGGGAAAGTGCTTTATGTACATGAAAGAAGAGCCAAACCAAGAAAGAACAAGGATGGAAGTGAGGCTCCTTACTAGCTTCCTTTATGGATGATAACCGCATATGCAAATTTCGGGCCACCCATTCTGCCCAATCAAAGAAAACTAGGTCAGTGTTCGGCCGCGAAGCATCGGGAGCGTAGAATTCTCCTCTAGAAATGCATTCAGCTAGCGACACCTGCCATGGGCATATCGAAGTATCGCTTGACAAGCACCCTACCCATGCAATGATAGAGAATATATCTATGTTCTTAAATGCCTCCAGGGGTAGGGGCATCTGGGGTCGCTTGCCAGAAGGAAGCCTGCTCTTGAGACTTTCGCACAAAAAAATCATAATGAAGGGATTAGAGGTGAACTTATCCGTTTGTTCACTCAGGATGACCTTGCAAATGGTATAGCCTTTTGGTGGCCTTTGCTATGGTGTGAATGCTGCCTGCACATCCTACTTCAGAATGGAAAACAATTTTTTACTCGAGGCGTCCAACACCTGCCTGGTTTGTGGCTGATAGTTATGAGCGATGGCATATATAAGCTCGAGTCAGTGATGTGTAGGAAGGACTAGATACCAATATATGTGGGAATAATACACCACGGCCCTCTTCTTCTCTGTCGAGAGCCTACTTTTAATGAAATCGATGGTATATCGAAGTTCGACCACGGTTCTTGAGAGCTCTGGGTCTCTAATTTTTGCCCACTTATCGACAGGTGGTTCTATACTGGGCTCATCATCAGACTCTTCCATTTACTCCATCACCTATTTTCTTATGCGTGGGGGAGGATTGACCCTCCTGGGAGTCTGCTTCTTTTCTTTCGTGGCTCTTGCCTTCTCTGGAGTCATCGTCTCTGGTTATTTTCCCTTTTGCATGGGGTTCTTCCTTCCCATTATGAGTGATTGCAGTAGAAGAGTTCAACGCCTCAAAACAAAGGATGGGGTAATCATGGTGAACATCGGAACCCTTGATGCAGAAGTTCTCCGAGGTGGCAAAATGTAGACTTGACTCTCACACTTGCAAATGGTTTGTTCTTAACTAGCACCTGCATTTTATAGCTTCGAAGAGCAAAATTCGACATTTATGGCAACCACTACAATTACTTTGTTGGCCTGGCCCAAAAGTATTGCTGCTACATCTGATTGGCTATATGGCGATGTCGTACGCAGGGCCATGCAATTTGACAGTTTGATTTTGTATCAAGAGCGCGGATCGCTGCCACCTGGTACTTTTACTTGGCTTTTTGGTCAACGAACTACTTTGGGATGAGTGCCACCTCTTTTGTATTGAGTTTTTCTGATTCGGTCCTCGAGGCACATCTTAAATGTGTTCGCCCCGAAGCGGGGTTCGATGAAAATACTTCGTCGTGAAGCTCTTCTTCGGGCTGATTTTCTTCATTTCAAGCCTGAAGTTCCCCTTTGCTACACTGTTGCTTCAGTCCATGAATACCGCTGACCGAAAACCATTTCATCGAGGATGAACTTTGCCAAGAATTACTTCGAACAATGCCTTTGGTACATTCCTTTAGCGAAGCGTTTTCCACTTCCTTTGCTTGCATGTGGTTTGGCTCTCTGAGGATGAACTGCTTCGTGATGAACTTCCCTTCATCGGCTACTTTGGGCCAAAAATCCCTCGAAGGTGATTCCGACCGTGCTTTGTGAATTTGAGGCCAAGAATCAAGCTTTTGCTGTTGAAGAGGTGCTTGCTCGTCAACATATTTTGAACAGAGTATATACAAAGCATCGAAATCCTATATACAAAATATATGCAAGATTTTTTTTGAAGTCGTACATACTTCAGTGATTGAAGGTCTTCAGGTGAAGACCATTGACTGAGATTGGTAAGACTTGGCCATTCGCATCCTTGAGGATGAAGGAATTGGCCGAATTCGCTTTTACTATTTCAAACGGTCCATCCCAAAATGCGTCCATTTTGTCATGATTCCCAGGCTTGGCCTTCCATGAATCCCACCTCCATACCAGGTCTCCTGCTTTGAATGTGCGATCGGATGACTTCCTTTTGAACCATTCTCGGGTGACTTCAGCATGTCATGCGAAGTTCTGCTAGGCCTTTTCATGTTCTTCTTCTAGTTGTAATAGTTGAACCAAGTGTTCCTCCATTGGGTTAGCTTCATCTTCTTATAGCAGCTGCAATGCAGGTATCTCAATGTGAGTGGGCAGGATGGCCTCCTTGTCGTAGACCAGAGCATAAGGCGAAGTCTTGATTGACCTTTTGACAGAAATCCGATCGACCCACAAGGCCCAATCCAAAAGGAGGTGCCAAGTTCTTTTGTTTTGATCGATCAGCTTTCTTAGAATCCTCAACAAGGTTTTGTTGGTGGATTCTGCTAATCCATTGCCCTAGGGGTAATAGTTAGAAGACACCTTGTGATATATCCCATACTTGTATAGGAATTTGTTGATCTTTGTGCCTGTGAAACCAGGACCGTTATCTATAATAATTTCTTTGGGGATGCCAAAGCGGGTAATCAATCCTTCTAGGAAGGTGACCACAGTATCTTTATCGACATGTTTTGTGGGGACTGCCTCGGCCCACCTGGTGAAGTAATCTATCACAGTCAGAATGAATTTGTGCCCAGTGGAGGAATTTGGCGATATGGCTCCTACGAAATCCAGTCCCCATTGCTAAAATGGGGCCTCTACTTGTATTGGTCGGAGTGACATTGAAGCATTTCTGCTTCAACCGATGAATCTCTGGCATTGCTCGCACCTTCGACAAATGGAGAAGGTATCGGTAAAGAGGGTGGGCCAATAGTAACCCACCTTGATTATTTTTAGCACCATCACCCTTCCAGCAAAGTGTCCTCCAGATAGTCCTGAATGAAATTCACCCAGGATTCTCCTCTTATCATCATATTTTATGCATCTGAGGAGGACGTCGTCAATGTTCCTAAAAAAAAGGCCTTCTGGGCACAGTGTGTATCGAACGGACCGCATCCTAAAATGACTTCATTGTGAAGCATTCAGATGTGAGGGGCATCTGTCGATGTTAAAATATTCCACTATCTCACCAATACAATCTCTCTCAGCCTCTTCCTGATTAGCGAGACATTCTCCTGTTGACAAGTCGTCCAACTGACAGTCTGTTATTTTGGTCGTCATGTTCTTCGCTAGATCTTAACATAGTGCGTGATCATGAACTAGCTTGGTGGGCTTGATATCAATATCAAACTCTTGGATTTTGCTCACCCAACCAGCTCTCTTGCTTCCCAGTTCCCCTTGAATAATGAAACTACGCACATCAAGGTGAATGATGAAGACAGTGGTTCGACTCTGAGAAATGAACTGTTTGAATTTCTTGAGAGACTTCATAACTACATGCACTTGACGCTCGATGAAATTTTACTTTTCTTCATGGGGATTGATTATCTAGCTAAGGAACGTGATGGGACGTTCCTCTCCATCTTCCCTCTTTTGCGTTAAAATTGCAGCATAGCTTTCTGGTTCTCCTATTGCATATAGGATAAAATCTCGGCTGTAGTCGGGGTTGATTAAGACTGGTGCCTGAAAAATTCGAGCCTTGATTTCCTTGAATGATTTCCTCCTCTCTTCTGTCCAGACAAATTCTGCGCCTTTCTTTAAAAGCTCAAACATCGGCTTAATGACCTGGGCAAAGTCTGGGACAAACTTCCTCATGAAGTTGATCTGGCTGAAGAAATATTGAAGGCTCTTTTTGTCTGCTGGGATTGGGAGCTTCATCAGAGCTTCGGTTCTATCGGGATCCACGACGAGACCCTTTTCTGAAATTGCATGTCCCAGCAGCTTTCCTTAACTGACTGCAAAGATAGACTTTTTTGGATTGATTGAGATGCCAAATTCTTGGCATTTTTCAAAAATTTGTTGAAGATGTTCTAGGTGGTTTTCTCTCTTTTGGGAGAAGATGGTCATGTCATCTAAATAGATAACAATAACCTTATTCAAAAGCTCACCAAAAGCTAGGTCCATCACCCTTTAGAAAGGAGCCCCCGCATTCGAGAGGCCAAAAGGCATCTGCTGATAGGCGAATGTGCCCCACTTGGTTGTGAACACAGTCTTATGTTGATCTTCGTCCCTGACCCATATTTGATTATCTGGAGAAACCATCAAGTAGGGAGAATCGTTGAGCTCCAGCCATTGAATGCAAGATCTGATCGATCTACGGGAGAGGATAATGGTCTTTGAGTGAAGCATGATTCAGGTTGCGAAAGTCTACACATAACCGGATGTCTCCATTATTTTTTCTAATAGGGACCAAGTTTGCTACCCAAGAAGAATGCTTGATGGGATAAATGATCTTTTCTTCAAGAATCTTTAGTAGTTCGACCTTCATTAGGACCTCGATCTTTGGATTAACCGACCTTTGCTTTTGTCAGAAAGGTTTGGCCCCTTCTTGTAATTTGATTGTATGTTGGATCAGCTACTGATCATATCCTCTGAGGTTGTGATAAGACCAAGCCACAATATCTGGGTACCTCTTACACAAACATCGGATCTGCTCTTTTTCTTCTGAAGTACAATCGATCTCGACCTTTATTACTTTTCTAGGTTCCAGTTCTAAATCTTGATATTTCTACACACTGATCTGAATCCTGTGGGAGAGTGATCGATCATTTTGATCGAAAAGGCTCTCAAGCATGATCAATCCCTTGGGAACATGGTTCTTCAACTAGACCAATCCTTCATATTCTTCTTCATCCGGTCTTCGGTCTTCGACTGTAGCAGCTTCTTGGATCATGAAATTGATGATCTGCTCATCGTTGTCATAAACTTGCCAGTGCAAATCTCTATCAAGGACAGAGGGTCTATAGATCATCCTTACAGCCTTCGGCTTATGCACCATATCATCCACTAGGGAATATCGGGCTGCGATGGATGCTAGGACATCTACATGTCGATTCTTTTCTCATGGAACAGACTGTAGATTGAGAGATTCAAACTGGTCAAACATGTCCCATACCCTATTGCGGTATGATTTAAGATAGTGCTTCTTTTAAGAGCATATGTTGGTGACCTGGTTGCAAACTAGTTCGGAATCTCCAAATATTTGAAGATGCCTTATGCCTAACTTGTTGGCTTTCTTGAGTCCCAAGCACAAGGCTTCATATTCTGCTACATTGTTTGTGCAGCTCCACATCAATCGATAGCAATATTCCTTTTGCTCATCGGACAAGGAAATCAGAAGGATTCCTGCCCCAACGTCGTTCTTACATTGGGCACCATTGAAGAACAATTTCCATAGTCCTTATTTAGAAAAAAACTTTCCCTCAATATTGGTTGGTTTTTTGGACTTGGCGATGGTGTAGCATCCCACCTCAGTCTCTATCATGGCATTGAAATTTGCCAATGAAAATTCATCTTCACAACACAACTGTGCGAGGGATTCCTGGACCAGATCCACTTGCTCTAGCTCTTCCATGATCGTATGCACAAGGCCACTACTCTCTTCCTCGGACATCTTCTCAACCAGGAACGTAGAAGGCTTTTCATTATAGATCTTCACCTTCTTCCCTTTGAAGGGAATCTCTATATGAGTGTAGTCCATGGACAGATATCTGCCCAGATTTTTCGAGAATTCCCTCGATAGGCACATGCTGAAGTAAGGCTCCAGGTCCACGACTACCACCTCTTGTATGACTATGATTTGAGGTGTCTTATGTAGCCGGATAGGAATATCTTTGATGACACCTATAGTCTTCACTGGGGTACCGTCCAACTGGAGGACTCCATGACTGCTTCGCGTGTATTCCATGCCTATTTCCTCGCATACTGCCTTCGTCATTACTGTCGTCGCAGCTCCAAAATCTATCATACAGTTATGTACAATATATCCTTCCATTTGTAAGGATAGGTAGAACGATGGAGGTCTATTTTTTCCTATGATGGATGCGGAAAAGGTCTACACCAGGGCGAGCGACTCTGCCTTCTTTGTATTGATCTTCTTTAATGATTCTTGTAGCAGGTCCACTTGTCCAAGAAGTTGTAGAGCATCATACAAACTAATTTTGGCTGGGATCCTCTTCAACTCTTCTACAATGTTGTAGGCTGGGGAGCTATGCACCTCAAGTTCCTTTCTTGGTTAGTACTTGGTGCGATATTGCTCTGTCGCTTTGACCCTTTGTCGCTTGGTGAGCGAGGGAAACTTGAGCTTCTCCTTAGCCTATTCTTTGGTCTCCATCTGAGGTGGTTTGGCAGTGGCCTTTGGGCCTTTTCTTTGACTGGAGCTGGCAGGGGAGCTTCGCTCAGGGCCGAAGAGGACGGTTTTCCCTTCTCAAAATGAGCGTGAACCTTCAAAGGAGCCATTTGGGTAGCATCCACCTTTATTGTCCTTTTACCTCCCTTGGTAAGGACTGTGACTGGTTCTTCCTCGCCGATTGACGAGTTCTGATCCAATTGTCTAATGATGTTGACTTGACCACCTTGACTGCTGCTTGTTAGCATCTGCATGTAGTGTTGATGCAACATGCATGTATTTTCTTCATGAGGATCATTACATGTAAGGCACCAGTATACATGGTCGAAAGTGCTTGGGACCTCATCTATCGCAGTGTTTCTTGTCGAATCTTTTCCTTGATGGACCACTTGATCTTTGGTAAGTGCAGGCGTGGGATAAGACCTTATTGGTAGAAAATCTTGTTGCGCTTGCTTCTTTTTGACAACTGTCATGTTGTTGGACAAGGTCTGCACTGTGGAATTTAACAATTGCATTTCTTGCAATATCTTGGCTTGCATATCATCGACCTTGGGAACTGATGGTAAAGAAGCCATGGTCAATATTGGAGGTAGGGTAGGATGTTGGAGGGGTGCTGGCAAAATCAAAAATGTTGGAGTGATAGTGGGTGGCGTAGTGGAAAGTGTGGGTAAATGTATTTGTGGAGTGGTGATCTGCGACATGACAGGATTCGGGTTCCAAGATGAGATCGGATATGCAAGGATTACAAAAATCTATGGAGTGACTGCGCTCACATACTGGGCTTGAAGGAACTCGAGGAATATGGGCATTGGCATTCTTTGAGAGATTTTACCCACAGCTATGAGGTCCATTTATGATCTCTTGGCTAACCCATACAACTCTGGAAAAGTATTGACATTTGAGTACCTTATCATAAAGCCAATATCAGGGTTGAATGCTCGAAGGAAGTAGTATGTCGCAGCTTCGTCAGTTGGGCGAAGTCCAACTGGGACCCTTTGCCAGGTTTGAGCGAACCTAACATTGAAGTCCGCAATCTCTTATTACGGATGTCTTTGGATTGAAGTGAATTGCTACAGAAGAGAAGTTGGATCGGTGGACTCGTTGAAGCCTTGCATCAACTGTCCGGCTAACTGGTCCCATCCCATAATAGTGCTAGATGGCAGAGACCTATACCAATAGAGGATTTTTCCTCTAAGAGATAGAACTAGGAGCTTCACCATCACTCGCTCTTCTGTGATGTTGTGGATCACCGCCAGGGAAATGATGTCCTGGATATGCTCTAGAGTAGTCTTTCCAGTTTTGTCAAACGTCGAAAGCTTTTTTATTACAGAAGGTGGAACTTGCCCTTGGCATGCGAGATTCAACGATGATGAAGAATTCCATGCTGGAAATAATCTGGGTGGCGATGGTTGCTGCTGTTGTTGTTGTTGTTGTTGCTGGGCCATATTTGTGCCCGGGTTCTATGGAACAGAAGTCCCTGAAGTCCCTCTTGGGTTGCTCATAGAAATGGCAATGGGAACGGAGGCACTAGGATTTTTCGATGAGTTGGGAGGATTCAGAGGAAAACTAGCCACTGTGCTATCGGAATTTGGGCCTTGCTCGTCAATAGCAGCCTCTTGCGAGGATGTCCTGCGTAAGAGGTATTCGAGGGTGACTAACCTAGAGCGTTCCCCAAAGGCATCAATATCAAGCTCAAAGCACTCGTTTTCTTCTCCTCAATTCCTAACTCTCCATCTCGTTTGTATGAAGGCACAGGCTTTAGTGCTGGTCTTTACGACTTGAAGATTCTTGGGTAAAACAGAGTCGCTAGATGCTAAGAGTCTCTTAGTAATGAGAGCATCGATTCTCACTACTACTTAGGGGGTGAGACTGATCGGATCTCATCGAGAACTTGTTAGAACTATTGGATCCGATGAAAACGGGCTAGAATTTTCTTAAATATGGGACTTTGGGTCCCACCGGGCATGCCAGAAACTGTTGGTCATCAAATCCGCATAGGAAAGGACTTTCAGTGGGTTTGTGCGCCTTGGACCTGCGACCAACATCGAAAGGCTAAAGGGAAGAGATGCCCCTCATGCCAATCTACAGAGAAGGCCAGCTCCTATACTAATCTACTTTTGGGGTTGGAGATAAGAGTGCAGGAAAGAGATAAAAGGAGTTCGGGTTAGAGAAAGAAATAAAAAGGGGTAAGGGTTAGAGATTGATGATTCAAGGTGGGGAAGAACAGGAAGCATGATCACTCACTAATAACTCAAATAGCAGCAAAGAACACCAAGAATAGATGAAAGAAACACAGTGCCAACCTTCCTATGTATCCTCTAGATGGGTTCACAGGGTTCTCCTCTCTCTCTCACTAGAATTCAGGGTTCAGAGTAACAGCAATTAAGATGAGGGAATAACAGAAACCTTGATCCACCAGGCAGTATAAAAGAAAGAAACAAATATTTTTTTCTCTCCTATGTATCCTTCAAGGTGAATTTTAGGGTACAGTCCCCAATCGCACACCGAATTCAAGATTCAGAGTCTCAGTATACGAATGCAGACAGACAAAAGAATTAAGCACAGTAGGCAACATAAAAGAGAGAAATGGAGCACAAAATATCTTTAGTATTAGACGCAGGACATCAAGTTACAATAGCTTTCTAGTAGAAAGTTCCCCCCATTTTAAATTGCAAAGCCTAGGTTTTTATAGAGGACCCAACCCATGCCCTTGGGCCCTGAGAAATCGGTGCCTCGCTGCTGCTGCGAATGATCCCTGAAATTGATTACCAAAACTGGCAATGGCGACCAAGTCAATTGGGGAAAGATGCAATAAATGAGCCACCTAGGTGTCCTAGGATTATAGGTGTGGTGCTCGAGTGGCAGCCATGCTTGTCGGACCCTCCTCAGATTGATACTTCGCATCCAATTGCAAAAAATGAGCAGCGGGCTTATCAAGCAAGAAAATATGCATTTATGAGGCTCTCTGACTACCTTAGGAAATTCCCAACTTGGGAAGCATTCTTGGAAAGCGCTTCGCTGATTTCCACTTAGCAAAATTACTTTAGGGGCATGGAGTGCCAAAGCCAATCTTTTTCTATCCTTCGCTGCTTCGGGGGCAAGACCGCTTCGCTGACAGGTCGAGAAAAAACGCTTCAGGCCGATCTTCTTTTGAAAAGGTAGTTCGGGGGAGTTTCGGCCGAAACATTTTCTTGACTTGCACCGCTTCAGGAGAAATCTTGTCGAAGTGGATTTTAGAAATACTTCGGGCCCAAAGTATTTTCTTTGCCTTAGCCAATTTGGGCTATTTTTTCTCCTTCGGCGAAGTTTGGATGCCGTTTCGCAAAACTTCCGCCCGAAGCGGCTATCGAAAATGTTTCGGGTGTGAAGTGTTATCTTTGTATCTTCGGCCAAATTCTCGCCCGAAGTGATGGTTGGAAGCACTTCGGGCCCGAAGTTCTTTTCTTTTCATTTTTTCCACCAGGGGGCGATAGGAAATCAAAATTGCTATAACTTATAAACAAAGAAAATTTTCAAAACAAATATCATACAAAGTTTTTAATTTTTCTACCCCTTGGTGGAATGTGACAATATTGTGAACAACGACTAGTAAAGAAAATAGGCTGATCTAGCCTAAACTGTCCTTCTTGTGCCAAAGCACATTCTATTGAAAAATTTGAAGCATAAATGTGGACATGGAATTCCTTATCCCAATT
This sequence comes from Wollemia nobilis, assembly GCA_028583015.1. NCBI lineage: Eukaryota > Viridiplantae > Streptophyta > Pinopsida > Araucariales > Araucariaceae > Wollemia > Wollemia nobilis. Next base: position 574,909 of record JAQPPZ010001711.1, on the reverse strand, counting down.
TAGGAACACCAAAATTGGGCTAATGACAAGCTTGGCCTTCAACTCCTCAAAGGCTCCTTGGTGCTCCTCTATTCATCTGAAATAAACATTCTTCTTTGTCAACGAATCCAATGGATATGATACATGTGCATAATTCCTGATAAACCTTTGATAATACCCCATTAGTCCAAGGAAGGTTTTAAGTGAACTCACATCATATGGTTCGTTGGCAATTTTGGGTACTTTGGGTACATTGCCTTTGCTCAAGTATATAAGTTGTCATTGATGTCAAGAAGCTCTTGAAGGAATTTGATTTGATGTCAAATAATTTGTTTTGATGAAGGCTACGACATGACAGTTTCAAAGGTCTTTTGCAAACCCCAAGTTGGTAGGTTTAGAGATTATAGGTGGATGCATTGGTTTAATGCATTTGGGTCCAGGAGGAAGTATTTATTTAAATAATTAAAAACCTTGTTAAGGTTCCATTTAATTATTTTTAAATAAATAAATTATTAATTGCAATGGGTTCTCCTAATCCATGGCAGAAATGTTTTAATTTGTGGGTGCTAGCAAAGACCTCCGCCAATGTGTTAAACTCCTCGCCAACGTCAAAGAGCTTATGGTAAATTGCATATAAATCTCCCTCGATGAAAACAAAGATAGATCCCATCTAAATTTTGAAAGGAGTTGCTTGCTGTAAATTCGTCTGTGTATTCACCATTTTTCATGGATCTGCTGTTCGTTTGTCTGCACTCGTCGTTTGTCGAATCTGTCATAAAGTTTATTGTCATCATGTCATGACAGAGGAAAGGAAGGGACTGTGGTTTCATTTTATCCCTAGTGCAGAAGGATCAAGGTTAACAACGTGAGGTTTAAACCTCACTGGGTGCCTTTGGCGCATTGATAGTGGCTAGGCTGTTGGCGCGCTACCCGAACAGGAGGTTTCGCGTTCGAATATTGCAAAAGGGTTTTTTGTCATAAAATGGACATAGCAGGCAGTGTTAGAATTCATGCGCAATTTCTCCAAAGCGATTTTTGATGTTGCTAAGGTATTTTTGAAATTAATTTTTGCTAAGTGTTTTTGTGGATGGAGGAAGTTTGTTAGAGGGAAAAACAACTTAGGAGTTATAAGGAGTTTAAAGCTTGTTTGTATTTTGATAAAAGATTTTTTTTGAAGATGTTGTTGAAATATCTTATTGCATTCTTATGAGAGATAAATTTTATTTTTGATAAGACTATAAGGGAGAAATAAGGTGTATAAGGGTTAAATATTTCTTGTAATGTTGAGAGTGCTTTTGGTTGTTTGCGGAAATGAAAGCATGATGTTTTAAGGTCAATTGCTTCTTGTGTGAAGTTGTGAAACCTTAAGTGGGAAGCTTTGAGATTGACATTTGCTTTCATTAAATTGGTAATAATCAAGCTATTCTTTACTTGGTTAAAGTGTTGAGCTTACTCCTTTATTGATGATTTGAAAAAGTTGTGTGTGCTATTGTGAGTTGAGTTGGTGGATGCTTTTTGTTCAAACAATATTGGAGAGAAAAGGAGTTCTACTTGTTTCCTTTTCTGATGTTGATTGTGAAATGCTTCAAGGTTGTGTTTTGAGCTGAATGGTGTTGATTGAACCTTGTTTGATGAGCATTGTTGTTGAAACTCTAATTGATGGTGAAAAGAACATGAGTATCATTGTTATGTGATTCTTTGCATAGTTGGCAATTGTTGGAGTTTCATGTTATTGAAAGAAAGCATTCTATCCTATCCATTTTAGATATTGAGTTGAGTTTTTCAGATTTGAGATTGAGTTTGAGTTGAGTTTTTTAGATTTGAGATTGAGTTTGAGTTGAGTTTTTCAGATTTGAGATTGAGTTTGAGTTGAGTTTTTAGATTTGAGATTGAGTTTGAGTTGAGTTGATTTGAGTTGAGTTTTGAGATTGGGAGTTGAGTATAGAACATATTGAGTCTCTAACAATTCTCTTTATGCTTCTATGAGTTTGACAAATCACATTGGGTCTCTAACAATTCACCTTGTGATTTCCTACTAAGAAAGTTTTTCTTGGTGAGCTTGCTAAGGTTTTGGACAGGTTTCGATGGGGACTTGTGAGCAGGTTTTTGATAGGTTCCAGTGCGGACTTGTGAGCAATTTTGGATAGGTTCTTATGGGGACTTGTGAGCAGGTTTTTGATAGGTTCCAGTGGGAACTTGTGAGCAATTTTGGACAGGTTTCGGTGGGGACTTGTGAGAAAATTTGGACAGATCCTAGCAGAGGACTTGTGAGCTAAGTTTGATAGTTCTATCAGAGAACTTGAGGATAGAGGAGCATTGGTTCTTTGAGAAGAACCTAAGGATAGATTTGGAAAGTCTTTGAGAAGGCTTGTGTGTAAAGGATTGATTTGTTCAAGTGTTGGACAGATCTGACAGATAGAGGAAGACTTGTACTAGACCAACTAACTATGTTTGGTATAGGTTTCTGAGCTGCTATGGACGTGATCATAGAAGGCAAAGGTCTCTTAGGCTAAGCATTGAGGACAGGAGGTCTTCGGTGGAAAGGAGTTCCATGTGCTGGAAAGAGGTAGAGGCAGTTGATCTTCTGAGGGATCATTTCTAGAGCAGAGGGGAAGGTATCTCCTTTGAGCAGAGGCTCATAAATCCAGAGTAGAGGGGAAGGTATCTCCTTTGAGCAGAGGCTCATAAATTCATATTGAGGGGAAGGTATCTCCTTTGAGCAGAGGCTCATAAATTTTGATTGGGGGAAGGTATCTCCTTTGAGTAGAGGCTCATAAATTCTGATTGGGGGAAGGTATCTCCTTTGGGCCGAGGCTCATAAACATTGTAATTGGGAAGGATTCCAAAAGAAATTTGAGATAACTTTTAGAGAAAAGTTTTGTGGACGTAGCCCATCCATTCTGGATGAACCACATTAAAATTGGTGTCACTTTATGGATGATATTGTGCATTGCTTTGATATTGCTTTGGGTATATTGATTTACTATTTTGAAGTATAAAGGAAAAAGTAAAAAGAGGTCTTATACTGTTCACCCCCCCCTCTCAGTATAAGCTTGTGTTCTTCAATTGGTATCAGAGTAGGTGCCTTCAAAAATTTTAACAGCTTGAAGGAAAAGCTAGTAAAGAACACAATGGATCATTCAAGTAGTAATACAACACCTATTCTTGATGGGTCAGATTTTGGTCTTTGGAGTGCAAGGATGAAGGTTCATCTAATGGCACTTGGTAATGAGATATGGGAAGTGATTGAAGATGAGTACACTATTCCTGTACATGGTCCTAATACTAAAGAAGAAAGGCTCCTACATCACAACAATTCAAAAGCAATGAATGCAATCTTGAAAGGCTTACAGAAAGCAAATCTCACCAAAGTGATTCACTGCAAGACAGCTAGTGAAATGTGGAAACAGTTGAAGGTGGTTCATACAGGTGATTCAAATGTCAGAAAAGCCAACTTAAGACACCTCAAAGGTATGTTTGAACAACTCAATATGAATGATGATGAAAAGATTAGTGACTTCATGCTTCGTATGGATGAGGTTGTTAACTCCATGAAAGAATTAGGTCTTGAGTTTGCTTAAAATGATGTTTGTGATAAGATTTTAAGATCTCTTCCTACTAGATTTAGTGAAAAGATTTTTGCTATTGAGGAAGCTAAATATTTGGATAAGTTGAAAAAGGATGAGCCCCATAGTATACTTGCAGCATTTGAGTTGAGAACTCAAGTGAAGGTTGATGTCAAGAAAGAGTCAGCTTTCAAGGCTACCAAGGAATCCAAGGGTAAACAACTTCAAGATAGTGATGAGTCTTCTAGTGATGAAGAGGCATATTACAGCAAGCAAGGCAAGTTCTCTAGAAAACACAAAAGTATGAAAAATATAAGATGTTTCAATTGTGTAAAGTTTGGTCATTATGCTACTAACTGTACTGTTCCCAAGAATGAAAGTGATGGAGATAAACAAGATTCTAAGAGCAAGGATTCTGAAAAGCACAAGCATCACAGGAAGATCAAAGATGAGCACAACAATCAAGGAAAGAGGTATTCTCACAGGCACAAGAAGAGTTTCTACCTAGACAAAGCAAGTAAGTGTTCTAGTAGTGATAGTGAAAGTTCTTCAAGTGATAATGAAAATGAGATGTTTTTCATATCAAAAAAAGAGGAAGAACCGAAACATAGATTCATTATCATGAAATGTCTTAGATGTGGAAATTTTGGTCACCTTAAGGATGATTGCACAAATAATGATTTGGTTTCTAGTATGTATGAGGATGCTTCAAAAAACTATAAGGAAGATGCATGTTTGGTTTTTGAAAAGGGTAGCACCTCTAGTGATAAGAAATCTGAAAAAGGCTTTGATGATTCAAAAAGCAAACAAATAGAGGAAGGTGAAGTAGATCTTGAAGGTGAACTTATTAGTGCTCTTAGTGCTTTGAAAAAGGAAAGAAAGAAGAATGCTAGACTCAAGGATAAGTTAGATGAATGTTGTATGGAAAGAGATGATCTTATAGAAAGTCTTGACTTCTCTATAGCTAAGACACAAGAACTCAAGGATGAGTTAGAGTCTAAGGTTCTTGAGTATAGTGAGTTAGAACAAAAAATGGCTTCTTTGAAAGTGGAAACTAAAGAGTACAAGGATAAGCTTTACAGGTTTCAAGATAGCTCCAAAAAGGTTAAGTCACTCATCAAAGGTCAAAGAAAGACAATAGATAAAACAGGCCTTGGTTTTGTTAAGCCACACAAGGAACAAGTTGGAGAGTCTAGTAAGAGACTCCAAAACGAAGAGAGTTATGATGAGGAAAGTACTTCAGAAAATGAGTCCTTGAATGATAGATGCATAGAAATAGAAAACAAAATTTAGAATGAGAAGAAGTTTTCAAGACCCAAGAGGTCAAATAAAGGAAAGTTTCAAGGCAGATGTTTTGCTTGTCACAGGTTTGGTCACATGGCTTCACATTGCATGGCTCAAGTGAAGAAGATAAATGACAATTTTAGAAGTGCTAGTTTCTTTCACGGGTATTGCTACTCTTGTCAACAGTTTGGGCACAAGGCAGTCTATTGCAAGGTAAATAACAGAAACAGGTTTGATCAGAACAGGTTTTGTCAGAACAGGTGGATTCAAAGATCAGGTTTACCTCAGAGAAACAACATTGTCAAGTGTTTCAAGTGCAACAATGAAGCTCACATAATCAGACAGTGTAGAGCTGAAATTCTAGAATACAGGAATAGGAATAGTGGCATGATCAGGTCCAAGGATCAAGGCATGGACAAGAACAAGGATGAGAACAAGAACAAGAATATGGACAAAGAGTTCAAGAGAAGGCCCGACAAGGAAGTTATAAATGCTAATGATGATCAGTGCCTAATGGGAGTTTTACTCCCACCCTAGAATTAATCACCTCATCAGGAGGTGGGGGAGGGACTAAGCTAAGAGGCTCATTCTTAGTCTCGAGCCCCATGTTGAGCAAGGTGCAGCAAAAGAATTGCAAAAGTATTGTCATTGTTGTCAACACAGTCAGATTGATGCAGTTGATGCAGTTCAGAGGTCAGTCAGATCAAGTGCAGAAAGTTTCAAGGAAAATATAAGTGACCCAGATTCAGAAACTGGCAAAAAGAGACAAGGAAGAAAACTGTCGCGATATCGCGACATGTTTTCTGTCGCGATTTCGCGACATGGTCGAGGAGAGAGAAGGCGCAGCCGAAAATGTCACGATTTCGTGACATGTCGAGTTTTCGTTGAGGAGAGAGAAAATGTGTCGCGATTTCACGACAAAAAGTAGGAGAGAGAAAATGCACGCCAAATTGTCGCGATTTCGCGACATGGCCGAGGAGAGAGAAGATGCGAGCAAAACTGTCACGATTTCGTGACATGCTGGCAGAGAAGGAAACAAAGGTGTAGCGATATCGCTACATGTTGAAATGAATGGAAACAAAGGTGTAGCGATATCGCCGCATGTGATGAAAATACATGGAACTAAGGTGTAGCGATTTCGCTACGTGTTGAAACAAAGAGAAACTAAGGTGTAGCGATTTCGCTACAGGTTGAAACAAAGAGAAACTAAGGTGTAGCGATGGCGCTACATGTTGGAACAAAGGGAAACTAAGGTGTAGCGATTTCGCTACTAGTCAAAAGTGTAGAACTGAAAGATGCAGCAATGATATTACAAGTCAAAATTTCATGAAAAGAGGCAAGGTAAAAGCACAAGGCACAAAGTTGTAGCGATTTCGCTACTGCATGGAGCAAAGAGCGTACGGAAGCCAGAAGCGTCGCGATTTCGTGACAAGAAGATTGATGACGTCAGCAAGAGCCGAAAGCGTCACGATTTCGCGACAAGGAGGATGATGACGTCAGCAAGAGCCGAAAGCGTCGCGATTTCGTGACATGTTCCATTTTCACTGGAGTTGGCAAGGAGAGTTGTACGAAAGAGCAAAGTGTCACGATTTCGCGACATGTTCCTTTTTCACTGCTGTTGGCAAAGAAGAGTGTACGAAAGCTGAAAGTGTCACGATTTCGCGACAAGCAGGATGATGACGTCAGCAAAGTTGAAAAGTGTCACGATTTCACGACAGGATGAAAGGAAAGCTGCTGGAAGCCGAAAGCGTCACGATTTCGCGACAGCATTGAGGATGACGTCAGCAAAAGTTCAAAGTGTCGCGATATCGCGACAAGATGCAGGGAAAGCTTGCAAGAGCCAAAACGGTCACGATTTCGCGACATGCTTAAGGATGACGTCGCCAAAAGTTCTAAGTGTCGCGATATCGCGACATGAACAGAAGGTAAGCTTTCAAGGCCAAAATGGTCACGATTTCGTGACAACCTTCAGGGTGACGTCAGCATAAGTTAAAAGTGTCGCGATATCGCGACAGGTAACAGTCTGGCAGGTAAAACCCGCAGGAGCATGCAAGGTGACACGTGTCGAAAAAGCAGACAGGAAAATCATGCAGCCGATTACGTAAAATGTAACTGATGTCAGATCTGTAGTTACAGATTGACAAGTGTCAGTCATGCATTCGAACAACCGTTTGCATGTATTCGAAGAATCAAATTTAAAGTATCGAAAGGTTTTCGAAAAGTCTTTTTTACAGCCTTCGAACGGTCGCACTCATGGAATCGAACAGACGTATTTGAAGCATACAGAAAAGCCGAACATGAAGAATCGAAAAGCTTTCGAAGAATCACATATGGAGTTTCAAAAAAGCATTCGAAAAGCCGTATTCGAAGAAATTGAACAGTCGAAGTGCATGAAACAAAATTGCCGTATTGCATGGTTTCCAAAAGACGTATTGCAGGGTTTCGAACAGTCAAAATGCATGGAACCGAACAGCCGTATTGCATGGATTCGAACAGTCAGAGTATGTGATTCGATTGCATGCAGAATTGAAAGGTTATAAAAGAATAATCGTACAGAGAAGAAGTTGCTGTTGTTAGAGAGAAATTGCTGTAAAAGGAGAGTTAGAAAAGAATCAAGAGAAAAATAAGCAGAGCCGTGAGAGTGTGCAGAGTTGAGTTAATTGCAGACCACAGGGTCGTGCATAAAGTGAAGACATTTTTATGTCATTCTAAATTTATCAGAATTGCAGTCCAAGTTGGTGCTTGGTACTAGGAGTTGGTGGCAAAAAATTACAGGGGTTGGTGCTCCTTCCAGTTGGTGCTGGTAAAGTGTTTGTAAAATTGATTTTGCAAAGACTGGATTTGGATTGGAGTCCAAGCAGTCATTTTTGAGGAGTAGCCAAATTGGTGAACCTCGGTATATTGAGTGTTGTGGTGTGCTCTCTTGTTTAAGTTGTTTTTCAGTTGTCAAGTTCTCTTTATTTCATATTAAATGTTGTAGATATAAAAATTAATAGCTACACTGATTCACCCCCCCTCTCAGTGTCATTGTGTAATCATCAATTGGTATCAGAGCAAGGTTCCTTGTACAAGCTTAATCAGCTAAGGAGATCTTGGAAGAAACAATGGCAGGTGGTGAAGGATTTTCATCCAACAAAGCTCCCTTATTTGATGGAACAAATTACACCTTCTGGAAACTCATAATGCAAACATATCTGAGTGCATTGGGATACGATATTTGGGATTCTGTAGATAGTGGATACACAACACCCACTACCCCTCCAACAGATACTGCTGAGAAAAAGAAATTTGAAAACAACTCCAAAGCTAAGAATGCCATAATGTGTGGGCTTGTTGACAGTGAACTGATAAGAGTCATGAGTTGTAAATCAGCAAAGGACATGTGGGATAAACTGAAGAGCATCCATGAAGGAGACAGTAAGATTAAGGAAGCAAAACTGCAAACTCATCGAGCACAGTTCGAAGCACTGCAAATGAAGGAAGATGAAAACATAGAAATTTATATGCTGAGAGTCAACGAAATTATTAATGCAATCAGAGGACTTGGTGAAGAAATTGATGATGCAGTTGTTGTGAAAAAGGTTCTCAGAACACTTCACAAAAGATTTAACTCCAAAGTCTCTACAATAGAAGAGGCAAAAGATCTAAACAACTTCAGCATGGATGAGTTGCATGGTTCCCTGACAAAGATATGAAATGAGAATAGGACAAACCAAGTCTACAGATAGAGAAGCAGCTTTTAAAGCACACAAGAATGTAAAAGCTGAACATGAATCTGAGGATGAAGGAACACTGGATGAAACAGAAGCCAATTTTGTTCGAAAACTCACAAAAGGAAAAGGAAAATATAGAGGGAAGCTACCTTTTAAATGCTTCAATTGTGGAGGAGTCGGTCATTTTGCAGCCAAATGTCCAATGCAGGAGAGAACCAAAAATGGTGAAGGGTCACACCAAGAAAAAGGTGACTGGAAGAAGAAACAAAATTTCAGAAAGAATAACTTCAAGAAGAAAAGCTTCATAACCAAGAATGTTAGCAGTTCTGAAGAAAGCACAAATGAGGAGTCTGAAGAAGAAGGAGGTGAAGCTCTGCTCATGGCACTTGAAGAAGAAAGAACAGAGGAAAATCAGGAAGGTGATGAAAATTCCAAGGATGAAGCCGAAGTGTATTTGGAAGGAGAATTGGTTGCTGCACTTGAAGAGTTGAGTGAGAAAGGAAGAAGAATAAAATTTTTTCAAAGAAATTAGAGAATGCCACAGACATAATAAACAATCTGAAAATACAGATAGAGGAATTCAAGAAAATGTCTGAAGTTCTTGATGAACAATTAACTGTAAAGACAGTTGAATGCAACAAGCTAGAGGAAGACATTGTTAAGTTAAGGATGCAGTTAGAGGAGATGAATAGAAAATTGAACTGTTTTCATAAGTTTGAAGAAAGTACTGTAAAGCTGGATAAAATGTTAAATAACCAAAGGCCTTCCGGCATCAAATTTGGTTTAGGCTTTGATGAAGGAGAATCTTCAAAGGATTCAAAGAACTTGAATATAGAACCCACAAAGAAAGAAGAAAAGATCGAGGTTGAACCGGAAAAACAAAATAATGCAAAAGAAAACAATAATGCCGCATTCAAGAAGAATACCGACAAAGATGGATTCACAAAAGTCACACATCCGAGGAGGAGAAGAGTCATGGCTCCTACTTCAAACCGGCAAAGACCGGCACCCAGGTTTAATCATGCATTTTCTGGTTATTGTTTTAAATGCAATGCTTATGGCCATAAGATTTCAGATTGCAGGCATAATGTATCTCAAAGGAATTTTACCAGCAAAAATGTTTTTTCTCCTTTAATGAATTATGCAGTTGAATGTTATAATTGTCATAATTTTGGACATATTGCTAGAAACTGTAGAAGCACTTTTGCATCAAATAATTATCAGGGTAGAAAATCTCAGCCAAGTGGGTTGAAACAAAACCAGAAATTTCTTGGAAAACAGGCACATGCTAATGAAAGGACAAAGGCAAAACAAATAGCAAAATCTGCTATCAAACCAGAATGGAAAGAAAAGGAATCTTTGATTGTCCAGACTGCTTTTAAAGCTCAGAACAAATCAGCACCTTGGATACTTGACAATGGTTGTTCCAGATCACATGACAGGTGACAAGCAAAAGTTTGAGAATTTACAGAATTATGAAGGTGGTTCTGTGAAATTTGGAAATAATGATGGAGCAAAGATTGTTGGAAAGGGATCACTCAAGATCAGTGATGGCAATATAAAATCAAAAGAAGTCTTGTTTGTAATTGGCCTGAAGCATAACTTGCTAAGTGTAAGTCAAATATGTGACAGAGGTCATGATGTAATCTTCAAGAAGGAGGGCTGTGAAGTAAGAAAGACAAAAAATGGAAAGTTAATAGCCACTGGACTGAGAACTTCAAGAAATCTGTATACACTTTCAGAAACTGTAGAAGGAACATGCTTGATGGGACAGGAAGATGAAAACTGGCTATGGCACAAGAGGCTTGGGCATATTAGTTTTGACAATCTGGCAAAAATCAGTTCAAAAAGAGCAGTTAGAGATATACCAAACATTGGCAAACCTGTAAATAGCATCTGTGAGTCATGCCAAAAGGGAAAACAAACCAGAGCCACTTTCAAAGCAAAAGAATACTTCACTAGCAAGCCATTAGAACTAATTCACACCGATCTATGTGGACCCATGAGAACTGAAAGCATAAATGGACACAAATATTTTATGCTATGTATAGATGACTACTCAAGAATGACATGGGTACTATTTCTGAAACTCAAGTCAGAAGCCTTTGAAATGTTTAAAACCTTCAAAAATCTTGTTGAAAATCAATCAGGAAAAAGAATTAAATGCCTAAGATCAGACAGGGGAGGAGAGTTTATCTCCGAAGAATTTGCAGAATACCGTCAAAAACATGGGATAAGAAGACCAGTTTTCAGCAACTAGGACACCTCAGCAGAATGGTGTTGTAGAAAGGAAGAATAGAACAAAGGCAGGAAATGGCAAGGACAATGTCGCAGAAAACAAAATAGCTGACAGATTTTGGAAAGAGGCAGTTCATACTGTAGTTTACATTCAAAACAGGTGCATGCTGAGACCACATGAAAGCAAAACAGCTTATGAGTTGTGGTTTGGCATAAAGGCAACAACAAGACATTTCAAAGTATTTGGCAGCAAGTGCTACATAAAACGGACCGAAGATAACCTCGATAAATTTGAAGATAGAGTCGATGAAGGTATCTTTCTCGGTTACTCAACAAAAAGCAAGGCATACACATGTTACAACAAGAAGTTGAAGAAAATTGTTGAAAGTGCTGATGTAAAAGTTGATGAAGGTAGAGAACAAGAAACTACTTATCAAGAAAACTACCCTATGTATGAAGAAGTCATTGAAGGTGATGATGAAAAAGAAACAGAGAAGAATCAGAAAATTGATCCAGATAGTGTAAAAACTGAATCTGAAGAAGAAGAAAACAGGAAATTTAAAACAGCAACTGGCAGAAAAATCATCCAAGTGAACAGATTATTGGGGATCCCACAGATGGTATTCAAACAAGAAGAACAACAGTGAGGAACTATTCTCTGTTATCTAGTATTGAACCTAAAAATGTTGCTGAAGCAAGCACTGATGAAAGTTGGATGAAGGCAATCAATGAAGAACTAGATCAGATAGAGAAAAACAATACCTGGGAATTAGTACCTAGACCAACAAATAAAAACATAATTGGCACTAAATGGGTTTTTAGAAATAAATTGAATGAAGATGGGCAGAGTTGTCGTAAATAAGGCAAGATTGGTATGTAAAGGCTATGCTCAGGTTGAAGGCATTGATTTTGAAGAAACTTTTGCACCGGTAGCCAGACTAGAGGCAATCGAGATGTTTCTGCATTAGCAGCTCATAAAAACTTCAAAGTATATCAAATGGATGTAAAATCAGCATTTTTGAATGGAAAACTGGAAGAAGAGGTTTACATTGAACAACCCGATGGCTTCCAACTTGGTGAAAATCCAGATTTTGTTTGCATGTTAAAGAAAGCTTTATATGGATTAAAACAAGCACCCGGAGCATGGTATGCAAGGTCGGATAATTATCTAATTAAACAAGGGTTTAAGAAAGGTTTGGTGGATAGCAACTTATATGTCAAAACAGAGAAGGGTCATCTTATTGTTCTTGTTGTTTATGTAGATGACATAATATTTGGCAAGCAAGATGGATGAATATTGCAAAGACATATCAATTAAAATGAAAAAAGAATTTGAGATGTCAATGATTGGTGAACTTTCTTATTTCTTAGGTCTGCAGGTCAATCAAAATGAAAAAGGCATTTTTATTTCTCAAGTTAAATATGTAAAAGAAATGCTGAAAAAGTTCACAATGGAAGACAGTAAACCGGTCAGCACTCCCATGACAACAGGTTGCAAGTCGAGCAAGGATGATAAATCCCCAGATGTAGATCAAACAATGTACAGGTCTATGATTGGAAGCTTGATGTATTTAATAGCCACTAGACCAGATATATTACAAGCGAGATGTATGGTTGCAAGATTTCAGTGCCAGTCCCAAAGAAACTCATGTAACAAATTGTAAAGAGGATTTTCAGATATCTCAAGGGCACTATGGATTATGGGTTGTGGTACCCAAAAGGTAAATATTTCACTTTGATTGCATATTCTGATGCAGATTGGGCAGGATGTATTGATGACAGAAAGAGCACAAGTGGAGGAGCATTTTATCTTGGTGACAGGCTGGTAGCATGGCACAACAAGAAACAAGAATCAATATCTCTATCCACCGCAGAGGCAGAATACATTGCAACAACAACATGCTGTACTCGGATATTATGGATGAGACAAACGTTGAAAGATCTTGGTATTCATTTCAATGAACCAATTTCAATTAAATGTGATAACACTAGTGCTATCAACATATCCAAGAATCCAGTAATGCATTCAAGAACCAAACATATTGCAATCCGATATCATTTCTTGAAGGATAAAGTGGCAGAAGGAGAGGTTAAATTGGATTTTGTTCCAACTACAGAGCAAGTAGCTGATATATTCACAAAACCTTTGCCAAAGGAAGTATTTGAATATCTTCGAAAGAAGTTGGGAGTAGTCACACCACCCAAGCACTGACTAGCTATGGGAAACACATTCTCATGGGGAGCATTCAAACTTTTTAAGTCTGAGAATGTTGTGCATAGACTCGTGGGGAGTCTACAGCAGCCCTTTGGTATTATTGGCAAAGGGGGAGAAGAAATTAAGCAAGGTTGCAATGTGTTGCCAACAATTCCAAAGGGGGAGATTGTTGAGCAAGGTGCAGCAAAAGAATTGCAAAAGTATTGTCATTGTTGTCAACACATTCAGATTGATGCAGTTCAGAGGTCAGTCAGATCAAGTGCAGAAAGTTTCAAGGAAAATGTAAGTGACCCGTATTCAGAAACTGGCAAAAAGAGACAAGGAAGAAAACTGTCGCGATATCGCGACATGTTTTCTGTCGCGATTTCGCGACATGGTCGAGGAGAGAGAAGGCGCAGCCGAAAATGTCACGATTTCGCGACATGTCGAGTTTTCATTGAGGAGAGAGAAAATGTGTCGCGATTTCACGACAAAAAGTAGGAGAGAGAAAATGCACGCCAAATTGTCGCGATTTCGCGACATGGCCGAGGAGAGAGAAGATGCGAGCAAAACTGTCATGATTTCGCGACATGCTGGCAGAGAAGGAAACAAAGGTGTAGCGATATCGCTACATGTTGAAATGAATGAAAACAAAGGTGTAGCGATATCGCTACATGTTGAAATGAATGGAAACAAAGGTGTAGCGATATCGCTGCATGATGAAAATACATGGAACTAAGGTGTAGCGATTTCGCTACGTGTTGAAACAAAGAGAAACTAAGGTGTAGCGATTTCGCTACAGGTTGAAACAAAGAGAAACTAAGGTGTAGCGATGGCGCTACATGTTGGAACAAAGGGAAACTAAGGTGTAGCGATTTCGCTACTAGTCAAAAGTGTAGAACTGAAAGATGCAGCAATGATATTACAAGTCAAAATTTCATGAAAAGAGGCAAGGTAAAAGCACAAGGCACAAAGTTGTAGCGATTTCGCTACTGCATGGAGCAAAGAGCGTACGGAAGCCAGAAGCGTCGCGATTTCGCGACAAGAAGATTGATGACGTCAGCAAGAGCCGAAAGCGTCACGATTTCGTGACAAGGAGGATGATGACGTCAGCAAGAGCCGGAAGCGTCACGATTTCGTGACATGTTCCATTTTCGCTGGAGTTGGCAAGGAGAGTTGTACGGAAGAGCAAAGTGTCACGATTTCGTGACATGTTCCTTTTTCGTTGGCAAAGAAGAGTGTACGGAAGTCGAAAGTGTCACGATTCCGCGACAGCATTGATGATGACGTCAGCAAAGTTGAAAAGTGTCACGATTTCGCGACAGGATGAAAGGAAAGCTGCTGGAAGCCGGAAGCATCGCGATTTCGCGACAGCATTGAGGATGACGTCAGCAAAAGTTCAAAGTGTCGCGATATCGCGACAAGATGCAGGGAAAGCTTGCAAGAGCCAAAACGGTCACGATTTCGCGACATGCTTAAGGATGACGTCAGCAAAAGTTCTAAGTGTCGCGATATCGCGACATGAACAGAAGGAAAGCTTTCAAAGCCAAAATGGTCACGATTTCACGACAACCTTCAGGGTGACGTCAGCATAAGTTAAAAGTGTCGCGATATCGCGACAGGTAACAGTCTGGCAGGTAAAACCCGCAGGAGCATGCAAGGTGACACGTGTCGAAAAAGCAGACAGGAAAATCATGCAGCCAGTTACGTAAAATGTAACTGATGTCAGATCTGTAGTTACAGATTGACAAGTGTCAGTCATGCATTCGAACAACCGTTTGCATGTATTCGAAGAATCAAATTTAAAGTATCGAAAGGTTTTCGAAAAGTCTTTTTTACAGCCTTCGAACGGTCGCACTCATGGAATCGAACAGACGTATTTGAAGCATACAGAAAAGCCGAACATGAAGAATCGAAAAGCTTTCGAAGAATCACATATGGAGTTTCGAAAAAGCATTCGAAAAGCCGTATTCGAAGAAATTGAATAGTCAAAGTGCTTGAAACAAAATTGCCGTATTGCATGGTTTCCAAAAGACGTATTGCAGGGTTTCGAACAGTCGAAATGCATGGAACCGAACAGTCGTATTGCATGGATTCGAACATTCAGAGTATGTGATTCGATTGCATGCAGAATTGAAAGGTTATAAAAGAATAATCGTACAGAAAAGAAGTTGTTGCTGTTAGAGAGAAATTGCTATAAAAGGAGAGTTAGAAAAGAATCAAGAGAAAAATAAGCAGAGCCGTGAGAGTGTGCAGAGTTGAGTTAATTGCGCACTGACCGTGGTCGTGCATAAAGTGAAGACATTTTTATGTCATTCTAAATTTATCGTAATTGCAGTCCAAGTTGGTGCTTGGTACTAGGAGTTGGTGCTCCATCTGTTGCAGCAGAAAATTACAGGGGTTGGTGCTCCTTCCAGTTGGTGCTGGTAAAGTGTTTGTAAAATTGATTTTGCAAAGACTGGATTTGGATTGGAGTCCAAGCGATCATTTTTGAGGGGTAGCCAAATTGGTGAACCTCGGTATATTGAGTGTTGTGGTGTGCTCTCTTGTTTAAGTTGTTTTTCAGTTGTCAAGTTCTCTTTATTTCATATTAAATGTTGTAGATATAAAAATTAATAGCTACACTGATTCACCCCCCCCTCTCAGTGTCATTGTGTAATCATCACCCCAAAGGTGGCCCTTTGCCATTGATGACAAAGGGGGAGAGATATGAGTAAGGGGGAGAGCTTCAAAGTGAAGAGGAAAGCTTCAAGTCAGGGGGAGAAAAACTTCAAAGGAATATTCTCAGTTGTGGGCACAGTTTCTCAGTTGTTAGCACAGTTGGTTTCAGTTTTGGCTCTTGAGAAGTGTTTTCAGTAAAGGTTTGCCATCAATGACAAAGGGGGAGATTGCTCAAGTATATAAGTTGCCATTGATGTCAAGAAGCTCTTGAATGAATTTTATTTGATGTCAAATAATTTGTTTTGATGAAGGCTACAACATGACAATTTCAAAGGTCTTTTGCAAACCTCAAGTTGGCAGGTTTAGAGATTACAGGTGGATGCATTGGTTTAATGCATTTGGGTCCAGAAGGAAGTATTTATTTAAATAATTAAAAACCTTGTTAAGGTCCCATTTAATTATTTTTAAATAAATAAATTATTATTTGCAATGGGTTCTCCTAATCCATGGCGCAAATGTTTTAAGTTGTGGGCACTAGCAAAGACCTCCGTCGATGTGTTAAACTCCTCGCCGACGTCAAAGAGCTTATGGTAAATTGCATATAAATCTCCCTTGATGAAAACAAAGATAGATCCCATCTGAATTTCGAAAGGAGTTGCTCACTATAAATTCGTCTGTGTATTCGTCATTTTTCATAGATCTACTGTTCGTTTGTCTGCACTCACCGTTTGTCAAATCTACCGTAAAGTTTATTGTCATCGTGTCACAACAGAGGAAAGGAAGGGACTATGGTTTCCTTTTATCCCTGGTGCAGAAGGATCAAGGTTAACAGCGTGAGGTTTAAACCTCATCGGGTGCCTTTGGCACACCGGTAGCGGCTAGGCTGTTGGCATGCTACCCGAACGGGAGGTTCCGCGTTCGAATATTGTAAAAGGGTTTTTCGTCGTAAAATGGACGTAGCAGGCGATTTTAGAATTCGTGCGCAATTTCTCCAAAGTGATTTTTGATGTGGCTAAGGTACTTTTGAAATTAATTTTTGCTAAGTGTTTTTGTGGATGGAGGAAGTTTGTTAGAGGGAAAAACATCTTAGGAGTTATAAGGAGTTTAAAGCTTGTTTGTATTTTGATAAAAGATTCTTTTTGAAGATGTTGAAATATCTTATTGCATTCTTATGAGAGATAAATTTTATTTTTGATAAGACTATAAGGGAGAAATAAGGTGTATAAGGGTTAAATATTTCTTGTAATTTTGAGAGTGCTTTTGGTTGTTTATGGAAATGAAAGCATGATGTTTTAAATTCAATTGCTTCTTGTGTGAAGTTGTGAAACCTTAAGTGGGCAGCTTTGAGATTGACATTTGCTTTCATTAAATTGGTAATAATCAAGCTATTCTTTACTTGGTTAAAGTGTTGAGCTTACTCCTTTATTGATGATTTGAAAAAGTTGTGTGTGCTATTGTGAGTTGAGTTGGTGGATGCTTTTTGTTCAAACAATATTGGAGAGAAAAGGAGTTCTACTTGTTTCCTTTTCTGATGTTGATTGTGAAATGCTTCAAGGTTGTGTTTTGAGTTGAATGGTGTTGATTGAACCTTGTTTGATGAGCATTGTTGTTGAAACTCTAATTGATGGTGAAAAGAACATGAGTATCATTGTTATGTGATTCTTTGCATAGTTGGAAATTGTTGGAGTTTCATGTTCTTGAAAGAAAGCATTCTATCCTATCCATTTCAGATATTGAGTTGAGTTTTTCAGATTTGAGATTGAGTTTGAGTTGAGTTTTTTAGATTTGAGATTGAGTTTGAGTTGAGTTTTTCAGATTTGAGATTGAGTTTGAGTTGAGTTTTCAGATTTGAGATTGAGTTTGAGTTGAGTTGATTTGAGTTGAGTTTTGAGATTGGGAGTTGAGTATAGAACATATTGAGTCTCTAAAAATTCTCTTTATGCTTCTATGAGTTTGACAAATCACATTGGGTCTCTAACAATTCACCTTGTGATTTCCTACTAGGAAAGTTTTTCTTGGTGAGCTTGCTGAGGTTTTGGACAGGTTCTAGTGGGGACTTGTGAGCAGGTTTTTGACAGGTTCCAATGGGGACTTGTGAGCAGTTTTGGACAGGTTTCGATAGGGACTTGTGAGTAGGTTTTTGACAGGTTCCAGTGGGGACTTGTGAGCAATTTTGGATAGGTTTCGGTGGGGACTTGTGAGCAGATTTGGACAGGTCCTAGCAGAGGACTTGTGAGCTGAGTTTGATAGTTCTATCAGAGAACTTGAGGACAGAGGAGAACTGGTTCTTTGAGAAGAACCTGAGGACAAATTTGGCAAGTCTTTGAGAAGGCTTGTGTGTAGAGGATTGATTTGTTCAAGTGTTGGACAGATCTGACAAATAGAGGAAGACTTGTACTATATCGAATGACTGTGTTTGGTACAGGTTGCTGAGCTACTGTGGACATGATCATAGAAGTCATAGGTCTCTTAGGCTAAGCATTGAGGACAGGAAGTCTTCGATGGAAAGGAGTTCCATGTGTTGGCAAGAGGTAGAGGCAGTTGATATTCTGAGGGATCATTTCTAGAGTAGAGGGGAAGGTATCTCATTTGAGCAGAGGATCATAAATCCAGAGTAGAGGGGAAGGTATCTCCTTTGAGCAGAGGCTCATAAATTCAGATTGAGGGGAAGGTATCTCATTTGGGCAGAGGCTCATAAATTCTGATTGGGGTAAGGTATCTCCTTTGAGCAGAGGCTCATAAATTTTGATTGGGGGAAGGTATCTCCTTTGGGCTGAGGCTCATAAACATTGTAATTGGGAAGGATTCCCAAAGAAATTTGAGATAACTTTTAGAGAAAAGTTTTGTGGACATAGCCCAGCCATTCTAGGTGAACCACGTTAAAATTGGTGTCACTTTGTGGATGATATTATGCATTGCTTTGATATTGCTTTGGGTATATTGCTTTACTATTTTGAATTATAAAGGAAAAAGTAAAAAGTAAAAAGAGTTCTTATACTGTTCACCCCCCCTCTCAGTATAAGCTTGTGTTCTTCAGGTTCTTCCATGTGCAATATCACACAGATCTTATCAAGATCCATTTTAAATCCCTTACTACATACTATGTGTCCTAATAACTTTCCATACGGTACCATTAGGTAACACTTTCTAGAATTTAATAATATCTATACATTTCTACACCTACTCATACATTTACTGAGGGCAGTAAGATGCTTTTTGATCTTTTCATAAATGGACCAGTCGTCCAAAAATGCTTTGAAGTTCCCTGTTGCTAACTAATCAAATATATAATATGATGCGCTAAAATGTAGTTAGGGAATTACAGATCCTGAATGGCATTATATTGTATGCATAGATTCTATTCTCCATGATAAATGTGATCTTCATCTTATCCTCCTCAGCTATACGTATTTGATTGTAACCTGAAAATCCATCCAAAAATGAATAGATCTCATGCCCTACAACTTCCTCCAGGATGGAATCTATGAAGGAAATAGGGAAGGGTTCCTTAATGGTTACTACATTTAGACTCTTAAAGTCCACACATATTATGATTTTATCCACTTCCTTCTTTAAGGTGACCATTATAGGTGATACCCACTCACTAGTCATAACCCTGAAGATGAAACCTACCTCCAACATCTTCTCTATCTTTGTGTTTACTAATGCAATATATTTTGGATTCATCCTATACGGTATCCTCCTTACTGGTTGTGCTCCAGGAATTAGTGTAATATTATGGATACATAACTTAGGTGGTACTCCCTTCAAGTCCTTGTATGTCCATGCAAAGACATCCTTATGTTACAAGAATATATTAAAAGTTATCACTTTCAATAGAGGGTTACAATCATCACCATAGTGAATCATCCTAGGTTCATCCTCTGTCCTTAGATTGATGTCCACTATCTGTGGTCCTTCATATTTGATATTCTTCGGCTCACTTGTTGCTTTCTCCATGTAGCGACCCCAGGGAAGTGACGCACTATCCACTACTCTATTTGCAAATATTATTTATCTTATTCATATTTAATCATGCATTAAATGAAAGATACAACTGAAATTACAAAGAAATGAATAGATAATGCTTTTTATTGATTTTTCTCAAGTTCAGTTACATATAGACCCCTATAAGGGATTCCCTTCTTTTGATACAAATTTTTACAAAGTAGGGCAGCGAATGTATGATATCCTCTTGCAAGGGGTGATGCACTCTCACAGGATTCCCGATGATGCACACAGAACTGTATGAGGGCTTACATATGCCTCCTTCTCTAAGTCTAGTTCCTAGAGGGATCCTTTTGCTTTCATATGTTGATAACCTATCAAATGAACTTGTAGTCCTGCAAGCATGAAAACAACAACAAATGCTCAGTTGTCCGATATTGCCTCCTCATATAAGTTTTTTAGAAATAACCCTAATGATAAATAGAAATATGCTCAATGACAATAGAAACTAATGCTATGAATGCTAGTAAATGCGATAAACCAAATCTATGCTAATGGCGTAAAAACATATAACAAGCTAAATGAAAGAAACTAGTGCAAATAACCCTAGATTAGGCCTGTGAGCCACTATCCAAGATAGTGGCTGCTAAGATGAAAACCTGTCTCTATTGCTCCGAGGCTATGAATCTAAGCTTGTTATCGATGTTGAAAGAATTGTCATTTTTTGTCCGATGTGTTGAATATCCTATAGATGGTAAATCCTAAATTGACTAGCACTTCATTGCTCCTTAAAGGTGCTCCAATTTTCTCTCCAATCCGATAGGGCTTTGCTACAAGAAAAAGCTCTCCAAGTCTCTGAAATCTCTTTCTAAGTATCTAGATTCTCTTTAATTCAATTATTTTGTCTCTTGGTGCTTCTAGGTTCGCACCTTATAATGTGTTTGAAGCTCTAGGTCAATGTCCAAACCCTAGGACTAAATTTTTGCATGCACACTGGATTTTAGCATGAGAATTTTTGCATTTGTCTTCCCTTGAGGGCTAGTTAACTAGTATATAAATCAAGACATAAGTCTCTCATGTAGACTGGCCATGAGGAATCATGTAAAGTTATCCCCGCTTAGCTTTATTGCATGCAAACTGCCACATATTCTTGTGATTGGGTCGATTTGATGGCAAGTTACTTTTTAGGGTTTAGCCACTATCGCCTAAAGTGTCTAAGGTTTGGTCTCTATGAGCTACAATAGTTAAGGTTTTTTTGCTCTGAGCTGAAGCGGCCAGGATCCAGCTGCTCAGGTTCATAGCAGCCAGGCTTGGATGGGCTAAGACTACCCCAAATGAGTGGTGAAAACCACTTTTAACACTTAGAAGGTCCCAAGGTTTAGTCACATGATCTATGAATGTACCCATGTGAGCAGTCTCCCTAAACATGTCATGTTTTAGGTGTCTATAGATGTCCCTTTTTGTGATGCACTATGTGGAAAATACAGCACAGAGCAAAAACGTAGACTGCTATGTTTATAGGGTGTATGATGATCATTGATCTGATCAACGCTAGATGGTCCAATCATGCAAGACGGTGCACATCCTTGAATCATTTCTTCAACCTGATTAAAGGCTTAATTTAGCACAAGGCTTGCACATATTCACTTGCACTCATTCCTCAAATACAATCAGGTATCTTATGTCGCTACAACAAAACCAACCAGAGGAGAGCTATAAACTAAAAAAATCATATTTGCTTATGAACCCAACAAATGGGAAAAGTTTTGTAAGAGGTGTATGCTATGATTCATAGAATGAATGCAATTTTGATATGATCGAGTGATATTTGGTTGAATTTAATTATGATTATTTAAATATTTGAACTACCCCCTCACACAATTAATTGGTGAGGGAAGGGCAATGAATGAAGCGACAAGTCGCTTGACCAACTTGATTGTTTTTGGTTCCTTTCTAGTGTTTGTTATTTTAATGGGAAAACCCCCATCCAAGTGTGATTTCAATTGTTTATGATGATCATTCATCCCTATCATAGGGAGCGGTCTGACCATAAATAGCCTTCTTAGGAAATTAGGATGAACGATTCTATTTATGCTTGTATTGCATCACTTGGCTTAGTGTTCTTGTATAATAAGGGAATTAGGATGATTCCATCACACTTGTGGACCAGTCCAACCATCTGGGTCTTCTTTAGGATTGAGGAGGCACATCATAATTCTAGAATGAATAATTTACCCCAACTAGCCCTATGGTAACTCACTCATCTCACCGAATTGCATGGAGTGCAAATCACTGCAATCGTTGAGGCGATAGAGCAAGTAACTAAATATGAGGCTTACTCGAGATTTGTTTTTATGTGATTGTTTTTGTTATTTTGAGCATTGTGATGATCAGGGACCATCAAAATGTGTTTATTTTACTTTTTTTTTTATTCCTCATGGAAGGAATATTTCTATTTTTATCTATGTTGTTAGTCGTTGTCAGATCTAGTGACCCCCAAATGCCTGTTTTTGTTCACTCTCGACCATAGCGGCCAAGAAGTGTAGGCCACTAACGGTAGCACCATCCAAGGTAGAACTTGGGAAATATAAAAGTAGCCTAGGGTTTTGACTTTTCATTCTTCTAGCTAGTGATTTTATTTTCAGATATCTGGAGAGAAAGTGATAGTTATGACTTGGAGTGTTGTTGCATTGAGGATTATGGCTGCATAGGGTGAAGCATCTTCAAGTGAAGGAGTAGAAGCTTCTCGAGTACTCTTCAAAACCTAACCCTATTTGTTTCACTTTTGGATAAAAATGAACCACACTTAAGTAATCGGTAAATGAACCTCATTAAACTTGTTGGCAACAAACCAAACCTGTAGTTAGGCTTAGTTTAGGATTTGTTTTTGTGGGCTTGCACACATTTTGTAATTTTTCATTTTTTTGGTGTTTTTGGCCTAGGGCAAACATTGCTCTTGCATCACCCATTGGCCGCTATCCAACAAAGTGACAATTTTGGCCAGTGACTTGGCCTTTATCAACGGTAGCGACCAGTTCAAAAACCTAATGGTTGAAAATTTGACCATTAGGGTTTAGCTAATGTCAGCCTCAACGGTCGATTTTTGGCCACTGTAAGTGAAAGTGGCCAAGAACCTTGGGCAAAATGTTTGATTTTTCTTGATTTTTTTGAATTTTTGAGATGATTAATTGATTTTTTGAATTTTTGAGTTGCTTTTCTGCACTTTGTTGCATGATTAGGTGTGTTTATTCCTCTTTAATTTATACTTAGGTTAGTCTATACTTATTTGAACTATTTTTCATGTTTTATTGTGATTTATTACTTAGATGCACTATAGTTATGCTTTGATTTTTATCATTAGATTCTTTCTGCTCAAACTTGGGACCCGAAGCTCTTGAAGGACCTCCTACCACTCATGGATGACATGGACTGGGCTTGGTTTAAGGCCTGTGGATTGCAGTATGTGACCAGGCTATACCTGATTATGTCAGATCAGGCCTACCTCATGGCTCTGGTTCATCGATGGGATTCCCAAACTAACACCTTCCACATTTCTATAGGTGAGATGACCATCACACCGGAGGATGTATACAGGATTTTATGGATTCCCTTTGATGGAGTGGCCATTGTTTCTTCTGCCACTAATGATCATGATGTAGTATTTTCTTGGGTGTTTAGGAGGTATGCTACAGATGTCTTCAAGGACATCAAATCTAGCAGTGTATCTATTCTACACTGGTACATGTGTAGAACCCTAAAATTGGTGCAGTAAAATCTTAAATAATTACAATTACTCTAGTAAATATTCAAATTCAAATTTTAACCCTCAAAACCGCTTCCAAACCGTCGTTTAACCCATTTCCTCCTTTCCAACACCATTTATAGAGTTTGTTTTGACCCTTTGACGATATCGTCGTCGATCAGATGATATCACCTCAGATCGAACGATTTCATCTGGACTAGGACGTCCAGACGATCTTGTCCCAAAACCAATTTTTCTCAATTAGCCTCTATTCCAACGACGTCTCTAATCTAGGCAGAAGCATGTCTATGTCGTTAGAGACCCTCCCCGTTGGAGATCTCCCAAATTGGGATGATCTCCAACCTCCTAACCTCCCTCCTAAGCCTATTTAAACTTAGGACTCCCCCTTGGCATCCCCTTGGCTGATATTTCCTATAACTTGACTTTACACGCATTAAAACATCCTGAATTACCATCTACACTTGTCCTATCCAAATTTTGTTGTAGGAACCTTAGTATTTTTCAGTCGGAGCAAGCTCATTTTGTTGTGGATGATCCTGTTCAATACGAGATGATTTCGTACCAATCCGAGACGATTTCGACTGCAATCAATGTTGGGGGCAATCAGTGCCCAGAGTTTGCATTTTTCTCTTCTCATCTGTTGTTTTATTCTGCATCTAGTCAGTTTGTTTATTATTTTTTGCTATTCTGCATCTTGGAGTTCACCCATGTAGTTTAGTTGCATAATGAAATCATGATTAACTATTAAAACATAGTAACTTACTTGCATTTCTATTCGAGATTATCTGTTAACATATTTATTGTCATTTTACATCATTATCCTCTATTAGCATTGCTGCATTTTTTGTATTTCGTGTCTATTTCTCTGTTTGTAGGTCTCTGACGAATTCGTCTGACGAATTCGTTAGATCTCAGATGATCCTACAGGTCGGAGATGATCTTGTCAAATTCTAGACGATCTGGACTGCTTCAAAAATCAAAATCTCCATCAGACATCCGGATCAGGTATGGCTCTGTAATTTAGCTTTTTCTCTTTGTTTTCTGTTTAAAATCTATTTTATGTATTTCATTTAGCCTACATTTTCATAATAGAACAACTTAGATTCATTTGGCCAAACCTAGGACTCGAATGTTTAAAGATAAAACTGAACACATTAAACACATTCCCAACCTAGGCGTGGAAACTGCCATTCAAACGTTTCCTGGTGAACCCACCATCCGTTAAAAAATCACCATAATACACCTTCCCTGAGAGGCGGGACCTTCGCAAGGCCTCTCGTCCGAGGTACCACACCATCCTTTTCCCATCCTCCTTTTGGGTATGGATCCTATAGCCTGAAGGTAAGGATGCAAAAAATTTGGAGCAATACATTTTGGTGAACCCGACGTGAATGCATTTAAAACCTTTTGAAAATAAAAATAAAAAAACCAAAAACATAGATGCATTTAAAATCATTAGAAAGTAATAAGTTTCATATCATGTCTAGATGGTAGCTCCTACGAAAATATTAGCAGTTACTATAAATGTTGAAAACCAATTAGCAGCCATAGAAATCAATTTTGTGCTTAGTGTGCCTGAAATAGATAGAAATCAACTTTTGTGGGACGAACTTGATAGAAGACTAGGTGTCATTTCATCTAGGTCACCAAAACTTAAACAAATCAAAATGCTTGTCCTAGATATAATCCTGGATCCTCATCAACTCGTCTTTTATCATGAACTTTAGAGAGCTTACCATAGATGGTCAGCTTATAGGAGAGCTCTTGTGTCTTCAAAATTGTTCACCTTCGAGGAATACCTCAAGAACGCAGCCACTATACACCAGTTCCTAGGTCGTGTAGAAGACCAAGAGGTCGTTCTTACGGATAGGGAAAGATGGAATAGAGTTCCTCGAGCTATGTTATATCGAGAGTATTGCCACGAGCTTTACTTCTATCAACCAGAATCTGAGACAAATAATATCACTATAGCCCTTTTCATTAAATTCTTGAAATAAAATTTCCAATTTGAAAAAGAACACTTCATGACTACTAAAGAACTTGAGCACATTAATGATATTTATAAATTGTTTATAGAAAACTAGATCTTTGCTTTCATTATTATTTCTTGCATTTATTGTGTTGTTTGTTATCTTTACAATATTGTTACAAAAACCAAAAAAATAAAGAAAAAAACAAGAGCTAAAAAACATAACAAAGACCAAAACATTTCATTTTAAATATTGTAGTAGGTATATAATGAATATATACCTCTTAAGCTTGTTGCATATATATATATATATATATATATATTTATATTTTTCTGAAATCTAAGTTAAGCACAATGCCTAAACTTAGGAATGGTAAACAAACTGAAGGAGAAGAAGAAGATTGGTTAGGAGACAAAACAAGAAACCCAAATGTCCTTCCTGAGGATCCAATCTCGAAAGAAGAAACTCTAGACCAGCAAGACGATGAGCTTGCTGTAGATGAACAAGAAGAAAATGTTAAAGAGGATGGATCCTCATCCCCTAGAATAACTCCAGATGGAACTATTGCTTTTGATACTTAGATCATTTCTAAAAAATTTTCAATAATAACATTGGTGCTCTTAATATGGCAGTTCATATTGATAAAGGGCAAATTAGTGACACTCAAGCAGCCATGGAACATATCTTTGATGTGCACACTAATCCCTTGTCTTTTATTGATCAAGAAAGTGATAAGGCTGGACCATCCAATAGAGATATGGTCACTATGATTCAAAACATGCCAAAACAACAGGTTACCCAACCTCTTCAGGAACCTGTTATTGAGCCTAAAATTATTCCCACACAAAAGAAAACTTCCTTCACTACTTTACTTCACAAAACTATTGATCAATATGCATCAAGTAAACAAAAATCTAAAATGAAGCCAAACACCAATTTTCAACAATCTGGAATACAACATAATATAACTTCAAAACTTCTTCATAACACCCTTCCTACCAACAATTTACACAATAGTAATATAGCATCTAATATGCATGTCCCTCCATCATATGCTCACAAATCCCATATTAATGCCCTATCGAACCAATATGGTGGGAAAACTAGTAATCTGGAAGCCATGGTGAAGCAGTTAGCTTCCCGCATGGACCAGATAGATCCCTACCGTTCCTCTACAATTATTGAGAGATATGTAGTCAACCTTTGGATCCCATAGTTGTAGCACAACCGTACCCTAAGCATTTTCCCATGCCCGTCCTGCCTATATATAAAGGAACTGAAGATCCCATAGAGCATCTTCGCATGTTTAGGATAGCATGTCATGATATATCACATGATGACTTGCTATTACTAAAAATGTTCCCAAAAAGTTTAGGTGGAATGGCATTAGAGTGGTACTATCAACTACCCACTCATTCTTTGAGAAATTTTGAAGAAACAGCTGAATCGTTTGTCCATCAATTTAGTGCCTACATTGACAAGCATGTCACCATTAAAGATTTGTACAACTTAAAACAAGACAAAGATGAATGTTTTGCTGATTTCTTAGCTAGATGGAGGCAGTTGATAGGAAAACTACACTTTGTGCTACCTTATAGGGAAATGTTGGACATTTTTATTAATAATTTGCAAGAACAAATATCTTATGAGTTATCAACTGCTACCTTAACTACCTTCGATCAAGCTATAGACTTAGCTTGAAGGGTAGAAGATGCCCTAATTAGGAGAGGCCAACTTAGGAAGAAAGATGATGAGAAAACATCCAAAAATCAATATAAAAACAAACAAGTCGTAGGTGATGGAGTCACTGACAGTAGAAATGTTGCTAATATCAATGCAACAAAGACAACATAAAAATTTATATTGAAACCTCCTAATAAACCTCCTCAAGAATTTACTAGATTGAATCAACCATTATCAACTATTTTACCTCAATTAGTCGAAAGAGGTTTGATTCAATTACCAGCTATCCAGGAACCTGATCCAACCATACCCGGATACGTAGTCGACTTACACTGTGATTTCCATAGAGGACCTAGACACTCTACCAACGCTTGTAAAAGGTTGAAACATAAATTACAAGATCTGATTGATAATAATGAAATGGAGGTGCAAGCCTTCCAACCTAAACAAAATGCTCCTAATAATGCTCAAAAGAACATTCCTCAAAATCAAAATCAAAATGCTAATCAATCATTAGACATATTTCAACATCCTTTACCAAGACATGGTAAAGAGGTGGCCAACCAAATTGAGCATCATAATGTTCCTCCTCCTACCCGATATGTAGGAACTATTAGCGAACATTTACCTAATCATGATCCTCAAACATTTGACACAACTTTATCCCCGGTCACGACCATGCCCCTACATAATATTCAAATTCCAGATCTCTAGTGATGTAGAATCGGATACTCGAAAGTGAAATAGACATCACCTCAAACCAATCAAATAGTTCTAAAAATGAATCAGACCCTATTCAACCTATCATAGATGCTATGGTTCCAGAAGAACCATTTCCTAGAAGAGTTACTACTCGACCCTCTTCTAATCAATTCCTCCCTAATGAACAAGCCATAAACGCTCAACCGAGACCAGTTCAGCATCTTCAATATAACATTGTAGGTACCATCGAAGTCGTTACTAGACAACAAGCTCAAAATTCTCAACAAGAACCAAATCAGAATGATGGATCAACTCCATTTGTTTTGAAAAATCCCAATAAAGGGAATCATGCTCCTAATGTTCAACCTAAACCCCCTTACAATATTAATGAGCAATTATCCAATACTACAACCAAAATTTCCCTTTTGGATTTATTAAGATCTTCTCCTACCCATAGGGATGAGTTAATGCTTACATTAAGCCAAATGATGGTACCTCAAAACATTCAACCTAAAGCCATGGCCAATACTATCATCACTAGAGAAGTTGATTGTATTGACTTTCGAGATAAAGATATACCGCAACATAGTTTACATAAGGATAACCCCTTATATATTACTACCCTAATTGGAGATGTAGCTGTTATAAGATTCTTGATTGATAACGGTTCATCTCTAAACATTTGCACTTTTGACTTCTACCAACGATTTGGCTTTAGAAGTGATGAAATGAAGAAAACTGACATGATTATCAAAGATTTCAATGACGAAACACAAGAAACGTGTGGAGTTATTACCATCCCATTGCAAGTTGGTCCTAGAACCTTAGATATGACCGTGTTTATTGTACATTGCCCCGCATCGTACAATATACTCTTGGGTCGTCCTTGGATCAATGCAATGCGGGTTGTCCCATCAACTTTACACCAATGTGTTAAATTCAAATTTAAAAATCAGTTGGTCACTATCCATGGTGATCCTAGACCCTTTGATATGTGTGCTTTGGCAGAACCTGTTGGAGTTCAATTTTGCCCTGCTTCTGTCATCCACACATCCTAATTCTTATTTTTCATCTAAAACTGTGAAACACACTCCCATAGCTTCACCTATTTCTCCTCCATTAATTTCACCCTCATATATAGATCAACAATCTTCTAAACAAACCACTCTAAAACCTCAAAAGGATCTTCAATCCACAACCAATCCTTCATGTTCTATCCCTATAATTTCAAAACCTATAGACCCATTCATTAACACTTCCACATTATCAACATCTATCATACCTTCCACATCTAAAGATATAGGGAATGATCCTTCTACATATTATGCTCTTTCTGATGAACTTTTACCATATTTATCCACAATTTTAATATCAGAAAAAAAAAATGCTTTCATGCAAGATTCAATTCTTTTAAATAACTTTCCGCCATCTCCTCGCACTTTGGGCCTCCCACAACCTATGGGAAGTACTTACCAAGTCGAGAGTTGTGCCTTCATTTATAAAGGATATGACTGGGGAAGAATACCTCGAAATATCAAAACTCATCATGAGGGATATGCTCGATGTTATTTTACTAATGAGTATATTAAAGCTAAACCTATAATGCTTAAAATGGGATATAAATGGAAAGGCTTGGGACCTTTCCAAAATGGCATGAAAGAACATTTTGAGGTAGAACCGTGGCCTACCCACTGTGGTGTGGGCCTATTTCCTAGTAAGGGTCAACCCTTTCCTTTTGAAGATGATGATCAACTCATATGTTATCAAGATTATTTGGATAGGTGTGATGATTTGCCTCTAAAAAATTAGCCATTTACATGTAACATGCTATCCATAGCTTACCCTGAAATGATTGTTGAATCCGATGATGAGTTGGAAGGAGATATCTTCCACGATGTCTCCGTTGAAGAAATGTTACACAATGGATTTTATTTTGATGGTTCTATACCAACTATAGCCCAGCTTGAGGGCCACTAATCCTCAAGATGAATTATCCAAGTTAAATTTAAAAGAATTACAAGAATTGGGCGTCTCACCCGCCCCACCTAATTTTGAAAGAGATCTACACATGGAAGTAGAAAACGTCATTAAAGTTAACATTGGAACTGAGGATAATCCTCACATAATCAATATTGGGTTAGAATTAAGTCAAGAAAAACAAGAGCAATACATTGCATTCCTTAAAGAATATGAAGATGTCTTCGCTTGGACATATGAAGATATGCCAAGTCTGGACCCTTCCGTAGTCATGCATCATCTAGTAGTCCATCCGGATGCTAAACCTGTTAAATAGAAACTTAGAAAAATGCATCCCAAAGTGGCCTTACTAGTCAAAGGGGAGTTAGAAAAACTCCTAAATGTTGTTTTTATACAAGCTATTGATTATGCTGAATGGATCTCAAATGTAGTTCCAGTCACCAAGAAAGAAGCTACCAAAGTTAGGGTTTGCACAGATTTTAGAGATATTAACGCTGCATGCCCTAAAGATGATTTTCCTCTTCCAAACATGGACCAAATCATTGATTTTACTCGTTGGGAGTGGGATGATGTCCCTAATGGATGGATTCTCCGGTTATAATCATATCAGGATAGCTCCTGAAGATCAGGCTAAAACAACCTTTATTACCCCTTGGGGTACCTTTTGTTGGAAAGTGATGCCATTCGGCTTAAAGAATGCAGGTGCAACCTATCAATGAGCTATGACTTATATTTTTCATGATATGATGCATGATATCCTACATGATTATGTAGATGATATTATAGCTCGCTCTATTAATGAAGATAACCATTTAGATGATTTGAGAATAGTTTTTAATCGGTTAAGAGAATATCTTATTCGATTAAATCCAGCCAAATGCATATTTGGAGTTAAGTCCGATAAACTATTAGGGGTTATAGTTTCTTTACGTGGCATAGAAATTGACCCTCTCAAGATTGCGGCTATCACTGATATGCCCGCACCTACCAATATATCTAAATTATGAAGTTTACAAGGTAAACTTCAAGCTATCCGTCGCTTCATCGATAAGTTGGCGGACAAAATCGGTCCCTTTCTTAAGCTCCTTAAGAAGGATGTCCCTTTTAATTGGGATGATGAATGTAAAGAAGCTTTTGAACTTCTCAAACAATACCTCCTTAACCCACCTGTGCTTTCGCCACCTAGACCTGATCGTCCGTTTATCCTGTATATTTTAGCTTCAGATTCTGCCGTATGAGCTATGTTAGCTCAGCTTGATGATGAGAAGAGAGAACGTGCTAATTATTATATTAGCCAAAATCTAATCAGTTATGAAACCCACTACACAACATTAGAAAAACTATGTCTAGCAGTCGTGTTTGCTACGTAGAAATTATGCCATTATATGCTTAGTCAGAAAACTTATGTCATTGCTAAATATGATCCCTTGAGGTATCTCATGAGTCGACCTTATTTATCGGGTCGTATACCCAAGTGGGTTCTTGCTCTAAGTGAGTTTGACCTCACGTTCATAGGACAAAAGTCTGTTAAGGGTCAAATCATAGTAGATCAATTAGCTGTCGCACCCTTAGAGTCTACCCATCCCCTCATCATTGAGTTTCTTGATGAATGCCTTCAATTAGAGGCAGACCATATTGAACAATGGTCCTTATACTTTGATGGAGCCCGATGCATGAGTGGGGCTGGTGTGGGTATTATTTTAATATCCCCACAAAAACATCTTATTCCTTTGTCCTTCAAATTAACATTTGCTTGCACTAATAATACTTTTGAATATGAAGCTCTAATCCTCGGATTACGAGCTGCCTTGGTGCTAAAAATTAAACATCTGCTAGTTTTTGGTGATTCTCAACTTGTCATAAACCAAATTAATGAAGTTTATCAGACCAGAGATGATAAATTGTGCCCATATAAAGCCTATGTTTTATAGTTAATGTCTCTATTTGATCAAGTTACCTTGGAAGCTATTCCTCGAACTAGCAACCGTGCGGCTGATGCTATGGCCGCAGCTGCATCTCTCCTGCCCTTGGAGTTAGATGACGAATATGCCACCATCATTATTCGTCGACTCCAGGAACCCGCTTCAAATAAGTCATGCTTAGAACCTTTGGATGTGTTTCTAATCAATGAAACTACTCCTAAACCTTGGTATACAGATATATTTGATTTTCTCCAAAATGGGACTTTCCCTCCCAATTCTAATAGAAACCAACATCGGTTATTATGTCGATGCGCAAGTCGATTTGTAATAATTGGCAATACTTTATATAGGAGATCTTTTGAAGGTATCCTATTGAGATGTTTGAATCTAGAAGAATCCAAATCAGCTTTAAGTGAAGCCCACGATGGATCTTGTGGAGGACACTTCGATGGTAGTGTCATTGCTAAAAAGCTCCTTAGGATAGGATACTTTTGGCCTACCATGGAGAATGATGCACATGAGTATGTGTGCCATTGCGACAAGTGCCAAAAACATGCCGACCTTGTCCATGCGCATGCACAAGAACTGCAGGCTATTTCATCTCCTTGGCCCTTTTCAAAATGGGGCTTAGACATTATTGGCAAAATTAATCCCGTGTCATCTGATGGACACAAATTCATCATAACCACCACCGAGTATTTCACGAAGTGGGTTGAAGCTATGCCTTTAGCTTCCTGCACTGGAACTCAAGTCTCTAAATTTATTTTTAATCAAATCATTTGTAGGTTTGAAATTCCTGCAAATCTCATCTCTGATAATGGAACTTGTTTCAAAAATAAAGATGTCAAGAAATTATGCCAAAAATATAAGATTCAACATCGCTGGTCCACTCCCTATTATCCTCAGGGTAATGGTCAAGCATAAGCATCTAACAAAACCTTAATCAAAATTCTCAAAAGAATGGTCAATAAAACTGGCTACGACTGACACATTCAATTATATCCAGCCTTGTAGGCCTATCGAACTAGTGTTCGAACTCCCACTGGAACTTCACCTTTTGTTTTGGTTTATGGTGCTGAAGCATTTTTTCCCTTTGAATTAGAAGTTCCTTCTTTGGCTCTACTACTTCAAGATACCGAAGTAGGAGATGAATATCGAGCTGGCAGACTCAATCACTGGAACTCCTAGATGAAAAATGCATCAATGCTTTGGAGCATCTCCGTGCCTACCAAAACAAGCTTAAAAGATCATATGCTAAAAAAGTTCGTCATCGATCCTTTGAGATCGACGACCTTGTTTTAAAAGAAAATAAAAAAAATACTAATGCAACTAAAGACCTTAAAGGTAAATTTGAGCCCAACTAGCTTGGACCATACATTATCACTGCTAAATTTGAATCGGGAGCATACAAATTAGCTACCTTAGATGGTAAATATTTAAAAGAACCTATGAATATTATGCATCTTAGGCGATATTATGCATAAAATTTAGTCATTTCATCATTTGTACATATTTTGCATGTTGTCTTATTTTAAAATATATCAAACTATTTACACAAAAACAAAAACAAACAAAAATAATAAAAATAAAAACAACAATATTCTTGACTCTTTCGAAACCAAAACAAAATAAATAAGAAAGAGAGAGTCAACATTCTCAAACTTCCCAAAAAGTATTTGTATATATTTCTTCTTACAAATGTTGTAGTTATATATTTCAAATTATTTTGGATAAATTAGCATTTATTTGGAATCCCTCACTTTCACAAACACAAAATAAATATCTTGATTTTTATCTGGCATGATTACTAATCTCTCTTATATCAAAGTCCACAAAATTCAATTAAATAAAGTTTGAGCACAGAGAATTGATCTTGTTATTTACTTAAACCAAGCACATCCTTTCACAATAAAATGATTATATTTGTAATGTCCATGCTATGCTACATAGTAGAAGTGGTTTCTTGAGCGAAAAGTTTCCCCTGCTATCCTATCATGCACATGGTCTAGAATCTTTGAGAATTGGCAAAAGGACAAGCTCACCCCTACCCAGAATAAAAATCCCTTGCTCTACAACTAATCCGAGCAAGTATCCCTAGCATAGGAAGAAAAGCAAAGTTCAAGAAAAAGAGAAAAAGAAAAATGTTATTTTATATCATTACAGCAATGTTTCAAGCATTATCTCAAAAATCAAGCAAAAATACAAAAGAAAAGCAAAATAAAGCAAAAGAAAGCAAAAGCAAAAGCAATAAAATCCCTCTCCCTACCCATTGAAAAGAAAAGAAGGGTTGATGAGCTTGAATCCCTGGAATTCTCAATTATTCGAAAACTGTGAGGTAAGCCCCATAACAGGTGGTTTGTGCCCAACCCGCTTGGCCTTGGGTAACTCCTAGCATGGTGATATGTCCGTGACATTAGCGACCTTCTTTTGTACAGACCTATGTCTCGCTTATGGATTAGCTAGCTCTTGATAATCCGACTTACATAGTAGTCTGGTATGGTTATATGCATCTAAATCATGGTTAATGAACACTTATTTGGTTCATTCAAATCACTTGTATCATAGTATCTTGCTCAAACTGGTAAATGAACAATGCAATTGCACACACATTTTGTATTTGAGAGATTTTGTGTATCATTATGATAAATCAAGATTGGAAATGAACTCACATATGCACATGGGATTCCTTATAAATCTAACTTTTGTCTTTAAGATACTTTGAAATATTTTTGCAAATTGTTTGGAATAAATTCATTTTCTTCTTTAAAGTACAGTTGTTTAGTATAAAGACAACTACATGCATTATCAAAAATCAAAATTTCTTTCAAACCACACACACACACACACACACACACACACACACACATATATATATATATATATATATATATATATATATATATATATATATATATATATATATATATATATATATATATATATATATATATTGTCGACTTTCGCGACGATGGTATAGTTCCAGAACTTAAATGGGAGTCTTATGCCTAGCGCAAGTCCTCCTCTTCATATTTTTTGTTTATTTTCAACAATTAAAAATCAACCATACAATAAAACTATTATATCAACTTTTTCTTTGGATTTCGCGATGATGGTATAAGTCTATACCTACATATTCTATGCCTAGCGCAAACCATTGTACCAATTTTTATTTCCCATTTATTTAAAATCATAAAAACATATGACTTAAATCATTCTGTTATACAATTATGTTTTAAAAAAAAGCATGCACATTATCACTATTTCATGTCATTATGTCAAAATTCAATTTTGCAATGATGGTATAATTCCTAGGGAATTATCCAAAAAATTTATCACACTTAGGAATTTATGCCTAGCAAAAATCATTTTAAAATATTTCATGCATAATATTTTCATGGAAATCTAAAAAATAAATCATCATCATCATCATCATTTGCATCATCACAACAAAGTCTTAAGACACTCTCTTAAGCACCCTTTTACTTTTAGCAATATTTCTATACTAGGATTAGCTTGACGACCGAGTGAGTGACGACTCCATGAAATGGTCTATAATAGTGACAATGTCCTTTGAAATTATTGTTAAAAGTCCCTTTTATTTTTTATCAAATTATCACTCACAACAACCAATTTGTTACATCAGATTATTTCATTTAAATTTTTTAAAGCATGACATTTCAACCATAATATTTTCCAACGACATAATTACATGAATCATCAAATCAATCACACTTCAAACATTAAAGCATCATAAAAACATATAAACAAGTCGTATCATCATAAGACAGGTCATATGATCAAAAATATTATATATATATCTCAACAATGTATATACATCATCTCAAAACTAGATTGGTATGCCACAATCTACATCTTGGCATACTCAATCCTCTCAATCATATATCCTCTGTGCAGTGTCTCGAGAACCCCTCGAGCTCTCAGCCTCATCTCCTCCCCCACCCTGAGGTGGACGAGGTGGCCCCATCACAGTATGTGTGGTACTGCGAGTCCTAGTCGTCGATCGAGATGAAGTCCTCGATGACCCAACCCGATCGGGTCAGCAATGTCGGTCGGCAGCTGTACCCTCCGACCCTCTGGCACCATATGGAAGTAGATACCCCGGTAGAACATGGTCCGAGCAATCGATCGTGCCAGCTCCCCGAGTGCTCGCTCCTCCGCTCCGTGCTCTGAGGCGTGCAACCTCATCTCTGAGCCGTGTAGCCTCCGCTCGATGGCGTGCAGCCTCCTCCTACAAAGTCTGCACCTGTGCCTGGAGATGAACAGTCTTCGCCCGGAGAGTAGCCATCTCACTACTCTCTCTTGTGTCCACACCCTTGCCCTTATCGAGCGATGGTGGTCTCTCTCTCTGTGGAGAAGGGGGTCTCTCCTCCCTCCTCTCCCGCTGTCGTGGCCTCTACTGAGCCTGTGGCCTCCTCTGCTCTCTCCCGCCATGACCTGTGCTGCCTCAATGGCTGCCTAGCACCGCCTCCCCATCCGATGCACAACTATGTGAATCGAACCTTGAGCCCTTGTCATCCGAGGAGGGCGGATGCCTGTGTACCATGCATCATAGCCATCGGCTACCCCAATGTTGTCCCCATCCACTGGCTGAATGGGGGCATCATCTACGTCCTGACTCTAGAATCACTGCATATCTGGAGCCCCGCTAACTATAGTGTTATCTCGGATAGTTTGAGAAAACTTGTAGTCTCTAAGAGATGGGATCCCCTGCTGTAGACCGAACTGCCTCAAAACTTGGTCATACCGATGGAGCTCCACCTCTCCCCTCTCCATCCTTAGCCAGCAGACTCGCCTGATGCGAGCCAGCTCCTGTCCATCCTCGACCCACCCTGGATGATCTCTCCAAGGCCTCTAGGTGATCTGGTCGAAGACAAGGTCATCAAGTAGTCTCCGGGACACTGGCAGATCTATCCATCGCCGTGCCCCTCTCCGGAGCCACCAATAGAAAACTCGAGGCCTCTCCCCATCAATCCCTATCAGTGGGAGCCCTATCGGCCTCCGCACCGTGATGTGCTCCCAGCACCAAACCTGTAGTAGAGATGTCATAACTAGACATCGACCGCCCTTGTATATGACCCCATGAAGGATCCTATACAACCAATAGAGTACAAAGCTCCCCCAAGCAAACCTGTATCCGTGGTCTCTCATGTCACAGACCACATCTGTTAGTACCCATGGTACCCTGCATCCGCTCTAGTGGCACAACAAAAGACCACCTACCACCCCAGCCAAAACCCGTGTGAGTCTAGATGCCCCAGGCATCTGGCACAGAGACTCGATATTCACTCCGCCCTTCTCCAGGGCGAAGCTTGGATCTCCGCATAGTCGCATCATCGCATGGCCCTAATTGGTCGTGGGAGTGATCATCCGTCCTTGTATGGGGATCCTCAAAATCCTCCATACATCCTCCAATGTGGGAGTCATCTCCCCTATCGGTAATCGAAAATAGGAAGAACCCGGATACCACCTCTCTGCTAGGGCTATCAATAGCCCCATATCTGTAGAAACCTGTGGCATCTCTGCCACATGCCGCAAGCCGACCCGAGCTAGCCGATCTCGCTCTGCTCGAGACAGGGTGGCCAAGTCATCCTTTAGTCCACCGTATTTCCATTCTCTCGCTCTTTAGTAATCCTCTCTGCAACATAAACAAAATCAACAATAAAAATCATTAATAAATCATTAATTAAAAATGCAAGTCAAAATAAGTTCAATTTTATAAATGATGATATCGTCCACAATTGGACGATATCGTCCCCAATTTGAGCAAATTCGTCTTTGATTTTGCATGAGGAAATCGTCCCTTATTGGACGAAATTGTCCCCCTATCGTCGATTTCGCCCTTAGACGAAATCGATGATATCGAGACGATTTCAGAAAAATTGAGACGATTTCATCTCGACGACGTCGACGGCCCAAAAACGGCCATGATGCTCAAAAATCAATCAAATCTAATCTAAAAAGCATGAAATTCTAAAGTAAAGCATTCTAAATTTAGTTTAGACCCTTACCCGTAGCCCGCGCTGGACCTCTGTTGATCTGTGCGCTGTCTCGACCATCTTGTCTCTAGAGCTCTAAAAACTAGGAAAATGAACAGTAATAATGAATTAGGGTTTTACCCTATTTTTCTTAATTTTATTCAAAAACAATTAAAAATATTTTTTAAATTTTTGCTTTTCGCGTTTTTACCTCAAACGTTCGATTTGGGTAAAAACACGGAGGGGGCACCATAGTAAGCTATTGTACGATTCGACCTAGAATCGTCGCCTAAAAATGGGAATAATTTTTGCTTTCTCGTAGATCGAGAAGAACTCATCTTTAACGCATTTTCTTCGAAAAATTCTCTAAAGAGGGGGCAAAATGTAGCACCCTAAAATTGGCGCAATAAAATCTTAAATAATTACAATTACTCTAGTAAATATTCAAATTCAAATTTTAACCCCCAAAACCGCTTCCAAACCGTCGTTTAACCCGTTTCCTCCTTTCTCGTGCCATTTTTAGAGTTTGTTTTGACCGTTTGATGATATCATCGCCGATCAGACGATATCGCCTCAGATCGGACGATTTCGTCTGGACTAGGACGTCCAGACGATCTTGTCCCAAAACTAATTTTTCTCAATTAGCCTTTGTTCCAACGACGTCTCTAATCCAGGCAGAAGCGTGTCTGCACCGTTAGAGACCCTCCCCATTGGAGATCTCCCAAATTGGGATGATCTCCAACCTCCTAACCTCCCTCCTAAGCCTATTTAAACTTAGGACTCCCCCTTGGCATCCCCCTGGCTGATATTTCCTGTAACTTGACTTTACACGCACTAAAACATCCTAAATTACCATCTGCACTTGTCCTATCCAAATTTTGTTGTAGGAACCTTAGTATTTTTTAGTCGAAGCAAGCTCAGTTCGTCGTGGATGATCCTGTTCAATTCGAGACGATTTCGTACCAATCCGAGATGATTTCGACTGCAATCAACGTTGGGGGCAATTAGTGCCCAGAGTTTGCATTTTTCTCTTCTCATCTGCTATTTTATTCTGCATCTAGTCAGTTTGTTTATTATTTTCTGCTATTCTGCATCTTGGAGTTCACCCATGTAGTTTAATTGCATAATGAAATCATGATTAACTATTAAAACATCGTAACTTACTTGCATTTCTATTCGGGATTATCTGTTAACATCTTTATTGTCATTTTACATCATTATCCTCTATTAGCATTGCTGCATTTTTTGTATTTTGTGTCTATTTCTTTGTTTGTAGGTCTCTGACAAATTCGTCAGATCTCAGACGATCCTGCAAGTCGAAGATGATCCTGTCAAATTCCAGACAATCTGGACTGCTTCAAAAATCAAAATCTCCATCAAACATCCAGATCGGGTATGGCTCTATAATTTAGCTTTTTCTCTCTATTTTCTGTTTAAAATTTGTTTTCTGTATTTCATTTAGCCTACATTTTCATAATAGAACAACTTAGATTCATTTGGCCAAACCTAGGACTCGAGTGTTTAAATATAAAACTGATCACATTAAACACATTCCCAACCTAGGCGTGGAAACTGCCATTCAAACATTTCCTGGTGAACCCACCATCCATCGAAATATCACCATAATACACCTCCCCCGAGAGGCGGGACCTTCGCAAGGCCTCTCAGTCCGAGGTACCACGCCATCCTTTTCCCATCCTCCTTTTGGGCATGGATCCTATAGCCTGAAGGTAAGGATGCAAAAAATTTGGAGTGATACAACATGGAGCATGTCTTCTCTGAGAGGTATGTAGTGTTGTTGATGGTTATTAGAAATATCCTTATCCTATATTTCTTAGGCTTGAGGTTTTCATGGAACCTCCTTGTGATGGTTTAGGATCTGGTGGACAACGAGGAGCCTATCATCTATGCATGGGGAGGTCCTTACTAGTGTAGTGTTACAATGAGTTGTATCACATCTGTCGGTGGGGTCACATCAGCATTGCTTAGAGCTTGCTCCTAAAGATATGGGGATGGGAGCATATCCATATAGATCATCCCAAAGGGCTCCTAATTGAGATTATAGCTATCGGTAATTTGATGCAGTGCTATGCTACCAATGGGCTTGAGAGTGCGAGAAGTGCAAGAGCCATCCTCATGCGGGGGAGCTCCCCCATTATATTGCTACTTTCACCTCCCTATAGGCTGAAGATATCATATGGCATCCATACCATGAGTGTCCAGCTTGGGATGATCCAAACAAATTTATAGCTAGGACGTAGCATGAGCAGTGGCTCATTGGATATAAGGTTGGCATCAGAGAGTATTTATTCTACTCATGAGTTCTTTGTTAGTACGAATTGCAGCAGGATGTTCCAGTTGTCCCATTTTTGTATAGGTGTCTTACAACAGAGGGATATCTTCCTCCTCCATGGATTACAAAGCTCACTGATGAGGAGGATGCCCCAATATTTGATGTAAGAGTCACTGGGGGAGTTATGAATGCATTTGTGCAGTGGTGGGGGGATCAATTGTGGCATGGTGATGGCAGTCTGGGTCACAAGGATGATGGTTATGATGGAGGCATAGATCCAACAAGGTGTAGAGTCCAAGCCAAGACCGAGGGATGGGGCTAGCCAACAGAGTAGGTGGTAGTGGAGGAGCAGGAGGCTCCTGATGAGGATGAGGAGGACTTGGATCCTAAGGGGAGATATTCTCCTCTAAGAGCATAGTTGCATGAGGTAGAGTTCGAGCTCCAGTCAAACAAGATCTAGGTATAGTAGCGAGATGCTACTATAACACAACGAGATGCCACTATAGAGTAGCTCACTACATAGATACAGGTATTACAAGCTACTAGCAGGGGTGGTGCTATGAGGATGTAGGTTGTTGTTGATCCTCATACACCTTAGGATCCTATAGGGGCAGATCCAAGGGCAAATATCAGGTAGATGTAGACTTTGCTAGATGAGTATGAGGTAGATTTTACTAGTCATGTAGGCCACATTGCTTCTTTCTAGATGCAGATCAAGATGCTAGGAGCCACTATTAAGGAGAGGATAGGTGCAGGTGGGTCATATGCTAGTGGACGCTCCACTTCAAGGTAGTCTTCTGTTCGGCCTAGTTAGATGACCCGAACTCATATAGAGAGGCCAGTAGGCTCACATTACTCCACTCGAGATCCAACCCTAGGGGGCGATGATGTAGAGGGCATAGATCCAGTGGTTGATTGATGATGTACTAGGCTTTTATATTTGAGTTCAACTGACCTATATGACTGTAGCCCTTGGGTATTTTTGTACATCCATGTTTTTGACACACATTTAAATGATATCTTTTCATTATAATTTATTATGTGTATCCCTTATTGCTTATGTTTTTGTTTTATTTACGCGATGTGATGATGACACTATGATGATTTTATGTATGTGTTAGATGATAGATGATATTTGTGATGATGCAGATATTTAGATGGATGCTTATGTAGATGCTTATATGATCTGATTATTGTGACATGATGTGATGTATCATGAGTTGATTTAATGATGAATTTATGATTGTATGCATAGGTGGATTGTGATGTGATCTTAGATGTGGATGGATGATTTATGAAATTATGTATTTATGGATGCAATGTTTTTGTTAAATGCATGTTTAATTTTTGCTTTTGTTGTATGCATCTAACTTATGTTATGATATTGTAAATGCAATGTGTAATGCATTTTCTATATGATGTTTAATCTAATGTGAATGAACCTATATGTTTTACTAATTTAAAACATAAGGAATGCATATGATATGACTTTAACAATCTAAATGGGTGATACCATAGAAATTATAACAACCATGAATGTGGATAATAATTCTAATCATAAGAATTAATTATTTAGGCATTCATATGTGAAGTGTAATGGCATGGAATGTATGTACTTTCTTGATAAGATTATGCAATTTAAAGGATTCAAAATAGTCACTGGCCATGTAAACATCATTTTTGACATCTATCCGGTATCTAGCCTACTTTGTTAATACCCCTTAATTCACAAAACTTCATAAAGAATATTGATGATGTGATTTATGATATTATTTATTGCTATGTAAGAATTTTTAAGGCTTTTCCTGAGACTCAAACACTCTAGTTACCTATCAACAGCCGTGTACTGACCATACAAGACTTTTGAAAAGAAAGACTTTCATCATGGATCTAGATATTCATTATCCTTGTGTGTGCAAATAAATATGTTGATGTAGGAACAATAGTATGAAGCTATATTATTCATCATAATGCAAGTATATATAGAATTACATAGGAATCTCACGTAGGTTAAGTGGTTGCAACAATCTGCCAAACATGGCCAACCACTTAACTACTAGTTAACCAAATGCTAACTATGGATGTCCACTAACTGCTAGAAGACAAACAAGATCTCTAACAGTTAACTAACATCTAACAACATGCTAACAACATGCTAACAACCTATTTCTAACATGGGCATACTATGCCTCACGTGAATACAAAGTGCAAGAAATAGGAATAATAAATAATAATAATAATTAACTTAGGCTTAAGTGGATAAGCCTAAGTTATCCTCAACACTCCTCCCAACCATATAAGCATTGGACCCCAATGCTCTCAACAAATGTGGAAAGTCATGGGCCATCTCATGGTGAGGAATCCAGCGAGCCATGTGTGGAAAGTGACCACGACGAGCAACAAGGTAAGTAGTGGAAGAACCCTGTCTCGTGTGATGAGTCTTCATCTCGAAAACTCTATCTAAAATGAGCGAAAGCTGACGATCAGGTGCCACTACTATTGTAGGACTGAAAATAGGATCAAGTACCAAAAGAGGGTCCTAAAATGGTGTCTCTGGAAAGCGGCGCTCATCCAAAGGAACCCAAACTCTGCCTCCAACCTATGGTGAGTGAGGATTGTGATGCTTTCGCACCACTCCCTATGGAGTCTCCTGCAAGTCCTGTGGTATCTTGCCTAGAAGGCTCTGTCGGTGCTCAATAAGGGAAGTAACCTTAGCTTGCTCCTCCATGTGTGCAATGGTGGGAGTGGGCAAAGCCAAAGGTAACTTCTGTGGAACAAGTGGTTCAATAGTTGTAGGTGTACCCAAAATTATACCAATGGAATCAATGGTATCTTTCTCATGAGTGAGAATGGTGGGTTCCTTAACCACTTGCTCTTGTGATTGTTCATCATGTGGGAGTGAAACTTCTTCCTTTGCATGTTTCTTAGGTGGTGCTTTTTCTTCATTTTGTGTGGGACAAATGCTAGTAGGAGCTAAAATAAGTGCTTGACTCAATGGCTTCCTTACTTGCCTACAACTTAACATCAAATTGGAAGTAGGTGTAGTGCTTTGTATCAAGTAGTTTTTACCATGCAACTCCAATGTGTAGGTGTTCTTTTTAGCATGATAAATAGCATTCCTATCAAATTGATAGGGTTTACCTAGCAAGAGTCCACAACAATCCATATCTAGTGACATCACACCTAACTTTGTCCACAAACTTGTCACCAAAAGCAAAATTCAAGGTGCAAGTATGGGTGATGTTGGATGTGGAGTCTACATCTTTCCACCCAAGTGCATAAGGTTG
Source organism: Wollemia nobilis (assembly GCA_028583015.1). Classification (NCBI taxonomy): domain Eukaryota; kingdom Viridiplantae; phylum Streptophyta; class Pinopsida; order Araucariales; family Araucariaceae; genus Wollemia; species Wollemia nobilis. Next base: position 531,733 of record JAQPPZ010001711.1, on the reverse strand, counting down.
GTGATGTGGTTTGATGGGAAGTTTCAACTTCTCCACAACGGACTTCGCAATGAGGTTCTTTTGCGATCCGTTATCAATGATACAATCAACATAGAAATCATGCGTCAAGTGGGCTCTAGTGACAAACAAATGATCACGCCCCCTTGAGCAAACACATTGGACATTAGGGTAACTTTGTTCAGTTTACCCTTTAAAGCAGGATATTCTTCTTCTATCCCTGTAGCCAAAATGGGACCATCTTGTGGTTCCTCATGTGTAGGATGTACAATTAGGGATTTCTTCTTCTTAAACTTCTCAAAAGTATAGCATTTGGATTTTACATGTCCATGCTTTTTACAAAAGTCACAATACAATGAAGAAGAAGAATCTTTAGCATGAAAGGAAGAAGAATGTGCTTTAGGAGAAGTGGGAGGAGAAGAAGAATGAGGGGAAGATTGAGAATTGTTCTTCACCTTCTGTTGATGCTGATTCCCGCCTTTGGAAGAGCCCTCCTGTGATGAACGAGACTTTTGATATGCACCAACTTTCTCCTCTGCAAGAATGGCATGATTGAATGCCACATCCAAGGTGAGGAAGACATTGAATTTGATCTCCCTAAAAATATGATCTTGCAAGCCACGAGTGAATTTATTAATCAAATCATCTTCTGAATCTTTCACACCAAGCAATACCCTCAACCTATTAAATTGGAAAATGAAATCATAAATAGACATTCCATAGGTTTGCCTCAATCTATACCACTTGGTAGTGAGGTCACATTGGTAGTTTGGTGGAAAGAAGGTGTTTTTCAGAATTTGAGTTAATTCTTTCCAAGTCATGGTGGCATTATGACTCTGTCTTTCTACAATGAGAACTTTTGCTAAACCCTGTGAGTTTTAGTGTAGCAAATGTGGCTTTTTCATCCTTCGGAATTTCAGCATAAGCAAACCAAGTTTGCATATCCAAAATCCATGCAGATAAGACATCGGGATCCCTAGATCCATCATACATTTTAACCTCACATTTGGCTTTGTTTGCATGATTATGGTGGATTTTGATTTCACCAGGATTAAACTGCACAACAATGTCTCTCACTTTTTCTGCCAAAATGTCTACTGCTTCAGTGAGGTTTTCCATGTTTGTTCTGAGATCATGAGCCATATTTTGCCTAGTATATGCCAGACTAGGAGGATTACAAAATGGTCTTGCAGAATCTTAATCTAGGCTTAGGAACAATTTCAGTTTCCTATGCAGCCAAATTGCCTAGATTTTACAAATTTGCTCTCCAAAATAACAAAAATGGGCTATTTAGTGCTTTTACAAAATTAAAAATTTCAATTTTGCAATTACAATGATAGCACTAAAAATGCTGAAAATTTAGCCCTTTTACAATGCCACAAATTTGGTTAGGAGGCAAAATTAACAATCTTCAAAAAATTTGCAACACAATGCAAAAAATTTGGTCAAAAATGGACCAATAATGAGGAAGATATCACCTCTTGAAGTTGCTCTCCTTTGTTGCAGTTTTGGCGCCAAAAAGTAGAATTTGAAATTTTGAAAATTCAATTTGAATTTCCCTCCTACCAGTTTTCCCGCCAATTTTCTTCGGTACCAAAAAATTTCTCATCAATTTTTTTTTTTTTTAAATAAAATATTAATATTTAAAAAAAATATTTTCATGCAATTTTTTTTTTTAAATAAAATATTAATATTTAAAAAAAATATTTTCATGCAATTTTTTTTTTTGAATAAAATATTAATAAGAATATTAATATTTTATTTGCATGAATTATAAAATTCTTTCACAATAAAAGAAAATTTTCAATTTTGCATGAAATTGCAAACCAATATTTTGCTCCACTTCAATCTGTTCTTGGGCAATCTTTTTGGCAGATCTGCAATGTCCACCTTTTGGCCACAACTTGGCCTCAACTGATGCTTAACACCTGGTGTAGGGGTAATTTCTCCCTCTATCACCTCAGCTTCACTTGTGTTGTGGATGACTTCAAGCCAACTCCAAACAACACCTCCTAGGATCTGCAATGAAGTGGTAGCTCTCTCCTCCTTCCTGCAATTCTCCTAAAGCTAACTGATACCAATGATGTAGGAACAATAGTATGAAGCTATATTATTCATCATAATGCAAGTATATATAGAATTACATAGGACTCATGTAGGTTAAGTGGTTGAACAATCTAAACATGGCCAACCACTTAACTACTAGTTAACCAAATGCTAACTATGGATGTCCACTAACTGCTAGAAGACAAACAAGATCTCTAACAGTTAACTAACATCTAACAACATGCTAACAACATGCTAACAACCTATTTCTAACATGGGCATACTATGCCTCACGTGAATACAAAGTGCAAGAAATAGGAATAATAAATAATAATAATAATTAACTTAGGCTTAAGTGGATAAGCCTAAGTTATCCTCAACATATGTTTAGATAGAACTCAAGAATTTCCTCCGATTTTAGGTAGGATTCTTTCAGCCCATTGCTAAGATCGAGGATCCTCAAGTGTTCATTTGATCCTTATGTTGGACTTAGTTGTATTATACCACTAGGTAGTATTGGGTTACCCAAAGCTAGCTCATCCACATATAAACATTGGTCTACACAAATGTAAGAAGTTGTTGTGGTAGACATATCATCATGCATAAGGATACCACCATTGCCAACCTAGTTGTACACCAAACCTATAATGGGGATCACCTTTCGGTTTGTATAATTTTGGGAATTTCAGGGATTCAAGCTCCATTCCCTTTTTTTCTTCATTTTATTTGGGATACTTGCTCATGTTTAGTGATGAAAATCACTGTTTATTTTTTATTGATTTTTCTTTTTGAGCAAGGGATTCATGTAGTGATGATAATCACTATTTTCTTTGTTTTTGTGTTTTTTTGGTAATTTGAACTATGATCTTTGGAAACTAGGATTTTGAATTTGTGCTTTGTTTCAGGATTTTTCTCATTTTGATTTAAGCAAGGGATTTAATTGGTTAGGGTGGAGATTTTCCTTTTGCTAATTCTTAGCACCTTTAAACCAGTCGCACATGGGGATAAGCAAGGAAGATCCTTTTCACTTCAGGTAACCTAGACCACTTTTGTAGCTTTCATATTTCCCTTGTGCCAACTAGGATTTTAGTGTTTCAATTAGTGATGGGATCCTAAATATCTAAAGCATTATTATGACTAAATCTTACCCTCTACTAATCAAGGCGGCTTCCCACGAAAACTGATAAGACCACTAGGTATGGTTGAATAACTGAAAAATCTTAGCCTATTTCTTCTAGCAACATGAAATGGTGGTGTTGAAAAACACAGTTACACACATTAATGAATGGATGAATATGGATTTGAGTATTTGTGATTGTGATACAAACTGTGGCATCATTTGCAAGAGTGTGATCATAACATATGCAAATGCAATGGATATGCATGTTTGATGTAATGCAACTACGTGGATGCAGATGTAAGATGTAAATATTTTTGTATTTTTTATTTTTGCATTGTTTTTGTATTTTTTATTTTTTTTGTATTGTTTTTGTGCTTTTGATTTTATTTTGACCAAAGGGCTTATTGAGCCTTTGGGGATTTTAGGGTTTGACCAAGTAGTATGAAGATACCCTTGGAGAATTTTTGGTTATGTTGACCATGCGACTTGTATACCCTTGGAGCATTTTTATTGAATTTGACCAAGCGGCTTGGATACCCTTGGAGCGTTTTTTATTGAATTTGACCAAGTGGCTTGGATACCCTTGGAGCATTTTTGATTGAATTTGACCAAGTGGTTTGGATACCCTTGGAGCTTTTTTGATTGAATTTGACCAAGTGGTGGTAGGGTACCTAGGAATATATATTTGGGGATATATTATTATATTGTATAAGGGTTGGCATGGGCCACACATAACCTAAGATTGATTGTATTATAATATTATATTATATTATAATATAATATTAGATTAGTAGTAGGCTCCCCAAAGTAGAATAAGAATATGGATATATAAAGAAGAGATATTTTTCATTGTAATTATTCATATCATTGAAGAAGAATCTTATCTTATGTAATCGTCGTGCCCATGAAGTGGCCTCTCATATTGGGAGATCTTGTGGAGTTATTCCTTAAGGATTATTATTGGTGTTGCTATACCTTAAGGGTATTATCTATCTCTCTCTCATTTGTGGATTGTTATTATGGATAATGTATTGTGGATGAATGATTTGATATTTCTGCATATTGGTGAATGGTTTATGTTAATGATAATAAAGTTATGTAACAAGTGGTATCAGAGCAACGATTTTGGCAAAGTGGGGATTTTTGTGAAATTGCAAAATTAGGGCAATTTTTTTTGGAAAAACATCTCATATTTTAGGAGCCATATCTCTGCGCAAGTTTATCCGATTAAGGTGATTCTTGGATCATATTGTGCGGAATTTGAAGAACTTTAAAATGAGTGGTCATATGAAGGAATCCAAGTAGTATTGAGGGAGATACAACCTTTTGAATTTAATCATTTGAAACAAGGATAGTGACGAATTTCATAGATTTTTTTGGAAAAACATCTCATCTTTCAAAAGCCATATCTCTATGAAAGTTTATCCGATTCAGGTGATTCTTGGACCAGTTTATGCATAATTTGAAGAGCTTTAAAATGAGTGGTCATATGAAGGAATCTAAGTAGTATTGAGGGAGATACAACCTTTTGAAGTTAGTTATCCGAAACAAGGATAGTGCCGAATTTCACAGTTTTTTTCTAGAAAAATGTCTCATCTTTTAGAAGCCATATCTTTGTGATAGTTTATCCAATTTAGGCGATTCTTGGATCAAATTATGCATAATTTGAAGAGCTTTAAAATGAGTGGTCATATGAAGGAATCCGAATAGTATTAAGGGAGATACGACCTTCTGAATTCAGTCATCTAGAACAAGGAAAGTGATGAATTTTCAAATCGTGAAATTCTTGAAAGACAAAATTTGTGTTTAGTTCGGGTAAGAAAATCAATTGCAATTTAGTTTTTTTGGAAGAAAATTTGTAGATCTAGTTGTCTATGTGGATTTTTAGCTTCAACTCATTGGGAAGATATTTATTTCCATAGAACCCTACTTTGCATTAGGGTATGATATATATTTTTATGAAACCCTAGATTTGCATTACCTAGAGGTGAACTTGTGGAGCTAGAAATATTTTCTGGAGAATATGATATTGATGTTAGGGAATTGTGGAAAACGGTTAGGTCTCCATATCATAATATTTCTTTCAATAAATCCTTCCTTGATATATGTTTTAAAGGGAAAGCTTTGTCTTGGTGGATAATATTTTGTAAAGAAAGGAATAATGAATACACTTGGAATGAAATAGAGCATGAATTCTTGAGTAGATGGGATCCATATTATATAGATTATCTAATGGATATCATCGAAGATGATGAAAAGAAACTATAGGAAACTCAAAATGAGTGGGATGCAATAAAAGGAGAATGGGAAGTTTTTAAGAAACAAAATGAAGATTATGAAAAAGAAATAAAATTACTCAATAAGAAAGAGAAAAATGTCAGGGAAGATAAAAAATATGTCAATATGCAGACAGAGGAAACCATACCTTTGGTAGAAGATAAATTAGAAAATGGACAAAGGAATTTGTTTAAATCTAAAAAGTCTATTTTGTAGGTTCATGGAAGCATTCAAAAGGAACAAGTTATTATTTCCATTGACCCTGGTAGCAAATATAATTTTATTAATATTGCTTTGGCTAAGAAGTTGCAAGTTCAAGCAACAAAAATTAAGGACATACAACTAGAGGGTGAGAATGTTCAGATTTTTGAAGATTTGAAGATCACCATGGATAAATATGTTTTACATTCAGATTTCTATGCTATTGAGATGGATGATGAGGATATTGTTCTTGGATATATTTGGTTAGATTCTTTGGGTACTGTTAACATTAATGTGCAAAAGAAGTTTATGAAGTTATGGTATAGGAAAAATAAGATAACGTTGCAGGATATTTCTCAACTTAAGGAGCAAGGATCCAAGGAAACTCAAGAAGTGGTTGTAGGGAAACAAATTGAAGAACCTAAAATAGAATCCAAGAAGGAAGTAGCAGCAACTGATTCAGTGGAAATAACAGTAACATAGTCCAAAGAATATTTTATAGAAGAGCACAAGGACACACCAAACAAAGAGAACATGAAAGAACAATGTGTAGAAAATTTTAAAACAATGGAGCCAAAGGTTGAGATGTCAAAGAAGGTAGAGCATCAAGTTAAGGTTGCACCATATCGCCATCCACACCACCATGAGCATAAATAATATTGAAGTATATTTCAAGGCAACAATATTATGGTTCTACATGGAATAAGAAGGGCACCAACTATGGCAGTGTTTTGCAGAGAAAGCAAAGGGATCCTGATTTTCAGAGTGGATCATCAACATCAAGGAAAAAGTGGACCCATCATTCAAATTATCAAAATATAGCAGCAAAAGCGTGGAGCCAACGAAGCAAATTTGGATACTCAAGTAACAAAATGGCATACCAGCATCAACATGTTTCACTTGGATGGATGGATGATAAAGATTGGTACTAGTTGCTAACATTGCTTAGAAAATCATATTATCATGTTTCTTCATATGTTTCAAGGATGAAATATTTGTAAGGAGGGTGGCATGGTAGGGTACCTAGGAATAGATATTTGGGGATATATTATTATATTGTATAAGGGTTGGAATGGGCCACACATAACCTAAGGTTGATTGTATTATAATATTATATTATATTATAATATAATATTATATTAGTAGTAGGCTCCCCAAAGTAGAATAAGAATATGGATATATAAAGAGGAGATATTTGTCATTGTAATTATTCATATCATTGAAGAAGATTCTTATCTTATGTAATCATCGTGCCCACGAAGTGGCCTCTCATATTGGGAGATCTTATGGAGTTAGTCCTTCCTTAAGGATTGGTGTTGCCCTACCTTAAGGCTATTATCTATCTCTCTCATTTTTGGATTGTTATTGTGGATAATGTATTGTGGATGAATGATTTGATATTTTTGCATATTGGTGAATGGTTTATGTTAATGATAATAAATTTATGCAACAAACGGTTTGGATACCCTTGGAGCATTTTTTATTGAATTTGACCAAGCAACTTGGATACCCTTGGAGCATTTTTGATTGAATTTTGAATTTTTATGTTTTTCGAATTTGTTTGTATTTTTGATGCTTTATATTGTTTTTGTATTTTTGACATATTTGAATGTTTTTGTATTTTATGTATAAAATACCTTCAAATGAATGATATTGAGAGGCTCAAGCTCTTCAACACCATCCAATGATGTGAGGCGATATGCTCCAGGCCCAACCCTTTTTGAAATCATGTAGGGGCCTATCCAATTTATCGTAAATTTGTCTCGTAGATGTGGGGGTAGGTTTTATTTTCTTTGTTTTTCTTTGAGCACAATATCCCCAACTTTGAATTCCCTCAAGTGGACTTTACTATTGTAAGCTCGTGCAAGGCGATCCTGATAAATGTAAAGATGCTCCAAGGCATTGACTCAACATTCATCAAGAAGCGTTAACTAATCAAGGTAGCCTTACCGTGCGGTGTCATCATCTATGAAGTCCTTCAATGCTATGCGCAGGGTTGGAATTTCCAACTCTAGGGGCATGATGGCCTCAATTCCATATACAAGTGAAAATGGTGTTGCCCCAGTTGGTACCTGCACACTAGTCCTATATGCCTATAATGCAAGAGGCAATTGTAAATGCTAGTCCTTATGATTATCTTTCACCGTCTTCCTCAAGATGGAGACTATTGTTTTGTTTGAGGCTTCTACTTGCCCATTTTCTTGTGGATAATAGGGTGTTGAAAAATTATGCTGAATATGGTATTTGTTCATTAAAGCACACACATTTTTGTTCTTGAAATATGGCCCATTATCCGATATTATTTTTGAAGGGACCCCAAAATGACTTATGATATTGTGGAGTATAAACTCCGTAATCCTTGGTCCAGTTATTGATGTCAAGGGGATCGCTTCAACCCATTTGGTAAAGTACTCAATGGCCATTATGATGAATGTGTGTTGGCCTAAGGATGGGGGTGAGATCTTCCCCACTAAGTCTAGTCCCCACTATGAGAAGGGCCATGCTGCCTAGATGGGTTGCAAGGCTTGTGATGGCAAGTGAGTGAGGTTTGCATGATGCTGGCACTTAACGCATTTCTTGACATACTCACAATAGTCTTTTTCCATAGTGGACCAATAGTAACCCATTCTCAAGATGCACTTAATGATGGCCATGCCATTGAAGTGGCCACCACATGTACCATTGTGAGCTTACAAAATTGCCCAGGATGCTTCTTGGGGCTCAAGACAACGAAGGAGCATTCCATCATAACCTCGTCTATAAAGGATCTCTCCTAGCAAGATGTACCTCATCGCCTTCTATTTAAATGCTCATATTTCAGCATGCGATAGGCCTTGTGGTACCATTCCAAGTTTTAGGAAATCCTGTAATTGGGAAAGCCAATCCTGATAAGCCACAACTTCTATGGATAAAATGACATGTTCCTCCTGTGATCCAAAATTTGTGAACACATATTGAGAAACAACCCTGTGGTGAATGGTTGTACCACACTCCGTAGGACCTTGAGAGATCAAATATCCCCAAGGTGTCGTTTGCAAGAAATATCTAGCTCTAAAGGACCAATCCTGATTTGGTTCGGTCTGGATCATGTTGACTGACTCTTGATTGTCAATAGCCTCACGTTGTATTGTTGAGTGCACGAGCACTTTAACATGAATGGTTGTGAAATCAGTAGATGGATTCTAAGGGATTAAGGATCCCAAAGATACCATGGTGTCTACAAATTTTTTTGACATACGAGGGATTGCCTCGATGTCATACCATTCCAATCGGGCTAGGTAAGTGTCAACAAGCTCCTTGTAAGCTTTCAGGAGTGGGCACCTACATTGGAACAATCCTTTGACTTGATTAACTATGAGCAAGGAGTCACCAAAGATATTCAATATTTTAATGCCCATTGCAATGATTGTTTGGAGTCCCAATATCAGGGCCTCATACTCTGTGTTATTGTTTGTGCAAGGGAAGTCTAGCTTGAATGATAAGGGCAATGGAGAGCCTTGTAGTGTGATAAATACTATCCCTACTCTGCCCCCTTGATTGCACTTTGAACCATCGAAGAACAATGCCATGTCTCTTTCTTTCTTAGGTTCTTTGGGTTCAAGCGGATCTGATAATGCAAATACCACATCATCAAGAAATTCTATGGTGAGAGGCTTGCTATCCTAAAGAGGTGCCTCTGCTAATTGATCTGCTATGACTTGTCCCTTGATGGAATTTTGGCTTATGAACTCTAGATCAAATTTTGTCAATAGCATGATCCACTTTGCAGTACGTGTATTGTGATAGGTCTTGTTCATCATATATTGCAAAGGATTTTGTTTGGATATAACGTAGGTCGTATGGCTCAACATGTAGTGTCACAACTTTTTGGTCGCAAAGACCACTACCAAACACAACTTTTCTACATACGCATATCCTAGCTCATAACTCACCAAGGTGTGACTGATGTAATATATGGCTTGCTCTTTATCTTGTGCATTCTTTTGGGCCAACATGGTGCCCAACGCAAAATCGATAGCCGATATGTAAAGTAAAAATGGCACGTCTGGCCTTGGTGGAGCCAACACTGGCGGTGTTGCCAGGTAAGTTTTGATCTCTGCAAAGGCTTGTTGGCACTCTTCATCCCAATGAAATGGGACATCCTTGCGTAGCAACCGGTTCATGGGTCGACACTTGTCTGATAATTGAGCAATGAACCATTTGATGGATGCTACCTTGCCTTGTAGGCTTCTTAACTCCCTAATGTTGGTAGGGGCGACCATTTCCATTATAGCCTTTACCTTTGCAGGATCGACTTCAATGCCTCTCTTAGAAATGATGAACCCTAAGAGCTTACCAGAAGTTATGCCAAACACGCACTTCTTAGGATTCAATCTGACGTTGTGCTCAATGAGGTGATCAAAGACCTTTGTAAGGATTTTAGCGTGCTCTTGCCACAATAAAGACTTGGCTAGTAAATCATCAATGTAGTCCTCCAAGATCTTATGCATATAGTCATGAAAGATGTATGTCATGGCCCGCTGATATGTGGCACCAAAATTCTTTAGGCCAAATGGCATCACCTTGTAACAGAATGTCCCCCATGGAGTAATGAAAGCAGTCTTATGTTGGTCTTCAGGTTTGATCCGGATTTGATTGTATCCAGAAAAACCATCCATTAGGGAGAGCATCTCATGACCTGCGGTGGCATCAACAAGAGCATCTATGTTTGGCAATGGGAATGAATCCTTTGGAGTTGCCCTATTCAAGTCTCTAAAATCCATGCAAATGTGGACTCTTCCATCAGGTTTTCCCATGGGCACCATGTTCGAGACCCATTCAAGATAGTCAATTGGAACTATGAAAATCGCATCCAATAGTTTTTGTAACTCGTTCTTCACCATCAAAGCGACGGTTGGATGCATTTTCCTCAACTTTTGCTTGACTGGCTTCTTCATGGGATCCAATGAAAGGTTGTGAACAACTAACTTTGGATCAATCCCTGGCATGTCTTTGTAAGTCCAAGCAAAAATATTTGGCCTCTCCTTAAGGAGAGGGATTATGATGGCTTGTTCCTCTGGAGATAGACTTTCTCCGAACTTGAATTTCTTTGGTTGAGTAGGATCATCACTGATGTCCACCTCGAAAGTTGCTTCTATAGCCATATGTGACCCATCCTCCAACTAGTGAGGCATGGGTATCAAATGAATGTCATCGATAGGATTTATAGGTCCTACTGACTCAGGATCCAAACCGGCATGGAATACGTCATATGCACAACCTGATGCAAAATGAAATGGTTGTAACACCTCTTCATTAGGGAAAAGATCCTCAGGCTCTATGGGTGAATCAGCATGATCCCAATCAATAGCCTCTATATCTAGATACAATGGTTTAGTAGGATCTATTGGGCTATGAAGTGGAGTGGTCAAATCAATGGAGATTGTGTTGATGGATGGAATGAAATCTCTAGGACCACATGGGTGAAATCTTGTCTTAGAGGTTTCCCCTCCATACTCATGATGAGGCTCTGGAGGAAAAGGAATCTCTAGATCTGGCCCATGAGCAGGCCGGATAATAGGATCATTGGGTTCCAAGAGCTCCCTAAACATAGGCAGAGGGGGATTGACTGCATGGTGAATGGCATTTAAGTCGATAGGTCTCCCCAAAAATCTCAAACCAGGGTCTATGGCATGCAGTGCCACTTCTCTTTCTACCAGTATGTTGACTTGCCGCAAGTGGTGAGGCCCAAGATAAGCCATCTCAGTCTCATCTTCAAAGTCATCATCACTTATCCAAAAACCATTAGCATTGGTATGTGGCCCCAAGACAAGGGGCACGTGTCTTGGCCCCAAGTAGGCCATCTCTATCTCATCCTCATATTCTTCATCACTTATGAAGATGCCATTTGCATTAGTTTCTTGCCCCAAGCTATGGGGCCACTGCCTTGACCCTAGGTAGGCTCTTTCTATCGAGTCCTCTGACTCATAGCCACTTTCATCTGATATGTATCCACTCTTGTTGTGGCTAGACCAGGCAAGGCTTTGTAAATAGTGAGGCCCATGATAGGCTAAGCTTGCCTGTGCTTCATCATCGCTTGCCTCATATCCATTTTCTTCTCGCTCTTCATCCCACAAGTTGCAACCTGTTGGGGTGGCATCAATTGTGAAGCTTGGATGATAAGTCTTTGGTGGTGGTATGTTTACCACGACCACTTGTCTGTTGATCAGATGTCTTGTACTTGGTGGGTGATAAGGAATAAAATTGATGTCTTCTCCTAACCCCAAGCTTAATCTATCCAAGGCTACTTCTAGAGAGTCATCTCGACCTCTGATGTGATAGCCTAACCCAAACCTATCAGTGGGAAGTTGGTATTGCGGCTCGTATGGCCGCCTACGCCCTTGCTCATATATACCAAGATCGTAGCCATGCCAATGGCAATGTTCAAAGTAGCTTAGAGAAAACTTGGGATTAGAGAGGTAATGAACATTAACAATGAATAGTTCATCATTGTCCTCTTCTATATCTGTAGACTTATGGGTGCATTCCAGGCCAGCATAGACAAAGTTGGTCTAGTTGGGAGGGATTCCAAGTGGAACCACTATTCCCACTGGTGGTCTTAGGTCTTTTGGCCATCCCATGTCCTATGTAGACTCTATGATGGGTGTGAATGTTATGTTCTACACAAGATACTCTCCTATCCCTATACTTGCCAAGTGTATTGTCACATGTGATGTGGATGATCCTACAGATGACACTGGCAAAGCGGGTTCTAGTATCTCCTCGGCTTGATCTTGGAGATCTTCTTCTTCCATGGGACTTGGAATTTTCTCAATGGCTATGGTTAGCACTTCCTTGGGCTTTCCTTCCTCAACTAAGGGTACCTTTAGCTTCTGATTGTCTTTTGGCTTAGACATTGATGGTCTCTTAGAAGCATTAGTCATTTTGGGTGCAAGATGAGGTGCTGATGTGGATGGGTCTTTTCGTACCCCTTTGTCTCTATCATCTAGTTGCGTAGTTGGAGATGAAGGTCCTACATATAGGTGGGTAGAAGGAATCATGAATTCTCCTAGAAAATCCACCTGATGGACATATTTGAATGGCTCTTCATCAGCCAAACACCACATAGACTTTGTCATCATGCACATACTTGACACATTGGTGTAAAATCGAAGGAACACACTTCATATCTCTTATCCAAGGATGCCCTAAGAGGATGTTGTATTGCATGGCCCCTTCCAAGACATGACACATCATAGGGATGGTCTTATGCCCCACCTTGATGGGTAGGACTATCGTTCCCATAGTATTGCATAAAGCATCATTGAAAGCTCTTAATGTGTAGGCTCTCAGAATGATATTGGACTTGGGGATCTTAAGGTGCTCTATTGTTGTTGTTGTGATGATGTTGATTGATGAACTTGTATCGATCAAGACCCTCTTAAAAGGTAAATCATTGACTGATGCAACAATGTGCAGTGGAGGGTCTGGTAAGGCAGTAGGCACTGTCTTAATCTCATGATCATAAAATCGAATTACAGGTTCTTGGAATTCTTGTACTTGTCCCACAAAATAAGTGAATGCATTTGGATCTTGTGGTTGGAGCTCAATTGATCTTAAAATCTCCATAAAATTCTCCCTGTGCTTTGGGGACTGTTGTATGAGCTCATAGATAGATAGCTTGGTCGGAGTCATTTGTAAGTTTTGCTCTAGTCTACTCTGAACAGTTACCACAGGTCGGGTTGGTGGACCTGGAAGGTTGTTCTACCCCTACCTCTACCTAGGTGCAGTTGGGACATTAATGGGAGCCGCAGGAGGCTGTGGTTGACCATATCATCTACTCTTGGTTGCTATATTGATAATTTCAACCATCCCAATGCACCCATGGGTAGGCGTATCAATTCGGACCTGATTGACTTGGGCACCTTGCCCTCTAGGGACCTCATGGTTTGGTAATAGGTTTTTGTATATGCCCATATCTCTATTATCAGGAGCCAATGGGTTGTCAACTTTAAGTTCTCCTACCTCAATCATATTTTGCACTTGGTGCTTGAAACCAACACAAACTTCAATGTTATGCCCCGGTATCCTATGATAAGGGTAAAATTGATCTTCCCTATATCCTTTTGGCTTAGGATGGTTGGGATATACAAGAGGTACATCAAGAAATTTGATCTTTCTAGCCTCGCTCAATTGGTTGAAAATTGATTGCATTGACTCTGATAGAGGTGTAAAATAGCGAGGTGGCTTGCGTTCTCTGTTTTACCCCTGATTGTTCTTTTGATTATAATTGGTTGGTGGGGGTTGTGCTTGATAATTCTAGGGTTGTTGCACAACCCCATCCTTAGGTGCAACCAATACTACTTGATTAATTGGAGTAGGGTTTACTTGCTTCTGCTTGTATTTGTCATTCTTGCCATTTTTGTTCCACTCCTTGGTTTGGAGCTTGATGGTTCCCTCATCTACTTTTATGTCCTCAATGAGTTTGGCCTATGCCAAGGCTTCCTCAAATGAAGGATATTGTTGAAGTTGTAGCAAGAGGGAGATGTGTTTAGAACAACTCTTGGTGAACATGCGAATGATTTCTTCTATGGGGATAGAGAATGATAACTTTGCCATGACTTTTCTCCATCTATCCCCATATTCCATTACTGGCTCATCATCATAATGTTTTAAGTTGGCCAGGTCTGAAAGGTTCACCTTCCTTTTAGCACCAAAGGAGAAATTCTTTAGGAATGCGTTTACTAGTTGTTCAAAATTGGATATGTTGTGCTTGGGCAGTTGGTTGAACCATTGAGTGGCAGCACCCAAAAATGTCATAATGAAAGTTCTTAGCATAAGAGCATCATTGTCTTCAAGATGAAAACATGCATTGATGAAATTGGTAACATGCTCTTGTGCATCCTCTTCACCCTTGAAATTTTCTAACCTAGGCATCTCAAAATGCTTAGGATATGTAGGGCTAGGGACTGATGGGCATAATGGTTGGTTGTGTATTTTACTCAATGTTGGTTGATTCCCAATTGTCTCTTGCTTCTCAAAGGACTTCATATTTTTAGTGAGTGCCTGGAATGCCTTTGAGGTGAGGAGTTCCTCTTCTTGCAGGCCCCCTCACGGTGGTAATGGAGGTAACCCTATGTGCACTTGACTTGTTCTATTCTCTTCCCTCCTACGAGGGGATTCAGGATGTGTTTGATCCTGATTTATCATGTTTACCCTTTCTCCACCAGTTTGATTTTGTTCATGATTTGAGTGGTGGTTTTGTTGTGGGATTTCTTCTTGTCTAGTGCACCCTTCTCTTGGTGAGTCAGTGCATTTATCTCTTTGATGATCATTACCATTGGCTTGTAAATTGATACGAGCTAGTTGCTCAGCTTGTTCTCTTAAACGCTGCTCATGTTGGTGCACAAAAGCCTTTCTCTTTGTTTGTCATGCTTGAGAGCTTCCACTAGCTCTCACTCTTTATGCAATGCATTTTCTAACCATCGCATGCGGTCAGATTGTGCTGTTAAAGAAGATTCATGTTTGTCTGATTTTGTTCTTGTGGTTTTGATTCACAGATTCCTCGAAGAGGTTTCCATTATTTCTTTGCTCTTGCTAGCTAATGTAATCTGCTTTAGTGTGTTGATAAGTGTCTCTATGGTCAGACTATGCATGAGACTTGCGGAGTCACTCTGAAGCATCCCCAGGTTGAGAGGTACATTTAGAAGTAATAGTTCGTGAACTTCCAGATGCAAAATTTTTTGTGGCTATGGTTCTAGGAGGTGGCCTCGGATGAAACCGATCCAACTCATCTAACTATCTTGTTTTCCATGGTTGATCCCTTGGGGTACCATTTACTCCAATGAGGTCATAATCTATTGGAATCCTTCCTCTTGTGTGAAGGGTATCTTCTGTTTGGTGCCTATGATTGGATGTAACTCTAGTTTCATGCCCCTCAGTGGGCAGATCTGTTCTAAGTGTCTCATGTGAAGCTTGAGATGTTGTGACTCTTGTGTGTCTTTTTGGTGATGAAGGCTTTGTGGCCCCACCTATCCTCCATGAGGATGGATATGGGGAAACCTCATCATCCCTATGTGAAGAATGGGGTCTAGAACCCCTCTTATGTCCATGTGGGGAGGAAGCTCTTGAAGCCTCCTCATGTCTTTGAGAAGTTTCTATGTGTTTAGAGGAAGGCCTTGAGGCCTCCTCGTGTCTCCTTGATGATGATGGTCGTGAAGCCTCTTTGTGTTTTTGTGATTTAGTTCCATGATTTGACTCCCTATTTGGGGTTTCTCGAGGAGAACCCCCAAGGGTTGAGTTATCACCCCTTAGACTCATGGAACTACGTCTCACGGTCTTATGAGTATGTGGTTCAATGTTACTACGACTTCGCCTATGGGTATGTGTTGCTTCAGATTCTCCCTCGGTATTGGACCAAGGATGTTTACTTCTGGTTTTGACCATTGTGCTTGTGAATTAGTCTTTTGGATTACAATTAGAGATAGCCAAACAATATCAAGCAAGTGTTTATCTTGATTACCAATTTATGTGTGCCCTAAACTATTTGTTGTGTTTTGATGCGTTGTTGTTCTTGTTTCTTGCTCTTGTTTTGGATTTAGAATGAGGAGACTCATCCATAGTGGGAATCAAGAACACCCATGCCAAACATGATTTTCTCAAAAAGAGACTAGGGTACACCGCTTAAATCCCAATGGGGGGTTCACCTAGCTCTTCCACTCTAAACCAATGATTGTTCCAATAGTGGGAGACAGTTTGAACACGAGTAACTTAGTACCACTATAAAGAAGTTTCCAATTCCGTTCTAGGAAGATCTAGGGGGCAAGTCGGTGGAAGGAGATGAATGCCAACGTCACCGGACTGAATTGAGGGTTGGTGATGAAATCCAACTCCCCAATGTTTAAAATATGTGTGCATGTGTGGGGTTCATTTTAAGTTTGCATAAAGTAAAATGCATCATACAACAGAAATGTCTCTTTCCTATATGCCTAATACAAATGACATTTCAGTTTTCAGAAAGATGCATAAACTAATATGAGTTTCATGGATGCACTCTATTTCATGCAAATATGGCCTCTAGTAGGGCCTCAAAGCAAGCAAACCAACACACGATTCCTAGCACGCTGGATTCTAGGGCGGACTTTACAAGCATAAGCCGTTGTTCCTAGCAATGCCTAGTGGAAATCTAAAAAAACCCTAAGATGCGCAAGATGCAAGTTCTTTCCTTTCCATTCCTTAGTTTTCCAAATTAAAATGTGTCTTAATGTTCACTATTTTAGGAAAACATAAGCATATAAAAGACCATAAAACATTAGAAAAGGTGTACCAACCTCTAATCCAGCTCAGAGAACAAATATTTTGTTCTCTACTGCACTCTAGTTCCGACCGTTGTCGATCAGAGCGGCTGATTTCTGGCCATTGTTAGCAGGAGCGGCTAAGACTGTGGGCTACTATAGACCAGAGCGGCTAAACCTGCACACAAAAACCTGAGTCAATAAATTGGTAGAATATAAAAACTAGGTGGGGGTCCCACCGTGATCACCATCTGTAGCGACCCCGAGGAAGCGGTGCACCGTCCACTACTCCTATTTGCAAATATTATTTATCTTATTCATATTTAATCATGCATTAAATGAAAGATACAACCAAAATTACAAATAAATGAATAGATAATGCTTTTTATTGCTTTTTCTCAAGTTCGGTTACATATAGATCCCTCTAAGGGATTCCCTTCTTTTGATACATATTTTACAAAGTAGGGCAGCGGATGTATGGTATCCCCTCGCAAGGGGTGATGCACTCTCGTAGGCTTCTCGGTGATGCACACGGAACTATATGAGGGCTTAAAGATACCTCCTTCTCTAGGTCTGGTTCCTAGAGGGATCCTTTTTCTCTCGTATGTTGATAACCTATCAAATGAACTTGTAGTCCTGCAAGCATGAAAACAATAGCAAACGCTCAGCTATCCGAGATTGCCTCCTCGGATGAGGTTGTTAGAAATAACCCTAATGATAAATAGAAATATGCTCAATGACAATAGAAACTAATGCTATGAATGCTAGTAAATGTGATAAACCAGATCTATGCTAATGGCATAAAAGCATGTAACAAGCTAAATGAAAGAAACTAGTGCAAAGAACCCTAGATTAGGCTGGTGGGCCACTATCCAAGATAGTGGCCGCTAAGATGAAAACTTGTCTCTATTGCTCCAAGGCTATGGATCTAAGCTTGTTGTCGATGTTGAAATAATTGTCGTTTCTTGTCCGATGTGTTGAATATCCTATAGATGATAAACCCTAAATTGGCTAGCACTTCGTTGCTCCTCAAAGGTGCCCTTTTTTTTTTTTTTTTTTTTTTTTTTTTTTTTTTTCGGTGTCTGTTTGTCTACCCTTGAGGGCCAATTAATTGGTGTCTAAATCAAGACATGAGTCTCTCATGTAGACTAGACATGAGGATCATGTAAAGTTATCCTCGCTCAGCTTTATTACATTCAAACTACCACTTCCACCCATGATTGGGCCGATTTTATGACAAGTTTCTTTTTAGGGTTTAGCCGCTATCACCTGCAGTGGCTAAGGTTTGGCCACTCTGAGCTACAATGACTAAGGTTTGGCCACTCTAAGCTGAAGAAACTAGGATCCAGTCACTCTAGTTCATAGTGGCCAGGATTGTATGGGCTAAGACTACCCCAAATGAGTGGTGAAAACTACTTTTGGCACTTGGAAGGTCCCAAGGTTTAGTCACATGATCTATGAATGTGCCCATGTGAGTAGTCTCCCTAAACATGTGATGTTTTAGGTTTCTACACTCCACATTATTTGGGTGTTTTGGTCTTGCATCAATTTTAGTGTCTCCTACTATATATTCTATAATTTTTTTTGGAAATGTCCATTTCTCTTATGCCTCATTCTTAGGTTCCTGGCTGAATTTGGTTTCATCTTATTTTTCCTTAATCTCCTCTAAATAAATACAGAGGTAGTTGGGCTGAAAATTTTCATACTCCTCCATTTTCCAATGAAGAAGTTTGTTATCAGATCTAGCTTCATATTCACTACACTCATCTAGGTACAACATTCCTTCTCCATCTGGTTCATATCCTTCATCTCCTGAGGAATTTTTTGATTTGTTTATTGTGGCTACATCCTCATTGACCTTTTGATTAGTTAGATTAATGATATATTTGTGTTGTCCCTTCTTAAAAGTGATCTGATTCTTTCCCTAGTTATGATTAACTTTGGCTATACATATCCATCCTCTTCATAATAGAGCATCGTATATAGGCTTCTACATACTAATTACAATGAAATCCAAGATGAACTCTTGGTCAGCTATCACCACTTGTTGTGCTGTCAAGACTCTATTTATCTCGATACCATACTGGTCAACACCATATAATTGGAAGCTCGATGCCCATAGAGATGGAGCACCTAGTTATAGACAAGTCCTACACATTAACGTTGGATCCTCCATCCACAATATATTGTGTCAATTTGTGACCTAGGATCTCCATATGAACTAATATGGGTTTCTTTCCCATATCAATCATTAATATGGTAAGGTCCATGAATTGGTATTTTTGTTTATTTTCCTGAATCGATTGACTCTGCACTTCCATCACCTTATGGGGTTGTATCTCGTCCACCATAACTTTTTGTAATTATGGGATAGCTTCCAACAAGTTAGCCACTTTGATCTCTACTGTGGTGTCCAAAACCTGTGTTGCTAGACTCTGCATAATTACCTTTTCCTATGATGGCTTTTTCAATTCCTTCTGTTCTGCTAACTTCACTTGTTTAGATTTTTGTGCTTCATCTTGTAGTACTTTCTTTGCTACTTACCAACACTGCTTTTCTTTTGTTGGTTCAGGATACTTATAATTTTTAGCCTTATTCCTTGTCATGGCTAAAACTTCCTATGTTTGCTCTTTAACTTGAGGAACCTCAATATCTAAATAGTTTACATTTTACGGGTTACTTAAACTTACCTTCTTGGGAAAATTTTCTTCCTTGTGGTTCCAGACCACACCACCTACACATGTGTGTAGTGTTTGCTTGCTACATTTCTTGTATCTGAGATGAAGGACATTTTTTTATGAAATACCCCCACTATTGGAAATTATGACATTGTATGATCAGCCTCCCTTCCGAATCATACTGTAAATAGCTTTGTTCTCCTTGTCGATTGCCCTGGTTCTACCTTCCACTTCATTGACTATTCTTATAACCGCCACTCATTGCTTGTTGCCTTCTTCCTAGGGTCTTTTGTTTCTCTTCCTAGTCTTGGATTTTTAGGACCTATAGATGCACTATTACATTATATGGACATAGCATCACCTCGTGTCCCATCACATTGCAGATATGACAATAATAATTTTGTGGATACTTTACATTTGTATGACCCTCAGTTTTACATTCTATGCACCAAATGTCATTCTTGTCAGACTTGCTTATTTGTTCTTTCATGACCTTTTTGAATTCTTGATGGCATGATGCTACTGTCCTTTGCATAGTGTCATATTCTCCATTATCTAAATCATTGGACTTGGGATGAGATAATATTCCTATGTAGGTCTACTTTGAGTCACTATAAAAATTATTTGCATGCTTCAAGGCTTCATCATATGTTTCTAATGGTACTGCCTTCATATTTTTCTTATATTTTAGTAGCAATCCATCTACAAACCACTGCTTCACTAATACATCTGCCAAGGGATCTACATCTTATCTACTAACTGCTTTAGTCTGTTATTATATGATTTTACATCTTCATCAGGTTTTTGTTTCGTCATACAAAGTTTAGTGACAATATCTCCATCATCCTTCAAAGGGTAAAATTCTTCAATGAACTTCTCCTTCACTTGATTCCAAGTATGGAAATATAATGTATTTTCCCTTTTCAAATACCAATCCATCACCAATCCTCTCAAGGTAGTAGTAAATAAAGTCAACCAGTCATCTGGTTGGTCTACGTTATTTGCCCTCCAAATAGTTATATAGATTTTGATATGTCTTGTGGGGTCTTCCTTACCCTCACCTGTAAATGGTGGACATCTCTACTTGGCTACCTTGTTAGCCATATTTGGAGAATATTCCTTGTTACTTGAGGTGTCCCGTGGAATCTCTGTCTGATTCCTCCTTGGGGGTGTTTTACTACAATCATCATCATAAGTTTCTATTTGAGATATCTTATTCTATCCCACCAATCATTGACCAAACTCATGGGCATCTTCACTCCATGACTTACTTCACTGATGTGAGAGAGATGGTCTTGGTCTTTCTTCCTGAGATCCCATGCTTTGTTGCCCTAGTGCCTGACTCCCATCCTTTGCACTCCCTTGTAATCCTTTCATTACTTTCTTAGGTTTCACCATCCACTCTCCTTCCTCATGCACTACTTCTCTGTCAACTCGCTTCTCTATGTTAGGTGGTTTTGGTACCTCCTCTTCTATCCCTATCAATAGTGCCTCAAAATTTCCTTCTTTAGATGCCCAAAATTGCTCTATTTTTGGTTAATGTGTACTATGGTCTAAGTTACTTACATTATATCTTTGAGAAATTATCACACTCCTTCTTACTGGAATGTTCTCTCATACTTCACATCTCCTACATCTTTGCACACTAGTGTATGTCATTCACCTCCAATTTTATAATATTCTTACTTGTCAATTTGACCTATTTTAACAAAAATGCTAAGTTTGATAAGGAAACGATGCAAAATATAGCATAGGGGTACAGTATTCCTAATGGATAGGTGATTCTCAAGTGCCTAAAGTGATCTAATTAATGTCCTTAATTGATTGGTCAAATCGTACAGTTGTACAATCTTCACAACAAGCAATATGTAACCACAAAATAACTTGTACAAACCTCAAATACTACCACTGTACAATCCCAAATCATACAGTTATAGGGATTGTACGATTTTACACTCATCCAATATTTTAAATTCAGTTTTGTAACCAGATTGTTCAATTTGCCAATATTGCCAAATCAAGTAAGTTTTCCTCAATCGCATAAACTGCCAAATCGGGTAAATTCCTTGTGTACAATTTGTAGAACGTATGGTGTATGATTTGTACGAAATTAAAGTTCAAAAATGTGCCAAATTGGACACTCTTTTGTACCAATCTCTCTCAGATAAGTTTTGGGAAGTTCTGAAATGGTAATTAATCCATTTCTACCAACATGCAAGTTTTATCATCAGGGTTTGAGAGAGTTATCTCCAATGGAAATATCCAAAAATAATACAACAGTATTCAATACATATTTCTTAATATTATCTACCTTACAGATCAATTATAGGGCTTACACCAGTGCTTTGGTTCAATTCCATCCTTCATAGCAATGCATTAATCATCAACCATAACATAAAGAAGTAACATGCAACAAAGATAAACTGCAAAATATTACTCCATCATTCTAGGATCATACAATACATGAGAAAAGACTATGAATTAAGGTTATTCTTAATTACTTATCAATAGTGCAATACAATCACTAAAAGATACTCAACAATCATAGATATGCATTCAATACTTCATACTATTCAAACCAGATCATAACCAGAACTAACCAGCATTAACCAAACCATAAAAAATGAAAAGGGGGTCTTATATAATGTTTCCCAGGATTTTCCCAAGTGATTCCTAAGGAAATTCACTATTTTACAACTGACCATGCATAAAAAAATGCATAATTATACCTTTTACTAAGTCTAAACACATGATTTATCAAATTCATGCATAATTACAACTCAAATTGTGTTTCCATTGCATTTCATTGTACTTTGTATGGTTTGTCGTCTATTTTGTATGATTTACCTCCTACTTGTATGGTTTGCTCCTACTTGTACGGTTTAGGGAAAATCCTCTTGTCACTTCTTCTTCTAGGAGGTGGATTTGTTGCCTATAAATAGTAACTAAATCTCAAGATCTGATGTGTCATGGCATTTGCAAAACCATACCCCTTCCCATACCTACCATGAAATTCATGTAAGATGTGAGTGGATTCTTCCTTATTCAAGCAACGAAGAAATATTCCTTCGTGATTCTTCTTGTATAACACACTAGCGTTAATCATAAATTTAGTGGATTTTAAATGAAGAGCTTTTATTTACATGGAATTAAAATATGAAGAACACTTACCATTCAAAATGAAATAAACAATATCAATATATCATTCATCTTGTGTGACATCCTCTACACTATATTATTGACAAGAAATCTGAGGGTCAATCTTCACAAGTGTTTTTTTCAAGCCTTATCCCCGAACTAGCTTCATTGGATGGATCTCAAGATCAAATTCTTGTAAGGTAGGCATCCACTTCCCTCATTTTTTGCCTAGTTCATTCTGCATTAACATGGTTTTTGCAACAGGTTCGGGTACAATGGCAAAAAATATACTATGCAAAATGTAATTCCTAATATTTTTGATAGTTTTAAATAAGGCATACACTTTTTTATCCAAAATGGTATATCTTAACTGTGCATCTTTCAAAGGTGAACTCATAAAAGCAATAGGGTTATCAAAATTATCTTCACTTTTCTGAGTTAGCACACTAGAAAATGAATGATCAGATGCAAAAGTATAGATAAATAATGGTTTCTTGTAATCAAGACTTACCAAAACATGTGCATTAGAAATTCCATATTTAACACTCTGAAAACTAGTCCTAGTGTCACATGTTTATCTAATATTAACATCCTTTTTTAACATGTCATTCAATGGTTTAACAATTTTAGCAAATCCAAAAATTAATTTCCTAACAAAATTAATTTTCCCAAAGAATGACCTAAGCTCTTTATTACTACTAGAAAAAAGAATCTTTTGAATTACCTCTATTCTTGTAGGGTCTATAGAAATGCCATCTTTTGATATTACATGTCCTAACAATTTTTCCTCAGTTACTTCAAAGATGCACTTTTAGGATTAAGTGAAATTCCATGTTCCCTACACCTTTGAAGAACTTTTCTCAAGTCATTAATATAATTTGATTGATTCTTTGAGAAAACAATGATTTCATCTATATAAATGACTATGCATTTACCATTGAGGTCTCTAAAAGCATAGTCCATGGCATGCTGAAATGTAGCCCCTGCATTAAGCAAACCAAAAGGTATTCTCTTGTAAGCAAATGTTCCCCATTTAGTAGTAAATGTAGTCTTCATTCTATTTCTTGGGTCAATAAGAATCTGATTGTATCCAAAATATCCATCAAGAAAAGACATCATTTTAGATCCATTGACCATTTGTAAAATATTATCGATAGGAGGGTAGTTATATTTTTGCAAAGATTTATTAAGGTTCTTGAAATCAATACATAACCGAATCTCTCCAATTTTATTTCTTATAGGAAATATGTTTGCAACCCATGTGGAATATCGGATAGGAAATATAATATTTGTATCTAACAACTTTTTAACTTCCTTCTCTATGAGAGGTTCCAACAATGGGTTAATTGGATGTTGTTTCTTCTTAAATGGTTTAGAATCATGCTTCAAAGGAATGGTATGCATGATAATGTTTTGATTGTAAGCCTTTAAGTCATCATAAGTCCCTACAATACAATCCATGTAATATTTGAGTGCGTGTATTATTTCTTCTTTTTTTATGATGTGTGCATGCTTTCCCAATAAGTACATTATGTGAATCTTTGTTATTTCCAATATTAACTACATCATATGCATCATTTGAATGTGATATTTTATTGCACCTTTAGCGTTGGTAATCAATATCAAAGAGTTTTTCAAGTGATACTATACCTTTTGGTATAGCATTAGTTCTCTTCATTACCTCATCTTCTTCATATTCATCTTCTTGTAACTGTTGGTCCTCGTCAATCACCTAATTTTCAAAGACACACAAGTTAGTTACAAAATAAAATGTGTCTATCACTTTCAAATATCTATAAATTTTTAACATTATCACGTATATAAGGATAAGAAACCAATTCTATTGAAAAAAAAAATTATTTTATTTTATCGATGTGATTTAACGTACCTACTGTGACTACCAACGAATCTGCAACACGATTACTCTTTCTAGAAATCAAGGAAATGTTAAAGGCTTTAAATTCATCTATTAATTCTCTAACTCCAATTATGTAGTGAATTAGCCTTTCATCATGACATGTGTGTTGCACCTTCACTTGCCTAACACCTAACGTTGAATCCCCTAAAACTTTTAGAAATTTAATGTTCTTCAAAGCTAATCGTAATCCAAAAATTAATGCTTCATACTCCGCTACATTGCAAGTACATGCGAATTGTAATTTAAATGTAGCGATGGAAGACCTACATTTAGGGCTAAAGAGTTCAATCCTAGCTCCACTACCTTGTTTGGATTTAGATCCATAAAATTTAAGTGTCCAAACAAGATGATCATCATTAAGTGGGTCAACAGATAGAATTTTGGTCTTAGATTTATTAGTAACCAACTAGGTATCTAATGTGTAAACGCCCAACTCATACTCATTATAAAGAGTTTCATTATTATACTCTGTGATAAACTCTTTGAGTCTAGGATTTCTTTCAATTTGGATTTTATTGGATACCCATTTCCAAGGTAACCACATGTGTGAACAGTCCATGGCCATATAGACATTCAAATTTTTGCTCCAATCCCTGGCTAATAACATACCATACTTGTCAAGAATATCAACCACATGAATATCAATGTATTACTGAATTCTAGGTTCCAATGAGATATGAATATGAATGTTATTAAGCATACCTACCACATTTACCTTAGATCTATCTAATTGCACCACCCTTCTGTTTGAAGGAATGGGTTTCAAACCCAACCATTGACAAGTAATATAAGGCATTACATTACTTGACGTGCTTGAGTCTACTAGACAATTGTGCAAGGGAGGAACCTCTCCTTTCTCCTTTTGCAAGACCAAAGGTGACTTTGTAGTCTTCCTAGCATCAGTGTTGTTTGGTTGACCAAGTGCCTTAATTAAGGCATCCTTTTGGTTTGTCAACTACGCAACTTCAAACAAAGTGATGTTGGCTTTTGTTTTCTTTAGATCCTCAATGATGTTGTAAGTAGTTTTGTCAGGATTTTGCATCTTTTGAGATGGTTTGGGTGACTCAATATGAGATGGATGTGGAGGGTTGTTGTTTGCCTTGGTATCGGGTGGAATAATGGAATTTTTTGGAGGAGTAGAAGTATTTAGAGCTTTAGTTTTACTCTTCAAGTGATAGTTATGGTTTTCCTTTTGAAACTGCCTAAATTCCTAAACTTCTTCTTCTATGTGATCATCATCTTGCTCTTCTTCCTCACCTTTTGGATCAACAGTTTCAAAAACTAAAGTAGTCCCCTTACCTTTGCTTGAACTAGCCTGATGATAAAATTCCTTAGTAGGTACTAATTCCAAATCATCCACTTCTTTTTGGCAAATACCTATGGTCCTCTAAAGCTCTAGGTATTCATTTTCATTGTGCTCTTTAGTGGAACGCATCCTACACTAGTTTTTCATGGTCAAATTTGAAATATTAACAATTGAATGAGGTTGACTAGAACTTGTAGATGTATTATTTTGATTAGAAACTGGACTAGGTACACCCCCATTGTTTTGTCTTGTGTTCCACAGTTTCTTCTGAAAACTATAGTTCTTGTTTTATTGTAAGTTTTGTGGTGTCTACTTTTGTAACTGAACCATATCACTACTTAGCTTTTGGATAATCCTTTGTAGTTCTTTCATCTCTGAATTAGGCTCATTAGGTTGAACAATAGTAGTGGTAGTATTAGTTGGATTCCAAACACCTGGGATTTTTTGATTTGGTAGCTTGTTTTGATTTTGAATTTGATATTACAAGATGATTTGAGTTTGACAATTTGGATTTTGAAATGGATTCAAACTCTGTATGGGTGTTGGGTTCAAGCATGTAGGACAAGCTTAAGAATTCATTGTTATGACTCCATAATTGTCCAATTGATTCTCTAAGAGTAATGGAGTGGTCGTATGGATGGATGTAGTCAGATAAGAAAGTGTGGGAGGATAAGTAGGCATGGTAGGGTAATATTTTTTGTAGGGCAAAGTGTTCAACATCATATTCTATTGTGACAATTCATGGTTTATCATTACGATTTGATTATATGCTCTAGGTTGTCCTATTGTAGGTAACTATCCTATTCCATAGCCCTATGGCATCAACTTCTTCTCAATATTCATGGCCTCTATGTATGCTAATGCAATAGTAGTAACCAAATTATTTCTCCTAGCAAACATGGAGGTCAAGGGATCTAATACCCCAAAGTATATCTGGAGAGAAACATCATTGGAAACAACAAAGGAACTAATCAGTCTCACATAGAGCTTTTGGAATCTGGTGTTAAACATTCTTATTGGTTCTTTAGGTGCCCTCTTGCAAGTTACAAATTGATGATAAATTATAGCAGGATCTAAGGGTAACCTAAATTGGTTCACAAAAGTGGTTTCTAACTAGGCCCAAGAAGTAATAGAGTTAGAGGGTAGATTGATGTACCAATCATATGCGAGGTCATCTAGGCTCAAAGAAAACAATTTGTAAGCCACATATTCATGTTCAACTTGCAATCTAATTAAGGTGTCCTTACAGGCCTGAATGTGCTCCTCTGCTACTCTTGTGCCATTGTGCTTGTATTTAGGAGAATATTATCTATGTTCTTGGGTAAGCCGTGGGAACTCTAGTAATGTTCAAAGGATTATTGTGCACCCCATACCAAGCAGCATTCGTAGCCATTGGATTTGGTTGTGGTGTGACTAAAGGAACAATAGGAAGAATAGGGATAATAAGTGGTTCAACTAAAACCCCACTAGGTGGAATAATAATTGCTTCACTCTTGGATCTTCTGTGTCTCTAAGTAGGAGATAGGCTTTGGAAAATGGTATCTTCTACATCCTTAGATCTAGTAATGATACCCTTAGGTTCCAGCTTAACAATGACAACAACAAGTGTTTGTTAACAATGCATCAATTAAACCATAACAACAAGAAATATTCTCAATTTGTAAAAGGTTAGTATCAATGCATCATCAATTAAAGCAATATCCAATCAATGAATGTGATCACCTATCAACAAAATTTTGTTAGTCCAAACCAATATCTTTGAAATAGCCTTTCAAATAACAATGAATAATTTAGCATTTAAAATGAAATGACCAATTCAGACCCTCCTTCTAGCACCAATTCTATTGAGTGATAATTTTTCCCAATTGCAAAACCACCATCACAATTAGGATTTTGTTAGAAAACCCTCTCTTGCAAAGAAATTCAAAATTTCTCCAAGGTTCCTATTTGCTTAATGTGTGATTGTATGCTTGTGAAAATATATCAAGTATGTGCTAAAATACCTTAGAGGTGCAAGTAACTATTAAAAAGGGGTTTGTGTTTTGGTAGTACTTTGATTTGCCATGATCTTTATTGTTCATGAAATTTGAAAAAGAAAAGAAAATGTGATGTGATTGGTCCTCATATGAACATCCTGGAATGATAATTTAACTCATTTTCTTCAACATCTTTTAGGTATATTTTATAATATTTTTTAAGTATATTTTAACAAATTTTATCTTCCTTTGTTAAACTTTGCTTTGAGCATAAAATAAAAGACTAAAATCTAACTTTGAAATGTGAATCCAGAATGGTGATTTAATTCATTTTATCTTGCTTTGTGAATGAATTTTATCTTGCTTTGTTAACCAGTTTTATCTTGTTTTTTTAAGCTTTATTTTGAGCATAAAATAAAATGACTAAATCTAAATTTTAAATATGAATCCCGAAACGATGATTTAATTCATTTCATCTTGCTTTGTGAAATAGATTTTATCTTGCTTTGTTAACAATTTTTTTTTTGTCTTGCTTTGTTAAACAATTTTTTAAATAATAAAACCTATGAAGTGCAAGAATCTATTTTGGAACCTTAAAAAAAATTGCCTTAATTAAATGAGTCCAAATAATTTAATAAGTTAGCCTTGAGCAACAAAATTATTTGGATGTTTTAATTACTTCAAAACCCCCATTAATGATTTTTCTTGTGTAAAACAATATAACCTTTTAGGGCTTTGAGTGCTTGATGAAATTTTAAATAAAATAAAATAAAATAAAATAAATGACAAAGGCTAGGGTTGGAGAAAAATATAAAAAATCTAAAATAATATGAAAACAAGGTGCTAAAAAACAACCAAAGAGAGCTATTGTAAACTAATTCTCCTATTCTGCAGAAAATGAATATTATGAACATTAAAAAACTAGGTTAGACCTGCATCTACACAATCTAAATCCGATTAAGTGCAAGATTTTGAGGAATAAAAGAATGCATTAAAAAAAATTAAATGATGCTACCATATCTATGCATAAAACACCATTGAATAACTTCAACACATGCATGAGAAAGATGTGCAATGAAAAATTTATATTCATAACCTTCTTTTTGCTGCATACAAGGTGGAAAAATTAGTTGCAATAGCTTAAGAGCCTTCCAATCCTTCTTCACGCTTCCCTGTTTCAAAAAATTCCAACCCTATTTTTGTGTTTCAATGACATATTTAAAATTTTTTGAAGAGACTTTTTCCCTTCGTTTCCCTTTTTGTTTCCATGCCTTAAAATGTTTCCTTTTCTAGGTTTGGCTTCCTAACGCTCCACGAGAATCCATTGGTTTTATCTCCATTCTTTATTTGTTACTACAAGATTTTCCTTTATGTTGCCTTTCGATGAATCTATATACTGCCATGGTCATAGATTACTTGTACGAGGTCTTCATCATTGTAATGACCCTCCACATGTAAAATTATGACAACGGACCATTTGTCCATCCTTGCCCATGTAATTTAACCACACATTAATTTTTTGTTATTATTTTCACATCCACTGGTACCTTCACGTGAAATCTTGCTTCTAGAAAATCTGACTCTCCAAACTCTTTATGGACTTTGTACTCTAGCTATGGCAAATCAAATTTCTAATGACCACCTCCCTCCTCTTCATCAAATATTTATGGCTAAATTTTGGTGCTTCACTACTATTCGACAGTGACACGATCCCTCCATTTTGACCATCATCGATATGAGGTTGGTTTCAAAAACTTACACAACACGAGCATTTAGAGTCACTCATGAGAACCATCAGATGATAGTTACCTAAATTTGGGCCTGATTGGTCATAATTCCTTAGGATTTAGATAAACCTAGCCAGGGTTCGACATGTGGAAACCATCGATGTGCATTTTCATGGGTAGACGATGTTGATCCAACTTCAACTCTATCTATAGGTTGTGTCTTCTCATCCTCATTTGTGTCATCAAGATTATTGCTTGAAAATAGAGTAAGATACCTCCTCTCAAGTTGATGACTATGGATCAACCATGCTATAGAATTATTAAATTTTCTTCTATTTTACCATTTCTACAAAGTCCTTCCAATGAGTTGCACCTATGAAGCATACGTAATATCTAAGCATTATTGTAGGTTTTTGTCTAATCCAGTGAAACATCTAGGACCTCTTACTTGGATGAAATAATTTTTTTTGTCCGAAAGCTATGTAAGCCATCAAGAAAGCGAGTAGCTAGCTATGTTGTTAATCCGGATAAAGGGCTATCAAAGCCAAAAAATCAGGCACACGATAGTGATCGAAAAAATATTTTATGGTTGACTATGTTGAGGATGACATACATGTGTTACTCTACAAGGTACCACTAACTTTGATTTCTTTTGATCAAATGTACCACTTTCATCACCCTGAACCTACCACATTTGAAATCACACAACCAAACACCAATGAAGTTGTTGTTTGACCATTGTCTCTAACTCGAATGAGCATCTCGTGACTATGGAGGGAGCCAAAATATTCTATATTTTAGATATGTGGCTGCATACACATATATGTCAAAATCATCTTGACAGTGGAAACTGTGGTCGATAAATCTTTGGAGGAGCTTCACATTATTGTGATAGAATGAGGCATAGGCTAGACTACCGATATTGACGACATTGTGATTCCAACAGGAAATATGATTATTCCTTTCTTCTAATAGACCATCCAACTATGAGACCACATGTATTACACCAACGAAGCTAGCCTAAAATTTTTCAATCACACAATCCTTCCCATTTTCAATGCCATAATTCTCATCTGTGTGAACCAGACTCTCATGTGATCTCGTATACAAAATTTCTGACCAATATTGGAGACCAAATTTCCAATGTATTTTTTGTTGATATTCTTCCACTCCACTATGGTCATCGTTTGAACATGATATTCTAGGTCATCTGTGTATTGTTGTGTTTGTCATAGTATCAAGCGAAAACAAGCATAGTCAACTCACAGGATCGCTTGTAATATCCACAAGCTAAAGCTTCCTTATCGTTTCATTTACCTATATCTTACCTATGGATTTATCATGGCTACCACTTTTAAACATTAGCAAATATGGCTATATACACACACACAATTGTAGTGCATGAAGTCATTTTCGAAGATGCAGAAGAATCCAAATTGAGATAAACTTAATCCCATACGCATTTAGGGGTAGCACAAAAGGAATCTTATCAATTTGAACCCACTTCACAATGTTTGATGAGCTATTCACCTAACTGATCCCCTTGTGGACTTTATCCAAACCCACCTTGGGAACAATGCCTCACACCGAAGTTCGGTGGTTGGCCTCGCTTCTGATTGACCTAGTTGGGATTGGTCTCAAAGATGGTGCCAACAATTTTATAACTTACCAAAAATAACATCACATGAATTAAACCACAATAATGGTAATCCATTTTATATTCACCTTTATTATTATACATGTTTTTATTCTCATATAAGTATATTTTTTTTCTTATTATTATTTTTTATTTTATAATTTTATGTTCTTTTACTTTTGAACACCTATTATACAGAGGACCTTACAGTGCAATGAAAATAAAAAATAAAATGGAAAGAACAAAACATTTTTTATTTTGTTTTATTTCTTTTTTTATATATTTAAATGTGGTTTAATTCAAACAATTGAATTGATTTAATTTCAAAATATTAAAACTAACCCAACATCTTATAAACCTAACCAACACACTAGACATTTTGAAAGGAACTGAAAGTGACCCTAACCATCCTCCAAACCTTAGAACCTATATTGCAACCTCATTGGTAGGGACATATGAAAATTATCATTCAAAGAAAACCCAAAAAATAATTATTAAGGTGGGTCCCCAAATTTGGGGTAAGTTATGCAATGGCCACAGTACAGTCCTTTCAAAGACAAGTAGCCTCAACCAGGTTACTACCAGCCTCTAGGCTTATAACTTACACCAGCTATATCTAGTCGTTACAAGACCTAGACACCCTACAAGCTACCTCTAGCCTTATAAACACATTAGATTCACCTATTACCCTGAGCCATATACCAGCAAGGTAACATGTAACAACTAAATATGTTAAAATTGAACACGACATTGATACTAAATGAAGGGAGTTAAACATAATAAGGAGCATCAAAATAACACAAGCTTATACTAAGAGGGGGGTGAATAGTATAAGACCACTTTTTACTTTTCTTTTCAATTCAAAATAATGCAATGTATAGATAGCAATATCAACAGTAGTAATCAAAGCAATGCATAAATCACCACACACAATAGAGACACCAATTTTAACATGGTTCACCCAATGTGGGTTACATCCACAGAGAAAAAAATTTCACTAATTTTCTCAATCAATCTCTTGGGAATAATTTCCCTATTACAATGTTTATGGACCTCTGTCCAATGGAGATACCAATCTCCTAAATCAAGTTCATGGATATCTATCCATAGGAGAACTCCTTCTCCTTTGCTCTAGCTGGTGATCCTCTAGAATACTACTGCCTCCACTACACTGGCTTGTGGATCTCTCTCCACTAAAGACTCTTGTCCCCACTCAAAATACGTGTCCTCACTACCCTGGCTAATGGATCTCTATCCACTGGAGACTACTATCCTCTCTGCTCTATCACCTCCAAAGCTCTATCTCAAATCTTCACTAAACATAGTCCTTTAGTCTAGCACAAATTTGCTCAATCTCTATCTTTGGTCTAGCACAAACCTATTCTCAAATCTGCACCAAAATCTGTTCTCAAATATTATCAACAAGTCCACACAAAACTTGCTCAAATCTGTTCAACAAGTCCACACAAAACTTGCTCAAATTTTCCCAACAAGTCCACACAGAACTTGCTCAAATTTTCCCAACAAGTCCACACAGAACTTGCTCAACTCTGCTTAAAAATTCCACATAGAACTTGTCCAATCTTATCAACAAGTCCACATAGAACTTACTCAACTCTACTAAACAATTCCACATAGAATTTGTCCAATCTCATAGAAACATAAAGAGATTTTTTAGAGACTCAATATGTTCTATACTTATCACAATGTTCAATCACTTTCTCAACTCAATTCAGAATATGGAATAGTTTATTTTATGTAACTTGAACAATCACTTCACACATCCACTTGACTAGGCTCAACCAACTCTACTCAACCAATAACTCAATGAAACACCCCTTTCTCACAAACCCTAGTCCAAGCATATGAAAAACAACTCAAAATGTTTCCAACAATGCTCAAAAACAAATCTTGCATAACAATGATACTCATGATATTTTCAAACCCTAGTTCAAGTTCTTTGCTCAACAACTCACTTCAACAACAATGCTTATAAAACAATCTTCACATAGAAATTATACTCAAACCCTAACTCAAGTTCTTTGCTAAATAACTCACTTCAAAAACAATTCTTATAAAACAATCTTCACATAGCAATGATACTCAAACCCTAAATCAAGTTCTTCACACCACCAATGTCTTCAACAATAATGCTTATCAAATAATCTTCAGATAACAATGATACTCAAACCCTAGTTCAAGTTCTTCGCACAACCAATGGCTTCAACTACAATGCTTATGAAATAATCCTTTATTCCAAAAAACCTTGAAGCATTAACTCAACACACTCAATGGTAAACCCTAATCAAGTCCTTTTCACTCCAAACTTATTTTCCAAAAAACCAATCAACCAACTCAACTATGGAAGAATGTGCTCATACATTTTTCTTGATGATGGAGGAATCTCATAAATCTGCCACAATAACAAACACTTCTTTGCCAAGCTCAAGAAGTTATAAGATGATAAACTCCCTCAAAAATACAATGTAAATATCAAAACACACATACACCTTATCACTCCATATTTAAGAAAATATTCATCAACATCTACAAAAATTAATTCACCAAATACACCTTATAACATCCCAGTGATAATAATAATCAATGACAAGAATAATGTTAATGCAATCTTCTTTCTCAAAATAACTCTATGCAAGAAATCCCTTTTATCCTTTAAAACCTCAATAAATCAATATGACAAGACACTTTTTTCAAAAATAAAGCTAACTCCTTATTCCTCCAATATACCAAAAATAATAATAAAATTAAAACTTTAAGCAACCCCTTTTATCTCCCTAAGACCTCATGTCAAACTTTAAGCACATAAAATATTAATAAAAAAAACAATTACCTTGCCTTGGAAGGGATTCGAACTCATGACGCTTCCTCAAACAACACCCTAGCCACTGCTCCAACTGTCGTGCGATCTAGGCACTCGTTTGGGGAGAAGAGGGCACCACGTGCTCCAAAAACTCCCTACTTTTGTTAGCGTAAAATATGCACCTTTCCTTTGGCAATCTCCAACACCAATGCAACCACCAAACGTTGTCGCATTTCGAACATAGGTCTCCTGGTGCCCAACACTCTAACATTGTCCTCTTTGCCACTAGGCCACGCTACCCAATTGGCGCTTGGTCAATCCACACTATTCGTCTTAAATGTTATTCATTGGTACTAATTATATTAATCACTTTGTATATTCCGTACGAGTCAACATAATTGCATGCATGTATTAATCGAGCAAAAGGATAAGTGTTAATGCCTTTTAGGCATTGGTATTTATAATGGTTTCCCTCCTTTATGCAAAATGTCAGCGCTCGAATTTTCTCCAAAGTATTAGATGTCAGCGCTTGTTTATCCCTTTGACCTTATTAATTTATAAAATATTTAAATTCATTTGAATTTAAATTTTATAAATTACTTCTTTAAAACCCTTGGTTTTATTAAGACCATCTTTCATAGTGCAACTTGGTTTAAATAATATTTATTTATAAAATTTAAATTCATTTTGAAGTTTAATAAATTATCAAATAAATATTTAACCTTCCTTTAGCTTTGCAATAAAATTTCTTGGATTTTTATGAAAAACATTTTAACTTATGCTTCCACATAATATTAAAAATATTATGGAGCCCTTTTGCATTTAACCTTGCCTTTAATTTCTACATTTTATTATGGAGTCCTTTTTCCTTTAACCTTACCTTTAACCTCTGCATTGTTCCTCTTAACTTTTGACATCATTAGAAGCTTCTTCCTGGATATTAATGACAACTTTGTTTCTTGACAAATTCCTTGACATCAATGACAACTTGACTTAATGAATCAAAATGTCCAACAATCTCCCCCTTTGTCATTGATGGCAACCCAAATTATTTTTACTAAAAACTTGACTTTTCTTTTGTTCTACTTCCCCGTGGACATTGCTCCCCTTGGCTCAATGCTCTTCAAATACCAAATATCTCCCCCTTACTCAAATATCTCCCCCTTTGACATCAATGGCAAATGGTCACCTTTGGGGCTCAGGGTTAAGAACGAGCCTCTTAGCTTAACCCCTCCCCCACCTCATATTAAG
Organism: Wollemia nobilis; assembly: GCA_028583015.1. Taxonomy (NCBI): domain Eukaryota; kingdom Viridiplantae; phylum Streptophyta; class Pinopsida; order Araucariales; family Araucariaceae; genus Wollemia; species Wollemia nobilis. The sequence goes on along the minus strand of JAQPPZ010001711.1, from coordinate 496,368 downwards.
GTGGTTAATTTTGGGGTGGGAGTATTTCTACTCCCAAAAAGCACTATTCTTTACCTTTATCCTCTTTCCTTCTTATCTTATCCTTCTGATTCCTCTGGCTATTTCTGTAGACACCTAAAATGTGTCATGCTTAGGGAGCTACTTACATAGACACATCCATAAGATCAGATGACATAATACTGGACTTTCCAAGCATCAATAGTTGTTCTCACCACTCATTTGGGGCCTTTTCAAGCCATCCAAGCCTAGCCACTCAATCCAAGAGCAACCATATCCTAGTCGATCAAGCCTAGAGTGGCCAGACCTTAGCTGTTGTAGACGACAACGGTTAGATCTTAGTCACTGCAAACGATAGCGGCTAAACCAGAAAAGTAGTTCTACCAAAAAATAGGCCTAATCATGGGTGGAAGTGGTAATTTGCATGTAATAAAGGTGAGTGGGAGTAACTTTGCATTCCTTTTCAAGAGCAATTCAAATAGGAGACTTGAGTATACATTTATACTTTAGTTAACTAGCCTCAAAACATAGACAAAGGACAAAATATTCTCATGCTAACGACCATTTTCCATAGGAGACTCAAGTTGGTAGTTATATTTCAATTAACTAGCCTCCAAACATAGAAAATACAAAAATTTTCTCATGCTAACTCTCACTATGCATGAGAAATTCATTCCTAGGGCTTGGACATAGACCTAGGGTTTCACACTATAAAAGGTGCAAGCCTAAGAGTACCAAGGATCGATATTTGAAGAGAGGAGAGACATATTTTATCTATCCATATTTTATCTGAGAGATCTTTATCCAAACAATTTATCCTGAATTTATCAGGAAAGTTCATTGAGGAGAGCTTTCGAGACTTAGAAATTTCCCTTGGATATCACGTGTATGATGAAGCCCTGACAAATTAGAGAGCATAGCAACCATTATTTCAACATCAAATACAAGATTTGATCCATATATTTGGAGCAAAGAGTACAAGAGTCACTTTAGCAGTCGTTGTATTGGACAGTGGCCCGCGGGCTTACCTTAGGGTTTTAAACATTAGATTTTTATTTTAGCATAGCATCATTTCATTCATTTGCATTCATATAATTAGTCTAATTTGTACTTGCTTTCATTTTTTATATTCATTGCTAACAACCTCATCAATGACACCCCACGGGATCAGCCATGGAAAAAAATATAGCTAGATAGGTTGGATCGGCCAAATCAAATAACTGTAGCTATCGATAACTCTGCATCTGGAAGCTCATAAACTATGACTTCTAAATACATATCTTAGTCTGGGGGTGCCTCAGAGCGACCCCACAGTAGATGCACAAAATTTGATCATAGGGATACTCAATAGTACACTGAACAAGCCACATTAGCTAGAAAGAGTATAGGTACAATAGAAACCTCCTTGAGAAATTTGTGAGTCAAGATAACAAGAACAAAGTCAGATAAACATGAGTCTTCTATGACAATATAATTTGACCATGTGAGATGGTTAGAAAATATGCTACGTAAGGAGCGAGAGCTAGTGGAAGCTCTCAAACAGGATAAACAAAGAGAACTACTCTTGCGCCGACATGAGCAGTGCTTAAGAGAGCAAGCTGAGTAGCTAGCTCTTAGCAATTTATAGACAAATGGTGGTGATCACCAAAGAACTAGACATGCTGACTCACCTAAGGAGAGGTGCACTAGACAAGATAGCCCACAACGAAATCACCCACCAAACCATGATCGAGATCCAACTAGTGGGGAAAGGGCAAACATAACAAACCAAAATCATAATCCTGAGTCCCCTCATAGGAGGGAGGAAAACAAAAAAAATAAAATGGATAGATAGTTACCTCCATTGCAATTATGAGTAGTCCTAAAAGATAAGGAAATCTGAGCATCAAAGGATCATCCTAATTCCCCTATGATACCAAAAACATTAAGCCAAAGTGATACAATTTGAACATAAATAGAATCACTCATTCTAACTCCCTAAGAATGCTATTAATAGCTATACCACTCCTTGGTATAGGGATAGATGATTATCATAAACAATTAGAATCATACTTGGATGTGGGATTGCCCATTACAAGCAATAAATGCTAGAAAGGAACCAGATTAGTCATATTGGTCAAGCGACTTATTGCCTCCTTCATTGTCATTTCTTCACCAATCGATGGTGTGAGGAAGTAGTTCAAAACTTCAACATAATCATAATAAAATCAACAAAATATCACTCGATCATAAAAAAAACATGTTCATCCTATGAATCATTGCATACAACAATTACAAATTTCCCTTGTTTGTTGGGAATGTAAGCAGACATGACATTCAATTGTAGCTCTCCTCCCAGTCAGAACTATTATAGAATCTGAAGCTACCCGATTGAGTTTGAGGAATGAGTGCAATTTAACATGCCCAAGCCACTGAGCTAATTCCTCTAAATTTTGAGTCAATGATTCAAATGATGCATGCCATATTGCATGATTGGTCCATCTAGCATTGATCAAACCATTGATCACCATACACCCTACAAACATATCAGTCTATGTTTTTGCTCAATGTTGTGTTTTCCACACAGTGCATCACAAAAAGGGGCATCTATAGACACCTAAAATGTGTCATGCTTAGGGGAGCTACTCACATAGACACATTCATAAGATCAGATGACATAATATTGGACTTTCCAAGCATCAACAGTGGTTCTCACCACTCATTTGGGGCCTTTTCAAGCCATCCAAGCCTAGCCGCTCAAGCCAAGAGTGACCAGATCCTAGCCGCTCAAGCCTAGAGCGGCCAGACCTTAGCCACTGCAGATGACAATGGCCAGATCTTAGTCACTGTAGATGACAACGGCTAAACCATAAAAGCAGTTTTACCGACAAACAGGCCTAATCACGGGTGGAAGTGGTAGTCTGCATGCAATAAAGGTGAGCGAGAGTAACTTTGCATTCCTTTTCATGACCAGTTCACATAGGAGACTTGAGTTTGCATTTAGACTTTAGTTAACTAGCCTCCAAACATAGACAAAGGACAAAATCTTCTCATGCTAACAACTAGTTTGCATAGGAGACTCAAGTTGGTAGTTATATTTTAGTTAACTGGCCTCCAAACATAGAAAAGACAAAAATCTTCTCATGCTAACTCTCACTACGCATGAGAAATTCATTCCTAGGGCTTGGACATAGACCTAGGGTTTCACACTATAAAAGGTGCAAGCCTAAGAGCACCAAGGATCGATTTGAAGAGAGGAGAGACATATTTTATCTAAGAGATCTTTATCTAGACAATTTATCAAGATAGGTCATTGAGGAGAGCTTTCGAGACTTGGAGAGTTCCCTTGGAGATCACGTGTATGATGAAGCCCTAAAAGATTGGAGAGCATAGCAACCATTATTTCAACATCGGATACAAGCTTTGATCCATAGCTTTGGAGCAAAGAGGACGAGAGTCACTTTAGTGGCCGTTGTCTTGGATAGTGGCCCATGGGCTTAGCTTAGGGTTTTAGACATTAGATTCATTATTTTAGCATATCATTAGCATAGCATCATTTCATTCATTCGCATTCATAGCATTAGTCTAATTTGCACTTGCTTTCATTTGTTATATTCATTGCTAACAACCTCATCCGGGGAGGTATTCTCGGACATCTAAGCGTGTGTTGTTGTTTCATTGCTTACAGGGCCACAGGTTCATCGGACGGAATCTGCAACATACGAGAGCAAAAGGGATCCCTCTAGGAAATAGGCCTGGAGAAGGAGGCATCTGTAAGCCCTCATACATTTCCGTGTGCGGAACCGGGAAGCTTTTTGAAAGCGCACCACCTCTTTGCGAAAGGGGCACTCTTTACCTATTTGTAACCTTATTGTATCGAAATGGGTATCCCTAAGAGGGACCGACATGTAACCGGGTTTCAATACAAATAAAGAGATCCATATTTGTTATTTCTATGTTATATGCTTTTCATTGTCTTCCATTTCATTTTGGGTTTTTAATACATTGCAAGTAGCGTAAAAAGAGCGGTGCGTGCATCCCGAGGTCGCTACAGATGGCGATCATGGTGGGACCTCCACTGATTTTTCATTTTTTACCTAAATACTAACTTATTTTTGTGTAGGTCTAGCCGCTCTGAGCTACAGCGACCAGAAATCAATCGCTCTGAGCTACAACGACCAATAGAGCTTTAGCCGCTCCCACTAATAGCGGCCAAGAACCAGCCACTCTGGTCAACAATGGCCAGAATTGGAGAGCAGCAGAGGATAAAAACAAGGTTCTCTGAGCTGGATTAGAGGTTGGTACAACCTCTCTGATATTTTATAGCTTTCTGTTTGCTTCTATGTGTCTAAAATAGAGAACTTAAAGCACATTTATGTTTGGAAATTGAAAGAATAAAAGGAGAAAGAATTAAGCATTTTGCATATCTTAGATCTTCTTTTAGATTTCCACTAGGCGTTGCTAGGAACAATGGCTTATGCCTAAAAATTTCACCCTAGAATCCAACGTGCTAGACATTGTATGTTGTTTGCTTGCTTTGAGGCCCTGCTAGAGGCCATAGCTACATGAAATAAAGTGCGCTCATACAAATCATAGTAGTTCATGCATCTTTCTGAATATTGAAATGTATTTTTGCACTTAGGCATATAGGAAAGACTCATTGCTGCTATATGATGCACTTTATGTTATGCAAGCTTAAAATGAACACCACACACGCACATCTCATTTAAACATTGGGGAGTTGGATTTCATCACCAACCTTCAATTCAGTCCAGTGACATTGGAATTCATCTCCTTCCACTGGTTTACCCCCTAGAGCTTCCTAGAAATGGATTGAGAAACTTACTTATAGTGATACTAAGTTACTTGTGCTCAAACTATCTCCCACTATTGGAACAATCATTGGTTCAGAGTGGAAGAGCTAGGCGAACCCCCCATTGGGACTTCAGTGGTGTACCCTAGCTTCTTTTGAGAAAATCATGTTTGGCATGGGTGTACTTGATTGTCACTATGGATGAGTCTTCTCATTCTTAATCCAAGAACAAGAGCAAGAAATCAAAAGAACAACACATCAAAACACACCAAATAGTTTAGGGCACACTTAAATCGATAATCAAGATAAACATTTGTTTGGTATTGTGTGGCTATTCCTAAATTACAACTCAAAATATCAATTCATAGACAACATGGTCAAAACAAGAAGTAAACACCCTCGGTCTGATATCGAGGGAGAGACTGAAGCAACTCATACCCATAGGCGGAGTCGTAGTAACATTGAATGACCTACCCGTAAGACCGTGAGACGTAGCTCCATGAGCCTAAGGGGTGATAACTCAACCCTTGGGGGATCTCCTCGAGAAACCCCAAGTAGGGAACCACATCATGGAACAAATTCACATAGACAAAAAGAGGCTTCACAACCATCCTCATCAAGGAGACATGAGGAGACCTCAAGGGCCTCCTCTAAACACATAGAAACATCTCAAAGATGTGAGGAAGCTTCAAGGGCTTCCTCCTCACATGGACATAAAGAAGGTTCTAAAACTCATTCTTCATATAGGGATGATGAGACTGCTACATCTCCATCCACATGGAGAAAACATGTCACCACAAAGCCCTCTTCATCAAGAAGGCAAGCAAGAGTTGCAACACCTCAAGATTCACAAGAAACATATGAAATAGGTCTGCCCACTGAAGGGCAGGAAACTAGAGCTACATCTAGTCATGGGAATTATATAGAAGAAACCCTTCACACAAAATGAAATATTCTCATAGACTATGACCTCATAGGAGTGAATGGCACCCCATGGGACCAGCCATGGAAAATAAGATAGCTAGATGGGTTGGATCGGTTTCCTACATGACCAACTCAAAGAACTATAGCTATTGAGAACTCTACATCTGGAAGCTCATGAACTGTGACTTCTAAACACATCTCTCAGTCTGGGGGTACCTCAGAGTGACCCTGTAGTAGACGCATAGAGTCTGATCATAGGGATACTCAATAGTACACTGAACAAGTCACATTAGCTAGCAAGAGTACAGGTACAGCAGAAACCTCCTCGAGGAATCTATGAGTCAAGACAACAAGAACAGAGTCAGATAAACATGAGTCTTCTGTGATAGCGCAAACTGACCATGTGAGGTGGTTAGAAAATGCATTACGTAAGGAGCGAGAGCTAGTGGAAGCTCTCGAATAGGATAAACAAAGAGAAAGACTCTTGCACCAACATGAGCAACGCTTAAGAGAGCAAGCTGAGCGGCTAGCTCTTAGCAATTTATAGACAAATGATGATAACCACCAAAGAACTAGATGTGCTGACTCACCTAAGGAGAGGCGCACTAGACAAGATAGCCCACAATGAAATCACCCACCAAACCATGAATGAAATCCAACTAGTGGGGAAAGGGCAAACATAACAAACCAGGATCACAATCCTGAGTCCCCTCATAGGAGGGAGGAAAATAGAACAAATCAAATGGATAGAGAGTTACCTCCATTGCCACTATGAGTAGGCCTACAAGAGGAGGAAATCCGTGCATCAAAGGTATTTCAAGAAATTGCTGAAAAGATAAAAGCCTTTGAGAAACAAGAGGCAGCTGGGAACTCGCCAACATTGAGCAAAATACACAACCAACCATTGTGCCCATCAATCCCTAGCCCTCCATATCCTAAGCACTTTGAGATGCCTAGGTTAGAAAAATTTAAGGGTGAAGAGGATGCACAAGAGCACGTCACCAATTTTATCAATGCATATTTTCATCTTGAAGACAATGATGCTCTCATGCTAAGAACATTCATAATGACATTTTTAGGTGCTGCCACTCAATGGTTCAACCAACTACCTAAGCATAGCATAACCAACTTTGAACAACTAGTAAATGCATTCCTAAAGTATTTCTCCTTTGGTGCTAAGAAGAAGGTGAACCTTTCAGACCTGGCCAACTTGAAACAATATGATGATGAGCCAGTAATGGATTATGGGAATAGATGGAGAAAATTCATGGTAAAATTATCATTCTCCATTCCCATAGAAGAGATCATTCACATGTTCACCAAAAGTTGTTCTAAACACATCTCCCTCTTGCTACAACTTCAGTAGTATCCTTCATTTGAGGAAGCTTTGGCATAGGCCAAACTCATCGAAGACATAAAAGTAGATGAGGGAACCATTAAACTCTAAAACAAAAAGGAGTGGAACAAGAATGGTAAGAATGACAAGTACAAGTAGAAGTAGGGCAACCCTGCTCTAGTCAATCAAGTCGTATTGGCTACACCCAAGGATGGGGGTGCACAACAACCCTAGAACTATCAAGCACATCCCCCACCATCCAATTATGACCAAAGGAACAATCAGGGGTGAAATAGAGAATGCAAGCCACCTCGCTATTTCACGCCTCTAACATAATCAATGCAATCAATATTTAATCAGCTGAGCGAGGCCAGGAGGATCAGATTTCTTGATATACCTCTTATAGATCCCAACCATCCTAAGCCAAAAGGATATAGGGAAGATCAATTTTACCCTTATCATAGGATACCGAGGCATGACATTGAGGCTTGCATTGGTTTTAAGCATCAAGTGCAAAACATGATTGAGGTGGGAGAACTCAAAGTTGACAACCCACTGGCTCTCGATAATAGAGACATGGGCATATACAAAAACCCATTGCCCAATCATGAGGCCCCTAGAGAGCAAGGGGCCCAAGTCAATCAGGTTCGAGCTGATATACCTACCCATGGATGCATTGGGATGGTTGAGATTGTTAACATAGCAACAAGTACTAGGCGGTATGGTCAACCACAACCTCCTACAGCTCCCATGAATGTCCCAACCACACCTAGGCAGAGGTAAGACAACCTTCCAGGTCCACCAACATGACCTGTGGTAACTATCCAGAGTAGATTGGAGCAAAACCTATAGATGACTCCAGCTAAGCTATCCATCTATGAGCTCATACAATAGTCCCCAAAGCATAGGGAGACTCTAATGGAAATTTTAAGGACAATTGAGCTCCAACCACAAGATGTGAATGCATTCACTCACTTTGTGGGACAAGTACAAGAATGCTAGGAACCTGTAATTCGATTCTATGATTATGAGATTAAGATAGTACCTACTACCTTACCAGACCCTCCGCTAAACATTGTGGTGGCAATCAATGACTTACCTTTCAAGAGGGTCTTGGTCGATATAGGTTCATCAATAAACATCATTACAACAATAGCAATAGAGCACCTCAAGATCCCCAAGTCCAATATCATTCTAGGAGCTTACACATTGAGAGCTTTTAATGATGCTTTATGCAATACTATGGGAATGATAGTCCTACCCATCAAGGTGGGGCACAAGACCATCCCTGTGATGTGTCATGTCTTGGAAGGAGCTATGCAGTACAACATCCTCCTAGGGCATCCTTGGATAAGGGCCATGAAGTGTGTTCCTTCGATCTTGCACCAAGTGTGTCAAGTATGTGCACGAAAACAAAGTCTATGTGGTTCTGGCCGATGAAGAGCCTTTTAAATACATCCATCAGGTGGACATTCTAGGAGAATTTGTAATTCCTTCTACCCACCTATACGTAGCACCTTCATCTCCAACCACACAAATGGATAACAAAGACAAAAGGGTAAGAAAAGACCCATGCACATCAACACCTCCTGGTGCACTCAAAATAGTCAATGCTTCTAAAGTACCATCAACATCAAAACCAAAAGATAATCAAAAGCTAAAGGCACCCTTAGTCAAAGAAGAAAGGCCCAAGGAAGTGCCAACTATAGCCATTGCTGAAATGCCAAGTCCTATGGAAGAAGAAGATCTTCAAGATCAAGATGAAGATAGTGATTACCATCCCGCTTCGCCAGTATCATCCGTAGGGTCATCCACATCGCATGCATCAATACACTTGGCAAGCACAGGCATAGGGGAGTACCTTGTGTAGAACATTACCTTTATGCCTATCATTGAGTCTACACAAAACATGGGAAGACCTAAGGACTTGAGACCACTAGTGGGAATAGTGGTTCCACTTGGAATCCCTCCCAACCAAACCAATTTTGTCTATGCTGGCTTGGACTACTCCGACCCATAAGTCTTCAGATGTAGAAGAGGATTGTGATGAATTATTCATGGTCAATGTTCATTACCTCTCTAATCCTAAGTTTTCTCTAAGCTACTTTGAGCATTGCCATTGGCATGGCTATGGCCTTGGTATATATGAGCAGGGGCGCAGGCGGCCATACGAGCCACAATATCAGCTTCCCTCTGATAGGTTTGGCTTAGGCTATTATATTGGAGGTCGAGATGACTCTCTTGTAGTAACATTGGATAGATTAAGCTTAGGGTTAGGAGAAGACATCAATTTCATTCCTTATCACCCCCTAAGAATAGGAAATTTGAGCAATAGACAAGTGGCCATGATGAACGTACCACCACCAAAAATTTATCATCCAAACATCTCAATTGATTCCACCCCAATAGGGTACAACTCATGGGATGAGGAGAATGGATATGAAGCAAGTGATGATGAGGCACAACTTGGCTTAGCCTACCATGGGCCTCACTATTTACAAATATTCACATGGTCCATCCATAATGAGAGTGGGTACATATCGGATGAAAGTGACTATGAATCAGAAGACTCAATAGAAAGAGCCTACTTAGGCCTGAGCCATCAACCCCTGACTTTGGGGCAAGAGACAAATGCAAATGGATTCTTCATAAGTGATGAAGAATATGAAGATGAAATGGAGATGGCCTACTTGGGGCCAAGGCATGAGCCCCTTGTCTTAGGACCGCATACCAATGCTAATGGTTTCTGGATAAGTGATGATGACTTTGAGGATGAGACCGAGATGGCTTATCTTGGGCCTCACCACTTGCGACAAGTCAACATGCTAGTAGAGAGAGAGGCGGCACTCCATGCCATAGACCCTCATCTACGATTTTTTGGGAGACCTATTGACCTAGCTGCCATTCACCAGATGGTCAATCCCCCTCCACCTACATTCAGAGAGCGATTAGAGCCCAATGATCCTATTATCCACCCTGCTCATGGGCCAGATCCAAAAATTCCCATTCCTCCAGAGCCTCATCGTAAGTATGGAAGGGAAACCCCTGAGATAAGATTGCACCCATGTGGTCCTGGAGATTTCATCCCATCCATCAACATGATCTCCATTGATTTGACCACTCCACTTCATAATCCAGTAGATCCTACCAAATCATTGCATCTTGATATAGAGGCTATTGATTGGGATCATGCTAATTCACCCATAGAGCCTGAAGACCTCTTCCCCAATGAAGAGATGTTACAACCATTCCATTTTGCACCAGGCTATGCGTATGACATCTTCCATGTTGGTTTGGAACCTGAGTCAGTAGGTCCTATAAATCCCATCGATGACATTCATTTGATACCCATGCCTCATCAGCTAGAGGATGGGTCACATATGGCTATAGAAGCAACTTTCGAGGTGGACATCAGCGATGATCCTACCCAACCAAGAAAATTCAAGTTCGAAGAAATTCTATCTCCAGAGGAACAAGCCATCCTAATTCCTCTCCTCAAAGAGAGGCCAAATATTTTTGCTTGGACTTACAAAGACATGCCAGGGATAGATCCAAAGTTAGTCATTCACAACCTTTCATTGGATCCCATGAAGAAGCCAGTCAAGCAAAAGCTGAGGAAAATGCATCCAACCATCACTTTGATGGTGAAGAATGAATTGCAAAAACTACTGGATGCAGTATTCATAGTTCCTATAGACTACCCTAAGTGGGTGTCAAACATGGTACCCATGGGGAAACTCGATGGAAGAGTCCGTATCTGCATAGACTTTAGAGATTTAAATAGGGCAACACCAAAGGATTCATTCCCATTGCCAAACATAGATGCTCTTGTAGATGCAACCGTAGGTCATGAGATGCTCTCCCTAATGGATGGTTTTTCTAGATACAACCAGATCCAGATTAAGCTTGAAGATCAACATAAAACTACTTTCATTACTCCATGGGGAACATTCTATTACAAAGTGATGCCATTTGGTCTCAAAAATATTGGTGGCAAGAGCATGTTGAAGTCCTTAGACAAGTCTTTGATCGCCTCATAGAACACAATGTCTGATTGAATCCTAAGAAGTGTGTATTTGGCGTAACTTCTGGAAAGCTTTTGGGATTCATCGTATCCAAGAGAGGCATTGAAGTCGATCCTGCAAAGGTAAAGGCTATATTGGAAATGGCCACCCCTACCAACATTAGGGAGCTGAGGAGCCTACAAGGCAAGATAGCATCCATCAAAAGATTCATCATACAATTATCAGACAAATGCTGACCTATGAATCGGTTGCTATGCAAGGAGGTCCCCTTTCATTGGGATGAAGAATGCCATCAAGCCTTTGTAGAGATCAAAACTTATCTGGCAACACCACTAGTATTGGCTCCACCAAGGCTAGACATACCATTTTTACTATATATCGGCTACTGATTTTGCATTGGGCACCATGTTAGCCCAAAAGAATGCACAAGACAAAGAGCAAGCCATATATTACATTAGTCACACCTTGGTGAGTTATGAGCTAGGATATGCGTATGTCAAAAATTTGTGTTTAGCAGTGGTCTTTGCAACTCGAAAGTTGTGACACTACATGTTGAGCCATACGACCTACGTCATATCAAAACAAAATCCTTTGTAGTACATGATGAGCAAGACATATCACAATACATGTACCACAAAGTGGATCATGCTATTGATAGAATTTGATCTAGAGTTCATAAGCCAAAATTCCATCAAGGGACAAGTCATAGCAGATCAATTAGTAGAGGTGCCTCTTCAGGATAACAAGCCTCTCACCATAGAATTGCTTGATGATGTGGTCTTTGCATTATCAGATCCACCAGAACTCGAAGAACCTAAGAGAGAAAGAGACATGTCATTGTTCTTCGATGGTTCAAAGTGTGAACAAGGGGGTAGAGTAGGGATTGTCTTTATCACACCGTAGGGTGCTCCATTGCCCTTATCATTCAAACTAGACTTCCCTTGCACAAACAACAACACAGAATATGAAGCATTGATCTTGGGACTCCAAATAACCATAGCAATGGGCATTAAAATATTGAATATCTTTGGTGACTCCTTGCTCATAGTAAACCAGGTCAAAGGACTATTTCAATGTAGGTGCCCACTCCTGAAGACTTACAAGGAACTTGTTGACACTTACCTAGCTCGACTGGAATGGTATGACATCGAGGCAATCCCTCGTATGTCAAATAGATTTGTAGACACCATGGCCTCTTTGGGATCCTTAATCCCTCAGAATCCATCTACTAATTTTACAACCATTCATGTAAAAGTGCTTTCACACTCAACAATACATCATGAAGCTTTTGACAATCAAGAATCAGTCAACATGATCAACATCGAACCAAATCAGGATTGGTCCTTCATAGCTAGATATTTCTTGCAAATGACACCTTGGGGGTCTTTGATCTCCCAAGGACCTATGGAGTGTGGTGCAACCATACACCATAGAGTTGTTCCTCAATCCATGTTCACTAGCTCAAGAATGTAGGAAAAGCAAGCCATATTTTCTATAGAAGTCATGGCTTATCAAGATTGGCTTTCCCAACTATGGGACTTCCTAAAACTTGGAATAGTACCTCAAGGTTTGTCGCATACTGAAAGGTGAATGTTCAAATAGAAAGAACAAAGAATAATTTTTTGGGGGAAAACCCCTAAAGAGGGGGATTTGGTGGGGTATTACCATTGTTTGAGCCTAGTTTAGAATTAAGGGGAATGGGTTTATTTGTTTAAAGAAGCATCCTGGGCAATTTTGCAAGCTCACGATGACACATGTGGAGGGCATTTTAGTGGCATGGCCATCGTTAAGTGCATCTTGAGAATGGGTTACTATTGGCCCACCATGGAAAAGGACTACTACGAGTATGTCAAGAAATGCATTAAGTGCTAGCATCATGCAAATCTAACGCACTTACCATCGCAAGCCTTGCAACCCATCCAGGAAGCATGGCCATTCTCATAGTGGGGACTAGACTTGATTGGGAAGATCTCACCCCCATCCTCAAGCCGACACACATTCATCATAATAGCCATAGAATACTTCACTAAATGGGTGGAAGCGATCCCCTTAACATCAACAACTGGACCAAGGATTGCGGAGTTTATACTCCACAATATCATAAGTCATTTTGGGGTCCCTTCAAAGATAATATCGGATAATGGGCCATATTTCAAGAACAAAAATGTGCATGCTTTAATGAAAAAATACCATATTCAGCATAGTTTTTCAATGCCTTATTATCCACAAGCAAACGGGCAAGCAGAAGCCTCGAACAAGATAATAGTCTCCATCTTGAGGAAGACGGTGCAAGACAATCACAAGGATTGGCACATGCAGTTGCCTCTTGCACTATGGGCAGTATATGGATGCCCACTAGGGCAACACCATTTTCACTAGTGTATGGCACTGAGGCCATCATGCCACTAGAGTTGGAAATTCCAACTCTACGCATAGCATTAAAGGACTTCATAGATGATGATGTCACATGGCAAGGCCACCTTGATCAGTTGATGCTTCTTGATGAACGTCGAGTCAATGCTTTAGAGCATCTTCACATTTACCAAGATCACCTTGCGTGAGCTTACAATAGTAAATTCCACTTAAGGGAATTCAAGGTTGGAGATCTAGTGCTCAAAGAAAACCAATAGAATTTGAATCTGCCACCGCATCTACGAGACAAGTTCACGGTAAACTGGATAGGCCCATACATGATTTCATAGAGAGTTGGGCCTGGAGCATATCACCTTATATCATTAGATGGTGTTGAGGAGCCTGAACCTCTCAATATCATTCACTTAAAGGCATTCTACACATAAAATACAAAAAATAATAAAAAATCAAATATGTCAAAAAAAAAAAATTCAAATATGTCAAAAATACAAAAAAATTCAAATATGTCAAAAACACAAACAAATCATAAAAACATAAAAATTCAAAATACAATCAAAGGCTCCAAGGACATTCAAGTCGCTTGGTCAAAATAAATTCAAAATGCTCCAAGGGTATTCAAACCGCTTGGTCAAAATCAATTAAAAATGCTCCAAGGGTATTCAAACCGCTTGGTCAACTTCAATAAAATGCTCCAAGGGTATTCAAACCGTTTGGTCAACTACAATAAAAAATCTCCAAGGGTAATTCATCCCACTTGGTCAAAATCAAAAATCTCCAAGGGTACTTCATGCTACTTGGTCAAAAATCAAAAAGCCCCAAAGGCATAATAAGCCCTTTGGTCAAATTAAACAAAAATACAAAAACAACATAAAAATCAAAAATACAAAAACAATTGCATCTCACATCTTGCATCCACATAATTGCATTGCATTTTCAAAACAATTACAATTGCATATGTCATGAGAGCCTTAAAAGTGATACCAAAGTTTGTCTCACAAATCATTCAAATCCATACCTCCATCAACACATGTGTGTAATTGTGTTTTTCAACACAACCATTATTTGTTGCTATACATAATATACTAAGGTTTTTGGTTAATCAACCACACCTAGTGATCTTATCAAATTTTGTGGAAAACAATCTTGGTTAGTAGAAGGTAAGGTCTAGCCATGATAATGCCTTGGATATTCAAGATCCCGTCACTAATTGAAACACTAAAATCCTAGCTGGTACAAGGAAAATATGAAAGCTGCAAAGCGGTCTAGGTTACCTTAAGCGAAAAGGATCTTCCTTGCTTATCCCCCTATGCAACCGGTTTAAAGGTGTTGAGAATTGGCAAAAGGACAAGCTTTGCCCTATCCAAATCCCTTGCTTAAATCAAAATAAGAAAAAACCCGAAGCAAAGTACATATTCAAAAATCCAAGCATACATTCCAGATTTCAAAGCAATGATCCGATACACAAATCAGAGATTCCAAGAAACCTCGCTCAAAGAAAAATCAATAAAAAATAAATAGTGATTTTCATCACTACATATGAGAAAAATAAATAGTGATTATCATCACTACAAGAATCCTCGCTCAAAGAAAAATCAATAAAAAATAAACAGTGATTTTCATCACTACATATGAGCAAATATCCAAAGCCAAAAGGAAGAAAAGAAGGGAATGAAGCTTGAATCCTTGGAATTCTTAGCATTGTACAAAATCGAAAGGAGAGATCCTTACGCATGATGATATGTCTACCACAATTGCTTCATGCATTTGTGTAGACCAATGTTTGAATGTGGATGAGCTAGCTTAGGTAACCCAATATTGCCTAGTGGTATAGTCCAACTAAGTCCAACTTAGGATGAGATGAACACTTGAGAATCCCTGATCTTAGCAATGGGCTGAAAGAATCCCGCCTGACATCGGAGGAAATGCTTGAGTTCTATCTCAAAATATACAATCACTTGCACACACAGAGATCATGAATATCCAGGTCCATGGTAAAAGCCTTACTTTTCAAAAGTCTAGAGTGGTCAATAGACAATTGTTGATAGGGTAACTAGAGTGTTTGAATCTCTGGAAAGCCCCAAAAATTCTTACATAGCAACAAATCATATCATCATTCACACCATCACTTTCTTTATAAGATTCTATAAATTAGGGGGTATCAACATAGTAGGACAGATACCACATATATATTAGAAATAGTATATAGACGACCACTGACTACTTTATATCTTTTAATTTATAAAAACTTATCAAGAAAATACATTACACACCATTACATCTCATATATGAATACTTAATCAATTCTTATGATAAGAGTGATTATTTAAATTCATGATTATTTTTTTACTTTCTGTGGTATCACCCATTAAGATTGTCAATGTCATATGCATTCCTTATGTTTTAAGTGATTAGAGCATACAAGTTCATTTATACCATCCCATCACATAAGTTAGATGCATACAATTAAAGCAAAATTAAACATGCATTTAACAAATAACATCACATCCACAAACACAAGTCATTAATCATCCATCATCACATCATAAAGCACATCATAAAACATATAGGCAATATCCATTTGCATACAATCATGAATTCATCATTCATCATCAAAATACATCACGTCATATCATCAAATCATATAAGCATCTACACATCCATATAAGCATCTACAATATCATCTATCATCTAACATATACATCAAATCATCATAATGCCATCATCACATCACATCATAAAACAAAATAACAACAAAAACATGAGCAATAAATGATACACATAATGAGTCATAATGCAAAGATATCATAAAAGTATGTGTGTCAAGTCCATGGATATACAAAAATACCCATGGGCTATAGTCATATAGGTCATCCGACCTCAAAAATGAATCAAAACCAAGTGAACCATCAATCAAATACTGGGCCTGCGCCCCCTGCAACACCACCCCCTATGGATGGATCTCTGGGAGAATGGTGCGAGCTGGACCCTGCTGGTCTCTCAATATGAGTTCGGGCCCCATGACCAGGCCGGATGGAAGACTACCCTATGGTAGAACTCCTACTGACCTGTGACCCACCTGTGGCTCCTCTCTCCCTAGGGATGGCTCCTAGCCTCCTGATCTACCTCGAGAGAGCAGCAATATGGGCTGCATCCTCAACAATATGTACATCACTCTCATCCAACAAACCCTATAGATGATTGATCTCATCCTCGAGAGCTACCCTCGAAGGACCCTCGAGAGTAGGAGGAGCAACAACAACCTACATCCGGGAAGCTCCTCCCATAGCGGCCTACAAAGCTTGTATCTGGTCTGACAATTACGCTATAGTAGTATCCCTCTGAGCTATGATGGCATCACACTATTGTACCTGTATCTTGGCCGACTGGAGCTCGACCTCCACATCATGTAGTTGTGCCCTAAGAGGAGAATCTCTCTCCTCAGGCTCCATCTCCTCCTCCACCTCCTCAGGAGCCTCCTACTCCTCCACTATCACCTACTCTACCTATTGGCCCCATGCCATAGTCCTAGCATGAACCCTACACCCCGATGGATCTACCCCATCTCTGCCATCATCCTCTCGGCCTAGACTACCCTCATCATGCCACATCAAGTCACCCCACCACCATGCAAATGCATCTGTAACTCCACCAGCTACTCCAGGATCAACAACTGGGGCATCCTCCTCATCATCTAGCTCTGTAACCTATCGAGGAGGGAGGTCTCTCTCTGCTCCGATGCACCTATACAAAAATGGTACTAATGGCACATCCTACTACAACCCATACTGATGAAGAACTCGAGAGTAGAAGAAGTACTCCCAAATGTTAACCTTATGACCAATGAGCCATCGCTCATACCGCATCCTAGCAGTAAAGTTGTCAAGGTCATCCCAAGTAGGACACTCATGATACGGGTACCATATGACATCTCTAGCTCGGAGTCTAGTAAAAGTATTAGTATAATGAGTCAACTCCCCTACAAAAGTGTGGCTCTTGCACTCCTCGCTCTCTCTAGCCCATCTAGCACCATAGCACTACATCTACCTATCCATAACTATGATCTTAATAGGAAGCCCCTTAGGGTGATCTACCCTAATGTGCTCCCATCCCTAGATCTACAAAAGCCAACTATAAGGCGATGCTGACATGACCCCTCTGATGGATGTGGTACAACTCATCATAACACTGAGCCAATAGAGACCTACCCCATGCATAGATGATGGGTGCCTCACTATCCATCAGGTCTTGAACCATCACAAGGAGGTTCCAAGGGAACCTCAAGCCTGAATAGTCTAGGATAAGGACATTGTTGATGACCATCAACAACATCGCATGCCTCACTATGAAAACATGCTCTCGATACTAATGGATGATAGACACTCCCCTAGACTTGGTGTCCTTGAGAGCATCCTCAGAGTGCCCTCCGAACACTCGAGTGAAGACGACCACCTGATCATTAGTGGTCAAAGAAACAATGGCCACCCCATCAAAAGGGATCTGAAAGATCCTGTACACATCCTCTGATGTAATGGTCATCTCGTCGATCGGGAGGTGGAAGGTATTAGTCCGAGGGTCCCAACGATGGGCCAAAGTCGTAAGGTAAGCCTGGTCTGACATAATATGAGGTAGTCTGGTAACATACTGGAGCCTATGAGCCTTAAGCCACCTCCAATCCATGTCATCCAGAAGAGGTAGAAGGTCATTCATGAGCCTCGGGTCCCGAGCTCGAGTAGTAAGGATCTAAGCAAAGCAAAAGAAATATGAAACATAACTACAGTGCATCTAAGGCATAAATCCTAATAAAACATAAAAAAATCTGACACTCTCCTAAATCTGAGCAAAGAGGGGGGATAAATGCACCTAGGCATGCAACACATGCTAAAGAGTAGTTCAAAATTCCAAAAAAATTATTAAACTATCTTAGAAAATCCAATAAAAAGCAAAAATTTGTGCAAAATTGGCTAAGGGGTTTAGCCGCTGTTGCCTACAATGGCCAGGATATGGCCATTGGAGGCAACAATGGCCAAAGCCCAATGGTCAAATTTTTGACCGTTGGGGTTCAAACTTAGCCGCTCTGAGTGACAATGGCCAAATTTTCACCACTCTGAGTGACAACGGCCGAAAGGTAACATGACAAACCCATGAACCCTAGGCCATAAAATTAAAAAAAATTGAAAAAAAATAAAAATGGGGACCAACCCACCACTTAAAAACCTAAACTAAGCCTAACTATGGATTTCATTCATTACCAATAGGTTTAGTGGGGTTCATTTACCATTTACTTAGTGAGGTTCAGTTTTACCCAAAAGCAAAAAAGAGGGTAGGGTTTGAAAGAATACCCGAGAAGCTTCGGCTCCTCCAACAGTTGATGCCTCACCCTGTGCAACCATGTCCTCGATGTAGGTAACTTTAGAAATCACAACTGTCATTGTCTCACCAGAGCTCTAAAAAGTGAATTGATAGCAAATGAAAGTGACAGGTCAAAACCCTAAAAATGCATTTTTTATATTTTCAAATTATGCCTTGGCCACTGGGCCCAAACTTCATGGCCGCTCAAGGCGACAATGGCCACAGGCAGAGACTCAGAGGCCACTGGACCTGACAACGGCCTGCTCCATAGATAAAAACAAGAAAATTCCTTCCATGGGGGATAACAAAAACATTAAATAAATACATTTTGATGAATTGAAGTCATCTTAATGACCAAAATAACAAAAAAATCGCATATAAGCATAATCTCAAGCAGGCCTCGTACCCAGTTACTTACTCTATCCACTCGATGATTGCAGCGATTCACACTCCATGCATTTCGATGAGATGAGTAGGCTACCATAAGGCCACTTGGGGCAAAAGCATTTCATTTTGGAATTACGATGTGCCACCCTTCAATCCCGAAGAAGACCAAGATGGTCGGACTGCTCCACGGGTGCGAAAGGATCATCCTAATTCCCCTATGATACCAAAAACATTAAGCCAAAGTGATACAATATGAACATAAATAGAATCACTCATCCTAACTCCCTAAGAAGGCTATTGATAGCTGGACCGCTCCTCGGGATAGGGATGGATGATTATCATAAACAATTGGAATCACACTTGGATGTGGGATTGCCCATTAAAAGCAACAAATGCTAGAAAGGAACCAGATTAGTCATATTGGTCAAGCGACTTGTCACTTCATTCATTGTCATTTCTTCACCAATCCATTGTGTGAGGAAGTAGTTCAAAACTTCAACATAATCATAATCAAAATCAACAAAATATCACTCGATCATAACAAAATCATGTTCATCCTATGAATCATTGCATACAACAATCACAAATTTCCCTTGTTTGTTGGGAATGTAAGCAGACATGACATATTCAATTGTAGCTCTCCTACCGATCGAAACTATTGTAGCAGTTGAAGCTACCCGATTGAGTTTGAGGAATGAGTGCAATTTAACATGCCCAAGCCACTGAGCTAAGTCCTCCGAACATTGAGGCAATGATTCAAAGGATGCATACCATCTTGCATGATTGGGCCATCCAACGTTGATCAGACCATTGATCACCATACACCCTACAAATAGATCAGTCTACATTTTTGCTCAACGTTGTGTTTTCCACATAATGCATCACAAAAAGGGGCATCTATAGACACCTAAAATATGTCATGCTTAGGGGAGCTACTCACATAGACACATTCATAAGATCATATGACATAATATTGGACTTTCCAAGCATCAATAATGGTTCTCACCACTCATTTGGGGCCTTTTCAAGCCATCCAAGCCTAGCCACTCAAGCCAAGAGTGACCAGATCTTAGCCACTCAAGCCTAGAGTGGCTAGACCTTAGCCACTATAGATGACAATGGCTAGATATTAGTCATTGCAGATGACAACGACTAAACCATAAAAGTAGTTTTACCAACAAATAGGCCTAATCATGGGTGGAAGTGGCAGTCTACATGCAATAAAGGTGAGCGGGAGTAACTTTGCATTCCTTTTCATGACCAGTTCACATAGGAGACTTGAGTTTGCATTTAGAATTTAGTTAACTAGCCTCCAAACATAGACAAAGGACAAAATCTTCTCATGCTAATGACCAGTTTGCATAGGAGACTCAAGTTGGCAGTTATATTTCAGTTAATTGACCTCCAAACATAGAAAAGATAAAAATATTCTCATGCTAACTCTCACTACGCATGAGAAATTCATTCCTAGGGCTTGGACATAGACCTAGGGTTTCACACTATAAAAGGTGCAAGCCTAAGAGCACCAAGGATCGATATTTGAAGAGAGGAGAGACATATTTTATCTAAGAGATCTTTATCTAGAGAATTTATCAAATTTATCAGGATAGGTCATTGAGGAGAGCTTTCGAGACTTGGAGAGTTCCCTTGGAGATCACGTGTATGGTGAAGCCCTGACAAATTGGAGAGCATAGCAACCATTATTTCAACATCGGATACAAGCTTTGATCCATAGCTTTGGAGCAAAGAGGATGAGAGTCACTTTAGCGATCGTTGTCTTGGATAGTGGCCCACGGGCTTAGCTTAGGGTTTTAGACATTAGATTCATTATTTTAGCATATCATTAGCATAGCATCATTTCATTCATTCGCATTCATAGCATTAGTCTAATTTGCACTTGCTTTCATTTGTTATATTCATTGCTAACAACCTCATCCGGGAGGTATTCTCGGACATCTAAGCGTGTGTTGTTGTTTCATTGCTTACAGGGCCACAGGTTCATCGGACGGAATCTGCAACATACGAGAGCAAAAGGGATCCCTCTAGGAAATAGGCCTAGAGAAGGAGGCATCTGTAAGCCCTCATACATTTCCATGTGCGGAACCGGGAAGCTTTTTGAAAGCGCACCACCTCTTTGCGAAAGGGGCACTCTTTGCCTATTTGTAACCTTATTGTATCGAAATGGGTATCCCTAAGAGGGACCGACATGTAACCGGGTTTCAATACAAATAAAGAGATCCATATTTGTTATTTCCGTGTTATATGCTTTTCATTGTCTTCCATTTCATTTTGGGTTTTTAATACATTGCAAGTAGCGTAAAAAGAGCGGTGCGTGCATCCCGGGGTCGCTACAGTTTATTTCCATGTCCATGTTTTTGTCCATGTCTACATTCCTATTCTTGTTCCTATTCATGTTCATATCCATTTTCCTATTCTTATTCTTGTTGATATCCATGTTCCTGTTCCTGTTCCTATTCCTATTCCTATTCATATCCATGTTCTTGTTCTTGTTTTTGTTCCTATTCCTGTTCCTTTTTCTTGTTCCTGTTTCTATTCCTGTTCCTATTCCTGTTCTTGTTCATACTTATTTTTGGAATGTCTACTCTACACCACTTTGTTGTGTGACCATCATTATTGCACTTATAACACTTAATGTTATTATTCCTTGGAGATGCAAATATCTTAGGATTTTTCATAGTGAAGCCATATCCTCTTCTATCATGAACCCTGTAATTCAATGCCTTGTGACCAAACTGATTACATGAGTAGCAATACCCATGGAAAAGTTATTTTTTCCCATATTCCTATCTTTCATGTGTCCTACATTATGAAGCCATGTGCCCAAATATATGACATGAAAAATTTCTTCCATTGAGGTTTCCTTGTCTTGACCTCATTGGTCTCTTAGTCTCTCTTGACCTGTTCTGATTGTTGTTCCATCTGTATCTTATTTGTGTATTGTTCCTATTTTTTTGAACTCTCTATTATCCAACTCATCCTCAGATGTCTCACTTTCTTTTACACTATATTCTTTTGAATTTTTTTCTCCTCCAAAACTTGAGGTTGACTCTCCTTCCCATTTCTTTTGAACCTGTTCAAATCCAAGACCTGATTTGCTTTATGTAGGCTTTTGTATCTTGATGAACTTATCCAAGTTCTTTGAGCTATTTTTGAACCCTTTTAGCTTGAACTTAGAGTCTTCCAAATATTCTCTTAGTTTCACATTCTAAGATCTTTGCTTCTAACTTATCCTTGAACCTTTTTGTCTTAGCCTTTGATTTTTCTAAGTCCTCTATAATCAATCTTCTCTCTTCATCACATTCTTGGAACTGAATTTCAAGTTTAGAGTGTTGCTTTCTTACCTTCTTTACCATTTCAAGGGTATAAATAAGTTCTCCCTTGAGATCATATCCATATTTTTCTGAATATTCCTCTATTTGTTTGCCTTTGTCCACATATTTATTTTTTATTGGTTTGTCTTCTATAGGATCACCTACTTCTTCTTCTAATGTCATTAGAAGGTTTTCATCTGGTCCTTCAAGTGTATTTTCATATTCATAATAACTGAAACTATAACCATCCCTTGTACAATCATCTTCAAGATGTCCAAAGTTACCACATCTAAAACACTTGAGAATTACTAGAGTCATTTTTTTAACTTGTTTTTTTCTTCAATCATAAATAGGACTTCATCTCTATCATTATCTGAAAAACTAGCATCACTATCACTTGAGTACTTACTTGCCTTATCCGCATAGTAGATCCTATTTTTCCTTTGAAAGAACTTATTTCCTTGTATGCTTTGGCCATCCTTGTTTTTCTTTTGGTGCATGTGTCTTTCTGATTTCCTATTCCTGTGATCCTATTTTTCTTCACCATTGTAATTCTTAGCTTCTTGACAATCTATTGCAAACTGTCCATACTTTCCACAATTGAAAAATTAAACATATTTCAGATCTCTATATCTTCTATAATCCTTATATTTTCTATCATAATTAGCTTCTTCATCACTGGATGACCCATTGCTTGATTTTGACTTCTTACCCTTTATCTTCTTGATTGCTTTGAATGCCGCTTCTTTCTGAGGATTTGATTTCTCCTTTATTTTTATATCATGTTTTGTAAGAATACCAAGTAACATGTCTCTTGTCAAAGTATCACCATCCATTGACATTTCTATAACAGAGACCTTTTCACTGAATGTTTTTGGAAGAGTTCTAAAAAAATTATCACAAACATCTGATTCATCAATCTTCATTCCAAGTCCTTGCATAGCATTAACAACCTCATCAATTCAAGTAGATAAGTACTAATGTTTTCCTCATCCTTCATTCTTAATTCTTCAAATTGTCCTTTGAGATTTTGCATCTTTGCTTTCTTGACACATTTATCTCCATCATATATATTTTTCAATTTTTCCCATATTTCTTTTGCATTTTGATAATGCATAACTTTCATAGACTTTGTTCTATGCAAACCTCTTAAAAGTGCATTCATTGCTTTTGAATTGTAATGTTGTAGAAGGTTACCTTCATTTTCTAGTAGGATGATTAATTAATGGATCATATCCAAAATCAACTGCTTCCCAAACTTCATTGTCAAGTGCCATCAGGTAGATCTTCATTCTCATACTCCAATATATAGTCACTTCCATCAAATACTAGTGTTGAATTATCTAAGGACACATTCTTAGAATCCATTGTGTTCTTGTTAGCTTTTCCTTCAAGTTGTTAAACTCTTCTGAAGGAACCCGCTCTGATACCAATTGAAGAACATAAGCTTATACTGAGAGGGGGGGTGAATAGTATAAGACCACTTTTTACTTTTCTTTTCAATTCAATATGATACAATATATAGATAGCAATATAAATAGCAGTAATCAAATAAATGCACAAATCACCACGTACAATAGAGACACCAATTTTAACATGATTCACCCAATGTGGGTTATATCCATAGAGAAAATATTTTCAATA
Source organism: Wollemia nobilis (assembly GCA_028583015.1). Classification (NCBI taxonomy): domain Eukaryota; kingdom Viridiplantae; phylum Streptophyta; class Pinopsida; order Araucariales; family Araucariaceae; genus Wollemia; species Wollemia nobilis. The sequence goes on along the minus strand of JAQPPZ010001711.1, from coordinate 472,209 downwards.
AATTTTCTCAATCAATCTCTTGGGAATCCTTTACCTATTACAATATTTATGGACCTTTATCCAATGGAGATACCAATCTCCTAAATCAAGTTTATGGATCTCTATCCATAGGAGAACTCCTTCTCCTCTGCTCTGGCTGGTGATCCTCTAGAAGACTACTACCTCCACCACACTAGCTTGTGGATCTCTCTCCACTGAATACTCTTGTCCCCAATTAGAAAACCTATCCTCACTACCCTGTCTAATGGATATCTATCCACTAGAGACTATTTTCCTCTCTACTCTATCACCTCCAAAGATCTATCTCAAATGTGCACTAAACATAGTCCTTCGATCTAGCACAAATCTGCTCAATCCCTATTTTTTGTATGGCACAAACCTATCCTTAAATCTGCACCAAACTCTATTCTCAAATCTACTCAACAAGTCCATGCAAAACTTGCTCAAATATTCTCAACAAGTTCACACAAAACTTGCTCAAATCTGCTCAACAAGTCCACACAGAACTTGCTCAACTCTCCTCAACAAGTCCACACAAAACTTTTCCAATATACTCAACAAGTCCACATAGAACTTGCTCAACTCTGCTCAAAAAGTCCACACAGAACTTGTCCAATCTCATATAAACATAAAGAGAATTGTTAGAGACTCAATATGTTCTATACTTATCATAATGCTCAATCACTTTCTCGACTCAATTTAGAATATGGAATAGTTTATTTTATGGAACTTGAACCATCACTTCACACATCTACTTGACTAGGCTCAACCAACTCTACTCAACCAATCACTCAATGAAACACCCCTTTCTCACAAACCCTAGTCCAAGCATATGAAAAACAACTCAAAATATTTCCAATAATGCTCAACAACAAATCTCACATAACAATGATACTCATGATCTTTTCAAACCCTAGTTCAAGTTCTTTTCTCAACAACTCACTTCAACAACAATGCTTATAAAACAACCTTCACATAGAAATGATACTCAAACCCTAACTCAAGTTCTTTGCTCAACAACTCACTTCAACAACAATGCTTATAAAATAATATTCACATAGCAATGATACTCAAACCCTAACTCAAGTTCTTCACACCATCAATGGCTTCAACAACAATGCTTATCAAATAATCTTCACATAACAATGATACTCAAACCCTAGTTCAAGTTCTTCACACAACCAATGGCTTCAACTATAAATCTTATGAGACAATCCTTTATTCTAGAAAACCTTGAAGCATTAACTCAACACACTCAATGGGAAACCCTAATCAAGTCCTTTTCACTCCAAACTTATTTTTCAGAAAACCAATCAACCAACTCAACTATGGAAGAATGTGCTCATACCTTTTTCTTTATGGTGGAGGGATCTCATAAATCTGCCACAACAAAAAACACTTATTTGCCAAGCTCAAGAAGTTATAAGATGATAAATTCCCTCAAAAATACAATGTAAATATCAAAACACACATACACCTTATCACTCCATATTTAAGAAAACATTCATCAACATCTACAAAAATTAATTCACCAAATACACCTTATAATCTCCTAATGATAATAATAATCAATGACAAAAATAATGTTAATGCAATCTTCTTTCTCAAAATAACTCTATGCAAGAAATCCCTTTTATCCTTTAAATCCTCAATAAATCAATGTGACAAGACACTTTATTCAAAAATAAAGCTAACTCCTTATTCCTCCAATATACCAAAAATAATAATCAAATTAAAACTTTAAGCAACCCCTTTTATCTCCCTAAGACCTCATGTCAAACTTTAGGCACATAAAATATTAATCAAAAAAATTTATTACTTTCCCTTGAAAGGGATTCGAACTCACGGTGCTTCCTCAACCAGTGCCCTAGCCATGACTCCAACTGTTGTGTAATCTGGGCACTTGCTTGGGGAGAAGAGGGCACCACGTGCTCCAAAAACTACTCACCTTTCTTAGCACAAAACGTGCACCTTTCCTTTCACGCTCTCCAACACCAATGCAACCACCAAAACACTGTCGACATGTTTCAAACGTAGGTCTTCTGATGTCCAACACTCTAACATTGTCCTCTTTGCCACTACACCATGCTACCCAGTTGGTGCTTGGTGAATCCACATTGTTCGTCTTAAACGTTATTCGCTAGCGCTAAACACATTAATCACTTTGCTTATTCCGCATGAGTCAACACAATTGCATGCATGTATTAATCAAGCAAAAGGATAAGTGTTAATGCCTTTTAGGCATTGGTATTTATAATGGCTTCCCTCATTTATGCAAAATCTCGGTGCTCGAATTTCCTCCAAAGTATTAGACGTTGACGCTTGTTTATCCCTTTGACCTTATTAATTTATAAAATATTTAAATTCATTTGAATTTAAATTTTTTAAATTACTTCTTTAAAACCCTTCATTTTATTAAGACCACCTTTCATTGTGCAACTTGGTTTAAATAATATTTATTTATAAAATTTAAATTCATTTTGAATTTAAATAATTTATCAAATAAATATTAAACCTTCCTTTAGCTTTGCAATAAACTTTCTTGGGTTTTTATGAAAAATCTATTAACTTATGCTTCCACATAATATTAAAATTATTATGGAGCCCTTTTGCCTTTAATCTTACCTTTAATTTTTGCATTGTATTATGGAGCCCTTTTGCCTTTAACCTTACCTTTAACCTCTGCATTGTTCCTCTTGACTTTTGACATAATTAGAAGCTTCTTCCTAGATATTAATGACAACTTTGTTACTTGACAAATTCCTTAACATCAATGAAAACTTGACTTAATGACTCAAAATGTCCAACAACAACAAAATAAAGATGCAAACACAAAAAAATAAATTAACAAGGGTAACCCCCCTTGGGGTATGTCCAAACATACCATATTTTTTTCCATTAGCAATCTCAAATAAATACTACATTGCATATTCTACAAGGTAAACCCTAGCATATGTTGCTACCAAATCACATGTGCATGCAAGGTGACACCTCATCCTTACATACATATTGACACCTCATCCTTGGACTTTGACCCATATTACAAATGTGTGATTACATAGGCATTTAATGCCAACATTCCTCCCTTAATGACATATTTGTAATTTTGCAGTACAAACAATAATTTTTTGACACAACCCTTCATGGGCATAAGCTAAAACTAGTCCTTCTAAAGGCAAGTGGCCTTAACGCAGTTACTACTAGTCTGTAGGCCTACAAATTCCACTAGCTATATCTAGTCGTTCCAAGACCTAGCCACCCTACAAGCTACCTCCATCCTTCTAAATACATTAGCTTCACTTGTTACCCTTAGCCATATACCAACAAGGTAACAAAAAGTCCAAAACCATTACTGGAGCTAAATCTAAGAACATTACACTAGGCAACCACTAGTATCCACACTAGTCTCTTTTAGGCACAACTACACTAGTTACAATAGCATTAACAACCCTACAAGATACACCAATTATAGTAGCCAATAATCCAACTACACTAGTTAGAGTAGCTTCTTTAGGTATAAGATACACAGTTACAATAGTTAATACTTGCCCAAAACTTATGGTACAACCAATAAACCATCTTAGATATTCTTCAACAACTTTGCAAAACATAGATTTGAGGTTTTAGATCTGCACAACACACTAAAATAGAAATAATATTGCTTATAAAATGAAATCTCGTGCATGGAAACCTATGCAGCTTACACAATAAAACCACTAGAATAGGCATTGCTAGCCTTAAACTCCAACACCTATTCAAAAAATAAATATCTCAGATAAAACATAGATCTAGAAAATCTTCATTAGATCTAGTATGAATATATTTTGCAAATCACCTTCTCTCATATTATATTTACAATTTGTAAACCCTTGCATATCTTCATTAGATATAACATTGTCAGAGCTCACCAAATATATCACTACAAAATATCACTAGATCACAATTTCTAAAGCTCACCAAATATGATGTTGTCGAAGCTCACCAAGTCTACCACTATCAAAGATCACTAGATTTGCTATTTTTGAAGCTCACCAAACTTATCATCATCAAAGCTCACCAGATATACTACTATTAATGCTCACTAAATCTATCACTATCAAAGATCACTAGATCTACCATTGTTGAAGCTCACTAGATCTATCACTGTTGAAGCTCATGATATCTATCACTACCAAAGCTTACCAAATTTATCATTGTTAAATCTCAACAAGATTTGAATATCAAACCCTAGCATGAACAATTCTTAATCTATATTTGTCTTTATCGAAGCTCACTCTATCTATCATTATCAAAGCTCACCAAATTTTTCATTGTCAAAGCTCACAAGATCTATCACTGTCAAAGCTCACCAGATCTACCACTATCTAATATCACTAAATCTATCATTGTCAAATCTCAACAAGATTTTAATATCAAACCCTAACATGAATATGCCTTAATCTTGCATGTAATCACAAAAAAATAACCATAGGATATCTTCATACAATGTCATAAACTGCCTAGATTCAAGACCATAAGCTCTGATACCAAATGTTAAATTTTAACATGACATTGATACAAAATTAAGAGAGCTAAACATAACAAGGAGCAACAAAATAAAGATGCAAACATAAAATAAGATAATAACAAGGGAAAAACCCCCTTGGGGGATGTCTAGACATACCATGTTTTTCCATTAGCAATCTCAAATAAATACTACATTGCATCTTCTACAAGGCAAACCCTAGCATCTACCGATGTCAACTCACATGTGCATGCAAGGTGACACCTCATCCTTGTACTTTGACCCATATTACAAATGTGTGATTACATAGGCATTTAATGCCAACAAATTCTTTATTGGTGGTAGTGGAACAGTCTAGGGTAAAATAATACATACATTATAAAGAAAGAAGGATGCAAAATTGTTTGATTCATTTCGAATCATAAGCCTATGTAATATGGCATATAAAATTATTTTCAAAGTAATGGTGAATCGGTTATGACCATTTTTAGACAAAATTATTTTAGAAGAGAAAGAAGGATTTTTGAAAGGGAGACAAAAACTGGACGGGATCATAGTAGCTCATGAAGTTATGCACTCAACAACTTCAAGAAAAGAGAAAACAATGATCTTAAAACTTGATATGAATAAGGCCTATGATAGGGTTAAATGGAAATTTTATTTTTGTAGTATTAGAAAAGTTTGGATGGGAAGAAATGGGTTATATGGATTACAGTTTATGTCTTTATAGTTTCATATTCAATGTTGGTCAATGGGTTAATAACAAAATTATTTAAAGCCAAGAGAGGTCTTAGATAGGGAGATCCTCTATCACCATATTTGTTCATTATTATGGTAGATGTTTTGGGTAGGAACTTGAATAAGGCTTACAAACATGGGCTTATATGTGGACTTGCATCTAGTAATAATATTGACAACATCACCCATCAATAGTTTGTAGATGATACAACCCTTTTTGGGAGGGTAAGGATAAACGAGGCCAAATATTTGAATAACTTATTAAAGGAATACGAAACAGCATTTGGGAAAATTTTAATCAAATAAAATCCGAAAGTTACTTCCTAAATACCCCTACTAAAATCAAAGTAGGGATATGTTGGTTACTTCAAATGGAGGAGGCAAATTTATGAGAAACTTATTTAGGGATGCCCTTATTTGAGGGGAGAATGAGGATAGAATTATGGGATTTAGTTATAAGTAAAGATTAGAATAAACTACCATCAGGTAAATGATAATCATTAGCAGGAAGAGTGTAGCTAATTAATCAATCTTACATGCCATTCCAACATATTATATATCCTTGTATACTATGCCAAAATTGATAAAAAAATGTTTAATCTTTATTATGCAGTCATTTTTTTGGTTAGGATTACATGATAAAATAATATTTTCTTTGGTGAAATGGAGCAAGGTGTGTTATGATAAAACTAGGGCAGGTCTCGATTTAAGATTTTTTATGAATACAAAATTAGCTCTTAGGGGAAAAGTAATTTGGATATTGTACAAAGAGATTCAAAGATAATGGGCAAGAATTCTTCTAAGTATGTTGAGCCCAATTACCCAAGCTTAATATTTATTGCTCTCTACACCAAATGGTTATGCACTATGGAAGGGTTTTTGAAAAACCAATTGATGTAGGGATTAAAGGTTTAATATGGGTTTACTGTAGTCGTAAGAGCTTTTACCTCTTTTCGAGAGGTCTAATATTCAAACCCCACTCAGTATAAGGAGACCAAGACCCTTCATAAAAACATGTTTAAAATCATTGAAAAAAAGTTTAAGATGGGTGGTGGGAATTGGTAAAAAAATTTCTATTTGGATGGATACTTGGTGTGATAAAAAAACCACTCAATCTAGATCCAATTTTGAAAACATGGATGAGATTACTTCAAGACAAATATTATGATAGAGTTTCAAACATTTTGTAAAAGGATCAGGAAGGAAGATACAAATGGAAAGAAGATTTTTTTACAAGTATACAAGACATTAATGCTAGGAAGTAGTTAAGTGGAATCAAAATTATAGTGATTATTCAAAGGGGAGCCAAGGATAAGTTGATTTAGATTTTGAATAGCTCAGGATAATACACAATAAGAAGTGGATATAACATAAAGCATCATAAACATAGGAATATCACAAGATTATGGAGAGATATTTGGGATAGCTTGAGCATCCCTAAAGTCAAAATGTTTGTTTGGCTAGTAGGTTATAGAATAATTTTATCCTAGGATAACCTTATGAAAAGGATTTTTCATGGCACCTCAAAATGTGTTCTTTGTAAAATGAAGGAGGAGAGTTTAGACCATCTCTTAGAACACTGCTCAATAGTCTAGAAACTATGGCAATGGATTCTTAATATGTTTGGTAAATGCATGGTGATGAATGGTAGAATTGAGAAATGGTTAAAGCAATGGTAGAGCACTTTTAAAAGTGAAGCTTTACAAACAATCTAGGATATATCAAAATATACAATACTTTGGACTATTTGGCTAGAAAGAAATAAAATAATATTTAAAGGAAAGGAAAGTAGTTTAGAGGTAATGAAAAGGAATATTTTTTTAGCCATAGAGGATTTTAAACCAACCCTATCAACTCAACCAATCCCTAATCTAGAAGCAAAGAACCTTGATTGATGGAGTCAAGTCATCAAATGGAATTTTGATATTGGAAAAGGAGAAAAAAAAAGAAGGCAAAGAATATAAAGTGAAAACCACTAGATGTAGAGTTCGTCAAATTGAATTTTTATGGATCATCTAAAGGAAATCTAGGACTAGCAAGAGGAGGAGGAATAATTAGAAATAATTGAGGAGAGATTTTGTCTCATTATGCTTTCAATAGTGGAAATAAAATAAATAATGAAGTTGAAGCTTGGGTGATTTTAGAAGGGTTAAAAATATGCAAACAAATGAAATGGAACAAAGTATGGATGGAAGGTTTTTCACTCATAGTAATAAATGCAATTTTGAGGAAAGCAAAGTCTCCATAAAACATACAAGAGATAATTGTGGAAATTCAAGACCTTGCTATAGATTTTGAAGAAACTAGGTTTACACATACATTAAGGAAAGGGAAAAAATATGTAGATAGACTAGCAAATAGAAGGATTTTAATTGAGGACCATGAAGTTAAATTCTCTTTTCCTTGGTTAGAGAAAGTGGTAATTGTAGACACCTAAAACATGTCATATTTAGGAGACTACCTATATGGACTCATTTAAAGCCATATGACCCACCTTTGGGTAGCCCTAGGGCTTAAAAATGGTTTTTTATCGGTTAAATTTAAATTAAAGTGGGTTTTTATCAAGGGACACAAAACCTGATTACAAGTCACCAAAATTTTTCAAGAAAATCCATAGGAAAGGCCGTAGGAAAGCCCAAGGATGGACTTCAGGAAAGGCTTGAGGAAAGCCAACAGGAAAACCTTCAGGAAGGCAAAAGGAAAGCCTTCAAGAAGGAAGTGAGGAAAATGTGCGGGAAGTGGGAAACCAAAATTTGAAAAGCCCACCTAGTGGGTAAAAGAAATTGCAAAAAATTTAAACGGTTAATCCTGCCTATATACAAATTTGAACAACCCAATAAGCAATAAAATTAAATAGCCCACTCAGGAGAAATCAAAAACCAGGAAAAGCATCATCCCATGTAGGGAAAAACTAGAATCTGGTAAAAATATAGCATCCCACGCAAGGAAAACCTAGAAATTGAGCACAAAAACCACCCTCCACCACAGGGTGAAACTCAAAAACTATAGATAAGGAAAACCCATCCAAGAATGGATTGGAGAAAAGTAGGGATGCCATAAAATCAAAAGACTACTAAAACATTGCATCCCACACAGGCTTGGAAAGTGGAACAGTAAACTGAGGATCTCCACAAGCCAAGAAATCCTCTTGCGGTGATGCAAGGAAACCTGTGAGGACGCCAGTAGAAGCAGAGGAAGTAGTAGATGCAAAACATCACACCATGGGAAAGAGACAGGAAATTTTCCAAGGAACCCAAAATGAAGGATCCATGAGGAGAAACAACTGCAAGAAAAAAGCACCAACCATCCCAAACCAAAAAATATATAGCAATCAACCCCAAACAACCTTTAGCACCACCAACAAATAGCTTCAGGGAAGCATATGAGAAAGTCCAGTAGGAATTCAATATAAATCAATGTAGAGACCCTCACTCAAAGCCACAAAAAATGCTGAGAGCCTACTAAACCCACACCAATGAACCCAAAGAGTAGAGTCACAAGAGAAAGCACATGGTCACTGATGAGGCCTAGAAATACCTCCATCATAGCATGTTTTGAACAACTAAAACTTGCCTAAAACTCTATGATTTACTTTATATACTAGTTAAGTTGATCTAATATGTTGTGTATTAATTGTTTGCATGATTGATGTGTTTGGAATATTATATGTTGATTTTTATAGTTTTTGTGTAGTTTTATGTCACTTTGCCATGACCTGTTACATAAGGGATATGCTTAGGATGATAGCAACACTTTACTATTCTTATTTTGATGTTTCTCAAGCATTAATTTCTTTGAATTTAGCAAATAGTGCAAAGAACTATTACTGTGCAGCAGAAACTGGTTTTCTTGTGTAAATTCCAGCCAACTACCAATGAATGGCAAGGCATGGAATTCACACATGAAGAGGAATGAAGGCTATTGCAATCTGATCCTAAGGACTAATCCACCTGAGAAATGCAGCTGAAATCAATTGAAGAGTACATAGTTGGTCATTCCGAAGATCTTCGGATTGAGAAATACAGTCTCTTCGGATTGAGCGAATATCTTCGGATTGAGCCACTTAGCTCCGGATTGAGAACAAAAAGCACTTTTTGACCTATTGACTGATTTTTGATGATGGAAAAAGGGAAAGAAGGCTGAGGAGGTTAAATGAAAATATCTCCCATCTAAATTTGTCGTCCTTGCCATCCAAAGCCATAATTTATGGAAAAGATCCTCTTCTAGGATAAACCTAGGGAATACTACAGAATAACAGGAATTGATTTGCAGAGTATATTTTCTGTTGTAATTAGATTTTAGGCATCTATAAAATATAGCTCCCATCCAGGTTGAGCTAATAATAATAACAATAGAAATAGTAGTAGAGAAAATATAGATAGAGAATAAGCGAGAAAACTGAGACTGTTACAATTTTGTAATAGGTTTTAGCAGCAGATTTGTAATCATGTTCTGAATCAATAAAGTACAAGTTTTTCTATTCATTATGTTATGTTTGAGTGTGAGTAAGATTTAGAGAGAGAGGAACTCATACCTTCTTCTAGAAAAGGAGGTTGGCCACTTCCAGACCTAGGAGGAGGACTAACAGACAGGTTTTGTTCTGATTTTGCTATAGCAGAATAAGCTGTGAAACTTGTCAATTTCATTCTTTTGTAGTAGTTAACATCCATTTCAGTCCTAATAATTTATTTTCTGTTCAAGATAATTTTGTGATGTGATTAGAAGTAGATCTGATTAGTCTTTTTGCTTTCCAACAACTTTCCAATTTACTACAATTTCCATTTCCAGCAATTTACAATTTTCTGCAATTTTCCTACATTATTGTTTTTTTTGTCAACCCCTGCACATAATATTGACAACCTTCTGTTATAGAGTATTGATAGGACTTAATTTTAGTTTTCATTATTGCAAGATTAAATAGACTTTCATTTTGCAACTGTAATTAGGTTTCCAATTCTGCAACTGTAACTAGGGTTTTAATTCTGCAATTTAATCAGATTTCATTCTTGCAACTGTAACTAAGGTTTCATTTATGTAATCAACAATTAGTTTTCATTCTTGCAATTAGATTAAAGTTTAATTTATGCAATTTAGAGGTAGAAGAGACCTAAAAACCCCCACACAATCAGTTCCACCAATAAGACTTGTTGCTCCCAATTGACCTTAAATTATAGCCCTATTCACTCCTTTCGTAGATAGCCTTGTACACTGCCCTGGATTGACAAATTCATTGAGAATTAATGATGTGCTTAATGACAGCGCATCATTTTGGCACCATTTTTGGGGAGAGTGTTGTTAGAAGGTGTCAACAGTTCAATAGTTCAATAGTTGTTAATTAGACTGAGTTGTGAAAATTTAGGGTAAAATCTGAATATAACAACTGGTTAAGTAACAATTATTGACTTATAATTTATGTCATTAAGGAGTAGGCATGAATGAGTAGGCCTAGGGATGAAGAAGGCAAAATTATCCAAAGATATCCCTGGATTATTCCATTAAGAAGATCTTCATGCCTAAGGGGTGAATCACCTGTGTTTGAACTACCAGAAAAACTAAAACAAAAACCACCAGCTTCATCATCATCGAATCTCCTGAGCAAGAAAAATTACCAGACTCATTATCAACAGAAGGTTTTGGACCTCTTGAGAAAGAAATTTGGATAGGTTTAACTATTTCTGAAGAACAAGAAATTATGGAAGAAAGAGGTAATCCAGATGGGGATGACCAGCATGGCCATGTCCATAATGAAAATGATCAAGATGATCAAGATGTGCTCCAACCTCCTAGAACATTTGAATATCCTATTCTTCTAAATCCCACATAGAACTCTCCCATGAAAACAATATCACCTTCAGTGCTTCCAACCTTTCGGGGTGTTGCATCTGAAGATCTTGATCAGTTCCTATTTGAGTTCAAAGTAGTGTGTCAAACCTATGACTATATAAATGATAATCATAAACTCAAGGTTTTTCCTTCAACACTCAAGGACTCAACATTACGTTGGTTCATGAGCTTACAGCCAGATTCCATCCAAACCTGGGATCAAATGGAGACTATGTTTTTAGACAAGTATCAAGAGTATTTTCGAGTAAGGAACAGGAAAGATGAGTTGTTCAGAATTAAACAAGAATATGATGAAACATTAGAAGATTACCTTGATAGATTTGTGTTTGTTCAAAGAAGGTGTGGACTAGGAGAACCAGAATTGTGCAAAACCATTTTTCTAAGAGGATTACAAGATGAATCCAGAGAGGTATTAGATTTTATGGGAAATGGGGATGTAAGTACTCGTAATATGGATGAGATTGTGGATATTTGCAAAAATTACTCTCGCACTAGGTAGAAAAGAAAGAAAAAGAGTACAAATGGCACTGATGTGAAGGACCTAATAGAGGAACTTGCAAATTTTAAGACTGATATCCTGGTACAATTAAACACAGCTCTGGGAGAAATGTCTGCTAAAGCAAAAACCATAGAACCTTTAGCAATTTATTGCCCAAGATGCAGGAATAAACATGCCTTACATGAATGTCCTCTAAACAAAACATCCATTTCAGCCATTTGTAGTATTTGCTCAAAAGGACATTTGATTGACAAATGTCATCTGCTACCACAACTAAAAATTGTCCTAGAAACTCAAATAGAAGAACTCAATTATGTGGGACCAAGACAAGGGGGAAACTTTCAACAGTATCAAAATACCCCTCATTTTCCTACAAATTGGGGAAACAACCATGGAAACATGTCTTGGGGACAGTCAAAACCACCCCAACGTCCTTGGAATTATTCTCAATGGAAAAATTCTCAAGAATGGCCACAGAAAGGTTGGAATAATCCATCCTGGAATCAAAACCAGAATAACCCATCATGGAATCAAAATAACCCACCATGGACTCAAAATCAAAGTAATCCATCTTGGATGCAAAATCAACAACAGTGGGGTCAACAATACCAGTCCTATCCAAGGCAGCAAAGAAATCAAGGTCAAACTCAGAATTTGTTGCCTACACCAAATCAAAATTTTCAAGGAAAACCAAATCAACAAATGCAACAGGTGAAACAACCTCAATTACCAGCTCAACCTGTAATAAATCCAAATAACATAAGGAAGGCAACTCCTGCCTATATGGTTGATTCTGAAGGAAATTCAGATATGCAAATTCTGGATTGTAGCAACATACAACTATGTTCAGGGAAAGTTTTACCTGAACCTATTATAATTGAAGTGAAAGAAGATGAAATTCAAGAACCTATTGAACCAAGCAAAGTCAAACCAACAATGGAAAAAGAAGAAGAAAAAATAGAACCACAGGCAGAACAATTACCTTCATCAGGGATAATTCCATACCCTGAGAGACTTAACACTACAACAAAAAATTTTGAATCAGAGTTAGTGAAAGAACTCAAAAAATTAACCATATCACTGCCCTTATTGCAAGCCATTAAGGATATACCTATGATTAAAAGAACTATCTGATATTTGTGCAACAGAAGAGCAGGAAGAAAAAAGAAAGCATTTCCTAAAACTGTTCATGTTGAAGGAAAGATAGTTGATCTCTTGTCAGAAAACTAGTACCTCCAAAGTATAGTGACCCAGGAAGTCTAGTTATCATAGTGATCATAAGCTCAGTACCAATATCAAACGTCTTAGTTGATCTAGGAGCTGCAATAAATATCATGACCAAGGATACAATGGAACAATTACAGCTCAAACATCTCAACCCCACATTCATAGTTTTAGAAATGGTTGATAGGTCAGTTGCAAAACCTGAAGGTATCATTGAAGATGTCCCTATAGAAGTTTCTTCTTGGGAATACCCTATAGATTTTTTGGTTTTATAGCCAAGAAACTCAGCACATGGCTATCCCATTATCCTAGGAAGACCTTGGCTTGCAACTGCAGCAACCTTTATAGATTGTAGATCTAGAAAAATGACAATTTCAAATGGTATTGACCTAAAATAGATTTCTCTATATCCTCCTGCAAGACCTTTAAGCAATTTCATAGGTCAGTTATGGTTTCCTGACTCAAATGAAGAACCAGAAGAGGTTATTTCCACACTAGCCACCTTGGTAGTAAGGGAACACACATAAGACCTCCATGACACAAAAATTTTAGAAAATGAAATAGTCCTAATGAATGTTCTGCATGAACAAGGGTTAGAAGAGGAAGCAACCAATATCAATCAATTGCTAGTGAGAGAAGAAGGTCAAATTTCTGAAGAAAGGCCATCTATACCATCACAGGAAACATCTGTTTCACTACCACATGGGTGGCACCATCACTTGATCTTCCCTTCTCATTGTTCCATACAGGATATGCTTCCATCAGAAATCAATGAGACAGAAACTTCTTATGTCCTCCCATATCATCATTGTCCTCTTAATTCCCTAGTCAACAATTATGAAGAAGTAAATTCAGTCCTTCCAAATACAAAACAAATAGAAGTCCATCCAGGCAAATTTTTGAACATAAATAGCCAGCTTACTAGGGAAGAGGAAGAAAAATTGACAACTGTTTTGCAGAAGCATATCCATGCTTTTGCTTGGGATTACAAAGATATGTCAGGGATTCACCCTGATGTATGTACTCATAGAATTTATACTTGAAGATGTCAAGCCTGTAAGACAGCCTCAGAGAAGACTGAATCCTACCTTGAGGGATATTGTGAAAGAAGAAATTGAAAAACTTTTGGAAGTAGGATTCATTTACCCAATTTTTGATAGTCGATGGGTCTCTCCATTGGTTATAGTGCCTAAGAAAAATGGAAAAATGAGAGTATGTATAGACTATAGAGAACTGAACAAAGTGACATACAAAGATCATTTTCCATTGCCATTCATAGATCAGGTGTTAGATACTCTTGCTGGAAAGAAATATTTTTGTTTTCTTGATGGATTTAGTGGATATAATCAAATTCAGGTTGCACCTGAAGATCAAGAGAAAACAACCTTTACCTATCCATGGGGAACATTTTCCTATAGGGTCTTACCTTTTGGTTTGTGTAATGCCCCAACAACATTTTAGCGAGCAGTGTTAGCCATATTTTCTGATCTGACTACCAATAGTGTTGAAATATACATGGATGATTTCACAGTCTGTGGATAGACTTTTGACTTTACATTGGAACACCTTGATAAAGTTTTAACTCACTGTGAAACCTACCAGTTATCCTTAAATCTAGACAAATGTTTTATGATGATGGAGGAAGGAATAGTTCTTGGTCATCACATCTCTCCTCAAGGGATCCAGGTTGATCCAAAGAAGGTGGAAATTATCAAGAACCTTCTCCCTCCTAAAACTCAGACTGATGTCAGAAGCTTCCTAGGACACATTGGTTTTTACCGTAGGTTTATTCCTAGCTTTAGCACAATAGGCCATCCCATGTTTGCCCTATTGACTAAAGATTTTGAATTCTCCTGGACTACAAAGTGTCAGGAATCATTTGAAGCTCTGAAAGAAAAATTAGTAACTCCACCTGTGTTAAGAGGACCTAACTGGACATTACCATTCCACATACAGACTGATGCTTCCAATACTGCAATTGGAGCAGCATTGGGACAAATCGACAATGGTGAACACTATGCTATCTACTACATTAGCAAGAAATTGACAGGAGCTGAAAAAAATTATACCACAACTAAGAAATAATTCTTGGCAGTAATCTATGCCATCAATAAATTTAGGCATTACATCATAGGTTATCAAATATTCATTCACACAGATCACACAACCATTAAATATTTGATGAATAAGCCTATGGTGAGTGCAAGGATTATCCGTTGGTTACTATTGCTGTAGGAATTTGATATCACAATAATCAATAAACCAGGAAAAGCTAATGTTGTAGCAGATTTTTTGTCCAGGTTGCAGAACACGAGAGGAAGGGGAATTAGTGGAGGACACTTTTCCTGATGAAAAATTATTTGCTATATCTGTCCAATCACCTTGGTTTGCAGATATAGCCAACTATTTGGTCATAGGGAAAGTTCCCCCACATTTTACTTCCAAACAAAGAAAACAATTGATCAAATAGAGCTCTTCTTTTGAATGGATTCAAGGTATGCTTTTCAAGAGTAGTCCTGACCATGTGTTACGTAGGTGCATCCGAAAGGATGAGGTATATGATATCCTTAGGGCTTGTCATGATGAACCCTCCGGTGGACACTATTCTATAAAAAGCACAATTAGGAAAATTTTAGGAACAGGATATTATTGGCCATCTCTTCACAAGGATGTGAAAAAGTACATCAGGCATTGTGATGCATGCCAAAGAATGGGGAAACCCACTCACACAAATGAAATGCCACTACAGCCTCAAGTGGTTTTAGAACCATTTGAGAGGTGGGGGCTTGATTTTGTGGGACCTATTGATCCACCTTCTCAAGGAAAGGTGCATATTATGGTATGCACTGATTACCTGACAAAGTGGGTAGAGGTGCGTGCTTTCAAACATGCTCGTGAAGAGAAGGTCATTGATTTCTTGTATAACCAAATTTTTCAGAGATTTGGAGCTCCACGGTCTATCACCACAGACCAAGGACCCCAATTTGCATCTAAAGTTATTGAGGCTTTTACAAAGTTGTATGAAATCAAACATAGGAAATCATCACCTTACCACCCACAAGAAAATGGCCAAGTTGAGGTAACAAACAGAGAATTGGAATGGATCTTGATGAAAATAGTAGTTGTTCATAGGAGAAACTGGCTAGATAAATTACCTGAAGCAGTTTGGGCTTACAATACTACTTGGAAATCCACTACTGGATTCACACCTTATGAACTAGTTTTTGGTAAAAAGCCCCTCCTACCTATTGAATTTGAGCTACTAACATTGCGCACAACATTGGAAATTGGAATTGAATTGTCATAGGCATAGGCGGATAGGATTTTGTAGCTGAATGCATTGGATGAACTTCGGTTGGATGCTCTGCACCAAACTAAAGTAATTCAAGAGCAGAGGAAGTTGTGGCATGATGGCCACCTACAACAGAGAAAATTTTAGCAAGGATATTGGGCTTTGCTGTTTGATTCTCGCTATGTGGACTTCCCTAGAAAACTAAGGACTAGATGGCTTGGACCGTACCATATTGAAGAAGTATTTGACAACGGAGCAGCTCGCCTCTCTCCCATTGATGATTCACGAAGAAAGTTGGTAGTGAATGGACATCGCCTTCGAGTGTACCATACACCTCTGACTAAGGAGGAGTTCTTGCAACAACTTGATAGCTTGGATGCACAATAGGTAGAAGAGATTCCCTCTTCCACCACAATTGCCACAGATTGAGCATAATCATGGATTTCAAGAAAACAGAAAAATACAAAAAAAAAATCAAAAAAATCAGAAAACAAAAATATGAATAAATTCTGGTTGTGAATTCCTTCATGGGCATAATCAGAATAAAAAAAAAAAAAGAGAAAAGGAGAGGTAAAAAAAAAAAAAAAAAAGAGAAAAATGAATAACTCAGCAGTGAAAACCTTTTTCTAAGGCACTACTGAGTTGGTATGCATGAAAACCAGTTTTATGGCATGCATAACCTTGAAAATTTTTGAGTCACCATTGTACAAATTCACCAACTACATTTGTTTTTGAAGTATTGCAGTAAGCCTCAACAGAGCATCAACAAAAGCAATCATCTTTCAAAAACTTGCATTAACTTGTTTTAACTAGGTATATGTTTCTTGCACTTTTCTCATTGTAAATATTTGATATATAGTATATGACAATTAACCATTAGTATAAAAGTGTTCATAAGAGTTGGCATAAGCAAAACATGTTTTAAAAGAAGAATGTTGGTTTCTGTTGTATCTTCGGAATGACTGCTGCATTGTATCTATGGAATGACTGATGCATTGTATCTTCGAAATGAAGCTTTGTCTTTGGATTGAAAAATTGTCTTCGAATGAAAATTGAAAATTGTCTTCGGAATGACAAGTCCAACCTTGTCTTCGGATTGAAAACTGTCTTTGAATGACAAGTCATGCTTTGTCTTCGGAGTGAACCTTTGTCTTCAAAATAAAAATTATCTTCGGAATGAAATTTAATCTTCAAAATGAGCACTTAATGTTATGTTTCCACGTGGCATCCAAGGAGGGAGAAAAGACACGATCAACAAAATTTTTGACTCCATGTGATCATTGACACATGTCAACTGGTTCGTGGTGAGATTTGTCTCATCTCGAGGAAGTACGAAATCATGGGGAAAATAACTAATAACATGCCACCACTGTTCGTTGTTTTTAACCATGCATGTGGGAAAATCACGCATAGATCGGATGAGCTAAGGAGATTTGACAGCAAGGACGTATTTCCAATGATTGATGGATAGGTGTCCAAGTCAAAAATAGGGAAGCATGCCACTCTTCATTTCGAAGATGTAATCACTGATGCAACATGATTACAAGAATTTATTTTTGAAGAAGAATAGAACATTGCAAATCCAAAGAGAAAACCTATAATTCTACAGAAACCAAAAACTAGGTGACCTAAGAGTTGTAGCAATAGAGGTGAGCAGTATTTTTAGCACAACAAGAACAGAAAAAATGGGATGAAAGATAAAAATGGAACCAATAGATACTACCATCCTTCGAGAGATTCTAGAAGTGTTGCAAATTTTTGAAGATGGAGGGTTTATGCCATTTTTAGACAAATTCGATGGAAGCTCTGAATATTTGGCTACCGAATTTGCTCGCACATTCAGAAACAATAGGGTGCACATCAATGACATGAGAATTGAGGTAACCCCTAAAGTTCTTAGTCAAATTACTGAACTTCCATTAGAGGGTCTTCAAATTTCTAGAACTTGCAAGAATACACTAGCAAACATAGTTAGTCAATTTTTGGAAGAAGATGATAAAGAACCAGAATACTTGATAAATAACATGTGTAAGGGTGTAAAGAGGACCAGCTTGCAAAAACCCTGGGATGAAGTAGCCACATGGGTAATCAAGTTTTTAACCTATGAAGGGTAGTATGTAGTTTTATCAGGGCATCATTTTAAAATTTTGAACCACCTTAGACATGGTAGGCAACAATATGAGGTTAGGGTAAATCTTCCCCTATATCTGCACCAGGAGCTGCAAAATATGGCAAAACACTATCAGGAGGGAAAATGGAGCCTATATCCCCCATTAATCTAGAATGGTCTAGAAGAAGAGCATAAGGGGTGATACAGCTTATTGAAATTATGCAACATAACTGGGTAGGTCTCATATTTAGGCCTCCAACCATCATTACTCCAGTTCCCTACTATTTTGAAGAGGATCCTCAACCAGATGAGCAGTTTGAAAATTGGCTCAGAAACCTTCAAGAGAACAGAGGATACTATATAGGCAAAAAGTTGTTCTACAGATCATGGAACTTGAATATGGATATCTGTGATTCTATAGCCCAACAGAATGCATGAGGACATGCATTAATATAAGTTGGGGGGAAAATGATGAGGCCTGGAAATGCCTCCATCATAGCATGTTTTGAACAACTAAAACTTGCCTAAAAATCTATGATTTACTTTATATACTAGTTAAGTTGATCTAATATGTTGTGTATTAATTGTTTGCATGATTGATGTGTTTGGAATATTATATGCTGATTTTTATAGTTTTTGTGTAGTTTTATGTCACTTTGCCATGACTTGTTACATAAGGGATATGCTTAGGCTGATAGCAACACTTTACTATTCTTATTTTTATGTTTCTCAAGCATTAATTTCTTTGAATTTAGCAAATAGTGCAAAGAACTATTATTGTGCAGCAGAAATTGGTTTTCTGTGTAAATTCCAGCCAACTACCAATGAATGGCAAGGCATGGAATTCACACATGAAGAGGAATGAAGGCTATTGCAATCTGATCTTGAGGACTAATCCACCTGAGAAATGTAGCTGAAATAAATTGAAGAGTACATAGTTGGTCATTCCGAAGATCTTCGGATTGAGAAATACAGTCTCTTCGGATTGAGCGAATATCTTCGGATTGAGCCACTTAGCTCCGGATTGAGAACAGAAAGCACTTTTTGACCTGTTGACTGATTTATGATGGTGGAAAAAGGGAAATAAGGCTGAGGAGGTTAAAGGAAAATATCTCCCATCTAACTTTGTCATCCTTGCCGTCCAAAGCCACAATTTATGGAAAAGATCCTCTTCTAGGATAAACCTAGGGAATACTACAGAATAACAGGAATTGATTTGCAGAGTATATTTTTTGTTGTAATTAGATTTTAGGCATCTATAAAATATAGCTCCCGTCCAGGTTGAGCTAATAATAATAACAGTAGAAATAGTAGTAGAGAAAATATAGATAGAGAATAAGCGAGAAAACTGAGACTGTTACAGTTCTGTAATAGGTTTTAGCAACAGATTTGTAATCATGTTCTGAATCAATAAAGTACAAGTTTTTCTATTCATTCTATTATGTTTGAGTGTGAGTAATATTTAGAGAGAGAGTAACTCATACCTTCTTCTATAAAAGGAGGTTGGCCACTTCCAGACCTAGGAGGAGGACTAACAGACAGGTTTTGTTCTGATTTTGTTGCAGTAGAATAAGTTGTGAAACTTGTCAATTTCATTCTTTTGTAGTAGTTAACATCCATTTCAGTCCTAATAATTTATTTTCTATTCAAGATACTTTTGTGATGTGATTAGAAGTAGATCTGATTAGTCTTTTTGCTTTCCAACAACTTTCCAATTTACTACAATTTCCATTTCCAGCAATTTACAGTTTTCTACAATTTTCTTGCATTATTGTTTTTGTTGTCAACCCCTGCATAGAAGATTGACAACCTTCTGTTACAGAGTATTGACAGGACTTAATTTTAGTTTTCATTATTGCAAGAGTAAATAGACTTTCATTTTGCAATCTGTAATTAGGTTTCCAATTCTGCAACTGTAACTAGGGTTTTAATTCTGCAATTTAATCAGATTTCATTCTTGCAACTGTAACTAAGGTTTCATTTCTGTAATCAGCAATTAGTTTTCATTCTTGCAATTAGATTAAAGTTCAATTTATGCAATTTAGAGGTAGAAGAGACCTAAAAACCCCCACACAATCAGTTCCACCAATAAGACTTGTTGCTCCCAATTGACCTTAAATTATAGCCCTGTTCACTCCTTTCGTAGATAGCCTTGTACACTACCCTAGATTGACAAATTCATTGAGAATTAATGATGTGCTTAACGACAGTGCATCAATCACACCAAACCAAAAATATGTACAAAACTACTCATGAAGCCACTTTCCCATATCCACATCTAACCACATCTAAAGAACCACTGAAGGCCACCACCAAGCGAAAACCTATAAAAAACCTAGAAAAAAACTGAAAAGTCCAAATAAAAACCCCTATAGCAATCCAAAAATCCTAGGGAGGTTCCTAGGGAAAAACCCAAGGATGTCCCAAGGTCCCAGGGATGAATCCAAGGACATCCCAAAAACCAAGCACTAGAAGAAAACCCACCAGAAGGCAAGGAACGGGGCAAAAAAATGGATAAGTGACCTCCCACCCCAAGGAGATCATCTGCAACACCATCTAGCCAAGGAGGAAGGATTAAGGATGTGCTAGGGAAACTGGGATAGAACCAGGGACCTAGGACCCTAGGGCTTAACAATGGTTTTCACCACTCAAATAGGAAATAATTTACTTTGCATCCATGACCATCCCACCAAAGGATGACCTCCATAGTGATTGTATTACCCTGAGATGGCCTCCAATCATGACCGTCTCACCCTGAGATGGCTCACATTCATGATGGTCTCACTCTAAGGCGATCACACCAAAAGCAAGTTCCCATGCAACAGATAATATAGTTATGAATTCTATCCAAGCATAACGGTTTCTTGAATTCAACCATTTCTTGGCTTCTCCTACAAGCTAAGACTCCCTTCGAGGAAGTCTATATAAGGGTGCATAGCCTTCATTAATAAACCTAGCAATTCCATATAATAAAGTGCTATCAATCTGTAGACTCTAAGTACTCTCATCTCTCAAAGTAATGAAGGGCCACCAAAATAAAACCATGAAGCTTCCAATCATGCCAATGGACCATCTCAAAGGTTGAAGATCAAATTCATACTTCTTGCACCATTCAATGCACTTGTTTCAGTATAAATTCCACTCTTAATTTTTTCATCATGAGTGCACCCTTGAACATCAATTCCATAGATCAATCCCAACATCGCCTCACATCTACCACAAGGAACTTTTTGTAATTCAGTGGTCATCTCACCCTAAGACGACCTCTTCTATAGACCATCTCTCATAGAGATGGCCTCTATTTGATTTTTGTTATGGATTTATTGTGTGTAGCCTACTCAAAGACTAATTTCATGTAGGTTTATGCATCTGATAAGTTTATGAAATTAAATGTTCATTATTTAGAAATATGAATTTCAAAAATTATTTTTATGAATTAGTGAAAGATCATGGAATGCTTCTTGCTTTAACTTTATTTTGCATGAGATAAAAGAACCCCACACACCATATTTTAATTTAACATTAACGAGTTGGATTTCATAACCAACTATTAATTGAGACCAGCGATGGTGGGATTCATATCCATCCATTGGCTCGTACCCTCAAAAATTAGTGGTCATAGGATTAGGGATTTTAACATCAAAACACACTCAACAGTTTAGGGACTCAAAAAGAAAACTTAAATGAGATAATCACATTGTATGCTTGTATGTTTCTTACTATTTTATTAATTCACTCATAGTAATGACTCGCAACCAAGCTCAATTAAGAACTAGTGTTGCCCAAAATTTACAAGGAGATATGTATTACCTCTGATTCAACCTAGAGGATATGCTCATTCATGAATGACATCTTTGTATTATTTGTGACACCAATACCCTTTGCAAGGAACCTAGCCTCCATAACATCCTTACTGGGGAAGAAACCCTAAATCGTCTAGGGGACCTTCCTGATTTGGACACCCTGATAGATTTTTATAAAAATAATAATCTTCCCACTAAGGGGCCTAGTAGGTTGATGCCATGGGTTTACACTTCGACTTGTTCTATACATCAATTAGAATATGAACATGAATATACACCATGGACTAGCCTAGATGACCAAGCCATCCCACTTGATCGATCAAGGATGAGTCAAAAATATGCTCATTTGGATAGGTACAACACACACAGTAAGATAGCCCTATAATCCCATGCATTTATTGCAAATGAGGAAGGAGAAGACTCAATTTATCCTCCTATTACTCATGAAGAGTATTCTACATGGGTATGTTGTGCCTTTGTGCAACCCAAGCATACAAAGTTTATATTTAAGCCTAAATATCATGCATTCCTCATAGATGAGGAAGAGGACCCAAGTCATCCTCCTACTCATCATAAGAGTACTCAATGCAACCACGTTGCATCTCTACATTACCCAACTATATAGAACTCATTCATAAACTAGAGTATCAGGTTAATGCGACTTTTTAGGATCATGGGAAACAAGTAATAAATCCTACTAAGGGAGAAAGACAAGATAAACACATACGTATTTGAAATATGAGGATGCATAGACCCCTCACAACTGAGCCATGAAATCATACTCATTAGGCACTTACGCCACATATTAACCAACAACAATATACAGATCAACTCCAGTTGGACCAACAACAATTGAATCGATAATGGGTCGATCCAAAATGGATACACCTACAAAGGCTATATCAACAAAGGATACAATAAGAGCAATTACAAAAGGTATTGCATGAAGCGGTGCCTACACCTAGCACCCATAGGATGCACCAACACATAATATGACCAGTACAATATCAAAATCTTCTCCCTTGACCACGCTAAAATCACATTCAACATCAAATGCCATTACCTGGCTATCATCAAGAACCTCATACTCCTCAACAATACCAAGATTAATAGGAGGAATTATATAAAGCGCCCTGATAGGGACATCAAGAACAAGTAGATACCTACCTTAAATCAATTTATTATGATATACCTAATGATCATACTTATTGTCCATCTCAACATCAAAATCAGCCCCCCTCTACCTAATCAAGGACAAAAATAGATAGATCATATCATTTTGCTAGAGGCATACAAAGTGCTAATTGATCAGATAAATTCATTAGAATAACAAGCTCAAAGTTCATTTTATCAAAAAACCACGCTAAAATAACTTAGCAATCATCCTCTACATCCATCGATGCCATCACCATCATACCCACCATATTTTAAGATGCCTAAACTTGAAAATTTCAAAGGTGACAAAGATGCACAAGAGCACGTGACAAGCTTCATCAATATGTGCTTTCATCTTCAATACAATGACTCCTTGATGTTGAGAACCTTCCTTATAACATTATTTGGGGGTGCTTTGGAATGGTATGATCACCTACCACGCCATAGCATATACACCTTTGAGCAATTAGCTTATGTATTTTTGGAACATTTTGCCTTTAGCACTAAGAAAAAGGTAAACTTGACTGACTTGTCTAGCCTCCATTAATTTTATGATGAGTCAGTGATGGAATATGAAAATAGGTGGAGAAAAATGATGTCAAAATTAACTTTCACCCTACCCATAATGGAACTAACTCAAATTTTCACTAGAATTTGTTTGAAGCATATCTCGCTCTTCTTACAATTACAATAATATCAAAAATTTGAGGAGGTCTTAGCACAAGCCAAGGTTATTGAGGACATCAAGGTCCAAGAGGGTGATATTCAACTCAGTAAAATGGAATGGTCAAACAAGAATATTAAAGGTGACAACATACAACAAAAGGTATCCCCAGTTAATCAAGTTGTTTTGAGTATCCTTAGATCCTCAAACCTGGCCACACCACCTCAACTACTAGTGCAACTTAATTACCAAGCTTATCCTCCACTAACCCAAAATCATACGCAACAAAATCAAAGACAAGGCCAACAATGTTAACCACCATGACAATATACTCATTTGCTAGAGACATTAACATCAATCTTCAATTGCTTATGTGAGGCACGAGCAATCAATATTCTTGAGATTCATCCATTAAAATCTAATAAGCGTAGATCAAAGGGACACAAGGAAAATCAATATTGTACTTACCATCAATAAAGGGTCATGACATTCAGACATGTTACCCCTTTAGAGATTTAGTACATGATATGATCGAGAGGCAAGAGCTTCATATTGGCAATCCTCTTGCTCCAAAAAACCAACCAATAGGAGTATTCCAAGACCCCTTACCCATACTCAAAGTAAACATAGTATATACCAATCAAGTAGAGCAACATAAGCAGGTGACTTAGGTGCATGTCAATCCACCTCTCCAAGAGTTTATGGTAATTATCAGTGTTGTAATAGATGACCAGGAATATCAAAATCAATCTACACAACATGTGGCTTCATCCAACATTTCATCTTCGCTCATTGCATCTCATCAAAACATCAACATTGCACATAATTCATTGCCACAACAGGAGGGGTTCACTTTCATCACTCCTCCTAGTCAAATCAATCACATCACATCAAGCACAATGCATAGTGGGGGTGCTCAAGGTGTCACACCTCCCCCATCATCCACATCACAACCAATGATGCAATTTGGGAATTCTAAAAGTATCGCACCTTCCCCATATTTTCCAATCACCACACACTTTGGGGGTGCTTAAGGTATCATACCTTCCCCCTTACAAAAAAAAAAATCAAAAATCACAAAATTACAAAAATTATCAAATTTTTTAAAAAAATCAAAAAACATAAAAACACAAAACAATACAAAACCATAAAACAACAAAAACTTTTACAGTGTGTCATCATGCATTTTGTCACATTTATTTATTAATTGCATTAGGTATATTTATCCATTGCACTTGCACTAGGACAAGTTGTGTTTAGATTCTTACGAATGTCACCATGTTTGTATGCCAGTCATGGATCTCAAATCAACCTTATCCATCATCATCATTTTTATTTTTCTTTATGAGCTTTTACTTATTAAGAGATCCTCATAGGATAGGTTAGATACCATATAAATATTAGAAATAATGTTTAGATGGCCACTAGCTATTTTATGCACACCTTTTAGTTTGCAAAAGCTTGTATGGAAAACCCTTACATCCCACATATCATTATAATCCACATGTCCCTTTGTGATTAACTATGTTTTTCAACACAATTAAGAATTTTTTATAGGGGTTTTGTTCATTCATCCATCTCTAGTTATCTTTTCAAATTTTGTATAATACTATCTCAGCTTTAGAAGGTAAGGTATTGCTTTGATAGTACCTTGCATATGTCAAAATCCCAACACAATTTTACATATTTAACACCTAAGTTTGAACAAGGAAGGATGACACTACAATGTAGTCCTTGCCACCTTAAGCGAAAGGTTTTCCTTGCTCATACTATTATGTGCATGGTCTAGGATGTTGAGTATTGACAGAAGGACAAGGTCCTCCCTACCCAAGCAATCCCCTTGATCCTCCACAAAATGAGCAAGTTCTCGAAACAAAAACAAAAAATAAATGGTGGTTTTCACCACTAATAAAATCCCTTGCTCTGAAAAAACAGTGGTTTTCACCACTATGTAAAAAAAAAGTGTTTTTCACCACTAAAAATGAATGATGAGCAAGTATCCCAAATAATCAAAAGAAAATAAGGGGATAATGAGCTTGAATCCCTGGAATCCTTAGTCTTTCACAAGCCATGGGGTAACCTACATTACAATAATGGGTTGAATGGAACCTTCCTAGCAATGGAGTAGCCTTACACATGGTGCTATGTCTGTCACATTAGAGACCTTCTTTTGTATAGACTAATGTTGGCTTGTAGATGAGCTAGATTTTGGTGGCTTGTATTGCCTAGTAGTCTAGTCCAACTACATCCAAACTCAGGATAGAGATGACCATAGGGTGATCTTCATTACAATAATGGGTTGAGTGAAATCTATCTAGGAATGAGGTAGTCTTATGCATCATATAATACATACACTATGCACACACAGGGATATTGACTATCTAGGTCTTCCTAGCATATTTTTATCTTACAAAAGTCTAGTATAATTAGTATATAACTTTTGATCTGGTCAACTAGGGTGTTTGAGTATCATGAAAGCATTATTGTTCTCTCATAACATCTCACTACTTCACATCCATCATTTACATTTCACCATATAATTCAACTTCAAATGTATGACATTTTGTGAAAAGGTTAACATTTGGATTAATGAATTTCATACATTTTGTGGTGCTTATATTTAGGTCGCTTTGCATATTAGACTCTTTCTTTATGTTTTAGCATATACACACAAACATTAAATTTTACATCATTATGTCATTAGTACATCACCTACATGCATGCATCTTACGAAGTCTAGGCATACATGCATCTATCACCCATCATTGCATTCACATCTCAACACTAAATTCTCCAAAGGCACTTAAGCCCTTTGGTCACATCACTTAAAAATGCTCCAAAGAAACCTAACCTCTTTGGTCACATCATTCAAAATGCTCCAAAGGCACTTAACCCATTTGGTCAAATCAATTCAAAAAGCTCCAAAGGTACATGACTCCTTTGGTCAAAAAAATTCAATATATATATATAGAAAATGGGTCAAATCAAGGTTGTAATAGGGTCTTTCAATCCTTCCACATTCACAATTCAATGGTCAAACCCAAATTAAGTCATATTGGTCAAGCAACTTGTCGCTTTCATCATTTTTCATCTCCTTTATCAACTCATCACTTGAGGGGGTAGTCATATTAATTATAAAATTTATAAACAAATAAACAATCAAACACTCAATCATCGCTAATTGTGTTCGTAAAAGAATCATTACCAAAGACAATCTTGCACCCTTCTTGCTTGGGGCAAATAAACAAAAGGTAAAAACATATTCAAACAAACTGGGCAACTTGTCTTCCAATGCCACTAAGGCTAAGGATTAGACTTAAGCTTATCTTCTAATTGCCACTAAGGCTAAAGCTTATCTCATAATTGCCACTAAGGCTAAGGATTAGACTTTAGTTTGTCTCCTAATTACCACTAAGGCTAAGAATTAGACTTAAGCTTGTCTCCTAATTTCCACTAAGGCTAAGGTGTAGACTTAATTTTATCTTCCAAATTTTCCAAAGATTACCGAAATCAAGTTCTTCAATTTTTCAAAGGCAATGGTTCAAAAGTGCATTCTCTTTCCATGATTGGGGTATCTAACATTGATTAGATCAATGAATACCATCAACCCTCAATTTGACTCTAGGTCATATATTTTTGCTTTGTGTTGTGCTTTCACACAACACATACCAAAAAGGGGCATCTATAGACACCTAAAACATGGCATATTGAGGATACTACCTATATGGATTCTTTTAAAGCCATATGACCCACCTTTGGATAGCCCTAGGACTTAACAATGGTTTTCACCACTCAAACAAGAAAGAATTTCCTTTGAAGCCACGACCGTCCCACCAAAGGATGACCTCCATAATGACTGTCTTTCCCTGATATGGCCCCAAATCATGACTTTCTCACCCTGAGACAGCCCATAGTCATGACTATCTCACCCCAAGATGGTCGTACTGAAAGCAAGTTCTTATGCAACGGATAATGCAATTACGAATGCCAGCCAAGCATAATGGTTTCTTAAATTTAATTATTTCTTGGCTTCTCCTACTAGCTAGGAATCCCTTTAGGGAAGTCTATATAAGGGTGCATAGCCTTCATTAATAAACCTAGCAATTCCATATAATGAAGTGTTGTTGAACTATAGACTTGAAGTGCTCTCATCTCTCAAAGCAACGAAGTGCTACAAAACTTCAACCATAAAGATTCTAAGTATGCCAATGGACCATATCAAAGGTTGAAGATCGAATTCATACTTCTTTCACCATTCAACGCCCTTGCTTGGGTGTAAATTCCACCCTTAAGCCATTCATCACGAGTGCACCCTTGAACATCAATTCCACATATCAATATCGACATCACCTCGCATCGACCATAAGGAATTCACCATAGTTCAGAGGTTGTCTTACCTCAAGATGGCCAATAGGCTAGATCATCCTACACATAGATGACCTCCCGATAGAGATTTTTTTTCCTTATTTTCTTGCTTTAATCAGTTTTAGTAGTATTTTATTCATTTCCTAACATAAATTATATTTTGATTTGTATTCATTCATTTATTGTATTTTAGCTTCTTTATTGCTTTCCTTATCATGGATATGGATCTCATCTTGGAAGGCTCTTCATATGCTATTGATGTCTTTTATGTTTCTTTGTGTGCAGATTACAAGTCTTTGCAAAGATCTAAACAACATAAATACCCATTCATCATCATCTTACATCACAGAGGTCATGAGAAACCCTCCCCAAATTAGTTTGTGAGGATGCAAAGAAGATCTTGCAAGATACATCCAAAATGGCTATAATTGTATTTTATTGTATCAAGATTGGTAGCAATCCCTAAGAGGGATTTTCTTGTAATATTCTTAGAAAGAACAAAGTATTATCAATAAAAGGGCACCATCCAATAATTTCTTTATTTTGTTCTTTGTTTGTATGGTTACATTTCGATTAGTTATATTATAATCTTATCCTTTATTTTTAGGGTGTATGATCTTTTTAGCTATCTTCAGTAAGTTTATCTGAAGCTAAAAAGAAAATATTGATTGTTTGAATAAAATAATTATTAAGAATTACTTTAATATTTTCTATTGGTAATATTTGCTTTATTATAACATTAATGCACTTTCATATATACTGTTTATTATAATGTTTGTGGTTGCACTTGTGCTTCAGGAAGGAAACTAGCAATCCTGATATGGTAAAGCGAGCTATGATAGTGCGAAGTTTTGGAAATATTACTCTACTAAGATGTAATGCATGGATAGTAGGGGTGAAATTTTTGTATTGTGAATGATGTTATAGAAAAATATCAAGAAGGATGTTGATTTCTAGAATATTTGTATTCACACAAAAATTGACAAAGTTCCAAAAAATGAAAATCAAGAATTCGATATTTTAAGTAAAATGATGTAGGTTTCTAGCTATAGCAGCTCAACTGAGCTGAGAATTAAATTTATTTGTAAAATCTCATGCTCTGAATAATGGAGTTGTGATTTTTCAAGGGTGGGGGACCCAAGCACAACCCCTTATTTTCCAACAAAAAAATGTTGCTTGGCATATTCAAGGTTGAATACATAATTTGGTACAAATGATGATAACTCAAAGGGTATGGTTGAAAATCCCTAATTCGAATGAAATAGTATACCTCCCAAAGTAGAAGTCCCCATTTATTTTTTCTTTAAAATTGAGCAACTTTTTGATCTCTTCTAACAATCTTGGATCCTTTCCCTCATCTTCTCCATGATTACATTGTACACTTTACCATAGAAGTGATATGATATTTTACTCACTTATCAACAAGGTATATTTTTGCACTCCATCATTGAAAGTGTATGCCCACCTAAACCCATCTAATGTAGTGGAAGCATGAGAATCTAATATTTATTCTAGTTCAAATTGAGATAAACTAGATAGGAGGCATAGGTAAACTTTCTTTCCTCCTTGAACTCTTTGAGTTGATTGTTCATTTGATCAGCTATATATCAAGCTTATTCAATCACTTAACAATGCCCCGAGTAGTTCTCAACTGCATGGAGGAGGGAAATGTGTTCTTCATATACATTGGCATCTTATTTCAAGTTCATATTAACATTGTATTTGAATAGGTCCAACTCAATCGAGATGCTAAAGTTGACCACCTTATTTGGGATTTTGAGATGAGGGATTAAGAAATTTTTCTAGTATCTCTAATTCCATCTATAGTAAAAATTCTTCTGATTCTTGGGATTAAAGGTGACCCACATTATCGGATCATCCATTGCCTTTAACATTTTTCTTATATCTCCCTCTATTATGTAAAATGAATCTTTCATCCACTAGGGTGGATTAATTCTCCTATTGGTGTAGTTGTATCTCTATACATAGGCCTCCACCAATTTAGGATAATTCCACACCTAAGGGACCAAGTTCATTGTAAGGTTTGAGGTCCAAATTTTTTTGATGCTCCAATATTATATTTATGGGTCCAAGTTAAACCTCCTAAAATCCTCTTTTTTATGTTACCAATGGCATGCTTGAACTTGTTCTCGTTGACCCTTCTATAGGGTTTATCAAAAAACTCCTCAAGACTTCAAGGAGAAAGACAAATATTCCTCTTTCTTTCTAGTTTTTTTCTTTCCCTTCCTATTATATGGTCTTGCCTCTTTTGTTAGCACTATAATTAGTGATGGCGTAGTGGTCATTGAATGGGTAGTGACTATGGAATGTGGTGACACTAGGTTGACCTCAAACATGGAAGAGCTCATGGAGGCAAATGTGGTGTCCATGATGATTGGGATGGAATATTGGCAAAAAAATTTAAAAAGCAAAAAAAAATCAAATTCAAGGCTTAGTGAGTGGTTCCCTCAATTGGACAAGCAATTATTTCATAAATTGGAGCAAATCACTCCTTGGGAGGACTTAGCAAAATTGAAATTTTGCAAGTTGTTTTCTTAGGAAATATAATTATGCATTCACTTATTTCTATTTCAACAAAACTGAATTGGAGCAGGTTGACCAGTTGGTTCAAATAGAGATTCACTCAAGTGAATCAGTGAATTTCTAGATTTAAGAAACTTGTGTAAAAGACTATCTGATCAAAGTGGTTTGATTTTATTAGCTTTAAGTGAATCACCTATATGTAATATTATTGGTTGGTTAGGGGAGGCCCAATGGGGCTTGAGCTTGTCAATTGGTAATACTAGATAGTTCACATTAGGATTTTGGGTCAATTAAGCCATTTTTCCTTCATGATAGGAGTAGACAAGGAGCTTGTTGAGATTAACCCTACTAGTTGTGAGTTCAAAATGGGCACACATATTTTTCTTAGGTCATTTATCTCATTCAAAGGAGAACACAATTCATAGAAGGCATGTAATGGGGAGAAAATTGCAAGGTTTATTGTGTGAAGGTAAGTTGCACACTTGAAAATTGAATTGTGTGGAGAGTAGGGTTGGGGGTTGTATATTATTTGACTTTCTCACACTTGTATTTAATGGGTTGAGTGGGTAGGTCGGCTAAGTGCAGGCCAATTTTCCTACCTAGTTGGTTGGTGCATGGGAAGGGTACTTGATAAATATGTTGCTTGCAAAAACAAGTAGTTCACTTGTTTTAAGAATAGCTTGACTTTTTTAAATCTAGCATGAACTAATTGAAAAGATAGACTCAACACCCTCAAAAATAAATTTTAGAAAGAGGGAAGAAGACGAAGATAGAAAACGTTATTTGTAGAGGAAAATGCAAGACAAATAGAGGATAATAATTGGAGGAAATAATAGTTGGAAATAAAGAAAAATTGTGTATATATTTACAATTCTTGGCTTGAGTTTCCATAAAATGGGTTAGAACTGCTACCCATTTACTAAAATTGGAAACATTCTTCTATCCATCATGATGATATTGTAGGCATTTGAATCTATAATCTAGATATTTTAGTAGGATTCACTTCATAGGGATTCAAACTTCCAATGACCTCTTGGTTTAGCTTTGTCTTCATCCCACGTGAGTACTAAATTTTATTCTTTATAATCCATATTCATTACTCATCTATAAAACCACCTTTCAATTGCTTCCTAATGCTGGATTATTCTTTTGAATTTCTTGTCTCTTTTTTTCTCTAGGACTAATAGGGCATTCAGTTGCACTTACATTGGTTTGACATAAATGTCTTCAAGCTCCAACTACTATGATATTTGGAGGAAAGGGAGTTCCAAATTGATTGATAGCACAACATCCTTCATATGAACTATCTTGTAAGGAGATGATCCCATGGAGGCTTTAGACATCACTCAATCTACCCAAATAAATTTTCATAATTTGTTATGGCAATCCCTCTATAACTCAATGATGATCTTTTTTTTAGGATCCTTACTATATTTTTATTGGTAGACTCTATCAATTCATTGCCTTGGTAGTAATAACTGGAAGATATCTTGAGCACAAAATCATATTCCAAATCAAATTTATTACTTTGAACCCTACAAATGAGGTATCATTGTTAATGACTATTGTGCATGTGTCCCAAATTTGGTAATGATATCTTCCAGTAGTTGTACAACCACTTCCTAGTTGGCTAATTTGATTGGCACTACTTCCACCCACTTTGTGAATTTGTCTATTACAGTGTGAATCCAATCATGTCTAGTACTAGAAAAAGGAATTATCTTGCCAATGACATATAAATCCTATTGTTATAAGGGTTCAATGATGACAATGGGTTTTATAGGTATTGGTGTTTTTCTCCTTCTTCCCATGAACATACAAGATTTGTAATTCTTGACATGTTAGAAATAGTCAAAGAATATTATAGGCTAATAGTATCATATCCTTAAGATTTTATGTGCCATACTTGGCATAGAATAATATCCTTCCTTATAATTTTATTCTTTATGAGGGTTTTTTTCCTTTTTTCTTTAACATATCTCAATAAGACACTATCGTATCCCTTTCTAAATAGCATGTTATCTAGCCAAGTATAGTGTATTGATTTATGCTAAAATTGGGCCATTTCCATAGGTTTTAACTCTTTTGGTACCTTTACAATAGCTATGTACCTATAGATATCACCCATCCATCTCATTTGATCATTGGGTTCTACTTCATCTACTAGGTCAATTTAATCCTTTGGAACAGATATTGCAAGGCTTTCGCATAAGGTTCTACCTCTAATGATCTTGGTGGGTTTGATTTCTATATTAGACTCCTAAATATCATTTATCCTCCCTAATCTCTTTTCCCCAATTTACCATGAAGTATAATAGATCAAATATTAGGTTCAATTATGAGGATAGTGGTTTTGCTCTGGAGTATGTAGTATATGAGCTTCCTAACACCTTTCATGATGAAAAATATCTATTTTACAATGAATATGTACCTCTCTTCATAGTTGTGAAGGATCTAGCTCATGATATCATTTTTCTTGATCAATATAGTAGCAATGCTTTCATATGTTCCAAAAGCATAGAGCCTAAAATATTTGAAGAAATAAAGATTGATAAGATTGGGGCCTTGGTGATGGCATATTTTTTTCTTGAAAGGTCTTTTTACCTTCATTAGTCCATGTTAGCGTTGCATTTTTTAACATTTTGGTGATCATTTTGACTACTTGCACGAAATTGACTATGAACTTAGCAACAAATTGGATTTGACCTAAGAAGGACTAGATCCTTTTGACTAATGTGGATAGGGGAAGGTGTTAGATTTCGATCTATGATTAAATTATCTTTTAACACCATATGACCTCATAATTTACCTTCTTAAACCATAAAATGGACATTTTACAATTGAGTGAGATACTATATTCTCTACATATCTAAAAGATGGGCTATAGGTGTTTAAGATTCTTGTTCCTATTTCTTGGATATATAGCCAAATCATCTAGGCATATGAGGATGATATCACCAACCAACCCTATGAAGGTAATTTTTATCTAGCTCCTAAATATTTTTTATCCGCCCTACTCTCTTTTCCCCTGGTTCAACATAAAGTACAAGAAATTGGATATTAAGGTGGATAATGAAGAGGATGGTTTTGCTTTAGTACAAGTAATAAATGAACTTCCTAAGAGTTTTCATGATGGAAATGCCTATTTTTCAATGAAGTTGTATCTCTCTTCATAGTTGTGAAGGACTTGGATCATGAAGGAGATGGAATGGATTAGCTTTTAATGTTATATATTTAAGGAAATGCAACCATAAGAACTAAAATGAGCAAGCAATATTAACTATATGATAATGGTAATATAATATGCAAGAAAAACTAATAATAAACTTTTGGATTAAATCATAAATCTACCATTAATGAAGACTCATGAAAATAGTACAATGTGTATGATGGAGGTCTCACACACTCCATAATTCATTCATGCTCTACATTGTATCTACTTTCTCTACTCCTCTATTCTCTACAATTCTATATGCTCACTCTCTCTCACTCAACTGCTTCTCTCAAAGTCCTATATATAGAGAGATATGTCTCTTGGCCTTTCACCTACCTATGAATCTTTATCTTATTATTCTATGACTCATGTACAAGTGGACTACATGCATATTTACATCATCAAGTACTTTGCACATTCTATCACTTGTGCATATATTACATTTGCATAAAGTAAATACTCAAATCCTAATCTAAGACAAACTTTTAATCTAAATATGTACCCAAGGTAGTACATTCGCATGTACCAAATAATGTAATATATTCCAACACCCTCTGTATTATATTATTTGCTTATTAAATACTTTAGTCTTCAATATGGTCTTCATCTTGACTTCAATTTACTTTGCATTGTATGCCTCCTTTATCAGGTTCCTCTTCTTATTCTTTATCTTCATCATCAGAGTCAATCTTTGTGCTTTCATGAGTTGTCATGCTATCATCAGATTCCTATAAAAATATTTTCTCTTTGCCTTTGTCCTTCTTATCACAAGTCTTATTTAGTATACAATATTTTGAGAAATCACTTAGAGCATCATGATAATATCTTGAGTTAGAAGAACTTGAAGTATCAATACTGCATGAAGAATTAAATATCTTTTCTAAGAAGGATTCATCTATTTTTGTTTTCTCTTTAAGTGATTCAATCAATTCCTTATGCTTCATATTTTCTTCTTTATAATATTTAATTTGGTAATATTAAGAGAAAAGGGTTTTTAAATGGGACCCTAAACCTTGTACATCATATCACATAACAATAAATCACATTATGCTACAGAGCACACTACAACAAAGCACATACCAGAACAAAACAAGGAACAACAACAAAAACTAGAGGGACCATAGAAGCTGGACAATCCCGAGCATACCTGTGGAAGAATCGAGATAGTTCTACATCATAGAGTCAACCTCAAAAATAATCCCACCAGAAATTTGGACCACCTCCTTAGCATAATCTAGTGCCATCCTCATAGACCTCAACACAACACGATGTTTTATCCCCATCAGACGAAGACTGTGAAGAATGGCGCTCTTCTTGACAATAGAGTTTCCTTGAGAATACATGTAACTGATAAACTTTCCCTTCGACATATATTTGGGAAGGACTTCAATCTCCTCATCCATAACATTCATTTTAGAGCTAGGGGAATATTGCACCAAATTACCTTTCTTACCACTCAAGCGGGTGGACTTGCGAACCCCAACAACCCCCTTACAATCTCCTTCATGAACATCAATAGGATTAGGAACAGGAGACACTAAATGAATGTACCCCCTCAATTAGAAGCTCTCCTCACTACAGAACCCCAAACACCCTTTACAGACTCAAAGCCTTTGGTGCTCGTTTTCCTTGAACCAGAACCTAGATAGGAAGAGCGCCCTAGATCCTACTCCGAGCTAATACCATCTTTTGAAAGTACCAAAGGATCAGAATTCATTAGAATGGTAATAGAATTTAGTGGGTTAAGTATCTCACTAGTAGCCATACCTTTTTCCTGTGTAGCACATTAAAAAAGAAGTGCCAGCCCTTGATGTAGCAAGAACTTACCTCTACCATTTTGCACAGACAGCATTGACCTTCGAAGCGAGTGAAATAGAAACTATGGGATGTTCATCCACCTCTACCTCCTAATATGGTTCAAAAACATCACGTGGAAGCTTCGTACAATATCATAAGAAGATTCCAATGTGAAGAAGTCCATAATTACCTTAATGACCCTGTTCCACGATGTCGGAAGGGCTTTGGCACTGAACCCATTATGGATATGCGGTAAAAATTCATTTTCATCCAAAAAATATCTGATCTCCTAGACCAATGATTTCCTCTCCCTGTTATGCATAGTTTCATCCACAATGAGCCCAGTAGCACGACTCAAAACATCAACCAAGACTTCAAAGGACCAAGATCCCACTCGGACCCATCCCTCCTCCCAGGAAATTGCCATCTAGTTTGAGAGAATTGGATTATGGCCATAGAATTTTTGGATGCAATCCAAAAGGCCCCCACTCCTCAAAATTCTAATGACATCCTCATTAGCAATTAGTGATGTTGGTTCGATTCTAGACTTAGAGAGGATAGACTTGTGTTTGCATAATTTGTATTTGCCCATCCTCACACTAAATCCATAGTTCCAAGGGGGAACGAAGACAGAACACCACAAGCAAGAGTCTGGCAAAGAAACCCCAACACTCTCAAAAAAATAGCACAAGATCCAAACACAGTCAGGGATTAAAATAGCACCAAAGCCAACATCTAACTAGGCCAAGCCATCTAAGTCAAAGGTGCTACTAAAACTCATATTCATCATGTGAACACCGAAACTAATAGAGGGACTCATACAAGACTCGGATTGGAAAAAATAATATTTTGGAACACATCGATCCATGAAATCCATAAAAGACTTAGAAACCCTAGCCAAGAGGAAAGGCCAATAGAGAGGATAATGAGAGGCGCATGGGACTAAGCAATACCACCTCAGCGTATGACCAAACACCGAGAAGCCTCCATATTACCAAGCAAAAAGGAAAGGTGGAACAACCACACAGAGCCACGTCACCTCGAACAACACCAAATGAGACACGTAAGAGGAAGGATTCCCAAAATTAGAGAACCAACGATCCCTAGAGAAAAAGTGATTCCCAAGACATAAAAACATCCCCAAACTAAGGCCCGTCAGGGAAACAAAGTTGAAGGGAAGCCACCTCAACACAGACATCATTGGGCACTTCATTCCAAGTGAAGTACAGGGCCTAGAAAAAGGCAGTCTACGGGCCTCCCAATGCCTGTGAAGAAATCTTTGATCAACCAGGGGAAAAGCAAACATAAAGATACACCAGGCAGTAATCTAGTACCATCATTTTAAATACTTCAATCATTTCTTCTTTATAATATTTGAATGTAAGTAACACCATATATAATAAGCTACCAATGTCTAAAGGAATTATAATATCATCTTTTCCATTATCGATTGCTTCAATGATTCTAGCATGTAGATAATATTCCAAATTTTTTAAGGTTTTCTTCTAAGTCTTCACTATAGATCAATTTTGAAATAAGATCTAAGTTTCCTTAAGACTTTGTAAGTAAATTCTTGATTTCAATTTTATGAAATTTGCCCTTTCCTTTCTAATGATGTTTTCCATATCAATATTCATTGTATTCTTTGAAGTAGACATCCTTTTTGCTCCTTATATTTGATATTGAGAATATTTTTGATAGATCTGCTTGTTGTGGTGTAGTGGTAAATACTTTGGGTGTTGGTAGAGGCCAACCCAGGTTCCATTCCCCTTGCCTCCATCCTGCAGATATATGGTATAGTTAGGAATGTCCTATGTGCTGGTAGATGCCGACAAGGCTTCATTCCTCCTATGCCCAACCTGTTGAAAGTGGCACCTCGAAAGGGGTGTTTTCCACTATAAATTAGTTTTTACTCAGGTGTTGTAGGTGATTTGGAGAGGAGAGGGCAATCCTCCAAGGGAGGTCCCGGGTTCAAATCTCCACCCTACCAAAAAGTTGAATTGGGTATCCAAAATCCAATTGATAATGTTGGCGCAGGCAGGGTCGGGTGCGACTTCCGGGTGACTTTGACGGTGTAGAACCCCCTGTTCGTGGTCTCTCAGACCAAGGCGGCCCCACAAGAAGTTTTTCGCTTAAAAAAAATAGTTTTGATAGAATATTTTAACTTTCAAAAACTGTTGAGGTTGACTACCTTATGACTCCCTAGTGTTTTGAGTATATGATCAAATACTATCTTTCAATTCTTCAACTTTTGTAGTATGCTTTGTAATTTCTTATTTGTAATATTTCAAATCTCTAGGTAGTATTCCTTTTAGCTCCCTAGTATTTTGATTATGAGATCAAATTTGATAAAACCTTTTCAAATCTCAAGTTTTGTAGAACCCCTTATATCTCCCAAGTATTTTGAATGTACTATAGTCTTGATAAAGTGCTTAGATTTCTTTAGATTTCCTTTGAGTTGAATCCCTTTTATCTCCCTAATGTTCAACTACTATTTTTCACCTTATATCTCCCTATTTGTGAATAGAAAGCTAAATATAATTTTAATGCACTTTCAATTGATGAAATTTTCTATCTTCAAGACTTTTGAGTTGGATTCTTTTTGTCTCATAAATTTGAGCAAGAGACTAATTCCAATTTAGTTTTCCAACTTTTCAATACTTTATGTTTTGCTTCCTATATCCTTTAATTCTCAATGATATGGTTTCTAAATTTCAAGATATTTAATTTGGTGTTGAACTCCTTATATCTCCCTAATTAGAAATTTAGAAAATAAGGATATTTGCAAAATTAATGCTTCAATTTCAATGTAGAAAACCTTATTCCTCCTAGTTAAATTATTTGCAAATATTTCAATACTTGAATTTCAACTAATGCAATTTTCAAAAAGCTCTCAAGTTATATTCTCCTTACTTCAATAGTCTTTCTAATAAATCATCTAAGGTTGTATTTTACCAATTTATTTTCTTATATCTCCATGCATTCAAATAACTAAACTTAACCTTAGAAATGATGAACCTTATGCCTCCTTAAACTTAATGGAATGCAAATAATAATTGGATGTTAATATACCTTCTTGGAGGTGAGGCGCTACGTATTGATTGGCTTCTCCTTTGACTACAATTTGCATGCTAATTTGGGTGTTGTTCTCTTCTCAGTCTTCAAGGCTTGGCAATATTCTTCCACTGCATTTATTGCTCCTCCTTTTTATGGTGCTCTCTTCCACTTTTGACTATCCTTCTTATGCTTCTTCAATGTTCTAACTTGAATGCTTAGTATCTATGCACTCTCTTATGGTTTGGGATTTTAATACTTGATTATATCCTTTGCCTTGCATGCCACATGGCATTCAACGTAAAATTTGTATGTTACTTCTTGTTGTTATTCTATGTTAGGTGGTGCAGGCGTTACTTTATAGCATGTAGGCGTTATTCCAATCTTGGATAGTGTAGACGTTATTTGATAATGTATTCCCTCCTTTCTCAATGAGCGCTCATTTGAGGTATTATTAAATATTGTTGGTGCTCTTCTCTTTTGTGCCAAGTGGCATATGGTCTCTTTAACCACCATGACAAGTGGTGGCTCCACTCTTCTCTTGCATGTAACCTTTCTTTGGCGCTCAACGTTCCTTTCTTTTCCTTAACATTCTTTGCCAACTCTTTGCAAGTTGTTTGGTCTTCCTTTTGCAACTGTTGAGTGCTTCTTGATTTCCAATGTATGGTGGTGGCTCTTCTCCTTCAATGGATGCTCCTCTTCAATGATGGTGGCTCCTCCTTTGGTGGTGCTTCAATGCTTCTTTCCTTGGTGATTGTTTCACCGTTGTTTTGCCAGATGTTCAAGCCTCTTTTGCTTGGGTAAAACCTTGTTACTTGCTTACTACTTGCACCTTTTTGTCCTTGCTTTAGCTCTATCCTTATTTTATATTTGTCTTCTTTCTCTTGCTGCAGGTTTTGATCCAATGTGGGTGTTGCCTTCTTGGAGTTTTAGCACCTTATTTGGTGTCTTTAGACACCTTGAATATGTTAGCTTTGAGCCCTTATTTGGCTCTTTCTTCTTCACTCTGTGGCTTCTCCTTTTTCACTTGGTGATCCTACCACTAATGGGTGCAACTTTTTGTGCCTCTTTGGTGTCTTTAGACACTTCAACTCTTGTCTTTCTTTTTCTACTTTAGAAAAGACAAATATGGTGCTTTTATAAACTAGAAATAAATATGTTTTAAACTAAGATAAAATACCTTTATTGCACCAAAATTTTGAGATCTTTTTAGTCTCCTTTTGTAGCTTGCCTTCCTATATTTATCAAATGGCCTTTTTGTTCTAATATGGTGGCACCTCCTCTTTCTCTTGGTGGCTTTACTACTCCTCTGGTGGCTCCTCTTCACCAAGACTTGCTACAACTTTCACCTGTGCTTAATGGTGTCTTTGGACACTCTAACTCAACCTTGTTCTTGTGCACTATTCTTCCTTCCCTTGCTTAATAATATTGCACTTTGGTAGCTCTCAGAGATAACATGTATTAAGCACTATCTACTTCTTCTTATTACTCCTTTCAAGCAACTTTTAACTCTATTTTGTGTTGATGTATTTTGCAGGTTTCAAGATGATAATGCTACCTCCTTTCTTGACTTGAAGACCTTAAACTTAAACTCCTTTTTGCTACCTTTAATAACTCTAATATGGTGTTTTCAAGAAACTTAAATAATACTTGGATAAAAAACTTTAATAACACCAATTTTCAAACCTTATTTTGGCCTCCTTTGTAGCAAGATTTCTTGGTGATTTGGTTCACCTATTTGCTACCTCGAATTTGTAAATTTTGCAGCTCCAATTCCTTGTGCTTTGCTACCCTATTTTTCTGCCTTTTAGCCTTTAATTTGTTGTCCAGAAATCTGATTTTTGTGGCTCCAATTCTCCTCCAACTTTGTTCTCTCGAACTCTAAAATTTGTAGCTATTACTATTGCCAAATATGCTGCCCTCTTGCTGTCCTAAAACTCTGTATTTTCCAGCTTCTTCTACAGCCAATTCCTCTATCCTTAACTCTCTTGAATTTTCTAGGAAACTCCTCCAATTCGTAGCTCTCATCTTGCTTCTAATGTTGCCTAAATTTTCTCAATGTGTTGCCTTCTTTTTTTTCTTTTAAAAATTGTAATCTTCTCTTCGCAAATCAGCCTTCAACCTTTTAATGGTAATCTTCAAATTTCTCTAATCTGGTGGCCTCTTCTAGCTCCTTTCTCCTCCAATCTCCTTGTCAAATTTTGACTTCAAACTTGGCCTATTTGTTGGCCTTCTTCTCAAGAATTTGAATGTCTTGAGGTCTTCTAGAATCCTTTCCAAAATTTGGCAAACTTCTTGCCAAATCCTTTTTCCTTTTGGGCTTGTTTTCGGATGGCGATAATTATCCCAAATTTTTCTTTATCTGGAGCTTCTCCTTCTTGCAATATTCTTGAGCTTTCTTCAAATATCCTCCAATGGCCACTTCTTCAACTTTTTAGTAGGGTTTTTCTAGCCTTCTTCTTTCTCCTTTCAACTTTTCTTGAGACCTCTTCTCTTGGGTCTTCAAATTTTGCAGCTTCTCAAATCTTCAATAGGATTTTTCCTAGTCCTCTATCTTCAATATTCTATCTTCCAAATCTAGAAGTTCTTCAATGGGACCTCTTTCTTGGGTCTCCTCCTTCTAGAGCTACTTTCTACTTTCTTCAATCTACAATCTACAATTTGCATTCTTCGATATTCTATGATAACCTCCTTCTTGGGTCTCCTCTTCCTTAAATATTCAATAGGGCTCATTTGGCTTCTTTCTCTCTTCTCAATCTTCAATCTATAATCTTCAATCTAGAATCTTCAATATTTTACCTCCAATATTCAATCTTCAATTCGTTGTTGTAGTTACAGGATCAATTCCAAATAAGATATTCTTCCTAGCTATTGTAGGAAGCTTCTCAACTTTATTTGAATCAACTCTTCTCTGCAACAAAGTATTAGAAAACTATAATGGAAAATATTTAAATCTAAATATAATGAACTTCACTAGTTGATTTGTCAAACTAGTGGAATCAATGTTGAGTCCTAGTCTTCACAAGTTTTTATGCAACTCTATGGAAAGACTCTAGCCAAATAGCAATTCTAGAATTTTTGAAACTTTTGGAAATGAACTCTCCCTATCTCCTCTCAATCTCTCTTGTGGCTCTCTCTATTTCCTATCAATCTACCTTGTGCTCTGATACCACTGTTAGCTTTTGATGCTATATATTTAAGGAAATGCAACCACAAGAACTAAAATGAGCAAGCAATATTAACTATATGATAATGACAATATAATATGCAGGAAAAACTAATAAGAAACTTCTGCAATAACTCATAAAACTACCATTAATGAAATCTCACAAAAATAGTACAATGTGTATAATGGAGGTCTCAAACACTCCATAATTCATACATGCTCTACATTGTATCTACTTTCTCTACTCATCTCTATTCTCTACAATTCTATATGCTCACTCTCTCTCACTCAACTACTTCTATCAAAGGCCTATATATAAAGAGATATGTCTCTTGGCCTTTCACCTACCTATGACTCTTCATCTTCCTATTCTATGACTCATGGACATGTGGACTACATGCACATTTACATCATCAAGTACTTTGCACATTCTAACACTTGTGCATTTATTACATTGCATAAAGTAAATACTCAAATCCTAATCTAATACAAACTCCTAATCTAAAGATGTACCCAAGGTGGTACATTGGCATGTACCAAATAATGTAATATATTCCAATAGAATGTTCTTCATCCTTATCATTTTTATTCGATAATAGTACAACAATGTATTTATATATCCCAAATACATAGAGCCTAAAATCTTTGGATAAAATCAAGGTTGACTAGGATTGGGGCCTTAATGATGACATATTTTATTTCTTGAAAGGATATTTTACCTTCATCAATCCATACTAGGGTTGCATATTTTTTTTAAATTTGGTGATCGTTTTGACCAGTTAGACAAAATTGGTTAACAACAAACTAGATTTGACCTAAGATGGATTGGATCCCCTATATTGATATGGGTAGGAAGAGGTCTTATATTGCATTTATTCCATCAAGATGTATGGCTAAATCATCTTTTAACACCACATTACCTAAAAATTTGCCTTCTTGGACCATAAATATGAACTTTTTAGAATTGAGTGACATGCCATAATCTCTACATTTCTACAAGATGGACTATAGGTTTTCAATATGCTTATTCATATATTTTGAATATATAGTCAAATTATAAAGGTACATTAGGATGATCTCACTGACCAACCTTATGAAGGCAATGTCCATGGCTTGTTGGAAGGTAGCTCCTACATTTGACAACCCAAATGGCATTCTTTGGTAAGCAAAGGTTCTCCATTTAGTGGTGGAGGTTGTATTGTGTTGATCATTGTATTTGATCCAGATCTAATTATACCCTAAGAAACCATACAAGACTGACAACATCTATGAACTTGCTACCTTATAAAAAAATTTATCTATAGCAAGTAGGGGATAGTGATCTTTTAATGATATCTTGTTAAGGTTTCTAACATCAACACATAGTCTAATATCAGTATCATCTTTCTTCTTTTGGATCGATATTGTTGGGATCCGAATTGTCATCAAGTTTTACTTGATACTGCAACTATCTATCTTCCAATTTTTTGGCTAGGCTTGCACCCGATAGTCACAGCTCATAACTCAACATTGGATGGACCAAATATTGCTTCAGCCCAACCTCTAGAGTAGGTTGGTTCCTTGTCAACTGAATAGAATGTTGACTCAATTAAGCTCAATAAGGGTTTTGAGGAATAGGGTTAGAAAAAGGTTTAGGGTTAAGAAATTATGCATTAATAGTGGTCGGATAGGGCTAACAACATAGGCATCCACAGGAAAAACCTCTAGAAAACTACTTCTAGTGTCCCACACTCAGGATTAGCAGCACCCAAAACCATGAAATATTCATACAATAAAGTAGAACAGAGATATGTTCCAAGAAGCAATTTCAATATCTAATATATTAACAATCCAATTTAGAAGAATAGATCAATAATCAGACTTTGTAGAAATAAACTTCTTGCCAACATAGATCTAACTATGAATAGATTTCAATTACCTTAACAACTAGTAATCCAATAAAAATGGAATGAACTAACCATTACAGCATTGATAGAAATGCAATTCACAACTCGAACCTCTTAATGAAAGATATCAAAGATAGCAAATCTT
Organism: Wollemia nobilis; assembly: GCA_028583015.1. Lineage (NCBI taxonomy): Eukaryota > Viridiplantae > Streptophyta > Pinopsida > Araucariales > Araucariaceae > Wollemia > Wollemia nobilis. Next base: position 428,205 of record JAQPPZ010001711.1, on the reverse strand, counting down.
GAGTCAAAAATCCGAGTAATGCTCCTTCCATTAGTTTGCAAAAAATTTTACATAGTAGGGCAAGCAAACGCACTAGAGTCGACCCTAAAAATCAAGGGTTCGACCTCTATTTATAGTTTATAATGAAAGAAATTAGAGGAGACATTACAAGGATTCAACATATGATAGATTAGTAGAGAGCTATGCTGGCATCATTTCATTCACCTGTAGAGTCCAGGAAATCTTCTAGAAGTCATCCGCCATGGCAGCTTGACTTTGCAACTTGTTGGTTTAGCTATGGTAGTTAGACTCTAGGTTGTTATAAACCAGATCTAAACCATTCATATTTCTTGAGAACTCCATTCCATTATAGATCTAACACCACTTTGGTTCTTGGTTCTTGGTTCTTGGTACCCTTGGACACTTCACCTACCCGATTTGATCTAACTAGATTTCACCCATCAAGAATCCACCTTTGTATGCTCATGAAAATATCAGTAAAATATATGCCATTGATGCACTCAGTGAATGGCTACAATTAAACTTCAAAAATGCTCTACAGACCTACGAGGTGGAATAAATCACCAATCCACTCAAAAAATAATACTGAAGTTAGCTTGGATGGCTTTGGCCAACAGATTCGAAATCTCAAGAAAATACACTGCTTACTGAGCATAATATAGCTTGTCCTCAATCTGCTCTAAAAATATCACTGACCTCAACTTAGATGGCTTAGGCCAACAGATTCAAGACTTTGTGTAAAATATACTAAGTGTTTAGCAGGATGTAGCTCATCGCTAATCCGCTCACTTAAACCTTCAAAACATTTAATTCCTTTCTCGTGTTCGTGGCATAAGACATAAGTTGCAATCTGCTCCTTGATTTCTACTCCATCATCTTTGACTTGGTTTTATTGCAAAAACACCAATTAGCTATAAAGTAATAAAAAATGATATTTGCACTATTTCGCTATGTTTACTTATTTCTAAACACTTTCAACCTTTTTACCGAGTGGCACGGAGCTCGTTGCCATTCTGCTCAAAAATAGCCTTGGAACTCAACGAAATGAGCATTGTCGACACTTAGTCATTTGATTGTGCGAAATGAAGTGATATGACCAATATGCTTTTTGGAGGGTTTTGACGTCATCTAAACTTGATTGGATTGCAAATTGAGGCCTTCACACTAAGTCGTTGTCGAATACACTAAGTATCGGGAGGGGTGGAACACTTAGCTCATATTTTACAAAAAAGACCAAGTGTTGAGCGGATTGGAGCATTCTCATGTGGATCTACTCTAAAATACTCTATATCCTCAGTGGATTGGAGCTTTCTCATGCCTTAGAATAAATTTTCAAAGTTTTCTAAGGATGTGGCCATTTTGGGCCTACATTCTGGTGCCTCCCGGGTGGATTTGCTCGCAAAGCCAACAAACTCAGAGTCTTATCCATTGGGTATCAAGAGTCAAAAAATTGCAAGCCTTCAAGCTATGCTTCATAGAATAACCTCCATATGATCATTACCCTCTAAAAACTTTTATGGAACATCCTAGAGGATAACTACTCACATGGAGATCATGCTGGAAACAAAATATATCTGCCACTCCTTCAAAACTACTCAAATGCTTAAGAAAAATAGAATATATGCTCTCCTTTTAAAGCTTCTTCAAAAAATGATATGAATGCCTTCACAAAAATTTCATTCTCTACATATCTTTTGCCTCATGCTTTTATTATTGTCTTCTGACAGTGTCAGAGTAAAAACAAAACAAAAATACAATACTTCTACATGACTACAAAAATGTACAACACAGAAAACACTTTATGCTTGTGCCTCTTGAGGGTTTGTAGTAACCCTATTTGGTTCTTCACCTTCCTGCTGAGCTTCTTCTACAGCATTATCCTCTTGGTCTTGCTCAACCTCTTCTTCTTCCATAGGTGAATCCTACTCTTTATCCTTTTTGCTAGCACCATCACCAAACAACTGCACCATCAACTTCAGAGTTTGCAAGGCTTGCTTTGAGACTACTTCAGAGGGATTGGAAGTCTCCTTAAGTTACTTGTGAATGTACTCCAACTCAACAGTGTCTTCATAATTTTTAGCAGTGCTTCCCTTATTTACCAAGTCTTCCATCAGGTCTCAGAGCCTGGTTAAATCAATTATCATTTGTGAAACCTGCTCTTGATCAATTGGCTCTTCCAAGGCATCAATATCAGATTCATCTTGGAGGCTCTCAACTACACTCTTTTTAATCTCTTCCTCTGATAAAAAAGTGTTATTCTCCAGCCATAACCCTCTGAAGCCATTCTGAACCATCTCTTGATTGATGTCCACTACATCTCAAATTGTATTTTCCACTTTATCATACAACAACCAAGCCTTTTGTAGTAATCTATTCTTCTTTACTACAACTTTGGCAGCCAATCTAGTAGTATTCCATTCTTTTTTGGGAATAGGTTTAGCAGTCTCACTAAGCCTGCTATCTTCTAGCTTATAAATCTACTCGGTTGGAATCACCATGGGTTGTAGTTCTTGAGTGAAGTTATCCAGATCTTCTTGGGTATTCTGAAGTAGGTGACTGGCATCATCCATGTAGTCAATGATGGGTTGTAGCTCTGAGCATTTCTCCAAAACCTTAGACAATAGTTCTTTCCTTACCTTCTTTAGCCCTACTTTTGAGAAGCCTGAAGACTTAGCCTTTTCAATTTGAAGTTGCTGCTTCAAGATCTGTATCTCTTTGGCTTGTTCTTCATTTTTCTTCTTTTGCTCCTCTACTTGCTCTTTGAGCTTATTGGCCTCTTGGAATTTGCTCTGCTAGTTCTTTGCTTCACTTCTGATAGCTTTCTCTATCTGTTTCTGGTTATTGATTGTCTTCTCAAGATTTTCTATTGTTCGCTCCAACTTGTCGACTTTCTCTTTGTATATATCAACCTTGACATAGAAAGTGTCCAAGTGGGCTTTAGCTATAACCAACTCATCTTCAATAGGTAACTACTCAATGTCCTCTGTATACTCTTCCAGATGATAGTCTTGAGCAGTCATTTTAGTTTCAGGCTTACTCACTAGAGGAATAATGGACCTGGATGCTCTTTGCCTTAAAGTCGGGTCAACAGACATAGTACTTCTCTTTTTAGCCATCCTCTTTGAAGGTTTGGACAACTTCTCCTCCCAAAAAATTTTTTGTGAATTTTTTTGTTTTCTCTTCTCCTTTTGCAAAGTTGTCAGTGTAGGATAACTTACAAGAGGAGGAGAGGCTATAAGATAGGGGAGAGCAGACTCAGCAACTAACTGTGAAAGGGTGGTAGTGACTATAGTTGAGTCTATAACTACTACTATTGTTACAATGGGAAAAGTCATGGAAACTGAAGTACAACTCACAAAAGGGTGAGTGGGTGTGGATGAAGTAGCTTGAATTTCAGATGATGTGGGTGGTTGAGATGGCAAAGATGGGATCACAAGAGATGATGGAGGAGGCATTTTAGATGATTGTGGAGGTGATGGGTTGGCTTGGCCCTCAGTATTTATTGGTGAAGTAGGTGGTGAATTATGAGGGGGAGAGGGCGCTTTTGTTACAACTTTTTCCTTAGAAGGGGAAGGAGTTTTCTTTGGGGAAAGAGGAGGAGAAGGAGAAGAGGGGATAGAAATCATACCTTCACCTATAGATGTAGGGTGTTTTAGAGCTGCCTCTGTACTTTGTTGTTGTGTTTGTTGTATTGATTCTTCTGCAGCTAAAATAGGGGTCTCCTCAACAATTTTCTCCTTATCCACCTTCTATTTCTTATAGACCTCCTTTTGAGTTCCTTCTAGTGCTTTTTTGGCTTTTCTTTTAAAAAATTGTAATGTCGTCAATTTATCATTCTCTGTATCTTCCCCGAACAATCCTTCTTGCAATGATTCTTCAAAAATAGGATTCAACTCCACTGTAGCTGCAGTGGTGAAACTCACCGATGTAAACACAAAGTTCTTATCCTTCTCATTCCAATCTATTTCCATTACAGGGGGATCTCCACCTAGAGCTAGGTGCTTGGGCCTACTTACTATCTTAATGACTTCTATGCTAATGGCCCTATCATCAGAATAATGCATTCTACTCATTAACTGTGCCCCTTTAGGGAAATTCTCTAGTTTCTCTATTGAGGGCTCAAATGTTTTAAGAGCTTCAGTAGTAGTTAATGGAGTATCAAACCCTTCTCCTTGAGTTTCCTCTTGTGAAGGTGGGGATGGAGAATTTGACCCTGGTTGTGGCTTCTTATAAATTAGCACTAAATTCTTTGGGTCCTTTGCCTTCCAAGTTGTGATGTTCTTATCATATCTATCAAAAAAATCATTGTCGATTACTCGTCCAAACTTAGATTTTTTTGTGTTGGTTTCCACTCTCATTCTCCACTAGTCTACTATCTTAGCTTCATTCCATTTCTTTTTACTCTCAACTTCTCTGATCGTAGACTCCTTCAATTGATGGCTTTCATTTCTGTCTGAATCAAAATCAACTATCTGTTCATAGAAATCTAGCCATGGGGGAAGTTGTTCCATCTTGGCAACATTCCAATCTAAAGGAGCATTTTCTTTATTATTCCTACCCTGCTCAAAATGAGGCCTTGAGGTTTTCTCAAATTTGTGGGCCTTCTCTCCATTGAGGGCAATGTTCCTCTTATGGAATTTGTCATCTGGGTCGTATCTCCACCTCTGAGGGATGTAGAACAGGCCCAACCTATCCAAATATTGGGTGATTTGTTCACCCTAGCCCTTTTTGGTGATAGTTATATCATCAACACTATGGTAGGTCAACAAACATTTTATTTTCTTTCTAGAGCCATAGTTCATATTGATAAAATCTACTTGCCTCAAATATTCTAGAGCTAATAATCTATTTGTAACGAAATGAGGAAGTAAAAAAGGCTTACCAGTGAAGCCATATAGTCTAATAATTGTGCCTTCTATAAGGATGTACCAATATCCTTCTTCGGCACCCTCTGTTCTCAACAATTCTCTGGACAATGGTGGTAACCTAGGGCATTTCCCATACATTATCTTTAGTGTTGGCCCTATAAATTCCAAGTTAAATCTGTAAATAGACTTAGTGCTCCTAAAATGAGCAGTCCAATAGTATACGGGGATAGGGTCTCCCTGGTCATTCTTTTCTTTTATCAAAATCCAGGGCATCATCTTCCTTATAGCAACAAAGAACATCCAAACCAGACTCGAACAATGTTGGAAAGAGGGTGTATCAGAATCCCTTTTCATTCTTACCAATTGTTCATGTATTCTTTTGGCAAGGAAAGTTGGCTAGTCAAAGTAAATGGCCTTAATACCCTTTTTTCCCGATTTTGGTTCATACATTTTCTCATTAGAAATGTAGTAAGCAGTGGCTATTTTCCAATCTCTCATGAATTGGTTAGAATCCAAACCCTCCAAACAAGCTAGCATGGAATAGAGCTCTAGGTTAGCAAATTGGTCAATGGGTATTGGGACTTTAGGCATCTCATCCTCCTCCTTTATTCGTCTAAATTGGAAGTGAAGCCATCTTTCCATGACTTCATTTTCTTTAGAAGCCATTAATGAAGCATAAACCCTAGCTTGTTATGCTATATCAAATTGTTTAGGTTCTAAGGGTGGGCTTACCCCTACGACAAAAAAATCATGACAAGCTTCTTTGGTAATGGTAAATAATGTCATGCCATTAGCTATTTTCACTGCCCTCCTCTTAGGATCATAAAATTTGATGATTGCAAAAATTAACTCAGGACAATGGTGAATGGAATCATAGACGTAAGAGAATAAGAAGGATTTTATAGCAATGATACCTTGAGGTCGAATTGGTCTCCCTTCGAAGTATCTAAACTCAAAATTTCTCCTCAAGAAGGTTCTCCTTACTTGGGTCATTACAGTATCTACCAACCACCTCATCTGATTTACATAGTCGTCCAACTCTACCTCTCTTTTTTGCATATCTTTTGGTGCTTTCTTAGGATCCATTTTCGCAGAAATATTCAGAACGTTCTTTCTCTGGCGTTTGTAGACAATGCTTTGTTATTCTTCGCTATTTTCGCTTGGTAGGTGTTGCTTTCGAAAATTGAATGAGCTCTATATTTTAGCACTTTTAAATACCATTGCATGTACACCTTCTACCATTAATGCGACCGCTGTGAGAACTATCCATTTGCATGCTTTTCAAATTAAAATTATGCATCATGGCGGCTTGGAGACGTTATGTCGCTCACTAATTGGCTAAAGCACAAAACACTTTTTTGCACTTGCGATATCTCTCATCGTCTTTCTTTCCTTCGTAGTGGTGCGGGAAGCTCATGAGGTGATTTTGTGAATATTTCTTTCTTTGGAAATGGTGTGGTGCAAGATTTCACTTTCCCGCTCAAAAATAGTCACAAACTCTGACAGATTGGAACACAGGTCGTGATCCGCTACCACCTTAGTCCTTTTAAGAGTGGATTGGAATGCATGCGGTATTCCGCTATCGATTAGCTTATTTGAGAGCAAATTGGACCATGCTGCTTTTCGTTGACACTTAGCCTATTTTGCAACTCATCACTTTGTTTTTTGAAGCAAAATTTTCTTTCTTCCTCTTTTTTTTTTTAGCATTTTATCAAAAATGAAAAATTTGAAATAAAATGGAAAAAGGATATGATACAAAGTATGTACATATGTTACAATGAGCTTAGCTTAATCAAAATAGAGTTTAAGGTGGAAACCATTGACCGAAATCGGCTGTATGTTTCCCTCAAGATCTTCAAGCTGGAAAACATTGGTCTCCTTAACTTCTTCTATTTTGAAAGGGCCATCCCAGAAGGAGTCAAACTTCTGATGGTGTCCCGGTTTAGCTCTTTCAACATTCCACCTGAGTACAGAATCTCCTACTTGGAATTTTTTGAACCTAGCTTTCTTATCAAACCATACCTTGATGTCAACTGAATGCTTTTGAAAATCTTCATATGCTTGAGTTCTTTTCTCCTCTAACTGTAGCAAGTGTGTCAACCTTGTTTCCACTGGATTTTGCTCAGGTTCATCTTCTGTGTTTATCAACTTGAGTGTTGGAATATCCAAATGAATAGGTAACACTACCTCCTTGCCATATACTAAGGCATAAGGGGAGGTCTTGATGGACTTTTTGATAGTGATTCTGTCTACCCATAGAGCTTGTTCCAGTAGTAGATGCCAACTTCTCTTATTACCCTCTAATGATCTTCTCAAAATTCTCAATAGATTCTTGTTAGTTGATTCTGCCAATCCATTTCCTTGGGGGTAGTAGTTTGAAGTATTCTTTATGGTAATGCCATACTTGCTGGAAAACTCAATATATTTGGCTCCTATGAATGCTGGTCCATTGTCACTCACCAAAGCTTCTAGAACACCAAACCTTGTAATCAAGCTTTCCATGAAATCTATCACCACTTCTTGGTTTGATTTATTTGTAGGAATAGCTTCTACCCATATGGTGAGGTAGTCTATAGCAGTCAAAATGTACTTGTGGCCAGTTGAGGAATTTGGATTGATAACTCCTATGAAGTCCAACCCCCATTGCTGGAAGGGTTCTTCCACTTGAATTGGCTTAAGGGGAAATGATGCATTCCTTGTTCTTCCCACATACCGTTGGCATTCATCACAGGCTCTAGTGACTTTGAAGGTGTCAAAAAATATGGTAGGCTAGTAATAGCCTACCCTGATAATCTTCAAAGTTGTTACTCTTCCTAAGAAGTGTCCTCCGGATAGTCCTCCATGGAACTCCTCTATGACCTTTTGTTGTTGATCATCCTTTAAGCATCTTAAGAGGACTCCATCAAGGTTTCTTTTGTATAGACCTTCTGGCAATAAGACATACTTCAAATCCTGAAGCCTATATCTTCTTCTCTATGATGGATTAATATTAGGAGGGCATACCCCAGTTTGAAAGTACTTAGTCATATGATCTACCTAGTCTGATTCACCTGATTGTAATTCTTCAGCTTGATCATCTGCTATTGACTGACAAGTTGTCACTTCTGCTAAAACTGCTGCTTCTATCAAGCCTTGGCATAGGGATCTACCTCTGACCAACTTGGTAGGATGGATTTATATATCATATTCTTGGATCTTAGTAATCCAACCAGCTCTCTTATCTCCCAGTTCACCTTGTAGAATAAAACTTCTCACATCCGGATGAACCACATAAACCAGGGTCTTGCTTTGAACCAAGTATTACCTAAATTTTTTCAATGATTTCATTACTACAAATACTTGTTTCTCAATGAAATTATACTTAACCTGATATTCATGAAGATTATGGCTCCAAAATAATATGGGGTGCTCCTCTCCTTCATCATTCTTCTAGGTGAGCATTGATGCATAGCTTTCCTTGGCTCCATAAGCATAAAGAATGAAGTCCTTGCTGAAGTTTGGATTGACTAATACTGGAGTTGTAGAAATGGATTGCTTGATGATTTCAAAGGCTTGCTTTCTTACCTCAGTCCATTTGAAATCTACATTCTTCTTCAGTAGTTCAGATATAGGCTTCACCTTCTCAGCAAAGTCAGAGATGAATTTCCTAACAAATTTTATCTGACCAAAGAAATATTGTAGAGCTTTCTTGTTCACAGGCAATGGAAGAGAAAGAATGGATTTGATTCTATCCGGATCAATGGCCATACCTTCTTTGGAGACCACATGGCCTAGCAACTTTCCCTCATGAACTACAAAAAATGACTTCTTAGGATTGAGGGAGATGCCAAATTCTCTACACTTCTAGAAGACTTGTTCTAGGTGTGTCAAGTGGTCTTGCTTGTTGTGGGAGAACACATTCATGTCATCTAAATAGATTAGAATGACCTTATTGATCAAATCCCCAAAGGCATAGTCCATTGCTCTCTGCAATGTGGCTCCTACATTAGATAGCCCAAAAGGCATTCTCTGATAAGCAAAAGTGCCCCATTTGGTGGTGAATGTTGTTTTAAACTGATCTTCATCCTTCACCCAAATTTGGTTATAGCCAGAGAAGCCATATAGTAGTGAGAACCTTTATACTCCTACCACAATCTACAAGATTTGATCAATTTGTGGGAGGGGGTAGTGGTCCTTTAGTGACACTTGATTGAGATTTCTGAAATCTACACACAAGCGAATGTCACCATTCTTCTTCCTTATAGGTACCAAGTTGGCTACCCAGGTTGAATGCTTGATTGGATAAATGATCTTAGCCTTTAGCAACTTCAATAGTTCTTCTCTCATTATGGTTTTGATCCTAGGATTCATAGGCCTTTGTTTCTGCCTGAATGGTTTTGCATTAGGCTCTAGCTCAATTGTGTGTTGGATGACCTTCTTGTCATATACTTTAAGATCTTCATATGACCAAGCTACAATGTCTTGGTACTTCAGACATAAAGCTTTGATATCCTCCTCTTCTTCTAGAGAACATCGAACTCCAACCTTGAGCTTCTTTTCCTTTTCAATTTCAATTTATTTATAGATTTTCTCATTGATTTCCATGGATCTGATATTTTTCCTATCTTCATTGTCAAATAGGCTCTCTAGAGTAACCAACCCTCTAGGTATGTGATTTTTCTTGAGTTGAATTACATCTTGTTGATCAATCTCCTCTAGATTTTCCTCTTGAATAGTGGATAAATAGGCTTCTCTCACCATAAAATCAATGATTTGTTCATCACTTTCAAAGACCTGCCAAAAAATTTGCTTATCTGGCACTGCAAGCCTGAAAATCATTTTGATCCCTTTGTCTTTCGTAACTCCTATGTCTATAGAAGGGTTGAAATTATCTCCCCTTACTGCTAAGGAATACTCCAAGGTGTTATTTCTTCTAGGAATAAAATTTATGTTTAGGGCATCAAAGGATTCCATCAAATCCCATACCCTATTTCTATATGCTTTCAGGTAATGGTGCTTACTACTGCACCTTTCCCTTACCTGATTTACAATTAATTCAGAGTCGCCATATATGTTCAAGATCTTGATGCCCATGCTTTCCTCTTGCATTAGCCCAAGGCATAGAGCCTCATATTCTGCAGCATTATTAGTGCATGACCATGTTAGCCTATATGTGAAACTCTTTGTCCCTTCTGATTGGGACTGTAATACTACACTGGCACCAACACCATTTCTACATCTAGCACCATCAAAGTGCATGGTCCATATTTCTATTTCTCTCAAGGACTGGTTAGATATAGTAGGAACTCTTTTCTCTATTTTTGCAGAAATATTGTATGTGCCCATACCTATCCCAAATTGACTATAATCCTCTCTGAAAGGTAATTCATCTTCAATCTCCAACTCTTCAAAGTTATCCACAAATTCAAATTCCTCTAGAGGAGTGAGATTGCACATATCCTCTTCAATTTTTTTGATGTGGTAAGACACAGGCTTCTCAGGTGTTATTCTTATCCTCTTTCCTTTGAAAGGAATCACCATGCTGGAATAGTCCATATACATGCATCCACCCAACTTTGTAGTGAATTCTCTTGAAAGGCATAAGCCAAAATAAGGCTCTAGGTCCACCACCACTATTTCTTGCACTATGGTTACCTCAAGTGCTCTATGTAGCCTCATCAAGACATCTTTTATCACTCCCACTGTCTTCATAGGTGTCCCATCTAACTACAAGACTCTAGGGTAGGATCTGGTATATTCCATACCCATCTCCTTGAAAACTACTTTAGGTATGATTGTAGTAGATGCCCCTGAGTCAATCATACAATTGTAAACAACCAACCCCTCCATCCTTAGAGACATGTAAAAAGGAGGGGATTTGTTCTTTAGAGTGGCAAGGGATATTTTCTTCTTTTTAGAGGGTATGCTGAGGATTGTGATGGCCTGCTTTTCCTATGGATATTTGTTAAGAGAATATTTTAGTAGGTCTATTTGGATAGGAATGAAGAGAGTATCATATAGGCTAGCTTTATATGGTATATTCTTCATTTCTTCCACAATTTTATATTCAAACTTGGTGGAGGTAGGTCTCTTAGACCTTCTCTCTGGCTCACCATACTTTCTTTTATACTATTGTGTGGCCTCAATTATCTATCTCTTGGTAATATAAGGGAACCTAAGCCTCTCTTGAACCTCATTCTTGGATCTCATTCTATCTCCTTCAGTTTCTTTCTCAAATATCTTGGGAAGACTGACCTCCTTTTCTTTGGCCTGGGTAATAGGGAAAGTATCACTACTCTAGGAAGGTGGATCCTTCTTATTTTAAGAGGGGACCTAAAATTGACCCATCTTTTGTGGATCAACCTACAATATTTTCTTGCCTGACCTTGTCATGATAGAAATAGGTCCATCCTCATCAAGATATTTTCCAACCATGATTTTATTTTGTTGCCAGAGCATGTTCACTCTTCCTTTTTTATTTCTCTTTGCTTTCTCCATAGCCTGTTGTACATGGTGTTGCTACATAACACAAGATTATAATCATGAGGATAATTGCACACCATACACCATACATTCAGTAGACTTGTTTCTAAATAACACTCAGGATCTTCTTGCATTGCACTTACCCTAACCCTAGTACTATTGCTAGGACCAGGTCTTTGATCCTTATTCACATAAGGAAATCTCCTTTTTTGAGACCTCTCCATCTCTCTCTTCTTCATTGAATTCATCTTGTTGCTAAGAGTTTCCAAGGTATTATGGATATCAAGGAGGATAGAGGATTCTTATGGAATCTGAGAAGGGGGGAAAGGAACTGTAGCAGGTGGTGCTTTTGAATGAGGAATGAGAGTCATATATGAGAATGGGGATGACAAAGGAGGAGGATCCATATAAGATGATGTAGTTGTCTAACCTTGGACATTAGAGGTTTCCAAATTTTAGGGCAATATAACTTTTGAGGTAATCTTCCCACATTAATCAAGATATTCTCAGCATGAATGGTTGCATTCTAAACCTATGGAAAGGTCTCTACCCTGGATTGTTGGGTTTGCAAACCTAACTCTGATACTAGTTCTCTTATGTAATACATGTAAGCTAGGCTTGAATTTGGTCTAGCTACATGGAGAATCCTCTTCCAAGTCCTACTGAACCTCAAGTTGAAATCTGAAATAATTTCTTCGTAATGTTTTTGCATAGATGTAAACTAATTGAGGAAAAAAGGATCAACAAATTCATTAAATTCTTCCACAAAGGGCTCATCCAATGCTGACCATGAGGTAATAGTATTGTCTTCAAGGGTCCTTAACCAATGCAGAATCATTCCTCTAAAAGACGGGGCTAAGATCCGGATAATAACATCTTTATTTTTTTATATTGTGGATTACTACCAGATTCATAATATCTTGGCAATGCTCATATGTAGTTTTACCAGATCCATCATAGATGGGGATGGCCTTAGATATATCTTGGGTAATATCATGCATTTGATCCAATCTAAGTGGGTCAGTTGTATTCCAGCTAGGATACTTTTATAAGGGCTGACTTGGAACTGCATTTTGATGTTGAGCCATGTTCCCAAGTGTAGCTTCTGTTGGAGGTGGCCTTGGGTGTACTATGGGATTCTCCTTAGGAGAAGTTTGGTTTGAATGTAAATCTTGATTAAAATCCCTTATGATAGTAGACCCTCTATAAGATAGTTCATAGTAGAAAAAAGAGTTTGGGTTATTCCTCATGGATGACCTAGTATTCATGAAAAAATTGCAAGCTATAGGGATAACTCTTCTATATTCACAAACCAAGGAGTCGCTAGGTGAAATTATTGATCACCGCTTAGCAAGTTCAATACAATTCACAAAATCTTAATTCCTTTAGGAAAAGATAAAAATAACAAAAAATATTATGGGTTATAGTGTTTATTGCAAACAGGTCCCATTGAGCGTGCCAAAACTATTGGGATCTGAATTGTCATCAAGTTTTACTTGATACTACAACTATCTATCTTCCAATTTTTTGGCCAGGCTTGCACCCGATAGTCACAAATCAAAACTCAATATTGGATGAACCAAAGACTACTTCAACCCAACCTCCAGAGTAGGCTGGTTCCTTTTCAACTAAATAGAATGTTGACTCAATTCAGCTCAATAAGGGTTTTTAGGAATAGGGTTAGAAAAAGGTTTAGGCATAAGAAATTATGCATTAACAGTGGTTGGATAGGGCTAATAACATAGGCATGAGGAACACAAGCTTATACTAAGAGGGGGGTGAATAGTATAGTGCCCACTTTTTACTTTCTTTCCAAATCAATATAAATTAATGTCCTTAATTACAATAACCAAATATAGCAGTGTGCATTAATAACTCAGATAGCAATAGTAAGCAAGAGCACAAGTCACCATACACAATTGAGACATAATATTTAATGTGGTTCCCCCAATGTGGGGTACTCCACAAGATAATATCCTTATAATATTTCACACATAAATAAGGATCCTTATCCAATACAATGATTACTTTGATCTGCTCTAAGCTAGGCAATACATTGATTTGATCAGGTAGGTAATCCACTAATCTACTCAGTTAGGAACTTCACTCATCTACTCAGGTAGGTAATCCACTGATATGCTCATCTAGGCACTCCATTGATCTGCTCAGCTAGGCAACACGTTGATTTGCTCAAGTAGGTAATCAATTGATTTTCTTAGCTAGGCAACACACTGATCTCCTTAGGTAGGCAATCCACTAATCTGATCAACAAGCTCACACAAAACTTGTCCAAATATGCTCAATGAGCTCACATAGAACTTGTCCAAATTTGCTCAATAAGTTCACACAGAACTTGTCCAAATCTTCTCAACAAGCTCACACAAAACTTATCCAAATCTGCTCAACAAGATCACACAAAACTTGTCCAAATTTGCTCAACAAGTTCACACAGAACTTGTCCAAATCTGCTCAACAATATCACATAGAACTTGTCCAAATATGCTCAACAAGCTCACATAGAACTTGTCCAAATCTACTCAACAAGCTCACACAAAATTTTCCAAATCTTCTCAACAATCTCACAAACAACTTGTCCAAACCTGCTCAACAAATTCACACGAAACTTGTCCAAATATGCTCAATAACTGTCCATAAATTTGTCCATAAATCTATCCCAAAAGCCTTCTCAAAGGCTCAATCAATCATGCTCAAGTAGCACTCAAATCTCATCCATAAATCTACAAAGGCAAGGCTCAAAGATGAACTCAACAATGAATGGTAATATACTCTTCAAAGGATGACAACTATGATCCACAATGATCTCAACTCAAATCAATCTCATAGAAGCATAAAGAGAATTGTTAGAGACTCAATATGTTCTATACTCAAATCTCAATCTCAACTCAAAACAATCTCATAGAAGCATAAGGAGAATTGTTAGAGACTTAATATGTTCTAATCTCAATTTCTTTCTCAACTTCAACTCAACTCAAATCAGAATATAGAATAGTTTGTTTCATGGAACTTGAACAACCACTTCACACAATCACTTGGCTAGGCTCAAACAACTCTTCTCAACCAACTACCACAAGGAACAACTCTTTCTTACAAACCCTAGTCCAAGCATGTGTCAACCAAATCCAAATGTTTCCAACAATGCTCAACCACAAATCTCACATAACAATGATACTCATGTTCTTCTCAAGTTCAAGTTCTTTGCATAACCAATGGGCTTCAACAACAATGCTAATAAAACATTCTTCACATAATAATGATACTCATGTTCTTTTCAAGTTATTTGCATAACCAATGGGCTTCAACAACTATTCTTATAAAACAAGTTTTAACCACAACTCTCAAACTAGAAAACCTTGAAGCATTCAACCAACCACTTTCGAAAAGGAAACCACAATCAATCCTTTTCCCTCCAATGATATTTCAGAAATCAACCACCATAATCAATCAATAGGATAATGTGCCCATAACTTTTATGAAGATGAAGAAACCCATTTGGAAATCTGCCACACTCAACACACTTTGAAAAAGAACAAAATAACCTTCACTTTGAACCCCTTTACAAAAACATAAATATCTCTTTACATACACCTTATTTCTCCATCTAATCAAGTTAATCAAATAGCCCTCAAAATAAGCTTTCCAATGATATATAATATGGTATACTTCTAAAAGAGGAAAACACCAAAAATTTCTCTTTTTCTAAAAGTGCATTTCAACCCTTATATCTTGCCTTTCAAGTAAATAAAAATTTAATCAAACATTATTCCCTTAGAATCATCTTATTACTCCAACATTAGGCAATAATAAAAAATATTCAATAAAACGTTTACTTGCCTCTTAGAGGGAATCGAACCCTCATCACTGCCCACTCAACACCACAACCACGGTCCCAAAGACCATGTGAGCTATCTGCTCACATAGGATAGAGAGCAAAAATGCTCCCTATATTTAGCTACCCTTGCTCATGCCAAAAATTTGTGCCAAATGCTCTTCTTCCACACTCTATGAAAATCAAACCCAATGGGAATCGAACGCATGCCCTGTCGCAACAAATAAAATCCATAATTCCCAAGCTCACCATTGGACCACGCTATCACATCGAAGGATTTTTGGGCTTTTGCTTTGTGTTCTCTTCGTTTGATGCTTAGAATTTTGAATCGAAAGCCTTTGCATATATATATGCAACCTTCCTTTAATTTCACATACGTCAAAACCTTTAATTATTAATTTCCTTTTGATGGTGCATGGTTTTTATGATGTCGGCAATGACTTTAATTTTAATTTTAAAATTTAATTTTAATTTTAAATAATTAAAATTTAAACTAAATATTTAAAATTAAATCTCCATCATCGGGGCTCCTTTTTTGATGAAACAAAAATCCAACCTAGGTTTTAAGAAAAACCCATTTCAAATCTTCCATCCATGGTTTTAAATAAAACCATTTTATTTTGCTTGCCTTGGTTTTCACAAAAACCCTATATATATCCATGCTTTCCAAAATATCATAAATTCTTATTTATGAAATACTTTGGCCACCAAAACTCAACGTAATCCATGTGAAATCAATGATCCATGTGACATAAATGACAACATAAAATACCTCAAATTTCCAACAATCTCCCCCTTTGTCATTGATGGCAACACCTCTAATGCAAATCACCACAGTCACTGCAAAAACCATTTTTGAGAATCAGAGTTGCTCCTCTGACTCAATACTCTCTTTGGAGGCTGCTCCCCCTAACTCAATGCTCTCTTTGGAGGTTTCTCCCCCTAACTCAAATATCTCCTTGGAGGCTGCTCCCCCTAACTTAAATCTCTCCCCTTACTCAAATCTCTCCCCCTTTGACATCAATGGCAAAAGGGACACCTATGGGGCTAAAAGATATGACTCTTAAGCTTAGCCCCCTCACCACCTTCTCTCTTGAGGTGATTAATTTTGGGGTGGGAGTAATTTTACTCCCATATTACATTTTTTCTTTCCTCTATCAACTTCCTTTCATGTTTTCTTGATATCCTTATCTTGATGAATTACTTGATCTTCTTGTCTAGAACCTGTTTGACCTTCTTGCCTTGAACCTGTTTGGAATTGATTCCTACACCATTTTGCAATATGTCCAAATTTATTGCAATTAAAACACTTGATATTGTAGCCTTTGGATGATGCCCAAATCTTGAATTCTTTCTTGAAATACTTTCCATATCCATTCCTTTCTTGAACCCTATATTGTGAAGCTCTTTTTTCATGACCATGATGATCATGACTTCTGAATTGTGTATCTCTAAAACCAAAACCATTTTACTCATTTTCTTTGCACTGAGAAGCTCTATGACCAATCTTGTTGCATAAGAAGCAATGTCCCTAAAAAGCACACCTTCTTCCTTTGAATTTTCTTCTAGATAAATCAAACTTCTTTGATCCATGGACCCTGCAATGTATAGCCCTGTGTCCAAATCCATTACAAGAAAAACAATGTCCTTGAAAAGCCCTTTGTTCATGCCTTAGTTTCTCATACCTTTCTTGACGATTTTTCCTATGATCATTTTCAACTTCTGCATTTAATCCTTGAACCTTCTTTGAAGTATCTAAATTATTTTCCTTGATTTCTTCCTTGCTTTCCTCTTCAAGTATTTTTTTTCCTTTTGAACTTGATTCACCTATCTCAAAACAAGATCCAAACTGAATATTTGGAGCCATAGGAACTTTGGAACTTTCTTCATAAAACGTAGGTGCTTCCTTGCTTTCATTTTTTAGAACTTCCTTTCCTTTTGAGTGTGATTCCCCAAACCTAAAATATGAGACTTTTGGTGCTTGGGAATTTTTCTCTTATTTCTCTTCATTTGTGTCAAGTAATAAATTGGAACACATCTTTATTTGAAATGCAAGTATCCATTTTTGCTGCTTCTTTTTCTTTGGGAACCGATTCTTCCTTATAGAATTGTGACTTGTCTCTATCACTGTGATCTGAGATATCACTTGCTTCTTCAATGTAGTAAGATTTCTTTACCTTACAAAAAAATTTCTTCTTCTCATACCTGTTTTGCTTGTATCTGTCATCTTTGTCATGCTTATGCTTTCCATCTTCTTTTCTTTTATGACCCTATTTTTCATCATCATTGTTTTCTTCATGTGGACACTTGTGTGCATAGTGACCAAGATCACCACACTTGTAGCATCTGACTTTCCTCATATCCATTAAATTACTTGAGTCCTTATTCCTTTTGATGAAGTTAGCTTCCTCATCATTAACTGGATCTCCATATATCTCTGGAACCTTCCCTTTATCTTTCTCTAAAGCCTTGAATGCAATCTCTTTTATTGGATCCTGATGCTTACTCACCCTATTCTCATAAGTTGTGAGAGTTTCTTGCAGTTATTCCATTGTTTGCTTGTTCATATCCATTACTTCTTCTATTGCTGAAACCTTTGTATCATACTTCATGGGAAGTGATCTCAAAATATTTTTAGTAACTTCTGATTCTTTCATCTCAAAGCCTATGCCTCTCATGGTGTTAGTAGTCTCATCAACTCAAAGTAAAAACTTTGCAATATCTTTAGAATCTTCCATTTTCAATTCCTCAAATATTTTTCTATGAGTTTGTAGTTTTGACAACTTTACCTTGGAATATCCTTCATAAGTATTCCACAACTTGGTCCACATTTCATTAGCTGAATTACATACCATGACCTTTGCAAAATCTGTCTCACATAGCCCACTCAAAATATAATTTATTGCCCTTGCATTGATCTCAACCAATTTCCTAATAGTCTTATCTACCTCGGGATCACCTTCAACCTTATAATCTTTTTCAACCATCTGCCATACCTCATATCCTTGTGATTTCAAGTAGTTCTTCATTCTCATGCTCCAAAAAGCATAATTGTTACCATCAAATAGTGGTGCCTTATTTGTAGATGATCCATTCTATGAAGCTATATGTGTTCTTGTAGAATCTACCCTCAAGTTGTTAGCCTTTTCGTAGGAACCTTCTTTGATACCAAGTGAATAACACAAGCTTATATTGATAAGGGGGTGAAAATTATAGCACCCAATTTTTACTTTCTTTCAAACCAATATTAATTAATGTCTTTAATTGCAATAACCAAATATAGCAGTGTGCATTAATAACTCAGATAGCAATAGTAAGCAAGAGCACAAGTCACCACACACAATTGAGACACAAGATTTAACGTGGTTTCCCCAATGTGAGGTACTCCATAAGATAATTTTCTTATAATATTTCACAAATAAATAAGGATCCTTATCCAATACAATGATTACTTTGATATGCTAAAATCTAGGAAATACACTGATCTGATCAGGTAGGTAATCCATTGATCTTCTCAGCTAGGCACTCCATTGATTTTCTCAGGTAGGTAATCCACTAATCTACTTAGCTAGGCACTCCATTTATCTGCTTAGATATGCAAAATACTTATCTTCTCAGTAGGCAATCAACTAATCTACTCAGCTAGGCAACACAATGATCTACTCAGGTAGGCAATCCACTGATCTTCTCAACAAGCTCACACAAAACTTGTCCAAATATGCTCAACAAGCTCACATAGAACTTGTACAAATCTACTCAAAAAGTTCACATAGAACTTCTAAAAATTTGCTCAACAAGCTCACACAGAACTTATCCAAATTTGCTCAACAAGCTCACATAGAACTTGTCCAAATCTACTCAACAAGCTCACACAGAACTTATCCAAATCTGCTCAACAAGCTCACATAGAACTTGTCCAAATCTACTCAACAAGCTCACATAGAACTTGTCCAAATCTGCTCAACAAGCTCACATATAACTTGTCCAAATCTACTCAACAAGCTCACACAGAACTTGTCCAAATCTGCTCAACAAGCTCACAAAGAACTTATCCAAATATTCTCAACAAGCTCACACAGAACTTGTCCAAATCTGCTCAACAAGATCACAAATAACTTGTCTAAACTTGCTCAACAAGTTCACACAGAGCTTGTCCAAATTTTTTCAACAACTGTCCACAAAGTTGTCCAAAAATCTATCCCAAAAGCCTTCAAAAGGCTCAATCAATCATGCTCAAGTAGCACTCAAATCTCATCCATAAATCTCTAAATGCAAGGCTCGATGATGAAATCAACAATGAATGGTAATATACTCTTCAAAGGATGACAACTATGATCCACAATGATCTCAACTCAAATCAATCTCATAGAAGCATAAAGAGAATTGTTAGATGCTCAATATGTTCTATACTCAAATCTCAATCTCAACTCAAAGCAATCTCATAGAAGCATAAGGAGAATTGTTAGAGACTAAATATGTTCTAATCTCAATTTCTTTCTCAACTTCAACTCAACTCAAATCAGAATATACAATATTTTGTTTCATGGAACTTGAACAACCACTTCACACAATCACTTGACTAGGCTCAAACAACTCTTCTCAACCAACTACCATAAGGAACAACTCTTTCTTACAAACCCTAGTCCAAGCATGTATCAACCAACTCAAATGTTTCCAACAATGCTCAACCATAAATCTCACATAACAATGATACTCATGTTCTTCTCAAGTTCAATTTCTTTGCATAACCAATGGGCTTCAACAACAATGCTAATAAAACATTCTTCACATAACAATGATACTCATGTTCTTTTCAAGTTCTTTGCATAACCAATGGGCTTCAACAACAATGCTAATAAAACATTCTTCACATAACAATGATATTCATGTTCTTTTCAAGTTCTTTGCATAACCAATGGGCTTCAACAACTATGCTTATAAAACAAGGTTTAACCACAACTCTCAAACTAGAAAACCTTGAAGCATTCAACCAACCACTTTCAAAAATGAAATCACAATCAATCCTTTTCTCTCCAATGATATTTCAAAAATCAACCACCATAATCAATCAATAGGAGAATGTGTCCATACCTTTTATGAAGATGAAGAAACCCCTTTGGAAATCTGCCACACTCAACACACTTTGAATAAGAATAAAACAACCTTCACTTTGAATCCATTTACAAAACATAAATATCTCTTTACATACACCTTATTTCTCCATATAATCAAGTTAATCAAATATCCCTTGAAATAAGCTTTCCAATGATATATAATATGGTATACTTCTAAAAGAGGAAAACACCAAAATTTTCTCTTTTTCTAAAAGTGCATTTCAACCCTTATATCTTGCCTTCCAAGTAAATAAAAATTTAATCAAACATTATTCCCTTAGCATCACCTTATTCCTCCAACATTAGGCAATAATAAAAAATATTCAATAAAAATTTTACTTGCCTCTTAGAGGGAATCGAACCCTCGTCACTGCCCACTCAACACCACAACCATGGTGCCAAAGACCATGTGAGCTATCTGCTCACATAGGACAGAGAGAAAAAATGCTCCCTATATTTCACTGCCCTTGCTCATGCCAAAAATGTGCGCCAAATGCTCTTCTTCCACACTCTATGAAAATCAAACCCGGTGGGAATAGAACGCATGCCCTATCGCAACCAAAAACTCCACGCTTCCCAAGCTCACCGTTGGACCACGTTGTCACATCGAAGGATTTCGAGGTTTTCGGTTTTTGTTCTCTTTGTTCGATGCTTAGACTTTTGAATCGAAAGCCTTTGCATATATATATGCAACCTTCCTTTAATTTCACATACGTCGGCACCTTTAATTATTAATTTCTTTTTATGGTGCATGGTTTTTATGACATCGACGATGACTTTAATTTTAATTTTAAATTTTAAATTTTAATTTTAAATAATTAAAATTTAAACTAAATATTTAAAATTAAATCTCCATCACAGGGGCACATTTTTCGATGAAACAAAAATCCAACCTAGGTTTTAAGAAAAACCCATTTCAAATCTGCCATCCATGGTTTTAAATAAAACCTTTTATTTTGCCTTCCTTGGTTTTCACAAAAACCCTGTATATATCCATGCTTTCCAAAATATCATAAATGCTTATTTATGAAATACTTTGGCCACCAAAACTCAATGTGATCAATGTGACATCAATGATCCATGTGACATCAATGACAACATAAAATACCTCAAATTTCCAACAAGGCATCCATAGGAAAAACCTCTAGCAAACTACTTCCAGTGTCCCACACTTAGGATTAGCAGCACCCAAAACCATGAAATATTCATACAATAAAGTAGAAAAGAGATATGTTCCAAGAAGCAATTTAAATATCTAATATATTAACAATCCAATTTAGCTAAATAGATCAATAATCAGACTTTGCAAAAATAATCTTCTTGTCAACACAGATCTAACTATGAACAGATTTCAATTACCTTAACAACTAGTAATCCAATACAAATAGAATGAACTAATCATTATAGTATTGACAGAAATGCAATTCACAACTAGAACCTCTTAATGAAAGATATCAAAGATAGCAAATCTTGAGTCAAAAATTCAAGTAATGTTCCTTCCATTAGTTTGCAAAAAATGTTACACAGTAGGGCAAGCAAACGTACTAGAGCCGACCTTGAAAATCGAGGGTTCGACCTTTATTTATAGTTTACAATGAAAGAAATTAGAGAAGATATTACAAGGATTCAACATATGATAGATCAGCAGAGATCCATGTTGGCATCATTTCATTTGTTGATTGAGTCCAAGAAATTTGTTGGAAGTCATCCACCATGGTAGCTCAACTCTATAACTTGTTGGTTTGATAGTTGCAGTTGAGCCTCGGGCCATTAGAAACCAAATCTGAACCATTCATTTTTCTTGATAATTCCATTCCACTGCAAATCTACAATCGCTCTGGTTCTTGGTTCTTGGTACCCTTGGATGCTTTACCTACCCACTTTGAATTGACTGGCTTTCACCCACCAAGAATCCACCTTTGTATGCTCATGAAAATATCAGCAAAATATCCATCATTGATGCACTTAGTTAATAGCTACGATTAAACTTTAGCAATGCTTTGCAGACCTATGAGGTGGAAAAAATCACCAATCCTCTCAAAAAATAATTCTGACGTCAACTTGGATGGCTTTGGCCAATGGATTCGAACTCTCAAGAAAAATACATTGCTTTCTAAGTGAAATATAGCTTGTCCTCAATTCGTTCTAAAAATATCACTAACATCAACTTAGATGGCTTCAACCAATAGATTCAATGCTTACTGTGAAATATACTAAGTACTGAGCAAGACGTAGCTTGTCACCAATTCGCTCACTTAAACCTTCAAAACATTTAATTTATTTCTCACGTCTATAGCATAATATATAAGTTGCAATCTGCTCCTTGATTTTTGCTCCATCAGCTTTGAATTTGTTTGACTACGAAAACACCAATCCACTTAAAAAGTAATAAAAAATGATCTTTGCACTATTCCACTGCCTTTACTTCTTTCTGAGCACTTTCGATCTTTTTATCGAGCGGTGTAGAGTTCATCACCATTTCACTCAAAAATAGCCTTGGAACTCAATGGAATGAGCATTCTTGATACTTAGTCATTTGATTACATGGAATGAAGTGATATCACCAATTCACACTTTGGAGGGTGTTGATGTCATCTGAACTTATTTGGATTGCAGATCGATACTTTCATGCTAAGCTGCTACCGAATACACTAAGTATCGAGCGAGGTATAACACTTAGCTCATATTTTAAAAAAAAGACCAACTGTAGAGTGGATTGGAGAATTCTCGTGTGGATCCACTCCAAAATACTCTATATCCCCAATGGATTAGAACTTTATCATACCTTAGAATAATATTTTCCAATTTTTCTAAGGATGTGGCCATTTTGGGCCTATAGGTACCAAATTGGATACCCTTATGGAGTGTTTCATTGGAATAATTATTTGGTCTTGTAGGAACTTTAGGAGCTCTTTCTTCATTATTGCCTTAATTTTGGGATTCATGGACTATTATTTTTGCCAAAAAAATTGGAACCTAGTTCTAACTCAATGGTATGTTCTATGATATTCCTATCATATACCTTTAGATCCTCATAGGACCAAGCATTTATGTCTCTGCATTTGCTATAGAATTTTTTGGATAGACCAATTTCTTCTTTGAAGCACTCCTTACAAAGTAATAAGTTCTTTTCTTCAATGACTTTGAAAAAGTGGTAAGAAGATGCTTTCACCTTGATGTTGGATTTCTTTGCATTATAGCCTAGATTTAACAAGCTCTCTAGAGTGATTAAAACTTTTGACCATTGATTTATTTTTAACTGAATTACTTTATCTTTTATACTGTCCCTATATTCATTTTTATCTCCAGCATGTTGATATTCTATAATGAGAAACTCTATGATTTTCTCATCATTGTTGAATACTTACTAGTGATCATAAATATCAGGGACTACTAGTCTAAATACCACCTCCAACTCCTTTGGTTTATCCCAAGTATTGGAAGAAATATTGAATTTTTCTACCATTGACACTAACGTATTTGCTTCGATGTTTAATATCCTGAGAACTACATTGATATAATTTGTGTTGAACCTTTCTCGCAAGTCCCACATTCAATGCTTATATGACTTTAGGTGTTTTTTCTTAGTGGCACATTGGGAATTAACCTGATTTATGACCAATTTAGAGTCATAAAATACCTTTAGTATTTTGATCCCCATATTTTTGGCCATTCTCAAACTAGAGCACAATGCTTCATCTTTGGCTACATTATTTTTGCAATTAAGCAATGATAGGTGTACAAAATTAGTTTGTACTCATTATGAGTTAATGATTTTTTTGAAGAGGTTGAAAAGTGGGGACACATCAGGGGCCACCATTCTCGTGAATTGAACTTAGATCTTCACTAAGAGATCCCAATGTCTTTTGCTATTGTAGTATCTCTATCAAGACTTATGGATCAATGAATTGAATGTCTAAGCTTACTCCATTTCTAGTTCTTATGTTTTCATAGTATATTACCCATGCTTTGTCTAACCCTTATACATGTTGACTGGTTAGAGCCTAGATGTTAGCTCGTTATTTCAAGATTATATAATTCCCAAGCTTGATTTTCTCAAAGTTGACCTTTAGGTCTTCATCATCCTCAAGCACATCAATGATTATGTCTATCTTGGACATTTGATCATCTTCTAGCAATTTATCATCTATGAAATCCAATAGTTCATTTTAATTTACCACACCATGTTCATCTAGATCATGTAGTAAGTAGTTACATGGAGGTTTATTCTGAATTCAAATCAATTTTCATCACAAGGTACCTTCATGTAGTTGTAGTTCATTGTCAAGTATCCATCCCTGGATAGTTTAGGCATCCATGCTCTAGATAGTAATATGCCAACACATGAGGGAGGTCAATTACTATTACCTATTATACTATCATTAGCTCTAGATATTTTATTAGCATTATAATTATATCCTTCAAAACTCTTATGATATTAACCCTTGTACCATCCACCTGAATTAGATGCCTAGTTGTCTTAGTTTAGGATAACTCCATCTCTTTGTAGACTATCTTTGGCATCATTGTTACAATTGCTCCTAAATAAACTATACAACTTTTTAACAAGAAAATTTCAATTTTTAAAGTCACATAAAATGGTGGTGGTTTTAGCATTTGTTTTATTTTGGATCACTTGTGATATTTTTCGCATTGACTAGAATGTCAAATAGATTTTCTTCTATTATTTTTTGTTATTTGGCCAGACTAGGTTGAACAAGCTTAGGTTTCTTATTATTAGCATAACTTATTTCTTTCTCCTTGAGAGTTTCTTAGAGTAGATGCTACTAACTAGAAACGGCTAATGCTTCCAACATGCTCACTTTGGTGAGAGTCCTTTTCATCTCTTTCATAATGTTGAACTTGAATTCAGCTAAGCTACTCTCATTGTGTGTTGTGGACTTTCTATGTTGTTTAGTAGCCATTGTCCATCCTCAATTACTAAGGGATAAGTATTTAATATGTTGCTCTACTTGTTAGGAACCTTCTCATTAAAATAAACTCATTCACATAAATATTGCATCAAAACTAGAATTTCATGAAAGAACTGAATATTGCAATATAAAATCTAAATACATAATTATAACAATCCCACAAAATAACACTAAATTATAGGTATCTTTGAGAGGGAAACCCCCTTCAATATTTTAATTAATTTGTAAAAATATGCATTCATTTATGGGCCCTTGTCTTTTAAATATATACTTCATGAAACCCTAACCTAATGCTCAAAATTTGGCTTACATGTAAAGTGCCACTCGAGCTAGAATCTTCTACCAAATAGTAGTTACATTCTTGATAATTGTTACATGAAATGGCCCCACTTGTCTAGGCACCTCACTTGCCACATACCATTACAAAGTATTATGAAATAATATTATAAAGTGGTCCCTACATTGGAAAGGGGTCATTACATAATCATATGAGAATTACAAAATTAGTGTTAAGATGGGGTCCTAACAAGTCCTTCTTCTTCAAAAATATTTGTCCTCAAAGCTATATATGATGAAACTAGTGTTGTAGTTATTGGAGAGACTCCCAAGAGGTATCTTCAAGTTGTAGTTTATGCCATTGAACAAGAACCTTAGCAATGACATGGTTTTGTAGAGTGCATGATCTATGGTCCAATAGTTGTTCTAGCTCAAGCAAGATGGAACCCTCTTCATCTAATTATAGTAAAACAAATTGAATTTGTACCTAATTACCAATAACCTTCTTGAGAGAGGAGACATAAAAGACAATATGGAGCTTTGATGTAGATGGGAGGGTAAATTTATAGGTTATTGCACCAATACGTTGTAAGACATGGTAGAATCCACAATATTTGATAACAAGTTTTTGGCATCTACGAAGCTGGAGTGAGGATTGATTATATGGCTACAAGCAAATAAAAACTATATCTCCTACTTCAAAGATGCGCTCAAAATGGTTATTATTAGCTTGTTGGAACATACAGATCTAGGCCAATTCTAGATTCATCTTTAGTTGATAGAGGACCATGATATGTTGGATGAGTGTAGTTTCAAAAACATAGGCCTTGGAGCTTCTTGGAATTTAGAAGGAGGGTGTTGATGGAGGTTGACCATAAACTACCTCAAAAGGGATAACCTTGTTCACAGTGTGATATGAAGTGTTATATCACCATTCGACCAAGGGAAGCCACTTCGACCACTATGTAGGATGTTAAGAGGTAAAGCACTAAAGGTAAGTCTCCAAGTAGATGATAGGTTGAACTCATTTTGAGTTGAGTCCCTTGAAAATTAAATAATTCTTACCAAAAATTACTAGTGAAGGTAGGGTCTCAATCAAACACAATAGATGTGGGCATGCCATGAAAGTGAAAAATGGAATCTATAAAGGTTTTGGATACTACTGAGGTTGTGAAAGGATGGGAGAGGGAACACAAATGAGCATACTTCGTAAGACCATCCACTACCACCAAAATAAATTATTTGCTTCCTAACTTAGGTAACCCTTCAATAAAATCCATGGAAATATATCCATACTTTTTCTATAATAGGCAAGGGCTGAAGAGTTCCAAGGGAATGCACTATTTCTCCTTTCATTCATTGGCATATGTCACACTCTACCGCAAAATTTTGAATGTCCTTCTTCATTCCCTTCAAAAATAAAGTATGCTTAATCCTTTCATAAGTCTTGAGGAACATAGAATAACCCACAATTGGTGAAGCATGCATTTCCTTAAAGATGAGTTCTCGTAGTTGATAAGTTTAGTGAATAACAAGGTAGTTAAGATATCTCAAATCTTATCCATCCCAATTATATCCCAAGCATGAGGTAGGCTCTTTTTGAAGTGTGGCAATCAAATTTTACAATCTAGAATCCTTAAGTATATCCTCTTTGAGAGGATTAATCCATTGAGGTATGGGTGAAGAGATAACACATAAAATACTCTGATACTCAAATTATCAATAGAGGGCATCAACCACAATGTTCTCCTTACCTTTTTTATATGTAATCTCATAATCATAGCCCATTAATTTAGAGACCCACTTTTGTTGTTTAGGGGTGGCGACTCGTTGCTCTAGGAAGTATTTGAGTCTTTGGTGGTCTATTTTGATGGGAAAATGATGCCCAATGAGATAGGGTTGCTAGTGATTAATCTCATGCATAATGGCGAGCATCTCCTTTTCATAAGTTGATTTACCCAAATTTTGACTTGAAAGTGCTTTACTAATGAAGGCCAATGGTCTTACCTCCTACATAAACATGATTCCTATGACATTGTCCAAAGCATCGCTTTCAATTACAAAAGTTTTTGAGAAATCAAGCATGCCTAATATTGGGGTGGTTGTCATAGCATGTTTTAGGTCAAAGAAAGCCTTATCAGTTGGGCCTAACCAAATTAAAGAATTCTTTTTTAATATGGTCATTAAAGGAGTAGCTATTTTGCCATAGTTTTAGACAAATTTAAGGTAATACCCTATGAGTCCCAAAAATTTGTAAAGTCCCTTGAGAGTGTGAGGCTTCAGCAAATATTGAATGACTTGAATATTTTTAGGGTCAACTTTAACTCCATATTTGGTGACAATGTGTCCCAAATACTCTACTTCGATCAACCCAAAAGAAACTTAGACCTCTTAGCATAAATATGATTAAGAGGTAAAGTTGTAGAATCTGATCCAAATAGATGAGGTGCTCCTCCCAAGAGCAACTATAAACTAAAATATCATTCAAGAAAACCAAAATGAATTTGTGAAGGAATGGGTAAAAGATGTTGTTCATGAGGTTCTAAAATGTGGAAGGTGCATTTGTTAAGTTGTAGACACCAAAATCAAGCGCATTAAATACTAATTAATTAATAAAAATTGATTAGTATATTTAATATTAATTAATTAATTAATATTAAATTAAATATCCATTCACCTAAGTATTAATTAATTAATTAAGCAATCAATTAATTAAATTGGTTAATTAATACCTAGGCTACCCATCCACCCCCTCCTTACGAGAACATTACCCCTTTCCATTCCCCTTCCACATCATCTCCACTTCACTCCAATTCCACCTCATATCCCCCATTCTGGTTACACATAATAAAGGATCACCCTTATCCAAAAATGAACTCTAATTCACTACACATGACACATCTCATAGTTGCACCTCCATCCACACATTGGATATTTTAGTATGCACAAGGATTCCAAATTGCACACTCAATTCAGCATTGCACACTCAATTCCAATGTGCACACTCAGTTCAGATTACACATTCAGTTCAGCTTGCACACTTAGTTAAACTTGCACACTTAGTTCAGCTTGCACACTTAGTTCAATGTGCACATCTAGTTCACTATGCATACATGTTTGGTGAAGATTCCAAGGAGCACATCCATTTCAATTTGCATGCACATTTTTGGTGATAACTCTAAGGTGTGCACATCTGGTGATAATTATAAGGTAAGCTTATATTCCTTTGCAAGCATGCATCCTTTGTGATAATATCAATGCAAAGGAAAACTTCTAGTTACACCACTTAACTGGTTGAGTCACCTCATCCATTCCTCCCTAAAATTTCTATAAATGCACCCCTTTTATCCCCATTAAGTATGAGGATGGTATAGGTAAAGAAACATTGTCAAAAATTTGAGTTAATTTTGCATCCAAATGCTTGAATAATCGCATGCAACCATCCTTGTCCTATGCCAGAATTCAATCACAGTATTTTGTAGGCTCGAATCTTGCTTTTGATAGAGATAAGACACAATAGTCTACGATCACTTGACCCTAGATGATATTAGATCATAATCATCTAGACCCAGATGATCGACATCCAACTCATGCACAAATTTCTAAAAGTAGCATGATGTAACACCATAGTAGCAACACTTGTAAGAAAGGTAATATCAGTTCATATTTGCTTTCTATTTATACAATCATGTTTATTTACTGCATTCAGTTTATTCTTTTAAATCTAGGTCTCACTTTGGGAGGCCTAACATATACTACTTGTAGCACCCTAAAATTGGCGTAGTTAAACCCTTAGTAAAAAGATAAAAATTTGAATTTTAACCCCAAAATTTCTCGTTAATCGCTCACCCCATTTTTTCATGCCATTTTTAGGAGTTTTTTTTTACCGTTGGACGATATTGTCGCCGATCAGACGAAATCGTCCCAGATCGGATGAATTTGTCTGGAACAGAACGTCCAGACGATTACGTCCCAAAACTAAATTTTCATAATTAGCTTTTGTTTTAACATCCTCTCCAACTTGGGCAAAAGCGTGTCTATGCAGTTGGAGATTCCTCTGCTGAGGATCTCCCAGATTGGGACGATCCCCAACCTCCTAACCTCCCCCTAATCCTATATAAACTGGGATTTTCTCAGTTTATCCCCTTGGTTGGTTGATCCCATTATTCCCTGATTGATTTTCCTTGCCATTTAGTTTTGTTGTGTTAAGACGTCCTATCCACCATTGTTTGAACTCGTAGTTTTAAGTTTTCATTGTAGGTTTTCACTGTGCTTCATTTGGAGAAAGCTCAGATCGTCACAGGCGATTCCAAATGATTTCGAATGATCCTGTCATAGATCGACGATGATCTCATAGGATTGGAGGCAATATCGACTGCAGTTCATATTGGGGGCAACCAGAGCCCTGAGTTTGCATTTCTCATTTTTTTTTTTTTTTTTTACTATGCATTAGTTTGATTTATTTTCATTCTGCATCCTGGAATTCACCTCATTTAGCGTAAATGCATGATAAAGTTAAAATAAGTTATTAAGACTATGTATTTCTTTAATCTGCTATCTATATTTATCAGTTAGGCATTTATACTATCATTTCTATCATTTTGCATTATTCTAGCAATAGCATTTTCATTTTTTGGTGTCTATTTCTGTGATTGCAGGTTTTTTATGAATTCGTCTGACGAATTCGTCAGATGGACGATGATCTTGTCTGATCTCAGATGATCGACTATGATCTGAGATGATTCTATATAATTATAGATGATCCTATCATATTCAGGATGATCTGGACTCCTACAACCTTCAGAATCTTCATCAGAAATCTGAAATTAGGTGCATTCTTTCTCATTTTGTATAATCTTTACATTTAGGATTCCTTCCTACTTTCTGTATTCATATAAATCAGCATTTATATATAATATAGCTTAGATTCATTCTGACCAACCTATGATTATGAATGATCGAGTATAAAATGAATACACCAAAACCATTCTCAACCTAGGTGTGGAAACTGCCACTCAAAGTTTCCTGGTGAACCCACCATCCGTCGAAAATTCACCCTTATACCCTTCCCCCAAGAGGCGTGACCTTCAAAGGGCCTCTCAATCTGAGGTATTGTCCCATCCTTCTGGCATCCCCCTTTCAGGCACGGATCCTATAGCCTAAAGGTAACGATGCAAAAAATTTGGAGCGATACATTCTGGTGAACCCGACATGAAACTAAAAACCTTCTGAAAACAAACAAAAAATAATAACAATAAAAAAATAAATGCATTATTAAGTAACATCTAGAATCATCAGACAAACAATTAAAGTTGCATATCATATTTAGATGGTAGATTATAATAAAAGACGAGCTATCACCATTAATGTTGAAAATCAATTAGCAGCCATAGATATTATGTCTGTGCTTAGAGTACCTCAAACAAATAGAGTCCAACCTTTATGGGACGAACTTAATAGGAGGTTGGATATTATTTCATCTAGGTCAACCAAACTTAGGCAAATTAAGAGGTTTGTCCTAGATAGAATCCTGGATCCTGATCAGGTAACCTTATATCATGAACTTCAGAGAGCTTGCCATAGGTGGTTAGCTGATAAAAGAGCACTTGTGTCTTCTGAATTGTACGCCTTTGAAGAATATCTTGAGAATGCAGTTGTAGTTCATAATTTTCTATCTTGTATATAGGATCAAGAAGTCGTTCTTACAGATAGAAAAATATGGAACAGAGTTCCTAGAGTTGTGTTATATCGAGAATATTGCCATGAACTTTATTTCTACAAGTCAGAATCTGAGACAGATCATATTACTATAGCACATTTTGTCAAATTTTTGAAAAACCATTTCCAATTTGAAGAGGAGCATTTCATGACTCCTGATGAACTTGATCCCATCAACAATATCCATAAACTATTTATAGAAAACTAAGTTATTCTTTTTATTATTGTTATTCCTTTTGCAACTAGAATGCTATTTGTTATCTTTATAATAATATTATAAAACACAAAAAACAATAAAAACAATATAAAAACGAAAAAAAAATCAAAACATTTCCTTTTTATAGTAGGTATATAATTAAAATATATGCCTCTCAAACTTGTCGCATATATATATATATATATATATATATATATATATATATATATATATATATATATATATATATTTGCTGAAATCTAAGTTTAAGCACAATGCCTAGACTTAGGAATGGAAAACAAACTGAAGAAGAAGAATATTGGTTAGGAAAACCATTAAATAACCCGGATGCCCTTCCTGAAGATCAAATTTTAGAAGGAACCCTAGATCAGCAAGAAGAAGACCTTGCTGTAGGAAATGAACAAGAAGAATCTAATAGAGGAAGGATCCTCATCCCCTAAAATGTCTTCGGGAGGAGCTGCTACTTTTGAAAACATGGAACAATTCTGGAAGTTCCTTAATACTAATATTGGTGTGCTTAATAGAGTAGTCTACATGGACAAGGATTGAATTAGTGAGACTCAAGCAACTCTAGAAGACATATTTCACACACGCACTAATCCCTTGTCCTTTATTGAACAAGAGAGTGATCAAGCTGGACCATCCAATTTGGATATGGCAGCTATAATCCAGAACATGCAACAACAATAGGTTACCCAACCATCTAAAGTGCCTGTTAGCAAGCCTAGGGTCATTCCCACACAAAATAAACCATCATTTACTGCTCTATTTAACCAATCTGTTGAGCAATATACCTCAAATCAGCAAATACCCAAAACAAAACCAAACACCAATTTCCAACAATCTGGAATACAACATAATCCTACTACAAATCCTCTTCATAATACTCTTCCTACCAACGCTTTGCATAATAGCAATATAGCATCTAATCCTTATGTCACACCGTCATACACTCATAAATCCCATGCTTATGTCCCACCAAACCAATATAGTGGACAAACTAGTAATCTTGAAACCATGATGAAATAGTTAGTTTCCCGATCAGATAGATCCCTACCGTCCCTCGTACAATTATCGAGAGATGTGTAGTCAACCTCTAGATCCTATAGTTGTAGCACAACCATATCCTAAACATTTTCCTATGCCTGTCTTGCCCATATATAAAGGAACCGAAGATCCCATAGAGCATATTCATATGTTTAGGATAGCATGTCATGATATATCGCATGATGACTTATTATTGCTAAAAATGTTCCCAAAAAGTTTAGGAGGAATGGCATTAGAGTGGTATTATCAATTACCCACTAATTCTTTGAGGAAATTTGAAGAAACTGTTGAGTCTTTTGTGCATCAATTTAGTGCCTACATGGAAAGGCATGTGACCATTAAAGACTTGTACAACTTAAAACAAGACAAAAATGAATGTTTTGCCAATTTCCTAGCTAGGTGGAGACATTTGATAGGAAAATTGCACTTTGTGTTACCTTATAGGGAGATGTTGGACATCTTTATTAATAATTTACAAGACAAACTATCTTATGAATTGTCAACTGCTACCTTGACCACCTTTGATCAGGTTATAGACTTAGCCCGAAGAGTGGAAGATGCTCTCATCAGGAGATGTCAGCTTAAAAAAAATATGATGAGAAAACATCCAGAAATCAATATAAAAATAAATAAGTTGTGGGTGATGGAGTCACTGGTAGTAGAAATATGCTACTGTTAATGCTACGAAGAAAATGGAGAGGTTTATACTAAAACCTCCCGATAAACCTCCTCAATAATTTACTAGGTTAAATCAACCTTTATCAACCATTCTCCCACAATTATTAGAACGAGGTTGGATTCAATTACCAACTATCCGGGAACCTGATCCAACTATACCTAGATACAAAGTTGATTTACACTGTGACTTCCATAGAGGACCTGGACACACTACCAACTCTTGTAAAAGATTAAAACATAAAATATAGGACCTGATTGATAACAATGAGATGGAGGTGCAAGCCTTTCAACCTAAGAAAAATCCTCCTAATAATACTCAAAAGAACATTCCTCAAAACCAGAATCAAAATGCCAATCAGTCATTGGACATATTTCAACATCCTTTACCAAAGCATGGCAAGGAAGTGACTAATCAAATTGAACATCATAATGTTCCCCCTCCTACCCGATATGTAGGAACTATTAGTGGGCATTTACCTGCTCATGATTTGGAAATATTTGACACAACTTTATTTGTAGTTACAACCAGGCCTCTACATAACATTCAGACACCTGATCTTAGTGATATAGAATATGAGACTAAGAGTGATATGGAAATCACCTCAAATCAATCGAATAGCTCTGAAGATTAATCGAAACCTATTCTTCCTATCACAATTCATATGGTCCCAGAAGAACCATTTCCAAGAAGAGTCACTACTCGACCATCATCTCACCAATTAATTTCTAATGAGCAAGCCATAAATGCTATACCAAGACCCATTCATCATCTGTAGAATAATATTGTGGATACCATCGGAGCTGTTACTAGACAACAGGCTCAAAACTCTCAACATGATCAAATGAAAAATGATGGATCAACTCCATTTGTTTTGAAATTTCCTAATTAATGGAATCAGGCACCTAATGTGCAACCTAAACCTCCTTATAATATTAATGAGCAACTATCAAACATTACAGCTAGAATTTCCCTTTTGGACATTTTAAGATCCTCTCCTACACATAGAGATGAATTAATGCTCACATTAAGCCATATGATGGTACCACAAGACATTCAACCTGAAGCCATGGATAATACTATAATAACTTGTGAAGTTGATTGTATTGACTTCCGAGATAGAGACATACCTCAACATAGTTTACATAAGGATAACCCCTTATATATTATTGCCTTAATTGGAGATGTAGCAGTTAAATGAGTCTTGATTGATAATGGTTCATCTTTAAACATATGCACTTTTGACTTCTACCAAAGATTTGGGTTTAGAAGTGATGAAATGAAAATAATTGATATGATCATAAAAGCCTTCAATGACGAAACACAAGAAACGTGTGGAGTTATTACCATTCCATTGCAGGTTGGTCCGAGAACCTTGGATACGATCGTGTTTATTGTACATTGCCCTGCATCGTACAATATACTCTTGGGTCGCCCTTGGATCAATGCAATGCGAGCCATTCCCTCAACTTTACATCAATGTGTTAAATTCGAATTTAAGAATCAGTTGGTTACCATCCATGGTGATCCTAGACCATTTGATATGTGTGCTTTGGTAGAACCTGTTGGAGTTCAATTTTTCCCTGCTTTTTCATCCACACATCCTAATTCTCATTATTCATCTAAACGTGTGAAAAACACACCCACAATGCCATCTACTCCTTCTACATCAGTTACACCCCTACATACAGCTCAAACATGCTCTAAACAAACTACATTAGGACCTCAAAAAAATCATAATCCCACAACCAAGGCTTCTTGTTTTACTCCTATCACTTCTATACCTATAAAAGACTCATCCATCGACACCTCTACAAAATCTACATCCACCAAAGGCATAGTTTTCGCATCAGAAGATGTAGGAAATGTTCCTTCTACCTCTTATGCTCTTACTGGAGAGCTCTTGCCCGATTTATCTAAAATTATTATATCAGAGCAAACGACTACTGCTATGCAAGATTCCCTTATCTTAAATAATTTGCCACCATCTCCTCATACCTTGGGTCTCCCACAGCCTATGGGAAGTATTTACTAAGTCAGTAGTTGTGCTTTTATTTACAAAGGATATGACTGGGGTAGAATACCCAGAAACATCAAGACTCATTATGATGGATATGCTCGATGTTATTTTACTAATGAATATGTTAAAGCCAAATCTATAATGCTTAAATTGGGATATAAATGGAAAGGTTTGGGACCTTTCCAAAATGGCATGAAAGAACCCTTTGAGGTAGAACCATGACCTGCCCAATGTGGTGTGGGCCTATTTCCTAGTGAAGGTCAGTCCTTCCCATTTGAGGATGATGACCATATCATATGTTACCAAGATTATTTAGACAAACATGATGCTTTACGTTTAATGAATAAGCCACTTACATGTAATATGCTATCTATAGCCTACCCTGAGATGATCGTCGAATCTAACGATGAGTTGGAGGGAGATATCTTCCATGATATCTCCGTTGAGGAATTATTACATCATGAATTTTATTTTGATGGCTCTATACCTAGTATAGCCCAGCTTGAGGCCACGACTCCTCAAGACGAATTATCCAAACTAACCTTGGAAGAATTGCAAGAATTGGGCATTTCACCCGCCCCACCTAATTTTGAGAAAAATCTACACATGGAAGTATAAAATGTCATAAAAATTAAAATTGGAACTGAGGGTAATCCTCACATAATCAACATTGGATCAGAATTGAGTCACAAAAAATAGGATAAATATATTGCATTTCTTAAAGAATATGAAGATTTCTTTGCTTGGACATATGAAGATATGCCAGGATTAGACCCTTCAGTAGTTATGCATCACCTAGTAGTCCATCCGGATGCTAAACCTCGTTAAACGAAACTTAGAAAAATGCATCCTAAAGTGGCCTTACTAGTCAAATGGGAGTTAGAAAAACTCTTAAATGTTATTTTTATACAAGCCATTGATTATGCTGAATGGATATCGAATGTAGTTCCAGTAACTAAGAAAAAAGCTACCAAGGTTAGGGTTTGCACATACTTTTGAGATATTAATGTTGCGTGCCCTAAAGATGATTTCCTCTTCCCAATATGGATCAGATCATTGATTTTACTGCTGGGAGTGGAATGATATCCTTAATAGATGGATTTTATAGTTATAATCAAATTAGGATAGCTCCTGAAGATCAGGCTAAAACAGCCTTTATTACCCCTTGGGGAACCTTTTGTTGGAAAGTGATGCCATTCGGTTTAAAGAATGCAGGTGCAACCTATCAACGAGCCATGACTTACATCTTTCATGATATGATGCATGATATACTACATGATTATGTAGAAATTATAGCTTGTTCTACTGAAGAAGATGACCATTTAGATGATTTGAGAAAAGTATTTAATTGGTTAAGGGAATATCTTATCCGATTGAATCCAGCTAAATGTATATTCGGAGTTAAGTCTAGTAAATTATTAGGGGTTATAGTTTCTTTACATGGCATCAAAATTGACCCTCTCAAGATTGTGGCTATCACTGATATGCCCGCACCCACAAATATATCAGAATCACAAAGTTTACAAGGTAAGCTTCAAGTTATCCTTCGTTTCATCGATAAGCTCGTGGATAAAACCGGACCCTTTCTTAAGCTTCTTAAGAAGGATGTCTTTTTCCATTGGGACTACGAATGTCAGCAAGCATTTGAACTCCTCAAATAATATCTTCTTAACCCACCTGTTCTTTCACCACCTAGACCTGATCACCCATTTATCTTGTATATTTCTGCTTTAGATTTTTCCATAGGAGCTATGTTAGCTCAACTTGATGATGAGAAGAAAGAACGTGCTAATTATTATATCAACAAAACATTAATCAGTTATGAAACTCATTACACAACATTAGAGAAGTTATGTCTAGCAGTCGTATTTTCTACACAAAAATTATGCCATTATATGCTCAGTCAGAAAACCTATGTTATTGTTAAATTCGATCCTTTGCGGTATCTCATGAGTCGACCATACTTATCTGGTCACACAGCAAAGTGGGTTCTTGTCCTAAGCAATTTTGAATTCACATTTATAGGACAAAAATCTATTAAGGGTCAAATCATAGCAGATCAATTAGTTGATGCACCCTTAGAGTCTACCCATCCCCTCATCATTGAGTTTCCTGATGAATGCCTTAAATTAGAGGTAGACCATCCAGAGCAATGGTCCTTATACTTTGACAGAGCCCGATGCATGAGTGGGGCTAGTGTAGGTATTATTTTAATATCTCCACAGAAACATCTTATACCTCTATCCTTTAAATTAACGTTTGCATGTACTAATAACACTGCTAAATATGAGGCTCTAATCCTTGGATTACGAGCTGTCTTGGCACTAAAAATTAAAAATCTATTGGTTTTCAATGATTCTCAACTTGTTATAAATAAAATTAATGATGTTTATCAGACCAAATATGATAAATTGCGTCCATATAAAGCATATGTATTACAATTATTATCTTTATTTGATCAAGTTACCTTGGCAGCTATTCCTCGAACTAACAATCGTGCAGTTGATGCTATGGCTGCAGCTGCATCTCTTTTACCCCTAGAGTTAGAGGATGAATATGCTACCATCATTATTCGTCGACTCTAGGAACCCACTTCAAATAAATCATGCTTAGAACCTTTGGATGTGTTTCTAGTCAACGAAACTACTCCTAAACTTTGGTACATTGATGTATTCAATTTTCTTCAAAATGGGACCTTCCTTGAATGTTTTAACATAAACTAGCACCGGTTATTACGTAGATGAGCAATTCACTTCATCATAATTGGCAATACGTTATGTAGGAGATCTTTCGAAGGTATCCTACTGAGATGTTTGAATCTAGAAGAATCTAGATCAACTTTGAGTGAAGCCCACGATGGATCTTGTGGGGGACATTTTAGTGGTAGCACCATTGCTAAGAAACTCCTTAGGATAGGATATTTTTGGCCTACCATGGAAAATGATGCACATGATTATGTGTGCCATTGTGACAAGTGCCAAAAACATGCTGACCTTGTCCATGCGCCTGCACAAGAGCTACAGGATATTTCATCTCCTTGGCCCTTTTCAAAATGGGGCTTAGACATCATTGGAAAAATCAACCTTGTGTCATCTGATGGACACAAATTCATCATAACCACCACCGAGTACTTCATGAAGTGGGTTGAATCTGTTAGTCTCACAATGACACTGAGAGGGGGGGTGAATCAGTGTAGCTCTTTAAACTTAAATTCATAGCTCTTAAAATATAAATAATGAAACCTTAAAACCAGATAAAGCAAGTATCGCAAGAGAACATCACACAACACAATATTTAACGAGGTTCACCAATGTGGCTACTCTTCAAAAATGACTGCTTGAACTACCATCCAAATCCAGCATTTGCAAAGCACCAACTTTATAATCAATTTACTAGCACCCACTAGAAGGAGCACCAACCCCTTATTTATCTGTACAAACAGAAAGGAGCACCAACCCCTGTTTTACCAGCACCAACTAGAAGGAGCACCAACCCCTGATGCCAAGCTACAACCTAGACTTCAATTTTGAATCTAGAAGTTTACCAAAAAAAATACCTTCGCTTTTACAAGATCCTGACTAGTCTATTGCTTACCCAATCTCTCTCACTGTTCATAGAACAGACACTTCGCACACTTTTGTGATCTACAGCCGCACTGCGCCTTCTGCTTTCTCTACGCAATCACTTCGCACACTCTGCTTTGCTACATTTGACCTTCACGATCGTCTTCTCCCTTTTGTGCACTCTGCTCTCTTAGTGAATTTTGCACTTAGCTTGATTCAACATGACTTGCTCTCTATGCACACCGACCGAACTTCGCACACTTCAACAACACCACAAATCTCCAAACATCCCTCCTTTTATAATAGAATGTTTGAGATGAAAACCCTAATATTAGTCGACTGTAAATCCTAATCTTAGTCGGCTTTCATGACAACTGTAAACCCTAATTTTAGTCGACTGTTCATCGGTCTTTGTTGGCTTCAACTTAACCATGAAAATACATGTCGCAAAATCATGACACTTTTTCTCCTTGCTCTTTCTCTTAGCTTTGGCCCGCGAAAATACATGTCGCGATATCGCGACACTTTCTCTCCTTTCTCTTTGTTTTTCTTAGGCCCGCAAAAATACATGTCACGATATCACGACACTTTTTTCTCTCTCCTCTTTCTCTTTGCTTTGGCCCACGAAAATGCAACATGTCGTGATATCGCGACACTTTTGCCTCTGTATACTTCATCTTTGCTTTTGTCGTGATATCGTGACACTTCTGCCTTCAAAGTCTTCTTCTCTACTTTTGTCATGAAATCATGACATTTCTGCTCCCATACTTAGCTTCTTAGTTTTTGTCGTGAAATCACAACACTTCTGCCTTCGAAGTCTTCTTCTCTGCTTTTGTCGTGAAATCGTGACAGTTATGCTTTTGTAAGCTTCCTCTTTCTTTTGTCATGAAAATGAGACATGTCATGATATCACTGATGCATAGTCATTATACCATCATTAATTCTCAATGAATTTGTCAATCCAGGGCTGTGTACAAGGCTATCTGTGGAAGAAGAGGCAAAATAGCTATAACTTAGGTCAATCTAGAGCAACAAGTCTTATTGGTGAAATCGGTTGTGTGGGGGGTTTTAGGACATTTCTATCTCTAAATTGCATGAATTAAACCTTAATCTAAGTTGCAGAATTGGAAACTAATCATTAACTACAAAAATGAAGTCCTAATTACAATTGCAGAATGAGACCTAATTATGTTGCAGAGATAACAGTTGCAGAATTGAAAGTCTTATTCTAATTGTAGAAAGGAAATCTAATTACTTTTACAGTAATGAAAGTCTAATTCTAACATGGAAATGAAAACTGTCAAGGCTCTGTAACTGAAGGTTGTTAATCTTCTGTGAAAATGCAAGAAATTACAAAAAACAATAAATTTTGGGAATAACAGTCTGAAATAAAGTGGAAGCTTTGCTGAAAGTAAATATTATAGCTAAAACATTAAGCACAAGATTAATCTAAGCATAAATAAACTAAGACTACAAATATTGTCAGTTGTTTACAAGCAATTGAAATAACAAGTTCTACAACTCATTCTGTTGCAGAAAAATCAGAATAAAAATCTGCTGTTAGTCCTCCTCCTAGGTCCTGGAAGTGGCCACCTCCTTGTCCAGAAGAAGGTATGAGTATCTCTCTCTTTCTAGATCTTAATCACACTCATTTACAAGCAATATGAAATAGAACTGGTGACTTTATTGATTAAAGAACATGATTACAATAATTCTACTGAAAACCTGTTACAGGACTGTAACAGTCAAATTCTACCTATTTTTTGCTTTTTTCTAGCTTCCTTACTCTCTCTACACACATTACCTGCTCAACCTAAATGAGAGAAATATTTATAAATGTCCTAAGGTCTAGTTACAAACAAATAATATCTCAAAAGATCTAATCCTACAATGTTGCAACAAATTCTGGTTTTATCCTAAAAGAAGATTAAAACTTGATCTTTCCCTTAATGATGGCTTTGGTCGGCAATGACGGCAAAGACAGATGGAAGATCTTTTCCTTTACCTTTTTCAACCTTTATTTCTCTTTTTTTAGCTTCAAAAATAAGTCAAGTCAAAAAGCACATTATGTTTTCATTCCGAAGATAAGTGGCTTCATTCCGAAGACAATGCAATTCTCATTCCGAAGATCACTCATTCTTAAGATACTACAATTCTCATTTCAAAGATACTGTAATTCTCATTTCGAAGATCCGTTCATTCCAAATATAGTGCATTCTTCATTCTAAAGATCTGCTCATTTCGAAGACATTGTGTTCTCTCATTTCGAAGATATCTGTTCATTTCGAAGATACTTCGGAATGAACAAATGTGTGCTTTTCCAATGATTTCTTCTGCATCTCTCAGGTGGGTTATCTCCTAAGATCAAATTCCAATGGTCTTCATCTCTTTCCACATGTGAATTCCATGCCTTGCTATTTATGGACAGCTGGCTGGAATTTATATGGGAAAGACCAATTTTTACTGCATAGCAATAGTTTGCTTACACTGTTGCCAGATTTAGGTGAAATAAATGCTTGAGACAAATCAAAACATGATTAGTGAAATGCTGCTATTATTCTAAGCATATCCCATTTTAGCAAGTCATAGCAAAAAGAACACAAAACTATGCAAAAAGCTTTAAAAATCAGCATATAATATTCCAAATACATTGATCATGCAAAATGGTTAATATACAGCATATTGAATCAACTTAACTAACATAGCAGATAAAACATAAGATTTTATAGGCAATCTTAGTGTTCAAAACATGTTATGATTGAGGCATTTCCAGGACTCATCATTTTCCCCCCAACTTATATTAATGCATGCCCTCATGCATTCTGTTGGGCTATGGAATCACATATGTCCATGTTTAGATTCCATGACCTGTAGAATAATTTTTTGCCTATATAATACCCTCTGTTTTCTTGAATGTTTCTGAGCCAGTCTTCAAACTTTTCATCAGGTTGGGCATCTTCCTCAAAGTAGAATGGAACTGGAGTAATGATGGTTGGAGGCCTAAACCTAAGACCTATCCAGTTATGTTGCATGATTTCAATCAGCTAGATTACACCTTCTGCTCTTCTTTTGGACCATTCTAAGTTGATGGGGGAGATGGGTTCTCTTTTTTGTAGAGACATGGAAAGTTTAGCCCATCTGTTTCTGCACACTGACAATGTTGGGAAAAAATTATGATCATAGAAATTGTTGAATCTGGCCACACAGTCCCTTAAATTGTTCAAGTACATCCTCTTTACATCATCCCTGTTCATCATTGAGAAGTGTTGTTTGGTGATAACTGGGTGGTTTGGCTGGATTGCTCTGACTAACAACTCAGCCCTTGTTTCAATCTCTTTATTCTGCTTTTTCTCTTGATCCTAGTAAAGCTGATTTTGCAAAGTAGACATGAATGCCCTCAATTGAACATCTCCAATGTAGATTTGTGGATGAAACTCTACTTCTTCCAGAATAAAGAAACTATGTAAAAACAGCTCACATAGGAGATTTTTT
This sequence comes from Wollemia nobilis, assembly GCA_028583015.1. Classification (NCBI taxonomy): domain Eukaryota; kingdom Viridiplantae; phylum Streptophyta; class Pinopsida; order Araucariales; family Araucariaceae; genus Wollemia; species Wollemia nobilis. The sequence continues at coordinate 385,971 of JAQPPZ010001711.1, read as the reverse complement.
TTCTCAAAATGGCTATCAAAATATGCCTCCAGGAAATCTGTAGTTGTGTCCAATTTATATGGGAGGTTTGAACTAATCCTCATGACCTGCCATCTGAGGTATTTTTTCTTCAAAATAAGGCTGTAAAATTTCGTTGGTCGTCTAAATTGGACTAAAAATTCAGCAATTTGACATAATTCAGACACCTTTTCTTTTAATGTTTGGTTTTCTATTTCCTTGGCTTCTAGCTGTTTTGCTTCCATTTTGAATTTTTTAGTTTTAGTGGTAAGCTTCTCATACCTAATCATCCAGCTAGCTATGTCTGCATTGTATTGTTCTAAGGACACAGTATTAGGTGGTCCGACTACGGGTGGAATTCTAGGTAGCAGATCTACCTGAACCCCTTTTTTGCCACTTCCACTGGTTGTTCATCTATCAATAACTCTACTTGCACCCCCTTATGTGCTATTTCTATTGGGTTGTCATCAGATAGTAATTCTACTTGCACCCCCTTATCTGCTGAAAGTATAACAGTTTGAAATACAGGGACCTCAATAGGAGTACTTACTTGAACATTTTCTTGCTGTTGGGACTGTTCCTGTGTTGGTGGCTCATCTCCAACATCCTCTGCTATGCTCTTTACCATTTCTGAAGCATCTTTAGAAAAAGAAGGCAATGCTTCGGAATGAGAGTTGGTGCTTCGAATGAAAAAGCACTTCTTTGCGAATGAAAGGGTGCTACAGAATGAACACCCATGTTTATCTCAATAGAGTCATCTCGCCCTTGATAGACCCGTAAGCAATTGAGCCAAATTGTCTTCATCAATGGATACAGTTGGTCATTTTTCAGACTGTGACAACATTCTTCTTAATGCTGCCACTTCCTACTGTAACTCTGTAATTTTTCTTTCTTGTATCTCAATGATGCTTTCTTTCTCCTCAATCCACTTGGTTTGTGTTCTGACAACACTTCTTGCTGCCCTCAGCTGCTCTACGATGTCTTCCACTTCTATTTTTGCCTCAGAATATGATGCAGACAGATCAACTGCAGTTGGATGTTCAACCATTATCTCTTCTTCTGCAACAATTTGCTCTTGTTCAATAGGTTCTATGAAACTGCTTATAATTTTATCCACCATATCTGTAGCCTGTTGAACTGTAGCCTCTTCCAAATTATCCTGCCTAGTTTCTACCTCAGCTATCTGTTCAGGGAATTCTAGAAAGTTTTCAGAGGCTGGTTGTATTTCTATGACATCTAGGCTGCTTTGTCCTTCTTCTTCCTCCATAACCTGTTCTGTTATTTCTTTCAAATGGATTCTGGTGGACCTCCTAGTTCCAGATGCAAACTTCTTTTTTGTCTTTTTGCTTGTGAAGTTGAAGGTTTTAGAGCAAGGTGTTCTGCTACTGTTGTTGGGTGTGTTTCTGTTTCTATAACAGCTTCTGTAGCACCTTCTACAGTTTCCTCTACAGCATCTTCTGCAACATTTTTTGCAACAGTTGTTTCTTCTTCTGCAGCAACATCAGTAGTATCTGGTTCTTCTTCCTCATCCTCATCCCTAAAAATGACATCGTTTAGGGTAGAGTAAAATCTATCAAAACTCTTAGGGTTTCCTCTAAAATGGTGTTGGCAAACTAGTTTGATGAGGCCATGATGGCGAAGGCTTCCTTTACCCTCCTGATATCTCTTTGCCATGTTTTTTAATTCTTGATACAGATATAGGGGAAGATTTACCCTAACTTTTGGTTGTTGCTCACCATGTCTAAGATGGTTCAAAATTCGTAGATGATGCCCTGACAACAGCACATACTGCCCTTCATAGGTTAGGAATTTTATTATCTAGGTGGCTACTTCATCCCAGGGTTCCTGCAGGCTGGCCCTTTTTAACCCTTTGCATGTGTTGTTATGGGTTAAGTACTCTGGCTCTCTATCATTTTCTTCTACAAACTGATTAACTACATTTGCCAATGTATTCTTGCCAGATCTAGAAATTGAAATCCCTTCTAATGGCAGCTCAGTAATCTGACTTAAAATTTCAGGGGTTACCTCAATAGTCATGTCGTTAACATGTGCTCGATTATTTCTAAATGTATGGGCGAACATGCCAGCCAAATCTTCAGAAGACCCATTAAACTTATCCAGAAATGGCATAAACCCTCCATCTTCAAAAATTTGTAGGACTGTCGAATTTTCTTGGAGGTAGGTGGTATCTGCAGGTTCCGTTCTGATCTTTCGCCCCATATTTTCTGTTTAAAAACCGTTCACTGCTGCTGCTATTCCTCTGCTAGATCTCTGGTTTTTTTATGTTGCAGATTTGCAGGGTTTAGTTCGAAATCTTCGCTTGCCCTATTTCTCGTCTTCTTCTTCGGAATGACCCGTAACCTGAGCACTATACTTTGCAAACATGTCTTCGAAAAGAAAGGTGGCACACATTTCTACTATTGAACCGAACACCTATCCATTAATGATTGCGTGGACGTCCTTGCCGTCAGATCCACCTCATTTGGTTTTAATTTTTCTGTTCAGTCCGTAGATTCTCACGTGCAAAATAAACCATATCCTTGCTGACACGTGTTCCTTTTTATCGTATGCAGCTAAAAGAATTTGATTTTGTCATACCTTGTCTTTTTGGATGCCATGTGGAAATGCTCTTTCCGAAGATTATAATTTAATTTCAAAAACTTCATTCCGAAGATTATAATTTCATTTCGAAGACAGGCCTTCATTCCGAAGACAAGTCTTCTTTGCAAATTTAAATCTTCATCCCGAAGATTAATCCTCATTCCGAAGATCAATCCTCATTTCGAATATCAGGTTGTATTACGAAGGTAAATCATCATTCCGAAGACAGATCTTCATTCCGAAGACAGATCTTCATTCCGAAGACAGATCCTCATTCTAAAGATGATGCAACAAGTCATCATTCCGAAGACAAAGTTTCGTTTTGAAGACAAATTGTCATTCGAAAGACAAAGTTTCTTTCTGAAGACAAAGTGCAACATTCATTTTGTTTTCATTTCGAAGACAATTTCAATCCGAAGATAATACAGCAGGCACTATTTTTGGCATTCTTGTTTCGAAGATTAGGCATAAATCAATATTTTCATTCTCAAAACATGTTTTAAGTATGCCAACTCTTATGAATACCTTTTATGCTAATGGTTAATTGTCATATACTATATACCAATCATTTTACAATGAAGAAATGTAAGAAATATATACCTGATAAAAATAGTTAATGCCAATTTTAAATAATGACTACCTTTGTTGATGTTCTGCTGAGATTTTCTGCAACATTTCAAAACAAGTGCACTTGGTGAATTTGTACAATGATGGTTTAGAAATTTCTCAAGGTTATGCATGCCAGAAAACTAGTTTTCATGCACACCAACCCAGTAGTGCCTTAGAAAAGGTTTTCACTGCTGAGTTATTCATTTTTCTCTCTTTTTTCTTGATTTTCCCTTTCTTTTTTTTTTTTACGTCTCCTTTTCTCTCTCTTTTTTTTCTTTTTTTTCTTTTTTTTTTCTTGATTCTGACTATGCCCATGAAGGAATTTCACGATTTCCCCTGAAACCATGCCCATGAAGGAATTCATACTCAGAATTTATTCATCTTTTTGTTTTCTATTTTTTTTTTTTTTTTTTTTTTTTTTTGCTTTTTCTTGAAATCCATGATCATGATGATTGTTTTGAAGTGGAAGAGGGAATCTCTTCCATCTGTTGTGTATCCAAACTATCAAGTTGCTGCAAGAATTCATCTTTAGTCAGAGGTATATGGTACACTTTGAGGCGATGTCCACTTACTACCAACTTCCTTTATGACCCATCAATAGGAGATAGACGAGCTGCTCCATTGTCAAATACCTCTTCAATCTAGTAAGGTCCCAACCATCTAGTTCTCAATTTTCCAAGGAAGTCCTCATAACGAGAATCAAATAGTAAAGCCCAATATCTTTGTTGAAGTTTCCTCTGTTGAATGTGACTGTCATGCCATGACTTCCTCTGCTCCTGAATTATCTCAGTTTGGTGCAGAGCATCCAATCTAAGTTCATCCAATGCATTCAGCTGCAGAATCCTGTCTGTCTGTGCCTGCGACAATTCAATTCCAATTTCCAATGCTGTGCGCAATGTTAGTAGCTCTAATTCAATAGGTAAGAAGAGATTTTTTTCAAATACTAGTTCATAAGGTATGAATTCTTTGTAGTCCCAAGCAAAAGCATAAACATGCTTCTGCAAGATAGCTATCAATTTTTCTTCCTCTTCCCTAGTAAGCTGGCTATAAATGTTCAAAAATTTGCCTGGCTGGACTTCTATTTGTTTTGTATTTAGAAGGACTGAATTCACTCCTTCATACCTGGTGATTAGGGGATTAAGAGGACATTGCTGAGATGGGGGAAAAGAAGTAATTTTTGTTTTATTGTTGCTTGAGGGAAGCATATCTTGTATGGAACAGTGAGAAAAAAAATCAGATGATGGTGCCATCCATGTGGTAGTGAAACAGAGTTTCCTTGTGATAGTACAAATGGTTCATCTTCAGATTTTTGATTCTCCTCATTACTTAACAACTGTTGGATATTTTTTACTTCCCCTTCTAAACCTTGTTCATGTAGAACATTCATCAGGATTGTTTCATTTTCTAAATTTTTTGTGTCACTGAGGTCTTCTGTGTGTTCTCTTACTACTAAGGTAGCTAGTGTAGAAATTACCTCTTCTGGTTCTTCATCTGAGTCAGAAAACCATAACTGACCTGAAAATTTGCTAGATGGTTTTGCAGGAGGATATAAAAAAATCTATTTCAGATCAAAACCATTTGAAATAGTCATATTTCCAGATCTGCAGTCTATGAAGGCTGCTACAGTTGCAAGACAAGGTCTTCTCAAAATGATGGGATATCCATGTGCTGAATTTCTTGGCTCTAAAACCAAAAAATCTATAGGGAATTCCCAAGAAGAAACTTCTATAGGGACATCTTCAATGATACCTTCAGGTTTTGCAATTGACCTATCAGCCATTTCTAAAACCGTAAATGTGGGGCTGAGATGTTTGAGCTGTAATTGTTTCATTGTATCTTTGGTCATGACGTTTATTGCAGCTCCTAGATCTACTAAAACATTTGATATTGGTACTGAACCTATGGTAACTGTGATAACTGGAATTCTTGGGTCACTATACTTTGGAGGTACTAGTTTTCCAGATAAGAGATCAGTTATCTTTCCTTCAACCTACACAGTCTTGGGAAATGCTTTCTTCTTTCTTCCTATTCTTTTAATGCACAAATTTTGGACAATACTGTTAATCTCTGGTATTTCCTTAATGGCTTGCAATAAGGGCAATGATATAGTTAAATTTTTGAGTTCTTTGACCAGTTTTGACTCAGAATTTTTTGGTATTGCATTGAATCTTTCAGGATATGGAATTATCCTTGGTAATTGTTCTGCTTGTGGTTCTATTTTTGTCTCTTTCTCTATTGTTGGTTGGATTTTCTCTGGTTCCAATTTTTCTTCTGTCTCCATTGTTGGTTGGATTCTCTCTGGTTTTGATGATTCTTGCTCTTCATTTTCTTTGATTTCATTTGAAACTAGTTCAGGTACAACTTTTCCTGAACGAAGTTGGATGTTACTACAATCAAGAACATTAATTTCAACATTTTCTTCAGCTTCAGCCACATAGACAGGAGGTGTTTGTCTCATGTTGTTTGTATTAGTGACTGGTTGAGGTTGTTTCACTTGTTGTGTTTGCTATTGTTTTTCTTGAAAATTTTGATTAGGTGCAGGCAAAAAATGCTGAGTTTGACCTTGATTCCTTTGTTGCCTTGGATAGGACTGGTATTGCTGACTCCACTGTGGTTGGTTTTGCATCCAATGTGGATTAGTCTAATTTTGATTCCAAGATGGATTGTTTTGATTCCAAGATGGGTTGTTTTGATTCCATGAGAGGTTGTTTTGATTCTGATTCCAGGCTGGGTTACTCCAATTTGCTTGTGGCCATTCTTGGGAATTTTTCCATTGAGGATAATTCCAAGGATGTTGGGGTGGTTCTGATTGTCCCCAAGGCATAGTACCAGGATTATGCCCCCAATTTGTAGGAAAACGATGGGGATTTTGATATTGAGAGAAATTTCCCCCTTGTTTTGGTCCAATATAGTTGAGTTCCTCAGTCTAGTTTTCTAACACAATTTTGAGTTGTGGTAGCAGGTGGCATTGATCAGTTGAATGCCTTTTTGAATAGATACTAAAAATGGCTAAGATAGATGTTTTATTCAAAGGGCATTCCTGCAAAGCATGTTTATTTCTACATCTTGGGCAATAAATTGCCAAAGGTTCTATGTTTTTTGCTTTTGCAGACATTTCCCCCAAAGTAGTGTTTAGGTGCACTAGAATATCAGTTTTGAAATTTGCAAGTTCCTCTATCAGGTCCTTCACATCAGTGCCATTTGTGTGGCCTTTTCTTCTTCTCTGCTTAGTGTGAGAGTAATTCCTACAGAGATCCACAATTTTATCATTACTGAGAGTGGTTACATCCCCTTTTCCCATCAAATCCAGAACTTCTCTGGATTCATCTTGCAATCCTCTCAAAAAGATGGTTTTACATAATTTTGGTTCTACAAGTCCACATCTCCTTTGAACAAAGGAGAACCTATCAAGATTATCTTCCAATGTCTCATCATCTTCTCGCTTGATTCTGAATAACTCATCTTTTCTATTCCTTACATGGCAATATTCCTGATATTTGTCTAAAAAGACAGTTTCCATTTGATCCTAGGTTCTTATGGAATTAGGCTCTAATCTCATGAACCAGCGTAATGTTGAATCCTTGAGTGTTGAGGGAAAAACCTTAAGTTTCTGATTGTCATTTATATAATCATAGGTCTGACACACTACCTTGAATTCAAACAAAAATTGATTAGGATCTTTAGATACAACACCTCGAAAGGTTGGAAGTACTGAAGGTGAAATGGTTTTCATTGGAGAGTTTTGTGTTGGATTCATACGGATAGGATATTCAAATATTCTGGAAGGTTGGAGCATATCCTGATCATCTCCTTCATTATGGACATAGTCATGTTGGCCATCTATATTGCCTCCTTCTGCCATAGTTTCCTGTTTGTTGGGAGAAGTTAAAGCTTCCCAAATTGTTCTCTCAAGAGGTCCAAGCCTCTCTGTTGATGATGAGTCTGATGAATTATCTTTCTTAAGATATTCTGATGATGATAAAATTGGTGATTTTTTTTTTCTCAAAATGTTCTAATGATGGTGAGACTGGTGATTTTTCTATCAATATTTCTGGTAGTTCAAACACAGGTGATTCACCCCTTAGGCGTGAAGATCTCCTTAATGGAACAAGCCAGGGATCCTTTGGGGTAGTTCTACCTTTTTCATCCCTAGACTTACTCATTCATTTTTACTCTTAAATGACATAAATTAAGTCAATAGTTGTTATCTTCCTTAGCTGTTGTATTCAAATTTTAACCTGAATTTTCACAGCTTAGTCTGATTACAGCTATTGGACTGTTTATTTTCTTCTGGCAACAATATTCCTTGGCAACGGCACCAAAATTATGTATAGTCATTATACCATCATTAATTCTCAATGAATTTGTCAATCCAGGGCTGTGTACAAGGCTATCTACGAAAGAAGAGGCAAAATAGCTATAACTTAGGTCAATCTAGAGCAACAGGTCTTATTGGTGAAACCGATTGTGTGGGGGGTTTTAGGACATTCCTATCTCTAAATTGCATGAATTAAACCTTAATCTAAGTTGTAGAATTGGAAACTAATTTCCCTTTTTCCAGCTTCAAAAATCGGTCAACAAGTCAAAAAGCACATTTTGTTTTCATTCCGAAGATAAGTGGCTTCATTCCGAAGACAATGCAATTCTCATTTCGAAGATCGCTCATTTTGAAGATACTGCAATTCTCATTTCGAAGATACTACAATTCTCATTTCGAAGATCCGCTCATTTCAAAGATAGTGCATTCTTCATTCTGAAGATCCGCTCATTTCGAAAACGCTGTGTTCTCTCGTTCTGAAGATATCTGTTCATTCCAAAGATACTTCAAAATGAACAAATGTGTGCTTTTCCAATGATTTCTTCTACATCTCTCAGGTGGGTTATCTCCTAAGATCAAATTCCAATGGTCTTCATCTCTTTCCACATGTGAATTCCATGCCTTGCTATTTATGGACAGCTAGTTGGAATTTATATGGGAAAGACAAGTTTTTGTTGCACAGCAACAGTTTGTTTGCACTGTTTCCAGATTTAGGTGAAATAAATGCTTGAGACAAATCAAAACATGATTAGTGAAATGCTGTTATTATTCTAAGCATATACCATTTTAGCAAGTCATAGCAAAAAGAACACAAAACTATGCAAAAAGCTGTAAAAATCAACATATAATATTCCAAATACATTGATCATGCAAAATGGTTAATATACAGCATATTGAATCAACTTAACTAACATATCAGATAAAACATAAGAGTTTATAGGCAATTTTAGTGTTCAAAACATGTTATGATTGAGGCATTTTCAAGCCTCATCAATCGCGACACTTTTTCTTTCTCTTCCTTCTTGCCCTTTCCGAGTCGCGAAAATGCGACATGTCACGAAATCGTGACACTTTTTCTTTCTCTTCCTTCCTGCACTTTCCGAGTCACGAAAATGCGACATGTCACGAAATCGTGACACTTTTTCTTTCTCTTCCTTCCTACGCTTTTCGAGTCACGAAAATGCGACATGTCACAAAATCGTGACACTTTTTCTTTCTCTTCCTTCTTGCGCTTTCGAGTCACGAAAATGCGACATGTCACGAAATCGTGACACTTTTTCTTTCTCTTCCTTCCTACGCTTTCTAAGTCGCAAAAATGCGACATGTCGCGAAATCGTGACACTTTTCCAACTTACTTTCTCTCTCCTATTTTAGTCACGAAAATGCGACATGTCGCGAAATCGTGACACTTTTCCAACTTACTTTCTCTCTCCTATTTTAGTCGCGAAAATGCGACATGTCACGAAATCGCGACACTTTTTCCACTTGTTCTCTTTCTTCCAACATGTCACGAAATCGCGACACTTTTTCTTGCTTTCTCTTTTTCTTCCAACATGTCGCGAAATCGCGACAGTTTTTCCACTTGCTTTTTCTCTCTCTTCCAACATGTCGCGAAATCGCGATAGTTTTTCTTGCTTTTTCTCTCTCTTCCAACATGTCACGAAATCGTGACAGTTTTTCTGCTTTTTCTCTCTCTTCCAACATGTCGCGAAATCATGACAGTTTTTCTTGCCTACTGTATATGTCGCGATATCGCGACACTTTTCTTACTTGTCTTTTTCTTTGATCTTTTGCATATGGGCCACTTCGGTCTTCTTGGAAAATCACTGTACATACTCTAAGTAACCTTTGAACTCCTGTCTTCTCGCATATGAATAGCTTTTGAACTTCCTGTCCACTGCATCAACAGATCTATCTGATCGTGTTGACAACAATGACAATATCGTTGTTGCACCTTGCTCAACAATCTCCCCCTTTGGAATTGTTGGCAACACATGTGCAATTTCCTGTAACTCTTCTCCCCCTTTGACAATAATACCAAAGGGCTACTGTAGACTCCCCCGAGTCCATGCACAACATTCTCAAGCACAATTTATTACACTTAGCAAAAATCATGAACATGAGCAAAAAGATAATCAAATACTTAAATGCTCCCCCTGAGAATGTGATCCCTGTAGCTAGTCAATTCTTGGGAAGTGTGACCACTCCCAATTTATTGTGAAGGTACTCAAAAACTTCCTTGGGCAATGGTTTTGTGAAGATATCTGCTACTTGCTCTGTAGTTGGAACAAAATCCAACTTAACCTCACCTTCTGCAACTTTCTCCTTCAAAAAGTGATACCTGATAGCAATGTGTTTTGTGCGTGAATGCATAACTGGATTCTTGGAGATGTTAATGGCACTGGTGTTATCACACTTAACTGATATTGGCTCACTGAAGCTAATACCAAGATCTTTCAGGGTTTGTTTCATCCATAATACCTACGTACAACATGTTGTCGCTGCAATATATTCTGCCTCTATTGTCGATAAAGAAACTGACTCTTGTTTCTTACTGTGCCATGCGACCAATCTGTCTCCAAGATAGAATGCACCTCCACTGGTACTCTTTCTGTCATCTACACATCCTGCCCAATCTGCATCTGAATACGAAATAAGGGTGAAGTCTTTACCTTTTGGATACCATAACCCATACTCCATAGTACCCTTGAGGTACCGAAGAATCCTCTTCATTGTTGTCACATGAGTCTCCTTGGGATTAGCCTAAAATCGTGCTACCATGCATACCGCCTACAAAATATCTCGGTCCGGTAGTCGTCAGTGCACAAGAGGCTTCCAATCATAGATCGGTACATGGTTTGATCAACAGGTGGAGATTTGTCATCCTTGCTCAACTTGCAACCTGTCGTCATGGGAGTGCTAACTGGCTTACAATCCTCCATTGTGAACTTTTTTAACATCTCTTTTACATATTTAACTTGAGAAATAAATATGCCCTTCTTACTTTGATTAACTTGCAACCCGAGGAAATATGAAAGTTCACCAATCATTGACATTTCAAATTCTTTCTGCATCTTATTTGCTAAATCTTTACATGACTCATCTTTGCTACTGCCAAATATGATATCATCTACGTATACAACAAGAACAATAAGATGCCCATTTTCTATTTTGACATACAAATTACTATCCACCATACCTTTCTTAAACCTTTGTTGAGTGAGATAGTTGTCTAGCCTTGCATACCATGCTCGGGGTGCCTGTTTTAAGCCATATAATGCTTTCTTCAACTTGCAAACCAAGTTTGGATCATCACCAAGTTGGAAACCATCTCGGTTGCTCAATATAAACCTCTTCTTCAAGTTTCCCATTCAAAAATGCTGATTTCACATCCATTTGATAAACTTTGAAATTCTTGTAGACTCGCTAAAGCCAGAAACATTCTAATTGCCTCTAGTCTAGCTACTGGTGCAAAAGTTTCCTCAAAGTCAATGCCTTCAACTTGTGCATAACCCTTACATACCAATCTTGCTTTATTTCTGACTACCTGTCCGTCTTCATTCAATTTGTTTCAAAAAATCCATTTAGTCCCGATTATATTTTTATTTGCAGTGTCTAGGTACTAACTCCCAAGTTTCATTTTTCTTGATCTGATCTAATTCTTCATTTATTGCCTTCATCCAACTTTCATCTTTGCTTGCATCATGAACATTTTTGGGCTCAATGTTGGATAATAGAGAGTAGTTACTTACTACTCTTCTTCTTGTCTCGAACACCAACTTTGGGGTCTCCAATTATTTGCTCTCTAGGATGATTTTTCTGCCAACTGCTCTGTTTTGAATTTCTTATTTTCTTCCACTTCGAATCACAACTTAAATCATCTCGAGTCAATTTTTTGTATCTTTTCCATTTCGTTTTCCTCATCTCCTTCAATAACCTCTTCATAAATTGGGTAGTTCGTTTCATAGCTAATTACTCGTTCTCTACCTTCATCAAATTTAACATCGACACTGTCCACAATTTTCTTTAGCCTCTTGTTGTAGCATTTGTAAGCTTTGCTTTTTGATGAATAACCAACAAAAATACCTTCATCTGCTCTATCTTCAAACTTACCAAGATTATCTTCAGTTCTTTTGATATAGCACTTGCTGCCAAAAACTTTGAGGTATTTTGTTGTTGCCCTTTTACCGAACCATAATTCATAAGGAGTTTTGCTTTCATGTGTTCTCAACATGTACCTATTTTGGATATACACCGCAGTATGGACTGCTTCTTTCCAAAATCTGTCTGCTACTCTGCTTTCAACCAACATAGTCCGTGCCATTTCTTGCACTGTCCTGTTCTTTCTTTCTACCACTCCATTTTTCTGAGGTGTCCTGGCTGCTGAGAACTGTCTCCTAATACCGTATTTTTCATAGTACTCTACAAACTCCTCTGAAATGAATTCTCCTCCTCTATCTGATCTTAAACATTTGATCCTCTTTCTTGTTTCATTCTCAACCTGGTTTTTGAAAATCTTGAACATATCAAAAGCTTCTGATTTATGCTTCAAGAAAAATATCCATGTCATTCTGGAATAGTCATCAATGCACAACATAAAATATTTGTCACCATTTATGCTTTGTGTTCTCATGGGTCCACATAAATCAGTGTGTATTAGTTCCAAAGGTTTGCTTGTGTAGTATTCTTTTGTTTTGAATGTGACTCTAGTTTGTTTCCCCTTTTGGCATGAAGCACAAATGTTGTTTGCAGGTGTTTGTCGATGGTGGGAATATCTCTCACCGCTTCTTTTGAGGTGATTTTTACTAGATTATCAAAACTGATATGACCGAGTCTCTTGTGCCACAACCAATTTTCTTCTTCCTGTCCAATAAAACAAGCTCCTTCTGAAGTCTCTCGAGAGTGTGTACAGGTTTCCAGATGTCCTTGATCCAGTTGCTATCAATTTTCCACTGTTTGTTTTTCCGACTTCACAACCCCGCTTCATAAAAACTACTTCATGACCTTTATCACAAATCTGACTTACGCTCAACAAGTTATGTTTCAAACCATCCACAAACAAGACTTCTTCTGACTTAATTTTTCCATCACTAATTTTAACTGAACCTTTGCCAACTATCTTAGCTCCATCATTATTTCCAAATTTTACTGAACCACCTTCATATTTCTGTAACTTCTCAAATTTTTGTTTGTTACCTGTCATATGACTGGAGCATCCACTATCAAGTATCCATGGTACATATTTATTCTATGCTTTAAATGTTGTTTGTACGATTAAGGATTCCTTTTCTTCCTTAAGTCGCTCCTTTTCTTTCCACTCCATTTTGATAGTAGTTTTGGGCTCTTGTTTTGCCTTTCCCTTATCAATAGCTTGTGCATGTTTTACAGGAAGTTTTCTATTTTGTCTCATCCTATTTGGTTGAAATTTTCTTCCCTGAAACTGATTTGATGCAAATGTACTTCTACAGTTTCTTGCAATGTGCCCAAAATTATGACAGTTATAACATTCTACTGTATAATTCATCAGAGGAGAAAAAGCATTTCTACTAGTGAAATTCCTTGGTCTTACATTATATTTGCAGTCCGAGATTTTATGTCCATAGCCATTGCATTTAAAATAGAAACCAGAAAAGGGATAATTGAACCTGGGTGATGGTCTTTGCCATGTTGTCGTAGGAGCCATAGGTCTTCTTCTTCTTTGATGTGTGACATTGGTGAATCCATCATTGTCAATTCTCCTTTCGTGCCTGGCATTATTGCTTTCTTTTGCATGAGACATTTTTCCTTGATCAACTCTGTTTCTTATCTTCATTCTTTATGGATTCTACATTTCTGGCCTTTGATCCACTTGATGATTCTCCTTCGATGAAACCTAGACCAAATTTGATGCCTGTAGGCCTTTGGTCATTTATGATCTTATCCAACTTCATAGAACTTTCTTCACGTTTGTGATAACAACTAATTTTCTTATTCATCTCTTCTAGTTGCATTCTTAAACCAACAATCTCTTCTTCTAGCTTGCTGCAATAATCTATTTTCATGGTTATTTGCACTTCGAGATCTTCAAAGATTTTCTTGGATTCTTCTATCTGTACTTTCAAACTGGTTATGATTCCATTTGCATCCTCAAGCTTTCTTGAAAGTTTCTTATTCTTTTTCTTTTCTATCTCCCACTCTTCAAGTGCAGAGATCAACTCACCTTCTAGATCTACTTCAGCCTCAAGGTTTTCACCACATACTTCAGAGTTCACTCCTTCCCTTTTCTGATTTTACTTCTTCAAATGCCATGAAAAGAGCTTCACCTTTTTCTTCTTCAGACTCTTCATCGGAGTTGTCTTCTGATGAACTGACATTCTTGGAGATGAAACTTTTCTTCTTGAAGTTGCCTTTTCTGAAATTCATTTTCTTCTTCTAGTCACTTCTTTCATGGTGTGATCCTTCATCATTTTTGTTCTTCTCTTTAAGTGGACATTTAGTCGCAAAATGCCCAATGCCTCCATAGTTGAAACATTTAAATGGTAGCTTCCTCTCGTATTTTCCTTTTCCCTTTTTTAGTTTTCTAACAAAGTTTGCTTCCATTTCATCTGATGTCTCTTCTTCCTCGGACTCTTGTTTTGTGTTTTTATTTTTAAGGGCTTTAAAAGCCGCTTCTCTGTCTGTGGGTTTAGATCTTCCTATCCTCATCTCATATGCAGTTAAAGAACCATACATCTCATCTATACTAAAATAATTTAGATTTTTAGCTTCTTCTATCGTTGAGACTTTGGAATCAAACCTTTGAGGAAGAGATCTTAGTACCTTTTTCATGATGGTAGAGTCTCCAATATCCTCGTCGAGTCCTCTGATCGCATTAATGATTCCATTAACTCTCAGCATATATGCCTCAATGTTTTCATCATCGTTCATTTTCAATGCTTTGAACTGAGCTCGATGTGTCTGTAATTTGGCCTCCTTGATCTTATCGTCTCCTTCATGAATACTCCTCAGTTTGTCCCATATCTCTTTTGTCGTATTATAGCTCATGATCTTTACTAGTTCACTGTTCGCTAATCCGCACATGATAGCATTTTTTGCTTTTGAGTTATTTTCAAATAGTTTCTTTTCGTCAGCTTCTTTTGGAGGAGTGATGGGTATTGTGTATCCACTAACTACTGAATCCCAGATGTCATAACCCAAAGCATAGAGATATGTCTGCATCCTGATTCTCCAGAATGCGTAATTAGATCCATCAAACAATGGTGCTTTGTTTGATGAGAAACCTTCACCACCTGCCATTGTGTTACTTCCAAGATCACCCTAGCCGGTTAAGCTTGTATAGGAACTTAGCTCTGATACCAATTGTTAGTCTTACAATGACACTGAGAGGGGGGGTGAATCAGTGTAGCTCTTTAAACTTAAATTCATAGCTCTTAAAATAGAAATAATGAAACCTTAAAACCAGATAAAGCAAGTATCACAAGAGAACATCACACAACACAAGATTTAATGAGGTTCACCAATGTGGCTACTCCTCAAAAATGACTGCTTGGACTACCATCCAAATCCAGCCTTTGCAAAGCAACAACTTTACAATCAATTTACCAAAACCCACTGGAAGGAGCACCAACCCCTTATTTATCTGCACCAATAGAAAGGAGCACCAACCCCTGATTTACTAGACCACTGGAAGGAGCACCAACCCTTGATGCCAAGATACAACTTGGACTTCAATTTTGAATTTAGAAGTTTACAAGAATACCTTTCTTTTACAAGACCCGATGGTCTCTCTCATTTATCTCTTCTGCTTTCTCTATGCAATCACTTCGCACACTCTGCTTCGCTACAGTCGACCTTCATGATCGTCTTCTCCCTTTTGTGCACTCTGCTCTCTTTGCGAATTTTGCACTTAGCTTGATTCGATACGACTTGCTCTCTACGCACTATGACCGAACTTCGCACACTTCAACACCCTCAAATCTCCAAACAACCCTCCTTTTATAACAGAATTTTTGAGATGAAAACCCTAATCTTAGTCGACTGTAAATCCTAATCTTAGTCGGCTTTCATGACAACTGTAAACCCTAATTTTAGTCGACTGTTCATCGGTCTTCGTCGGCTTCAACTTAACCGTGAAAATACAACATGTCGCGATATCATGACACTTTTTCTCCTTGCTCTTTCTCTTTAGCTTTGGCCCATAAAATACAACATGTCACGATATCGCGACACTATTTTCTCTCTTCTCTTTCTCTTTGCTTTGGCCCACGAAAATACAACATGTCGCGATATCGTGACACTATTTTCTCTCTCCTCTTTCTCTTTGCTTTGGCCCGAAAAATACAAATGTCGCGATATCGTGACACTTTCCCTCCTATACTTCTCTTTGCTTTCAAACACATGTCGTGATATCGCGACACTTTGCCTTCGTCTTCCTCTTTTGTCATGAAATCGTGACACTTCTTTCACTTACTTCTTCTGCTTTTGTCGTGAAAATCGTGACACTTCTGCCTTTAAAGTCTTCTTCTCTGTTTTGTCATGAAATCATGACACTTCGCTTTCGTCCTTCCTCTCTTTTTTAAAATGGACATGTCGTGAAATCGTGACACTTTTCTTTCATCTTCCTTCCTCTTTAGTCAAAAAATGTGACATGTCAAGTATCGTGACACTTTTTCTTCTCTTCCTTTTCAAATGCGACATGTCACGAAATCGTGACACTTTTTCTTTCTCTTCCTTCTCCTTTTCAAGTCACGAAATCGTGACACTTTTTCTTTCTCTTCCTTCCTTTTTAGTCAAATGCGACATGTCATGAAATCACGACACTTTTCCAACTTTCTCTCTCCTATTTTAGTCAGAATACATGTCATGAAATCGTGACACTTTTCCCTTACTTTCTCTCTCTTTTCAATACATGTCGCGAAATCGTGACACTTTTCCACTTGTCTCTTTCTTTCAACATGTCACGAAATCGTGACACTTTTTCCACTTGTCTTTTTTATCCAACATGTCATGAAATCGTGATAGTTTTTCCACTTGCTTTTTCTCTCTCTTCCAACATGTCACGAAATCGTGACAGTTTTTCCTTGCTTTTTCTCTCTTCCAACATGTCACGAAATCATGACAGTTTTTCTCGCTTTTTCTCTCTCTTCCAACATGTCACGAAATCGTGATAGTTTTTCTTGCTTGCTCGTATATGTCGCGATATCGCGACACTTTTCTTACTTGTCTTTTTCTTTGATCTTTTGCATATGGGCCACTTCGGTCTTCTTGGAAAATCACTGTACATACTCTGAGTAACCTTTGAACTCCTGTCTTCTGCATCTGAATAGCTTTTGAACTTCCTGTCCACTGCATCAACAGATCTATCTGACTGTGTTGACAACAATGACAATATCGTTGTTGCACCTTGCTCAACAATCTCCCCCTTTGGAATTGTTGGCAACACATGTGCAATTTCCTGTAACTCTTCTCCCCCTTTGACAATAATACCAAAGGGCTACCGTAGACTCCCCCGAGTCCATGCACAACATTCTCGGGCACAATTTATTACACTTAGCAAAAATCATGAACATGAGCAAAAAGATAATCAAATACTTAAATGCTCCCCCCGAGAATGTGATCCCTGTAGCTAGTCAATTCTTGGGAAGTGTGACCACTCCCAATTTATTGTGAAGGTACTCAAAAACTTCCTTGGGCAATGGTTTTGTGAAGATATCTGCTACTTGCTCTGTAGTTGGAACAAAATCCAACTTAACCTCACCTTCTGCAACTTTCTCCTTCAAAAAGTGATACCTGATAGCGATGTGTTTTGTGCGTGAATGCATAACTGGATTCTTGGAGATGTTAATGGCACTGGTGTTATCACACTTAACTGATATTGGCTCACCGAAGCTAATACCAAGATCTTTCAGGGTTTGTTTCATCCACAATACCTACGTACAACATGTTGTCGCTGCAATATATTCTGCCTCTATTGTCGATAAAGAAACTGACTCTTGTTTCTTACTCGTGCCATGCGACCAATCTGTCTCCAAGATAGAATGCACCTCCACTGGTACTCTTTCTGTCATCTACACATCCCGCCCAATCTGCATCTGAATACGAAATAAGGGTGAAGTCTTTACCTTTTGGATACCATAACCCATACTCCATAGTACCCTTGAGGTACCGAAGAATCCTCTTCACTGTTGTCACATGAGTCTCCTTGGGATTAGCCTAAAATCGTGCTACCATGCATACTGCCTGCAAAATATCTCGGTCCGGTAGTTGTCAGTGCATAGTAGGCTTCCAATCATAGATCTGTACATGGTTTGATCAACAGGTGGAGATTTGTCATCCTTGCTCAACTTGCAACCTGTCGTCATGGGAGTGCTAACTGGCTTACAATCCTCCATTGTGAACTTTTTTAACATCTCTTTTACATATTTAACTTGAGAAATAAATATGCCCTTCTTACTTTGATTAACTTGCAACCCGAGGAAATATGACAGTTCACCAATCATTGACATTTCAAATTCTTTCTGCATCTTATTTGCTAAATCTTTACATGACTCATCTTTGTTGCTGCCAAATATGATATCATCTACGTATACAACAAGAACAATAAGATGCCCATTTTCTGTTTTGACATACAAATTACTATCCACCATACCTTTCTTAAACCTTTGTTGAGTGAGATAGTTGTCTAGCCTTGCATACCATGCTCGGGGTGCCTGTTTTAAGCCATATAATGCTTTCTTCAACTTGCAAACCAAGTTTGGATCATCACCAAGTTGGAAACCATCTCGGTTGCTCAATATAAACCTCTTCTTCAAGTTTCCCATTCAAAAACGCTGATTTGACATCCATTTGACAAACTTTGAAATTCTTGTAGACTCGCTAAAGCCAGAAACATTCTAATTGCCTCTAGTCTAGCTACTGGTGCAAAAGTTTCCTCAAAGTCAATGCCTTCAACTTGTGCATAACCCTTACATACCAATCTTGCTTTATTTCTGACTACCTGTCCATCTTCATTCAATTTGTTTCAAAAAATCCATTTAGTCCCGATTATATTTTTATTTGCAGGTCTAGGTACTAACTCCCAAGTTTCATTTTTCTCGATCTGATCTAATTCTTCATTTATTGCCTTCATCCAACTTTCATCTTTGCTTGCATCAGTAATATTTTTGGGCTCAATGTTGGATAATAGAGAGTAGTTACTTACTACTCTTCTTCTTGTCTGAACACCAACTTTGGGGTCTCCAATTATTTGCTCTCTAGGATGATTTTTCTGCCAGCTGCCTGTTTTGAATTTCTTATTTTCTTCCACTTCTGAATCACAACTTAAATCATCTGAGTCAATTTTTTGTATCTTTTCCATTTCGTTTTCCTCATCTCCTTCAATAACCTCTTCATAAATTGGGTAGTTCATTTCATAGCTAATTACTCGTTCTCTACCTTCATCAAATTTAACATCGACATTGTCCACAATTTTCTTTAGCCTCTTGTTGTAGCATTTGTAAGCTTTGCTTTTTGATGAATAACCAACAAAAATACCTTCATCCGCTCTATCTTCAAACTTACCAAGATTATCTTCAGTTCTTTTGATATAGCACTTGCTGCCAAAAACTTTGAGGTATTTTGTTGTTGCCCTTTTACCGAACCATAATTCATAAGGAGTTTTGCTTTCATGTGTTCTCAGCATGTACCTATTTTGGATATACACCGTAGTATGGACTGCTTCTTTCCAAAATCTGTCTACTACTCTGCTTTCAACCAACATAGTCCATGCCATTTCTTGCACTATCCTGTTCTTTCTTTCTACCACTCCATTTTGCTGAGGTGTCCTGGTCGTCGAGAACTCGTCTCCAAATACCGTATTTTTCATAGTACTCTGCAAACTCCTTTGAAATGAATTCTCCTCCTCTATCTGATCTTAAACATTTGATCCTCTTTCCTGTTTCATTCTCAACTTGGTTTTTGAAAATCTTGAACATATCAAAAGCTTCCGATTTATGCTTCAAGAAAAATATCCATGTCATTCTGGAATAGTCATCAATGCACAACATAAAATATTTGTCACCATTTATGCTTTGTGTTCTCATGGGTCCACATAAATCAGTGTGTATTAGTTCCAAAGGTTTGCTTGTGTAGTATTCTTTTGTTTTGAATGTGACTCTAGTTTGTTTCCCTTTTGGCATGAAGCACAAATGTTGTTTGCAGGTTTGCTGATGGTGGGAATATCTCTCACTGCTCTTTTTGAGGTGATTTTTACTAGATTATCAAAACTGATATGCCCGAGTCTCTTGTGCCACAACCAATTTTCTTCTTCCTATCCAATAAAACAAGCTCCTTCTGAAGTCTCTGAGAGCGTGTACAGGTTTCCGGATGTCCTTGATCCAGCTTGCTATCAATTTTCCACTAGTTTGTTTTTCTGACTTCACAACCCCTGCTTCTTAAAAACTACTTCATGACCTTTATCACAAATCTGACTTACGCTCAACAAGTTATGTTTCAAACCATCCACAAACAAGACTTCTTCTGACTTAATTTTTTCATCAATAATTTTAACTGAACCTTTGCCAACTATCTTAGCTCCATCATTATTTCCAAACTTTACTGAACCACCTTCATATTTTTGTAACTTCTCAAATTTTTGTTTGTCACCTGTCATATGACTGGAGCATCCACTATCAAGTATCCATGGTACATATTTATTCTGTGCTTTAAATGTTGTTTGTACGATTAAGGATTCCTTTTCTTCCTTAAGTTGCTCTTTTCTTTCCACTCCATTTTGATAGTAGTTTTGGGCTCTTGTTTTGCCTTTCCCTTATCAGTAGTTTGTGCATGTTTTACGGGAAGTTTTCTATTTTGTCTCATCCTATTTGGTTGAAATTTTCTTCCTTGAAATTGATTTGATGCAAATGTACTTCTACAGTTTCTTGCAATGTGCCCAAAATTATGACAGCTTATAACATTCTACTCGTATAATTCATCGAGGAGAAAAAGCATTTCTACTGGTGAAATTCCTTGGTCTTACATTATATTTGCATTCTCGAGATTTTATGTCCATAGCCATTGCATTTAAAACAGAAACCAGAAAAGGGATAATTGAACCTGGGTGATGGTCTTTGCCATGTTGCCGTAGGAGCCATAGGTCTTCTTCTTCTTTGATGTGTGACATTGGTGAATCCATCATTGTCAGTTCTCCTTTCGTGCCTGGCATTATTGCTTTCTTTTGCATGAGACATTTTTCCTTGATCAACCTGTTTCTTATCTTCATTCTTTATGGATTCTACATTTTTGGCCTTTGATCCACTTGATGATTCTCCTTCGATGAAACCCAGACCAAATTTGATGCCTCGTAGGCCTTTGGTCATTTATGATCTTATCCAGCTTCATAGAACTTTCTTCACGTTTGTGATAACAACTAATTTTCTTATTCATCTCTTCTAGCTGCATTCTTAAACCAACAATCTCTTCTTCTAGCTTGCTGCAATAATCTATTTTCATGGTTATTTGCACTTCGAGATCTTCAAAGATTTTCTTGGATTCTTCTATCTATACTTTCAAACTGGTTATGATTTCATTTGCATCCTCAAGCTTTCTTGAAAGTTTCTTATTCTTTTTCTTTTCTATCTCCCACTCTTCAAGTGCAGAGATCAACTCACCTTCTAGATCTACTTCAGCCTCAGGGTTTTCACCACATACTTCAGAGTTCACTCCTTCTTCCTTTTCTAATTTTACTTCTTCAAATGCCATGAAAAGAGCTTCACCTTTTTCCTCTTCAGACTCTTCACCGGAGCTGTCTTCTGATGAACTGACATTCTTGGAGATGAAACTTTTCTTCTTGAAGTTGCCTTTTCTAAAATTCATTTTCTTCTTCCAGTCACTTCTTTCATGGTGCGATCCTTCATCATTTTTGTTCTTCTCTTTAAGTGGACATTTAGTCACAAAATGCCCAACGCCTCCATAGTTGAAACATTTAAATGGTAGCTTCCCTCTGTATTTTCCTTTTCCCTTTTTTAGTTTTCTAACAAAGTTTGCTTCCATTTCATCTGATGTCTCTTCTTCCTCGGACTCTTGTTTTGTGTTTTTATTTTTAAGGGCTTTAAAAGCCGCTTCTCTGTCTGTGGGTTTAGATCTTCCTATCCTCATCTCATATGCAGTCAAAGAACCATACATCTCATCTATACTGAAATAATTTAGATTTTTAGCTTCTTCTATCGCTGAGACTTTGGAATCAAACCTTTGAGGAAGAGATCTTAGTACCTTTTTCACGACGGCAGAGTCTCCAATATCCTCGTCGAGTCCTCTGATCGCATTAATGATTCCATTAACTCTCAAGCATATATGCCTCAATGTTTTCATCATCGTTCATTTTCAATGCTTCGAACTGAGCTCGATGTGTCTGTAACTTGGCCTCCTTGATCTTATCGTCTCCTTCATGAATACTCCTCAGTTTGTCCCATATCTCTTTTGTCGTATTACAGCTCATGATCTTTACTAGTTCACTGTCTGCTAATCCGCACATGAGAGCATTTTTTGCTTTTGAGTTATTTTCAAATAGTTTCTTTTCGTCAGCCTCTTTTGGAGGAGTGATGGGTATTGTGTATCCACTAACTACTGAATCCCAGATGTCATAACCCAAAGCACAGAGATATGTCTGCATCCTGATTCTCTAGAACGCGTAATTAGATCCATCAAACAATGGTGCTTTGTTTGATGAGAAGCCTTCACCACCTGCCATTGTGTTACTTCCAAGATCACCCTAGCCGGTTAAGCTTGTATAGGAACTTGGCTCTGATACCAATTGTTAGTCTCACAATGACACTGAGAGGGGGGGTGAATCAGTGTAGCTCTTTAAACTTAAATTCATAGCTCTTAAAATAGAAATAATGAAACCTTAAAACCAGATAAAGCAAGTATCACAAGAGAACATCACACAACACAAGATTTAACGAGGTTCACCAATGTGGCTACTCCTCAAAAATGACTGCTTGGACTACCATCCAAATCCAGCCTTTGCAAAGCACCAACTTTACAATCAATTTACCAGCACCCACTGGAAGGAGCACCAACCCCTTATTTATCTACACCAACAGAAAGGAGCACCAACCCCTATTTTACCAGCACCAACTGGAAGGAGCACCAACCCCTGATGCCAAGCTGCAACCTGGACTTCAATTTTGAATCTAGAAGTTTACCAAAAAAAATACCTTCGCTTTTACAAGACCCTGACTGGTCTATTGGTGATTCTCAACTTGTTATAAATCAAATTAATGATGTTTATCAGACCAAATATGATAAATTGCATCCATATAAAGCATATGTATTATAATTATTATATTTATTTGATCAAGTTACCTTGGCAGCTATTCCTTGAACTAGCAATCGTGCAGCTGACGCTATGGCTACAGTTGCATCTCTTTTACCCCTAGAGTTAGAGGATGAATATTCTACCATCATTATTCGTCGACTCTAGGAACCCACTTCAAATAAATCATGCTTAGAACCTTTGGATGTGTTTCTAGTCAACGAAACTACTCCTGAACTTTGGTACACTGATGTATTCAATTTTCTTCAAAATGGGACCTTCCCTGAAGGTTTTAACGGAAACCAACACCGGTTATTACGTAGACGAGCAATTCGCTTCATCATAATTGGCAATATGTTATATAGATGATCTTTCAAAGGTATCCTACTGAGATTTTTGAATCTAGAAGAATCTAGATCAGCTTTGAGTGAAGCCCACGATGGATCTTATGGGGGACATTTTAGTGGTAGCACCATTGCTAAGAAACTCCTTAGGATAGGATATTTTTGGCCTACCATGGAAAATGATGCACATGATTATGTGTGCCATTGCGACAAGTGCCAAAAACATGCTGACCTTGTCCATGCACCTGCACAAGAGCTACAGGCTATTTCATCTCCTTGGCCCTTTTCAAAATGGGGCTTAGACATCATTGGAAAAATCAACCTTGTGTTATCTGATGGACACAAATTCATCATAACTGCCATCGAGTACTTCATGAAGTGGGTTGAATCTGTTAGTCTCATAATGACACTGAGAAGGGGGGTGAATTTGTTTAGCTCTTTAAACTTAAATTCATAGCTCTTAAAATAGAAATAATGAAACATTAAAACCAAATAAATCAAGTATCACAAAAGAACATCACACAACACAAGATTTAACGAGGTTCACCAATGTGGCTACTCCTCAAAAATGACTGCATGGACTACCATCCAAATCCAGCCTTTGCAAAGCACCAACTTTACAATCAATTTACCAGCACCCACTAGAAGGAGCACCAACCCCTTATTTATCTATACAAACAGAAAGGAGCACCAACCCCTATTTTACCAGCACCAACTAGAAGGAGCACCAACCCCTGATGCCAAGCTGCAACCTAGACTTCAATTTTGAATCTAGAAGTTTACCAAAAAAATACCTTTGCTTTTACAAGATCCTAACTAGTCTATTACTTACCCAATCTCTCTCACTGTTCACAGAATAGACACTTCGCACACTTCTGTGATCTACAGCCGCACTGCGCCTCCTGCTTTCTCTATGCAATCACTTCGCACACTCTGCTTCGCTACATTCGACCTTCACGATCGTCTTCTCCCTTTCACACACTCTAATCTCTTAGCAAATTTTGCACTTAGCTTGATTCGACACGACTTGCTCTCTGTGCACACGGACCGAACTTCGCACACTTCAACAACACCACAAATCTCCAAACATCCCTCCTTTTATAACAGAATGTTTGAGATGAAAAACCTAATCTTAGTCAGTTGTAAATCCTAATCTTAGTCGGCTTTCATGACAACTGTAAACCTTAATTGTAGTCGGTTGTTCATCGGTCTTTGTCAGCTTCAACTTAACCGCGAAAATACATGTCGCGAAATCGTGACACTTTTTCTCCTTGCTCTTTCTCTTAGCTTCGGCTCACAAAAATACAACATGTCATGATATCACGACACTTTCTCTCCTTTCTCTTTTTTTTGCTTAGTCTCGCGAAAACACATGTCATGATATCGTGACACTTTTTTCTCTCTCCTATTTCTCTTTGCTTTGGCCTACAAAAATGCAACATGTCACGATATCGTGACACTTTCGCCTCTGTATACTTCATCTTTGCTTTTGTCGTGATATCGCGACACTTTTGCCTTCAAAGTCTTCTTCTCTACTTTTGTCGTGAAATCGTGATATTTCTACTTTCGTACTTAGCTTCTTTGTTTTTGTCGTGAAATCATGACACTTCTGCCTTCGAAGTCTTCTTCTCTGCTTTTATCACGAAATCGTGATAGTTCTGCTTTCGTGCGCTTCCTCTCTTTATTTTGTCGCAAAAATGCAACATGTCATGATATCGCGACACTTTTTCTTTCTCTTCCTTTCTGCCCTTTCTGAGTCGCGAAAATGCATCATATCGCAAAATCGCGACACTTTTTCTTTCTCTTCCTTCCTGCACTTTTCGAGTCGCGAAAATGCGACATGTCGTGAAATCGTGACACTTTTTCTTTCTCTTCCTTCCTACGCTTTCCAAGTCGTGAAAATGAACCATGTCACAAAATCGTGACACTTTTTCTTTCTCTTCCTTCCTGCGCTTTCCGAGTCGCAAAAATGCGACATGTCACGAAATCGTGACACTTTTCCAACGAACTTTCTCTCTCCTATTTTAGTCGCGAAAATGCGACATGTCGTGAAATCGCAACACTTTTCCAACTTACTTTCTCTCTCCTATTTTAGTCATGAAAATGCGACATGTCGCAAAATCGTGACACTTTTCAACTTGTTCTCTTTCTTCGAACTTGTCATGAAATCGCGACACTTCTTCCTGCTTTCTCTTTTTCTTCCAACATGTCGCAAAATCGTGATAGTTTTTCCACTTGCATTTTTCTCTTCCAACATGTCATGAAATCGCGACAGTTTTTCCACTTGCCTTTTTCTCTTCCAACATGTCGTGAAATCACGACAATTTTTCCTGCTTTTTCTCTCTCTTCCAACATGTCATGAAATCGTGACAGTTTTTCTTGCTTTTTCTCTCTTTTCCAACATGTCACGAAATCGCGACAGTTTTTCCTACTTTTTCTCTCTTCCAACATGTCACGAAATCGTGACAGTTTTTTTAGCTTTTTCTCTCTTCCAACATGTCGCGAAATCGTGATAGTTTTTCTTTCCTGTTGTATATGTCGCGATATCATGCCACTTTTCTTACTTGTCTTTTTCTTTGATCTTTTGCATATGGATCCCTTTGATCTTCTTGGAAAATCACTGTACATACTCTGAGTAACCTTTGAGCTCCTGTCTTCTACATCTGAATAGCTTTTTGAACTACCTGTCCACTGCATCAATTTGATTATGTTGACAACAATGACAATACTGCTGTTGCACCTTGCTCAACAGAAGCTATGCCCTTAGCTTCTTGCACTGGAACCCAAGTTTCCAAATTTATTTTTAATCAAATTATTTGTAGGTTTGGAATTCCTGCAAAATCTTATCTCAGATAATGGAACTTGTTTCAAAAATAAAGATGTCAAAAAATTATGTCAAAAATATAAAATTCAACATCGTTGGTCCACTCCCTATTATCCTCAGGGTAATGGCCAAGCAAAAGCATCTAATAAAACATTAATTAAAATCCTTAAAATACTGTTCAATAAATCTGGTCGAGATTGGCACATTCAACTATATCCTGCTTTGTGGGCTTATCAAACTAGCGTTCGTACCCCCATAGGCACTTCACCTTTTGTTTTGGTTTATGGCACTGAAGTAGTTTTTCCCTTTGAATTAGAAGTTCCTTCTTTGGCTCTGCTACTTCAAGATACTGAAGTAGGAGATGAATATCATGTTGGCAGATTTAGTTAGCTAGAACTCCTAGATGAGAAGCGCATCAATGCTTTGGAACATCTTGGAGCCTACCAGAACAAGCTCAAGCGAGCATACCTCAAGAAAGTTCTTCATTGATCATTCGAGATCGATGACCTTTTCTTGAAAGAAAATCAAAAAAATACTAATGCAACTAAAGATCTTAAAGGTAAATTCGAGCCCAAATGGCTTGGACCGTATATCATCACTGCTAAATTTGTCTCAGGAGCATACATATTAGCTACCTTAGATGGTAAATATCTTAAAGAGACTATGAACATTATGCATCTTAAATGTTATTATGCATAAAATCTGGTCATTTCATCATTGTATATATTGTTATTTTACATATTGTTTCATTTTAGTCATTCATATAAAAATTTCAAAAAAAATCACATTGTGTATCTTCTCAATTCATCAATCAAAATCAAAATATAAAAACATAAAAATAATTAAAATCTTCAAAAACATCTTTTATTTTCATACCTATCAATTCTTGAAGTATTGCAATTATATTTTTAGTTATTTTGGATAAATTAGCGTTTATTTGGAATCCCGCACTTTCACACTCACATGCATAAATATCTTGATTTTATTTGGTATGATTATTAATCTCTCTTATATCAAAGTCCACAGTTGAATTAAATAAATTTTTGAGCATAGAGAATTGATCTTGTTATTTACTTGAACCAAGTATATCTCTTCACATTAAAATGATTTCATTGCAAATTCAATATGATGCTACATAGTAGAAGTGGTTTCTTGAGTGAAAAGTTTCCCCTGCTATCCTATCATGCACATGGTCTAGAATATTTGAGAATTGACAAAAGGACAAGCTCACCCCTACCTAGAATAAAAATCCCTTGCTCTACAGCCAATCCGAGCAAGTATCCCTAGTATAGGAAGAAAAATCAAAGAAAATGAGAAAAAGAAAAATATCATTTTGTACCGTCACAGCAATATTTTAGCATTATCTCAAGTTCCAAGCAAAAATACAAAAAAAAAAAGAAGCAAGAGAAAAGAACAAGCAAAATGCAAATAAATCCCTTTCCCTACCCCTTGAAAAGAAAAGAAGGGTGAATGAGCTTGAATCCTTGGAATTCTCAATTATTCGAAAACTATGAGGTAAGCCCCATAACATGTGGTTTGTGCCCAACCCGCTTGGCCTTGGGTAATCCCTAGCGTGGTGATATGCCTGTCACATTAGCGACCTTCTTTTCTATAGACCTATGTTTGCTTATGGATCAACTAGCTCTTGATGACCCAACTTACATAGTAGTCTGGTACGGTTACATGCATATAAATCATGGTCAAAAAACATTCATCTGGTTAATTCAAATTACTTGTATCAAATTATCTTGCTCAAAATTGGTAAATGAACAATACAATTGCACACACATTTGCATTTGAGAGATTTTGTATCATTATGATAAATCAAAATTGGCAATGAATTCACATATGCACATGAGGGTTCCTTATAAATCTACATTTTGTCTTTGACATAATTTAAAATATTTCTACAACTCTTTTTGGAATAATTTCATCTTATTATTTGAGAACACTTGCTTAGCATAAAAATAATTAAATACATTTCTTTCCAAAAATCCAGAATTTTCTTTCAACAACATATTCAAAATCTAGCAATAAAAGTCATGTTTATATATTTTCTGTTTATCTCAAAATCAAAAACCAATTATGCAATAAAATTATTTTTTTGGATTTCGTAATGATGGTATAAGTCTATACCTATAATTCTATGTCTAGCGCAAACCATTGTTCTAATTTTATTTCACATTCATTATTATTTATAAAAACATATGGCTTATATCATTATGTTACACAATTGTGCTTTAAAAAGAGCAAACACATTTTTCTATTTCATTTCATTATGTCAACATTCCATTTTGCAACCATGGTATAATTCCTAAGGAATTGTTCAAAACTTTATCATACTTAGGAATCTTATGCCTAGCAAAAATCATATTTTTAATATTTCATGCATAATATTTTTATGAAAATCTGAAAGCAAATCATCACCATCATCATTTTCATCAACACAACACAAAGTCTTAAGGCAGTATCTTAAGCACTCTTTTACTTTTAGCAATATTTCTATATTGGAATTAGCTTGACGACCTAGCGAGAGGCGACTCCATGAAATGGTCTATAACAGTGATAATGTCCTTTGAAATTATTATTAGAAGTCCCTTTATTTTCATCAAATCACCACAAAACAACCAATTTGTTTACATCAAATTATTTCATTTAAATTTTACAGCATGACATAAAAATATACTATTTCCAAATGACATAAATACATGAATAATCAGTCAACAATTCAAAACTTAAAGCATCATAAAACATGTGGACAAGTCATATCACAAAAAGATCATATATATATATATATATATATATATATATATATATATATATATATATATAACTATTTGTACATCGTATCACAAACTGGATTGGTATGCCATAATCTATTCCCTGGCATACTCAATCCTCTCAAAAGTATACAATCTAGTCTATAGCAGCTAGTCTCGAGAAGCCCTCGAGCTCTCAGCCTCATCTCCTCTCCCACCCTGGCATGGAGGAGGTGGTCCCATAGAGGTTCATGTTGTGTCTCGGGTTCTCACCATCGATCGTGAGGATGTCTTCAACGATCCCATCCTGATCGACTTCGCAATGCCAGCTGGCAGCTGTAACCTTTGGCCCTCTGGAACCAGCTGGAAGTATGCTCCCTAATAGAACATGGTCTGAGCAACTGACCATGCCAACTCCAGAATGCTTGTCCCTCCGCTTCGAGCCTTGAGTCGTGTAGCCTCATCCTGTAGAGTCTGCACCTAAGCTCGTAGGCGGGCATTCTCAGCCTGGAGAGCTGCCATCTCGTTGCTCTCCCCCACCTTGATACCCTTGTCCTTATCGAGCGATGTTGGCCTATCCCTCCACTGAGTCCCTCCTCTTTGCCTGCTATGGTCTCTCTAGAGCCTGTGTCGCTCTTCAGTGTCTCTCCTGAGGAGACCGTTGTTGCTCCTTCCATTTGTAACCTCTCGTTGCATCGATAGCAACCTGGCACCGCCTCCCCATCCATCGCACAATCACATGCATCGAACCTTGTGCCCTCATCATCCGAGGAGAGCGGATGTCTGCGTACCAGGCATCATATCCGTCTGCCATCCCTGCGTTGTCCCCATCCACTGGCTGAATGGGGGCATCCGTGTCCCCCTTGGTCACGGGTATCTTGCGGTGCGTGGGTGGGGATTATCTTATACAAATTGCGGGAGTCTTGTAGTCCTCTCCGGGGGGGGGCCCCACGCCCCGTCCTCAACCAGGACGTCGTCGACGGCCTAAAAAGGGTCGCGATGCCCCAAAACGGTAAAAATTTAAATAAAAAATTACACAAATCCAATTAAAAACATAATTCACTAAGTTTAGATCCTTACCCGTAACCCATGCCAGACCTCTATCGATCTGTGCGCTGTTTCTACCATTTTTTCTATAGAGCTCTAACAACAGTGCAAATGAACAGTAAAAATGAATTAGGGTTTTACCCTATTTTTCTTAATTTTATTTAAAAACAACATTTTTTTAAATTTTGTTTTTCTGTGCTTTTACCTCAAACGTTCGTTTTGGGTAAAAACACGGAGGGGGCACCATAGTAAGCAGTTGTACGATTCGACCTAGAATCATCGTCTAAAAAATTGAGTAAATTTTTGCTTTCTCATAAAACGAGAAGAACTCGTCTTTAACGCATTTTTTTTTTTAAATTCGCTAAAGAGGGGGCAAAATGTAGCACCCTAAAATTGGCACAGTTAAACCCTTAGTAAAAAGATAAAAAATTTGAATTTTAACCTCGAAACCGCCCATTAACCGCTCACCCCATTTTTTGCACCATTTTTAGGAGTTATTTTTACCGTTGGACGATATCGTCGCCGATCAGATGAAATCGTCCCAGATCGGATGAATTCGTCTAGAATAGAACGTCCAGACGATTTCATCCCAAAACCAAATTTTCATAATTAGCTTTTGTTTTAACAGCCTCTCCAACTTGGGCAAAAGCGTGTCTACGCAGCTGGAGATTCCTCCGCTGAGGATCTCCTAGATTGGGATGATCCCCAACCTCCTAATCCTATATAAACTGGGATTTTCTTAGTTTATCCCCCTGGTTGGCTAATCCCATGATTCCCTGATTGATTTTCTCTGCCATTTAGTTTTGTTGTGTCAAGACGTCCTATCCACCATTGTTTGCACTCGTAGTTTTAAGTTTTCATTGTAGGTTTTCACTATGCTTTAGTTGGAGAAAGCTCAGATTGTCGCAGGTGATTCCAAACAATTTTGGATGATCCTGTCGTAGATCGGCAACGATCTCGTACGATTGGAGGCGATCTCGACTACAGTTCATATTGGGGGCAACCAGAGCCTTGAGTTTGCATTTCTCATTTGTCTTCTTTATTTTACTATGCATTAGTTTGATTTATTTTCATTATGCATCCTGGAGTTCACCTCATTCAACGTAAATGCATGATAAAGTTAAAATAAGTTACTAAAACAATGCATTTCTTTAATCTACTATCTATATTTATCAGTTAGGCATTTATACTATCATTTCTATCATTTTGCATTATTCTAGCAGTAGCATTTTTGTTTTTTGGTGTCTATTTTTGTGATTGCAGGTTTCTGACGAATTCGTCATATGGACGATGATCTTGTCTGATCTCAGACGATCGACTATGATCTGAGACGATTATGTATAATTACAGACGATCCTATCATATTCGGGATGATCTGGACTCCTACAAGCTTCAAAATATTCATCAGACATCTGAAATCAGGTGCATTCTTTCTCATTTCGTATAATCTTTACATTTAGGATTCCTTCCTGCTTTCTGTATTCATATAAATCAGCATTTTCATATAGAATAGCTTAGATTCATTCTGGCCAACCTAGGATTATGAATGATCGAGTATAAAATGAACACACCAAAACCATTCTAAACCTAGGCGTGGAAACTACCACTCAAATTTTCCTGGTGAACCCACCATTTGTCAAAAATTCACCCTTATACCCTTCCCCCGAGATGCGCGACCTTCAAAGGGCCTCTCAATCTGAGGTATTGTCCCATCCTTCTCGCATTCCCCTTTCGAGCGTGGATCCTATAGCTTGAAGGTAAGGATACGAAAAAATTGGAGCAATACACTACTAATGCTTCACAATGAATGTCTGTGTAAGAACACAAATTCAAAGCCAATAGATCCAATAAATGATCCAAAGTAAGCAGATCCACCAGATTCATATGTAAATCCATCAAATATAGCTTTCAACAGTAGTAGGATACTCTAGCTCTTGGTCATTTGACCTTAGATGGGCATAGGCCATAGTCATCCTACTATCAAATGATCAACAAAAAGAGTTGTCAATCCCTCCTAACAACCAAAATCTAGATATCACCTAGATGCAAATCTAACAAATCCAAATGATCTAGACACAAATTCAAACTTAGACACAGATTCATCATACCCAATAGACATAGATCCAATGAAGCAGTGATCATGAAAATATCGTCCATCGAGTATTGTAGTGAAAGAAGACACATGCACCATTGCATCTTTTAAAAAGGATCCATCCCCTTCATATACTTGTACAACCCTATGAGGGTTTGATTGTAATAAAAAATAGGAAGAAGTCTTATATAATACATATATTTCCTACTTTATTTGTTTTATGGTATGTCTTTGTATCATATTTTTATTGATAAAATTGTATTAGGTATTTTAAGACATAAAAAGAACAAAAAATAAAAAATACCAAAAACAAAGACAAACTTAAACAAAACAAATCACATCACACACTTGCACCATTCATAAACATCAACGACATTTGATTTCATCACCAATCGTCGATCGAGACCAATGATGTTGGAATTCACTTACTTCCATTGGCTCACCTCTAGATACCATAACAATGTCCACAAGCGATTTTTCATACTTCATAATTAGGAAATCCCTCACTCTTTAGAGTATCTCGAGGTGGGTTAGGTTAAATACCCCTTTATTCATGAGGTTTAATAATCAGCGGACTCGTAGCTATCGTTATTGTCTAATCTTACCCAAGGGTGAAGCGAAAGTTTGGATAGATAGATAATAGAGCTTAGATAGTGCAACCTCTTTAGAGAGGTTAATTTATCCCCTTTAGGATATCTCACACCACAACCATCCTAGGAAGTCATTTCAATTATTTTTGTACCACTTATCATAAGAGAGGTGGGCATAAACACACCCGATTAGATTGTATTCCACCACCCCATTCATAGTCCTTAGAATTAGCTTCATCAAACACATAAATTTAAAAAAAAACAAATAAAACAAAATCCAAAAAAAAATTCAAAAAGCAAAAAAAATAGTTCCAACACATCTCACAAAGACATCAACCCAAACATTAGCACACTGAAACGTAAACATCAAAACTATTATTTGTTTAATTATTTGTATAGATAACAAGAACCCACCTTCACCACACCATCACCATCAAACCATCAATCCACGCTCCATCCATCTCCCACTAAGCTTATGGTCTTGACTTGAAGTCAATTCCAAGCTCAAGCCCAAGCCGCATCCCAATCCATAATGGACCAATATGATCAAACATCCCATCCATCCATCACTCCTCAAACTCAGTAGGAGGTATCCTCACAACCACTCCAAGGTAGCTTGTCCAACTACACCCATCAGCTCACCCCAAACCCACCCAAGTTACATAACTCGAGCACCACATATTGCCACATTTCTTCCAGTAATCCCCAATCCACTAGTCCAAGGACTCATATGTCACTAGTTAACCCAAGCATCACCCCCATCAATATTGATGTTGTATGAATCCTCCATGGTGGTCAATTTCCTCCACCAGATTTACCACCTTCATCCCTACCACCATTAACCATTCTACCTTTCTTAGTCTCCTCCACACTCCAAGAGTAAATTTATGCTCAAGCAATTCATCCTACTAATTTGCATCCTAAGTATGGCATTCTCATTGATTTTTTTCCACTTAGGGGATGTAATCCCAAACATTATGCATGCCACATGTTAGCATCCACCAATCCAAATCATCATCAAGCCTATGCCAATGTCGCATCTCATCTGCCCACATCCACTCCATCCACTTCATCCCATTCACTCCAACTGCCACCCAAGGTATCACACCTTCCCCACCTAGCCATAACAATTTGGGGATGCTCAAGGTATCACACCTTCCCCACAATCACAAATACAAAATAATTTGGGGATGCTCAAGGTATCACACCTTCCCCATAGTCATAGACATAAAGCAATTTGGGGATGCTCAAGGTATCACACCTTCCCCATAGTCACAAACACAAAACAATTTGGGGATGCTCAAGGTATCATACCTTCCCCATAGTCACATACATAAAGCAAAATCATTCATCATCAAACACCTTGAGGATGTTCAAGGTATCACACCTTCCCCACCAAGCCACAACCAATCAGTAATAATCTAGTCACAAACACATAGTAATTTAGGGATGCTCAGGGTATCACACCTTCCCCATAGTTACAAACACAAAACAATTTGGGGATGTTCAAGGTATCACACCTTCCCCACAGTCATAGACATAAAATAATTTGGGATGGTCAAGGTTTCGTGATAAGGCCAAGAAATACCTCATTTTTTATGCATTATTGATATATAAAACTTGCTATATACCAATATTTAATATCATTTTATACCAAATAGTTGATTAAAATATATTATTTATTGATGTTTGCATGATTGGATGTTTAAAAATACTGTACCCGTATTTTGACTATTTTTCTATACTTTATGTTTTGTTTTTGCACGATTTTATTGGCAAATAGCATAGCAAAATTAAAAACAAATAAAATTCTATGACTTGTGATTGGATGAAGCATTTAAAATGGTTTCCTACCTTAAAACAGAGTTGTTGAGGTGACATGGCACCAAATTAGCTATTCTGCTATAAAATAGGGCACTGACAACAACACACAGCATACAAAAACCAGCCACCTGTAATATTAAAGGAGAGCATGGAAGCGGTCAAAAGCAAAGAGTCAAACCAGTTGGGACATATTCAAGAAGACTCGTGAAGATCTATGATACACCTGGATGCATCCCCACGCAGTCTAGATTGACGAAAATAAGATATTCCACTTATTATGCCTGATATTTCGAATCTCTCCAGAATGAAAGGCAAAAACAATCTATTTTAACATAAAAGGCACAAATTGTATCTATTACATGAGGAATTAAATAGGATAGAATGAGGAAAGGAGTAACAACCATTTCTAACATATTTTTGACATGTTCCCACCAGCTGGAAGATGCACGGATAGCTGTTGCAATAGATTTTGTCTTGAAATAGACCAAGTCTGCTGCAACAGAATAACAAATAACGAATGGACAACACAAAGCCTTGATTTTATAGTTGCAATTGTATACATAGAAAATAATATAAATAGACCACTCACCCATTGGCTAAGTTAGTCATAGTAGAAGTTAGAAGTCATAAAGTGAATGTTGTAACAATCATCTTTTGCAATAGTTGTTTTTAATAAAAAGCGTAATTTATCGAAATGTGTTGATTTATGACTATGAGAGTAATTGGCATTTAAAATTTGGAGTGAATAGACCTTATTTTGGACTAGGAAGCAAGGGCCCACTATCGGGGCTAGAGGAAGGAGCATTTTTTTTGGTTTTTTTTATAGTGTTTGTAGCACCCTAAAATTGGCGCAATAAAATTGGAATAATTACATTCACCTTAGTAAATAAATTTAAATTCAAATTTAACCTCCCAAACCGCCCGTTAACCGCCGAGAAACCCGTTTCCCCTTTTTTCGTGCCATTTTTAGAGGTTGTTTTGACCGTTGGACGATATCGTCGCCGATCGTACGATATCGCCCTATATTTGACGATTTCGTCTGGACTAGAACGTCCAGACGATTTTGTCGCAAAACTGAATTTGCATAGATAGACTCTGCTCCAACGGGTCTCCAATTCGGGCGAAGCGTGTCCGCGCCATTGGGACCCTTCCCCCGTTGGAGATCTCCCAAATTGGGATGATCTCCAACCTCCCAACAACTCCCCTATGCCTATTTAAACTCTAGGACATTCCCTCCCCAACCCCCGGCTGAATTTTATCTCGCAAGTTGAATCCTCTCGCACTAAAACACCTTAATCTTATTTTTGCACTAGTCCTATAGCAGTTTTTATGCAGGTACACCACTAATTTTCAACCGGAGCCAGCACCCATCGCCGCCGATGAACCTGTCAAGATCGGAGGCGATCCTGTCAAATTCGAGACGATTTCGTACTGATGCGAGACGATCTCGACTGCAGTCCACATCGAGGCAATCAGTGCCTCGGAGTTTGCTTTTCTTAACTTTGCCTCAGTTATTTTGTTTTACAAATTAGATAATCTATTTAGTTTTTATCCTATTTTGCATCTGGAGTTCACCCATCTAGTCTAGATTGCATGTTAAGCTCATAATCTGCCATTAAAGTACAACAATTTACTTTAATTTCTATTTTTAAACTTTGTTCAGTATTCAGTTTATTATTTGGCATATTTTGCCTCTGTTTGCACAGTAGGAATTCTTGTATTTTGCATCTGTTCTCTCGTTTTGCGTGTCTCTCGACGAATTCGTCGGATTTCGTATACGATTCTGTCGGTCTCGCACGAATCTGTCGTATTCGAACGATTCTCGTCGGATTACAGTGCGATTACGTCGAATTCCGTACGATCCAGATCGCTTCAAGCATCGAAACTTCTTCGGACTTCCGGATCGTGTAATCTCCATTGGCCTCCCCGCAAATTCTCTATTTTTTGCTTTCTACTCTGTTTGTCGTATTCATTTAAATTGCATTTTCATATAGATTAAGTTAGATTCATTCGGCCAAACCTAGGATGAATGCTTAAGGATAAAACGAACTCATCAAAACACATTCCAAAAACCTAGGCGTGGAAACTGCCGCCAAATGTTTCCGGTGAACCCACCATCCGTCGAAAAATCACCAAAACACACCTCCCTTGAGAGGCGGGACCTTCGTAAAGTCCTCTCGTCCGAGGTACCGCACCATCCTTTTCCCATCCTCCTTCCAGGCGTGGATCCAATAGCCTAAAGGTAGGGATGCGAAAAATTTGGAGCGATACATTTTGGTGAACCCGACGTGAATGCATCATAACCTTTTGAAAACCAAAAAACAAAAACAAAAAAAAAATTAGAACAACTAAAACTTAGATGCATTTTAAAACATTTAAGGTTCAAAATCATGTTTAGATGGTAGCTCCTAAAAAGAGGTTAGCAGCTACTATAAACGTAGAAAACCAATTGGCAGCTATAGAAGTTAATTATGTCCTTAATATCACTGAAACAAGTAGAAATCAATCCTTGTGGGACGAACTTGATAGGAGACTTAGTCTCATCTCATCTAGGTCCACACAACTTAAACAGATCAAGAGGCTAGTCTTGGATAGAATCCTGGATCCTCACCAATTAGTTTTCTATCATGAACTTCAGAGAGCCTGCCATAGATGGTTAGCCTATAGGAGAGCTTTAGTATCTTCAGAGTTGTTCAGCTTTGAGGAATACCTCGAGAATGCAGACATTGTACACCGATTCCTAGGCCTTGTAGAAGACCAAGAGGTTGTTCTTACAGATAGGGAAATATGGAATAGAGTTCCTCGTGCTATGCTATATCGAGAGTATTGCCATGAGCTTTACTTTTATCAACCAAAGATCTGAGATAGACAATATCACCATAGCCCTTTTCATCAAATTTTTAAAAGAAAACTTTCAATTTGAAGAAGAACATTTCATGACCCCTGAACAACTTGAACCTATTAATGATATTCATAAGTTATTCATAGAAGATTAGTTCATTTACTTTCAGCTTTATTATTATTGCGTGCATTTTATTGTTTCATTTGCTATCTTTATTATATTATTTCAAAAATTTAAAGAAAACTAAAAAAAAAAAAAAAAACAACATAGTAAAAACTTAAACATTTCATTTCAAATATTGCATTAGGTATATATAAATATATACCTTTTAATTTGTTGCATATATATATATATATATATATATATATAAATATATATATATTTGCTGAAATCAAAACTTAGCACCATGACTAGACTTAGGAATGGTAAAGAAACTTTAGGGGAAGGAGAAGATTGGTTGCAAGATACAACCGAAAACCCAAATGTCCTTCTTGGAGATACAAATCCGGAAGGAGAAACTCTAGGTCAGTCAGATGAAGACTTAGGTGAAGATAAGGAACAAGAAGGAAATGTTAAAGAGAATGAATCCTCATCCCCTAGAATAGCTCCCAATGGGGGCATCACTTTTGACAACGCAGAACATTTTCAAAAATTTCTCAATCATAATATCGACATCCTTAATGTAGCAGTCCGTATTGATAGAGGGGAAGTTAGTGACGCTCAAGCAGCTATAGAACGGGCGCTTGATATACACACTAATCCTTTATCTTTTGTTGATCAAGAGAGTGATAAGGGTGGACCATCCAATACGGATATGGTCACTATAGCCCAAGCCATGTCAAAACAACAGAGTTACCCAACCTCCTAAGGAACCCGTTACTCAACCTAAAACCACTCCCCGCACAAAAGAAAATTCCCTTCACTACTTTGTTCCGCCAAACTATTGAGCAAAATGCTTTAAATAAACATAAATCTAAAACAAAGCCAAATACAAATTTTCAACAATCTGGAACACAACATAATCCAACTTCAAAATTCCTCCATAACATTTTTCCTACTAAAGTTTTACACAATAGTAACATGGCATCTAATCTACATGTTCCTCCATCCTATGCTCATAAAACTCATGTCAATGCCCTACCGAATCAATATGGGGGGCAAACTAGTAATCTGGAAGCTATGGTGAAACAATTGGCTTCACGTATGGACCAGATAGATCCCTACCGTCCCTCGTACAATTATCGAGAGATTTGTAGCCAACCATTGGATCCCATAGTGGTAGCTCAACCATACCCTAAACATTTTCCCATGCCCGTCCAGCCTATATATAAAGGAACCGAAGATCCCATAGAACATCTTCGCATGTTTAGGATAGCATGTCACGACATATCGCATGACGACTTGCTATTACTAAAAATGTTCCCCAAAAGTTTAGGTGGAATGGCATTAGAGTGGTACTATCAATTGCCCACTCACTCCTTAAGAAACTTTGAAGAAACAACTGAATCATTTGTTCATCAATTTAGTGCCTACATCGAGAGACATGTAACTATTAAAGACCTATACAATTTAAAACAAGATAAAGATGAATGTTTTGCTGATTTCTTGGCTAGATGGAGGCAATTGACAGGAAAACTACACTTTGTGCTACCCT
Source organism: Wollemia nobilis (assembly GCA_028583015.1). Lineage (NCBI taxonomy): Eukaryota > Viridiplantae > Streptophyta > Pinopsida > Araucariales > Araucariaceae > Wollemia > Wollemia nobilis. The sequence continues at coordinate 347,199 of JAQPPZ010001711.1, read as the reverse complement.
ATAGGGAAATGCTAGACATTTTCATCAATAATTTACAAGAACAACTCTCTTATGAGCTATCAACAACTACTTTGACTACCTTCGATCAAGCTATAGACTTAGCTCGAAGAGTAGAAGATGCCCTCATTAGGAGAGGCCAACTTAGGAAGAAGGATGATGAGAAAACATCTAGAAATCAATATAAAAACAAACAGAGTTGTTGGTGATGGAGTCACCGACAGTAGTAAATGTTGCTAATGTCAATGCAACAAAGACAACAGAAAAATTCATATTGAAACCTCCCCGATAAGCCTCCTCGAGAATTCACTAGATTAAACCAACCCTTGTCAACCATTTTACCTCAATTGCTTGAAAGAGGTTTAATCCAATTACCAGCCTATCCGGGAACCCGACCCAAGTATACCCGGATATAGAGCTGATTTGCACCGTGACTTTCATAGAGGACCCGGACATTCTACCAACGCTTGTAAGAGATTGAAACATAAAATACAAGATTTGATTGACAATAATGAAATGGAAGTGCAAGCCTTCCAACCTAGACAAAACCCTCCTAATAATGCCCAAAAGACTGTTCCCCAAAATCAAAATCAAAATGCCAATCAAACTTTAGACATATTTCAACACCCTTTACCACGACATGGTAAAGAGGTAGCCAATCAAATCGAACATCATAATGTTCCCCCTCCTACTCGATATGTAGGAACCATTAGCGGACAATTACCTGTTCAGGATTCTCAAACATTTGACACAACCTTATCCCTGGTTACAACCAGGCCCTTACATAATTTTCAAACTTCCGATTCTAGTGATATAGAGTCGATAGTGAAAGTGAAGTAGACACTATTCAATCGAATAGTTCTGAAAATGAATCAGATCCTATTCAACCTGTCACAGATGCTAATGTTCCGGAAGAACCATTTCCTAGAAGAGTCACTACTCGACCTTCTTCTAATGTAGTCCTTCCCTATGAACAAGCCATAAATTCTCAACCGAGACCGTTTCAACGTCGTCACTATAACATTGTAGGTACCATCGGAGTCGTTACTCGACAACAAGCTCAAAACTCCCAACAAGAACCAAACCATAACGATGGATCAGCTCCATTCATTTTGAAAAACCCAAATAAAGGGAATCATGCTCCTATTGTTCAACCTAAACCCCCTTACAGCATTAATGAACAATTGTCTAATACAACGGCTAGAATCTCCCTCTTGGATTTATTAAGATCCTCTCCCACACATAGGGATGAGTTGATGCTTACATTGAGCCAAATGATGGTACCTCAAAACATTCAACTTGAAGCTATGGCCAATACTATCATCACTCGAGAGATTGATTGTATTGACTTTCGGGATAAAGATATCCCACAACACAGTTTACACAAGGATAATCCCTTGTACATTACCGCTCTAATTGGAGATGTAGTCATCAAACGAGTCCCGATTGATAATGGCTCATCTCTAAACATTTGCACCTTTGACTTCTACCAACGATTTGGTTTTAGAAGTGATGAAATGAAGAAAACTGATATGATTATCAAAGCTTTTAATGACGAAACACAAGAAACGTGTGGAGTCATTACCCTCCCATTACAAGTTGGTCCTAGAACCCTAGAAACAACCGTGTTTATTGTACATTGCCCAACGATCGTACAATATACTTTTGGGTCGCCCTTGGATTAACGCCATGCGAGCAATCCCGTCAACTTTACACCAATGTGTGAAATTTGAGTTTAAAAATCAGCTTGGTCACTATTCATGGTGACCCTAGACCTTTTGATATGTGTGCTTTGGCGTAACCCGTTGGAGTGCAATTTTGCCCTCGCTCCGTCATCCACACATTCTAGTTCTTCTTTTTCATCTAAAACTGTGAAACATAAACCCATAACTTCATCTATTCCTCCTCCATTAACTTCATCTTCCTATATAGACCAACAACCTTCTAAACAAATTTTAGAATCTCAAAAGGATCTCAAATCTACAACTAATCCTTCAACTATTATTCCTATAAATTCAAAACCTTTAGACACATCCATCATACCTTCCACATCTCAAGACATAAGTAATAAACCTTCTACATCTTATGCCCTTTCTGATGAACTTTTACCAGATTTATCTACAACCTTAATATCAGAAAAAATGAATGCTTTCATGCAAGATTCAAACCTTTTAAATAATTTGCCGCCCTCTCCTCGTACTTTGGGCCTCCCACAACCTTTGGGAAGTACTTACCAAGTCGGGAGTTGTGCCTTCATTTATAAAGGATATGACTGGGAAGAATCCCTCGGAATATCAAAACTCATCATGAGGGATACGCTCGTCGTTATTTTACCAATGATTATGTTAAAGCTAAACCCATGATGCTTAAAATGGGATATAAAGGGAAAGGCTTAGGACCTTTCCAAAATGGCATGAAAGAACCTTTCGAGGTAGAACCGTGGCCTGCCCGCTGTGGTGTGGGCCTATTTCCTAGTAAGGGACAACCCTTTCCTTTTGAGGATGATGATCACCTCATATGCTATCAAGATTATTTGGATAGGCATGTTGATTTGCCTCTTAAAAATCAGTCATTTTCATGCAACATGCTATCCATAGCCTACCCCGAAATGATTGTCGACCCCGATGAAGAGTTGGAAGGAGATATCTTCCATGATGTCTCTCGTTGAAGAGATGTTGCACAATGGATTCTATTTTGATGGTTCTATACCAACCATAGCTCAGCTTGAGACCACTAATCCTCAAGATGACTTATCTAAATTAACTTTACAAGAATTACAAGAGTTGGGCGTTTCACCCGCCCCACCTAATTTTGAAAGAGATCTACACATGGAGGTAGAAAATGTCATTAAAATTAATATTGGAACTGAGGACAATCCTCACATAATCAATATTGGAGCAGAACTAAGTCAAGACAAACAAGAACAATACATTGCATTCCTTAAAGAGTACGAAGATGTCTTCGCTTGGACATATGAAGATATGCCAGGTCTAGACCCTTCTGTAGTCATGCACCATCTAGTGGTCCATCCGGATGCTAAACCGGTTAAACAAAAACTTAGAAAAATGCATCCCAAAGTGGCTCTGCTAGTCAAAGGGGAGTTAGAAAAACTCTCGAATGTTATCTTCATACAAGCTATTGATTATGCTGAATGGATCTCAAATGTAGTTCCAATCACTAAGAAAGAAGCTACCAAAGTTAGGGTTTGCACCGATTTTAGAGATATTAACGCCGCATGCCCTAAAGATGACTTTCCTCTTCCAAATATGGATCAAATCATCGACTTCACTCGCCGGAAGTGGGATGATGTCCTTAATGGACGGATTCTCCGGTTATAATCGATCAGGATAGCTCCCGAAGACCAGGCTAAAACAGCCTTTATTACCCCTCGGGGTACCTTTTGTTGGAAAGTGATGCCATTTGGCTTAAAGAACGCCGGTGCAACTTATCAACGGGCTATGACCTACATTTTTCATGATATGATGCATGATATCTTACATGATTATGTAGATGATATTATAGCTCGCTCTCTTATTGAAAATAATCATTTAGATGATTTAAGAAAAGTTTTTAATCGATTACGAGAATATCTCATTCGATTAAATCCAACAAAATGCATATTCGGAGTTAAATCCGGCAAACTATTAGGGGTTTTAGTTTCTTTACGTGGTATCGAAATTGACCCTCTCAAAATTGTGGCCATCACAGATATGCCCGCACCCACTAATATATTTGAACTACGAAGTTTACAAGGTAAACTTCAAGCTATCCGTCGCTTCATTGATAAGCTGGCGGACAAAACTGGTCCCTTTCTTAAGCTCCTTAAGAAGGACGTCCCCTTTAATTGGGACACATAATGTAGAGAAGCTTTTGAACTTCTCAAACAATATCTCCTTAACCCTCCGGTGCTTTCACCGCCTAAATCTGATCGCCCATTTCTTCTATATATTTCTGCTTCAGATTCTGCCTTAGGAGCTATGTTAGCTCAACTTGATGATGAAAAGCGAGAACGTGCTAATTATTACATTAGCCAAACTTTCGTCAGTTATGAAACCCGCTATACAGCGTTAGAGAAGTTATGTCTAGCAGTCGTGTTTGCTACGCAAAAATTACGACATTACATGCTTAGCCAAAAAACGTATGTCATTGCCAAATATGATCCTTTAAGATATCTCATGAGTCGACCTTATTTATCGGGTCGCACAACCAAGTGGGTTCTTGCTCTAAGCGAGTTTGATCTCACCTTCATAGGACAGAAGTCTGTTAAGGGTCAAATCATAGCAGATCAATTAGCTGCCACACCCTTAGAGTCTACTCATCCTCTCATCATCGAGTTTCCTGATGAATGCCTTCAATTAGAGGCGGACCATCCCGAACAATGGTCCTTATACTTTGATGGAGCCCGATGTATGAGTGGGGTCGAAAGTGCGGGTATTATTTTAATATCTCCGCAAAAACATCTTATTCCTCTCGTCCTTCAAACCGACCTTTGCTTGCACCAACAATACCGCTGAGTATGAAGCTCTAATCCTTGGATTACGAGCCGCTTTAGCGCTAAAAATTAAAAACCTCTTAGTTTTTGGGGATTCCCAATTGGTTATAAACCAAATTAATGAAGTTTATCGAACTCGTAGATGATAAACTTCGCCCATATAAGGCCTATGTTTTACAACTAATGTCCTTGTTTGATCAAGTTACTTTGGAAGCCATTCCTCGAACTAGCAACCGTGCAGCCGACGCCATGGCCGCCGCTGCATCTCTCTTGCCCTTGGAGTTAGACGACGAATATGCCACTATCATTATTCGTCGACTCCAGGAACCCGCCTCAAATAAGTCATGCTTAGAGCCTTTGGATGTGTTTCTAATCAATGAAACTACTCCTGAACCTTGGTATACGTACATATTTGATTTCCTCCAAAATGGGACTTTCCCTACTAATTCTAATAGAAACCAAGCTCGGTTATTACGTCGACGAGCAAGTCGATTTGTAATAATTGGCAATACTTTGTATAGGAGATCTTTTGAAGGTATCCTATTAAGATGTCTAAATTTAGAAGAATCTAAATCAGCCTTGAGTGAAGCCCACGATGGATCTTGTGGAGGACACTTTAGTGGTAGTGTCATTGCTAAAAAGCTCCTTCGGATAGGATACTTTTGGCCTACCATGGAAACGGATGCACACGAGTATGTGCGCCATTGCGACAAGTGTCAAAAACATGCCGACCTTGTCCATGCGCCCGCACAAGAGCCGCAGGCTATTTCGCCTCCTTGGCCCTTTTCTAAATGGGGCTTGGATATTATTGGTAAAATCAATCCCGTGTCTTCCGATGGACACAAGTTCATCATAACCGCCATCGAGTATTTCACGAAGTGGGTTGAAGCTATGCCTTTAGCTTCTTGCACCGGTTCACTGTGTCTCTAAATTCATTTTTAATCAAATCATTTGCAGGTTCGGAATTCCTGCGAATCTCATCTCTGATAATGGAACTCCTTTCAAAAATAAAGATGTTAAGAAATTATGCCAAAAATACAAGATTCAACACCGCTGGTCTACTCCCTATTATCCTCAGGGTAATGGTCAAGCAGAAGCTTCTAACAAAACTTTAATCAAAATTCTCAAAATATTGGTCAATAAAACTGGCCGTGACTAGCATATTCAATTATATCCAGCCTTGTGGGCTTATCGAACTAGTGTTCGGACTCCCACGGGCACTTCACCATTTGTTTTGGTATATGGTGCCAAGCAGCTTTTTCCATTTGAATTGGAAGTTCCTTCTTTGGCTCTGCTACTTCAAGATACCGAAGTAGGAGATGAATATCATGCTGGCAGACTCAGTCAACTGGAACTCCTAGATGAAAAATGCATCAATGCTTTGGAGCATCTCCGTGCATACCAAAACAAGCTTAAAAGAGCATATAATAAGAAAGTTCGTCATCGATCCTTTGAGATTGGCGACCTTGTTCTAAAAGAAAATCAAAAAAATACAAATGCAACCAAAGAACTTAAAGGTAAATTTGAGCCCAACTGGCTCGGACCATACATCATTACTGCAAAATTTGAATCAGGAGCATATAAATTATCTACCTTAGATGGTAAAGAACTTAAAGAACCCATGAATATTTTACATCTCAAACGTTACTATGCATAAATTTGGTCATTTCATCCATGTATATATTTGTTCAAAGTTACTCTCTTATATTTCTTTCAATTTATAAAAAAATTCAAAAACATCAAAAACATTTATAAATCTCCAAAAATCTTCAAAACTATCTATTGCATTTATTTAAAGCACTTGTTAAGTTCTTTTTGCTCAAAAACAAAAATCTAAATAAAAATCTAAAAACAACTATATGCTTGACTCTTTCGAAACCAAAACAATATACAGAAGAAAGAGAGAGTCAACATTCTCCCAACTTCTAAAAAAAATCATGTATATATATTTTCTTACAATTATTGCAGTTATATGTTTCAACTTATTTTGGATACAATTAGCATTTATTTGGCATCCCTCACTTGCACACTCACAAAAAATAAATATCTTGATTTTATCCCGCATGATTACTAATCTCTCTTATATCAAAGTTCACAAAATTCAAATTAAATAAAGTTTGAGCATAGAGAATTGATCTTGTTATTTACTTAAACCAAGCACATCTTTTCACAATAAAATGATTATATTTGTAATTTCCATGTTTTGCTACATAGTAGAACTGATTTCTTGGGTGAAAAGTTTCCCCGCTATCCTATCATGCACATGGTCTAGAATCTTTGAGAATTGGCAAAAGGACAAGCTCACCCCTACCTGTAATAAAAATCCCTTGCTCTACAGCTAATCCGAGCAAGTATCCCTAGCACAGAAAAAGAAAAAAAAAAAATTCAAGAAAGAAAAAAGAGAAAAGAAAAATGTTATTTCAGCAATATTCCAAGCATTATCAAGCAAAAGAAATACAAAAAGCAAAAGCAAGAAAGCAATAAAATCCCTTTCCCTACCCTTTGAAAAGAAAAGAAGGGTTGATGAGCTTGAATCCCTGGAATTCTCAATTATTCGAAAACTGTGAGGTAAGCCCCATAACAGGTGGTTTGTGCCCAACCTGCTTGGCCTTGGGTAACTCCTAGCGTGGCGATATGTCCGTCACATTAGCGACCTTCTTTTGTACAGACCTATGTCTCGCTTATGGATTAGCTAGCTCTTGATAATCCGATCTACATAGTAGTCTAATATGGTTATATGCATCTACATCATGGTTAATGAACACTTATTTGGTTTCTTCAAATCACTTGTATCATAGTATCTTGCTCAAACCTGGTAAATGAACAATACAATTGCACACACATTTGTATTTGAGAGATTTTGTCTATCATTATGATAAATCAAGATTGGAAATGAATGCACATATGCACATGGGATTCCTTATAAATCTAATTTTTGTCTTCAAAATACTTTGAAATATTATTTTTGCAACTTGTTTGGAATAATCAAGTACAATTATTTTTTATAAAGACAACTATATAATAGAAAAATCACAAATTTCTTTCAAAACATATCATATATATCATATCGACTTTCGCGACGATGGTATAGTTCTAAAACCAAAATTGGAATTATATGCCTAGCGCAAGTCCTCATTTTCATATTTTCTGTTCATCAAAAATCAATCATGCAATAAAACTATCTATTTTCTTTGATTTTCGCGATGATGGTATAAGTCTATACCTACATATTCTATGCCTAGCGCAAACCATTGTAACAATTTTTATTCCCCCATTTATCAAAACTCATAAAAACCATATGACTTCATTTTATTACACAAATTTTGCTTTTCAAAAGAATGCACATTTTCATTATTTCATGTCATTATGTCAACCTCCAATTTTGTAATGACGGTATAATTCCTAAGGAATTATTCAACAATTTTATCACACTTAGGAATTTATGCCTAGCAAAAATCATTTTTTACAAATATTTCATGCATAATATTTTTATGGAAATCTGAAAACAAACCATCATCATCATCATCATTTGCATCATCACAACAAAGTCTTAAGACAATCTCTTAAGCACTCTTTCACTTTTCACAATATTTCTATAAATGGGATTAGCTTGACGACCGAGTGAGCAACGACTCCATGAAATGGTCTATAATAGCGACAATGTCCTTTGAAATTATTGTTAAAAGTCCCCTTTTCTTTTATCAAATCATTGCATCACAAACAACCAATTTGTTACATCAGATTATTTCATCAATATTACAAGCATGACATCAAAAGGTATAAATTCTTTTCCAACGACATAATTACAAGCATTATCAAAATCAATCAATCAAAGCATCATCAATATACTCATAACATAAGTCATATGACCAAAAATATCTCATCTATATATATATATCTCAAAAATATATATGTACATCATATCGTATAGATTGGTATGCCACAATCGATATCTTGGCATACTCAATCAAGTGTCCTCCGAGCAGTGTCTCGAGAGCCCCTAGAGCTCTCAGCCTCATCTCCTCCCCCGCCCTACGGAGGACGAGGTGGTCCCATCGCAGTATGTGTGGTACTACGAGTCCTCATCGTCGATCGGGATGAGCTCCTCGATGACCCTGTCCTGATCGGATCTGCTATGGCAGCCGATAGCTGTACCCTCTGGCCCTCCGGCACCGCCTGGTAGTATAGAGCCTGATAGAATGCGGTCTGAGAAACCGACCGTAGCAGCTCCTAAGTGCTCAACCCTCTGCCTTGTGCCCTGAGACGTGCATTCTCATCTCGCAGCCGCGACACCTCACCCGGTGTTGTGCGGCCGCATCCCGTAGTGTCCGCACCCGAGTCTGCAGATGATCTCTCTTCGCCCGAAGAGTAGCCATCTCGCTACTCTCTCCTATATCCATGCCCTTGCCCTTATCGGGCGATGGTGGCCTCTGTGGAGATGGGGGTCTCGCCTCCCTCCTCTCCCTCTCTCTCTATCGCGGCCGCTCCTGTGCCTGTGGCCTCCTCTGATCTCTCCCGCCGTGACCCTGGGCTGCCTCTATCACCGCCTGGCACCGCCTCCCTATCCGACGCACGACTGCGTGGATCGGACCCCGTGCCCTCGTCATCCGAGGAGGGCGGATGCCTCGCATACTGAATCATAGCCATCGGCTACTCCTGCGTCGTCCCCATCCACTGGCTGAATGGGGGCATCATCCGAGTCCCGGCTCCAGAATCGCCGCATGTCTGGAGCCCCGCTAACAGTGGTGTTATCCCGAACGGTCCAGGAAAACTCATAATCCCTGAGAGATGGGATCCCCCGCCGTAGACTGAACTATCACAAAACTCAGTCGTAGCGGTGGAGCTCCACCTCTCCCCTCTCCATCCTCGCCCAGCAGACTCGCCCGATGCGAGCCGCCTCCCGTCCATCCTCTCCCACCCCCGGATGCCGCCTCCATGGCCTCCGGTGATCCGGTCCGGGACAAGGTCATCCAAGAGTCTCCGGGACACCGACAGGTCGATCCGTCGCCGTGCCCCTCTCCGGAGCCACCAGTAGAAGACTCGGGGCCTCTCCCCGTCTACCCCTTCGCTGGAAGCCCTACCGGCCTCCGCACCGCAATGTGCTCCCAGCACCAAACCCGTAGTAGCGATGTCATCACCGGACATCGCCCGCCCTTGTACACGACCCCGTAAAGGATCCCGTACAGCCGGCATAGTACAAAGCCGCCCCATGAGAACCTCGTAGCCGTGGTCCCGCATGTCGCAGATCACATCTCCAAGCATCCACGGCACCCCGCACCCGCTCTGGTGGCACAGCAGAAGTCCACCAACTCCCCCACCAGAACCCGTGTGAGTCTAGATGCCCCAGGCATCTGGCGTAGTGCCTCGATATTAACTCCGCCCTTCTCCAGGGCGAAGCTCGGGTCACCGCACAGCCGTCCCATCGCGTGGCCCTGATTGGCCGTAGGTGTGATCATCCGTCCTTGTATGGGGATTCTCAAAATCCTCCATACATCCTCCAGTGTGGGAGTCATCTCCCCTGTCGGTAACCGAAAACATGAAGACCCCGGATACCATCTCTCTGCTAGGGCTGTCAGTAGCCCCATGTCTGTGGAAACCTGCGGCATCTCTGCCACATGCTGCAATCCGGCTCGTGCCGCAGATCCCGCTCTGCCCGGGTGAGAGCGGCCAAGTCGTCTCTCAATCCGCCGTACTTCCACTCTCTCGCTTTTTAGTAATCCTCTCTGCAAACATAAACAACAAAACAACAAACAATAATTAATCAATAAATTCCAGTAATTAATAATGCAACTTAAAGATCAATTTCTTGTAATTGATGATATCGCCCACTATTGGACGATATCGTCCCCAATTTGAGCACGATCGTCTCCGATTTCGTAGTTCGAAATCGTCTCTAATTTGACGAAATCGTCCCCCTTTCGACGATTTCGCCCTCGGGCGAAATTGCCGAAATTGAGACGATTTCGTCGAAATCGGGACGATTTCGTCCCGACGACGTCGACGGCCAAAAACGGCCGCGATGCTCCAAATTCACTTAAAAATTCATCTAGAAAGCATGTAAAAGCAACTTAAATCAATCTAAATTGAGTTTAGACCCTTACCCGTAGACCGCGTCAGACCTCTCGCAGATCCGTGCGCCTGCCTCAACCATTTTTTGCTCCGGAGCTCTAAAAAAAGTAAAATGAATAGTAATAATGAATTAGGGTTTTACCCTATTTTTCTTAATTTTATTCAACAATAATTTTTTGCTTTTCCGCGTTTTTACCTCAAACGTTCGATTTGGGTAAAAACACGGAGGGGGCACCATAGTAAGTCGTCGTACGATTCGACCAAGAATCGTCGCCTAAAAATGGGAATAATTTTTGCTTTCTCGTAGATCGAGAAGAACTCTTCTTTAACGCATTTTCTTCGGAAAATTCGCTAAAGAGGGGGCAAAATGTAGCACCCTAAAATTGGCGCAATAAAATTGGAATAATTACATTCACCTTAGTAAATAAATTTAAATTCAAATTTAACCTCCCAAACCGCCCGTTAACCGCCGAGAAACCCGTTTCCCCTTTTTTCGTGCCATTTTTAGAGGTTGTTTTGACCGTTGGACGATATCGTCGCCGATCGTACGATATCGCCCTAGATTTGACGATTTCGTCTGGACTAGAACGTCCGTACGATTTTGTCGCAAAACTGAATTTGCATAGATAGACTCTGCTCCAACGGGTCTCCAATTCCGGCAGAAGCGTGTCTGCGCCATTGGGACCCTTCCCCCGTTGGAGATCTCCCAAATTGGGATGATCTCCAACCTCCCAACAACTCCCCTATGCCTATTTAAACTCTAGGACATTCCCTCCCCAACCCCCGGCTGAATTTTATCTCGCAAGTTGAATCCCTCTCGCACTAAAACACCTTAATCTTATTTTTGCACTAGTCCTATAGCAGCTTTTATGTAGGTACACCACCGATTTTCAACCGGAGCCGACACCCATCGCCGCCGACGAACCCGTCAAGATCGGAGGCGATCCCGTCAAATTCGAGACGATTTCGTATCGATGCGAGACGATCTCGACCGCAGTCCACATCGAGGCAATCGATGCCTCGGAGTTTGCTTTTCTTAACTTTGCCTCACTTATTTTGTTTTACAAATTAGATAATCTATTTAGTTTTTATCCTATTTTGCATCTGGAGTTCACCCATCTAGTCTAGATTGCATGTTAAGCTCATAATCTGCCATTAAAGTACAGCAATTTACTTTAATTTCTGTTTTTAAACTTTGTTCAGTATTCAGTTTATTATTTGGCATATTTTGCCTCTGTTTGCACAGTAGGAATTCTTGTATTTTGCATCTGTTCTCTGTTTTGTAGGTCTCTGACGAATTCGTCAGATTTCAGACGATTCTGTCAGTCTCAGACGAATCTATCAGATTCGGACGATTCTCGTCGATTACAGTGCGATTACGTCGAATTCCGTACGATCCAGATCGCTTCAAGCATCGAAACTTCTTCGGACTTCCGGATCGGTAATCTCCATTGGCCTCCTGCAAATTCTCTATTTTCTGCTTTCTACTCTGTTTGTCGTATTCATTTAAATTGCATTTTCATATAGATTAAGTTAGATTCATTCGGCCAAACCTAGGATGAATGCTTAAGGATAAAACGAACTCATCAAAACACATTCCAAAAACCTAGGCGTGGAAACTGTCGCCAAATGTTTCCCGGTGAACCCACCATCCGTCGAAAAATCACCAAAACACACCTCCCTTGAGAGGCGGGACCTTCGTAAAGTCCTCTCGTCCGAGGTACCGCACCATCCTTTTCCCATCCTCCTTCCGGGCGCGGATCCAATAGCCTGAAGGTAGGGATGCGAAAAATTTGGAGCGATACAGTTTTTTATTGCTCCAGTTTTTCTAAACTCTTGCTTATTTCTTGTAAACAGAATTTCCCCTATTTTTAGCATGTTTTTCCATGTGTTTTAAGTGTGATGTGTGAGATTGAATGTGTAGCTAGCTGACCTATATTTTTTTGTGCATTTATTATTTACATTTCCCATAATTTCATCTTCAGCAACTTTTTGACAATTTTTGCAACTTTTTGCAGTTTCAATTTTAGCATGATTAAACTTAGTTGGTTTTAATTTAGCATTTTATATTCATGTAATTTCAATTAGCAAGCATAAAATAGTTTTTTATTCAACAATTTCAATTCTGCAAATTTAGTTTAAATGTCAATTCTACAATTGTAGATTAAGTGTCAATTCTACAATTTAGAAGTAATTTTAATTTTACAAGTTAATTAGTTTCAATTCTACAAATTAGGAGTTAGTGTGATCTTGAAAAGACCAAATGAACCTCTATTTCACTGAATAATCTTGTGAACTAATGACTAAATTGTAACTTGTTAAACTCCTCTATCGTAGATAGCCTTGGACACCGCCCTGGATTTGACAAACATTGAAAATTAAATGATGATAATAACAACACTCATAATTTTTGGTATCGTTTCTAGGGAACATAGGTGTTTTTAGGGGATAAAATATTTAAATAATTATTTATTATGCTAAGTTGTGAACTTTAGAGTAAAATCTTGAACATAACAAACTTGCATGAAATACAATTGTAAAACTAATAGTTGCAATTCAAAAAATTAGAAACACAAGCACATAATGAATGAATAGGTTAAGGGACAAAAAATATGATTTTTTAAGACCCCTTTACCTACCACAAGTAAGCGATATTCACACCAAGGCGATGAATTGCCTACATTTGAAATTCCTAAAATTGTTAAATAAGAACCACCATCATCATCATCATCAGGAAGTATATCTCCTAAGAGAGAAATACGAGAGGAGCAAACTGCTAGTACCTCCTCACCCACTCTTGACATATCCTTGAATTCAAGGTAGTTTAAATAAATTTACACTAGGTGTTGGGAAGACATAATGGTAGAAATACTAGTAAACCCAAACAAGGGCAACAATATTCATAATCAAACAGATAATCCTACTCCTACCAGGACTTTTGAATATCCTATTCGATTAAATCCTACACAAAATTCTCCAATGAAAATAATTTCACCTTCGATGCTACCAACCTTTAGGGGAGTTGCATCCGAAGATCTTGATCAATTCTTGTTTAAATTTAAAGTTGTGTGCCAGACATATGACTACATAAATGATAACCAAAAGTTGAAAGTTTTTTCTTCCACACTCAAAGACTCATCTTTGCGCTGGTTTATGAGATTAGCACCCAAATCAATATGAACCTGGGAAGAAATGGAGGAAGTATTTTTGGATAAATACCAAGAATATTGTAGGGTGAAAAACATAAAGGATAAACTATTTAGAATCAAACAAGAAGAAGATGAAAATATGGAGGATTACTTGGATAGGTTTTCCTTTGTACAAAAAATAAGTGGGCTTATTGAACCTAAAATGTGTAAGACCATATTCTTAAGAGGGTTACAAGATGATTCTAGAGAAGTGTTGGATTTAATGGGCAAGGGAGATGTGAGCACCCTTGACATTGATGAAATTTTGGAACTATGTAGAAATTACTCATGCACAAGACAAAGAAGACAAAAGCAAAGTAATAATGGTAGTGATTTGAAAGAGCTTATGGAAGAATTTGCCAATCTAAAAATTGACATCTTGGTACATCTTAATACTACATTAGGGGAAATGAATGCCAAAACCAAATCTATAGAACCCCTAGCTATTTATTATCCAAGATGCAAAAACAAACATGCTCTTCAAGACTATCCTTTAAAAAAACCTCTATATATGCTATTTGTAGTATTTTTTCAAAAGGACATATCACTGACCAATACCATATACTTCCATGACTTAAAAATATTTTGGAAACACAAATAGAAGAACTCAACTTTTTTGGGCAAAGACAAGGGGGAAAATTTTCACAAGATGAAAATACCTCACGTTTTTCCACAAATTGGGAATAAAATCATTGGACCATGACATGGGGTTATTCAAAATCACCACATTAGTCTTGGAGTCAACCTCCATGGATATATTATCAAGATTGGTCACAAATTGGGTGGATAAATCCACAATGGAGTAAACCTAATCCACCTTGGATGTAAGAATCTCATGGATAGAATTGGGGACAACAGTATCCATCATACCAGGGACAACAAAGATATCGAGGTCAAACGCAAAATTTTTTGCCTAGTCCTACTCAAATTTTTCCTCAAGGAAGACAACAAAAATAATAATAGGTAAAGCAACCACCACTTCCAGCCCAACCTATGGCCAATCCTAATAATACAAGACATGCAACTCCTATCTATGTAGCTAAATCTGATGAAAATGCCATGATCAATGTAATCGACTGTAGTAACATCCAGTTGCACTCAGGAAAGATACTACATGAGCCTATTCCACCCATTATTGAAGAAATGAATCAGGAAGACACAAGAATCCTTTAGTCTAGAACCATAGAAATTAGCCTTGGATAAAGGAGAAGAAAAAAAGAAAATTTGCACACAAAAAATTTAATTTCTTTAGAGAAGATACCATATCCTGAAAGGTTTAAAATTTTTGAAAACACTTATAAATAAAACCTAGTAAAAGAACTAAAAAGGTTGACCATTTCACTTCCTTTGTTGCAAGAAATCAAGGATGTGCCTTTAATCAACAAAATTGTTTAGGATCTTTGCATAAAAAAATTGGGCAGGAACAAGAAATCCTTTCCTAAAATTGTATAGGTAAATGAAAAATTGGCTGACCTGCTTTCTAAAAATCTTGTCCCACCAAAGTATAGTGATCTAGGAAGTCCAATTATCATAATAACCATTGGATCAATGTAAATTTCTAATGTTTTGGTTGATCTTGGAGTAGCCATTAACGTTATGACCAAAGACACAATGCAAAAATTATAATTAAACAATTTGAATCCTACATCTACTATTTTGGAAATGGCTAACAAATTTATTGCTAAACCAGAAGGGATCATAGAGGATATTCCTGTGATAGTCTCCTCATGGAAATACCCTATTGATTTTCTGGTATTGCAACCTCACAATTCTACGAATGACTATCCAAATATCTTGGGAAGGTATTGGCTTGCTACTATAGTTGCTTTCATTGATTGTAGGTCAGGGGAGATGACTATTTCTAATGGTATTGATCTAAACAATATTTCTTTATATCCTCCTATGAAACCTTCAACAAAGTCATTTATGGTTTCTTGATTCTGATGAGGAACACAAAGAAACCATTTCCACACTAGCTACTATAGTAGTGAAAGAACATATAGAAGAGATAGATTCACATGAAAGAGAGGCATTTGAAGATGAAACCATTTTGATAAATACAATGCATGAATTAGGACTTGAGGATGAACCAATCACTATTCATCACTTGTTATGGAATGATGAGGGTCAAACATCTAAACAAATGGCACCCATTCCATTACAAGAAAGTCCTTTAAAATTACCATATGGGTGGCATCATCATATTTTGTCCTCCCTTCATTATCCCATATTAGATATGATTCCATCAGGAATTACAATCGATACTGAGACATGAATATTTCACTCTCTTCTACCACACCATTGCCCACTTAACTCCTTAGTAAGCACATACGAAGGAGTTAATTTTGTTCATCCAGGAATCAAACAAATTGAGGTACAACTAGGAAAATTCTTAAACATCAATAGTTGGTTGATCAATGAACAAGAAGAAAAAATGTTTGCTATTTTGAAAAGAAATTTCAATGCCTTCATTGGGAAATACAAATATATGACAATAATTCATCCTAATGTATGTACCCATAGGATATGTACTAAATATGTTAAACATGTTCGACAACCACAAAGGTGATTGAATATTGCTCTAAGAGATATTATCAAGGAATAAATCAAAAAAATCTTAAAGGTTGGATTCATATATCCAATTTTTGATAACTGATGGGTCTCAAAAAATGGAAAATTGAGAGTGTGTGTAGATTATCAAGAACTAAACAAAGACACACATAAGGACCATTTTCCATTACCATTCATTGATCAAGTGTTAGACACAGGTCAGGTTAAAGTTACCAATAGGGAATTGGAAAGAATATTAACAAAAACAATAGCTTCACATAGGAGAAATTGGTTAAACAAATTACTAAAAGCAGTTTGGGCATACAACACGATATGGAAATCCACCATAGGTTTCACACCTTATGAGCTAGCTTATGGTAAGAAACCTCTTTTTCCTATTGAATTTGAGTTACTAACACTTTGTACGTATTTGGAAATTGGTATTCAATTATCATAGGTACATATGGATATGATTATGCAACTCAATGCATTGTATGAACTTCAATTGGAAGCATTACATCACATAGAAGTTATCCAAGAGAAACAAAATATGTGTCCTGATAGTCACATTCAGCAGAGAAAATTTGAGCAAGGAGATTGGGTTTTATTGTCTGATTCTCATTATGAAGATCTTCCTAGCAATTTGTAGACTAGGTGGCTTGGACCATACCTGATCAAAGAAGTGTTCTAAAATGGAGCAGTTCATCTTTCTCCCATTGATGATTTGAGGAGAAATTTAGTGGTAAATGAACATCGCCTTCGGGTATACCATGAACCATTAACTAAGGAAGAATTTTTAAAGTAAATTACACAGTTGGATGTCCACATGATGGAAGAGACTTTCTTTTTCATAACAGATTCAAAGTGATGTTGAAAAAGTTCAAAAAAAAAAAGAGGAATAATCTTGATTGTGAAATTCCTTCATGGGCACAATTTCGAGGGAGATTGTAAAATTCCTTCATGGGCACAATCAAGACAAAATAAAAATATATAAAAAAGAGAGAAAAAAATGAATGAAAAAAAAGAATAATTTAATAGTGAAAACCTTTTCAAAGGTGCTATCGAATTAAGGCTTACATGAAAACTGGTTTTTGACATGTTTGCCTTCTTGATATTATCCATCATTATCACCATTGTACAAATATCACTTACTGCACATGTGTTATATTTTTGGTTTCAGATAATCTACTAACAATCATCGGAAGCAACGATTTGTAAGGTGTATGATAAATTTTTAGGACAATAAGGTATGTGTTTCTTGCATTTATTCATAGTAAGCATTTAGCATGTAATGTATGATAATTAGGTATTTGGCATAAATTATTTATAAATTTGAAAAATAAAAATGGAACATTCAATTCAAAATTTCAAGAAGCACTCTATCCTGCCCTTGGTTGTATGAAAGATTTAGATCTAGTTGTAGAGAAAAATAGGAAAGATACAGAGCTCCGAAATGACCAAAGCTCTAGAATGAGTTTAGATCTAGTTGTAAATAAATAAATAAAAATTGCAGAGCTTTGAAATGACCAGAGCTCTAAAATGGGTCTTGAAAAATTAAAAAATGCATAGGCATGCAAAAATTTAAATTTGATCGACCCGCACGTGCAGTATATCATAAAAAAATCCCATGTGATGCACCTTCCATGGCCTCCATGAACATGGGTATGAGTTTCCTTACACACGTGGTATCCATCAAACATGCATCATCCAACATATTCTAAAGTGCTTGTTGTACCTAGTTTTCATAACTTGCTCCAAACCCATGTGACTGGGGTAATTCGACATGAGAAATCACATAAATCGAGGAGATGGGCATCCATTGTTCACAAGGTAGAGCTGAGTTAGTTAGATTGGACCATCCAACTTAGTTGACATATTAAACACGTGTATGGTAATATGAAGGTATGTTGACCCACCACTCTCGATGCATGCCAAAAATCAAAATTTTGAAATCAAACCAAATCACCACGTGCCATGTGTTCTATTGATGCATGTGAATCCCAACGTTTTTTGCACCATCTTCTAGAGTTGATTCTTGTATGCCAAATTTATGAACATATGAAATCCGTAATCACAAAAATTGTAGAGGCTAGTGAATTGAAATAATAAGCTATAAAATTGCAAACTCGAGCATTGCATTATAGGGAGAAAATATTTAAAAAACCATCCTAGGAAAATAAGGAAGCTACCATACAAACCAAGGAGTTGTTAAAAAAATTTAGCAAATACAAACATAGGTGCACCATATTTTTCCAGCATGGGACAAAAAAGGAAGGTCGAACCAAATAACCTAGATGAATTTTACTAGTACCCTGAGGTGGTGCAAGTCTTTCAACAGGCAGGCTTGATGCCATTTCTAGAAAATTTTGATGGGTATTTTGAGGTTTTAACAATCAAATTTGCTTGTACCCTCTGGAATAATAGAGAAACCATCAACGGCATGAGGATTGAGGTAACTCCTTTGATTTTAAGTCAAATCATTGAATTATATTTAGAAGGATTAGTGATTACCAAAACTACTAAGAACACACTCCCTAAAGTAGTCAAAGCATTTTCAATAGAGGGGGATGTACAACCCATAATGCAAATGAATAACAATATCTACAAAGGGGTAAAATGGGTTAGTCTTCAACCACCATGGGATGAAATTGCAATATGGGTTATTGAATATTTAACTTGTGAGGGGTAATATATTGTTTTATCTAGCCACCACATGAAATTTCTCACTCATTTGAGGCATGGCACACAACACCTAAAAATGAGGGTAAATATTCCCTTGTATTTACACCAAGAATTGCACAACATGGCAAAGAGATACCAGCAAGGCCAAGGATCTCCTAGACACCATGGCCTCATAAAATTGATTTGCAAGTATCATTTCAGGGGAAATATTCAAAGTTTCAATAGATTCTTTGCACCTTAGAATGAGCAGGTTCCTATTGAAGAAGAACCAGAGTAGGAAGAAGTAGTTGCAGATGAGGCAGGGAAACCTAAAGAAGATGCTAATGAAAGGTTTAATATTGAATCAAAAGAAATCCCTTCATCCCCCATGGTCCACCAACTGCTAGAACAAGGGCACAAAGGAAGAGGAAATTTGAAAGTAACCCTACAAAATAGCCAAGGACCAAGAAAGTCACTTTTAGTGATGAAGTCACTGAGATTGTTTCTCAAACAAAAATATCTGCACAATCAAAACCCTCAAATTCTAAAATAATTGGGTCATTGGTTGAAACAATAGATTCATTAGAAGAAGAGAAAATTGATTCTAGATTTACAATTAGGTATGTAGAAATAAAACTTGTAGAGATAGAACAAATTGGTGGAGCGACAGGTATACAATAATTGAGAAGGTCTACCAGACTAGGAACAAATTTTTTTTTTTTGCGAGAAGAGCATGTTGAGGCTGAAGAAATAGAGCTTAGGATATAAACACAACCACCTTCACCCCTTCCTCCTATGAGAAGGAGCTTAAGGAGGAAATAGTAGGATATAGCTACAATAACTAAAACAACATCACCTAGACCATCCAGGCCATAGAGAAGGAGAATTTTAATACTACAAGAGGATGAATATGAAGATGAAGATGTGGTTTTAGAAGACATACATTATTAGGAGGAAGAATCATTTGCAAGAGACACACCTGATCAGGTGGAAGAATCACTTGCAAAGTTTGAAGAGCATGAAGAGACACATTCACCACCTAAAATGAATTTGCCTATATATTCTTTAGAATATGAAGAATATGAGGATTATGAGCTAGAAGACCCATTGAAGGTTTCCAGGGTGATCATTAAGACCCAATAGACCTAGATTGAGAAGGGTGAAGTAATAATTAAGGAGAAGGATGAGTATATTGACCAATTTTTGTAGGAAATACATGAATTAAAAATAAAATTGGAACCATTAGAAGGACTACCTACCATTCATGATTCTAGTAAGGAGATAGTAGAAATTTTGCTTGAATTAGTAGAGTATATTTTGGAAGGAAAATATCCAATAACACATCCCACAATTACCCCATAGAATTGAGGAATATACCTTGGAGCAGGCACTTGCAATTTATGTTCCTATCTTGATTGTTGTTACAGTAGCACAACAACATGTAGAAATAGAGATAATACCTGACAAGAGGGATGCGAACGATATTATGGATGTCATAGGGAGCTCACATCAGAGAGAAGATACTCCAAATATGGTCAGTAATGGAATTTTTAGCAAAAGTTTGAAACAGGAGATATTCCAGCACTTTCGGATGCAACTTCAAAACATTCTAGGACAACTCTGAAGCATTCTGCAGCTGAATAGGCACATTCTAGATAAGTTCCAAAATATCCAAAAATTGTGCCAGAATGATAGAATACAGCTCCATAACAACAAAAGGATCAAAGCACACTAGAAATTGAAGCCCTTGAAATTTAAGCTACCTCACTACAAGTAAGTACATCACTTTAGGCAGATAAAAATCAAATTTTTACAAGTTCTATTTTAAAAGTGCAAACGGTAAAAATAGGGATTCAGTTTGACTTATTGTTAGAACATAAAACTCTACCAATAGTAGTAAATTTGCTAGATATGGTCCCACTAGAAAAGCACAATGAGGATACTACATGGTGGATGGCATGCTACCAAACCCTTGAGTTGCGTCTTGCAACACTGAAACCCATAGAAGAGTAGAATAAGAAACAAGCTGCAAAAATTGCGGATTTGTAGGATAAGGTGAAGAATTTATGTCATATTGTAGAATGTCTGGTACAATGCAAACAACTTGCTAGGTTATACAACCTACTCCTTAGGGAATGATTCCTTAGATGGCAAGTAATGTGTATCTACTCTGATTTAACATATGATTTGATTACTCCTCAAGATTTTTTGGAAGCATACCTACGAAATCCTAAGGAGTAGAAAATTCTATTTTGTGAATTTGTTTTGCATAAATTTGTCATGGCAAAAGATGTAGAATTTTTGCCACAAATATATACAAGTGATGTATAGCTCTAATTCTTTATCTCCATTTTGCAAAATTAGTTATATTGGGATCAGGAGAAGAAACAGAATAAGAAAACCAAATTAGAACTTTGGCTTTTGTTAAGGCATATCCAACCTAATACCTTAGTATTAGCAAACCAATATTTCAATCTAATGACTAGGCCAAACATAAAAATCACCTACCATTAGAACTTTCAAGATGGTATGGCTTGTTTTCAGTAATTTTGTAGGGGTAAGTTTTCAAACTTCTTGGCAGCATGTAAAAGTAGGTGGGCAAAATTACCCATATCTTTGTAGAAAAGGGAACCCATGTCACCAACAAACCTGTTGTGGTCACATAGGAGGATAGAGGTAGTGATGCAAATTATCCTAGCACTAAAACATTATTGGATAGGCTTAAGGTTTAGGCCACCTACCATTATCACACCAATTCCATTTTATTTTGACTCTAATCCTCAACCTAATCAAAAACTTTAGAATTGGCTGAGAGAGTGAAAATAGAACAGAGGATACTATCCTGAGAATTATAATTTTTGGGGGAATTGCTCTAAGTATTTGGATCTAAGTGCCTCTATAGCCCATCAAAATGCATGAGGGCATGCATCAGGTTAAGTTGGGGGAATGATGAGGCCAAGAAATACCTCATTTTTGTTGCATTATTGACATACAAACACTTCCTATTTAGCAATATTTAATATCATTTTGTGCCAAATAGTTGATTAAAATATATTATTTGTTGATTTTTGCATGATTGAATGTTTAGAAATACTATACCCTTGTTTTGACTATTTTTTTGCACTTTATGTTCTGGTTTTGCATGATTTTATTGGAAAATAGCATAACAAAATTGATAGAAAATATAAGTCTATGAATTGTGATTGGATGAAGCATTTAGAATGGTCTCTTTCCTTAAAACCAAGATGTTGAGGTGACTTGACACCAAATCAGCTATTCTACTATAAAACAAGGCACAAAAAGTTGCACATAGCATACAAAAACCAGCCACCTGTAACATTAAAGGAGAGCATGGAAGTGGTCAAAAGAAATGAGTAATAACTAGTTGATACATATTCAAGAAGACTTGTAAAGACCTATGATACACTTGGATGCATCCCCATGCGGTCTAGATTGATGGAAATAAGATATTCCACTTATTATGCCTTATATTTTGGAGCTCTTTGGAATGAAAGGCAAAAACAATCCATTTTAACATAAAAGGAACAAATTGCATCCATTTCATGAGGAATAAAAGAGGATAGAATGATGACAGGTGTAACAACCATTTCTAACCTATTTTCGACCTATTCCCACAAGTTGTAAGATGTGCGGATAGTTGTTGTAGTAGATTTTATCCTGAAATAGACCAAGTTTGTTGTAATAGAATAGCAAATTACACATGGACAACACAAAGCATTGATTTTATAGTTGTAATTGTATACATAGTAAATAATATAAATAGGCCACTCGCCCATTGGTTGAGTTAGTCAAAGTAGAAGTTAGATGTCAGAAAGTGAATGTTGTAATAGTCATCTTTTGTAATAATAGTTTTTAATAAAAAGTGCAGTTTTATCCAAACATGTCGATTTATGAGTGTGAGAGTATTTAGCATTTAAAATTTAGAGTGAATAAACCTTATTTTGGACCAGGAAGCAAGGGCCCACTCTCGGGGCTAGAGGAAGGAGCATTTTTATAGTTTTTTTTTAGAGTTTTCTATTGTTGTAGTTTTTGCTAAATTCTTGCTTATTTCTTGTAAACAGAATTTCCCTTGTTTTTAGCATGTTTTAAGTGTGTTTTAAGTGTGATGTGTCAGAGTGAATGTGTAGCTATATGACCTATATTTTTGTGTACATTTATTATTTAGATTTCTCGTAATTTCATCTTCAACAACTTTTTGACAGTTTTTGTAGTAATTTTTTTGATAACTTTTTACAGTTTCAATTTAGCATGGTTAAATTAAGTTGGTTTCAATTTAGCATTTCTCATTCATGGCATTTCAATTAGCAAGCGTAAAATAGTTCTTTATGCAATAATTTCAATTTTGCAAATTTTGTTTAATTGTCAATTCTACAACTGTAGATTAATTGTCAGTTCTGCAATTTAGAAGTAATTTCAATTCTGCAAATTAGGAGTTAGTGTAACCTTGAAAAGACAAATGAACCTTTGTTTCACTGAATAAAGCTTGTAAATTAATGACTGAACTATAACTTGCCAAAAACTTCTATCATAGATAGCCTTGGACACTGCCTTGAATTTTACAAACATTGAAAATTAAATGATGACAACAACGACACTCATCATATTGCACTTTTCCCACAATCATAATCATAAAAAAAAAAATCTAAAATACAAAATCATAAAAAATATAAAACATCAAAAATCCAAAAACATGATAGCGGAGGAAGTAAGCATGCACAACCATGGCAGTCCAAATGCCGGAGGATCTAATATAGGATATGTCATTGGGAAAGCAGGTAAGGATCTGACCGATGGGGTCCCATTGCATAGAAAGGAACCCCCTAACAAAGGGGAACCAACGGATGGTCTTATCATTAGGAATGGTCCCATCCCAAACAAACCCTCGATAGTTTCTTATGCCTAGGTGGTCAACCATGGCCCCCACTTCAAACCTCCACCCCAGGAGCTAATCCCCAACGGCTCAAACCTGGTGATCTCGAAAAGCCTAATGTCCAGCTACCTAGAGATGGAGTGACTTACTCTGGTAGGCAAGTTCATCGGAGGCCACCCAGATATGGAGACCATTAGGAAATGGGTATATTCCAAATGGAGGACTAGCGGGAACATGGAAATCATAGCCCTATCCAGGGGTTTTTTCACCATCAGACTAAACAACCAAGAGGATTTTTGCAATATCCTATCCGAGGGACCCTGGTTCCTAGGTAGAAGGAGCCTCTTCCTCCACAAATGGGCTAAATATTTTGATCTTGAAACCCAAAACATCAATGTTACCCCGATCTAGGTTAGGTTGCCAAACCTCCCTTTCCAGTTTTGGCATGAGGATGTCCTTAAAGGGATTTCTAGAACCATCGATGATCTGATAGCAGTCGATCCATCCACTAAAGTCCGATCTCGGATGGTCCATGCCCGCATTTGCATCAATGCCAATCTGGACACAGAGCTCCCCACCCATGTCAACCTCTTTCATGGATCCTCTCTCATAAGGCATCAACCTTTGGAGTACGAGAATAAACCTACTTTCTGCATGCATTGCCATTCCCAAGGACACCTAAGGAATCAGTGTCCCACCTTAAAAGCTCAGTCCCAAGTTTCTAAAGATACAAAAAAAGGTGTGAATCATAGACCAGGTCCTCCGAAGGAGTAGCTCTAAAACCCTCCTACACCAAGGAATGGCCACGGGGCCCACCGTCAGGAACCTCCAGCCATGGCCCCTCAAGGGAGTGATGAAATACTGGCCCCATCGCAAGGGCAAGAAGCCCCCACTAAAATCAAAGGAAAATAAATAGTCAATTTTGGTGATGAGACCAATCAATACCAGGTACCTCCCCTCCCTCCCATTGTTACTTCAAATCTGATTTTTGATGATTATCTGGCAATGGTCCATAGGAACCCATCCCAGTCCTCCCCCTCCCCATCCTCGAATAGATCTGGACCATCCCATATCCCTGTTATTGAAGAGGTGGGAAGCCCTCTGTCAATCCCTTTCTAGTCTAGGAGATTTAGCCCAAAAAACACCAAAAGCAAAAAATCTTCCATCGACTTTGGTAGTGATAAAAAAGGGGGAGACCATCCATCACGAAGTAGTGGAATAAAGAGATAGTAGAAGATATAGCTAATGGAACCCAGTCAACCCTCTTCTTTGAGAGCTCAGACATGCAGAAATATGACCAAAGAGGAAACAAACCTCCCCTTCAATAGATGAAGGGAGGCAAAAAATCCCAAAAAAGTTCTAAATGAAGATCCTCTCATGGAATGTGAGAGGTCTAAATGGAGTAGCCAAAAAATGCCTCACTGCTAATCTCAGGAAAGAATGCAATCCCACCATCCTCATTCTCCAAGAAACCAAAAATGATGATGTCTCCTCCCTCAGGTCGGCCAAATCAATCTGGAGTAGGGGCGAAGTCCTCATCAGCCCTACCCAAGGATCCTCGGGAGGGCTCATGTGCCTATGGGACCCTCTTCAGGTCGAAGGGAGGCTTCTGTCATCCTCCAATAGAATCATCAACATCCTCTTTCATTGTAAGACCAAAAACTCCTCCTGGATATTATCCAATGTATATGCCCCAAATTCCCCCCTTGAAAGAGCAGCACTATGGAACACCATCAGTCAGATGAGGAGCACTTTCAGCACCATCCCTTGGATCATCGGTGGAGACTTCAACAGTCCTCTGTACCCTTCAAAAAAAAGGGGGACTCAACATCACAAATAGAAGCATGGAGGATTTTAGGGACTTCATGAATCTCAATGAGCTCATTGATGTCCAGCTCAAAGGATCTAAGTTCACTTGGAGCAATAGAAGAACAGGAAGTGGGCTTATTCAGGTAAAGCTTGATAGGTTCCTCATATCCAAAGAGGCTATCCCGATCTTTGGGGACGCATCCCTCCTTGCCCTCCCCAATATTGGCTCGGACCATAGTCCTCTCCTCTTGGAAGCAGGCAAACCTCAATCCTTCAAGACCCCCTTTCGCTTCGAATCAATGTGGCTCCATCACCAGGACCTCAGAACCCAAGTCACCCTCTGGTGGTAGCAGCCTGTCTCGGGGTCCCCTACCTTCCAATTTTCCCAAAATCTCAAGTTGGTTAAAGAGAAACTAAAGGTGTGGAATAAGGAGGTGTTCGCAACATATTTTCTAGTAATCAGGCCATCACAAGAAAACTCCAAGAGATTGGAAGGTAGATCGAAGCTGGAGACCAAAGCAGTTCCACTAGGGATGAAGAAAGGAACCTCCTTGCCGAGTACCACAACATTTTAGCTAGGGAGGAAACTTTTTGGAGATAAAATTCCAGAGCCCTCTAGATCAAATATGGTGACTCCAACACCAACTTCTTCCATGCATCCACCATGAGGCATAGAGGCTCGAACAAAATCCATGAGATCACCCGCAGCGATGGATCCAACACCAAGGACATCTTTGAGATCAGGTCTAAATCGATCTCTTACTTCCAAAATCTTCTCGATAGTCCTCTCGAGTGTGATGACCAAGCCAAGTCTGACCTTTTGGCCAACATCCCCCCTCTATCCCCCAGTCGACTAACTCCATGCTTATCAGCCCTTTCTCCCATGATGAGATCAAAGGAGCCCTCTTTTCCATGCAACCAGATAAAGCCCCTAGGCCGGATGGGTTTCCCCCCATTTCTACCAAGATTTCTAGGATATCATCGGGTGGGATGTGTGTGAAGCCATCAGAGAGCTCCAATCCTCTCGGTCCATCCCTTGAGGGATTAATTCCATATTCATAGCTCTCATCCCCAAGTCTCCCGCTTGCAGATCCCTATTCGATTACCGGCCCATCAACCTATGCAATGTCCTCTACAAGATCCTCACCAAGGTCATGGCTAATAGGATGAATTTGATCCTCCCTCTCATCATCGACCCTAGCCAAGGTAGCTCGATCAAAGGTAGAAACATCCTAGATGGGGTCATCACCATCCATGAAACCCTACACTCAGCCTCCCTTGCAAAAAATCTCACCCTCTTTATCAAGCTCGACATGAACAAAGCCTTCGATAGGGTCAGTTGGGACTTCCTCCATGATATCCTCCTCAAGTTCGGCTTTCACCCATCCTAGGTTGACCTCCTCCATAGCTGCTATTCCTCCCTGTGGTTCTCTGTCCTCGTCAATGGCTCCATTACTGGGTTCTTTTTGAGTGTAAGAGGCCTCCGACAGGGTGACCCACTTTCACCCATCCTTTTCATCATCCTGGTGGATTCCCTGGGTAGAGCCCTCAAAGCTGCTTGCCAGAGGTGGAGGATTTCTGGAATCCAGGTTGCATCAGGCATCAACCCAGTTACCCATCAGCAATTTGTCGATGACACCATCTTATCCACCCAAGCTTCTATTAGTCAGGCCAAATCCATCAAGCACATCCTTTTCCTTTACAAAAAATTGTTGGGAAAAAGGTTAACTTCATCAAAAGCAAAGTGTTCTTCATCAACACCCTTGTAGCTCACCAATCCAAGATAGCTCAAATCCTGGGGTGCACCATTGACTCACTCCCATATTCCTACCTTGGCCTCCCCTTGTTCTGTGGTAACCCCAAGGAGCTCATGTGGAACAATGTCTTAGAGAGAATCCAAAAGAAGCTAGTGGCCTAGAAAGGTAAAATTTTGTCCCAAGCTGCTAAAGCCACCCTTACCATGGCCTACCTCCAAGGCATACCCGTCTACTTCATGTCAGTGTTCAATATTCCCATGGTAGTCTACCGTAAGATCGAGCAACTTCAGAAAAGGTTCTTGTGGTCAAGAAATGATGAGAAGACTAGAATCCCCCTCGTCGCCTGGGACATCATGTGCAAAAGTAAGAAACAAGGAGGCCTAGGGTTCAGGAAAATATCCAAAATGAACCTAGCATTGTTGGAAAAACATACATGGAGGATCCTCACCAATGACACAATGGAATGGGTGCAGATAGTCAAAAATAAATACCTGGCCAACCACTCAATCCTCGATGATGGGATCCCCCTGAGTGGATCGACCTTCTAGAAATCCATCACCCACACTCGTCAGTTGATCCAAAAAGGCTTACGATGGATCCTCGGTGATGGCAATCGCATTGATTTTTGGTATGATAGGTGGGTCCAGGATGAACCCCTGATTGACAATATAGAGATGGTGGAGCTCAAACCTTTCACTAACTCTAACATGGGGTATAGGGTGGCTGACTTCATAACCCTCTCCAATGGAGTCCCTTAGTGGAAATCAATCAATGGCGATAACCTTGGCGAGGCCGCTACCTCCCTATCCACAATGCTCAACTCGACCACCATCCCTATCGGAGAAGGACCTGACAGGCCTACTTGGAGGGGGTCCGATAGTGGAGCCTTCACAGTCAAGTCAACCTATAGCTTTCAAACCCCCTCTCCTATCCCGACCACCCCGTTCAACCTGGTTTGGAAGAAACACTTGATTCCCAAGGTCAGCTTCTTCTCCTGGATTGCTATTCAAAATAGAGCTCTTACCATCAAAAATTTGCACAAAAGAGGCTTCTCGATCCCCAATAGGTGCTACCTTTGCATGGCTGATTGGGAGTCCATAGATCACCTATTCTTGAGATGTGATTTTTCCTCCACTATCCTTGGTTCCATTTTGAATTCTTTTCATGTTCAATGGGCCCACCCCAAGTCCATCAACGAACTCTTTTCCCAATGGACCAACCCTTTCCATAATTCCAGGCTCTGATTCCTCTAGGATGTGTGCCTCCACCATTTCCTCTGGCAGATTTGGCTAGAGCGCAATAGTAGAGCCTTTGGTGACTCCTCTAGGGATCCTATATCTATAGCATCCAGAGCCATTGCCTTTGCTACTAAAAATGCCAAGCTTATCCCTTGCCCTTTTCCCCTCAGTCGGCCTTAGAGTCCTCCATTTTCAAATCCCTCAGCATCCCCTGTGGAAGTGGAACGTCCCCCCTGCCCCGGTCCACCCTAGAGCTAGCATCCAGTGGGAGCCCCCTCGAAAGGATGGATTAAACTAAATTTTTATGGAGCATCTAAAGGAAACCCAGGTCCTGCTAGAGTCGGGGGAGTCATTCGCGATCACCATGGTGAGTTGATCCTGGTGTATTCCGAATGCTTGGGTGTTCAAACCAATCATGTAGCTGAAGCCAGAGCACTATGGAGAGGCCTCTCCCTCCTCTTAGAGGATCCCAGATGTCTCATCATAGAAGGAGACTCCATGAACATCATCAACTACCTAGCTAATTCCAATAGTCCAGCATGGAGGGTCAGCAATACAATTGAAGAGGTCAAGAAACTCTTACAGTCCAGAGGCCCCTCGAAGGCTCAACATAGGTACAGAGAGGCCAATTCCCTCATGGACCACTTGGCCAACATGGGAATCCTCCTCAGATAGTTGTCTGTGTGGCACCAAGACTTTCCTCAGGATATCCTGGATGCGACCAATCATGAAAAGCCAAAGGAGGTTGCTCAAGAGTGACATGGGTCAGAGCTCCATGTCAACAAAGAGTGAAGATGAGGGCATGTTGGATCCATCCTCAGGAGGGTTTCATATTTGCAGCCAGGGGAGGTTGGTGGTTTTTGATAGATGGGACTTGTTGGTTGTTTTTTGTAACCTGGTTTCTCTGCTATTCCAGCGGTTTCTCTACTATTTTTTTCTATTTATGTTTGGTTTTTTGTATCAAGGCAATGTCTAAGAACGCATACAAGGTGCTATAGACCTTTTTTGTCATAATGTTTTGGGATCCTCTTAAAAAACCCATTTTTGTATATAAAATCTTAATTTACCAAAAAAAATCCAAAAACATCAAAAATCTTGAAAAATACAAAAACATCAAAAATCCAAAAAAAAAATTGAAAACAATCAAAATCCAAAAAGAAAAACAAAAAAAAATGAACAAAATTTCAAAAAAATAAAATCAATCAAAATTAAAAAAAAATCAAAACATCAAAAATGCAAAAATGCAAAAAAAAAATCGAAATCATCAAAAACACAAAAATCAAAACAATTTACAAAAAAAATAAAATTGCACATTGTTAAAAAATGCACTACATTCATGCACGTCTCATCATTCCATCTCACATAATTATCACCAATAATACTTTGGTTATCATTCAGCTCATGCTTTTGTCTATATTGCTAGGATTGATTTTGTCACGTTAATCAAAGACATCTTCCTTATGGTATTTGTCTTACATTTCCATATAAACAATTCTACTATAGTCACCATCCATCATATAAATACCCATTCATAATACCTAGATGATGCCTTGTCTTTTTCACGTCTTTGGTTTGGAACATATTTAGGTTCTTTCTATTATTCAGCCATACCTAGTGTCTCCCTTAGACTCCATTGAACGCCATTAGTCCTTGAGTGCTACTGGTCTTCCTCATGACCTCAATATTTCTCTTCAACCATGCACATGTATCACACATTAATTAAATTTTGGTGCCTAGGAAAGACGAACTCATGAGTTGCTATCACCATAAAGTGAATGATTTCCCCTACTCATCCTATCATGCACATGATTTAACCTTGAGAATTGACAAAAGGACAAGCACAAATTCCAAAAAAAAAAAAAAACTTGAATTCCAAAAATTCTTAGGTCTTTATATCATGGGGTTAACCTCTATCGAGGCTATAGATGTCTAGCTGGCAATGAAGTACACTTTGCATGGTGACACGTTTGTCACATTAACAACCTTCTTTTGTACAAACTTATGTACGCTCACAAATGAGCTAGCTTATTGGCATAAGTCACAAATGATTAGTCCAACCTCGCTCAAAATTGAAAATGAACATTCACTACACACACTTTGGTCTTTGAGAACCTTGAATAACTTGGCTAGTCTTAGCATCTTCAAGTGCCTACTTGATTAGTAGATGATTTTGATCGATGTCACTAGGGTGTTTGAGCTTTGTGAAAGCACTTTCAGATTCTTCCTCCCTAGGACACACAAAAGGACAAGTTACGTCACTTTTGCCTTCATAGTATATACATCCCTTGTATCTATTGTGACCCATTCAATTCCATTCACTCCACATGTATGTCAGTACCATTGTGTTAAATCACTTGATTAATCAATTAAAATCATGAGAAACAATACATTTCTAAGCATTTTTTAAAAGACAACAACACATTTATTTTATCCATCATCATTCGCTCAATAACATGATATCAATCACAATGTAAAGTGAGGGTGTTCAAGGTATCACACCTTCCCCATCAATCAATCAAACAACCATTAACAACCTAGGTATGTTCAAGGTATCACACCTTCCTCCAATAATCAATCAAGCAATCAAACAACTTGGGGACAATCAAGGTATCACACCTTCCCCATAAATCAATCAATCAATCAAACAACCATCAACAACTTGGGTATGTTCAAGGTATCACACCCTCCCCACAAACCAATCAAATCACATCAATCGATTAGTCAAATAAACAAATAATCAAACAACTTGGGGATGCTCAATGTATCACACTTTCCCCACTAATCAATTAAATCAATTCAATCAAATTAGGTCAATTAATCAACCAACTTGGGGGTAATCAATGTATCACACCTTCCCTATAAATCACATCAAACGATTCAACAATTTGGGGGAAATCAAGGTATCACACCTTCTTCATCAGTTGCACCAAGCAAGCAAACAACTTGGGGATGTTCAAGGTATCACACCTACCCCACAAATCCAATCAATCAATCAATCAATCAAACACAACATAAAGTAAGGTTATTCAAGGTATCACACCTTCCTCATCAGTCAAATCAAATAATCAATCAAACAACTTGGGAACATTTCAGGTATTGCACCTTCCCCACCAATCTATAATAAGGCTCAATCAAACAAACAACAATCAATCAACTTGGGGGCAATCAATATATCACATCTTCTCCATTAGTAACATCAAATGATTCAACAACTTAGGGGCAATCAAGGTATCACACCTTTCCCATTAGTTGCATAAAGCAGTCAAATAACTTGAGGATGTTCAAGGTATCACACCTTTCCCACCAATTCAATCAATCAAACATAATGTAAAATAAGGGTGTTCAAGGTATCACACCTTACCCATCAATAAAATCAAACAACTTGAGTATGTTTCAGGTATTGCACCTTCCCCACCAATCCAGTATAAGGCTCAATCAATCAAACAACAATCAACCAACTTGGGGGAAATAAAGGTATTGCACCTTCCTCATTAGTCACATCAAACATTTCAATAACTTGATGACAATCAAAGGATCGCACCTTTCCCATCAGTTGCATCAAGCAATCAAACAACTTGGGGATGTTCAAGGTATCACACCTTCCCCACCAATACAATCAATCAATCAATAAATCAAACACAACATAAAGTATGGGTGTCCAAGGTATTGCACCTTCTCCATTAGTCACATCAAATCAATCAAATCAATCACATCAATCATAAAACAAGTTGGGATATTCATGGCATCACATCTTCCTCATAAACCAATAAAATTCAATCAAATCAATCAATCAATCAATCAAGCATAAGACTCGATCACATCAAATAATCATCAAACCACTTGGAGAGATATTTTAGGTATCACACCTTCCCCACAAATCAAACAAAATGCTCAATCAACTCAGTCAAATACAAACAATCAATCAAGCCATCAACCCACTTGGGAGTAATCACACCTTCTCCATCAGTCACATCAAACAACCATCAACCAACTTAAGGGGGTTCAAGGTATCACACCTTCCCCATCAATCACATCAAGCAATCAACCAACTTGGGGGTGTTCAAGGTATCACACCTTCCCCAACAATCAATCAAATAATCATCAACCAACTTGGGGATTTTCAAGGTATCACACCTTCCTTAGCAATCACTTAAACAATCATCAACCAAATTGGGGATGTTGATGAGGGCATCAAATGAATTACTAAGGTTTAGGGTCCTTAGTTAGGCTAGGTCTTAGGGCTTAGTCAATATTTAAATAAAGTATTTAATGTAAGTGAGACTTGGTGCTCATGTAGTATAGCTTGTTGCCTTCTAGATTAGGTGAGTTGGATTGATATTAATCAATCCCAAATAATCTCCTTCGGATGTGAGCCGACATTCTCCATTTGGGAGTTCGTTGCTCCATCGTAGGACATTAGTTGTAATTTTTGGGTCTATTTTTTACCTTTTATTTTAATTTGACGTTCATGTTGGTTTATACCACAATATTGGTATTAGAGCTACGTTGTGGCATTGATTTTGGGTTATTTCTGATCAACCAAATCCTGGTTGAATTTTTCTACTATGAAATTGCTATAAAATTATTGTTTTTGTTGACAATTTTTATTTGTATAAAAAATTGTTGCAATTTTCATCGATAATTTTTGTTGACATTTTTTTGTAACAATTTTTTTTATAAAGATATTGTCAATAATTCAAAGCATTTTTTTTTATGCACGGTATTCAATGAATCTGAACATTGTCATGCCCTTTTCAAAAGCAAGTTTTGATTCATCGATAGAGGAGACAATACCTCCTTTTTCTTTACACTACTTGGCTCTGCCTTGTGCGTGTTCACAGCATTGTCTCAATGCATTCCAACGCACCTGCTATATCTTATCTATGTTGGTATAAGGCATTCAGCGTCTTCCACTTGCAACACGTGCTTCGTTCTTGAACTAGGCATTTGCACTGGATTTTAGCACCTTGGTGAACGTGATTGCAGTAGTCACCCATACCTGATGTGACTCCGGTTGCTTCGTAGTTTACCTTGCTCGAATACCGCCAGCAACTTTGCCATATTTACCTTCAAACATTAATAGGAGGTTCTCTGTAGGTGATCTACTGCAGCCAATCACATATCCAAATCATGAGCATTACCAGAAGATGAACCATTTAGTGCAACATCTTTTTTGAATTTGCACACCTGTTATGCTACGACTGTCAGACAAGAGGTTCATCAAAATTTTAGGCCAAACATTTGCCACACATCTGTGCATGCATCTCCTTCGAGGACTAAACTGCCTGCCAAGCCTTGTTTTCTGTCGATTTCCTGGCGACACGTGCTTGGAGAAAAGTCTTCGTATAGTTTTTATAACATTACCACTATCCTGATGTAGCAGATCTGATCGATAGCCTGTCGGTCTGACAAATAGTTGATCACCATTACGAATTACAAGTTGCATGATCCATCGACGACCAATTTTAGTTTTCAAAAATGTCTATTATTTTGTGATCGACCGACTAAGGTGTAAAATTTTGGCACCTTTCCACTTGGACCCAACAGACAATCCAACATTCTCGATGATCGAGATCCGACATTCTTGCCTTGTGAACAAATCCATGAGCATTTCGATAATTGAGTTCATGCCAAGTCTGAGTTATTGGACCGTGTCTTGTTTTGATTCTTATTGCAGGTGAGCCACATGTTGGGAGATGTTCGTGGTCAATTGATCATGATTTGGGCTTTAAACATAATCCCACATTTAGTGGGAAAAACCTTTGTAGGCTTTAAAAAGGCTCACATGTCTATTGTTAGTAGTCGGCTCACACTGGCTAGCATATGCTCGACCAGCGCGCTCACAAGCTACGTTCTTCGTGGAATGCAAAATATTGTTATTGGCCCTACAGATTCTAAATATATTAGCACATGCTCCTTTCAAAGTCGACTTGGCTCGACTTGGCGGTTAGTTGACTTGGGGATAGTCAACCCTTAAAAACAAATTTTGCCTAAGTGGTCATTTATGAAATTATTGTAAAGGGGATAAAATGTTTTTAAAAGGGGGGTAATTTTATTTTTGCAAAGAAGGGGTATTTTATTTATTTAGTGCTAACTTCAATTTTTGCCCTTCAAACATTGTAAAATTGCATTAAATCATTTTGATTTTTGCAATTATTTGGGCAAATAACACTTCATTTGTAAACCCCTTTTAGCATATTTTGTAAACTTCTCTTTTGTCGTCCTCCTGGCATATACCCGAGGACAAATGGCTCAAAATTTGGTGCAACAAATGGCTGCAATCACCGCAGTCATTAGTACATTGGCCGATAAGGTCAACGATATTGCTTCTAAAAGTGATCCTAGTTAAGCCCTTGACCTTCGCGTGAAAGCAAAATGCGAAGTCAAAATTTATGATGGCTCCCATGATCCTGAGGTTCTAAACAATTGGATCCTCAACATGGACACGTGGTTTACCTATAGCAAAATACCACCAGATGAGCAAGTTTCATTTGCACTCTTAAAAATTTTTGGCATAGCCAAAGTTTTGATCACGGATCGCTTCAATAATCAGAATCCCATTGACCATTGGGATGATTTGGTGAAGACTTTGACGAACACTTTTTATCCATCAAACTATGTAGAAGATATTGAATTTCGATGGCTTCGATTGAGGTAGGGTTACAAAATGAGTGTACATCGACCTATTCAAAAAATTGAGAATTTTGAATGGTATTCAGGACTCTACTGCTAAGTTGATCACCAAATTCAAGAGTGGACTATAGGAACCACTTTTTAGGGAGTTGAAATATACTCCTATCATAGATTTGAACACCATGTATAATCAAGCATAGCTTGCAGAGGAAAAGTTGGTTGTCTAATCCGGTGGATCTTGCCCCTCTGACTCCACCAAAGCTTCTAAACAAAAGTAATCTCCACAGCACCAAATGAAGACTTATCCTTCTTCCTCTTCTTCTTCTCATTCTTCTAACACTTATTCTACTCCTTATTCTTTTGATCCTAAGAAATTCTATGATTATTGTAATAAGAGAGGCCATAAATAATATGAGTGTTTTAGGAAGAAGAAGAATCTTATTGTAGAAGCTCCACCAGAAGAAAAACAAGAAGGGCCTATTGAGGCTACGGGAGAACGTCACCCTTATCCAGAGCTTTGAGGGCTTAACAATCATACTTTGTTGACACACAACATGGTTGAAAGAGGTCGTGACCATTTGTTTGTCACATGTGCTCACTTAAAGCACAATTACTTTGTAGATTGCATAATCGACAATGGCTCCCAAATGAACTTGATTTCTAGAGTTGTCGTCGATCAATTGAAGCTTCCCATACAACCCCACCCTCATCCATACCCATTTTCCTGGAAGGATGCGGGCACCTCCTCCATGATTACAGATACATGCACTATATCTTTTGCATTTGGGCCATGCTATGTGGACATCACTTGTGATGTGACTTCAATTGACTGTTGTGATCTCATTATTTGAAAGCCCTATCAATTTGACAAATGGGCTCAATATGATGCTTATAACAATACCTATACATTACATCATGAGAACAAGCAGTTTCTCATTTCTTCCACGAATCCCACATATAGTTATGTAGGTCCACACCATACAACATTGGTATTATGCAAGCCAAAGGACACGCTAGCTCCAGTTCCACACAAGGAGGCTCCTTCTCCTTCTTTTTCATCACCTCCTCCTATTGCTTTAGTTTCTCCTCCTCCTTCTTCTACCATGCCCTAGGTTCCTAATTTGAAGCAGACCTTACAACCACTGCCATAGGATATTCGTCCTCAACCTCATCCACAAGCTTTCACTCCAATCATGACCAGGCAAGGCCCTCTAGCATTGACATCACTTGGACTTCTTGACATCATTAGTGCCCCTGCTCATCCAACATCTAATTTTTTGCTTTCTCTCCCTCCAGCTCGAGTTCATCACCCTTCACCCACTACTATTGTACAAGCATTGGATTCCAATGCTTCCTTTGTGGGGAGGTATGATGAGGGTATCAAATGAATTACTAAGGTTTAGGGTCCTTAGTTAGGCTAGGTCTTAGGGCTTAGTCAATATTTAAATAAAGTATTTAATGTAAGTGAGACTTGGTGCTCACGTAGTATAGCTTACCGCCTTCTAGATTAGGTGAGTTGGATTGATATTAATCAATCCCAAATAATCTCCTTCGGATGCGAGCCAACATTCTCCATTTGGGAGTTCGTTGCTCCATCGTAGGACATTAGTTGTAATTTTTGGGCCTATATTATGCCCTTCATTTTAATTTGATGTTCATGTTGGTTTATACCACAATAGATGTTCAAGGTATCACACGTTTTATCATCAAATCAATAAAATCTAATCAACCTATCAACCAATCTAACACAAGGCTCAATCAATCAAACAATAATCAACCTCCTTGGGGCCAATCAAGGTATCACACCTTCCCCATCAATCAAATAATCATCAACACACTTGAGGATGTTCAAGGTATCACACCTTCCCCACCAATCAATCAAACATCTTAATCAATCAATCAATCAAGCACCTTTGCCTCACCATCAAGACTTTGGTATGGTTTTATTGATGCCATAAAACATTCACATCTCAACACAACATCAACTGCCAAGTTCAAAATATTGTGTCCTTTTTTCAAAGGTTGCACCCTTTGCTTTGCATTCACATCCCACAACAAACCATCTTCCAGTCTCAAAAGGTTGTGTCCTTTTGTCAATGGTTTTACCCTTTGTCTTTCCACATTTCAATTCAAAGGCTCCAAAGACACCAAAACCCTATGGTCATACTTCAATTCAAAAGCTCCAAAGGCACCAAAATCCTTTGGTCATATTTCAATTCAAAGGCCCCAAAGGCACCAAAATCCTTTGGTCACATTTCAATTCAAAGGTCCTATAAAAAGGGTTTTTACATATCCCAACAATTCCCTTTCCACGTAAGTAATCTATAAATCTGCAAGCATTGTATTATAGCTATTATAATACGCGTAAATTATGCAAAAACATTAAATAACAGTAGTAATGGCAGAAAATACAACAATAACAGTTAACGGTAATTACAGCAGTTTGTATTAATAATGGTATGTGGGATACAACATTACAGTTTCATCAATACAATCTACAACCAGCATATCCATGGATGCACATCATGCTAGACTACATTCTACCCATAGACTTCAATCTGCTCACGTACCAATCTTCAGCGACTCTAATGAATGAGGGGGGGTTTATTTATACACCCACCAAGTAGTTACTTTATCCAACTACCTTGCAACTACCCTCAAATTACATTTTATGTGCATTTGCTTTGCATTTAAATTTCATTTGCACTACAGGACAAAATAGCTTATTTAGCCGACTTACATGATTTAATATGACTTTACATGATTTTATTCTTTACGTACGATATTAAATTGCACTTACAACATTAAAATATATGCACGGGTGTTTCGTCAAACACTTTGTGTGTATTTACAATAAAACACATAATATCAAAATTGGTTCTGTAATTAATTATATCTCAATATGCCTGTCTACATCTATCCCCTAATCTAAACTGGTCGTTGTCCTCAACGACACGAGCTAAACATTGGGAATAGAAGTACTGAGCAATGGAATAGGATCTCTTGTCATGCTCCTTCCTCTTGTTCCTATTCCATACATCTTTGGCAATAAACTTTACTTGGGGCAATAAACTTTACTTGGGGCTGCTCACAACATCTGATTCTCTGGTTGTGCACTTCTTCTACTACAAGTATATGTAACATCAACATGATCAACATTCTCTGAATAGGCACTTCACTTTTTACAATAAGCCATATCATCAGCATGAGCAATGCCATCAACATCATGAACATAATCGATAATGTCATCCGCCATCTATGTCGAGGGTCAAGGGGGCGGGAGTCTCCTTGCAGGGTCAAGGGACAGCATCCCTTGCAGGGTTGAGGGGCAGCGCCATTTGCATGCTCCCTTAAAAGCCTCAACTAAAACCTCAATAGCAAAACCCTTGAAAGCCTCAATGTCCAAACTAAATTTTTCTTCTCATAAACCATTTGGAAGCTTTCCTTCAACTCATTCAAACTACTTTCTTTTAGCTCTACTTCACTGCTTTCTTGATCCAACTGACTGCTTATCATCCTCTGACATACATCTCCCTTGTCGGATTATGCTTTTGACGACAACTCCTTTGACTGCTCTACCTCAGACGTCAACATTTCTAACGACAATCCCTGACAGCTTAGTCTCTGACATATTAGACCATACAGATTGAGAAGTCTGATGGGTACAATGTCTAAACGTTTAGGACAACGGGTTAGATAGCTCATACCGATAGATGTCTTAGAAAAATTATACATAGGTATATGTCTCAGATGGGTTAGGGTAGATGTCATAATTATATGGGTTAGATGTCTGGATAGATTGCTAGGCGTCTAGGACAAGTGGCCAGACGGACGACCAACTAGAAGGCCAGACATCTGGATTCGACAGCTAGACATCTGGACTGACGGATTGCCAAACATCTAGGCTAAATAGCTAGACATCTGGGTTGACTAAATGCCAGACATCTAGGCTGGATGGCTAGACGTCTAGGCTGACTGGCTACCAGATGTCTGGGTTGGATGGCTAGACGTCTGGGTGGGTTGGCTGCCAAATGTTTGGGCTGGCTGGCCAGACGTCTAGGTTGACTAGCTGCCAGACATCTGGGTTGGTTGGCCAGACATCTGGGCTAACTGGCTTCCAGATGTCTGATTTTACTGCCAGAAATCTCGTCTGACTACCTAACATTTAACTCCTTCAAACGAGTAGATTTCAGACAAATCCACTTCAGACAGGTTCTCTTCAGATGACTCCTCTGAAAAATGCACTACAAACTTCACCTCGATCGTCTCCACCTCAGATGAATCTTGTTCAGACGTATGCACCTCAAATATCTTCTTCTTAGACGACTCTTGCTCAGATTTTTGTACCTTAGACATCTCCACATTAGACGACTCTTGCTTAGATGTCTGCATATCAGACGTCTCCTTCATCGCCATCTAACTTCATTCTCTAGTTGTCTGAGTCTTCTTCATCGATGAGGTTTTTGCATCTCTTTTCCAAGTCAAGGCATAATCCAAAGCCTCTTGGTATGATCTTGGAGGAAATATCTTCATCTTCCTTTCATACACAGGGAGCAGTCCATCTATGAACCACATGGTCTTCAATTCCTCTGAGTGGCCTTTCTCCACATAGTCAAACAACCTACTCACCCTTCGATTGTAATAACAAACAGGCTCCTTCTCACCTTGAATGTTATAATTTTTGTTAGTGTTGTATGATCAAAATTCTTCCACAAATGCATCATGTAACTATCCCTATATCTGGAACTTGACTTGCGGTAAGTATATGTACCAGTCTATTATAGCTTCTTGGAACATTGCAGGAAACCACCTCCTCCAATCTTCTTCATTGTTCTGCCCAATCGCTTTCCAATCCATACGAAAAATTCTCCAATGCCTAATCGGGCCTTCCTTCCCTTCTCCAGTGAAAAGTGGTAAATTCTCCAATGCTTGGGTGTCTATGTTATCCATTGGTGGGGTTTCTGCTATGCTACTCCTCGTTGGGTATTTTTAGTCTTAGGTATCTTACTTTCACCAAACAATCATCTTTCAACTTACTTACTTCGCAACTTCCTTTGCATGGATATCGATTGTGGCCTTGGTCTTCCTTCCTAAGCCCTCACGTGTTGTTGCTCTGGTGCCTGACTCTCGTCCTCTGCACTCCTTTGCAACCTTCCTATCGCTTGTTCAGGTGTTACCATCCACTCAACCTATCTCTGCATCAATCAACATTTTCCTTGACTTTTGGTGATCCTTGTACCCGTTCTTTCATTCCTATCAACAATATGTCATTACACTACAGATGTATTAGCTAGTAGACATCATGCCTGCAGACGTTAGGTCTCAAGAGGTCAAGCCTACAGATGTTGGGCCTGTAGACATCAGGTCTGCAAACTTCTACAACTTCCCACCTGCAAAATCTCACTCAAATTTTTCTCTCAATTGGTGTGCCCCATCTAAAAAAATCTGTTGTCTTTCCCTCTGTTTTTGCACTGTGTTGTTTTTATTTGCACGTCGTCCCAAGGGTTTCACTTCTTCAAACCATATGTCACTAGTTTAGACCCAATTTTGTAATAGCAACGGTGCCAGAATGTAGAAAGAGTTTTTACATATCCCAACAGTTCACTTTCCACGTAAGTAATCTACAGATCTGCAAGCATTGTAGTATAGCAATAATAATACGCAGAAATTCTGCAACATTAAATAACAACAGTAATGGCAAAAAATACAACAATAACAGTTAACAGTAATTATAGCAGTTTGTATTAATAATGGTATGTGGGATACAACATTACAGTTTCATCATTACAATCTACAGCCAGCATATACATGGCTGCACATCATGTTAGACTGCATTCTGCCCATAGACTTCAATCTACTCACGTACCAATCTTCAACAACTCTAATGAATGAGGGGGGGTTTATTTATACACCCATTGAGTAGTTACTTTCTCCAACTACCTTGCAACTACCCTCAAATTACATTTTATGTGCATTTGCTTTGCATTTACATTTCATTTGCACTACAGGACGAAATAGCTTATTTAGCCGACTTACATGATTTAATATGACTTTACATGAATTTATTCTTTACGTACAATATTAAATTGCACTTACAACATTAAAATATATGCACGGGTGTTTCGTCAAACACTTTGTGTGTATTTACAATAAAACACATAATATCAAAACTGGTTCTGCAATTAATTATATCTCAATATGCCTGTCTACAGGTCCCAAAGGCACCAAACCCCTTTGGTCACATTTCAATTCAAAGGTCCCAAAGGCACTAAACCCCTTTGGTCAACATTTTCCATTTTATTTCAAAAGCTCCAAAGGCACCAAACCCCTTTGGTCACATTTCAATTCAAAGGCCCCAAAGGCACCAAACCTCTTTGGTCACATTTCAATTCAAAGGCCCCAAAGGCACTAAACCCCTTTGGTCAACATTTTCCATTTCAATTCAAAAGCTCCAAAGGCACCAAACCCCTTTGGTCACATTTCAGTTCAAAAGCCCCAAAGGCACCAAAACCCCTTTGGTCAACATCTAGAATAACTTTTCTTTCTTGCAAAAGCTTAGGATTTACTTTATTGTCTTAGATTAACTTTAGCTTAAGTGAGCCTTGTATCCAATAATCTACTCTAAAAACCTAGCGAGTTGTAGTGACTAGTTATCCATGCAATCCGGTAGGATGAGAATATTACCATAAGGACACTCATCATCAATCATCAATTAGCACCTTTCAATCAATCATGTATGATTCTTGTTTTGAATCCGAGCCTCACTTCGGGAGGCTCGACATATACTACTAACGCTTTGTAGTGAGTGTGTGTAGGAACATAGACCCAAAACCAGCAGATACATACAATGAAAGCAGATTCATCATATTTGGATTTCAACAGTGGTAGGATACTCCAACTCTTAGTTGTCTAACCTTCGATGGTTATAGGTCGTAGTTGTCCTACCATTAGATGATCAACAAAAAAAGTTGTTGGCCCCCCCTACCGACCAAAATCTAGATATCACCTAGATGTAAATCTAGTAGATCTAGATGATCCAGACAGACTCAGACTTAGACATAGATTCATCAAACGCAACAGACGTAGATCCAGTGAAGCGATGGTCACAAAAAACCTGCTCATCAAATGTTGTAGCGAAAGAAGACACATGCACCATTACATCTTGTAAAATGGATCCATGCCCTTCATATACTTGTACAACCCTACAAGGATCTAATTGTAATAAAAAATAGGAGGAAGACTTATATAATACATATATTTCCTAATTTATTTGTTTTATGGTGCATCTTTTTATCATCTACATAATCCAAATGGTATAACCAAGAATTCATAATGGCCCTCATGAGTGTGGAATGTTGTTTTGGGAATATCCTGCTCCTTGAACCTTATCTAATGGTAACTTAAGAAAATATCTAACTTCGAGAAAAACATAGCACCATGCAACTCATCCAACAATTCATCTACCATTAGGATAGGAAATTTATCCTGAATGGTGAGCTTATTGAGCTCATGAAAATCTATACACAAATTCCAGGACCCATCTTTCTTTTGAACCAATAGGACTAGAGAAGATTGAGGATTGTTACTAGATCGAATGACTCCTTATAACAATTTATGTACTATTTTCTTGAATTTTGACTTAACTACATAGGGTTACCAGTAAGGTCGAATTTTAGGTGGCACATTACTGGGTACCAATGGTATTGCATGATCATGAGAACATCAAGGTGGTAATTTTATCAGTTTCACAAAAATTGCATCATGCTTAGTCAAAACAAGTTGTAAATCTTCTAAAATTTGATCCTCTCCTGAAGTTGGTGATTGAATTACAAATACATAAGTGACTACCCCACGGGAAGATTTTTTTAACTTCTCCATACGATTTGAACTAATAATCTAGGGAGATCCTATTGGTGAACCAGGAAGAGTGTAGGACCTACTATTTTGTGAAAACTACATCCATAGCTTTGTAAAGTTCTAGGCTATGGTTTCCAAAGTGTCTAACCATTGAGATCCTAGCATAATATTGCATCCTTCCAATTGAAGAGCAAACACATCCATTTTGAGTTTGTAATTCCCTATCTTCAGCTTAACATTATAGTATTTGCCTTTATAATGCAATGTTCCACAATTTACCATCATAACCTCGAGTTGCAAGAATGTATGTAACAATTGGCTTGCTTGGTGACTCGAGGATCAATAAATTTGTGCATACTTCCTGAATCAATA
This sequence comes from Wollemia nobilis, assembly GCA_028583015.1. Lineage (NCBI taxonomy): Eukaryota > Viridiplantae > Streptophyta > Pinopsida > Araucariales > Araucariaceae > Wollemia > Wollemia nobilis. Next base: position 303,685 of record JAQPPZ010001711.1, on the reverse strand, counting down.
AGAATTATAAGATGTCTTTTGAAAAAGTCTACTACTTTCATTGTCTAAGGGGTAGTAATTCTTACAAGAGCATGGATAGAAATTTTTGGCTATGGTTCTTCTTATGTTTCACCCTCATCCTAAAGTGGTTCCTTTGATGGTTCTACTTCATCATCAATTTATTCATTGCTTACTAACTCCTCTACATCCAACAAAAATAGCTTCTTTTGGATACATTTATGCCCTAGTGAATACTTCTCATCACAATTATATTATAAGCCTTATGCACATCGAGCATCCAACTCTTCTGTAGTCAAGCACTTGTAGGGGGTAGATTTATTGCTAGTATTGGTTGTGAACTTGGAAGAAAATGTGGGTTTGGGCTGTGGAAATTTAGGTGGCCTCCTTTGAGCTAAAAAAATTTCTTCAATCAATCTCACCAATTCTATGGCCTACACCATAGATTACGGTTTGAACATCTTGACCTCAGCCTTGATATCATATTTCAATCCACTAATGAAATAACTCTTAAAAAAGCCTTCATTCAACCCCTTGGTCCTGTTAGCCAGTTTCTCAAATTGGGTCTAATAGTCTCTAACCGTATAGGTTTCTTTTAGTTTGGTTAATGCTCTTGTAAAGTCCTCATACTTACTAGGGCCAAAATGAGTGAGTAATTATAACTCGAAATCTTCCCAAGAAGAGTTGGGAGTTGTGTTTTGTAACCATGGATACCACTATAAGGCTTCAGATTCAAATTTTAAAGATGCCATAATGACCCACAAATATTTAGGACCATTATGAAGTTTGAAGAACTGATCTGCTTGACATAAACACCCATCAACATCCTTTTCGTTGAACTTAGGAAAGTCTAATTTAAGCATCTTAAATGGAGTATCTGTGTCAAAAATAGAATAATAGCCTTCATTTTTCTTGTGGATTCCTTTCTCTTTATTAGCAATACTACCACTTTGTTGGTCAATGTTACAATGCTCAAACACCTTTGGGTCATCCCTAACTTTTTCCTCAACCTCTAAGATTTTTCCTCCATTTAAGCTTTAAATCTTATGTGTTTACCTCTCAAAAGTGTTAATTCTTCCTTCATTTGTTCAAAGTCACTGAGAAGGTTATTAATTGTTGTATTCATTTGCTCCAAAAACTATTTTGTTCTATCTCCTTTTGGCATCCTCTAGTTTTGTTATCCAGTTTGGTATGATATGAACCACTTCTACTAACTTACTAAAAATAGAAGTATTGTTCCAAGAGTTACTATTTTTAGCAAAGAGCTAGAAAAAGTGTTTGGGTACTATATATCAAAATTATCAGCTCAAAAAGATGATCATAATGGACGAGGCCCTAAAATGATGTTTTTCAACATCCCAAAAAAAGTGCATGGAGGCTATATAGCATGATCAGCTCGACGAGACGATCGTAATGAGCTATATATCACAACACTGTCTTTGGACACCCTAGACTTCGATTTTTTATTTTTTACAAATAATTTTTTTTTACAAAGGAAGTGTTGTCTTCAAGTGTTGGTTTTTATCCTAGAGGCTTGGTTCACTCAAAAAATTGGTTTCTTGTTGGACAACCCCTTATGAGACTCTACATTGTTTGTTATTGAAATTGTTCTATCACTGACATTGTGAATCATTGTTCTAATGATTGTTTGATCTAACTTTGTCATTGAAAACCCCCTGTCTATTATGAATTTTGAATATCATAGGCAACTATTACTGACACTAGCAACTAACAACTATGTCTTGATTGTTACTAACTCTAACTAAATTTATACCCAACTATTACTAACACTGGTAAACTCTATCCCGATTGTTACTGACTCTAACTATTTTTGTCTTGATTATTATGTTCCTCTCCAAATTCTTTCATTTGTTTCATGCAGTAATTTTGGGATAGGGAAGTCTCCTCTGTATGCTCAATTTTTGTGGTAGGATTTTTGGTTGTAGTTTTAACATTTAATAGAACATGATTTTTTGTAGGTTTAACATTCAACATAATAGGGTACTCTAAGACATCGTGTATGTATTTCCCATAGGAACTCTATTATGCCATAGTGATGAACGATAGTGCTTAGACCAATATTTTAGGCCACTACTCAAGGAGGATTCCATGCATACCCTTAAGCACATGACCTACCTCTCTTACAGTACAAGAGGGTGATCTTTTTGGATGTTGTATCTGATGTACTATGGATAATACAAGGCCAAATATCATCCTACGACTAAAGGTTTATCCTAATCCTAGGGGGTCTCTCAATATACCCAAAGATACATGGGAGCTCAATTTCATGGGCGAGTGTTGTCTAAGGCATGGGTATTGGAGCTTGATCATCTCTCACTTCACTAGATTCTTTACAGTAAATCTAGCTTAGCTAATAATGACAACTCCTCCGTGATATTTTAAAACCTCTGGAACATGGTTTATAACCTAATAAACTAATGTAGAAAAAAATGGTTGTGTTTAAAAAAAAATAGAAAATTGAAAATATGGGAAATTTATACCTAACAGTCAAAATGAAAGGGCAAGAACTATCACAGTCATAGTGGAACTTGACCCTAGAAAGTGTTGATACGACTTGTTAGGACCTTCTCATATAAATAAACTCATTCACATAAATATTGTAATAAGAATAGAATTTCGTGAAAGAATTTAATATTGCAATACAAAATGTAAATAAATAATTATAACAATCTCACAAAACAACATAGAATTGCAAGCCTCTTTCAGGGGGCAACTTCCTTCGATACTTTTATTAATTTATAAAAAAGATACATTCATTTATGGGCCCTTGTCTTTTAAAGATACACTTCATGCAACCCTATCCTAATGCTCATTAGTTGGCTTACATGCAAAGTACCACTTGAGCTAGAATCTTCTACCAAATATCGGTTACATTCTTGATAATGGTTACATGAAATGGCCCCACTTGTCTAGGTGCCTCACTTGCTACATACCATTACAAAGTATTAAAAAATAACATTATAAAGGGGTTCCCATGTTGGAAAGGTGTCATTACATAATCATGTGAGAATTACAAAATTAGAATTAGGATGAGGTCCTAACACTACCTCTTTCTAAAGTTGATCTCTCTCTTTATCACTCTTCCCTTCTTTGGACTTGTTTTCCCCCTCTAGATTTATCTTTTCAGTTTTTTATTTCTTTACCTTATTTATTTGTTTTTCCTTATTGACCCATGCATTTTCTTGGGATGTATAAATAATATTTTCCTAATGTTCTTGCTTTCCTTTTCTTATCGTGTATTTATTACTAGACCTTTGTCTTTGAAGTATAATAGTGGCCTTTCTCCTAATCACTATAGTGTCTTTTTTTCTTCACCTTTTTTTTGTGTTGAGGCTTACTTTTCTTATGCTTTCTTTCCTAGTTTTAACTCCTGGTCGATTTACACATACAATATTATCCTCAATTGCAAAACATTCATCCTCTTCTACTATGCTAAAGTTAGCAAAAATCGTATCGTTTGGATTTGTCAAGGCATGAACTACCTATTGCATTTAAGGTTGTAGATAGGTTATTTTGTTATTGGTACCATTTGATCTAAGGCAACAACTTGTTGAACTTGACATCACTGATCATACTATTTTTTTGGGGAATACCTAATGGCTACTACATAGTTTGTAGGATCATGCCCACATTGCATGGGCAACACCATAATGTATTGATTTTTAAATTGGTATTTACTATATTATTTTGTACATTGACTAGCACCTTATTGAGGCACTTGGGTTGTGAATTTGGTTGTTGTTAATGTTAGAGTATATTAAATTATTTGGTACATGTCAATATACGACCTTGGGTACATAACTAGACTAGGATTTTACTTTAGAGTGAGGTTTGAGTACTTACTTCAAGCAATTAATAAATGCACAAGTGTTAAAATGTGCAGTGATGTAAATGTGCATGTCATCCACATGTACATGATTCATAGGATAGGTAGATGATTAGTCATGGATAGAGTAAAGGCCAAGGCACATATCTTCCTATATATAGGCATTTAAGGTATAGTGAGAAATGCGAGAGAGATAATGTTACTATAGAGAGGTAGAATATAGTAGTGAGTAGGTACAATATAGTTCTTCATTAAAATTTTGGAGTGTTCAAGTCCTCCATTATATTGCATTGTACTATTTTCATGAGATTTCATTAATGGCATATTACTAAGTTATTGCAAAAGTTTATCTCATTATTTTCTTGCATATTATAGTGCCATTATCATATAGTTATCATAGCTTACTTATTTCACATCTTGTGGTTGCATTTCCTTCAATATACATCCTCAAAAGCTAACAGTTAACACCCACCATTCAACTACCAATGCCTCTTTTCACTATTGTTCTATTTTATCGAGTTCGTAATCACTTTCAACATTTCTTCATATCAACCTTGTACTGGTTTATGATGGCTTTATCATCATTGTTGAATGATGATGGAGCAACAAGGGTCATTAATTTTGGCTAGAAGGCAATGGTTTATGATAAGTTCTAGTTAGGATGCATCATGATGTATGAAGGAGGGTTTAACTTGGCAAGTAAATGGCTATTTGGAACGGACAATATGGAGGGAGTAGATCTAATGATCTATGGAATTTACATAACATGGGTAGCATAGGTCATTGATGTAATAGGTGGTAACTTTCCTATCATAATCAAAACATCTTTTGCATTGGTTGCATCTTCAAAGGCTACAACTAGAGTGTCGTGGTTAGCTTTACAAACCATCAAATTCAAGTTTGGTTGTAAACCTTTTGATATAGTATGACAATGCTTGTTCTTCATTTCACCGAACATTTTGTGGAATTAAATTTGACATTCTTAATAATCTAGCAGTAAAATTATGAATGTTTTCTTGAGGATGCCTTTGCATAGAATTTAGTTAAAAATAAATAAAATACCCATATTGTCAAATCTATGCTTAAAATATTCCACAATTGATGCCCAACTAGTAACTAAATTATCAGGTAAACCTATATACCACAATGCAACTTTATCACACAAAGAATAGAGCAATAAGTGTACCATGATGTCTTCCTCTAAAATGCGATGAATTGAATTGAATGTAGATAACTCTTTGAGGTGATCTAACATTGTCTTATTTCCAATCTTTTCAAAGGTAGGTAATGCTTTTACAACAACAACTGGGATAGGGAAGTAGGACCCTATATTTAATGGCCCTCGACAGGTCCAACTAGGAAGCTAGTTTTTGGGCCTAGGAGGTTGAGTTGGTAGACTATTTTATGGAAGTTGACCATGTTACATTGGACAAGGGGTATATTGTGTAACCTTGAGGAGGATATGAATACATTCGAGGGTATTGATATGTGGCATAGTAAAGTGGTGGAAAAGAATAATCCCATTATTGATTTGGAGGAGCTTGCATATTTGGGAATGGAGGAGGATACTACAATCCATGTGGAGGAACTTGTTAATTTTGGAAAGGCATAAATTGTTGTAGATTTTGTAGTTTCTAGTTTTCTGGAGGTAATGTTTGACCCAAGGGGTTTCCCTAGGTACTTTGCACCCCATTTGATTGGTTGACACTTGCAAATTCTAAGCAAAACCCTGACTTTGATTAAGAATAAAAATTTACCCTAAATATCTTACATTTGGTGGCACATATTGTCTACATGGATGGTCCATTATGTTGGAAAATATAGATATAGGTGGACTTTGACACAAAATCATACGGGTAGGAGGGATGATCTGAGTGTTAAACACTAGAGGTTGAATGACATTAATCATATTATGAAAGGTATAAAAAGATGGATCATTCATAGGATTATTCACATCAAAATTCATTTCTTAAAGCGGATTGGTATGAGTTAAAGTAGTTATTGTACTTACACAAGTTTGGTTTCTAAAAGCAAATGAATAACTCAATTGGTAGGGAAACCAATCTCTTGGGATATAGGGTTTTGACTGACTTGTTCGACTATTGGACTTTTTTCTTCTAAAATAACAAGATTAGATGTAGGAATCTCCTCAATCCTATCATTTTGATGCATCCATGTGATGATTTGTTCTTTTTTATTTTATATTTTATTGATACATGACTAACTATGGTGATTGATGTTCTTTACCTAATCATTGTGTTTTTTAGCACATGTTCATAAGCTTGGCCTCATGCACAAACTTACTTGCAAAGACAAAGTTTCATATTCACTATTTTTAAATTTATAAAATTTGGTATACAAAGTTATTCACCTACAAACTGGAGTGAATTACTAGCGTACTCAATCAAATCACTTACAATATTGAACTTTGAAAAAAATGACAAGTAGAGGCCCAAGTGAATTGTTTGTAGCAAATCATTTTAATTATAGGGTGAATCACTCTCTTTGGAGAAGTTAGGAAGAATTTTGTCTTTCTAAGTGAATCACTCTCTTTGGACAAGTTAAGAAGAATCTTGTATTTCTGAATGAATCACTTCTCATAACCTGTGTGAATCACTCTCTTTGGACAAGTTAGGAAGAAATCTTGTCTTTCTGAGTGAATCACTTCTCATAACCTATGTAAATCACTCCTTGTGTTTTACTTGGAGAAATTCTACTATTTTGGAGTGAATAATTTTTTAGATGGAGTGAATTGCTATGTAAGTTGGACTTTGGTTAAATATACCCAAATTTTGTTCGAATTGCCTTTTGCGTATGGAAGATGCAGAATTAGGGCCAAAATTGAGAGATTTTTTTGATTTGATGTTTTCTTGCTTACTTGCTTTATAAAAAATTATGATTGTGAAGTTCATAATGGAGTTTTCATTCACAAAGCACAAAAAATTCAAACATAAATAACTAAAAATATGTGAAATTCAAGTTCAATTTGAGACTGGGTTTGATAAATGAAGTTCTCGATTCCAACCAATCGATTTGGATTTAAGTGGTGAAATTTCTATGGATTTGAAGTGAATCACTAGCTTAATGCAGTGAATCACTCCCATATATGTACTTAAAGTCATTTTGATGATTTTTAGGTGATTGGTACCAAACAAAGTGATGCATTCAAAGTTTGAAGCAAATTACTACTTAGTTGGGGTCTTGGATTTTTTTTAAAATTTGGACCAAATGCTTCCCACCCATGGTAGGATGCAAATTTGGCACAAACTTGAGAAATTAGACAAGTTATGAACTAAAGGACTAGGGTCTCAATGACTGCACCAAAAACCTAGGTTGAATTGTGGAAAAATTTAACTTCTTAAGTGCCTATAATTTGGATTTCAACAATAGTTGGATGGAAAGGTTTATGGCCTCTTCCAACCTCCAGATTTAGGTTACCTCCCCCAATATCCTTGCTATATTATAATCTAATTTAACCTTATACAATTGCATGAAAATAAAGTGAGGAAAAATAATTTACATGAAAAGTATATTTGTAAGTTTGGGTGTAATCAATTTAAAAGTAAATATGACCACAACCATAGCAAGGGAAGTGTGTGACCAATCAACATGTGAAAATTCCAAATAATAACAATGTTCCCATTTAATTAAGACAAAAGTGTGAGAGGAATGACAAGACGAGCAAAAGGGTTATTGCTTGATCATTGTACATTCCACAATCTAGGAGGGTAGTGCCACTGAAGGAGAGCAAAAGACTTATCAATTTTGCTCCAATTTTATAAATTATAAGATCACTATGTAGGTCTCACGAAGTGTAGCTTTGAATTTCTCAAGGTCAAAAGATGTTTATGATGGAACACATGGCTCCTATTTATAGGAAGAGTTTAACCCTAAGTTACATGGGGGTTAAAAAACTATTACTTCTATTAAAAGTAAATATTTGGAGGTATCCCTAACAAAATGTTGCATCTCCAAATGTTACATGCCTCGAAGATGCTTAAAAGACGTCCACAATGAGTAATGACACTACTACATGCCAACATATCGCTTTCCAAAAATCTTCCTCAAGATCCACACTTATTTTTTACCCCTTTGCTAGTCTATGAGTGGTTCATTCGAGGAGGCAAGTGAATCACTCTAGTTTGCCTAGTGATTCACTAGCATTTCCCTAATGCTTTGCTCTTGTAAGTTAATCACTTTACTTTGCTTGTGGACCACTCTTAGAACAAAGCAACCTTTATGAAGTGACTCAACACTTGTCTTTGAATTAGAATTTTTTGGGGCGTTTTGGAAGACTGACCGACAAATTTTACTATTTTTTAACCTTCCAAAATTGTGAATTTCCCAAGGTAGTGACTTGTCATTATACCCATGTATATTGAATATTTGAAGGAATAATATCCCAAAGACCATTTAAATTGACAAATGAAGAAAAATCTTATGTTGATTTAGACCATACAAGAGTACCATCCATCTTTTCCAAAGGAAATAGAATTGTATTGAAGTCACCCCCAAGAATCCATAAATCATAATTATGAATTATCATTGTGTTTCACAAAAATATGTTAAGGTCCTTCCAACATCTTTCATGAGGAGTAATTATAGTTGAAGCATATACATTTACAACCCCAACTTTGATGTTTTTCTTTTTTCCATAAAATAGTCCAACAACCCAATTACTTTTTGCTTCTAACAATTGTCCATCCCATTTGCAATTGTTCCATATTGTTGTCATACCACCAGAAACTTCTATAGAAAAAATGCTAGACAACCCTCCATCTTCTAAATCTTTTAAAAAGTATCCTTACATTCCTCACTACTTAATTTTATTTCTTGTATTAAAATAAACTCATAACTATCACAACCTATTAATTCCTTATAACTTTTTTTAGTGGTCTTACTCATACCCCTTATATTCAAGGGTACCATTTTCATCATTACATTTTATTTTTTAATAATGGGCTTAGCCCCACTTCTTGTTAACATTTTTATTTGGCTTCCCAAATCGATATTACTTAAGTTTATTTTTCTTTTTGTTCATGCTTTGACTACCTTCCTTTCATTTTTTCTTTCGTGACAACACTTTCATTTTTATCAATATCTTATATTTTTCCATATTATTTATAATGAGACTTATCTTTTAAATATTTATGTTGCCCTAAACAATATGGAATGTAAGAAATAACCTCATAAACACAATTTTCTTTATGTTGTCTTAAAAACCTTAAAGTACAAGGATAATCCTCCGTAGTAATTACTTTCTCATGCTATCTTGCAAACCTAAATGTCAATGAATATGTTCCATATGCATTTCTTTATTATGCTGCTATTGAAATCCTAGAGTGCAACAAAATACATTCTCTACTACTTTCATTTTTATTTTTAGGAGAGGATTTTATGTTGCTTGAAGAAATGAAGATGATTTGAAGCACAAAGTCATTTTACCTTTATCATAATACAATTTTTTTTAATGTTATAATTCTTTGTCATTATTTATTTTTATTTTAAAGTTTTTTTTTTGATAATTATGTGTTTGTATTTATAGCGGGTTTTAACAAGGATCCCAAAACCTGATTACATAAGCAATGGGCCTAGGGCATCAATCCCTTGAAACCGAACACCAAAACGGAAATCCCGCCCGACGGAAACAGTTAAGCATGAAACAATCCCTCTCGGCGGGAAACAAACAAATAAGAAAAAAAGTAGTTTTGGAGATCCCGCTTAGCGGGGAGTAGCCAAAAACCACCATCGAGAAGATCCCGCCCAGCAGGAAGCAAAGAAAAACCGTTACAATAAAATCCCGCCTCGCGAGAAGCAGTCAAAACCACCACAAACAGTCCCGCCTAGCGGGAAGCAACAGGGAAATCCCGCCATCCGGGAAACCAGCAGAAAAGAAAGGATCTCGCCTCGCGGGAAAACCGACGGATTTGGCGGATCCCGCCCTATGGAGAAACCATCCCGCCCACCGGGAAAACATTCAGTTCAGCGAGAGCCATTCTGTAGGAAGCCGACAGCCAGCACAGAGAGGATCCAGTCCATCAGGAAGTGACCAGAGAGATGCACCACAAGGAACCCGCCCGGGAAAACAGAAGAGGATCCCAAAGCAGAGGACCAAGAATCCCGTCCAAGCACGGAGCCCGTCGAGGATTCACAAGAAAAAGGGGGAAGCCGTCCAAACCCTAAACCGTCACCTCCACCGCACCGAGAAACGCAGGGGACCGGATCCACGCGAATCACCCGCAAAACCCCGTGGGGAAGCCTGAGGGAAAAAGGGAAGGGATCCCCAACCAAACAGGGATCCCTGGGAAGCACCAGTCCGAAAAAACAACCAAGGAAACCCTAGCCGGTCGGGAGGGGCGCAGATAGTGGAGAAGGATCTCCCCCCAGGAGATCATCTGCAAACAACCACTCCCCGGGAGGGATGACCTGGGTTGAGCCAGGGACTGGGCAGAAACCAGGAGCCATGGGAGGGGGAGCAGGGGAGGGACCAGAGCCCTCCCCTCTCAACCCTATCGACTTTATTTTAAAGTTTTAACATTATATTGTGAAAGTTTTTATCTTTTTGAATCATGTATCTATATGCATGGAATAAACTAGATCATTATAATCTCATTTTTAGATTGGTTTATATTTTTGGTCAAAGTTATATATATATATATAAAGTACAATAGGTGGCAATTAGAGACACACTCCCCATGGGCATAGCAACGGGGGCCTCCCTCCCAATAATTCAAATTAAGGTTACTAATATGAAATACCAACAACATATTAATTTGATTTTCTTGATTATAAATTATTTATATTAATTTTATTTTCTCTTCTCATTACATCATAGTTATGTTAGTCACCTTGAAAACAACTTTCATTAGTAAGTTTTTATGATTTTTCACCTTTTTAAGATTTAAATTCTTTTTTGTTGTGTATTTCTTCTTCTTTTTAAGTACACCTTAAGTAGGTCTAACAAGGGAGACTCCAAAATTTTAAAGAGGTTCAAGTTTCGAATTTTAAGGGGTAGAAATATACACCATTATGATTGAATAACCGTATATTAAGTAAACAACATCCTCCATAAACATTGTTCTATTTAACCTATAATGGTTATTTTATTTTTTACTTTTATAAATTAAAGTAAATACCATCCTAAAAACCTTGATTTTGTATCTTTACTTTTACCTTGTTTTTAACAGGGAATCGATAACATCCTTTCATCTTTAACAATTGGGCACGGGACATCCTTTCATTTGCAATTATTCCATAGTGTAACAATGCCACTGAAAACTTCTATAGAAAAAATGCTAGAAAATCCTCCATCTTCGAAATCTTTTAAAAAGTATCCTTACATTCCTCACTACTTAATTTTATTTCTTGATTAAAATAAACTCATAACTATCACAACCTATTAATTCCTTATAACTTATAACTTTTTTTTAGTGGTTTTAGTCATACCCCTAATATTCAAGGATACCATTTTCATCATCATGTTTTATTTTTTAATAGTGGGCTTAACCCTTAACACCTATGACATTTTTAATTGGCTTCCCAAATCGATATTACTTTAAGTTTATTTTTCTCTTTGTTCATGCTTTGATTACCTTCCTTTCACTTTTCCTTTCTTGACAACACTTTCATTTTTATCAATCTCTTATATTTTTCCATATTGTTTATAATGAGATTATCTTTTAAATATTTATGTTGCCTTAAAAAATATGGAATGTAAGAAATAACCTCATAAACACATTTTCCTTTACATTGTCTTAAAAACCTTAAAGTACAAGGATAATCCTTCTTAGTAATTACTTTCTCATGCTATCTTGCAAACCTAAATTTCAATGAATATGCTCCATATGCATTTCTTTACTATGCTACAATTGAAATCCTAGAGGGCAACAAAATACATTCTCTACTACTTTCATTTTTATTTCTAGGAGAGGATTTTATGTTGCTTGAAGAAAATGAAGATGATTTGACGTACTCAATCATTTTACCTTTATCATAATACAAAGTTTTTTTAATGTTGATAATTCTTTGTCATTATTTATTTTTATTTTAAGGTTTTAACATTATATTGATTTTTATCTTTTTGAGTCATGTCATCAATATGCATGGAATAAACTAGATCATTATAATCTCATTTTGAGATTGGTTTAATTTTTTTTGGTTAAGGTTATTATATATATATACGAAGTAGAAAATGTACAACAGGTGGCAATTAGGGACACACTCCCCAAGGGCATAGCAACCAGTGCCTCCCTTCCAATGATTCAAATTAAGGTTGCTAAGATGAAATGTCAACAACATATTAATTTGATTTTCTTGATTATAAATTATTTATATTAATTTGATTTCCTCTCCTCATTACATCATAGTTATGTTATTCACCTTGAAAACAACTTTATTTAATAAGTTTTTATGATTTTTCACCATTTTAAGATTTTAATTATTTTTTGTTGTGTATTTCTTCCTCTTTTTAAGTACACCTTAGGAGGTTCAAGTTTTGAATTCTAAAAAGTAGAATTATACACCATTATGATTGAATAACCATAAACAACATCTCCATAAAAATTATTCTCTATAAGGTATAGTTACTAAAAATCGTTATTGTAACCATTGCTTCTATATACCAAAAAAAAAAAAAAAAAATTATTTTTTATTTTTATAAATTAAAGTAATTACCATCCTATAAACTTTGATTTTGTATCTTTACTTTTACTTATTTATTATTTTTTTAATATTAGGTCGATAACATCCTTTCATCTTTAATAACTGGACACGATTTAAACATTTTCCTCGAGGTTTCTGCCTTGAACACAATCAAATCATTGAACCTGCCTCTATAACCTCTGCCTCTCCTCTACGTCTCCTCGGTAAATGCAACCTAGAGTGAGGGAGACCCCAGTGGCTCAAGGTTGGTACCACCATTGTCAAGCTAGCATGTACTCAAGGGACTCAAGTCAGACTACGACCTTTTATCCCAAAGTTTGAACACCTAAATCTCCTATTAGTAAATGCTCAAAGTCTTACCAATCCACCTAACCTTTAGAAACTATCTTTACTTTTACTTAATCGCACTGCCAACGAAATTTAGTGTTGAGAGAGTTGGTCTCTACGAACCAACATTTAATTATTCAATTAAATGAAACGTTATTGTTGCTTCACAGGTAATCAATCTATTCTGGTCTTTCCATAAATACATACCGAGTGCCCCCAAAACTTTCGGGTCTTCGAGCTCTCTCGTAATTTTTTTTCAAAAATGTTTGTTATGCAGGCATATATTCATTATATATATACTACGTGGGAGATGATGTAACAGTGCAGAACCCCAAACCATCAAGCATGGCGCCTGGAAATGCGCGGGCCGTCCTTTGGTTTTGCCTTTTCGCTCTGTTAAATTTTGGTGCCGGAATCCTTGGGACGCCAACATGTCAATGTAAGTTTTATTTTGGAACAAAGAACCTCAAAATGAACTTCTCTGCATTTTCTTTTAGGATTTTTGTTCAATTGTATGGCATTTCCTTTCTAACGGAAATTGTGCGGAATACACTTCCAGTGACGGCAATGTTCGGTATATTGAATTCAATAATGTGAAATTCTTTAATTGCTGGCGGAGAGTTTGAGGAGGATAATGGAATTTATTGCTCTTTTGGCAAAACATAGATTGTTTCTCATAAACTACGAAGTCGCTTTCTGGTCTATCCTGTTAAGGTTTATTTTAAATATCAGGTTGCACAACTCTAATTTCGGTTTAAAATCTGCAGATTCTAGAATAAAGTGACCCGTGCTGGTAAATGCTAGGGTGTTAGGTGGTATAAAACATCTTTTGTTATATATTACCTGAATTGAATTTTAGCTAAGAGCCTAGCATTGGTTGTGAGTAGAATTTAGGATTGATACTCAAATTTATCTTGATTTGACTTCAGCAGAATTGATATACTAGATAGAGGAAATTTTTTGGAGGAGTAAAACAAAAGAGTAATTAAGATACTATAAAGATACCATCGATTCTATCCCAAAAAGCTAAAATTGCCAAATAACTACACCTGAAGATTAAGATTAATATTGCAAAAGGTAAAACAGTTTCCAATGGGCTCCGTAGTAAGACTGGGCGATGGACAACTCCTAATGCACCATTGGAGGATGAAGCATATAAATTCTGCAGTTCTCTAATGGAGAAGATAAAAAGTGGTCTTTCCTATACTGCCACGCCTAGTTGAATTTCTTGGTAAATCTTGAAGACGTCTGCAACCTTGAAAACTTGCACAATCTTTAAAATGGTTCAAATCAAAGCATCCTTGGGAATCTAATACGCATCCTCTTTCATAGAAGAAATATAACGATGAGGAAGTAATCTTCTGGTGGCTCCCACAGACCATAGGTATGGTCTTGGTGGATAGTATTATAACCATCATGAAGATAAATCAGAAGGACCAATTCTGTTTTACTATAGTAGCATTTAACGGTAGTTGGACGGAAACATGTAATTCAAATGTTTTATAGCATTTGTTGAACAGAGATTGAGGTACTATCCATAGGAGTTTAACTCGGCCTCTGCAAAGACTCGACAAGGGCATTTTGGGCTCGCGTTGGTGACTTGGCAAAGACTCATCCATGAACTCAGCAATTGATACTGTCTAAAATAAAAACCTAAAAAATAAGAGAGGATGAGAAAATTTATTATGATACCTTTCATCATTGCTGAGTTTTTAGCTGAGTTGCAACCTTTGGCTTACAAGTTTTTGATGAGTTTTTCTAGAAACTTGGTACTTTTTAAGACTTGTGAGGCGATTGGCAAAAAACATTGTTTTGCCTTGGGCTCACAATTTGGAGAATTTTCAGAAAACTTGTCAGTGTTTCGTAACTATAGGAATATCAAGTTTCACCTACTGATTTGCACGGTTAAATTTTACTCAAATTGGAGCCAAATAATTAATAATAAATAAAAGAACTATCAGTCAACTATTTATGGGCGAGGCATGTTGTTCAAAACATCTCCAAAATTAATCCAGACAGTCAATGAGGACAGCAACTACCTTAATGTACTTTCTGCTTATTTTCACGATCAAATTGTTATGTTGGATAGCTCTTGTTGGCACTGGATTTTTAGATTTGGACTAAATTTTTAAATTTTGTATTTTTTGTGAGAGCCTCACCACATCTCTTGCTCCCTTTTTTGTAATGCTAGCAAAAGTCCATTGTTATGCCTTTCAAGATTTTTTTTTAATGAATGTTTCACCCCTTTTCTTGATATGTCAAGGTTGTTCTATCATGAGTTTCACACAAAAATGATTTAAAAATGTTATGATATTATATTGAAAGCATTGTAAAGCTGGGCTGTGAAAGTTCAGTAGTTTAAAAAACCCAGGGACAGCATTCTCTTTTTTTATCCAAATGATTATGGTAAACAGGGGAATTCACACATTCCAACATTTCAGACCCCTGCTAAGCAAAACATTGAAAACTATGGCGATATCAAATTGTAGCATGATGAATAAATATCCAAATGGAATTTTGTTCTTTACTTATATATAACACACATATCATACTTAAGCTTCATACATAAACATAAGTATGAGGGAAGAACTGCACCAAGCAGCAAAGAAGAAAGCCAATTCAAATTTATCCTTATCTCTTGCACGCATTCTGCTGGAGTTGGCAGAAAAGCATCGAGCTTTAATTTCAATAATGTACATTGTTACAAGGTTCAGCAGGAAATGACATAGGTTACATCTGATCTGAACTTTTTGGGAGTGCCTGTCTAGAGATTTTTGTTTTTTAAAATATTTAAAAAAACATTCAGTGGAATTGTATATCTTCAAAGGCCACCATAGACTCGACATTGTAATTCCATTAATCATATTAAATGTAACAACCCCAATGTAGCTACGCCAACTATCCTTATTTTGTTGGCTCAGGCCTCTAGGTTTAGGATAGTTGGCCCTTGAGCATTAGAGCTAGTATAGAGGATTCAGCCAAACTTGTTTATTCTATTGTATATCCTTGACTTAAATAGGCATCAAATATGCCAAGTTTACAAGATCGGTAGTATCTCCCAAATCTCACATAGGTGCTAACTAGGGAAAAACAAGAAAGTAGCTAACAAATAGTGATCTAATCCTAACAACTAGGCTAACTTAAGCTAATTACTAACTTAATTTGCAACGTAATAGATTCTAGAAACTAATCCTAGAATCATACGTGAGGTGAAGGCTCACATATATTATTAGCATGAAATAAAACTAAACCTAGGAACTAAATAATAACCTAGTCCTAATGTACATATACGATGCCCTCATCAGCCAGCTTTTGCTATTTTGTTAGGCTATAAATAGGAGAGATGCGATGTAGTGGGATCACATTCATTTGTCTAACTTCTATAGCGTCAAGTGCGCATAAGAGATTTCACCCTCTCTAAGTGGCTAAGAGACTTTGCCCTCTCTAAGTTGCTTGGATTGTTCAGAGACTTGGAATTTTGATTATGATACTTTATTGGAATTTTGATTATGATACTTTATTGGAATTTTGTTCTTGAATTTAGTTTTGTTGTAAATATTCCTGTGTATGCTGATTCATTTGCTTTATTTTTGGAAGGTATTGTTGCATTTGCTGTTTTTTAGAAGCTTTTTCGTTACAAGGGTGTCAGAGCTACGATTTTTGGCTCCTTGTGGTGGCGAAAAAGGGCAATAGAGTGGTGAGCAAGTTGTTTTGGAACCTCTTTGATTGAATTTGTGTCTTCAAATTGGGTAACTTTTGACCAATTTTTTTTTTTTGCTACCAATATTTTGACACAATCATCTTCTGTAATATTATGATTTATGTAGAACCGTTCACATTTCTTGAACTTGAAAAATAGTATATAGTGTGTCGGACCCTTGTGGGAGACCTATTTCATTTTGATTGTCTTTTTAAGCTGATTGAAAAAAGATATATCTCTGGTAACCTTTTTTTTGAGTAGGATAAGGCCTACTTGGGCCTTGCTCTTCGATTAGTGGTGTATGTTTGATCCTTCGACTTCCATAGGATGGGAACGGATAAATGGATGATGGCAAAGAACAAATCTAACTGATGATGATTGTATGAGCCAAAAGAGCATCATCCAAGGAATCAAGGCAAGCACCACAACATCCCAAAAGGCATGAACAACTTTGACCCTCTCATTTGCTCAACTATCACATTCATGAGTTCTTCTTCCATCCCTTATGTGGAACACTGCGAATCATTCTATCCTCCCCTAAGCCTAGATCTAAAGCTTCGCCAGTAGCTTCAATCAATGGCAAGATATTTGCATGGTAGGGTTCATCTGATCGAGGTGGGTTAGATTGATTGTATCGATTCTCTTGCATGCATTGGGAGGTAGTTGATGGAACTTTTTGCTCAACGAACTAGAGGATAGTAGGACCTTGACCTTCCAAAAACAAAGCAAGCATTTGAAGGTGAATTCCAATATGTCTCCCTTGAGCAGAATTGAGATCGACAAAAGGGACTTGTGATTCCCAAAGATGACCCAATGTTTGTTGGGCATTTCTAGCATTAGGGTTTAGGACACTTTGGAAGAATGGCTTTTGGGGATGATCTTGGTTGCTCTCGTTTTGCCCAAATGCATACCCAACCCTTTATGGGAACTCATACATGTATGGGTGATGATGAATGGGATTTTGCTCCTAATTTGTATTCCACAGCCAATGGTGTTGCATATTTTCTTGACTGGCCTCATGATGTCTTGGTTCCTTGAATTGATATATCTTTTGATGGCAAAGATCCTTGCAAATGGATTTCCAAAATGGTTTGCCTAATGAACTTGCACAAAGTTCCTAAATAGGCCATGGGTACTCTTGTTGCCTTTAAGTTGGGCACCCATGCTCATCAATGGCTTCTTTGGAATATGTAACATCGGGGTTGTTATCTTTCTTGGCCAGAATTTAAGATATTCATGTTGGAGCTCGATAAGGGTCCTTCTACATCTTATGTGGTCAATTTAATGCAAACAAAACATGTAGGTATTATTCATGAGTGCTATGTGGAATTCATGAGCCTCCTCACATATATATCAATTTGGATCCCACAATGGTGGTTTCTACATTTAGGCGCAGGCTCAAGGATGAAATCTGATAGAAAGTAGATATGCATGATATGTACACCTTTCAAGATGTTGAGCATATGACTTGGTTAGCAGAAAAGAAGCTCTAGTTACCTAGATTTAAGCCACAACAAGATATCAATCCATTAGGAGTTAGTTCAATAACCACAATGTGGATTGCCTACAAGATTGCTTATGTTTCAAATGTTGATCACATTCATGGGATTAGGCATGTGAGGAGCGATGTAACTTCCACATGAAAGCTGAGGGTGAAGATTTTGAAGAGGAGGAGATCCTTGCATCACCTCATCAAGAGGAACCAACAAAGTCGGGAAAGCTTGAACAAGGTATGGGTACAATGGATCTTCAACCTTTATCGTCGTGGGAATGCAAGCCCATCACACTATCAAGGTACAAGGCTTCAGAAAAATATGACAAGTCAATTATTTGATTGATTTAGGCAGCACTCACAATTTCATTGACCATGATACGACCAACACCTTGGGGTTGTATATCAAAAATACTGAGAAGAAAAAATTCCATATGTTGAATGCCAACAGTGGGTTGCGTTGCTATTGTCCACATCCAGATGAGTACTTATAGTATGATGAGCAGCCTATACGTGATGGATTTGGGTAGTGTGGATGTTATCCTCAGAGCTCAAAATTGGGGGATGTACTTTGAACTTGTAGCAATTGTATGTACAATGGACAAAAAATGACAAGATCATCTGTCTTTAGGGTTTGCAACCTCCACCTTGCAAGGTCAACTCCCATGAGATGGAAAAAATCATAGTTACTACGTTTGGTTGAACTTGGTTGGTTTGGTCAAACCTTGGACTTTTGAGGCAGCCCAAACCGGTTCGGTTTGATCTAGACAAATTTTATAAGAAATTTATAAATTATGTTTGTAAATTAAAAAAATACATGGGAAATCCTTACCTCTGTGCAATTATTTGCTCATGGGAAGTGCACAACTTTTGGCACACATTCTATCATGGAAGAAGATGATAAATCTATTTGTCATATTCCTTTTCAAACGTATGTTGAGAACAAGAACAATATTGCAGGCGCTCAAAGACTTGCACAAGAGCCTACGAGAATCAAAAACTTTTATAGGAGAATAAGTGAGCCATTGTCGAAGAGCAGGCATGGGGAGACCTTGCATGAGAACAAGGGCATGAATGATGACATACTTGTCAAAACTTTCCCCTTTTTATAGAAATTTTATCCGTGCTTTTTTGGGATGTTAAACTCATGATTAAAATTTAAAATTATAATCCTTTTGTATTGATTTTTTGATTTTTTAATTCTCTTTATGGGGGAGCCATGTAACGGCCCTGATATAGTGATGTCGACTATCTTTATTTTGTTTGCTCGGCCGCCTAGGTTAGGGTAGTTGGCCCTTGAGCATTAGGGTTAGGTTTTGTTACTTTGTTAGACTATAAATAGGAGAGATGTGATGTAGTTGGATCATCATTCATTTGTCTAACTTCTATTGCCTCTAGTGCACATAAGAGACTTCGCCCTCTCTAAGTGGTTAAGAGACTTTGCCCTTTTGACTGGTTTGGATTGTTTTGAGACTTGGAATCTGGATTTGTGATAATTTTGGGGAATTGTTGTTTTGGTATCTGATTTGTTGCTAATATTCTGGTGTATGCTGATTCTGTTGCTTTGATTCTGGAACTTATCGTTGCATTACAGTTTTTTGGAAGTTGTTTTGTTACATTGAAGCTTCTGCTTGAAATATATTGACCATAGTTGATCCAACCTGCATGCCATAGACAAGCCATAGAGCTGCAGATACAAAGGCAACTAGATATGGTAAAGTTTGATAAGAAATGGAAATACAAAAACCATGCATAGTGGTTGCTGCAAAGTGCAAAGGTGATTCTATAAAAGATGTAAATTTTAATGTCTTCCTTACGTTCATAGCTTTCACAATTTTGATAAAGATAGGTTATAGTTTTATAACAGCTTATATAAATACAGGTTACAGAGTATATTTTTAAGTTGTGGTTTATGACTTTTGTTTAGTTTATTATTTTTTACTTAGAATGAAATTATATATATATATTTAATGGGTTATATGGGATTGAAATGGGCTCCACCCGTATTACATCATCACCACATAGTGGTATTACAACAAAGCTTGGATATTATCCATGTATTGTTTGGTAAGATTTGAACTTGGGTCTCCTCCTTGAAATGTTGAGAAATCTAACCGGTTGAGCTAATGCCACTTGATTATTTTGAAATTTTATATTAATGGGTTATATGGGATTGAAACGGGCCCTACCTGTATTACATCATCACCACATAGTTGTATTACAATAAAGCTTGGATATTATCCATGTATCGTTTGGCAAGATTCGAACTTGGGTCTCCTCCTTGAAATGTTAAGAAATCTAACCGGTTGAGCTAATGCCACTTGATTATTTTGAAATTTTATATTAATGGGTTATATGGGATTGAAACAGGCCCCACCTGTACTACATCATCACCACATAGTGGTATTACAATAAAGCTTGGATATTATCCATGTATCGTTTGGCAAGATTCGAACTTGGGTCTCCTCCTTGAAATGTGAGAAATCTAACCGGTTGAGCTAATGCCACTTGATTATTTTGAAATTTTATATTATTTCTTTGGTTTTAATATTTTTTTTAGTTTATAATTTATATTAATCATCTAAGCATTTTTAGATATATACAATTTTAAAACCTTTCTTTTGGTGTTTTTGGAACTGAAAGAAAGAAAGAAAGAAGTTCTATTAATGTCCATGAACAACTAAAATAGATCAAAAGGGACTCCAAAGAAATAATCTGTTACAATACATTGTAAAAGCTAGAGGTAAAAAATGTGGCTTCATAAAAAAGACAATATAACTTATGGCTAAACAAAATGAAATCAAACTAAAGTAAATTAATGTCTAATAGACAATTCCAGCAGTTTGTTTGAACCCAAACAGGGGTACGTCCTAAATATGAAGAGAAAAGATGTGCAGCTGCAAAAGTACAAACAGCTATATTATGAACAATTAGTAGCCAAGGAAGGAAGAGCTTAGTTGGAGAGTGGAGGCCAACTCTAGTTTCTATGAGATATGCACTGTGGTAAGGGGGCCACCATCGTCATCTGCTGTCCTAGAAGAGCTAACATAGGATTTGATAATTCTTTTAGGAGAATGGTCAAGATTGATTAGGCATTGCTAGATAACTTGGGAGGGAGTAGAGCTTGATCTCAAAAAAACTCGCCTACCATCAATGATTGATGAACTTATAGAAGACGACAAGAAACCAATAATGGATGTTCAGTTGGACCTCGTGGACCATAAGTGATGACAAGCTGATACCCTATGTTGAAGAGCAATTGTCCCATCTATCCTTATGCACGAAGAGGGTGCTGAAACCCTGGTAGCTACTCACATAGGAGGACATGGTTGAACAAATTTGCCATTATTGAGTTGAAATGTTGTAGGCTTTGATTAATGATTATTGTTGCTGACAATAGAAACAAGGTGAAGAAAGGAAGTGATTAATCAAGTGGTCATTGATTTCACTTGAAATACTTGATGCATATGGGTGGTTGCTTCCCTAACTTAAAAGGCCAAGCTCCTCTATTTTAAACAGCAAAGAGGGATAGCAAGATATCCCCTTGACTCTTTGTACAAGCAACAATATCCCCCTCAGATCTTGTAGTAATTGAGAACCTGCAAATGAATTGCTCTTTTACTACTCTTGAAGAGAGCAAAGGTGCTATAGCCTTTTCTCTTTGTGAATAGTGTGGTATGTCTTTGCCCTCTACCATTGAGAGCAAACTATGACTTGTCTAAAAGGGATTCTAATGCCTAACATCCAATGTTGTTGGACATAATGAGGCTAAGTGATAATGCCATCCTTAATCTGCAAAAAATGCTTAGCATGGAATGGTAACTTAGGGCTAAGAGGTTGGGATGGAGAGATCCAAGTTCCTAGGATGTATTGTTGATAAAAACTCTCTTTGACAAAATTGTCAATAATTTCGTACAAAGAAGAAGACTAGGATACGTGGAGGAGCATTTAGAACCTTTGCAAAAATTTTGAACCCCCAAAGTTTTTGGACTTCTTGTTTAAACAAAATTTCTCATACCTTGTATTTATGACAATTTAATACCCAACAATACAATTTAATACCCAACACTTGCACCATAAGAAGCAATTCTGATCCAAAACTCAGAATTTTGACCGATCCAAAACTCAGAATTTTGAGTTAAGGAGATCATGAAAGAGTGCAATTAAAAAATAATAGAGTATAATGAATCAGAACACACACACACATATATAATTATATATATATATAAGCAAAATAACAAAATGATTTTATTGCTCAAAAAGATGGAGTACAATGCAATCAATCTCTAAGAAGAGATGTGAGGCTATAACATTGCATCCATTACTCATGCTTTTTACAGTTAGGGGTGCTTCTCTCTTTATACTGGAAATGGTGTGTTGGAAATCCATCGTCTTCAATATGGAAGGTCACCCATATGGAAATGTGGTGGTTCAGCTTCTGTGAGTTAGAAGGCCACCTATATAAAAATGTGGTGATTCACCTTTCATGAGTTACAAAGTGCATATTAAATGAAAATTACATACATATGACTTGTCCTTTTGTGTTTTGTCTTCTACTAATGTGTCAACATAGCTAGGGATGCATTTTGGATATGAAAATCTAAAAATAGAAAATTACTATTTTTAGTAAGTATTTTGTTTTGCATTTTTGAACGCCTTCGGGGCATTTTGTGGAAGGATTTAACTATCCTTCGGCACAATTCAAAATTACACACAGAGAATTTGACACAGAATGACGAATTAAATAACCGAAGAGGAAATTAATAACGGAAGAATAAAAATAAATCAATGGCCACTTGAGGTGGGCACACCCTCGCCGTATAGGCTAAATGCGCAAACGCAGATGAAGAATATAAAAAAGATATAAGATGATAAAAAAGAATTCCGTTGGATAGCTAACTATGTAAATAGTAATTTACTGAAATAAAATATTCAGCCGACATCTTGTCTTATATTTGGAATGTAGCATGACTCCCCTCCTCGGAAAGCTTTGTCCTCAAAGCTGGAAATGACTGGAAGATACTTTCAGGTTCCCATGTGGCATCCTCCTCTGGTAAATCTTGCCATTTAATGAGAAATTCTTGAATCTGATGTGATCTCGGTCTTCGGATTCTATGTTGTAGTATATCTTCAGGTTGGAGATGTATGCGTCCTTCCTCATCGAGCACTGGTAAGTCTGATTGACTTTGTACTTTCTGACCAATTACTTTTTTGAGACATGAAACATGAAATACCGGGTGTATTCGTGATGATGTAGGTAGCTCTAATTGATAGGCTACTTCTCCAATGCGGCGCACAATTTTGTAGGGACCATAGAATCGTGGAGCCAACTTTTGGCTGGACTTTATCCTTAACGAGGATTGTTTGTAAGGTTGCAACTTTAGGAACACCCAATCACCTATATTAAAAGTTCTCTCTGATCGGTGCAGGTCTTGTTGTTGTTTCATACGATTCTGTGCTTGGACCAAATTTTCTTTGAGGATGGTGAGTGTAGACTGCCTTTGTTGGAACCAATCATCCACTTTGGCTACTTTGGATGATCCATGTACGTAATCTGCGATCGCTGGAGGTTTGGTGCCATACAATGCTTCAAATGGAGACATCTTAATTGAATAATGGTAAGAAGTGTTGTACCACCATTCTGCCAATGCTAACCAATGGCTCCATTGGTATTGTTTATCTTGAGCAAAACATCTTAAGTACGTACCCAAACATTTGTTAACTACTTCTGTTTGACCATCTGTCTGTGGATGGTAGGCCGAAGACATGTTCAATTTGGTACCACTAAGTCGAAATAACTCCCGCCAAAAGTTACTAGTGAAGATGGGATCTCTATCACTTACAATATTCTTTGGCATACCATGTAATTTGAAAATTGAATCCATAAATACCTTTGCCACCTTGCTTGCGGAAAATGGATGTTGTAAAGCCTGAAAGTGAGCGTATTTGGATAATCGGTCTACGACGACAAAGATTACTGTCCCGCCTTCGGACTTTGGAAGACCTTCAATAAAATCCATGGATATATGTTCCCACCTGTCGTTCAGGGATGGGTAATGGTTGTAACAATCCTGGTGATTTGACTGTTTCTCCTTTATTGCGCTGGCAAACCTCACATTCTGCTACCCATTGTTTGACTTCTGCTTTTAATCCTTTCCAACAAAATGATTGTTTGACCCGTAAATATGTCTTCAAGAATCCTGAATGTCCTGTTGATGGAGAAGCGTGTGATTCGTCGAGGATCTTTGATTTGAGTTCTGAATTGTGTGGAATGTAAATGCGGTTCTTCTTCCGGAGGATTTTATCTTCATAAGAGAACAAAGGGTGTTTAGAGGACCCTATAGATAATTCTTGAATTATCTGAGCAGTTTCGCTATTGGACAACCATTCATCTTGTAATTGATTCACCCATTGGGAGCAAGGACCTGAAATAGCGTTAATGACTACTTCATCTTCATATTTCCTGGACAGCGCATCGGCGGCTATATTTTCCTTCCCTTTCTTGTATTCGATAACGAAATCATAGCCCAACAGTTTGGTTAACCACTTATTTTGTTCCGGATAAGAAAACCTTTGCTCCAAAAAATGCTTGAGGCTACTATGATCTGTTTTTATAATGAAGCGGCTACTGATTAGGTAGTGTCTCCATTTTTCTACTGCATGAAGAATAGCCAACATTTCTTTTTCGTATGTTGATCTTCCCAAATTTTTTCCGGAAAGCTGTTTACTTTCAAATGCCAATGGATGACCTTCTTGCATTAGTATAGCCCCAATTCCTGTTCCTGATGCATCACATTCGATAATAAATGGTTTGTGAAAATTGGGAGTTGCTAATACTGGAGTTGTACACATGGCTTTCTTAAGAGCTTCAAAGGCTTGAGAGGCCTCTGTCGACCAACGAAAAGCATCCTTCTTTGTGAGTGCGGTGAGAGGTGCTGCAATCTTACCATAGTTGTGCACAAACTTGCGATAGTAGCCCGTGAGACCCAAAAAACCACGAAGTTTCTTGATGGTTTTAGGTAAAGGCCACTCTTGAATTGCCTTAATCTTATTGGGATCCACTTTGACGCCTTCATGTGAAACTATATGACCAAGATACTCGACTTCTTGAACACCAAATGAACATTTGGAACGTTTAACAAATAATTTTTCTTTGTGTAAAATGTGAAGGGCTTTATCCACATGATGTAAATGGTCCGTCCATGTTTTGCTGTATATGAGAATATCATCAAAAAAAACTAACACAAACTTACGGAGGAGTGGACGAAACACTTGGTTCATGAGACTTTGGAATGTGGATGGTGCATTAGTGAGACCAAAAGGCATGACCAAAAATTCGTAATGACCTTCATGAGTACGAAAGGCGGTTTTGGGAATATCTTCTTCTCTAACACGGATTTGGTGAAATCCGGAGCGAAGGTCTAATTTTGTAAAAAATTTTGCACCATGCAACTCATCTAATAGGTCATCTATGACAGGGATAGGAAATTTGTCCTTGATAGTGAGTTTATTGAGAGAACGAAAGTCAGGACACATACGCCAAGAGTTATCTTTTCGTCTAGCCAGGACTACAGGTGAGGAATAAGGACTAGTGCTGTGACGAATGACTCCATGATCCAACAAATCCTGAACGATCTGTTCGATTTCTGTCTTTTGTGGTTGAGGATAGCGATAAGGACGATTGTTAGGAGGAACACTCCCTGGAATCAAATGGATGGCATGGTCATGAGATCGTTTAGGTGGTAATCCTTGAGGTTCTTGGAAAACCTCTTCGTAATGTGTTATGATGTCTTGTAACTCGGAGCAATAATATCCGAAGTTGCTTGGAGATTGTTTTTCCAAACAATTAATTTGAGCTATAAACCCATATCCACCCTTTTTTAACATCTTCTCCATACTATGAGAGCTCACCATTTGTGATGGAGGAGTAGTAATGCCTTGTAAGCGAATGACTCGTCCGTTTTCCTTCCATTCCACAAATAATTTTTTGAAGTTGAAGCTAACCGTGTCTAATGTTTCCAACCATTCAACTCCCAAAATGACATCCGAGTTCCCCAAATTCATGACGAAAAGGGATCCAAACCAAGTATAAGTTCCCATTTTTATGGAAACTTGAGATGTGCGACCAACACATTGTGCGTTCACCCCGTTGGCCACTAGAACCTGGAATTTGTCTTTGTTGGAAGAGTTAATGAATAAATTCAAAGCTTTTGCGGTTTTGATGTCGATAAAATTGTGGGTACTACCGGAATCAATTAGCACATTCACCTTTTTCTCGGCGGAGAAATCCCGGTACCTTGATGGTATGGTGGGCGGTTAAACCCATGAGAGCATGCACGGAGATCGCCATTGTATCCTCTTCTTTTTCTTCTATAGTACATGGTAGGTCTTCCGGCATAGGTTCTTCTCGGTTGGTAAGGTTCTTCCTCTTCTCCTTCACATTGATCACCTTCAATATGAAAGTTTTGTTTTTGGGCACATGCTTGTTCCTTGGGGTGATGAGTGCGACATTTATAGCAAAAATATCTTGATGGTTGATCATTTCTACGAAAGGAATTGTTGCGATATGAAGGACGACTATAAGTTTCACGTCGTGCAGACAACTGATGTCTCTTCTCGGCCAACTTGGCTATTCTTATACAATCGTTCAGCAAGGTTGGATTGTGCATGTCTACCTCCACTCGAATACTTTCTTTCAAACCATTGCGAAAGGCTCCTACCACTGTGTCGGGACTAAGGTCTAAAGTGTATGGTAGTAAACTGGTAAACTCCGAAACGAATTCGCTAACTGACCCTTCTTGTTTAAGAGATAACAGTCTTACTGTGTATGATGATGTAGCTCCTTCATCAAATCTTTCTAAAAAAGAGGTAGTGAATTTTCTCCAATTAATAGTAGCTCCTTTCTCTCGTTTAAGCCATACAAACCATTGGTAGGCCTCAGTGCCTAGTTTTGATGCAGCGAAAGGAACTTTATCAATTTCCTTAATTTGATATAAGTCAAGAATGCCTTCCATTTTGGCTATCCAACCACGAGGATCATGACCTTCAAAAGTGGGCATATCAATTCGTGGAAAATTATTATTAGGGCCTCTCGGTTGGTGATAACCCGTGTCCCTTTCTTGATTTTGGTTATACCGCTGTCTCTGATAGCGATCCCTGTAATTATCCGAATCACCTCGTTGTTGTTCCCAATCATCATTAGGATCGACATTTTCTTCATTCCTTTGGGCATGGGAGTGATTTTGAGAATTAGTATTGGGATTAGGCTGGTTTTGTGCTTTTACTAGGTCTTTTAGGAGGAGACCAATTTCGTTCATACCCTCTAGTAAGAGTTGAAGAGAATCATCGTTGGAAACGGCTGAGTTACTTGAGTTTCCTTGTGTGATGTTTTCGTGAGTTGGGGGAGGATTAGTAGCCATAGGATCTACTAGTGGATGATGTGGATTATAACTACCAATTTTAAAAGGAGAAGGAGAATTTTTTGTACCTGGGCTTCGATTAGGTCTTCTTGCGTTGTTATTGGTCGTTTTCGAGCTTGATAATCGACCGTCAGCACCTTTGGTCCACTTTTTGCTCATGCACTTGTTAACATAGCCAGCTTAGGATTCCGCTTCAACTGTCGCAAATTTTGGTTGAATTTAGCAAAAATTTGGGATTCCGCTTGAAGTTTCGCTCCAACTGCGACGCGGAATTTAATGTGGTCTTTGGCTCCTCCTTGACAGCAACTTGGACAGTTTATGACAACTTTTAACGACTTGCGACAGGTTATGACAACTTTTTAATACTTTTTGACCTCGACCTGCCGAATATGGAACCGAACTTATGACAACTTGTTAACACTGTTTGACCGCGATGCGAATGGAAACTTGGAAATATGGAAACCGAACTGGACTTTACACGATGCGAATGGACGGAAATCGGACACGTAGGACACGACGGATGAAACACACGTGGACGCGAAATGACACAACGACAGCGACATGGAGGACAGAGAACGACCGGACGCGAAACGACAAAGCGACACGAAGGACGCGAGACGACATGGAGGACGCGAGACGACATAGCGACACGGAGGACAGAGAATGACCGGACGCGAGACGACAAAGCGACACGGAGGATAGGACCGGACGTGAGACGACGAACGGACCAACTGAAACGCGACGACGGAGCGACAGAAAGACGCGAGACGACAAAGCGACACGGAGGACAGGACCGAAATGCGCATAGGAGCCGGACGTGTGACCGCAGTCACGCTGAATAAGGAGTGCTAACTTATTTTTAAATGCTTCCCCAACCGAAGCACTGCCAATGTGGGATAATGAACAATGCCGAATTTAATTAAAAAATTTGGGAACTGACGTCAACGCACATAAGAACGAACAAACCTTAGGTTGCGGCAAAAATTAAATCGAATCGCGAATTCTGATTGGTTGAATGGCTGCGAGAGGACTGGCAGGTATAAACGCCGGTTTTGCGAAGGATTTGTGATGGGGAAGATTTACAGTAGCCGCCCGCGGTTGACTGCAGCCTGAGAATACTGCGGAACGCGCTTGATGGCGCTGGCTGCAGTGGAAATGCCACGACGAGTGGCTGTAATGCCCTGTAAAAAAGAACGCCTGCGGAGTGCTTCGAGACGCCGACGGTGAAGTTTTCAGAACCGTGTTGCGAGATGGCGGTGGCGCTTCAGAACCGAATGACAACTGATACCACTTGGAAGGATTTAACTATCCTTCGGCACAATTCAAAATTACACACAGAGAATTTGACACAGAATGACGAATTAAATAACCGAAGAGGAAATTAATAACGGAAGAATAAAAATAAATCAATGGCCACTTGAGGTGGGCACACCCTCGTCGTATAGGCTAAATGCACAAACGCAGATGAAGAATATAAAAAAAGATATAAGATGATAAAAAAGAATTCCGTTGGATAGCTAACTATGTAAATAGTAATTTACTGAAATAAAATATTCAGCCGACATCTTGTCTTATATTTGGAATGTAGCATTTTGTCCACAAAGTTGTCGACAACTTTGTCTCTGCAGAAATTGTTGTTCTCTCTCTAATCTTTCCAATGCTTCTTGAATGGATCAAAACGGAGTCCTGAGCACAAAGTTATGTCCCAAATAGTGTAGTTAGGATTAAAAAAAAAGAATTTTGGGCATTTTTGAGCATAAAGCCATTCTACAAAAAGGTCACAAGTCTAGATCAAGTTCCTTTAGAGTCTAAAAATAACTAACAAGATAATCCAAGCATGAATTGTAGGCTTCATTCAACTTATAATACTAGTTTTATGATAAACAACTTGGATTAGATGTTTTAGGGTTTAACCTCTTTACTTTTCTTTTCTCCTCAAAACAAGCTACATGTTGTAGGTAGACGAATTGACACTTGAACATCATGTTTGCATCAGTGCATGCATTGTCAAACATAGTCATGTCATATGTCATTTTGTAAATCATATGTCAGCATTTTCATGGAATGTGTGTGTGGTACTGTGTTTGTAATAAATCTTATATATTATGGGGTACTTTAAGTTTTATGTATATGTGTATTTTGGTGGTAGTTACCAATTGCCTACCAATCCCATAATGCCTATAAGTATATGTATGCATCTATATGGACAAAGATGCATTGATTTGTGAAATTTTGATGTTGGCTGATGTTAAGGCAAATATGTGTGTTTTTCCCATTATTGGACCATGATGTATTGCAAATAACTAGGTTTTGAAGGATACATGTTGTGTATACAATGCATCCACTTGTATTTGTAGGTTATTCCCATGGTATAACTTTGTTTGTTTATATATCATGGAGTTATACTTTATTGTGTTGCATTCTATTTTTGCTTTTTGGCACCATTGCCCATATGAAGTTGGATTGAACTTGTTAACATGCAATTGCAACGAGCATCTCACTCAAGAAAGTATGCAATGATAACAATGAGATGATTACAATGTAGTCGATGACTGGCGTAGTCAAAAGTTGCCCGTGCCCTTGAAAGAGGAGGGAAGATTGTAGTATGCAATAGAAAGTAATGTAGACTTGTTTGTTGACATCGATGAAAGGCCAACCGACAAAGCTATCTTTGATGCAATCTACAATGAAGGTGTGCATGATGACGCATTGTGTGAGGAAGGCGTGCATTATGATGCAAGATGCAAAGGCGTGCATTACGATGCAAGGTGTATGTGACGAGGAAAGGTGCAATGAAGGGCAAAATGACAAGTTTGACAATACTGAGAACTTGGTTTGGCAAGAAAGGATGATAGCTATTGAAGTGAGTTGTGCATTAGATGATGTGTGTGATGGGAGTTCGACATTGTAAGAATTGTAGATTGGCATGTACAATCAAGCTTAGAAAACTCACTGAGAAATTGTGGGTTCTTGCTTTTCTTGTGAGAAAATCATCACTGCAATTTTTTATTTTAAACCTCGATGTCGAGAAATCGACAATTTTATTGCTGAAAACTTGTTGACAAATAACCAAAAATCCGACCAAACTCAGCCATGCACCCAAAAATGCAAAAAATGTCTTTAAAAATGAAAAAGACCTCATTGAATAATTTTTTCCGTTTTGCTCCATACAAAAATTTTCTAGAGTTCAACCAAACACAATAGAATGCGTTCGGAGATTGAGGCCGTAGGTTTGCATGAGTGCATGCATTGTTGAAAATAGTCGTGTCATATGTCATCTTATAAATCATATGTCAACATTGTCATGTAGTGTCATGGTATGTGTGTTCGTGGTAGTGTTAGGAAAAACTTCAGATTTTAGACCTGCAAGCGGAAACACAATAACAAAAAACAAAAACACAGTAACACAAGTAACATAGAGATTTACGTGGAAACCTGCAATATGCAGGAAAAACCACGGGGCAATGGCAACTTCTCCTTTTATTATTTTCAGCAAACTTTACATTCACGTTTCTCAACATTTCAACATTATTTTGATATGCAAGGGATCAAGTCCCTTTTATAGAGCAGAAGGAAGACTCCAAACTGTTTGTTTCCTCTCCCAAAGGAAGCCTCCAAAAAACTGTTCGTTTTTGCTCCCAAGAAAGGCGCCTGAACCTGTTCGTCTTCCGCGTTTAGACATCTATCTAGGACGTCTACTTGCTTAGACGTCTGGCATAGACATCTAGCAGCCCAGACGTCTGGTTTGCTGCCTAGACGTCTGGCAGCCCAGACGTCTAGTCTGCTGCCTAGACGTCTGGCAGCCCGCACGTCCGGCCTAGACATCCGGCAGCCCGGATGTACGGTGCTGCTGCCTAGATGTCTGGCAGCCCAGACGTCTGGTCTGCTGCCTAGACGTCAGGCCTAGACATCTGGCAGACCATGACGTCTAGCAGCCCAGACGTCAGCTGCAGTCTAGCATCTGCTGGATACTGACTTCACTTTCTAACAGGTAGTGTGTTTTTAATAATTGGTGTGTTATGGGGTACTTTAATGTTTTATGTATGTGTATTTTAGTGGTAGTTACCAATTGCCTACCAATCCCATAATGCCTATATGTATGCATCTATATGGATAGAGATGCATTGATTCGTGAAATTATGATGTCGGTTGATGCTAGTTAAGGCAAATATGTGTGTTTTTCCTGTTATTGGACCATGACATATTGCAAATAACTAGGTTGTGAAGGATACATGTTGTGTATACATCTGCTTAGGTGGAGTGCTTTTGCAGAGCAAGGAGGGTTTGCAGAACAAGGAGGGTTTGCGGCGGAGTGTTGTATTACACATCTATCTCATCGGGTAAGCACATTTTCCGTCCTCTTTCGATTTATAAAACAATTTAAGTAGATAGGAGAAATACGTGGACATATAGTTCCTTCATTCAGCACCCCAGTTGCGAGCTCCACTAGCTTTTAGCTAGAACAAAAAATTTGAAAAGGGTTTTAGTCACCCTCATAAAAACATACGACAAAAACAACAACACAAAACATACGACAAATATTTTTCCGTCACAAAACAGTGAGGGTCGAGTCTGTTTCAACGGGTTTGCAGTGGAGGTTGGTTGCAGCAGAGGAGGGTTTGCACAGATATATATACACAAATTCGTTCAACGGGTTTGCAGCGGAGGAGGATTTGCAAAGCAAGGAGCGTTTGTGGCGGAGCGTTTTATTATATATATATATATATTTCATCGGATCAATAGTATAGGGGGTTCGACAAGGGTTTGTAGCGGAGGGTTTTATTACACATCTATTTCATCGGATCAATAGTATAAAGGGTTCGGCAATGGAAGGAGGGAAGCAACAATTGCAAGAATTGATATATGTCAATGAGAAACAATATTGGAGGATATTAAGGCATCGACAAGCTCGAGCAAGGGCAACAACAATGAAGAGGACATATCGAAAAATAAAAATAAAAAATATTCTACCACATAAACAGGTGGAGAATAAGGAACAATCAAAGGCACTGACCATCATCAAACGAGGAGATCAATTAGCCCAACAGAGGGGACAAAAGAGAGAAGATAAAAGAAACAAAGGCAAAATGACAACACGAGAAACAAGCGAGGAGCAAAAAATCAGAAATAATCGCAAGAAAGCATTCCACATGGAAAATGGAGGTCACCAAAATGAGTTTTCAGACGAGGAAGAAACTTACAGTCCCACAACCACACCACTCATGTGGGCACCGAGACTTTATGTGCAAGAGCTAATGAAGATGAAAGAGAAACTTGAAAGCATGGAAAGGAGGGAGAAATTAAGAGATACTAAATCGGATGAGGTTATAAACACCATTCGGAGGCTGGAAAAGAAAAACAACAAACTCAAGGAGCAAGTGTCAAAGCTACAAAACCTTGCAAACATGGGTCAGTGTGAATGGCATGTCTTCAAACAAGCCATCCACCCCCCAATCAATGATGCAATAGAGGTGGAAAAAACAAATGTAAATCAAATAAAAGAGGTACGGGAAACACTCCAAAACATGGAAACAAGAGAAAATGAGCTGCGAAATGAATTAGCAAAGGCAAAGACATGGTCTCAAGTAGTAAAAGAACCAGTCAATCAACAAAAAGAGTCTATAGAGAAGCAAGTAAAAATTCAAATAACAGAAGAGAAAGAAAGACATGAGAAGTTATCAAATATAATCATCAAAGGGTTGAAAGATTATGGGGATAGGGAAGACACAAATCGTTTAACCAAGGCCTTCTTGTCAGATCGATTACAATGGAAAGGTCGGATAAAAAAAGCAAGTAGAATTGGCACGTTGAGAGAAGGAGGCAGAGATAGGCACATTCGGGTCACATTGATGAGCTACGAGGATAAAACAAGGTTACTAAAAAATAGAGGCATGTTGAGAGGGTCACAATTTTATTTAGATGACGACCTAACATTTTTACAACAGGAAGAAAGAAATAAGGAATGGGAAAAGGTGAGGGCAGTAAGGAATGAAGGGAAACGGGCATATTTAAGAAATGGAAAGGCATATATCACATCTAAACAAACTCAAAACAAATAGGGAGTATGGCCCGCTCGGAACATCTTACGATGGTAAGTTGGAACTATAGAGGTTACCCTTGGAGAAGAGGACCCGAGTTAGGGCCCATTGCTAGAGACAAAGATATAATCATACTGACGGAAACACATGAACACGATGGATGTAGGACTCCAAAATTTGTGGAATACAAAAAAATAGCAATATGGAATAAAGCAACGGAAAATGGCAAAGGGCATGGGGGTATTATGGTTTTAATAAAAGAAGAATGGGATAGGATCATTAAAATTGAAAAACAAGATGAAAACAAACAGTACATCTGGATAAAGATCCTAGAAAATAAGTCAGTTATTAGCATAGCAGCATGTTATTTTGCTCCCAAGAATTCTAAATTCTATAAGAAACATGACCTTAACAGAGAAGACCCATACTCCTCCCTAAAAAGAGACATTTCGATATACAGTAAGTTGGGGGAGATTATATTAATTGGAGATTTCAATGCAAGGACAACAAATAAGCAAGCTAACATTCTAGAAGGTAGCGAAGATATTGAGATTAATCCTCTTCGGATGCTAGAAGAGGAAAATCAACAGTGGACGAGGACTTCAGAAGATGAGCATTGGGCTATCACGCAATATGGAGAAGAGTTGTTAGGCCTCTGCAACATACACAACTTGATTATTTGCAATGGGATGAACAAATGGAAAAATTCAGGAAAGCATACATGCAAAACATATAAGGGACAAAGTGTAATCGACTATATAATATGCTCACAAAATTACATACCAAAAATAGAGGAGCTAGAAGTGGAAGATTCTCCAGTGGAACTAAAGTCGGATGTAATGTCCCCATTTTTGGGAGTTTGTCTTATTTGTGGTTTTCAAGGAATTTCGTCTTTCATAATTCACCTTCAAAAACGGATAGAGCATCTTATGGCATTTGTTTTGACAGGTTACACGACATGGTTTCGTCAAGAAACGAAGGAGTTATGGCATTTGGAAGTTCGCTTGTCAAACCAGATTTCCAGTATCGCGCGTGCACGCGGAAATCCACAAGTTTCTCCAAATTGGTCCCTTGGAGTATGACGTCCTTCCTCTAGGGATGTGCAATTGCAATTTAGTTCATTTAGGATTGATTTTTAATTAATTAGGAGTAATAAGGGGTAATGTCCCATTATGAGAATACTAATGTTATTTTATTATGTTATAAGGGTCCATTAATGAGAAATAATAAAGTGCCACCTTAATGAAGAATTAGAAGAATTGGCTATATAAAGAAGAGAAGGGGCACATTTGGATCATCTTGGATCATTTTATTTCTTCTACTTTGTGTATTTGGCTGAGAAGCTAATATCACTCCCTCTTGTGGATGAAACCCTACGAGAGAACAACTCTTGTGGACGAAAACCTGCAAGAGCCAACCTTGAGGACGAAAACCCTCTTGGGTTTCAAGGCCAAGGACGAAAACCCTTGTGTCTTGTGAGGGTAAACCTACCTAGGGTTTACATTTGGGCATTAAAGATCATATTAAGGAGCATTCAAGATTTATCCAGCCTAGAAGGGCATTTGTGAGTTGTTTGGAAGAGTTAAGGGAGCTTCTTCAGATTGGGGTTTTCAGATTTGACATTCATTCAATGATTTTGCAGTGATTGTGTTGTTTTATTCAGCATCCAGGGTTTATATTAATGTTTCAGGTGTGATCTATGTAATTGTGGTTCCAGAAAAAATAATATAAAATATTGTGGTGTGTTTGTGACAATCTTAGGGTTTTATGGTGTATTTTTCTGGGTTATTTACAGATCTGATTTTTATTTGCATGGTTCAGAATTTTAGTAAGGAATATTACCATATTTGCAACAAGGGTTTGAAAATACATTTTGGGATTTGAAATAAATTGCATAGTTAGGGTTTTTCCCTAGTTTGGCACATTAGAGTGGTATCAGAGCTGTGATCTTGCCAGCCTGTGGAGGGTTTTGTGTGGAAAAAAATTCAACAGCCGTGAGTAGATCAGTATTGAGAATTTTTCTGGGCACTTTTAAAGGTTGATTTGAGTACCCATTAAGCCCTATTTTGTATTTCCACTTTCAAAATTTTTTATAAAAATTCTATGGTCAGATCTAGCAACTTTGAGGGTTTCATTTTTCAGAAGTTAGGGTTTGCTGCGGAAAATTCAGATCTGAAATTTGTATCCTGAACAGAGTTGGGTTACTTGACAGTGAGATGGCAAATACATGGGCTGAATTGATGGAAAGGATAAGGGAGAGCAATCAAAGAAAACTCCAAGAACATGCAGATATCTTATTCCTTGAATATAAACAAAGGAATGAAAATTACAGGAGGGTTGTAGATTTCCAAACATCTTGGAGCTTAAAAGAAAGACAAATCTTGCTACATGGCTTTCAAAGACTGGGAGGTTAAACATGTATAAAGAAAATGATGAAGGAAATGTCATGGCAAGCTTTGAAGATAAATCAGAATTACGGCCACTTGAGAATGATTTGGTTCAAGAGTTTAATGATAAAGAAGAGTAGCTCGTGGCAGAAATTTCACATTAGGAAGCTAGCAAAGAAGAATCTCAATCAGAAATTGTTGACCAAGAAATTACATCACCACATGAGGTATGTTTAGTAGAATCACAAAATGTTTCCTTTGTGCATACACCTACATATGTTGAGGATGTAGTTAATAAATATGACAAGGTTGTTGTAAAGGAGCATGATGTAGATGAGTGTGTTGAGGTTTCCAAATCAGTTTGTGGTAATGATAGTTATTTCAGCCTCTTTGATTTGGAGAGTGAACATGAGCATAAATCTTCAAATGAAAAATTTCAGCCCTTAGATGCATGGGATCTAGGTATTAGATATGATGAAGGAGTGGTTTGGGATGAGTTTCCTCTTGAAAATGGAGCCCCCCAACTTCATATCAAGAATCATGCAATGGTAATGACATTGAGGGGACTGATTTTGGCAAATCAGAGTTACTGATATATAGTGCTGAAGGTGATCAAGAAAAAGAAAGGATAAGTCTTGGAGGAGAAAGATTTGAGAAATGGGGTAGTTATCATTGCTGCCCTCGTAGGGCCTATATGGACTGCACTTTTGCCACTACTTTGAGCTGCATGTTGGATGAGTTTGGGGGCTGTTGTTTAGGCAAAAACAAAGGCTGCTACTGTTGTATTTTGATTGACCTTATGGGCTGCTATTTGGGAAAGAAGAGAGACTGTCACTGCTGTTGTGACAAGGCTGATTGGAGCTGCATCTGCCATGAATGTTATAGCCATGTTTACCATGAGTTTGAAGGATGTACACTTGTTGGTTCTGAGGCTGCACTCTTCTTACTGAAGAGGACTGTTTTGTTGAGGTTCAAGGCTGCATCCATATTAAGGGAAGAAAATCAGATTACTGACCTGAGAAAAGAAAGTGAACATCAGTATGAAGTTACAAGGGACGAATCTATGTTTAGACAATTGGGTGTTGCTGAATACATGGTCAGTATTGATGAGGCTGTATGGTTGTGTAGACAGCAGCATGGAATTGGACACTTTGAGGAGGTTTTAGCAGAGCTGTACAGCCATTTCTTTGTGATGCAATGTGGAGGTTGGATTGTAATTTGCATGGTTGATTTGGCTGCCAATTGTGTGAATGATAGCCATCTCATAGCTGCACTTGGTGTGGAGAGAAACCATCTTCTTGGGGCTGCATTTCCTATCAAATCTGGGAGCTTATGGGGGGCTGCATTTGGTGTCCAATCTGAGTTCCCTTTGACTGATGCTTTTCGTCTGATGAAGGAAAACGATGTCAACATTTTGTTTTGGACAGCGAGAATGTTGGAGATGGTTCTTTGTGATGCTATATTGTTCATAATGAGAGGTATGTCTTGTGTTAACGATCGACCTTTGATGGATTGGTATAATGAGGTTTTTTGGGATGTATTTTCAGTTTTGGGACAGCAGCAAGAAGGAATAATGCATGTGGTATATTCAGCTGACAAGATTGTTTTTGATAAGTTTGTTGAAATTGTTCATGAATATGGGCTGTTGGAAAGAGAGATGACTACCGCACGTGGGTTGGTAGAACTCATTTGTGGCATGAATGAGGTAGGAGGAATGACTGCTGTTTGGAACAGGCCAGAGTTTGTTAATTCATCCCCTCTTTTCAGTTTCTTTGGTGTAAATACATTCATCGTTACTGCTGGTTGGGTCAAGTTTTTGCATGATGAAGGAAAAATGAGTATTGAAGCATTGGGAGGAATAGTACAGCCTAGGGGCATTGTTGGAGGAGGAAAATCAGGTCCGATTTTCACAAAATCAGGTCTGATCTACACAGGATCATATTTACCACAGTTCAGTTTTGGCATAGGAGCATACATGGGACAGTTTTGGGATGTCCATTGGAGGTTGTACTTGGGGCTGAGACAATATTGGGGCAGCCATTGGAGCATATGTATAGGGCAACACTCATCTTTCATGGTATTCTTGGGTATCCTTGCATGGCATCACAATTGGGGAACCTACTTTTGCATGATGAGTAGAGCAGCGATAGTTTTGATGATTTTCTTGGCACTCATGATTGTTTTTGTGAAGATTTGGGACCCCGGGATCACAGTTAGTTTCAGGTTGATGATGATGAGATTGTGTTGGCATTGCTTGAGGACAAGCAATTTTGGGAAGGGCGGTATTGGAATGTCCCCATTTTTGGGAGTTTGTCTTATTTGTGGTTTTTGGGGAATTTCGTCTTCCACAAACCAAGGATTGCCGATTCACCTTCAAAAACGGATAGAGCATCTTCTGGCATTTGTTTTGACAGGTTACACGACATGGTTTCGTCAAGAAACGAAGGAGTTATAGCATTTGTAAGTTCGCCTGTCAAACCAGATTTCCAGTATCGCGCGCGCGCGATACTTCCACAAGTTTCTCCAAATTGGTCCCTTGGAGTATGACGTCCTTCCTCTAGGGATGTGCAATTGCAATGTAGTTCATTCGCGCGCGATACTTCCACAAGTTTCTCCAAATTGGTCCCTTGGAGTATGACATCCTTCCTCTAGGGATGTGCAATTGCAATGTAGTTCATTCAAGAGTGATTTTTAATTAATAAGGAGTAATAAGGGGTAATATCCCATTATGAGAATACTAATGTTATTTTATTATGTTGTAAGGGTCCATTAATGAGAAATAATAAAGTGCCACCTTAATGAAGAATTAGAAGAATTGGCTATATAAAGAAGAGAAGGGGCACATTTGGATCATCTCGGATCATTTTATTTCTACTACTTTGTGTATTTGGCTGAGAAGCTAATATCACTCCCTCTTGTGGACGAAACCCTACGAGAGACCAACTGTTGTGGACGAAAACCTGCAAGAGCCAACCTTGAGGACGAAAACCCTCTTGGGTTTCAAGGCCAAGGACGAAAACCCTTGTGTCTTGTGAGGGTAAACCTACCTAGGGTTTACATTTGGGCTTTAAAGATCATATTAAGGAGCATTCAGGATTTATCTAGACTAGAAGGGCATTTGTGAGTTGCTTGGAAGAGTTAAGGGAGCTTCTTCAGATTGGGGTTTTCAGATTTGACATTCATTCAATGATTTTGCAGTGATTGTGTTGTTTTATTCAGCATCCAGGGTTTATATTAATGTTTCAGGTGTGATCTATGTAATTGTGGTTCCAGAAAAAATAATATAAAATATTGTGGTGTGTTTGTGACAATCTTAGGGTTTTATGGTGTATTTTTCTGGGTTATTTACAAATCTGATTTTTATTTGCATGGTTCAGAATTTTAGTAAGGAATATTACCATATTTGCAACAAGGGTTTGAAAATACATTTTGGGATTTGAAATAAATTGCATAGTTAGGGTTTTTCCCTAGTTTGGCACTTTATATCAGATCACAACCCAATTGTTATGAAACTTTGAATGCATGGAGACAAACCAAGGGAAAAAAACTTGCAAGGCAATCAAAATAAATATCCTCACAAGGGAAACATTCTCTTAACAAATGAAAATCGGCAGAATTTTAGAGCAGTATTAAATAACAAGTTACAGGAAAGGGAAGAACTACCTCACAGTAGCAGAGATTACAGTAAGAGTGAATGGTTAATGCACGTTATCCAAGAAGCTCTAAACAAATGCAAGAGAGCTAAACCTAAAAAGAAAGAAAGGAATAGCTTCCCAACCAACCCATGGTTCGATGAAGATTGCAAAAAAACACGAAGATTACTAAAGGAACCAACGGGTAAAACAAGAGCAAATAGAAAAGCATATGAGAAACTGGTAAGGGCAAAAAAAGAAGAATACACTAGAACAAGGAGGAAAGAATTGATTTACTTAGGGAAGCATGAACCAAAGAAATTTTGGAAGGAACTAAGCGTGAAAAGGATGCAAA
Source organism: Wollemia nobilis (assembly GCA_028583015.1). Lineage (NCBI taxonomy): Eukaryota > Viridiplantae > Streptophyta > Pinopsida > Araucariales > Araucariaceae > Wollemia > Wollemia nobilis. The sequence continues at coordinate 263,830 of JAQPPZ010001711.1, read as the reverse complement.
CTGAAAATAGCATAACAGTTAATCAATGGTTGGAGTATTCAAAACAATTGTATCAACGTAGTAACCAGCAGGAGACACCCCCTACTATCATTGTCAAGAAAGAACTTTTCACAAATGAAGACATTATTCAAGGGATAAAAAAGTTAGCAACTGGTAAAGCCCGTGACATAGACAATCTTCAGGCAGAGCATATAAAATGGGGGGTAGATATCTTGGCACCGCAGATCAAAGAAATTTTCAATGAGGTCATACAAAATGGCTTCCCTACCGAGTGGACAACTAGCTTGACCATTCCTTTGTTTAAAAGTGGAGATGTAAATAATCCCTCAAACTATCGAACTATCATGATCAACCCTCTCTTTGCAAAGTTGTTTGGGAGTATGATAGAGCGTAGGATCAACATATGGGCAGAAGAAAAGGGAAAGAGAGCAAAGGGGCAAGCAGGTTTTAGGCCCAAGCACTCAACTATTGATCATTGTATCACGCTCAGACACATAGTGGAAAAAATATGGGACAAAAAAGAGGAGGCTTTTTGTTGTTTTGTAGACTTCAAAAAGGCATTTGACACAGTGCCAAGGAAAAAATTATGGAGCAGAATGGAAGAGCTAGAGGTTCCAATTCACTACAGGGCAGCAGTTCACAGACTATATGAGCATGTAAAGGCTAGAATCAGAACACAGGAAGGGTTATCTGAATGTTTTGGTAGTGACATAGGTGTCAAACAAGGTTGCCCTCTATCTCCGACCTTATTTGGGTTGTACATTGACAAGTTAGAAGAATGGATAAACAAATTTGGGGGAGAGGGTGTGCACTTAGCCAAATATGTGGTAAAACTCCTCATGTATGCAGACGATGTAATTCTTGTGGCCAAAACAGCCAAAGATCTAGAAGATCACCTTCGAGCTCTAGAACTCTTTTGTAAGGAAGTTGGGATGCAGGTGAACACGAGCAAAACAAAAATTATGATTTTTTCAGCAAAAAAGAAGAAGCAACAACTCGAATTTCAGTTTGCAGGAGAACCGCTTGAGGTAGTAGTAGAATACAAATACCTGGGCATAGACTTTCATGACAAACTTAATTGGAATACATGTAGGATGAAAAGAACTCAAAGTGGTTGGAGAGCACTATATGCACTTCAAAACAGGTGTAGGAATGCCGAGTTGTGGGACTGGAAGACCACCAAGGTCTTATTTGGCCTACTTGTTACACCGGTTTTGTTGTATGGTTGCGAGGTGTGGGCTAGTGGCACAACAAATGCAAAATGGAGGCAAATAGAAAGGATTCAAAAATATCTAATCACAAATTTTCTCAAAATTAAGGCCACAACCCCTTATGAAATTATTCTAGCTGAAACTGGAATGTTCCCTTTAGAAGCAATTGCTATGACCAAGCTGTTATGTTACTTGAAAAAAACAGAAAACATGAAAAACGACAGATGGCCTAGGGCAGCTAGGGACGAAGAGTTGCATAGGCGGAAGAATACATGGATGAAACAAAATCAGAAATGGATGAAACGTTGGGAAATCAACATAAATGAATGCCCAAATGTCAACAAAGACATAAAAAATTATGTGAATGAAAAGTTTAGAAGTGGAATGTGGAAAAATGCAAGCAGGAAAAGACAATATTATATTGCAAAGTTTAACCCAACGTATGACCACAAGGAAAAAGCGTATATAGGCGCTGAAATCAAGTGGAAGGAAAAAATCCTCATTGCTCAGATAAGGACTAGCTCTCATAGGCTTAGATGTGAAACAGGGAGATGGACAACGCCCAAAGAACAATGGGAAGAAAGGATATGTACTCTATGCAGCACAGGGGCAGTAGAGACAGAGGAACACTTCATCTATAAATGCCCGAGTTTTTCAGATATCCGTGGCAAATACAAAGAAACACTTGGAAACGGGTCTATGGCAGAGTTATTTGAAGACAGTAAAATAAAAAAAGTTGGGGAATTGCTAACCCAAATCAGCAGGAGAAGGAACAACCTTCTCAAAGATATTAAAGATCATATGATATGATTTGAGTAGTTGTACTTCCATATTTGAGGTCCCATAGACCATATTTGGGTCTCGCGGACGTAATTAAAATCTTTCATTTCATTTCACAATTCATCCACATGTATTTGTAGGTTATTCCCATGGTATATCTTTGTTTGTCTATATACCATGGAGTTATATTCTATTGTGTTGCATTCTATTTTTGCTTTTTGGCACCATTGCCCATATGAAGCTGGGTTGAACTTGGTAACACGAAGTTGCAACGAGCATCTCACTCAAGAAGGTATGCAATAACAACAATGGGATGATTACAATGTAGTCGATGAGTGGTGTAGTCAAAATGTGTCCTTGCCCTCTAAGGAGGAGTGAAGATTGTAGTATGCAATAGAAAGTGATGTAGACTTGTTTGTTGACATTGATGAAAGGCCAACCGACAAAGCTATCTGTGATGCAATGTACAACGAAGGTGTGCGTAACAAAGGTGTGCATGATGCAATGTGTGATGAAGGCACACATTATGATGCAAGATGCGAAGGCATGCATGACAATGCAAGGCGTATGTGACGAGGAAAGATGCAATGAAGGGCAAAGTGACAAGTTTGACAATACTGAAAACCTGGTTTGACAAGAAAGGAAGATAGCTATTGAAGCGAGTTGTGCATTAGATGATGTGTGTGACGGGAGTTTGACATTGTAACAATTGTAGGTTTGCATGTACAATCAGTGTTAGAAACTCATTGAGAAATTGTGGGTTCTCGCTTTTCTTGTGAGAAAATCAGCGCTGCAATTTTATTTTTAAAAAACCTCGACATCGAGAAATTGACAATTTTCTTGCTGAAAACTTGTTGAGAAATAGCCAAAAACCCGACCAAACTCAGCCATGCACCCAAAAATGCAAAAAACATCTTAAGTAAAAGACCTCATTGGATCATTCTTTTCCTTCTGCTCAATACAAAAGTTTCCTAGAGTAGAACCAAACAAAATAGAATGCGTTCGGAGATTAAGACCGTGGGTTTGCATGAGTACATGCATTGTCGAACATAGTCATGTCATATGTCATTTTGTAAATCATATGTCAGCATTGTCATGTAGTGTCATGGTATATGTGTGCGTGGTATTATGTTTGTAATAAATGTTGTGTTATGGGGTACTTTAATGTTTTATGTATATGTGTATTTTGGTGGTAGTTACCAATTGCCTACCAATCCCATAATGCCTATATGTATGCATCTCTACGGATAGAGATGCATTGATTCGTGAAATTATGATGTTGGTTGATGCTAGTTAAGGCAAATATGTGTATTTTTCCCATTATTGGACTATGATGTATTGCAGATAGCTAGGTTGTGAAGGATACATGTTGTGTATACAATGCATCCACATGTATTTGTAGGTTATTCCCATGGTATAACTTTGTTTGCTTATATACCATGGAGTTATATTCTATTGTGTTGCATTCTATTTTTGCTTTTTGACACCATTGCCCATATGAAGTTGGTTGAACTTGGTAACATGGAGTTGCACCATTGTATTGCAGATAACTCAAGAAGGTATGCAATGACAACAATGGGATGATTACAATGTAGTCGATGAGTGGTGTAGTCAAAATGTGTCCTTGCCCTCTAAGGAGGAGGGAAGATTGTATTATGCAATAGAAAGTGATGTAGACTTGTTTGTTGACATCGACGAAAGGCCAACCGACAAAGCTATCCGTGATGCAACGTATAATGAAGGTGTATGATGACGCAATGTGTGATGAAGGCATGCATTATGATGCAAGATGCAAAGGCATGCATGACGATGCAAGGCGTATGTGATGAGGAAAGGTGCAATGAAGGGCAAAGTGACGAATTTGACAATACTGAGAATTTGGTCTGGTAAGAAAGACTGATAGCTATTGAAGCAAGTTGTGCATCAGATGATGTGTGTGATGGGAGTTCGACATTGTAACAATTGTAGATTGGCATGTATTAGAAAACTAAAGAATTAGGGTTTTTTCATGTTTTCTCTCTCTTTTATTGTTCCTAAAGTCTCTCAAGGTTTGCTTAGTTACTTCTTTAATTTTTATTTTGTTTTCTTTCCCCTTGGAAAATAGATGGCTTCTTCGGGTGAGGGCCAAGGAATTGGTTCCGACAACCATGAGCCGAATCCATAAGCCTCAAGTCCAAGCCTAGGGAGGGACCCAATGTGGAAGGATGGCATTAAAGGTTACTTGCCAAATCAAGTGTTCTACATGTACTAGAGTAAGGACATGATAGGAGGCATCCATCTCTTTGAATTTCATCTCATTGGGGCAAAAGGCCATGATGTGGACATTTTCCCAGCAATTGAAGACAATAAAAAAATGAGTTCTAGGCTTGGGTGTGCACCAAGCAGACAAAGAAGATAGAGGCAAAACAAACAAAAGTTGTAGTTAGACATGGAGTAGGGCCTTGGGCCTCTTTATCAAGATGAAGCTCAATTAGAGGATGTTGTCAACGTTTCCAAAGAGTCTGTCCTTAGCTATTGCATCCGATGAGCTTTTAGGCATAGTTCGGGTATTGGCTTGGGCTCAAATACAAGGTAGATTACCCATTAGATTATTGCATGGGTTATGGAGAAATTGAAGGAAGCATGAACAAAGGCAACAAATTTTTGGTACTACTGCGACATTCCCTTCAATTGTGGAGCAACACTTATTGGGAAGCCTTGGTGAGAGCAATAGGGAATGTTGGCAAAGGGATGAAGCTATTGGAGTTCACACCTATTTTCAGAAATGAACAAAAGCAAACCATCCACTCAAATATTATATAGAAACCATAAAAGTGATGAAAGAAAAAAAATGAGAGACACAAAGATTTTATGGTGCCCATAGGCACCATAAATAATCACTGTATCTATGTCATAGATTATATTCACAACACTCTGATCCATCAATGGATGGAGTGGAGGTGGGTATTTATACCAATACCAAAACCCTAAATACATAAAAAAGTCTAACCTAAGTCAACATAACAAGAGGGCTTAAGGTTAATTACAAGTTATAAGGTGGGTCTAGCCATAACAAGGTTAATCATGACCCACAGGGCTTACATAAAAAAATATTATAATAAATGAATACATTGTACAAAGAATGCCCTTATGCCTATCAATATTATATCATATAATGTTAGTATTGCCCAATGAATCAAATTACACCTTTCAAAACCCCCTCATAATTTGAATTGAAAGGCCAAGGAGAGAAGACATTAGTGACAATAATATCTTCCCCCCATAATGGATGCTCTAGTGGGCCTCTACAATTGAGGAAGATCCTTCTGAATCCCCCTCATCATCTAGAAGATGTCCATCAATCTTTAGGAACTCAGCTTCAATCCTTTGCAATTTTAACAAGCAATTCTTGGTCAGATGTCCCTCCCTCTTGCAATATCTATAAATGGTCTTTGACTTCTTTGAAGACTTAGCCTGGCCCTTGGGCCCCTAGGTCTTAGCCTCCTTAGGTTTAAATTCCTTTGCATGAGCCTGTATTTGTGGAGTACCAACCACAATTCCACATTGCCACCTAAAAATAAACTAGGAGAGAGAAATGTTGATCAAGAGTAAGAGTTTTTTGAGATTCCAAGAATATAGGAATCATATGAACCATGAGGTTCAACATCTGAAAAGGAGAGAGATATACAAGGACAATATTCATACATTTTACATCATCTTTCTTTTTACCTTGAGAAGATGCAATATCTGCTCTCAATGCCTTGAATCTCGCAATATAGTCCTCAACATTATCAAACTCAACCAATTTGAGAGAAGAAAGCTCTAATTCCAAGATGACTTACTTTAGTAGTATATACTTTCCCAAATAACTCATGCAATTTTGACCATACCTTGAAAACATTGCTCTTGTATTTGATGTGGAAAAGCAACTCTAGTTCAATTGGAAAGGAAAATAGGCCAAGAGCCTCTTCTTCTCTTTGATGGTGAGTTTCTTCATCAAGAACAACTACTTTATCCTCTTGAAAGATGCACCAAAAGTTCTTACTACGTAACATGCCAATCATTTGGGTTGACCAAATTCTATAATTATACCCATTAATGCGAGTAACTAGGGCTTGATGATCCATCTTACACAATTCAACCCCTAACATTGTAACAGGTCCTTGAATTGATGCCACCAATGTGAAGAGCTCAAAAAATCGTGCGATTAAAAAAAGAAGGGCTCAAAACGTTTCCATATGCAAAAGTTATTATACCTCTCAAAAATTAAAAAATTAAAGCCTCAAACCTTAGAAAATCAGAAACCAATTGCTTGCTACCACTTGGCCTTATGTGATTTGTTGGTGTCCTCTATTGATATCTTGTCATGTCAATGCTTTTGGTCCTTTGCAATTGCAACAATTGGTGCTTTTTGATTGGTCGAAGGGGTTTATATAGTGTAAAAACTTGATTATATGGCACATAGAGGGACCACGTTGACTACCACGTCGGTCAAGAACTCATATTTTTCCTTTGCAACTTCTCAAATGGGGATTCGAGCTTGGGTTGGTTGGAAGCTAAGTCTTTCGTGCTAACCAAGTTCCCACTGCTTTCTTTGAGGTTTGAAAGACCATTTTCTATTCTGATTGACGTTTCTTGCCTGGGCTATAAAAAAGAACAACCAAAATATTTCACCAGTGGGGTTTCAACACACAATGCTCCATTCCTAGCACACTTTGATTAGCGAGTACAACAATGAGATACTTTGATCACTAGACATCGACAACTCCTTGAAGAATGCTATCTATCCTGGCAAAAGAAGCTATTGTGTGCAAAATGGCATGGGCTCAGGTTTTGAGTCTTCCACCTCCCTTTGCTCACACACCAAGCAATTGTGCCTTTGCCAAATTGCCATGCATGCTTCATAGTCCAAAGCATTGCGAGTTCTCTAACAATGCTTGCTCTTCGTTCCAAGAAGTAAAAAATGGTTGCGCCTTGACTCAAACCTGAAACATTCACCATCCCATGTCTTTGAACGTGCCATGCTAGTCAGGCTAGCTCCTTTTGTGAACAGGATCAGGCATGCCCAATTTCTTGTGTATTCCTTGCAAAACGTTGCCAAAAAGACTGTTGCATTGCATGCATGCGTGAAAATTCAACCTTTAAAATTCAAAATTTGTCTCCAAAACCTTCTTTTGAAGCGCATATCATTTAAAAAATGAAGGACATTGGTGCTCAACTGAATCCAACGAATTGGATCTTGCAAAAAGGCAAAAAAGAAATTGGGCAAGAGACAAATATTCCAGAAAGAAAAGAATTATGGATGAGAAAACATGGAAGAAAAGACCCTTGCTTGTTATGCTGAAAACACTAACGAATTTTTCAAGGAAAATTCACCCTAAAACTCACAAGAGGGATTGGAGGCCCGAAGTGAACTTTCTGGGTGACCAAGCAATGCTACTTCATACCTGCTTTGATACCATGTTGAAATTTACTGTTGGCTTTTTAAGCCTTACTACCACAAAATATCACAGGTCCCAATATAAAATAGCCACAATATTAAAGGTCAAAATAATAATAAAATGAGTAGAATAATATATGAGAAAATTAATATGTATATCAAGGCCTATATAATACTGAAATAAATATTCACTTATATAATCAAATATGAATGTAAATGGCCTAAGTCATTCATGAACTATGCATGAAGAAAACTTACAATATTAATTGCTCAAAATCTGTATACAAGCTTTGTTCTTTCTCTTCCTGTTACAACTCTGATATTCAGATTTCTCTTAACATTGCTTTCTTATGGAGCATTGTCTCCATAATATAGCCATAGTAATATGACTCTTCAAGTACTTGACTATTGCTCTCCATATGACAAGTCCCATGACCTTTGGCTTATCATCTTGCCACTTGCATACTAGACTCTTCACTTTCTTCTTACATGGACACTTGACTCTAAGACACTTGCACACATAAACATGACTCTTACACTTCTACATGCACTCCTAATCTAAGACACTTGTGCACATCCTCACATTACATATTTGCACTCTTACATATAAGACACTTGTGCACATTCTCACTTGCACTCTAACTTACATGACACTTGTGCATTTCCTGCACATTAACACTTACATGAAAGGGGAATATAGAACACTCATCTAAACTAAAGACTCAACCCTAATCTATTACGTATTTACAAGTGTACCAAGAAGGTACCTGTTGGCCACGGATCCGCCACCTGTGAAGGACTTTGTGTGTCAATGCGCCCTAGACCCGCAGACCAACATTGAAAGGCCGAGAGGAAGGGATGCCCCCCGTGCCGATCTCTGGAGAAGGCTGGCTCCTTCCCTAACCTACTTGGGGGTTTTTAGATAAGGGTGCAGGAAAGAGATTAAAAGGGGGGTAAAGGGAACTGGAAAGAGATTGAAAAAGATAAGGGAACAGGAAAGAGATGTAAATATCATGCGTTTCGGGTGGGGGAGAACAAGCAGCACGATCGCAAATTTGCATCCGAACCAACAACAATTAAAACAAAGCATGTAACAGAAATTGCAACTGTGATTCTATCCTATGTATCCTTCTGTTTTGTATTCCAGATCCAAATAATCACCAATGCTCAAATCCAGGATTTAGAATTTAAACAGAACAGAAATATAAATGGACATGAAGCGAAATACTAGCAGAAGGCAACATAAAAGACGAGAGACAAGAAGCAGAGCCAAGGATGCTTTGAATTAATTAGAAGGTGATCCGTCACGGCGAGAGTCCTCTAGCAATATGTCCCCCTTCCACCCTTGTACAATGAAATGAGGTTGCTATTTATAGCGCAATTTTCCCCCCGATTACATTTTGGGCACAGAATCCCGGACTCGACAAAAACTGCAAAAGCTGACAAAAGTGGCTGATGTTGACCTCTGCGGGTAAAGAATGTACTTGCAGCAAGGTCCTTCTGAAAACATGGCAGCTTTGTGGAAATCCGGTAGGTGGGAAGTTGAGTCAGTTTGAATGGGGCCAGATGCGGTACAATCTGTCAGTTCACGCTCATCTGTCCGGTACCCTGGTGACACACCTTCTGTCACATCTTTGACTCGAATCTCGAGGCTGGACACCTGTCGAAATCTGATAAGGGGAAAAATCTGCCTTAGGAGCTCATACTTTCTCTCCCGCCCGACTTCGCCCAAAATCGGAGCGCAACCAGGCAGCGCAAAGGGGAAGTGGCGCAGTTGGGGAGGCCTTCGTGCCTTAGAAAATTTCTGGGCAGGCTTCGACATTCTTTGCCCGAGTGCGCGCAGGTAAGTGAGCGAACCCCGACTTCGCTGCGAAGTCGGGTTGCTCATCCAACACTTAGCCGTTTTTCAAATAAGTTGCCCAACGCAACCCGACTTCGCAGCGAAGTCGGGTTGCGCACCCAACACTTAGAAATTTTAGGGCTCCATTGATGCCCAGGTGCGCACAAAACTGAGAGCGCAACCCGACTTCGCTGCGAAGTCGGGGTTCGCTCAATACTTAGTCAAATTTTGGGCTCAGCTCTCTGCACGTCAGCTCCCCAAGTGCGCACAAAACTGAGAGCGCAACCCGACTTCGCTGCGAAGTCGGGTTGCGGCAACACTAACACTTGGAAAATTTTGGGCCTTTGTATGAGCACAGTCGGGAGGATGAGCGCAGTTGGGTGGGGCCCAACACTTAGTCAATTTTCTGGCCCGAAATTGAGCTTCCTGGTCCTGCTTCCCGGGGCCATAACTTTTGATCCGTTTACCCGATCGCCTATTATAATATATCGTCGGAAAGCTAGCGAGAAGATCTGCAACGATAAAATATCCAAAGCTCATTTCATCCATTTTATCGCCCCCGTTTATGGCCCGCGAAAACCTAACACCTCAGCATGCTCTTTGCCGCTTTAAAGCTCCATACTTTGGCCAAAGTTTATCAAAAAATTTAATGTGGCAAAATTGCCAACAGTACCATGGAGGTACATTAGCATGTACCAAATAATGTAATATACCTCAACATTCACACGTATTTCTAGAAACGAACAAAAGTATTCCGTCCCCTCAAATCTAATTTTATAAATCAAAAAGGACAAAAGAAAAGAAAAGACAAAAATTGTTGAGCACCTATAGGCACCATAAATAATCATTGTATTATCCATGGATAAGAATCACAACACTCTAATACAATGGATGGAGTAGTGGGGGGTATTTATACCAATACCAAAATCCCAATTACATAAATGAGTTTAACCTAAGCCGACATAACAAGAGGGCTTAAGGTTAATTACAAATTATAAGGTGGGTTTAACCATAACAAGGTTAACTGTGGCCCATAGGGATTACATAATAAAATATTACAATAAATTAAATACAATTGTACAATGATTACCCTTAGGCCTATACAAGATAGCATCATACAATGTCGCCCTTGGCCAAAAGTCAAATTACATTTTCAATAGAAGCCACTTACATAAACATTATAGTGGGCATTTGTTGGAGGCACGTGTCACAAACGCGCGTGCTCTTATAGAAAAGCAATAAATATATAGAGTAGAAAAGGGTGCAACATTCTCTTTGATGGATTGGAGGAACCACGTGCTCCTCAATTTCATAGTGGGTTCAGGTGGATCCATGGTCTTCGTGAAGTCAGTTGATACCTCATGAGAGGTGAAGAGCGTGCGATTGTTGTTTATTTTGTTGGAGGTCGTGTTGGAAGTGAAAGTGGAAAATGTTGTCCAAGTAGTGATGGACAATGCAACAATCTATGTATTTGTAGGTAGACTTCTTGAGAAGTACCTCTATTTTTTGAAGCCCATTGCATTAACCTCATCCTTGAAGACATTGGAAACTGTTATGGGTGAAGGTTGTGGTGGAAGAGGCTAAGAATAGTATAAGATTCATATACAACCACACATGGGTGCTCAACTTGATGAGGAAGCACAATGAGGGAGTGACATTCTTCGCCCAAATATAACGTGATTCGCCTTGAACTTCATTGCCTTGTAGAGCCTTCTAGTTGCATTGCCTGCTTTGAAGAGGATGCTTGTGAGTAAGGAATGGTATGCCTTGCTATATCATTCAAAGGAGGGGAGAGGGTCTAGAGGCAAGTCTTCATAATTCATTTTGGGTGAGCGTGTAGGAAATACTTAAGTTAATTATTTGGCTGTCTAAATTTAAAGTCTTTTTTTTTTTTGAATAGGTTGAAAAGTTGAGGGCACATTGGGGCCACCTTTCCCGTGAAGTGAACTTGGGTCTCCACTAGGAGGGCCCAATGCCTTTTGACATTGTGGTGTACCTATCGGGACCTAAATCTAAAATCTTATTCTTTAATCAGATTTGTAATTTTTAATTGAATATATTTAGTAATTTACGATGATTAATTTTTATTGCTCAATTGTAGGTGACAAAACCCTTTGTAGACAGGCATATTGAGATATCCTTAATTGCAGAACCAGTTTTGATATTATGTGTTTTATTGTAAATGCACGCAAAGTGTTTGACGAAACGCCCGTGCATATATTTTAATGTTGTAAGTGCAATTTAATATTGTACGTAAAGAATAAAGTCATGTAAAGTCATATTAAATCATGTAAGTCGGCTAAATAAGCTATTTCGTCCTGTAGTGCAAATGAAATGTAAATGCAAAGCAAATGCACATAAAATGTAATTTGAGGGTAGTTGCAAGGTAGTTGGAGAAAGTAACTACTTGGTGGGTGTATAAATAAACCCCCCCTCATTCATTAGAGTTGCTCAAGATTGGTACGTGTGAGGATTGAAGTCTATGGGCAGAATGCAGTCTAGCATGATGTGCAACCATGAGGGATGTTCAGCCTAGGGTTGAATGGTGGATACCTAGAGGAGATATTGCAGGGCATTCATGCAGATTGATGGCAAAGTGCAGTCCAGTCCTGTGTACAGCCATGGTTATGCTGGCTGTAGGTTGTATTGATGAAACTGTAATGCTGTATCACTCATGCCATTATTAATATAAAACTGCTGTAATTACTGTTATCTGCCATTGCTGTATTTTCTGCCATTACTGCTGTTATTAATGTTGTTGCAGAATTTCTGTGCATTATTATTGCTATACTACAATGTTGGCAGATCTGTAATTTATTACGTGGAAAGGGAACTGTTGGGAATATGTAAAATCCCTTTCTACATTCTGGCGCCGTTGCTTTACGAAGTTGGGTCCAATATTGGTGACATAGGGTTTGAAGAAGTGAAACCCTTGGAAAGACGGGCAAACGGAAACAACGCAGCGAATAGGCACAACAGTTAGACGCCGAAGCAGTCGGCTAGAAGTACTTGACGGGTAGCACTACCTGACGGATAGAAGTACTTGACGGATAGAAGTACTTGACGGGTAGCACTACCTGACGGATAGAAGTACTTGACGGATAGCAGTACCTGACGGGTAGCACTACCTGACGGATAGAAGTACTTGACGGCTAGCAAGACCTGACGGCTGGCACACCTGATGGCTAGCCCAGTTTGCCTGATGTCTAGTCCAGTCCGTCTGACGTCTACAACAACAGAATACGTAGATCAGTCAGTTGTTGAAGAGTAGAGTCCAAGAGCAGAGCAAGAAGGAGGTGACCGACACATTGCTGATAGGAACGAAAGAACGGGTACAAGGACAACCAAGAGTCAAGGAAAATGTTGATTGATGCAGAGATATGTTGAGTGGATGGTAACACCTGAACAAGCGGCAGGAAGGTTGCAGAGGAGTGCAGAGGACGGGAGTCAGGCACCAGAGCAACAACACGCGAGGGCTCAGGAAGGAAGACCAAGGCCACAATCGATATCCCTGCGAAGGAAGTCGCGAAGTAAGGAAGTTGAAAGATGACTGTTTGGTGAAAGTAAGATACCTAAGACTAAAAATACCCGACGAGGAGCAGCATAGCAGAAACCCCACCAATGGATAACATAGACACCCAAGCATTGGAGAATTTGCCACTTTTCACAGGAGAAGGGAAGGAAGACCCGATTAGGCATTGGAGAATTTGCCGTATGGAGTGGAAAGCGATTGGGCAGAACAATGAAGAAGATTGGAGGAGGTGGTTTCCTGCAACGTTTCGAGAATCTGCAATAGACTGGTACATATACTTACCGCAAGTCAAGTTCCAGACATGGGGAGAGTTACGTGATGCATTTGTGGAAGAATTCCGATCATATGATACTGACGAAAATTATAACATTCAAGGAGAGAAGGAGCCTATTTGTTATTACAATCGAAGGGTGAGTAGGTTGTTTGACTATGTGGAGAAAGGCCACTCAGAGGAATTGAAGACTATGTGGTTCATAGATGGACTGCTCCCCGTGTATGAAAGGAAGATGAAGATATTTCCTCCAAGATCATACCAAGAGGCTTTGGATTATGCCTTGACTTGGGAAAGAGATGCAAAAACCTCACCGATGAAGGAGACTCGGACAACTAGAGAATGCAGTCAGATGGCGACGAAGGAGACGTCTGAGGTGCAGACGTCTGAGCAAGAGTCGTCTGATGTGGAGATGTCTAAGGTACAGACATCTGAGCAAGAGCCGTCTGAGAAGAAGACATCTGAGGTGCAGACGTCTGAACAGGATTCGTCTGAGGTGGAGACGGCCGAGGTGAAGTCTGCAGTGCATCTGTCGGAGGAGCCGTCTGAAGAGAACCCGTCTGAAGTGGAGTTGTCTGAAATCTACCCGTCTGAAGGAGTTAAACGTCAGGAAACCACTCAGACGCCGGCATCGTCCGTGCCAGTCCAGCCCGCACGTCCGGCAACCGACGTCAGCCATCCAGCGACGTCTGCAGTCAGACGTCAGCCTCGCGACGTCCGGCAATCCGTCGACTCCGGACGTCTAGCCGTCGGACCCGGACGTCCGGCCGTCTGTTTGGTCGTCCGTTTGGCCACTCGTCCCGCACGTCTAGCAACCTGTCAAGACGTCTAGCCCATCTATTTGCGACGTCTACCCTTACCCGTTTGAGACGTCTACCTGTGTACAATCTGTCTGAGACGTCTACCCATCTGAGCTGTCTAACCCGTTGTCCTAGACGTCTAGACATTGTACCCGTCAGACTCCTCAATCCGTCTGGTCTAATCCGTCAGAAACTAAGCTGTCAGGGATTGTCGTCAAAAATGTTGACGTCGGAGGCAGTGCAGTCAGAGGAGTTGTCGTCAGAAGCACAATCCGACAAGGGAGAGGTCTGTCAGAGGATGATAAGCAGTCAGTTGGATCAAGAAAGCAGTGAAGTAGAGCTAAAAGAAAGCAGTTTGAATGAGTTGAAGGAAAGCTTCCAAATGGTTGATGAGAAGAAAAATTTAGTTTGGACATTGAGGCTTTCAAGGGTTTTGTTGTTGAGGGAGCACGCGAAGGGCGCTGCCCCTCGACCCCGCAAGGGACGCTGTCCCTTGACCCTGCAAGGGGACTCCCGCCCCCTTGACCCCCGACACAGATGGCGGAGGGCATTACCGATTATGTTCATGATGTTGATGGCATTGCTCATGCTGATGATATGGCTTATTGCAAAAAGTGAAGTGCCTATTCAGAGAATGTTGATCATGCTGATACTATACATACTTGTAGCAGAAGAAGTGCACAATCAGAGAATCAGATGTTGTGAGCAGCCCCAAGTAAAGTTTATTGCCAAAGATGTATGGAACAGGAACAAGAGGAAGGAGCGTGACAAGAGATCCTATTACATTGCTCAATACTTCTATTCCCAGTGTTTAGCTCGTGTCGTTGAGGACAACGACCAGTTTAGAGGAGGGGATAGATGTAGACAGGCATATTGAGATATCCTTAATTGCAGAACCAGTTTTGATATTATGTGTTTTATTGTAAATGCACGCAAAGTGTTTGACGAAACGCCCGTGCATATATTTTAATGTTGTAAAGTGCAATTTAATATTGTACGTAAAGAATAAAGTCATGTAAAGTCATATTAAATCATGTAAGTCGGCTAAATAAGCTATTTCGTCCTGTAGTGCAAATGAAATGTAAATGCAAAGCAAATGCACATAAAATGTAATTTGAGGGTAGTTGCAAGGTAGTTGGAGAAAGTAACTACTTGGTGGGTGTATAAATAAACCCCCCCTCATTCATTAGAGTTGCTCCAGATTGGTACGTGTGAGGATTGAAGTCTATGGGCAGAATGCAGTCTAGCATGATGTGCAGCCATGAGGGATGTTCAGCCTAGGGTTGAATGGTTGATACGTGGAAGAAGTATTGCAGGGCAGTCAGGCAGATTGATGGCAAAGTGCAGTCCAGTCCTGTGTACAGCCATGGTTATGCTGGCTGTAGATTGTATTGATGAAACTGTAATGCTGTATCACACATACCATTATTAATATAAAACTGCTGCATTTACTGTTAACTGTCATTGCTGTATTTTCTGCCATTACTGCTGTTATTAATGCTGTTGCAGAATTTCTGCGCATTATTATTGCTATACTACAATGCTTGCAGATCTGTAGTTTATTACGTGGAAAGGGAACTGTTGGGAATATGTAAAATCCCTTTCTACACCCTTGGTAAGGGTTTTTTGCCTTGTACATGGCAAGAAACTGGTAATGAGGTATCTCTATGAGGCCATGGATAGGGCAAAAGAGGCCATCCAACACTAATATGGAGGTAATCGGTGCAAATATGAACCCATTTGGCGATCATTGATAAGAGATGGACGAGGCAACTCCATTGATCTCTTCATGTGGTAGGGTACTTTGTGAACCCAAATTCTTTTTCGGTGGTAATTTTAATAATGTTGATGAAGAGGTCTATGGGGTTCTACAGTTGCGCTGACAAGGTATGATTGTGTCAAACATTGCTTAATCCTTGCCAAGGTGCAAGCCTACAAGGAGGCTCAGGGGAGCCTGCTTTCATTGCCTTCTATATTGAATCAAGGTTGATCTTATGACTAGGTAAATAATTTAAACTTTAATCTTTTTTACTTGTAGTTTACAAAATTACAAATGTATGTCAATAATTTGAAAAAAATTCTTTTTTGCAGATTTATGGTGGAAGGATTATAGTATTAGAACACCTAATCTTAAGAGGATTACAATCTGCATTGAGTTATCCTTGTAGCGCTTCTGGGTGTGAGCACAATTGGTGTCTATTTGAGGTCGTACACACCAAGAAACGCAATAGGTTGATCTAGGAGTGCTTCAATGACCTTGTGTACAATCTTTAGCTTTGCACCAAACAAATGGAGGTGAATGAATCCTATGTGGCGATTGATTTGGATGAGCTAGATCCACTTACAAATTGGATTGTTGACGGTCGCAAGATATTTATTTCACTCAAGAGTACATTAAGGCATTAGAGGCAGAAGTGGAACATATGATAGGATTGGAGGAAATATAACATGATGATCCTGAAAGCATGAGATTCCGGAAGAAAGAAATACTGAGATGTAATAAAAACAGAACTAGTTTGATACATGAAATAACACGAATATAATCCCGTCAAAAGTAGGAGCACAACCCTTTTTATTCATGTGGTTCCAACTCGGTTACAATAGCATGATTTCCATTACAAAAAGTGCACAGTGATCTTCTTCCGCATGCCCACATTTGAATCGGGCGAGCCAGTGTTGCCGCCGCTTATGCTGATGAATCCTTGCCGGCTGCTGTTCTTCCTGCATTCAAAGAAACAATCAACTGTTTAGTAGCACCTGCAACAAGAGGACAGAACGTTTGTCTTTAGAAGCAATGAGAAATGCATGCAGAAGATTGATTAACTCATCACCAAAAGGCTGCTGCCAGCAACAGTCGGTGAATCTGCTCTCCGTTACCGGCAATTTAGTATTTTCATTGCATCGCAAAGATATATATTTAATGACTCGTCTTTTGGAAAATACATTCGAACGCCGTTAACCGCAATACATATTTGAACGTAAAACGTAAACTATTCAAACAAAGCATGAGCGTGATGTAAATACGCGATAACGTAATAATCTAGAATGAACAAAAAGCATGCGGGGCACCCGAGCGGGCCGCCCACGCTAAAACTTAATTTCGAAGCCAATCCACCAAGGACGGGCTCGAAATCTCAGAAAGAGAATTGTCGTCGGATGGATGTTGCTGTGATCCAACGTCGGGTCTGAAGGTCAGATTTGCGCTTCTGAAAACCACCCACCAACCTCTCTTTCGCAAGAGATTCTGGATGCAGAAGAATGAATTCGGAAAGGAGTGCAATCGGGTCTTCGAATGAACAGCACTTCGTTGCGTTTAAGAAAAATGCTCCTTTTTCCCCTCTTTTTTGGGTGGAAAAATCCACCATTTTATAGACCCAGGGGGTCTCCTTGAATGTCGTGCATAAGCGCCACGCGTTGGTCAAAGGTGCCATGTGGCGGTCGTGTCTCCTCGAAAGAGGAAAGTCTCCCACGACTCGGGCTTCCGTTAATGCCACTGTGATAGTCCTTCAACGGTCCACGCAACTGACTGTGGTGCCACTGCCAGTTGTCTAAAGCCCACCTTAAATCGTTTTAATGGCACTTTGAATGCCTTGATTCTGCCTTGATGTTTGCCTTGATGTTTGCCTTTGATTGGCGGAATGTCGCCTTTGGATGCTTGCTTTTGATTGGTCGACGCCTGCCTCTGATTGGTTATGGTACTGCCTTTGACGCCGAAGTGTCGCGATATCGCGACACTTTGGCCGGGGCTCTGTTCTGGGCCCGAAGTGTCGCGATATCTGTCGCACCGCCCCCTTGGCCGGGCGGGGCGCGGGCGCCGCCGCCGGTCGCGATATCGCGACACTTAGGCCGGGCCTTGTTTTGATTAGGCTTGCTCTGGATTTAAGGCTTGCTCTGGATTTAAGGCTTGCTAAAACAACCAACTTTGCTCTGCTCACTTTTCGACCTTCTAAACTGCTGTGAGAGTGGCTAGGACCACTGTTTGACCTCTGAGGGCTGCCCTGAAAGCTGTGTATGTCAATGCGATCAGTTTTTGTAGTCACTTAATCGGATTGGTGTTGTTTTGGTGTCTACAGATGCCCCTTTTTGGGAAGCGCTGCGGGTGACGCAGTGCTGAGCAAAAAATAGATGACCAAAGCACTAATGATGCTGAGCAAAAAATAGATGACCAAAGCACTAATGATTAGGGTTTCTTGGTAACCTAACCAACTTTTGATGCCCCAAGTATGGAAAGGGCATGCATTCTTGAATCCTTGCTTCTGACGAGCTAAGGAATTTGATTTCAAGTGTTAACCTGTTTTGGTGAGGTGTGACTTGAGCTTGGACATTGATCACTCATGATTAGGCAAAGGGCGTAACCTTTTGTCCACAGGGGGAACCTTGTGTTCATGCTTCGGGAATGCCAAGTGTTTGATCAATTTGATGATTGCTTGTTTACTGCCCCAAGCAGGAGCGTGATTGTCTTTGTCAATGATTCTTTGAATGCATGCCATTGCCTTGATTGGGTGTGTGCTTGTTGATTGGTGACTAAGTGTGACTACCCCCTCAAGCGATGAATCGATGAGGGAATGACCTTAATGAGAAAAGCGACGAGTCGCTTGACCCAAGATGACTTAGGTTAGGGTGCCTTTAGATGTTTTACCGTTTAAGCACGTGCAATTTCCCGACATTTGGACCTATTTTTGGTGGGTGTTAACCCTTTTGGTGATGCCATAATGAGGTGAAATCATCAAAAACCCGTCTTCCCGTGGAGCGGTCCAGCTATGGTAGCCTTCTTGGGGAAGTGGGAAAATGACAATTTGAGCCCCGACATCAATTTTTTATGCCAAGAGGTTAAGTGCAAGAGCACTCTTGTCCGACAACTTATTGCTTATGTTTTTGTGTTATATTTTTGTGATGTTTTTGTTGTTTTGATTTTCTTTCTTTGTGTATATGTCATGATTTTATGTTATGCACAATGATTGATGTTGATGGATGCATGCTACTTTATATTGATTTTATGTGGTTTTTGTATGTTGATTTATTTTGATGGATGCATGATGACTGCAAATGTTTGTGATTTATATGTGATATGCAGAAATGAAATGGATGGATGGACTTTGTGATGTTTGGCTATGGCACCATAGACTGTTTAGAACTCCATTATTTTGTCTTTTTAGGCGATTGCTTTGATGGATGACTTTGTATGTATACATGTGGTTTTTCTTTTTTTGTATTTTCTGATGGTATTGTAAGGATGAAAAGTAGCGCAGTTGGTTTAGAAATGTAGCCAAGGTTTTCTGAGACTCAGATGGTTTTAACTTACTAGCCATGACTGTACTTTATCTTACCAGACTTTTGAACAAGGTATGAATCTGACTTGTTTTTGGCCAAGTTATTTCACATCCCTGTGTGTGCAATTGAGTTCATTTATGTGGTATTTGTCAGGATACCGTCAGTGCCAGATGGGCTTTTAACCGAACCTGTATTGAGGATCACCTAATTAGCTCCACTAACTCCTTTGTTGTATTTAGTTAGATTAATCTGCGATGTTATCCAGGATGCCATAAGCTAGCTCATCCACATGCAAACATTGATCTGTACGCAAGTTAATGTGACAGATATATCGTCATGCGAGAAGTTTACCGCCAGTGACCGATAGGCTATCAACCAAACCGGCATCGAGGCTTGCCTCATGTCTTGTTAGAATGCTGAGAGTTCCAGGGATTCAAGTTCAACTCTCTTCTTTTCTTCAATTGTATTGGGATACTTGCTCGTTTGTAGTGATAAGATCACTGTTTATTTTGATTTGTTTTTCTTTTGAGCAAGGGATTTGGAATATGGAGTGATGAAAATCACTATTGTTTGTGCCGTTTGATGTGTGCACTGTATTATTTCAAATTTTGGAGTTTTGACGTTTTGCAAATTTTTGATGTTTTGCAACTATTGAGAACTTAGGGATTCTTAGGGAATTGGGTAGGGAGGATGCTTGTCCTTTTGCCAACTCTCAACATTCTTGGGGTCATTCGCACAGGGGGATGAACAAGATAGCCGTTTCGCTTATGGTGACCTGAATTACTGTGCAGGTTTCATCTTTCGGTCACACAACTTAGGAATTATTTTATGTGTTTTAGTTTGTGTTGGGATGTTACGTAACAAGGTGTATTTCAAGTGTAACTCTACCTTCGTAAAATCTGTTTGACTCGATACATTACATGGCTAAAGAGCAAAATGATGACTGAATTACAAAAACTCTTGATACATTAAAAGACCACTGACTCTAGTGTGGTAAAAAGCAATGTATGGTGTTGTTGTTTTTGTGAAACGGAACAGTGTGGAACAAGATGGATTAGCAGAGCAATTACGGCCTATGGTGCCTTTGACCTATACGACCACAAATATTCAATGTATGGATGCGATGCTTAATGCAGCTACATATTTTTGTATTTTTGATGGATTGATTTTTGTGAATATGAAGGTGAGGTGTGAGAAGAGCTCTCTATTGATGAATTTGAGTATGCCTAGAAATTTTTTTTTTTTTTTTTGTTTTTGATGATTTTTTGTTGTTTTTGACTTATCTTGATGGTGACCAAGGGATTTCGAGAATCCTTGGGGCTTTTGGGTTTGACCAAGCGATTTTAGGGATCCTTGGAGCATTTTTGTGGTTTGACCAAGCGATTTTAGGGATCCTTGGAGCATTTTTGGGTGACCAAGTGATTGCGATAATCCTTGGAGCTTTTTGGGTGACCAAGTGATTGCGATAATCCTTGGAGCTTTTTGGGGTGACCAAGTGACTACGATAATCCTTGGGGCTTTTTGGGGTGACCAAGTGATTGCGATAATCCTTGGAGCTTTTTGGGTGACCAAGTGACTCCGATAATCCTTGGAGCTTTTTGGGGTGACCAAGTGATTGCGATAATCCTTGGAGCTTTTTGGGTGACCAAGTGATTGCGATAATCCTTGGAGCATTTTGGGGTGACCAAGAGATTGCGATAATCCTTGGAGCATTTTGGGATGACCAAGCGATTGCGATAATCCTTGGGGCTTTTGGGTTTGACCAAGCGATTTTAGGGATCCTTGGAGCATTTTTGTGGTTTGACCAAGCGATTTTAGGGATCCTTGGAGCATTTTGGGTGACCAAGTGATTGCGATAATCCTTGGAGCATTTTGGGGTGACCAAGTGATTGCGATAACCCTTGGAGCATTTTTGGGATTGGACCAAGCGATTGCGATAATCCTTGGAGCATTTTGGGATATGGCTCTCTTAGATATGAAATGGTCGTAAATGATTGATATTCAAGGGTTCTGTTTCCTTGATACCGTCAAGAGAAGCTAGCCGGTACGTCTCGGGTCCTATTTTGCTATCAATGACATATGGACCTAACCAATTTGCCGCGAACTTGTCCCTTAGGTGGGATGGCAAATTAGAGTTCTGTTGGTTTTCCTTCAAAACCAAATCACCAACCCGAAAGTCCCTTAGGTGAACTTTCATGTTATAAGCTTTCTTAAGCCGCTCTTGATAGACACGTAAGTGCTCGAGGGCATTAACGCGTCGTTCGTCAAGCAACGTAAGTTGGTCTAACCGGGCCTGCCGTGCAGTGTCATCATCGATGAACTCCTGCATTGATATGCGGAGGGAAGGAATTTCCAACTCGAGAGGCATTACGCCTCTCGAGCCATACATGAGCGAAAACGGAGTTGCCCGGTTGGCGTCCGAATGCTAGTGCGATAAGCCCAAAGGGCAAGTGGGATTTGTATGTGCCAATCCTTATGACTGTCTGCGACCGTCTTTTTAAGGATGGCAACTAGCGTTTTGTTTGACACCTCTGCTTGCCCATTTGCCTGCGGATAATAGGGTGTCGAAAAACTGTGCTGAATTTTGTACTTTGTGGTCAAAGCACGCACGTCTTTGTTCTTGAATGATGGCCCATTATCCTGTTGAGCAAGGTGCAGCAAAAGAATTGCAAAAGTATTGTCATTGTTGTCAACACAGTCAGATTGATGCAGTTGATGCAGTTCAGAGGTCAACGGATCAAGTGCGGAAAGTTTCAAGGAAAACAGAAGTGACCCAGATTTCGAAACTGGCAAAAAGAGACAAGGAAGAAAACTGTCGCGATATCGCGACATGTTTTTTGTCGCGATTTCGCGACATGGTCGAGGAGAGAGAAGGCGCAGCCGAAAATGTCGCGATTTCGCGACATGTCAAGTTTTCGCTGAGGAGAGAGAAAATGTGTCGTGATATCGCGACAAAATCGAGGAGAGAGAAGGCGCAGCCGGAAATGTCGCGATTTCGCGACATGTCGAGTTTTCGTTGAGGAGAGAGAAAATGTGTCGCGATTTCGCGACAAAAAGCAGGAGAGAGAAAACGCACGCCAAATTGTCGCGATTTTGCGACATGGTCGAGGAGAGAGAAGATGCGAGCAAAACTGTCGCGATTTCGCGACATGCTGGCAGAGAAGGAAACAAAGGTGTAGCGATATCGCTACATGTTGAAATGAAAGGAAACAAAGGTGTAGCGATATCGCTACATGTTGAAATGAAAGGAAACAAAGGTGTAGCGATATCGCTGCATGTTGAAAATACATGGAACTAAGGTGTAGCGATTTCGCTACATGTTGGAACAAAGAGAAACTAAGGTGTAGCGATGGCGCTACATGTTGGAACAAAGGGAAACTAAGGTGTAGCGATTTCGCTACTAGTCAAAAGTGTAGAACTGAAAGATGCAACAATGATATTACAAGTCAAAATTTCATGAAAAGAGGCAAGGTAAAAGCACAAGGCACAAAGTTGTAGCGATTTCGCTACTGCATGGAGAAGAGCGTACGGAAGCCAGAAGCGTCGCGATTTCGCGACAAGAAGATTGATGACGTCAGCAAGAGCCGAAAGCGTCGCGATTTCGCGACAAGAAGGATGATGACGTCAGCAAGAGCCGGAAGCGTCACGATTTCGCGACATGTTCCATTTTCGCTGGAGTTGGCAAGGAGAGTTGTACGGAAGAGCAAAGTGTCGCGATTTCGCGACATGTTCCTTTTTCGCTGCTGCTGGCAAAGAAGAGTGTACGGAAGCCGGAAGTGTCGCGATTTCGCGACAAGCAGGATGATGACGTCAGCAAAGTTGAAAAGTGTCGCGATTTCGCGACAGGATGAAAGGAAAGCTGCTGGAAGCCGGAAGCGTCGCGATTTCGCGACAACATTGAGGATGACGTCAGCAAAAGCTCAAAGTGTCGCGATATCGCGACAAGATGCAGGGAAAGCTTCCAAGAGCCAAAACGGTCGCGATTTCGCGACAACCTTCAGGGTGACGTCAGCATAAGTCAAAAGTGTCGCGATATCGCGACAGGAATGATCGGCAGTAAAACCCGCGAGAACATGCAAGGTGACACGTGTCGAAAAAGCAGACAGGAAAATCATGCAGCCAGTTACGTAAAAAGTAACTGAAGTCAGACAGACAGTTAATCGTTGACAGGTGTTGGACATGCAATGCAACAGCCAAACATGCATAATTGAAACGCATTCGAAAAGCCGAATTTGAAGGATAATAAAAGCATTCGAAAGGTCGAATTTGCAGGCATTCTAACAGACGTATTTGAAGCATACAGAAAAGCTGAACATGAAGAATTGAAAAGCTTTCGAAGAATCATACATGGAGTTTCGAAAAAGAATTCGAAAAGCCGTATTCGAAGAAATTGAACAGTCGAAGTACATGAAACAAAATTGCCGTATTGCATGGTTTCCAAAAGACGTATTGCAGGGTTTCGAACAGTCGAAGTGCATGGAACCGAACAACCGTATTGCATGGATTCGAACAGTCAGAGTATGTGATTCGATTGCATGCAGGATTGAAAGGTTATAAAAGAATAATCGTACAGAGAAGACGTTGTCGTTGTTAGAGAGAAATTGCTGTAAAAGGAGAGTTAGAAAAGAATCAAGAGAAAAATAAGCAGAGCCGTGAGAGTGTGCAGAGTTGAGTTAATTGCGGACTCAGCAGTGGTCGTGCATAAAGTGAAGACATTTTTATGTCATTCTAAATTTATCCGAATTGCAGTCCAAGTTGGTGCTTGGTACTAGGAGTTGGTGCTCCATCTGTTGCAGCAGAAAATTACAGGGGTTGGTGCTCCTTCCAGTTGGTGCTGGTAAAGTGTTTGTAAAATTGATTTTGCAAAGATTGGATTTGGATTGGAGTCCAAGCAGTCATTTTTGAGGAGTAGCCAAATTGGTGAACCTCGGTATATTGAGTGTTGTGGTTTGCTCTCTTGTTCAAGTTTTTTTTGTTCTCTTTATTTCATATTAAATGCTGTAGATATAAAAATTTAATAGCTACACTGATTCACCCCCCCTCTCAGTGTCATTGTGTAAATATCATATCCGAGATTATTTTGGATGGAATACCGAAACGACATATGATGTTATGCAAAATGAACTCCACAATGCGGGGTCCTGTCGTAGAGGTTAGCGGAATTGCTTCCACCCATTTGGTAAAATACTCGTGGTCGTTATGATAAACGTGTGACGGACTGACGATGTAGGGGAGATATTTCCAATTAGATCAAAGCCCCATTGCGAAAATGGCCAAGCAGACTGGATTGTCTGCAAGTTCTGGGAAGGTACGTGCATCAAATTGGCATGATGTTGACACTTCACGCACTTCTTGACATATGCGCAACAATCTCGCTCTAAAGATGGCCAATAATAACCCATGCGAAGAATGCGCTTTGCAATGGCCATACCACTAAAGTGGCCACCACATGTACCGTCGTGCGCTTGGGCGATCGCCCAAGTGGACTCTTGCTGGTCCAAGCAACGAAGAAGAATTCCTTCATAGCTGCGACGATACAAAATGTCTCCTATCAAGACATACTTAGCCGCTTTCTGCTTGAATGTTCGTTTTGCGGCGTGTGTCAATCCAAGGGGAAGATTACCTAACTTGAGGTAGTCTCTAATGTGTAAATACCAGTCCTGTTGATCGGAAACCTCGACAGTATGAACAGCCAATCCCTTTTGAAGTTCTTCCCTAACAAACGCCGAATGGGATAGAACTTGCAAGAATAGCGTTGTGTTGCTATTAATGGGAGTAGGGGAAAACAAGGACCCCCGCTTGGCACGTTTCGACGATCTCGGATTCGAAAGAACTTATCCGAGGATGGTTCGATCTGGATCATGTGGATTCCTGGCGTCAAGTCTGAGCTTGCACGCTCCATCGCGGATTGCGATAAGGTTTTGACTTGAATCATTGTCATATCACCGGAAAGGTCTTACGGAATTAGTGACCCCAAGGAGGCCATTGTGTCCGCAAAACGATTCGATGATCGAGGGAGTGCCTCGATGTCATACCACTCAAGTTTTGCCAGGAATTTGTCCACAAGGGCTTTATAAGCCTGCAAAACTGGGCATTTGCATTTATATACCCCTTTGACTTGATTGACTATTAACAGCGAATCACCAAAGATGTTCGATCGTTTGATGTTCATGGTGATTGTTGTCTGAAGACCTAGGAGCAAGGCTTCATATTTTGCATTATTGTTGGTGCACTGGAAGTTTAATTTAAATGACAGGGGCATTGGAGCACCCTGCGGTGTGAAGAATACAATTCCCGCGCCACCACCTTGCTCACATTTAGAACCATCGAAGAATAGGGTTATGTCGGCCCGTGACTCAGGCTCATCAGAATCTGGCAATTCTGATACATGGAAGACCCCATCATCGGGTAGTTCTATGACTAGAGGCTGATCGTCTTCAAGAGGAGCCTCTGCTAGTTGATCGGCTATGACTTGTCCTTTGATAGATTTTTGTCCTATGAACTCAATGTCAAACTCCGTCAACAACATGATCCATTTTGCCGTGCGACTACTATGATAAGTACGACTCATCATGTATCGCAATGGATTCTCCTTAGACACAACATACGTAGTGTTGCTCAGCATGTAGTGGCATAGCTTTTTGGTAGCAAACACCATCGCTAGCGGAGTTTCTCAACGTATGCATAGTTAAGTTCGTAACCGACCGGGGTGCGGCTAAGATAGTAAGTAGCCTCGTTCTTTGTGAAGTTCATTCTTCTGGGCTAGCATGGTGCCCAATGGCCACCTCAGTAGCTGAGATGTATAAGTAGAACGACACTCCTGGTCTAGGTGGTGCCAACACTGGCGGCGAAGCCAAGTATTGTTTGATTTCGTCAAAGGCTGACTGGCACTCGTCATCCCAATGAAATGTAACCCCCTTGTGCAATAATTTGTTCATGGGTCGGCATTTGTCAGATAATTGCGCTATGAAGCGTTTAATCGACGCGACCTTTCCTTGCAGACTTCGAGCTGCTTGATAGTGGTTGGGGGAACCATTTCAAGGATTGCCTTGACTTTCTTTGGGTCCACTTCGATGCCTCGCTTTGAGACTATAAAACCCAAGAGTTTTCTAGATGTGACGCCGAATACGCACTTCTTGGGATTCAGTCTGACCTTATGCTCTATGAGGCGATCGAGAATCTTGCTTAAGTCACCGAGATGATCTGAGCGCAAAAGAGACTTGGCTAACAAATCATCCATGTAATCTTCCAAAGTTTTATGCATGTAATCGTGGAAGATGTACGTCATGGCACGTTGGTAGGTGGCGCCAGCATTTTTAAGGCCAAAAGACATGACCTTATAACAAAATGTCCCCCAGGGCGTCGTGAATGCCGTTTTGAGTTGATCCTCAGGATTGATACGAATTTGATTGTATCCCGAGAAACCATCCATTAGGGAGAGCATTTTGTGACTCTGCTGTAGCGTCTACCAACGCGTCGATGCTGGGCAAGGGAAAATCATCCTTAGGACTCGCTTTGTTTAGATCTCGAAAGTCGGTGCATATGCGAATCCTCCCGTCGGGCTTCTTGACGGGAACCATGTTGGACAGCCATGGCGGATAATCCATGCAGATGACAAACTGTGCATCCAACAGATTTTGCAACTCGTCTTTGACCATCAAGGCCACTGTTGGGTGCATCTTACATAGTTTTTGCTTTACGAGCTTGATTGTCGGATCAAGCGTTAAATTATGCGTGACTAGCTGCGGGTCTAGTCCTGGCATATCCTTGTACGACTATGCAAAAACCTCCTTCTTCTCTTTGAGAAGGGCAATGTAGTCGGCTTGCTCTTCGGGGGAAAGACTTACCTCCAGCTTGAGAATCCGTGAATTCATTGGATCTGTGCCGATATCTACGTCAGTCGTCTCCTCGACCGACATGTGGGATCCGTCTTCCAACTGATGTGGAGTCGGGATCAAATGGATATCATTAGCTGAATTTAGATCTGCGTTGGGAACCTCGGGTCCCTCTTCAGCTTGAAAAATATCCTGAGTTGTCCTTGGGGTAAAACGAGGCATTCACCGAAAGGCTAGTACTCTGATGGTGATAAAGGTGAATTGACGCGATCTCAGTCGATGGCATCTATGTCTAGATGCAATGACCTTGCTGGATCGGCCGGATTGCGAATGGGTGCGGTCAAGTCAATGGAGATCATGTGGATGAAATGAGTTTGGTCTCCATTACCGCGGGTGTTATAACTCGAACATTCTGTAGGGACGGGTATGAACGGATCGGCCCTATGTGTTGGTAGGAAGACAGGGTCTTCTCTCGGCACTGATGTCATGATAGGGTCTCGGGGTGGACGGTGCTCATCGTGAATTTGGAGCCATGGATCCAACACCTGGTCCCACCTCGTTGGGTCTACCCACCATTCATGCCCTAACCTTATGCCCATCTGTCCCATCAGGTCTTCATGAGTTAAAGGGCGATTATGCCGTCGCGCATGACGAAGATAAATCATCTCAGTCTCATCTTCTGAATCACTTTCGGAGACCCAAAAATGTTCATTCTCTTCAACAACTATTACTTGCGACGTTGAGGGTTCTCCTTGTTCTAGTAAGTTAATCTGGTCCCATTGCGGTTGTTCCACTCTTGGTGGAGGGACCTGATTCTCTTGACACTGTATTGATTCAACTGGAACCTCTAAGGGGAATAGCTTCAAAAAGATGTCCGGACACCGTTGATGTTCTCTTTGGGGATTAATGTCCGAAATTTCACCTCTCTCTAGCAAAGGAGAGGGATTACTGTTGTTGCCAAGGGTGTTTGTTGACCATGGGAGGTAATCTCCCAATGTGTATTCTGTATTTGGGTTGGCATAAAGACCTGGTGCCAATCCCCCCTTGTTGCCTATTTCTAGGCCTTGCATATTTTCTACCAAGATGTCTAAGGGCAGGGGGTGGTTGAACCCTACTCCTGACTTATCATATGGCATCTGATATCTTGGTTGGCAAAGGACACGTATCCCTTGCTCATATCTGCCTAGCCCGTATCCATGCCAATTGCATTGGCCGAGATATCTTAGAGCGAAGTCCGGGTTTGACAGATAGTTGATGTTTTCAGCAAAAAGTTCTTCGTCTTCGTCCTTTTGCTGTCCCTGGCGCCTATGGAATCTACAATACAATTCCTCTCTGTA
Organism: Wollemia nobilis; assembly: GCA_028583015.1. NCBI lineage: Eukaryota > Viridiplantae > Streptophyta > Pinopsida > Araucariales > Araucariaceae > Wollemia > Wollemia nobilis. The sequence continues at coordinate 235,534 of JAQPPZ010001711.1, read as the reverse complement.
TCCCTTAGGCTTGGGAGCGTTAGGGTCTATAGTTTGGATTTCTGGCAGGGTGACTAAATTTGCCGCTGACAAGCGGTCAAATAGGGAGTCCCCGGACTCCGTATAAGGGGTGAATTGTCGCCTAGGGCGATGCTCGCGATTCCGCTCTCTGTCTTGTATTTTCTCTTTCATAACTAGGAGGCACTGCCTGGTAATTAGCCTTTTGGGGCTGCATTTCTTGCACAGGCTTGGGGACATTTATCGCAACTTGGTTAACCGTAGCGGGTTGTGATTGCGTAGTCCCGGTCTTAGTGGTTTTACTCCACTCTTTCTTTTTAGGCTTGGCGATTGCGCCTTCGCCTATTTTGATCTCTTCTATAACTCTGGCTTGCGCCAAAGCTTCTTCTAAGTCGGCGTATTGCTGCAGCTGCAATAGCCCAGAGATCTATTTCAAGCAAATTTTTGCGAACATCCGTGTGAGATCGGACATAGGGGGACGGTAGGGTAGCTTAGAAAGCAAAGCCCTCCATCGATTCCCGTATGTCTGTCATTGTTTCTTCCTCATATTGCTCGAGGCTGGCCGAGATCACTCAGTGATGCCTTCTTCCTTGTGTTGAAAGCAAAGCGTTCAAGAAACGCATCTACTAATTGATCTAGGTTGTTTATGTTGTGTTTTGGTAATTGTGTGAACCAATCCGAGGCAGGGCCTGCGAATGTGGTTATGAATGTCCTAAGCAACAATGCGTCATTATCTTGGATGCCGAAGCATTGGCTTAGGAATCTTGTGACATGTTCTTGTACGTCCTCTTCACCTTTAAAGACTGCCAATTGAGGCAACTTGAAATGTTCGGGGTAAATAGGTGTGGGCACTGAGGGATGCACTGGATGACTCACGGAGTTGACGTAATGTGGGTTTTTGATGCCCAGCAGCTTTTGTCTCTACGGACTCCAAACGCTCTAATAGCGCTTTGTATGCATCTGAAGATTTTATTTCTTCCTCGTTTGTTTGCTCCCGTTGTGAGTTATGGGAGACTGGAGGCCTATGGAGGGGTGGCCGAGTGGCAGCCCTCCCGCCTTGATGGGGCGTTTCTGCCCGTTCTATTTCTGGTTCGTACTCCTCATAAACTTCTTGAGTCTCTGGGCGAGACCTATGACCCTGATTGAGTCCCCGCTGAGGGTACCCATCATTGTTTCGGGGAGTGGCCTCCCTCTCGGGTCTATAAGGTCTCGAAGGCAAAGCTTGACGAGGTCGCGGAGACCTGTCCTGCACCAACGGGTTGTGCCTCTCATATTGTTCGGCTCTTTGGGTGCGAGGGGTTGGCACCCTCTCAGGTAGTTTATATCGCAACTCATCCGCTTCGCGCTGCATGCGCTCTTTATTCAGGCGGTATAAGTACTCTAACTCCCGATGACCTTGCTCAAGCTGCTTGATTCGGGCTTGGCGAGCGGCATGTCTGGCGACTGCCGGGTCAATTTGGTCTGCCCTCTTTTGCTCAGGAGGCTTGAATGTTTTTCCTATGTGTTTGCTTCGATCTTGATGATCTGAAATTTCAATGGGTTGCTTCCCTCTGTCGAGGTAGGTGACATTCACTTGAGGCTCTTGCCTCGATGTGTGATCATGATACCTAGCAGGTGCGGAAACGCAAGGTTCTCGCGCTGTTTGTTGTCCTTGAGGAATGCGATGGCTTTCCTCGTACTCCCTTTCATGGGTTTGAAAGGGGCGGGCGGAGTTAGCTCGCCTCGTGTAAAGAGCCCTGCGCTCTAGATTTTGTCTTTCTGTTCTGATGGGAGGTAAAGGAGGGACCCCATATCCACGTTGTCTCTCCAAATGGACAGTGTGCCTCTCTAGCGCTTCATCGCGCTGTGGCCACTCATGTCTAACCTCAAAAGGCAATTCTCTATTTACGTCAAGGTCTACATGTAAAGCGTCTTCCCGAAAGGGGCTGTGTTGAATGGGCATACCCCACAAAGGGGGATCCCAATAATTCTTTCTTGATGTGGTCTGACGAGGACCTTCTTGTGGGCCAGACCGTCAAGGGGGTATGACTAAGTCCTCAGGACTAAAGCGAAGGCGACATGTGCCCGCTTCTTGTGTACCTTCCAGAGCTTTTGCCCTTGATTGGGCTTGGCTACGGGTGTACACCATTGCGGTGCTTCTCTACTATCTAAGCAGATTTTTATCTCGTTTATGATGATTTTTCTTTTTGTCTACACTAAGCAGAAATGAACACACACATACACAAACCGTGATTATCTCTTTTAAGGATTAATAGTGTGTCCTAAACTGGTTTAGTGCATTTTGATGTTTTGTTTTGTTTTTGCAAGTTTTGAAGAACGTTTAAATGCATAATGTAGGCTCATATAACTCCCAAAATGGTCGCCCCTTCAATATACCAACCAGGCCGATATACCAACCTCTCTATATACCCGCCCTTATGAGAGGGAGACTATAGGTACGTGAGAGCAGATGGTACGTGGTACGTAGGTGGTACGGAAGGGGGATTGTCCTGTTAATGGCACCTACCATAGAAGACTTATCCTCGCGCGCATGGGAATCACCCCAGCGACACTCGGTCAGCTTTCGTCAGGATTTACGCCTAACAACAGTGACAATCGGGGTGATGGATGCAAATTAAGCCAAGGTGGTGATGAAATCCACCGATGGTCTTGATCAAGGGCTGGGGTTTTACGACTAGCTCCTTGGTTTAATTTTACCACGTGAAGTGTGTGTGGTTCTTTTTATTTAAAAAAAATGAAACAAGCAGCAAAAAAGAAAACTTTCCCTAAAGAAAAGGAAGCTAAAAAAAATATATATATATATATATATATTTTTTTTTTTAAAATAAAGCAAGAAAATTTATGGAAAATTTCTCTACCTTTTAAACAATAAAAAAAATTCATTTTCCTTGATTTTTTTTTTTATTATAAAAAAAATTTTTTTTTTTTTTTTTTAGATTAAGCTTTCCCTAAGAAGGTAAAATTAACAGGAAGCAGGAACAAAAAAATGAACAAGAAACAACGGGAACAGTTTTAAAACCCTTACCTTTCTCTGCCCAAACTTGCTGTTTCTGACCTTCGGCTAAAAAAAAAAAAGGTACCTGCTAAGCACAAAACACAGCAAATCTGATTAGTTTCTGTGATTTAAAAATCAGGGAACGGTCCCACCGTGATCGCCATTGAAAGCATGAGATTCCGGAAGAAAGAAATACTGAGATGTAATAAAAACAGAACTAGTTTGATACATGAAATAACACGAATATAATCCCGTCAAAAGTAGGAGCACAGCCCTTTTTATTCATGTGGTTCCAACTCGGTTACAATAGCATGATTTCCATTACAAAAAGTGCACAGTGATCTTCTTCCGCATGCCCACATTTGAATCGGGCGAGCCAGTGTTGCCGCCGCTTATGCTGATGAATCCTTGCCGGCTGCTGTTCTTCCTGCATTCAAAGAAACAATCAACTATTTAGTAGCACCTGCAACATGAGGACAAAACGTTTGTCTTTAGAAGCAATGAGAAATGCATGCGTAAGATTGATTAACTCATCACCAAAAAGGTCGTTGCACGAACAGATCGGTGAATCTGCTCTCCGTTACCTGCAAGTTAGTATTTTCATTGCATCGCAAAGCATATATATTTAATGACTGTCTTTTGGAAAATACATTCGAACGCTGTTAACTGCAATACATATTTGAACGTAAAACGTAAACTATTCAAACAGCATGAGCGTGATGTAAATACGCGATAACAGAATAATCTAGAATGAACAAAAAGCATGCGGGGCACCCGAGCGGGCCGCCCACGCTAAAACTTAATTTCGAAGCCAATCCACCAAGGACGGGCTCGAAATCTCAGAAAGAGAATTGTCGTCGGATGGATGTTGCTGTGATCCAACGTCGGGTCTGAAGGTCAGATTTGCGCTTCTGAAAACCACCCACCAACCTCTCTTTCGCAAGAGATTCTGGATGCAGAAGAATGAATTCGGAAAGGAGTGCAATCGGGTCTTCGAATGAACAGCACTTCGTTGCGTTTAAGAAAAATGCTCCTTTTTCCCCTCTTTTTGGGTGGAAAAATCCACCATTTTATAGACCCAGGGGGTCTCCTTGAATGTCGTGCATAAGCGCCACGCGTTGGTCAAAGGTGCCATGTGGCGGTCGTGTCTCCTCGAAAGAGGAAAGTCTCCCACGACTCGGGCTTCCGTTAATGCCACTGTGCCAGTCCTTCAACGGTCCACGCAACTGACTGTGATGCCACTGCCAGTTGTCTAAAGCCCACCTTAAATCGTTTTAATGGCACTTTGAATGCCTTGATTTCTGCCTTGATGTTTGCCTTGATGTTTGCCTTTGATTGGCGGAATGTCGCCTTTGGATGCTTGCTTTTGATTGGTCGACGCCTGCCTCTGATTGGTTATGGTACTGCCTTTGACGCCGAAGTGTCACGATATCGCGACACTTCGGGCGGGCCTCGGATTTGGGCCCGAAGTGTCGCGATATCGCGACACTTCGGGCGGGCCTCGGATTTGGGCCCGAAGTGTCGCGATATCGCGACACTTCGGCCGGGCCTGGCTTTGGGGCCGAAGTGTCGCGATATCGCGACACTTCGGTCAGCCGGGCTCAGCTTTGGGGCCGAGTGTCGCGATATCGCGACACTTCGGTCAGCCGGGCCTTCGCTTTGGGCCCGAGCGTCGCGATATCGCGACACTTCGGCCCGGCCTGGCTTTGGGCCCGAAGCGTCGCGATATCGCGACGCTTCGGCCGGGCCTGTTTTGATTAGGCTTGCTTTGGATTTAAGGCTTGCTCTGGATTTAAGTCTTGCTAAAACAACCAACTTTGCTCTGCTCACTTTTTGACCTTCTAAACTGCTGTGTGAGTGGCTAGGACCACTGTTTGACCTCTGAGGGCTGCCCTGAAAGCTGTGTATGTCAATGCGATCAGTGTTTGTAGTCACTTAATCGGATTGGTGTTGTTTTGGTGTCTACAAATCCTATACTTGAGGAACCTCCAATTCAACCGCTTGTCCACGCCAACCATTCGGTTTGGGGGCCGGGGGGGAAGGAAGGCAAAAAGTAGTTTAAAACTGCTTTATAAGTTGTATGTTGTATTTTGTTGGTTTTGAATCTTGATGATCAAGAATTGTAATTGAACTCTTTTTTATGAAAATCTAATAGAAAATCAGCTTTCTGGCTCTCCAATTTTTGTTTTAAATGTATTTTTTTAAATTAAATTATTTTCTTGTATTTTTTTGGGTTGTTTTTGCTGATTTTTCCGGAGTTGCCTAGAACCTCTCTAAAATTGGAGTGTTGATTTTTTCTGAAGTTGCGAGTTTTCCAACTATGTGTTCAATGGTGAGCATGACAAGAGTTTGACATTAGAGCAATTGTAGGATGGTGTGTTCCATGGTGTGTGTGACAAGTGCTTGACATTGAGAGTGACTGCAGGTTAGCATATTTGACAATGCATGGGACTAGAGTCCAACAAAGGAACAACTACATTGTTGTGTGATCAATGGTGCATGTGGCAATAGTGAGCTAAGCAAATGACCATTCTCTATGTTGAATCAATTGGTTATGAGAAATGGTTGATATTAATGACATACAAGTGTCTCACGTTTCATGGTGGTGGAATAGAGGACCTAGTTAGACATTGGAAAATATGCCTTATGACGTGAAAGGCTAATAGGCAGATGAATGAAGTAGATTGGAGGAGGCTATTCCTTGTGACATTGCGTGGAATTGCAATAGACTAGTAGCTAAAAATATGACGAGGTCAATGCTGAAATCTATAGAATAGAGCAAAATGAAATAGAGTGTGTTTGGTCCTATGAACAAAGGTTGAACAGGTTGGTCACTCCTTTGGAGTTGTCGCCAGACACATTGAAGAAGAGTTGGTTTGTGGAGGGCCTTTTTCTTGCATATAGGAAGAAGATCAAGGTGGCCCCTCTAACATCATACCAAGAGGCCTTTAAGTGGGCCATGAATTTGTAAAGTGTTGCAAAGATATCATTTTGATGTTGGGGTTGTAAAGGTCAATAATGGTAGTGAATCCAAAGTTGAAAGTGATTCTGAAGATGAGGGTGATGATCTCAACAATGAGAAAAGGTATTAAAGTGGAACGAATTTCAACATAGGAATATGAGAGAAACTTGGAGGATGACTCAAGGATATCATCCAAATAATGGGGTCAAGAAGTCAACTATGAAAGCAACTCCGGAGATGATACTGACAAGAGCAATGTCTTCAAGAATGAGTGTGACGTTGAGAATGAGTGTGACAAAGAAAGAACATTTTTAAGTGCTCTCTATAAGGAGGTGATGTGCTTGTTTGAAGAATACAAGGTTAGGTGAGACTCAGGGTGTAATGATTACAAAAAAACAAAAAAGATGTTTTGCGGTAGTTGCAAGGAGGAAAGACATTCGGCGAAGGAATGCCCCTTGAAATTAAAGAACACTTGACAGGTTACATGACATAAATGGAAACTATTCTAGTGAGAGGTGCCAATAGTGATATGTTTTATGATTATTGCTAGGGAAATAGGCAAAGACAAATTGAGTATGATAGTGAGGGCAAACCCATTGTATAGTGCCATAGATATCATCTCTAGGGTAACTTTGTAAGGGCTTGCTAGAGGAATGCGAGTGACAAGGATAGAATGATGTGTAGAGAGTTCAAGAAACCTGAGAAGAGTCATAGACCCACACATAAAAAAGTGGGCATGAAAACTTGATTGCAGTCAAGGAGGTAGAGCCTGTTGTGGTGGATGCATGACAAGTGCACACACCCACGTTGATGTCAATGGAGACACAAGTAAAGGCGTCTGCATTGGATTCAAACTTACAATTGGAAATGCTGGGAAACCTTTATTTATTTTTGTTTGAATGCATTTCTTTGTAGACCGGGGATGAGAGCAATCTTAAATCTAGCAACTTGTCTAACGACAGATAGGAGCAATTGTGTAATCCAGTTGATGAAGGAAGCCATTTGGACATGCAAGGTTCTTAACTTGAGGATAAAGATCGTTCAAACAATAGTTAGAAAGATTGCTAGTTTCCCACAATTTCTCGCGAAACTCACTAGAAATTGTGGGCAGTGAGTTTTTTTTTATTTTTTTTTAATTTCTTGGTGCCAAGAAAATCGCCAACTCGCGGCGATATTTCTCGTGATTTCTTAGTGTTTTCTCACGGGAAATTCGGCAAGCCTCGGATAGTTATCAAAAAGTGGCAGGAAAAATAATTTTTTAAAAGGCCATTTGGCCTTGTTTTTGCATTTTTTCTTCTCTCCAACTGTGAACAATTTATTTTAGAGTTTCATTATTATTATTCTTTTTTTTAGGTTATTAAAAATAAGGGTTTTAAAAGGGTCCCCCACCCTTTTACATGAAAAGCGAGCTAGAAACTACATCCACATAAATCTCCAAGAAAGTGACCATGGTATTTATTGTAAGATTTAAGTTCTTAAATGCAATAGAAATATAGAGATCTCGTAATAATTCCACATACCCATGGGGAAAGAGACTTGATAAAATAGGCAAAATATTTGTAACTGCATTTGATTAAAAATTTAGTATGTTGAATGTTGATCGCCATTCTTTTATTATTAGACCAAACAAACTCTACTTGTCAACTCTTCCTAATATAATACTATTAGAATTTAAATTTGGGAAAATTTAAAGAAAATGAACGAGGACAAAGAAAGGAATATGAAGCTAAGAGTGGTAGTAGGTTTCTTTGAAAGCTTGTTCATTTTTCGAGGCATTTGAGGAGGAAGTAGAATATTTGAGAGGATTGGAGGAGATATACCAGGATGATCTTGCACTTAAGAAACCTCCAATTCAACCAGTCGTTCAAAGCCTTGGTCAACCATCTAGTTCAAGGGGGAGGATGGAAAAACAAAAAGAACAGTTTAAAAACTGCTTTATATTTTTGATATTTTACATTTTATGATACTCTGATGTATTTGGTTAGATTTGATGATCATGAATTGTAAGTGTCCTCTTTTTTATGAATTTCTAATATAAAATTAGCTTTTTGGCTCTCCAGTTGTTTAAAATGTTCTTTTTTTAACCTAAAAAATTTTCTTCGGTTTTTTTTTTTGGGCCGAGTTTTTCCCTAGTTACTGATAAAATCTCCAAAATTGGGATTGCAAGTTGCGAGTTTTCCAATTATGGTTTGAACAATGGAGGGTGTCATTTGGTTAGGGAAGGAGGACATCCAAATGATGAAGGATGCCATCAGGGTGAGGAAGCTTGCCGTCTAGATGATGGAGGATTTAGGCATGACTCAGAGGACGAACATAATCTCAACAATGCCAATGCCAAAGCCAATTTGAGTGAAGAGGGACTAGTGGGCACCCAAGAAGAAATGGAGATCTGCAACACCCTCATTTTAGTGATGTGCAATATTAGTAGTATGAAAATACTTCATTTTTGATGGAAGAGAAGGAATTCAAAGGATTTGAAGACTGTGTCCAAGTGAGGGTTTTTTGCTAGAGCTATATGAAGGCCGGTTCATTTTGGGTTTGTTATGGTGGGGCTTTAATTTAATGGTTGCTTATTTGTGCCTACTTCATTGCTGCATTTCTTGTTATATCGTGATTATGGCTTAGTAGAGTGTCTATGGAATATTTGGTTTGGAGAGTCTCTCTGGAACTCATGCTGCGAGGTGAATATTATGGAAAGTTGGGAGTTCCCCTAGTTTGCTATTCAATTATTAGCCAAAGTAGTGGGATTTGATTGAATGTGTGAAAACGGTTCATCTTTGGGCTATGAATGTTCTTATATCTAGGAACTTTTGAAATAATTTAAGTTGTATGTAAATTCCGTTTCAGAGTAACTTCTCTATCTTATGGTCTCAGATTTCCTGGTGTAATAGTTTCTTTATATGGACATATCAGGTAGTTCTTTCTTGAACCGTCATTAGAGTTATCAAATTGGATTTGAGAATCTACCTTTCTAAATAAAGATTATAAGTTTAGTATTAATTACACCTTGAAACAGGCTGACCCTCTAATTAACATTTGCAGCATCTTGAAGAGCAGTTGCTTTGGCTTTACTCTTAGACTAATGGAAATCCTTAACAGCATTTTTCTTTGAATAAGATATATTTCCTTCAATTGGTGCCGTTTAAGTTGGATTTATGTCATGCTATTTTTGTGTACTGCTTTTACCATCTAAGTTGGCTGCTTATTGAAGCTGATCCCCTAATTAGCATTTGCAGCATCTTGAAGAGAAGTTGCTTTGACTTTGCTCTTAAACTAATGGAGTATCCTTAATGCATTTTTTGCTTAATAAGATATATTTCGTTCAATTGGTGCCATTTAAGTTGGATGTATGTTACACTTTTTTTATGTACTGCTTTTACCATTTAAGATAGCCACTTATTGGCTGCTTTGTCGTGCATTGTTGTCAAGATTTAAATATACTTAAACAAAAAAAGAAAAAAGATAAGTTGACATGGATTTTAAATAAAGTTATTTTACAGATAATATGACAATTATATTCTTGTTATCGGAGTCTGGTAATGTTGTCAGGTTATGTTAATGATATTAAAGAAACTGTGATTTCAGATGTACATGGTGTCCCTGTGAAGATAAAGCTACCTTCTGGATCGTTGATAGAAAGTTCACCAGGTTTAAAACTGTGGGATATTATAGCTTGTGAACGGGTCTGTATTCCTGGTCTGCAAAGACTTGAAAATCTCAAGAAGTATGCTCATGCACGTAGAATCAAGGTACTATATTCAGAAGGAAATTCAAACACTTATTCACAAAAGATTGAACTTTGCATTCACAGGTAACTATTGTTTTGAAGAAGTATATTTTATCATATTTTATTTTTTATATATGTCTAATGAGAGTTAGTGTTTTATCCCTATATGAGTGAAGTTGATGCACGGATTTGAAGTTTCAAATTTGTGTTCTAGAGTCGAAAATTCGTATTTTACTGCAACATTTTGCTAGATATTTTATTTCATATTTCATTGGCTTGTATCATTTGGTAGTGCCCGAGTCATATACAAATATTTATTAATTGTTTTAAAATTTGGAAGGACAAGGGGATTTGGTTTATATATTAAGAAGAGTGAGTTATACCCCTGAGGGGTGTTTAGCTATTTGCTTAGAGTTTCATAACTTCTCTATATTTGTATGAATTTTGACTCCTTTCTGGCTAGGATGGTCAGGATGCCTTAAATGTTCTGTTTGAAACAGGGAAATGGGATTGAGCTTTGTGTTACCTTTTATTCATAGGATTTTTGTAATGTGGCTTTCCTTCGCATTCTTAGAAATGACAACTTGAAAAAAATGGAGAGTTTAAGATGGATGGTTATTTCTCTCCCAGTAACCTTTGAAATCTCTACATCCCATCTCTAGATGCATGCTTACCAATTTAGAACATGGTTATAGCCTATAGGAATGTAGAATTGAAGATGAAAGTAATTGTGTGTCACTTGGAGGCGAACCGATGAGATATATCAATGAATATGCAAAAATAACAGTTCCTATGCTTTGAGCACAACAGTTCTGCATGTTGCCCATTTCACACCATCTCTGTGAATCTGGAGGGCTCAGCTCTCTATCATATTGTTCCCACTTGCAGCATAGTTATCATAAGAGATAGCTGTACTGAAAAGGGAGCAGCAGCAAGAATGTTCTGGAACAACTGTCATCAAAAAGTAGATCAAATACCAGTAGACGGTGTGCCTGTGAGAGAGGAAGTCAATAGACATGCATAGCTGTTGAAGGAAAAACTAATTATATGTAGATATGTGGACTGCATCAATATTACAGTATAGAGAAGACAATGGAGGAAATAAATATCCATTAACATTTTTTGTAGAAGAACATGAGATGATGATGACAAAAAACATGCTTCAGGGTTACAAACTGGAAGATTGATACTTCCGATTAGGAGATTGTTACATGCAAGAAATATTACAATAATCTTCCAGCTCATAATGAATGATCTATTAATAATGTGATAAATATCCTAACATCCCCTCCGCCCTCCCCCCTTATTAGGAAATAATAGGAGCCCCCCTTAATTTACAGGAGTCTAGGCTCTTGCTTTGGCTTTGGCTCTTGGCTCTGGCTACTTTGGCTCTTGGCTTTGGCTGCTTTGGCACTAGGCTGCTTTGGCTCTGGCTGCTCTGGCTCTTGGGCAAACACCTTTGGGTTTGCCTATGGATCTACCTCTCACTTTGACTCTAGGTTTGTCGCCTGTGGGTCTACCATTGGGTCTGCCAATGGGTCAGCCACTATGTTGGCCTTTGGGTCTCCCTTTGGGTTGGCCACTGGTTCTACCTTTGGGTCTGCCATCGGGTCGGCCTCTAGGTTTGCCATTGGGTCCGTTGCCTCTAGGTCTATCTCCTGTGGGTCTGCCTTTGGCTCTTGCTTAGATAAACACCTTTGGGTCAGCCTTTAGGTCCGCCTTTGGCTCAGCCTTTGGGTCGGCCTTTGGGTCTAAGCATATCAAGTACTCTTAGAGTACTTAAGCAAAAGTGGGATTGGCCTCACTTTGCTTCTTCAACTATGAGTGTCCTTATGGTAATCTTCTCATCCTATTGGAATGCATGGATAACCAGTCGTAATAGAGTAAATTACTGCTTACGAGGTTCACTCTATTGGTCTCATGAGTACCCCCTTTAGGGTGAACTCATCATTTGTACTATGAAGGTGTTGGACTCTGCCAAGAATGCACCTTTGTACAAGAATTTTAGAGCTTGCATGGATCAACTACAAGTGTCCTTATGGTAACCTTCTCATCCTATCGGATTGCATGGATAACTAGTCGTTGCAACCGCTAGGTGTAATAGAGTAGGTCACTACTTACGAGGTTCACTTGCATTGTTTTGTGGAGGTGTCAGACTATGCTGAAATGCACCTTTAGTCATATTAGACTATCACAAAACTAGAAAATGTTGCTTCCATTGAATCGACGTCGATAAACATTTTCCAATGAGTATATATAAACCTATACTTGGCAATCTATTGATGCCTCAAATTGCGAGAAATCATTGTGTTGTGAGGCAAAAGGAAGTGAAGATGATTTTCCCTCCAAGTGGAATCTTTTGGGAATATTATTCGACATATTTTGGGGGGTTTTAATATGCTGATGCTTTCAAAGAAAGCGCTCTCTTTTGTTTTAATGAAAACATGCATGTTTAAAAATTGCGCTGTTAAAAAAAAAAAAGCACTCACCCAATTTTAAAAATAGGAAAGCGCCTCTGTTTAACAAATAAAAATAAGCGCAAGAAGTGCATGAGTTATTTTGAGGAAAATGAAATGCCCCCAGAGAGGTTTGAATCTGGGTCCTTTTAGTTTGTCTTAAAATCTCTTATCGCCCATGCGCTATCTGCTCAGGTGCCATCCACCTTTGAGGTATAAAGGGATCACCTTTAATGGTAAACATGCCCGACCCAAACAATGTGAAGGGTTTCAAATCTTGTAACCTGAGAAGATGAAGAGCCATCAACCATGAATTTCTTATCGCTGGGAATGGCCGCTTGGAGGAGACACACCATGGACTAAAACTAGCTCTGACCTATGGATACCCCCACAAACATCAGTCTCCTCCCTCTCAACCTCTCTAGCATATCCTTAGCATTGAACATAGGAATGGTGCAGCCATCGGGTTGCCATCTCCATTTCTCGTAATCAGAATCCGGTCTTCCGTTGGGTCTACAATTTATTTGGCCGCTGATGTAAGGGCATTCCACATCATTATAGAGAGGGTACGAGTCATCGTGCATCCATGTTCCCCCAGAGAACAAACTACATTGCGTTTCAGTCTTGTCTCTCGGACTTAAATAAATGTCAACTTGCTTATAAATACCATAGTCATCGTTGCTTGCATATAGATCAGGGTCCTTGCTTTCTTTGTCGTAGTCGAATGCAATGTGGGGGACCCTGTCTGCCTTCAAGACGAAGGTCTTGTACGCGAGGATTCCCATGTATGTCTAGAGATACTCACATGATGACTTAGAGCAGGCAGATTGTGGAAGGGCAACACATAGGGAGTTGGAATAGGGACCTTGGTGTAGCTCGATGACTTGGAGGGGTTGAATATAGGCATCGATTGGCTAGCATTCCAAGCAGGGCTTGCACTATGTCCACACCAGGACGTTGCCCGTGTCAAGAATCATAGAGTAGGATACCACTAGCATGTTGATTGCCAGCTTCATGAGAAATTCTCTCATGCCGATGCTCACAAGAGCCTAGAGATTTTTTATGTTCGAGACTTTATCACTGTAAGAACAAGAATCTAGCTGGAATTTTTCCAGCCTTTCGTTGCTGTGCTCGACTACATGCTTTTTGTTTGATGAAATTTCCATTTGTCTACGGGCTCAAATTGCAGGTCCTTCACAGGTCGAATGTAAACTACATGGCCTGTTTGTGCATGGCTCCTGAATGGCAAAGTTGTTTGTGACTTTAAATCTCTATCGTAGACATTGTAGGTTGAACCTTCTTTTGCTTGTATGGGATTCAACCCTCTCCGCAAATCCCTTATGCTCAGGTCCCTTGAGCTTTTCGTAGTAAGACTTGGAGTATATAGATCTTAGCAATTCCTCAGATCAATGCAAATGAGGATGGGAAGTTGTTGCAGCTCCTCATGTTTGTGCTTATCTAAGCGGCCTCTTGGATCACAGGGGAGGGGAAAATTGCCCAAGAGATAATTCTCTCCTCAGACTTCAAACACAGAAGAATCTGCTCTGATACTAATGATGGCATATTGCAATTCATTCATTGAGGCAAAAGCCTATTTAATACGTCCTTTAGGGTTACAAACTGGAAGATCAATTTTCTAGATTAGGAGATCGTTACATGCAAGAAATATTACAATAATCTTCCAACTAATAGTGCATGATCTAATACTATTGTAATAAAATATCCTAACAGATGAAGCAGACTATGGTGGATGTAGGAATGAACAAGGACATGAGCCATAAAGGCGCTTATGACCAAGTGATTTTGGTTATATACAAGTCCTCTCTTCCGAAAGTGTTTTGTCCTCGAAGCATAGGAAGGGAAGGATGAGCATTAATAATTGATTGTTTTTCCCATGAAGTTTCTTCTTGAGTAGATTGTGCTATTTGGTTAGGTATTTTGTATTTCATAGAGAGGTTAATGATTTGGTTTTTATTTGTAGAATATCCTCATGCCCTAAAATTAGCCTCCCCTCTTCATCTAGAATAGAAGCTCTATTTGGATGGATAAAGTGTTCCTATTTTTCTTTCTAAACAAGATACATGGAGGAGGCTACAAATACATCCTAGAAAGTTGAAGGCATATGAAAACTTCTATTTCTTTGAATTTGAAACAGACTGTAGTATTTTAGAGATAATTTTTTATTCCTCTCAGTAGTTTTTCGAACATTTATTTGTGGCTGTGAATAAACATAAACCCAATCTCATTGTTGAAATTCTCTCTAGTGGTGCATTAATTTTGTTGATGAATGTAGGTAGTTGGATGGGTGTGGCGGTTGCGCGTTTGCAAGACGATATGTATCTAGCTATCTTGGTTTTGAGGGTATGCTTGCTCATGTTCGGCCATGTAGACAACAATTCGAAGAAATGATATCCAGAACTGTTTGACAAAATGTCTACATGATGTTGGAAATTTTGATAAAGTAACATTTTTGCAAAGTACATCAACCGTCATGATTAATACGGACTGATTAATAATACCGAATAAAGAAATTGTACAAATTAGCCGTCATGATTAGTAAGTCAAACTAGTTAATTAGTCTGAGACTCTTTAATAAGTTTGAGACTGGTTAGTTACGTGTGAAACTGATTAGTAAAGGCATTAACGTTGGGACAATTGGGGACAGTTGAGCCTAGTTGGTTGTAGTAACCGCCAATGCTGTCTTATAAATACCCCCCTACTCATTTTGTATCCATCCATTCAGTGATCTATCATTGAGGAATCAATACATAAATACAATATTATTCTAGTGTTGTGCAAATTTGTCGTGTTATAGGTATCCGATTGATGCATGTTATGGAATAGACTGGAGTAAACTGGTGTTGTGTTTATGTGTTGTGCAGAGTTGCAGGAAGGAGCGATTAGTAATCAGTTCGCAGGATGAAGTACGAGATTGTAGACTGGTGTGTTGCAGAACTTGTCTAGGCCTACCCGTCTAGGCCTATTCGTCTAGGCCCTAGTTGTCTGTACTACCCATCTACCTGTTTGGCGCTCAACCCGTCTGGACCTGTGACTACCCGTCTGGATTGGAGCTACATGTCTGAGGGGAACCCATCTAGGATCCTACCGGTCTAAGCCTACCCGTCTAGACTAGTCATTTTGCACTTATCCGTCTAGATTAACCCGTTTGCAGTCATCAGTCATTGATCACTCGTCTAGAGCTGAACAGTATAGGTTAACAACATGCTTTGTGGTCAAGTTTGCCAGTCCTTTCCCTCCTAAACCCTGTCATTCCCTCGTCTCGGTAAGGCACTCACCCCTGTCTACATTTGGCGCTGTTGCCTAGATCAACTTTAGGTCAAGGAAGAATTAAACGTGACAAGGCAAAGAGGTGAATGATAGATTCCAAGTTACAAATCCAACGAGGAAGGAATCAAATACCGCTTAAGCAAAGTGCACGACTAGCAAATCAGAGGATATGAATTCAAGACGAGGTTTCACAACCAAAAGTGGAGCGTATGTGGAACCCCTTGGAAGATGAGAGTCCAAGAGCAGAGAAAGGAAGGTGGGAGACATTGCTGGTAACAACAGAGAACGAAGTACAAATAGCAGAGGATGTACCTAACATTGAAAGTGAGGAGCGGATGGTAGCACTTTATCCAACGGAGAGGAGTTGGCCAACGGTTACAAAAGAGAAGTTTTGTACCAGAGAAACCTTGCGTGGGTTCTTGGGGAGGAAGACCAGAAGTGCACCTCGTATACTCGCAAAGAAGCTTGCGAAGTAGTGACGTATGTGAGTCAGGAAGAAGGCTATTTGAGCACGTATTTGAACGAAAGTCCACAACAATCATCATTAAGTGCTACGCACAGTGGGAGAGTCCCAACGGCAAATGTTGTTAACCGAGCGGGCAAACGAAAATGCCCACCCTTCACTGAGGAAGGGAAAGAAGACCCGACATGCCACATAGGTACTTGCATCATAATTTGTGGGGCAAATGGAGTATTGCAATCGACAGAATGGTTGCAACTGTTTCCGGCCACCTTGCGAGGGATGGCTATGGATTGGTACTTGAAGAGACAAAATACCCAACCATTTACACAATGGAATGCCTTAAAAGATGCATTCATAGAAGAATTTCGACCGTTGAAGGATGATACGGAGATTATCATAGAAATATTTGCAACAAAACAAAAGCCAAACGAAGATGTCAAAAGTTACAATCGGAGATTGAAACAATTGGCTGATAAAATGCAAATGACACTTGTAGATGGAATGGTGAAACGCTGGTTTTTAGACGGACTACAACCGAATTATAGGAAGAAAATGAAAGCGGTACCATCTTCCACTTATGAGGAAGCTCTTGAAAAAACAAAGAACTTTGAGAGCGAAGCTAAACAAACAACCGCAGGAATTGGAGGACATTCTAGAAATGACGATTTCGACAATGATACGAAAGATAAAGTCCAAAGCGCCATACACTCCTTTAGAAGAGAATTCGATAAAATCATGAAAGAAGTTAAAGGAGAAGTGAGGAAAGACCGAAAGGATATTTGGTGCTCAAACTGCAAAGTCGAAGGACATACAAATGTCAACTGCCTAAAGAATGCATATTGCAACATATGTGATATAGCAGGGCATCCAGTGGCTGATTGTCAGTTTAATTTGAAAGGAGCGAGGCATCAAATCATGACAGTTCAACAAGAGGAACAACCAAGCAACGGGCAAGGTGCAAGGAGCGGCAGATTTAGGAATAATTGCCTTAGGGAAGACAGGGTGGACATAGTCGTCTAAAGTATGACTCTGAGGGAAGACCAATCATCCAATACCGGAATTGTCAAGAATGGGGACACTTTGCGAAGAATTGCCCAAAGCCTCAAAATGCAGGCAATACTAGTGGTAGCAACGCTACCCAATTGTGTAAATGGTGTGGACTAGGGAACCACAAAGAGGCAAATTGCCCAAACAAGGCAAGTACAAGTGGTACGCAAAATGTCAATTGGATTGACATTGGAGAAGTTAGCACATAGATGGAAAAAGAAAATGAAGTCGTAGCGGCAACCAGAGCACAGGATAGGAAAACAGAGGAATACCATCCTGCTAAGGAGAAAGAGCGATGTCAGGAAGCTTAAGAAATGATTAAGATAGAATAGAACAAAGAAAAGCAAGAAACGCTAGTTCTAGAGAAAGACTTGAAGAAGGTGAAGATCGTAACAGATAAATAGGCATCAGTTGAACGCTTGGTAACACAAGTACTCAATACGACTTTGGAAGTGAAAGTATCTAGTCTATTCAATGCAATACCTGAATTATACACTACAGCCGGGTAAGTGATAAAAGCAAAGAAGATGGGGGAAGTTCGACAGGTAGTCAATATCAAGCAAGAACAATTTATCGATTTGATGATACTAATGATTGAAGCAGGGAAAAATCCAGCTTGGTTCACATGGAGATATTGGACCATAAGCTAAACCAAGTAATTGTGGATGGAGGATCGAGTGTAAATGTGATGCCAGAGAAGACATGGCGAAGTATCAACCGACCAACATTAAGATCTCCGAATTTTAGGCTATATGGAGCTGATCAATATGGTATCGAAACAATAGTGGAACAAGATTTCATTCTTGATTTCGTTGTATTTGCTATGCAGAAACTTGCATATGATGCATTACTTGGACATGGGTGGTTAAGAACAACAAAGGTGAATCACAATTGGGAAAAGGAATATCTGACCTTCAAGAAAGGCCACTACAAATACTTGATTAATCTCAAGAACCAGGCAGTAAGCCAAGATATTGCAACTTCAGACGAATTAGGAAATTTGTCATTAGACAAGGAATCGGGATATGAACCAAACGAAGGAGTGTTGCAATTGGAAGAATGCACCGAGGATGACAATGACAAAGATAAAGGCTTACTCCACTGGTAAATGGAAGATTACAAAGTGTTCTCTCCACAATGTTTAGGCATCAATGCAGGAGACGAGATCCAAGGGGATGAAAAGAAGGAGCCTTAGAGTGGAGAAGGCAACAAAAAGAAATCAGCAATAGAAAAATACAAAGAACGGGAGAAGTGGATATTTCCCAAATTTTTTGCCTAATATACGATGGGGGATGCATTATTGAAGATAAACCAACCCATCCTATTGATGTATTGAAAGCGGTAGAAGAACTTGAGTCCATCAAGTATGAAGGACCTAGAATGGTTCAGGTTAATTTGGGAGAAGGCGGCGAAGAGAAGATTAAGTGCGGGATGGTTGGGATCTTGTATTGAAAGCAACAACATTCAAAATTTTTGCGGAGTATAAGGATGTCTTTGCTTGGACATACAAGGATTTGAAGGGAGTACCACCAGAACGATGTGTACATAGGATTCCTTTGATCGAAGTCGCTCAACCAGTAAGGAGGCGACCATATAGGATAAACCCAAAATATGCAGCTCTGGTGAATGCCGAAATTGAGAAGATACTGGATGCAGGCATAATTTTCAAAGTTACGACGAGCGAATGGGTGTCACCAATTGTGATTACCTTGAAGAGAGAGGCAAATAAGATTTGGATTTGTGTGGACTTCCGAAGCCTCAACGCCGTAACTATCAAAGATCCCTTCCCGATTCCCTTCATGGATTCTATTTTGGAGGAAGTAGCCGGTCACGAGATTTATTCGTTTTTGGACAGATTCTCGGGGTATAACCAAATCAGTATTGCAGAGGAGGATAAGCTAAAGACCACTTTTACACGCTTACAACTGCATGTCGTTTGGATTGTGTAATGTACCAAATACTTTCCAAATGATGATATTATACATCTTTGATAAAATGTCCACAGGTAACTTCAAAGCCTTTGTAGATGATTGGTCCCTATATGGCAAGACTCAGGAGCACTTGAAGGCGTTGGAAGAATGTATGAGCTTGTGTAGGAAGGCTCGGATATCATTGAACCCAGGAAAATGCGTATTGATGGTGCCATATGGGAAGTTGCTAGGGCATTGTATGCCAAGAAGGTTTGAAGCCTTATCTGGACAAGATACGAGTAATATGGCTGATGGAAGAACCACATGATGTAAGTTCAGTGAAGACCTTTTTAGGAACAATGGGTTATTATTGAAGGTTTATCAGGAACTATGCACAAACCTCTCATCCACTAGACGCTCTTACGTGCAAAGGTATTCCTTTCAAATGGGCGGAGGAACACCGGAAGGCTTTGAGGGCTTGAAGGTGCACTTGGTAAAGGCACCAATCCTAGTTTATCCAAACTGGGAAAAATAATTTCATATTCACATCGACGCCTCAAACTTTGCAATTGGCTGCGCATTGGCTCAAGAAGGACACAATTCGGACTAGACCAGCCCATATACTTTGCAAGTCGGTTATTGTCCAGAGCAAAAAGAATTACAGTACAACAAAACGAGAAGCACTGGGAATGGTGTATGCAGTACAAAAGTACAGGCACTATTTGTTGGCTAACCCATTTGCTTTTTATGTATATTGTAGAAATGAAATTTCACATGCTCACAAACAGTTCCATTTCCACTTAATAGTTCTACAGATCTGCAATCATTGTAGTATAGCAATAATAATGCACAGAAAACCTGCAACAACACTAATAACAACAGCAATGACAGAAATAGCAGATAACAGTAATTACAGCAGTTTTATATTAACAATGGCATTTATGATACAGCATTACAGTTTCAGCATTACAATCTCAGCCTGCAAACCCTAGGCTGAACATCCTTCATGGCTGCACACAACAATGGACTGCATCAATCACCATGTATTGCTCTCCTTACTGCCTGCACATCTTCTATGGGTGAACAACTTGAATGAATGAGGGGGGGTTTATTTATACACCCAAAAGTAGTTATGTTCTCCAACTACCTCATAACTTCCCTCAAATTACATTTCATGTGCATTTGCTCTTGCATTACATGACATTTCCACTACAGGACGAAATAGCTTATAATTCTAATTTAGCCGACATAATCAAATTACATGAATTTATTCTTACGTACAATATTAAATTGCACTTTACAACATTATTAAATATATGCATTCGCATTTTGTCAAACAATTTATGTACATTTACAATAACAAAACTGATTCAGCAGATAAGGACGTATCAATTTGCCTGTCTACATATATCACCAAGCGCTGTTATACCTGATCAATTTGCTTGATGGCTTGTCACTTTGCTGGAATTCGTGTTTTGGGTGGTAGTAAGACCATGGAAGAAACACATGATAGCGGACTAGCTATTGAGGATTTGCTCGGGCAAACCTGTAGAAGGAGGAATACAAGATGAATTCCTTGATGCACAATTATTCACGATAAGTGTGATGCCAGCATGGTATAAGCATATCGGGGAATATTTATCGTTAGGAGAGCTGCCAAAAGAGATGACAACCGATCAAAGAAAAGTGATTACGAAGTCGACACCTTTTACATTGATTGCAGGTTTCCTATACAAAATGGGGGATTACCACATTTTGCGGCGATGCGTAATGGAGGATGAAGTACAACAAACGTTGAAGGAGGCACACGAGGGACTGGCGGAAAGCCATATGGGACCAAATGCAACAACCAGGAAGGTGCTGTTGGCTGGGTTATGGTGGCCTACCCTTTATCACGATGCCAAGAATTATGTTGGGGCATGTGATACGTGTCAAAGAACGGGGAAGCCGTTAAAAAGAGACTTCATGCCATTGCATCCATCTCAACCTCAGGAATTCTTCGAGAGATGGGGTTTAGATTTTGTGGGACCATTGCGAATTAGTTGTAAGAGAAAGTGTCGATACATTATGGTGGTGACGGAATATTTAACGAAATGGGTAGAAGCGAGAGCCTTACCCGTAAAAGGAGCTGATTGGGAAGAGCGCTTACTGGCAGTTTTGTGGGCATACAGAACCACCTTCAAGCCAACCACAAACCATACATGCTTTCAGTTAATGTATGGATAGGAGGCGGTAGTACCTATCGAATTTTTGGTATGAAGCTTAAGAATAGTAGTGGGGACATGCCTGAGTGATGAAGAGAGCATGGAAGAAAGGCCTACAACATTGGTACAATTAGGAGAAAAGAGGGTGATGGCACAATGGGAGACAAAGATTGCTCAGCAGAGACATAAGTATTGGCATGATAAGCATCTCAGGAAGATGGATTTGAAGGCCGGTAAGTTTGTGCTGAAATATAATGGGAAAAGGGAAATCAAGCCAGGAAAGTTGAAGACTTTATGGCTCGGACCTTTCCAAGTGGAAGAGGTACTGGACAACATGGCTGTCCGGTTAAAGAAATTGGATGGCACAATTTGCCTCGAAACTGTAAATGGTTCTAAGTTGAAGGTGTACAAGGCACAGGCACGTGTCAACTTAGACATGTCAAGAGACACTTCTGGAAAAACAACAAAAGAATCATAGCAAGTGATACGATCCTACGAATATGGAGAGCCGAGTGGGATTGTTCGAGAGGAAGAACCAACAAACTTGGAGTGGTTGTTTGGAGCGGAAGGAGAACCTGTGATCGAGCAATGGGAGTTAGAACCTCGTGAAGAAGAGCAAAGGTGATTACAAGTTCATTTTCAATTTCCAAATAATGAAACAAAAGAACTACTTTGAACCCTTACGCATGTCACATTGCAAGAACAAGAACCATAAGTGGAAGAAGAGGGAAATCAAGAACCAAGAGTTCTGCAATAGATGATTTGGGAGACGCATAGGGTGCAGGAGGAATATGAAGCCTTCAGAATGCACAATGCGTGATTTCGAGAATAAGCGATTCAAGAATTGGAGGAAACCATGCAACGAATGCACGATGAAGCACGAAGAGCTGAATGGGTTGAAAGACAACAAGAGGAGTTAAGAGGAAGTGCGAATGGCAATGAGGGAGCTTCTTCAGAAAGTAGCTTATTCTCCGTGGCTTCAAACAACTCACCCTCAACACCATTGACAATTCGCCTAAGACATTCCAGGAGACAAAGGAATAGAAGACCGCTAGAACAATGGCTGGAGAGGCAACATGAAGAACTAAGGGGAAGTGTAGAAGGTAGTGAAGAAGTACCCTCGGAAAACGACCTAGTCTCCTTGGATTTCGGGAGCTCATCTTCAGCAACATTAAGGATTCTTGTGAATACCGAAGACTCTTCAAGTTTTGCTTCACCATTGACAAGACGTTCTCAAAGACAACGGACCATGAGACCGCTAGAACAAAATTGGATAAGGGAACCACTTCAAAGTTTGGCTGACAATACAAAATATCAAATAAGCAGAGAGAAAGCGACTAATATTTTGTGGAGGGATGTGAGAGAGGGACCTGAACAACCAAGGAATGGAGGATGGCTGGAAGGATTGAGCAGCAACGAGAACCTGCCTCGGGACCCCAATATACCTTTCCAAAGTCCCAATCTAGATAGAAGAAGGCAAAGGGACGAGAACCAAATTCGACAAGCAGGGGTTCAATTCCTCGATACGGTCCAAGTAATTGAAGATGAGGAACCATTAATACCTTAGGAAGAAGAAGATGGAAAAATGGAGACTTATTCAAGTACTGAGGATGATCCAAACAGAAGACTGGTATATGACGATGCAATCAGAAGACTGATTGAACGTCGGGAGGTGGCAGTATATGGACTTGCTATGATGGAATTGCGAAGACAACAGAGAGAAGTGAGGTGATTGCAAACAAGGCTTCAGGAAACCTCAGATTGGCCAACGAATACTACAGGAGAAGGGAATGATTCAAGTACAGATTTTGCCTTCTCAGACCAGTATAGAGATGCCTTAGTTCAATGTGCACCACAAAGACGCTTTGAAGAAGCAAGGTGGAGGAAGAGATTGATAAGGGCGGATAAGGTTAAGGATTCTGAGGCAGTTGACAACTGATACTCGAGAACATGCAGAACCAAGCATGAGAGCAGAACTTATTGATCAGGCCAGGAATAGAGGTGACTTGGGCAATCCGAGAAGTTCGTCAGGACTACTGGGTAACCCAAGTATGCCTAAACAAGGGGGGAGTTCAATTGGTCTCCTCGGTAGCTGGAGAGGAAGAAATTCCCCTCTTGCTAGCCATAGGTCAACTAGTCCATAGAATGGACCACAAGGACCATCTGTAGACATAGTTCAAACCAACTAATAGCTACGGACTCTTGAGAATAGACCTTCAGGTCTGCCTCAACGAGCCCATAGAAATCGAAGACGTTATGAACGATCGAGGGATCGGTCGAATCTCGGGCAGCTGGGAGTTCGACAACCCAACACTAGAGAGATTTGATCGGAGAGGGGAAGAGGACGATTCGAGTAAGCTCGGGGAAGACAGGGACAAAAATAGGAATCACATTTATCTAAGGATTTAACCTGAAACCGGATGCACCAAGAAGAAGCAAAAGTCCGACGGCAGGAAGATAGACTTCAAGGCAGAGGGCAAGCCACAAGATGGATATATCAAAATTTGGACAAAGAGGAAATCATCATCCATTCGGAAGAACAGGTAGCCATGAGGAGCAGGATAGGACGGAGTTTTACTATATGGATGACAAAATAATAATCCGTTGAGGGGATAAAAGGATTGAAAGAATCAGTTCGGCAGGTGACAAAACCCGTCTGGATGACGATTGCCAACAATTGACCCGTTTGACAGACAACAGAACCCGTCTGGATGACGGCTGCCCAAAATTGATTCGTCCTGTTGGCGACAGAACCCGTTCGGATATTGGCAAAATCAGTTAGATTGATGTTAGAAGGGAAAGACGTTAGGATACCGCTTTGACAGGGATTCACCATCAACCAGAGGAAGGAAGAAGTCGTCCACAGGAAGAAGAACGGGCAGATTGGTGCATCATCCGGATTGGGGAAAATAGGCAGGAAGAACAGTTACAGACAGAAACTCCTCGAAGCCGCAAAAATCGTCGGAATCGCCAATAGACTGAAGCAATGCATGGTGATGAGGATTTCAGCAGTCAAGGGATTGGCAACCATCAACAGGAAGAAGCATCGTCGGAGACTCCGGAAGTTTGCATTGGCATTGCCATGCGCTTCCCTTGACGACGGTAAAGAAAAAGGTGCAATTTTTGAAAAATTAAAATAAAAAGAAAAAGATAAAAATAGGAAAAGGATGAAATAAGGAAAAGACGACAATGGCATGCAAAGGTGGCAAGGTGGCGCACATGCGAAAGTCTAGGATAAAAGTGGCAATTAAATAGGCAGTTGCATGGGCGACAACAAGCCTATAAATTGGATGCTAAGGGGACGGATTCCTAGATTTCTCTACATATTCCTTGGAGAATAGAACATAGTAACATACCCATCCCTTGAGCGATCTGTCCATCATGTTGTCTTGGCATGCTAATCTTCGTTGCTTTATTGCAATTTATTGTAGTGTGGTATGTTTTTGTTTGTGTGACTTGCCTAATTGCATGTACTGCATGTTTGGTGCCATTGCCTACATAGACTTGAGTTGGTTTTGCCGACATCAATTAATGTGGGTTGGATCTAGCAACTGTTGGTCACAAATCTGCCACAGGAAAGGATTTTGCAATGTATACGCGCCCTAGACCTGGACCAACATTGAAAGGCCGGAGGGAAGAGATGCCCTCCGTGCCAATCTCCGGAGAAAGGCCGGCTCCTTTACTAAACTACTTGTGGTTTTAAGCTAAGAGTGCAAGAAAGAAATAAAAGGGGTAAGGGAAGAAATGTAAATGATTCAGTGGGAAAGAACCAGCAGCACGATTACTGACTAATACCTTGAAGTAGCAGCAATAAATACAAAGAATAAAACTTAAATGAACACCACGCTAACTTCCCTATGTATCCTCTGGAAGAGTTCCAGGATTCAACTATTTTCCTATGCCTAAATCCAGATTGCAGAATTACAGCACTTAGGAAAATACATGAATATTACAGAAACCACTAACCACAGGCAGCATAAAAAGAATATCGCAGTATTTTCTCCCCTATGTATCCTTCAGAGAGAATTCCAGGGTCCAACCCCCAATCACACACCTAAATTCAGGATGCAGAATTACAGTATGCAAATGAAGAAATGGAATAACAGAAATTATCATTGAAAGGCAGCATACAAAAGAGAAATGGAGCCCCAAAGTCTTTAATATCAATTGCAGAAATCAAGTTACAACAGCTTTCTAGCAAAAGTTCCCCCCCTTTTCATTACAATTCGTGGGTTTTTATAGAGGACCCGACCCTCTGAGCCATTAATGCACTAAATCTGGAGGTACGCCCTCGATAACCTGGAAAATCTGCTCCTGCTCCTCCTGCGACTGAGTTCTCACATCCTTTTCCACATTTAACCATTACGGCCGCATTAGCCGGGGAAATCTGCATTTATGGGCCGTCTGACTTGTCCTGGATTTTCCTGGGTGCGGTGCTCGAGTGGGTCTTCGAGTCCCTCTGGCTCTCCTCCGCGGCTGATATTTCTTTTCCCGTTGCCACAAATGGGTACCGGGTCTTTCGGGCAAGTAAAAATGCATTTATGAAACACTCAATTGCCTCGGAAAAATGCCCGGCCTAGGGGTGTGTGCCCTTGAGAAAAGCGCCCTCGAAGGAGCTTCGCCAAACTCACATTCGGGGCTTCGCTTCGCAACAGATGTGGGCCGAAGCGGGGATGATCACCTTTCAAAACGTGGCTCCTAACTGTTTATTACTTCGCCAGAAAAACGGGTTGAATGCCGCTTCGCAGGGGGTTTTGTCCGAAGCGGCAGATAATCGCCAATGGACCACAAAATGCTTCGCTGCGAACCTCCTCCAAGATAGTCGTTCGGGAGGTTTTCGGCCGAAGCGCATTCTTGCCTTAGAATATTTCTTTGACTTTTCAAGGGCAACTAATGCTTCGAATGAGGGAGCTTCGCACAAAAGTTGGCCGAAGTGGATGCTTCGCAGCGGTCTGAGGCGAAGTAGATTATGCTTGGAAAAGTGGTTCGCCAGGAGAGGGGTCCGAAGCGGATGCTTCGCTTAAATTCTAGCGAAGCACTTTCTCAACACTTAGAAATTTCTGCATTCACCGCTTCGCAAAGTCTTCACCCGAAGTGACTCTTTAGGCCGCTTCGCTAGCGAAGCTCCTTCTATGCCTTAGCAAATTTTGGGCTACTATCCGGGCTCTCTTGTTTTCTTCCTCGTTTTTTCTCCTTGCGAAGCTTACTACTCCTGTTTGCTTTGTGGCGAAGATCTTACACATATAGCTTATGTACAAAGGGGACAAAAATGAAAGCCAAAATTGCTGCAATACTTAAAAATGTTCAAAAGCAAGGGAACAAATTCATGAAAACTTAGAAAATACTTTACAAAATTTTGATTTCCATTACCCCTCCAAGCAATGTGACAAAATTGTCAACATTCCTGGCGGCTCGCGGGGCAACGAGCTCGCCTCGGTGCAAGGACCCTCAGCCTTGATCCATTGGGCCAGAGTTGCCTCCAGACCCTTCTCCTTTCTGCTTTTCTTCCTCTGAGAGTGCCTCTGCAGCTATTTCTTTTTCCTTTTCCTCTTCTTCTTCTGGTGCTGGTTCAAGTTGCGGCGGCGGGGAAGGCGATCACGGATGCGTTCCATGGTTCGGCGAACATGGGCCCAGGCACCCTTCTGAAAAGGTTCCCGATCTTGCAGTGCCTTAACCAGAACATGGAATCGATCAATCTGCCCTATGTCGGCATATTTGGCTCTTGCACTCAAATCATTTAAACAAGCCGCGATCCTGCAATATCTAAGAATGAAATCCGTGACCTGCCCCTCTGTGACTGGCTCTTCCCATTCATCTATTTCTGAAACATCACTTTCAAAGTTGAGCCAAGCCGGTTTAAGTTCTTCTTTGGTTAAAAGGTTCCCGTCATCGTCGGTGAAACTCGGGAAACCTAATGTTGAAAGGTCCTGGAAATATCCCAATGATGTACGCTGCTCCTGTTCAAACATGTCCATGAGATTCTTGGCCTTCTGAGCTTTCCTCACTTTGGAGAAGAAGGCGCGGACTGTAGCTTGGACAGTGGACCAATCTCTTGCTGTCCGACTCATGGCAGCTACCTGCAAGTCTTGATATTTGATGCTCTGTACTTCAAAGGCCAAATTGAGTCGGCTTCTTATCTCTTGTATGACTTCGTCCACTATTGGCCCTTTTTGTGCAGCGGCATACTGGGCTTCTGTGATATAGGATAAAATTGACAGGGCACTGGAGGCCCGGGATCTGAAGTTTTTAAGCAAGTGCGAGCGGATGTCCTTAATTCTGCCTCTATCAAACAGCTCTAAACTCTCCTTCTCATACAACTGCTGCTGCATCTGCAAGATTCTACCTTCAAATTCCTTGGCCTTTACTTCAGATTCGGCCTGTATCTTGCTTTGATTTTCTGTTGCGCTCTGCAGTTGGTTTACCTGTTGCTTCAAGGCATCTATTTCCTTCTTCATTTGCTCGCACTGCTTTTCTGCATCTTCCAATTGTGAGCGTGTTCTGGCTAGATCTTCCTCTAACTTAACGTTGGCGTTCTCTGCTTCATACCGGCGCTGGTTGGCAATCCTTGCATGTGCGCGGAATGTCTCTATCCTTACATGCATAGATTCGGATTCATTATCTACGTCCATATGCTCCAGGTCCTTGACCTTCTCTTGATACTCATAGTCAGCAGGGGTCATCTCATCCAGGGGCTTTTGGACCTTGGGTATCTTCTTCACTTTGTGTAACTTTCCATTTTTCAGATCAAATACAGCGCACTTTTCTTCCTTTGCCAGAGAACGCCCCCTCTTTCTCCTTGCCTCCTTGAGCATCTTGTCGGTATTCTGCCGGGCTCGGATCAACTTCTCTGCTAGAGGACGCTCTTTGATCATAGCCAATTCATTCTCAAATGAGGCTGGGTCACCAGCCAAGGGGGTGAACAAATACAGTGATTGTATGGGTGACGCGTCGCCAGTGGGTTCGACGACAGGTGTGGTGGGGGTTCCGGTGAGCGAAACGATGGCATGTGCGACTGGGGAGCGGGAGTCGGGGTTTGGAAGTGAAATATCGCCTCCGGTCTGACCAAGTATTAAGGGAATGGTGGCGTGGGTGAGCGAAGTGGTGTTTGTGGACTCGTCCCGACCTGACGACTCAGACGGGGTGGAGACGTTTATGGGGCCGGCGGGAGGGGGGGGGATTTGTGGTGGCAGAAGAGAAGGGACCCCACGAAGGGGGCGGCGGCTCGACAAATGTTTTGGGGAGATTTATTCAAAAGGGCGGAAGACTCTTGGAGACCTTCGGCCGGGACTACCGTAGACACGACTTGGGAAACCAGGGTAGAAGGTAAGGGATGCGTACCTGCGTGCTCTAGCGATAGAGCAGAAGCGGCAAATACCTGCGTGTTTGGTTCATGCTCTCTCCCGGCCTCCGCACTTCCGACATCCTCGACTTCTTCAACATTCTTTTCCTTTTGGAGGAATTCCTCCACATTAATGATATCTACCTCAGAAATCTCCTCTGTCCTTTGCGACGTTGTTCCTCCAACATCCACCTCAGCTGAGCCTATTGTAGACTGTTGGTTAGAAGCACCGGGGGGTCTGGTACGAGGTCGCTTCGGGTGAGGGGGAGGCATCTGGACTTGTTCAGGTCTCTTTCTCTTCTTTTTCTCCTCCTTTTCTTGTTGTTGCGCTGACCTCACAACGTTTGTGTCAGAACCTCCAACAGGCTCTTTAGGCAGCTCCTGCTGCGTCGCTATTGCCTCTTCTTCTTCTTCCTGCTCGGAAACATCATCAATTCTTCTTGGGCTTTCGCCCGAACCTGGGGCACTAGGAGGAACGAAGTCAGCGAAGGAGATGGGCTGCCAAGATCCGGCGTTAGCTTCATAAAAAATGGCAAAATCTTTATCCATCTCTAGGAGTCCATATGATTTTTGCTTTCGGCGATGGACTCTCATCACCCACCATTCTTTCAATTGTTCTTCACGCCAACTTCTTAATTCTCCCCTTAAATCATCCTTCATTTTCCTCCAGAATGCGGAGTCTGGGCCTGGAAAGGGGTGCCGAATCGGGTCATATTCAGCCTCCATGGTGTAAAACTCATGCCACGGGGGTAATGTCTTCATTCTCTCCAGGTGCCACTCCAAATCTCTTCCGGTGGGGTTGTTCCGCTGCTCCACTATCTCCGGGTGGGGGCAAACATGGAAGTTTTTAAATCGGAGGTGGTCTCTCATTACCCCCAAGGGGTCATAGCACCACCGCTGAGGGATCTGCAGTAAACAGAAGTCAGCAAGTTTATCCTCTAAGTAAACATGTTGTTTGAGGGCGAAGACCTCAATGACTCCCATCTTGAAGGGGAAATCACAGGTTGGTGCCCACTTTCGGCCGTGGCCATAAATGACATTTGTTGCGTCGCTCTGGCGAGCGACCTCCAATGCGAATTGGTACTCAGAAGGGTGAACCGGCAGCAGGAAGGGTTTCCCTGTAAATCCGAACAGGCGAACAACAAGCCCCTGTGTCAATTGAAAAACATCCCCCTTCCTCTCCCTAACTACCTTATCTCTAAGGCTCATGGGCACCCGAGGGCAAGAACCTTGCATCAGCTGAATAGCAGGTCCTAAAAACTGTTGATTGAAAGCATAATACGACTCCGTCCTCGCCAGGAGGGAAGTCCACTGATATACTGGCAGAGGGGTTCCATCTTTGCCGCTCGGAGTAATAGCAATGTGGGGAAAATGCTTCTGAGTATGGTAGAAAAAGAGCCAAACCAAGAAAGAGCAAGGCCCAAAATACTGGCCCGTTCCAGAATTTTTCATGCTAGCCAGCCGCGTATGTAAGGTCCGGGCCACCCATTCCGCCCAGTCAAAGAAAACCGGGTTAGTGTTTGGCCTTGATGGGTCTGGAGCATAAAACTCCCCTCGCGAAATACACTCGGCCAGCGACACTTGCCAGGGGTGTACAGAAGCGTCTGTAGACAGGCCCGCGACCCACGCAATGATGGAGAAGATGTCCGTGTTCTTAAAATCCTTCAGAGAGCGAGGCATCTGAGGCAGCTTGCCTGAAGGGAGTCCGTCCTTGAGATTTTCACTTAAAAATTTTATGATGTAGCTGGAAGTGGTAAACCTCTCCATTTGTTCACTCAGAATAACATTACGAACAGAATATCCTTTGGGCGGCCCTTGCTGAGGAGCGAAAGCTTCCTGCACATCCTCCTTTAAAATTGTGAACAATTTGTTGCCTGCAACGTCCAGAACCTGTCTGGTGGAGGGTTGATAGTTTTGCGCGATAGCATAGACTAACTCGGGACAGTGGTGCGCTGGCGGAGTCAGGTACCAGTATATCTGTGAATAATAAGCGGCGGCCCTTTTGTTCTCCGCAGACAGTCGGCTTTTCATGAAGTCGATGGTATACCGGAGCTCGGCAATGCTCTTCGAAAGCTCGGTGTCCCTTATCTTTTCCCACCCGTCAATGGGTGGTTCTGCGGGTTGCTCTTCCTCTGAATCTTCCCTCTCTTCCATAGCCTGTTTTTCAGGGCGGAGGTTAAGGTCAACCCTCTTGGGTCTATGCCTTCTCTCCTCCTTAACCTTTTTAGCTTTTTCCGGGCCGGCTACTTCAGGTTCCTTCCTTTTCTCCTTCGAATTCCTCTTTCCCATTTTGATTTTCAGGAGCAGCTGAACTTCGACGCAGAGAATGAGAGTACTGCAGACTTCTGGCCAGGGCTCTTATACTCGTGCTTATCAG
This sequence comes from Wollemia nobilis, assembly GCA_028583015.1. Classification (NCBI taxonomy): domain Eukaryota; kingdom Viridiplantae; phylum Streptophyta; class Pinopsida; order Araucariales; family Araucariaceae; genus Wollemia; species Wollemia nobilis. The sequence continues at coordinate 204,769 of JAQPPZ010001711.1, read as the reverse complement.
CGGGTGAACAGTTTTTCACTGCTAAAACTTGGGTTTTATAGCTGCAGGTGGAAGCTACCACCATTTATGGCATCTGCCAAAATTAAATTCATAAATCAGGCCGAAGAGATCGTCTCGCCCTCTAATTGGCTTCGCAGCGCAGGTGTACGCGGGTCGATGTACTTCGAAGTCCTGACCATGTTTCGAAAATCTAACTTCCTGCCACCTCGTATCTGGGCACGACTTTTAATCATAACTAAATTCTCTTGGAATACGCTCCGCCACCTTTGCATTAATTCCGCATGCCCTGAACGTTTTCCTAGGTTGCCGCTGGCACACATCTCGAGGCACGTTTTAAATGCTTCTCGTTTTGCGCCTTATGATTTGGCGAAGCTGATCTTAGCAAAGGACACTTCGCGGCAAACCTCAAGCGACCCACCGGTCTTCCATACTTCGGACCCGAAGCTGTTTTTCCCACGGGATTCAGGCTACCTTGCTGCCTCATTGGCTGCTTCGCGAAAGATTAACCCCGAAGTGGGGATTGAGTTGCCTTTTGAGCGAAGCGTTTATCTAACGCGTCTCTTTGTCTCTATTGCTTTTACAGACAGGGAAATGGTTCGCTGAGTCTCTTTTGAAAGTCACTTCGCTCGGTTCCTTTTCTGCGAAGCATTTTTCATGCCTTAGTCAATTGGAGGCTTCGGAGAGGTATTTCTATTTGCTTCTTCAGCGAAGCTTGCTGCTGAGCGAAGCTGTTTATATCTGCTTTCTCCTTTGGGGTTTGAGCATTATGAGCCATCCCTTGATATTGGTTGTTGGCGACGCGCTATACTCTGGTCCCAGTCTTCATTTTGATGTTGTTTTGGCCTTTGAGGAGCCTTTTCATGTTTTGACGCCAAGGTACTTCGCAGCGAACCAACTCGCATCAGCCACTTCGCGCGAAAAATTCCCGAAGGAGGTTCTACTAGACTTGGTAAAGCCGGATTTAGTAGCCTTAAACGGAATCCATTGCTACGGCAGTATGAAGCTGCGATCCTCTTCTAACTATCTATTTAACTCTTTGAAAGTCTTAAAACAAAGTATATACAAGTACAAACAACAAGATATTATATACAAAGGCAAAAAATTTTAAGGGAACCTTTCAACGATGGAAGGTCTTCAAATGAAGACCGTTTACAGGAATTGGCAAAGTCTGGCCGGTTGCGTCTTTGAGGATAAAGGAGTTAGCTGAATTTACCTTTGCAATCTCGAATGGCCCATCCCAGAAAGCGTCTAGTTTATCATGATTGCCAGGCTTGGCCTTCCAAGAGTCCCACTTCCATACCAAGTCTCCTACCTTGAATGTCCGGGCAGAGGACTTTTTCTCGAACCAGCTTCGGGTGATTTGAGCATGTTTTGCGAAGTTCTGGTAGGCCTTATCACGATCCTCCTCCAGTTGTAGCAGTTGAGCTAGTCTATCCTCCATGGGACTGAATTCCTCTTCTTCGTCGTTTAACAACCGTAACGCAGGAATTTCTATATGGGTTGGTAAGATAGCCTCCTTGCCATATACCAGGGCGTAGGGTGAGGTTTTGATCGACTTCTTGATAGATATCCGATCAGCCCACAGGGCTCGATCCAGGAGAAGGTGCCAAGTCCTTTTGTTCTTCTCTATGAGTTTTCTCAGCAACCTCAACAGGGTCTTATTTGTTGATTCTGCCAATCCATTACCCTGTGGATAGTAATTGGAGGTGACCTTGCGGTATATCCCATATTTGTAGGTGAATTCATTGATCTTGGCACCTGTGAACCCAGGACCGTTATCTGTAACTATTGCTTCAGGGATGCCGAACCGGGTGATCAAACTCTCTAGGAACGCAATGACCGTTTCCTGGTCGGCGTGTTTTGTGGGCGCCGCTTCAGCCCATCTAGTGAAATAGTCAGTTGCAGTCAAGATGAACTTATGTCCTGCAGAGGAGTTCGGCGAGATAACTCCTACGAAATCTAATCCCCACTGTTGGAACGGTGCTTCTACCTGTATTGGTTGGAGGGGCATGGGAGCATTTTTGCTTCGGCCAACGAACTTCTGACATTGTTCGCATTTTCGGCAGACTGCAAAGGCGTCGGCGAAGAGCGTAGGCCAATAGTAGCCTGCCCTGATTATCTTTAAAGTTGTTGTTCTTCCTGCGAAGTGGCCCCCTGATAACCCGGAGTGGAATTCACCAAGGACCCTTTTCTTATCGTCTTCTTTTATGCATCTTAGAAGAACACCATCAATATTTCTGAAGAATAGGCCTTCGGGGCGTAATATGTATCGGAGGGACCGCATCCTGAAGTGTCTTCGCTGCGAAGCATTCAAATGTGGAGGACATTTCCCAGTGTTGAAATATTCAACTATTTCACTGACCCAGTCCTTTTCATCTACTTCCTGATTCGCGAAGCTCTCTTCTGCCATTAAGTCATCCCATTGGCAGGCTGTCACTTCGGCTGCGACGCTCTTTGCAAGCTCCTGGCATAGCGCGCGACCGCGAACTAATTTTGTGGGTCGAATTTCGATGTCAAACTCCTGTATTTTGTTGACCCAACCGGCCCTTTTGCTGCCCAACTCTCCCTGGATAATGAAATTCCGCACGTCTGGGTGGATAACAAACACTGTAACCCGACTTTGGGAGACAAAATGTTTGAATTTCCTCAGAGATTTCATGACAGCATGCACTTGTCGTTCTATGAAGTTGTATTTCTCTTCATGGGGCTGTATTACCTGACTTAAAAATGCGATGGGGTGTTCTTCGCCATTTTCTCCCTTTTGCGTTAGGACTGCGGCGTAACTCTCAGGTTCCCCTACAACATACAGAATGAAGTCCTTACTATAGTCAGGGTTAGTTAGAACAGGTGCCTGAGCGATTCGGGCCTTGATCTCTTCAAATGCTTTCCTTCTATCATCGGTCCAGGTGAATTCAGCATCCTTTTTCAAGAGCTCAGACATCGGCTTAATGACTTGAGCGAAGTCTGGAACAAACTTCCTTACGAAATTAATTTGGCCAAAAAATGACTGCAGCCCTTTCTTATTCATCGGGAGTGGGAGCTTTAAGAGAGCCTCAGCTCTATCAGGGTCTACGGCGAGCCCCTTCTCTGATATAACATGTCCCAGTAATTTCCCTTCATTCACTGCGAATATGGACTTCTTCGGGTTGATTGAGATGCCAAATTCTCTGCATTTTTCGAATATCTGCTGCAAGTGTGAAGGATGGTCTTCTCTTTTCCGGGAGAAGACGGTCATGTCATCCAAATAGATGACAATGACCTTATTTAACAGTTCGCCGAATGCTAAATCCATAGCCCTCTGGAAGGTGGCTCCTGCGTTTGAAAGGCCAAATGGCATTCGCTGATAAGCGAATGTTCCCCATTTAGTAGTAAATGCCGTTTTGTGTTGGTCCTCATCTCTAACCCAAATCTGGTTATACCCTGAAAAACCATCAAGTAGGGAGAAACGCTGGGCTCCAGCTACTGAATGCAAGATTTGATCAATCTGCGGGAGAGGGTAGTGGTCTTTTAGCGAAGCTTGATTTAAATTGCGAAAGTCTACACATAGACGAATGTCCCCATTTTTCTTCCTGACGGGAACTAGATTCGCTACCCAAGAAGAATGCTTTATGGGATAAATAATCTTAGCTTCAAGCATTTTCAGAAGTTCGGCCTTCATCATGACTTCGATCTTCGGGTTGACAGGCCTTTGCCTCTGTCGGAAAGGTTTGACTCCTTCCTGCAGCTCAATTGTATGTTGAACCAATTGTCGATCATAACCTTTCAGGTCTTGATAAGACCATGCCACTATGTCTGGATACCTTTTGCACAAAGATCGGATTTGTTCTAGTTCAGCCGGGGTACAATCTGTCCCGACTTTTATCACTTTCCCGGATTCGAGCTCCAGATCCTGATATTGCCTAGCGTCGACTTTGATTCTGTGGGAAACCGCTCGATCATTTTGATCAAACAGGCTTTCTAGAGTAATCAACCCCTTTGGAACATGGTTGTTTTTTAACTGGACCAGCCCTTCATATTCTTCATCTTTTGGGCTTCTTCCTTCAATAGTAGTTGCTTCTTGGATCAAGAAATTGATGATCTGTTCATCATTGTCAAAGACTTGCCAGTGCATGTCTCTATCTGGTACGGAGGGCCTATAAATCATTCTCACAGCTTTGGGCTTGTGTACCATGTCGTCGGCTGGAGAATATCTAGCCGCGATGGAGGCCAGGACGTCAGCGTGTCTATTTTTCTCTCGTGGGATGGACTGCAGATTAAGTGATTCAAACTGCTCAAACAGGTCCCACACTCTGTTGCGATATGCTTTAAGATAATGCTTTTTGGAGATGCACTTGTTGGTGACCTGATTACATACCAATTCGGAATCTCCGAAAATTTGGAGATGCTTTACGCCCAACTTTTCTGCTTTCTTTAGTCCTAGGCATAGGGCTTCATATTCTGCTGCGTTGTTGGTGCAGCTCCAAACCAACCGGTAGCAATATTCCTTTTGCTCGCCAGACGGTGATACTAAAAGTATTCCTGCCCCGACGCCATTTTTGCATCGGGCGCCGTCAAAGAATAATTTCCATAATTCCCCTTGGGCAGACATCTTATTCTTCGGCTTAGTGTGCTTCTCTGGTTCGGTGATAGTATAGCATCCTATTTCTGTCTCTATCATGGCATTGAAGTCTGTCAATGAAAACTCGTCCTCAGAATTCAACTGCGCAAGAGATTCTTCAACTAGGTCCACCTGCTCTATCCCCTCTGCTATTGCATGTATGGGATCATCACTTTCTTCTTCGGTCATCTTTTGTACGAGGAATGTAGAAGGTTTCTCATTGTAAATTTTAACCTTCTTTCCCTTGAATGGAACTTCTAAATGCGAGTAGTCCATGGACAGATATCCTCCTAACTTTGCTGTGAATTCCCTTGAAAGACACATGCTGAAATAGGGCTCTAGGTCAACGACTACCACCTCTTGTATCACTACAATTTGGGGCACCTTGTGCAGTCGAATAGGTATATCTTTGATTACGCCGACTGTTTTCACAGGAGTACCATCCAGCTGGAGCACACCGTGGCTGCTTCGCGTGTACTCCATTCCTATTTCCTCGCAGACCGCCTTAGGCATGACTGTCGTCGCGGCCCCGGAGTCAATCATACAGTTGTGGACGATATGCCCTTCCATTTGTAAGGACAGGTAGAACGGAGGAGGTCTGTTCTTTCCTGTAATGGACGTGGATAGGGTTTGCACTAGGGCAAGTGGTGCTAACTTTCCTGCCTTTGCTGTCTTCAAGGACTCCTGCAACAAGTCCACTTGCCCAGGTAGCTGTAATGCGTCGTATAGACTAATCTTGGCAGGGGTTTTCTTTAGCTCGTCCACGATGTTGTACACTAGGGAGGTGTGTATTTCGGGTTCTTTTTTAGCTTCATACTTCGTGCGATACTGCTCCGTGGCTTCGACTCTTTGTCGTTTAGTCAGCGAAGGGAACTTAAGCTTTTCCCTAGCCTGTTCTTTGGTTTCAGCCTGGAGCGGGGCTGCGGAGGCCTGTTGGGTCTTCTCTTTTGCTGGCGCAGGATGAGAAACTTTGTCTGGGGCCTTAGCAGGTTGCTGCTCCTTCTCGCGGCGAGTATACACCTTTAAGGGGGCCATTTGAGCCGCATCTACCTCCATTGGTCTTTTTCCTTCCCTAGTAAGAACTGAAACTTGTTCTTCTTCATCAATTACCAGGTTCTGATCTGCTTGCCTTATTATATTGACTTGACCGCTAGGGCTACTACCCGACAACGTTTGCACGTAATGCTGATGCAGCATGCAGGTATTTTCTTCATGTGGGTCGTTACATGTGGAGCACCAATGCACGTAGTCAGAAGTGCTCGGTCCTTCGTCAATCGCGGCATTCCTTGCCGAAGACCTTCCCGGCTGTACCACTTGATCTTTAGTGAGCGCTGGTGGGGGATAAGACCTTCTTGGCAGAAATTCCTGTTGTGCTTGCTTCTTTTTCATGATGGTCATGTCATTAGACAAGGTCTGTACGGTGGAGTTTAGAGATTGAACCTCCTGCAGTATTTTAGCCTGCATATCTTCGGCTTTGGGGGCAGGTGGCAATGGAGCCATCGTTGGTATTGGAGGTAAGGCAGGGTATTGGGGTGGCGCCGGTAACACGGGAAATGCCGAAGGGACAGTGGGCTGTGGTGCCGAAAATGTAGGAAAATGTATTTGTGGAGTAGTGATCTGGGACACAATGGGGTTCGGGTTCCATGATGAGATTGGATACGCAGGGGCTGTGGAGATTTGCGAAGTAGACGCACTTGGGTACTGTGACTGAGGAAATTCTGGAAGTATGGGCATCGGCATCCTTTGAGGAAGCTTACCCACAGCTATCAAATCCATTTCCGCTTTCTGGGCCAATTCATACAGTTCAGGGAAGGTATTAATATTCGAATATCTTACCATCACGCTGATGTCAGGGTTAAAGGCCCTAAGGTAATAGTACGTTGCAGCTTCGCTGGTTGGTCGAAGTCCAGCTGGTACCCTTTGCCAAGTTCGAGCGAACCTCACATTGAAATCAACAATCTCCTCCTGCGGGTGTCTCTGAATCATTGTAAACTGGTGCAAGAGAGAGGATGGATCGGCAGATTCATTGAAACCCCTCATCAGTTGTCCGGCTAACTGGTCCCATCCAGTTATAGTGCCAGGTGGTAGGGATCTATACCAATAGAGGAGCTTTCCTCGGAGAGACAGAACCAGAAGCTTTACCATAACTCTTTCTTCTGTGATGTCATGAATTGCCGCCAGAGAAACAATATCTTGTATATGTTCCAGAGTTGTCTTCCCTGTGCCATCGAATGTAGGGATTTTCTTCATAGCAGCAGGCGGAACCTGCCCTTGTCCCGCTAGATTTAATGGTCCGGAAGAATTCCATGCCGGGAACAATCTGGGCGGCTGTTGCTGCTGCTGTTGTTGTTGTTGTTGCATTTGTTGTTGATGTTGCTGGTGTGCCATGCTTGCGCCTAGATTCGGAAAAACAGGAGTTCCCGAAGTTCCTTGTTGATTGCTAACTGGAACGGAGGCACTTGGATGATCTGGTGAGTTAGGAGGGTTAGGAGGAAGACTAGCCGCTGTGTTGTCTGAAGTTAGACCTTGTTCGTCAAAGGCAGCCTCTTGCGAGGACGCTCCGCGTAAAAGTGATTCAGGGGTGACTAGCCTGGGGCGTTCCCCGAAGGCGTCAATATCAAGTTCAAAGAACTCAGTTTCTTCTCCACTATTCCTAACTCTCCATCTCGTTTGCATGAAGGCACGGATATTTTAGTACCGGTCTCTACGGCTTTAAGATTTTCAGGTTGAACAGAGTCGCCAGATGCTAGAGTCTTTCGGCAATGAGATAAGCATCAGCTCTCACTACCACTCACAAGGTGAGACTGACCGGGTCCCACCGGGCGTGCCAGAAACTGTTGGTCACAAATCTGCCACAGGAAAGGATTTTGCAATGTATACGCGCCCTAGACCTGGACCAACATTGAAAGGCCGGAGGGAAGAGATGCCCTCCGTGCCAATCTCCGGAGAAAGGCCGGCTCCTTTACTAAACTACTTGTGGTTTTAAGCTAAGAGTGCAGGAAAGAAATAAAAGGGAGTAAGGGAAGAAATGTAAATGATTAAGTGGGAAAGAACCAATCAACACGATTACTAACTAATACCTTGAAGTAGCAGCAATAAATACAAAGAATAAAACTTAAATGAACACCACGCTAACTTCCCTATGTATCCTCTGGAAGAGTTCCGGGATTCAACTATTTTCCTATGCCTAAATCCAGATTGCAGAATTACAGCACTTAGGAAAATACATGAATATTACAGAAACCACTAACCACAGGCAGCATAAAAAGAATATCGCAGTATTTTCTCCCCTATGTATCCTTCAGGAGAATTCCAGGGTCCAATCCCCAATCACACACCTAAATCCAGGATGCAGAATTACAGTATGCAAATGAAGAAATGGAATAACAGAAATTATCACAGAAGGCAGCATACAAAAGAGAAATGGAGCCCCAAAGTCTTTAATATCAATTGCAGAAAATCAAGTTACAACAACTTTCTAGCAAAAGTTCCCCCCCTTTTTCATTACAATTCGTGGGTTTTTATAGAGGACCCGACCCTCTGAGCCATTAATGCACTAAATCTGGAGGTACGCCCTCGATAACCTGGAAAATCTGCTTCTGCTCCTCCTGCGACTGAGTTCTCACATCCTTTTCCACATTTAACCATTACGGCCGCATTAGCCGGGGAAATCTGCATTTATGGGCCGTCTGACTTGTCCTGGATTTTCCTGGGTGCGGTGCTCGAGTGGGTCTTCGAGTCTCTCTGGCTCTCCTTCGCGGCTGATATTTCTTTTCCCGTTGCCACAAATGGGTACCGGGTCTTTTGGGCAAGTAAAAATGCATTTATGAAACACTCAATTGCCTCGGAAAAATGCCCGGCCTAGGGGTGTGTGCCCTTGAGAAAAGCGCCCTCGAAGGAGCTTCGCCAAACTCAAATTCGGGGCTTCGCTTCGCAACAGATGTGGGCCGAAGCGGGGATGATCACCTTTCAAAACGTGGCTCCTAACTGTTTATTACTTCGCCAGAAAAACGGGTTGAATGCCGCTTCGCAGGGGGTTTTGTCCGAAGCGGCAGATAATCGCCAATGGACCACAAAATGCTTCGCTGCGAACCTCCTCCAAGATAGTCGTTCGGGAGGTTTTCGGCCGAAGCGCATTCTTGCCTTAGAATATTTCTTTGACTTTTCAAGGGCAACTAATGCTTCGAATGAGGGAGCTTCGCACAAAAGTTGGCCGAAGTGGATGCTTCGCAGCGGTCTGAGGCGAAGTAGATTATGCTTGGAAAAGTGGTTCGCCAGGAGAGGGGTCCGAAGCGGATGCTTCGCTTAAATTCTAGCGAAGCACTTTCTCAACACTTAGAAATTTCTGCATTCACCGCTTCGCAAAGTCTTCACCCGAAGTGACTGTTTAGGCTGCTTCGCTAGCGAAGCTCCTTCTATGCCTTAGCAAATTTTGGGCTACTATCTGGGCTCTCTTGTTTTCTTTTCTTGGCGAAGCTATCCTTCTTTCTCCTGCGAAGCTCCTAAACCTGGTTTGCTTTGTGGCGAAGCTCTTACACATATAGCTTATGTACAAAGGGGACAAAAATGAAAGCCAAAATTGCTGCAATACTTAAAAATGTTCAAAAGCAAGGGAACAAATTCATGAAAACTTAGAAAATACTTTACAAAATTTTGATTTCCATTACCCCTCCAAGCAATGTGACAAAATTGTCAACAACAACATTGATAAGTGAGAGTTGGAATGAGTATCTTGCTCCAACAATAAGAAGATGGCCTTGGTGAGGATATCAACTCATATGAAGGTTAGAGAGAATTGCAAAGAGGAGAAATGAAATGATTTTATTAAACATCCACGAGACTAGAAAGTCTATGGGACCAATGTGGTACAAGAATTGCTGATATGATTAATAAGTTGTAAAGTGCATGGGTCTTCAAACAAGATTTTAAGCACACAACTTGAGTGTGTTTGATGAGAGAATCCCCATGGATGTCGTCAAGAGAAGACATAGTGAGAGAATGCCTGATAGAAGTTATTTATCCCTTGTTGAGTGGAAGTATAGAATGGGATCTATATATAGTGGTTGCTTAGGATGGGGGAAGTCAGAGATTGCATGTAGATATGATAAGTTATTTTTTTAATGTCCATAGATGACCAAATTAGGCCAATGGGACTCATTGAAAAAAATTGTTAAAAATAACAATGCACTGTAGTAACCAAAAAGTACTACAATCTAATGATGCTCCTAGCTATCCCAAAAGGGTCAACATAGGATCTAATGATGCTCCTAGGAAAATGGCCAGGACTAAGAGGGCTTGGTTGGATAATCCTTGGAGGACATGGAGTTTGATCCCTCAAGACTGTACTAGCATCCATGGTTGTAAAACTAATATAAGAGGACAAGAAATTGGTAAGTTGCGTCTATCTACAACTCATTGGTATGTGAGGGGTGGCCAAAACCCAACGTCAAAGAATTACAATGTCCTTTCGCAAGTAAGAACAAAGAATTAAATCTCTAGTAGCCACTCTTGTATGCATAAAAGGGCGTATAGACCTGTCATTAACATTTTGGATAGTTTTAGCTTCAAATGAGCTCTTAATATTTTGGATTGTAGAGATAGAGTGAAAGAATGGCGTGATTAGTTGAGTAGTAGTCCGTCTCCCTTGTAATAACTGATGCCAAAGAGTGATAGCTTCTTTGAGGTAAAGAGCCAAGCATCATTGGCCAGGATAGCTTAAAAAAGTGGCAAGCAATCCACTTGAGTCTCTATACAAGCAATGGTACCTCCCACGAATGTCATAATAAATAGAACATCTATAGGTTCTTCAGTCTTCACCTCCCAAGTAGAGCAAAAACAACATACACTATTCTTTTGAGGAATATGGTGGTTTGTCTCCACCCACAGTTGATGTGATCATACTTTGGGCTGACCAAGAGGAATCCTAAGGTTGTGTGTCCAATGTTTCTAGACATACTTAGGATGAGTAATAATGCCATTTTCAATCCTCACGAAATGTTTAGTGTAGAAGGCCAACTTAGGACTAAGGGGTTGAGATGGCGCGATCCAAGTGATTTGAATATATTGCCGATAATCATTATCTTTGGTTTCTTGATTAATTACCCTCTTATTAGGAAGAAGGTGTGGAGAAGCTTTTAAAGAGTATTTGAATGGATGTAATTGATCTATGGAAATGCCCATTGACCGAAGAAGAGAAATAACTTCCAATTACCATCTACAATGACAAGCAAAAGAGCCCCAAGAGGTAATGCGTTTTGAGGAGCAAAGTGCCAAATTTTTCTCTCAACCTGAGGTGCAATCACTAATGGATCTAAGGCGAAGAAGCTGAAAACGAATTTTGAAGATGCTCTCAAGGCGAAGAGGATGAGCGTTGTAGACAACAGTTCTAAGCAAAACAGATCATAAGAATTGATTGATGATAATGTCCTACAATTTTGATTGTATATAACAATTTTGGGAATGTAATTTTGTTATATGATGAAGGTTTGATGTTGTAAAATCAGCCAATCAATGAATATGGCTTGATTACGTAGAAAATGCACTAGAAGACAAAACAACCATCATGTTGTTAAGAGGCTGATTAGTCAGACGTCTGGTTAGTTAGACGTCTAACAAGCTGTAATTAGACGTCTAAAGCAAGTAGTTAAGGGGAAAACAGTTGGAAAATTGGAGCAAGTAGTTGCAATAACTACTTTGCCCTCCTATATATACCCCCCATTCATTTTGTATGGATATCTGTATCTACTTGTTCATAATGCAAAAACTGTTGTGCGAAGTACTTGTTCTGCGTGTTATTTGGTGAAGATTTCAGACGTATTGCAGATTGTATTGCAGGATTATCTTGACGAGTGCGTTGCAGGAATGTTTTGACAGATCGTGTTGCAGGTTGTGATCATCATTGGAAGACGAGGCGTGTTATTTTCGTGATTGCAGGTGCTGAAGACTGGAGGACGAAGCTCTTAGATGTCTCGTCGTGCCGTTTGACCTGTCCATCATTCGACAAGTCTATTCGTATAGCCGACGAACCAAATGCCAAGACGTCTAGATCTTAGACCAGACGTCTGACCCCTAAGCTGTCTAGCCCTGCACCCTAGACGTCTAACTTCTAGAGCATGATGTCCGACCTGACGTCTAACCTAGCCGACTAACGTGTGGATTAAGCTGACCCTAGACGTCTGCCCTGAGTCTAGCCCTTGACGTCTAGTCCTTGCACTTAGACGTCCGATATTTCTGATGTTTAGACTCAGTATATTGTAGAGTGAATTGCATATTCTTAACTGTTAGTCCTTCCGGATCATTGTCATCATTCCCTCATCCCGGGAATGTACTCACTCCTATCTACAAGCGCCAAACTCAGCTTTACATCGAATAAATCATAGAAGCAAAATAGTCAAGGAATGTGAGCCAAAGTAACCCACCCTATACTTGCACCCCAAATCTCAAATCCATAAAGGACAGTTGGTTTGATGATGCAATCAAAGGGGTGCATCTTTGTAGTTATGTCTTGGAAGTGTTGCTAGAAGCATTGACGTTTCAAGACTAACAAAGATGCGTATCCCTTGCAAAGACATGACTATAAAGCTGGCTAAAGATTAAGGGAAGGACTTGTAAATTGAATCCCCAAGTAGGTATTAACTAGTGGTTATCTCAATGGATGCACCCTTATAGAAGAACTAAAACTTAAATAGGGTAATCTTTGATGTGTTAAAGATCATCACCTTAGACTTTGCCAAGATTGACTGTTAGTTGTTTTAAGTCACAAAAGTGAGCATCTCAAATGTCTTTGCAGGTCCTTGGGAGTTCGAGCAAAAAGAAGAACATCATCTGCAAAACACAACATAGTTATCAAGACATGATGTAGAAAGCATCCATTGTCAATATGTGTGTTTTGGCAAATATATTCTTCAAGCTCATCAATGTAGATCCAAAGAGTGAAGGAGAGAATTTGATGCCGTTGGAGAGCTTGATAATATTTGATGGAGAACATGAGACAAAGGAAAAGTGGGAAGAATGCGAGAGCTCTGCAAACCAAGAAAAGTTGCCCAAATGCCTGCTTTTAGAAAAGGATAGGTGTATGTCGTGATTGCTTAGGGATTAGAGGTTAGAGGAGCAATGCCTTTGATAGTGTATAAGAGGGGACTCCAGCATGGGAGCAACTTCTAGGGGAGTGGTGATTTTGGTGTTGTGTGAGAGGGGACTTTGGCACAAGAATGATTACTATAGTGCTATTGGTAAAGAAGGATCCAACATGTAGAAGCGTTTGAGGTTCAAGTGCTGTTGGACAAGCCCAACTATGGGTGCGAGGATCAGAGGGAGTGCAACCAATCCATTGTCGAGACAACACAAAGATGAATAATGGCTAGCTTTGCAATGAAATGAATGACACCAGAGCAGTTGAGATGGCACAAAGACACAAGAAATGTAGAGCCTTCAATGTAATATATTAGCATAAGAATAAATGTTAGACTGATGATTTACAACAGTGGAGGGTGGTGAATATAGACTCTCCAAGTGACAAGAGTAGGGGGCATGCAAAATTTCAGAAACTTATATGAACCCTTGCAAAATTTTATCCCAAGGGAAATCAGAAATCTATCATTAAATTTGGGATTCCAGTCCTAGTGCAACTGCATACATGCAATAGCTGCCTACAACAAGGAATTCATCAAACATATGGATGTAAGGAAACAGAGATAAGGGAGTCGGATTAGCATCAAAGGAATACTATGACGTTACTAACTATTATCATGGTGAAAATATGTAGAAATAAACTGTGCTTACATTTGATATTTTCCCATAGTAAAAAAGATAAAGACAAAGTAGTTGAGTCCGTGGCAGCGAGATGAACTTTTAAGTTTGTACCAACTGGTGAACTGCCATAACGGCTGGACATTTTCAGAGACATTTTTGATTTGTATACTAGCAGAATCTGTTTATATTTAGCTGTTATCTCCATTTTATCAGTGAAAAGCATATAATTATGTTACAGCAAAAAAATTAAAATTCTCCATTAGGCCAGATGGATTTATTATCAATAAAAGTATTGTATCTGGGAACATAATTATTGAGGCATATTATCAATAGAAGTGCATCTGAGAGAATACATGTTTTCTATGGTCTATAGATGTGTTATAGGAACTGGGTTGCTATAAGTACAATTAGACAACAGAAAAGGATTAAATAGACCAGGAGAAATTCTATGTAACCCAGAAAACAAATAAATTCAAAAGAATGCATGATATGTTTATATCTGACTGAACATGTAATAAATGGGTTGCACCCCTATTTGTACATTTTCGAAGAAAAGGTTAGTGCCAGAAAACATATCTTTTTGTCTGGTCAATCTGCCATTGTTTTCCATGGTTTTCTCCTGGAACCTGTGGTTTTTGTTTGATGCAGTTTATGACTTTGGCAACTTCTGGTCTCCAACACCCACAATGATATCATGATCATTTTTCTCCTGATGATGGATCAAGTAGTATGATCTAAACTGTTGATGCATTTCTTCTGCTTACACCGTTTTCTTTAGAAGAATATCATTCACAGTAATATTGTTAGCCTCTTCCCTCACCTTAGGTTATTTATTTCTTCTATTAAGAAACAAAAAGAATGCCTTACTGTAATGCGCTTTGAGTGACTGCCATCGACAATGCATGCCTTTACAGGGATTCCACTAAAAAGATATTCTTACTGAGTATATGATTTTTCTAGTGGGGTGTTAACGGCAGACTTCCCTTTTTGTATTTTGGGTCTTCATATTCTATTTTGAGTAGTTTTATATGTGCATCTTTTCTTTTAAAAATAAATTGTTTATTTTTTTTTCAATTGGTTATATTGGGATTGAAGCAGGCCCCATTCGTATTACATCATCATGGTATTACAACAGCTTGGATATTATCCATGTATCGCTTAGCAAGATTCGAACCTGGGTCTCCTCCTTGAATCTTAAGGAATCTAACCGGTTGAGCTATCGTCATTTGATGTTTTATATGTGCATGTTGCATTGACAGAGACTTCCTTTCATTATCAGGCATGTCCTTAATATTAACTACAGGGCTACAGTTCCTGTGTTCTTTAACCAATTCTAACTTCTGCTCACTCTGTACCATGATGTTTTAAAATTCTTGTATAATCTTCACCTTAATCCTAGGTTTTTTTTTAGCCATGTCCAATTTACAAAGAGAAAAAAATAATTTCCATCTAGAAGGGATGGGTTTGACATTGATTCCACGTTATATAGTTTGCAATATTAGCAAACAGGTTTCTTTTTCCACATAAGAAATTTATGACTTATGAGAAATAAACGTGCTAATGCCTCTTTTGATGTAGTTTTAGCTTTTCCTTTGCAGGAATGCATCTCTTGGATTGGGGCAATGCGCACATAATCAATGGAAAGCACTTGAGAAGGGTTTATGGAGTGGCATTGTGTCACCTTATGAGACAAGGTTTGTTGACATTAGGATGCCAAATGGAATATTTTGTTCTCTCACGATTTCGGTTGAAGAAGGTCAGTGCTGATTTGGGAAGGTATCTTTTTTTGAAGTCATTACCTAAAATATCAGTCAACTGCGGATTATGCTAATGATGTGGAAAATATTTTTACATGGTTTCAGAGTTTCAACCATATCGTTTGATTCTCTTGGGTTTAGCTCTCATCATTCTAGTCTTGGCACCCATTGTCAGTAAGTGGGTGCCATTTTACTACAGCAGTGCAATGGCATTTGGAATCATTGTCGTCATTTTAATCATCCTTTTTCAGGTGGTGCTTCCATCCCGTTTTTCTTGTGTGTTTATTTATATGCGGTCATTGTGCTTTGTTTAGGAGTCACTTGCAATATTTTTAGTCCGTGCTTGATTGTGGTACATATATATATAGATATTATGTGGGTTCAAGTAAATATGTAATGCGTGTAGATTTTGTAATGACATTTTCATTTTACAAGTGGGAAGTGTGTATTAGTATATGCTTCTTTGAGTGTGGGATACACCTAATTATGGTTTCAAGATTTTGTTCTATTGTTCTTTCTATATTATTTTGAGGTAAAATAGATTTCATTTGGATTTCAGCTTAACATATCACATTACAAAATGAACATGAGCTCGTTTTAATTTGGAGTTGGATCCAACTATGCCAGAGCACACAACCCAAAATCACAAAGGAAAGGAGAACCACAGTTTTTATTAGACAAGTAAACAAAGAACTAATAACAGAAATATAGAAGGCTAGAACTTGTTGGTTACGAATCTGCCATGAGGAAAGGATTTGTTGTTATTGCGCCCAGATTCGCCCACCAGATTGAAAGGCCGGAAGGAAGGAATGCCTTCCGTGCCAATCTCCGGAGAAGGCCGGCTTCCTGTGGGGTTTTGTTAAGATAAGAGTGCAGGGAAAGAGATAAAAATGCAGAAAGAGATAAAAGTGCAGAAAGGGATTCCAAATGTGATTGGAGTTGGGTGGGGAGAATAAGCAACACGACAACGAATCAATCACCACTACTAACAACATTCATCTACAAACATACATTGAAACTACAGCTATCAACGATCCCATGTATCCTCTATCTATGCATTCCAGGAATACCTGGCCACCAAATGCTGGAGTCCAGAGTTCAGTACAACAGCAAGCAATGACACAAGAAACATGAGGCAGAAATGACAAGGAGAGGCAGCATGCAAGATAAAAGACAGTAAGCAGAGCCAAATATATGTCTGTATTTGAGGCAAACGCACAGCTACAATTGTTCCCTAGCAATATATTCCCCTTCCACCACTTACAATCAAAACGTGGTGGGTATTTATAGCCCAAAATTCCCCCCGATTACATTCATGGGCACGAAGTCCCGCACAAGACAAAGAGCTGACACGAGCGGGCCGAGGAGCCGCCGATGCCGACTTCTGTCGGGCCGGACTGTCCTTGCAGCATGGTGTCCCTGAAGGCGGTACAGCTACGTGGCAGCGCGTTGGGTCAAGTCTTCGGTCAACAGGAATGCGGGTAGGTGCGGCAGATGGCACTTCACATCGGCTTAAATGGTGACAGATGGCGCCGGTAGTGTAGCCCATGCTTTGTCCTTGTGCGGTCAAGTCTTGGCTCGAATCCCGGAGATGGACACTTGTCTGGATGCTGATGCGTGACACGTGTCCCGCCTTGAAAGGCAGTTTATCCAACTTCGCCAGGAATTCGGGCGCTATCGGGTTGCGCAGGATGAAGACAGCGCAGTTGGAAGGCCTTCTTGCCTTAGCATTTTCTGAGTTGACTTTACCCAACTGCGCACCGGTCAAAGGGCGCACTCCGACTTCGCTGCGAAGTCGGGTGTCGCACCGGTGCTTGTCTTCTTTCGCTGTTCGGACTTCGCACTGGAAGAGGGGCGCACTCCGACTTCGCTGCGAAGTCGGATGTCGCCCCCAGCACTTAGCTGATTTTCTGACAGTGTTCCCCTAGTGCGCCCAGGAAGAAGGGCGCACCCCGACTTCGCTGCGAAGTCGGGTGTCGCCCTTGACACTTAGTCAAATTTTCAATTTCCTGTCCTGCTGCGCACTTCGGGTTCCCTATTGCGCTCCAACTGAGGGGCGCACTCCGACTTCGCTGCGAAGTCGGATGTCGCCCCAACACTTAGAAATTTTTCAAGGAACACCTGCTGGAGTTTTACTGGGGGAAGAAAGGGGGAAAGAAGGAGAGGGAATGAAACTGCGAGGAAGAGGAAGAAAGGGAGAGATGAAGAAAAGGGAAGATGAGGTGAAGGAAGGGAAAAGAGCAGGATACATGCAGAAACTAAAAACATGGCACCCCCGTGCAAAATGTGACAACATTCCCCGGCGGCTCGCGGGGTGTCGAGCTCGCCTCGACGCAATGAACCATGCCTTTATCCTTTGGGTGCAGAGGAACTTCCTTCCCCTGTCTTTTGCTGCTCTGGTCGCTTCCCTTGCGGCAACTGTTCTTCTTCAGATTCGCTTTCACCAGTTGCTTCCTCAGTCTCGCCTTCTGAATCTGAAGGCTCTCCACTTTCGGCCTCTAGCTTGCTTATGCGTTCGACCACAGCCTTAGCTTGATCCCAGACCGCGGCTTGGAAGGGAGAGGGGTCGCTGATTTCTCTGAGTACCGCATGAAATGCAGCGACCGCGTGCAGGTCAATGGTGTTATATCTTTTTCCCAACTCCCCAAGGGAAGAGTTGATTTTGCAGTACTTTGACACCATCTGGGTGACCTGCGCTTCTTGAACTGGCTCTGTCCAGCTGTCGATCTCAGCTGTATCCGTCTCGAAGGACAGCCAGTTCTTCTTTACCTGCTCAAGGGTGAGGAACTCACCATCTCTGATGTAGCTCGGGCACCCGTGCTCGGACAGAACGTGAAAGGGAGCCAGGAGAATGTTTCTTTCATGCTCTAAGGCGTCCAGCGCCTTCCTGGCTGTTCTGATCCTTTCTGTCCTCGCAAAATAAGTGTGCAAGGTTACCCTTGCATTTGCCCACTCTGAGGCGAATTGTGACATGGGGGTGATTCGGAGGCCATCGCGCTCTAGTTCTTCCAGTTTCATAGCCAGGTCTAGCCGTTGCTTTGCCTGGTGTTCGGCTTCCTCCACCACGGGCTTTCCCTGGGCAGATACCTCTTCGATCCTGGATACGAAATCCAGAACTGACAGGGATTTGACAAGGTTGGGCTTGCAACCTTGTAGCAGACTTGCGCGCATCTCCTTCGCCTTGCTCTTGGAAAAGGCCGTCGCTTGTGATGCTTTCTCTGCGAGGTGCGACTGCGCTTGTTTCAACGAATCTTGCAGTTGTGAAATCTGCTCTTGCGCTCGCTTTTCTTTCTTGCTCTGTCGTCCGCCGGGAGGCGGCCAGCTGAGCCTTAAGATCTTCAACTTCTTGTCGTGCTGACCCCAACTGCGCGGTAGCCCTAGCCAAGTCTTCTTCGAGCTGCCTTGTGGTATTCTCGTAGCTGGAACAGCGCTTCCCGGGTCTCGAGATGCTTGACAAGGAGGTCGTCTGTTTTACGACGAATACCGCGGATCTCGTATTCTTCGTTGATATCATCAAAGTTCTTCTCCTTCGTCTGAAGCTCATAGTCAGCCTCGGTCATGTCACGGAGAGGCTTTTTCACCTTAGGAATCAGCTTTTCTGTCGTAAGCACTCTCCGATCTAGGTCAAACTTTGTGCGCTTGACCGGGGCGGCTATCTCTTCGGCCCTTCTGCGCTTAACGCCTTGAAGAAAGGAGGCTGACCCTCCCACGGCTCTTACTGCCAGAGGCTGGTCCTCGGTGATACTCATGAGATCGAGGTCTTCCAGCTCCTGGGCATGTTGCGGCATCTTTCCTGCGAACAGTGAAGTAGGAGGGATACCAGAGGGAGTAGCAGCCTTTGAGGGCGACTGGGTCCTAGGAGTGACAGGAGTCTGCGTGGATGGCGCTGGTAGGGTTTCGAGCGTCTGGGGCGAAGGATGCGGAGATGAAGGAGCAGCTCCAGCACTAACTGCGGGTGAGGGCTCTAGGGTTTGGCTCAGGGATTGAAAAGCGTTGGGATCCTGAGCAAACTGGTCAAATGAGTGCAGGCCGCTAGACGGCGGGGTGGCTTGAGAAACAGGAGACACGGCTACGGCTTGCCCTGATGAAGTGGAAGCTGGGGTTTTTGCAGGGCCGACGCGGACTTGGGCGATAGGAACAGAAGACGTACCTGCGGGCTCCACCTGAGCCGATGCTGGGGGAATGGTTGCGGCCTGTTCGGGGCTGTCTAAAGAGACAACCTCTGGCGCTGCTGCTTGCGGCTGCTCCGCGGCGGTTGGCTGCACTGGCTCCTTAGGGCGTTTGGTCCTCTCGACCCTTTTCTTTTTCTTTTCTGCTGACGCTGAACCCGAAGGAAGCGGCAATAAAGGGGCGGCAGGCGCTGATGTCCCCACGGTAAACTTGTACCGGGGTCATGCGGGAAGAATGCCTGCCGCACTCGGGCTACTGGCTGGTAGCGCGGACGCCTTTTCCGCTGGAGGGACCAGGTCAGGAGTTGACCTTTCTGAGCTTTGCGCCGCTTCGGGCACTGCCTCGGGAGCTACGGTCTGCATCGGGCCCACTTGGCTGCTGGTCGGAGTCGCGCTGGAAGTCGCTGGAGTTGACAATGACTGAGAGGTGGCCCCTCTTTTATACCTTATTTTTGCGCCTTGAGGAACGCAATTGCCAAAGTCGAAGGGCTGCCACGTGTCGACATGTTCGTCATAAAGTGCCGAAAACTCATCATCAACGGCGAGGTTCCTCCGGCTTGACTTGTCGTGCTGCGTGCGACACCTCATCTTCCAACATTCAAGGATTTTGTCCTTATGCCGCTTGAGCGGCGCCACCTTAGCGAGGAACCTTTTGAAACCACCGACTCCATCCGATGGTCCGGGTTTCGCTCAGGATCGTAAGTGACCTCCTCACAAGAAAATTCATGCCATGGTGGCCATGATTGCATTAAGTGAATGCGCCAGTGGAGGTCCGCACCTGTCCTGTTTCTCCTTTCTTGCATGATTTCAGGTCTAGGACAGATGTGTGTGAACTTTCCCCGGACCCCGATTGGGTCGTACTTCCATCGCTGCGGCAGCATAATCAGGCCCATATCAATGAGCTCTTGTTCAAGATAAACGTGCTGCCCTATTTCGAAGACTTGAATATTGGCCCAGGTCATTGGATACTGAAATATGTGACCTTTCTTTTTCCCCGGCCCAATTCTTCTTCGACGTAGTCCATTTGCCGCGCCACCTCCATCCCGAACCGGTGGTCGATGCGAAGTAGGGCAGCAAACAGGGCTTTCCCTTGAACCCGTAGATTCGGACAATAATGCCCTGAGTTAGCCTGAAAGTATCCCCGAACTCATTGCTCCACAGATACTTCGTCATAGCCGCCGGTGGGCGAGTCGCGCCACGGTTGAACAATCCCATGGCTTGGCCCAGAAATTGGATGTTAAAATCGTAAAATGAGCCCTTCCGGTACAGGACCTCAGTCCACTCGTACACGGGGAGCGGCTCTCCTTGTTCATTCGCTTTCCTCAGGTTGGGGACGTTCATCCGGTAATGCATATGGTACAGGCATAGCCATGTGAGGAATGAGCAAAACCGGAAATCCGTTGACTGCTTCTGCTGCAGTCTCACCAGGCTCGCATGAATTGCGTAGGCCAACCAGTCCGCCCAGTCGTAGAAGATTGGGCGCTTCCCGCTTTTCTGCGCCGTAGAGTCGTAGAACTCTCCGTGCAGGATACACTCGGCCATTGCCAGCTGATACGGCCGTACCACTCTGTCTGAGTCGCAGCCGAGGACCCATGCCAGGATGATGTAGATATACTTGTTTTCAAAACGGTCCAGTGGTATGGGGCCAGTCGGCCACTGTCCAGCCTTTAGCGGAGTCTTCAGTTCTGAATCCAGGAAATCTCTCATCCGCTTGGTCTGAGAGAACCTGCCGGTCTGTTCTTCGATGTTTACCCTCCTGATAATTGCGTCTGGGCTGTACTGAAGCCCTGGGGCGAACGCTGGCTGGACGCTCTCTCGGAAAAGAGTGAACAACACCCTTCCTTTGTTATCGCATACCTGCCGCGCAGCTGGTTTGTAATATTCAGCAATCACCTCAACCAGCTCCGGGCACCAGTGGGTCGGAGGGCACAGGAACCAGCAAAGATTTGAATTATATGCGGCTCCGAGGTGGTGGGAAGGCGAAACCTTACCCACCCACTTTGCGATAGTTAGACGCAGCTTTGTGAGACTGATAGAGAACGCACCATCTTTGTACCCGGACAGACGATTGATTGGCGGCGGCGGAGTCTGGCCAGCTACGCGCCTCTTCGTTCTGGATTTTGCTTTCTTACCCTTCCGAGGCGCTGCGCTCTCATGGGCGCTAGAGTCTGGAGATTCCTCAGCTTCGTGCGGATCTTCGCTAGATTGCGCCTGTACGGGCGCTTTCCCTTTATCCATCCTTGTTGAGACAATCAGAGACAGGAGCAGCTTTCAGAGCTTGTCAGCTTTATTCTCTGCAGTCCGGGAGTCAGCTTCGAACGTTATGAATTTTCTGGCTGTGCCAGGGTCCTCTTGTAGACAGCAACTGCCAGCATTAATGGCGCGAGGGAGGAAGTTAGGGCCGTTTGCTTTGGGTTGGTGGAGGCGTTATGATCTTGGCGGCTGCGCATGGGCCCGTTTTTTGAAAAACGTTCCTATTAGTCGTTGGCCCAAGCGCGCCTTACCCTTTAAATGTATCTTCATGGGTAATTGCGCAATCATTTAAACTCTCAACTATGTGCGTAGCCGTCATCGCCGCCAATTGGGCACACTTTCCAAAAGACCTTGCAATTATTCACCCCACTTCCCATGTGTCGAACTTTGCACTTGGCCCATATTACAAATTTTGGCGCGATCCGACTTCGCCCGGAATTGGCGCACTTGAACTTCGTCGTGATCGGGCTGCGCCCAAGAGAGGGGCGAACTTCGGACTTCGCCCCAAAAATGGGCGCAATCCGAACTTCGCCCGGAAAATGGGCGCAACTTGGATTTACCGACGTATGTCAAGAGCATAGTGCGGATTGCGCTCGGGCGCAGTGCGAACGTTGGGGGCGCCGGACTTCGCCCGAAAAATGGGCGAAGTGCAAACTTAGGGGGCGCTTCTATATTTGAAGTCCGCCATCCGACTGCGCCCTTCGAGGAAGGCGCAGCCCGACTTCGTTGCGAAGTCGGGTGGGCTGCCGGACTTAGGCATTTCAGGCGTCTCAACTTTCTTTTAATTGCTCCCTTCCCTCTTCGCACTATTTGATGGGCGCTACCCGACTTCGCTGCGAAGTCGGGTTTTTGCCTCAGACTTGGGCTACTTAAACTATAAACAAAAAACTGAAATATTTACATGCTGAAAAACTGGAAATACAAGAAGGGAAATCTGTACAAGGAAGGACCCTTTCGGGCGCCTTCAGCGGTGGTACATCTTCAGGTGGAACCCGTTGACGGGAATGGGGAGAGGATGTCCCTCCATGTCCCGAAGCACATATGCGTTGAACTGATTAACCCGGCAATCTGATAGGGGCCCTCCCAGAGGGCATCAAACTTTCCGTGGTTGCCGGGTTTCGCCTTCAACGAGTCCCATTTCAGCACCAGGTCCCCGATTTTGAAAACTCGGGCAGTGGTGCCTTTTGCGAACCAGCCTTGTGTTGCTTCAGCGTGTTTCGTGAAGGCCTGGTACGCTTTTTCTCTGTCTTCCTCCAACTGCAGCAGTTGGCAAAGTCTGTCTTCCACCGGATCCCCGCTGCCTCTTTCTTCATCAAGCATCCAGAGAGCGGGTATTTCAATGTGCGTTGGCAAGACAGCTTCTTTGCCATACACGAGCGCATAAGGGGACGTTTTGATGGACTTTTTGAATGAAACTCTGTCCGCCCATAGCGCCCGATCCAGGAGCAGGTGCCAAGTCCTTTTGTTCTTCTCTACTGTCCTTCGAATGATCTTCAGCAGATTTTTATTGGTGGACTCGGCGAGACCGTTCCCCTGCGGGTAGTAGTTGGAAGACATCTTGTGATAGATGCCAAATTTGCTGGTGTACTCCGTGAGTACTGCGCTCGCGAACCCCGGACCATTGTCCGTCACTATTGATTCCCGGGACCCCGAAACGGGTAATCAGGCTTTCAAGGAACCTGATGACCGTCTCTTGGTCAGCATTCTTCGTGGGGATCGCCTCTGCCCACCGCGTGAAGTAGTCGGTGGCGGTTAAGATAAACTTGTGGCCCGCTGCAGAGTTCGGCGAAATCACCCCGATGAAATCCAGACCCCATTGCTGAAACGGAGTCTCGGCTTGGATCGGTTGAAGGGGCAGGGGTGCTTTTCTGTTTCTGCCAGCAAATCTCTGGCATTGATCACACTTGGTACAGACCGCATGAGCGTCTGTAAACAGAGTGGGCCAGTAGTACCCAACTCTGATTATTTTCAAGGCCGTAGGCCTTGCAGAATGATGACCTCCAGGCATCCCGGAGTGAAATTCTCCGAGGACCCTAGACTGGTCTGATTTTCTGACGCACCGCAACAGGATGCCGTCAATGTTTTTAAAGTAAAGCCCCTCGGGGCGAAGAGTGTACTTCAAAGCACCTAACCGAAACCTCCTTCTTTGTGAGGCGTTCATGTGGTCCGGACATCTTCCGGTGCAGAAGTATCTCACCAGTTCATCTGTCCAGTCGCACTCCTCGGGTAAGGAGTTGGCTAGGTTGATGCGTGTTGCTGGATCCTCCCACTCGCAGGCGGCTATCTCGGCTGCCGCGCTTCGGGCTAGCTCTTGGCACAAGGCTCGGCCTCTGATTAGCTTGGTTGGCCGCACTTCGATGTCGAACTCCTGGATTTTGGCAATCCATCCTGCTCTCTTGTGACCCGGTTCTCCTTGAATGATGAAGCTTCGAACGTCCAGGTGGATCACAAAGACAGTTATCTTGCTTTGGGAGACAAAGTGCCTGAACTTTCGGAGAGATTTCATGACAGCGTGAACCTGCCGCTCTATGAAGTTGTACTTTTCTTCGTGTGGCTGGATCACTTGGCTCAGGAACGCAATGGGGCGCTCCTCGCCATCATCTCCCTTTTGGGTCAGGACTGCGGCGTAACTCTCTGGTTCTCCCACCGCGTACAGGATGAAATCCTTGGAGTAGTCCGGGTTTATCAACACCGGTGCTTGTGCAATGCGAGCTTTGATCTCCTCGAAGGCTTGCCCCCTTTCTTCAGTCCATAAGAATTCTGTATTCTTTTTCAGCAACTCGGCCATGGGCTTGATTACCTGTGCGAAGTCCGGTATGAACTTCCGCACGAAGTTGATTTGGCCGAAGAAGGACTGCAGCCCTTTCTTGTCGATTGGGGCGGGCAAGCGGAGGAGGGCCTCTGCTCTGTCAAGGTCTATAGCTAGGCCTTTCTCTGAGATGACATGCCCCAACAATTTTCCTTCTTTCACCGCGAAGACAGACTTCTTCGGGTTTATGGAGATGCCGAATTCACGACACCTTTCGAATATTTGCCGCAAGTGGGGAACATGATCTTCTCGCTTGTGAGAGAAAACAGTCATGTCATCCAAGTAGATGACAATCACTTTGTTGAGCAGCTCTCGAAGGCCAGGTCCATGGCTCTTTGGAATGTGGCGCCAGCATTGGATAAGCCGAAAGGCATGCGCTGATAGGCGAACGTTCCCCATTTGGTGGTGAACGCCGTCTTGTGCTGGTCCTCATCCTTGACCCATATCTGGTTGTAGCCCGAAAAACCGTCTAAGAGGGAAAATCTCTGGGCTCCAGCAACTATATGGAGGATCTGATCAATTTGGGGCAGCGGATAATGGTCCTTGAGGGAGGCCTGATTCAGATTTCTAAAGTCCACACAGAGACGAATGTCTCCGTTCTTCTTCCTCACAGGAACCAAGTTCGCAACCCAGGATGAATGCTTGATGGGGTAGATGATCTTGGCCTCCAAAATCTTCAAGAGCTCGGCCTTCATCATGGCCTCGATTTTTGGATTGACGGCCCTCTGCTTTTGCCCGAATGGCTTGGCGCCATCTTCTAGCTCAATGGTATGCTGGATTATTTCTCTGTCATACCCCTTCAAGTCCTGGTAGCTCCAGGCTACTATGTCAGGGAACTCTTGACACAATGCTCTGATCTGCTCGAGTTCCTCTGAGGTGCAGTCTGTCCCGACCTTGATTGATTTACCAGGTTCCAGCTCCAGGTCGGCATACTGCTTCGGGTCTACTTTGATCCTGTGAGATATGGCTCGGTCATTTTGATCAAATAGACTTTCAAGAGTAATCAGTCCTTTTGGGACATGATTATTTTTTAACTGTATCAACCCCTCATATTGCTCGTCATCAGGGTCTCTACCTTCGATTGAACAGGCTTCATTTACCAAAAATGTGACGATCTCCTCGTCACAGCTAAACACCTGCCAATGGGTGTCCTTATCAGGCACAGAAGGCCTGTAAATAGTACGAACCGGCTTCGGCTTCTGGACAGTGTCATCAACCGGAACGTACCTGGCTCCAACAGACGCCAGAATGTCAGCATGCTTGTTTTTCTCTCGTGAAATAGCCTTGACATTCAACGAGTCAAAAGACTCCATCAGATCCCAGACCCGATTTCGGTACGCCTTGAGATAGTGCTTTTTGGAGGCGCACTTGTTCGTGACCTGGTGGCACACCAGTTCTGAATCTCCGTAGATCTGCAGATGTTTGATCCCTAGTCTCTCCGCCTTTCGCAAACCCAAGCACAGGGCTTCGTACTCCGCCGCATTGTTTGTACAGCTCCAAGCCAGCCTGTAGGTGTAATCCTTCTGGATCCCGGTTGGGGAAACCAAAAGTACTCCAGCACCGGCGCCATTTTTGCATCGTGCGCCGTCAAAGAAAAGCTTCCACAGCTTTTCAGGTGCTGGTCCTACTTCTCTTCTGGCCGACTTGTCGAGCCTTTCAGGCTGAACAATGGTGTAGCAGCCTTGCTCAGTTTCAATCACAGCGTTGAAGTCCCGCAAGGAGAATTCATCTTCTACTTGCAGCTGCTCGAGGGCTTGCTCTGTCATATCCACTGTCACCAGTTCTTCCTCTGTCAGCTGAACCATGCAATCCTCAGGCTCCTCTCCGGGTATCTTCTCTACTAAGTAGGTGGAAGGCTTCTCATTGAAAATCTTCAGTCTCCTTCCTTTAAAGGGCACTTCCATGTGCGAGTAGTCCAGAGATAAATACCCTCCCAACTTCGCCGTGAACTCCCTGGAGAGGCACATGCCGAAGTAGGGTTCCAAGTCAACGACCACAACCTCCTGGATGACCACGATGTCGAGAGCTTTGTGCAGCCGAATGGGGATGTCTTTTATGACACCGACTGTCTTGACAGGGGTGCCGTCTAGTTGCAGCACGCCTTGGCTGCTCCTTGTGTACTCCATCCCGATTTCATCGCAGACGGCTCTCGGCATTACGGTCGTAGAAGCACCAGAGTCCACCATGCAGTTGTGTACTATGTACCCTTGCATCCGTAATGACAGATAGAAGGGAGGTGGTCTGTTCTTCCCAGTGGCTGAGACTGTCAGGGGTTGCACCAGGACAGCGGGTTGTATCTGCTTGCCATTCTTCATGGTCTTCAGGGATTCTTGCAGCAGATCAACCTGGCCTGGGAGCTGAAGAGCATCGTACATGCTGATTCTTGCGGGAGTTCTCTTCAGCTCGTCTACTATGCTGTAGCCCGAAGTGCTCGCTCCTTCCGCTTCTTTCGCCGGCTCATACTTCGTCCGGTACTGTTGAGTGGCCTCAACTCTCTGTCTCTTGGTCAGAGACGGATATCTCAGCCTCTCCTGAGCTTGTTCTTTTGTTTCAGCTGGAGGCTGAGCAGCGGGAGCTTTAGCCGGAAGAGGTTTGGCTACAGGAGGCTTGACTGCGGGAGTCTTCGCCGGAGGAGCCTTGTCTTTGGCTGTGTAGGGCCACAGCCTCTTGTAGGGCGGTAGCTCCTCAGGTTGCGCCTTATCTCTTCTGGCGTACACCTTTAAAGGTTTGGCTGCAGCTTCGGCAGACTTCTTGTTTTCCTTGGCAGGAGGCGGCATCGGAACTTCATCTGAGACGGCGAAATTGCTTTCGTCGCCCAGGATCATGTAGAGCTCTTCGTCCTCAATGGCGCTGCCGGCCAAAGTCTGGAGGTAGTGTTGGTGCAATGTACAGTCATCCTCGTCATGCGGGTCGTTGCACGTGGTGCACCAGTTGACCTGGTCCGAAGTACCAGGTTCATCTTCAATGGCAGCATTCCTCGGAGGGGGCCGCCATTGCAAATGTTGCTCGGGGGGCCGATCCTTTGTCAACGCCGGAGGCGGATATGGCCTCCTTGGAGCCAGGTCCATCTGGGCCTCGCTTCTTTTCGTAACAGTCATGTCGTTAGACATGGTATGATAGCCGAGGCCGCAGCCCGTACCTCCCGAAGAATTTGATTCTGAATATCATGATCGGGAGGCGGCGGCAACTGAGCTGGGGGAGGCAATGCAGCCAATGGAGGAGGAGTTGAATATTGTGCATGCTGCGGAGGAGCAGGAAGTGCTGGAAAACGTGGAGGACGAGGAGGCGGATAATGAATCTGCGGCGGGCCGTAAGGGTTCACGACCGGCGCCGGGTTCCATTGCTGCTGGGGTTGCTGTCCTGAAGTGGACGGCTCCGAACCAGAAGCTGACGGATATTGTGATCGGGGAAAATCAGGGTAGATGGGCGGTTGTACTCTGTGTGGAAGCCTGCCGATGGAAATGATATCCATTTCAGCTTGCTGGGCAGCCTCGTACAGAGCAGGGAATGTGTTGATTCTGGCAACCTTCAGCAGCAGGCAAATGTCTGAGTTAAAGGATCTCAGGTAATAGTAGGCGGCCTGACCTGCTGACGGTCGGAGTTCGCGAGGTACCCGTTTCCAAGACCTCGCAAACCTGATGTTGAAGTCCGACACCTCCTCTTGGGGGTGTCTCTGAATACTTTGGAATTGATGCAACAAAGAAGAGGGGTCAGCAGACTCGTTGCATCCTTTCACGAGCCTGCCGGCTAACTGTCGCCACCCTGTGATGGATCCCTCTGGCAGTGATCTCCACCAGTAGAGAAGCTTTCCCCTAAGGGAAAGGGCCAGCAGACGGGTCTTCACACTTTCGTCAGTGATGGAGTGAAGCGCGGCCAGGGCAAGGATGTCCTGGATGTGTTCATACGCCGTCTTGCCATAGCCGTCGTACGTAGGGATAGACTTTAAGGCAGCAGGGGGCACAGCTTGCTGTCCGGCTAGGGCCAAGGGCCCCGTAGAGTCCACCGCTGGGAAAAGGTCATCATCATCTTGCTGAGCAGCCATGTCTGCTTCTGACCCGGTAGTGTACTCAGTATCGGAACTGTCCGAAGATGTGGATTCTTCTTCGGCCTCAACTTCTTCAATTTCAGCCTCGGCTTCTTCGATTTCAGCCTCGGCTTCTTCTCGGATTTCTTCTTCGCGAGCTTGATAATCAGCCAGCCTGACGCGCTCTCCTGGAGCGGCAATGTCGATTTCGTAAAGGTCAGACTGATCTCCCGGATTCCTTGCTCGCCACCTTCTTGTTTGCATGAAGGCGTTAGGACCGGTCTTTCGGACTCAGAATATTCAGATTTGCAGAGTCGCCAGGTGCTCTGATTTTGAACAGCAATGAAGCGAGCACTAGTACTTCGATTCTGTTTGGGGGTGGGAAACTACCATGTCCCACCGGGCGTGCCGCAGAAACCGTTGGTTACGAATCCGCCATGAGGAAAGGATTTGTTGTTATTGCGCCCAGCATTCGCCCACCAGATTGAAAGGCCGGAAGGAAGGAATGCCTTCCGTGCCAATCTCCGGAGAAGGCCGGCTTCCTGTGGGGTTTTGTTAAGATAAGAGTGCAGGGAAAGAGATAAAAATGCGGAAAGAGATAAAAGTGCAGAAAGGGATTCCAAATGTGATTGGAGTTGGGTGGGGAGAATAAGCAACACGACAACGAATCAATCACCACTACTAACAACATTCATCTACAAACATACATTGAAACTACAGCTATCAGCGATCCCATGTATCCTCTATCTATGCATTCCAGGAATACTCGGCCACCAAATGCCGGAGTCCAGAGTTCAAGACAACAAGCAAGCAATGACACAAGAAACATGAGGCAGTAAATGACAAGGAGAGGCAAGCATGCAAGATAAAAGACAGTAAGCAGAGCCAAGTATATGTCTGTATTTGAGGCAAACGCACAGCTACAATTGTTCCCTAGCAATATATTCCCCTTCCACCACTTACAATCAAAACGTGGTGGGTATTTATAGCCCAAAATTCCCCCGATTACATTCATGGGCACGAAGTCCCAGACAAGACAGTAGCTGACACGAGCGGCTGAGGAGCTGCTGATGCTGACTTCTGTCGGGCCGGACTGTCCTTGCAGCATGGTGTCCCTGAAGGCGGTACAACTACGTGGCAGCGCGTTGGGTCAAGTCTCCGGTCAACAGGAATGCGGGTAGGTGCGGCAGATGGCACTTCACATCGGCTTAAATGGTGACAGATGGCGCCGGTAGTGTAGCCCATGCTTTGTCCTTGTGCGGTCAAGTCTTGGCTCGAATCCCGGAGATGGACACTTGTCGGATGCTGATGCGTGACACGTGTCTGCCTTGAAAGGCAGTTTATCCAACTTCGCCAGGAATTCGGGCGCTATCGGGTTGCGCAGGATGAAAACAGCGCAGTTGGAAGGCCTTCTTGCCTTAGCATTTTCTGAGTTGACTTTATCCAACTGCGCACCGGTCAAAGGGCGCACTCCGACTTCGCTGCGAAGTCGGGTGTCGCACCGGTGCCTGTCTCCTTTCGCTGTTCGGACTTCGCACTGGAGGAGGGGCGCACTCCGACTTCGCTGCGAAGTCGGATGTCGCCCCCAGCACTTAGCTGATTTTCTGACAGTGTTCCCCTAGTGCGCCCAGGAAGAAGGGCGCACCCCGACTTCGCTGCGAAGTCGGGTGTCGCCCTTGACACTTAGTCAAATTTTCAATTTTTCCTGTCCTGCTGCGCACTTCGGGTTCCCTATTGCGCTCCAACTGAGGGGCGCACTCCGACTTCGCTGCGAAGTCGGGTGTCGCCCCAACACTTAGAAATTTTTCAAGGAACACCTGCTGAAGTTTTACTGGGGGAAGAAAGGGGGAAAGAAGGAGAGGGAATGAAACTGCGAGGAAGAGGAAGAAAGGGAGAGATGAAGAAAAGGGAAGATGAGGTGAAGGAAGGGAAAAGAGCAGCATACATGCAGAAACTAAAAACATGGCACCCCTGTGCAAAATGTGACAACATAACTGAAATCAAAATGCCTGCAGAAATTAGCAGCCTTTACAATATTGTTTGGTGTCCCTTTTCTCTGACCATTAGTCATCATGGATATAGTCTAATGTCCACTCTATAGACCTAATCTTATCTCTGTCCTCTGCAAGGATGTGATGGATCGCTGCCTGGGACGAGGATACAGTCCAATGTCCACTATATAGACGTAAACTTATCTCTGTCCTGTGCAAACATGCAATGGATCGCTGCTTGGGCTGCTTCTCGCCCCACGTTAGCATCCTGGATGTCAATCTCTTTGGGTAGAAGGCTGATGATGGTAATGACACTATCATCGTATGCTTATGTCCTTCACTTGTTAGTGCTTCTATCTCCTTCCTCAAGTGGCCACGTTTGTCTCTGATTACGTCCTTATAGTGGTTATTGCATCCTTGGCAACATGTATGAGTTTCAACGTGATTGTTACCCTCATCACCTTCCTAGAATCCAGCTGCATTCCTCCCACTGAATGTGTGCTGCAATTGACTGGCTGTGAGGAATGTCTCTCTCGTTTTTCTTCCCTCAACTCCTTCGTTCACAAACACGTGCGGAAAAAGAAATATCTTCTCGTTGCTTTCAGTTGAGGCTAAAAAATTTCTAATCTGTCTCGAAGACCAAAGCAGTTTTCCCATGTACTATGTGACTCGATAGATTCTGTCAATTACTCGACCGGAATAACCATGACATGCTTTGCCCCAAGGAAAATGTGGCCTTCAAATTTGATGATTTTCTGCTTAGCTGTTTCGGTTTGCGTTTGTGTGTATGGTTTGAAGTTCCTTTCTTTCTTTCTCCTCTTCTTCTCTTGTTGATTGATGCAAATGTGAAATGCAAAATGACAATGCACAATGGTGTAGTAACGTGGAGGATTCCTATTTTTTGTTTTTGGTTTTGTTTTTTAGAGGGAACCTCAAAACACTTTTGAGGACGTAGAAGTAGCAGTAAGGAGGTGGATGAATGGGAGAGGAGAAAGTAACAATTATAGGCATCTGCCAAACGATTCGAACAGTTCCTTGGGAAGTCAGTGGTCCAGAAGGGTAACCTGATGACCCAAGGTGGGCATACGAAAGAGACTACTCTAGCAGTCTAGGTGGGCAGTTAGGACCCCCAGGCTGTTTAACCATGGGGGGAGGCCATTTGGCCTCTTCCCCGACAGTCGAGCAATCTATTTCAGACGACCTTTAGGCTGTCTAGCTAGCAGGGTCGGCTGTTTGGGCAACCCGTTGGCCATCCCATAGAGACAGTAGGTCCCTAGAGGGCCCTTGCGTTGTTATGACCAAAGGTCGGGCCTTCTGGGCTTTTCGAAGTCCGTTCAGGGAGGCTGCCTGAAGTACAAACTGCCCTTGGGCCATCATAGGTAATAGTTCGACTGCAAAAATGCAGGGGTCGTCGGCAGTTAGGTGCACCTGGAGGAAAGCAATGTCGAGCTGCCCGAGGAAATGGATGACAATCTGCTAGAGGACAAAATTGATAATGGGAACAAAATTGAACCTAGGAGGTCGTCAAGACAAGGTAACCGACAAAGAAGGCTATTGGGACAGAGAGGTAGGTTGTCTAGCCACTTGAGCCGTCTAGATCAAGGACGTGCCATGCCAAAAGGGCGACCATGTAGGCAGTCTGGTAAAACCAACCATCCGGACCTGCGTAGGAGGCCGTTTGGGCCCTTGGGCCACCCAGACAAACAAGGGGAGAGGCCATTTGAATAGTTAGGCGGGCCGTTTGGGCTGAAAATAGAGGAAAGTTTAGACACAGGCGAGCACCCTTTTCCACTGTTCGCCATGCACAAGGTGTAAGAATCCAAGTAAACAGAAAGAGACAAAAAGAACATGCAGAGCGGTTAGTGACATACAAATCAATTATGGAAGGTGAAGTGGCAATTAAGGGGGAGTTGTCGCATGTAGGCCAAGTGTCCCCTTACCTCTTTCATCTTATAAATAGGTGCCAAGAGCTTGCATTTGCTCACTTAAACGCTCAGAGTCAAAGGGAAGGAGTAAGGAGTAGCACAAGGGGAATGCCCCTAGTACCAAGTTTTGCAAGGCGTATGACACAGCTTCAAACGAATCCTAAGTGAAGAGATGAACCAACCCCTAGAGTAGAATTGTGGGCAAAAGAAGGGGAAGGAGCATTCAGCCGCAAAGGAGGAAGATGCATTGGAGAAATCGAACAAGGGCATATTCTGGGAAGGGTTTTGTTGAAAATCCCTTCCTATTGTGTGCAAATTTTGTATTCTCTATGCAGGGGGAAAATATTCAGTAGCAACAAGGTAGGGCTAGAAGCAAAAGGAAGAAGAAGAAATCCGAAAACCTTGCACAAATGGAGGGAGAGACTAGATGAACCTAGGAGAAAGCCATACAACTGCTGTGCAAAAAAATTCTTACAATTGTACGGGCCATGGTCGTTTCGAAGTGCAGAAAGCGGTGGTGTTTGGATGTACGAACTGTCTGGAGCAATGTCTTATGGACAAGACGAAAAACAAAGGTTGTTTCAAGACAAGCCATTTGATGAAGAGAAGACTGCAAAATCTAGGCCATATGGAGGTAGACCGTCTAGAGGTAGGCCGTCAAAAGGTTGTTTGACAAAAGGGAGGCCGTCCAGAGTCAGGTCGTCCTGGACTAGGATGTCCAAGATCAAGCCATCAGGATTGCAGATATATGAAGTTGGGTTGTCCAAGACCGAGCTGTTTAGAGTTTAGTCATCTAGAGTCAAACCATTTGGGTATTTGGAAGGAAAGGCACATAGATCAAGAAAGGGAGCGACAGAGTGCGAGCGTGCCACGTGGAGTTACAAATTAGAGCCAAGTCAGTCAAAACAATTGGGGTAATTGGGAGCAATTGCTGCTAGAGAAGCTAAAAATCCGAAACCGAGGAAGCAGATTGCAAAGGGAATGTAGCAATGACCAAGGATTGCTAAGCGGATAAAGTGATTGGTGTTGACGATGCATCCTCCAAGATTTGTACTAGAAGTAGTGTTGTGGAAAGGACCCTGTTCTCGTGGAGGAGGTGGTGTTGGTATTGTGAGGAGTCACAAGGAGCACATACGTAGGAGAGAGCGGGAAGCGTGCAAGATGGATGCCTAATGGGGGAGAACACGACGACATGGAGGATGCCAATATAGATTGAGGTCTAGAACCAGAATGTTGGAAGGCCGACAAGGAAGAAGAACGGAGCTAGTAGAAACTTCATCACAACAAAGAAACAAAGGGAAGCAGCGAATGCAAATTCCCTTGGAGGAAATTACCTGGACAACACCTGCAAGTAAGTTTTGCAGGACGTGGTGGTTGGAGAATCCACAAGACCACCAGCTAAAGATAGCTTTTCGGAGCTTGAGTTCAATACATTTTGCAGGTTCCTGGTTTCGATAGTCTTCTTCAGGACATGCTTGATGGAAATGCTGCAAACATATGATGCAGAAAAGAAGCAGAGTATGGTGTTGCTGGGTGACAAGGAGGTGCAGGTTTCATTCTCCCCAAAGAGTTTTTGAAGTGTTTGGATTACCTGCTGCGAATAACAACAAACCGATGAAAATGGAGGAAGTGGAGCGCTATCATTTGAAGAATTTTGCTGACAAGGTCACCAACCTCAATCCGGTACAAGTCGGGAAATTGACCAAGCATGGGAGTCATAGACTGAAGATGCAACGCCTAAAATCAGATGAGTTGCTGTGTGTAATGATTGTCATCATGTCCAGGTTATCCAATGAACAAAGAGCCTTAGATATGCCCATATATGGAAGAAATTATGGATGTAGAAAAGTAAGATTGGGCAACTTTTCTGTCAGACCGCATACATAATTTTTTGTTGCGGTACACAAAGGAGTTTTCAACGGCGTTCCATGCCATTGCATTACTTTTGGATGTGACAACGTATGAGAAGGTTTAGTTCCTTGGATTGAATCTTCCTCAAATGATACCAAAAGGATTGCCCACTATTTTACATTGGCTGCATGTAGCCCCACTGACAAAGATTGGACCAATGGGAAAAGTAGCAACAGGGAAGAAGAAGACGACAACAAATAAGAGAAATGCAGTGAAAGTCTTGGCATTGGAGTAGTCTGATGACCGCGCTTCAAATTTTGCCCATCTGCAAACATTAGCCCCTTTCATGTGGGTGATTTGATAGGGGATGAAGCACAAGGATATAAACTTTGCATGTTGGTCTGGGCTTTGACCTGTCTTCATCCTGTTTCAAAACTAAGTCACCTTCCTTAAAATCAAGGCGTGTAGCCCTTTTGTCAAATCACCTTTTCACCGTGACTTGATGGTCGACAAATTTCTCAAACGTCTTTTCTCTCTCTTCTTCAAGCAATAGCAGCTCATTTAGTCTGGTCTTAATGGGTGTTATGTCCGTGTACTCTAGCTCAAACTGTTGTGACAACAACAAGGACGAGAGTTCAAAGTTAATTGGCAATATGACTTCTTTCTTCAACACGAGTTTATATGGCGAGTGGCTGGTAGAAGCTTTTGGGTCGCCCTATCGTCCCATAAGGTCTTTTCTAGTTGAGTGTGCTAGTTTCTCTATGAATTTGCTATAGTCCTCTTTAAGACTTTGACCAAGTTCTTATTGGTGGATTTTGCGAGACCGTTTCCTTGTGGATAATAGTTTGAAGAGATCTTCAACACAAAACCATAATTAATGGCAAATTGTATCAACTTGCTCCTAATGAAAAGCGATGCCTTATTAGTGATACCAACTAGAGGAACCCCATATCAAGCAATGATATCTTCTAGCAACTACATCATTGTTGCTTGATTGGCCTCCTTCACTTGGATTGCTTCTACCCACATAGTGAAATAATTAGTTATAGTTATGATCCATCCACATAAGGCATTGGAAAGAGGATTGATCTTTGTTACGAATGTAGACAACAGTTCTAAGCAAGACAAATCTTAAAGAACTGGCTGATGACAATGTCCATCAATTTTGATTGTAAATAGCAAGGTTCCACGAGCCTGGGGGACGGGGGACGGGTTTCGGGGGACGGCAGGGGACGGCAGGCCGATTTTAGGGGACGGCTCGGGGACGGCTGGGGGGACGGCTGGTATAATACTATGAAAATTGAAATTTTTTAGAAATTTAGAATAATCTACACATTCAGAATTCTACACACAACAAAAATGATATTAGGATATTCATATTGATATTAGTTACTAAGTGCAGCCATTTAATTGTTTCAACAAATATAACTTGAAGGTTCAGCCAAGGATATCAAGTGCAATCTGCCAATCTCTAACAGTTAACCAAATTAGTTGCTATTGCTCAAGTAATGAATGCCACATTATTCAGCTTTTACACATCATTTTCAACAATGTACTAAAGAACATAAAGAACAGATTAAAGCAAAAGTTACAGTATTCTATGAAGATTAAAGCAAAAGTTACAGTATTCTAATATTACAGTATTCTAAAATAAGCGGATTTGTCATTGAAGTCAATGTCCTAAAGCAAAAGTTACAATTTTCTCATTGAAGTCAATGTCCTAAACTCAATGGGATTTGTCTCTTTGTAAGAATAAGACAAGTTGATGCCAAGCATTCCTCATCTGTATTTTCTCAATGGAAGTGTATGCAAAGCAAACAATTTAGGCCACTTTGCAGCAAATCAATAACCATTTATAGCAACAAAGGAACACACGTAAAAGCAAAACAGTGAACATGAATCTAATTGGATGCTATCTGTTTTACAAAATCTTCATTCTTGAACATTAGATAAATCAGCAATAGAAGCATTTTGGACCAGGGTCTTTTCCCCACCAAATAAAGTGCCATTCCAGTAAGAGTTATCATGCCACTTTTACTAGCCAACAGCTTCATCATGTTTTTACCTTACATGATTTTCTGAATTATGAACCTGAATTAAGACATGCAAAGCCATGATCTAAAAATGTTTTCAAAAATGCAGTCAAGAGGCACGCTGTTCTGAGTCCTGTAAAACTTGCTTGTTTCACTTTTTAACATCCTACAATTTAACTATTTTTTTCCTTGTCAGCTTCCTTCTCAAAAGATTTTGATTAACCTTGTTTAAAGGGATTTTGTAAATTTATGCTTATTAATTTTGTATTCTTGGTTTTTCTTTGGAACACTATTTCCAGCTCTCTCCAGACTGTTGTTACACAATGTAGTATTTGAGTCCAAATACCTGCTTTGATCATCTGCGGACATTAAGAAACTTCCTTTCTTTCTAAGTAATTTTCACTAGTATGAGTAGGGTCTCTCTTTGTTACTCTTTATGTTATTCAGTGATCTCCGCTTATTATATCAACAATCTTTATCCCTCACTTGTAATTTTAGAATACTGTAACTTTTGCTTTAATCTTCATAGAACAGATTGGCTGAGGACTTGCTTTAGAATACTGTAATTTTAGAATACTGTAATTTTGCTTTAATCTTCATTTGTGGAAAGTCA
Organism: Wollemia nobilis; assembly: GCA_028583015.1. Lineage (NCBI taxonomy): Eukaryota > Viridiplantae > Streptophyta > Pinopsida > Araucariales > Araucariaceae > Wollemia > Wollemia nobilis. Next base: position 167,996 of record JAQPPZ010001711.1, on the reverse strand, counting down.
TCATTTTCAACAATGTACTAAAGAACAGATTGAAGAACACAAATGTCTTACAATGTACTAAAGAACAGATTAAATTTTCATTTTTAATTTTTTTTTTAGTTTTTCTTTTGGCTGAGGACGCCCAGCCATGGGGGACGGCTGGCCGTCCCCAGGGACGCCCCAAAATAGGGGACGTCCCGGGGACGGGAGGCCATAGGCCTCAGCCGTCCCCCAAAAAGGGGGATGGGGGAAACGTCCCCAATGCCGTCCCCCCGTGCTGGGGGATGGGTGGAAACGTCCCTAATGCTGTCCCCCCGTGCTGGGGGACGCGGGAAACGGGGGGATGTGTCCCCTAGGAGAGGGACTCGTCCCCGTGGAACACTTGTAAATAGCAATTTTGGAATGTTATGTTGCTTTTGTAAAATCAGCCAATCAATGGAAAAGGCTTGATTACGTAGATAAGCACTAGAGGACAAAAACAACCGTCATTTGTGTTAAAGGGCTGATTAGGCAGACGTCTAGGATTAGACGTCTAGTTAAGTTAAGACGTCTAACAAACTGTATTAGGCGTCTAAGCAAATTGGTTAAGGGGACGGTTGGACGGTTGGAGCAAAGTAGTTGCACTAACTACTTTGCCATCCTATTTATACCCCCCATTCATTTTTGTATCTATCTGTATCTATTTGCTGATAATGCCAAAGCTCTTGTGCGAATTACTTGTTCTGCGTGTGGTGTTGTTGTGAAGTTTCCATGCAAGTTGCAGGTTGTGTTGCAGGACTGCATTGACGAGTTGTGTTGCAGGGTCAAGTTGACGGATTGTCTTGCAGGTTGCACTCAGCGTCGAGGACGAGAACGGGTTCTGTGTGTTTGCAGGTGTTAAAGATTGAAGCAGATGAGACTCAGACGTCTAAGCCTTGCCGTCTGACCTACCCGTCAGACGACTAGCTTATCCGTCTAGCCGACGAGACAAGCAGTCAGACGTCTATGACTAGCACCTAGACGTCTAACCATCCAGCCGACGAGTCCTGAACCTTAGACGTCTATCCCGTGCCATCTGACGTCTAGTCCCTTAGACGTCTAACCTAGTATCTTAGACGTCTAGCCATTGACCACTGACGTCTGATCATCCAGACGTCTAGCCCGGAACCTGACGTCTGACCTGAGTACTCCTAGACATCTAACCAAGACGTCCACCTTAGACGTCTACTCCAGCATCCTGACGTCTACTCCAACATCCTGACGTCTAGCCTCTAGATGTGTTCCGTAGACGTCTATCCTGTGCACTTGACGTCTGATTCCTCTGACGTCTAGACCTGGTCTAGTAAGAGACACATTGCCCATGATCTATTGCTAACCCATCCTGATTATCATCATCCCCTCACCCCGGGAATGTACTCACCCCTGTCTACATTTGGCGCCGTTGCCTAAATTGAACTCAGAGTCAAGAGACGCAAGTGATAGGAGCAAGAGGTGAATGACTGATTTCAGGTTGCAAAGAAGGAATCAAATACCGGTAAGAAGAAGTGCACGACTGGCGAACTTAAGAACACACGAGGCAACAGAAGTCTCTCACCCGAAAGTGGAGAGAGTCTGGAACCCTGAAGACGAAGATAATCCAAGTATTGAAACATTGTTGGTGACTGCAGAAAACGAGGAAGAGCAAATAGCCGAGGAAGCGCCCATCATTGAAAACTGGACGGTAACACCAGAACCAGCGAGAGAGAGTTGGCCAGAGGATACTGAAGGAGGGAACCTTGTATCAGGGCAACTACGCGAGGGTTCGTGGGGAGGAAGACCGGAGCCACGTTTGGTGTATTCGCGGAGGAGGTCACGAAGTAGAGACCAATTGGAGTTGGGCAGAAGGCTATTTGGGTATAATTTTGCACCATCAACAACAGATAGACAACCAAATCGAACTCCACAACCACCAACACCAGGAAGTCCAACCAACAGAACAAATACGATGGCAAATCCCGCCAATAGAACAGTACAACAGAAATGCCCACCTTTTTCAGGTGAAGGAAAGGAGGACCCATCACGACATGTGGGAACTTGCATTACCATTTGGGGAGCAAATGGGGTCACACAAGACACACAATGGCTGCAATTATTCCCAGCCACATTGCGAGGCATGGCAATAGACTGGTACTTGAAAAGACAGAGTACACAAGCATTTACACAATGGGATGATCTGAAGACTGCATTTATAGAAGAATTCCGACCACTGAGAGATGACACCGATATCATCACAGAAATTTGTGTCACCAAGCAAAAACCAGACGAGGATGTCAAGAATTACAATAGAAGATTAAAACAATTGACAGACAAAATGGAGATGACACCTGCCGATGGCATGGTGAAGCGGTGGTTTTTGGATGGGCTACTACCAAAATTCAAGAAGAAGATGAAGGCAGTACCATCCTCAACGTACGCAGAAGCACTGGAGAAGGCAAAGAACTTTGAAAGTGAAGGCAAACAAACAACCGCAGGTATCGGAGGATACCTAAAGCATAATGAAGATTCAGACAGTGATGCGGAAGATAAAGTTCAGAGCACAATCCACTCTTTTCGGAGAGAATTTGACAAAATTCTAAAGGAAGCGAAAGGAGAAGGCCGCAAGGATCGGAAAGAGATTTGGTGCTCAAACTGCAAGACAGAAGGACATTCAAATGTCAACTGTCCAAAGAACGCATACTGTAACATATGCGAGATAGCCGGACATCCTGTAGCCGACTGTCCATTCAATCTAAAAAGCAAGAGGCATCAGACATTGGCTATACAACAGGAGGAGCAGCCGAATACGTCAAGGAATGGACAAGGAGCCACTAGTGGAGGATATAGGAATAGTCGTCGAGGAGGAAGACAAGGAGGACAGAGTCGACTACAATACGACTCTGATGGTCGGCCGATTATTCAATGTCGGAATTGTCAGGAATGGGGCCATTTTGCGAAGAATTGTTCTAAACCCTAGAATGCAAGTAATAACGGTGGTAATAATGCCACTCAAATGTGTAAATGGTGTGGTCCAGGAAACCACAAAGAAGCCAATTGTCCGAACAAGGCAAGTACCAGTGGAACCCAGAATATCAACCTCATTGGCATTGGAGAAGTGACGGAGGTAGAAAATGAAGTCTTGGCTGTAACAAGAGCACAGACCAAGAAGATAGAACAATACCCAAATCCTGCCAAGGAGAAAGAGCGATGGCAGGAAGCCCAAGAGTTAATCAAAATAGAACTAGCAAAGGAGAAGCAGGACCAACTAGTTCTGGAGAAAGTATTGAAAAGACCGGAGATCAGTAAGAAGGCATCAGTAGAAGGCTTGGTAACCGAGGTACTAAATACGAAGGTGGAAGTGAAAGTCGCAAACCTGTTTAGTATAGTACCTGAGTTATATGCTACAATCGGAGAAGTCATCAAGAAGAAGGATGAAACTCGACAGGTAGCAACTATCAAGCAAGGACAATTCATCGATCCGACAATCCTGATGATTGAAGCCGGGAGGAGGCCAGCTATAGTCCAGATGGAGGTTTTGGACCATAGACTGAATCAGGTGATTGTGGATGGAGGATCAAGTGTGAATGTGATGCTAGAGAAGACATGGCGGATTATTGGGCAACCCGCCTTACGATCTCCAAATTTCAAACTATATGGCGTTGATCAATATGGCATTGAAACAATAGGCGTCTTGATGAATCAAAAAGTACGCATAGCAGAACAGGATTTCATCCTGGATTTTGTTGTCATTGCTATGCAGAAACCCGCATACGATGCATTGCTAGGACGAGGATGGTTGAGAACTGCGAAAGTCAACCATAATTGGGAGAAAGAACGTCTATCCTTCAAGCAGGGACAACACAAGTATATAATCAATCTGAAGAATCAGACAGTGAGTCAAGACATAGCAACTTCAGATGATTCGGAATCCTCTTCATCGGATGGTGAGACAGGGTATGAACCAGATGAGGAAGGAGTGTTGCACCTCGAAGACTGCACGGAAGATGAGTATGACCAGGACAAAGGTCTACTACATTGGCAGTTGGAAGACTATGAGATATTCTCTCCCCAATGTTTTTGCATTGATGCGGAAAAGGAGATTCAAAAGGATGAGATACAAGAACCTGAAAAGGAAACTAGCAATAAAAGACAGACAACAACAGAGAAGGATAAGGAAAGGGAGAAGTGGACATTTCCCAAGAATTTTGCAGAATATACGATGGGGGACGCAGTTATTGAAGATAAACCGGCCCATCCCATCGATGTATTGAAGGCAGCAAACGATCCTGAATCCATCAAATATGAAGGTCCTAAAATGATTCAGGTCAACTTGGGAGAAAATGGCGAAGAAAAGATGATCAAATGTGGAGACGATTGGGATCCAGTCCTGAAAGCAACAACATTCAAGATTTTTCTGGACTATAAGGATGTTTTTGCTTGGACATACAAAGACTTGAAGGGAGTTCCACCGGAACTCTGTGTACACAAGATTCCTCTGATTGAAGGTGCGCAACCTGTAAGAAGGCGACCTTACAGAATGAATCCCAAATACGCAGCGAGGGTGAATGCTGAAATTGAGAAGATGTTGGATGCAGGCATTATCTTCAAGGTTACGACAAGTGAGTGGGTGTCACCGATCGTGATTACCCTAAAGAGAGAAGTAGATAAAATCCGAATCTGTGTGGATTTTAGAAGTTTAAATGCCGTAACCATAAAGGATCCCTTCCCGATCCCCTTCACAGACTCCATACTAGAAGAAGTAGCCGGCCATGAGATATATTAATTTCTGGATGGATTCTCAAGCTACAACCAGATCAGCATAGCGGAGGAAGATAAGCTGAAGACCACCTTTGTTGTGGAAAATGGGATATACGCTTATAACCGCATGCCATTTGGATTGTGCAACGCACCAACTACTTTCCAAAGGATCATCTTATACATTTTTGACAAGATGTCCACGGGGAATTTCAAAGCCTTCCTGGATGACTGGTCATTGTATGGCAGGACACAGGAGCATTTAAAGGCCTTAGAAGAATGCATGGGATTGTGCAGGAAAGCACGGATATCATTGAACCCAAATAAATGCGTCTTATTGGTGCCATACGGGAAGCTGTTGGGGCATATAGTATGCCAAGAGGGTTTGAAACCCGACCCGGATAAGATACGGGTAATATTGCTAATGGAGGAGCCACATGATGTGAGCTCGGTCAAAACCTTTTTAGGGACAATCGGATATTACAGAAGGTTTATCCGAAACTATGCACTGACATCTCATCCACTAGACGCGCTTACGCGTAAGGGTGTTCCATTCAAATGGACAGAGGAGCACCAGGGAGCTTTTGAGGGATTGAAAGGGCACTTGGTGAAAGCACCTATCCTGGTTTACCCAGACTGGGAGAAGGAATTCCACGTGCATGTCGATGCCTCAAACTTTGCCATTGGATGTGCATTGGCACAGGAAGGCCAATTCGGGCTAGATCAGCCCATATACTTTGCAAGTCGGCTACTGTCACGAGCCGAGAAAAATTACAGCACAACAGAGCGAGAAGCACTGGGAATGGTGTATGCAGTGCAGAAATATAGGCACTATTTATTAGCTAACCCATTTGCTTTCTATGTGGATCATCAGGCCCTGTTGTACTTGATCAATAAACCAACAATCTACGGACGAGTGAGTCGATGGCTCGTCACCCTGCAGGAGTTCGTGTTTAGAGTGGTAGTAAGACCAGGGAAGAAACACGTAATAGCGGACCAATTGTCAAGGATTCGCTCCGGAGAACCTGCAGAGGGAGGAATACCAGACGAATTCCCCGATGCCCAGTTGTTTATGATTAATGCAATACCAGGATGGTACAAGCATATAGGGGAATACCTGTCGACAGGAGAGCTGCCAAAGGAGCTGACGGCAGCCGAGCAGAGAAAGGTGATTACGAAATCAGCACCCTTCACCTTGATTGCAGGATTGCTTTACAAGATGGGGGAGGACCACATATTGCGAAGATGTATAATGGAGGATGAAGTACAGCAGACCCTGAAGGAGACACATGAGGGATTGGCAGGAGGACACATGGGACCGGATGCGACAGCCAGGAAAGTGTTGTTGGCAGGCCTATGGTGGCCCACCCTCTTTCACGATGCGAAGAATTTTGTTGCAGCATGTGATACGTGTCAAAGAACAGGGAAGCCATTGAAAAGAGACTTCATGCCACTACATCCATCACAGCCTCAGGAACTCTTTGAGAGATGGGGGTTGGATTTTGTAGGTCCTTTAAAAACAAGCCGAAGAAGGAAATGCCGATATATCGTAGTTGCCACGGAGTACCTCACAAAATGGGTAGAAGCAAGAGCTTTACCGGACAACTCGACAAAAAGTACGGCTCGCTTTTTGTACGAACAAGTGATTACAAGGTTCGGAATACCTCTACAACTGACAAGTGACAGAGGAGGCCATTTTGTGAATGCAATTATTCAGAACTTGATGAAAGAATTCAGGATTTTTCATTCCTTGTCGAGTCCGTATTATCCCAGAGCAAATGGGCAAGCGGAAGCGACAAATAAAATCCTGGTTTCAATCATGTACAAGACATGCGGAGTAGAAGGAGCCGACTGGGAGGAACGGTTACCAGCAGTATTATGGGCATACAGAACCACCTTCAAGCCCACCACGAACCACACACCCTTTCAACTGATGTACGGATAGGAGGCAGTAGTACCAGTTGAATTCCTTGTGCCAAGTTTAAGGGTGGCAGTCGACAATCGGCTGAATGACGAAGAAAGCATTCAAGAGCGACTGACAACATTGGTACAGTTGGATGAAAAGAGGGTAATGGCACAATGGGCAACGGAGATCGCACAGAAAAGAAGGAAATTTTGGCATGATAAGCATCTCCGGAAGATGGATCTCAAAGCTGGTGAACTAGTTCTCAAATACAATGGTAAGAGAGAACTCAAGCCAGGGAAATTGAAAACCCTATGGCTTGGACCCTTCCAGGTGGAGGAAGTACTCGAGAACGGGGCAGTGAAACTAAGAAAACTGGATGGAACACTATGCCCCGAGGTAATCAATGGTTCCAAGTTGAAAGTATATAAGCCACATGCTCAGGTAAATATGATCAACTTGGAGCAATCAGGAACTTCCGAAACAAGGACAGGAGAAGTAAATCCAGGAATACAATCCCCTGAAAATGACGAGCAGAGTAGTGTTGTTCGAGAGGAGGAAACTCATAACCTGGATTGGTTATTTGGGACTGAAGGAGGACCAACAATTGAACGAAGGGAGTTAGAACCTCGACAAGGAGAGCAACGAAGGTTGCAACTACACGTTCAATTTCCAAATGACAATGAGGAAGACCGACCCCGGGCTCTGACGGAGGTCGCTCTACAAGAAGTTCCGGAAGAAGAAGAAGAAGAAGAACATGAAGGAGAGGGAGCCAGAATTCTGCAACGAATGCGGTTGGAGACACAAAGGTTGCAAGAAGAATATGAAACCTTGAGGCAATATAATAACCAACTGCGAGAACAGGTGATTCAGGAGTTGGACACGACAATGCAACGAATGAATGAACGACATGAAGCACGCCAAGCGGAATGGGCTGAGCTAGAACAAGGAGAACTAAGAGGAAGTGCAACGGGTAACTCTTCGGAAAGTAGTCTATTCTCCTTAGCAGAAGAAGAGCAGAGATATTGAAACAGTAAGTCAAGTTGGAAACAGAAGGGGAAAAGAAATAGCAAGAGATGCACACTCAAGAAGTTCTTCATCAGCCACATTAAAAATCGTGCTTAATTCGGAAGAGTCCTCAAGCTCGGATTCAGCACCAGTTGCGAACCATCAAGAGATAAGGGAATCACCAGAAAGACCTAGGGTATGGGAAGCAGGACAGAGTTCGACTACCAATCACCGAATGAGCAGAGAGGAAATGGCAGCAATCATATGGAGGGATGTTCGGACAGTACCAGAAGAACCAAAAACTGGAGGGTGGTTGGACAAATCAAGCAGTGATGAGAACCAACCATCCAATCCCGACATACCTCAAGCAAGCCCTAGGAGAAGACCACTGAATCAGGGTAGTGATCAGCAACAAAGGGTTCGATTCGAGGAGGAAGTTCAGGTAATAGGTAATGAAGATTCCTCAGAAGAAGAGATTCCGAGAGGGAATAATTTCGAGCCAAGTACGGACGAAGCATTAGGACTGTCAGTACCTCGTCGATATAGAACCCCCTATGAGAGAGCTATGCAGCGCCCAAACCAGCGTGAAGCAGCAGCCATGTATCGGTTGGCCACAGTAGACCTGAGGCGGCATAGGAGAGAAGTCAGAAGACTGGAACAAAGGGTTCATGAAACCTCCAACTGGCCTATGACCCCAGCAGGGGATGGGAACGATTCGAGTACAGATTCAGCTTTCTCGGATCAATACCAATTGGCCTTAACTCAATGCGCACCTCAACGACGCTTTGAGGAAGCTAGATGGCGACGGAGGATAATAAGAGCTGACAGAAGACTGCGAATCCTACACCAACTGACACCTGAAAATCAGAGACAAGCAGAATGGAGCTCTCAAGCAGAACTTGTAGAAGAAGGCCGTAACATAGGTATTTTGCGGGATCCTGGTGGTTCGTCAGAACCATTAGGTGACCAAGACATACCCGACCAAGGGAGGAGTGTGGTTAACCTCCATCCCGGTAACCGGAGGGGAAGAAATTCACCTCTGGGTACCTCTAGGTCGACTAGTCCACTGGCTGAGCCGCAAGGCCCACCTGTGGATGTAGTCTCAGTTAACCCATCACTACGTGCTCTGGAGGAAGGACCAATAGGTCCGCCTCAGCGAGCTCGTAGGAACCGAAGACGTCATCAGGAACGATTGAGGGACCGACCGAATCTCGGCCAACTGGGAGTGAGGCAGCCCAACACTAGGGAGATTCGATCGGAAAGAGGTCGAGGACGCGGTAACCAAGTCCGTGGGAGAAGAGGAACTTGGGATAGAAATCTTAATCTAGAACAAAGGGATCAAGAAAGGGCGGTTGCAGGGAATGACAGAGGCCGAGGAAGAGGCCCAAGAGCAAGACGACCCCACCAGAATAGGGGGAAGAAGACAACAACCCAATCACAATGAACTTGATCAACAGGCACACGAAGGGGAGAGGTTCCACTATTTAGATGACTGGATAATCATCCGGCGAATTGATGGAAGTACAGAACGGATTCCATGGGAGGCAGAGCCTGCCCGTCTAGAGGATGATGATACACGTCCAAATCTGGCCAGTAGACACTTGGAGGACGTAGTTGAACACCTGGATCACAATAATGATAGTCCAGAAGAGGGAGAAATCCGCTTGGTAGAGGAATGGATGGAACAAACACGTCTGGCAACTGAAAGAAATCAACAAGCTGTTAATAATGGAAGACGATGAACAGATAACTACCAGACTTGTGAGCCAGGAACACGACATCAGCCAGAAGAAGCAGAACGGCCAGATTGGCGTATTGTGCCGAGAAACACCATAAGACGTCAGCAGCAGTCACGACCAGAAACTCCCCAAAGACGAAATAATCGTCGAAGACGTCAGCCGACAGAGAGAACAGAAACTGGTGACGACGATGACTTTAGTAGTTTTGGAGGAAGTAGCCGTCATCAGGATAATAGAACGTCGGATGCATGGGAGATACGTATTGGCTTGGCCATGCGTTTTACCCGCCGACGTTGAGAAAAAGCGCAAGGCGAAAAGAAGTTTTGAAAAATAATAAAAATAAAATAAAAAGTAGAAAAAGACAAAAAGAAAGAAAAAGACAAAAAGCAAATAAGACAAAAAGGAAAAGACGAAATAAAACCCTAGACGTCTTACCTGACGATGTGGCGCGCATGCAAGGAAGCGGTTGCTAGGTGGCGGTTGCAAAACGGTTTTAGGGGCGGCCAAGCAACTATAAAAGGAGAAGGCTTGAGGAGCATTATGCATTGTGCTTTCATTGTGCAGGAGACGAAGAGACGGGAAAGGAGAACGGTTCGAAGCGCACCAAGTTTTTTTGGACCAGACGAAGGAAAGACGCCATACGTCGTGGAACGACCTGGCTATCACCCACTTCGTGAAGGAGAATTAATCATTCTGTGCAAGTGCAAGGGCGAATCTCCAACCCAATCGACGACACGGATTAGGGCATTTGAGACGGCGTCTAGGAAGAACGCACAGACGTCAGATAAGAAACGACGATCAGAAGACGTCTAGGAGAAAGATTTCAGATGTCTGACGATTGGTGAAGAGCTGACGTCTGAGGGTTCGTAGACGTCTAGCCGGAGGAGCTGACGTTTGACGGCAGGTAGACGGATTGGTCGACGTCTAGTAGGAGGAGCCGACATCTGCAACAGGTTGACGTCTAGCTAGACAAGGCGGATGGGATGACGTCTTGGAAGAGATACCTGACGTCCAAGAGTATTGGGCGAAGTTGAAGCTGAGGAACAGAGGGGAACTGGTAAAGCAAAATGGGACATCAGAAATCTGGCAAGACTCCATTCCGGTCAGAACCCGAACCTGAGTCGGTGGTAGCTAAAAGACTGCGACATCAACAGGAGCATGAGATGCGCGGACAGATTGAAAGTCCAGAGAAAGGACAGGTTCGGAGTCGAAGAGAGGCAGCTGAGATTGCCACTCGCAAAAATAGGGAAGTCCACCACAGTAGCAAAGCACCAATCCCAGTTGACGAAATTACCTGGATATGCCCGACAGGTGATTATTGCCGTCAATGGTGGGCAAAGGCGCCAGCCGATAACCCAACACGAGCAAAGATCAAAGGCAGCAGGAGTACACTTCATTCTACAAGCCCCTAACTTTGAGGAGTTTTTCAAAGAATACCTGCTACAGATGCTGGAAACATATGATGAAGGGAAGAACATCAGCCGAGTGCAAGTGGGGAATTACACATTGGTGGTTGATTTCTCTCCTACAACATTTCAGCGCACATTTGGACTTCCACGAAAGGGTAAGCCAGTGGTGAATGAAAGAGTGGATCCCAAGAAAACACCAGAATTAATCATGAGCGTCACTAAAAGGAAGAGGTGGATGCTATGTTAAGTATTCATGGTGGAAGAGGGATCAAACAGACACAGTTGAGGAATAGCGGATTGGAAGTCATAATGAATGTCATCATGGCCAGATTGTCAGGAGAACAACGTAGTTCAGATCTCCCTATTTGGCTAATTCCGTACTTGCAAGGGATGGAGCAGGGAATAGCCTATGATTGGGCAACACACTTGTCGCTTCGTATTCAGACTTTTCTGATGCGAACAACGAAGAACTTCTCTATGGCATTTCATGCCATTGGGTTGCTCTTGGATGCAGCCACTAGAGCAGGAGTGCAGATCCCGGACTTTGATCCTCCGAGAAAGCTACCAGACTTAGCACCATCTATCTGTCGGTGGATGGATGCTCAACCAGTGAAGAAGCTGACACCAGTCAAGAAGGCTCGAGTAAAGCAGATATCGCATAAGCCGCGCCAAGAGAAACTGGTGGCCGCTTTAGAAGGGGAGGATACCACAGTAGTACAAGTCAGGGAAGAGAAGTTACAAAAACAGAAGGTTGCCCAATCACCAGAAGAGCCCAAACGGAAGAAAAAGAAAGGGCGATTTGATGAACCACCCCCAGCTTTCTCCCAGGAAGCACTGCAGAAAATAGCCCAGAATTTGGAGGCAGCTCGTGCTCGGGAGCAGCAGCAGCCAATACAAAGGGAGGAAGTGGATTTTGCCATACCCTCAGTTCTTCATGAGCAGACAACCGGAACCAGCTCGACTGCACAAATTGGACCCGCTGATTATCTGGCAGAGGCTGAATTTTGGGCCCGCACAGGTTCACCCGAACCAATTGGGGAATCTTTGGCGAGACCAACCACACTAGCGGACACCTTGAGCACATTTTCACTGGAGGAAATGTTTGCTGCAGCAGTAGTTCAGGAATCAGCCGACACAGGTAATCCGGGAGTAAGTACTAATCCTGGGGTAGAGGAGGGCCTACCACCCCCGGATATGGGACATTTGGCACCCGAGGCGGAAAAGCCCATTATCACAGAGGAGATAGAGGTGTCAAAGGAAATGGAGATCCCCACAGGTGAAGGGGAACAACCCCCACAAATAACAGATCCTCAACAGTTGGAGGAGCAGGAAGGCCAAAACAGCCAGGTTCCAGTACAGCCTGGAGTAGCCACAGGGAAGGCGGATAAGCCAACTGTTGATCGATCAGATAAAGGGAAGGAAGCAACACAAGAGGAGAAACAAAAGGACACATGGTCCAAAGATTTTCTTGTACAGGTGCCCAACTTCATGGATCCATCAGATTCCATGGATCAACAAGCAGTAAATTGTTTTGCAAAATTGGGAGGCATCATGGACAGTTTACGCTTGCAGTTTGAAATTGCATGTATGGGCCAATGGAAGAAGTGGCAAGGCATGATAGAGGATGAATTGGATCGATTGGTCAAGTGGGCGGCACAAGGTCCTTGGCGTAAAGACATTTCCAGCATATACATGGCTCAACCTTGGTCACTGCCCACTACCCATTTGAAGACTATGGAGGGCATTGAGCAGTTGCCTGAAAAGACACCAAGCCTCTATCTGGAGACAACGCAGGTGTACGTCTGCGGCCACAGTATTAATCCTCCTCAGCATCCTGTGGAGCAAGGCTCACAAGTGGAGTTAGTGCCCGAATTACTGCCAATCTATACACAACTGAATTTCCTTGCACATTTGTTGAGTTGGCTAGGAGAAGGGATTAAGTGTTTGCACTCAGCAAAGCAGGCAGTTGAGAGTGAATTACAAGCTGCCTATGAAGCCTTGGAGGGAAAGGATCGCCTCTTAGAGCAAGGAATGGCAAGGATGGATGAAGTCAAACAGGAGATTCAGGGACTGACGCAGAATTTACAGAACCTGACCACCCAACTGGAGGAAAAGGATCAGCAAATTTCCCAGTTGGAAGCTGACGTCTCACAGCTCAAAAGTGCAAAGGAACTGTTAATCAAACAAACAGAGGCATTTGCAGCTAACCGGAGTCAACAGGAGCGTGCTTGGAAACAGGAAAAGGAAAGTTGGCAAAAAGAACAGGCAGCCTTAAGGGAAGAACTGCGACTGGCACAACAGCAGTTAGCACAAAAAGCTACACCTGCTCCTTCAGTGTCAGAACAACGCATGAAAGAAATTTTCCTGCGAAGGGAGGCGGAACTGTTATCCAGTCTCAGGCAAACCGAAGATCGTGCTAATGCCTTGGGAGTGGAATGGGCCAAATATTTCAATTATTCCAAGAGGCTCAAAGAGGAACGTGAGAGCATGCAGGCTCAACTCCAGGAGTACGAGAAAGTATTTCAAGCTGACGACAACAAATAAGAGAAAGGCAGTAAAAGTCTTGGCATTGGAGTAGTCTGATGACTGCGTTTCTAATTTTGCAATCTGCAAACATTAGCCCCTTTCATGTGGGTGATTTGATAGGGGATGAAGCACAAGGATATAAACTTTGCATGTTGGGCCGGGCTTGGACCTGTCTTCATCCTGTTTCAAAACTAAGTCACCTTCCTTAAAATCAAGGCGTGTAGCCCTTTTGTCAAATCACCTTTTCACCGCGACTTGATGGTCGACAAATTTCTCAAACGCCTTTTCTCTTTCTTGAACACAATTTATATGGCAAGTGGCTGGTAGAAGCTTTTGGGGTCACCCTATTATCCTGTAAGGCCTTTTCTAGTTGAGTGTGCTAGTTTCTCTATGAATTTGCTATAGTCCTCTTTAAGACTTTGACCAAGTTCTTATTGGTGGATTTTGCGAGACCGTTTCCTTGTGGATAATAGTTTGAAGAGATCTTCAACACAAAACCATATTTAACGGCAAATTGTATCAACTTGCTCCTAGTGAAAAGCGACGCCTTATTAGTGATCACAACTACATGAACCCCATATCAAGCAATGATATCTTCTAGCAACTACATCATTGTTGCTTGATTGGCCTCTTTCACTTGGATTGCTTCTACCCACATAGTGAAATAATTAGTTATAGTTATGATCCATCCACATAAGGCATTGGAAAGAGGATTGATCTTTCTTACGAATGTAGATAGCAGTTCTAAGCAAGACAAATCTTAAAGAACTGGCTGATGACAATGTCCATCAATTTTGATTGTAAATAGCAATTTTGGAATGTTATGTTGCTTTTGTAAAATCAGCCAATCAATGAAAGAGGCTTGATTACGTAGATAAGCACTAGAGGACAAAAACAACAGTCAATTGTGTTAAAGGGCTGATTAGGCATACGTCTAGGATTAGATGTCTAGTTAAGTTAAGACGTCTAACAGACTGTATTTAGGCGTCTAAGCAAATTGGTTAAGGGGACGGTTGGACGGTTGAGCAAAGTAGTTGCACTAACTACTTTGCCATCCTATTTATACCCCCCATTCATTTTTGTATCTATCTGTATCTATTTGCTGATAATGCCAAAGCTCTTGTGCGAATTACTTGTTCTGCGTGTGGTGTTGTTGTGAAGTTTCCATGCAAGTTATAGGTTGTGTTGCAGGACTGAATTGACGAGTTGTGTTGTAGGTCGAGTTGATGGATTGTCTTGCAGGTTGCACTCAGCGTTGAGGACGAGAACGGGTTCTGTGTGTTTGCAGGTGTTAAAGATCGAAGAAAATGAGACTCAGACGTCTAAGCCTTGCCGTTTGACTTAACCGTCAGACGACTAGCTTATCCGTCTAGCCGATGAGACAAGCAGTCAGACATCTATGACTAGCACCTAGATGTCTAACCATCCAGCCGACGAGTCCTGAACCTTAGACGTCTATCTGGTGCCAACCGTCAGACGACTAGCTTATCCGTCTAGCCGACGAGACAAGCAGTCAGACATCTATGACTAGCACCTAGATGTCTAACCATCCAGCCGACGAGTCTTGAACCTTAGACGTCTATCTTGTGCCAATTGACGTCTAACCCAGTATCTTAGACGTCTAGCCAATGACCATTGACGTTTGATCATCCAGACGTCTAGCCGGAACCTGACGTCTGACCTGAGTATTCCTAGACATCTAACCAAGACGTCCACCTTAGACGTATACTCTAGCATCTTGACGTCTAGCCTCTAGACGTGTTCCTGTTGGAACAAAATCTGCCTTCGGTTAATAGTGTTGCGCCTTAGACTTTGCCAACATTGAATAGACAGATCTTGCTTGAGATCATCTGTCTAGTCTCCAGAGAAGGCTGGTTCCTTTGAGTTTTTTAGAGAAAAGGGGAACAAGAGATAAGGGAAATATAGCCTAAGCTAGAAACTTTTCTCATGGTACAGATTGGACAACAACAAACATTGATGATGCAGATTACTACTTTCAAAGTTTTCTTTATATCTTCTTTATAGAAAACATGAATTCTTGAGTGTGACTTTTAGATGTTCGTCTAAAAGCATGTAAATATCTTTTAATGTTCAACTCTAGAAACAAGATTTATACGTGCACAGTCCAGATTTCAGAACAGATACATTATAAAACTTAGAGTGAATAAAAGTTAAAACACCAGATACATACACTTGCACACAGAAGTTTCGGAAGCCAGAGGAAGAAATCTTTTATTGCTTGTAATCCAATACATGTACATCAAGCTTGTAAACGTCCAAGAGCCGACCTTTTTTCATGGTCGACTCACTCCTATTTATACCCTAAAAAGAGTATCTTCTACTACGTACATTTAATTTCTTCAATCAATTACAAGTAATTGTCTGTAGTTTCTAATAATATACAAAGGATTTCCCATAGATTGGATAGATTTCCTTTTGGCTAATTTTAGATGAGCCTGTTATTCTGCAATCATCCAGCGGACCTGCCAGGTTATAATCAATAGACCATTCTTCAAAAATCAGCACTTGATGTCAGTGCATGTCCCCAGTTGCCAAAAATATACTCTATTCCTTTACAGCTGGCATGTCACGAAATCGTGACATTCTTTCCTTGCTTTGCTCTTTTGCCGCCTCCCAGCGCGAAAATGAGACATGTCGCGAAATCGCGACATTCTCTTCCTTCCTTTGCTCTTCTTTGCCTCCTCGTGGAAAATGAGACATGTCGCGAAATCGCGACATTCTTTCCTTGCTTTGCTCTTCTGCCGCTTCCAGCCGCGAAAATGAGACATGTCACGAAATCGCGACATTCTTCTCTTGCTTTGCTCTTTTGCCGCTTCCAGCCGCGAAAATGAGACATGTCACGAAATCGCGACATTCTTTCCTTGCTTTGCTCTTCTGCCGCTTCCAATCGCGAAAATGAGACATGTCATGAAATCGTGACATTCTTCTCTTGCTTTGCTTTTCTGCCGCTTCACGTGAAAATGAGACATGTCATGAAATCGTGACATTCGTCTCCTTGCTTTGCTCTTCTGCCGCTTCCACCAAAATGAGACATGTCATGAAATCGCGACATTCTCTCTTCTTTGCTCTTTGCCGCTTCGTGAAAATGAGACATGTCACGAAATCGTGACATTCTTCTCTTGCTTTGCTCTTCTGCTCTTCGACACGAAAATGCGACATGTCACGAAATCGTGACATTCTTTCCTCCTTGCTCTTTTTTTTCCTTCAGCCACGAAAATGCAACATGTCACGATAATCGCGACATTCTTTCCTCCTTGACTCTTTTTTCTTTTCCCAAAATGCAACATGTCACGATATCGTGACACTTTTTCCTCTTGCTCTTTCTCTGGTTTCTAAAATGCAACATGTCGCGATATCGTGACACTTTTCCTCCTTGCTCTTTCTCTTCCTTTAGCCGCGAAAATGCAACATGTCGCGATATCGCGACACTTTTCCTCCTTGCTCTTTCTCTTTGCTTTGACCGCGAAAATGCAACATGTCGCGATATCGTGACACTTTTCCTCCTTGCTCTTTCTCTTCCTTTGACGTGAAAATGCAACATGTCGCGATATCACGACACTTTTCCTCTTTGCTCTTTCTCTTCCTTTGACCGCGAAAATGCAACATGTCGCGATATCGCGACACTTTTCCTCCTTGCTCTTTCTCTTCGCTTTGCCGCGAAAATGCAACATGTCACGATATCGCGACACTTTTTCCTCTTGCTCTTTCTCTTTGCTTTTGACCGCGAAAATGCAACATGTCGCGATATCGCGACACTTTTTCCTCCTTGCTCTCTCTCTCTGCTCTTGGCCGCGAAAATGCAACATGTCGCGATATCGCGACACTTTTCCTCCTTGCTCTTTTTTTGCTCTTAGCCACGAAAATGCAACATGTCACGATATCGTGACACTTTTCCTCCTTGCTCCCTTTTTTTGCTCTTAGCCGTGAAAATGCAACATGTCGCGATATCGCGACACTTTTGCCTCCTTGCGGTATTTTGCTTTTTCTTTGATCTTTAGCATATGGGCCACTTCGGTCTTCTTGGAAAATATGCAAAAAGGTGCATCAACTATTTTTCTGTAGTTAGTCACTTTTTGACTAACATTCTTGGCGCCTTCCGGGGAATTTTTTGCTTGCAAAAATTTTGAACCAGGCCTTTATCCATTGGGAAACGGAGTCAACAACGCAGTTGTAAAAAAGAATCTTTAGAGAAAGACAAAGAAAATAGGAAAATGCACTTAGATAAAAAGTGAACATTACCTCGTCAAAACTCCCTCTATACCTTAGTATCTCTATTCAAAAAAAAATGTCGACTTCTGATTGGCTGCGACTAAAATTTTTTGTTAAGGCCGAAAAAATGGTAATATTTACAAATATTGTCTGAATATACTTATATTATACTGTACATATAATTCCTTTTCTATTTTCTCAACAGAAATATAACTTTAGGTGAAATGCATTCACCGTGATAGGAAGAACCAATCCATCTTGATCTTTCAACTCAAAAGCATTGAACTGTTTCTCTGAAACAATTTCAAATGGTCCCTCCCAGAAAGCATCGAATTTATCATGGTTACCTGGCTTAGCTTTCTTTACATTCCATTTCAAAACCAAGTCTCCCACTCTAAATTTTTTGGCAGTTGTCTTTTTGTTGAACCATCCTTCAGTATCTGCCATATGCTTCTGATTGTGATTGTATGATTGCTCTCTTTGTTCTTCTAACTGTAAGAGTTGCATTGCTCCTGCAACTGTGTGTAGAATTTGGTCAATCTGAGGTAGCGAGTAATGATCTTTGAGTGATGCTCTGTTCAGATTTTTGAAATCTACACACAATCTGATATCTCCATTTTTCTTCCTGACTGGTACCAAGTTTGCCACCCAGGTGGAGTGTTTAACAGGGTATACTATTTTAGCTTGAAGGATTTTTAGCAGTTCTTGTTTCATCAAAGATTCTATCTTCGGATTCACTGGTCTTTGCTTTTGCCTAAAAGGCTTAGCTCCTTCTTCTGATTCTATGGTATGTTGAATAACATCTTTATTGTACACTTTTAGATCACTATACACCCAAGCTATGATGTCGGGGAATTTTTTACACAATTCTCCGATCTGGTTCACTTCCTCTTCCGTACAACTGATTCCAACCTTAATCATTTTGCCTGGCTCCAACTCTACATCTTTGTATCTTCGTTTATCGACCTTGATTTTTTGGCCAACTGCTCTATCATTGTTATCAAACAGGCTTTCAAGGGTGATGAGACCCTTAGGAATATGATTGTTTTTTAACTGAATAATGTCCTCTTCCTCTTCATCCTGTAGATCCCGGTTGGTTGAGCAATTCATTTCATGGATTAAGAAATCTAGTATCTGTTCATCATTTTCAAAAACTTGCCAAAAAATATTTTTATCAGGCACTGAAGGCCTGTATATAAGTCTAACAGTTTTAGACTTCTAAATAACATTACTTACAGGACAAAAATTAGCTCCCACTGAAGCTAACAAATCTGCATGGGTATTCTGTTCTCTAGGGATAAACTTTATATTTAGGGCCTCAAAGGCCTCTAAGAGATCCCACACTTTGTTCCTGTAAGCCTTCAAATAATGTTGTTTACTTATACATTTTTTGGTGACTTGATTCACAATAAGTTCTGAATCTCCATAGATGAGTAACTGTTTGATTCCCAATTTCTCAGCCCTTCTTAACCCTAAGCACAGGGCCTCATATTCTGCTACGTTATTGGAGCAACTCCAAGTCAACCTGTAAGAGAAAACCTTTTCCTCTCCGGTGGGAGAAATCAAAACTATTCCGACACCAGCTCCATTCTTGCACCTAGCCCCATCAAAGAAAAGCTTCCACAATTGATTCACAGAACCATCCTTTTCTAGGGAGGGTATCAATTTTCATTTTGGTTTCTCAATAGAATAGTTTCCTATTTCTGTTTCTATCATGGCATTAAAATTTTGTAGAGAAAACTCGTCCTCAGCTTGGAGCTCTTCTAATGTTTCTTCCATTAGATCTTCTTCTATTGTTTCTTCAGTCATCATATTTACACGGTCAGTTTCACCAATATTTTCTACATGAAACGTAGATGTTTTCTCATTAAAAATCTTGACCCTTCTACCTTTGAAAGGTATCTCCAAATGAGAATAATCTAAGGATAAGTATCCTCCCATATTTGCTGTGAACTCTCTGGATAGACACATACCAAAATAGGGCTCCAAGTCTACGACTACTACCTCTTGTATGACTGTCATCTGAGGCATTTTATGCAGCCGTATGGGAATATCCTTTATCACTCCTACAGTTTTTCTTGGAGTACCATCTAACCGTAGGACGCTCGCATTGCTCCTAGTGTACTCCATTCCCATAATATCACATACTTCTTTGGGTATCACAGTGGTAGCAGCGCCTGAATCTATCATGCGGTTGTGGACAACCCATCCTTCCATTTGAAGGGACAAATAAAAGGGTGGTGGCCTGTTCTTACCAGTGGCGAGACGTCAAGTTCGTTAGAACCATTTTTGAAGATGATGCAGTCCCACCTCCATTTTCCACTGTTCTTAGGGATTCCTATAGGAGATCGATTTGACCTGGGATTTGAAGAGCATCATACATACTTGCCTTAGAAGGAGTCTTTTTCATTTCCTCTACTATATTGAATGTAGGTGAATCAACTATTCTTTCTCTTTCTTTGGCAAAAGTTTCATATTTATTTTTGTATCCCTGGGTAGCTTCGAGTTCTTTGCCTTTTTGTCAGCGAGGGGAATCTCAACCTTTCCCTAGTCTGTTCTTGGGTTTCATTTTCCCCCGAGGAATAAATTCTTTGTGTGTTTCTTGCCCTTGAATTTTGGCTGGAAACTGATATTTTCTTTCCTGGGGGAGACTTCCCTTAGGAGTTTCTTTGGGAACTTCCTTGGGAGCAGGGGAAACATTTAATGGCTGAAGCTCTTTAGGGTCTACTTGCAGTGGTTTCTTACCTGATCTTGTCAAAACTGAAACCTGTTCTACTGTAGGCATCATGAAGTTGTGGTCCTTCTCTCTAATTATATTTACATGGCCTTTCATTCTTTCTTTACTCTTTTCAACTGCTATACTTTGTACATAATGTTGGTGTATCATACACGAACTTTCCCCATGTGGATCGTTACATGTAGTACACCAAAAGTTAGAATCAGTGGGAGGCTCTTCGGCCTCCACTGTCTCATTTGTATATACCGTGCTCGGTCTCTCTTGTCCCCTATTGCTTGTCGAAGCACCTTCCTTTTGTATCTATGGAAATCTTCTTGCTTGGATATTCCGTTCAGCCTCTCTCTTTTTCATGGATGCCATTTCATTTGACAATGTCTTCATTGTATCAATTATGGTCGTGTATTGATCATTGGGGGGAGTTGATGCAAGGGGTGTGGTTGGTAATGCAAGGAATGTAGGAGGTGTAGCTATATATGGGAGGGCATGCGTTGATGGGAGTACAGGCAGTTTAGAAATTGATGCTTGGGAAAGCTCTGGTAAAATTGGCAATAGACTTTTTGATGGATATCTTTTTGTAGCGATGAGATCAGCTTCGCCCTTTGTTGCCTCTACATAGATCCCAGGAAAAGTGGTTACACGGGATTGCCTTATTATCATACTGAGATCTGAATCAAAAGCCCTTAAATAATAGCATATAGCTTGTTCTTCCATGGGCTTTAGGCCTTGCGGTACTCTATCACGAGTTCCGGTAAATCTGATGTTGAAATCTTGGATTTCTTCTTGTGGATGCCTCTCAATGACAGTGAATTGATTCAGCAATGTGAAAGGATCCGCATGTATATTAAATTCATCGACCAGACGACCGGCCAGATCTGCCCAAGAAGTAATGGATCCAGCGGGAAGCGCTCTGTACCAATAGAGCATCTTTCCTTTCAAAGATATAATCAACAATCTGACCATTACATCTTCCTGAGTGATGTTGTAAATAGATGCTAGCTCTGATACATCTAAACAGTGCTCATCTACTATTTTGCCTGTTCCGTCAAAGGTCGGTAATGCTTTTAGTGCAGCTTGTGGAATTTGGTGGTGTGTTCCCAAGTTCAAAGGGCCAGTTTGATTCCACACAAGATGCGCTGGGGCAAGGGCGGCTGCCATGATTGCTAAAGGAGTTACAACCGCTATGGGATTGCTTGCAGATGCTCCTACAATGGGTGTTAAAGAGGTGCTAATGGTGTCGGGCGGATTTGATCATGCGGCTAGCACAGGGTGTGCTTTTAGGCTTTCGAGATGTAGTTCAAAAAACTCGATAGGTTCTTCAGAGTTTCTAGCTCGGGATCTGGTTATCATATGGCTATATAACGAGAAGGTTTCTAGACAAGGTCTTTCTTTTATGGTCTAAATTGCAACGGAGTCGCCAGGTGGTTTTTCTTGAGATTTTCAAACAAAAAGGCTCTTAAGGTAAAACACCAAAACTTATACAATATTGTGGGATTGCTGGTCCCACCGGGCGTGCCAAAAACTATTGGAACAAAATCTGCCTTCGGTTAATAGTGTTGCGCCTTAGACTTTGCCAACATTGAATAGACAGATCTTGCTTGAGATCATCTCGTCTAGTCTCCAGAGAAGGCTGGTTCCTTTGAGTTTTTTAGAGAAAAGGGGAACAAGAGATAAGGGAAATATAGCCTAAGCTAGAAACTTTTCTCATGGTACAGATTAGACAACAACAAACATTGATGATGCAGTTTAGACAACAACAAAGCTAGAACTCCTCTTTATAGAAAACATGAATTCTTGAGTGTGACTTTTAGATGTTCATCTAAAAGCATGTAAATATCTTTTAATGTTCAACTCTAGAAACAAGATTTATACGTGCACGAGTCCAGATTTTAGAATAGATACATTATAAAACTTAGAGTGAATAAAAGTTAAAACACCAGATACATACACTTGCACACAAAAGTTTCGGAAGCCAGAGGAAGAAATATTTTATTGCTTGTAATCCAGTACATGTACATCAAGCTTGTAAACGTCCAAGAGCCGACCTTTTTTCATGGTCGACTCACTCCTATTTATACCCTAAAAAGAGTATCTTCTACTACGTACATTTAATTTCTTCAATCAATTACAAGTAATTGTCTGCAGTTTCTAATAATATACAATGGATTTCCCGTAGATTGGATAGATTTCCTTCTGGCTAATTTTAGATGAGCCTGTTATTCTGCAATCATCCAGCGGACCTGCCAGGTTATAATCAACAGACCATTCTTCAGAAATCAGCACCTGATGTCAGTGCATGTCCCCAGTTGCCAAAAATATACTTTATTCCTTTACAGCTGGCATGTCACGAAATCGCGACATTCTTTCCTTGCTTTGCTCTTTTGCTGCTTCCAGCCGCGAAAATGAGACATGTCACGAAATCATGACATTCTTCTCTTCCTTTGCTCTTTTGCTGCCTCCCGTCGTGAAAATGAGACATGTCATGAAATCATGACATTCTTTCCTTGCTTTGCTCTTTTGCCGCTTCTAGCCGTGAAAATGAGACATGTCATGAAATCGTGACATTCTTCTCTTGCTTTGCTCTTCTGCCGCTTCCACCGCGAAAATGAGACATGTCACGAAATCGTGACATTCTTTCCTTGCTTTGCTTTTCTCGCTTCCACGAAAATGAGACATGTCACGAAATCGTGACATTCGTCTCTTGCTTTGCTTTTTCCCTTCCGCCCGAAAATGAGACATGTCACGAAATCGTGACATTCTTCCTTGCTTTGCTTTTCTGTCGCTTCAGCCGAAAATGAGACATGTCACGAAATCGTGACATTTGTCTCTTCTTTGCTCTTTTCTTTCACCCAAAATGAGACATGTCATGAAATCGCGACACTTTTCCTCTTTGCTCTTTTTGCCTTACCCGAAAATGCGACATGTCACGATAAGTCGACACTTTTTCTTCCTTGACTCTTTTTTCTTTTCCAAAATGCAGACATGTCATGATATCGTGACACTTTTTCCTCTTTGCTCTTTCTCTTCTCTTTAGCCACGAAAATGCAACATGTCACGATATCGTGACACTTTTTCCTCCTTGCTCTTTCTCTTCTCTTTAGCCGCGAAAATGCAACATGTCGCGATATCGTGACACTTTTTCCTCTTCTTTCTCTTTGCTTCAGATCGCGAAAATGCAACATGTCGCGATACTTTTTCCTTCTTGCTCTTTCTCTTCTCTTTGACCACGAAAATGCAACATGTCGCGATATCGCGACACTTTTTCCTCCTTGCTCTTTCTCTTCTCTTTAGCCGCGAAAATGCAACATGTCGCGATATCGCGACACTTTTTCCTCCTTGCTCTTTCTCTTGCTCTTAGCCGTGAAAATGCAACATGTCACGATATCGCGACACTTTTTCCTCTTTGCTCTTTCTCTTTGCTTTTGACCGCGAAAATGCAACATGTCGCGATATCGCGACACTTTTTCCTCTTTGCTCTTTCTCTTTGCTCTTTGCCGTGAAAATGCAACATGTCGCGATATCGCGACACTTTTGCCTCTTTGCTCTCTTTTGTTGCTCTTAGCCGCGAAAATGCAACATGTCGCGATATCGCGACACTTTTGCCTCCTTGCTCCCTTTTGTTGCTCTTAGCCGCGAAAATGCAACATGTCGCGATATCGCGACACTTTTGCCTCCTTGCGGTATTTTGCTTTTTCTTTGATCTTTAGCATATGGGCCACTTCGGTCTTCTTGGAAAATATGCAAAAAGGTGCATCAGCTATTTTTCTGTAGTTAGTCACTTTTTGACTAACAGTTCCTTAGACGTCTGTCCTGTGCACTTGATGTCTGATTCCTCTGACGTCTAGAGCTTGTCTAGTAAGATATACATTGTCCATAATCTATTGCTAACCCATCCTAATCATCCCCCTCACTCCGGGAATGTACTCACCCCTATCTACAACGAAGTCCAATCCCCATTGCTGAAATGGTTTGGACACAATTGCAGGTTGTGAAGGCATTGTTGCATTCCTTCTCTTTTGTATGAACATACAACATGACTTACACTCTTTTATCCACTGGAAAGCATCAAATGTTACTATGGGCCAATAGTATCGGACTCTCAAGATCTTATTGGCAGTAGTATAAGCCAAGTAATGTCCGTCATTGTCATGATACTCTTATAAAGGATCGTTTGTCCTTTCCCCTTCAACACATCTCATGAAAATACCGTCATACTCTTTTGAAAACAAGATATCATTTATAAAGGTATAGTTCATTGCCTGCATCTCAAATCGCCTCTGTTTGGCTTGAGCCCTTCTATTTCGAACGATGCCGGTTAAGAGGTATTCTCTAACATCTTCAGTCCACATGAGCCACTGTTTCTCATCTATTTGTGTACTTCCCTGTTCACTCTTCTCCATGAATTCTTGTTCCAGGTTCTCACACAATGCTCTACCTGTGACCTGCTTGGTTGGCTTGATTTCAGTATCAAACTCTTGTATCTTCTTTATCCAACCAACCCTTGTCTCTCCCAATAATTCTTGGAGGATAGTAGATCTAACATCAGGGAGGACTATGAATATCATGGTCTTTCTTTGCAAGAGATAGTATTTGAACTTCCTTACAACCTTTATTGTTGCAAAAGCTTGTTTCTCTATTCAACGTCTCTGATCACCCTTCTCCCCTTACCGATCATTTAGTTCTTTCTCTTACGTTATCCACTGTTTCCCTTCCTGTTACTCCTCCCCCTCCTCCCTCCCCTTCAGTCCTTCGAGTCACTATAGACTTTGATTATTATTATTCCTTTACCTGCATGGACAATTGCGTCATGTTCTCCCCAAGGTATCTTCTCTTTCCCATGTTTCCGATCGTTCTGCTTGCTTGGTCCAAACTATTTGGAAGGCTGCTTTGGAATCATACCCCCACACTATTCGTCCTCCCCCTCGTCCTCGTCCCCTTGGTCATTGCCCCATGAACATCTGGTATTATGAGGAATGTAAGTCTGCCCACCGAAGGTTGAAATATGCCATTCGAAATTCTTCCCAGCCCCATGCCATTTCTCACAAAGACTATAGGATGTTTCTTCGAAAGAAGAAGCGTCTCTTCCTCTCTCAGCATCGACTTGATCTTATCCACTCCCTTCAGCAATCTCCTAAATCCTTCTGGCGCCTTATCCTCCCCCGTGATTGGATTACTCATGGGATCGATCTTTCCTCTTGGACCATCCATGCCTCTTCTATTTATACCATCCCAAATCAGCCTCGTATTTCTATTCCCTCCCTCCCCTCTTCGTGCCACCTCTTTTCTACTGGTCTTGTCAAGCAGGCTATTTGGAAACTCTGTATAAGCAAAGCAGCAGATTTGGATGGGTTACAGGCGGAATTTTTGAAGCATGGTATTGACCCTCTTGTTGGGCCCCTTGCTGATCTCTTTAATCTTGCTTGTCTATCCATTCTAGGTTTCTTGAGTCTTGGAGGAGCATATCATTCACCCCATTCATAAGGTAGGTGATCCCCATGAACCCAATAACTACAGGACTATCATGATTGGGCATATCTTTGCCAAGCTCTATGCCACAGCATTGGATGTGCTTCTCTCTCGAAGGTTGGAGGAGGGGGGTTTCAAGGCTCTTGGCCAAGCTGGTTTTCGGCAAGATCATCAGACCACAAATCACATCCTCAGAGCTATTATTGAGGAGGCGCGGTCTAGGTCCTTGAAGGTTTATTGTTGCTTTGTAGACTTCAAGAAAGCTTTTGACACGGTGCCTCGACATTTACTTCTTGAGAGGCTTCGATCAATTGGCATCTTTGGGCAGCTTTTGATAGCGATTACACAGTTATATGAGACTGTGAAATGTCAGTTTCGCTCCCCTCAAGGGCTTTCGGCCAATATTCTTAGCACCATAGGAGTGAAACAGGGATGCCCGCTTTCGCCGACACTTTTTGGGATCTTTATTGACGAGCTTGAGACTTCTATCAGGGAGAGCGCTCACCCAGAGGATGGTTGCCTTCTTGACCATGTGTTGATTTCTATCCTCCTCTTTGCTGATGATGTTGTTCTTTTGGCCTCATCCCCTGAGGGTCTTCAACGTCATCTGGACACACTTGCCGCTTTTTGTGACTCGAGATAGTTGACGGTGAATCTTTCTAAGACCAAGGTTATAGTATTCAATACTACCAAAGAGGCTCTATCCTATCTCCACTTCCTTTTCCAGGGCCAGGAGGTCAAAATCACCACCTCTTATGTGTATTTGGGGGTTCTTTTCACTAGTCCCACTTTTGGTATGAAACCCGCCACCCAGGTCCGGGTGTGTAAGGGTATGCAGCTCTGTCTGTGCTAGAGAGGAATTGCTTCAAAGCACATTTTCAGGATATACCTGTGAAGATGAGGATCTTTGACGCTTTGGTCAAGCCAACTATTACTTATGGGTCAGTGGTTTGGGGCCCTAGTCTTGGCCCGAATGAGTGGTCACGGGTTGAACGAGTGCAGACACTCTTTCTTCGACGATTCATTCGTTGCAAGGGAACAATCCCTCGTTCTATTATTCTGGCAGAGTTTGGTGCTTCTCCTCTCCAGCTTGAGATTATCTTCCTGATTATTGGTTATCTTCACAAGATCCGTACTTTCGGAGATACCCCCGCAGGGTTGCAGGCGGTACCCTTACCTCGCCCTTCGCTCCTCGATGGAACTCTCTCCAAGTTCTCGAGGAGGCCGGAGGAGCTGGTATTTTCAGTTTTCTACTCTCCTGGCCAGCATTCAAATGCAGATAGACAGGCTGCCCCCTTATTCTTTGGGGGTTCTCCGCCCCTCTCGTCTTACTAAGGAGAAGATGCTCCACGAGATTCGGAAGAATGTTAGTCTCCAGTACACCAGATGCACATGGATCTCTCCTGTTGGCCCTCTTTCCCCCAAGTTGTCTTTCTACCATGAGCACTTCTTATAGATACAAAAGGGCAAAATAGTTCCTCCACAATACCTTCAGCAGCACACAATGCATAGTCTTCAGATCACTATTGGGCAACTCAGGGTGTGTTCTCACCAACTCCAGATTGAGTCAGATCACCATCTTCCGATGGAGCAGATTTTTTTGTTTTGCTCCTTGGGTGAAGTTGAGACCCTGCATCACTTCATTTTTTGTTGTCCCATTTATTATGAGATCCGAGGTAGGTTCCATTGCCTTTTCAGGGACAACTCTCGATGTGTTTCTACCTTCTTCAGATACCCGGACCAGCGTTGTCTCACACTCTTTCTTAGGGAGATAACTCAGCTTCGACGACATAAAAGTTCTCCAAATGGATATCACCCTCCTCAACATCGACTCATCACAACATACTTCACCAACTCCGACGGACCGGGTGACTTCGGATCGGAAACGCCCCACATCATCCAGCGTTTGAACGAAGCGAGGTCACTAGACAGCGCACCAACAGTTTGTCAGGGTGAACTAGCAATGGGTAGAGACATATCATGGACTTCTTCGGCTCCGGTACTTCGGCCTCGACTGTTAGGAGAGATTAGTTTTCGGGGGATTCTCGGAGCTTGCCCCTCCTGGGCTGCTTCCTCCCCCCTCCTCTCTCTCCGTTCTTCTTGGCATGCACTTCTCTCTGTTGGGCTGTAGCCCTCCCGCCCTCTGTTCTCCTTTTTCTTTTCTTTTGTCTTTCTCTTTGGCCCGTTTGTCGGGTTTGATCTTGTATTTTTCTTAGTTCTTTTCTTTGTTGGGCTTTTTAGCATGCTAGCTGACAGTCATTATTGTACTTCTTATAGTCCCTTGGGTCTTATTTTGGCCCACCGCGGACATTAATAATATTTCATTTCATTTCATTTCTATGAAATTATATCTTTCTTTGTAGTTGTGCAGAGTTTGGTGATTGTGCACATCTGCCTTATCATCTTTTTATGTGTGGACAACTGTTATGTTGACGTTGTAGACAGCAGTTCCGGACAGCAGAAATGAGGAACTGACTGTGAAAATGTCCCAAGCAATTTTGAATGTATATAGCAAATGTGGATTTATGCTATTTTGTAATGCCATTTTGTATAAGGCATAGTGTTTGCTTAGTTTAATCAGCCAATCAGAAGAGAAAAGGATTAAATGCACAAAAGGACAAAATGGCCGCCATTTGGGTTAAGGCTAGTTAAGCCAGACGTCTAGTTAGTGTAGACGTCTGGCTAGTTAGACGTCTAACTAGTTGGTTGGGCAAACGGTTGGGTGGTTGGCGCAAGTAGTTGGGGAACCGCTCCTGCAGCCTTTAAATACCCCCCTACTTTTGCATTGTATCTGTAACCTTATGGAGATAATAAGACAGTGCTTGATCATATTGGTGTTATGCTGTGTATTGCAGATCGTGCTTGAGTGTTATTGCAGGTTGTGTTGTTATTGTCATGCAGGTTGAAGACTCTTCCTGGCAGGTTGTTTGCAGGTACTTGGAAGCAGGAGCCATGACAGCAGCCGTCTGACGCCTAGACGTCTAGCTCCCAGACGTCCAGTTCCTAGACGTCTAGTCCCAAGACGTCTAGCCACCTGACGTCTTCCTTCCAGACGTCTCACCCTCTGACGTCTAGCCTCCTGGCATCCCAGCCCCAGACGTCTGGTTCCAGCCAACTGACAGATAGACTAGTCTGACGTCTGACCCCTCTGACGTCTGAGTTACCTTGTACCTCCGAGACCCCATGCTGATTCCTTGTCTCGTCTGTTCGATCAGTTCACCTCTCGTATCGGGAATATACTCACCCTTGTCTACATTTGGCGTCGTTGCCTAAAAATCGAACTCTGAGTCTGAGAGGCATAAGTGACAAAGCTAATAGGTGAATGACTGATCGCAGGTTACAAGAAAGTACACAGGTACTGGTGCGAAGAAGTGCACGGCTGGCGAATTTAAGATCACGGGAGGCGACAGAGATCTCCCACCCGGACGTAGAGAGAGTCTGGAATCCTGAGGAGGAAGAGAGTACGAACATAGGAATACTGTCGGTGACTGTAGAAGACGAAGAGCAAATAGCGGAAGAAGTGCCCATCATTGAGGAAAGGACGGTGACACCCGAACCAGCGGGAGACGGTTGGCAAGAGGATACTGAAGGAGAAGACCTTGTATCTGAGCAACCACGCGAGGGTTCGTGGGGAGGGCGACCGGAACCAAGATTGGTATATTCGCGAAGGAGATCGCGGAATAGAGACCAATTGGAGTTGGGCAGAACGTTATTTGGATATAACTTTGCACCATCAACAGTAGACAGACAACCAAATCGAACAACACAGCCATCAACATCGAGTAATCCGGGACAAAACACAAATCAAATGGCAAGTATTGGTAGTAAGACAGTACAACAGAAGTGCCCGCCTTTTTCAGGCGAGGGAAAAGAAGACCCGTCAAGACACGTGGGAACTTGCATAACCATTTGGGGAGCAAATGGAGTCACGCGAGGATATGAGAATGGCTGCAACTGTTTCCAGCCACACTGCGTGGCATGGCGATTGACTGGTATTTGAAAAAGCAGAGTACACAGGCCTTTGTGCGATGGGAAGACTTGAGAAAAGCATTCATCGAAGAATTCCGACCATTAAGAGACGATACGGACATCATCACGGAACTATGCATAACAAAACAGAAACCCGATGAGGATGTCAAGAGTTACAATAGACGACTGAAGCAGTTAACTGATAAAATGGAAATGCCACCTGCCGATGGCATGGTGAAACGCTGGTTTCTGGATGGATTACTGGCAAAATACAGGAAAAAAGATGAAGGCAGTACCTTCCTCAACATATGAAGAAGCATTGGAGAAAGCAAATAATTTCGAAAGCGAGAGTAAGCGACGATCATGGGGATTGGAGCACATATGAAGCATAATGAAGATTCAGACAGTGATGAAGAAGACAAAGTACAGAGCACAATCCACTCCTTTAAAAGGGAATTTGATAAAATTTTGAAAGAAGTCAAAGGAGATACTCGCAAAGACCGAAAAGAAATCTGGTGCTCGGATTGCAAGACGGAAGGACATACAAACGTCAACTGCCCGAAGACGGCATATTGTAACATCTGTGATATTGCAGGACATTCCATCACAGACTGCCCATTCAACTTGAAAAGTAAACGGCATCAGACTATGACCATACAACAAGAAGAGCAGCCGAATGCAACAAGGAATGGACAAGGAGCTACAAGCGGGGGCTACCGAAATAATCGTAGAGGCGGCAGACAAGGAGGTCAGAGTCGACTGCAATATGACTCTGACGGTCGACCTATCATTCAATGTCGGAATTGTCAGGAATGGGGACATTTTGCGAAGAACTGTTCAAAACCCCAAAATGCAAAAAGTAACAATACCGGTAACACCACACAAATGTGTAAGTGGTGTGGGCCCAGGAAACCATACGGAGGCAAATTGCCCGAACAAAGCAAGTTCCAGTGGGACTCAGAATGTCAATTTGATTGGCATTGGGGAAGTGAGCCCAGTAACGGAGGAAAAGAAGGAGGTGTTGGCTGTGACAAGGGCACAGGCCAAAAAGATAGAGCAATACCCAAATCCTGCCCAAGAGAAGGAGCGGTGGCAGGGAGCTCAGGAGTTGATTCAGACGAGAACTAGAGAAAGAAAAGCGAGAATCGACTAGTTCCGGAGAAAGTGTTGAAGAGACCGGAGACGAGTAAGAAGGCATCGGTCGAAGGGTTGGTAGCGCAAGTACTGAACACAACGGTAGAGGTGAAGGTGGCGAACTTGTTCACCATAGTACACGAGTTGTATGCTACGATCGGCGAAGTCATCAAGAGGAAGGATGAACCGCGACAGGTAGCAGCAATCAAACAAGAGCAATTCATAGACCCCACAATTCTAATGATAGAAGTAGGAAGGAGACTTGCTATGGTCCATATGGAGATTTTGGACCATAAACTAAGTCAAGTAATTGTGGACGGAGGGTCTAGCGTGAACGTGATGCCGGAAAAGACATGGCGGACTATTGGGCAACCCGCCTTACGATCTCCGAATTTCAAGTTGTATGGTGTTGATCAATACGGCATCGAAACAATTGGCGTTCTGATGAACCAAAAAATACGCATAGCAGAGCAGGACTTTGTCCTTGATTTTGTAATTATAGCTATGCAGAAGCCCGCATATGATGCATTGCTAGGACGCGGATGGTTGAGAACTGCGAAAGTCAACCATAACTGGGAGAAAGAGCGTCTATCCTTTAAACAGGGGCAGCACAAGTATGTGATCAATCTGAAGAATCAGACAGTGAGTCAGGACATCGCGACTTCAGATGACTCAGAATCTTCGTTATCCGAAGGCGAAACGGGGTATGAACCGGATGAAGGAGTGCTGCACTTGGAGGAATGCACAGAGGATGAGCAAGACCAGGATAAGGGTCTACTCCATTGGCAGATGGAGGATTATGAGGTATTCGCTCCTCAATGCCTATGCATCACTACGGAAGGTGAAACGCGGGAAGATAAGAAGAGAGAAACTGAAGAGGGAAACGGTAACAAGAGACAAAAATCAGCAGAAAAGGATAAAGAGAGAGAGAAGTGGGTGTTTCCCAAAAACTTTGCAGAGTATACAATGGGGGAAGCAACTATTGATGTTAAGCCAGCCCACCCCATTGAGGTATTAAAAGCCGAGAGAGACCCTGAATCGATCAAGTATGAAGGACCAAAAATGATTCAGGTAAACCTAGGAGAGGAAGATGAGAATAAGATGATTAAGTGTGGAGATGATTGGGATCCAGTGCTGAAGGCGGCTGCAATTAAGATCTTTATGAAGTATAAAGATGTTTTTGCCTGGACATATAAGGACCTAAAGGGAGTTCCACCCGAACTATGTGTACACAAGATTACGCTGATTGATGGAGCTCAACTTGTTAGGAGGCGACCATACGGGATGAACCCCAAGTACGCAGCTCGGGTGAACACGGAGATTGCGAAGATGCTTTGGATGCGGGCATAATTTTTAAAGTTACGACAAGCGAATGGGTGTCTCCCATCGTAATCACGCTCAAACGGGAAGCAGACAAAATCCGAATCTGCGTGGATTTCAGAAGTTTGAACGCCGTAACTATTAAGGACCCCTTCCCAATCCCATTCACGAGACTCCATTCTAGAAGAGGTAGCTAGGCCACGAGATATATTCATTTTTGGATGGATTCTCGGGGTACAACCAAATCAGCATTGCGGAGGAGGATAAGCTAAAGACAACCTTTGTGGTGGAGAACGGGATATACGCTTACAACCGAATGTCGTTTGGACTGTGCAATGCACCAGCCACCTTCCGGAGAATCATCTTATACATCTTCGACAAGATGGCTACAGGCAACTTCAAAGCCTTTTTGGATGACTGGTCACTCTATGGCCGGACGCAAGAACACTTAAAGGCATTAGAAGAGTGTATGGGACTATGCAGGAACGCTCGCATATCGTTGAATCCAGATAAGTGCGTCTTGATGGTGCCTTACGGAAAACTGTTAGGGCATATAGTGTGCCAACGAGGTTTGAAACCCGACCCGGACAAAATTCGGGTAGTACTGCCGATGGAGGAGCCACATGATGTGAGCTCGGTAAAGACCTTTTTGGGAACAGTGGGGTACTACGGGAGGTTCATCCGGAACTATGCTCTCATGTCACACCCACTGGATGCTCTTACACAGAGGGGTGTCCCGTTTAGATGGACGAGAAGAACACCAAGAAGCATTTGAGGGGTTGAAAGGACATTTGGTGAAGGCACCAATCCTAGTTTTTCCAGATTGGGAGAGGGAGTTTCATGTACATGTCGACGCCTCAAACTTTGCAATAGGATGTGCCTTGGCTCAGGAGGGCCAATTTGGGTTAGATCAGCCCATATATTTCGCAAGTCGGCTACTGTCCAGAGCCGAGAAAAACTACAATACAACAGAGAGGGAAGCATTGGGAATGGTGTATGCAAGTGCAAAAGTTTAGACACTATTTATTGGCTAACCCATTTGCTTTCTATGTGGATCATCAGGCCCTGTTATACTTGATAAACAAGCCAACAATATACGGACGAGTAAGTCGATGGCTCGTCACCTTGCAGGAGTTCGTGTTTCGGATAGTTGTCAGACCAGGAAAGAAGCACGTAATAGCCGATCAGTTATCAAGGATACACTCCGACGAACCTGCAAAAGGAGGAATACCTGACGAATTCCCCGATGCGCAATTATTTGCGATCAGTGCCATACCGGCATGGTACAAACACATAGGGGAATACCTATCGACAGGAGAGCTGCCGAAAGAAATGACGACGACAGAACAAAGAAAAGTGATTGCAAAGTCAGCACCCTTCACCTTGATTGCAGGATTGCTTTACAAGATGGGGGAGGATCAGATTCTGCGAAGATGCATAATGGAGGACGAGGTTCAACAGACCCTGAAGGAGACACATGAGGGATTGGCAGGGAGGACACATGGGACCAGATGCAACAACAAGGAAAGTGTTGTTGGCAGGTCTATGGTGGCCCACCCTCTATCACGATGCGACAACTTTTGTCAAGGCATGTGATACGTGTCGGAGAACGGGGAAGCCATTGAAGAGGGACTTCATGCCTTTGCATCCGACACAACCTCGGGAACTCTTCGAGAGATGGGGGTTGGATTTTGTAGGTCCATTACGGACAAGTCGCGAGAAGAAAATGCAGATATATTGTAGTCGCTACAGAATACCTCACGAAATGGGTGGAAGCTAGAGCCCTACCTGACAACTCGGCAAGAAGCACGACTCGTTTCTTGTACGAACAAGTGATCACCAGATTTGGGATACCCCTTCATCTGACAAGTGACGGAGGAGGCCATTTCGTGAACGAGATTATTCAGAACTTAACGAAGGAATTCAAGATTTTTCATTCCTTGTCCAGCCCGTATTACCCAAGGGCGAACGGGCAAGCAGAGGCAACTAACAAAATCTTGGTTTCTATCATGTACAAGACATGCGGCGTGGAAGGAGCCGACTGGGAGGAACGATTACCAGCAATACTGTGGGCATACAGGACTACTTTCAAACCAACAACGAACCATACACCCTTTCAGCTAATGTACGGGCAAGAAGCAGTGGTACCGGTAGAGTTTTTGGTACCAAGCCTGAGGGTAGCAGTCGACAACCGACTAAGTGAAGAAGAGAGCGTCGGGGAGCGGCTGACAGCATTGGTTCGACTAGGGGAGAAAAGGGTCATGGCACAATGGGCAACGGAGATATCGCAGAAAAGGAGAAAATTTTGGCATGACAAGCATCTTCGGAAGATGGACCTAAAGGCTGGTGAATTGGTCCTCAAATATAATGGAAAAAGAGAGATCAAGCCTGGGAAATTGAAAACCTTATGGCTTGGACCCTTCCAAGTGGAAGAGGTATTGGAGAACGGGGTAGTCAGATTGAGGAAACTGGACGGAACAGTCTGCCCCGAAGCAATAAACGGTTCTAAACTAAAACTATACAGGCCCCATGTTCAGATAAACATGATTGGTTTAGAACAATCAGAGGGA
Source organism: Wollemia nobilis (assembly GCA_028583015.1). Classification (NCBI taxonomy): domain Eukaryota; kingdom Viridiplantae; phylum Streptophyta; class Pinopsida; order Araucariales; family Araucariaceae; genus Wollemia; species Wollemia nobilis. The sequence goes on along the minus strand of JAQPPZ010001711.1, from coordinate 133,260 downwards.
AATCCCGGAACCAGGAGAGATGAATCAAATCCAGGTACTCAAACTCCAGACAATGACGAGCGAGTGATGTTGTTCGGGAGGAGGAGGAAGTCATAACCTGGAATGGCTATTTGGAACCGAAGAAGGACCGATAACCGGAAGAGGTGAACAACAACAGTTACAACAACCCGCTCCGAATAGCGAAGAGGAACAACTTCAGGTACCAGCAGAAGTTGTCCTACAAATTCCGGGAGAAGGACAGAACGAAGAGGGGGCGAGAATTCTGCAACAAATGCAGTTGGAAACTCAGAGATTGCACGAAGAGTATGAAACTCTGAGACAGTACAATAGCCAGTTGCGAGAGCAAGTCATCCAGGAGTTGGAGACCACTATGGAGAGAATTGAAGAACGTCAGGAGGTACGCAGAGATGAATGGGCGGAACAGGAGGATGAAGAACGAAGGACTGAATCGGGCAACTCCCCAGCAAGCAGTCTATTTTCCTTACCCAATGCAAACCAAGGGGAGAGGGTGAGAGAGAAGGCAGTAGCATCAGACGACCAGTCCATGAGTTCATCCTCAGCCACATTAAGGATAAGACTGAACTCGGAAGATTCAACAAACTCAGACGATGCACAAATCGCAAGATCCGAAGAACAAGTGGAATCACCTGAAAGACCGAGGGTCTGGGAAGCAGGACAGAGTTCAACTGCCAATTACAGAATAACAAAAGAAGAGATGGCAGCAATCAACTGGAGGGATGTCCAGGTAGCAACAGAGGGAACAAGAAAAAGAGGTTGGAGGGATAAATCAAGCAGTGATGAAAATCAACTTGATCCCGACATTCCCCAAGTAAGTCCCCAAAGAAGCCCACGGCACCGACTCATGATCAACGAGACAAGAGTACGGTTTGCGGGATGAAACACAGGTGATCGGGAGTGGAAGTTCTTCGAAGAAGGACTGAACATTGCTAACACAAGTACAGATGAAACAGCAGAATTGTCAGTACCTCGACGATTCAGAACTCCATATACCGCAGCCATGCAGCGTCCTACTGAACGCGAAGAAGTAGCCCGATACAGGCTAGCAGAATTGGACCTCAGGCGACACAGGAGGGAAGTGAGAAGGCTGGAACGTCGAGTCCACGAGACTTCCAATTGGCCCATATCTGCATATGAAAATGCGAACAATTCAAGTACTGACTCAGAATTTTCAGAACAATATCGGGTAGCCTTAGCACAATGTGCACCTCAGCGGCGCTTCGAGGAAGCCAGGTGGCGAAGGAGATTGCTAAGAGCGGACCGAAGGTTGCGAATTCTGCATAACGTAACCCCAGAAAACCAACGCCAAGAAGGGAGTTCTCGGGCCGAACTCATTAATCAGGGCCGAAATAGAGGTATTTTGAGGAATCCGGAGGGTTCATCAGAGCCACTCGGTGACCAAGACTTACCTGACCAAGGGAGGAGTGTGGTTAACCTCCGTCCCGGTAACCAGAGTGGGAGAAATTCAACTCAGGATACCCCTAGGTCGACCAGACCACTTGCTGAACCGCAAGGTCCAGCAGTGGGCATGGCCACAGTTAACCCATCACTACGTGCTCCTGAGGTTAGTCCTATGGGCCAACCTCAGCGAGCTCGTAGGAACCGAAGACGTCGTCAGGAACGACAGAGGGACCGACCGAATCTCGGGCAGTTGGGAGTACGACAACCCTACAATAGGGAGATTCGATCGGAAAGAGGCCGAGGCCACAGGAACCAGGTTCGAGGGAGGAGAGGAACCTGGAATGGGAATATTAATCCGGAACGAAGAAATCAAGTAAGAGTTGTTGAGCAACCGCGGAATGGCGAAATCCGAGGAAGAGGCAGAAGAGCCAGAAGAAATAACCGAAATCGGAGACAGCCGAGACCCCAACAGCCTGACCACAACATACTTGATCGACCAGAACAGAGAAGGGAAATGTTTCATTACTTGGATGATTGTGTAATCATCCGGCGCCATGACGGAAGCACGGAACGGATTCCATGGCAGAGACATCCGGATCCCCCAACAGTAGAACTGGCACATCAGAGCACTGTGAGTAGACCCCTGGAGGATGTAATTGAAGAATTTGATCCAAATACCGACAGTCCAGACGAAAGAGAAATCCGTCTGGTAGAGGATTGGATGGAGCAAATACGGGTGGCGGCAGAAAGAAGCCGAGAACACGGGACGTCAAGGAAGTAGGCACCAGTTACCAGAACAAGGAGCTAGACAACAACCGGAAGCAGAGCAGCCGGATTGGCGAATTGTACCAAGGAACAGAGTGAGACGTCCGGAGCAACCTCAGCCCGAAACTCGCCACAGACAAAGTAATCGTCGGAGACGACAAGAGTCGGATGAAGCAGAAACAGGGGGTGATGACGGTTTTAGCAGTTTCGACAGTCGAAGCCGTCATAGCAGGAATGAGATGCCAGATATCTTCGAAATCCGCATCGGCATGGCTGTGCGGTTTAGTCGGAGATATTAAATGATAAAAAAAAAAAAAGACAAAATAGGGAAAAGACAAAACAGCACCCCTAGACGTCTAAATTCCAGACGTCTAGCTAGGTGGCGCGCATAGAGGAAACGGTTGCTAGGTGGCGGTTGGGGAAACCGTTATGGCATGCATAACAGGCTATAAGAAGAGGCTAAACATCCATTTTCACCATTCCAAACAGTTGCAGGTAGAGGAGAAGGCAAGGAGCACGGTTGGCAGGAGAGGAAGCAGCCGAGAGGGGTGGTGAAGACAGCGCGCGCCACAGCAGACGTCTAGGGCATAGCAGACGTCTAGCCCAGGAGGAGGGGAAGGAAAGAGGGACGTGACGGACGTGGGAAGAGTAGACGTGCGCGGAAGGAAGACGTCTGGGCAGGAAGAGTAGACGTCCAGGTAGACGTCTGGACCAGGAAGCAGACGTCCAAACTGAAATTGCAGACGTCTGGCATCCTGGTAAGGCAGACGTCTAGCAAATTCTTCAGACGTCTGGCTGGAAAAGACAGACGGCTAGGAAGGCAGCTGAGCAGTTGGAGCGGGAAAGATGAGTCACAGATCTGGCAAGGCTCCAAGTCAGGCAGAATCGGAAACAAAGTCCGTGTCGGCAAAGAGGCTGCGACATCACCTGGAGCACGAGGTGCGTGGACAAGTGGAGAACCCAGGGCAGACGAGAATGCGGAGGGAGGCAGCGGAATTGGCTAGCAAAAGGAGCAAGGAAGTCCAGCAAGGTGGAAAAGCACCAATTCCCGCCACAGAGATTACATGGACTTGTCCGACGGGTGATTTTTGCCGGCAATGGTGGGCGAGAGGCAACTTATGATAACCCTGTCAAGGGAAGACTTAAGGAGGCAGGAGTACATTTTATACTACAAGTCCCGAACTTTGATAAAGAGTTCTTTAAGGGTTATCCGATTCAAATCTTTGGAGAACTACGATGAGGACAATTACAGGAGTTATGTGCGCATAGGAGATAAGGTGGTGACAGTGGACTTCTCTCCCGAGTCATTTCAGCACGTATTCGGACTACCCAGGAAGGGTAAGCCAGTGGTGAACGAAAGGGTAGACCCCAAGAAGACGCCAGAATTGATTATGAGCGTCACTACTCTGGCCAGGGCAGAAGTGGATACGATGCTTAACACCCATGGTGGAAGAGGCATCAAACAGACGCAGTTGAGACATACTGGGCTAGAAGTGATAATGAACGTTATTATGGCCAGATTATCAGGGGAACAGAGGAGTTCAGATTTGCCCATATGGCTGATTCCGTACTTGCAGGGAATAGATAAAGGAGTTGCTTATGATTGGGCACAACATCTGTCGCTCCGCATCCAGGCATTCTTTCCAAGAGTAACGAAGAATTTCTCCATGGCATTTCATGCCATTGGGCTGATTTTGGACGCAGCCACGAGAGCAGGAGTACGGATTCCTGACTTTGGACCGGAGAAGAAAATTCCGGAATTAGCCCCAAGTGTCTTGCGGTGGATTGATGCACAACCACTGGCAAAGAGGACTACACCAACGAAGAAGGTGAAAGTGAAGCAGATATGTCATAAACCACCGAGGCAGGAGAAGACGGTGACTGCTTCAGAAGGGGAGGATACCCAATGGCCAGGAAAGCAAACAGCCACAGAACAGACAGTTGCCCAGTCACCGGAAATAGTACAAAGGAAGAAGAAGAAGGGACGGTTTGATGAGCCACCCCCAGCTCTCTCTAAAGATGCATTGCAAACCATTCAACGGAATTTAGAGACAGCTCGCTCAATCCAAAGACAGAAACTCATCAGGGGTGGAGATGGATCTCAACATCCCTTCAGCCCTTCACAATCCGGCAGCGGGATCCAGTACAGCGGTCCACATTGGACCCACAGAGTATTTTGCGGAAGCGGCATTCTAGGTTGGTGCCAGCTCACCAAAGCCAGTTGGGGACTCACTGGTTAGACCAACTGCATTTGCGGCAACATTAGGGGCAGTATCAATTGACGAGCTATTTGCCGCAAATGAGGAAACACAATTAGGTAATCCGGGAGAGATTACCACACCTGCAGTGGAGGGAAGCCGAATTCCGGAGGAAGCAAGAACTGCAGGGACACTCACGGGAAGACCCTATCCGAGGTGGAGGAAAGAGAAATCTTACAAGGAGAGGTGGCTGAGATAGGGGGAGAACAGCCTCCACCTAGGACCGATTCGGAGAACAGGGCAGAGCCGCAGATGAGCAGTCATAAGTCAGCAGCATCCAAGGGAAAAGAGGCAATACAAGAGGAAGAGCAGGAGGAGGAACAACATGACCTATGGTCTCAAGTGTTTCAGGCACGGGTACCAAATTTTATGGACCCGTCAGACAACATGGATCAGCAAGCAGTTGACTGTTTTTCACGGTTAACGGAGATTATGGATAATATACGCTTGTAGTTTGAAGCAACTTGCATGGGCCATTGGAAGCAATGGCAAGGAATGATAGAGGGAGATATGGAGAAACTGGTCAGTTGGGTAGCACAAGGACCATGGCGGAAGGGCATCTCGGGAGATATATCGGGACACCCCATGGACTTTGTCCATTTCTGGCTTGACCACAATGGAGGGGATTGCACAATTGCCGGAGAAGACACCTACTCTCTATCTGGAGCTAGCACGAGTGTATAAGTGTGGCCATAGCAACAGGAACCCTCAGCAACCTGCAGTACCAGGAGCACAGGTGGAAGTAGCTCTTGAACTATTACCGGTGTATGCACAAATGAATTTCATTGCCCATCTATTGTGTTGGTTGGGGGAAGGTTTGAAGTGTGTACACGCAGCTAAGAAAGCAGTTGATGAAGAACTGCGAACTGCTCTGGAGACAATACAGCGGAAGGAGACGCTCCTAGATGAAGGTATGAACAGGATAGACGGCATGAGAAGGGAACTTGATAAGCTACAGAAGACCATGGAGTACCTTGGCACGCAATTGGAAGAGAAAACTCGACAGATCTCCCAGTTGGAGGCAGATAATTCCCAGTTGACGAAGGCTAAGGAGTTACTAGTTAAGCATACAATGGAATTAGCAGCATAGAAAAACCAGTATGAGATTACATGGCAGAAGAAAGAAGAAGTCTGGCAAAAGGAGCGAGGCAAGCTTGAAGGAGGAGCTGCAGACGAGGCACGCCAAAGGGAGGCAACTCTACGACAGCGGTTAGCACGAGAGAGCACCTTCGTCTTCCGGCTCAATGTCCGAACAACGGATGAAGGAGATCTTCGGGAAGAGGGAGGCCGAGTTGTTGGATGCTCTCAAACAGACAGAAGATCGTGCTAACAACCTTGGGGTGGAATGTGCTAAGTTTTATAACTATACCAACCAACTCAAGGAGGAGAGGGAGCTGTTGAAGATGCAGATGAAGGAGTATGAAGCTGTTATAGAGGTTGTCAACATTAAGAACCCAGTTCCACCTGAAGCAAGAGACGAGAGACCCCACGGACCGAGCGGAGAAAGTCGCCGAGGACATCGACTTCTTCGAAGGGGAGGATAGATGTAGACGGCGAGTTCCGGACAGCGAGAAATGAGGAAGCGACTGTGAAAATGTCCCAAGCAATTTTGAATGTATATAGCAAATGTGGATTTATGCTATTTTGTAATGCCATTTTGTATAAGGCATAGTGTTTGCTTAGTTTAATCAGCCAATCGGAAGAGAAAAGGATTAAATGCACAAAAGGACAAAATGGCCGCCATTTGGGTTAAGGCTAGTTAAGCCAGACGTCTAGTTAGTGTAGACGTCTGGCTAGTTAGACGTCTAACTAGTTGGTTGGGCAAACGGTTGGGTGGTTGGCGCAGGTAGTTGGGGAACCGCTCCTGCAGCCTTTAAATACCCCCCTTACTTTTGCATTGTATCTGTAACCTTTCGGAGATAAGACAGTGCTTGATCATATTGGTGTTATGCTGTGTATTGCGGATCGTGCTTGAGTGTTATTGCGAGGTTGTGTTGTTATTGTTATGCAGGTTGAAGACTCTTCCTGGCAGGTTGTTTGCAGGTATTCGGGAGCAGGAGCCATGACAGCAGCCGTCTGACGCCTAGACGTCTGCACCCCAGACGTCCAGTCCCAGACGTCCAGCCCCTAGACGTCTAAGTCCCAGACGTCTAGTCCCAAGACGTCTAGCCACCTGACGTCTTCCTTCCAGACGTCTCACCCTCTGACGTCTAGTCCAAGACGTCTAGCCTCCTGGCATCCCAGCCCCAGACGTCTGGTTCCAGCCAACTGACAGATAGACTAGTCTGACGTCTGACCCCTCTGACGTCTGAGTTACCTTGTACCCCCGAGACCCTATGCTGATTCCTTGTCTCGTCTGTTCGATCAGTTCACGTCTCGTATCGGGAATATACTCACCCTTATCTACAGATGTCAGTCCCAAACACGTATAGTTTGAAGTCCTTTTTAAAATTAGGGTTCATAAGAATAGGTGCTTTGACGATGGCATCTTTAATATTTTGGAACACTTTGCTTTCCTTAGTCTAGGTAAGGTTCACATCTTTCTTCATGGGTCTAACCAGCTGAGTGAAATTTGTAATGAATAGGGATACAAACAGGATCTGACCCTTGAAAGATTGGATCCTCCTTACTAATGATGGGAGAGGGAGCTCTTGTATGGCTTCTAGTAAGCTTGTTACCAGGCCTATGTGAAGAGGTTGAAGGGAGAGATTGAAGCCTTGAAGCTGTAGATCCAGGAGCTAGGAGGAGTGCCTGTTCCAATGCCTCATCCTCCACACAGTGCGAGCCCTCAAGAGCAGCAGCACTCGTCGACGAGGATGTCGACCAATTTAGAGGGGAGGGCAGATGTAGATGCTAGTTTTGACTTATCACCTAAAACCCAGAAATAGAAATAAGTGTGCTAGAAGTCAAGTACATGACAATGAAGTTTTGATGTAAGAGTTTCATGCAATAATTTGTAATGATGAGTGAAGTTTTAGTTAATGTAGGGATGAGTAATAAGTCATGTAGTTGGAAATGAAATGAAATGTAGTTGCATGACATATGTAATGTAAGTTGGTAAGGTGTTGGGTTGGTAGTTGGGAATAACTACCTTCCTACAAGTTTAAATAGACTACCTCATTCATTTGAGTGGGTGCTTGGTAGTGGCTACATGGTAGACATTGTATGCTCATACATTGTAGATGCTGTGTAGAGAGAGGAGATGCTGGAGAGTGCATCCATACAGGCATAAGTGTATTGCAGAGATGTATCTTTGTTAATATCAATAACACCATTCAGCCATTGCTATTGTGTATATTTATTGCATGTGTTTGCATCTGAGTGATATTGCTGTAGATAGATATTCTGAACTATTTCTATTCATTGCCGTTTGTCGTAGGTAATCTGTATTGGCCTGTCTAGGTCTGGATCCAACCCGTTCCTTGCAAGACTGGGTAATCTGATTCGATAGGGAAGCTGTCTGATTGCTGTGCCAGGCCGTCTGGACTGCAGACTGAACCGTCTGCCTTGCTTTGCTGTGCAGGGCCGTCAAGAGCATTGTGTTGCAGGCCGTTTGGACTGCATGTTGCTGAGTTGTTTGGCCAACCTACCTTGTCATTCATTTTCTGTTCCTCCTACTGCAGAATACCACCGCCATGCTACAGGAATCGACATGATTTCTTGTTGAAAGTCTGTGTTCTTCCTCAAAACTTTCAAACGCTTTTTGAATGGGTAAAAACGGACTCCCAAGCACAATTTATGTTATGTACTTGATAAGGTGGTTAGGTCAGATGCCTAGATCAGTTTGACGTCTCGAGTATGTATGGAAGTTCTTGCTATAAATGCCATTTTAGGTGGAATACATTATGGAAATCATTTTTGGTTTCATATATGATCAGTTTGATCTACATAAAAACAAATTTGATCCATCTTTGGTTTCCCACTACAATTTCATGTTTCACATTGTTGTTAGGATGTTTTAAGAGGCTTGCTTGTAAACCACTGGATGTATATCTAGATTTGCACCAACATCATCTACTAGTGGGATGTGTTGCTCCACACACGAGCTTTTGCTATAAGGATTTCCTTTCTCCACATCTTGTTTTACCTAGCTAAGACATCCTTTTTGGATGTCATTGTTTTCTGATCTGGGCCATTACATTTGAACGTCTTCCATAAATATCTACTTTTGGGTTTATTTGATGCTGTATCTAAGTTTATTTGTTTGCCCTACTTTGACATCTTGTATGGACGTCTCCTTTTGCCCTAGTTGTCTACAAGTATCCTTCTCACTTACTGGATATCCTGTGTGTATGTCTTTTTGTGCCCAACCTTGAAGTCTTGTTTCTAGGTAAGAGATTAAGTAAATAAGGCTTCATGTCGTCTTGTTTCATGGTAAAGATTAATTGCTCAAGTAGTATATGCAAGATTCTTTTGATTTTGAGTTATGAGTGGTGGTTGTGCGCAGGCTCTTTTCTCCCCATTCACCATACTCATTGTGGGAGGCCCTATATACCCATTTCAAATGTAGTGTCCTTGAAAGACATAGGTAATGCAATACGTTCATATTGTTTATATGTCTTCTTAGGAACCATATGAAAGTTGGATCCTTCCATCCTTACATATGGATTATTTATATGGACATCTTCCTTCAGTGCAATAGGATCTTCTGGATGACATCCTCACTTCCCCATTATTACCCAGTCTGGACATCCTCTTGAATTGATGTCTTTTGCACCCTGTTAACAACTGTTTAAAGCCTTGTATGCATTTTTTGCCAGATGTCAATTGATGATTCATGTTTTGCCTCCAGAAGGATATTACAGATTGAAGTTCTTCTCTTCCTTATCAGAACATAGTTGTTTGCACCAGACAAATGTCCTTCACTTGGCTTGGGAATTGTCTGTAAAATTATCCTGTTTGTTGTCTACATGCAACTCCCTTCTGCTCTTCATTATGTTTTGGGTCTCCTCTTAGTAAAGACTTTGTCCTTGCTCAGTTGCTTGTCTGATTTACTTGGTTGTGGGATGTCTTGCTGAAGATGATGGACATTTTTCCCAATAAAATTATGACAGATTATCCTTTTGCAGGTAATTGCACTTACAAAGAAACTAGAAAAGGATTTGTTAGACATTAGTCAAGAAAACTTGTGTATTTACTAGAGAAGAAGACCATCACCAATTTGTATCTGAAGATAGATACCTTTCATGTTTATTGACATGAAGACATCACTAATTTGGACCCCATCAACTTGCTTTTACAACCCAAGTGGAAATTTTTGTAGGAGCAAAAAAATCAGATTTATTCCATTCACCATCTGTAATTGGTTAAAACTAAAAGTTTCTTGTATAGAGGAAGATCATTACCAATTAGTGTGTAAAAGTCAGGTTTCCTATCTATGTTTATCAACATGAGAGCATTGCTAATTTGAAACTCCATCCAACTTGCTTCTGCAACTAGGGTGCAAGTGTTGTTAGCCACAGAATGTTCAGCTTTATTTCATTTCACCATCTGTCAGTGGTCAATCAGAATTATCTAGAATGTAGTGCCCTATGTTGAAATATTCGAAAGAATTATAGCTTTGAATTTCAACTATATTGTTAACACTTTTTGAGAAAATGTATGATACCTATATTTATGGATGGTTTTCTTTGTCCAAGTTATATCTGATTGAATTTTATGCCCCATGTCAGCTTCGAATTTCAACTATATTGGTGACACTAACTGACAAAATTAGTAAAGAAACAAGATTGCATGCAAAGGATTCGAACTTTGATTTTTTATGTTAAGCAAATTACTAAATAACATTAATTTTCTTGCCCAATATGATGTTGAACAAACATGTTATAAATAAAGATTTGGTCAGATCTTGTCAGAAGTGCCTGAATCTGTATACAACTTTGAGTTGTATTTGCTTGCGACAGAGGGTGACTTAGATTGATTTAGTGTATTACTAAGTTGCAATGTTGCAACTATTCAGGGTTACAAAAGTTTGGTTAGAATAAAGGTGACTTATTTAGGTGGAGATATTTTTGTACATAGTTTTTCCTATTGCATCCATTCCTGATGATATTTATTGAAAAGCATAGGAGGCATGCAAGTAATATCAAAGGCAATAATGATTTTTCTTCACATATGGGTCCTCATTAATAATCCTCTCTGATGCCAGGTTATGAAGCTGCTGCCAACAGGGCGGAAAAGTACACTTTATATTGTTTTATATGGGTCAGTTGTAAGTACATAACTTCCACCAAAGTTTTGAGGCCTTTCATTTCTTCTTTTTAGTCAGTCCAGTTTATTTGATTTAATCAAATCTTTTTTTTTTTTTGAAAATAACTATATTTTGCAATTTCATTTCAGGTTGGCCTTGGATCTATCATTCTGCGATATTTATCAGGGTTAGTTCATTCCATTCTTGAGGAATTAGGATTTGGCGAGGAAATGTTTAATCTTGTAAGTTATTTTACTTGTTATTTTCTGCAGAAATGAGATTTATATCACACAAACAAACAAAAAAGTTACATCAAATGGCCACTGTAATTACAAACAAAATTCCATCCTATAAAAGTAAAAAAGGCTAACATCCAGGCCTTGGAAAAGGTTAAAAATAAAAAAATCAACATGGTTTTTGGAAAAGAGCGACTTCATTATGAATGGCTAAATCATGCTTCAAAAGTTTCAATCCTCTCAGGCTGAGTGTAGACTTGTTCTTATTAAAATTTGCGTTACATATTTTCTTCCAAAGGAAAGCTATGGCAAACAACATTACTGAATGCCATATATCTCTTGGCAACTATTGGTAATCATTTAGGTATCTCTTGAAATAGAACCTCACCAGGAAGGAGTTAAAATTCATTTTTCACTCAAAAAATTTGAATGATTGATGGAACTCACCTGTCAGCATGATATTGCTTCAAGGCTAACATGAGTGCAATCAAATTGTCTTGTTAATATAACGAGTTTAATGCCGAGTGGAAAGGAAAGCATTGCATACATGCTTGCATATACTTATTTGAAAGCTTTCGTAAGAGGATTTATTTTTTATTTTTTTTCAGGCAGGGGGAGGGGTGGGGTACGCCAACATTTCATATCTCCATTTACAGCTGGGTATGGAGTTGTTGAGACTTGAGAGATTCAATTTCATAAATAAGGTGTTTTTTAAGTGTGGCGGTATTTGTTATTGCTTGAATATCTTGTCAACAGAATTGGTTGTAAGGTTATTTTCAAAGAATTGAATGCCATGATGTACTTTCTCCCATTTTGGCTCTGGCAGCAGCAACAACAACAAATGAGCTTCCTTTGCTAAGGTGTGGTGATTACACCTCTTGGAAAGGGAGTTGACTTCCTTGTCCAGGCGTTTGAGGTGGAAGTCACATCAACAAGAGACTCAATGGAGAGAGTGACATCTAAAAATGATCCGTGGCAGCCCCTCAATTGGCTCATTCACACAGATTCTCTTTGTACAAAATTACATAACACAAGAAATTTTGATGAATGCATCAAAACAAGGGCAAACATAGTTGGAAATTGCAGAGGAAAAGAGTAATGAATTAAGACAAGCATTGGCAAGTAAATCAAACCCTTTAATATGACAAGTACACCATGATTTACGTTGGGAAAACCCTGTACAGGAAGAAACTCACAAAAATATGCTGCTTTAATTTATATTATTGAAATGCAATTGAGAGTACAATGTGCATAAGCTGGAAAAAGTCTTTCCTAGAGAAAAGAGGAGAGCACACAAAAGCTCATACAACTCCAAATTACTCCTAAAAGTTCATGCCTTGCCAATGGCTAGAAAATGTAGCAGCATCCCCTATTTATAATTTTCCTAAGTAAATGAGGGCATGGAAGGTCAAAAGTCATGCCCTTTCCTCTTCAACTTCTTCTCCAGTGACCTTTTATTTTCCCATTTCTCTTCAAATCCGAAAATAGAAACTTTCCAATTTGAGTGGCCTTCATTTCTGATGACATCTCCCCAATGAGAGGCTTTTAGTCCCTAAAAGCTCATTCAAAGAAACTGCTGTATACCAAACTGGTATAGGAACAACCCAGTGGTTACCAAAGGAACAGCATAGGTTAGCAAATGAACATCTTTGGTGCAAATGTGTTGTTGGATCCCATGCTTCACCACATTCAAATCCTCCAAAACTATTGCAAGAAACTATCTGGAAGTGCCAATATGGAGACCAAACTTGACTCCAATCAACACAACTTCGTTACCACCATTCTGTTGAAAATCTGATCAAACAAGTTCATAGTAGGCACCTTTAGATGAATTGACTATCCACAAATGACTGGCCCTTGACTGCCATCTTCCTAGTTTGTTTGCTAAATGATTTGGCTGAAATACTTTCATGCATCAAATGCTAGTTGATGTTTCTTTCACTAATAATGTGCTCCCACTATTTTGTAATGTCCCCTTTCTAAGCAGTTAATTATATTGAGGAGGTTAGCCTACTCACGGGCTTCTGTAGGCTAATATTTTGTGTTAGGGACCTCATTGGGGTTGGAGTACTATGTGCGTTACAAGCTTTTTTTTGCCAGTTTCCGAGGCTGTTTTGGGTATGCGAGCTCATGCTTACTATTTTTAGTAAGTACGTTTTCAGGCACTGACTTGGTTAGTGGATAGGGTGTGATGTTTATCTTGATTGGGAAGTCCGTTTCTTCACTCAGTCGGTAATTCTTACCTCATTGGCAAATATTATTTAATTTTTGGTGTTATTTCCCTAAGTTAAATTAAATATTTAACTTATAACGTCAAATTAAATAATAAAGTAAAAGGACCCAAACATAAAGTATTAAAATGAAATATTTGATAAAGTGACTTTATTATTGGATGCAAAAGTGGACGTCCCACCTTGGGAAAGGCTCATTTTTGAAAGGAGGGGACTTGATATTTTCTTCAGTAGAGAAATACTCGCAGCAGCTTGCATGCAGGGGTTTCAAGCTTTGTGAGGACGGAAACCTTCACAAAGGACATTGTCTTAGGGAGTGGGAGATCATCCCTGGACAATCTGGTGGCAGTCTCATTCAGAGGGTGCACTTGAACTTTAGCAGAGAAGAGATTTTCTGGGTTTAATGGAGGATGGCAGAGTTGAATAGAGATATTGGAGGGTTCATCACACTTTCATTTTTGTTGTCACTTCTAGAAGTTAGGCGCACCATTTCTAGGGGGTACCGTACAGTTTGAAGGGGTTTAGTGAGGGTTTGAACTGGTAGCAGCATTCATACTCCTTCAGAATTTCCTTGCCTTCATTTTCTGACTAGTTGCAGATTTGTTTCCAGCAAAGAAGAGACTTATTTAACTGGCCATACCATTCTGTGCATGCTGAAATACCTTGTGGAGCCACGTGGGGGTCTAAAGGATGATTCGCTGCCCTTTGGAGGGGTTTTTGCATGAAAAGAGGCGCTTAGGGTGTGAGATTAATCTCTGGTTTGTTTTGGAGTGGAGAAGTTGATGGTTTAAAAGCTGTTTGTGTTTTTGGTGAAGCCCAGTTTGACTGCAGTAGACAACCAGATTATTTGAATTTCATTATTAACTAATGGGTATGTTTCAAAACATCATTTTTAGTGATTTGTAAATGAAGTAGTGTAAACCACTCATTATTTGTGTTTAAATACAATATTTGGTGAAGAGTGTTTCAATTTCTGGCATCATATTGCACTGTATTTCTGTGTTTTTATTCAATAGCGACATTCTTGTTAAATGTGTTAAGTGTTCATAAAAAACTAGTTCAAAATCAGAAAACAGAATATATATATATATATATATATATATATATATATATATATATATATATATATATCCAGTTTTGGGGTGGGACATTACATATTTAAACTTGCAACTAACATTAACTACATTGTACAAAAAAAACAACATACTTGGCTGGGCCAAACCTGACAAATGACTAACCCCATTTGATGTATGACAAACGTTTTCCTTCATATATGGTAACTCCACAACATGAGGGTTGTCATAAACTACTAACAGTAGAGGATTTGAATGCAAATATGGTTTTGAAACCTGTAACTATCACATTCCATTTGCTTGGACTGATCCAACCATATTCCAACCTCATGGGCTTTGCAATAAAATGATGAGAATCTTCATCAACCTTTGCTTTCCTTTTAGAGAGTTCTTTCCTGCACTTGGAAACCAAGAGATTCCTGCACATGCTGCTGTTATGATTCTTTTTGCCACAATATTCACAAGCGTGAAGGTCCTATCAAATCTGAGATATATGTCCTTTCCTTCCACAACAATCACAACAGACTGGAAAACTGGCTGGTAATAATACCTCTTTTCATGGGCGCATACTTGCTTGTGGTTTCCTTGCCTAGAGCTTGCATTACACCTTTGCTGCACTTCTTGTTTGATGGTTTCACTTCCTTTTTTATGCAAAGTGTGGGGCAATGGTGGCTTCTCCTCCTATACATTCAAATGCATGCCTACATTCTTCATGGAAAACTCCTCTTTTCCATAGTATCCAAGACCCATATGTTGAGGTTGGGAGAACACCTCAATAGGATCCCTCATTCCTTGGCCATGCTTGCCAAGTCCTTGGCCTTGATAGCCCATCTTATTCAAAATTTTGGAACCTATTCCTTTAGTATGCATTTTTAAGCTGACAAGTGATTTTCTGAATTTGTCCAAAGATACAAAATCAGAATCAGATTTGCTTACCATACTTGTTTTTGTGATGGTGCTAGCTTCTTTGGTAGAACAATGAGAGAGACTCTTCTCTTTCTCCATATCTTCACACTTGGCTTGGAGTTGGGCCAACAACTCCTCTTTGGAATCTATCTCTTTTTGCAACTTCTCCATTGCTTGCAAACATCTGTTTTCCACTTGTGGGATTGAGTCATGAGCAATACCAACAATTTCATTACATTAGCTCTTAATTGTGGGAATCTTCTATGCAACCATAGCAAGTAGCTCTTCTTTCTGTTGGAGCTTCAACCTCAACTTTGTGTTATCCTCTCTAACCTTGGCAATCTCCTTGATATGTTGTTGGGTGGTTTCTAACAAGTCTTGAAACCGACCTTTTTCTCTTGGAGTTAGTTCTGCTGTTTTCTACTAGATTTCCCTATGTTTCAGCAAAGGCAATGCACTGGACTTTTGTCAAAAGCTTGGTATGCTAACCTGTTTGCACATGAAAAAATCTAGAAGACTACCAAGCATTACACAAGGCTTGTGGAAACTTGCTTTAATACCACACGATTCGTGGCAACCTGTCAATTAGCTTGCTCACATAAATCTCCCTTCATACAAAATTAGATAATTCAAGGAATTTTGTTCAATGTATCAAAACAAGGCAAACATAGTGGGTAATTGCATAAGAAAAGAGCAACGAATTAAGCCAAGCATTGACAAGTAAATCAAACCCAGTAAAATGACAATTACATTATTTATGTGGGGAAAACCCTTTAGCGAAAGAAAACCCACAAAAATATGTTGCTGCAGCTAATATTATTGAAATCAGGCTTATATTATTGAAATGCAATTGAGAGTACAACGTGCATGAGCTGAACAAAGTCTCTCCTAGAGAAAAAGAGGAGAGCACACAAAAGCTCATACAACTCCAAATTACTCCCAAAAGTTCTTGCCTTGCCAATTGGTTAGAAAAATATAGCAACATCCGCTATTTATGGGTTTCCAAAAGGGGTGAGCAAAGGAGGGCATGAAAGGTCAAAGTCATGGCCTCTCCTATTCAACTTCTTCTCCAGTGACTTTATTTTCCCAATTCTCCTCAAATCCAAAAATAGAAACTTCCCTATTTGATCAACCTTCAATCCTAATAAAAAAAATGAGGGAAATGTAGATAGGGGTGAGTACATTCCCGGGGTAAGGGATGGTGACAATCAGGATGTCCAGTTACAGACTTTGGGTGCTATGTACTTCAATGGCCAAGTCGTAGACGTCAGAGTGCTAGACGTTTGAGTGCAGTTGTCTAGACGTCAGGAACTAGCCGTCACAGGCTAGACGTCTGGATACTTCAAGCTAGACGTCTACAGGTTAGACTTAGACGTCGACAGGTCTAGACGTCTAGGGACTGGGAGTAGACGTCTACAAGTCTAGACGTCTATGGTTCTAGACGTCTGACACTGGGTTAGACGTCTAAGGGCTACGTGAGACGTCAAGCATAGGGGGATAGACGTCTGGTACAGAGTGAGACGTCACAGGACATCTGAGATCAGGTTAGACGTCTAGTACGAGGGCTAGACGGCTAATCGTCAGACGACTGGTCTAGACATCAAAGGCGAGACGTCTGCAATCTTCTTTTTCCAGTCTTCTATACCTGCAATGATAACACTTGGATTTTCTTCCCTGTTGCTGCACAAAACCTGCAAGTAAGCATCAAGTAACCCTGCAATATTGCCACTTAGAACCATTCACAACACAACCTGCAATGCAACAGAACCTTCACAACATCACCATACACACAGAACACGCATTCCGTACAAGAGCATTGGCATTATGAGCAGAATGATGA
The DNA here is from genome assembly GCA_028583015.1 of Wollemia nobilis. Lineage (NCBI taxonomy): Eukaryota > Viridiplantae > Streptophyta > Pinopsida > Araucariales > Araucariaceae > Wollemia > Wollemia nobilis. The sequence goes on along the minus strand of JAQPPZ010001711.1, from coordinate 116,342 downwards.
TAATATTTACAATTTTGAAGGGGGTATATATAGGAAGGCGAAGTAGTTACTGCAACTACTTCGCTCCCAACCGCCCAACCGTCTTAACCCTTTGTTAGACATCGTTAATGCTAAACTAGACGTCTAAACACTAACCAAACGTCTTAACAAACTAGACGTCTAACCTGCCTAGTTAGCCGACTAACACATGACGGCTACTTTTGTCTTTTAGTGCTCATTGTACGTAATCAAGCCTTTTGCATTCATTGGCTGATTTTACAAAATCATAAGACCAAATAACATACCAAAATTGTTATATACAATCAAAATTGATGGACATTATTCTCAGCCAGTTCTTCATGGTTTATCTTGCTTAGAACTGTTGTCTACATCTATCCTCCCCTTCGAAGAAGTCAATGTCCTCAGCAACTTTCTCCGTTCAGTTGGAGGAGTTCCAGCCTTTGTAGGTTTCGAAGTCTGTGAATTTGCAGCTTTAAATATTTTCTCGTACTCCTGGAGTTGAGCCTGCATGGCCTCACGGTCCTGCGTGAGCCTCTCAGAATACTTGTAATATTTGGCCCATTCGACTCCCAAGGCGTTGGCATGTTCTTCTGTTTGTCTAAGACTGGTTAACAGTTCCGTCTCCCTTTGCACAAATATGTCTTTCATACGCTGTTCTAACAGTGAAGGAGCAGGTGTAGCTTTTTGTGCTAGCTGCTGTTTTTCCAGTCGCAGTTCTTCCTGCAAGGCTGCCTTTTCTATTTGCCAACTGTCCTTTTCCTACTTCCAAGCACGCTCTTGTTCACTCTTGTTTGTTGCAAATGCCTCTGTTTGTTTGATTAGCAAATCCTTTGCATTTTTAAGCCGCGAGACTTCAACTTTTGACTCGGAAGTTCTTGTTTTATTGTTTCCATCCGTGCCATTCCTTGCCCCAAGAGGCAATCCTTTTCCTCCATGGCTTCATAGGCAGCTTGTAATTCCTGTTGTACTGCCTATTTTGTTGAGTGCACGCGTTCTCCCAGCCAACTCAGCAAATGTGCAAGGAAATTCAACTGTGTAGATTGGCAGTAATTCAGGTACTCTCTACTTGTGAGCCTTGCTCCATAGGAATTTGAGGAGGATGAACACTGTGGCCGCAAACATATACCTGTGCTGTCTCCATATAGAGGCTTGGTGTCTTTTCAGGCAATTGTTCCACACCCTCCATAGTCTTCAAATTGCCAGTGGGCAGTGACCAAGGGTGGGACCTGTATATGTTGGAAGTGTCCTTGCGCGAAGTTCCTTGTGTTGCCCACTTCACCAATCGATCCAACTCGTCCTCTATCATGCTTTGCCACTTCTTCCATTGACCCACACACGCCATTTCAAACTGCAAGCGTAAGCTGTCCATAATGCCTCTCAATTTGCAAAACAGTTTATCGCTTGCTGATCCATGAAGTCTGATGGATACATGAGGTTGGGTATCTGCACAATAAATTATTCACCCTAAGCATCCTTTTGTTTCTCCTCCTAAATTACTGCTTTCCCTTTATCCATCTGATCAACAGTTAGCCTGTTTGTCTCCTTTGTGGCTACTCCAGACTGTATTGGAATCTGGCTGTTTTGGCCTTCCTGTTGCTCCAACTGTTGAATATCTGGTACTTGTGGGGGTTGTTCCCCTTCTCCTGTGGGGATGTCCATTTCTCTTGACACCTCCACCTCTACTATGACAATGGGATTTTTCGCCTCAGGTGTCAATCACCCTGTATCTAGTGGTAGGCCCTCCTCTACCCCCGGACTATTTATGTCAGCTGATTCTTGAGCTACTGCAGCCAACATTTCTTCCAGTGAAAATGTGCTCAATTTGTTTGCCAGTGAAGTTGGTCTTGCCAAGGCTTCCGCAACTGGTTCGGGTGAATTTGTGCGGGTCAAAAAATCAGCCTCAGCCAAATATTCCATGGGTCCAATTCGTGCACTTAAACTGGTTCCGGCTGTCTGCTTGTGAAGAACTAAAGGTATGCCAAAATCCACTTCCTCCCGTATTGGCTGTTGTAATTCCCCAGCACGAGCTGCCTCCAGATTTTGAGCTATCTTTTGTAGTGCTTCCTGGGAGAAAACTAGGGGTGGCACATCAAATCGCCCCTTCTTCGTCTTTCGCTTGGGCTCCTTCGGAGATTGAACAATCTTCTATTTTTGTGCCTTCTCCTCCTTGACTTGTGCTATTGCGCTATCCTCCCCTTCTAAAGTGGCCACCAGTTTCTCTTGACACGGCTTATGCAATATCTGCTTTACACAGGCCTTCTTTACTGGTGTCGTCTTCTTTGCTACTTGAGTCTCCATCCACCAACAGATAGATGGTGCCAAGTCAGGTAGCTTTTTCGGAGAGCCCACGTCCGGGATTTGCACTCCAGCTCTAAAAGCTGCATCCAGTAGCAATCCAATGGAATGAAATGCCATAGAGAAGTTCTTTGTTGTTCACATTAGGAAAGCCTAAATACGAAGTGACAGATGTGTCGCCCAATCATAGGTTGTTCCCTGCTCCATCCCCTGTAAATATGGAATCAGCCAAATGGGGAGATCCGAACTGCGTTGTTCCCCTGACAATCTGGCCATGATAACATTCATTATGACCTCCAATCCCTTATTCCTCAATTGTGTCTGTTTGACCCCTCTTCCACCGTGAGTGCCCAACATCGCATCCACCTCTTCCTTTTTCAGGGTTGTGACATTCCTGATCAAATCCGGTGTTTTCTTGGAGTCCACTCTTTCATTCACCATTGGGACACCCTTCCGTGGCAGTCCAAATGTGCGTTGGAATGCTATAGGAGATAAATCAACCACCAATCTACAATTTCCCACCTGCACTCGGCTAATGTTCTTCTCTTCATCATATGTCTCCAGCATCTGAAGTAGGTACTCTTTGAAAAACTCCTTTTCAAAGTTTGGAGCTTGCAAAGTGAAATGTACTCCTGCTTGTTTGATATTTCCTCGTGTTGGGTCGTCTGCTGGTGCTTCCGCCCACCATTGACGGCAAAAATCACCCGTTGGACATATCCAGGTAATTTTGTCAATAGGGACCGACTCTTTGCTACTGCGGTGTTTTTTTTTATTTTTGCGAGTAGCCACCTCCGTTGCTTCTCTTTTACTTCGAACCTGTCCTTTATCCGGGCTTTCAATCTGACCGCGCATCCCATGTTCTTGCTAATGTCGCAATCTTTTGGCTATCACAGAATCAGGTTCGGGTTTCGACCGGATTGGGGTCTTGCCATATTTTTGGTGTGCCATTGCTTTGTCAGTTCCTCTTCAACTCCACACTTCGCCAGACGTCAATCTCGTCTGCCTTGTTCAATTAGACGTCACCTTGTTGCAGACGTCGACTCCACCTGCTAGACGTTAGTCCGTTCATCAAACGTTTCGTTACCTGCTAGATGTCTACTGTTAGTTAGACGTCTACTTTTGTCGTCAGACGTCCACCTTTGCCGTCAGATATCTGCTTCGTCAATTTTCTGCCCTAGATGCCTTCTCCTAGATGCCTTCTTTGCCCTAGACGACTTCTCTGTCTAGACGGATTTTGCTGGCGGCAGAAGTCTCGATGTGCTAGACGTCTACTTCTGCCGTTAGACGTTAACTTTGTCTCGGACGTCTTCTCTGCGTCCACCACACGTCTTTCACTTCCGTCAGACGTCTTTTCTGCGCCCACCAGACGTCTTTCACTTCCATCAGACGTCTTTTCTGCCCTCGACATCTCGTGCTCATCGTTTGGCGTTTGCACACTCCTCCTAGATGCCTGCTTGCACACTCCTAGACGCCTGCCTTGATGCCCTAGCTTGTGCCGTTCACTGTTCTCCGTCTAGGCGCTCCCTTCTTCGTCGCGCTTTCTCCTCTGCTCACCTGCACAATGGAAACGATGTGCAAGATGCATCTCCTCTCCTTTTATAGTTGAGCGGTCGTTCCTCAAACCGTTGGTACAACCGTCACCTTGCAACCGTTCCTTGCATGCGCGCCACGTCATCCAATCTAGACGTCTAGGGTTTTATTCCGTCTTATTCACTTTTTGTCTTATTCCTTTTTCGTCTTTTTCATTTCTTTTTTATTTGACTTTATCTCCTTTTTATTTTTTATTTTATAAATTTTTTTTTTTCAAAATTTTCTTTCACGCTTGACATCTTCTCCTCAACGTTGACGGGTGAAACGTATGGCTAAGCCAATACGTAGCTTACATGTGTTAGACGTACCATTTTCTTGATGACGACTACTTCCTCCAAAACTGTTGAAATCGTCCACGTCGTCAGTTTCCGTTCTTTCTGTTGCCTGACATCTTCGACGATTATTCCGTCTTGCGGGGGTTTCTGGTCGTGACTGCTGCTAACGCCTTCTAGTATTTCTTAGCACAATACGCCAATCTGGCCGTTCTGCTTCTGTCGGCTGATGTTGTGTTTCTAGCTCACAGGACTAGTGGTTACTAGCTCATCGTCTGTCATTATTAATAGCTTGCTGATTTCTTTCCGCTATCAGACGTGTTTGTTCCATCCAATCTTCTACCATGTGGATTTCTCCTTCCGGGTTAGCATTATTGTTATCCAGGTTTTCGACTACATCCTCCAGGTGTCTACTGGTCAGATTTGGGCGTGTAACGTCATTTCTTGGATGGGCGGGCTCCAATGGAATCCGTTCCGTACTTCCATCAATTCGTCGGATTATTATGCAATCATCTAAATAGTGAAACCTCTCCCCGTCTTGCGCCTGTTGATCAAGTTCATTTTGATTGGACTGTTGTTGTCTTCGGTGTCCCCTGTTTTGGTGGAGTCGTCTTACTCTTGGGCCTCTTCCTCGGCCTCTGTCATTTCCTGCAACTGCCCTCTCTTGATCCCTTTGTTCTAGATTGAGATTTCTGTCCCAATTTCCTCTTCCGTGAACTTGGTTACTGCGTCCTCGGCCTCTTTCAGATCGAATCTCCCTAGTGTTGGGCTGCCTTACTCCTAGCTGCCCGAGATTCGGTCGGTCCCTCAGTTGTTCTTGACGACGTCTTCGGTTTCCACGAGCATGTTGAGGTAGACCTATTGGTCTATTCTCAGGAGCATGTAGTAATGCATTGGCTTGGACTAAGTTTTCAGATGGTTCTTGCGGTCCAACCTGAGAACCTGTTGACCTATGGGTAGCCGGAGGGGAATTTCTTCCTCTCGAGCTACCGGGATGGAGGTCAACCACGCTCCTCCCTTGGTCAGGTGATCTCGGAATTCCTGACGGTCTTCCGAGAGTACCTAAGTTATCTCTACTACGGGCTTTGTTTATCAGTTGTGCTCTTGTTTCTGGTGGATGGTGTAAATGCGCAGGTGTTAGTTGGTGCAAGATCCTCAGCCTCCTATTGGCCCTTATCAGTCTTCGTCTCCATCTCGTTTCCTCAAAGTGTCGTTGCATGGCACAATAAGTTAAGTTTTCCTGATACTCTTCTGAAAAGACTGAATCGGTGATGGAGTCATTTCCTTCTCTTGCCGTGTTCACTGGCCATTATGAGGTTTCTTGAACCCGTTGCTGCAATCTTCTTACTTCTTTTCTATTCTGTCGTAAATCAAGTGCAGCCATTCGATACCTGGCTACTTCTTCTCGTTCAGTTGGACGTCTGATGGCTCCAACATATGGTGTTCTCCATGCACGAGGTGGTACTTCTGGCATCATGTCCTCGTTCAATCCTCCGTTGTATTCGTCTTGTGGACTCAGTGAAGCATCATCTTCGATTATGTGTGCAGTTTCTATAAATCTGACACCTGCTTGTCGACTGCAAACTTCATCTCTCTGTCTTCTACGGTACGGGTTAGGGCTGGCATGTGGTATATCGGGAATCTGAGGTAGGTTTTCGTCACTGCTTGAATCCTCCCACCAACCTCCGGTTTTTGGTTTTTTCTGGTATTGTCTTGATATCCTTCCATATGATGGTTGCCATTTCCTCCTTGCTCATCTGATGTTTGGCAGTCGAACTTTGTCCTGCTTCCCATACCCTGGGTCTTTCTGGAGATTCCCTCATTTCTTAATGGTTCACTGACTCCGAGCTTGAGGACTCTTCTGAATTCAACACGATTTTTAATGTGGCTGAAGAACTCCTAGAATGTGCATCTGTTGCTATTGCTTTTCCTCTTCTATTTTCAACTGGGCTTACAGTATCCTCCTGCTCTTCTTCCGCTAAGGAAAATAGACTGCTCTTCGAAGAGTTACCTGTTGCACTTCCTCTTAGTTCACCTCGTTCTAGCTCCGCCCATTCTGCTTGATGGGCTTCATGTCGTTCATTCACTCGTTGCATGGTTGTGTCCAACTCCTGAATCACCTATTCCCGCAGCTGGTTATTGTATTATCTCAGAGTTTCATATTCTTCTTGCAACCTTTGTGTCTCCAATCGCATTCGTTGCAGAAGTCTCGCTCCTTCTTCTTCTTCTTCTTCTTCTTTCGGAATTGCTTGTAGAGCGACCTTCGTCAGAGCTTGAGTCGGTCTTCCTCGTTGTCATTTGGAAATTGAAGGTGTGACTGCAACCTTCGCTGCCTTCCTTCCCTTCGTTCAATTGTTGCTCCTCCTTCAGTCCCAAATAACCAATCCAGGTTGTGTGTGTCCTCCTCTCGAATAGTGTTACCCTGCTCGTCATTTTTAGGAGATTCTGTTCCTGGATTTACTTCTCCTGTTCTTGTTCCGAAAGTTCCTGATTGCTCCAAGTTAATCATATTCACCCGAGCATGTGACTTATATACCTTTAACTTAGAACCATTGATTACCTCAGGGCATAGTGTTCCATCCAGTTTTCTTGGTTTCACTGCCCCATTCTCGAAAACTTCCTCCACCTGGAAGGGTCCAAGCCATAGGGTTTTCAATTTCCCTAGCTTGAGTTCTCTCTTACCATTGTATTTAAGAACTAGTTCACCAGCCTTGAGATCCATCTTTCGGAGATGTTTATCCGCTGCTACACGGACAAACATTTGGTCTACGCCCACAACAAGGAAGAGCCGAGCTAGAAAGCGAAAGGAGGTTTCAAAGAAATCTAAATTGTTTTTCATAAACAAAGCTCAATTCCAGCCAACACAGGCCCACAATAGCACTTCATCCAACATAAAACAAAACGAAGGAGCTCGATAAGATAATAGTTTCGTTGCTAAAACTAGGGCCGATTTTGGGCCGAACGCAGCTATCGAGCCCGTTCAAAAGGGTTTTAAATAAATTATAATCTTCGTACGCTTATAGGACTTCCTTCACCTAGAATTAACCTCTAATACGCAGAGAAAAAGGGAAATCCTCACAGAGCATAAAGGGATTGAAAGTAACACAAAACGAACCTTGCAAAGGCGCTCTTGCAGATCCGGTCAGCTTGTTAGCCCCTCTTTCATCCCTTCCTAGCCTCCCTTCCGCGTCCCCTTCCTCCTTTCTGCCAATCTCCCCCTTTTTTTTTGAAAACCCCCCCTTCCAAGAATCCTCCCTCCCATTCCAAGCCACCCCCTCTTTCCAAGAAGATCTGCCTCCTTTTCCAAGGTGGCAATGTAATGTCCCCTTTCTAGCCAGTCAGCTTCGTAGTTGTGATTAGCCTACTCACGGGTTCCCGTAGGCTAAATTGGATGTGTGGGAACCCATGGTGATCTTAATTATGCCACTCTCAGCTTTCAGTTGCTAGTTTTTGTGGCTTATTTGGGTAAAGGAGATGGGACTTACTATTTATAGTAAGTCAATTCTGGGGTTTCAGTCAAAGTGGATGGTACCTTTGGATTGTTCATCGAAATGGGTATCCAAATCCATGATCAGTTGGAAGGTTGGTTTTGCGGAGCTTAGAAATTTTAATGCCCAAAGATTATTTATATAAAATTAAATTAATATAATTTAATTTTATTTAAGTTATGACTTTATAATAAAGGGGGAGGATTAAAAAGTCACTTAAGTTAAAATTATTTTATAAAGTGACTATTAGAATTGCAAAAAGGGGACGCCATTTATAATGAGGAAAAATAATTTCTAGAAGACATTTTAAATTGCCTTTTCCCTCCAAAAAAACCATCGACCCCTTGTGAGCTCTAGAAAAGGAGATATGGTCATTCATTTCAGGCATCCAGGTTTATATGTTTGCTTTGGCATTTGGTGAAGAAGCTTGCAGAGAATCTTTGCAGGGTTTCGAGCTTATTGGGGACGACAACCTCCAATAGGGACATCCTCTATGGGTATGAGAGATTACCCCTGGTGGATTAGGGTGGCGATTTCATACAGAGATTGCTCAAGTGCTGATTGTGGAGAGATTTGCACAGTTTTTTCGAAAGATTATACAGAAGGGTTTTCAGAGGTGCTGGGCGAAGTTGTTGATTGCTGGCCGTACAGCACAGGCCGTACAATTACCAGCCAGGCGTGATATCTTTGGGAAATTGGGCGATCAGTCCATAAACCCCTATCTCCTCCTTCATTGGTGCCCAAGGATTGCGAGCTGCTAGTACATCATTTCGTGGGTGAAGAAAGTTGCATTTACGGAGCTAAGTGAATAAGTGCTATGTACAGATTTGCTGATCAAATAATACAGACTGAAAATTCTAGATCGATATATCTCTGTGGTATGTGTGTTTCCTCGATTCCTTCAGTGGGTTTCTAGCATTACATATGTAAAATCTGCATCTCAAGTTTCGTTTGATTTGGTTGCATAGTTACAAAGTTGTGACAGTTGCAAGTGGACTGATTTAGAATTTATCTGAGTTTTTTATTAATTTGAAAAAATATAAAAAAAGTACATATTTGCAAAAAATTAAAAAAAAAATATTTTAGCCAGATTGGGGAGGGTTGTTACAGGCAGGGAGACCTTGCCATTATGGCCAACCTCCCCACTCAGTCCCAGCTGGCCTGAGCTTATGCACTTTTTTCACCAAAATGGCCATCATTTTAAGAGAAAAATTGCACATTTCCTCCTATGGAAAGTCAAAGGAGGTTTTTAAATATATAAAAATATATATTAAATTACCCATTCTCCTGCCACAATAAATGGAGCCATCATGAAATAAAACAATTATTAATTAATCCCTCTTTTGGCATAATTTAGATTAAAAGCAATATCAAAATAAATATTAAATTACCAATTAAAATACAATGCAATGGCAATTCATTAAATCTAACCATTATGCACTCAAGACATAATTAAACCTTTTTCCTTTGCTAGAACCATTTAAAGTCTTGTTAAGGCGGATATCAATTTGTAACCTGCCATTTAAATGGTTAGTCAAATTTAATTAAAAACCATTGCAAGAAATGCCTTTATTCAGCTCCTTTGCTGATTAATTAAAAGGCGTCATCGATGCTCTTTATCCGAATGATAGCTTGATCTTCTACACCTGCAAACAAGGTTAGCCCTTGCAAAATCATAAAGACATAGCAGCGTCATAGACGAAAAATCACAAGCAAATGCTGCATCATATCCATGCATAGCCATAGCACCAGCAGGGTCAGGTATTGAAACAATAAATCCGATTAATTTGTCTTCCTCATCAAGGGTCCTACGGGGCGGGTTATGACAAAACGTCTTATCATGCACTTGAAGGAGATGAAGGACAAGGAACTATTGATAGAGTACGTGGAGAAACTCAATGAAGAGTTTAAGCCAGACCTCAAATCAATCAAAAGGAGGAATATGTTGATCCTTGTGAACAAATGTGTGTGTCCCTATTCACAAGAGGATGTTAGTGTGGTCGTAATTCCCATAGAAATTATGTGGAGTGAATGATCGATGGTACTGACACCTAAAATTTTGCACAAGAGAAGTTCACATTGAGGGAGGGAGAAACGATTATTCTTTTCCAATGTTCAATGTGCCCAAGTGTTTGAAGACGATATTTGGTAAGCACTAGCGACCAAAGATTGACAATGATTGAGTTGGCAAGAGTAGTAAGGACCATCCAAGTGGAGGCCCATGCCACACTTATCTATGATTGGTTGTGTGTGTCCCCAATCATAATTGTTTGATGTAATAAGTGAAGGCCCATGCCACACTTAAGGTGAATGGTTGTGTTTCTCCCCATTCACAAGATGATGTAAATTAGTAGGGCCTAGTCCGATGATTGTTTGTGACTGGTTGTGTGTCTCCAGTCACAGTTGTTGTGAACAGTAGTGTCCTTGTTTACAACTTTGATGTTTGGATAGTATGTGTGTCCCTATCCAGTTGTGTTGAAGAATCACAGATAGATGAGTTTGTCTCTATCCGTGGTTAAGTGTTCAATGAGGCCATTTCAACTAAAGAAGCATAGTGAGGCCATTCCCACTATTGCTTGTTGCAAATAGTTGAGTGTGTCCCTATTCGTACTCTAAGTGTACTTGATGAACTATTGTGTCCTAGTTCATCATATGATTATTTGTATTGTTGTGAGTATCCCTACCCATGTTTGGATCATGATGTAATAAGTGGGGGGATGTTGGAATTTATTACATATGAACAAAAGTGGTTTGAGTGGTTAGAACCGCCCACGCAGGAACCATGTGAGATCTGTTAGTTGGTTGTGATTTTCACCAACTATGGAAATCACGTGGTTAGTATGGTTGCTCTATAGAGAGCAATGAAATATGTATTTAAACATGCATTTGATCAATGAAAAACATCTAAGCATTGACATCATCAATTGTCGATTATACCTCTATCTTTCCCATATCATTGCAGCTTTGTATCTATTTGTTATTTATGATTTACTGAAGTGTATCTTTGCAACTGGCAACATTGTTTGATTTTGCATTAGATATTTAATTTAAAATGACTCTCTACTTTTGATTGTTTAGTCATCCTGTGAATTAATTGTGAACATGAAACTTACTATTAGAAATTCAGAATTGGATATTAGAGTAATCTATGCAGATGTAACTCTAACAAGAATGAAATTCACCTTGTCATTCATTGGGAACTAGTAGATTGAAATTAGGCATTTTGAGATGTCAATGAGAACCTTCTTAGCATGTGATATTTTTTATGTGCTTTTTACTCACAGTTGAATTATGTATGCTGTTGTTCATTTGTCTGTCATTTTGTGATATGTTAGTTTCATATAAGATTTATAATTTTTTTTTTATATAAGACAAATGTTTTCAAGGGTTTTCTCTTCTCACACGCATTGGGCTGTGGCCTTGTGGGATTACGAGGCTATCTTTGCCAATGGGTAGACTTTGTAAAGCAAACAAATTCAATTTAGCACTTAGTTATTTTCTCTAATCTAAATATTGATAATCATTGTCTGCATTCAACGAATCACAATTTTCTGTCCAATTTTGGCATGTTGTAATGGTTTGTTATCCGATTTTTTTTACCTTTTGTTTTTGAAAATGGAGATATATAGGGCTTCTTTCTGATTTCTTTTGGTTACAGGTGGCAGTGTTTCTGCTGCTAGGTATTGTAATCACAGGAGCATGGTTTGGCTTTTGGGGGGTGAGAAAATTAGTACTTTCAGAAGATGGGACAGTGGACAGGGGGATAGCTCAGTTTGTGGCATGGTCGATTCGGATAGTAGCATCTGTTATGATTCTTCAGGTGTTTTCTGTTATTGTCCATTTTATACTTTGCTTGCATGGGATTTTGCATTTCAGATGACATTATTTTGCTGTCAATATCAAATCCATCTATATGCTTCCTTTCCAATGTTTTTGAAATAGTTAGCAGTCTGTTCACTGACATCTCATTTTTTAGGGATTTCAGAACTGTTAAGGAGATTTTTATCATCATTTTTAATTACTTGTTAGTTGGGAGTGTATTGCATGCTACTACAGAACTAATTCATTGATTCAACTGGAGTATTATTGAAATTTGTAAGTACTAAAATCTTTCTAATATTTTATTTAATTGGTTAGGCAGGGGCTTTGTCATGTATGTCAAAGTAAAAGTAATTTTAAATTAGAGGGAGGAATTAATAGACGAGGAACACTTTAATAGATAAAAATTAATAACTCAAGTGATGATATGTTGTTACAGTTAGGAATGACTCCAGGTTATGAGGGATACAAATGTTGGACTCTACCAAACATTATGATATAATATTAAAATATTCTCAATGGAAAATGTACAAGCCAATCAGAGGTCTTTTACAAAAGATGCCAATGGGCTTGACAACTGGGTTTACATGTTCCGACACCCCCTTTTAAACACAACTTGGAGGGACCAGGAACATGACATTAACTGATGATGTGTTGTTACAGTTACGAATTTCTTGAGGTGATGAAGGATACAAATGTTTGACTCAGCCAAAACATTACGATATAATAATAAAATATTCTTAATGACAATTATATGAGCCAACCATAGGGCTATTACGTAAGATGCTGATGGGCTTGACAACTTGGTTTACATGTTCCAATATCCACTTTTAAACACAACTTGGAGGGACCAGGAGAGTGGCATTACCCCAACACTCCCCTTTCATGACAGCTTCCCAACAGCCCAAGTATGTTTCTCCAACTCTGCACCCAATGGCCCGACGAAGATGTCCGAAACTTGCGGAATGCGTTCTTGTCTGATAGAATGCTCTGCACAACTCTCCACAACTGGAACAATAATGCTCAGCAGCAGCAGGATGATAAGTATTGCATCATGGGTGTCTTCCCATGCAAGCACACAATCAAAGGTTGCTCATTAGACCAGAAGAGGATTTATTCTGTGATCCATAAAATTAGTCTCAAACAAGAAATCATTCCAATGAATCTAAAATTTTGTGTCATGCAAAGGCTTCAATAGGTGTACAGGCCAATGAGATCAATGGCCTTCGAGGAAAAATATGTAGTCCACATACATTACAATAGCCTGTAAAACACACCACACACAAGCCATCATAGAAAGCTGAAAAAGGCTATTCCCAAAACAGTTGCACATTCTTGTCCAAAATGCACAATTGAATATGATCTGAATATGACTCATCGACTAACCAATCTCATAATGTGATGACCTAATGAAATGACTTATAAATGAAAGAGATCACTCATGACAAAACATGGCTATGGAAATCAGTACAAAGGCTTCAATAGGAGTATGGCTTCCTTGTATCAGAGCATAAGGATCTCCCTGATCTAACATCAATCCATCCTTAAATTAATCTTTATGATCTTCCTATCTTGCCATTAATAACTCCTTGAAGAATATCTCTCCAAAAATCCTTCTCTCGCTTGTTAGAAAAATATCAAATTACGTGCAAGCAGAAAACACAATAATGCAGGAAAAAACAGTAACACAGAATTTTACGTGGAAAACCTGCAGTGTGCAGGAAAAACCACGGGGCAATGGCAGCTTCATTATTTTATTGATTTCGGCAAACTTTTACATTCAATCAACTTTTACATGCAAGGGGTCATTCCTCTTTTATAGAAAAACAAAAAACTGTTCGTTTCCTTTCCGAAAAAGGAAGACTCCAAAAAACTGTTCGCTTCCTCTCCCAAAAGAAGACTCCAGAAAACTGTTCGCTGCCTCTCACAACGTACGGTTGTACGGATGGCCAAAAATTTTGGGTCGGGGGCGGAGCCCCCGAACCCCCGGGCAGGGGGGAACCTAGCCGGTTCCCCCTTGTGACCCCCCTCGGTGCGCCTGGTGCATATGAACAGCTTGTGAGGATGGATCACAATAAACTGCACCACCATACACCTCGTTGCTGAAGAACATTGGAGATCTGGATATTGACTTCACCTCCTAACATTCTTCCACTTGAAGTCGATATACAGGAATTCTTTGCCTATGTTTTTCCATCCAAGTGCCAATTGCCCAATGCTGCCCTTATCACATTTTCAGCAAGCCCATAGAAGTTTTGTACCACTCAAACTTCGCTGTCTTGACCGGCTTTGCAAGCATATCTGCAGGATTCACTTCAGTATCAATTTTCTGCAACAGGATCCCACCTTCTTCCACCATATTTCTTATAAAACGGTACTTAACATCAATGTGTTTCCTGTGATCATAGAATGTTGGGTTCTTCACTAACTGAATAGCACTTTGGCTATCACAATGCAACGTAATCTTCTCCTGCATTGTCTTGAAGTCACTAAATAGTCGTTCTAGCCAAATTGCCTCTTTGCTGGCTTTAGTTGCTGCAATGTATTTTGCTTCAGTGGTTGATAAAGCCACCAGAGACTGCAACTTGGAAGTCCAACTCACAGCTCCACTAGCAAGAGTGAAAGTATATTCCCATCTCTATCTCCACCATAATCAAAATCCACAAAACCTTTAACTTGCAAATTTGCTGATCCGTAGTAAATAGCAGCATCTGAAGTGCCTCTTAAATATTTGAATATCCACTTCACTGCATTCCAATACTCCTTACCAGGATTTGCCATGTACCGGTTGACAACTCTCACTGCTTGGGCAATATCCGGTCTGGTGCTTACCATGGCATACATGAGGCTTCCTATTGCTAATGAATACGATATACGAGACATGCTTGTCTTCTCTGCTTTTGTTCTAGGACACTGTTCGGAAGACAATTTTAAGTGTGAAAGAAGTGGGGGTACTAACTGGTTTTGCATTTTGCATATTGAAGCGTTGCAAAATCTTTTCTATGTATGTCTTTTGACATAACCAGATCTTCCTTCCTGTACTGTCCCTGTGTATCTTCATTCCTAAAATTTGGTTTGCTACTCCTAAATCCTTCATTTCAAATGTCCTAGCCAACTGAGCCTTAAGACCAATGATTTTCTTCATGCTAGGGCGTGCAACCAGCATATCATCAACATACAACAACAAAAAAATAAGACTGCCATCATCAAAACTCTTATAGTATGCACAATGGTCAGCTTCACGTCTGCTGAAACCTTGGCTCTTCATGAAGGTATCAAATTTTCTGTACCACATCCTTGGCGCCTGTTTCAACCCATACAGAGATTTCTTGAGTCCGCAAACCAAATGCTCTTTGCCTCTTTCTTCATAGCTCTCTGGCTGATCCATATAAATTTCCTCCTCGAGATCACCATGCAAGAAAGCAGTTTTCACATCAAGCTGCTCCAGTTCTAAATCTCGTGCTGCTACAAGTACAAGTAAAACTCTAACAGTAGTCATCTTCACAACTAGAGAGAAAATTTCATTTTGCACATAACCTTTTGCCACCAAGCGAGCTTTATAGCGTTCCAACAAACCATCACTGTTCTTCTTTTCTTTGTATACCCACTTGTTTCCAACAACCTTTCTTCTAGGTGGGAGATCCACAAGTTCCCACGTTCTATTCTTGCAAAGTACCTCGATTTCCTCTTCCATTTTCCTCCACTTTTTTGCATTCTCAGACTCTCTAGCTTCCTAAAATGAACTAGGCTCACCATCATCAGTTAACAAAGCAAAAGAGGACTGAAAAACAGGAGAATACCTTTTCGGACACTTTTGTGGACGTGTAGATCTTCTAACCCAATGATCTGTTGGTTGTGGCTCTTGGTCTTGTGACTGTTGTGGCTGTTCTACTTGCTGTTCTGGCTTCTCTACTTGCTGTTATGTCACAAATGAACCCTCCTTCATCCTTGGGCTATAAAGTCGTTTTTTCAGAAAAACCTTATTTGTTGCTGATTTCGTCTCATACAACTTTTCAATCTTCTTCCAGAGGGCTTCTGCAGTCTTTTCTTCAGCAACATTGAACAAGACAGAGTTTGCTAGGCATAGACGGATTGTAGAAACTGCCTTCCTGTCCAGCGTTGCCTACTCCTCATATTTCATGCTGCTTGGTTTACTTGCAACCCCTTTCAAGGCTAGGGCTTGGTCGTTTTGAACCAGCAAATCCTCCACCTTCATCTTCCATAGGGCAACGTTCTTGCCATCAAACTTTTCAATCTCGAACTTGGTTACACCTCCAATCATTGTTGCAGCTCCCACTCGCACAAAACCCTAGGCTTTGATACCAGATGTTAGAAAAATATCAAATTACGTGCAAGCAGAAAACACAATAACGCAGGAAAAAACAATAACACAAAATTTTATGTAGAAAATCTGCAGTGTGCAGGAAAAACCACGGGGCAATGGCAGCTTCGTTATTTTATTGATTTCGGCAAACTTTTACATTCAATCAACTTTTACATGCAAGGGGTCATTCCCCTTTTATAGAAAAACAAAAAACTGTTCGTTTCCTTTCCGAAAAAGGAAGACTCCAAAAAATTGTTTGCTTCCTCTTCCAAAAACTATTCGCTTCCTCTCCCAAAAGAAGACTCCAGAAAACTGTTCGTTGCCTCTCACAATGTTCGATTGTACGGATGACTAAAAAATTTCGGGTCGGGAGCGGAGCCCTCGAACCCTCGGGCAGGGGGAAACCTGACTGGTTCCTCCCGCGACCCTCCTCAGCGCGCCCGACGCATACGAACAGTGCGTGGTGATGGATCACAATAAACTGCACCACCATATACCTCGCTGTTGAAGAACATTGGAGATCTGAATATTGACTTCACCTCCCAACATTGCTATAGAATACTAGTCTCTAGAATAAGAAAATCTTTGCTGATGAGATAAAGAATCGTGAACGTATGTGAAAGAAAATTCTGGGTAGCAAACACTTGCTTCCGTGGGCCCAAACTTCAGCTCAACAGGAGTAGTGACATCCTTCATATTTTCCAAGTTGTTCATCTGTCCAATACATATTCCAAAGCAGATTGTGACCAATATGTTTGCTTCTCAACATCAACAATACTAGGAGAAGAGGTCGTGTTATGATCATGGTTAGCATCGTTATAAGAAGCAGTAGAAGCAACATTATTATCTTGAGCATCAACATTAGAAGAAAAGGGTAGACTAACCTCAACCAACAAGAAGTACATTATTTCCTTCGTATGCATGCTTAATAGTGCCTTGACTATCCATTGGACCATGCCAGTCAATGTGATCTTCGTCACAGTCCAATTCTTCTTTCAAATTAACAATTTCTTGTAAAAGCCTAGAGATTTTAGATTTAGATTTTCATATTTTAGATCCTTATTTTCTTTCTCCATTTTGAACAACTTAATCTTAAGTTCAATTTCTCTTTCAAAGTTCTAGGATTAGCCTCATTTTCAGAAGACTCATCATCTTGAGAAGCGAAAGAATCATCGTCCTTATATGATGAAACAATATTCTCATCATTAATTTCAGTAGGATTGGCACCAACAGGCCTTAACAAGTTCTCCAAGATGCCCCACATTTCCCATCGATCCTTCTTATCAGAGACCTGGAAAAGGTGTTGATTGTTAATGGTTGAGAGTATCAGCTTGATTGTTCATTCTTTCTAATCAAAAGAGTCCTTATCAAAGGGTGGGCCATCCTCAACAATATCTCATCTAGTTTACGTAATGAGCAAGTCACGTATACTAAGATGTAGTTAATTCTTTACATTGAAATTCATGATGTTTCAATCAAAATTCTGAATCCCCTGTAATATATGGCTGAAAACTGACTGAATCAATGCAAAGTACTCTAAAGAGCAATTGCAGGCAAAAAGAAAAATGGAAAAAAAAATGCTTCCCTATGAAGAAGCTAGTCCCTTAAAAAGATCAGATATTTTTGCTCCCAATTAAGACGACCACTTTGATAAACTTTGATTGCAAATTTTGAAGGGTAGAATGCAAAACTGTAAATATCCCCAATTTGATTGCAAATTTTGAGGGGTAGAATGCAAAACTGTAAATACCCCCACATCCCATCCCAGAAAAATAGTGCAAAATAATGTGAAACTGTAACCTCCCCTATTTTCAAATCTTCAAACAGATCCAAAGCATTTGGCCTGAGTTCCAATATATTTGCAATTTCTGAGACTCATAGAAACTACACTATTTCCTTAGCAATGAAGAGTAATGAGTCACCGCTTGAAAAATGATCATCTTGAATCTTGATCAATCATTAAGTGCATGGATAGGTCAGATCTGAAAAATAAAATCCATATTTTTCTCTTTATAGTGAGATCTTGCACTGCTTTCCTAAGCTGAAATGGAACTGTTCAAGAGGCTAAGTGCGATCCTAAGATCTTCTATGTTGGCTAAAAGTCTCCTGGTAACTGCTCTGAATAGCAAACAAGCTTATTACCTTGGCTTTAAGAGGATGTTGGAGAATCCATCATTTCAAAGTACAAAGCATTTAAAATAAAAAAGAGAAATTTATAGATAAAGAACACACTCGTTAATAAGCTATTTTCCATGGGGATGTGTTCTGGGAACTGATGTCCGTCTTGTAGATATGTCTCAGAAACCCGTCCCACTGTCCTGTAAATGCGTCCTTCTGTTCAAAAAATGCGTCCTGCTGTCCTAGAAACATTTTCCGCCATCTTGCACCGTCCTCATCCCAAAAACTCCATGGAACATATTCAATAACAATGAAAAACTGAAGTGATGGTGTGTTGTTACAATGAGCATGTGAGTTTCCCTTTACATAGGGCTATGTTCCATGAAGTTTATGAGATGGGGACCATGCGAGATGCTGGGATGTGTTTCCAAGACAGTAGGGTGTGTTTCCAGGATGGTTTCAGGGTGACTGCATGTCTTCAAGACATCAGGATTTGTCTTTGAGATGACTTCTGAAATCCGAGACATGTTCCTATGGAACATTGATATAAGATTAACGTGGCAAGGGATACAATTGTTAGCCTCAACCACATGTAAAACAATAATGAAATGTAACAAATATACAAGCTGACCATAAGTACATTATAAAACATGCCATAGGATCTGACAAGCAGATTTACATGTTCCAACAGTGTAGTGTAGTGTTTGTTATCTATGAACATTTGATTGATGGCTGCATATTGTTTTGGTTTTATTTTGGAGCATGTTCAAGTGTGCTTTTAGATCATTTAAGGTAGCTAAAACTAATTCTTTATCTCCCACTCAGAGTTCCTGTGATTCGCTGTTGGCACTACTAATGCTTGCTGTTGGAGTAATTTTTACATCAGCTATGACACGTGTTGGAACTACATTTTGGCATTCGAGACAGAGGTAAGATTTTTATAAGATTGGCTGGTTCCAAAATATTGGTGAGAAATACTTACAGTTTTCTGGCAAATTTTAACAGCTGAATGGGCTTGCAAATTCATTTAATGAACAAGTTCTTCTGTAAACAGTTGAATATCTTGGGAGATATAATCACCTACTGACATTTATGGATTGTCTTGCCTTTTGCATATCATTTCTCCTCTCTTGCCTCTGATTATATATTTGACTATTTTCTCATTAAATAGTCGTCTTTATCTTTAACTGAACTATGGTACTTGGCTTTCATTTGCAACTTGTTTGAAGAATGAGTATTATGCCCATATCTGTTTCTGATGTGGACGGATCTTCAGCAGAGGGAAAAGGGGAAAAAGTTCACTAGTTATGCCCAGTGGGTGCAACCCATAGTTGGAAAACTTGTAAGTCGGTGAAAACTTGACAAGGAAATTTTGGAGAGTTCTTGGCAACTCTACAAAAACTTGGCAGGAAAAGAAAAACGAAAACATTGAAGAAAATAATTTAGTTCACACACACTTATATCAATCAAATAATAATTAGAGAGCAAAGAAGTCAAATTTTTATTAGATTTGCATAAAAAAGTACAATTACAATTCATGATCATTGATTATTGTCACAAACCAAAAAATCTACAGCATACTGAAGCAGTTTTAATCTGCAGACAGGTTGTTGAGAGTCCTTAGGCACAGGATCTTCCAGTTCCTTCAATCCTCAACTATGTTCTGCTTCCGACTCCAATGCCTTGATGTCCTCCTCAGTGAACAAAGTATCCACATCTTCAACAATTGAATATGAATGTGGTTCCATGTCATCCAAGTCAATTGCATCATAGAATTTGGTCTGCTCGACTTGTTTGATGTGAAGTTAAAGACAGTGCTGCACAAAGATGACGTTATGGAGGTGCTCTTGGGTCAAACCTGTTGCGCTTCTTGGTGTGTGTGGTCTCAAATAGAGATCAATTGTGCTCGCACCTAGAAGTGCCACAAGGTTGACTCAAAACGTGGATCGCCACCCTTTTAATCTTTGGTGTTCTAACACCATAATCTTCCCACCACAAATCTGCAAAATATAACTTTTATAAATTATAATTTCTATTTGTAAATTGTAAGTTAAGTTCAACTATTCTTTTTTCAAAGTTTAGAATTTCTACCTAGTTGCAATGTTGTTCTTGACTGAACACAGAAAGGAAATGGAAATAACCTCCCCTAAGCTGGTTTGTAGTTTTGCAACTCAGTGGGGATCAGGCAATGTTTCTCTGGGTTTAGTTTCCATCTTCTAAACGCAGGCATAGAAGCTCCTATTGACCTCTTCATCACAAAGAAACTTGGGACTAAAAAAGAATGTGGGGTTTAAGAAGTATCCCACTGTGTGTAGAGGTTGATGGAGTTGCCTCATCAATAATTTGCCAAATGGGATCATATTTTCTCCTATTCCCTCCATTATAGTGTTTGATGGACTCCTTTGCCCTATCTATGGCCTCATACAAATATCCCATTAGCAATTGGTCTCCATCTACAAGGCGAAGAATCTTATAAGAATGCTTGCTAATAACAAATGGGACCTACAACTTTGATACCATGTGAAACATTTATAGACAACTTAATCTTTTTTATAACATATATTTATACACAAATTGGGATGAGTTGTGACTCCATTCATAAGGCTAATAATAGTAAAAAACAATTACTAAACTTAACTCTAACAATGTACGCAATTCTTATGTTTTACTGACTAAAAACAACCAATGCACGTATGCTTTCTTCATCTGCATGCACCTACTTTCTAAACTGATGGTTACATTCTAGATAATTTTCATTCCATGAAGTGCATCTTATTTCAATACTATGCTTTGCTGGAAACAGCTAGAGATCTTTGGCTATTCCCTTGACACACCCACTTGGACAAATATTTCTTAACAAATTTTCCTTGGACTCTGCTACTGTTATTTCCATGGACTCAATTGCTGTTGCTTCTTCCATGGACTCTATTGCTGCTACTACCTTCTTGGATTCTGTTTCAGGTTCTTCTATTTGTTCTTCAAGTTGTTCCTCTGCAACCACTTCTTGTTTTTCCTTGGATCCTTGCTCCTTAAGCAAAGAAATATCCCGTAACGTTATCTTCTTTTTCCTGTACCATAACTTCATAAACTTCCTTTGAACATTAATGTTAACAGTGCCCAAAGAATCTAACCAAGGATAACCAAGAACAATATCCTTATCATCCATCTCAATAGCATGAAAGTCTGAATCTAACACATATTTATCCATGGTAATCTTCAAATCTTCAAAAGTTTGAACATTCTCACCTCTAGCTGTATGTCCTTAACTTTTGTTGCTTGAACTTGCAACTTCTTAGCCAAAGCAACATTAATAAAATTATATCTGCTACTAGGGTCAATGGAAATAACCTGTTCCTTTTGAATGCTTCCTTGAATTTGCAAAATAGAACTTTTAGATGAATTTAAACCCTTTTGATTCTGCTCTTGCTTTTGTAAATCCAAAGATGTGCCTTCTGCATTCTTCTCATTATCTTCCCTGACATTTTCCTCTTTCTCTTCCTTGAGTAATTTTATTTCATTTTCATAGTCTTCATTTTGTTTCTTGAGAAATTCCTGCTCTCTTTTAATTTCCTTTTGTTCTTTTTGAAGCATGTTTATTTCTTCTTCATATCCCTTGATGGTGACCTTCAAATTAGCTATCTTTTTATATGGGTCCCATTGACTCAAGAATGCTTGCTCCATTGTTTCCCAAGTTAGTTCATAATTATGGGTGAATCTAGAAAACCAAGAAAGAGCTTCTCCTCCCAAGACAAAAAGCAAGCGTACATTTCCAAAGAGGATTATGATGATACAAGGATTTAAAATTTTGCCACCAATATCTGACATCAATATCATCTTCTCTAGAAAACTTTTGGTGTGCCATAGTTCATGCGTTTGTTAGCGCCAGAAGTCAATTAGAAATTTTGAAAAAAAGAAAAAAAAAATTGTCTCCAATAGTCAATTTGAATTTTTGAAAAAATTGTTTTCTCCAACGGTGAATTTTTTGAAAAATTGTTTTATTTTTTTTTCAAAATTTGGTTTTCCACGGGTTTGAATTTCCAACGGTCACAAAGTTTGAATTTCAACGGTTAGTCTAGCCACAATTCAAATTTCCAAACGGTCACAATGGTTAGTCGACCAATTTCCAAATGGTCACAATGGTCAGCCGGCTAGTATAGCCGTACAACGCCAATGAGGCGCTCTAGCACGCGCGAAGGCGCGGCTAGTTGGTAACCATCGAAAGGTGGTTACTTTATTATGGGTGTACTAGCCCTTTTAAAGTGCGATCGGGCCTTTGTATGCCCGATGTGGGATAATTCCCACAAATAAAAAGTATCGCACAATTCTATCCGCTTGAACGTACCTCGGTTGGAATTGAACATCGGATTTATGACTTCGTCAGAATTTCCTTGTCTTGTGCACGTGCGTGAGAAAGTTTTAAACGCCGGGATTTACAACCTTTGTATTCGTGCGATGTGAATTAGACCTTAGTATGCGTAACCTTAATTATTAAACTGTAATCGTTGCGTGTTTTTTGAATTGCGTTGAGGCAGTATTGCATAAACTTGATATTTCCAACGAAAGTGAACATAGCCTAATTCTCATGCCGGAAATTACGTTCCTCACAAGGATAATCGTAGCACAATCTAGCATCGGAATTTTTCAGAAATGGTCGGAGACTTTTCGTTGTGATTGGACGGTTTGCAAACGTGTCGCTGATTGGATGCGTATTGCTTTAGGGTTGCATTGTTAATTTCCTGAAAACTGGACGTGGAAAATTGCTTAGCCTCTGTCGGAAATTGCAGGATAATCGTAGCACAATATTCACCTAAATATTTTTTTGTGATGCACCTATGTTTGTTGGTCTTCTACAAATGTTTTCTTCTGCCTTCCACCGCCTGTGAACGTCGTCTGCACTATTATCCACTTCGTGCAATGTCCAATGTTTTCTGCCAGAACCCTAAAACTGCACAGTAATGCCGAATGATGACCTGAAAATTGGAAAAGATCACCGGACAATGGCACCTCTTGCGAGATTTATCTGATGCTTCCACGTATCACGTGTTTATTGGGGGAGTATTTAGGGTTAGCGTCGTGACCCTGATTGGACGGTTGGGAGACTTAGAATTAGGTTTCACCTGTCCACCACCTGCGAATGTCTAAAATTGCAACTAATGTTGACGCCCTTCCTAGCTTTTGCTATGCCAACGACCAATTGGAAGAAACAGAGCTCTGCTAGGGTTGCACCTTCCGGATTTGAAGCCGCCACCTGCGATGTTTGATATTCGAGTTCTTCCCGATCGATTTGATTAGTGTTTATTGAAGTGCGTTCGTATGTTTTACTGGATGTATTTCATGCCTTTAATTAATCAATATATTGAGCTGTGGCCGGAAAACGTCGTGATAGAGAGCAGAAAAATTTCACTGGGAACGTTCTAAGTAGCTTAACAACGCTATCTTTGTCAGCCTTTCTCCCATTTACGGACAATGCTTGTTTAGTTGGTGATTTGGAGCGAACAACCTATCTTCACCAGATGCAATGGTAAAATTAAATTAAATTGTCTCTACGATCACTTGTTGAGCCTTTAGACCTCAATAGTGGCGAAGTCGTCTACAGAGATCACTTCAACGCTCCCCGCAAACAAAGAGAGGAGAACTGATTAAAATTTTTGGCGTAGTTTCCAAATCGTAACTCTGATACCACTTGTTACAGAACTTATTTCTGTAAAAACCCTTAAGGTAGGGAAACACCAATAGTATTCCTTAAGGAAGGAACAACTCCACAAGATCTCCCAATATGAGAGTGCCACTTAAGGAGGGCAAAGTCCTATAAGCCACTTCGTGGGCACAAACGATTATATATGATTTATCTCAATGATGTTTACAATAACAAATATTTCTTCTTTATATATCTATCTTCTAATTCTACTTTGGGGATCCGACTATTAATATAATATTATGTTATAATATAATATAATATAATATTATATTATAATCAACCTTGGGTTATGTGTGGCCCATGCCAATCCTTGTACAATATAATAATATATTTCCAAATATCTATTCCTAGGTACCTTATCACAATCATCCATCTTAAACTTCTTTAGGATATTTTTAATGTAACTCTTCTGACAAAGATGAATTTGTTTCTTCTGCCTATCTCTCACAATTTGAAGGTCTAAGCAGTAATGAATCTCACCATAGCTAGTCATCTCAAATTCAACAACTAATCTAGATTTAAACAAATCTAACAATTTTAAATCATTGCTCATAGCAATAACATCATCAACATATAATGTAAAAAAACTCACTAAATATTGTAGCACAACAGTGGTACTCCGCAATTGAAGGAACAGAGAATGATGGATGACAGGAAAAACTAGAAACACACAACATCTCACAGCATATGGAAACAATACTTATATGTGGAAGTCACCCTCAGACGGTCCTGCATAGTTAGTAATACAAACTGGGACATGCCCAAACGGCCCTGCACAAACAACTACAACAACATGTGTCCAGACAACCTTGCACAAGTATCTACAACAAGCATTAAATAATGGAAATTGGCTGAAATGGCCATGTACAACAAGATATAACAAGAAGAATCATTCATAGGCACATGCACAATATCACCATAAGTCTAATGGCTGAATGGAAAGTATTCTTATTATCTGCACTTGTATCTCCCGAATGCGTACAAATGTCTACTGCAACATACATGCATACATTTCCATTTGAATTTTTGAAGGTATCTATTCCTATGAATGGGGAGGTAGTTGCATTTTCAACTCCCTCCAACTAACTACATTGCCACATCATGACTTGAATTACTTGTACGTCCATTTCCCCAACATTTGAATTTCATGAATGTCTTAATTACACATATGACATTTAGTCAAACACTTTGTGCACGTGTTACAAAACAACTCAAAATTACAAAATTACTTAAGCAAACAAAATCATATGTGCATACTTGACTCCGTATGCACTCCATCAAACTCGAGGTGGCGTCTTAGGTGGTCCTACATCCAGACTACTGCCTACATCTACCCTCCCCTCTATATTGGTCGACGTCCTTGTCGACGACTACTATTGCTTCTGAGGGCTTTGGCTGAGATGTTTGCGTGGGTGTTGCAACATGGTGGTGAGTACTCCAACACTCGGAGGAACAATTTGATATGAAAAATTCAGTAGTCAACCAAGAATGCAATTAGCAACATCTCTTGTGTATGGTAATGACTGATAATTTCACTTGAATGGCAAGTGTTTTGACACTCGTATGACACACTTGTATGACAACCACTTGTATGACAGTCACTTGTATGACAAGCACTTGAACAACAATCTTTGAACTTGTATGACACTCCTTGTCAGCGCCTCCTTGTACGATAACTCTCGTATGAGACTCCTCAATGACACTTCTTCGTACAACACTCCTAGATTGCAACTTAGATCCAACCTGCACACAAAACTTAGGAAGAACACATACAGATCTACTTGCTATAGCAATGACATCACACAAAATGTATACACAGACACATAGATGAAGGATGAATAGTATTGCATTACTTTTGGATACTTGCACAAATGAATGGGGGGTCCTATTTATCCTTAAGGGCTGGCAGTTAACAACTGCCGCCTAGGACAGATTATCTAACTGTCCTCCATTCGCACATGCTAATTACATACATTGTTGTACATTACAAACTTTGTATTATCAATGCTTACGTCATCACCCTTGACGTAATTACATTACAAAATTGCATTTACATTTTATATTCATTTGTGCACATTTGCACTTACATTATTTTGTTTGAGGCTGATCAGAACTAGCTCCTACATCCGCCCTCCTCTTTTAATTGGTCGACGTCCTCGTAGATGTTTGCCTTTGCTCTTGGGGACTTGGGTTTTGATGATGTTGAGGCGTGGGAACAGGAACATCTCCAAGTTCTTGGATTTGTAGTTTCAAGGCCTTAGTCTGTCCTTTCAATCTTTTCGCATAGGCTTGGTATCGAGCCCATTGTAGGCCGTAATGATTTGACCTTTCCTTGACTTTTGCTAGCCTTGCCTTCAATTCGGACTCTCTCTTTGCAGCTTCAGCCTCATCTTCCTTCCGGGCTGCTTTTGCAGCTTTACTCACTGCTTTTGCTTCCCTTCTCGCTACAATGGCTAATTGCTCATCCCTCCTTGCTATTAGTTGATCCCAGTGAGTGACTTCATGATTCTTTGCTTCCAACAGTTGCTACATCACCATAAATTCCGACTTCGATTGTCCGATCAACTGATCTTGTTCCTCTTGTGCCTTTGTCTTTTCCTCAACCTCCTTTTCAATGCTACTAGTTTTGCTTTGGCATCCTCTTGCACTTTTCGAAGTCGTGCCTCCATCATTTGCAATTGGTTAGCCTGCTCGTCTTCCCTTTAGCTTCATGGTACAAACCGTTTGTTGAAACTTTTCCAACCTAGGAGCTAACCATTGAATCAGGTATGCCAAGAAATTCATTCTGGCATACGATTTTACCAACTCAGGTGCAACTTTGACATACTAGACACCCGATTCTTCTTTAGAAAGGGCTGCCAAACTTTCTTCATCCATGTACACTCGTGCTTGATGCCAATATAATGTTTGAGTCCCTTTTGGCAGATTATTCGATTCTTCACTCCCAACATTGTTTTGACATTGCTAGTCTCCAACTTCCATGGTTGTGTTTGATGAATGTCAGCAAGCTTCTTCATCTGCTCTTTGTCTCAAGCCTAATGCAACAAGTTGGCTAATTCATTCTCCATATTTAGCTGCCATAGTTGCTAATCTCTAATGCATTTGACTTTGAACTTTGTGCGCACTCTTTCCAACGCTCCAATGATCTTCTCAAAGAAGGTATCAACCTGCTCATTGATGCTCTCTCCTATAGCTGGAGGTCTCCTCAAATTTGGCACTTACAAAATGAAATGCTCATTTGTTTCCTCAGTTAGTTCTATATAAGTGGCTTCCCCGGTGGTAGTTTCCTCCCTGTCCTCCCCATTGTGACCTTTTAGGTTGATTGGTCATTTGGCCACCTTACCCTCCTGTATCAGCTGGTTTGCATTAGTGGTCCTTACATCTGCCACTGTCTCTCGTCTCCTTTTCGATCCATTCTCCAATGGTTGGTTTCTCTCCCCTTTCTACCACCAGCTAAACTCTGATGCGTTTTTTCTTCTCTCCTTTCTTCTGGCACTACTGAACTTGGTGCCATTTCTTGTGTTGGAGATGTGATCTCAGTATGTGCATCATTGTCCAATGGAAGCGATCCACATGGATCCACCTATTGCACAAACTGTATTGGCGTATTATCATGAAGGGATGATAATGATTTTTTGCCCTTTAGTGCCAACCACATTTGTATCTTAGGATTAATTTTTACTGCAGTTAGAAGCAGACTAGACTATACTTCATTTTTAAATAAGAGTTTCATACTATGAGTAAGGGTCCTTTAGCATTTTCAAGAAAGCTAGAGCTACTATTTGCTACCGGTTGCTACATTTTACATTATATTCAAAACATCAATTAATGGAAAGAGAAGGTTGGCATTTGTGTTGATGTGATCAAGTGAGTGAGCGGAAAAACAATGATCAATTAATCAACCAACGATTACAATAGAAAGTCTATGATTAAATAAATAGACTAACTAACAGCATTAGGAAATAGCGCTAACTACCCTCTAACAATAGAGTAGGGAGTTGCGTGATGCTAACCACTAACCTAGGTAGAGAAGTCTAACCAAACCACTAACCTAGGATATTTAGAGATTAACCTAGGATAGAAGAATAAATATCTAGATAGTAAAAGATAAATGTAAATACTCTTTTACCTAGTGGAGTAAATGGTAAGTATCCCAAGTTAATGGAATATTACTCTAACAGTTGCATGACCTTTTTTTTCATGAATGTTGGTGTTAGTGGCTTTGCTCTTCCATCTTCCAATTAGTCTTCAATGTTCGTTATTTGTGGGTATTCTTTGTATTCCGATATCATTGAAGTTATTGGACTTCTACTTGAAATGACCATTGGACCTTGCTAATCTTGCTACAACTTTGGCCGTATTTAATTCACCCATTTGCTTACTTTCTCACATTTTTTTCCCACCAAGAGTAGATTAGATTTACTTAATAGATTAAAATTACTTTACTGGCTTAGATTTGGACTGTTTTAATTAGATTAGTGGGGAATTGGGTTGAATCCATTTGTTGGGAAGAGTAATTCCTTCCCATTCATTAGTTATACTGTGATTGTGGATGTAAATCTCATTTGGCTATTTCTGCATTCAAACAGAAGTAACCTTTAAAGATGAAGATATTATGGATTTTATGATTGATAACTTGCTTAGTAAATTACTAAATATCATAACTTTGTATCCACCCCTGAGCTGACAGAAAAATTGGTTATAATGAAATTGGAGGAGCTATGTGGGGCCTTACTAAGTGAAGGAGAGAAACAAAATTGAATGGTGAATCTGATAAGAGTGGAGAGGTTTTGGTGAATAAAGGAAAATGGAAATCTTCTAACCAAGGAGAACAAATAAATATAAATTAACACAAACAAATGGAATAGCCACAAGGTAACAAACAACCGCATAGGCAAGGAAGGCAACAAAAGAGAAAAAAAAAAAAACTTCATTAGGCATAATAATAGTCAGATAAGGCATAGCTCTCAAGTGACTTGCTATAAGTGTGGGAAGAAGGGCATAAAGTAGATCAATGTGATAAAAGAAAAACAGGTGGATTTCAAAAGATATTCCAGCCAAAGAATCTGTTAAACTTCGTCCAAGAATATAGAAGTTCCAAAATATTCTATTCATTTGTCTTGCTACATAGGGAGACTCTACAGGTGCTTGTATGTTGATTCAGGTGCAAGTCAGCATATGGCCCATCATAAGGAATATTTTGACTCCAGAGGAAAAAATGTCTTCCGCAAGGTTATTTTAGGTGATGATACTTCACTTAGTTTTGAAGGTGGTGGCACAATTTCTATGAGGGATGATAATGGAAAGGAGTGGGAAATTACTAATGTGCTTAATATACCAAATTTGAAGAAGAATTTTCTCTTAATAAATCAGATAACAAAAAACAATGTAGAGCTCTGATCTAACCATGCCTAGAGGCTAGAACCATATATGCCTATTTCAAACTGGCACACTAGCAAACAAATTTAACCGGCGAAAAGTTATTGATGACTCGGCCACACTGTGAGACTCACAATCTCCACTCAGGTTTTCTGAATTTCATAAGTCACTGTCAATCTACACTCTACAACATGTAATTTTGAAGGTGTTGGCACAATTTCTATGAAGGACAATAATGGAAAGGAGTGGGGAATTGCTACTGTGCTTAACATACCAAATTTGAAGAAGAATTTTCTCTCAGTAAATCAGATAACAAAAAACAATATAGAGCTCTGATTAACCATGCCCAGAACCACATATGCCTATTTCAAACTGGGACACTAGTGAACATATCTAGCCAGTGAAAAATTATTGATGACTCTTGGCCACACTGTGAGACTCACAATCTCCACTCAGGTTTTCTGAATTTCATAAGTCACTCTCAATCTATGCCCTACAACACGTATTTTTTGAGATGTCAAACAACTTTTGGCATACTCAGTTAATGACTTTGTATATCTGCAAAATATATACATGAAACTATTAACTATGCATAAACTCACACATGCCTATTTTCACAGAAGGCTCTCAATGTTTCTAGACATCAGTTCTCAATATTCAGATATGCCCACACGCTGCAACCATACAGCTCTGATACCATGTTAAAAAACTATCAAAATAGACAGGAGCACAGCTATCCGAAGGATAGACATGAGAATCAGATACCTATTGCATGACTGAAGATCACATACAATCGAACCGGGTTATATAATCTTCATAATGAACAGATAGAGAGACAGATTTCTGCATTGCAGACAAAGAAATTACGTCATGTATTTATAGAGCTGACGTGGTTGGTGTCTTGATGCTTCGAGACTGTTGGAACTGGCACCGTTATGGCTACTTCCCCTCCTACCTTCGTCGTTGATCAGGCAACACCCTGTAAGTGCTCTGTTACACACAAACCAGCACACTGGCTGAAGTCAACACCCACGCCTAATCACAACAGCTTTGATACCATGTAAAAAATCACAATGCATGGATGGACTTGGGCATCACAATAGAATTAGGGGATCTCCATGATTAACACACACAGAAACAGATTTCTGTAGTACATCCATGCTGTCCAAATACAAGTATTTATAGGTGTGATTTGGTCGGTGTCTGTTGCTTCTAGACGGTTGGATCAACACTGTTCTAGCAACTTCTCCTTCTACCTTGGTTCATGAATAAATGCTACCAACCATACAGTGAACAATATAAACTTATTCCTAACACTCTGTAGACTGCTGGTATTGTCAAATGGTGTTTCTAATTTTAACTACGATATGCAGATGTGTCTCATGTACAATAATCCAAATTACGGTTAAGGTTAATGCAGTTATTTGTGATATTCTCTTAGACTGTTGTGTATACTGTTAAAAGCATGGTTTGATTGGTAGCTAATTTTTGTTCAGGCTGCTTGCTTTCTGCTATTCCATCATTTCTTTACAGGTTTTCTATATTCCTTGATTAAGAGTTGACCTCTTTTTTTCTTTACATTGCAGAGGCCGATCATTAAAAAACAAGCGCCATGGTGCAAAATGGGCTGAACGTTTGTCTCGGAATAGTTCTCATGCTGAATTTTTGAGCAGGGCTCCACCTAAAGATGTTGATCTTCCAAGATCTAAAGAAACGGCCTTGAAGTGGACTCCATATAGTCCACATCTAGCCAGTATGTTCAGCTTCCCATCTTTTTTGCCTTTCTTTGTGTCATTGTTAAAACTTAAGTCTTTGGGATACATATGGTAATTGTTCATTACAGCCTTACAGGTATCATCTAAATTATGAAAGTTGCTGAAGGTGAACTTGATTGATCTGTATCTGACTTATGCTGCATTCTATGTGCAGGTTCCTCTTTGGCTACGCCCAAAAGCACATCTCCGGTTTCATGCATCCTAGGTACACTAGTCCATCATTAGGATTTTGCCTTATGGCTAAGCAATAGTATTATATAATAAGCCTAATCTGTTTGCCTTGTAAATCATCATCTTTGGCTGCATTAAAGTTGCTTTCCATCCCCATTTAACATATGTTCTGCATATGGTTTCATCCGCTCATTCAATGGCGATGGCCAGAAAATGGCCAAAAACCTTTTGTGACCCTCGTCTTTTATGTGGATATTTTCCAGGAAGCAACTGTTGGTTACGAATCTGCCATGAGGAAAGGATTTTGGGTTAACGTGCCCAGATTCGCCCACCAACTTGAAAGGCCGGAAGGAAGGAATGCCTTCCGTGCCAATCTCCGGAGAAGGCCGGCTTCCTGTGGGGTTTTATGGTTTGAGATGAGAGTGCAGGAAAGAGATAAAAATGCGGAAAGAATTTACAGATGTGATTGGAGTTGGGTGGGGGGAACTAACAGTACAACAACACATCAATCACCACTACTTACTGCATCATAAATACAAAGCATAACCAAGAACTGCAAAATCTAAGTATACTTTTTATATAAAGAAGTGTACGCATAGCTACAATGGCTCCCTAACAGACATTCCCTACAAGGAACTAACAGTACGGCAGCGCATCAATCACCACTACGGACAACAACATGAATACAAAAAGTAACCAAGAAATGTCAGATCCAAGTATGTGTGTTATGCAGAGAATTTGTACGCACAGCTACAATGGTCCCCTAACAGACATTCCCTCCAAGGAACTAACAGTACGGCGACGCATCAATCACCACTACGGACAACAACATAAACATAACACACATACTGAAGGAACTGCTACCTAATTTATTCTATGTATCCTCTGATCAATAAAGTCCAGGAGTACTTGGCCATCAAACGCTGGAGTTCAGAGTTCAGCACAACAGCGAGCCATGACACAAGAAATATGACAAAAGAGAGGCAGCATAAAAAATAAATGCAGTAGAACAGAGCCAGGCATATACTTTATATTAAGAAGCAGAAGCACAGTTACAATGGTTCCCTAACAGACATTCCCCTTCCACCACTTTACAATGAAAACGTGGTGGGTATTTATAGCCCGAGTCCCTCCCGTTTACATTAATGGGCACAAAGTCCCAGTCAAACATTAGCTGACAAAAGCAGCCGCGGAACTGCTGATGCTGACCTTTGTTGGGCAGGACTGTACCTGCAGCATGGTCTCCCTGGAGGCTGAACAGCTACGTGGCAGCGCGTTAGGTAGAACTTCTCATCGGCAGGAATGCGGGTAGCTGAAGCAGGTAGAACCTCCAATCAGCTTTAAATGAGGCAGCTGGCATAAGTAGTGCAGCCCATGCTTGTCCTTTTGCTCGGCACGTCTTGGCTCGGATCCCAAAGTTGGACACTTGTCGGATGATGCTGCTTGACACGTGTCTGCCTTGAAAGGCAGTTTATCCAACTTCGCCCAGGATCTGAGCGCCATCGGGTTGTGCAGGCAGAAAACAACGCAGTTGGGAAGGCCTTCATGCCTTGGGTGCATTTCTGAGTTTATTTCCCTACTACGCACCTGTCAAGGGCGCACTCCGACTTCGCTGCGAAGTCGGGTTGCGCACAGGTGAAAGCTGATTTTTGCCGCCGTACGGACTTCACCCTGGAAGGGGGGCGCACTCTGACTTCGCTGCGAAGTCGGATTGCGCCCCAGCACTTAGTCATTTTTCTTGCCAGTTTACCAGCCTGCTACCAAGTGCGCCCAGAAAGCAGGGCGCACTCCGACTTCGCTGCGAAGTCGGGTTGCGCCCAGAACACTTGTTCTTCTGGTTGATTCTGTCGCACTGCGCACTTTGCACTCCTGCTGCGCTCCAACTGGAGGGCGCACTCCGACTTCGCTGCGAAGTCGGATTGCGCCCTGACACTTAGCCATTTTTCAGGGCAACTGCTGTCAAATTTGAGATCTGACTGAGGGGCTCAAGAGAAAGAGGGAAGAATGAGAATGTAGGGAAGAGAGAGAAAGGGGGAGAAGAGGAAGGGGAAAGAGAGGAAGAGGGAAAGGGAAGAGCAGCTCTCTTACAAAAACTGAAAACATTGCACCCCGTGCAAAATGTGGCAACATTTCTGGCGGCTCGTGGGGTGTCGAGCTCGCCTCGGCGCAAAGAATCCATGCCTTCATCCATTGGGTGCAGAGGAACTTACTTCCCCTGCTTTCTGCTGCTCTAGCCGTTCTCTTCGCGGCAACTGTTCTTCAGATCCACTTCCGGCAGTTGCCTCCTCAGATTCGCCTTCCGAATGCTCTCCAGCACTGGCTTCTGCCTCGCAGATGCGGTTGTATGCGGCCTGGGCTTGGCCCCAGGCTTCTGCTTCGAATGGTCTGCGGTCAGCAACTTCTTCTAATGCTGCGTGGAATGCAGCGACCGCGTGCAGGTCGATGGTGAGGTATCTTTTTCCCAGCTCCTGGAAGTAGGAGCTGATCCTGCAACACTTGGACACCATCTGGGTGACCTGACTTTCTTGAATTGGCTCGGTCCAGCTATCGATTTCAGCTGTATCTGCCTCAAAGGACAGCCAATTCTTTTTCACCTGCTCATGGGTGAGAAACTCACCATTCTCAACATAGCCCGGGCACCCTAGTTTGAAGAGAGCGTGAAGGGGAGCCATACAAATGTCTCTTTCATGTTTGAATGCATCCAGCATTCGTCTGGCAACTCTCACCTCTTCTGCTTTCTTAAAATATTTATGCAAGGTTACCCTTGCATCTGCCCATTCTGCAGCGAATGAGGACATGGGGGAGAATTGGAGGCCATTGCGCTCGTGCTCTTGAAGTTTTATCGCCAGGTCCAGCCATTGCTTCGCCTGGCGTTCGGCCTCCTCTACCACAGGCTTTCCCTGGGCAGAAACTTCTTGGATCCTGAATGCGAAATCCAGGACCGACATGGCTTTACACATGTGGGGCTTGCATCCCCGCAGCAGATCAGCCCGCATCTCCTTAACTTTGCTCTTTGAAAAGACCGTCGCTTGAGATGCTTTCTCTGCAGATTGCGACTGCGCCTGTTTCAAAGACTCCTGGAGCTGAGAAATCTGCTCCAGGGCTGCCTGCTTTTCCGTTGCGGCTTCTTGCTGAGAAGCGGCCAGCTGGGCTTTTAATTCATCTATTTCTCGCTGCGCCGATTCCAGCTGCTCAGTGGACCTAGACAGGTCCTCTTCAAGCTGTCTTGTTTTGTCCTGCAACCGGAAAAGCTCTTCCTGTTCCTCCAGATTTTTGACAAGGAGATTATCCGCTTTACGGAGGATTCCCTGAATCTCGTATTGCGGGTGAATATCGTCAAAGCTCTTCTCCTTTGTCTGGAGCTCGTAGTCCGCCCTGGTCATTTCCTGGAGAGGCTTCTTCACTTTTGGAGTTATCTTTTCTGTCGTGAGCACTCTCCTCTCGAAGTCAAACTTGGTGCGCTTTACCGGGGCGGCTATCTCTTCAGGTCTCCTCCGCTTCAAGTTTTGGAGGAAAGAGATAGGATATTCTACGGCTCTCGTTGCCAGAGGCAAATCATCCGTGTTCTGGAGATCGTCCATGAAGTCCGGTTCCCCCAGCCTAGGGTTCTGCTGTGACGTCTCTCCTGCGAACAGGGAAATAGGAGGAACCGGAAGGACTTTGGAAGGAGCGGCCGCTTTTGAGGGCGACCGGGAAGTGGAGAGCGGAGCGGTTGATGCTGGAAGGGTTTCAAGCGGCTGAGGCGATGGATGCAGCGGTGAACGCGCAGCTTCAGCACTAACCACGGGTGAAGGGTTTGGGGTTTGACTCAGGGATAGGGAGGCGTTGGGGTCCTGAGCAAACTGGTCGAAAGAATGGTGGCCGCTAGAAGGCTGTGGAGATGGGGAGGAAGATGCGGCCATGACTTGCTCGGATTGAGCGGGAGATGGAGTCGGGGTAGGGCTAGATGAGATCAGAGGGAGCGAGGCAACTGACGTACCTGCGGGCTCCGCCTGAGCCGATGCTGGATGAATGTCTGCGGTTTTGGTTCCGGCGGCTGGCTCAGGACTATCCAGAGAAACAACCTCTGGAGCGGCTGGACGCGGCTGCGGCTCTGCGACTGACTGCTGCACTGTCAGGCTAGGTCGCCTGACTTTCTCAACTCTCTTCCTCTTTTTCTTTTCTGGAGCAATGGCTGGTTCGGAAGAAGGAGATGAAGTAGGTGCAGCGGGCGCTGATGTTCCCACGGTAAACTTGTACCGGGGTTTGACTTGCAGAAGGTCTGCCGCGGCCGGTCCGCCTGCTGGTGGCGCTGGCGTCTTTTGTGCCTGAGGAGTCACCTCGGGCGTTGACTTGACTGATTTTTTCCTTTTCGGGCGCCACCTTGGAAGCAACAGGCTGCATTGGGTCCACTTGGATATCTGCTGGGCCCGCACTGGCAGTTGCAAAAGTGTACAACTGTTGGGAGGAAGATCCCCCCTTATAACCCTCGAAGGGACCTCGGGGAACGTAATCTCGGAATGCGAAAGGCCGCCAGCTGTCAATGTGCTGGTCATATAGAGCTGAAAAGTCATCATCAACGGCCAGATTCCTCCTGATGGATTTATCGTGCTGCGTGCGGCACCTCATCTTCCAACATTCAACAACTTTTTCTTTTGGCCAGTTAAGGCCTGCTAGCTTGGTGATGAGTTTCTTAAATCCCGGAGAAGTGAACTTGTGGTCCGGGTTTCGCTCGGGGTCATATGCTACCTCCTCGCAGTAAAACTCCTGCCAAGGAGGCCATGCTTCCATCGAGTCAATCTCCCAGTCGAGGTCAACATGGACCACATCGCATCTGTCTTCGATTATATCCGCCCGAGGGCAGATATGTGCAAACTTTCCCCTTATCCCTAATGGGTCGTATTTCCAGCGCTGCGGCAGCAGAATCAGGCCAATGTCAAAGAGCTCCCGCTCGAGATAGACATGCTGTCCTATCTCTGATATCTCGACGTTCGCCCAGGAAAGAGGATATTGAAAGATATGGCCCTTTTTCTTTCCCTGGCCGAACTCCTCTTCAACGTAATCCATCTGCCGCGCAACCTCCATCCCAAACTGATGATCCATGCACCAGTAGGGCAGCAGATGAGGCTTGCCCTTGAATCCGTAGATTCTGACCACAATCCCCTGCGTCAGTCTAAAAACGTCCCCGAGCTTGTGATTCAACAAATAGTTTGTCATTTCCTGTGGGGGCGAGGGATCTCACCATCGTTGAAGACTGACATGACCAAGCCCAGAAAGTTGAAGTTGAACTTGTAGTAAGACCCTTTCCGGTATAGGTCATCCGTCCAGTCATAGACGGGCTATGGCTCTCCCTTCTCATTCACCTTCTTCAAGTTAGGGATCGGCATCCGGGAGTGCAAATGATACAAACA
This sequence comes from Wollemia nobilis, assembly GCA_028583015.1. Lineage (NCBI taxonomy): Eukaryota > Viridiplantae > Streptophyta > Pinopsida > Araucariales > Araucariaceae > Wollemia > Wollemia nobilis. The sequence continues at coordinate 80,023 of JAQPPZ010001711.1, read as the reverse complement.
TAGCCAAGCCAAGAAGGAACTGAATCGAAATTCAGTTGACTGCTTTTTCTGGAGCTTCACCAGGCTGGAGTGAATGGCGTATGCAAGCCAGTCCGCCCAGTCAAAGAAGATAGGGCGCTTCCCACTTTTCTGCGCTGCTGGTTCATAAGATTCTCCGCATAGGAGACATTCTGCCAGCGCTAGCTGGTACGGCCGTACCAGCTCGTCAGAGTCGCAGCCGAGGACCCACGCCAGAATGGTGTATATGTATTTACTTTGAAACCTTTCCAGGGGTATGGGGCCGGTTGGCCATTGTCCAGCTGCGAGCGGGGCATTCAGCTCTGAATTGAGGAAATCCCTCATCCTTTTTGTGTGCGTAAAGCGCCCCGCTTGCTCGCCAAGATTTATCTTTCTGACAATCGTGCTGGAGTCATACTGCAACCCTGGGGCGAAGGCCGGCTGGACAGTCTCTTTGCGAAGTGCGAACAAGGGTTTACCGCTGGAGTTGCAAATTTGTCGGGTAGCTGGTCTGTAATGTCTGACAATTAGGTCTACCAGCTCCGGGCATTGATGGACAGGAGGGCACAAGAACCGATGAAGGTTCGACTTGTACGCAGCCCCGAAATGGTGAGAGGGCGAAACTTTGTCAGCCCAACTCTCCACATTTATCCGCAGTTTAGTAAGGCTCATGGAAAACGAGCCGTCCTTGTACCCAGACAGGTAATTAACCGGTGGTGGTGGGGCTTGCCCACGCTGTACTTTCTTTGGCCGGGATTTTGACTTTTGGTCCTGCGGCGTCTCACTCCTGAAAACACTTGACTGCGGTAAATCCTCCGGTTCATGCCCTTCGCTGGATTGCGCTGGCATCGGCAACTTTCCTTTGTCCATCCTTCCGAAACAACAATAATTACGACTTCTGGACGTCTGCACAAGATTTCGCAGTCACAGGAATAATCTGCACGATTTGGCATGTCTGGGTGCATCAGACCCCCTTTTCTAGACAATGACAGCGTCATTAATGGTGCGCAGGAGGGGGTAGGTCGGCCGGCTAGTGAAGGCGTTATGTTTTTTGGTGGCCGCACAGGAGAATGTCTTGAAAGATGTACCCTGGTTGCCGCGCCATGCTTCCTTGATTGCGTTTTCCTTGAAGGTTGCGCAATCATTAAATTTGACTTTGAACGCTGCGCCATGGCTGACGTCACTGCCGCAATCTGGGCACACTGCTCAAGAAAAAACCCCTTTGGGTTCGGAAACCCAACCCTCACTGCCGCAATGCGCCCTGGGCCCATGCTTGGAGCATTGGAATTTTTTATTTATTTTTTTCTTTTTTTTTTAAACCATCCAAGCTGCGCCCAGGAAACAGGGCGCAATCGGACTTCGCCCCAAAATTGGGCGCGATCCGACTTCGCCCCAAAATTGGGCGCAGTCCGAACTGACACTTGCGTTAAGACTGTTGCTGCCTTTCTTTTCCAACTGCGCCCTTTGGCTGGGCGCAACCGGACCTTGCGATTTTTCGACGAGGCTTCGGGCCCACTTGGAATTATCCGCCTTTTGTGATGGGCCACTCGAGCTGCGCCCGGAAAACGGGGCGCGCTCGGACTTCGCCCGAAGTTCGGGCGCACTTCGCACTTCGCGCGAAAGCCGGGTGTTTTCGGACTTCGCGCGTGAAGTCAGACTTCGCACCAAAATTGAGCGCAGTCCGATCACTTAACTCCCTTTGCAACTTCTGCTCTCCAACCGCACCCCTTGGCCGGTGTGTAGCCCGACTTCGTTGCGAAGTCGGGTAGCGCACCGCCACTTAGCCGTTTTTTCTGTTTTCTCAAGCAGCTCCCTTCTACGAACTTCGCTCCTTCTGAGGGGCGACAACAGACTTCGCTGCGAAGTCTGTGTTCTCTCCCTTTGTCCTACTTGGGCTCAAACAAATGGAAAAACTGAAAGCTGGAAAACTGTACATGCTGAACAGTAAAATGCAAAAAGGGAATTTATACAAGGAAGGGCCCATTGGGCACCTTCAACAGCGGTAAATTTTTAAGTGGAACCCGTTAACAGGGATAGGTTAGAGCTGACCCTCCATATCCCGAAGTATGTAAGCATTGAACTGGTTCACCCGGGCAATCTGATAAGGGCCCTCCCAGAGGGCATCAAATTTCCTGTGGTTTCCCGGCTTCGCCTTAAATGAGTCCCACTTCAGCACCAGGTCCCCGATTTTAAAAACTCGGGCAGTGGTGCCTTTCGCAAACCAGCCTTGAGTGGCTTCAATATGCTTGGTGAAGGCCTGGTATGCTTTTTCTCTGTCTTCTTCCAATTGCAGAAGTTGGCACAGTTTGTCATCCACCGGGTCTCCACTGCTCTTGTCTTCATCCAACATCCATAGGGCAGGGATTTCGATGTGGGTTGGCATGACAACCTCTTTACCGTAGACGAGCGCGTAAGGGGACGTTCTGATGGATTTCTTGAATGAAACTCTGTCCGCCCACAGCGCCCGGTTCAGGAGTGAATGCCAAGTCCGCTTGTTCCTTTCAATGGTCCTTCTGATGATCTTCAGGAGGTTCTTGTTAGTAGACTCAGCAAGGCCATTCCCCTGCGGGTAGTAATTAGAAGACATTTTGTGATAAATGCCAAGTTTGCCAGTGTACTCCGTGAGTACAGCGCTTGCGAACCCCGGACCATTGTCCGTCACAATTGACTCTGGAACCCCGAAGCGGGTAATCAGGCTTTCAAGGAACCTGATGACCATTTCTTGGTCCGCATTTTTGGTTGGGATCGCCTCTGCCCACCGTGTGAAGTAATCGGTGGCTATAAGAATAAACTTGTGTCCGGCAGAGGAACTAGGCGAAATCACCCCAATGAAGTCTAGACCCCATTGCTGGAACGGAGTCTCGGCCTGAATCGGTTGAAGGGGCAGGGGTGCTTTTCTGTTTCTGCCAGCAAACCTCTGGCATTGATCACACTTAGAACAGACCGCATAAGCGTCTGTAAATAGAGTGGGCCAATAGTACCCGGCTCTAATTATTTTCAAGGCGGTAGGCCTTGCAGAATGATGACCTCCAGGCATCCCGGAATAAAAATCTCCGAGGACCCTGGGATGGTCTGATTTCATGACGCACCGCAACAGGATGCCGTCAATATTTTTGAAGTAAAGCCCCTCGGGGCGAAGAGTGTACTTGAGTGCACCTAGCCGAAATCTCCTTCGTTGTGAGGCGTTCAGGTGATCGGGACATCTTCCGGTGCAGAAATATCTCACCAGTTCATCTGTCCAATCACTCCCCTCCGATAAGGAGTTGGCTAGGTAGATGCTTGTCGCTGTGTCCTCCCACTTACAGGCGGAGATGTCGGCTACAGCGCTTCGGGCCAGCTCCTGACACAAGGCTCGGCCTCTGATAAGCTTGGTGGGCCGCACTTCGATGTCGAACTCCTGGATTTTTGCAATCCATCCTGCTCTCTTGTGACTCGGCTCTCCTTGTATGATGAAGCTTCGAACGTCCGGGTGAATCACAAAGACAATCGTTTTGCTCTGGGAGACAAAATGCCTGAACTTTCGAAGGGATTTCATGACAGCGTGAACCTGCCGCTCTATAAAGTTGTACTTTTCTTCATGCGGCTGAATCACTTGGCTCAGGAACGCTATGGGGCGCTCCTCACCATCGTCTCCCTTCTGAGTTAGGACTGCGGCGTAACTTTTCGGTTCTCCCACCGCATAGAGGATGAAGTCCTTGGAGTAGTCCAGGTTTATCAACACCGGAGCTTGCGCAATTTGAGCCTTAATTTCCTCGAAGGCTTGCTCTCTCTCTTCAGTCCATTCGTAAGTTCGGCCATAGGCTTGATCACCTGTGCGAAGTCCGGAATGAACTTCCGCACGAAGTTAATCTGGCCGAAGAAGGACTGCAGCCCTTTTTTATCGATTGGGGCTGGCAAGCGAAGGAGGGCTTCTGCTCTGTCAGGGTCAATGGCGAGGCCTTTCTCGGAGATGACATGTCCCAGCAGCTTACCTTCTTTTACCGCGAAGACAGACTTCTTCGGGTTTATAGAAATGCCGAATTCTCGACACCTCTCAAATATTTTCCGCAGGTGGGAAACATGATCCCCTCTTTGGTGAGAGAAAACAGTCATGTCATCAAGGTAGATGACAATGATCTTATTGAGCAGCTCTCGGAAGGCCAGGTCCATGGCCCTTTGGAATGTGGCACCAGCATTAGATAAGCCGAAAGGCATGCGCTGATAGGTGAACGTCCCCCATTTGGTGGTGAACACCGTTTTATGCTGGTCCTCAATCCTGACCCAAATCTGGTTGTAGCCGAAAAATCCATCTAGAAGTGAGAATCTCTGGGCTCCAGCAACGATGTGTAGAATTTGATCAATTTGGGGAAGCGGATAGTGGTCCTTGAGGGAGGCCTGATTCAGGTTTCTGAAATCGACACAGAGACGGATGTCGCCATTCTTCTTCCTCACAGGCACCAAATTCACGACCCAGGATGAATGTTTGATGGGGTAGATGATTTTGGCCTCCAGCATCTTCAAGAGCTCGACTTTCATCATGGCCTCAATTTTCGGATTTACGGCCCTCTGCTTCTGTCGGAATGGCTTGGCGCCATCCTCTAGCTCAATGGTATGCTAGATTACATCTCTGTCATACCCCTTCAAATCCTCGTAGCACCAGGCCACGATGTCGGGGAACTCTCGGCACAGTGATCTGATCTGCTCAAGTTCCTCCGAAGTGCAGTCTGTCCCGACCTTGATAGTTTTACCAGGTTCAAGTTCCAGGTCGGCATACTGCTTCGGGTCTACTTTGATCCTATGAGATATAGCTCTGTCATTCTGATCAAATAGACTCTCCAATGTAATCAGTCCTTTTGGGACATGATTATTTTTTAACTGTATCAACCCCTCATATTGCTCGTCATCAAGGTCTCTACTCTCGATTGAACATGCTTCATTTACCAAAAATGTGACGATTTGCTCGTCACAATCGAACACCTGCCAGTGGGTGTCCTTATCAGGCACAGAAGGCCTGTAAATAGTACGAACCGGCTTCGGTTTCTGGACAACGTCGTCAGCCGGAACGTACCTGGCTCCAACAGACGCCAGAATGTTAGCGTGTTTGTTTTTCTCACGCGATATCGCCTTGACATTCAACGAGTCAAACGACTCCATCAGGTCCCACACCCGGTTGCGGTACGCCTTGAGATAGTGCTTTTTGGAGGCGCACTTGTTCGTAACTTGGTGACACACCAGCTCTGAATCTCCAAAGATCTGCAGGTGTTTAATCCCCAGCCTCTTCGCCTTTCGCAAACCCAAGCACAAGGCTTCGTACTCCGCCGAGTTGTTAGTGCAGCTCTAGGCCAACCTGTAGGTATAGTCCTTCTGGATCCCGGTCGGAGAAACCAGAAGCACCCCTGCACCGGCGCCATTTTTGCATCGCGCGCCGTCAAAGAAAAGCTTCCACAGCTTCTCAGGTGCAGGTCCCACTTCCTTTTCAGCTGACTTGTCAAGCCTCTCGGGCTGTACAACGGTGTAACAACCTTGCTCTGTCTCAATTACGGCATTGAAATCCCGCAAAGAGAACTCATCTTCGAGCTGTAGCACTTCGAGGGCTTGCTCCGTCAGCTCTACCGTCACCAGTTCTTCCTCCGACAGCTGGACCATGCAGTCCGACTCTTCTCCGGGTATCTTCTCTACTAAGAAGGTGGAAGGCTTCTCATTAAATATTCTTACTCTTCTTCCTTTGAAGGGCACTTCCATGTGTGAGTAGTCTAGAGACAGGTACCCGCCCAACTTCGTAGTGAACTCCCGAGAGAGACACATGCCGAAGTAGGGAGCCAAGTCAACAACCACGACTTCTTGGATGACCACGATGTCGAGAGCCTATGCAGCCGGATAGGGATGTCCTTTATGATACCAACTGTCTTGACAGGGGTGCCATCTAATTGCAGCACGCCTTGGCTGCTCCTTGTGTACTTCATCCCGATCTCGTTGCAGACGGCTTTTGGCATAACAGTCATGGAAGCGCCAGAGTCCACCATGCAGTTGTGTACTATATGCCCTTGCATCCGTAAAGACAGATAGAAGGGAGGCGGTCTGTTCTTCCTAGTGGCCGAGACTGTTAGAGGTTGAACCAGGACAACGGGCTGTATCTTCTTGCCGTTCTTTATGTTTTTCAGAGATTCCTGCAGCAGATTCACCTGGCCTGGGAGTAGAAGAGCATCGTACACACTGATTCTAGCGGGTGTTCTTTTCAACTCGTCTACTATGCTGTAGCCCGAGGTGCTAGCTCATTCTGCTTCTTTAGCCGGCTCATATTTTGTCCGGTACTGCTGGGTGGCCTCAACTCTCTGTCTCTTGGTCAGAGACGGGTACTTCAGCCTCTCCTGTGCTTGTTCTTTGGTTTCAGCTGGAGGCTGAGGTACGGGAGCTTTAGCCGAAACTGGAGCTGGAGCCGCCCTAGCTATGGGGGGCTTGGCTGGAATAGGGGTTGCCTTTACTGGAGGAGGCTTGGCTGGAGCTTTGTCTTTGGATGCCTTCTCCTGGGTTGTGTAGGGCCACAGCCGCTTGTATGGTGGCAGCCCACCGGGCTGCGCCTTTTCTCTTCTGGCATATACCTGCAAGGGCTTGGCAGCATCTGCAGTTTTCTTTTCTTCCTTGGCGGGCGGCACTAGATTCTCCTCTGGGAGGGCAAAGTTGGCTTCGCCGTCCAGGATCATGTAGAGTTCATCGTCCTCTATGGCACTGCTCGCCAAAGTTTGGATGTAGTGTTGGTGTAGTGTGCAGTCATCCTCCGAATGCGGGTCATTGCACGTAGTGCACCAGTTAACCTGGTCAGAGGGACCAGGTTGGTCTTCTATACCAGCATTTCTCGGAGGCGGACGCCTCTGCAGCTGGTGCTCTGGGGGTTTGTCTTTTGTCAGCGCCGGGGGCAGATATGGCCTCCTAGGAGCGAGGTCCATCTGGGCCTGCTTCTTCTTCAAAGCGGTCATGTCATTGGACATGGCATGATAACTTGAGGCCAAAGCCCGTACCTCCTGGAGGATTGTATTCTGAATGTTATTGTCAGGAGGCGGCAACTGTGCCGGTGGAGGCAATGCGGCTAATGGAGGAGGATTGGAATAAGGTGCGTACTGCGGGGGAGCAGGGAGTGCTGGAAAATGTGGAGGAGGAGGAGGCGGGTGAGGATAATGCATTTGCGGCGGGCCGTAAGGAGTTACGACCGACGCCGGATTCCATTGCTGCTGGGGTTGCTGCCCTGATGTGGACGGCGCACCACCAGAAGCTGACGGATACTGGGATCTGGGGAAGTCGGGATGAATGGGTTCCTGCACCCTGGACGGGAGTCTGCCGATGGAAATGATATCCGCTTCAGCTTGCTGGGCAGCATCGTACAGAGCAGGAAACGAGTCTATTCTGGCAATCTTCAGCAGCAGGCATATGTCTGAGTTGAAGGATCTCAGGTAGTAGTGAGCAGCCATGCCAGCTGAAGGCCGAAGTTCACGAGGTACCCGTTTCCAGGATCTCGCAAACCTGATGTTAAAGTCAGACACCTCCTCTTGGGGGTGTCTCTGGATACTTTGGAACTGATGCAACAAAGAAGTAGGGTCAGCAGACTCGTTGCATCCTTTCACGAGCCTTCTGGCGAGCTGGGGCCACCCTGTGATAGATCCCTCTGGCAGCGATCTCCACCAGTAGAGAAGCTTTCCCCTTAGAGAAAGGGCTAGCAGACGGGTCTTCACACTCTCGTCAGTAATGGAGTGTAATGCGGCCAGGGCAAGGATGTCTTGGATGTGCTCGTACGCCGTCTTGCCGTAGCCGTCGTATGTAGGGATGGACTTTAAAGCAGCAGGGGGCACAGCTTGTTGTTCGACCAGGGCCAAGGGCCCTGTAGAGTCCACCGCCAGGAAGAGATCATCATCATTCTGCTGCTGGGCAGCCATTTCTTCTTCTTCTCCTCCGTCGGTTGTGTACTCAGTGTCGGTACCTTCCGAGGATGTAGATTCCTCTTCTTCCTTAGCCTCTTCTATTTCGTTCTCAGCTCCTCCGACCTCGAGTTCGGCTTCTTCTTGGATTTCAGCCTCGGCTTCGTCGACACGAGCTTGTTGATCAGCCAGCCTGACAATTTCGCCTCGAGCGTTGATGTCTAGTTCGTAAAAGGCAGGTGGGTTTCTCGGATCCCTTGCTCGCCACCTCCTTGTTTGCATGAAGGTGCTAGGACCGGTCTTTCGGACTCAGAGGATATGTTCGTGCAGAGTCGCCAGGTGTTCTGATTTTGAACAGCAATGAAGCGAACACCGGTGCTTCGATTCTGTTTGGGGGTGGGAAACTTCCTTGGCCCACCGAGTGCTCGGAATGAACTGTCAGCCCGAGTGAACACGAGCCTGAGTTTTTTCAAATGTGGGACTTCGGGTCCCACCGGGCGTGCCAGAGAAACTGTTGGTTACGAATCTGCCATGAGGAAAGGATTTTGGGTTAACGTGCCCAGATTCGCCCACCAGATTGAAAGGCCGGAAGGAAGGAATGCCTTCCATGCCAATCTCCGGAGAAGGCCGGCTTCCTGTGGGGTTTTATGGTTTGAGATGAGAGTGCAGGAAAGAGATAAAAATGCGGAAAGAATTTACAGATGTGATTGGAGTTGGGTGGGGGGAACTAACAGTACAACAACACATCAATCACCACTACTTACTGCATCATAAATACAAAGCATAACCAGAAACTGCAAAATCTAAGTATACTTTTTATATAAAGAAGTGTACGCACAGCTACAATGGCTCCCTAACAGACATTCCCTACAAGGAACTAACAGTATGGTAGCGCATTAATCACCACTACGGACAACAACATGAATGCAAAAAGTAACCAAGAAATGCCAGATCCAAGTATGTGTGTTATGCAGAGAATTTGTACGCACAGCTACAATGGTCCCCTAACAGACATTCCCTCCAAGGAACTAACAGTACGGCGACGCATCAATCACCACTACGGACAGCAACATAAACATAACACACATACTGAAGGAACTGCTACCTAATTTATTCTATGTATCCTCTGATCAATAAAGTCCAGGAGTACTTGGCCATCAAATGCTGGAGTTCAGAGTTCAGCACAACAGCGAGCCATGACACAAGAAATATAACAAAAGAGAGGCAGCATACAAAATAAATGCAGTAGAACAGAGCCAGGCATATACTTTATATTAAGAAGCAGAAGCACAGCTACAATGGTTCCCTAACAGACATTCCCCTTCCACCACTTTACAATGAAAATGTGGTGGGTATTTATAGCCCGAGTCCCTCCCGTTTACATTAATGGGCACAAAGTCCCAGTCAAACATTAGCTGACAAAAGCAGCCGCGGAACTGCTGATGCTGACCTTTGTCAGGCAGGACTGTACCTGCAGCATGGTCTCCGTGGAGGCTGAACAGCTATGTGGCAGCGCGTTAGGTAGAATTTCTCATCGGCAGGAATGCGGGTAGCTGAAGCAGGTAGAACCTCCAATCAGCTTTAAATGAGGCAGTTGGCATAAGTAGTGCAGCCCATGCTTGTCCTTTTGCTCGGCACGTCTTGGCTCGGATCCCAAAGTTGGACACTTGTCGGATGATGCTGCTTGACACGTGTCTGCCTTGAAAGGCAGTTTATCCAACTTCGCCCAGGATCAGAGCGCCATCGGGTTGCGCAAGCAGAAAACAGCGCAGTTGGGAAGGCCTTCATGCCTTGGGTGCATTTATGAGTTTATTTCCCTACTGCGCACCTGTCAAAGGGCGCACTCCGACTTCGTTGCGAAGTCGGGTTGCGCATAGGTGAAAGCTGATTTTTGCCGCCGTACGGACTTCGCCCTGGAAAGGGGGCGCACTGCGAAGTCGGATTGCGCCCCAGCACTTAGTCATTTTTCCTGCCAGTTTACCAGCCTGCTACCAAGTGCGCCCAGAAAGCAGGGCGCACTCCGACTTCGCTGCGAAGTCGGGTTGCGCCCAGAACACTTGTTCTTCTGGTTGATTCTGTCACATTGCGCACTTTGCACTCCTGCTGTGCTCCAACTGGAGGGCGCACTCCGACTTCGCTGCGAAGTCGGACTGCGCCCTGACACTTAGCCATTTTTTAGGGCAACTGTTGTCAAATTTGAGATCTGACTGAGGGGCTCAAGAGAAAGAGGGAAGAATGAGAATGTAGGGAAGAGAGAGAAAGGGGGAGAAGAGGAAGGGGAAAGAGAGGAAGAGGGAAAGGGAAGAGCAGCTCTCTTACAAAACTGAAAACATTGCACCTCGTGCAAAATGTGGCAACAGCAACCTTTTGGGCCATTCCTAGCCTGGAAAATTGAGCCATTGGACTGTGGGTCTTCACGTTGGTCCACATAATACATATTCTTAGTTAGAAGGAACAAAATGAATCTAACATATGAATTCAAAAATAAAAAATAGCTAAAAAGAAATCTTAAAAACATCATGGGGCAGGAATGCCTTAAAATTGCAGTAATAGGATTCTGCCATAGCTGGATAAAATCTGGATCAGACCTGGTTCTATCCAAGCCAAAGCCTTTTTAATAAAGGAAATTTCCGATAGGGTTTCGAGTTTTGGCTTTGCCAGATCTGGATCAGGCCTGGTTCCATCCAATCCACAGCGTCTTTATGCAAAGAAGTTTCTAGAATGAATGAATGAAATTAGATATTTTTAATTCCCACTATAATTTTGAGCATTGGCTCTGAACTATTTTTTTTTGGTAAGTAGTGTTTGTATTTACAGCGGGTTTTAACAAGGATCCCAAAACCTGATTACATAAGCAATGGGCCTAGGGCATCAATCCCTTGAAACTGAACACCAAAACAGAAATCCCGCCCAGCGGTAACAGTAAGCATGAAACAATCCCTCTCAGCGGGAAACAAACAAAAAAGAAAGAAAGTAGTTTTGGAGATCCCGCCCAGCGGGGAGTAGCCAAAAACCACCATCGAGAAGATCCCGCCCAGCAGGAAGCAAAGAAAAACCGTTACAATAAAATCCCGCCTCGCGGGAAGCAGTCAAAACCACCACAAACAGTCCCGCCTAGCGGGAAGCAACAGGGAAATCCCGCCATCCGGGAAACCAGCAGAAAAGAAAGGATCCCGCCTCGCGGGAAAACCGGCGGATTTGGCGGATCCCGCCCTGTGGAGAAACCATCCCACCCACCGGGAAAACATTTCGTTCAGCGAGAGCCATCCTGCAGGAAGCCGACAGCCAGCACAGAGAGGATCCAGCCCATCAGGAAGTGACCAGAGAGTTGCACCACAAGGAACCCGCCTCGGGAAAACAGAAGAGGATCCCAGCAGCAGGGACCAAGAATCCCGTCCAAGCACAAAGCCCGCCGAGGATTCACAAGAAAAAGGGGGAAGCTGTCCAAACCCTAAACCGTCACCTCCACCGCACCAAGAAACGCAGGGGACCAGATCCACGCGAATAACCTGCAAAAAACCCCAGGAGGAAGCCTGAGGGAAAAAGGAAAGGGATCCCCAACCAAACAGGGATCCCTGGGAAGCACCAGTCCGAAAAAACAACCAAGGAAACCCTAGCCGGCCGGGAGGGGCGCAGATAGTGGAGAAGGATCTCCCCCCAGGAGATCATCTGCAAACAACCACTCCCCGAGAGGGATGACCTGGGTTGAGCCAGGGACTGGGCAGGAACTAGGAGCCATGGGAGGGGGAGCAGGGGAGGGACCAGAGCCCTCCCCTCTCTACTTTCTTCCCTCCATCAAATGGCATTGGCTCTGAACTATTACTAATGTTTTTGCATATCAATATTTGCTTCTGTATATATTATGTATTAATGTATATATATAGGCTATATATACATAGAATTGTAGTGTGCGTATACATTATATTTCAGGTGAAATCAGAGTTTTTGAAAATTCTGTTGGATATATTTGTTTTCCTGTACAAATCTGGATGTTGCACCTTATTATTATGCTTAAAACTCTATAAAGATAATTAATAGTTACATAATATGTTGCATAAGGAGTAATCTTATGTATGACTTCATATATATATATATATATTTTTTTTCCGAAGGAAAATTCATTTCTGATTTCTAAAACTCTTTTTCATCTGTCCTTTCCCTTGTAAGGACAAGTTAAATTTGCATATTTTTTTCATTTTTTGCCTCCCAAACCTTTATTCTGTAGGTTTTTCAATGATGAATCATTCAATTGATTTGCTTTTTGATTAATTCTTTGTGATGTAGGTTCACCTTTGGTTGCATCTAAGAAAACTCCATACTCGAGTTTATACCAGCCAAGTATGAAATCTTATCTCCATATGCTGTTTTTCTTCGGGAGACTAATTGATATTTTTATATTCTCAATAGTGTGGGTTATTGTTTGATTAAAATTTTAGTTCTCCATATGTCTGCTTGCTGATGCCAAGAAGAGTTTACAAATATGTTTTCTTTTTGTCTAATTTTTGCTGCTTCTGAACAGGACCATCTCCGTCTTTGTTTGCTCCTACAAATGCATCCTCTCCAAATTCTCAGATTGATGAGCAAGATTATTATTCTATATTCCATAAAACACCTGAAAGGAAACATTTCTCAAAGGAAGAATGGGAAGCTTTTACCAAAGATTCCACAAAGAAAGCTTTAAGAGAATTGATGTCTACACCGGAGTTTAGAGAATGGGCTCTTGAGAATGCTGACAGTATAATGAAAAGTCCAACTCAGAACAGGCAAGACACATTTCATAGTGAAAATGATTCTAAAGTTGGCGTGAAACAAGAGCATTCCAGTGGAAGTGGTGACTGGTTTGGGTGGTAGAAGCCCGTGTATGGTTATAAGGCCCATCAATCTTGAAGTGAGATTTGCAAAGCAAAGTATGCAGGTTAACAATGAACTCCAAAGCAAACATTGTACTTTCAAACTATCATGTTCATCTCCCTCTTCTACGATCACGTGTTTATCTACCTAACTAGGGGATAGCAGTGTGAAGCTTGTAAAAGATATATAAATAGAATAATTGGTGTCATGTAAAGCTAATTATCTTATCAATATGCCAATTTGTAAATAGGCTTCTAAATAATTTTGAATGGTGAATACGAGTGATGGATATAGAATTGAAGGATGCAATGTAAAGAATGGCCCCGTATGGTAATATTACAATCATCTCAGAATTTAGTGGTAGCAGCTTGTACTGAACACGAGACTGGCGGGATACATACAATCATGAGAAGTTGCCTTGTATAACCAAAACAAAACGACATGCAAGGGTTAGGTACAACAAATTAAAACAAATACCATAAGTTCGGGGATTTTTTTGTTTTGTTTTTTGGACCATTGGCTTAAACAAGGTTTCTAAGCTTATTATACTAAATAAAATAATGTACGTAATTAGATGTATATGCATCAAAATCACATTATTTATTTTATAAATGATTATCCATGACAAGTTATGATTCAGATAGATATCCTAATAATAAATGTTAGGATATATTCATTTATTGGTTATGAAAAAACAAGTGGATAAGTTGGTTTCCATAGAGTGGTCAGTATTTCAAATTTCATTGTATATGGATCTAAATGTTTGTTTAAAATCTGATAGTTAAATTTATTTATGACATGCATGAAAGCCTATAATTTTTAATATAGATTAAATAACTATGATCAACCTTTGCATTGCTGTAATAGAAGAATAAATACAATCATGAACAAGAATGAAAGGGGTCGGGAGTTACAACCACCCTCTCAACTTCTCGTAATCCTCATATTCATTACGTGATACATCATCAAGATGTAATGTTCACAACATTCGCCCCTTATTACATCAATGCTCAATCAAAGCACAAAGAAGAAAATTTTCAAATTTCACGTGTAAGAGACTATCAAAATGTTTGCACGTTGCTCCTCTGTTGAAAAAAAAAACGGAGTTGTATGTTGTGTTCTTGAACATGTTCATGGATAAAATGATATTGAATCTTGATGTGTTTATGCGCTCATGAAAAATTGGATTGCAAACAAGCTTTAAAACTCCTTGATTGTTGCATCTTAGGATTGTTGGTTTCTTTTTTAGGATGTCCGTTCCTCACAATCTGCAATGTAACATCGCCTTCCAGACCACTACGACATGATATTCAATCTCAATTGAAGAATAGACATGTTGCTTCTTCTTCAAGAAATTGGATTGGATCCCAAAAAGAATACATATCCAATAGTGGATCATCTATCATCAATGGATCCTTCATATTCCACAATTGTTAAATTTGTCAAGATGAATTGGTCATTCTTGTTCTTGTACTCTAGACCATATTCAGTGGTACCATAGATATACTTGAGTACTCACTTTGTTGCTTTCCAACGACTCCTTTGGTTCTTGCTCAAACTGTGAAAGATAGTTGATAGCATAGTTGATGTCTGGTCTAGTGTATGTTAGATAAATGAGACTCAATCAACTGGCGATAGAGTTCCATTCACATTTGGACACGGATCTTATTGAGACAATTACAACCTTGAATCCATCGTTTTGTCCATGGGCTTGCAATGTATCATCCGAAACTTCTTGAGCAATGTCTTGACATATATCATTTGTGACATGAACACATGGTTCTCAGTCTACAACACCTTCAATCCAAGACAATAATGCATTAGCCTAAGGTCAATCACGCCAAACAAACACTTCCAACACTTTCTTGGTCTCTTCAATCAGTGTCATTGAACTCCAAGTGATGATCAAGTTATCGACATACACGACAATCTTGACCTCTCTCCCTTGCCTTTTGAAATATAGGTTCAGAACATATGGACTATGATAGAATCCAAGCCACAAAAGATGCTCATCAATCTTCACATACCAAGCTGTGGGAGTCTGCTTCAACCCATGGAGAGATTTGATGAGCCTGCATACATTGGTTTTTCTGACCAAGTATAATAAATCCCTCTTGTCATGTTATGTATATTTCTTCATTGAAGTCACCATTGAGAAATACCCTCTTCATGGCCATTTGATGCAATTTCCATTTAAACTGCATAGCCATTGTGGAAACCATTTGAATGGTCATGATCTTTGTTGTTGGTGTAAGAGTTTCATCATAATTGATTCCTTGTTTTTATGCATAACCCTTTCCAACAAGCCTTGCCTTAATGATTAGTTCAATTAGAGTGTCTTATAAATGTAGACAATTGGTAAAGGAGATCTACAAGATCCAAAAGGATTTCCTATCTATCTATATAAACAATGTCTTATATACGTATTAACAACTGGTAAAGGAGATCTACAAGATCCAAAAGGATTTCCTATCTATCTATATAAACAAGAAAGGATCTGCCTCTCGATGCTGGTTGATCACATGACCCGATGAAAGTTGTGAGCAAGATGAACTCTATTTTTTTTGAAAGGTCGAGTACATTTAATAAAGGGCCTCTTGAGAGTTGATCCAAGGCTCTTCTGACTCATTCATTGACTACTCGCTAAAGAGTGTCCCTAGCCGATGAAAGTTGTGAGCAAGATGAACTCTATTTATTTTGAAAGGTTGAGTACATTTAATAAAGGCCCTCTTGAGAGTTGATCCAGGGCTCTTCTGACTCATTCATTGACTACTCTCTAAAGAGTGTCCTTAGTTTCTTCGGATCGCTTAGTCACTTATGAACTCGAGAGCTCTCTATTTTAAAAGCATACATAAATTCAATGGCAATTGCACCCAAATTATTGACTTACTTGCTCATCCTCCCACGATAGATTTGCTTATCCAAGGTTACTGCACCTATCGATTGATGGGATTAGAAAGTTGATTCATTTGGTCCCCCTATAGGAGTGAATATGGTTCACTTATTTTAAATTAGCCATGCCTTGGAATTTTAAATTATTTCCTACCCCATCGCCCATGTGTGAATAGACACGAGCTTGACTAGACATGAACTCAAGATAACAAGCCAACCATGGCCCCTTTTTAATATAATGGGTTGCTCATGAATGATGGACAACCTTTCCTATTATATAAAAAAGTGGTCACAATTGAGTGGGATTCATTCTTATTATGGTTATGCCTCTCTCATATCATGGGAACAAAGTTGGATCTGTATCATTCGGAGCAACAACTAGATTTGAAAGCTTAAAAGAGGGCTTATTGAGCAAAGCTATAAGGGTAGGGTCAAGGTTATTCATTTATAGGGTTGAGTCGTTACAATTGGTCTATCTAGTAAGAACTTTGGTTGGTTGGTCTCCACCTCTAGTTTAAAGGTAAAGGTTCCTCTCGTTGAAACTATATGGATAGTGGGCAGTTTTGATCAGTCAATATGGAGCAACTTTTTCTGATCGATCTAGATAGGCATTTTATGACTATAGGCTGGGACGGGTTCATCTCTCCCAGTATCCATCCATCCACTTGATGCCAGGAAATTCAATAAGGTAGTTTTGCAATCACTACCTATGTCTCCATCCACTAGCCCCATCTCTTGCTTGTTGCTTCTTGTTGTCAATGCACTCTACTTGTCCATGTCCCAGTAGGAGATTCATTAATAACGGAAAGCCTCTGCTGCTTAAAAGCAAGCTATTTTAAGTTCTCTTTTTGGCATCATATTCATTGATATGAACTATATAAGGGTTAGAGATCTCTTCCAACCCTTGGCTCTTTAAAATTTTTACAAGCATCTACTCTATTTTGAGGTATCAAGAGTGTGGTCTCAATTATCTAAGTTCTATCCATGCATGGTATGAAATTTAGATCTATTTCCTCTTTTCAAAATAGAGTGGGTTAACTTGACTATCACCTAAATGACTAGGATTGAGGTTGGTCATAATCTACTTCTAGATGTTGATTCAAGCAACTATAGTGGGAGGACATCCTTCTTGTTGCTATGATACTACCAAATTCTAGCGCTTCTTTAGATCTTTCAATTAAGAGATTGGGGAACTTTCTATATAATTAGAGGCATTCATCTCTTCTCCTGGTGTTGGATAAAAGTGTGTGTCAGGGATAAGGAAGAAGTAAGAGCAAAAGACAAAAAAATTGAAACCATTCCTATATCAATCCAAGAAGCCTATTCATGCATAGTTCAAATATCCCATTTTGATCCATGAATGCCCCTACTCTCTCCCACCATTCTTTGGAAACTGCGTCAAGTTCATTGTGATCCATTATTCAAGATTTTCCCACCCACCCTGGAATAATAGTGTGTTTTGTCCCTACCCCATGATTCTGGTTAAAAGGACTCGTTTGAGAAAGGGGAGAACCACAGGGAACTAGAGGAGCAATATTCATACTTCACATGCTAGTACCAAGATCAGGAAAGACAACAACCCCATCCAAAGGACAATGGGAAAATAAGCTATTTACACATTTTCAAGACCCTTCACAAGTGCACAAATGTGATAATATGTAGAGGTAGTACAAAGCATGGGTTGCAATAATGAGCTCTCCACTCCATGAGACAATAGAAACAACCAAACCTTAAAAATAAAAGGTACTTCCTCTCTCTATGTGTTAGGGGCTGAAATGGAAAGAATGGTTTCTAGAGAATGGATTGGGGTTTTTGGAGTGAAACAATATTGAAATATCTAAATGACACTTTGTTTGATAAATTAGTGTCATTTATGTAGTACTTGACTGAGAGGCATGATGTCCTAAACCTCTTAAGAGTGCTTATCTATCCAAAAGAAATCTTATCTCTGGTTTGTTAAGGTCCCACCCAAGCAAGCACTCCCTCTATAAATAGTCTTGTTCTAGAACTTTAAGTAAGCCCCTCCTGTCCTTGGAGGTTAGGTTAGGGTTGCCAAGGGGAGGGAGAGAGCATTCATTCAATTATTTGCTTGACCTAGAATAAGCCATCTTAGATCTAATCCATTCTATTTAAGAAGAATGAGATGAAGCTGAAAAAAGAAGGAAGATCATTTTGAGGATTGAAAAAGATCGAACTAGTAAGCTAAGATTGTGAAGGTGCCTGACACTCTATTCCCTAGAACCTGGGATGGAAAAATTTGAGCCCTCCTATGCCTATTGGTTCCGATATTCTATCTTCTTCAAGTACCTCCTAGAAAAGAAAAGGTATCCCATCTACTCTGAGATCTCGACGCTTTGAGTGCTCTAGAAGAAGTTGCTTTGATCATAGATGACACTTGAGAGAACATTAATGCTTTGCTATTTTCAAATCTAGTTTTAGTATGCTTAAAAAAAATATAGGAGAAGGGCTTTTATTTATTCAAAAGAGAGGGGCTTTGGAAAGGAAGTTGCTAGGAGAAGGGCTTTCGGTTGCTCGACATCACTCGATCGACAAGGTATGGTCATTAAGGAAATTCGAGAAAAGAGGAATTGGGGAAAGAAGTTCATTCTCTTTAATACTATACTTGGGGGCTCTTTGAAAATAAGATTTTTGAAGATAGAACTTGGAAAGCTTTCTTTCTTTCCTTAAAAGCTACATGAAGATTGAAACTAGAAGCCCATTAATTGATTCAAAAGTCTACTTTGATGTCGGTTTAGTAGCCAACAAACCATAAATCTTTATGATCATGAGGTTTTTAAATTAAGAGAGAATGGTTTAGTAAGGTTGAACCCATGTGATAGAATAGTATTCAAATTTTTAGGTTGGAATATCTAGTCAAATAGAAGGGTGGATGTGTGTGCTTCCATTCCCATTTCTTTGAGTTCAGGAATTTGATTGCAGAAAAAATTCTCTATATAAATATAAAGTAGTGCAAGCATCCTCTATATAGAGAGGCATCCCTTGAATCAAAAGGAGAAGGTTGTGGGGAAGCACGAATGGGTCGTTTGGGTATGTATATACTAGTCCAAGATCTAGCACAAGCATTTGTTGATTTTCCCATAAATTTTGTATTTGGTTTGGAGTACCCACTTATGTTTAATGGGTTTCTTGCCAAGTGGATGATCAACAAGTTCCCTTGTATTGTTCTTCATCAATGCTTGATAGTCAATGTTCATGGCATTCTTCCACTCTAATGTATGAGCTTTTTGAACCCTTGAAGGTTCATATGTTTGTACCACAATGCTAATCAGGGCTAGTTTGACCTCATTTCAAACTCTGCTTTGAGTTCTTGGTCCAAAAGTGGATGTATCTAGAACATGATCTAAGTTCACATCACAAAGTGTATTTAGATACCACTTTGGACTACAATTGGTACTCAAAGTGGATGGTCCTAGGTCATCAACTCCATTAAGAACATCCTCTCTTGTAGAGGCTTCATTATTATCATCAGACAAGACGACAAGTGCTTTATCAATAGTATGTGGCTTAGAAGAAGATATACACTTGTTCTTTTCATCAAACACATCATAGTTGATATACAAATTCTTGGTGTCAAGATCCATGAGATGATATCCCTTTGACTCATTGTTGTATCCAATGAAGATACATCACTTAGATTTATCCTCTAGCTTCATTTGCTTCTGCTTCAAGATGTGCATGAGTGTAGTGCATCTAAACACATAGATATGTGAGATGAAAGGTTTGTTTCCCATCCATGCTTCTTCAGGTGTGACACTATTCAATGGAAGTGTGGTGTGTGGTTCAACAAGTAGACAACACTGGGAACAACTTTTGCCCAAAATGTTGGCTTCAAATTGGCATGACTCAGTATGCATTGCCCCATCTCTTGAATAGTATGATTTCACCTCTTTACAACTCCATTTTGTTAAGGCATGTAGGTAGTTAGTTGTTGTTTGATGCCATGTTGCCTACCCCCTTGATTTGAGTGGAGAATTCAAATGGGAGGACCAACAATATTCTCTACACGAGCTTTAAACTTCTTGAAATAGTGGAAAAGCTTCATCCTTGGTCTTCAGGAAATACATCCATATCCTTCCTGTATGATCATCGAATAGTTGAAAATATTGGTAGCCAATGGAACTTTTATCCATGGGTCCACACAACTTGGTATGCAATAGGTTGAGTGTATGATTACTTGAGCCAAATGGGACTCAATGCTATTTTTTGCCAAACAACTTGTATGAAGGTCATGAGGCTTTGTCAAAGATGGAAGTCCACATACTATGGCATGATGTACAAGTGACTTCAAATGGCCGAAGTTGAGATATCCAAATTTCCTGTGCCATAACGAGGCAATGCCATATGCCTTGGAAACCAATGCTTGGTTGTATTGCATTACAACCATAAGTTGAAACATTTTTCCTATGCTAGTAGCACGTGTATTGATCATTGAACCTATGGATTTTTCTCAAATAAGATAGTTTCCTTGCACCTATTTTAAAAAATTCAACATGCAAATTGTGATCAAGCAATTGATTCATAGAAAGGAAGTTATTTGTGAGGCTAGCATGTAAAAATCTTGTGTCAGGTGATAGGTATGTGCTCCAATATACAAACAAACATCATTGATTCCAACAATGATGTATGCCAAATTGTTGCCAAGTGTAACATGCCCACAAAAAGATGAATGGTTAAGACCAAAAAATCATTCCTTTTGGTTTGTCATGTGTTTGGTAGCTCATGAATCAACATACCAAATTAAACTAGACTTTGAAACAACCTCAGGAAGGAGATTTTACAAAATAGTCTTTTCTTGCATCAAAATCAACATCCATAGCAACATTGGGATGTTGGTGTTGAGGTGCATTCATATTTTTCCAATGTTCAACATCTGGCTTGCCTATTGATGAATTCTTCAATTTATTATTGTATGATCCTTGTGAGAACATGTACTTGCACTCCTAAAGTACACATCCTAGTTTCTTAGAGATGAAACATGTGATGTTGAAACTTGAGTAGTTTCTTTATCCTTTATGTTATGTCTTTTTGATGATTTTGATGCTTGTTGGGGGGTCCACCTTTCTTCAACTACATTGGCTTCTTGTATTTTTTACGTGTGAGTAAAGCACACTCATGTTCAGTCTTCATATCTCAAATTGCTTCCTCCAGTTAAAGCAAATTCACAAGTCTCAAAAGTGGGACTTTGATTAGTCATGTTCAGAGTTGTTACCAAAATACTAAATGTAGGTGGCATTGAACACAACACTATTGGAACAAGCACATCAACACTGGTGATTTAATCTAACACTTGTGGCAAGACTCACAACTCAACAATCCATCATATAAAGCCTTCTAGTTTCTCATAACTCTTCATATTTAAGCAATGCAATTGGCTATATAGGTGTAGAATTTGGTTCCAGTTCTTGGACTTGATTACCATACTAAGTTTATCATATGTGTCCTTCACGATTACATCATCATAAATTTATGACTGTATCTCATGTCATGCTAGATATTATGATCAATCTTACTATATGATAAGTTTTATCAAATTTTATTTGTTTGTTTGAGTCATCAACATGTCTTTGCAAAACACCAAATAGAACTCCTCAAGTCTTTGAACTCTAAATGAATCTTCAACTTCGACTTCCAAGTGGAATAGTTGTCACCTTTCAGCAACTGGGAATTGGGCAATAACATCTTCAAGACATTAATAACCGTGACAAATCTTCACAAAACTACAAAAAAAGCCTCCACTAAAATATGCTCGAAATGAGCTTTCAAAGGAGTATATATACATCTATACTAACACAACAATTAATCTCTCGAACTATAATAAATCAATAGGGTCTTGCTAGGCAAAAAATCAGGTGTTGAGAATTGCCTTTTCCCTCCAAGAAAAATCTCTAGAGAATATTCTCTTGAAATATACCTTCAAAGTTATAGTGCAATAGAAAATTGGATGAATCTCCTTGGTTTCACCTACATTTAGCCATAACAAACAAAAAAATATTAATACCTTCAAATGACTTTCTCATGATGAAAGTGGAATAATGGAGGTTTAAATTTGAAGGAGAAAATCTTGCACATGTTGGTCAACAATCAACTACACTTTTTAAAATAGTCAACCTCCTTGTTCACACGACAAGGTGGTCACGTTGCTTTGTTAAACACAATAATTGTAACACCTTTTAAATGGCATAAAAGCCATCCCACTACATGTGGTATTAAATAGACACCATAACACCTTATATGGTTAGTGTCCAATTAGATAAATGCAAATATTTTTATATATTTTAAGCGATTCAATCAATGTCTATTGATTATTTGAGCAGACGATATTAAACATAATCAAATGATGACTTTTACTTGATGTTTTGACCGAACAATGATAAACATGATCAAACGATGAATTTTTCTTGACATTAGGAATTTTTAAACACCATGTGTCTCCTTTTCTCACAGGACAATATGACTTACTCCATACATAACAAATCACACAAACTCATATGAAAAATGTTATGTGCGTGGATAATTTAAAGAGAGCTTAAGGTTTGGCATGTTTGCTTGATATTGTTTTGGTGCTTCGCCACTTCATAGACAGTGCAACAAGAAGAGGTTTACCTTCAAGCAAAGTCTTCAAAGAATATTCTCTTGAAATATACCTTCAAATTTCCAATGCAATAAAAAATTGGGTGAATCTTCTTGGTTTCACTTGTATTTAATCATAACAAACAAAAATGTTTTTATGCCTTCAAACGAATTTCCCATAATGAATGTGGGATAACATATGTTTAAATTTGAAACAAAAAAATTCTTGCGCATCGGTCAACAATCAATTGCACTTTTTAAAACAATAAAACCCCCTTGTTCACACGACAAGGTCTCATTGCTTCATTAAACATAATGCTTGCAACAAATTTTAAATGTCATGAAAGCCATTCCACTAAATGTGGGATAAAATAGATATTTCCTCTAAATAAGCAAACAAGTAAGTCAGTCAATGTCCAGTCAAACATGAAAATGTCTTTGTATATTTCATGTGATTCAATCAATGACCATTGATTATTTGATAGGGATATGTTGAACATGATCAAATGATAACTTCTGGTTGACGTTAGGGTTTTTAAAATATGTTGGTGCCTCATTTTCTTGTAGGACAATGTGACTCACTCCATACACAACAAAGGACAATGTGACTCACTGCATACACAACAAATCATACAAACTTAGATGACGAATGTTACATGCTTGGATGACATGAAGAGAGCTTAGGGTTTGACATGTTTGCTTGAGATTATTTTAGTTCTTCTCCACTTCACTTATAGACAGTGCAACATCAAGAGGTTTACACTCGTCCCAATTAAATTTCAAAACCTTTTTTTACCTTCTTCACATTGCAATCTACCTCACATTGATGATGTATAACTTCCATGCAAATCCAAAGCCTTCTTACATTGATAGGATGATAAGTGACATTATAATATTCAACTCCTCATGCACATGAACCCAAAGATCTTATTATATATATATATATATATATCTTTTTGTCTAGCAATGACGTCTTTCTTTTACACATGTATGAGTTATTGTGCCTTCTTTTTCACTTCTTAAAAGTGCATCTAATTATCACAATTGGAAATAGTAAACAAACACTATGTCCCCTTGAGAATGTTTAGCAAGGTCTAAATATGTAACACCTCTTACGTTCTCTCAATTGAATGCCACTTTATTATTTATGAATGAGAATGTTACTTGCAAGACAAACAAACTAGTAGTACCTCATTTCTAGCAAACACCTTGAACACACATCAATTTTTCACATTAGATGATGACCCTTGTAACTGCTTCAAACCTTATTGCTAGATGTCTCAATCAAAAAATGATAGTATCAATGTTTATATTAACTTTAGAGAAGTCGATTAGCACATGTCTTAGATGACCCTTACTTCAGACAATAATCTATAGATGACAACTATTTTATAGACAACCCTATTTTATGACAACATGGTTAGATGACCTATTCACGAACATGAATCTTGCTCTATTTCAATGCAACTCTAGCATGATCAAAAAGATACAGGGAGGATGATATCTCCAAGCATCTTTCAAAACTCCGATGCAATCCTCTAGATAAACCATTCTTTTCTTTAAAGACACGTTCCTTATATTGAGATCAAACAAATTCTTGTAATACCTACAAACACAAACATGAATAAGCAAGAAAATATCTTCTCCAATTGACCAAAGATATTTTCCTTGCTTGAAACTTGTATCTGCACCTTTCTAGATTCACCAATGGGAGCACACTTTTATGAACTTCGAAGGTGTCTTCCACTCCTTAACAACTGGGTCATCTTTACAAATTGAAGATCCTTTGATATCAGTTTGTTTTATTTCCAAAATACCAAGAACATAGAATAGAAGAATAAACATAATCATGAGCAAGAGAAAAATAGGTCAAGAGTTACAACCACCTTCTCATCTACCCATAATCATTTTACCCATTAATTTATACATCATCAAGAGGTAATGCTCACAACAATATATGTAGATAAAAAAATGTAGGTATTTTCTTAAAAAATATAGTATGCTCAACTTAAGGAGAGAAAAAGTGTTGATATGGTTGAAAACTTCTAATTGAAATAAATGTTGTAAATAAATCTCACAATAATATATGTAGATAAAAAAATGTAGGCATTTTATTAAAAAATGCAGTATGCTCAACTTAAGGAGAGAAAAAGTGTTGATATGGTTGAAAACTTCTAAATGAAATAAATGTTGTAAATAAAGTATAAAATATGAATAATGTGTTTTAAAAAATCTATTAAATTATGTATTTAAATAGAGGTTCTTAACTTTTTAGTTTTTAAAATACATATCCAATATAACTTGTTTATAATTTCAATCAAATTATTTTTGAATGTTTTATATACAAAAATTTTAAGTTATGTATAACCTTTGATTATTATTTTTAAATTAAGAAATTTATAACCATATATATTAAAAGATTTTTTAATAGATAAAACAAGCTAAGGTATAAATATTGAAGTATGTGTATTAAGTTACACTTTTTAACTCATGCAAGTTAACAATGAACTAAAAAATAGTCTTTGCACATTCAAACTTTCATGTTCATCTTTCCCTTTTACAATCAAACTATTTATTTATATAACTAGAGAACTATAATAATGTGAATCTTGTTAAAAGCTACATGAATAGAGCAAATGACATCATGTAGATAGAATTAATATGAATTGTATATAAAATTTTAAAAATACTTTACTATTAATTTAGTTATATTGAATTATTTGTGTCGTTGAAATTTAAATAAAGTTATATCAACTATTTTTCTCCACTGTCAACCAAAGACCCTTTGACAATATACCAACATGAATAATATATAATTATCTTATAATTTTGATTTCTTAAATGTTTCCTACATTTAAATTGTTTGACAGATTAATTGTTTAGAAAATATTTAATGTTAAGCAAATAAAAAGTTACTGGTTCATTTGATTAAACTTTTAAAAATGCATTGAAAAGTTTTCTAATAATAAATATAAACTTCATATTAAAATAATACCAGTTAATTATAGACATTATAATACCAATGCTTAAGCAAAGTTCCCTTATGCCTTTCCTCTAACACAAATTGTTTGCTTAAATCTTATTATCTAGTGAGAAATCCATCTAACCATCTTATCCTAACCTAGGCTTTAAAGTTATGTACAATATTTATTTAAGAGATTGATATATGATTGTCTTTATTTTTTACAAGCTTTTTCTGACCTTTGCATAAGTTTGAAATCCCAAGTTTATGTGGATAACCCTATAATAAAGATCCTAGATAGGTTTGTAAAGGATATTGTAATGGTATGTTTTTGGACTTTTGTTAGGAGATCCAAGTGCAAACCTAAGTACAAGGGGACTCAGATCCTTTTAAAAACATGTGCTTTACACTAAAATTTTGTCTTGAAGGAATATCCTGTTAGTAGTGGCTGAGATCTTTATAAGGAGGCTAGGGTTATAGAGGTTCTCTACGTAAGAATTTTTTTTTAAATAAAGTTGTTTCACATAAGTTTGTCATTCATGCAACATTTTGACTTCTATCCGATAAAAAACGTTGGACAAACATTAAAGTAATGTTTTTCAAGTAGAATAGAAAGTATAATCGGATATAAAAGGGTATTTTTTCCATGATATGAATTTAGGTTTCTTTAATAAAAACTTAAAAACATACCAACTCAAATGTCTAGACAAATTTTTAAATCAATGTGTTTGTCCTAGTTGAAAACATAACTTTATTTTTTAGTTAAAAAATCATGTTTAAAATTAAAAGTAAATTTTAATATTTTTGGTTAAATGATTTTGATCATTTTGGTTACGCACTTTTATCACTTTTATCTCTTATTTGCTAAACATTTTCTTAAAAAAATACAATTTAAGCAATAAATTGATGTTAGCTCAACTGAGAATTTTAAAGAAGGTGTTTATTCAATTTGTGGAGAGGGCACTAAAATAAAATGGCTACACAGTTTTGACCTTTATTTGTTAAATATTTTCTTAAAAAAATATAATTTAAGCAATAAATAGGTGCTAGTCTAATTGAGAATTTTGAAGGTGGTGTTTATTGAAGATAATATGGAGGATGCTAACCGCATTTTAACAGGAGGTCCTTGGTTTCTAGGCAAAAGGAGCCTTTTTCTTAGACAATGGGGTGAATATTTCGACCCTGAAAAGCAAAATATTAACATTGCCCCTATTTGGGTTCGTCTCCCGAGTCTACCTGCCCAGTTCTTCAATGAATATTGGCTGCAGGGCATAGCCAGAACTATAGGGGACTTGATCTCCATTGACCATGCGACCTTGGCCAGGAAAAGGATGACTCATGCATGAATCTACGTAAATGCTAATTTGAATAATGAATTACCAAGGTTTGTGGAGCTAGAGTATGGAGAATACTATAGAAAACAACCGATAGAATACGAGAACAGATCGACATTCTATGCAAAATATAAAAATCAAGGACATCTATGCAATCAGTGCCCTAACCTAGCAATGAATAGAGAAAATCAGAAGTAGGGAATGCTAGACAGAGAAAATTTGAGGATTTTCCCTGGCAGAGGCAATTTCAATCAAACAAACTAAGTCTACCAAAAAAGGAAAAGAGAGGGTGCAGGGTCCCAGCAAGACAAAGGAAAACAACAGGTTGTTGGCAACCAAAATACTCAGGTGAGATCCAATCCTCTAGTTTCAAATAAATTTTCAATTCTATCCAATATGGGAGTAGGAGGATTATCAGAATACATGGAAGCCCAGCACCTTCAGGCTAACCTTTCTGACTCTATCGAATCCCCATCCAAGTTAGGATCCTCAAAACCTAATGCTAAAATTCCTGTAAGCCCCGTGGGCATCATAAATCCAAACCCTAATGTATGATTTCTAGAATCCACATCCAAGTCAGGATCCTTAAACCCCAATGCTAGAAATACTTCAAGCCCAGTGGGCATCCCAAAGCCAAACCCTAATGTTGAAGAACTTAAGAAGAAAGTTGAGGCATTGGAAAATAAAAAATCTCATCTCCCTAACATCATCAATAGGATCCAAGTGAATCCTACTGAGGGGTCGTCCCGCAGACCAGGGGAATACAAGAAAAAATGAGAAGATTTGGATGTAGGGGTGGAGATATGTGAAACTCTTTAGACTGAGGAATATGGCAATCCGGTTCTGCAACAAATTACCTCCCCTCGGTTTAGTCCTAAACAAACCAGGAGCACCGTGAAGTCTCCTATAGATTTTGGCAGTGAAAAAATAAGAGGGAGAATATCAAATGCTGAGCATCAAAAAATTAAAACTGATAATGATATTTCCAATGGAAAATAGAGAACCTTGTTTCAATAGGTTATTCCAGGTTCTGAAGACAACAAATTAGGAAAACCCCCTCAAGGGAGGGGGAGAGGAAGAAATCCCAAAAAATCTAAATGAAGTTCCTCTCATGGAACATGAGAGGCCTCAATGGCTTGCCCAAACACAAGGAAGTCAGTGCAATAAGAAATCAAGTGAATCCAACTATTATCATGTTGCAAGAAACAAAAACTGATGAGATTCAGTAAAACAAATAGCAAAAAAAATTTGGAATAAAGGGAAGATGGTTTGCAAATCATCCAGAGGAGCATCTGGAGGCCTTATGACTTTGTGGGATCCTTGGATAGTAGAAGGCACCATTATTCAAAAATATGACAGGGTTCTTAGTGTTTTATTTAAGGAAATAAATAGCAACAGGTCGTGGATCCTTTCAAATATTTATGCCCCGAATTCAATTCAAGGGAGAGCTCTACTATGGGAGTACTTAGGCAATCTGAGTGAAATCTTCCATAATGTCCCCTGGATTCTAGATGGGGATTTTAACACTCCTCTTTACCCTTCAGACAAAATGGGTGGAAATGGACTACCTTCCAGGAGCATGGATGAGTTCAATGACTTTGTGAACTCCAACATGTTGATGGATGTAAAACTTAGAGGAGCGAATTATACCTGGAGCAATCGGTGGATAGGGTGTCATCTCATTCAAGAAAGGCTTGATAGGTTTTTTATATCAAAGGAGGCTACAACTTTGTTCGGTGATTCTACCCTGCAAGCCATTCCTAAAATTGCCTTTGATCATAATCCCATTTTTTTGGAGATCCCTAACTCTCTGTCCTTCAAGAAACCTTTCATATTTCAATCTATGTGGATCAAACATTCCAGTTTCAGAGATAACTTAAGTCAGTGGTGGTGAGACACCTGTCAGGGGTAGTGCAACTTTTAAACTTGTTGGCAAATTAAAGTTTGTTAAGGAAAAGATTCGAAATTGGAACAAAGAGGTCTTTGGGAACCTCTTTGAAAATAAAAAATAGGTTTTTGAAAGTTTGAAGATAATTGATCAAAGGATCCAACATGGTGATGCTGATGAAACTACTAGGCAGGAGGAACAAACAAAACTAGCAGAGTTTCATAAAATTTTGGCCTGTGAGGAAATCTATTGGAGGAAAAAATCAAGGGCTCTTTGGTTGAAAGATGGAGATTCAAATTCCAAGTTTTTTCACGTCACCACGCTTAGAAACAGAAGCAATAACAAGATAATTTTTTTTTAAAAAGCAGATGGTTCTATTACTCAAGACTTAACATAAATCAGAAAGGAGGTAGTAACTTATTTCAATTCTATCCTTGGTCAGGAATCGCAGTGCAATGAGGAGGCCAAAGATATTCTCTTGCAATCCATTCCTAGCATAATAAATGAGGATATAAACCTTAAGCTTCTAGCTCCCTTTTCTTATGAGGAAATTAAGGAAGCCTTGTTTAGTATGGAGCCAGAAAAAGCCTCGGGACCCGATGAATTTCCCCCTCGTTTCTATCAAGCTCTTTGGGACATCGTAAGTGAGGATGTAATTTCTACTGTCAGAGAATTCCAACCAAGCAATCATATCCCAAAAGGTATCAACTCTACTTTTATTTCTCTAATTCCTAAGAAGCAAACCCGTGAATCTATGGCTAACTTCAGGTCAATCAGTCTGTGCAATGTTTCTTACAAGATCCTAACTAAAGCCATTGCAAATAGAATGAGAGATATTCTGCCCCGCATCATAGATCCATGCTAGGGAAGCTCTGTCCAGGGAAGGTCAATCTTGGATGGAGTTATCACAGTTCATGAAGCTCTGCACTCTGCTCATAAGACTAACATGTCTGTTTTTACCCTCAAGCTTGATATGAACAAAGCATTTGATAGGCTAAATTGGGACTTTCTGATTGCTGTCCTCCTTAAGTTTGGTTTTCACCACCAATGGGTTAATTTTATCAAATAATATATTTCTAAAGCATGGTTCTCGATTCTAGTTAATGGAACAACTACTAGTTACTTTCAAATTCGTAGAGGAATTCAGCAGGGGGACCCTATTAGCCCCATGTTATTCATCATTGTGGCAGAAGCTTTAGGCAGAACCATAAAAAATGCTTGTAGTTCAAGGCTAATATTAGGAATTAAGGCAACATCTTTCACTAGGGCTGTTTCTCACCAACAATTCGTCGATGATACCCTTATATTGACTAAGGCATCAGTGGTTGAGGCTAAAATAATTAAATACATCCTACAAATCTACGAGGACGCTATTGGTCAAAAATTTAATTTCATTAAAAGCAAGTTATATTTCTTGAACACCCCCATTCAAAGGTAAGGAAGGATTGCAAAAATTTTAGGGTGTGATATAGCAAACCTCCCCACTTCGTATCTTGGTCTCCCTCTTTTCATTGGTTCTCCGAGAGAGTCAATGTGGGACAGGGTTATTGAAAGAATTCAAAAAAACTTATTGGATGGAAAGGTCATCTTCTATCTCAAGCAAGAAATCTGACCCTCACTAAGGCCTCTCTTCAGAGCATTCCAGTATATTTCCTCTCCGTTTTCAAAGCCCCTGTGAAGGTTTTCTAGAAAATTGAGAAACTCCAAAAAGAATTTTTATGGATTGGATCAGAGGAGAAAAAAAGGATACACCTTGTAGGATGGACCAAAGTGTGCAAACCTAGGGAAAATGGGGGCTTAGATCTGAGGAGAATTGCTCATATAAATTTAGCTTTACTAGCTACGCAAGCGTGGCGTCTCATTTCTGGTGAAGAAAATGACTGGAGAACTATCATAAAATGAAAGTATCTTCAAAATATGGAATTTATAAGTGACTCAGTTCCAATCAGAGGTTCTGCTTTTTGGAAAGCAATTCTTAATTGTAAGGAAATCATCAAAAAAGGTTTAAGATGGGTTTTAGGCAATGGTGAGAGGATAAATTTTTGGAATGACAGGTGGGCTAAGGACGAACCACTGATGCAATATCCTAACTTAGCTCGAATCAGAGATATCATAGAAGAACTCATTGGTAGAAAAGTCTTCGATTATATGGTTGAGGATAGAGGTAGAATGAAGTGGAAACAAATAAGAATTCAGGGATTTCAAGCAAAATCAAATGATATTTGTAACATTCTCGGGAAATAGTTTATCCCCATGAGACCCAAGGAAGATCAAGTAACCTGGGATCCTACAGAAAATGGGCAGTTCACTGTTAAATAAGCTTACAAGCTTCTACTTGATGATGAGGATTTTATCCTCCAAAAGGACTTAGTTTGGATAAAAAATTAATTTAAAAAATTGTAGTCTTTTCATGGCTGGTTATCCAAGGAAGAATTCTAACCATTGATAATATGATGCGTAAAGGTATTTGTATAACTAATCGTTGTTATCTATGTAGGGCTAATTAGGAGACCATTTATCACATTTTCCTTGAGTGCCCTTTTTCCTTGACTGTCCTAAGTGGGGTTTTTCAGGCCTTCAATATTTAATGGGTTAAACCACCCATCGTACTTGATTTGTTCATCTAGTGGCCTTGCCCCTTTTCAAGCCAAAGACTTAGATACATGTGGAAAATTTGTCTCAATCACTATCTTTAGTAGGTGTGGTTAGAAAGGAACCATAGAGTCTTTAATGAGTCTATCCATGATCATCAAACTATCATTGCTAGGATCCTATCCTTTTCCAATGAGAATGTGAACTTTATCCCTTTTGATAGTTGTAAACCTCATTTGCAGGAGACCACGATTGCTCAATATTTAAGCTTAACCTTGCTAGATGAGTCTGTGCCTAGGGTAGTCAACCCCAGAGCCAATGTTAAGTGGTCTCCACCTCCTACGTGTTGGTTTAAGATTAATTTTGATGGATCAACTAAGGAAAATATTGGCAGAGCAGGCGCTGGTGGAATTGTGCGAGATCATAATGGGAATATGATGCTTACGTTTTCCGAATATTTGGGAACAAGGACAAACAACGAAGCTGAAGCTAGAGCTATGTGGAGAGGCCTTCAAATGACTCAAGACTTAGAAGGCAATTTGATCATAGGAGACTCTATGCATGTTATAAATCTCCTCAATAATTGGAAAACACCTCCTTGGAGGATTAAAACAATTGTTGAAGAGGCTAGGATCCTTTTCTAGGGAAGACAGGACAAAAAAGCCCAACATGTCTTTCGGGAAGCTAACAAAATTGCTGATAAGCTGGCCAATTTGGGTGTCGATGGTGACAAAATTTTCAAATGGGAACACGGTGTCCCGAGTGAAGTAGAGGAGCTTATTCAACAAGAATGCCAAGAATGATAGTCGAATTTACCAACAGGGAAGGCACTGTAAGTTCGAAGGCTAGGAGTATTCCCGTCTCTTTTTTGAATTGGACTTAGAATAAAAATTATCTGAGTTGTCAGTATTCATGGATGCTGCTTGGAAATACCACAAAGACTAATGGGGACAGTCACATGTCAGATAAAATGGCTCCTAGTCATCTTAGTAATTTGAGGTTGGTTGATAATCACAGGGAAGGAAAGAAATGACAATAGAAGACTTAAAACCAAAGCCACGTGGACCACTAGATAGCCACCACCATAAATCTAGCCAGCAGGTTCACTTCTCCAAGGCTGATTGACCAAGATAGTATGTGGTACCAAAGCATGTTATATACAAAAGAAAACAATTACCAAAGAATTATTGAGAGAAACTGTCAATACGGAACTTGTGGGAGTTTTTTCGAGTACTCGCTATGTGTGTCTACAACTTTTTGTTTCTCCATTGTCTCAAGGAAGGGATCCGTGTCTGTTTTTTTTTGTAATTATGATGCATGTGTGTTTTCTCGGGATATACCCAATTGTTGTATGGGAAGTTTCTTTTTGATAACAGGCTATGTGCCTTACCGAATGTAATGGCTTTGGTGGCATGTAGATTTTACATATATAGGATCTTAGTAAGGATATGTTCATCAATAGCCTTGGGCTGATTTTTGTAAAATATTTTGGGTCAACCTGTAAAACCCGGTATTAATGCTATAATATCTTATCTACCAAAAAAAAAAGATAATGTTGTGGTTAAAATGTAAAAAAATATATTTTTTAATTAAAAAAAAAAATATTGTGTTTTAGTATATATTTTTTTAAAGTTTTATAAGAACATATCTAAAGTGATTTACAAGTAATTCCATTCTAAACAAAAAGATTTAATGATATATATAATTTAATTATTGTTAATTTTTAACTCAAGGAGTTCAAATTTTGTAATAGACTGCGTGATTATACATTTTGAGGGACTTAACATTAATAAATTATGAAGTTAAATTCTCTATTGATAAGTATAACGGGGTCATGGTTGGGAGGAGACTGTTCAGCCCTGGAAAAAAAAAATTAAAATTATGAAGTTAATATTTTTAAACTTTTAATGTGCTTTCCACTTACAGGAACATACATACCTTAGGCTCCTTGTAAATTGGACCTTTTATTTAAAGTATCCTATCCTTCATCATTAATCCTACTTAAATTTTGCATTAAAAATATATATTTAAACATTCTACCTAATATTATGACAAAAAAAGGTATTGTTTTTTAAAATATAATTTAGTATAACCTTTAGAAAAATTAAATTATTATTATTATTATTATTATTATTATTGGATTTGGTTATTGTGAGAAACCCCTATGATCGATGTACAGGGCTGAGCAGTCTCCTCCCAACCATGACCCCTCTAAAGTTGAGACCCCTCACACACTCGCCCACATTGCGGTTAGAAAAATTAAACTATTATTAACATACATAAAATAATATTTTTTGAAAACTAGATTAAAAACATCATTTCAATCTAATTTTTTTTTTTTAAATATGATCACTTGATCCTTTTAGTTTTATAGATCTAACTCTTTTCATTTGAGAAATAATCTATGCCTATGACATAAAAACCAAGATTATCTAAGATGGGCTCTTGCCAAATGTAGGTTTGGGTTAGGCTTAATAGTTTTATTTATTTTTGATGGGAAATATTTTCACTTAAAATTAGATCCATGTGCAACATTTTATTATGACCTACCCCATTCTTCCCACCTTTACTAATACACTACCCTATAAATATTAGTTTTTATTTATTATTATTTTTAACTTTTAATTTCTATTAATAGGTTAAATTGGATTGAAATTAACTTACCATTATTAAACTATAATTATGTTATCACAATATTTCAACTAACTACATGAGAGTATTAACACAATAAACTACATGAGAATACTAATAATAAACTACATGGGAATTTTAATAATAAACTACATGGTTAAAACTTAATTTTTATGGTGTTGTAAAAAGTAATTTGGGTAGTTTTGGGGACGGGGGAGGTGGTGATCAGAATTGATAAAGAGGGGATCCTATTGGCTTATGCTAAAAATATGGGGGTCCAAACAAGCTATTTTGCAGAAGCTAGAGCTCTCTTTCAAGGAGTTCTTTTAGAAAGATTGGACCCAAAGAATGTGATTCTAGAAGGGGATGCCTTGACCATTATTAACATTGTTAAAGGATTGCAGTCTCCAATATGGACCATAGAGGATCTGATGGAGGAGGTTAAGTAGCACTTTCAATAGCTAGAGAATTCTTAGGTGAAGCATGTGTTTCAAGAAGGAAACAAGGCAGATTTATTGACAAAGCTTGAAATTCATCAAGATTCCCTCAAGATTTGAAGTGAGAAATCCCCCTGAGAGCTTACATTGGTGAATGATAAGGACATAAATATTACAAATGGTTCAGGCCCGAGATCACAGACCTCAAGGAAGAAATTCTTTGTGTCTATTTATGTGGTGGAAGATTTATAGTAAAATGACTAATTTCTCATCAAACTAGAATTCCATTGATAAGTTCTTTCTCTAGTATATTATTTTAGGTTGGCCTTGTTGCTTTATCTACCTTGTTGACAAAGTTGAGGCTAGTAAATGGAGGAGTGATTTTATAGCCTTTAATAGAACCTGTGAAAGGGATTGGTTCAATGGTTCTTCCAGTTGTGGAATTGATGACATCCTAATGATTATAAGGTGAGACATTGATTCAACCTTTAAAAATGCTAATACAAACCATAATGAAGAAAGGGAGGTCAACTAATTTTCTTATCTAAGCTTCCCTAATGGCTGCCTTCATGGCAGTTTGGTTCCACCCAGGTAGAATTAGGTGGTGGCTTTGAGACTTATTTATTTCAAAATGATTTGGCATTGGAAAGGGTTATTTCCCTTAAATATCTTATTTTTTCTTCTAACATGTATTGCACCAGGTTTAACTTCTTTTTGGAGGGGATTTAGCGGGAGGAGTTAGCATATGATTTGACCATTATGTTGGTTTGATTTTTGAAGAACACAAGCTTATACTGAGAGGGGGGTGAAAAGTATAAGGTAAAATTTTACTTTTCTTTCCAAATTATAATAGCAATAATATCAATTGCAATAATTATTCAAAGTAATATTAACCAATATCATCAATAGCAGTATCAAGGCAATACACAAATCATCACACACATGAGAGACACAGATTTAACGTGGTTCACCCAATGGTGTCAATGGAGAAAATATTTCTTATAAATTTTCTTAATAAATATTTTGGAAACAAAATCCCTATTACAATGTTTATGGACCTCTGTCCAAAGGAGACACCAATCCCCTATGCTCAATTTCATGGACCTCTATCCACAAGAGACCTCTATCTCCACTGCTATGGTTTGTGGACCTCTATCCATGGGAGACCTCTATCCCCACTATTATGGTTTGTGGACCTCTATCTATAGGAGACCTCTATCCCCACTATTCTGGTTTGTGGATCTCTATCCACAGGAGACCTTTGTCCCCACTATTCTAGTTTGTGGACCTCTATCCATAGGAGACCTATGTCCCCACTGCTCTGGTTTGTGGATTTCTATCCAGAGGAGATCTTTGTCCCCTCAACTCTGGTTCATGGATCCCTATCCATAAGAGACACATCTCCTCTCTATTTTGGTTCATGGATATCTATCCATAGGAGACACCTCTCCTCTATGCTCCTATTTTCTCCAAAACCAACTCAATATTCTACTAAAAAACTACTCCAAGACTTCACACAAGGCTTACTCAAATCTGTAGCAAAATATGCTCAACTCATTGCTCCAATATACACCAAGCCTACTATTAAGGCTTGCTCAAATCAACAATAAAACCTGCTCATAAATCTGCCCAAATTTGCACTAAGCCTACTCACAAGGCTTGCTCAAATCTGCTCTCAAATCTTGCCCAAACCTACTTCAAGTCTTCTCACAAGACTTGCTCAAATCTGCCTCAAACCTATTTCAAATATTCTCACAAGACTTGCTCAACTTTGATCTAACACATGCTCAAAATTGCTCTAACACATGCTCAAAACTGCTCATAACATATACTCAAATATACTCATAACACATACTCAGATCTGCTCATAACACATAATCAGATCTACTCATAACACATGCTCAAATATGCTCATAACACATACTCAGATCTTCTCATAACACATACTCAGATCTACTCATAACACATGCTCAAATCTAATCATAACACATGCTCAAATATGATCATAACACATACTCAAATCTTACACACAAATGATGTTCAAAACAATGCTTGTATCTCTTTTAAAAATGTTTTATTCAACTAGGCAATTCAAACATATTCTTCTCAAAACATATAAAGAATAATATGCAATGCAAATGCTCAATATGTTCTCTTTACATTCATTAAGTTTGTCGCTTTCACATGTCTCACATTCATCAAATAAAATCTCTACTTATTGCAAATTCCTTTCAAATCAAATCACGCTAGTGTATAAATTTTCTTCACAAAACTGGTTTATGTTCCTTGCAAATTTTCTCCCAAATATCAAACACAATATGCACAAATTTGATTCACAAAACTGTCCTCTAACACTTGCCCATTCACATTCAATGTCACTCAAATCAATGCTTCACAAATTCATTCAACAATGCTGCACAATTTATTCTCAAACCCTAGCACATGTGGTTCCAATTTCACTAATCAATGATGCACAATTTGTTCTCGAACCTTAGTACAAGTGTTTCCAATCTCATACAACAATGAAGCACAATTTTATTCTCAAACTCGAGCACTTATATTTCCAACAATGCACATATATAATCCTTATTTCTCCACCTTATGATTCAGAAATATTTGCTCAACCAAACACCTTAAAGAAGAAATAATATCACCATACCTCTTAACTTGTTTTGATGAAGATGTGCCCTCAAAAACCTATCTCAAAAGAATTTCCCTTTCAAAGTGCCACTTCAAAACTAGTTAGTAGATCTATCTTTCAAATCATCCACATTAAATTTCTTCCTCAAAAGATGTGCACAATAGGATCTAAAAATAATATTTTAAGACTCTTTTTATCTTCACAAGATAAAGCTCTAACAATGATCAAAACCTCTCAAATCTTCCTTTTCATCATACCACAAATACAATAAAAAATTAAACCACAATAACACCTTATAACTCCTACTTTCACAAGAAATAATTCTCAACACACCACAATGTTTCACTCAATAACCAAAGATACAACTTACAATATTTAAATCAATCACATACACCTTATACCTCCAAATTTTATAAAATTCAATATGCCACAATGTCCCTTATACCATCTAATAACCATTCAATCAAATGCAATTAAATTAAAATATACCTTATGTCTCCCTAGGGCAAACACTATTGCATACCTTAAAATTTAATCAAAAAATTTTGTGCCCTCTCGATGTGCTGCCACTACGACTCAAAACTGCCACCTCCGGCTTACCCACACCCTAGCATAAGCTCGGCTACTATGTGCCCTGGCTAACCACACAAGAACCAATGGGCATGACTTTTGTTTTGACCTGCTCTACGTCTTCTCTTTTACAAAAAAATCAAACAAAATATTGCCAATGGATTTTGACCCTGTGACATCCTCCTTGCAAGCGCCTTAGTGTAGGACCCTCTACCGTATGGGCTAGACACCTAATTGTGATGTTACACTCACTGTATTTGTATTATCTATGAATTTGGATTTGCTTAGAACTACGTGTTGATTTCTCTCTTCTACCCTCCAACAAACGACGAACGATTTTTATCAGTGAATGATTTTGATTAGTGCTATCTTCCCAAAATCTTAGTGTCAATCAATTATTTCACTCCTTTAAATATGCTTTTCATATCATGCTTTGACGTCGGTGCTCAATTAATTTGATTTCTATTTCCTTGTGCTTCTTTTAACTTTTGAAACCTTTGCATTATAATATTAAAATATTATAATGTTAATACTTGAAACCTTGGTGTATTGGAAATAATTTTTTGTATTTAAATATTTGCCTCCTTTTTCATAATATTTAAATTTTCATTTAAATATTATAACCTTTCTCTTAAAAAAAATAACTTGGAGATACATATTGCCTTGACAACCATTTCACACTTCTCATCAACATATTTCTACCTTGTGTACCTTTTGATGATATTTGTCTTGCACTTTAATATTTCAACCTTGAAGATAATTCTCAACTATTTCACCTTTGACATCAATGACAACTCAATATGCTCAATATTTTCAATAGATCCACCCCTACAATTGATCAATTACTTGAATCCATAGTAAACTAGAGCATGGAAGCTCTTTGCATGCATGCTAGAGAACCCATCCCTTGAGGGATTTGAGCAAGTATTCATATGTGGGGCACATTTGGAAAAATAATTATAATGACACTCTCTATTTGGATTATCAGAAGTCTTCTAGAGGTGGTGCATAAAGAGAATTTCAGAGGAGTGAAGCAACTTATAAATTCAATCATGGGTGGCGATGTGCTTAAACTAGAACTGACAAATCTATCAATCGAGAGGGATGTAAGTGATATTCTAGATAAAGGGGGTCTTTTGCATGGCATAAATAAATTTGACAGGCATGATGAGTTTCTATTAATGTAGATAGCCCACTTATGGATGGGAGGAAAGGTTAAGGTGAATAGAGTAGAATTTACTATCAATACAATGCTAATTGTGGAGGCCACTTCATTATTTGTGGGGGAGAATGTATTAACTGAGAAAAGCACTCTCTAGCGATGGAATTGGAAAAAATCATAAGCAAGAATGAAAGGACAGAGAAGATAGAAAATGGAGTCCTAAGGGAATCCCTCCCCAAATCGTAGGATAAGATGGTGATACTTATTATGAGGTATTTCACCTTGGATGAGAGATTTAATGTTTTTCAAAGTTTTCATATTACTTTCCTCAATCATTTGCATTGAGGAAAGAAGCTAAACATCCCAACATTCCTGCTTCACTCCATTCCAATCGATGTGAAGGGTCAACATGATGATGATTATGATGGAGGAAGTGGCTGCCCACCTGGATAATTTTAAAAAAATATGGTAGATTTGAGTTCCAGTGAGGAGATGGAGTATTTTGAGAAGGGTACTAAAGGCATTTGATCTTCCAGTATTATTCGATCCTATCTTTCTTATGCCATTTCTCCCTGATATCTCTTGCTGGATTTTTTTCTTTGTTCTAATTTTTCAAAAATTCTCATATCTTTGTTAATTTTTTGTCCTAGGTAGTTTTTGGAAAGGGCTTGGTATTTTTGAGTGGTTCTTTTATTCCAATTTTAGACTTCTATTGCAAAATATGAAGGGTTTGATGTAAAAGGTTCTATTTGCACATTTGTTTTCTTCCCTTAACTTATGTGTATACTCCGTAGCAAGATCTTGTATTTCCATAATGATCTCTTATATGTTCCATGGAGCCTTTGCTTTCCTTAAAATTGCATTTATTACTATTAGTGAATCACCTTCCATCCATACTCTATTCCATTTTATTTGTCTGCATATTTTTAACCCTTCTAAAGCTACCCAAGATTTAATTTCATTATTTATATTAAATCCACTATTAAAAGTGTAATGATAAAAATCTCTCCCCTATTATTTCTAATTATTCCTCCTCCTCATGTTGGTTCTAGATTTCCTTTAGATGATCCATCAAAATTCAATTTGACCAACTCCACTTCCGGTGGTTTCTACTTTATATTCTTTACCTTCTATTTGTTTCTCTTGTACCCAACATCATAATTCTATTTGATGACTTGATTCCATCTATCAAGGCTCTTTTCTTCAATATTAGGGATTGGGTGAGTTGATAGGGCTAGTTTACCCTCCTTTATGGCTAATACAATCTTCATTTTCATATCTCTACATTGATTTCCTTTCCTCTAAATATTATTCTAGTCATTTCCAACCAAAAAATCCAAATATTGTCTATAAAGTCTCACTTTTGAAAGTGCTCTACCATTACTTTAACCATTCTTCAATTTTTCCATTCATCACCATGCATTTACAAAACATATTAAGAATCCATTGCCATAGTTTCTAGACTATTGAGTAGTGTCCCAAGAGATGGTCTATACTCTCCTCCTCTTTTTTACATAGAACACATTGTGAGGGGCCATGAAAATCCCTTTTCATAAGGTTATTCCAAGATAAAATATTTCTATGACCTACTAGCCAAACAAACATTTTAACTTTAGGAATTCTCGGGCTATCCCAAATTTCTCTCCATATTCTTGTGAGATTCCTATTTCTTGGTGATTTACATTATATCCACTTCTTGTTGTGTATTATCCTGGGCTATTCAACTCCCAAATCAACTTATCCTTGGCTCCCCTTTGAATAATCATTGTTGTTATCTTTCTACTCAACTATCTCCTAGAATCAATGTCTTGTATACTTGTACAAAAATCTTCTTTCCATTTGTATCTTCCTTCCTATTCCTTTTACATAATTTTTGAAACCCTATCACCATATTTTTCTTGAAGTAATCTCATCAATGGTTTCAAAATTGGATCTAGATTGAGTAGTTTTTTTATCACACCAAGTATCCATCTAAATATAATTTTTTTCTCTAGTTTCCACCATCCATCTTAGACCTTTAATCACTAGATCAATTGATTTTTTAAACCATTCCATAGTGCAAAACCATCTGGTAGTGAGAATGCAATAAATATTAAGCTTGGGTAATTGGGATCAATGTACTTACATAGAAACATTCTCATCCATTGTCTTTAAATCTCTTTGTACAATCTCCAAATTATTTTTCCCTAAGAGCGAAGCTTGCATTTGTAAGAACTCTTAAACTGAGACCTCCCCTAGTTTTATCATCATACACCTTTCTCCATTTCATCAAAATAAATTTCTTTTTATCATGTAATCTTGACCACAAAAATGACTGCTTAATATAGATTAATTTTTTTTATACCGATTTTGGTATAGTATACAAGGACATATGATATATAGGAATGGCTTGTAAAACTGATACAATTAGTTGCACTATTCCTACTAATGATAACTATCTTCCTTTCCATGCCAATAGTTTATTCTATACTTTACTTATAATTGGATCCAACAATTCCATCCTCATTCTCCCCTCAAATAAGGGCATACCTAGATAAGTTGATGGTAAATTTGCTTCCTCCATTTGAAGTAAATTGCATATCCTTATTTTGATTCTAGCTAGTGTTTGAGAAGGAAAATTTGAATTTTGTCCTATTAACTTTTTGCCTTGATGATATTTCATATTTCTTTAATAATTTATTCCAAGCTTTGGCCTAGTTTATCCCTACCCTCCCAAAAGGGATTGTATCATCTAAAAACGATTGATGGGAGATGCTATCGATGTTATTACTAGCCTTAAGTCCACTTATTAGCCCATATTTGTATGCCTTCTTCAAGTTCCTACCCAATACCTCTGCCATAATAATGAACAAATATGGTGATAGATGATACCCTTGTCTAAGACCTCTCTTGGCTTTAAATTATTCTATTACTAACCCATTGACCAACATTGAATATGATACTATAGAGACATAAGCTTTAATCCATCTGACCAATTTCTTTCCAAATCCAAACTTTTCTAATACTACAAAAAAATCTATTTAACCCTATCATAGGCTTTACTCATATAAATTTTTAAGATTATTGCTCTCTTTTATTAAAGCTAATGAATGCATAACTTCATGACCTACTATAATCTCATCTAAAATTTGTCTCCCTTTCACAAATTCTCGTTGCTCTTCTAAAACAATTTTGTCTAACAATGGTTTTAATTGATTTACCATCACTTTGAAGATTATCTTATAAGCCATATTATATAGGCTTATGGACCTACATGAATCAAATAATTTTGCATCCTTCTTTTTTGGTATCAGGGTAAGATATGTTATATTTATTTTATAACATATGTGATGTTTTACCATAGAATGTTCCACTACCACCAAAAAATAATCCTTCACTATATCCTAGTAATGCTAATATAATGCTATATAAGTCCCATAAACATTATGGGATTTATCCTTATCAAAATAAAAAAGAGCTAAATTAACTTCTTCTAGAGTAATAGGTTCCAACATTTTGCTATTGTTTTCATTTGTTATAACTAAAGGCACTTCTTGTAGAAGTTTATCATTAAGAACTTCAAACACTTTGATCCTAGAATATTCTAGTAAAAAATCCTTGCATCCTTTTTGAATTCACTCTGGTTTTCAAACCAAACCCCTTCTAATGCTTTAATTCTACTAATTTTGGATGCTAATGTCTATACTATTGCCATCCTATGAAAAAACTTTGTGTTTTATCTCCTTTTAACAAAGTTTATCTTGATTTTAATCTCCATAATTTTTCTTTCTTACTCAAAATATTATGATATTCACTAAGAAACCCCCTTTCCTCCAAGCTTGGATTATTATGCTTACCTTTTTGTAATTTTGAAAGTTTCTATTTTAGTTCTTTCTTCTCAAAAATATTTCCAAAAGTATTATTGTTTCATTCTTTTAATCTAGATATCATTGATTTAATTTGTTTTGGAAGTGTATACAACCCATTGTTTCCTAAATAATTCCATGTTTGTGCTATCATATCAAAAAATTGAGGATGGTCTTTCTAAATTTGTTCATATTTCATTTTTTTTAATTTACTTACCACCATTTTAACTCTTATTGGCCAGTGATCTAAACCAATAATTATCAAGGTATTAATTTTAGTACAGGTATCTTCATCCAAGTAATAATTTGAGAGTAGGAATCTATCTATTTTTTCTGC
This sequence comes from Wollemia nobilis, assembly GCA_028583015.1. Taxonomy (NCBI): domain Eukaryota; kingdom Viridiplantae; phylum Streptophyta; class Pinopsida; order Araucariales; family Araucariaceae; genus Wollemia; species Wollemia nobilis. The sequence goes on along the minus strand of JAQPPZ010001711.1, from coordinate 37,407 downwards.
TATTATGTTCTAGGCTCTCCTATTGTTAATCCATGTATAGTTATCCTCTTCAAAGTCAACCTCCCATAGATTATTTTTTATAATAAAAGCTGATAAATATCTCGTACTTTGGGTTATTTTTCTAATTCCCCCAATTTTTTTATCCAACTTAGTTATGGCATTAAAATATTCCATGATCATGAATCAAAATTCTTGGTATTTACTTTTCATAAAGGCTTCAATCCCACTCCATACTTCTAATTTTCTTGACTAAGTTGTAGGTCCATAGATATTGATAAGGATGAAATAAATATCTGCAAAGTAGCATGTGACTAATGAGTCTATCCAATGCCTAGTTTTATGAATGGTTGCATATGAGGTTCTAACATGATTCCAACATGTTAGAATTTCCCTTGTCACTCCTTCAAAATCCATAACATCCCATTCACATCTTGTCCATACTACTTTTATAGTTTTGAAAACTTCTTTCTTTATCATTTTAGTTTCTTGGATACAAATAATATCAATATTACTACTTAAATAAAGGTCCTTGTTGCACCTATACTTTGAGGGGAACTAGCATCCCTTATATTCCACAATATGATAATCATGTCTTATTAGGGGCTATTGAGACTACAAATTATCAATAGCATTTTGCTATTTTGTAAAGAGAAGTTCAACCAAATTAGATTATTTTCTTTCTCTATGTTTGCTCTTGCTTCCTTGGATCTCACTTGATAATTTAAGGGTTTTCCTCTTTTTACCTTGCATGTATCAAGAGTAGGTCTTATTATTCTATTCCTCAATATTCTTTCACAACTTTCCTTTTCATTATATTTATCCTCTCTTGGCTCTACTACAAAAACTTTTGACTTGTCTTGCTCATTTTATGGTATTTCTTTATTAATGGTAGAGGTATTAACATATAAAATTATATTTTCTCTACCACTTTTTTTCTCTTGAATGGTACATGGTACTTCAATATAGTATTAAAAATCTAATGAGGCATATTCCTTAAGTTCAGTGGGAATGTTCATCCCTAAATCAAGATCATACTAAATAGAAGGTTCCTTGTCAATATTGTGATCCTATTGTACTATATCCTTTAAGCTTTGATATGCTTTTTCTTCATAAGATAAAACCTCAAAATAATTAGAATTTATTCCCATATCCTTCCTTACCGGTATCCATTTTTTATTTACTTTCATCTATCTAGACCTATTTTTTAAATTTGAAAACCATCATCATCCATATCCATTTGTCTGCTTCTCTTACAATTTTCTATATATGTTTATGTTGGACTCTTCTTAGGGCATGATCTCTAAATATTCCCCACTTCATGACATATTATATATATAAAAGATATGTTTTCATAATCTATGGCTTGGATCCACAACTTACCACCATACTTTAGAATAATTGATTCTAGTAAAGGTTTACTTATATCAATCATGACCAATATCAAAACATAAATATCTAAGAATCTATATTTTATAGTTTCTAAAATCTCAAGGAATTCTTCTAGAGTGAAGGTACCCATTTCATATAATTCAATGGGAAAATCATACATCCTAACCTATATATTTACTAGAGATAGATTTATATTTTCAAGTGCAAAGCCTTCATACCAGTGGGTAAGGAAGAGTCCTACTCTTCCCATAAACCAAGGACCCCCTTTTAGGATTCTATATATTTCCTCCTTGGAATAAAAAATGGATAGGATTAAACCTTTGGGAAGAAAGTATAGAATTAATATTGGATACTTCCAACTCCTATCAATCTATTTTCTCAAGGCTAAAGCCCTTGGTCAAAACCCATTAAATTTACCAAAAACTGCCCTATCTTTGAGCAACAAGGATCACTTGTCTGTGAGCTCCTCGCTAACCTATAATACTAGGGATGAATTTAAGGATTTAGCTATAAATAAATCCATGAGAAGGAAAATATAAATTAAAATCTATTGAAATTTACCAATATATCCTATAGTGATTATATTATTTGAAAATAAACTTATAATAATTTATAGGATTTTTTTTTAAGATAATGAAGGAGAAAAATAAAATTAGATAGTTTTGTTATGCCTAGACCTAATGTCTTGCCTAGTTTAAGCCCTATCCCTTCGTTGCTCCTCCCATCATCCGAACCCTAGCTGACATATATCTACAATTTATTTTTTACAACTTAAAAAATCATCATTGCCCTTGTTTTGAATGGCTGATTTCATAGGGTTGTATCTACCTCAATACTGATTAGATTCCTTCATATGACCACTCATTTTAAATCTCTTCAAATTTCACATAAAGTGATCCAAGAATTATATGAATCAGATAACCCTTCACAAGGAAATAGCTTCTAAAAGATGAGATAATTTTTAGGAAAAAATTATCCTACTACTACCCTAGTTTCAAATGAATGTCTTCACATGGTTATATCTGCCTCAATACTAATTGGATTCTTTTGAATACCACTCATTTCAATTATTTTCAAATTATGTAAAAAATGTTACGAGAATCATGTGAATCCAACAACTTTATGCAAAGATATAGCTCTTGAAAGATGATTCATTTTTCAAAATTTTTTCCTAGCTTTGTCTATTCATATTTTCCTAAAAATAGATTTTTTGATTCAACTTTGGAATAAAATTATAATATATATACTTGAAAAGTACATTTCAACCTTAAATATTATTTTCACAACAAATTAGTGTAAATATAAATTCATTCCCAAAGGTTCGAGAGAAACATTAATTAGATTTATAACTCATACTACACATATTTTTATCTTTTTTATCTCTTAGATTATGCTTAATTATATTTATATCTCTCACACTCTACTTATCAATGATAATATTCTCTTAGAATTTTGATTAATTTATTTTGGTAATAAGATATTTTAAACTTTAATTTAATTATGGCTATCCTTTTTTGCCACATCATCTATCCTTATTGGCTTAGGTCCTAGGATTAAGTTTGTTGACCCTCGAGCATTAGGGTTATTATTATTATTGATTTATTTTATAAATATAGGAATTATGTTGTAGTGAGATCATCTTTCACACTTGAATTTTTAGTAGCCTATATTGCACATATGAGACTTTTCCCTCTCCAAGTGGCTATGAGACTTTTCCCTCTCTAAGTGGCTAGAATTATATTTATTTAAAATATGAAAATCTATTACTTGCATTATTTATTTTTTGGTATTGAATTTGATTTTATAAATTGGTTATATGGAATTGAAACAAACCCAACTTGTATTACATCATGATCATATATTGGTATTATAACATTTTGGCAATTATGCATATATCACTTTGCAAGATTCAAAACTAAGTCTTCTCCTTGAAAGTTGAGGAATATAACTAGTAGAGCTAATGCCATTTGATGTATTAAATTTGATTTATTGTTCAAGTGGATGATTAATTTTATGTATTATTAAATTGTTATTATTGTTGCTATATTGTTGAAAGTTGTAAATTGTTACAAGTGGTATTAGAGAGCATTGATCTTGGCTCTGTGTAGTAATGCAAAAACAAATATAGAAGGGCATACCATTCAATATCCTTAGACAACCAAATTTGATTCGTCATGTCAATAATTTTATAGGTTCTCTTTTGGTCTATTTTTATGTTGTAATATTATAATTTGGCTTTCATTTTCTTTGCCTAAGCTTGAACTAAAAATATGTATCGGGGATATTAGGAACCTCGTGGAAGACCCATATCATTGTGATCATCTCTTTTAACCTATCAAAATAAAGGGTATCTCTATCAATACCTTTTTAAAAGTGCTAAGAAGAAATATTTTGGGTTTTGCTTTCATTCCTAGTTTATGAATGGAATCATTGCTTCTACTAGCTAGTTGTAAATTAATGGGTATTTTCTACACACTGGTCAACTCAAGGATGTGTGCATAATAAAAAATAAACATCAATGTAGAAATATTGGTAAGCATCATAATATCCCTATAGGTATCAAGAGATTTAATCTGCATGTTCTTTATTTTTTAGATGCCATGGATTCTTCTCCTTCTACCATGCTTTATCCCTCCATCCCTCCCACTCCTCTAATTTGTAGTTATTTGATTAATATAGTTAATGTTGATATATGCACATGTCTTGTGACCCAAGAAATAAATATTCCAACCTAGTGAAATTGATCACCTCCATCATGGAAACTTAGTCAAAATGTAGATGACCTTAAATTCCATTCAACACTATTTGGATCCTTCTCCTATAGAGCATTCCCTTAACCAAGAGATTTATGATCACCAATATTAGGTCATAAGTCTTTATTAGTAATTTTTGTCCATTCATAGAAATCTAGGTTCTCATGGAAGTCACATGGATCACTATGCTTCTAGGGGCACTCTTCTAGGTATGAGTGAATTTAACTTAGATTTTGCACTAATATTAATACCTTTGTAGAAGGTGTTGTTAATATCCTTGCTTGAACTCATGATGTTCCTATCCCCATATCAACATCCTAACCTTTGAGGATGAATATCTATGTGGATGGATAGCTAATATGGATAACATCATATAACTATACCATCTACCTAAATAAGGTCATGTCACATTGACCTCTACTAAGTTGGGGATCCATGCTCATCAGTGGTTGCTATGAGAGCTTCATTGACAAGGTATCTTATTTGGCCAAATTTTAAGTGTTGTTCCTTTATAAGTTTGACAAGGTAGCTTCTACTTAGTATGTGGTCGATTTGATTTAAGCTAAATAAATAATATTGATGGAGGATTATTACATAGTGTTCATATAATTGTTCACCTATACCTATCATGGATTCAACAATGTTGAAAGTATAACATTATTTGGTCCCCTTGTAAATATTAGTTTAGTAGAATGATTTATATTTTATAATGTATGTGTCAATATGAGAGAAATGCAAGGTGTCAAGAGAGAGTGGATAGTCACATTAATATGTGGCAATATGAGAGTTTTGTCTTAATATGAGGAATATGAAAGGATATATCTCCTAGTTGTTTGAGGAGAGCAATAGTCAAAGTACAAAAAGTCATGTAAAATTATATATTGGAGATAAAGCTCCATGCAATGTAATCTATTTAAATCATTTGAATATATTGAATGTAATAGTGAATATTTCATTGTGAGATATTGTTGTTATTTTCATGTGAGTTATTTTGATCTTGGGATATTAAACTATGATATAATCTAATCTGAAAGCTAACAGTGGTATCAAAGTTGCGGTATAAATAATTGTTGGAGGTAAAAATTTTCAATGAGAGTTGGGAAGAGATAAGTGACAAGTTTTAGTCTGAGCAACAATCATTGAATTGGATAAAGTCTAAAAAAAAATATTGTAGAGAGTAGCCAACAAATTATTTAGAAGGTATTTATTAAGGCACCCATTTATATTTAAAAGGTATTTTATTAAGCATCCATTTATATTTAGAAGGTATTTATTAAGAAACCCATTCATATTTAGAAGGTATTTATTAAGGCACCCATTTATATCTCGGGATATATAATGTTTATTTAGTTTACCTGAGTATCTTAAATAAAATAGTGTGGACATAAAAGTGTGGAGAAAAAAATATTAATTCAACACTAAAAAATAGAAGTTTTGTGGTGTTTATTATAATTTATTAATTTAGCAGTGAAACATAGAAATAAAAATTTTGTGATAATAATTCACCGAGGCTGAAGTTATTATTATTTGAAACATCACTGGGCTGAATTACTTTAATGTAAACACCACCAAGAAGAGGTTCTGTTTATTATCAGTTACCTAGGAAGGTTGAATTATTTTAATTTATTGTGGTGGGGGGGGGGGGGGGGACCCACTTAGAGAATTAAGGGAAACATCATCTCTTCCTTCTATTTTAAATAGAATTAAAAAAATAGAAGCTCTATGGTGAAAGAAAAGTCATGTGTTAAACCCAAGTTGAAGGCAAGAGCCTGCATTTGAGAGAAAGTAGAATTAAAATTAAAAAAAGAGGTGATTTGAAAAGTGATATAAATAAAGGAAAATAACTATTATTAGCTGAAAGCATTACCATTTAGACATCATTCAATGAGAACGCCAGAAGCTAAAGCAAAGTCTGAGTTATAGAGAGAGACAAACCAAGTACCATTTGAGCATCTCAAAAGTAAGAGGATTGAACTTGGTAGAATTAGAAGGATTGAAGAATTTAGCATTTGGAAAGACAACATAACATTTGATAGCCATTACTACAATTATAAAGGAACTTAAAAGGAAGATGGAGAGCCATTAACATCTGAGAAGATTCACTGAGAGCAGACCCTAAGGCAATGTACATGCAAAACTAAAATATAGATATGAGAAGATTCACTGAGAGCAGCCCCTAAGGCAATGTGAATGCAAAATTAAAACACAAATTCATTGAGATCAACCCCTAAGGCAATGCGCATAGCTAGAGAAAATTGTGTTAAAGGAGATATAATCCGGAGTGTTATAAGATAATATTATCATTGCCACGTATAGAAAATGAGCTTTTCTAGATAAGAGATCTTATATATTCAAAATATTTTCAAAATTTGCAGGAAGAATAATATTCATAATTATTTAGGGTAGTGAAAAATGAAAATTTAGAAAAATCCTAATTAAAAGCACACGGAGTGATAAGTTTCTATTTATGTGCAATTTCAAAAATTATGTGTATACTTTCCAAAATATATGGAAGTGTGAATTAAAAAAAGGGGAAAAGATTAGGGGAATCAAACATTTTAGAACATAATTTTTTTTTTTTATTTGGTGAATGTTTTTTAAAGAAAGAAAAAAAAAGTATTTTTAAAGAAGGAGAAAGAATTTGTCTTTTTTGTGAATTCCTTTTATAAAATAAAATGCTTTGACGGGTAAGCAAAGTAGAAATTAAAAAATCTATTTAAATTTGTCATGGGGAGTTAAAAGGTGATTAAAAAAATAATTTTAAGGGAGTTATAAGGTGGAAAAAAAATGTTAAGAGTAAAAAAAAGAAACAAAGAAAGAATTAGGGAGTCATAAGGATTTCAACTTTCAAAAGGCTTTTTTTCTTAATTTGTTTGAAATTTAATATTTGAAGTTTGCAATTAAAAATTTATTTTTATTTTTGGAAAAATAAGGATTTCTACTTAAAATAGGATTTGAGCTTTTGGATTTTATTTTTCTAGAAGGTAGAAGGTTCAAAGTTTGAAGAGTTAGTAGAAAGTTTTTAAGAATTTAATTTTTGAAGTTATTTAAAGTCTTTTAGGTATTTTGTAAATTTAATAGGGAGTTAAAAGGATTACTACTTCAAAGCTTTAGAAAATTACATTATTATTATTTTTTTAAATTTAGTTTTTGAAATTTCAATTTTGGAGCTATAAGGTTGTCAACTTCAAAGGAAATGGCAAATACAAGAATTTTATTTTCTGAATCTCAATTATTAAAGGGGCCTAATTTTACCCCATGGAAAAATAAGATGAGGTCAATACTTATTGTTGAAAAAATCTAGGATGTGGTGAATGGACAAAGAAACATTTCAGAAGATAAAATAGAAATTCAAAAATTCAAATATGATGATGCTAAAGCTCTTATGTTAATTATGTTTGGCATATCTGATGAAATTCAAGCATATATTAGTGAAGCAAAAACTTCAAAAATTGCATGGAAAAAATTATGTAAGATATTTGAAGGAAATAATGAGGCAACCATTTTACACCTGCAATCACAATTATATGCACTAAAAGTTCATGATGGAGAAAACATAGAACATTTTATTCGAAGGATATCAGAATTAAAATCAAAATTGCATACCTTAGGGGAAAAGGTTAAAGATAAACTTCTAGTCTCAGTTGTACTTAGAGCACTTTCTGAATCATTCAAAATATTGGTCACATCTCTTCTAGTATTAAATAAAAAGTTATCATTTGAGGAATTAATAGATATTCTTTAGCAATATGAACTTGAAAATCAATTGAGAAACAAATCATCCAATAAGGCTTTTGTATTAGAAAAAGGATCTTGCTCTTCATCACAAAATAAGTATTGTCATATTTATGAAAAATGACATAATATAAAATCTTGTATGTATAATGCATTGACTATGAAGTATCAAGATCAAGAATCTCCTAAAAAGAATTATAGAGATCAAAGTAATAAGCAAGGGCATGTTGCATAATTAGAATATGTACATAGGAATGTTATGGTAAACCATATATGTCTATTGTCATGTGATGAGGAATCTGATAATACCTTGAAACTTATGACAGTAAATGAATATTGTGATACAAAAATAAAAGATATGGATTTCAACTTAGATGATTTGAATGGAGTTTGTGATTGGTTAAGAAAAGCTTATGATATCATAATTTATGATGACAAAGGTTCAAATGATGGTAGTTCTAAAAGTTGTCTTGATATTAAAATAGATTAGGGTGATGAAGAATTTGGTTAATTTGAAAGGTATACTAAAGGAATTGGTTCAAAATTGTTAAATAAAATGGGATATAGAGACATAAGTTTGAAAAAACATGGAAAAGGAATGAAAGATCCAATTGTACAAAAAATAAGACCAAAATATGAAGGTCTTGGATATATAAAACAAACGAGTAGTAATAAATTAGGAACTAAATTCATGACAGGAAATAGTGACACCAAATTAGTGATAAATACTGATCAAATTAGTAAAAATGAAGGACAAAATAGAAAAAGGAATTTTGTAATAGGGAATAGATGTAATCATTGTGGTAGATATGGACATAATATAGAGAAATATTGGAATCTCCATTGTTGTGAAACTTATGGAGGACATAATAATTCTCAAAAATATTATTTACATAAAGAAAGATAAAACCAAAAATTAAAAATGGATTGTGGATGGATAAGTATGAATGAATGGGATAAGATGAAAGAAATCTTGTATGGTTTCTACAAAATTAAACCAAATGTGATGAAAAATCAAAATTTACTAAATGTAAAGAATGATATTGGCCTTACCATGAAGAAATATGAAATGAATGATTATGACCCAAGCATAACTTGGGAGGTGACCTATAGTGATGATTATATATAAATAATGGTCTTATAATTTTTCTAGTGGATGACCCAAAGACAATGATAATATAGAAGCAATACATAAGTAGAGTCCCTGATGTAGTGACCCATAGGTAGTGACCCAATGGGAGTGACCCAATGGGAGTGACCCAGAGGTAGTGACCCAGAGGTGAATTAGATACATTAATCTAGAGGTAGACACAAATAATTTATAAAGGAAAACCTAATGAAGGTTGCATATATCTAGCCATGCCAAAGTTAGATCTGAATAAGAATAAGAGAATGAAGGCAAAAAACCTTCCTACTAAAAATGTAATATAGGGGGGGTGTTGGAAGTATTACAATATTTGTTCCCCTTGTAAATTTTAGTTTGGTAGAATTATTTATATTTTATAATGTATGTGTCAATATGAGAGGAAGTGCAAGGTGTAAACATAGAGAGTAAAGAGTCACATTGATATGTGGCAAGATGAGAGTTTTGTATTAATATGAAGAATATGAAAGGATGCATATCCTAGATGTTTGAGGAGAGAAATAGTTAGAGTATTGAAAATTCATGTAAAATTATATATTGGAGACAAAGATCCATGCAATGTAATCTATTTGAATCATTTGAATATATTGAATGTAATAGTGAATATTTCATTGTGAGATATTATTGTTATTTTTTGAATGCATTTTCATGGAAGTTATTTTGATCTTGGGATATTGAACTATGAGATAATATAACCTGAAAGCTAGCAAAAAATTATGGTCTTAGCATTTCATCATGGTCTTAAGGATAAAATATGATGGGAGATCAATATTCATGATCCATACACCCTTGAGGAGGTAGAATTTGTGGCTCTAGCAATAGAAAAAAGTTCAAGTTATCCTATTCCTAACCCTAGTTTGATTTCAACCGTGGACAACCTTACTTCAAAAACTATAATGATAAGCATCCATAAGGTTTTTTCTATTATGAATTTTATGCTTGTGAAGAATAATGTGACTTCATAGTGGAAGCTAAGGAAGTAGTAGTGTTAGAGGATGAACAATATGATTATTCATAGCAAGAGTTATTGATCTAAGCAATAGATTCTAAGAACAAGGCAAATACCATGTATCTCCTTGTGTTTGACCTAATAGGGATCTAAAATCATCATACCATAAAGATCCAAGGATTCATAAAATGTCAATGCATCGATGTATTGATCAATTTAGGTAGCACACATAACTGTATTCACAATAAAACAATGAAGTCTTTGGGACTATATATCAATACTACAACCAATGACAAGTTCCAAGTATTGATTATAAATGAGTGCATGACTCAATATGTGGTTTGTACTACTAAAATTAAAATCTATATGCAAATTTATACTTGGTTTAGTCATATATTTTCCACGAGTCTAGGTAGTATAGATGTCATCTTGGGAGTACAATTGCTCTTGAAGCTTGACAATGCTACTATTAAACTACAACATCTATATGTCAAATGGGTGGAAAACAACAAGGTTATTTGTCTCTAGGGAATCCGATATTTTTCTTCCAAGGTGGTCAACTACCATAGCATGGAAAATATCCTAAAGAAAAAATATTATGGTTTCTTTGTCTACATTAATTGCATTGGAGTTTAATCTTTTGAGCCACTCCTTAATATTCCTTCAAATTTGAAGCCTATTATTGATTGTTACATGGATATATTTGGTAAACCCATTTTTGTTCCTCCTAACCATGCACATGATCATGCTATCCACCTAGTTTTGGGTAGTTATCCTTTAAATGTTCACCCTTGCTACTATTCCAACCCCAAAAGTCTAATATTGAGAAGCTATTTCAAGAGATATTAGAGCAAGGAATTATTTGTAAGGGCATCAATCCTTATTCTTATTTGGTAGTCATGTAGTGCAAGGGTTAATATGGGTATATGTGTCATGGTTTTTAACCTCTCAACAAGATCACCATAAAATTTAAGTTTCCAAACCTTATTATAAATGATTTTTTTGATGAATAACATGGTGCTAAATACTTTACCAAGCTTGACTTGCACTCTAGGTTCCATAAAATTAGGGTTAGAGAAGAGAATATACCCAAGATTGCTTTTCACATGAATGAGGTTCATTATTAGTTCTTAGTAATTCCATTTGGTCTTATTAATATCACCTCCACTTTCTAAAGCTTCATAAATTCCATATTTTATCCTTTTCTTTGCAAGTTTGTGCTAGTCTTCTTTGATGATATCTTAGTTTACAAGTCATGGGAAGCTCATTTAGTTTAGATTGAACAAGTTCTCCACCTATTATAGAAAGTGTTCTTTTAGGGTCCATGAAGTAGAATACTTTGGACATATCATATTTAGGGAGGGGTCAAGGTAGATCATAAAAATATCAAATCCATGCAAGTTAGACCAAGCCTAAATCCCTCAAGCAACTTGTGGATGTTTAGGTCTAATCGGGTAATATAGGTTTTTTTCTTCAACTATGTAGCCTCACTCACCTCTTTCATTAGGGAGAAAGATTTTATTTGGTCCAAAACAACATTCCATGCCTTTAATTCCATAAAGGAGGTTACTCTTGATTTTAGAAAACCTTTTTTCATTGAATGTGATGCTTTAGGCACATGTATTGTAGCTATTTTGATGCAATATGAATACCCCTTAGCCTTTGAAATCAAGAAAATATACAAAATGAATGTAGATTGATTCACTTATGGGAAGGAAATATTATCAATTTTGTATGACATAGAGAAATATAGGCCTTATTTGTTGGGGTGATGCTTCATTATCAAGACTGACCATAACATCCTTAAGAATTTCCTAGAACAAGATCTCTCTTGCTAAAAATAGAGAAAGTGTATGACAAAGCTCTTGGGTTATAATTTTTCCATAGAGTGCAAGAAAGGGAAAGAGAATATGGTGGTTGATGCTATATCTCACAAAAAATGAGGATGTTGTTGCTATTAGTTCCATCTCCAATCCTCTTCCATAATGGTTTTCATAGCTTTGGGAGGAATGACATTCCAATTCAAAGATTGCTTGTGTTATTCATGATCTGGAGTCTAGATCTTCTTTAGATTTCTTGTTCTCATATGTTAATGGAGTTATCCACAAAAATTATCATATTTATATTCCTCCATATTTATCGTCAAGATTAGTGTTTTACAAGAATTGCATGCATTCATTTGGCTGGACATTTTGAATTCTTAGAACCATATTTGTAGATGAAGAGATTTTTTTCTTGAAAATAATTAAAAGTAAATGTTAAGATATTTGTGGCCAAATATGAGGTATATCAATGAAATAAGGGAAAAACTATTAAATATTCTAGCTGATTGCAATATTTGCTTATTTTTGATCATCAATGGGATAAGACCTCCATGACATTCGTAGAGGGCATTTTCAAATAAAAGGGAAAAATCTTGTGGTGGATCACATTTTGAATTATGATCATTTTTATACCGTACAACATCCTTTCACAACTAGTAAAGGTAGTCAAGGTGTCTCTCGGATCTATTTTCAAATTGCATGGCATGCTCATGTCCATTGCCAATAATTGTGATCTTATATTTACCAATAATTTTTAGAAGGAATTGTTCACTCTTAATGATACTCAATTTAATATGTCCTCTTTTTGTAACCCCTAGTTAGATGGTCAAACATAGATTCAAACAAATATTTTAGTATTTACCTTCACTATTTTACCTAAGATGAATAATATTACTGGGTTCATTGGTTTTCCTTAGCCAAATGGTGGTTTAGAACTTCTTACCATTATCTCTAAATATATCCTTATTTGAGGCACTATATGACTAGAAGCTTCCATTCATAGCATACTATGATCCAAAATCCTTCAAGGTGGCCAAGGTGGATGATTTGGTGTAGCAACATTGAATTGTGCTCCAACTTCTTAAAGATATTTTTTCCTAGACCTAAACTATATGGAGGAAAAACATGAGATGAATCACTTTGAGTGATAATCCATAGTAGGATATGAGGTATTTTTTCCACTCCAACCTTACAAGAAATTATCCTTAAATACCAAAACTAGTTAGAAGTTTCTCAATTTTATGACCCTTGTAAGGTGGCTCATTGAATTAGGGAAGTGGAATATCAGTTAAAGCTTCCATAAATTTCCTTCATCCATCCTATTTTTAATATTTGTTATCTTAAAAAATCTATTGGGTAAAAGGTGTAGTCCTAAAAGGAATATCCAATACTCAATGAAGAAGGACAAATCACTCTCTAGTCAAAAGTTATATTGTATTCTCACATCCATAATATGTGGTATCATTATATTTTTGAGTTTCTCATCAAGTGGTATGATATTATGGAATAAGATATGATGTGGGAACTTGAGAGAATTTTTTAATCATTCCATATTTAAGGATAAAAATTTCCAAGGGGAAGCCATGTAACAAATCCAATATAGCCATGACAACTATCTTTATTGCTAGCTTGGGACCTAGGATTAGGTTAGTCAACCATTGAGTATTATGATTGGGACTATTATTTATTCAATATACAAATAGAAGAGTTATGTTTTAGTTGATATCAAATTTCATACTTTAATATTTAGTTGCCTCTATTGTGTGTATGATAATTTTTCATCTCTAAGTCTTGGTCTAAAACTTACATAAGTGGATGAGTTGTGCCCTCAAGACCTCAACCAAGATTGGATGCCTAAAAAACAAGGGTCTTTGAGTCAACCTCAAGAGAAGATCGAATCCTATGTGCCCAACTAATCTAACTAAATGGAAAGGGATAAACTAAGTAAGAAATAGAAAAGGGTTAGAAGGCTAAGTTGAAAGTGGTGCATATTAGATAACATCAATAGACATAATGTAGAGTCTCATAATATGAACTTAGAATAAGCTGCCTAATAGACCGACTTACTTTCCTTATGTTTTAAACAATTAATTATGAAGAACTTTGAGCATTGTTAAGTCATTCTAGAACTATAATAGTAAATCTAGGTAGAAATCCAGAATGTAGAATAACTATAACAAAATTATCTATTCCTAGCTTTAACAAAAATGCTTAACTACTTAGTGAGACATACATACATGTTTTGCACAAGAAGTGAGCAAGAGGCTAGACAACAATCCAATATTCATTCAAAATGTGTATAGCCTCAATCATACAATTATGCCAATTGTAAACGCCAAAGATCCAACCATTTTTTTTATCGGTTAAATTAAAAGTGGGTTTTTATCAAGGATCCCAAAACCTGATTACAAAAATTCAAGATACTACAAGCAAGGCCACAAGACCGAGGAGAAGGACCAACATCCAGAGAAAGACAAATAGAAAGCCTTTTAGAACAGGCTAAGGTTAGCCTTACAGGAAAGGCTTGAGGAAAGCCTTAAAGGACAAAGATAAATTTTCTAATACTAAATTAATTTTTTCATTAAATCATTACAAATAAGTCTAGGTCCACTAACCTACCAAGAACAACCCAAAAACACATGTGCAATAGGACAGCCTAAAAGCACGTGATGAGAAAAATTAAAACACACTTGGCAAGGTAAAAAAGGAACATGGCTAACCCACCCAACATTGGAAAATACAACATGAAAAACAAGCAGGAAAAAAAAAACATCTTGCCTAAAGGATGGAACTCTTACAACAGGGCCATACCACCCTCATTTAAAATTTAAATTTAAAACAAAAAATTCCCATTGAGGACAACCATGGACGTAGCAGGAGAATGTAGACTAGGATGCAACATCAAGGAAGCAATAGCACAAATTAGCAAAACCCACCAGGAGAATATAATGTAGAAAATATGGAACAAAGTAGGAAATAAATAAAATCCCATTTGAGAAAGCAAAGGGATGCAACAGAAGGCATCAAAAATAGAGAACAACATCCCGACCAGGCCTGCAAGTGGAACAGCAACCAGGGCCACCATGTAAAGCACCAGAAGAACCTATGATCCAAAGTACCCTGTAAGAAAAAAAGAGAAAATAATTTTTGAGAGAAATCAGAGAACCCAAAGGTCATTCCAGGAAAAACTAGGGACAACCCAAAAATCCCAAGGATACCAAGTTCGTAGGTAGCAAAGGAAAACCCAACCAAGAGGCATGTAAAGGGGTAACCAAGTAAAAAAAGGATATTCCAACCCAAGGAGATCAACTACAACACCATCCAACCAAGGAATATGGTAAAGGAATGCCATAGAACTAGAACAAAACCCAGGGATGTCCCAACAAAATCTAGGAAAATCCCAAAACACAAGCAATAGAAGGAACCCCACAAACCAGCAAGGAAAGGGGTAGACAAATGGAACAATTATATTCCACCCCAAGAATATCATTTGCAACACCTACCAACTAAGGATGAAGGGCAAAAGAAGGGCCAAGGAAGGGCTACAGGGAAATGGTTCAGGACTTCCCAAGGAGGAATTCCAATGGCTTACATTCTAGTATATATAGAGGTTACAATGTATTCGGTTGTCTAGCTATGATTACCTCCTGAGCATATTACAGGCTTGTTAGAGCAGACGTAGAGAGTAGCTATCACTTTTAGCGTAGTCATGCTTAACTGCTTCAAGAATACTTTGTTAATGTATGCATTGTAGATTTTAAAGGGAGGCTAGCTTGCATGCTACATTATTGGATTCTAACCATCTAATGATGGTACACTCCTTTCTATTACACATAGCCAATTGAGCAAGGATAGATTTGTGATGGAAAATGCTTTGGTTTTTGAGATCTAATAGCAATTATACCTAATGGTTGATAGGCACATGTGCCTTTTTTTATTAAGGTGATTTTGGATGATTGGTATAGTTATTGGTAGTGTGAAAGCATACTACTTGTTACCATATGGTTGTCATGATTGAGTATAACTTCCTTTGGATTTCTCCTCATGCCGGGTTTTTGAATTTATCCTTGCTAGGTACTAGATATTCTTTTCTCCTTTTATGATGCCATTGTATTAAGAGTCTAGTGGCTATAGCTCATAGTACCAAACATCAGGTGTATTTGCTTTGGGCTTTGATGCTTTGTTTCCAGGTCCCCTGATTTAGATTTATTTTATATCCAAAATTTTATTTGGCTTACTGGGTATTTTATCTTTTGATGATGACATCATTGCTTTTTATAGCCCAAAACTTTTGGAAGCTTTGTAGGTTATAACACCAGATTTTGGGTACCAGGTTCAATACCTTAGAATATTTCTTGTATGGTATTTCTTTAATACTGCATCAAACATTTTATGTTGCCCTACTGACATAATCACTATTGTTCGTTTGACTTGCTTCATTATTTTGGATTTTTTCTTTGGTGTTGGGTATCATATTTTTATTGTCCCATTGATGATGCCAACTTCTTGGAAATTTGACTAGCTTTCTTTACTTAGCCAAATTTTATCTTTCTTGTCAGATTTGTTTCCTTAACACAAGATGCTATTCGAAAATCTTCTACTTGTTGCTTTACAATTTGCCTTGGCCTAGTTTGTATCTAGATATCCCTTTCTACTTTTCATCCCTCTACAATATTCTAACCTACTTTATATCATCATTTCTTATCTAAATATATCACAAAAGTTTGATCCAGGGTTGTTCTAAACCATACCACATAGTGGATGTGGATATTATAATTTACCTACATTATTGGTGACTTATGAGGATTTTTGCTTGTAAAATTGAGAACCTAGTATGTCTTATTTATGGGATAACAAAGCTTTGAGATAAAATATAGCTCAAAGGTAAGATGATCATATATAGGAAAAATGGACGGAGGAAAAACTTGAAGTTATGGGAAACAAAGTAATTTAGAGAAAGAGATTGATGGAGTCAATATGGAGATGTAATAGAGGTTGAGGAATTTTGTAGCTGTAACAAGGCTTCTAAAACACACCTTAAAATAGGTGCTAATATTGATTCAATCCCATTCATATATAAAATTTAGGGTGTTTTACAACATGCAGACGAATAAAAGTACCAAAGGAAGTTAAGGATGAGGCTTATGAATACTATGAAGGATAGGGATATGAATGGGAAGGTGAAGGATACTAGAAAATAGGAAGTAAATGCTAAGGGTTAATAAAGAGAGAATATTAGGAAATATATGGGTTGATGGTAGTGGTGATCTATATAGGCAGATAAGGTGCGGATTTGCGATGAATATTGTTAAGATAAATAAAAGAAGAGGAAATAGATATATCTGTGTGCAAGCACCTCCAACAAAATTGAAAACCTCATGAGCATATTTCACTACAACTGAACACTACTTCTGTTAGAGTTAGAGTATATTAAATTATTTGGATCATGTAAATGTACCACCTTAGGTACATAGTTAGAGTAGAAGATTACTTTAGGGGAAATTTAGCTAGAAACTATTGGTCATCAAATCCACACAGGATAGGACTTTCGGTGGGTTTGCGTGCCCTGGACCTGTGACCAACATTGAAAGGCCAAGGGGAAGAGATGCCCCTCGTGCCAATCTTCGAAGAAAGGTCGGATCCTATACTAATATACTTTTGGGGGTTTGAGACAAGAGTGCAGGAAAGAAATAAACAGAGTAAGGATTAGGAAAAGGAATAAAAAGGGTAAGGGTTAGAGAAAAAAATAAAAAGAGTAAGGGTTAGAAGATGATGATTTCAGGTGGGAGAGAACAGGAAGCACTATTACTTGCTAACAACTCGAATAGCAGCAAGAAATACCAAGAATAACACGGAGGAAACACAATTCCAAACTTCCTATGTATCCTCTGGACGGGTTTGCAGGGTTCTCCTTTCTCTCTTGTTGGAATTCAGGATTCAGAGTAACAACGATTAAGATAAGGGAATAACAAAAATCTCAATCCACCAGGCAGCATAAAGGAAAGCAACAAGGCATTTTTCCTCTCCTATGTATCCTTCAGGGTGAATTTCAAGGGTTCAGTCCCTGATCGCACACCGAATTTAGGATTCAGAGTCTCGGTACACAAACGAGAAAATACAAAAGAATTAAGCACAGAAGGCAGCATACAATAGAGAAATGGAGCATAATAGATCTTTAGTATTAAACGCAGGAGATCAAGTTATAGCAGATTTCTAGCAAAAAGTTCCCCCCCTTTTACATTGCAAAGCCTGGGTTTTTATAGAGGACCTAGCCCTCTGAATCATTATTACAAAAGTGGTGGAGTACACCCTCGGGCCCTAAGGAATCGGCTCCTTGCTGATGCTGCAGATGATCCCTCAAATCAGCTACCAAAATTGGTAAGGGTAACTGAGTCAGTCGGGGAAAGATGCATTAAATGAGCCACCCGGGTGTCCTTGGATTGTAGGTGTGATGCTCGAGTGGTGGCCATGCTTGCTGGGCTCTTCTTCTCGAGATGATACTTCACATCCAATTGCCAAAAATGAGCAGCGGGCTTATCGGGCAAGAAAAAATGCATTTATGAGGCTCTCTGACTACCTCGAGAAAATGCCCAACTTGGGAAGCATTCCTGGGGAGTGCCTTGTTGATTTTTGATTCACAAAAGTACTTCGAGGGCGTGGAGTGCCAAGCCGATCTTCCTCTATCCTTCGCTATTTCGCTGGCAAAACTGCTTCGCTAATGGGTCGAGAAAAATGCTTTGGGTCAATCTTCTTTTGAAATGATGGTTCGAGGGAGTTTTGGCCGAAACACTTTCTCAACATCTACTGCTTCAGGTGAAAACTGGCTGAAGTGGATCTTAGAAATACTTCGGGACCGAAGTAATTTCTTCGCCTTAGCTGACTTGGGCTATCTTTTTCTTCTTCGACGAAGTTGTTTGGATGCCGCTTCGCAAAACTCTTCACCCAAAGTAGCCACTGGGAATGCTTCGGGTGTGAAGCATTTCCTTCATTCTTTCTTGGCAAAGTTCTCACCCGAAGTGATGATTTGAAGCGCTTCGGGCCCGAATCTCTCTTCTTTTCATTTTGTCCACCAGGGGGCGATAAGGAAAACCAAAATTGCTATAACTTATAAACAAAAGAAAACTTTCAACAAAAAAAATATTATACAAAGTTTCAATTTTTTTGCCCCTTGGTGGAATGTGACAATATTGTCAACATTCTTGGCGGCTCGCAGGGCAACGAGCTCGTCTCGATGGTAGAACCCTCAGCTTTTATCCATTGGGCTAGAGTTACCTCCAGACCCTTCTCCTTGTTCCTTTTTTGGGGGCGCTTCCACAACTTGTCCTTCCTCTTCCTCTTCCATTCCTCTTCTTCCACCACTGCTTCTTCTCCTCCCGTCGCCATTGCTTCTACTACGTCTTTAGCCATTGGCAGTGGGGCCAGGTAGACACAGATATTTCTCAAGGTTCGAAAAACCTGAGCCCAGACGCTTTTCGTGAATAGCTCTTGATTCTCTAGGGACCTGACCAAAGTGTGGAACCTATCGATTTGCCTAATTTTTGCATGCTGGGACCTGGTATGCAGATAGTTTAGGGAAGCGGTGATTCTACAGTATTTCAATATGTAATCAACAACCTGCTTCTTTGTTATTGGTTTGGCCCACTCGTCTATCTTTGAAACATTGCCTTCAAAATGTTGCCACCTTGGCTGATTTCTTCCTTGGCTAAGGGCTTCCCATAATTATCCATGAAGCTTAGGAAGACTAAGGAGAAGAGGTCTTCGAAGTAGCTCATTGATGCATGCCTCTCGCTTTCAAATGCATCTAGTAGGATTTTTGCATTTTGAGCTTTCTTGGCTATGGATAAAAAGGTGCGAACTGTGGCTTGGGCTGTTGACCAATCCCTTGCTGTTCGAATCATCACTGTGAGCTTCAAATCTTGATACCTTGCATCTTGGACCTTAAGGGCCAGCTTGAGTTAGGCTCTGACATTCTGAATGACTTCTTCGATGATTGGCCCTCCTTCGACAGTGACAATATGGGATTCTATGGTGTAAACTAAAACTAAAAGGGCACTAACAGCTCGAGACCTAAAACTCTTGAGCAGATGTGAGTGAATCTCCTTAATTTTGCTTCTGTCAAATAGCCCTAGGATTTCCTTCTCATGCAGCTATATCTGAGCTTGCAAGATCTTGCTTTCAAGCTCCTTGGCACTCAAATCATTTTTGGCCTACCTTTGTGCTTGATTCTCAGCTGTGCACTCCAGTTGTGCTATCTGCATCTTTAGGGCGTGTCTCTTTCTGCATCAGCTTGCACTGCTCCTCGGCCTCTACCAATTTGGAGCGAGCCCTTGCTAGCTCCTCCTCCAGCTTGATGTTAGAAATCTTAGCTTCAAACCTATGCTTGTTGGCAATGTTGGCATGCGCCTTGAAGGTCTCGATTCCAATGTGCATAGAGGTGGACTCCTTGTCCATGTTTAGATGTTCCAGGTCCTTTTATTTATCCTGATATTCATAGTCCACTGGAGTCATTTCATCTAGGGGCTTCTAGACTTTGGGTATCTTCTTTACTTTATGCATCTTTCCTGCCTCAAAATTGAAGACGACACATTTCTCAACTTGAGCGAGCAAGCGCCCTTTCTTCTTTCTTGCCTATTTTAACATTCTCTCTATGTTTTGTCGGGCTTGGAGGAGTTTTTTGGCCAAGGGGGATTCCCATATTGAGGATAGCTCAGAGTCGAATGCGGCTAGGTCTATAGCCGAGGGATTGAACAAATATAAGGAGTTAAAGGGGATAGCCTCACCTAAAGGTTCTGCAACAGGGGTGATGAGGGCTTTGGTGAGTGGGAGCACGTTATGTACAACAAAGGAATGAGCCTCGAGGTTCGGCATCGAACTATTAGCTTTACCCTAGTTGATGACTGGAGGATTGGCAGTGTGGCTGGGCGAAGTGGCTTCGATAGGTTTGTCCTGGCCAAAAGACTCAAGGGGAGTAGTTAGGGACACGGCATGAGAAGGTGACTGACCTTGTGGAGGTAGGGTAGACAGGTGAGAGTTTTTGGCCAGGTTCGGGGTGGACTTACGAGCAACCAGAGCATAAGGCAAAGAAAACATACTTGCATGCCCTCCTGGCAGAGCGGCCATGGTGATATCCTGGGTGATTAGCTCTTGTTCCTTCTAGGCCTCGGTACTCTTGGCTTTAGCGGCTTCTTGGATCATGAAATTGATGATCTGCTCATCGTTGTCAAAAAATTGCCAGTGTAAATCTCTGTCTAGGACAAAGGGTCTATAGATCATCCTTACAGCCTTCAGCTTATGCACCATATCATCCACTGGAGAATATCAGGCTACGATGGATGCTAAGACATCTACATGTCGATTCTTTTCATGTGGAATAGACTATAGATTGAGAGATTCAAACTAGTTGAACAGGTTGCATATCCTATTGCGATATGATTTAAGATAGTGCTTCTTTGAAGAGCATCTATTGGTTACCTAGTTGCAAACCAGTTTAGAATCTCCGAAGATTTGAAGATGCCTTATGCCTAACTTCTCAGCTTTCTTAAGTCCTAAGCACAAGGCTTCATATTCTGTTGCATTGTTGGTGCAGCTCCATGTCAATCGATAGCAATATTCCTTTTGCTCACCAGACAACGAAATCAGAAGGATTCCTGCCCTGATGCCATTTTTGCATCGGACACCATCAAAGAACAATTTCCATAGTCCTTGAGCAGAAACCTTCCCCTCCATTTTGGCTGGTTTCTTGGAATTGGTGATGGTGTAGCACCCCACCCCAGTCTCTATCATGGCATAGAAATATTCTAATGAAAATTCATCTTTGCAACACAACTATGCGAGGGATTCCTGGACCAGATCCACTTGCTCTAGCTCCTCCGCGATCACATGCACAGGGCCACTACTCTCTTCCTCAGACATATTATGAACCAGGAACATAGAAGGCTTTTCATTATAGATCTTCACCTTCTTCCCTTTGAAGAGGATTTCCAGATGAGTGTAGTCCATGGACAAATATCCACCCAGCTTTGCCGTGAATTCCCTTGATAGGCACATGCTGAAGTAGGGCTCCAGGTCCACGACTACCACCTCTTGTATGACTATGATTTGAGGTGTCTTATGTAGCCGAATAGGAATGTCTTTGATGACACCTACAGTCTTCACTAGGGTACCATCCAGCTGGAGGACTCCATGACTGCTTCGTGTGTATTCCATGCCAATTTCCTCGCATACTGCCTTCAGCATTACTATCGTCGCAACTCCAAAATCTATCATACAGTTATGCACAATATATCCTTCCATTTGTAAGGATAAGTAGAACGGTGGTGGTCTATTTTTTCCTATGATGGACACGGACTAGGTCTACACTAGGGCGAGTGGCTCTGCCTTCTTTGTATTAATCCTCTTCAATGATTCTTACAGCAGGTCCACTTGTCCAGGAAGTTGCAGAGCATCATACAAACTGATTTTGGCTGGAATTCTATTCAACTCTTCTACAATGTTGTAGGCTGGGGAGCTATGCACCTCAGGTTCCTTTCTTGGTTCATACTTGGTGCGATATTGCTCTATCGCTTCGACCCTTTGTCACTTGGTGAGTGAGGGAAACTTGAGCTTCTCCTTAGCCTGTTCTTTGGTCTCCACCTGAGGTGGTCTGGTAGTGGCCTTTTGGGTCTTTTCTTTGACTGGAGTTGGTGGAGGATCTTCGCTCAGGGCCGAAGAGGATGGTTGTACCTTCTCAAATCAAGTGTGTACCTTCAAGGGAGCCATCTGAGTAGCGTCCACCTCTATTGACATTTTACCTCCCCTGGTAAGGACTACGACTGGCTCCTCCTTGCTGATGGACAAGTTTTGGTCCAATTGTCTGATGACATTGACTTGACCGCCTTGACCGCTGCTAGTTAGCGTATGCACGTAGTGTTGATGCAACATGCATGTATTTTCCTTGTGAGGATCATTACATGTAGAGCACCAATATACATGATCGAAAGTGCTTGGGACTTCTTCTATCATAGCATTTCTTGTCGAAGCTTTTCCTTAATGGACCACTTGATCTTTGGTAAGTGCAGGCATGGGATAAGACCTTCTTGGTAGAAACTCTTGTTGTGCTTGCTTCTTCTTGACAATGGTCATGTCGTTAGACAATGGTCTTGTTGTGGCATTTAACGATTGCATTTCTTGTAGTATCTTGGCTTGCATATCATCGGCCTTGGGAACTGATGGTAAAGAAGCCATGGTCGATATCAGAGGTAGGGTAGGATGTTGGAGGGGTGTTGGAAACATTGGAAATGTTGGAGTGATGGTGGGCGACGTAGTTGAAAGTGTGGGGAAATGTATCTGTGGAGCGGTGATCTACAACACAATGGGATTCAGGTTCCAAGATGAGATCGGATATGTAGGGATTGTAAAAATCTATGGAGCGACTGCGCTCGCGTACTGGGCTTGAAGGAACTCGGGGAGTATGGGCATTGGCATTCTTTGAGGGAGTTTACCCATGGCTATGAGGTCTATTTCTACTTTTTTGGCTAACCCATACAAATCTAGAAAGGTATTAACATTTGAGTACCTTATCATACGACCGATATCAGGGTTGAAGGCCCGAAAGAAGTAGTACATCGTAGCTTCGTCGGTTGGGTGAAGTCCAACTAGGACTCTTTGCCAGGTTCGAGCGAACCTAACATTGAAGTCTGCAATCTCTTCTTGTGGATGTCTTTGGATTGAAGTGAATTGCTGCAGAAGAGAAGTTGGATCGACGGACTCGTTGAAGCCTTGCATCAACTGCCTGGCTAACTGGTCCCATCCCATAATAGTGCCAGATGGTAGGGATTTGTCCCAATAGAGGAGTTTTCCACTAAGGGAGAGAACCAGGAGCTTCACCATCACTCACTCTTCTATGATATCATGGATTGCCTCTAGGGAAATGATGTCCTGGATATGCTCTAGAGCAGTCTTCCCGATTCCATTGAACGTCGAGAGATTTTTGATTACAGCAGGTGGAACTTGCCCTTGGCCCATGAGATTCAACGACGATGAAGAATTCCATGCTGGAAATAATCTAGGTAGCGATGGCTGCTACATTTATTGTTGTTGTTGTTGTTGTTGTTGCTGTTGGGCCATATTTGTGCCTGGGTTCTATGGAACTGAAATCCTCAAAGTCCCTCTTAGGTTGCTTGTCAAAAGGCCAATGGGAATAGAGGCACTAGGATGCTTTGGTGAGTTGGGAGGATTTGGAGGAAAAGTAGCTGATGTGCTATTGAAAGTTAGGCCTTGCTCATCAACATCAGCTTCTTGCGAGGATGTCCCACATAAGAGATATTCGGGGGTAACTAACCTAGAGAGTTCCCTGAAGGCGTCAATATCAAGCTCAAAGAACTTGGTTTCCTCTCCTCTATTCCTAACTCTCCATCTTGTTTGCATGAAGGCACAGGCTTTAGTACTAGTCTTTACGACTTGAAGATTCTTGGGTAAAACAGAGTCGCCAGATGCTAAGAGTCTCTTAGTAGTGAGAGCATCGATTCTCACTACTACTCAGGGGATGATACTAATCGGATCTCATCGGGAACTTGTTAGAACTACTGGCTCCGATGAAGACGAGCTAGAAATTTTCTCAAATATGGGACCTTGAGTTCCACCGGGCGTGCCAGAAACTGTTGGTCATCAAATCCACACAGGATAGGACTTTCGGTGGGTTTGTGCACCCTTGACCTGCGACCAACATTGAAAGGTCAAGGGGAAGAGATGCCCCTCGTGCCAATATTCGAAGAAAGGTCGACTCCTATACTAATATACTTTTGGGGGTTTGAGACAAGAGTGCAGGAAAGAAATAAACAGAGTAAGGATTAGGAAAAGGAATAAAAAGGGTAAGGGTTAGAGAAAGAAATAAAAAGAGTAAGGGTTATAAGATGATGATTTCATGTGGGAGAGAATAGGAAGCATGATTACTCACTAACAACTCGAATAGCAACAAGAAATACCAAGAATAACACAGAGGAAATGCAATGCCGAACTTCCTATGTATCCTCTGGATGGGTTCGCAGGGTTCTCCTTTCTCTCTCACTGGAATTCAGGATTCAGAGTAACAACGATTAAGATAAGGGAATAACAAAAACCTCAATCCACCAGGCAGCATAAAGGAAAGCAACAAGGCATTTTTCCTCTCCTATGTATCCTTCAGGGTGCATTTCAAGGGTTCAGTCCCCGATCGCACACTGAATTTAGGATTCAGAGTCTTGGTACGCAAACGAGAAAATACAAAAGAATTAAGCACAGAAGGCAACATAAAAGAGAGAAATGGAGCACAATAGATCTTTAGTATTAAACGTAGGACATCAAGTTATAGCAGCTTTCTAGCAGAAAGTTCCCCCCCTTTTACATTGCAAAGCCTGGGTTTTTATAGAGGACCCGGCCCTATGAATCATTATTACAAAAGCGATGGAGTACACCCTTGGGCCCTGAGAAATTGGCTCCTCGCTGATGCTACGGATGATCCCTCAAATCGACTACCAAAACTAGTAAGGGTGACCGAGTCAGCCGAGGAAAGATGCATTAAATGAGCCACCTAGGTGTCCTTGGATTGTAGGTGCGGTGCTCGAGTGGTGGCCATGCTTGCCGGGCTCTTCTTCTCGGGCTGATACTTCGCATCCAATTGCCAAAAATGAGCAGCGGGCTTATCGGGCAAGAAAAAATGCATTTATGAGGCTCTCTGACTGCCTCGGGAAAATGCCCAACTTGGGAAGCATTCTTGGGGAGTGCCTCACTAATTTTTGCTTTGCAAAACTACTTTGATGGCGTGGAGTGTCAAAGCCGATCTTCCTCTATCCTTCACTGTTTCGCTGGAAAAAATGCTTCGCTAATGGGTCGGGAAAAATGCTTCGGGTCGATCTTCTTTTGAAATGGCAGTTCGGGAGAGTTTTGGCCGAAACACTTTCTCAACCTCTACTGCTTCGGGTGAAAACTGGCTGAAGTGGATCTTAGAAATACTTCAGGACCGAAGTAATTTCTTCGCCTTAGATGACTTGGGCTATCTTTTTCTTCTTCGATGAAGTTGTTTGGATGCTGCTTTGCAAAAATCTTCACCCAAAGTAGCCGCTGGGAATGCTTCGTGTGTGAAGCATTTCCTTCGTTCTTTCTCGACAAAACTGTCGCTCGAAGTGATGATTTGAAGCGCTTTGGGCCCGAAGCTCTCTTCTTTTCATTGTGTCCACCAGGGGGTGATAGGGAATACCAAAATTGCTATAACTTATAAACAAAAAAAAACTTTCAACAAAACAAATATTGTACAAAGTTTCAATTTTTTTGCCCCTTGGTGGAATGTGACAATATTGTCAACAGTTACTTCAAGCAATTTAATAAATGCACAAGTGGCAATGTGCAAGTTGTAATGTGCAAGATGTCTCCTTGTACAACTAGGTAGAGTGTTGGCCAAGGAATATATCTTCCTATATAAAGGGCCTCATAGTGGTAGATCAAGTTCATATCAAGTGCATTTTAGTAGATAGTAGTAGTGCTCCTATATGGAGTACAATGTAGCTCTTTAGCTCACATTAATGGAGTGACCATTTCCTCCATATTGCATTGTATTCTTGTAATTTCTATTTATGGTATATTTCAATCATATTTCAGACTCACTTGCATTCATATTTATTGCATATTATTAGGACATGTGTTAGATATCTTCTACTACATGTATCCTAAAAAACTAAATGTGGTATTCGAGCCACGGTAAATCAAGATAGGAGGACCTACATCCATCATAGTTTCTCTTTGCACTTTTGTAAACCAGATTCACTAGTGTGCACTACCACTTATAAAAGTCATCACAAGAGAAGTCCAATAGGTTAAGAGGAATAGGGAGAGTCACAAGTGAGGATTGAAATAAATCTTAGTTGCAAAAATTCTAAGATTATATTTGGCTAGAGTATTTCTAAAGAGTTGCAAAAAAACTCGTGAAGACTAGGAATCAACATTCAAGCCACTATATTGAAAAATTAACTAGTGAGTATTATTATCTATAGAATTAAAAATTCTTCAATTCCAGTTTCTAACAACTTGTTGCAAGAAAAGGAGATTCAAAAAAAGGTTGAGAAGCTTCCTACAAGAGAGTTAGGAAGAATATCTTCTTAGAATAATTCTAGCACTTGCAACAACAATGAAGAAGATTGAATATTTCAAAGACCTCGAGAAAGGTCCCATTGTAAGAGTTGTAATCTTGCAAAGTGCAAAATGCCACAATAGCCTTATAGAAGACTTAAAGAAGAAGAGACTCTAGAAGTTGAGTCAAAGAAGGAGATAGGAGATTGGTGATCTCCATTCAAGATCAATACCTATAGAGTACAGAAGAAGAAAAGTCCATAGAAGCCTTGATCAAGAAGAAGGCTATAGAAGCCTTGATCAAGAAGAAGGCTATATAAGCCTTGATCAAGAAGAAGGCTATAGAAACCTTAATTTTGAAGAAGACTTAAAAAAAAATTCTTGATTTAGAAGATAAATTCTTGATTCAGAAGATAAATTCTTGATTTAGAAGAATACTCTAAATAAGAGTTTATGAAGAATACTTTAGAAAAGAAATCCCGATTTGGAAAATAAATTCCTGATTTAGAAGAATACTCCAAAGAAGAGTTCCTGAAGAATACTTCAGAGAAGATTTCTTGATTCCTAATTCAGAAGAAAAATCCAAAAAGGATCTCTTGAAGAAGACTCTAGAGAAGAGTCCAAGAAATAGGAGATTGGTGATCTCCTTTATTGATTAAATATTTCCTTCAAGAAGGAGCTAAATATATCAAGAGAATATCTCATTGAAGAACTTCCATTCTTGGAAGAAAGAGAAGGACTAGGAGAGTCATGTACAAATCTAGAAGTAACATAATCAGATATCCAAGAAGAAAATCTCATCACCAACACTTCTAGAAGTAAAATATTGAAGAAAAGGTATCATTTGGAAGACCAAAGAAGCTACAAGATAGAAGAACTTAGAGAAATATCAAGGAGGAAAAAAAGAAGGCTTGAAGAGCCTTGTTGCAGAGCTCATAGAAGCATATTAAAAAAAGGTTGCTAGGAGAACTCAGTGGAGAAATACACTACCAAGGAAAAAGTACTTGATAGTGAAGGACTTGGGACAATTATCGCCATCCGACAACAAGCCCAAGAGAAGAAGACTTTGGCAAGGAGTACCGAATCATAGAATAAAAATCTAGTGATGACCTCAAGAAATTCATAATCTTGAGAAGAAGAAGATCTTGTTTGAAGTTAAAATTTGACAAAATTTTGAAGGAAGATTCATATAGAAGAAGCCTACCAAATCAAGGAGATTTAGAGATTACATCTCATAGAAAGAAGAAATAGTTCAAAGAAAGAAGTTCTTTGAATCTATAGTAGAAAAATCAAATATCACTAGAAGGATAAAACCACCAAATCCAAGGATCAAGATAGAAAGTTCAAGGCTACATTTTGGTGAAGTAGGAAGCTATTTTGGACAGCCAAAAAGAAGCTACGAATTCAACCATTACAAGGTAGCAACTTGGTGAATCAAAAACACCAAGATCTACATCTACTTTAGAAGCCATCAAAAAGGTAAGCAACTTGGGTGCAATTAGGTTTATTTATTAAACTACAAATTGGATTATTATCAAACTTTGTTAAGGCACCATACTTAGATTAAAAGTTGTAGAAGGATAGATTGCATTATAGTCTTCAATAAAGTGCAAAAAGGGAGAATTCATTTTAAGGTTTATTCACACATTAAATAGGAGTTGGATATTTTTGAAAGAAATAAAATTATCATCTACCTATTTTCTATCTAGAAAGCAAGAAGACTATATCCTACAATATTTATTGTAGTAAAAAATTATAGAGTATCCATTAAGGGTTCATTACATATTACTCTTGAAAAATTGCAGTAATTTATTAAGTGCATTTAGAAATTACTAGAAGAGTTTATTGGAGCAATAAGGTAAAATTATTGTTGCAATTAAAAGTGTAGTGAAATTGGAAGTATTGTTAAGTTCATTTGCACTATACTAATTACTCTAAAAAAATATTAATTTGTGTTCTTTAAAGAAGGGCACACAATTATATTGTTGTCAAAGTGTCTAGAGACATTATTGGTGCACAAAAATTGCAATATTTAGTGGCCATAGAAGCCATCAAACCAGATCAATTTACTCCAAGGTTTGGAGAAGAAAGTAACCACTAAAAATCATAAAAAGAAGCTTCAAATCAAGACTTGGTTGGTCTCAAGATTCAAAGTGCACAAAGGGTAGAAAAAAGTGCAAAAATTTACATCCCAAAAGAGCTTCTATCTATGTGATTACAATCTTGGGTTCATTAGAAAAATATCCAAGATAAATAAGAGAGGTTTCTAATAAATAAGACAACCTAAAAATCTGCCATTACCTATAAGAAATATGTCATAAAACCAAAAAAAATCAGATTGCAAAAGGAGGTGCAAAAAGGTATTTTATATACAAATATTTTTACATTATACTGCATTATTCTAATCTGCCATGCGTAGGAAAAAGGTAAAGGTTTAAAGTACCTCAAAGGTACATTCTTCTTAGGGTTAAACAACCCAAGGAAGTCGTATAATAGCACACTCCACGCAAGAATATAGAACCTCTCAAAGGCTCATATCTTCTACGATTTGGATAGCCCAACCTGTAAGTAAACAAAGCACTAGGCATACATACAAGGAGCATCATTGGAGTATTTTAAACTCCACCATAGAATTGCTTGAATTCCTCAAGATCATTGTCCAAATCCTAGCTCCAAGTTTTCAAAGACGTTGCTCTCCACTCCAGATAGAACCAACTCATACCAAGCACCATTGAACAAAGGAAGAGTTGGCTGTGTTGCATTGTTAATAAGGGTATTGTAAATATATTTTTAAAAGGTGTTACATAGAAATCTCATGCATAAAGGGAAGGTGACACTTATCACCTATAAGAAAACACTAACGTTTCCCACACAAGTGCCCATCCGTTGTAAGTTTTACCAAGAAAATATTACAGAGAAGAAGGTTGGTGTGTTAGAAAAGAGAAGACACGTGTTATAAAAAAATGAGTGCTCATCTAAGACTATAATGCTAATTCTTTACCTAGAAGAAATTTACAAGTGGCAATAAGCATATTCTCATACCTCAAGCACTCAAAGATAACTACCATGACACTTGTCTCTATATTAGGTTCCAAAGACCAAGGAGCAACAACAATTTAAAGTTGAATTCATAGAGAATTCAAAGCCGAATTCATAGAGAATTCAAAGCCGAATTCATAGAGAATTCGAAACTGAATTCATAGAGAATTCAAAGATAAATTCATAGCAACGTTCTTATCCAATTTTATGGCATATTTATATAGCAACATCAACATTAATAGCAAGTTTGTAGTAGCTAAATTTGTAGCATGGAAGAAAGGTGAAGAGCATTAAAGGCTCTGGTAAAGGGAGGTCAAAGACTCTAGAATTGAGGCACCACAATCTGAGCATTGAAGCCAAGGAAAAATCAAAGCATTATATTGGCTATAGCACCCAAAGGAAGGACATAAAGCTTGCTTTCATCTATGAACAAATTCAGCATCGAATATTTTAGGTTTGCAACATTACAAAGGTAAAAATTTACTTTATTCTAATTTGCTTTCATTAATAGGGAGTAATAAGGTATAATATAAGGTTGATACATTAAGGGAAATGAACCATATTTGAAAGCAATATTAAAAGAGAAAATATATTATAATAGTCTAATATTTGCAATCTAAAACATAGTAGAAATAAGGATTTCTACTTGGATAAATTAAACTTCTATTATTGCAAATATCATTGTTTTCTAATATTCCATATTAGGGAGTTATAAGGAATACTAAACCAAAGTAGATAATTGGAATATAGAAACATTAAATATCAAAATATCAAAGGCTATAAAAGAAGGTTCAATACAAATACTGGCCAGCTGAAGGAAGACAGGACAATGCCGAGGATAGAATGGGAAAAAGGACAGTGCAAAAATAAGTGGTCTATCGTCTCACAATCAGGAAAGCACAAGAAGCACCTGTTGGGAATAGCAAAACCCCTCTTATGGAGGTTGTCGATGGTTAAGGCTTTATTATGAAAGGCAATCCACACAAAGTAATTAACTTTAGGAATAATACCCTTCCTCCAAATCACTTTCCACCGGTGATCCATGGAAATCTCACAAGTAAGGTCATAGGCAGTCTTGATAGAGAACAGACCATCCTCTGTGCCATGCCAGATGATTCTGTCATCTCTTCTAACAGATGGAATTAAAACAGACCGAAGAATATTAGACAAAAAGTCATTTCATTGTTAAAGCCGTCCAGGACTGGAAAATTCCACCTAGGGGGAAGAGAGCTCCGATCAATGAAGTTCGCAACCTTGAGTTGGGAATTTGGATCCACCGGGCTTTCAAGCGCAAGGTCCGCTCTCAACTCGAGATCTCCACCGCAACCCACTGTCCTTCCGTAAGAGAATGGAGTTGCCATCACCCAAAATCCAATGAGCACCGTAGTTGATCGAGAGCGGGCTTGAAGCACGTATTTCCAAAAGGCAGATGCTTCAGAAGGAATCCCGACATCAAAAAGAGAACTCGATCCAAGATACTTCCTCTTAACCAGCTTGACCCACTTTGCTGGGTCATTAGTCAGGATCTTCCAAGCATGCTTAGCGATCAAAGTAGTGTTCATGAGTCTTGATCTCCTCATTCCCATGCCACCTTGGTCCTTTCGCAAGCAAACCTTATCCCAGGCCACAAGAGGAATTCTAGATTTTTCTTCATTGCCAAACCACGAGAAGGTCCTCCCAATCTTTTCAATCTTGGAATGGACAGAACAGGCAAACATGAACACGACATGAAGTAAGTTGGGATTCCTTGGAGACAAGCTTTGGTAAGGGTGGCTTTCCCAGCTTACGATGAATTTGCCTTTCCAAGTGCTCAAATTTCTGTGAAGATGTTCCAGGATCATGTCCCACAAGCTTCCATTGGCCTGACCATTACAATCCAGAGGCAAACCCAGATAAGACGCAGGCAGGGAATCAATAGTGCATTCCAAAATTCTGGCTATGCGGAGCTGCCTTCGCATAGGAGTGTTAATAAAATAAATTTTGCTTTTGATGTAATTGACTTTCTGTCTGGCAGCATTTTCATAACGGGAGAGGATTCGCTTGATGGATTTGGCTTGAGTGACAGACGCCCCAGTGGAGATGAGGGTGTCATCCACAAATTGCTGATGAGAGACAGGATCGACTCTGGAGGTGGGAAAAATTCCAGAGATCTTATTTTGATGAAGAGACTCTTTCAAAGACCAACTCGAACCTCACCTTAAGGATGAATAGAATAGGATACGAGGGTCACCTTGTCCGAGGGCCTCTGGCACTTTTGAAATACCCAACAGGAGATCCGTTGATTAGAACAAAAAATGAGGGAGTGGATATGCAACTACCGACAAGGTCAATCCATTGAGGGTGAAAACCGAACTTGAAGAGGACAACGAGAGGAACCTCCCGTCAACTCGTCAAAAGCTTTATTCATGTCCAAATTTTGAGGAAAAGAGCAAAGATTATTGGAGCGGTGAGCAGAATGGAGGGTTTCATGGATGGTGATGACACCATCGAGAATGTTTCTCGCTTTCACGGGTGCTTCCCCGAGAAGGACCAACCAAGGAGGGAAGAAGGGACCTCGGACGGTTGGCTATGGACTTGGTTAAGATTTTATAAAAAACATTGCACAGGCTAATGGGACGATAATCAGAGAAACTTTTGCATGCAGAAGACTTAGGGATGAGAGCAAGAAAGGTAGAATTTAGTTTTGGATGGATGGATCTGGAGGCTTGAATCTCCTGAATTGCTTCACATACATCCAAACCCACAACATCCCACATAACTTGAAAAAAATGGGGGGGAAAACCGTCAGGCCCAGGGGCCTTGTCTGGTTGCATGGAGAACAAAGCTTCTTTAATCTCAGACATAGAAAAATTCTCCAGAAGCTTAGAGCTTACCTCGAGAGGAACTTTGACTGGGAAGTTATCCAACAGATATTTTTGAACCTGGAGATCACTGTCGGGAGGAACACCGAGCAGATCCTGGAAGAAGTCAACCGCTTCACTTCGGATTTCCTCAATATCCTTGGTAACGCGTCCATCCTTGCACACCACTTCCCTGATTTTGTTAGCCCCTCTGTGCCGCAAAGTTGACGCATGAAAAAACTTCGTATTGGAGTCTCCATTTCTCAACCATAGGTCCCTAGATTTCTGGCGCCAGAAAGTTTCTTCCCTTGCAAGAATAGAATGATAATCCACCAAGAGCCTCCTTTCCTCCTCCCTGAGGCAATCGGTGTAACCTTCGAGCTCCATTCTCTCCTCCACAAATTTTAGGTTCGCAGAAATGGACCTTTTGGACTCAAAAATGTTGCCGAACACCTCCTTGTTCCATGTTTTCAAATTCCTTTTGATTAACTTGAGTTTTAAGGCCACTCTCTTGGAAGCAGAACCTACTACCTTCTGCTGCCACCAGGCTGTAACCAACCCTCTAAAGTCCTTGTGAGAAATCCACATGGACTCAAATCTGAAGGGGGTTTTAAAAATAGGCCCATCAACCATCTCCAGGACAATAGGGATTGTGATCGGACCCAATCCTCGAAGGCCGAGAGAGTTGCCACACCGAGTATGGGAATAGCCTCTTGGGATATGAAGAATCCGTCAAGCTTGACTTGAATAAGATTTCTCCCCAATCCTCCCGTTGCTCCAAGTGAAGGATGCCCCCTTGAGGTCAATGTCAAGCAAGTTATTAGTAGAAACAAAATCTCGAAAGTCTTCCGTAGATCGTGGGCTAGAGTGGTCCGATCCTCCTTTCTTTTCTGAAGGGTGAAGAGGACAATTGAAATCTCCCCCTAGAACCCAAGGGAAATTACGAACGTTTCCATCATCCTGGGAAATAGCCTTCCACATTTCTCGCTCTCTCCGAGATAGAGTTTGGGGCATACACATTAGATAGGATCCAAGAAAAGTTAATGGCTTTGGAATGAAACAAAACATTGATAATCCCGCTCGGAAGTTGAGAGAAGGCTGCCCTCAAAAATCTCTGGATCCCAAAGAATTAGGAGACCGCCTACCGTTCCCACCGGCAGATCGGAGAGGAATTTTGCCTTAGCCCAAATGACCTTAGCAGCTCTCGGCAAGAGATAGCATCGGTCTTAGTCTCTTGAAAAATTAGGATGGACGAATTTGTCCTCTTTCTGAGATCAGCCACCAATCTCCGTTTGGTAGCGCATTAAGCCCTCTCACATTCCATGAGAGGACTTTCATCTCAATAGTTTGATATTCTTCTTACCTCCCTTTCCTTGCTAGAGGGGAGGTTTTGGGATAGACGAGTCACCCATTTGGGAATCAGAATCATCCTGAAAAATCAGCAGTTGAGTACCATTTGCAACATCTATCGCCGTCTCCTTGTCCCGCCTGTCTTTGTTGGGGGGATGACCTTGCTTCCTTTCACTACCAAAATCAACATCTTGCTTTCGGCTTCTTGTATTACGAGGGCTGATATTACCATGATCGTCACCCTTATTCCTAGTAGGTAATCTTCCAAAGACATTTTGGGACTCGAGGTGGTTATGGTCCAAGATTTTGGGTGAATCTGCCTGTGCGGTGATTGGTGGAAGGGACTGGTCCTTCTCCTCTTGTGGTCCAAGGTGAGGGCTTGTACCACACGGATCAAAGACCGTTTGGGGGGAGACTGCTTCCACCGGGTGGGAGGATTCGGGATGGTCCCTAGACGGGCCCCGGAGAATCATGCCCTTTTCGCGACAGGGTGCTTTATCCGACCTTCACCGTGTTCCAAGGGTTTGTTGGAATCCCGTTTCTTCATCCTTGGATTTTGAAGAGGACAGTTGGACTGGAGGTGCCCTTGAGAACTACACAGGGGGCAGAAATTCGGTCTGTTCTCATACACAATGGCTTGCTTGTGAAGAATGATATCTCCAGAACGGAGAGTGATGGATGATGGAAGGTCGCCTCCAAATCGCATGCACGAACCGAGCTGAAAAATTTGCCCGAGCTTGGTGGGAGGGTCAATGGTAACCAACTCACCAATGGAGCGTGCAATTCCTCTCGGATTACATTTTCATGCCAACAAGAGGGGGAGACTCGGGAGTCTAACCCATATTGGAGCAATGTTGATATTTTGGGGTCTCCGGGTTGAAGTCCATACCCCACTTCCTTAGAAAGAGACTTCTATGACCTAGGAACCAGGGGACCACCAGCAGATTTTACAAAGAGTCCTCCTTGTTATTCATTCTAATCACAAAAAAACCCCGGGATAAGGCCACCAACTCCATGTGACCAGAGGTTTGCCATTTACCTGCCGCCCACTTGTGAATGGTCTCCATGTCGGTACGGCCACCAATAAACTTATCGATGAGGGTAAATTTTTCAAATTCCACAAAGCTTGAAAGAATTTTTGCCGGGATGTCCAACTCGTCCCTGACAGGAAACAACTCCTTGGAGAGCAGACCGCTAAGGGTTTCTAAAGCTACTG
Source organism: Wollemia nobilis (assembly GCA_028583015.1). Taxonomy (NCBI): domain Eukaryota; kingdom Viridiplantae; phylum Streptophyta; class Pinopsida; order Araucariales; family Araucariaceae; genus Wollemia; species Wollemia nobilis. Next base: position 2,091 of record JAQPPZ010001711.1, on the reverse strand, counting down.
CCTGAGCGTACGACTTCTGAGGTCCACATCCCCATTTGTCTGGTGGATCCTTGTCATGACCTACATCCTCTTTGGTTGGAGAGGACTCCTTAGCGCCCCTGATCTCTGACTGCCCTCCCTTCTCCTCCCCGTTGTGCCCTTGGTTCAGTCGTTGGCGTTCCCATGCTCTCCCGCAGAAGCTTTCCCACCCGCTGTCATCTTGGTCGTCAAAACCCTAGCTCTCCCCCCAAATTCTCTTTATTTTTGCTTCTCTCTCTATGTTTTTATTTTATGAATGTAGTAGATGAATGATAATTAGAGAACATAGAGAAATTTTAAAAGAAAAAATTATAAGATCTCTTAGGTTTTCTACTAGTCATTTCTAGGAACAACAGTCTCTGATTGTAATCCACCCTAGTCTCTAGCAGTCTATATTGTAAGTTAGGGTTGTCATGCTTAAGGCCCAATTAGAGGCCATTTTTCATAATTAGTCTTGTATCCTCTAAATATCATCTAGCTTTTATACATGCATTAATTGAAATGGAAACATTCTTTTTAAGCATATATAAAAATAATTTGAGTGCTCTATGATGCATTTTATTTTCAAGCAAAATTAAAAAGAACCACCACACACCATGTCACTTTTAAACATTAGTGAGTTGGATTTCATACCCAACCAATAATAGATACAAAATATGGTGGGATTCATCTCCACTCATTGGCTCAAATCCTACGAACCCTTTATTTAGCTAAGGCTAGCACCAAGAACCGATGTAGCTTGTAAATTTTGCATGTACTTCTCTTCAGAGGGTATAACACTAACTAAGTGAGACTAGGTGAGGACTAGTAGGACCTATGCTCCCTAATAAAGTATGGGCTTCATCTCCATAATTTGGTGGGTTTACGTGACCATACTTTCATTGCCAGTTATTGAGCTGCGAGCATATAGGTGACAACCCTTAAACTATACAAGAATATCATAAAAAAATATGCAAAAAATATGAGAGATAGTTTATGTATTACATAAACTAAAACTCATGAAATAGTTTAGGGCTCACAAAGAATTTTTAAAATAGATAAACACCCTTGTATGCTTTGTATTCCCTAAAATTTACAAAAGAGATAATTCACATTATGGCCAACACACAAAGAGGCTGACCTCAACACACAACTGAGGTGGAGGTCGAAGATCCAAGACACACACAAGATAACGCGTTGGAACCTCTACCATAGGATCCTCCCGAATGACATTTGGTGAGTATCAAAGGTTACAATTCTATTTGTGGGGTTCAAAAAACCCCAATTAGAGGATATAACATACACTCCTTATAAGATAGAACTGATGGTGGCTCAAGGCCCTCATCATCCCATGGTAGACAAAGAGACAATCCATCCAATAAAAGGCAAGAAAATAGGGCTACATCAGAGTGCAGATCCTAAATAACTCCAAACCCTAATGGACCTGGAAGGTTCATGATAGATCTTGCCATAATTGGAGTTAATGGTACACCCCCAAACAAACCATGGAGAACTAGGCAACTTGATAGAATAGAACAAGTTCTAGGGAAACTAAGGTATAGAGACTCTTATGCACATTCTTACTGAAGAACACAATCTTATACTGAGAGGGCGGGGGGTGAATAGTATAAGACCTCTTTTTACTTTTTCCTTTATACTTCAAAATAGTAAAGCAATATACCCAAAGCAATATCAAAGCAATGCACAATATCATCCACAAAGTGACACCAATTTTAACGTGGTTCACCCAAAATGGCTGGGCTACGTCCACAAAAATTTTCTCTAAAAGTTATCTCAAAGTTCTTTTGGAATCCTTCCCAATTACAATGTTTATGAGCCTCGGCCCAAAGGAGATACCTTCCCCAATCAGAATTTATGAGCCTCTGCTCAAAGGAGATACCTTCCCCCAATAAAAATTTATGAGCCTCTCGCTCAAAGGATATACCTTCCCCTCTACTCCGAAATGATCCCTCGTAAGATCAACCGCCTCTACCTTCTTGCCGCATGTGGAACTCCTTTCCACCGAAGACCTCTTATCCTCAATGTTTAGCCTAAGAGACCTCTATCCTCTATGATCACATCCATAGTAGCTCA